>JAZBNJ010000006.1:42500-5042500 GCA_037349165.1 Choristoneura rosaceana | reverse complement strand
ACTTGGGCACACTTAATTATAATAATAATTATAAATAGACCCGACATTACACTTATTCATAAGTCTACTAAAACTACTTACCTCGTAGACATCGCAGTTCCTAACACACATAACATAAAACAGAACACCGAAAAAATACTAAAATACTTACCGTTAGCAGATAAAATTAAACAGATGTGGCACCAAGAAGTCGTCAAGATCATCCCCATCATTATTTCCTCAACGGGTGTCATCCCGAAAACCCTTAAAACAGCACTTAAAATGTTAGACCTTCACGACAACACATATATACCCCTACAGAAGTCAATAGTAATAGACACATGCTCTATAGTACGCCGATTCTTAAACCCAACTTCTCTACCAGTTTATAATGATCAAGACAGTCAAACACAAATTACAAACCGATTCAACACATACCACACTGACACAAACTTCACACAAATAACATAATTCACACAATGGTAACATGATACTTGGCATGTGCCCGTATCGTGACATGAACCAAAAAAACTCGACTTCATGTCGATACCATAATTGTATCACAATAATAATAATAATAAAATCATTTATTGCCACAGAAAATAAGACTACACAGTAAAAAAATTATGCACATACCTTTACTTTTTCTTTTTCTCTTTTTAACCACCGACGCAAAAAGAGGGATGTTATGTGTCTGTTTTTTTCCAGTACCCCGGCAATCTGCCGGACCAGCTCCAGATGATCAACCTAACAGCTCTCAGCGTCGAGGATTGCCAGCGACGCTTCAGTGGCATCAACCCTGTCTTCGACACGCAGATCTGTTCTCTCACCAAGGAAGGCGAAGGAGCTTGCCATGTAAGAATGCCATGCACGCTAATCCTGCCGTGAAACAGCCGAGCTTGCACTGTTTGTGTTTCGGCGTGGACAGTAAGACAGTCGGTGAAATTACTGGCACATGAGGTATCCCATTATAGGTGTTACAGATGTTTATAGGCGGTGGTGATCTGTTACGATCAGGAGACCCACTTGTTTGCTCGTTTGCCATCCAGTCAAATAAAAAAAATGCAACAATAACAACGAAAAAATGTGCAGAATTTATGACATACTTTACGGAGATTTTAACCAGGTTCGATTCCCAATTATGTTATGAGAGTTAAAACAAAAAAAAACCTGCTGGCTCGTGCTGAGGCACCGACTTCCGACTGGTAGAAAATTATTTTCGTGGTTTTTTGTAGTCGGTTAAATTTTTTGTTATATTTTTTTTCACCCTTTTTAGTGTAAATAATCTAAGATACAATAGTTTTATGTCAACTGCTCGTCACTGGTGGTACTGCAGGGCTACAACGAAACTCGAAACACGAAGTTCATGTTGTCGTGCGGTCCCTCTGACGCTTACACTATTTAATACGAGAGCGGTACGATATGAACTTCGAGTTTCAAGTTTCGTAGTAGCCCTGCTGAAAACATTGGACCGCTAACGTAATCCACTCGATATCACATACAGTACAGGGGAACGTTTCGCGCTTCATTTTAATAGTAAAATAATAAAAATTGGAAAACAATAATATGGTATTGCTCCAATATTTTTTCAGGTCGCACGCGTTATAAAGTATTCATGCTCACTCCTGAATTCATTCAGATGGAATTTGAATAACTTTCGATAGTATATTTAGGGAATTCAACAAATAAATAGAATGAATTGGCGTTTCAATAAGCCCTGAACTGTACCTGATGGGCTACTACGAAACTCGCAAATCGAAGTTCGTATCGCACCGTCCCTTTCACTCGCGTATTAAATGACATAAGCGTCAGCGGGAAGGCTACATACGAAGTTCGAGTTTTCCACTTCGTTCGTGGGGCCTGTAGGGCTACTCCGAAACTCGAAACTCGAAGTTCGTGTCGTGCGATTCCTCTCGCTCTCATATTAAATAGTCATCATCATCATCATCATGTCAGCTGAAAGACGTCCACTGCTGGATATAGGCCTCCTCCAAGGCTCTCCACTCAGACCGGTCTTGTGCTTTTCGCATCCACCGTTGTCCCGCGATTTTAACCAGGTCGTCGCTCCGTCTTATTGGAGGCCTACCGACAGCTCGTCTCCCGGTCCGCGGACGCCATTCGAGAACCTTCTGACCCCATCGGCCATCAGTCCTGCGTGCAATGTGCCCCGCCCACTGCCACTTCAGTTTCGCAATTCTTTGGGCTGTATCAGTAACCTTAGTTCTACTGCGGATATCATCATTTCTGATTCTATCCCGCAGAGAAACCCCGAGCATAGCCCTCTCCATAGCTCTTTGAGTGACTTTGAGTCACTTTGAGTGAGATTAAATAGTATAAGCACAAAACACAGATAGTTCAGAAATCAATCTCCGTACAAGTGCGCTCGAGCAACCCACACATAGACACTGCTCACGGACACGATATCTCGGCCCGGTTGGGACCAGTGCGAGCGCGAGTGCCACCCGCTTGAGACACGCGTCTGTGAACTTTTTTGTGCAATAATGGAGCAACAAAAAAAAGTTATTATAACTGTTCAGTAGACGGTTGTTTAAATTAAATAATCTTGAATTTCGCCAATAACTAAATCGTCGCAAGATATTTTCTGTGACAAATTTATAATATAACAATGACAATAAAAGTAAAACATTTAAGTTGTTAATTTATATTTCCATTCTTCCCGTTTTATTCTCAACAATAAATCAAACAACTAGATGCGAGTGCCACTACCACGATAGTTTAAGAGTCCGACTCGCTCTTGGCCGGTTTTCTTAAATTATTTTTGTTAGTTATGCAAGAATCCAACGAGGCTTGAACCCGTTACACTTGTTTCATAATCTGACAAAGCTCTTGTACTATAGAACACGTGGAAATACCGTTTAAAATAGCTCAAGAGTTAACTTAAGTAGAAGTGGGCGTTGAACAGCGTTCGATGAATCATTATAAATGCTTTGCAATAAATACAGATATCTCCAAGAATAGGAGCTTCAGTTGTTTCCAAGAATACAAGCAAGGTTAAGGTCTAATCATAGGTCAGGATCCCACCGTAATTCAGCAGCTATTTGTTTGATCAAAATTTTAGGTACCTACTCAATATAAATAAATGTCATGGGAAACTTGATGGCAACTGTTTTAGTCCCAAAGTAAGCAACGCTTGTGTTATGGGTATTACACAACGGATAAACATACTTCCTTAAATAGATATATACAATTTTTTTGAATCGTACATTAAAACGAAATAAAATCAACTTAAACCTATACTAAACCTACAAACTAAGACCTAACCTACAACTTAAGACCCACCACTCCGCGTCGTACCCGGCTCAAACGTGCCCATAATGCCAGCCGCATTTCCCCGCTGAATGGCCAGCGCTACCTGCTACGAAGTACGACCCGGAGCGGGGGTAAATACATACTTAAATACGTATAAAACACCCAAAACTCGAGAGCAAAATTCTAATTTTTTACATAAATACCAGCCCCAATCGGTGATTGAACATTTTTAACCGCTTCTATCATGGAAAGTGCTCAGATGAACTGTCTGGATTATTGCCCGCAGCTAGTTTTCACTACCGTACTTCGCGTCACCGTCAATCATTCCATCCCCACCACCTTGAGAGCGTTTTCGCATTATCCTATCCGATACCGGGGCAAGTAAAATGTATGAAATATTTACACGTCTTTCACATTGTCCGACCCGATATCGGATATCGCAGCGGACACTGATACATTGCACGGCACCATCGGACGCTCATGGGCTATCGGACGATAAAGTTTGTATGTGTGCTATGTATCTAAATTGTCTCTCTGTGCGCATGGTGGTCATTTTGTCGGAAATATGTGAAAGGACCACATGGTGTCGGCTATCGGATGTCCTTTATCGTCGTCCGATACCGATATCGGATCGGATAATGTGAAAACGGATGATTGGTATTCTACCACCGTCTGCTAAATACCCACGACTAAATGGAACTGGCCTCCTGGCAACCGCATTCCCGGAACCAACAACTGAGAGACCTTTAAAAAACGAGCGTATCGATCTCTCAAAGGGCCGGCAACACAGCTGTGACACCCAACGGTAATTGCTTCCCATCAGCTGAGCTGGCGTTTCCCCCTCTTATATAAAAAGTTACATTTCGAGGTGCAGATTCTTGTGACGGGATCCTACGCTAGAGCTACCGCTACGTCGTAGACTTTGGCTCAGCGAAGCACAATTTCAAGTTATCCTGTTAGGAACTTAGCTTGCATAACTTAGGTTATATAATGACCATCGGCATGCTTCACTTGTACACAGGCTTGATATCAATTTTGGGAAATAGAGAAAAAATCTCAGAAAAAACTTTTAACTAGTAAACAAAAACAAAGGCGTATTTAAAAATGTGAGTTCTTAAAGTAGGTTAGATTTGACTTGGCCAGTTTTTATCAGAATTAAAATATTTTGAATAACTTTATAAAATGACTGATGTAATGAAAACTGGCCAAGTCAAATCTAACCTACTTTAAGATCTTACATTTTTAAATAACAGCAATTGTTATAGGTATCCAATAAAGCAAAGAAATAGAGTTTAATACTTGTTCATAATGTTATTTTGTTCCTATAAATACATATTTGGATTTTGCTTGGAACTAGGCACTCATTTAGATCTCCATTCTTTTTGCGGCGAAGCCCACAGCCAAGCATAATTTTTGTATATATTTCACACGAAAACACAAGGCGAAACATGGATGCACAGAAAAACCAGAAAAATAGACCAGCGCTGGGAATCGAACCCAGGTCCTCAGCATTCCGTGCTGCGTGCTATTCCCCTACACCACCGCTGGACAGTAGACTGGACACGAATTTTTCCTATGCACCAACATTTCAACTTGCATTTTTTGCATAGTCACTTTAGCAGCGAAATTTGGAGTTGAAATAAAAATAAAATACAAAAAGACTCCAAAATAGTAATCTTCATCATTTTTGTATTGAAATTGGCTCTCCTTTTTTACATTTATGTTTTTGGTGGGTTTAGTTTCACCTGTCCCGTCGTCTGTCTGTCTGTAGTCAAATCTTGCAAGTTAAATTCGACCAACTTCCAGTAGTCGAATTGACTTGAAATGTGGCATACTTATGTAAATCACGTGACAATACAATAATAGTAGTGACATCCTGGTAGTCCAGCCAGGATCGTCTCCTCAGGGGAACTCTTCAACGGTTAGGTAATAGCATCGACTTGAAATGTGGTATGCAAATGTAGTTTGGGTGACGATGCAAGTACAGTCAACAAAAAGTACAGTAAGCAAAAAGCTTTAATTAAAAATGTGTTTACAAGCTTTTATTTACCAGGGAGACAGCGGCGGCCCGTTGGTAGAGGGCAGCTCCGTCGTCGGCGTCGTCTCTTGGGGCATGCCGTGCGCACGCGGCTTCCCAGACGTCTACACCCGCGTCTACGCCTATCGCGACTGGATCCTTGAAAGAATCTCTGAATAGGGATGCACGTTATGATTCGATTTTTACTACTAAACGATATTCTATATAAAATATTCTTTCTTTTATTTCACTTCAATTCCTTCTTCTCTGGCTAGTTTAGGCAGATCATGACATTCCTAGGCATATCATGAAACGCCGCCATATCGTTTCTGACACTTCGCCGGTCGCTGCCGCGGCACGCTCGCTTCGCTCGCTCGGCTCGTGCATAGTGGTCACAATTCATAGTAACCACTCCTCGCTTCGCTCGTCGTAGGTACCAAATTTTTTATTTTTTGTCAGCATATCACGATTATGCCCGATATAAAGCTAGGAACATCGATGAATGCGTTGTTCTAATCGATCTGCCTTATTGTTTCTCAGGCATATCACGATTTGCCTGGCCAACTTTTAGGCATTATCTTGAAATGACGCCATTTCATGATGTGCCTAGGAATTTCGTGATCTGGCGGATTTTACGATCGGCCGCCGAAATACGCATCTAAATCGTCCCGCCATCTCTGCATCTCCTTCTCGGTCTGCCTTGCCGTCGATGGCCGTATTGGCCGTCTTCCGGTGCAAGTCCGGACAGACATGTCCAACTAACATACTTTAACTAAATACTAATAAATGTTACTATAACATTAAAAATTATAAAAAGAATACCCCCTTTAAAGATCTGAAAAATTATATAGGTAGGTAAGTACCTAGGTTCTAGGATACTATAGGCCTCGATTTTTATATTTCTTTTTATTTGAACAAAAAAGACAAGATGGAGCGTAGTTCAGTACAATTAGATCAAAATTTGGCAAAATTAAAGCAAGAGGTTTATCTATCAGGATATGTAGGTTATAGAGAAAAAATAAATTTTACCCACTCTCCCCCCCCCTCCGGGGGGAGCGTCACCCCCCCGCGCCCTCGAATATGTCCCGGATCGCGGTATTTTCCATTATAAAAGAAAACCGTACACGATACATAAAAAGTGTGTAGGAACGAAATAATCCTTGATAAATTTACTATAAACCTTTCATACATTTAAAAGCGATATCACTTATAGTTCCAGCGCAATATGATACCAAATACTAACTTTTTTTATAATTAATCTATTTTTTCGGCTAAAAGGTTAGTTTTCTCAAATACTTCACATTTTACCGCCAAGATATGTATGACAGAAGTAAAGAATAGAATATTTTCTTTATAAAAAGGTATAATTAATTTCTAAAATCTTTCATTTAACATTGCTATGCTATTTTTTTAATTTAGTTCATTTGGCCATTCAGCGAAATATAAATGTTCATACTGGTTAAATGGTGTTACTTTAAATACCATTAAATTCTCATATGTTTTCCTATAAGCTATAGGTATGGACCTATTTTCTGTATTTAAAAAAAAAATGTAGGCCCTACTGGGCTTTTAGGAGATAGGGGCGGGGAAATGGTTAATTTTCACCTATTTTCTTAAATAACTTCAAAACGGATTAATTTAAAATAATGAAAAATATATATTTGAGATTTTCATAATGTACCCTTTCATTTGATATGTCACATGATATAGTTTCTAAATATTTTTTCTAATTTACCCCCGCCCCCCTCCCAAACTGGCCCCCGTGTTTAAAATTAATTAATTTACTTTACACGTCCGTGTTTGGGTCATCAATTTACATAGGTGAACTAAATTTGAATTCAATCGGTCTAGTAGTTTCGGATCAAATTGGCTAGTTTAGGTATATTTATACCTTAGGCTGCAATTTATTCTTAAACTACTAATAATTCTCAAGAAAACTTAACCGTTATAGTTTTCCTTGCAAGTTTGATATACTTACTATCGTCCTGAATTTTTTTTTATTTTTTCTACCCACCGGTTTAGATTTTAGAGGGGGGGACGCCCGATTTGAATGAAAATTTGCGCTTTAAAGTTTAATATTTTGCAAATGAATCACTGAATGGAAAAATTGTTTTAGGAACTCCCTAATGATTTTAAAAAACCTATCCAACGATACCCCACACTACAAGGTTGGATGAGAAAAAAAAAACACCCCAACTTTACGTCTATGGGAGGTATTAAAAAAAATTTTTTTTAATTTTTTATTACACTGTTTTGTCGGCATAGTTTATATATATATTCGTGCAAAATTACAGCTTTCTAGCATTGATAGTCTCTGAGCAAAGCCGAGAACGGACAGACAGACAGACAGACAGACATGGCGCAACTATGAGGGTTCCGCTTTTGCCATTTTGGCTACGGAACCCTAAAAAATGTGTAATATTTTATTATAATCTTACTTACGGACTAAATAGTTTTTTTTTTGCTACTTTTTCCTAAGTTAATGTCGCAGTAGCTGATGATGGTGAATTTTCAAAATAGCATAGCAGCGTCAAATGAATGAGTTTAGAAATGAATTATACCTTTTTATAAAGAAGATATCCTGTTCTTTACTTTAGTCATACATATCTTGGCGGTAAAGTGTGAAATAATTGAAAAAACTAAACAATTAACAAAAAAAACTGGATAAATTATTAAAAATGTTCGTATTTGTTGCCAGATTGCGCTGAAACTGTAAGTGGTATCGCTTTTGTATGTATGAAAGGTTTATAGTAAATTTATCTAGGATTATTTCGTTCCTACACACTTTTTATGTATCTTGTTATGTTTTCTTTTATAATGGAAAATACCGCGGTCCGGGACATATTCGAGGGCGCGGGGGGGTGACGCTCCCCCCGAAGGGGGGGGAGAGTGGGTAAAATTTATTTTTTCTCCATAACCTACATATCCTGATAGATAAACCTCTTGCTTTAATTTTGCCAATTTTTCCATACATTGCAATCTAATTTTCTTCAACTAGCGACGACATGGCTAAGATCGCGGGATCGCGGTGGATGCGAAAAGCACAAGACCGGTCTGAGTGGAGCCTTGGGGGAGGCCTATGTCCAGCAGTGGACGTCTTTCGGCTGACATGATGATGATGATGATGAACAAAAAAGAAGTAAAAAGCGCCCTTTCTAAGATGGCCCGGGTCGCTTGTAAATTATATATTACAACTTTTAAGCACCGTGTTAAATTTCAAAGTAAATTATTTACCGGCCACCGTGACCCTAAAGGCTTAAAGTTATGTTTATCTAATTTATCGAGGCTAAACCTTATGTCATAGTATAGATAAGTAAGCAAGCTTTCAAAATAAATAAATTATATTTCCATCCATACCAATATTATAAATGCGAAAGTGTTTGTATTTGTGTGTTTATATTAACCACTTGACAGTCCGACGATACCATGGTATCCAAAACCAAAATGCTCCAAACCGTCCGTGGATACTTTAGTGTCGTTTCGAAACCAAACCTCTAAGTACTTTAACTTGCAGTGGACGACAATACATCAAAGACCTTAAGCGTCTGCACTTGCCCGTTTTAGGGTTCCATAGCCAAATGGCAAAAAACGGAACCCTTCTGGATTCGTCATGTCTGTCTGTCTGTCCGCCCGTAAGTCACAGTCTCTTTTTTCCAAAGCAATAAGAACTATACTGTTGAAACTTGGTAAGTAGATGTATTCTGTGAACCGCATTAAGATTTTCATACAAAAATATATAAAATGAACAATAAATTTTGGGCTCATGCTTAGAACTGAAACTCAAAATTTTTGTTTCTTCAAACCCATACGTGTGGGGTATCTATGGATAGGTCTTCAAAAATGATATGGAGGTTTTTAATATATTTTTTCTAAACCGAATAGTTTGTGCGAGAGACACTTCTAAAGTGGCAAAATGTGTGTCGTCGTCCCGCCCCCCCCTACCCCTGTAACTTCTAAAATAAGAGAATGATAAAACTAAAAAATATATATGATGTATATTACCATGCAAACTTCCATCGAAAATTGGTTTGAACGAGATCTAGTAATTATTTTTTTTTATACGTCATCCGGATAAATCGTAAACCGCAATTTACCTTTCACTCAATCAACTCAAATATAAACACCGATCAAAGTTACAACGAACTACAAGAACTTTTATGTTTTATTTCTTGCTGCTACGAAACCCTTCATGGGCGAGTCCGACTCGCACTTGGCCGCTTTTTTTCTATCGAAGAATTGTTTCCCGCAACTTTCGTCCGCATAGAAGTCGTTTATCATTATCCCGCGGGAACTATGCGATTTCCCGGGATGAAAACTATCCTATGTCCTTCCTCGAGACTCAAACTATCTGTATACCGAATTTCATCTAAATCGGTTCAGCGGTTTAGACATAATGAGGTAACAAACAAACAAATGTATAATATTACTGAGATTGTTAAAGATTACGTACAGTTTTTTACTATGGTCATCTTGTTGATCGACCACAACGCAGGCTGGCCAACAGAAATAAATAAAATTAGGACCCTCTTTAATAATTCCTCGTTTACACGGAAACCATGGCCGCCCACGGCAAAACTGACAAGTTTTTAAAAATGCCGCGGATAATAAAAAAGGCTTATTATACTTTAAATCTTGCATGTGATTACAAAAAATTACTATACTTTTTAACCTCGTCCGTCCCGCATCCTAGGCACACACCGTGTGTAACGCCACCTGTCAGTGATAAAAAAAAAACAATGAGAGCGATGTCGCAGTTGCGGATTAACTTCGCTAGACGCTCCGGGCGCTTAACGGGTTAATTTATTAATGTCTTTAGTATAAGAGTTAAAAAGTTTTTGCCAAACCCCTGCCCATTTTGTCCATCTGCCTATCATCTGCGTTTACCACAGGCATTTTACTCAGACACTAAATAGATACAGTCTATTAATGAAACAATGAAAATAAGGTATGTCTTCTGTAAAACTACTACAAAAGTAAATATTTTTGTTGTTAAAATGTCATCATCATCATGTCAGCCGAAAGACGTCCACTGTTGGACTTAGGCCTCCCCCAAGGCTCTCCACTCAGACCGGTCTTGTGCTTTCCGCATCCTCTTAACTAGGTCGTCGCTCTATCTAGTTGGAGGTCTACCGACAGCTCGTCTTTCGGTTCGCCATTCGAAAACCCATCGGCCATCAGTCCTGCGAGCAATTTGCCACGCTCCGAGGGCTGTGGAGAGGGCTATGCTCGGGGTTTCTCTGCGGGATAGAATCAGAAATGATGATATCCGCAGTAGAACTAAGGTTACCGACATAGCCAGAAGAATTGCGAAACTGAAGTAGTTAAAGTGATAAGTAATTTTTATTTTTTAACGGTGGCACCTACTGACTGTTAGTCACATACAATAGACCTCTGTTGCTAGGGCTCTATTGGTAGAGTACCTACCCTGGGCTAGTAGTTAATAAAAAGATCAATAATTGCTAGCTGATTTCAGAAATTTGCCTATTGCAATATTGATTTCCGTTTCGTTCAGCAAAGGACGACGAAATAAGTTGAAGAGGGACCAAATTCAGGCACTCTACCAGGGGGACAAAATTCAAAAATCGAAGTTCGTATCGTACCGTCTCTCTCACTCTCGTATAAAATAATATAAGCGACAGCAGGACGGCAAGATACGAATATAGCTGGCCTCTATACTTCGAAGTGCTCAAACTTCCTAATATATTAATGTGTCGAGGACTCTTCAACTTTGGAAGGATTTCAGAACATGTCAAGGCTTTGGGAAAGGTCGTCGAAACCTGGGCAATGCGTGTAAGGAAACGTGCTACAATAACGGCATCGGGACTTTCAAGAAAAGGGCTTACTTAGGCTGGAAATTTACCAATGACTCTTCTTGAGTTGTTGGTAGGGGAGACCGAGGAGAGTTGTGACAGAGGAGAGTAGTTGTCAACGTCGATTTTTGGGAACTTATTAACTGCTAGCAAGCTTGCAACAGCAGGCATTTGATAGTTCGAAACCAGAACTAAAAAACCCGCGCTATTGCGAGCTCGCTAGCAGTTAATAAGTTCCAAAAAATCGACGTTGTCACCACTCTCCTCTGTTACAACTCTCCTTGGTCTCCCTTACTCATCTGCGGTGGTAGTCATTTCTCATCAGATGACTCGCATGCTCGTTTTCCTCCCTGTCATAATAAAAAAATGGTCAAGAGCATGTCGGGCCTTACTCATTATAGA
This sequence comes from Choristoneura rosaceana, assembly GCA_037349165.1. NCBI lineage: Eukaryota > Metazoa > Arthropoda > Insecta > Lepidoptera > Tortricidae > Choristoneura > Choristoneura rosaceana. The sequence continues at coordinate 5,031,022 of JAZBNJ010000006.1, read as the reverse complement.
GTTCCGTAGTTCCCGACCTTGCCTTAACTCATAACTTTGCCTTAGAAATCATTTTTTACAAAAACTTGAAAACCGTTCAACTGATTAAGTTGAAAATAATTTTCTTATAAAGTTTTTATTAAGCTTGACTTCCGTGATTTTTTCATATTTTTTAGACGTGCGGCCCAAAAGTTAGAGGGGTACACATTTTTTTGAACTTTCGGAGTGAAAATCTCTTCCACTAGACATAACTGTATTGAACATATTCATTTTATAGTTAGGGGCTGTTTCACCATCCATTGATTACTGTTAACTGACGGCCAAATGTGATACCGTCCCCGTCTATTCGAACAAAACAAATAGAGACGGCATCACATTTAACCGCCAGTTAACACTAATCAATGGATGTGAAACAGCCCCTTAAACTCGTGGCTATTTAGTTCTAATTCTAACGCTGAATGTTCTGGTAAAATCGGAAAACATTTCACGAAACCTAAACAAATAAAGGTACGGTTCACTATAGTTTCCAGGCTTTGTATTTTATCTTCGGAAGCCACCGGATCGGGGGCCCGCATAACCGAGCTATGCGTAAGGGGCCAAATGCACGTCGCGGTCTTGGGTGTCGTTTACACGCTCAATCTGACTGGCCGTCATTTCAGTCCATCATTTAGTACCCTTAGTGTATTTTACAGTGCACAAAATACGTCGAAGAGTACTCTAAACCGACGTGCATGCATGAAAAGATTGATGAATGTAGAGGAAGCGAGAGTTGTATGCCAGAATCGTAGCAAGTGGAAGGATGTAGTCTCTGCCTACCCCGCTGGGAAAGACGCGTGATTTTATGTATGTATGAATGTGTACAAAATACGTCTCGATCGCGTTCGTGTTAAAATCTCAATTTGTATGGAAACACGGACAGCGCGTCTAACGGAAAGTTTGCCCAATAACTTTTGTGAGTGTAGGTTTGCTACGTAAACTATTTCGTCCGCGTATCGTAAAGCAAACGGGTGACGACGCCGTACCGTGGACGTGGCGGCTACGTATCGACGATCGAACGCTCGATTTACGTCTTCGAATAGTAAACGAATGTTTTGTGAAAACGCCACACTAGAGGCACTGGTCAGAATGGCGACAGAATTATCGTGTGTTACATTTATGAACTGACCAACTGATGACAGACTGGTGACAACTAACAATTGTAATTTTTAAAGAAAGAAAGAAAGAAATCATTTATTCGTGACAAAGTATATACAAATCATAACAAAAAAAAGACATTGAAAAGAACGAAATTGTTGTCACGAAATGGTCCCAAATCAGCAAAAATTGCCGGTCTTGCGAGCGGCGCTGTTCTTCCTTTGTAATACAAACTAATGTATCTACTTACTTCAATATGAAAAGTAAATGTTTAGATACTTCTATAAGGAAATTTCAATATTTATGAGTACCTACCTAATTAAGACACCAATTGACGTTGTTTTGTTTATTGACGTAATTTAGTTAATTAGACGAATTAGAGAACCTGTAACTACGAAGCTTGAGTTGCCGGGTTCGATTCCCGTGTCGGGGCAGATATTTGTATGAAAAATATGATGTTTGTTCTCGGGTCTTGGGTGTTTAATATGTATTTAGTTATGTATCCTATCTATTTATATTTATCCGTTGCTTAGTACCCATAACACAAGCTTTGCGAAGCTTACTTTGGGACTAGGTCAATTGGTGTGAATTGTCTCGTGATATTTATTTATTTAGTTAATCACCTAAGCCTTTCAAGTATACATAAGTACTACCTGACTTTGAAACGTGATTATATGTTCGGCATAGGGCATAGCCACTAGAAAATCAAGTCTAAACTCCTTGTTTACCAGAAGTTTCAGCAAAGGGTTTTGTTAAAGTGCTTATATGTTTTCTTTGAGACCTCGGATTTGGGGTCAAATCAAACAATCAGAGTTTTGAAGCAAAGTTCTGCCATCTGCATAAGCCATTTAAATACGAGAGGTCATTGTTTGGAAATTTGGACAAAGACTTGGTAAACCTTGTTGCTAATACGAAGAAAATATCACCAACTAAAGCCGACGATCATATCGGCTTGAAAGGAGAAATTTACTAAACGGCATTTTTTCAAAGTTTATTGATTCAAAATATGTATACCGGGTGTGGCCTGTAATATAAGCAAAAATTTAAAACATAGATCATACTCCTCAAACTGAACAATATCAGTTGAAATTTAAAAATAATTAGTTTTTCATTTTTATTACACTTTTAAGTTTATTCGCAGAAGCAATGTAAAGCAAAATGCTTGATGTTTGTAGCGTGACCGGCGACGTCAGTTATGTTCTAGGATGGCGTACATTGATGGCAGTATTTAATTTGTATGAAAAAAGGAAAATTCAAAGGAAAAGTCGCTCAACTACCTAATGTTGTTCAGTTTAACGAGGACGATCTATGTTTTAATTTTTTGCTCGTATTACAGGCCACAACCGGTATAATTCACTACCTTAAAAAAATATTGCTTAGTCAATTTCTCCTTTCAAGCGTCGATATGGTTTGTGGGCACGACGTCCCGGATTCAATCTCCGGTCAAATTTATATCTATGGTCGAAACTTGATTTTTTGACCAAAATTTCGTCGAGTGGTTGACCAAGACCAAACGAAACCCTTCAAACTTCTAGATTATTCGCCAGAAATTCTCATCCACTCTCATTCATCATTTTTCATTAGATATATGACGTCACTTTTAAAAGTTAGGTTATCGCGCGCTGGCGGTCTCTACCGGAATAAAAAGTATCCTACGTTGATCCTTGGGGCTTAAGCTATCTCTATATAATGTTTTATCAAAATTGGTTCAGCGGTTTCGACGTGAAAGCGTAACAAACAGACACAGACAGTCTCTACCTTGGGGCAGCAGTCATTTTGATGTTATCCTCCCATCTTATACAGTGTTATCCACGGCTAACTTAAAACTAAATACATACTTAAATACATATCGAGTACTGCCTTTTCATAACGTAACGTTTGGCAACCTGTTTCATTTCGCAACTTTTCATTTCGCAAACTATAACTGAAAATATTTCAGGATTTATTTCAGGGTCATCGCGTAGAGCCCTTTAGGTTAGGTTAGGTTAGTTTTATAAAAATCCTGAAATATTTACAGTTTCAGAAATATTAAACAGTTGCGAGATGAAACAGGTTGCCAAACGTTATTCGCCGAAATATAAGTAAACCCGTCAACACACATATACATACATACACAAATACATACATTTATATGTGTTAAGTCAAAGTCAAAGTCAAAATCTCTTTATTCAATTTAGGCTACAATAAGCACTTATGAACGTTAAAAAATTTACCACCGGTTCGGAAAAAACCTCCGTTGAGAAGAATCCGGCAAGAAACTCAACGAGGTATTTTTTTTTAAACAGTATATACCATTCAATAGATGACAAAAGAAATATAACCTGAAACCGCCGCGTGTAATCGTGCCATTCCACCCCTCATTTACATATTTACGAGAAATAGATCCGGGATCTGCTGCACACTAAAAATCAAATTACAATCCAAATTGGCTTAGCATGGGTATTGTTTCCTTGTTAGTCGTATATTAGCCAATGTAAATGAAATATAAACGGTGCGTTGACCACATAACTAATACCAGATGGGCTTTGTAACAGGAGCAAAAAATAAAAACACAGTTTCTGCTACTCAAATGGAACTACTTTAGTTATGCAACTTAAAAAAAGTCAAAGTCAAAATCTTTTTATTCAATTTAGGCTATTACATGCACTTATGAACGTCAAAAAAATTCTACCATCGGTTCGGAAAAAACCTCTGTTGAGAAAAATCCGGCAAGAAACTTGTTCGCGCACTAAAACCTTTTTTTGGCCATACAAAGTGCAGGGGTGCTCTCTGGCACACGTCTTGTCAGTCTACTCGTTGACATAAGCTTTTCAACCGCTCACGTCTCGTGCTCGTAAAATATTAACCGCATCGCCAAATAAGAAGATTAACAACCGCATCACAAGACCCTCGCATCATCATCGGCCGGAGCCCTAACCAGGTGAGTGCTTCTGCATTGTTGTAAATTCCATTTGGTATAGCGAGCTCCCGGTCTTCCGCCACCCACGAAAATTGGCTATTTACACGCCATACCATAATTCTTGGTCCTATCGAACAACCGGATTGCTACCCGGAAAGAAATTATTCACCCGCTTCGCCTGTGACATAGCGTAATTTTTGGCTCTCACAATAGGCATAATTTTCAACCGCCATTTCTGTCATAATTTCTTCTGACATCTCATATAATTTTTGAAACTAAATTTTAATTTTCGCGTTACATAATCATGGCGAAATCAACTTTAGAATCAAAATTATCCATTTTGAAAACCAAAGAGGAACAAATTTTACGCCGTTTCTCTCGTCTGCTTGATTTGTCGAAAAAAGTCTCGACGCTCGATTCTCGCAGCAACGAAAATTTCATGGCGGAATCCGAGACAATCGATGACTTTCGAGTAAATTTCGAAAAAATATTAGACGAAATAAATGCTATTTCAATGTCTCTTGATCCTAAACATGAGCCAGATTATGAGACTCTGGATACATTTGAAGACTTATACGCCCGCATCAAGCGCACTCGTGCCAATATTTCTAAAATAACCGCCCCGCAAACGAGTTCGCCTTCTGCACCCGCGCCGCAAGTTAAAGGTCCAAATATTAAGCTCCCGCCTATCGACCTTCCTTCCTTTGATGGTAGGACTGAAAACTGGCCCATATTCTATGAGTCTTTCAAATCAAATATTCATAATAATGACCAGCTTACTGACTCGCAACGCGTACAGTACCTCATGGGAAAACTGACCCATAGCGCCTTAAATATAACCGCAGGTTTGGTACCCACAGGAGAGACTTATTCGATTATTTGGGATAGTCTTGTAAAGAAATACCAAGATAAACGCGCCTTGGGTACATACTACCTCAATAATATCTTGGACATTAAACCAAGCTCAAACTCGCCCAGTAGTCTCAACAGCTTTATAGAAAAATATTCTGCCACTGTGGCCGCTTTAAAACAATTAGATATTCCTGATCTGTTAGATTTCTTTTTTCTGCAGTGCGCCTTACGAAAAACTGACCAACAGACTTTACAAAGTTTTGAAATGTCTGTGCGTGACGTAACTATTCCTTCGTACGAGCAATATGTCACATTTATGCAGAGTCAAGTCAAAATTCTAGAACGGTCCGGCAATAATCCTTCAATTAATACTCCGCGAACCTCTTACAAACCCGCTGCCAATACACCGGCTCAACCCGCGCGTACTACTTATAAAGCGTTCGTAGCTAGCAACGATGTTTCTTCTTCCAGCTCCGCAAATAACAAACCCTGTGTATTGTGCAATAATAATGATCACGTACAGTTATATAATTGTTCCAAATTCAAAAATATGGTCTCACCACAAGCTAGATTCGACTTTATTAAAAACAACCGTGGCTGTGTAAACTGTTTAAGCATGTCACATACTCTGGTCAATTGCAGCTCACGTAGCACTTGCAAGTCTTGTCAAAAACGTCATCATACATTGTTACATTTTGATAATAATAACAATAATTCCCAACCTCAAAAGCCCGCAAAAGCGATTAAATCTACGCAGTTGTTTGTAAATGGGTCATCTTCCTCTGCCGCGCATACGCTGACCGCCTCGTCTGGCGCACCGTGCCCGCGCGCGGAGCCTGCCGCGCCGCTCCCGCGCGAGCCAGCAGCTCATGCTGCGAGCGTCGGCCGCGGCCTCGCGCCGCCCGCAGCCGAGTGCTCATGTTCGCATCCATCGCCTGACAGTAATACACTGCCGGTATATAACCCCGTAAACGCTTCGGTTTCGCTAAAGGTGGAGTCAAAACCGCATTCAACTATATTACTGTCAACGGCTCAAATATACGCTAAGCAAAACTATGGCGATAGTAAACAGATTATTAGATGCCTGATTGATAGCGGCTCTCAAAACAACTTAATAACACTCGATTGTTGTAAAGCACTAAATTTGCCTATCATACCGCTGACTAATTCTTATATAAAGGGTGTTGGTTTAACTTCAAGACCGATTCACGGTTATGTGTACTTTAATATTGAATCCCGCATATATCCAAATAATAAATACTACATACACGCTTTAGTGGTAGATTGTATAACTGACCAATTGCCCTCGCATTTTATTGAAAATAATGAACATGACATGGCTTACCTCAATAATATACCGCTCGCAGACCTCACATGGAACATTCCAGGCTGCATTGATGTAGTGCTCGGTGTCCAGCTGTTCCCGTATATCTACTTAGGGAATAGGGTAGATTCCGGCTCTTGTGCTCCTCCCGCTTTTTTAACCGCCTTCGGTTATGTTTTAATGGGCGACTATCCTTGTAAGTCTGACCCTAATAACGCTATTTCTTTCACCGCTCACGTGCTCAATGACCTCGAGTCGAGCCTAAATAAATTTTGGGAATTAGAAGAAATCCCATTCAAACGTCACTTAAGTCCAGAAGAGACTAAATGTGAAAATTTATACACAACGTCTGTGTCCCGCAATGAGGAAGGTAGATACACTGTGGCCTTACCTTTCTGTAAAGATTCTTCAGAACTGGGGAATTCTCGTTCTGTTGCTCACCGTCGTCTGCTTTACTTGGAAAAGAAGTTCAAACAAATGCCTACTCTTCGCGATTCCTATAATAAAGTAATCTCAGAGTACATGCAGAATGGTTACCTAACCGAAATACCCGAGTCTGAACTTACTGATTATGGTTACTATATCCCTCATCATGCTGTTATCCGTCCGGAAAAAGTAACGTCTCCTGTTAGGGTCGTTCTTGATGCCAGTGCTAAAACTCATTCTGGTATGTCACTCAATGACATATTGCATACTGGTCCTAATCTACAGGCTGATTTATTTTTGCTTTTACTGAACTTTCGTTTATTTCCAGTAGCTATGACGTCTGATATTAAACAAATGTATATGCAAATTTGTTTGCCTCCGCATGACTTTAAATTCGTCAAAATATTATTTCGCTTCTCTGAAAGTGAACCAATCCGCAGCTTCCAATTTACCCGCGTCCCTTTCGGACTCAAGTCGAGCCCTTTCATGGCTATGCGTACTGTCAAACAGTTATGCTCAGACGAAAGTCACCGCTTTCCTGATGCTGCAAGAGTGGCAAGCTCTCAGCTTTACATGGATGACCTAGTCCATTCATGTATTAATGATGAAACCGCAATGCGTTTATCGCAAGAATTAATCGCGCTATTCAAGTCTGGCGCATTTGACTTAGTCAAATGGTCAAGTAATTCGTCTGCGCTTTTAAATAGTCTTCCTGACTCACATCGTGCTTCTGTCAATTTTAACGACAAGCAAAATATTTCAAAGGTGTTAGGGTTGTCATGGGAACCCACAAGTGACACTTTTTTTATAACTACGTCTCCGCCTGCTGGTGGGAAGTGCACCAAGCGAATAATTCTATCCACTGTAGCTCGCTTGTTTGATGTTCTTGGCTTAGTAGCTCCTGTTGTATTATACGCCAAATTATTAATTAAAGAACTTTGGCTTTGCAAGATCGACTGGGATGACACACCCCCTGAGCATATAATCAAATGCTATTCTATGCTAGTGCAAGAATTTCCAATGCTGTCAACATTAAAAATCCCGCGTCACATTGGTGTTTCTGCTGACTGTACGGTCAACATCGTCGGATTTTCAGATGCCAGTCTCAATGGCTATGGATGTGTCATTTACTTACATGTTACAGACCCAGCCGGTTATGTCACTGTGAAGCTACTCTGCTCAAAGTCGAAAGTGTCTCCCGCAAAAATAACTACACTTGCTCGTTTAGAGTTATGTGCCGCTCTCTTAATGTCCAAATTGATCAAAACTGTTCAGGACACTTACTTAAGTCGTATTCCAATTGCTGGGATATATGCTTTCACAGACTCAACAATTACTCTTTCATGGATTAAATCATCTCCTCATAGATGGTCCATTTTTGTTAGTAATCGTGTTGCTCAATGTCAAGAAAATGTTGCATCACAAAACTTCTATCACGTTGCCGGAGTTGACAACCCTAGTGATTGTTTGTCTCGCGGTATGCTACCGTCACAATTAATATCTCATGATTTGTGGTGGAACGGACCTTCTTGGTTACGAAGCCCGCCTACTGCATGGCCTATTCAAAGTTTCTGTCCCACAGAATTTGACAAGTTGCTTGAATGCAAAACTAATACTTTAACCGCAATCGTTCAAGCTGAACCGCCCTTACTGTATACGCTAGCTCAACGGTTTTCGTCGTGGAATAAACTGCTCCGCACAGTTGTATATGTGTTGCGCTTAGCAAGAAAATTAAATCCAACTGAAATACTTAAAAATCTCAATATTGCTGAAACTGCTTTATTAGTCGCTATACAGAGTGTTCATTTTAGTGAAGATATCGCTCGCATAAAAAATAATATCTTACCGTCACGCAAACTTTTGAAGCTATCAGTTTTCTTAGACGAGAATAACGTTTTACGAATTGGAGGTCGCCTTTCAAATGCAGATCTGCCATTTGAGGCTAAATATCCCGCGCTTCTTCCAAAACATGACCACATGGTTAATTTGATTATAGATCATTACCATACTATGAACTGTCATGTAGGTGCAGGACTTTTAATGTCTATCATTCGCCAGCGTTTCTGGATATTAGATAGCCGAACTGTCATTAGAGCTAGGGTACATAATTGTAATCAATGTTTTCGCGTCAAGCCCGTGCATCCAACGCCAAAAATGGCTGACTTGCCTTCTTATCGCTTGCAAGAAGCAAAAGCTTTCATGCATACCGGCGTGGACTATGCTGGTCCTCTTCGCATAACTCTTTGTCGTCGTCGTGGACAGCACGCTCAAAAGGCATATATTTGCTTATTTGTCTGCCTCGTTACAAAAGCAGTTCACATAGAGCTAGCTTCTGATTTAACTTCAGATACCTTTTTAGCCGCTTTCAAGCGCTTTATTTCTAGACGTGGCCCCGTCTCTTGTCTTTATTCGGACCATGGGACTAATTTTGTTGGTGCTAAAGCTCAATTGGACGAAATGTATAACATGCTATCAAGTCCAGAGTTTAAGTCTAGATTTGATTTTGAATGTGTTAATCACCGCATTGAATGGAAAATGATCCCGCCGCGTTCCCCTCATTTCGGTGGCATGTGGGAATCAAATATTAAGAGTTTTAAGACTCATTTGTATCGCGTCATTGGCTCACAGCTTCTGACGTACGAAGAACTGCTCACTTTACTTATACAAATTGAGTGCATACTCAATTCGCGGCCGCTTTGTGCCATATCTTCAGATCCGCATCCAGAAATATTAACACCCGCGCATTTTCTAATGTCCACACCGCTCCAGTTTTTACCCGCTACTGACTTGTCTAATGAGTGCCGAAATCTTCACAATAGAAAGAAGTTGCTCGACAATATTGTCCAATCATATTGGAAAAAATGGCGCAGTGAATACCTGCACACGTTGCAAGTCAGGAATAAATGGTACACCCAAGACCATCCCATCAAAGTAGGGACGGTTGTGTTAATGGGTGATGACAATGTTCCCCCGCTTCACTGGCCCTTGGGTGTCGTGACAGATGTCTATCCAGGGTCTGATAACGTGGTTCGTGTAGCTATGATAAGAACTGCGAAAGGATCTTTTAAGCGTCCTGTCATAAAATTATATCCGCTACCTTCACAGTAAATTAGAACGTTTCATTTTCGCATCATACCTCACTGCACCGCATCATACCCCACCGCACCTCATACTCATTGAAATTCTCCGCATTTCAAGGCCGGGAGCATGTTCGCGCACTAAAACCTTTTTTTGGCCATACAAAGTGCAGGGGTGCTCTCTGGCACACGTCTTGTCAGTCTACTCGTTGACATAAGCTTTTCAACCGCTCACGTCTCGTGCTCGTAAAATATTAACCGCATCGCCAAATAAGAAGATTAACAACCGCATCACAAGACCCTCGCATCATCATCGGCCGGAGCCCTAACCAGGTGAGTGCTTCTGCATTGTTGTAAATTCCATTTGGTATAGCGAGCTCCCGGTCTTCCGCCACCCACGAAAATTGGCTATTTACACGCCATACCAAAACTCAACGAGGTACTTTAAAAAAAATTATTCACAATATTAATAATTGATATCTATATACACAAGTATTTAACACAATTTTATTTTTAACTCAGTATGTTCGCTATTTGAAGGGATCGCTAATGCGGATCGGAATTATTTCCAAATATCCCTGTACATGATATAATCATTGACTTTACAATAAGGCTTAGATATTAACGTCTTCTTGACAGTTAACTAAGTAATTTTATCATTATGTTTATACCAAACAAATTAAATGTTGTTTTTGTTTTTTAGAAAAATATGGCTCTGTCCATTGGAGGACAATTTTGCCAGTGTCTAGTAGGTGTTCTTGTAGGTTTACCGTTGTACGGTAAAAAAAATCTATAAAACGAAATATGAGAGGTAATAGGGGATGAACGATAACAAAATTAAATGTTATTTATTTTCAATGTATGGTGTCCAATAGCCTGAATGACTTTGAAAGTTATTGAATTTTTATTTCTCTATTCATTCCTGTATTATGTGCAAATACTACTACACGCACAGATATAGATTACACTAGATTACGCACATGCATCTACTTCGCGTGTCCGAACCCCGGCCAAGCGTCGGGGTTGGCCCCATACAAAGACTGACCGCTAACTAACTAATCATGACTAGTGACTGACTCGAGCCCCACGGCGCGGGCAAGCGGCGCATTTAAATCGATTTTGCGCGGACATCGGGGAATTCACATTCCTAATTCGCTCTTAAGACGGCACAGTAGATATAAAAAAGTGACACGGTTGGTTTTCATACAGATTGAGGTGTTTACGTTATTTAGTGTAAGTTATATCTGTGGCTACATGGGTGGATACATGCAATAACAACATAGTGGCAATATCTTAGAGGGAATGCGGGGGAATATTGCCATAAAGGGGTCATTCACCTTTTATACAGCAGTTGCGGTTATTCCTGGAGACCAGATGTTTATGTACAATATACATATATATATGTAAGCTCAAAGCCTCAGTACCTGTAAGAAAAGATTATTGTAATACTAGCCTCTATTTATTTTGTTTATTGATACTTACTACCATCCTGATTTTTTTCAAATTTTTCCTCCCTCACCGGTTTAGGTTGTAGAGGGGGGGGGACGCTCGATTTTAATGAAAATTTGCACTTTAAAGTTGAATATTTCGTAAACAAATCACTGAATCGAAAATCGTTTTAGCAATCCCCTAATGGTTTTAAAAGACCTATCCAACGATACCCCACACTACAAGATTGGATGAGAAAGAAAAATCACCTCCACTTTACATCTATGGGAGGTACTCCAAAAAAAATTATTTTTTGAATATTTATAGTACCATTTTGTCGGCATACTTTACATATATATTCGTGCAAAATTACAGCTTTCTAGCATTGATAGTCCCTGAGCAAAGCCGCGGACGCACAGACAAACAGACATGGCGAAACTAACAGGGTTCCGTTTTTCCATTTTGGCTACGAAACCCTAAAAAACTGAAACTGACACCCCAATTTTTGCGTCGGAGGTTATCGCTAACACTATAAAGTATTTTTAAGAATCTTCCCATGAGTGTTGCACTAAACTCATAATGTGGAAAATAATGGCGTTGACATCTGTTTAAGGTATAAACCGTCTGCGTACTTTACTGCCGTTGTCGCGTCAGTGTCTGGGTATTCTTTATGCGGCGAGGTGATTGTCCGTTTCACAAAGCAACAGTGGTGTGGGTATCAACTAGATTCCCATCGGGTTCATCATCATCATCATCATCATCATCAGCCTATGTTCGTCCACTGCTGGACATAGGCCTCTCCCATGGCACGCATAAACTTAATATTACTAGCGTAAATAGACCAACAGTGGTGCGAGTGAAGAAACCGATCCTTACGGCATAAGCTATGTGTACGAAAGAGATAAAATCAAAATGACAGCGTGACCCGTTTTGAATCAGTTAGCCTCCTTCAGCCTCCTGTCAAAATTTGCGTCGTATTTCTTTTGTGTTTTTTTCTCCAATCCTTTCGATTTTTTGCATAAAACGGTAGGATTCCAGAATGGTGTCGTCTTCTGTATTGAGTTGTGATATAACCCATTGCATTAACCCAAATAATCGTACATTTCACAGGTAAATATGATTTTACAAGTACCATTTTCATAGCTCTTATTTTCATTGAATGTATTCTCAAATTTACTTATTAATATGCTAATATGAAGCGGTAAACAGTCTATTTCATAAATATGGCTTAATTTCTAATAATTATGTGTTAAATAAAAAAATATTGTATCCGTGAACTTGAGCACTTACGGCGAAGAGTTTGAATATTTTATATCGATATCTATATCGATATTCTATCAATAAAGTTTTGTAGGTACTAAAATTAGCAGCTGCTTTTCTCAGATTTGAAGATTCGAGAAAATATAAGTAAAATAACTTAATATTGAGAATTTAATGATTTTAAGTAAATAAAATAATAACTATTTGTTTACAAACAAAAATTCAGTATTTTGTTTTTAGGGTTCCGTACCCAGCAATTGGTGCCAAACGGGACCCTTATAACTAATCCTCCTCTGTCTATCTGCCAGAACGTCTGTCGCAGAGCTGTATCTTTGGAACCGCAAGTAGGTAGATATACATGAAACTTTCACAGAGTAGGTAGGTATGTAGGTATTAGTGTGGCCACCATAACAATAAATATAAAAAAAAATCCAGGTTTCCTGTCAATCCAGTGATAAGCGGATCGAAGAACGACGAGTGACATGAGTGGGAGCGACAGATATTTGCGGGCAATTTTTTTAATTTAAAAATGTTTATGAAGTTTCTAGTACCAACTTTACTGCAACAGCCCTTAAGATTTATTTGTACTGTGTACCTTACCTATATGACGATACCGGATATACGGGGATACCGGGGTTACTGTACCTATGATTATCGACAACTCATATTTAGCAGTGAGGGCAACTCTAAAACTCACATAGACATTGACAAATTTACACAGACAGGCCCATCTCACTTTCGGTCACGCTGTCAAGCGAGGTCCGTTCGTCTAAGTAATATTAAGTTTATGATGGCACGCCACTGAGCACGATCCTCGGTCACTCTCATCCAGCTCTTGCCAGCCACCCTGCGAAGATCAGCGCACTACCGAGTCTGAGGGCGTCCTACGCTACGTTTGCCAATCCGTGGTCTCCACTCAAGAACTCGTTTACCCCATCGGGTTGCGTATTACTTTTCTCCCAACTATGCTTTAATTTCATCATAACCACACTAAACCCAGCACAGAGTGGGACTATTCTGCTCTAGAGACAAGTAGTCCTACTACTTGTATTATTATAAACGCGAAATTTTGTGAGTGAGTGAGTGAGGCAATGATATTATATGTTACTATCGTATTTAGAAGTTCACTGGAGTGAGGTGAGTATGTTTGTTACTTCTTCACGCTGAAACGGCTGGATGGATGTGGCTAAAAGTTAGTTTATAACTTGGATAAAAACATAGGATGGACCTAATGATTTACATATGCGAAGCCCCGGGTAAACACTAGTGTGTTAATACTTATAGTAAACGGCACAGCGCAAGATTTTTCTCGTACCCCGCGGGTGATTCGACTACACGACTCCGCACTTACAGCCGCTACTGCATATCTAATATAACAGTGCCCTTAGTGTAAGTTTTCGGTTACAATATACGTCTAGATCGCGTTCGCGTTAAAATCTCAATTTGTATGGAAACATGAACAGCGCCTCTAGAGGAACCAGTGGCATAGCTAGGTAACTAAGGGCCCTGGGACAAAAAATAAACTAGGGCCCCAACTAAACTATTTAAAATCATTTGTTCCGTATGCGTCGTGTTTCCAATTCCACGCACTCTAGATTTGTCATTTATAGTCAAAATACCACAAACGGGACTTATCACGCTATTATTAACGAGTAATATTTACCTCGACGTTTCGGCAACATTGCAGTTGCCGTGGTCACGAGTAGACTGAAGTGTGGGGTGTCAAGTCCGCCTAGCAGCGCGAGTTCTTCGAACTACCCGCACTTGATCACTAATAGTACCGGCACTCGTATCACGAACTACCCGCATTTGGTCATTTTTATTAGTCACCCCATCACACCGACACACAACACTAACAACGTCCGATCGTCCCCCCGAACACACACACCACACACCACACTTCAGTCTACTCGTGACCACGGCAACTGCAATGTTGCCGAAACGTCGAGGTAAATATTACTCGTTAATAATAGCGTGATAAGTCCCGTTTGTGGTATTTTGACTATGAGTGAGCATCACGAAAGTTTAAAACGTTTGTCATTTATAGTTTGTAAGTCGGAGTCCGAGGGGCCCCCTGAGCCTGGGGCCCCGGGGCACTGCCCCGTCTAGCCCTTGGGTAGCTACGCCACTGAGTGGAATGTTTGCGATGTTCGTGTTTACATACAAATTGAGATTTGATCGCGAACGCGGTCGAGACGTATTTTGTAACCGAAAATTTACACTAAGGGCACTGTTGGTGCTAGGTCAGCAGGGCTACTATGAAACTCGGAACTCGAAGTTCGTGTCGTGCGGTCCCTCTGACACTTATACTATTTAATACGAGAGTGAAAGGGACAGCTTCTATTCTCGACTTCCATTTTCAAAATTCGTAGTAGTCCCTCTAAAACCCTCATTAATCTCGTCAACTTAAGTCAAGTTTCCCTATCTCGTTTACAATAACCTAACCAACAAAAATTGGAAAACCTCCGACTTTGTCACTTAAAATTCAATATCTCAAAAACGGCTGACCGATTTTGATGACACATATTTCAGAACCATTGCTAGAAACCTTGCTTTCAAATAAAAAAACCGCATTCAAATCGTTTCACCTGTTTAAGAGCTACGGTGCCACAGACAAACAGAAACACAGCGTTTAAACTTATAACACCTCTCTTTTTGTGTCTGGGGTCAAAAACAGTCATAATCATAGTGCCTATGTCCTAACATAACATGTTTCACATTTCCAACTTACGAATGACGGCACATTTTCAATCTAAAGTTGCGAAAGTTGAGAAACTCATGTGTTGTTCCTTTATCTCAAGTTTTAATGGGATTATCCCAACGGTGAATTGAACTTGGGAAAAATACTGGTTCTTCAAGGTACAAAGATCGGAAACAGGAAGTACAATGAGGATTGAAAGCCATCTTATCAGTCACAGGATATAAAATCAGTGCCTCCAGTGAAAACAAGGATAAGACGAGTTATATAAAACTAGCTTATGCCCGCGACTTCGTCTGCGCGGACCTTGGTTATCCGTTATATTATGGCCCTCTACCGGGGTAAAAAGGGGCTTAAACTATCTCTATACCAAATTTCATCAAAATCGGTTCAGCGGTTTCGACGTGAAAGCGTAACAGACAGACAGACAGACAGAGTTACTTTCACATTTGTAATATTAGTAGGGATTATTAAGGAAAATTCGTAACAAAACGGACACATCCATATATTATTTTGGGGATACATCTGGAGACCCTGTTTCGCCAGCTCGCAATCATGGACTGAGTCTACCTTCCAAATTTTGTTGAAATCGGAAAGATAAACTCAGGGTACAGCGGTGGATAGAAATGCCCAAAAACAGCTTCATCTTTCATAGGAAAAACCATAGTATTTTTTTTATCGAGAGCCTAAAATAAGCCAATGTACCCAAGGCTGTTAGCCTCCCGAGCTTTAGCGAGGGTGACTATTAATCCGAGGGTTTGTATTGACTTTTAGTCTCGTGGTGAAAACTCTATTTTTCACTTCGATTGCGAGAAAAAAATAGTTTGTTTGGTATAAATAAATTAGATCAAAAAATAAAAATAATTCTTTCTAGAGATTTCGGCGACAGAAAATTATCAATTATGTCTTGTCTTTTGCTCTTTGCTCGACATCATAATTTTCGCTATCACTTGACGACATCGTGAGAACACTCATTTATTTTAATCGTTTACGATTTACGCTCTACAACAATTTCAAAGTTTTCGCGGTAAGTATTATTTTCCAACCATACACAGATATAACAAAATTGCATCGGTAAAATGGTCCATACGCAAACGGAAAAATAGAATGGCGCCACCTTCTATGCGGAATAAGCAAGAACTAAGACCACGTAGACTAAGAACGTAACATTTGCGTCATGAAAATGGTCCACACACAATCTTATTTTTTGCAAGTAACTGGCTGTTTGAGTTTATCTAAGTCACTCGAAGTAAATTAAAAAATTAATTACTTTTACTTTTACTCCCTAGGGGCCATATTGACCTACTTTTTGAGCATGAGAAGTGAAAAATTTATTTTATGCTGGCTTTTGAATTTCGCACTGCCGTTGTTTTTTTAGTGCAAAAGAGTTTTACTTTGCCGTCACGTCAAGGTGTGAGGGAACAAAGGTGCTGGTGTTTGACAATATACAGCCAGGAAAATGAATATTTTCCGGCTTCATTCAGGCTTTTACAAAGCAAATCTAGATCACAAAAGACTGGTCGAAAGCGCGTCGGCCACACGCGTCGCGGATTTATATAAAGCAGCGTTTCTACCAATAATTAAATCAAAATCAATCAAATCAAAGAAACTTACACAGTATAACAGTTTAACACTAAGGCACTGCGCAAGACAAACACTGAGAAGAGAGAAAGAAATTGAGTAACAATACAACAAAACAACAATTCATAATTTTCTTACACATAAATAAAAGGTATACAACAAAACAAAGCATAATAATAACAATTAATTAAACACAGGTGGACAAACGTACATCCATCATCTCACAGAAACTTTAGCATTCATCACATACACTAATCCATCGACCATCAAGTACGTCACACTCAGGAGCTGTTGCAAGAAGGCCATTAAGAATAATGTGCAAGGATGTGTTGCGAGGGATGTTTTTCACTAACCAATAGAAACACTTCATTTACACATATTTATATTTATTTATTTATTTACAATACAATACAATACAATACAATACAATACATCCTCGCACAGCACATCTCTGGTGGAATCCACTGAAGGGCTACTCCGAAACACGAATATCGAAGTTCGTATCGTGCCGTCCCTCTCACTCTCGTATTAAATGACATAAGCGTAGGCGGGACGGTACGATATGAACTTCGATTTTCGAATTTCGTGGTTAATGAAGCGTTACTATTGGTTAATGAAAAATATATTGAAGGGTCCACGGAAAGAAAATGTCTAGTCACTTTTTTTTTAATTGAGATTTTAATTGAAAATGTAGAGCTCGCCAATACTATGAGTTACCATTGAATATGGATAATTGAAAACAATATAAAATAACTATTTTTCTCTTTTAAAGAAATGTTAACTATAGTAATTGTTTGTGATGACTAACTTTCAAACAGCTAAAACTCAAAAAAATTCTCAGGTGACTAAAATGTTCTTTCCATGGACACTTCTATTCCTCGCTACACATCCTCGCACATCTCTGGTGGAAACGCTGCTTAATATAGGCGATGACCGGAAAGCTAAAGGCCTAAGCCGATCAAAAAAACTCTTTGCAACGATGCAAGTACAATCAACAAAAAATACAGTCAGCAAAAAGCTTGTATGAAAACGATTTTGTTGCAAAAAGTAATACCTAATATTAATAATATTAGTATCTACCATCTCACTCTAATATCAGTAGAGCCCGTTTTGGCAGATTCTAGTGTATGTATACCTACATATACCTACTAAATATAAAGCCCGGTTCACATTTATCTGTCGTTTTGTGTCGTGATGCATCAGAAAATGGTATCGGTTTCATACATTTTATATGGTTGCGTTCACATTTATCTGCGGGGCTAATACGAAATTCGAAAATCGAAGTTCGTGTCGTTCCGTCCCTCTGACCCCTATCTATCTATCTACATATAATACCTTTAAATGAGCAATTCTTGTACATATATAATGTGTATCTACACAAAAACATTTCATGTTAAATGTTGCCAAGACGAGACCATGTAGCTCGCACTATCAAAAAGTAATATAATCAGATCTCTTGTAGAGCCAAGTTTCTAACCCTACGTGCCCAGCCCTAATGACCACTTGCTGGAAACATAAATCTCGAGTTAGCGTTAAGCTTCGTTTAGTAGTGTCAAAATGTATGGAACTGTCAAGCTTAAGCCAGCCTTAACAACTAAATCTAGATTTATTTTTACCTGCAAGTGGGTCTTAATCTATAAGCCCTAATTTTACACTAAAGTTGCGACGAAATGCTACAGCAGTAGCTCGTAGCGAGTAGTTCGTAGCGCGCAGCAGCGTTTTCCCGCTATTAATCTCGTAGGCGTGCAAACCGTGGACTAAACTGGCGAGTCTCGCGTATGGGCTTGAACTTAAAAATCTATTCAATCTCTTAAACTCTTTCCGTGCGGCCGACTCGCCAGTTTAGTACACGGTTTCGTATGTAGGGATTTTCGGGGATAAAAAAATCGAACTAGCTTGGTCTTATCTCTGGGAAAACGCTTAGTACCGAGTTTTAGCCCCCATCCAGATATTACTATTTATACGTGAGTGAGAGGGACGGTACGATACAAAATTCGATTTTCAAATTTCGGAATATTCCCTATGATGCTGGGTTATCTTGACGGCTTGTGTTGTGTCGCATTACAAGCATAAATAGAGAGAGATAGAGAGCATGAAGATACAACACGACAGATAAATGTGAACCGCGCTTAATCCACCAAAAACTTTCGCTTTTATGAGTAAAAGTGAACTTTTAAACGACTTAATCTCAGCGGAGTGCTTGAGCTTTTCAAAGCTTTCAGGTGAGAGGGAGACAATTGACGCAGCACGTAACGTTCTCTCTCTTACATAGGTAAATGGTGAATACGAGCGTATGTGCTTTATAACTTTTTATGTTTTACTAGCTTTTGCTCGCAACTCCGCCCGCGCGGTATTCGGTTATCGCGCGCTGTTCGCCCTCGGGAACTGTGCATTTTTCCGGGATAAAAAGTAGCCTATGTCATTCTCGGGCCCATAAACTATCTGTATGCCAAAAATCACGTCGAGCCGTCGCTCCGTCACAGCGTGAAAGACAGACGAACATACAAACACACAAACATACAAACACATTTTCGCATTTACGAGTATAATCTATATTATATATTATATATATATAAAAGGCAAACCTGACTCACTGGGTTATATATCAACGCACAGCCCAAACCGCTGGGCCTAGAAACTTGAAATTTGGTATAGGGGTTCTTTTTATGATGTAAGTGAGCACTAAGAAAGGATTTTTAGAAATTCATCCCCTAAGGGGGTGAAATGGGGGGGTGAAGCTTATATGGAACTTTCTCATTTCTGGACTTAGAAGTATGAAAATAGGTGTATAAGTTTTCGATTACCATTAAAAATTATCTGCGTAGGTGAAATGGGTAAAATTTTCCCCTAAAGGGGTAAAAGGGGGGGTAAAGTTTGTATGGAAATTTTCTATTTTCTGGACTTAGAAGTATGAAAATAGGTGTCTAAGTTCCCGATTACAATTAAAAATTATCTGTGTAAGTGAAATGGATAAAATTTCCCTCTAAAGGGGTAAAATAGCGCGCGATAACCGAATTCCACGCGGACGAAGCCGAAGGCAAAAGCTAGTATTAAGTATGGATTTGATAATCGTTTGAAATAGTACATTGTGTCTGAAGGGTGGTAAGCAAGGAATTACAAAGAGTCAATTTGAAGCCCAAAGCACTATAATGAGACGATGTTCTTAATTTCTGTAAGTTAAATGTCCGAGTGCTCGACACGCTAAATACCCAATCGATGACACCCTGCTTTTATCTCTATTGCTAATGAATGACGTAAGATTGAAGATGCCAACTACTGGGATAGTGACGAACTCTCGTACGTTCACCTTACGGCTCTTATGGCGTACATTATTTTTATCACATTTGTGAGCGTAAATTTCTCTGTAAGTTGAGGTTGAAACGCTCGAATAATGACCATAGATACCAGAGAGCCTACTCCGAAATTCGAAAATCGAAGTTCATATCGTACCGTCCCTCTCACTCTAGTATTAAATAGTATAAGTGTCCGAGGGACAGAACGACACGAACATCGATTTCTGAATTTCGTAGTAGCCCCTCTCACCGCTCCGCTGCCCGCCCGGGTTGCCATACATCAGGATTTGTCCTGACATGTCAGGATTTTACCCCCTTTGTCAGGATTGCAGGCGAACTTAACAAGTGTCAGCAGGGCTACTACGAAACTCGAGGTTCGTTTAGTGCTGTCCCTCTCGCTCTCGTACCTATTAAACAGCAAGGCTACGACGAAATTCGAAAATCGAAGTTCGTATCGTACCGTCCCGCCTACGCTTATGTTATTTAATACGAGAGTGAGAGGGATGGTACGATACGAACTTCGAATTTTGTGTTTCGGAGTAGCCCTTCAGTATAAGTGTCAGAGGGACCGCACGACACGAACTTCGAGTTTCGAGTTTCGTAGTAGCCCTGCAGGATTTTTAGAAACGGCTTCACTAAATAAAAAAATATTTGTTTTCATTGTTGCATTTTTTTTTATTCGACTGGATGGTAAACGAGCAAGTGGATCTCCTGATGGTAAGAGATCACCACCGCCCACACCGCGCACACCAGGGGGATTGCAGATGCGTGCCAAGCTAGAGATCTAAGAAACTTCTGTTAAAAGAAATGTCCGTACCCTTAGTGTAAGTTTTCGGTTACAACATACGTCTTTTAGTATGGAAACACGAACATCGCAAACGTTCCGCTAGAGGCGCTGTTCGTGTTTCCATACAAATTGAGATTTTGTAACCGAAAACTTACACTAACTAAAACTACAGAACTCTTAGGGTGAACCCTTTAAAGGATTTTTGTCAAGACATTTCATCCCTACTAATATTATAAATGCGAAAATAACTCTGTCTGTCTATCTGTCTGTTACGCTTTCACGTCGAAACCGCTGAACCAATTTTGATGAAATTTGGTATAGAGATAGTTTAAGCCCCAAGGATCAACATAGGATACTTTTTATTCCGATAGAGGGCGCCACAGCGCGATAACCTAGGTCCGCGCAGACGAAGTCGCGGGCATAAGCTAGTTTTTTTCATATGGCAACCCTCCGCTCGCCCCGCTGGCCGCTGGCATCCAGTCCACCGCCTTAACCACTTAATATAGACAACATGATCATTACTTATAAATGAGCAACCCTCCCCAGTTCTGATGCTGACTGTACCTATCTCCCGGCAAAGATCAAGTGGCTAATAAATGTTTAATGACACCGCGTGGCGCGATGTACCTTCTTGATGTAAAACCTGGTGCACATGGTGAACTTTTGTTTTTCCTCATCACCTTCTTGATGTAAACCCTAGTGCACAAAGTGAACTTTTGTTTTTCCTCATCACCTTCTTGATGTAAAACCTAGTGCTGGTGAACTTTTGTTTTTCCTCATCCACATAATCAGTGATATTGATAAAAGGAATAGAATATCGATCTAAAAACGCAACTGTGCATATGTCTGAATTTCAGCTCAGAAAATGAGATATAAAATAATTTTAATTGAATCAGGCAGGAGACTATGCGGAGGTCCATATCTCACCCGTGACCTTAAGATACCTACAATTCTGCAACAAATGTGTGTTCATGTAGCTCCTCCATCACCTCCTCTCTGTAAGAACACAAACGAATGACACACTTACACAAACTCAACTATCACCACTACACGACGCTGACGCCTTTACCAATAATTGCTAAGCATTTGGTAGCATGGTGCACGGTTGTGTTGTTCTGATGATGAGCGCTGGTTGAGCTATAATAAAAGGTGTAAAAGATGTAATACTTATCCATATTAAATGATATTGTAACTGATAACTCACGTCTTAAATGGAGTTTAGCTCGACATGTTTCGGGCTATTTCGTAGCCCTTCTTCTAAGGAGGAGGAGGAGGACGAAACGACGTTTCGTTGGACAGTCGCGCGTGTAGAGCGGCGCGTAGTGCGCGTATTGTGGCAGCCGCCGAATCGGGTGTTCCTTAGAAAAAGGGCTACGAAATAGCCCGAAACTCGTCGAGCTAAACTCAATTTAAGACGTGAGTTATTTATATTACAATATCATTTAATATGAGTGAGTCTCACGGTAGTTTCATGATCAAAATTTAATACTCATATAAAAGGAGACTCCCAAGTTTTCCCTATTCTATTATACTCTTGTTAACATAATGTTCAGTAAATAGGATTAAATTGTGCGGTATCACAATACAATGTGTTTTCCTTGTATCGTGAACCGTTACAATCCTTATTGATCCCAGTTGGTCGGAATAAATAAATTTAATCGTGTAGCAAATCTTTTCAGTGTGAACTAGGTTTAAGTTTGACAAAACTGAGTTTGAAAATGGATTACCTATTAAAAACTATTCAGAATAATGTAAGCCTTTGAAAGCCTATGACTGGCCGAAGGTTTTGTTTCTATACGTCGTCAACCAATTGCTAATAGGGATGACGACTGGGTTAAAAATATATCATTCTATTTAGTCCGCCAGTTAGATTATGGAAAAATGTGGCATATTTTTTGGTTTATCTATGTATTTATTAAAAATCGACAAAGTTATCAAACTTTCGGAGTGGGTACTTGTGACGTCACTAAGTATAAGGTAAAAATCGTACCATATAGTGACGTTACTCGAAACTTCTAATCACTGCATCCTCGTCATTTAAAAAATCGTCGGAAAAAATATGTGCACAATATTTTTAAATTATCCACCTGACGGACTAAACAGTTTTTTTTTAATCGTTTAGCCTATTGAAGTTAGAATCTCGTGAATAAGCTTTACTGAGTAAAAATCAAATAACCTTTTATTTACACTTGAATACCACTCGACACTTTTTAAACCTGCTGGAAGGAAAAGTAGAAGGAAGGCGAATTAAGGCAAATCAGAGGAAGGCGAAGATTGGAGGTTAAGGAAAAAGTGGGTGTCGTCTCGTATCAAGAGATCAAAGTAACTTCTCGCCAAGGACCGAGCGGAAAAGCGGTTACTCCACCGTCAAGAGAGCAGCTCTTCATAAGAAGAAGAAGAGAATCAAATCTAAATTTATTTATTTACTCGATCTTGCCCGAGATTTCGTTTGCGAGGAATTCTACCGGTAATTCACAGAGAGCTATGCGATTTCCTGGAATAAAAACTATTCTATGAATTAATCAGTCATTCCATTACTCTCTCAATATTTTCGTCAGTATAGACAGACAGACAGAGATACTTTCGCATTTATAATAGGTATAGCTAAGATTTACTGGTGGCAACGGCAACGCAGCCAAGGTCGGACACTATAAAACTTATACAACAGTGACACTCAGATCGGTAACTTCCGTGCTCGACGATATTTATCAGCTTTATTGAAACTTTGAAAAAAGGCTACGAAGGTAACTGCGCAGAGAGGTCATCCGAGCGTTAATGTTTAAGTTTATCATTTATAGCCCGGCCTTTTGTGCCACGCATCGTGTTGAATTCTTAATGTAAACCTATTTTCATAGTTTAGTGGGGCAGGGTAAGTAGACATGGGGAAAAGCGTTACATTTTGATATCAGTGACTGACGATCCCGTTCCAAAAAAGTCACAGTGAAAAGTCATCATGACTTTGTCACGGCTGTTACTCGTGTCACTGCATGATATTTGTGACACGTCACGGTCCTGTAATGAACGTGTTTTTGTCACACTGTTATTTCAACGTGACTAGGTATAGGTATAAGTATTGGCGGGCTATTTTCCGCAACTCGACGTCTAAGTGCGCCTATTTTGCGTGATTAGGCTGTGGCACTATTCATGCCAGCCTAGCTCCTGAAGGAAGCCTAGCAGACCCTTCACGTTGCCGGTGACTTCCTGCAGTGACCTCGGTGACCCGAGGTTCAACGTGACTATGTTACGCCTGTTATTTATCCATATGATATTGTCGCGGTGCTATTATGACCGTATTTTTGTCACACCGTTAACAGTCACAGCAATCCACAGCGTCGTGATTTGAGTAACAGAGACTGCGCTAGGCGCTAGGAACGTTAGGAACGTATGTGTTTTTGTAACGTTGTTCTTTTGTGAAAAGTCACAGTGACACCTTTTGACGGTGAGTCACTGTGATTTTGTCACCGTGATGTTATTTATCCCCCGTTCTAAGGGTAAGCACGTAATGTTATACGGGTAGGCGTTTTTAACCAGATTGAATGTATACAAGCGTGGTTTGAATGAATCCTTACTTGGAGGCGTCGATTTAACAATTGCCGGGTATTTTTTAGGGTTCCGGAGCCAAAATGGCGAAAACGGAACCCTTATAGTTTCGCCAAGTATGTCTGTCTGTCCGTCCGCGGCTCTGCTCAAGGACTTTCAATGCTAGAAAGCTGTAATTTTGCATGAATATATGTAAGCTATGCCGACAAAACGGTATAATAAAAAAATCCAAAAACATTTTTTTTAGAGTACCTCCCATAGACGTAAAGTGGGGGTGATTTTGTTTTCTCATCCAATCTTGTAATGTGGGGTATCGTTGGATAGGTTGTTTTAAACCATGAAGGGGTTGCTGCAATGGTTTTTCGATTCAGTGATTCGTTTGCAAAATATTCAACTTTAAAGTGCAAATTTTCATTAAAGTCGAGGGTCCCCCCCCTCTAAACGAATTAATGTTTATTAACGGTATTTAAAGAAAATAAAATTCTATTACGAATAATTATTAGAGTATTGAGTTTAGAGGACTGAAGTAATTGAAGTGGCAATGGGCGGGCCACATCGCTCGAAGAACAGATAACCGTTGGGGGAAAAAAGTCCTCGAGTGGCGACCACGAACCGGAAGACGAAGCGTTGGCAGGCCTCCCACCAGGTGGACTGACGACATCGTGAGAGTTGAGGGAAACCGGTGGATGCAAGTGGCGAGTTGTCGTTCATTATGACGTTCTAAGGGGGAGGTCTTTGTCCAGCAGTGGACGTCTTCCGGCTGATGATGATGATGATGATGATTAGAGTATTAGCTTATATATTAAGAAGTGTTCTATTCTACCAGACAACATTTTTAATTTTCATTCAATTTTTAAGGAATAATCGAGAAAAACTAGCAAAAATGCAACGTTGCCAGCTCAGCCGGTATAAACGCTCTTAAATAATATAAGCGTCAGCGGGACGGCCAGAAGGGCTACTCCGAAACACGAAATTCGAAGTTCGTATCGTACCGTCCCTCTCACTCTCGTATTAAATAACATAAGCGTAGGCGGGACGGTACGATACGAACTTCGATTTTCGAATTTCGTGGTAGCCTTGCAGATACGAAGTTCGAATTGTACACTTCGTAGTACCTATAGGACCTGAAGGGCCACTACGAAACTCGAAACTCGAAGTTCGTCTCGTATGGTCCCTCTGACACTTATACTATTTAGTACGACAGCGAGAGGGACGGCACGACACGAAGTTCAAGTTTCAAGTTTCGTAGTAACTCCGCCGGTATTGTTTTAACTTGCGTGGGTCCCTACTGGAAGGCTACTCCGAAACACAACGTTCGAAGTTCGTGTCGTGCGGTCCCTCTCACACTTATACTATTTAATACGAGAGCGAGAGGGATCGCACGACACGAACTTCGAACGTTGTGTTTCGGAGTAGCCCTTCTGGGTAATAAATGGCGGGTCACACGTTCAAGAACAGCTTAGGGCGGTTGCTCCCAAATTCAAAATTCAGAATTCGTATACCGTCCCTCTCGCTCTGCTATAAATCGCTTAGCGTGAGCGGGTTGGCAATATACGAAATCCAATTTTTTACGTTGGAGTAACCCCAGTTTGCAATAAGTGAAAGCGACAGAGAACCTGCGAGAGCACTCACTGTTGAGAACAAATAAAAAGAAACACAAAATAAACTAAATTTCGTGCGACCTACATTTAAACTCTAGATGTCAAATTCATAAGTCCAATAAGTACTCGTACTTAGGTACAGTCACCAACATTAATATCTGCCACAGCGGAAAGTGCAAAAATGTCTGAAACGTCCTTCCGGCCCTAGAAATAGAGTCCTATCAGAAATTTATGCACGCTTGTTGTGTCAGATATTGGTGCTGGTGACTATACTTACTTTATGAACTTAAAGACTCAGAATGAGAGGGCTTGGGCCATAGTTTCCACGCGGGCCCAGTGCGGAT
Source organism: Choristoneura rosaceana (assembly GCA_037349165.1). Classification (NCBI taxonomy): domain Eukaryota; kingdom Metazoa; phylum Arthropoda; class Insecta; order Lepidoptera; family Tortricidae; genus Choristoneura; species Choristoneura rosaceana. The sequence goes on along the minus strand of JAZBNJ010000006.1, from coordinate 5,004,799 downwards.
TGGGAACTTCACATGCACCATTGAATTGCTTCGCAGGTTTGTGCAGGTTTCCTCACGATGTTTTCCTTTTCCGAGATCCTCGATAGGTATTAAATAAATAAATATACAAGAATTGTTTGTTAAAAGATATCAGGAGACCCACTTGCTCGTTTGCCATTCAGTGGAATAAAAAAAAAGTTAAAAAATAATAATAGGATTTACTTAGTGCTCTCGCTTGCTCCCTGCACGCTCCACCTTATTAGTTTTTACTGGGCCGTAACACGTAAAAGGGTTGATTACTTTGTCGCGTAAGGGTTTTAAAATACCACTCGATTATTTACAGCCTTTGGGTCTACTCGAACTTGTGCGACAGTTTCAATAAGTCACTGGCAACATCCTTAACAAGGGTTTCTTTTTTTTCTGCTACAGGCTTGTTTTGGGTTTTAGTGAGGGCTAGTTTGGCGCCATGAGGTCCGCTTGACAACTTTGACATTTTCCACCTCGTTTCCCTTCCGTTTCCTCACTTAAATTGTCATTTTTTCACATTTGTAATCGGTTAATAAAGAACTAAATGAGCCACTCGCAAGCAAGAATCTAACATAAGTAAGTAACTAACTTCTAGCAATCGGGAAAAAACCATTGTAAAACCTTGTAAAAAGTATCTAAGTATTTACTCCACCTCTTTACTTATTCTTGCGTATCGAATGCAAATTTTTTTAATTTTTCAATACACAATTTTAATTTTTCAATTCAGCCAAATTTCAGGGTTGCTAGGCTACCATGGTTTTTTTCCCACAATAACCCTGCTTAAGATACGGCAACGGCACTGTGGCACTCAATCAAAAAAAAGAATAATATTTCGCAGCGTATGCGTTAGCTTATTTCGTGGCTCATCCGTAGCGTAGCTCATCCGATACAAATATAGCGTTAAAATTACAATAGATTATCAGGCACGCTTCGAAAACGTGCCATTTTTGAAATTCAGTCGCCTTTTGCGCCACCAGCATACGTTGCAAGCTAAAGTTAATGAAGAAAATGTAATACCGTATTTTCCCGACCGAAAATTTATTTTTGCTGCAATAAATCACGCCGACTTGTCAGTTGCCGCGCGGGCTGTAGCAATAGGTGAATATAAATTTAAAATCAAGTGTGTCAGTGTTAATATTTATAAAACGCGACGGTTTGTTTTGTTAAAAATCAGCAGGGCTACACCGAAACTCGAAACTCAAAGTTTGTGTCGTGTAGTCCCTCTGACACTTATACTAGCTTTGCTTCTGCACTACTACACGTGAACAATAGCTACATTATACAACACATATAATGTATTCATGCAGAACCGCCCCTTTCTACATAAATTTGCACAATGTTATCCATGTACTATCACAAACACTGCACAAAATGCTACTGCGCTTAGTTTTCTATAGTTCCCTTTTCAATCAAAATGGAGCAGACGACTGTAGCTACTCCTAGCGCCATCTAGCGAGCACATGTAGAAACTCCAAACATGTTCTACATCGCGCTATTGAAGTTCCACAACTCGGACGCGTATATACAAAACTACCGACGCTTGACCTTTGGACTTCGGTCCCCAGGCATAATACCTGCCTGGAGAGAGAGATCTCTCTATTGGAACCTCCCCCCACACAACCTAAAACAAACCTAATGGCAAACACATACGCATGAGTAGATGCGTGTGCAAGTTGTCTATGAACTATTATTATGAATTAATTGAATAATGTTTCGCAGAGACGGTGTTGTGCACGTGTGGCAGAAAAAGAAACAAATAAAACAAATTGTAGTGAATGAGGACTCCACAAAGTAACCCCTATATCAATCAATTACTGTTAATGTTTACACAGAATGTTCAGCAATAGGTACAAGTACCTTACGTTGCGTTTACGTGCCAATTAAATTCAATATTGATTTACAAATTCCAATTAATCATTCACATTGATGGCTATGCACGTGTCAACATTGGAAACTGCTGGCTGATTAATATTAAATGCCCGCTGTTTATTGCCATGGCAACACAAGAAGGATTAAATAAAAACAGTAGCTGCAATCAAATGAAAGTTAATTACTGTCAAAAAAGATTGTAGGTATTAAAACAAAGTTACATGTTTTATTCATTAATAACCAATTATTACAAAAAAAATACTTAGTCAAATAACTCGCCCCTTGTCATTCCCGGCACAAAAGTGCCCATAACGCTCACGGTAATTACCACTTCGAATAGCTATGGACAGCCTTTGCATCAGAAATAATTAGAGTTAAATTATTTGATATCAACTTAAATATGTTTGCTTAACGACGACTCATTTAAATACTGCTTCAAAAAAAAGAAAAAAAGACTAAGCTAGCACTTCATCGATAGGCTGTAACTCATTCATTATTTAGGCAACGGTTGTTTAGATAATTAACTAATTTTCCTCTTTAAAAACATTTAATTAATAAGTAACAGCCAAACATTTTTATTGTTAATTTTTCGTTATTACTCTGCAGGATTATATTACGACCATCAAGTTGTTATGTAATAATAAAAACAGAATTAAAGGCGCTGCTCGTAAACTTGTGCTTGTGGCCTAGTGTTAATTTCACGGTACTAAAGAAACGAATAGTATTGGTTATCAGCAAATAATAATTTATTGGCTAATAATTTCCCCATAAAATACGGGATTTAATATAACCCCTAGCAACACCGTGTTGATTATTATGTTGCTAGTTTAGAAATAATACTCAAATTAAAAGGAATTTTGGAGTTATGACCATAGCTCTATTGTATTGTATCGTTGTTAAAATTTTTGAATATTATAAGCTTTTCAAAGTTCAGTTGAGTGAGGTGATATTTCTTCTTCTCTTTTAAAAAATGGCTTTCTGTCCTTATTAGGACAATTTCGCCAGTGTCAAAGTATTCTCTTTGAGAGGGACGTTGTTCGGTAGCCGTAGTTTTTTATTTAACGCGCCAAGTGATCAAATTGCAACATCAATCAAAATCTGACTGACACATATGACCACGTAGGGTTCTCATTCTCAGCGATTTCTTAATGAAGTGCGCGGTACATTGGTATAAAAAGGTTAAATGCAACATAAGACTTCCAAAAAGTTAAGTTGGTTTAACCTTAAATTATTTGAAAAAGACGGGAACTGTTATTTTAAGCTAGCCATCCTGCAAATGTCATGTTGACGTTGACATTTCTCTAATACGACAAACGAGCGAGGTTATCACGATGTCACACTATCACTCATACTAATGCATTACTTTACCTCTAGCAATTAATATGTTACAGCAAACTCAACCGAGCCAGTTTGTTAAATAATGTTCCGTACCCGTCAGATCATCACAGAAGGCGCACGGCTCCGCTCTGTGAGTCAGAACGTGAACGACATAGCTAGGATACAGACCAGTGCTCCGCTTGCCACCAATATGGATAAGTTCAAATTGCCCAGCAGATACGGTGCCGGGGAAAAAAGCGTATGGTAAGGAAAACGCACTTTAAAAAAGTATTTTAAAAAGTTACGTAACTTTTTAATTTACTAGTTGCTTTGTCATTATTTATTATGCTTGATGATAACATTCAATTTATCACAAATGTTTGCTGAAGTATGTAGACATTGTAATCATTGAGTACTACTTTAGAGCATGATAAAATAAAATGTATTCAAGTTCAATAAATGTGTAGGAATGTATTTATTAAGATGTTAGCTCCATAAAATGTAGTGCTGCCTTTAAATAAGTAGGGTTTTATTACATTCTTCTTGATAATTGGAATTACTGTCAAAATTTAATTATAGTAAGGTAATTAAAAACAAAAACCTCCAGAGAAAGTATAGAGAAAATAGCTGTTGCCCGCAACTTTTACCGCATAGAAGTATGTCACATGTTAACATGATAACAGAGTTAAAATCCTATTCTCAGACCTAAAGAATATATACAAAAAATGTCATAAAAATGTTTTAAAGAAGTTTGGTCACAAACGTTTTTGACCTGAGATTTTTTAAATTAGATAGAGAGGATCAAAGAGTCTGGAACTGAAATATGACATAGTACAGTTACCTGCATTAATATCTGCCACAGCAGTGTGCAAAAATATCTGGCAGAGACAGTCAAATCTGATATTTATGTGCACTTTTTTGTGTCAGATATTGGTGCTGAGGACTTAAAAAGAACTAAAGGAAAAAATTAGCAGGAAATTGTACACTTTATTAACAGACTATATAAGTAATAAGGACAGTGATTGGGAAATTCCCTCAGGGTAAACAGTTGACGATTGGAGCCACAGATGCAAGTCCGTAATATTATAATTGGGTCTATCAACTTTTTCTTGCCACTTGTTGCTATAGTTATGGTCTCCTGAGTCACTCTTTAAATCATAAGTTTGTAGGATTCAAATTTACCAAACATGCATTTTTGTGGTCGTTTTAAGCCCCTTCTATTACTGGTCATCTAATAGCCATATTAGTATAATGTGACACAACATTTCTGCTATTAAACTGTACTACTTTTGTCCCCTGGCTGACAGGGCAGAATAACAGCAAGGAATAGTTGATCCACCCAATTGGACTAACTACAAATAGATAAAAACTTTACAAAAGCCCTTCTTACATAAAATAGTAACATGTATACGCAAACAGGTTGACAATCCAAATTAGAAATTTTGGTAAACAACGTTTTTGGTAAGCCCCGTAGATGACATAGCACTGGTTGACCTTCACCTTTTTTTTTCAGGGTTGAGTACATAGAGTTTGTTGCGAAATTTAAGCCACAAGTGAACCTTGGACAGGGCTTCCCGGATTACCATGCACCGAAGCATGTCACCCAGGGGCTGGCAGAGATAGCTTCCTCAGATAACCCACTGATGCAGCAGTACACACGAGGTTTTGTGAGTCTTTTTTTTACTATGACAGGGACCAAACGAGCAAGTAGGTCATCTAATGGGAAATTATCATCATCATCATCATCATGTCAGCCGAAAGACGTCCACTGCTGGACATAGGCCTCCCCCAAGGCTCTCCACTCAGACCGGTCTTGTGCTTTCCGCATCCACCGCGATCCCGCGATCTTAGCCAGGTCGTCGCTCCATCTTGTTGGAGGCTTACCGACAAAAATTATCACCACCACCCATTAGAACAACTACTAGGGGGGTAGGGGAGGGTAGCTGCCCCCCCCCCTAAAAATTGTAAATATTATAAATGCGAAAGTAACTCTATCTGTCTGTCTGTTACGCTTTCAGGTCTAACCACTAAACCGATTTTGATGAAATTTGGTATAGAGGTAGTTTAAGCCCGAAGGATCAACACTTTTTATTCGAGTAGAGGGCGTCACCGCGCGATAACCTAGGTCCGCGCAGACAAATTCGCGGGCATAAACTAGTTATAAATAAACCCGCGTAGCTCACCCAAAAACTATGAGATTTGACATTTCAGAAACCTCATGCTACATTAGCGCCTCTAGCGGCGAATTCATACGCGATAGCCCTCATTGAGAAAGCAACACAAAAAGGTACGAACTTATCCAACAAAACACTATGGAAATAGAAATAGAAAAACGTTTATTCACATTTCACAAATTACATAAATAAATACACAAAATAAACAAGTATAAAGTAATGACAGTATTTGTGAAATCGCGAAACGGTCTCAGCTCAGCATAGTGCTGGCCGTAGAGGCCAACGCTGGTCTTCCGCTGTGACCGCTTGGCGACTTCACGGAAGGCGACATAAATTCAAAACAGGAAAACTATGGCGGGTTTTAGTGTCACGCGTACCGTCAGTACGGATCGCTCCGCACAGGCTGATCTATATGAGCTTCCTGGGAGCGTTTTAGAGTAATACGGAGGGGTCCGTACGGACGACCGTCCGCGCGGATAGGAAGCTCATTATAGATCGGCCTGTGCGGAGCGATCCGTACTGACGGTACGCGTGACACTAAAACCCGCCTATGAAAAAACATTGTTCACTGGATCTGTAATCAGCATTACACCATTGAGTAAATTTCTCTGCTAATTTTCATTTATCTAAATAACGTGTTCATACTTATTTTACGACCTGATGGTTATCTACGGGAGCAAACAGAGCCGTGATTAAATGTTTATTAGGTGGGTACCATTGAAGAAAGGAATGAGTATTTGTTTTATAAATTAACTAGTGTTTACCCTCGGCTTCGTACGCGTAAATCAGATCCAGGAGTTTAATTGTTTTTTTTTATTCGACTGTATGGCACACGAGCTTGTAAACATCTGCAACACCAGTGGTATTGCAGATGCTTTGCCAACCTAGAGGCCTTAGATGGGATACCTCAAGTGCCAGTAATTTCACCGGCTGTCTTACTCTCCACGCCGAAGCACAACAGTGCAAGCACTGCTGCTTCACGGCAGGATTAACGAGCAAGATGGTAGTAGCAATCATGGCGGACCTTGCGCAAGGTCCTTCCATCTGCAAAATTTCCGGGATTTTACCAAATTCTCCTGAATTCCCAAAAATTACGTCATGGTCTATGGACGTTGCATTATAGTCAACCATGCCAAATTTCATGACTGTACCTAGTGGATGGGATTTTGAGATTTTATCCCGATCCCGTGAGAATATTGGGATAAAAAATACCCACCAAACATCCAAATTCGTCCGGCTGTCTTAGTGTGAAGAAGACAACACATAATACTCAAACTTACACAAGGAACACACACACATAATACTCAAACTTTCACATTTATATTATGCCCGCGACTTCGTAAGCGTAACAGACAGACAGATAGACACACTTACTTTTGCATTTATAATATTAGTATAACTCAACGCATGTAAAAAGAGCTCTGGGTGGCTAGTGGAGGGGATACGTTTGCGCATCTGTCAACTAACAAGCCAATGGCGTGGCGGCCGCGCGCTCTCCTTCGCCGCCTCCCGCGTCCCCCACTGCTCCGCCGCCAATTTGGTCCGTATTTCCCTCACTGCGCAGGTATATCGCCAGGAGCTTTTTTTACATGCGTTGTTTTGTAGGAATAGGGATTATTAGGATCAGTAATCTAAAAACGGGCAAAAACATGCTGGAAGAGCCTTATCCTTGCATGCCCTAAAAGATTTTCGCACACTTACCAATTCCTCACCGCTGCGTCACCAACTTAGCTGAAACACAGTATATATATAAGCTAAAGCAGTATGGAAGCTACGAAGCTACGATCGAAACGAACACACTCACACAGACGCGCGCTCTACACGGCCTCTAAGCAGTACCGCGACCGCGAGACCCCCTTAGAGGCCGTATAGAGCGCGCATCTGTGTGAGTGTGTTCGTTTCCATCGATTTGTTCCTTGTTCGATCCTTTAGCTTCCTTTAGCTTTAGCTTATATATATATATATATATATATATATATATATATATATATATATATACTGTGGCTGAAACGTGTGGTTGAATACTCCACCTAATCCAACAGATGGCCCCCAAAAGACAACTTCACTTTTTCTGAAGCCCTAGAAAAGTTTCAAAATGTAACATCAAATTAGTAGGTACCTATCTTAAAATTACATGTCATGTTATGATATCAGCAATCCCATAAGTTGTTCCATTGCACTGACATCATCACTGATAAATCCTGACCTTTGTCTGACCTCATGAAGTCATGAAGCACCTACTTCCTACAAGTTATCTTACTAAAATGTTGACTCTATTGTCATTATCACAGATTAGGAAATAAATTACGTCACAGTTCTGGCGTTTGTAAGTGTCACAAGTAGTCTTAAAAATTTACAAAAACCTAAATAATATTAAAGTACGTATACAAGGGCAAAAATATGTATACACTTCAGTACCTTGTCACATTAACCACTGTGACAGTTCATTATATGGCAGTTCAAATATGACGAAAATAGACAAGGTACTAAAGTGTTTATATATTTTTGCCCTTGACTGTACCTATAGGTATATCATGAAGAGAGAAACCCTCGAAATAATTCAATCCTCATTGCATTTGTTTGTAGTGGTAGGTATTGTGTTTATGCAGCCATTTTAAAATTAGACTTCTCTTGTATAGTTAGTACCTACCTACTACCTACTTGAAGCGTAAAACAAAGTTGAAAAAATATTGACATTGTCTAATTAAATAAATATTGCATTGTCTTATTTATATATATTAGGTACTAGCTGTTGCCCGCGACTCCGACCGCGCAAAGTATGGAAAAAAGTTTAGGTCCTATTGACAGACCTACCGAATATACACAAAAAAATTCACAAAAGCGATCTTGGAGGAGTTTAGTCACAAACATTGTGACTTTGTGACCCGGGAACTTTAAATATGTATTAGATTTATTTTACTACTAGCTTTTGCCCGCGGCTCCGCCCGCGTGGTATTCGGTTATCGCGCGCTGTTCCCTCGGGAACTCTGCATTTTTCCGAGATAAAAAGTAGCATGTCACTCTCGGGCCCATAAACTATCTCTGTGCCAAAAATCACGTCGATCCGTCGCATCGAAAATACAAATCATACCTACCTATTTAAAATAATTTGGGCTTGATAGTATCGTTGGTTTCACCTTTAAATTTTTTCAGCTACTTATCCATTTTGTTTCAGGGCCACCCGAGACTGGTGCAGGCGCTGTCGAAACTGTACTCGCCTCTGATTGGTCGACAGATCGACCCGAACAATGAAGTGTTGGTCACCACTGGTGCTTACGAAGCCCTGTATGCCGCCATATTGGGTAAGCAGGTTACCTGTCGTATTTAGACCACTTAGTATAACTTAGATGGGCCAATCAACTATTTTACCGATACTTTGGGCGTCTCCTGCGCTACCAAAATTGTCTCTGGCGTTACCAAAGAAATCGTACTTCCAACAAGATATTTCACGGTTTAAAAGGTTGAACTTACATAGGATGGCATGTATTCATGTACACCATCTATTAAATTACAGAACAAACGTGTTTACTTCCGACAGAATATCAGCGCTGTGACAGCAATGTTGCAGCACATGCTGAGTCGGCGCCTTTTCGCGGCTGTGCCGTGACAACTTAATTTATAATTATTTAACAGCTTGTATAATTTGTTTTTGTAAAATTGTCATGGCATGTTTGTGAATAAAGTTTTTATCTATCTATCTACTTACAAAAATCTACAATTGTTTGAAAAATGTCGCGGACAGATTAAGTGTGGGCAGGGGTTGGACACTCCGCAGTTTAGGTAGGTACGTTCGGCCGGCGACCTAACCATTGGGTTCACGGTAGTGGGTTGCCGCTTAGCTCGCACGCTTCCCTTCGGGTTTCGGGGGAAATCGGAAGGATTCGTTAGTAAAAAATGACAACTGTCTTTTTGACTCAGTAGCAATTCATCACGCGTGGAGTGCACTCGTTTTGTTTTCATTGATTTATATAGAGCAGTTAAAACCACCACTTCCATAATATTTATTTAGGTAGTTTGTTATTTTTCGGAAATTGATTTCCATGGCGAGTCAACTTAAGCAGGGTATTTCTGTAAACAGCCAATCACTGGAAATTGTTTACAGTGTCTATATAAACACTAAGTATATAAGTGGAAATTTTTAAGTAAAAGTAGGTCCTAAATATTTTAATAAGGTGCAAGACCGAGTTATAGAAGCAACGGGGATTTCGAAAAGTACAATAAAAAATTTATAAAACGAAAGCAGACCAAAAAAATTCATTTGACGTATCCAAGAGACTTCTCTTGTACTGTATCTACTTAGATACAGTATAACAACAGCTCTATGTACTTCCAAACAAAAGTAGTGTGTTGAGACGGGATGTTCTCAATTTAAATTGACGATGAAAGAATTCGAAAATGCTGATTTTGTTTTATTTGTATCATGACAAAAAGTCATATTGTATTAAAATTAGAAAAAGATAAAGAAGCGTAATATTATTACAGTAAGGTTTATTTTGTGCTGATGGTTATTCTTTACGTAACTTTTTATGGTAACTTTGAAAAGTTTTGCAAGTTGATAACAGAGCAGAACCGCATATCACGATCGCGTGTCATAGTCTATACCCGAAGCATGCTTCTAAAATCCGAAGGTCTTTTTAAGAGCTCACGGAGTGTATCTACTTATTTTATTTTGTAACAATAACTTCGAAACGATATAAATAATCCGTCTGAGTTATACTGTTACTGTTTACGGATGTATAATTAAAAAGAAGAAAAAGGAATCGGAATATCATTTTTCAACATTCCGAAAGATGTTGAAAGGTCGTTCTCTTTACTTCTCTAATTTCCTAAGTCCCTGCAGGGCTACTACGAAACTCGAAGTTCGTGTCGTTCCAGCCCTCTGACACTTATACTATTTAATACGAGAGAGAGAGAGAGGGCCCGCACGACACGAACTTCGAGTTTCGTAGTAGCCCTGCTGCCTAGTAATAATTTCGTATGTTTCTAATTATCTACTGATAAAATTCTGTAATTGGTTGATCACAAATAATATTAAGACATGGTTTCGCCAACTTGGAAATCTGTAGTAGGCGAAGGTGTAGTTAGGTTATCATTGTCATGTTTCGTTGTTATATAGGTGTGTTAAGGAATATTTCCTTGTGTATTAAATGTAGTTTATTGAGTTCATATTAATACCCACTATTATCTTTATTCATCGACGAGTGGGAACCCTGTGCTCGACCCGCCAAACCGGTTTCGAGTCAACGGTGTCCAACGGAATATGAACGCTCTCATAACATGATAAGTTTCAATGTCGCGTGCAAGTCGTAAGAGTAGGTAACGATTTATACTTAAACCTGACTTTTGTTCGAAAGAGTCCCTTCTGTACGGTAGTACTATTACTTATTCTGTGGTGTGGGTAAATAAGTTGATTGGCCCAGATACGCATTCACTGCTGGCAACGCGTACATGCGTTTTCGTTACTGTCACCCAGTGTCTCGAAAGCATAAACGCGTTTTTATATAAGTATTTAGCTACTCTCTCGCTGAGCCTTCAACGCATTTTTTGGTCTGTGTATTATATTGTAATTTGGAATGCAGCATGGCTGTCACGTCAATTGTTAGCACAGCTTTTTGTTTTTAATATTCCTAATTGTGACTAAAGTCTAGAGTGAAATCGAAAGCGAAACATTATTAATGGTGTTTGGCTAGATAATATGTAAGTCATTATTTATGCAGCATCCTCAATTGGCAAATGGCAAACATCTGTAAAAGTAAAGAACGCAGTCACTTGTTAGAGTAACGCCCGGTTCACATTCATCTGTTCTGTCACAAAACACAGATAAGAATGTTTGTTGCTTCTTCACACTGAAACGGCTGGACGGATTTGGATGAAATTCGGTATATAGATAGCTGGATATCTGGAATGAAACATAGGCTACTTTTTATTCAGATATTCCCAGGGGATAGGAATAAAATCTCGAAACAACAACCGCTGGGCTTAGAGTCATGGAATTTGACATGATTGTTTTTAATCTGACGTCAATGAAAACCACGATTTAATTTTCGGGAATTCCCACGGGAATTTGTTTAAAATCCCAAAATTTCAATTCAGTTGCTGGATATAATGATTTACGTGTGCGAAGCCGCGGGCAAACACTAGTTTATAAATATATTTGAATAGTCTTGTCTTCATTTCTTTTCATTTTAGGTCACGTGGAAGAAGGTGACGAGGTGATAGTCATCGAACCATTTTTCGATTGCTACAACTTCATGATCGAAATGACGGGCGGCGTTGCTAAATTCATAGCTTTGAAACCTGTAAGTTTTTTTCTTATGTAGCTTTAGTTCAACCTTGTCTGAGGGAGCCATAGCATTGCACGATGTCCGTCAGATACGATTCTGATCTGACATGATTTTGGACCGCTTCGCTAATCGTCAGATACTGTCGTTTATTTAACAGATGCGATCTTAGCTCGACCATATTTGTTTTTGGCCAAATACTTTATTTAGGTTAGGAGTAACAATACGAACAGGCGCAAAATAAACTGACGATATTCGATTGTTGTCACATTTCTTACGGCGAAAGCATTTGAGAAAATAATTAATCTGACGATTAGCTAAGCTTGTTAAAATTGTAACTAACAATACAAATCGGACCCAAACTGCATCTGACCAAAAACGTCTGATGTATATCGTAATACCCCGTCGTTTTACTTATCGAGAAACTCACCGGGGTACCTATTTATTGTGAAAAGGTTTTACTGTCGATCCTCTGTTTTAGCTTTAGGCACCATTTCACTATTTGCATTAAATTCCAATTCAATAGAATCTGACAATCCTGTAGACACTTTTAGCCTACTAATATGAACACCTGGCTGCCTAGGGCTTTGTGATGTGACTATTATTCTTTTTTGATTTCTTTTAGATGATAATCACAACAACAGGGACATAATTCTGGGACCCTAGCGAAAAAGGGGTTAATTCTGCAGAAGTTGACAGCAGTTGATTTCGACTTAAACCCTTTTACACATAAAACAGAAAATAGCTGTGTAATTTCTGAAGACTTAACCCCTTTTTCACTAGGGTGCCAGAATATAATCAAGTGTGCCCACGTTAGGGTGTCTTAAATGTGTAGAAAATTGTTAGATTCTATTGAATTGTACTTTACACATTTTGCAACTATTTTTTACAGAACAAAACTTCGGGCGTCATTTCTTCCGCCGACTGGGTACTGGACGAAGCAGAATTGACCAGTCTGTTCGGCCCAAAGACAAAGATGCTGATTCTCAATACGCCAAACAATCCGCTAGGGAAAGTGTTTAATAGGAAAGAGTTGGAGTTCATAGCGAACTTGTGCAAGAAACACAATGTGCTGTGCTTGTCGGACGAGGTTTATGAATGGATGGTGTATGAGCCACACAAGCATATCAGGATTGGTGAGTTGAAATTTAGTTTTAGGCATTTGCTGGAAATCTTGGTATTTGTCAGATACCTTTTCGGTCAGATGCTTATTGGATCAGATTCGTTACATAATCAGGTTTTGCAGCGGGAACTATGTTTCTTCATACATTACCGGACCCCGACGTTGGTTCTGTACAAGGCATTAAAGAATCCTACTCCAAAACCGGGTATTGTACTATAAATTATTTTTCCTCGTACATTACCGGCCATGACGTTGGTTTAGGACCAGGTTTAGGAGTAGGACTTATTTGTCCTCTACCGGTGCTGGTAATGGAAGTTGGTTATGTACGGGGAACAAGGGTGTATATCGATGTCGTAATCGTAATTGATATTATTCGAGACAAAAGATTTCCTCTCTAATTTAAATTAGTTTTTTTTTTCTAAATTATTTTTTGTTTTGATTTTCTCTGTGTACCTATTTTCTGTATCGCTGACTATTTCTGGTGTACAATAAAGAGTCATTGTTGTGTTATGTATTGTAAAATGCTACGAGTAGAATGCAAGCTTATTTCACCTTCCGCGCTCGAAAGTCTAACACGGGTTTTATAACTTCACAGCGACCCTGCCCGACATGTGGGAACGCACGATCACCATAGGCTCGGCCGGGAAGACGTTCTCGGTGACCGGCTGGAAGATCGGCTGGGCTTACGGCCCCGCCAACCTGATGCGTAACCTTCAAGTCGTGCATCAGAACTGCGTGTATACTTGCTGCACACCCGTACAGGTAAGACAGGGTGATATAATATAGACAGAGAAAGTTTGGATTGATAAAAAAATACCTTAAGGTCTACTCATTACACCGTATCATATACCATAACCGCAATAGCAGCGTGTTAGGAATAGTACATTAAATATTAGGCGGTAAATAAGGAATTACCAACGAGAGTCTACAGGAAGCCCGAAGTCGAAGACAGGGCTTTAATAAGTCGATGTTCGTAATTTTAGTACCGCCGTGGGCGTTTTAAAAAGTGTACTTACCCTTTCCGTTGTTTTGAAATTTTTCCTACTCAAGAGCACAATCGATTCCGAAGGTTTAAAAAAATTTCGCTAGTTTTTCATACAAAATTTTATGAGTCAGTTTTGTCACGCCCTTACTGAGTGTATGAAAAAAACGTCGCAAAGCTTACTTTTTTTTTGGGGGGATATTTTTTAAACTATCTGAATCGATTGCGTTCTTGATTCTGAGTAGGAAAACCCATATTTTTTCCATAATTTCAAAAAAGAAAGGGTACACTTTTTTTGAAAACGCCCCCGTGTGACATACAATTTTTTTCATCACATTTACGAGTGAAATTGTATATTTGTAAAAGAAAAACTAATATTTTTTTCTAAATTTGCCTATATCACTGACTCCCGCTCTTGGTAGCGCCAGCTCCCCGCCGCCTGAATGCGCCCGCCGGAACGAGAAAGAAATAGAAATCCGATCTTTTGTTTCGAGTTCCGTACGCCACAGCAAACTAGTTTACGTTTACTTGGTTTAAAAAACTGTAACCTCAACTATTGTTCATAGGAAGCGGTGGCACGCTCTTTGGAACTAGAGATCGGTCGTTTCGAGACACCAGAGTGCTACATGTCATCGCTGGCGCGAGAGCTTCTGCCCAAGAGGGATTACCTCGTCAACTTGTTGAAGAACAACGGCTTCAAGCCCACCGTGCCCGATGGGGGGTACTTCGTGATCGCGGACTGGACTGCTCTTGGTATGGTTGTCAATCCAATTTATAGAAAGAATAAATAAAGAGTTAGAGACGTCATTAACCCTACCACAGACATTTAATGATGTGAAAATATTAAATTTAGAACCTATTGCAAAATAATTAATCGTTTTAGTAAATCGATTATTTATTAATTGAATACATCAACGTATTTTTGTCTATTTTATTATTTACAATACTTGATTTAATTCCAAAGACACTACCCTACTCAAAATTATAAAAGCAGTAACTATTTTTTTAAATTTTAAGGTAAATAAATAATAATCGCTTATTCAATCGATTTTTTAACTGTCAAATTTTCCACCATATCTGCGCTAGTCTATGCTACTATAGATTATACACGAGTTTCATTCAAGTAATAATGTCAGATTTTGACGTAGATTTTTTCAAATTAAAATTAAATATTGAAATCAAGTGAATTTTGGTGAAAAAAGTGATTTGACGTCTAGTTTAAAAACACGAATTATAGATAAATGCGTTATGTGCTTGACAAAATGGTTTATTCCGTGTATCCACCCTAAAACAGCCATACTAAGGCGGATATTGTGAAACGCGTGTCCAATCCACACTGAGGGTGGAACCTCCTGTCTATAGCCTCCTAAGTCCCCGCGTACAAAATTTTGAACATAATGTCCAATCAAATGTCAACTTTTCTTGATTGTAATTAAGTTCAAAATTCTTGCAAAACATTTGACGCCCGCAGCACGTCGGTTTTTTTGCGCAATGTAATGTTTTATTGATAAATTAATATTAATATGTATTTGTTGCCACAGCAAACAAAGTGGACATGTCGGGCGAAACCGACAAGTACAAAGACCTACGCTTCACCAAAGCGTTCGCGAAGCAAGCCAGCGTGATGGCGATCCCTCCCAGCGTGTTCTACTCGGACGAGCACAAAAACCTCGGCGAGAACTACGCCAGATTCTGCTTTATAAAGGTAAGGTAACGCCAATGCGGGCTTCTGATAATGGCCCGTGTTTGATAGTAGTGTCTGGTGATCAAACTGACAAGTGTAAAGACTTGCGGTTCACAAAAGCGTTCGTTAAACAAGCCAGCGTGATGGCGATCCCTCCCAGCGCGTTCTACTCGGACGAGCACAAAAACCTTGGCGGGAACTACGCCAGATTGTGCTTTATAAAGGTAAAGGAACTGCTTTGGAACGTCATTGTGGATTACTGATGATGGGGCTACGTTTGATGGTTGTGTTTGGGGTCTGTGTGGAGAATTGCAGTAGCGTGGTGTAGAAACAATCTCCCATCGGTTAGCCTAAATTTCGATGGCCCAAACGAATAAACGTGTAATCGTAAAACAGCAATTTTACAGGAAAAATAAAACCAACTTTAACTTTGTATGGAATAATTACCAACGAATAAACAATTAAAACATTTTATCTCAAAAACGGTTAATCGGATCGGTGTAAAAAAAATTTACGACATACTTTGGGCTATATGTAAGCTAAAAAAGCAAAAAAATTTTTTTCGTGTAAAGGCCTTTGCACGTTTATTCGATTGGGCCATCGATTTATGGATGACATCAGGAATGCAAGTATCGCAAAGCATAGTGTACACTAAGGCTGCCTGTCCACTGGAGCGGAGCGGTGCCACCGACGCCCATGTGCGTTCAAAATGTATGAATAATTATGATAGCGGCACTGTGTGAAGTTCCGAAAACGCAAATGTGCGTCGGTGGCAGTGAATGCGTTAAGTCGCGTTTCGAATAATTTCAGACAAACATTAGGTGCAGAATTTTACAGTAGGATCTTACACTGTTCGCATTGCAGCAAAATTATAATATCACGTTTTGTTTCACAGAAAGACGAAAACCTCGCATTGACCGAAAAACTCATCGCAGAATGGAACTCAAAGAAGTAAAAAACGACTGTACATGTTAAGAAAATATTGAATTTGTATTTATATATTATTTTTTTGCTTTAAATATTTTTTATAGTACAAACACGGCGGACGGTAAAACAACTCCTATTGGAGGTATTTTTGTTACAAGTGATGAAGTAATTGTATGAGGCTTTCTTTACCGCCCGTGTGTTCGTAATTTTACGAATTTCATATTACGTTGTATATGCTACTTTACTTTGTTTAAAGATTGTGAACGCATTTAAGTCGATACAAACTATCAGAGGCAGTTTCTAGTTAATAAATGCTTTGTATCGCGCTGAAAAAATATTGCATTTTTTACTACGTAAAAATAACGTTATAGTGTTAATGTCGATCGGGAACCGTCGATTTTCATTTTCCTGAACATACGCATGAGAAAGAAAAAGATAACCAATCTTTTGTTTCAAGTTTCAAATGACGTTAGAATCAAATAATAAAAATGCAAAAAAGTGACCTTGAAATTTCTGGAACTCGCCCAGTTGTTATCAATCTGTTGTAAATAGAGAAATAAAACTGTTGCATCGTTTAACTTGTATACTCATTGCTTGATTTCCTTTAAAAAAAAAGATCATTAAACGATTTTCGACCTTGTTGCGGTCGGGTAAGGTTCACAATCAAGACTGGTAGTCCCCGCGGAGCCAGCGTTTCGCGTCGCGGGTGTCATTCCCGTACGTCTTGCCAAATCTAAGAACAAAATGTCGGAAATCAATGATAGAGCATGATATTCGCATCCAAATAATCATGCCAAGGCAACAAGGGTAAATCGTCATTTCCTGGCTGAAAAGTTTTCATGGCTGTCATTTTATACATAGGGTTAATCGTCAATTAGTGGCCTGGCCAGCTTACATTAAAATTGAGTTCTAGTTACCTATAAACAGAGTTTTTACAGTAAAATAGAAATTACTTTTTCATTAAAATAGAATTCATCTTAAAACATTTAATATAAGGTGGCCAGTAATTGGCAGCTTATACTAAAAAATAACTCTGTTTACAGGTAACTAGAATTCATTTTTAACGCATTCACTGCCACCTGACTTCCAGGTGCCCACCGACGCACATGTGCGTTCAAAATGAATGAATAATTATGACAGCGGCACAGCGAAGTTCCGAAAACGCATATGTGCGTCGGTGGCAGTGAATGGGTTAATGTAAGGTGGCCACTAATTGACGATTTACCCTATGTATAAAATTACATCCATGACAACTAGGCTAATTTTAAATGAAGTGCAAAATCTGATTTTTAATTGCTGTGAAATAGGTAGTCAGTTGAGTTTGAAAATTGTGTGATGTCAGAGCTCATTATTGCTATACAAAATTTATTGAGTAATCGCGGTAAAATTACTACCAATTTTTTATTTGATGATTTCAAGCTTGACAAGTGAAGATTGACATCTTGCTTTTTTTTCCTTTAGTTACGAAGGCTTAAGCAGAGCCGGATTAAGTCAGCGCGGGGCCTGTAGCAAATTTTATCATGGGGCCCTTGATTTGCTTCAAGTTTATAGTATAAGTAAAATATTATATTTAAGTCGATCATATTGATACCATCTCTTTCTTTGGCGGTGTTTTGTGTTGGTTTTGTTCTATTTACATTAATTTAGAAAAAAAAAACATGCTTCTATCTGAATTGACGTTTTTACGATCAGAAAGCATTGGTCAGCGGGGCCCCTAGATGCGCGGGGCCCGTAGCATTTGCTACTCTTGCTATATGCCTAATCCGCCACTGGGCTTAAGGTGCGGATTCTTTCGGAACTAACCGTTCACCCAGACAAGAGATGTCACTACTAAGCAATCAAATTATGATTGGTTAAAAAAAAACAATAATATTCCAAACAACCAATCATAACAGATTAGTTTAGATTCGTAATGCGTACCTTAACGAGTGGTACAGTGGATACGCGTTTAGACTGATACACATTATACCTACAAACAAAAAAGCACCTGCGGTTAGGGGTACCAAGTGTGTATTTGTCAGAATTTTCCTCCTTTCTTACAGAAATAGGTTTGAGTTTGATCACAATCACTGGACTAAGATGGAGGACACTTACCTACTAAAAGCCCCTTGATTTGAATGTGACTATATAATTTTTTTAGCATTAGAAAGAAGGTAAGCGATCTTGTCGTGTCTTTATACTGAAAAACAGTTGAAAAATAAGTCACAGCAAATATGTAATAATTAGCAAAGACTAATGACTGTGTAATTTACATGCTTTCGGCATCATAAGTAATAGCTACTGCTTTTTTTTAAACGTTTTTCAATAAAAAAGACTCGTCAAGATTGTTTACTCTTTTCCTAATGCTAAAAAAACGAAGTATAGATTGTAGCGATCGACAACTAACTAATCAAAAAAAAACTAATAGCTCCCCACGAACGCTCGAGTAAATCCCCATTCAGCATCATGGGCTCCCCTACTACAATACTCCTACTTCCACTAAACAATAATGTACTATTAACATTATAAAATACCTGAAGAGGCATCCGGGAACGTGGCCGGCGTAATTTGGCAGCATACCGACGTGCTTGTGGTAAATTTCAGTAGGATTGATGGAGAGGGGCGGGTCCGGTCTGCAAGGTACAGGTTAGGTTAGGGAACAGGAGCGACTGTGGAGAAGGATGGGGGAAAAACCCGCCAGTAGCCCGCACAGAGCATATCGTCCGCTTACTTTATCAACCTCGTATCTGGCACAGTATATACATAAGCTAAAGCAGTATGGAAGCTACGAACAAATCGATCAAAACGAACACACACAGACGCGCGCTATACACAGCCTCTAAGGGGGTCTCGCGGTACTGCTGTGTGAGTGTGTTCGTTTCGATCGTAGCTTCCATACTGCTTTAGCTTATATACTCTGTATTTAGCCACATTAGAAACTCTAAGTTACGTAAGTATGTTAGTACTAGCTTGTTACCCTCGACTCCGTTCGCGTACAATTCGTTTATCGCTATCTCGCGGGAACTATGCAATTTTCCGGGATAAAAACTATCCTATGCCCCCCCCCCCCCCCTTCGTAATCAATAAATTAGTTTACCAATAAGTGGAAATGGAAGTGTCATGCAATTGGTGTAAAAAAATCGCCTTGCCACTGCTTTTGCTGCACACCGATTGGCTGGCTCCAAGTCAGAAAGAAATCGCTTAATTAATATTACTTAATTAATGTATGCTACATTTGAGGGTCAGATCTAATGAAGGCTAAATGACAGGCGAAATATCGTCACAACTCAAAAAAAACTCGTACCTCAAAATATAAACTTTTCTGAGTGAACTTTATGAACATTGTATCAAGGTTCAATTTTGTTGACATATTGATTTTAGATACGGCATTTTTTGCAAAGTATTGACGATATCGCTAGATGGCGTTAGTATCATGATTTTTTGACGTTACGCTACGTCTAATAACTAAATGAGCCAATTGCAAGCAACACCGTAACGTCAAAAAAACCGGCCAAGAGCGTGTCGGACACGCTCGAAATAGGGTTCAGTAGCCATTACGAAAAAATTAAGTAATATTTCTCTAAGGATTTCGTATTTTATACGGAATCTTCCAAGTTTAGGTATATTTTATACCTTACGCTGCTATTTACTCATAAACTACTAATAATTCTCAAGCAAAGTTAGCCGTTATAGTTTTCCTTGGAAGTTTGATATACTGATTACCATCCTGAATTTTTTCAAATTTTTCCACCCACCGGTCTAGATTTTAGAGGGGGGGACGCTCGGTTTTAATGAAAATTTGCACTTTAAAGTTGAATATTCCGCAAACAAATGACTGAATCGAAAAATCGTTTTAGCAAACCCCTAATGGTTTTAAAATACCTATCCAACGATACCCCAAACTATAGGGTTGGATGAGAAAAAAAAATCACCCCCACTCTAACGTCTATGGGAGGTACCCTAAAAAATTTTTTTTTGAATTTTTAATTGTACTATTTTGTCGGCATAGTTTACCTATATATCCGTGCAAAATTACAGCTTTCTAGCATTGATAGTCTCTGAGCAAAGCCGCGGACGGACAGACAGACAGACAGACATGGCGAAACTATAAGGGTTCCGTTTTTGCCATTTTGGCTCCGGAACCCTAAAAACGGGTGTCATGCATGACCGTCCCGGATAATACCGACATGGAAATACCGACCCTGTTTTTTGTATACACGCCCATAGAAACTGACAGGAGCTTCTATGGACGTGTACACGAAACACGGCCGGTATTTCCATGTCGGTATTATCCGGGCCGGTAATGCATTACACCCCAAAAAACATCACGATATTAACACCATCTAGTGATATTTTGCCTGTCTTTTTACCCTCACCCTACTAATATTATAAATGCGAAAGTAACTCTGTCTGTCTGTTACGCTTTCACGTCGAAACCACTGAACCGATTTTGATGAAATTTGGTATAGAGACAGTTAAAGCCCCAAGGATCAACATAGGATACTTTTTATTACTTTTTATTCCGGTAGAGGGCGCCACCGCGCGATAACCTAGGTCCGCGCAGACGAAGTCGCGGGCATAAGCTAATATAAAGACACGTTTTAGCGATCATAGTTTACAATACGATGTTTATATTTTGAACAGTAATAATTAAGAATGCGTGCTACACGTAAAGTGGAACAAACGTCACGTTGACATTCTATACTTCTGTCAAAATCACAGTGAAATTGATAATTAAAAGATTCATGAATCAATTTAACTGTAACACATAAGAGTACTACAAAGCGTTTAAAAATGTTTTACAATCGCCGTGCTTCAGAGATTTAAAAAAAAACACTCAAAATTCGCAAAAGCAGCCACAATTTAAGTTTTTACAACGAGTAAATCAAAACGCTGTGCATCACAAAATACATAAAGTAAATTTTCAGGTATCTAGAAATAACATGAGCATAATACGATTGTCCAACTATGTGGGCCAATCAACTATTTTATAAGTCTACTATTGATAAAAAATATAATATGGATCATCTCAGAAAACTTAAGGTGCCCAATTGGCGGGTGAGTATTATTAAACCGATCATAAATTCATTATGCATGCAACTGAATCAAAATATCGAAAGCTCATTTGGGTGAAGACCAAAAAGTTGCACACCGTTAAAGCTGCGTAGTTATAATTACCACTAACTTTTTCCATTACACGAAAATTATCCATACAAATGTATGATTATTTTTCGTGTCACAATGGAAAAAGTTAGTGGAAATTATCACTACCAGCTAACGCAACTTTAACGGTGTGCAACTTTTTGGTCCTCACCCATTTACGGTAATCAAACTTTATATAACCAAATGAGGTTAAAAAAGCACTCCTTCTGTCCTGCAAAAAACCGAATCAAAATTAAACGAAATAAAACGCCTCTTTTGCATTAGAATTTAATTCAAAGCATCTTGACCATGTAGGGGCCCTCGAGGTGATAACCAATTTTGGCGTAATAGTTCCTGGTACCGACGCCCGATATGACCGCCATCTTGTCGGAGCCGTGCTCCTCGCGGGCGATGCGCTCCGCTTCCTCCATTAAGAGCATCCCGAAACCCTGGTGCTGGAATTTGGTCGGATCCCGGGCGTTCACCTGAAAATTATTACTTTATTGAGGAACAAATAATACATTTAGAAATGATTGAAACAGTAAAAACTTAATAGTAAAAATTAAAAACTAATATAACTCTAAAAAGGGCCCCTGTGGCATGGTTCCAAGAATGCTGGCAGCATTTCCTCGCTGTATGGCGATGCTAAGACGCTGTGCGAGGAAGCTGCCAGCCCTCTTGTCTCCGGTGGCGTCGACCAGTCTCTTTGCCAGTTGGCTGAAGAGATCCCTTGCGCCAGGGCCCCACGGACCGAGCGTCTCGACGCCGAAGGCAATGAAGTTGTATCCGGCGTCGAGACCACTATAATTAAGTTTTGGAGTAACCTCACAAAATGTACAAAGTACATCGTGTATTTTTTTTATATAAACACAAAAAGTCACTGTCAGATGTTGGTTATAGTGCTGTAAAACGATATTGCAATATATTTCCAGAATTACCAGAACGTAATTTATTTTTAGTTCCCAATATGCACTGGGCCCGCGTAGAAATTACGGCCCAACCCCTGCGACGTACGAGTATATAATAGGCTGAGATGATGATGATGAAAAACATTGTAAGTCGCTTACGAACTTCGGCTCATTAAAGCCCTCAGTCTTCGACTTCGGGCTTCTAATAGACTCGTTCGTAATTCCTTATTTACCGCCCTTAAGACACAAAGTACTATTATGATTTATTAGCACGAGAAATTTTGTCACTTGTGGGTCTCATTCTATGTCAATAAGTCTTTTATAATGGACTTTGGGCGTTAGGAGGGTATAGACATCGATTTAGAATACCATAGAGAATATTACTGCAATGTTCTTCCATCAGAATGCAGCACTAGCACAAACCGTAAACAGTTTATTGAATGTCTTTTAAATGTCAATAGGATATAAACCCCCTTGCAAAAAAAAAACGGGCACCTATGGTTTTTCAGATTTTTAGGCATTGAAGCTTAGAAAGCAAGATTTCATGCACATAAAATAAAAAAATCATAGGTGCCCGTTTCATTGCAAGGGGGTTTAGTTCAATCGTTACTATCGATGTAAATATGATGTTGTTGCTGATGTAAATATCATGTCATGGCGACAAACTTTAAAGAGAACTGAACTGACGCATGTTGTGATGGAGGTTTGTTTACGTTTTGTGCTAGTGTCGCCCCCTGCGCAGAGCTTTGCCTAATATTCCCCACTAGCCTTTGCCCGCGGCTTCGCCTGTGTGGAATTAGATTATCGAGCGCTGTTCCTTCGGGAACTGTGCGTTTTTTCGGGATAAAAAGTAGCCTATCTCACTCTCGGTTCCATAAACTATCTCTATGCCAAAAATCACGTCGATCCGCCGCTCCATTTCGACGTGAAGACGGACAAATACACACAGTTTCGCATTTATAATATACTAGCTTATGCCCGCGACTTCGTCTGCGCGGATCTAGGTTATCGCGCGGTGGCGACCTGTACCGGAATAAAAGGTATCCTATGTTGATCCTTAGGGTTCAAATTACCTACATACCAATTTTCATCAACATCGGTTAAGTGGTTTCGACGTGAAAGCGTGACAGACAGACAAATAGACAGACAGACAGAGTTACTTTCGCATTTATAATATTAGTAGGGATTAGTAGGGATAAAAAGATTTCACCACTTCCTCATGCTACTTTGACAACTCACCGGGACAACGCTCCCATAGACATGCAGCTCGCGGACCACGCTGCACTGTCTGAACTTGGCATCTTTCCCGGGCTTCAGCTCGGGCCGGTACGTGTCAGAAGCGCACTTCCTCAGCCTCAGCAGACCGACCAGAATGTCCTGATCGGGGTCCTCATACGCTATGAAGGTCTCCCAACCACCGTTAGCGACGTAGTCACGCCTTATTAGTTCTACCTGCAAATAATTTGTTCATAACCTAACCTAAATTGAAAATACAAAGTGAAATACATGCACAGAAAAAGCAGAAAAATAAGACCAGCACTGGGTATCGAACCAAGGTCCTCGGCATTCCGTGCCGCGTGCTATACCGCTACATCACTGCTGGATAACGATACGGATAAGAATTTCCCCTATGCGCCACATCTCAGATTGTTTGTTTCTTATTTAGCCACTTAAGCAGTGACGCTAGCGACATCTATGCCGTAGCCCTCATCGAGAAACTTTCGACATTCCATTGGAACTAACCGCTCGCCCGGACAAGATATATCGTTATTAAGCAATCAAATTAAGATTGTTTTTTTTTGGTAAAAGTAAAAATTTGGAATTTAAATAAAAAGTACAAAAAGTTTCGAAAAAAACCAATCATAACTTAACCGTCTGTCGTATGTCATTTCAAAGCCCATCTTTTCCACCATCATATAAGCCGTAGGACGTCCAACCCACTGTTGGACATAGGCTTCCCTATATTTACCACCTTGACGACTGATAAGAGATGACCACCGTCCATTAACATCTACAACACTAGGGGTATTGTAGGTTGACAAACTAGAGGCTATGGGATACCTCAAGTGCCAATAACCTATCTTCATCATGTCAGCCGAAAGACGTCCACTGCTGGACATACGCCTAATAACCTATCTTATTAGGTAAATAAAGCGTTTCTATTGGTTCATGAAAAACACATTCCTCGCAACACACCCCCGCGCATGAACTCTAGTTTTTTAAATACTGCCTCTTGCCTCAAGAGGGCAGTCTCTTACCTCGTACGGCCTGACGCGGTTATGTATCTCCTGTATGCCGACCTCTCTGGTCCTGACGTCCCTGCAGTCAGTGCCCAAGTCAGCCATGCGGGCGAGGGCCAGTTCCCGCAGGTTCCCGTGCTCAACGCCGGAGGACACCAGCGGCATCGGTATGTCGCGTTGGACCCTGAAATCGTCATAATATCCACTCAGATTCACTTTGTCCAGATTCTCCTAAACAATACAACTGTGCGAAGCGATGTAAGACAGTGTGCCCCACCGACTTTGCGGGCGTCTCCGTCCGATGGACGTCCAGCGCCGGCCCGAACAAATAGATTGCACGTAGCGCCGAGACAGAAATCTGCCGACTTTTAGTAATGGGGGCTATCGCGAATGAATTTTCCGCTAGAGGCGCTAGTGTAGCGTGAGGTCAACGAAATCTCAAATCTCATAGTTTTTGGGTGAGCTACGCGGGTTTATTTACGAGTATAATTAGAATAATTTTGTGAATATTTTGCATTATCTGAAATTAATTATGGCAATTATGCGATAAGGGGCAATGAACGTCTGTAATTTGAGACAGTTTTGTCTTTCGAAAACTTTTGTCCTCCCTTTTTTCCGAACAAAACGGGATTATGCAATACTGTGGTTGCTCGATATGTTTATGGCACTGTTTTACAATGTATTAAATATGATTTTAATCTAAACTTTGTTTTCACGGCCGTTAGAACAGACTTTTAAAAACCTCACGCAACATTGGCGCCATCTAGTGAGAGAAAAAACGATAGCCCTCATTATAGGGAAATCGAGGACCTAGTGTCTGAGCCCAATAATTTAGAGAGATCAAAGCGTCCAGTCTTCGGTGGCTTGCATGGACACGTGGAAAGGTTGGGAGAGGATCGAGCTGTGAGAGTATACTTGGGGCGAGTGAGTGGACATGAATTGTTTGTCGTCCAAAGTACCGCTGGAGGTCCAGAGACCTTTTGGATCTGGAGATCAAAGGCTGGTCAAAGACCAAGAGACCAAGAGCCACTTCGGGGCACTGCGCCCTGATAGTAAGTAAGTTTAGTAATTATTTTATTATACTACAGCAGCACTATTACTAGCAGGGATGAAAAGGAGTAGTTTTATCGGAACCGAAGGGGGAACGAGATGTTAAGGGTAGGTCTACTAAACCTGAGGGTTTATTGCATAATATTTCTGACACTCGCGATCACAAACAAATGATAGTTGTCGCATACAAAAACTGTCATTTGATTGTGATCGCAAGTATCCGAAACATTACATAACACTTTCTGTTTGTTTTTGATGTACACCGCTCATGTCCAGTCGCCGCGGTAAGCATTGACATCTGACATAACTTCCGTTTCAAAAATAACGGAACCAAAACCGGAACGGATGTTTAATATCAAACGGAAGTTCCGACCTTGGTTTGACTCTGCCAACCTTACAAGAAATGTGTTAGTATCTGCTTTCAGGGTTCGTTCTGAACACATCCCAACAAACAAATTCTTACACATGATGAGAGTTAAACCATCACCTCTGTGTGAGATTTGCCATAAGGTAGATAGATGACTTGTTCCATTTGTTGTTGGAATGTGCTCGGAACTCAGACTTGAGGAGAAGGGTCCTTGGGGGTTTGGGCCCCATGCACAATGGCCAAGTCAATTGTTGGCTCTCAGAGCCGGCACCTGACAAAGCTATTTGCATCTACCACTTTTTTAATATGTCCTTTGTGTAAGGAAAATGAGCAAGCACCCATGAGGCTGACATGATCACCTAGAGTGTTCAAAGCCTCTACAAAAAGAAGAAAAAAAAAAAAAGTTCCGACTTAACGGAAACGGAATCGGAGCTCCGTAATACCCTGATTACAAGATATTCAGTTTACCTGTAAACCCTAGTCCAGGGAGGCACCAAAGCCAAAACTTTAGCAATCAGATCAACCAGGGTCGACGGAGGATAGCTCCTGTACCGACCGGTCTTCCACAACTCATACAGTCCAGTCCCCCTGATCACTAGAGTGGGGTAGATCTTCAGACCATCAGCTCGGAAGGCTGGGTTCTCAAAGAACTCTATGAATTGTTCTACATCGCGTTCGAAGTCCACATTGGGAAGGTCTGGCATCATGTGGGCTACAATCTGTAACAAGATAGATAGCATTAGAAAATATTTAGAAAAGTTTTTGATGATTTCTGGTTTTCTATAAATCTGAAAGTAACTCTGTCTATATAATACTCGTATATCTGACTGTTAGATAACAACTTCACATATAAACTAGTTCAAGGTTTAAAATTTAACTCAAGTTATTTTCTCTGACTGTACTTGCATCAGTCATCCAACCTACATGTACACCAAATTTCAAATCAATCCAGCCACTAGAATTGGGTAAAAATTAACTTGCAAGATTTTCAAAAATTATATATCGTCTCTACTTTTAAAAATTCTCGTACCTCAAAATAGATAACTTTTCCGAGTGAACCTTATGAACATTGAGTTAAGGTTCAACTTTGTTGACATATCGATTTTAGATACGAGATTTTTTCAAAGTAGTGACGATTATGGTATTTATGGTGAAGTTTGTAAAAAGCTCGTCAGAAAAATGATTTAGTCACCTTATACCCAGCATCCTTAGCCAAGTTGAAGTTCTCACAGACAGCCTTAACGGTGTGACCTCTGTTTGTGTCTCTGGCAATATCTTCGTATACAGACTGTACACCGATTTCCAACCTAAAATATAGCAAAATTATTAGACAGACCGAAACTAATCAATTCATATCAAAAATACAAACTGAAACACAGATGCACAGAAAAACCAGAAAAATGGACCAGAGCACTGGGAATTGAACCCAGCCCAGCCCTCATCAAGAAACTCTACAGCATAGATGTCGCTAATGTCACTGCTTAATTGACTAAATAAGAAACAAACAAGCTGAGTATGTGGTGCATGGGAGAAATTCGTGTCTGTACCCCTGTCCAGTGGTGGTGTAGCAGTTTGAATTCTGGTCAGCCTTTATAAGCCTTTTACTTTATAGACTATCTCCTAAGCACATTAGTAGCTTATATTATCTATAACCTTTTTTTTATTGAGAAACTGCTGTATTTTGATTTGAACACAAAGTTGATTGACCTTAATCATGTTTCTTACCTGGTGCACCCATAGTTCAACATGTCGCTCATGTGCCTCTGCAGACAGTAGTCAGGCCGAGTCTCAATAGTGATACCGATGCATTTGGTTTTGGCCCTCTCAGAGAACTTGACTGCCTCGGCAACACAGCTCGATGTGTGACCAGACAGTGCATCATGTAGGTTTCTAAAAGGAAATAGATATCAGTAAATTTCATTACTGCCATACTGGCACTAGCACATAATGAGTTTACTGTATTCTTTTAAATAACTATAATATCTAAACAAGGATAAATTCTTACCTGATAAAATAGTCTCTATAGTCCTCCGGAAGGCTCATGAACGTTCCACCCATGACAATAAACTCGACTTTGTCCACACTGTGTCCCAGCTGCTTCAACTGTTCCACTCTGTGACGAGTCTGCAAGTACGGATTGTACCGGGCCCGTATAGCCCTCATGGAGGTCGGTTCATACCCAGTGTAACTCTGGGTCGAGTATTCAAAGTCTGAATCCGGTCCGCCGGGGCAGTACACGCAAATGTTCCCAGTAAAGTTTATATGCGGACATCTGTGAGGTTTACACATGACTGCCACTACTGCAATACCCGACGCCGTACGAATAGGTTTAGCTTTCAATTTGGGCAGAAGGATGCTCTTGGAGTCAGCCGGCACAGCAGCTATGATATCCACCAAGCGAGGAGACGTCCCGAGGCCGTATTTCGACGAAATACGCGTCTTCATCTTGTTGAGGTTAACGTCTTTACCTTGACGGTGAGCCACTAACAACTCCTGTATGATCTCCGATATGACGATCACCATTTTCTCTTCTTTTGAGAGATTCGGTAGAAGTTTCTTTTTAGCCATTTTGCGGATTTAATTATTGCACAAAGATAAATTACGCGTGTCGTGTGTGCGTATCGTATCGTATTGGTATTGTCAAAGTCAAGTTGACACTTGACAGATAGAAATTATGTTACTATTATAAAAAAAAAATAGACAGTGTTGCTACTAAATTTAATTGTGTCTGCACACAAAACATTCGATTGTAAAGTAAATCGATACAGATTATTTTATAGAAAGAAATAATGATGCTACAATATATTACAGGGCATGAGATGTTACTTATCTTACTTATTATTATTAATAATATTATAGAAATCACTAACTTGACAACGTTCACAGGTGCCCACTCGGTGCTCTGCCTTCGCCTGTAGTTAGACGAGAAATCGCAAAGAGCAGAGTTTGTAAGCTTCTTCGATGATTCTCCAAATCGTTGGAAGCCATAAGGCACGTGACCCGCAAAACCTAAAAACAAAACGAATTATTCAGCGTAAATTACACCAAATACGACACTTGCAAATAACACTGGGAAATAAGTGAAACTCATGCATCCATACTGGTTTTGGTTAGTAATTTTAAAGGGATGATGCCTAATCCTTAGAATCAGCAGATTAATATTGCCTGTGTAACTCTTATTTATGTTCTTATTACAGCACCTATACATCTACAATACAAATTTGAGACTTACGAACTGACTGCGATGGATTATATCCCCAAATTTGGGACCTTACGAAAGAGGCATGAATTTTACCATACGACATTTTAAAACCAAACTAACCTAACTATTGAAAAACCGTGGCTATGTAAATAAATATAAAAATGACAATGTCAGAATTTAGAATACATAACTATCATCGAGCTGCCAGTGCTTATTTATACCTATTCAACCACAAAAAGTTAGTTCCGTAACATACAATATAACTGGGACGAAGTTAGAGGCATCTTGTCGGTTTATTTTTCCTCTTCGGGAGCTTCAACGCAGAATGATCGTTGATAATTCTCACATTTAAAACGAATCAAAACCTTCACAACGGTTCTCACCCTTTTTTACGAATTTGTCCGGCCCATCTTCCATGAAAAACGGACTCGTTGAGTGCGATGCCGGTGACAGTTTGGCCTCATCCATTGGTATATTCCTCAGTATTCCCGCACATTCTGGCCTCACCACAACCAGAGGCAGTTTGAATTCCGCTGTCGCTGACTGGTAGACAAATAAAACTGTGTTAAAACTCGATCGATAACTGCAGAAATCAAGCAATGAATTCATCATCGTTTCATAACCTGAAACTCGAAACTATCTTCCTCTTTCTTAGTGAAACTCCACTCCAATTCATTCCCCTCTCTCTTCATCTTCATCTTCTATCCTCACTTTCGCGCTTTTCTCACGCATCATCCTGATCTTCTTTGCGCGCTCTTTCACTCTCTGTATCTTTCGTCGATGCGTCTTTCATACTCTACAAGGGCTTAGCTGTTAGCTACCACCACATCAACCGGATCAAAGATGCCGCACGCCATAGTTACAAGGACTCCGAACAAAATTTTGATACAGGGCTCATCTAGACTCTAGAGCAAGCTTAGACTTGACTTGACAGTCAATAAGGAGCTCATGACTTACAAATCTGTCGACGAGGTCCCATGGCTTTCCTTTGCCGGCTTGTAGGTCTACCACCCTTTCGAGTTGGTTGGCGGCTGCTCGCTGGTTCATTTGGACCTTTTGGAATTCTGACAGCGCCTCTGTCGCCATCACTGTGTAGCGCTGGCCGAAGTGTGCGTTTAGCCGGGGAAGGTAGCCTGATGGTCATACGGAACCTCTGTGAGGTACTCTACAGGTCTATATAGGTATATTTGATAGTATTCTTCTTGTATTGTAAAAAGAACAGGGTAGGTAAGCTACGCCACAATGTTTCCAGCGTTCAAGCGATGTTGGCTTGTCCTTCCCCGACTTCTTAGGTGCTAATTATTATAGCGTATAGTTATTATTATTGCCTTAAATTGTTCCTCAAAGCCTTTAATTAAATAAAGAAACTTTAACGGCAGGTAACGAAGCAGTTTTACATCTTAAACTTTAAAAACCTTCATCAAGCGCCAGATGTTGGTAACTAAGAAAATAAGTAGTTCTAAGAATTCTCTTCTAAAGAGACAATAAGAACACTATTTGGAACTGACTGTACCTTCAAAGTTGTCAGAACAAAGGAAACCGCAAGATGTCAGGAAGTCGAAGTGTAAACGCGCATTCACATCTTGCATTCGAAAATTTCGAAATAAATAGAATTGGATACCTTAAGTTTGAAAAAAATTATCTATCTACAGGAGTGCATGAGCTAATTATAAATTATAAGTCTGCTATCGATAAAAAATATAACATCCTAGGAAACTTAAGGTACCCAATTGATACGAAGTACACTTTCCTACCTACGTCTCAACCTTTACTGGAAGTTTTTTTCACTACAGCCAAACCACAAAACCAAGCCAGAGTTGTAACTAGTATGGCTACTGTTGGTTGACGTTAAAGTTTTACTTAACACTTTTAAGAATAATGCCGGTACAGTCAAGTTCATAGCCTTGTGAGCAAAAATTTCATCAAAAATAGATATTTTTGAGTCGTGTCGTTAATAGAGATTGTTAACGGCGTAGGTAGAAGCGTGTTCAGATATTTTTGATCATATTTTCGCTCACAAGTTTGTGAACACATACGTTACGCTAGAGGCGTCATTTTGTCCGTTATTTGTACCTCCAATCTTTTACATGTTCAAACAGAGCAGATAATAGGTAACACCAATAATACTCTTCATGGGCGAATATTCAGCGTTTGTGCAGCGTTTTTTTTTTTCGTCATTTGTGTCTTCGCAGGCGTTATTAAAAGGGATGATGCCCAGTGTCTTTTTTTATGAAAAATTAAAACAACACCGATACTGAATTTAGCGTGATTAAAATTCTTTTGACTTGTCTTTCCGTTGTGCTGTATAAACGTGGGACGCTAATGACATTTGACAGAGCGGTCGAAACGCTCGAATATTTGCCCTCATGCCTTATTATGAACACGACCTAATGTAAGCTTGCATTATTTCAACCGGTTGGGAAGCAGTTGACTCAACGATGAATCAGGAGATCGAGGCTGTTTTGACTATTTGTCACAATGTTTCACTTTTGTGCTAATGCCCTAATAACAAGACAAGGTGTGATGTAGAGTGCAAACTGTTTGCATAAGATCTAAGTGTTAAGTGTTGAGTTAAAACAACCTACTGTTTACAGGTGACTATTGTTTCACTTACGAGACAGAATCCATACTATGATTTTATGTTTGTCCGCCTTTCACGTCGAGACGGAACGACGGATCGACGTGATTTTTGACATAGAGATAGTTTATGGGCCAGAGAGTAACATAGGTTACTTTTTATCTAGGAAAAATGCATAATTCCCGAGGGAACATATTGTCTCAGTAACAGCCTATAATTGTATTTTCTTTACGTGTGTATCTGTTACCTATACTTTTTTCTGTACTTCTTAAGCACGTGTACAGTCAGCAGCACCAATATCTGACACAACTAGCGTGCATAAATATCTGATACGATTATTTTTATAGGGCCGGCAGGACGTTTCAGATATTTTTGCACGCTCCGCTGCGGCTGGTGACTGTACCTACCTAATTAAAGAAGCAGATGTTCAGTCTTCCACTGTACTTAGTTGCTACTTAGACAGAGATGTGAAAATACGCTGAAATGCTGCGAGAAAAGGACGATACGACAGTCTGTCCTGCGCTTGACTCAACGGAGGCACAACCATGCTCCCGGATCAATTATTGTATTCTTATATATAGAACTTTTTATTCGAGTGGATGGCAAACGAGCAAGTAGGTCTCCTGATGGTAAGAGATCACCACCACCTATAAACATCTGCAACACCAGGGGTATTGTAGATGCGTTGCCAACTTAGAGGCCTAAGATGGGATACCTCAAGTGCCAGTAGTTTCACCGGCTGTCTTACTCTCCACGCCAAAAAACAACAGTGCAAGCACTGCTGCTTCACGGCAGGATTAGCGAGCAAGATGGTGGTAGCAATCCGGGCGGACCTTGCACAAGGTCCTACCACCTGCAAACTAGAACGTAAGCGAACTTAAACCAATGATTATATGTTACTCTTAAACCATAACTTGATGTGAGTCATAAGGTATATGTATATTACTAGTACCAATCTATCGATCTTCTTGTTCTTGAGAAAAAGGATCGTGACAGACAGGACAGCAAAGTGACGAAATACATACATTATCTACCTCTATGGCGCAGAGTCTATGCTTAACTTTTGCTATACACGAGTATTACACCTTAGAAATTGACCCACACTTACCCTCATACCCTGGTATCATGGGATGCTTGTACACCGGATCCCCATTGCGGAACCTCGCGTTGACGACATCGATATCAGTCTGGGCAGGACGGAATATCTGGCGACAATTGATTATCGTCATCACATCGTCAGCCAAAAAAACGTTCCTTGTTGGACCAGAAGGTGAGATACGAAGTTCGAATTTTGCATATCGTAGTACAATAACCAGCACCAATATCTGACACAACGAGCGTGCATAAATATCTGATACGACTCTATTTCTAGGGCCGAAAGGACGTGTCAGATATTTTTGCACGCTCCGCTGTGGTAGATATTAATGCTGGTGACTGCACTCGTATAGGGCCAAAAGGGCTACTCCGAAACACAAAATTCGAAGTTCGTGTCGTGTGGTCCCTCTCACACTTATACTATTTAATACGAGAGCGAGAGGGATCGCATGACACGAACTTCGAATTTTGTGTTTCGGAGTAGCCCTTCAGGTGAGCTACGAGCGAGGTTAACCCGCCACGGTATTGGCCGGCGAAGCGTCAGTCAGAATATTTGGCCCCTACAACGAGCTCAGCAATTCACTCGTAAGCCCTGCCTCTTGGCTTCCTTCCTAAACATGAACCCATGGAGACAAAACATGATACAAATTCTTATGTAACTATTCTATTAACTTAGAGCCTAATCACACTGGCGATTTGGGGACAAGTTCAAAGCGAAGCGAGTGCGCAGCGAGTTCAGCGCGCGTGCGATACTAGTACACTTATCGCCAGTGGTGTGATAAGGCTCTATTCAAAAACTATTCGTCACCGAATAGGTACAGTCACCAGCATTAATATCTGCCACAGCGGAGCGTGCAAAAATATCTGACACGTCCTTCCAGCCCTAGAAATAAAGTCGTATCAGATATTTATGCACGCTTGTTGTGTCAGATATTGGTGCTGGTGACTGTACCTAAAACTAGTATTAATTCATTGTTGGAAGGACCTGTTTAAGGGCTATACCTGATAGTCATCAGAAGTCCTGTCCGACAGCACGAGTCTCTCCGAATGAAGGACGCTAGGGTCCAACAGGATCTTATGGGTGGTGGACCCATAGGTGTCCCCGATGCGGTACTTGTATTCGGGGCAGTGGCCGGTGTAGCTGCATGAACAAGGGTTTTATCAAAGACTGTAAACCCTAGCCTAGTAGACCAATCAATTCTGTATCCTAATTTTACATTTACACGCTTACCGAGACTTGGCAAATGTCTACAAGCTCCAAGGCTGTAGATACAAACGCTTGAATGGCATTTACACGCATGCAAGTGCGTTGACTATTGTATTCCGGATAGGCGAAAATAGTAGACGTGGACCTCAGAAGCTTTGGCTTTTGTGCTTGCCTTGACTTATCTTATTGCCAACGTGTAATACGTCTCGCAAGTCTTACACTGGTCCAATATTGGATGGGGTCTGACTATGTAATTGATCAACTAATTGCCATGTTGTCAAAAAATCTATTCAATAATGATATAATGTCTCCAATAGGGGTTGGGGGTCCTTTATATTCAGGGGGTCCTGGTCCGCAACGCGGCGAATCGGCAACAAGCTCTTGCAAGCTCACAAAAGACAAGACAAACACCCCTGTTCACATGCTTGTGCTCGTGAAAAGTCGTCAAGATTCGCATGCGTGTAAATGTACATACCTACCTACTATTGCAAGCACGCAAGCCAAGCCAAACACCCCTGTTCACAAGTTTGTGCTTGTGAAAGGTTGTCGTAGCTTTACAAGCGTGTAAAATATACTGTTGCAAGCTCCCCGCAAGCCAAGCCAAATACACCCTTGTGCTTGTGAAAGATCGTCGTAGCTTCGCAAGCGTGTAAATGCCAGCCAAGCCAAACAACCCTGTTCACAGGCTTGTGCTTGTGAAAGGTTGGTGAAGCTTGGCATTCTTGGCAAGCGTGCAAATATACTATAACAAACTTACCCTGGGATATAATGCGGTTGCGCGATACTGACCAAGTCGAGCGCCATTGCGAATTTAGAAATACCTTCCAAATGGATTAATGCACTTAGTTTAGCTATTTAATCATGGAAAAGGACCGTTACACTTAAATTTTGAATTGACGCCACATTTGTTGTTGATGCTGAAATACGATTGTGGAAGTGAAGTTGATAGGTGACTGACGGATTGTTTTTTTTCCTTTTGGACATTGAGGTTTAGGTTTTCATAGGTTGGCGTACATTACAACAATAAAGTCTAGTTAAGATCTGCAAGAAAATCGTGCAAGTTGCATTAGGTTATTTAAGGGGCTCCTAGACGGGCCATATTTTCACGAAAATGTATAGCTGCAATAGTGTGGCCGGCAGCATCAGCCAGCATTTACGGCCAGACTATGCAACCCTCGGCAATATTTTTAGTATGGCCGGGATATATTGCCACATATTTTTAGTGTGGCCGATGAATGTTTAGGGTTTCAGACATATTTCCGGAATAATCGCTTTGCAATCGAAAATACTTCAATATTTCTCAGCCACTTTTATTGTTGCTGAAAATGCTTTTTTTACAAAAAATTACTTATTTTAACCATACCTAAGTAAGTACTCAAGTTCGGACATAGGTCTCCCCCCAGAGCACCATTGCGCCCTGCCTTCGACTAGACGCATCCAGCTTCTATCAGCAGCCTTTCGCATCATGCTTATTGAAATAAGGTCGAATCCACATTTTTCTTGTTTTTTTTTTTTTTTTGATTTTGCTTTTAAAACAATGTAAGCTGCTGCAACGCGTATGAAATCGTCAGCCATAGTAGCGATGTGTGTAGCCCATGTAAAGCCAAAATAATGAGCCATATACTGCTGCAAAAATATTGCCGAGATATACATTTTCCAGCCATATGCTGCATTAAAATGTTTTTTGTATTGTCAGGATATAGTCTGCAATGTTGTAGCCACATAATTCATCAAAAGTATAGCCCGTCTAGGAGCCCCTTTATACGTATAAATTAAAACTTACATTAAATATATTGACCCGGGTAACTCACGTCTTAAATCGAGTTTAGATCGACTGTTTCGGGCTAACCCGTAGTCCGTGCGGGGTGCGCGTGTTGCAGCAGCCGCCGAGTCTCGTTGCTCCGAGGAGGAAGGGCTACGGATTAGACCGAAACACGTTGAGCTAAACTCGATTTAAGTCGTGAGTTATCCGGGTCAATATATTTAATATAAGTGAGTCTCACGGTAGTTTTATATTTAAAATTAAAAACTTCTGCTATTTATAACCGACTTCAAAAAAAGGAGGTGGTTCTATTTGTTTGTTACAATTTTCCCAAAGGAGGGTTATATTTGATGACTTAGGTATTTCCTAGATTATTCCTAGACATTGATACAATATATATATAAGATATATACTGTGGTACTTATTGATCTATAGATTGAATTAGGTATTTAAAATTCTGATACGATCCATAACGGCAAAAAGTTTAGAAACATTGATAAAGTAGATCGTTTTCAAATAATAATAATCCGGTCAAGAGCGTGTCGGACACGCCCGAAATAGGGTTCCGTAGCCATTACGAAAAAAACTAAGTAATATTTTTCTAAGGATTTCGTATTTTGTATGGAATATTTCAAGTTAGGAAGGTATATTTTATACCTTTGGCTGCTATTTACTCTTAAACTACTAATAATTCTTAAGAAAACTTAACCGTTATAGTTTTCCTTGTAAGTTTTGTATACTTACTATTATCCTGAATTTTTTCGATTTTTTTTCATCCAACGGTTTAGATTTAAGAGGGGGAGGGGGGGATTTTAAAGAAAATTTTCACTTTAAAGTTGAATATTTCGCAAACATATCATTGAATCGATAAATCCTTTTAGCAACCCCCCAATAGTTATGAAAGACTTATCCAACGATACCCCACACTGTAAAATTGGTCGAGAAAAAAAAATCACCTTACTTTACGTTAGTGGGAGGTACTGCTGAATTATTATTTTTTTTAATTTTTTCGTTGTACCATTCTGTCGGCATATTTTACATACATATTCATGCAAAATTACTGCTTTCTAGCAATGAAAGTCCCTGTGCAAAGCCGTGGACGGACGGACAGACAGACGGACAGACATGGCGAAACTATAAGGGTTCCGTTTTTGCCATTTTGGCTACGGAACCCTAAAAATAGTCACCTTTTTCAAACGGTTTTATTTCTTACACGACGAACAAACACTGGTTGAAAATGAACGAGCGAAACCGCTTTGCTTTCATTCGCCCGGTGCGGCTGTCCCATTCCATTCGTTCCATTCCGTCCGACCAACGAACGGCCGCCATATTAGCTCGAACAGTCTTACTGATCGCGCGCGTGGCGGCGTTGCGCTAAGTGACAGCCAGACCGAAGCAATAACTTGCAAAACAACAATAACTTTCACGAACAGTGCGTATTCACACAAAAAATAAGTTTTAAGTGATCATTCGAACAATTTATAACCACTCTGTTTATCACCGATCGTGCTCCGTGAAGTTGTATCGCATGCATTCCACGGAGACTGTTGAACTTTATTTTTTTTTCATTCAGTGTTCCTTTTTCAAATATTCAATGTTTTTATTTATCGATGCGTTTGGAATGTGCAGTAAATAGTTTTCGAACGTTGTCGGTATTCATTCGTGCCCATTTGGACTTCAATTGGCTCTGATTTTAACTAGTGTCGAGTTTTGTCGAAACATACACGGTAAGTTCTTTAAGAATATTTGCATCTGCTAAGCGGATTTTATTGATTGTGTATTTTTTTTTTAATTTGTAGTTTGATGTTGAACCTTGTTCTAAATTTGAAATTTTCATGCTCCGTTCAGTGTAGGCGAGTAGCTGACTTGCTTCCTTACAAACTATCTTGTGATCTTTTCGTTTTTATTGCTACTGCGAAATCATGTTTATGGCTTATGTAATCGTCAAAGCTTTAGCTTGAACATTTGTTTCGTTTTTTTTTTAAACTTAACTGAAAATGAAAGAAGTGAAAAAAAACTTTTTAACAAAATATGAAATAGCCGAAAAAACTGAAAAACCAAAAATAATAAACCTTTTTTCTTTTACCTTAATCTCGATACCTACCAGTTTGAAGCCAGTGTCTCAGCACGAGCAAGAAAGGTTTATAGAAACCCATCAGGTAGACGACTATAGGTCCACCCCTGGCTAGTACTGAGCCCCGCCCAGCCTCAGCCCCGGCTTCAAACTGGTATCTAGATTAAGGTTAAATAAAAAGTTTTATTAATTTTGGCTTTTCAGTTTTTACGGCGGTTTATTATTTTGTTAAAAAGTTTTTCTTTTATAATTTTTTCCCACCCTTAGGTTAGATTTTTTTCCAAATTTATACAGGACCATGTTCGAGGTACACCCTATCCAATAAAAAAATAATGAAATCAGACTACTCTGTAAAAAGTTATTTTGCGCAATTTTTATTTGTCAGTAGGCATCGAATATCAGACATTAAATACCTATCTCAGCATATGAATTGGCATTGTCACGTAGAAATAAAATCCTTGAATTTACCTACTTATTTGAACAGCAATTCATATCCATACATAATAGGAATACGGCGGCAGTGAGGATTCCACACTTTTCTGTCCATCAAACGACAATTCAAGATTCGAAGAAACCTGCTTACGATCAGGAACTAATATTACCTACCACAGTGCAGACAGAATCAAACAATTTTCAAAAATCATATTCAAATCCCTGATTGAATAACACGAAATATCCGAGGGGTGACGGTAAAGGTGAAGTAATATTAGAAATAATGAGAAAATATTTGATTGTGTATTTGTTTATTTATATTGCATATGCATAAATACTAAACAGATTTTGAAAAATCTTTCACCTGTAGGAAGCTATATTATAAGATTTATCAGCGAGTAACTGATCATATTTAGGGGAAGTTACGAGCAAAGGCTATAACTAGCTTTTGCATGTATGGACATTTGTAAGGCTAAAAATAGGTACTATAAACATACACTACAATAACATGAGTACTGCTATGCCATTAACGCCCTTACACTGGCCTTTTTATGGCTTCTACAAAACTCATCGCAGTAAAATTATCAATTACTAAGCTTAAAGATAGAAAATTTTAATTTAGACTAACGCCCTTTGTCTCTTTACACTTGGTCATCAATACTCGTCTTTTTCTAATTAACATGTTTGTGCAAAAGGGATAGATAGCGTAACAAGGACGCGTTTTTAATTACAATAGTTCCGGTGGTTAACCTGAAAGGATACCGATTCTACTGGCACACGTTTTCTTTTCTTGCGGTGTATTTTTTGCAGAAGCTTTTTCTGCTTTACGGTCTGATGACATTCTTTATCGTTTCTGAAGTATCCTCAGCTAAACTAAAAAGAACATCCTGAACTAAAAAGTGTTTGTCCCAAAATTTTTTCCACTGCCTAGTACCATCCTTTAAAAACCATAGCAGATACTTGTAGATTACCACTAAATTAGATTTTTATAACACTGTCCTTTTTTTGATACCTATCTAATTTTGATGTATTACATTGTCTTTTCGAAGTCACCTGAACTACACCATATTAAAAAACCTAGCGGCTTTTTTGAGAACCGAAATTGTAGTAGCTATTCATCTTAATTTAAAAAATTATGGTTTATTAACAGCAAAAACAAATTACAAATAGGGTTTTTGTTGGATACACACAATGTAAACCTGTCACGTGGAAACCTGTTTCGGGGTACAATCGATTTAATTCAATCACTAAGTTTTTAACAAAATGGGAAAGGGGATGTTAGTGAAATAAAAAGTAGACAACTAAACGAACAAGTTGTGTGGTGAGTATATAGTATATGGTGTGGGTGAATGTGTGTGTGCGTATGTGTGTGTGCGAGTGTTTTTATGACTTGGAAGATTATGTACTCAGGCATTGACCCTAATTAGACCCTTGGTATCACAGTATTTTAAACTACTTATTACATTTATTGTGTCAATAAATAGGATGCTTTGTGTATATTTTATTTACACAAAAGGAAATGATACGACCCATATAAGCTTCGCTTCCTATTTGCTAAGCGACAATAGTTTGCCACCTCCAATATCAGTTATGTCTATTTTAGCTTACCAACTACTAAAAATGTTATGGTAAATTATAATTTATTTTGTGCCTTAAAGCATAATAGACATTTTTGGCGGTGTGGGTTAAGATGGTTGATGTAATGCGTTCGAAAAAAGTGGCAATAACAAATACTAACAACTATGGTTGGTTACATTGTCATTTTCTTGGGTAGTTTACTAAATCATACGTTTGTCGAAAAACATTTCTGAATAGGGTAATGCACGCCTCAGAAACTTCTAAAGACATTTCCCCTCACGAAACGACCGCGGCAAAATTAAATGCGTCAGTGGCTAAAACTGAAACTAACAAAGACGCATAATAATTCTATGTTCTATGCGATGACAGCGCCACTATCACAGCTGCATAATTATCGTTGTAATGATATACCAACAATGATGTAAAACGCCCATTCATACGTTAAATTCAAAGGCATCCTGCTCGGTCTCTGTTGAGACAAACAAAACCATGCCTTCATCTAACACGCGAAACGATGCAAGCTTTTAAGATCGTTAACTATCGTTAAGGTTTATATTCCGATTTCAATCATTTTGAGATTTCCTGAGATCTAGAAAAGTGGCTTTATCAATGTCTGCCTTTAGTGCCTTTTCCACTGATTCTCTCTCTCTCTTCTCTATTATGAATTTTATAGCTATTATAGTCTTAGGTATTCCTTAGAATTTCATTAAATTCAGTTCCAGCTATTTGATTTATTCTCTAACTCAAAGACAGTATCTACTTACTCTATTTAACTGTTTCGCGGACTCAAAGTTGCATAAATTATTTTGGTTTTTCCTGCATTACTCATAATAATGCATCAAACCGCGATGCTTCAAAGAAGTAGTGGGCGACAATAAGGCTGATT
Organism: Choristoneura rosaceana; assembly: GCA_037349165.1. Lineage (NCBI taxonomy): Eukaryota > Metazoa > Arthropoda > Insecta > Lepidoptera > Tortricidae > Choristoneura > Choristoneura rosaceana. Next base: position 4,963,936 of record JAZBNJ010000006.1, on the reverse strand, counting down.
CTAATTTGACCATCACAGATCTTGTGGTATAGTAAAAATTATTAAATCACGTTTGCACCGTCTCGCTCGATGTTCGATGTATTTCTAAAAATAGTCTGAGATGACACATTTGCGTCATTCGTCGATTTGAATGAACGGAAGTTACCTTACGCCGATGGAACCCTAAAAGGCCGCGTTGTAAGCTGTCCCAATTGAGGACCAGTCGCTTTGTGGTACACTTTCTCCGATACGTGACGCGCCCAGACGCGATTTTCACTCGCGAGTGTACAGGTGTACGATATTCGAACTCGTTAGCATTTTTTTTTTATTTTAGTATCTCGTATGCGAACTTTTTTTACTGTTAAATATACTTTATTTACTGAACAATTCGTAACCAGCCAGTATTTGAACACGAAAAACTAAGACGAGAAAAACTTTATGCTTCGTTTAGGCGACTTAATTGGTCAGAGCAATCGTTTTTCATTTTGACTAGCAGTGATTGGGTTTATATGCCAGTACGGCTGGTAGAGTATACTAACATTTATGTACATTTTTAATTAGGTACTTCAGGCATTTACCCACTGTTGAAATCGTAATCAGGTTGCAATTCTTTATCGTTCCTTTACGACCGTTACTGCGATAAATGCAATGAAAATTTTATGTTATTATCTGAAAATGCTGCCTTATCTAAATGCATAATCCTAATTAAAACTGATAACTACAAAGACAGTACTGATTAGATAGTGGAATTATGAATTGTATGTACGAACGAACGCGCTTCGGGTGTCTTCGGGCTAGATCGGCTCTAAGATCATTGCAAGTAGAACGAATAATACTGGCATGTAGAAATGTACAACTTTGTAAACAAGCGCGAGACAGATACGAATTCTTATTGAAAATTTGAATACGGAACGAGAAACAAATTGCATTTAGAACGGTTAACTGTGCGCTTTGATACAACTGCGCTGCGCTTGCGTCGGACATTTGAGACTAGAAACCAAGTAGGTTTCTAATAGGGTTACCAACTATTAACTCAACAATGTTCAAATTAATTTACATTTAACATTGATTAAATGCAAATTAATAATAATTTGTTTAAATATTGTGAAGTTCTTCTACGTTTTTAGTATACTAAATATTGAATATGTATTATACATAGACCGAGTTTTACAGTGTTTCAAATCATCCATTTTACGGTTTGTTAGAATGAAGAGTAATTAAAGAAAAAATAAACCTATACATAGTGATATTGAAATCCGAATGCCATTTATACTTTAAAATACTTCTACTTATAATTACTACTGTAATAAAATGATAGAGACCAAAATAAAAAAGTAGAATAAGTTGGCAACCCTCAAGATCTGACAACAGCTAGAGGCAAGAAAGTTGAGTCCAACATTGACCTCTATAACGCGGTGTTGGGGTCGAGAAATCTATTGGTACAACAGTGAGATGAGAGCTATAACTATAAACCCAATACCAGTCCGACCTGACAGCATGCTGCGGCAGAATAGAAAAATAAATTATGAGGATCAGTGAATTCCACATTTTTGTTCAAGAATATTTTCGTTAAAAATGGGAAATAATTAAGTGGCCAGTATTTTTCCTAATGGTACTTGAAAACAACAGTGTGTCAGTAGTACTGTTTATATTATCGGACAATGGTACTAAAAACAACATGTGTTCTAGTACCATCGATGGAACTAGCCATATACAAGTGTGTCACTAGTTCTATTGATGATATTATCCAATGGCACTACAGAAATAAAAGAAAAAAAAGGTGGCGTTCCTATTAAAAAAGGATGCGTAGATAAATGTTCTCACAAAAGCTAGCGCGCTTAGTCCACAGCGCGTTATACTTAAATTGACAATGTGTCCCATTTTGTATTTCGAAGAATTTTAAAAACTAAAATCACGTCGGAATTTAAATAAAAACGTTAGTAAGCTTTGCTAAACTAATAAGGTTAATGCTAATTACCCTAGTGATAAAATATCCAGATCACACCATAGGATAGTCATATATACCTACACGTCTAAGGGTGGTATTACTTTGCTAGTTGGTAAGCTTAATCAAGCATATATAGCTGGTACTTTACTTAAAATGTACCGGCTATAGTATCGTGAGAGACAATCTAGTCAATCGGCTAGCAGCAGGAATCAAAGAGGGAAAAATCTTAACAGCTTGAACCTGATCGTACTAACTGGTTCTCGCTTAACGTGTAGAAGTATATTAATTATGCTGACAATTTAAAGTATTCAATCGATAATTAATAGTTCCCTTTAAATTAAAATGCCTATTAAAACTAAGTACAGTTACATAAATCTGCGTCACATACTCAAAGGGCTTTATTTTAGCAAGATAGATATTGACAGATTTGTTCCAAACAATGACAAATAACAAGATAAGAATCATCTAGTTGTAAACATCAGCGACTTTGAATACTTATACTAAATTTCTTAAAATGAGGCTTGGGTTGTCCTTGTCATATGTTGAATCTATTTTTTTTTGTAAATTGTGCTGCTCAGTGCGCTTGAATGAAAGATGCTGGCTGGTTATAACGAACTTTTGTATAAAATTCAAATGTAGAACAAAAGCTCCATTGCATTCTAGCCCCTTTGCTTAGTTGCTGAATAACTTAGTCCAAATTCCTGAAAAACAATTGCGTCAACTATCAATCATTCACGTTTTAAAATTCCTTAGCTGCCGTGAGTCAGAAACTAATTATTATGTTGATTTCCTTTAGACATGCTACGCGTCGAGCCGGCCGTTTTGTGTAAAGGAAAGTTCATTAACTTGTCGCGTATGGTTTCTTTTGAGCCTACTGTGATGGTAATGTGCGCGGTAAAAAGGTACAGCTCTCTATTTTCTTTTTTTAAGTTGCATTTTGTTTCAAGCGGCCAGTGATAGTTGTTCGTTGAAGTAGTTATGAAAATTTTGTTATCTGCGCTTGCCAGTCTTTTGTTGAATGAATTAGGGTCAAGTGTGCATAATATAAGCGCAGATTTTTGTTACTTTTTTAGCCTATAACTGACTTTAAAGAATGTGTAAAATTTTCCTGCAATAAGAAAGGTGTCTAAGTGTCTTGATAAATTCGTAGCCATGAACATAGCTGTAAAGAATGATATTTAATACTTAGTTGGTCGTGCTTAGCAACCCCTGCTCTACACAAAACAGCTATTGTACCTATAACCTTCCTTTAAGCTTCAATTTGTTTATATAGACATGCAAAAATTCCAGTAACAGCTGTCCACACCACACTTAGTATTCGTAAACGGTACTTATTAAAAACCGTGCGCTAAAACGTTTAAAACAACTTAAAACTTGGAACTAATAAAATATTAAACCTTTAGCCACGTATACGCGTATAAATGTAGTACAAAGAAATAACCGACGACCTTTTTATGCTAAATCTCGCAATATAAAAACCATACTAATTTGCACTTTATAAACATAAATATGCCCCTCGTCTGTTTTTTATTCTACTACTACGAAATAGGACCGAGACTGGAAATGCAGAATGCCAGTGTCGTGTATCTGTCTATGTAGTAAAGCACTGTCAGCGTAAAATAAATGTTGAAAGACCTGTTCCTTTGTTATTATTTAGTATTTCCTGAACTAGAATGTCTTCTCATACCTAGTGAACGTGAAGGTTGCAAATGTATGCTATTATTACGGTCGTTCGTGTTACCATAGAACTTTTCCTTTTATGATAACCTCTATTCAGTTCAATAAAGCAGCCCCTTAAACTCTAGCTAGTTTGCACCGGTTGGTATTCATCTGCGAATATGAATTTTAAATCTGTCCTCTGCCGTTTCCGCTCTTATAGTTTGAGAGCTTTTAATGCTTTTTATAAGTTTTTTTTAATAGCATTATGGCCGCTATTGTGAAGAACTTAGTCAATATCAAACAGGATGTAACGGTTACTTTCATACTTGTCTCCCGTGTAGGACATAGTTTTCATAATGTATTGTTGGTACAAATGACATTAAATATCCAAAACTATTGCTTCGAAATCAAAATCAAACCGTTTATTCTGTTAATAGGCCATAAGGAGCTCTTTTAAGTGTCATTTTTATTATACTATATAATTCTTTTCATTATTAAAGTTGCGAAATAAAGTAAATAATTAGAATTAGGTATATATTCAAATTTTACAGGTATGTAGGGGATGTGTAGTTAAAAGCAGCCACATTGATACTTATACTGAATTTTACGAAACAGATGAAGAAAACAGTTCAATAATACCAACAAGAAGCATTAAAAATTGAGTCGATGAGGAATCCTACAAACCTGCTCCGAAGAATCTTGTACGGTAAAAAAAACCATAATTACCAATGTTCGCACTTGCTACTCTAGTTGGTACTAAACAATGATAATGTACACGTAATAATAGGTTACTTTTTGCAAAGGAAGTAGCAACATTCTTTAGGTAATGGCTAGCGAGTTTTTGTCGAAACAAAAAGCGTTGGACTTATTTCGTTTTTTTTTACACAAACTTATTTAAAAAAGCATTCAGACTTTTCTAAATCTGTATACTTTTTTGATTAGTTTTCATTACAAAGATGTTTGGGAATATCACGATCGTGACAATTGACCGAGTCGGATCTTCAATTTGGCCATTTTAGAATTATTATTTTAAAGTCAATATAAAACAGTATATTTGACTTTGGCACTATAATTGCAGATCCGACTCTGTTAATTGTCACGGTTAATTGATTTCGTTATTAATTTAATCCACATAGTATTATGATGTTTTGTTCATTATTAATATTATTATGAACCTCCGCAAAGTAACCCCCAGTTCAATTGAATCGACGAGCATTGCATCTTGCATTCGAATCGCCTTATCGGTTCTTCGAATCCTCATTTAGGTACGTGTGATATTTCCCAACGCCTTATCAACATCTGCGTTTCTAGATAGCAATCAATCGAATGAAAATCGAACAATCCATTCTTGATAAGAAATATTGCAAAATAAATAACAAAAGTCGATAATATTTGAACATAATTATAACATAAAGCATTCCATTCTGAACCGTATTTAATTACCTTTGTTATGACAGCGTGTAAATAAATTGAAGTAATAGACTTACATAGGAACAGGCGACATCTATTGTCACAAATTCACACTTTCATTTTCCAGTATCAGTCGAGTAACTTAATGAGTCCAAAGGCACCACACTAACGTGTAAAAGAAAAAAGACTTTCATTGCGAATATTTCGATCAATTTACATTGTTAAAATTTAGATACATACGCAAAATTACACTATGATACACGTGTCGAAACGCAACCTCGTATTATACTATACTATGATTACTATGTAATATCACATGACCGAAAATTAGGTACCGAACCGACCGATTAAGAGATAAAATTTCGAATACCATTGTAAAACTACTTTTTTAGTATTAAGTACACATAGTTCTTCTGTAACCAATCCTGCTAATACTTTGCATACGTTGTTATATTTGTTAGACTAACAAAAACCCAAAGGATAAATGGCAAACTCGGATTAGTGTAAGAGTTCTTGATTTGCTATGACCTGGGTTCTATCCCCGACCCCAAAATTTCTATTCTCTGTTTGATTTCGCATAATTATAACACTCGCCGGTGAAATTTAATCCAGTTTGACGCATAATCTCTACAATTACTATTTTGTAAACAATTAACCGAACTGTGCTTACATACTGAGATCTTTCGGGGATCTCGGATACGGCTCAAACGGCTCCAACGATTTCGATGAAATTTGGTATTTAGGGGTTTTTGGGGATCACAAATCGATCTAACTTGGGCTTATCTTTGGGTAAACGCTTATCCGAGTTTTAGCCCGAGCAAAGCTCGGTCGCCCAGGTACTAAATACTTATATGACTTTTAACCCATACGAGCGCCTCGCGTTTTTAGCTCATGCGACATTTCCGTCCCTCTTATGATATACATGATTATTATTCATTTTGTGGCACACACAACTTGAAATTATGCTTTTTAAATATGAATATCGGGACTAATATTACAATTACAATGTACCTCTACATACAAACCTATTTTTTGATCTTCCTTCTTTAATATTATCGACTGAGTAACTGTATCTTTTAACGGGTACAAGGTACAAAAGCATCTAATTAATCCTCGGCTTGCGCAAACGCATCGGTAGGGCGGTGAATGTTATGTACACATGTGGTCGGAGTGTCGAAACGGTAAATTGGAGCATTCTACTCCTTCGGTACAACACTATTTGGAACGTTTCGCAAGTTTAAAAGCCAACTAGGAATTTCTGAATGCTCTTTTTTTTCCTAGGCAGTTTTTTTGATGACAACTTCGTTGTGGCGCGATTAGGGTTAAAAATAAAACTGGCCGTTTTAAAGAAAAAAGAATAAAGGAATTTAAACACTTTTCTTTTCTTTTGTTTCCCGCACTAATGTAAGGCGAATGCTCGATATTCTGCTACAAGTGAATGCTCTAGTCTAGTTCATCACCACCTTTAGGGTACAAAATATACCTGGCTGTATGTAAAACAATCTCAGACGCCCGCATGCCGATTGCGTTTCCATTTAGCTGGCTTCGTTTAAATATAAATAAGTAGGTAACACAGACCTTGGCCACGTAACTGGGTGTTTAAGGGGGGGGGGGGGGGGAGGTAATCTAATTTACCCCGAGAAGCTTAGCAACTGCCCGTATGGCGACCTATGCCGTGTGCTACTTTAAATAAGTAATAGTGTTAGAATATAGTTTTTCCCGGTGAGAAATACATTTAACATCATTTGACTGTCAAAAATGTGGCATTATAGTATGGACACTCTAGACAGAGGAGATGGACAAGAGCTTTTCTAAACCACGGATAGATTGGACTCAATAGCACCATAATATCGTCAGTGACAAAAACTATATGAACAGTTGTTGCCGACATACGCCGCTAAATGAAAGAAAGAAAGAAAAATTTATTTTGGCTCCATAAGTACCACCTAAGACTAAGACTAATACTAGCACTGTAATCTGCCAATATGCCTATTTTATAGTAATTAAGACGTTCTACTGTTCAAAATACATAATATACTCAGAGGCTCTGTGTACCTACCTACATAGATCCTGTTGATTATGATTTTACATTTTTCAAATGACAATTTATTTTTATAAATACAACGTGACAAATCCTTAAAAAGGTATATTGGATTTATTTTCTTCCATTGTCTCCCTTGTTACCGAAAGTGCCTTATTAGTTATCGGTCCACAATTTTAAAGTACCCACTTGAGGTTGGCGCCAGAGTCAGACATCTGTCTGAATAGATCGTAAAAGTCACCAAACTTGACGTTTATACAAAAGAGGCGCAATTGGCAAAACGTTCAAAACTTTATTAGCAATATGACGCTATTGGTTGTAAAAACTTCGCAAGGAAACAATAAAAATAGTTGACAAAACAAAGGCAAACGACAGGTACACTTTTGTTTGATAAATTATAACTTAATCTCTTTAGAAAAGACAATTATGTCTACGTTTTTGTATAGGATGACTAACGATGCCGAGATGATTTGACGTGGCGCCAGTGTTACCGTAATGCAAAAGTGACAATGTTTTTAGAAGAAATTGGCATGTTTTTTTTCGGTTGACTTTCGTATAGTATCTCATTGTGTTCGCTTTTGTCGCTTTAACGCCTCCAAACGTTTACAATTCGCGGGGAACCCTCAATCTATTGCAAAGATTTTGACTGCTGTTGCAAAAAAATGGGGTTTTAAGACAATTTCTTTCAGATTGTCAAAAGTATTATTTTAAATGTCACTGTCTACTTTGAGATACGTATTTTTTGCGAAAAGCAACCAAAAGATTTGCTGTTTTGGTTTTTTACTGTGTGAAGTTTTATGTGCCCTGTATGGTACCGTTAAATAATCAACGTCAATATAAAATAAAAAGAAGATTTATATTAGAATATTTTTTATTTAGCAATAAAGTTGCAATGTGCCCAAAATTACAAAATTTATAAAATATTATTGTATAAAAGATAATATCATTAGAGTTTTCGACGGCCTTCGGGAGTGCCAAGATGTACACAAATGAACCATTCATTAGTTTCAGATAGGTAACTTAACCTCAAACATACCATGACACCATTACCACCAACATGGCGCCAGTATTTCCGGACCGGTACAACTTAGAGATCTACAAAAAACGAGTCTACCCATTTCACATACGGCCGGCAACGCATCCATAACTCAGCTTAAGTTACGCGTGTCCATGGGCAGCGGTGATTGCTTTCCATCAGGTGACCCGCCTGCTCATTGCCCCCTATCGTATAAAAAAAAGCAGCCATGGAAATGACGTAAAACCAATTGAACATCCACGTAAATATTTGCGTAACTGTCTGCGCGAGGTAATCTCACATATAAAGATCGACCAAAGTCGCGTGCGCAACATAATCGAGCTCTGTTTACTTATTTCATTCGGAAACGAAAACGGAACACGGCCGCCATCTTGTAGCGTGACGTCACACCAGCTGAGCAAACCACGATTTGCGAGTAAACATGCAGCAGCTTGGCAAACTTTAAGTTCCATTGTCGGCCACCAGGACTCGTTAGTCCTGAATTCTAAACTCAACTAAATACTAAACTATTTAAAAACTTAACTGACCTAATGGCACTAAACTCGTCGTCTAACCAGAGCTCGGAAAAGGTTATCTGTTTTGCGAGTAACATGGACATACCCTGTAATTGAATAGTAGTTGCTCCATATTGTAATCTTATTATACTAACGAAATTATTTTATTTAGACTGCTTTTCTACGAGCCTAATGTCACCGTTGAAACGAACACAAGTGGATTAGAATCTATGAATATGTTTGGTCGGTTTAAAAGCTTAGTACTCGTTTTGCAATGTGTTGTTTGTTATAATGGCTAAGGTTTTGATTTGTGTTAATATTTATTTTCAGGGTGTATCCATATTAATATCTACGTAATGACATAGCTGCCTTTGCGAGCTCTTCTAATAAATACCAGTTACTAAATTACTCGACTCGACTACTAAATTACTAACGTAGTATGAACGAGGCTCAAAATAGCAGCGACAATATCAACACTGCACTGGTAGTAACTAGTAAGTTATATCATACTAGCTTTTGCCCGCGGCTTCGCCCGCGTTAAATTTGGGGTAACACAGATTTACTTTCTACGATATTTATTTTCGTGTTTTAATTGATTTTTCGGAGGATTATATTTGCAAATTTTCGAATTTAAAAATCGACTTTGAAGCCTTGTTTCACATCTTCAGGTCAGAGGTGTAATTTTAGAAAACCTACTTGTTTCTTTTGCCCGCGACTTCGTACCTGTGCGACATAGGATTCCCGTGGGATAAAAATAAGTGAGTTCAATAGAAAACCACACTCTCCGCGATTGAATTGAAACAGGCTTCTATTATTTAGAGTATCGATTTTTAAAAAGCTGTTGTTTCAGAGATTACCCCCAATAAACAAAGAAACAGACAAAGTTTAAAAAGTTTTTCTTCTTTCTTTCTTTATAATCAGTTGATTGGTTTGGCGTAGGTACTAATGTATCCTAACCGTTAAGGAGTTATACCTTCCAACATCAGCTCACCTGAGTAACCAGAATGAAAACAACTAAATGTCTATACCTGCATATTAGGTATAATATTTAAAAAAAAAAAACCTCAACTCCTAACCGTTATGGAGTTTTACCTTCCATCATCAGCTCATCAACATGAGTTGATGTCTATCAGACGCAAATACTGAGAAAATATATGAAAAACGTAATGCGTCCTTACACAATTTGAAGTTTACCCTCGATTTCCCCGAGATCCCGTCATCAGATCCTAATTTGGTGACAGTGGACCACCTTGGGAGTATACTCTTTCGAATAAAAAAATATTTTTAAAATAAATAAGAAAGAAAAAGAAAAGTCCCAATTTTCCCGTTCCCGTTAATAATTTTCGGAAAATTCTCTCTCAACGCTCCCCTACACTCCTCAAGGAACCCACTTGCCAAATTTCAGCTTTCTACGACCAGTAAAACGAAAAATCCCGTTTTTTCCCGTTCCTGTGGAAATTTCGAAAACTCCACTCTCAATGCTCCTCTACACTCCTCAAGCAATCTACATGCCATTTTCAGCTTTCTGCATCCATTAAGCAAAAAATCCCGTTTTTTTTCCCTTTCCCGTAGGAATTTCTACACTCCTCAAGCAACCTACATGCCAAATTTCAGCTTTCTACGACCATAAAAACTAAAAATCCCGTTTTTTCCCGTTCCCGTCAGAATTTCGGGAAATCCTTTTGTTATAGACCCCTAGACCCCCCAAGGAACCTAAATAGGTACTAAATTTCAGTTAAAACGATAAAACCATCCCGTTGAACTGAATATAAATCCCGTTTTCTCTTTATCCCGTGAGAATTTCCAAAAATCCTTAAAATAGTTTTTTACTATTATAATTACCTACGTCTATGCCAAATTTGAAGAGTCTAGTAATTATTGTTCATGGGATTCCGTTGAACTGAATATATAAATCCCGTTTTTTCCTTATCCCGTGGGAATTTCCAAAAATCCTGAAATTGATGTTTTTATTAATGTAATACCTACTTGTGTAACAAATTTGAAGAGTCTAGTTATTATTGTTACTGAGATAGGGTCACTCAGAATCGAATATATAAATCTTAATTTTTTCCCGTTCCCGTGGGAATTTTCCAAAATCCTTCCTTAGTGGATGCCTACATTGCATAAGGTATCTATGTGCAAAATTTCAAGTCTCTAGGTCCAGTGGTTTGGGCTGTGCGTTGATATATCAGTCAGTCAGTCAGTCAGTCAGTCAGTCAGTCAGGACTTTGAATTTTATATATATAGATTATAAATTCTTTTTTCGTATCCTGCCAGTCCTGATCAGAAAATTATATAAAAAAAAGATTTTTATCTGTGGCTTCGCACCCGTAACAAACCATGAAAACTAACGGTCGTTTCCCTAACATAAATATCCAATTTTCCGTACCTATCAACTGCATAGAAAAGTGGATTATTATATCGACTTTTCCACGCAGTTCGTACATTTTAGTAGTCTTATATTAGAAAACCGACATTATCGATCATATTAAGAAGATAGGTACTTTATTTATGGGGCATGCTAATAAAAGCGTATTAAAAATCTACTTTGATACACGAGTCAATTTCCTAGACTGTACGCGCAGGTACCACAGCATATATATAAGCTAAAGCAGTATGGAAGCTACGAAGCTACGATCGAAACCAGTATAGCAGTACTGCAGTACAACGAGACCCCCTCAGAGGCCGTGTAGGCGCGCGTCTGTGTGTGTGTGTTCGTTTCGATCGATTTGTTCGTAGCTTCCATACTGCTTTAGCTTATATGTGTATACTGTGAAGGTACCTACATAATTCTAACAGTTTCCTAGCCATGGTCGGATGCCATAATACTACAAAGCCGGTACAAGTAAGGCAGCGCGGGCGCATAAGCCATACGCGACGCATGACCCACTCCACCATGTATGGGTAACATCCGGAACGGGGCGAAGGGATAAGCGCATAGCGACTACAACTGGCCTTATAGTGGGAAAATCGATCTTAGAATCGTACCGTCTCACTTATGTTAAAATAATCTTACCAGCTAAACGTCTTCTAATCTACTCGTAAGTAAGTACGGTAAATGAGCATTTATTTTATTACTTAGGTGTGATTGAGGTCCGTGATGGAGGTCAAATTCAAGCCTATTTCAGTTGTAAAAAAATGTTTATTTATTTCGGGGATCTTCGGATCTTCGCACTTACGATTTCGATGAAAGTTAATGTGCGTTGGTTTTCAGGGTCAAACAATCGATTTAACTTGGTCTTATTTCCGAACAAAAGGCGTGTGCGTTCCAGTGATAGCCGGAGCGAAGCGAATTTTTATGGATCCGTACTTAAGTTTATAAAAACAGAACCCGTTTAGGGTCACTTAATTGGCTGTCTATCTGTCTGCCGTCTGTCAAAACCTTCTTCTCAGGGTCACGTGGAAGTATCAAGCCGCTGTCTCGGTGCGCAACTCTGTCTCGCACTTGGCCAATTTTTATGTTTTTTTTTAGTCAATCCATTTGCTATGTATTTAGGAAACATATTGTTTAATTAACTGTTTTTATATTTCACAATTAGAGAACTAAGGCAAGAAATCCTTTTTTTTATTCGACTGGATGGCAAACGAGCAAGTGGGTCTCCTGATGGTAATGGAAATCAGAAATCAGAAATGTTTATTTGCTAGAACACAGTTACAAAGATGTTATGTGGATCACCATCGCTCATGAACATCTGCAACACCAGGAGTATTTCAGATACGTTGCCAAACTAAGATGGGATACCTCTTTACATTCATCTTAATATAATCGGTAACGCTATCGCTTGTCGTATGCGCCCGATAGTCCATGCACGAAGCTGTAACGAGCGAGTCCTCCAAACACGGCAGGAAAAATGTCTTCGTATTGTTTTATAATAAAGGTACTTGCATTACTAGAAATTATAGTCGAATCACGGCGCCTTTTTTGCATTATAACAATGGCAAAATATTTTAAGTATCTATCACTACTCATGCTTTTAAATGTAGTTCGGATTTAGGCACTGGTCCCACCGCTCGTTTGTAGTTTATAGTTTTACTCGCTAATAGTTTGTAGCCGCCGGTGGGACCAGTGCCTTATACTACAATTTTTAATGCTCTAGTTAGTGCATAAAGTAAACTCTTCGTCTTAGACCAAAGCAATCTGGCAATCTGACACCAACAACCATAGACAATAGATTTTTTATTAGCGTATAAAACTACCTTTTATTTGCCTATGTATAGTAAATCTATGCAATATAATGTTTGATTTCCTCATAATCGAAGTGAAAAACAGAGCCTCGATTTACTAACTGTAAAACTTCACCTTCGGCTCGGGATGATATCAACGTCTCGGGTAAAATGGCCCGTTTTATGCACTCGTTGTACAGTGTACTATTAACAAACTTTTTTTTATTAATTTCACTTCACCACAACTTAAATACAATGAGGAAATCTCCGCAATATAGAGTCCGATGGACGCAGGCGGCGGGACCGGTTAATATTCTTTGGTAGAAGCCTTTGTCCAAAGTCTTTCGTCTGACGATGATGATGATGATGACTCATTGGGACAGGCTATAAACCATTCCACGTCTACCTGCCTTGAAGTCGAAGCCGCTCGCAGTATTATCTACCTGTATACCACTTGCGTAATAATTCATATTCGTGACAGCAAAAATGTCCTTTCATTGCAATTGAACGTAACAAAAACATTCCTAAGAGCCATTTAAAGAACAATTGCCATTTCTCTCATCGTCCGCTTTTAAAGTCGACGAGAAAACGCTTTACTAGTTTTGATGACTGTTCTTGTGTAGTTGTGTACCTACCCTCCTGGATTTCAAATTTTTTTTTCGCTTCTGCCTTAGAGAGGCCGCAAGGATTTTTTTTTATATTCGACTGGATTGAAAACGAGCAAGTGCGTCTCCTGGTGGTAAGAGATCACCACCGCTCATAAACATCTCCAACACCACGGGTATTTCAGATGCGTTGCCAACTTAGAGGCCTAAGATGGGATACCTCAAGTGCCAGTAATTTCACCGGCTGTCTTACTCTTCACGCCGAAACACAACACTGCAAGCACTGCTGCTTCACGGCAGGATTAGCGAGCATGGCATGGGGTGAATATGGCTGTATCAAAAGCCTCGCAAGACGCCAAGCTATTCAATAACATGAAGGTTTTGACAGCTTTCAGTGTTTTAAAAGATACGTTCACGTTCGTTTATCCCTTTCCCATTGCATCATCATCATCATCATCATCATGTCAGCCGAAAGACGTCCACTGCTGGACATAGGCCTCCCCCAAGGCTCTCCACTCAGACCGGTCTTGTGCTTTTCGCATCCACCGCGATCCCGCGATCTTAGCCAGGTCGTCGCTCCATCTTGTTGGAGGCCTACCGACAGCTCGTCTCCCGGTCCGCGGACGCCATTCGAGAACCTTCCCATTGCATACTCAGACTCAATAGTGCCGTCGACCGTACCGTAACGTATCATATATGTACTTACTAAGTGAATAAAGTCCAGTCGTGCGTCGGAGCTGAAACATACATAACGCATTTTTTGGTACAACAAAACATTTTTAATGCAGCTATTTGATGACTGTAAGTCTGTAGGTACTGTATTATCATCTATACATCGTACCTTTCAAGTCAATCTGAGCAATACGGTAGTGCTTGAAATTCTTGTTCGATTTGAAAACAACGCATACACGAATGTTAAAGCGCTTGTCACACTGCCGCTGCTTCCCGTTGCGGCTGAGCGACGAATTCGCGTGCGGCGACGACGCATCACCTTACGGATATTCTACGCATCTCTGTCCGGAACTACGGTGCACGATGAACCGCATTTAATTTGACTTTTATGTTCATTTGGCGCTCAATGTTGCATACCCCGCGTCCCGCCCGCACCGCATCTTCGTCTGGAAGTGCGAACCGTCGTGCGATTCGCAACTCTGCATATGGAGAGACGCCTAGACGAAGCAAGTGTGATGTGTTACAATGGTTACACCATGCGGTTTTTGTGTACAAAGTCGAAAACTGCAGCACCGTACGCCGTCGTGCGATTCGCACCTCCGCATATGGAGAGACGGAACAAGTGTGTTACACGATGCGGTTTTTGTGTACAAATCAAGATTCTACAGTACAAATTTAAAAACTGCAGCACCGTACGCCGTCGTGCAATTCGCACTTCCGCATATGGAGAGACGGAACAAGTGTGTTACACCATGCGATTTTTGTGTACAAATCATGATACTACAGTACAAAGTTTAAAACCGCAGCACCGTACGCCGTCGTGCGATTCGCACCTCCGCATATGGAGAGACGGAACAAGTGTGTTACACCATGCGGTTTTTGTGTACAAATCATGATACTACAGTTACAAAGTTTATAACCGCAGCACCGTACGCCGTCGTGCGATTCGCACTTCCGCATATGGAGAGACGGAACAAGTGTGTTACACCATGCGGTTTTTGTGTACAAATCATGATACTAAAGTACAAAGTTTAAAACCGCAGCACCGTACGCCGCTGCGATGTTTGGAGCAGTGTAAGAAGCGCCCAAATAAAAACTTGTAAAAAAAGTATGATCCTCGTTTGGGGCGACTACCTGTATAAGTTGCATGACTGGGGCATTCCAGACATTCTGGCATTCCTTTCGTTGATTCCTACTATTATTATAAATGCGAAAAATATATACCTACGTTAATTTTTCGCACTGAAACAGGTGGTCCGATTAAGCTGTGCGTATGTAGTAATAAGTCGCGGTAATCTAGTGGTTTGGCATAATGGTCTCTCAAAAAGTCTCATGGGTTCGAGCTCTAGCACCTCCGAGATTTCGGTATTTAGGTTCGAAATTATGCTTCAAAAAAATTTTCTTCACTAATCTATACTTCGTTTTTTTAGCTTTAGAAAAAGGGCTAACAATCTTGAGACGGGTCTGTTTGAAAAAACAGTAACTATTACATAATACGAAAGGCATAGAAATGATTAAAGAATAAAGTATTGGATTAATAGTGATTTTTTTTTTAATTTATATACCTGTCTCTTTCTCAAACGCTTTTCTCTATGCAGCAAGTATGGTGGTATGGCGTGTGACGTCACATGCCAGTTATGTATTTCTCTGTCTAGGTAATCTTGAATTTCAAACCTTTATATCTTTCTTATTTGTAAAGGTAGCTTAAAAATTATTTCTCTATTCGATAACAGGCATTGTGTACTATTAATTTATAAAACATAATACAAAATAGTCAAATACCGTAATATAAGTAGAAAATGTCTAAGTACCTATTCTTCACGGCTTCTGTTTTCAAACCCAAACATTGCCTGGTCACGTTTTGTTTACAATCCTTCGTGTCACGTTTGACATGGCTACGTATGGAAATTAAGTCGTGCCGTGGCGTTAGGTCACCAATGAGGTGTCAAACTGATCAAGGGTACTGGCGCTATTGGCTGACGATCAAAAGCTTGTAGGTGGAATGAGGGCTTTCGCGTATAAATTCGCCGCTAGAGGCGCTAGTGTAGCGAGAGGTCTCCGAAATGTCAAAGTCAAATGTCAGTTTTTGGGTGAGCTACGCAGTCAAGGGTCAGATTGACGTGAAATTTGAAATACTTATCTTATTATAAATCGCGTTACAATACAATAATGTAGTAGTGACATCCTGGTAGTCCGGCCAGGATCGTCTCCGCAGAATGGAACTCTTCAACAGTTAATAGCATCGACTTGAAATTTGGTATGCTAATGTAGTTTGGGTGACAATATGCAAGTACAGTCAGCAGAAAAAACTTGTAATAAAATTTTTTATGGTTAGGTTATTATTCAGTCTAAATTAACCGCTCATCCATTTCTACTGCTGACTGTACGCACCTCTCAGAGTCGGCCATCGCTTCATGTCGTGTGTACAGTGACCTAGGCATTTGTTAAATGTAACAATGCGTGTTCGTGATCTCTAATCAAATGTGGAGTTGATTTCTTTCACTTGTCAGTCAAGGTTTAGAGGTTTTGTTGGTACCTGCATATACCTGTACTGTACATAGTTTGCGCAACTATTTTGGTATCGCGTATACAGGTATAAAGCTAAGGGGGAATGTCTGAAAAATTTAGAAAACTTTTTATATTAATAGGAATAAATAATCCTTAAATAAAGGAATATTTAATCCTTGTGTTTTTAATTTTTAGTTTTTTTGTGGTTTTTGATATAATGTTTTTTTTCCTTTATTAATTTTTCATTTAGGTTTTAATTTAATTTGTAATTTATTAATGGATTGTACAATTTTTATTTACTTAAATAAATAAATGTTTCAAATAGGAATAACCTTTCTAATTAACAGCAAAAATATCAGATTATTAAGTAGCCTCAATTAATTTAAAAAAATGAAAAAGTTTTCTTTGCCGCTAAATTACAACAGTCCGGTCGGTTACGGGTTGTTCCATAGTCCAGAATAAAAAAAAATTATGTGTCTTTGACTCGATCGTTTTGACAGGTGACACTCTTTACCGGGCCGAATAATACTGACATGGAAATACCGACCTTGTTTTTCATGTACACGCCCATAGAAACTGACATGAGCTTCTCACCAGCAAGAAGCAGAGTAGTTTGGTAGTATTTGGTCCTCTCGATCTTAGCCCAAACGAATTCGTCAAAACTGTCATAGTGCCATAGTTTTTTTTTTTATAGCTCATAATTAACCTATTCTCAGTAGTTCTAAGTATTATACATTTAGATATTAGATACACTTTTAGGTTACCATTTTCATTTCACAGGAGCATCCAAAAAGTATGAAGCATTAAAAAAATATTTTTAAGGCATTCTTTATCTTTACCGACCTAGTATAATTAGTGCTAGATACCAGTTAGAAACTTAACGATCTAATTACATTTTACATCCAATTAGACAGATGCTTACGAATATTTTAAACTTGAGATTACACAAAAGTTACGTTTTTTGCTTCCCTTACCCATATTTCCTAAAAATATCTATGACACATTGAATGCCATTCAGAAATGTGCAAAAAAATGTTGACATAGGTTCCGTCATAACACAAATAGAAGTGACTGCACGCCGGTACCAACTATGAAGTAATAATTTAATAATCTATAAGAAGACCACACGCAGATCTGGCAATTTTCCACTCGGATATAGCACCACAGGGTATCTATAAAACTATAGACTTGGTCACCTGGCCCTGCAAGTAGAGCGGTATAGACATTTGTAATACCTACCTATTTAATGTGAGTACTTAATCTTAATATCACAATACAAGTCAATAGTGTACTCGTACAAAAAGGTACAATAGTGACAGGTTGATAGCCTGTCACTTACGGTAGGTATACCGTAACCTATTATTAAATATATCGCACCTTTAGAACGAAAACGACACAATTCAAAATGTTCTCATTTTAAAACTCAATCATGTTTTGTTTTATACAAAGTTCATTACAGTAATGTGAATATTTCGAATTGAGTCGGTTTCATTCGGGCTAATGCGTAGCCCTTCTTCCTCGGGGCGACGCAACTTCCGAGGATGAAGGGCTACGGATTAGCCCGAAACATGTCGACCTAAACTCGACGGGAAAATATATTTAGATAATATGAGTTAGTATCACGGTAGTTTTATGTTCAAAACCTTAACCTATTACTTAGTCGGCCTCTTACGACATCCACGGAAGAAATGGAGGTGTAATTCTAACCCGACACCACTCGGGGAAACTAAATAAAAGATTGTAAAATGGAAATTACTAACAAAAACTCGAGTTTTTTAGTAGTTAGTTAGTGCCGTTTGATCCGGTTCAGTTTAACTATTGTTATAAACAAGCGCGCAAGGCCAGTAGCCTGTTATCGCTGCATCTGGCCTTATCGCGCGATAACGTTTACCGCCTTACCGTTTAATGGCCCTTGCACGAACGGTAACGGTTGGACGTCTAGTTTAATTATTTAACACTTCTAGGATCACCTTTTCAATGGAAATTCAATTCCGTCTTCTGGGGACCAATCTGAAAACCAGCGCTGGGCATGCCTAGCATACGCCGAGATTGGGACCCATTGCCTAACCTAACAGTAAGTTTAGGTAATATATTCTAGTTAACGTTATTAGTGTTTTTCGTTTTTACTTTTTTTTTAATATATATTAGTGTTTACTTTTATTTCAATTTTTTTTTCTGAGTTGTAATGAGCTATGTTTTTTTGGCAATAAAGATTTTTTTACTTACTTTTGCTTTTGTTTACGTAGAAACAGGGTTTATGCTACGAAGTGCAAAATTCAAACTTCGAATCTTGCCGTCCCGCTGACGCTTATATTATAAAATAGGAGAGTGAGAGGGATGGTACGATTCGAACTTCGAATTTCGTAGTATTCCCCTGGTTCGCAGGTCGCAGGCTTTAGGCACAGTATATATATATAAGCTCAAGCAGTATGGAAGCTAAGAAGCTACGATCGAAACGAACACACTCACACAGACGCGCGCTCTACACGGCCTCTAAGGGGGTTTCGCGGTACTGAGGCCGTGAGGAGCGCGCGTCTGTGTGAGTGTGTTCGTTCCGACGATTTGTTCGTAGCTTCCATACTGATTTATATATACTGGGCTTTAGGTCGCAAACTGGACACTAGGGGGCAGCGGGGCCAGCCACGCTACTTCCAGAGTGTTCTCTATCCATTACGTGCCCTGCGAAGTAACCACTGACTGGCGAGCATTTTGCCCCCGCAATGGACAGGAAATATTCAAAATGGTCGCTCAACCGCTCGAATTATAAAGATCGCGGAAACTAATCAACCGCGCCTTTTTCGATAGACCTTCGGAGTGGTCGTTGAACCTTTGCTTTGGATCAGAGCAAATCACTTCAACAAGAGCAACGTCCACTTTGGTCTCTCTAGTTTTTCGTACATGACTACTTTGGTCATGGGAAACGGTATGTTCATAGATTTAATAAGAGGATAGAAATGTCAGGCGTACTAAAATCGCAAGGTGCCTATATGATTAAACGCTGCCTCTTGTGCTATACTCTAGTCCAAAATTAGGCGACTAGATTGACATCTGAAAATGTTACCAGACAGCAAAAAAATAGGCAATAGGAATAATGTCGATTAGGCTATTTCTAACCTATTTACGAAGCCTCATACCAAATGCCGTAGTATTGTAAATGTCTAGATTTACGATTTGAGACCCCGGAACAGACTACCAATCCAGACCAATGACTCTCCTTGAGTAGTTGGTAGTAGGGTTGTAACGGAACTTCGCCTCCGCCTCCGTTACTGCGGAAGTTCCGCAAGAAATCGTATCTTCGCCTCCGCCTCCGCCTTCGCAATTTTTTTTGCGGAGTTATAACGGAGGTTTATTTCTCATTTCATTATCTCGACGCGCAGCGGGAACGCGATCGGGGTGGGGGCGGGCTTATGTCAAATAACACACGACAGGAATCAACCTGTCTTGTTGCTTGGACGTACGAAATCGTAATGTATATGTTTGATTGAACCGCGTTTTTTTTAAATCATTTTGTACAAAGTAATTGTTTATTTAATTCACATGCACGATGAGGCCGAAAACAAGTGAGATTTGGCAGGTTTTATAGAAATTTAAGAGATTTTTGAGTTGAATAAAGCATACTACTATTTTTTCCGCATCCACTTTCAACTCCTCATCTGTCTCCGTTAACCTCCACATCCGTGGAGGCGAAATTGGTCGCCTCCGCATCCGCCTCCGTTAAGAAGGCCTCCATTACAACCCTAGTAAGAT
This sequence comes from Choristoneura rosaceana, assembly GCA_037349165.1. Lineage (NCBI taxonomy): Eukaryota > Metazoa > Arthropoda > Insecta > Lepidoptera > Tortricidae > Choristoneura > Choristoneura rosaceana. The sequence goes on along the minus strand of JAZBNJ010000006.1, from coordinate 4,943,673 downwards.
ACTCAAGGGCGGTAATCACTTTCCATCAGACGACCCTCTTGCTCGTCATGTCAGCCGAAAGACGTCCACTGTTGGACATAGGCCTCCCTCAAGGCTCTCCACTCAGACCGGTCTTGTGCTTTCCGCATCCACCGCGATCCCGCGATCTTAACCGGGTCGTCGCTCCATCTTGTTGGAGGCCTACCAACAGCTCGTCTCCCGGTCCGCCCTCTTGCTCACTAGGGCATTATTCGCTAAACGATGCTAAAGAAAACTATTTAATCAAACCCGATCAAAATTCATGAATATTTCTGACACGCGTTGGTCAATTGTTCGAAATGTCCGAATCGTTCGTCCAGTTAATTGCTTATATTTTAATTGTAGATGCGGTCATGAATATTACTGTAACAAATTGCTAATAAAATGCCTTCAGAGCAACTGTGATTTATTCCATAACTAGCCTGTACCCATGCCTTTGCTCGCATCAACCATTAGTAATGTTATTGAAATTTCCGGTAGGAATTCCCAAAAAAATCTGTCGTGGATTTAAAAGTACGTTACATGTAAAACACCCATGCCACGTTTCATATCCCAAAGTCAAGTCAAAATGTTTATGGGCGGTGGTGATCTCTTACCACCAGGAGACCCACTTGCTCGTTGCCTTCCAGTAGAATAAAAAAAAAATATCTTTAGGTTTTCAATTAAGGCTAAACAAGCATTTGAATGTCGAAAAATCTACCACCGGTTCGGAAAACCCCTGTTGAGAAGAACCCGGCAAGAAACTGAACGGGTTAAATTTTTTTTAAAACAGATCTCCAGACAGAATTTATTATTAACTTACATCACAAGTATTACACAATAGTAATGGAGGCATATGTCCAACAGTGGACGTCCTAAGGCTGATATGACGATGATAATGAATTAATATAGGGTTTTTTGACCATATGGCGGTGCATATTCGCGTTTCTTAGCCCCCATGATATTTCTATTCAACTTAGAGCCTTTGCACACCATTTTATTTAAACGCGTCGTCGAAGCGCGTTATAGGTACGCTGGTTGACTGCGTGTTTTTCTTTCCACAGAGCTGCCACACAATTCGCGTGTGTATAGGTGAAAAACTGTCCAAGTGCGAGTCGGACTCGCGCGCGAAGGGTTCCGTACCATTATACAAACTTACAACATTAGACATTAGCAAAAAAAATGGCGAAAAAATTTAAATATTTACTTTATTTTAATTTACCTAACTATTTATTTTTAAAAGCGATTATACAACTAAAGATTCTGTGAATATTTCAAGCATCTACCTGTTGCCGTTATTAATATTAAGCAAAAAAACGGCAAAACAATCACGTTTGCTGTATGGGAGCCCCCTTAAATATTTATTTTATTCTGTTTTTAGTATTTGTTGTTATAGCGGCCACAGTAATACAACATTTGTAAAAATTTCAAGCGTCTTACTATTATAAGAGACTCAAGAGATAGAGTCCTGTGACGGACGGACAGACAGCGGAGTCTCAGTAATAGGGTTCCGTTGGCACCTTTTGGGTACGGAACCCTAAACCTTTGGTAAATTACCTGTTGTATGTAGTAGTATCGTGTTCGTATAAACAAATTGACCAAATTCCAAAAATGATTTAAGCTCCATATAAATTCAGTAGGTACACTACATACAACAGGTCATTAAAGTTTTTCACCTATATCACGATTGTATCAATACAACGGCGCGTTTAAAAAATGCTGTGTGCAAAGGCCTTTATTGGTTCTTCACTCTACTATGAAAGTTACAGCTGTATTTTAATACAAGTTGCGTGCCCGTATATAGTTAGTTGCGTTTCGTTCTGCTTGATAGCGGCGTTACGCTCGGTTGGTGCCAGGGAAGCACGTGGACTATCTGCATATAGTACAGGAGCTGGTGACGAAAGTACAATGTCGTAAAATATACAACCCCCCGTTACAACTTGGGGATATCAATTAAAGATGAAACGGATAGTGGTTTGGCCGGATACCGGATACCAGATATTCGGCGGGACTGTTGGCCGGATAGCCGGATATCCGGCCGCCGGATATTCGGCCCATTTTTTCGTACAATTAAATTAAGCTAATTCAAACATGCTCATGACACTCAGTTCAGATTGCAACTTGTAGAGTATAATTAATAGACTTAGGGGCTGTTTCACCACCCACTGATTAATTTTAACAAATACCGATAAATATGATTTCGTTTCTGTTTGTTTTGTTTGAATAGACGCGAGACGGTATCACGTTTGCCCGTCGGTTGAAGTTGATCAATAAAGTAAAGCAGCCCCTTAGAATAATAAACTGATGTCATTGATAAATTCATAAATAAATATGTACAAGTTTTTAATCATAACTACTAGTTTTTTAACATCCGGTATCCGGCCGGTTAGTACGCAACTATCCGGTATTCGGCCGGATAGGCCGGATACCGGATACTGGCCGGATATCCGTTGCATCTCTAATATCAATAACTTACTAGAAAAGTTGAAACACCGACATTGTTTCAAAGAATGTTATGTGATGCGTGTGCATGCATTACGACTGTTTGTATGCCTAACGGCGCAACATAGTGATACTTTAGGTAGCTTTGAGATCTTTTGTACAACCTATTTTGAACGAACGAATAAATGAATTATGAATTATTATAAAGATTTATATATCAAAAATGGTTGAAACGATTTTAAAGAAACAAAGCTAAGAACCACCGAAAGAAACTTATTTCACGTAAAAAAACCGTGTTGAAATCGGTCCGTTTGAGAGCTATGATGCCAAAGACAGTCAAACAGACATTGACATCACTTACTTAAGTATAAGACCCCTCTTTTTTCAGGGTTCCGTAGTCAACTAGAAACCTTTATAATTGCGCTATGTCTGTCCGTAAGTTTTTGTAGAAAATATTTCTTTGGCAAACCGGCAAACCCTCGACTGAGCATGGCCCGACATGCTCTTGGCCGGTTTTTTATGTATTTATATTGTTATACGAATATCTCTCAACAAAATCTAGAAACAAGTCACTTATAAGCGTCATGTAGGTCCCTATGCACGGATAACTAAGTTATAAAATATGGTTTACGAGACTGTCTACCAGCTTCTGTACTATTAAGGTTTTTGCGGCATACATACGTATAATTAGAGTATAACAAGTGAATAATTGATAATGTAATGAAATGACACATATTGTAACAAATTAGAACACATCCGCATATAACATAAAATGTTGTATGCTCATATAAGGATATTTTATAAACATTTCTTTAACTTGCCCTGTATTTATTTGTTTGTTGGGGTCAAATCTTAGAAGCTAAATTAGACCCAATTCCAGTGGTCCGATTGCCTTGAAATTTGGCATGCTTATGTAATTCTGGTGACAATACAATAATCTGGTAGTAAAATCCTGGTAGACCGGCCAGGATCGTCTCCGCAGAACGGAACTCCTCAACGGTTAATGGCATCGACTTGAAATTTGGTTGGGAAATGTAGCTAGGATGACAATGCAAGCACAGTCAGCAAAAAAGCTTGTATTAAATTTTTAATAAACACTTATTTCCATATAAAACTAATTGGTACTGACCCCACACTGCATTAGGACCCTTCTAGTGTGTCAGTGTCCCCTCAATGCCCAATACACGAGTATATTGAGAGAGATAGCCATACCAGCTCAATTTGTGTTGTCTTCTTACAAAGGTTTCAAGCCTTACATCTATCTCTCCCTAACGTGCACGTTTATATCGCTCTTTCTCTTCAATTACATGTCGTCACAAATGACGTTTTTGGGTGACAACTGCCACAGACAATCAAATCTTTATGTACATAATGTGTCAACCGTATCAACACAAAAACAGTGCGGAAGAACTATATGTATGTTGTATAAATAGATAGAGTGCAGACTCTATGGAACTTTACTTTGTCTAGTTGACTGTATATTATGTTGATAGACTATATACTAGTCACGATTTCTAGAACTTTCCACAAGCCCAATGCTAATAAGTATCCCGATCACACAATCGAAACCAATCATACATAGCCAATAGCCAACATCGTTTCCTGGGCAAACCAATACACGACCAAGTTAACAATGCCGGTGGTGAAAACTTGTAATAACCAATGTTACCATACCTTTGTGTTTAATTGTAAAGACAGTGGCGGCATCACTAAGTGCATTTCTAAGTTTGTACAACCATCGCGTGTCAGTTGTTTTGTTCCTGAAAGAAAAGTGGGACATTCACTGTATATACTTAGGTTTGAAAATGGAACGGTTAGTTTGATCCAACTTCGGACGCATAGTGGACCACGGACTATGCACAAAATTAGAACGTCGTTATGTTGGCAATCGTGATTTTGAGATACGCTTCGTTTGTGGTGTTTCTTGTTTTCTGTGGAGGGATTGTCATCAAATTTGTTATGGTAGGTAGACACGTTTTTTTTTCTAAAAATATTGAGTAATTACTTGGCATTATCCAATTGCTTACCCAGCTGGGCAAAAGTTTTCGATAGGTAACTTACTGCAAAAAAAAATATTGTAAATATTTAAATTTTATACTTATACCACGTTTTAAAAGTTTTTACCTCTGGAAATTCTCTGACTGGCTCTATAGATTTCGATTTTCAGGATATTTATTTATTTATAGATTTATAAATCTATCGGCGCTCTATTAATATCTAAGATTAATGCCTATTCATAATACTTACTTAATGTTTTCGTATTAAATTTATAAACGTAACCACTAATGTAAGCAAGTACTTACCGACTTGTCGGAATTTATACTTTTATTATTACGTTCCAAATTCAAAAGCGGCCAACCAAGCCAGTGAATTCATTACATAATAAATTTAAGTTAAATTAAACTTCTGTTTGCATTAACATTACTCAATAGCTTACCGTAAACCCTTATATTTAATCAATGTCGCAAGATACCGGTTTTTCCCACCCATAGCCGCAAGTACGTACGCCTTTGTGAACATACCTGGTAGGTAATACACCGTCTTTGTTGTTGAACGCACACTTTCCTTTGTTAATCTGAAGGTCATTTAAGTAAAAATCCCTGACTATTCTTAACGCTACTAAAATGATATATGTATTATAATGTATATTTTTTTCCAAACCATAACATTCACTGATGCATAGTACAACTTTGAGAAAGTTAAACTCAAGCGTTAGTTTTTGTCCGAAATCATATTCAATCGTTAAGTCGTAAACACGTTTACGATTTAAATTTGGAATACATCTCAATTTATCCGATTCCAAATTCAAATGGGTATTCGATTGCCGCGAATAAAATGAGAGGTGGTCGAACTTCGAGTTTAATTTGGTTTTTCTCGTAAATTGTTTTCTTTTACTGTTCTCGGCCAGTGCGTTCTTAGAGCAGAATTTGTGGGGTCATCGGCTGTAAGCCATTACAAATCTCAGAAAAAAAAAACATTGCAAATTGTATAACTGTTGGTGTTATCGCTTGGCCACGTACATTTTTATCAGAACCATCTAAAAACAGTTCTTAGGAGGCAGTGGTAAACTTTAAAATCGCGTGAGCATCGTGTTTGTAAGAATTTTCTCTCTCAAGGCGAACTCGGTTGTGAGTCATGGCAAGGTTGCACGAGTTTTTTTTTTAATTCTTATTATTCTGTCGGTTATATCTATGGATTGCTCACCGTCTATGGAGGCTCTTGTTCGCACGCAACGAAATCAGTGACGTTAGCCGTAAGTTGTTCAGAGATAGAAAAAAAACAATCCAAATGCAACAGATTTAAACGGATCGAAAGTATACTCGCAATCTTAACTAGTATTATTCAACTATTAGGTAAATATCGAAATAGCATGTAACTGGTGTTACTTGCTTTTTTTCGGTAGTTTCCGAACTCCATTCGTACCTATTTCGTACTGACCCAAAACGATAAACGTTAAAATGTGAATTTTAGTTCCTCATTGTTTAATTACAGTATCAATAAGTTTTATTGACTAAAAGCTAGATTTATTTTCGTAATTCCGGAAGGAATTAAGTTAACTGCTTTTGGTTTTAATAGTTTCATTTTGGATACTGATTTCATTAAGAAATACTTGGGTTTAATTTCTTACACGCTGACTAAAAATAATTTAAAATGGTAAATATTCTGTTACTTATAGGTTTGGGTATTATTTAACACTGATATGAATCTTGAATGACAATGAAATTGACATTAGGTAATTTGGTAATATAATGATAAGAATCATTGTAATTATTATTGAATAATTTGCAGTCTGCATAGAGCCTGAATACTTCACAAAAAAGCTAGTGTTATAGCAAGTAATTTGTTTATAAATAATTTGTTTTAGTCTTTTTGTATGTGTTGTTTGTGTATAAACAAAACAAAAAGACTAAAACAAATTATTTCAAGCAGTCTCCTTACGCAAGGCAAGATCTAGGTGCCGAAGATGCTGGCAGGTTCTCTCTGAATAGCTAAGCCTTAGCTAATTCCTTGTCTGAGGAAGCTGCCAGCTCTTCGGTCCCTTAAGCCGTTTAAAGCATATCGTCAAATTGATTACGAAAAGGTTCCATAGTTACTGCGAAATGCAAGTGGCGGCAAACATTACGTACAAAGTATAAACTTCTGGAAACATCGAAGGCAAACAAACAAGGACTACAACTATAGAGCGTTTAAATTTTAAATGCTAGAGATTAGAGATTACTGAAACAGAATGGATTAAAATTTTCCTGACCCCAATTACACAATGATTTTTTGCAAGAACATTGATCTACTTCGAGATTTCAAAACCAAGGACTGAACAATTAAGATACTTAATGGCCTAGATTTTATGATAAACAGATGCATTTAAAGTGATACTTGATGTCTCAACGGAGAGAATACTTAGCGTAGTAACCAATCGTTCTTGATTGTTTATCGGTTCAAATACGAAAGATTAAACCTCACTCAGTCAACAAAAACTGCTTAGCAGAGGCAGGAAATTCTAAAATCGAAGTTTGCATCGTACCGTCCCTCTCACTCCCTTATTAAATAATATACGTGTCGGTTACGCGTACGATATGAACTCTATTTTCGAATTTCACAGTAACCCTGCAGATTGTCTTCGGTCGTAAGCCACACAGGCCCATTGCGGACTGGGAACTTGACAAACACCATTAAGTTTCCTCGCCGGTGTGTGCAAGTTTCTAACGAATAATTAAGTTTTTCATCTTAAATCTCATTGTAAACTTCAAATGTAATTTCGCGAAAATTCCGAAAAACTCAGCACTGCTAGCCTGAACCCACGACTCTCTGCTTGATAGGCTAAACCACTAGGCTACCAAGGCATATCTTCACCTTAAATAATTCGGTGTCTATATGATCTGATGTTTATGTTATTCGTTTATTATAATTTATAACATCAAGGTTTCACTCTTCCGAGACAGAAGTGGCCTTAGCGAAATTATAATTGCTGTCAATTCTAATAAAGGAGCTTAACTGGCTTTAAAATGGAACTATTCTTTCAATTCCGTTTTTATTTACAGGCTGACCATCGGAAAACACGCGCCGCTTCGGAAGCAACCTTCGCCTGACATTGACACACAAGACGCTGTCACTTACGCAAACGCCTGAAAGCGCCACCTGTTACCAGAAACATACACTTTTGTGGCCGTCAGATACCGCCACAAAGGGTTGTGGCAACGCAATCCGCCACGCCACACGGGACTGACACATCTCTAGCTTAAGAATTGAACTTTGAAAAACGCCACACGAAACTAGAAACGTCTCTAGTTCAAGAGTTGAGGTTTGAAGAACGCCTGTTGCTGGCTGTTCGGATGAGTTGAGGTGATGAATCGGCCACGTCACACGGAGTCTGACGTCACTTAAGATGAAGTTCTCAACGGGTTCCAGTTCCAGCAGTTTGGCGAGCGACTCGCTGTCAAGGAAATCCACGCTATGCATTTATACGGAGATAGATGCGCCCGTGCCGCCTCCGCCTTGCGAGAGGGTGAGTTTCAATTTAGTTTTCTTACTAATTTTAGCGAGAGAGAAAGAGAGAGAGAGATTTATTTACACATATTCGATACACAGAAAAAAAAAACAAAATCGCATCGCAAATGTTACGGCAAGCCGCAATTTTAGCAGAATATAAATATGTGACAGTTTATCGGTAGATACTCAATCTGCAAGGTAGCATGTGCCATTGCTAAAGTTACCTTGGTTCCTAAACTCGCCTTTCTCGTAGGAAACCAGTCTTAATCCTGTTATGTAATAACTGTATCGTGAGATATTATTGTCAGCAAAAGCTATAGTGCTATCTCACACGGAAATTCGAAAAGTTAAAGTGTTAACTTGAAACGCCTTCAACGCATCTGTAACTTGACTTACATCATGGATGTCATAGGCGGCGGTTAATGCTTTCCATCAGGTGAACCGCTCGTTTGCCCTCATGACATAAAAAATCAAATCCAAACTTGTTTGTTATTGTTACCCTCGCAAGTAGCAAGATGCAAGACAATTAAGTTTTACAAGCTCCCTGTTTATCATGACCTACTTCCCATGAGTAGAAATTCATACGCCGTGTCCATTGCTGAGGCCCCTATTCTAAGTCTAAGCGACATAATGGCGTGCAAACAAAAACTTGCCCATTGCACAAAACCGTTGGCTCAAACAGGTATGAATGCCATCGTCGTACTTTACAAATAAACTTTCAAAACATGACTATAATACAGTCGCAATTAGTGTAAGCTTTTAAGTATGTGATTTCAACTCAACTTCCAGAGTTGAAATGCCTGAGTTTTACAAATTCTTATGGGCTCCCCAAAAATTATAATCGTATCAAAAATATCGTTGCAAAAATAACATAATCCCAAAATTGAAGTCTCATAAGTTGTTAAAGTTTGGATCTCTTTACATAGGTAGGTATAATATCCGTGGAATCAATATCGAAATAAATACTGAGGTATGTGTCATTTCGTGCACTGTGACTAGAATGAGACAGAACCATCTCTTTCCGTGGGTGTCACAGAAGGCGACTAAAGAACTTATTCTTAGACTGGGCAGCAGCGTTCTTTTTTAGCCATATTAAAAAAAAAACATATACTTCATGCAGACTCAATGCATAAGTATGTTTACATTTACACATTCGTCCTTCCGACGCGAAACCGCACGAATGTGTCACACCGCCTGCGCCTGCACCACTGCAGGGCAAAGGCCGCAGCTATTTTTAAGCGTAGACGCAGATACAAGTTCGCTTTCACTCTCGGACCCGGACACGAGTATTGTTTCGACTAATGCGATATTGAATTGAAAGTTAATGTGCGATACTCGTTAGGATGCTCTGTTGGAACTTATCATCGGGTTCTGCGACTTCTGCAATGCATATAACACTTATTCCTTTTAATCCTGCTTTAATCTTACTAGTAGTATGAACTAGCCTTTACGTGTTTTAACTAGCGTTAAATTTACAAAATTCCCGTGCTATTTCCAAAATGTCAAACATGGTTTTCACTAACGTAGCATAAAAACAGCCTTGCCAAATTTCTCTCTCTAAAGTCCATGCTCTGTTGAAGGTAGCTTTCAGGATCAACACCATTTGACACCAGCCATTTGATAACATCCCGAAGGTCAAATATCGCTAGATGGCGTTAGTATCGAGAGGTCCGTTTGACGTTTGACGTTTACTCATGATTGGTTAAAAAACTGAATGAGCCAATCGCAATCAAAGAAACTCATTAAACTGCCTGGCTGGGAATACACGTGCTTAAAGCTCGTACATATTCATGCAAGTAGCTCGCACGCTTGTGTCATATTTGTATGAAGATTAACGTACGTACGCTAGCTACTTATACGATATTAGGCCCGATCACGGCCCGAGACTTATGCCAGGAGCTTGCAAACTTATGCCTGTAGCTGGCGTACGTCCGCAACTAATATGTATATTACGGGTGTATAATGACAATGTTAGCGAAGCCGCGGCTGAAGTAAATGCGAAATATGAAATTGATCCTCAGCTGTTTCAACACGTATTTTTAACCGATAAAAAATCTAAACAAAGCACATTCGGAATACATCTGTGTGCTAATGAGTTGCGTGGTCCACTTTAGCAAGCCCGTCGTCACTCCAAGGTCTCGTGGGCCACGTCTTCCTGCACTTTCACGATTGTGCCGTGTGGCTGGTACCGACATCTATCGTAATAGACATGCAACTAGTATTTACAAGTTTTTTTTTTTTTTTTTTTTTTTTTTATACTACTGGAAGGCAAACGAGCAATGTACAGATCAAATCTTGCAACTGAATTTCGAATCACTTGCAGTTTCAGACAGATTGACTTAAAATTTTTCATGCTTATGTAATCTGGAGTTATCTGGCAGTGACATTCTGGTAGGTCCGACCAGGATCATCTCCACTGGACGAAACTCCTCATTTGTTTGTTGCATTGATTTAGTACGGATATGTAGTTTAGATGACAATTTATTTATTTACCTATGCAATGAAATTGAACAGTATAGGTAAGAGTCAGTAGAATCAGCAAAAAGTCTTGTATTAAAAATGATATTTTTAACAAAAACTTATTTTACACAAACACAAATATGATCCAAGAGGTTGGTTTTAATGCTGTGAAGTGATATTCCAATCAATTTTGAAACGTGCCATCGACGCGTTTTTGAAACGCGCTACTCGCTTGCGTATCGCGTTTGTATACAAACGCTCGTCGACTGCGCGTTGCACGTTGTACGCAGCCGTTACCTTATTTCCCCAATCGCAAAGATGAATTGGCGGCGATTCATCCAAGGCTGGTCACTCGGTTCGATCATCAATATACCCAAAAGTTCGACCGTGACATAATTTGTGTACAAATTCGAGTCATGACGCATTTATTCCGACCTTGCCTTGAGGCATAGCTTAAGGAATCGAACCATACTGAAGTTTTCCGGTATACCACTTTATAAAAACCGTTTCTATTAAATAAATAGGATAACATATCGATACTATTATAATCTTTAATTCTCTGAGTGAACTTTATGAATATTATTTGATTGTCGTTATCTTGACGAATTATTTCGAGATACGAGTTTTTTTTTAAATAGTGACGAATCCAATATCCAACTAAGGTTCATTTCTGTGACTGCATCAACGACTTGATGACATCAGACTGTATGTACACTTCACAGTAAAACTTCTAGAGATAAACGCATGTAGGTACTAATTAGCATTATGAAAAGTAAGTTTTATGAAAACATCGCGTTTTTTGCTGACTCCTTTTTTTTAAAGCATTGATCATTCAACCTACGGTATCTTTCAAGTCAATCTGATCAGTAGAAGTGGTTGAAGCTCACACGGGGTTCAACACGTTTTTGACTATCCTTAGGTTCACACTAGCACTTTCGTATTTAAAATATTAATGCAGATAATCAAATGTGCCCGGATCGCTTTCGCCGATCGGCGTGGCGGGCCCATTGTCGCGGGTTAATGAACCTGGCGAAATGATACGAAAGTGGCCTAATGATTTCATCTCGACATAATCGATACTGTCATTGCTTTGGACGTTTGTCACTTTAGACGTGTAATGAACGAGGTACTTGTTTTTTGCCGAAAATATTCTTCCCAGATGATTAATTTCCCAACTCTTTCATACGGACGAACGATCGATGTTTCTGAAGTATTCAGGATGTATTTCAGGACCATCCTATAGAATCCTATAAAGGTTAGATTAGTTTTATAACATACCAGAATACTTACAGCTGTTTCAAAGAAAATCATTCGTCCATATGACACAGTCGAAGCGTACCAACTCACCTGGCAGACTCTTGTTTGCCCGAAACTCACTTAGCCTAACAGCGTCGCATAAATCTCTTTAGCAGAATAATTACTACGCATAAAATGTACTTGGCATAACAGTTGTTTCGCATAATGAATCCATCGCACTATTTATTTTTCCAAGAAAGACTCCACTTACAAACGAATTGCTAACAAAAAAGTAGGTTAGGTTAGAACAAGGTTAGAACTGTGACTTCATAAAGGGATACCATCAACAAAATTGGTTGGATAAGCTAGAAATGCGACCAAACACAGAATTTATACCCTAATCACATCACACAAGGTGTTAATCCAAACGAGATTGCACACTTGACTTATACGAGTATAAGTTTCAACGATATTAATGGTTATGTCGTACGCAGATATAATAGCTTAAATTATGCTTAGGAGAGGCACTGCTTACACTAAATATTTATTGACCCTAGAGGGTAGTGAAATATTTTGATTTGTGAAGGGTTTGCGTATTCATATTATTTTAGTTCCCAAAGACACAGGTCTTTTCTTAGGTGCGGAATTTTCGACGTTTTCATGATAGTTCGGTACAACACCCGTTAAGTTTTCGAGTGTTATATTATAATGTAACTTGTAACTTGTTTTGGTTTAATACAATAAAAAGTATCGCAGGCTTTAGAGGTTCACTGACCCACCAGAGATTTCACAGTACAATGGATTTTGAAAAACTAATTGTCTTAAAGCAGCTTTCGTACCCGTGCCGTTCCGCTTGTTCATCAGACTGTGCGTTTACGCTCTTTTTATTTTATTCCACAGTAATCCGATATTTTCTGTGATTTACGGTCGAGGGCCATCTTATTGCTTCAGCAGTAAGGCTCAGTTTGAAGGCCAGAGGTACGAAGGTTTGGGGTTTACTATGGGAGGATATGTAGGGCTGAACAAGGTATGGTATGCTACGTTGACGATACGATAGAGATGGCATAGTCGCTTGAGGATTTAGCATTATACGCGGTGTTACAAAATACTCGTAAAGCGGAAAGGCGGTTAAATGGTCCATTATAATTATTATAAAGAAAATAATTTATTGCTGTAGCATCCATTGCAGTCACCACGTAAATAGCCGTAAGTCATGGATCCAAATTGGCGACGTTGTTGAAGTTGCCAAGCTAGTGACAGTCAATACATTAAGGGGCATCCATTAATTACGTGCGGCGTTTAATTCACATTAAGACTTACATTAAAGTATTTAATTTGAAAAATCTCACATGAGTTTATGGGAGAGGGAGGGGGTCGAGGAAAATCTGACACGACATCTGGGGAGAGAGGTCGAAAAATCGTAAGCCTCACGTATTGAATAGATGCCCCCTTACTAAGTATATGAATTGCTTGGACGACTTCGCCAGGCAGGATTCCTAGGGTTCCGTACCCAAAGAGTCCGCTATTAAATCTGTCAGAAACTCTGCCATGTTCATACCGCTTTTATCTGACGGTTGTACTGGATTTATTTCTCGCCAGTTTTATTCGATACGGCTATCGATCAATAGATAATGTTTATCTTATCGTTCATTCATTAGATAACTTTATTAAATTAACCTTATCTCCTTGTCGATTTCCTCTGGAAATTTCGTTTTTGGCCGTACTGATTGACACTTGAAAGGGACTAATGGACCGTCAAAATAATGGATAAACGAAAATCTTTTATCCTACGAATATTATAAATGCGAAAGTTTGTATGTTTGTTTACTCCGTCACGCTAGAACGCATAGACGGAACTGTGCATTTTTCCGGGATAAAAAGTAGCCTATGTCACTCTCGGGCCTACAAACTATCTCTATGCCAAAATTCACGTCGATCTGTTGCTCCGTTGCGGCGTGAAAGACGGACAAACATACAAACACACTTTCGCATTTATAATATTATTATGGATTTATTATGTTTTTATTAAAGAAGTTAACACAATTTTATATAGTTTCGTTGTTTTTACATTTAAAAATGTGTGCTAATTTGACCATTAATTCAAACCTGAAATTAAACGGAGTACAGCTAGCCAACGCGAATGAGTCACTAATACTTTAATAAAACTTTAATTGACACGTTAATGATAATTACTATTTTATAGTTATCTGTTATTTAACTTGCTTAATGACAAAACGCGTAAATACTATATTAAAATTGAATTACCTGTTTTTTTTTTATTTGTTTGTAATAAAAAAAGGTCTCGCCATTAATTTCAATCTAAGACGTACAGACGTTTTTTTAGTACATAGTCTGATTGGTCTTAGGCCTTAACAAGCCCAAAGTAACACAAAAACTAGCCAAGTGTGAGTCGTATCTACATACAAAAATTTATTAGCGAACCTTTTTTTTTAAGCAAAGTTGAGATTTTAACACGAACGCGATCGAAACGTATTTTGTAACCAAAAACTTATACTATAGTTCAGTACAATTAGATCAAAATTTGGCAAAATTAAAGCAAGAGGTTTATCTATCAGGATATGTAGGTTATAGAGAAAAAATAAATTTTACCCACTCTCCCCCCCCCCTCCGGGGGGAGCGTCACCCCCCCGCGCCCACGAATATGTCCCGGATCGCGGTATTTTCCATTATAAAAGAAAACCGTACACGATACATAAAAAGTGTGTAGGAACGAAATAATCCTTGATAAATTTACTATAAACCTTTCATACATTTAAAAGCGATATCACTTATAGTTCCAGCGCAATATGATACCAAATACTAACTTTTTTTATAATTAATCTATTTTTTCGGCTAAAAGGTTAGTTTTCTCAAATACTTCACATTTTACCGCCAAGATATGTATGACAGAAGTAAAGAATAGAATATTTTCTTTATAAAAAGGTATAATTAATTTCTAAAATCTTTCATTTACCATTGCTATGCTATTTTTTTAATTTAGTTCATTTGGCCATTCAGCGAAATATAAATGTTCATACTGGTTAAATGGTGTTACTTTAAATACCATTAGATTCTCATATGTTTTCCTATAAGCTATAGGTATGGACCTATTTTCTGTATTTAAAAAAAAAATTTAGGCCTTGCTGGGCTTTTAGGAGATAGGGGCGGGGAAATGGTTAATTTTCACCTATTTTCTTAAATAACTTCAAAACGGATTAATTTAAAATAATGAAAAATATATATTTGAGATTTTCATAATGTACCCTTTCATTTGATATGTCACATGATATAGTTTCTACATTTTTTTTTCTAATTTACCCCCCCCCCCCCCATCCCCCCAAACTGGCCCCCGTGTTTAAAATTAATTAATTTACTTTACACGTCCGTGTTTGGGTCATCAATTTACATAGGTGAACTAAATTTGAATTCAATCGGTCTAGTAGTTTCGGATCAAATTGGCTATGACAGACGGACGGTTTAGGTATATTTATACCTTAGGCTGCAATTTATTCTTAAAGTACTAATAATTCTCAAGAAAACTTAACCATTATAGTTTTCCTTGCAAGTTTGATATACTTACTATCGTCCTGATTTTTTTTTTATTTTTTCTACCCACCGGTTTAGATTTTAGAGGGGGGGACGCCCGATTTTAATGAAAATTTGCGCTTTAAAGTTTAATATTTTGCAAATGAATCACTGAATGGAAAAATTGTTTTAGCAACCCCTAATGATTTAAAAAAACCTATCCAACGATACCCCACACTACAAGCTTGGATGAGAAAAAAAAACACCCCCACTTTACGTCTATGGGAGGTACTAAAAAAATTTTTTTTTTATTATTTTTTATTACACTGTTTTGTCGGCATAGTTTACATATATATTCGTGCAAAATTACAGCTTTCTAGCATTGATAGTCTCTGAGCAAAGCCGAGAACGGACAGACAGACAGACAGACAGACATGGCGCAACTATGAGGGTTCCGCTTTTGCCATTTTGGCTACGGAACCCTAAAAAATGTGTAACATTTTATTATAATCTTACTTACGGCCTAAATAGTTTTTTTTTTTTGGTACTTTTTCCTAAGTTAATGTCGCAGTAGCTGATTATGGTGAATTTTCAAAATAGCATAGCAGCGTCAAATGAATGAGTTTAGAAATGAATTATACCTTTTTATAAAGAAGATATCCTGTTCTTTACTTTAGTCATACATATCTTGGCGGTAAAGTGTGAAATAATTGAAAAAACTAAACAATTAACAAAAAAAACTGGATAAATTATTAAAAATGTTCGTATTTGGTGCCAGATTGCGCTGAAACTGTAAGTGGTATCGCTTTTGTATGTATGAAAGGTTTATAGTAAATTTATCTAGGATTATTTCGTTCCTATACACTTTTTATGTATCGTGTACGGTTTTCTTTTATAATGGAAAATACCGCGATCCGGGACATATTCGTGGGCGCGGGGGGGTGACGCTCCCCCCGGAGGGGGGGGGGAGAGTGGGTAAAATTTATTTTTTCTCCATAACCTACATATCCTGATAGATAAACCTCTTGCTTTAATTTTGCCAATTTTTCCATACATTGCAATCTAATTTTCTTCAACTACTAAGGTTATAGGTATGACTTAAAATGTTATAAAATGAATATGCATAATTTTGTCAAGCGAGTAAATTATCTTATTCAGGGCAAAATCTAATCGGCTATGTTAGATTCACTAGAAAAACTGATTTCAAGTAAAAAAAAACCGGATTCAAACCGGACGGTGTCACAGACAGACACTCAGACTAACTTATAACACCCCTTTTTGCGTCGGGGGTTAAAAATAGATTCATTTTGTGCAGAAGTTCCATCTCCGACTGCACTTATAGGCTTCCGTGGCATTTACATTTTAATAGCTGATTTATCTCCTTATTCCTTGGGATAATTATCTTAAACGATAATATCACACAGCAAGCGGGTATCTTACCCGGTCGTTATTTTAATGAGCGCAAGCGCACCCGGCCCTATTATAAGTGCAAAATTCGAACTTCGAATCTTGCCGTCCCGCTGATGCTTATGTTCTCTTCGTTCCATTCTCCATACAAACGTAGTCCCGGTCTCATTCGAAAACTAGGCAACAAAAGTAGATGAAATTTTGTAAGTACGGACTAGACGTAATTATCTATGCCTGTGGTTTTTCAGATTTTCATATAAATTTGTAATATCAGAATTACAGGAGCTCAAAAGTCGACAAAAAAAAATGACAACTTTGCACGAGAATTACAGATTATTAAAGCATTTTTACAAAAATCGAAAAAAACCACAGGCATAGAAAATATAATGAAGATCTTGATTGTAAAATATCATTGATTTCTGTGCTATAAGTACTTTTCGTATAATATGAGGACAACGAAACTCAAAATTCAACCGCTCAAACCTTGAAAAGCCTACAGCTATCTCGATATACATTAGCGGGAAGAGGAGAAGCGGGAGGGGATGTACATGGGGGGGACGGCTGCGAGCGCTTATGTCACGAGCGATAAAGACAGCAATATCCCAAACGAATACCTGACGCGGCCGCGGCCGGCAGGGAAACTTCTGTTAATAGAGGGACGGTACGATACGAACTTTGATATACGAATTTCGTAGTAGCCCCCAGTTCTTATTTATACCGAAGTACAAGTTTCATTTGTGCAGTTTCTTAGAATATCCCATTGTTAAATTTTTCCCAGCTGCATAACTCCGTTTTCCAACAGTTTTCTTAAGAGCTCTTGATTGAGCAATTAATGTCGCAATACTTTATTTGTCGTTATATTTTAAATCATTCTCCAGTGCCTCGTGACGATTGTATAAATGTTTACACTGAATTGTTTGTTGCGAACAATCGTATCGTCTTGGATTGGACTTATTATTACGGAGCTGACATAGAAAGAAGAAAGAAAGAAAATACATTTATTCCCAACACAAGACACAACAATAGTAAAGTACAAATAGACAACACGTAGGAAAGTATGTGTCATTGCGGTTGTGAATCTGACACTGGCTCAGCATAATGCTAACACCCCAGCGCTGATTTTCAGCCAGCACCGTTGGTGACCCTCGGACCGCTACAAAGATAATACTACACAGCTTTATTACTATACATAAGACTACATAAATAGATAATTTGTAAACTGTGAAACATATTATACGTTACGCCTATCCAATTTATTAAAAGTGGAAACAAACCGATTTCATCAAAACTCTTGTATTAACATCCACTGGATCGAATCAATAACACTTTTATCTATAATTCGTGTCTTTTAACTAGATGTCCTAGAACTTTTTTCACCAAAATTCACTTGATTTCAATATTTATTTTTCATTTGAAAAATCTTCGTCAGAATCTGACGTCAGAATCTGGAACCCTTCGTGCGCGAGTCCGACTCGCACTTGGCCAGTTTTTTCGGTTTCCGTAAAGCAATAGAAATAACGTAAGTTAATTACAGCTTAAAAAAGTTTAATATCTCAAAAACTTCTGAACCAATTTTAATGGAACTTAACTAAGAACCCACTCTAAACTGGCTTTCGATCGAAAACCGCATCGAAAATAGTCCATCCGTTTTAGAACTACGATGCCACAGACATTGGCTTCAAGCTTTTAACACTCACTTTTCGCGTCCGAGGATTAAAAACACTGTTTTTCATAAAAAAGCTATAAAGTAAAAATATTTTTTGCCGTCTTTTAAAACTTCTACGGAACATTCTGTGCTCGCATCCAGCTAGCGCTTGGCTGGATTTATGTCCCAGCGTACATTGAAGAAGATACTTTGAATGGTTGTAGTTTTGATGACTTTTCCGTACGATGACATTATTGAGAATTGCTGATGGTATATGTATTTGGGTAAGCATTTTGTATTATCGTAATTTATCATTTGCGTAGTAAATATTGTGCCGTGGCGAATTCTTTGTTCTTTGCGATTATCTTGCTATGCGATGGAATTGTTTTTAATGATAAGCTACTATTAAAAATAACTTGTGCAGAATTTATATGGAATTGATTGATCATTGTTTTGTAGAGGGTTTATTTAGTTTAGAGGACCAGTGGGCCAATTTTTATTTAGATGCAATTTTTTTTTCTCAAATTTAAATAAATTTTGAATAGCTGGCAATGGTAAGCTCAATTTCACAGCTCTACAAATTTTCTATTGTACTAACACATAATGTATGGAAATTTCGAACTGAACGTCGTATTTTGTACTATTTAATACATAAGATCGTCACAAAGACGTCGGGGGTTAAAAATGAGAATCTCAATAGAAAAAAAATATAGGTACAACAGAATATAATTTTTCCCTAGTAGGAGACGCTATGGCCATCTATGGCACTTTATGTAGGTCCTCGTTCGCAACTGGTTTCATTGTATGGGGACGGGCAACGGAAGACAACGCACAGGACGATCGAACGAGAGAAACGTAAACTCATCTCGTCGACGTTCGTCTCGAAGACGAGTGAAGTGGAATGGTTGCGGAATGCGGACGTTCTAGGCTCTATGGATATAGACTTTAAGTACAAATTCGTGTCAAACAATGCGAGAACTAGTTACGCGTCGAAGACTGCTTTAGAACGAAACGTAAAACGATCCTATCGTCGCGGAACACAAAACGGTCTTTTAAAACAGTTCGTCTTTGCAACGTCCATCACTAGACGGCAACATACGAATTTCGAGTACCACACTTCGTAGTTAGAGCCTTAGTGTAAGTTTTCGGTTACAAAATACGTCTCGATCGCGTTCGCGTTAAAATCTCAATTTGTACGGAAACACGAACATCGCAAACGTTCCGTTAGAGGCGCTGTTTGTGTTTCCATACAAATAGAGATTTTAACGCGAACGCGATCGAGACGTATTTTGTAACCGAAAACTTACACTAAGGGTACAGTTCTTACAAACCGGCACTCGCGCATGTATGGGAAACACTGCCGATGAAAGCTGATAGGCAAATGGTTTGAAAACACGTTTGTATGTTTCGTACATTCTTGCGAGCAAATCTTGTTCAGATATCAAACACGAACAGTGAAATGCAAAGGTAATAAACGTGTTGTTATGACTGCTTGATGTTATATTGCTAGCGATTAATAGACGGTCAAGGACTTTAATAGGGATGATGACGCCATTAAAATATAAATGGAAGATCCGACTCCAGTAAAAAAACGTTATTTTAGCCCTGAAAACCAGATTAATTTTCGATTTACTGTAAAATTAGATTTTTGTTGCTTTAAAACAAAAATAGTTAGTTGATTGAGTTGGCGAACAAATAGCGACTTATGGCGTCATAAGTCGCTATTGCCATTGAAACTCTATGGGAGAATTATGTTTTGACAGCTCATAAAGAGTAAGTACGTCAGTTGATTGGTGGTGTCAACATCCCTATTTATGAGCCACCATGGAACCTTTTCAAAGGAAAAGTCATTAGGATTTTCCTTGTTGATTAATGCGATGGCACTATGACGTTTACTGAGAAATGGTTCCATGGTGGCTCATGAATTAAAGTCCTTATAATGTAAATTTTCCAAGTTACCATCAGCTAAATATGTGGTCTACCACCCAAAAGTTGATAATCGTTTGCATAAAACAATAATGTCAATAGACATATGTATGTCAACTTGAAAATTTGACATTAGCGACATATTTTTGATAGGAACTTGTTTAAAAATTGATAGACTACTTATTTGGCTGATGTTACCTAAGCAATAGGCGGCATTATCACTTCAGACCGATCTGTTCCAGGCAACCTTTACAATAACCAGTAAGGATTAGTTTTAGCAAGTGGTGCAATTTTCGTGTATTTTTTTTGTTTCTTGACTGTGCTTGCATTGCACCCTATATACCATAATCCATGCCAAATTTTAAGTCAATACAATCACTAGGTAGGTACTTAGCTACATAGTTAACTACACAGGAATTGCGAGTTAAATATAGCCAACGTGTTGTTTTTGATTTCCGTAAATAATATTGACTTGACACTTGACACCAATTGGCCTAGTCTCAAATTGCGCAAAGCTTGTGTTATAAATACATACATACCTAAAAACATCGTATACCACGCGCCATATAAATCTGCCTAAAAGTTCATTACTTAATACTCAGTTTTGACGCATTTTTGAGATACATTCTTTATGCGACGTCTTTACGTTACTCCCGGATTGTGTTCGAATCGCTTAACTAGTGCCTATTCAATTATTGGAATTATACCTTTATAGTTTTTGTGGTTCTAGTCGTGGCAATGAACTTTTAGGCAAAGTTAGGCGGCGGAAGGTATAAACACCCAATAGGTACTCGAGAACAATTATATACGTATCTTTCATACAAATATCTGCCCGACCAGGGATCGAACCTGGGACTTTAACTTCGTAGTCAGTTTCTCTACTATCCGGCTGGCAATACCTAATGCTATAGTCAACCCCGAACGGACGTGGCTAGTTTTTCTACATTCAAAACCAAAGTCTTTAGTCTATGGCATAGACTAAAGAGTTTGGTTTCATAGCATAGACTCTGTGCAATAGACTAGAGTTTGAGAAAGAAATAAATAAATACATAAGTACAAATAGACAACACGAATGAAAGTACATATAACATGGTATGTGTCATTGCGACTGTGAATCGGACACTGTCTCAGCATAATGCTGAAGCGTTAATAAACACCCAAGCGCTGATTTTCAGCTAGGTCATTTTTGGTTTCGAATGTAGTAGTTGACTCTATGGTTTACATAGTTATATTTAGTAGTCCGCGTATATGTCACAGCTTACGTAACAGCAGTATCTTTCCCAAGGCGTAGTGTCATTTGTTAAATTACACTATTTCTAGCACGACTGGTAATCACTCATAACTACGGCCATTCACTGCATGTCATGACAGTGACATGCGCAGAACAAGTCACGTCTACAATTAGGTATACTTGGGCCAGGCAAATCTGCATAATGGGTCGTTGAACTTACAGTCCGCCATTTTGTTTTAATAACAGAAATCAAAGGGACACGCGTTTAAACGTTAAGGTTGTGAGGGTTGCCAAGTTTAGAAAGGAGCAACCTGGGAGAGTTTTAAGAATCGAGAAGAGGTTGGTCGGATTTTAGTAAATGGGTAGAAAACATTAGATTAGATTAGATTTATTTATTACCTTTTGGAAAAATTCATTATAAACACATGTCAGTTAATTACAAGAAATTCACAAAAGGATCGTCGAAATGTGTACAAAAAATAAATCTTATTACAATGTACCTAAATTGTCAACTAAAAATTAAAAATAGCAGTTAGAATGTCAAATTAGAGTCAATTCAATATTAATAATTAAAAGCAAAACAATAATATAAATCTAAGTAAAATTTATGCTATAGGGCACTGGTCCCACCGCGAGCTAGTAAGCTATGAGCTATCGGCTATTTTCTAGCCCAAGAAACGAACAAAAGATAATCGCTTCCGTGTACATAAAAGAGAGAGTTATATTTTTATAGTTCATAGCTGGCTGTTCACACTGCCGGCGAGGATACTCTCCCAGCGCCCGGCGAGTAAGCGATAATTCCATAGAATTGTTTACTAGCCGCCCGCCGATTGTCAACTGTTTCTAGTACAGAATTTACTAGTTGACCGCCGAGCTCGCCGATAGCTGGCGGTGGGACCACTGTCTACTAGGTGACCGCAGCGATAAGCTATCGACTATAAAACTAGCTCAACGGTACTCGAGCTGAGCTAGTGCAGCGAGTAATCGCCCGTCGCACGCAAACACTCGCTTATAGCCGAGCGTCTAAACTAGCAAAACTATACTCGCTTCTCGCCTCTCGCCCACTCGTTTGTAGTTTATAGTTTTACTCGCTAATAGTTTGTAGCGGCCGGTGGGACCAGTGCCTTAGACATATTAAACCACTACTGATAGTTAACCATACAAAACGACTGGCTGGAAAAAGTTCCGTTGTGACACATAAATTACAACCAGCAGTTATAGACTGTAGTCCGATTTCCGAACTCCACCCTATTCTAGATTTTACATAGGTATAGTCGAAAGTAAAACCTTAATATCTCGTTTTTTTTTCTTTCATGTTCAAAATGTTGGGTAGCAAAGAGGTTAGTAGACGTCACTGGGATCGAAGAGCTGACAGCTTCCTAATTAGTAGTAGTTTGAGTAGATTAAATTCAAAATCGGCATTTAAAAGTGCAAAAAAAAGTGTAAAAAAGTGTTATAGGTGCTTAATAAACATAATCTATGGAAACCATGATTCGTTAACTCAGATAACGCAGTCCCTACATTAAAATAGCCGTGTTGCGCAAAACATATATGTATATGTGTAGCGCAGCGCACCACAAACTTGTGCAACCCATGGGGCAACCACCATGGTCCATGGATCTGGGCCACGGAACAATCAAGACCATAGTCTTAACAAACGTAAACAGAAAAGTTGCGAGCAATTTATTTACAAAAGAGTTGTATCACTTGTACCTCAAAACTTTGATTTGCTATTTATCAGTATACTAGCTTATGGCCGCGACTTCGTCTGCGCGAATCTAGGTTATCGCGCGGTGGCGCCCTTTACCGGAATAAAAGGTATCCTATGTATGTTGCTCCTTGGGGTTCAAACTACCTATATACCAAATTTCATCAAAATCGGTTCAGTGGTTTACACGTGAAAGCGTAACAGACAAATAGACAGACAAGAGTTACTTTCGCATTTATAATATTAGTAGGGATAAGTGTCAGAGAGACCGCACGACATGAACTTCGAGTTTCGTAGTAGCCCTGCAGTACCAGTGCAGCACCTACGGTACACTAGAATCGCCCTCGATTTCTGTTGCATTAGCTAGCTTGTAATTGCATTTACTACACCCTAACATGGAAAAAAAGTGCAAATACTTAGGCACGCGCGGTCGTTACGTTACGTTTCACGGTCTGGCGGGTGTGACCTTTTGTTTTTTTACGAAGATTCTAACATCGCCGCAAGCATCGCGCAAATTGAAACGTTAAAGTTCGTTACAACAGGCACGTGCCTATGAACAGTTTAAAAAGTTATGGCTCCGCTAACCTTACGGTTTGGGTTCGTCAGTTTAACAGGACATCAGGTTATGAAAACTCTGGCTTGATTTTGTATGCATATATGGGATGTATACATCCCATCCCGTGAGAATCGGGATGAAACGTAATGTATAATTCCCAAGTTCTACCCACTGTGCACTAAACTTACGCATTTATTGACTATGCGTGAAGCGTCTTCGTTTCAGCTTAGACAAAAGTGCTTTCGTAAGTCTCCGGACATCCGGTTGTTCTAACTCCATTTCATATGTATCTCCACTGCATTTCTCAACGTCAATTTCTTTTACCTAAAGTTTTTTTTTTTAATTGGCAGAAAAATCTCGCGACTTACAGCTCATAGAGCCACAAGTAATAGCAGGATGTCAGTTGATACGGTGGGAATCAAAGAATAGATCAACTATTGCGTAACAGCCAAATAATACATAATCCCTCAACTGAACTTAATTCCAACTAAAAGGTTGAAAGTCACCCGGTATTAAAGACAAACAAAAAGAAGGATTATAAAATTATGTAAAGCATGGCTAAGACCGCTTGCACAACACTAGAACTCCAATGTAACTTGAGCTAGTCAACGCTATATTTTAAAACCAGACATGGTTCAATTTACACTGGTATGTTCAGTCGTGTCATGCTGTGAAAATTTTGCTTATAAAATGCTCTGAATAAAGGTACTGTATTATTTTTGTTATGTAACAGATTACCAACCGTGAATTGTTCGAAGGCATTTAGATTTAGTTATTCTATTAATAAGAGGGAGTGGAGTGCGGTCTTTTTTAAAGTTACGGTACAGTCGCCGTCAGATATCTGAGCGGCCAAGATGGTCAAAAATATCGGAACATGCACTCCATTATTAGGGTACTAGAGTTGTATCGATGTGCTGTACAACCGCAATGTTGATTTCGCTCGGTAGGTACTCGTTGGTTTCTACTTTCTTCGTTTTCCTAAAGATTTAAAAGAGAAAGAAAAAGAAAACCGATCTTTTGTTTCGATTTCCGAATGATAATAGGAAACTAGTTCCATCATCATCATCATGTCAGGCGAAAGACGTCCACTGCTGGACATAGACCTCCCCAAGGCTCCTACACTCAGACCGGTCTTGTTCTTTCCGCATTTAACCAGGAGGCCTACCGACAGCTTGTCTCCCGGTCCGCGGACGCCATTCGAGAACCGTCAGACCCCATCGGCCATCAGTTCTGCGAGCAATGTGCCCCGCCCACTGCTACTTCAGTTTCGCAATTATTCGGGCTATGTCGGTAACCTTAGTTCTACTGCGGATACGAGTATAATCATTTCTGATTCAATACCGCAGAGGAAAACTGTCGTGAGTTAGCTCCACCTTTTCGTAGTCTAGCTGACTAACCACTAGTAGTGTTGGACCGAACATTAAGTTTGGGTTTCGGCAGGAAATCAGTCGATCCTAGGATCGAAACCAACTTCGTGTAACTTCGTACGGAGTTCGGTTGCCATCAGAATTGTGGTGGCTTCTAGGTACAGTAGTTTCTGCGTTTTTGGAAGATTTTAGTGATGGATGAGTACGCACACGGCGCGAAGATGCACTCGCTATTATTTACGGGATCCTTTCGACTGCCATGATTTTATAAGTCATAATATATAACATTTTAAACTTTCGTGATTCTCACTCATAGTCGAAATACTCATAGTCATAATCATAGTCATACTAAGTAATTTTTGTCATAATTATTGTTATTCATATCATTTTTTTCCCGCTGAAATCATAAATTTTTAAATGGTCTTCGTGTAGAACTCTTATAGGTTAGGTTAGGTTTGTTATGTAACAACAATTTTTAACCAGTCGATATAGACCACATTACACTTTACTAGGTAATCAAAATACTATGATCAGATTCTGTACCCTTAGTGTAAGTTTTCGGTTACTAACTACGTCCCGATCGCGTTCGCGTTAAAATCTCAATTTGTATCGAAACACTAACAGCGCCTCTAGCGGAACGTTCGCGATGTTCGCGTTTCCATACAAATTAAGATTTTAACGCGAACGCGATCGAGACGTATTTTGTAACCGAAAACTTACACTAAGCGTACTGATCATTCTAGACGTTTTGTTTAAGTAGTTCAACATTATCTTACAAAAATGTTTTTGGTTTTGGCAACGCTCTATCAGAGAGATAACTTGTCACACATTCGTTAGCTATCTCAAATGATACTCAGTCTGGGTTAAGAGTGATAAACCTAAATGATAGTTCTATTAGTTTCAATGATTCATAATAAACTTCGTCCCAGTTGAATTGTAAGTGAATCCTATGTATGTTATACCTACATAATGATGTTGTCCTAAATTTAGTACGCTAGGTTTTACAAGTATAGGAACTGGCTCTTTCTCTGCATGGCTACTACGAAACTCGAAACTAGAAGTTCATGTCGTGCGGTCCCTACACTTATACTATTTAATACGAGAGAGAGAGAGAGAGGGACGGCACGATACGAACTTCGAGTTTCGTAGTAGCCCTGCTGGTACCGGCCTTATGGGTTCCCTGCCCAATAACAGCGATCTAAGTGATAAAATTTAGGTTTTTTTTGGTGAAGAATAATTTTGATGAAGTATCTTTTTCTTTTAAACCTTTTTAACTGTGAATTTCTGTAAATATCCAATCCTCCTAACAGTGAGTAAGGGCTAGTATAACGTTATAGTTTAGGCCAGGGGTTCCCAAACTGTGCGCCGCGATGCCCTGGTGTGTATCCAAGGGCGCCGCGTTGGGCTCCTGTTAAACCAGGAACTGAGGTAATCTGGTGATAAACCTAACCAACAAAAAGTTGAAAAACCCCCGTCTTTGTCACTTTAAAGTTCAATATTTCAAAAACGGCTAAACCGATTTTGATGAAACGTCAAAGAACCATCGCTAGAAAAACAGATTTCAAAATATAAAAAACGCATTCAAATCGGTCCACCCGTTTAAGAACTAAGGTGCCACAGACAGACACACATAGCGGTCAAACTTATAATACCCCTCTTTTTGCGTCGGGGGTATAGATGGAAACTAACGGTAGACTACGGTTATTTAACAAAATTTGTCGTTAGCTACCAATACTTAACCGGTTAACTATGGCTATTTAACCGCAGGTCGTATTGAAGCTTGGTGGTAAGTGGATAGCTTTTTCTGTTTTTTTGTTAGTGTTTGACATTTATTTTAGATTGCTTAGGTACCTACATCCATA
This sequence comes from Choristoneura rosaceana, assembly GCA_037349165.1. Lineage (NCBI taxonomy): Eukaryota > Metazoa > Arthropoda > Insecta > Lepidoptera > Tortricidae > Choristoneura > Choristoneura rosaceana. The sequence goes on along the minus strand of JAZBNJ010000006.1, from coordinate 4,916,824 downwards.
CTAATATTATAAATGCGAAAGTGTGTTTGTATGTTTGTGTGTTTGTATGTTTGTCCCTCTTTCATGCCGTAACGGAGCGACGGATCGACGTGATTTTTGGCATAGAGATAGTTTAAGGGCCCGAAAGTGACATAGGCTACTTTTTATCCCGGAAAAATGCATAGTTCCCGAGGGAACAGCGCGCGATAACCGAATTCCACGCGGGCGGAGCCGCGGGCAAAAGCTAGTAATCCATAAATCAGAATCGGAACTAATTTGAGATGCATACCTACCTATGATATGGCACTGGTACCTACTATAAATACTTAATTTCATAAACGTCATTCAAACAAAGTCATAAACGCCACTATGCAATACTAACAATCACCGCAATTACCTAATAAATTTAATATTTTTTATCAATAAAATTAAATAATGACTTAGTTTATTTTAATTAAGTATAAACACAGTACAAAAATTTCCGTAATGTACCAAAGTAACCCGCTCAAAATGGTTATTAACCGTTTTTAACCAAAAAATCCGTTAAAAACCCGACGGTTAAAAACGTTAAAAACCGGCTTCCCATCTATAGTCGGGGGTTAAAAATCATCATTGCTTATTTCAACTAGTAGTAGTCTCTGGCTGCGAGGGCACCGTGACGAAATACGAAACTTATAATTACGCCGCAAACTGAAAAGTTTCGGAATCCCTGGTGTAGGCCATTTGGGTCTGTGTGGCAAAGACTGGTCTTGTATGCTGCGGAGTAGCAAAATTGTCCAATGATAGTCATGTCAAAGTGACATCTAGCGTTCTCCAAACATCTGTTGCGTCACAATGGGGGGCAATCATAATCACGGCATTCCCACGAGCTTTCTCAAACTGAATGAACATAAACGTGGAAATTTTAAGTGGAAATAGCTTCGGATGTGGGTCAAGATGAGTAAATGAGTTGGTTGCTTCGACATCCTAGCTAGACGCTCTTATTTTGAAGCTTATTGCCAGTCAAGAAAATTTGACATTTGCTTTGACGTTTATGTACTAAATTTAGTACGCTGGGATTTTATAAGCAGCACTTTTTTTCTATCATATCGAACGAAACACTTTGATCGGCACACCGAGCGTTGGCACATAAGACGAAATTTGATAATTTGTTCTAGAAAAAGTTGTTTTCTATAGGCACTTAGAGAAAATTCTGTCGTTTTGTTATGAACTTCTAATTATAAAAAGAACTCAAGAACTGTAAATTGCACCTCATTAATTTTATAAAATAATAACCAGTGAGTCTGACCATTAAATCTCCGGTTATATTAAACTGTTACTAACTAATAGAAATAATTAATTTATCAATCAATCAAATGAATCAAATGTAATCAGCCCACAATATTAACGACGACTTAAAAATGAACATACCTATAGGTAAATTAAAAATTTATATTAAATTTTTTTTAGCGAACTGGTAAAACACAGGATTCGGTTACAATTATACCCTTTTAAGACGTTTAGCGAAACGTTACTACCAAAGTAGTAGTAGTAAGAGGTAGTAGAAAGGAGTAAAGGAGTAATAGTTCCTAGTAGAGGCAGACCGCACAGTATATAGCGGGACATGCACACATATCAAGTAGGATGACAGGAGCTCTTGAGACAGGGACGAATGGCGAAAAAAAGGCCTTTGCCCAGCAATGGGACACTTTCACGGGCTAAAAAAAAGTACTAAAAACTGAAGTCATCCAATGACTGCTCGACGCTCGGATCGACGTAAAAGTTCCTCCACGTCCCATAGACACATCACAATTTGCCAGCAAAAAAGCTCATTGAAGAAAGCTCAGCCTTGAGCGCTTTCGCGGCGACCGGTTCGCGCGTGCGCCCGCGCCGCGCATTCCGGCAGGGCTGTCGCAGAAAATAACCAAACTTAGATAATTTATTGAATCAGGCGTTACTTTGCGGAGGTAGATATCAATGAACTAAAAGAATTTCCTTACTCACCCGCGACATTACGATAGCTAAGCTTGTGCAAAATATGCGTATTCATGCAGTGTGGTGTGTGGTTGCATGAACACGCATATTTTGCATAAGCTTAGTTATCGTAAGGTCGCGGGCGAGCAAGGAAATTCTCGTCGTGTTCGAATATTTTTGATCAAATGTTTGCTCAGAAGTTTAGGAACTCGACTGTACCTAAACTACCTATGTTAAGTTAGTTCTTTTTGTCTTTTTGTTTCTTATTACGAGTATGTATGTAAACTCTTTATTGTACTTAGGATTAGGATTATTCAATAAATTAAACTTTTTTTTAAGGAATTCAAAAGGAATACTGAAATATCTTTATTACTATTATGTTGACAACCCTACGGGCTCCAGCTCAGTACAAAAACCGGACAAGTGACCGCATGACTCACTCACATTGGGTTCCGCGTATTACTAATTACGATTGTTTAGCGGACTTTTAATACGATACAGTTTCAGCTCCTGTATCTTCAGAAAGCTTATTTTTAAACAACTTAAAAAACTTTTTCTTTTGAATGCCATTATTCGAGTTTTTTTCTTCGTTGACGACTTGTTAAAAAGGTTGAAAATTCTGTAACAGTTTAGAGTTTATCTAGTAAAAGTACAGGACTTTATAAAAATATTTGAAACATTCTACAGCCTATTCATAAAAAATGTGACCATGCAAATTGTGCGATTGAAACATTTGAATAATGACCCTAAACATGCTCACAGTACAGTGAACACATTGGAAGTTCGTCTCGCACTTGGCAGATTTTCTACCATAGACTATCTAAACAGCCATTCTAGTTTCATAAATATCGCTAGATGGCGTTAGTATCGTGAGTTACGTTTGACGTTTGCTTGCGATTGGCTCATTTAGTTATAAACCAATCACGAACAAACGTCAAATGGACCTCACGATACTAACGCCATCTAGTGATATTTCGCCTCTGTGTAAACCTTCATTGTATCATTTGAGTAAAGCCGTGTTCACATTTACCTGTCGTGTTGTGTCGTGACCTCGTGACACACGTGACGTATCAGAAAGGTTTCATACATTTTATATGGTTGCGTTCACATTTATAGAGAAAGAGAAAGAGAGAGAGAGAGACAGAGAGTATCACAACACACGACAGATAAATATGAATGCGGCTTAAGTATGTGCAAAACATCGCACGCTTGGTTAGATCAGATCGAATCATGTCATGAATATTCAACACTCAAGATAAGGAAAAGAAAGTATTGCCTTGTCTATGGTAGCAGTTGTAACTGGCCAGTACAGGAAAATTCTACAAAAACAAGTACTACAAAACACGTACCGCTGCTGTAGGATCGGTGTCGGCTCCGATATCCGATATCGGACAATGTGAAAGACGGGTACATATTTCATACATTTTACGTGCCCCGATATTGTATCGTCATCCGATACCGATATCGGATCGGATAATGTGAAAACGCTCTTAAGGATGTGTTTGTACTACATTTTTTGCCACTTTTTGGGGAGGGGTGGGGGGCGACGTTGGCATACAGTACAAAAGCCAACACTCATGCATGTCGATTTACATAATGATCCTGTGAGAGAATCTAGGTATAGGTACAGTATAGGTACAATTAGACAAAGGTACGTTACGATAGGGTTTCCCCAACCTTTATTTCGCGGAGCATCCCCGAGCCTAAAATATAAATTTGATATAAATAAACAATCGTAAACTATCGCCAAGTATCGCGGTCATTAATAATTTTATAATATCCAGTCGTCTCAAAGTCAAAGTCAAAATATCTTTATTCAATTTAGGCAAGATTTAGGCTATAACAAGCACTTATAAATAAATAAATATCACGGGACAATTCACACCAATTAACGTAGTCCTAAAGTAAGCTTAGCAAAGCTTGTGTTATGGGTACTAAGCAACGGATAAATATACTACTTAGAAGAATATAAGGGGCACTTGAATTTTACCAGTAAAATGAAATCAAAAATATGTTTTCGTTTTTAATTTTTTTATTTTTATTCCACTGGATGGCAAACGAGCAAGGCAGAGCGCACGAAACGTTACCGCTTCGGAGCCACTTTTAGAGAAACATAAACACAACCAAATAGATACCTCCTCTTTTTTTTGAAGTCTGTTAATAAATAAAGAACAATACAACGACACTTAAATGGTTAGCGCTAATAATAACTGATTAGAAACAACTTTCGATTTTACAATCAGTGCGTGGGCGTCTGTTTGTATAGCTTTTTTGTTAACCGCCTAAACGGCGTGTAACGTAGGTGTCTATTGGTACATAATGTTCACTTTCTTTTGGTCCAAAATGTCTGAGGAATTCGAAGATCGTATCCAGTGATCCTCCTTCCTATAACTAGTATTATAAGACACGAAAGTTTTTTAAGTGTGTTTGAAGTTTAGACTTGGAAGAAAAATCGTGCAAGTTGCGTTAAGTACATTGCGGCGCTCTCACCACTAAAAACTCTTTGGATTTACGGCTTCGCAATGTAATGCAATTTGCACGATTTTTCTTGCAAGTCTAAACTCGGCCTTAAACTACCTTTTCACTTCTCTTGCTCGTAAAGTTCGTGTTTATGCTGGATCTAGGCGACATAAAATGACTTTTTATGCACTAGTGCATAAAATAAAAATCTTCGTCTAAGACCAAGATAATTAGGTGTCAAAGTGTCAACAGCCACAAACAAAGAAGTTATTTTTTTTTTATATTTTTAATTTATATACAATTAAAAATCAATCAAATCAATCAAAATAAATCAATAAAACTAAAAAATATATAATTATATAGTAATGCATAAAAATAAAATCTACCTACATAGTAAGTGAACAATTGTTTCCACTGTTGCTATTTCGTCATCGCCATCGAAGTGAAAATCAGTGTATTACTCGAGCATTAAACCCATTTTCCCCTCGACGTGTCTATCCACCCTCGCCATACCGGCACGATGAACGTCTTGGGTAAAATGGCTCGTTTTATACTCTTGTTGTACACTCTACTATTGTATGAAAAAAGAAATGTTTAATAAAAAGTTATTTGGAAGCAGTGAAGAAAATAACGGGTGCCGTATATCGATATCTCCCGAGCGGAAATGACGTCACAGCATGCATATTGATGCCGCTTGATGCCTATTAAATGTCGACATCTTACTATCACTAATTAACATTAACTATCGCAGGTCAATGTACCGACTTCCGTAGTCATTAACGCCAGTGTAAACATGCAGGCATTGCGTTGGTGGAACCACAGAACTAGTAACAAGGGAGAAATGACAAACTTTAACCACAGTATATATATAAGCTAAAGCAGTATGGAAGCTACGATCGAAACGAACACACTCACACAGACGCGCGCGCTCTACACGGCCTCTAAGGGGGTCTCGCGGTACTTTGTTCGTAGCTTGCATACTGTTTTAGCTTATATACATACTAGCTTATGCCCGCGACTTCGTCTGCGTGGATATAGGTTATCGCGCGGTGGCGTCCTCTACCGGAATAAAAAGTATCCTATGTTGATCCTTGGGGTTCAAACTATCTCTATGCCAAATTTCATCAAAATCGGTTCAGTGGTTTCGACGTGAAAGCGTAACAGACAGACAGACATACAGACAGACAGAGTTACTTTCGCATTTATAATATTAGTAGGGATTTTATGTACTGCTATAACCTAACCAACAAAAAGTTGGAAAGCCCCCGACTTTGTCACTTCAAAGTTCAATATCTAAAAAACGGCTGAACCGATTTTGATAAAACATGTCTAAGATCCATCGCTAAAAAAGCGGCTATCAAATAAAAATAACCTCATTCAAATGGGTCCACCCGTTTAAGAGCTACGGTGACAAAGACACATAGCGGTCAAACTTATAACACCTATCTTTTTGCGTCGAGGGTTAAAAAGTGAGTCTATTTATGCGGGGTGTGCGCATAATCGTTGAATTCATAATTAAGTACTGTTTGTTATAAACGCTTTTTTCTCTAAATCCATTAATTGTTCAGAATTGTTATTTATAATACAAACCTATACATATAGAGTTCTCCTGTAGAACTGACTCTCTAAAAATTTGTGAAAAATTTATAGTTTCGGCGGGAAAAGAAAAAACAGAAAGAGAGACCAAATAAATAAATAAAGAATATTATGCGCCTTGTAAGCAGAAGAGACGAAAAAGTGGTTGTTCTCTAAGGAAATATACACAGTGACACTTCTATTCGTGTCTTCATTAGCTCTGTCGTTGAACCCGAGAGATAACAGGACAGTAAGCGACGTACCCGCATATACTGCTTCAGTTATAAAACATAAGGGCATGTAGGGTACCCTCTGGTCTGGAGGGCGTAATACCTAACGTATTACCTTATAACACCCCTCTTTTTGCGTCTGTTGTTTTTATATACCTACGAGTATAGAAGTTGAAAATCATACTATGTACACATTATAAAGCGAAATTTTAATAATATCTTGGGACAAATTACACCAATTGACCTAGCCCCAAACTAAGCGAAATAGGTACAGTCAACAGTATTAATATCTGCCACAGCGGAGCGTGCAAAAATACCTGACACGTCCTTCCGGCCCTAGAAATAGAGTCGTATCAGATATTAATGCACGCTTGTTGTGTGAGATATTGGTGCTGGCGACTGTACTAAGGGTGCGAAACAACGGATAGAATACAATAGTTTGTGAGTATACATATATGTGTGTGTGTCATATTTTGTTACTCCCCTCCACGCTAAAACGTCTCGACAGATTTGGATGAAATTTGACATGCAGACATCTGGAATAACATATCATGGAGGCTACTTTTTATCCCAAAGTTCCCACGGGATCGGGATTAAATCTTAACGGCTAAATCTTAAGAGTCAGGAACTACGGTCGATACGGGCGCGATACGACCTTCGAACAGCTCATGCGCACGTGCTTATATCAGGGCTTCAAAATACCTTTAAAAAGTTGGTAACGTTGTCGCTGTCTAACAGACTTAACGTTAAATTGTAACTAACGTTAAATAATGTACTGTTACTTATAGAAAGAAAGAAAGAAAGATTTATTTTGACTCCATAAGTACCACTTGAGACTAAAACTAGCACTAAAACTATGTTACTTGGTGACACGACAGGATACCAAAAAGGGTCTCCCTCCACTCAGCGTGTGTTGGCGCATATTATGTGCAGTAACGCTGGTTTTCTGTGAAGCCCAATATTATTTTTCACCGGTATAAAAATTGTAACATTATTTATAAGCTGTTCATAAAGTTAATGTTAATTCAAAAATACCCATCGTTAAATGATTACTTGTGACTTTTACATAATAGCGGCGTCCTTGGTCATCATTCTGTTAAATCGGAACTTCTGCTATACTATTACATCTACTCAACAACGATATGTATATGTGCTTGTATTTTTTTTAAGTAACGTTACCATAATGTTTCGTTATCAAGTAAAGTTATAATTTAATACCGGTATTGAGCTATTTTTACGATTTCACCGTTACGTAACGTTATTTATAATGTGAATTTGGTAACGTTAATAAGCCCTGGCTTATATTGAAGGTCGAGACGTATAGAATTGCATTGCGTACTGCGGTGAAATGTTATATTTCTACATTCCTACACAGGCACACCTTTAGCACCGCACAATAACGTTGAAACTGGTATAATACCTATATACTGCATCATATAAACCGGCCAAGTGAGAGTCTGACTAGCTTACCAAGGGCTACATACAAATTTGCAGCTATACTTATATATAGCTTACGAAAAAAGTCTTAAAAGACTTGTCTAGGAGGATAGTTTTGGCCTCGGGGGACTCTAGAGCTGGCGGTTACCTCGCGCAAAGAATAGGGATAGCTATTCAGAGAGGTAATGTGGCCTGCGTTCTAGGGTCCATGCCAGTGACATCTCTTGACGACTTGTTTGCCTTATAAAATAATGATAAATATAATATTAAGTTAGTTAATAACTATACATTAATAATATTGTAAATCTGTTTTAAAAGGAAGCAATAAAAGTTTCCTATAATATACCATAGACAATTTTCAACCATAAATATACTTACTTGGTTTGAATAGGTATGTTACTAAATGTAAACAAACTTGAGCTGCCAGATTTGGTACATTCAAGGATTTAAAACATTTTACATTAGGACAGAAGCCATATTTTACAAAAGAAGAAGAAGAAAACATTTTACTTATCATCATTGTAATACAAACTAGACTGGTGTATTTCAATACAGAAATGTAAATGTTAGGTAGTTTAAAGAGGGAATTTCAATATTTAAGACACCAATTGACGTTGTTTTGTTTCATCATCATCATCTCAGCCTATATACGTCCCACTGCTGGGCACAGGCCTCCTCTCGGAATGAGAGGGCTTGGGCCATAGTTCCCACGCGGGCCGTGGGCGGATTGGGAACTTCACACGCTCCATTGAATTGCTTCACAGGTTTGTGTAGGTTTTCTCACGTTTTCGATGTTTTCCTTCACCGCAAAGCTCGTGGTAAATTGCGCACATGAATTTCGAAAAACTCAGATGTGCGAGCCGGGATTTGAACCCACGACCCTCTGCTTGAGAGGCGATAGGTCAAACCACTAGGCCACCACGGCTTTTGTTTACATTTAGTTAAATACCTATCCAAACCAAGTATAGAGCCCCCCTTTGCTAGGCAAAATGTACGCGGTGTGGTGTCATCAGATCGATCAGCTGTAAAAGGAGGGTGTCCTCATAATAGGATTTTAGTGTGTCAAATACTAGGATACTAGTGTTTACCTGCGGCTTCGCACACGTAAATCATTACTAGATCCAGCAGCTGAATTGAAATTTCGGGATTTTTAAAATTCCCGTGGTAATTGCCGAAAATTAAATCGTGGTTTTCACTGACGTTACATTAAAAACCATCGTGTTAAATTTCATGACATGAGCGGTTGTTGTTTCGAGATTGTATCCCTATCCCGTTTGAATATCGGGATAAAAAGCAGCCTATGCGTTATTCCGGACGTCCTATGTAGGTACAATCAAGTGCAAAAATAAGTATCTATTCGAACCACTCAAAAACTTGTTACTGCGACCTTATTGCGTCGGAATAAGAGTCTTTTATTTTTAACCCCCGACGCAAAAAGAGGGGTGTTATAAGTTTGACCGCTATGTGTGTCTGTGTGTCTGTCTGTCTGTCTGTCTGTGTGTCTGTCTGTGGCACCGTAGCTCTTAAGCGGGTGGACCGATTTAAATGCGGTTTTTTTTATTTGAAAGCTGGTTTTCTAGCGATGGTTCTTAGACATGTTTCATCAAAATCGGTTCAGCCGTTCCAAGATCATCAGCTCCTTTGTTCGCTGCGGTAGGAATCTTAGACGCATAATGGGTATTTACTTTACTTTCAAGCATATTTGGGACCTAAAACTTGAAACACCCATGTATGCTATGTAACTATGCAAGATTATGCAGTTCTTGGCCTGATGCTGCAGCCAGGATATCCAGAACACTAGTAGATACACTCTTGACAAAACCATAGCAGATATATCGTGTTTGGATTCGTTTCGATCAGTATTTGATTCTATATACAATGCAAAAGTGGCAACAGGATGAGCTGATGCTGCAGCCAAGATATCCAGCACATTAGTACTAGTGTTGCCCAAATTCAGTCTTGGTCTTGCAGTCTTGGTCTTGTTCTTGCGTTTTTGCAAGACCAAGACCAAGAACAAGACCGCGTATTTTTAGCAAGACCAAGACCAAGACTGACCGTGCAAGACTTGAGCAAGAACAAGACATAGCCTGCAAGACTCTTGCGTCTTGCAGCTAGGACTTAGCGCTATTATAGTATCCGATTTTATCGAAAATGGCCCGTGATTTTCTCTCAATACCTGCAACTTCAGTACCTGCTGAGAGGTTATTTTCTAAAGCATCATTAGTAATTAGAAAACATAGAAATAGGTTAAGTGATGAGTCAGCCTGATGGTTACTTTGTATTAATTCTTGGTCAAAAAAATTGATATAAAGTATCATAACCTAATGATAAAGCTGTTGATTTGTGTTGTATTTTATTTTTTATTCAAATAAATGATAAATCGTAAAACTCTTTTATTAAATTTCTTATAAGTTGAGGGTTCAATCTCTTTCTAGACAGATAAGTATTGTTCTTTAAAATACAGTCAAGTTATTGTAATTAATTTGTTTTTTTACATGTTTTAGCAAATGTAAGCTTATAAATCATAAATGTTTATTAAGAAACAGTTACTTCCATGGAAAACGACATATAGGTCAGTTGATTTTTCGAATTTCTTATCAAATCTTCAGTTATTTATTAATCTGCTTGATCTTTACTATGGCTATGTTAATTCAAGCTCACAATGTTCCAATTCTAATACGTTTTTCTAAGATTTAAAGTAAACTTTAATAAATAGTAATAGACTAATAGGTAATTGCAAGACTTGCAAGACTCTTGCTGCAAGACCAAGACCAAGACCAAGACTGGGAGCGCAAGACCAAGACCAAGACCAAGACCAGGTGTATTGGCGCAAGACCAAGACCAAGACTGGCTAAGTCTCGTCTTGTTCTTGCATTTGGGCAACACTAAATTTAGTACACTATAAAAAAATAAAATAAAAAAAAAACAAAAAAAAAGGCGCCAGAAAAGGACAAAAAAATTACTAGGTACTTGTACTAAATTAACTTAGGCTAATTTTGCGGGAAATCAGCATAGTCCCCGCGGGATAGGGATAAACGAATTCTTCGCAGATGAAGTCGCAGGCAACAGCTAGGCAGTGCATAATTATTTTTTACTTTTTAGTTGTCCTTTTCTGGCGCCTTTTTTTTTGTTTTTTTTTTTTATTATTTTTTCCAGCGTTTTTTTTTTGTTGTAAGTTTACATTTTCACACTTGACTGTACATACGTACCAAATTTCATCCAAATATGTTCAGCCGTTTTAGCGTGAAGGAGTAACAAACTCACAAACTTTCACATTTATAATATTAGCAGGATCTCGTTAGATTGTTTTTTTCTCAAGTTTTAATATATATATCGTAATTTTTCAATACTTTTCACCAATTTAATGTAGGTATGATAGAGCAAGGTTTAATTTAGTTGAACATAAAATAATAAATAAATAAATATCACGGGACAATTCACACCAATTGACCTAGTCCCAAAGTAAGCTTACCAAAGCTTGTGTTATGGGTACTAAGCAACGAATAAATATAATTATATATACATACTAAAATACATATTAGGCACTGGTCCCACCGCGAGCTAGTAAGCTATGAGCTATCGGCTATTTTCTAGCCCAAGAAACGAACAAAAGATAATCGCTTCCGTGTACATAAAAGAGAGAGTTATATTTTTATAGTTCATAGCTGGCTGTTCACACTGCCGGCGAGGATACTCTCCCACCGCCCGGCGAATAAGCGATAATTCCATACAATTGTTTACTAGCCGCCCGCCGATTGTCATCTGTTTCTAGTACAGAATTTTACTAGTTTACCGCCGAGCTCGCCGATAGCTGGCGGTGGGACCACTGTTTACTAGTTGACCGCAGCGATAAGCTATCGACTATAAAACTAGCTCAACGGTACTCGCCGAAGCCTGCTTAGCGATCAGAGTGATCATTCTACCTTTCAAAGTGGATGCGAGTGCACGTATATACAATGATTTTTTTTTTTTTTTTTTTTTTTTTTTTTTTTTATGTTATAGAGGCCAGACAAACGAACTAGTGGGTCACCAAATTTAAAACAATCATACGAACTATCTTTGTTGTCAAGTTTGGATGACGATGATGATGTATTTTATAAAAGCGTGTGTGTAGTGGCAGTGGCAATTTTGAAGAGACGGAAGAAAAAAAGGAATATTTTAAAAAGAATGACAAGAAAAATTTGGATGCAAAAAATTAATTATTTCAGAAAAGAATACAGTGAGTTCAAACTAGCTAGCGTGGTGAAAATAATAATAATAATAATAATAATAATTCTTTATTTCCATAAAAAGGTACAAGTATCTTAGACTAATTATATGTAGTAACTAGACAAAATCGTAAATACAGTGGGCCACAGCTGCCAAACTAGGTATAAACCTGTATTTCAGCAGTCGGAGCTCTTCCAAGAGGTAAATAATGTGCATAAAACTAGCAACAACATAATCCCAAAAACACTTGTCAAAAGGATTAGAATACAGAGAACATCATATATACCTAACAGAACTAAAATAAGAAACAGCAAACCTTATCATTATATGTATGAGTGTGTGTGTGTGTGTGTGTGTGTGTGTGTGTGTCTGCGTTTTGATGTGCCCGTGTGTAGTATGTTGACAAAGATATTAACAAAGAACAACAAAAAGTTCCTCAGTTTCCTCATAAGTAAATTTTTTTAGCAAGTTTTTTACTTCAAGTTTACATTCAATCGTATTTAGTCGATGTACAAATTTTCACTTATTAATTTTATTATATATATAGGGACCTAGAAAACAGAAAAATCTCTTAATAAACGAAGTGCGGAATTTTAGACGCTGCTTTACGATAATGTCATTTCTTCGTTTCTTTAAGATTGATTTATCATAAGTAGTTAAACCATGTTGCTTCATAATAATGCTGAGCAGGAACAGTTGTCTAACATTGAGTACATCACAGGATTGGTATAAAAGATTGGTAGAGAACAAGATAGGTCGAAAAGTACAGACTTTGAGAATTGCACGTTGAGCCACCTCTAAGGACATTATGGTCGTTTTATGAGCCCCACCCCAGCAAGATATGCAGTATGAAGTAACAGATTGACACAGGGCCAAGTAGAGCTGTTTTAATAATACTGCATCAACTACATGCCGCAGGTTTTTAAAAACATAAATGAGTTTTCTAACTTTAGCAGTGAGCGATAATATGTGGTGCTTGAAATTTAGATTTTTGTCCAAAATTATTCCCAGATACTTGATTGACGGTACACGTTCTAAAGTTCCACAAGAACAAGCACTATTATCCATCAAATTACATTTATGGACATATATATTTTGATTATCTCCAGGTTGGCCAGCATCTCTAATAGAGAAGGTGATATATTTAGTTTTATCTGTATTTAACGTCAGTATATTGCTTCTCAGCCAACTTGTTACTACATTTAGTCCCTCTTGAGCGGCCTTAAAAGCACCAGGCCAGGTGTCCGCAGCAAAAATTAACGCAGTATCATCTGCGTAGGACACAATTTTTCCTGGGATGTTTGTCAGGGACAACAAATCATTAATGTAGGCAAGAAAAAGCGTAGGTCCTAAAATACTTCCCTGTGGAACGCCATAAGAAATTGGAAGCTCATTACTCATGTAACTACCTATTTTCACGCACTGAAATCTATCAGAAAGATAGCTCTCCATTAATTTTAGTTGTAACCCTCTAATTCCTAGCCATTTTAGCTTCTAAAATAATTTAGGGACTGCGACCGAAATGTATTTTCAAATTTAAATTCAAATCATTTATTCAGTAAATAGGCCGCAATGGGCACTTTTACACGTCATTTTTTTAAACTACCAGCGCTTTCGGAAATACCATCATTGCCAAGAAGAATGCGCCGCAAGAAAATTGGCAGAAAGTCATTTTTTCAAAATAAAATAATTACAAATAAAATACTTAAAAACTACAGTAAACAATTTAACAAAAAATTACAAAAAAAAAAAAAAACAGGGATGTATGGGATCCCTTAGTTACAAAATTAAACACTAACTATATTCGACCTCGACTGTACATCGTATAGGTCATTGGCGAATAGCCCCCCGGCTGAGCTAGTGCAGCGAGTAATCGCCCGTCGCACGCAAACACTCGCTTATAGCCGAGCGTCTAAACTAGCAAAACTATACTCGCTTCTCGCCTCTCGCCCACTCGTTTGTAGTTTATAGTTTTACTCGCTAATAGTTTGTAGCCGCCGGTGGGACCAGTGCCTTAAACACTCAAGACTCGAGCAAAAACATTCGTATTTTTCATACAAATATCTGCCCCGACACGGGAATCGAACCCGGGACCTCAAGCTTCGTAGTCAGGTTCTCTAACCACTAGGCCATCTGGTCTTCTTAAATTTGTTTGCACATAAAATCATGAAGTGATTGTTATTGCAGAAAACAAAGTCCACATGTCCGTCTAAACTCTCACGCATACCACGCATGTTATAATACCTACTTTATGCATCTAACCTTTGTAATTTCCCCCGACAATGCATTGTAATTAAATAAATCATAACATTAAATTGATCGTTAAGCGTTAATGAGCAGAGTCCAAGGGGCAAAGTCGAAGCATTCGAGTTGATGATTCATTAATTAACTTTAATTTCTCTCAGTATAGAATTATACACGTCAAAGTACAGCCTTCCTGCATCGGGTGTTAAACGAGGAAGTGTCAATTATGTTCGTATGTTTTTTTAATGTTCAGTGCTCCGATAACTGTAAGCTACAGCCACTGGACGAGACATTTGACTTTTTATTTTTGTAATGGATATGGAAGCATTTGGTGAACTGTACCTGATAAAGAAGACCATAGGTACCGGAAATCTGTTATCCATACTATATTATGAATGCGAAAGTGTGTTTGTGTGTGAGTGTTTGTCGTTTGGAGCGACGGATCGACGTGATTGGTATAAAGATAGTTTATGGGCCCGAGAGTGACATAGGCTACTTTTTATCCCGGTAAAATGCACAGTTCCCGAGGGAACAGCGCGCGATAACTGAATACCACGCGGGCGGAGCCGCGGGCAAAAGCTAGTAAAATAATACATATACCTAATGCCGTGCTTAATAGAATCGTTGTGAGATGCACTTTTGCGACAAATCACTAAAAACTACGAAAAAAAATTGAACCGACTTCAAAAACCTTGAAAATAGTTTTCTACTAGTTTGAAGTTGGTGCCTCAGCACGAGTCAGCAGGAGTGATTGAAGCCCAATATATAGTATGTAGGTGAGGTAGACGACCGTAGTTCCACTCTTGCTGGCTCGTGCAGGCGCAGACTTCTAAATTGGTAAAAAAAAACTAGGTTTTTGAAGTCCAGTTCCATTTTTTTTTCACTCTTCTGTCCTTACCTCTGACTTATTCTGTGTCCTTACAATATTTAAAATCTGACAGTGTACTCGTGTTTCTAAGTGTAAGATTTTCCCTAATAAGATTGGGATGTGCCTATTTAAAACTTTTTACAAATGTGTCTTGTTTTGGTGACTTTTAAAAGTGAACGACAATAACCTAAGCCTCGAATTTCCTGTTCATATAGGTACAAAGAAAACGTACTACGCTCTTGACATTTAGTCAATCACGCTTACTGTTGTAACGTCTAAATGTCGATCTTTATCCTATGACATTTCATTTTCGATAATTGCTTGCGACATTCTATAGTTTATGGATAAATAAAGTCGTCTTTAGACAAAATTATGGACACGATTCGTGACAGGTTCACAAAGGTTTGATTGCGAAGTAGATGATGCTTTAATTAAAATGTTATAGATTGTATTGCCTTGTTTTTAAACGACTTCAAGACTAACAACTAGTAGTCTAACAACTGGTAGCATGGTGCACGGTTGTGTTACTCTGAAGATGAGCTCTGGCTGAGTTCGAAACGGGTCAGTGTGATGTTATAGTGGTGATAGATAGAAAACAGTCCGTAATTCCGCTCCGTATTACTTTCTCGCTCCGCTCAAGTGGCAAGCAGCCTTATCATAGACATCGGAGCTGTTTAAGTTAACATCTGAGCACGGCCGTATTGCCGATCACGTAATACGCGTTCCGATATGTTTGATCACCAAACAATTCGGTTTATTACGGCAACTACTAACGCACCCTTTTATCCATCCATTCCATTCCAGTCGTTCCCTCATGACTGAGGATCGTGGTCATCAATGGTCGGTCTACATTTGGATAGGATTATTTGTTTCCATCGGCTTCTGTCCATGGCAGCTCTGACGACGGAGCCGAACCTCGGGGCCTTGGAGTCCTTAATTTGATCGGTCCATCTGGTAGGAGATCTGCCCCGGGCTCGTTTACTATTCGTATTCCCAACTACAATCAGCTTCTCCAGGCTCTCATCACCCCTTCTCATTATGTGGCCAAAATATGAAAGGATTCGTTGGTGACATATCCACCCTTTCATAAGAACGTGAAAAAATACATTTTAAATAACACCGTATTTTTCTTCTTTCCAGATGGATAGCAGTTCCGAGGCAATGGAGCTGCGGAGAGAGCTGGATGCAGTCAGGAGCGCGCTCCAGCAGCAGTCGGAGTCAGTCCTCAAGCAGAGACACCAGCTGGTCGAGGCCGGGCAAGCCCTGGCCGCGCGTGACAAGCGGGCCACCCAGGAACGAAGACTGCGACAAGACCAACTAGCTTTAGTTCTCCGCTCCCTAGTCCTTTTAGAATCCCGCCTCACTAGAGAGCAGAAACAAGTACACATAGCTCTACACCTAAAGGAGAAAATCATAAAGTCACAACAAGAAGAGATCGCTAAGCTCAAAGCAAGGAAATCATACTGCAGCAACTGCCAACAGCTGCTAGGCTTCACCAGCGAACAAACGAACATCGAGACCGATCCCGAATTCCAGAGCCTAGAGAGCACAGACTCGAGATTCCAAAACACCTTCGTTAGAAGCTCTAGCTACCGTGAGAGGAATTCTCCACCCGTTTTTCAGAAGAACACGCGGTTGAGCAAGAGCTTCCAACTTCCTAAGAATGACGTGATTTATGGTAACACTAGCTCCAGCGAAGAGGGCAACAATGCCAGCACTGGCAGCAAAGGAACGTTTATCAAAAATAAACAGGCCTTTGTTAGACGGGACGTGTTCAGAAGATCAAGAAAGTATTCAGGGAGGAAGAGCAATAAATACTACGATAACTCACAAAAGAGTTACAACCAAGCCAATAGCAGCAGTGCTGAGGAGTGCATCGGCATGAGCTATCAAGTCAACGAAGAAAACGATTTAACTGCCAATCAAATTGCTAAAGATATAAGGAGAGCCTCCCTTAAAATAGACCAACTTATCGGAGAGGCTAAGAAAGATTTGGATAACACCAGTGATTCAGATAAGACTTATTCCACCAAAATGGAAAGACTGCATGGTATTAAAAGACAAGCGTCTGATGAGATTAAGGCTAACAGACAAGTTTTCCTAAACAACGTCCTCAGCGAAGAGGGTAATGAAAAACCGTGGTACTGCAATGTGAGTGATCCCGAACAAGACAACGATTGTGTGGAGCAAAGGGCCTCGCTTAATAATAATAAATCCAAATCAGTTGACGATTTGCTTGTAGCAGGCTTGAATAGTGGCATCCTTAATGCCGAAGTAATATCAGCTAAGAACGAAGTATTGTGTAACAACATGATACAGGATAATGACAGATTCGCGAACAGATTCGATGATAAAAACAATAATCTACAATCAAATTTGACTAAACAAGCTAACTCTAATAATGACCTTAATGACAACTGGTATGCCAGCACAAGCGACGCCGACGAGAGCCCTTCTAACGAAATTTATAAGAATAACCCCGTTCTTGAGTGCGTCAATCAAATTTTACTACAAAATTCTCTTGATGACAGCAGCAACGACAATTCTAAGTCAAGTGAAGCTCCTAGCCCTAAATCAACCACAAAGCGTGTTCAATTTTCAACGCTCAATAGCATTTCGTACGACGATAAAGTACGAGCGAGCAGTCACACTCTACCGCGGTCTGAGAAGAGAGCAAATAAGATTGTTAAATTCAGTTTAGAAACTGCGTCTGAACACAGTTATGAAGTCCCTAACACAGCCCAAGGGTTTCAATACGAGATACAAAGTATTTATAGTAACGAATATGAACCAATCGTAACGAAAGCGGCGGAGCGGCCGACGCCGCAGCCACGTGCGACCAACGACAAGGCCACCGCGCCAAACATAAGAGGCTCTATAGTTAAGAATCTAGCTGCTAATATAGAACGTAACACGGAGAAAAAGGAAACAGATTTAGGATCGATGAAGATATTCAACAAAAGGAAAGTGCCGCGAACTCCCCCCGCCCTACCGCCTAAACCTAAGAACCTGTCGGCCAAATTTAAGGCCGAAAAAACAGAACCGTCAGACTCTGAAGCCGTTGCGGCTAACCAACGGGTTGCAGACGTTAAGAGAAAAGTGGGACAAGTAGCAACAGTTAACGTAGAACCCGACTACTGCTCCATTTCAGAGATAAATGTTTCAGTAGTCACTAATGGCAAAAGGGAGTTGCTACTCTCACAGCCAACGGTTGAAATTCACAGTGAACAGTACCCCGTACACGTGAGTCAGAGGAACAGCGTGGCCAAGGTAGTGTCGCTGCCGCGCATCCAAAATAAGATCAGCGACAAGGACATACCGAAACTACCACAGGTCACAGAGATCATCATACCTGATGAGGACGAGAAACAGGAAGAAACGAATTTCCCACAAGACAATTACTTAACAAATTTTAACATACATCCTATGCAACCGAAATTGGACCCTCGTGCTTCTATTCAAATGGGGAACACGGTGTCTTCTATTCTATCAGAGATCAACAAAGGAGGGAAGAGTGGCGGGAAACACATCAACCTCACAGAACTAGATCACCAGTTCAATCGTGGCACCGAGAAGGCAGAAACGCATAAGGCAGAGTATTTTGAAGACATAGACAAATTTGATTTGTCCCAGAATTTCGAGGAGTTCAAAATAGACGACGAGTTAGGCAGTATAGTGCCCGAGGAATACCGCATCAGCTCTGGCAGCAGTGACGGTTCCATGTCTGACGTTGTCACCGAACATATCCTAACCGCACCTGAGAATAATAGTAAAGACGGTAAGAATGATACATTTCTTGAAACAGAAACGTTAAACAAGCAAAAAAATGCGAAGCTTTCGAATAAGCCAGACCTTCTATCGAATATAGAGAATTTAGAGACTGAATCTGTCAGGAATTCCGACATAGAGTCGAGTAATTCGTCTGGAAGCAATAGCGGCTCCTACAATACCGTCAAGTGCGAGCCAAGGATGATCGTAGCGAAGGCCGAAGTGGCCAGAACGAAGGGGACATTCGATATTTTTTTGGAAACCTCGGGGCTTAGTAGCAAGAGCATTGCGACTCCGTCCAAGCAGTACGTCGGAGTGAGACCCCCGAGCGCAAACCACAAAAGTGTCCTCAAACCAAAAGATATAAAAATGAGGGGTAAGCACCCAACCACAACGAACAAAATCAACGACAAAACAATGACTACAGCTATCAAGTATTTTGAACCGTACGTTTAGAATTAAGTGTATATTTTATTAATAGAATGTTTTAAATTTTATTTATTTTTAAATGAACTTGCCTTGCATAATATTACTTTAGTATATTTATCGTGATGTACATACTATTAACTATAGTTATCTTTAATTATAAAGACTTTAACAATTATTTTATTGTTTTATTTTGTCTCATATGCAACACAGAAACTTGTGATTTGGTATGAAGCTGGCTCTTATAGAACACTCAATAAGAAAAGATTTTATTTCAAAATTCTTTATTCAATCAACAATTAGTACTTTATAAAGTACGCGACGACTTAGGAGGTTAGGAGAGGCTCTATTCACACTGGATATTCGATTTGGGCCTGGCCGGTTTTTTTTTACTTGGAGTATCCACAACTTGATGATATGATAGATGATATGATATGATCACATCAGCCGTGAGGAAAAGTGATAACATTTCCATTTCCATTACTCTAATTATTAGTTACGTCATTAAGGTTAGAGCAATTTTCTGGACAATTATTATGCAGATTTAAATACTGAATAGAATGTATAATTTCGTGGACTACTAATATCAGAACTGCAGTGAAAATTACAGTTGCTATGAATGAATAATATCACGACTAACCTACCCTTTAATAATACGTGCTGAGGTGTGAATTACTTGGATTTAGTGTTATTAGATTTAAAGGAATCCTAGACTGAATTTATATCGTACCTACCTACTTTTAAGAACTTTTAGTACTAGGTAGCTAGCCGTCAGATGCTAGTGATGTACTACCGAGCATGTATTAAATACCTAAACGAAACCTAAAAGAAAATAGGGGCTACGTGACGTTAGTTTCATTGGTGAAATTAAAAAAAAAACTTTATAGCATTAACCGTCTTATAGGTTTTATTGGTGCAACATAACATAACACAGTACAAATACTTTAAGTTCAATTTAATGTATTGAGATAAAAAAACAAGTACACGCGGTGTTATTTTTGATATCCATTAACTTTAAGGGGACTCTACAGGTCAAATGAAGTTCATTTCTCTATGACACTATAGTGGCCTAACTCTTACTCTTTAAAAGATAATAAAGTGTTAAGATAATTAATTGTTAACAGTAAAACAGCGTAAAGGACGAGAGATCGTCCGCTTGCTACATATACGAACTGAGTCGTCTGTCGAAGTTAACGGATATCAAAAAAAGACACGGTGTATTTTTGATTTCATTTTACTATGGAAACTCAAGTGGCCCATATTTTCTTTTGACTAGTATGTAATAGTGATTTTGATTGTAATGTTTAATAGAGAAACAATCAACGAGACGAGTATAAAATCAATTCAAATTACACCAACATTCAAAATAACCTAATTAAAAACAACTTTTTAACAATCGCGTAATTTTCCAAACTTTCTTTTTAATTACTCGGCTGATATTTTTCTTTCCAACTTAAACATAATTACAAAGCTGGTTATAAAAAATACAAGTACACCTACAGGTTTTAGTGATACGTGAAATTTGGCCCAAGCTACTGGAATCAAATAACACACTAAAAGATTTATTAAAGTAGAAAACCATGAAGAATTCTCATTGCCTATCTTCTTCTATAAGTGTCATGAAATACAGCGGTGTGTGGAAACCCGATGGTTTGTCATTACGAGAGGAAATAGCGTACATAATATTTGGTGTACTTACTCAAGTATTTTTGTTTTACTTTATCATTTTGGCGGAGATTGGCTATGTTTATACGGTAAGTGAAGATTTAAAACCTATTGGATGTATTTTAATCGTTAGTGTTATCCTGTGCGATCTGATCTACCTACCAAGTAACCACATAGGTACTTCTTGAAATGTTAAATGAAAAAACTTAGTTCAGGGTTTATATTTATTGCCTTGCCACGATTGAGTCACAGTATATATATAAGCTAAAGCAGTATGGAAGCTACGAAGCTACGATCGAAACCATAGCAGTAGGTACTGCAGTACCGCGAGACCCCCCATAGAGGCCGTGTAGAGCGCGCGTCTGTGTGAGTGTGTTCGTTTCGATCGATTTGTTCGTAGCTTCCATACTGCTTTAGCTTATACGAGTATATATACAGTGATCGAGTGGACTAATAATTACGATAGACCGGTTGGCTACCCCTGTGTAGTGCATAAAATGACATATAGTAAGACCAAGGCGATCATACGCCAACAGCCACGAATAATATTGTTTGTATATTAATAAATTAATAGAACTAGGCGATTCTAATAATTTATTAATGAATTAAACTGAAAGTTAGTGTACATTTATTTGCCCTGTAGTGAGAAGTAGAGTAGATAACTTGTTCATAAAACCCAATTTACCCTCGACTTGACTGACAAACCTCGCTTACGGCTGGATATTAGAAACGTCTCGGGTAAATTGTCACGTTTGACAATCTGCTGTTAAAGTTGATTCACTTTATTTACTTTTTAGTATGTTGTTTAGCAGCAACAGAAATACATACCTATGTGAAAATTTAATCTTTCTAGCTATCACGGTTCATGAGATACAACGGGTGACAGACGGACGGACGGACAGCGGAGTCTTAGCAATAGGGTCCCGTATTAAATAGATTTTCCCGGATAACTCACGGCTTAAATCAAGTTTAGCTCTACATGTTTCGGGCTAATCCGTAGCCCTTCCTCTCGGAGCAACGCGACTCGGCGGCTGCTGCAACACGCGCACCACATGTCGAGATAAACTCGATTTAAGGCGTGAATTATCTGGGAAAATATATTTAATATTAGTTAGTCTCACGGTAGTTTTATGTCCCCTATAAACTAGGTAGAAACTCATACATTGCATCCACATCTCGCGCATACGCGCCGCAATTTTTCTAATGGCCTTACTATGCGGAAAAAAAGGTAAGGTTGCCTGGAAGAGATCGCTCTGAAGCGATAAGGCCGCCTATTGCTTACCTCAGAAAGTCTCTGTGCATCCTGTTTTCTGCATTTTTTTGCTATATGTTGGTGTGCAATAAAGAGTTATTGTATTGTATTGTATTGTATGCGTCCACGAATGACATGGCACCAACAGTTTTTAGAAGACGTGGAGCGAATGGTGGACGCGGCCGTGTTGCTTCTGTCACATCTGGTTCAAGCTGTCAAGGTGCTGACCATCATTGTGCGCCAGCGCAGGATCAAACGCATGATCGAGATGGCCGATGGTAAGAGGAATTCCGACTGTAGTTTAGTGGGCTGGGAATAGTAGATTATTGGTGTGGAAGTAGGCAATTCAAAGTAGAGTTGCGCCCGCTCGGTCTTTAAAGGGAGCGCTCCGATTACGGTCAATCGGTCAAATGAACTAGTTCGGTCTTTTAGTTCCTTTAGCTCCGAGGAGCGGCTCCGACCGAAACAATGTTTAAGATCGGGGAGCGAGTTTATTTAGCTCCGCTCTTTATTCGTTTCCTCGTTCAATCATCTATCGCTCACTCACTCCCGCTCCCAATGCTCGCTCCCATACTGTTTTAGCTCCGACTCCGACCAATCGAAGCTACGGAGCGCGGACCGGGAGCGAGACCGAGACCGATAAAGATCGTTTACGAGGAACTAGTTCTTTTCGGTCCGCAATGGGAATTCATTCTTTTTAGTTCTTAGTTCAGGACCGACTCAAGCCTAATTCAAAGTCAAAGTATCTTTATTCAATTTAGGCTATAACAAGCACTTATGAACGTCAAAAAAATGTACCACCGGTTCGGAAAAAAACCTCTGTTGAGAAGAATCCGGCAAGAAACTCAACGAGGTATTTTTTTTAACCCCCGACGCAAAAAGAGGGGTGTTATTTAAAACAGATTCACAATATTAATAAATGATATCTATATACATAATTGCTGGCTGAGTATGAGAATTAAATATATTTAACTAATACGAAGCCGTAATTGCAATTCCAGCCGAGACTATAAAGCTTTTCTCAAGTATGGTGACGAAAAAAAAATTAAATTAGAATAAACCTTTTCTCAAAAAAAAAAATATTATGATATTTAATTTTATTCTAATAATTTTTTTGGGTGACACTCTTTTCCGGCCCGAATAATATCGACATGGAAATAACGAATGGCCGCACGTCCTACGGCTGATATGATGATGAAATTTGGAATGACAATGTCGGAGGTCTTCAACTTGTATAAGTTGGTTAAATGATATTGTAACATTTGTAACGGATAACACGTCTTAAATCGAGATTAGGTCGACTTGTTTCGGGCTATTTCGTAGCCCTTCTTCAAGGGAGCACGCGACTCGGCGGCTGCCGCAACACGCGCTCCCCTCGAGCGCTCGGAGCATTTAATATGAGCGAGTCTCAAGGTTGTTTCATGTTCAAAAGTTGGTTAAAATTGTATTTAACCTTTGTTTAACAGGGCCAGCCTTTACCAAGCCAGAGTCCAAGCTGAAAGCCATACGGGAGACCACGATTAGGCTGACAGCCATCATCGGCAACGTCATCCTGTGCTCCGCTTGCAACACCGGCATTTTCTGGTGCATCGTGCCAGCCCTGAACCCCGAATTGACGTTACCACTCAGAACTGCTTACCCATTTGACGTCGATGGGCCTTACATGTAAATTTGGATCACAATTTTGTTTATCTTGCAACACCGGCATTTTCTGGTGCATCGTGCCAGCCCTGAACCCCGAATTGACGTTACCACTCAGAACTGCTTACCCATTTGACGTCGATGGGCCTTACATGTAAATTTGGGTCACAATTTTGTTTATCTTGCAACACCGGCATTTTCTGGTGCATCGTGCCAGCCTTAAACCCCGAATTGACGTTACCACTCAATTCAACTCAATTTTTAGAAAAAATATAGTTCCATCGAAATTATCGATGATTCCGCCAATTTCGAGGTTGAAAAAGACACTATCGGTTAACGTACCACTCAGAACTGCTTACCCATTTGACATCAATGGCCTTACATGTAAATTTGGATCATAATTTTGTTTATTACTAATTGCCTCGTTGGGTTTAAATCACCAATGGCTTTGCCCAGCTGTGAGAGATTCGCCTCACTGGTTTCGCCTTTGGTATTAGGGTTAAGTTTTTCTGACAAACTGTCATTTTCTCCTTTAGATTCGCGGCCATGTACGCTTACTCCGCCATTAGCGTGACAGTGTCAGGTGTCGGCGACGCGGCCGAGAACTTCCTCGTATCAGGCATGTTCACTATTGCGTCGGCGCAACTGGACGTGCTCAGGGAAGAACTGAAGGCCATAGGGACCGAGGGTGTGTATTGTATCCCTGCCAATAATCACAGAACTAATCACACTCCAAGATGAATACATTAAAGGGCTGTTTCACCATCCATTAATTAGTTTCATCATCATCATCATGTCAGCCGAAAGACGTCCACTGCTGGACATATGCCTCCCCCAAGGCTCTCCACTCAGACCGGTCTTGTGCTTTTCGCATCCACCACGATCCCGCGATCTTAGCCAGGTCGTCGCTCCATCTTGTTGGAGGCCTACCGACAGCTCGTCTCCCGTTCCGCGGACGCCATTCGAGAACTTTTAATTAGTTATTAATTAGTTTACTGACGGTAAAATGTGATGCCGTCTCCGTCTATTCGAACAAAACAAATGGAGACGGCATCACATTTAACCGTCAGTTAACACCAATCAATGGATGATGAAACAGCCCCTAAATCAAAATAGTCCACCATATATTTAGGCCTTCCAAAAGTGGTATTAATTTGAGTTCATTTGGTCTTGGATTTGAAAATTTTTATTTCTCACTTTTTAAACACTTTTAAAGTTTTTTTTTCTTCACTTTTAAAGTAAACGTTTGGTTTTTTTTTTATGTAACGTTCTTTTTCAGGTAGCACCGATAATTATGAAAAAGCAAAGCTCTGCGTGAAATACCATCAGCAAATTATTGGGTATGTAATTAAGTAGTATTGGTTATGTAATATCCCGGATTGATGATAAGTCCCGCGGGAACGCCACGCCAAAGTTCGCATACTCTTCGCTAATTGAGATTACATTTTGGAGTCTTTTTTTTGTATTTTTTAGTTCAACTCCAAATTTTTGTTACTTTTACGGTCATCCCGTGAAATTCTATATACCGACCGACCGGCCGTAAAAGTAACAAAAATTTGGAGTAGAAATAAAAAATACAAAAAATAAGACTCCAAAAAGTAATCTCAATTTGATTGCTTAATAGCGACATCTCTTGTACCTGGTGAGCGGATAGTTCCGATGGGAATGTAAAATGTATCTCGATGAGAAACTAGTATCATAGATGGCGTTAGTGTCGCTGCTAAAGTGATTATGAAAAGAATGCAAGTTGAAATGTTGGTGCATAGCAGTGGCGGATTAGCCACGTAGCAAGAGTAGCAAATGCTACGGGCCCCGCGGACCAATGCCTTCTGATCGTAAAAAACGTAAATTTAGATGTATTTCTTTTCTAAATCAATGTAAGTAAAGTACAATAGTGCCACCACAAAACCAAAACAAACCGCCGCCAAAGAAAGAGATGGTATCAAAATAATCGACTATAACATTTAACTTATACTATGAACTTGAAGCAAATCAAAGGTCCTATGATAAAATTTGCTACAGGCCCCGCGATGGCTTAATCCGGCTCTGGTGCATAGGAGAAATTCGTGTCTAGTCTCCTGTCCAGCAGTGGTGTAGGGAAATAGCACGCAGCACGGATTGCTGAGGACCTGGGTGCGATTCCCAGCGCTGGTCTATTTTTCTGGTTTTTCTGTGCATCCATGTTTCAACTTGTTTTCGTGTGAAATATATACTCTTTCTAGTCATACCGTCATTTTTGTCCGAATGATAATACCTAACGTATTTTACTATCGGGCAACGATATATCCACTTTACATTTGAACAGATACGTCGAAGAAATGGCGGATATCTTCGGCCTGCCTATGTTCTGTCAATTTGTGACCAGCAGCGTGGTCATATGTATGACCATCTACAAAATTACTGTTGTGAGTATAAGCATAACAAGAACACCGGAGCGGTGAGCGTTTTTTCTGTTCCTT
Source organism: Choristoneura rosaceana (assembly GCA_037349165.1). Lineage (NCBI taxonomy): Eukaryota > Metazoa > Arthropoda > Insecta > Lepidoptera > Tortricidae > Choristoneura > Choristoneura rosaceana. The sequence goes on along the minus strand of JAZBNJ010000006.1, from coordinate 4,890,658 downwards.
GCGTGTGCTGCCAGATGCCCAATGTGCGAGGGTCTCGGCCGGGGCCACTACGAAACTCGAAAATCAAAGTTCATATCGCACCGCGTCTTTCAAAAAAATACCCTGACTTTAATGGAATATTGGACAAAACAAAATTACGAAAATCCTTCAAAAAATATCAAATCGATCAACATGTTCCCATTTAGCTGCAAAGATAGAAAATATGTATAAACATAAATATAAATATCATGTGAAAATAATGTAAATTCTTAATAATGAACAGTTGTTTTTTTTTAGTGGATATTTGCATGCATATATTGTCATTTTGATAGTGCATATAATCCGATGTTTAGTCATAAGTGATCGCTTTTGTACCTTGTCACTTTCAGTCGGTACACAATTTCATATGGCTTTTCAAACATGACATTACAATTACAAGGTACAAAGGTAATCAATGACGTTGACTCTTGTACATAGAGTTGATAACCTTAGTTTTTTTAAGTCGGTTAAAATATATTTCAGACAAAAGAACCAGTGGAAATGGTCACGATGGTGTTCTACTTGATGTGCGTGTTTATGGAGTTATTGATGTACTGCTATCCTGGCGACATGCTACTGAACAAGGTTAGTTTTTAAGAGAAGTCTCTTCGTTCCATTCTCCATTCAAACGTAGTCCCGGTCTCATTTGAAAACTAGGCAACAGAAGTAGATTAAATTATGTAAGTATGGACTAGACGTAATTATCTATGCCTGTAGATTTTCAGATTTTCATATAAATATGCAACATCAGAATTACAGGTGCTCAAAAGTCGACAAAAAAAAGATGTCAACTTTGCACGAGAATTACAGAATATTAAAGCATTTTTTTAACTTTCTGAAATATAGCATAAATAACCACCGCCCCCCCTAAACCAGGTTAATGGACCTAAAATAATTAAAATGACAAAAATGACACGAACTTTAACATTCCCCGTAGAGTATGCTCGTGGCTGAAGCAGCGTACCCTAGCGAGTGGTCCGGAGACCAGAAGACCAGCAGGGTGTTACTGTTGACAGCTCTGCGCGCCCAGCGCCCTCTAGCGATCGATGCTGGCGGCATATTCAGAGTCTGCCTGCCTACTGCTGCTGCGGTAAGATGTAAACATCTTTTCCTTTCGAAGCCCTTCGAAGGCCAGATGATCTTAATTGTTTGTTAATGGCTTAGCTACCTACACATATATAAGGCTTGAGATGCTTATTATCCCTTGATAAATTTCATGTTTTCAAGCACTCCTTTGCAGCCAGATAATCTGGACATCACAACAGAAGTGTTTGATGAATGTGGCTATCGAGTCTTTCAATGAGACTGGCATAGTCACACAGGTGCACTTAAGCCTCTAAAAAAAATGTTTCAACTCTCTTATGCCTATATTGAAATGTTCAGATGGCAATATCTGTATTATGATTTATTGTTTATCTACTATTGGTTATATTGCTTAAATTCCTGTGAGAAATATTCATTAAAATTAATAAACATTTCAACAGTCTTCTTCCATAAAGATTGAAAGTAGTTGAACCATTCAGACTTATAAGGGAGTTGCACCATTTAATTTAATATTTTTTATTAGTATTAGTGTCTGGTATATTACGTAACAATTCTATTAAATACTATTATGTTGACCCATACTCTTTATTTTACAGGTGGTCCAGACTTCATATTCCTACTATGCCCTGCTGCGACAACAACTGTCAAAATAAAAGAAATATTGCACTTACCATACTTTATTAATTATTATTATGCACTTAAATAAAATACATCACTTCTTTCGCTTCTTCTTCGAGCCGGGGCTGTCTTTCTTTAGATCCTTCTTCTGAACCTGAAAAAAAAAACAAAAAAGTGTGAACTTGGAGAGTAAGTAATGAAATCAAGTAATGAAATCTGCACTATCATTTTGATCAGCAAATATAAGGAGTGAAATGCTCTAAGTTCACAACTCAATAAGATTTTTTTTAATAGTTACTGTATTTTTACATGTCAAAAATTTTTTTTAGCAAAATGTGCTCTTTCTCAAATAACACGTTTTCCTGAACAGTCTTTTTAAATCACATACAACTTATCACACTTATTCAACATTTTTTTTTTTGTTTTTTTAACCTGCAATCATTTTTTAGACTATAATCAGGTGGGTGCTATAGGTTGAGGTTTGGCAAGGCAGAGCCACTACTCCATCTCCCCTTAGTAAGGCAGCACATCAGCTCTTTTGTCTTTTAATCGGATTTGGCTGCAAAAGTACACTGGATAACTGGTTTGGGTGAATCATCAGTCGGTCCCATCGGTGAATTGTCGGTCAGTTATTTATTAATTATATTATTTTTCACCTATGATGAGTTCTGTGACGTTTCGAGTTTGACAGTTTTAGAGATGTATCATTGATCGAGTGAACCATAGATTTTTCTAAGAGTTATTAGTACTTATTTTTGAAGAAGTTGCATTATATAAAAAAATATATATTTATTTTCCAGTTTTCCGCCCACCGGGCCACTCTCTCGTTCTCGTTCGAAATAATCCCTCAAACGAATTACAAACTCCCGACTCTGGGACTTCAAAACACTCTTTTTTGGACTGTTTCAGCATTTTGCCAAAAAATAACAACAAACTTAACGAGAAACAGTAACAAAAGTCAACAACAATAATAATAGAAATGAACAATAACAAATACAATGCAAAGAAAATGCAACGGAAACTCAACTCGTATACACGGCAGACATACTCGTACTTACTGACAAGTACTGGCCACAAGAGGCACAAGATGGTTGCGGCCGCGTCGCAAATAGCCGCGTTTATAAAATTTTGCAAGTTTTGTTTAAAAATGTAAAATATCTAAGTTCACTGTTATCGAATAATGAACCGCTGCAATTGCCGATAATGTTGTGTCACGTCACTACTCTGTTCCGTTTCACACATTGCGTTATATAAAAAAATAAATATTTTTGTATTGTATTCAATGGAGGCTATTTAACAGACACTGATATTGCTATATATTTTTAAAAATAACAGTTTTAATTTTTTTTGATTAATTTGTTTCAAAATAGAAATTATTTTTAAAATATATTTAGCGAACATAGTATGCGTAATTCGGAAAATTTTCAAATGTCACAGAACTCATCTTAGGTGAAAAATACAATAATTAATAAGCTCACCTTCCCATAACCATCCAGGAAGTGTCCCACATCATTTCCACTCTTTTTCTTCTTGCCCCCCTTCTGCATTATGCCCTTGGACCTCATTGTTTGTCTCTCTTCTTCTGCTTTCTTCTTCTCTTGCTTTCTCTTTTGCATCAAGTCTTTGTAGTTGAGGTACTCTTTTTTTGGTGGTTTTGCTCCTGTGTCAGAGTTAAACTTAGTTATTAAATAACTCATGGCGGCTTGCCACTCTCTATCTCTCTCTCGCATGTTACAAAACGTTAATTGATAGCAGCAATGACAAAGCATAATACATTTTATTAAATTACATACACTCAAAACCAATTATAATGAAACTAGCTTATGCCTGTGACTTCGTCTGTGCGGACCTAGGTTATCGTGCGGTGGCACCCTCTACCGGAATAAAAAGTATCCTATGTTCATCCTTTGGGCTTAAACTATCTCTATACCAGGTCCAGCGGTTTTGACGTAAAAGCGTAACAGACAGACAGTCAGAGTTACTTTCGCATTTATAATATTAGTAGGGATGGAAGGAACAGTTATGTTGGTTTTTACATCTGATAGGTATGTCGTTATAGCTGGTGTCACTATAAACAGTTTTGACTGTACTCAATAATTCAAGTTTCTTTTTATTTCTCCACACTTAGGGCATGGAATACCGGAAGGATTTTCATACCGGTATTTATACCGGTATTGAAATTCCAAATACCGGTATACCGAAATTTCGGTATTTTTTCGGTATTTTTTTTTAAATACTGCTTTTTACTGTTTAGATGATCCCAATAACCTTTCAGACGCATAGTACCAGAAACGCAAATTACTTTATATGTTAATTACCTGAATCAGTGTCGTAAATTACCAGATCGCATATGACCAGATACGCGAATCACCTGATTTTCACCACGATGGTTTTATTTTATATCCGTTGAAAGTTTACTCGCACGAGGACCAATAGAAAAGTACCGAAATTAATGACAAATTCATTTCTGGATAATAAATACAATTCGGACCAACTTACCTACCTTACCTCTCTCGCCCCGAATCGATCCGAATCGTACGCAGGGCCTTTACTACGAAATTCGAAATCCGCACTTCGTATAGTGCCATCCCTTTCACTCATATAGTATATAACACGAGAACGAAAGGGACGACACGATACGAAGTGCGGATTTCAATGTTCGTAGTATACCTCTAGGCCCAGGTTGTCAGGAATAATCATTTTTCTGTGATAGATAGTGTAATAGCGGCCTAAGACACACTGGTCACTTGCAATCTGACAAAAAGTGATGAGATGATATCTCACAATGTCCGCTGATACGCGAAATGGAATTCTGGCCATATGCGTTTCTGGTACTTTGCGCAAATTGATTTGTCTGGTAATTTGAGTATCGGGTCATTCGCGAGATGAATTCTGGTCATCTGCATATAGGTAATTTGCGTTTCTGGTACTATGCGTCTGAAGGCCAATAACGGTTGGTAAGTATTGAGTTGGTTGGTTGAGTGATTGAATCATTTTTCCACACCATAAACACTGAAACTTTATCAGCTCCCTAGAAATCACAAAATGAGTTATTAAAATAAAGGCAATTAAGAATTGTTAAGAAAGTACGTTATTTGATCCAAGAATTACATATTTATATTGTTTCATTGGCACAAATATCACAATCAAATAAGTATTAAAATCAACATCAAATTAAAACAAAATCAAATTGCAAATGAAAGTAATTTAAGTCATTATTTCAAATTATAGGCACAGACTTAATTTAACTCAAGTACATTAATTAATCAAGCAGATCGGGTTTGTTGAAAAATCGAACGAAGAAAACACAACGCGTCCAAACTGGTGTCATTGAGCGATGAACAAAATACGTTGTTACATATGTAACTTGCAGCTGAAAAGGCCCTTTCTGATCAACTCTCGTAGGAGAAATGCTTAAGAGGTACTTGTAAGCTGCGTCCAAAAATCTGCCTCTAGTACCTACATTTTCATACAAAGTTTCTGTTCTGCGCGCGAGTGCCGTTAGGAATTTATTTGTAGAGTAAAACATTAGACGAAAAACTGAAAGCTGTATCATTAAATACCACCTAAATACTAGCTGCGTATATGCATGCAGTGTCTTGCGTAGTTGATTTTGTGGTGATTTTTCTATAATCGAGCGAGATTATTCCGAATAATTCCGATTATTCGTGATTCATGCATGCATGTCACATAAAATCTCATCAGTAGTATGAAAAACACTATGAACCATATAAATCGAGCGTTCTGCATTGCAGTCTTTAAACATCCTTGCTAGTTATAGACCACTTTTTCAAAATACCGAAATACCGGTATTTTATCCTCAAATACCGGTATCAAAATACCGAAAAAAATTACCGGTATACCGGTATTTCGGTATACCGGTATACCGGTATCCATGCCCTATCCACACTTCCATAGACATTTATTTGGTAGAGCATTATTTAATTTGTTCTTTGCTGTCCTTGGCCCTTCAATCTACAAAAATAAAATAGGTACAAGAATCCGAAACTTGCATCCAGAAGGATCTCTCAGAATTGTACATAATTTAATGACTCTAGTAAAGTTATACCTAATGATATACTTACCTAAACTAACAGCAAGAGCGATTCTTGCCTCTTCCTTCTTTGATGGGTCAAACCCTGACATTCCAAACTTCACCACTTCATGCCTAATTTTCTTAAGGTCTTGATCCTTCTTCAAATTTGCATCTCTTTGACTTAATTTCACATCCTTTTCTTCATTTACTGTCTTCTTTTTCGGCTTATGGGCTTCGAACTTAACAAATTTAAAATTGTCTTCAGCATGTTTTAGAGCTAGAGCGGCTTTAGTTAGCACAAGAGACATATTTGATGCTTCTTAGTCTAAGATTTATCACACTTCGACGTTTTCTATTTAACGTAACCTCATCCTAACCTAAACATTAAAGTACGTGGTATACTCTCTTCCGAGACCTGCGAATACTTGCCAAGAAAAATTGAAAAGAGAGGTTAAAATTTCTAGGAGATCATTAAGCAGACGCAGTACAAGTTAAAAATATGAGCAGAATTAGTGATTCCCATCACAAAAATCAAATAACCAACGTGAACGTGACGTATAAATAATAAAATGTCAGTCAGAACACAGGCAGCATGAGCATGTCATAACAAACATCCACAGATAAGTATACAGACGGATATTCCATTCCTTCTAGGTGTTAAAAAAAGTTTGCGCTGGAAAAATTCAACAGTATTTTTTTAAAGAAAGTGATGTAATAATACTAATAAATAATTGTTATTATGGGTAGTTTGTCTGATTTGTAATTGAATTAAATTTTAATTAAGCGTAAGTATAGAACTCGCAGCTTGACAACAGAGCAGGTGTTACTAATGCATGGGTGAAATAGAGCTACATGTGTGTTGTATAATTTTGTGTGTCCAAGAGTGCATAGGATCGATATTCTTTTGTAAAATAATTTTAAAAGTTTTTTTTATTAGTATCGACTTTTCTTAATCGATACTGTTTGATATGGCAACCCTAAGGTATTGCTCAAATGACTCTCCTTCAGGGCAGATAAAAAAATGACTAATGTCATACATCGTCTGTGGTCTGTGTCACTTTTCTGTCATTTTCATTTGTCAATTTGTATTTGTACTTACAGTAGATTTACAGACCGCTGTGAATTTACGCACGATAGATCTTTATTATAGGAATTCTATTAATAGGATGAGTTTTGTTTATTTATCGCTTTGATGTTTCACGCGCTACAGCGGCCGTGTCTTCACTAAAAATAATGTAACCGATATACGAATGAACTATATTGAGGCTCAGGTAGTGGCCAACTAATATTTTCAGCCTCGGTAGCGCTGTAATATAACGTAACATTCCTGTAACATTCACTTTCGACGGCTCACGCTGTCGCCGGGTTAGTTTTAAGAAAATTTATCATTCGCAAGCAATATAATTTAGTAAGAGTATTAATAAGATGAAGAATAAATATAGGAACACGGACTCTATTATTAAGGCTGGAGATCTTATTTTAACGGAGCAGCCGTTCGCGTTTGTGCTAACCTCGAAGGAAAAAGGCAACCGTTGTGATAATTGTCTGGAAAAGTAAGTATTAAAACAAAAAGCAACAAACAAGTTATATATATATATTTTTTTTTTATTCGGCTGGAAGGCAAACGAGCAAGTGGTTCGCCTGGTGTGTATTTAAGTTATATAATTATATTCATTTAAAGAAGCATTCAAAAGTTAGATCTCTTATGAATGAATTGAACAGTAATGTATTAAAAAAAATCTCGACATCCTTTTTGTCGCTCTCAACCTTGATGCTGGCAAAAATTTGTCCCATAGGACAGAAGCCATTTACCATAAAAAATATATTTTTATTTGGTCATTTGTTCCCCATAGTTTCTTGATGTTCTGAACTAAATAGCTGATGGTGAGTCTTCTGAATCTGGTATGCTAAAGATATTCTCCTGAGTCCTAACTTTTTTTAACAGATAGATTTTTGATATTATTTCATTCTTAAAATTTGTGCTTTATAAAGTACATTGACCTGTTATTCTTAAGGGATCGTTCAAGTATTAGGTTGTTCAAGTATTACGTAAGCAGAATCTTAGTAATTTTTAACCTCCTCCTCCCCCTTGTCAGTGAAAGTCATCAAAACCCTACCCCCTCCCCCCTATGCTTACATAAACATTGTTATATATTTTTAAATCTATTCAGGCTTCTTTATTGTTATTGCAAAAAAAAACAAGAAATAATAAATATTGCTGACGTAAGCACAAAAATAAGCAAAGCAAACACCCCCCACCCCCTTCTATGCTTATGTAGTACTTGAATGACCCCTAATGTTAATTTGTTCTTTATATAGTACACAAGGACTCATGAGGATAAAAAAGAAAAAGATAGTGATGTGAATTTAATAAAGTTCTTATTTTGCTACAATTATTGCAAAATTTTGTTTGTGTTTCAATTTTGCATTTTAAGAAATATTTCTTTTTAATACATCTAAATGATAGAGCAATGAGTGCCTCCTATTTTTTCCTCTCAGTTCTGTACTTATTTTATTTCTTTTTAACTTAAGGTAATTTTCTAAATTTTCTTTTTTTTCTATTGGAATATATTTGTTTAAATATTGAGAATAATTCTATAGGCTTTAATGTTCTTTTAATCTGATGTTCTATATTTAAATGAACAAAAACCTAACTCACTTTAGCATCCCTTGAAGCGGTTTGTAATTTTACTTGACTGATTAATTTATTTTGAAAATTATTTAATAAATGAAATTTTATGAATAATCAATAAGTTAACTTAATGGCATGATGCATTTTGCACTTTTATACTTCTTTTTTGTTGGAAGTTATTCAAGTATAAAATAAGCACTAAAGAGGGGGATCTTTGTTTAGCTTATTTTTGATGACATGTGAAACAATTCAAGATATCAATTTAAGATTTTCTTTATTAATTATTCATTTAAGTTTTAACTTAATTAATTTAATTTGTAATTAATTATTTGAAAATTTGGTTTTAATTTAATAAAGATTTTACCAGGTATCTCTAGACATCTTTGTCCAAAACTATTGGATAATCGGTAATAACTTAATAATTCCACATCCACAATCACAACTTAAGCTAGAATTAGTATAGTTTTTCGAGATAAGAGGGAAAACCAATTTTAGTTTATTTTGTTAAACTTCTAAACATATTCATTTCAAAATTATCATGACATGTCCTTTTATTTCATATAACATAGCAGTTATTTTATAGTTTACGAAACTATTTTTTTTTTCAAAATTGGTTTATTTACGTTCACGTTCATATTTTTAACCGACTTACATTTATTTATCAATAAAAAGTACCTTACAGTTAAAAAACCAGTTCACTGTAAAATGCATATTATAAACAGGAAAACATACAAAAATATCTAATTAGGGGTTTTCGAACGTCGTCTTCGTCGCTACCCTAAAACGACGGATACCACACCCTCCGGCCAGAAGTCGGAGCGCAGGAACATCTGCTGGTGCTTGGCAGACACTTGAAGTCTAAATTAGCTGAAATTGTTAGCCCTTTGAGACTCGAGTGGGACGATGGACAGCTGGGCTCCCTGTAACCAGCCCTGTGCTGCCTCGCGGACGTGCTCAAACACTAATTTACATACATAGATGTGTACCATTAAAGACCAGTAGTTTTAGCGCAAATCGGCCGAATTAAACGGACAGACAGACAGACACACGAGTGAGAAGAGTTCCGCTTTTTCCTTTTGTACTGAACCCTAAAAATCGATTAGGAAGGAACCTTCTTTTAATATTACTTAAACTCTCGTGACACATTTGGATAACTAAAAAAATTAAACAGTCCAACTCGCGATTACAAGTCGGGAACGGTTTAAAGTTTCGATCTCCTCGAAGGATCTTTTTACAGGTGAGTTTTTTCACGATGGTACAGCAGGGCTACTACGAAAGTCATAACTTGAACTTGGTATCGTACCGTCCCTGTCGCTCTCATATTGAATAGTATTGTGTCAGAGGGACCGCACAACACGAACTTAGAGTTTCGTGTTTCGTAGTAGCCCTGCTGGCACTCTTTGTTTGCTGGGGTTGCCACCGTCGAGAGCATTCACCTTTGAAAAAAATCGAAACTAATTGAACCGTTCTAATTGTGAGAAACAATTGAACCTCCTGTTTTTAAAGCCGGTTAAAAACATAAACAACCGTCAATCTATTAAAGTCTCTGATCTCACTAGCCAACGCTTTTTCAGGGGCAAGGTGCTCAAATGCTCGGGATGCCAGTTCGTGCACTACTGCGGTCGGTCGTGCCAGAAGGATGCGTGGAATGATCACAAGGTATGCCCACGCGCATTGCGGTGACGCCCTCTAGTTATAAGCTAGGTTTACACGAGCTTAGTACTTGCCAAGATTACTATTTGGAGTCTTTTTGTATTTTTTTTATTTCAATTCCAATTTTTTTTCTTTTACGGTCTTCCCATGAAAGTATATATTTCACACGAAAATCAAGCCGAAACATGGATGCATAGAAAAACCAGAAAAATAGACCAGCGCTGGGAATCGAACCCAGGTCCTCAGCATTCCGTGCTGCGTCATCTTTTGTCCCTGGTGAGCGGATAGTTCCGAAGGGTGTGAAAAATGTTTCTCGTTGAGAACTTAGTTCATAGATGGCGTTAGTGTCGCTGCTAAAGTGACTATGAAAAGAATGCAAGTTGAAATATTGGTGCATTGGAAAAATTCGTGTCTAGTCGTGTCTCTCCAGCGGTGGTGTAGGGGATTAGCACGCAGCACGCAATGCTGAGGACCTGGGTTCGATTCCCAGCGCTGGTCTATTTTTCTGGTTTTCTATGCATCCATATTTCGGCTTGTGTTTTCGTCTGAAATATTTAGTACTTGCTATTAGTGTAAGTGATCAGGGACTTGTCTGCAAAGTAACAAGTGACAAGTAGCCGTCTACACATTGGTATTAGATAATGGTATTATAGAGCAGTTACAAGACTTCGCCATGTATTACCGCCACCGACTCGTTTTAATAATAATAATAATTCGGAATGTCGTCACTACTTTGAAAAAATCTCGTATCTAAAATCAATATGTCAACAATATTAAACCTTGATATAATGTCTTTAAAGTTCACTCAGAAAAATTATCTATTTTGAGCTACGAGTTTTTTTTTAAGTAGTGACGGTTTATAGCGTTTTCCGTTCAAACTAATAGTATTTAGTACGATGACAAGAGGGAACGAACGATACGAATTTGGAATTTCGGGCTGCAGCCGTAGTCTTAAGTTGAATGACGTCAAAACTATTGAGTAACAATTTGCGTTAAGACTCAAAATAAAATTGGACCAGTGCAACCGGCATAAAAATAAACCATCCACAAGGAAATGGCACAGAGCCATGATTTCGTACCTGTTGAGAAACAGACGTACAGACAAAACGACTGCGATAAATCACTATAATAAAACATATGGCGCTCATATACTACTCGAAAGAAAATAGCCACTTGTTTCATTGGTTAAATTGAAACACAAATAAATATACAGCGGGCAAAAGCTAGTACAATATACCCAATAGTAAATAGATTGTAGATACCTACAGCAAGTTTATGAAAAAACTACGAAAAATTATTATAATAACGACTTTCTTTTATAAAATTCTTATGTTCGCGGCTGTTGTCGCCAGAAGGGCTACTCCGGAACACAAAATTCGAAGTTCGTGTAGTGCGGTCCGTCTGACACTTATACTATTTAATACGAGAGCGAGAGGGATCGCACGACACGAACTTCGAATTTTGTTATTCGGAGTAGCCCTTCTGATTACCTTGTCCTTAGTCTTGGCAACAGTGGAAACAATAAATATTGGGTGACACTGTTTCCTGGCCCGGATAACACCGACATGGAAATACCGGCCCTGTTTTTTGTGTACACGCCCATAGAAACTGACTGGAGCTTCTATGGGCGTGTACACGAAAAACTGGGTCGGTATTTCCATGTCGGTATTATCCGGGCCAGGAAAGAGTGTCACCCCAAATGTTAATTACTAGTTACCTACACCGTTAAATAAAGGTACCTACCGCTATTTTAGGCAACCAGAAGGGCTACTCCGAAACACAAAATTCGAAGTTCGTGTCGTGCGATCCCTCTCCCTCTCGTATTAAATAGTATAAGTGTCAGAGGAACGACACGAACTTCGAATTTTGTGTTTTGGAGTAGACCTTCTGAGCTTTTCACGCCTTAAAGTAGTCATTATCTGAATAAGACTCTTGTACAATCTACTATTTGTAAGACGAAGGCGCTATTTATATTCCTACAGTTTAGAAGACATTTTGAGCACCCTGTTCAAAGTTTAAACATCTTTTCTTAGTGGGAATGCGCAAACCTGAAGCGTGTAGCGCCCAAGGTGCTCCCCGACGCGGCGCGGATGCTCGCGAAGATAATCAATCGGCTGGCGCGCGGCGATGGACACTCGCACCGCGCCTTCTACTCCGCTACTTCCTTCCGTATGTGGAAGGATCTCATGTCACGTGAGTATATAATGGACTAGCGTTTACCCGCGGCTTCGATCGAAATCATTAGATACAGCAGTTGAATTGAAATTCCGGGATCTTATTAAAATCTACATCGTGGTTTTCATTGACATTTAAATTAGCACCTGTGCCAAATTTCATGATTCTAAGCCCAGCGGTTGTTATTTAGAGATTTTATCCCTATCCCGTGGGAATATCGGGATGAAAAGTAGCCTGTGTTTGATCCAGGTTATAAAGTATTTTTTTGCCAAATTTCATCCAAATCCGACCAGCCGTTTCAGCGTGAAGAAGTAACAAAAGTACCTACTCACAAACTCTCTGACTCGCTCACAAACTTTCACATTTATAATATTAGTAGAATTAAGTACACTGCGCGTTGTGTGTGAAGCTAGCGAGTTGGAAGTGATGGGCCGAGCGCCGCAATGTAGTGACTTTTTGAAACGAGTAGGAAGTCGCACAGCGCCTTCTACTCCGCTACTTCCTTCCGTATGTGGAAGGATCTCATGTCACGTGAGTTTATAATGGACTACTTAAGAGAAGTCTCTTCGTTCCATTCTCCATACAAACGTAGTCCCGGTCTCATTTGAAAACTAGGCAACAGAAGTAGATGAATTTTTGTAAGTATGGACTAGACGTAATTATCTATGTCTGTGCTTTTTCAGATTTTCATACACTTAAATGTGTAATATCAGAAAAAAAGATGTCAACTTTGCACGAGAATTACAGACTATTAAAGCATTATTACAAAAATCGAAAAAACCGCAGGCATAGAAAATATAATGAAGATGATTGTAAAATATCATTGATTTCTGTTATACTTTTCGTATAATATGTGGTCAGCGAAACCCAAAATTACTCCATATGCCTCCAGTTGCTTCGGTTGACAGCGGCCTGCATCCACGGTGGACCCGCGGTTTTAACCAGGTCATCCGTCCATCTCGTTGGTGGACGTCCTACGCTGCGCTTACCAAGCCGCGGCCTTGATTAGAGAAATTTTCGGCCCCAACGGTTCTCCGTGACACCACCAATCAACTGACGTACTTTTAATGAGCTGTCAAAACGCAATTCTCCCATAGAGTTTCAATGGCAATAGCGACTTATGACGTCATTATCCGCCAACTCAATCAACTAACTATTTATTTGTTTTAAAGCAACAAAAATCTAATTTTATAGTAAATCGAAAATTTATCTGGTTTTCAAGGCTAAAATAAAGCGTTTTTTTACTGGACTTGTGCCTTCGAATTATTTTCTAATGGCGTCATCATCCCTATTCCAGATTATTCCGATCTGAAAGCTGATAAGAAAAGGATGGATCACTTCTCGACGCTCTGCGTGGTGCTATTTGAGTTCCTCAAAGACATATCGCTTCCTAACACCGTGGAACTCATGGGGATATACGGAAGGGTGAGTTTAGTTCAGAATAGTGGATTATACTTGCAACACCTTGCGCAACCTTGCTTGGACCTTGTGCAAGGTCCGCTCGGATTGCTACCACCATCTTGCTCGCTAATCCTGCCGTGAGCAGCAGTGCTTGCACTGTTGTGTTTCAGCGTGGAGAGCAAGACAGCCGGTGAAATTACTGGCACTTGAGGTATTCCATCTTAGACCTCTAGGTTGGCAATACCCCTGGTGTTGCAGATGTTTATGGGCGGTGGTGATCTCTTACCACCAGGAGACCCACTTGCTCGTTTGCCTTCAAGTCGAATAAAATAAAATAAAAACAAGCTCGCAATCATAAGCTATTATAAGCCCTTAACCACCCGAAAGTTACGTAAGAAAACAAGTTTGCATTAGTTCCACTGGCCTAGGTAAAAAAAGACTTTGTGTCATTCAGTTCCTCTGACACTTACTTTTAATACGAATGTGAGAGGGACGGTACGATACGGAATTCGAATTTCGAATTTCAGAGTAAGCTTTCTGGATAGATAAAAAAAAAAAAATCTAGTAGCGTAGCACTCTGTTAACTTAAACGTCGACAGTCGAAACTCATTCAAAATCGTCACCAGCTGAGAAATTCCCAGCAATAGATAAGTTATTCATTTCATTTGATACCCATTGTTACATTACAAACGCGTATAAAGCGCCGTAAAGGAAGCCGTGGTGGCCTAGTGGTTTGACCTATCGCCTCTCAAACAGAGGGTCGTGGGTTCAAACCCCGGCTCGCACCTCTGAGTTTTTCGAAATTCATGTGCGGAATTACATTTGAAATTTACCATGAGCTTTGCGGTGAAGGAAAACATCGTGAGGAAACCTGCACAAACCTGCGAAGCAATTCAGTGGTACGTGTGAAGTTCCCAATCCGCACTGTGCCCGCGTGGGAACTATTGCCCAAGCCCTCTCATTCTGAGAGGAGGCCTGTGCCCAGCAGTGGGACGTATATAGGCTGGGATGATGATGATGATGATAAAGCGCCTATACGCGCGTGGGTTGGGTTATACTAGCGCAGTGTAAGCGCATATGCACAAAATGACAGTATACGCACAGAAAAGAACGCTAGTCTGTAACCGCCCTAAAGCCAAGTTTATAATTGCGAGAAAAATCATGCAAGTTGCATTACATCGCGGCGCTCGATTGACCGCTACAAACTCGTTGGCTTTATACTCCAATTCAATAGAATCTAACAATCCTGTAGACACTTCCAGCCTACTAATATGAACACCGGGCTGCCTAAGGCTTTGTGATGTGACTATTATTCTTTTTTGATTCCTTTTAGATGATAATTGCAACAACAGGGACATATATAATAAAGCGTGCCCACATTAGGGTGTGTTAAATGTGTAGAAAATTGTTAGATTCTATTGAATTGTACTTTACACCCTCGCAATGTAATGCAGCTTGCTCGATTTTTCTTGCGAGTCCAAACTCGGCTTAAGATATGTTTTGTTCTATCCCCAGATGGTGATAAACAGCTTCACCATTCTCGACACTGATATGAACTCGATAGGCACGGGCATATATCTGGCCTCATCCGTGGTGGACCACAGCTGTGACCCCAACGCCGTCGCCACTTTTGACGGGAAGACCATCAACATACGCGCTCTGAAGGACTTGCCGTGCTTGGACTGGGACCAGGTTTGTACTAAGAAAAAAAAATATTCATGACAACATTTGAAAGGAAAATAAGTTATAAAAATGTATGTTCATGTCACGAAATGGCCCCAAATCTGCAAGAACCGCCGTTTTCCTTTGGGACCATCTACTACTAAAGGCTGACCAGGAATTTGAAAGAAATTGAAATTAAAAAAATCATTAAAGTTACTTTAATGAAAAATAAGAGTAGGTAAAATATTTTTAAATAAAAACACCGCTTTGATAGGTAACTTACAGGCGTCGGTTGCGACTTGCGCGCGAATCAGCTGATTAAAGAAGCGTCATAGAAATCCCAGAAACTGTGATCGGCTTGACCGACTAATCGGCCGATTAGTCGGCTTCTTTACAACCGACTAATCGGCTAGTCGGCTAGTCGGCCAAAGTCACGATCTCTCTCGAAAGGCACATCTCTAAAAAAAACCTTACACTATTTCTGTTCAGATATCGATTGTGTACGTCTTAAGCAGTAAATGTCTCCATGAAACATTATGTCTAAAATGAATAAAATGCATTGTTTTCACATACTTTAATTTATTTTAGTAGGTGTTCGAAGTGTCCACCGTTACAATATTCAACAAATTCTGGCATGTAAAAAATTTTATAACAAAAAATAGAACCGACTACAAAAAACCATGAAAATAATTTTCTACCAGTCTGAAGTCGGTGCCTCAGCACGAGCCAGCAGGAGTGATTGAAGCCATTTACTCGTATAGTTGTAGGTGAGGTAGACCTATCCACTCCTGCTGGCTCGTGCTGAGGCACCGACTTCAGACTGGTAGAAAATTATTTTCATGGTTTTTTGTAGTCGGTTCTATTTTTTGTTATAAAATTTTTTTTTCACGCTTTTTAGTGTAAAAGATCTAAGATACAATAGTTTAATGTCAACTGCTCGTCATCTTTTACGAAAAATTGCTTTTTCCGATGCAGAGACGTTCATTATTGAGGAGTCCTGGTGCTTCACCACCCATTCCATTTCACCATATGCGTTCCGAGGAGCATAAATTGCTTAGCAACTGTGTTAAAGCAATTGAAATTCAGCCCATGAAATACTTGTTATTGAGTAGTAACTCCGATGGTCAACTGTGCTCTTCATCATCAGTTCCACTTCACCAAATGATGATTTTCAAGAGCAAATGCACAAGTTACTACTAAATATATCAAAATTACCATAGGTGTCCCTACAACATTTGAAGAGTTCCCTCGATTTCCTTAGGATCCAATCATCAGATCCTGATTCGGTGCTTATGGAACCTAATTGAAAGCATTCCTAGACGAACGCAAAAAAAAATTTTCAAATCGGTTCATAAATGACGGAGTTCTGAGGTAACAAACATAAAAAAAAAAAAAAAAAAAAAAAACAACCGAATTGATAACCTCCTCCTTTTTTTGAAGTCGGTTAAAAAGTGTGTTAAAGTATGTGAAATCAAAGCATTTTATTCATTTTAGACATAATGTTTCATGGAGACATTGACTGCTTAAGACGTACACAATCGATATCTAAATAGAAATAGTGTAAGTTTTTTTTTTTCAAAACAACCGGGTTCGATTCCCGAGCTGAGTAGGTACAGGTTTTTTTTAAATGCGTAAATGCAGTTTTTCTTGTTATTAAAATCGGTTTCATGGTTCTTAAGAAGAAATTTTCGTATGTCGTATAGTTTCAGACTTTCCCATACTGACCGATATAAATGTAAATCTGTATACATAAAATAGAGTTATAAATGAACTTTATGAAAGACCCCCAGTATGATACGATCTAGTCCAGCAATATCAATGCCACTTTCTTTTTCAGATCCGCATCTCCTACATAGACCTGATGAATACCCCCTACGAGAGGCAGACCGAGTTACTAGACAACTACTATTTCCTGTGCCAGTGTGAGAGGTGCATGGGTAAATGCTTTCAATGTGCTACCGTTCACATGACTTCCGGACTTTATCTGTAGAGCAAAATTTTAACTAGAATGTTCGCTCCCGTCGTCTGTTTTTCATACAATCTAGGGCTCTTCAAGCCTAGAGTGAATAGGCTGTTACTGAACCACTGAGATACCACCTTTGGCCTCATCTGCACTTAACATCAGATGAGATCTGCACTTAACATCAGAGGTAGTAAATACTTATAAAGTTGTGACAACTGTTGTGTTGCCTCGAACTATGTAAAAAAGTGGTCCAGACATCGTGACATCAGAATGTCTGGACCACTTTTTTTACTCGTTTTATTTATTGTCTATCGAGGTAGGTACTAATTATTTGAAACATAAAATGTCACTTTTGAGTATGAGAAAGTTCGATGTCAAATTACAATAAGCCTATTATAAAGAACGTGGGGCCATAAGAGGTAAACTTGGTTGTTTCTTTTTCCTACGTAAATGAAATCGAGCCACACGAAAAACCTAGTTTTAAATTATTTTGCTCTATTGATAACTGGGTCTGAGGGCCCTACTTCGAAGCTCGAAAATTGAAGTTCGTATCGTACGATCCCTCTCGCTCTCGTATTAAATAGTATGTGTCAGAGGGACCGAACGACACGAACTTCGATTTTCGAATTTCGTAGTAGCCCTGCTGATGACTACACACAGACACAGACATGCGATGAAATGCTTATACTCGTACGTGTCTCTTTGTCTATGGACAAACAATGAATACACGAAGATATTAATTATGTCGTCACTATTTTAATACTCGTATCTCAAAATAGATAATTTTCTGAGTGAACTTTATGAACATTATGTTAAGGTTCAATGTTGTTGACTTATTATTTTAGATACGAGATTTTTTCAAAGTAGTGACGATGTATAGATAAATTACCGAGAGCGTGGCATTGCATATGTAGTGGTATTGTGTTTATACGCATTCCATGTCAGTGAGAGAGACAACAATATAGAGATCTCTCTCTCCAATGCCTATAAATACACAGTACCACTACTAAAGTCTAAAATGTTGGGAGGAAAAATTTGAAAAATCTGGGATGGCAGTAAGCATATCAAATTTACAAGAAAAATTATAACGGCTAAGATTTCTTGAAAATTATTAGTAGTTTAAGGGGCTGTTTCACCATCCATTGTTTAGTGTTAACTGACGATTAAATGTGATGCCGTCTCTATTTGTTTTGTTCGAATAGACAGAGACGGCATCACATTTAACCGTCAGTTAACACTAATCAATGGATGGTGAGACAGCACCTAAGAGTAAAATAGCAGCCCAAGGTATAAAATATATCTGAACTTGAAAGATTCCGTGCACAATACGAAATCCTTAGAAAAATATGACTTGATTTTTTTGTAATGGCTACGGAACCCTATCTTGGGCGTGTCCTACACGCTCTTAGCTGTTTTTTCTGCTTGGGCGTATAATTTCAAGCTGATTATTTTCTATTTGTGCCTATTCAATTTGGTCTATTCCGACTAGTTCCATTATTAGTTCCATTGATGGAACTAGTTGGACTTTTACCGTTCGTTGAATGTAAATACTGAGAAAAAAAAGTCCAACTAGTTCCATCAATGGAACTAATAATGGAACTAGTCTTAATAGACCCTCAATTAGAGCATGAATACCGGTATTCGATAATACCGAAAAACCGGAATATCGGAGCAAAATTCCGATATTGGCAAAACTGGTATTGACATTGTGTAATACCGGTATTTCGATATTGATCTCTAAATATCAATTATTTTGTTATGAAATAGAGTATTACAGTCGCAGCACTCAAAAGTTGCAAGTCACAAATGCATTAATACTTATTTAATTAATATAATCTTATAAATTTTTGAAATAATCTTAGCTACCTACTCGTACTTAAGATTGTCGGAACCGGAAAGGTTTTGGAAGTGCGAAACTCATTCATTTTACTTTAATAATACGAATATGTAAAAAATACCGAAATACCGGAATACCGGTATTTGAATTTTCGGTATCGATAAAATACCGGTATTGCAAAAAACGTCCGATATTAGATGCTCTACCCTCAATTTCAGTAAAGCCCAAGTACAGTATCCGACTACAATACAATGTACAGCCAGTAGCTTCTTCTGTAAAAGAGCGGTCATGGCCTCAAAATGTTGTATACACGACTCTGTTATCAACGTAATAAGAGAATCTATTATTCTGAGCGTCACAACACCTCATCCACTTGTGCTGCTGGCTGTACGTTCTTATGTGTGCTTTGCAAACGTGCCCAATACTGATCGAGCAATGCATGCCTTTATAATGCATGTCAGTGTTGTCCGAGGGAGAAAAGAACTTAAAGATACATACATACTTACTTACTCTATATTTACATACTGCTTATACACCTTGTTATTTTTGATTTCCGTTAGTTTTGAATGAACATTTTACAGGTCAAACGAATAACTTTATTTAAGACACAAGTGGCCTAACTCAAAGTTTAAAAGAATCAAGAACGAGCAATATCTCATCAAGTTTGTGAAATTCGCAAATAATCCTTAGAATGACTGTAGGTACTCAATATTCATATTCATTAGTATAGTTGCTGTGATTGAAGTGTCGAAGTTAACGGAAATAAAAAATACAAGGTGTACGCACGCACTCCTTAGATTTTTGTTTAAAGGGGCGGCCACACCGCTGCTTAAAAAACTGTAGCGGTACGGAATCGCAGTGACGCATGCTATGCGCACCGGTTTTATCACATACTCTCCACATCGCTGCTTAAAATACGGAATCGCAGTGACGTGCCGTAAACGTCAGGACTTTACCGAACTAAAGTCGTGACGTTGCGGTCCCGCACCGTTTGCGTATTTTAAGTAGCGGTGTTAGCATGCACACGGTTAGGGCTCATAACGTCCCACTCGCAAAATGCCCCACCACCAAAATTACGTGCCTTTCGCAAAATACCCCATTCCCATTACGTCCCTTTCTCAAAAAGTCCCATTGTTTTCGCAAATTGGCCCTTCTGAAAAAGCCCCTTTCGCAAAACGTCCTGTCTGCGTAATGTCACATTTTATCTTAAAACCTAATTTATAGGGGACATTTTGCGAACGGGACATTTTGCGAAAGGGACTTTTTGCGAACGGAACATAATTTTTGTGACGCGACATTTTGAGAACGGTACATTTTGCAGAGAGGTCGTTTTGAGAATGGGACATTTATAAAAGGCACCTTTTGCGAAAGGGACATTTTGCGAGTGGGACATTATGAATCCTAACCAAAAAAGCGGTGCGCATACGATGCGTCACTGCGATTCCGTACCGCTACCGTTTTTTAAACAGCAGTATGGCCGCTCCTTAATTCATTCACGTTTTAATATTTCCTTTTTAAACCCATCATTTCAGATGAAGTCCAAATTCGAACGGTGCACGCAGCGAAATGCCTCAACGTCCAATGCGGCAACACAGTTAACATTCCATGGAAGAAGAACTGCCAGCTAGTAAGGAAACCAGCAATGGATAGCGAAACGGAGCCAGTGGATACTAACGATGTGATTAGGTGTGGAAATTATTATTTTACCACTAGCTTTTGCCCGCGGCTCCGCCCGCGTGGTATTCGGTTATCGCGCGCTGTTCCCTCGGGAACAGTGCATTTTTCCGGGATAAAAAGTAGCCTTTGTCACTCTCCCTCATAAACTATATCTATGCCAAAAATCACGTCGATCCGTCGGTCCGTTACGGCGTGAAAGACGGACAAACACACAAACATACATACAAACACACTTTCGCATTTATAATATCAGTAAGTATGGATAGTTTACCGCACACTTTAACTAATCGATCTGGTAGTTAGAATTGAAATTTCGGGATCTTATAAATTCCCCTGGGAATTCAAAAACTTTAGGTATATCGTGGTACTAAGAACAACTGTACAAAATTTCATGTCTAAACCAAACAGTTCAAATTTCAATAAGTATATAGTTAATCCCTAATTTGTGGGAATATTGGGATAAAAAGTAACCTATGTGTTATTCCAGACGTGTACCTACTTAGGAAATTTTATGACTCGTAAGCCCAGCGGTTCTTATTTCGAGATTTTATCCCTATCCCGTAGGTAGGAATATCAGGACAGAAAGTATCCTATGTTTTAATCCAGATTATAAACTAACTTTTCGCCAAATTTCATCCAAATCCGTCCAGCTTGAAGAAGTAACAAACATACTCACTCATAAACTTTCGCATTTATAATACTAGAGTTTACCCGCGGCTTCGCACGCGTAAACTATTCGATCTGGTAGTTACAATTGAAATTCTGGGATTTCACAAAAATCCCCTGGGAAATCCCAAAATTTACATCGTGATCTTCATTGAGGTTGTGTTAAGAGAGCCAATCAACTATTTTACCGACACTAATCTGTCCGCGAAATTTTTCAAACAATTGCATATTTTTGTAAGTATATACATGTTTTTTCTACAATTTAATAGATGCTGTACATGAATACATGCCATTCTACGTAAGTTCAATCTATTATTAAACCGTGAAATATCTTGTTGGAAGTACGATTTTTTGGTAACGCCAGAGACAATTTTGGTAACGCAGGAGACGCCCAAAGTGTCGGTAAAAAAGTTGATTGGCCCAAGAACAACTGTAAACAAATTGTAATCATTTTTCACTCGTAAAATGACCCCCGAATGTTTTCTTTTATTAGGTGCAGCGAATGCGGGACCAAATATGGCGAAAAACACGTCGAAGAGTTTGTGAGAGCGATGGAGATTACTGAACAGCATTTACGTGATATGAAGGATGCTTCCGTTGCGTGTATCCTTTTTGAACTGACCACGAACATTTAAAAGGGGGCACGAAACTGCGATGCTACCACGAAATTCGAAAATCGAAGTTCGTATCGTACTGTTCCGCCTACGCTTATGTTATTTAATACGAGAGTGAGAGGGATGGTACGATACGAACTTCGAATTTTGTGTTTCGGAGTAGCCCTTCTGCGATGCAATGTGATTCGATTTCGTGCGGTGACCATACCTAATATTAGGGTTGTAACGGAGGCCTTCTTAGCGGAGGCGGAGGCGGATGCGGAGGCGACGAGTTTCGCCTCCGCGAATGCGGAGGTTTAATGGAGGCGGATGCGGAGGTGAAAGTGGATGTGGAAAAAATAGTAGTTTATGCTTCATTAAGTTCAAAAATCTCTTAAATTTCTAAAAAAACTGCCAAATCTCGCTTGTTTCCGACGTCATTGTGCAAGTGACTTAAATAAATAATTACTTTGTACAAAATCACTTTAAAAAATCGCGGTTTAATCATACGTATACAATACAATTTCGTACGTCCAAGCAACAAGACAGGTTGATTCCTGTCGTGTGTTATTTGACATACGCCCGCCCCCATCCCGACTGCGTTCCCGCTACGCGCTGAGGTAGTGAAATGAGAAATCAACCTCCGTTATAACTCCGCAAAAAATATTGGGGAGGCGGAGGCGTAGATACGATTTCTTGCGGAACTTCCACAGTAACGGAGGCAGAGGCGAAATTCCGTTACAACCCTATCTAATATACATATCGCTGGATGCAAATCAAATCTGAAGTTTATAAAAAAAGTTGCGATGCGTTCTGCGAACTCGCCTTTATTTGGAATGCGATGCGAATTCGGAGTTTGATGTTTTTTTTTTTTATTCGACTGATTGGAAAACGAGCAAGTGGGTCTCCTGATGGTAAGAGATCGCCACCGCCCATAAACATTTGCAACACCTGGTATTGCAGAAGATGCGTTGCCAACCTAGAGGCCTAAGATAGGATACCTCAAGTGCCAGTAATTTCACCGGCTGTCTTACTCTCCGCGCCGAAACACAACAGTGCAAGCACTGCTGCTTCACGGCAGGATTAGCGAGCAAGATGGTGGTAGCAATCCGGGCGGACCTAGTGCGGCGGGTGGGGCGGATTTAGTGAAAGGCGAGCTTATGCCCGCGAACTTGACCGAATTACAGATAGCGCGCGAGTTGAATGCAGAGCGCAGAAATGCGAGTGTTGCAACCGTATTAGAATTAATGATTACGAATTTATCGACATACGGAAGGTACGTCAGTAAATTTGTAAAAGAAATGTTATTTTAATTTTCACATTTTATTACTTTTTTTTTTTAACTTTAAACACATAATTGACGACCGGATGGCCGAGTGGTTAGAGAACCTGACTGCGAAGCTTGAAATCCCGGGTTCGAATCCCGGTCGCGGCAGATATTTGTATGAATAATACAAATGTTTGTTCTCGGGTCTTGGATGTTTAATATGTATTTAAGTATCTATTTATCTACATAAGTATGTTTATCCGTTATCTAGTTAAGTGTCCATAGTACAAGCTTTGCTTAGTTTGGGACTAGGTCAATTGGTGTCAAGTGTCCCATGATTATTTATTTATGATTATTAATTATGTATATATACAGGACTTAGCACCGAACCTATTATTTGTTTCATCCATTGTAGTAGCAACGTGACTAAACACGATGGATGTAACTCGATTAAACCGTCAACAAAAAAACGGAGATTAACTTGGATCAATCACATCATTAAAAACAAAAAATAATACGGGGTGCAATATGAGTTTTAACGCTATCGATATGTGTGCGACAGCTATCAAGGACAGCACTACACTAAAGGCGACTGAGGCGGGGCGCGGGGATAGCGGGGAGAGAGGCTCCCGCTCTTCACCTCAGGCCCCGCCTGCATTCAACTCGCGCGCTATCTGTAGCAAAGCAAAACAAACTCAAGCTCTATTCAAATAGAGTCCCGTTTTACGCGATGAAAGTTGACGAGATTAAAATTTATCTTTTTTGTTTTAAAACATAATAATATATTTAGAAGCCGAAGCCGTGGTGGCCTAGTGGTTTGACCTATCGCCTCTCAAGAGAGGGTCGTGGGTTCAAACCCCGGCTCGCACCTCTGAGTTTTCGAAATTCATGTGCGGAATTACATTTGAAATTTACCACGAGCTTTGCGGTGAAGGAAAACATCGTGAGGAAACCTGCACTAAGTGATGTTTGTTTATTATTAAGAAATCTTTTAAGCTATAGAGATATTTTTTTGTACTTTTGGGATTAAATATTTTTTTTTTATAAATTATTTCACGTTCATGGCGTGGAATGGAAAAAACGCAAGTGTCACCGTACCCATCCGAAAAGTACTATCCTAAGTTTGCCAGACCCTTAACATCGAAGGCTAAGGCGGTAGCGAAGCGACTAATGTTGTTTGGCATGTAACGGTGAAACACTCCATTTTTTCTATATTTCCTCAACCTGAAACAGACGTGGACATATGTCAGTACTGTCTCGAGCGTCAGACCTCGCTGCATCCCCTGAACGTCCTCCGAGCTCAAACCTTGGACCACGCGTTGGATGCACTGATCCTTGTACGCCTTTGGGAGTCGGCGCAGGAAATTGCGGAACAACTGCTACCTTGCTTCCAGTAAGTCTAAGGGCCCGTTGTTTGATCAGTAGTTAAAGTTACTAATAGTCAAATTTCCATTGGAATGTGTTAACTATTGTATTTTTTATTGTGTTAAGAGCCGTGGTGGCCTAGTGGTTTGACCTATCGCCTCTCAAGCAGAGGGTCGTGGGTTCAAATCCCGGCTCGCACCTCTGAGTTTTTCGAAATTCATGTGCGCAATTTACCACGAGCTTTGCGGTGAATGAAAACATCGTGAGGAAACCTGCACAAACCTGCGAAGCAATTCAATGGTACGTGTGAAGTTCCCAATCCGCACTGGGCCCGCGTGGGAACTATGGCCCAAGCCCTCTCATTCCGAGAGGAGGCCTGTGCCCAGCAGTGGGACGTATATAGGCCGAGATGATGATTGTTATTTTTGTCATACATTTTAACCATTAGTTTGTTTAACTAATATTCAAACAACAGGCCCTAAGCCAGAGCCTGTATTGCCTAACGTTTCTGACGCTCGCGATCGCAATCAAATGATAGTTTTTGTATGCGAAATCTGTCATTTCATTTCGATCGCGAGTGTCAGGAACGTTAGGCAATATGGCCGCTGGTTTTAGTGGCACGCTGACCATCGGCGCCGAGAGGCCGGGTCAGCTGATCAGGGCCGGCCGTCGGTGCGAATCGTTTGTGTCCTGCCGACCACAGATATAGATTACGTTAGATTACGCAAATGCATCTGCGTGTCCGAGCCACGACCAAACGTCGAGGTTGGCCCCATACAAAGATTGACCGCTAACTGACTAATCATGACTAGTGACTGACTCGAGCCCCACGGCGGGCGGCACATTTGAATCGATTTTGCGCGGATATCGGGAAATTCACATCGCTAATTCGCTCTTGAGACGTCACAGTAGATATAAAAAGTGACACGGTTGGTTTTCATACAGATTGAGGTGTTTGCGTTATCTAATGTAATCTGTATCTGTGCTGCCGACCGACTCGCCATAACTGTACCTCGCGGATACGTGTGCTCCGCTCGACACACTAAGGGTCTGTTGTTTGATCATTAGTTAAACTAACTAATAGTTAAAATGTATGGCAAAAATAACAATAGTTAACACATTTCAACAGAAATTTGACTATAGTAACTTAAACTACTGATCAAACAACGGGCCCTAAAACGCTCACAGCGGGTAGAGGCGCGCGAGCTGCGGTCAGTGCTAACCGCTCAGCGGCGCATGCCTCGGCCCTGACATTCGTCAGCGCTCAAAGCTCAGCGTTATTCTAAAACGCTCTCTCATCATACATATTAGCCTGTCAGCGCTGACTGTCAGCGTGACACTAAAACCAGTCTAATGCAATAGGAAAGTTGATAACGTTCAATAATTCCATGAAACAACTCCAATAAAACACATCATTTGAGCCCTGAAAGTCAGATTGATCTTCAATTAATTACTACAATTAACCCTTCCACCATTGTCTGAATTATTCCTACTAATATTATAAATGCGAAAGTAACTCTGTCTGTCTGTTACTCTTTCACGTCGAAACCACTGAACCGATTTTGATGAAATTTGGTATGTAGGTAGTTTGAACCCCGAGGATCAACATAGGATACTTTTTATTCCGGTAGAGGGCGCC
This sequence comes from Choristoneura rosaceana, assembly GCA_037349165.1. Taxonomy (NCBI): domain Eukaryota; kingdom Metazoa; phylum Arthropoda; class Insecta; order Lepidoptera; family Tortricidae; genus Choristoneura; species Choristoneura rosaceana. The sequence goes on along the minus strand of JAZBNJ010000006.1, from coordinate 4,864,412 downwards.
ACCGCGCGATAACCTAGATCCGCGAAGACAAAGTCGCGGGCATAAGCTAGTAAGACATAAATTATCTAACTCACCTGTGTGTTTTACGGAATTTATGTACGAAATTACAATGATGAGATGGAATATAGTATCATGAGGAAACCTATACATCAGCGGAATATCCAGTGCCGGTTTTAGCACTTCCAGCGCCCAGAGAGGCTTCGCTCAGTGAGCGAGAGGATAAAAGGGGCGCGTGGCACCTACAGGTGCCCCTTTCAGCCCTCGGCGGTCGCCCCACCGCGCCCTACCCTAGAGCTGCTTCCCAGTTTTTCATACAAATTTTTGAGTCAGTTTTGTCACGCCCATACTAAGTGTACGAAAAAATCGTCACAAAACTGTCATTTTTTTAAACTATCGGAATCGATCGTGCTCTTGATTCTGATTAGAAAAAACCATATTTTTTCCAAAATTTCAGAACAAAAGAGTTCATTTTACTTTTTTGAATTTATGTCGCCTTCCGTGAAGTCGCCAAGCGATCACAGCGGAAGACCAGGCAGCGTTGGCCTCTACGGCCCGCACTATGCTAAACTGAGACCGTTTCGCGATTTCGCAAATACTGTCATTAATATTTACTTTATACTTGTTTATTTTGTGTACTTATGTAATTTGCGAAATACGAATAAACAATTTCTATTTATATTTTTTTTTTGAAAACGCCCGAGTATCAGTGGGTGTGTTTCCGCAAAGTTCAAACTTACCACGTGAGCACTGCTGCTCTAACTCACCCTGAATGGTGGCCTGTACCCAGCAGCGGGACCGGAGAGCAGACTGTAAGTAAAAACTAATGAATCATCTTTTTTTCTTTCAGGTACTACTACGGCGACCGACATCCCCTGTTAGGAATATTGCACTTAAAGTACGGAAAGATATTGCTCTACAAGATGGAGGTGCAAAAAGCGTTAAAACAATTCCAATGCGCCGAGAAAATCATCAAGATAACGCACGGGGATCGACATCCGCTGTACCGCGAACATCTGATGCCTATAATGAGACAGGCTATGGTTGAATCTGCACATTTCAATTGAGCTCCCATTCTATTGTGGAAATTAACATTATTTTTTGTTGATTTGTTTGCAAATGCTTATAAAAAGTTCATTTTACTTTATGCAACATACGTTCAGTGCGGATCTGTTCACGCACGAAAGGGCGCCCATCGCAAAAAATGAGTACCAGCCAAAGCCAAATAGTAATTCCAAGAACTTTTTTTTTTAGTGATATAGTCGAAGTATCTAAAGTTAAGTGGACAAGTGTTATGATTCTTATGGATATCTTGCAGCGCCGGCCCTGGGGTAGAGTAAGAGCGGTCGCTCTTGGTGTCAGTAGGCCTGCTACGTAATTCGAAGTTCGTATCGTACCGTCCCTCTCATTCTCGTATGAAATAATATTAGCGTCAGCGGGACGGTAAGATACGAACTTCCATTTTCGAATTTCGTAGTAGCCCTACAGATGGCAAGGGGTGCAAGTTACCAGTAAAATTATGGCCCCTTTTTGAGAGGCTTGGAAGAGGTGTAGACAATCTCGCTCTACCTGGATCAGGGGCTAGAACCGGCGCTGATATTTTGTGTTGTGCATACCATAAAGCAATAAATTTCATATCAGCTTGAATGTTCCGTTTGTGAAATATTTCATGGTTTGTCAAGACCATAGCCTCTCTTCATTTCGGGGTTGAACTCTGTAACAGACTACACGAAATATTTTAGTAAGTACCGTGACGACGATTTAATGAGGCGGATTTAATGTCGACAGGGCTCTAGATGCATCAGTCAGTATCGCCCTGGTTGCCATGAGGTATTATAAATCAGGTACAACAAAACATTCCCCATGGGTTTGTTCCCAAAAATTACATTGTGAATTTCACTAACATTGTGTAAAATTCCCGCGCTTATATTCATGTCCCGAATCCTAGCAATTGAAATTTTTTGGATTTTATCTCGATCCCGTGGGAATTTTGGGATAAAAGTAGCCTATGTGTTATTGCGGACATTGAGCTATCTGCGTACCAAATTTCGTCCAAAATTCGTGAGAACTTAAAAATTTCATCGCGAATTTCATTATAGTTGCATAAATAACCTGTATTTAAAATTAGTGATTTTTAATCAACACACTACGTTTATTATTAAATTTGGTGCGCAACCTTCTTTATTCTTTTTACCGTAAGAACCTTGTACAAAGTATGAGAAAACATTTTAAAAATTAATGAAATCAGTGAAGTCGTTCTCAAGTTGAAGTTGACTCGACGTGACCAAGGAAAGGAAATAATTTCCCCCTCCTAAGGCAAGTCTAGTTTGCCCAAAAGAATAATCCGCCAACACTGTAACCATAGATTGGCTATTGCATTTCAATAGTGGAACGGGGGGGGGATTAAACCCTCTGAAACTCCCCTCATTTATGGTCTTGATAGGTCATGTACTTTTTCAACTATTGGACAAGCAGAGCACATTTATGTTATGTAAAATTTGTAGGAACTAATGTCAATTATTTGGCTGTGTTGAATTTTAATTACAATCATGCAATTATTATTTGTTTTATTTACCTACTAATATATATACCTCAGGCTGGATAAATGCAATTTTGTCTCAATTTGGCTGCTTTGCCTTGTCAATGGCTAAGGCTTGTAAAATTCACTTTCCAACGAGTGAGACAGAGTCCTGACAATACGTACACCCACCCTCTATAACACCAATTGTACGCCATATCATAATTTGGTTGGTACATTGCGTGGAAAATGCTTGCAAATGTGCGTGCTTATAGGACAGTGTGTGATGGAAGAGCTTATAATGTTAAGTTGTGCTATTCAAATGTATAATTCGCTTGTCAGTATCATTCTGATTGATCAGAATAGAGTGTGAGTTAAAGTGTATGAAACTCCTTTGGCACCAAACATAAATTATCTACATTAGACAAACAGAAAACTGCTTTTCACCATCGTAGGGAAATTGCACATTTCCTCAAGCAAAGCGAATCAGTCAAAAGCCTAAAACTTGCAAGTCAAAATACGTCATGGACTGGACACTAATTAGTCTGTAATGGACTTTAACAGGAATCAGGTCAAGAAGAATGTCAGTTATCAGTAAAATATTTTTATTCATATTAATCATCCCAATATTGTTCTAAAATAGAGGTTCCCGTCTAAGAGAAATGTGATGAGTCCAGTCGGTAGTAACTTCATGGATCAATTAGTTTTCATATCTTGTCCTCTTACTAGAGCTTTCGTCATCGTCCATACGCTCCTCGGCAGGTATCACCTTCATACGAACACCACAGATCTCGGCTCCATGCAAAGTTTTCATAGCCTCATCTGCAGCTGAAGCCGAGGCATACCGAGCAAATCCTACTGTCTTGTTAGGAAGAGTATACACGTTTATAAGGTCTCCGAAGCGACAGAAAATGTCACGTAAAACAGTCAGTGGTGGGGGTTGGGGTTTGCATACTAAGAAGCATCGTTTCGCAACAGTACTGTCTATGTTGGCCAAGGGCTGTATGGGAGGAAGTTTCACGCTGCAGTAGTTCAAGTCTGTAGAGTCTGGGACATTATCATCAGAAACGCCAGTGGTAGCCATTTTGATCAATTTGGAAGCCTCAGAGATTGCTTCAGCCAACTGAGCCAAATCTGGTGATGAAGAATTGGCTGTAGTTGCTATAGCATTTTTCAAATTACTTACAACATTGGGTATGTCATTAAATTTCTGCTCATGTGGTTCAAATTTTGAGTTGTTTGGTTTCACAAATATCTTTAACCCTGGTGGATACTCAAACTTATTTAGTTTCTCCACTGCGTATGCTGCCGAAATCGGATTTGAGTATTGTACAGTCCCTTTACCAAAGTTACGTACTAGATCAACAAAAAACTGGCACTTGACCATCCCAGGGACTATGTCAAAGAATTTCTCAACATGCAGTTGTGTGAGATATGGGCAGCACATGAAATTGACGCATGTGTAGCCTTCAGGGCGGACATTCATCATTGAAACGAGCGAGTTCTTCATGTTTGATGATGACCGTGCAATGTTACTAATGCTAGACTCAAATGTTGTTTCTGGACGTCTGGCGTGCCCTTTAGGAAGAGCGAATATGGCTCTGTACTTCTTGTCGCATTGTTCAAAGGCTATAGCGGCTTCGGAAAATTTCCTGAATTTGACATAGGCAAAACCTTTGGATTCCCCACTGTTCCTATCGCGCTGTATGTTTATTGACTCAATTTCCCCAAATTGCCCAAAGTACTCTTGCAGGTCATCTTCGTTAGAACTTCTGGCTATGTTCAGGAATAATCTTTTGTACTTCTCATGGTCCTCGTCATCTGACTGTATTTCAGAACGGTTGGCGGCTACCATCACTTTGAGCGGGCGACTAGACGACGGTAGCACTTTGAAATTCATTTCTTCCAAGGCTCTGGCCGCTTCGGAAGTTCTGGCGAACTTTATATAGACGATACCCTTTGGTTCACCAGAATTGTGGTCCCGAGGCATTCTGATGTCTTCTATTGTACCGAACTTCGAGAATGAATCCCTGAAGTTATCCTCAGTCAACCGTCTTTCGCAAACGATAAATAACCTCGAATACGTAGGATGATCTTCTGAACTTTCGTCTCCTCGCCCATATTTACGTCTATGTTCCATTTTTGGTAGTAAAGGTGCTTACTTTAGAAACGAATCCTCTAGTGGCAAATTTATCAATAGAAAGATATCAATTTAGGGTAGGTAATTGATTTATTTATAATACAATTTCTAGAATTGTACACTCATGTTACGAGATAAAGACTAGATGACAAACTACACTTAAATACCTCAATCTCATATTCTAACCATGCTCTTAATTTGCTTGAATCTTACAAACAAATTACAAAATTTAGTACACAACGAACGGACCAAAGAACGAACGCCACGCACGCCATTGATTATTGACGTGACGCCATTCTATTTTTTTATACTTACTAGGAATTGGCTACGAAGTTATTAGCCAAAGGAAGCAAAAAAAACTTATTGATGATAAAAGAAAACTGCAATGAAAAGACGATGTACTAAATTTAAATAATGTACCATGTACACAAAAATATAGGTAGTCAGAGGGTCACAAAAATATAGCAAAATAGAAAACAACTAAAATCACTATGTAAGTACTCCAATGTATCTAATTTTTTTATTTTATTTGTTTAGGCACAGGTTTAAATTAAATTCACAGTTTAAACTTTTGCCGTGAACCGAAGCATATTATTATAAAGTTGGAGACACATTATACCAACACGCGATGCCACTTGACGTGTCAGCGGGGCTACTACGAAACTCAAAGTTCGTGTCGTGCGGTCCCTCTCGCTCTCATATTAAATAGTCAGTCACTTCGAGTTTCGTGGTAGCCCTGCAGTAAAAATCAATCCCATAAGCTAGCTACTATTCTTGTAATCTGTGATCCCATACACTTATTCAGTTGCAGAGAGGCTACTACGAGATTCGAAAGTCGAAGTTCGTATCGTACCGTCCTGTTGACGCTAATATTATTTAATACGAGAAGGTGAGGGATGGTATGACAAGAACTTCGATTTTCGAATTTCATAGCAGCCCTGCTGTTATAGCATCGCGTGGCGTGTCAATGTAATATATGCGCACCCGTGATGCGCACGATACGCATCGGGTGTCGATACTCGATACTTAAAGACATCAAGTGGCATCGTTGGTATGTGTCCACGTCCGCAGGAGTATTATAAATTATCATAGTTCGCAATACTTCGCAATGATCTTACCGTACCGAAGCTGTTTGATTGCGTTTGATCCCTTTACCTTATAACTATTTTCTGCCGACAGACGTCACGTCTGACGTACGTATTGTAAATACATCTATTTATTTTTTTACACAGCCGTTTTGTTTACCTGTATTTTTCTCCGGAATAGAAAATTAAAAAGCTTCAACTGCTCTGTTATTAAAATAAAGTGTGATGTCACAGCAAGACGGTGAATTCCAACCGTACGCTACGGAGTACGATCCTATTAAAATAGGATCTATTGACGGTGAGTTAAAGGTTATGTTATTTTTTCATATTATAATGTTAACATGCGTTTCCACTACATATAACCAAAGGTTTCCACTAAGTCCACTGAAAAACAAACCTTTTCATTTCAGGAACGGATTCGAAACCCCACGATCGCGGGATCCTACGAGCCCTATGTGCGGAGTATGTTCCGAACAAGGCTGTACTTGGAGACCCGCGACGTACCGTCTTTGTCGCGCGACTCCATCCTAAAACTACTCGGGTAAAGTCCTTCTACTGTTGAATCGTGCTGTCATCCTCATCCATCATTACCTCTCATATTTTGTCTATAAATTTTTACCATACAACAGTAAAACCCACTAGACAGTGGCAATGTTATCCTTCAATGGACAAAGCCATTATTTAAGATTTTCAGTGCCAAGAACACGCTTCGCGAGTTCTCTGTTCGTAGGCAGTTTTTGCTCCAAACCGAAAAAATACTGCTATGAGTGTAGCCGTGTAGTGATTGCGGCAGCGAATGTGTTAAATCTACTTCCACTGGTATTCCTGCCTCACACACTTGAGGTCACCCATGTAACGCGATTTTTTATTTTGTTACCAGGACACCATCCATGCCGAGTTCTCGCAATGTGGACAGATTCTCCACTGCAGGCTGGTGAAAGATATTGTGACTGGCAAATCGAAGCAATATGCATTTGTAGAGTTTCAACTTGCCTCTAGTGTAGAGCGGGCGCTTAGAAAGCACAAGGTATGTCCCAAAAAGTCTGGGTTACTTTGACCCGATAAACAAATATGACTGAAAACCACCTAATTAACCAACCTTCCATAATTTCGATGTTTGACCACATTGAACTAATTTGAGACAATGTTAAAAAGTGTTTTTAAGTCCGGTGTATTAGTATTTATTAAACTAAAAATGATACAATCAAAGTAGCTACCCAAAAAAAAAAAAAAAGTAGCTACCCTGGCTATCTGATTCAAACTTCCACCCCACAGATATAGACACACTAGATTATGCAAATTCATCTACTACGAGTGTCTGAACCCCAACCAAATGTCGTTTGTTTTCCCCATACAAAGACTGACAGCGAACTGACTACTACTGACCCATGGCGACTCATGACTCATGGCGCATTTGAATCGATTTTGCGCGGACATCAGGGAATTCACATCGCTAATTTGCTCTTGAGATGTCACAGTAAATATAGAATACTGACACAGTTGGTTTTCATACAGATTGAGGTGTTTGCGTTATCTAGTGTAATTTATATCTGTATTCCACCCTCAATTTGAATGAACATTATAATTTTTTATCTTTCAGGATTTCATAGACAACTCAGAGATCATAGTGGAGAGAGAGGCAGAGCGAGTGTTGCGAGGCTGGAAGCCCCGGAGACTGGGCGGAGGCTTTGGAGGCAACAAAGAGTCTGGGCAGCTGAGGTTTGGCTGCAGAGACAGACCCTTCAGGAAACCCATCAACTTGGTTGTCAAAGAGGAAAGCTATAGAAGGTATACCAATACCATGTACGTTATATAGTAGCACAGTAAAGTGACCACTTGCTATGTCCTTTGATGTGAATGGACTTCTGCAACCAAAGGAATATGCATGGTAGCTTGGTAGTCAAGTGGTTTGACATTATGGCTTCTCAAGCTGGCTATATTTTTTTGTTTCACATGCAATAAAGCCATGTTTTAGTATTTAACCTACCGTATGCTAAATAAAAAAAAAACCTGCGTTCTAGTCTCGTTTGTCCCAATTAAGAGCGATTATACAAATTAAAAATAAAATGGAAAAAGATAGCTTTAAATTTGGTGCAGATCTGCACTCAAGCATACAAGAGGTTAAATATGTCACCTACTCAAACTTATATCACCAGTGAAAAAATACTATTTGTTTAAAAGTTAGTTACCTACCAGGCAGTTTCTATCATTGATCTGAGCTCTCTGCCTAGGTTTAATTTAAGGGGGGCTCCCATACAACAAACTTGTTTTTTTTTTTGCTTATGTCTAATGTTGTATAAATAATGGTACTGAACCCTTCGTGCACGAGTCCGACTCGCATTTGGCCGGTTTTTATTTTATTTTTATGTATTTTCAGGCAAAGAAACGAATACTGACCACCACCATGCACAAATGAACACTATGGACTTGAAAATAAATACGTAACGGAGGCCTGAGTACTGGAATACAAGAATGGCGCGGTATTGCCGCAAAGAAACCGCCAGTCTGTTTCTCTACAGTTTCTAAGAGTTATTCTCATTTTGTTTAGAACGGAAATTAAACGAGAACAGAACGGAAACTAAACGAGAACGTTTTAGGACGAGATTTTGCGTATCTTGCGATAGTTGATAAGCCAATTTCCCCAGTGAAAATTTTATTGTTCACGAACAAAATAGTAGATAACAGAAAAAAAACAGAAAATGTGTTTAAAATTAAAAATACAGTTATTTTAACTCAAGTGAGTTTTATTTTTTCACACCCCTGACGAGAGGGATCAAAGTGCAACTTTTCTGTTCAAGGCTAATTGAATATTTTTTTGGAAATTAAATTTTTTGAAGTTGATAATTGAAAAACCACGTCACGCGAAAATCGAAGTTCGTATCGTACCATTCCTCTCATTGTCGTATTTAATTAATATTAGCGTCAGTGGAATGGCAAGAAACGAAGTTCGAATATTCATAGCAAAGATTCATAGCAAGGATTCATTAAAAGATTTGGAATCGAGTCCTTCTAGCCAGCAAATGGCGTTTTGATTTAGGTGCTGCCAGCACAAATAATTTTAGCTAGCTCCTGTTAGGCCAGGTTTACATTATACAAGTAGATGTTGTGACCGAGTCCGTCTACAGAGAGTTGCACAATAAAGTACGTATTAGATCATCGAAAGAATGTTTAATTACTAAATAAAATGAGTACTAGTGGTACATGAATACGTTACAAAAATAATAAGGAAAAAAAGGAAGTCAAAAACGATCGTTGATTTCAAATAATCAAAGTTTTTTTGTAATGGCAACACTGCTCTTGTGCTATTTATTTTCGCTATGGCATTCAGAACTTATGATTTCGATTTTTAATCTTTCAAACGCTGCGAATCGTATTTGACTATTTTTACAGTGTTTACTGCGTTATATTCATTAATTGATTCCCTTTGTACACGAGGAGTAAGCATTTCGTGTGTAGAATTGTTAGTAACCTGTAATAGATGTCTTCGTAGGCGACTGGTCGCGAAGCATGTCAAATCGTCAGTGGCTCTTGAGACAGTCGGTCCTTTCCGCTGCGAATTCGTTGTAATATTACGACTATTTGCGCCGTGTTTATAACATATTGAACAATTAAAACAATGCTTGATTGAGCATTTGTGCGTTATAATTCAGTCTTGATCAACCACAAACCCCGATATTACAAGGATTTTGTAAATTATCAATTGGTGTCGCAAATTTGAGGGTAAGTCTTACAAATTGAATTTGTATTATTTTGTCCTTTTTAACTTGAAATGGGAACTGACTAAATCTAATACTTCTTCGGGTTTATTTGTTACATATTCGGCTTTATTTTATATGCATTGCCATAATCATTTCATTGTTTGAGATTCATATTTTATGATAAAATGAATTTGGTTTACATGTTATGCTTCTAAATAGCATTATTGTTTTTGAACTTTCAAAAGCTAATCTGTATCTTCTTTTACTATAAATGTCTCACAACACTGTTCGTACAATATCCAGTATGTATGGTTTGTTTCAAATTCATGCTGACATCTATCTCATATTTTATCAGAATACATAGACTCAATATGCATTTTTTATTACATTTCTCATCATTACATGTACAAATATGTGCATATATTCTTCTGCATACATTCTCTCAATTGAACTTCATTGTTTGCTTTTCTTTTCCAACCTCGTATTGCTGAAAATGCATGTCAAGTCAGATGTATTCTTATCATCAAAACTAAAGTCTACCTAAATTTATGTGGATCGACGCAGTTGCGAATTTTCCATAAAACTGAATGTTTAATATCACATCATCAGACATAATTTTTGGTGAAAAAGTGAGTGCAGATTGTGATAAGCCGACTTGCATTAATGCAGTACACAAGTCTTTACATAGAAATTCTATTAATATTGTAAATACAAAAGTGTGTATATGTTTGTTCAGCTTTTCCACTATAATTGCCTATACAGATGGCTGGATATCTAACATAGATATTAACACTGCTACTTTGACTGATATCCCACAAGATCAGGATAAAATCCTAAAATTAAATGCTAGGATTACAGACATGAAATTTGGCATTGGTGTTTTTGTGCAACATTAATGAAATCCGCTGTAATTTTTGGGCTTTCCCAAGTAAAAACCTGGAAATTCAATTCAACTAAATTTATTGTCAAGCCTAAAGCTAATATCTATAAAACTACCTTTATGTTTTTGCTAAATTACGGTGACTATGGTTAATATCCGACTAGTGAGCTCTAACCCTGTTTGCTAAAAGCATTTTCATTGTAATATTTTCATAATTTTTGAACCTCATATTAATAATATAAAAACTTAGTCACAAATCATATGCACTGAACTGCATATTATTAGGTTAAAGGCAATACAGTATACTCGAGACCCAGAAGTTCTGTACAAGTGTATTGCACATTGCATTAGCGCACTTTCAGCATTTGTTTCATATATGTTTATAAGTAATTTTTTTTATAAGTGTGTGAACATGTGAAAACAGCAGTATATAAATTAAAATCACAGTGTATGAGGTGTCAGTGCTTCTACAGGTTCAGTGTCAGTTTTGTTAAAACATTAAAGATTATTGTCACTTGTACATTGTACATAAAATATAGGAATGTCATGAAAAATGGTGTAGCACTTATAAAACCGACACACTATTTAATTTATTTCTTTATGGCAACTGGTCGCTTTAGGTTAGCAACCACTACTGCCAATAACTCCCAACATGAGCAGTGTATACTGCATTTGGTTTTACCATGTTTTGAAGCAGTTTCTCAAGTATGGTTGCCGTAGAAAGTTTGTTTTATTGCATACCTATAATAGACATATACATACAGAGACAATGCTTATCTATAATTGTGTCAGAATAATAAAAGCATTACCAAGACAATATGCAGTTACCAGATACAGTAAGGAAAAGTGGTTAATGTTATTTTGACAATGTACATACAGCATGTAAGTTTGGGACATAAGTATAAATGTTTGTTTAATCTTTTACACCGTAAACTTTGATGTCAGCTTAATACATCATGTTTTTCCTAATTTCTATTCATTTCAACAGATGATTCATTTCATTTATTTAAACTATCTCGTAATTAAGAGTTTGTACATAATTTATCAGTAATTGTTAAGGCAATTGCCAATTATTAATAAAAATGATGGCGGAATTTTTGCACACATAGATAGCAAGTGAAACAGGTTTTTTTACATTTTTTAATTTTGTGTTGCTATAGTCTTTCTACCTAGGTATGCGATTTGTGTATTTGAATTTTGTAACACTAAATGCATGCCTAGGTAAATTAGTCCCAATTTTTCCTATTTTTATTTACTGTACACATTTTCTTGCATCCCACAGTGCAGCGTAGTGACATTGCAGTTGCGATTTGTTGTATGTCTTGCATACCAAAAATGGCCTTTGCTTAAAAAGTACAGTATTGATGAGTGTTTATCATGTTCAAAATCAGTAGTTGCATTCACAGCTACTGCCAAGGTGTCCTAAGTCCTCTCGTACTTTATAAAGGACTAATTAACACTAATAAAGTAGGCTTCCTGTTCCACCATCCATTGATTCAATTTGTTTGACAGATATATGATGCCGTCTCTGTTTGTTTTGTTTGGATAGACAGAGACAGCCTCATATTTATCTGTCAAATAATATTAATCAATGGGTGGCGAAACAGCCCCTAGTATCCTAAAATAATTTTAATTACTCCATCAGTTAGATTATTAGAAAATATTGGACACTTATTAATTCATTTGTCAATTAAACAAAAAATTATGAAAACATAATATAACCAGTTGAAGTTATGCGTGACGTCACGCCGTGCGACACTTTAGCTCTCCTGAACTTTGACGCGCTTCATGTCTGTCATTTTTTGTTTGATTGATAGATGAAAAATATAATTGTCCATTTAAAATGTAACAGATTTTTTTTTTTTCCCCAGAAACAATGCAATTTCATAAACCGAACAGTCTCCTTATGTGTGTCTGTGTGTATCTCTATGTTGGCAAAATGCACCTAGCTTAAACAGCCAGTGAGAGCAATTAAAAAAAAGTTATAACAAACCGTTTCTCCGCAGGCCAGAAACATGTTCAGCGAAACGTTTGAAAGGCGTCTCATCCAGCAATGCAGTCCGATCAGCAGAAAGTCCCTGGTGATGCGGACGGGTCGTATGGACCGGTTCGTGCCCTCGCGCCGCGGCCAGAACTGGCAGACCAGCTTCCAAGGTATGTACTCCGAGCATGGAAACTTAAGTCAACTGGCAACTGTTTACAGTGTGTTATCAGATGATCATTTTTAGGCATAAAACTACCGTGTGACTCACTCATCTTCTTCTTCTTCTTCTTCTTCTTCTTCTTATATATAAAAATCAATTGCTGTTCGTTAGTCTCGCTATAACTCGAGAACGGGTGGACCGATTTGGGTAATTTATGTTTTGAATTATTTGTGAAAGGCCAGGGAAGGTTTAAAAGGCGAGTAAATAGGAAAAATAAAAATAAATAAAAATGAGGCGGTACGAAGTTTGCCGGGTCAGCTAGTATTAAATAAATGTTCCGGATAACTCACGTCTTAAATCGACGTCGTTGATGTCTTGAATCGTCGATGATTGAATCGATGATCGTCGATGAGGTGCGCGTATAGCAGCCGCCGAGTCGCGTTGCTCCGAAGAAGAAGGGCTACGGATTAGCCCGAAAAATGTCGAGCTAAACTCGATTTAAGACGTGATTTATCCGGAACATTTATTTAATATGATCATTTTTAGGGTTCCATTCTCGAAACATACTCTCAAAAGTTCCGCGTCCCCAATAGGGATAATATTACTAAAGAAACTGATACAAAATTTAAATCTACTGTCAAGAAGATGTTAATATCTAAGGCTTATTATAAAGTAAATGATTATATCATGGACAGGGATATTTGGAAATAATTCCGATCCGCATTAGCGATCCTTTCAAATAGCGAACCTACCGTGTAATGTATAGTATATAGATATTATTTTAGATTTTAATAAATATTGTGAATCTGTTTAAAAAGAAAAAATACCTCGTTGAGTTTCTTGCCGGATTCTTCTCGACAGAGGTTTTTCCGAACCGGTGGTAGATTTTTTGACGTTCATAAGTGCTTGTTATAGCCTAAATTGAATAAAGAGATTATGACTGACTTTGGATAAGTAAAAAGAAAAAATATACACTAAGGTTAACGACCGAATGCAGTTCGTAAAGCACAAATAATTAATTGAATCAAGAATTTTAAGAATGTTGATGTAATACCCAAAATGACAAAACTGATGAGTGATTAGTTTGATTGATTAGTGTCAACTGACTTAAATGTGATGCCGTCTCTATTTGTTTTGTTCGAATAAATCTGTTATAATAACCTAACCAATGTAAAGTTGGAAAACCCCGACTTCGTCACTTCAAAGTTCAATATCTCAAAAACTTTTTGAACTTTTTGAACTTTTTTGATTTTGAAGTAACATATCTAAGAACCATTGCTAGAACACTGGCTTTCAAATCGGTCCGCCCGTTTAAGAGCTACGGTGCCACAGACAGGCACATACCGGTCAAACTTATGATACCCCTCTTGCGTCGGGAGTTAAAAAGAGGATAGGAATTGGAGCTAAAATTTCCTATTTCCTCATAGGCAGAAACTTTCCGTATTACTTTTAACTACTGTCATCTCATCAGCTATCAATTTACGAAAAAACTTTTCAATTAAATACAGTTAATTACAACCTCTTCACCTCAACTAATGCAAATCTCCAATTTCGATCACAATCGTAATTAACGCTCCAAAACACACAATGGATGTGAAAAAAAAAACAAATTGTAGGTAATAAAAAAATGCTATGAATTGACCAATCACAGGCCCGCTTTGTCTTTTTATGTGCTACTGCTTCATAATAGCTAATAACGCAAAGTTATATATTCAGTTGCTCAACACTGGGAATGGTGTGGCGTCCGAAGAGTTTCTATCGAACTGTTGGGAGATAGTGCCGTTATGGAGGTACTGTTTAACTTTGTCGAACTGTAATGGCGATGAATAGTTGGTATTTGAAATGTACTTAATGACTCGGAGAGCTTTTTGTACTACCGTACAGGCTACCAGTGGCCTTCGTATTGAGTGGTATTATTTGAAAGTAATTCTTAGGGTTCCATTCCATACCTCCTTTGGCAAAATGGAACACTTTTGGGATCATTTTGTTTCTGTAATACCCCTGGTGTTGCAGATGTTTATGGGCGGTGGTGATCTCTTACCACTAGGAGCCCTACTTGCTCGTTTGCCTTCCAGTCGAAAAAAAAATGTGTGATTGAATTTTTTCCACCCAAAATAAGCTGACTTGAGATTCATTGGTAAAACAAAAACACTGATAAATATAATTATTTAAAAACACACCTTGTCTAAAAATGGTATAATCAATACAACATAACACAACACAAATATTTTTCATCCAATTAAACGTATTCAGATAAATAAAAACGTTAACTTGTTTTTGATTTCATTCCACCGATGAAATTCAACTGGCTTTCCTTTGGAGTAGTTTACCAACGAAATTATTTTATCTAGACTGCTTTTCTATTACTTACGTCCACTTGCAGGCTTTTTAATCTAGGTTTAAGTGGTCTTAAGTCCTATCAGATCCATCCAACAACTGTCAGTTTAAGCCTTTAATCGAGATTTAAAAAAGCCTACTAGGCGTCCTTAGTGACTAGGGCCGTCTTGCAGGAAAAAATAAATCTAGATTTAGTAATTAAACCTGGATCAAGCTTCACAGTTCCATACATTTTGACACTACTAAACTAAGCTTAACTCTAACTCGAGATTTATGTATTTCCAGCAAGTAGCCATTATAAATCATCATAAACACGACACGAAATGCTAACGGGTGTCGAAACTCTACGAGTTTATCCTCAAAGCTAGCAACATTATTTTTCTAGATGCTTTTTAAGTAATTAGTTCAAGTCCTAAGTACATTTGTGTTCCCCATAGAAACCCTTTTTCTAGACGTAGTATAATCATAAATTTCCAAATGTAGTAGACCGTAAATAACTGAACCAGCGTAACCTTTTATGAATTACAAGTACCATAAGCGCATGACGTTAATGAAAACCAGGATTTTTCTAAGACAGTGGCTCGCGTGCGCGGGCGCTGCTTTTGATTACATTTTTGCTTTTAATTCACTAATTACGTGAGAAACGTGGTTGCGCAACTTAGTGCTTTTAATTAGTAAAGGTATTGTTTATGATTACGAGGAATGAGAGTTGTAATTAAAAAGGGATCGTAGGTTGATGTTTTTTTTTTATTTTGCGGCCATTTTAGAGCTCTTGGTGATCGAAATAAAGTTTGCTTTAAAAATTGGGACAATTAGTACACTAAGCTTTTAAAGTGTTTTAAGTTGTAACAGTGTTTAAGTGTCACGTCAATTATTTCGTTATAATAATACTCGCTGAAATGTTCATCATCATCCCCCAAGGCTCTTCACTCAGACCGGTCTTGTGCTTTCCGCATCCACCGCGATCCCGCGATCTTAACCAGGTCGTCGCTCCATCTTGTTCGAGGCCTACCGACAGCTCGTCTCCCGGTCCGCGGACGCCATCCGAGAACCTTTTGACCCCATCGGCCATCAGTCCTGCGAGCAATGTGCCCCGCAAACTGCCACTTCACTTTCGCAATTCTTTGGACTAAAATGGTAATGAAGCTGAAATGGTAATGAAGAAAAACGAAACTCCGCAATAACGATGAACACTACACAGGGGGTTAAAAGTAGCTGTCAAGAGCTAGTTCTATAAATAAATTCCTCATTGAAACCCTATCGTGCGCTATGCTCCTTAAACACGAGGGAATCCATTTGCAAAATCTAAACCTTGCTCTGTGCTGACTATTAAATCTTTCGTTTTTTTTTCGCCTGCTGTTCATTAGACCGTAAAGTACCTAATGACTTCCACCTTGTCGTAAGATTCATTAACTTTGCTCGTGTCTGTGGAAAAAACATTAAAGGGGTAACCCTAGATCTCGTTCATTTCCCACATTTCCCTTTACATAGTTCACGTATCCCTCGTCCAAGCGTATTGAAATAATGGCCACTTTGTAAAAAAAAACTTGATTTACTTGAGTAGTGGCAATTGGCGAACTGGGAAAACGACAAACTGGGAATTTTACGACGTGGGAAATAGATGAATAAGGTCGAGTAGACGGTGCAGAACTGGTGTCAAAATTTATGAAACTGTCAAGCTCAAATCAAGTTAGGTTTAAGTTAGAGACCCTACTTCTCAGGCCGGTAGGACGTGTCAAATATTATTGCAGATTTACTGTACATTTGCACTCCTTCTGACGTAATATTACTCTTACATTACATTAGTTTGTTGGAGATTCTCGAAAGATGTTTAAAATTCTGTTTTACAAAATGCATTTTTGTTTGTATGTGTTTTGCTTTTGGAAAGCTCTTTAATAATGATGCAAATTTGATAAATTTAAATTTTTTGCACCTGCTCATTGGACCATGATGACTTCCATATTCAGTCATAAGATTCATGACCCTGGCCATTTCTGTGGAAAAAACCCATAGAATTCATTAAGGGGTCACCCTATGTAAACGTGAACGACTGCCCCGTGCATGATTGTATTTATTACCATTCTTGATGGTCGAGCGTATCGGATTAGTGGCAATTTGCTGGAAAAAAATAATCTCGATTTAATGTTCGGCTTTGTTCAGTGATGAAATAGCTGAACTGGGAAAATAGCAAACTGGGAAAATAACAGACTGAGAAAATGATAGACTGGGAAAATTGTCGAAGTGAGAAATCCATTTCCCAGTTTGCCATTTTCCCAGTTCGTCGTTATTATTTATTTATACAGTACAGTCGAATGCAAAAATATATATACCTACAGTCATAACGTCAAATATGTATATATCGACCTTATGTTTAGTGGCATAAAGGTGTATGTTTTTGACGACTTGGTAACGTATATACCTATATTTACGCCTTTGACCGTACATCCACATCATATGTTATTAGGAAAATGGATAAGATTGGCATCAAAATTTAGGGAATAGTCAAGCTCGCGTCACATAGCGGGGCTGTCTTAAATACCGTCTCGAAAAGAAGCCTTCGACTGCTAAGCACACCTGACTTAAATCAGCTGTATAGACACCAGTTCCTTTGCCTATTTTTTGATTAAAAAAATGCTTTATGTCAGAGATAGCTAGCGTGCCAGCAACATTAAACAAATGAAACGCTACGCATCGCTGCGTCCAGTGTGAACGGACCGAAATCCAACTTTTTTTTTAATGATGATCTTATTTTCGCACTGATTTCCACCGTCAAGCGCCGCCGAGCGTGGCACATAAATATTGTAGTGCGATGCCCTCCACTATGCCCTACGGGCCGCCATCCGAAACGACTCTTGAGAAATATGTAAAAAAAAAGTTGCCTCTTAGTTGGCATCGTGGTTTTGTGTATAACTAGTGTGTGCCCGCCGTTTTTCTGCCGCGAATCATGCAAATACAAATAATTTATTTGTCCAACATAGGCAAATTACAGGCTGTTACTTCACTCTTCACACCTCGCTTCACACACTTCATTATCAATCAGTCGGGATTTTGCTAAATTGCCATGAGATTCCCAAAAATGCGCTATGGTTTTAATTTAAGTTGTGTGAAGGACTCCGGAATAAGCCGTCAAAATTTTGAGATATAGTATACATTTTTAAGTACAGTCGAGTTCATAAGCAGGCAGGAGTGGCAGTGGGCGGGGCACATTGCTCGCAGGACTGATGGCCGATGGGGTCAAAAGGTTCTCGAATGGCGTCCGCGGACCGGGGGACGAGCTGTCGGTAGGCCTCCAACAAGATGGAGCGACGACCTGGTTAAGATCGCGGGATCGCGGTGGATGCGGAAAGCACAAGACCGGTCTGAGTGGAGAGCCTTGGGGGAGGCCTATGTCCAGCAGTGGACGTCTTTCGGCTGACATGATGATGATGAGTTCATAAACTTGTGAGCGGAATTTTGATCAAAAAATATCTGAACACGACTCTATTATTAATGGCGTAGAAGCGTGTTCAGATATTTTTGATCAGATTTTTACTCGCAAGTTTATAAAATCGCGTAAGAATATTGGGGTTTTAAAGTAGCGATTTGTTAATCCATTCAAAAAAAGAAAAAGAAAGAAATCATTTATTTGTGACAAACAATGGAATGGATTCAAAATTTCAGACATACCAAATTTTAACTTAATTTGTGTAGTGCAGTATTTTTACGGTGAAAATAGTGACTAACACACACTCGCACACAATATGCACACTTACAAACTATCGCACAATTTTAATATCAGTAGCTCTCTTTTTCTGTGTATCGAATATGGATAAATCAAGTAACAATGCTTCTTTCTTTCTGTTTCACTTAAATTTGTTATCTCACCACAGCACAGTACAGAATATCATGAAACCAAATTATGCACAATTAATGAAAGGCTAATTGCCATTTAACCCTGCATCCATGATTGCGGGTACCTATTTAGCTTTATTCAAAAGCAGGACGAGCTAACGACGTCCGTTGGCTTTGTTTAATGAATGCTTATAAATTGGTAGCATAAGTTACCTTTTATTCGTTATTTGTTTATTTACTAACCTTTGGCTTAGCACGCGGGAACCATTAGTTATAGCGATTGCATTTGATATTCCGCGATTTAAAAAAAATCCCGTAGCACATCCCAAAACTTTCCCAAACACATCCCAAAAATTGGCAAATACTGCGCTGATATAACGTATTGCTGATTTTTTTAGCCTATTGAAGTGTAACAGTCGAGTTCGTAAACTTTTGAGCAAAAATTTGATCAAAAATATTGGATAGTGCTCTATCTCGTCTTACCCCAGACTTCAATTGTGTATCATTGCCGATAAATAAATTGCATTTTAACAGGCTACTGACCTGGTTAGGAGGCTAGCATGCATGAAAATGCTAGTCATTTGTAAATCTAATAAAAACTGACGAGTTCTAAGTAAAATCTTCGACGGAAAGCTCTTAAATAAACTCCGTTGCTACTGTAGTGCCGTATGTGTATAGCACCTTTCGATAGACACTTACGAGTACATACACGGATTGTATAGGCTTCAATTATTAAAAAACCGGCCAAGAGCGTATCGGACACGCCAAAGATAGGGTTCCGTAGCCATTAAAAAACAAACAAGTAATATTATGTTAAAACACACAATTAAAACACTTACTACATATACAGTCTTAAAATCTACATATTACCAGAAAAAGAGCGTATCTTCACGGCACTTACGTCCTTTTGTCGAGAAGCGCAGTTTTTTCCATATTTTTTCGACAAACGGTTTACAAGATAGAGGGACACAATTTTTGCTACTTTGGGAGCGATTATTTCCGGAAATCTTCACTTAATCAAAAAAGTTTTTGAGAAACCTTAGTATCTTTTCATAAGAGCTGTCGAACTATGTATGTGCCACACGTTAATGCGAGTTAATTTTTTTTTTAATGTCTGTTACGTGTATGGAGTGCTAAATATTTATTTTTGTAATTTAGCTAAAAACTAAATAGTGGCTTTGACAAGACACATAAATCTTGTAGTTTTGGAGTATAATGCCTGTGACATACGGACGGATGGACGGACGGACGGACAGACAGACAGACGTCGTTTTTGCCATTTTGGCTCCGGAATCCTAAAAAGGGTTCAATTTTTACTTTTGAGATACAAAATGTTGATATGAAAGCATTTGTGCTAGCCGTGCAGATGCAAAACCATGAGACGTCAATAAAATCTAGATAATTTATTTGATCTATTCTATTTGACGAATCTATCACGTGTGCACTGCACTATTGTATGTTTAGTAGGTCACCTGACAGGCAACTGCTAAACAATCGTATTTGGGATCCCTTAATACGAAAGAACCCTTCAAAAACAAAAATTGGCTTAGTGGTGCCAAATTTATACAATACTTCTTATTCATAATCACAAGTTAAAAAGAACTGTCTCTATTTTTTTCGAATTTAGGATCCGGCTGTAAGAATGTGACACGGCTGTTCTCCACTCATTGAAAATATGTTTGTTTTTGGATTTCCCTTGAAAATTGTGTAAAATGTCGATGTTTGTTGTGTGTTTAGACGCATAATTTCCTTTGTGTTGTCTATTTGTACTTAATGCTATTGCTGTGTTGTGAATAAATATATTTTCTTTCTTTCTTTCAAATACCAGATTGCACACGGCGAGCGAAGGCACGTGTAGAGCCTAGCAATAAACAAACAAACTAACCATAAAGTTCACATATTCATAACTAATTATAATAAATGTTTTTTAATAAGCACAGTTATAATTCATTAATACATTACTAATTGTTTCATCACACGCGCACCCGCGTTCCTGGCGCATTCCAACGATTTCCCATTCAAAATTAGGACGTGTCTTTATGACGTTTGAGTTGCGTTCCCCAGGTCCATTTTCCGATTTCACCGCCGGGTATTAGAGCATGACGACTTTCACAATACCTATATTAATTATTCAGCTGAGGCATGGTGGAGGCTGGACCTTTCACTGAAGAGTCTTAGGGCCTACACTAGCTGCGGCGGACGCCTGTACCACTACCATGAGTTTACAGTGACAGTGCTCGATAGCGACGGCGTAAATTATTTGTATGGAGAATTGTACAGCGCCTCTACAAATAATTTACGCCGTCGCTATCGAGTACGGTCATCGTAAACTCATGGTAGTGGTACTGTTGAAAAATATAGTCTAAGATCCGAACTTGAAAAGATCTTCGCCGGTCTGATAATAGAAAGAAACCTACTTTATAATAAATTTAGTATATTAGAAAATATATTAAAAATGGATTTGCTAAAAAAATCCTGGACAGGCTATTTTTAATTATTAAAAAAAAGATTTTCAATAATTTTTTGTTGCATCATCGAGATAATAAGAAAATTTCATATTGACTTAAAGTTTAAAACCTATAGAATATGTAGACGTTGGGTTTGCTATTGTTTACCTGGACGAAGTACTGGGTTGCCAGGTATAAACTCAAACAGTTATATCGATGCCAGTTACTTTCACTTGATTGGATAATAAAACAAATTGTATATAAACGTAAGCGCTGTTCTATTGTGAACACGTTGATATAGGGTTGCCTGCATTTAATTAAAAACCATTAAAAAATATAAAAAAAAAAAATAGCCTGTCCAGGATTTTTTTTGCAAAACCATTTCTAATATATTTTCTAATATACTAAATTTATTATAAACTACATTTCATTCTATTATCAGACCGGTGCAGATCTTTTCAAGTTCGGATCTTCTGCATGAGCGCTAACAGCGCGCGTCGCGTGCGACGGATTTTACCTGCATCCGCGCTCCCAGGCGTGCGCCCACTCAGTGCAACCTAGCGTAGGAGTCGAGTGGGTATAGAGGAAAATTTTTACACATCTCCCTACGTATCCATATACTAATATAAATGCGAAAGTATGTTTGTGTGTTTGCCCGTCTTTCACGCCGTAACGGAGCGACGGATCGACGTGATATTTGGCATAGAGATAGTTTATGGCCCGAGAGTGACATAGGCTACTTTTTATCTCGAAAAAATGCAGTTCCTCAGGGAACAGCGCGCGATAACGAATACCACGCGGGCGGAGACGCGGGCAAAAGCTAGTCTACAATAAAACAAAGTCGCTTCCCGTTATCTGTTCTTCTGTGTTTACCATCGCGAACCGTGTTGAGCCACTCACCATTATTCATAATTTAGCTGAGTTATACATAATCGTAGTAAATATTGTCATTATTAAACCAAAATAGGATTACACGACCAAATTACGGACACAAATTACGGACAGTAAGCATCAACAATCCCGATTAGCGAATGTACGCTTAGAACTTTTTAAAGAAGTCTGCCTTTTTTTGCTGAGCCGGGACCATTTCGGGCACAAGCAAATAAGTATCCTTAATTATTTTTTGTATTTTCTTTTCTCATTTTTTTTTTCATTTTTTTTTTGCTGTATCTATTGTTTATAGTTCAGTTCATTTCATATCATATTATTTTGGGAAAAGGGAGTTGAATTTTATGTGAAGTTAACCGCTTTCTAATATTACAGACTTGCTTTATTTTTGTTGATATTTTCCACTTTTCGGCCTGTTTATTTTGTATTTCTGTGCGCCAAGATGACATGTCTCAGAGCTATGCTGCGGACAGATAGACATGACAAAAATATAAGGGTTTAAGGATAGGGTATGGTTTTTACCACTAAACCCCTAAGATTTTATTACCGATAGTAGGTATATTTGTTACCATGTCAGTCGTGAAATTATGCATGAAGTAAAATCCTATACATGTATATTAACCATATAATAAACAGTCTTTCGTTAAGTTTGCACAAGCTTAGGTCCGAGACGTTCGGTCTCATTTAATCGCTGCTTTGTACATTTGACACTAATCCTCGTTAGATGACAGTCTCGTGACAGTATACAATGTATACAAGCCGTAAAAACTAAGGTGTACAAAAAAGGCGTCGCGTCTCGATAACCAGAGCGCAGCAAGGCTACCACGAAATTCGAAAATCGAAGTTCGTATCGTACCGTCCCGCCTACGCTTATGTCATTTAATACGAGCGTGAGGGGGACGGCACGATACGAACTTCGAATTTCGTGTTTCGGAGTAGCTCTTCAGGTTTCTGAACTGAATATATATCTGATATACTCGTCTTGTTATACTATGTTTTAAGTTTTATAAGTTATAAGTCCACTCAACTTTGTACATTCAAATCTTCTTTTTGATCCGATAAAGGTACTTTGTAGATTAACAATATTTCTTTATTATCTTTTACGCGAATACGTTAAAGCGATGCAATAAAGTGCAGTCAGTCAAAAAAAAACCAAAGCAGTTGGATACCTTAACGTCCGTGGTTAAAATTTGTATGAAACTTTTCGTTGTTAAACGAAAATTAACCATATAATTACATAATGTCATATTTTGTAATAAGGCCTGGTGTTATTAAAAGCTCTCAGTGACCTGCATACAATCGTCCATTTAGAAGAATCCAAGTTAATACACTTAGACCCACTTGCAGGTAAAAATAAATCTAGATTTAGTTGTTAAGCCTGGCTTAAGCTTGACAGTTGCATAAATTTTGACACTACTAAACTAAGCTTAACGCTAACTCGAGATTTATGTGTTTCCAGCAAGTTGCCATTAGGACGTCTTGTAGGATTTTGTAAATCTCGATTTAAGGCTTAAGAGTTCTTGTATAGATCTGACAGGACTTAAGACCACTTAAACCTAGATTAAAAAGCCTGCCACTTGGACGTAAGAATTAAGATAGAACTCGATTTAATTAAATCGTAAGGAACTAATGGTAAGCAAGCAACTGGAAAAAAAAGGTATTATAATATTATTATTACTAATGGAAACAATACATTTCAAACATACAAAGTATTAATGCAGATTTGAAGAAAAACTATTTTTAAGCATACTAATAAACAGGGTAGGTCCATAAAATACCCTTTTAAGACATTTGGTGGCTGTAAGCGCCTTTATGCGAATGATTAACCAGAATGTTATAAATGCATCATCAGTTTTACTTTGTTCAGATGGATATTGGGTTAGTAAATAATCGCTTAAGTCTGTCGTCAGTAAAATCTGATTACCAAAATGATTTAACCAAATGGTCATAATCGTGCCACTCCATTAAATGTAAAAATACGAGACGGACGCCGTGTTATAAATTTTAATAATTACATTTTTGAAACATCAAATTGCACATCGCAAAAGTTACGAGCCCTGACCTCAGCTAACGATGTTTACAATTATGCAGACCATCTTGTTTAAGTTTAAAAATAACTATTATAAACTTGAGCTTATCTTCTTTGTACCGTACGCGTTTTACAGCTCTGGTTCCGTCGATGCGTAAAGAGCCACTTTACGTTCAATTAGCAATTTTGACAAAATTTAATTTTGTGTGCGAGTACTTTGTTTGTCAAAACATTGCGTTTGCAATCAATTTGGGGATTAAGACGGGAGATCATTGGTTTCTGTGCTTGGACTAATATGGACATTTATAAGCTTACCGACCATGTTGTGCCATCAAATGTTAGATTTTTATGTGAAGTGTGATATAAAAATAACAAAACAAAATCTATAATAGTCGCTAATTTGTGTCAAATTTGTAATTTGAAACGCCACCCTAAAAATAAAATTATGTTTTGAAAATGCATGTTTTATATTTCTTTTATGTATCTCGAATTTCTGATCGCCGTTTAATATATGGTTAAATCGTGTGCAACAATGATAAAACATTGCTTTAAAAGATATAAACTTCTCTTTGCCTCAGGCCGGACACTTCTGAAATGTGGTCCATTATAATAATGCCTAGGCTTAGATACTTAGACGCCGTTACCTAAGGAACCCTACAGAGTGCATTTTTCGCGATAACAGTAGCTAGCTACGTACCCGGGACCTGTCCTACTAAACCTAAAGACAAATTGCTTGACTCCTGATAAGCTAACCTTATCGCTGCGCAAGAGTAAACACCACGAAGATACTGTTATATCAGCCATTATTATCAAACTACGCCACATACTACAGTGACGATCAAAAGTAATGGTTCGGATTTCGTACAGTTCTTTGTGACTTAGCATTTTTGCTCGTCGTTCACTCGAAGGCGCGCCCTTTCACAGCAAGTTGTCAACATCGTACGTAAAACTCGCACTTACAAGGTGTCATGGTGTGCGTGACTGATGGTACCGACAGCAAGCAAACGTTCGTTTTACGCACACATACGCGTATTAGATATTTTATGTATGTACGCGACGGCTCGGCGTTGTATGTGTGAGTCGGAGATTGTCGGGCCGATATAAGATGGTTTAAACCCTTGTTTTACTCGTATTGCACTGAATCTTGTATGAAACTCCGTCTCTATCCCGAAATCACCGCAGTGCTTTAACCCGATGCGTCGGAAGAAACGATAACTGAATAATTAAAAATTAGTTACTTCACAACATTTCTTATCAATTGTGATAATTTTATCCGCGTACTGACATTGCTGCATGTATTCAAGACGTGGACAGGGAGTTTTTTTTATTTTGACGCTACCAGGTCTTATGAGGCCTGAAAATCGGTATGGTATGCCACGAAGTTCGATTTTTTGCTCTATTTCTAGCGCTGGTAGGACGTGCTTGTCAGATATTTTTGCACGGTATGCTGTGTCAGATGTTAATGCAGGTGATTGTACAGTCACTAGCACCAATATCTGACACAAGAAAGCGTGCTTAAATATCTGATAATGTTACTCTTTTTCTCGCGCTGGTAGGACGTGCGTGTCAGATATTTTTGCACGTTATGCTGTGGCAGATTTTAATGCAGGTGTCCGTACTAGCATTATATATACAAAACTTCAAGTCAATACAACCACTGCAAGTGGATCAAAATTAACTTGTAAGATTTGAAGCTTATATCCATACTAATATTATAAATGCGAAAGTGTGTTTGTGTGTTTGTATGTTTGTCCCTCTTTCACGCCGTAACGGAGCGACGGATCGACGTGATTTTTGGCGTAGAGATAGTTTATGGGCCCGAGAGTGACATAGGCTACTTTTTATCCCGGAAAAATGCACAGTTCCCGAGGGAACAGCACGCGATAACCGAATACCACGCGGGCGGAGCCGCGGGCAAAAGCTAGTTATAAATAAAAACGCCTAAATAAAATCTTGTGAAAAGCGTCAGCGCAGCGTGGTTTGTTTGTGTATGATGATAGTTGGGTGTATGTGTGTGTGAGTTCCTACAGTGTGGAGGTGGTGGAAAATGGACCTCCGCAAAGTAACGCCTGATTCAGTAAATTACTTGTAAAGGTCTATCCATCAAGCCGTATCCATACCATGACCGTAACAGCAACGTGTCAGACAAAAATATATTCTTTGTATTGAAAAGTATGAGACTATGCCCACTACCTAATATAGTGATAGTCTAGTTCTAGTCTTAGTCTTAGGTGGTACTTATGGAGCCAAAATAAATTTTTGTTTCTTCTTTCTTTCTACTGCTTTTCACTTCGATGGCGAGGAAATGAAATAGCAACAGTGTAAACAATGACTCACTTTCTATGTACTTACTTTTTTTCTCCCACTAGCACGTTTCCTAACCAACGCGTCGCTGTCGCGTGTCATTTATGCGCTTGACATTCCGTTCCTGACACGTTCCTAGTACCGTCATGGTATGATACGGTGTTGTGGGTAGGTACCTTTTGAAGTATGTACAGTCAAGTGTAAAAATATTAAATTATTCAAAGTTTCAAAAATAAGTACCACAGACTCTTATCCCTACGGCCGTAGTTAACATATTTTTGAGTGGTTCGTACCCATACATATTTTTGCACTTGACTGTAGCGCACAGGTCAATGAACCCACGAGAAATCTAATCCCGGCCGCCCGCTAGCCTCTTTAATTATAATACCCTCCCCACGCGCGGGAGTGGGTTCGTGCGGTTTGCAATCTGCAGTAATGCAGGCTTTCTCTGCGCCCGCGCAAACCGGAACCGCAACTGCACTGTCGCCTAGGCTGACCTCGGAGGAGTTTACTCACCTAGCGCTGTATCTATTTGGACCTAGATGCAGTTTATACAGCGTGTGTTTATTGAATCAGGCGTCACTTTGCGGAGGTCCATGTCAATGAACTAAAAGAATTTCCTTGCTCACCTGCGACCTTACGATAGCTAAGCTTACGCAAAATATGCGTGTTCATGCAGTTCCTCCTCCTCCTGTAAGAACACACACAAATTACACAAACCCGTCTATCACCACCACCACAACACACTGACGCGTTTCGAACTCAATCAGAGCTCATCTTCAGAGTAACACAACCGTACAACATGCTACCAGTTGTTAGACTAACAAACCACAACCACCGTTTTAATTTGTCACTATAACTCCCCAAGTATCCACATATTTTTTTCCAAACAAAACAAAAACTACCAGCAAAATTTTAATAAATTTTAACTGTCCTACAAAACTACCTTGATTTTTTAATTTTTAGCTTTTTTATTTTATTTTTTTGCTAAGGTCGCGGGTGAGCAAGGAAGTTCTTTTAGTTCAGCGTTTATTTTTGATACTACCCCAAACTGTAACCAGACGAAGATTTAAGTGCTGTGAACCGATATCAAAATCAATTGTTAATTTAGAATTAACTACCAGAGTGTAATTAATTTTTGAAATATTTTCGAGCAGCAATGTAATGCGTACAATAATTTGATACGAGAGAGAAGCGTTCTGTGACAGCTGTCACGTCAACAAGTGCGACGTTTTGAATAAAATGATTCCCGTAAATGCGCTCCCGTGATTGGGTATACATACATCGTACTAGTTTTAGTAGTTTTATTTTACGAATATCGAACTACCGAATTCCACGTCACAGTTCAGTCTTCACACTTCATATATATTTTTTAATTTTAAATACCGACTAAAAACTTCCCTTCATACTTTATACAGGCTTAGGACTGTCAGCAACTTTTATAAAATTTTCAGTTAATGCTTGTTTTCAAGTTGGCGGACGGAACGTTGTCAGCCGCCGTACTCCTAAATACTCGTACGCTAAAAGATTCGCGGGCCGTAACGCGTACTCACGCGTCCAAGCCAAAACCTATTCCAAAAACCTATTCCAGTAAATACGTCTCACCTCTACATAATACTTTTAATTCTACTCCAAAAACAGAACTATTTAATAAAAAAAAACATTCATTCACCTGTTCGTTAATTCGTAATCGGATCTATTAACAAACACTGCATTCCTTAAATATTCGCATCTTGCAGCTGTGTCAATGTTGACCGAAATCAAATCGTCCAAGAGTGGGCGAATGCATATTTTCCAATTCACAAATTAGCACTTTCGGTCGAGTGCAAGTGTCGTTTCCTTAAATGTCGCGTATTATTGGTGTTTACCTAAAGTGCTTGTATAATAATTTAAGTTTTATATTTCACGTTTTGAACCCTTGCGAGTTTTATTTTATGCTTTTTCAACAAGACTTTTTGATTTTCTATGATGGATATTGGAGTGTCCCTTTGCCCTAATGGTCGCTTCATCATTTAAATACTTTTGACCAGGATAAAGCTTTATCATATTCTCTTGATGTCACTTATACTTTAAACTTATCTTTTGCGTCATACTGGGATCAAAAATACCCCTAGACTAGATATTTTCGTCGTCCAAGATAAGCTCTTTTTAAAATACGAAGTGGCAGCTTAACACTACTATCTTATCAAAATCAGTTATTTTTTGGAAGGGAAGTTAAGTCTTTCTTCTTTATCCAGGTAAGGCGGGAAAGAGACGGCTTTCGTCTCCGCGATAAACGATAAATTCTAGCAAGTTAAGAATACCGGTGGTATCTTTACGATTTGCTTTTAGCGTAAGTGTTTTGGTGATTGTGTTTCGTTTATTTTTTGTTGTCCGCTCGCTTAGTCACGACGGCGACAATATCATCTACATATATTTCCTAAAGAAATCGCTGTTTTTTCAGGTAGTGAACATTTAATAGTCTTTAAAATAAAACACTGAATCGAGTTCGGAAAGCTCGTTTTGCTCGTGCACTCGTTTTACGCGACGGAAGCGAAATTGTAGACGTGTGTCTTCTGTCTCACACCAACGAATGCCTGCGTCCCTCTCTATTTACTTGACGGCAGGCATATTTTAGTTTTTCACAAAAAAAAACGTGTAACTGAGTCATCGGTTCCTATTTTGTCGTCGCGTGCTTGTTCACTGAGGCCATTTCAGGGTGTTTGACTCGATCCTCGTCTCGGATGACCAGCCTTCAACCGATCAGCTGTGGTGATGTCATTAGGTAATATTTGCTTTGCGCATTGTGTTTCAAGTGTGACATCGACATCACTTGATCCTGTGTAGGCATCAGTGTAAACAGCTTGTGTTAGTACGGACTTTACCTACTGATGATGACCAGGAAGCTACAGCTTACTGTGAGCTGCCGACTGGATGCCAGCGAGCGTGTCTACGTTCATTGTGGGGTTTAGACGCTCGCTAGCAGCACATGCTATGAACAGAGAAAATGCTAGCTGTAACAGTTTCCTGCCTTACTGTATAAGCGCTATGCCGTTTGTGCTCTCGTCAATTTGTGGCCTACCAGAAGTCGAAAACAAACTTAAGTGAATTCGGTAGCTATGGGCTGTCTCAAACTTTAATTTTGAGACTATGACACCTTTTGTTGATTACATGTCATAAAACCAAGCGCGTAAATATAAAGTATAATTCTATAGCTTGATATAAAGCAAAGCAAGTGACAATAGACTTCGCTGTCAGCTGTAAAGTAAAGCCTTATCAAAGGGCATTATATTTCTAATAAAGATCGACTTAGCTAGAATCTTACTAACTGCTGGTAAGTAAGTATAGTACCATCGTTTGAAAATAGCATATTGAAAGTACTGTAAACCTGTGCTGAAATTGAAGTTCGAATAGAGTAGAAAATTAAATACAGTTCTAAATAATTTTGTCAACTAGTCCAAAAGTGATTTTGAACTGTAGTTTTTTTAGTATTTCTAGTAATGTGATAACAAAATCGATCCACTAATCTAGTCTGTAGAAAGCGCCTTATAATGAATAGTTGTATACCTACATAGACATATTTTTGAGCACGTAGGTTCCCGCCGCAATAAATATTATGTATATGAAGCTGACTTTGCCCAGGCTATTATCCCTTTGTATTATTTGAGTCATTTTTGTCTCTGATTTTCTAAAAGCCGTCCTTGAGAGCGGTCAGGTCACGAAGGACACACGCTCTTAAAATTTTAAATTGCTCGTTAGTGCGTACGTTGTTGCGACAATAATAAAATTTTATTTTACTGCGGGTATGATGGACGGTATTAACATTTATTCAATTATCAAAATGTTGCCTGGGCTTTGACCTAACTTTTAGTATTTCTTTGCCCTTCCTAAACGTGCCGAGATGATGACTTTTTTGCGCTCAAAAGTTTTTATTTACTTGTTTAAATTTTAATGGCATAGCGATAGACTGTAACAGCTGTCTAAATCAACGGTTTATATCTCAATTTTCGGTGCACGTGTCGTAAAAGTCAATAAAAGAGACAGATAATACTTATGTCAATTATGTGTCCTCCGAATACCAGGGTCTGTGGATAAGAAGGTCACAACTTGTTCAATTAACCAGACTGTACAAACAGTGCACTTCTAAAATTCTTAACGGTACGCCACCGCGATGCGGAAAAGCTCAAAATACATTCAGTAGTAGGATTTTCTGTTCGTGATTCAGGGACGGCGTGCGCGCATTCATAATGGGACTTTCAGCTTAACAAACTTACCTCTCGTTCTAAGTTCAATGCACCTATCAGCTGAGTCAACTCCGATATTTTTATTTCACCTTTTGTGCCGGCGACGATTCCCGGACAAAGTTGCAACCGATATTTTGACGCGAGGCTTAGGTTCCCCCGTAAAGCGTTGAGAATTTCATTATTTGTACGTTGGCACGTTTTTACCTCAGTTTTCGAACGTAAAAAAAATCAGGACGCATGCTGTCCACGATTGGCTTATCGTTTTGATATTATGATGTCATCTCGACTTGCATCTTTACTCGCACCGGTCTAGACCTGCTCGCGAATCGCGACCAACCTTCAACTCAGTCAGCTGAGCGCGCCCCGCTAATACGACAAGTATTTATTGTCCAACATTCATCATTCATGTCATCGGACCACGGATTTGCAGACACGATATTTAAAATGCCCCTCGAATTCATCGACTTGTCTATGCCCAGCCCCATATAGGAATCTGATGCAAGTTTTTATTTATAATGTCTAATGTCTAATGATTCAATAATTTATAACAGACTTAGTGATCATTATTACATGTGGCTTTTTGTTTATTTTTTATTGCAATGGCTTAGTGTTTTTTTAACGTCTGCTATGATGTGAAATTTTACGTTTCATGTCCGGTTGGGTTATTGAATTACTCTTACGAACATGAATGTTCTGAGCAGCTAGTACCTCTCTAAGTAGGTTACGGAGGTAACGGTTCATAGGCCCTAGCTGCGCTGCACTTGCATTAACGACTTGGCAAACTGCCACAGTAGGTATAATAGCTATGTTCAACTACTAGAGTACTTAATCTTGTTAGTGATACATATATACTTGCTTGCATATTTATATTGTGTCTAATCCCTGCCAATCCTGACTTCTTAGTGATGTTACATACACATTGTTGTCTTACATGAAAGAGGCATAATTAAGACATTTAGAATGAGTTAGAAGCTTATAAACGCAGACTTTGGCCAATTAAAAGCAGCTACTACGTCATGTTAAAACTTTAAAGTGAAAGAAGACGTAGCACCTAAAGGGTGACGAATGTAATGTTTACAAACTGAGTAAATATTATTTAATGATGAATTTTCTTAATCTTTTATGGGTTGGAAAGGTTTTCTGGTCTCACCTCTGTGGATATAAACTCAATTTTGCTAAGCTGATCTTTGTAGGCACCTACACTTAGTTTTCTGGTTTCCCAGAAAGTCTGCATTTCTATTAAGATTTATGCGTTTGGCCGGAGTACGGTGGGCGGATTACTATTCTAAATATAGTTCTCTTACTGAGCGAGTACTTCGACCAGATACTCTCCGTGCTACGATTGATTTATACGGCTTCATAACGGTTGTTTTACTTACACCTAGACGTCCCTGGTTCTACCAACAGCGAGCCATTATGTAAACAATGTGCTTTATGATATTTGCTCGGCGGTGCCGACAGTGCCAACAGCGGCGACCTCATTGAGGCACCTGCGGGCAGTAGCTACAAACCTCCGACAAGTGTTAAAAGCACAAAAAACGGAAGCCTCAATACCGACTCACCAAACCGCTCTGCGCCAATGACACATAGCAATAACAAATGATTCCTCTCGATTGTCAGCGAGTTTTTTTTTTCCACCATCGATCACGGACGCGTATCACGTACCAGATCGCGATATAGACAGTGCAGTTGATAAATGTTAGGCGTACTATTGTAGTGTAGTGCCTACATGTAATTGCTGGTTTTTTATTGTCAACGCTCTTGACACCTGAGTAGGAGCATTAATCAGTTGTCAACCGTGCTCAATGTAGAACAGCAGACAATGCGCAGGCGATCAATAGACGTCTTAGGACGCCTCTGACATCATCCGCAGCAAGCACTACGTACGGCTGGATAGCCAATTTTTTCTTAGCTTTTATTTAATATTTCATCAACGTCTCAGCTGGTGATGAACAGCAAAAACGTCAACATTCTGCTAATATTAGGTAAAATAAAAAAGTTTAGTTTTGAGTGCAAAAAGCGCGCTGCTCACGACTTGTAATGTGTTAAGTAATCAGCCACGTTCTGGTTCATTGCACTCACGAATGTTCGCGCTTCAACTAGTGCCGTGACGGTGAATTCATTTCTACGCTCATTATATTTGCAACGCCTGTTCGATTTGACATACAATATCGTTATTATTGCCTTGTTTCTCTACGTTTTCTCACCGCGCCTTTAAGTGCCTTCCGTAGCTTTGTCTGGTTATGATACGCGTTTGCTCAGTTATTATCTTGGTGGATACATTTTATGTATTTAGGCGCATTCCTGAGATACAAAATAACACATGCGTTTAATTTTTGAAAGAAATTTTCGAAGGCCGGTTTTTTAAATACCATTATTGAAGTCGCCAAAAGTCAAAACTAGAGGAAGATCATTGTAGTAACAATATGTTCGTGTCGATAAGTTTCAGTATAATGATGCATTTCATGCCGATGATGAAATTATTACATCAAGTCTACGTCACTGAAACCCCCTGATGTAGGTAGTTTAACACGCTAAATAGAAAGATAAAGAGCGACTGCAATTACGACTAGCATATTTAACACAAAACAAAGATGTGAGCTCTGCCGTTACTCTTAAATTTGTTGTAGGTATGCATTTAATTTCTGCATATACCATGTTGGTTAGGCTACATTCGCAATGCTCGAGCACATTAGATGCTGGTATAAATTGGCTCTAAGAGCCCTTCTAATCATAATCACTTTCTTTTACCTTATGACTAAACATATTCAGTGTCCGAGGGAACATTTTATACGTAGGTGCAATCTCTATAACTTTTCCATCGCGATCGTCACACCGTGGAACTTACCACAGTAAAACAACGCTATACTTTACAGATAAAACCACTGTGACATTTATAGCATTGTAACGCTGTACTGTGATATTAATTTTTGCTTCGTTTTTACATATTAGAAAATTTACATTCGCTCTTCTCAAATAATTTAACGAGACTTAAGTAGGGGTATTTGAAATGGTTTACACATGCATCCTCGTTTACATAGCGAGTCCATTCTGTCAGGTGACTCGTTGAATTTAAAATTTATCTCCTAAGTTAGTGCTCCAACGTGGATTTGCAAAAGACCTGTTTACTGGACAAACTGCATACGATAACGTGTGATACCTACACTGTATCGCTCTGTAAATATTTGCACGGATTTCTTCTACGTTTACCTTAGGAATATGACGGTAATTAAAAGAATTAGCGTGGTTAAATTTGTACTGAGGTGAAGTGTTAGCTTGTATGTAACGAAAAAAACTCTCGCCTCTATTTCAACCACTGAAACTTTGGTTTAACCCTTTTCCGCTCCGCGAATTTAGATACCATAGATAGCACAAAATTAATCACAGTTTTATGTTGTTTACCTTTGCGGGATTAATTTAAAAATGCATAATATTATTAACAACTTCAAGTAATTTTGCACCATATTGTGAATTTAGTAAGGTCGAATATTTGTGCACATTTAATTTTATGTGGTCGCTATATGTACTATGCCTGGAAAAGGGTTAAACCACCAGTTAGACGAGCAATTAATTGTATACTAGAGCTCGCTTTTTTTCGCACATGGTCATCCTAAGTTGGCGAAATGTTCAGTTGACTCTCAACTGCTGAGCCACACTCCTTCGATCATTCTTAGCCAAGATGAAGCACAGACTTGGAACCCCTCAAGTCAGCCGTGTGCTCCAAATCGTTACAGGTTGCAGTCGCTTGTCGCCTGTCACGTTTATAAATCAGTTTGCACTATTGTGTAATTTTTGGCAGCGTTTCCATTTTCATATAACACAATACAATGGGTCTTTATTAAATACTACAGACGAGAGAAAATTCTGAGCGATATTAGTTTTTGTCACTTTCCATAATGTTCCTACTGCTTACTGAGATCTAGAGCTCAAACTTGCGCACCTCCAACTATCACAATTAGCATGCAAATTTCAAATTGCCCATGACTCTTTAGGACTTGCTGAACCACGAGTTACATGCAATTTAAATTAGTTGCAAGCTTTTATGTGTCACGCGTTACGTGCCATTGCTATTCAGTCATGGTCATGACACACGTGGTCGAAGACCACGGCGCCAACGCACTGACTCACTCAAAGCGCACTGTTTCCAAAACCTGCACCCATTATACATTACCCAAACACCCGGGTCACCTGATAATGCATAATGAGAGCGATAAAAATGCATTCGACTACAGTCGCCATTGTCGCGATAACAACGTTATTGGCCAACTTGGATGCCTTTCGATAAACTAAGGTTAAGGAACCCGTATCTTGGTAATAGACAAGCCAGTGTCCGTGAGTGCTTGCAACATGCATTAAGTTGCCGTTTGTGATGCATTCTCTTGCCGGAGTACAGTTAGTGACCTGGCGCTGGGGCTAGATGCGCGTGCACTTCGTATGCGTTTATATTCAAGCTATTCCTATTAGGTTGCTTCGATTTTATGTTTGATGTACGTACTTCGTATCCGTTTATAGACTAGAGACCGGCTTTTAGATTCTCTTGTGATGTAGATGCGAGAAAGGTTACCTATGTGATGATAAATGAAAACCATGTTTTTTTAATAACGTCGCTGTTGTAAAGAAGGAATATTGACGAAAATATGGATCATAAGATTCTTTGCGTCAATTAGGCCCTAACCTTTCAGTGATGAGAGACCTTTTTTGCCCTGCCGCGGACCACTTGTAGTTCGAAAAATACACTTTTGATGAAAATTAATAGGTAAAGAATTCTCTTTTTTTTTCGATGGCTTCACGGACTAGTTTGGGTGTCCAGGGACCACCAGTGCTCCGCGGACTTCTGGGATAAAATCTTCCTCCTCAAAAGTAATAAAAAGTGTGTTCCAACCAAATTGCCTGATTTAGACCCACGCGTCGCAAACAGGACAAGCTAAATAAAACTTAAAAAATATATATTTCCCTGGGTTTTTTATAAGCATACTTACTTTTATATGATTACTAAATGTAGATAGGTTTCTTTGCAGTGTAGGTAAGGTACGCTCTCTGACAACTCGTTTGATGGAACGTGAGTCGTCATTTCTTTTTGGAGTTATTATTTTTAGCGAGTTATTACCATTACATGTTTTAAGATTTGGTAGTAGGCGACGTTATTTATAGAGTTGAAAAGGTTTGACTGAACTGAACAAAAACTAACCAAACGACTAATAGGCGCAATTTCATACTTAAACAAGTGTTTGTAGATAATGAAGTTTACAAACCGAAACACGGAATGTAACTACCTCAAAATGATGAGTAATATTCACTTGAATTGAACGTTATT
Organism: Choristoneura rosaceana; assembly: GCA_037349165.1. Lineage (NCBI taxonomy): Eukaryota > Metazoa > Arthropoda > Insecta > Lepidoptera > Tortricidae > Choristoneura > Choristoneura rosaceana. Next base: position 4,828,577 of record JAZBNJ010000006.1, on the reverse strand, counting down.
TAGTTACGCAATCAATACCTAGTGACGTAAATAGGTACAGAGTTCCAGTACTTGTTAGAAATATACCTATGGTTGTTCATGTCGAGGAAATTTCATAGAAGTTAATGCCTTAACCGGTACACACAGGTTCCGCAAAGCATGCAATATAAAGTTCTATAATTATATTGCTGTACTGGCGGTTGTGCAACCGATGCATCCGTATCGTGGGTTGATTCTGTACCTATCGACAGCTTTGCACTGCGTATAAATGTTCATGACACATCGATGCACTCACTCTAACACTGTAGAACACATACAAATGCTCTGTGGTGTAGCTTAATTCATTTCAAACGCAAAAAGAGGGGTGTTATAAGTTTGAACGCTGTTTCTGTCTGTCTGTGGCATCGTAGCTCTTAAAATGCGTTTTTTTTTGTTCTTAGACATGTCTCATCAAAATCAAAATTGGTTCAACTTTGAAGTGACAAAGTCGGCGGTTTTACAACTTTTTGTTGGTTAGGTTAGATTATTACTAAAAATTATTCCATACAATTCAGCTTTAACACGTAAGGTTATTTTGCTAAAAGTTTAACTGCGTGTAAGTAGGGCATCTGAAAGCGGTAGTGGAGTACATGGAACTACCTGTGATGTAGGTCAGCTTATCAAGTAGGTAACGCACCTGTGCTGTTAGTTAAGGTACCCGTGATTGCTTTACAATCAACTACATACTAAATCTGTGAGTTGTTGTACAAGTAGATTTATGACTGGACGGCAACTTGCACCAAACAAAAGACCTGGGTTCTTTACAAACTTCATTTCTATTAAAGATTTCAAAGCAACCTCTTTCATGTTTGATCTCACAAAAAGCTCCTTGAATAAAGTCCGTTTTTAATTCAGATCGGCTTCCTAAAGTATATATACCTACACATGTTCAAGTTAATGGTCTGATTTTACCTTCCCTTAATGTGAGTTTTCAGTGGCATCGGTTTTTAATTTGTTATTTTGACGTCTCGAGGCACGGCTGCGTTTATTTAATAAGCCGTTTTAATGGCACGAATTTTTCGCCGGTCAGCGATTAAACCAAAAGCAGAGAGACAAAATGCAAACTCAGTTTTATACCTCACGTTCAACTGGATACCGTCCAATGTTGAGTTTCGATCTAGACTCACATAACCCCTTCTTCTTTCCGGCCGTTCTTGCTAAAAGGGGAGGTGTAATTATAATTTAGCGTACTGAAAACAATATGACAAATATTCATCGCGAATTTAACCTGTAATACTGGGAAATTGGACTTAATTGCGGCAGGAGATTCTTTGAGAAGCAATAACCTTTGTGGTTTCTTTGTAATAGTTGTGAAACTGTAAGTCCTACTAAAGTTGTAAATGTAAAAGTTTGTGAGTGTGTTTGTTACTCCTTCACGATAAAACGAATGAAATTTGGTAAACAGATCGCTGGGTCTCTGGAATAACACATAGGCTACTTTTTATTCCAATATTCTGGAACGGATATGGAACGGTATAATAAACCGATTCTCTGGTGTTTATATACAATCACAATAGAGTTTGACCACGATATAAGTTATCTCTGATGTTTTTATTCAACGTTATAATAATATTCACGAGATTTCGGGATTTAAGTTCGAATGCCTGGTCTAATAGTCATTGCGAGCGGAGTTGCGGATAAAATCTACATATGTAAAAAAAAAAATTTTGGTACCTTCTGTTAAATTAACATAGGGTTCCTACTTACCAGTTGCTGTTTGTTGGACACTTTGTTCCGTATTTCTTTATAGGAAACTTTCATCACATAAAAGTTATTTAGAATATTTTTATCAATGTATAACGATTTTTTTTACCCTTTTATACTGAAAATAAGTGTGTCATGCAATTTCAGCAAATTTCTCAAATGTATGATAGGTACTTCACCTGACACGGTATCAGTCTCAAGTGTATGACACACTTTGAGCATTTCTACTCTGATAGCGCAATCACATCACCTTTGATTTTAATTCCCTTATCAGACGTTAGACGGGACGGAATTCGGGCGACGTATCGTTTTAAGGACAAAACAACAACAAAGTCGAGTAACCTAAAGCTTTAGAATTTGCAATGCTTCGTTTTAGTTTTCTCACACTGATAACGGATTCAACAAAAATGTGACGGAGAATGCTGGTCGGTTTCTTGCCGCGCTTATCAAAAATATTGATACAGAAGCTCTTTTTGCGATAATTTGGCTTGTACATAGCCTTATCTTTTGAAAAAGTCGTAGAATAAACTATAATTAGTTTTCAAACACACAAGTTTCTAGTTTGGAACTGTAGTGAAGTTACAAGCCACGTTTGGTTCTGTATTTGAACCAGGTTCGGCTTTATGTGATGAAATTGATTTATACGAGACTGAACTTGATTAGCTACGATATGTAGCTACAGAACAGAAATTTAGCCCAATTTGCGGCCATTCACTAACGCTGAATTGGATGTGGGTAGCATCCATGTAGGTGGAGGCCTCAACCGACGGTTAGACTTAGACAGTTCGAATTCAAATATAATCCTAATTTCCCACAACGTTCGGCATATATTCGCTTGGGACAGGACGCGGCCGAATTTGGTAATGTTCTGAATTAATTGCGTACGTTGGTTTGTCACGTAGCTCGCCATATACAGAGGCAATGGACACCTTGTATGGTACACCGGGAAGAGTGATTGAACTTACCATTTGAATTTTAACTCGTGCAGAAAGGAATAAAACATTATAGCGCGGCGTCCCGGCGCTTCCGATTCCCGCATCCGGGGAGCAACGGCCTGGTGACAGAAAATTTTGTCTTAACGTCTATTCTATAGTCTAGCGGCCTTGGTTCCGTGTTTATAGGACCTCAGGTTGCTATGGACGATTATGCTAATCAGCTGTGATTCATCATAGCTTTGGGTCACGATCAATCAGGTCTGTCTACCAATTCAATGGGAGAAATGACCAAGGATGTAGTTAAGTCATATTTGTTTGAAAAAAATAGAGCCTTAAAAAGTTTTGTGGGTTCAGAAGAGAGGTTAAGAAATATCACGTCCTTCTGGAGTAATTTTAGCGTTAAAATTCCTTTCTGCTTCAATTCTAAAGTCATCGTCTAATCCAAACTCAATACCTCTGAGTTAGGCCTACGGATAACAGCATATCTGCATTGGAAAAGTAAGATACCACATGTCCAGGATGTGGGTTTCCAGCGCGACGTCTCGAAGGATGCTGAAAGCTTTAGTGCTACTCATGCTCTTTATCAATGTGTAACCGTGAAATGATTCACCGATGCAGCAATAGTGAATCATTTCGCCATAGCGTAGTCGAATACGGGGAAGCTTATTTCGGGCGACCCCCGGACTGGCGCAAATATGTCGCTGATTGATGCTGAATCTCAAGGTGATTAGGAGGGGTAATGACCTGGTTATAAATGTCATTTGGAGGGCCCACCTTATAAGGGTAACACGAGATAGTGCGCATTCTAAGAAATACCGAGTTTGTTTCATATTTTGCGAGGTTTTGTTTAAACGGAAAATGTTTGAAGCTTTTTTCCCCGTGTTCTTCGAGGGTGTGTTCGTTTCGTTCGACGCAAATGGGCTTGTACGGTGTGTATAGATTAGAATTTTCTGTTTTTGGTCTTGTGACCAACGTTTATGGTTTACCTGTATAGTTTAGATATTATTTCTCAAAAGATTTACAAAAATTACTTATGGAGAAAACAATATTAATTTAACTTGAATCTATGTAAGAGAGGGTAGCATACAACAATGGTGACCAAAAATATATGAACTAAATTGGATAGGGGGTAATGACGGGAACGTTACTTATCTTATACTATTCCTAGGGATTATTTTGGATCATTAAACCTCAGGGGTTTTTTTTGTATTTACCCCTCCTTCGCTCTTAGTCTTACTTTTACTACTTCACCCATGTATTGATCTGAAAAATTATCTGTACCACTACCATGAGTTTACAGTGACCGTACTCGATAGCGACGGCGTAAATTATTTGTAGAGGCGCTGTACAATTCTCCATACAAATAATTTACGCCGTCGCTATCAAGTACGGTCACTGTAAACTCATGGTAGTGGTACTGGCGGTGGTAGTGCGCTTGAGTGTCTTGGTACGGGAGATCAACGAACTTATTTTGCTGATAAAAATCTAAATAGTCTTCTTTCCAAAGATCTTGCTAGATACAAAATATACGTACCCTTACAATCTCTTGAAATATATGCAGTCCAACGGCAATATTTTAATTGTAAATGCCTATTAGTTACATCCAAATCTCTCACAATCTTGTCATATTACGTATTGATAAATGCAGGTTTTTTTCTGCACACGTGCGGCAGATGACGACGCGGCGCGTGCGCCGGCCAAGCGCGATATTTGTGGATGTAATTATTTATAGATGTTAATACCTATTCCGGTTTTTATCACGAGTCATTTACATTCTGGGATTTGGAATAGACAATTTCGTTTGCTAATTGTTGACTTGGCTGGAGTAGATTGGCTGTTGTTTGTTGGGGGCGATGAGCTTGTAGGGTGGTATAGGCACCCATACGTAATGTGAATAAAAAAATATATTTACTAGCTTATGCCCGCGATTTCGTCTGCGCGGACCTAGGTTATCGCGCGGTGGCGTCCTCTACCGGAATAAAAAGTATCCTATGTTGATCCTTGGGGCTTAAACTATCTCTATACCAAATTTCATCAAAATCGGTTCAGCGGTTTCGACGTGAAAGCGTAACAGACAGACAGAAATACAGAGTTACTTTTGCAGTTATAATATTAGTAGGGATTACCTTAGTATCCCTTAAACTGTCTTTTGCTCTCGTGCTCATGAAGACCGTGTTTATAGTCTGCATAAAATTACTTTATTGCGCTAGCTGGTGTATAGGCTCCTACATTAAAATCTTCATCTAAGGCCAAGGCAATCAATCGCTAACAGCGACAAATACTATACTATTAAAAATATATCATTTATTTAATCTGTGTTTTAAGAATCACTAAGTTAAAAAAGTACGGTAGTAATATTGTCATGTAGCTATAAAATAGAACTACTTGAAAAATAAAAGATTGAAAATTCACATTTAATACTCAATGTTTCGGTTTAATGTCGTAAGTAAAGTGTAATAACTGGTTCATAAAACCTATTTTACTCTCGACTTAACTCCAAAATCTTGAGTGAAATGACGCGTTTTATGCTCTCGTTGTATAATCTATTATTTTAAAAGGATTGCAGAAAAGTTGTCAGCCTAAAGGGCTAAGATAGAATAATACCTTATGTCCCAGTATCATATTGTGAAATTTCAAATACCTATATTTATTTATCCCATCTTTGGAAATAGATGAAATTCAATTTACAAAATCAATGCAAGTTAAATACTTGTATGTCATAATAATAAATAAATTCCTCGGAAACCCTGTTATTCAGTATTTACCTATTTATACAATTGTCCTTAATTAATTTTCAATGTTATTACATTTGTTGTTTATTTCAAGTCCATCCTTGTTGCCAGTCAGAATCCCAGACCTTGCGGTTTTTGTGACTCGCTGTCCTGCGATAAGTACTGTTTGTTCGTTTGTATTACCTCCGGGAGTAATGTTTACGTATACTGTGCATTGTGTTTTTCATAACAAAGTTTTACCTCACTACGGTTGATGCCAGAGTAGCGTATTTTTTTGAGTTTGCGAGTCGCGTAATTTTGGTTTAATACAATATGTACCTAAAACTAATTTTGAGTCGCCGTGTGGCACAAACTGCAGTTATAAATTACGCAGCAGAAGTTACGCCATCTGTAACTCAAAATATTACACTCGTCTGATTTAACCCCATCGGTGGAAAAAATTAACGGTTGAAGAGCAGTCATTCCGTCACTAAATGGATAGTTAGAAAGAATGAAAGAGAAAAAAATATTTGTTCTTAACATTACATTGAAATAGGTACATAGAAACTAATAATCGTCCTGGTCTTCCATTGAGACAAAAAGGTTGTATAAGCCTTCCTGTTATCGAAGTAATGGCATTAACGAGTTAATTTTCATTCCAGCGAAAGGCAGGATGGCAGAGAACAAAGCCCCTAAATCCCAGGACGCTGGAAACGACAGTCCGGGCGGCGGGGGCCCCGATTACCAGGTCTACGGGTGTCTGCTACGCAACGAGCTGCTGGGCACACAGATCGAGGAGTTGAGGGGTCCGCCAGCCAACAGGACTGATGGGAAGAGGCCAGTGCTTCAGCCCCTGAACAGCCTCAAGGGATGCGTGCCTCCTGTCTATAATTACGGGACACCGGTCAAACAGCTGGAGGTGAGTGCTTATTCCCCTTTTTGTAACCCGTAGCTTGGCTTGCGTTTGAAAAATTTGATCCTTTCGTCAACGTTCAAAAGAAACGGGACGTTTATTCTGCAAGGCGCAAGTTGGCTCGTACGTCGTGTTCACTTTTTTATACTTACTATGAACGTTTTCGGAAAGACCGTCATAACTTGGCGTTATTTATTTTTTTGAAAAAATAAAATACGTGTGGTTACAAATAAAAATTAGGGTTTAAGTAGATGGTACGCTAGGCAATATGATGTTGGTAATTATTTAACATCGGTGATTACCTGCTTTAGCTAACGAGTTGGTACATAAATATCTTGGTTTTAAAATATCCATTAGCCACATGGATTCGAGTGCACGGATCCGAAGTCTAGTCATAAGTATTCTCATGCAAAAGTTGCTCCAATCGCGCGGTTGCTGTGGACGTGACTTTTCATCATACGCTTCCATTATACTCTGAATGATGTTTCGTCTTTATGAAATAACAAAGAGTGATTATTAAGAGTGCATTTACCAGACGCCCGGTTGCACGGCTCGGCATTTACTTCGTTATTTTGGATCTCTCTCATTTAAATTAAGTGTGGCATTTGGCGATTTCAAATAAAACAAGCACCCGTAATTAAATATCAGTTATCTTAGAAGCTACTACGTTTAAATGCGGCACGTTCAAAGTCAAATTAAGATAAAATAAATTAGTTTCATTCGGGATTATCTTTTACCTTCTAGCAGCAAGCCGACCGCGGACAAATCATTCCCACACACATAAACACTAAGGACATCGCGACCCAAATTGCATCATTACAGTATTTCATTAAAAAACCACCAAAACAATCGAAAAGCTTTCAGCTACACTACGTATTCGAAATCACGTCACAATATATACAAAAAAAAACGCATACTTACCTAATTAGCATCCTTTATCAACGACTATAAATGGAATCGCCAACAAATGCGATATCTGCATATTCCCTGTCTAATTGCAGCGCATTTATACGACAGCAATAAAACGAAATTGAAGAATAAACGTGTAATTAGCAATTCGCACGTTTTTCTAACATAAACTCACGGTTTTTTGTGCATTTTGATTTATACCATTATGCAGATTATGAAGTGGGCACGGCAGATAAATCTCACCAGTCGAGCCGAGCTTTTTGATGTCGCACGTTATTTATGGACATTACCGCTGATGTATTCAAGAAACCTTTCAGCGTTGACGAGTCATTTAGACGATTAATAATCGTTAATGCTGGCCGAATGCAATTTTTGTTTATTGCCTCATAAAACATCCGTTTGTTTTTTTTTTCGCGAATTCCCAGCGCAAACGCGAGCACTTTAGATACTGCCCGCTTTAGTTAATTAAACGTATCCTGTTTTTAGGTTACACGGGAATCTCGTACGATTTTAGGAACCTGCTCTGCACTGACCTGGAACTTGACCCGTCGATGCGTTCCTAAATTGAATCCGCTAATAACGAGCGTCATGATGTCGCGTAAAGTAGCGTATCTAATGTGAGCCCGCATTGACAGCGGCCGAGGGTAAAAAATATGCTAATACATACAAGCCGAAACTTGCCAGGTCAAATGGTGAAACCAACAGTCCTGTCTAATTTAGTTGGCCATAATATCGATTTTCGTTGCATTCTTTTAGGGTCCTCCGGTTTTTGGTTTCTATCGTTTTTTACCTCGTGCGCTTGACCTATTTATTGATCTTCTTTATGTTCAACATTGAACTTGCTTTGATATGACGGTGTGTGTAGTTTTATAAGTTCCCATTTATAGTGGAATTTGATACTGCTAATGAAATCTACAATATTTATTATCTTTATTGGTTTGATTGGATCGCGCGCATTTCTGTATTGCACGTGTCAATAGATGATTTGCATAAACGATTATTATATTGTTCTTTTTGGTCTGATTTTGTTAAATGCAGACAACTATTCCGATCCTTTTTTTATTTGTTGCTCGTATTGAAAACGTTTTGTATAGGGGCCTGGAGTGGAAAATTTTGTTAGGCAATTCGGAGAATGAGACTAAGCGTGAAAACTGATTTTTTTAGGTCTTCGGATGAAACAACTCGCAGTTAGTGTAAGTATTCTTATGTTAGACGTGGTAAACCACGCAATCTTCGTTACGGCGGCACATGGTTCTGATTTATTTCGTGTTATAGTGCAACTTGTGCATGATAAACTTGCGACCACACCCCGGTTTTACAAGGCAGCAACTTCAAAAGAAAGACAGGTGAAAAAGAAAGTCTATAATTATAGGCGGTAACTTAACATTTTTCACCGGCTTTTCCCCAAAACAACATCCGGGCGGGCTTCTTGGATGTACGATGATAATCTCAATGAACTCCGTTGCATAGCTAAAAAGATTTAAGAGTACAAACATACACAGGGACAGAAGGCGGGAAGCGACTTTGTTTTATGTAAAGACAAAGAAGTATACCGTCATTTTACATTGCTATAAAATACCTAATATCGAGATCGACTCGACACGTAGCGGCCTTTTGTCATGTAGGTTCTTAAACGAAAAGAAACATAGATTTGAACATCTCTGACAGAGGGTGAGGCCAAACGCATTTAGTTTTTTGAATAGTGAGTCGCGTCATTTTGGTTTCATACAAAACTCGTACTTGTGTAAAACTCATTTTGCGTCGCCGTGTGGCACAAACAGGACTTTTGTATAAAATCGAATGCAGCAGAAATTACGCCTCACCCTAGAGTTGCAAATGCGACTTAAATGATTTGAAGTCATGAAACATGTAAAGACAAATATATCTAGGAATACGAACTGTTTGTTTGGTTGCCGTTAGGTGTCCTTTAGCGGTGCTGATTCAGCGTTGCAAAACTGTGGATCGTGTCATTACATTGCACGGTAGCGTTACAATTACAAAGGCGGTGTCACAGAAGCCGCCGCCAAAGGGCCCGGCGCTGTCAGCGGAAATCGGAACTGGCCACCAACTAGCTATCGAGTTATTAACCGAGTCATGAGGCTGGCTTGGATGATTGCAATTGGAGTTGTTTAATAGTATAATTAGCTGCAATAGGGTGCGCTACCATAGATGAGTCATTATTCGAGCGTTTGTTATGATTTCCTCGTGCACAACTTCGTTGACATGGTAGAGGATTCTGTTACAGTTTTCAGGTTATCAAGTAGAAAGTACAGGGCGTGTTAAAACAATCGAAAATTTCATCAAATTCTACAGACCATTACCTGAATTTGTCATGTCTTAATATTATTATGAAAATACTTGCTTTTGCCCGCGGCTCCGCCCGCGTGGTATTCGGTTTTCGCCCTGTTCCCTTGGGAACTGTGCATTTTCGGGGATAAAAAGTAGCCTATGTCGCTCTCGGGCCCATAAAATATGTCTATGCCAAAAATCACGTCGATCCATCGCTACAACATACAAACACACTTTTGCATTTATAATATTAGTATGGATAGATACACAGACAGTGTTTAGTGAAGAGAAAACTTAAATCAGCTAAAAACAGATTTATAGTGATTTTTTGAAAAATCTATACACCTGTCTCTTTCTCAACCGCTTTTCTCTATGCAACAAGTATGTCTTTCTCTGTCTAATCTTGAATTTCAAACCTTTTTATAACTTTGTTATTTGTAAAGGTAGCTTGGAAATTGTTTCTCTATTCGATAACAGGCATTGTGTAGTTTTAATTTATAAAACACATACAAAATAGTCAAATACCGTATTCGTGTATTTCATTTAGTTCGTCAGTCAACAAAAACTTTTTTTCTAAAATACGGAACCACGCGCAGTCAACAGAATTTTTCTAAAATACGGAACCCTGGAAAGCCGAAGACTCGAACGCGAATTGTTTTGTGTGCCAATTAACACACACGGGACTGTTAGCGTATGCGCGGCAATGAGGATGTGCTAATAAACACTGTTTTACCCATTTTTAGTTTAGACCGAGTTTAGTTTGGTTACCTAAATACATGTTGCGGTTTTGATATCTACGTGTTTTCCCTCAATGCCAATTTGAGTGAGATAAGGTGGCGAGGTAATAAAAATAGTCCAAAGTATTGATTTATTAGACTTTCCTACTAATATTATAATGTGAAAGATTGTGAAGATGTTTGGATGTTTCTTACTCAATTACGCAATAACAGGGCTAAAACTCAGTAATCAGCGTTTTCCCAGAGATAAGACCAAACTAGATCGATCGATTTTTCATCCCCGAAAATCCCAACATACCAAATTTCATCGAAATCGTTGGGCCGTTTCCGAGATCCCTGAAATATACATATATACACAAGAATTGCTTTTTTCAAGGTATTAGATTTGATATATATAGTCCTTAATTTTTTCTGTAAAAAGCTTGCCTGAAAGAGATCGCTCTTAAGCGATAAGGCCGCCTTGTAATTTTCTCTCTGTGTACTTGCTTTCTGTATCACTTACTGTTTCTGGAGTACAATAAAGAGTCATTGTATTGTTATTGTATAGTAAAAACGACGGAATCGATTTTAATAAAACATAGGAACCACCGCAACACAAGGAAACGCGCTTTCACGTAAAATCGTAAAAAAGTTTGGGAGCTACAATGCCCACAGACAGTCATAAACTTAGAGTATATAAAGGTCATAAACATACAGACATTGGCGTCCACCTAATAATACCCCTCTTTTATAAATTTTATCCGAAATATTTTGGCAAGTGGTGGTTGTAGTCCAGCCCACCCGAGTTAGGAAAGAAGAGGAAATAAATAATCTGTGTTTATGCGAATTTTGTTATAGTAGTAGGTAAAGGTGCCTTAAACAACATACTAAAAGTACAGATGGATGGGGGTGAAGTTAACTCATAAACGGTAGCTCATAGCTCAAATATTCTTATACAAAGTCGTCAACATAAACAATTTGTACAAAAAATATTCTGTACACTTTTTCGCTAGGATCATAATTGACGTGGCTTTTTACAAAACTATCGTGACATAATCATTCGTCAATTTGTAAGCGACCAAACAGACGTTACTCTATTCAAGTCGTTTTTAAATTAAACCTAACCGACGTATTCGTGAGGCTTAAATTGAAAATGACGGCTATTTAACTATGTGACGTTTTACAAAGTGACTTCTCGATACAAAACTTATTAAAACCATAATTTCATTTACTAATTGCGTTAGACGATCTAACAAGCTCTCGACGGGTAAATTCGGTTTTTTTTTTCCTTTCTTTTTTTAACTCGCTTGCGTCTGTATTTGCCATGAAGCATGTAGGACGAGAGTTGTCTTTAGTTCTTCTTTGTCCTATTAATTCTTGTTCCGCTATTTCTCATGTCAATATGTACCTGGGTCAATCAACTATTTTACCGACACTTTGGGCGTCTCCTGCGTTACCAAAATTGCCTCTTTCGTTACCAAAAAATCGTACTTCCAACAAGATATTTCATTGTTTAATAGGTTGAACTTACGTAGGATGGCATGTATTCATGTACACGATCTATTAAATTACAGAAAAAACATGTTTACTCACAAAAATCTGCAATTGTTTGAAAAATGTCGCGGACAGATTATTGTCGTTAAAAAAGTTGATTGGCCTACCTACGACACACGGCGAAAACATAGAAATGCATACAACATTTTACAATTAGATACCAATGTAAAAAAATAATACATATAAGATTACTTCGTAGGAAGTGAAGCTATCAAATTGAAATTAGTATGAAAACCTAGATCACAGGTAGGTTACTCTGTTGAAATCGTAAAAAAAATTGAATTCATATCAATTATGAACAACATCATTATGAGAGTGTATTAAAAGTAAAGCATCAAATAATAAAGGATAAATTTCGGAAATCAATAATCTGCACGCAATAACTTTGTAATGTAGTACAATATAAGTATTTCTTGGATAGCCACTGGAAACTCAGTGCACGAATATGATTCGCACTTTGCCTTGTTTTTTCGGCAGCGGGAAAAGCGCTCGTTGCGCTCTCCTGTCATTGGTGCTATGCGGTATTTACTCGCATATCTCAAGTATGCAAACATTTTTTTTGTCCAGCAAATTACTAAAATCCTTTGTCGCCTGTACAAGCGAGTTTTGGAGCCTCAACGACAGACGGTTTATTGCATTTAGTATCAATGTTAGATTTAGTGTGACATCAGCGATACACTAAAATTTCAACTCATTTTAGGTTCATTAACTTCAGCTCGTATATATTTTTAAATAACTCTTAATAGTCCTAAGGCTTAAACAGTGGATTCACACAAATATATGCAAAATGTCCATCGCGAGACGATGATACCCAGCTGTTTTTATAGGGTACGGAATTCACCTAAACGTTGACCGATTTTCTTGTTCTCTTATTTTTTAAATATTTTTAGTATAGCTTGTAGATTTAGTGATAACCCTAAATTTACAAGTAAAATAAAATAATGTCGTCTAAACACGTTAAAAATAAACGAACAAACAACTTATTTCGAGAGGGTTACAAGGGGGAAGCAGTTAACATAAAAATGTGATCCCAATCTAAATACGGCAAAAATAAATAAGGCGACAGATAGATGCTCGACTCTTCTTTACTAAAGCGCGCGAAAGAGACGTAAGATAATTAAAGAACAGGTTATTTGGACTATATATTCAAGAGGAACCTTTTCGCGCTAAAATATAATAGAAATATTATGAAAATATGTTTGAAAAAAAAAAGGTTATTTTTGAATTATGAAATAGTAACAATATTTTTTTTAAAGCGTGAATCGTAGCTATGGTCAATGTCATATTTGCCGTCAAATCAAATGGCTGGTTTGACATTGCTCAGCGTCGAACTTGGTGCAATTAAAACACTTTGGTGCACTTAAAGAAACTTAAGACAAAAAAACAGTAAAATAATCCTTGATGTAACTATTTTTGGATATTTTTGTGGATAGTCTTGTTTGAGTCGTCTAATATTCAATTAAGAACGCTTGTTAATAAACTACATACAACATAGATATCAACAATTTACTCAATATAAAAGAATATTGATACTTAGTGATAGGTGGTTTGTGCAAGGTCCGCCCGGATTGCTACCACCATCTTGCTCGCTAATCCTGCCGTGAAACAGCAGTGTTTGCACTGTTGCGTTTCGGCATGGAAAGTAAGACAGCCGGTGTAATGACTAGCACTTGAGGTATCCCATCTTCAGGCCTCTAGATTGGCAACGCATCTGCAATCCCCCTGGTGTTGCACTTGCCAGTTGCTCGTTTGCCATCCATCGAATAAAAAAAAATGTGTAAAGTAATCCAAAAATGGTTGATATCAAATAACCAGAGGCCGTATTGCCTAATGTTTCTGACACTCGTGATCGCAATTAAATGACAGATTTCGCATACAAAAGCTGTCATTTGATTGCGATCGCGAGTGTCAGAAACGTTAGGCAACAAGGCCTCTGGTTTTAAACAAAGTTTAGAACAAACACCGCTTGCGTCCTCGTTGCGATATGCTAATAGTGTTGATTTTTTCTAAATGTTTATACCATAAAATCTGCATCTTTTTATTCGGCGTCCATTACATTAGCAACACAATGGTATTGTGTGTTGTTTTTTTTATCCTTTACTGTAATTCTGTCCCGTCATTTTTCTGCCTGCCCGTCTGACATCACTCACGGCGGCGACGACCTAAAATAATAAATGAAATTCTAGCTTTCAAAAGCGACTGTTGTGCTGTTTGGCTGGTTCGCTTAATGGCTATAATCCAGCCGTAGGTAAATACTGTCTTTTAAATAGACACTTTGGGTGTTGGAAGTCTTAATTTATGTGTAGCGCTCGGGGATTCGTGGTCGTAATGGGTTTGTATTTTAATTTTAATAGCAACGATGGTACAGTCCGTTGCATCTGATGTTGACATGAGAGTAAAAACGAGCTCTTTGAGGAAAAAAAGAGTTTTTCTCGATGGCTATTTGCTTTTATTGAGGTGTGTGGTTATCAAAAACTTTCCAAAGGGTGTGAGGTGAGACGTGGATTCCACCCAAAAAGGTGATCCATTTTCCATGAATAATTCAGCAAGTGGATAATAATAATAATGGAGCAAGAGAGGAGAGGCCTTCGCCCCGCAATGAGACACAAAAATAGACAAAAAAAAAACAGCGAGTCTCAGGATTTCAGGAGGCACACCCGAAGAAAGAGTGCATTGCGAAAGAGATAGTAAGTACTGCAGAAGCAGTATTGAACGAGCGATTGTTCGGATTTCAGTCGTTGTCTATGTGTTTATAATTCTTCTAATCTCAGCCAGCATCATAGTTGTTTTATATCATTTCTTTATTTATTCAAATTATTGGAGATTTTCTAAATTTGATTTTGAACGTAGTATACTGATTTCTCTTTTACTAATGAGAATCGAAACGTACGGATCCCAAAACCGTGTTATCAAAATTTAAACGTATTTTTTTCGAACTGGCCACTTGGCGTGCATTAGCCGCTTGTCAGTCGATCCGACGAATCATGCGCATCGGCTGTCATCGCGACATTTACCACAAACAACACCCCGGTATCGACTGTAAGTCCATATGTCGACTGTAAATGCCCATTGCGCGGCCAACTCACTCGCAACAATGCGGTTCGACAGCAACACACGCAATGCATTGCAAAAACGTTGGCTGGAAAAAATTCGTAGCTGGATGGTAACACGCGGTTGTAAAAAAAAATAATTAAAAAAATACCAATCAAACGAGCAATAATTCACCTTCTGTAGAACCCAATAAGTGCTCTACCGACTTTCTTGGTAAAGCGGTTTTTGTTAGTAGGTATTATTTTTGCGCAACGCTAAAGTTCGGCGGAGCCGTAATGTAATTGAAAAAAAAAAAAAGAAAAAAACAATGTACATACATTAACAAGCGCTAGAGGTGATAGGTTACCGTGAGCTTCATAAACCGGTCATTTTATTAGTGTCGAAAACTTGAATGCGTTTTTTTTAGAGTTCTCTAAGAGGAATATTGCATGCATTGACTTGTGTTACAAAAAAATTAAGGAAGATTTTACTATAGGGTTAGTACATTACACATTTTAATTTTAACGGCTAAAAATTGTTGAGTTTCATTTTCAAAATAATGAACACGTCAATTTAACGGTAGGTTTGCATGTGGTAGGATCTCGTGCTAGGTCCGCCTGGATTGCTACCACCATCTTGCTCGCTAATCCTGCCGTGAAGCAACAGTACTTGCACTGTTGTGTTTCGGCGTGGAGAGTAAGACAGCCGGTGAAATTACTGGCACTTGAGGTATCCCATCTTAGGCCTCTAGGTTGGCAACGCATCTGCAATCCACCTGGTGTTGCAGGTGTCTATGGGCGGTGGTGATCTCTCTCCATCAGGAGACCCACTTGCTCGTTTACCATCCAGTCGAATAAAAAAAAAGGTATAATTTGTTACGAGTGGTACTGTTGTCACAGCTTAAACCGAAGCGTCGCTTTGCATTTTTTTGAAACTGAATATTCACGGAACCAGTCGATATAAAAACTATTTCTTCTTTTGTTAATATTAGGTGTCAATCGCCAAAACTAAAGGTCATTCCTGCACATTGACACCAATAACACTTAAGCACTAAGTGTGTCGTTTACACGTCGCTGTATACCAAATATATGGCAACAGAACATCTGTGTCTGCACACAAGATGTCTAGAAGCTTCACACTAACAATACAATGACATGGCTCTCTATTGTACACAACAATAAGCAGGTACACAGTGACAAAATACAATCTTCTCGTTTGGACAGGAAATATTCCACTTACTAGAGTAACAGAACTTGCTAGAGCCATGCCAGTTAGCGAGCACTGAGCAAAGACATCCACCAATAGGAAGGCTCCGCGGGAAAATGAAGTGATCCTATTGGTCCATTTTTTCCTTCTGTCAAACGTTTAGTTAATTGACCGTTTCAGCTTTGGCAATAATGCTTTCGTATATCAGTCCGGCCGTTTATATACATATACAAGTCATATGGGGGTTGAAAACGTATAAAATATCTTATTCTAATCATTACAAAAAACTCGCGTCTTCTATTGCTCACAGAGATATTAGAGTTTTTATTGTCATCTGAATACTGAACTTTGCATAATTATTTTGAAGTACATAGTCGTTAATAATGACTATACGTCTTATCTCAGTCTCTAAATTACCTACCAACCCCCAACTGTTCGTGTTCATAATTCAAAATATAATCTGCTCTTTCTGTGAATCTGATATTATTTTCACTACAATTTTTAATTGTAATTCGAACATTACAAAATACATATTTATCACTCAGCAATGTAACCACAAACGACTAAAACAATCGTATCAGTTCCGTTACCAGGACACTGGCTGGCGTGTGGCGTCCATTACTCTTCTCGAAAAAAAAACACAATTTACTACCAGCATATAGAATTCTGTAACTGTCCAGTGTTACCACCCACAGGATTATCGAAAACACTCGCCGCATACAAAACAATCGGCGTCGTTTCATACCGACTATTCCCTGCTGAATAAATTTTAAATCGATTTCAAATTCTGTTTTTTTTTTTCAATCGGAAGCTACCGGATTTGTTTCGAGGCGCAAAAAACACTCGTGACCGTTTCTATTAATAAATTAGGTTTATTATGCAATAAGCTTCGAAGTTATTAGATATGTATTCGGCTGTATGTTTAATTAATGCTTGATGATAAGTTTTATTAATTGTTAAGTTTTATGGGGTTGCGCACAAAATTTATGTTTATGTTTGTACTGTTGCTGTCTAGCGGATATCTCTGGTTCTATGCATGTTCGCAATGGCTGGAAAAAAAAACTAATTGAATCCCCCTCTCGGATTTAGGACCACAGAGAGAAAATTGTCTTTAAATGAAGTACCTTTTTTTGCTTTCTTGTAAAAATTTCCGTTTGATGATTATTTTAAAGTAAAAAATAAGTAATTAGGTCTGTGTTTATTTAATAGAACTTTACGCAATCGTAGTTGTAGAGAAAGCTTCTGCCTCAACAATAGCATTGAAGCAATCATTTGATTCATACCGATGACCGGAAAACCATAATCTATCATTATAAGGAACATCAAATGATGAATGCTGCGCTATCGCCTGCAATTATAAAACGGCCGGCACTTGGGCGCGGGCGCAGCGAATCGACACGGCATGGATTTGTCTAATGTCTTTTACGCCAAGTCCTTGAACGGATAAAAGTCTAGACGGTTTGCAATTTACAAATTTCGCGGCCACGCATTTAAATGTGCCTGCCTAGGGTTCAACGGTCTTCTGCCACCGCGAACGATGCTGACCAAATTTTTTTTCCCCAGGACGACCAGGACTAGTCCGTGATTAAAATTTTCAACGCACGATACCGTGACGTATTTTTGCAGCGATGCAAAAAGTAGTTGCGGCCCAAATCGCTTTTTGATGCAAATTCGACAAAGCGGCAAATAGTAAAACATAGAAATGTTTCACGACCCATCCGCTGCACGCCAGCTTAGAGCATGAAGTAATAAGGAATTTGACGCGAATCGGTTCGAATGTAACGCGTCAGTGCCATTAGACAAATTGCACGAAACAAAAACATTAATATCAATTAGCTAACATTTGAATTGAGATAGCTGGAAGCGAGTAATCATTCCAAAAAGGCCGGCCACATTTGCAGAGTAATACTTTAAAATGGGCGCCGATAAAAAACCTACGATACACCTACAGATAATGCGTATTTGCTCATCAGATTGTTATTATTTAGTTTTTTGGCAGGGACAACTCGCAGCATACAAAGTCTGGTCTAGACTCGCGGTCATTGGCAGGGGATGAATCGTAAGTTTTGTCCGCCTGGTTTGTTAGAATGCATTTTTTTTCGCGTAGCTTTTTATCAGACTGCATGGTGTAGGTTTCTTTGTGGTTGTTTTTCAACGCGTCGGGAGGCGGTAGTGTTTTTACAATCTAGATCATGTCTTAGATTGTCCCCCGATTCGCTGCGCAGTCACGTTCGGGATCATTGTGTGGGTGCTCTAGTAATTTCCGAGACATCTCGATTGCTATTTCTCATTAATTATAACGAAATTATTTTTTACCGTCCTCTTCGTTATCGGGCATCTCCCGTTTGTTGCCGACGTTCGGTCTAATAATATGTATTATTCCGTGTACGGGAGTCTTGCCTGTCGCTTTATCTGTCCGATCTGAACGTATCGAAATAAAATCGGACGAAGCCACCAGTCAAAACCTAGTATGCTAATAATGACGTACCGCTCTGTTATCTGATATGTAGCAGTTTCGGATTACTAACGCAGTGACGGGTGACAACAGCAGGCTGTTAGGATGATATTAAATCATTATTTACGCTGCGATTAACCTGACGCCTCATCTGCTTAAATACGGCAACTAAAGTTTTATATTTTTTGCTCACAATAAGACCAATTGGCTCTCGCTATAAGTATCGCTAATTAAATAGCTCTATATGTTTTCTATTCATGTATTTCAATTACACCAATTATTTCAAAAATCGACTACCTGAACAGCATAAATGATAGAGTTGCTTCTCCACCTGAAACGAGTCGTGATCGTGTCAACATAGTATACACTTTAACATCATCCGTGTTCCGAAGCCGCCGTGACAACACGATATCCTTTATCGTCTCGTTATACGGCTGGGCGGTGTGCCTAGGTTCTCGTTTGCCTGCCATTGTTCGGGGCATGCGAAAAAATATCAGGAATGCATTGTATGTCTAATGTCTGCGTCTGGTGAGTTAGGCACGGCCAATAACACTCGATTGGGCCCGTCTGCAAACGTCTAGATGTTCTGTAGACTCTTAGATCAAATCTCCATAGTGATCGTCGCGCTTTAATACATTTGGTTAGTTTTATTAGTATCCTTTCGCACATGTTGAAGATATGAGCCACGCGGATTTGAAAGTTAGTATAAAACGATACAGTGCGATGGAAACAGTTGGTAAGGGATCGTCAGGCGTGGAGAAATGTAGAGGCGGAGAAATGGTCTGAAGACGGGCGAATTAGAAGCTGCTGTGATAATCGTGATTGATAACTGTGTGCTTGTGGTAAAATTTAAATTTGTTAAAAGGTAATACAAGCCGAGCTCTTTCATAGCTATTGAAACTAGTAAAACTAGGTACCCATTTGCGTTCAACGTTCCGGGTTATGCTCGTATATACCTACACTAGACCGCTTATACGAGGTCTCTTAAAATGAATCTGTAATATTTCAACACCTGGTCGTTACCTTAGTTTGACTGGATCTTTGTAAATCAATTCAGGCTTTGTTTTATGTGTAAGCCTGAGGGACTGTTGCCTAAAGTTTCTGACGCTCGTGATCGCAATCAAATTACAGTTTTTGTTTGTTGCGATCGCGAGCGTCAGAAACGTTAGGCAATACGGTCTCTGGTTGAAATTTAGATTGTCTATGGCTATAGTTTTCGTGCTTAGCAGGTGGATTATTAACCTTCCGAGACCAAGGACGCGCGACACTCAATCGACTAATGCCAACACAAACAAAGGCTAATGGTGCGCAAGCGCTGCCGCGGCACCGTCAGCCTTTGGAGGTGTTAGGGCTGTCAATGCGACTGTATTGTCCATCGATGGGATTTTATTTGAAATCAATTTTGGCTTTGATCCGCTTGCACCTGTAAGGAGAGAGAGAGTGGATTGGAAAACCGTAATTTTAGGTGACAGTTTGATATTAGTTAATTAGTTAAGTTTAGTGATAATTTTAAACCGCGCAAGCACGCAATAATTGAGCTATAGTCGTTCATATGTTCTTGGTAGTTACTTTGTTTCTTGAAAGTTCGCCGTCTACGGATATGTCATGCAGGACTCTATCATCATTATCCACCGTTAAAACAAAGATGTCAAATTCTAAATAGTTTAATGGTATGGTAGCGATCTGGAAGACCTTCGCATAAAGTCCTACGCCTATAGACCGCAGCGACACGAAGAAGCATAACCTGAAGATTGAATCGAAATTCCACCGTTACTGGTAAAAATTGATTTCCTACAGAGTAGCCAACTTCTTGGCTGAGAGTCATTTAAAAATGTAACCGTAATATTGTTTCAAGACTGGCAACCCTAGCCAGAAGTGCCCTGCCGTCGCCGTGTTCTCGTCCGCAATGTTTACTCAAACAACACATCTACCGGGAAATTCGCGAGGCCCCCTATTCAGACGCGATTTTTTTCACCCTACCAATATTTGTTGAGGCTACATTGCTGTTTTGCGAGGCCCGATAGGGTTTCGACTGTTGACACTGAGACGATCCTAAGGCGCTGGTCCCGCCGCCGGCGATGAGCGAGAAGATTTAGAGCTACGGATTGACGTGTTGGCGAGCAGCGAGAAGCGAGTGTGTACTTCGGTACTGCAAGGCTACTACGAAACTCTGAACTCAAAGTTCGTGTCGTGCGGTCCCTCTGACACTTACGAGAGCGAAAAGGACGGTACGATACGAACTCCGAGTTTCGAATTTGATTTGTTAATTGAATGAAAGTGTAAAGACGGCACCCGAAAAGAATGTGGCGAAGGTCGACTGAAAGAAGAAAATAGAGCTACAGAATGGGCTGTTCCTTATTAATTACTCCAACTCACTGAGACTTAATCACATCGTGATATAGTGTTACAAATGTTGAAATTACCTGGACGTTTTGGCCTCACCAGTGAAAGTAGCGGTGTTCGAAATAATTGTATGTTAAAGCTATTCTTTGTCTCGGGAATGTACCTAGTTCCCGCGGGATTTTAGTATTCAATATTTACATAATATTCTAACTAGCAATCTTGTAATGGAAATTAAATAAATAAAAAAGATCAATGACATGTCTTCACATTGTCTATAAATTATAATGTTATGGCTGTAGGTACTGGATATACAGCAAGTCTAGCTTATTTAAATGTTGGACAAGTTTGCAACAAGTTTAAATACCTAAGATTAAATTCTAACATCATTTCCACATTTCATCAGGTGAGATAAGGATTAATCATGGGTTATTTTGTGTAAAATAAACAATAGATAATTATGTTACAAATGAAAGAAAGAAAGAAAGAAAGAAATCATTTATTCGTGACAAAGTAGCATATCAATCAGAGAAGCTAATTATTATTCTACCAGCTTTTACTTCGCTTCGCTCGCGTGAACCATTGGGAACCAGTTGGACTTAAATTATGATTTTAGAAAATTCCCAAATGAATTCCCAAAATTGAAGTCGTTATTCATTTACGTCGCATACAAGAATATCCGTGCAAAATTTTGTACTGGGATTTTACATGTGTCATTTGTGTGTTTGTGAGTGTGTGATTTGATTCCGTTGTAATATTGGAGTGTAAAGTAGCTAATGTGTTCTTCAAAGGATTAATCTACCAGATTCTACCAGCATAGGTAAAATATTTCATTCCAGCAGTTATTTAGTATAAGGCATTTATTTATAAGGCATATTTGCAGGTGGTAGGACCTTGTGCAAGGTCCGCCCGGATTGCTACCACCATTTTGCTCGCTAATCCTGCCGTGAAGCAGCAGTGCTTGCACTGTTGTGTTTCGGCGCGGAGAGTAAGACAGCCGGTGAAATTACTGGCACTTGAGGTATTCCAACTTAGGCCTCTAGGTTGGCAACGCATCTGCAATACCCCTGATGTTGCAGATGTTTATGGGTGGTGGTGATCTCTTACCACCAGGAGACCCACTTGCTCGTTTGCCTTCCAGTCGAATAAAAAAATAAATGAATAAGGGTAGTCAAATCAACACTCACATTCACAATCTTTTGCATTTACAATATTAGTAGGATTTAACAAAATAAATGAACAGTTTTAACAACAATGGAGTTACGGCCCTAAATAACGACTCGTTAACGCGACGCTTAGGTACTACCGTTATGAGCGCAGAAGTCAAATGTTAAGAAAGTGCACTGAGATTATTAAACGCCTGTTATTTTTAGATTTTTTTTTTGATTGGTCGTGCGTAACCAATATGGTGTATTGGCAAAAACTTGAGAAAAGTTGTGTATTAAGATCGAATATATGTCATTTTGTATGACGATTCAAACGATTTTTTGACGAAATGGGTCCCGAATTAACGCTCGTGATTGTACAGACTAGTTGACGTTCCAAATTCAAAGAAATATCCGAGTTCAATCGTTCCTGTGCACTAAATGCAAGAAAGTATTTTCTTGTCTTCTGCCTATATTCCCCTTTTTATATTAAAAAAAGTTAACAGAATTACAGTCGACCAGAGAAACTATTTACTCCTGAAGTCTGTTAAAATATTCGACAGTTCACTATCACACAGTATCTCAATTCAGACAAAATGTAAGACAAGTTTATTTATTCCACAATTGTATACAAAAAAAAATACGCGCGGCGTGCATCTTCGAACAGTGCGCCATCTTTGTATTTCCTCTCCATTACCAGTGATTGCCACTGAGGTGTACCGTGAAATTGCTTACAATAGCTACAGTTAGCTTTTGTTGTCGTCTCCAGTTGCAGTTGCATTCAGCAGACGATGACGTAAAATGTTTTGACACTAGTAAAAATCAAGCTACGGAAAATCATAAATAAATAAATAAATTGACCTAGTCCCATAGTAAGTTAAGCAAAGCTTGTTTTATGGCTACTAAGCAACGTATAGATATAATTATTTAGATAGATACATACTTAAATACATATTAAACACCCAAGACCCGAGAACAAACATTCGTATTTTTCATACAAATGTCTGCCCCGACGCGGGAATCGAACCTGGGACCTCAAGCTTCGTTGTCAAGTTCTCTAACTACTAGGCTTAGTTCATGTACGAGTATGACTCAAAAAGTCTCCTTATAGTTAGGGACGTATAGTTAGAGAAGTATAGTTAGGATGTATAGTGAGTTTCTTAGATATTCTGAGGTGTCTCTGGCAAAAAAACCCTTATTTACTTAATTTTGTATTTAGACAGAGGAAAATATAAAGAGGAAATCTTTCAGTGCAAAATATTTTATAATCGGTCGATTATTCCAAAAATAGCCACTGTAGGTACTCGTAAATACTAGCTGTCGCTTGTAGAATTTTTGCACTTTACTGCGGCAACTATGCAATTTTCCACGATGAAAACTATTCTATGTCCTTTCAATGGTCTCAAAGCATTTTCATATCAAATTTCGTCTTAATCGGTTCAGTGGTTTAAGCGTGAAGATATAATAGACAGAGTTACTTTCGCGTTTGTAATATTAGTACCTAATGTTATTATATTAAGTTGCCATAGCTCGAACCATAGCGATGCGATGACAACGTGGTGACTTCATAAAGGCGCAGCTCGTTGATTAGTCTTTTTTACAAAATAAATTACAAAACAAAATAAATATACTCGTAGTTACAAAATAAATTAAACATGTCAAGAACCGAAGTTCTGCGTTATAGGCAGGACAGTGCTGTGCTAGGCATGTTCAACACGCTGCACGCTGCTTGGGCGTCTTTACGACAACATACCATCTAATAAATATCTCGTAATACCAATGTAGACATACTAACATAGTTCTTAAGTTTCTATTGTTACTAACATGCTGTGGACCAAATTAGTAGTCTGATTTTTTATTTTATAATGCTCAGCGTCAACTTTTCCGACTGACGATACAGCTTAGGAAACTTTGCGAATCGATAAAAAATGACTAATCTATCTCCAACTAACTCCTATGAGCTCCGAACGTGTCTTGAAACCGAAACAATATAACTTAGTATCATACACCGAAAAAATGCACACATTGCCCCGAATGACATCTCCGATGTTTATCTCTGACGTTTGACTTACCACCACAAAGTTATACGTGCAGCTGTGAACCGCATTGTCATCGCCCAACAACCATAAAGCTAGTACGCGGAGATGTCTAACGCTTACTTCGACCAATGTCACGTATAACTTTGTTTAAGCTACGCAGATCCGCGTGTACTAATTAGTATGCAAGGCCGGCCTGAAAACCCAGTCTTAGTGCTATAGCTCATGTATTTTATTGCAGAGCTTAACGTGACCTGAGTACTTGCTGGTGTAGGCTGAGCGGCGGCCCGCGTTTCAGGGAAAGTCGTGAAGGCACGCAGAAAAAGATTAAGCAACAATTTCAGATTTTCACGCGAGAGGATCAAATTTTTCTTTTTGTTGCTGCCTTTGGAATCCTGTTCAAAGAAACAGACTTTGATTTCGTTTAAATAAAAACTTTAAATATATTTGGACAGTTTAGATAAGTGGTCTAACAGTGGTTATGATTTATGTTAAACCATTCGCATGAGGGAAGTAAAAAAAAAATGCTTTGAATTCGATTGTCAATTTCTAGATTAAAATAGAAAAACGATTAAGCTTTGCACTGATCGGCTTTAACGTACCTACGAAAAATTAATCGGAGTGTTTAATTTTTTTCTTTAGGTATACAATTTTCGTCATAAAAATTGTATTTTCATTTGTAATATGCTCGTATTGAATAGTTTTGCATACATCAATTAGCCAATGTATGGTACAGCGGCGCGCCACGGCGTGGCACGTCAAACCGCCGCGCTCCCTCCATCTATTAGGTCACAAAATTCATTCTTTATGGCACCAATCAATTTGTTACCTCGAATCTATCTAGCTTTGCGTTTTTATGCGTCTGCGGGGGTGAACAAACTTGAACACCGATTGCTCATTCATCTTACATCATTCCGCGTCTGAGATTGATTCTTTTACCTTTTTTCTGCAATAGGTACGTGCACTCGTCACAGACCGCAGATGTGTTTTTTTGCTATTGCTAATTGAAATTTTTATTATGCTGCGTCGTAATCGTTTTCCTGCCACGTTTTTTCAGAGGGAGAGGGCGCTGTTTTTTTACCCGCAAGCGCAACTCTGTCAGTAAAGAATTACGATTATGCTATTTTCCAGATTAAAAGCTGTCCTATATCCTTCCCAGGATTTGCGACAGACAGATAAAAGTTACTTTCGTATTTATACTATTAGCGAAGATTTATGTAGATGATTTCACGCTTAATGTGAACATTTAAATTGGTTTTGGCACCTTTATTTCAATCTTTTTTTTCTGACCTATGCTTTCCAAGTCTCAGCTGGTTGTCTTAATTTGTTAATATTTAGTTATTATCACTTAGTGTAGCTCTTAAAAATGCTAACCATACAATTACTGTTTGAGAAACCTCTCCGCTTATTAGTATTACCATCACACGACTTGCTTGTCGTGACTTCTGTAGAAACTAGCGTAACTCCAGTTTCCGATTGCCGACTTCCTTCCAAAGCAATTGACCCATTCAAGGCGAATAGACAAAAAGTTTTTCACAATAGACACAATTGTGGCTACAATAGCCAAGTTGTGTCGGCTAGAGCGAGCGCTGTCATTGCGCTGTGCATGTAAAGCTGATTTGTTCCCTTGTTGGATTCACCGCTGCGTGTTTGTCATCAATGATTTGATCGGTTTGCTGTAGACATAGCAAGGAGTCAAAATAGTGGTTGATCACTATTATCACGGTAGTATATAATTTAGGAAATACAGGGGTATTCGGGAGAAGGGATTCAGTTAAGGCTACTAAATCGTACAAATGTAGTGAATAATGTTTTGACATTGTATTTTATCGGAAAAGTTTTATTTGTCTTGCTGAAGAATCTAGAGTTTACTAAAGCTTATTGAGAAAGCAAGATAAAAACAAACTTATACGACAAAATGCGATGTAAAAACATTATTGACTAGTTCTGTAGCAGTATTAGTGAGATCAACGTTATTTTTTTTTAATGTTGCAAGCGTAAATAATAAATGCATTGTCGCACTGCAATTTAAAGATGGCGGCTTTAAATAAATATGGTTTTTAACTTATACTGGGTGTAGGGTTGCTTCCTGCTCCTGCCTTAGTCTGAGCTAATTTTTTATCAGTTTACAGCTTTTTTCACGTCAAAGTCGCACAAGCCTTGCCGGGCGTTTCTTCAAGCGTTTGGACCGCCTCATTTATCTGGTCACATTTTTTACGAATTAGCTGTAGATTTTGATGTCGTTTTTGATTATTTTTTAAGACTTCCTGTATTTCTACCAGAACTAAGAGACTATATCAGAATGTTCGGCCATTTTTACAGAAATGTGTCCAGATAAATGAGGCGGTTGAAACGCTCGAATAATGCCCCGCCAGTGCTTGAGTCGTGGTAGATTGACATTTGAATTAAATTTCCATCAACCGCTTACAAACTTAAATAATAACGTTTGCTGTTGCGTAAAAAATGTAATTCGCGTAATCAAAACAGCATTAGTTATAGCTAAATCGCTACGGCCGGTTCTACGGACTTTACTAAACATAGGTTACATGGAGAGGTATCTGACACAAATAGAGAAAGGAAATGAGGATAATAAACTGATTTACGTGGTTTTACCCATTTTTACTTGGCACCGGAACTAACTGCCATAGGTATGTACTATGTTGTGGTTTTGGTATAAGTATACGTAGTTATGTGTTTTCCCTTAATGCGTATTTCAGTGAGCTAAGGTAAAAAGGTAACAAAAATGAACTAGTGTAGGCATACATAAGCTATGGTGGGCTAGTGATTTGATTTGAGGCCTGGCCAACGCTGGGATTATTATGATGAAGAGGTTTATAGTGAAGTTAAGCCTTTAGAAATAATAAACAAATGACAGTTTCAATTTAACTCACTTAAAATGGTCCGCCCATCTTTATCTGTCACTTTGACATTTATCTTTGGCAGAGGCAAAACAATCTATCTAAGAGAGGGAGGGGGGGGGGGGTGTTTGACTAATAATTTTCTCATTTAAATAACAAACATGCGAATAAACTAGATTCTAGTATTCGGTAGAGACACCCATCTGCGACTACGCATTGTTTGGCAACAGGTAGGTATTGTTGATTTTTTCATATCCGGCTTATTTGGTCATGCATCGCTTTAATATCGTGTCTAATGATGCCTCAAACATCGCATGCTCATCGCCAATTACTGGCAGTGCTTTGCTCTGCTTTTATTTTATACTTATACTCCCAACTAGCTGTTGCCCGCGACTCTGTCCACGTAGAATTCGTTTATCGCTATCCCGCGGAAACTATGAATTTTTTTGGGATAAAAACTATCCTATGTCTTTCCCCGGGCCTCATTACCTGCATGCCGAATTTCATCTAAATCGGTTCAGGGGTTTACACAAAAAACAAACTGACTTACAAACTTCCTTATTTATAATATTAGTGGGATTCTGAATTATATATTTTTTTAATTAAGTAAGCACATAGTTTATTTACTCGTGAACACACAGAGTACTGATTTGATTGTATTAAAGAAAAGTTGTAAGGTTTTGTTCATTGTGTTTTATGACGACGAAAAGATCGAAATTGTAAAATAAAAATCCTACAATTGAGGGGATCAACTATTTCTTGTTGGTATTCTGTCCCGTCAGCGAGGGGACAAAAGTAGTACAGTTTAATAGAAGAATGTTGTGTCACATTACACTAAGATACTTATTAGATGACCAATTATAGAAGGGGCTTCAAATTACCACCAAAATGCATGTTTGGTGGCAAATTTTAATTCTATAAACTTACGGTTTAAAGTAACTCAGGAGACCGTAACTATAGCAACGAGTGACAAGAAAAAGTTGATCGACCCAATTGCATTTTTTTTGACAACGGATAAAATGCTCATCTTGAAATACTTAGGCTAAAGCTACCTTGATAGTCTTTCACGCGTGAAGATTAAAAAAAGAAAACAATATTAGCGACTTGTGAACAAAACATATCTTCGGTGTGCATTAGCCAGATAAGATAACCCTCGCTTTCATTGACTTCATATTTAAACTCATTAGTTCCGAGCTCTCAGTAACGAATCCGATGTAAAGCCGCGTGCATATATCACAAGAAAATCTCAACTTATCATATAAATCCTTAAACATACGCCGCATCAACGTCCTCCCCTAATCAGCTGACTGTTCCGCCATCTCATATCGCTCTTGTTACAAAGCATTTAAGTCCCATATCGCGAAGCTGAACAGCATCAAAAACCAGTTGCAACTCGCTGCAGGCTACTTACGTAACCGAGTTATTCGTTTGTTTCTCCAAGGCCGCGGTGGCGTCGACATGGAGGCGTGCCCTGCCAAGTCGATACCACATTAAGTGTTTGTGCTAATATCCGTGCATGCATGCACTTTCGATCTTAGTGTGATGTACCGTTGGGATTGAGTCATTCATGAAATTAGTTTAGCGTGATGTTTGGCGGACTGAGCTGTTTTTGTGAACTGTAATTTGTTGTTTTAAGTGCGCAAAGTTAGGCGTAAATGTCTTAGCTCTTAGACTCACGGGTTTTATTACTGTTCGACACTTTTAAATTTACCTATAGAATGCTCTGGCGGTGTTTTCATGTTGTATTTAATACAAAGGGCATCGAAGGAACCAACCTACATTGTTTCACTTAAGCGATGACGAAACATTACAAGGTTTCGTCTCCCAAAGAAAGTTTGATGGCCCTTAAAGTGATCGCGTGAAACATTGATTTTTCTGATTTTTTCCAAGACACTTGTAAGAATAAATCAGAAATCGCGCCACAATCTCTCCTTTCTGTGAGAAGTGTCCAAAAGCAAAGCTAAAAAACCGTGCGGAATATTTTACATTTTACTTTACCTACTCATGATCTAGGTCACTGAAAGTTGCAACATATCCAAAACGGCGGATGTTGGGATGCAATTATTAGCTGAAGGAATCATTTTCAAAAATGTAATGTGGTTTTATTTGAGAGCAATGTTATTGGCTTCAATAACACACGCGTACTGGGTTCTGGTTTATTTTTAAATATTACCCGGTAATGGTATTAATTGCAGTTTAACCAAAGCATATAATTTTGTAATGCAAAAAGACCGAGCATTTACATTTCATAACGACATTTTGCTGACAAATTTTACTGCCACAACGCGCACCGACAAACGAATCTCATTCCGAGTAATTTGCTGCAAAAAATGCACAATTCTGTTGAACTCTTGTCAACGTTGCGTCCGTGAACCCGGTTTTATAACTACGTAATCTAGATAAAAATAACACCTTTATAAAGCGACGGTCTGGTTCGTGAGACAACGTGGGCCGCCGCCATAACCATATTCGTAATACTCTTTATTGTAACATAGAATTTGGCGGCGTGGGTGAGAAATATTGGTAGTTAACTCACATTTTAAGGTCCGCGACAAAGGATGTCCCGGGTTTATGTAAAAGAATTGGGCTCTGACGCCTACGTCAAACGGAAACATAAGGACGACAACACGACATAAACATGAACGTTAAAGTTAAGCGCACTCCCAATAAATATCACTGATAAAGGAGAGACTGCATGTACTACATGATATGGTGCACCGTTACATTGAGGGACTACGCCATCACGCTTGATTTCTACAGTACACGAAATGTCAGATTGTAAAAGTAATTGTAGTAAGTAAAGTAACATGGACGCTCACGGTAGGGCTGGTCCACAAATTTAAAGTTTCTCAACGTGCTATGCAAAGGGCTATGCTCGGAGTTTCTCTGAAAGATCGGATTCGTAACGAAGTGATCCATCAGAGAACTAAAGTTATCGACATAGCCCACCGCATTAGCACGCTGAAGTGGCAATGGGCCGGCCATATAACCCGAAGAACCGATAACCGTTGGGGTAGACGAGTTCTTGAGTGGAGACCATGGATCGGAAAACGTAGCGTAGGACGTCCTCAGACTCGGTGGAGCGATGATTTTCGCAGGGTGGCTGGCAAGAGGTGGATGATGGCCGTGGATCGTGCTCAGTGGCATGGCATGGGAGAGGCCTGTGTGGACGAACGTAGAGAAGAGTAGACGAACATAGGCTGATGATGATGATGATGAAAAAGTAATGTAAATTCGAATCCAATAGTAAATGCACGCGCGGCAGCTAAAAATACGTCGACCTATTTGACAAAAGTATGTGATGTCAACGTGACATTAGTAGAACAAAGGTTCCACTTCTGGGACATGAATGATCGTGATTCAGTTTGTTCGACTGTACATTAATCTCAGTGGAAGAAAATACGATGTTGTTTAACAAACTTCACTACTTAAATAAAAAGATTTGATAACAGTAACAAAAAAAAATGTTGCTTGTCACATAACTTAAGTGACTACAAAACTAAGGCCTATTAGTAGCTAAAAGTTAGGTGATGTCTTACAAAATCAGTTTTGCAATATTAGCATAATTTTGTTTCCTACCTAATTAGTAAATTTTGGCTAAAAGTCAAGTAGCCGAACTAGTTCAGCTATCCTTTTTTTCCAGTGTTGTATTTCCATAGCTGAAACTGTCTCGAACTATTTCGTGGATCCTTACTGATGTATGTACTACTAGCAAAAAACTTTTGCCAAAGTATCACTTCCCAAAATATTTTACTCAAATTATCATTTGGCAAAAAATCATTTGCTAAAACAACTTATCGCAATTTTACAGTTCGTAATGTTTTTTTAACAAATTTTGGTTTCAAAAATAATTACTTAGTCATGCATAGCAGTTGGTTTCTGTGATTGGTTCGTGTGCGAAGTGTCATTTTAAACGTTTGTCATAATAAAACTTGACAATGTAAAATTATGCCATATCGTCGGCCTAAATCGTTAACCTGCTAAGTCCACTTTTAGGCCAAAATTACTTTTCATACTTATCAAAAAGTGCACAAAATTCTCTACCGTTTGGTAAAAAAAAAAAACGGCGATATCAGCATAAAGTAAGTGTCAAATCTTATGCCCGAAAAACTGCTGTGTAGAAATGAACACAGAAAATCTGCTAAGTCCACTTCGGGCCTTAGTTTTGCACTGACAGTTATTTGCGATGCCACGTGCTGTTGCGTCATGCGATGTTTTACTGAAAATCGGTTTATTTGAGTATGACAACAGGGTAAATTTATTGTGTTATTTCTCATATTTCTATGTATTATTTAACATCGAGAACATATATTTTAATCATTATTTGCTCGTTAATTACCTATTGCAGATTGTTTAGTAAAAAGAGTCAATTTTAGGTGTAAGTACATCTCATAATTATTAGAGTGATTGATTAACACTAAATATAATTTTTATTACTGGATGAATTGGTTTTATTGTAAAATAATAATAAACAAAATACTATGGATATTTTCTCCAGCATACTCAATTTAAGTGTAATAACTGCTAAGTCCTACATTCAATTTAACCTTCGAGACGAAAACCTGCTAAATACTCATTTTTATTAATTTCCTGTGATTTGTGTAAGATATGCTGTTAATTATATCTTTAAAATATCAAGTTTAGTCATAGCTACCAACGGGATTTTCAAAATTTTGATTAGTCAACGACTTAAGATTTTATGCAGTTTTTTCAATGTCCTGTAAAGTTACTCAAAATGGACTTAGAAGGTTAACGATTTAGGCCGACGTTATGATAATTTGACCAAATGATTTAAATGCTAAATGTTAATATGCTAAAGATTCGTTTGGAAAACTAAACTAAAGTTTTTTGGAAAGTGAAATTTGGCGAACCATTTTTCCGAAACGACAGTACACCTAAAACGTCTGTCTACGTGAAACCACGTGGTTTCGCAATTACCTTATTACTCGTACATAACGACCCACCTACAGTAGCCACTGACGGACACGTGTATTCGCCAATAACTACAGTCATCAGCATTGATTAATTGAAAATGTCACGTAAAAAATCTATGACAAATCGAGACGAGACACACGTCTTGTATCGTTGCATATTTTTTCAGCCGCTTCTTTTAGCTTAACACAAAGGAGCGGAGGTTTTCGAACTTGTCAAGGACTCGTTACGCTTCAGGGGCTACGTTCCCCGACTGGGCCTCCGCGTCGGCTCTTAACTGTGTACCCTTAATTGTACCTATTAAATTAAGAGCAAATGCGTTCAGAGTATCTAGTCGTTCTAAGGATACTTCTGCCGCGCCGTAGACAGTGCTCCGTCATTCTATCTATACAATAACGTCTCCAATGCTATCATGGACACGTACTGATTCTATTCTCTTTGACAGTCTATGATTGCTACCGACACCTGCTGGCGGTGAGTCGGCTGAATATAGCGGCTGTCATGACAAGCGGTTTCTTGCCTAGTAACTATTATCTGTCTGCCGCGGGCGTCGATGGTTGTATTTCGGGGGCTTCTGGTACAAATACAATTAGTACAGACGTACAAGTAGTAGCGGGTTTTCCGTAACTCGACGACTTATTGCGTCTATTTTGCGTGATCTGCTGTAGGTAAGGTCATGGAACTTTATGAGCCACCATGGAACCATTTCACAGTGAACGTCATAGTTACATCGCATTAATTAACAAGGAAAATCGTAATGAAATTTACTTTGAAAATATTTAACCGTACTAGTCATGCTAGCTAGCTCCTGGAGGAAGCCTAGCAGACACTTCTCGTTGCCTCATGTAGTAGCAATGAGCACGTGCTTGATGATATGGTGCTTTATTTTAATTTATGGAGTGAGCGCTTTTTATCCTAACTGCGCTAAGAGAATAACGGGCTTCAGCACCTTAATTCTGCGCTCTCGTAATGGTATAAAAGTTCATACATTTGTGTATACACAAATGTCGTGTCCTGCAATGTTCGTTCTCTGATAAGTTTGTCAATAACTGAGATCCTTTGCTGCGGCCGACTGTGGCAAAAAAAAAACAGGGTAAGCTACTTTTGCAACCTTTTGATACTCAAATAACTGTCTATTCGTCTATCCATACTAATATTATAATTGCGAAAGTTTGTCCGTCTTTCATGTCGAAACGGAGCGACAGATCGGCGTGATTTTTGGTATAGAGTTATAGACCAGAGAGTGACATAGGCTACTTTTTGTCACGGAAAAATGCACAGCTTCCGAGGGAACAGCGCGTTATAACCGAATTTCAGGCGGGCGAAGCTGCAGGAGTTGTATGTTAATGATTAGGTTCGTTTATGAATAATAATTAGTTGGTAAATATTTAAAATATCTATGAAGCGAAGAATCAAACCGGTTTGTAATTGTTTTGTACCGTCTTACTTGCTAGTGACAACGTACTGGGGTTACGTAGGTGCTAGAATGCCATTGTTTCTAATAAGGATAATAAAATTTCGAGAATACCTACTTGAAACATGTATTGTTTGATAACTGTTGCTCGCAACTTTTTCTGCGTCCAGTACAATTGAAACCATTGCCTCTTCATGGGTGGAGCTTAAAAATTTGACCTGTTATTTCCGGTAATTATTTGTATGAAACTTTTTAGTTATGACTATGACACGAAAGTGACGTAATACAATGCCGTCTCCGTCTATTCGAGTAAAACAAATAGAGACGGCATCACATTCAACCGTCAGTTAACACTAATCAATGGATGGTGAAACAGCCCCTAATTGTATAGGTAAGTTCGTGTCACAACGGAACTCTTTCCAGCCACTCGTCTATCTTATACATTTGAACGAGCAATTCTTGAAGAATTCTTGTCTTGTTTATTTAGGTATATAACGGGGATAGTGTAGTATTTTTTAGAATCCGTACAGTAGATGCATAGTTATAAACACACATGCAAATACATATATAATACCTGTTTTATAACACAAGCATAGATTTAACGCTCGTCATGTTTAGTATACTAAATAGAATCATGTTAAAGATGTTTCTATTATAATGTTTAATTTATTAAACGGCACACAACTTGATTTATTGCATACCTCACAACACAATGCTGCTTTTATTCAGCTCTAAATCATTTCGCACCCACAATAATATGACATTTCATTAAAATAGGATTTTAATGACTGCGGATGCGAGAATTCAGCGATTATTATCACTTGTGTCCGAAAGCGTGGCAATTAATATTGTTATAATTTATAGCGGTCTCTGTGTCGCTATCTGGTCGCAGAGCTTTGGGACTGTGGTTTTCGTAGTTAGTATTCCCACGTTTGCCTATGGGAAACCTGGGTATTCGTTTAGTACAGTCACCTACATTAATGTCTGCCACAGCGGAGCGTGTAAAATATGTGACACGTCCTACCGCCCTAGGAATAGAGTCGTATCAGATATTTATGCACTTGTGTCAGATATTTATGCTTGTTGTGTTAGATTTTGTTGCGGGTGAATGTACTTATATTATAGACTAAACTCTAAGGGGCTCTCTATTTGTTTTGTTCGAATAGACGGAGACGGCATCACATTTAACCGTCAGTTAGCACAAATCAATGGATGAAGTTCCATAAGTGTGAAGTTTGATGCGATATTATTGTATTTATCAAGCGCGATTGGAGGCATCCAATATCACATTGCACTCATCTGTCGAAATTATAAATTTAGATTTGTATAGTGCCTTTCCACTCTCGCTATTGGTATTTAATAAGTATGGTATGATACGTAAAGTAATGTATAAAGGAATAGAGTCACGGTTACCACACGGCGACTGAATTGTTCAACAGGAATAATACCGAACCCAATATCCCCAACAACTGTCGTTTCTTGCCAATTTTTTTTTGTAAATTACAACGTGAAACCTAATGAACGTATAGTAATTTGTAACTTCCACACTGTTCTCGTGTTACCCGCGTCCAAGACTAATGCTGTGCCATTATTCTTGTAGTTTTTTAGAGCGAGCGCTTGAATTGCTCTAATTAAACTTAATGATTTTATTCTGGGTAAAAAATGCGTTTTGTTTTATTTCAATTTGCATCGTTTGTATGTAGCGTCACCGTCATAAACATCAGATTTGTCTATTCAAAAATATCTGATTGTTAATCGCGTAAGTGCATGTCTTTTGAATTCCCAAATATGAAATCTATTCCTGGAATCGATGTTTAGGTAGAGGAATGGAATCCTCTTTGGCATGAATCATATTTCCTCGTCGTATTTGCCAGAGTGATAAAATAATTGTTGCTTTTTTCCTACTTACATTCGTAATTTGAGTAATTATATTATAATAATATATTTGCGATTTATATTAGTGTGTTTTGCCGAAGCCTTTGTTACGACATGTAATATCTTGTAAGCCTTTCATTCAAGACGATTTCCCAATAAAACATGTTACAAAAAATCTAGAATCTTTCTGCAGATATTTGGGAAAGATCCCCGCGGTAAAAGTCTATTTATATAATGGAAATGTTTTATCAAGATGACGGTTCACAGGACGGGACACAGTCGGGCGTTTGGAGCGTTTCCACCGCTTTATTTTTTACGAATTTGCTGTAGATTTTTGTGTACTTTTCGATTATTTGTTAGAGTTCCTATATTTCTTGTACCAGGTAACTTAAAAACTGTATTGGAATATTCGGGCATTTTTACAGAAAAGTTTCCAGAAAAATGAGACGGTTGAAACGCTCTAATAATCGCCCAGCCAGTGTATGGAAACATTTGTCAACCTCGAACAAAAATACCCTGATTAACAAGTATCTTATCTTCAGTGAAACTTGCCCATCAATCTGCTGAAGTATTTCGGATTCATTTCCTATTAGATCAGAACCTATCAAATTTAAACTTACCTTAATTTTTTTCTGTTTTCAGTATGAACCATACTCACCAGCGCACAACCTATCGGGCATCTCCACATCATCGCAGAAGCTCCTGGACGCGCCACAGAAGACGATGCGCAAGATATCGAGGATACCTTTCAAAGTGCTCGACGCGCCGGAGCTGCAGGACGACTTCTATTTGAACCTCGTCGATTGGTCGGCCCAGAACGTGCTGAGCGTCGGTCTGGGCAGCTGTGTGTATCTGTGGAACGCTTTCACCAGTCAGGTGGGTTTCTGAACTAACCACGTTTTACTTTTAACAGGCGTAGACCCCGTTTCCCTGAAATATTGGAGTAAAATTTGTGCTCTTTCAAAGATCCAGCTACCTAAATACCAAATACCGTTGACTAGATTGTCACAATTTCCCGCCCTAAGCTCAGGCTTACTCGGGCTATTTACGAAATCCGCTCCCGAATGCAGACTAGAACTGTTCTTTAGCGAAACAGTCGAGGATATCTTAAATTGTCATAGCTGACTCTTTGTACCATTGAACCATTACATTTATCAAGCGGGAGTTTAAATATTCTTAGGGCTTGTTTCACCAGTCCGTGATAAATTTTATGCAGTCTCAGTATATTCACATAAACTTTATCGAGTTCTGTAACAGACCCTTTAGTCTTTGGCCTGTAACTTGTTCTTTAGCTGATGGTCCCTTGTTGCAGGTTACACGCTTGTGTGATCTGTCCTCTGAGGGCAACGCTGTCACGTCTGTATCATGGAGTGAGCGCGGGAGCATCGTCGCCGTCGGCACGCAGAAAGGGCACATCAGCGTTTGGGACGTCGCTGTTAACAAAGAGGTTAGTTTTTCAGCTCTGTGGCCGTTTCACCACTATCGCCGCCTTTCGGCGACTTAGTTCCACGATGAGAAATGACCAATTCTTCAAACGACTACTTTTTGAAATGACCACTGCTTGCAACGACCGCTTCTTGAAAAGGCTTTCGGCCGCTTTTATATAGATTGTGATCATTAACATCATGGAATGGTCATAAATAACTGAAAAGGTCTAAATATACCAGAAAAACAAATTGTCATTTAAAGAATTGGTCCTTTCAAAATGTGGTAATCTCAACTCCTTTTATTTCTTCGGGTCTTTTTTTTTAATTGTGGATTTTCATTGTGGTCCTAAACCGCCGAAAGGCACTGTTACGATTTGAAGATTTACGGTCTCATTGAGAGGATCCCCAAAATATTTGTTGATGGGTGTTGTACTAAATCCCGGAACTTGTACAGGTGATGAAGCTGCACGGGCACGCGGCGCGAGTGGGCGCGCTGGCGTGGAACGGCGATATCCTCAGCTCCGGCTCCCGGGATCGCTTCATCAGGCAGAGGGACACCAGGACGCCGCGTTAGTATACTGACTATTGCCATATGATGATGAACTGAGATCGGAATTATTTAAACACTGCCCTCGTTGTTGTGTAAGCCGATTGAAGATGTGAGTCGGAGAAATGAGCGTTCAAAATGCCTAATTTTCAGCAAAAGAAGCCGTTAGAGTTGTCAGCAAAGTTGTGTCAAAAATTGCAACATTGCCTAGGAGATTATTAAAATAGGCAGTAACATTAAAAATAGTCTAATATTTTAATTTTTAACTGATACTTCAAAAAGTCAGTCGGAAGCGAAGTCGCGAAGCGACCTAAATGTGTATTTTCTTGAGTTTGACAGCGAACAAGTTAAAAGCTATAAAATGTTAACGCAGTATATATGAAGCAAATAATGGAAGGGAAGGATGCCAGATATGTATTGACAGTATTTTCCCATTATACAAAGTTATAAGTAGATAGCCGTTTGGCGAATAATCGATGTTTTTTTTAATGGGCAAAGTTGCGAAGTGGCAATGTTGCATAATTTTAGGGACGTAGGTCGGATGACAGCGGAATTACAGTCAACAAAAAGGACATTCAGCTAAAAAGCTTTCATTATGAATTTGCAGAGGTGAACACGTCGGTACGAGTGCTCCAAGGGCACAGACAGGAGGTGTGCGGTCTGAAGTGGTCACCGGATGGCTTGTCGCTGGCTTCGGGCGGCAACGACAACAAACTGCTCATCTGGTCGCTGGTTAGTATTCTGTTGTCTCTCAAGAGATGTTTCTGACATTCACTATTGAACAAAAGCCTCCTCCTTAGAACGCAATAGGGAATATTAGGCAAAGTTGTGCGCAGGGGGCGACACTAGCACATACCGTAAACAAATGTAATGACAATATCAGTTCTCTTTATAGTTTGGCGTCATGACGGATCATGACATATTTATTAGTAACAATCGTGATTGGTTAAATAACTAAATAAGCCAATCGTAAGCGAGAGTGAAACGTCAAACGGACCTCAAGATACTAACGCCATCTAGCGATATTTCCCCTTTTGAAAAACCCTCATTGCACGGAATTATGTGTTTTAAGTGTTATACTGAGTGGCAAAAAATTTGGCCCTCAAATGTATGCAATAATAGGTAATTTTGTATGGAGAGTGGGCCAAATTTTATGCCTGTACATATTATTCAACGTGACTACTAGACTATCCGTTTATTATCCAATTCGTCCCTACTTTGAAAAATCTCGTATCTCAAATCAATACGTCAACAAAATTGACTCTTAAAATAATGTTCATAAAGTTCACTCAATAAAATTATCGATTTTAATATACGGGCCTTTTTTCAAAGTAGTGACGAATTAGTGTTTAGTTATGTATGTATTTTAAACCGTTTATTTTGTTCTGAGAAACGCATAGTTTTTAAACATTACTTTGTTGTTCTGAGTATCGTTTATATGCAAAGTAAAATTTGTACTATTATTTTTATGCAAATCATTACACACCTAATTAGCAATGTTAAAAATGTAGGTTTACTAAACTATGTGGAATCATTCAAACAGATAACATAATAGATAGTAGTGTGTGAATGCGGTTGTGCGATAACACACGTGTTTCACAAGTCCATCGCTATACCGCATCGGTTGCCTTCGCACCGACAAATTTGTGAAATAATATCCCACTGTCCAATCATAGCAGCTAAAGTTTGTTAGTTTGTTTGTTTGTTAACTCTACGTCTGAAACGCTGAACCGATTTAGATGAAATTCGGTATATAGATAGTTTGAGTCCCTGAGAAGGACATAGGATAGTTTTTATTCCGGAAGATTGCATAGTTCCCGCGGGATAGCGATAAATGAATACTACGCGGACGGAATCAAACAGACACACAAGCAGACTTACAAACTTTCGCATTTATAATATAAGTGGGATAATCAAATTGACTGGGTAACTAAATGGAATATTTTTTTGCTATCTCGGTAAATACTTAAGTTCAAAGAGAATGTTTTAGAAGTTGAATAACCCTTTTCCAGGCCCCGCTAAAGTAGATGCGCTAATTTAAAATGAATCATAGTTTCACCTTGTTTATTAGATCGAATAATATTTTTAACGAGTTCAATTCATTTGGAACTATATTGTAGACTAGCGTTTACCCGCGGCTTCGCACGCATTAGATACAGCAGTTGAATTGATATTCCGGGATTTTATCTAATTCTCGTGGGAATTCCCTAAACTTACATCTTGGTTTTCATTGACTTTATATTATAACAACCATGTCAAATTTCATGACTAAGCCCAGCGGTTATTAGTTCGAGATTTTATCCCTATCCCGTGGGAATATCGGGATAAAAGTATCCTATGTTTTAGTCCAGGTTATAAACAAACTATTTGCTAAATTTCATTTAAATCCGTTCAGCTGTTTCAGCGCGAAGAAGTAACAAACACTCACTCACTCACTCACATACTTTCACATTTATAATATTAGTAGGATTTAGCAAGGTCAAATATTTGTGTACATTTATGTGGTCGCTATCTCTGTGCATGGAAAAGGTGAGAGCCGGTGATAATCGACCTTCACCCATCTGATAACCGGATGAGACATATATTTTTTTATTCTGGTAAATATTATTTATTTACAAACACGCCTATGATAACTTGCCTATGGAAAAGTGTTCATGGCTATTTTTAATTCTGCCTCGCCGTACTGGGGTCAGAGAGCTATATGAACGTCTCGGGTAAAATGGCTCTTTTTATGCTCTTTTTGTACAGCCTAGGGCATAAATGTAGTGTAATATAAATGCTAGCTGTTGCCCGCGACTCCGTTAGCGTAGAAATATAAAAAATAGTTAAAATCCTATTTTCAGAATATACACAAAAAAAAATCGGTGAAGCCGTTTCGTAGGAGTTTGGTCACAAACATTTTTGACCCCCAGACTTTTATATATTAGATGTATTTGTGTATATCTATATATAAGTATGTTTATTCGTTCCCTAGTACCCGTGATACAAGCTTTGCTTAGTTTGGGACTAGTTCAATTGGTATCAATTGTCCCATGATATTTTTATTTTATTATTCCCAAGACGTCAAAAATATCTACACAACTTTATGCCACTAACCGTAAGGTCTATATAATTAGATTAGATTAGATTTATTTATTACCTTTTGAAAAAATACATTATAAACACATGTCAGTTAATTACAAGAAATTCACAAAAGGATCGTCAAAAGTATAAACAAAAATAGTCAACCAAAAAAAATAAAAAATAGAATTTAGAATGTCAAATTAGAGTTCAATTCTAAAATAATAATTAAAATTAAAAGAAAAACAAGAATATACTTAAAGTCTAAGTGATGCTATAGCTGTACATTTATGCCGTCGACTGCGCAATCTACTATTTTCACTGAACCTTTTTTTGTTCTCGCAGCACTCGTCATCCCCCATGCAGACGTACTCGTCCCACGTGGCGGCGGTGAAGGCGATCGCGTGGTCGCCGCACCAGCACGGGCTGCTCGCGTCCGGCGGCGGCACCGCGGACCGTTGCATCCGCTTCTGGAACACTCTCACGTCGCAGCCGTTGCACTATGTCGACACAGGTACGCCATAGAGTAAGAACTAGACTAGAATTTCCGCCACATATATTTGGGTCGCGACCCGAGGTTAAGAAATGCTGATCTGGAGCCAAAAGTCGACGAATCGAAATCGACACAAACAAGTTAGTATCAGTTGCTTTTTACCCGACTGCGAAGAAGGAGGGTTATGTGTTTGACCCGTATGCATGACGACGTTTGGTCGGGGTCGGACACGCGAAGTAGATGCATTTGCGTAATCTAATGTATACTCCAATTCAATAGAATCTGACAATCCTGTAGACACTTCCAGCCTGCTAATATGAACACCGGGCTGCCTAAGGCTTTGTGATGTGACTATTATTCTTTTTTGATTCCTTTTAGATGATAATTGCAACAACAGTGACACATTATAATCA
Source organism: Choristoneura rosaceana (assembly GCA_037349165.1). NCBI lineage: Eukaryota > Metazoa > Arthropoda > Insecta > Lepidoptera > Tortricidae > Choristoneura > Choristoneura rosaceana. Next base: position 4,787,597 of record JAZBNJ010000006.1, on the reverse strand, counting down.
AGCGTGCCCACGTTAGGGTGTGTTAAATGTGTTTAAAATTGTCAGATTCTATTGAATTGTACTTTAATCTATATCTGTGAGCCCGCCCATTGCCGCTGCAACTTACATAATTGTTCTTCGAGCTATGTCGATGACTTTTTCGGCGTAGTGTATGCCAGATGTTATATATGTCTTGTGTTTTTTGCAGGTTCTCAAGTATGTAACCTGGCTTGGTCTAAGCACTCGCTCGAACTCGTCTCGACGCACGGCTACTCGCAGAACCAGATTTTAGTATGGAAATTCCCCTCGCTCACGCAGGTTAGTAACATTAACATGACTATGTCTGTGTTATCCCGTTATTTTTTTTAAACTGAATGTATTTTTTTGGTAATTGAACTTTCATCTTCCTCCTTACTAATTTTGAAAAAAATGTGGAAGTTACTGCAGATATCTGTTGCCTCTTCTCACGTAGACCGCTGAACCGATTTAGATGAGGTATGGAGATAATTATGAATGACACCGGGAAGGACATAGGATAGTTTTTATCCCAGATTTTTTTTAGGAATTTATTTTCAAAATTGCATTTGAATTTTACCATGCATGAGCTTTACGGTGAACGATAACATCGTCAGAAAACTAAAGCATATCCGCAGGGGGTTCTCGTTCTGAGAGGAGGCCTGTGTTAGACGTATGTAGAGAGCGAAGATTTAATAGCGGGACAACTGGATATTTAATTCAATTTTTTTCTAGGTGGCGAAGCTGACGGGTCACACTTACAGAGTGTTGTATTTAGCTTTATCGCCCGATGGTGAGGCGATAGTGACAGGAGCTGGCGACGAAACGCTAAGGTTCTGGAACGTCTTCTCGAAGACACCCTCCCACAAAGAGAGACAAAGTGTACTCAATTTACACACGTCGTTGAGATAAATCGCTGAAGCTGTGAATACTTCAGTGGCACGTGAATAAGGCGGAGACTCCGACTAACACTCCGCAGACCAATACAATAGAAAGATGTAACAGAACATTTGTGATGCCAACGTCTCAGTGGAAAGGACTAAAGTGACTTTCGTAATTTATTAATAAAAGTTATTTTGATAGAAATAGCTTAATAAAAATTTAACGTGTTAGTTATTTAGAAGCTGGACTAATACCGTTCTTGCATTTGATTACTGTGTGTATATTACTTTTTTATGGTGTACATAGGTTTTAGAAACTGAGATATAATCTTTATAATTTATGTAGTTTTCGAATTCTTAACGGGGTTGAGTGCATTGCGATTATTGTTTTTTGCTTTTTAATCTAAGTCATTAAGTGTGATACTTTAATATTCATAGAGTGAAACGTCTGCGTGCTAAACATTGTTCAACATGTAGCCGCAAGTCTCTAATGAAAAAAAAAAAAAACAAATAATGTTTATAAACAAATTGATAATAACGCAAAAATGCACTATTAGAGAATATCTAAATGTTACTCCGTTAAGCTTATATTGTTCTGACTTAAAACGCCACAAATACATTATGTATTTTCTATATTTTTGAGCTGTGCTAGCAAAGCTCGTTTATATCAATCATCAACCTGTCCCGTTCTTTCTAAACGTAGTAGAAAGAGACTGGGGGTGAATAAAAGTTCAAATATTGAGTTTGATTAGTCTACCTGCTTGCGGGTTTTAGACTAACTATTTATCTCTGAAATTTTTCATATCTTAAATCTAAGAGAGAATGTTGCGCCTTTTTGCCTCCTCATGTACATGTAGTCCCGTCCTTTTCTTACAGTCACCACGACATATGAGTGGTCCCAAAATATGTGAATAACGCTAGAGTGTGTTTACATATTTTTAAGCATCATAAATGTCCAGTGTCTATTGGAAACTACATACGCAAAAATGAATCAAAAACATTATATGTCTGTAAGGAGATGGTGCATGCGATTAAAGACATTATGAACTCTGGAAAAGAAAATTTCGCTTTTTCACCATTGTATATCTGAAATTAGTTTTCGAGCGGATCGATTCGATTTTCAATCACTTTTTGTTAAATAAAATAAAATAATTAAAATAAATTATGTTTTTGACTAATAAAATTAATGACTCTGTTCGATCGGCAAACTAATTGTGTTTAATATATTTTACGTTTGTGATTTAATTAATTTGTTTTTTTCTGTTTCAGCTTATGTAACTTATTCAGTGTCTGTAGAAAAGCAATGTATAACTTGATTTTAAGGCAGTGGTTGTACTGGAGGCTAGTAGCGAGCATTTTATAACGCTATTTGACGTTGAACGCTATGCGGCCATTCTATGGAAACAAAGGATAGTGCTAGCACTAGCTGCTCGATATTAGCTACCAGTCTAACACGTGCCTAACTTTAAATTTGATAGCAATAATTTACACTAAATATTTTATAGGACGCAACAAGTTATTTTGATAGAACTATACAGGAGTTTTCTAAAGGGTGTAATTTGTAAAATTTTAACAATTTTGTTCTGATAATTATGTACAGACAGGGATCAGTTACCGATGTTACACAAATGTAACGTAGGAGACAAAGGAGCCATCTGAAGGAATGTTTTAAACGGTAGGTAGATAAATTTGTCAGTGACTAACTACGTACATGTTCTCTCAACTGGGTTGTAGGCGTGAAAGCTAGCGGGCGCGGGAGCAAGTAAAAACCGTCTCACGCGACGCGCGCAGTTAGCGCTCCTCATACTATTTCTTAATAGGCGTTTACACGATCCATGCAAACCGCGGCATCTAGCGTAGATCCTAACAGCCTAACCGGTCCACGCTGTGCGCGAAATTCTATCCCGTTGAACAGCAATGTAACATCTTGGAATGGGGTCGAATTCCGCTCGCGTCGTCATCTGGCTTCGTTGAGATGCAAATTGCAAAGTTAAAGGCACGCATTTGTTTTTTCTTTTAGTCTTTATTGTCAAAAAAACTGCGCCAAGTCGATTGGTGATTGAAACACCTATTTCGGTTTTCAGTTTTGTCTCCGTCTTGATGAAGGCACACATTAATTTCCAAAGTCAATGGACAATGTCAGCTTGTACCTTTTGAAATAAAATTATTAGTGTAAAATTATTATTGGTAGTGGTTATTTATTGTCGGCTTAAAAAGAGAATTTAGTTTAGTGACATCTTACGGCTGAAATTGGAAGTGACTCGGCAGACATCTTTCTTATTTACTAATAAATTGTTAACACCCTTTCATTGCGAACTTTAAAAATGTCACAAAAATCGAAGGATTAAAAATGGACGCGAATTTGTGTCCTAGGCATTATGATTATATATTAGGGCAATGAATCGGTTAATAAAAATGCCACTCTTGATCTCATAATTTTCAACTATGATCTACATATTGGCAACATTATATTATTAACCTAATGATGACTGAAATGTACTATTATTATTTGTCAGTTATTTATTTCAACACATTTGGCATTGTTTGTTTATAGTTTTGGTGTTTCTAGGTTAAGAATTGATTGTATACATACATGTATGACGTAAGTGAAATGTCACGTTGACTAAATAGGGAGCTGCTTTCAACTAATGGCTAAGTAACGGGGTTGCAGTGGTTCGACGCACATGTGCGTCAGAGGCATTTGCTTCTTGCCAGCTAATATGCTAACATGATGCAGTCTTCGTATTCTTTCGCATACATCTCAGCCAGCCAAGCTTGTAGTAGCTTGTAGTGTGACTTGCAAAAAATACATTGAACCTTTAAGAAGATTCAGTGACGCATAAGCTGGGAAACTTGTAGAAATTCTACAATAATACTAAGTTGATGCTTAAGTTTGTTAATATTCATGACCCACGGGTCAAAAATGACATTTTCAAATGACCATATTAATCCTTTAGTCTCGTACCGTTGAAGTGTTAAGTAAGTCACACTACGACCTGTCTCTCATACCACAAACATTAAGAGTGTTAAAAGTCTACATAATTGTCCATTTTTGTATGAGGAAGTTGGCAATTGTGTCAATTTGTAGCACTTTTAATTTTTACGGTAGAGGGGGCTGTAAAATATAACAATTCTGTATATTTTTTATATTATATTCCTATTAGTAATGTAATCAGTGTGCAATCTAGGTTAGTAAAAATAAGCAATTACTTACTAATTACGACTATAAACTTGTGTAATTTCTAAGCCCTCATATTCATAAAAAGTTACGGGCCATATAAATTTGTCTGTTTGTCCAAATGACATGAATGATAAGTTAACTGAAGCTCGATAAGCTTTTATGAAAAATGTTTGGCTGTTATGTCAGTATTTATAAATTGAGTTCCATTGTCCACCACATGGTCTTATTGGCGGTCCTCAAAATGCAAGTGTTAACAGCTAAGGTTATCTCCAATAGAAGTGCTGCTATTTAGGGGACGCTATAAAGCGTCCGTTGCAGCTAGTAAGGCGTTGCACCTAGGTGAGAACAAGATAGCGTCCTTTCTTAGAGACTCTAGCTTAAAAGCTATCTTATTTCCACTTAGTGACGTCATTCACCGACGACCAATGGTGAAATTGCTACTGGAAGAAACCCTGGGTTTAGGGCATGGCCCTGTACTACGGATTGCAAAATTCGAACTTCATATCTTGCCGTCCCGCAGGCTCCTATAGTGTTTAACACGAGAGTGAGAGAGACGGTACGATACGAACTCCGAATTTCGTAGTACCCCCCCCCCCCCCCCCCGTTTCACCGCTCCTGTTCTTTGTGTTTTGTATGATAGATGTCTGCGATCTGTTCGACGATGTTGTGTGTGTGGTCTCTCGCAAAAGAATTTCTTTTGTCTCTATCTTTGTCTATTCCAAAAAGAGAGACAGCATCACAGCTATCTGTCACATATCAGGAGCTTGTAAAAGAGAGAGCGGTGTGATAGGGGACGTTAACACTTGCTGGCGTCTCGTTTTAGGCTTTTGATTGGTTGTATTTTTGAACGATTTATTAAATACTGGCCCATGTGTATGATGAAATCTGTGTCACCAAATATTAAACCGTCGTAATATTTGTATGGTACTTAGTGTTGCTTGCCATGTATTGATGACGAATCTTTTGTTTGTTGAAATTTAAAAAAAATTTAGAATTTTGACCCGTCACGTGTCCTGAGGAGTACAGTAGTCCCTGACAAGGAGAAATTTTAGGAGTGAATTTCTGTGGGGGCCGACACTAGACGGGTTAAAGGTTGATTGTGCGGCGATTTCACAGTTCATATATGATAAACTGTGTTGTCGCTGGCATAGGAAGTTAAATCAATTTAAACCTTCGTTAAACCTTTGTTCAGTAATGACTACAAAATAAGTGTTTTTACGTGTAGGTCCTACAATATCAGGTAAAATAATTAGCAGATTTATTTCAATATACGGCAAGCAAATTGAAATATATGTAGATTATTGATACAATGTTTATGGTGGACCCGATTAAAATTTAGTTTAGTGTTTTCTATCCCTTCTGTATTGTATCCTAATCATATTTTTCCATCTATCTACTTCTTATTTCGGGTCTGTAAACCTTAGTAATGAAAGATTATTTATATAGAATGATATAACACGATTAATATATTAAAATTTTAAAAATAGACTGATTTAGTAGTACACAATAAGTGTTTTAGATGTAATCTACATTTTTGAAGAATAAATATAGATGTGTGATCTGTGCGTTTGAGTTTTATTTTATGTTGAAGGGAAGTTGTCACTTGATACCTGCGCTTTGTTATTAACAATTTAAGGCTAATTCAAGATGGGAGTGTTTCTGATCCAGTGGACTTCATCTTCGAATTCATGAATACACTGAATACAATTTGAAGAGGTTTTTTTTTCAAGCGATAAAAATCGATATTTTCAGCTTTATCGTTATACAGCGGGTATAGATACTACTTACCTCAAACTTTAAGGGTAGTTAGCGAAGTATAATTTTCCTTACAAAATTAATTAGCACGCAATGTATCCCTACGTGATACTACTTTGTTTTTATTCAAAACGTCGCACTTGTTGACGTGACAGCTGTCACAGAACGCTTCTCTCGTATCAAATTATTGTCCGCATTACATTGCTGCTCGAGAGTATTTTAAAAATTAATTATGCTCTGGTAGTTGATACTAAATTAACAATTTGTTTTGATATCGGCTCACAGCACTTAAACTCCGTCTGGTTACAGTTTGAGGTAGCATCGAAAATACACGCTGTATGTCATTGCTGGAAACAAGAGTCGAGCGGTTGCATGTAGTCGCACTTTTTAAAGTAACTAGCTTTTGCCCGCGGCTCCGCCTGCGTGGTATTCGGTTATCGCGCGCTGTTCCCTCGGGAACTGCATTTTTCCGAGATAAAAAGTAGCCTATGTCACTCTCGGGCCCATAAACTATCTCTCTGCCAAAAATAACGTCGATCCGTCGCTCTGTTACGGCGTGAAAGACTGACAAACACAAACACACGCTTTCGTATTTATAATATTAGTATGGATGGTTTAAACCTTTTAGTGCGTATACAAAAAAACAACAGTAGGTAGGTACCACTGCAACAATGATAGGACAGGAAATAACAGATTCTCAAATAACAGTAAATAATCAGTCCCAGGGACCCGTTGTTTATTACCAATTAGAGATGCCAATTGCGACTCAAAATTAGCTCGAAAACATTCATACTATGGAACCAATTACGTCGTGAAACTAACACTTGCTCCAATTAGAGTTAAATTCTACAAAGTTACTCGTGCTGGTGGAAAACTGAGGCCTTAATTATGAAAAATATGTTTATTGCCAAAATACAAGTTGAGTAATAGCACTACTATTATATATTCTCGATTCGATTTGTGGCATTCAAACATGGCGGGTGTGGGCTGTGTTTAATTCTGCTATTTCTGTTTCTTTGGCTGGTTGAAGTATAATTTTGATAGTGTTTTATGCGGCGATTAACCTTAACAGTGAACAGTGATCACAAAATTTTATACTGCTCTCGTGTCTGACATTTTTTAATGCGCAAGTCGTTTCCACGTGGTTTCTGGAATTTTACTATCAAGTTGCAGAAACTACAATCACCGTACAACGTTGCCTCTCGAAAGAGAATACATAGACACTGGCGAAATTGTCTTATCAATTAGGACAGAAGCCATATTTTAAAGAAGAATAAGAATATATTCTGTGGTAATAGGTTCACACCACTTAAAAGACGGGGGTAGAAATGGTAAATAGGTACGAAAAAGACAGCTTGAGACATGTTATAAAGTCTACGAGTAAAGGTGATTTTCCACCGGCAAGTCGAGACGACAATTGAAATTTGTATGGCGGCGCGCGCGGCAGCCCGCGGTGGAAAATCACCATTATACAGCTTTTTAGGTTTCGTTTGTACTATTATCTATTCTGTGGTTTCGTATAAGCCAAGGCTACATTAAGGATACATTTTTTTGGTAAAGTAGGTACAACAAGAGCATAAAATTATAAATTTTTAGTGTTATTGATTTAGTTTGATTGAATTGATTTTTGTTTGGTAGCCGTGGTGGTCTAGTGGTTTGACCTATCGCCTCTCAAGCAGAGGGTCGTGGGTTCAAACCCCGGCTCGCACCTCTGAGTTTTTCGAAATTCATGTACGGAATTACATTTAAATTTTACCACGAGCTTTGCGGTGAAGGAAAACATCGCGAGGAAACCCGCAAAAGCCTGCGAAGCAATTCAATGGTGCGTGTGAAGTTCCCAATCCGCACTTGGCCCGCGTGGGAACTATGGCCCAAGCCCTCTTGTTCTGAGAGAAGGACTTTGAGAAGGCTTCACGAGAATGAGAGGTTCATAAAAATAGATCTTTGTACCTATGTTCCAAAGTTTCTGACTTGTCCATACCTATCTATAGATAAATATGCCACCCTGTAAAATGTTTCAAAAATGAGTTTTTGCCTAGTTTCTTGCGGCGTAATCTTTTCAATGACGGTATTTCCGAAAGCGCTGGTAGCATAACAAAATGTTCTTAAGTACGAGTAAAAGAACGCTTTGCGGCCTTATTACGCTCTTCGGTGACGACCAAATGGCCTAGTGGTTAGAGACCCTGACTGCGAAGCTTGAGGTCCCGGGTTCGAATCCCGTGTCGGGGCAGATATTTGTATGAAAAATACGAATGTTTGTTCTCGGGTCTTGGGTGTTTAATATGTATTTAAGTATCTATCTATATAATTATGTTTATCCGTTGCTTATTACCCATAACACAAGCTTTGCTAAGCTTACTTTGGGACTAGGTCGATTGGTGTGAATTGTCCCGTGATATTTATTTATTTATTCTTACAGAATAGAAGATTCAATTTTAGAATAGAATAGAATAGAAAACGTTTATTCGCATTTCGCAAATTACATAAGTACACAAAATAAACAATTTTGATGGTAAATATAATTTTGTGGCATTATACGAAGTGTATAAATCGACTTACATGCGTGCATTTGCCACCTTTTCGGCTGTTAGCGGTGCGGCTCGAACGTTAAAAGCGTGATTGTTAATTAGTTAAAGATCTATAAAAGTGCAAGTGCAGTTTAAAGCATTTAGTGTTTGAGCTACTCAGTCGACAGCAGGTTATCGCTGGGACTTTAAGTTGCCAAATGGTAATTCAATGGAAATATTTTATTTTTAATAAGATACCTAATTTTAACACAGAAACATCGCGCCTGTTTTCCCAAATGGGGTAGGCAGAGCACACGAAACGTTACCGCTTCGGAGCCACTTTTAGCAATTTTATTTTTAAAGTTTGACAAAAAGCTGCAGTAGCGATAGTTGCTAGAATGTCGCCTACGTTATACCTTAACAAAAAATAATTAAACTGTTTATTATAAATCAGAATAACATTACTTACAGAATTTTATAATTACTTGTTAATAATCTTTATGAAAATTGAGAGGCCTTTACCCAGCAGTGGGTGGATGTGGGCTGATTTGAATTTGTAATCTTTATTAAGTATTTAAGATTTTATAACTAAAGAGTGCGAAGAGCGGGCGAGCCCTCATCTATACCTTTTTTTTTTTATTCGACTGGATGGCAAACGCGCAAGTGGGTCTCCTGATGGTAAAAGATACCACCGCCCATAGACACCTGCAACACCAGGGGGATTGCAGATGCGTTGCCAACCTAGAGGCCTAAGATGGGATACCTCAAGTGCCTGTAATTTCACCGGCTGTCTTACTCTCCACGCCGAAACACAACAGTGCAAGCACTGCTGCTTCACGGCAGGATTAGCGAGTAAGATGGTGGTAGCAATCCGTGCGAGCCTTGCCTACCACCTGCAAAAATTAAATTATAATGTTCAAATGTTTCCATGTTACCATGTTTCATGCACCTATATCCTTTGTCGCCTTTTACGACATCCACGGAAAAAATGGAGAGGTGTACGCAATTCTAACCCGACACCACACGGTCCTACTTTTAAGACGTTGGTTAATTTCATTAATAGTTACAATCATTAGGTACAATATTTAATATAATTCCGGATAACTCACGTCTTAAATTGAGATTAGTTTGAAGGAGGACTACGAATAAACCCGAAAAAGCCGAGGTAAATTCGATTTAAGACGTGAGTTATCCTGATTGATTTCATTAATTATGAGTGAGGCTCACACACGGTAGTTTTATGTTTAAAATCATTACAATCAAAGAGACCATGCAATTAAATTAAATATTGTCGATGGAGGACAGGAAACGTCTTCTTATTTTCAGTTCTTAGTTGGTATTTGGGTTCACAAGAATTATTAATACACAAAATTATGGCTTCCCCAAACTCGCGCGCTTTAACGAGAAACAAATTTCAGTCCATAAGCCAGTATATGCATTCCTAGTTACAGATATGACGGTATCCAAGGCGTACTTCCTCGTATTCTTCACGGCCCTGTTCACCACAGTCCGAAGCACCTTCTTCGCCTCCGGATGCTTCGGCGCGTTTTGCTTCACAACCCCAGCCCCTCGTCCCCGTGCACGAACCAATGCCGGCCTCCGTACAGTTCTCGCGCAAAACTTACAGCCATACACAGACGATACATACAGCCGGAGTGACCGTCCACTAACCGTGAACTTGAAGAAACGTTCACTTTCGCTGGTCCCAACAGCTCAACTAAACGTCCCCGTTGTTCCTTTCCCAAACGTCCGCGCCAACTTACTCGGAGTAGAGCAGATTGGACCGCCTCAAGACCAATATGTGGAATTCCGGCCGACGGCAAAGGAACACAGGGATGTTTATAATGTGCTTTACCCTAGTGGTTCTAGTAAATGGTATTCTAGCCAGAAGAGTCCTAAAATCGTGCGTCAGTACCCAGTGCGCCAAAAGGGCGTGATAAAACTTATTGATAGAACAGGACGCATCGGGAGGAAGAGAAATAATGCGCGAAGTCATGTTATTTATTAAAATTACTCAGTGTTTTCGTGCCAGAAATAAGAATGTAGTTTTGACGCACCTACATTTTTAACACAGTAGATTCGCTACAGTAAAGGATCGCCAATGTGGATTTAGACACGCGGCAGCGTGTCAAGCCGAGTTCAAGCTAACAGCAAGGCTACCACGAAATTCGAAAATCGAAGTTCGTATGGTACCGTCCCGCCTACGCTTATGTTATTTAATACGAGAGTGAGAGGGATGGTACGATACGAACTTCGAATTTTGTGTTTCGGAGTAGCCCTTCTGTGCCCTTAGTGTAAGTTTTCGGTTATGAAATACGTCTCGATCGCGTTCGCGTTAAAATCTCAATTTGTATTTGTATAGAAACATGAACAGCACCTCTAGCGGAACGTTTGCGATTTTCGTGTTTCCATACAAATTGAGATTTTAACGCGAACGCGATCGAGACGTATTTTGCAACCGAAAACTTACACTAAGGGTACTCCGAGTCACCGAGTGAAATTTTACCCGAACCATTTGGATTGGAATTATTTTAAAACGTTCCTGTGCTATCCGTGATATTGTCAGGTCATTTATTTTAAAATCGCTTCATATTATTGTCTCCTTGAGAATAGATTTGCATTTTGTATTGAATAATTATGACCTTTTTTATTTGTGCTGTGTTATGTTTTATTAATGAACAATTATTAATAAATAAAAAAAATGACATAAGTACATAACTATATTTTTCCTTGCATATATGTAAAACTCTCGTGTCACGATGTTCGTGACCAAACTCCTCCGAAAAGGCTTGACCGATTTTTATGAATTTTTTTGAGTGTATATTCTCTGGGTCTGAGAATAGAATGTACATAAACTATTTTTCATACTTCTACGTGGACGGAGTCGCGGGCAACAGCTAGTATAACATTATACTGGGTGATTCTGGGGTCATGAGCAGGAGTGAAAGGGGTGATGGGGACATTCACACTGAGCAACTTTTACTATAGGACCAGCCCCGAAATCGCGTAAAAAAACCATCTTATCAAGAGATAATCAATCGCTAACTATCCGAAATGTATGGAATAGCAGATTTTTTTCTGCCATTTTGTGGCTGGTCCCATAGTAAAAGTTGCTCAGTGGGAATGTCCCCATCAGCCCTTTCACTCCTGCTCATGACCCCGGAATCACCCAGTATATTTATGAACAGGGACCCTATGTCACTCCGACAGTTATGCTCTAAATCCAATGATACCTCATTATGTTAATCCGTCTTGCAACAAGGACCAAAGAAATGAACTAACATACCCACATAAATCAGACATAGGTACGAACAAACATACATAACCCTCCTTTTCGGGCAGTCGGGTAAAAAGTCGCGTGTCATCCATACTAATATTATAAATGCAAAAGTGTGTTTGTATGTTTGTGAGTTTGTCTGTCTTTCACGCCGAAATGGAGCTACGGATCGACGTGATTTTTGGCATAGAGATAGTTTATGGGCCCGAGAGTGACATAGCCTCGTGAGGCCCAAGCCCAAATAATGGAGTGAGGCCTAAACCCCAATGTACATTACAAAGTACAATTTCTTTACATGTACCTGCGGCCCAAAAATTATTTTGTGTTTTTTTTTATGAAGATCCTTACCAGGATTTTTTATATTTTTTTCTAGATAGTCTATGGTCTAGACGAATAGAATGCAACTAATTTGAAGGCAATTGGTAGTGTTCTTTCTAATGTACATTGGGTCTTTACGTTTTGTTAAATTGCAAATGAAAAAGTATCATAATTTCGCTTTTCCTCGATAAAATGGCGAAAATGGAATTTTTCAGTCTTACAAACGTTTAAATGCTTACAAAAACATAACAATATTATTTTAAAAAACTAGCTGAAGTTCAAAATAAAGAAAACCTACCCATAATTTTAATCACATATATTTATTATCCAAAAATTATGTAATTTTTTGATAGTAAATATATTTTATTAAAATTATGGGCAGAAATTATGGGAAAATTATTATTGGGTAGTATGGGAATTATGGGATTGATTAGAATTATGGGTGAAGAATGTTCTTTAGAGATCGTAATTTCATGAAATACCAAAAAAGGGTACAAAAAATCAACATCTATCAAAAAAAAAACTAAAGTAGCAAGAGATCGTCGACAGTGTAACATGTAATATACAGCAGGCGCATAATGTCCTCATCTCTAAGACCTAAAATTAAAAATACACAAAATTGATTACGTAGTCACTAACGCCCATTGTACACTGCGATGCACAGAGTGTTTGACAAGGTGATGAAAAATAGTAAACTATCATAATTAAAAAAAATAACTGGTAATTTTTGATATTTAACTCTTTATTTAAGTGTTTAAAAGATATTTATATCAAAAAACCTCATGATTCAACTAATAAAATCAGATATAATTTACGTGTCGTCCGTTTTGGTGGCATGGTCGAGACAAAATGGCCTACGTCTACGGATGATGTTTGAAATTTCAAATCAATCAAACGTCAAACGTCACTTCTGTCATCTGTCACTCCGAACATTTAAACAAAATGGCCGATGGCGGTAAAATTTAAAAGCAATGTAACGAAAATGTTTGTGTACATCGTAATGTACACTGGGCTTTAATGCGTGGCTATGGTACAAACTGTCTGGGTCTGAGTTGTAAGTGTTACTTTGTACATTGTGATGTACATTGGGCCTCACGAGGATAGGCTACTTTTTCTCGAGGGAACAGCGCGCGATAACCAAATTCCACAGCTAGTCAAATTATAAATTGCTCTAATTGTCCTCTTTTCGCCTGTCCTGCTCTACTGGCTGAATGATTGTTTGCACAGTTGTATTGAACGTGGACGTATTCCTTCTTAATCTTGGCCGTGGTCCAGGACAATAAACCATAGAGGGCTGGATTTGACGTACTCAATCAAGTCCTGTTAAGCTTATAATAATCGGAGACTATACTTACATCTCCAATATTTTTCCTTTTCTAGGGTTCCGTAGTCAACTAGGAACCCTTATAGTTTCGCCAAGTCCGTCCGTCTGTCTATCTGTGTATCTGTCTGTCCGCGGCAAAGCTCAGTAACCGTTAGTACTAGAAAGCTGTAATTTGGCATGAATATACATTTATAGTGTGGGGTATCATTGGATAGGTATTTTAAAACCAATGGGGGGTTTCTAGACGATTTTTCGGTTCAGTCCGTTTACGAAATATTGAACTATAGTGCTTTAGTGCTATATTATTTATCAACATTACCTACCTATTGCGACCCGCCTCCGCTTAGCACGGGCAAAATTAAAAAAAAAGGGCCAAGTGAGAGTCGGAATCCAGCACGAAAGGTTCCATACCTATACAACATTACACAATAGCAAAAAACGGCAAAAAACTACGTTTGCTGTAAGGGCCCTTACATACTTATTTTATTTTAATTTAATTGTTTATTTTCAATGTGAATTCTGTGAATATTTCAAGTACCTAACTACCTGTTGCCGTTATTAATATCGAGCAAAAACGGCAAAAAAACACATATTTTGTATGGGAGCCCCCTTCAATATTTTATTCTATTCTGGTTATTATAGCGGCAACAGAAATACATCATCTGTGAAAACATCAACTGTCTAACTATCACGGTTCATGAGATATACAGTCTATTGACAGACTAACAGACGGACAGTGGAGTCTTAGTAATAGGGTTCCGTTTTTATCTTCCATGGGCACAGAACTCTAAAAGGTCTCAAATAAAGGGCACTTCACACACATTTTTCAGCTCCATTTCCCAATAACTTCACTCGAACCCGACTCGCGCGAAGCCGGGGCGCGTCAACGTAGACTAAATGCATTTTTTGGTTAGATTGATATTTTTAATTTCGAAATATCATTTGAAAGAAAGAAAGAAAATACATTTATTCACAACACAAGACAACAATACTATTTTCACTTCTCATGCTCTAAAAGTAAGTCAATATAGCCTTACAAGGCGGGAGTAAAGTGAGTACTTTAGTCCCTAGGGAGTAAAAGTAATTAATTTTTTAATTCACTTCGAGTGACTTAGATAAACTCAAACAGCCAGTTACTTGCAAAAAATAAGATTGTGTGTGGACCATTTTCATGACGCAAATGTTACGTTCTTAGTCTACGTGGTCTTAGTTCTATGCTTTTTCCGCATAGAAGGTGGCGCCACTCTATTTTTCCGTTTGTGTATGGACCATTTCGCCGGTGCTATTTTGTTAGTATCTGTATTGGTAGTATCTGTGTCTGGATGGAAAAAAGTAGGTACATACCGTGAAAACTTTGAAATTGTTGTAGATCGTAAATCGTAAACGATTAAAATAAGTAAATTGATTATTCTCACAATGTCATCAAGTGATAGTGAAAATTATGATGTTGACCAAAGAGTAATACACATAATTGATAATCTTTTGCCGCCGAAATCTAGAAAGATTTATTTTTAGTTTTTGTTAAATCTTTTTGTACTAAACTGACTATTTTTTCTCGCTATCGAAGTGAAAAATAGAGTTTTCACCGCGAGACTAAAAGTCAATATAAACCCTCGGATAAATAGACACCCTCGCTAAAGCTCGGGTGGCTAACCACCTCGGGTATATATTGGCTTATTTTAGTCTCTCGATAAAAAATATACTATTGGTACAATACAAATAAACAACACAAAGGTATGTGTCATTGCGATTGTGAATCGGACACTGGCTCAGCATAATGCTGAAGCGTTAAGAACACCCCAGCGCTGATTTTCAGCCAGCACCATAGGCAACCCTCTGAGCGTTATAAAGACACACTATAATACACACCATAACTACATAAGACTACATAAAAAATGATGGAATGTCCGATTTAAATAATTTAAAAAGTAATCTACTGGTATTGAAACCGTTTTGAATATATTTTTTTTTATTTGGATAAGGATTAATTACAAATGTATGGATAACATGGATCTGCTTTTAGTCGGCATTTCAGACAACTTTTAAAATGTAAAAAAGTAGTTATGGTGACATAACTATAATAGTTGGACATATGGTTTTTTGTAGATATTAATATATTCTTTAATATCGTAGAACATTTTTTTGTTCTATCATCAATATTTTCCACAGCGCATGCGATGAAAGATGTTTCATGGCAACTTTTTTACACTTTGAGTTACTTCATTGAAGTTTTAGTACGGAACCCTATTTTTTTCTGGTAATAAATATAGCTTATGGCACTTTGGAATAATTTTGAAAGAATTTTTAAAATCGGTCTACTTAGTACTTTTTGAGTTAATTCGTAACAAACATTCAAAAAGCAATAAATTGAAAAATCAAAAACCCGACTGCCTTAAAAAATACTAAAAAGAAGAAAGCAAGTCTAGGCTTATACTTAAAGTTCAACAGTCGGGCGGGACTCATGAGCTAAGAATTTTTGAGCATCACAATTTAAATGGGTCCCGACTGTCCCGACTGTACGCGAGGACATAGGAAAAGACATACATAATCTACATGCATACATACATACTCGTACATACGCGTCAAACACATAACCCTCCTTCTTCGCAGTCGAAAATTCAAATTCAAATCATTTATTCAGTAAATAGGCCGCAATGGGCACTTTTACACGTCATTTTTTTTAAACTACCAGCGCTTTCGGAAAGACCATCATTGCCAAGAAGAATGCGCCGCAAGAAACTTGGCAGAAAGTCATTTTTTCAAGATAAAATAATTACAAATAAAATATTTAAAAACTACAGTAAACAATTAAACAAAAAATCACAAAAAAAAAATTAAATAATAAATACAGGGATGTATGGGGTCCCTTAGTTACAAAATTAAACACTCGTTTCGTTTCGTCGGGTAAAAATACAAAAATCAAATCTTTCCTCTTTATAATAGGTATTAAGTATAGATAGATAGAGATTATAGATATAAATTATAGATCTACCTAGAGACACATGTGTATTCTTTAATATTTGACCTCACGATACTAACGTCATCTAGCGATATTTTGCCTCTGTGAAAACCCCCATCTGAATGGACATAAAAATCATACCGTATTCAGCCTAGTACTTTTTCTAGTTAAAAATATAGATTAAAAACAAACAAACGTATGGAAAACCAATCACACACAGCGCAGTCCTTGACCCGTACCTGTAATGAAAGAGAAAACTCATGTTGCGATCCGGGGATGTTGCAATCAAGCTCTCCGAAGCAAATAGGAAAAATCTGCAGGGTTTCGAAAGCGCGAAATACGTTTCTGTGGACAAATTTCTGTTTCTGTTCTAGGTGGGTGATAAAATTTTGAAAGTGTAGAAACACATCATCGTCCCAGCCTATATACTCGTACGTCCCACTGCTGGGCACAGGCCTCCTGTCGGAATGAAAGGGTTTGGGCCATAGTTCCCACGCGGGCCCAGTGCGGATTGGGAACTTCACACGCACCATTAAAATGCTTAGCAGGTTTGTGCAGGTTTCCTCACGATGTTTTCCTTCTCAGAGGTGCGAGCCGGGGTTTGAATCCTCTTTTTGCGTTGGCGGTTAAAAAGAAAAGAAATAGAAGATGAATTGCGTCATAACATCCTAAGCTCAAGACATTTGAATTTTACATACCAATCTGTCCCGATCGAACATTCTAACTTTGTAGTTTTTAACTACTAGGCTATCCGATCATTAAAGTTACAAACCCCCGATTTTGTTACTTCAAAGCTCAGTATCTCAAAAAAGCTAAACCGATCTCTAGAAAACTTGATTTCAAATAAAAAAAAACCGCATTTAAAACGGTTCACCCGTTTAAGAGCTGTGGTGCCACAGACAGACACTCGTAGCGGTTAAACTTATAACATCCCTCTTTTTGCTTCCGTGTTAAAAACGCATGTTTTTGCGTTTTAATCCGAACAATGCTGTCTTTGATGCCATAATAATACAATACAATGTTTACGGCATCAAAATATATAAATAACCTTTTGAACGCGTACTTCAAACTTCAAGCGAAAGTCGGAGGTATTTTTCCCTTTGACTTAGAATTATGAACTTAAGCAAGTAAACTAAAAGGCACTTGAAAAGAAAAAGTCCGAAAAAAATATACCGACCAAGAGTTTTTTTAGGAAAACCTATTATGATATACCAACTAACTTTTGCTTGCTTTTAGAAAGAAAGAAAGAAAAACATTTATTCGTGACATTTTACAAATTAAAGAGGAAGACAAGAAAATGGAAATCATCATAACAATAAAGAGTTACAATACAATACAATACAAATTTTGTCACGAAATGGTCCCAACTCAGCATGATGTCAACCTTGCGGCCGACGCTGGTCTTCCGTTGGAACCTTCCATGGAACCATTTTGAATTACTGAACCCACAATAAGCGATAATTTAGCCCTGAAAGTCTTTTCAAATGACTCGAAACTGTCAGTCAGTGAAGCGGCAGAACCAAACATGCCGAGACTACTAAAACTGGGGATTCGATTTGTGGCATTCGATCATGGCGGATGGAGACAATATATAATTTTGCCATTTCTGTTTCTTTGGCTAGTTGAAGTTTTGCTAGTGTTTTGTGCGGCGATTAATCTTAATAGTGAACAGTAATCACAAAATTCTATATTGCTCTCGTGTCTGACATTTTTTAATGCGCTTTATAGTAAAAATGCAACTTTATAGTAGTAACCACTTGGTTTCTGGAATTTTACTATAAAGTTGCAAAAACTACAGTCACCGTGCAACGTGCCTCTCAAAGAGAGTATACCTACTTAGACACTGGCGAAATTGTCCTATTAATTAGGACAGAAAAGCCATATTTTAAAAGAGAAGAAGAAGATATAATTTAGCCCTGAAAGTTTCAAATGACTAGAAACTGTCGAAGCCAGTGAAGTCGCAGAACCAAAATGCTAAAACTGAAACTACTAAAGACTGACTAAAACTGAAACTGCATCAAAAGGAGACCATATAATAAATAAATACTCTATGTTATAAGGTACGTAGCGGTCTGTCGCAATCGCCACACATGTTTTAAAGACTAATTTTCCAGAGAATTCCCAGGCTTCGCGTCGCAAATAGGGATGGGACGAAATTTGTTTTGAAACAAGCCCGACCGTCGAGATTCGAGTCGAGAGAGAGAAGATTGACTTGATATAAAAAGGTCCTCTGAAGGAAAAAAGTCTCGACTGTCGTTAAAAGGCAGGCGGTCTAACGTTTCTAACCAAGTTTCTGACGCTCGCGATCACGATCAAATGACAGTTTTTGTATGCGAAATCTGTGATTTGATTGCGATCGCAGGCTTCAGAAATGTTAGGCAATGCGGCCACTGATTTAGCCTCATCATCATCATTATGTCAGCCGAAAGACGTCTACTGCTGGACATAGGCTCCCCCAAGGCTCTCCACTCAGACCGGTCTTGTGCTTTTCGCATACACCGCGATCCCGCGATCTTAACCAGGTCGTCGCTCCATCTTGTTGGCTTATTTAGCCTACACTTGACAGTTCCTAACATTTTGAAATAGATACTAAACTGAGCTTAGTAGTAAATCAGTACCCTTAGTGTAAGTTTTCGGTTACAAAATACGTCTCGATCGCGTTCGCGTTAAAATTTAAATTTGTATGAAAACACGAACATCGCAAACGTTCCGCTAGAGGCGCTGTTCGTGTTTCCATACAAATTGAGATTTTATCGAGACGTATCCGTTGCCTAGTATCCATAGTACAAGCTTTGCTTAGTTTGGGACTAGGTCAATTGGTGTCAAGTGTCCCATGATATTTATTTATTTATAATTCTCCGTAGGAAGAACCTCTTCAACGATAATGGCACCGACTTGAAACTCGGTAGGTACAGTCACCAGCACCAACATCTGACACAACAATCGTACATAAATATCTGATACGACTCTATTTCTAGGGCCGGAAGGACGTGTCAGATATTTTTGCTCTCTCCTCTGTGACAGATATTAATGCTGATAACTGTACGAATATGATGTTTGGATAACAGTTCAGAAGTCAGCAAAAAAGCTTGCATTAAAAAATATTTTTTTAAATCCAACTCGACCTTAGCCCATCCCTAGTTGCAGTCGGGACGATTTAATCCCCCCCTCTCTTGGGACACGGATCTGATAAGGCAGGGAGCTGATAAGGATATCAATTACCCAGTCTCTAGACATTTTATAATTGTTTTTACATTATGGGTATTGTTTATAGTATTTTAGGGTTGCTTGTGTTTTTTATGATTACCGACACGGGACTGAATGAACATCCAAAACCCGAGAGCAAATGTTCGTATTATTATATTATAATGTGCCTATATAATTTTCTTTAAAAGAAGCTGAAAGTCTCAAGAAATGTGTTGATGGTAAATATTTTAGTGAAGTTCAAGACCAAGATATAGAAGCAACGAGGATTTCGAAAAGTACATTAAAAAATATTAAACGAAGCAGACCAAAAAATATTTATTTGACATACCCAATACAAGTAGACACAGTATATTAGCTCTAGGTATACTTCCAAACAAAAGTAGTGTAAAGGCGGGGTGTTCTCATGTATTTTGTATCATGACAAAAAGTCATATTGCATTAAAATTAGAAAATGATAAATAAGTGTAATATTATTACAGTAAGGTTTTTTACATAACTTTTTACGGTAAGTTTGAAAAGTTTTGCAAGTTGATAACAGAACTAAATCGCATATCATGATCGCGTGTCATCGTCAATACCCGAAGTATGCTTCTAAAATCCAAAGGTCTTTTTAAGAGCTCACGGAGTGTAACTCATTGTCATTTTGCAATACAATATACTGTTAAAATAGGCGCTGGATAAAATTTTTAAAAGTGGCTGAATTTTTTTTATCAGTAGGAATAAGGTTACTGATCAATGGAAAAAATATCAGATTTTTCTGTTGCATCAATTAATTTTAAGTTAGGTAGTTAGTTTATAGTTAAATTTTATGTGGTTATTTTATTTTAAATTCATGTTATTTTATTCCAATAAAAGCATAAATTAATATAAAAAAATAAAACAATATTTTCCCCGCCAAATTGAGTTACTGTGCATGAATATGGGTGTTGTCAGAGTCCTAATGAAAAAATTAAAAAAAAAACCTAATGTCAACGTCATTAATGTCAGATTGCGTTCCGTTCAGGATTGGAATTGTTCAGGGTTAACACAGTATTGCAAAACAGCGTCCGCTTTAAAAAATGTATTCAGCGCTAAAACGTTAAAGTGTGCACTGACCTGTTCTTTCAGTGGAGGTGCATACATTTTAAAATTAGGTCATAGGGCTTTACGAGGTTAAAGTAAACAAATGTTGAGCGTAGCCTCGCAACTATACAAATACATGCATTCTTTATACGTCAGCTAATTACTCTGCGCTTTTACTTGATTAGCAAATAAATGCTTGGTTCAATTCGATGTTTTATAGGATTGATAGATAATTTTATTTATATAACGTTTTAAACTTTCGTGATTCTCACTCATAGTCAAAATACCACAACGGGACTTATGACGCTATTTTACACAAGTAATATTTACCTCGACGTTTCGGCAACGTTACAGTTGCCGTGGTCACGAGTAGACTGAGGTGTGGGGTGTCAAGTCCGCCTAGCAGCGCGAGTTCTTCGAACTACCCGCACTTGATCACTTATCACCCCACACTTCAGTCTACTCGTGATCACCCCACACTTCAGTCTACTTGATCACCCCACACTTCAGTCTACTCGTGACCACGGCAACTGTAATGTTGCCGAAACGTTGAGGTAAATATTACTTGTGTAATTTTGTTTATCCACTAATATATGAAGGCAGAAGTAGAAGCAGGCATAAGGCTCAGATGGTTGGACGGCGTCAAACAGTACACCAAGAACCTGGAGGTGATAAGTTGGAGAAGGAAAACCATGAACAGATCGGACTGAAGAGATTTACTGGATCAGGCTAAGGGCTAAGGCTCATCCGCGGCTGTAATGCGAAAGATTTTAATGTAAGTCTGTGTTTGTTACTTCTTCACGTCCAAACCGCTGAACCGATTTAGATGAAATTCGGTGCACAGATAGTTTAAATCCCGGGGAAGGACAGCATAGTTTTTATTGGATTATTTCCGCGGGATAAAGGTAGAGTCATTCAGGATAACGCGTGCAGTGGTTCTTATTACAATGTCATTAATGTCTAATTTTGACAAAATCACACGTCTTCGTGGATGACATTATACTTGGTTTGGATAGGTATTTAACTAAATGTATTTAAACAAACTTCAGCTGCCAGATTTGGTACATTCAAGGTTTTTATACATTTTACTAATCAATCATTGTAATACAAACTAGACTAGTGTATTTCAATACAGAAATTTAAATGTTTAGATAGTTTAATGGGGGAATTTCAATATTTAGACACCAATTGACGCTGCTTTTTTACTTTTATTCTTACACCATTGGATTACTTCGCAATTTTATGCAGGTTTCCACAGGCAGGTTTGGTAAATTTCAAATATAATAGCTACTAAAATGGCGCAGACGTTTTGGTTTCCCGTCACGCTGTCTCTTTCCTTCGTAGCTCGCCGCTCGCCAAAAGGCCAGTGCTCCAGTTAAACTAAGTTTTATAAAGCGTATCGATGATAACACATTAAGGTGTGAATCAATTGGCTTTTAGTTGAATTGAATACGTGAATGTTAGCATTGAAAGGTTAAGGTTGGATTGGCCAAGGTTCACTTATGTAAAGGCTGACCAGAATTAAAAAAAAACCTCGCCATATTGCGGATAACCAATAGAAGTAATTTCTTGCACTGGCAACATTAAATTCAAATGTCATCTGTCTGCTGTCAAAGTTTAACGTTATTTCAACATCATCATCATCCCAGCCTATATACGTCCCACTGCTGGGCACAGGCCTCCTCTCAGAATGAGAGGGCTTGGGCCATAGTTCCCACGCGGGCCCAGTGCGGATCGGGAACTTCACACGCACCATTGCATTGCTTCGAAGGTTTGTGCAGGTTTCCTCACGATGTTTTCCTTCACCGCAAAGCTCGGGGTAAATTTCAAATGTAATTCCGCACATGAATTTCGAAAAACTCAGAGATGCGAGCCGGGGGTAAAGTTGATTCTAATATTATAAATGCGAAAGTGTGTTTGTAAATTTGTGTATTTGTATCTTTGTCCGTCTTTCACGTCGAAACGGAGCGACGGATCGACGAGATTTTTGGCATAGAGATAGTTTATGGGCCAGAGAGTGACATATGCTACTTTTTATCCCAAAAAATATACAGTTCCCGAGGGAACAGCGCGCTAAAACAGAATTCCTCACGGGCGAAGCCACGGGCAAAAGCTAATAATATTACACGTTCAGTTATAGTTTTCTAATATTTTCGATGCGTTTTCTGATTCCAACTTCGGTTTTATAAAAACCGTACTAATAAATACGAAGATTGAGAACTAAAGAGAATTTGACATGATTTAATAAAATTGTGCCGTTGTATCGTTTGTTGCCTTGAGACGGATTGTTACTATAAATGCTTTATGCAGCCTTGGTCTCTCCTGAAAATATTATGAGACAGGTAACATGAGAACTTGCTCGTTTCCACATGCATAATATACCTAGTGCCATCAACGAAGACGCGTGATTATCAAATTTAGACATTAATGACATTGTAATAAGAACCACGGCGCGGTTCATCGAGAATAACTCTATATATCGACGGTTAAAAGGCTATTTGATTCAAGCGCCATTTTGAAAACTTTACAGGAGAGCGTTTTAAAGATTTAAAAAAATCACGGTTCCCAAAATACTCAACAAAAATACACAATGTAACGTTTTAAGTTTTCGTGATTCTCACTCATAGTCAAAATACCACAAATGGGACTTATCACGCTAACACACACAAAATTTTATTGTTTTATTTCACACTTTTTAATCATCATCATCATCTCAGCCTATATACGTCCCACTGCTGGGCACAGGCCTCCTCTCGGAATGAGAGGGCTTGGGCCATAGTTCCCACGCGGGCCCAGTGCGGATTGGGAACTTCACACGCACCATTGAATTGCTTCGCAGGTTTGTGCAGGTTTTAATAGTTCTGTGAAAACGTTAGATTAAAACTGTTATAACCCATATATATTTAGAATGGGCTAATTATTAGCTTTCATTTGATAACCCACTCGAATAGGTTTGAATAAAAAAAAGATTAAACTTATAATTTGTCGCCAAAAATCCGCCATTTTGTTTTTTTTTTAAGAATTTCATGTATCCAGTGTCACTCACGTCATTAATACGCGTCATACTACATACATACTACGCGTCAAACACAAAACGTGAAAGACGGACAAACATACACACAAACATAGACACTTTCGCATTTATAATATTAGTGTCGATGGATAATAATATAGTATAGCATAGTATAGTGTAGTGCAGTACAGTATAGTGTAGTGTAGTATAGTATAGTGTAGTGTAGTGCATGGATTTTTGCCTGATATGTTCCCATTCCGTCATGGTATGATAAGTACGGTGTGATGGGCCAGACCTTTAAATACAGTGTGCACCACAATGAACATGTTATTTTTTTATAAAAAATAGGCTTACGTTGTATTAGGCTTACGATTCAAGACTATTTTAGATTTTTTTGGACTATAATGATGAGACATAAAACAACCGTGAGTCTCACTCATATTAAATAAATGTTCCGGATAACTCACGTCTTAAATCGAGTTTAGCTCGACATGTTTCGTCGGGTAGTCGCGCGAGCAGAGCGGCGGCGCGCAGTGCGCTTGTTGTAGCAGCCGCCGAGTCGCGTTGCTTCGAAGAAGGACTACGGATTAGCCCGAAACAAATGCTTGCAAATGCTTGTTTTAAAATATTTTATTTGTAATTATTTTATTGCTTTTTATTTTTAATTGTAACATTTTGTGACATTTTAATCTTTTGTGTATTCTTGACAATTTCGGTATAACTTTGACATGTACAAATTATGATGTAGTTTTATACTGAATGAATAAAAATAATCTAATCTAATCTAATCTAACATGTCGAGCTAAACTCGATTTAAGACGTGAGTTATCCGAAACATTTATTTAATATAATGATGAGGTTTAATTCACGAACTATTTTAAACTTTCTCAGTTTAGGGGTTAATTCAAATCACCGTAAGTAAATGACGAGTGACGTTTTAACTAGATCTCAAGGTAATTGGGTTCCGGCACGGGCAACGCCGGAACAGCGCTAATCGCGTTTTCCGGGGCAACCGATAACGTCGGTCACATTTTCCGAAATTACAAAATGTACCAGTAAAATCAATGCACACGGCAGTGTCTGGCCAAGTTCGAAGAAGCCGATACGATGTCGGAACGATCGAGGAAACTGACGTACTGAAGTGGATGGTGCTACTAATGTCATGTTAGAGTCACTAACTACTATTTTTTTGACGTTCATAAGTGCTTGTTATAGCCTAAATTGAATAAAAATATTTTGACTTTGATTTTGACTATTCGGGCATTTCGACCGCTTCATTTTTTGTTGTCATCCATACTTACTTAATATTATAAATGCGAAAGTGTGTGTGCTTGTATGTTTGTCCGTCTTTCACGTCGAAACGGAGCGACGGATCGACGTGATTTTTGGCATAGAGATAGTTTATGGGTCAGAGAGCGACATAGGCTACTTTTTAACCCGGAAAAATGCACAGTTCCCGAGGGAACAGCGCGCGATAACCGAATCCCACTTTGTAAATTGGCTGTAGATTTTGATGTCGTATTAGATTATTTGCTGATTTCTGTTTCCTGTACTTCTACCAGATAACTGAAAACTGTGTCAGAATTTTCCGGCATTTTATCAGAAAATTGTCCACAAAAATCATTAGACATAAACGCTCGAATAGGTACCTATTTAATGATCCATACACAACAATAGGTACATTCCATACATTTACAAACATACATTCTATTAACATTCATAACATTGAAATTATAGCGAAATTTACCATGGAAAGTTCCATCATGGTAATTGATTCAGTTTCTTTGACTGTAATCTGTAATTCACGATATCCTTTGAAGCATTTCCCCCCACACATTTTATAGGGTTTCATATCTCAAATGAATAATTTAAAAATAATTATCGAATAACTAGCGACAAAGATCACAATTTTTAACATAATATTTACATTCTTTAGCGCCTTCTCTATATTCTTTATTATTTCTCTTATTTATAATAATAATGATAAATATCACGAGACAATTCACACCAATTGACCTAGTCCCAAAGCAAGCTTAGCAAAGCTTTATAAAATACTTTTGAAGAGTAAACAAACAGAATGGTCGGCTAGCAACTCTATCAGATCAAATCCATCAGATCAGGTACAAAAAACTACAACCATCATAATATTTCATGTAGGTTAGTTTTGTTTTTATATAATTCAGTACCTAGGAATAAGATTTCAATTTTTTTTATAAAAAGTTGTAGTAATTGTATAAAAAGAGTTACGTGGTCTGACACTAAAGACGACGAAATGTAAAGGTTAAGTCTTGTTTTCATGAATGAAAACTAGGCTTATTTTTTACATTTGCGTTTTTGCTGGGTTTAGTCAGAGTAGTGCGCAGCGGACCGCACCTTGAGATCACACGTGTGACAAGATAATTGAGTAATAGTGTCAATTTGTGTCAATTTTGGAATTTCATTAGTAAGTAGTGAGAGGTGAGAGATGATTCTCACCTGACAATTGTCTCATTAGGAATACGTTGAAAATACAAACCGAAACATAGATGCACAGAAAAACCAGAAAAATAAGACCAAAACTGGGAATCGAACCCAGGTCCTCGGCATTCCGTGCCGCGCGTTCTTATTTTTCTGGTTTTTCTGTGCATCTATGTTTCGGTTTGTATTTTCAATTTAGGTTTGACGGGATGACCGTAAAAGTAAAAATTTGGCATTGAAATAAAAAATACAAAAAGATTCCAAAAAACCAATCATCATTAGGAATACGTCCACTGTTTGATTAAGGCTGTGTCCCACTAGAGATGTGCGAGGATGTGTTACGAGGAATGAGTTTTTTTTTTCATGAATAATAGGGAATATTACTGCAATTTTATCCCGTCAGAGTGCAGCACTAGCAAATACCGTAATGTTTATGGTTTATGTTTTCTGAGTGTGTTAAATGACCGTAGGATGCCGTAATATTAATATCATAGTTATTTAAATTAAATTTTTGGAAATATAGCTCTATCGCTACTATCGATGTAATTATCATTTGTTTTGCTACTCATAAATATGTCATTCTCATGATTTCTATGTATGATCTGTCAAGGCGACAAAATATAAAGACGGTCAGGACGTACGGGGAGGACGTACCGTCGGTCGAGCACTGTTTCCAGCCTACCCCCTTATTCATAAACGACAATCAAACCTATTTTAGTTAAAATGCCGTTAAAATTCGTTTGTCCTTATCTGTCATTTCGACATTTGTATTTGTTAGAAAGGGACAAAGCATTTGTTAGTTAACATAGGCTTGTGTCTAGCAGACGCAGTTTGTACGGAGCAGGTGGACGCCTATCGAAATGGTCGACGTTCAGTAGAAGACTAAGAGAAGAATGCTTCCATCTTCAAAAGAAAATATAAATGATTAATTTCTAATAATATTAAGCTCTTCACTACTGGTTGAGAACATTTAAATGTTTGAAAAAAAAAACAATTAGATTATAATTGTTTCGAGAATAAAGTCAAACTTCCGTCAAACCGCCATGGCGCAAAACAATAGAAAAACAAAAGAATTTTTACTTTGTTGTATTGTCATAGATTCCTAATTCCGTTGAACTTATTATGTACATTTTATTGCACATTGGCCCGCACGAAGATAATTGAATACTAATTCCAGAATTTTCGTAGAGAGCATAAATCCAGGTAAATTAATAATTGTCGATAGATTGGATTCCTTGTTAGTCTATCTTTAAACTATCTATCCCAGAAATTTATGCACTGCGTTACACGTTCAATTGCATGGATTTGCAAAGTTTTTGTGAAATATTTAAAACACATCGCAGAATATACGATGGAATAATGCTCAGTTGGGTACACGAATTCGTAGTGATGGATAATAAATCCGAGAGCCGGTAGACATTTAAGTGTCAAATAAAAAATCTGGCAAACGTTTACTTTGCAGGCGGCTAGAAAAGGTACATGTCTCTTTATATTATCAGCTTTCGGTAATACCATCATTACAGTCTGTTAAGACCTTTTCAACGCCTTGGATTGTGAAAAAATCAAACTTCTAAGTCAACGCGATTAAAACTAGGTACTTTCGCTTGTACTAGTAACTTGAAATTTTGTATTAAGCTAGTTCAGAAAACCAATAACAAAATCTGAAAAATCTTTACTTATCGCATCTGTCTTTGTCAGTCACCATCTAAAATGACCGCATACTGCCTTTTGTTTAAGAGATGCTCTGCTAACACTGGTCATTCATAGTCATGCCTTTTTAATTCCACTCGTGCGAAACAGGGGCACTGCCCAAGTACGCCGGCGTGGACTGTAAAGTTTTGTTGCACTAAAATTTTATTCTTACGATCTACTTACTACTCGAAAGTGATAAAAAATAGTGCAAAATTTGAAATAGTACAATACATTATATACAGTATAACTAATAACGTTTTTTTTTGCAGAGAATCGAATATCTCTCTATCTCTAATTAAGTACGAGTAGAACACCAATTTGATATTGAAAAGTAATCGAAAATATAATTTAAGCTGTAGTTATTTAGCAAGATCAGATTTTGTCTCTCAATCGTAAACTTTGAGTCTCCAGCTCTCGAACTATTGTGTAACCGATCGTCCAATACTCGTTATACAAATACATTTTTCCGGGTCAACAATGGACTTTGATGCATAAAAAACTATGATTTTTTCAAAGACAAATAAGTTATGTTACTGAATTTTGAGAGTGTGAAACATTTACGTATGGTTTATTTAAATCCAATTTATATAAAGTGTAAATAAATCGATTTTATCATAATTCTTGTATAAATTAAAAAATGTTATTTTAAATAGAGAACTCGCCAGCTTAACACACTACTTTTGTTTGGAAGTATAAATATAAATATAGAGTTGTTATACCTACTGTGTCTACTTAGTTGTGTTCTGCTTCGTTTACTATTATTTAATGTACTTTTTGAAATCCTCGTTGCTTCTATAACTCGGTCTTGAAACTCTTTAAAATATTTACAATCAACACGTTTCTTGAAACTTCGCTTCTTTTAAAAAAAAAAATATATATAGTTACATTATTAACTATTTCCCGTTATTGACTATTTACAGAACAACCTTGTTTAAGTTAACTCCCCATGAAAATCTAGTTTCGAATAATAAACTAAATAAATAAGTAAATGGTGGTTTTAACTGCTCTATATAAATCAATGAAAATATAACGATTGCTACTAAGTCAAAAAGAAAATTGTCATTTTCTACTACCCGAATCCTTCCGATTTCCCCCGAAACCCGAAGGTTTTTCTAAGAGCTCATGGATTGTACTTGTAAAGGTAAAGTTTCAATGATAAGCCGTAAGCTTCGAAAATTTTGTCTATGTACCAGTGGTGTAGCGTCAAATACTTCCGTGGCTACTACGAAACCCGCAAATCGGGTTCGTATCGCACCGTCCCTTTCGCTCGCGTATTAAATGAGATAAGCGTCAGATGGACGGCAACATACGAAGTTCGTGTTTTGCACTTCGTGGTATAGGGCCTGTACTGAGGCCGTCTTGTCTAACGCGCTAACGTCCGCAGTCGTGTACACCGTCTCTTTCTACCCTCGTCTTAATCCGTGTGATAGAAAGAAGTGGCAAATTTGAATGCGGTTTTATGTCTGAAAGGAGGTTTTCGTCGATGGTTTTTAGATAAATTGTATCAAAATCGGTTCAGCCGTTGAGATATTGAATTTTGAAGTGACAAAGTCAGGGGTTTCCAATTTTTCGTTGGTTAGGTTATTGTACATGTATGCTTTAGCAATAATAGTGCAACGGGCCGCAGCATTGATTGTCAACAGCATAGAAAGTTGAAATGGTTGAAAATCAATATAATTTCTATGACGGCGGGGTTCTCGTAAGCTTGGTAACCGCAGGTTGAGTAGGCGGACTAGTGACTATAATAATCCATTTATCAATTCAAGATTAATCTTAAAATACGATTGAGAATATTATTATTATTCCCTTCAATGTCAGTTAAATTAAAGATAAATACATAGGTACTCCTTCACGTTGTATGGTGATTGTAGTTTTTGCAACTTGATAGCAAAATTCCAGAAACCACGTGGAGTCAACTTGCGCGTTAAATGTCAGACACGACACGAGAGCAATATAGAATTTCGTGATCACTGTTCACTGTTGAGATTAATCGCCGCAAAACACTATCAAAATTATACTTCAACTAGCCAAAGAAACAGAAATACCAAAATTAGATATCATCTACATCGGCCATGTTTGAATGCTACAAATCGAATCCGATTGAGAATACTTATGTCCTTTCTGAATTAAAAATGACATTGTCAATGGTACAGCGTGCATGTAAATTATAATACTTATTTCAAGACGTTCACAAGTTTGGGAAAAAAAATATAAATTGCATTGAGTATTTTAACTATATTAAGAGGTTAAGTAAATAAAATACGAATGATTAATTATCATAGGAACACTGTTGAACCCCGAATGTATTTTTGATGTACATTTTGCAGGTGGTAGGACCTTGTGCAAGGTCTGCCCGGATTGCTATCACCATCTTGCTCGCTAATCCTGCCGCGAAGCAGCAGTGCACTTTTGTGTTTTGGCGTAGAGAGTAAGACAACTGGCTGAAATTACTGGCACTTGAGGTATCCCATCTTTGGCCTCTAGGTTGGCAACGCATCTGCAATCCCCTGGTGTTGCAGTTGTTTATGGGCGGTGGTGATCTCTTACCACCAGGAGACAGACTTGCTTGTTTGCCATCCAGTAAAATAAAAAAAAAACATGAAATCAACAAAATGTACAAAAAAAAAATTCAAATTTGTCCAATACTTTTTTACAAAATAAGTGACACTGTATTTGCATTCTCTAAGAATAGAGTTGGAGTTAGATAATAAATACATCGAGGGTATTCTGGCAAAACAGAATAAGCGCAAAATTAAAAATGAATCCTACATACATAGGCATACTCAATTTTTTTGCTTTATTTCTAGCAAAAACCGTATAAGTACCTAAATAAATATTGTGCCCTTATCCGGTACTGCCAGAATACTCTGAACAAACGTAGTGACTGATTATGAGGAAGCATATGTACTTTGTAAATCTATTTAGCAAGATATTTAAAACCAAACTGCAAAGTGTCATAACAATCAGTCCAAAATTTCCCGAAAAACTAACGGTTTTCAATGTAACACTTTGGAGCAACCTGTGTATTTGGATGATCTGATTTCATAGGTTTTTTTTCTTGTCTAATTAAGCTAATAACTATTTTAAGATATTGCTAAGTATCAGTCTCCATGGTTTCATTATTTGTCCAGAGGCTAAGGTCTTGTGTTATAGGCGTCTGGGGAAATTCGAATCTATCGTTCTTTATTGTGATTCGAAATGCATTAGACAAGAAGGCAGATGCTGATCCAGACACGTCCTCCGGCTAAATATCCAAGTTTTGCCAACATTTTTACTGCGAAAGTTCCGTTTTAAAACGCCTGCGACTACGGCAACGGGTGCGGCTCCTCATGACTCGTTTACGTACTTTTTTTTCGTTTACCTTTACTTGCCCGAATTTCATTTGCCCGAATTTCACTTGCCATACCAACGTTTGTCATAAAATTATATAGAATGCAGTAGGTTAGGTTAGGTTAGTTTAACACCTACCAACTCTGAAGAAATTTCCATTTCAGAAATAAATTAGGTACTTTATGGCAAATAAAATTTTGAGAAAACGATACATTCGGGCATATGAAATTCGGGCAAACGATGAAGAACCTTCAGACACTCCCAAGATAGGGTTCCGTAGCCATTACAAAACTCAAGTTATGTTTTTCCAAAGATTTCTTATTGTGTACGGAATCTTCCAAGTTTACGTAGGCACTGTCTAGTTTTGCGGCCTGTTGACACTGTATTTTATGAAAGTCTAACAACTGGTAGCATGGTGTACGGTTGTGTCACTCTGAAGATGAGCTCTGGTTGAGTTCGAAACTTTCAGTATGTTGTGGTGGTGGTGATAGATGGGTTTGTGTAATTTGTGTGTGTTCTTACAGTGTGGAGGTGGAGGAACTGCATGAACACGCATAATTTGCATAGACTTAGCTATCTTAAGGTCGCGGGTGAGCAAAGAAATTATTTTAGTTCATTGATATGGACCTCCGCAAAGTAACGCCTGATTCAATAAATTACTGTATTTTATGTTAAATTGTTTCTGCATCATCATTTACATTCTTTTCTTTCTGAGTAATAGTTACTGTTTTCTTTTTAAACGTTTTTCAATAAAAAGAGACTTATCAAGATTGTTTACCTTTTTTCTAATGCTAAAAAAACGAACTCTAAGAAAACATGTCTGCGGAAACTATGCGCGTTGTCCGAACGTTTGTATGGAAGAACAACGACCTTAATAAGATCCTGTACTTAGACAAATGCGTAGACGTACTACAAAATAATCCTACAGGATCACACAGGATATCTTATAAAAGTCCTTTGTGGTACGGAACCCCAAAAAGGCTGAATGAGATCAAAACGACAGTGATTTGGTTAACAAAAGCATATTATATTGTGGGTGTTGAAAGGTGGCGGTGATTGTCACCGTCACCTCCCGCGTTTGCTTGTTTTGCATTTTCATTTAATTTCTTTTTTTTTTACAAAAATATTTAATGGACTTCATAAAACTATGAAAATAATTTTCAACCAGTTTGAAGTCGGTGCCTCACCACGACTTTGACTTTGCTAGAATGATCGTTTGTTATAACTCTTTTTTCTCCGAATCCAATAATTGATCAGGCACCGACTTCAGTTTCGTCCCAGCCTATATACGTCCCACTGCTGGGCACAGGCTTCCACTCAGAATGAGAGGGCTTGGGCCATAGTTCCCACTTCAGACTGGTAGAAAATTATTTTCATGGTTTTTTTGTAATCGGTTCAATTATTTGTTATTTTTTTTTGTAAAAATGTTTTAATAGTCTGTAATTCTCGTGCAAAGTTGACATCTTTTTTTTGTCGACTTTTGAGCTCCTGTAATTCTGACATTTATATGAAAATCTGAGAAACCACAGGCATAGATAATTACGTCTAGTCCATACTTACGGAATTTCCTCTACTTCTGTTGCCTAGTTCTCAAATGAGACCGAGACTACGTTTATATGGAGAATGGAACGAAAAGACTTCTCTTAAGTCTAGGCGACGATAACAGGAAACAATTAAGATCACTAAATGCAATCGTAAGAAAGTTACATATATTTTGAGACCTCTATATAGTTCGGTCGAGTCTACTCGCCCGTGTCAACGACCTCTTGCGGGCAGGGGTGCGGGGTCACTGAACTCAGTCCCGCCCTAGCGCAATACGCTTGTGATTATTATATTATGTATACGTACAAATAATTGAATATGTCCCGAACATTTATGTCGGTATCATCAATAAATCCTATCAATATTGTATGTAAATGCGAAAGTTTGCGAGTACTCGTATGTGTGTACTAGCTGTTGCCCGCGGCTTCGCCCTTCGCGGTCCCTCGGGAACTGTGTATTTTTCGGGATATAAAGTAGCCCATGTCACTCTCGAGTCCAAAAACTATCTCTATGCCAAAAATCACGTCGATCCGCCGCTCCGTTTCGACTTGAAAGACGGTCAAACATACAAACATACGCACTTTCACATTTAAGTATGGATTAAAAGCGAAAGTTTGTTTTTGTGCTTATGTGTTGTGTTTGTGTGTGTGTGAGTGTGTGACGACATACACTCACACACACGCAGCAGACAGACCACTGTGAACACACACTGTTGCCTATGTGTGTGCGTGTGTATGTTTGTTACGTTATCACGTTGAAACGGTTGGACGAATTCAGATGAAATTTGGTATACAGCGAAGGACATAGAATAGTGTTTTCGCCCTCCTAAGCCGAAAGGCGTTATCTAAAAAAAAACGCTTTTCTGTCATTTACACCATGTGATGCATAATGTTTTAAGTTACACAAGTATTTATAACTCAAAAGTGTTTTTTTTTTTGAGATAGCGCCTTTTGGCTTAGGATAGCAGATTTATTTCTGCTTTGATTATGGTAAAGGGAAATTTATAAAAAATACAACATTTTATTTCTGTAGTTCCACTTTATTGAATAAATTTTAAAATGCATTGTATCGCACATAATAGACGTGTTTGTGCTACTGCCTAATAGGTACATATAGATTTTAAACATCTTCACATAAAATTAAATCTTACCGCACCTTCAAAATTAAAGTGCACTGAGTCGAAAAACAAATCCCATCCAATATCAACCTAGTCTTTGATATGTAGTCTGCGTTCAATTACAACGATGGCAATCCTTGAATCAACTCACTTTGGTTTTAAAAGAGCGTGACATTATGCTATTAATTATAATTAGTAAGCGATTCGTCAGATTCCTATTGTGTAAGATACATATAGTCAGATTTCTGGTTTGTCAGATACTCAGAAATTTTAAGAAACTGATGAATTACGCACTAATTTTAAGGTCCCGCGTATATTTCAGCAAAGTCGAGGTTTGGTTTATACTTAGTTCTTAATCTTTAGTTCTATTTTGACATTTTGACAAGTATTGACAACAGCTTACGACAGAGAATGCACATGTAACACTGCGACATCGAGTGGAACCAGCAAGCAAGTGACGCTACTATTGCAAGACTAAGCTGGGAAAAATATGAGTGTTTCAACAAGGGATGTAACGGATGTGGTTTTATTCGGAACCGAAAACGGAACCGGAACCAGAATCGGAGCCTGAGTGATAGGTGGACGAGATGTTAAGGGTGCTCTACTAAATCTGACAGTCTATTGCGTAACGTTTCTGACACTCGCGATCACAATCTAATACGGTATTTAACAACGCCTGAATTTGCCATATCTTAATATTATTATGGAAGTATAGATATAGGTACAGACAGTGTTTAGCAAAGAAAACTTAAATTGGTTAAAAATTGGATATATAGGGATTTTTTGAAAATCTATGTACCTGTCTCTTTTTCAAATGCTCAAGTCCAGTCGCCACGATAAGCTTTGATATCTGATATAATTTCCGCTTCAAAAGTAACGGAACCGGTACCGAAACGGATGTAGTATCAAACGGAAGTTCCGAGTTAACGGAAACGGAATCGGAGCTCCGTAACATCCCTGGTTTCAACGACTAAACAAAAAGCCCGTAATAGCATTACAAGAGACATCATTTAGTTCACAAGTTTCCTCCCACAACGAGATGGCTTAGGTTACAGTCTACGCGGGACCAGGACAGTCACCAAAACCAATATCTGACACAACAAGGCGTGCATAAATATCTGACACGACTCTATTTCTAAGGCCGGTATGACGTGTCAGATATTTTACACGCTCCGTTGTGGCAGATATTAATGCAGGTGATTGTACCGACGGATGGGGAGTATAATACACATTGAATTACTTCGTAGGTTCCCTCGCAATGTTTTCGTACACCAAAAAGCTCATGGAAAATTTCACATGTAAATTAGAAAAAATTAAGAGGCCCGGGTTTTAAACAACCAGATGTGAAGAAAAAAACCATTGTCATCATTATCAGTCAGCTCTGGAGACGCAGTGTTCACGTGCCATCATTTGCAGTCACGACTTCTGTACACTAACTAGTTAACCCCTAGTCATTGTTAGCGCCGTAAAATGGGGTGGCTTTGATAATTTTATAATTGACAAGATTTCATTTTTTCAACAGCTGTAAATTACTACACGAATCGAAAGAGTTTTTCCTACTGAACATGGCAAAATATATATTATAATTTATTTCTCCATATTTAAAAAAATACAAAATAATCAAAAAATGTATCTGAATTTGCCAATACTACCACAGAACAGATATGTTTCCTTTGCCTTTTGCACCAGAAAAAGGAGCTGTCATAATTTTGACAACGTCTACTTCAGATTTACGCATGATTTACGTGATATTTTTTTTAATAAAGACTAGACAAAAGTAATGGATCTATTATATCGTAGTTTTGGAGTTAAGCCCTTTTCGAATAAGCACATCTTAAAAAAAAATTAATAAATTAATTAATAATCGTAGCGAAATTTTAAAAATATCAGCGTCTTTCTATTTCCAAGCAGAATACAGAGAACGAATCAAATTATAGTCTCAGAAATATGAAATGTTGTCAATTGTTACAAAATCTCTATCATACTCACATGAGATTTCTCTAATGTTTTGCCGAAACATTTTTCCAGAATGATTTATTTTACTTTCATATGTATGTTGAAAGCGAGGCGAGCGCGCAACGATATCGCTGCGAACGCCGAGCCGTTGGGAAATGAATTATTTGTGAAGAATATTTTCTACGAACAGCCAGGATCGCTAATTTTCGAGATGCAAATGAAAAGAAGATTATCAAGATGATTTGTTAACGTGAATAAATGAGTAACGCCATGAAGCTACTCTGTAAAGACAAGACAAGTCGTCTTCCAGTTTTGCGATAATGATGACAAAGATCGAGGGGATGTATTTAATGATTGAGTCGCGTAAGTACCAGGAACCTTTTCATAGTCAATTTCGCTTTGATTTCTTTAGCAGATGTATGATAAGTCAAAATGACATCAGTAACACAAAGGTCCCTGGAACGTGACTCAGTTTCCTTGACTGTTATTAGATGGATATCCTCCTAAAGTTTTCCAGGAACTTTTAAATGAGGTTGACCAAGTTTTAGTACGTTTGGTAGACGTTCAAAATGTAGCGCTTCGAATACGTGACCTCGCCTTGAACGTAAACTTCCTTCGCAAACTTAGGTATGAAAAAAAAGACGACTTTTAGAAAGGGTATTCTCAAGTCCTTAGTCTAAAAACCCGAGTGTTTCTACTAGAAAAAAATTAACACCCTGGCCTTAGCACTTGCAATCGCAGCTCAGAGGTTCCACATTTCTATTTTCATTATGCTCTAATTAAAACTAACAGAACCTAGACGTCCAGACGTTTCCGTTGGCGTGGAGCTTTCATCTCTTTCACACGCTCAACTAGAGATAGGTAAACCCATACATTCTCAAAGGTCTTAGGGGATAGTCTGAGGTTGTTATATGTTGTGGGAGTGAGAACACAATATTTGCAATACTATTTGAAACAGATTTGAAGCAATGAGTTGATGGCGGATGAGAAGATTGCGACTGTATTCGCCTTTTTCTTCCTACCCTCATGCTGTACCGGACAAGGCAGAGAGAAGTGGTGGCTGTGATTTTGAATGCGTTAGACATATGGTCTCTGGATCGAAGAGGATGAAAATTCAAGGTTTGTGGGATTTATTCAATTTATCAACTTTTACGGAGTATCGAAAATGTCATGGCGGGAAACAACAATGGGCACTGCAATGAATAATTTTATTTATTTGTATGCACTGTGCGCAGGTTTGCAATCCCATTTAGTGGGACCGAAGCCAGGAAAAAATGTCGATACTCGTATATTCAGTCAATCACTGAGACAATTTGATTTGTGTTCCATCAGATATATGGTGAATAAAAATACCATATTGTCCGGTAATTTTCGCTAAAACAAAGAGAAAGCCTTTTATTTCAGATACTTAGGTAGGTATTAACCACATAAAACTTGCAGAGCCCGTGTGCTAGAAACATTAAACCACCAATGTCTGACACCGATACAATAATGCTGATACAATTACATGATAAACATTCTGGAATCTATCATACTATACAATTATGCTAAATAGTCTACGTACATTTATAAAATCTACATAATTACAATCATTCGTTTAGTTTATGCGTCTAAAGACTTGGTTAGTTTAGGAGCGCGAGTGGCGGGCGCAACTTTGGTTTTCTTTGGCTTGGGGTCGAATGTGTCGTTGGCGCTGGTCGTGGGCGGAGTGGTGCTGAATGAGCTCTTGGAGCTAGGCGCGGAGGTGCCCGGGGACACGCCGCTGTCCGTGCTGATCGAGGCCGGGCTCGGGCTGTCGCTCACCGCGCTACTCACAGCCAATTCTTGTCCTCCCACAGACACGATTTGCCCCACAGGTTTCCCGCGCACCACACTGATACTCACGCTCTTCTCCGATTCTTCTTTCTTATGGTACCGAGTCAGCGTTCCAGCAGATCCGGCCGAATTAGCTCGAAACATTGGCACGAATTGCGACTGTGGATAGTACTGCATCTCAGGCGGTACTTGGCCATCGACCCACGGGGTTGTCATGACGGGTGGCAGCGGCGACCACATCGGCATGTGCGAGTGACTCACATCAGAGATCGAAAAGCCAGGTCTATGTGGCGCGCTGTGCGGCCGGAGACCAGGATGCCCGTATTGGGCGGCCAGCTCCTCACCTTCGTCCATGCGGGGCTGGTTCTGATACTCCACATTCGGAAGCACGGCGTGAGGACTGCGCTGCACATACGTCATAAACATCTGTTGCTGCGCTTGTTTCATTGCCACAAACTGCTGCAAATGTATAGCCGTCTGCTGGCGCTGCTGTACGATATCAGGCGTCGTAGTACCATTGCCCTGTTTATAATAAATCTGAGACTGTGTGTTGACTTGCGCGACTGTCACAAGTCTTTCGCTAGTGCCAGGGTCTTGGTATTCAGCGGGAGGTGCAATAAATTTGGAGGGTGACGGCGGCGTTACCTGCTGCGATAGAGGGTAGGATGAGATCTGCGCTATGTAAGGCTGGTTCTTGGTGTGTGCAGGGCTATGGTTCTGGAATGTCGGGTTGTATGTGAACTGGGAGTCTTTGCTGCAGCTGGGTACCGCGTCGTCTTTTTTGTCCTTCGGTTTGGGGAATGGGGCGACTTTGGAGTTGCTCTTCCAATTGGCGCCGGCGCTTAGGGAGCGCTTGACTGGGGATTTGTTAGCGTCCCAGTCGCTGGTGGAGGGGCGGGATTCTTGGGTCTGCGCGCTGAGGGATCGCCTGGTGGGAGGGGACTCTCGCCTGTAGCATTGTGCTGAAGTGCTTGGGGAGCCGTGTCTCTCGGAGGCCTTGGCGACTGACCGCGTCAATCGTCTCTTGGCTTGGCTGGGCGGATTCAACGATGAGATAGAAGCCTGCCTGGACTGAGTAAACGACACCCATCGCTCTATGATCATGTTGCGATGCTCTTGCTCGCGCTGAATCTCCGTCTCACTCGAAGAGTCGTAGTCCTTTCCCTGCGGAAGAAATAAAGTATGCTCAAATTTTTAATCAGTTGAACCAACAAAATCCTGATTAAGGCTTTTCTCGCGGATTTTCTTTCTTTATGCATTATATTCCAATACCCCACTACCCTCTGCATGAGAGACCAGAGGTAAAACCAACTAGGTCACCACTACCTGTATGTATGTAATATGTACTATCGTAGATAATAATAATGATGTATATTATTAGGACACTATTTTTACAAAGTATTATTAGCGCTAAAAGAACACTAAGGGGCTGTTTCACCATCCATTGATTAGTGTTAACTGACGGCTAAATGTGATGCCGTCTCTATTTGTTTTGTTCGAATAGACGGAGACGACAACACTTTCACCATCAGTTAACACTAATCAATGGATGGTGCAACAACCCCTTAATGTCATAATTTAGAATTTTTTTTTTGATTATTTCGTGTAAAATACCTTTTCTATTTTATCATCCAGCATTTTGAAAAAATCCTGCTGACTGGCAGACACCTCACTGGAACCAAATAGCGAATTTTAGAATTAGTATATTTTCAATCTATATAGTATCTATTCATCTAAGAGTAGGTATGTCGGTGGCCAGTCGTAAAATCCACCAGATAACTAAATTCCTAGGTATATCGTGAAATTGCGCCATTTCATGCGTATAAGTTGGCCAGGTATATCACGATGTGCCTGAGAAACAATGCGGCAGATTGATTAGAGCAACGCATTCGTCAATATTCCTAGCTCTATACCGGGCACATGGTGATATGCAAAAAAAATAAAAATGTAGGTACGACGAGCGAAGCAAGGAATGGTTGGTATGAAATGTGTCCAGAATCGATATTGTGGCATTTCATGATGTACCTAGGAATTTCATGATGTACGTACCTAGGAATTTCATGATCTGCCTAAACTGGCCAAATCATAACATGGCGGTGTTTCATGATTTGCCCAGGAATTTTATGATCTGCCTAAACGTCATTAGGCAAATATGGCGGATGTCCCTTAGCCAATTCGTGAAAGGGCGCCATTTCACGATATGCCTAGAAATTTCGTGTTTTGGCGGATTTTTACGACCGGCTGCCGACACATACATAAATTGAAACAAAACATTCATCATATTCAGTGCGACACTATATCTAGTATAATTACCAATTGGGAACGATTTCCCAACTCGTACTTAACAAGATTTGGTAACTAGTTACGACAATACTTGCAAATCGAGAATATTTTTCCCATTTCGAAACTAGCTACCAAATCTGGCTTCGAGATGGGACCAAAGGAGGGATAC
Organism: Choristoneura rosaceana; assembly: GCA_037349165.1. Taxonomy (NCBI): domain Eukaryota; kingdom Metazoa; phylum Arthropoda; class Insecta; order Lepidoptera; family Tortricidae; genus Choristoneura; species Choristoneura rosaceana. The sequence continues at coordinate 4,747,758 of JAZBNJ010000006.1, read as the reverse complement.
AGCATGAATGTCAACAGCATTAAAAATAAAAATGGTTGGAAACCCCCGCAACAAAAAGGCCCAGGGGAAGACCTAGGAAGCGGTAGAAGAACTGCGTAGAGGAAGATCTCAGGCGCATAGGCAAGAGAATCGTGGAGAAAGGAGGCAAAGGATAGAAGAAAATGCAAAAAAAAATCGAGGAGGCCAAGACTCACAAAATGTTATAGCAGCAGGAGACAGAAAGAAAGAATCAATTTTTATAGTAGGTGGGCCACTCATAGCAGCTTGGCTACCACGTATGCGCAGGTCTAGTATGCTGGCGTAAACTCTTCCTTACTTTTCTTTCTGAGAAGAAAATCATCACGTCTAACGACTCAGCATAATGCTGAGTCAGAGACCGTTTCGCTTTCAAGGGGCACACAAAATTGTGTTTGGACTATTTTCATGTTTGTTATTTTTTCAACAGAACAGGTAGGAAGAATGTGCAGATTTGGTGAATAATTTTTTGCAATCGTATTTTTTCGGAAAAGTTCGTATTTATCTGGCTTTCTCAACTAACTTACTGAAGTATAATAAACTAAACTAACCTAAACTAACTGTTTTATTTGTATGTATTTGTGTAAAGTTTTTTGTGAGAATGTATAAATGTCTCCTTTCTTTCTTAACATTGTCTGGAAGCTGGGGTACTAGGGCTTACAAGGCTGGCTGGTGCTCAGCAATGGGCAGCACGTGCTGTTGCCTGGAGTCCGGTTCGTCCTCCGTCTCTTCGGGCACCTCTTCGGGGGTGCTTCCCTCCTCTTCATCTTCTTCCTCTTTGTCTGCACCTACGAAGTAAATAAGTCTATGTTAAAAAAATTGCAGGTGGTAGGACCCTGTGCAAGGTCCGCCCGGATTGCTACCACCATCTTGCTCGGTAATCCCGCCGTGAAGCAGTGCTTGCACTGTTGTGTTTTGGCGTGGAGAGTAAGACAGCCGGTGAAATTACTGGCACTTGAGGTATCCCATCTTAAGCCTCTAGGTTGACAACGCAACTGCAATACCTCTGGTGTTGCAGATGTTTATGGGCGGTGGTGATCTCTTACCATCAAGAGACCCACTTGCTCGTTTGCCATCCAGTCGAATAAAAAAAAAACCTGTCCCGATGTTTGTCATCATATCTCGCAAATTTTTATCCAGTTCTCAATTACCTATTGAGCTGAAATTTTGCAGTACCTAGGTAAATTTTGTTTTTATTAATAGATGTTCCAGTCGAATAAAAAAAAATGTTATAGTTTGTTTTTTGTGTACTGTGCTTGCGTTGTCATCAATGTACAAATGTAATGTTTAATTTTTTTTCATCGTATTTTATCGAAAAAGTTCGTTTTATCGTGCTCTCTTAATTAGCTTTAATGCCCATCGTACAGCTGTTTTGACATTTGACACAAAAAAAAAAGTTTTTTAATAAACTTCCTTATATACAGGATGCTCTGACCGTGGTTGTAAATTCAAGGTTCGATTCTACTCAGAAAACTAAGCTAAGTACTTTTGTTTTGAAACATTTTCAAATATCCCCAAAGTTTAATCGTTATCTCAGTGTAAGTGTCAGACATGCCGGTGTTATCGCCGTCTCTTGGTACAGTCACCAGCATTAATATCTGCCACAGCGTAGCGTGAAAATATCTGTCACATCCTTCCGGCCCTAGAAATAGAATCGTATCAGATATTTATGCACGTTTGTTGTGTCAGATATTGGTGCTGGTGACTGTACGGGGGCTTTGAATTATTTTTTTGATATTTATTTGACATCTCTTAGATAAACATTTACCAATGTGCTGTCAATTTTGTACTGTACCTATCGCATACATTGAAAATTACATTTAATCTGTAAAAACAAAAAACAATAATGATGATGACGCCATTAAAAAATAATTCGAAGGCACAACTCTAGTAAAAAAACGCTTTATTTTAGCCCTGAAAACCAGATTAATTACTGTAAAACTACTACTACTGTACTGCTGTGCTGCTGTGTTGTTACTGTGTACTGTGTGTAGATTTACTGTAAAATTCGATTTTTTGTTGCTTTAAAACAAATAAATAGTTACCCCCTTATTCATAAAACTTAACAAGCCTATGTTAACTAACAAATGCTTTGTCCCTTTCTAACAAATACAAATGTCGATGTGACAGATAAGGACAAACGAATTTTAGCGGCATTTTAACTAAAATAGGTTTGATTGTCGTTTATGAATAAGGGGGTTAGTAGATTGAGTTGCCGGATAGTGACGTCATAATTCGCTATTGCCATTGAAACTCTATGGGAGAATTGTGTTTTGACAGCTCATAAAAAGTACGTCAGTTGATTGGTGGTGTCAACATCCCTATTAACAGTGATCTTATTTTTAAAAAGTTGCAGAACAAAAGTAGCTGAATGAACTAAAACCAATGCTCAATGAACTAATGATATGGACCTCCGCAAAGTAACGCCTGATTCAATAAATTATTTAAAGGTAGCTCAGTTATACGAATAGAATTTAATCTTGGATTTAAAGCCTGTAGATACGATACGTTACTATAGACTCCTAAGTCCTCGCGTACTTTATAAATGACCAAATAACACTAAGAATAACGGCCGAATGTACTTTATAAAGTACAAATTGTTCATTGAATAAAGAATACTAAGAATTTTTAAATAAAGTCTAAAATAACAAAGCAGGTCAACCACGTCTAGGTCTTAAGCACTAAGTTCATTAAAAAATGTCACGACTCAGGAGGATATAGACACGAAAATGTCACTTGACACAATTGACTGACAATTTGGGTGTAATTGGCTGACGATATACGACTTTTCCCGATGGAAATATATTTTTCACTATATCTGTCACTATATTTGCGGCCTTTGCTGTTGAAACGCTTGGTCCGTGGGGTCCCGAAGCAAAAAAACTTTTTAAATTCAAAAAAAAGAAGCTTGCCCATTCCACTGGTGACCATAGGGCTGGCTCTTTCCTCGGCCAACGTATTGGCATTGCCATACAACGAGGAAACGCAGCCAGCCTAATGGGCACCCTGCCCGATAGCAACGACTTGGGTGATATTTGTAAATCCTATAGATTTTTAGGTTTAGAGTAAGTTAGTTTTAGTTCTTTTTTTATTTATTTCTGTTAATCATTGTATTATATTGTTTGTTTGTTTATAAATAAATTGTTTCTGTCCATCCATACATAATATTATAAATGCGAAAGTGAGTTTTTATGTTTGTCCGTCTTTCACGTCGAACGAAGTGACGGATCAACGTTATTTTTGGCGTAGAGATAGTTTATGAGCCAGAGAGTGACATAGGCTACTTTTTTTCCTAGAAAAATGCGATAACCGAATTCCACGTGGGCGAAGCCGCGGGAAAAAGCTAGTTACGTATAAATATACCTTTGAAGTCAATTCCTCTACTGGAAGTGTATCGAAATGAACTTGTGAGATTTGAAGCACTCATACAATATACGAAGTAAAGTTAAAGAAAAGCTAGTAAAAGGACAAAGGTTAGCTTGGTGAGTTTCTTAACCCGAGTGACCCGAGACAGATAGTTCGTCACTACTTTAAAAAATCTCGTAGCTCAAATCAGTATTTCAACAAGATTGACCGTGACCAAGGGGAATAAAGGAAAATATAAATTACAACACAATATGACGATAACAATAGGTACGACGATGATATAACTACGACGTCACTTATTTGCTGACTCAATCCACTGAATAATATGTTAGTTTGAATACCTACTTTTCTTTCCATTGTTCCTTGTACATACTCGTAACCATCTTAAATAACCAACATTAGTAGACGCCAAATTATTCCCTAATTTAATTAGGTCCTGGCGTTTCGCTCTTTTCGCTCGCTCAGCTCCCTCGTTGTGGTCGTTTATTCTACCTAACACTCCTCCGCCCTTCACTCGCCAACGTATCTAAATTTCCGGAACCAACATTGTCAGTAAAAGTGACCAATTACATTTTGAAGTAAGAAATATGTTCCTCCACCTATGTAACTTGGTTACGTACGGGGAACAAGGTGTTTTTACCCGACTGCCCGTAGGAGGGTTATGTTTTTCGAGCGTATGTATGTATGTGGGTATGTATGTTCATTTCTTTGACACTGTCGGAGTGACATAGGGTATATTATATTTCAATATGGCGTCTGCGAAAAAAAGTACGAAGGAACCCATGCCATTTTCACAAAAATATCAAAATTCTAGTTTAAAAATATAAAAAAATCAAAAGTCTAGTGGGTCTAACTTTGTCAAGAAACTAATTTTAAGTTCAACAGTCGGGACCCATTCAAATCCTAATCAGCTCAAAAATTCTTGACAGAGTCCTAGGCCACTGGACTTATTTTCTTCCGTTTAGTTTTTAAGGCAGTCGGGTTTTGATTTTTTATTTATTACAGTCAAGTCTTGAAAACCGAGTTGTTCTTGTTGCTAACCGAATGACTCGTTGTCTGTACACGGTGGTAAGTCTCTTCGGTTGATATTAATTAATGGCATTAATGAGTGCCAATACCCGTAAATAGGTTTATAGGTCGTTCTTGTGTGGTCGTTACGATTTCACGGGCCAATAATGGCGGGCTTAAGAGAAGTTTCCCTGCCGGCCGTGCGGCGGCGTTACGGTACGCGTCCACTTAATCCGTTGTCGTACGAACTATGTTCGGACGTCGTCGTCCGAACTCGGCCGATCGAATCAAACGTATGTAAATGAACGAGAGCGCGTTCACTGCTACAACCGCCATCTTCCGTTGACGTCCGAAAACGGCCGATCAACTACCGAATCCGAACTTGTTTGGATTTGTCGTCAGTATTGTACCGGCTACTGCGAAGTTGTGTGTTTGTTTACTTAAAATAAATTGTATATTTAGTTAAAATAAAGCGACTCTTTCGAAAAATGACTATGGATAGCGAAAAGCTAATAACCCAGACACGACGACGTCGCCGACGTTGACGTCGACGAATTAAATGACGGTACGAATTTTCTAAAAGATACATTTATTCTAAATTGTCCATTTTAAAACCGCGTCCTCACTCTTTAAAGCAATGCTTTAAAGCTTTCAGTCAAACTAAAGAAGAGCGGCAACGTCCGATGTCGGAAGCAGTTTACACAGACGAACGTCCGAGACAGTCGTCCGAACAGCTCCGATCCGAAATCGGCCGATAAATCGGTTTTAGTGGACGCGTAGCGTTAGGTTTACGTTTGGGATATTGCTGTCTTTATCGCTCGTGACATAAGCGCTCGCAGCCGTCCCGCCCACGCACATCCCCTCCCGCTTCTCCGCTTCCCGCTAATGTATATCGAGATAGCTGTAGGCTTTTCAAGATTTGGGCGGTTGAATTTTAGGTTTCGTTGTCCTCATTTTATACGAAAAGTATAGCACAGAAATCAATGATGTTTTACAATCAAGATCTTCATTATATTATCTATGCCTGTGGTTTTTTAATTTTTTGTAAAAATGCTTTAATAGTCTGTAATTATCGTGCAAAGTTGACATCTTTTTTTTTTGTCGAATTTTGAGCTCCTGTTATTCTGATATTACACATTTATATGAAAATTAAAAAAACTACAGGCATAGATAATTACGTCTAGTCCATACTTACAAAATTTCATCTACTTCTGTTGCCTAGTTTTCAAATTAGACCGGGACTACGTTTGTATGGAGAATGGAACGAAGAGACTAGGATATTTGAAATTAACTAATTTTGGTTCCAACTGAATCTTCGTTGATAATATGACCCGCACAAAGTCAGTCCCTGTGGGGTTATTTTAGTTGCTTTACTACTTTCGAATAGTATTTAAAAGTGTGATTTGAATAATCCCCTCCCCGGTCATTGACATGAAACCTAAACAAAAGTTCGCATCTGCGTACACTTCTTCATATTTCTCATTTAACGTGGATTTTATGGTATATAAAATGAAAACGGCAATAACTCAATACGACATGGTTCTACGCTACGTTTTGCGCAAAAACAAACCGTAACCCTATAACCTTGGAGCATGGTTCAATTTTGAGTGTTTAAACTTGAACAGTGACCTTATACTCGTTAATAAGCTAGCGAAATTGTAAGCGCCTGTAAATTTGCTTAATCTCGTGGCCCCAATATTTGCTCTCGCTTCTGAACAGTTTGAAGTCAGCGTGGCACGAAGTGACTGGCCTGCGCTATAAAATGTGGCTTCTATCTATCTTTTTCTCTAATGAGCATCAGGCTGATTAAACATTCCATAGAATGCCTACTTTTTTAGGCAGGAGAAGTTTTTTAGTTTATCCTAGAGTTTTGGCGTGATTTTGACCGCGCAAAAATGAACAAGAATCAACTCATTACCTACTCCTTATATTCTTAGTATTAATGCGCCCATATACCAATATGACAATAAGATCACTCATTGGTTAGAGAACCTGACTACGAAGCTTGAGGTCCCGGGTTTAATCACCAGTCTGGATAGATAATTATGTATAAATAATTCAGTTTATTCTCGAGTCTTGGGTGTTTTATATGTATTTAAATATGTATCTATCTACGTACAAGTATGTTTATCAACATATGAGCTTTAATTACTTTAAAACTAGGCCAAGTATTTTTTAAAACACAGTGCGGCTGTATTCCATGATCGCTCTAATTTGACCGCATTCAAATTTAGAGTGAATGGTCATTTATTGGGCAAGCGTGCTCCATCTTAGTCGATATCTTCGCTTACCTACCGTGAGGCGTGATTGTAGACAATTGCTAGCCTATTTGTATATAGAAACTTAGGCTCATTTTTGCGCTAGCCTATCTCGTTGTGCACGGCAGAACAGAAAGTAAACTTCTGTAGAAATATATCGGGGTAAATTGAACCCTGTGTTAGTCTTTAAACTTTCGAAAGACGAAGTATTCGCAGATCCTGCTTTAATAGCATTCCTTGACAGACTCACATTCCCTTATCTTGTGCAAGGTCCGCCCGGATTGCTACCACCATCTTGCTCGCTAATCCTGCCGTGAAGCAGCAGTGTTTGCACTGTTGTGTTTCGGCGCGGAGAGTAAGACAGCCGGTGAAATTACTGGCACTTGAGGTATTCCAACTTAGGCCTCTAGGTTGGCAACGCATCTGCAATACCCCTGGTGTTGCAGATGTTTATGGGCGGTGGTGATCTCTTACCACCAGGAGACCCACTTGCTCGTTTGCCTTCCAGTCGAATAAAAAAAAAGAAAAAAAGAGGGATGGTACGACATGCACTTCGATTTTCGAATTTAGTAGTAGCCCCCCTAGATATGTATTTTAATGTGCATCAGCTGACATGCGCGCGCGCCGCGTGCACTCGCCATGTGCCGGAATAACCGATGCACAAACAAACGCGACCCAGAAAACAAGGGCTACTCCGAACCACAAAATTCGAAGTTTGTATCGTGCCATCCCTCTCACTCTCGTATTAAATAACATAAGGGTAGCCGGGACGGTACGATACGAACTTCGATTTTCGAATTTCGTGGTAGCCTTGCTGTTTATTGCACCGATCTGACTAGGGGTATTGCAGATGCGTTGCCAACCTAGAGGCCTAAGATGGAATACCTCAAGTGCCAGTAATTTTTCCTCTCTCTCGAAAAGTATTGTTAGCTTCAGCGGGACGGCGGGATTCGAAGTTCGAATTTTGCACTTTGTAGGTACAGTCGAACAAATTTAATTATGAACAATGGTCACCACCACAGCACAGTATATATATATATATAAGCTAAAGCAGTATGAAAGCTACGATCGAAACGAGCACACTCACACTGCAGTACCGCGAGAACCCCTTAGAGGCCGTGAAGCGCGCGTCTGTGTGAGTGTGTTCGTTTTCGATCGATTTGTTCGTAGCTTCCATACTGCTTTAGCTTATATATCGACGGTAAAAAGCAATCTTGCTGTAAACCACACCCTTCACAAAAAATTTTTATTTCATATTTAGAATCAGAAAAAAATTCTGCGTCGAATGGTCCTATTCTCGTGGCTCTACGACCTCTAGAAGTTTTTGTACAGCATTTAAGTTTACCCTATTTTTTCAAAAAGACAACTGAATACTTGCTGTAAATAGCACGAAAAACAGCATTTTTCTATCATTTGGAATTTACACCAATTTCACTTTTGCAAATAATATGATCTTTGTAGTTACAACGCAACTCACTACTCAACACATGTTGAGTAGTGCGGGTTACAGCATAATTGCATATAACATTTAAGTAACGTACCGTGTTTACTACATTTATTAGATACTAAACTTTTAATCATCGTAGTTTACTACATTCTAAACAAATATGGTATTATATACAATTACTAGTTACGCCAAATTGAAAACACTAAGTTTTAAGAAATTTGCTATTTATGCCCTTTTCAATACAGTAGTCGTCTAATGATCATGCGCATTTACCGCATTTGAAACACGCGCTCGCGCTGATTTGACCGCGGCTTACCGCATGTCGTTCAGTTACTCCACGACGAATTTGAAAGTAAACAATAAAGCAAAGGATGTTTTAGCGGGTTCAGACGAAGAAGACGTAGATAAAATAGAAAATGATGAATAATTTATTGAATCAACTTTGCAGAGGTCCATTTTAATGAACACACATGAATCAATGTTCATGTGAAAGAGGATGAGGGCTTGGGTTTTTGCATGAAAATATAATAAGTAAGTAATATATGTGTCGGACCGTGTGGTGTTGGTTGAGAATTACACCACCCCCTCTCTTCCCGTGGGTGTCGTAAGAGGCGACTAAGGGATAAACCGGAGGATGGGCAGCAGCGTCCTCCGCGAACGATGGGGTATTACTGCGGTCGCCAACCCGCCTGCCAAGCGTGGCGACTAAGGCATTTTCCCCCCAAGGCACACGATAAAAAAATAAATAAATAATGCATCCACAAAATGAGCCCAGACCCCTAGTCCCCGGCGGCCCTGCTATTCCTGGCTCCGGTAGCGGCCAATGGTAACGGCGGGGCAGGGGGTGCTTCGATTCGATCGAGACTTGGGCTGTGCTACAGGCTCTCCAGCGGTGCCAAGTTGACTACCGGTATATCGAAGTGTTAAAGTGCTTGTACGAAAACGCCACTATGTCCGTCCGACTACAGGACCGGAGCACGAAACCTATTCCTTTGCAGCGGGGAGTCAGACAAGGAGATGTCATCTCTCCGAAGCTGTTCACCGCTGCATTGGAGGATGCTTTTAAGGTTTTGGACTGGAAAGGACGAGGCATCAACATTAATGGCGAGTACCTCACTCACCTTCGATTCGCCGACGATATTGTAGTCATGGCTGAGACCATGGAGAATCTCAGTGCTATGCTCCCTGACCTCAGCAGAGTTTCCGACCGAGTTGGCCTGAGAATGAACATGGACAAGACGAAAGTCATGTCTAATGTTCATGTAGTGCCAACTCCCGTAATAGTCGGAGGCTCTGCGCTCGAAGTTGTTGACGACTATGTATACCTAAGACAGACGGTCCAGTTAGGTAGGTCTAACTTCGAGAAAGAGATCACTTGTCGAATCCGACTCGGCTGGGCAGCGTTCGGGAAGCTTCGCAGTGTTTTTTCATCCAAATTACCGCAGTGTTTGAAGTCAAAAGTCTTTGACCAGTGTGTGTTGCCAGTAATGACATACGGATCCGAGACGTGGGCGCTAACGATGGGCCTCATAAGGAAGCTTTAAGTTACTCAAAGGGCTATGGAGAGGGCTATGCTCGGGGTTTCTCTGCGGGATAGAATCAGAAATGATGATAATATCCGCAGTAGAACTAAGGTTACTGACATAGCCCGAAGAATTGCGAAACTGAAGTGGCAGTGGGCGGGACACATTGCTCGCAGGACTGATGGCCGATGGGGTCAGAAGGTTCTCGAATGGCGTCCGCGGACCGGGAGACGAGCTGTCGGTAGGCCTCCAACAAGATGGAGCGACGACCTGGCTAAGATCGCGGGATCGCGTTGGATGCGAAAAGCACAAGACCGGTCTGAGTGGAGAGCCTTGGGGGAGGCCTATGTCCAGCAGTGGACGTCTTTCGGCTGACATGATGATGATGATGATGATTTGTGTCGCACATACTTAGCTGTCTTGCACGTGTTTTCGCGGGGTAGCAAGGTAATTAAATTAAGTTCAGAAAATGATGATGCAATTGAATAAATCTTAAAAATAATTAAGACACTAAAAATACCGATAGGTACTTATTATTATTCAAACGAATGCTGTTATTTTTTCACTAGATTTTATGTAGGTACAACTAAATAGCAGTAGAGTATTTCCTGTGATTCAGCGTCTATTGTTACCTAACTAGGTGTCAGAAATGTTATAATTTTTGATCTCAATTAGTAATTTAGAAGTGTTTTATGTTCTGAAACATTTTAAAATGACGTTAAATAAATGTCACTCCATACTTACATCGTTTTAATTTTACTATCCTTTCTTATCTTCTTACATTTAAAACAATTAAGTGCACCTAGTTACATAGATTTTTTTCATTTACGTCAAAATTGACACAAATGAAATAGTTGTGATAAGTAATAACAGCAGTTTTGCTTTAAAGTAAAATACTTGTTTTGGAGCCGCCCATACATTTATCTCCTTCATTTACAGCATATTTGCGTAATAGAAAAAAAAGTGTTAATGCTGTAACCCACACAAACATAGACTAAAACTAACTTCTAGTTAGTTTTTGGTATTCGACTTGATAAAAAATCAAAAAAGGCATTCTTATTCTAAAAATGACATTTATAGGATTAATAGTTTAGGAGATATGATTTTTTTTCCAAAATCCCAAAAGTTTTTGGGCTCTGGTGAACACTTTGGATTTTGTGGGTTACAGCAGGATTGCTTTTTACCGTCGATATATACTGTGGTGGATGAGCTGTATTCTCACAGAAGATATATATTTAACTAGCCTTTGCCCGCGGCTCCGCCCGCGTGGTATTCGGTTATCGCGCGCTGTTCCCTCGGGAACTGTGCATTTTTCCGGGATAAAAAGTAGCCTATGTCACTCTGGGGCCCATAAACTATCTCTATGCCAAAGTCAAACGTCAATCCGTCGCTCCGTTACGGCGTGAAAGACGGACAAACATAAAAACACACAAACACACTTTCGCATTTGGTATTTGGTATGGATTTACAACTATAGGCAATATCGCAAATACCGTGATGCTAAGTATATAATAATAATGTCTCGAATATTCATTTACCGCAAAACGTGGTTATGCAGTGCATGCGTACTGAATAGTTCCAAACATTCCGGGCGTGCGGTTGTTACGTAGTGATGACGATGTGTCGATAAAGACTCGATGCTTGTATCGTAAGATTAATCTATTAGTACTATATATTTCGATTTTTTTTTCTTGCTTTCAACAGTGTCTTCACACAGTTTCTTATCTACCTTATGACGCTAAAATTATACTTATTTTTTATGAAATAAAATAAAGACTGATGACAAACCAGTCAGTAATTTCCGCCAACTTTTGAACCTGGCCATTCAACGCTGAAACGCCCTGTGTCTTAGAAACTACTCGACTCTATATGATATTATTTTGAAGTTGTTTAATCATATTTCATCTAGATCGGTTGAGTAGTTCAAGCGTGAAGTGGTAACAGTTGGATATATAGACAGATAGATGGACTTTCATATATATCATATAGGCAAGGACGGAAGAAGAAGAAGGACTTATTTGAGCAAAATTCGACACTAACCCCCTTATTCATAAAACTTAACAAGCCTATGCTAACTAACAAATGCTTTGTCCCTTTCTAACAAATACAAATGTCGAAGTGACAGATAAGGACAAACGAATATTAGCGGCATTTTAACTAAAATAGGCTTGATTGTCGTTTATGAATAAGGGGGTAAATATACAATATATAAGTACTAATATTATAAATGCGAAAGTTTGTGTGTGTATGTTTGTTACTCTTTCACTCTAAAACGACAGAAAAGATTTGGATGAAATTTAGTATGTAGACAGCTGATGGATATGTGGAATAACACATAGGCTACTTTTTATTCCGATATTCCCACGGAATAAGGATAAAGTTTCGAAATAACAACCGCTGGGCTTAGAGCCATGAAATTTGGTATGCAAGTAAATAGCTGCACGTCTGGAATAACACATGGACTTGTTTTTATCGCGATATTCCCATGAGATAGGGATAAAATCTTAAAATTTCAACCGCTGGGCTTAGAGTCTTGTAATTTTGGACATTTGTTCAGGGGAATTTTACCAAATCATGCAATTTCAATTGTACCAGATCGAACAGTTTACGCGTACGCGTGCGAAGCCGCGGATAAACTAGTAAGTATACAATAAATGCAACTAAACATTAACACATATACAAAAACGAAAAAAAAAGTAACCTTACCAACAAAAAGTTGGAAAACCCCGACTTTCTCACTTTAAAGTTCAATATCTCAAAAATGGCTGAACCGATTTTGATGAAACATGTCTAAAAACCATCACTAGAAAACCTGCTATCAAATAAAAAAAACCGCATTCAAATCGGTCCACCCGTTAAGAGCTACGGTGCCACAGACAGACACACAGACACACATAGCGGTCAAACTTATAACACCCCTCTTTTTGCGTCGGGGGTTATGAACGGCCAGTAGTACAAAGAACAAAGAAGGGCCGCACTCAGCATGAGAGCGAAGATTGTTTTATCGACAGTCACTTTTTATGCTGCATCACGTCACTAGCATTGCATTAATCCTATGGCTGCTAAACTGAATTAACTCCGCTCCGTCATGTCAAGCGGACTGGTTTGCGACGTCAAAAGACACCGCGACCTGTCGGTGCAGTGTTATAACAATCTCCAGATTTGTGGAAATTGTGGATTCAGTTTAATGAACCCGTCAATCAGGATAGAATGCCAACTATTAGAAATTTAATTTTATATACTTTTTTTAGCTTAATGTACTTTTAGTTGGTTGTATTTGCATTGTCATCCAAACTGCATTTCCGTACGAGAAACAACTCGATGCCATAAGCCGTTTAACAGTTCCTGCGGAGACAATCCTAGCTAGAATACCTACCGGGGTTGTAACCGAATTTACGAACGAACAGAGACTAACTAGACACTCAGGTGACTTCATAGAGCATTTGCTACTTAGACCAGTTGCTTCTTAAACCAGTTGCCACTTAGATCAGTTGCTACTTAAACCAGTTGAGTCTTAAACCAGTTGCCATTTAGACCAGTTGCCACTTAAACCAGTTGCTACTTAAACCAGTTGCTACTTAAACCAGTTGTTTTTTTAACCAGTTGCCACTTAGACCAGTTGCCACTTAGACAGTTGCCACTTAGATCAGTTGCTACTTAAACCAGTTGTTTTTTAAACCAATTGAAACTTAAACCAGTTGCCACTTAGACCAGTTGCTACTTAAACCGTTACTACTTAAACCAGTTGCTACTTAAACCGTTGCTACTTAAAGCAGTTGCTATTTCGACTAGTTGCTATTTAGGCCATTTACTTCTTAGACCAGTTGCTACTTAGACTAGTTGCTTCTTAGACCACTTGTTAGGTACAGTCAGCTGCAGAGAAAAGGAACCCCCCTGTAATGGCGGTAGTATGGATACCGCCGTTACAGGGGGGTTCCTTTTCTCTGCAGCTGACTGTACTTAGAAAACTGCTTTTTAGACGAGTAATACTAACGGGAATTGAGTTTGCCCGTAAATATCCGTAAGACAGCAGGACCAACTTAGACCAGATTTGCCGCATCTAGGTCAACATGGAAATCCATGGAAGAAGCATATGTCCAGCAGTGGACGAATATATGCTGAGAAGAAGAAGAAGAAGAAGATTGAGTTTGAGCATGGCCCGAGACGCTCTGGCCATTCATTGGCAGAGCGAAACTCCGTCTCCTGTCATATTGCTCTGCGGAATTTTCCTATCGTTAGTAGAAATTTTTCCTGTAAAATCAAATATTAAAAGTTCGCAGCTTATCTTGCATGCGATACGTGCTTAGATCCCGGGAGAGCCGGAATATTTCCAAGAAACGAATCTTTAGAGAAATGATCTTTTATTTATAACGTGTTGAAGTATAACAACAGACAGGTAAACACGCTTGCCATGTCACTCCGCACTTATGCAATTAAGTGGAATAGGTAGTAAGTTTATTTTTGATAATGCGACGCTCTTAAAATAAGATGCAATTTCGTGACATGATTCGTGATTCAATTCGCTGCTTAAGTGACTAAATAAAGAAACAAGCTGAGATATGTGGTGCATAGGAGAAACTTATGTCTGTACTCTTGTCCAGTAGTGGTGTACCGGTAAGTAGGTATAGCACGCATCACAGAATGCTGAGGACCTGGGTTCGATTACCAGCGCTGGTCTATTTTCCCGGTTTTCTGCGCGTCGATGTTTTAGTTTGTATTTTCGAAGTTTCAAGGGATCCCTTGGAACTATCTAGTCCAGAGGCCTTATCGGCTAACGTTTCTGACACTCGCGATCGCAATCAAATGACAGTTTTTGTATGCGAAATATGTCATTTGATTGCGATCGCGATTGTCAGAAACATTAGGCAATACGGCCTCAGATTTAGGGAACCCTAAAAACTAGAATCGTTTTAGTGTGGTGTACCGGCCGTTGCGTAGCGCGCGAAGACATTAATTGTGTTGCAGTGAATGATAGTGCGTAATAAAACCCGAATAATCCAATAACGTACTAAACTGTTGAATGTAGGGCACATGTATGGTCTACTAGAGATTGCCGGCGGTTTCGCACGCCTAAACTATTCGATCTAGTTACAATTGAAATTCCGGGATTTTACGGAATTCCTCTGGGAATTCACAAAATTTAAATAGTGGTGTTCATTGAGGTTGTGTCAAGAACAATTGTCCAAAATTTCGATATTCTAGACCCAGCGGTTGAAATTTGAAGATTTTATCCCTATCCCGTGGGAATATCGGGATAAAAAGTAACCTATGTTTTAATCCAGGTTATAAACTAACTTTTTGCAAAATTTCATACATATCCGTCTAGCCGTTTCAGCGTGAAGAACTACACGGCCGCAGTGATTCATAATCTGTGAAAATTTCACCTGTCTAACTATCATTGTTCATGAGATATAGCCTGGTGATAGACGAACGGACGGACACCGAAGTCTTAGTAATAGGCTTTCCGTTTTTACCCTTTGGGCACGGAACCCTAAAAAAGCAAATCATAATTTTCCATGTCTGACTGTCTGTCAATAAACCATCTAAATTGACCCCAACATGCGTACTTTTTGCCTAGGAGAGGGGTCTGCTATCACTGGGTATTCATTCATAAAGAGATTAGCAGGATATTTTTGTAAACTAATATTGCATATTCCTCATAAACCATATGTCTTCAGAAATTTCCAATTAAGAACTGCTCCGAATGACACCCACCGTCATGAAGCCATTGCTGCTTTTGCCTTTGACATGACTTGATGAAACCGAGATCTAATTGCAAAATTGCAGGAATTCTCTGCACTAATTCCGGTATCACAGCAGTTGAGAGCGGATGATAATTCTAAAGATAGATTGCTTCCTTTGTAAAGTATGATGGGCGGATTGGTCCATCCAACCAATACAAATCTCATGTAGGAGATCGAGGAGAGTTGTGACAGAGGAGAGTAGTGACAACGTCAATTTTGATCATGAAACTACCGTGAGACTTACTCATATTAAATGATATTGTTACGGATAACTCGCGTCTTAAATCGAGTTTAGCTCGACATTATCGACATTTTTATGTCACTGTCTAATGTAGGGTAGCACAATCTTCGCCAAAAGCTTGCCGTTAGCCACTCGAAATATGTGTATAGTGTATGGAATAAGTTTTGGTAAAAAAATCATTTTTAATACAAGCCTTTTTTTGCTGACTGTAATAATAATAATAATATTTCTGTATTTTACTTTTTATAACTATTATAAAAACCTAATCCTAAGAATAAAAAGAAATAAAGATAATAATAATAATATCGTTTATTTGCATTGAATGGGTACAGTCAGTTGTTTAAGATACTTAATTACAAGTATAAAGAACGAATGTACTTTTTGTTACTTGTACTTGCAAAATACATTTGGATAGCTTTCAAGTCGATGCCATTAACTGTTGAAAAATTCCGTCCTGTGGAGACGATCCTGGCCGGACTACCAGGATGTCACTACCAAATTATTGTACTGTCACCAGATTTACATAAGTATACCAAATTTCAAGTCAATCGGTCTACTGAAAGTGGTTTAAATTTAACTTGCAAGACTAGACCCAAATAAATAAAAGAACAGGGGAAGTTAAATATAAGCTTCTAATAAAAATTAATCTATTGTTAAATTCCCATTGTAGTGTTGAAAAATCAATTTTTTCTCCAGAAATATCAGCGTTAAGCGACGCCTACGTTGCTCACTGAATAATATATGTACGTCAACATTTTGAATGTAGGAAGTGTACCAGAATATCTGAACAAATGACAATGTCAGTAGAAAGGGGCTTTAACTTCATACTGTTATGTATCAAAATGCTCTGTCGGTTGCCATCGGAACCCATTGGGTGAAACGTACGTGCGAAGTGTCCTTTAATGGTCGTATGAAAAATTAATGGCAGTCTAATGTCATGGTATGGTCCCCTAAGGTCTTAAGCTCGGCTATCTTGATACGGCTTGATAACAAACATATTTAATGAAATAAACCCAGTATGCTTAGGGGCTGTTTCACCATCCGTTGATTAGTGTGAACTAACGGTTAAATGTGATGCCATCTCCATTTGTTTTGTTCGAATAGACGGAGACGGCATCACATTTATCAGTCAGTTAGCACTACTCAACTCGTCTACTCGTGACCACGGCAACTGTAACGTTGCCGAAACGTCGAGGTAAATATTACTTGTGTAAAAATAGCGTGATAAGTCCCGTTTATGGTATTTTGACTATCAGTTAACACTAATCAATGGATGGTAAAACAGCCCCTTAGTGTATTTTCCTGTTCACAAAATACGTCTCGATGGCGTTCGCGTTAAAAATCTCAATTTGTATCGCAACTCGGACAGCGCCTCCAGCGGAAAGTTTGCGCAACAACTTTTGTTAGTGTAGGTTTGCTACGTAAACTATTTCGTCCGCGTATCGTAACGAAAACGGGTGACGAACTGTACCCTTAGTGTAAGTTTTCGATTACATAATACGTCTCGATCGCGTTCGCGTTAAAATCTCAATTTGTATGGGAACATGAACATCGCAAACGGTCCTCTAGCTAGAGGCGCTGTTCGTGTTTCCATACAAATTGAGATTTTAACGCGAACGCGATCGAGACGTATTTTGTAACCGAAAACTTACACTAAGGGTACTCACGACACAGCGCCGATTGTGGCGGGTACGTATGACGATCGAACGCTCGATTTACGTCGAGAACACCAGCACGACATGTTTCGGGCGGAAATAATCGCTCCCAAAGTAGCAAAAATTGTGTCCCCCTGGGATACAATCTGTCGTACGCGACGCGTGCAGTTAGCGCTGCTCATACAATTTTTCAAAAGGCTCCGCGCAAACCCCGTCATATAACGTAGACCCTCAAAATATTACAATTAAAAATCATCAATTAAATTATGATTTCTTAGATCAGTTGCCGACACTTCCCCCTAATTGGTTGACCAACCGATCGATGCACCTGTCTATAATAGTGAGTCCTATTGCCGTGCTAATTTAATTGGATAGCGGAGACCGAGGTATCGGGATGTTCGTTAGACAAGGCCTCTTGATAAACAGAGAGGCTAGTTAGATTGGACTGAAGTCGCTCTGTCGGTTTTGGAGTCACTGTCTTCAACTATATCTCAACAGAATATGAAAAAACCGGCCAAGAGTGTGTCGGACACGCCCAAAATAGGGTTCCGTAGCCATTCCGAAAAAAATAAGTAATATATTTCTAAGGATTTCGTATTTTATATGGAATCTTCCAAGTTTAGGTATAATTTATACCTTACGCTGCTATTTATTCATAAACTACTAATAATTCCCAAGAAAACTTAGCCGTTATAGTTTTCCTTGGATATACTGACTACCATCCTGATTTTTTTCAAATTTTTCCATCCACCGGCTTAGATTTTAGAGGGGGGGGGGACGCTCGATTTGAATGAAAATTTGCACTTTAAAGTTGAATATTTCGCAAACAAATTACTGAATCGAAAAATTGTTTTAGCAAACCCCTAATGATTTTAAAATACCTATCCAACGATACTCCACACTGTAGGGTTGGATGAGAAAAAAAAATCACCCCCACTTTACGTCTATGGGAGGTACCCTAAAAAAATGGTTTTGAATTTTTAATTGTACTATTTTGTCGGCATAGTTTACCTACATATCCGTGCAAAATTACAGCTTTCTAGCATTGATAGTCCCTGAGCAAAGCCGCGGACGGACAGACAGACAGACAGACAGACATGGCGAACTATAAGGGTTCCGTTTTTGCCATTTTGGCTCCGGAACCCTAAAAACTAGAGTTTACCCGCGGCTCCGTACGCTTAATATATTTGATTTGATAGTTGCAAGTGAAATTCCGGGATAAATTCTAAAAAGATTAGTATTATAAAATAAAGTCAGTTCTGGCGCTTCGTAGGCCACGGCACGCTCGCTTCGCTCACTCGGCTCGCGCACTGTAGGGTCGCAGTTCCTAATGTTTAATTTTATTAATTTTGACATTTTCATTATTTTCTGTTCGTTTGATTGATTGTTCTTATTGCATGAATTTGACTTAGATTTTAAGTGTATTCTTGTTTTGCTTTTAGTTTTAAGTTTTATTATAGAATTATAAAATTGAACTCTAATTTGACATTCTAAATTCTATTTTTTTATTTTTGTTGACTATTTATTGTAATAAGATTTATTTTTGTATACTTTTGACGATCCTTTTGTGAATTTCTTGTAATCAACTGACATGTGTTTATAATGTATTTTTTCATAAGGTAATAAATAAATCTAATCTAATCTAATCTAAAGCTCCTCCTCACTTCGCTCGTCGTCGTATCTATTCCCTGTATATTTAGTATTGTTATTTGCTTGAACCGAATAAAAAGTTAGTAGAATATATGGATTAATTTATTTCAGTTTTAACCTACCTAATTTATCTTATTTTATAATAAACATTTAGGTACTAAAATTAGGCATAACGTTACTAAGGGTATGCATCTGAATATCGAACGTTAAAATATCGAATATATTAAAATATCGAATGGGTCATAATATCAAAAGGTTTATTTTCTAAAATCGAAAACTTTTCAGGATTTATTAAAACGGCATCGTATAGAACCCCTTAGGTTAGGTTAGGTTAGATTTATAACAATCTAAAAAAAATACAGTCATAACAAAAATACCTTTTCGATATTATGACCCATTCGATATTTTAATACATTCGGTATTTTAACATTCGATATTCAGATACGAAACCCGTTAGTAAGCAAAATAAAATAATATTGTGATAATTCAATATTAGACAATCTAATGTTACTTAAAACGTTATTCTGCAACATGATGATTAGTTAAAATAAGATTCGACAAAGTGAGTTTTCGATAGAATAGTATTCGACAAAACAAGTGTTATGCAAAATGATATTAGCTAAAACTTTATTCGGCTACATGATGAGTAAGTAGTAAAATAAGAATTGACAATGTGAGTTTTCGATAAAACAATATTCGACTAAACAAGAGTTATGCAAATGATCATTTATTTAGTCAAAATAAAAAATTTCGACAAAATAAAAATTATGTAAGTATGATGAAATTATACAAATTGACTTGAGACAAACGATTAATTATAGTAAAAGTTGTTAGACAAAGTGAAATAAGTCAAAAAAATTTAGACAAGTCAAGGGAATATCTACCAAATATACAAGAAAAATTGCAACGGCTAAGATTTCTTGCGAATTAAAGGAAACGAAATAACCATAACCAACCGCCCCCGTCGTGCCATGTATTCGCGTTACATTCTGTGCCTGACACGTTCCTATTACGGTCACAGTATGATGTGTAGATAGAGATCTTTAAAAGCAATCAATTAGCACATATAGCCTCGTATCTCTTCATCGTAATGCATTGCGGGCAAAAGTATTCGCAATCCCATTAGCAAAGAGCCGCTGCAAGGGCTACGTTACGTCACAAATAGAGGTTTTATTTCTGTGCACGTGATTCTGATATCGTTATTTCCACAGAATGAATACGAGGCAGAGATTCAGTCAAGATTACACTGTTCAAAGGCGTACTGTTCTTCCTTTTAAACCAGCAGCCTGTGGATATATCCAAAAGTCATACAATAGTAATTATTGAATCAGGCGTTACTTTGCGGAGGTGAAGATCAATGAACTAAAAAAATTTCCTTGCTCACCCGCGACCTTACGGTAGCTAAGCTTATGCAAAATATGCGTGTTCATGCAGTTCCTCCACCTCCACATTGTAACAACATACACAAATTACACAAACCCGTCTATCATCACCAACCACATCACACTGACGCGTTTCGAACTCAACCAGAGCTCATTTTCAGAGTAACACAAATTAACTAACAAACCACAACCATATTTTGCACAAGCTTAGCTACCGTAAGGTCGCGGGAGAGCAAGGAAATTCTTTTAGTTCATTCACACAATGCTATTAGGATTCAGTACAATAACGCCTTTAGGATGCTGATTGGTCTGCCTAGATGGTGCAGCGCATCTGCCATGTTTGCTGAGTCACGCACGGACGGGTTTGCAGCAATTTTGCGCAAAAAAGCAGCGTCACTGCTGAGCAGAGTAAGGAGCAGCCCAAACAGCATCTTAAAGATGATAGCTGATCATGTGTATTGTACTGTTTGTAAAACTCTTTATTGTACATAAAACACATGACAATAACAGAACACAGGATTTAAAGATAAGGATCTCTACCACCTTACCCTTCTTTACCACCTTTGAACGATTGTCAGGATATCAGACACAAGAGTACCTAGACACTAAGAGTACCTACAATGAAAAGATAAAGAACCGAAATTTTAAATTGACTCAAACGATGCATTATAAATACAAGTCTCTCGGCTCGAGTCAGGCCCTATCTAACTAGGTATATAACTTTGTATCTTGTCGTCCTACTGATACTTATATTATTTAATACGAGAGTGAGAGGGACGGTACGATGCGAGCTTCGATTTGTAGTAGCCCCTCTGCTCAGTCAGGTAACGCGGCATGAGAATCAGATCTCAGGAAATAAACTGCAAAAGGCAAACTTTAAAAGTACCCAAGTTTTCTTTCAAAAGGCTGCGAAAAGCTCGGAGTCGTTTATGTTGAAACACACTTTTTAGGGTTCCGTACCCAAATTTGGTGCCAACGGAACCCTATTACTGAGACTCCTGTCTGTCTGTCTGTCCGTCTGTCACAGGGCTCTATCTCTTGAGCCGTAATAGCTAGGAACTTGAAATTTTCACAGATTATGTATTACTGTGCCCGCTATAACAAAATACTACAAACAGAATATAATAAATATTTAAGGGGGGATCCCATATAAAAAAAGTGATTTTTTTTGAGGTTTTTTTGCTCAATATTAATAACGGCTACAGGCAGACGCTGGAAATAGTCACAGAATATTTATTTGTATAATCAGTTTAAAAATAAATAGTTAAATTAAAATGAAATTAATGTTTGAGGGGCCCCCCATACACCAAACTTATTTTTTTGGCTTTTTTTTTCTTCTAACGTCTAATGTTATATAGATAACGGTACGGAACCCTTCGCGCGCGAGTCCGACTCGCACTTGACCGGTTTTATTTATATTCTGGAGTTTCATACTTTGACAATACACCCCGAACAAGTGAATAGGTACAGCTAGAGCGCAAAGTGCAAAAGAGGTTTAGGAGCTGTTTCACCACCCATTGGTTAATATTATTTGACAGATAAATATGATGCCGTCTCCGTCTGTTCGGACAAAACAAACAGAGACGGCGTCACATTTATCCAATCACATTTAATCAGTGGATGGTGAAACAGGAGGTTATTCTAAACCTAGCGTTTTGTATCGAATTTAACGGACAAAAATTAATGTCTAAGGCGTATTATTAAAAAAAAAATGTAACATTACATGTAAAAACCCAAGTGTCATTGCATAATATTAATAACTTAATACCTATCCATACTAATATTATAAATGCGAAAGTAACTCTGTCTGTCTGTCTGTCTGTCTGTCTGTCTGTCACGCTTTCACGCCAAAACCGCTGAACCGATTTGGATGAAATTTGGTACAAAGATAGAATAGACCTTAGGAAAGGACATAGGCTATCTTTTATCGCGAAAAAGAGGCTTTAAGGGGTTAAAATAGGGGGTGAAAGTTTATATGGTGGAAGTTTGTCGCTGTCGAAGATAAAACTATGAAACTTGGCATTTAGACATAAATAATAAAATATACTATCCATATCCATACTAATATTATAAATGTCAAAGTGTGTTTGTATGTCTGTATGTTTGTCCGTCTTTCACGCCGTAACGGAGCGACGGATCGACGTGATTTTTGGCATGGAGATAGATAGTTTATGGGCCCGAGAGTGATATAGGCTACTTTTTATCCCGGAAAAATGCACAGATCCCGAGGGAACAGCGCGCAATAACCGAATACCACGCGGGCGGAGCCGCGGGCAAAAGCTAGTTTATCATAATTTTATAAGGCAAACACGTCGTCAAGAGATGTCGCTGGCATAGACCTTACAACGCAGGCCGCATTACCTCTTTGAATAGCAATCCCTATTCTTTGCGCGAGGTAACCGCCAGCTCTAGAGTCCCCCGAGGCCAAAACTAACCTCCTAGACAAGTCTTAAGACTTTTTTCGTGTCTGTTGACCACGGTCCCATCGTTTCAAAAGCAAGCGCCGCAAATTCATAGTAGTCAGTCAAACCAGAATATACGTATTATAAAAATGAATGGGGATGTCTGGAAAAATCCGTCCAAATAGTGTATATCTACTGTGTTCAATATTATTGACGTGCCTTTTATATACCTCGTTGAGTTTCTAGCTGGTTACTTCTCAACAGCGATTTTTCCGAATCGGTGATGGATTTTTCGACATCCATTACGTTACGTCTATACCAAGCAAATAATAAAGACATTTCGAATTTGACTTTAACGGTGTACTGCCGTTTCGGCAAAATATTTTTCGCCTAATTTCAGTTACCAAAAAACTTATCGCAGTAGTTTCATTTCCCAGAATCTTTAGCATATTTACATTTCGCTTTTTATTTATTTGGTCAAATTATCATTTGGCATAGTTTTACTTTGTTAAATTTTATTACGATAAATGTTTATATTGTATTCCAAAAAAAATGTTTGTTCAAAATGACATTTCCCACAAACCAACCACAGAAACCAACCGTTACCAGAAAAGTAGGTTAGAACTGCGCCCCCCACGGAAACGGACAGCTCTCAAATAAGTAGGTCATTATTATAATGCGATATTTTGGGAAGAATACGTTATGCCAAAGGATAAATTTGACTAAATAATACTTGGTAATATGAAACGTGACTAAATAACTATTTGTGAAACAATAATTTGCCAAAATAAAATTTATTAACTGTAAACTTGCGATAAGTTTTTTTGCCAAATGATAATTTGAGTAAAATTTTTGGGATGTGATACTTTGGGAAAAGTTTTTTGCCCATACATTAGTAATCCCGGACAAACGGCAGAGCACACGAAACGATACCGCTTCGCAGCCACTTTTAGCAATTTTAGGTTTTAAGTTTGACAAAAACGGTACAATAGTGACAGGTTGCTAGCCTGTCGCCTACGGTATACCTTAACCTATATCCTCAGTTTGTGATACGACACAGAAATTCTCCATAAAAAATGGCATAACATCTGGGGACGGATTGTCGTATTGCTCAGGTTTTAATGTTTGTGTTGCGGCATTAACCGTCAGAGGCGTAACCGCCTGTAGACGGGTATTCATGTCAAGCGACTACTACGACCTGTGTTACGGCACTAACGGCCACAGACGAAATCGGCTATGCGAATTTTCCGGCCACAGACGTAGAGTCGCAACACGAAGTGTGTCAATGTGTGCGTGACGGAGGTAACTTGTGTGCAACAATATGAGTGCTTGCTGTGGCACTGGCGGGTCTGTGTTACATGCAAAAACGGCACAGAGACATAACCTTCCTATAAATACTATGACAAATATTCGGCTGTAAACGCAGTGCCACTTTTAATGAAAATTAAATTCCCGTCTACAGCCGTAGTGCCATATTACGAGGGTTTTAGTTTACGTCTCTCGACGTACTGTCCGTGAACGTGTTAAGACATCCACGGAAGAAACGAAGAGGTGATATTTTAACCAGACACCGCACGGGCAACTTTCACATTTACAATATCAAGTAGTATGGATTTCTCACCTGATCTCTTCGCACCGTTCTCTTTCCGACTGTTCTTACTTCTCCTCGGGTAGAGATTAATCTTACTGTGACCGCAGCCCATTGTGCACGCTTTATTTCAGTACACACAGTTCACAACTTTGAACGGTTCAACTTTGTGAACTTTGTTCAACATGCGTATGTAAGTCCAACTGTTCTGAACCCCATTTCAAGGTTGTTCAACGTCCATAAATGTTCGCGGTTCAAGTTTGAGAATTTTTTTCACGCGCTTCGGAGTTCTGGACGTTTTTCTCCTGACACGTCCATCTGAAATGCTGCTCGAAGTTTACTCTGCAAAGAAAAAGGCATTTTATAATATAATATCTTGGGGCAAATTACACTAATTGACCTAGCCCCAAAATAAGCAAAGCTTGTATAGGTAGTGCCACGAGATTTGAAGTAAATGATTACATACATCTACAACATATCGTGTGATGACAGCAGGATTTTGACATTTACTCATCAAATTCATTCATTCTCCTTTTTAGGGTTCCGTAGCCAAAATGGCAAAACGGAACCCTTATAGTTTCGCCATGTTCGTCTGTCTGTCTGTCTGTCTGTCCGTCCGTCCGCGGCTTTGCTCAAAGACTATCAATGCTAGAAAGCGGTAATTTTGCATAAATATATATGTAAACTATGCCGACAAAACGGTACAAAGGTTTTTTTAGAGTGCCTCCCAGACGTTAAGTGGGGGTGATTTTTTTTTTCTCTTCCAGCCTTTATAGTGTGGGGCATCGTTGGATAGGTCTTTCAAAATCATTAGGGGGTTGCTAAAAAGATTTTTCGATTCAGTGATTTGTTAGCAGAATATTTAACTTCAAAGTGTAAATTTTCATTAAAATCGAACGTCCCCCCCCTCTTAAATCTAAACCGGTGGATAGAAAAAATTGAAAAAAATCAAGGTGGTATTAAGTATATCAAACTTACAAGAAAAACTATAACGGTTAAGTTTTCTTGAGAATTATTAGTAGTTTAAGAGTAAATATAGCATCCTAAGGTATAAAATACCTATACCTAAACTTGGAATATTCCGTAAAAATACGAAATCCTTGGAAAAATATTATTTAATTTTTTCGTAATAGCTACGGAACACTATTTTGGGCGTGTCCGACATGCTTTTGGCCGGTTTTTGTGCAACCAGTTCTTTTTGTAGGTCTCATGGCACTATCTATACTACGGGCGCTAGACAACAAATCGATATCCATACGGATAAATTATTTGTTTTTTTGAAGTATTTTCGAAATGCCATAACCATTGAACATGACGTCAAATTACGTCGAATATATAGGAATTACGAATCTAATTCCCTGTCCAAAACAACAGACACAAATACAAAACAGAAGGGTCAAAGACAGAGACAAATAAATGATTAAGTACCATAAGCCGGTGACAATGAATTCTTAACATCATCACCTCATATAAACGTTATTATTCTACCAAACATCTCCCAAGTAATTCATCAAAACAAAACCAAAGTTACGCCATTGGGCGTCAATAAATATTGGTTCACTCAATAGAAAACAAGTTGGTACGTGACCAGAGCGGGCAACTGAGGATTCTAGGCTCTAGCTTTCATAATGAAACAAACTGTGGCACTAAACAATGGCGGCATAATCCATTAAGCAATTCACACTGTATTTACGACACGAAACGCAGCATCATAATTGGTAGCTAGTATTTATTTAACAGATAAAGTAAATAGATTCATCTGGTTATATTAGATTCTGAACACAATTTACTTAAGAGAAGTTTCCCTGCCGGCCGCGGCCGCTTAGGTATTCGTTTGAGATATTGCTGTCTTTATCGCTTGTGATATAAGCGCTCGCAGCCGTCCCCCCTCATGCACATCCCCTCCCGCTTCTCCGCTTCCAGCTAATGTATATCAAAATAGCTGTAGGCTTTTCAAGATTTGGGCAGTTGAATTTTGGGTTTCGTTGTCCTCATATTGTATAAAATGTATAGCACAGAAGTTAATGACATTTTACAATCAAGATCTTCATTATATTTTTTTGGAAATTTCCTAACATGTATGTTTACTGACTGACCAACTGCGGACCCCTGGTACAAATGCTACGGACCCGCGGAGTACGTGGACCCCACTTTAAGAAACCTCTACCCTTAGTGTAAGTTTTCGGTTACAAAATACGTCTCCATCGCGTTCGCGTTAAAATCTCAATTTGTATGGAAATACGAACATCGCAAACGTTCCGCTAGAGGCGCTGCTCGTGTTTCCATACAAATTAGAAATAGAAATAGAAAAACGTTCACATTTCACAAATTACATAAATAAATACACAAAATAAACAAGTATAAAGTAAATGACAGTATTTGTGAAATCGCGAAACGTTCTCAGCTCAGCATAGTGCTGCCCGTAGGGGCCAACGCTGGTCTTCCGCTGTGACCGCTTTTTTTTTGTGAAATTGATATTTTTTTGCCATTTTGGCTACGAGACCCTAAAAACGATTATCAACTTTAGGGTGGTAGGCCGCATATTTGGCTGATGGTACATAAAATTAATTGATAACAAGAGAATGAGATGTACAAACTGATGCTGATAAATTTTGTAACTTTTTGTTTACAGGTAAAGATGTACAGGTAAACGTTTTAAAGGGATCTCTACCAGTTTATCTTTGAATAACTGACAGGACATCAGAAACAAGAGTAACTAGACACTACAATGAAAAAATAAAAGGATCGCCATTTGTTTTAGCTCTTTGAGGCCTATTTTTTTTATTAGCGTACGTGGGCAGAAGCCTAATTAATAAGAATTAAAAATAAATAACCTAACCTAACCAACGAAAAGTTGAAAACCTCCGACTTTTTCACTTCAAAGTTCAATATCTCAATAACGGCTGAACCGATTTTGATGAAATATGTCTAAGGACCATTGCTAGAAAATCTGCTTATAAATAAATAAACGCATTCAAATTGGTCCACCTGTTTAAGAGCTACGGTGCCACAGACAGACACACATAGCGGTCAAACTTATAACACCCCTCTTTTTGCGTCGGAGGTTAAAAATGCTCGCCCTTATCTACCAGACCATCTTCTATAAACAACTTTCCGAATATTTACTACTTACTTATTTGCAGCGTTTGTTTTTTGTCATTAGTGTCTTCACATGTGTTATTAAAACAGCTAATGCTTAGGGTTTTTTTTAATGAAAAGGGTATAGCCGTGTAAGGATGGCGAAACTGCCTTTGACGAGAAAATGGTTTTCCTTTGGCTCGGATAATTGTCTTTACATACGTTGTAATTTGACCAAATTTTAGCCCCAAAATGGGCGTGGTTTTTGAGATAATTAAAAAAAAAGGAAAATAGTTTTTATTTTTTATTTACCAAACTAGTGGCCCGATTTTCACGAAATTTTTATATATTGTGTAGAAAATTAAGAGCGTTTTTTTCTAAAAAAAAAATCCAATTAATTTTATATTTAAGTAAAAAAAAATCATTTTTTTAATATTCATAAATTTTTTTTTTTTACTTGCGAAGTGGCGACACCTGCCAATATCAGATATATTATGACCCATTTAATACTCTAATACATATATTTTTTTCAAAAACATTCATTTGGATCATCAGGTTAAAATAAGCGAATTTGTAACATCTCATACAATACATAGCCTTCTCTTTACTACGTACATGGGCGTTTTCAAAAAAAGTTGTTGAAATGACTTTTTTTTAGAAGTGGATGAAATTTGGTATTCCTGCTCAGAATCAGGAGCACTTTCGATTATAATAGGAGAAAAAAAATGTCTCAATATTTTTTATTCCATTACGTTACCGTTTTCATACGCGTATCTGTGGCGGTAGTGTAATGGATAACACAAAATTATATGAAAAACCTGGGACACTTTTTTTCCCATTGCAATCGAAAGCGCTCCTGATTCTGATTAGGAATACCAAATTTCATCCACATCTGACAAAAAAGTCATTTCAACATCTTTTTTTTTAAAAAGCCCACCTACATAACATAGGATTCAATAGTAGGGTGGGTTGAAAAAAATTTTTTTTTTATTTTCTTAGCATGGGGGTAGAATTTGTACCTTATGAAAAAAGAAAAATTTTCAAAAAAAAAATTTACTTAATATTTTGAGGTGGCCCACTCCCTTTTAGAATTAATAATCTATTAAATGAAGTAGTACCAAAAAAAAATATATGAAAGGTGTTCTAGAACCTGTAGGGTCTCCCCTCGAAAGCCAATTGGAAATCAAAAGTAAAAAAAAAAATCTATTATTTTTGTAATTAGTTAATGTAAAAAATCAAAAAGTGACTTCTTTCTTTTGTATTAAAATGAAAGTTATAAGTAAAAAAAAATCACAATCGACAATTTTTAGAAGTCTTCCACGATGTTTGACCGAAAAAATTTTTTTTTGTTGGAACTACCTCATTTGATAAATTATTAATTTTAAAAGCGAGTGGGCCACCTCAAAATATAAGATAAATTTTTTTTTTTTTTTTGAAAAATTTTCTTTTTTCGTAAGGTACAAATTCTACCCCCATGCTAAGAAAATAAAAAAAATTTTTTTTTCAACCCACCCTACTATTGAATCCTATGTTACGTAGGTGGGCGTTTTCAAAAAAAAGATGTTGAAATGACTTTTTTGTCAGATGTGGATGAAATTTGGTATTCCTAATCAGAATCAGGAGCACTTTCGATTGCAATAGGAAAAAAAAGTGTCCCAGGTTTTTCATATAATTTTGTGTTATCCATTACACTACCGCCACAGATACGCGTATGAAAACGGTAACGTAATGGAATAAAAAATATTGAGACATTTTTTTTCTCCTATTATATTCGAAAGTGCTCCTCATTCTGAGCAGGAATACCAAATTTCATCCACTTCTAAAAAAAAGTCATTTCAACAACTTTTTTTGAAAACGCCCATGTACGTAGTAAAGGGAAGGCTATGTATTGTATGAGATGTTACAAATTCGCTTATTTTAACCTGATGATCCAAATGAATGTTTTTGAAAAAAATATATGTATTAGAGTATTAAATGGGTCATAATATATCTGATATTGGCAGGTGTCGCCACTTCGCAAGTAAAAAAAAAAATTTATGAATATTAAAAAAATGATTTTTTTTTACTTAAATATAAAATTAATTGGATTTTTTTTT
Organism: Choristoneura rosaceana; assembly: GCA_037349165.1. Lineage (NCBI taxonomy): Eukaryota > Metazoa > Arthropoda > Insecta > Lepidoptera > Tortricidae > Choristoneura > Choristoneura rosaceana. Next base: position 4,718,305 of record JAZBNJ010000006.1, on the reverse strand, counting down.
AGAAAAAAACGCTCTTAATTTTGTACACAATATATAAAAATTTCGTGAAAATCGGGCCACTAGTTTGGTAAATAAAAAATAAAAACGATTTTCCTTTTTTTTTAATTATCTCAAAAACCACGCCCATTTTGGGGCTAAAATTTGGTCAAATTACAACGTATGTAAAGACAATTATCCGAGCCAAAGTAAAACCATTTTCTCGTCAAAGGCAGTTTCGCCATCCTTACACGGCTATACCCTTTAAGACAATGCCGATGCTGAATTTGGCGTGATTAAAATTCTTGTGACTTGTCTTTCCGTTGTGCTATATAAACGTGGGACGCTAATGACGTTTGACCGCGCGGTCAAAACGCTCGAATTCGCCCGCGTTATCTGGGCTAGCTAGTAATTTTATTATTATTCTAATCTAAAGTTACCGATATTATTGTCTCCCTCTATGTATAGGCTCTTATTCTAGTGTGTAGTATTATGAAGTGGGAGGGTTGAGGGCTGAGGGCCCTTGAGGCCCTCCGCCGCCACACTCTATCGAGACTATTGTGCTGAGTAGCCATCTATGTACGGACAGTTTTTAGAAGTTATAAGGTTAGAACTTGTCTATATTTAATTGAGCAAATTATAGAATAAAAATCTGGCACGTTGCAAAATACAGGGTGGCCCATTTATATCGGTCAGTATGGGAAAGTCTAAAACTATACGACATACGAAAATTTCTTCTTAGGAACCATGACATCGATTTTACCAGCAAAGAGGTACAAACAACCACAGAGACAATTTTACATGCCAGAATTTGTTGAATATTGTAACGGTGGACACTTCGAACACCTACAAAAAAAAATTAAAGTGTGTGAAAACAATGCATTTTATTCATTTTAGACATAATGTTTCACGGAGACATTTACTGCTTAAGACGTACACAATCGATATCTAAATAGAAATAGTGTAAGATTTTTTTTTTAAAACAACCGGGTTCGATTCCCGAGCTGAGTACAGGTTTTTTAAAATGGATGAATGCAGTTTTTCTTGTTGTTAAAATCGATGTCATGGTTCCTATGAAGAAATTTTCGTATGTCGTATAGTTACAGGCTTTCCCATACTGACCGATATAAATGGGCCACCCTGTATACTCAGCGGCACAAAATTTGGCCCACCCTTCATACTAAATTACCGATTGTGTTTCGGCGTGGAGAGTAAGACAGCCGGTGAAATGACTGGGACTTGAGGTATCCCATCTTAGGCCTCTAGGTTGGCAACGCATCTGCAATACCCCCGGGTGTTGCAAATGTTTATAGGTGGTGGTGATCTCTTACCATCAAGAGACCCACTTGCTCGTTTGCCATCCAGTCGAATAAAAAAAAACCTGTCCCGATGTTTGTCATCACATCTCGCAAATTTCGATCCACTTCTCGGTTACCGATTGAGCTGAAATTTTGCAGTAGGTGAATTTTATTTTTATTAATAGATGTTTACTTGCCAGTGACTATGTTAAATTGTATATGTGTTGAAGCCGTGGTGGCCTAGTGGTTTGACCTATCGCCTCTCAAGCTGAGGGTCGTGGGTTCAAATCCCGGCTCGCACCTCTGAGTTTTTCGAAATTCATGTGCGCAATTTACCACGAGCTTTGCGGTGAAGGAAAACATCGTGGGGAAACCTGCACAAACCTGCGAAGCAATTCAATGGTGCGTGTGAAGTTCCCAATCCGCACTGGGCCCGCGTGGGAACTATGGCACAAGCCCTCTCATTCCGAGAGGAGGCCTGTGCCCAGCAGTGGGTCGTATATAGGCTGAGATGATGATGATGATGATGTTAAAAATACCTGTTATTTAAAAAAAACACGTGAATTAAGTAAGTGGCTACACCTTGGCCTGTCAGAACGAACGAATTAAGAAAAAAAAGTTTTGTTTTAGGAACACAATACAACTGCTGTTACGGGGAATAGACAATAATATTATAGATTTTTCTAGAATCTTTATTACTATGTATGTTCTTGTTACCCGACTGCGAAGAAGGAGGGTTATGTGTTTGACGCGTACGTATATACATACGTATGTCTATTCCTATGTCCTCACGTAACTACTCAACAGCTAAACCGAATTTGATAATTGATACGTCATTAGATTTGTCTTGATGACGCGAGTGACACTGGGTACATGAAATTCTTGAAAAATCAAAATGGCGGATTGTTGGCGCCAAATTGTAAATTTTCAAAAAATGTTTTTTTTTTAGTGTTCTTTATTATGTAACTCACAGATAACAGTATAGGAGTAGACAAAGATGATTAATGTAATAGAGGTTAAAGAGCAGCGGATAGTGAAGGCACTTTGCATAAGTTTCATACTAGAACTTTTTTAATTTCTAACTTTCATAAATCTATACTGAAAAATGTTTCACTGGGATAGAAATTTTTAATAAAATTGAAATAGGTGAGGTTATAACTACAATTTGTTAGCCACAACAATTCAATTTGTTATTTGGTAGAGTTACTGTAGAGTAGAAGCTTTGTTTAGTTTGGGACTAGGTCAATTTGTGTCAATGAGGGCTATCGTTTTTCGTCTTTCTAGATGGCGCCACTGTTGCGTGAGGTTTTTAAGTGTGGCTTTCAAAGTCTGTTATCACGGGCGTGAAAACAAAGTTTAGATTAAAATCATATTTAATACACCTTAAAACCGTACCATAAAATTATCGAGCATGCCAGTGTTGCGTAGTCTCGTTTCGTTCGGAAAAAGGAAGGACAAAAGTTTCCGAAAGACAAAACTGTCTCAAAACACAGACATTCATTGCCCCCTAAATGCACAATTGCCATAATTAATTTCAGGTAATACAAAATATTCGAAAAATTATTCTAATTATAAATAAACCCGCGTAGCTCACCCAAAAACTATGAGATTTGACATTTCGAAAACCTCACGCTACACTACACACTAGCGCCTCTAGCGGCGAATTCATACGCGATAGCCCTCATTGTTTCATGATATTTATTGTTATTATTACAAGCTTTTATATAGTTTCACCTGTCCCGTTGTCTGTCTGTCTGTCTATAATTTAATCTATCAAGTAATATTCGACCCACTTCCAGTTAGTTGGATTTACTTGAAATTTGGTATACTTATGTAAATTACGTGACAATACAATAGTCTGGTAGTGACATCCTGGTAGTCCGGCCAGGATCGTCTCCACAGGACGGAACTCTTCAACGGTTAATGGCATCGACTTGAAATATAGTATGCAAGTAGTTTTGGTGACAATACAACTGCAGTCAACAAAAAGTTCTTACAGTCAGAAAAAAAGCTTGTATTAAAATGAAACTTTTACCAAAAACTTATTATCAAAAATAAGGCGTTGTATGAATATCGAAAGTTGACCAATGAGAACTCACTCTGAAGTTCAACGGTGTCACTGAAGATGAAGTACCTAAGTACCTACTGGGTTAACCAACTTTTTCTTGTTTGTTATTCTGTCCGGTTATCCAAGAGACAATAGGGACTGAGTTACTTAAAAAACTGCTTTGATATATGTGACTAATATGCTTAGGAGATAGTCTATAAAATAATGAGCTTGCAACTACGACAAAAGTTTATACTTAATTAATTTTAACCACAAAAAACATATAGAAACTCGTGGTTTTAAGGTACAAGAAAAAGTTGATCGGCCCTAATACGAGTATGGTTAAGGAGTTCATACTATTTCCTACGGAACCCCACAACGTATACGTTCAAGAATGTAACAAAAAAACAAGAACACCTAAACACCGTACGCCTGTGTTTACGGAATACGTAAATAACAATATTTCCCGCTACAATTCTCGAATTAAATGCGTAATCACTTCTATTTTCTTTTGATGTCATCGCGGCGCAGTCAAGCGTGAGCTTTTCATTCAGTAATGTTTTAAGGCTGGTACAGACTAAATGAATATTGTTTTTCCATCGTATTTTGTCAGACAAGTTCGTAGTACTTAGGCGACCGAGCTTTGCTCTGGCTAAAACTCAATTAATAAATATATCACGGGACAATTCACACCAATTGACCTAGTCCCAAAGTAAGCTTAGCAAAGCTTGTGTTATGGGTACTAAGTAACGGATAAACATAATTATATAGACAGATACATACTTAAATACATATTAAACACCCAAGACCCGAGAACAAACATTCGTATTTTTCATACAAATATCTGCCCCGACACGGGAATCGAACCCGGGACCTCAAGCTTCGTAGTCAGGGTCTCTAACCACTAGGCCATCTGGTCGTCTAATATCAGTTTAAATAGTTTAAATTATTATTTGATTAAATAAAAATAAAAAATTGCATAATCTCTATTGGGAAACTCCGCAATGTCTTTTCGTCCAAAATTCCTCAGTGCCTTAAGATGAAGAGAATAAGAAGAGAAGTCATCAACTAATGTGTGTTGCCAGTGATGACATATGGATCCGAGACATGGTGTTTTACTGTAGGCCTTATAAATAGGCTCAGAGTTGCTCAGCGAGCTATGGAGAGAGCTATGCTTGGGGTTTCCCTACGGGATCGAATCAGAAATGAGGAGATACGTAGAAGAACAAGGGTCACCGACATAGCCAAGCGAATTAGGTCGTTGAAGTGGCAATGGGCGGGCCATATAGCACGGAGAGCAGATGGCCGTTGGGGCCAAAAAGTTCTCGCAGATCGGCAAGCGCAGCGTGGGACGTCCACCAACGAGATGGACGGATGACCTGGCTAAAGCCGCGGGTTCACGGTGGATGCAGGCCGCTGCCAACCGAAGCAACTGGAGGTCTATGGGGGAGGCCTATGCCCAACAATGGACGTCCTACGGCTGAGATGATAATGTTTTTTTTTATATACAACTGGAAGGCAAACGAGCAAGTGGGTCTCCTGGTGGTAAGAGATCACCACCGCCTTATGGGCGGACATCTGCAACACCAGGGGTATGCGTTAGTTATGATGATGAAGAATCTCTATTGGTACGCTCCAACAAGGCATTTTTGAGCAAATGATGTAAGAAATGTTCTAATGGAATAAATAAGTAACTGAAATACTGAAAGTTCAAGCTACAATAAATCGCGTTACCATTAAACCGCGTCGACACTCAGCAGGCAACAGGTGTTACATGTCACGGGCGTTTCACGCCGTTTTAATTCAATTTTATTTGGCGGGTTACTTCCGAGCTATAACGGATTAGCGGAAGGTGACGTCATGGCGTTTCTTTGACACAGTGTAAACTTAGTATGTGATTTTCCAAGTGAGTTCGCAAAAGCATAAGTAGTTTCACCCGCTCTCAAGTTTGTAAGTAGGGATGATGATGCGATTAAAAAATAATTCGAAGGCACAACCCTAGTAAAAAACGCTTTATTTTAGCCCTGAAAACCAGATTAATTTTCGATTTAATTGTTGCTTTAAGACAAATAAATAGTTAGTTTATTGAGTTGCCAGATAATGACGTCATAATTCGCTATTGCCATTGAAACTCTATGGGAGAATCTTGTTTTGACAGCTCATAAAAGTACGTCAGTTGATTGGTGGTGTCAACATCCCTATTTAAAGATCTAACTAAACAACCGATTTTGCACTCAATAATATTTACTAACACACGATATAAAATAAGTAACATTTACAACATTAAAAAAAAACAATACATGTATATAAATACGTTTTGTAGTATGTTTTATAATTTATAAATAATTCAATGACTAAATTACAGAGTTTTAGACCACTAAAGAGATACAATACTGGCAGAGGTAGGTACATAATAACTATCATCTTTAGTTAGTTTGTGTTTAAGTAGGTATTACAATAATACACTATTTTAGATTTCAAGGCTCATTCAAAACCCTTCAAAGTAGGTACAGATGTATCGACTTAAACCAGAAAGATTCAGATTCAGATTATTTATTTCCCAAGTAATCAACATTACATTTTAACACGTCATTATATCTATGTACATTATTAAGAACACTATCTAACATGTATTAAATTTCATTATTACCTTATATTTTAAAAGTTACTAAGAAGTCCCCTAATAATTTCTGATGATTTTAGATTTGCTCTATTATTTGAGATAATGATTTCATTTTATATAATACTAGTCTCTACCGGCGGATTTACTCGCGCAAACCATTAACATCTAGCAACTGAATTTAAGTCCCGGAATTTTACAAAATTCCAATGGGAATACCTGATATTTTTTTCTCGATCTTCATTTGCGATACATTGTATGGCTCTAAGTCTAGACTTGACAGTTTACACGGATCCCGGGGAAATATGGTGATAAAAAGCATATTCCAGACGTCCAGTTTCTACATACCTGTCAAATATCATTCAATTCCGTCCAACTCTTTTAGCGTAAAGGCATAAACATCACACGCAAGCATACATATACTCAGAAACTTTCGCATTAAGGCATAATTATTTCCTATAAAATAGACACACAATACATTTTACATTAAAGCAAATTTAGCCTGTGTCACCCGGAAAAAATAACAAATCGACTCTTCATTCATCAAAGATTGATGCATATTTGCGGCGAAACGTTAGGACTCGCGTAAAAACAAATAAAGAGAGACATTATGAAGGTACATAAATCGCTTAAAATATAATCCTTCTTTATGGCTTTGCCATTGTTGTGTAAAAAATTACTTAGACCGGCAGACCATTGAATAGGCTATGCAATAGCAAAGTCGACGCGGTAGACGCGGTAAGATTATTTACTGTATTAGACTATGTCTGAATAAATATAATCCTTCTTTATGGCTTTGCCATTGTTGTGTAACAAAAATTACTTAGACAGGCAGACCATTGAATAGGCTATGCAATAGCAAAGTCGAAGCGGTAGACGCGGTAAGATTATTTACTGTATTAGACTATGTCTGAATACGTGGTTAGCCACGTAGGACCTATACGTATCTCGCTTCAACCAACCCTAAGCGAAAGAGACACACTGAGAAAATAAAGCTTGATAGCTGCCCAGGGAAATAAGTTCAGCGTTAAAATACCACTGATTCCAAAATGACGTAACGCCTTTTATTCCATAATTGAAATTGGAATATTTTACCTTATGCAGTCTGTATAGAGTTGAGAAAAGTTTGTGAGCGAAATGGGATTTATGACGTTTTGAATGAGAAAGGTAGACAATAGTGATGAACAACAGGTCAGAATAATGAGTCAGTGAGTTAGATTCGTGGATTCGACCTTTCAACGGTTCTGTAGTTTACACAATGTGAGCTAAGCGTCGTATTACGGCTAAGAAAATACTGGCAGCTACTGTCTCGCGTTGCATGGGCTCTTCGCCTTTACCTTTTACGGAAAAAACGTGATATCTAATAGGGATGATGACAACATTAAAAAATAATTCGAAGGCACAACTCCAGTAAAAATACGTTTTATTCTAGCCCTAAAAACAGATTAATTTTCGATTTACTGTAAAATTAGATTTTTGGTTGCTTTAAAACAAATAAATAGTTAGTTGATCGAGTTGCCGGATAATGACGTCATAATTCGCTGTTGCCATTGAAAGTATTAAAACTCTATCGGAGAATTTTGTTTTGACAGCTCATGAAAAGTAAGTATGTCAGTTGATTGGTGGTGTCAACATCATTTGCCGCAAGTACGGAACGTTTGAAAGGTGACACTTTTTTCAGAAATATAACATTTTTGAATTTTTTTATTACAATATATGTACCTATTGTTTGTGCGTGCGTATGTGTGGGTGTTTGTTGGGTTACCACATGGGTTGTTTTTTATTGCGATATCCCTATGGGGTCGGGATTTATAGAATAAACCTCGAAATATAAACCGCAATGTCCAGAGCCTGTCCAGAGACATGTACTTTACTGGTATATAATGCTAAACTTAAAGTTTATTGCAATATCAAAGCACTAAAACTAAAGTCTGGTTACTTACTTTGTGTTTACTAGCTGTTACCCGCGACTTCGTCCGCGTAGAATTCGGTTATAGCGCCTAAATCTTTCCGCCTAATCCTATGTCCTTCCCCGGGACTCAAACTATTTGTATGCCAAACTTCATCTAAAGAGGTTCAGCGGTTTAGACGTGATGGAGTAACAAACTAACAAACAAACAGACTTACAAACTTTCTTATTTATAATATTAGTAGGATATACTAATGTTATAAATGCGAAAGTGTGTGCGTTTGTATGTTTGTCCGTCTTTCACGTCGAAACGGAGTGACAGAACAACGTGATTTTTGGCATAGGTTATAGTTGATGGACCTAATAGTGACATAGTACTTTTTATCCCGGAAAATGCACAGTTCCCGAGGGAACAGCGCGCATAACCAAATTCCACGCAGGTAAAGCCGCAGGTAAAAGCTAGTAATAAATATTATCAACCACTTCATATGTCTTCATAATGTTAATTTAAATCACGGTGCACTTAAAATGTAAATGTGAAAACAATACATTTTCGATCTTGTTCTCTCTAACAAATAGGGTGATTGAGCTTTAATCGCGTTGAAAACATCTACAGAGGTTCCTTAAAGCGTGGCGCGAGAATGAGAAGGGTACTTCGAGCTATTATTTCACTTAAATGAGTTGTTATTTTGCTTATTTCTCGCGCTATCGCTACAGAACATTAGAATACTTTCCGAGAATACGGCAATCCAGACGTTATTAGTGTTTATGACAACATTAAAATTATTTTGAAACAAAAATGCGTGTAACTTTCTTATGACAGAAAAGCAACGTTTTTTTTTCTAAAAAAAGTAGTACAAGCACATTGTTGATGGCCAGCAACAAATTGCATTCAGCCAAAAATAAAAAAAAGTTTTTATGTTAGTAACCTCAGTTAGTAACAAATGGGCCAATCAACTTTTTACCCACACTGATCTGTTCGCGACATTTTTCAAACAATTGCAGATTTTTGTAAGTAAACATGTTTTTTTTCTGTAATTTAATAGATGGTGTACATTATTATGCCATCCTACGTAAGATCAACCTATCAAACCGTGAAATATCTTGTTGGAAGTACGATTTTTTGGTAACGCTAAAGACAATTTTGGTAACGCACGAGACGCCCAGTTGGTTGTTGGTAAAAACATCATTTTTAATATCATTTTCTTCCTGACTACTATAGTTGACTGTATCGATGGAAATGAACGTTTAGACAGTAATACAAGTACAGCCAATAAAAAGGACTGTCAGCAAACAAGGCTTGTATTAAAAGTATTTTTTTAACAATAACTCATTGTTCTCTCTTCTCTGTTGTTAACGGTTCCACGTGTAAAATCTTATACCTGTATAATAGTATTTTATACGCAGTAACGTGTTTCGGCTTATAGCCTCATTTCCCCAGGATCAATGTAAGCCATGTGTTATTTACCCGGACACAGTTTTTCGCGGGAAAATTATATTTTTAGACGTGCCCTTATGCCGTTACGAGTCAATATTAGATTTCAAATTGAGAATCAAGTCAACATTAGGGATGTCTAAAATGAAAAAAAAAAATCGACATATCAATATTTATTAAAATATCAATATTAGCGTCGATATATTAAAAGAAAAATAACGATATATCGATTAAATCTCAATAAACACTCACTAAAGTATTTTACCAGTATTCCTTTTTATTAGACGCAACGTACCTACCTAACAAAACATAATACTCAACAGTCATAGACAATATAGTTCTTTTTTTTCGTTCGTTCCTATCTTCTACAGTTTCAGATATCAGCTACTTCAGTGCCATAAGAATTAAAAAAATATCGTTTTCGAAACAATTTTCGATACTGGATATTTTCTATCGATAAATCATTACGAAATATATCGCCCAAAAATATCGATACATCGATATTTATTCGACAAGCCTAGTCAACATTGGATGGAACATGTTTGAGGACCGAATGGCCTAGTGGTGAGGAACCTGAATATGAAGCTTGAGGGCCAGGGTTCGATACGGCCGTGGCAGATATTTATGTGAAAAATAAGATTGTTTCTGCTTTCTGTTTTGGATATTTAATATACTAGCCCGCATGGAATTCGGCTATCGCGCGCTGTTCCCTCGGGAACTGTATTTTTCCGGGATAAAAAGTAGCATGTCACTCCCTGCTCATAATACTATCTCTATGCCAAAAATTACGTCGATCCGTCGTTCCGTTTGAACGTAAAAGACGGACAAACACACAAACACATACACTTTTGCATTTATAAAACTGCCCTCCTGAGGCAAAAGGTGCTATCTCAAAAAAAAAAACGTTTTTCTGTCATTTATACCACGTGATGCAGTATGTTCTTTCGAACACACATCATGTAGGCAGCAAGTCGTGTCCTTCACTACAGTATCTACAATTTTATTTTTTATTGGCACGTAACATTTATTTTGTTCTTACTACTAATTCTGTGGTAACTAACGGCTCCACGTGCAGAATCTAATATATACTAGTACTAGCTTTTGCCCGCGGCTCCGCCCGCGTGGTATTCGGTTATCGCGCGCTGTTCCCTCGGGAACTGTGCATTTTTCCGGGATAAAAAGTGGCCTATGTCACTTTCAATTATCTCTATGCCAAAAACCACGTCGATCCGTCGCTCCGTTACGGAGTGAAAGACGGACAAACAGACAAACATACAAACACATTTTCGCATTTATAATGTCAGTATGGATTTTATACGCAGTAACGTGTTTCGGCTTATACCCTCATTTCCCCAGGATCAATGTAAGCCATGTTTTATTTACTCGGACGCAGTTTTTCGCGGGAAAATATATTTTTCGATGCGCCTTTATGCGTTACGGTACGAGTAAATCTTTCTGTCAATGTTATATTTCAATTTGAGTATAGTCAACATTGGAACATGTTTGACGACCGAGTAGTGGTTAGGAAACTGTGCCCTTACTGTAAGTTTTCGGTTTCAAAATACGTCTCGATCGCGTTCGCGTTAAAATCTCAATTTTTATGGAAACACGAACAGCGCCTCTGGCGGAACGTTTGCGATGTTCGTGTTTCCATACATATTGAGATTTTAACGTGAACGCGATCGAGACGTATTTTGTAACCGAAAACTAACACTAAGGGTACTGCGTACGAAGCTTGAGGGCCAGTTTTTGGTACGGTGTGAAAAATACAAATGTTTCTGTCATCGACATCTAAAATACTGCATGTTACTTACGTCAAAACGGCGCACAAAATTAGTTCACAGTGCGATTGTGGTATAATGGGGTCTTCAGAGGCACACAACACAAACAGATTGACAACAAAATGCCTTTTTTTTGGAGTAACAGAAGCATAAAGATGATGTCTTATTAATTTGACAGACGTGTAGAAAGAAACCATTAAAGTGACGTATTTATTCGTACAGGAACCGAGATCAGCTTTAATCTCCGTGGTTCTTTAGGGGTGAATAATTTTTTTACTCTCCTCGTTCTATCTCTATCTCTTTATTATTAAACGAGATGTATCCTGCTCGTCTAGCCCTCCGTAGGTGCATTATATATTTTAAGTCTCGCAACAAATTTTAATTTAATATGGTTTTCACTATCAGTTGAATATTTTTTCTTGAAGATTTCAATGAAAACACAAGTTCAGTGGGCTACCTCAACCGTATAAGTCCTCCTAACGTCCAAGTTACAAGCAAATTACCGTAAGTATACCGTAGGCGACAGGCTAGCAACCTGTCACTATTGTACCGTTTTTGTCAAACTTAAAACCTAAAATTGCTAAAAGTGTCTCAGAAGCGGTAACGTTTCGTGTGCTCGGCCTACCCCATTTTGGAATACAGGCGTGATGTTTTTGTATGGGTGAACATCAACTTTTATGTCATTTATGATTGAGTTTGATGTTCAACTTACAATAAGTCCTTTATTAGGCGTTAGGAAGTTAAAACCTTGTTAAAACCCGTATATGACTATATACCTAACCGGAGTATACCTGGCCATTAACAAGTTCAGCCCCAGTGACACGTCTGTGACTTTTTAGTTCTTACTCCTAAGCCAGTGACACATATTTGTGACTGCTGTGGGATATGCCGCTGTGCCTAGCGTAAGAGCTTAGTGTATCGCTTTCGGCTCCGGCAATGTTCGCTAAGCCCTACGCTATGCCAGCCTTTAGGAGGTACGAATTATTTTGACACGACATCCATGTCACTGGCATAGGAGTAAGAACTAAAAAGTCACAGACGTGTCACTGGCACCGGGATGTATTACGTCCGTGACACGTATTCGTGTCTCTGGCATAGAAGTGAGTGCCGTGGGATATGCGTAGGCATATCGTAAGAGCTTAGTGTATCGTTGCCGAGGCCCAACGTGTTAAACCAGTGAGAGCCCGGGGTTGCACCTCTGTTTACGAAGTTGAACCAAGTGCGAAATCAAGACAGGCGTTGCATTTTTTTTTGTAGCCTATTATATCCAATGCTGGGCAAAGTCCTCCCCGTTCAAAGAAAGTCAAAATATCTTTATTGAATTTAGACTATAACAAACATCATAATAATAAGTGTCAAAAAAATTTACACCGGTTCGGAAAAACCTCTGTTGAAAAGAATCCGGCAAGAAACTCAACGAGGTATATATAGGTGTATATTTTTTTAAACAGATTTACCCGTATTATTAAATGATACCTACTCGTATCTATACATCACAAGTATTTAAATCAGATTTATTTTTAACACAGTAGGTTCGCTATTTGCAGGGATCGCCAATGCGGATCGGAATTATTTCTAAATATTATTTCTGTCCATGATATACATATAATTTGAGTAAAACAGTTTAGGTTGGGGTGGAAATATCTTGGCCCATAATTTAGTGATCTGATTTTTTTAAGCACAATAAATATTTACTAGGTCTTTGATACTGAACGTAATTTCAGTGGTAAACAAATAACTTATTAGAGGAAAGAGCAGACATTACATTCACTGGGTCAATATAAAGAAAGTGGGCCAACGACAGACATAGGGAGGTTGTTATAAAAATAAAGCTGGTAAATATTCGTTTGTTTACTGCCATTGTATCAACCGAAGAATTTACATATGAATATGAATAATAAGCAAAAGCTCAAAGTCACTCAAAGGGCTAATGGAGAGGGCTATGCTCGAGGTTTCTCTGCGGGATAGAATCAGAATGATGATATCCGCAGTAGAACTAAGGTTACTGACATAGCCCTAAGAATTGCGAAGAAAGTGGCAGTGGGCGGGGCACATTGCTCGCAGGACTGATGGCCGATGGGGTCAAAAGGTTCTCGAATGGCGTCCGCGGACCGGTAGACGAGCTGTCGGTAGGCCTCCAACAAGATGGAGCGACGACCTGGTTAAGATCGCGGGATCACGGTGGATGCGAAAAGCACAAGACCGGTCTGAGTGGAGAGCCTTGGGGGAGGCCTATGTCCAGCAGTAGACATGTTTCGGCAGACATGATGATGATGATGAATAATAAATAATATCCCTACTTGTATGTAGTACTAACATAGTACGGTATAGTATACAGGGTGTAACATTCATATCGGTCAGTGAAGGAAAGTTTAAAACTATAAGCCATACGAAGATGCTTTCTTAGGAGCCATGTCATCGATTTTAGTAACAAGACAAACTGCATTAATGCATGCATTGTGCAGGTTTCCTCAGGATGTTTTCCTTCACCGCAAATCTCGTGGTAAATTCCAAATGTGACGCACATGAATTTCAAAAAACTAATAGCTGCGAGCCGGGGTTTGAACCCACGATCCTCTGCTTGAGAAGCCATAAGTCAAACAACTCAGCCACCACGGCTTACGTTTTACAGTCTTATACCTAGAATTAAATTCCCATGAAAGGAAGGAAGACTTCTCTTCAGCGTAAAATGGTTTTCAAATGTAATTTCATACATGACTTCTGAAAAAGTCAGAAACAGGGTAAAGACCATGGAATAACTTTATCGATTTGCTGAAATATCGGAACCCTCGGGAGATTGTTACATTACTGTAATTAGGTGTTCAAGAAATATTGGTCCCGCGGAATCCGAAGGGTTGGTTAGTCCACATTTTCCTTATAATCTTGACCTTTTTTTACTGTTACGCAAATTGAAAATCGTTACGGTTTAAATGAGGAGCAAAAGTACCATCCGGGTATGACGGAGTTACATTTAGGATACGCATCGGAGAATCGAAACGGAGAGAAATTAATATGAGCAAATTAGTATTTATTAGTATTAGTTTTTATTAGTGTTTAGTTGGTGGACGTCCACCAACGAGATGGACGGATGACCTGAGGCCTTATTGCCTAACGTTTCTGACACTCGCGATCGCAATCAAATGACAGTTTTTGTATGCGAAATATGCGATGCGAAAGATGCGATCGGAAAAACGCTTGGGGAATGTAACTATTTCACTAGAAAACCTTTCCAAATTAACATCAGAGCTAACAGGTAAAGACAAGTCAAGATGTCATTGTTCCGACACTATACTGAACTATTGCCATATAAATAAGACCAATAGCGCCCTCTTGACTATAGTCATATATTTTTGGTTTAGATTATAATGAGAAGCATTGTGAAATGAGCCGATAGGCGAATTTCATAAAAACACCATTTGAGTATTAACGCGTAATAATGTATGTTACAATAACACACTGCTTTACACTCATACAAATTATGAACAAAACAAATTAGTCTTTGTGAGAAGACAAAATGAACATCAAAGATTACGGTAAATGAAAACTTTTCTGACAACATGTCACGGAAACGTAGATACCTTTTTTACCGACTGCCCGAAAGAGGGTTATGTTTTTATATCACAAGATAGACTAGGCACGGTCACATTTCTCACAAGGGCTTAGTTAGGTTGCACGCGAACCCATTGCGGTTTGTGAACTTCACACACACCGTCATTCAATTCGCGGTAGTACCTAGTAGGTACCTATACAGCGTGTATTTTGGTGCTGTGAACCGATATCAAATCAAATTGTTAATTTAGAATTAACTACCGGAGCGTAATTAATGTTTGAAATATTTCGAGCAGCAATGTAATGCGTACAATAATTTGATATAGAGAGAAGCGTTCTGTGACAGCTGTCACGTCAACACGTGCAACGTTTTGAATAAAAACAAAGTAGTATTGCGTGCTAATTAATTTTGTAAGGAAAATAGTAAGTCTAATTTTTTTACTAAAACATAGTAAAATGTGATTATTAAGGCCTTCACTAGTTAGCTAGGCTACTCCGAAACTCGAAACTCGAATTTCGTGTCGTGCGATCCCTCTGACACTTATACTATTTAATACGAGGGCGAGAGGGACCGCACAACTCGAACTTCGAGTTTTGGAGTAGCCTTGCAGAACGGTATCGGTTTCATACATTTTAATATGTAGGTACTCTGTGAACCGCATTAGGGTTTTCATACAAAAATTGAAAAAAAAAACAATACATTTTGTTCCCCGTACTTAGAACTGAAATTCAAATTTTTTTTCATCATAGCCATACGTGTGAGGTATCTATGGAAAGGTCTTCAAAAGTGAAATGATAGAGATTTCTAATATTATTTAGTGGTAAAATGTGTGGCCCCCCCTCCCTGTAACTTCTAAAATAAGAGAATAATAAAACTAAAAAAATTCATGATGTACCTTACCACTGTAATGACAGTCGTGTGTATGTATGTAATGTATGTAATAAATAAAACCATGCAAACTTCCACCGAAAATTGGTTTAACGAGATCTAGTAAGTAGTTTTTTTTAAAACGTCTTAAATCGTAAACCGAAATTTACCTTTCACTCAATCAACCCAAATATAAACACCGATCAAAGTTACAACGAACTACAAAAACTTTTATATTATGTTACTTGCTGGGTTCCCCTTCATGGGCGAGTCCGACTCGCACTTGGCCGCTTTTTTTTCTTTTTCTGCTGCATCTTTAACCTACATGGCAACACTGCTTGTGTAAAATGGCGTCCGTTACGTAAAACCACCATGATATGTCGTTCGCAATATTTCTGCTACGTGATCGCGCCCAATATTTATTACTTTGATAGGCTTCGTTTGAATCAGAATTTGAGTATTTCTACGTAAGAAAAAAGATGCAAGGAAATACTCGTTACGAAATAATGCACACTAATGGCCACTTGCTGGAAACACATAAATCTTGAGTTAGCGTTAAGCTTAGTTTAGTTGTGTCAAAATGTATGGAACTGTCAGGCTTAAGCCAGGCTTAACAACTAAATCTAGATTTATTTTTACCTGCAAGTGGGTCTTAATCACATAGGCGAGTGTGTGCAGAATGCTTTACTAGACTAGAAAGTAATTAAAAGATTAATAAGCTATAGTCAACTAAAAAAACTGTTTAGTCCGTCAGATGGATAATTTAAAAATATTGTGCACATATTATTTCTTTTATTTGACTAACAAAAAATAACGAGGATACAGTGCTTAGGAGTTTCGATTCGAGTGACATCACTATATACAGCGTGTATTTTTGATACTACCTCAAACTTTAAGGGCAGTTAGTGAAGGCCTTAATAATCACATTATACTACGTCTTAGTAAAAAAAAATAGACTTATTATTTTCCTTACAAAATTAATTAGCACGCAATGTGCGATACAACTTTGTTTTTATTCAAGACGTTGCACGTGTTGACGTGACAGCTGTCACAGAACGTTTCTCTCTCGTATCAAATTATTGTACGAATTACATTCCTGATAGAAAATATTTCAAAAATTAATTACGCTCTGGTAGTTAATTCTAAATTAGCAATTTGATTTGACATCGGTTCACAGCACTTAAATCTTCGTCTGGTTACAGTTTGAGGTAGTATCAAAATACACTCTGTATGGTAGGATTTTTACCCTACTTATAGTGATCTACACCATTGTCAATTTTTAATAAATAGGTAAACCAAAAAATATGTGTCCCATATTTTTCCATAATCTAACAGCCGGACTAAATAGAATTATATATTTTTAACCCAGTCGTCATCCCTATTGGACTAAAATGTGATAGATTTTAAAAATTTGGTGTTCTAAAATGAAACAGTCTGTAATAATTAATAGTTCTAAAATGGGGCAGGCTTTCTCTGGAAAATTGTTAAAACTTATTACAGGATCTTTGCTGTAAAACTATGACACATAAGTTACTTTCTACCCCGATAATTACGAGATCGAGACGTAGAGAGAGAAAGAGAGAGAGAGAAACATTTATTTACACATATTCGATACACTAAAAAGATACATTAGATGGAAAGAAAAAAAAAACATCAAATAGTGTGAAGTGGGCCCCACTCATCATAATGTTACGGCAAGCCGCAACGCTGTTATTCAGTGGTACCATTTAAAAACTAAAACATAAAAATATACAACACACTATGACGACATGGACGCCAGCGGAAAGAAGTTCGCAAAGAAACTTTCAATCCGGAATCATGTATGTAGGTAGTAGGTACCCATGTTCCAAAATCTCAACCGTTAATGGTGATTGAAAATCAAAGCGTTTTTTTTCAGCAGAAGGTTGTTTTTGAACCTGGACATCATAAGGGCTTTAGAACGGAAATTTTAATGGAATATTTATAATTTTATATTTTAACAGGATCCCTGTCCCGAAGCAATCTTTCTTTTGACACGTCCCCGCATAGCAATAACAAAGTAAATAATGTAACATCTCCAATGTAATGTTCCCATAGTCATTTCCATTGCTTATCTCAAGGCTTATCATGAGGCACATGTGCCTCATAGATGTATCAGTAAAAGAAAAATGGAATATCTGTCTTGCTCCTCCGCCAAGTAGTGAGGCCAAGTCGTGTGAAAACGCTTGAGTAGGAAGAAATGATATAAAAAATCTTGAAAATTGTACAGTGGTGTTTAATCAAATAATTCTAGAACTAGACTTTATCCGCTGCTCCGCTGGAATTCTGTGATCGCGCGCTCTTCCCTCGGTAACTGCATTTTTCCGGGATAAAAAGTAGCCTATGTCACTCTCTGGCCCATAAATTATCTATATGCCAAATCACATTGATCCGTCGCTCCGTTTCGATGTGAAAGACGGACAAACATACAAACACACACACTTGTGCATTTATAATATAAGTATTGATTAATAGGCAATAAATCCGGCAGTTGAATTGAAATTCCGAGATTTTAAAAAAGACATGGAAATTCTTAAACATTACATCGCGGATTTCAGTATCATTTGCGTTTAAGACACATGCGCGCAATTTCACGTCTCCAATCTTAGCGGTAGAGATTATATCCCGATCCCATGGGATTATTGGAATAAAACGTAGCCTACCTGTTATTTCAGACACCCAGCTATCTGAAACACCAAATTTCATCCAAACCGTTTTAGCGTGAAAAAGTAACAAACACACATATACAAATTCTTTTGCATTTACCTAGAATGATTTATGGATGCAGGTCATGACACTTATGTTATTGTCATAGAATACATAAGTAATAGTAATAGTGCATATGTCCCAGTTTCGTAAATGATAATCGATAAGGATTATGACAATTCGAAGAACATTGCTGACTTGAGGGAACCGGAAAGCTTTTATGCTGAGTTAGCAACCTTGCATTTTTGTTAGTTTTTCTCGATTATTCCATAATAAATTGAATGAAAATTAAAAAAGTAAGACAATAAAGACACTCAGAATCAGAATCAGAATTATTTATTTGTAAAACATAGGTAAACAAAATACAGGTGGAAAAAAAAAATTACAGCGTGTATCACTATGTTTTGCCTATATCACTAGTATAAAGACATTAGTATCTATACATTAGTATAAGTTATAAGTTATCTATACATTAGTATAAGTTAATGTGTCTACTCCAATAATTATTCGTTATAGACTTTTATTTTCTGTAAAAACCGTTAATAAACATCAATTCTCTTTTAAGGAATATAAAAGTCTATCATCAATAATTATTGGAGGAGAGTAGAGATTTTCATAAATTTTTTATGGAATAATCGAGAAAAACTAACAAAAATGCAATGTTGCCAGCTCAGTAGGTATGAACGCTCTTCCATATTGGCTATGAAACTTAGGATCAAAGTCACCTGTCGCTGGTCGCGACTATGAAACATTTGCCTAGAATCACGTAGGTAAAGTTGTCATTAATTATATTATTATTTTATGCTCTGCCCAGCCTGTTTCATAATGAAAGCAACAATAACTTTGTTATACGGCCTATTGTCTTATAATTCCTGCAGAACTAAAGCGGGGGATGCACGGTCGGAATAAGGATAGTAAAATCTTGTAGCTTCTAGGCAAAGATACAAGAAAATACCTCTGCTATCAAAATTTAGAACTAATTCTTTGTAGTAAGAAGGATTGGTAATTTTTTCGTAGGTATTTATATTTAGGTATGTTGTAATATTCATATCGTACCTACAGAGTTAAAACTATTTGACTTACAAAACTGCAAGTGGAATTTCATTTCACAGTGATCAGATTTACTTGTAAATTTGTAAAGATATGTAGCTAGAACGACAGTGTACGAGTAAATTCAGTGAACAAAAAGCACATTAAGAGAAACTACAAATCAAAAATTACAAACAAAGAAGTGATCCTAAAATAGTTCTTCTATTGCGTCCGTCTGAAAATCATCAAGCAACGCAGCAGTAGTAGTTTCTCTGTAGGTCTTTAGTAGTAGTTTTGCTATTTATAAGCATTGCACGCCAAAGACACTTGCTTGTTGATCTTGTGCAAGCTCTAGCTTGTTCCGTTCTTGAAACTTGAAAGAGTTCTAATAGTTTTTTTTAAATAGGACCGACCTGACTCATTGTGATTAGACAATTACTAGAGTTGTTCTGCGACTTTTAAAACAAATTGGCTAGCTCTCAATCCCGTGGTCAAATCCCTTTTTACGTGCGTGACATATCCTCAAGGAATACGTTTGTCAACAAGACCAGCTCCATTCGTTTCGGCTGTGCGTCGTTTGTCAGTTACTCTCGATGTCCATGAGGGATAGCTTGTGGTAGAAGTTTGCTTGTAAAACATCAGTGTGTTCTGGCCTAAAAGGACTGCAAGAACTATAAGGGCGATGTTCGTCGGGCCGCGCGGTATCGACCGGCGCTCGGCGCTCCCGACCCTCCGGACGGGGACGGGTGGGGTTACCAACCCGAACTTGGGAAGCCCCGAAAAAACGTGTCTCAGAAAAAAAG
The DNA here is from genome assembly GCA_037349165.1 of Choristoneura rosaceana. Lineage (NCBI taxonomy): Eukaryota > Metazoa > Arthropoda > Insecta > Lepidoptera > Tortricidae > Choristoneura > Choristoneura rosaceana. The sequence goes on along the minus strand of JAZBNJ010000006.1, from coordinate 4,698,266 downwards.
GTCGCATATTTTAACTACGGAATTAAACTGCACAATTTTACAAGGACAGCGAGTGTTTTATGGGTACAGTTAGGTACGCCCTAGTTGTCTTCAGCGTATTTAACCAATGTTGGATTCAAACCTCCTTTTTTAACCCCCGTTGCAAAAAGAGGGGTGTTATAAGTTTGACCGCTATGTGTGTCTGTGGTACCGAAGCTCTTAAACGGGTGGACCGTTCGTTTTCTAGCGATGGTTCTTAGACTATTTCATCAAGATCGGTTTACCCATTTTTGAGATATTGAACTTTGAAGTGACAAAGTCGGGGGTTTTCAAGCTTTTTGTTCGTTAGGTTATTCAGTCACGCTAGTACAGTCACCATTATAAACACCGAGACAGGGTCTCCATGTAAGCTTGGCTTCTAATCTAACATACTTGATTAGACACTAAAGAGGTTTCATCATCATCATCATCTCAGCCGTAAGACGTCCACTGCTGGACATAGGCCTCCCCCATAGACCTCCAGTTGCCGTTGGAAGCGGCTTACATCAACCCGCAATCTTAACCAGTAGGTACCCTTAGTGTAAGTTTTCGGTTACAAAATACATCTCGATCGCGTTCGCGTTAAAATCTCAATTTATATGGAAACACGCACAGCGCATCAATTAATGTGAGTTATCAGGTTTTTCAGAAAGACTGGTGTTTTTATAAAAGAGAGCTGAAAACGAGCAATTGGGTCGCCTGATTTAGTAAGCAACTCGTGGACTCTCAGAACACAAGATAACCTTTGCTAGGGTCAAAACAGATCTCGTGTGTGAGTGTTTCTAGATATTTGGTTGCGGTTAAGGACTCAAACAAAAAAACTGGTTTTCTGGAAAAACTTGAGGCATGGTAACCCTAGACGGGAGGCATACTTTCGAAGGAACCAACGCGGAATTCGGCGCGTGTTGCTTAGCTCTGACAGGGGGAAACGCACTGCCGAAAGCTAAATATTGAGGCTACTTATATGGTACCTTGTTCTAGTATACTGCTAATAAAAAAAAAAACATTTTTAATATAAATTTTTCACTGACTGTCCGTTTTTTTGTCCGTTTGGGTTCAAATTTCAAATCGATGCGCTTAACCGTTAAGGAGTTCCGTCCTGCGGAAACGATCCTGGCTGGACCACCAGGATGTCCCTACTAGAATATTGTATTGTCGCTAGATTTACATAATTATGCCGAATTTCAAGTCTATCAGAACACTGGAAGTAGGTCAAATTCAACTTACAAGATTTTACCCGCACATAGGTGCATACATTATATACATCGCAAGCAAAATAAAAGCTTGTGAAACAAAAAATTGTTGGGTGCCTCTTTGCTACTCTTTCTCGCGAAAGCAGCTGGAACTACAAACAGACAACCGGATGAATTAGAACACTATTCGCCAGTTCCATTTGTGGTTTTCACCAACTGGTAGTACTGGGGTAGGTCAAGTTTTCAATAATGTCTAATTCGTCACTACTACCCAGCTATGTTGCTTTAAGGATTCACGGATATATTTAGACGACTTGATAGCGACGTGGTTAGATAAACTGAATATGAAGCTTGAGGTTTCGGGTGAGATTCCCGGGCGGGGCAGATATTTATTACTGAAGTTAACTGAAGCTAATTGAGAAAGCAAGATAAATACGAACTTATACGATAAAATCGATTTAAAAATTTAAACATTCAAAATCGATTTTTACTTGATCTGTTTCTAAAGACTTTTAATTCTAAATTAAGTTGACTTTGGCGAGATCTACTTTGCCTGTATGAATGTAGATACATTCATATAGGCAAAGTAGGCAACTGGCAACTGCCTATACTCCATTTGTTCTAACATGATTCAAAAGACACATGATGATTATGTAACTTTGTAAGGCGGTAACTATTCTTTAATTTTCCCCAACAGAGATGTAATGCTTGAAAAAATGAAATTACATTAAAACTGCTGATTGTTCGAATGTTTGAACCCAAATTCGCTAACAAATTGTTAAGTTACTGCGTAGGCACTGTGTTACAATGAATTACTTTCTTTAATGCACGCCTTTACAATGTTGTTTCAATATGCCGCAATTGCTAAAGGTGAGGGTTATCGATAAAAATAAAGGCGGTAAAATAAACGAACTTATTATTAATTTGCAAGATTGATCGTCAGAATCGGAAAGTGACACTCCAAGTGTTAAATATAAGTATGTTTATCCGTTGCCTAATGTCCATAGTACAAGCTTTGCTTAGTTTGGGACTAGGTCAATTGGTGTCAAGTGTCCCATGATATTTATTTATTTAAATATAAAAATATATTTTTAGATTCAATTAAGACTTTCAGTTCGATAGCGTAACGCTTAAATCAACAAATAATGCTATTGCCACTTTTAGCACTAGGATGCAAAAGTATCGATAGTTTGTGTAACACTAGGAGGGACTCTAGTTACGTCAGTTTGGCATCTGTCATGTAAATCATGTCAGAAAAAATAAAATATAGGGTGATGGCGTGCGTACAAAAAGCTTGAAAATTTAATTGTAAAGTTCTGTTTTCCCCAATGACTCGAACTGCCCAAGATCCGATTGATCTGGCAAGTATTTCGGTATTTTTTGAAGCTGGTATAATGAAAGAGTATTGTTTGGATAAAGTTCATCTTCGAGTGAAGCATTTAAGCAAAAAAAATTGTGAGGCTTCAGGTATTTTGATCGTATTTCAGGGGAAATAGATGTAATTTTAGAAATTGATGAATAATAATAATGTGGTATTATTATTATTATTAGCATAGTGATTTTTTTGGCATATGCTGTCGGATGGTTTGATTGAACTAGAAAATGCAGTGGCTTTAAACGGCTAAAAAGGGGCTACAAGAATTGCATTGCCTAGGGGCCCGGTTCTCTGGCTTTGAACTAGCGTACGATAGTATTAGGTAATAATATAGCAACATAATAAATGTGTGTGTGCGTGTGTGTGTGAGAGAGAGTAGGTAAGTGAGTGTGTGTAAGTGTAAGTAACTTAATTCGGTGCGCAGAAATGCTCCTTGATAGAAGGTTGAGAGGTCCGTGCTCGGTTTCACCAGTAGGTACAGGACGGACCCATCTCTTCCGTGGGCAATGATGACGGAGTGGGTGTGAAGCATTGAAAACACGGTTTGGAAATTTCCACCCGACAAGATAACCGTGTTTTCTTAAAGGATTAAAACAAACTGTTTTCAAATATTCCAATTAGTTTTATTTGTAGACTCGCGCACCGGTTCCGTATAAATTTGTAGTTATTTTATACACTACACAAATAAATGTCGCTAATCTACAACTACCTACAAATAAATATCGACTAAGAAAGATAATAAATATATTTTGCTACATAAGTAACTAATTATTTTTAAATTATCCTACTAATATTATAAATGTGAAAGTTTGTGAGTGAGTGAGGATGTGAGTGAGTGAGGATGTGAGTGAGTAAGTATGTTTGTTACTTCTTCACGCTAAAACGGCTGGACTGATTTGGATGAAATTTGGCAAAAAGTTAGTTTATAACCTGGATTAAAACATAGAATACTTTTTATCCCGATATTCCCACGGGATAGGGATAAAATTTCGAAATAACAACCGCTGGGCTTAGAGTCATGAAATTTAGTATGTAGGTAGTTGGACGTTTGGAATTACTCATAGGTGACTTTTTGACCCGATATTCCCACGGGATATAGGTATCCCGTGAAATCTCAAAATAACAACCACTGGGACTAGAGCCATGAAATTCGGTATATAGGTAGCTGGACCTCTGAAATACTACATATGCTATTTTTTAATCCGATATTCCCACGGGATAGGGATAAAATCTTGAAATAATGACCGCTGGGCTTAGAGTCATGAAATTTGGTATGAAGGTAGTTAGCTATCTGGAATAACACATAGGCCACTTTTTGACCCAATATTCCCACGGGATACCTAGGGATAAAATCTAGAAATAACAACCGCTGTGCTTAGAGCCATGAAATTTAGTATGTAGATAGCTGGACTTCTGGAATAATAGATAGGCTACTTTTTATCTCGATATTCCCACGGGATAGGGATAAAATCTTGGAATAATAACCGTTGGGCTTAGAGTCATAAAATTTGGAATGTAGGTAGCCGGAAGTCTGGAATAACACATAGGTGACTTTTTGACCCGATATTCCCACGGGATACCTAGGGATGAAATCTCGAAATAACAACCACTGTGCTTAGAGCCATGAAATTCGGTGTGTAGGTAGCTGGACCTTTGAAATAATACATAGGCTATTTTTTATCCCGATATTCCCACGGAATATGGATAAAATCTCGAAATAACAACTGCTGGGCTTAGAGTCATGAAATTTGGTATGTAGGTAGTTGAACGTCTGAAAGAACATATAGGCTACTTTTTATCCGGATATTCCCACGGGATAGTTTTATAACTAAGGGACCGAATACATCCCCGTTTTATTAGTTTACGCGTGCGAAGCCGCGGGTAAAAGCTAGTTATACATATAATTGATTGTCACTCGAATTATGTCACAATTGTCACGTTAATGAAAGCCCGCCGTTTATGACATAAAATATTAAACTTTGTAAAGCCAATGTCGAACAGTTTTGCAGGTGGTAGGACCTTGTGCAAGGTCCGCCCGGATTGCTACCACCATATTGCTCGCTAATCCTGCCGTGAAGCAGCAGTGCTTGCACTGTTGTGTTTCGGTGCGGAGAGTAAGGCAGCCGGTGAAATTACTGGCACTTGAGGTATTCCAACTTAGACCTCTAGGTTGGCAACGCATCTGCAATACCCCTGATGTTGCAGATGTTTATGGCCGGTGGTGATCTCTTACCACCAGGAGACCCACTTGCTCGTTTGCCTTCCATGCAGTCGAAAAAAGAAAACTTTTCTAAATATGTTGGTTACGTAAAAAAAAGAACTGTCTATCTATTACGGTTCTGATATACAGTCCCGTGATGGACAGGCGAAAGGACAGTGTAGCAATATAAGTAGGGTTGCCGTGGTCATTTTGGCTCTCGGATAAGGAACCCTAAAAGGTGGAAACTAAATACTCAATTAAGCCTTTTTTACCCACGACGGAACGGAGAAGGTATATGCGTTTAGGGTGAGAGGTTGTTTGTTTGTTTGTTTGTTTGTGCGCAAACGAATGTTCACGATTATCTCCAGAACGGTTTGACTGATTTAGATGCGGTTTTCTGTAATGGCTTCGTAATTTATCGACGGTGGTTCATAGATAAGTGTTATAGCGTTTGTCCGTTAGGGGGCGCTACAGTAATCATTTTTCACTCGAAAAAAGACTATCGAATGTTCCCAATTATCTTCAGAATGGATTGACTGTTTTTGACTTGGTTTTACGTAATGGATTTGATGTTTATCTAAGATGGTTCTTAGATAGGTGTTGTAGTATTAACCCGCAAGGGGGCGCTATAGTAAACATTTTCCATTTAGCTCTAGAAAGATTTGACTGTCTTTGATATGGGTCTCTTTAAGGAGTTTGATGACTGTCTGTAAATTTTTTAGAATGGCGTTCATATGTATATCAAGGAGGGCGCACGGCAGTGCCCCCGCCAAGATAAACAAAAAAGAAGACGGGGCACTAACTAACTATTTTCACACCGTTTTGTCTTAACACTAGCTTTTATTTGACCTGCAATGTATGTAGGTACCTATGTAAATAATATACATATGTATGTTTGTATGCATGTTTGGGTCTTGCAAGTAAAATTTGCCACACTTTTAGTTATCGTTTTGTCTTGAATTTTGGCACACTAATGTAAATCTTGTAATAATACAATAATCTGGTAGTGACATCCTGGTTATGCAGCCAGGATCGTCTCCACAGAAAGAAACTCTTGGATAGTTTACGGCACAGGCGCGGAACTTAACAGAATTACCTATTAAATTTTATTAGCACTGTGTTTGTACGATAGAATAGACACAACTTGATATTGCAGCTAGGGTCGTCTTCCCACAAAGGAACTCCTCGATGGTTAATAGCACAAATACATAAAACTTTGCACGATTATTCAATTGTAATGACAATACATTATATGCCTACACAACACCTGATGCTGTAGCTAGGGTTGTCTCCTCTTCCCTAGAGTTTCAAGAAAGCTAAAATTTTGTATGACTTGGCCGTTTCATATTTAAATCTGTTCGTATGACATGTCAATTAAGACCCGTGAAGTAATTTCCTACCATAAGTAGGTCTATCAGAAAGTCTGACCGATACGAGTATGGTAAAAAATTGAGTGTTAGATAATGTCATGGAATAGATCTATGAACGGCCAAGCTGTACTTTTTAAATCAAGATGTAAGGCTAATAAAGTCAGGGCTCCGGCTCCTTTTCCACCAGGGATGTGCGAGGATTTGTTGCGAGGAATGTGTTTTTTATGAACCAATAGAAACATAACATTTAGGTCGCTTCAATCCGCTCAGCTTCCACCAGAGATGAGTGCAAGGATAGGGCAATGAAGCGATTCTACTGGTTCATGAAAATCACATTCCTCGCAACACTACCTCGCACATCTCTGGTGGAAACGCAGCCTCATGCAGCCACTTGGCTTTTCCTAGCGTTCGAAAACCTTTTTAAAATTTAAGCGTTATTTATGAGCTTGTTAGTAAGTGTTGTGAATATTAGCATCTGATTTTATATAAAATGTTTTGGTGAGATGAATTATTTCTTAAAAAATTATAAAATAAAAAGCAAAATTAAAAATTTTGAAAAAACCCACGACGGTTCCTCATAGAAAAAGGGTTAAATAATTTTTATGAACATCCCCCGACTAAAAGTGATTACAAACGCAAAAACATCCGTCGGGGGCTGCCATTACCTGCACCGAAATGAACTTATATTTTGCAGTTGTATGAATTTGTGATGAATTATAATTGTGTGGGGAATGTACTACTTTATGAGGGAGATGGTAAAAGTGATTACAAACGCAAAAACATCCGTCGGGGGCTGCCATTACCATCTCTCTGTTATATTTAAATTAAAATGTTAAGAAAAGCTACTACAAACATAACTATCCAATTTTAATTAATCACAAATTCATATAACTACACAATATTAGTAATCCAATGTTATTTCAGTAATAATGTTAAGAAAACTACCATGAATATCTTTCCCTCATAAAGTAGTACATTCCCCACACAATTATAATTCATCACAAATTCATACAACTGCAAAATATAAGTTCATTTCGGTGCAGGTAATGGCAGCCCCCGACGGATGTTTTTGCGTTTGTAATCACTTTTAGTCGGGGGATGTTCATAAAAATTATTTAACCCTTTTTCTATGAGGAACCGTCGTGGGTTTTTTCAAAATTTTTAATTTTGCTTTTTATTCGCAGTAAACATTTAATTCTGTCGGCCAATAAAATGTAAAAACAAATAACAAACTAATCTCCAATTAGGTAAGCTCTTATCAAGGAAAATATTTAATTCTCATAATATTGTACTAAGAATTAACAATAAAATTCATAATATTTCTTAAGTTAGTGGGAGTGTTGTTTACGAAAAGGATTAGCTCTACTCACTTGCTTCGAATTTTGAGTTGAACTCTATTGATATGACAAATAAGAGCGTTGACAGGTAGCTCTAGTTACCAAAAGCAATTGAAAGTAAGACTTAAGAAGTTAATTTCAAATTTTTTTTTGGTAAAATTTATGAAAAGTGGGAGTATTGTATACGAAAACGATTAACCATAAGACTTTAAAAGAAATCATTTTTTTTTATTTCATTTTCACAAGAAAAACAGTTCCACGAGATAATGATAAAATCGTGGAATAATAAATGTCAGAAAATAACGCAGGACTGCTTTTATATTAACGTCTATGAGAACCACGTAATTAATAAATTAATTTTTCACTTCTCATGCTCGTAAAGTTGGTATTTATGCATGATCTAGGCGACATAAAAATACTTTTTATGCTCTAGTGCATAAAGTAAAATCTTCGTCTACGTTATCATATGAAGGGTCCACGGAAAGAACATGTCTAGTCATCTAAGCAACTTTTTGAGTTATATCGGTTTAAAACTTAGTCATCACAAACAATTTGACGACTGGATGGCTAAGTGGTTAGAGAACCTGACTACGAAGCTTGAGGTCGCGGGTTCGAATCCCGGCCGGGGCAGGTATTTGTATGAATAATACGAATGTTTGTTCTCGAGTCTTGGATGTTTAATATGTATTTAAGTATTTATTTATCTATATTTAAGTATGTTTCTCCGTTGCCTAGTATCCATAGTACAAGCTATGCTTAGTTTGGGACTAGGTCAATTGGTGTCAAGTGTCCTATGATATTTATTTCTTTATTTTGATTACAATGGTTACAATTTCTTCAAAAGTAAAAAAAATATATTTGATATTGTTTTCAGATTAATTAATTCAATGATAAGTCATAGTATGATTGGTTTTTGGAATCTTTTTGTATTTTTTATTTCAATTCCAAACCAATCCAATCCAATCCAATCCAAATAGGTCACTGCTTAACTGGCGAAGTAAAACAGGCTGAGATATGTGATGCATAGGGAAATTCTTGTCTGTGCCGTTGACCAGCAGTGGTGTAGCGGTATAGCACGCGGCACGAAATGCCGAGGACCTGGGTTCGATTCCCAGTGTTGGTCTTATTTTTCTGGTTTTTCTGTGCATCTATGTTTCGATTTGTATTTTCAATTTAAGTCATAACTTTGCGAGCTCTACATTTTGAGATTAAAATCTCAATTTTGAGAAAAGGTGACTAGACATGTTCTTTCCGTGGACCCTTCATATCAACAAAAAGTTGATTGGTCCAGATCTTACTCACTTTGGGGTTCTTACTTAGTGATGTTATTAAGTAAACGTATGTACCATTCAAAAAATATTCATATATTCGTCTCAGATTCGCATTGTCGCACAAAACTTATGAAATATTTATCAAAAAACCAACTAGGAAATAAGTCCGTAAAGTTACAAAAAGTAAAAAACATGCCTTTAAACAGTTGCGAGCGAATTCATTCTTAAAATGGCTGACTTAAAGTTTAAAATTACGTGAATCCCGTCATCGACTTAATTCTTTATGGCTCTCTGTGTGGACTATACTCGGGATTGTTATTCTGGAATATCAAAGCGTTTTCACTGTCACGTATAACAAATTTAGGATTCTGTAATTCAAATTGTATAGTCAGTTCTGTTTTTGTTAAACGAAGGATCTTAAAAAATACAAAAATACACGATATTTTAATATCGGTGATCAGCCATCAATTTTTAGGGTTCCGGAGCTAAAATGGCAAAAACGGAACCCTTATAGTTTCGCCATGTCTGTCCGTCCGTCCGCGGCTTTCCTCAGGGACTATCAATGCTAGAAAGCTATAATTTTGCACGAATATATATGTAAACTATGCCGACAAAATGGTACAATTAAAAATTCAATAACAATTTTTTTTAGGGTAGGTAGGTACCTCCCGTGAAGTGGCGGTGATTTTTTTTCTCATCCAGCCCTATAGTGTGGGGTATCGTTGAATAGGTATTTTAAAATCATTAGGGGTTTCATTCCAGACCTCCGGCTACCTACATTTCAAATTTTATGACTCTAAGCCAAAAAAATAATAAAAAAAAACCCATAGACGTAAAGCGGGGTGATTTTTTTCTCATCCAACTCTATTTTGTACTTTTTATTTCAACTCCAAATTTGTTACTTTTACGGGTAAACCATATCGAAAATACCTACAAATTGAGACATGGATGCACAGAAAAAACAGAAAAACAGACCAGCAGGTCCTCAGCAATTCGTTCTGCGTGCTATAACCCCTACACCACAGCTAACAACCTGCTTCATAAGCTTAACACTTAAGCTTATGAGTAACTGGAGTTGATCCGCATCTTCGCACGCGTTAACTATTCGATCTGGTAGTTACAATTGAAATTCCCGGATTTTACAATATTCCGCTGGGAATTCCCAAATTTACATCGTGGCCTTCATTGAGGTTGTATTAAGAATGTGTTTATAGTATAGCACAGGTAAAGTAGGACTTAATATGACGCACGACGATTTGGCGACAAAACCTGTACATCAATGAGACTTTGTTTATAACTTTTATCTTGGCACTAGAATTTTTTTTTTTTTTTTTAAATATGGCTTCTGTCCTAATTATTAAGACAATTTCGCCAATGTCAAAGTATTCTCTTTCGAGAGGCAACGTTGTACGGTGATTGTAGTTTTTGCAACTTGATAGCAAAATTCCAGAAACCACGTGGAGACAACTTGCGCATTAAAAAATGTCAGACACGAGAGCAATATTGAATATTGTGATCACTGTTCACTGTTAAGGTTAATCGCCGCATAAAACACTATCAAAATTATACTTCAACTAGCCAAAGAAACAGAAATAGCAAAATTAAATATTGTTCACATCCTCCATGTTCGAATGCCACAAATCGAAATCGAATGGCACTAGAAATGAAAGAGAGCCCAACTGACGCTGCCTGTCACGCTACAAATATCAAGTATTTTGGTTTACATTGCTTCTTCAAATAAATTTTGAAGTGTAATAAAAATTAACAACTAATTATTTTTAAAAGTTGTCGAATTAATGTTGTTCAGTTTGACGAGTACGATCTATGTTTGAACTATTTGCTCGTAATACAGGCCACACGAGGCCGTATTGCCTAATGTTATTGACACTCGTGATTGCAATCAAATGACATATTTCGCATACAAAAGCTGTCATTTTATTGCGATCGCGAGTGTCAGAAACGTTAGGCAATAAGGCCTCTGGAATAAGTAGGATAAGTTGTCGCTGTCAAAGTCGTGAATAACGACGTTCTTAATATCTACGACCAGCAGGTCTACTACGAAACTCGAAACTCAAAGTTCCTGTCGTGCGGTCCCTCTGACACTTATGCTATTTGATGCGAGAGCGAGAGGGACGGTGCGATACGAACTTCGAGTATCGAGTTTCGTAGTAGCCCTGCAGCCGCCAGGAGCAAAAGAAAATTTAACCGCTTGTTTAGGGTACTCATTCTAATCGGTCCGAATCGTAGGTGTGAGTTTTTTTTTGTTATGGAATTATCATCATCATCCCAGCCTAATCAGCCTATACACGTCCCACTGCTGGGCACAGGCCTCCCCTCAGAATGAGAGCACTTGGGCCGTAGTTCCCACAGTGTTGCCAATTACAAGAATTAACGACTTTTACTTAAGTCTTAGCGATCAAAAAAAAGTTTTGGCGACAAAAATGGTTTAGCGACTTATCTGGCAACTTTTGAGATTTAAACAGTTCTAGGACCAATAATGGATACGTTTTATGTCATCTCGACGAGAATTATACAGTGCTAAGAGATCTGAAAAGCGACAAATGTGCTTGCGCACCAAATTCAAACTTTATTTAATTAAAGCTCTATTCGTTTATGCTCTATCTTTATTAGCTATTTAAAAATATATTCATACCAATTTCAGTGAATTTGGAAGTCTTTTTTTTATTCCACTGAAAGGCAAACGAGCAAGTGGGTCTCCTGGTGGTAAGAGATCACCACCGCCCATAAACATCTGCAACACCAGGGGTATTGCAGATGCGTTGCCAACCTAGAGGTCTAAGATGGGATACCTCAAGTGCCAGTAATTTCACCGGCTGTCTTACTCTCCACGCCGAAACACAACAGTGCAAGCACTGCTGCTTCACGGCAGGATTAGCAAGCAAGATGGTGGTAGCAATCCGGGCGGACCTTGCACAAGGTCCTACCACCTGCAAAAATTTAAGTCTTCCAATTTAAGTTGTTTTTTTTGCAAGCCTTCCAACCTTTCATACCACCAGTGGCCTCTTGTCTCTCTCCCAGACAAAGTCCTGAGTCCGCTCGCTCCTGGCGGAATTACTTTTAGCGACGTTCTATCGACTTTTGATTTTGAGTTAAGCGATTCGAGTATCTAGGAATCGGCAACACTGGTTCCCACGCGCGCCCATTGCGGATTGGGAACTTCACACATACCATTAAATTTTTATGGTATTTGCCGCCCCCTAAATGTGACCGCCTCCTTGCTCGTTAAAACTAAGGAACTCTAAAAAGATTGTGCGTCACGTTTTCCGCTTAAATTGTTTTCTTTTAACAATGTAATAAGAATGTGTTTAACCCCGGTGTCTACATGATAACGCATCGACGTCCAACGAGACAGAATATGCGAATACATTAACTCACCTTTGACGGCACGACCCGACATTAACGCGTTGAGACAGCCCTGCTGGAATATTTATCCCGAATAAATACTCAACACTTAAAATAATTTTCCATAATCAGTGTAGACAGTTTTTTGTTTCAATTTCGACGAATCGAAAGCTAGTTTTGATTTGGAAGTGGGATTGTCATTTGTCAAATTGCTAGTCCAAATCGAATTTCGTACCAAATTCCGCTCTTCAATTGTGAATTCTAATAATCACAGAATAAAGTACAATTTAGACCGTCTGCATCATAGTTTTCAAAGTCAAATGAAGCTCATTGCTTATTTTTGGCTAATAAATTCATTACATTACATTAAAATCTAATAAATATAGATTTTAAAAGCGATTTATCTCGAAATGGTCTTCCATTTAGGTACATAAAATTTAAAACAATAGACAGCCTTCATTAGTAAGACTTACTCCTTACACAAACGGAACAGTAGAAAGTATGTACTGAAATATAAACATTGCTAGTTTCATTCCAGATCTATCGCGGGCTTTGACGTAAATAGGGATATTGACACCATTAAAAAATAATTTGAAGCCACGACTCCAGTAAAAAAATGTTTTATTTTAGCCCTGAAAACCAGATTACTTTTCGATTTACTGAAGTACATTTTTTTGTTGCTTTAAAACAAATAAATAGTTGGTTGATTGAGTTGGCGAACAAATAGTGACTTATGACATCATAACTCGCTATTGCCATTGAAACTCTATGGGAGAATTGTGTTTTGACAGCTCATAAAAAGTACGTCAGTTGATTGGTGGTGTCAACATCCCTATTGAGGCATTAAATTAAGAAAGAAAATCCTGCAATTCCAATTCGTCTGCGTGACCTTTTTTACTTAAAACTGACCGTCTTCACAGACAACCGGTTATCTGGTTATGGTTATCTCCAAGGAACAAAAGCTCAAGACTGATCCTTATCCCTCCTGATGACAAGTGCAGATGAGCCTAAAGGTGTATCTCACTGGTTCTAATATACCTTATAACTATAATCATAATCATAATCACTTCTTTATTTCTGAGAATATGGTACAATATCTAGGTTAGTAAAGTGTTAAGTAGTTCAGCATATTCTGCCGTCATCGGCGTAGAAATATTTTACATCATTACAATAAAATAGAAAACATTATTAATAATAAAAACAGTTGACATAAAGAAAGAAAGGAGGAAAAAAATACATTATTTTGTTTATCTACATATAGAATTAAATACAATTTGCCTAAATTAATTATTGCTATTTAAAAATTCAGCAACAGAATAAAAGCACTTATCAAGCAACCACTTAAACATTCTGTTTTCAAATTGATGTGTTTGTAGCATCTTAAAGTCCTCAGGTATTCTGTTAGACAACTTTATAGCCATGCAGTATACGTTCATGCCAAACAATTTTAAGTTTTTTCTAGGCTGGTGTAATTTGAGCGGTCTCCTGCTGGGTCTGTTAATATTATTAATTATCTGGTCATGCAGTGGAAAAAACTGTGGGTACTTTTTGACAATTAAACGAGTTATTATACCTTTAAACACGCAATTTTTGTATGTATGTTTGTATCGGGTATCTCGGAAACGGCGAAATGATTTCTCTAAGTGGGCCAATAAATTTTTTTACCCATACTAATCTGTCCGCGACATTTTTCAAACAATTGCATATTTTTGGAAGTAATGATGTTTTTTTCTGTAATCTATTAGATGGTGTACATGAATACATGCCGTTCTACGTAAGTTCAACCTGTTAAACCGTGAAATATCTTATTGGAAGTACGATTTTTGGTAACACTAGAGATAATTTTGGTAACGCAGAAGACGCAAAGTGTCGGTAAAATAGTTAATTGGCCAAGTATACCAATGGAAGCATTCGGGGGAGAATAATCGATGTAGTATGGTCCCATCTCTGGGTAAACCCGTGTTTTTGAAATATAATTTGAAAGTACAAGTAGTTGGCTCAGCGGTGTAATGTTGGGCTTGTACAGTCGCCCTGAGATATTTAGGAGCAGCCAAGGTGATCAAAAATAACGAAACATAAACTCTAATACCTTAATAACAGAGTGCATGTGCCGATATTTTTGACCACCTTGCCCACTCAGAAATATTTTATGGTGACTGTACGCTAGAGGTGTAAGATTCAAACCACGACTTAGTCTTTTTAGGGTTCCGTAGCAAAAATGGCTAAAACGGAACCCTTATAGTTTCGACATGTATGTCAGTCTGTCTGTCTGTCCGTCTGTCTGTCTGTCTGTCTGTCTGTCTGTCTGTCCGTCCGCGGCTTTGCTCAGGGACTATCAATGCTAGAAAGTTGTAATTTTGCACGAATATTATATGTAAACCATGCCGACAAAATTGTACAATAATAATTTCAAAAAATATATTTTTTAGAGTAGGTACCTCCCGTAAACGTAAAGGGGAGTGATTTTTTTTGCCATCCAACCTTGTAGTGTGGGGTATCGTTGGATAGGCCTTTAAAACCATTAGGAGGTTGCTAACACGATTTTTCGATTCAGTGGTTTGTTTGCAAAATATTCAACTGTAAAGTGCAAATTTTAATTAAAATCGAGCGTCCCCCCCCCCTCCCTCTATTATCAAAACGGGTGGGTGGAATAATTTGAAAAAAAAAATGGATGGTAGCAAGTAAAACAAACTTACAAGGAAAACTTAAACGGTTAAGCTTTCTTTACAATTATTAGTAGTTTAAGAGTAAATAGAATATTCCGTACAAATCATTAGAAAAATTATACTTAATTTTTTCGTAATAGCTACGGAACCCTATTTTGGGCGTGTCCGACACGCTCTTTAGGCAGGTTTTCAGATTTATTTACTAACTATTATTTAATTTGTGTTATTTTTAAATCCGCAGACCGATAAACGAGCTGGCGGTAGGCCTCCAACAAGATGGAGCGACGACCTGGTTAAGATCGCGGGATCGCGGTGGATGCGGAAAGCGCAAGACCGGACAGTGCAGACACAATACAAGTAATCTAAGTAATCTTAAATTACTTGTATTGTGGTGTAGAGCCTTGGGGGAGGCCTACGAATAATGTCCAGCAGTGAACGTCTTTCGGCTGACATAATGATCTTTAAATCTTATTCAGCTATGTACATATATTTAAAAAAAGGTTTTGATTTGCCTCTCGAGCAAAGCTACTTATCTAGATCTAGCAGTTAACACGAATAAAACCTTGTGTAAAAGCTACCACATAATTGATATAAGAAACTCGACATTAACGATTTGACCTTTAACATTATTGGGTTACGGAAGATTAGCCGGTCAGTCGCATAAATAGCTAATTAGATCCGCACATCGATGGAGTCGGAAAGCAATTATCACATAATAAGCCTTCGCCCGCGGCTTCGCCCGCGTAAACCAGAAAGTCGTCGTTTCAATGAAATTTGGTATGTATCGGTTTTCGGGGGTGACAAATCAATCTAGCTTGGTCTTATCTCTGGGAAAACGCTTAGTTCAAAAACTTTCCGGTCCCGACCATATTTTCTCCGTGCTATATACTCGTAGCCTGCTCATTACTACTTCAAGGAGCTACTCAATTCACTTGGATATGTCGGTGACCGTTCTTCTACGTATCTCCCATTCGATCCCGGAAACTCCGAGCATATTCTCATTTTACTGTGCCCCGTCTAAATACCGTTTCACTTTTTTTCATGCAAAAGCCAAACGCAGCCACGACGCAGGCCTATAATGTTTAAAAAAAAAGCGACACGGCACTGAGAGTGTACCTACATCTAGAAAAAATGTATCCGCCATTTACATTTATCTATGCACTCAACTCAAGTCTGATTACCGTGTCACTAGTACGGGAAAAAAATCGGCACGGTAATTACCTAGACAGGTGCACAGTAAAATGAGAATGGCAGAGCTCTCTTCAGCGAGCTCTGTACTATGTAGGTATGAACTTGTTCGTATTCTGCCGGTCTTTGATCCCTTTCAAATTGATTTTTCCGATCCTCTTTAGTGCGTCTGCGAAGTGAAATATAATCTGCTTTTACTCATCATTATCTTCAAATTTATAACGTACTTGGTTTTAAATTTGTGGATAGTGAAATTTTATTAAAAGAGATATTTTGAATAGAAGGTGTTTCGCTGACTGTCATTTTTGTTCACTATTCTTGCACTGTCATCTAAACTAGGTGTATTTACACCTACCCACATTTGCGTAAATTTCAAGTCGATGCCATTAACCTTTGAAGAGTTCCTTCCTGCTGAGAGGATCCTGGCTGGACCACCAGAATTTCATTAGCAGATTAATAAAATAATTGTCATCGGATTTACCTATCGTATACCAAATTTTATAAGCCAATCTGACCACCGGTTTTTGTCAAACTTACTTAATGTCAAAACCTACAATTGCCAAAAGTGGCTCCGAAGCGGTAACGTTTCGTGTGCTCTGCCTACCCCATTTGGGAATACGAGTATAGGCGTGACGTTTGTGCGTGTGTATGTTAACTACACCAATACCTTGGTAAACTTAAATTTACTTATTTAAAAATATATTTTTCTTCGATATTTTCTACACGTAAGGAACTCGTCTTTATCAAATCAACAGTGTGGGATATCGTTAAGCATGTCTTTATCAAAACAAAAAGGTATTAACCAAACTGGTGATACGCCTATGCATTGTTAGAGCTTAATTGAACAAAAACATTTTGACTTTGACTTTGAATCAGAGCGGGTTTTTGTTAAGAACCGATTTCTTCTCGCCGGTTGCCTAGAGCGTCTCATTTTCTAACAATCGCTGTGGGGCTATCCTTGGAATAATTATATTATCTTGCGTCTTATGTTTCAGATTTACGGCTACGCCCTGTGGGTTTCGTGTTAAGTCACCTAAATTAAACTGAAATTTATAAATCACAGACTAATTTTTGGGGATATACCGCCCTGGCATTGCTTCTTTCCACAAGTCATAACTACTTCTTCTCTTTTAAAATATGGGTTTCTGTCCTTATTAGGACAACTTCGCCAGTGTCAAAGTACTCTCTTTGAGAGGGACGTTGTTCGGTAGTTGTAGTTTTTGCAACTTGATAGTAAAATTCCAGAAACCACGTGGAGACAACTTGCGCATTAAAAAATGTCAGACACGAGAGCAATATAGAATTTTGTGATCACTGTTCACTGTTAAGGTTAATCGCCGCATAAAACACTCATAATTATACTTCAACTAGCCAAAGAAACAGAAATAGCAAAAATATACATTGTCTACATCCGCCATGTTCGAATGCCACAAATCGAATCAAGTCATAACTAATGAGGGTGAAATATCGCTGACGATCTATCGATGACGTTAATATCGTGAGGTCCACTTGACGTTTGACGTTTGCTTGCGATTGGCTCATTTAGTTATTTAACCAATCACGAGCAAACGTCAAACGGACCTCACGATACTAACGCCATCTAGCGATATTTCACCTCTATGAAAACCCTCATTGGACACTTTTCACACTGGCACAGTATATATATGTAAGCTAAAGCAATAAGGAAGGCAACGAACAAATCGATCGAAATGAACACACAGAGATGTGCGCTCTACACGGCCTCTAAGGGGGTCTCGCGGTACTGCAGTCGACGTACTGCAGAGGCCGTGTAGAGCGCGCGTCTGTGTGAGTGTGTTCGTTTCGATCGATTTGTTCGTTGCTTCCATACTGCTTTCCTAACTCGTCAACTAACTCGTAAGTATTTCTGATTTGTCATATTCTTAACTCGTTTTACAGTCAAATGAAATCGCGAACACATACATGATTAATAAGTATTAGGACAGATTGTTAAGTAGTTATTGTACTACGGTTTTTAGACAATAATTTGCTGAATATGACGAGCTAGACTTCAATCAAACACAAAATGACCGATAAAGCGCCTATAATTTCGGGAATAAGGTCCCATTTAGCACGTCGTGACGTCATACGGAATTTCGACTTAATATTTTCTTGATTTTGAAAAAAAGCCGTGGTTGCCTACTGGTTTGACCTATCACCTCTCAAGCAAGGGTCGTGGGTTCAAACCCCGGCTCGCATCTCTGACTTTCGAAATTCATGTGCGGAATCACATATGAAATTTACCACGAGCTTTGCGTGAAGGAAAACATCGAGAGGAAACCTGCGTGTGAAGTTCCCAATCCGCACTGGGCCCACGTGGGAACTATGGCCCAAGCCCTCTTATTCTGAGAGAAGACCTGTGCCCAGCAGTGGGACGTATATAGTTTGTGATGATTTTTTTGATTAATTGACAAAAGATAAAACACGTGTCTATATTCTTATAAGCTCTCTGACATTTAAATATAGTATTTACCTATTTTTACCCAGAAATCCACCCAATTATACATTTTTATTCCAATACAAAATGGAAGTAAAAACAATGATTTTTATTGTGATTTACTCAGTCAGTCCCAGTTGAAGTCGCAGACATGTAAAAATTTCGTTGAATATGTAATGCCTTAGCGGGCCAGCTGTTCATCACTGAGAACCCTATATCGTTAGCATAAAGCCTATTTTACCTTGACAGTCGTTAGCTAAATACGAAGCACCCTATTTTCGTGGGACGTTTTCAAACGCCAGTCTCGGGCTACAAGTATAATAGAACCACGTTACATCTGCGCTCCGAAACAGCGCCACTGTTGTACTAAAACATAATTTATATACGCGTTATTTGAGTTTCCACGTTTTGCCGCCGGCACAGTTATGTTGGTCGCACTATATGTGTATTGATTGCTCTGTTTCAGGGTGAGGAGATTGGAATATGCACTTTGAGGGTTAGTGTTAGAGTTTGGTTTTGAGTGCTTGCTGTTGAAAGACGTTAGCAGGTGTCTGCCATCGAACTTGAGGGGCAACTATTTCGAAGGGTGTTTTTTTTTTAGAACAATAGAAAATGGAACAAAAAACTCTTGACTGCCAGTACGTCGATAAAATTATTGATTTAATTAAACGACTTAGTTTAAAAAAAAAACAGTGCTTTTTGAACTCAAGTTTCAGATTGTTTTTTGGAATAAATAAATAAATATCACGGGACAATTCACAGCAATTGACCTAGTCCCAAAGTAAGCTTAGCAAAGCTTGTGTTATGGGTACTAAGCAACGGATAAATATAATTACATATATAGTTAGATACATACTTAAATACATATTAAACACCCAAGACCCGAGGACAAACATTCGTATTTTTCATACAAATATCTGCCCCGACACGGGAATCGAACCCGGGACCTCAAGCTTCGTAGTCAGGTTCTCTAACCACTAGGCCATCTGGTCGTCTAAGAATTTTGGAATTGTGGAATCTTTTTGTATTTTTTATTTCAACTCCAAATTTTTGTTACTTTTTTCGAAAATACAAACTGAAATATAGATGCACAGAAAAACCAAGAAAAATAAGACCAGCGCTGGGAATCGAACCCAGATCCTCGGCATTCCGTGCCGCGTGCTATACCGCTGCCCACCACTGGACAGTGGTATAGACACGAATTTCAAGTTTGTTATTTTTACGAAACTTTTATCTAACCCACTGGGCGGATGGCCACTGCCTCAGCCTATACTGAACCCTACGTTGTTGACGACAAAGATAAACTTGCTGTCAGATTCTATAACTGTAATACAACCATGCATTTCCAAAAAAAGTCTACCCTTTCCTTTTATGAATTTTTGGAAAAAATATTTCTACTCAAAATCAAGAGCACAAGCGATTCCGATCATTTAAAAAAAATGTCCCCAGTTTTTAATACAAAAGTTTAAATGAGTCAGTTTTGTCACGCCCATAATAAGTGTATGATAAAAACGTCGCAAACGCAAAACTGACATTTTTTTTAAACTATCGGAATCGATTGTGCTCTTGATTTAAGGAAAAACAATCTTTTTTGAAAAATTTCAAAAATAATGAAAGGGTAGGTACACTTTTTTTTAAAACGCCCGCCTTTGGGTGTGTGTGAGGGTTTCCTGACAGGAATATTGCTAGATGGCGTGATTTAAATTAAAAACTAATCTTACACGTGACATTTCCATCAATAATTCGCTTGCATATAACACAAACAAATATTTCGCTTTGGCAGACGATTAAACAAAAAAAAATACAAACATTGGAACATAGAACCTCCTCCTTTTTTTGAAGTCGGTTAAAAAATAACTGAATTGGGCTGTTTCAAGTTTCACCATAAGACATCGGTTACTCCATAGTAAAAGAGAAGTAAGTCCACTCCGACAGTTTAGGAGACTTAACTGCCTACGGACTATTAGGGTTGTCAACGTCTATTTTAGACTAGCTTTTGCCTGCGGCTTCGGTTATCGCGCGCTATATGTCACTTTCTGGCCCATAAACTATTATCTATATATTATCTAATATCTATCTAAACTATCGCTCCGTTTCGACGTGAAAGACGAACAAAATACAAACACACACACTTTTGCATTCGTATGGATTTTCATACTTCTAAGTCAATAAATGAGAAAATTTCCATAGAAACGTTATCCCCCGGATTTTACCCCTTTAGGGGGTATTTTATCCGTTTCACCTAGACAGATCATTTTTAATTGTGATCAAAAACTTATACACCTACCTATACCTACACTTCTAAGTCCAAAAATGAGAAAATTGCATATAAACTTCACCCCCCTATTGCAACCCCTTAGGGGATGAATTTCCAAAAATCCTTTCTTAGTGTCACTTACATCATAAAAGGAACTCCTGTACCTAATTTCAAGTTTCTAGGCCCAGCGGTTTGGGCTGTGCGTTGATATATAACCCAGTGAGTCAGTTTTGCCTTTTATATATATAGATTAATTAAGTAGCTAAGGAAAAATAATTTCGAAAACTAACTTAAAATTGTCCAATATCTGTGTCTAGAGAAACCAGCCAGATTCTTTGCCGTTACATTATTATTATTATACTACATTTAAAAATAATATTTATAAATTCGTCGGAATGGTGATGGCAACTGCATACATACTACTCATGTTTACCTACACATAATACTATTACTATGTATAAAAAAATCACCCCCACTTTACGTCTACGGGAAGCACTCTAAAAAATTTATTTTCACTACTCATGCTCGTAAAGTTCGTGTTTATGCTGTATCTAGGCGACATAAAATGACTTTTTATGCACTAGTGCATAAAATAAAATCTTCATCTAATACGAACTCAAGACTAGTCAAGACCAAGGTAATCGGGTGTCAACAGCCACAAACAAAAAAGTTTCTTTATATTTTTTTAATTTATATAAGACTAAAAATCAATCAAATCAATCATAAAAAATCAGTAAAATTACAACGCATGAAAAATAAAAGGTACATCATTGTTTCCACTGTTGCTATTTCATTTCCTCGCCATCGAAGTGAAAAGCAGAGTGTAAAACTCGAGCATTAAACCCATTGTCCCCTCGACGTGTCTATCCACCCTCGCCGTACCGGCTCGGGTGGCTATATGAACACCTCTGGTAAAATGGCTCGTTTTATGCTCTTGTTGTACAATCTACTATTTCTATTTTTTTGTTGTACTGTTTTGTCGGTAAGTATAGTTTACATTATAGATTCCTGCAAAGTTACAGCTTTCTAGCATTGATCAAGTGCATTTATATAATTTTCACTTCTCATTTTCGTAAAGTTCGTGTTTATGCGGGATCTAGGAGACATAAAATTACTTTTTATGATCTAGTGCATAAAGTAAAATCTTCGTCTCAGACTAAGGTAATCTTGTGTTAACAGCCACAAAAAAAAAGTTGGACCCTGACCTTACGAGTACAACGTATGCTTTCATGTGAAAAGGGAAGGAATTCCCCGTGCTATAGTCTCCTGCCTACTAAAGGTAATTTTTTGGAATATCTTTTTGAAGCTTTCAAATTATATTGCTTAGAGCTTATGTTCAGGAAAAATAGAGGAAATAATCTCCGGCTTTTCCTACTAGTTTTTCACTCTGTACTTTACAAAGGCCATCAGTGTCCAATAGGGATGATGACGCCATTAAAAAATAATTAGGTTAGCTGGAAGAGATCCCTTCTTAGGGATAAGCTCGCCTTTGTTCTCCTCTCTGTGTTCATGTATTTTTATTTTTATGTGCAACTAGCTTTTGCCTGCGGCTTCGCCCGCGTGAGATTCGGTTATCGCGCGCTATTTTACCCCTTTAGAGGGAAATTTTATCTATTTCACCTACACAGATAATTTTTCATTGTAATCGAGAACTTATACACCTATTTTCATACTTCTAAGTCCAGAAAATAAAAAATTTCCATACAAACTTTACCCCCCCTTTTACCCCTTTAGGGGAAAATTTTATCCATTTCACCTACACAGATAATTTTTAATGGTAATCGAAAACTTAAACACCTATTTTCATACTTCTAAGTCCAGAAATGAGAAAGTTCCATATAAGCTTCACCCCCCCATTTCACCCCCTTAGGGGATGAATTTCTAAAAATCCTTTCTTAGTGCTCACTTACATCATAAAAAGAACCTCTGTACCAAATTTCAAGTTTCTAGGCCCAGCGGTTTGGGTTGTGCGTTGATATATAACCCAGTGAGTCAGGTTTGCCTTTTATTTATATAGATAAAGAGTTTACATACATACATACATAATTCGAAGGCACAACTCCAGTAAAAAAACGCTTTATTTTAGCCCTGAAAACCAGATTAATTTTCGATTTACTGTAAAATTAGATTGATATTGCTTTAAAACAAATAAATAGTTAGTTGATTGAGTTGCCGGATAATGACGTCATAAGTGGCTATTGCCATTGAAACTCTATGGGAGAATTGTCTTTTGTCAGCTCATAAAAAGTACGTCAGTTGATTGGTGGTATCAACATCCCTATTATAATTATTTTTAATGTCCTTCCCAAAAGAAGGATGTAGGCACGAGGAATAGGTAGGTAAATAGAAATTAAAAACAAGAAACATAAATAATCCGGTCATACACAGTTGCTAAGAGGTAAAGCCTGTGTTGATATAATGACATGAAAAAAACATGTTTTTTCTTGATTCGCCAAACATATTTTTCTGTTTCAATTAGAGGATAGAGTCACACCAAACATAATGTATACTTACATCAAAGCAAATCATCATCATCATCATCATATTAAATAATATTGTAACGGATAACTCACGTCTTAAATCGAGTTTAGCTGGACATGTTTCGGACTATTTCGAAAACCCTTCTTCTATGGAGCACGCGACTCGGCGGCTGCCGCAACACGCGCACTACGCGCCACCGCTCTGCTCGCGCGACTGTCCGACGAAACTAACACAGGCGCACAACTACCCACATTTTTATCGTCATTTTTATTGTCACTGTCAAATGTAGGGTAGCACACAACACTAAGAACATCGTTCCGTAAAGGCAAGTTCACACTAATCGATGACGCAGCAGCCGAAAAAAGAAGTTTCGAAATAGCCCGAAACATGTCGAGCTAAACTCAATTTAAAACGTGAGTTATCCATTGAAATATCATTTAATATGAGTGATTCTCACGGTAATTTCATGATAAAAATCATCATCGTCATTGGCCGGAAGACCTACTTTAAACAAAGGCCTCCCTTAGTACCACACAATGAACAACTCGTCATTTGCATCCGCTAAAGTAGATAAGTACTTATTAATTATTTTGTGCGCTTTCCTACGTTGTTAACAACTTTACTAATGGAATGTAAAATTTAAAGAATTTCACAGCTTTTTCGACGTAATTTAATTTCAAATCCGCGTTTTTCGACTGCTGTGTTTGTATTTATAAGTCTTTTTTTTGTACTGCTTTATGGTGTGCAATCCCTACTATATACATACTATAATTACTATATAATATTATAAATGCGAAAGTAACTCTGTCTGTCTGTGTGTCTGTCTGTCTGTTACGCTTTCACGTCGAAACCACTGAACCGATTTTGATGAAATTTGGTATATAGGTAGTTTGAGCCCTGAGGATCAACAAAGGATACTTTTTATTTCGGTAGAGGGCGCCACCGCGCGATAACCTAGATCCGCGCGGACGAAGTCGCGGGCAAAAGCTAGTAAAGAATATTTGTATTGTATAGCGGTCAGACTTATAACACCACTCTTTTTTGCGTTGGAGGTTAAAAATGAAATAAAAACATAATGTATAAGGTTCTAGTACTTCTAGTGTTGGCTTCCGGCGCCCGATTGCCTCAGTGCTAGACGATGATTATGTTTTATGCACTAAGCTAGGTCATAAAAAGCTATTTCATGCAGCTCACACCCAGCGAAAATATGAACTTTATGAGCATGAAAACTGGAAAATAACTTTTATTATTATTTTGTACCCGATAAAACAACCGCAAGTAAGCCATTGAAACTACTGTATAATTTATTAAGTGAAGTAACCTTTCATTGAGAATCAGAATCATTTATTATCAATAACTGGTACATTGAACACATGCACACACAGCTATATACATATAAACATCTATATACAAAAAATCAGGCATGACTCGTCATAAGTATGTTGACACAATTAAAAAATAATTCCAAGGCACGAATCCAGTAAAAAAACGCTTTATTTTAGCTCTGAAAACTAGATTAATTTTCGATTGGACTGATGTCGTGAGCTGCGGAACGGTGGATGCAAATCATTGGACTGTGGTGTCCTAAGTACAGAAACGGCCTTATGGGGTGGCGAACAGGGCAATCGCCCGGGGCCTCGCTCTTGCAGAAGCCTCGCGCAACAGCCCTAGCAAATTTAAAAAGGTAGAATTTTTTCAACTATATTTTTCGCAACCACCGAGTGGATGCCCACCAACTCGAAAAGGCGACCTGGCAGACCTAGACGGCGATGGCGGGATGAACTAGACATCTTCTTGAAGGACTGGAACTTGTATGCAGGGGACAGAGAGCAGTGAAAGTATTGGGGGGAGGCCTTTGCTCAGCAGTGGGACAAAACGGGCTAACAATAATAATAAATAATATTTTCGCATTACATGGTTTTCACGAAGGACAAAGGGCCTCGCAATGGGTAAGGCCGCCGTTGCTTAAGTAAGAGGGCCTTTGTTCAACAGTGGACGTTGGCTGATGACGATAATCATCATCATCATCATGTCAGCCGAAAGACGTCTACTGCTGGACATAGGCCTCCCCCAAGGCTCTCCACTCAGACCGGTCTTATGCTTTTCGCATCCACCGTGATCCCGCGATCTTAACCAAGTCGTCGCTCCATCTTATTGGAGGCCTACCGACAGCTCGCCTCCCGGTCCGCGGACGCCATTCGAGAACCTTTTGACCCCATCGGCCATCAGTCCTGCGAGCAATGTGCCCCGCCCACTGCCACTTTAGTTTCGCAATTCGGGCTATGTCAGTAACCTTAGTTCTATGATGATAATGTTGAAAGTTTATCAACACCCTCAGTTCAATGAATTTTTCGTTTGCACGGACGCGGACGACGATTTCCAATGTAACTTTTATTTGTGGTCCGTATTACTCGAGCGTGAATCTCACAATCAGAACAAGGTCTAAATCAAGTAATTTTCCACGATAGTACACACTAAACAGTTTAGCGAGTCAACTAAACAGTTTAAATGTTAAATTTTCATACGTTTACCCTCGAGGGGATTGTGAGGCCGTTTTGTAATCACGATTCGTTAGATGTTCTCGTAAGGCCTCAGATAGGTAGGTACAGTTACCAGCAACAATATCTGACACTACAAAGAGTGTATAAATAAATAATAATAATAATAGCCTTTATTCAAACAGTTTAAATAAGTTACATTTTAATTTTTTTTTTCTTTTACATATTAAGTATAGTTTAAGACCAGTACCGTCTTTACCATAAGGGCACAAGGGGCCAGTGTCCAGGGCCCCCATCCTCAGGGGGCCCCGAAGGGCCGACAATTTTTCTCACATTTTATCTCAAAATGCGCATTACACTTTTCTTATTATTATATTTATTACTAGCTTTTACCCGCGGCTTCGCACGCGTAAACTAATCGGTCTGGTAGTGGCAATTGAAATATCCCGTGGGAGTATAGGGATAAAAAATAGCGTATGTGTTATTCCAGACGTGCAGCTACCTACATACCAAATTTCATGACTTTTAGCCCAGCGGTTATTATTTCAAAATTTTATTCCTATCCCGTGGGAATATCGGGGTAAAAAATAGCCTATGTGTTATTCCAGAGGTTCAGCTACCTACACAACAAATGTCATGGCTCTAAGCCCAGTGGTTGTTACTTCGAGATTTTATCCTTTGATATCCCGTGGGAATTTCGGGTCAAAAAGTCGCTTATGTGTTATTCCATACGTCCAACTGCCTATATACCAAATTTCATGACTCTAAGCCCAGAGGTTCTTATTTCGAAATTTTATCCCTATCCCGTGGGAATATCAGGATAAAAAGTAGCCTTCGTGTTATTCCAGAGGTCCAGCTACCTACATACTAAATTTTATGGCTCTAAGCCCATCGGTTGTTATTTCGAGATCTTATCCCTAGTTATCCCGTGGGAATATTGGGTCAAAAAGTCACCTATGTGTTATTCCATACGTCCAACTACCTACATACTAAATTTCATGACTCTAAGCCCAGAGGTTCTTATTTCGAAATTTTATCCCTATCCCGTGGGAATATCAGGATAAAAAGTAGCTTTCCTGTTATTCCAGAGGTCCAGATACCTACATACTAAATTTTATGGCTCTAAGCCCAGCGGTTGTTATTTCGAGATCTTATCCCTAGTTATCCCGTGGGAATATCGGGTCAAAAAGTCACCTATGTGTTATTCCATACGTCCAACTACCTACATACCAAATTTCATGACTCTAAGCCCAGAGGTTCTTATTTCGAGATTTTATCCCTATCCCGTGGGAATATCGGGATAAAAAGTAGCCTATGTTCTTTCCCAAGGTCTATTCTATCTCTGTACCAAATTTCATCCAAATCGGTTCAGCGGTTTTGGCGTGAAAGCGTAACAGACAGACAGACAGACAGACAGACAGACAGACAGACAGACAGACAGAGTTACTTTCGCATTTATAATATTAGTATGGATTAAAAAACATACAGCCGAATTGAGAACCTCCTCCTTTTTTGAAGTCAGTTAAAAAGGGCCCCAAATACTTGTGTGCCCAAGGGCCCCCCACAGTCTAAGACGGCCCTGTTTAAGACAATAGTATTATACAGTGCACTCATTCACTACTAATTTTATTATGCATCGACTCCCTGTCTGTATACCACTAGTTGACAAAGACCTCCTCCAACTGTCGCCATTCTTCTCTATTATTGGCCACTCTTGTCCATGTGCTGCCTGCAACGGCTTTGATGTCATCAACCCACCGTCTAAATGGTCTACCTCGTTTTCTCTTCTTGTGACTTGTGAACCAATTCATGACTAATTTTGACCATTTTTCACTTCCTCTAATTGTATGGCCTGACCGCTTCCATTTAAGCTTTTTTATTGTTTTTATGACATCCTTTGTTTTTGTGTGTTAAATAAATATCTAACTCTATTTCCAGGGCTGGTCTAACGTGTAAGATATTTATCATACATTCACAAAAACAATACAAGAACCCTCTACATAAGCTCTACATTAATAAAGTTTCAGATATTCTGAATAATAAGTATGTACTTTCTCCTAAGTATATTTTTATCTACATAAATTATATTAGGGGTATAAAAATTCGAAGGTATTTCCCAAAAATTACATTGTGGCAATGACATTTAAACCAGGACGCACATTGCCGAACAAAATCCCCTTCAAAGAATGTCAGAACTATTTATTTGTTTGCGTGACATAAAATCATCTCACACAAAATAATTAAAATAATTCGAGACGAAATTTGAACGTAGTCTTTACTCAATTACGGGCGAATTTCGCTAGTGCCAAAACTCAACAACGCTTGCACTGACAACAACGTACTGAGAAAAAAGAAGGCCACTTTTACCAAAGTGGCGCTCATTTGGCTCGGACATATTTGGGCGCGCGATTGTTAATCTACAGGTATAATTCATCAAAGCATTGTGGTCTTTTTTATTGAATAAGTTACTTATGAAAGAAAGCTAGGAAGAAAGAAAATTTTGCTTTGGTACCTACTCATGGTAAAGCACCTCCACCTTACAGTAATAAAACTAAAACTAACAGTAAAACTAAATTAAGAGGAGAGGTTTTTCATTGCCAAATCTACCAAAACAAAACACAAATTGTCAGCTTGTTTTAAAGATTTCAAACCACAGGCCGTATTGCTTAACGTTTCTGACGCCCGCGATCACAATCAAACGAAAGATTTCGCTTACAAAAACAGTGATTTGATTGCGATCGCGAGCGTTAGAAACGTTAGGCAATACGGCCTCAGTTGCGGCCAACTCTTTGTAATTTTTTTCTATTATTGTCTGGAAACCTTAAGAAACCATAGAAGGATTGGGGAAACTCAAACGAAACGAACAATACCTCCATGTAATACAATGACATTTATTTCAGGCAAACAAAGATGTGTCGTTTGTCGGTACCGCTATGAGACGTAATCATTTAAGTATTTTATAATAATGAATCGCGGGACACTTGACACTGATTGAGCAAGGCTCAAACTAAGCAAAGCCTGTACTATGGGTACTAGGCAAGGGATAAACATACTTTTATAGATAAATAAATGCTTAAATACATATTAAACGTCCAAGAAAACTCGAGAACAAACATTGTCAGTCAGATTCTCTAACCACTTGGATATAAGATCGTCAAACATGTTCAACTGATGACTCTCCCAACAGATAACCGTTGGGGGGGGAAGCCCTCGAGTGACCACGAACCAAAAAAAGCGTTAGCAGGCCTCCCATTAGATGGAATGACGACATAGCAAAAAGATGTTGGACTCATCATCATCATCAGCCTATGTTCGTCCACTGCTGGACATAGGCCTCTCCCAAGGCACGCCACTGAGCGCGATCCTCGGCCACTCTCATCCAGCTCTTGCCAGGCACCCTGCGAAGATCATCACGCCACCGAGTCTGAGGGCATCCTACGCTACGTTTGCCGATCCGTGGTCTCCACTCAAGAATTCGTCTACCCCAACGGTTATCGGTTCTTCGGGTTAATATGACCGGCCCACTGTCACTTCAGCGTGCTAATGCGGTGGGCTATGTCGATAACTTTGGTTTTCTGTCGGATCACTTCGTTACGAATTCGATCTTTCAGAGAAACTCCGAGCATAGCCCTTTCCATAGCACGTTGAGCAACTTTAAACTTGATGTTGGACTATCGATTCAAAATTCTAATGATATCTTCACACAATAATCCAGGCCAGGCCCCCTAAAAAATAACCACAGATACGCCAATGCCTTGGACTTCCTTACTTCACATAGAGACATGTCATTTAAGTAAATTCAAATTACTACTTACCGAATGGCTAGTAGATAAATGCTTTTATTCCGTTAAAGAATACTTAGATAGGTAATGAATAATAGTCTTATAACAAGTTTTATAAATTAAGGTTACTCGTACATTTACTACTTAAGTAAGTG
This sequence comes from Choristoneura rosaceana, assembly GCA_037349165.1. Classification (NCBI taxonomy): domain Eukaryota; kingdom Metazoa; phylum Arthropoda; class Insecta; order Lepidoptera; family Tortricidae; genus Choristoneura; species Choristoneura rosaceana. The sequence goes on along the minus strand of JAZBNJ010000006.1, from coordinate 4,668,657 downwards.
CTGTGATACCATAGTAGTTCATATTTCAGTTCGATACTAAAAAATAAAAGATACCTGATAGAAAGTAAAAGATACCCGTATGTTCAACTACTCAGTTGTATTTTTATGTTAAATGTTTTAAATTTTTATTGTTTAATTGTTTAAATGTAGGTATCTACATATTGTTTGTTAGCGTTTTTTACAGATTTTGTAGCTCATACTAAATATGTTAAATGTTTGCATGCCTATGAGGCAGATCATAGTGTAGTTATTCATATAACTTGTTAACTGTGGTCTTGCAATAAAAATATTTCATTTCATTTCATTTCCAGGCTGGCATGGCAACACTGTATGATGTCCTTGACAGCATGAATAAAAACAGTCCTTTCTCCGTCAATATTTTCACATATAATACCAATTAAGTTATTAGGCAGCTAATAATAGGCGTAGCATGACGTCAGCAAGCAGACCGGTGTCAATTACTATTGGTGTCTTATTAATGGGAAAAATACTGAGTACTGAAGTACCTAACTATGACGGTGACGTAACGCTTGTACAATAATAATGGACTGTGACCTTTATCGTGGTATAGAGCATCTAATATCGGACGTTTTTTTTGCAATACCGGTATTTTTTCGATACCGAAAATTCAAATACCGGTATTTCGGTATTTTTTTCGATATTTGTATTGTTAAAGTAAAATGAATGAGTTTCGCACTTCCAAAACCTTTCCGGTTCCGACAATCTTAAGTACGAGTAGGTGGCTAAGATTATTTCAAAGATATCTAAGATTATATTAATTAAATAAGTATAAATGCATTTGTGAATTTTGCGACTTTTAAATGTTGCGACTGTAATACTCTATCTAATAACAAAATAATTGGTATTTAGAGATCAAAAATTATAGAAAAACCATTAATATAAAATGTCAATACCGGTTTTGCCAATATCGGGATTTTGCTCCGATATTCTGGTTTTACGGTATTATCGAATACCGGTATTCATGCTCTAGGTGTGGAGGAGCGTATTAGAGGGTTGTGTTCATTGCCATGGACGTCCGCTGGGTAACGAACTGCTTGCTGTATTTATCAACGATACAGTAACATTAACAATAAAGCCAATTAAGGATTTTCACAAATAGAAACAACTAGAAGATCCGGCAGACGTCCAGCAAGGCTACCACGAAATTCGAAAATCGAAGTTTGTATCGTACCGTCCCGCCTACGCTTATGTCATTTAATACGAAAGTGAGAGGGACGCCATGATACGTACTTCGAATTTCGTGTTTCGGAGTAGCCCTCCTGGTGGCTGGTTGAAAGAATGCGTAAGCAAGGGAATCTTTAAAAACAAATTGAAAGCGTGTTTGATGGGTGCCTTTCATGAAGAAAGAGGGCTGGCAGCTTCCTCGCACAGCGTATTAGCATCGCCATACAGCGAGGAAATGCTGCCAGCATTCTTGGAACCATGCCACAGGGGCCTTTTTTAGAGTTATATTAGTTTTTAATTGTTATTATTAAAGAGGTATATATCTAAAATAAGGGGTGTAGTATTCGCCAACAAACCGTTTTGCAGTTTGGCGAAGTATAATTGTATTTTTTTATATACTTAACATAAATTCGTAAATAAAAAAAATACTTAATAAAAAAGTACATTTAAATCATAATAATATGCAAACAAGAGCGCCATCTAGAGGGTCCAATTGCGTTTTCAAACCATCAACCGACGTTGTTTTATTATATTAATATGGTCAAAATTGTCTAGGGATAAAAAATATCCTTAGGCATTTTTATTTGTCTGTTCTATTTGTTAAATACGAGTATTTCTCCTCTCTTTTCCTCCTGTAATCTATTAAAGTAGTAGCTTTACTTTCGAAAATGTAAGCAAACTAACGTTCTGAGCAAAAATACACAAACATGGCTTTCATATCAAACTCGATTACAGAGTCAGGTCTCGTTCGGGGGGTAGCTTTGGCAGACACATAAATATATGTAGATATAAGCCACCCCTAGAGAGCTCTAATAATATAGACTAGCTTTAACACGCGCCTTCCCTCGCGTAAGCCATTGAAATTATGGGACTTTACAAAATTCCTACAGGAAACCCTAAATATTATAATCGTCATTTGGGCCAATCAACTTTTTAGCGACACTAATCTGACCGCGACATTTTTCAAACGATTGCAGATTTTTGTAAGTAAACATGTTTTTTCTGTATTTTAATAGATGGTGTACACGAATACATGCCATCCTACGTAGGTTCAACCTATTAAAACCGTGAAATATCTTGTTGGAAGTACGGTTTTTTTGGCGCCAGAGACAATTTTAGTAACGCAGGAGACGCCCAAAGTGTCGGTAAAATAGTTGATTGGCCCATTTACGTTGTATCGCAGATCCCGTTTACCTATACAGTTACAAGCACCAATATCTGACTCAACAAGCGTGCATAAATATCTGATACGACACTATTTCTAGGGCCGGAAGGATGTGTCAGATATTTTTGATGCTCCGCTATGGCAGATATTAATGCTGCTGACTGTACTCGGGTCCAAAATTAGGTTTTTTTTGCTGTGTCAGGTAACATTTTTAGCTATCAATCAAGTCCGCCTAATTCTCGACTCTACTGTAGATTCGATTCGTGGCATTCGAACATGGCGGGTGTAGACAATATCTTATTTTGCTATTTCTTTTTCTTTGGCTAGTTGAAGTATAATTTTGATAGTGTTTTATGCTGCGATTAACCTTAACAGTGAACAGTGATCACAAAATTCTATATTGCTCTCGTGTCTGACATTTTTTAATGCGCAAGTTGTCTCCACGTGGTTTCTGGAATTTTACTATCAAGTTACAAAAACTACAATCACCGTACAACGTGCCTCTCAAAGAGAATACTTAGGCACTGGCGAAATTGTCCTATTCATTAGGACAGAAAAGCCATATTTTAAAAGAGAAGAAGAAGACTCTACTGTAGGTGGAGTCGAGTATAGATGGAGTGACGATCTGTGGTAAAAGCTGCATGCATAGCCGAAGACTGGGTACTACGGCGCTCATTAGGAAGGCCCATGGGCGTACAGTCACCAGCACCAATATCTGACACAACTGATACGACTCTTTTTGTAGGGCCGGAATCTGCCACATAATAACTAAGTATATTAATGTTGGTGACTGTACTGAGAAGGAGGGGGACTCAAGTCTATGGGCTGATGATGAAGATGATGACTGAAGGAAATCATTTGTTTACAGATGGTGTCTATGTTGGCGGCCGATCGTAAAATCCGCCAGGTCACGAAATTCCTAGGCACATCGTGAAACGGCGCCATTTCATGATATGCCTAAAAATTGGCTAGGCATATCACGATGTGCCTGAGAAACAATACGGCAGATCGATTAGAGTAACGCACGCACCGGGCACATCGTGATATGCTGAAAAAACGAAAAATTTAGGTACGACGAGCGAAGCGAGGATGGTTAGTATGAATTGTGACCAGAAACGATATAGCGGCGTTTCATGATATGCCTAAGAATTAAATGATCTGCCTGAACGTCACTAGTAAAATCGTCAAAAGGTGAGTTTTGAACGATATGTCGGATGTCCCTTAGCCAATTCATGAAATGGCGCCATTTCACGATATGCCTAGGAATTTCGTGATCTGGCGGATTTTACGATCTCTTTGACATAGCTGCATCACTATTATATCCGCATCGCTCTTATTATAAATGTAAAGGAATTATAAATACCTATCCCGGAATCTGGATCATGTTTACGTAAGCTATTATATTCCGCAGTAACTCATAGAAACCTGTGCGGTGGAACAAATATTTAAAAGAAGCAGTTGTTATACTGGGCAATGTAGCAACAATAAAACAAACAACGAGCGCAGCCACAGTACAAGCACAGTATGATTGCAATGAAGAAAATGAGAAATGAGTATGATTTTGCCTATCTTTGGTATCCTTTCTAGTTTAGGTTAGCTTAAAAAGATTTTAGGGATAAGTTCGCCTTTGTACTCTTTTGGTTTGTTGTTTTCTTTTTTTTGTGTTATTTTGTGTTTTATGTACCTACAATTAATTATTTACATACACACATGAAAATGTTTGGGATTGTTTACAAGCTTTTATTTAACTACCAATGATGTCTTTCTCGTTGAATTTTTAATAACAACTAGTTTTTGGCCGCGGCTTCGCCCGCGTGGAATTCGGTTATCGCGCGCAGACCCACGGTAACTATGCATTTTTTTCGGGATAAAAATAGCCTATGTCACTCTCTGGCATATAAATTATCTCTATGCTAAAAATCACGAAAGAAAAATAGCGTTCACGTAAAAAAACACATCAAAATCGGTCGAAGCGATAAGTTTCGCCATGTCTATATACAGGGTGTCCCAAAAGTACCACGTCACAGTGACACCAGAGGTAGGCCAGCTCAAGACGCACCTAACCAACCTAACATGACCCCAGTAAAAGTTGCACGGTTTTCGAGTTATTACCGAAATAAATATTTTTGGGGATACTCCCCTTTGTCTTGACATTTTTACTACCAGCATCGGCTTGGAAAGCTCTTAATAACAGTTTTTTATGTGTATCGAATCCTGAATAGTTACTTCAGAAGTGCAGTGTGTTATTTTGTCAGTAACTTCCCTAAAATTCTGAAAACAACTTCATTAATCTTAATTTAAGTTGTTTCAAAAACTTGAATTTCAACTTTAACCATCTGCCATGAAAAAAAATTACTAGAAATGAAACAAATAAATAACGTAAATAAATTAAGCATGTTATGCAGATTTAGAAATGGTATAACACATGTACCTTACTTCAAGAACATTACGCATTCTTATCACTTTGCTGATACCGCAAGCCGTTACTGTTAAGTAAAAACATGTTACATTACTAATTTATTGAATCAGGCGTTACTTTGCCGAGATCCATATTAATGAACTAAAACAATCACCTACTTTGCTCACCCGCGACCTTATGATAGCTACGTTTATACTAGAAATGTGTGTTCATTCAGTTCCTCCTCCTCCACACTGAAAAAGTACAGGGCAGTTCGAAGGACTCGCGCTGCTAGGTAGACTTAACACCCCACACTTCAGTCTACTTGTGAACTCGTGACCACGGCCACTGTAATGTTGCCGAAATGACGAGGTAAATATTACTCGTGTGTGTTACCATGATAAGTCCCGTTGGTGATATTTTGACTACGAATGAAAATCACGAAAGTTTAAAACGATAGATAATATTATTTGGTTAACGCTATAATCTGGATATCTTTAAGGTCAGTGTACGGACCTTGGATGGATTGGTCAACTGGGACCAATTTTATGGCCACCGCGTTCCCCGGATCTAAACTCACTAGATTTTTTTATTGGGGATGTTTAAAATATAAAGTTTACGCGAAACCAATGCGCTCTGAAGAAGAATTGCGGCAACGAGTATTCGACGCGGTCCGTACCATATCGGAAGTAGGTTTACGAAAATTGAGCCGTATTAAACGATGTTTTTTGTGCATCAGAGCCCATGGGAGACAATTTGAATATTTATTGTGAACTAAATTTATTCCAATAAATGAATGAAAGATAAACATGTTTTTAACCATCCACGCAAAAAGAAGGGTGTTATAAGTTTGACCGCTATGTCTGTCTATCTGTGGCACAGTACCTCTTAAGCGAGTGAATCGATTTGAATGCGTTTTTTAAAATTGAAAGCAGGGTTTCTAGCAATTGTTCTTAGACGTTTCTATCAAAATCGGTTCAGCCGTTTTTGAGATATTGAACTTTGAAGTGACAATATTGGGGGTTGCAAAAACTTTTTGTTGGTTAGACCATTAATTGACATTTTTAACCCTCGACGCAAAAAGAGGGATGCTGTAAGTTTGACCGGTATGTGTGTCTGTCTGTCTGTGTATCTGCCTGTGCCACTGTAGCTCTTAAACGCGTTAATCGATTTGAATGCGTTTTTTTTATTTGAAAGCAGGTTATATCCGGTTCTTTATGATCCAGTCCTAGCCTTGAAAAGGGAGACAAACATTAATATTTAGTCTTCGTGCATTTGGTAAAATAATTGTATCAGATATTAGATGAGCCATCGCTTTACACAGCATTTTTGTACCACTTAGCAGGGACTGCTTCCGGAGTTCCAGTTTTAAGTTGGTTCGATAGGGCTTCGCTAAAGTGATAAGAATGTCTAATGTTATTGGAGTAAGATACATGTGTGATACCATTTCTAAATCTGCATAACATGCCTAATTTATTTACGTTATTTATTTGTTTCGTTTCTAGTATTTTTTTTTCATGGCAGATGGTTAAAGTTGAAATTCATATTTTTGAAACAACTTAAATCAAGATTAATGAAGTTGTTTTCAGCATTTTACGATAGTTACTGACAAAATAAAACACTGCACTTCTGAAGTAACTATTCAGGATTCGATACACATAAAAAACTGTTATTAAGAGCTTTCCAAGCCGATGCTGGTACTAAAAATGTCAAGACAAAGGGGAGTATCCCCAAAAATATTTATTTCGGTAATAACTCGAAAACCGTGCAACTTTTACTGGGGTCATGTTAGGTTGGTTAGGTGCGTCTTGAGCTGGCCTACCTCTGGTGTCACTGTGACGTGGTACTTTTGGGACACCCTGTATGTCTGTCCGTCTGTCCATCTGTCTGTCTGTCTGTCTGTCCGTCCGCGGTTTTTCTCAGGGACTATCAATTCTGGAAAGCTGTAATTTTGCACGAATGTATATGTAATAAGTATGCCGACAAAATGGTAGAATATTTTTGAAGTACCTCCCATATTACGTCTATGGGAGGTATAGTAGGGGTGATTTATTTTTCTCATCCAATCTTGTAGTATGGTTGGATAGGTCTTTTAAAACCACTAGAGGGTTGCTAAAACGATTTTTCGATTTAGTGATTTGTTTGCGAAATATTCAACTTTAAAGTGCAAATTTTCATTAAAATCGAGCGTCCCCCTCCCCCGTCTAAAATCAAATTGGATGGAAAAATCTTAAAAAATTCATGATGGTGGTAAGTTTATTAAACTTTCAAGGAAAACTATAACGGGTAAGTTTGCTTGAGAATTATTAGTAGTTTAATAGTAAATGGTTTTTTAGTAGATCAAATACTGTTTTATACTGTGGTTCAGGTTAAAAGTGGGTAGTAACGGAGGAAGAATCAGCGCAGCATCATTATAGTTTTTAATTGTGTCTTAACCGCCTACGGCCGGAAAAAGTGTTGTGTTTAATGTTAAACTAGTACTTGTGGTCAGTAGCGTAGTTAGATAACCAAAGACCCTGGATCATAAAATAAAATAAGGCCCCAACTAAACTATTTAATAGTATATTTTTTATCGAGGGACTAAAATAAGCCAATATATACTCAAGGTTAGCCACCCGAGCTTGAGCGAGGGTGTCTATTTATCTGAGAGTTTATATTGACTTTTAGTCTCGTTGTGAAAACTCTATTTTTCACTTCGATTGCGAGAAAACGCTTTCTGTGAAGGAATGAATTCTTATTCCTCTCCAGATCCTCCGCAAAACTTTCATAGATTTTTAAATAAATCTTTCTAGATTTCGGCGGCAAAAGATTATCAATTAAGTATGTCTTTTGGTCTTTGCTCGATATTGTACTCGTAATTTTCACTATCACTTGACGACATTGTGAGAATAATCAATTTATTTTTATCGTTTATGATTTACGCTCTACAATAATTTCAAAGTTTTCGCTGTAAGTATTTTTCCCAACCAGACACAGATATAACAAAATCGCATCGACGAAATGGTCTATTCTACACTGGAATAACAATAATAATGATGAATAATAGTAATGGCGCTACCTCCTATGCGGAAAAAGCATAGAACTAAGACCACGTAGACTAAGTACGTAACATTTTCGTCATGAATCTTATTCTATGCCAAAAACTAAGCGAGCACTGGCCTGTTTAAGTTTATCTAAGTCATGCTAAGTAAATTAAAAAAATAATTACTATTACTCCCTAGGGACTAAAGTACTCACTTTACTCCCGCCTCGTAAGGCTATATTGATCTACTTTTAGAGCATGAGAGAAAGATCGTTCTTTCCGTATTTGTCGTGTTCCGAATTCGACGAACTCCAGATTTGACATTTATAGTTTGTAAGTCAGAGTCCGAGAGACTCCCTGACCCAAAAAGTGGAGTATTATAAGTTCGACGCCAATGTCTGTCTGTCTGTCTATGGCTTCGTAGCTCTCAAACGGATGGATCGATTTTGATGCGGTTTTTTTACGTGAAAGCGAGTTTCTTGCGGTGGTCAGCCGTTTTTGACGACGCGATGGGTTCGATTCCTGGCCGAGGCAGATATTTGTATGAATCCATACTAATATTATAAATGCGAAAGTGTGTTTGTGTGTTTGTATGTTTGTCCCTCTTTCACGCCGTAACGGAGCGGCAGATCGACGTGATTTTTGGCATAGAGATAGTTTATAGGCCCGAGAGTGACATAGGCTACTTTTTATCCCGGAAGGATGCACAGTTCCCGAGGGTACAGCGTGCGATAACCGAATACCACGCGGGCGGAGCCGCGGGCAGAAGCTAGTACCTAATATGAATATTTGTTCTCGGGTCTTGGATATATACGTATTTAACTATGTATTTAACTATATAAGTATGTTTATCCGTTGCCTAGTATCCATAGTACCAGCTTTGCTTAGTTTGGAACTAGGTCAATTGGTGTAAAGTGTCCCATGATATTTATTTAATTTATTTACTAGCTTTTGCCCGCGGCTGCGCCCGCGTGGTATTCGGTTATCGCGCGCTGTTCCCTCGGGAACTGTGCATTTTTTCGGAATAAAAGTAACCTATGTCACTCTCGGGCATAAACTATCTCTATGCAAAAAATCACGCCGATCCGTCACTCCGTTTCGACTTGAAGGACGGTACATACAAACACACACTCTTTTGCATTTATAATATTAGTAAGTATTTTTTTATTTTGAGACATTGATCTTTCTAATGACAATGTCGCGAGTTTTCAACTTAATGTGGAGGACTCTTTAATAGGTACTGTTATAGCAAATTCTCTGACATTGATATATTTAGCATTTCTCTAAGTAGATATAAGACTGTCATTAGTAGTAACTAATTTGTTATTCCATTTTCTTGAGAATGGGTCATATGCACATTCTCTTTTTTGCAAGTCGTAACCTTTTTTCTTTGTATGTTTGTTATTTTTATACCCGACTAGCTTTTGCCCGCGGCTCCGCCCGCGCGGTATTCGGAATTTTCTTTGCTATAAACCTCACGGAGCCCGAGACCTTTCCAACGAATGCAAAACCTTTGAAATCTTTTCTTGCTTTCTGGAGTTATAGCGTCAGGAAGGAAAACCCGACTTATTTTTATATAGTAGATTTATATTTTATTATTGGGAACTAATAACCTGTGGCAACTTTGTTGGTCAATGTTATATGTCATTGTTTATAATGTAAATTTTATTGTACCGTTTGTGCCCAAATACATAAATAAATAAATCCATTTTAACTACTTGTACTTGATTAGGATTATACTATATATTAAGTACTTTTACCTATTACCTTTTGCCCTTTAAGAAGGCCGTTAACCTCAGGTAGTAAATAATAAATAAAAGTATCAGATCAATCGTATGTCTAATGAAATAAGGTCGCTATTAGAACAGCAGGGGGCTACAAAGGGCTCCAGATGAGATAATACGATTTTCTATGCTAATGACGTATAGAAAGGAAATCTGAGGAAATTTACCAGGTTGATTTCTATAGCCATCAACGTAGATTAGAGTGTTACTAGTGAAAGTGTATTTGTTGGAATCAGGTTGGAATCTTTATGGGTCAATCAACATTTTGGTGTGTTATTGTGTGTGGCAACAAAATGATAGCACAATTTTTTTTTATTCGACTATAAGGGAGCAGTAAGGTTTGCAGGTTAACCTTGTGCAAGGTCCGCCCGGATTGCTACCACCGTCTTGCTCGCTAATCCTGCCGTAAAGCAGTAGTGCTTGCACTGTTGTGTTTCGGCGCGGAGAGTAAAACAGCCGGTGAAATTACTGGCACTTGAGGTATTCCATCTTAGGCCTCTAGGTTGGCAACGCATTTGCAATACCCCTGGTATTGCAGATGTTTATGGGCGGTGGTGATCTCTTACCATCAGGAGACCAACTTGCTCGTTTGCCTTTCAGTCGAATAAAAAAAAAAGTCTGTCGCAGAATGAATTTTGACATAAAAACATAAAAACAAAGTGCTGAATTTATTCTTCTTCTCTTTTAAAATATGGCTTTTCTGTCCTAATTATTAGGACAATTTCGCCAGTGTCTAAGTATACTCTTTGAGAGGCACATTGTACGGTGATTGTAGTTTTTGTAACTTGATAGTAAAATTTCAGAAACCACGTGGAGACAACTTGCGCATTAAAAAATGTCAGACACGAGAGCAATATAGAATTTTGTGATCACTGTTCACTGTTAAGGTTAATCGCCGCATAAAACACTATCAAAATTATACCTCAACTAGCCAAAGAAACAGAAATAGCAAAATTAGATATCGTCTACATCCGCCATGTTCGAATGCCACAAATCGAATCCAAGCGCTGAATTTGTAAGTACAGTGGATATTCGAAATTTGAAATTTGAATTTAATTTTTAAAACGAACCATAGACATGAAATGAGATGAAGATAACAATCGACAAGGCTAGATCAGAAGGGCTACTCCGAAACACGAAATTCGAAGTTCGTTTCGTGCCGTCCCTCTCACTCTCGTATTAAATGACATAAGCGTAGGCGGGACGGTACGATACGAACTTTGATTTTCGAACTTCGTGGTAGCCTTGCAGCCTTGTTACAGCCCAATGCGTTGGTCTGACCAGTGTCGCTCCGCTCTGACTCTACAGTTCATATCGCCCCACACCACCATAGACAGAGATAGATGGATAAAGTTCGTGAGAGAGAAAGTGACGCAGAAGGGAGGTCACGACCCTCATTACTGAGGAATACGACACAAGGAGGAATCCACTAAAAGTTCTAAATGCCACATTTTGAATCAAAAATTCTGTTTTTTTTTTTACAGAGACGTTTAGAGAAGCGTTGGGATTGGGTTTGATACTGTTTTAAATATTTCGGAACAAAGGCACCTTGTGCAAAACTTGAAAGTTTGAAATGCTCAAAATTTACGGCAGTATTTGTCTGAAATAAACCGCATTGTTACATCATTCGCATGGCAGGCATGAAAAAAAAACGCGAAAAGAAAAAGCACTTATAATCAAAAACTTTTTCCAATTTTTTCTTGAACAGTTTTACCGGTAACCGATTTTAACCAATTTAGGATAGACATACTATATTAGTAACGATATACGAGTAATTAGGTTTTTTAGTTATTCGTTAAATAATTTATTAGGTAGGTAGTCAACGTGAAAACTAACAAACACACGTACTTTCGCATCCCTTTAATATTATAAATGCGAAAATCTGTCTGTTTGTTTGTTACTCCCTCACGCCTTAATCGCTGAACCGATTTGGATGAAATTCGGTACACATATAGTTTGAGTCCCGGGAAAGGACATAGGATAATTTTTATCCCGGATAAATCCCGCGTGATAGCGATAAACGAATTCTATGCGGACGGAGTCCCGGGCAATAGCTAGTTTTTAGAGTTCCGGAGCCAAAATGGCAAAAACGGAAGCCTTACAGTTTCGCCATGTCTGTCTGTCTGTTCGTCCGACCGATCGCGGCTTTTCTCGGGGACTATCAATGCTAGAAAGCTGTAATTTTGCACGGATATACCTATATGTAAACTATGCCGACAAAATGGTACAATAAAAAAATCAAAAAAATTTTTTTTGGTATCCTCCCATAGACGTAAAGCGAGGGTGATTTTTTTTCTCATCAAACCCTGTGGGGTATCGTTGGATAGGTCTTTCAAAACCATTTGGTACCTAGTTCCTAAGACAATTTTTCGATTCAGAGATATGTTTGCGAAGTATTCAACTTTAAAGTGCACATTTTCATTAAAATCGAACGCCCCTCTAAAATCTAATCCGGTGGGTGGAAAAATTTGGGAAAATTCAGGATGGTAGTAAGAATATCAAACTTACAAGGAAAACTATATCAGATCAGTTTCCTTGAGAATTATTAGTAGTTTAAGAGTAAATAGCAGCCTAAAGTATAAAATATACCTAAACTTGGAAGATTCCGTATAAAATACGAAATCCTTAGAAAAATATTACTTAATTTTTTCGTAATGGCTACGGAACCCTATTTTGGGCGTGTCCAATACGCTCTTGGCCAGTTTTATAATATTAGCAGGAGTTTGTAAAATTTCTTTGTTTGTGAAAACTACCTTATTTATTAGCAGAAATACATTTATAAAACGCTGCTTTACTGAAGATGAATCCAGCATGGATTATTGATGATGACGTAATTAATTAATTATACCTATTAACGGTTTCACGGTCACGCGACCGAGCTTTTATCCAAAAATATTTTTCACTTTTTTGCGCGGGTAACGCTACTACTGTGAACATCGTTTGTTGGCTGTGGAGTATTAAAAAATATTTATCAGTGTTAAAAACCATTATAACTTTCCTAATTTAATGTTGAAATATAGTTGAACTGTGTAAATACCAATATACAAAAAAACTTTTGAATCAAGTGCTGTGATTTAAGAATTATCAACATCTAAAACCGACTAGACTGTTACTGTGCTTCGTAAAAGTTGTGTGCATACCCTCTACAAAATTGCGGAATTCTCATAGATAAGTGATCAGTTCTATCTCTAGAGACTAACTTCAAATTTTGCACCGTCTAGTCGAAGCTAAAGTGGCAGTTGCGGAGAACGGTGGACTGTAAAGTTGTCGACGTCGGTTCGATCCCCGCCGGATGCAGAAACTTTTTCTTTTTTTTTTTATTATTTTTCTTATATATTTTTTTTTAATTTAATTTAATTCAGTGGAATAGGAGAACAGGGGAAGTGAAGGGAGTGAAGGGTTTTCTTTCTTCCTGGGACGACAGGGGAGGAAAAGTTTTCTTCTCGATTTGCGGCAACAATGGTGAATTGCTCAGTGTGTACGGACCCTGTACTCGTCACACATAAACGCATCAAATGTACGATTGCCAAATGCACGCAAACTTATCATCAGGAGTGCGTAAAATACACCAACGACTCTCCTGCATCGCGTTCTAAATTTATTTGTCCCATATGTCTCGCTGCTCGGCCCAAGGGAGACAACTCGAATACACCCCCACAGGGGAAGGCTCAGAAGTCTACTGAACACAAGCCTACCCTAACAGATCCTTTTTCTTCTTCCTCATCATCTTCGAGGAACACCACCAGCTCTGGTGCGGAAGACAGTAATCCAAAGAATATCATGTTCACACTTGAGGACGTCAAGGAACTCCTTCGGACGGAGATGAGTTCTATGAGAGAAGATCTCTCCACAGTTAAAAGCTTCATTGAGAATGAATTGGGTCCCTTAAAAATTCAAGTTCAGGAGCTAAAGGAATATTTTCATCCGTTAAAAACCCAAATGCAGCAACTAAAAGAGTCTTTTGAGGAGGTTGGCCAACTAAAGGTTCAATTTCGGGAACTCAAGGACTCAGCAAATGAGGTTGGTCCTTTAAGGGCTCAAGTGGAGGAACTCAAGGAGTCTGTAACTTTCGTTAACGTCAAATACGATGACTTGCTCAAAAAAGTAGAAGTGTTAGAGAAAAAAGTAGGCAATCTTGGCTCTTCTAAGACAGAAATGAGGGAATTGAAATCTACAGTAGCAAGGAATGATTGGGAGTTAAACTCTAAGGAACAATGGGCTAGACGATCTAATATAGAAATTCAGGGTATTCCTGAAACGAACAATGAAAATCTCTTACAGATCTTCACAAAAATCACGGAAATTGCTGGGTTTCCCATAAATGTGAGCACGGATATAGATTTTATTACCCGTGTTGCCCATATGGAGTCGAAATCGAAAAGACCTAAAGCTATTATAGTTCGGTTTTTGGCACGGTATAAAAAAGACGATTGCTTGAGCCGTTTGAGGAAACTCAGAGACTTTAAGGCTTGCGATGCTGGTTTCGCTGGAAGTAACTCGTCAATTTATTTTAACGACCATCTAACTAGAGCCAATAAACTTCTCCTGAAGGATGCAAAAAAATTGGCCGCTGAAAAGAGCTACAAGTGGGTCTGGGTTAGACACTGCTGTATCATGGTTCGGCGTGATGACACTAGCAAGGTGCTGAATATTTTAACCAGTGAAGATTTAAAAGAAATCAAATAGGAGTCATTTATTTTTTATTGTATAATTTTAGTTGCATCCGAATCTATCTATATGTTGTTCTATTGTGTTTGTTGGGTGGCTCTTTTATTATTCATACACAAAACTACGTTTTTCATCGTTGTGTTCACAATAATCCTATGTTTTGGAAACGTATCATATCCGTAAACATAAATAATTACATTGATTGGGGAGTCTATTCTTATTATATTTTAATTATTCTAATTATAGTTCATTGTAAGTCATGGCTTCAAATCTGACCGTTTTTTATCAGAATGTGCGTGGGCTTCGTACGAAAACCAACGTTTTCTATAGAAATGTATTGACAATTGATGTGGATATAATTTGTATAACTGAAACGTGGCTCCTTCCGGGGGTTCTGGACTCTGAGCTCTTTAACTCGCGTTATGATGTTTACAGAGCAGACCGAGATTACTTTGTCAGGGGTGATTCTTTGGGTGGAGGCGTTCTGGTCGCGGTGAGGAGGGGCATTGTGGTTGAGGGTACGGCGCGCTTACCGTCGCGTAATTCTTCGGCTGATCTTCTAAGACTGACTCTATCCGTGGGGACGGGAGCAGGGAGAGCGCGCTTGCACTTATACTGTTGCTATTTCCCACCTTGTCCAGATTTATTTGATAGTGAGGCTGACTTTTTCGAGTCAGTCTCTGAATTTATAGTTAACAGTAGTTCGGATCTATACCTTATAGTGGGTGATTTCAATATTCCTCAGGCCCAATGGTCTGCAGCCCCATTTGATCCCAACTCATCAGTCCGTATCTTGTCTGATATCAGTAGCAATAGAGCTCCACTCGTGGAGGCTCTCAGTGCTTTTCTCTCTTTCAATGACTTACAGCAATTTAATTGTATTTATAACTGTAATAACAGACTATTGGACCTTGTGATATCAAACTTGGAATGCGAAGTCACTCGATCTATGGATCCTCTAGTTGGTGAGGATAAACATCATCCCTCCATCAACATTGAAGTAAATAAAGCGTGCTTTACTCGTGCACTTTTGCGTCCACCACCGCGACGGGTACTGCTCTTCCGTGCTGCTAATTACGATGCTGTTAATCTTGCACTTGCAGAGGTTGACTGGAAAGCCTGTCTTGACTTAAATGATATTGATCTGAGTGTGAAGCAATTTTACTATGTGTTGAACCAAGTAATCTCTGAGCACGTACCTTCAAAAGTTGTTTATGACAACAATAAATATCCAGTATGGTACTCAAAGGCTCTGATTAAGATTGTGTCCGAAAAACTGAAATTTCATAAGAAATGGAAAATTTATGGTCGTTTGGATGACTATGATACTTTTTCGCTACTTCGTAATAGACAAAAGCAGGTCCAAGAAACATGTTATCAGAATTATCTACGTTTGGCCGAATCAAAAATAAAAAACAACTGTAAATATTTTTGGCGCTTTGTAAAATCAAAAAGGGATCGTCCAGACATACCGGATTCAATGTTCATTGGAGATAAAAAAGTTTCCAATGGTGATGAAATTTGTTCTTCTTTCAATAGTTATTTTCAATCTGTCTTTGAATCGCATACTCACCTTTCTTTTGATCCCCTTTCCAGCATTCCTTTAGCTAGCAGCTTAACAAATTTAAATAACGTAACTTTTTCTTCCGAGATTGTATGCAACTATTTGAGAAAACTTGATGTTAGGAAGGGCGCGGGTCCAGACGGAATCCCCCCCATTTTTTGGCGCAATTGTCGTAGTCAATTATCCGAGCCTATAGCAGCACTTTACAGAAGGTCGTTGCAGTCTGGAGTTATGCCGAAACTATGGAAACAATCATTTGTGACACCGATTTTTAAATCCGGAAATAAACATAACATCGAAGACTATAGACCTATTTCTAAACTTAATACGGTGCCTAAACTACTCGAAAAAATTATTTATGACCAGATTTCTCCTTTTTTGGGACCAAATTTAATACAAGAGCAGCATGGTTTTGTCAGTAAAAAATCCACAGAGTCAAATCTTATAGAGTTTTTAGATAGAATACATTGTGGAATGGAGGAAGGCTATCAGGTGGATGTCGTGTACACCGATTATTCGAAAGCATTCGACAAAATATCGCATAGTTTACTTTTAAGAAAACTAGAATCTGCCGGTGTACACGGCGACCTTCTGCGCTGGATTACTTCTTATCTGCGTGACCGCTGTCAGGCTGTGGCTATTAAGGGTTACTGTTCCAGTTTTGTTCCTATCTCATCTGGTGTACCGCAGGGATCTCATCTCGGACCCTTATTTTTTAATGTCTTCATTAATGACGTGACTTCGCACTTCAAGTCGTCTTCTTGTTTGCTTTATGCTGACGATAAGAAGATTTTTAAAATTATCAAATGTGTTGAGGATTGTCACGCGCTACAGGAAGATCTTACTCGTTTGTATCAATATTGTAAAACTAATTATTTGCATTTAAATGTAAAAAAATGCAATGTTATAACTTTCGGCAGGAAAAAACAAATGATTAAATTTGATTATCACTTAAATAATGAAACAGTGAATAGGGTTAATATTGTTAAGGACCTGGGTGTATACCTGGACAGTAAATTATTATTTAGTGAACACATTGACAAAATAACAACGAGGGCTTTCCGTCTACTCGGATTTGTCTTGAGAGTTGGCAGAGAGTTTAAGGAGGCTAGTACTTTACTCACGCTTTTTACCTCCCTAGTTAGACCAATTCTGGAATATGCATCAACTGTATGGAATCCATGTTATAGTATCTACATTAACTCAATAGAGAAAATTCAGTCCAGGCTCCTTAAGCATATAAATTATAAAAAACCTGGATTTGATACAGGCAAAATGGTTTCGCTCGAGTGCCGGCGCGCATTAAGAGATCAGATATTTTTGTATAAAATCGTAGGAAACTATATAGACTCCCCCTATCTGTTAAGTAAATTAGGTTTTAAAGCTTCCCGTTTGAACACACGAACTTTCAATAAATTATTTCATGTTCCCCTCACAAGAAAAAAATATAAATCTAACTCTTATGTTAACAGAGCCTGTAAAGCCCATAATACTAATTTCTGTCAAATAGATTTATTTCATTTATCCTTAGTTAAGTTTAAAAGTGGCATTCTATCCCTTTTGGATCAATAGCATTCATTTTAAAATTTAGCAGTTTTATCTTTATATTGTTATTTTCATTCACCGTATTTGTGTTTAGCCAACTAACCTGTTTTCAGTTTTGTTTCCCGTTCATGTTTTTTCTTATATACTTAAATGAATCAGTAAGTGGTGGCAGCTTTATTGGTTTATGTCAATTGTAATTTGTCTATCTTTAAGAACCATGTACCGTTTGTGCCCAAATAAACATTAAAACATTAAAACATTAAAACATTATCATGCTCGTAAAGTTCGTGTTTATGCTGGATCTAAGCGACATAAAATGACTTTTTATGCTCTAGTGCGTAAAGTAAAATCTTCGTCTAAGACCAACGCAATCAGGTGCACAGCCACAAACAAGGAAGTGTCTACATATTTTTTAATATTTTTTAATTTATAAAACTAAAAATCAATCAAAATAGACCAATAGTAATGCGTGAACAATAAAAGGTACATACTCGTAGTAAGTGATCAATTGTTTCCACTGTTGCTGATACATGCCCTCGCCATCGGAGTGAAAAGCAGTGTAAAACTCTAGCATTAATCCCATTTTCCCCTCGACTTGTCTAGCTACCCTCGCCTTAGCGGCGCGGCGCGGGTGGCTATAAGAACGTCTCGGGTAAAATAGCTCGTTTTATGCCCTTGTTGTACAATCTACTATTTTAGGGTTCTGCAGCTCAAAAAGAGAAAAGGAACCCTTACAACAGTGTTTTTAATTTACTTTTAATTGCTGAAAATAAGTATGTTTAATTTTCAATGCTATCCTTCGTGTTGTCTATTTATAATTAATACTACTGTTGTCTTGTGTTGTGATTAAAGATATATTTTTTCAATCTTTTCTTTTAATATTTTATAGCGACGTCATATATATTAAGTCCCAAGAACCGCTGCCTTATAGGAACAGTTCGTGGTTCATATCCGACCGTAGATCCTTTTTGTCAATAACCTAACCTTAACCTAATCAACAAAAAGTTGGTAAACCCCCCTCATTGTCACTTCAAAGTTCGATATCTTAAAAACGGCTAAACCGGTTTTAATGAAACATGTCTAAAAACCAAACTACAAAACCTGATGAGCTACAGTGTCACAGACAGACACAGAACGGTCAAACTTATAACACCCCTTTCTTTGTGCGGGGGGTTATTACAGCTCTTAGCAGTTCCTTGAATCTCTAGAGTTTCTAGCACCAAACTTGCGCGTATAGCGATGTTAATACGACTTAGTGTAGGCCTATCTCATATCAAGTAAGCTCTTAAGTGTGTTAAATATTCATAGAAATCGATTCTCACGAATTTATTCCATAGCTCGCCTTTCAGGCATGATTTGAACTCGATTATGGGCGGAAATTGAAAGAGAAATACTTCTTTTTCGATTGATATCCCGTATTAAACGAGACATTTGTATGTAAATATTTAAGCACGGTTTTAAAAATGATCGGTAATATTCGAAATGGTCGTTTTAGTTTGACGAAATGGGATGAAAATATTTTTCAGTAGTTTTAATTGTGGCTGAGTTAAGTTGTACATAGGAAAAATATGGGGCTGTTTCACCA
Organism: Choristoneura rosaceana; assembly: GCA_037349165.1. NCBI lineage: Eukaryota > Metazoa > Arthropoda > Insecta > Lepidoptera > Tortricidae > Choristoneura > Choristoneura rosaceana. The sequence goes on along the minus strand of JAZBNJ010000006.1, from coordinate 4,649,741 downwards.
TCTATTGATTAGTATTAACTGACGGTTAGATGTGATGCCGTCTCCGTCTATTCGAACAAAACAAATAGAGACGGCATCACATTTAACCGTCAGTTAACACTAATCAATGGATGGTGAAACAGCTCCTGTCTATAGTAACTTAAGACTGCGTTTCCACCAGAGATTATTTATTTATTTATTTATTTATTAATAAAAGTTAACATTTACAGGCTTACAGTATGCACCAAAGCGCCTATAATGCTAGTACCTAAATAGTTAAAAAAAAAAAACAAAAAGAAAACCTAAGACTATTAACAATATAAATTACAGTAAAGACATACATAGATGCATACATAGAGAGATAGATGTGCAGAGATGTGAGAAATATGACGCACCTTTAGAATGAAACCGTCACAATTCGAAATATTCACATTAGTGAAATGAACTTTGTATAAAACAAAATATGATTGAGTTTTAAAATGAGAACATTTTGAATAGGGATGATGACACCACCAAATACTATGATAGCCCGAAGAATTGCGAAACTGAAGTGGCACTGGGCGGGGCACATTGCTCGCAGGACTGATGGCCGATGGGGTCAAAAGGTTCTCGAATGGCGTCCGCGGACCGGGGGACGAGCTGTCATTAGGCCTCCAACAAGATGGAGCGACGACCTGGTTAAGATCGCGGGATCGCGGTGGATGCGAAAAGCACAAGACCGGTCTGAGTGGAGAGCCTTGGGGGAGGCATATGTCCAGCAGTGGACGTCTTTCGGCTGATACGATGATGATGACTAAGATTGGTTTTTTGGAGTATTTTTGTATTTTTATTTCAACTCCAAATTTTTGTTACTTTCTAGATGGTGCTTACCTCAGCAAATTTTTTTTTTTTAATCTAGCATGTTTTAATTCAAGCAAATAATATGGCTACCCTACCTGCAATAAATTCACATTAATATAACATAAAGAAACCTGAATAGATTTAACCCTTTATAAGGCATAAGCATCCAGAGGTGATACAACAAAACTATTTATATGTCTAGATGCATTTTTTATTGCTTTACAGAAAATGAATAAAAAATATTGAAAAAATTAAAAAAAACATGGTGGTAAAAATATTCCCTCTGCCCGTGGCGAGCATATAATGCATGTTTTTTTTGTGACGTATTACAGACAACACTTCACTTTACTTTACAGATAGTCTTCAGAATGAGTAAAAGTAGAAGAATAATCAACGATCTGGAGATAGTTCATGGATTGGAAGAGATTTTTGGCCTCCCCGATGATCCCGATGTATCGGATGATAATTTCGCATCAGATGAAGATGAGGTACAGAACATATACTTGAAAACTATAATGAGCCCAATGACAGGCCTATGGTACCGACACTAAATCCACCTAATAGGCCCAATACTTCATGAAATTCATTCAGCCTAGTAGTTTGACGCCTGTATATCTCCACCCAGCCCAGTCCAATCATCCAAAAGTGGTCGTCTTAGGTGGGCAACAATAGTTGAAGTTTTGCCCCATCGGGTTCACCGGGGATGCCAAAAATCTTCCAATCCATGAACTATCTCCAAATCGTTGAGTATTCTTCTACTTTTTTACTCACGCTGAAGATTTTATGTAATACAAAACAAACAAAAAAACATGCATTACATGCTCGCCACGGGCAGAGGGAACATTTTTACCACCATCAAAATGCTCCACACGGGCAGAGGGAATATATTTACCACCACAAAAGAAGCACATAAAAAATAAATGGCAAATGCTAAATAAAAAATATAAATGAAAACATGTGAAATGAACATTATAAAATAGCAATAAAAACAAATTACACTTTGACGGTTCCGGAACTTGAAGATGCACAAAGATTTATCAACAGGTGTTGAAATTCACTTGTTTTTACACTGATTACCGTCACAGACTAAAAAAAATGTACCACGACCGATCCCAAGTCCTTTATAAGAAATGTTTAGGGGGTTTTCACAAGTAATGTTGCCATAGAAAAAAACCGATCGCTCCATTAGTTTGAGAAAAAAAAGGGCAAATATATGGTGGGAAAAATATTCCCTCTGCCTTATAAAGGGTTAAAAATATATATGTATACCAATGTTTACCTAAAATTCTGCTTATTTAAGACTTGAATAACCCCTTAGGTATGTTTTATACCCAAGTCAAAGTCAAGTCAAAGTCAAAATCAAAGTCAAAGTCAACCATACTGATACGGATACCATACGGATCATGCGTTTTTGAGATATTGTACTTTGTAAAACCCCCAAAGTTTTCAACTTTTCTAATTACGAATATATTGTCAAAGTTAGATACAATGGAATTAATTAACAAAAATTGTTTATTTGTTTGTCTGTAAATTAATTGCAGGTAATATTATAAACGAAACTTTCACGGAAAATGTCACGGAAAATCACTGTACGTATGTAAGCGTATTATTTCCGTACAATAATTGAATAACTCTTTTTTTGTTTTCGTTATTATCAGGATAAGGTTTATATGAAACAAAATAAAAAAAACCAAGCCAAGATAGGGTTCCGTAGCCGTCACGAAAAACCAAGTAATATTTTTTTAAGAATCGTGCATTTTATATGGCATCTTCCAAGTTTAAGGTATTTTTTACCCTCGTCGGCCGGGGTCCACCTACTTAGTTCACCTGAGTGAACCATGAGCACTCTTTCTTGCCGGTGGCCCACCTTTACAATAATATACAATAATATTGCAATATCTTTTCTTATTCATCCATAATTCAGTGTAGTAGACGGGAGCGCCATACTTCGCATACTTCGCTAGTCATACCGCATCTTTTGTCCGAATCATCGTTTGTCTGAATTTTTTTCGCACTGAAACCTTATACCTAGGCTGCCACGAAAGTTTTTAGCTGTATGAAAACTATAAACATTTTATTCCTAAATTGCATGATAAATTAAAGATAATTTATCTATAAACCTCTTTGTATAGTGACATTACATAGAAGCCAGTAACATTTTATTTTTTAATTTTTTTGTTGACAATGTCAGTCTAGTTTTGTTTTTTGCAATGGAGCTCTCGCGAGAAGCATTTCGTGCTGTGATATTTTGCGACTGTAAAAGAAACTTAACGTTCAAAGAATCTCACAAAAATTTAAACGTTGCATTTAGGACGTCCGCTCCATCCTTAGCCACAGTTTCGTATTGGTACCGTGCATTTAAACGGGATCGAGAGTGTATCAAAGATGAGCCGAGACCAGGACGGCCTTCAAGTGCAGTAACGCCAGAAAACGTGATCAGACCGAGTGGTTGATTAAGGAACGAAGGAATATTACACAAAGGGAAATCGAACATGAACTAGGCATTGGATCACCTGCAGTTTTTAGTATTTTACATGATCATCTTCGCGTCAGGAAGGTCGCGTCGCGTTGGATACCACATTTGCTGACCGAAGAGCAAAAATCTCCCAAACCCATCGAGTAGATTGGTGTCAGTTTATGCTCAGCAAATTTGACGGAGGTAATTCTCAGCAGGTTTCTAACATCCTTACTACTGACGAGTCTTGGATATACTGTTATGACCCCCTGACAAAGCAGCAACCCATGCAGTGGGTGTTTCGGACGAGGCAGTACAAGAATTTGAGCGGCTTTTCTTCGACCTACGGCAGAATGCGTTTTTTAAGTGTTTTAAGGATTGGTTTTTGAGAATAAAGCGATGTGTAGACCTTGGAGGGGTATATTTAAAAAAATATTAAAGTAATTTAGAATAAAAACCGAATGGTTTTAATACAGCTAAAAACTTTCGTAGCAACCCTCGTATTTCTCTAAATTTTTTTAATGGTCATCCTATAGAAAACTATAGGTTAGGTTAGGTTTATTTTATAAGAATTATAAAAAATCATTGGATTCAGAGAAAAAAAGAGTTATGACAAACGATCATTCTGACAAAAATTACATTCGGACTTTCAATAAGTACTTATGCGAGCCGATATGGACCTGATTCACCCAGCCACAAGCAGACCAGAAAATAGGTAGGTTAGGTTAGTTGGGTAGCTTCTCCTGCCTGAAGGGCAAACCGCCTAGAAATATGAGCCGTCCGTCGAATTTTTACGTTTTTCACTGAATCAGGAGTAGACTTAAAACTTGATTTATTTTAATTGTGTGCTCATAGCCTAACTTTGCCTAAAAGTTCATTGCCACGACTAGTACCACAAAAACTCATCATCCCAGCCTATATACTCATTTAATTGCACTACCGTTAAGCGATTCGAACACAATCCGGGAGTAACGTAAAGACGTCGCATAAAAAATCCATAGGTAAATGCTAATATTGTAAATGCGAAAGTGTGCTTGTATGTTTGTCCGTCTTTCACGCCGTAACAGAGCAACGGATCGACGTGATTTTTGGCATAGAGATAGTTTATGGGCCCGTGAGTGGCATACTTTTTATCCCGGAAAAATGCACATTTCCCGAGGGAACAGCGCGCGATAACCGAATACCACGAGGGCTGAGCATCGGGGACAAGCTAGTGTTCTATAAATGCGTCAAAACTGAGTATTAAGTAATGAACTTTTAGGCAGATTTATATGGCGCGTGGTATAGTCTCTTTTTAAAGCATACTGTTAAACAAAGACTACCGTTTGTTTGTAACTGGTACTCGTAGCTTCGTCAAATAGGGCACTGGTGTCTTCAATGAAGAATGGATGAAAATTTCAGAAACGCTTAAAACTTTTTTTATCGATAGGAATAACCTTCCTAATTAACAGAAAAAAATATCAGATTTTTAAGTAGCATCAATTAATTTTAAGAAATGAAAGTGTTTTCTTAACCAGTCCGGTTGGTACGGGTTGTTCCATAGCCCAGAAAAAAAAATTAAAAATGTGTCTTTGACTCGTTTGTTTTGACAGGTGACACTCTTTACCGGTCCCGATAATACCAACTTGGAAATACCGACCCTGTTTTTTATCTAGTTACACACCCATAGAACCTCATGTCAGTTTCTATGGGCGTGCATATGAAAAACAGGGTCGGTATTTCCATGTAGACGACCGGATGGCTCAGTGGTTAGAGAACCTGACTACGAAGCTTGAGGTCCCGGGTTCGAATCCCGTGTCGGGGCAGATATTGTATGAAAAATACGAATGTTTGTTCTCGGGTCTTGGGTGTTTAATATGTATTTAAGTATTTATTTATCTATATAAGTATGTTTATCCGTTGCCTAGTATCCATAGTACAAGCTTTGCTTAGTTTGGGACTAGGTCAATTGGTTTCAAGTGTCCCATGTTATTTATTTATTTATTTATGTCAGTATTATTTGGCCTTGTAAAGAGTATCACCTGTCAAAACGATCGAGTCAAAGACACATAAATTCTTTTTAATTTTTTTTAATTTGGACTATGGCACAGCCAGTAACCGACCGAACTGTCGTAATATGGCGGTAAAGAAAATCTTTCCATTTTTCAAATTTAATTGATGCTACTTAAAAATCTGATACATTTTTCTGTTTATTAGAACGGTTATTCCTGTTGATATAAAAAGTTACAAGCGTTTCTAAATTTTTCAGACATTCCCCATTGATTACCATTGATACATTTTAGCATGCTGTCCAAATAATTATCTAATACTAGCTTTACCTCTGGGTTCACACGCTGCGGGATTAGCAATTAAATTAAAAATAAACGGAGACGTATTTCGCAAAAAATAAAAGGAGAAATTCCCAAAAATGACATCGTTTTCATTAACGTTGCAGAACATTCCCGCGCCAAATTTCGTTTCTAATCCTAGCGGTTGAAATAATAGGATTTATTCCCGATCCCGTTGGATTATCGGGATGAAAGTAGCCTATGTTATTTCAGACGTTCAGCTATATCTACATAACAAATTTCATCCAAATCCGTTCAGCCATTTAGCGCTGGAGCAACAAAGACGCACGCACGCATATACTTTAAAAACTCTCGCATTTATTGGTAGTATTTAAGATACATATACATATCGTCACTGTAAAGGCAAAATTACTGAAACGCCAAAATGACATTTCGAGAAAAACCCATTTAAAGTTTTTTTTTTACGAAAAAAAAAGATCTTTTCATCTAATCATCCGATTTTTATAAAAGAAGTTTTTATGAAAACCTATTTGATTTATCTAAGTTTATCACTAGGCTCCGTATTATTTTGTGCACTATTTTAGGAAATAAGTGGCGCTTGAGTAATAATAACTTCTTTTTTAGTAAGTCAAAATTTCTTAAGTACCATCAGCTTAAACTTTCTTTGTAGTTTGAAAGTACTGATAACACATACATGTAGATATAAAAGTACGTGAAAATTTCGTTTAATGTAGTATGGTTGCTGTCCAGGTGAAGTAAAATGACTGCGATTAAATGTGTTCCTTTTTCACACGTATGGTATTACTACTTAAAAGGCAAACACATAAATTAATAAGTGAGCCAAAATTCATTTAAAGTAAGCTTGGCAAAATTATTTATACGAAGAAAATGACTCCAGCGATAAATTTTCCTTTTTATAAGTACAATAAAACTACTGATAACTTTGTTTGAATCAAAAAAAGGCCATGCATTATACTGAAGTAGTTAAAATCTAATCATCACATAAACAAAAAATTACGTAACAACTGCAACACAAATGAATGCTTCCAGTTTTTTAACTATGGTTAGTTTATTTGAAATTATCAGTTCTTAATACAAGGTATTTAAATAAAAAATAGTAATCGTGAAGTAGGTATCTACTTCTAGTATGAGTCAGTAAGAACGTTATATTTCTTACACTTGTCATAATGATTGAAGAAGAAGTTATTTTGCAACAAATGAAACAAGAAAGTTTCAACTTTTTTTGAATATATTAACGAATTATCTCGATGTTTACCTACCATAGTATGGTATTCACATTATGTATCATAGTATGGTATTCATAACATTAATAGGAACATTTTTTTTATAATAATGTCTATTAAGTATTCTTTATTGTAATTTATTTATTTCTGGTCGATTTACAATTGAATCAATTTTTATTTCTTAATTTTATTGACATGGATAAGTTTAGTATGTTTGTGTATCATTCCATGAGTCACAGACGGTTCTGACAGAATATCAGCGCTGCAGGCCTCTGACGCCTCAGCATAATGCTGAGTCAGCGGCCGTTTTACTTTTGTGGGGACACACAAAATCATGTTTTTTCATTTTCGACTTTTTATTTATTTATTGTTTTATTTGTGTTTGCAATTTATTTTTACTATTTTTGTACTTGTGTGTCTTTCTGAATGTTAATAAATGTCTTCTGTCTTTCTTTCTTTCTAAAATTGTGGCGCCAGATAAAGTTGAGTGGGTACCTATTATTATCAGTTGAGTACAAATTGTACTGAAAAAAAAATTAAAATTTTTCGATTAAATACAAAATTAAATTTCCCCCGGAAAATTGACTTTTCTTTGTTTCGTGTTTTAATTGCTTTTTTGGAGGAATATATTTGCAAAATTTTGAATTCACAAATAAACCTAAACAATCATAATTTTGTACAAACTTTGAACCACTGTTTCACATCTTCATTCACATTTCAGCGTGTAGGAAAAAGTGAATTCCGTAGAAAACCACACTGTTGGCGATTGAATTGAAACAGGTTTCTATTATTCTGGGAATTGAATTTTTATAAATCATTCACTAATAGTTGTTTTTTGATTAGCTCAGTTGTTTCAAAAGTTTAAAAAAAACATATAAAGTTTACATATTTCCCTATCCAACGGTTCCAAAAAACCAATATCCAATGGTATTGGTATCTAATGGTTCGAAACATCCTTCCTAAGGGCACCTCTATGATACTTTAGAATCTAAAGTTTAGATACATTATATTACATAATGTATTGATTAATTTGGCGTAGGTATTTAATGTTTATTTTCGTTTTTTAGAACAAGCTTAAGTAATAGCTTTTTAAGTATATTTTAGTTTTTCATTAAGTTATCTGTAACATCAAAACTCAAGCTGCTGAAGTAGAGGGTGTTCTGGCAATGCTTGAGTAAAACTTCGATAAAAATTCGACTGGAAGTACTTATTTTTCGGAGGTTTACCAAACCAGTTGGTTTACAGAGGAAAATGCCAAAAAAATTGACGGTTACAGAGCTTTATATTCAAGTGCGTGCGAAGCTGTAATTGGTTAAATAAAAATTTAACGTCATGCGCTCTATATTGCGTTTAAATCTTGTATACAGATTCAAAAGTAACACACATAGCAAAATAAAAACAATTGCGTTTGCAACAATGTGGTATCTGTGATATCGACTTTTGAGGCGTTCCTTTATGAGCAGAACACATGACTGAATACAGCATCAGGTGGTATCTATTACATAAAAGCATTATCACTGAAATTGAACGATCGCGCAAAGTTTCTTGCATGTGCCATTAAAGTTTGAGGCGATCCCTCCTACGGAGCCTGCCATGGCCATACTACCAAGATATCACTGCCCATACCCATATTGACATTTCAGCCCCGTCATACCCCAACAGGGGTTACGGTATTTCACATCCGCCACATTGGATTTTAAAATCGTTATTGTTTTCGTAATCATCGACCCGATAAACTATAGTAACCATAGCCATGTTGATTTTCGGACTTTGTCACCACATTTCCCTCCTATAGGGGTTGAATCCTCAAAAAACCCGATACACGTGTTTATTCATTTATCGCTAGGAGTACTCCTATGAGGTTTAGAATAAAATTGTCTAACTAATCTTGTTTCCACATACAGACTTTGGGCCCCCATTTCACCCCCTTAGGGGATTAATTTCGAAAAAAAAATCCTTAGTACGCGTCTACACCTATTAAGGAACATATATATTCCAAATTTCAAGTTTCTACTTAAGATCTGTCAGCGGTCTTGGCTGTGCGTTGATCTATAAGTTACCTAGTCAGTCAGTTTCTTCTTTTATATTATGTACACATTACTTGGTGTTCTCCGACATAGTCAGTTCTGTAAAATGGTTAACATCAATATCAGTAAATACAAACATGCATCTTGTTGTGGGCGTCAGGAATTACGATAAGATCAGAAAAAATGTGTTTATATTACATCAGTATTTTAAAAAAAAAACTACTATAAAATAAATACTATAATTAATACAAGTAATTTTCTTTTAACATTTAGTTCTGGCATATTTAAGAGGATTTGCTCCCATGAAAAACTAAATATAAATGCTAAATATTGGAGCAGACTGACTTAACTGCTTGCGCCCGCGCATTTTCATTACGCGTAAACTATCTTAATAGCAAAACATATTCATTTAAATAATACTGATATGATGTTTGTCAAGGATAGGATTATTTTTTAAAAACTGCTTTTAGTTCCCAAAATTAAAAATAACTGGATGGCTCAGTTACGTATACGTCATTCACTCGACAAAAACACGAAGGCAACTTTTCTTAGACGCCATGCTCGATCCGAATGAAAATAAAACAAAATTACTTTAATAGAGCTACTGTTATATTGTAAGAAAAGCACAAATACTGAAAGAGTTTTATTTATCACAAGATAAGAAGACAGTTTAACTTAAATTGCAGTTTTTGTATTTTTACGGTAAAGAGATATTACTTATGCGACACATGTGCAAAAAAGACCAAAAAGTATGGCTCTTCAGTAAACGAAAAAACAAAAGAACCGCCTTTTTACGGGTTACTGAAGCGCCACAAAAGTGCTCCGATAGCCACGTTACCCAGATAGATCGACGCAGAAAAATTCGCTGATTCCGAATATGTATATAACTCAATATGCCCAATTTGGCGGTTAAGTAATTTTGCCTTTCCAGTGACGATATGTAATACTTAGTATTTCAGAAATTCATACCCTAAATAAAAATGGCTATAGATTTTTTTTATAATTATGTTTTGTATTTTGTGTTTACGAAGACAAGATTGCTAAGATAAACGAATCTTTAAAAAAAACAATCTGTTTTTAAAACAATATTTCTAAAGTAGAATTTAAAATAAGTGGCCGCTCAATTCAACAATCACATTGTCAAATTGACGCAGACGAAAAAGGGATTCGCAATAAAGTCGTTAACGTTAAGAATTCTATTCTAAATTCAAATAACCATCGATGTCGCGATCGTGCGGAAATATTTCAATATATTCGAAACACTGACGTAAATACGGCGAACACATTCACATTTGATTTTAAACTTAAGTGCTTCCCCAACGTTTCAGCAAGATACCTTTTTATTTGCACTTCCCGAATCGATGCGTCGGAACAGTTCACGTGCGAAATAACTTTTTCAATCCCAGAGTTTCCAATAAGCGTGGAGCTGGCTGAAATTAAAAGTAATTTTTTTCCTCGTCGCCAAGCGTTCAATTAAAAATAATAATTTGAATTCGGAATGCTTGAATTAGATTGGAATTTCGAACACGTAACTAATTCAAACAATCCTTTTTCGAAATTTTCGCGCGATGATAGAACAAATCGCTTGCTGCTTACAGACTAATTAATCTAAAGTTTATTTACGCTGATTTAAAAACTAAATTACAATATAGATAATATTGACTTACCAAAAAATCCAGTGCAATGTGCGAAACATTCCCATGCGCGCTTGACGTTTTTACGACCACGAGGCATCATTATTATCCTTATCACATACTAGTCATATATAGGTATCAGAAACAAAACATGAAAAGTCAATACAGGCCACTTATAAAAATTTAAAAACACAAAGTACGAAAAAGTTTGAATCACTTTGAAATTTTAAAATTCGAATTTCGGTGGGAGTATTGGCGCGGTTTTTTTTTATATGCTCAAGGATAGTTCGGTTAAGGGCAAGTCGGCAGGACGCGTGCGGCACCACTGCTTGTGGATTCGCGACTGTCTGGATCGGTCGGATCGGATAGGAATGGTACGCCCGTGCAATACCTGTTACTTATATCGTGGGGTTCGCGCTTGCGTACAGAGTTCAAGATCAGAGCCATTCGAAGGAACGCAAATGCGTTTGTCCGTTGCTTTGCTTAAAAAACGGTTTTTTTTTTAATTTTTATAAACGTTCGTTCACAAAACATTCTAAATCAAAATAACCTTATAAAATTCTTAAATGATCTAAATTCTAGAGTGCTTAATTGTTTACGACAGTCAACTTTAGCAATTACGTACCTAATTTGATTTTTAAACACCAGTAATGAAAATTGTTTGTAACAATTAAATATTGATTGACATTTCTGACTACGACGGCAATTGTTGCTAATGGGGCCATTTATCTTCATTTACTTTCGCCTAGTTGGTCACAAATGCGGAAAAATAATTGACATAACATTTTGATTGACCTATAGTTTGTGTGGTTTCAATTATTTGATACGGCTCAGTGTTTCAAGTGTTTGTGAAACGGGGGGTTGCGACCCCCTCCCCGGAGGGGTCGCGGTTAGCCCAAAATAATCTCTTTATAATGATGTATTTGGGGTTTATAATTTTAATACAAGGTGTTTAAAAATTAATCCTTGCTATAATATTCTATTTGAAAAGGGAAACGTATAGACGCTCGAAAGTATGTTTGACGATTTCGAATAGATAGTAAACGCATATTTGGGCCAATCAACTATTTAACCGACATTTTGGGCGTCTCCTGCGTTACCAAAATTGTCTCTGGCGTTACTAAAAAATCGTACTTCCAACAAGATATTTCACGGTTTAACAGGTTGAACTAACGTAGGATGGCATGTATTCATGTAACCATCTGTTAATTACAGAAAAAAACATGTTTACTTACAAAAATCTGCAATTGTTTGAAAAATGTCATGGACAGATTAGTGTCGGTAAAAAAGTTGATTGGCCCATTTAATGAAAAACTTACACCAAAGCAAACCACCAAAGAGTATTTCAGCAAACGGCAAAGCTTGGCTGACTACTATATAAGGTATCATGGAAACTTTTGATTCAAGATGTAGTCACCTTTGATATTCACTTTGAACAGCAACCGGCGCATGGAATCAAGTAAAAAGCAATTAGAAAATCTTCCAAAACATTTACAACGTTTGTAGTAAAATTTCTGGTCATCAGCTGAAATAGAATAGGGAGGGGAGACCGAGGAGAGTTGTGACAGAGGAGGATAGGGAGAACGTCGATTTTTTGGCGCTTAGTACCAGCTAGCGAGCTAGCAAGAGCGCGCGTTATTTAGTTTCAAGTCTAAAACAGTTGAGTCACCGGCTTCGAGCTAGTAGGTACCTAGAAAAATATTTTCAAGAGTTCTGTAGTCGGTTGCCTTTTTTGTTATTTTTTTTGAGTCGGTTTTATTGTTTTGCTATTTTTTTTTTATTTCTCACTTTATAGTGATTCGTAGCCAAAGTACATCTCACAACGATTCCATTAAACCCAAACACGACTAAGTTACGTTTTTTTATAACAGAGTTCCGTTGCCTACCTTCTGGCTTCAGTATCAGATCAGTTCGAAAGCATCATTAACTTAAAGCTTCTTCTTACTCGCTTATCTATGTATGTTAATCATGATCGTTTATAGACGAGCGAGCATTGCTTAGCTTCGACGAGTTCCATTGGTCACCTATGGTCTTCTTCATCCGGTCCAGGTTACCAAATAATAGTTTCTGAATGTAAATGCTCATCTTAATGCTAAAAATGCCAAAATCGCTATAGGTGTGCCTATGAAATTTGAGGTTTGCCCTCGATTTCCCTAAGATCCCATAATCAGATCTTAACTTGGTGACAATGGGACCACCTCAGAAGAATACCCATTCGAATAAAAAAAGAATTTTGAAAATCGGTCCACAATTGACTGAGTAATCGGTGAACATACATAAAAAAAAATACAAACATTGGAACATAGAACCTCCTCCTTTTTTGGGTTCCGGAGCCAAAATGGCAAAACGGAACCCTTATAATAGTTTCGCCATGTCTGTCTGTCGGTCTGTTTGTCCGTCCGCGGCTTTGCTCAGGGACTATCAATGCTAGAAAGCTGTAATTTGTCATGGATATATAGGTAAACTATGCCGACAAAATAGTACAATTAAAATTCAAAAACAATTTTTTTAGGGTACCTACCTCCCATAGACGTAAAGTGGCGGTGATTTTTTTTCTCATCCAACCCTATAGTGTGGGGTATCGTCGGATAGGTATTTTAAAACCATTAGGGGTTTGCTAAAACAATTTTTCGATTCAGTAATTTGTTTGCGAAATATTCAACTTTAAAGTGCAAATTTTCATTAAAATCGAGCGCCCCGCCCCTCTAAAATCTAAACCGGTGGGTGGAAAAATTTGAAAAATTCAGGATGGTAGTATATCAAACTTTCAAGGAAAACTATAACGGCTAAGTTTGCTTGAAAATAGTTTATGAGTAAATAGCAGCGTAAGGTATAAAATATACCTAAACTTGGAAGATTCCTTAGAAAAATATTACTTAATTTTTTCGTAATGGCTACGGAACCCCATTTTTGGCGTGTCCGACACGCTCTTGGCGGGTATTTTGAACTTTGAAGTCGGATAACATGTATACTTAAGTATAGAAGCCGTGGTGGCCTAGTGGTTTGACCTATCGCCTCTCAATCAGAGGGTCGTGGGTTCAAATCCCGGCTCGCACCTCTGAGTTTTTCAAAATTCATGTGCGCAATTTACCACGGAGCTTTGCGGTGAAGGAAAACATCGTCAGGAAACGGCGAAGCAATTCAATGGTGCGTGTGAAGTCCCCAATCCGCACTGGGCCCGCGTGGGAACTATGGCCCAAGAACTCTTATTCCGAGAGGAGGCCTGTGCCCAGCAGTGGGACGTATATAGGCTGAGATGATGATGATGATGATGTGAACAAGTATACTTAGCAAAGAAATCAATTATATTTTACAATGAAGATCTTCACTAAATTTTTATGCCTGTGGTTTTATCGTTTTTTGTAAAAATGCTATTAAATAGGTGGTCTGTAATTCTCGTGCAAAGTTGATATCTTTTTTTTGTCGACTTTTGAGCTCCTGTAATTTTGATATTAGGTACACATTTATATGAAAATCTGAAAAACTGGCCAGGCCCCCCCTTGAAACCTACGCCAACGATGAAAACATGAAGTTACGTAAGTAATTACTTAATTACCTACTTAGTAAAAGCATATGTTTTAGTCTCACGGCTATTATTGTTTATTCAAAATATAATTGGATGTACGTTTGTGAGTCTTCTAAAAATATTTTTCTATTTCAATACTCACTTCTATCGCGACTTTAACTGTGGCCGCTCGCGATCGCAATCAAATTACAGTTTTTTTATGAGAAAACTGTCATTTGATTGCGATCGCGAGCGTCAGAAACGTTAGGCAATACGGCCTCTGGTTAGGTTTTTTTCACAGTAGGTAAATCCTACCAATATTATAAATGCGAAAGTTTGTGAGTGAGTAGGTATGTTTGTTATTCCTTCACGCTGAAACGGCAGGACGGATTTGGATGAAATTTGGTATGTAGATACATCTGGAATAAAACAGGATTTTTTTATTCCGATATTCCCACGGTATAGGGATAAAATTACGAAAAAAAACAATAAATAAAATAAAAAAAAAAAAAACAAAAAACCCGACTACCAAAACTAAAAGAAAGAAAATAAGCCTAGTGGTCTAGAACTCTGTTAAGTAGCATTAAAGGTAAACAGTTGGGACCCATTACCACAGAATAAGTAATAGTACTTACCATTACTAAGAGTTTTTGAGCGTCACGATTTAAATGGGTCCCGACTGTTGAACTTTAAATTAGCTACTTAACAGAGTTCTAGACCACCAAATAAGGCTAGTGCCTTATTTTCTTCCTTTTAGTTTTGGCAGTCGGGATTTTTTTTATTTTTTTATTTTTTATTTCATGTTTTATTTACACTTTTTTAATATTTATGTGAAAACGGTAGATTAAAGTATTATAACCCACATATATTTAGAACGGGCTAATTATTAGCTTTCATTCGGTACCCATATTGCTACAATACATTTTTTTTGTTTATTCCTCCGCCATTTTTTTTTGCAGACGCCATATTTAAATATTCTTGTATACAGGGTGTACTCGTAACATTCAGATCTGTCAGTATGGGAAAGTCTAACCCCCTTATTCATAATACTTAACAAGCCTATGTTAACTAACAAATGCTTTGTCCCTTTTTAACAAATACAAATGTCGAAGTGACAGATAAGGACAAACGAATTTTAGCGGCATTTTAGCTAAAATAGGTTTGATTGTCGTTTATGAATAAGGAGGTAAAATTATACGACATACGAACATTAGTTCTTAGGAACCACGTCATCGATTATAGTAACAAGAAAAACTGCATTTATAGATTTAAAAAAAAAGCTAGTACTTAGTACGGGAATCGAACCCGGTTGATTTGAAAAATTAAACTTAGGTACATTATTTCTACTTGGATATCGATAGTTTAAGTCACACTGCATTGTACTTATTTCATATTTCGTTTTTCAGATCGTCCAGGTTCGCTTCCCGAGCTGAGTAGGTATAAGTTTTTTCTAAATGTTTGAATGCAGTTTTTCTTGTTACTAAAATCGATGACATGGTTCCTAAGAACAGATCTTCGTATGGCTTATAGTTTCAGACTTTCCCATACTGACCAATTTGAATGTTACACCTCTATATCTATTTTTTTTACCCTCATCCTCTCTTTTTACCATGAAACGGAGCGACGGATCGACGTGATTTTTGGCATAGAGATAGTTTATGGGCCAGAGAGTGACATAGGCTACTTTTTATCCTGGAAAATACACTGTTCCCGAAGGAGAACGCGATAACCGAATTCCACGCGGGCGAAGCCGCGGACATAAGCTAGTATATATATAATGCATGAAAAAATTAAAGGTACATAAAAACTCCACTGTTACTATTTCAGTTCCTCGTAATCGAAGTGATAAGGAGAGTATAAAACTTGAGAATTAAACCCATTTTCCCGTGGCTATATGAACGTCTCGGGTAACATGACTCGTTTTACGTTCTTGTTGTACAATCTACTATTTATAGAGTTCCGTACTTACGTAAAAAAACCCCGACAAAAAAACGCAAGCAAAAATAAAAAAAACGCCCGAAAGAAAGTCTCCAAAAACAGACAAATAAAAATTAAAAAATAATTATGCACTACCTAGCTGTTGCCCGCGACTTCATCTGCGAACAATTCGTTTATCACCATCCTGCCGCCTGTGACTACGCTAATTTCCCGCAAAATTAGCCTAAGTTCATTTAGTATAAATACCTAGTAATATTTTTTTCTCAAACATGCTCGGAAATGTATGCGTTAATGTCACGAAATGGATCCATGAAGTTTCTCATCTATGGCTCCCTGCCGCCTCCCTACATAACTTCATGGCCTAGTCCATGAAGTATGTATGAAAATCCATTATTGTCCGCTGCTCTAACTTTTTAAATTTGCGTACTAACATTAAACTGACAAGGAAAAAAATTACAGACAGCCAACCACCACTACTCTGTAAGCATTTGCTAATGATAATAGATAGATGAATGGATGGATGGATGCATGGATGGATGGATGGTTGGTTGGTTGGTTGGTTGGTCGGTCGGTCGGTCGGTCGGTCGGTTGATCGGTCGGTCGGTTGGTCGGTCGGTCGGTCGGTCGGTTGGTCGATTGGTCGGTCGGTCGGTCGGTCAGATTGACGGTCGGTCGGTTGGTCGGTCGGTCTGTCGGTTAGTCGGTCGGTCGGTTGGTCGATCGATCGGTCGGTCGGATTGACGGTCGGTCGGTTGGTCGGTCGGTCGGTTGGTCGGTTAGTCGGTCGGTCGGTCAGATTGACGGTTGGTCGGTTGGTCGGTGGATTGGTCGGTCGGTCGGCAAGTCGGTCGGTCGGTTAGTCGTTCGGTCAGATTGACGCTCGGTCGTTTGGTCGGTGGATCGGTCGGTCGGTCGGTCGGTTGGTCGGTTGGTCGATCGATCGTTTGGTCGGTTGGTCGGTCGGTCGGTTGGTCGGTGTATTGGTCGGTCGGTCGGTCGGTCGGTCGGTCGGTCGGTGGATTGGTCGGTCGGTCAGTCGGTCAGTCGGTTGGTCGGTTGGTCGGTGCGTCGGTGGGTCGGTTGGTCGGTGGGTCGGTCGGTTGGTCGGTCGTTCGTCTACGACTCGGCCGTCTACCCCGAACTCGTCCATCAATCCCTTACTTCATGGCCTCTGCAGTAATGTACTATTTTATCTAAGCGTCGTCGGTGTCGGGGGACCGCTAAGGTCAATACTTTGAAAAATACAACATATGTACCTACTTTAGTTTCTGTTTTCTATTTTTTCTAAAATTCTTGTATTTCAAGTTAAATAAATACCTTTTTTATATACACATATTTTATTTTTTATATTTATCTCTGCTGAGCAGTCTATTAATAATATGTACCTGGGCGACCGAGCTATGCTCGGGCTAAATCTCGATTATAAGCGCGAGTTTTCATCCCCGAAAACCCCCACATCCCCACATGTATTATTGTAAAACACCCATACCATTCATATACCTCTAATGTTAGTAGTTAAAATTTTGGGATTTTATTCTGATCCCGCTAGAACATTGGGATAGAGGTTACCTATTTCTTATTCCTACATACCTAGGGTTGCTAGGCGTCCAGATAAAGCCGGACATAGTTAGGCTTTTTCAATGCTTGTCCAGCCAAATTGAACAGTGTCTGGCTTTTGTTAAGCTTTTTACAACTGACCAGTGACTATAAGTTCATAAAAATAAAAATGATAATAACAGACATTACATACCAATTTTTTGTCACATAGGTATACTAAGACACAAAATCCCTAAAATTTTTTTTTATACAATATAGGGTTGCGTTTGGCCACAATCATGCCTGATGGAAAGCGAGGATGAGGCTTACGATGGAGCACGCTTGCCTAGTAAATGCTCATTCTCCCTGGACTTGAAAGCGGCCAAATTGTAGTGTTCAGGAAACATAGTCGCAGGCAGGGAATTCCACTCATAATGTTATAAACTCAGATCAAATAAAAAGTAAAGATAGAGCGCTGCGAACAAGGAAGTGAGGCCGGTCAAACTACACCAATCCGTGTACTTTTTATTTGATCTGAGGTTATAAAATGCAAAAGCAGCTCAGTCTGTCTGTCAGACTGCCTGCCAGTTACTTCTTTACGCTTAAACTACTGAACTGATTAAGATGAAATTCAGTAAAGAGTTATATCTCTGGAAAGTACATATAGGCTACCATAATATAACTAAAAAAAAATTTTTTTTGACACATTCCAAGCGTCGGGCATAAGCTAGTCCTTAATGATGGGGCGATAATGGTCCGGCCAAACTGGCTGGTCTGTCTGGCTATTACGTTTGAGGACCTGGCAACCCTATACATATCAAATTACATCCCAAACCTGGCATTTTCCGGTAACGAAAAAAAACCATGGAATTTCCCTAAAATTTATATTGCGCTCTTCATTGTTGCACTAAAAACATCTGTGCCAAATTTCACTATTTCTGGCACTAGCAATCTTTAGCGATTCCTTGTAGGATTATGGAACCCTAAAAACGGCTGGAGTGATTTTGTCAGGAATGGTGATTTTAGGTATTTTTTTCCTTGCAGTCTTCACCAGGAGCCATGTACTCGGCGACAGCGACAGTGAGACAGGACGGGTCCACTCATGAGGAATACCTATTAAGTAGGAATACGCAAGCAGTAAATGATCGCCGATCTAAAAGTTGCTCCCATACGCGTCTAAGTGACCTACCGACCGGGTAGTAGTTGTGGCCTTTAATAAAGTGCAGTTTAATTATGGTCTTTGGTACCTTACTGAAGAACCCCTTTAGCGTCTTTTCAATGTAAAATCAAGTCAAAAATCGATATTATGTTATGATCCCACACACATGCCAGTGCCAAATGCATGCCATTGCCAGCCATTGTCAATAATGTCAAGTCAATCAATCAATCAACAAGTGTCAATGTCAATGGAGGCGCGAGGAGGGGATGATTGTCAATTAATTTTTTTTACAACAATGGCCCTGAATGCCAAGAAATTAGGAATTCAATGTTGCCATGGCTAAATATAAGGCATAGACATTAATTTAAAGCCACTTTTACACAGCACGCCCTGTGCATTCTTTCGTATACAATTCTGTGTATTAGAAAGAAAGAAAGAAAATACATTTATTTAACGCCACAAACACAAACATACTATTCTATCAACTGGTAGCGACATTCATCGCCCTCTGGCGACCTCTGCTGGAAATTATTACAAAGGCCCACCGGTGAAGGTGCGGATGCGGCATGCTTTCCAAGATTACTCGATGAAATTGTAAAACTTATTGCCTAAGTTAATAGTCACGGTCGCCATGTGAAAAATCTGGATTTTATTCCATATTATTTATTCATTTTTTTCTCAACAATTGTCGCTAAGCAACTACAGATCAAAAGATACATAGGCATAGACACATATCCGCGACCTACATATTTAAATTCACAATTTTAAATATTAGTAGGTAAACATAATTCATAAAAAATTGATTTAAGTCAGAAGAATTAAAGAAAGACGTAGCACTTTTATAACATAAATAAAGCTCATTAGTTGGTTTAGGTTTATTTAGTAGCCAGTATTTCTTATAAAATAGTACTACTCAGTCACAGGTTTATATTCAAATCCCTTCAATAATCATGAAATTAACACAAAAACTCATGAGGACGCTTCGGCAACAATAATAATCGCTGTCAGTGTGCCAAAAGTGCGCGATAGGTATGTAGATATGTATGTAAACTCTTTACTGCACATAAAAAATAGATAGGTCTTAAACTATCAAACCTAACCACATACTTCTAACAAATAAAGCAGGGCTTCCCAACCTTTTTTGTCCTGTGACACCCTTGGAACCTTGCTTTTTTTTTTCATTATATCCCCAAAAATACTTACCAATTTAAGCAATAGCCTAGCAACAGGTGACCAATAAAAACAATATTTAGACATTTATAATTTATATTACAAAATAAAAATTAAAAACATAAGCAAGAATAAGAAGAGATCGACACGCGACGCTCTTGGGACTATATCGCGACACCTCAGGGTGCAATTTGACTGTTAATTCAATCCTTAAATCAAACGGAGTGTAGAACGTTATTTTATTCGCAAAAGATTTTCTTTATAATCGTGTCAACTTTAATAACACACACACACAATTTTAATACTCAATGTAGCAACACAGGAAACTGAGTATTTATAATAAAATAACATTAACGTTCAATTATTTACTGATTTTGTGCCATGATTTTAATACATATTTTACTGTCGCTAACGTTCGTCTCGTCACGTCGTAGCATACGTAGCCAATTTTTGGTTTATTTTGAAGTAAAATTTGGTCGGCACCTAATTGCTGCTTATTTATCTGTGTCAATAAAATTAATCCCCTTTTGAATTGTTTAACGTTTTAAATATAAAGAAGACAGCAGCGCCGCGGCCCGCAGTGCATTTAAATTAAAACACTAATCTATATAATCGATCAGTGCTCGTGCAGTGTGCCTTAAATCATTTTTTAGCTGGCAACTCTATTGACCATAGACATATGCGATTCCATTCTGCGTTTGACGGCTCGTTCTTTTTCTTTCGGCCATTATCGCCGAAAGTTTGGTGTTCGCATTGTGTCACGGATCTATTCGTGGCCCTTAGATCACTTATATAAAATCCATTCAAGATGGTGCAGAAGAAGGTAAAAACTATGTGCGTTTAGATAATTATTATATTTTGTGTCGATATTTTGTAAAAACTTGTACGTTGCCGAAGTATTGTCGGGTGGTTATTTGTTTTCGCGTGACTTTATTTTCGTGTGTACTATGTTACTTTTAAACCAATTTCTAAGTTATTACTCGCGTTTAGGGTACATGCTCGTTATTATTTTCGGGATTAATCTCTAGTTTTGATATTTAGCGTCTCAAAACAGTTAGCGACTTAACCTCAAAGACCATGATGTAGGTGAACATTTAGCCGCGATGGCCGCGCTGTGCTTTATCACGGATCCTCTAAGACATTTTATGTAACATTCCAGCCCAAAAAGAAGGTCGGAAAGAAGGTTGCGGCTGCACCTCTGGTCGTGAAGAAAGTTGAACCCAAGAAGATCGTAAATCCACTCTTCGAAAAGAGAGCCAAGAATTTCGCTATTGGTAAGTCTTTAGTATAAAACTATTTACTCATCGAGTTTGAAAAACAATGTGTTGTATTTAAGTTCCATAACCTAACTTTTCATGTGGTTCTATTGTCCAAGCTAAAGAAAGTACTAAATGATTGAATTTGATTTCATGTTCGTGTAGTGTCAGTACAAACTGGTAAATTGTTTTAATTCCATCACTGTTTTGCTGATTACGTCTTTCCTTGTTTCAAATTTTTTGGACTTCTTTAGAGGTTAGGTATTGCAAAATGTGGAACATTGTATTTTGAACTCGAGTGTGGTGTAATGGACAAAACCATGTGTTTGATGAAGTTATGATGTCATTTCTATATATTTTGTGATTCATTTAAAAATCTAGTCAATGTTGTCTACAAGCTCAATGACCCTATGGCATTTAATAGTTAATTAAAGAGTAATCACAAAAATAGCCCAAATGCAATAAGTTTTTTCGGCCATTGTGTTCTGACTTTCACAAATTTGTTTGTATTTTCTGTAGACATGACAGAAATTGTAGTTTCTGGATAACATTATTTTGGGGTGTGGTTATACTGTATATCCTGGTAATTATTGGAGGAATATACAACCTAAATAATGTATGACCTGCCAATTTGTGTTGCACATTTATGTATTACTAGCTTATGCCCGCGACTTCGTCTGCGCGGACCTAGGTTATCGCGTGGTGACGCCCTCTATCGGAATAAAAAGTATCCTATGTTGATCCTTGGGGTTCATTCAAACTACCTATATACCAAAGTTCATCAAAATCGGTTCAGTTGTTTCGAAGTGAAAGCGTAACAGACAGACAGTTACTTTCACATTTATAATATTAGTAGGGATAATTATTATACAGTACACTTGAAATTAATTATCAGGGTGTGTATTATTAGGTATACATTGGGGGATATAATAAATGGGACACATGGTAACTATCGTCAGGTTTGTAACTTTTTCACTGGCCAAAGAAAGGGCATTAAAAAAATTACAGACTAAGATGCTAATCTCTAGTCCACAGGAAAGTCAACTTTGACTTCAAATTCAGTACACAAACTTGTGCTTGTCATATTTTCTATATATGTTTGTCATGTGGG
This sequence comes from Choristoneura rosaceana, assembly GCA_037349165.1. NCBI lineage: Eukaryota > Metazoa > Arthropoda > Insecta > Lepidoptera > Tortricidae > Choristoneura > Choristoneura rosaceana. The sequence goes on along the minus strand of JAZBNJ010000006.1, from coordinate 4,627,599 downwards.
CTTGAACTTATGAAACTATGTTTTTTTAAATAGCACATGGTTGCTAGACAACATTGACCAACTTTTCATTAATTTCCATGGTTTTGTCCATTGAAAACTTTTTTGTTATTTTATACCAACCAAGTTGGACCTGAATGATGTAAAAACTTATACCGAAATAACCATGTGGTTACAATATTATACGAGCTTTTTAACACTGATTGGTCCTATTTGGCTATCTATTGCATATTTAATAATAACTTCTAGTGAACCGTAAAATAGATCCTCATGGGTAATAAACAAGAAGCCGCCAGACATTGCGTTCAAACAGTGTGAAGGTTGCACTGCACTCACTTGTTTCTTGGGAAAGTTTAGCTGTTTGAGCCTACAGGTTCAGCATTGATGAATCAGTCATGACTTACCTTTAAATATGTGGCAGTTGTCTCAAAATACAGTTATGGCTTATGTTAGACCATATAATAATTGATAGGTACTTAGTTATATTATAGACATGGGTTTGTTTAATTACATCTCAGCTGTATTAAATAGGTGGGTCAGTCTACTTCAAAATGCTCATTTTGTTTGTGAAAAAATGTGACTATTAAAATGAATTATACACGTTTTTCTATCACAATACAACAAATTGATGTGAGAGCTAGTTTTTACAAAATATGCATTTTAAATGGAGGCATCGGAAACATGTGCAAATCCAAGTACCAAGATGCCACAAAATAACAACTCTTCATTCCAAGATGAACTCTTAGTAATGAAAAGTTAATTAGATTGAAGTCCCATATTTTGACTGTACAGACCCTGTTAAAATTGAACAAAGAACTGGCTATGTAAATTTCGGGAGACAGTCTTTACCGGCACGGCTAACAGCGACATGTAAATACCAGGCCCTGTTTTTCGTGTACTCGCACATAGAAGCTCCTGTCGGTTTGTATGGGCGTGTACACACAAAACAGGGCCGATATTTACATGCCTGTAAAGACTGTCACCCTAAATTTCATCCAGATAGGTAACTTCAAAACAACACATGTCATTAATGATAATAAGGTTTATTTATTCATGAATAATTTATACAGCCTTTGTCAAAATTACAGTAGAGGATTACTGTAAACAAGTTAACATTTTAATAAATATCTACATACACAGATATAGACTACACTAGATAACGCATACACCTCAATCTGTATGAAAACCAACCATGTTGTCACTTTTTTGTATCTACTGTGACCTTCAGAGCGAATTAGCGATGTGTATTACCCGACGTCCGTGCAAAATTGATTCAAATGCGCCGCCCGCCTGCGCCGTGGGGCTTGAGTCAGTTACAAGTCATGATTAGTCAGTTAGCGGTCAGTCTTTGTATGGGGCCAACCCCGACGTTTGGTCGGGGTTTCATTCATTTTCAATATTCATTAAAATGTCTGTGGCGATGCGCTGCGCGAACAGAATACGACTTGTGAAACAATTTTAGGTGTGGTTAAAGTACAACCTGTAACTGTCGATCTGAAATGAATGAAAAAAAAAAAGTAAGACCTGTGCCTGATTGTATAATAAAATACAAGCTAATATTAGCGATTTTATATTTAAATTCACTAATATTATCAGCTTGTGCTTTTATTATGCAATTGGGCCGTGATAATTTAAAATTAAACCCTTGTGTGATTGTCATAAGGGTTTCATTTATAAAAGGTTGTGCATCAGTGTTGTTCATTCCGGATCAACAAGTACAGTCAATCAAATTGAATCTTGACCCAGGGTGGAAACTTTTAATAATCAATTTCGCTATGATTTGCTTGACAAAAGTATGATAAGTCAACAGCTCCACCCTGGGTCATGATTCAATTTTTTTAACGGTATCGGGCCTCACATTAACTAACCACACTTATAATTTAAATGGTCGTACACAAGACCATTGTTATGTTGTGTGGCTATAAATGTTGTCACTTCATTAATTACAAAACCACATGGTGACATAACCTCATTTGGCTTAGCGATCTCTTATCATCGATCTCATGCTTTTGCGAATTCTTTATTAATTAATGTCTATACTAAGGTTTGTAGGACAGTAGGTAGTTTTTAATTCTGGTTATTTCTTGTGCCTAATTTGCACATTGTTTCTGTATAGTTGTAAACATGGTTTGAATATTATAGTTTAAGAGACAACTGCCACAGAGTACAGCAGAGAGACTGCACTAGTGTTGCCAACTTTCTAACATAGAGGGCTAAAATAATTTTTCTAGCTTCCATAACAGAACAAGTACTACTGGTAGTGGTACTATTGAAAATGTAAGAAGCTGCCGTCAATGGCTAACCAATAGTCCCCTTTCAACCTCAACTTTACTAGTAATGAACATGAGTATGTTCCCAGGTAAAGATGGCACATCCTAGGGCTAGACCAAAGATAATAAGCCAATATATCTAAAATGGTGATGGTGTTCAGTGGAACACTACCCAAATTACCCAAAATAATAAAATCCAACCACCTGATTATGACTGTGACAGCTGATTGCAGATTTGAAACGGGATAAAAAAAAAAACTACTACTCTTGATGGAGCTATTTTTTTAATTTATTTGAAAATGTAGGATAAACCAATATGCAATAGAAAGCCAGCGAAGAGGATTATGATCTGATCTGTGGTGTCTACCCAAGATGATTAACGCATCTCTCACTTCCAGGCCAGGATATCCAGCCGACGCGTGATCTCTCCCGCTTCGTGCGCTGGCCGAAGTACATCCGCATCCAGCGGCAAAAGGCGGTGCTGCAGCGCCGGCTCAAGGTGCCCCCACCAATCAACCAGTTCACGCAGACTCTCGACAAGACCACAGGTCGGTTGATTGTTATGTTATGCGTGCGGGGTCTTTGGTTATGGCTAAAGGCAGACTGAAGAATACGGGTGTTTATAAAGTTGAAACATGTTACGTAGCTGTTTACTCTACTCTACTTTACTCTACTTTATAAATGCGAAAGTGTGTGTTGGTTCGTTTTTCACGTCGAAACGGAGCGGATGCATCGACGTGATTTTTGGCATAGAGATAGTTTATGGACCAGAGAGTGACAAAGGCAAGTAGCCTTTTATCCCAGAAAAATGCACAGTTCCCGAGGGAACAGCGCGCGATAACCGAATACCATGCGGGCGGAGCCGCGGGCAAAAGCTAGATATTTCATATATTATTGTAAGGGTGAGCAACCGGCAAGAAAAAGCAAGGCTACTTTTTATTCTGGAAAAATGCACAATTCCCGAGGGAATGGCGCGTGATTACAAGACACTAGCAGTAAATTAAAAAGTTTGTTTTCCACCTTAAAATTACTTTGTTTTGTAGGCAACTGTGTTCATTTTACTAAAATGCATGGGAATTCTCAAGAATTACATTGTAGTTTTCATTTATACTGGATGATGCAGACCCATGCAAAATGTCATGTCTCTCAGCTTAGCAGTTAAGGTTTAAGAATTTCACATGGATCCTGTGAGAATAGTGGGAAAAGAAGTGGTCTAAGTAACTACTGCTAGGTTTTATTAGATGTCTCACGTTTTGTAATGCACCCATGTATGGGAAACAAATGATAATTGCACCTAATTTATATTCTTTACATGATGAATACATAAATGCAACGATGAATAATCTATGATTATCAAAATATATACGAGCTTTTTAACTCTGATGTGAACAATGACACAAGTACTCTCTCGATTGCCTTGTACAGCAACTGATGATGAACCAATGTTCTTTCAGCCAAGGGTCTGTTCAAGATCTTGGAGAAATACAGGCCTGAGACCCAGGCCGTAAGGAAAGAGCGTCTAAAGAAGGCCGCCGAAGCCAAGGTATGGAAACAATTTGTTATGTAATTAATTATTAATTTAATTTGATAGTTGGTTTAGCGATATCTTAGCAACTGCCAAGTATATCTCGCTCTTTCTTCTGCGAAAGGCTTGCAAGGAAAAGGGATGGCATTCATCTCTTGACATGTATACTTCATTTAATTTAGAATTAGAAACCACAATAACATTATATTGCGTCTGGTCAACTATTTCTTACCTAGCAAATAGTACAATAGTCTGGGAGCCGCAAAATAAAATTGTTTTAATGCCACTGTATTTGTGTGTCTTCAGTTGTTATTCTAGTACAAATTGTAAAGAGATTACAGTTCACGATAATGTTGCTGTGGTTTCTAATTCTAAATTAAATGAAGTATAGTAGTTGTAATTTCTACACTGCTGAGACCCCTGAGTGTAATAGGTACTTAGATAGTCTTGAAAACAAAATATCTGTTCTTTATTTAATTAGGCAACAACAAGCGCTTGTGAATGAATGCCAAAGAATACCATTGGTTCGAAACAATTTTTTATTGAGATGAAACTGGCAAAAAAGGCGACAATTTTTTTTTAAACAAATGCATGTAACGTTAAACCAGCTCTGCAAATCTCGTACATGATGCATAAAAAAACATCCTGATGGCCATGACGACCTCTAACCACCAAGATCTCTGATGCAGCACCGTTCTAGAATATTCCACGGCATTCCAGAACACACTATTGATTGTTCTTTGTCCCGTAGGTTGCCAAGAAGGATGAGCCCCTGCCCAAGAGGCCGAACACCATCCGCTCTGGCACCAACACTGTCACCAAGCTGGTCGAGAAGAAGAAGGCACAGCTTGTCGTGATCGCTCATGATGTTGACCCCATTGAGGTAAGGGATCATTTGGAAAACAGCTCCTTATCAACCAGAGTTTTTGTTGGCATCCTAACTGCCACCCAGTAAGTTATAGGTTGTAGGACCTTGTGCAAGGTCCGCCCGGATTGCTACCACCATCTTGCTCGCTGATCCTGCCGTGAAGCAGCAGTGCTTGCACTGTTGTTTCGGCGTGGAGAGTAAGACAGCCGGTGAAATTATTGGCACTTGAGATATCCCATCTTAGGCATCTAGGTTGGCAATGCATCTACAATACCCCTGGTGTTGCAGATGTTTATGGGCGGTGGTGATCTCTTACCATCAGGAGACCCACTTGCTCGTTTGCCATCCAGCCGAATAATAAAAAAAAAAGTTGGTCTGAAATAAAAAGGTTTGAATTATAGTAGTCCAGTAATTTATTACATTGAATTTTTAGGTATTACATTGAAAAAGTTTAAATAAATTGAAGAATGTAGCAATGATGTAAGAATTTCTTCACCTGAGGCTATGGAACTAGATTTCTATAGCTGCATGAAGATTATTGACTCTGAGCTACTAAACGCTGGAAGCACTGATCTCTGCAAAGTCTACTTAAGTGCTAGACGCTAAACTATTGCTCATAAATCATTTTCACACCCCGAATGTCTTATTCCAGTTGGTGCTCTTCCTGCCCGCTCTCTGCCGCAAAATGGGCGTCCCCTACTGCATCGTGAAGGGCAAGTCCCGCCTGGGAGCCCTGGTGCACCGCAAGACTTGCACGTGCTTGGCGCTCACACATGTTAGTATTATACCTTTACAGTATGTTGTAGACACAGCGGTCTTGTTCGCGTTGTCACGATCCGGGTACCTATTGTCTAAAGCAGCGTTACCAATAATGTACGAGTATGTGTTGCGAGGAATGTTCAGATGACCAGATGGCCTAGTGGCTAGAGAACCTGACTATGAAGCTTTGGGTCCCAGGTTCGATTCCCTTGTCGGGGCAGATTGTATGAAAAATACGAATGTTTGTTCTCGGGTCTTGGGTGTTTAATATGTATTTAAGTATGTATCTATCTATATAATTATGTTTATCCGTTGCTTAGTGCCCATAACACAAGCTTTGCTAAGCTTACTTTGGGACTAGGTCAATTAGTGTGAATTGTCATGTGATATTTAATTATGTTTTTCATTAACCAATAGGAACGCTTGATTTACCCATCCTCGCTTCGCTCAGCTGTTTCGACCAGAGATGTGCTGTGCGAGCATGTGTAAATGAAGCGTTTCTATTGGTTCATGAAAATACATTCCTCGCAACACATCTTTGGTGGAAACGGAGCTTTAAGCCGAGTTTAGACTTGAAAAGAAAATCATGCAAGTTTTTAAGTCTGTTGTTGTCCATGGTTAACACTTTCACTGTCCCTTGCTTTCGCCACTGGCATATGTCGATACGTCCGTACATTATAGGTAATGCACAAAATGTACAGAATCGTGGCAGAGTTAATTTGAAAGTAATACATGTAATGCAAACAGTGTTAAATGAGGCAATCAACTTTTTTACCGACACTATTCTGTCCGCGACATTTTTCTAACAATTGCAGATTTTTGTAACATGTTTTTTCTGTAATATAATAGATGGTGTACATGATTACATTATAACATCCTACGTAAATTCAACGTTTTAAACCGTGAAATATCTTGTTGGAAGTACGATTTTGAGACAATTTTGGTAACTCAGGAGACTCCCAAAGTGTCGGTTAAATAGTTGATTGGCCCAAACGAATTAACGTGAAACATGTTATTCCCATGGACAGTGTCCTAGCGGTCACGTCTCCTGACACCTCCCTAAATGATGATCATGATATTTGCTATCTGAGAGCCATGCTGTCAAACCTTCTACCACCAATAGAGCTATCTGACGTCACCTCCCCCCATACTCGACGCTCCCCCCACAACCAGTCTACATCTCTGTCTCCCGCAGGTGGAGTCCGGCGACCGCGCGGCCTTCACCAAGGCGGTGGAAGCCATCAGGACCAACTTCAACGAGCGTTATGAAGAGCTCCGCCGGCACTGGGGCGGCGGCGTGCTCGGCAACAAGTCGAACGCTCGCATCGCTAAGCTCGAGAAGGCTAAGGCGCGCGAGCTGGCGCAGAAACAGGGCTAGGCCGAATAAATGTTAAGACGTAGAGATTTGTTTTATTTGGGGAACTTGGGGGGTTTTAACAGGTTCCTTGTTCCATGACGCACATGTGCCTTATACGTGATTTTACTGGTACGTTCACTGATGTAAATAAAGCAGTTTTTTTTTAACTAGCTCATAATGTGTCCCACTGCAGGGCAAATGCCTCCCACTTCTTATTCCACTCGTCTTTACTCTTGGCAAGCTCTTGCCAATCTGACTAGAATCGGTCCAAATCGTGCCGCTGTCTCCTAGGTCTGCCTCAGCTCTGGTGCCTGTCGCACGGAACCCAATCGGTGATTACTTTGGCCCAACGATTCGGATGCTTGCGGCAGACGTGTCCCGCCCAGTCCCATTTTAATTTGGCGGTCTTCATTCCCACATTGACGACTCGAGTTCTGGAGCGCAGCTCTGTTTCTGATTCTAAAAGATCTCCGGATACCTACAATACTCCACTCCATAGCTCGCTGGAAAATCTTGAGTCTGGTCTTCTGAGCCTCAGTCAAAGTCAAAATATCCAACGAAAATGATTATTGGGACACTACATTGGGGATATTACATTACTTTTTTTTTTTTTTTATACGACTGGAAGGCAAACGAGCAAGTGGGTCTCCTGGTGGTAAGAGATCACCACCGCCCATAAACATCTGCAACACCAGGGGTATTGCAGATGCGTTGCCAACCTAGAGGCCTAAGTTGGAATACCTCAAGTGCTAGCAATTTCACCGGCTGTCTTACTCTCCGCGCCGAAACACAACAGTGCAAGCACTGCTGCTTCACGGCAGGATTAGCGAGCAAGATGGTGGTAGCAATCCGGGCGGACCTTGCACAAGGTCCTACCACCTGCAAACTTTATCATTACTATGGGGACGTGTCAAATGAACGCTGCACATTGGTTCGGGACAGGGAAACTGTTAATTTCCAGCGTAGTTTCCATGCATAGTGCATATAGTGACCACAAATGTACACAAATATTCGACCTTGCCACATTTACAATGTGGTACAAAGTCAATTGAAGTCATTAAAAATTATAATTGTTTTTAAATAAATCCCTCATAGGTTAAAAACATCGATAAGTACGTCAATGGTTTAAAACATAAAACTGATTCATTTTGTAGTAGGTATACCTAGTGCCATCCACGAAGACGCGTGATTTTGTAAAAATCATCGATATATATGGTAAAAAAAATTAGACATTAATGACATTGTAGTAAGAACCACGGCACGCGTCATCGTGAATGACTACCTATACCGAAATTATCGTGGCCTGGAAAAGGGTTAAGTTGACCTGTCGTACAATCAAGGAAACTGAATCACTAAATGCATTTTCAAAGAAATCTGCGAAATTATTTGAAAATTCCACGCTGTACGAACCCGGGGTTCACCTTCGTCCTGGATGGACTAAGGGGACTTGTTCTGACCCTTTATACATATGAGCGGGCCAAATATTCTTGCGTATTGAATTTGACCCACTTCCAGTGGTCGGACTGACTTAAAATTTGGTATAATTATGTATACGGTGACAATATAATCTAGTAGTGATATTCTGATGGTCCAGCCAGGATCGTCTCTGCAGTACGGAACTCCGATCGACTTGAAATTTGGTAAGGAAATATGTGATTATCCGTAGCAAAAGGGTCCATAAGGCAGCCTGCCTAAGTTTCACGCACGACACAAACTTCGAGTTTCGTAGTTAACCTGCTGACTGGCAGCGCGACTGTCACATTCGCAGAAATTAACGGCCTCCGTAAGCATTTGCAATGTACAAATGAAAACAATTAGGTAACAAAAGTACCGAACGTTACTATTAACGAAAACAAACTGTAGGGACATACTTAACTTTGCTGTTGGATAACTGTTGTCCCCACTCATCGACATAGGTCGCGGTTAGTTTATCAACTGCAAGTAACTTTGTAATCTCAACAAAGTAATATTTTGTGACGTTAGGATAGGTTTGTAACTAACTATAAAACGGTATTCAAACTTCTTATTGGATGTAACCTTCATACTAAAATTCAAGTTACTAGGACACTCCGGAAGTATATTAATTACCCTGCAGGTTTCGATTCCCCAGATTTTTTTTTGAAACGCCTTTAGAACTATTTAGATTGTGTTGACTTAAAACATTGTTTTATTCAGTGCTCCGAGGTAGCAGACCTGAGTAGGTATTTGATATCAATTTCAGCTTGATTTGATATGAGGCAGCGACAAAAAATCTGGCACTCAAAAATGTGTATGCAGTATCTAAGTAATATTAGGTAATTTTGTATGTAGAGTGGGCAAATTTTTTTGTCGCTGAGTATACCTCCACGCGTTCCTGAGAACAATAAGGGTCTAGACAGGGGTTGTAACGGAGGCCTTCTTAGCGGAGGCCGAGGCGGATGCGAAGGTGAAAATGGATGTGGTAAAATACCTAGTAGTTTATGGTTTATTCAACTCAGAAATCTCTAAAAAATTAAATGAAAACTGCCGAATCTCAACTTTTTTCGACCTTATCGTGTGACCTAAGTAAACAATTACTTTGTACAAAATTGGTTAGAAAATCTTCCCCCAAAATCGTTATTTCCTTGTAGCCAAATTTCTCGCGTTTTTTCTCAATTAGGTATGCTTTTTTCCCAATATGCTTTTTTCCCAATATGCTTTTTTACTGAAGCATATTTTTACAGTAGCGTTTTTTTTCAATCAGGATCGACACAGAAATAGACAGGTACTGTGTCTGTCAACTAGGATATAAAGATTTTGGGGAAATGATCTTACAAGTCGTCGTTCTCAAAAACTCCGCATCTCAACTTCGCAAAAAAAATTGCGGAGGCGAAGGTATGATTTCTTGAGGAACTTCCGCAGTAACGGAGGCAGAGACGAAGGTCCGTCGCAACCCTAGTCTTGACAGACGGACAGGAGGACAGCAAGTGATCTTTAAGGATTCCATTGTTACCAACTAAGGTACGGAACCCTACTGGCACAATTATCCTCCGATGGACAGAGAAAACTAGGTACTTAAGTAATAAAACCGACAAAATTCAGTGTAGTCCATCTTACAATGTATTTCGGCATAAGAAATTTCTGCAATTCCCTTTTATGCCACCGTATTCTGCGGTGCGCTTAGGTTTTTAGTATTCCGCCTGACTTTTATTAGTCGTAAACACAATGTATTTCCTCGATTCAGCCGTTGCGACATGCTGTGGTTGCGGTGCGGGCTTCTCTTGTTTATGTGTAAGTATTTAAATGAAACTGCTTGATAGAATGTAGGTATAACATGCCAGGTTAATGTGGTACGAACCTGAGGCCGTATTGCCTATTCTGATGATCGCAAATAAATGACAGTTTTTGTATGCGAAATCTGTTTGATTGCGATCGCGAACGTCAATAATGCTAGGCCTCTTAGTAGTGTCAGGGTCCCGTTTCCCTAAGCGTGCCGGAATTGATAAATTAACAAAATGGTAAAAGTGAATTTAGCTACTTTTGCTTAACAGCCCGCCCCCCCCTGAAATGTACAATAAGTATGTAACAAAAATTATTTTATATCCTCTTTCTCTTCATATCTGTAAGAAGTCTAAATGGGGGAGGACTAAATATATGGGCGTCTGTGTGTCTGTCTGTGGCACCGTAGCTCTTAAATGGGTGGACCAATTTGAATGCGGTTTTTTTTATTTGATAGCAGGTTTTGTAGCGATGGTTCTCAGACTATGTTTCATCAAAATCGGTTCAGCCATTTTTGAGAGATTGAGCTTTAAAGTGACGAAGGGTTTTCCAACTTTTTTGTACTGTTTTTTTAGCTCTGCAAGCGTCAGATGCGGTCAAAGTCAATATGTTGGGATCTCTGAGTCTAGGGAAAGACGTAATGAGCGTCCTAGAAGACTACGTCAAGCAAAACCTGATCAAGGAAAAGGGAATCGGAAGGATAAGTGGCAGAAGAATGATGTCACCACCAGATGTACAATCCGCTATCAAAACCGCCGCTCTATGTAAGGGCCTTATCTTTTGTTCTGGCGACACAGAAAATTTACTAAACGAATACGTAGAAGCTTTATCCAAAGCCATTTCTGAAGTATTCGAAGGTATTCTGCAAAACGACGCTTTCGAATACACATCGCACAAATACATACGAGACATAAAGAAGATCCTAAAACACGCCAATTCGAAAGTTCACGAAGAAAACGAGGTTTACATGTGGACTGATGTTTTGAAGAAAATAAGCACTGCGATGTTCGAGAAGGCGGTTGTATTCACAACTGAGAGATTAGATTCGATGGCTGATAAAACGAAAGTTATCCATGTTATAATGCAACAACTTGTTTTAGCTGTTGGGAGGGTGGAAACTGACTATCAAACAAGACTTTGCACCGCGCACAAAATATGTATAGCTGATTTAGAGTGCACACAAGCTCTAAACATTGTATTTGAACCAATGAAAACTATGCAAGAGTCAAAATTGAGGGTATTCGTGAAGGTATTTCGCGTTTTGTTGGTTGAAACTCCGCTGTGGACTGGGCTAACACCAACAGTAAGAGACGAATTTAGACGCGTGTTAAACGAGATGGTTAACAAACCCGATGCAGCTGTGAGAGACATTTTGCTGGCCTTTCAGAAAGTTCTCGAAGACCGTTTGGCGCGAACTGAGCCGTCGGCCAATGATGTCTTATTAATAAACTGTATTTTATCCGATATGGACCACATATACAATCACCATAAGAAGCATCCGTTCGAGCATTTCCTTAGTAAATACGATGACTGGGTCAACCAAGGCGGCTCGCTAGAAATTCATATGAAGAAATTGTTCAATGAAATCACTAATCGAATGGACGAGCAGACCGATGAGTTCACGCGTCGACTTATGACTCAAGTTAGCACGTTTCTGGAATTAACTGTCGGCAAGGGGACGAGTGAATAAATAAAATTATTTACGGTTTTTGATCGGGAATATTGATTAGACTCTGACTAGCTAAAGCTGTCCTTGCATTTTTTACGAAACTTTAGTCTGGAATCCTTAAATTTATTAATTATGATGCCGTCTCTATTTTTTTTGTTCGAATAGACGGAGACGGCATCACATTTAACCGTCTTCTTCTTAAGATGCCTCTCCGAATAATTCCTAATAACCTTCGGTTGGCAGTCAGTTCTGAATATTTCTCCCTGTCTCTAGCGAGGCGAAATAGATGGGCAGCACTCGCGATGCCGGTCCACTCCCGAAGATTCCTCAGCCAAGACTTCTTTCGACGGCCTACGTGTCTTTTGCCAGCTTTGCCCATCATAATGAGCTGCAGAAGACTGTATCTATCATGTCGCAACACATGTCCCAGACGCGCCACTTTTCTTTGACGGATGATATTCCAAAGACAAAGACCTTTAACCGTCAGTTAACACTAATCAATGGATGGTGAAACAGCCCCTAAACACAGTATATATATAAGCTAAAGCAGTAGGAAAGCTACGAACAAATCGATCGAAACAAACACACATACAGACGCGCGCTCTACGGGGGTCTCGCGACTGCAGTACCGCGAGACTCCCTTAGAGGTCGGGTAGAGCGCGCGTCTAGACGCGCGCTCTACCCGACCTCTAAGGGAGAAATCGATCGAAACAAACACACTCACACAGACGCGTCTGTGTGAGTGTGTTTGTTTCGATCGATTTGTTCGTAGCTTCCATACTGCTTTGGCTTATATATATACTGTGCGGTATATGTTTGACATACTTACTACTATAAGACGCGGTGTCACTTACCTACTTATTCGACTGTAGTCACGCATCGTATTCCAGTTTCAAAGCGCCGCTTGGAAAAATAAATCGCATTTTCATCTTTGAAATTAGATATTCTTAGCCTTTCGAAGGAAATAATATCAATGGGGGATTCATAGGGTGTTCTAGGAATCGTCAATATGGAAATTGAACTTAAATATGACCTGACTTTTTCCTATACCGATGATATAAGTAATTCGCTTTTAGTGGCATGAAATCGCTTTATATCGGCCAAACATCTTAAAAGGGTATAATTTGTGAAATAAAATAAATCATACTTTTTTGCAAATTAAATCATACTTTTTTTTATTCGACTGGATGGCATACGAGCAATTTGGTCTCTTATGGTAAGAGATCACCATCGCCCATAAACATTTGCAATACCAGGGGTATTGCAGATGCGTTGCCAACCTAGAGGCCTAAGATTGGATACCTCAAATGCCAGTAATTTCACCGGCTGTCTTACTCTCCACGCCGAAACACAACAGTGCTAGCACTGCTGCTTCACGGCAGGATTAGCGAGCAAGATGGTGGTAGCAATCAGGGCGGACCTTGCACAAGGTCCTACCACCTGCAAACACAACTATAAACACCTTGTGTTTGGGCGTTCGTTAAAATATCTAAAAAAATAATTTAAAAACTAAAACCCGACAACGAGAAAAATAAGTTCTAGGGTCCTAAAAAAATTAAATTAATAATCTATTCTGACATACTCTTTCTTTTCGTAAAAAAATATATCCGAACGAAATATTAGATCGGCAGACGTGCAACCGTGGAACACATGTAAATACAAACATACCTACTAACCTAACCTTCTCTATATAGACTGCTAGTTTGGTTGACAAACAAAGTACAGGTTACTAAAAATAGACACAGTAATATTTTTTAAAGATTTTTTTTGTGAAGTTTCCAATCCGCACTGGGCCCGCGTGGGAACTATGGCCCAAGCAGCAGTGCGATGTGTGGATTTTTTTAACATAAACGTGTACGTAAAATAGCAACTCATTGATTCTGGAAGGAAATGGACATTTAAAAAAAAGAGTACCCTTTCTTTTTTTTTAATTTTGTAAAAAATATAGTTTTTCCTACTCAGAATCAAGAGCACAATCGATTTCTATCGTTTAAAAAAAATCCCAAAAAAATGACAGTTTTGCGACGACTTTTTCATACACTTGGTATGGGCGTGACAAAACTGACTCATAAAAATTTGTATGAAAAACTGGGGACATTTTTTTAAACGATTGAAATCGATTGTGCTCTTGATTCTGAATCGGAAAAACCATATTTAATCCAAAATTTCAAAAAATGGGCGTTTTAAAAAAAAGAGTACCCTTCCTTTTTTTTGAAATTTTGTAAAAAATATGGTTTTTCCTACTCAGAATCAAGAGCACAATCGATACCAATAGTTAAAAAAAAAACCCAAAAAAAATTCAGTTTTGCGACGACTTTTTCATACACTTAGTATGGGCGTGACAAAACTGAGTCATAAAAATTTGTATAAACGTTTTTAGGTATATTTTTATTTTTTTAAACGATCGGAATCGATTGTGCTCTTGATTCTGAGTAGGAAAAACCATATTTAATCCAAAATTTCAGAAAAAACGTAAAGGGTACACTTTATTTTGAAAACGCCCAAATACAGACGTAAACCTTTTTATTGTCCTCATTATGTGTTCAAGCTCTTTGTTTGAGATCTCTTTCGCCGTGTAACAAACAATTATAATAATCAGTTTACTTTGCTTTGTTAGACTGTTAACGAAATCTCGGAACAAACACAACTTGACTTTCCACCGTTATTTTGTTACCCGACACAGACAACTTATAACAAAGATGGAGCACAATATCCTCCTGAGTCCATTTTTAGGGTTCCGGAGCCAAAATGGCAAAAACGGAACCCTTATAGTTTCGCCATGTCTGTCTGTCTGTCTGTCTGTCCGTCTGTCTGTCTGTCTGTCTGTCCGTCCGCGGCTTTGCTCAGGGACTATCAATGCTAGAAAGCTGTAATTTTGCACGGATATATAGGTAAACTATGCCGACAAAATAGTACAATGAAAAATTCAAAAACAATTTTTTTAGGGTACCTCCCATAGACGTAAAGTGGCGGTGATTTTTTTTTTCTCATTCAACCCTATAGTGTGGGATATCGTTGGATAGGTATTTTAAAACCATTAGGGGTTTGCTCAAATAATTTTTCGATTCAGTCATTTGTTTGCGAAATATTCAACTTTAAAATGCAAATTTTCATTAAAATCGAGCGTCCCCCCCCCTCTAAAATCTAAACCGGTGGGAGGAAAAATTTGAAAAAATTCAGGATGGTAGTCAGTATATATCAAACTTCCAAGAAAACTATAACGGCTAAGTTTGCTTGAAAATTATTAGTAGTTTATGAGTAAATAATAGCAGAGTAAGGTATAAAATATAGGTACCTAAACTTGGAAGATTCCGTATAAAATACGAAATCCTTAGAAAAATATTAAGTACTTAATTTTTTCGTAATGGCTACGGAACCCTATTTTGGGCGTGTCCGACACGCTCTTGGCCGGTTTTTAACAAACTTAGCGTTTAAGACCTAGACGTGGTTGATCTGCTTTGTTATTTTGGACTTTACTTCAAAAACTTAGAAAGAATAAAGAATTATTCAATGAAAAATATGTACTTTATAAAGTACATTTGGCCGTTATTCTTATAGTGTTAATTGATCCTTTATAAAGTACGCGAGGACTTAAGAGGATATAAGCATATTTGTTTGCATAATCTGAGGCCATATTGTTGGTATCCGTATATTTCGCAACTAATGTTTGGCAACCTGATTAATTTAACAACTTTTTATTTTGCAAACTCTATGTATAAGTATTTATCATAGAAACATTCCGAGGGATTAAAATATTTCTTTAAATAACATCATCGACATCGTTGTCGATATGACTGGAAGGTATAAGTATCGCATAGTAGGCAAGTGTAAAGAATGTTGTAATATAAAACGTAGAAGTTCTGCCCTCGCGTCAGCAGGGCTACTACGAAACTCTTAAGTTCGTATCGTACCGCTCCTCTCGCTCTCGTATTGAACAGTATAAGTGTCAGAGGGAGCGCACGACATGAACTTCGAGTTTTGGTCAGCCTTTACGTAACTAATTGAGACGTTAACACGAACATTTTGAGTCCACAATCTTCTCCACGAGCAGAGTACCAAGTACTGAGCTTTCTTCACATGCATAAGCTTCATATTATACCTAACCAAGTTGGAAACTTGGATATACTTCGCAGGGTTGCCACCACCATCGTCTAAATTTGCCATTACAGCCTTTGATGAATTATACCTGTAGATTCACAATCGCGCGCCCAAATATGTCCGAGCCAAATGAGCGCCACTTTGAATCACTGGCCTAAAATCACTGTTTCAGATCACCGGGATAGGTTAGGTCGATATTTTGGTCGATAGGTCGATCGGTAGATCGATAGTAGGTAGATAGGTTGGTAGAATGCTCGCCTGCCACTTTGGTAAAAGTGGCCTTCTTTTTTCTCAGTACGTTGTTGTCAAGTGTCAAGCGTTGTGGAGTTTTGCCGCTAGCGAAATTCGCCCGTAATAGAGTAAAGACTAGGTTCAAATTTCGTCTCGTATTATTTTAATTATTTTGTGTAAAATGACTTTATTTGTCACGCAAACAAAACAATAATTCTGACATTCTTTGAAGGGGATTTTGTTCGGCAATGTGCGTCCTGGTTTAAATGTCATAAATTTGAAAGATATATACAAGTGATTAGCAGAATACAACAATGAAATAAAGGCGCCATATCTGCTAGAGAAAAAAACCGGCCAAGAGCGTGTCGGACACGCCCAAAATAGGGTTTCGTAGCCATTACGAAAAAATGAAGTAATATTTTTCTAAGGATTTCGTATT
This sequence comes from Choristoneura rosaceana, assembly GCA_037349165.1. Taxonomy (NCBI): domain Eukaryota; kingdom Metazoa; phylum Arthropoda; class Insecta; order Lepidoptera; family Tortricidae; genus Choristoneura; species Choristoneura rosaceana. The sequence goes on along the minus strand of JAZBNJ010000006.1, from coordinate 4,611,149 downwards.
TAATACGGAATCTTCCAAGTTTAGGTATATTTTATACCTTACTGCTACTATTTACTCATAAACTACTAATAATTCTCAAGCAAACTTAGCCGTTATAGTTTTCCTTTTAAGTTTGATATACTGACTACCATCCTGATTTTTTTCAAATTTTTCCACCCACCGTTTTAGATTTTAGAGGGGGGGGGGGGACGCTCGATTTTTTTAAAAATTTGCACTTTAAAGTTGAATATTTCGCAAACAAATTACTGAATCGAAAAATCGTTTTAGCAAACCCCTAATGGTTTACCTATCCAACGATACCCCACACTATAGGGTTGGATGAGGAGAAAAAAAATCACCGCCACTTTACGTCTATGGGTACCCTAAAAAAAAATGTTTTTGAATTTTTAATTGTAATATTTTGTCGGCATAGTTTACCTATATATCCGTGCCAAATTACAGCTTTCTAGCATTGATAGTCCCTGAGTAAAGCCGCGGACGGACAGACAGACAGACAGACATGGCGAAACTAGAAGGGTTCCGTTTTTGCCATTTTGGCTCCGGAACCCTAAAACGTAGATTTTTCTAAAAATCGCTTTTAATTCAATTTCCAAGCACATGCATTTTTCTCTTCGCTAACATTGTCTGTACCTACATCTATATTTTCTTAAAAAAATATTTGATATGGCATTATACGACAAATTCAGGGCTTTTTAAATACCACCATGTTTCGAGACATCTTGAATTGGTGTTAAATTCCGGGAAAACGTTTTATATGGCAACCCCATTCGCACGGCATCACACGTCTTGGTTACTCAGAGTAGAATAATTAAGAAGTTTTACTTAACTTTCTTAATTCATTTAAAAGACTTAAGTAATGAAACTGAGACTGAATTCAGTCCAATCAATCTGGTACCTATGTATTTTCTTATACCTACACACACAAGGACTCTGTTTACCTCAGAAACAGTGGCGGACTTAGCCCGTCAGAGGCCCGGGGCGGCAAAGCTGAATGAGGACCCAAAATTTAAAAAAATGCAGTTTAAAAAAATTTAGGTACTAAGCACATTTTGTAGGATTTGATCAGGGGAACGCGGAGGCATTTGGGGGCCCCCCAAGACCGGAGGCCCGGGGCGGGCCGCCCCTTCCGCCCCCCTGTTAGTCCGCCACTGCTCAGAAATGTTAGTTTATGCCTCTTAGTAGGTACAATCGTAATCTCTGAGGAACTCTTTGACCTCATTCCAGCTGCGGGGTTCCATTACAGATCCACCCGTCGTAAGTTCATATCATCGACATCATGTTGATGAATGGCAGTCTTCGACGGTGCGTTTTAAGCAGTCTTTTTTGCCACGAACTTGCAAAATCTGGAACGAGCTTCCCGCTGGGGTCTTCTAGTTACGACCTGGGTGCCTTTAAGAGGCGTGTGTACAATTTTCTGCAGGGCCGACAACGCACTGGCACCGCTAAAAGCGATGCGGGTGTCTATGGACAGTGGTGACTTAACATCAGGTGACCCACTAGTTCGTTTGTCTGGCCTCTCTAACAAAAACCACACTGCATGTTTTGTGTTATAATATGTAATTTAGTAAGTAAGTACCTATATAATTAGTAAAAATCCACACTGTTGAATTAGGATACATAAACCTGTAATGACAGTCGTGTGTATGTAATAAATAAATAAAAAAAAAAATAATAAAAAAAAAAAAAAAAATAGCAGACGAAATCACAGGGCAAAGTTAATTTCTATTCGAATATGCCATTGATTTTCCAATCACTATTCTAACTGATAAGTATAGTATCGTCAAGTCTCCAGCCTTTCATGGATCGTAATCCAACTTCCTTCAAAGCTTTGCATAAACGAGTTAATTTGAATATAATGCCTCCTACCCGCTCGGTTATTGGCTATCCGTCCCTTTCTAACACAGAGTGGGTGAAAGAGCAAAGCGTCGTGTCCAGGATAAAAGCAAGTGCTCTTTGCGGACATGTATCGTTACGCGAAGCGGTGGAGGCCTGGACATAGGCTAAGAGTATAGGCTCTTTGTTCAGTAAGTTTTTTAAAGACGAATTGTTTTATAGCGAACTTGGAATTGCAGGGGAAAATCGACGTTGTCACTACTCTCCTCTGTCACAGCTCTCCTCGGTCTCCCCTATATACATTATGAGTGTTTACATTGTGGGAGAAAAGTCCTCGAGTGGCGACTACGAACCGAAAAACGAAGCGTTTTCGGGCCTCCCACTAGGTGAACTGACAACATCGTGCAGGCAACCGGTGGATGCAAAGGCGAGTTGTCATTCATTGTGGCGATCTAAGGGGAGGCTTTTGTTCAGATTCCGGCTGATAATGATGACGATGAGTTTTTACAGGCAGTTCCGTAGCCAAAATGGCTAAAACAGAACCTTTATAGTTTCGCCATGTTGGTCTGTCTGTCCGTCCGAGGCTTTGCTCAGGGACTATCAATGCTAGTGTAGTCTTTTAAAACCATTAAAAGGGGGTTGCTAAAACAATTTTTCGATTCAGTGATCGGTTTGCAAAATATTCAACTTTAAAGTGCTCATTTTCATTAAAATCGAGCGACCTCTAAAATCTAAACCGGTGGTTGGAAAAATTTGAAAACATTATTAATGTATTCATTCTAAATTTTTTTGCGGCAAAATTAATAATTTTAATTTATTGCTGCCATGGTATACCTATATACAAGTACATTAAAATACATGACTCTCCCACCCCCCCCGCAATCCGTTTCACCTCTCCCCCCCTTGAAAAGTGTCCCATTTTACAGATTTTCTAAATTTTCAGGAAACTATACAAGCTAGGACAAAATGGTCAAAGACTTAATTATTTGTCAATAAACTACCTACCAATAAGTCCTAACATTCATTTTGATACGATTTTTAGTTTCCAAGCTATGGTGCATCAAAGTTTACTAAAAATGTGCGCTTAGCGGAAATAAAACATAACATAGAAAAGCAACAACAATATTTATTATTTTTTACCCACGACGGAACGGAGAAGGTATATATATGCGTTTAGGGTGAGAGGTTGTTTGTTTGTTTGTGCGCAAAAATGAATGTTCACATTTATCTGCAGAACGGTTTGACTAATTTAAATGCGGTTTTCTGTAATGGCTTTGTAATTTATCGACGGTGGTTCTTAGATAGGTGTTATGGCGTTTATCCGCTAGGGGGCGCTACAGTAATCATTTTTCACTCGAAAAATGACCACCGAATGTTCCCAATTATCTTCAGAATGGATTGGCTATTTTTAATGTAGTTTTCCGTAATGGATTTGATGTTTATCTAAGATGGTTCTTAGATAGGTGTTATAGTATTAACCCGCAAGGGGGCGCTACAGTAAACATTTTCCATTTAGCTCTAGAAAGGTTTGACTGTCTTTGATGTAGATCTCTTTAAGGGGTTTGATGACTGTCTTTAATAGTTTTCGAAAGGCGTTCACATGTATATAAAGGTGGGTGCATGGCAGTGCCTCCGCCAAGACAAACAAAAAGGCAGACGGGACATTACCTACACATTTTCATACCGTTTCATCATGATACTAACTTTTATTTGACCTGCAATGTATGTAGGTACTTATGTAAATAATATACATATGTGTGTTTGTATGCATGTTAGGGCCTTGCAAGTTAATTTGCCACACTTTCAGCTATCGTATTGACTTGAAATTTGGCACACTTATGTAAATCTGGTAACAATACAATAATCAGGTAGTGACATCCTGGTTATGTAGCCAGAATCGTCTCCAGAGAAAGAAACTCTTCAATAGTTTACGGCACAGGCGTGGAAAATAACAGAATTACCTACCTATTAAATTTTATTGGCACTGTGTTTATATGATAGAATAGACACAACTTGATGTTGCAGCTAGGCTCGTCTTCCCACAAAAGAACTCCTCGATGGTTGATAGCACAAATGCATAAAACTTTGCACGATTATTCAATTGCAATGACAATACATTATATCCCCATACACCACCTGATGCTGTAGCTAGGGTTTTTTCTTCCTCCCGAAAATTCTAAGAAAGCTAAAATTTTGTACGCTGATTGAGAATTCCACATAAATAAAAAAAAATGTGACTTCCAACCTCTAATCCTTGTTAATGGGGTCAGGGCTTGCAAAAAAACTAGTAAAAATTTTAGGCTAAGCCGCTGAAGCCTGATCTTACTTACTAATCCTATACCTACATACCTACTTTGGCTTAAAAGTTTGGCTTGGCCGTTTCATATTTAAATCAGTTCGTATGTCATGTCAATAAAAAAAAAATAAGCTGTTTATTTCAAGCAAAAAAAATCATACAAAATTCAAAGCAATCAATCATCAAGCATTCAATTCAATTTTTTTTTTATATAAAGTCAGGGCTCAGGCTCCGTTTCCAGCAGCGATGTGCGAGGCTGTGTTGCGAAGAATGTGTGTTTTATGAACCAACTAGCTTATGCCCACGACTTCGTCCGCGCAGGACCTAGGTTATCGCACGGTGGCACCCTCTACCGGAATAAAAAGTATCCTATGTAGATCCTTGGGGCTTAAATTATCTCTATACCAAATTTCATCAAAATCGGTTCAGCAGTTTTGACGTGAAAGCGTAACAGAAGACAGACAGAGTTACTTTCGCATTTATAATATTAGTAGGGATAGAAACATTTAATTTTCCTTGCTTCGCTCTGCTCAGCTTCCACCAAAGATGAGTGCCAGGATAAGGAAATGAAACGTTTCTATTGGTTCATGAAAAACACATTCCTCGCAACACATCCTCGCACATCTCTGGTAGGAACGCAGCCTCATGTTGCAACTTGGCTTTTCATAGCGTTTGAAAACTTTTTAAAGACTAAAGCGTTATTTATGAGCATGTTAGTAAGTGTTGTGAATATTAGCCTCTCATTTTACACAAAATGTTTTAGTGAGATGAATTATTTCTTTAAAAAGTTTAAAATAAAAAGTAAAATTAAAAATTTTGAAAAAACCCACGACGGTTCGTATAGAAAAAGGGTTAAATAATTTTTATAAACATCCCCCGACTAAAAGTGATTACAAACGCAAAAACATCCGTCGGGGGCTGCCATTGCCCTCTCTGTTACATTTCAATTAAAATGTTAAGAAAAGCTACTACAAACAAAACTACCTTTCTCTCATAGTGCATTCCAAATACAATTTTAATCAATCACAAATTCATACAACTACAGAATATTAGTTAATTTCGGGGTTAGTAATCCAATGCTATTTCAGTTACAATGTTAAGAAAACTACCATGAATATCTTTGTCTCATAAAGTAGGTACATTGCCCACACAATAAGTTCATTTCGGTGCAGGTAATGGCAGCCCCCGACTGATGTTTTTGCGTTTGTAATCACTTTTAGTCGGGGGATGTTTATAAAAATTATTTAACCCTTTTTCTATAGGAACCGTCGTGGGTTTTTTCAAAATTTTTAATTTTACTTTTTATTACAAGAAATGCGTTTATCTAAACAAAATAAACATTTTTTATTTATTATTTATATAATAAGTACTTAATATCTAACAAAAATCAGTATCATCATCATTAACTTCTAAAGACTTGTTGAAACAACTAAGGCCCTGGCAATGGTTGTACATGGTGGAACAACGCAATCCAGCTTTGACACATCCACATCTTTTTCGACAGCCTTTTCTGCAGCTGCACGATACTATTTTGAGTATCGACTGTGGAGCTGGTGATTTTGTGGTATATATGGGTGATAAAAAGTTATTATTATTTTTCCAACCCCAGTTTTCTGGATTCAATTCGTTTCCTCGCCATAATTGTACTTGATGAAAAGTACGCATTGAATGCTGAAAAGCTGCTCCTGATGAAGGTGGTAACTTTGATAATATCACCGTATTGTTCGTCAGACCAACATATCTGTTGAAATGGACGTATCGTAACTCGTTTAAACTTTTCTCGCTTTGCTTAGCCCCATACAATGGTTTTCAATTTTTAGTCATCTTTGATGCACCATAGCTTGGAAACTATAAATGGTATTGAAATGAGTGTTAGTACTTATTTGTAGGTAATTTATTGATAAATAATTCCGTCTTTGACCATTTTGTCCTAGCTTGTATACTTTTCCTGAAAATTGAAAAAATCTGTAAAATGGGACACTTTTCAAGGGGGGAGGGGTGAAACGGATTGCGGGGGGGGGGGAGGGAGAGTCGTGTATTTTAATATACTCGTATATAGGTATCACATAGCAGCAATAAATTAAAATTATAAATTTTGCCGTTTTGCCCATAGAGGTACATTGAAATTTAGAATGAATACATTATATGGCAGTAAGTATATCAAACTTACGAGGAAAACTATAACGGTTAAGTTTCCTTGAGAATTATTAGTAGTTTAATCCATACTAATATTATGAATGCGACAGTGTGTTTGTGTGTTTGTCCGTCTTTCACGCCGTAACCGAGCCGAATCGACGTGATTTTTGGCATAGAGATAGTTTATGGGGCCGAGAGTGACATAGGCTACTTTTTATCCCGGAAACATGCACAGTTCCCGAGAGAACAGCGCGTGATAACCGAATACCACGCGGGCGGAGCTGCGGGCAAAAGCTAGTACTAATATTATAAATGTGAAAGTTTGTGAGTGAGTGAGTGAGTATATTTGTATAACCTGGATTAAAACATAGGATACTTTTTATCCTATGTTTTATTGAATCCAGATTACAAACTAACTTTTTGCCAAATTTCATCCAAATCCGTCCAGCCGTTTTAGCGTGAAGAAGTAACAAACATACTCACTCATTCACTCACATCCTCACTCACTCACAAACTTTCACATTTATAATATTATAGTAGGATTATTATGAACCCTGGCTCTTACACAATCTGAGCGAGGCTGAAAACTTTTCCTAATTAAGTAATGGCCTGCTCCTTGGCTTACAGCAATGAACAATAATTTATAGCATTTTTAACTACTAAGCCACAATACAAGTAATAGCAGTAGGTTGACTCGGTCGTATTCCTACGGCTTACCTACGGCCGGGCGGAGCGCTAGGGTTGGCGTCCACGAAAAGTAAAACAGACGTGTGAAGATTTTTATTTTATGTCTGTAGTTTTACGTGTAATTTTATTATTATTTATTTATTAATTAAATTATAAGTTGGTAATAGAAAAAAAATTGCGTCTATAGTTCGAAACAACTAGTTGTTATTATTGAATTACGCCATTATAAATATTATAGTACCTAGTGCGAGTACCAAGCGCTATAGCCACGTCATAAGTCAACGCACGTAAAGAGCTCTGGGTGACTAGTGGAGGGGATACGGCCCCCTCCCGCGTCCCCCACTGTTGCACCACCAATTTGGTCTGTATTTCGCTCACTGCGCTGGTATGTCGCAAGGAGCTCTTTTTACGTACTCTGCTTTGTACGGAATCGAAAGGGGGGCGAATAGAGCGGGCAGTACGGCACAGCACCTGACCAGCGACTGGAATGCGCGGCACGTGGCGTGGCACTGCGTAGTTGTGTCTTGCGAAAATTGGTTAGCGGCCGTGTAAATGACGCTTGGCTGTGTGCGTGCGTCGATTCGGGCGCCAATATGAAGTCGAACTACTGCCTATTACTTGTATTGTGACTAATCCTCCTAAGACAACTGGGTTTTTTCACGAAAGAACTCTGAAACACTAGGAATTTGCACGATATGGTTTCTTCAAAAGCTTGAAATTAATAATAACTGCCGTTAAATCAAACTGAATTAATTATATTAGTGGTTCATAACCTTTTTAATTTCGTTACCCATATGACCTTCTGGGAAAACTGAATTTAAACTCAAACTCACAACATTTATTGACAACAAAAACACTACATCACAACAAAAACACAGTATAAACATAAATAGGAGAAGAGAGAACAATTAGAGACGTTGTGCTGTAGTGTGATGCCAAAAGGACTCAGCTCAGCATGTGCCGTAGCCCTTTAATCAGAGCTGCAGCGCTGGTTTTCAGCTGAACCCCGGTGAGTGTGCACTCACGTAACCGAACGCGCAATTACCCCCCTTGATATTTAATAAATAGATACAACGCAAGCAAATGAAACAATTCGCACCCCCAACCGAATAAAGCGGTAAAGCTTTTTACCCGACTTTTAATTTTATTAAATTTTTGAATTCCGCGCATTAACATCTATCACGTCAATTTTTTTCGTACTCCTCAGACGTAAATTCACGGAGATATTTACACACACGTTTTTATACTTCCGAAATTAAAATTAGTTTATGTCGGAGAATAAAACCATTACAATACATTACGCGGTCTCGATATAGAAAAAGTTACCTGAATAAGGACGTTAAAAATTAAAACATTTTTATTCGCCCAAAAAGTAGAAACACGTAGACTTGTTTAACCTTTTACGTCGTTATTCTTACTGAACAAATCTTTTACTCTATACGTAAAGAATTATACAAATTCAATTGAGTTCTCTTTTGAATGTAATATACTTTTATGTTTGGTTTGTGACTGTTTCTATGTTGTAATGATGTTTGCAAAACTTTATTAAATAATTTCGGACGTATTTATTCACTATGTTATTGTACTTCGTACAACATCCAACGATTTAGTTTTGCAAGCTTGCTTGAAAGGTCAGTTCCCTTTCCAGCGGGGAATCCCTATAGTCGTAAACATGCATCGCCCGGCTGGCCATCTTATCTCAGTCCTAAATTAGGTCAGTAACAATGCGTACACGTGCGTTTTGTTTATATCAGTCTTCAGGAAAAGTGCAAACGACAGTGTTGAGTGTAACCCCCTTATTCATAAACGACAATCAAACCTATTTTAGTTAAAATGCCGCTAAAATTCGTTTGTCCTTATCTGTCACTTCGACATTTGTATTAGTTAGAAAGGGACAAAGCATTTGTTAGTTAACATAGGCTTGTTAAGTTTTATGAATAAGGGGGCAAAGGTTTAATACCTATATAATATATTTTTTCAAATCATGTCTTGTATACGCGACAAAAAATTGCGGAATTTGCGATGTCGACGAATGCTGAACATGATCGACGATCGGAGTGCCTGTAAGTACCTAACGTAATGCTGCTGTTTATTAAGTGCCTAGGTACTAGGTTTTATTTAACTTGATACCTATGTGTTAGTATACTTATAGGTACAGTCTATCACAGGATTTTAAACTCTGCAATACAGTAGTTTTGTGTTTTGTGTTATGTAGCTTACCTGACTTCTCAAAGTGTAGTTACAGACTAAAACATAAAGCATACCTAATAGTTAACACGACTTTTTTTGTTTCGAGTTGTAATCTTTAAAACTTAGAAATACCTAATGAAAAACAAGTTAAGTAGGTTATATATAACTAGTCCATAAGGTTTAGTTTCAACTGACAATGACAAAAAAAGTAGTTAGGTACACATTTATTCATCAGCGGCACCTACATTTATAATCCATACCTGGGCGACCGAGCTTTGCTCGGGCTAAAACTCTGTACCAAGCGTTTTCCGAAACACATACCAAATCGTTGTAGCCGTTTCTGTGATCCACGAATATGTACCATCCCATCCCAGCCTATATACGTCCCACTGCTGGGCACAGGCCTCCTCTCAGAACAAGAGGGCTTCGGCCATAGTTCCGACGCGGGCCCAGTGCGGATTGGACACTTCACACGCACCATTGAATTGCTTCGCAGGTTTGTGTAGATTTCCTCACGATGTTTTCCTTCACCGCAAAGCCCAAGCACGTGGTAAATTTCAAATGTAATTCTGCACATGAATTTCGAAAAACTCAGAGGTGCGAGCCGGGGTTCGAACCCACGACCTTTTATTTGAGAGGCGATAGGTCAAACCACAAGGCCACCAGGGCTTTGTTTTTTACTGCATTACGTCTAAACCGCTGAACCGATTTAGATGAAATTCGGTATGCAGATAGTTTGAGTGCCGGGGACGGACATAGGATAACTTTTATCCCGGGAAATCGCATAGTTTCCGCGGAACAGCGATTAAAAATTCTACGCGGACGGAGTCGCGGGTAACAGGCTAGTAATGAATAAAACTGGTAGGTACCTATGAAGATAATTAAAGGCCCCGCAAAGGACATGTTCGTTACTCATTCACACCAGAACGGCTTAACGGATCTGAATGAAATTTGGCACCGAGGAGGTTAAAGGCACTTAGGCTAAAATATATTGGTCCAAAATAAAGGAAATAAAGGTGGAAGGTACTCGTCCAGATAAAGTGCTTTTTAAATACAATTTAGAAAATGAATCTAAAACACTAAATATAGCTCGTCATCCCTCACGTCGTAGAGAAAACATAGCGTCTTCTCAAGAACTGCAGTTGGCTTACACGGAATCATTTCCTTTACCAAGACCTTTATTTAACGACTTAAATAGTTTTTATCTACTCTCGCATCGTAATATTCGAATTATAAAATTCAAAACGAGTTTATATTTACATACTTTTTAAACACAATACCGAAATATTAAAAAAAAATTACTTTATAACACTTCTCTTCTAACAAAATAATGTTATAATATAATTTTTTAAACCATTACGATACAGGGCAAATCCAAAAAGTTTATATCAAAAAGTTTTGATTCCAATATTCACTTGTCTGTGGCAGTGCCTGCTTTAGCGCATGCGCGCACATCCTGCACATGCGCAGTGATGTACTGGTTTTACCGCCATTCCGTTCATAGGTTGTCATTCTGTTGTACGAATTTTCGTGAGAAAATTTTGTTTTTGCTTAAAAATGTCTGATATCAGTGAATGCGAAGAAGATTTGACTCCGCCCGATATTTTAGATTCGGCGAAGGAATGACTCATAATTTACCAGCAAAGTGAAGGTCCTAGTATAAGTTCTGGTTGCAATGCAGGTAATTAATTCTCAATGTTTCTTGAACACATGATAGAGGATTTAATATATGAACGTAGATAAAATATTGTATGCAACTGTACGCAATTAGGCCTTATAACACTCGTGTGACCCTTTTATGAAACTCGGCTACGCCTCGTTTCATGAAACCACACTCGTATTAAAAGGACCCCTATTGCGATACAGTTGCATAAATAGCTAATATATAACGGAGGCCATACCAATTCCTTGACCAAGACTTTTACTAAAAATTACTTCCCCAAACGCAAACGTCAGCCGCCACCGCTGCTGAAAATAGTGATGGTGATAGTTCCGAGTAATTACCAATTTTTTTTTATACTTCATTAATAATATTGAGAAATTCATTGTTGATTTAAACAAAATTACGTGTTAATCAGTGCATTATTATGTACAATATGTACACATTTCAAAGTTTAAATACTTAATGATCAATCTAAACTTAAAAACTAATCTTAAATAACTAACCAGATTATTATAGCTATTCTGTGATGATTATACTAGAAATGTTGTTCTATAAGTAAGAGAATATAGTTAATAAGTACGAATATAAACTTTAGTACAAATAAATAAATGTTATAACTTAAAAAAATATAATTATGTCAATTTTTTCTCCACAGACATTTTATTGCCAACCATGCTTATTCATGTTTTATTAAATGTCCAATAATTTGATTATTTCTTGGAAAAATATGTGTGAACTTATTTGTTAGCAATCGAAATACGTATTTCGATTAATTAAAGCTCATTCTATGTGCAATAAATACTAATTTATCTGTTTTTGCTGATTCTGTCGGTTTTTCACTGACGGCCAGATAATATCTGGGGGCACGGCAGTGCCCCCGCCAAGTCGAGCAAAAAAAAAACAAAGGCACGGCCGTACCATACTTTTCTCGAAGCCATTCAGGCTATTTTCAACACCCTGTATTTTTGTTATGGCTAAAGCTAGAACCCTGAATTTTCAGTTACCTATAGGGCCTAATGGGACTTAGATATATTATCAATTACATTCAGTTCGAACACGTAGATTAAGAACTATCACATGTTAAAGTTCCTCAGTTTTGTCACCTACATACCTATACACTGATTTTTGATCATCATAATTCTAAGGTACTTCTAGCAGACCCACAAGCTCCAAATTTTAAACATAATTAGTTTTTAGCCTACATGGTCACAGAAAAATCCAAAATGTTGCAATTTCAATCACGTTTCAAAGTTATATAAACTGCACAAGTAAGTTTGTAATCCCATATAAATACTAGCGATTACAAAGTTACACAGCAATGACTTTATTGAACGTAGTCGTATTGTATACGTATTAATGTTGAGTCTTAATACCTGAGTATTAAGGGTTAAAATGAAATTGCTTATCTTACTAATGTAATAAGTACCAAAGTTCGTTCGTTTGTGAATGTGTGTGCGATGCGAGTGGACGCGAGGATGGACAATGGATAATGGTCGATGGACGATGGGTAGAAAATGGACGTTGGACGATGGAGTGTGGACGATGGACGATGGGCGACGGACGATGGATCATCATCATCATCATCATCATCCCAGCCTATATGCGTCCCACTGCTGGGCACAAGCCTCCTCTCAGAATAAGAGGGCTTGGGCCTTAGTTCCCACGCGAGCCCAGTGCGGACGATGGATGGTGGAGGATGAACGACGGACGACAGAAAACGACGGACGACGACGGATGACGGAAGTTAGACGGGCGAAAGACGAACGACCGACGAAAGACGATGGATGACGACGGAAGTTCGACGACGGACGACAGACGATGACTGACGAGGGAAGTTCGACGACGGACGATGACGGACAACGGACGATGACAGACGACGGACGACGACAGAAGACGAACGCCGACAGACGACGGACAACGAACGATAGACGATGGCGACGACGGACAAAAGACAACGACCGACGACGGACAAGACAACGGACGACGGATGACGGACGATGACCGACGATCGACGACGGATGATGGAGGGTGGACGATGGACGATGTACGATGGACGACAGACGGTAGACGGACGACGGAAGTTCAACGATGGGCGACGATGGACGACGGATGACGACCGACGATCGACGACGACGACGACGACGACGATGACGACAGTCGGTACGGACGATGGACTGTAGACGATGAACGAGGATGGACGATGGACGATAACCGAGGATAGACGATGGACGGTGGACGATAGACGAGAATGGATGATGGATAGTGGACGAGGATAGACGATGGATGGCACACGATGGACAAGGATGAACGATGGATGATAGTGGACGATGGACGATAAACGATGAACGAGAATGGACGATGGACGAGAATGGACGATAGACGATAGACGAGGATGGACGATGGACGATGGACAAGGAAGGATAAACAAATGAAGATAGTAGTGCGTTATTACAAGAAGTAGTACCCGAAAAAAAAAGAACTGCCTACAAAAAGTGATGAGATCCCACCAAAAACATTACATGTAAAAAGCTGCAAGTCTCGCAACGCAATGCAGTTCTTGTAATGCTAAAAAGGTTTGAGATGCAATGTTATACCAAGTCGGTTATTTTTGTCAGTACCGGGGGGTTTCCATAGAACTTGATTTTCACCAACTTGCTTATTTTAAAACCATAGAAAAATACAGTTTATAGTTCTCAAATAAAGAGTAAACCAAATTATTTTTGTAAACACATAATGACTTGGCCATCGCACTCAACCTTTAGTCATTCTCGTATTATGTGTATCACTCAAACTGCAAGGCTGGGGCTAGCGCTATCTTTAATTATAATTACTTGAAATAGCTGACGTTGATGATTATAATTCTTATGTCATTATGTAGCCTTGCGATGGCCAAGTCATTTATGTGTTTAAAAATAATTTGGTTTACTCTTTATTTGAGAACTATAAACTGTATTTTTCTATGGTTTTAAAATAAGCAAGTTGGTGAAAATCAAGTTCTATGGAAACCCCCCGGTACTGACAAAAATAACCGACTTGGTATAACATTGCATCTCAAACCTTTTTAGCATTACAAGAACTGCATTGCGTTGCGAGACTTGCAGCTTTTTACATGTAATGTTTTTGGTGGGATTAAAGAAATTATTATGATTACGTTCCAATATTAGGTATATTCATAATTAAAGTGATTGTTCCTTAATATTTCATTAATATAAATAACGTTTGATTACTATATCCTTTATTTTATTCTGATAATCCCCTATGAAATAATTTTTACAGAGTTTTTACACTTATTTTCGTGATATTGTCACTGAGTCAATAAAGCAGTAACATTAAAATACTAAAATAATAACTAGTTAAAAGTACACGAATAAGGACGTAAAGATATAATACGATGCATAATTATGGCACAAATACTGCTTAAGAAGGTATGTATGTGTTTGTTACAAAATGGTTTCATCAGCATGTTTAGCCGAATAAAGACGTATAAACAGTTTAAATAAAATGACCCGTAAATGTGCATGTGAATATAAATGTAATATACATTTTATTTTATTTATAAAAATGTATGCAATGTTATCTTAATCTGTCAAAACCATATAATAGCTTATTTATTTCTGCGTAGCCTTTCATCAAAACACTAAATATTTCATCAAAAACTGAAGCAATACGAGCGATTTTCCTTTTTTTATTTTTCCTGTAAACTAAGGCTTTTCATATTACCGCTTTATTCGGTTGGGGGTGCGAATTGTATGCAACAGTTGTGTAAGGAACAGGGTTCAAAAAGGTGAGTGGTGTGAGTAAGAAAAAGAAATTATTTAACAAAAAAGTAAAACCGACTCCAAAAAAAAAAATGGAACCGACTACAAACCCTTGAAAATATTTTTCTAGGTTCCTACTAGCTCGAAGTTGGTGCCTCAGCACGGGCCAGCAGGACTGGAACAATAGTCTTCTACCTCACCTACTTACTAAGGGTTTCAATCCAACCTGTCCCGTTGTTTGTCTGTCTGTCTGTAGTCAAATCTTGCAAGTTAAATTTGACCAACTTCCAGCAGTCAGATTGACTTGAAATTTGGAATACTTTATGTGTATAATTTGTTTTTTTTTTCCAGTAATCTGCTATCAGTCCGAACAAAGGACTATGATCAGATGTGCTGTTCCAGTTACTCGCGTTTCAGAGTGTGCCCTCCAGCGAGGCGCAATCACTCATACAAGACAATACATAGAAACTAGAAGCGCGTCTTCAGTTCTTGGATGGTATGTCTTTTGAGCCGCCTCTGATAGTCAACTATTGTTAGCTGCCGCACCAGGACGTTCGGATGGTATTGTATAATTTGTGTGACAATTATAATTATTTAGTGTGACATCCTGGCAGTCCAGCCAGGATCGTTGCGTAGAACGGTACTCTTCAACGGTTAATAGCACCGAAATGAAATTTGGTAGGCAAATGTAGTTTGGGTGACAATGCAAGGGCAGTCAACAAAAAGGACAGTCAGCAAAAAAAGCTTGTATTAAAATATTATTTTTTATTGTTAAGTTATTCCGGACATGAAACTACCGTGAGACTCACTCATATTAAATGATATTGTAACGGATAACTCACGTCTTAAATCGAGTTTAGCTCGACCTGTTTCGGGCTATTTCGTAGCCCTTCTTCAAAGGAGCACGCGACTCGGCGGCTGCCGCAACACGCGCACTACGCGCCACCGCACTGCTCGCGCGACTGAAGTCGCATGCTCCATTGAAGAAGGGCCACGAAATACCCCGAAACAGGTAGAGCTAAACTCGATTTAATATTATCAATTTATCATTTAATATGAGGTTATTCAGGCCGATGATGGTAACGAAGTGACGAAACAGTGCTTTGGTTTGGTAAATACTCGTATGTACATGTTTATGTATGTAGTGGTCACACTTTCAATGGTAGCGCCATGTTTGTTTTAGCCTCGCCCAGTAAAGTGACGAAGGTAAACGAAAAGCTTTATGGGACCACTAGCTTTAGCCCGCGGCTTCGGCCGCGTGTAATTCGGTTATCGCGCGCTGTTCCCTCGGGAACTGCATTTTCCCGGGATAAAAAGTAGCCTATGTCACTCTCGGGCCCACAAACTATCTCTATGCCAAAAATCACTGAGATCCGGCGCTCCGTTTTGACGTGAAAGACGGACAAACATACATACAAACACGCACTCTGTCGCATTTATAATAGTATGGATATGGATTTTTAACAGGAGAAATAGTTTCCATGAAGAAAGGAAGGGTTTGGAAGCCGTGATCTAGGATCGCAGGATCATGGGTTCAAACACCAGCTCGCACCTGTGAGTTTTTTTTTTAATTCAAGGGCGAAATTACGTTTAAGATAAGATAAGATAATTTATTCAATAATTTGCAGTACAAAATAACAATAAATACAATGTTTTACAAAATTCTATGAAATGCTAGAGTTACTAGAAAACTCTGTGTCGCAAAAATGTTTGAAATTTACGGTTACGAAAGTTACGGAAAAATACGGTAAAGGAAATATCGCGAAGAAACCTGCGAAACAATTTTATGGAGTGTGTGAAGTACCCAATCCGCACTGGGCCCGCGTGGGAACTACGGCACAAGCCCTCTCGTTCTGAGAGGAGGCCTGTGCCCAGCTGTGGGACGTATAGGTTATGATGACGATGCATTAGTTTCTATGCAAATGAGAGAGTTTAATTAGTTAGTTATTGTTAGTTTCAGAGTTTTGAAATTGTTAGTTGGTCTGACGGTGTAGGTAGTCATGTCTTTGACGCGTACAGTCGAGGGCATGACATATACAATATATACCTTAGCAAGACGTCAAAGATATCTGTACACCTTCTGTAAAATTGGGTGCCCGAAATGAGCAATCGGTTGGATTTTTGGACTTTTTACTTCGAAGCCGATTGCAATGGAACAGACAAACGAACTTAAACCTTATTTATATTGATGCGCGATACTAGCGCCACCACATTTGTGTTTTAATTTGGAACTACTGAGGTTCATGAATGTCAAGGGGCATCGATCGTTTTATTAATTAGCAAGCTATCTAGTTCAGCAGATGAACAATAGATGGCGCTGTATAAAAAATATTCTATGTCCTTCTCCAGGACTCAAACTATGTGTATAGCGAATTTCATCTAAATCGGTTAAGCGGTTTATACGTTATTGAGAAACAAACATCCAAACATCCAAACATCTTCACAAACTTTCACAATATTAGAACGATAGGATAATAATTATTTGACGCTACGGCTTTATATTATTTACGCCCTCGACTGTACACTTTGAACATATATCCATTGAAATATGTCAACACAATTGAAATCAGCAGCTACAAACATCCAAAAATACAAACGTACAAAAATACAAATCTTTCCTCTTTATATTAGTAAAAATTTACAGGGGTGTTTAGTCAAACTTACCCAATCTGCTGACATATTGGGGAACAATTAGGAAGACTCATTGTGAATTAAAATCATAACCTGCTTCGCAAGTCGCAAGCATAGTCGTAAATAAAAGAAAACTGTCACACAGACACAAAACATGCACACAACCAAATGTTTCAATGACTACGCTTCGCGTATTAAACCTTCTTCTTTACAACAATTTCTCATCCTACTAATCCTACTAATATTATAAATGAGAAAGTTTGTGAGTGAGTGAGTGAGTCAGTTCGTGAGTGAGTGAGTATGTTTGTTACTTCTTCACGCTGAAACGGCTGGACGGATTTGGATGAAATTTAGCAAAAAGTTAGTTTATAACCTGGATTAAAACATAGGATACTTTTTATCCCGATATTCCCACGGGATAGGGATAAAATCTCGAAATAACAACCACTGGCATGGGTATTTTAGTTTATCTACAATGAAAACCATGATGTACTTTTTGGGAATTCCCACGAGAATTTAATATAATCCCGGAATTTCAATTCAACTGCTGTACCTAATGATTTATGCGTGCGAAGCCGCGGTTAAACGCTAGTCTATAAAAAATACTCCCACTGAAATGTTTCAAACCAACTTTCTCGTTGGTATGTTGGAGAATGTTTCCACTCTTTGAATGAGTATTAGAATGATACAGGAATTTAAACGTGGTTTATAAATGTAGAAATAACATTTGCATTCATTTCTAAGTTTAATTTAAATTAAATTTAACTTAAATGTGAAAAACTTTGACAGTGGTTTGACATTTAAACTAATGTCGGGGACCATTTAAATAATCCATACTAATATTATAAGTGTGAAAGTGTGTTTGTATGTTTGTTCGTCTTTCACGCCGTAACGGAGCGACGGATCGACGTGATTTTTGGCATAGAGATAGTTTATGGGCCCGAGAGTGACATAGGCTACTTTTTATCCCGGAAAAATGCACAGTTCCCGAGGGAACAGCGCGCGATAACCGAATACCACGCAGTCGGAGCCGCGGGCGAAAGCTAGTCTACATTTAAATTATGGACAGTCCTTCTGGATACAAGCGGACAAGGTCACCGTTCCCAGCGCACTTCACGTCCGTGTCTCACTTCGTTAAGAAAATATCTTAAAATTTAAAATGATCATCTTAAGATCAAGGTAATAAAAATAAACCCAAAATTCAAAACAAAACCATAATTGATTAAATTATTAATATATTGAAGGCAAAAAAGAATAAAAGGGCACCATTTTATGCTATAGTTACTAATAGAAGAAAATCCTACTATTAATATTATTAATGTGAAAGTTTATGAGTGAGTGAGTGAGCGAGTTTCTGACTGAGTGAGTGAGTATGTTTGTTACTTCTTTACGCTGAAACGGCAGGACGGATTTGGATGCAATTTGGCAAAAAGTTACTTTATAATCTGGATTAAAACATAGAATACTTTTTATCGCGATAATCCCACGGGATAGGGATAAAATCTTGAAAGTTCAACCGCTGAGTTTAGAGTTTTGAAATTTTGTACAGTTCTTCACACAACCTCTATAAAGACTTTGTAATATCCCTGAAATTCAATTTTAACTACCAAACAGAATAGTGTAAGCGTGCAAAGCTGCACTTAAGTTTTAGTAATATATAACTTCTCCTTCCCGTCTCCATGGAAACTTTGTCCTGTTCAGACTCGAGATCCTTGATCTGTGGAGCCCTAGCGCTATGCAGCTTCATAAAGGAATATCAAAGAGGTTAGACGTCACAGGGGACTGGAGAGCTGGCAGCTTCCACGGACAAAGAATAGCTTATCTATTCAGAGAGGGAACGCTGACAGTATCTTCGGAACCTTATCTAAGGGGACTTTACATAATTTTCTTTTGGTTTTAATTAGTTTGATGGAATAAGTGAACTTAGTAATGTAATCAGTTTTAAATAATTATTAATTATTATTATTTTTGACGACCAGATGGTCTAGTGGTTAGAGAACCTGACTACGAAGCTTGAGGTCCCGGGTTCGAATCCCGGCCGGGGCAGATATTTGCATGAATAATACGAATGTTTGTTCTCGGGTCTTGGATGTTTAATATGTATTTAAGTATTTATTTATCTATATAAGTATGTTTATCCGTTGCCTAGTGTCCATAGTACAAGCTTTGCTTAGTTTGGGACTAGGTCAATTGGTGTCAAGTGTCCCATGATATTTATTTATTTATTTATTAAAATTACCTCGATCCGGCGCTCCATTCATAATATTAGTATGGATGGATATAGACCGCGTCAGCTAGCTTAGGCCTTAAGGCCTTAGGGGACCTTAGGCCTAAGATAGCTTAGGAGCAGTGTTGCCACTCAGATATTTTTATCCTAACGCTACGCGAAATTACCCTAAATACGCACTTTTTTACCCTAAAACATTTAAAATAAAGACAAAGCAAATTACTTCGATTTATTAATAAACTAACAGATAAATTACTACACAGTTTCGAAACATTCTTGGAATACTTCCATTAGTCTTGGCTTTTTACCCAAGAAAATACCCTAAACGCGTAAAAATACCCTAAATTTAGGGTAAAATACCCTAAGGTGGGGACACCGCCTAAGGGATATTAGACACGGTATCGAGTCTGTTACAAAGTAACTATTATACCTCCGTAATCTATGCCTGAACCTTATTACCCGTTCATTCAGTGGTTCTATTGAAACATTACATTTATTCCTTCGAAATAATTCGTTCATCCGATTTATCTGAAGGCATCATTACGGCGTAAATGGGTGTCTTGCGCAATAGTCTAGAATCCCACCGTTATATCCCGCATGTCCATCTGATTTTGGCAAAATGTGACAAACTGTAACCTAACCTACAAAAAGTCGGAAAACCCCAACTTCACTCCAAAGTTCAATATATCACAAACGGCTGAACAGATTTTGATAAAACATGTCTAAGAACCGTCGCTAGAAAACCTCCTTTTAAAAAAACCTCATTCAAATCGGTTCACCCGTTTAAGAGCTTATGGTGTCTAGACAGACAGACACACATAGCGGTCAAACTTTAACACCCTTTTTTGCGTCGAGGGTTAAAAATTGTGTCGTGAAGCGACAATTTAAAAAGAGAAGAGCCTAACCTAACAAACCAAACAACGAAATTAAAATATTAGAACAATTTATTTAAAATAAAAAATAAAAAAATATTTACAACAATTTCAGTATGAGGTAAAAAAAAAGTGAAGTGGTGATGTATGCGGGTGGGAATGAATGAATATGAAGATGGATGGATGAAGAGCGGCCGGCGATGAACAACGACGAACAAATTCTCAGGAACCCGGCGCTCGGTGGAGATGTCACGTAGACACGCCTGGGGTAGCGCCCTGTGCGCCTGGAGGTGGCGCTCTACGCGCCTGGAGATGGCGCTGTACACGCCTGGAGACGGCGCTGTACACGCCTGGAGGTGGCGCTCACACCGCTTCGAGGTAGCGCTCTACGCGCCGGGAGGTTGCGCTCGCACCGCTCGGAGGTGGCACATGCAGCACTCGGAGAAGGCGTTTGTAGCGCCCGGATATGGCACTTGCAGCGCCCGGAGAATGCACTTGCAGCGCCCGGAGAATGCACTTGCAGCGCCCGGAGAAAAAGAGGGCACTCCGGGCAACGGCGCAGGCACTGGGCGATGATGAGCGTTGGAGGCGGAGGCGATGGAGACGGAGGCGATGGAGACGACTTTAGTATTTATTTATTTTGGAGCGCGTAGGCTTGCAGGATCCCGGGGCTAGGCGGCCCCGGGATAAGGCCTTTTAAGAGACGTTTCCGTTTCGAAAACTGAAGAAAGACTGTCCTTTAGTAGGCGGATGTTCCGCTTTTATAGGATTTGACGGAGCTCCGCGCTCGACGGCAGATCTCGGAAAAGAACATAAAAAATTTTGAATTAAAAATAAATTTTTGTGGATGGCCAAGACGAAAAGAGTATTTTTGTACAAGTATTAATCGAAAAACATCAGACCGGTAACAAATTTGAACAAAAAACGCCATGACAACCAGATAAACAACGATGTCAAAACATGTCAAATTTTGGTTTTAAGCTCCTAACAGGGAAACGGCAAGATTTAAGTGGAAATAAAAGTATTATTGATGGAGGAAAAAAGGACGCGCGTAAGCGCGCGCGAAGCCCGAAGTTGTAGAGTTTCGGGGAACTAAATAAAAGACCGAAAAAGGTAGACTCCATCAAGATCGATTTAAAAAGTGCTAAAAACGTGAAAATACGAAGTGAAAATGGTTTGTTATTGTGTTCTTATGCTTTAAAAACGTTGCAGGGTCCTATAGAAATGAAGGTGATGTAAAATATCCAATTTTGAGGTGAATGACGGAGAACCAAAAGAGATGTAAAAATGAATTTAAGACAGTGTAAAATGAAACGTAAGTAGCATAACACTACAATTGGTACGTAGGACGCAGATTTTTATGCATGATTTTAGCAGTAAGTATATGTGTTAGTATTTACGTGCGTTGCACTATACTTAGCGTGTAAACTATTGGTTAGATTTTATTACGGTCCGAGTGACATAGGTTATATTTTATTCACTCTATATGCTTAAGTCGCAGAACTAATTTAGATGAAATTTGCCATGGAAATACTTGGAGACCCTGGAAAGGCCATAGAACAGTTTCAACTCGGAAAATTACTTACTATAAGCTGAATTTTAAATCTAATTTTGCATATG
Organism: Choristoneura rosaceana; assembly: GCA_037349165.1. NCBI lineage: Eukaryota > Metazoa > Arthropoda > Insecta > Lepidoptera > Tortricidae > Choristoneura > Choristoneura rosaceana. Next base: position 4,589,236 of record JAZBNJ010000006.1, on the reverse strand, counting down.
AATTTCGTAAAACTGAGAGCTATGCGAACCTGAATTCGAGCTCACGATCTTCTGGAGGCCGTAGGTCAAACCACCAGAAAAATAGATGAATAAAAAATAGTAACATATGTGAAGATTTTGATAGACAACTCTGTGATTGATCCCATATGTCATCTTACGTCACACTTCGAACAAACAGAAATAGGTCCAGAATTTTTTCGGCGGGATCTCAGCCTATAAAGGGACTTAGTTACCTGTGAGGGTTGTCAGCGAATCTGGTGCAAAAAGAAGACAACCCTAAAAAAATATTATTATTATTATTTAATTTTATAAGCCTGTAGAGGTGTTGGACGATCACTGACCAGGTGCAAAAAATAAATACACAATAAAATAATTATGGCTAATTTGACTGAAAAAATACTTAACTTCATATTATATTAGACAACATTTTTAATTTTCATTAAATTTTTATGGAATAATCGAGAAAAACTAACAAAAATGCAACGTTGCCAGTTCAGCAGGTATAAACCCTCTTATTTCCAACGAGCTATGTTCGCGGTTTCACTCTCCATTTCTTTCTACCCTCATGTTACACCGTTTGACAGAATGAAGTGGTGATTATAGTCAAGGCTCGGAACCGGTTGATAAAATAGCGGTAAATACCGGTTTATTTCGGTTTAACTCCGAACTTTCATAAGAACGCGAACGTTTTTAAGAACTTAACTATAACCTAAATAAACCGGTTTATTCGACGAGTGACTGGCCGGCCGGCGGCGGGCGACGTTTATCCTGCGCCGGAATAAACCGGTTTTTTCTGTTCTAAACCGGCTAACCTGACAAGAACTTAATGGAAATGACCTTTCAAAACCGGTTTAAAAATAACGGTTTCGCGAACTAAACCAAAATTAAAAGGTTTTGCGCCAAGTAAATGATAACGGTTTGGTAACCGGTATCCGAGCCTTGATCATAGTGATTTCAAGTATGTCAAACAATAAGGCCCTGTTTACACTGTGCCATAGAATGTCACAAATTACTGAACCGTAGGTATGTTACACCGTTTAACAGAATGAAGTGGTGATTATAGTCAAGGCTCGGAACCGGTTTATAAAATAGCGGTAAATACCGGTTTATTTCGGTTTAACTCCAAACTTTCATAAGAACGCGCACGTTTTTAAGAACTTAACTATAACCTACTTAAATAAACCGGTTTATTCGACGAGTGACGGCTGGCCGGCCGGCGGCGGGCGGCGACGTTTATCCTGCGCCCGAATAAACCGGTTTTTACTGTTCCAAACCGGTTAATCTGACAAGAACTTTATGGAAATGTTCCCTTTAAAACCGGTTTAAAAATAACGGTTTCGCGTTACCAAAATTAAAAGGTTTTGCGCCAAGTACATGATAACGGTTTGGAAATTTAACCGGTATCCAAGCCTTGATCATAGTGATTCCAAGTATGTCAAACAATAAGGCCCTGTTTACACTGTGCCATAGAATGTCACAAATTACTGAACGGTACCCTAATCTACGAAGTTAACAATACAACGGAAACTGCCAAAGTAATCCTAAAGTAATAAATTACTTCAACAGGGTATTCGATGGTTACAGGATATTGTTGAATCTTTGTTATGATTAAATTTTCTATACCCTGATTTAAAGGGTTTTAAGGATTCGAGAACACTTAACGGTTATAAAGGCGGATTAGTCGAGGTTGGATAGGGCGATCGATGAAAAACGTTTTCGGGTTCCAGGCAGACATGAAACACGATGGCGTAATTTAGTAAAAGGATCAGTTTGAACCAAGGCTGTCCAACCCCAGGCCCGCGTGCTACAACGTGGCCCGCCAACGCATTTGACGGCTTAGTGGCTAAGTGGTTAGAGAACCTGACTACGAAGCTTGAGGTCCCGGGTTCGAATCCCGGCCGGGGCAGATATTTGTATGAATAATACGGATGTTTGTTCTCGGGTCTTGGATGTTTAATATGTATTTAAGTATTTATTTATCTATATAAGTATGTTTATCCGTTGCCTAGTACCCATAGTACAAGCTTTGCTTAGTTTGGGACTAGGTCAATTGGTGTCAAATGTCCCATGATGATGATGTTATTATTTATTTGAATTTTCCCGCTAAGGGTAATCTACCGGGAGTCGCCAATCGCGTGCGTGACTCCTGCCACTACAAAACTAGTTTCACAAAAACCCCTACAGAGGTCTCACTAGTTTTTTCACTAATTCATGACTGGTTTTACTAATTTGTCATTATTGTCGAGCTATGTGCTGATTAAAGCTTAACCCCCTTATTCATAAAACTTAACAAGCCTATGTTAACTAACAAATGCTTTGTCCCTTTCTAACAAATACAAATGTCGAAGTGACAGATAAGGACAAACGAATTTTAGCGGCATTTTAACTAAAATAGGTTTGATTGTCGTTTATGAATAAGGGGTAAGTATTCTCAAATATACTTTTTTTATTTTATACCGCGATGACAATAAATATACCCACCGAATGTGGCCCGCAGGCCGACTAGGCTTCAAAATTAGTGCCCACTTCCAATTTTGGTTGGGCAGCCTTGGTTTAAACCATTGATCAATTTTATTTGACGGATAAACGTGAAGCCGTCTCCGTCTATTCGAACACTAGCCTAACCAACAAAAAGTTGAAAACTCCCGACTTTGTCACTTTAAAGTTCAATATCTCAAAAACAGCTGAACCGATTTTAATGAAACATGTCTAAGAACCATATGTGTCTAAGAACCATGAATACGGAACCCGTTGTAACCCATCTGACGCTTGGCAGATTTTTTAATTGAGGAAAAGTAAATGTAGAGTTCTGTAGAATTTGATACTCGTTTTAATTGGACTTGTTAAATATTTTCTGCGTGTTTCTTTTAATCTTTAAAGAAAATAACGATCTCAGAATTATTGTTTTGTTTCCGAACAAATTTCATTGACGATACCAATTATTATTATAATCCTGCCTATCCTACTAATATTATACCTAAATGCAAATGTTTGTGTGTGTGTGTGTGTGTGTGTGTGTGTGTGTGTGTGTGTGTGTGTGTGTGTGTGTGTGTGTGTGTGTGTGTGTGTGTGTGTGTGTGTGTGTGTGTGTGTGTGTGTGTGTGTGTGTGTGTGTGTGTGTGTGTGTGTGTGTGTGTGTGTGTGTGTGTGTGTGTGTGTGTGTGTGTGTGTGTGTGTGTGTGTGTGTGTGTGTGTGTGTGTGTGTGTGTGTGTGTGTGTGTGTGTGTGTGTGTGTGTGTGTGTGTGTGTGTGTGTGTGTGTGTGTGTGTGTGTGTGTGTGTGTGTGTGTGTGTGTGTGTGTGTGTGTGTGTGTGTGTGTGTGTGTGTGTGTGTGTGTGTGTGTGTGTGTGTGTGTGTGTGTGTGTGTGTGTGTGTGTGTGTGTGTGTGTGTGTGTGTGTGTGTGTGTGTGTGTGTGTGTGTGTGTGTGTGTGTGTGTGTGTGTGTGTGTGTGTGTGTGTGTGTGTGTGTGTGTGTGTGTGTGTGTGTGTGTGTGTGTGTGTGTGTGTGTGTGTGTGTGTGTGTGTGTGTGTGTGTGTGTGTGTGTGTGTGTGTGTGTGTGTGTGTGTGTGTGTGTGTGTGTGTGTGTGTGTGTGTGTGTGTGTGTGTGTGTGTGTGTGTGTGTGTGTGTGTGTGTGTGTGTGTGTGTGTGTGTGTGTGTGTGTGTGTGTGTGTGTGTGTGTGTGTGTGTGTGTGTGTGTGTGTGTGTGTGTGTGTGTGTGTGTGTGTGTGTGTGTGTGTGTGTGTGTGTGTGTGTGTGTGTGTGTGTGTGTGTGTGTGTGTGTGTGTGTGTGTGTGTGTGTGTGTGTGTGTGTGTGTGTGTGTGTGTGTGTGTGTGTGTGTGTGTGTGTGTGTGTGTGTGTGTGTGTGTGTGTGTGTGTGTGTGTGTGTGTGTGTGTGTGTGTGTGTGTGTGTGTGTGTGTGTGTGTGTGTGTGTGTGTGTGTGTGTGTGTGTGTGTGTGTGTGTGTGTGTGTGTGTGTGTGTGTGTGTGTGTGTGTGTGTGTGTGTGTGTGTGTGTGTGTGTGTGTGTGTGTGTGTGTGTGTGTGTGTGTGTGTGTGTGTGTGTGTGTGTGTGTGTGTGTGTGTGTGTGTGTGTGTGTGTGTGTGTGTGTGTGTGTGTGTGTGTGTGTGTGTGTGTGTGTGTGTGTGTGTGTGTGTGTGTGTGTGTGTGTGTGTGTGTGTGTGTGTGTGTGTGTGTGTGTGTGTGTGTGTGTGTGTGTGTGTGTGTGTGTGTGTGTGTGTGTGTGTGTGTGTGTGTGTGTGTGTGTGTGTGTGTGTGTGTGTGTGTGTGTGTGTGTGTGTGTGTGTGTGTGTGTGTGTGTGTGTGTGTGTGTGTGTGTGTGTGTGTGTGTGTGTGTGTGTGTGTGTGTGTGTGTGTGTGTGTGTGTGTGTGTGTGTGTGTGTGTGTGTGTGTGTGTGTGTGTGTGTGTGTGTGTGTGTGTGTGTGTGTGTGTGTGTGTGTGTGTGTGTGTGTGTGTGTGTGTGTGTGTGTGTGTGTGTGTGTGTGTGTGTGTGTGTGTGTGTGTGTGTGTGTGTGTGTGTGTGTGTGTGTGTGTGTGTGTGTGTGTGTGTGTGTGTGTGTGTGTGTGTGTGTGTGTGTGTGTGTGTGTGTGTGTGTGTGTGTGTGTGTGTGTGTGTGTGTGTGTGTGTGTGTGTGTGTGTGTGTGTGTGTGTGTGTGTGTGTGTGTGTGTGTGTGTGTGTGTGTGTGTGTGTGTGTGTGTGTGTGTGTGTGTGTGTGTGTGTGTGTGTGTGTGTGTGTGTGTGTGTGTGTGTGTGTGTGTGTGTGTGTGTGTGTGTGTGTGTGTGTGTGTGTGTGTGTGTGTGTGTGTGTGTGTGTGTGTGTGTGTGTGTGTGTGTGTGTGTGTGTGTGTGTGTGTGTGTGTGTGTGTGTGTGTGTGTGTGTGTGTGTGTGTGTGTGTGTGTGTGTGTGTGTGTGTGTGTGTGTGTGTGTGTGTGTGTGTGTGTGTGTGTGTGTGTGTGTGTGTGTGTGTGTGTGTGTGTGTGTGTGTGTGTGTGTGTGTGTGTGTGTGTGTGTGTGTGTGTGTGTGTGTGTGTGTGTGTGTGTGTGTGTGTGTGTGTGTGTGTCTGTGTGTGTGTGCACTAAAACAGGTCCTATACTACAAAGCGCAAAATTCGAACTTCGATCTTGCCGCCCCGTTGACGGTTATGGTGTTTAATAAGAGAGTGAGAGGGACGGTACGATACGAACTTCGATTTCCGATTTTCGTCATAGCCCTCCAGCCGAATGGATTTGGATGAAATTTGGTATGTTTTTTTTTATATATAATAGGGGGCAAACGAGCATGCGGGTCACCTGATAGAAAGCAATCACCGCCGCCCATGGACACCAGTTAATACGAGGGGTATCACAGGTGCGTTGCCGGCCCTAAAACTCGTAATGTACTCGTAATTAGCTGGACAAGTCGAATAATATATAGGCTACTTTTTATCCCGATATTTTCACAGGATCGTAAAAGTGTATCATTTCTTTTTTTGAAAAAATATGTTTTTCCTACTTAGAACCAAGAGCACCATCGATTCCGATTGTTTAAAAAAATGCCCCCATTTTTTCATACTTATAAAATGTTATGAGTCGGTTTTGTCACGCCCATACCTAAGTATAGAAGAATAACGTCGCAAAACTGATTTTTTTTTTGGCCGTACCAGTTCGGGTGGTTAAGAACGCCTCGGGTAAAATGGCTCGTTTTATGCTCTTGTTGTACAATCTACTATTTAATATTTACCCTGTTGTTATGGTAACGTCTCCCGATCTACTAATTAAAAGTATGATTTTTAACCGACTTAAAAAAAAGGAGGAGGTACAATCCACTAAAAGCTAGAAATTGTGACTGTTTTAAGGCAACCACAACAAGGTTCATCTTCAAAGCATGCTGGTATACCTACATTGCCAACATTTTTCTAACAAAGTGTATGGCTGTAGACAACAACGGACCGTTTTTTAACCCCCGACGCAAAAAGAGGGGCGTAATAAGTTTGACCGCTATGTGTGTCTGTGTGTCTGTCTGTGGCACCGTAGCTCTTAAACGGGTGGACCGATTTGAATGCAGTTTTTTATTTCATAGCAGGTTTTCTAGCGGTGGTTCTTAGTCATGTTTCATCAAAATCCGTTCAGCCGTTTTTGAGATATTGAACTTTAAAGTGACAAAGTCGGGGTTTTCCAACTTTTTGTTGGTTAGGTTATTTTGCGGTTTCGTATGGCTGCGTCGCCGGACAACACCGCAAGTCCGGCAAAAAAACGTTCCGGTGTCCGGTGAAAACAACGAACGACTACAAGCGGCCTAACATTGATGTCTGACTGAGAAGTTCATTGACCCAGGTAATAATAATAAGTAGAATACTGCGCTTGAGCACAATTGGCTTTAATATTGATACAGCAAAAGGTCTTTGCTTTATAAGCTAAATGTAATATTCCATCCAATTAAGATTGTTTCTTTGGAATCTTTTTGTGTTTTTTATTACAATCCCAAATTTTTACTTTTACGGTCCCGTAAAACCTAAATTGAAAATACAAACTGAAATCTAGATGCACAGAAAAATCAGAAAAATAAGACCAGCACTGGGAATCGATCCCAGGTCCTCGACATTCCGTGCCGCGTGCTATACCGCTACACCACTGCTGGACATTGTCGTCTATCATCTTCGTCGTCTGTCATCATCGTCGCTAGAAGCGCAAACGTTCCGCTAGAAGCGCCTCTAGCGGAACGTTTGCGATGTTCGTGTTTCCATACAAATAGAGATTTTAACGCGAACGCGATCGAGACGTATTTTGTGACTGAAAACTTACACTAAGGGTGTAGTCATCCGTCCTCGTTGGTCAACCTCATTAAAATAGATGAGACGAATTATTCTCATTTGCTTTAATTGAGGATTAATTAAATGTCAATTACATGCCGGTGTGACATCGATTAAATTATGCTGACCTAGTTTGCTCCAGAGTCATTTAATATAAGCAAAGACTAGTTAAAAGGTCTCCATCCATCCCAGCCTATATAAGCGCGCCTACAATTTAACGCGAACGCGATCGAGATGTATTTTGTAACCGAAAACTTACACTAAGGGTACTGGTTAAAGTCGCGGTTTCACGGTGGATGCAGACCGCTGCCAACCGAAGCGACTGGAGGTCTTTTGGGACAACAGTGGACATCCTACGGCTAAGATGATGATGATTAATGAGGTTGAAAATCATTTGTCCCTTAATTCATCCTTGTATTGTAATGCATGTGTGTCTGTCTGAAATTTACCTACAAGCAAGACATATACCGGGTGCACGGGTGTGGCCTGTAATCATCATCATCATCATGTCAGCCGAAAGACGTCCACTGCTGGACATAGGCCTCCCCCAAGGCTCTCCACTCAGACCGGTCTTGTGCTTTTCGCATCCACCGCGATCCTGCAATCTTAACCAGGTCGTCGGTCCATCTTGTTGGCCTGTAATACGAGCTAATAATTAAAACTTAGATCGTACTCGTCAAACTAAACAACATTAGTTCAGCTACTTTTAAAAATAATGGAGCCTTTAGATTTTCCTTTTTTCATACAGGGGTGGTTTGGGTTTGGTGGAAGTGTAAATTCACCACCTGCTTCTATTCCTTATTTATTCCTCACTTCTCCATTCATTCCATTGTAAAGGTTGCCTGGAAGAGATCGCTCTGAAGCGATAAGGCCTATTGCTTACCTCAGAAAGTGTGTATATACCTGTTTTCTGTAATTGTTTGCTATATGTTGGTGTGCAATAAAGAGTTTTTGTATTGTATTGTGGTTGAAGGCGACTACCTACTTAGAAACAAGTTCCTAATATCAAATGCATACAGCGTGTATTTTTGATACTACCTCAAACTGTAACCAGACGAAGATTTAAGTGCTGTGAACCGATATGAAATCAAATTGTTAATTTAGAATTAACTACCAGAGCGTAATTAATTTTTGAAATATTTTCGAGCAGCAATGTAATGCGTACAATAATTTGATACGAGAGAGAAGCGTTCTGTGACAGCTGTCACGTCAACAAGTGCGACGTTTTGTATAAAAACAAAGTAGCATCATGTAGTGATACAGTGCGTGCTAATTTATTTTATTTGGAAAATAAGAAGGCTAAATAAGGTGTGATTATTAGGGCCTTCACTATCTATACCCTTTAAGTTTGAGGTTGTAAGGAGAATACACGCTGTAGATGACGATGAAGTTATCAATTGTTCGCCCTCGAATATCCTATAGAAGACTTTATTTAATAATAAGCACTAAAAAAATTTCACATTACATGTAAAAACCCAAGTCATTGCATAATATTATTAACTAACTTAATACCTATTTATCATAATTTTATAAGGCAAACACGTCGTCAAGAGATGTCGCTGGCATGGACCCTATATTGCGTGCTAATTAATTTTGTAAGGAAAATAATAAGTCTTATTTTCTTTTCAAAAACATAATAAAATGTCATTATTAGGGCCCTCGCTAACTGCCCATAAAGTTTGAGATAATATCTTTTGATACAAACTATATGTGAAAGCCGAACTTTCAAGTTGGTAGACACGTTTGTTGGTATATTATTTTATGACATGCAAACGATTATCAACTTTAGGGTGGTAGACCATAGATTCGGCTGATGGTACCTAGCCCGACACGCTCTTGACCGTTTTTTCAGTAAATGGTGATATATACCTTCATCGCATCACCTCATTTCTCTATACCTCGTTACCCGGGTTACCGCTGTGACTTGTTATTCTGTCATTCAATAAATTCATGATTTGTTATGAGTTACGAATTTATCACTGGCGACGAGATTATATGAACCCATGAATCCATTCGATGTATCAAAGGCCCGCCGGGCGCGGGCAGTGTTGCGCGGCACACTTACAAAGACGCAAAACTTAATTACAAACCAGGAAAACTTCAACATTGATGAAATCAACGTACGTATACAATCTTTAACGGACAACTTACAAAAATTTCATGAACTACAATCGAACATTGAATTAGAAACGGAAGAGCAAAATATTGACAGTGAAGCGGAATACAGACAAGATTTTGAGGAAACAACAATACAATTGAAATTAAAATTACTATCTTACAAAAAAAATATTGACTCACAAGTCTTCTTAAGTGCGTCAAGCAACGTCAATGTATCACCTTCAGTAAGTCAATTGCATCAAACTACCCCGAAATTTCAATTTCAACCGTTTAATGAAGGTGAATCCATAAATAATTTCGTTAAGCGTTTAGAACTATATTTAGCTTTGAACAATATATCTGATCCGAAAACGAAGACGTATACCTTTCTATCCACCTTACCGCCCCACCTCCATGAACAGATCTATGTGCTATGCTCACCAGAAAACCCAATGACAATGCAATTGGAACAACTAACCCAAACACTTCAAGAATTTTTAGACCCAAAACCTAGCATTTGGGTACTACAACATAAATTTATTACAAGAAAACAATATACAGACGAAACTATAGCACAGTATGCCACTGAATTGAAAAAGTTAACGTTGAATTGCGAATTTCGATGTCATGGTTGCGAAAAATCCATATCTGAAAATCTTCTATGCTTGCAATTTATAAGAGGTATACAAGATGAAGACATTCGCACAAAAATCCTTCAAAACAACAAAACCTCTACCTTTTCGGAACTTATTCAAATAGCTACAGCAATTGAATTGGGAAAAAATGAAAATAAACTTTTAACGAATTTTGAAAATACAAAGAGTGACTCCATGAACAAAATTACTTCTACGCGGCAACAGCACTACAATGTACCACCGACTAGCCGACCGGGCATTGTTACTATCAAAGACCTCAAAGGCAAATGTTACAGATGTGGTCAAAGTGACCACAGGGCCAACGAATGTGAACATATTTCCAATATCTGCCAACGATGCAATCGTAGAGGCCATTTACATAAAGTCTGCATGCAACGTAACCAACAAAGCAACCAAATTCAAATCAGAGATACGAACTTTTCGGACGATACAAACTTAAGAAACAATGAAAACAATCAAATCAAGCTTAATAACTCAAACGCCTCAGTTGAAAGTTTGTGTGATATTCATTTACTGCGAACAGAATCATCGGACAAGTACACGATCACTTTGGAAATAAATTCAAAGACAGTGAAAATGGAATTTGATACTGGAGCAGCATTATCGTCAATGTCCCTTAAACAATACAGAGAATTGAATCTTGGAAGCAAAATATATAAAACCGATATCAGATTAAAAACATATACAGGAGAAATAATAATTCCGCTTGGAGTTACCTACGTCAAATGTAAATACAATGACCAACATTTCAACGGAAAACTCTACATCATCAATCAAGGGGTAGACGCTATCTTTGGAAGAAGCTGGATGAAAGAATTTAAATTAGAACTTGCCGACATAAAAACTCTACAGATACAACACCACTCGCAATTAAACGAAATCTTAGAAGAATTCTCAGATTCAATTTTTAAATCCGATCTTGGGAAAATTCCTAATTACAAAGGCCATCTGAGTCTTGTGGCAAATACACAACCTATATTCATAAAGCCGAGACGAGTACCTTATGCATTGAGACAAAAGGTTGATGACGAAATTGAAAGACTTTGTTCATCGGGAGTAATTACCAAGATTGATCAAGCAGAATGGGGAACACCGATAGTACCTATTGTCAAACCAAATGGCTCAATTCGACTTTGCGCCGATTACAAGGTTACCCTTAACAAAGTTATCAAGGACGAACAATACCCTATACCGATAATCGAAGATATCCTCTCAAAAATGAACGGCGGCAAATTATTTTGCACCCTGGATATTAGCCAAGCCTACTTACACATGGAAATGGACGAAGAAAGCGCTCTACTACAAACGTTAAGTACCCATAAAGGAACTTACAAGGTTAATCGATTAATGTTTGGTGTAAAAACGGCCCCCAACTTATGGCAAAAATTTATGGATCAACTATTACAAGGAATAGAAGGAGTGCAGTGTTTCTTCGACGATATAATTATACAAGGCATTTCCGAAGACCAATTACTTATTCGCCTAAAACAGGTGTTTCAGAAACTTAAAGATTACAATGTACGGTTAAACAAGGAGAAATGCCAATTTTTTCAACGCAGCATAAATTATTTGGGTCACACAATCGATAGCAATGGATTACACAAAAACAAGGAGAAAACACAGGCTCTCATGAACGCACAACGCCCTACCAACGTAAGTGAACTACGCACCCTTCTCGGAATGGCTAACTATTACAACAAATTTATACCACACCTTGCTACCATTACGAACCCTTTAAACGAACTTTTACAAAAGGGTGTAAAATTTAATTGGTCTGATGAATGCGAAAAAAGTTTTAATGCTATCAAGAACGAAATTTCCGGTGAGCGAATTCTCATTCATTTTGATCCTAAAAAGACTCTTGTTTTAGCAACTGATGCTTCACCCACTGGCCTCGGAGCGGTTTTATCTCATCGACTACGCGATGGCTCCGAGAGACCAATAGCATTCGCTTCGAGAAGTTTAACAGCAAGTGAGAAAAAATATAGTCAGATCGACAAAGAGGCCACGGCCATCCAATGGGGCCTAAAAAAATTTTTTCACTACTGCTACGGAAGGAAATTTATTCTCATTACGGATCATAAACCCCTTACAAGTATATTTCACCCACACAAAACCCTTCCAGCGATGAGCACCATGCGATTGTTTCATTATGCACATTTCTTATCCGGATTCGATTACGACATTGAATACCGCACCTCGGCTGGCAACTCCAACGCCGATTATTTATCAAGATTTCCATCAGAACGAACACCGGAGAATAAAATTGATCAACATTCGGTTTTTCAAACACAGCAAATTTATAACCTGTCAGTAAACATTCAGAATATTGTTCGAGAAACACAGAACGATCCGGAACTTCAGACAATCTTACATGCTTTACAAACAGGAAGAAGTTTAAGGCAATATGGCTATAACGACAACGAATTTACATTACAAGACGGCTGCATTCTTAAAGGCATCCGAGTTTCGATTCCCAGAACCTTACGCGAAGCCGTGCTCAATGAACTTCATGTCGGGCACCTTGGAATTGTTAAAATGAAGCTTTTAGCTCGCAGTTTCATTTATTGGAAGAACATTGACAAAGATATTGAAAACAAAGTTAAAACATGTAGAGCATGCAGGCTTAAACAAAATGAACCAAAAAAGGCACCCATACACCACTGGGAAGAACCTACTGAACCGTGGCAACGCATTCACATTGATTTTGCTGGCCCTATTAACGGAAATCAACTTTTTATAATTATAGATGCCTTTACAAAGTGGGTGGAGATTATTCCAACCAAGACCACAACGAGTTCTTGGTGCATCAGCAAACTGAAAGAAATCTTCAGCGTATTTGGATTCCCACATATCTTAGTTTCTGACAACGGACGTCAGCTAACTTCAAACGAGTTCGAACAATTCCTTAAAAATAACGGCATTTTACACAGGACATCCGCACCTTACCACCCTGCTTCAAACGGCCAGGCAGAACGTTGCGTACAAACGGTAAAGAAAGCACTCTACAGCATGACGTCAAATCCTGGTACTCTAAATGATAAACTACACCTGATAAAAACACAGTTAAGACGGACGCCAAATCAATCAGGTCAAAGTGCGTATCAGCTAATGTTTGGAAGAGATATTCGAACCACCTTGCATGTCATGCTAGGAGAAAGCTACCCTCGAACAGCAATAGATTACGGCAACTTAGCCGTCAGAAAAGTTTTCTCAGAAGGAGACAGAGTGCAGGTGCGCAACTACTCACATCCAAACAAGAAATGGGAGTTCGGGATCGTGACAGAGAGACTAGGCCGCCTGCACTACCGCGTGACCACAGACGGGGGCGAGAGCTGGCGCCGCCACGCCGACCAGATGCTGCCCGCCGCCGGGGTCCCTCCGGCTGATTAACGGGGGAGACCTGATATATACCTTCATCGCATCACCTCATTTCTCTATACCTCGTTACCCGGGTTACCGCTGTGACTTGTTATTCTGTCATTCAATAAATTCATGATTTGTTATGAGTTACGAATTTATCAAATGGTTAAACGCTTAACGAAGAAGCCACAGGTGCTCAGTCTGCACGTTTCTACAATATATTTTAACCCGTAACCTTCAAAATATCTTAACTTACACGTAAAAGCTAATCCAAAATACGCGTTACTGCATAGTAATAGAGTTGAAATTAAAAAGTTGAGTTAAAGCAGGATACAGCGCTGCCAAATTAAGCTACAGCTTTTTAAACACATTGGGTAAAACGGTTGTATGATATATGAGTAAAACGTGAGAAATGCTGGGCTATTTATATGCTCTTGTAAAACGTGAGAAATGCTGGGCTATTTATATGCTCTTGATATTTATTGTTAGGACTTTAAGTATAGTCAAGGGCAAAAATACGACACTTTAACCACTGTGACAGTTCATATATGGCAGTTCAAATATGACGAAAATAGACAAGGTACTAAAGTGTATACATATTCTTGCCCCTCACTGTATCTTATACCTTTTGATGTTTAATGTTTCTTTGGGCAAAAAACGGTAGAATATAGAAAAAAACTTAAGAAAATAAGACTTAAACGAAACATAGACCAGCAAATTTGCCAAAAGAATATAAATGACCAATAAGAGGTAATGCGGCATGGGTTCTAGGGTCCATGCCAGCGACATCTCTTGACGACGTGTTTGCCTTATAAAATTATGATAAATAGGTATTAAGTTAGTTAATAATATTATGCAATGACTTGGGTTTTTACATGTAATGTGAAATTTTTTTAGTGCTTATTATTAAATAAAGTCTTCTATAGGATATTCGAGGGCGAACAATTGATAACTTCATCGTCATCTACAGCGTGTATTCTCCTTACAACCTCAAACTTAAAGGGTATAGATAGTGAAGGCCCTAATAATCACACCTTATTAAGTTTTAGTAAAAAATTTAGCCTTCTTATTTTCCAAATAAAATAAATTAGCACGCACTGTATCACTACATCATGCTACTTTGTTTTTATACAAAACGTCGCACTTGTTGACGTGACGGCTGTCACAGAACGCTTCTCTCTCGTACCAAATTATTGTACGCATGACATTGCTGATAGAAAAAAAATCAATAATTATTTACGCTCTGATAGTTAATTCTAAATTAGCAATTTGTTTTTATATCGGTTTACAGCACTTAAATCTACGTATACCTACTTAAACGCTATATAAAACACGTGTTTTTGAATTATGTAATAACAGTTTGAAAATATTACCCGCAGATGATCGATAAATTCGATTGTTCCATCATCTTGAAATCTATTGGCATCACATAAATTAAAAAGTATAGTCAGCTAAAAAACTCAATATCACTCTCGCATCCCTAATATAAAAGTTCATGCCCGGGAGATAAACCTTCATAATGGTGAACTTTACTTGATTCCAATGATAAATTAGGTTTAGTTTTGTTAAAACAACGTAACGATAAAGTTAGGGAAGCAAAGTTTTATAATGGAAGGGTCAGATTCGCCCATTTAACTTATAAGTTCAACTTTTCGTTAAATCGCTGTCTAAAGTAGTAAAATATTAAACATGCGGACGAGATGCGGCTCTCGGTGGTTACGTACCTATTTTAACCCCTGACGTAAAAAGGGTTTTATTAACCGACGATGTGTCTAACTGTGGCACCGTACTCATAAACGGATGGACGGATTTGAATGCGGTTAGTTTTCTTTTCGAATTGAGGTGTGACCAGGAAAATGAAGTGGTTGAAACGCTCGAATAATGACCCCCTCTCAATGGTCATGGACACAGATATAGATTACACTAGATTACGCAAAAACGTCTGGGTTGGCCCCATACAAAGGCTGACCGCTAACTGACTAATCATGACTATACTCTGTCCAAGATAACGAGTTAGTACTAGAAAACTGAGAAAGCACGCGATTGGTCAGTGAAATGAGTCACAAATACGCATCGGATAGGTTTACATGGCGGCCAAAGTTTAGTCAACATCTGTCTCTCGTACGGTGCGGACGCGTTATACTTTCTTTCGATTTGGTGATTTTTAACGTAATATCCAATAATAACCAACCAATTTATAATCCATATAGAAAATGAATCCAGTGAATCAGGTAATGATTAATAAATTCTACATTACGAATTAACATTGTTTTATTTAAAATACTATCCAGTTACCTGTTTTTAAACTTTCCTGGTTAATAAATGTTGTTATAATAAATATATATTATAATGTATAACATACTAATTTCTCACTTTATTTAGGAAATGACCGCCTTCACAAAAATATTACTTAAATAAAATATTCCGAACAAACGGCATGTAAGCCTGCCCTTGCATAGAGGTGCAATTGTTTACACCCACCGACCTTTTTTTGTCCCTTTCATTTGCCTACAAAGGTGCAACAGAGAGAACGCTATATTAACTCGTTATCTTGGACGGAGTATAGTGACTGACTCGAGCCCCACGGCGCGGGACGTGCATTTGAATCGACTTTGCGCGGATATCGGGGAATTCACATCGCTAATTCGCTCTTGAGACGTGAGAGTAGATGTAAAAAAGGGACACGGTTGGTTTTCAAAGTCAAATTCAAATTCAAAATCTCTTTATTCAATTTAGGCTATAACAAGCACTCATGAACGTTAAAAAATCTACCACCGGTTCGGAAAAACCTCTGTTGAGAAGAATATGGCAAGAAACTCAACGAGGTATTATTTTTTTTTAAGTACAGATTCACAATATTTATAAATGATATCTATATACATTACAAGTATTTAACACAACTTTATTTTTAACACAGTAGGTTCGCTATTTGAAGGGATCGTTTTTCATACAGATTGAGGTGTTTGCTTTATCTAGTGTAATATATATCTGTGGTCATGGAAGCACCGTATAGCTCGCCGCATCGTCGTTATCTAGCGAGATCATCCTAATTTATTCACCGCCGCCGTCATTCCCGTTTAGCATATTTTTATGAGCGTCGGATAATTAAGGCATATCAAGAATACTTGGCACTTTAACTGCACGGTCTGCTGAGTAATTTACCTAAGGAGAATTGTGGTGTAGCGCTTTTTCATAGAAATCGAGATCTAGACACGCAGCAGTGTATCAAGCCAAGTTAGAGCTAACAGAACTAGCGAGCAGCCCCGTATGTAATTTTACCCGAACCATTTGGAGCCCCCTCATAACTCAAAAACTATTTAAAAGAAAGAAAGAAGACATATATTCACTAACACAGAAGACACACATATAAAAGAAAACGTATACACGAATAAACCAAAAAAAAAACAACATGAAATACCTACACAATTTTGTGTGTCCCCGCCTGCAGCGCTGATTTTCTGCCAGAACCGTCTGTGACTCACGGAACGATACACAAATATAATAAATAAACCACTCTATGTAAGTAAATAAAATTAAGAAAAAAAATCACCATAAGAAACCAAGGAATAAATAAATTACAACGAACAATGTAAAAAATGGATTGTTTAAAAACAACAGGCTGGCATATCAATGTATTTCACATAAACAATGTAAAATTAGGCTCATTTATTTGAACTTGTAAAATACATACGTGCTCAAAATTTCATAAACACACCACAAATGCTTATTTAGATATTAACATCGAAAAATCGTCATTTTTGTCACTGACTGACCTATAGATCAAAATTCTAACCCAGTTACTGATGACCTAGAAAGTTAAAATTTGGCATCCAGATAGGTGAATACAAAGGAATAAATCAAAAAATAAGTTCTTTTTTTTATACGACTGGATGGTAAGAGATCACCACCGCCCATAAACATCTGCAACACCAGGAGTATTGCAAATGCGTTGCCAGCCTAGAGGCCTAAGGTGGAATACCTCAAGTGCCAGTAATTTCACATGTATGTTTTGATGGGATATGATTTAAGATACCTACACCATTATCATCAGTTTTAAGACGCCCATGTTGATCAAAGAACTCTCCCTAAGGCTTTGTTATTCCACCTAAGATATGCGAGGATGTGTTAATGTTTATTTCCTGATGCTTTGTGCACCGAATGGTGATGTACGACGTCTGGTGTCGTAACAAGTCGTAACACAAAGCAAAATGAATCAAAAGACAATAAAAAGGGTTTACGGGAGTCGTAAGTCCGCCATCTTGAGCGTCACGGCAATTTGCGGCCATTTTATAGCGTCGAGGATTTATGAAATAGAGTTGCCATAAGCTATTTAATTCTGGAATAGTCGATGGAATTCCAATGATCATGATCATTATAATCAGTATATAATATGTTTCACTACTGTGCTAAGGCGTCCTCTCGGATTCCCACGCGGTCCAGTGCGGATTGGGAACTTCACACACACCATGCTTTCCGCGTTTGTGTAGGTTTACTCACGATGTTTTCCATAACCGTAAAATCCGTGGTAAATTTAGAACATAGTACATAAATTAAGAAAAACTCGGCGGTGCGAGCATGGGTTTGAACCCACGATCCTCTGCTTCAGAGGACAAAAGTCAACCTACTAGTGCACCACAATTTACCACCATTAAGTTCATCAATTTGGTCCTAAGCATTAAACCGCGTGGAGTTAACAAACAGTAAGTAACGATAATTAGTCATACTCGTATTTTTAAACATACAGTGTGTTGCTTACGTTGCTTAGTTTGACGAGTACGATTTATGTTTTAATTATTTTTTTTATTTTTTTATTCGACTGGATGGCAAAAGAGCAAGTGGGTCTCCTGATGGTAAGAGATCACCACCACCCATAGACACCTGCAACTCAGGGGGATTGCAGATGCGTTGCCAACCTAGAGGCCTAAGATGGGATACCTCAAGTGCCAGTAATTTCACCGGCTATCTTACTCTCCACGCCGAAACAACAGTGCAAGCACTGCTGCTTCACGGCAGGATTAGCGAGCAAGATGTTGGTAGCAATCCGTGCGGACCTTGCACAAGGTCCTACCACCTGCGAAAGCTGTTGTAAGACAACTCGTGGCGGCCCAGTTGGTCAACTGCCTTCCCACACTGACATCGGTGGGACTCACATGCCCTGACCCCCAAAAGCAAACAGCTATGCGCAGATGCATGGGCTCCAAAATTATCCCAAAATTTAAGGATGGTAAGTGGCCAGTGACCGGACTCCTTCTCGGTGACAGCAAGAAGTCTTGCTCTATCAGCGGCATCCGTGGACTGATGGATAAGATTTTTTTTTTCATAATTTATTTGCTCGTATTACAGGCCACACCCGGTATAATAACATGCCACCTCTATTGGCTAATTCTTCCATGTTTTACGGTCACAGCAGTTAAGGTAACTTACAATTATTACCTTACTTATAGTATTACCTTGCGCAGAGACCGCTACGATCGCTAATCCTGCCGCTGGGCAGTCGCTTTTGTTGAAAGAAAATGCCCGAAAATTGTGGTCTATTCCGTTACTCAATGTGTGTAGAAAAGGCTAAATTCCTAATAAATATATAATTAGTGGTGATGATGAGGTTTGAACCGAATACGAAATTAGGCCGAACATTTTGGTAAAAATAAAAACATAGGTTCATTAATCTGCCTCGATTAAATATTAAATACAAGTAGGTAAGAAGAGATGGTTAAACTTTTTTGTTGTACTCTAATGATTGAAATTAATGTTTAGTTTTTGAAATTCCTGAGGACAAATATTATTATTACTGTCAAACGTCATTAGCGTCCCACGTTTATATAGCACAACGGAAAGACAAGTCACAAGAATTTTAATCAAGTATCGGTGTTGTTTTATTTTTTCATAAAAAACAACACTATCACCCTTTTTAATAAAACCTGCGAAGACACTAATATGACAATTAGACATTAGGAAAAAAAAAGACTAAATCACGTTTGATGTATGAGAGGACCCAGGAGCACCCCTTAATTATTTATTTTATTTTAATTTAACTATTTATTATTGAATACAACAAAAACATATTTAGTGAATATTTCAAGTGATATGATACAACCTGGTGACAGACAGACTGAGAGTGGAGTCTTTATACTTAGTAGATGAATGCGATTATTATTGCTGCAGGGCTACTACGAAACTCGAAACTCGAAGTTCGTGCCGTGCGATCCCTCTGACACTTAAACTATTTAATACGAGAGTGAGAGGGACGGTACGATACACAGATATAGATCACACTAGATAACGCAAACACCAGAATCTGTATGAAAACCAACCGTGTCACTTTTTATATCTAATGTGACGTATCAAAAGCGAATTAGCGATGTGAATTCCCCGTTGTCCGCGCAAAATCGATTCAAATGCGCCGCCCACGCCGTGGGGCTCGAGTCAGTCCCTAGTCATGATTAGTCAGTTAGCGATCAGTCTTTGTATGGGGCCAACCTCGACGTTTGGTCAGGGTTCGGACACGCGAAGTAGATTTAGATTATTAATAAACATAATTAAGAATCTACTTAACAAGGGCAACTCAGCCCAGCAATTAGAACCTTTAAAAATAAAGATTAGCTAGGAATATCATGTAATTAATTGTAAAATTGTTATGAAATAAAGAGATATAATTAAAAAAAAAAAAAATAATTTGCGTAATCTAGTGTAATATATATCTGTGGTACGATACGAACTTCGAGTTTCGTAGTACCCCAACTGGAGCGAAAACGTGGCCCTTCTAGACACGCTGTCTACCTCATACTATATTCAATTCGTCAACATACGATTTAAGCTCCCCTCTGACTTTACACAAAAGCCTGGTTAAGAGCGCTTTCACATGGGCGTTTTTGTTGCGCGACTGAAGCGCGGCACAGCGATTACCTTCACACTACAGCGGCACTAGTCGCTAGCGACAGCCGCGCTTCACAGTATCTGTACCCTTAGTGTAAGTTTTCGGTTGCAAAATACCATCTCGATCGCGTTCGCGTTAAAATCTCAATTTGTATGGAAACACAAACAGCGATGCGATAAAATTTACTTTTTTATTTTTATTTTATATTGAAGCGAACCCCTAAAATGTTTAATTTTCTTTATTTCAACAAGAACTAACAACACTTTATATCACACAAAAAGAAAATTACAGTTATCGAATTATGTCCAGGTTCTTCTATTTTGATGCGCCTAGTGCGATTTAGAAGCTACAGTCGCGCGACGAAAACGCCTTTATGTGAAAGCGCCCTAAAACCACTTCTCGCTTGCCGGAAAGCCAGCAAAAGATACTTTCCCCCTTTGAAACAAGGTGTACAACACACGGCAGCTTTTGAGCCACTAAATCTTTAGTAAATGAATAATATATAAGCGGATGGAGCGGAATGATTCTAATAAAATATTGAGGGTCTGAAAACAAAACGTACGGCTTAAATGGTGGATATAACGGTATGTTTACACTTTTTAGGGTTCCGTAGCCAAAATGGCGAAAACGGAACCCTTATAGATTCGCCATGTCTGTCTGTCCGGCCGCGGCTTTGCTCAGAGACTGTCACAGCTAGAAAGCTGTAGGTAATTTTGCACGAATATATACGAGTATGTAAACAGCCGACAAAACACTACAATAAAGAATTGAAGAAACATTTTTTTTTTAGAGTACCTCTCAGAGACGTAAAAAGTGGGGTGTTTTTTTTTCTCATCCAACCTTGTAGTGTGGGGTATCGATGGATAGGTCTTTTTAAATCATTAGAGGGTTGCTAAAAGGATTTTTCGATTCAGTGTTTTTTTGCAAAATATTCAACATTAAAGTGCCAATTTTCATAATAAATATATGTTTAATAAATTTTGTGTTTAATAAATATTGTGTTTAATAAATATAGCGTACCGCGACTCGCGACGCTTTCGCCCCTAACGAGTAAATAACGCTTTAGTTCCCACTAAAACATGCAAATTACAAATTTGTTATACATAGAAGTGCTTCTGGCAGTTAATTACGTAGCCAAGCAGCGCTCTAATTGTTTCCATTAACCATGGATTCAATTTGGCGTGATAGTTAATTATTTAATAGTTTATTGGGTGAATGTTCAGCGGTTTTTTACGGTTAGTACATTGTGTCTTAAGGGCGGTAAATAAGGTGTTACTAACGAGAGTCTATTAGAAGCCCGAAGTCGAAGGCTTTAATGATTCGATGTTCGTAATTCTTGTACCGCCCGTGCGACTTACAGTACAATGTTTTTCATCACATTTGCGAGTAAAATTGTTATTTGTAAAAGAAAAACTAGTATTTTTTCAAAAATTGCCGATGGGCGTGTTAAAATCCCTTACCGTTTTTATGAAATATTGGAAAAAAAATATGGTTTTTCCTACTGAGAATCAAGAGCACAATCCATTCCGATCGTTTAAAAAAATGTCCCCAGTTTTTCACACAAAATTGTAAGCAAAATTGTATGAGTCAGTTTTGTCACGCCGATACTGAATGAAAAAAACGTCTCAAAACTGTCATTTTTTTTAGGGACATTTTTTTAAACCATCGGAATCAATTGTGCTCCTGATTCTGAGTAGGAAAAACCATATTTTTTTCCAAAATTGAAAAAAATAAAGGGTACACTTTTTTTGAAAACGCCCCGATACCGCTGACGTGCGCACGGAGCAGCAGCATACCATATGCAGTAACAAACTCATTTACCGCCCTTGGGCTTCATGACATGAAAATTAGTACCTATGACTCATTTAAGTATAATAAGGTGGCCTAATGGTTTGACCTATCGCCTCTCAAGCAGAGGGTCGTGGGTTCAAACCCCGGCTCGCACCTCTTGAGTTTTTCGAAATTCATGTGCGGAATTACATTTGAAATTTACCACGAGCTTTGCGGTGAAGGAAAACGTCGTGAGGAAACCCGCACACACCTGCGAAGCAATTCAGTTTTGCTTGAGAGGCGATAGGTCAAACTTTAGGCCACCACAACTTCATGTTAGTACGCGTGACCTCAACTCTGGTGGCACTACCTACCCTGTGGTAACTAGCAGGTACAATGAAAGTGATCTCGCCCTTTATGAGAAGCCGATACCTCTCAATATGCATTCAGCGCCGTAACGGCCGATAATCCATTAAATTTAATTACACTGGAACCTGCCTCGCTTCCGGTGTGGGGGGGGGGGGTGGCGCGAGCCACGGGCTGCGGCGGGGGGGAGACCGAGGAGAGTTGTGACAGAGGTGAGTAGTGACAACGTCGATTTTTGCTCGTATTAACTGCTAGCAAGCTCGCAACAAGGCGCGTTTTCTAGCTCGAGATTTGAATTAAAAAACGCGCGCTATTGCGAACTCGCTGACGCTGTCACTACTCTCCTCTCCTCCTCTCCTCTGTCACAACTCTCCTCGGTCACTAAAAAACGCGCGCTATTGCGAACTCGCTATCAGTTATTAAGTTCACAAATTCGACGCTGTCTTTACTCTCCTCTCCTCTGTCACATCTCTCCTCGGTCACTAAAAAACGCGCACTATTGCGAACTCGCTAACAGTTGTTAGTTCGAAAATTCGACGCTGTCACTACTCTCCTCTCCTCCTCTCCTCTGTCACAACTCTCCTCGGTCTCCCTTATGCTAGAGGAAGTGGCGTGGCGCTAACAACTCGATTCCTTGATCGCTTACTTTTTTACGTGACAATAGCGATGGCAAAAAAGCCGTGGTAGCCTAGTGGTTTTACTGTGCCTCTCAAGACGAGGTTCGTGGGTTCGACCCCGGGTTCCACCTCCAAGTTTGTTTGAATTTGTGTCTTAAATTAAACTAGAAATTTACTAAGCTTTACGGTGAAGGAAAATACCTATACACCCGCGAAGAAATGCAATGGTATTCCCAATTATAAACCACGGCCGCAAGCCCTCACATTCTGAGTGAAGGCCTGTGCTCTGCAATGGGACGTATACAGGCTGTAATGATAATCATGACGGTTGTGAGCGTCAGCTACCAGGGCTTCTTGCTTACAATGATGAAAGTAAAATTGGCAGAAATCTAACCGAGGGCTGTATGGTCAAACCCAACGACTCGATCTAATCTTATATATAAAATTCTCGTGTCACAATGTTCGTTCCCGTACTCCTCCGAAACGGCTTGACCGATTCTCATGAAATTTTGTGAGCGTATTGAGTAGGTCTGAGAATCGGCCAACATCTATTTTTCATACTACTACGCGGACGGAGTCGCGGGCAACAGCTAGTAATTTATAAAAATTCTAATTTAAACTTTTACATAGTGTTCTTGTTTCAACAGTCAATAAATAATCAATTCCTTTATTCACAAAACATTATTTATACATTAAGACAATTAAATCCAAAATTTGTAAGTAACAAGGTTGACTTATAATACTCATCATCATCATCATCATCATATCAGCCGAAAGACGTCCACTGCACATAGGCCTCCCCCAAGGCTCTCCACTAATAATATCCACTATAATACTATGTTAGTTAAATTAAACACAAAAAAAAAGAAAAAAAAAAACTAAACTAAAAATCCCCTCCCTGCATCGTGCCCGGCTCAAAAGTTCCCATTATCCCGGCAGCATTGCCCCTCTGTACAGCAAAGGACACTTGTTGAACCAGCCACGATCCAGACCGGGGATCGCACCCCCTATCCCTTAGACGCCGACCCAAGTCCTTAAATAAATCACACAGTCAATTGTGTTGACTTAGCAGGTTTTACTTTACAACCTTCGCTTCAAAGTGAAGTAAACTTCCTCCGAAGTAAACTTCGGAAAAATTCATAAAACTCTGCGGCTCACGAACGAACTCGCTGGCAACAGCTACCCGCTTGTAACTTAAACCAAACACAGGTACTTTAGTTAAAATTAAGTCTATAAATTTCAAGTCTCAGTTTCGCAAATTTCGTATTATATAAATATTCCCACCCGAAAGCTCGTTACCAATGGTACCGTCGGAAAACCATTTCCAATACATCGTTACCAATGGTACGATTCGGAAAACGTCCATTTCCAATACAGGGTGAATACTAAAGGCCTACGCTAAATGACGCGGTTTGCACGATGCGGGAGGACCCCTATTAACCTTACAACCTAACCAACAAAAAAACCGGCCAAGATAGGGTAAGGAACCCTATCTTGGCCATTACAAAAGATCAAGTAATATTCTGTGCCTTATAACATATATCTAGCTTATGGGCGAATATTCAGGGTTTTTGCAGCGTTTTTTTTGCGTCATTAGTGTCTTCACAGCTGTTATTAAAAGAGCTAATGCTCAGGCTTGTTTTTTTATGATAATTTAAGACAATGCCGATGGTGAATTTAACGTGATTAAAATTCTTGTGACTTGTCTTTACGTGGGACGCTAATAACGTTGGGCCGCGCGGTCAAAACGCTCGAATATTCGCCCTTATGCAAGCGACTTTGTCTGCACGGACCTAGGTTATCGCGCGGTGGCGCCCTCTACCGGAATAAAAAGTATCCTATGTTGATCCTTAGGGCTTAAATTATCTCTATACCAAATTTTATCATAATCGGTTCAGCGGTTTCGACGTGAAAGCGTAACAGACTAGAGTCACTTTCGCATTTATAATATTAGTAGGGATAAAACACTACAGTCTATGTATTGTAAATAACTAAATAAATACATTCATTTTATGTCGCCTAGATCCAACACAAAAATACGAACATTACGATCATGAGAAGTGAAAAGTTATTTTGCTATTCCTTTGTTGTGTTGCTCTGATTTTTTTTATTCTACTGGAAGGCAAACGAGCAAGTGGGTCTCCTGGTGGTAAGAGATCACCACCGCCCATAAACATCTGCAACACCAGGGGTATTGCAGATGCGTTGCCAACCTAGAGGCCTAAGATGGAATACCACAAGTGCCAGTAATTTCACCGGCTGTCTTACTCTCCTCGCCGAAACATAACAGTGGAAGCACTGCTGCTGCTGCTGCAAGATGGTGGTAGCAATCCGGGCGGTACTTGCACAAGGTCCTACCACCTGCAAAATGATGATGAATGATGAATCTGATGATGAACTCTGGTTGGGTTCGAAACGGGTCAGCGTAATATCGTAGTGGTGATAAGTAGTTGGGTGTGTTCTTACAGCGTGAAGAGGGAAGCATGAAATGAACACACATTTATTGCATAGACGTAGCTATCGTAAGGTCGAGGTTGAGCAAATAATTATTATAGTTAGTTCAACACACATGCTGATAATGCAGTATGCGGTGTCATTGACCGCTGTTATGCAACTAAACTTAATCGTTCTTTGTCATACGCATTATGTATTCGTCAGTGTTTTGTTTTTGAGATCGTTCTACTAATAATCACAGCTCATTCATTAAAACCACTCGTTGTAGGCTTCCATATCCATAAATCCATACTTCCATACTAAATAAATATATTATAAATGTGAAAGTGTGTTTGTGTGTATGTTTGTCCGTCTTTCACGTCGAAACGGAGCGACGGGTCGACGTGATTTTTGACATATATTTTATGGGCCAGAGAGTGACTGCTACTTTTTATCCCGGAAAAATGCTCAGTTCCAGAGGGAGCAGCGCGCGATAACCGAATTCCACGCGGGCAAAGCCGCCGGCAAAAGCTAGTCTTGAATAAAGATACTTTGATTTTCGCTATAAGTAAACTAAATACGCACAATTATTAGAAAAAAATGTATTATCTTTCAATTGATACATAATTGTAAGTAAAGTACACAATTTTCCTTAGTACAATTCAACATCCAAAGTTTGCTTAAGTATATTAAAAGCTTTCATGCTCCATTTACATTTCATACGGATATCAATCTTGAGCCTGAGGAGTCAGGGTCCAAATTAGATCAACAAAATGTTACATGAAACTTTATCACAATTTACCAACAATGTTGCTCTGAATTCTATTACTATTGAATAATATTATTACAAATTGGATCGTATAAATATTCAGCATGGAACTGGTCCATTGTTTTTTTATATAAATTGAAAGAATCAGTAACTAAACAAGAGTTTTTAACCCATCATTACGAATAATAACCACGCGCCATATAAATCTGCCCAAAAGTTCATTACATAATACTCAGTTTTGACGCATTGTTGAGATACATTTTTTATGCGACGTCTTTACGTTATTCCCGAATTGTGTTCGAATCGCTAACGGTATAGTGCCTATTAAATTATTGGAATTATACCTTTATAGTTTTTGTGGTACTAGTCGTGGCAATGAACTTTTAGGCAAAGTTAGACGGTGGAAGCTATAGAGCCTTTTTTCCGAACTTTCATACAGTGTTTGATTTTAGATTGTCATGTTTACAATGCTGCCGTCCTCGAACTAAAAGACGGCTAAGTGACATTTTGGCCAAAATTGACTTTTTGATACAGATCGATAGAGAAAAAAAAGCCGCATCGATGAGTCTAAGCCATCTCAATTTTGGCCAAATGTCACTTAGCCGTCTTTTAGTTCGAGCACGGCAGAATATATCTAGCTACTCGGCGTTCCTCACGACATAAGCCTCCTCCAACGTCTTCTACTGCCTTGTGACTGCCGCAACTAACCCAAGAGGGCCCAAGGTCTTCGGTTCGTCCTCCCATCTTACTTTGCGGCCTCTGCTCCTACCCAAGGCTCGGATACCGGCTAAATTTCCAAACCGTTATCACGTACTTGGCGCAAAACCCTTTCGTTTTGGTTTCGTTCGTGAAACCGTTATTTTTAAACCGGTTTTCAAGGAAACATTTCCGTAAAGTTTTTGTCAGATTAACCGGTTTAGAACAATAAAAACCGGTTTATTCCGGCGCAGGGTAAACGTTACCACCCGCCGCCGGCCGGCCAGCTGTCACTCGTCGAATAAACCGGTTTATTTAGGTTATAGTTAAGTTCTTAAAAACTTTTGCGTTCTTATGAAAGTTCGGAGATAAACCGAAATAAACCGTTTTATAAACCGGTTCCGAGCCTTGCTCCTACCCATCTCTTGGGTACCAGACAGTCACCTGTTTCGTACACCATTTTTCGTTTGCAACGGAGCTTAGGCTTTGTTAGTGTCGGAGTATAACTATACAATTACTTATACAAATGGAAGAAGTACCGTTTGTGGCCACTGTACCGTTTCAGGCCATTTATTGTTCAATATATTACACGTTTGAAATAAATTAATAGTAATAAAACATTACAAACTTTATTCGTTTCGGTACAAACTTTTGAAAACTCACTTTAAAAATGGTTTACTACCTACTATAACTTTTTATATATTACTTATGTCAACTGACCTAAAACGGTTTTAAGGTGGCCAGTTAACATTACAGTGACATAGTGATACTGGTTAAACCTCGATGCCTTTGGGTCTGTCTTTACTTTACATTTCGTCTGAACTTACTTAAATAAAAAAACTTAGAAAATATTAGTAACCAAAGCAATTATTATAATAAAACGGGTTCGTATTGTAACCAGTGATTGGGTATTCGACCTGCGGGTAGTATAAGACCGTAGGGGGTTGGCATTTAGGCTTGCACAAGTCCAGGGGCTTCTTTATGTCCTTGAAGCAGCCGCAACCGCATTTCGGGGGAGGGAGACAGTAGTTGTCTGAGAGACCGAAGAGGCACTCCAGGCAGGTCTGCGTCAGACAAGGCTCCCGACTGGTGCAGCAGCAAGCTTCCAGCTCCTGAGGGTCAAAGAAACCGTGGATATAAGCATAGCAATACACGGGGGTAACCAGGGGTGAGTATACCACGCGCCATATAAATCTGCCGAAAAGTTCATTACTTAATACTCGGTAATGACGCATTTTTGAGTTACATTTTTTATGCGAAGTCTTTACGTTACTCCCGGATCGTGTTCGAATCGTTTAACGGTATAGTGCCTATTCAATTATTGGAATTATACCTTTATAGTTTTTGTGGTACTAGACGTGGCAATGAACTTTTAGGCAAAGTTAGGCGGCGGAAGGTATAGATAATGGCGTGCATTGAGGGTAGGGTTACGTTGTCCTTACCACAGATATAGATTACACTAGGTAACGCAAACACCTCAATCTGTATGTAAACCAACCGTGTCACTTTTTTTATATCTACTGTGATGTCTCAAGAGCGAATTAGCGATGTGAATTCCCCGATGTCCGCGCAAAATCTATTCAAATGCGCCGCCCACCCGCGCCGTGAGGCTCGAATCAGTCACTATATGATTTGTCAGTTAGCGCGGTCAGTCTTTGTTTGGGGCCAATCCCGACGTTTGGTAATGCATTTGCGTAATCTAATGTAATCTATATCCGCGGTCCTTACGTTACCCTTAAAAGTACTTAAGTAATTTAATCCACATTTCTAAAACGATTTACAAACGAAGATTAATGCAAATATCCTAAGTGAAACAAAAAACGCCGAAATATGAGAAAAACTAAAAAAACATTGATTCAAACACCCGTGCTGTCACCTGTCAAAATGATACTTCATAGGGAGCGAAACTGTTGCCGGTGACATCACTATAACACAAATTGACATATAGGATTAAAAATGACTTTTAGGTTTATTTGCGTACCTGAACCAAAATGGCGGCGAACACCAAAATCACTATTTTGAACATCATTTTTCAATTCCACTTCCTTTCTTCTATTGATCTTGACCTATAATAAACCCTATTTATATAGTAAACCATCTATGTACTTGTTAATAAAAGAAATTTCAAAATATTTTTTAGCTACAGATAAAAATCGTATGTCCTCTACGAGTGCAATTGTGCATTGAACCTAATGTACAACATCATAGTGTTTGAATTAAAATAGACAACAAAAGCGACTTAAGTCTTTTTTATTGAAGCATATCACGATTGTTGCCACACCACGACATTCTAACATTTGGTGTCAGTTGGTCAAATTGATAGCAGCATTGTAATTAAACACGTATTTATAGTTAATTTCTTAGTATTTTACACGCAATTCATTTTGAAATCTGTGGTTAATGACCTGATTCTTAATCTTCACTCTACACCTGTCTGCCATCTAGCTTCTGAAGAAATCATAGGTAACATCGAAAAAGTCACTATACCACGCGCCATATAAATCTTCCTAAAAGTTCATTACTTAATAGTTCCTACTCAGTTTTGACGCATTTTTGAGATAAGTACATTTTTTATGCGACGTCTTTACTTTATTCCCGGATTGTGTTCGAATCGCTTAACGGTATAGTGCCTATTCAATTATTGGAATTACCTATACTTTTATAGTTTGGTACTAGTCGTGGCAATGAACTTTTAGGCAAAGTTAGCCGGCGGAAAGTATAGTTGAAAATTTGATTCAAAAACGTTTACAACTTATTTCATCATCATCATCTCAGGCGTAAGAGTTCCACTGTTGGACATAGAAAGAAGGAAGAAAGAAAGAAACAAGGAAAGGAAAGTTACAATTTAGATTCATCCGCGGACTCGGCACTAGACTCTGGGCCTCCCCCATATTTTTTTTAATCCCATAATATTATAAATGCGTAAATCCGTCGGTCTGTTTGTTTCACGTCGAAATCGCTGAACCAAGTAAGATGAAAATCGGTATAGAGATAGTTTGAGTCCCGAGGGAGGACATAAGATAGTTTTTATCCCGGAAAATCGCATAGTATCCGCGGGATACGTACGTATTCAAATTCGTCCGTTTTAGGGTAAAAAAATGTCGAAAAACGTTATTATAACGTATTATATTTATTAGGAGGTTTTGTACATCACGCTTCAGTTACATATTGCTTTATAATGGTTCAGGTTAAAACATAATTTTAATTAAAGTTCGCGCACTACATACAATGTTATTAATCTAAGCTTAAAGCCAGACGGTTAGCTAGACCGACATTAACAAGTACCTATATTTACAAGATTTTAGGTACATCATTACAAACAATATACTACTACACAACTACACATAATAATATAATCCATACTTTAATATTATAAATGCGAAAGTGTGTTTGTGTGTTTGTACATTTATGTGTTTGTCCGTCTTTCACGCCGTAACGGAGCGACGGATCGACGTGATTTTTGGCACAGAGATAGTTTATGAGCCCGAGAGTGACATAGGCTACTTTTATCCCGGAAAAATGCACAGTTCCCGAGGGAACAGCGCGCGATAACCGAATACCACCGCGGGCAAAAGATAGTTACGTCATAAATGAAATTTTGAAACTTATTGGTAGAGTCACCAGCACCAATATCTGACACAAGCGTGCATAAATATCTGATCAAGTACGTGTCACTTCTAAAGAATCGGCTTGTGTCGCGTGCGCTCGTAAAATCGTTATAAAAATGTCATATGGCAACACCTCCGCGCACGGTGCTGTAATCAAATTAAACTTTTACGAATAAAGTATCGTTGAGACAAAGTTTCGTTGCGAATTTCGCGAAGGTTAAAACCGAGTGTGACGAGGGTTCGGAGAATTATGGTCGTGAATTTGAGACACAGAATCAATGTAGGTAACTGTAGGTACGTATTTGAAGCCAAGGAAACTGTTTTCCATCGTACACCAGTTCACAATCGATTTTTTCATCAAGATTACGTCAAGATTTCTTTTTTTGCCATTTTTTCCGGAAAATAATTCAACATTACATTACATTTCACACATTTACGAAGCATTGAGTATTTTATATCTATTGTTTGGTAATAGTAAATATAAAAAAAAAAATTGTAACAAAAAATAGAACCGACTACAAAAAAACCATGAAAATAATTTTCTACCAGCCTGAAGTCGGTGCCTCAGCACGAGCCAGCAGGAGTGGACCTATAATCGTCCACCTCACCTACAACTATACGAGTAAATGGCTTCAATCACTCCTGCTGGCTCGTGCAGAGGCACCGACTTCAGGCTGGTAGAAAATTATTTTCATGGTTTTTTTGTAGTTGGTTCTATTTTTTGTTATAATTTTTTTTTTCACGCTTTTTAGTGTAAAACATCTAAGATACAATAGTTTAATGTCAACTTCTCGTCACCTTTTACGAAAAATTGCTTTGTCTGATGCAGAGACGTTCATTATTGAGGAGTCCTGGTGCTTCACCACCCATTCCATTTCACCACATCCGTTCCGAGGAGCATAAATTGCTTAGCAACTGTGTTAAAGCAATTCAAATTCAACCCATGAAATACTTGTTATTGAGTAGTAACTCCGATGGTCAACTGTGGTCTTCATCATCAGTTCCACTTCACCAAATGATGATTTTCAAGAGCAAATGCTTGAGTTAATACTAAATATATCAAAATTACCATAGGTGTCCCTACAACATTTGAAGAGCTCCCTCGATTTCCTTAAGATCCAATCATCAGATCCTGATTTGGTGCTTATGGGACCTAATTGAAAGCATTCCTAGACGAACGCAAAAAAAAATTTCAAATCGGTTCATAAATGACGGAGTTCTGAGGTAACAAACATTAAAAAAAAAATACAACCGAATTGATAACCTCCTCCTTTTTTTGAAGTCGGTTAATAAAACATTAGTATAGGTACCATCATCAGCCAAATAAGTGGTCTATCAATTTTTAATAACAATTTACTATCAAATGGAAATGTCGCCAAAGTCGAATTTTCAAGTTGACATTGGCATTATTGTTTTTGACATGCAAACGATTATCAACTTTAGGGTGATAGACCACATATTGAGCCGATAGTAGGTACTTACCTAAAAAAATGTGGTGTCTTCACTGTATGAGGTAGATAGTACTAAATTAAACCAAAATAACCTTAAACCAAACCAAAAAAAACCGATACCTATTTGGCACTATTTGGCTAGAAATCCATACTTATAAATGCGAATGGTGTGTGTTTGTATGTTTGTCCGTCTTTCACGTCGAAACGGAGCGACGGATCGACGTGATTTTTGGCACAGAGATAGTTTATGGGCCGGAGAGTGACAAAAATGCACAGTTTCTGACGGAACAGCGCGCAATAACTGAAATCCACGCGGGCGAAGCCGCAGGCAAAAGCTAGTATTCTAACTGTTTAAAGCAGGTTACAAAACTATTTGCCTAAAGCCACTAGGCAAATCATTAAACGGTGAGTTTTCAACGATATGGCGGGCTGTCCTCAGCCAATTCATGAAATGGCGCCACTTCACTAAATGCCTAGGAATTTCGTGATCTGGCGGATTGTACGATTGGCCGCCGACATATTTTTACTTACGACTAAGCGACATTTTTTAAGGTATAACTATATATGTTTATATTATATACATATTTTGAACTACCACTACCTTACCACACACCTCCTCACACCCCCCCCTCACACTCCCACACACACTCCTTTTTTTCTTGTTTTTTTTTTTTGTATTTGAGTGTCTTTGTGAATGTGAATAAATGTCTTTCTTCTTCTTCTTCTTAAAAAAATGTCGCTTAGTCAATTTCTCCTTTCAAGCGTCGATATGTATGTTTACTTTCCAGCACCTAGACTGCTCCAATGTTTATAATGGCGGCTCGACTCGGATATAAATGAGTCTGCATCAGAATACAGATGTACGGACTAACTCACAAGGCCCGTAAAAGAAACACAAAACCGTCGGACAATTACGCCTGAAAAGGTGCTTTTGTTTGAGAATAAATGTATTGCTGCTACAAAGAAACTCGCTGGCGTTGGCTTGTCATTTTGTTCTAACATTATGTTGTGTTTCTTTGTATATTATATGAAATACTGGGTAGGTACCGCCGCCGTTATATATGTATAACATCGCTCTCAGAAGCTTCCCTTAGCATTCGATGTTGGATATTTTTATACCAGCTCGGGAAGTATCACGAAGAAAGATATTTTCTAGATTTCAATTTATATCATAATGCCATTAGATATCCGATTATTTATAATAATCACAGGGCTTGGAGTCATGAAATTTGGTATGTAGATAGCTGGACGTCTGGAATAACACATAAGCTACTTTTTATCACAATATTCCCACGGGATATGGATAAAATCTTGAACTAATAACCGCTGGGCTTGGAGTAGGTCCGCCCGGATTGCTACCACCATCTTGCTCGCTAATCCTGCCGTGAAGCAGCAGTGCTTGCACTGTTGTGTTTCGGCGTGGAGAGTAAGACAGCCGGTGAAATTACTAGCACTTGAGGTATTCCATCTTAGGCCTCTAGGTTGGCAACGCATCTGCAATAACCCTGGTGTTGCAGATGTTTATGGGCAGTGGTGATCTCTTACCACCAGGAGACCCACTTGCTCGTTTGCCTTCCAGTCGAATAAAAAAAAAAAAAAAGTCATGAAATTTGGTATGTAGATAGCTGGACATCTGGAATAACACATAAGCTACTTTTTATCACAATATTCCCACGGGATATGGATAAAATCTCGAACTAATAACCGCTGGGCTCAGAGTCATGAAATTTGGCATGATTTTTATAATTACTCTCTAATATATTACTCTGTACCAAGTGCCAGTGCGCAAAATTGTAATGGTAATGGTACCGCATGCATGCAAATCATATCTATATCTATCTATATAAACCCCCTTGCAAAAAAAACGGGCACCTATGGTTTTTGTATTTTATGTGCATGAAAGCTTACTTTCTAAGCTTCAATGCCTAAAAATCTGAAAAACCATAGGTGCCCGTTTTTTTTGCAAGGGGGTTTATATAAAAGGCAAACCTGACTCACTGGGTTATATATCAACGCACACCCCAAACCGCTGGGCCTAGAAACTTGAAATTTGGTACAAGGGTTCTGTTTATGATGTAAGTGAGCACTAAGTAAGGATTTTTAGAAATTCTTCCCCTAAGGGGGTGAAATGGGGGGGGGGGGGGGGTGAAGCTTATATGGGATTTTCTCATTTCTGGATTTAGAAGTATGAAAATAGGTGTATAAGTTCTCGATCACCATCAAAAATTATCTGTGTAGGTAAAATGGATAAAATTTCCCCCTAAAGGAGTAAAATGGGGGGTAAAGTTTGTATGGAAATTTTCTCATTTCTGAACGTGTGTACGTTTGTGTGTATTTTTGTCCGTCTTTCACGTCGAAACGGAGCGATGGATCGACGTGATTTTTGGCATAGAGATAGTTTACGGGCCAGAGAGTGACATAGCGCGCGATAACCGAATTCCACGCGGGCGAAGCCGCAGGCAAAAGCTAGTAATTTTATAAAATCCTTCCACTCTACCTGACTCATTTCTTCAGTACCCTTAGTGTAAGTTTTCGGTTACAAAATACGTCTCGAGCGCGTTCGCGTTAAAATCTCAATTTGTATGGAAACACGAACAGCGCCTCTAGCGGAACGTTTGCGATATTTGTGTTTCCATACAAATTGAGATTTTAACGCGAACGCGATCGAGACGTATTTTAGTAACCGAAAACTTACACTAAGGGCACAGTATAAGCGACAGGGAAGTAATAGCGGTTGAAACGCCATTAGAACTACCCGTCCATATTACAGTATTTGTACGAAGCATCAGATTTATAAAGCGTATGAGTTTTTATGTCCCCGGACTGGATATTGAGCTCATAAGTCAGTACGGATTACGGGTGGATTAAGCTTAGAGCACTAACAGATATTGTCTTTGCTAGCTTTTACCCGCGGGTTCACATGCGTGTAGTGTACCATAAAACCCAGGTTAGACCAGTAAGCGTATTATAAAGTTAATGAATATATCATAGACAAGAATATTTGGAAATAATTCCGATCCGCATTAGCGATACCTTCAAATAGCGAACCTACTGTGTTATATATATCATTTAATAATATTGTAAATCTGTTCAAAATATATATACCTACCTCGTTCTACCATCTGTTTTAAAAAAAAATACCTCGTTGAGTTTCTTGCCGGATTCTTCTCAACAGAGGTTTTTTCCGAACCGGTGGTAGATTTTTTGACGTTCATAAGTGCTTATCATAGCCTAAATTGAATAAAGAGATTTTGACTTTGACTTTGTTCGTTGAGTTTCTTGCCGGACTCTTCTCATCAGAGGTTTTTCCGAACTGGTGGTAGATTTTTTTTGACATTCATAAGTGCTTGTTACCTATAGCTTAAATTGAATGAAGATATTTTGACTTTGACTTTAAGAAAATTTAATACTCGTAGGCTATAGTGTCCTATACTTACATTGTAATCAGTCCATCTGTTTCCCTTTAGTGTTCCGCATACTTTTGTTCAAGGTAAGTATCAAGGAAAAGGATAATTTTTGTAGGTACACCATAAATGATTACGAGAAAAACTAAAGTAATATGTTTCTAAGGATATTGTGTGCGGAATCTTCCAAGTTTAAGTATATTTATAATCTTAGCCGTTATAATGTTCCTTGTAAATTTGATGTACTTACTACAATCCTTAATTTTTTCGAATGTTTCCGCTCAATAGTTTAGGTTTTAGAGGGGGGGGGGGGGGACACGATCGATATTAATGAAAATTTGCATTTTACAGTTGAATATTTCACAAACAGATTACTGAATCAAAAAATCATCGTAACCCCTCGACGATGTTAAAAGACCTATCCAATCATACCCCACACTACGAGTTTAGGGTTAGTTGAGAAAACAAAATCACCCCACTTCAAGTCTATGGGAGCCTATACTGTAAAAAAAATGATTACTTTTTTATTTTACTACTTTGTTAACGTGACTGATATACATATATGTATTCATGCCAAATTACAGCTTTCTAGTACTAACGGTCTCTTAGCCGCGGACGGACAGACAGACAGACCTACTCGTAATATCGATAGCGAACAGTAAGTACTGGCATGTTCCAAGGTAACCGATATTCTAAAATCGATCGGCAAAACTAAGAGGAAGTATCCGTACAAAAATGGTATAGCAGAACGATGCAATGAAACAATTTGATTTATTCATATCTTTATTTCCGATTTAAGTAGGTATTGACTATTATTAGGAATGAACATACATTGAGTTACAGCTATAAAATATATTAATTCAAGACTGACTAAAAGCAGACAATGATATGTTGGATTAAATCTAACTACACTTATTAACTGGGAATAAATTTAATAATTGGCACCGAGAAGTGGAAAGGGCATTGGGTACACCGCGTCATAATCATAAAGTCATCACTGGAGGGCCAATGACCTTGAGGCCAAGCGTCATCGCGACATCGAATAAATAGTTCGGGTTTTCTTGTACTTTTAGAAACATGAAGATTTCACAAGGCAGGCAAAAAGTAGTATATAATTATGTGAGTGTTTTTAATTACTTAGTTTCCTACCCGGTGCACCCACTCGTCCTTTATATAAAAACATAATATACATTTTTATAAATTACTCTACAACTTACTAAGAAATGCGAATATTTTTCAATCACAGTGAAACATCAATTCCGAATAAGCAATTAACAACTTTTTAAGCTTTACCTTAAATATATTAAAAGGCCTTTTGCATGAAAGCTCTGAAGATAGTTCGTAAGTTTAAGTATCTTAATAATAATGCAAAAACTACATTGTTCCAACAGTGTAAGCCTTATTTCAATTATTTGGGCTGCTTAGGGTAAGTTCATATCGAGACGTTACATCTCGACGCGGCGCGATATAAATATTATTTTATTGACAAAATGCGTCAGTTAATGTCATCGAAAAAGTGTCATTTGGCGTATTCTCTCGATGGGTGACAGTCTTTCCCGGCCCGGATAACACCGATATGGAAATACCGACCCTATTTTTTGTGTACACGCCCATAGAAACTGACAGGAGCTTCTATGTACGTGTACACAAAAAACAGGGCCGGTATTTCCATGTCGGTGTTATCCGGGCCGGGAAAGTGTCACTCCTCTCGATCAAATGCACCGCGTCGCGTCGCGTCTTGGTATGAACTGGCCTTTACAGTTTCAAAATTTGGCCAGAAATTTGAACACACTATCTATAAAATACATATACACATATACATATATTTAAGTAAGTACTTTAATCTTTGTTCGTAGTAAAACAAAGTCAGATACACAATTACACATATTGAGATCATGCTTTCAATTTTTAAAATTGTGATAATTTAACTATTTTCATCGCAACTCATTAGGAAGCTTGGGCATTATTTGTTTTATTTTTAGTTTTACTTCAAATAACCCGTTCACACGCACTTTATAATAAATTTATTATAAATATTATAATCATTTTCTTTTTGTCAATTTTAATGTTGATAAGTCAAGCCTAAATGTAAATAAGTTTTCCACATTTTAATTTTACTGCACACTTTTTGGTGACTGTCTTTGCTTTAGCAGGTATTTTGGCCATATAAACTCATTAAAAATGCGAAATAAACGACAAGCTAAAACTATTTTATAGCGAGGTTTACGTCGATTAAATTTTCCTTTCGCATTTAATGTCATGCGCTTAAGTTAAGCCTTCATATTGTACTTATACGACCAGTTTATATTCATTTCAGTACCGAGAAAACTTTAACTATAAATAGAATAACATTTTAAACCGAAGACGCAAAATGGCGTAGTTCTAATTTCGTCAAAATGGCCGAAAATGGCGACACTTCATTCATAAAATATCTGTGTGATTTATCATTCAAAAGTGCGTATATTGTATCCTTAACTGTGCTAAATCATTAGGTCTAAAACATCAATTCTGCGTCTAACATTAATTTTCATAACATGGAATCTACTGGATTACAATGTTTCAATAAGATTTTTATGAGATAGTCACAATTTTGCTGGCTTAGTAGTTATGCGATTGATAGTCTTTATAAGTTTGAGCAATTTAGAGAAAAGTATACAAGTGTGGCAAAACGACCTATCTTCATTTTATTGCCATTTTAATTTGCATCATTAAAAATTATCACAACTGCTATGAACATAGGCCCTTTTACACTTAAAATAGAGTGTATGCAATAATACTATGCTTATTCCGAATTGCACAATCGTTATTAACCGTATAGAAATGACTAATTTATTTACAATAGAATGAGTATCAAGAATATTTTTCTTCGTTTACAAAGTTTTAGAAAAATTTGGGGCTATATTTTCATCTTCCACAGTCGGAGCTATTTTATACGTCAACTACATCTTTCAAATAATCAGAAAAATTAAAATATTAAGTAATTTGTCTATCAAGATTCATTTGTTAATTTATCAGTCGATAAATAATCAAGTTTTCGACAAGTTATTACGTTTATCGATAAATTTGACGTAATAATTATTAGGTCTGTGTCAAATTATTTGCTTAATTTTTTTCAGTTAAACAAGACATAGTATGCAGTGCAAAGGATAATTCACTTATCGATATTATCTTGATAAAAATCACTATTTCGATTTAAACTAAATATAATAAAAATGTAACTTAGTCATGAGATGACTAAAATTTCCATACTATAGTGTCCTTTTGTGTAATTGTGATGTGGCGTATATTAATGTATGTTTATGTACTAAGAACTAAGGATTGTTTGGGCATTGCCAGTTGCGTTAATAATGTGTGTTGCAATGCCCAAAATGTGACCTGTTATGGCTTTAACTGTAAAATTCATACTATGGGTCTCTCTCCGATTGATTATTCCATTGCTAGTGATGTAACTCGATTTTATCGATATTATTGTAGAAACAAATACATGGTAAGTTATATAATTATGTCACACCAACAGAAATAAAAAATAATACACCATATAACACTTTGTATACCTATAGGTAGCTTAACAGTGTAATAGAAAAGTAAGTACATTTAATTTATCATCCCGTAATTACATTACATACAGACTCACGAATGGTACTTACATCTGAACACCGCATCTCCTAGATTTACGTTTACTAGCCTAGTTCACGAGAAACTTAAAGCATCGTACCTACGATACACTACTTAGTGTCAAAGCAGTTTCGTAGCGGTTTTACAGTTACAGCGAATATCCGCAGGCTCGTGGACAGTTAACTACGCAAATTAAATTTAAAGGAACTTTAAGCGTAACTCTGAGCGTGCTCGAGTGTAACATTAGCGAATTTGTTACCCTTATCCACCCAGTTCTTCAAGCGTCCGCGCAGCTCTTCCAAGCTTTTCGACTTAGCTTTATTTATCCTTTTGTATTTCACGTCTTTGGGTTTGGTCACGTTTCGATGGTTCGACATGACGCGGTTGTACGTCACTACGGGGTTTCTCTCTGTCTCGCCTTCGTCGCTTTCCGTAGCTTCGTCGTCGGAGGTGGACTTCTTAGGGACGTAGCTGTACGACCACGTGTCGTTCCCAGTTCTGCCTTTAGCGTCTTTTTCATCCTCTATGCTTTTAACTTCGGCGGTTAGGACCCCGCTTCTCATACGGAAATTGTCCCGCCTCTGCGCTAGCAAGCTCGTCTCTTTGTATTTGTCTTCGTCTGTTTTGTTCATGTCCTTCAGTTCTTTTTCTGTGCTATTCTGTGCGCTGAGGCCCTTCATGGACTCTGCGTCGGCTTCCTCCTCGACACTGTACACTGTTTCAAGGATCTCTGGCCGGCGGAGGAACCCATTAGATCGCCGGATGATGTTGTATTTCAGGTTGGGGTCGATGGCATCGGATATAGACCGGACTATTGTCACGCTGTCTGTTGTCGATCGGAAGCGGGGCACGTGCGGCAAATTGCTGCAATCTGAATCCACGTCTTCCATGATAACAGCTGAATCGGAATCGTTTAACGAATCAAAATCACCAACTATCTGCGTGTCTTGGAGCATTTCCCTGAAGTCTGGTATAGACTGAGTGGATTCTATCCCGTTGTCGAGAAGCTTTGCCTGAAGCGCTTCTATGGCTTTCTGTTGTTTGGCTATGATGGATTCCCTTATTGAGATGATGTTGCAGATTTCCTTCTGTTTTCGGACCAGGCGCGATTCGAAGAGTAGGAGCTGGCTGGATAGGGATTTCAGCTGTTCCGCCTTCTCTATTTGGAGGCGGGACACGAGGTCCTCTTGGATGCGGTGCGCGCGCCGCCACGTCAGCAGCTGATGCGCTTGCGCACGATATTTCATCCTTAGGTCTCTGTAACGATAGTAAATGGATATAAGCTTCGGTTATCCAACAAAACAGTTAACGTAATGTAGGCCAACTAAGGAACTGGGGAACTAAAGAGGCCTTATCAGCTTTAAACGAGAACAAATTTACACACACTTTAAACTACATTATACTTAAGATTTTCAAGCCCAGAGCGAATGGCCATTTACTAAGCAAACGCTTTATTTTGGCTCCTCAAGAAAAGGATCGAGAATGCAAACCCGGACTCTCAAATTTACCACGAG
This sequence comes from Choristoneura rosaceana, assembly GCA_037349165.1. Lineage (NCBI taxonomy): Eukaryota > Metazoa > Arthropoda > Insecta > Lepidoptera > Tortricidae > Choristoneura > Choristoneura rosaceana. Next base: position 4,549,190 of record JAZBNJ010000006.1, on the reverse strand, counting down.
CTTTACGGAGAGGGGAACCAACGTGTGGTAACCTGATTTATCTGCAAAGCACGCAGTATGTGTGAAGCTCACAATCTGCACTAAGCCAGGTTGGAAACTACAGCTGAAGCTCTCTCACTCTAAGACTAAGAGGCGATTTGTGTTCTGCAGTGGTTTGTATAGTTGTTAAGCTCCTACTCGATTTTGGGTGCAGCAAGCAGTGGCTGTACGTAACGATATCGTCAACATAGTGATAAAAGATGGCTAAGGATTGCTTAGCCCTGAGGGCGTCACGTTTCGTGTCTTGTTCCGACAGCAGTGGTATGTAAGCTTAAGATGGTGGTAATGGATGGGGTTGAAGGTACCTGATGGTCCTCCGTGCCTCCTCGAGGGTGTGAGCCTCCATGGGGTCGGTTAGGGACGCCGCGAGCGACACGTCAGGCTCCGTGGGGCTGTTCAGAGCCGATTCACTCCGGCTGTGGACAAACAAGATGATTTGAAAAACCACTCGAGATCTGATAAGAGTATGGAAAATGTCTTTCATAATGCGAACTGCTAAGGAATGGAATTCGCTCCTGTCGCCTGTCACCTGAACAGGCTGTAACTTATTTTTTTATTTATCGTATGGCTTCTGGTTCTCTACTTAACTAAATATTTAATAAACTAGATTTAAGGTATGCTAGTGCATCTGTGGAGAGGGTTTTAAAGTCTTAATTTGGTGAAGGCTGTTGCTGAACCAGGGAGATACATCTTTGACCTCATCTGCACTTTACATCAGGTGAGATCAGTGTCCACACCTTAGGGTACCACACCCGAAATTTTGGGGTATTTTTACGCGTTTAGGGTATTTTTTGAGGTAGCAAATTATTTGGGGTATTTTTAGGTTAAAAGTTTTCGAATGAAAAGGAAGGCTGCAATAAAAAAATTACTGCAGATGACATAGAAGCCAAGACTATTATGGATGCATTCCAAGAAGGTTTCAAAACAGTGTAGAGTTTAACTATTAGTTTATTAATAAATCGCATTTTTATTTCCTTCGTTTTAATTTACAAAAATCTTGGGGTAAAAAATAAATAATGCCTAATTTAGGGTAATTTGGCAACACTAGGTGAGATAGGATTTTATGTTTAAAAAAATACCCTAAATTGTGCTTAGTAGTACTTAGTACGTTGTAGTAAATAATCATTCCCCAATCGTATTTTCTCTCAGAAATATAGCAAATGTTGTGAAAATATGCAATGCATAGTTCCCAGATTTTACTTATCTAAAATATGCAATAACCGATTGTATTTAATACACAATGGAGCCTAGATTAAAATCCAGATTTAATTTAAATAATTTAATTAAAAATACAAGGTGTAAGATGATGAGACGTGATGCATAGTATATCCGATGTGTAATAAGTGTGTGGCCATATTTCAAACAGACAAAGCGCCTAGAGTGAGCGTGATAGCAATATCGCAATTCACTACATTACTATAGTGCCCGGCCGCTAAGAAGTCAATCCTGGCACAGCACATCTATAAAGTTCCAGATTACTGTCAATGTCAACCATTGAAAAAAAAATGCTATTCTTACTACTCTGTCGCACGCAACAAGTAAGCATTCCATTTTTATCTATGATTCATATTGTTTATATTCAGAAACTTCATAGTTTCAAGCCGTTGACTATAGTTTCAAATTAGGCTTAGGTACGCTGTAATTTAGGTAACGATGGGCTAAATAATATACTAAATAGGGTTGCCACTTGCCAAACAATCAAAGAATAATTTTTAAGTTGATAAAAACTAGGACAGTTCCTTTTAAAAACAGGACGCAGTGAAAGATCATCAATATTTCCATAAACACACAAAATATCAAGGTAAACAAAATTCATTTATAGTAGGTAATTTTGAAATACACTAAGTATCTATTTCAACCTTTTAATTAGTTCAAGCAATATAGTTTCCAATCGATGTCTTCAAACACGAATGCCAAGGTAATGCAAAGGAGAGGTAACCACGAATAAGAATTATTGCTTTTAGCTCCATTTATCATTCCTATGCCCGTGAAAGGGTTGAAAACTATTCAGGACGCCAAAGAATTATCCTAAAAGCAGATTTTCTCTAATAAAACGATTGGCAACTTTAAATAACAATTTCAGTCCTTACGTATTTGGATCCTTTACCGGTAAGTATTAAAATTTAATTTAACGGCAGCTACTAAAAATCAACGTTTCTTCAACTCACTATATAATTGTTTGTTTGTTTATCAGTTGGTACGGCCTTTGTGTCGCGTTAGCAATGCCAATGTTTGTAATGCCTTTCTTTCCTAATAATACTGAGTGGTCCGGTCCTTGGGAGTAATATTTTATACTGTGCTTGTATACTCGTGACAAAGGTTGTGTAGGCAATCTTTCAACTTATCAAGTGGCAGAAGTAATGAATTACACGTGTTGCAAAATAACCCGTGAAATAGAAATTATTAAAGCAAAAACTATGGTCAACCCTAAGCTGTCATGTCTACAACCGGTGTTAGCATAGATTATACCGCAGTTCTAGATAAAAATCGCTTTGACAATAGGGTTTGCGTATCAAATTAATATTTTTTTGTCGGTAAGTCATACAGTAATAATAATGATTTTGAAATAACTGTTAACGGAGTCTTTATACCTAAGGGACAAAGTGAGCCGTTTTCGCTTTACGGGTATTTTTACCCGACTGCGAGAAGAGGTATTGTTGTCTATGTATATAATATAGCTTTATGTTTTGCTAAAACGATAAACAGATTCCTAATCGAAAAACGTAGGAGAAATATGTAAATAAATACATAAAATAATTCTTTTATAATTAATTATAAAAACTGGATACTATACGACATCGCTTTCCAACCACAAACATAAAGGGAAAACAATTATTTTTGGCTCAATTAGTCCAAGATGTAAAAAAAAAAACAAAATGTGAAGATCATAAATTCATAACCAGTCACAATATTGAAGCTCGTGTAATTCATCAAATTTCAATTACATGACGCCATACAAAATATCTTTCTTGTGGAAATTTATAGAATTTGTGATCACTGTTTTTGCTATAGTACTTGCAGCAGGTTTCGTGACGCATATTTATTTATTTTTGCTTAATAATGCACGAATTCGTAAATTTTAACTACTAGTAAATATTGACAGTTGGTCCGCCGAAAAGTTCCTTGTTTGGCCAAGGCGCGCGCTGCGATCGATTCGTGATTCCCCGACCTCCTACATTGCACCCAGTGAACGAATAATTGTTTTTTTTTAGTGCCGTGTTTCGCTAAAACGTCTCATCGCTTCGTCACTAAATGCTTTCAACAAAAAACTCGTATGATTCTCGTTAAAAACTACCGCCAACCAAAGCGTCCTGAAGTTTCAAAGCTCTCGACTTACTCGTACCATCTCGTACGCAAAACTATCGGAATACTATTCCACGCCATTATATTCAAATAGCAGCTCTAAAATATCCTATCTACATTTCAAGTGCGCGAATTTGAATTTTATGTCCTTCTCATATGGCAGAAATTGGCAACGACGCAGAGGATACAATGTCGTCAATATACATTTTTTCTTAGCTTTCTTCGGATCAGGAGTATTACGTTACCTTGAACTGAAAAGTGCTGACATTTAGGAATTTGCTTAAATACCTGTTCAGTATTAAACGTTCCCATGAATCACGTATGATTCATAAATCCCTGGTCTGATATGGTCATGAATCAGATTCGATCAAGTCGAGATATAACTCTCCACAGTAGAAATAAGGTGACGTGCACAGTAAATATTGGCGTAAGGCTATAATAATTTAACCTAATGTTTTAAAAAAAATGTCGGTTAATTAAAGATAACCCAGAGGATCATAATCATAACGCTGGGATGCCTAGCAAAACTTCCCCGTAATGGGTCCCGACTGTTGAAATTGAAGTTACTTAATGGAGTTTCAGACTACTAACTAGACTTATTTTTAACCGACGAAAAAAATGGAGGAGGTTCTCAAGTTGACGCGTATTTTTTTAATGTTTGACCACGCATAACTTTTCACAGAGTACCTAGTCCGATTTTTATCATCATCATCATCATCATCATCATCATCATGTCAGCCGAAAGACGTCCACTGCTGGACATAGGCTTCCCCCGAGGCTCTCCACTCAGACCGGTCTTGTGCTTTTCGCATCCACCGCGATCCTGCGATTCCGGTTCGATTTTTATAATTCTTTTTTACTGGATAGGGTGTACCTCGAAGTTGATACCATATAAATTTAAACAAAAATGTTTACCCACCGGTAAAGTATAAAACAAAAACTTTTTAACAAAAAATTTAAAACCGCCGATAAACTGAAAAACAAACAAACACCAGCAGCAACAGCGCCTCTACAACTAATTTACGCCGTCGCTATCGAACACGGTCACTGTGAAATCATGGTACTGGTACTGTACTACATGGTAGTGGTTAGTGGTAGTGACCGTACTCGATAGCGATGGCGTAAATTATTTGTATGGAGAATTATACAGCGAATCTACAAAAATTTACGCTGAGTACGGTCACTCATGGCAATGGTACTGGATGACATCAACGATGGATTACTGAAACAAAGTTGCAAAACGGTTCGAGTTAACCGTAGCGGTTAACTGTGATGATTATAATAGGCTTTAACGTACGCATGCATGCACTAAACTTAAACATTTCAGTAAGAACAATCCGTTTAGCACCCCGGTTGTAGGGTTTCCAGATTTGAGTTCCCCAATGGAGTTATATTACGGATACGGTCGAAATAGTATACCTACTGTACAGCTACATAATGGCGTAGAGTAAAAAAATTCGGTTGAAAATCCGGATAGGATCGAATAGGATTAAAAACCTGACAGATTTGAAAAACTAGAAAAAACAGTCTTGTAGTCTAGAACTCTGTTTATCAAACTAGCTTTCGCCTGCGGCTTCGCTCGCGTGGAATCCGGTTATCGCGCGCTGTTTCCTCGGAAACTTAAGTGTGCATTTTTCAGGGACAATTGTCTGTCACTCTTTGGTCCATAATCTACCTACTTAATGTCAATTCGTCGCTCCGTTTCGACGTGGAAGACGGACAAACATACACACAAACACATCTCAACACGTCTCATCGCATTTATAATATTAGTATGGATTAGAAACTAAAAACCTTGAACAAAAGATACAAACCGCGATATTCACGTTAGTTCCGATTTTTGCCACTTAAAATACATTAATGGCCACTTGCTGGAAACGCATAAATCTTGAGTTAGCGTTAAGCTTAGTTTAGTAGTGTCAAAACGCATAGAACTGTCAAGCTTAAGCCGGGCTTAACAACTAAATCTAGATTTATTTTGACCTGCAAGTGGGCCTAAGATCTAAACTTTGCGGCACTAAATATTTTCTCAAAATGAATATTTTACTCGTACTTGTTAGCTACCAAGCTCTACTTAGGTATACCACGAAAGTTAAAAAAAAAACACAAATTTGACGTACGAGTAATTGTTAACTTTCTCATATAAAAAACCGGTCAAGAGCGTGTCGGGCACGGCCAAGATAGGGTTCCAAATCAAGTATTATTTTTCAAAGGATTTCTTACTGTGTACAGAATCTTCCAAGTTTAGGCAAATTTGATACCTTAGGCTACCATTTCCTTTTAAACTACAAATTCTTAAGCAATCTTAACCATTATACATTTTCCTTCTAAATTTGATATATGTACCTAGTACGATCTTGAAGAAAGACAGGCAGAGGACAGATAAGTATGGCGAAACTATAAGGGTTCCTCGTTGACTACGGAACCCAAAAAAGTGACAATGATGTACAATTGTAACGCTTGTAACTTTTGTGGTATACATAGGGGGCAGTAGCCCTACCTATTGTCTAATACTTTGACGTTAACGTACCCTCATCTAATACCGTGTGACGGAGAGAAACAGTGAGAACCTTGTGGTTTCAAATGTGTCAGGCTTGTGTCAGGTTAGAGAATAAAGGTCTCTGGTAACCAAACCAATCGCAACCGCAATGCGCCAAGAGTCGCATCTAGGGCTGCCATCTCTAAAATTTGACTACAAGGACAAGACGCGTGAAAACCCCGGATTTTGGAGCCCAAAACCCGGACATGTCAACAGGTTTAGGTTTTTATTAAACTTGGTCAGTAGGTGTAACAAAAAAATGACCAATCAAATAAGATTCTTAGTAAGCATTTTTGAAGAATTAATTTTCAACGAGCTAGAAATTGTTTTAATACCGTCATTGGTCCTAAATGCTTGTAATCCGAGCTTGTCTCTTACCGCGAAAATTTTGGTATTTTTTTCAGTTTTTTGTTCTAGAACAAAATTGGTACATGGGCCAATCAACTATTTTACCGACATGCACTTTGGGCGTCTCTACACTGTTAATTTTTTTTGTAAAATTACAATAGTTTTACAAAACAAATATCAGCAAAATTCCAAATCAACGTATACTAATACAAAACATAACACAAATTGAGTAAAATTACAAGACATGTGAAGGAACTTACTATAATGAGTTGTAATTTTGGAATCTTTATGCAATAACCCTACACGTATTGTAATTTTTCCTAACTGTTGGTGAATTTCTAATGAAAGGTTGTAAATTTACCAAAATTGTTTGTAATCCGATTTACAATACTTTTTTGTGATATTACGAATAAATGTTGAAACTCAAATTACTATGAAGTCATTAAGAATTTACAAATAATTTTATTATTTTTGTAACACAAATTTGAAAATTACAATACGTATTATAATTCTATCGAAAGTTTTTATTTTTCTAACACGTATTGTTATTTTCTAAAACTGTTGATTAATTCTGAACAAAATGTTTTGAAAATAAGAATAACTCTTTGTATTTTGATTTACAATACTTTTTTTATGAAATTACAAAAAAAGTTGAAACACAAATTAGTATGAAATCATTAAGAATTTACAAATAATTTTATTATTTTTGTAACTTAAATTTTAAAATTACAATACGTATTATAATTCTACCATAAGTTTTTATTTTTCTGACACGTATTGTAATTTTGTTAAACTTTTGATTAATTTCGGGCAAAAAGATTTAAAATTTACAAAAATTGTTTGTAATTTGATTTACTATACTATTTTTATAAAATTTTGAAAATATGTTGAAACTCAAATTAGAATGAAATTATTAAGAATCTGCAAACTATTTTATCATTTTTGTAACACAAATTTGAAAATTGCATTACGTATTGTAATTCTACCCAAAGTTTTTACTTCTCTAACACGTATTGTAATTTTTTCAAATTTTTGATTAATTTCAAGCAAAAAAAATTTAAATTTTTAAAAAAATGTTTATAATTTGATTTACAATACTTATTTTGTGAAATTATGAAAAAAATGTAGAAGATAAAATTATTAAAGATTTACCTAGGTATAATTTTACTATTTTTATAACGCAAGTTCGAAATTGCATTATACATTGTAATTCTACTAAAACGTGTATTTCTCTTATACGTATAGTAATTTTTCAAACCGTTAATTAGTTTTGAATCAAAAGTTTCTAAAATTCTTGAAATCTGTTTGCAATTTGCTCTAAAATATTTTTTTTTTTTGTAAAATTACAGAAAAATATCAGTATTGAAATTATCATGAAGTCATTAAAAATCTATAAATGTTTTTAGTATTATAATCTTTAAATTGAATTTTCAAACCAAGTCTTTAAATAAGCTGTAGATCATCATTTTCAGAGCGATACGTTACCTGCGATCGCTACCATTCAACAAATGTTTTGTAATTTTTCGATAATGAGTTGAAATTAATTACGTTGTGTAGTACGGGAGTGCACCGATAGATGGCGCTGCACCCTAAATAAACTCGCTAACGATGTGTAATCTTAGAATTGTGACTACCGCGGCTTACTTAACGTCTGTTGTCTTTTGTTAGGGACAGCATTATACTTGGTTGGCTGCATTCAAGTTATAGAACACCTTCCAATATAATTCTGAACATAGTACGATTCTGATTGCAGTACGGTGTCTCGCTCGATACGCCTGCTGTTCTCCGAGTGAATACTATAAAACCACTCAGTTGTAAGTGAAGTTTGCCTAATAAACCGTATAATTATATTTGTCGTTTCCGTCGCATCGTCAACCCCGTTCTAGTTGTAAATTTACAACACATCATTTTGAAATTGCAAACCATTTTCAAAAGAATTTGTTTGGCAAAATTACATTATTTGTATTGTAATTTTGCTAAACGAATTTCCGATAGTCGTTTGGTAAATTTCAACAAATGTTTTGTAATTTTTCAATAATGAGTTGAAATTAATTGTGTAGTAAATTTACAACACATCATTTTAAAATTGCAAACCATTTTCAACAGAATTTGTTTGGCAAAATTACATTGTTTGTATTGTAATTTTGCTAAACGAATTTCCGATAGTCGTTTGGTAAATTTCAACAAATGTTTTGTAATTTTTCGAAATTGAGTTGAAATAAATTGTATTGTAAATTTACAAAACGGAATTATATTTTTACTTTATTGTTGTGCGTAAAAACTTCCAACACTTTCTTTGTAAAATTACTACAGAAATTTTTAACAGTGTAGCGTTACCAAAATTGTCTCTGGCGTTACCAAAAAATCGTACTTCCAACGAGGTATTTCACGGTTTAATAGGTTGAACTTACGTAGGTTGGCATGTATTCATGTACACCATCTATTAAATTACAGAAAAAACATTGTTACTTTCAAAAATATGAAATTGTTTGAAAAATGTCGCGGACAGATTAGTGTCGGTAAAAAAGTTGATTGGCTCACATCCGCCGGAAATATTGTTCTCTTCGATATTAAAAATGTTAAATCCTGTTAAAAATCCCTACTAATATTATAAATGCGAAAGTAACTCTGTCTGTCTGTCTGTCTGTCTGTTACGCTTTCACGTCGAAACCGCTGAACTGATTTTGATGAAATTTGGTATAGAGATAGTTTAAGCCCCAAGGATCAACATAGGATAGGTACTTTTTATTCCGGTAGAGGGCGCCACCACGCGATAACCTAGGTCCGCGCAGACGAAGTCGCGGGCATAAGCTAGTGAAAAATATTTTTAAACCCGGACTACAACTGAAACCTCACCCGGACGCTCCCCAGACGGATGGACGGATGGCAGCCCTAGTCGCATCTCACCCGCGCAATGAACAGCGGGGCTATTACGAAATTAATAACCGGCCAAGAGCGGGTCGGACACGCCCGAAATAGGGTTCTGTAGCCATTACGAAAAAAATAAGTAATATTTTTCCAAGGATTTCGTATTTTGTACGGAATATGCCACGTTTAGGTATATTTTATACCTTAAGCTGCTATTTACTCTTAAACTACTAGTAATTCTCAAGAAAACTTAACAGTTATAGTTTTCCTTGTAAGTTTGATATATTTACTGCCATCCTTAATTATTTTAACTATTTTCCACACACTTTTGTAGAGGGGAGGCGGGCGTTCGATTAGAATGAAAATTTGGACTTTGAAGTTGAATATTTTGCAAACAAATCGCTGAATCGAAAAATCGTTTTCGCAACCCCGTAGTGGTTTTAAAAGACCTATCCATCGATACCCCACCTTACAAGATTTGATGAGAATTAAAATCCCTTCCACTTTACGTCTATTTCAGTTAAAAAAAGGTTTTTTTGATTTTTTATTATACCATTTTGTCGGCATAGTTTACATATACTCGTGCAAAATTACAGCTTTCTAGCATTGATAGTCCCTGAGCAAAGCCGCGGACAGACAGACAGACAGACATGGCGAAACTATAAGGCTCCCGTTTTTGCCATTTTGGCTACGGAACCCTAAAAATCGTAGCTTATATGGTACCGTCCCTCTCACTCTCGTATTAAATAATAATAGCATCAATGGGACAAGAATACAAATTTCGAATTTTGCACTTCTTCGTATAGGGCCTGCAGGGCTACTACGAAACTCGAAATTAGAAATTCGTGTCGTCCCTCTGACACTTATACTATTTAATACGAGAGCGAAAGGGACCGTACGACACGAACTTCGAGTTTCGCAGTAGCGCTGCAGAACACTCGCTCGCCCTTCCACCCGCTCCGCTACCCTCCCCGCTATCCGCTCCGCTTTCCACCCCGCTACCCTCTCCTGCCCCCTTCGGCCACTTTGGAAACCAAAGGTTCGAAACCAGTTGCGGAAGAAAACTTTTTCGGTCTTGTTCGAAACCGGTTGCGAACGAAAACTATTTTGTTCTTATACGAAACCAGTTATGAACGAACACTTTTTGTTCTTGAACGAAACTAGGATCAGTGATCGACTTCTGGTTTTTACTGAAGCTTATTTTTACAATAGCGGTTTTTTTTTTCAATCAGAATCGACACAGACACAGTGTTGACGAAGCTCCGCTTGCGGAGCTCCTGCTTTTGTGTAGTTTTGGCCCTTCGGGCCGACGTATAGTTAACATAACCTAAACCTATTCCTATTTCAATTTCTGTGTCAAATAAAATTTTGTAAAACGCGATTGTGAAAATAAGATTGTATACATACTTACTTACATATTGAAATTTGTGAATGAGTTTCAAAAGAAGCTTCAATATTCTCTATTGGAAACCAGTTCAGAAAACAAAACTATTTTTCTTCATTCGAAACTAGGTTTCCGAAAAAGAAAAATAATTCTGTTTGTTTTTTTTTTTTGTCGAGTTCATTGTTGATTTTAACTCTCCGAATGGTTCCAACGGAAGACCAGCGTCGGCCGCAAGGTTGACATCATGCTGAGTTGGGACCATTTCGTGACAAAATTTGTTGATGTTTGTTGTTTTTCTTCCTCTTTAATTTGTAAAACGTCATGAATAATGTTTTTCTTTCTTTCTTTCTTTCAAAGTGGCCGAAGGGCTCCTGCCCGCTGGTGTCCACTCCGCGGCGTACGTCCCCGCAACAAGTATCGCTGAATGTTATCAACTTGTTGAATGAAGTTAACTGGGGCGTCAAGATAAGCAAGAAGCTATTGTGAACATCTTTGCCTTTAGCCTTTGTGCTGGCTGCTCTTGTCTTTTTATCTTGTTATGCGCAATAAAGAGTATATATAAAGACATCTTCCAGTTTATGTATCACAGGCATGGCATTAACGACTCTATTCTTATTGTGTTGCAACTGGTAAGTACTTTGTAAATGACGTTTTATGTATTGACTATTCATCATCATCATCATCTCAGCCTATATACGTCCCACTGCTGGGCACAGGCCTCCTCTCGGAATGAGAGGGCTTGGGCCATAGTTCCCACGCGGGCCCAGTGCGGATTGGGAACTTCATACGCACCATTGAATTGCTTCGCAGGTTTGTGCAGGTTTCCTTACGATGTTTTCCTTCACCGCAAAGCTTGTGGTAAATTGCGCACATGAATTTCGAAAAACTTAGAGGTACGAGCCGGGATTTGAACCCACGACCTTCTACTTGAGAGGCGATAGGTCAAACCACTAGGCCACCACGGCTCTTAGTGGCTCGTATTGACTATTGCTAGCTTTAAAAGAGGGGGGGGGGGGGGGGGCGACCCCGCACACTCGCGATCGGATACGCGTATCAAGATCGGTAAGTATGGACGTATTTTGATACTGTATCACGATATGAAATGAAAAGAAATGAAATATTTTTATTGCAAGACCATAGTTAACAAGTTATATTATATAACCACACTATGATCTGCCTCATAGGCACGCAAAAATTGAACAAATTTAGTATGAGCTACAAAATCTATAAAAAACGCTAATAAACAATATGTTTTTACCTACATTTAAACAATAAAGATAAAAATTTAACATAAACATATAATTGAGTAGTTGTACATACAGGTATCTTTTAATTTTTAGTATCGAACTAAAATATTAACTACTATGGTATCTACTATATAGTATACGAAGTTATGATATGATACGCGATACGCCGTGATCGGTCTCGATGCGGTTTTTAACACTAATTTAATTTTATTAATTTAAATTTTATCCCTACTAATTTGAATTTAACTGCCAGTCCTAGCAGGGGAAGGCTGTAAAAGCTAGTTAAGAATGATTTACAGTTCTCGACATCTGCGCAGGAGTCGAGATCGTTGCGCCCTGCCGAGGAACAAATTGCAGGCCATATCGCATTGCCACAAACAATCGAGAACGAAACAAGATTGCCACCTTACTTTGTATTAGGATTCATAAATTTACAACTCACGGTACGATACGGTGACGTGGCGGGATTGACAACTCCGCACGACAGAAGGGCTACTCCGAAAAACAACGTTCGAAGTTCGTGTCGTGCGGTCTCTCTCACACTTATACTATTTAATACGAGAGCGAGAGGGATCGCACGACACGAGCTTCGAACGTTGTGTTTCGGGGTAGCCCTTCTGGTTTCATGACAATGAGGGGCGAAGTATCGCTAGATGGCGTTAGTATCTTCTTCTTCTTCTTCTTCTCTTTTAAAATATGGCTTCTGTCCTAATTAATAGGACTATCGCCAGTATCTAAGTATTCTCTTTCGAGAGGCAACGTTGTACGGTGATTGTAGTTTTAGTAACTTGATAGTAAAATTCCAGAAACCACGTGGAAACAACTTGCGCATTAAAAAATGTCAGACACGAGAGCAATATGGAATTTTGTGATCACTGTTAAGGTTAATCGCCGCATAAAACACTATCAAAATTGTATAATTTGAAGTATTTCAACTAGCCAAAGAAACAGAAATAGCAAAATTAGATATTGTCTATATCCGCCATGTTCGAATGCCACAAATCGAATCGCGTTTGTATCGTAAGTTTTACGTTAGTCTTGTCACAGTACGTATATACATATAAGCTAAAGCAGTATGGAAACTACGAAGCTACGATCGAAACGAACTCACTCACACAGACGCGCGCTCTACACGGCCACTGAGGGGGTCTCGCGGTACTGCAGTTTGATGAAACATGTCTAAGAACCATCGCTAGAAAACCTGATTTCAAAAAAAAAAACCGCGGTCCGCCCGTTTTAAAGCTACAGTGCCACACACATAGCCGTCAACAATATGTGGCAGTGAGTTTTCCAATAGTGGCAAAAGTTCATTGTATTTTGTTTGTTTCGATTCATCATCATCATCATCATCATGTCAGCCGAAAGACGTCCACTGCTGGACATAGGCCTCCCCCAAGGCTCTCCACTCAGACCGGTCTTGTGCTTTTCGCATCCACCGCGATCCCGCGATCCTAGCCAGGTCGTCGCTCCATCTTGTTGGAGGCCTACCGACAGCTCGTCTCCCGGTCCGCGGACGCCATTCGAGAACCTTCTGACCCCATCGGCCATCAATCCTGCGTGCAATGTGCCCCGCCCACTGCCACTTCAGTTTCGCAATTCTTCGAGCTATGTCAGTAACCTTAGTTCTACTGCGGATATCATCATTTCTGATTCTATCCCGCAGAGAAACCCCGAGCATAGCCCTCTCCATAGCCCTTTGAGTGACTTTGAGCTTCCTTATGAGGCCCATCGTTAGCGCCCACGTCTCGGATCCGTATGTCATCACTGGCAACACACACTGGTCAAAGACCAGTTGTTTCGATTATATTAAATAAATTAAAATAAAAAAAGCAATACAATACAAATATTATTTATTGATCACCAAAAGCAGTACAGAGAAATCACAAAAATAAAAATAAAAAATCAGGTAGACAATAGGCGGTCTTATCGCCCCAACCAACCAACTTTATAACACCCCTCTTTTTGGTATTCCGGATGTCCATCTACATACTAAATTCCATCTTAACCCATCCAGCCGTTATAGCGTGACGGAGTAACAAACACACACACATACACACACGCACTTTGGAATTTATAATATAAGTAGAACAGTTTAAAACTTCGTATGCAAATAATAAGGTTAAGGATTTCTTTAGCTATTTAGTGTTGATGCAGTGTCGTGTCGTGTCGTAGTCGGACCGTGTAAAATTCAACCACGGGTTTAATTAATTGTTTGAAACTCGGATTAATTTTAGTCATTGGATTTCGAAATATTTTCTGTGTTGGATGCTAAATAATTATTCAATGTTGTACAAACACGTATAGATCTGATCACTCACGAAGGCCTTTTATAATTGTAGTTTTAAACGTATACGTACAAGTCTATGTGTGCGTAGGTCGAAAGTGTCCTCAGTCGCAAGCGTACCGTCAGTCACGCACACTGAGACTAAGACAACGTGTAAGTATGAGGTTTACTCGTGTACATTGACAATTAGCTGTGGAGGGGTGCGCCTTTGTGAGCACGGCCGGTTGTCATCATAGAAAAAATAGTCGCATTGTCTCTGACGGTTCGATTATAGAAAACTAGCTTTTGCCCGCGACTTCGCCCGTGTGGAATTCGGTTATCGCGCGCTGTTCCCTCGGGAGCTGTGCATTTTTTCGGGTTAAAAAGTAGCCTATGTCACTTTCTGGCCCATAAACTATATCTATACCAAAAATCACGTCGATCCGTCGCTCCGTTTCCACGTGAAAGACGGACAAACAAACACAATCACTTTCGCATTTATAATATTAGTATAGATGACAGCTTCCACGTCCCCCGCGCCTCGTGCCGCCTCATTCTCGTCACTTGTCATAGTTGTCAATGCCAACGACAATGTTCAATAGATCTCTGTACCTGGTGGTTATATTATTGTTCTCTTTGGTCTTTCGGTTTCGAAGTTGATCGAGTGAAGTTTTGCGTTGATTAATTTCCGTAACTTATCATCTCAACGTTTGAAGGTGTAATAATAGCTTGCAATCATCTACAATAAGTGTTGTGTTGTGAATTAAATGTGAGTTGTGATAGTAGGCAAAAGGGAATGAAAAGGGAATCTAACGATTTGGATGATTTTTTTTATGCTGGGTTTTTATGGGCCTACTATCGATCTAGCTTGGTCTAATCACTTGGCAAGAACATGAGTTTGAATGAGGGTTTTCACAGAGGCGAAATATCGCTAGATGGCGTTAGTGTCGTGAGGTCCGTTTGACGTTTGCTCGTGATTGGTTAAAAAACTACTTCTCTTTTATTTAAAATATGGCTTTTCTGTCCTAATTATTAGGACAATTTCGCCAGTGTCTAATTATACTCTCTTCGAGAGGCACGTTGTACGGTGATTGTAGTTTTTGTAACTTGATAGTAAAATTTCAGAAACCACGTGGAGACAACTTGCGCATTAAAAAATGACAGACACGAGAGCAATATAGAATTTTGTGATCACTGTTCACTGTTAAGGTTAAAAACAAAACAGAAATAGCAAAATTAGATATTATCTACATCCTCCATGTTCGAATGCTACAAATCGAATCGTTAAAAAACTAAATGAGCCAATCGCAAGCAAACGTCAAATGGACTTCACGATACTAACGCCATCTAGCGATATTTAGCCTACTTAATTAAAATCAAAACTTAACTTTTGTTTTTTTTTCTAACAAACTTAATCGTAAATTCAATGTACGCTTTCCTAGACCCCAGCTGACGTCGCCTGTCACGCTACAAATATCAAACATTTTGCTTTACATTGCTTCTTCGAATATACTTTAAAGTGTAATACAAATTTAAATACTAATTAAATTAATTATTTTTAAAAATCGCTGAACTAATAATTGTTCACTTCGACGAGTACGATCTATGTTTTGATTATTTACCCGTGTTATAGGCCTCACCCGGTAGACACTGTAAATAATACTTTGTTTGTAAATAATAACAAACTTGTTTCGATAGACAAACTATGTCTCGAAGTTGTGGTGGGGACAATAGTCGTAACAGAGGGTTTATGGTCTTTGGCGAGCGTTAATATCGAAGTTAGCTTCAATGAGGAATCTCAGTCATAATCATAAATGACTTAATGCTGCACGGAAGCTACTACTACTAGTACTGACGTACAGAATGGCCACGCTCCGCCCCGCACCGGTTGGAGTTACCCCACCCCTCAAGAGCAGATCGCAGGAAAACGCAGGAAAGGAGTCGGGTGCGCAACGCGATGCATGTCGGCCGCACGGCACTAAGTTCGGGAGCAATAATTTTGCCAAATGCTAACGGTACCCTACCTACTTCCTTTTATAAATAAATAATGATTTCTGAAATTATCGCGATTTATAGGTACATGAAATAGCTGCTTACTGAATAATTAGTTTAAGTTTGTAGTCGTATATCTATTGTAATAGAAAATAATAATGCAATACACAGACAGATATACATAATAATATTATAACTAGGTTTAAATAAATAGATAAGATTAACTATTACATTTACACTCTACACTTTTTGCAGTCCCCCCATGCACATCCCCTCCCGCTTCTCCGCTTCCCGCTAATGTATATCGAGATAGCTGTAGGCTTTACAAGATTTGGGCGGTTGAATTTTGGGTTTTGTTGTCCTCATATTATACGAAAAGTATAGCACAGAAATCAATGATAGTTTACAATCAAGATCTTCATTATATTTTCTATGCCTGTGGTTTTTCCGATTTCTGTAAAAATGTTTTAATAGTCTGTAATTCTCGTGCAAAGTTGACATCTTTTTTTTTGTCAACTTTTGAGCTCCTGTAATTCTGACATTACACATTTACATTAAAATCTGAAAAACTACAGGCATAAATAATTACGTCTAGTCCATACTTACAAAATATCATCTACTTCTGTTGCCTAGTTTTCAAATGAGACCGGGACTACGTTTGTATGGAGAATGGAACGAAGAGACTTCTCTTGAAGCTAGAAATAAAACTGTCACGTCGTCCCGCTTTCAAGTTTTTCTTCGTCTTTGGTTCTACTCACAATATCTACAAGTAATTAACCATTGCTCGACATAAAGCTCCTATTCTAAAGCGTTTCACATAAAACACAGCAAAAAGAAACATTAATCAATGCTTACGCACGACATATCTGGCCGTGCGACTTTTCTCACGTACCCTGCGTTACGTAACGAGTGGTTGTGAAATAACCACCGAGTAGGACCTTAAGATAGTTTTTTAGTACCTTTAAAATTAAACTGAAACATTTCGAAATATTCATATTTCCAAAATAAACTTGAAATAAAACACAAATATTATTAAAATGAGAAATTCCGAATTTATTTCAGTTTAATTTTGGAGATGCGTTTTGTCTTTAGTGGTCGAATGTTTGCAACTATTACACATTTTTTTACCTAACTTAATATTTCTGCCCTTATGACTTGTAAAAAAAACAATTTTGAGTTATTTTACCATCTGATGCAGAAAATTTCAAGCTACTTACACCTATACAATTATTATGATTCTATATATGTTCGTTTAATTTCTTACAGAATATGTATTCTTTACCTCTGCCTCTTTAGGTATTTAGATGTTTCTGTTTTTAACAAAATTGAAAAATTTATTTATTGTATTTAAATTATTATATGAACAATAGCAAAGTTCTCGCAAATATATGTTTGTTTGTTACCTACCACTTCACGTCTTAATCGCTGAACCGATTTAGGTGAAATTTTTACAGATAGAACAAGTTCCAGGGAAACGCCACATAACCCTAGTTTTTATCCCGGAAAATTGCATAGTTCCCGCGGGATAGCAATAAACGGCTTTTAAGTGAACGGAGTCGCGGGCAACAGTTAGTTAATGAATAATTTAAACCAATATTGACGTCTTCGATATTTTAATTAGAATAAAGTTTAGACCCCATACTAAAAAAAACGCAATTTATCAAATGACTTCCTAAAGCGTGCACTATAAAGAACCTATTTTCCTTCTGTCCATTCCTATATTGAACAGATTGTAGATCGATTTGTCATCTTCGGAAACCGCCACATACCAAATTTCACCTTTGGAGCCGTCTCCGTAATATATACAAGAATTGCTCATTTAAAGGTATACTATAGCTATACAGACCCTACTTTAATTCCTACCTATATAGCTGCATCTATAGTTATGCCACCCTCTTCCTGAGCACGCATGATCGCGCGCAGCCCCACGGAAACGGCGCGTGCGCACCCGCCCGCGACCGTTGCCCCGGTACAGTCAACTGATCCAGCAAACCTTCTAAGTACAGAAGGGTTTCACGCAATGAGGGTACCGTACAGATATAGTGAATTTTTATTGTTTTTTTTTTATTGGACTGGAAGGCAAACGAGCAATTGGGTCTCCTGGTGGTAAGAGATCACCACCGCCCATAAATAAACATCTGCAACACCAGGGGTATTGCACATGCGTTGCCAACCTAGAGGCCTAAGATGGAATACTGAGGTATTGAGTGCCAGTAATTTCATCGGTTGTCTTACTCTCCACGCCGAAACACAACAGTGCAAGCACTTTATTGTTTTGCCTTTGTATTTTGACGGAAAAGTTCGTAGGTATTTATCTTGTTTTTTCATTTTTTTTTGTATTTATGCAACATAATAATAATAATAATAATAATCCATACTTAATATTATAAATGCGAAAGTGTGTTTGTATGTTTGTGTGTTTGTCCGTCTTTCACGCCGTAACGGAGCGACGGATCGACGTGATTTTTGGCATAGAGATAGTTTATGGGCCCGAGAGTGACATAGGCTACTTTTTATCCCGAAAAAATGCACAGTTCCCGAGGGAACAGCGCGCGATAACCGAATACCACGCGGGCGGAGCCGCGGGCAAAATCTAGTAAATAAACTGCATCAAAATCGGTCGGTCACAAGCGAGCTAGTCTAGCAACATTAATTTGTTTAGGTACTTACATAAACCTGGCTAAGATCGCGGGATCGCGGTGGATGCGAAAAGCACAAGACCGGTCTGAGTGGAGCCTTGGGGGAGGCCTATGTCCAGCAGTGGACGTCTTTCGGCTGACATGATGATGATGATGATGATGGTGATGATGATGATGATGATGATGATGATGATGACTTACATAAACAAGTTACCTATAGTTGGAAAAGTAAAACCAGCGAGCTTAGTTGCGTGCTCATCACAAGTTATTTATAAAAATAGTTAATAAAATAATAATTGCTGTTAGCATTATACCTATTGGAATAGAAACGGAGTCATCAACTGCACGCCACAGCCAAAAGCCATGTTATCTAAAGCCGGGTACTCATTAGCGAGCTGTAACCCTAACCGTTGCATGCACTGTAACCAAAAAACATAGTGTGTACGTGGTTCGCGAACCTGCTGCAGGTTCGCGAACCACGTACACACTATGTTTTTTGGTTACAGTGCATGCAACGGTTACGGTTACAGCTCGCTAATGAGTACCCGGCTTAAAGAGTGCGGATATGTAATAAAAACCGTGCTGACTGACGTCAAGGACTGTAATTCATGAGCCACCATGAAACCATTACACAGTAAGCGTCATAGTGACATCGCATCAATTAATAAGGAAAATCATTATGACTTTTCCTTTGAAAAGGTTCAATTGTTTAAACTAGGCTTAACGCACTTGGTATCATAATCACTTCTTTCTTTCATGAGGGCAGAGCATACACAATAAAATGCCAAATAATTTCCTACAAATATATTAAAAATATGTGGACAGAAGTACAAAAGAATTTACATTGTGTAACACGGCTGAATCATAACTATTTAATTATTTAATATTACGATTCGTAGTCAAAAATATGTGTCCGTTAATACAGCAAAGGCGTCCGTCTGTTACCGCATGTACAGTCAAGGGCAAGAATATGTATACACTTTAGTAGTTTTAGTACCGTGTCACTTTAACCACTGTGACAGTTCATATATGGCAGTTCAAATATGACGAAAATAGACGCAGCAAACATTGTGGCGAACTCTGAACCGTTCTGCAGGCGCTCCGCTGTGAATGCTCGAAGTCTGCCGAATGTGTGTAATAAATAACACTAGAAGCTCGTATACAAAGGCGAACCCGTCTTTGGCTGTTGCGTGTCAATTCGCCATGCGGTTGGTGTGACCGCGTCGGTTATAGTCATGACACACAAAAACGTTGCGAAATTTATAGGTAATTATAAAACTCGCAAACATCTTCGGAAATATGGAAATAAATTGTGTATTAGTATTTTTACGACGACGTGAGAAAAAAGTTTCTTTTACTCGCGTAAACCATTAGAATTTCCCGATATTATGAAATTCTCATGGAATTCCCGATTCCATCGTGATTTTCATTTAAAGGCTGACCAAGAATATAAAAAACCTGCAAGGCTACCACGAAATTCCAAAATCGAAGTTCATATCGTACCGTCCCGCCTACGCTTATGTCATTTAATACGAGAGTGAGAGGGACGGTACGATACGAACTTCGAATTTCGTGTTTCGGAGTAGCCCTTCTGACGCGAGCGCAGCACTTCTACGTTTTAAATTGCAACATTATGAAATCACGTTACATTTATTATTAATAATTTTATTGATAAAAGAAACTAAATAATATTACACTTACTACGAATATAAAACATCTACCTACCAATCACAATTTCTGTTACGTGTATGGAGTGCCCTCCCTATAAATAGTTATTTTTTAACCCCCGACGCAAAAGGAGGGGTGTTATAAGTTTGACCGCTATGTGTGTCTGTGTGTCAATTTGTGGCATCGTAGCTCTATTTGAATGCGTTTTTTTTTATTTGATAGCAGGTTTTCTAGCGATGGTTCTTAGACATGTTTAATCAAAATCGGCTCAGCCGTTTTTGAGATATTGAACTTTAAAGTGACAAAGTCGGGGGTTTTCCGTCTTTTTGTTGGTTATGTACTTAATTTAAAAACTACAAAACTAATAAATAGCGGCTTTGACAGACATCTGTACTCCAAATTTCATTGATATACATCGTGTAGTTTTTGAGTAAAATGCCTGTGACATACGGACGGACGGACGGACGGACGGACGGACGGACGGACGGACGGACGGACGGACGGACGGACGGACGGACGGACGGACGGACGGACGGACGGACAGACAGACAGACAGACAGACAGACAGACAGACAGACAGACAGACAGACAGACAGACAGACAGACAGACAGACAGACAGACGAACTTGACGAATCTATAAGGGTTCCGTTTTTGCCATTTTGTCTCCGGAACCCTAAAAAATGAAGTATAGACAGGGTTTATTGTTTAGTTTAGTGCTTCGGCCCGCATACTAAAATAGGTGAAAATGGAACTCAAGTGCTTGCCAAATGTATTTGTATTTACTACTACGCATTTATTGTGTGTCCCGACTCCTTCACTTTCAACTGATTTGTAAAACGATTTGTAGAACGTGACCCCTTTGCGGTACATACATGCATATAGGGGTCACCTTTCTCTACAGCTGACTGTACATAAAGTTCCTCATGCTACCAGATGTTAGACGTATGGTGAACGTGTATGATGCTCTGAAGATGAGCTCAGGTTGAGTTCGAAATGCGTGTGTAACGAGGTGTGATACAGCTCGCTTCTTCCTAACTCTTTGTACTGTTAGGTTTAGCAAACATTCTAAAAAACATTTAAATTCAAATTTCCTATTCTAAATTCGATAACTGTTTTATTTACGTCAAGTAGCCATTCTATTCAGAGACTCCGAGCTGAACAAGTACCTGTCTTTTTATCCTAGATCCTATAAATCTCCTAAAACTCCTTAACTAGCTCATAATTTACTACTATACGAAGGAAGGTTTATACTCTTTTTCTGGTTTTTCCGTGCATCTACGTTTCAGATTGTATTTTCGATATGGATTTGACGGCATGACCGGATAGGATAAAATTTGTTGAAATAAAAAATACAAAGAGACTCCAAAAGCCAATCTTAAGCAAAGTTGTTTTAGTTAGTCGCAATAAATGTTACAAGGAATTTAGGCTCTCTCTCTCTTTCTCTCTCGTTTCATTTCCACCACAGGCCTTTTAAAGGTGCTCCGCCGGACAGAATATTCGCCGAAACGACAGTTCTTTAATATGCGGCCGAAGAGAGCCCGGAAATTAAAATTTCACAGCTTTTTCGTTACTTAGTTCCACCAGCAGGGCTACTACAAAACTCGCTCGAAGTTCGTATCGTACCGTCCCTATCGCTCTCGTGTTAAACAATACAAGTGTCAGAGGGACCGCACGACATGAACTTCCAGTTTCGAGTTTCATAGTAGCTCTGCTGTGTGATGTGGCCCCGTTTCTATATACTCGTATTATAATACTAGGCGCCATGGAAGTAGAACCAAATCATATTGCCGTCTCGCTCGTTTAAGTTTTGACTATTTGACAAGAGCAAGAGGGTAAATAGAAATATTTATCCATCTTTATTCTTCGAAAGACAGATTTACAATATTATTAATGTATCATTATTAACTAACTTAAATTTATCATTATTTTATAAGGCAAACACGTCGTCAAGTGATGTCGCTGGCATGGACCCTAGAACGCAGGCCGCATTACCTCTTTGAATAGCAATCCCTATTCTTTGCGCGAGGTAACCGCCAGCTCTAGAATCCCCCGAGGCCAAAACTAACCTCTTAGACAAGTCTTTCAAGACTTTTTTCGTGTCTGTTGACCACGGTCCCATCGTTTCAAAAGCAAGCGCCGCAAATTCATGGTAGTCAGTCAAACCAGAATATTTGCGGCGCTTGCTGATCTGAGCCTGTTCGGCAGCTGCTCCAGCTCTGAGCGCGGTGCCCTGGACGTGGGATGCGGCAAAAGTATCAACACAGGTAACGTCCCAAACTAAAGACCGTCCCAACGTCCACGGCACCAAAGTGACACCATCAGGCCTCTTTCCATCGTCCCTCAACAAACCACATGGTTCCAGTGTAGCTGGGATCGATGCAGTAGTGAGGGCCCGACGGATGAGGTCGTTAAGGGTACTATGACGAAATAGGCGGCCTGCACTCCTGATACAAGATAACCCGTGGCGGCCCAAGTGGTCAACTGTTTTCCCACACTGACATCGGTGAGGCTCACATGCCCTGATCCCCAGACGCAAACAGACAGCTATGCGTAGATGCATGGGCTCCAAAATTGTCCCTAAATTTAAGGAGGGTAACGCTCGAAGCCAGTGACCGGACTCCTTCTCGGTGACAGCAAGGAGTCTTGCTCTATCCGCAGCATCGGTCGATTGACGGATAAGATCGTCCTGGATTAATTTTAGTATTGGCATGTCCCACAAGCGCTGAACGGACGCATTAGGGCCCGTTGGCACGTGTTCTTCAGGGCATAAGGAGCGCCAGGCTTCCGTAGCCTCCGCCAAACATGGGACCACCACATCAGAAGAGCTAGAAACATTTAGTATCTCTCTAATGAGCGGTACCGAACTGTTGACAGAGGCCAAGAAAGCCGGTAGTGCTGTACTTGAGGTGGTTCTTATACCAAGCCCACCCAGTTTTACTGGGAGGGATGCCTGGATCCAACAGCGGTCTTCGAAAATAATATTTAAAATTTTTGAATATAGGGTAAATATGATTTTAGGTTCTATATTATTGTCATTAACTTTAATATACAATATCTTCTAGCTGTTTTAGCGTTACGAGCTACAGGGTAACAAACACACGCACACACACACACACACACGCACGCACGTATACATTCACAATCTTTCGCATATATAATTAA
The DNA here is from genome assembly GCA_037349165.1 of Choristoneura rosaceana. Taxonomy (NCBI): domain Eukaryota; kingdom Metazoa; phylum Arthropoda; class Insecta; order Lepidoptera; family Tortricidae; genus Choristoneura; species Choristoneura rosaceana. The sequence goes on along the minus strand of JAZBNJ010000006.1, from coordinate 4,525,737 downwards.
AGTATAACTTCATGCAAGATATAAACAAACTTCCTCATAAATAACTTCTCGTCATTAATAACATAACCAACAAAAAGTTGGAAAACTTTGTCACTTCAAAGTTTAATATAACAAAAACGGCTGAACCGATTTTAATAAAACATATCGCACACCTAGATCAAAAGCGTATCAACTCAAAATAACACACCATTTTAATTTAGGCTTTATTAACTTCCTGAAAGATTTATAATTTAAAATGGTCTATCATTTTGAGTTGATACGCTTTTAATCTAGGTGTGCGATATCTAAAAACCGTTGCTAAAAACCTGCTTTCGAATAATAAAACCTCATTCAAATCGGTCCATCCGTTTAAGAGCTACAGTGCCACAGACAGACACGCAGACACATAGCGGTCAAACTTAGAACCCCTCTTTTTGCGTCGGGGGTAAAAAGAAAAACATTAGAGTGTCGATTCTGTTCTGCATTTTATTCTTTAACGTCTAAAGGACGAGTTTTTTTTTCAGCCCTTACACAATAGCTCCAGGGGAAAATCACTGCGTTTTCATTTGAAACCCATGTTTTCAGTAAGCTTTACAAACACGCCGCCTATTCATGCAACATGTGTCATGAAGCACCTATGACTGGAGATGACAACGTGCGCTTTTCGCCAAAATTGTTTGTCATGGGAATTTTTTTTGTGCGTGTGCGTGTGCCGCATAAGTAACGTTTTGTTCTGGTATGAGTTTATGCTTAACAGATTTAGACGTAATATACGGTAGATAGTGTATAGTATATAGTCTGTTCGCGAATAGGTAAATGGATAAAAATATATAAAAATCAGGATTTCTTATTTTACTCATCACTCGTATATTACAAATCATCATATCATCATCATCATATCAGCCGAAAGACGTCCACTGCTGGACATAGGCCTCCCCCAAGGCTCTCCACTTAGACCGGTCTTGTGCTTTTCGCATCCACCGCGATCCCCGCGATCCGCGATCATATTACAAATGCGGCTAGCTAATTACGTTCACAAAAACAACAACATCAATTAAATACCAGTGAAAACAACATGCGAACTCACTCGCAGCTATTAATTATTATTTGCTCGCAGTCAATTTCAAAACAAAATGGCCACTGAGTCAGCTAGCTCGACGGGCCGCGCGTTGTCAAAAACTGACAGCCTGGTACCACGAAACTCAGCTCGCACGGTGAAAAGCGACGCCTTTCATACAGTTTGCAACAGTTTAAGCGACAGGCACTATTCCGTCCGAGACGTACTTCTAATAAGTACCTAGAAACATTTATTTACACATAAGAGTATTCGTTACACATAAAAATACATTACTTATATGGAAAGAATAAAAATAACATCGAATAGTATCAAGTGGGCCCCACTCAGCATAATGTTACGGCAAGCCGCAACGCTGTTGTTCAGTGGGACCAAACTATCAACTCTCGGCGAATAGAATTTAAACAGAAAAGAGGCAACTCCTGTGGCAAGTGCTTTGTGGCGTACACAGACAACTATATAGGAAATTGTATAAAATTGGAGTACAAGTCGGATTACCTCCCCGGATCACTGCTCGAGCGTTACACTTTCCCTCTGGCAGGGGGTTATTAGGGGGAGATAGCATTTGGCCCAGCAGACCCTGGACTGTGAACTAATGTTCTATGAGCCGGATTCGCCATCTCTTTCTATCATCGTCCCACAAAGTGTACAGAAAAAGGGATAAAACCGGCCAAGAGCGTGTCAGACACGAACGAAATAGGGTTCCGTAGCATAAGTAGAATTGAGGAATATTTTTCTAAGAATTTCGTATTTTGTACGGAATTTTTCAATTTTAGGTATATTTTATACCTTAGGCTGCTATTTACTCTGTATTTCTGTTTATGCACATAAGCATATTTATCCGTTGGCTTGGCCCATAGTACTTACAAGCTTTGCTTAGTTTGGGACTAGGTCAATGGTATCAATTGTCCCATGATATTTATGTATTTAATTTTTCTTCTTCTCAACCGAGGTTTTTCGGAACCGGTGGTAGATTTTTTTGATATTCATAAGCTTAGAGCCTAAATTGAATAAAGATATTTTGACTTTGACTTTAGACTTTGTATCTGTAGTGTTGTGTCGTGACGCATCAGAACGGTATCGGTTTCATACATTTTATATGGTTGTCTTCACATTTATCTGATGCAGTGTGTTGTGACGGCTTGTGTTGTGTCGCTTCACAATCATAGAGAGAGAGAGACCGCGCTTCACTCACCCGCAACCTTATGACAGCTGTGTTACGTGTGGAGGTGGAGAAATGCATGAACACGCGAGTGAGCAAACTATTTTTTTTTTAGTTCATTTGATTCCTCGCGAAACACACAGGAGTGTCGCTTCTGTGCTATATTGCTCGTCAATCCCGTTACGCGCGTGACGAGCTTTTTTGTTCAGCGCGGCTAATCTGCCATATAATGGCTCGGGGACATCCGTCAGTGCATTTTCATTGGGAAAAGCTTGGCTGGAAATCTCTATTTACTTGTGTTATTTACAGGACTTTAAACAGGAAAATGATAGCGTAGAACAACACAAAAATAAGGTTTTATGCAATTTGAAACTGTCGATTATCTGTGGTCGTTTTGCAACCTGCTCGTTTGCCATCCAAACGAACAAAAAAAATTCTGTAATTTTGTTATGGCTAAATAAACTTTACAGTGTGATAGAAAAAAAAGTCACTGAACGTGTACTAAATGTACGATCATCATCATCATCAGCCGGAAGACGTCCACTGCTGGACAAAGGCCTCCCCCTTAGAACGCCATAATGAACGACAACTCGCCACTTGCACCCACCGGTTTCCCGAAACTCTCACGATGTCTTCAGTCCACCTGGTGGGAGGCCTGCCAACGTAATAATAAATGTACGATATGTTTTCATTATTTACTCCTATTAAGGCCCCTACTCTGTATTTACTACCCTCTAATACTAATGGTAATTCCTTCCCAGTACCTACCTAAACTTTGTTTACGGAGCAAAAATCCATTCTTTGTTCCAAGGACTTCAGGACAATTAGCTATTTTCGGTTGTTTGTTTTGATTCAGAAATTGTGCTTCAGAAACCTAATATCTTTAGTTGGGTTCACACAAACTGCACCAGACGAGGCGATACGGTCGGGTAGTTACTAACCGCACAGGTGAACATGCTCAAAAATCCGTTGTGTCCTAGTGGTTTGACTTACGGCCTCTCAAGCAGAGGATCGTGGGTTCAAATCAACCTTTTATCTCTTTTTTCAAAATTTATATGCGAAATTTAATTTGAGATTTACCGCGAGTTTTACGGCTCAGGCTCTCTCATTCTGAGAGGAGGCCTGTGCCAGCAGTGGGACGTAAATAAGCTGGGATTATGATGATGAACAAAAAATTGGCTGCGACATACGGACAGACAGGCAGACATGCGAGTGATCCTATTATTACCTTGCTTCCTACGAATTTTTATTCGGAGCTTGCTTCATTTTTATGATACAGTACCACTACCATGAGTTTACAGTGACCTTACTCGATAGCGACGGCGTAAATTATTTGTATGGAGAATTGTACAGCGCCTCTACAACTAATTTACGCCGTCGCTATCGAGTACGGTCACTGTAAACTCATGAGTTTAACCACCACCATCTCCACCAGTACCACTACCATGGTAGTGGCACAGAATATTAGATATGGTAGTGGTACTGTATACTTTGCTTAGTGTATTTTCCCGTTCACAAAATACGTCTCGATCGCGTTCGCGTTAAAATCTCAATTTGTATGGAAACACGGGCAGCGCCTCTAGCGGAAAGTTCGCGCAACAACTTTTGTGAGTGTAGATCGTGGTGTAGATTTGCTACGTAAACTCCGCGTGCGTAACGTATCGTAATGAAAACGGGTGACGACGCCGCACCGTGGACGTGGCGGCTACGTATCGACGATCGAACACTCGATTTACGTCTTCGAATAGTAAACGAATGTTTTGTGAAAACGCCACACTAGAGGTACAGAACCCTAAAAGTAAACAGCAATGGTAAAAAACCTCGTAATTTGCACCTGTGTCATATCCGTTAAAACCCGCTGACGCTGCCCCGCAAATGCATGTTCAGCTAATCTATCTAATCCAGCATTTCGTTTGTAGGTACCTACTCATAATTAACACAGACGTATTACAGAGAGAGAGTACGAATGAGTTTCAACGGCACGAGGTAATTTGGTTTTGGAACCAAATTGCATGCAAAATTCGAACTTCTTGTCTAACCGTCGAGCTGACGCTAATATGATATGAGAGTATCATATTATACTGTTAGTATTATATTATTACTAGCTTTTGCCCGCGGCTCCGCCCGCGTGGTATTCGGTTATCGCGCGCTGTTCCCTCGGGAACTGCATTTTTCCGAGATAAAAAGTACCCTATGTGACTCTCGGGACCATAAACTATCTCTATGCCAAAAATCACGATGTCACGATCACGTTGTGAAAGCATAACAAACAAACAAACTCGCTTTCCCCTTTATAATAGTAAGGACTATTATTAGTATTTGTATTATATCATTATTAGTGGTATTTGATATGAGAGTGAGAGGGACGGTACGATACGAATTCAGATTCTCGAATTTCGTATATATGACGACCGGATGGCTAAGTGGTTAGAGAACCTGACTACGAAGCCTGAGGTCCCGGGTTCGAATCCCGGCCGGGGCAAATATTTTTATGATGAATACGAATGTTTGTTCTCGGGTCTTGGATGTTTAATATGTATTTAAGTATGTATTTATCTATATAAGTATGTTTATCCGTTGCTTAGTACCCATAACACAAGCTTTGCTAAGCTTACTTTGGGGCTAGGTCAATTGGTGTGAATTGTCCCGTGATATTTATTTTATTTTATTTTATTTATTTTAATAGCCCCCCTGATGTTTAGTTGGTTAAGGCCGGCTCGCGTTTAGTAGGTATCTATATAGATTTAGTAGGTAGTATCTGGGTATTTAAAAAAAATGTTTACTCTTTTCTTTTTAAATTTGAAAAAAAACATGGTTTTTCCTACTCAGAATCAAGAGAACAATTTAAAGAAAAGTCCGCAATAAAAGACAGTTTTGCGACGTTTTTTTCACACACTCAGTATGGCGAAACAAAATACATATCCATACTATGTTTGTGTATTTGTATGTTTGTCCGTCTTTCAGACCGTAACGGAGCGACAGATCGACGTGATTTTTGGCATAGAGATAGTTTATTGGCCCGAGAATGACATAGGCTACTTTTTATCCCGAAAACACGGTGTGAAATAATGGGGAAATTTTTTGCTCTTGATTCCGAGTACGAAAAACCATATTTTACCCAAAGTTTCAAAAAAAGGTACACAATTTATATATGTGTATTTGTATATGTGTGTCTTCTGTGTTAGTGAATAAATGTCTTCTTTCTTTCTTTCTTTCTTTTCTTTTCTTTATTTTTTGAAAACGCGCGTTTATTTGGAGTCTGTGGCAAGTCAGTGTTTGTCTGTGGCAATTAACCTAGCAGGATTACTTTTCACAAGGCAAATAAAGAGGAAAATTGTATTCGTGTTATTTAATTTGTCCAACAGTGAAGCTCGCGCGAAAAACACGCGGGAATTCGCGTATTAAATATTTGTATTTTCGACAGTGGCTGGAAAAGTGGAAAAACAAGGTTATGTCATGATGGAAGATGAACATCCTTGGAATTGTAATATGTTGCAACTAGAGATGAAACGGATAGTGGTTTCGTCGGATACCGGATACCGGATATTCATATATTCGGATATTAATTTTTATACAAGCTTATTTTTGCTGACTGTACTTGTATTGTCACCCAAACTACATTCGAACACCAATTTTCAAGTCGATGCCATTATCCGTTGAAGAGTACCGTCGTGTGGAGACGATCCTCACCGGACTACTAGTATGTCCCTATCAGATTATTGTACTGTCACCAGATTTATATAACTTTACCAAATTTCAAATCGATCGGACTACTGGAAGTGGATCAAATTTAACTTGCAAGATTTGAACCAAATAAATAAGAGAACAGGGTAAGTGAAAAGCTTGTAAAGATTTTACTTTGACAAGTTTCTTGCGGCGCATTCTTCGTTGAAAAAGTGACATGTAAAAAGCCGTTCGCGTTTTACATCCAGAAGAAACGTTTCGATTTTGAATAAACTCATTTTGACTTGAATGAAACTCGCGTCAACATACTCTAAACTCTACTCTTCTCGTTTTTAGGATCCGTCTCGTCCCTTCAATATTTGACGTAAGTATAAAAAACGGTCCCTTTTAATTTAGTAACAAGAAAAATTAAAGCAAGATCAGTACGAAAACATCCAAGAAATTTTAATGTATACTACATTTTCAGAGCATTATTATCTTGGATGAAACTTCAGGAATGTCAACGTACGCTAGAAGAGCAATAAGGGACACTAGGACCGATTAAAATTGTATCTTGGTCCCAGGTTTTAAAGTCCATAGCCACAAGTGCGACGTAAATACGACCTTAAGTCTATTAGATCGTTAGGGTACTTTGTGTTATACACTTTATCAGATTTTTCAATGCTCAGACAACCTCTAACTCACATACGCTAATATATTATTAAGACTTGTTACTATTCAGTAGCCAATTTCATAAATTACGCCAGGCTTTTAGGAGGAGGGAGGGGGTCGAGTCGAATCTCAGGCAATCTCACCAGGAGCAAGCATATTATGGCTTCGTCCAATCCTACTTTAAATGCGAAAGTTTGTGTGTGATGTTTGCTACTCCTTCACGCTAAAACGGCTGGACATTGGGATGAAATTTGGTAAGTAGATAGGTGGACATTTGGAATAACACAAAGGCTACTTTTTATCCAAATATTCCCACGAGATATAGGGATAAAATATCGATTATGACAACCGCTGGGCTGAGTCATGAAATTTGGTACGTAGGTAGCTCAGGACGTCTTGTTGGCTTTTTTAAATCTCGATTTAAGGCTTAAAATGACAATTCTTGTGTGAATCTGACAGGACTTACGACCACTTAAACTTAAATCTAGATTAAAAAACATGCTTCTACTTAAAAATATAAATAAAAAAATCTGCTTTATAGAAACTATATGTAAATTAAAAATTATAAAAAAATATGTAGAAACGTTTTTGTTTGTGGCTGTTGACACATTTGGTCTCAGACATAAATAATTTCATTTTATGCAGTACAGCATAAAAAGTTATTTTATGTCGCCTAGATCCAGCATAAACATGAACTTTACGAGCATGAGAAGTGAAAAAACTTTTTTATTTATACTCCTGTTCAATTCTATTTGCAACTGCGTGAAACGGTACAATTTACCTATAGACTAACTCCAACCAATCGAAAGGTCGAAGTTGAGATAAATATTTTCAAATATAACTTCACGAAAGCCGGACTTGGTTAGAAATTGGATGTTTCAGAAATCTTCGGAAAGAATATTAAAGTGAAGTTTTAATATAAATAACTCTGAAGAGTCGTTTTATGAAGAGCGCTGTTAAGGGAAGTGATTAAGATATTTTGTTTTTGACGTTGAAGGTTTAAAGTTTGTTCGCTGTTATTTTGACACGATAATTTTAAGTTATTACGACCGGATAGCTCAGTGGTTAGAGAATCTGACTACGAAGCTTGAGGTCCTAGGATCGATCCCCAGTCGAGTGCAGATATTTTGTCTGAATTATAAGACTGCGCCGTAATGAGCTGGATAATTTGTCTTATAATTCAGACAATGGCGGTTAAAAGGTTAATAATGTAACTAAGTATGTATCTACCTATTTAATTTAACCTTTAAATCACAGGAGAACCTATTTACCCGCGAATTTAACTCGCATTATCTTTTATTTACTTACTTTTACAACTCGAATCGCGGTTTCATAATAACCCAGGTACCAAAGAGCCATGTGTATTGTGTATTGTAAACCGTTTGTTGTCAAACTTTCACTAGGATTTGGCAACAGATCATTTGGATGCGGCGCGCGCGCAGGCTCGCATGCGCGTCCTAGCGCGTTACGTCACTGATGCTTCCGAATGTGAAAGATCAGTGCCCTTATTGTAAGTTTTCGGTTAGAAAATACGTCTCGATCGCAAAATATCAGTGGCCTTAGTGTAAGTTTTCGGTTAGAAAATACGTCTCGATCGCCAAAGATCAATGCGCTTAGTGTAAGTTTTCGTTTTACAAAATACGTCTCGATCGCGTTCGCGTTAAAATCTCAATTTGTATGTATTTAAAGAAAGTGTTTCCACACAAATTGCTTTAGGAAAATTTATAGGATACTTTTGCCTGTATGAAGGTACAACTCTCAGCTCTTAGTATTAGGATAGTAGAGGTCACGTCAAAAATATCTATACACCATTATGCCACTAACTGTAAGGTTATTCAACTGTACAATCAATACGGAAAATCTGAAAATAATAATTTTTCATACAAATAGTCAATATCTAAATAGCCCCACGCTGCGTTTTGCTTGGGAGAGGGTCTGTTAACACTGGATGCAAATAAACCCTCGGTGCGCGATTCCGACTCGCACTTGGCCGTTTTATTATTCTATTTTTTTCTTAAAGTTTGTGTTGACTTCGGTTTTGGTAATAAGATTATTTTATTTACTTTAGTACCTGTTTTAACTGACAAAACGTTGTCAACAATTGATGCACAATTTAGTCAAATTGTTTACACAAGTCGCTGGAACATCGCTCAGTTCGCAAGTGGAAACAATTAACGCCTCTATGTACATAGGCAGTGAGGCGAGTATTCTATGCAAATACACTTGAGATAATTAACCAGTGGGTTCTCAAAGGCTGCAAAGGGGACAAATTAATTTGCCTTTCTTACAATAAAGGTGGGAAAAGAATGAGCAAAATGGCATTTGCTGATGTAATTTAAAACGTGTACGAAAATCATCATTGCTGTACCCTTAGAGTAAGTTTTCGGTTACAAAAAAAAATTATGACAAAAAATTTAACCAACTGCAAAAACCATGGAGGTAAATAATTTTCTACCAATCTGAAGTCGGTGCCACAGCACGAGCCAGCAGGAGTGGACCTATAATCGTCTATCTCACCTACAACTACACGAGTATTGGGCTTCAATCACTCCTGCTGGCTCGTGCTGTGGCACCGACTTCAGACTGGTAAAAAATTATTTACATGGTTTTTTGTAGTCGGTTCAATTTTTTGGCATATTTTTTTTTTCACGCTTTTTAGTGTAAAAGACTTAGATACACTAAAAAGCGTGAAAAAACAATACAATAGTTTAATTTCAACTGCTCGCCACCTTTTACGAAAAATTGCTCTTTCCGATGCAGAGACATTCGTTATTGAGGAGTCCTGGTGCTGATGAAGATGCTTTACAAGCCAGGGGTTTACAGGAGACCAGACGGGGGTCCGAGTTGGTGTGAAACAATTGAGGTTTTAGGAGTTTTGGGAATATAGTAGAAGTGTAGCAGTAGAGTGTACCGAAAACAGTAAAAAAGTGGTCTACGAGAAGAAAAGTTTGAGAACCTCTTATAGGCCTTATAGAGCTCAGAGTTGCTCAGAGAGCTATATGTAGCTCTTCGGGATTGAATCAGAAATGAGGAGATACTTCCTGAAAAGTTGCAGTCCCACTGGACTGGATAGCGACAAACTAATTCCTTCTGAAACTAGGAAATAAATATAGTAGATTGATAACCAAGGGTGGAAAGTGACCCATTTCACCCGAGATATTTCTGGCGCTCGAACGAAGTGAGAGCGCCAATAGTTCGAGAGGAAATGGGTTATTTCACCCGAGTTAGACACTCTACTTTTCATTTCGACTGTGAAGAAACTAAAATACTACAAAAAAATGAGAATAATAATAAATTGAATTTACTTATACCTATCCAACCTACAACGGCACCTTTTCGACTGGCCACTTGCCACGGCCGACTATAAAAAAAATCGAGTTGGTCACGACACGTGCATCTAGATGGCCATGCCGAAACGTGAAAAAAAATGTCATTTACGTAACTCAATTATCTTCGATGCCGTGGCTGGTCAAAAAATTAAAAAAAAAATACTTTCCACCCTAGAGATGAAAACGCAATTTTCCACCCGTCTATCTACCCATGAAAATTAAACTTTCCGAACAGGAGAGATGAAAAATATATGATATCACTAGACAAATGGTAGAGAATTATATTAAATTCAATGTAATCGTGACATATTTGAATTAAGTTCATAATATTAATAAGTAAGTGACCTCTTACAGTATAGCGACATAGTCCCAATACAAACTGATATTTGCGGTTGACTAAACGTCAAACCTCCATTGACAATAAATATTATTAGATTAAAAACATAGAAAATTACATTGAAATTAAGACTCTATTGTAAAACAGAGTAAGATACAAAATTATAGAGAGCATGCTTTTATTATATCTGTAAGATTCTATCTTTAAACTTGTATTAGCGACGCCTTCCTAACGGTAAAAGTATATTGGTTTAAATGCCGCTACAAACTTACGGAGCACGCGGAAAATTTCGGAACTAACCAAACGCCGTACAAAATCAATTGTTTCTATTACCAGTGGCGCCGCTGACGACTGAAACAGAAACTTGGTTTTGTAAGGTCGAAATCGTGATCTATGTTAGGGAAATAAAGGGCAGATCTTTATGGAAAAACCAGGAGAATAACACTATCAGATCAGACGAAATTAAACTCTATGCTGTTGGCTTAAAGTGTTTTTTGAATGTTTTAGTTTGTGGTTCTGTGCCACTTGAAATAGCACCCGTTTGCATTACTGTTGGAATTGTAATCAAGATGAGTTATGATTGCGTGCGTGCAATGACATCCGTGTCCGTATTGTCTAATGCTTTGGTACTCGTGATCGCATTCTCCGTCTCTTTTTATCCTTATCTCATGCTGCGGGACAGAAAGAGATCTTGAAAATGAGCGTGGTTTCTAGTGTGTTAGGTTAGACAATAAAGTCTGTCCGACATGGTTTCAATGTTAAAGAAGTCGGAATATTACCACGATTGTACTTCATTATAGCTTCATTAGGACAGCGTTCGAACTTCAGAAGGGCTCTGCTAACACTCAATATTCATAGATTATTACCCACAAAGTACGGAACCCTTGGTGCGCGAGACCGAGGTCCCTAATCCCTAGGGAGAAAAAATAATTATTTTTTTAATTTACTTCGAGTGACTTAGATAAACTCAAACAGCCAGTAGGTCGTACTTGCTAAGTTTTTAGCATAGAATAAGATTGTGTTAAGTATATACATATTATGTTACTTAGGTACATTATAGGAACTACACTGAACGTCATAAGCAATAAGTAAATGTTACTATGAATGAAACACGATATCTATAGTGAATAAAATGTATTGTTTTCATATTCTTCTTTTTCTGATCATCGTATGTCTTATAGTTTCAGATATTCCCATGCTGAGCGATCTAAATGAGCCAGCCTGTATTTTTTTTATAGGCAGAGATGATGATGATGACGATGACTTTCAGAATTCAGCTTTATGAGTGGCTTTAAACAAAACTTAGGTTATCAAGACGCAGCTGTGAACCTTATAACCGCTCGCAGCGTATAAACTTTTCTCTTTAATATACAAGTTAAAATGAAGCTAGTGATGGGAAAGTTGCTCTGTTCACGGCAACTCCATTCAAATCGTTACTCCGTGTACCGTGTAAATTAGGAGAGTAAAAGAATATTGTCACTACCAAAAAAAAAAAACTCGTACCTCAAAATAGATGACTTACGACGGGCAAAATCTCTTTCAATCTTTAAATCTATGCTTAAAGAGCACTATCTGTCATCATGTAATAATTAGCTTTATCCTAGTTTATTTATTTATTCGTTTATTTATATGTGAATGTCTATCTCGTTTCCTATTTTTATTTTAGACGTGTAGTATATGTGTAATAATGTGTATGTGTAGATGTGTTTTTGTTGCCTTTTCATTTTTTGATCTACTGTTAATGCACCACCTGCTGTAAACTAGTCCTTCCTCCTTTCTGTAAAAAGGTTGCCTGGAAGAGATCGCTCTTAAGCGATAAGGCCGCCTATTGCTTACCTTGTAATTTTCTCTGTGTACCTGTTTTCTGTATCGCTTATTATTTCTGGTGTACAATAAAGAGTAATTGTATTGAATTGTAGATAATTTTCTGAGTGAACTTTATATACATCATGCCAAGGTTCAATTTTGCTGACATGTTGATTTTAGACACGAGATTTTTCAAAGTAGTGACGATATTGTATTCGGTTCGTTGGTTAGGTTATGAGAAAATATCGGACATTAAGTACCTACATTATTCTCAAACATGACATGAAATACTGACGTTGTTACAAATAGGTCGAGAAGTATCGCGCTGCAGGCGCTGCGACTCGGCTGCCGGCGCGCGGTCACTCTAGCAGCCTGTAAAGAGATTTCATACAACTTTCCCGGCCGCTGGCCGGCAATGTGACCGTCTTTTGTTTTAACGCGCGCTCTCCGGGACGGCCTCCGCCGCAGTAACACCCGCAGCCGCCGCGAATTTAGAATCTTAAACTTCACTTTATTTGCGTGTCGTCAATTGTTATTCTAGTACAAGTTGTAAAGAGATTACAGTTCACGAGCCGTATAATTGCTGTAGTTTCTAATTCTAAATTAAATGAAGTACCTATAGTACTAGTGTTTACCCGCGGCTTCGCACACGTAAATCATTAAATCCAGCAGCTGAATTGAAATTTTGTTCGAAATTCCTGTGGGAATTCCCGAAATTTAAATCGTGGTTTTCATTGAAGTTACATTAAAAACAATCATGTCAAACTTATATATATTTTATAGTGAAAATTACTAAAAGGAATCCCGCTTTCACGTAAAACAACCGGCCAAGAGCGTGTCGGACACGCTCGAAATAGGGTTCCGTAGTCATTACGAAAAATAATTAATTAATATTTTTCTAAGGATTTCGTATTTTGTACCGAATATTCCAAGTTTAGGCTGCTATTAACTCTTGAACTACTAATAAGTAGTTCTCAAGAAAACTTAACCGTTATATTTTTCCTTGTAAGTTTAATATATTTACTACCTTTCTTTCTTACTACCATTCTGAATTTTTTTCAAATTTTTCCACCCACCGGTTTAGATTTTAGAGGGGAGGCCGGAGGGGACGCTCGGTTTTACTGAAAATTTGCACTTAAAAGTTGAATATTTTGCAAATAAATCACTGAATACAAAAATCGTTTTAGCAACCCCTTAATAGTTTTAAAAGACCTATCCAACGATACCCCACACTACAAGATTGGATGAGAAAAAAACACCCCCACTTTACGTCTATGGGAGGTACTCTAAAACATTTTTTTTTTACTGCACCATGTTGTCGGCTTGGTTTACATATATATTCGAGCAAAATTACAGCTTTCTAGCGTTGATAGTCCCTGAGCACAGCGGCAGGCCGCGGACAGACAGACAGACATGGCGAACTATAAGGGTGCCGTTTTTGCCATTCGGCTGCACCCTAAAAACGAAATCGGTTCCTTTACTTTTGTGTTGTGGGTTGAAACCTTCCATTTCTAGATACAATCTCCGGCATTATTCAAGAGCCTGCCTTAAAAATATAGCACTTACTACGTTCAAAATCTAACAGCACTAAGAAAACCACCAGATACCGGATCGGAGAACCCTCTCATGCGTGTACTCGACTTGCGTTAGAAATGTGCACAGCGTACCTCCATGTTATTCCATCACCGTGGCCGATTTGAAATTCAATTTCGGACATTGAGTAGCTACGGATATAGAGGTGAATTTAAACGGCGAAACAGCCCTTGCTCTCTTTCTTACATATGGTGATGTAATGGGTGTGACTGCAAGAGAGCAATTTTCATTATTGGCGCTCGGCTCTGCGGTTTTGTCACGGCATAACGAAGATGCCTTATTTAAAATTGCAATGGAACTGCAACAAACAATGTTATAATAAGGAAGCCGTGGTTGCATAGTGGTTTGAAATATCAAGCATAGGTTCGTGGGTTCAAACCCCGGCCCGCACCTCTGATTTTTCAAAATTCATGTGCGAAATTACATTTGAAATTTACCCCATCGTGAGGAAACCTGCAAGCACCTGTGATGTAATTCAATGGTGTGTGTGAAGTTCCCATCTGCTAAGCGCCCGCGTGGGAACTACGGCCCAAGCCAAGCCCTCTTGTTCTGAGAGCAGACCTGTACCCAGTCAATGGAACACGTACCTATTCAGCTTTAAACAGCATGTACTTAGTGTATGTATGTATACATTTTTTTTTTTCGTGTAGGTACTTATTATATTTTTTACTTTCCTTGTATACCTAGTCGAAAAGAAAAGCAGTGTTTAACTCGGAAAAAACACCAATATCACACTCGAAATGCTCGGGTGCCAAATAATCTGGTGATTCTGGTGTGATATTGCTTGTTTTCCTCCCTCGTTGAACAATCTACTATGGTGCTCGTAGACTAGATCCAGTCATATTAAATTCCAAGAAACCCTCGTCGCTTATTGGCTAAAAGTGCCTATGACGTTGCACCGTTGCGAGCAACCAATCAGCGAGCGTGTAACCTGATAAACAGGGCATGGAAACGATCGCAGTTCCATTTAACGTCATTGAGTTTTTGTGACAAAGTAACGAAGTAAGTCGCGACCTTATTTAATTTTTTGTTTGTCGATATGCAATAATTGGGTTTTTGTGTTCGGCACTTGATTTTTTTGGCGAAGGCTGCTCAGTAAATATCGTGGTCTTATGATATTCCATCCACCTGCGGTCTGAGTAAGTCTTTTGTTTTGTGAACAGAAAGAAATAGTACATTGTTGTGAGGCTGGAAAGTAAGCAATAGACGAACGAGTTAGTCTGTTAGGGAGTTAGTCTGACCCGAAGGGAAGGCCTTCGATAATACGAGTTCATCTATTACTCTTTTGACCGATTTAAATATTGTGCTTTTCACGACCACTGTGAAGAAATAAAAAACATTTATCACAAAACAATAACAATCCAAAGACTGCCTTACTCCCGCCGTGTGATAATCTTTACCGGCCCGGATAATACCTACCTATGTAAATACCGACCCGATTTTTCTTGTATGTACATGCCCATAGAAACTCATGTATTTAAATAATTTCAAAGTTCTTAATTAATTGAAAAATTTGTACTTCACATTAAAATAGTATATTCGGCAGTTTTTCTTACAATTATTTTGTACTTTATAAAGTACGCGGGGACTTAGGAGGTTAAATAAGGGGTACGTATCTGAATGTCGAATGTTAAAATACCGAATGTATACCGAATGTAAATATCGAATGGGTCACATCACAATATCGAAAAGGTATTTTTCTTAAGACTGTATTTTTTTTGATTGTTATAAATCTAACCTAACCTAACCTAAGGGGTTCTATACGATGCCGTTTTAATGAATCCTGAAAAGTTAACGGTTTCAGAAAATAAACCTTTCGATATTATGACCCATTCGATAATTTAATGTATTCGATATTTTAACATTCGATATTCAGATGCGTCCCCTAAAAAAAACACTGGGTCGCAGAATGAATAAGAGACTGGGTCGCAGAAGGAATAAGACACTGGGTCGCAGAAGGTTAGGCGCCCCATTAAGTGACGATAAAGTATTTCATTTAAGAAAAAAAATCCGCAATAGGTGGCTTCACTGCCCCTGCAGCCCCGGGCCGTGACCCCTTAGCCCTAGGAAGGTTTAGAGAACACGAACGAAGCTGCAGGTCAGAGCTAGTTTTGTGATATTGGCGGAACCCAAACAGTGACAGACACGCTTGGACGGTTCCATTAAATCAGTCTATAAATGAAGATTTAGGCCAATTTAAATACGAACGGTCAAGGTGGACGTGACCCCTTAGCCCTAGGAAGGTTTAGAGATCGCGAACGAAGCAGCAGTTCAAAGCTAGTTTTGTGATATTGGCGGAACCCAAACAGTGACGGACACGCTTGGATGGTTCCATTAAATCAGTCTATAAATGAAGATTTAGGCCAATTTAAATACGAACGGTCAAGGTGGACGGCGGATGCCATCCGGGCCGAGTTGCATAATAATAACAACTAATATTAGGTTAACTTTGTTTGTGTGTACTCTGTGGAACTACTGAACTTTTTTTTGGCCTAATGGTCGACTTACTGGGGTCCTAGTGAAAAAGGGGTTAAGTCTGCAGAAATTACACTATTTCTATTTTATGTGTATAGGGGTTTAAGTCGAAATCAGCTGTTCAACTTCTGCAGAATTAACCCCTTTTTCACTAGGACCCCAGTATTAAGGTCTCTACTCTACACATTACACCGTATTATGGCTACTTCTTCTCTTTTAAAATATGGCTTTTTTGTCCTAATTAATAGGACAATTTCGCCAGTGTCTAAGTATACTCTCTGTGAAAGGCACGTTGTACGGTGATTGTAGTTTTTGTAACTTGATAGTAAAATTCCAGAAACCACGTGGAGACAACTAGCGCATTAAAAAATGACAGACGCGAGAGCAATATAGAATTTTGTGATCGCTGTTCAATGTTAAGGTTAATCGCCGCATAAAACACCATCAAAATTATACTTCAACTAGCCAAAGAAACAGAAATAGCAAAATTAGATATTGTCTACATCCGCCATGTTCGAATGCCACAAATCTTCTTCTTCTTCTCTTTTAAAATATGGCTTCTGTCCTAATTAATAGGACAATTTCGCCAGTGTCTAAGTATACTCTCTTTGAGAGGCACGTTGTACGGTGATTGTAGTTTTTGTAACTTGATAGTAAAATTCCAGAAACCACGTGGAGACAACTAGCGCATTAAAAAAATGTCAGACGCGAGAGCAATATAGAATTTTGTGATCGCTGTTCAATGTTAAGGTTGATCGCCGCATAAAACACTATCAAAATTATACTTCAACTAGCCAAAGAAACAGAAATAGCAAAATTAGATATTGTCTACATCCGCCATGTTCGAATGCCACAAATCGAATCCCCGTATTATGCCATGACCGTAATAGGAATGTGTCATACGGAATGTCAAACGCATACAAGACACGCGACGGCGACGACACGCGACGACATTGGTTACGAAACGTGCTAGTGGGGTAGTCTCATAGTTTTCAATAAAAAGAATATATTTTTGTCTGACACGTTGCTGTCACACTCATGTTCTCGCGTACTTTATAAAGGACTAATTAACACTACGAATAACGGCCGAATGTACTTTATAAAGTACAAATTGTTGATTGAATAAAGAATTCTAAGAATATTTTTAATAATATCCAAAATAACAAAGCAGGTCAACCAAGTCTAGATCTTAATCCTAAGATTGTTAAAAATTTCAGGACTCAGGAGATTAAGATATGGTAAACAGATGGTTTGTGACTACAACACAATGATTGTTTATTGGACAGACTGGACAGACACCATAATGTGGTAAAAGAACTACGGAAAAACAGAGGTGCTTATGTAGTTTTCCAAGGTAGGTAAGTAAGCAAGTAGGGGTGTAAGGGGGCCCAATTTAGATCTTTCGGGCTCCAAGCCAACCTTACCTGCTCGTGGTGCACCCTGCCGAATAACAAACAAGGCTCTGGCAAACCACATACCCACCAACCCGCACTGGACCAGCGTGGTGGGCTTATGGTCCAAACCCCCTTTCTTATGAAATGTACAATTCCCCGTCTCGGCCCCCAGTGCCCGGCCGCTCCAGCGACCCCGGCCCTGACGGAGGCTGGACCAGTCCTGGAGCACGGGGTGCTAAGAATCCCCGGGCGAAGTCGATCCGCCGTCAAACGACCACAGCTAGCAAAATGGACACCGACACACTAAATATACTAACCTACAATGTACGTACCCTTATGAAGGAGGAACGACTAATAGAATTGGAGCACGCCTTAACCCATATAAAGTGGGATATTGTTGGTCTTTCGGAAGTGCGTAGGGAGGGCGAAGAGACTGTAGATAGAGAATCGAATGTGTTCTACCACATAGGTACAACCGGCGGCCTTAATGGGGTCGGCTTCCTCGTAGCAAAAAAGTGGAAAGATCACATCATAGAGTTCAAAGGATACTCAGACAGAGTAGCAGTCTTAGTGTTTCGCATATCCGAAACGAAGTCATTGACCCTGGTCCAAGCGTACGCACCAACGTCAGCGCACAGTGACGACGAGATAGAGGAGTTCTACGATCTCCTTAATAAAGCGTGCGATGAGTACCGAGGAACGTGGACCATGGTACTCGGAGATTTTAACGCCAAAATCGGGACTAGGGGTGAACTGGATGACAACGAAGTACTTGGACCGCATGGGCTGGGCAACCGGAACGAGCGTGGCACCAATCTGATCCAGTTTGCCTTTGGACAACGCATGAGCATCGCCAACTCTTTCTACCTCAAAAAACCGCAACGTCGCTGGACTTGGGTCTCACCGGATGGACGAACAAAAAATGAAATTGACTATGTTCTTTCATCTGGCAGGGATGTAATAAAAGATGTCTCAATCATAAATAAAATATTTTATAGTTCTGACCATAGACCAATTCGAACCAAAGTTACATTTAATTTCAAAATTCAGAGACGAAAAATGTTCAGCAGAAAAATAACAAAATTAGACAAAGACATTCTATACAATAACCAAGATAAATTTAATCTAGAACTCGGAAACTCTTTTGCCCTTCTTGCCACTGATGGTGATGATCTGCCAGACACTCAACGACAGTATGACAACATTGTTAAGAGTATCACAAATGCCAGCAAAAAAATAAAACAGGCTAAATTAAAAACCAAAAAACTGTCAGAAAAATCACTCAAACTACTAGAACTTAGAGAAACGTTTAGAAATAACAATAGTTTGTACAGAGACATTGACAAAAAAGTAAAGCGTAGCATAAGAAAGGACATAAGAAAACACAACACAAAGCTTGTCGAGGTAGCGATAAATAAACAAACGTCTTTGAGAGTTGCTAGGCAAGGAATCACCAGGGAGAAACCTTGGATAACTACTCTAAGAGACCATAGTGGTGTGAAACATTCTGGTAGAGACAAGGTCATACAGATTGCCTCAAATTTTTACAAGTCCTTATATTCTGATCCATCTCGCGACACCCATAACTTCAATTTTAGCTGCTCTAATAACATTCCTTTAGTAACAGGACATGAGGTAAGTTTAGCTCTAAAAAGTATGCCGTACCGGAGAAGTGCTGGAGAGGATGGCATCACGACAGAAGCTTTGAGAATAGGCAAAGATATCCTACTACCCCATATTTCCAATCTATTTAACACTATGTTGCAAACTGGCTCAATTCCTCAACTTCTCTGCCATTCAGATATAATATTATTGCACAAGAAAGGCGACAAAACCGACATAAATAATCATAGGCCTATTAGCCTGGTGTCCCACTTGTACAAATTGTTCACCAAAACTCTCCAGAACCGGATCGGCCCACTACTGGATCAACACCAACCCCCAGAACAGGCTGGTTTCCGACCATCATTCTCCACAATAGACCACCTTCACTCCCTAAACCAGGTGATGGAAAAAGCCAATGAGTTTAATAAGCCCATTTACTTGGCATTTGTTGACTACAGCAAGGCTTTTGATAGTGTTAAGCATAGTGCAATAATATCTGCACTACGTAGTCAACAAATAGAGCCTACCTATATTGAACTCATTGACGCAATCTATCGCAAAAGCACAGCAAGCGTAAAACTTCATTCTCCGGGTCCTACTTTTGCGATACAGAAGGGAGTGAAACAAGGTGACCCACTGTCTCCTAAGCTGTTTACTAGCTGTCTCCAAGAAGTTTTCAGGTCATTGGCGGTCTCCTGGCAGAACAAGGGAATTGATGTTGGAGGCAGAATGTTGACTAACCTTCGTTTTGCTGATGACATTGTTCTCTTCTCTACATCGGCAATGGAACTGGAAAATATGCTACAACAACTGAGCACGGCAAGTCTTGAAGTTGGACTTACAATGAACCGGTCAAAGACACAGTTAATGACGAATAGCGTCAAACGTAGGGTAGCGGTAGACGGGCAGGTAATAAAATATGTCGACGAATACACTTACTTGGGCCAGATAGTCTCCTTCGAAAACAGACAAGGCAAAGAAATTGATAAACGCATTGAAAATGCCTGGAGGAGCTACTGGTCTATGAAAGTGCTAATGAAGGGCAAACTTCCTTTAACCCTGAAACGCAAGCTCGTCGATATGTGTATCCTGCCCATCCTAACCTACGGCGCTCAGACCTGGTCTTTGACTGAGGCTCAGAAGTCCAGACTCAAGATTTGCCAGCGAGCTATGGAGCGGAGTATTCTAGGTGTTCGGAGATCTGATAGAGTCAGAAACACTTATTTGCGCGCCAGAACTCAAATTGTCGATGTGGGAATGAAGACCGCCAAATTAAAATGGGACTGGGCGGGACACGTCTGCCGCATGCATCCGGATCGCTGGGCCAAAGTAATCACCGATTGGGTTCCATGCGACGGGCACCGGAGCAGAGGCAGACCTAGGAGGAGATGGCGGGACGACTTGGACCGATTCCAGTCAGATTGGCAAGAGCTGGCCAAAAGTAGAGACGAGTGGAGTAAGAAAGGGGAGGCTTTTGCCCTGCAGTGGGACACTTTATAAGCTATATAAAAAAAAAAAAAAAAAAAAAAAAAGGTAAGTAAGCAATTAGGCAGGCTAATCGCTTGAAAGCGATCTCTTCCAGACTATTTATGACCTATGGCTTCTTAAGCAGAGGATCATGGCCTCAACAACCTTCTGGCAACTGCGCTGTACAAGGTGATTATGTGCGAATATATTTTTTTATAACTGCTGAAATCTTTCAGCCTGTGTTATTGTGCCACAGATAATACGTTCCCTCTCTAACTTCAAAATTCCCGGTCTGATGCATTTATCTATGGGTTTACTACTGTTTCGGCGAATAACGTTTGGCAACCTGTTTCATTACGCATATTTTCATTTCCCAACTGTTTTATATTTTTGAAACTGTAACTATTTCAGGATTTTTATAAAACTAACCTAACCTAACCTAAAGGCCCTAACACGATGGCCCTGAAATAAATCCTCAAAATAATTACAGTTTCCTCAAAATAATTATAGTTTAATAATTAGAGTTTGCGAAATGAAACAGGTTGCCAAACGTTACTTTTCGAAAAGGCAGTACTCGTTATCTATGGCATATTTGAGACCTTACCTCTCTGAATCCATGGTGTTTCTAGCTCGAATCCAGGTCGTCGAAGTTTACGGATCTGTAACAAAAGGTACACTTTGTAATCTTTGTTTTAAGATGATATGCATCATCATCATCATCTCAGCCGTAGGACGTCCACTGTTGGATATAGGCCTCCCCCATGACGTAGGCCTCCCTCATGACATTAGGCCTCCCCCATTGGGCCTCCCCCATGACATTAGGCCTCCCCCATTGGACCTCGCCAATGACATAGGCCTCCCCAATGACATAGGCCTCCCCCATGACTTAGGCCTCCCCAATGACATAGGTCTCCCCCATGTATGCATAGTCTCACCTTAAAAAGGTAATATGTCCAACTCCCCCGTTTGCTACTCTATTCAATTTATCTTTTAAAATTCTCTACTCGCTACACATACATCAAAACGAAGCACAAAATTTGTTCACGGCGCAAATTTGTGAACCTTTGACTATAGTTTGTTGACAGGGGTTGTGTCAAAGTAATATGAATGATTGATGCGCCGCGCGTTTTGTTCCAAACAGCCAGTGTATTGCGTCTAGGATTGTTGGCCAATAGGGTCAGAAGGTTCTCGAGACGAGTCGATAGGCCTCCAACAAGATGGAGCGACGACCTGGTTAAGATCGCGGTATCGCGGTGGATGCGGAAAGCACAAGACCGGTCTCAGTGGAGAGCCTTGGGGGAGGCCTATGTCCAGCAGTGGACGTCATTCGGCTGACATGATGATGATGATGAGCCAGTCTAGTGGCGTAAGGTACATAGATGTCAATGCGTCAAAAAGACCTCTCGATACTAACGCCATCTAGCGATATTTCAGTTGTCAAATAACCCTAATTCATTAGTTTCATTGTTCAAACGTAGCACAGCTGATTTCAACAAATCAAGTGAAACTACCAATCAAGACGGACCACAGATAAAAAACGGTTTGATTGGCCAATTGTCCGAGTTTGATTTGTTTATCTTTAGTTAATTATTCAAAACCGCGAGGCCACTGCTCGGAGCATAACCACAGTATAAATTCAGCAACTAATCTACTGTGAGACCTGAGGCGTTATTGTCTAACGTGCTGAAGTTTGTGATCGCGTTCACTATCTTTTTCTACCCTCGTCTTACCGCGTCACAGAATAAATAACAGTACAAGTACCGAAGAACCACTTCTTTGAGAACATAAGCCAGGGATTCTATTTGTGGCATTCGAACATGGCGGATGTAGACAATATCTAATTTTGCTATTTCTGTTTCTTTGGCTAGTGAAGTATAATTTTGATAGTGTTTTATGCGGCGATTAACCTTAGCAGTGAACAGTGATCACAAAATTCTATATTGCGCAAGTTGTCTCCACGTGGTTTCTGGAATTTTACTATCAAGTTACAAAAACTACAATCACCGTACAAGTTTGCCTCTCGAAAGAGAATACTTTGACACTGGCGAAATTGTCTTATTAATTAGGACAGAAGCCATATTTTAAAAGAGAAGAAGAAAAAGAACATAAGCCGCCTTTTTATCAGCCTACGAAAAATGTCAGCCTCGCCTGACCATGTGATAGAAAGAAGTGGTGAAAACGAATGTGACTCCAAGTGACAATAAGGACTCAGGTTTCATCCATGGCTGAAACCATGGCCATGATGATGATGACGGCCATGGCCAATACATCATCAAGGGCTTACTCTAGTTCAATGCGTCTTACACCGCCGGCGGTGTCGGCTGGTTAGCCATACAGCAGTACTGAAACGTGACTATCGAATACAATGATATTATATGTTACTATCGAATATGTGCCGTAGTTACTATTATTATAATCTGTGACAGTGGGCTTGTGGGAACGCATCTGAACATCGAATGTTAAAATATCGAATGGCTCATAATATTGAAAGGTTTATTTTCAGAAACTATAAACTTCTCAGGATTCATTAAATCGGCATCGTATAGAACCCCTTAGGTTAGGTTAGGTTAGATTCATAAAAAATAATAATTAAGTCTTAAGAAAAATACCTTTTCGATATTATGACCCATTCGATATTTTAATACATTCGGTATTTTAACATTCGATATTTAGGTACGTACCCGGGCGTGTGCCTAGTGCGAATCCAGAATGTGCAGGTGGTAGGGCCTTGTGCAAGGTCCGCCCTTATTGCTACCACCATCTTGCTCGCTAATCCTGCCGTGAAGCAGCAGTGCTTGCACTGTTGTGTTTCGGCGCGGAGAGTAAGACAGCCGGTGAAATTACTGGCACTTTAGTTATTCCAACTTTGGCCTCTAAGTTGGCAACGCATCTGCAATATCCCTGGTGTTGCAGCTGTTTATGGGCGGTGGTGATCTCTTACCACCAGGAGACCCACTTGCTCGTTTGCCTTCCAGTCGTATAAAAAAAAAGTATTGTTCTGAGATTACATACCGACTTTATACTGTTTACTTTTTATACTGTTGAAAAATTAATCGGTAAATAAAGTGAGAATCTAGGTATTGCTGCGATCGATACAATAGACAGTGCAGACAGTATTTACCATGGGAATCGTTCCACTTGCCGCGGGAACTAGTTCGAACTAGATCGGTGCCAGGAAATCAGCCTCCGGCTGGTCTGGTATCCTATTATGATATACTATTTCACCCCATTAGGGGATGAATTTCTAAAAATCCTTTCTTAGTGCTCATTTACTTATAATTATTTATTTGTGCTTACTTATAATTTGCATGTGATTAGATATTTAAGTTTGATTAATAAGCCCTTCTACATCTAGACCTGAGACACAGGAATTTTCCTAGTTCAGGGTAATGTGTGTTATTAAATAACACACATTACTGTCCCTTTTAATAAGTTTGTTAAAATTGTATTTTATGAAAGATAAATAAAGATTATTATTATTATTATTTATTATTATTATTTGCATCATAAAATGGACCCCTGCACCAAATTTCAAGTTTCTAGGCCCAGCGGTTTGGGCTGTGCGTTGATTTATAACCGAGTGAGTCAGTTTTGCCTTTTATATACAGGGCGTGACAGGGCGTCCCTTGGCTATGCCACATGAAGGGAAAGTACCTTAAATATTGTACATGGAACATTTTATTGAAAGAAGACATTATTTTAATTTAAAAAACAATTTAAACTGCATTAATACATTTTTAAATAATTACATGGTTGAACCGGGAATCCCGAAACCCGCCACACGAGAAAAAAATTACCCTGTATCTTTATCATACCGATCGAAAGGCTTCATCATAATGATTATTTTTTACTCACCGCAAGGACACCGGAAAACGGCCACAGATGGCGAGGAAGACCAAGAAGGAGAAGGCGGCACGAATAGGACGCGTATGCAAGAAATTGGCTTGACAATGCGCCAGACCGGGAGGTGTGGATGTAGGGACCTTAGCCCCACCAGTGGAACACTTCTTCTTAAATTTAAGAGCTATGCTCTTGTCGGTGGAGTAATCGCCACTCCGCACAGTCTTTGGCCAGCTGTTTGACTTCCTGATACGACACGACACCCTTTCCTTCACCTGGTTAAAATAGGTCAATCTTGGTCTTCCTCTACCTCGTTTTTCTTCTATTTTACCTTCCAGCAGGTTAAGAAAGAAATTGTCGTGTCGTATCAAGTGTCCTATCATATTTCCCCTTCAGCAATTTATGGTCTCCAGTAACTTTTTTCTTTAACCATGGTAAGAACTTCTTCGTTGGTTTTCCGTTCTATGGAAAACTATACCAGGCTGATTAAAAAACAGCTGCAAGCGCGAAGCTGAGGACTGTACGAGATAGGTTTGGAATACAAACCCTGTATAGGTAAAAAACTTAAGTAAAGGACCTGTTGTATTTAGTAGTGCACAGAATTGATATGGAGCTTAAGTCATTTTGCGAATTTGGAACGTCAATTTGTTTATATGGACAAGTTACTACTACATACAACAGGTCCTTTACTTAAGTTTTTCACCTATAACAACTTTATGGACAGACCCCTCTTCCCCACTGGGCAGACTGGGCACGTGATCAGGGCCCCTCGATGGATTGGGGCCCCCTAGTCCCTACTCCACTACTAAGCGATAACTGAAATACTCTCGCCTGAAAATCAGGCTTACCGAATGCAGCATGTTGTGCCCAGTGGTGCAGTAAATGAAGGAAGTCGTTGTATGGAGACCCAAGCATTAATTCCTCAGTCGATGAAATTTTGCTTGGTTATTGTATAGTATGAGCCGTAACTAAAATATAAAAAATCCAAAAAAAAACCACCTAAGTTAGGTATTTATAAGCTAAAAATCGTCACTACTTTTGAAAAACTCGTATACATGTCGAAATGGATAATTTTTCCGAGTGCACTTTATGACCATTACGTCAAGGTTCAATTTTGTTCACGTATTGATTTGAGATACGAGATTTTTTCAAAGTAGTGACGAAACAAATCTGTTTATATTAGTAATTTAATTTAATTTCTGCTGGGATATTTTTTTTTTATAATTCATATATTGTTCCAATACGTTACATGACATATGTCTATGTTGAAGAAAGTTTGAACGGAGCATTTTTTTTATTTTTTATTTTTTTTATTATTATTTTTTGGATATTTATACAATACTCTTTATTTATTGATACTTTATCATACTGTCAAGTTTTTTCGGGCTGAGGAATTACTGTTGGGTCCACTACCTTTATTTACTGCACTACAGGGCCTCTAATAGTTGATAGACGGCACTGTTTATGGAGGCTCTAATCCTCCTTAAAACTTGCGTGGGCGCCGCGTTGCGATCACTCTACGGGCCTTCATTAGTTCGGTGTAGGGTTGTACCACCGGCGATAATATCTGCCCAAGCGGAGCGAGTAAAATATCTGAAGAACCTACCGGCCGTAGACAAAGGGTATCAGATATTTATGCACGAATTATTGCGTCAGATATTTGTGTCGCTGATTGTTAGCAGTACCCTTAGTGTAAGTTTTCGGTAGCAAAATACGTCTCGATCGCGTTCGCGTTAAAATCTCAATTTGTATGGAAACGCGAACATCGCAAATGTTTCGCTAGAGGCGCTGTTCGTGTTTCCATACAAATTGAGATTTTAACGCGAACGCGATCGAAACGTATTTTTAACCACTGACGCAAAAAGAGGGATGTTATAAGTTTGACCGCTATGTGTGTCTGTCTGTGTGTCTGTCTGTCTGTGTGTCTGCCTGTGTGTCTGTCTGTGGCACCGTAGCTCTTAAGCGGGTGGACCGATTTGAATGCGGTTTTTTTTGTTTGAAAGCTGGTTTTCTAGCGATGGTTGTTAAACATGTTTTATCAAAATTGGTTAAGCCGTTTTTGAGATATTGAACTTTAAAGTGACAAAGTCGGGGGTTTTCCAACTTTTTGTGTAACCGAAAACTTACACTGAGGGTACTGGGCTACTACGAAACTCGAAGTTCGTGTCGTGCGGTCCCTCTGACACTTATACTATTCAATACGAGAGCGAGAGGGATGGTACGATACGAACTTCGAGTTTCGTAGTAGCCCTGCAGATCTAATAGTTTACGCGTGCGAAGCCGTGGGTAAACACTAGTACGTATATAATAAATAAGTGAGTATCCTTCCTTACTATTACAAAGGGGAAAGTGAGTTTGTTTGTTACGCTTTCACGCCGTAACGGAGCGACGGATCATCGTGATTTTCGGCATAGAAATAGTTTATGATCCCGAGGGTGAAACAGGCTACTTTTTATCCTGTAAAAATGCACAGTTCCCGAAGGAACAGCGCGCGATAACCGAATACCATACCGGCGGAGCTGCGGGCAAAAGCTAGTATATATATAAGTACGGACTTAAAAAGAGCGTCATAAATTAAGAACTTTTATAATGTTTTAATGGGCGTAAATAACTATCTAGATTCTAAATTATTTTTTAAACATTAGAGTTTGGCCACTAGTGGGTCAAAATCATAATTTGACAACCCTAAGAAGCTTGTTATTTTAATATAATAAAACAATAACCACCCACAGCCAGTGCAATCGCATCTTGCTTCGTTTATCCATTGTATTATAACAAAGCCTATAATAATGTGAAATACAAGGTAAAGCCACGCCTTGGATACAGCGTTTTATATTGCGAGGTTACAAGAAGTCGAGTTTTTTTAATATATACTCGTAGTTCAACATTTCGCAGGTGGTAGGACCTTGTGCAAGGTCCGCCCGGATTGCTACCACCATCTTGCTCGCTAATCCTGCCGTGAAGCATCAGTGCTTGCACTGTTGTGTTTCGACGCGGAGAGTAAGACAGCCGGTGAAATTACTGGCACTTGAGGTATTCCAACTTAGGCCTCTAGGTTGGCAACGCATCTGCAATACCCTTGGTGTTGCAGATGTTTATTGGCGGTGGTGATTTCTTACCACCAGGAGACCCACTTGCTCGTTTGCCTTCCAGTCGAATAAATAAAAAACATTTACAGCACGAGCCGAGAATCCCCAGTTTTTTAATGTACTACATATCGCCAGATGACAAGCAAAAGTCACGAATTACCAGCTCGGTGTCCGTCACTGAACTGATTAATTGTGAAATTGTTAACTATTAACTTTTCATTGTTTTCATTGCAATGCAAATCCCTTTTTCACATGATCCACTATTTAAAACTTATCAGAAAGAGACCGCTCTTTAGCGATAAGACCACATGTTGTACCACATGTATCGATAAAATATGTATATCGAAAGTCGATGAACGATAAGTCCCAATGACAGTTGAAAAGTGCCACGAGAATTCCAGCCTCTGCTTATAAGTCATTAGACATATTTTTTACTGTATGTAGACCGTGATGACCTTTAATGATCTAATATTTCAACATTTAAGTATTCCAGCGTCATGATCAAGGGCAGGCAAGTCATCATTTGACAGTTATGAGACCGCGAACTAGATGGATAGATTACTGAAGCTGTATTGTCTAACTTTAAAAACGAGTTTAGCCGAACGAATTTGTAATGGTCAACCGAGCTCCGCAATGTAATGCAACTTAGTAACTTACACGACTTTTCTTGCAAACGCTAACATTTGCGATCGCGTTCACCATCTCACTTTATCCACATCTTATACCGTGTGGCAGAAAGAAGTGTTGAAAACGATTATAATTGCGAGTGCGTTAGACAATAAGGCTTCTAGTTGTATAATTAATCGTTATCATTCTATGTTAGGCCGGTACAAATTACCGCTACCGCTTATCGCTCGTCCTTTGCAGTGCCGCAGCCTTACGAGAATCGTAACATTAACGACGTCATTAATCGAGAATATCGTCGCTTGCGCAGTATTACAAGGGATTTAACGGATTTGCTTAATTTCATATTAAAAGAAGAGTATGGGCGTTTTGTTGTAAACATAACGAACTCGCGCAATCGCAATCCTACTAATATTATAAATGTGAAAGTTTGTGAGTGAGTGAGACATAATCGTTTACCACGAGCTTTGCGGTGAAGGAAAACATCGTGAGGAAACCTGCACAACTTCAATGGTGCGCGTGAAGTTCCCAATCCGCACTGGGCCCGCGTGGGAACTATGGCCCAAGCCCTCTTGTTCTGAGAGGCCTGTGTCCAGCAGTGGGACGTATATAGGCTAGGATGGATGGAATGTATGTTCATAAAGTTCAGTGACGATAGATATGTCATCTCGAATGTTTTGAAAATTAATATTAATGGGAAATATATAGAGTGGCCAATATCGAGAGAAGGAACATGAATAAGCCATTTCTACAGTATAATGTACGTTGGTTGGTGTTTTATTCATTTTTCCAAGAATATTTTAAATTACTATTGGTTTAAGACTCTGATTGACCTCGCGAAGTAGTAAAAACATGATGTCACTTCTCATAGCCTTAAAATGTTACTTTAGTCTCTATATATCGGGACTAAAGCTCCTCATTAATCTCTAGGGATTAAAGAAATTGGAAGAGATCGCTCTGAAGCGATAAGGCCGCCTATTGCTTGCCTCACAAAATCTCTGTGTTTTTTGTACTGCTTAGGTACTCTATGTTAGTGTGCAATAAAAAGTTATTAAACAGCCAATAACGGTGCTTGTTAATAAAAGATTATCACCATTTTCAGTGATTACGTATACCTAGACAATTTTAGGGCGATGAAATAACCACGAAATGACTGTGCAAAAAAAAATAAAGATAACACGATTTGATTTCCTGAAACACAATGAATAATTACGTATATGAATCTAATTAGTTCTCGTGTCAATATGCCCTGTTTTAGTCCCTTGTTGAACAATCTACTATAACTTCGTGAGTCGAGGACTCACTTTCAAAACTTATTTCTTGTCAAATTAATAGCAAGGGTGTAAAAGCTATATATATTCCACTTCCACTAACTAATCCCATTAATATTATAAATGCGAAAGTTTTCAAGTCTGTTTGTTTGTTTGTTTCCTCATCAGCTCATCACGTCGAAACCGCTGAACCGATTTAGACAAAGTTCTATATACAAATAGTTTAGAGTCCCGGGGAAGGACAGAGTTTTTTGTCCCGGAAAATTACATATTTCCCGCCGGATGGCAATCAACGAATTCTACGCGAACGGAGTCGCGAACAACAACTAGTGCCTAGTCATATTATAATTTAAATTCTTCTCATTGTGAGTTCTGTGGGTGAAAGTAATTAATCTAATTGGAAGAACCACAGATATAGACTACACTAGATTACGCAGATGCATCTACTTCGCGTGTCTGAAGGGCTACTCCGAAACACAACGTTCGAAGTTCGTGTCGTGCGATCCCTCTCGCCCTCGTATTAAATAGTATAAGTGTGAGAGGGACCGCACGACACGAACTTCGAACGTTGTGTTTCGGAGTAGCCCTTCTGAACCCCGACCAATCGTCGGAGTTGGCCCCATACGAAGACTGACCGCTAACTGACTAATCGTGACTAGAGACTGACTCGAGCCCCTCGGCGCAGGCGGGCCGCGCATTTGAATCGATTTTGCGCGGACATCGGGGAATTCACATCGCTAATTCGCTCTTGAGACGTCACAGTAGATATAAAAAAGTGACAGGGCTGGTTTTCATACAGATTGAGGTGTTTACGTTATCTAGTGTAATCTATATCTGTGGGATGAACTACGCTTGAAAAATGTTTCCTTTCCTGAGTAATTAATGCAAATAAAATGCATTTTCTGTAGTACATGCGGAAACGTCGGGGCTCGGGTTTAATTGTACTTACAAAGTGGAAATTCTAGAGTTTTTAGTGAGATGTTTCACACCGGTTGAAAGTGAGTTTTGTCAAAATATATAGATAATTCCACTTTAGTTGAGGTGAATGAACACACACAGCTAAATGAAGTACTCATTGCAAAAAAGTAAATGAATGAAATGAGGGAGTGAATGTAAACAAAAACGCTTATACGCTTATATGTGAATACAATTTAAATAGCTACATAAATAAAGACAATGCAATTTACTACTTATTCTCTTTCGTTTCTACGATTAATATTATATTCATGTACCTACAACCTACGCAAATGTGACCTTTATTTGAATTAATGTAAATAAAATTAATCAAAATGTTGCATTTTCTGTTTTATTTAAAGTCGACGAAATGCTCTATATAATTCTTAACAAAATAGGTTAAAGAAACTTTTTGGTTTATCTTGCAATTCGCTGTTGAGCTTGCTATCGGTACAATAAAGGAACAGTAATTTCAAAATCTCGCTTTCATTACACAACAATGTTGTTGTGTGCGTGACCTCAACTAAGGTGAAACTAGGTATACCTACGTTATTGGGAGGGTGCGAAGTACTAGGTGGGGGTAATGAAATCTGTCACAGGGCTCATAGTGGCCGAAAGAAGAAATATGCATGCCTCCGCCTGCATTTCATACCATTGCATTAAATTTTCAAGGACTACCATGAACATGTTTTAAGCTAACTTAATGTTATAAATGTGAATGTGTGTGTGTGTATGTTTGTACGTTTGTCCGTCTTTCACTTCGAAACGGAGCGACGGATTGACGTGATTTTTGGCATAGTGATATTTTATGGGCCAGAGCTGACATAGGCTACTTTATTATCCCGGAAAACCGCAGTTCCCGAGGGAACAGCGCGCGACAACCAAATTCCACGCGGACGAAACAAAAGCTAGTTACGTACAGAAATGTTCTATCTCTTTCGCCACCACATATTGTGACGGGTCACTTGTTTCGTAAGATATAATATATGTCCATCTCCTTCATTCGGTCCCACCCTAATCCTGTATAACTCGTAAGAAAGGATAAATTGGTTTTTATTTAATAACACATACCGTCTTTGTTTACCTCTCTGTTTGGAAACAGATGTTAAGATGCTCTTGTAAGGGTTCTCTTTTGTTAAGGTTATTTAACCATCTTCCTCACATTTTGCAATACCATATCACTAATAACAGGCTTCCTTCACTCGTCCATAACTACAGCGCTAAACAGTAAACACCTTTGATGAATTATACCTGTAGATTCACATTCGCGCGCCCAAATATATCCGAGCCAAATGAGCGCCACTTTGAATCACTGGCCTAAAATTACTGGTTCAGATCACCGGGATAGGTTAGGTCGATAGGTTGGTCGATAGGTCGATCGGTAGGTCGATAGTAGGTAGATAGGTTGGTAAAATGCTCGCCTGCCACTTTGGTAAAAGTGGCCTTCTTTTTTCTCAGTACGTTGTTGTCAAGTGTCAAGCGTTGTGGAGTTTTGCCGCTAGCAAAATTCGCCCGTAATAGAGTAAAGACTAGGTTCAAATTTCGTCTCGTATTATTTTAATTATTTTGTGTGAGATGATTTTATTTGTCACGCAAACAAATCAATAGTTCTGACATTCTTTGAAGGGGATTTTGTTCGGCAATGTGCGTCCTGGTTTAAATGTCATTGGTAAACACCTAATATGGCCGAAAATACGGCGCTTCTCAACAAAAGTACGTAAGTGCCTCGAAGATACGCTCTTTTTCTGGTAATAGATTTTAAGACTGTAAGTGTTTTAATTGTGTTATAAAGCACGTATTACTCGATTTTTTGAAAATGGCAAATTGCGTAACTGCCGCGGATTAGCAAAAACAAATTCTTCAGACGGAGTAGCACGCAACAACTAGTATGTGAAATACAGCAGATCAGATGACGAACAGAACAAGCTGACCTTGAAACTTACGTCATTATTTACCCGTTGATTAACTGGTAAAAAAGTGTAACCTCCATCGACCTCGGCCCTGTTGATTGAGACTTTAGTTTGTATCGAAAAATACAGAATTAAAAACGGATAAATCACGTCTAGAAATGAGTTTAGCTCGAGTTCATAAAGCACACAACCCTATAAATTTAATAACGCGATATTTTATTACGATAAATTAATCAAAAAATAGCGAGAATTAGATGTCAATCACCATTACTTATATCGCTTGTTTTATCAAATAATCTTTAATGTTTCGTATTTTAAAACGTTAAATAATTAGGAACGCTTGTCAAACTACTTATTTTATAGCAGTATATTTACACAGTTAAAAAGTAAATTCCGTCGTCCAAAGTGAAATCATAGCACGTGGAAATAACCATTCGCGTTTAAATACTTCTACTCATTCAATAACCATTACGTACCATTACACTTATTCCCGAAAATAGACGTGGGCCATAATAATACAGTTTGGATTCATATTGCCAGTATCAATAAGGGACAATATAACCTTTTTGGCGCTCACAAAGGTTTCGGCTTACTTGCCGCCATCATACTTACGAAGTTTAGATGCCCTTAACCCTATATTGCTGTGTGCTCTTAGTGAGAAATGTTGTACGCGACAAAATGTCAATACAGTATTTCACAATTTTTTAAGGTTCCGGAACCAAAATGGCAAAAACGGAACCCTTATAGTTTCGCCATGTCTGTCTGTCTGTCTGTCCGTCCGTCCGCAGCTTTGCTCGGGGACTATCAATGTTAGAAAGCTGTAATTTTGCACAGATATATATATATATAAACTATGCCGACAAAATAGTACAATAAAAAAATTTTAAAAAAAATTTTTTGGGGTACGTCCCATAGACGTAAAGTGGGGGTGATTTTTTTTTCTCGTCTAACCCTATAGTGAGGGATATCGTTGGATAGGTCATTTAAAACCATTACGGGTTTGCTAAGACAGTTTTTCGAT
Source organism: Choristoneura rosaceana (assembly GCA_037349165.1). NCBI lineage: Eukaryota > Metazoa > Arthropoda > Insecta > Lepidoptera > Tortricidae > Choristoneura > Choristoneura rosaceana. The sequence goes on along the minus strand of JAZBNJ010000006.1, from coordinate 4,492,471 downwards.
TCAGTGATGTGTTTGCGAAATATTCAACTTTAAAGTGCAAATTTTCAATAAAATCGAGTGTCCCCCCACCTCTAACATCTAAACCGGTGAGTGGAAAAATTTAAAAATAAAATCAGGATGGTAGTAAGTATATCATACTTACAAGGAAAACTACGAGTATAACGGTTAAGTTTTGTTGAGAATTATTAGTAATTTAAGAGTAAATAGCAGCCTAAGGTATAAAATGTACATAAACTTGGAAGATTCCGTATAAAATACGAAATTTTGAAAAATATTACCTAATTTTTACGTAATGGCTACAGAACCCTATTTTGGGCGTGTCAGACATATTTAAATAAATATTATTGATAAAGACAATAGCGACTCCATGGTATTTAGAACCACGGAGTATGTAATCAAAATATCATCATGTCAGCCGAAAGACGTCCACTGCTGGACATAGGCCTCCCCCAAGGCTCTCCACTCAGACCGGTCTTGTGCTTTTCGCATCCACCGCGATCCCGCGATCTTATCCAGGTCGTCGCTCCATCTCAAAATATACCGAATTTATTAACATTTAAAGTTACCAGATTCCAATAAAATATACTTCTATGCTTTGGACTTGGCATGTTTATGTCCTGTCGTCCTCTTTTTGCGCCGGGGGTTAAAAATAGTCAAATGCCGCTTTTAATAAAATCTAATGTTTCACGCGGGGCGAAGTTACTTTTACCTTAAGTATACCCTTTCACAAGGACTCGTTTTAGTATTGATTGAAGCTTTTTATTCCAACTTTGGATGACGAGGTCAAGTAAGACCGAGGTGACACTTGGAAGTAGGGATGTCACTAATGCCAATTCTATCACATTCGCGAATGCGAATGCGGATGCGAATATTTAGGACGCGAATGTGAAAGAAAGAAAGATTTATTTTGGCTCCATAAGTCACCTAAGACTAAGACTAAAACTATCACTAAAACTATAGTACTGCATGTGTTACCGCACATTATGTGCAGTAACGCTGGTTTTCTGCGCAGCCCAAACGGTAAACATGTATGCATGAGCCAGTTCCTTTGCCCTAATAAGACGAAGAAAAATTAAAATTAAAATTATAAAAAAAATAAAGCCATAGACAAGGAAGAAGTGACGTGGCTCTGTGTGCGAATGCGAATGCGAATGCGAATATTAAGGGAGTGTGGGGGGGAGGCTCCCATAGAAAGATCTCGAGTCGCTACAGGACTAACACTAATAACTCAACTTCAAAAACAAAACTAACCAAGCAATCACAAGCCACTGTCACAAGTAAAAGTGCTTTCTATTAGTCAAAATTAATCACGCAATACGAGTTGGCGCGCTTTGCGCATGCGCGAGTCGGCGTCTCGGCGGCCGGTGTCCGGCGCAGGCGAAACACATCACGATTTGCACACATTCGCATTCGCAAAATATTCGCATCGCAAAATATTATGCGAATGCGAATGTTTAAAATGATGCGAATTATTCGCATATGCGAATGCGAATACAAATATTCGTGACATCCCTATTTAGAAGCACTCTGCTCCGTTTTGCTTAGAAAGAAGGGGGATTTTATTGGAGGTCGGCTGTCATGACATTAATAAACTGAACTGAGTGACTATTTTACAAGCTATTATTTAACTTGCAGTTTATGTAACAGGTATCATCATCATCATCATCGTCTCGGCCGTGGGACGTCCACCGTCGGACATAGCCTCCCCCATCAACAGGTATGAACAAGACTCAGTTCGCGTTGTGCCTAGCAGAAGGGCTACTCCGAAACACGAAATTCGAAGTTCGTATCGTACCATCTCTCTCACTCTCGTATTAAATAACATAAGCGTAGGCGGGACGGTACTATGCGAACGTCGATTTTCGAATTTCGTGGTAGCCTCGCAGAAGATACCGACTACCGGCGATTTAGTTTCTTCAGTAGTATTAGTAAAACAAGGTGTTATACTGAATAAATAAAATGATAAACGACATCGGCGCCAATCTCGGTACGTGCTAGCAAATGTATTAACAATAAATTATTCACGTAATGGCGTCTCGCACTCCACTTGCGTCTTGAAGGACTTATGTTAGGTATCGGCAAGGTGTAAAATACATTTTCGCTTACGTAAACTGAAAATCGTTCAATACTCGCTAACACTCGTATTATAAATGCCAAAGTTTGTAACTCTGTTGGTTTGTTACTTAAACGTCTGAACCGATTGAGATGAAATTCGGTGTAAGTACAGATAAGTATCTAAAGGACAAAAATAGAAAAAGAAGAACATAAAGAAAAAAATAAGGAAAGAAGAAATTTGTTCACTAACACAGAAGACACATATACACCAAAATTTACACGTGAAATATAGCTACCACCACCACCACTAGCTTTTGCCCGTGGCTCCGCCCGCGTGGTATTCGGTTATCGCGCGCTGTTCCCTCGGGAACTGTGCATTTTTCCGGGATAAAAAGTAGCCTATGTCAATTTCGGGCCCATCAACTATCTCTATGCCAAAAATCACATCGATCCGTCGCTCCGTTACGGCGTGAAAGACGGACAAACACACAAAATACAAACACTTTCGCATTTATTTAAGTATGGATTTTCTGCCAGAACCGTCTGTGACTAAGGTCAACCGGGGCTAATGCGTCACAATACTTTAAACAGCATATTTATCAGATTATAACAAACACATTATGTATCCTAAGCCTTAATTTATGATACGAGCTAGCATATTGGCTCTCATTTCATATTTTAGTGCCCTTTTATGGCATTTTAAATAAGTTCTACGTGTAAATTACGTATCTGTAAAAGCTGGGATTTTTAGACGCTATAACCCCAGGTGGGGTGAAAGCGTCTTTTACTGATATTATGTGATCGGATTGTCCGGAATGATTTTAATCAATATAATTTTATAAAAGCAAGATAAAGTTAATTATTATGATGTACGCTAAATTCTAGCCTTAGTTTAGCGTAATTATTTAGTTGAATATTCGGGGCTATAGCGTCTAATTGAAAAGATTTCATTTTTCTAAGACTATAATTTGATTCGTTCTGTGTATTCTGCTTGGAAATAGAAAGACGCTGTTATTTTTAAAATTTCGCTACGATTATTAATTAATTTATTACAATTTTTTTAAGACGTGCTTATTCTAAAAGGGCATAACTCCAAAACTACGATACAATAGATCCATTACTTTTGTCTAGTCTCTATTAAAAAAAAGATCACGTAAAACATGTGTAAATCTGACGTAGGCGTTGTCAAAATTATGACAGCTCCTTTTTCTGGTGAAAAAGACAAAGGAAACATAATATCTATTCTGTCATAGTATTGGCAAATACAGATACATTTTTGAAAATTTTTGTATTTTTTTCAATATGGAGAAATAAATTATAATAAATATTTTCCCATGTTCAGGAGGCAAAACTCTTTCGATTCCTGTAGTAATTTACATGTGTTGAAAAAATGAAATCTTGTCAATTGATCTCGTTGGCGGATTACTTTAAAAAAAAGAGCTTGGCCACAACATCCAGTGATCATTTTTTGTACTTTTAGTGCCAAAGCGTTTAAAAAATGGCGTGAGTAGTTCTGAAGGATTTTTCTTATGATAATTGGAATGGATGCATTAGCCCCGTAGACGACATAGCCCCGGAAAATTGGATAGTCCTCGCGGGGCAGACTGAGTCGCGGGAACAGGCTAGTTAATAACATTATTAGGATTTATTACTGAAGGTAACTCAAGAAACTAGGAACTAACGTCTGTACCGAAGTTTCCTTAGCGGAAAACATCGAAAAGAAAGTTTCCGTGCTAGCCGCATGGGGACTTATAACAGACGCTCATGACTTTCATGAGATGAGGACCGTCCGTCCCACAAGGGGGGCTGTGGGACGCATATATACAGCACAGATTGTTACACCCCTGCGATTGTAAAGGTGGATTTTCATTGACGCAGATATATAGTCTCTGGCCGGAGGGCGCGGTCTTTTTTCTATTCTCCATACAAACGTAGTCCCTTTCTCATTTGAAAACTAGGCAGAAGAAGTAGATGAAATTTTGTGAGTATGGACTAGACGTGATTACCTATGCCTGTGGTTTTTCAGATTGCATATAAATGTGTAATATCAGAATTACAGGAGCTCAAAAGTCGACAAAAAAAGATGTCAACTTAAAAGTAGCCTATGTCACTCTCCGGCCCATAAACTACCTCTAAGCCAAAAATCACATCGATAACGCTCCGTAACGGCGTGTAAGACGGACAAACACACAAACATACAAACACACTTTCGCATTTATAATATTAGTATGGATTATATGCCTCGACCGCGCATCAAACCGATGGAAGCGAAACCTAAAGAATTTCGAAGCTCCCATTAACGTTTAAGTAACCCTTTTGTTCGACGCAACAATTTTTGCTGCGGCGTTTTAGTTCAGAAAGTATGCGGGAAAAAGCTCCAAATGGAAAGTGGAAGGAGTTGGGAAATGCAGCTAGTTTTAGTTGAGCCCGTAACGTTGCTTTTCCTAAAAGCTTTAAATAAAGCGGTAGTCACTGGTAATGTACGATGTTTTTTTTTATTTATTTATATATTCAAATTACAACTTAGGTACTACACATTATATATTCTCGCCAAACTCTTACGTTTGATGGCGAGACGCGCTCAGTTTTCATGCGATCCTATCAAACTAATAATAATAACTATACTATGCTATAATGCCTATAATATAAACTAGGTAGTTAGATTATCACATTCGCAATGGCAGGCCTTTACATACATAGATGGTGTACATTCAAGGCAAGTCTAGAAGATATTCTTTGAGTCTGATCTTTAACATAGATTTACTTAGTTTAGGACTTTGTCTTAATAAGCTAATTTTATTAAATAATTTTGGTACCGGGTACTGTGAACATCGTTTACCATAATAGTTTTTCATTTTTGGCTGTACAAGTACTCCTATACTAGTAGAATAGAGAGTTCATAAAGTTCAATTATTAATGTTATCACAAAACATGTTAGTCGAGATACGGTGCTTTGTTACATCGCCCGAGGAAGCCAGCCCTACGGTCACCTGTGGAACGGACAATCTTTATTAAAAATGTAAAAAGTTGATGAGCTTCGCGTCCCCACGGCAATAAGAGTTTTAGCAGCAAAAGCCGCAAATATAAAGCCGCTATTTACATATTTGCGGAGTTTTGCTGTTTAGGCGGTTGCAGCCGCCGCGCCGGCCTTGAGTGATGTCTTTAGATTAAACGAGACTGACGTCCTTTAAAATAAGTTTAAGACCCACTTGCAGGTAAAAATAAATCTTTATTCAAACCTATGAATTAATAACAATTGATGACGAGACAATAAAACTTAACTATAAACTTTACTAACTACCTAACTTAAAAACTTAATAACCTACTAAATTAAATCTAAAAAGGCCCCCGTGGCATGGTGCCCAAGAGGCTGGCAGCATTCCCTCGTTGAATGGCGATGGCGATTCGTTGAGAGAGATAAAAATAAATCTAGATTTAGTTGTTAAGCCTGGCTTAAGCTTGACAGTTCCATACATTTTGACACTACTAAACTAAGCGAAACGCTAACTCGAGATTTATGTGTTTCCACCAAGTGGCCATAAGTAAGTAAAACATGGTAAAACTGAATATTTTTAATACATGTTTTTTGCTGACTAAACTTGTATTGTCACCCAAACTACATTTGCATACTTACCAAATTTCAAGTCGATGCCATTAACTGTTGAAGAGTTCCGTCCTGCGGAGATGATCCTGGCAGGATTATCAGGATGTCACTACCAGATTATTGTATTGTCATGCAATTTACATATATATTATTACTAGCTTTTGCCCGCGGCTCCGCCCGCGTGGTATTCAGTTATCGCGCGCTGTTCCCTCGGGAACTGTGCATTTTTCCGGGATAAAAGGTAGCCTACGTCACTCTCGGGAACATAAACTATCTCTATGCCAAAAATCACGTCGATCCGTCGCTCCGTTACGGCGTAAAAGACGTAGAAACACACAAACCCACAAACACACTTTCGCATTTATAATATTGGTATGGATATTTTAAGTTTCTGCAGGTGGTAGGACCTTGTGCAAGGTTCGCCCGGATTGCTACCATCATGCTCGCTAATCCTGCCGTGAAGCAGCAGTACTTGCACTGTTATGTTTCGGCGTGGAGAGTAAGACAGCCGGTGAAGTTACTGGCTCTTGAGGTATCCCATCTCAGGCCTCTAGGTTGGCAACGCATCTGCAATACCCCTGGTAGATCTGCCTGCAGATGTTTATGGGCGGTGGTGCTCTCTTACCATCAGGACACTTGCGCATTTGCCATCCAGTCAAATAAAAAAAAAAGTATACCAAATTGCGAGTCGATACAGCTACTGGAAGTTGCGTCTCTGTTTCGTTCAACTAGACCAGTGGTTCCCAACCTTCTCTTGACCAGGGACCACAAGAAGAAAAATAAAGGGAATCAATCCAAAAATAAACTTTAATCAATGGGCCGCAAAATTTTAAAGCGTTTGCGGAGCATATTTTGGTTTCTGCGGACCACCGATTGGGAACCATTGAACTAGACGAAACAGACGTGCTATAAGTAGCAGTTATCATGGGGTACGCGTCGCACGTCAACGATGCACTTCGCCGGATGCGTCGGGGGTGATAGCGCAAGGCATAAGAAAAAGCAAATGTGCAACGCCTAGCACAGTAAACGTTAAGTTAGATGGTATAGCCACAAAACAGATGTACCATTAGCCAAATACGTGGTCTACCACCCTAAAGTTGATAATCGTTTGCATGTCAAAAAACAGTAATGCCAAAGTTCGATGAACTAAAATAATTTCTTTGCTCACCCGCGACCTTAAGATAGCTAAGTCAGGGGGGTGTCACTACGCCATTCCGCCGCCGAACTAAAAGTGCGTATCGGGCCTCCCCAACGTTGAGGCGATTCAGTGGTTGCCGCGCACTGACCCGTGGCGCACGCGCGCGCCTCTTACGCAGTACGACTCAATTTACGTCGCAAACGCGTGTCATAATTTTAATTGGCAATATGTATCCAAAAAAATACTGCATTGCAGCCGATTGTCGGAACAATGAAAAAAATAGTAATTGTCAGTTTTTCTCGGTTCCGGCAAGTGAGAAAGATAGCGAAAGGTACGGTATTCATTACTCATTTATATCTACTGTCATGGTACCTAAATCTATAACAATAATTAATAAATATACACACAAATGTTTTATATCATATACTTATTTAAAATAGGTGGTAGGTAGCTACATATAGGTATATGTAGGTACATATAATCCATACCTACAGTCCATTAAATTTATTTATAAATTTAATGGACTGGTTATTGTGAAATCATTGCTATTAAATAGAACAATTAGTATAAAAATAAATGTACGTCGTAAGGCACAACATGCAGGACTAATATAATTCTATATGCCATCTATATGTATTCAAACTCATGTTGAACATTAAATTATCTATATCTTTTTTTATCTTTTATCTTTTACATCAAAAGAAAATCACGTGTCGTGTATACCTGTGTAAACTGATTTATATGTTCGGTATTCATTTACCTAATAGGTAGGTATAACAGTTTCTACATGTGTACCTTGCGTGGTATTTATACTTATAACACTTACCAGCCATTCTGAAGCAACTGTAACATGTGACTATTTCTCGCATGAGATGTACATATTACCTGTCTCTTTCTGTGCACTACTGTGAGAAAGTGACGGGTGACATCTCGCAACGAGAATCACTAAGCATAGTTGCGCTGGACTAGACTGGTACCTAGCTTATTCTTACATAATATTCGAGCCTGCGTCATAGAATAAATAAAAGTACAACCGCTAAGTAAATATTATAAACAGCATAAATCTGATAGTATAATAGGTATTCTATTAAAGTATTGACAATGACAACCCTATTTTCGGAATATCTGACAAGGTGTGGAATAATGTCGACCTTCACGCGGCGCCAGAGAGCTCAATGTCGGCTGCTCGCGTGCGGTCCGTTTGTTAATAATAATTATGTAGGCACATAAAAAGGCGGCATTTGTGAAAATCAAAACAGAGAGACTTCTGTACTTGTACTATTATCTATTCTGTGGCTAAGTCTATGCAAATTATGCGTATTAATTATTATTATTATAATTATGCCTTGACAATAAATAAATAAAAATTAAAAAATCAAGGTAGTTTTGTGGCATAGTTAAAATTTATTAATATTTTGCGGGTAGTTTTTTGTTTGTTTGGCAAATTAAAACAGTGGTGGTGGTTTGTTAGTCTAACAACTGGTAGCATGGTGTACGGTTGTGTCACTCTGAAGATGAGCTCTGGTTGAGTTCGAAACGCGTCAGTGTGTTGTGGTGGTGGTGATAGATGGGTTTGTGTAATTTGTGTGTGTTCTTACAGTGTGGAGGTGGAGGAACTGCATGAACACGCATAATTTGCATAGACTAAGCTATCTTAAGGTCGCGGGTGAGCAAAGAAATTATTTTAGTTCATTGATATGGACCTCCGCAAAGTAACGCCTGATTCAATAAATTATTTGAAAGTTCGACTTTAGCGACATATTCATTTGATAGGAACTTATTTGGCTGATGGTACAGAAATCAAACTACTAATTACATGCAAAGCTCGAGCAACGCACACATAAACACTGCTCACAGACTTGATATCTCGGACCGGTTGGGACCAGTGCAAGCGCGAGTGCCATTCGCTTGAGTCACGCACATGTCTGTGAACTTTTTCTTGCAATAATGGAGAATGCGGATTTATTACAATTTAAAATATAATAATCGTGTATTTCGCCAATATCGAAACCATCAGAAGAAATTTTCTGTGACTGTAATATAAAACATTAAAATATTTTAGTTATTATTAATTTATATTTCCATTCTTCCCCTTTCATTCTCAACAATAAATCCAACAATTAGAAACGAGTGCCACTACTACAATAGTTTTTTTGTGCATAAGCCAACTGATTACTTTTACAGTTCAGTAATATCAGGTATATCTTGCACATTCTAAAATTAAAATAAAAGTACATCCGCTTCCCGCTTATAACTTGCTCGTGAAGCGGCAGCGAAACGGACAATGCTTTGAGGGAGCGGAAGAGCGCTAGCCATTTTCTCGCCATGCGTCTCTGTTTCCCCACCTCAGTTAGAAAAGGACGCAAAGACAAAACATTCAAACTAACGAGTAGGTATCCTTTGGAAAGCTATGGCTTAAAGACATATAAGACTGGACATAACGTCCAACTAGCTGACTAGAAAGAGACGGCAGTGTTTGTCGCTCCATGCAGAGTTATGGATGGTAGAAAACCGGCCAAGAGCGTGTCGGACACGCCCAAAATAGGGTTCCGTAGCCATTACGAAAAAATTAAGTAATATTTTTCTAAGGATTTCGTATTTTATATACGGAATCTTCCAAGTTTAGGTATATTTTATACCTTACGCTGCTATTTACTCATAAACTACTAATAATTCTCAAGCAAACTTAGCCGTTATAGTTTTCTTTGGAAGTTTGATATACTGACTACCATCCTGAATTTTTTCAAATTTTTCCACTCACCACCGTTTTAGATTTTAGAGGGGGGGGACGCTCGATTTTAATGAAAATTTGCACTTTAAAGTTGAATATTTCGCAAACAAATTACTGAATCGAAAAATCGTATTAACAAACCACTAATGGTTTTAAAACCTATCCAACGATACCCTACACTATAGGGTTGGATGAGAAAAAAAAATCACCGCCACTTTACATCTATGGGAGGTACCCTAAAAAAAATTGTTTTTGAATTTTTAATTGTACTATTTTGTCGGCATAGTTTATCTATATATCCGTGCAAAATTACAGCTTTCTAGCATTGATAGTCCCTGAGCGAAGCCGCGGACGGACAGACAGACAGACATGGCGAAACTATAAGGGTTCCGTTTTTGCCATTTTGGCTCCGGAACCCTAAAAAGAGAGAATAATCTCATATAAATATACTGAGCGACAAAAAATCTGGCCCTCAAATGTATGCAGTAATAGATGATGCAGTCGCGCGCGCAGAGCGGTGGCGCGTAGTGCGCGTTTTGCGGCAGCCGCCGAGTCGCGTGCTCCTTAGAAGAAGGGCTACGAAAAAGCCCGAAACATGTCGAGCTAAACTCGATTTAAGGCGTGAGTTATCCGTTGCAATATCATTTAATATGAGTAATAGGTGATTTATTATTTGTTCGATCTTCGTTAAGAACAGACGTGTAGATTAGTTGTAAAAATAATTAAATAATCACATGCTGAGTCGTGACCTTGTTTTACTAGGTCCATTGGAAACGTAATCATGTCATGCGTTTAGGTATGTGTTAAGTGTTGTGGTGTTTTAAGTGTAAACATGGAAAATAGCCCGTTTAACCGGAGCAGCAGGATCGCTCGCTCCCCGCCGCCCGCGCCCGCGCCCCCGCCCCGCCCCGCAGCGCCGACGCCTCACCAGGAAGACGATGAAAGGCTTGACGTTATTTCCACTCTAGAAATACAACACTGGATGAAGACTATCGAAGACTGCCTAAATGAGGTATGCGCCATTTCAGAAGCAGGTAAACTGAACACGGAACAGAAATTGCGCATTAGCAATTTATGTCGAAAAGTAGGTCATGGAACATCTCAAATGGCAGTTGCGTACCAGTCCCTTAAGCAGAAAGCCGTGCAAGCTTATTCTTCTATCCAGACCTTACAGGGAGACCTTAAGCTTTCACAGGAGCTCCAGGACCTCAAGCTGAGTATTCAAGAGTCAGCCAAACCATCCACGAAGGGGACTTCTTTTGCTGATATGGTCAAAAAAAGTCCTAATAATTTCATCCAGCCGGAACGTGATAATTCTGTGACCATCTATCCCAACGACAAACTGAAATCCAGCGATGAGACGAAATCTCTTGTCCAAAAACTGATTAACCCCGAACAGATGAAGCTGCACGTTAAAGGTTTGCGCAAGACTCGGAATGGTGGCGTCGTAATTAGTACAGAAACAAAGGAGGATATCGAGAAATTAAAACAATCCGCCCAGATAAAAAACTCAGGCCTTACGATCGATGAAACACAGAAACGTAGGCCTAGAATAGTAGTTATAGGAGTGCCTACTAGGGATTGCAATACCGGGTCCTTTTTTGAAAACCGGTATTTTCGGTATTGATATTTTTCTGATACCGGTTTTCCGGTATTTTCGGTAATTTCGGTATTTGTGCGATAAAAAGTTTTAAATAAAAGACAATGCGTATAAAATCACGAAAAATATAGTATAATTAGCATAAGGTAGTTAGGTACTGTTCCGTAAACAACTTAAGATTTATAAAATCACAGAAAAATCACAAGATTACCCATTAATTAAGTAAAAATAACCAAAAATAGCTCTAAATATTAGTATTGAGTATGAAATACGAGTAAAATCAGTCTTTGATCAACTTGATATCCTACAAACAAATAAACAAAAATATTATAAAGCCCATTACACTGATTAGATTACACATGAACACGAATTGCACTGCGCTCTGCACTTGACGGCTTGCCGGCCGGCCAAAGTTGTTATTATTTGTTATCATCAACAAAATAAATATTCAAGATCGCTTGCTTCTCGCCAGCTTGATCCCGATTCCCAATCCTGATTGTTTCGCTCGGCCGTGGGAATCGGTTCTCATTCTCGCTCGCTCGCTACGCCAGCGCTGCGAAAAATAGTCCTTCACGATGACGCGTGCCATGCCGTCATGCCGTGGTTCTTACTTCTTATTAGAATGTCATTAATGTCTAATTTTGACAAAATGATGCGTTATCGTGGATGGCACTAGGTATACCTGTGTGCGAATCGCGCGACTAATCGTCGTGAGCTTGAGCTCTCGGGCTAGTTAGGCCGCCACCGCTGTGCGTACAACTTTACCAGTTAAAAAATTGTTATAAATAATCATTTTACGCGCATAATTGAACGAAATGACTGTTAGTTTTTTTAATTTTTGCTAAAACCGAAATTACCGAAAATCCCGGTATTGATTAATTTAATACCGGTATTTAAAAGTTCATTTTTCTGCCCGGTATTCCGGTATTTTCGAGAATCGAGATCCCGGTTTGCAACCCCTAGTGCCTACGTCCATGCCTGAAATCGAAGTCATTTCCTGTTTGTACCACCAAAACTTAGCCGATAATCCTCAATGTGAGACTTTCGATACGTTTTTCGACACAATTAAGATGAGCCACAAGTCGGGAAAAAAGAACTCTGAAACTTGTAATTATATTATAGAAGTGCCTGCTGCTATACGTAAAGCCCTAATTACTAAAGACAAAGTGTTTATTAATTGGTCATCTTGCCCTGTTAGAGACTTTACTTTAGTCACTAGATGTTACAAGTGTCAACAATATGGTCATGCTGCCAAGTTTTGCCGGGAGTCAACGGTCACCTGCGGCCACTGTGGTGAACAAGGCCACACCATAAAAGAATGTCAAAAAAAGACAAACGACGCCAAGTGCGCTACTTCCTTGCGTTTTAAAAAACCTAGCAACCACATCACAGGTGATGCTGTCTGTCCGGCGAAAATTATGGCTGAAAAAAGATATATCAGTACAATTGATTACGAAGGCAACTTATAAATTTCCGGAGTCGTAACTGAAACTTCATTTCAGTATACATATTGTTAATTTTCTAGTACACGATGTAAAATAGTCAATGGCCGAATTGTTGACCTAATAACATATTAAATTGTAAATCTTCACTTAAGTTAAGCCCAGTTGCAATTTTTTTTCATGTTAGGCACGTATTATCTTAGTCAGCAAATTTCGAATCGGATTTGACACAGTTAAAAATTGCACTGCTGTGTGGCTTATTTAGATCATAACACTTTACGCATATTCAATTGATTTATTTATGTATACTATTGTAATTTTTACCTTTTGAAGTCTGTATAATTTCATAATAACTATTTGTACTGTTAAGTTTAGATAAATTATTTTTAATTTTATTTTATGCTAGCGCTTTAAGCCTGCGACACAGAGTTTTGTAGTAACTCTAGTGCAGGCAAACGTATTTCATAGAAGTTTGTAAAACATTGTATTTATTGTTATTTTGTACTGCAAATTATTGAATAAATTATATTATTATATTATATTATTATTATGTTATTACTGCAGTGTGTTTTTGTTGTCAATAAATATTGTGAGTTTGAGTTTGTATTTTGTATGTAGTGGACCAAATTTTATGCCGCTGAGTATAGGAGCACCGTTGCAAGGTTCCGACCGTACTTAACTGGTGTTAATAACAGTTCTAAATCCCTCTAGAGTAGCAGGACTGTATGGAATTAATTATACATTCCACTAATGTTATAAACGCGAAAGTTTGTAAGTCTATTTGTTTGTTACTTCATCGCGTCTAAACTAAATTCGGTATACAGATAGTTTGAGCACCAGAGAAGGACATAGGATAGTATTTATCCCGGAAAATTGCATAGTTCCCATTTGATTGTCAAACGAGTGTAGACTCTCTAACGTAGTAATTATTATTTAATCTGTGATTCAAGTTTGCTTGAAAAATAACCACAGAGCAAGTCTCTGTTTCTAGCTTTGTCTGTGACATTCTGTGAGACTACAAAGGGACTGTTGAATGCTTGAATGTCATATTTGCTTACGGAACTGGTTGCTTGTGTTAGGAAGTCCATTAATTTCCTTACAGAGAATACCTACTCAATAATACTGCATCACACGTATATTATCTGTTACATGCAGGTGGTAGGACCTTGTGCAAGGTCCGCCCTGATTGCTACCACCATCTTGCTCGCTAATCCAGCCGTAAAGCAGCAGTGCTTGCACTGTTGTGTTTCGGCGCGGAGAGTAAGACAGCCGGTGAAATTACTGGCGCTTGAGGTGTTCCAACTTAGGCCTCTAGGTTGGCAACGCGTCTGCAATACCCCTGGTGTTGCAGATGTTTATGGGCGGTGGTGACCTCTTACCACCAGGAGACCCACTTGCTCGTTTGCCTTCCAGTCGAATAAAAAATAAATAAATTCAATATTATGCAAATGGATTCCAGAATCGAAAATGGAAATCGCATGGTATGTATTTAAATCCTTTACTGTACAAAAATTAACCAAGAAACGCAATTAACTATTGTAAAAAGGTTGCCTGGAAGAGGTCGCTCTTAAGCGATAAGGCCGCCTATTGCTTACGTGATAATTTTCTCTGTGTACCTGTTTTCTGTATCGTTTACTATTTCTGGTGTACAATAAAGAGTATTTGTATTGTATTGTATTTGTAACTATCCTTAAATAAAGTTGTATTAAATACTTGTGATGTATAGTATAAATAGATAACATTTATTCATATTGTAAATCTGTTTTTTTTTTTTAATATATACCTCGTTGGGTTTCTTTCCGGATTCTTCTCAAAAGAGGTTTGTTCCGAATCGGTGGTAGATTTTTTTGACATTCATAAGTGCTTGTTATTATAGCCTAAATTGAATAAAGATGATTCCATTTGTGGCATTCGAACATGGCGGACGTAGTCAATGTATAATTTTGCTATTTCTGTTTCTTTGGCTAGTTGAAGTATAATTTTGATAGTGTTTTATGCGGCGATTAACCTTAACAGTGAACAGTGATCACAAAATTCTATATTGCTCTCGTGTCTGACATTTTTTAATGCGCAAGTTGTCTCTACGTGGTTTCTGGAATTTTACTATCAAGTTGCAAAAACTACAACTACCGAACAACGTCCCTCTCAAAGAGAGTACCTTGACACTGGCGAAATTGTCCTAATAAGGACAGAAAGCCATATTTTAAAAGAGAAGAAGAATAAAGATATTTTGACTTTGACTTGATTGTTATAAGTACATGTGCTAAGGCGTGCTTTATCTCTTTAAGGAGTCTCTCTAGCAGTCAACCATTGAGCGAATGAGACAAGCATAGTAATAGTAAGGAACTAAAAAAGAATGAGTTAAAAAGTCAGAACAGTAAATACAAAGAAAATACAATTCTTACAATCGTTTTCGCACACTTACAATATTTTCAGAAGACCGATCCAACGATACTTTTACGCTTGACTAGACGAGAAAAACAATCATTCACACATTAAAGCCCTGTTTCAACACTCATCGATAAATTTTATGTGACAGATAAATGTAATTCCGTCTCTGTATATTTGGACAAAATAATGAATGGTGAAATAGGCCGTAAGTGCAGGGTAGGTAGGTATTACAGGGTAGGTAGGTATTATTAGGGTAGGACAAACATGACATGTAATAATGATTACCAATAAATGAGTATGAGTATGAGTATGAGTATTTTTTTTTCGAAGAATGTTACTTATTTATTTAGTACTTGTAGTTGTTCAGTTAAGCCGTGGATAGATAGACGGGCAGACCGACAGGTGGTTTGCCGATTACCACCAAAAGATAATTAAAAAAAGTTTTATCCGTCAATTACACTACTTGTCCATAATTAATATGAAATAAGCCAGGCTTAGACCAGATTTGCACGTTTCAATCACAAGGTTTCACGTCATATTTCTGAGCCACATCAAACCAGACCCTAACATGACAAACTTAAGGTTCCAATTAGGTTAGTTTTAAAAGGCAACGTAGAACTTTGTCATCCCCTATTTAAGGGCAGTTGAGTCAACGCGGCGAGTGCGTGCTTTGAATAATTCCGGTTGATTATACCCTTATTGTGCATTTTCGACCTAAAAGTAACGAGTTAGAAGCGATTTTTGTATGATCTTTATTTTTAGGTTATGAGTGATTGACAACCTTAAGCCAAAGAGATAGAAGCCAATATTTGACGGCATTAATAAACCGGCCAAGTGCGAGTTGCACTCCCGCACCGAAAATTAAAAACAAGTTTTTTTTTTTAATTTCATTTTTACAAAAACTTTTTCTGCCGACTGCACTTTTTGTTGACTGTACTTGCATTGCCACCCAATTATCCGAAACCACACATTTCAAATTTCAAGTCGATGCCATTAACCGTTGAAGAGTTCCGTCCTGTGGAAACGATCCTTGCCGGTCTACCACTTGGAATATTTGATCACAGACAGAAAGACAAAGACAACGGAACAGGTGAAACTAAATAAAAGCTTGTAATGAGGGAGGCCTCCTCACGCTTTAACCAAACCGATTTAGATGTGGTATTGAGATAGTTTATGCTAAGACCCTGGGAAGGACTAAGGTTTCATCACGGAAAACTGCATAGTTCCCGAGAAGGGTACTCCAATTCTTCACAGACAAAGTAGCAGACGTGGGCGCTAACGATGGACCTCATGTGGAAACTCAAAATCACTCAAAGGGCTATGGAGAGGGCTATTGCTTGCGGTTTCTCTGAGGGATAAGAATTTGAAATGGTGATATTCGCAGTAGAACAGGTTACCGACATAGCCCGATGTACGTTACATTGGGCAGATATAATTAGCAATATGTGCATTAAAACCTCCTGCACATATCAAAAAACATACTGGCTGAATGAACTTTCCGCTTTCTCCCGCACGGCGGCGCCACCAGTCAGTTGCGCAAATTTGACAGCTCGAAATGAATGCCGGCCGGCGCGCGCTCTTTTAAATTATTCATAAAAACTCTGAAAGTGCTGTGATTGTGTCTTAAATGTGTCACTGGGACTGAGGAAAAGAGCCAGAACATACTGTAAGTGAAACCTATATCTTGCCCAATTCGGTTTTGCTAATTATTTTCAATATTCAAAATGTCGTAGTTCAAACATTTTGGTCCTTCGAACCGGATCCTCAGTTTGCAAACTAAATACACATTCATACACATAAAACACACATTTCACGCAGTTTTAAGGTAACAGGCTTATTTCTAATCTAAGTTATTTACCTAGAATAATACGTATAAAATAAACGTTTTCAATTTTCGTTCTTTGCAACGCGTCGCGCGCGTCTTTTGTTTTTTAATTCGAAATGGACGAAAAAGAATTTGATGTCGAACAACTTATTAACAAAAAAGAACTGCTTTTTATACGATGTCAAACGTTATTTGAACTATCCAAATCAACTCCACCAGAGCGTTTATCCGAATTTAATTTGCGACTCAAAGAACTTCATTCGACTCGGGAATGTTTCGAACAATGCATATTCGAGTTAAATTCTTATAATAAGAAACAAAACCCGAAATTTAAACCAAATTATCAAGAAATTCAAACCTTTGACGACATGTATTTCCGTATTCTGAGTGTAGCGGAGGCTAATAGCGACACTTGGCAATCGTGTGACGGCAGCGGTAGCGGACCTTCGTCGCGCTCCGCGGGCCGTGGCCCGGGCGCTGCCGGGCCAGACTCGCGGTCGGCTAAGCCGCGGCTGCCTAAACTAGAATTGTTCCATTTCGATAGCAAATTAGAAAACTGGCAAACATTCTATGACACGTTTACGAGTTTAATTCATAACAACAATGATATTACGAACATTGAGAAGTTTTATTACCTGCTCTCCGTAGTCAGCGGTTCGGCATTGACTGTGGTCAAAGGGATGCCAGTGACGGCCGATAATTATCCGATAGTTTGGGCTTTGCTAGTCAAAAAATTTGAGAACACTCGTGCCTTAGCTACGAGCTATTTAGATCGGCTGTTTCAATTTAAGCCTTTGTCAACTGAGTCGGCTACTGGTCTAAACACATTTTTACAAACGTATCAAGAGTGTGTTAAAGCATTGAAACTTTTGAAAATCAGTAACCTATCGAGTTTCATACTGTTTTATATGGGATTGCGAAATTTAGACCCCGTCACTAGGCGCGAATTCGAACAATCTGTAGATCAAACCGATATACCTACTTACGAACAGCTGATTAATTTCGTGGAGAAACAGGCGCGTGTTTTGGAAATGTCTGAGGTTAAAATTAGTACATCAAAAATTCAGTTTACGCCTAAGAGTGTTCCTAACACCTCTGCAAAGCCGAATTTTGTTCGAACAAATAATAATAATGCTGCTAATTACAGTAGTGCACCGAAGCAGTTCCAAAAGCCGTGCTTGTCAGCTGTGAGTAAGAATAATAGCGAACGATCAAATAGATGTCTATTTTGCGACAAACCGCATTCAACTTATCGATGTTTCGAGTTTTTTGATTTAACACCGGTGCAGCGTCTTGACAAAGTGAAACAGCTTCAATTATGCGAAAATTGCTTTCGTCAGCATTCGTTGTCCGAGTGTACGTCAAAAGTGCGTTGTGTGCTGTGTAAACAACCGCACCATCACAGTATTCACTTAGATACAGTTCCAACTGTTCAAAATTCATCAATTAATCAAAACGGTTCAAATAGTCAAAACATTTCAAGTATTCAAAACGTTTCAAATGGTCAAAATCAAAGTCAAAGGTCAATGCCAAACGTCGGCTTGACTTGTTCGTCAAATTCAACCGTGCTGTTAGGCACTGCCATGGTGCACGTCGCAGATCGATGGGGAACTTACCACGCCGTACGTGCAGTCATTGACAGCGGTGCCATGTCCGGTTATATGACAAAAGAGTGTGCCCAGCGCCTGGGTTTGTCTCGACGCAAGTGTCAGTTTGAACCCATGGGTCTGGGAGGTGCGCCAGTGCAAGATTTCGGTCTGGTTACATGTTCAATTAAACCACGAAACTCATCTGGTCCGGTGCTTAGCACTGATACTGTTGTCGTAAGTAATATAACTAGCAACTTACCTACAGTAACCTTGTCAAACAAAGTTATCAATAATTTCAAAAATCTCGAGTTAGCTGACCCGAACTACTTTTCGGCGGCTCCAGTTGACTTGTTGATCGCAGGTGACTTATTTCCCTACATTTATGACGGTCAAAATATACTACCACGTGACCCGGGTTTGCCCGTCGCGATGCATTCCATATTCGGATATGTCATTACTGGTCAGACAGTACTGAGTGACGATTGTGAGTCAAATACAGCCTCGCTCAACTTGTTCTCTGCTAATAAAACTAGTAGTATCGATAAAATCATGAACTCTTTCTGGGAGACTGAAAACGTGCCGTATGACGTCACTAAAAAACCAGAAGATTTGTATGTCGAACAATTGTTCCAAAACGAACACAGTCGCGATACTACGGGACGTTATACAGTGAAGTACCCGTTCAAACCCAGTTTTGATCTCGGCGATTCGACTCCACAAGCGTTACGTCGTTTCAACAATTTAGAAACAAAGCTGAATCGTCTTCCGGAACTTAAGGAAGAATATAATAAATTCATGTCCGAATATGAAAGCCTTGGTCACATGACTTGCGTAGGTGATTTTGGTACTGTGGATTCTAAGTACATAATTCCTCACTTTTGTATTCTCCGACCGTCAAGTACCACGACAAAACTCCGAGTAGTTTTTGACGCCTCATGCAAAACGACAAATAATAATTCTTTAAATTCAGTCGTTTACGCCGGTCCTAAGCTTCAAGCAGATATTAATGAGATTTTAATAAATTTTCGTATACATGAAATTTGCTTGTCAAGTGACATTTGTAAAATGTTTCGAATGACCTTGATCGAAAAATCTCAACGCAATTACCAACACATCTTGTGGAGGTTTCAACCTGATCAACCTTTAAAGGTGTATGAGTTAAACACGATCACATACGGCGTTGCTAGCAGTCCGTACCTAGCGATCCGAGTCCTGCATCAACTGGCTGACGACGACTGCGAGAAGTATCCTTTAGCGAGCAAGGTTCTAAAAAAGGGTTTCTTCGTCGATGACCTTCTGTGGTCAGTGAGCAGCTATGATGAAGCAGCTAGGCTACAGGATGAACTGTTAGAGTTGCTGAGTGGAGGAGGATTTCTGCTTCGTAAGTGGGCCAGCAACTGTCCCCAGGTACTGGCTCGGGTTCCAGCTGATCACCGCGAAACGCCCATTGCATTCGAGGATGACAAGGACCTATCCATAAAAGTTTTAGGTCTGCAGTGGCGACCCGCCGAAGATGTGTTTTCCTTCGTATTCCACCCACTTCCAGCTTCACAGGCGATCATCAAGTGTAGTGTTTTGTCACAGATTGGTCGTCAGTATGATCCCTTAGGTTTCGTGGCTCCTTGCATATTCTACGCGAAATGCTTCATGCAGAAACTCTGGCTCCAACAGCTGGGTTGGGATGAGCGGCTGCCTCCGGAACTGGAAAAGGAGTGGCTCACCTACATGTCAGAGCTCCCGCTGTTGTCGAATTTTAGCCACGAGCGCCAGGTTACTGTCAAACAGCACAGCTACTACCAGTTACTAGGATTCTGCGATGCTTCAGTTCAAGGAATACCTGCGGTCATCTATTTGCGTAGTTTTAACAATCAATGTGATTCGAAGGTCAGTCTGGTCATTGCAAAATCCAAGGTTGCACCCTTGAAGACAGTGACCATTCCACGTCTCGAGCTAATGGCTGCGCATTTGTTAGCCAAGTTAGTCAAATATACGAAGTCAATTTTGTCTGAACGAATTTCTGTTCATGAAATACTCTTGTTTACCGATTCCTCTGTGGTGCTGAGTTGGTTGAATACACCCAGTTACAATCTCAAAACCTTTGTGGCTTCGCGCGTCTCCAAAATTTTGGAGACCGTACAAAGCGATTGTTGGTTTCACGTGAGCGGCGCGTCCAACCCCGCTGACGTGTGCTCGCGCGGAGCGCTGCCCTCCGTGCTGCTAGCGACAGCGGAGTGGCTCGGGGGACCGAACTGGCTACACGCACCAAGAGAGAATTGGCCAGTAAAATCAATTGATCAATTTAAATCGGCAAATGTGCCAGAACTCAAAATTCCGTGCGCGACTTTGGCTCAAACTAGCGTGCAAGACACAACACGTGATTCAAACCTTGTTTATGATTTAACCGAAAAATATTCGAGTTTTAGCAAGCTTCAAAAGGTCTTAGCGCGTTGTTTTCAATTTATCAACAATTGTAGATCGACGAAGTCTGATAGGAACACGGGTCCTTCGTCTCTATCAGATTTAAAGAACGCACACGATGTGCTCATTAAATCCGTTCAGCGAGAGCATTTTGCAGCTGATATCCAAGCAATTTCCAATGGTTACAGCTGTAGTTCATCACTCAAAAGGTTAGCACCTTATGTCGACCCCCTCGGTTTTCTCAGGGTGGGGGGTAGGTTGTCTTTCGCCGAACTACCGTATCAAAAGAAGTATCCATTATTGCTTCCTAAAAAGTACAACTTTACAAATATTCTTATCGACTATTTTCATAAAATTTATTTACATATCGGTCCGCGTACATTGCAATTAAACGATTATCTTCCCACGCTCCAGCAGCGACAAAAATGGCATAGGAGTAGTCGTAATATTCAAGTTGGCGAACTCGTCCTTATTCATGCTGACGCTCCTCCGCTTCAATGGCCTCTCGGTCGCGTGACGGAACTTTATCCAGGAGCTGATGGAGTTGTACGGGTAGTAAAAGTAAAAACCCAGAATGGCGAATACACGCGACCCGTTGTAAAGCTTAGTCCACTTTCAATGGAATTGGATTCAGCATAATTTTTATTTTCCTTTGTTTCTTTGCATGAATTTGACGCAAGAAGGTGTCAAATTTATGACAATTTTAGGTTCGAAATAAGTCATTTATTTTACTCAATTTACAGCTACACGTGTTTAGTTCACTAAGTCAACAAATACTTACACTATACAGTCCACTTACCTTATTCAATACCATCCCTGGTTTGGTTTGTAAACTGGGGAATCTGGGGTAGATTCCCGGTGGGGGGTTTATGTACGTTACATTGGGCAGATATAATTAGCAATATGTGCATTAAAACCTCCTGCACATATCAAAAAACATACTGGCTGAATGAACTTTCCGCTTTCTCCCGCACGGCGGCGCCACCAGTCAGTTGCGCAAATTTGACAGCTCGAAATGAATGCCGGCCGGCGCGCGCTCTTTTAAATTATTCATAAAAACTCTGAAAGTGCTGTGATTGTGTCTTAAATGTGTCACTGGGACTGAGGAAAAGAGCCAGAACATACTGTAAGTGAAACCTATATCTTGCCCAATTCGGTTTTGCTAATTATTTTCAATATTCAAAATGTCGTAGTTCAAACACCCGAAGAATTGCGAAACTGAAGTGGCGTGGGCGGGGGTACATTGCTCGCAGCACTGATGGCCGATGGGGTCAGAAGGTTCTCGAATGGCGTCCGCGAACCGGGAGACGAACTGTCGGTAGGCCTCCAACAAGATGAAGCGACGACCTGGTTAAGATCGCGGGATCGCGGTGGATGCGGAAAGCACAAGACCGGTCTGAATGGGAGACTTGAGGGCTTATGTCCAGCAGTCGACGTCTTTCGGCTGACATGATAATGATGAAGGTCACCCTTTGTCTACAGTGGCGCCAACTGGTGAGACGCGAAAACGGTAGCCCTCATTTCATCAAGTCAACCAACGCATGCGGTAAAAAATTGCTTGCAAATCTGAGAGCTACCTTATCGATGGGAGTCATTGCCCTTCCGTCAGATTTCCATAAGGCTTCTTAAAGTAGCAATACTGTGGTTTTAGTATTCGCAGAAATTAATGTAAATAAGGAAATACGTATTCATGAGGCCGTCGTACATTAGAACGCTACACTTTCGTCTCGCAGATGTTACCCAACGCGGGCGCAGTGTTAGATAATGGATCTTTTATAGGGAAAAAAATAGTCAAGAGCGAGTCTGACTTGAGCACTAGGGGACTATAAGTCTCGTCCCAGTCTATATACGTCCCACTGCTGGGCACAGGCCTCCTCTCATAATGAGAGGGCTTGGGCCATAGTTCTCACGCGGGCCCAGTACGGATTGGGAACTTTACACGCACCATTGAATTGCTTCGCAGGTTTTGTGCAGGTTTCCTCACGATGTTTTCCTTCACCGCAAAGCTCGTGGTAAATGTCAAATGTAAAATTCCGCACATGGATTTCGAAAAACTCAGAGGTGCGAGCCGGGGTTTGAACCCACGACCCTCTGCTTGAGAGGCGATACCACGGCTTATAAGTCTCATTACAACTCAAATACTGTGTTTGGGCATTTCGTATTTGCCATTATTCTTGTGAAAATATAGATATACAAGCAATGGTTAGGGTGAAGAAAAAATATTTGGCTGGAACTAGATTTTTTTTAAATCTAAATAACGTATGCCGTAGGCGACAGGCTAGCAACCTGTCAAACTTAAAACCTAAAATTAAAATTGCTAAAAGTGGCTCCGAAGCGGTAACGTTTCGTGTGCTTTGCCTACCCCATTTGGGAATACAGTCGTGATGTTTTTGTGCGTGTGTGTTTTTTAATCTACATAATCTGTATCTTTCTAGAACGTTTCCCTCTATTAAGGTACAATAATGCGCCTTATAAATCCTAAGTAAGTATATCTTGAAGCCGTGGTGGCCTAGTGGTTTGACCTATCGCCTCTCAAGCTGAGGGTCGTGGGTTCAAATCCCAGCTCGCACCTCTGAGTTTTTCGAAATTCATGTGCGCAATTTACCACGAGCTTTGCGGTGAAGGAAAACATCGTGAGGAAACCTGCACAAACCTGCGAAGCAATTCAATGGTGCGTGTGAAGTTCCCAATCCGCACTGGGCCCGCGTGGGAACTATGGCCCAAGCCCTCTCATTCCGAGAGGAGGCCTGTGCCCAGCAGTGGGACGTATATAGGCTGAGATGGATGGTGGTATATCTTAATTCAAAACCCAGTGAGTCAGCGAAATGTAAATATGGTTTTGTAAACCTATTGTGAATATGAAACACAAGTGATACGTCCATGGATTCTGGGTAAAAGGGTCTCGCTAGTGTGACCATACGTCTAGTTTTAAATGGGACTGTCCTAGTTTCCACAGTAAGAAGATACAAAAGTCAAATAAATGCGTGTAGAAGATTGCTCAGTTTTTCTACAGACGGAGTTGAAGGCAACAGTTTTTACATTATAAATATAAAAAAGTTGCTTTTCACTTCTCATACTCTAAAAGTACATCAATATAGCCTTACAAGGCGGGAGTAAAGCGAGTACTTTACTCCCTTGGGAGTAAAAGTAATTATTTTTTTAATTTACTTCGAATGACTTAGATAAACTCAAACAGCCAGTACTTGCTTAGTTTTTGGAATAAAATAAGATTGTGTGTGGAGGAGGTTATCAATTCGGTTGTATTTTTTTTTTCGATTATAACAACAACGTTTCAGTGTAGGTTAATCGAGTTTGTTTCGTTTTAAATGAGTCCCACTGAACAACAACGTTGTGGCTTACCACAACATTATGCTGAGTGGCTCTCAATTTATACTATTCGATGTTCATTTGCATTTTCTTCTCTTTATATTGCATTTTTCTGTTATCGAATGTATGAATAAATGTTTCTCTTCCTTTCTAACTTTAACAGGGAAAGAAAGATTTCTCCCCCAACAATGATCAATTCTAATCAGACCGCTTTAAATTAAATAGTCCCTCTTATCCTGAGAAGATGCAAACAATGGGTCACATTATCTTATAAACCTCGGGTTTCTGAATAACCTCTAATTGTCCGGGATTTACCGTTTGTCTACTGATTTATAGCGAAAGGCTCAAGGGACAGCTACCGCTTTAAATAGGGTAACCACGCTGGAAAAAAAACCGGACACATCGGGACAAGGGTTGGTTTGAAAATTGGATTGGATTTGGAGCACATTGGGGATTGTGTCGCTAGATTTTGTGTTAGTATGACCTATGTTTGAAGGAGATGAACAGTAAAATTGGTTTTCATAAGCTTTTCATTAACTGGAACTTTTTGTTTTTCACAGTAAATTATTAACTACTTCTTGGATTGACTTGAAATTTGGCATGGATTAACAAAAAGTTTGTATTAATCTTTTTTATTGTGGCTTCTCATACTTTTGTTTTCAAAGATATTACTAAATAAAAATACAGTATTTACTTGCTCAATGAGCTCTTAACGACAATACCCCCACTCAATGGGGTAAATTTAAATGTGAGGCCATTAGAATTTTTTTTTTTTACTGCTAATGATTGTATATATATAATAACTGCGAAAATTTAAAAACTAGCTCTAACCTGCTCAGAGCCTTGACAGGCGGCCACACGGAAGGAGGAACGTGTGATTGACAGCAATAGGGTTACTTTGGACCCTTAAGGTACGGATGGAGCCCTACAGAAGAAACGTGCAAACCAAGCTTTTAGTGTTGATGGAGAAAATTGGTAAAGATTGCTTTAATCAGCCACAATTTAGGGGATGAAAACCGTAACTCTCAACAGATATTTAGGGATGACAATGTCCGGCAAAATATAAGGGTCTTGGTGACCCTAGTTTTAAATGAGACCTTAATTCGCACATCAACGGACAACTCTCGGTTTACAGCAGTGTTAATTAAAGATTAATAATTTAATTTGTAAAACAACATTTTAAAAAACAGTAGCGGCAACAACGTCCCTCGCGGGAGAATTACAGTGCACCTAAGATATTAATGAACGAGGGAAAATGGAACTAACGCCGCCATCTTGTGAAACTTCACTTTTACCTACAGTTCGCCGTGACTGTCCTTTTGTTCTTGGTTGTTAGTTTGCAATTTGAGATTAAAACACTAATAAACCATCATTAAGAGAAGTTTCCACCTCCTGTAAATCTGATATAACACATTTATATGAAAATCTGAAAAACTACAGGCATAGATAATTACGTCTAGTCAATACTTACAAAATTTTATCTACTTCTGTTGCCTAGTTTTCAAATGAGACCGGGACTACGTTTGTATGGAGAATAGAACGAAGAGACTTCTCTTAAATAAATAAATAAACAATAAATAATTACGAAGTAAGATCCCAGGGCCATGGTGGCAGTGGCACGCTGATTATTACGCGACCATACGCTCCCCGTGCAATGCCTTTATGTCACACAGCGGTCAAACTTATAACACCCCTCTTTTTGCGTTGGGGGTTAAAAAATTTAAGAGTTAGGACCAGGACTATCGAAGAAAAATGCAATCTTTACCTCTTCAAAAAACTTTACTTAGCTAATTTCCTCGTTGCTACTGCAGCGCCTTATAGACAGTGTATGTCGGCGGCCGATCGTAAAATCCGCCAGATCACGAAGTTCCTAGGGACATCATGAAATGGCGCCATTTCATGATATGCCTAAATGTTGGCCAGGCATATCACGGTGTGCCTGAGAAACAATACGGCAGAACGATTAGAGAAACGCATTCGTCGATATTCCTAGCTTTATACCGGGCATATCGTTCGTTATATAAGTAGAAAAAAGCAAAAAATTGTGGAGTGGAGGAGTGGTTAGTATGAATTGTGACGACTGTGCACGAGCCTATATGGCGGCGTTTCATGATATGTCTAGGAATTTCATGATCTGCCTAAACTAGCCAAATCATGAAATGGCGGCGTTTCATGATATGTACTAGGAATTTCACGATCTGCCTAAACGTCACTAGGCAAATCGTCAAACGGTGAGTTTTGGACGATATGGCGGATGTCCCTTAGCCAATTCATGAAATGGCGCCATTTCACGATGTGCTTAGGAATTTCGTGATCTGGCGGATTTTACGATCGGCCGCCGACATATATAAACAGACACCTTTCAACGTACAATTCAGCACAGAGTTTGTCCTCCGTAATCCCTCCATACCCTAGTGGTAGCACCGAGTGTTTAATCAAGGTCTAATGACAAACCTTTGCCAAATTTCGCTTGAGCGTCACATTGCTGTGGTGGTTTAATTTTCTCTATAGTTACCGAAATTGTCTCTGGCGTTACCAAAAAATCGTACTTCCAACAAGATACGGTTTAATAGGTTGAACTTACGTAGGATGGTATGTATTCATGTACGCCATGTATTAAATTACAGAAGAAACATGTTTACTTACAAAAATCTGCAATTGTTTGAAAAATGTCGCGGATAGATTATAGTGTCGGTAAAAAAATTGATTGGCCCTCTTACAGCACGAAGGCGGAGGAGCTGTGTAAACACACATTTGTTGCATAGACGTAGCTATCTTTAAGTCTAATATCTTCATAGATTTGTCTACCACATTGATAATATATACGTTAATCCCATTATAACTTAATATTATCCCAAACAGTGTCTTATTCAACTGATTTCCCAAAGGATATCGTGTGATTCGTGTCTGCAAAGAGAAAACAAACTTATCTTTACCATTCGCTGTGGCGCCACCGTCTACGAAATACGTGTAAATACTACGCAAGTTTCTTAGTTCAGATATTCGCCGCGGTCTCAAACTAGTTGGTAAACGTGAGATACAATCAAAGTTATTCCTGCAGTCCGTAATGGCGCTACTGTCTAAAGATAAACGTAGATTCAGTAAGAACTTGTGGTAGTTCCAGTTTTTGGCGTTGGTGAAAATAAGTTGGTATAAATGATAATGCACACGTTTCATACGGCGGGGCTACTCCGAAACTAGAAAATCGAAATTCGTGTTGTTCCATCCCTCTGATATGCTATTTAATACGAGAGTGAGAGGGACGGTGCGATACGAACTTCGATTTTTGAATTTCGGAGTAGATCCTTAGGTTATGAATTTTAATAGTGTTTTTTAATTTGCTATGTTTCAATGTTGTAACAAAGTGTTTTCTCTAGAATGCATGAAGTGCTCTTTTATCTACACATGGTCATAAATGTGTACATTTTATTACAGTCCACGTCAACAGTAAATGCTAGTTTTACGCCTTGACATTTATACTCAACCAGTTGAAATGGTTTTTAAAAGCAACTTGTTTAATTAAACAAAATAGTTTTTGTTTCACTGACAATTGTTCGGCCGCTGTTGCAAAATCAATACAGTAATACAAAAACATAAGCTCACGTATAAAAATATTATTAAATGCCAGTGTTCCCACCGTAGGGGTATTTTACCCTAAATTTAGAGTATTTTTTACGCGTTTAGGGCATTTTTTAGTAGAAAATTATTAAGGGTATTTTTTAGGGTAAAAGTTTTCGAGTAAAAGGTACGGTACAAGAAAAAATTTCCAAGAATTTTTCGAAACTGTGTAGTAGATCAGCTATTAGTTTATTAATAAATCGCATCTATTTGCTTTGTTTTACTAAAAAAAAATTTGGGTAAAATATAAATAAAAGTGCCTAATTTAGGGTAAATTTGCGTAGCGTTAGAGTAAAAAAAAAATCTGAGGTGGCAACACTGTTAAATGCTCTAACAATAAAAATCCAGCCAAGTGTGTTACTTTGGGCTACGCTCAGTGTACGGTCAAGGATAATTCATGAGCCACCATGGAACCTTTTCAAAGGAAAAGTCATTACGATTTTCCCTTTTAATTAATATGATGTCACTATGATTTTTACTGTGAAATGGTTCCATGGTAGGTCATGAATTTAAGTCCTTGACCGCACATGCGGAAAATAGTGAATAATCAATTTTGATTAATTATTTACTCGGTCTAACTTATGGCGACCGGCTACCTACTTACTGGAAACACATACCTAAATCTCGAGTTAGCGTTAAGCTTAGTTTAGTAGTGTCAAAATATATGGAACTGTCAAGCTTAAGCCAGTTTTAACTACTAAATCTAGATTTATTTTTACCTGCAAGGCGGTCTTAATCTCTTATGGCCACTTGCTGGAAACACATAAATCTGGAGTTAGCGTTAAGCTTAGTTTGTTAGTGTCAAAATGTATGGAACTGTCATGCTTAAGCCAGGCTTAACAACTAAATCTAGATTTATTTTTACCTGCAAGTGGGTCTTAGTCTGAAGCTTTTTTAGAAGATTTTTTTCAGCTAGCGGTTTAGCTTAAAAAATAGCACTTAGATCCACTTGCAGGTAAAAATAAATCTAGATTTAGTTGTTAAGCCTGGCTTAAGCTTGACAGTTCCATACATTTTGACACTACTAAACGAAGTTTAACGCTAACTCGAGATTTAAGTGTTTCCAGCAAGTGGCCATTAAAAGCATAATTTATTCTGCGAACCTTTTTAGCCGATTTCAACGATATCACACAACTTTATACATTTGAAAGAAAACACTTCCACCACTTGACTTATTTTTTTTTAATTATAATTATTCAGCTTTCTTACACTAGCAGTCTCTAAGTTAACTCGCGGACGTACGGACAGAGCGAAACTAAAAGGATTTCCCTATAAGACTACGGTACCATGAAAACCGATCCAAAATAATATTGTCACCGAAATATTACAACACGTGCAACACTAGATGCAATTAGGGTTGCCAGGCGTCCGGATGAAACCGGACATAGTTAGGCTTTTTCAATGCTTGTCCGGCCTGTCCTGATTTTGTTAGTCTTTTTACAACTGACCAGTGACTATCCATACTAATATTATAAATGCGAAAGTGTGTTTGTTTGTTTGTCCGTCTTTCACGCCGTAATGGAGCGACGGATCGACGTGATTTTTGGCATAGAGATAGTTTATGGGCCCGAGAGTAACATAGGCTACTTTTTATCCCGGAAAAATGCACAGTTCCCGAGGGAACAGCGCGCGATAAACGAATACCACGCGGGCGGAGCCGCGGGCAAAAGCTAGTAGGTTCATAAATATAAAAATGAGAGTAACACATATTACATACAATTTTAGTGGTATTGTATTACATACAATTTTTTTGTCATATACTAAGACACAAAATCACTACTTAATGTTATAAATGCAAAAGTAACTCAGTCTGTCTGTCTGTAGGCCTGCCTACCAATTACTTCTTCATGCTTAGGTAACCACTGAACCGATTTAGATGAAATTTGGTATTGAAGTTGTTCCCCAATTTGGGAGACAAAATTGATCATTTAAGGGTAGTGGAGCGATCATTAATTATCTTTACCCAACCAATTGGCTAATTGCTTTATGTGAAACTAACTTTAACCTGCGGCTTGATTCCTGCGGAAGAATACAAATACAAATTACATGCTGATTTTGCAGGTGATAGGACCTTGTGCAAGGTCCGCCCGGATTGCTACCACCATCGTGCTCGCTAATCCTGCCGTGAAGCAGCAGTGCTTGCACTGTTGTGTTTCGGTGCGGAGCGTAAGACAGCCGGTGAAATTACTGGCACTTGAGGTATCCCAACTTAGGCCTCTAGGTTGGCAACGCATTTGCAATACCCCTGGTGTTGCAGATGTTTATGGGCGGTGGTGATCTCTTACCACCAGGAGACCCACTTGCTCGTTTGCCTTCCAGTCGAAAAAAAATAAAATAAAAAAGTATTATAGTCCTTCATAATTCGGTCGTCCGGGCCTTTGTATCCAAAAGTCCGGCCAAATTGGCTGGTCTGTCCGGCTATTACATTTGAGGACCTGGCAACCCTAGGTGCAATTGTATTACAATTATCGCAATTCGTATGCAACGAACAAATATTGGTCCATCTACGACCGATATTTGGTGTATTTCCAAATTTGAAAGTTTTTAATAACTGGTACTGGCCGCCATTTTCGATTGTAAAACGCCTTCGCAAAATTTAAATTTGGAACGCTCTTATTTCATAATTAATTATTATTTCGACTGCTAAGGCTGGTTCGCACTGCAAATTGTCACCGCGCGGTTTTATTAAGCGCACTTTGAACAAACGAGTATCTGACGATAAAAAAATCGTAAAGAAATTGTATTTCAAAATTCAAAATTATTTATTTGTTAAACATAGGTTATGTCAATAGATGTTACATTAGGTAATTAATTGTATCACTATGTCTCGTCACATGGCATACAAATTTAACTAGGTACAGCTTTACATGCGTCAAAATCATAATAAAAATATAAATACTTATAAATAATCCTAAAAACAGTCAATCAAATATTCTTTAATGGAATAATATCCTTTCAAAGCTAGAAAATTATAGAGCGCTACTTTAAATTGTGTAATGTCGCCCAGTTGCAGTATTTTATTCGGCAACTTGTTGTACACTTTTGGTGCCATTCCATAACATGCTTTTGCTGAGGAGCGCGGTTTTACATAGTCTATGGTTAATTTTGTCATGGTGGCTATGGCTATTTAGCTTAGAATACTAATGCAGGTTTTGTTTTACAATCTCGAGCATATAAATTTGCGATAGTAAATATCGCACAGTGAAAATATGCAGTGCGGACAGGGTCTAAGGGCGAATCCGCACTACGATATTTATACGGTAGCTGTTGCCTGCGGCTTCGCCCCGTTGTCATTTTTCTTCCATAAAAACCTTCTCCTGACTATAACAAACACAACAAAATGCGAATAAGCGAAATCGGTCCCACCTTTCCCGAGTTTAGCGCTTAGCAACACCTTTAACGATTCATTTTTATTTATATAGATTACTAGCGTTTACCCGCGGCTTCGCACGCGCTATAAGTTCGAGATTTTATCCCTATCCTATGGGAAAATCGGGATAAAAAGTAGCCTATGTGTGTCAATAACTTGCAGACGTCCAGCTACCTACATACCAAATTTCATGACTCTAAGCTCAGCGGTTGTTATTTAGAGATTTTATCCCTATCCCGTGGGAATATCGAGATAAAAAGTATCCTGTTTTAATCCAGGTTGTAAACTAACTTTTTACCAAATTTCATCCAAATCCGTCCAGCCGTTTCAGCATGAAGAAGTAACAAACATACTCACTCACTCACAAACTTTCACATTTATAATATTAGTAGGATTTATTTATACCTACGCGGGATATTTACATTTTGCAAATTTTTAGGTCATCAGTATTCCATGCTGCGTGCTATACCCCTACACCACTACTGGATAAAATTGGCTGATCTCTTTTTCTGGTTTTTCTGTGCATCTATGTTTCACTTTGTATTTTCCGTTCGGGATGACCGTAAAAGTAACAAAAATTGGAGTTGAAGTAAAAAATACAAAAACACTCCAAAAACCAATTTTAAGAAATGTCAAGACTTTTAGGGGGATGTTAGGATTTTTGTCAGGACTTTTCTTTTTTTTATATGGCAAGTTGGCAACCCTAATCACGGCTGTATCTCCAGAACCGTGACAGTCAGCAAAATTTACTCATAATGACTGTTTATTTCTATAGCCGCAACAAAAATCCCTACTAATATTATAAATGCGAAAGTAACTGTCTGTCTGTTACGCTTTCACGTCTAAACCACTGAACCGATTTTGATAAAATTTGGTATATATTGGCAATGTGCGTCCTGGTTCAAATGTCATTGGGTATATAGGTAGTTTAAACCTCAAGCATCAAATAGGATACCTTTTATTCCGGTAGAGGGCGCCACCGCGCAATAACCTAGATCCGCGGAGACAAAGTCGCGGGCATAAGCTAGTAAAAAATAAAATAAAAATATTATTACAAACCACTATTATACCGTGCCCAAAATAATCTATTTTACTAAAAATAACAAAAGGAACTTGCGTTACATGTCTACCTTGGATCTTAGAAGCATAAAATGTCACGTGCTACACTCTGCCAACCAGCATTGGACCTCACCGTCCTCACTATTAAGTTCAATTTAGAATGCTCACTACTAAGCATAGAACCTTGTGGTGACAACTAAACCATCAATCAATCAATCAGTATAACAAAGTGATCGATTGCCCCGAAAATGGTTTTGTTTCAATAAAAAACATTTCAGCAGTGGCTTAGAGGGACCACCTGAGTAATAATAAGTTTCGTAAATTTTTCTTTTTTAAGCTTTCTTGCTGACTGTTGTTTTTGGCGAATGTACTATGCCACAAACTATTGACACAGTATATATATAAGCTAAAGCAGTAAGGAAGCTACGAACAAATCGATCGAAACGAACACACTCACACAGACGCGCGCTCTACGCGGCCGCTAAGGGGGTCTCGCGGTACTGCAGTACCGCGCGTTTGTAGCTCTTTTTTAAGTTGAATATTTCGCAAACACGTAAATGAATCGAAAAATCGTCTCAGCAACCCCTCAATGATTTTTAATGACCATCCAACGATACCCCATGCTATATGGTTGGACGAAAAAAAATCCCCACTTTACGTCTATCGGAATTAACCCATTTTTTTCCCTTTTTTTTACCACTTTGTTGACATAGTTGCTACATACTCGAATTCGTGCCAAATTAAAACTTTCTAGCACTGAGACTGTGAGCAAAGCCGCAGACGGGAAGACAAACAAGGCGAAACTATAAGGGTTCTGTTTTTGCCATTTTGACTACGGAACCCTAAAAAGTCCTTTATCACTCGCTTCTCGCTGCTCAACCACTGCTAGCTAGCTCTGTACTATGCGTAGTGTTCACAAAATACGTCTCGAACGCGATCGCGTTAACATCTCAATTTTTATGGAAACACGGACAGCGCCTCTAGCGGAAACTTTGCGCAACAACTTTGGTGAGTGTAGGTTTGCTACGTAAACTATTTCGTCCGCGTATCGTAACGAAAAGGTGACGACGCCGCACCGTGGACGTGGCGGCTACGTATCGACGATCGAACGCTCGATTTACGTCTACGAATGGTAAGCGAATGTTTTGTGAAAACGCCACACTAGGGGCACTGCTCGCTTCTAATTATATATATAATATCACGGGACAATTCACACCAATTGACCTAGTCCCAAAGTAAGCTTACCAAAGCTTGTGTTATGGGTACTAAGCAACGGATAAATATAATTATATAGATAGATACATACTTAAATACATATTAAACACCCAAGACCCGAGAGCAAACATTCGTATTATTCATACAAATATCTGCCCCGACACGGGAATCGAACCCAATTCATCGTCGGCGGTAGGAAAAGTACCTCATCAGTCCCATTTATCATCATAATTAATTTTACAGCGCATTGGTCTTTAACTGTAATGCTGTAATTTTTCTTGGAATAAATAAATAAATAAATCATCATCACTCACATTTATACCACGCGCCATATAAACATACACTTCTACTATGATATAAATCTGCCTAAAAGTTCATTACTTAATACTCAGTTTTGACGCATTTTTGAGACACTTACTTTTTTTATGCGACGTCTTTACGTTACTCCTGGTTTGTGTTCGAATCGCTTAACGATATAGTGCCTATTCAATTATTGGATTTATACCTTTCTAGTTTTTGTGGTACTAGTCGTGGCAATGAACTTTTAGGCAAAGTTAGGCGGCGGAAAGTATAGTCCGTTTATTGTATCCATCAAACAACACGGAGAAACTTTTATATTTAGACATTTAGACGTAGACACTTATCAAACTGTGGACTGAAGTTTTAATTGACTTTAACGTTATGACGTCGACAGCTGAAGAGCGTTACGAAGTTAAAATGAAGTTAAGATGAAATTACTGGCACGTGGCACGTGAGGTATCCCATTGGCCTCTAAGTTGGCAACGCATCTGCAATACCCCTGGTGTTGCAGATGTTTATGGGCATACAAATTGATGTGCGTCAAACGCATTGCGTTTAACGCGGCGTTTATAGCGTAAAACTAAACAACCGAGCCCATAAGAGGATGTACCACTGGCAGTTTCTCTATACAAACGTAGTCCTCATTTTCCTTCCTGGATAATTACATTAGAGCAACATTTTTTTTTCAAAATCTATACTTGCATCTGCCGTGCTGGTGTATTTTCTTTTTTTCGATCATTCGTATATTTTAAGAATTAGAGACCCTCGAAAACTCCAAAAAATTCGCTATTTCCAGTTCCTCAATCAGAGGTTTCGTAAACAAATCCCACGAATGTAGAAGAAAATCAGAAAACATACAAGCATCTGGGAAACCCTTATTAAAACATATTTGAATGAAAAATTTAAATCGTTTCAGTTTTGGA
The DNA here is from genome assembly GCA_037349165.1 of Choristoneura rosaceana. Taxonomy (NCBI): domain Eukaryota; kingdom Metazoa; phylum Arthropoda; class Insecta; order Lepidoptera; family Tortricidae; genus Choristoneura; species Choristoneura rosaceana. The sequence goes on along the minus strand of JAZBNJ010000006.1, from coordinate 4,457,866 downwards.
AGAGGAAATTGAGGACTACGAAACCCTATTTTCGGACGTTTTTTACAGCTAAAATCGGCTAAAGCTCCATTCGTCCCTTTCGCACTATATGCGGGTAAAAGCGACGGCAATAGTTTTTTCAAATACCTATTTTTCAAAATACTCGCCCGTGGGATATCCTCTTAACTCCCAGCTGTACGGAACCCCCTTTGCTGTACCCTAAAAAAATCACACGTACTTGAATCGGCAACAGAAGCCAATGTCACAATACATGTTTATCACATTCACCAATATCGCTTTAGAGAAGTCTCTTCGTTCCATTCTCCATACAAACGTAGTCCCGGTCTCATTTGAAAACTAGGCAACAGAAGTAGATGAAATTTTATAAGTATGGACTAGACGTAATTATCTATGCCTGTGGTTTATCAGATTTTTATATAAATGTGTAATATCAGAATTACAGGAGCTCAAAAGTCGACAAAAAAAAAGACGTCAACTTTGCACGAGAATTACAGACTATTAAAGCATTTTTACAAAAATCGAAAAAACCACAGGCATAGAAAATATAATGAAAATCTTGATTGTAAAATTTCATTGATATCTGTGCCATACTTTTCGTGTAATAAATATGAGGACAACGAAACTCTTGCAAAATCTTGAAAAGCCTTCAGCTATCTCGATATACATTAGCGGGAAGCGGAGAAGCGGGAAGGGATGTGCATGGGGGGACGGCTGCGAGCGCTTATGTCACGAGCGATAAAGACAGCAATATCCCAAACGAATACCTAACGCGGCCGCGCGGCCGGCAGGGAAACTTCTCTTAACGAGCAGGTGCGCGGGCGCAGCAGACAGACCGGTTCGCGCGTTACGCCATAAGTCACCCACCTGTAACAAACAGAGTTCAACATTAATTTAATCTGTACATAGTGTTAGCGGGCGTCATCACTCATGTGAGTCAATACTTCTTTTTTAGGGTTCCTTAGTCAAAATGGCAAAAACAGAACCTTTATAGTTTATAGTACTGTTAATTCTAGAAAGCTGTAATTTTGCACGAATATATATGTAAACTATGCCGACAAAATGGTACAAAAAGAATATTTTAGAGTAAGTTAAGTACCTCCCATAGACGTGAAGTGGGGGTGATTTTTTTTTTCTCATCCAGTCTTGTAGTGTGGGGTATCGTTGGACAGGCCTTTTAAAACCACTAGTAGGTTGCTAAATCTTATTAAGTGATTATTTTGCGAAATATTCAGCTTTAAAATTCAAATTGTCATTAAAATCGAGCGTCCCCCTTCCCCTCTGAAATCTAACCCAGTGAATGGAAAAATTTGAAAAAATTCAGGATGGTAGTAAGTATATCAAACTTACCAGGAAAATTATAACGGTTAAATTTTAACTGAGCGACGGATCGACGTGATTTTTGGCATAGAGATAGTTCATGGGCCCGAGAGTGACATAGGCTACTTTTTATCCCGGAAAAATGCACAGTTCCCGAGGGAACAGCGCGCAATAACCGAATTCCAGCCGCGGGCAAAAGCTAAAGTCAAAGTCAAAGTCAAAGTCAAAGCAGTCTATAATATAGTTACCAATAAAGGAATATAAGTATTAACATTAAAAAATGAATGCCCGCACTGCGTCGCAAACAACCTTTGAGAGTAAAGTTAATTTAAAAACATTCTGACTGTTTGTCAATACCCAATAACGTTTATAGCGATTTAGTTCGGAATCCTAAGGGTCTAGACAAACCGAACCCTTCCCGGCGACCACGCTTATTGGCTCAATATTCGACAGTTTATTCCGTTTGATTTTCATCAGCACATTTTTGTTACATGGTTGTAGATTCTGTTACAGTTTCCAGGTTATCTAGTAGAAGCATAGAACGTCTAAAACATAACCGAAAATGTCGTTAAATTGTACCGCTGATTCATAAAAAAATGTCACCACGAGAATGAGGCGGTTGAAACGCTCGAATGATGATCCTATCATGTCAGCCACAATTTCACAAGTGAGATTCAATAGCCTAGTGCAGACTGCAAACTAATGGCAATATAATAAACTAGCCACCCGCCTCGGCTTTGCACTGATATACTAATAACGGAAATGAGACATCTGCCGTGCAAGCATTTTCTGTCTCACTCACTCTCTTTTTGAACGAAAATTCATAAATTCGTCTTTTACATTTGCATACAATTTATCAAACAATACAAAATCAGTTTGAATAGTGGACGTCTTCCGGCTAATGTTTTTTTTATTAGCCTACATAGTGTCTCACTGCTGGGCAAAGGCCTCCCCTTTCTCCTTCCACTCGTCTCCATGATAATCAAGGGTCGGAAAACGCCCATCATTTTGAAAACATAACCCTGTTCCGTCGGTAAATTTATATAAATTTTGGTATTATAATAAATTTATAAAAATTAAATACCTTATAATATTTTTTTATTAATATAAGGAAGTCTCTACTGTACGGAACAGGTTTATGTTTTCAAAATGACGGGCGTTTTTCCGTCCCTTGATGATAATTTAATTAACAAAAATTGAAACACTAGTGTAACACATTTACCTAGCTCAGAATAAACACTATCAGGCTGTGCGGTTGGTATGTCCCCGATATTGGAACTTTTTTGTTGTATGATGGATCCCCTAAGTTGGGCCCCCCGGGAGTTTGCGAGATCGCTTTAGATTTAAAGTCCAACTTTTGGCAGGCCTCTAAGACCCTGTCAATATTTTATCTAGGTACTGTATTGAAAATATTGATATTATAAATTGATTTAGATAAAACGAATTTTAACAGGGCTGTAGACGGGATGACTAAAAGCTTACGCTTAGTCCTACCATGAGGGTAATAAATCCATACTAATATTATAAATGTGAAAGTGTGTTTGTCCGTCTTTCACGCCGTAACGGAACGACGGATCGACGTGATTTTTGGCATAGAGATAGTTTATGGGCCCGAGAATGACATAGGCTAATATTATCCCGGAAAAAAGCACAGTTCCCGAGGGAACAGCGCGCGATAACCGAATACCACGCAGGCGGAGCCGCGGGCAAAAGCTGGTAATATAAATAAATAAATAAATAATAAGGGACACTTGACCCCAATTGACGTAGTCCCAAACTAAGCAAAGCTTGTAATAAGGATACTAGGCAACGGATAGACATACTTGTATATATAAATATACATATTAAAAATCCAAGACCCGAGAACAAACATTCATATTGTTCATACAAATATCTGCCCCGGCCGGAAATAGAACCCGGGACCTCAAGCTTCGTAGTCAGGTTCTCTAACAACTTGGCCATCCGGTGATGTTAGGTCCACATTTGTACCATTTCAGCGAATGGCGAGCGTATGAATCGATTATATGGTATAACTACACTTGGTAACTACCAAGTGTAGGAAGAACTTAACCTCGTTCCCGTAAATAACCATATAACCATGGTAGAACCCCTTCCAGTGCTGGTTATGTACGATGGTTATATATGTTTGACCCCTCAAATATTTCCTACTTGAAACATATCAGAATAATGCGTTTGTTTGAATAAAAATTCCCTTTCGGTAATGTATTGGTACACTACACAAACTATTGGTCCACTTTTAGTGTCACTTTAGGTACCAGAAAATTTGATAAGATGAGAAGCTAAGCGAGTTACGTAGAATTGCGAAAGAACAACGTCTGGGTATGAATGGCAGGCGAAGCGCCAAGACCTGATTATTTAGGAGAAAATAATACGGCCCTTTGGCTGGTTATGTACGCGGAACAAAGGGGAAACTTTTGTGGAAATAAAAATAGAATGACCCACCTGACCCACGCTGAGTTAAAGCAGCATGGGTAAGGTGGGTCACCCTTCTTGGGCTGCTCACCGAAAATGTTCACCACACCACTGCTAAATAAGCAATATCGGCCCACGCCTCACAAAACGGATACCCTACGTGGGATCGCAACCGTTCAAAAAGCAACTAATTACGAATCCAAATCACTTTCCCGAGCTCAGTACAGTCACCAGCACCAATATCTAATACAGCAAATCGCAACCACCCTGAGCGGGCCCAATTATTGGCAGTTTCAGAAGCTGAGTCGGGACACTGGCTTCACGCTCTCCCTTCTCGGAACGTAGGATCCCTGCTGGACCTGGGATCGTTACGAGTCGCAGTGTGCCTTCGTCTGGGCCTCAAGATCTGCGAACCTCATCCTTGCTGGCGCTGCGGTAGCTCGGCTGATGCTCTTGACCGCCACGGCCTACTTTACCAACTTAGTACCCGCCGTTTCTAAGACACGCGACACAGTTGTCTATCGGGCCCTTGACTCCGCGTCCATCCCGACCCTAGAGCCTACAGGTCTTTCTGCTGCGGACGAGAAGAGGCAAGACGCGTAGATACGTTAGCCCCGTCCTACGTCCAACGGTCTGCGCGGAAGCCAGGGACAGCTGTAGACGATGTCCAAATCGTCAAGTGCCGCATATATGCTTTTCTTAAGGACAAATACTTTTTTTCGGCACTTGCGGTCGAAACATTTGGGCCTTGGTTCTCAAACACAAAAAAGTTAATGAAAGAAGTGTGGGACAAACTAATCGGCGTCTCTAGCGACCTAAGAGCAGCACTGAACCTCGCAGAGCAGCGGGGCAAACCAAGTATAGATCTTTTTGAGCACCACAACCACTCATAAGCTTCTGCTGCTGACGGTACTCGCGCACGTTTAACTGACCGCACCCTATCACGTCGCAACAAGGTGCATAAATGATCCAGCCCTTTCCCGAATAAAAGTTGAAAAACAACCCCAAACAGCTCCCGCCCCCTGATCGTACGAAATAAATTAAACATTTATGCTGAAACTGTACTAATTAGACTTGGGAACCTTTGTTTAGAAACGTGTTTCGCTGTTCGCACGGACCCGAAACTTGATGCAAAAAGGCACCCCTAGTACAGCGTAACTTAAACAGATTACGTAGATCGTAAGTATAAACTGGAATCCTGGCGGAACTTTTGAGCTGTCATGGTGACACACGTCACTATTTCGCGTAATGTTTTCGGGTACGAGCACAGATATAAATTACACTAGATAACGCAAACACCTCAATCTGTATGGAAACCAACCGTGTCACTTTTTTATATCTACTGTGACGTCTCAAGAGCGAATTAGCGATGTGAATTCCTCGATGTCAACGCAAAATCGATTCAAATGCGCTGCTCGCCCGCGCTGTGGGGCTCGAGTCAATCACTAGTCATGATTAGTCAGTTAGCGGTCAGTTTTTGTATGGGGCCAACCCCGACGTTTGATCGGGGTTCGGATACGCGAAGTAGATGCATTTGCGTAATCTAGTGTAATCTCTATCTGTGGGGACGGGTCAATCTTGCAAGCAATACTGTAATGTAATACTGTAACGGGTGACACTATTTACCGACATGATAATTTTGTGACACGCCCATGGAAACTCTTGTCAGTTTGACATCAGTTTTTATAAGCGTGCACATGAAATATCGGGTCGGTATTTCCATGTCGGGACTATCCGTGCCGGTAAATAGTGTCACCCACTGTATAGTGTCACCCACTGTAACGTCAAACGGAACTCTAGATATTCTCCCTCATTAACTCCCTCCAATAGATAACTTATGTAATTATATTCCAGCCAGCGTGTCCCTGTGAAAACACGTTACGCATTTATAATGGAATTAAGAATTGAAATCGATCCTGCATATAAACTAGGACTAATTGACGTCACAAAGGCCGAAGAGCTGACAGCCCCTAGTTCTAGCCTGATTCAATAAATTCTTACTTTCCTTTAGTTAAGGATAAGTACCTAATTATTTAAAAATAGTTATAATGAGAGCTTGTTTACGTTTCAAGTTTCTTCTGTTGTTTTTGACATAAAGATAAAAATCAAGTTATTAATTTACAAGGATATAGTTAGTGATTCACGATGACGCGTGCCGTGGTTCTTATTACAATGTCATTAATGGCTAATTTTGACAAAATCACGCGTCTTTGTGGATGGCACTAGGTATATTATGTATGTCTATATACCGGGTATGGCCTATAAAACGTAGATCGTCCTCGTCAAACTGAACAACATTAGTTCAGCGACTTTTAAAAATAATGGAGTCTTTGCATTTACCCTTTCTCATAGAAATTAAATACTACTATCAATGTTCGCTATCCTAGAACACAACTGACGTCGCATGTCACGCTACAAACATCAAGCATTTTGATTTACTTCTTGATATGCTTTTTCGAATAAACTTTAAAGTGTAATAAAAATTAAAAACCAATTATTTTTAAAAGTCGCTGAACTAATGTTGTTCACTTTGACGAGTAGGTATGATCTATGTGGGCAAATCAACTTATTTACCGACACTAATCTGTCCGCGACATTTCTCAAGCAATTGCAGATTTTTGTAAGTAAACATGTTTTTTCTCTAATTTGAAAGAAAGAAAGAAAATACATTTATTTAACGCCATAAAACAAACATAGAAACAAACAAGGAACAAATAAAGACATACATGACGCTAAATAGGTCCCCACTCAGCATAATGCCACGGCAAGCCGTGGCGCTGGTTTTCAGTGAGGACCTAGAATTTAATAGATGGTGTACATGAATACATGCCATCCTACGTAATTTCAACCAATTAAACCGTGAAATATCTTGTTGGAAGTACGATTTTTTGGTAACGCCAGAGACAATTTTGGTAACACAGGAGACGCCCAAAGTGTCGGTAAAATAGTTGATTGGCCCATGTTTTAATTTTTGGCTCATATTAGGTACAGGCCACACCCAGTATAGCCTACGTAAGAATTACTTATACCATAATTTGTAACTGTAACACTTTGCGGTAGTAATCGACTAAGTACTTCAGACGAAATCACAAAATCCGTATCAGTCTGTTAATAAAAAGCAATCCACCGAAACTAATAGAAAGTTATTTAATTTAACGAAAAGTAAATAAAATGTTGCGTCCATTGAACACGATTGCTCGAGTTTTTTACAACTGTGTCGTGATTTGATTTTCAGAGTTTTATAACAATTTCTGGTTTCAATTTGTTAAATTTCAGAGCATTGTCGTTCTGTTTCGGACATTTTAAGCAAACACTAGTTAATTTTCACATTGATTATTATAAATACAGATTAAATAATCTTTTTGGTACATTTACATTTTGTTGACGGTATTTACATTGTCATCCCGTCATCATCATCCCAGTGTCTATACGTCCCACTGCTTGGCAGAGGCCTCCTCGAAGCACGAGAGGGCCTAGGTAGGCCGTAAGTAGTTCTCACGCGAGCCTAGCGCGGATTGGGAACTTCCAAATCAATTCGATCTTTAGAAATTCGTGATAATCGATTTCCAAGATTGGACCTTTTAAAATAAACATCGCCGATTAAATAAAACTTGTAAAAGTTTTCGTTATATATAATATCATTTTTACCCACGACGGAACGGAGAAGGTATATGCTTTTAGGGTGAGAGGTTGTTTGTTTGTTTGTTTGTGCGCAAACGAATGTTCACGTTTATTTAATACAAACTTTATGATTATTAGTTGACTGTACTTTTATTGTCATCTAAACTACATTTTCGTACCAAATTTCAAGTCGATGCCATTAACCATTGAAAAATTTCTGCGGACATCAGCAGGAGAGAATTTCTCATCAGGATCATGGGACTAGGATCATGTGACCCTGGTCGGACCACAAGCATGTCTATCACTACCAAATTATTGCATTGTCAGTAAGTAATTTAATTAGGTGTGAGAAATTTAAAGACAACCTGACCATTGGAAGTAGGTAAAAATGTGAAATTGTGTTTGTATGTTTGTGTGTTTGTCAGTCTTTCATGCCGTAACGGAGCGACGGATCGACGTGATTTTTGGCATAGAGATAGTTTATGGGCCCGAGAGTGACATAGGCTACTTTTTATCCCGGAAAAATGCAAAGTTCCCGAGGGAACAGCGCGCGACAACCGAATACCACGCGGGCGGAGCCGCGGGCAAAAACTAGTTTAAAATAATTTGAACCATGACTGTGTCATGGGTGGAACCTTGTAATAATCAATTTCACTACGATTTCCTTGACAAAAGTATGAGATGTCAACATGACATTAGTAGCACAAAAGTTCCACCTTGGGTCTTGATTCAATTTGTTCGACTTTACATACAAAGATAGATAGATTAATTCATAGATAGGTACATTCATTGTAAATTAAATAAAAGCTTGTAAAATATTGGATGAACCGCAGCAACCAACTTTACTACAATTCCCTTAATGCTTTGGCTAAACAAAACTTCCTTATTCGCAGCCGGTTAAAAAGACCAGTCATTTGTAAGAGACGGCGATAAAAGTTGCCAACAATAAGTCTCTAGCGCAGTTATTACAACAAAGATGTGCGCGGGAGGATTGTCGGTGCTAATGTACCTATTTAAGCAAATCTTCACGTCAGTAGAAAGACGTCGTCTGTTAGACAAGGACAAGGGACTCCCAAAAGAACGTCACAGTGTCCGGTCCTGCGCCCGAGTCCAACTCCAGCGAACTTTTCCAAGACCCAGTTTCCCGAAGCATATTCTACTATATAAAAATAAGTCGGGTTTTCCTTCCTCACGCTATAACTCCAGAACGCAAAAAAAGATTTCAAACGTTTTGCATTCGTTGGAAAGGTCTCGGGCTCCGTGAGGTTTATAGCAAAGAAAATTCAGGAAAAATTTAAAAAGAAAAGCGGGAAAATATTTTTTCACATACAGCACCATCTGTGATACATAGCATGTACTACAAACCAATATAGCGAGCGATAACCGAATTCAACGCGGGCGGAGCCGCGGGCAAAAGCTAGTTAGTCTAATATATTAGTGTTTTGTTTCATTTTAGCATTCAATTTACGAGACAAAACATCAATATCATTAGTCTAATAATTAAATCTTATAACTATAATATGTATGGTTAGTTATTATGTTAATGAATTGGATCCAATAGAGTAGAATAATCCTTTATTAACATACTTAGCCCCTGTTTCACTATCCATTGATTAATCTGACGGATAAATTTGATGACGTCCCTGTTTGTTTTGTTCGAATAGACGGAGACGGCATTACATTTATCCGTCAAATAAAATTGATCAATGGATGGTGAAACAAACCATTAAAGTAAAAGATACAATATTATAAACAAAAGGAAGATATTTTCCACATTAAACTAACTACATAAAATAAAAAAACATTAAAGTTACATAACTAAGCGTGATAAATGCATTGGTCTCAGCGTATGGGTTCTCTATCGTTTGCCCGAACTTCATATGCCCGAATGTATCATTTTCTAGAATTTTCATTTGCCATAAAGTAATTTATTTCTGAAATAGTAATTTCTTCAGAGTTGATATTAAACTAACCTAACCTAACCTACTGCATTCTATATGATGACATTTAAAAAATCCTGAAAAAAGCACGGTTCTATATATTTTATGGCAAACGTTGGTATGGCAAGTGAAATTCGGGAATGTAAAGGTATACGCAGCGTATGTTGTGGATGCACATAAAAGCGCTCTTAAACCCTACACTTAGCCCATAATAAATACTACCTAAACCACCCTAACTATTAGTGATTTCCTCGATAGAACAGTATATGAATCATCATCATCGTCATCAGCCGGAAGACGTCCACTGCTGGACAAAGGCCTCCCCCTCAGAACGCCGCTTGCGTCCACCGGTTTCCCGCAACTCTCACGATGTCGTCAGTCCACCTGGTGGGAGGCCTGCCAACGCTTCGTCTTCAATTTGCATATTTTTCCAGCATGTGAATAAACCAACCAAACCTAGTTTTGTTGATTTTTAATTTGTTTAAGTACTTACATTAGTTTTAAATAACTTTTAGTACCTATGTATATTTATGAACCTCGAGGTCTTTATATTGTTTTTGGTTTACCTGCATACTCATTAATGTATGACTGTTTGTGTTTTTAAAATAAATAAATAAAATATACAAGAGAAAATACTCCACTCTTTATGTCTCAGTTGGCACGCTTTCAGCGTTTCCTCGCAATCCAGTCTACACAAGGCTACCTGTTGAAGTTGAAATGAAATATTACAGCGTTCAAGTCGCACCATATTTCACCGGCACTAAGCTCGTATAAAGTATTCTTATAAGAAATACGCTCGGTTATAATCCAAAATGGGGTAAACATGTTTACCTTTCATTTTCTACATGAACCATGTCAAGGGAAGTGAATGAATCCAGGATAGTTATGTTATGATATAACCTAACAAAAAGTTGGGAAACCCCCGACTTTGTCACTTTAAAGTTCAATATCTCAAAAATGGCTAAACCAATATTGATGAAACATGTCTAAGAACCATCGCTTGAAAACCTGCTATCAAATTAAAAAAAGCGCATTCAAATCGGTCCACCCGTTTAAGAGCTACGGTGCCCCAGACAGACACACAAACACACATAGCGGTCAAACTTATAACACCCCTCTTTTTGCGTCGGGGGTTAAAAATATTGAATGCAATAGTTTCGTAGATTTTCCCGGAATTTCCGGCACTTTTGAAAACGGGTAATTTTATAGATTTAGACGTGTTCCTTGTCGAGCAAAGCAACAGTTTACCATGCTTAGATGTCAGACTAACATCTAACATCTGATGGCATGGTGAACGGGTGTTACTCTGAAGATGAACTATGGTTGAGTTCGAAACGCGTCAGCGTAGTGTTGTGGTGATGTAGGGTTGTATGACGTGTGTTACAGCATGGAGGCGGACATGTATGTAGCTATAGAAGATCGCGAAACAAAGTAATTAAAGAATTGTTAATTCATTGATATGACCCGCAAAGTAAAGCGTGATTCATTCATTTATTTCATTCATTCATTCATTGTTTAGAGCTTGTGTGTGCATGCACACTAGCGTTTTTGGTTTCACAGCAAAATAATCGCAGAGATACCGCAGCGTGCTCGCCGCGTGCGCGCCGCGGTCCCAGCGGTCCGAGAAACCGCCGTCAAAAACGCTAGTGCGCACAAGCCGGGGCGGCAAAGCTGAATGAGGACCCAAGCTTTAAAAAAAATGCAGTTTAAAAAAATTTAGGTACTAAGCACATTTTTAGTCTTATAGGATTTGATCAGGGGAACGCGGAGGCATTTGGGGGGCCCCCAAGACCGGAGGCCCGGGGCGGGCTGCCCCTTCCGCCCCCCTGTTAGTCCGCCACTGGCACAAGCTCTTATGCAACAAATGAGCACGATATGGTTATTAACAAATTCGACAGAACTTGACGGAAGGACTTAAACGTCGAAGCCACGAGCAAAGATTACAAGAGTCTAAAGAAAACAACCTCTCGTCATTTAACTTGTTTAGACTCAAGACGAAGATGAAAAGCTCTCCCTAATTCCAGAAAACGTTGAATTATCCCTCCGCATTGTCTTTTAATTATCTGTTTTAATTAAGTGCGCGCATTTCGGGTAACCCGAGCAGAGCCGCACGTTTAACATAGAGCGTGTAACCTATAGTGGAAATGTCATTTAATCTATGTTCTATACAGCGTGTATTTTTTATACTACCTCAAACTGTAACCAGACGAAGATTTAAGTGATGTGAACCGATTGCCAAAAAAAATGTTAATTTAGAATTAACTAACACAGCGTAATTAATTTTTGAAATTTTTGTCGTACGGCAATGTAATGCGTACAATAATTTGATACGAGAGAGAACCGTTCTGTGACAGCTGTCACGTCAACAAGTGCGACGTTTTGAATAAAAACAAAGTAGTATCGCGTAGTGATACATTGCGGGCTAATTAATTTTGTAAGGAAAATAATAAGTCTAAATTTTTTACTAAAACATAATAAAATGTGATTATTAGGGCCTTCACTAACTGCCCTTAAAGTTTGAGGTAGTATTAAAAATACACGCTGTATAAAATAGCTTGTCCTGTACCACTACCATGAGTTTACAGTGACCGTACTCGATAGCGACAGCGTAAATTATTTGTAGAGGCGCTGCACAATTCTCCATACAAATAATTTACGCCGTCGCTAACGAGTACGGTCACTGTAAACTCCTGTACCGTTAGTATAAGTTTTCGGTTACAAAATACGTTTCAATCGCGTTCGCGTTAAAATCTCAGTTTGTATGGAAACACTAAACAGCGCCTCTAGCGAAACGTTTGCGATGTTCGTGTTTCCATACAAATTGAGATCTTAACGCGAACGCGATCGAGACGTTTGTGTAACCAAAAACTTACACTAAGAGCGCTATACCACTACCATGAGTTTACAGTGACCGTACTCGATAGCGACGGCGTAAATTATTTGTAGAGGCGCTATACAATTCTCCATACAAATAATTTACGCCGTCGCCGTCGTAAAGAAAACTCATGATAGTGATACTGATTCATCACCGCCCAGCCGAAACTACTGGAGCCAGAACCTTTTAAATGGATTAAATAGGGGCTTAAAGCCAATATATATTTATGAAAAGAGAAAACCTGACTCACTGATTCATTAACGCCCGGCCTAAATGTTTGGTTCTAAAAAGCTAATTTTTTCAATTTATTTTTCAGAATTTTACGTGTGTTTACCAGGAAAATGAAGTTTCTCTTTCTCTCTCTGGCTATCTCTCTCTTTCAGTAACTCTAGTGAGTATACACTCGATGCTATAGGCCATTAGCTATTGCACGCGACAAGATTCGATGAAAAACATGCGCACGAGCAATGCGGGTCTCGGCCGACTCTACTGTAGTATATTTAAGTATGTAACCATCTATATACTAGTGTTTACCCGCGGCTTCGCACACGTAAATCAATCCAGCAGCTGCATTGAAATTTAGGGATTTTCGAAAATTCCCATGGGGATTCCCGAAAATCAAATCGTGGTTTTCATTGACGTTTGATTTAAAACAATCATGTCAAATTTCATGACTAAGCCCAGCGGTTGTTGTCACGAGATTATAGCCCTATCCCGTGAGAATATCGGAATAAAAAGTAGCCTTTGTATTGTTTCAGATTTCCAGCTACTTAACTACTACATACAAAATTTCATCCAAATCCGTTCAGCCGTTTCAGCGTGAAGGAGTAACAAACATACTCGCTCAAAAACTTTCGCATTTATATGTCACCGACACATATTACTCGTAGTAGGATTTAATGTTTATCCGTTGCCTAGTACTTGGTGAGTTTTGCTTTTTTTATTTTTTTTTTAGGACTAGTCAATTAGAATCTAATGTCCCGTGATATTTATCTGTTTTTAACCCCCGAAACAAAGAGGGGTGTTACGGTTGGCTTGCAAAGCAAAGTGAGCAGAAATATTCCCATCCCACCAACAGTAACGACACAGTCATCTCATTTAAAATACGCCTTTGGTAAAAATTTAATTTTGAATAGAAGTTGTTTTGCTGACTGTACTTTTGTTGACTGTACTTGCACTATCACCTGCACTACATTTGCATACCAAAATTGAAGAACTCCGTCCTGCGGTGACCATCCTGGCCGGACTACCATGATATCACTACTAAATTACTATATTGTCACGCGATTTACATAATTATGCCAAATTGCAATATTAGATTAGATTAGATTTATTTATTACCCTTTGAAAAAATACATTATAAACACATGTCAGTTAATTACAAGAAATTCACAAAAGGATCGTCAAAAGTATATAAAAATACATCTTTTGCAATAAACAGTCAACCGAAAAAATAAAAAATTGAATTTAGAATGTCAAATTGCAACAATCCAAGTACTAGAAGTTGGTCAAATTTAACTAGCAAGATTTGATGACAAAAGCAACTAAATAAAAGCTGAAAAAAAAAAGATTTATTATTTTTAATATCAGCCGAGTAAGGCACAGACTGTGCCACCCAGAACGGCGAACAATCCAGCGAAATTCAACTCTTAATATTTCTCGGTTGCTATTACGGTAGTGACTGGAAACAAGCGAGGCTTTGCGAATTGGGATTGTTAAAAAAAACAATGCTTTTCTTTTTTTTTAGAAAAGTCAATTATAAGAAAATAATTTCGACATTTCTTCATATTTCTACGGTAGATGGCGTCGAAGATTAATCTAATTCTGCATTACCATTTCATTTTGATTTGTGTGCTTATGTTGAGCGCCAGCATTATTTTATTTTTAGGGTTCCTTAGCCGAAATGGCAAAAACGAGGGTTGCTAAAACGATTTTTCGATTCGATGATTTGTTTGAAAAATATTCAACTTTAAAGTGCAATTATTCATTAAAATCGAGCGTCCCCCCTCCCCTCTAAAATCCCGATGGGTGAAAAAATTTGAAGAAATTCAGGATGGTTGATGGTAGTAAGTATATCAAACTTACAAGGAAAAACTATAGCGGTTAAGTTTTCTTGGGGTGTCCGACATGCTCTTAGTGTCAATGTTCGTTGTAAAACAAGAATAAGACACGAGACTCGGGGACGGCACTTACTGTCACTGTCAAAGTATCATATGTCAGATCGGGTCCAAATCGAACTCTACTGTATAAAACACGTGTAAATTGTGAAGCATTGTAATCCTCACAGAATTGAGTACAATTCGGACATATTCGGAATAAGTATGGGAAAGTAATTCCGTTTGTTTGCCTATTTCCAATTTGGATGAATTTGGCATGGAGATAGTTAAGACCCCGGGAAGGACAGGATAGTTTATATCCCGGTAAACTGCAGTTCCCTTGGGATACTGGTAAACGAATTCTCGGCAGGCGAAAAAACAGGGCGGTTTACGCAACTGCCCTAAAAAAGTGTATGTTTTCAAGATTCATGTGTACCTACCTATGTATTTATATCCTCCGATACATCTTTACTTCGTCAAATGAAATCAAAAGCTGTAAAGGTTTTAAGGCTTTCAAAGCGAGAATAGAATTTGACGTGCAATGGAGCATTTCAGCCAATCAGGAGGCAGGAGAGCAAATTGAATTGACGTAATAGAATTAACCGTTGAGGAACACCATTCAAACGTCGAAAAGAAATTAAACTTAAATTCTTGACGGAAATATGAATAGGCCGACCAATTGGAAACGTAATCAGTGTTTTTCTAGTAGGTACCTGCTTTAAATTTGGGATCCGCACGGGAATTGCCGCTAACTTGTTTTTAGGGTTCCGTACCTTTATACTTTGTTATTCGTCTATCAAGAACGCGTGGATTCAGATGGAAATAAGTAATCATCTAGTTTCCAGGTTAGCTAGTAACCTTTTTTTTAAATTTTGTAATATAAATCAGCGGCAAGAAAGCTAAATATTTAAACAATATAAAAGTATTTAAGATGATGCAATTTATAAACAATAATGTGTGTGATTTTAGTAAACATCTTTGATAATAAAATGCACATTTGTTTACTTGACGTGCCTCTCTTGGCTTAGCAGGAAAGAGTTTGATCTATAAACGAGAAACTATTCGATCAAAATATAATTCGATCTAAAGTAAATTCGATCAAGCGTCAGTTCGGACAACCGTCACTTCGATATTGTGACAGACAGCAGTTTTACACCCATAATGTATCTTCCGTGTGCAAACTCGATAGATTACAGGTGACCCGAGCTCGCGTGTGCCACGCGAGCCGCCACTTTTACTTTCATACTTGTGTTCCGTGCTTTTGTAGTTTAAAACATCTAGTAAATTAACAGCTGGTACTTACTACGTTTAAGGTGTTCCGTGCCTCAAAAAAAACGTTATAACTTAAATCTCATTTTCAATACAACTTTTGCAGACTTTCTGTTGGCTGTACTTTTGTTATGAGAGGGAAGCGACTCGCGGCATGTTTACTGTGCAGTTATTTCGTATGGAGAACAATTTTTCGGGTTCCGTAGGCAAAATGGCAATAGTGGGCTAGAACTTTGTTAAGTAGCTAACTTAAAGTTCAACAGTCGGGACCCATTAGGTAAGAATTTTTGAGCGTCACGATTTAAATGGGTCCAGACTGTTGAACTTCAAGTTGGCTACTTAACAAAGTTCTAGCCCACTAGACTTGTTTTCGTCTTTTTAGTATTTTTAAGGCAGTCGGGTTTTTGATTTTTTTAATTTATTGTTTTATTAATGTGATAACTTTTAAAATTTTGGAATGTGACCCTTTCAATGTAAACTGTAGAGGGGTATTAAGCACTTAGCCGTTATAAGTAGATGGCTCCCCCTAATTGTTACATTAAGCTTAAGTTCCAGTTAATGAAGTAAGATAATTAAGTTACGAATAATTAGCTATTCCCTCGGAAACAAAGCGATTTTACGAGATTCAGTTTCAGCCCGTGCTTTTAACGTAATTCTAGAAAAGACAATTGATTCAGTTTCAAATGATTGTGGCTATAGAATAGTGGCTAAATTCACAACTTGCCAGACTTAGAAATTTAAAAAAATCTCCGTCTATTAAACCGGTGGGTGGAAAAATTTGATAAATTTCAGGATGGTAGTAAGTATATCAAACTTACAACGAAAACTATAATCGTTCAGTTTTCTTGTGAATTATTAGTAATTTAAGAGTAAATAGCAGCCTAAGGTATAAAATATACCTAAACTTGGAATATTCCGTACAAAATACGAAATCCTTCGAAAAATACGACTTATTTAATTCGTAATGGCTACGGAACCCTATCTCGGACGTGTCCGACACGCCCTTAGCCGGTTTTATTATTTTTTTCGAGTAATTTTGTAACACATTATTTATTTTGCTCGATCCCAAAAAAATCTGAACGTTGGACCGAAAATTGGTTAATTTCAGATAAGCTGAACATCTGAACCTTAAATCAAGCCACTTGTTGAGGGTTCAAAATCAATCACATAATATCTGGTTTTATCGTAATGCCGCATCAGACGAGGGTAAGGCAGAGGCCGTTAGGGAATACCTAAAGGCCCTTTAAAAATCGTCGACAACGCCATAGGTACGATCGAGCATAAACTTGTGAGCAAAAATTTGATCGAAAATATCTGAACATGACTCTATTCTTAACGGCGTAGAAGCGTACCTAGATATTTTTAACCGACTTCAAAAAAAGGAGGAGGTTCTATGTTCCAATGTTAGTATTTTTTTTATGTATGTTCACCGATTACTCAGTCAATTGTGGACCGATTTTCAAAATTCTTGTTTTATTCGAAATGGTATTCTTCTGAGGTGGTCCCATTGTCACCAAGTCAAGATCTGATGATGGGAACCTAGGGAAATCGAGGGCAAACCTCAAATTTTATAGGCACACCTATGGCGATTTTGGCATTTTTAGCATTAAGATGAGCATTTACATTCAGAAAGTATCATTTGGTAACCTGGACCTGATGAAGAAGACCATGGGTGAGCAACGGAACTCATCGAAGCTAAGTAATGCTCGCTCGTCTATAAACGATCATGATTAACATACCTAGATAAGCGACTAAGAAGAAGCTTTAAGTTAATAATTCTTTTGAACTGATCTGATGCTGAAGCCAGAAGGTAGGCAACGGAACTCTGCTATAAAACAACGTAACTAAGTCGTGTTTGGACTTAATGGAATCGAAGTGAGAAATAAAAAAAAATTAACAAAAAAGTAAAACAGACTCCAAAAAAAGAATAAATATAACAAAAAATGGAACCGACTACAAAACCTTGAAAATATTTTTCTAGGTACCTACTAGCTCGAAGTCGGTGACTCAGCACGACCCATCTTGTACACAGAGACTCCATCTGAGCAGGGCAGAGTTTTAATGTAGTTATTGGTTCCCTGTGGCTTCTAATGAGGCTGACAGTCACATTTGGTGTACTTAAGCCTCGTCAAAGTAATAGAAAAAATATATAAATCCACCAAGCTTTAGGAACGTTAAGTAAGTACCGCAATAATCAAAGTTACAGCCTATTGCATATTCCGATTCGCTGACAGAAACTGGAAACGAAAAAAGTTTGGCTCAACAACTTGACAACTTTTGGGAATTTTCATTCGGCGTTACGAGGACTGAAGATCAAATGTCTAAGGAGTGGCTATAACCTGCCAAGGAACTTTTGTAATAGAGGCCAGTCCTTATAAGGTAGACGTGCGTCGCTCTTCACTGTCCCAATAGTTGGCACCTTTAATCTTACGTCACTAGCAATGGAGATGACAGCAGGATGTCGTTTATTGGGAGCGTGTCGAGAACTCGGACGTTAATACGAAATTTCAGATGTTTAATATGTATTTAAGTATTCATTTATCTATATTAAAGTATGTTTATCTGTTGCCTAGTGTCCATAGTACAAGCTTTGCTTCGTTTGGGACTACTCGTAGGTCAATTGGTGTCAAGTGTCCCATGATATTATTACAGTAACAGCCTCCTGAAGATGATAGCTGTAAGAGATGAGTGCTCTATAATGCAAAATTTAATAAATAGCACGCTGTCACTTGTCCAATATGTATACTAACATAGTTATAAGTTAATTACTAATAATGTACCTATGGATCTTTGTTGTCTGAATAAATAAATGAATTAATGAATTAATTACTACCTATTATTATTTTAGTTTGTTTAGATATCACCTTAGGCTTAGGAAGGCAGCATAGTTCTTTGTTAGGTCTACGGAACCCTATAAAATGGTTGACTGTACATCAATAGCGGTCATTAAAATAGGCACAGACAAGATAAAGCCATAGTGTCGAGCAAACTGGTCTAAGGCTTAGAAAGTGACAAACAATGCGCCGTTTCAGCCGACTTTCTCCTTGAAACAATGTTCGAATGTACATTTAAGCAGTTGCACTGATTTACTTTAGTCCGATCAATGATGCGTGCGACCCTGACAATAATTTAGTTCCTCACGTAAACCATAAAAAAAAAAACTGTTTATTTCAATAAAAATTACAATTTCATAAATTAAAACTATACAATGCCTGTTATCGAATAGAGAAACAATTATTAAGCTACCTTTACAAATAACAGAGTTATAACGGTTTGAAATTCAAGAATAGACAGAGAAAGATATACTGGCATGTGACGTCACACGCCAGTAGCGCCATGCTTGCTGCATACAGAAAAGCGTTTGAGAAAGAGATAGGTATATAGATTATTTCAAAAAAATACTATAAATCCAATTTTCAACCGATTGAAATTTTCTCTTCGCTAAACACTATCTGTATATCTATATTTTCATAATTATATTAAGATATGGCCAATTCAGGAGTTGTCAAATACCGTATTAACTTGATCAACCTTAACTTGATCAGCCTTAATATTAAATTAAAAAGATTTTTTGCGTTAAGGAGTCTCTAAAATTTCATTTAAGAAGTCTCTAAAGTCTCATTAGATCCAGCAGTTGAATTGAAATTCTGGGAGTTCACTAAATCCCATGACTAAATCTTCTTTATTTGATCTTCATTAATAGCTATTTATGTGATTGATACGTCATAATGAAAGGCATTAAAATACGAGTGAGGTTTTATACGAGAGTGAGGGTTTAAGGAGCGATAGCTCGTTGTATAATAATATCTCACGAGTGTTTTCAAATTATGTACAGTCGCATACATAAATTTATCTACACGCATGTCATAAGGTTTCTACAACATGTACCTACAGATATACCTGCTTTTTCGAGTCAGTGCTGCTTGTTTGTAGGCATAGAACCAGTTTCAGTTTCAATAAACGACTGACAGTGACAGTTAAAGTTTTTTTAATTCATAAATAATCTAGACTTGGGTCGATTTTATTAGCGATTAAAAAATGTATGGAACAATAATTTTATTATTGAATGAAATCACAAATTCGACTATCGCAACCAAACATGATTTTTGTTTTTTTAAGATGTTCAAAATTAGAATGTAATTAAAGTGTCGCTTACCGGCACTATAGTGTAAACATTAAGACGCAACGCAAAACGCAAAAGATAGAAGTTTCTTAATTTAGGTCATTTGCTTATCGTCTGAATATATTAAAGGGAAGTAATGATATGGATGGATGTAGTTAAAGTTATTTTAGTAGCGAACCTACTGTGTTAAAAATAAAATTGTGTTAAATACTTAAATACTTGTAATGTATAGTATATAGATAACATCTATAAATATTGTGAATCTGTTTTTAAAAAAAAAAACCTGATTGAGTTTCTTGCCGGATTCTTCTCAACAGAGGTTTTGTCGAACCGATGGTAGATTTTTAGACGTTCATAAGTGCTTATCATAGCCTAAATTGAATAAAGAGATTTTGACTTTGACTTTGAGTGTAGGTACTAAAAAAACAACTATGCCAAATTTCATGAGTCTTAACCCAACGGTTGGGATTCCGAGATTTTATCCCGACTCCGTGGGATTATTGGGATAAAAAGTGGCTATCCAGTAGAAGTAAAAAGTTTATGAGTACAGTCAGCAGCAGAAGTGCATAAGCGGTTACGGTGCTCAAAATTATCGACACACGACTACGCCAAAGTAAGTACAGAGCGTTTAGATAAGGTTTAGATCATTTTCAACAGACTTAAAAAAAAGAGGAGGTTATCAATTCTGTTGTATTCTTTATGTTTTTTTTTGCGTTCGTCTAGGAATGTCTTCGTGTTACACTAAAAAGCGCGAAAAAAATAATTATAACGAAAAATTTAACAAATTTAATCAGTAATTTACATTATTTTGTACAATTATAAGTTTACATACTTAAAAATAAACTAACCTAAGATATCTTAACTAACTATAACAATTGAAATTGAACTGACTACAAAAAACCATGAAAATAATTTTCTGCCAGTCTTTTAAGTGGCCAGCAGGAGTGATTGAAGCCAATTGAAACTCCGGGTAAAGACTAGTCTAGTGTCAAAAAACTGCTGTGCCAATTTCGCATCTAAATTATTGTCACCGTTCCATACGGAAAATAACTTCTGTGATCGGGCTACAACGCTAGCGCTGCTTATGTAACAATCTCGTATGAACATGGAACTTTTCAAGGCACGTTCTAAAGTAACGCACTGGAGAAATGGGAAAAAGCGGGAAAAGTATCTTCGGGAAAAGAAACAGTGGTAAATTATGTGAAATGTAATTTACCATAAATTTACTTTATGGTGAAGGGAGACATCGTAAAGTAACTTGCGCTCAATTCAATGGTGTTAAGTTCCCATTCCGCCCAAGCCCTCTTATTACAAAAGGACGCCTGTACCCATCAGTGAAATATATACGAGTATAGCCAGGATGAATGAAATTCTTCGATGTTTAAAATAAGGCGCAATATCTGAAGATAGATTAGTTTTAGAAGTTTATGTTTTTCCGGGGGAAAATATACAAGATAAATACTCGTAAATATCATGGGACACTTCACACCAATTGACCTAGTCCCACACTAAAGCTTGTATTATGGATACTAGGCAATGGATAAACATACTTATGTAGATAATACATACTTAAATATGGGTAGAGTCATTCCCGATGACGCGTGCCGTGGTTCTTATAACAATGTCATCAATGTCTAATTTTGACAAAATCACGCGTCTTCGTGGATGGCACTAGGTATTGAACATCCAAGACCCGAGAACTAACATTCGTATTATTCATACAAATATCTGCCCCGGCCGGGAATCGAACTCGGGACCTCAAGCGTCGTAGCCAGGTTCTCTAACCACTTAGCCATCCGGTCATCTTTTTCACTTTTATGGTAAAGGAAACCAGCAGTGTCTCCACCTTAGGGTAATTTACCCTAAATTTTGGGTATTTTTTGGGGTAAAAAAATACGTAGGGTATTTTTAGGGTAAAAGTTTTCGAATAAAATTTACGATTTCAAGAAAAAAATACTGCAGCTCACATAGACCCCAAGACTATTATGAATGCATTCCAAGAATATTTCAAAACGGTTTAATAGTTTAGCTATTACTTTATTATAAATCGCATGTATTTTCATTGTTTTTATTTCAAAAATTTTTAGGGTATGAAATAAAAAAGTGCCTAATTTAGGGTAATTTAGCGTAGCGTTAGGGTAAAAAAATATCTGAGGTGGCAACACTGGAAACCAGCGAAAAAATGTAATGGTGTGAGTTCCCACTGCGCCCAAGCTCTTTTATGATTGAATGAAACTCTTCGATGTTTAATAATGGTGCGATAACTGAAGATAGATTAGCTTTAGAAGTTCGTTTCTCCAGGGAAATATATTTATTAGTTTCCATTAGTTTTCCGCGTGCATTTCCTTTAAGCTTCTTTTGCTAATGCTTGGTACGAATTTATAAATTTTATCCGGTATAATCCGGTGGAATATAAAAGGTGTTAAATAAATAATTGGAAACCTGAAAGTAGGGTAGTTTACTCAGAATTGAGTGTAGGGATTACACATTAATAATCAGGTTGTGTTTGTTTTCCCATCCATGCCCAGCCAACACATAAGCCAGATAGTAGCGAAAATATACCACAATAAGCAGTGTCAAGCTTTGTTACTTTTGTATTACAGCTGACGTTATGGCTTTATTTTGAATAAGAGAGTTCTTAAATTAAAATAATGTTTTAAGCTTACTAAATTCTGTATAAAGTTCGCGGTATTTTTTCAAGCTGAATAGTAATCAAGAGTAGAATCTGCTAAACAAGCGATATTCAAATAAAAGTAATTGAAAAAGCTATTATCTGCACAGTAGCTGAAGTTTTTGCATTGTCCTGGATAACATATTTAAGTAAAGCAGTTTGTTTGCTCTCGGGTCTTGGATGTTTAATATGTATTTAAGTATTTATTTATCTATATAAGTATGTTTATCCGTTGCCTAGTACCCATAGTACAAGCTTTGCTTAGTTTGGGACTAGGTCAATTGGTGTCAAGTGTCCCATGATATTTATTTATTTATTTATTTATTTTATTTAGTTAAACAGCAAAACGCTGAATATAGACAAAATATTTTCTTTAAGCTGCATAGTGTACGAAATGGTACTAATTTATTCAGATGCTGAATATTTTAGATTTTTTCTTCTTTACACAGCTGCCTTCTGCATAATTAAATAAATAAAATAAATAAATAAATATCATGGGACACTTGACGCCAATTGACCTAGTCCCAAACTAAGCAAAGCTTGTACTATGGACACTAGGCAACGGATAAACATACTTAAATATAGATAAATAAATACTTAAATACATATTAAACATCCAAGACCCGAGAACAAACATTCATATTATTGAAAATGTGTAGGGAACATTAGCAGTCATACAAATTATGATTCTCATTATTTGCTGGGACTGAAATTTGATAAAAAGTAAAAATAATTTAATTTAAATATTATTTCACATTTGTTTACCTTTTAAATTGTAGATTTATCTTAAGGCGCTCAAAAAATATATATTAATCATATTGATAATTCACAGTAAAGTGCCATGCGTTTATATAATTCACCTTAAACTTACTTAAAATGCATGAAACAATTTGCTTATCAGCGACCATTACAATTTTTTGAACTAAGTAACACAAAATAATCTCGTCACAATGAAAAATACATTTTATATTTTTTTTACTTGCATAATTTCTTTATAAAACTACTCCTGAGATCGGAATTTTGAATATCATTTGAACATCTGAACTACAAATTAACAACTGCATAAAAGTTGTATAATTTCTGGACTAAAGAAAAATCAGAATTTATGCAGAAGATATTCAGTGTGTTGTACATTTATTCAGCTGCTGTGTGGCTATTAATCAAATGTTATCCAAATTGAAGCAAGATATTTTGTGCCCAAATTGCTTGAATATCATCTGTATAAGCGCTTACACAGAAGTTATACAAATACTTTACCAGCTTAAAGTCAAAAGAATTGCTTTTACGCAAAATTTATTCAGCTAATCTGTGTTGGCTGGGTGAGTCCGTTTTGACCATTTTGCCCCCCTCCCTCACCTGTACGCATTGCTATATTTTTTTTTTGTTCCTGAGTCATAGATCCTCTGACTTCCCCCCTCTCCCCTAAATATGTGACGTAATTTATAAATAAATATCATGGGACACTTGACACCAATTGACCTAGTCCTAAACTAAGCAAAGCTTGTACTGTGGATAAACATACTTAAATGTATATTAAACACCCAAGACCCGAGAACAAACAAACATTCGTATTATTCACACAAATATCTGCCCCGGCCGGGAATCGCACCCGGGACCTCAAGCTTCGTAGTCAGGATCTCTAACGACTTGGCCATCCGGTCGTCAAAATCATAGATGATCCTTACCTAATATAAATGTGAGATTATAATATTATAACGGGACAGCCCTTCCAGTTCCGCACTCGTGTTAGAAAAAGACAAAAGACATTCACAACACATTCACGTACCCTTTCAGACTTTACTATCAGCAACTTACTTAATGAAACTGTTGCGTTTTCTTTTTGCCGGGCAATAAATTTGCCCCAACTTCGCCCCCTACTTATGGTCCGGCTTTTACTTTGCCTCTTTCCGTTTATTTCTAAAACGGAACCCGTATACGATCACTTAGTTTCTATCTGTCAAAGACCCTTTTTAACATGCATTTATTTAACTTAAAAAATAGATTGCATGATAAGTTTACGACAATCTAATTTAAAGTCTAATCACAATATATATACCTATATAAGCTAAACCAATATCGAAACTACGAACAAATCGATCGAAGCGAACACACTCACACAAACGCGCGCTCTACACGGCCGGTACACGAGCGGTACTGCGCGAGTCTGTGTGTGTTCGTTTCGATCGTAGCTTCGTAGCTTCCATACTGCTTTAGCTTATATATATACTGTGATCTATATATATAAAAATCAAAGTCATACACTCATTCATTCACTGACTCATCAACGCCCCTAAACCCATGAACTTAGAAAGCTGTAATTGCGATATCTAGTGTAACCTATATCTGTGATTAGAATTTATAAGTGCACTAGGCTATTGAGGCACAGCAGAGTGTTATATAGGCCTTAGCAGCTCAAACGACGTACATTTATTTACCTTACATAAAAAACAGTGGCAGTTAAATTAAAAAAAGTTTGTATTTAACAAAAACAACCTCATTCGAACCGAGAACCGACGCCTCTCCAAATTCAAGGGAACCAATTTAAAAATTGTATTTTTACGTAGAAGAGATCAAACATAATCCCTCCGTCTTATTTACGTAATACCTCGATACCCGAAAAGGGAAATGGAAATATTTTTAAACGTAACATGCCATTGAATTTAAGGAAAAAAGCGAGGAAAATCATGATTTACCCGAATCGAATTTCCATAGAATGACGGCCGTTGAGTGGAGTCGTTAAAACAGCTCGAGGAGTTTTAAAAGTACTGACCGACATTTTATTGATATTTGAAGATTCTACGAAACAGAAATTAGAATAACACCTTTTATACCTATAAGTATGGAGGGTCCACGGAAAGAAAGATTCACCTGAGCAACTTTTTGAGTTATGGTTTGAAAGTTAGTCAACACGAAAAATTACAATACAATACAAAGACTCTTTATTGTACACCAGAAATAGTAAGCGATAAAGAAAACAAATACACAGAGAAAAAAATTACACGGTAAGCAATAGGCTATGGACTACACTATGGTTACTATTTATTTAAAAGTTAAAAATATATCCCTACTTAATATTATAAATGCGAAAGTAACTCTGTCTGTCTGTCTGTTTGTTACGCTTTCATGTCGAAACCACTGAACCGATTTTGATGAAATTTGGTATATAGGAAGTTAGAACCACAAGGATCAACATTTTATTCCGGTAGAGGGCGCCATCGCGCGATAACCTAGATCCGCGCAGACGAAGTCGCGGGCGTAAGCTAGTATTTTATATTGTTTTCAGATTGTCATTCAATGGCAAGTACTTCGCGAGCTCTATGTTTTGAGATTAAAATCTCAATTAAAAAAAAAGGTGACTAGAGATGTTCTTTCCGTGGACCCTTCATAGGTATATGTTTTATGAGTAAGGTAAATTTCAAGACATCTTTCATCATCAACATCCCAGCCTATATACGACCCACTGTTGGGCACAGGCCTCATCTCAGATGAGAGAGCTTGGGCGTTAGTTCCACAATTTATACGACCAATTTTACCACGTCTAAAGCACTATTTCACTCTAAAATCATTTTCGTTTCCAAAACTAATTCCCACGACTAAGAGATTTTTTTTTTAATTCGACTGGATGGCAAACGAGCAAATGGGTCCCCTGATGGTAAGAGATCACCAGCGCCCATAGACACCTGCAATACCAGGGGTATTGCAAATGCGTTGCCGACATAGAGGCCTAAGATGGGATACCTCAAGGGCCAGTAATTTCACCGGCTGTCTTACTCTCCACGCCGAAACAACAGTGCACTGCTGCTTCACGGCAGAATTAGCGAGCAAGATGGAGGTAGAAATCCGAGCGGACCTTGCACAAGGTCCTGTCACCTGCAAAATTAAGCATCTAATTTGTATTCTTCCACAGGGGTCAAGCCGCAGGATAAAACTAGTTTCACATAAAGCAATTAGCCAATTGGTTGGGTAAAGATAATTAGTGATCGCTCCACTACCCTCAAATGATCAATTTTGGCTCCCAAATTGGAGAACATTTAAATCGTCCCATTACGAAACAGCAGGGCTACTACGAAACTCGAAACTCATATCGTACCGTCCCTCTTGCTCTTGTATTAAATAGTATAAAAGTCAGAGGGACCGCACGACACGAATTTCGAGTTTCGGGTTTCGTAGTAGCCCTGCAATTTGGCATAGTATTATTCAGCATAACGTGTAAGTGGCCTAACAATAAAATGGCATAATTCTTAATCCGCATAATGTTGAATGATATAAATTAGCATAACTTGTGCAAGGTCCGCCCGGATTGCTACTACCATCTTGCTCGCTAATCCTGCCGTGAAGCAGCAGTGCTTGCACTGTTGTGTTTCGGCGCGGAGAGTAAGACAGCCGGTGAAATTACTGGCACTTGAGGTATTCCAACTTAGGCCTCTAGGTTGGCAACGTACAATACCCCTGGTATTGTAGATGTTTATGGGCGGTGGTGATCTCTTACCACCAGGAGACCCACTTGCTCGTTTGCCTTCCAGTCGAATAAAAAGAAAACTTAATAAATGAATGGCCCCTTACATATAAAGTACTAGCTTTATGCCCGCGACTTCGTCTGCGCGGACCTACCGGAATAAAAAGTATCCTATGTTCATCCTTGGGGCTTAAACTATCTCTATACCAAATTTCATCAAAATCGGTTCAGCGGTTTCAACAGGAAAGCGTAACAGACAGACAGACAGATAGACAGACAGACAGAGTTACTTTCGAATTTATAATATTAGTAGGGATTGTGTTACTCTCATTTGAGCTTCTAATCAAACCATTTATCCCTCAGCTATCCGTACGCTCACCGTCCCCGAATTCTATCACAATTTTTCCCAACTCAAAGAGTTGGGACAACAATTTCCGTCCAAAAATAAATAAAGGCTAACACCGCCCCGGGGCTTCAATTTATAGCGATTATGTCTTAGGTCGTACTTTGTAGGTAGGTTTGATAAAGTCAGTACTTCACCAAACGATAACTAGATCATCATCATCACCATCCCAGCCTATATAAGTCCCACTGCTGGGCACAGGCCTCCTCTCAGAATGAGAGGCCTTGGGCCATAGTTCCCACGCAGGCCCAGTGCGGATTGGGAACTTCACACGCACCATTGAATTGCTTCTCAGGTTTGTGCAGGTTTCCTCACGATGTTTTCCTTCACCGCAAAGCTCATGGTAAATTTCAAATGTAATTCCGCACACGAATTTCGAAAAACTCAGAGGTGCGAGCCGGGGTTTGAACCCACGACCCTCTACTTGAGAGGCGATAACTAGATACTGGCAACAATATCTCCTGTTCGACCATCCATTGATTAAATTTCACGGATAAATGTGAAGCCGTCTCTGTCTGTTTTGTTCGAATAGATGGAGACGACATCACATTAATACGTCAAATAATATTAATCAATGGGTGGTGAAACAGCCCCTTAATGTTTTTCTTATTAAAAGTGTTATTTAACTCGCATTGTATCTTTGTATATATTTATGTATGTGCAGGTCAAATATTTCATGTTAATTTATATATGCTTACATGTCGTATGTTGCAAGTTAATATAAGTTATATATTCGAAAAACCTTTTTAGGGTTCCGTAGCCAAAATGGGAAAAACGGAACTCTTGTATAGTTTCGCCATTGTCTGTCCGTCCCTCCGCGGCTTTGCTCAGGGACTATAAATGCTAGAGAGCTGTAATTTTGCACGAATATATATGTAAGCTATGCCGACAAAATGGTGCAATAAAAAATAAATAAAAAAAGATTTTTAGAGTACCTCCCATAGGCGTAAAGTGGGAGTTATATTTTTTCTCATTCAACTTTGTAACGATAGTTGGATAGGTATTTTAAAACCGTTATTTTCGAAAATCTAAAACGTTCCATACTAATTGAGATTTTAACACGAACGCGATCGAGACGTATTTTGTAACCGAAAACTTACACTAAGGGTACTAGACTCGCATAGTTTATAGTCTTTATAGGATGGTAGCACCCAGCGGTTTGATTGGATAACTTTGCTGCCTCAATAGATTTAACGCATGGTTTCTTTTCGGATTTCAAAGGATTTTATGGCACATTGATTTTTACGAGACAAGTAGTGTTTCTTAAGACAACGAGAGAATATGGGAGGTGCCGTGTTCGGTATAGTTATTGTAAATAAAACACAAAAATAATACAAAAAGAAAACAAAACAAGAAGAGTACAAATCGAACTTATCCCTAAAGGGGATCTTGACAAGCTAACCTTAACTTTGAAATGGAAAACTTAAAGATAAGCAAACAGTTATTTGTGTTAAAAGAGAGCAAAATGATGTAGTTACGGCGAGGGCGGTACAGTCGCACACAGCCCTGGCGTCAAAATATGTATAAATCGATCTTATGTTAAGTGGCATGAAGGTGTATACTGTATAGATATTTTTGACGTCTTGGTAACGTATATATATGCCCTTGACCATAAATTGAATACAGAATGTAGCGAAGGGTTCTACAATAGACTCCTGAGCGTAGCGAGGTATTTAAAAGTAAAATTCTGAGTGTAATGAGGGATTCAAGGGCTCAAGATGAAAATAATTTTGCTCCCGAGCGACTCATACAACTTTTCACACCGAGTAAGACGAAAACTGAAATAACAGCAATAGGACGGCCACAGTTGGGCATAGGCCTCTCCACATTTTGACATAGGTACCTACAAAATATATAGAGGGGAAAAGACCAAGAAGTCGGTCGCCAACCCGATGGTCGGATCAAATTAAGGCGATAACGGGGCTTAATTTGCCTGCAGCTCTGAAACAGGCCGAGGACCAATCCGAGGACAGAGTGATGTGGAAGCAGTAGGGCTACTACGAAACTCGAAGTTCGTGTCGTGCTGTCTCTCTGACACTTATACTATTTAATACGAGAGCGAAAGAGACCGCACGACACGAACTTCGAAAAAGTCTCCGTAAAAGCTTATCAAGACGGGCACGATCTACAGTAATGAGAAATACTTACGACGAAGAACGACAATATATAGAACCCTCAGTGCGCGGCTTGGCCGGATTTTTTCAATTGCAACCAGACCCAGAAGCAAGCAGGTCAATTGGTCATTACGCCGACGCAACTCGCATATTATGAGACAGTGACATATTACAGACATTACAAGTTTGAGCCATTATGTCTTGTTGCGTTACGCCACGCCGTCGGACTGGCACTAGGTACCTTGCTTTGCCCGTCTTGCTACCAAAGCTTCAATAAGTGCATTGAAAAGTCAATTAACTCTTCTTCTTCTCTTTTAAAATATGGCTTCTGTCCTAATTAATAGGACAATTTCGCCAGTATCTAAGTATTCTCTTTCGAGAGGCAACGTTGTACGGTGATTGTAGTTTTTGTAACTTGATAGTAAAATTCCAGAAACCACGTGGAAACAACTTGCGCATTAAAAAATGTCAGACACGAGAGCAATATAGAATTTTGTGATCACTGTTCACTGTTAAGGTTAATCGCCGCATTAAACACTATCAAAATTATACTTCAACTAGCCAAAGAAACAGAAATATCAAAATTAGATATTGTCTACATCCACCAGTTTCGAATGCCACAAATCGAATCCCCAATTAACTCTAGTCCTACTAATATTATGAATTTCATGCTGTCATGCGTAAAAGGCAAGTCTCGTTTATGACATGTCTTACTGTCAGGGTCAATTAAACTTTTTGCAGTCACGGACCTCTTTCACAATTTGAACAATTCCACGGACCCTTGTTAAAAAATATTGTTGGAAATGAAAAATAATAGATTGTACAACAAGAGCATAAAACGAGCCATTTTACCCGAGACGTTCATAGCCACCCGAGCCGGTACGGCGATATGGTGTTTCTAGCTTTACTGGCGATATTTTCAGTTTTTAGTCCAATGTTTTCTTATAATCTAACTGGTTGAATAATTAGATTTTTTGAGGACACTTATCTAATCTACCCCCTGTTTCACCATCCATTAATTGAATTATTCTGACGGATAAATGTGACGCCGTCTTTGTCTATTCGAACAAAACAAACAGAGACGGCATCACATTTATCCGTCAGATTTTAATCAATGGATGTTGGAACAGAGTCTAATCTATCATTTAGTTTTTATTTGCGTTTATGAGATGATAACCACTTATTGAACCAATTCATATTTTAATTATGTGTGTGCATGCACACGGACAATATTATCTTATCATATCATTCATCCAAACGTTTTTTTTTGTGTATGCGTAGGTATGTTTATTTACAAGGAGTTTGTATGTAGTCTTTATTGTTTATTTATTGTTTTGTATTAGTGTGTACTCATATATAGAGATATGTGTAGATATTTATTTATTTTTGATGTATTGTTTAGGTTAATTTAAAATTTTCGGTCCTTTTATCTTTCCATTGTGGTGTCTACTCTTGTTTCTGTTGTCCTTTCAATCGTTCAAAGGTTAACTGGAAGAGATCGCTTTAAGGGCTAAGATCGCCTTTCTACATCTTTTTCTCTTGTTAATTGTAATTTTCATAATTATGTGCTCAATACAATAAAATCGTTTTTGTCAAATTTAAAACCTAAAAGTGCTAAAAGTGGCTCCGAAGCGGTAACGTTTCGTGTGCTCTGCCTACCCCATTTGGGAATACAGGCGTGATGTTTGTGTGCGATCATTCATCCATTCGTGCCAGCTCTTTCGCAGCGAACTGTACCAATTTCCGCGTGCGTTGTCAAACATATGCGATGCAGATTGCACAGCGATCCGGTCCATTATGTGACTGCAGAAACCAGAGCATAAATGACTTGACTGTTAATTACGCAAATTCCACTTTCGTTACACGTCGACTGTGGCGCGCTGTTTTTCGCCATTGTACTTTGCCATTGGACCGTATGGCTTGGTTAGAGAACCCTACGAAGCTTGAGGTCCCGGGTTCGAGTCCTTCCGGGGCAGATATTTGTATGAATATACGAATGTTTGTTCTCGGGTCTTGGATGTTTAAATATGTATTTAAGTATTTATTTGGGCCGTTGGGTAATGTTTGTTTGGAAATTTTCTCATTTCTGGACTTAAAGTATGAATATAGGTATAGAAGTTTTCGATTACAATTAAAAATTATCTGTCTAGGTGAAATTGATAAAATTTCCCCCTAAAAGGGTGAAATGGGGGGGTAAATTTTGTATGGAAATTTTCTCATTTCTGGACTTAGAAGTATGAAAATAGCTTAGGTGTATAAGTTCTCGATTACAATCAAAAAATATCTGTGTAGGTGAAATTGATACTATTCCCATCTTCAGGGGTAAAATGGGGAGGGGAGTCAAGTTTGTATGGAAATTATCTCATTTCTGGATTTAGAAGTATGAAAATAGGTGTATAAGTTCTCGATTACAATCAAAAGTTATTTGTGTTGGTGAAATGGATCCCATTCCCCCCTTAAGGGGTAAAATGGGGGGTAAAGTTTGTATGGAAATTTTCTCATTTCTGGACTTAGAAATATGAAAATAGGTATACAAATTCTCGGTTACAATTAAAAAGTAGGTACATGCGGACGATGTCGTGGGCAAAACCTAGTTGAAAATATAACTGGCGAAAGGAGACTGATTAGATTTTTGGTTTAGTTTTAATTTAGGTTTCCAAATTATGTGATATAACTTTTTTTTTTATATACGACTGGAAGGTAAACGAGCAAGTGGGTCTCCTGGTGGTAAGAGATCACTACCGCCCAAAAACATCTGCAACACCAGGGGTATTGCAGATGCGTTGCCAACCCAGAGGCCTAAGTTGGAATACCTCAAGTGCCAGTAATTTCACCTATGTAATAAACTGGCTAAATAAATAGAATATTATTATTTTCAACCAGAAAACCCAATTCCACACGTAGGTAATTAACCGCGATCGCTTATTTACTAAAAAGGGGTAGAGCATCACGTTCCTGGATCGCCGGCCCACTAATAAATAATGAGGCGCACTGCGGGCACCGTACGGTCAACACTGGAACGCTAATGCTCCCTATCCTACTAATAATACAAGTTTCGTTTTTAATAAAAGCTTTTTTTGCTGACTGTACTTTTTGAACATAAAACTACCGTGTGACTCACTCATATTAATATACTCATATTAAATTGTATTTTATGAAAGATAAATAAAGATACATAGATAGAGACATACAGACACATGTCATGTGAGACATGGATAGAGAGATAGTTATTACATTATATTAACCTTATATATTAACCTCCTAACAAAATTATAATTGCCAGCAATGTAACGCAAAGTAAATTGCCAAACAATAATCAAAGTATCTGTCGGCTGTTATTTACACAAGCATTTACATTTACTTGTCAATTTAGTTTGCTGTACATTGCTGGCAAATATAATTTTGCTAGAAAGTAAACAAAGTCTGAATTTTACTTTATTAATAATAATAAATAAATAAATATCACGGGACAATACTTTAGGTTGGGAATGCACTTGCAATACCCCTGGTGTTGCAGATGTTTCTAGGCGGTGGTGATCTCTTACCATCAAGAGACCCACTTGTTTGCCATCCAGTCAAATAAAAAAAAATCTATTTAATGCGAGGGAAGCCGCAGGTTTAGGCTAGTGTACAATCTTCGGGAGACATTTAATTTTAATGGTTGTACCGGCTTATATCCAGTTTCTAGGACATCTTTCACATAGTAAATGCCTAAGCGTTATGAGCAAAAATAAAGGCTAAATTTGTATGGCGTATCACAAGGTCGCTCTTTACAAACATAGAGTTTAGCGTTAATTTATAACTAAACTAGAGCTTACTTGCGGCTTTGCACGCGTAAACAAGGTATTCTATCTGGTACAATTGAAAATCCGAGATTTTATAAAATTCCCCTGGAAATTCCCAAAATTTATATCGTGATTTTCATTGAGTTTTTGTACAAAATTTCATGACTTTAAGCCCAGCGTACATACTTAAATACATATTTAACATCCAAGACCCGAGAACAAACATTCGTATTACTCATACAAATATATGGCCCGACCGGGATTTGAACCTTGGACCTCCAGCTTCGTAGTCAGGTTCTCTAACCACTTGGCCATCCGGTTGTCCAACGGTACTAATTATAGAAGTGTAAATACTACGAAAAAACACCTATTTTTAGAAATATATTTTTTATTATATATCACATACACACCAAACCTAAAAAAATACACAATAGAAAACAATATTGCAAATAAAAAAAAAATTAAATATTAGAAAACAATAAAGCAAATAAAAATAGAGGATTTTCTAATGAAGACTAATATATTAAACCCAAATCAGTTTGGTTTTAGGAAAAATAGCTCCACATCTCTCGCATGTTTTACCCTAGTCGAGAATATTAGTAAGTGTCTCAATGACAAACAATCAGTGTTAGCCATTTTTCTTGACATGAGCAAGGCTTTCGACCTGGTTTGTCATAAAACTCTACTGGATAAAATTGAGAAATATGGTATCAGGGGTAATGCTCATTCCTGGCTAAAAAATTACCTGTGCGGACGCAGACAATATGTTGAAATTACAAATATTATAAAAAATAAGAAATGTATTCATAAATCTCTTCCAAAAACAGTCAGCAGTGGCGTACCGCAAGGTAGCGTACTAGGACCCCTTCTATTTCTGCTGTACATTAATGATCTGCCGGCATCCTTAAGTCACAATTGTATACTTTTTGCCGATGACACCACCTTAATCATTAAGAGTAGGGATAAGACCAGACTAGAAACCGAAGCAAATATTGAAATGCGAAAAACTATTAAATGGCTAGAGGATAATAAACTCAAATTGAACACAGATAAAACTAAAATAATACATTTTCAGAACCATAATTCTCCATACCTTGATCTTAAAATTAATCTAAATTTCAATTCAATAAATACGGTTGACTCGACCTCCTTTCTTGGTTTAACAATAGACAAGCATCTTAACTGGAAATTACACATCGATAACGTATGCAGCAGACTAGACAGATTTGTGTATGCTCTACGAAGGCTTAGGATTCTAACGTCGAGAGAGGCCGCCCTATCTGCGTATCATGGATATGTGTCGTCTGTGTTACGCTATGGGCTTATCATTTGGGGCAACTCAGTTGACGTACAAAGAGCATTCATAACTCAAAAAAATGTGTTCGAGCCGTATGTGGCGCTCAATATTTAGATCACTGCAGACCAATATTCAAGGAGCTGAAAATTCTTCCCTTACCCTGCTTATACATATATGAAGTAGCTAAGTTTGTCAGGAAGCACCCTGATCGGTTTCCTTTATATGATACCGTTCGTAAAAAAATAAATGGAAGGTATCCAAACAAACTGTATGTTCCCAGACAAAAAAAGAAAATATATGGTAAAAATGTATATATAATGGCTATTAAAATATATAATAAGATTCCCAATGACATAAAATCACTAGATGTAAATAAATTTCATAAAAAATTATTTAATTGGTTGCTTGACATGTGTTTTTATTCAATTAGTGAGTTCCTAAATTATTATTAAACTAATGTATTCTATAAGATTGTATAATATTGTAAATTTATGTAAATTAACCGTAATTTTTTTTTCGACTATAATTGGATAATTTAATTTAACGAATATCAAATTTGTAATTCTAACATTTCTACGCCGATGAGGCAGGATATGACGAACTTTAACATAATTCGACCATCTTTGTTCCGTATTCTTGGAAATAAACAATTATTATTATTATTATTATTAAAAATATTCAAAATTGTAGTAAGTTATATTTTATGAAAAGTAATTTGGCTGCTGCTCACTCAACCGTCGTAAATTTCCGATTATATTTCCGTTAGAAAAGTTGCGGAAACAGAAACGTAAACGGACGTTAAAAATTGCGCGGAACTTCCGCAGTTGCAGAAACAGAAACAAAGGTCTGTCGCATCACTAATAACTATAATAGTCATCCTTACTATTATGATAATGCGGAAATACCTCTGTGTCTGTTATCTCTTCACGCTGAAACCATTGAACCGATTTAAATTTAATTTAGTAATCCTAAATTTAATCAGCCCATTTTAACAAATGAATTAATCCAGTATTAACTGAGCGTGAAACACTAATTTTGTATGTAAGTAGGTAATATGAAAGTAGCTTTTGCTTCAAGGTTTAATATCTCAAAAACAACTAAACCGATTTTGATGAAACATGTCTAAGAAATACCGCGTTATAAAACCTGATTTCAAATTTAAAAAAAAACGCATTCAAATCGGTTCGCCTGTTTAACACCTTCGGTGCCACAGACAGACACATAGCGGTCAAACTTATAACATCCCTCTTTTTGCGCCGGGGGTAAAAACTACATAAGTTTATGAGATTGCAGTTATATCTGGAATCTCTTCACGCTTAAACCGCTGAACCATTGTTGTTTATGACCCTGAAGACTTAGTTTTGTTGGATCGATATGAACGCTGTTTTTTTATTTGAAATCAGGTTTTCTAGCGATGGTTCATAGATAAGTTTCATCAAAATCGGTTTCAACATACAATAAATCAGGTACAGTCAGCATTAACATCTGCCACAACGGAGCGTGCAAAAATATCTGACACGTCCTTCCGGCCCTAGAAATAGAGTCGTATCAGATATTTATTACGGGAACTGTCCATTTTTCCGGGATAAAAAGTAGCCTGTGTCACTCTCTGGCCCATAAAGTATCTCCTTGCCAATTCACGTATATCTACATACAAACACACACACTTTTTACATTTTTAATATTAGTATGGATTTCGCCACATACTAGTGCAAAAACCTACGCACTTCCCGACTCTGCCTTGGCCAGTTATAAAATTTACAGGGTGAGTAACTAGTAGCATAGTAAATTAGGAGAAGTATGTGAACTTCGACCCTTTAGGAGACATATATAACTTTTTACATTGCTTATAGGTAGGTAGGCATCTATTATTTTTTCATGCGTCCTTGCACGAAAGTATTACACTACACTTACTCGTATGTACTACTAATTTACAACTATACCTAATACAAAAAAATACGTAAGTACTAGTACGCAAACGAAAAAGGTGATCATTTCGCGAAGCAAACGCAAGACGAGCGAGCTAAAATCAAAACGTACGGCACCGGCAGCGCAGCCTTGACTGCAAAAAACTTAAACCTCCTTAAATTACCAGTGTGTGCGTGCGGCGAATACGTGCGTACCGGCGCGCACACATTTAAGCCGCGCGATATAGGTAATTTTGTTTCTAGTGAAGTTAAAATAAAATAAAAATCTAAATAAAAATAGCCTTTATTCACTGATAATAAAAAATACAATATTATAGATTGTTGACACCAGCCACATTCGTATCAGGTTGTCTCCAGGACATAGGCCTCCTCCAGCCGCTGCCATTCTCCTCTATCCCTCGCTTCTCTTCTAAAATCTTTAGGCAGGTCATCCTCCCACCTTTTGTGTTGCCTTCCTCTACTTCTTTTGCTTTCTAGTGAACTTACTTCTACTTTAATATCGTAGTAGATTTTATAGCATGTTTCAGTACAATATGGGCGATTGGACAGCGACCCTCGCGCCCCTCCACTTTGGAAGGCGCGTGACCTGACTACCCGGGCCCTATTACCAATTACCACGCTGACAGGTGCGATTACTTTCATAGAGAGCCATTGGAAATGTTAACCACGAAACGCTATAGGTACCAGCAGAGTTAAGAGAATTCTCTTCGTTCCATTCTCCACACAAGGGCCAATCAACTTTTTTACCGACACTAACCTTTCCGCGACATTTGGGCCAATCAATTATTTTACCGACACTTTGGGCGTCTCCTGCGTTACCAAAATTGTCTCTGGCGTTACCAAAAAATCGTACTTCCAACAAGATATTTCACGGTTTAATAGGTTGAACTTACGTAGGATGGCATGTATTCATGTAAGTTACACCATCTATTAAATTACAGAAAAAACATGTTTACTTACAAAAATCTGCAATTGTTTGAAAAATTTCGCGGACATATTAGTGTCAGTAAAAAAATTGATTGGCCCATCTTTCAAACAATGGCAGATTTTTGTAAGTAAACATTTTTTTCTGTAATTTAACAGTGGGTTACATAAATACATGCCATCCTACGTTAGTTCAACCAGTGAAATATCTTGTTGGAAGTACGATTTTTTGGTAACGCAAGAGACAATTTTGGTAACGCAGGAGACGCCCAAAGTGTCGGTTAAATAGTTGATTGGCCCACGAACGTAGTCCCGAGGCCTTATTGCCTAACGTTTCTGACACTCGCGATCGCAATGAAATAACAGTTTTTGTATGCGAAATATCTCATACAAAAACTGTCATTTGCTTGCGATCACGAGTGTCAAAAACATTAGGCAATACGGCCTCTGATCTCATTTGAAAACTAGGCAACAAAAGTAGATGAAATTTTGTAAGTATGGACTAGACGTAATTATCGATGCCTGTGGCTTTCAACAATTTACAAGCGTGGCACGAATATCAAAGTTGTCAAACTGAACTTACACGGTATTATTATTGTAGCGTCAATTTTTTCATACAAAGTGCATGACTTTTCTAGAAAATTTCTAGTCTACCTCTATTAAGTATTCATTCGTCTGTTTCAATCCTAGAAACTGTTTGGTACATTGCCTAGGGACTAAGAAAATAGCACGATAATCTGAGTTCTAACTACATAGTCACGTCGTTTATTTGCAAAGTTGCATGAGGTATTGACACTGATATTATGATACTCGAGCACCGACCGTTTTCAGAAAACCTCTCCCACGCTGCATACGACACCCACGCGGAGGTCAAGTTACAATGGCCATAACAACCAGTTATAAAAGACCTATTGCTTCCACCAATAACACCGACGAACAGAGCGCTAGACATAAAAGTCGTTTTGCTTGGACGTGTCCAATTTACGAAGACCCGATCGACCCTGCAGCTTGCGTTTATAAAGAGCTCAAGTAACAGTGGTTATTACAGCCAGTGTTGTAAAACCTGTAGTTTTAAGCAGCTTTGTAATGTCGGGAGACCAAGTTACAGCAGACATCCAAGAAGATACATTGGAAGTAAATTGCTCGCATTCGAATTGGAATCTTATTCGTTGGAGATAGGCGTTATTTTATGTAAGAGCTCTGTGAGAGGTGATTTTCTTTATTTTTATCGCTGATGAAAATAATTGCAATGTAAGTTGAGTTTTTATATTCTGTGAAAGAATTTGTGATGAGGTACCTGAAATACAGCCAATAGCAATGGTGTAATCTGGAGTTCACTTAGGCAATGACTTTTTTGTTTGTTTCGTTTTCATTTTTAATTTCTCATCTCTTCTACATTTTTACTGGGCACTACGCTGTTTTGTATTATGCATATATTTTGTACTAGTGTTTGCCCGCGGTTCTTTTTAGGGTTCCGGAGCCAAATGGCAAAAACGGAACCCTTATAGTTTCGTTAAGTCCGTCTGTCTGTCCGTCCGTCCGTCCGTATGTCACAGGCATTTTACTCGAAAACTACAAGATGTATATCAATGAAATTTAGAGTAGATGTCTTGTCAAAGCCGCTATTTAGTTTTGTAGTTAAATTACAAAAATAAACATTTATGGGGGGGGGGGGCACAGCCAGGGGGGGCAACAGAAAATGAAAAAAACAGCTCTTTTAAAAATATAATAAGGTTTATCAAAATTTTTTTGATTAGGTAAGTGAAGATTTCCGGAAATAATCGCTCCCAAAGTAGCAAAAATTGTGTCCCCCTATATCTTGTAAACCATTTGTCCAAAAATATATGCAAAAGATATGGAAAGGTAACGCTTAATAATACTTTCAACGAAAATTGGTTTCAACATGATCGGATATACCGTTTTTGAGTTATTGCCGAAAAACACTGAGTTTCTCAACATAAGGACGTAAGTGCCGTGAAGATACGTTCTGTTTCTGGTAATAGATTAAGACTGTGTAGTAAGTGTTTTAATTTTGTTATAACGTACTATGTATTTATGAACTGATATAATTTAGTAATATTATACAATAACATCTAATCAACTAACTAAAACTATATATAAACTAAACTAATATTACAAAATAAAAATATCATCCAAATTTTCGCCTCAGGCATTGACCCCAAGACGCTGGCAGCATTACGTACTTACATAATATTACTTGATTTTTTTCGTAATGGCTTCGGAACCCTATCTTGGGCGTGTCCGACACGCTCTTGGCCGGTTTTTTCTTGCTGACGAAGTCAAAAGCTAGTTTATATTACTAGGACATTTAACTTCACTGTTACATAACTCCAACATGACTCATTAACGTATTTCATCCCCCCTTACCAATTTCACATCCTTTGAAATTTACAAAGTTAAATTTGCAGCCGGTTGTTATTAAATCAGTTTGAAAAACTAGCAATTTAAAGTTTGGACAGGCGCACGGATAAGTTTGTGGGGTGGATACGTAGAGGAAGTTCGCTTGATTGCGCTACACTACACCTGTTGAACTACCAAGTTATATTTGCTGTCTATGGTGGCGCTAGTAGTCGCTATAATCGTGGAGTTTGTACGAGCTTAAGTTAGTACTCGAGTTGGCCGCCTGCGCAGATAAGTTGGTGGATTGGCTTGGGGGGAATTGTGGTAAAGTTTTTTAGTTCCTATAGGGTTTAATTGGACGTTTTTGTCTGCCCGTCTTTTTGTACGTCACTGGCACATAATTATGGTTTGAACTATCTGGCTAAAAAGTAGTTTTGCGCGGTCTAACGAATTGTGCAATTAATAATGGTTAAGTACCTACTCAAAAAATTAAGTCATATTTTTCAAAGTATTTCGTATTTTGTACAATCCATACTAATATTATAAATGCGAAAGTGTGTTTGTATAAATTACGTCATAAGTAACTGCTGTTATACAAAATCTATGGGAGAATCCGCAGTAGAACTAAGGTTATTGACATAGCCCGAAGAATTGCGAAACTGAAGTGGCAGTAGGCGGGGCACATTGCACGCAGGACTGATGGCCGATGGGGTCAGAAGGTTCTCGAATGGCGTCCGCGGACCGGGAGACGAGCTGTCGGTAGGCCTCCAAAAAGATGGAGCGACGACCTGGCTAAGATCGCGGGATCGCGGTGAATGCGGAAAGCACAAGACCGGTCTGAGTGGAGAGCCTTGGGGGA
Source organism: Choristoneura rosaceana (assembly GCA_037349165.1). NCBI lineage: Eukaryota > Metazoa > Arthropoda > Insecta > Lepidoptera > Tortricidae > Choristoneura > Choristoneura rosaceana. Next base: position 4,417,394 of record JAZBNJ010000006.1, on the reverse strand, counting down.
GGCCTATGTCCAGCAGTGGACGTCTTTCGGCTGACATGATGATGATGATGGGAATCACGTTGTGACAGCTAAAACAAGTACCTATATCAGTTGATAGGTGTTACCATCATCCTTAAAGTCAGATTTATTGGGTCCGTAAAAACTGACTTAGATGCTAAAGTTATCTTTATCTCGAAGGTTTCGGACCTGTTGCCGGCTGGGGCCGTAAAGTGGAGTAAGTGGAGTGCTAGGGCTGCACGTGTAATATCGATATCGGTAAATAAATCGGTATTTTTAAGGATAATAAGATTAGATGATTTATTTATATTCAACCTTTCTCTTAACAGGTTTAAAGCTGCACTGTTAAAACATTAGTTTCGCTTTGTTCAACTAAATTATTGTTTAATTGGTCATTTTTATTCTTTGTACGTGTTACTCTACTGTATAATTTAATAGTGGCATATTTGCTGGTCTATGTTTCGTTTAAGTTTTATTTTCTTAAGTTTTTTTCTATATTGTACCGTTTTTTGCCCAAATAAACATTAAATATTAATATGATATGCCAATATCTACCAATATCTGACTCAACAAGCGTGCATAAATATCTGATACGACTCTATTTCTAGGGCCGGAAGGACGTGTCAGATATTTTTGCACGTTCCGCTGTGGCAGATATTAGATTAGATTAGATTAGATTCATTTATTTCCTGATGAAAAAATGCATTATAAGTACATGTAAAGTAGTTATAAGATATTCACAAAAGGATCGTCAAATTGTACACAAAAAATAATAATAATACATGATGATAGGAAATTTCAATAAAATGTCAGTTAAAAATAGAATCAGAATTACAATGTCAAATGAGAATCAAATTTAAAAATAATAACAATAATTTAAGGTAAAGACTTAAAAATAAAAATTACAATTGCTATGTCAAATAAAAATAAAAAAAAGATAAAAAAGATATTAATGCTGCCGACTGTACTATGGATGGCAACGGATTGGCATTTTAAACGGACATCTTAGTAGTAGTAGTAGAACTATTTTCTGTATTTTTTAACTAGTAGTTATAGATATAAGGCAGGATAGAGGATAGGATATTATGCCGATTTGTGATCATTTCTTGACCGTGATACGTATTTTTATTTGTTTATTTTATTTTTTATAATATCATGTATAAATGTTTTCTTTCCTTACCAACCGACCGACGGTTTTGTAAAGAAAGAATTCTTTCTTTCCAAAAAACGACGGTAAATTTACTTTCTTTGTAAAAAGTATCCTTTATAATAATTAACGATGTAGATGGGAATAACTATCGTGAAAACCTTAAATTTGTCACGACTGAATCAATTCTCACGTGTAAATGATAAAATCATAATCATCGATATCGATAGTACCGTCACTTCGTGTCGATAACATCGTCATTTCGTTACATTGCAAGTATAGCGAATCCTATTTGGGCCAGTTAAGCTCCACGGGGTTTAGCGCGAAACGTTTTAATGGTTTTTTTACATTCCTAGCATTCGGGATCTGAGAGTTTTTCTATTGAAATTCCAGGATTTGGCAAAATTTCCGCAGAAATTTCATCGAGAATTTCATCACAGTTGTATAAACGCGCCGAATTACATCTCTAATTTTAGCTGTTGAAAATTTGGAATTTTATCCTGATCCCGTGGGAATTTTGGTAAAAGTGACTTAAGTGTTATTCCCGACTTATTTAAGTTTAAGCTAAATTAAGTAAAGTGTTTTGTACCCGAATCCCGGTTGCCACGTGACTTTTGCCTAGTGTGGGACCAACGGCAATTCCATTTGTAATGCGATACTTTTTCAATAAACTGTTTTTTTATTTTTTTTTTACTTCCAACTATTTATGACCATACCAAATTTTGTCCAAAATTCAATTCAGCAACAGCAGCAACAGCTTCAAAAGGGATCCCTTCTACTCCCATAAGTAACAAGTCTGGGCTGGGGCTGTTTCACCATCCATTGATTAGTCTTGATTTACGGTTAAATGTGATGCCATCTCTATTAGTTTCGTTCGAATAGACGGAGACGGCATCAGATTTAACCGTCAGTTAACACTAATCAATGGATGGTGAAACAGACCCATAGTGTAATTATGTTTGTCATAATTTTTGTTAGTCTATTTTTTATCAAAATCGGTTCAGCCGTTTTTGAAATATTGAACTTTGAAGTGACAAAGTCGGGGGTTTTCCAACTTTTTGGATTATTGTTAGTAAAATTATTTAAATTTTGGAAATTAGATTCAGATACCACCAGGAGACCTACTTGCTCGTTTGCCTTCCAGCCGAATAAAAAAAAAGATAGATATATAAATATTTCCAGATGCAAGGAAGCAATGTATATACGGACACAGCTTTGTACGCAAACTAGCTAAAATAGGTTTCCGCAAACAGCCGGTATACGATACTTTCACCAGGTTGTTCTAAAAAACTATAATTACGGTACCATCACCATCGGATTGCCTTGTAACCTATTGCAGTACAAGTGATAGACTTTTGACTTTTTAAGTCATAAGAATATCACTACATTTTCACTTCTCGTGCTCGTAAAATTCGTGTTTATGCTGGATCTAGGCGACATAAAATTGCTTTTTATGCTCTAGTGCATTAAGTAAAATCTTCGTCGACAACCAAGGCCGTTTGTATTTGTATAAAACTAAAAAAATAAATCATAATTTATCGAGAAATCTAAATATTTATTATTATATAAGCAATGCATGTAAAATAAAAGGTAGGTAAGTACCTACATAGTAAGTGAACAATAATGTCTTCACTGTTATTACATCTCGCAATCGAAGTGAAAAACGAAGTGAAAACTCGAGCATTAAACCCATTTACCAGTGAAATATAACCCTTTTAGAGAGCAGTTTATCTGAATTAAGACCCGAAACATTTTACTCATTCAATTTGCTGCAGTTTTTTTAGTACATTGGTCCATTAGGGCTGGTGCAAAGCACTAGCAGTTCTACTCTACAAGCACGCATGTTCGTATATTAAGTACATTTTATATTAAAAGACAGAAAAAAAAGAAGAATTGTATCTCACCGATTGTTATTGCTTTCTCTTATTTAAATTAAAACCTTTCCTTCCAAGAATTATAGACTAAAAAATGGCTGATGACATTCAGAAGTACATATTATGTATTTAGCGATTACTTTAATGTTGCAAAAATTTCGTGTCAAAGTCAAGTACTGAAAAAAGTAAGTTAAGTGAAGTATGTATTTTAGTGCCTTTTGCGTCATTTTTTTTTTATTTCAAAGTGTTCCTCCGCGGAAAGTAGGGTTGTAACATTTTTGCATCCTGTACCACTACCATGAGTTTACAATGACCGTACTCGATAGCGACGGCGTAAATTTGAAAGGAGAATTGTACAGCGCCTCTACAAATAATTTACGCCGTCGCAGAGTACGGTCACTGTAAACTCAAGGGCTACTCCGAAACACAACGTTCGAAGTTCGTGTCGTGCGGTTCCTCTCACACTTACACTATTTAATACGAGAGCGAGAGGGATCGCACGACACGAACTCCGAACGTTGTGTTTCGAGTAGCCCTTCTCATGGTAGTGGTACCGGTTTTAGATTCGCTGTCGCTTGTGCCCAGCGCCCGCGCAGGCCGTTACGTCAGCGCACGGACTTGTAAATTTGACATTAAACGCAGAAACCGATGCAAAGGTTGCACTGACAGCCAAGGCCTCAGCCCACCCGACTGTCTCGATATGGGCAGAACAAAGATTGATGCCAGCTTTTGTTTAGTTTTAGTTTTAGTTTTGAAGGTTTGTGTTTAAAGGCAGGACGTTCGTGCACCCACGTAAAGTATGTTGGATAAGTCAACGCGTACGCACATTTTGGAATATACAAAACTATACTACGGTTTTATTAGCGTTAGAAGTGTTAAAATCTTGACCTGTTTTTTTCTTGAAAATTCTACCTTTAAGTAAAATAAAATATACTTTATTTACATTGACATGGTTTCATATATACTGGTCGCTAATTTTTAACAAACGATTTCCAGTATAATGATATTTAAGTTTATATAGCTTACCATAATTATATTGCTGCGCTAGTGTGCTTAAAAACGAAGTATACTTACTTAATTACTACACATTGTACACATACCTAAAATGTCAGATTTTACATAATTGTCTAGATATTTGTGGTATCGGTATTGTTTATTTACAGCATAGCATATCGAATATATTCAGTGTTAAATGTAACACTAACTCGGTTATTACGAAAACAAAAATTTAACTTATCTTATAATCATAACTGGAACAACTGAAATTTCCTTGTACAGAGGTAAAATGAAAAACTATCGCGAAAAAACATGTCCCACAAAAGGTATTGGCAAAATAAATAACGGATTACGGATACTGATGGTCCATATTACCTATATATATTCATTGCTCTATATATCTTCACAGTTTTGCGTAACACATGTTTTCTAATGTAGCCCATCTCCTCTACGTTCTGCTGTATGATCGTAATATAATAAATATACCTAGTTATGGCTGGGACACAAAAAAGTAAAAAAAAATATACGTATTCGTAATTTAAAAAAGAAAACCATAGGTATGGATTTCATTTTTTCTATTTATGATCCTAAGAAACTCTTCTGCCTCTATGTAACAAACTACCCCGGTAGTACTGGCAGGCACATCCAGTTACACTAAAAAGAAAAAAAAAATTAAACTTAAATGCATTCGTAAATTGAAAAAAAAACATAGACACGGATTTCACTTTTATGGAGCATTTTGAATAGACGACCGCTAATCGCCTGATGTTACGTGTTCGACCGCAAGAGAAATGTATGGCACATCACTAATCAGGGTTGCCATATGCTAGGATGAGCCTAAGTCTAAACTTCTTAAATGCTGGGACTCGAGTTATCCGCAGAAAAATAAGTGATAGTGATTGGTGTTTTACTTTAGTGATTCTTTATTAACATCTTTTTTTTTGTTATGCTATTCTACTTTGTCACGAATAAATGAGTTCTTTCTTTTCTTTTCTTTGATAAACCCCCGAAACTACTGTGGCACTGTTTTATCCCATATTCATCAGTTTAGGGTACTTGATTTTCTTGAAACAATGGCCACAGAGCAGTCTTTGATATCTGTAGCCTCAGCCGCTTCAGAAAATTGAGAGTTCTGTCAAACCAAACCAACAGCCTGTGAAAGTATTCTGGATCAATTTAAAAATGGTATTCTAAATAAATAAAGACAGGATAATATGCAATCAAAATTAACTGCAAAAAAATGTCAAAAATAACACGACTAGGTACACATAAGCAGGTGGCAATGCGCTCAGGCTCAGCATAAGCTGCAAGCTAAAAAAATTGCAGCTCTGATTTGCCCCCGTCCTACAGAGTGAATAGCGTTAAAAAATCTCCTCTATGTGCCAATAATAATGTATACGACGCCTTTTTTAAATGTCATCATATACAATGCAGTAGGATAGTCAAAGTCAAAGTCAAAATCTCTTTATTCAATTTAGGCTATAACAAGCACTTATGAACGTCAAAAAAATCTACCACCGGTTCGAAGAAAACCTCTGTTGAGAAGAATCCGGCAAGAAACTCAACGAGGTATTGTTTTTTTTTAAACAGATTCACAATATTTATAAATGACATCTATATATATCACAAGTTTTTAACACAATTTTATTTTTAATAGATAGATTAGTTTAATATCAACTCTGAAGAAAGAAACTACTAGTTCAGAAATAAATTACTTTATGGCAAATGACAATTCTAGAAAACGATACATTCGGGAATATGAAATTCAGATAAACGATAAAAACCATTCGACGCACCTTACGTAAGAAAAATTTAAATACCGAACACCGTGTCGCCAATTGTAATTGTAACTGGCAACACATAAAGAAAAAAAATTTTTAAAATTGTTCCCTATTCAAAGATTCGTCCCATTCACTAATTGTCACACCGGCTGACTGATGATTGCGTCAATCCTAAACGGCGTGTAACAACCGTGAGGCGAGTGTCGCCGGCGAATCATCACTCTTCGTGAAATGGAGAAACGATTGTGGTAAGGCTCTGGTAATTCATAAGAAGAACGACCAGCGATTTATATTTTACTCATAAGTAAGGTTGTTGATGTCGTTGTTGTTTTAACTCTTTATTGTAAATATAGATAAAACTCGATACTACCGTGAAACTCACTCATATCAAATGATATTGTAATGGATAACTCACGCGACTCGGCGGCTGCCGCAACGCAACACGCACTACGCGCCACCGCTCTGCTCGCGTGCTCCTTTGAAGAAGGGCTACGAAATATGTACAAAGGCGAGCTTATCCCTTAAAGGGAACTCTTCCAGCTGTTTTGACGGTATAAGGTAAGCTTCTTTAAGATAATTGTAATCCAGTTCAACAATTTGCTAATTGTCACAGCGCCCGCAACTGATGATTGTGATGATTGCATCAGACCAGTTACAAAACGGTGTTTAACAACCACGAGGCTATAGTCAATCTTCGTGTAATGGAGAAACGATTATTGGGTTCGGTGGATAACTACAGAGCGATGAGTGATGGTTGAATCAGTTAAATTGAAATTCAAGGATTTGACTCCCATTCCGTACCAAACCGCTTGTACAAACAATATTTGAGTGCTTATTAGTGATGAATCCTATTAGAAATGGAAATCTGGATTCAAAAGATTCAAATCCTTAAGCGAATATGATATAAGCTAAATTTTAAATCTTATCGACGTGGAGTTACTTACTCTAACCAATCTATCAAATAGAACGGCTTGCGATCGGCTATTGACATACTATGAAACCCCAAAACCTCCGGGTTAACCTCCTGATTCCTGACATTTATTAACAAACTTAACATTTAAGACCTAGACGTGGTTGACCTTCTTTTTTATTTTGGACATTATTTCAAAATTCTTAGAATTCTTTATTCAACGAACAATTTGTACTTTATAAAGTACATTCGGCCGTTATTCTTAGTGTTTATTATTCCTTTATAAAGTACGCTAGGGCTTAGGAGGTTGAACGAAACAAATGAAATGAAACCAAGTACGCAACAATTTTAATTCCAGTTGCAGCCGTTGTACCAAAAACGCTCCCGCTCCGCTCTCTCCTAGCCGCAGCCTTATTCTAAGCGCTGACAGTGAAAATTGAATTTTATGCCCAGCGCTTAAGCACGAAAGTACGTCGTCCAGGGAAGACATTATTGACAAATCTACGAGCATCGACAGATTGAGATTAGCGACATCATTGAGCAAGAGATTTGGACACAAAATGTATTTTACAAGCAAAATTACACAAAAATGTACACAAAGGAATGAAATTGATCATTTTTGTTACGTTACTTAAAAGGAATGACAATCTACGAGCTAAGTTTACATATAGATGATTGTGAGAAAAACCGGCCAAGAGCATGTCGGACACGCCAAGGGTTCCGTAGCCATTACGAAATAATTTAGTCATATTTTTCTAAAAATTTCGTTTGTTGTTTGACGGTATATTATATCAAATATTGTTATATATAACAACATAAGATATCTCTTGCGGACCGCAACCCATAAACACACACACATAACAAAAAAAAAAAGATTGACTGGTACTACTGGTAGAGATCCCTTAAAGGGATAAGTTCGCCTTTGTACATACATTTCATTTTTTGTCAATTATGTTCGTTTTACCTATTTTGTACAATAAAGAGTTTAGATACACACATACATACAAAACATGCTAGAGGTCTCTTCATTGCCTAAATTCTTGGTGGGCTATATGTACAGTCGGAGTAAAAAAAGGTTCGTCACTATTCTCTTAGTCATCACTCTTATTCACTACGCGCCACCGCTCTGCTCGCGTGCTCCTTTGAAGAAGGGCTACGAAATATGTACAAAGGCGAGCTTATCCCTTAAAGGGAACTCTTCCAGCTGTTTTGACGGTATAAGGTAAGCTTCTTTAAGATAATTGTAATCCAGTTCAACAATTTGCTAATTGTCACAGCGCCCGCAACTGATGATTGTGATGATTGCATCAGACCAGTTACAAAACGGTGTTTAACAACCACGAGGCTATAGTCAATCTTCGTGTAATGGAGAAACGATTATTGGGTTCGGTGGATAACTACAGAGCGATGAGTGATGGTTGAATCAGTTAAATTGAAATTCAAGGATTTGACTCCCATTCCGTACCAAACCGCTTGTACAAACAATATTTGAGTGCTTATTAGTGATGAATCCTATTAGAAATGGAAATCTGGATTCAAAAGATTCAAATCCTTAAGCGAATATGATATAAGCTAAATTTTAAATCTTATCGACGTGGAGTTACTTACTCTAACCAATCTATCAAATAGAACGGCTTGCGATCGGCTATTGACATACTATGAAACCCCAAAACCTCCGGGTTAACCTCCTGATTCCTGACATTTATTAACAAACTTAACATTTAAGACCTAGACGTGGTTGACCTTCTTTTTTATTTTGGACATTATTTCAAAATTCTTAGAATTCTTTATTCAACGAACAATTTGTACTTTATAAAGTACATTCGGCCGTTATTCTTAGTGTTTATTATTCCTTTATAAAGTACGCTAGGGCTTAGGAGGTTGAACGAAACAAATGAAATGAAACCAAGTACGCAACAATTTTAATTCCAGTTGCAGCCGTTGTACCAAAAACGCTCCCGCTCCGCTCTCTCCTAGCCGCAGCCTTATTCTAAGCGCTGACAGTGAAAATCGAATTTTATGCCCAGCGCTTAAGCACGAAAGTACGTCGTCCAGGGAAGACATTATTGACAAATCTACGAGCATCGACAGATTGAGATTAGCGACATCATTGAGCAAGAGATTTGGACACAAAATGTATTTTACAAGCAAAATTACACAAAAATGTACACAAAGGAATGAAATTGATCATTTTTGTTACGTTACTTAAAAGGAATGACAATCTACGAGCTAAGTTTACATATAGATGATTGTGAGAAAAACCGGCCAAGAGCATGTCGGACACGCCAAGGGTTCCGTAGCCATTACGAAATAATTTAGTCATATTTTTCTAAAAATTTCGTTTGTTGTTTGACGGTATATTATATCAAATATTGTTATATATAACAACATAAGATATCTCTTGCGGACCGCAACCCATAAACACACACACATAACAAAAAAAAAAAGATTGACTGGTACTACTGGTAGAGATCCCTTAAAGGGATAAGTTCGCCTTTGTACATACATTTCATTTTTTGTCAATTATGTTCGTTTTACCTATTTTGTACAATAAAGAGTTTAGATACACACATACATACAAAACATGCTAGAGGTCTCTTCATTGCCTAAATTCTTGGTGGGCTATATGTACAGTCGGAGTAAAAAAAGGTTCGTCACTATTCTCTTAGTCATCTATTTTCCTTTGCTCAGTATGAGCGCTCATCTGCTTTACCGATTGAGTAGGACATACTGCGTCAACCTGTTAACCTGCTAAACATAATTAGGTGACCATAGCAACCCTACAACTAAACCTTGGCACAGTTGGCACTGACAAACATTGACAATTAAATAGAACATTATTTGATTGAAACTTTTACGTAGTTGTTTATTAAAAAGGTTTTGTATTGATATGAAACTAGACATATTATTATGTCAGAGGTGTGTACTATTTTGATCCTTGTTGTCATGCCAAGTAAATATAATTTGATATGCACTAGTCTACTCAGTACTTTGGTTTCAAAACGTACTAAGAGTCTATGACTTCGTAAAGGAATCAATTTAATAACTGACGAAGGTTTTTCTACCCCCACTGTACGTAGCATTTGATATAAAAAATATATATATATATAAAAGGCAAACCTGACTCACTGGGTTATATATCAACGCACAGCTCAAACCGCTGGGCCTAGAAACTTGAAATTTGGTACAGAGGTTCTTTCTATGATGTAAGTGAGCACTAAGAAAGGATTTTTAGAAATTTATCCCCTAAGGGGGTGAAATGGGGGGGTGAAGCTTATATGGAACTTTCTCATTTCTGGACTTAGAAGTATGAAAATAGGTGTATAAGTTTTCGATTACCATTAAAAATTATCTATGTAGGTGAAATGGATAAAATTTTCCCCTAAAGGGGTAAAATGGGGGGTAAACTTTGTATGAAAATTTTCTATTTTCTGGACTTAGAAGTATGAAAATAGGTGTCTTAGTTCCCGATTACAATTAAAAATTATCTGTGTAGGTGAAATGGATAAAATTTCCCTCTAAAGGGGTAAAATAGCGCACAATAACCGAATTCCACGCGGGCGAAGCCGCAGGCAAAAGCTAGTAAAAAATAAAAAAATATCCAGGTGAAAAGCAGCTTTATTAAAGTGTCTTCCAAAATAAGACAAACAATGGGACTCGAGATATTAATTACGGCCGAGACATGCGACGGCCTATTCTGTGCCATAACAGGAATGTATACTTATTACATTCTTGGCGTACATAAGCATGCATCATATTTTACGTGTATATAGATAAGATAGGTACTACCAATAAATCCATACTAATATTATAAATGCGAAAGTGTGTGTGTTTGTGTGTAGGTTTACCCGTTTTTTCGAAGCCGTGTTGGCCTAGTGGTTTGACCTATCGCCTCTCAAGTTGAGGGTCGTGGGTTCAAATCCCGGCTCGCACCTCTGAGTTTTTCGAAATTCATGTGCGCAATTTACCACGAGCTTTGCGGTGAAGGAAAACATCGTGAGGAAACCTGCACAAACCTGAGAAGCAATTCAATGGTGCGTATGAACTTCCCAATCCGCACTGGGCCCGCGTGGGAACTATGGCCCAAGCCCTCTCATTCTGTGAGGAGGCCTGTACCCAGTAGTGGGACGTATATAGGCTGGGATGATGAATATTATACATGCGAAAGTGTGTGTTTGTGTGTAGGTTTACCCGTTTTTTCAGTGAACTCCCATTCACATAGAATTTCACAGCGAAGTCTAACACCCGTATTAGAGAAGTAAATGCCATTACTTGAGTAAAAGTAATTACTCAAGTAACGATTTTTATTCTATAGTTGAGCTTTTGAAATTAAAAAAAAAATGAAATGAAATGAATGTTTATTCACAGAACATATGGTACAAAGTTATAAAAAAAAAAAGTAGTTAAAATTTGAACTGTCAAATGTTAGATTGCTTAGCCAAGTCATAGTCACCATTTTCTTTACTCAAGCATTTACTTAGCAACAAGTAATGACTCGTTTATAAATACTGGTGTAAGTAATGGCTCTCTTTGGGTACGGAACCCTTAAAACCGCATCGACATCGGTGCATCGGTTCGGTTTGACAGCTGCCACAGACAGACTTTCGAGGTCAATCAAATTACGTCAGCACCGAAGGGGGGTGCGGGTTTTCTTTGCTTTGCTTATTTTTGATGACATGGGGGGTCTAGATGGTGCTTACGTCACCAATATTTATTACTAGCTTTTGCCCGCGGCTTCGCCCGCGTGGTTTTCGGTTATCGCGCGCTGTTTCCTCGGGAACTGTGCATTTTTCCGGGATAAAAAGTAGCCTGTGTCACTCTCGGGCCCACAAACTATCTCTATGCCAAAAATCACGTCGATCCGTCGCTCCGTTACGATGACGAACAAACATACAAACACACTTTCGCATTTATAATATTAGTATGGTTTTTTTTTGCAACATGTAGTAGGTTTTAATTCAAGCAAATATGTCTACCCTACTTGCAACAAATTCACATGAATAACAATAAAGAAACCTGAATAGATTTAAAAATATATCGGCGGCCGATCGTAAAATCCACCAGATCACGAAATTCCTAGGCACATCATTAAATGGCGCCATTTCATGATATGCCTAAAAGTTGTCCAGGCATATCACGATGTGCCTGAGAAACAATACGGCAAATCGATTAGAGCAACGCATTCGTCGATATTCCTAGCTTTATACCGGGCATATCGTAATATGCTGGAAAAAAGATTGGTTGGTATGAATTGTGACCACTACGCACGAGCCGAGCGAGCGAAGCGAGCGTGCCGCGTCAGCGGCCGGCGAAGTGCCAGAAACGATATGGCGGCGTTTCATGATATGCCTAGGAATTTCGTGATCTGCCTAAACTAGCCAAATCATGAAACGGCAGCGTTTTAAAAAGAGGGGGCATTATGTACGTCGTCAATCCGTTTTAGCGGAAGCATACGCTTAAGCAGCAACAAATCAAGACTAAGAATTCTACTTTACTGCATCGTAATAAGAGATAAAATTGTATGATGTTAGTATATAACGAGGGTATTTACATGAAAAATAAGCGTCGCTGTACTAGAGTAACCTCTGTCCCTTATTGAGGACAAAGCATTCTTGGCATGACTTCAAGAGCTGCTTGAATTTATTATATTGTTTGTTTGTTTGTTCATAACAGGACTTAGGCTTTACTTGCCTGTAAACCTGCAAATTGGGTCACGAAGTTTTCTAGTTCTAGTTCTATATGGTACACTGCCGTTTAGGCAAAATATTTTTCGCCAAATTTCACTGATTCAAAATATGTATAGGTATATAACTCACTAGGGTAGACCGGGGACAACTGAAACGATTTGACTTTAACCGCCTGTAACTTTTTTATTTTTATGTTTAGAAAGATGTAGACCAATGGTTCCCAACCAGTGGTCCGCGGACCACCGGTGGTCCACAAGAACCAAAATATGGTCCGCGAACACTTTTAAATTTCACGGCCGATAAATTACATTGATTTAAAAAATATATATCAAAAATGATATGTTTTCTATTATAACAATATTGTTAATGCAAGTTACAATTAGTTTTTCTTTAATGTTTATTTTAGGATTGGTTCACTTTACTTTTCTTGTATGTAGTGGTCCCTGCCAACAACAAAGAAGTCAGAGTCACAGTAAAAGTAATCTTAACAGTACTCCGACTCGGCCGTATTCTTGAAATTTATACCTACGGCTGCGCGGAGCGCTAGGGTTGACAACTACAAAAAGTAAAACAGATGTGTGTAGATTTTTATTGTATGTGTGTAGTTTTAGGTGTAGAAATAAAACGTATGTTAATTTTATGATTATTTTTTTATTAATTAATTATAAGTTGGTAATCGAAAAAAACTTACGCCTATTAAGGCAAGTTCGAAACGACTTGTTGTTGAATTTTATGACGTAGAAAATTCTCATCCTTATGATAATTGGAATGGACGCATTAGCCCCGTAGGCGAAATAGCCCCGGTTGACCTTATAGAAATAATAATGCATCCACTGCGGTGGGTTAAAAATCCTAATGCTACAGTTTTTCAGTTAAACAGCGCACAGACATATAGACGGACGGATGGGCAGAACAGACAGACGCACAGATAAAATATATCTTATCTTATCTTAAGACAGCTGGACCGATTTTGATAAAACATGTCTAAGAATCATTGCTAAAAACCTGCTTTCAAATAAAAAACCGCAATGAAAGCGGTCCAAGCGCTACACACACACACACACGCACACACACACACACACGCAGAGAGACAGGCAGACACACACACACACACACACACACACACGCAGACAGACACACACACAGACAGACAGACACACACGCAGACAGACACACACGCAGACAGACACACACGCAGACAGACAGACACACACACAGACAGACACACACACAGACAGACAGACACACAAACAGACAGACACATACACAGACAAACACACACACAGTCAGACAGACACACACACAGACAGACACACACACAGACAGACACACACGCAGACAGACACACACGCAGACAGACACACACGCAGACAGACACACACGCAGACAGACACACACGCAGACAGACACACACGCAGACAGACACACACGCAGACAGACAGACACACACACAGACTGACACACACACAGACAGACACACACACAGACAGACAGACACACAAACAGACAGACACATACACAGACAAACACACACACAGTCAGACAGACACACACACAGACAGACACACACACAGACAGACAGACACACACACAGACAGACACATACACAGACATACACACACAGAGACAGACAGAGACACACACACAGACAGACACACACACAGACAGACACACACGCAGACAGAAACACACAGATAGACACGTTCATTTCCAAGTCAAAATGCAGAACTACAGATGGCCAAAATAAAAAAAATGTAAACAACAAGACTGTTTTAAACTAAACACGTTTTTATTAAAAATGTGAATTAATATTAGTTCAAATTCATAAATTCGTTCGGATTTATATTTTGATAGAAGATGTAATTTGTAAATAGCGATTCGCATATTTTTTCAATGTAATTTTCTATAAATAGGCACGTCATTATGGTTTACTTACATTTTGTTGAGTAAGTACCTAGACAAATTTTAATGAACTAATAACAAAGTACCTACCTAATAGGTATTAATCTTACCTTTCAGCATCAGCAGGAACTTGAAAAAATGACAATGTTGGTTTTATAATTGTTGTATTTAGGCACCCGTAAACACTGCAATACGCACAATCTCTTGACGCTGCCATTATTAAATAAAATATTTACTCCGAAGCGTTTTAGCCACGTTACGAAATCGAATCGGAGGCGATTAGAGCGGATGGCGCAGCGCAGCGAACGCGAGAACGCGACCGACTTGCGCGACGCGCGGAGTGGCTCTGTGGCACTACGAACTTAACTGAGTTAGCTGCAGTGTAAAACGCGCCGCTGAGTCACGCTGAGTCCGGGCGTCGATTTTGGCCCTCTAGTATGAAGTCGAACTACTGGTTAGATTACTTCTATTGTGTCAGAGTGGTCCCTGGTGAAGAAAAGGTTGGGAACCACTGATGTAGACCTAAATTATTTAAATGTTTAGTTTAAAAAATTGTCGCTTAGTCAATTTCTCCTTTCAAGCGTTAAATATTTTTACTTAATTTTTTCATTTTTTTTTTCAATACCTATCCAAACCTCACTACCACATTTGTAGGGTTCTGTAGTCAACTATAGTAGTACTAAAAATGTGGTCTCGTCAACTGGAGGATATTTTTTACTTTGCCCGGTACATGCTTGGTAAATGAGAATATTGTATGAGGTAACGGCGAAAGAAAGATGGCATCGCTTACATTCTAGCAAACTTTATTTAGCTAGAATCTAACATAAGAATAATAAAATATGTTGACAAACAAATACATACATCAAGATCCTAGACATAGATAGGCCAAGAACGAACACACTAAGGTCACAGAACACAGAATAAAAGATAATTACTTGATAAGTACTTAATAGCAAAGAATTATAGAGAAAATATTCAAATCTGCTTAATGCTAAATACAATTTCGCAAAACTTTCTCTCACTGGAAAAATATTTTTTCCTTCTCATCCAAGTTTTCGGAAGTGTCTTCATTGAGTCTCGGTTTTAAGGGTTCCGTAGCCAAATAGCAAAAAATGGAACCCTTATGCATTCGTCATGTCTGTCTATCTGTCTGTCCGTCCGTATGCTACAGCCACTTTTTTCCGAAACTATAAGAACTATACTGTTGAAACTTGGTAAGTAGATGTATTCTGTGAACCGCATTAAGATTTTCATACAAAAATAGAAAAAAAAAACAATAAATTTTGGGGTTCCCCGTACTTAGCTCTGAAACTCAATATGTTTTTTTTTTTTCATCAAACCCATATGTGTGAGGTATCTTTGAATAGGTCTTCAAAAATGGTATTGCGGTTTCCAATATAATTTTTTTCTAAACTGAATACTTTGCGCGAGGGACACTTCCACTTAAGAATTAATTTCGAATCCCGAACATCCGGTCGAATATTCGTATTCAGTGAAACCCATGTTCGGCCCATCCCTAATAATTTGGCCAAAAACTAGTTGGAAATAGTTGGTACGATTTCTGACGCTCAGCCATTTCCAATGCTGACTGTACGCGACAGCAGACATCAATTTTGCAGAGCTTACCTTGTCATGTCACAACATTCCCATTATAGAAACGTATTTACATGGTATTCTACTTTAGCCTTTGTTACCTAAATACATGTGCACATACATATACAGGTCGATTCACAAGAGATGGCACGAATAAACTGAATGAGAGAATTAGGTACCAGGTAGGTAAGGTCTATTAGTGCATCACAAAATGGTGGAGTACAGATTCATTAAGTGATAAGTAATTGTATTGTAAGAAGTATATTATACTGGGTGACCTTAGCCTCTGGAAAAATACGAATAACGCTGGCTTAGCAAGATATTTAAAACCAAACTGGAAAGTATCACAACAATCAGTCCAATATTTACCGAAAAACTAATAGTTTCCAAGGTATCACTTTGGAGCAGCCTGTGTATTTCCAGCCTGATTTCATAGATTTTTTTCTAGTCTAATTAAGCAAATAACTTTTTTAAGATATTGCTAAGCATCAATCTTATACATGGTTTCATTATTTGTCCAGAGGCTAAGGTCACCTTGTATACTTGTTTTTGCAAAATCACAGTGACAATTTTCATTCATTTTATACATATACATAAGTACGAATAGAGTACCTAAAACTCATGTCTATTACCGTTAATCTTCAAAAAAAAAGTTTATCAGTGACGTTTTTAAAATTAAAATTCGTCAACATCTCTAAAAATGTCGCTTAGGACAATTAGCTTTTTAAACGGTTAAAACTGTTTTTTTTTTGTCACTCTGTATACGCAAACAGTGATATACAGTTGTAGGGTAGTCTTCAGAAAAAATAGGGTACCTACTTTTTTAATTTTTTGACAAACAAGAAATAAAAACGTGTTCGAGAAGATACGTAACTTCCCGTTATCAAAGTTTTTTTGTTTGCGTGGGGGGGATCGCCTTGGCGTAGGTTGTTCTGTACTTGTCGCTTAGGTACTATCCATATCGCAGTCAAATAAATATATAACTCTTATGCAATCCATTAATTACAAGTAGCTAGTTGCTTTATAATAATGACAATCCTATTAGGTACAGTGGGGGTAAGAAAACCTTCGTCAGTTATTAAATTGATTCCTTTACAAAGTCATAGACTCTTAGTACGTTTTGAAACCAAAGTACTAAGTAGACAAGTGTACATCAAATTATACTTACTTGACATGATAACAAGGGTCAAAATAGTATACACTTCTAACATATATCTAGTTTCATATCAATACAAAACCTTTTTAATAAACGACTTCGTAAAAGTTTGAATCAAATTGTCAGTGTTTGTCAGTGCCAAGGTGTAGTTGTAGGGTGTCTATGGTCACCTCATTATGTTTAGTAGTTGACAGGTTGACGCAGTATGTCATACTCAATCGGTAAAGCAGATAGCGCTCATACTGAGCAAAGGAAAATAGATCTTAGGGTGACGAACCTTTTTTTACTCCGACTGTACGTACCTATGTATAAACCAAATTGATGCAAAATGGCGAAAGTTTGTGAGTATGTTTATGAAGCTTTTACGCTAAAACGGCAACGGATTTGAATGAAATTGGTATATAGATATATAGATGAATCTCTGGTAGGTATGCCGCATTGATTGGCTACTTTATATTCCAATATTCCCACGGGATTAGGATGTGATGTCGGGCATTTATACTAATTACCTACACTTCGGGAGTTCTGATCGGAATTTATGATCTCAAAATTCAATTTAAACTGCCCCAGATGTATTGTTTTGCAGGAATGAAGCCGCGGGAAAAAGGGTAGTGTTCATTGTACAATTATGTAACGGGTTCAAGTTGTATTGTATGTACCTACCTACATGATTACTTACGCACTAACACTATGCTTGAGCTTGAACGAAATAAATTCCATCTACTGTAGGTACATATGCTTTTGTGTAAGTAGGTAATAATGACAAGTATATGAACGTAGGCACCTACTAATAGGTAACAATAATTCCTAACAAATAAAATTACCAACACGATTCTTACCAAAATAAAACAGATTTAAAATTCGCTTCGGCCGCTTAAAAGCTTAAAACAAAAAAATAATTAAAAATAATTCGCATAGCAAATTAATCTATGGCAATAAAACCATCAACACACGCCGCGACATTAAAAAAGCAGTTTCTAAAATTCGAACGTTTCTTTTTTTTCACAACTCACCAGTCAAAATAGCACGGACTACCGCCAGATTTGCGCCAATCACCGCCGCCAAAATCGAACGTTCCACTTATTACAAATTACAATTCACAACAACCAACCGTTCTTTAACATTTACAACATCGAACATCGAAAACTGAGAGCCGTTTTGTATACACGACCTAACTTTTAGAAGTAGAATTACAACACAACTTTTCGCTCGCTAACTATTATATTAACAGCACTTGAAATCCGCCTTATCCTGGTTAAGAATCACTAGGAATGTTTAATAATCCGATTCGGATCGCGTTTAAGTTTTAAACGAGTTTCACTGTATTGGAAATGAACACGATCGCTTTACGCGAGCGGCCATACTTGTTACGTGCAACGCGTACAACGGGTATAACAGGACTGAGGAAAAATGGCGAACCGACGAGGGGCCGTGGTTGGTCCGCTATGGACTGGGACCGCGCCGTGAGAGCAAAGATTAAACCGGATTCGCAGACTGTCCAACTAAGATTGTTTGAACTTCTCAAGCTTTGAAACTATATTACTTTTTCGCTGCCTGGTTTTCGAGGCTATTGACATTGGATTGCCGACTGGAGAGTCATCGCCTATGCAGGTTCCCCACGGGGTAGTGCCGCCCCCTTGTGTGCGCTGGATCTTTTCGTGGGACAGACATACATACGAAGTTGGTATTATTAACTATTTTATAAAGGGGGGCGTTAGTATGTTTTTATGTAGGGGGCAGCAGTCCATAAAAGGTAGGGAACCTCTGACCTCGTGGTTTGGTTAGCAAGCTGATTACAAAGCTTGAGGCCCCGGGTTCGAACCGTAATCGGGACTTTTTTAATATTATGTTTTCCGGTAAGTATGATTTAATTTATCTATATACAGGTTTGTTTATTCCTTACCTAAGACCCATACCCCATAGCTATGTTTACTTTGTACTTGATCCGTTGGTGTCTATTTTCCTATGATATTTATTGAAAATACGAATTTTCTAAATGGTTTGTGGTTCAGTTTTAACAAGGATACGAAAATCTTGACACAGCCAAACCAGTGCTACTCCAATGGTAATTGTTAGTAGAACAGAATGAACTTAAATTAAAATTATTTTTCTCAAACATGAAATGAAATATTGATTTTGTGTTACATTACAAATAATAAGCCGAAAAGTATCGCGCTGCAGGCGCTGCGGCTCGGCGGCCGGCGCGCGCTCACTCAAGCGGCCTGCAAAGAGATTTCATACAACTTTGCAGGCCGCTGGCCGGCAATGCGAACGTATTTTGTTTCAACGCGCGCTCTGCGGCACCTCGAGCAGCCAGCGCACGCAACAGAGCGACCAGACTAGCGTCCCGCCGCGTCATTTCCTGTATTTTTATTTTATTTCATGTCATGTTTGAGAAAAGCACTACAAAGCCTCAGCTGAAACGTGGGGTCTATATTTGCTTGGCAAGCAACTCCCTACTTCCTGGCCACTACAGTAATGTACGAATATACTGTAAGAACGGGTGTAATGCATTATCGGCCCGGCTAACACCGACATGGAAATACCGGCCCTGTTTTTTGTGTACACGCCCATACAAACTGACAGGAGCTTCTATGGGCGAGTGAGTACACGAAAAACAGGGCCGGTATTTCCATGTCGGTGTTATCCGGGCCGGTAATGCATTACACCTGTAAGAACTAGTACAACTTTTTATTTTGCTACTCGGCAACCAGACAGTATCCATTACAACAGACCTCCGCAAAGTATTCAATGTACCTGAATCAATCAAGTAACACAGATAAATTCTGGTAAGATTTAACCAGTCTTTCGGCGCGTATTCTTTGGAACGCGCAACAGTGCGGACTATGGCGGCTAGCTACTGCCACCATGCCACCGACACAGCGAAGAAACAGGTTTAAAAAAAATGCGAAGCCGTAGACAATCACGCCTACCTTCAACTTTTTTTAATTATTTCAGTGTTTTGAACACCAGGTACAAGAAGTAAGTACTTACATGGATAAATGCATCAACAAAAGTGAATAAAATATTAGATAGAATAATAAAATATTAATCAGTTATTTAAATGTTTCTCTTGACCTTTTAATGTTAATTTAAAATTAAAATCAAAGGTCAAGTCAACTAGGTATCTAAATTAATTTGTTTTTAAGTGGCTTAAATAGTCAAGATTGTGGCTGAATTGGAAGAAAGAACTTGGACTTTGTACAAATGGAATTATGTTAACAGATGTTCAAGATAACTTTTAGGTCAAGTCTTCTCATTTTGCTTCCTTAATTCCCTCTTTGTGTTTTAATATAATTTTTGTTGGCAGTAAGTCGTAGGTACTCGGGTTCTCAGCATGTCAGCTTTTAAAGTGCTGGTAACTAAGTTAGTACTATTATTGTCTTATATATTCTGTGGTGCTGGACTGGATCTATTTAGGTACTACTTTTCCGACTCAAAAACTAATGAGTGTTCGTCTATAAAATACGTCACATCTTTATGGGGTGTCAGGCAGTTTCTGTCGGGCTACTACGAAACTCGAAGTTCGTATGGTACCGTCCCTCTCGCTCTCGTATTAAATAGCATAATATAATTTTAACACAATTCAAATTCAAATTCAAATCATTTATTCAGTAAATAGCGGCGGTTGCTTTTCACCCGGTGACCCGCATGCTCGTTTTCCCCCTGTCATATAAAAAGGCCCGGTGGCGATTATTTATGTATGATGCGTAAAGCATTTTCACATCGCAAATATGTTTTTGGTAAAAAATTCATTCTT
This sequence comes from Choristoneura rosaceana, assembly GCA_037349165.1. Classification (NCBI taxonomy): domain Eukaryota; kingdom Metazoa; phylum Arthropoda; class Insecta; order Lepidoptera; family Tortricidae; genus Choristoneura; species Choristoneura rosaceana. The sequence goes on along the minus strand of JAZBNJ010000006.1, from coordinate 4,396,591 downwards.
AATACTAGATATTTTGCTGACTGTACTTTTTGTTGACTTTACTTGCATTGTCACCCGAATTACATTTGCATACCAAATTTCAAGTCGATGCCATTAACCGTTGAAGAGTTCCGTCCTGCGGAGACGATCCTGGCCGGACTAACGGTAACAGGATCTCTTCCCGATTATTGTATTGTCAGTGTCAAGCAAATTACATAAGTGTGCCAAATTTCAAGTCAATCCGACTACTGGAAGTTGGTCGAAATAACTTGCAAGATTTGACTACAGACTAGACAACGGGACAGGTGGAAACTAAATAAAAGCTCGTAAAAATAGTTGAAAAACCCCCGACTTTATCACTTCAAAGTTCAATATCTTAGAAACGGCTGAACCGATTTTGATGAAACATGTCTAAGAACCATCGCTAGAAATCCTGCTTTCGAATAAAAAAAAATGCATTCAAATCGGTCCACCAGCTTAAGAGCTACGGTGCTACAGACAGACACGCACGCAGACACACATAGCAGTCAAACTTATGACACCCCTCTTTTTGCGTCGGGGGTTAAAAAGAGATCAGTTGTAGGAAGATAGCCAAATTCGAACTTCGTATCTTGCCGTCCCGCTGACGCTTATGTTATTTAATACGAGTGTAAGAGGGATGGTACGATACGAACATAGATTTTCATGGCAGCCCCCCTGGAATTATTCAACAGTGAAAATTACAAGAACTACAACTAGGTGGTAGGACCTTGTGCAGGGTTCGCCCGGATTGCCACCACCATCTTGCTCGCTAATCCTGCCGTGAAGCAGTACTTGCACTGTCGTGTTTCGGCGTGGAGCGTAAAACAGCTGGTGAAATTACTGGCACTTGAGGTATCCCATCTTAGGCCTCTAGGTTGGCAATTCATCTGCAAACCCCCTGGTGTTACAGGTGTCTATGGGCGGTGGTGCTCTCTTACCATCAGGAGACCCATTTGCTCGTTTACCATCCAGTGGAATAAAAAAACTTGGTTCAAAGAACCGTTTTAATTGGTTGCCTTGGTCCGCGAAGATAGCTAACTAAGATGCTAATTTGCTTCGTGTACTTACGTCAATGGTACTTTCTTTTTGCCAGCGCCCAAAGGGTAAATGTATTCAACAGAGAGAGTGCAAGTGGGTATGTAATAGTATGTATATACTCATCTTATACTGTATGTAAACACGACCTATTTAGACGAATAACCGACTTAGATAAGTTGAGGAATCTAGAGCTAGCGGTTACCTCGCGCAAAGAATAGGGATAGCTATTCAAAGAACCTGCAAAAATGCGGCCTGCGTTCTAGGGTCCATGCCAGCGACATCTCTTGACGATGTGTTTGCCTTATAAAATAATGATAAATAGGTATTAGGTTAGTTAATAATTACATTAATAACATTGTTGTTTTAATATCTCAAAAAACCGGCTAAGAGCATATCGGACACGCCCGAAATAGGGTTCCGTAGCCATTACGAAAAAATAAAGTACCTAATATTTGTCTAAGGATTTCGTATTTTGTACGGAATATTCCAAGTTTAAGTATATTTTACTACTGCGCTGCTATTTACTCTTAAATTACTAATAATTCTCAAGAAAACTTAACCGTTATAGTTTTTCTTGTAAGTTTGATATACTAACATCCAGAACTTTTTTTAATTTTTCCAACCACCGCTTTAGATTTTAGAGGGGGGGGGGGGGGGGCGCGCTCGATTTTAATGAAAATTTGCACTTTAAAGTTGAATATTTGCAAACAGATAACTAAATTGAAAAATCGTTTTAGCAACATCCTAGTGATTTTAAAAGGCCTATTCATCGATACCCCACACTACAAGGTTGGATGAGAAAAAAAAAACATTCCTTTTTACGACTTTGGAAGGTACTCTGAATTTTTATTTTTTATTTTTGCTGTGTTATTTTATCGGCATAGTTCACATTTATATTCGTGCAAAATTACAACTTTATATTATTGATAGTCCCTGAGCAAAGCCGCGGACAGACAGAGAGACAGACATGGCGAAACTATAAAGTTTACGTTTTTTGTCATTTTGGCTACGGAACCCTAAAAACTGTTTTTCATCATATTTATGCTTTGAGCATAACTGAAACAAAGTTATGCCCGTTATAGCCATAGTTATATATTGTAGGTACAGTGTTTCAAACTAATTACTGTGGTCATAACAAATAATAACATATGTATATGTATGTGTCTGCCGTGAACTTTAAAAAGAGGCATCGATATCGATAGCCAATAACTACCCTTAATTTTAGTAAATTAATATACTTTACTTAGTTGTTAATTAGCAATTATACTACTACTACTAATATCACGCCTGTCTTCCCATAATGGGGTAGGCAGAGCACACGAAACGTTACCGCTTCGGAGCCACTTTTAGCAATTTTAGGTTTTAAGTTTGACAAAAACGGTGCAATAGTGACAGGTTGCTATGCTAGCCTCTCGCCTATATACCTTAACCTATATCCTCAGTCGCCTCTTACGACATCCACGGAAGAAATGGAGAGGTGGAATTCTAAACCGACACCACACGGGTAAATTAGCAATTATATTCGTTCCAATTGTTATTTTATTATTAATAAAGAAATTTGAAAACAATAAAACAGCTAAGAACCACTGCAGTGAAACTTGCTTTCACGTGAAAAATTGCATCGCAATTGGTTCATCCGTTTGAGAGCTAAAATACTACAGACATACAAACAGACGTGGTTAAAGAAGTAAGGTCAACTTGGATCTTGACTAAATTCACAGAACTAAATTAAACTAATACGGGGTAGTATTTAATTTGTTTTGAATGTGCTTAAAAATTTACTGGAATTACTTTTCGAAGGTCTCTAAGATAATGAAAAAAAAAATAAGAACGTAAAGAAAAGAAATACTCGAAAATATACTCCTATAGTTTCGCATTTAGCATACATTGTCTCATAACCTTGACTTAACTATGAATGAAATGAACCCTCGCTTACGGCTCGGGTGAATTTAAACGTATCGGGTGAAATGGCACGTTTTATGCACTTGTTGTACAGTTTTACTACATTATAAAAGTTTCGGTAATTGTCGACGAAACAAAAGATTATGCATTGCCTCGGCGCGCTTGCATACTAATGTATTATTCTATTTGGGAAAACTCTCACGATATAATACTCGTACTATAATGGAATTTTTACGCCGAGGTCTAAAATTCAGTGTTGTATTGTTTTGTTCGGAATGTCTTTGAAAGTGGAAAGGAAAAGTCTGCCCACAAAGCGTTATCTTTATTTTTACCCGACGACTGCCCGAAGGAAGGTTATGCACGTCGTCATTTCTGGCATCTTGCAAACAGTAGGTAGTGCTAGGTATACCACGAGTAATACCGTCTTTACCATAGGGCTACCCTTGTTCAGGGCTCCCCAGCTCAGGCGGGCCTCCAAATGGTCCATATTCACTTTATTTATTTATTTTAATCTAAGAAAAAGTTATCGTCATCATTATCATGTCAGCCGAAAGACGGCCACTGCTGGACATAGGCCTCCCCCAAGGCTCTCCACTAAGATCGGTCTTGTGCTTTTCGCATCCACCGCGATCCCGCGATCTTAACCAGGTGGTCGCTCCATCTTGTTGGAGGCCTACCGACAGCTCGTCTCCCGGTCCGCGGACGCCATTCGAGAACCTTTTGACCCCATCGGCAATCAGTTCTGCGAGCAATGTACCCCGCCGACTGCCGCTCCAGTTTCGCAATTCTTTAGGCTATGTCAGAAAAAGTTATAATAAAAGATTTTATTTACCTATTGGAAAATTATTAGTATTATTAGCCTGGATTGATGTCTCACTGCTGGCCGAAGTCAGAAGGGCTACTCCGAAACACAAAATTCGAAGTTCGTATCGTACCATCCCTCTCACTCTCGTATTAAATAACATAGGCGTAGGCGGGACGGTACGATACGAACTTCGATTTTCGAATTTCGTGGTAGCCTTGGTGGCCCTATACCACGAAGTGCAAAACTCGAACTTCATATGTTGCCGTCCCGCTGACGCTTATGTCATTTAATACTCGAGTAAAAGGGACAGTGCGATACGAACTTCTATTTGCGAGTTTCGTACCCCTCAGACGCGTCACGGTCTCACGGTGCACGTTATACGGCGTCGTCGTCAGCCATACCTACTAGTTTGTGTGTTTCTATGATTGTCTGTCTTTCAAATCCAAACGAAGGGACGGATCGACGTGATTTTTGGCATAGAGATAGTTAATGGGCCCGAGAATTTTTTATCCCGGAAAAATGCACAGTTCCCGAGGGAACAGCGCGCGATAACCGAATTCCACGGGGGCTTAGCCGCGGGCAAAAGCTATTTATATTATAAATTAAGTTTGTACTTCATCTCGTCTAAACGACTGAACCGATTTACATGAAATTCAGTAGTTATAGGTACCTACAGATAGTTTCGAGTGCCAGAAAAGGACAATAGGATAGTTTTTACTGCGGAAAATTGCATTGTTTCCGTGGAATAACGAAAAACGAATTCTACGCGGACGCAGTCGTGGGTAACGGTTAGTATCTATAGAACTAGGGGGCTACTACGAAATTCGAAGTTCGTATCATACCGTCCCTCTCACTCTCGTATTAAATAATATTAGCGTCAGCGGAACGGCATGATACGAGGTTCGAATTTTGCACTTTCATAGTAACAGGTCGCAGGCGGTAGGACCTTGTGCAAGGTCCGCCCGGATTGCTACCACCACTTGCTCGCTAATCCTGCCGTAAAGCAGTGCTTGCATTGTTGTGTTTCTACGTGGAGAGTAAGACAGCCAGTGAAATTACTGGCACTTGAGATATCCCATCTTAGGCCTCTAGGTTGGCAACGCATCTGAAATACCCCTGGTGTTCAGATGTTTATGGGCGCTGGTGATCTCTTCCTATCTGGAGACCCTCGCTCGTTCATCCAGTCGAATAAAAAAAACAGAGCCAGAAGGACTACTACGAAACACGAAACTCGAATTTCGTATCTTACCATCCCTCTCGCTCTCGTATTAAATAGCATAAGTGTCAGAGGGACCGCACGACACGAACTTCGAGTTTCCAGCTGATTAGTACTGACACGCGTTGGAGTCCGTGTGCAAGCGTGGCGTGGCGTCGGGTTTCAAATAGTATGTCCGCGCCTTAAGCGTCTGACACGGACAAGTTTGAAGAATACAGTCGGTGTTAGGCCAGCCACAGACTTACGGATTCTATTGCGAGCTCTTAAAGTGTACTAACGTACTCGGAATCACAATCATTTTCACCGCGCTCCTTTTAAACCGATTTCAAAAAAAGGAGGAGGTTATCAATTCGGTTATGTTTTTTTTTAACGTTTGTTACCTCAGAACTCCGTCATGTAAAAGTTTTTTTTGCGTTCGTCTAGGAATGCTTTCAATTAGGTCCCATAAGCACCAAATCAGGATCTGATGATTGGATCCTAAGGGAATCGAGGGAACTCTTCAAATGTTGTAGGGACACCTATGGTAATTTTGGTATATTTAGTAGTAACTTATGCATTTGCTCTTGAAAATCATCATTTGGTAAAGTGGAATTGATGATGAAGACCACAGTTGACCATCGGAGTTACTACTCAGTAACAAGTATTTCATGGGTTGAATTTCAATCGCTTTAACACAGTTGCTAAGCAATCTATGCTCCTCGGAACGCATATGGTGAAATGGAATGGGTGGTGAAGCACCAGGACTCCTCAATAATGAACGTCTCTGCATCGGAAAAAGCAATTTTTCGTAAAAGGTGACGAGCAGTTGCCATTAAACTATTGTTTAATCATTATCTTAGATGTTTTACACTAAAAAGCGTGAAAAAAATATATAACAAAAAATAGAACCGACTACAAAAAACCATGAAAATAATTTTCTACCAGTCTGAAGTCGGTGCCTCAGCACGAGCTATCTCAATGCCAAAAATCACGTCGATCTGTCGCTCCATTTCGACGTGAAACGTGAAAGACGGACAAACATACAAACAAACTTTCGCATTTATAATATTAGTATGGATAACAAGCTCGATTAACCTAGCTTTCGTTAAAAATCCATCCGTTTAGGAGCTATAACGCCACATACAGACGCACACTTATAAAACTTTCCTTGTTTCTCGTTGAGGGTCAAAAATTTAGAAGAGTATAAAATTCGTTTTGCTTACTCCTACAATTCTTAGCGTTTGAGCGATTGTAAAAAATAATAAACAGGATTAAAAAAAATACACGTATTATAATAACACAGTTTATAATTAAAATACAATATTAAAAACTCGCTGCGCGCTTGCAAGTCCTATGTCTAACAGAAGACTTAAAAAATAAAAAATAAAACATTAAATTTAAAAAATCAAAAACCCGACTGCCAAAACTAAAAGGAAGAAAATAAGTCGTGGCCTAGAACTTTGTTAAGTAGTTAATTTAAAATTCAACAGTCGGGACCCATTACTGAGTTTTTGAGCGTCACGATTTAAATGGGTCCCGACTGTTGAACTTTAAATTAGCTACTTAACAGTTCTAGACCACTAGACTTATTTACTTTCTTTTAGATTAGGCAGTCGGGTTTTTTTTTAATTAAATTTAATGTTTTATTTCACACTTTTTTGATATTTATGTCAAAACGGTAGATTAAAAGTATTATAACCCATACATATTTAGAATGAACTAATTATTAGCTTCAATTTGATACCCATGTTGTTACAATTAAAAAAAAGCCGCCAAAAAACGACAACTAAAAAGTAATAAATAATTATGCACTACCTAGCTGTTGCCCGCGACTTCATCTGCGAACAATTCGTGTATCCCGATTCCGCTGGGACTATGCTGATTTCCCGCAAAATTAGCCTAAGTTAATTTAGTATAAGTACCTAGTAATATTCTTTTTATCTAAGCGTCGTCGGTGTCGGGGGACCGCTAAGGTTAACAGAAACTAAAGTATACATATGTTGTATTTTTTAAAGTATTAACCTTAGTGGTCCCCCGACATCGACGACGCTTAGATAAAAAGAATATTACTAGGTACTTATACTAAATTAACTTAGGCTAATTTTGCGGGAAATCAGCATAGTCCCAGCGGAATCGGGATACACGAATTGTTCGCAGATGAAGTCGCGGGCAACAGCTAGGTAGTGCATAATTATTTATTACTTTTTAGTTGTCGTTTTTTGGCGGCTTTTTTTGTCAGGGGTTTTTAAAATTTTTAATTATTTTTTTTTATTTCATGTTTTTTAAACAGCTCGTCGTGTTGCTATCAATGCATTGTATGTAGAATCAATTACTGATCAAAACGAATCCAAACACGACATATGTGCTATTATTTTTTATAGTGTAGGTACTAATGTGCTGGATATCTTGGCGGCAGCATCAGCTCATCCTGTTGCCACTTTTTCATTGTATGTAGAATCAAATACTGATCGAAACGAATCCAAACACGATATATCTGCTATGGTTTTATCAAGAGTGTATCTACTAGTGTTCTGGATATCTTGGCTGCAGCATCAGGCCGAGAACTGCATAATCTTGCATAGTTACATAGCATACATAGGTGTTTCAAGTTTTAGGTCCCAAATATGCTTGAAAGTAAAGTAAATACCCATTATGCGTCTAAGATTCCTACCGCAGCGAACAAAAGAGCTGATGATCTTGAAACAGCTGAACCGATTTTGATGAAACATGTCTAAGAACCATCGCTAGAAAACCAGCTTTCAAATAAAAAAAACCGCATTCAAATCGGTCCACCCGCTTAAGAGCTACGGTGCCACAGACAGACACACAGACACACAGACAGACACACAGACAGACACACATAGCGGTCAAACTTATAACACCCCTTTTTTTGCGTCGGGGGTTAAAAATATTTTTTTTCATTCCTCCGCCATATTTTTTTCGCAGATGCCATATTAAAATATTATATTATATATCCTATGTCACTCCAACAGTTATGACGAATCCAATGATACCTCATATGTTAAAATCCGTCTAGCCGTTTAGGCTGCAGCGCGGACCAAAGAAATGGACAAACATACCCACATACATACATACGCTTGAAAAACATAACCCTCCTCCTTCGGGCAGTCGGGTAAAAACAAATTAAACCTCACTTCTACCCAAAGCTATAAAATAAATAAAGAGTCTATTAAAAGCACCAAAGTTATGTGTGCAAGCAGCTTGGTGCACATAAAATATATAATATAATGCCCCTCAATGTTACATTAACCGATTATCTACATAATATATACGTCAGACAATTTTTAATTGCAATTTATAAATACATTTAGCACGGAGCACTTATGACAGGAGATGCCAGTGTTTCGAGACTATCGACATCTACATTATGTATTTAATAACGGTATGTAGCTGTTTGCAGTTAACTTGCGACGCATGAACTTTGACACAAGACAACACCTGTCACGGACGTCAAAAAACTAACATGAAATAGAAATAGGTCACCACACCACTGTGTATAGGTAGTGCCACGAGAGTTGTAGTAAATAATTACGTACACAGCTACACAAAGTACTGATTGCAATTTTTTTGAATGAAATAAAACAAATAAATAAATATACATTTTAATGAGTATAAAAAACCGTAAATATATTTCCTGTCTTGCGTCAATCCTTTTTTCTATAAATAGTACTTAACAAAATAATTTAAAGAAACTTTTTGGTCTATCTTGCAAGTCGTTATTGCACTTGCTATTGATACGAAAAAAGAACACTAATGTCATTACATGGCACGTGCGCGTGCTGTCAACTCTGGTGGCATTACCTATACGCGCCATGAACAACAAACAAACATGTAGTCTTATATGTATAATAATTAATAATAGACATATAATTATTTACATTCAACCTCAAATGGATGCAAACAAGCTAAGCGAGAGAGCCAGAATTGAATGATTTAATTTCAAAGGGAATAAGGAGCTACATAAAACATGACATTTTTAACACCACTGAGAAGGAAAAAAAAATTTAAATGGTGAAAAATAAAAATAAATATATTACTAAATAAAAAAAAAAAATACTAAAACAAAACATTTTATTATTTTTTAAATGAACAAATTTGCGTTCATAGATTATTGAAATTTGTTTATCTGTCTAAAATAGAAAAGAAATCACAATACAATTTTACAGCATTAATCAATGTAGTTTATTCTGCTCTCCTAAGCCAAAAGGCACTATCTAAAAAAAAACACTTTTGAGTTATTATATTAATATCCTATTAAGTAACTTAAAACATTCTGCATCACATGGTGTAATGGTGGTAATGTGCTCGGAACTCAGACTTGAGAAGGGTTCTTGGGGGTTTGGGCCACATGCACAATGGCCAGGTCAATCGTTGGCTCTCAGAGCCAGTATCTGACAAAGCCATTTGCATTTACCACTTTTTTAATATGTCCTTTGCGTAAGGAAAATGAGCGAGCACCCATGAGGCTGACATGATCACCTGGAGTATTCAAAGCCTCAACAAAAAGAAGAAAAAAAATCACATGGTGTAAATTTACAATGTCATTTATGACAGAAAAACGATTTTTTTTGAGATAGGGCCTTTGGCTTATGAGGGCAGAATTGCCTGGATCAAATCTATGTAACTGACATGGTAAATAAAATTAAAGGAAGACCATTAAATGTGCACTTCCCTTTGTTTTTCTTTAACTAAACATTAAAGGCAAAAAAGGAAATCCTAATAAACTTTTATTGCACTTCAGATTCTTTTTAGAAACACTGTACTGTTTCCTTTGAGTAAAATAATTTTGTGTAATTTCTAAATTCAGTATTGAGACTTGAGAGTACTTTCCCTCCGACATTTTCTAGATTTTTTAACTGTACAATGGCAGAACTCACTAAACACTTTACATTACGCACACAGAATCATATTTAAAAAAGAAGTACCATAAGTACCTTCTTTCTAATTGGCCGTAAAATTTTCCATCCTATACAGATCTTTGTGCTACAATATACATATTTAGATTTGATTTGCCTTGGTCTGTCCATACCGCTCAGCCATATGAAGGTTTCAATACAGTTAACCCTTAAATTGGCAGTGTCCCACATGAGTCCGATCATTCAAGACTATCTTCTCGTATTTTTATTTAATGTAGAAGTTTTTAGACTATATGTAACAACGAGGATTGAATCACAAACTTTTTTTAATTTTGTCAATTTACAGTTTAAGAATACTATTTGCACAATGTACTATATTACCTAAATATATTAACATTTAATACAATTACTTGATCTCTATGACTGGTGACACTTCGATTTCTATCAGTTCATCCATTGGAGCCGCAGGTAGTTCTTTTTTCACAATAACTTTTTTCTCCACCACATGTGTCGGCACCATGCACTTATGTTTGGCGCGTATGTGCTTGCCGACTGTGTCTTTCCTGAAGAAGCGCTTTTCACACAGCGGGCAAGGGTATTTCCTCTCACCGAAATGCATTCTCTGATGCTGCGTCAGCTTGTCAGCTTGCTCGAAGAACATTCCGCATACAATACAAGGCAAGTTCGTAGCTGTATGTTTTTTTTTATGCTTTCTGACTTTTTCAGAACGTATGGATTTATACTCGCATGTGTCGCAATAGTACCAGTATTTGCCTTTCATATGGATCATTCTTTTATGGTTACACAGTTCCGCCCCAGTATAGAACGACTTAGCACATATTTCGCATGTGTACTGTTTCACTCCACTGTGGCGTTTCATGTGTGTTTGCAGAGTCTTCTTGGACTGCAGCATCTTGCTGCACACTTGGCACTGGTGCTGATTGTCCGTATGAGTCTTCAAATGGCGATAAACATTGGTACGTCCTCGAACAAACTTGCCGCAGTACTGACAAGTGATTTGGATTTTATATTCTTTGTGGGTGGATTCCTTGTGGGCCTGCAGGGAGCTCTGCTGCGTAAAGCTCCGGGAGCACAGGTCGCAAAGATATGGTCGGTCACCGCTGTGTATAACTAAATGTGTCTGGATATCTTTTACTCGCGTGGTTTTGTAGCTGCACTCTTTACAATGGAACACTCTGTTTCTCCCTTGGCCTTCTATCCGAACATCTGTGGCCACTTTGCAGCTCTTGCTGGCGCTTTTTCGATGTCTGTGGAACGCCTTGAACGATTTAAACATTCTTTTACACGCCTGGCATATTAAAGCCTCTTGCAAATGAACCTTTTTCCAGTGTACGCGTAGTTTACACTTGCTTTTGAAATGGTTGCCGCAATCGTGGCATTCTAATTTCAAATCGATCGCTCGACTCTTCCTGAAGCCCTTGTCGTCTGCTTCTAGGTTGGCGTCGCTAGCGTCGACAAGCAAGTCGCTGGCATTGAACAGATGCGAATCCTCGTCCAAGTACTCAAAGGGTTCTTCCAACGGCTCCTCTTTCTTTATAACCAAGTCCGTTACCGTATTAGCTTCCTCAACTATCGACTCAGGCAAATGGTCCAACTGTGTCGATTGCAAAATAATGTTCGAACTTTCACACTTTTGTTTGAAATTTATCGCGGTTTCTAACTCCAATAGACACTCGAAGCATATTTTGTCGGGCAGGCCGTCGTCTTTTTGTATTTTAACATTAGCTATTGAATTGACGTAGTCGAATATGAGATAATCTTTGTATATTTCGAATATAGACATGCACTTTTTTATATTGGAGCCTAAGCAAACGCGACAAATTTTCACTTTCTTTTTATCTTCACCCATGTTTACTGGTTTATACGCATAATCGAATAAGATATTGGACAATAAAAACCATTTTCGGCAACAAATAGACTGTGTGTCGCTCGATCAAAAATCAAACAATTTCACATACATACCACAGAATAGATAATAATACAAGCAAGTACACATCACTCACATACATTTCTTATCTGCAGGGCTACTATGAAACTCGAAACTCGAAGTTCGTGTCGTGCGGTCTCTCTCACTCTTGTATTAAACAGCATTAGCGCCAGAGGGACTGCACAACACGGACTTCGAGTTTCGAGTTTCATAGTAGCCCTGCTGTTCGTGTTGCCACATTATAGCTACTAGGTGCGGCCACATGCAGTCGCTCGTTTGTAGCGATAAATCTGGTCACGTGACCTTATTTTCAATTTTCCGCGATTCAAAAAGTCGCCGCGTCGAGCAGTAGCGACAAAATGGCTGCTTGCAGCATTGCGCATTTAGTAGCAGTCGTGGCAGTGGTACAAACGAAATAAATTAGTGTTTGGAAAAAAAAATGTGTTTTAGCCGTAATTTAAGAGGTTTTTTCCGACGATAAAGTTCAACATTTTCAGCTTTATCGCTATATGTCACGTGGCCACATTTGACGTTGAAAACGAGCGTCGAGCGATTTGCATGTGGCCGCGCCTTAAATACGACTGTTTTCTTGTTTGACAGCAAAAATGTTTTTTTCCATTCCTCCCTTCGGTCGGATAGGTAAGGAAATGACATATAACATAACCACGTCATTGTACATTGCACAACATTGGTTGTGGATTTCTCTGAGAAAAGCAAAGGAATCTAACCCATGCAGCCACGTTCGAAATATTTTAAAATTTTCTCTAATAACATAATATGTATGTAAACTCTTTATTGTACAAAATAAGTAAAACACAACAAAAATATATTTACAAAAAATATATATTTACAAAGGCGAACTTATCCCTTTAAATCTCTAAGAACAGAGATCATCTCTTCCAGTCAACCTTTGAGTGGATGAGAGGAACATTCAGTCAGTAGGTAATGTAATGTAGTTATGGTTTTATTAGCAAACCAACAAGCACCAATGTGCAGTGTTTTTTTCGTTTAGAATTCAATTCCAAATAAATACTGCACTGTTTCTTTAGCCGCGGATTTCGTTTATTCGACTTAAGGTCAAAACCTTAATTTTACCCTTAGCATTGCCGCCAAGCCGACGGTAAGACCAATTACCATAATGTTATCTTTTCTTAAGCCATTTCGTCCTGTTTTTTTTTTTAATTTTGGGGTCTTGGGGAGTTTTTAAATATCGGAGCGCAGTCTTATAATTATTTCACGCACGCAATGACAAACGATTTTTAATGGCACATAAAAAATAACCTTGATGTGGTTAAAAATCCTATCTTTGAACTCTTACTGATTCAAGATATCGTGAGAAAAAGTAACGTATCTACTACATTATCAAATTTTATCGCAATCGAAAAATTAAATTATATTGAAAGAGTAACAGTCACCCACCCAAAACAAAGTAACTAATTTGGCTCAGGGACCCAAAGAGGGTCTTGGCCTCCGAAACGAGAGCATGCCATCTGTCCCGATCCTGCGCAGCCTCTTGCCAGTCGTCGACTTGAAGACGTCGCAGATCCGCCTGGACACTGTCCTCCCAACCGGGCGGCGACCAGTCGGTCGTCCCACGTACGCTCTCTTGGCAGCCCGATCCTCTCCCATTCGTATTAGGTGGCCGAACCAGCGAAGTCTGTGTGATTTTGTTACGCCGATGATGTTGGGTTCAGCCACCCACACACATGAAATCTTTCGCATTTATTTAGTAGGGTAGGACAATACCAGCATGCCCTTTCATAAAAGCAAAGTAAAACAGTGATATCAAAATAAATATATTGTATTAATCATTCGTTTCGTGTAATACATAATAACTTAACTAATTATCACTTTTTTACAATAGTCAGCGTTACATGTCTTAATGAAAATAATCGGTCTTAAAAAACAAAACATAAAAAAACCGATTACCATAATTCTGTGTACATTTATCGTTCACTCATTCTAAAACCAGACTACTACTAAAGACCATTTTGTCGTCTCGCTCGTCGGTCAAAACTTCTCATTCGAAATAGATGTGTCAGAAAGAGAGGCATATTTGTAACAACCGAGGCGCTACTCTAGAGACTTTCCAAAGGAATACATTTTCAGTAGTCAGTTCGTATTTATTGTCACGGGTGCGAACAGTTAGTTACTAGCGGGGCTACTACGAAAATCGAAGTTAGTGTTGTTCCGTCCTTTACATTTATACCTACTATTTAATACGAGGGTGAGAGGGATGGAACGATACAAACTTCGATTTTCGAATTTCGGAGTAGAGGATTGTAGTCAGTACGGACTATGGACTGGGATTTTTTCCCTATCTATTCATAATGAGTGCTTCGTGAGAGGCGGACGAAATAACGCTAGATAGCGATAATACCGAGAGGTCCGTTTGACGCCAGTCTTCCTTGCGATTGGCTCATTTATTCAACCAATCACAATAGCGCCAATGCCGCCAACCAGTGTGTAACAGAAAGCCTCAGTAGGAAGAAAATCCCAGTATTCCCCGCAATGCGAACATATGGATATAGCCCGAATTTAAATCTAAGTATCTGTCCAGCAGTGTAAGGCGGTAGAAAAAGTTAAGCCCAACACACAGAAGAGGTGTGCGGGTCGTGTGCGAGTCCGTGACGGTCGTTTTACATGGCGGTATATGGACCCGCGCCCTGATGGCGTCCATATACCGCCATGTACCTAAATCCGCCCGTTGCGGGCCCGCGCATTATCCGCACCCAACTTGTGTGTATTGGGCTTTAATGATGCTTAAATCTGATTGCGAGCGTGCGGCAATTACACTACTTCGTTCACCGAACTTGTTTAGAACTGCTTCGTCCAACGAAAGTCGTCTTCACATTTACGTCCGGCCATATTTAAGGGTATTGCGGCTGTCGCTCGCCGAATACGGCCTAATTGTTCTTTATTACGATAATAAGTCATTCTTTACGCTTCGCGGCCACTGCATGCCGTATGGCGACCGATTTAATGTAATTGCCGCATTAGTGCCCACAAAAGTTAGGTAGGTACATTTTTATTGACATTTGTGTCAGTAATATAATCATGCGTGACGGCTAACGGCCATTTTGATTATTATAGTGAGACATAAAAACATCCATAATACCTTATGCTTAATTAAAAATACTAAGATATTCTATTATGAAGACTAGTCAGAACTTAGTTATTCAGATCATGTGTGGTTATGTGCCAGTATTTTTATATCTATTGTATGAAAAATAACGTGATGCATGAATTTTCATAGCTAAAAATTAAATGGCAGATAATAACTATAATTAGGGACTTCGGAATAGGGCAGGGGGGGCTACTACATTCGATATTCATATTTTATAGTAACCCCTCAGATCTCGCATTTCTCTGCCAAAGGGTAACTATGTATAGTACAGTTAAAGTACGACCTGTATTTGACGACCTAACAGTTCGAACCCTCTTGTAGGTAATCATCATAATGTTTTTCAAATGTCAGATTGTCGTTAACTCCGTGTCGTCATGAAACGTTCTCAGTACAATCGTGAGTAGATAAAATTCAGCCGTTTAATTTCAAGCTATTTTTCTATCTAATTTAAAGAATGACAAGAAAAAGTAATCCAGATTTTGTTGTCTTATGTCATCTGTTACACTTTATCTACATTTGGGTCTAGGTTTTCTGGTTATTGTCAGATAAAACATGGTCGTAACAGAGCATTTTCAAAGAAACTGTGATACGGCTGAAATAGAACTTTGAGAGGGGGCATTGCAGTTACAATGCAGTCGGTCCAATTGCAATACGATTGCATTACGATCGTGCAGCCGGCTTGCAATCGGTGTGCGTTTAACAGAACTGCACAGTCGCTTTGCAGTTTTGATGCAGTTGATGTAACTGCATCAAAACTGCGCCCAAACTGCCATTTTGCAGCTGGCTTGCAGTTCAAAAGCTGTCCGTCTGTAGGTACCTGCCCAAAGGAACCATAATGATAGGATGATGAAAATTCAAGTGAAGAAATTCACGGCTGTCTCCAGATTTCATTGCGTGCCCAAAGAGTCAAACAAAAAATGGAGACGACCTACGAATGGCGAAACATATCTTACTACTTCTAACTGATTTTTACCAAGCTAAGTTAGAATAGATCAAACTGCGATGTCACTCTGTTGCTAATTAAACCGTTCTTTGTATTTTTTTAATCTTTCGTAACTTGAGGTTTTTTTGAGCATGTGTCGTCAAAAACAACTTTACATTACTTGACTGTCAACGATCAAGCATTTTACGTATTGTGTCATTAGTCGTATACCAGTTTTGAGTCAAATGTAGTAGGTCCAAATTCATTTTAGTCTTACTTATCGTTGTAAACAAATTTTTAACCTAAAATTAGGCAAAGATTCACCAAAAAAAGGTTTATCTTTAAAAATAAAAAACCTAGTCCGTTCGGTTCAAGAATATCCTCAATTTGTTTTAATAAAACAATACATTTTCTTCCGGCGTCAATAATTGGTTACAATTTTGTTTACAACCAAAGACTATACTTTTAATGCTAGTTACACACGTATTAGTAATCTAAGGCACAAAGAATCAGCCGGTTAATCTAACATCTACAAGATACACGTTTAATTATCTGATCACCTCATCAAGATAATTTTATGTAACGGTAAATTCGGGGCATTTTGGCCCCGAAGGGTAACTTTGGCCATTGGGATTAACACGTTTCATGTTTTACTATTGCGTTGAAATTGAATCTCATTGCCATATGGTTGGTTTTAGCTGACCGCCCACGTTTTTTGGCGTTATTCAGCCCTGGCATGTGGCTTTAATGGGCCAAAGTTACCCTATATTGGGTCAGAGTACCCCGACTTTACGGCATAACTGCCCCTTCCGTTTACCGAAATCTCGAAAACTGACGCTGTTTTCTCAACTTCTGACATTTCCAAATGTCACTCGGGAAACACGAAGATAGCTGAAGCATAATTTTAGGGTGACACTCTTTCCCGGCCCGGATAATACCGACATAGAACGCCCATATAGAAGTGTTGTCAGTTTCTATAGGTGTTCAAACAAAAACAGGGTCGGTATTTCCATGTCGGTACTATCCGGGCCGGGAAACAGTGTCACACTAATTTTAAATAGGCGGTACTGCCTTAGCTGCACTATGTATATTATTTACATTCTTAATACTGAGTGTTGACATCGCAATCAGGTAATCAGATTAGTCCTAATTCGGTTTACAATGAATCAAACAGTTTTGGTCCCACAAAATAAGTAGTTAAATATTGTACTCTATCCCTAATCTTCTAATATTTACAATTTTATTTTCACGTTTGTTATCACTGAAACGTTGGTAAAAATAATGTCTTCTCACTTAAATATTTTACCTTTAGTTAGTTGATCAAATGCTTTTAAGTAAGATCAAATTCGATTCGATCGTGTACTTCAGTAAAAGCTTAGTTTTTGGATATTCTTATTGCTTTAAAATTCAAGTGAGTTCAAAATCCCAGATTAATGACGAGCAGAAAAGTGTCCTTAGCTGTTGTCTAAGTACTAGTGCATTTGATATCGATTTGAAGAGAATATACATTTGTTTACCAACGTTCACATGATAACCATCGCGTGCCCAAAGACTATCAAGTTGTTTTTATACAGCCTTTGGCATAGGTATTTAAGAAACAATATCTAACCGAATAATCATCACATGCTGGAAATCTTGAGCTTTTTGCAATAATAATTATGTATTTTTTTCGTGACTGAATAACATTCTTTAAACAGTACAAAGTAGATCTAAAAAAAACTTAAATGTCTCTTCACTGGGGCTAGTTCGGTGAAGTTGAGGCCTTATTGTCTTGCACGTTTGGAATCACAATCGTTTCTCCATTTCTTTCTCTCACACGGTGTCAGGCGAGTGTAGAAAGATAGTCAATGCGATAGCGAACGTCAGCGCGTGAGACAATATGGCCTCTAGTAACAGTGCTTAGTAAACCAATGGCGTATCCAGAACCTGAGTTGAGAAATCCATGATATTAGCTTAAACGGCAAGGCAAAATAATAAATCCAAAATAGTCCTAATGTTTAGCATATATCCCATTAAAGTCGGCCTGTCTGTATGTTTGTTGTGGATTCATTTTTGTATGGGATTTGACCTCCCAAGCTCAGGGATACAGAATAGGTCTTAACTTACACTGTTAAAGGTAATAGTTTTGCTTATTTTCCCAATCTAAAAGCCCCAAAATCTCCGCTATAACCTATACCTCATCTCAAACCAACTAAAGAATTCACTTAAACAATAACCATTTATAGTAAATTGGCAGTTGAAAGTACTTATAGCAATGTTAGTCCACTTAGTATTATACTTTGAGCTTTTAACTGCAGTGTCCCACATGCCTCCAAAAAGCGGCGTATTCAGTGTTAAGGTTTGAGATGTGGTAAAATTAGAAAAACCTAGTCTGGTTGGGAGGAGCACTGTGGTACTGGCTCTTCGCATTTGTACGCACGAGGGAATAACGAGGAGTATGAAGGTGGTGCTTCGTACTCTGGAGGGGAAGCGGTAGGAGTATTACTAAAGAGATGCTGTGATGCGCCTGTGACGGTCACTGTTGGGGACAGGTCTATGCACGAGGCTGGGATGTTTATCGGCGTGTCTGATGGCTTGGAACGTTTGCAGCAGCATTCTGAAAAATAAAGTTATTTTTAAGATTTCTCTTTTATATTGACAATTTTGGTAGTTTAATGTCATGAAGTTTTCTATTCTATCAGTTTAATTGATTAATTTCATTTAGGTAACAACAAATTCAATAAAATGAAGTTCTTAAACATCGAGTATTGTAAGTATTATAGAGTTCTTTGGATATGGTGTTGAATTAAATAAGTTAGCTAACATTATTTTTATTGCTATACTAGCAATGTCTCTGCTGTTTTCTTTTGTTCGGCGATATTAAAAAATCATTTGTATTATAGCAACTTTACAGGACAGCATTTAATTTTCCCTAACTATGGGCACACAATTTAAACATTATCTTGAAAGTTTCAAATAGGAACTCGTGTTAATTACTAGGGGTCGATTTTAGACCTCATCGACCCACAAAGCCAGTGTTTATGTATCGACCCCTGGGAAACCGATTTCTACTCCAGGGGGTCGATATCGATATCGACCACTTTGGGAATCCTTGTTTTAGTCAAATATATTATTATATACACAAGCTTTGCTAAGCTTACTTTGGGGCTAGGTCAATTGGTGTGAATTGTCCCGTGATATTTATTTATTTATTTATATGGAAACTGCTTACCCCAAGCCAAACAGAACATGAGTATGGTGGCGCAGACCAGCATTCCCACCACGAGATAACTCCAGGGACCGTATGGCTTCAGGGCGGCGGCGAACTCCATAAATGCATTAGACTTCTGCTCGCTCTCGCTGATCTTCACTGAAAGTTTCAAATCGCCTGGTCTAAATTACATTTGTTGACATCCTCGATTCAGTTCGGTAGATAATTAGGTACAAAAAGAGGGCTAAGCTAAGTACAATTTTCTGTCAAAAAAACTTCTTTCAAAAAAGTAACCTCATTGGTCATACTCGTATAGTTCTTGCCACTGTGTGGTGTCATCTAGATTCATTTCTATCCATTCTAGGAACAAGCCGCTCTCCACAATGACTGGACACGGAGTGTAGCTCACACATGTCATAGGCCTATGGTGCATTGGTACTCACGTACATATCCATATTATATGCATAGAGATGGTTTAGTTTAGTGCCAGGAGCATGTTTTGGAGTTCTATCGATCAAAGCAGGGATAGTGATCCCGAGGACTACAGACTTTTAGCCCTAAATTTAAGCCTATCGGTTCTGTTTTAGAACTAAGCTAATAAAGCATGGCTATAAAGAACTCGTCATTTTAATTGTACATCTTATGGTTCCGTAATTAATATATACCTTAAAATGTAAGGTAATTAATCACAACAGTTACCAATTTTCTAAAGTTGATTATCTTGATTAGAAGATAGCCTTGAGGGCAGTTAGTTTCATGAGGTTAAGCGTTACTGTTGTCAGACTAGCCTTAAAATAGCTTAGGCCTTAGCAAGACCTTTTTGACCTCCAACCAGTAGTTTTGAATAGGCCTAGCCTAAAGGACTAAAAGCTTTTATAGGTTTTTAGCCTCTCAAGCCCCTTAATTAAGAGTCTAGCCACCAAAAAGAAGGCTAAAAGCCTATAGTTTTTGGGAACACTAAGCAGGGGTCAACGATAAAGAACGTTAAGACCTACGCAAGCTGACCAGTTTGCATGGTGCGAGTGGAAGCCTATTGAAAAGCAGTATGAGTAGCGTTAACTGCACGCGTCGCGTGAGACGGACTTAACCTGTAACCAGTCCATCAAACAAAAATATCTTCTTAAACATAAACAGTAGGTCTACTCACTTATAACAGAGGGCTTGGTCATCCCATCAGGCTGATCCAGCCCTAGCAGCTCCTGATTCCTCGCAGCGAACCTTCTCAGCAGCTCCAGTAAAGGTGGGTCTCTCCTATGCATGCAAGCTGAGGCATCTTCGTCTTCCCCTCCCGGGCAGTGGCGGACGCCGTCGCAGACGAGATACGAGGAGATGCAGAGACTCGTCACTCCGCAGGTGAATTGAGTGTCGTTGTTACAGATCGCACCTGCAAAGTAGAGGGGTGGGGGTTAGAAGCTGAGAAATTTCTCGATGAATCTCTTCTGCTCTGGAAGATGAGGAGTTTGGTTTAGATCAGTACTCCTTTTCCACATAGTACCGATTCCTCGGGATCTATTACCACTGAAGTACTCGCAGCCACTCGGTTGAATAATGATGGGAAATCCAACCGAAAGACCTCGGTTAAAGTACCTATCTCCCGTTATAACTATCAAAGGAAACCGTAAACAGCGTCGAACCATGTTCTCCTACCAAGAACTTTTGGTATATATGGGGTTATAATCACGGTGCCTTTCGACAAAGACAGGGGGGTATCGTGCCGTCCCTCTCACTCTCGTACTTTAGCGGCGGGACGGCAAGATAAGAAGTTCGAATTTTGCAGTTCGTAGTATAGGGCTAGAGTCGGCACTTTAAATGCAGGGGCAGACACTTAAGTAGATAATGGTGAGGTAGGCACAACATCTGATGTACGCCTATGCCAGGAGCTATTGACTCTGCAGTAAGGCATGTTACAGGCTATCGTAACGTTTGAAGGCAGGAGTTCATTGACATCCCTTTAAGAGACCCTCAAGCGCTGACCCATAAAGCTGAAAAGCAACTCACCACTATTGACAGCGGTGACGACCAGCCTCAGTTTCTCCGTGTGCTGGAACGGCGAGGATGGCGGGTTCCAGGTAATTCTGATCTTTGGAACCAGGAGCTTGGTACCGGCGCGGGCGGCGACGGCGGCAGCGTTACCGCCGCATAGCGACATCCGCCATATTGGTTTGGTCGCATCACCTATAAACTGGAAAGAGAAATCTGTTTTTAATCTTTACTCTCTGAACCATTAGTCACATCACAGCGTTGTAATCGTGAAAAGGTACAAAATCGGACAGAACTTCGCGTTTATAATATTCGCAAGGATATAAAAACAAAGCGACACCCCGAGAACTTTATAGACGTCCTCGTAGCGAATCCCAGCACCAGTTGCAGCGAGCTAATTCATCGTTTGACCCCAATTGACACGGCTTCGAATTACGGGTCCCATCAATAGCCTAAGGGCCTTGATTACTTTATTGCATAAACGTGACGCTATTTCGCCGTTAAGAACGCCATTAGAAATCTATTTTAAACCTTTGTACTGTATGGAAAAAATAGAAATTATTACGCGACGTTTGTAGGCGCATCATTTTGAAAGAACACAATAAGTAAACAGTGCGAAGCTTTAGAATATTTAACAAGACCATGAATCCGGCTAAGAGGACCATGAATCAGGTTAGAAGGACCGTGTATCCGGCACAAAGGACCATTAATCATATGTCGAGAAAGTTCGCATTTTTTTAAGAAACGAAGAAAGAATGCGCATACGACGGTGGTAATTTTATCAATGGACATTCAAAGACCAATTACATAACTCAGCGTCTTTGTATTTCATGCATCGACAAATGCTGAGTGTAATCCTTTTTTGGAATCACCTCAACAATAAATTCATTATACCTTGTAAATAATGTAATATTGTTCTGATGTTTTTCAAAACAAATAAATCATTCATCCATTCTGACCCACCAGGGAACCTTTTCAAAGGAAAACTCATTATGACGTTTACTGTGAAATGGTTCCGTGGTTGGCCCGGGATTAATTTTTGACCATACAAGTAAGTAGTAGGTATTAGCAATTTCGTATGAAAATTCAGGCCCGTTTATTCGTTTGGAGATGGAGGAGCTACTAAAGAAGATATTAGAAGCATAGGATTTGGTAAGTGCCGGTGTTAGCACTTCCAGCGCCCTGTACCAGAATTCCAGAAACCACGTGGAGACAACTTGCGCATTAAAAAATGTCAGACACGAGAGCAATATAGAATTTTGTGATCACTGTTCACTATTAAGGTTAATCGCCGCATAAAACACTATCAAAATTATACTTCAACTAGCCAAAGAAACAGAAATAGCAAAATTAGATATTGTCTACATCCGCCATGTTCGAATACCACAAATCGAATGCTGGGTAGACTTACAATGAGGAGTTTGCAGGCATCAGTGCCGTTGGTGACGGGTGGTGACTGGTCGGTGGCGGTGTCTTGCGCGTGCGCGCTCCGGGCGCTCCACTTGCGGCCCGGGGCGCCGGCCAGCGGCGAGGGCTGCACTTCGCTGGAGCCGCGCTCCCATTCTGACAGGGACTCCTGGAACAAAGAGGGGGGGTTGAGTTTGGTTTGAAAATAGAGGTGTCTTTCAAGTCTGTTATGTGGAGTATTATTATATTACTCAATGTCAAATACGGGTGTTTCGGGTTTGATTCTCGGCCGTGGCAGATATTTGTATGAACAGAATAGAATAGAATAGAAATCAATTTATTCATGCTTCACAGAGTAAAAATACATAAAAACAAAAAACAATATGCGAAAGCAGGAAACGGTCGCAGCTCAAATACATAATACGAATGTCTGTTCTCGGGTCTTGGATGTTCGTTCGTTATTATAAATGAGGCAGTTTGTAAGTCTGTTTGTTCATTTGTTACGTCACCACGTCTAAACCATTGAACCGATTTAGATTTAGAGCCCTCCGATTTAGAACCCTTAAAAACCTCGTCTGAATTAAAATTAAAATTAATAAGGAGCTACATTTTTATTAAATGTACATTGACAGTATCGTTCTGAAACACCACCACTGTGACTGCTGCATTGGCTTATTGAAAACAGTATTTTGTATAACCTTTATTTTAACTCAACAGTAAAAAGTATAATGTAGTGAAAAACCGTTAAATAACGTTTTTAACAGTATAGTTGGCAACCCTATGTATAAACGCACAAACTACGTAAAACAAAACGACACTCACGCTTAACACTCGTTACGTTGTACCAATTACCGCAAATGAAGAGAAAAAGGGAACAAAAACATGCAAAACAGCAGGAAGCGATACGAGACGTTCATACAAATAACAATAAGTTAAATGTCAGTTAACGACAGCTTCGGACAAAGGCGGCAAAATTACGTCAAGTATGTAGAATATATTACTATGTCTTTTAAAATACGGTCGGGTATGATTCTGATATATTGTACCGAAAAATACACGATCTTTGTATTGAGAATCCCCTTAAAAGGACAACTTTATTTTCTTTTCATCATTTTGTTGTTATGGCAGCCTAGGTCAATGATATGTTACTATCGTATTTAGAAGCTCACTGGCCTAGGTTATATACAGGGCGTCTCAAGACAATACAATACAATACAATACAATACAAATTATTCTTTATTGCACACCATAAATCAGTATGGGACGTCAAGGGAAAATACCTGAAATATTTTGCTGAAACAAGACTATGTTATTTTTAAAAGTTAGTACTTAATTCTGCATTTAAAGGTTTTCTAAGAACTACTTGCTTCGTCTGAGAATCGAACCGACTTAAATGTGTAAAAAATCACCCCTATTTTTATGATGCCAATCACAAATGACACCATATATATAACATACAAAAACCACTTCTTTCGGCTCTGAACAGGTTAATACGTTACGTGTACCTACAATATTTTCTGATACTTCATCTGATGGATGGAGTAAACAGAATACCTATTCTTTTTTATTCATGAAAGTATTTCGTTGGTTTCTATGACGATTTTATTGAGATTACAAAATTGTATTATCTACTATTCAACCGTTTTCAAGTCATACGTCACACGGTATAATTCATGGTTCCAAATTACTGCTTTTGTTTGTGTTTGTTTTGTTTCATTTCATAACGTTATGTCTTATGTACGGATAACATAATGTACATTTAAAATTCGAATTTCCGACAGCAACACCATTTGAAAAGTGCTGGCAGCAGTGGCGCTGTCGTCTAGCTGTAGACTAGAAAAGTGTATAGTGACATGTTAGTTCCAATTTCGGCCACGCGCAAGAGTAAGTATGCAGTTCGGTGTGACTATGAATTGGCAAAGAAACAATGGTAGGAATGAGCCAAAGTGTTAAAATAGGACATCGCGCGTAAATGCTGGTACAGTCAACTTTGGAAAGAAGCACAGGTAAGAGAAACTGGATTTATTCAGATATAAGTGTATTTTGCACGAATATATAGGTATGCAAACTATGCCGACAATATGGTACAACAAAAAATTAAAAAAAAAATTTTTTTAGAGTTCCTACCTCCCGTCGTAAAGTGGAGGTGATTTTTTATTATTATTCAATCTTGTAATGTGGGATATCGTTGGATAGGTATTTTAAAACCATTAGGGGTTTGCTGAAACGATTTTTTGATTCAGTAATTTGTTTGCGAAATATTCAACTTTAAAGTGCTAATTTTCATTAAAATCGAGCGTCCCCCCCCCCCTCTAAAATCTAAACCGGTGGGTGGAAAAATTTGAAAAAATTCAGGATATCAAACTTCCAAGGAAAACTATAACGGCTAAGTTTGCTTGAGAATTATTAGTAGTTTATGAGTAAATAGCAGCGTAACGTATAAAATATACCTAAACTTGGAAGATTCCGTATAAAATACGAAATCCTTAGAAAAATATTACTTAATTTTTTCATAATGGCTACGGAACCCTATTTTGGGCGTGTCCGACACGCTCTTGTTATTTACAAACTTACTAAGCCAAACTCGTCCCATCAGCCTAAAAATTACGGATTAATTTTAAAATGGTGAAAAAACAGAAGCAGACCATTTCGAAATGTAACCAACAACACAGGACACACAGAATGAATATTTATAACGTCCACGCTGTCGGAATCAACAAATAATGAAGCTCTTGTTCTTACTTATTAGGTATTCCGTTGGAATGACAAGGCCGTCTATATTACGCAGGTCCGATGCATTTTGTTTTGGCGCGTGATGATTTCCGTGGTCCATAACAGAAAAATACAAACATTGGAACTAGAACCACCTCCTTTTTTGAAGTCGGTTAATAAAATGTAGTAAGCAAAATGTAGTTGCAGGTGGTAAGAACTTGTGCAAGATCCGCCCGGCTACCACCATCTTGCTCGCTAATCCTGCCGGGAAGCTGCAGTGCTTGCACTGTTGCGTTTCGACGTGGAGAGTAAGTCAGCCGGTGGAATTACCCCTTGTTCCTCGTACATAACCAAGTTACGTTACCAGCACTGGGAGAGGACAAATAATTCCTACTCCAAAACCGGGTTTTGGAGTAGGAATTTTTTATTCCTTGTACAAAACCAACGTCATGGCCGGTAATGTACGAGGAAAAATAATTCATAGTACTTACCCGGTTTTGGAGTAGGATTGGTTAATGCCTTGTACAGAACTATACTTTTTTACTGAAGCTTATTTTCACAATCGCGTTTGTTGCCAATTATTTGTCCTCTCCCAGTGCTCGTAATGTACTCGTAACTTGGTTATGTACGGGGAACAAGGGATTACTCCCTGGCACTTGAGGTTTCCCAGTTTAGGCCTATAGGTTGGCAACGCATCACCAACCACTATAATCTTCACAGCAGCAAAAGTGTATATTGTTTTTGACCAGTTTTTAAGCAGTTTCTAAACTGTGGGCCAGTGTGGCCTAAGAGCGTTTTCAGTACCACTACCATTTGTATACAGTGACCGTAATCGATAGCGACGGCGTAAATTATTTGTATGGAGAATTGTATAGCGCCTCGACAAATAATTTACGCCGTCACTATCGAGTACGGTCACTGTAAACTCATGGTAGTCGTTCCGATGTCGGTATCGGACGCCGATACAATATCGGGACAAGTAAAATGTATGAAACATGATCCGATATTGGATCGGATAAACTGAAAGACAGGTACATATTTCATACAATTTACTTGCTCCGATATCGTAATAGACGTCACAAAACTTCAAAAGAACAAAACGGCCATCTAACCTTGAAAATCAAAAACTACTCTAATTACCAAGCTGAGATTTGCAGCAAACAATAGCGGTTATGAAAGCCGAACAATGAATTGCCTAATTGGTAAATGCAACGAGAAATATCGGTACAATGTGTTGCGTGATACGGTGATATGTTTCTCATGCAGTTTTGTTTCATACTTGCTTAGATTGGTTCACTAAGTTTAAAGGGACGGAAAACTAAATATTTGCCAGACTCTGACTTTGTTCCTCATAGTCTTCTTATAAAAAAGAATGAATTATATGGTATCCATGGTATTGTAATGAATTGGATAAAAACTTATTCGCTCTTAGGTTACTCTAGAGCAAGACACCAACCAACAAGTAGAAATCAAAATTATACACTCAGAGAAGAAATCTCTTATTTATCTTTAGACTATTATATAAACCAAACACATTTCTTGACCAATTTAGTGTTTTCAAATTAACCCCCGACGCAAAAAGAGGGGTGTTATAAGTTTGACTGGTGTCTGTATG
This sequence comes from Choristoneura rosaceana, assembly GCA_037349165.1. Lineage (NCBI taxonomy): Eukaryota > Metazoa > Arthropoda > Insecta > Lepidoptera > Tortricidae > Choristoneura > Choristoneura rosaceana. The sequence goes on along the minus strand of JAZBNJ010000006.1, from coordinate 4,369,873 downwards.
TCTGTGTGTGTCTGTCTATGGCACCGTACTGCCGTGCTCGAACTATAAGACGGCTAAGTGACACTTGGCCAAAATTGAGATGGCTTAGACTCATCGATGCGGCTTTTTTTTCGCTTTCGATCTGTATCAAAAAGTCAATTTTGGCCAAAATGTCACTTAGCCGTCTTTTAGTTCGAGCACGGCAGCGTAGCTCTTAAACGCGTGGACCAATTTGAATCCTTTTTTTTTTAATTGAAATCAGTTTTTCTAGCGATGGTTCTTAGAAATGATTTATCAAAATCGGTTCAGCCGTTTTTGAAATATTAAATTCTGAAGTGACAAAGTCGGTGGTTTTCCAACTTTGGGTAAGTTAGGTTAGGTTATCTGTTACTAACTCTACGGATAGGGTATAGATAGAACTAGCTCAGGGGTCATCAAACTACGGCCCGCGGGCCCCTCTAATCCAGCCCGCGGAAAGAAAGCGTTATGCGTTACTCGTATCTAGGTACCCCATGAAGACTACGTCTACTTAACTAATGTATTACCCCCATGACCAGCCAAAGTCTTGGCCCTGACGAATTTACATTAATTGCAGTGTGGCCCTTCAGTCAAAGAGTTTGAAGACGAAGATCTAGCTCATTATTATTACTCAAATTATGGTCATCATTAGAAGCTACCGCGAAGCAATCATGATCATCGACTGGCATCTGACGTCATTACTGACCATTTAAAAATCAATGTCTCAAGATCATTGCTAATAACTCTATTTAGCTCCATTTACTTGGCGTTCGAGAACAATAATTGCGGAAAATTTTGTCTGAAACTAGTACAAAGTTTTAAACAATTTTTCATGGTCCATCAGTGGGTTAGCGTAGCGCGAGAGAGCCTGATTCTAGCGGATACAAGATGTTGTGCAGATGGTTATCCATAGTATTTCATCGGAAAGGTTCGTTTATCATGCTCTCTCAATTATAGCTTCGGTACTCATCCATCGTATAGCCATTTTTAACCCCCGACGCAAAAAGAGGGGTGTTATAAGTTTGACCGCTATGTGTGTCTGTGTGTCTGTCTGTGTGTCTGTGTGTCTGTCTGTGGCACCGTAGCTCTTAAGCGGGTGGACCGATTTGAATGCGGTTTTTTTTATTTGATAGCAGGCTTTCTAGCGATGGTTCTTAGACATGTTTCATCAAAATCGGTTCAGCCGTTTTTGAGATATTGAACTTTAAAGTGACAAAGTCGGGGGTTTTCCAACTTTTTGTTGGTTAGGTTATACATAGTACATTTTGCATTTTGACATTTTGAGCCTAAAGTTGAAGTTACGTTACGCATTAATGGATGATGTAAGGTATTAATGGATGTGAAAATGTCACTCATTAAAGAGCTCGGTTCGATGGCGGCCTTAGGGAGTGACGAACAGGGCAATCGCCCGGGGCCTCGCTCTTGCAGGGACCTCGCGCAACAACCCAAGCAAATATAAATAATACATATATAGATTTTTTAACTATTATTTTCGCATCACATCACATAGGTACTTTTCAGGATGAAATAAGGGCCTCGGAAAGACCTGCTGCCCGGTGCCTCGCAATGGGTAAGGCTGCCGCTGGCTCGGTTGTTTTATGCGATAAACGCTGCGTTAAACGCAATACGTTTGACGTACATCTAATCTAACCAATCACAATCCACGCAATCTAATGACTAAACATACGTTTGCCGCTGCGCTCACCGCGTAAGACAATGTTTGGAAATTAAATTATCTGATGCAAATTGATGTGCGTCAAACGCATTGCGTTTAACGCGCTCGGTTGTTTTATGCGATAAACGATGCGATAAACGCTGCGTTAAACGCAATGCGTTTGACGCAGCGTTTATCGCAGCGTTTATCGCATAAAACAACTAAGCGCTTTTATTTCAATAGTTGATTGACACTTCGGGTGCCGTCGTATCCAGTTTGAAATCCGACTTTTCCCGATGGGAAAACGTTAGAGCGTTTTTAGATTACCCCATCCGATATCGGTATCTGACGCCGATACGATATCGAGGCAAGTAAAACGTATGAAATATGATCCGATATCGGATCGGATAATCTGATAACGCTCTTAGGCTTACTAACATAAACCTAGAGGTAATACAGACTGGTAGAGTCATTGTCACTGTTATTTCTTAATCATTGCATCAGCATTTCTAGTTTTGAACTTCGTATTATAATTCACTAGCTTTTGCCCGCGGCTCCGCCCGCGCGGTATTCGGTCATCGCGCGCTTTTCCCTCGGGAATTGTGCATTTTCCGGGATAAAAAGTAGCCTATGTCACTCTCGGGCCCATAAACTATCTCTATGCCAAAAATCACGTCGATCCGTCGCTCCGTTACGGCGTGAAAGAGGGACAAACGTACAAACATACAAACACACAAACACACTTTCGCATGTATAATATTAGTATGGATGTACTTATTATATTGTTTAAAGCACTTTATTTATAGTAACTACCACTATTTTTGACTCACTGTTTGTCGGACCCTAGCTCCTCTCATCCACTAAATGTTGACTGGTACAGATCGCGTAAAGGGATAAATACGCCTTTGTACAAGTAAATAAATAAATATCACGGGACAATTCACACCAATTGACCTTAGTCCCAAAGTAAGCTTAGCAAAGCTTGTGTTATGGACACTAGGCAACGGATAAACATACTTATATAGATAAATACATACTTAAATACATATTAAACATCCAAGACCCGAGAACAAACATTCGTATTATTCATACAAATATCTGCCCCGGCCGGGATTCGAACCCGGGACCTCGCGCTTCGTAGTCAGGTGCTCTAACCACTGGGCCATCTGGTCGTCAAAAGTATCTCAAAGTTTGTCAATTGTATTTTGTTTCTTTTCTTTTGCACAATAAAGAGATTTGACACATACTATGGCGAATAGTAGAAAAAAAAACCGGTCAAGAGCGTGTCGGACGCGCCCAAGATAGGGTTTGTAGCCTTTACGAAAGAATCAAGTAATATTTTTCAAAGAATTGCCTTACTTCGTATAATACCTACGACCAAAAGGATCATTTATGGTTGAGCTGTAGAGTGGAGCTCTGATTTCGAGGTCGAGGTTTGTCTAGAGACAACACCCCTGAATAAGATTGCTTACGTTCTAGTAGAGATAATGTCCTAGTGAAGGCTTTAAGGTCGCATTGTCGTCAAGTCATGTGATAACGTTTATGCTGTTAATTAGGAAGTGGAACGGATGTAGGAAGGCTGATTAACGGACTTGGGACTAAGGTTACGCCCTTTATTGAACTACCTGGGTGACCGAGCTCCGCTCGGGTTTAAATTCAAATACAGGCGTTTCTCAAAGATACGGGACGTGCCAGTATCGGTTAAAATAGTGGGGTCACGTGTGGTGTTCTGTGGGGGACGGAGTCGTCACCTCCTCTGGAGGGGTCTAAGAGATCTAAGCGTACAAACATACAGACAGACGGCGAGAAGCAACTTTATTTACAACATCCTTATCCAACTTGGTACGGCGATAGTTTGAAACTCTGGGCAGTGCCCTTAGTGTAAGTTTTCGGTTACAAAATACGTCTCGATCGCGTTCGCGTTCGAATCTCAATTTGTATGGAAACGCGAACATCGCAAACGTTCCACTAGAGGCGCTGTTCGTGTTTATATAGAAATTGAGATTGTAACCGAAAACTTACACTTAGGGTACAGGACAGAATAGTTTTTAAAAGAATGTTTTGAATAGTTTTAATCTCGGAGAAATACAGTTCCCGCGGGTAACAATAATTGAATACTTGACAGACGCAGTTGCGGACAAAAGCTAGTAGGTAAGATTATAACAGTTCAGCGTTAAACCACATGATCGCGTAACTTTGCAGGCTTCTTTTAACAATACGAAGCCTTGTCATGTTATTTTTATAACAAAAAACTTCGAATGGAAAATTGGCGTTTCCTCCTTTGTTAGAAATGTTATTAGGTTGACATTGTGACCTTTAGTTTGGCTATGTACCCACCCGTTAAAGGCTTTTTATGTTGCTTGCTATTCATGTCATTTTGTGGGCAGAGTGACCTTGTAGAAAAAAAACTGTAAAACGCACGTAATTTGAGGGGCATTATTTAAACCAATATACGGGTGGTAAGACCTTGTGCAAGGTCCGCCCGGATTGCTACCACCATCTTGCTGGCTAATCCTGCCGTGAAGCACTGCTTGCACTGTTGTGTTTCGGCGTGGAGAGTAAGACAGCCGGTGAAATTACTGGCACTTGAGGTATTCCATCTTAGGCCTCTAGGTTGGCAAGTAGGCAACGCATCTGCAATACCCCTGGTGTTGCAGATGTTTATGGGCGGTGGTGATCTCTTACCATCAGGAGACCCACTTGCTCGTTTGCCATCCAGTCAAATAAAAAAAAAACGGGATCGGCACGCAATAAGTAGTCCTGATATCGCTGTGTCAAAGATAAGTTCAAGTTATTTTGTTTCTGTAACAACTATAGGTACATCATTCGTTATTTAACGGTACAAAATCGCGGGACGCCAGCGTCTTACCAACTGCAGATTTTAGGTGACGATCGAGTGACGTTCGAAACCACTAATTAGTACCTGCAAGGCTACCACGAAATTCGAAAATCGAAGTTCGTATCGTACCGTCCTGCCTACGCTTATGTTATTAAATACGAGAGTGAGAGGGACGGTACGATACGAACTTCGATTTTCCTATCTGATCCATTTTATGACAGTCACACGTTCCGCTAGAAGTACCAACAAATAATGTCCTATATACAACATTAAAGATAATGCTTTGGGTAAAAAGTTTGGCTAAAGTCGACGCCGTATCTAAAATTAAAATCGTCCGAGAAACACGAGACTTAGACCATTCTTCGCAGCTTTTTTTTCTGATTCAGACAAGGAAAGAAAAAACGATTCTTTTAGACGCGACAAAATTGCTTTTTACCGTCGATATACTTATTTTAGATGACATTCGAGTGACGTTCAAAACCAAGTACCTACCTGTGCCCTTAGTGTAAGTTTTCGGTTACAAAATACGTCTAAATCCCGTTCGCGTTAAAATCTCAATTTATATGGAAACACGAACATCGCAAACGTTCCGCTAGAGGCGCTGTTCGTGTTTCCATACAAATTGAGATTTTAACGCGAACGCGATCGAGACGTATTTTGTAAACGAAAACTTACACTAAGGGCACTGATCCATTTTATGATAGTACACACGTTACGCCAGAAGTACCTACATATTAAAGGAGCTATTTTATGACAACCTTTCTCGACTGTAACCGATTAAGATGACCTTAACGACTAGTACTTAAGACAAACACACGCCACGGTGCGCGTACCTATAGTCACGAACAACTAATAACTAATCATTAGCCAACCTTAGTCTAGTTCGAAAAGCGTGAGCACCATGGACACGACACCAAGGCGTAACCAACGAGAGATTGTCTAGCTAGCTGTACATTGCGTAGATTACTGTTAACTGCTATGCTGCTAGTATCTTGACCGCGCAATGTATTGATGATTCGCTCGCAGCGACGCTTGTATCGCGTAGTCGCAGTAAAGCTAGGAACACGCTGACGACGGAGGCGGGGCGATGCGGCGCGGCGCGGAGGCGGTGACGGTTGTAATCTCGAGATAACGTGGAAGAGGGCACACAGGATACCGTGCCACGCTTATTTCCCGCGCGGTATTGTGTGCCCTCTTTCATGTTAGCTCGAATATTACAACCGGCATCCCCTCCGCTCCGCGTCGCACCGCACGCCACGCGTGTTTCAAGTTTTTATGCGTACGAGGTGAAAAAAAAATTTTATAACAAAAAATTGAACCGACTACAAAAAAACATGAAAATAATTTTCTACCAGTCTGAAGAGGGAACTATGGCCCAAGCCCTCTCATTCTGAGTGGAGGCCTGTGCCCAGCAGTGGGACGTATATAGGCTGGGACGAAACTGAAGTCGGTGCCTCAGCACGAGCCAGCAGGAGTGGACCTATAGTCGTCTTCTTCACCTACATACCTTATACATACCCATATACATACCCATACTTTATATATTAGACTTCAATCACTCCTGCTGTCTCGTACTGAGGCACCGACTTCAGTTTCGTCCCAGCCTATATACGTCCCACTGCTGGGCACAGGCCTCCACTCAGAATGAGAGGGCTTGGGCCATAGTTCCCTCTTCAGACTGGTAGAAAATTATTTTCATGGGATTACTAATGTATGGCCAAAAAACTTTTCCCAAAGTATCACATCCCAAAAAATTTTACCCAAATTATCATTTGGCAAAAAATAATTTGGCAAAAAAACTTATCGCAAATTTACAGTTAATAAATTTTTATTTGGCAAATTATTGTTTCGCAAATAATTACTTAGTCATGTTTCATATTGCCAAGTAATATTTGGTAAAATGTATCGTTTGGCATAATGTACTCTTCCCAAAATATCGCATGACATAATAACCTACTTTTCTGGGAACAGTTTGTTTCTGTGGAGGGGCGCAGTTCTAACCTAACCTAACCTACTTTTTTGATAGCAGTTCGTTTTTGCGGGGGACGCAGTTTTAACCTATAATCTAACCTACTTTTCTGGTAGCAGTCCGTTTTCTGTGGAGGACGCAGTCTAACCTCATCTACTTTTCTGATAGCAGTTCGTTTCTGTGGAAGACGCAGTTCTAACATAAGCTACTTTTCTGGTAGCAGTTGGTTTTTGTGGTTGGCTTGTGCGAAATGTCATTTTGAACAAACATTTTTTTGGAATACAATATTTGCCAATATAAAACGTTTGCTTAATAAACGTTTGTCGTAATAAAATTTGACAAACTGAAATTATGCCAAATGATAATTTGACCAAATGAATAAAATGCGAAATGTAAATATGCCAAAGATTCGTTTGGGAAATGAAACTATTGCGATAAGTTTTTTGGGAAGTGAAATTTGGCGAAAAATAATTTGGCGAAACGGCAGTACACCATTTTCATGTTTTTTTGTAGTCGGTTCAATTTTTTGTTATAAAATTTTTTTTTCACGCTTTTTAGTGTTAATAATCTAAAATACAATAGCTTAATGTCAACTGCTTGACACCTTTTACGAAAGATTGCTTTTTCTGATGCAGAGACGTTCATTATTGAGGAGTCCTGGTGCTTCACCACCCATTCCATTTTACCATATGCATTACGACGAGCATAAATTGCTTATCAACTGTGTTAAAGTAATTGAAATTCAACCCGTGAAGTACTTGTTATTGAGTAGTAGCTCTGTTGGTCAAATGTGGTCTTCATCATCAGTTCCACTTCACCAAATTATGATTTTCAAGAGCAAATGCACGAGTTACTGCAAAATATATCCAAATTACCACAGGTGTCCCTACAACATTTGAAGAGTTCCCTCGATTTCCTTAGGATCCAATCATCAGATCCTGATTTGGTGCTTATGGGACCTAATTGAAAGCATTCCTAGACGATCGCAAAAAAAAAATTTGAAATCGGTTCACAAACGACGGAGTTCTGAGGTAACAAACATAAAAAAAAAAAAAAAACCTCCTTTTTTTGAAGTCGGTTAAAAAGTACGTAGCATGTCGTTGATGGAAAATAAGCATAATTTTTGTACTTTAAAAAAAACCGGTCAAGTGCGAGTAGGATTCGAGCAACGCAGATTTATAATATTAGTATGGATGCGAAAGTGTGTGTTTGTGTGTTTGTCCGCCTTTCACGCCGTAACGGAGCGACGGATCGACGTGATTTTTGGCATAGAGATAGTTTATGGGCCCAAGAGTGACATAGGATACTTTTTATCCCCGAAAAATGCAGTTCCCGAGGGAACAGCGCGCGATTACCGAATACCACGCGGGCATAAGCTAGTTTTATAAAGGATGGCAAATTCAGGAGTTGTCGAACTGCGTGGCATGCCGCTTAGACACGTATACTTCTAAGCCGTCATGATATAAACAGCGATGGTAAATATAGTGTCAGACGTCACTTTGTTGATGGAGCGCCGATCGTTTAAAAGTGGAATGGCACGTCTTCAAATTAGTGATCTGTGGCTGTAACTTAATGCTTATAAACTGTTGGCGGACGACGGATGCAATTTACGTCAAAATCATGTCGAACAATATACGTATTATGGATATGAATACAATTGGTTTAAAAAAACTCTACTCTACTCTCTCGAACTCTATTAAGTAGGTAGCTAATTTAAAGCTCAACAGTCGGGACCCATTACCGAGAGTTTTTGAGCGTCACTATTTAAATCATTTTCTGTTCCGTGATTTAAATGGATCCCGACTGTTGAACTTTGAATTAGCTACTTAATACAGTTCTAGACCACTTTTAGTTTTGGCAGTCGGGTTTTTTTATTTTAATAATTTAATGTTTTATTTTACATTTTTTTGATATTTATGTAAAAACGGTAGATAAAAAGTATTATAACCAATATATTTAGAATGGGCTAATTATTAGCTTTCATTTGATATCCATATTGTTACAATACATCAGAAGCCGCGGACAAAAGCTAAATTTTGGTCCACGCAATAAGACCAAAAAAACCGTTTTCCCCTCGGTAAACATCGTTTCGTGTCGATTGCCGATCGACGTCTTTTTCGCTCTTATTACGTTGTCATAAAGATTTTTTTGATCGGCTTAAGCCAATTTCGCGTCTATAGATGTGGGGAGACCCTAAGACAGTGCCGCGATGCCCTGTACCCCTAGTGTAAGTTTTCGGTTACAAAATGCGTCTCGATCGCGTTCGTGTTAAAATCTCAATTTGTATGGAAACACGAACAGCGCCTCTAGCGGAACGTTTGCGATATTTGTGTTTCCATACAAATTGAGATTTTAACGCGAACGTGATCGAAACGTATTTTGTAACCGAAAACTTACACTAAGGCCACTGGGCTGTCACGACGCACAGTTCGAGAGGCCATGTTCTAAAATATTTATTTCATTAATACAATTAGTAAGTACATTTAACAATGAATTACTCTGAGTAATCAATATTTACCTACATCTGGTATATGTAGCTGCGTTCATTAACAATTTTTTATTTTTGTACACTAGTATTTAATGAGCACTCATTAATGTACAGGTGATCCTGAACAATTAAAATTTGGTACGAATAACAGTTCTTATTTTATTTATATGAACTCTCAACTATTAAAAAACTAGCTTTTGCCTTTTTTGGTATTCGGTTATCGCGCGCTGTTCCCTCGGGAACTGTGCATTTTTCCGGGATAAAAAGTAGCCTATATCACTCTCGGGCCCGTAAACTATCTCTATGCCAAAAATCACGTCAATCCGTCGCTCCGTTACGGCGTGAAAGACGGACAAACACACTTTCGTATTTACAATATTAGCATGGATGTAATCTATTTTTGTTTTGAGTTGCACCCGAACGTGACAAACGGAACCCTAATAATGTCGCTACACTGTCCGTCTGTTAGTCAGAGGGCTATATCTCAAGAACCGTAATGTGGATACATAGTTTTGTCGAAATTTACACATAGCATCATAGAATATAAGTATTTCATATTGATGGAGACAATAACAATTTTTTTCGTAAATGCGAATGCGAATGTGTTTGTTTGTTAGCTTGTTATGTTACACGTTTGAAGTACTCAAGATAATATTTTTCCCGGAACATTGTGACCCCACGAATGCGCGATTGTGGAATTCTTTGTTGACGACGTCGCGGGCAACAGCTAGTTTACAATAAGATAATAAACATACAATAGGGTTAACCTTGAACATATACACAGAGGGGCGGATCTACTTAAAGGCTTTTTGAGCCCAGGGCCCCGTGGATACAAAGGGCCCCCAACCTGAACTGAAAACAATAGATGATATTGTCAATAATAAAAATTATCTAGAATTAAAAAAAATCCGATCACGAGGTTTGAGTAATTAGGTAGGGCCCCTAAGCAGTATTAGCCCAGGGCCCCACAAATTCAAGATCCGCCCCTATATACACATACGAATAACCCAGTCATAAGAATTAAATTCTGTATTTTGAGTATTATAATCCCCGACGCAAAACTGCTATGAATGTCTGGCTTCCCGTTAATCAAATAAAAAAAAGATAGTTCAATTGAGATCGTCTGTAACTAAGTTTCATTAATACGGGTTCAGATGTTTTTAAATATCGTTTTTTTAACCCCCGACGCAAAAAGAGAGGTGTTAAAAGTTTGACCGCTATGTGTGTCTGTCTGTGTGTCTGTCTGTGTATCTGTCTGTGTAACTGTCTGTGTGTCTGTCTGTGGCACCGTAGCTCTTAAACAGGTGGACCGATTTGAATGAGGTTTTTTTATTTGATAGCAGGTTTCCTAGCGATGGTTCTTAGATATGTTTCATCAAAATTTGAGTCTTTTTTGAGATATTGAACTTTGAAGTGACAAAGTCGGGGGTTTTCCAACTTTTTGTTGGTTATGTTTTTATTAAATGACAACGGTCAGGAGTATTTCAATTTATCCGTGTTTGTTAGGATGTATAGTTGTATAGTCATTAAACTGGTGAGTATCGCAACTGCGCACAATCGCTGCTCACACCCACTATTCACCTTGGCGTGCTGACATAAGTATTACGTATTTCCCAAGTAGATATATAGAGTTCGAATCTACGTATCGCTAGGCAATAACACCGTAGTAGGGCAGGATCCCGCCGTAAGATTTTGCATACGATCTGTTTTTTGATTGAAATTTGGTTTACTTATAGGTTAACGTTACACATGTGGTACTACAACGCCGCGGGCGCAGAGTTGCCTAGCAAAATATTACCGCAAGCACTCTTTTAATAATTTATTGTATTAGATAATTAAATTTTTCTGGAAAGTAAACGTATACGGCAGTCAAAAACACTGACCTAGTAAGTAGTAGCCATTTTAAATTTTGTGACATCTCACATCAGCAACACGTTAAATACGAGAATAGCAAGTATTAACATTAATGCTGCTGAAAGAGACGGATCTAAATGACAAAAAAAGATGGGCTCACGTCTGTAACAATTCTTGTATGAGTACAAAAGAGACTGACAGAGAAGTGGAAATATTTTTCTTCCAATTATCGTACTTTGTATCTTTTGTAACGTTACTTTTACGCAATCACTATAAAATAAAAGATAAATTGTGTAGTGTTTGATATGCAAGAAAAAGAGGGCGTTGTAACATAATAATATGTGTGCCGCTCAGACATGGCTGTGTTACGCGGCATTAACGGAAAACCAAAGTAAAGTAGTGTAGTTAATTAAATAAGTACTTGCAGCAATATTTTGCTAGGGAATCCTGCGGCGTTGTGTGACTATAAGCTTTCTATTTAAGTCACATTTCGATCAAAGAACGGAGCAGTTCAGAATCTTACAGTGGGATCTTAAGCTATAAAGACACGCCCTTTAAGTGGATCGAAGCATTTGATTTGTTCGATAGATGGCGTTAGAGTTTATAAGCAGGTAATGACGCGGAATCAGCAAAAAATATCTTTATGACCACGCAATAAGAGCTAAAATGACGTCATCCGGCTCCACTCGTCTGTTTGGCCGTCAACGATCGATATCAAATAAGAATCTGTCACTTTTGTTTTTGTTAGCATTTTGAGAATTTAGCCTTTTAAGAATTTTCATCGCCGTGAACATACTTTCACGAATTGCACGTCTACGTAGACGATATCATTTGAGGAGACCCCTTGTGGGTAGTGTTTTTGGGTGCGTTAGGTGAAATTACATGAGCTGAATACGAGGAGTATACCGGGTGGGGAACCGAGCCTGGATTGCATGATGTTGTCTTCAGAAGCCCCATCCTGGAGCAGCCAATGAGCGTGGCGTAACATTATAAACCCGTTACGCTCTTACTCAAAGGCAATGAGCACTCGTGTGGCTTTTAGTGGGTGCATACCCTCGTGGACAGTTCCACACATCGTCATTTCCCGCCAAGTGCGAGTCTATCGCGCACCGAGGCTTCCGTTATCATAATTAGATAGGTGAGTAGAGCCCTTCTCCTAAGCAAAATACACACAGTACTAAGGTTATTTTAGATTTTTAAGCTTTTGTCTTTGTGACAGATAGCACGCTGTCTCCCAGACCGCCATTATACATACATATGTCATCGACTTACATCAGCAACATGTCATCCACGTACATACATTGCGTTAACGTTAAGTTAGGATTCGATGGAAACCAGTTTGGAAACGTGTTGTGAGTCAGCTACCGTGGCAAGGACATTCACGAAAAACACGAAACGCGTCGGTAACTCGAACATATTGGTAATGCAATAGTAATCATTTTGCGACCTGTTTACTATGGCCGTTCACGTGGCCTTTATCGCAAGGGTCATCATCACATCAGCCGGAAGATGACCACTAGTGAACAAAGCCTTCCCCTACAGGCAAAGGCCAGACGTTACGCTACACTCCCTCATATGCAAGGCTCGGATACCGGTTAAATTTCCAAACCGTTATCATGTACTTGGCGCAAAACCTTTTCATTTTGGTTTCGTTCGCGAAACCGTTATTTTTAAACCGTTTTTAAGGGAATATTTCCATAAAGTTCATGTCAGATTAACCGGTTTAGAACAATAAAAAACCGGTTTATTCCGGCGCAGGATAAACGTCACCGCCCGTCGCCAGCCGGCCAGCCTCGTCGAATAAACCGGTTTATTTAGGTTATAGTTAAGTCCTTATAAACGTTCGCGTTCATATGAAAGTTCGGAGTTACACCGAAATAAACCGGTATTTACCGCTATTTTATAAACCAGTTCCGAGCTTTGCTCGGATGTAAGTATTTTTTATGTTTGCTATTCTCATGATCCCGTAATCTAATGAACAGACTTGACGACTTGGAAAAATCTCTTTTTGCTTCGGTATAGCCTAATTCGTTAGGTCCAGCTTAAATTTGAACTAAAAAATTGAAAAAATAAGTTTTTTAACTTAACATTTTTTTTTAAATATTACCAATAACACTTGACATATAAACAGCTCTGATGTCAAAGAGGCTGGTTAGTGACGCAATCATTAGCTCTTCTCAGCCAGTCATTCCCCTCCTCTTAGGACTTTAGTAATCTTTTAGAGCTTATCTTTGGGTACTTTGGGGTTATGGGACAGTCACCAAAAAAAACAAAAGAAAGTCAGTAAGAGACAAGGACCGGGACCTACATGCCTGTAGCTCGTACCTTTTCATGCAAGTAGCTTGCACGCTTGTGTCATATTTGTATGAAGATTGTCGTACGCACGCCAGCTACTTGTACGAAAGAAAATGTGCGAGTTACATGCATGTGTAAAATTGGGAGTCGGACGCACCAACTGAGAGCACCGTATATATATTTAAGAGCAAGGATTTTAGTTTGTTTTTTCATAGTATTCCTAAATAAATAATGGTTTGATTTCAGGAGTCAGTGTTTTTCAAAAACTTTTCCTTTTACTTCTTTTTAAACGAAAATAACTTCACTTCTTTTTGCGTGGTAAAGGATCATAAATATTTGAAAGAAAAAGAAAATATTAATGACAACCGGATAGCTATGTTGTTAGAGACCCTGACTACGAAGCTAGCGATTGCGGGTTCGATCCCCGTGATGGGCAAATAATTATTTTTATGATGAATACTAATGTTTGTACTTGAGTGTTGAACGGACTAAGCTTTGCTTAGTTTGGGGCTAGGTCAATTGGTATAATAATAACATTGAGAGAGCCTGAAAAAAAAAAATGTATAGTTATATCAAATACCTAAGGGGGCGTCCATAAATTACGTGAGATGTTTAAGGGGGTGAGGGGGTCGAGTCAAATCTCATCTAATCTTACGTTGGAGAGAGGGGAGGTCTCGGCAAATATCATGCAATTTTTTTTCTGATTGAGACTTAATCCAGATTTTACATGCTTACGATTTAATCTTAATCGTAATACGTAATATTCACTAATTCGTTTGAAAGAAAATAATTGTCAAACCACCATATTTGTTTTATACCAAATAGGTCAATTTAATCTGAATTTACAGTACAGTGTAGCCTGTAAAACATCTCACGTGAGATTAGGGGATGGGGGAGGGGGTTGAACAAAATCTCACGACATCTCACTAGGGGGGGAGGGAGGGACAGAAAGTTTAAAAAAACACCTCACGTAATTTATGGACGCCCCCTAACCAATAGGTCCAGCAAAATGCGCACTTGATTTAAACTTAGTACCTCTACCTACGCGTCACCTCGAAGTAGGATCTTCACAGACAGACAAACAAAAAAACATGTAAGGTTACTTTTTTTTGACAAGTACAGTCACCAGCACCAATATCTGACACAACAAGCGTGCACAAATATCTGATACGACTTTATTTCTAGGGCCGGAAGGACGTGTCAGATATTTTTGCACGCACCGCTGTGGCAGATATTGGTGCTGGTGACTGTACCATACAAAAGTCTAAAAGGCGATAAAACTTTCTTAGTAACACAAAATCAGTAACTAACTTCGGTCTAGATTAAACTTACAATACTCGGTTATGTTCTGGGTTAGATTTAGGTAACAAATCGATGATTTAACTGGCCGATACGCAATAAAAAAGGAAATCCACAGCCTCGCATTGTTCATTGAGTCAACGTAAACTGGTTTGCTATGTAAAACTCCGCAGTATACCGCAAGTGAATAGTACATCAAGAACCGACTATGTAAGTACCCTGTCGTAGTACGAGTAGGGGGCTGTCCATTAATCATGTGAGGCTCGAAAGGGGGGGGGAGGGGTCCATAAAAAATCACGAAATATCACAAGGGGGGAGGGGGGGTAAAGTAATATATCACGTGTACTTATTTTTTCGTCAAGCGCGCGATACTCAATCGCAAAGCGGCGTTACATGTATTTATTTTTAGTCAAACGCGTACAAAATAGTATTTTTTTATAAATAAAAAAATAGATTCTTTGCAGGTACGAAAAAATACACGTGATATAGGGGGGAGGGGGGAGGGGTAGTCTTAAACCTCACCACGTATCACCAAGGGGGAGGGGGGGGTAAAAAAATGCCAAAAAAAACATCACGTGATTAATGGATGGCCCCTAGTAAGAACGTTCCAATAGATTCGACGTTCCATTTTCGAAAAATTATGTAAGTGTCATCATATCAATTCTGTGCACTGCCACATGCAACATGTCATTTACTTAAGTTTTTCACCTGTATTTAATAAAGACGATGCGAAAAATATGTCGCTGTCCATTGGAGGATAATTTTGCCAGTGTCAAGTAGGTTTTGCCGTTGTACGGTAAAAAAAATCTAGAAAACGAAATATGAACGATGACAACGCGAATCATCTTCTCTCCCCTCAGGACGTATTAGACAAATAAAACTAGGGACGTGTCATTTTTGACGGCGATTTTACACGATTAAAACATTTGCCATCGATACTGATTAGGTATACTATTGTACTACCTACTACACTACAAACAACAGGATCTTAAGTTTTTTACCTATAAGGTAAACGTACGAGTGCTCGTCACTGTCCCAGTAGTTGTCATCTTTAATCTTATGTTATCAGCAATAGAGATGACAGATGGCATTCGCGTGTCGAGCACTGGGACGTTTACAATACAATACAAAGACTCTTTATTGTACACCAGAAATAGTAAGTGATACAGAAAAAAAATACACAGAGAAAAAAATTACACGGTAAGCAATAGGCGGCCTTATCGCTTAAGAGCGATCTCTTCCAGGCAACCTTTTTACGGAAAGAAGGAAGGACTAGATTTCAATAGGTGGTCGGGTAGGTGGGGGTAGGTTCAATAGGTTTACCTTACTGATGTTAATCTGTGTACCGCGCCAACGGTCAATACACGGTAACCCGACCGTTTTCCATGCCCCCAGCGAGCTGTGCGACTAATAGACATGTCTGTCCTTTCGCAAACAGCCCGTTGACGGAGGAATGCGATCTTGATCACGCCACCTCCATGAAGGCTGAGCTGGCTACGAAAATATTGATCTAGAATGTTATCGTCCTTATACAACGTGTTGTTTTTGAATAACGTTAACTTTACGTGAAGATTTAACAGGTCAAATGAAATTAAGGGCTACAGTTTTTATCACTAGTTTTACTCATGACCTGTCGCGCACTATTTACGCCGTACTTACCTATTGTGGGTTTGTTTTGTTTTTTAGACGACTTTGGATTTTTTTTCTATAGAATGTCATACAAGGAATCGTGTTTCTACAGTGTATCAAAGCTAAGCTTTAGAAGTAATTAATTATACCTACAGCAAGGGATTAAGTGATTGCAATAAATGTGCTAAAAGCTCAGCGTTCCCTGAACTCTTACTGCTTAAAAAAAATATGAATCAAGCAAGATATTAATTAATACATGCCTGTTTAGTTCTGGCATCTCAGGGGACCCCTAGTCTGGTACTTAGGTACAAACCACTTTCAAAGCCTAGGAATAGCAGTTAAGAGAGGTAATGTGGCCAGTGTCATAACATGTCCTAAGGTCGATGCCTGTGGCGCAGAAAATCTTAACAACCTCTTTACTTTGAAGTTTTTAGTTTACATACCAAATTTCATCGAAATCGTTGGAGATTCTGATTATAATATATACATATATACTCGTAAGAATTGCTTAGATATATAGATAGATAAACAATACCTCAACAGATTCCAATAATGTTTAATTATTGTTAAGTTAGAAAACTTTGCTTACTTTTGCTGACAAGAATAAGAGAGGGTAATGACCCTTTGACGTCGTGGTGAATGTTCTGAGTAAACCGCGTCAAAAAATGCTAAAATTTTCGAATTAGTTTTATAATATCGCGGTTATCGCGCGCTGTTCCCTCGGGAACTGTGCAATTTTCCGGGATAAAAAATAGCCTATTTCACTCTCGGGCCCATAAACTATCTCTATGCCAAAAATCACACACACAAAACACACTTTCGCATTTATAATATTAGTATGGATTTAGTCAGAATAAGGCATGGTTTTCAACATTCCAACAGCCAACTGAAATGGTATATCGTGCAAGTAACAGCACAGCAAAGCGGGAGCGACGCAACGAAACAATGACAAATCAAGACAGAGAAAGTTGACAGGGGCAATGTCCATGCGGTATTGTGTTCATTTTCTATGAGTCGGCTGACATATACTTTTGAAACAAGTAAGTGACGAAATAAAGCTATGGAAACTTACCCCCTGTTTCACCATCCATGATTTATGAGGGATAAATGTGATGCCGTCTCTGTTCGTTTTGTTCGAATAGACGGAGACAGAATCACATTTATCCGTCAGTTAAATTAATGGACAGGAGCGGTCCGCCCCGGGCCCATACCTAGAGGGTTGAGGATTGGCAAGCATATAAAAAAAAGGTTTTGCGTCCATTCATTAAAATTTCATTTTTCATTCATAATCAAATCTGGAGGGAGCCAGCGTGGGGGGGGGGGGAATTAAAGATCGCTCCGGACCTCAAAACATTTTAGTCCGCCATTGCACAGGCCTCGCAAATGAACGCCATTGCGTCCTGTCTTCGGCATAGGTCTAACAACTGGTAGCATGGTGTACGGTTGTTAGTCTGAAGATGAGCTCTGGTTGAGTTCGAAACGCGTCAGTGTGATCTGGTGGTGATAGATGGGTTTGTGTAATTTGTGTGTGTTCTTACAGTGTGGAGGTGGAATTGCATGAACGCGCATATTTCGCATAAGCTTAAGCTATCGTAAGGTCGCGGGTGAGCAAGGAAATTCTTTTAGTTCATTAGGTAACAGATTCGGTAGGTCATATTTTGGCCTTAGGAGCCATGCTATGCAAACTATATGAGCAAACAGATTGTAAGGCTTTGATGAATTATACCTGTAGATTTCACAATCGCGCGCCCAAATATATCCGAGCCAAATGAGCGCCACTTTGGTAATCACTGGCCTAAAATCACTGGTTCAGATCACCGGGATAGGTTGGGTCGATAGGTTGGTCGATAGGTCGATCGGTAGGTCGATAGTAGGTAGATAGGTTGGTAGAATGCTCGCCTGCCACTTTGGTAAAAGTGGCCTTCTTTTTTCTCAGTACGTTGTTGTCAAGTGTCAAGCGTTGTGGAGTTTTGCCGCTAGCGAAATTCGCCCGTAATAGAGTAAAGACTAGGTTCAAATTTCGTCTCGTATTATTTTAATTATTTTGTGTGAGATGATTTTATTTGTCACGCAAACAAATCAATAGTTCTGCCATTCTTTGAAGGGGATTTTGTTCGGCAATGTGCGTCCTGGTTTAAATGTCATTGTTGTAAGGTTACACAGCTTTGACCAAAAAAAATGTGTAGACAGCACCCGCAGAAGGTTTGATGTAAAACTAGACAGGTACAGTTCGATTGGACCGGTATTAAAATGTCACCGTTCGATAATATGCGAATTAAATTGCTGCATAATCATATCGATTTCCGTCAAGTTAATGCCATTGTGTTTTAATTTAACTAAGAATATTATTTTTTCTTATTTTATACATAAAAGTTCATTCCACGGAATCGCAAAGATTTGAGAAGAGTATTTTCTTTTACTTAAAACAGACCCGTGATTGACTCTTATCTCACCTGATGAAAAGTGTCAAATAAAAATCCGTCCACCCGTTTAGGAGCTACAGAGCCACAGACGGACACACAGCGGTCAAATTTATAACACCCGTCTTTTTGCGTCGGGAGTTAAAGGTAAGATCAGAAAAACAAGGAAACGATCTGCTTCATTTTTAACGACGCATGAGCATGGAAAACAAATATGGCGGCGCGTAGGAGTTAATAACACGGAAACTATTTCAGTTGTCTATCCAAATTCGTCGGGTTTATTATTTAGGCGCCCGTGAATCTGCATGTGTCTATGTCATCCATACTAATGTAGCTAAGCTAAAGTGTATGTTTAGTACGATTGGATAATTGTATATTTACGACAGTTTTTAACCTGGCTTTTAACTAGTAGCTAAGCCCTCGACTGTTTTTTTTTTCGACTGGATGGCAAACGAGCAAGTGGGTCTCCTGATGGTAAGAGATTACCACCGCCTATAGACACCTGCAACACCAGGAGGATTGCAGATGCATTGCGAACCTAGAGGCCTCAGATGGGATACCTCAAGTGCCAGTAATTTCACCGGCTGTCTTAATCTCCACGCTGAAACACAACAGTGCAAGCACTGCTACATTTATTTTCCACGAATACCAGCACTTAGCCGGTTTTTTCAGTTCTTTGCTTATAACACAGCAATGGTACGTCCCCCCCAAATGGATCCACAATATTAAATAATGTTAAATTCCGCGTCAAATGAGCACCTAATTTCAAATTCGGTTCAGTGCCACAGCAGAGATCAAAGTTAGAAAACTATATATTTTTTTATTTATTTATTTATTGTAAAATATTATTATACCTACACTTTTACCATAAGTAGTATTTCGCCAAATTGCAAAACAATTTGTTGGCGAACCAAACACTCGTTTTAACAATATTGTGCACAATAGTCACAGTACATTACATTATACAAAACTAATAGGTACTGACTAAACTACCATTTTTTGTGTGGAAAGAGTCTATCAACCATGTTTTTAACTTATTTTTAAAACAGTTCTTGGTTTCACATTCCTCCTCCGAGAAGAGGTTGTCAAAAATTAGAAATTTATCGTATGCCAAATGCAAGCTGCAAGTGTGTACGCTACATCTGACCTTAAAATTACTCTAGTCCATCTCCGATGTTTGTATACAAATACAACTCAAATGTGACCAGAGAAAGTGCGCCCGCAGCGGTTTCGGCAGTGAAATCGCATGACGCAAACGCACCGTTATAATTCTGCTTATAATCGAGCGCATGATGGATGTTTCATATGGATTAGCCTTTGTGTCATTCTACTTGAGAGAAGTTTCCCTGCCGGCCGCGCGGTTAGGTATTCGTTTGGGACATTGCTGTCTTCATCCGCCCCCCATGCACATCCTCTCCCACTTCTCCGCTTCTGGCTAAAATATATCGAGATAGTTGTAGGCTTTTCAAGATTTGGGCGGTTGAATTTTGGGTTTCGTAGTCCTCATATTATACGAAAAGTATAGCACAGAAATCAATGATATTTTACAGTCAATATCTTCATTATATTTTCTATCTACATATGCCTGTGGTTCTTTCGATTATTGTAAAAATAGTCTGTAATTCTCGTGCAAAGTTGACATCTTTATTTTGTCGACTTTTGAGCTCCTGTAATTCTGGTATTACACATTTATATGAAAATCTGAAAAACCACAGGCATATGATAGATAATTACGTCTAATCCATACTTACAAAATTTCATCTACTTCTGTTGCCTAGTTTTCAAATGAAACCGGGACTACGTTTGTATGGAGAATGGAACGAAGAGACTTCTCTTAAATCCTAATATGTAAAGTTTGTGAGTATGTATGTGACCCCTTCACGCCAATACGACAATGACGACCGGATGGCTAAGTGGTTAGAGAACCTGACTACGAAGCTTGAGGTCCCGGGTTCGAATCCCGGCCGGGGCAGATATTTGTATAAATAATACGAATGTTTGTTCTCGGGTCTTGGATGTTTAATATTGTATTTAAGTATTTATTTATCTATATACGTATGTTTATCCGTTGCCTAGTACATAGTACAAGCTTTGCTTAGTTTGGGACTAGGTCAGTTGGTGTCAAGTGTCCCATGATATTTATTTATTTATTTATTATTAATACCTACAGCCGGCAGGATTTGGATGCGATTTGGTGCGTATCGCCAAAATAAGCCACTTTATCCCGATATACCCACGGTCGATACTTCTGATGTTCTGAATTAAATAGTTCACTATGACCCAGTTGGCCTCAAACGTGCGTGACTAGGGGTTGACGGAAATTATCATCGTCAGGGCCTCAGGGCACACAAATTACGCCCTTATCGCATAGCAGTTAAGATATAGACTTGTAGAACGGAAGGCAATTTTGCTAGTTGAAAAACATGGTAATTACTGCATTAAGGACAGGATTGACGTTTGACCCACATGTACCTAGTTAGTTTCTCTATCATTATCTACGAATCTTTGTTCAGAATCTTCGTTGTTAAGAATCTTTGTTTGTAGATCATTATCAATGAACTAAAAGAATTTCTTTGCTCACCCGCGACCTTATGATAGCTAAATTTATGCAAGGTATGCGTGTTCATGCAGTTCCTCCACCTCCACACTGTAAGAACACACAAATCACACAAACCCATCTATCACCACCACCACACTACACTGACACATTTCGAACTCAACCAGAGCTCGTCTTCAGAGCAACACAACTATACACCATGCTACTAGATGTTAGCCCCTGGTGGCGGAGTCGCGGGTGACCGAAGAAATGAATAAGTTGTTCATAGTGTAAGTAAGCCCCAATAAGGGTGGCATGATCACTGTTGATCAAACCCTTTTATTATAATAAAGATTAAAAAAAAAATCTTTTTCATTTCTCATACTCGTAAAGTTCGTGTTTAAAATGACTTTTTCTGCTCTAGTGCATAAAATAAAATTTTCGTCTAATACCAACTCAAGTCAAGACCAAGGTAATCAGCTGACAATAGCCACAAACAAAAAAGTTTCTATATATTTTTTAAGTATTTTTGATTTATATAAAATTAAAAATCAATCAATTCAATCACTATAAATCAGTAAAATTAAAATAAAATAAAACTGCTTCGCAGGTGTCTGAAGACGCCACGTGAAGCTCGTTGTTGCGCACGTTAATTAAAAACACTGAGAGCTGCTGAGTTTTTATACTTTGAATCCACGATCCTATGCTGAATAATATTGTATGTAGGTATATCAAACGTGTACACGATAGACGTGTGTGATAGTAAAACAGTTTTTCTTTACGAGTCATGTGATCTTAATTAGCTGTGAAGACACCATTGTTCTTGGCTACCAGATGTTGCGCGTAAGGTTGGCAAAACCATGGGCCAATTGCAATAACGTCATGGAAAAAATTGGCTGAACTAAATCAAAAAGTCTTTGGATACTCATTATTAGTCATTATCCTTAGACGAAGATATTTGGACTTAATAATAATATGCTTATGAAATGTTGAGGGATAAAAATATTCCTGGTTACTTAAGTGTCTGTATTTTGATAGATTAATATGAGTTTATGGCTGTTAAAGCAAAGAAAAAGTGGACATGGGCAGGGCACATTGCGAGAATGGACGAGAGTCGCTGGACAAGACGAGTCCTTGAATGGAGACCCAGAGCGAATACTCGGGGGCGCGGCAGACCACCGCAGCGCTGGGTGGACGACATTCGACGGCACGAAGGTCGAGACTGGATGAGACGGGCAGAAGATCGCCAAGAGTGGAAGAAGAGGGAAGAGGCCTACGTCCAAGATTGGATAACCAAGAGGCCGCCATGATGATGATGATGAATATGAGAGTTTACAGTGACCGTACTCGATAGCGACGACGTAAATTATTTGTAGAGGCGCTGTTTACCCCGTCGCTATCGAGTACGGTTCTTTGCCCGAAACTTTAGCATAAACACGTATCGCATAGACTTCTTTAGCAGAATAATTACTTCGCATAAGATTCGCTTTCCATAAAAGTCATTTTGCAAAACGAAACTATCACAATATAACCCAAGTTTTTCTAGGAGCGCTAAGTGGTCTTACGTAGCCATTAAACTTTGGCCTCTACAATATAGAGATATTATGAAAAATTCTTACCAAGCACGTGCCAATTTTAAGTGACAAAAACTATACAGTCAATCAAAAAATACCTACAAATTTGTAATCAAATTTACTAGAAACATCAGCGAATTTGTTCCGCCGACCGTAGTCACGTAACGGCACATGTCACAACAGGTGTATAGGCTGTCTAGAACGTGCTTTATCCGTAAAATGAACCTAACGGAGCGGGAATAAGATGTTGTATAAATGAGGTCATCTTCATAGTGTTGTAATGTTTTGTATAGCCACGGCATTGTTTCGATTATATACGGTGTGTTACCGTTTTTACATGGTACTGTGTTACGGTTTTTACATGATTTTCAGTTTGAGGTCACCTGTATGCAGAAGCCTGTGTTGAGGAAAACAATAGGTTGCATTAGTTAAGTGTTTACAGCTTTAAAATAATCTAGAATGTTTTGCAATTAAATGAAACTATATAACTAGGCTCAGGTATGTCTCACGAGCGTTTTGCCCGCCCGTTCCAGTGTGTTATGATTATGAATATTGATGCATACAGACGGTGGCCAGTTTCTACTAATATATGGATGAATACTTCACTTAAAAGAGAAACTACTTGTATCAGAAGTTGACGCAATTAGTTGTCGTATGCATCAACATTCATAACACACTGGAACGGGCGGTCAAAACGCTCATTAGCCGTTCCCGCTCGCGAAAAATCGAATCGCATTATAATAAACTGCAGAGTTCGTATGTGACTCTGTAGGCATGGCAAAAACGGAAGCTTTAGACCCTATTTTATTTAAATGAATCCAGTAAAATCCTTAATTCTACTGCGGATATCATCATTTCTGATTCTATCCCGCAGAGAAACCCCGAGCATAGCCCTCTCCGCATTAGAACTACGTCCGCAGTGGACGTCTTTCGGCTGACATGATGATGATGACAAAAACCTCTATCCGTTTCTTGAGTGATTTTGTTTTTGATTTTGATAGTCCAGGACTCGCATCCATCATGCTACTGGAAAGGTTTTACTGGAATAGTATGCACCGGGCATGTCTGCCTTCCTGTCTTATAGCGCCTCATACTCCTATAGACCGCCCGCCTGTCCGCGCGTTTGACAAGATGTGAATGCCCGGTACCACGAAATTAAGTTCGCGCGATGACAAGCGACACCCGTCATACATTTTGCGATAATTAAGCGACAGTCGCTATTCCGAGATGATATCATAATAGGTATCAACTATCGGCAAATAAAACTGTAGCTCCTACTACGAAAAATAAATGACGCTTATATGTCATGCGGAAGCGTAAAAACAAGTCTCTTAAGGTAGGCATTAGCACACACCTTACTGGGCTTGATTTGATTATTATATCATATAAGTACATACATACATTAATAACATAGTTGATTGCCAACTTGCCAATAACACTGCGAGTGGCGCTGTCTTCGCACGAAAGACTGTTGTTGTATGAGGCAAGGTTAGTTCCGTTTTTGTCCACCAGCATTGGTAAGGTTGTTAGAAGCGTAAGCTGTTAATATGTTTATTATTCAAAGTAGATATATCAGCAAGCCTTTAGTTTCTAACACACCCTCCTTCGACCAGATGTGGTAAAAAATTTACCGAATTGAACAACGAGTAGAGTTACAGCTTCAATTGATATTACTTTTTATTAGAGTTGAATATTACTTTTTATTACTTTAGTTTTTTAGCATATAATTTCAAAAATCAGTAGCCAAAAAGAAAACGACTTACAAAAGAAGTAATTATTTTTAAGAAACTTATTAAAAAACCTGTTCCTTCATCAAGAACTTAAAAAATAATATATTTAACTCGTTCTGGAAAAAGTTTAATCTAACTAAACTAGTAGGCAGGTACATTACATTCAACGTCATAAAAATAAGTGATCACTTTTGTACAATACAATACAATACAATACAAATATTCTTTATTGCACACCATAAATTAGTACAAAAAACTTATAATATAAACACTTAGATTCAGGTTAGACAACAGTCGGTCTTATCGCTTAAAAGCGATCTCTTTCAGACAACCATTTGGGTACAAGAACTTATGTCAAACAAAAATACGTTGACACAGACAAAAGATTTCATTGTTATTTTCATTTTTGTAATAGATCAACTTAAAAACTACAATACTGATTGAAAAAATTCTTTTACTTACAAAAACCTATATTATCAGCGAATAACATAGCCTTATTTTTATCCCTAAAACGTGTAACATTCCCACGAAACAAAAGTTGCGGACAATGAGTTGATAAAACTTGTCATTATTATATTCCAAGCTCATCAAAAATCTTACGGTGATATGCTTCATCAATATAATGATGATTAATTAAAATTCCCGAGGCGTGACGTTACGCAATCATTATAAAATCATTTACGAGGTAAATTGTTGTCATTCCGCTCATGCCTCTAGTTTGTATGTATTCAGTTCGCAAGTTACCTAATCCTATTATGTCATAGCTAAGGTCAATCTTATAAACATAAAGACGCAGCATAGCGTAATAATTTCGAATAGCGAGCGCCACAAACTATAGAGATATCACGTGTTTTTTTATAGAACAGAGGGAAAACTAGCATGCGGATCAACTCATGGAAGCAATCACCGCCACCCATGGACACCTGTCAACACGAGGGGTGTCACAGAGAGGGGTTGATGCAAATCATATATTTTCTCCAAATACTTTTGACAAACGAAATAAAGGCCTTAACACAGCGATTAGTGGGCGAATTGTAAGTGAGGCAAGCGCGCAGCGAGTTCGCTGCGAGCGAACTATTTCGCCTCATGCGCGCAACGATGTCGCTGCGAGCGCCGGCGAGTTAGCTGCGTATAGCGTTGAAGACGCCCCACTATTATTGTACAAGAGTCTACAATATGGCGTTAATGGCCTACGAATAATAATAAGAATATTCGTAGGTAATGGCGCTCTACGCAGGCTACGCAGCTAACTCGCTGCGCGCTCACAGCGACATCGTTGCACTCGCGGCGAAATCGAATCGTCTCGCTTTCAGCTTGCCCGCAAATCGTTAGTGTGATAAGGCCCTAAGTATTTGGAAAGATCTAGGAAGCTCATAGTTCGCTCTCATCATCACAATCATCATCATCATCACTCACAATGAGGGCTTTAGTTTTAGTATTTCAAGACAGGTGTATTGCTAGATAGCGTTAGTATCGTGAGGTTTTTTTGACGTTACAGTCTTGCTTGCAATTGCCTTATAACTAAATATGTATGTACAACAGTCACCTAACACCTTCGTTTTAAGTAAAATCAACATTAATTCAAATGAGCATTTTTTTAATTAAAAATTAAGTCAGGTAATTTGCAAATAATCCATCAAAATTTATCACCGCGATAGTAAAATTTTATACTTAATAAATAATATTCTATATAAATAAAAATTTTACCTAACTTTTAGCTTTCATTGAGTACTTATTAGATTATCAGTAAACATTGGACACAATTATAAGCAATAGTCGCCGGTCGAGAATCTTTCTCCTCCATCGGTTATATTAATTAATTAATTCTATGAACGCGGTATAGATATTTTTGTTACCAACAGAACCCCAGTGCATACCGAGTACTTAATACCATTTGTGACGTCAGTAAAATAAAAATTGAGGCCTCTTTTCCCCTGATTTATAATGCGATGCTTTACTTTATTGAATGCTAAGTGCGTGATAAGTTGATAAAATATTTTTATTCGCTGTTGCTCCTCGTTTGCTTATTGAAAAAATTTGCAGGCTTGCGCTAAAGAATCAGCAAATGACGAGATTATGCTTCTCACGTTTGTGCTACGTTTGGAAAACAGTTCTATGTATGTTCTTAGTACGAGTATGTTCAAAACGAAGGTCATTATAATTGTAGACTCAAAGATACATGGGTTACGGTACCGTCTTTCAAATTTCACGCTCCAAATTTCTGTATTTTTAAACAAAAATGAGTGCTAACATGTGCTTTAGTTTCGGCATTGACAAAACAGACTTCTAGCTTCAATAACCTTATCCTACTAATGTTATAAATGCGAAAGTTTGTAACTATGTGTGTATATGTTTGTTATTACTTCACGCTGAAACGCCTGCCTGCACGGATGTGGGCGAAACATTATTAACATATTAGTTTATACATAAAATAACCAAAATTGGTGGATATCGCTATCTAGGAAGTACTAAATAGGTATATAAAAAAAGGTTAAAATTTCACTATTTATAAAAACATTCTGGACTCCATATATTTTTTAATAATTCACCTTAACTACTTAGATAGTGTGTTAAAGTTACAAAAAATCGGTTTTGTAGTTTAAATAAAAAAAGAAAAAAAACTTTGTTTTTCAATTCAACTGTCAGATGAAGCCGTAGCCGCGAACAAAACCTAGTTTTAAATAAAAATAATTCATTTAATAGACATTAGGATTATTATTTTTAATTCAGTGAGGAAATGCTGCCAGCATTCTTGGAACCATGCCATAGGGGCCTTTTTTAGAGTTATATTAGTTTTTAATTATTATTATTAAGTTTTTACCGTTTCAATTATTTGTAAATGTATTCTTGTACATAATTATATTATCTTTAATAGACATTGGGAGAAGTATCTCCTGAGATTCGTTACGTGGTAATTTGGAAATGATCATTTCATAACATTAAAAATAGTAGACACAAATAACGGGAAACGGCAAAGAAAAACGATGACACGTTTGATAAAATCATGACATAACCGCATAGCAACTGTAATTAACGTAACGAATTGCATTAAACAAGTTAATATCAAATCATTAAACGGCGCTAGCTTTCATTTCACTCGCTTTTTGCTGACGATTTTCAACGCCCAAGTGAATTTATACTTTAAACATTGACGTTAAAGTATACAATTGGTTGTGGTGTAAGGAGAAATGCGAACGTGAGGTTGCGCTGGCACATTGGTAGTGCTCTAGGGGTGGGGAAAGTCTGGTATCGGTTTTAGGTTTTCGGCTTTCGGTGCTTACAATCCAACAAAAAAAGTAAGATGAATTTATTTACGTACCTAAAAGGAAAGCAAAGCCGAGACGAGATATAATAGTTTAGTATAGTTTATTTATGCATTCATTCAATATAATACATCATAAATTACAAAAAAGTCAGTTTAGTTTTTAAAATAGTTTTAATTTAGTTTGTAATACTTATTTAGTATTTTAGTTAAGTTATTTTTAGGATATCTTTTATTTCATTATTTCATACTTGTACCAATAAATATATTTTCTAATAAAAAGTCAGTTACAAGTATACTTAGTAAAATATACCTCATCTTTGTCTGATACGTCATAACATAATTACTATTTCGTTCCCTTTCTGTCTCGTGACATACTTAATTTATCTCTTCTCGTTGGTATTACTTTACAAACAATGTGTGTTATGTCAGGTGTATACACGCGAGATTCGAGGTAAAGATGTAAAAACAAAATTGGATGTTGAATGGGTTAACGTAATTATTGTTTTCTATCCTACCTCTACTAAACACTGATTATATAATCACACGCGATGGATGAATAAAAAAATTAAAAACACAACTCCTAGTTAGTTATTAACTTAATGATTGTAATCAGAGAATTTCACGTATAAAACATTACATTAAAAACTGTACGTGCTAAGCCGATGATACCTTCATATTTAAAAATTTGTAAATCTACTTAATACTTATATGAATGCCTCAATTATTTACTTATTAGTGA
The DNA here is from genome assembly GCA_037349165.1 of Choristoneura rosaceana. Taxonomy (NCBI): domain Eukaryota; kingdom Metazoa; phylum Arthropoda; class Insecta; order Lepidoptera; family Tortricidae; genus Choristoneura; species Choristoneura rosaceana. The sequence continues at coordinate 4,341,585 of JAZBNJ010000006.1, read as the reverse complement.
CAGTAAACACAATCAAAGTCTTGCTGTTGCTATAATCTCGTCATCGCACGCGATGTATATAACTTTATTTTGCTTTTCGTACTAAAAGATACAAAGTACCTAATTTCAAAAAATGTGGCATCCGTCCGGACTTTATCTTAGGCTCAAGCCACACAGAAGAGACCTGAGACGTATGAATGATTTCGCTTTTCGTCTAAGAGATGCAAAGTAATTTCAAAAAATGTGGCATCCGTCCGGACTTTACTTTAGGCTCAGGCTACACAGAAGGACGTGGAACGGGGCGCCCCTTGTATCAGTTTTCATACTAAATATATATAAACGTTGCGATCTAAAGCAGACAGAAGATATGAGGCGGAGACGCCCTCGCCCCGTGTCCACCCCGTCTGCGACGCGCCCCCGTCTCAAGCCTCTTCTGTATGACTTGGGCCTTATGCGCGCTAACGTCTCGTTTTTAGCTTGCACGACACTTCTAATTGTCTTATTACTAGTTCTTTGCTTATTATAATACTAGGTATAGCAATTTCGGTTTCGGTCAAAACCAGGGGTCCAGCGTTATTCTATGAACCGTTAATGGCGATGCTATTTTTAGACGCAAACCTGCGCGGCTGGTTGCGCGCGCTCTCGCACGATGTCCAATTTTAGACGTACGCGCAGGCTTCTGCGGAGCATGCTGGAAATGTGACCAAAGCGGGGCGTTTTGAGGACGAAAGGGGGCTTTCTGACAGGTGGATTATCAATCTATGGTGAAGTATGAAGTGGTCGGTTTGAGATTCGATTTGTGGCATTCGAACATGGCGGATGTAGTCAATGTATAATTTTGCTATTTCTGTTTCTTTGGCTAGTTGAAGTATAATTTTGATAGTGTTTTATGCGGCGATTAACCTTAACAGTGAACAGTGATCACAAAATTCTAAATTGCTCTCGTGTTTGACATTTTTTAATGCGTAAGTTGTCTCCACGTGGTTTCTGGAATTTTACTATCAAGTTGCAAAAACTACAACTACCGAACAACGTCCCTCTCAAAGAGAGTACCTTGACACTGGCGAAACTGTGCTAATAAGGACAGAAAGCCATATTTTAAAAGAGAAGAAGAAGTGGTCAGTTCCAGTCAGTCTCCTCATGTGTGTAAAGTCTCCACATCGACATTGGCAAAATACATCTTGCTAAAAAAGCAAAGGTGGTAGCCACAAAAAAAAAAGTGGTCGGTTTGACGTACAGTCTTACTCGAGGTTAGCTCATTTCTAACCCCCGACGCAAAAAGAGGGGTGTTATAAGTTTGACCGCTATGTGTGTCTGTCTGTGGCACCGTAGCTCTTAAACGGGTGGACCGATTTTAATGCGCTTTTTTTTATTGATAGCAGGTTTTCTAGCGATGGTACTTACGACATGTTTCATCAAAATAAATTCAGCCGTTTTTGAAATATTGAACTTTAAAGTGACAAAGTCGGGGGTTTTTGTTGGTTAGGTTATTTATTACATAGTAGGAAAAGTTTTCGGAGTTTAGCCGCCGACAGACAAGGTGAAACTATAAGGGTTCCTAGTAGTCTACGGAACCCTAAAAATATACTTATTATACAATTAAAATTATAAATAGAAGCTCGCCTCAGACACTGCAAACCTTCATGTTGACTTTAGCCAGGCAAGGTTAATACAGTTCTTAGAGCTAATGCTTCTAGAAAACGCCAGTATTAAAGTTAATGTCCTTATACAATAATAACAAAGTCATTGCATCTTGCTATGATGTCTCAGACTAAAACAAATTTGCTATGGACACAAACAATAAGGTTTTAGCGAAGTTTTAGACGGAAAAAATATCAATAGTTTTACATAATATTAATATTAATTTTGTTTTTTAATTTACAGCGAATTTGTATGAACTGCAGTGCTGTAAATTTTCATTGGCTAATAAATAAATAAATGACTGGGTTTATGTTTAGTTATAACTAGCTTTTACCCGCGGTTTCGCACGGTTAAATCATAAGGTCTAGCGGTTCAATTGAAATACCGGGATTTTACTAAAAATCCCGTGAGAGTTCCCACGAAATAAATATTGTCAATTTTGTATTTGAACTGAAGTCAAAAATATAAAATTTTGGTTACGTACATAATTGTCATATCCTGATTTGGTTCTTATGGGACCTAATTGAAAGCATTCCTAGACGAACGCAAAAAAAAATCAAATCGGTTCATAAATGACGGAGTTCCGAAGTAACAAACATAAAAAAAATACTACCGAATAGATAATCTCCTCCTTATTTGAAGTCGGTTAAAATACAGGTTGTCCCACCGATCGACGATAAGCTTTTAACTCTCAAAAACACCAATTTTAGGTTTAGCAAGAATAGCTTACAATTATTTTTAATTTAAAAAAAGTGCCTATAATTTTTTTAAATTAAGTAATCATTTTAATTCGCCAAGTGCCTCCTGCAGAGATATACTCTCAAATGTCTTCATAGAAACAAATCACGTATTTTCGCAGACAAAATGGCGGCGCGAAAACTTGAGGAATCTTTTTTTTTAATACGACTGGAAGGCAAACGAGCAAGTGGGTCTCCTGGTGGTAAGAGATCACCACCGCCCATAAACATCTGCAACACCAGGGGTATATTGCAGATGCGTTGCCAACCTAAAGACCTAAGTTGGAATACCTCAAGTGCCAGTAATTTCACCGGCTGTTTTTCTCTCCGCACCGAAACACAACAGTGCAAGCACTGCTGCTTCACGGCAGGATTAGCGAGCAAGATGGTGGTAGCAATCCGGGCGGACCTTGCACAAGATCCTACCACCTGCAAATCTGTTGCTGTCCTCAGTACACGTGACGGGTTAATGCTACTGCCTCAAAAATGTACTCGTAATTTTAAAGTTCCTTCTACAAAGAGTCACTGTATTCACGTGGTATTTTGCGTGTTTCATACTTGGCCAATCAAAGAGCCGAGTGCGTTATCTAATCTGAAACATTAACATTAGTTATGCTTCGGTCATGCCGGGCGAAGCCTTACACTGGTGTGGAATAGCGTGATAATAACCAGTGGAGTAACTCGGATAGGGATACTATACCCTTACAGTGCGAGGCAGGGTGGCGTCCCTGCCACAAAAGAATAGATAAATACTCGTATGTCGTTGCCTTCCAGAAGCGATCACAGTACTCGTTTGCCATCCAGTCGAATTAAAAAAAAATACAGAATCAAAAGTAGCTGGTTACTTTTGTACTTTGTCGTTTCACAGCCACGTACTTAGCGCCATACAAGATTGGCAAATGTGTTAATTTGACAGAGTAAAAAAAAATCATAACAAAAAATTGACCTGACTACAAAAAACCATGAAAATAATTTTCTACCAGTCTGAAGTGGGAACTATGGCCCAAGCCCTCTCATTCTGAGTGCCCAGCCGTGGGACTATATAGGCTGAGACGAAACTGAAGTCGGTGCCTCAGCACAGCACGAGCCAGCAGGAGTTGACCTATAGTCGTCTTCTTCACCTACATACCTACTTTATATATTAGACTTCAATCATTCGGTTAAAAAAGTAACCTGCAGCTACTTTTGATGCTGACCGTACTCTTAGCCGTACTTTTAGCGGTCTCCTGCTATTATTGCGCACAATATTTCTGTGTTTTCATAGACTTTACCAATGTACTCATGAGTGATATCTAATTCTTTTTTAAATCGTTCGGTACAGAGTGAAGGTGGCAAATAAATATACTTATGGCATTTTAGACATATTAATTGTAAACAGCTTGATTGTTCTATGCGATAAACGCTGCGCTAAACGCAATGCGTTTGAAGCACATCAATTTGCATCAGATAATTTAATTAAGTACCAAAAATTGTCTTATGCGTTGGACGCAGCGGTAAACGCATGTTTGGTAATTAGATTGCGAGGATTGTTATTGGTTATAGATGTGCGTTAAACGCATTACAACCTAGCGCTTAAAACTTGCTTAATACTTGCTTGTAGGACCAGCGGCATTTCTATTCTTCTTAATCCGTGGTTCGTACGCTAATTGACGCACGGGCTTCAGGTCATTCAACTCAATTTACTCCGGGCCCAGACGATATTAGGCAGTTCGTGAGTTCGTGCCGAACGAAAAATACGCTCACTACTGGAAATTATTACGCTGTGAGAACTATCAACTGTATTAGCAGCCTTGGAGCTAAGGAACATAGCGTTCGCGATAACATCTATATTGATGAGTTAATATAACGTGAGCAATTTGTATGGAAGTTACATAAAAGTCTAAGGAGACATGAGTAGGATCAACTCTACTGGATTCAGTTAGTTATAGGCTACAATACTGGGTGATTCCGGGGTCATGAGCAGGAGTGAAAGACTGAGTAACTTCTACTATGGTAACAGCTCCGAAATCGCGAAAAAAAACCATCTAATCAAGAGACAATCGATAACTAAGTATCCGAAATGTATGGAATAGCAGATTTTTTTCTGGCATTTCGTGGCTGGTCCCATAGTAAAAGTTGCTCAGTGGGAATGTCCCCATCAGCCCTTTCACTCCTGCTCATGACCCCGGAATCACCCAGTATAATAGATACTTATAGCTTTTCGCGATTAATTATAATGGAAAAGGTTGGTGGAAGAAGACGTGTTGAGCGGAGAAAGAAGTGACTCCGCATCATCAGGAGTGGACAGAGATCGTGAGCGCGTCCGAGCTGTGCCACCTTGCACGAGACAAAGACAAGTTTCAACAGCTGATAGCCGCTTTCACTTGTTGGCGAAACACTTGAAGAAGAAGAAGAAACAAAAGTCTCTGGGTAATGCCTCCTCTACATATCGACGGATGCGTCGGCAGATGGATCCGCAACCATATCTTCGGATAAATTGCGATCCGTCCACACATCGGCAGGCGTGTGGACAGGCGCGTTGCGTTCGCGCTGTCACCCTTTGATCCGTGTCGAAAAACCGACACCAAACGGATGAGTGGCAGATGCACCGGCCGACGTTAAATACCTACCACAGACAAGCAAAAACCACCCTCTACACCTCGGCGGACGCATCCGCAGATACAATCTGCCGACGCATCCGTCGATATGTAGAGGAGGCATAAGGCCCACAAGCGTTTTGCCTGCCCATTCCAGTGTGCTACAAATATTGATGCATACAATAACTATTTGCGTCAACTTCTGATACAGTAGTTTCTCTTTAAAGCGAAGTATTCATCCTTATATTAGTAGAAACGGTCCATCGTTCGTTTGCATCAATATTCGTAGCACACTGGAATGGGCAGGCAAAACGCTTGTGGGCCTTACCCATCTTTCAAATAATTCATTTAGTGTCCTGCTCAAGTCTACCGAATCACCCAGCAAATCGATGTATTGCGTTACGTCGCAATATAATGACAACTACCACTACCATGAGTTTACAGTGACCCTACTCGATAGCGACGGCGTAAATTATTTGTAGAGGCGCTGTACAATTCTTCATACAAATAATTTACGACGACGCTATCGAGTACGGTCACTGTAAACTCATGGTAGTGGTACTGCTATAATTAAGTTAGCTAGCGATACCTTGACTTAGCGTAAGTTACTGACATAATCGTAAACTTCTTAAATACAAAGTACACGTCTTATTGATACTTCATTTTATTTATACCTTTGTTATTATTTATTTCGACAGTTGAAACTACAAGCTCTTAAAGATTAAAAAAAGAAACATTGCATAGGGCCAGTGAATTCGCCGCGATTTGCTGGGACAAAATTCACACGCACACCATTGAACTGCTTCACAGGTTTGTGCAGGTTTCCTCACGATGTTTCCCTTCACCGTAAAGCTCGTGGTAAATTTCAAATGTAATTTCACACATGAATTTCGAAAAACTCAAGAGGTGCGAGCCGGGGTTTGAACCCACGGTCCTCTGCTTGAGAGGGCATAGGTCAAACCACTAGGTCACCGCGGCCAAGGCGGTAGTATTGTTTATAATTATAAGTATTGCCATAGGTTACCGTTAATACTATAGGAACATTCTATTACTAACACTAGTTGGGGAGATTTTTTGTACAAATATGCAGTTTCGATTTCAGTCAAGATTTTCCTTCAACTAATTATTTCGTGTTACTGAAAACCCCAAAGGTCACCAGCCCAGCACGGAGCCAAGGGCAAGATGGCGGCTTGGACATTGCCGATAGTGTGTTGTTTATACGGCTTCCGATGGCGCAGTATTTCGTAAAAAAATTATGGGTGAGCGGAAATGGGGTAATATTACCCTCTTGCAATACCGTGTTTGAATTTTTTATTTCTTTTATAAATTACAGCTTATTAATGCGTGTTATCGAACCGAAAAACAAAATTTTAAGTTGCCTGTTTTTATCAAGATTGGATAAAGAAAAGATACTAGCGTGTGACGTCACACGCAAGTAGCGCCATACTACAACAGAGAAAAACGTTTTAAATGGAGATGGAGACAGGTAATAGTAGTTTGTACAACAAGAGCATAAAACGAGCCATTTTACCCAAGACGGCGAGGGGAAAATAGGGTTAATGCTGTGAGTGCTACTGTCACAAATTATTACGCTATGGTTGAACTAAAAACGGAATTTTATAGCGAAGCTGCTAGCGAGTGCAAACAGTTCTTTTTATGCGTCACTGACATTGTTAAGGTATACTATTAAACTATTATTAATGCAACCGCCTTGGTTCTGTGAGAGTTAACTCAGTGTTTTAAAAGATTTCTCATCACACTTGCTCGTAAACAATGTCGTAAAATTCAGGCTACTTTGGTTGGAACCCCCCAAATAAAACCCCCGACTGGTCATAAAACCCATGGTCGGTAAATGAGTCATTGCCTGTACTAATTTTCTCGTCATGAAGCCCGAGGTCGGTAAATGAGAAATACTGCGTGGCGTGTTGTTCGTGCTGGCTGCGGGGGGGAGGGGGGGGGAGGAGCTTGACAGCGCAGTAAGCGGTATTAAAGATTTTGGAGAAAATATTAGTTTTTCTTTTACAATTTACAAATATATAATTTTACTCACAAATGTGATGAAAAACATTGTATGACGCACGGGCGGTACTAGAATTACGATTTACGTACAACGACTCATTAAAGCGCTCTGTCTTCGATTTGGGGCTTCTGATAGACTCTCGTTCGTTTTTTTCTTATTTGCCGCCCTTAACACACAATGTACTATTTTAAATGTTAAACGTGTCACTTATCGATGATGGTATATTGTTACATAGGACAAATTTTGTTGTTCTTCATACACGTAAAGAAAACTTTTGCAAAATTCAACTGAGAATTTTGTAAAATCAAAAAACTTCAAATGAATGGCTCAAGCGAGTGAAACTACGGATAAAGGCTAGTGTACAACCGTGCAGCCTCGTATATACTATATTTTATTATGTAATCTAAATAATTATGATTTAATAAAGTGACCAAGCACCGGGAAAACCTAGTATAATATACTCGTATGAATAAGCAAAGCATTATTCGAATACAGTGGTTCTCAAACCTAGTAACAAAGTTGATACGTTCGTCTGACTTAAATTGACTTGTGATGCGATAGAACGGTGCCCTTAGTGTAAGTTTTCGGTTACAAAATACGTCTCGATCGCGTTCGCGTTAAAATCTCAATTTATATGGAAATACGAACATCGCAAACGTTCCGCTAGAGGCGCTGTTTGTGTTTCCATACAAGTTTAGATTTTAACGCGAACGCGATCGAGACGTATTTTGTAACCGAAAACTTACACTAAGGGCACGGAAGTAGCCTATATTGCTAATGATAAATAATGAGTCTATCAGTTAGATAAAAAAAATCGGACCCTTATTTTTCTTTTGTCAAATAAACAAAAAGTTATGGACACGGCCGGTTAGTTCCGTGTGACGCCACGGGCCGGTACATACAATTTTCATCACACTTGCTCGTTATTCCATGCCTGTATATTACAAGACAATGGCCTAACTAAGCTAAAAGGGAGTAATGGAGTTACGTAATTTTATCTACGCTTCATGAAACTTCGTTACTTAAAATATAAATTTATACCAAATTATTTTGTAATAATATTAGTAAATATTTTTTTAGCGTGTTGGAAGAATCTGGCCGTACGACTATTCGAATTCTAAACTAAACACGGTTCTTAGCATCATCAATGGTAGAGGACTCGAAAAAAGTAACAATCGGGAGGGCTATACGAAATTTGTTTACACTCGTGCTCTGAAAGCATTCACCACCTGTCTCTGACTTTACCGCCATCTTGTTCCATTTGACAGATAGAGACGTTGTAACTGTTAAGCCTTGTTTAGACTTGCTAGAAAAATAGTACAAGTTGTATGCCCTGCGAGGTCGTAAAGGTAACGAGTTTGATGTGGTCAGTCGAGCTACTTTTTTCTTAGTAAGTCTGAACTAGGCTTTACTCAAGTCGTCCCGACGCCGAAGTGATGTAAGTTTGAGAATCCCTTCCTTAAAATATGTAGGTATATGCTCGTGGTTAGAGGATCTGACGCATAATCGTTAATGACATAGTAATGAGTGCAGTGATAAGAGTTTAAAATGAAATACCTATATGACGTAGTAGTAAATTACGTCTCATACATACATCTCGGCCTATATAGGTACGTATAACTACAGGGCCTCTTTTCAGACTGACAGGCGGGCCTTCTGGGATTGGGAACTAAATGTATAAGTTAATTAATGTACTTAACTAATTTTAAAATTGCTACGCCCCAACAGGGCATCATTTTACTCTTTGTAAAAGGTGTTGCAAAATAAATACTGAATACTGAATACTGAATACACACAATAGAGAATGTTAATAGGTGTGCAAAATCACTTGAAAGCTTTGTTCCAGTAAAGCTTTTACGTATACAAATACATTTGTTTTTATTTCAGTGAAAAATACCAAGTAGTTATGATTTTATACGCATTCAAAGTTCGCATAAATATCGAGTCCCGCCAACAGCCGCGCGACAGCGTGTGACGTCATTTTCCAACGCTCCGCGCTCCGCGTAGTCGAGTCCCTAGTTATCAGCTGTACCAGTAGGTCCAATGCGCCGTGTTTTGTTTTGTTTCATCGCTTCCAGACCTTCCAGTTGTGTATATTTATTTTAAAAAACCGGTCAAGAGCACGTCGGGCCGTGCTCAGTGTAGGGTTCCATAGTTCCCGACCGTCAGTCCTGTCACAATAGGCGGACTTCAAATGCGACTTTTTTAGTTATAGATAGGTAATAATAACTTAGTTAAGTGTAAATTTGAACGTGAATAAATAAATAAATGAAAACTGTGTATTTCACAATAAAAGTAGGTATAAAAACAGAGACTAAGTAGGTATAAAATTAACATAACTAAAACTAATTTAAATAGCTAATTAAAAATTAAATCAGTCTAATTTACAAAAACTTAAAAACATCTCAACTGATTAAGTAGAAAACAATTAACGTATTTTTTTCATAGTTTTTAGACGTGCGGTTTAAAAGGTAGAGGGGAGGGGGACACATTTTTATGATCTTCGGAGACTTCGGAGTGAATATCTCCGAAAATATTCATTTTATCAAAAAATGGTTTTCGCAAACCCATATTCATTTTCAAATACCTATCCAACAATACCCCACAACATAGGGTGGAACTGAAAAAAAAAAACATCCTCTCTTTACTTGTAGGTATGGGAGGTACTTACCCAAAAAAAATTTTTTTTTATATACCTATTTCCGCGTAAATGATATGTACCTATATTGAATATACTCATGCCAAAGGCTAAAGTCGGGTTTCTATAATAAGTCGGCCCTTACATCAAATGGGCTTGGTTTTTTTTTTAAGTACTTCTTATAGTGACAAATATTTGTGTTGAATATGAACACCCTACTTATAACAGGAGGATTTTTGATAGGAAGTACTGCCTGCAAAGTTTTGATATTTAGGCAAGTAGTAGTATATATGATCTATTCTGAGAAAAAAATTTGGAGGTGTCACTAGCTACACACTATCGTACATTTAACTAACACCATGCACCTAACATATTTATAAGTAATATTAACAACTGATGGATCCTAGTTATCTGAATAAATAAATTTTATTATTATTATTATTACTACTTCACAATCACAGTCTTTTATAGTAGTATTAATTTTTTGCAAATCTATACATATAAAGAACACCTGCTGCAGACATCGAATCAATTTTTATCTTGCAAAAGAGAGCAGTTAGAGCAATTTATAATTTGAAGACGCGTGAATCTTTAAGATCATTTTTTAAGGAAACTGGTATCCTAACCCTGCCGTCGCTTTATGTTTTTGAAATAATCATGTACGTTAGGAAGAACATATGTGATTTTCCCACTAACGTCGATAAGCCAAAGGCTACTAGAAACACAGGGAAGCTTAAAGTACCATCTTACAGACTGGCTAAAACCAAAAAGTCGTTTTTGGGAAGTTGCATACGTTTTTATAATAAAATTCCAAAAAATATTACTGAAGAAACTGATACAAAATTTAAATCTACTGTCAAAAAGACATTAATATCTAAGGCTTATTATAAAGTTAACGATTATATCATGGACAGGGATATTTGGAAATAATTCCGATCCGCACTAGCGATCCCTTCAAATAGTGAACCTACTGTGTTAAAAATAAAATTGTGTTAAATACTTGTAATGTATAGTACATAGATGTCATTTATAAATATTGTGAATCTGTTTTTAAAAAAAAAATACCTCGTTGAGTTTCTTGCCGGATTCTTCTCAACAGAGGTTTTTTTCCGAACCGGTGGTAGATTAAAAAAAATGACGTGTAAAAGTGTCCATTGCGGCCTATTTGCTGAATAAATGATTTGACTTTGACTTTGACACCATTTCAAATTTTTAAGTAAATCGCTTGAATATATCCAGAAAAAAAATACATTAAAAGAAATCTTAAAAAAAATCTTAAGTCAAAAACTGCCACAAGTAGGATGTCATACTCAGCATAAAAATTCTTTGGTACTCACAAAAAAAAACCCAAGTCCATTTGATGTAAGGGCCGATGACTTACTACGAAAACCCGACTATGGCCTTACAGCTTTCTAGTACTAACGGTCTCTGAACTTAGCCGCAGACAGACATACAGGCAGATAGACGGACAGACATGGCGATACTATAGGGGTTCCTAGTTGACTACAAAACCCTAATAATGGATGAAGGATTCAAAAAAGGACAATGGGATGATCTATCTAAAGTAGATAGACTCATGGTGCTCATTATGTAGTGATTTTTACATCCATTGGATCGAGAAAAAACAACTTTTTTGGCGCACTGATACAGGTATTTGTACATATTAGCACAACACATGATTTTCTAGTATTAGGATTGAACATTTTTTTTTTAATATTCATAAATTAGTGAAACGTAACGCAACTGTACGGAAAAGCGCGACCAGACCGAGCGCGAGTGTTGTACTATGACGTCACGCGCATCGAGCGCGGGCTGAACGTCGCGCACTCATTTTAAAATTCAATATCTTCGAAACTAATTGACGTATCGAAATAATTCTTTCACATATATTTTTTATTTTCAACAGAGAATACCGAAAGCCAAAATTCAAAATTAGTGAACATTCTCTATTGAATTACTTCGCAGGTTTGTGCATGTGTGTGTGATGATCAATACCTTTGTCGATTTATAATAAATAGATAGGTAAACCAAAAAATACGTGTCCCATATTTTTTCATAATCTAACTGTCGGACTAAATAGAAATATATATTTTCAACCCAGTCGTCATCCCTATTGAAATTTGTGTGCATTCTCGCGCGCGCGCCGCGAGCCGCCGCGGGTCGCCGCGAGCGCCGCCATACGAATTTCAATCAGGAATGTTATAGATAGAACATTTCGGATCTAGATATGGATTATGGATACGGATATATGTCAAACATAATACCGGTTACGGTTACGGATGTTAAATTATTACGGATTATCCGATAGTTTCGGTTTCGGTTACGGATATTAAAACTAAAATACAAATAGGAATATAAATGACTTGACTTTAAATGTAATATTTACGAGTCATAAATTACGATTTAGCAATAAAATAATGAACAATAGATGCAGAAGACGCGAGCTGTTCTGTCGGCTCGGCCGGTAAAAACAAAAACCTTTCACAACATGTCGCATTTAGACTCCGCCCTTATTCGAAATTATCCGAAATTTTTATATCGGATTCGTTTACGGTTACGGATAGTTTTTTATTTCGGATATCCGATAGTTTCGGTTACGGATACGGAGCTCAATAACATCCCTGATTTCAATTCTCGTCTCGCCGGTGGGAACTCACCTTAAGGGAGGCCTTTGCAGTGGAATTTTTCCGGCTGATGATGATGATTTTATATTAATTTACGGTTTTCGCGTTAAGAATTTTAATTTTCGAAGCTCACGTCACGTATTTACGAGGGCAAGTACCCTTTTTTTTCTAGTTTTCCTTATATAAATTTAGAACAGTTGTTATTATCTTATTATACTAAAAATACGAGTAACTGTAACTGTGTGTGGCGGAGGAAAACCGCAACGATGTTATAGGATATTATGATAAGTTTAATTACTTTATACTTTAGTAAAATTATAATAAATAGGTTAGTTTAAATTAAAACTGCATCTTGATTCCCACGATTGGTAATATCTCTTTCCGTGAAATGCTGTTTAACAATAATTAATATAAATAGAAAATTGGCTAATTTCACTTTGCAATAATTCTTATTACCTGTTCAATCTTAATAAAATCCATTTCGACTGGATTTTATTACAAACTTTTTTTTTTGCTGACTGCACTTTTTTAACTTCACTTAAATTGTGCCTAATCCAAACTACATATTGTACCAAGTTTCTAGTTGAGTCCATTAACTGTTGAAGAGTTCCCGCTTGTGGAGACAATCCTGGCTGGACCACCAGAATTTTACTGCCAGATATTGCCACAGGACTTAGATATCCGTATGACAAATTTCAGCTCAAACGGATTTTGTGGTCGAAAAATGGTTTGAAAATTTCCAAGAAATTAAATAAAAGATTTTAAAAGGTACGGTCAAGAATTTTAAATCATGAGCCTTCATGGAACCATTTCCCAGTAACCGTCATAGTGACATCGCATTAATTATGGAAACCTTCATTCTTTACGAGATTCATAATACTTACCTACTTACAAAAATTGCTCATTAGTAAGTTTTTTTTTATATACGATTAAACTCGTAATAGTACAAAATTATAGCTGTAACAAACTTGTACTATTACTTATTCTGTCTGTGGTTGTAGGCAAATAAATATGGCAAAATCGTCACACATTAGTGACATTAGGTACCTACCAACACCTTTTCAGGTTATCATTTTCCAACTTTACACGAAATAAGGAAAACAAAGCAGACTTCTCGCTAAATGGCAGCTATTCGCTAAAAACCTCGATACGAAAGGATGCTTCAGTTCAATAAATTTATATTCCGAAAGGTGTTTTGTTGAATATTACATACTTTATACAGTAAAGTTTTGCAATGACGTGGAATAACATAAATAAGCCTGAAATGCTTAGATTTCAGATGAAAAAAAACAACCGTTTTCGTATAGATATGTACGAATGTTAATTTTGAATAAGTAGGCCTACACAGTAAGTAAAAATTCGCAAGGCCAGCAAGCACAAACAAACAAATCGCTGAGCAGAAGACTAATTTACGCAAAGCTGAAACAATGCTAAATATTTATTGTGATATTTCTAAATATCAATATACAAAAAGTAAACTTTAAGTATTTTCCAGGCTTCGAACAGTTCTTGAACAGTTTTAAGTAACTCATTTGTATGTAAAAGCAGAAAACAACCGGTCACGTAGGTATTGTCAACAGAATTTAAATAAATTCGCATCGGTGACTGCAACACGCCGCCATTTAGTGCAAACGCCATTTTGTTTCAAATTGGCGCGAAACTGCACCAACTTATTACTGCTAGTGGCGGAAATTGGAACTAAACGAGACAGTGTACAAATTGTAGGGATACCGAGCGACGACAGCGACACAGTTAGTTGCTAAGATATGTTTGTTTTCGTGCGTCGGTGAAATCGCATGCATTATACGATACGGATGCTACGAGTAAGCAGCTATTGCTATAAATGTAATAATCGACTCATAACCAAGGCTGACGGCTTTTCGCTCCCCCGACAACAGTGCGCACTGTTTCGTAAAGCTTAAAACGTTTCAAAAGTCACGTAGACAGTGTGGATACTTTGATTTGAAGAGCTGTTCACAAAATGGTGTCGACCTCAGAATCACCCGATTACCTATAAAGTATAGCTCATAGCACAACCAATAATGAAAAGTCTGTTTTTTTTTTATTTGTGTGTCCATGTTAATAACTATCTAAAATCACTCCACATTGGGGACATTTTGATTAGGAGACAGGCTCTGCTAACGCTGAATATGACACCTATAAAATTGTAGGCAGCACTTGGTGCGCGAGTTCCATCTGGGGTAGCCCCACACGGAAATCGAAGTAGATGAAAAAAAAGTTTGGGAACTCTGCTCTAAGACATAGCATAGTAAAAAGTAGTAAGGTAACTCGATAGTCTCGGCAGTCTGCGTTCTCCAACTCTAATTAGCCGACCGGGCACCCTAGCCACCCTAGTCTTTAGAGAACTACAAAGGTTAAAGTCCAAGGCAAAAAAAACTTAGGATTGCTGAAAAATTTCGAGCCTGAGGTTTAGCACAATTGAATTTCCGCGTTATATTTATCAAACTAGATTTATCTCGCGGCTTCGCCCACGTGAAATTCGGTTGTCGCACGCTTTTCCCTCGAGAACTAGGCATTTTTCCGGGTAGGGTGGGCATAAAAAGTAGCTATGTCACACTCTGGCCCATGAACTATCACTATGCCAAAATCACGTCGATCCGTCGCTCCATTCCTACGTGAAAGACGGATAAACATACAAACACACTTTGGCATTTATCTGGGGGCACGGTAGTGCCCCCGCCAAGTCGAGCAAAAAAAAACAAAGGCACGGCCGTACCATACTTTTCTCGAAGCCATTCAGGCTATTTTCAACACCCTGTATTTTTGTTATGGCTAAAGCTAGAACCCTGAATTTTCAGTTACCTATAGGGCCTAATGGGACTTAGATATATTATCAATTACATTCAGTTCGAACACGTAGATTAAGAACTATCACATGTTAAAGTTCCTCAGTTTTGTCACTGACATACCTATACACTGACTTTTGATCATCATAATTCTAAGGTACTTCTAGCAGACCCACAAGCTCCAAATTTTAAACATAGTTAGTTTTTAGCCTACATGGTCACAGAAAAATCCAAAATGTTGCAATTTCAGTCACGTTTCAAAGTTATATAAACTGCACAAGTAAGTTTGTAATCCCATATAAATACTAGCGATTACAAAGTTACACAGCAATGACTTTATTGAACGTAGTCGTATTGTATACGTATTAATGTTGAGTCTTAATACCTGAGTATTAAGGGTTAAAATGAAATTGTTTATCTTACTAATGTAATAAGTACCAAAGTTCGTTTGTTTGTGAATGTGTGTGCGATGCGAGTGGACGCGAGGATGGACGATGGAAATTGGAATATGGATGATGGACAATGGATAATGGTCGATGGACGATGGGTAGAAAAGAAAATGGACGTTGGACGATGGAGTGTGGACGATGGACGATGGGGGACGGACGATGGATCATCATCATCATCATCATCATCCCAGCCTATATGCGTCCCACTGCTGGGCACAAGCCTTCAGAATAAAAGGGCTTGGGCCTTAGT
Organism: Choristoneura rosaceana; assembly: GCA_037349165.1. Taxonomy (NCBI): domain Eukaryota; kingdom Metazoa; phylum Arthropoda; class Insecta; order Lepidoptera; family Tortricidae; genus Choristoneura; species Choristoneura rosaceana. Next base: position 4,325,864 of record JAZBNJ010000006.1, on the reverse strand, counting down.
TCCCACGCGAGCCCAGTGCGGACGATGGATGGTGGAGGATGAACGACGGACGACGACGGACGACAGAAAACGACGGACGACGACGGATGACGGAAGTTAGACGGGCGAAAGACGAACGACCGACGAAAGACGATGGATGACGACGGAAGTTCGACGACGGACGACAGACGATGACTGACGAGGGAAGTTCGACGACGGACGATGACGGACAACGGACGATGACAGACGACGGACGACGACAGAAGACGAACGCCGACAGACGACGGACAACGAACGATAGACGATGGCGACGACGGACAAAAGACAACGACCGACGACGGACAAGACAACGGACGACGGATGACGGACGATGACCGACGATCGACGACGGATGATGGAGGGTGGACGATGGACGATGTACGATGGACGACAGACGGTAGACGGACGACGGAAGTTCAACGATGGGCGACGATGGACGACGGATGACGACCGACGATCGACGACGACAACGACGACGACGACGACGACAGTCGGTACGGACGATGGACTGTAGACGATGAACGAGGATGGACGATGGACGATAACCGAGGATAGACGATGGACGGTGGACGATAGACGAGAATGGATGATGGATAGTGGACGAGGATAGACGATGGATGGCACACGATGGACAAGGATGAACGATGGATGATAGTGGACGGTGGACGATGAACGATGAACGAGAATGGACGATGGACGAGAATGGACGATAGACGATAGACGAGGATGGACGATAGACGATGGACAAGGAAGGATAAACAAATGAAGATAGTAGTGCGTTATTACAAGAAGTAGTACCCGAAAAAAAAAGAACTGCCTACAAAAAGTGATGAGATCCCACCAAAAACATTACATGTAAAAAGCTGCAAGTCTCGCAACGCAATGCAGTTCTTGTAATGCTAAAAAGGTTTGAGATGCAATGTTATACCAAGTCGGTTATTTTTGTCAGTACCGGGGGGTTTTCCATAGAACTCGATTTTCACCAACTTGCTTATTTTAAAACCATAGAAAAATATAGTTTATAGTTCTCAAATAAAGAGTAAACCAAATTATTTTTAAACACATAATGACTTGGCCATCGCACTCAACCTTTAATCATTCTCGTATTATGTGTATCACTCAAACTGCAAGGCTGGGGCTAGCGGTATCTTTAATTATAATTACTTGAAATAGCTGACGTTGATGATTATAATTCTTATGTCATTATGTAGCCTTGCGATGGCCAAGTCATTTATGTGTTTAAAAATAATTTGGTTTACTCTTTATTTGAGAACTATAAACTGTACTTTTCTATCGTTTTAAAATAAGCAAGTTGGTGAAAATCGAGTTCTATGGAAAACCCCCCGGTACTGACAAAAATAACCGACTTGGTATAACATTGCATCTCAAACCTTTTTAGCATTACAAGAACTGCATTGCGTTGCGAGACTTGCAGCTTTTTACATGTAATGTTTTTGGTGGGATAATATTTAGTACGGATTAACAAACCCCAGTGCGTCGGTGCCCAGCAGTGTTGCCAGATGGATGGGTTTTACGTTCCATTACGCGCAGTTCTTAAAAATAATACGCAAATTCAAGTTTGAATACGCAGTACAATATTTATTGACAAACTGTGCTTTATTCAGCTGGTCCATAAACAAAACCGTAAAAAACCGCCCGAGTGGGAGTCTGACTCGCGCACCGCGGGTTCCGTGCAAACTTTCACTTGTTCATAAAAGTTAAATTGAAAATACAAGCTGAGATATTGGTGCACAGGGGAACTTCGTGTCTGTACCGTTGTCCAGCGGTGGTGTAGCGGTATAGCACGCGGCACGGAATGCCGAGTAGTTGGGTTCGATTCCCAGCGCTGGTCTTATTTTACTGGTAATTCTGTGCATCTATATTTCAGTTTGTATTTGGGTGAATCTACTATTCCTTGCTGTTATTCTTTCCCGTCAGCCAGGGGACAAAAGTAGTACAGTTTAATAGAAGAAATTTTGTGTCACATTATACTAACATTCTTATTAGATGACCAGTAATAGAAGGGGCTTAAAACTACCACAAAAATGCATGTTTGGTAAATTTTAATCCTATAAACTTACGGTTTAAAGAGTGACTCAGGAGACCGTAACTATAGCAACGAGTGGCAATAAAATGTTGACCGACCCATTTTCAATCTGTGAAAACCCTTATTACTCTTATTAGTGCAGTAAATAAAGGTAGTGGACCCAACAGTAATTCCTCAGCCCGAAAAAACTTCCAGAAAAAAAAAAAATGCTCCGTTCAAACTTTCTTCAACATAGACATACTCATGTAACGTATTGGAACAATATATGAAATATAAAAAAATATATATCCCAGCAGAAATTAAATTAAATTACTAATATAAACAGATTTGTGTTTCGTCACTACTTTGAAAAAATCTCGTATCTCAAATCAATACGTGAACGAAATTGAACCTTGACGTAATGGTTATAAAGTGCACTCGGAAAAATTATCCATTTCGAGATACGAGTTTTTTAAAAGTAGTGACGATTTTTAGCTTATATATACCTAACTTAGGTGTTTTTTTTTTGGATTTTTTATATTTTAGTTACGGCTCATACTATACAATAACCAAGCAAAATTTCATCGACTGAGGAATTAATGCTTGGGTCTCCATACAACAACTTCCTTCATTTACTGCACCATTATTGTAAACAGTTACCTTAACATCGATGAGTCTGACGGTGAAGAGTGCCGCGTCGGGTGCCACAAGGCGCAGCGTGCACGGCGTCGCCGGCGCCGGTGGGGGGCGCACCAGCGCCAGCGCTAGGGCGGAGCCGGCGGCCGCGCCGCTGCCGAGCTCGACCTCCTTCGTGCTGCCACATAGCAGACTAGATGAGAGGCCTGAGGATAACAGAAAAGAAATATGTAGAGTTTGAAAAATTAACGTTTTTAGTAGATTTTTTTTCTGACTGTACTTCTTATTCCGTTTCCGTAGCCAAAATGGCAAAAACGGAACCCTTATAGTTTCGCCAATGGCCTTGTAGTTTAGTTATCTGTCTGTCTGTCCGTCCGCGGCTTTGCTCAGGGACTATCAATGCTAGATGCTAGGAAGCTCACCCTTCTTTTTCGGTAATCGGTTGTCACGTAACAGGCTTTGCCTAGTGTTGGACCAACGGCAATGCAATTTTGTAATGCGATACTTTTTCAATAAACTATTTTTATTTAATTTTTTATTTTGCGTGCCATACAACGAGAAAACGCAGTCAACTCAATTAGCTATGTATTTGTAATTGAATATGGGTTTTTCTTTTGTCTTGAATAACGTATTTGTTATTTTTTCTAAATATACCTATTGTGTGTAAACAACTGGATTTCGCCTACACATTCGGGCAATTCTATCTACCGTTGTACCCTGAGTTTATCTCTCCGATTTCAACAAATGAAGGTAGACTCAGTCCATGATTCCGAGCTGTAAAACAGGGTCTCCAGATGTGTCCCCAAAACATTGTATGGATGTGTCCGTTTTGTTACGAATTTTTCTTAATAATTGTACAACGGTAGATAGAAATGCCCATTCACAAACATCTGCATGTAAATGCAGAATTTAGTAGAATGCCTGTATCGGAATGCAGGTAGTTGCCATGATACAAAAAGAGCCTATCGAGTTATTTGTGTGTTATTTTAACTTAGGACCCTAAACGCCTATTGCGGCACGCCAAGTTAAAACCAGTTAAGGAATGGAGCTATTTTTAGCATCACGTAAGGCGATTACTAAGAAATTACGTACACAGGATGGATTCAGAACACACCGCCAGTCCGTTGTATGAAGGCGAGCCCTTTAGGCTTCCTACATTGCTACATCCCTGTATGTTCTCGAAACATGTAAATTCTTTCGAAAACACTTCGACTTATACAATAACTAATAACCAAGCCAAGGGCTCCCATAATTTGCGGCATAGACATACCTAAGGGACCTTATGTTAGGTCAGTGAGAATATGTGTTAAATTGCCTAAATATATTTTAAATGAAGAAAAATATACAATTGTCAAAAGGTTAAATCTAAAGGAATACAAAGTATGTATACTTGTGCATGATTATATTGTCAAGTATTATTTGTGATTTAATGTTACTTTTTATTGTTTTTAATTATTAAAATATTTTTTAATAGGCTTTTAATTTTTATTACATTTAACATCAGAAAACTAGTATTCCTATTTTTCTAACCAAAAAGGGGTTGTACTACGAAAAAGGTAAAAAAAAACACTGATTTACACTTCAAAACAATACTCAGATTGGTTTGATAATGGCAACTCACAGCCTGAACCACCTCGCAACTTCTGTAGGTACTTTATTAGCTCATCGCCATCTTATTTGACATTAAACACGTGCTTGCTATCTTTTTTTTTATTCTACTGGATGGCAAACGAGCAAGTGAGACTGCTGTCTGATTAGTTTATTTGTGGTGACATTAAATAGTGGCCGTACTTTGATCTATAGTCGCCTAGCAACCATAAAGCCTAACGGGGTCATTGTCCCGGTTCAGCGGGGTTAAGCACATCCTGTATGTGTTTCTGATTGGTGAAAGGGGGGAATCGTTTTAAAGCCACTATGTCGGCTTTCAATGCGGACTTTGGTCTAAGTTTTGTTTGTATTTTGTACTTGTTTAAGTAATGTTTAGAAATATAAAAACCCTTGACGTGTCCTTTAAATCCATACTAATTTTATATGCGAAAGTGTCTGTCTTTGTTTGTTCGTCTTTCACGTCTAAATAGAGATAGTTTACGGGCCAGGTGAGCAAACTTTCTTGATACGCCAAGGACATTTTTTTATTGTTACCTAAAATCTAAACGATTTTGAACGAGGAAAACTAACATTTCCGTACAACTATGCAATAACTAATTCGTTCAGTTCGTCAAAAAAAAAAGAAGCATTGTTGTTTTTTAGACGAACGGCGCGCCGGTGGCAGTGACATTCAAACCGCAAGGTCGGCAACTGTTAACTTATCAAATGAATAATACAAAATTTGGCCCACTCTTCCTACAAAATCTAGACACGCGCGTGTCAAGCCATGTTCAAGCTAACAGTGCCCTTAGTGTAAGTTTTCGGTTACAAAATACGTCTCGATCGCGGTCGCGTTAAAATCTCAATTCGTATGGAAACACGAACAGCGCCTCTAGCTGAACGTTTGTGTTCGTGTTTCCATATAAATTGAGATTTTAACGCGAACGCGATCGAGACGTATTTTGTAACAGAAAACTTGCACTAAGGGCACAGAACTGGTGAGCAGCCCCGTGTGTAACTTTACCCGAACCATTTGGGGCCACTTTTGACCCCTTTATAACTCAAAAACTATTTCACGTAAACATGTCAAATTTGGTTCATTTAGTGACACTTGCGAGATACATATGTGGTCCAAATTTCATAAAGACACTTCAAACGGTTATTTAGATATTCACATCCAAAAATCGTCATTTTAATCACTGACTAAGTATACATCAAAACTCTAACCCAGTTCCAGATAACCTAGAAAGCCGCGGGCAAAAGCTATACTAATATTAAAAGTGTGTATTCGTGAGTTTGTATGTGTCCGTCTTTCACGACAAAACGGAGCGAGATAGTTTATGGGCCAGGGAGTGACATAGGCTACTTTTTATCCCGGAAAAATGTACAGTTCTCCAGGGAACAGCGCGCGATAACTGAATTACACGCGGGCGAAGCCGCGGGCAAAATCTAGTTGTCTAATAAAAGAGTGAAACAAATATACTATTAACGGTTGCGTACAGTAAAAGTAACATTATTTGAATTTAGAGATCACGCACACCTGGACAAACAGTTTGTGTTCGGGATCACGAGACATACTGCGTCAAAGTTATTTATTGAAGTTACGTAATATTTGATGATTGGACGATCATATACAATACATATGCCTGAGCATTGAATAACATGTGTACGGATTCATAGAAATTATAATGTTTTAGTAGTGTTCAATCTCATCTCAGTCTGTAAACGTCTCACTGCTGGGTCTGTACCCAGGTCCCTCTTCCCCACTGGGCAAACTGGGTACGTGCCCAGGGCCTCGCGATGGATTGGGGGCCCCTTAGTTCCTACTCCATTTCCAAACGATAACCGATAGCTACACTCTCGCCTGAAAATCAGGTTTACCGAATGCAGCATGTTGTGCCCAGGGCCTTTAAAAGGTGAAAAACAGTACCCTTAGTGTAAGTTTTCGGTTACAAAATACGTCTCGATCGCGTTCGCGTTAAAATCTCAATTTGTATGTAAACACGGACATCGCAAACGTTCCGCTAAAGGCGCTGTTCGTGTTTCCATACAAATTGAAATTTTAATGCGAAAGCGATCGAGACGTATTTTGTAACCGAAAATTTACACTAAGGTTACAGGTCTAGACCTCCTCTTCGAATGAAAGAATGTGTTAATCTACACGTCCAGCTGTCTGTCTACATACCAAAATTCATCAAAATTGGTCCATCCGTTTTAAAATAAAAGTGTCCTGAGATTTAGAAAATCCGACCGCAAGGTGTTTTAAAAAAAAAGTATACCCCTTCTTTTTTAATTTTAGTTTTCCCTGCTCAGAATCAAGGGCACAATCGATTCCGACCGTTTAAAAAAAATTATAAGTCTGTTTTGTCACGGCCCTTACTGTATGTATGAAAAAAACGTCGCAAAAACTATATTTTTTTTCGGGGACATTTTTTGAACTGCTTATCGGAATCGATTGTGCTCTTGATTCTGAGTAAAAAAAACATATTCTTTCCAAAATAAAAAAAAATTATACACTTTTTTTTGAAAACGCCCAATCCAAATATAAAAATCGTGAGATCGTAAGATAAATCCCGACATATATTAACCCTCTCCAGAGACCTTACAAACTGTTGCACTTTATGTACAAGCAAAACTCTAAAAGTGCCCTTCAATATGCAACGCACGTTTGTTTACAACCGTAGAGTGACAAACACGTGGTCGTAGGGCCCCTTTTGTGACTAACTGCATCACAATGTCGTTTAAAAACAGTGTAGCTAAAAATAATTCGTCGGGGATAGAGCAAATAAACTTATTACATAAAAACGGCGAATAATCTTCACACACAATTGAGCGCGGAAATGCAGTCAGCCTATGACAGTCTTCCGCCTGGGATAATACTTAATACGGTTCAGCCGTTTTTGAGATATTTAACTATTAAGTGAAAAAGTCGAGAGTTTTCCAACTTTTTGTTCATAATAATATGGCAATAGCAACCATGGTTTTACATGAATTTGCGGATACGAACACTTATTTACACCGCTAATGTGCCAAGCGTGTTTATTCGGCCATTCATGCCAAGACATGTACTATTATTAGATAAACTTGTTTACCAACACTCGTTGCCGTGCCATATCGAAATGGTTGACGTTTAAAATAATTTCAGCAACGTTACGTCGGCTACAAGCGTCAGTCGGAGTAAACGCAAGGGCGAGTGTAGGCGTACCTTTTACCTGGCTGTCGCTGAATCAGTGAGTTACACACAGAAAATAATGTGTTATAAGAATAATAATAAATAAATAATAATAATAATAATAATGTATTTATTGACCATAAAAATTAATTCAACAATACAAGAGAAGCAGTGATCTCCACACTAGGCACAGCCTGTGTCGTGGAGATCCAGATCTTAGAGAATTAACAGAAAGTGCGGCTCTTAATTCAACATGAATAAGAATGGAACTGTCCATCCGAGCTTAAATATATTATGTCGGCGGCCGATCGTAAAATCCGCTAGATTACGAAATTTCTGGCCATATAGTGAAATAGCGCCATTTCATGAATTGGCTAAGGCCATCCGCCATATCGTTCAAAATTCACCGTTTTGCGATTTGCCTAGGAAGTTTAGGCAGATCATGAAATTCCTTGAAAAAGTCGTATCATGATATGCCTAGGACCAGTCGTAGTCGTAACTATGCCATCTGGGGCCCGTAGCAAATTCTTTTGATGGGGCCCATCAGTAAAAATCGTCATATTGTACTTAGTTTAATTTTAAGTAAAATGAAATACTCCGGTATAACGCTAAAAAAATATTTCTTAGCTCGCGGCCTCTTGGAGGCCCGTACGTTCAGAGCGCAATCAGTGTTCCTAAAGAAGGACTCGCGGATAGCGCTTGCCACTAAGAGGACGGAGTGGCGTACTGTAAGAATGCACCGCAAGAAACTTGGCAAAAAGTCTATTTTTCAAAATTAATTTAAGTACAGTCAAGGGCAAAGATATCGACACAGGCACAGTTGCAAAAATATGTATACACGACTGTATGTTCTCAACATTAAGGCCGTGTGTGTTGTGTATATGTACATATTTTTGCAACTTTGCCCGTGCCGATATCTTTGCCCTTGACTGTACCTTACTCTAAACATCTTGGGAGGTGAGTTCTACACGTGTGTTTCCACGTATAGTAACGGCAGCCAATATGTATAACTATACGTTGTATACACGTTGTGCAACGGAGCAATTAATATTTTATTATACGACAGATGAATCACTCACTGCAGACATTGTTTATAATTGTTCTTTAGCAAAGCAATGGTGAATCAACTACGGTCACATTTTCCAAAGAATATATATTTTTTATCAATTAGCTGGCAAACGAGAAGGTGTGTCACCTGATGTTTTTAGGATTAGTTATAAGTATTTATATTTTTATTATGATTTTGACGCATGTAAAGCTGTACCTAGTTAAATTTGTATGCCATGTGACGAGACATAGTGATACATTTAATTACCTAATGTAACATCTATTGACATAACCTATGTTTAACAAATAAATAATTTTGAATTTTGAATTTTGATAGTAAGTGACCACTGCCGCCCATGGACACCTACAGCATTATTAGGACTGCGAGTGCGTTAGCGGACTCTACTTTATGTTGTCTGCGACTTGGCTCTTTTTTTATACGACTGGAAGGCAAACGAGCAAGTGGGTCTCCTGGTGGTAAGAGATCACCACCGCCCATAAACATCTGCAACATCAGGGGTATTGCAGATGCGTTGCCAACCTAGAGGCCTAAGTTGGAATACCTCAAGTGCCAGTAATTTCACCGGCTGTCTTACTCTCCGCGCCGAAACACAACAGTGCAACTGTACAACTGCTGCTTCACGGCAGGATTAGCAAGCAAAATGGTGGTAGCAATCCGGGCGAACCTTGCACAAGGTCCTACCACCTGCTCTATCTGCGCATTCGTTTATATCCAACGTAAACTACGCAATTTTCCGGATAAAAAATCCTGACGTGTATGTTTGTGACACTCCTTCATGCTGAAACGGCTGCACGTATTCAGTATTATATATGGTGGAATTTTGCCGCCCCTTAAAATGACCGCCCGGGGCGGACCGCCCCCCGCAGCCACCACGCCTTGGTGCTGGCTGGGGTGTCGCGACTTCGTAACAGTAAAGGTTTGTTTTGACCTTCAACGACATTACCATAAAAAGGCGGCAATAGCACGGCTGCACCATTTCAAAACCTAGTAAGTCTCAAAAACTCAATTTTGCGTTTTTTGCTTAAAACGTGATTTCTAGCAAGTGCCCACAGGATACAAAAACATTTAGAGGCCTATCTCTCTTAACTTCAGAGATATGAGTACTCCAAAACCTGTTTGGTGCTCCAAAACCTGGCTGAGACAAAACATGTTTTTTCGCACTCCTGTAAAATTAGCTAAATGTCCCTTACTATGTTTTGAAATGGTGCAGCCGAGCATTAAACTAACATGGGGGGCGTCTAATCGGGAAGGAGACATATATGTGATGTTTATGAATATTTAATTTCCATTTTAACATTTCTTTCATAGTATTATGGCTGTCCGCCCACAATCATTTAAAAACCAGAGAAATAGGAAAATAACAATATATTTCCGGCATTTTATGAATAATAATTATACATTCATGACGTGAGTAGCTTTTTTGCTGAAGGTATAATGACGTCATCAGGTAGATCTGTTATCATCTCCAAGAATGAGAATTACTTATAAGGTAAAATTTGCACCTATAAATTACATTACACAACTTTACAGTAAATTAATTTACATAAAAAGAAAAAAAAACAAGTCTAGTAGTCTAGAATTCTGTTATGTGTAACTTAAACTTCTACATTCGGGATCGAGATCACAGGGAATTTTTGAGGTACTTAGTCATGATTTTCAATGGGTCCCTACCGTTCAGTTGAACTAGTTTTCTTTTCCTTTTTAGTTTTTATTTTAAAGTTTGTTTAGGCAGTCGCGTTTTAGATTTTTTAATTTTCAAGTGATGTTATTTCAAAAATCTGTAATAAGGGCTCATTATTTCACATCACTAGGCAGCTTCTTTACTTTCCGGCCAGTAATTTGGCTTAAAGGTATCGTTACCAAGCCATGAACTAAAAAAAAAAATACGGAACCGAACGCGTTTTACAGTTTCCCGCCAACTGTGCCGGCAAACGGTTCAAGAACTAACTGTCCCTGAGAAACAGTGAGAACCGTCTCACGGGAACAGTTGGTAACAAATTTATCCCTTCAGTTGACTGTGGCGCTCCAGTCGCATGAATAATGTGAGATAGTGCGCAATCTCGTTAGTTCCAGTTTCTGCCACCATTCAGTCTGTGGTACTACTTATGTGGTACAGTATAGACATATAGCACCTACTTGGCAGAAACTAGATTTCGCTAGATTTACAACAAACCACAAATCAATCTATGTCTACAGTTTAATTTACGATCGATGAATTAGGACCGACAAAACAGAACAAAAGAAATGCGCTATGTCAGCCAGTGTTTTTTAATTTTTAAGGCGTTGATGCAAGGCGCTTAAGACAGTGCTTGAGGTGAGTGTTGCGTGGTGTTGCCAAACTAAAGTACGCTCCCGAAAATAAGGGTAATTTTATCTAGATCGTGTGAGAGTGAGACCCACTCGCTCATCCAGTAGAACAATGACATATTTACAAGAAAACAAGTTTCGATTTTAAATTTACGGTTTGATATCTTTTAAATCACTTTCTTGTGTAATAATCGCGAAGTAGTTGTATCGATGTTCTGGTGGATGTCGTGCGGTCCCTCTGACACTTATACTATTTAATACGAGAGCGAGAGGGACCGCACGACACGAACTTCGAGTTTCGTGTCGTGGTAGCCCTGCAGCAGCTGTATTTTTATAGGTCTTCGTTAACTTGGCGTAGGTGGACCTTTTAACAAGATTGGCCTTCGAATTCAATCGGTGACCATTATTAAGCCATTGGTCTTGTAATTGACCGTGGAACCTTAACTGGCGTGAATTGATCTAAAAACAATTGCAAGCGAGTATCATCGAATGGGTCAAGATTCATGAATTCTTAGAAAGATGCTAAAAATAGTAATTAAATCGACCGAAAATACGTGTATACATACTATACATACTACAAATGAAAATTTGTCTGGCGAAGTCCGCATCGAAGTAGACATACTAATGCTATTTTAATGCCGCTAACTTTTTATACTTTTTATGAGCAAAATGTATCAATCCATCCTCTTTTATCAAGTGGGTAATTATATTTCGAGTTTACATTCTTGTTTAGCGCATTATTTCTCACTAGCCAGTTCAGTGTATTTTTTTATTCTTATACAAAACTGAACAGACATATTAGATCTTTAAGTCTATAAATTAGCTTACCTACACCCTACACACAGCCTACTCACTCTAGTCTTGAATAGCCCTAAATCGTTTACAGAAAAACTGATGGATATCCGAATACCGACTACTCGGAAATATCGCAGCAAATGACATTTACTGGCAAAATTAGTGCCAAGCGACTGGCTCAACTCACCTTAAACTTTGACGTAAGTACACGAGTATTCATCATTTACTATGTATACGACATCAGATACGTTCATCCATGCCAGTTATTTAGGATAATAGCTATCAACTAGAATTTGGCAGTAAACTTTTACGACACTTCTTATCTGTGCTAATGCCAACTCATTGGAGGCAATGCTTCGTTATTATCCAAGTACTTTTCTTATTAAAAATAAAGAACTATACCTGTTAACAAAAAGTGCTAAAAATAACGGGCAAAGATCGCAATTAGCGACTGTTATTAATAAAAATAATAAATAAATAGGTATCCCATTATTATTGCATTTTAGTTAATAAGTAAGAGTAAAATCATCTGGGTAAGTATAGTTACTTATAGCGCATAGCGGCGATACCGTATTAATACAGAACTAGTATACCACGCGCCACATAAATCTGCCTAAAAGTTCATTACTTAATACTCAGTTTTGATGCATCTTTGAGATACATTTTTAAGCGACGTCTACGTTACTCCCGGATTGTGTTCGAATCGCTTAACGGTATAGTGCCTATTCAATTATTGCAATTATACCTTTATAGTTTTTGTACGTGGCAATGAACTTTTAGGCAAAGTTAGACGGCGGAAGGTATAGGTATGCGTGAATGGGATAGGACAGTCAAGCCGCGGAATGTATTGCCACTCGATTTATTAAACCTTTAGAGTGAAAACCCAGCGTTATTTTATCAATAAGATGCGTTAAGATTAGTGTGTAGGTACTTATCACATAACGTCGCTTACAACAATACGAAGTAAATCAAACATTTGCCTTGTGACGTATAAGACGTCATACCTTTAGTCGTAGCTATAAATTATTATTATTATTAAATACTCTACCCGATGTACATATACAAGGTGCTACGAGCACGATCTCGTTGACAAGGTCTTAATTAAATAACTGAAAACCTCGGACACCCTAAAAATATTTTCTAATTTTAAGTCAGTTGATTGCATTTATTTTTGAATACCTTCATTATTTTAAAAGATATTCTTTTGTTTTGCTACTTTTGTCAGTAATTCTACATCATTTCTAACTCTACACTCATGATTTGTATTTATCAGTTGCGCTTTGACGTTTTTATGAGAAAATAACACATTTGACGTCAATTTGACAGCAAAACAGCCAGTATTAAATTATCGAAATAGTACGCAACCTCGCTAAATCTTCTTTCGCACTCGCAACTTTTAGACTGGACACAATAAAAAAGGGATTTAAACACACAAACACAACCTAATTTAAAACACGAGATACGAGAGTAGAATGGATTACCTACACTAGGTAATCCATTCTACTCTCGTATCTGAGCAAACTACTTTCTGGTTTTCAGTTATTTAATTAGCACCTTGTATGTATATGTATAAAACGTCACATGCCCAATTTTTGACTTACCTACGCTGTATTAAATTGTCGCATTCTGTTCGCAAAATAATCATCGTACGCTAAAATTCAAAAGTCTGTACACAGCATTATTAAGTATCTAACATCAGGACTAAGTTATTAAATGACGATTTGATGGGGTATTGTAATAGAGACTGACAAGTCACTTGAAACTTTGAAACCTGTCGTATTCGCATTGAGGTGTGTAGTGCTGTCAGACTAAATTAGTGATCAAAAAAACATGCCATGGCTCGCGATTACGTGGATTCCGCTGAAAATAACAAAATGTCTAATTTAGTCACAACTAACAATTTGGCATAATTACACGATAAATACTGTTTTGCAGCAAGGTGGAGGTATTTACTGTTATGTCAATAAGTATTCGTCTTATGAAGGTTATCAGTAATGACATAAAGTGGCTGTAAATATATTAGTGGAAATGTACCGGTTAATTAATAAATGTTAATTGAAAAATGTGGATGTTGCTACCCTGTTTTAATCCTACTTAATATTATAATATAAGTGTGAAAGTTTGTGAAGATGTTCCGAGGTTTGGGTGTTTGTTACTTAATAACATCTATACCACTTAACCGATTTATGTAAAATTCGGTTTACAGGTAGTTTGAGTCCCAGAGAAGAATATAGGATAGTTTTTATCCCGGAAAATTACATAATTCCCGCGATTCTGCGCAGATGGAGCGGGTAATTGCTAACGTAACTATAAAGCTATACTTTATAATTACTTATTATGAAGTTAAAGCTATTGCTTTAACCCGCGACATCACTTAGGGGCACAATTAAAATATCGCGATTTGACAGAATATCCCTAGGAATTCCCAGCAATAAATTAAGTTTAAATCTCAATTGCATACTTAGCGTTACCTAATCTAGAAATCTAGCTATCACACAGCTGTATAAGAGTAAAAGAATTAAATTAAACACACTCATACACAATTTATCTATCCCATTTATAGTATAGGTAGGTAAGTATATCTATTTGAAGCGTGAGTTGTTCTGCCCAAAAACCCTGTAGTTAGTTTGTATTATAATGTAAAGGAAAGGTGCGTCGCCTGTATTCTATATTATTTAGTAACTTGGCACGCCGTTTACTTTTGCTGTGAATGCGGCCAAGACAATTTACAACAGTAGCTGCCAAAATGTCTAATACACTCGATATATACCGTCGTAAACTCGAATATGGGTGCTCGATGGTTTCTAGGTTACAATACATTTGCTATATTCGTAAAGAAGTTAATGTCTTTAACCGACTTTGAAAAGGGAGGAAGTTTTTGCTTTGCCTGTATAAGTAAATTTTGAAACGTTCATACTTTAAGTCTGTTTTGTGATATCTTGAAAGGGCGCAAGTGATACAACGACAAAAAATCTGTTGTTTTAGACGCCTTTAAACACTATCGCATACACCTAATACTTATGATATCGCTGTCACAGAATATATAATAGTACTAACTACAATATACAATAGTACTAACTATAATAGTACTGTCGATGTGTCTAAAGCTGAGTTTAGACTTGCAAGAAAAATCGTGCAATTTGCATTACATTGCGGCGTTCGATTGACCACTACAAACTCGGTGGCTTCACGGCCTCGCAATGTAATGCAACTTACACGATTTTTCTTGCAAGTGCAAAGTCGGCTTAGGAAAGAACACGCAGTTATTGTCAGGCCCATTATTTTTCTGAATCAGATAGATCTTCTGTACCCTTAGTTATCAAAAAAACTTAGTTAACAACGCAAACGTTCCGCTAGAGGCGCTGTTTGTGTTTCCATACAAATTGAGATTTTCACGCGAATAGAACGCGATCGAGACGTATTTTGTAACTGAAAACTTACACTAAGAGTACTGGCATAGTTAAGAACGTGAATGCACATAGTAACTCAGGAGAACATAACGAATAAAAATATTTTGGCTTTAATAATTACGTCTTATACAATCAGGATAGAATAGAACCACATGTCTTATGTACTTAAGTACAGAAAATGATGCTGAATAGAAAAAACCTGCACAATCCACCTTTAGTCCGTGCGACCCGTGTCTATCTATACAATGACGTTCACTAACAATCAATCATACATTCAATAGGGGTAATTAACCGCATGTCATTTTAACCGCATAAAAAAAGATAATAACGTATATGCATGAGTATATCTTTAATGTGTATCATCTCCGTCATACAGATTGCACAGCTCTTTCATCAAACTTTGCGCAATCTCGTTAATTCTTACCATAGATGTTGTCAAAGCGTATTTATTTGGTTTCGTCATACATATCACCAAGGTGTTCAGACTGTTAACGACATGCAGCCAAACAGGTGGATTAAGTGTTATATGATTCAGTATTTGTATAATGGCAACATACTCTACGTAAGTAATACCTTTATATCAAAAACTGGATATAAAATCTAAATTGTCAATCTAAGTTACTTAAATATTTTTAATTTAGATTGTGGGTAGGTACATGAAAGATGTTTATAATTACGTATTTTACAAAGGAGCTAACACAATAGCCAGTTATTGGCATACAGTATATTTTAGTTGCAAATGATACTAAAAAAAATTATCCAATCAATAGTGGCTTAGTTACCTACATATAAATTCTTACTTATCTTGTGCTAAATGGACCGATAACATACATTACATACCTGCATATATTTATTGATGACCGTGCTTACACCAAACGGTTATTTAGACCAGGGTCTCTCAAACTTACGGCGCCTAGTACCCTGTTAGAGATTCCAGATGATAGCGAACCCTCGTTCCAAAGAAAATAATAAAGATGGTTGTTGGAGAAACTAAAGTCTTTATTTTAATCATCATTATAATATTAAGGAATATATTATTTATGTCAATAAAAGGTAACAGATACAGGTAAGAAGCATCTTGTAGTCTTGCAGCTACCCAGTGAGCTTCTACTAGTAATATATAATATCATTGCAGCTACCATACCAGCGGGACTAATCCAAAATTCTAAAATCGAATTTCCAAGTAGGCCCTCTGTAGGCACGTAAATCTTATCGCGAACCCTTTAGCATAGTAAGCATAGTTCTATTTTACTATGCTTTAAGGGTTCGCGTACTCCACTTTGAGAAATCCTGATTTAGACAATATAAAACACAATTATTTTTAATTGCATCACAGTTGTTTTCTAAAATCAGTAACGGATTCCTTTTTTCACACGAAATCGTTTTCTCAGAAGTATACCTACATCAGCGGTTGGGATTCATCGCAGACATCGATTGAGGAAAACTTAAGTCTGGCTTACAATGTTTTGACGCATATTGCTTACGCGAATTGTGAACAAAAAAAAAGAAATGATGGTGAAAGGTAATGATGAGAAATTAGTTCTTAGTAAATTTGAAACGAAAACTTAGGACATTATGCTTACAGATGTTATAGAAGATCGGCGCGAATACAAAGGAAATTGCTTAAACGTCTTGTAAAAAAGAGTGACGAGTTTGCACAAAAAAATCTGCAAACTGGAAGTGGATCGAAAGTAGTTTGCATGATTTAAAACAAATTATAAATATCGGCGTTGAAGTTAATAAAAGCTCAGAAAAAACAAGAAGTGTTTTTCGAACATGAAGTCAGAAGTGACAACAAGACGGAGTCCGAAAGGGAACCTAAGGCACTGGTCCCACCGGCGGCTACAAGCTATTAGCGAGTAAAACTATAAACTACAAACGAATGGGCGAGAGGCGAGAAGCGAGTATAGTTTTGCTAGTTTAGACGCTCGGCTATAAGCGAGTGTTTGCGTGCGACGGGCGATTACTCGCTGCACTAGCTCAGCCGGGGGGCTATTCGCCAATGACCTATACGATGTACAGTCGAGGTCGAATATAGTTAGTGCTTAATTTTGTAACTAAGGGACCCCATACATCCCTGTATTATTATTTAATTTTTTTTTGTAATTTTTTGTTAAATTGTTTACTGTAGTTTTTAAGTATTTTATTTGTAATTATTTTATTTTGAAAAAATGACTTTCTGCCAAGTTTCTTGCGGCGCATTCTTCTTGGCAATGATGGTCATTCCGAAAGCGCTGGTAGTTTAAAAAAATGACGTGTAAAAGTGCCCATTGCGGCCTATTTACTGAATAAATGATTTGAATTTAAATTTGAAAATACATTTTCACCACACTAGCTAGTTTGAACTCACTGTATTCTTTTCTGAAATAATTAATTTTTTGCATCCAAATTTTTCTTGTCGTTCTTTTTAAAATATTCCTTTTTTTCTTCCGTCTCTTCAAAATTGCCACTGCCACTACACACACGCTTTTATAAAATACATCATCATCGTCATCCGAACTTGACAACAAAGATAGTTCGTATGATTGTTTTAAATTCATTGTATATACGTGCACTCGCATCCACTTTGAAAGGTAGAATGATCGCTCCGATCGCCAAGCAGGCTTCGGCGAGTACCGTTGAGCTAGTTTTATAGTCGATAGCTTATCGCTGCGGTCAACTAGTAAACAGTGGTCCCACCGCCAGCTATCGGCGAGCTCGGCGGTCAACTAGTAAAATTCTGTACTAGAAACAGATGACAATCGGCGGGCGGCTAGTAAACAATTGTATGGAATTATCGCTTACTCGCCGGGCGGTGGGAGAGTATCCTCGCCGGCAGTGTGAACAGCCAGCTATGAACTATAAAAATATAACTCTCTCTTTTATGTACACGGAAGCGATTATCTTTTGTTCGTTTCTTGGGCTAGAAAATAGCCGATAGCTCATAGCTTACTAGCTCGCGGTGGGACCAGTGCCTAATTAAGTCTGTCAAATTGTCGAAATAACGATTGTTCATGAAACAACCATTGTCAATTGTTTTCCTATGATTTTCTAAGTCAAACAGTTATACAATCTCCGCCTATCCTATATTTTTGCGTTCTTTTCATGTTATAAGAACTACCAGCTGCCATAGCATTATTAGACCTCGGGTTTCCAGTAAAAAGTAGTAGATGCCCCACTTAGTACTCTTTAACGACATTATTGTGTCCTAAATTTGACACCATCGCGTGACTAAATTAGTTTATTTAATCTTTCATTGGTTAGTTGTCATTTAAGACCTGACATTTTACTTTGCTTCTCCGCCTGAATCATGCATTTTCATTAATTTCCTTTTATCATCGCTCAATTCATTGCCTTTCTTACAATGTAAGTGACCACAAACATCATTACCTAAACCGCATGGAGTGCATTAGTTTATAAGGTCGTAAATGAATGACACATCTGTACCGTTCTAAGAAGTAGCAGTAGCACGATACTATGAAACTGGGTCAGTGCTATAAGGAAGCCTAATAAAGGAAAGAAATTGCTGTGTAGGGAAATTAAGTGGGTCACGCTTAACAAAATTGATTTGGGGTCAGGTTGCATTGATGAGTTTATTATTAAGATTCTACTTACGAGTGTATACAAGCACCTATACTACAATTAACCTATTTTTAGTTGAAGTTACTTACATTGTAAAAGTTTGCTTAAACGGTCTTGGTTTTAGCTTACCAGCTGATATTAGTGAGTTTTGTTCTGTTGATAAGAAAATTCGAATGAGTTTAATCGGTTTTGATTTAATTACAGTTCCTTGCAAATTTTGTACCATTTGCGTTATTATCATTTAATGGATTATACTTGTAGATATTAAAAATACCTGTATGTATTTTATTTAAGTACTATTTGCAGTGTCTAGTGATAACATTGTTTATTGAAAGTTTATGTAGGTACTATGTTTTTAAGTTGTTCTATATTTATTTACAACTAATGACTACTTTGTCAATCACGTGTTTTCGGTTATTCTGTATTACATGAACATTTGGCCAGCAGTAAATAATCCAATTATCTTCGCAGGATAAAGGCATCTTAAACAAACAACCATATAAAAAATTCGTGAACGTGCCCTAACAAATGGAAATTAACTCCATTACAACACAAGCGAGCAAACAGATCAATTAACGTATGATGACATAACAACACGTGACAGTGAAGCCTGAAAAGTCCAAGAAAATCTTGCATGTCACATTACATTGCGGGGCCCTAGAGCTAACAAGTTGTGAGAGAACGTCCGAGAGCCGTAATGTACCTGTTACTTTCACGAGATTTTATACGTGTGTAAACAGGACTTAAGAATCTCAGTAGCTGAAAGAGAGAAACCGCTACTGTTGAAAAGTTATAATATCTCCACGATATTGTTTTTTTTTTCGGTATAATAGGATGAGGCTTGAGGCCAGTTCTTTTTTTCCCCTCTTCTTCGTTCAAATTGTCTTCTTTCTGACGAGGCCGTGAAGTAAAAACGTATATTATAGTTCGACAAGCATTTTTGGTTATTTAATGTTTTAAAATACGATTTATTCATCTTTGCTAGGTCATGAAAATCGAAAACAGTAAAAATCGTTGCTTTAGTAATTTTACTCTAATTTCATTAAATTATTTCTCGCAAAAAAAAACCTTTTTATAATAGGTACGAGTAAGAAAATGTACTACTTTAATCTCCTTGATACCTATAGACTAGTTTCACGCACGATTTTTTTTATTAAAGTCAGTAATTCGTGGTTCAAAATAAGTAACGTACATCCAAGTCAAGTTCGATTGAGAATAAACCACAAATTATGTACGACAGAATTAAATAAAGGATTTATAACTACGCTCTTAAAACGTGGCCTACCCATTTCGTTCGCTCGTGTAACTTCTTAGTTCTTAATTATACATATAACCATTAACATAGGTTTTACAGCGAAATAAACACCATAAAAAAACAATGTTTTACGGTTAGGCGGTAGGATGATTTTAATGTAATTAAAACGCAGTAGGGTAATTCGGAGTTACAAGCGGCAACACCACTACCGTACTATTATCTATTCTGTGCTACCGTGTTGGTTTAAAAAATTTGTGCTCCTGGCCGAAAATAAAATTAAAAACAGAAGCATTTTAAATTACGTTAGTTGTCTTAGATAATATAGACGGGATGCGCCTTTACACCTTTTTCCCCTCTGCCATGCTACATGACCATTTGGTCGTTATCGTTTATGAAAACTAAAGTTGACAGGGGCAGGTTGTCATTTTTCATTGTCCGTCCCGGTGTGCACAGCTCGTGGAAAATGGTGTCTTGTACTGTGATTTCGTGCAGAAGCAAGTCAGCAAAGTCTAGCGTTACGAAAGACTGCGTTTCTTTCCACGCTTAAGTAATTTAATCACCAATTTACACTACCAGAACGTTAATATATCAGATTAAATTTTGTAATATAAATGACAGAATAATAACAAACTATCACTAGGCACGAGGTTAGTGATGGGACATAGACGAACTGAACCGATGAACGAATGGAATTTAACCTGTGTTTTATTTTAATTTTATTTAAAACTACACTTTTTTGTGATGTATTTCTGTTGCCGATTTTTTTTTTTTAATACCTCAAACTGTATTACTTCATAATATTTACAGTTTTCCGAAAGAACCGAAGATTAGAGACAGATGAGATTCAGATCGGATTTTCCTTCATTCAGCGTACAGCTTAGTCACTACGGCTTTTTCTATAAAGTAATTGGTATCCCACCAAAAACATTCAAACATTCTGTAAAAAACTAGCCAAGTCTCGATGGAGCTCCTTGTTTATCTCTAAAAAGTAATGAAATCTAGACAAAGTCGTCCCAAGCCTAAGGTTCCTTACTACGATTTCTTTATTATTATAGTTAATGTTGTTGTGACTTGGCCGTTGACTTGTACCCACTCACGTATAAAAAATGTTGAGTCTTAAGTCTTATTTTTTTTTATATACGAAAAGATTTCTTAAATTTTCTGAAATAAAATTACTAGTAGGTGAATCCGCAGTGAAAAACTAATAAAATTCATGAAAATTTTATTACATGATAACCACTTTCATTTCAAATATATTAATTTAATTTCAGTCATTCATTCTTTCTTTGCTACCCATTCAATTAAATCGGTCTTTACACATGCCACATCACTAGTTCCATTTTTTTTTTTTTTTTTTTAATTCGTCCTTTCGGACAGGCTAAAGTCAGGGACCATATCGCCTCGTCATTAGTTAATACTTATATTATTATTTCAGTTTCTGTATATTAGTTCCATGTCAATTCAATAAAACTTCTTCAGTATTTTCTTTTCCCAACGTTGTCATATCCAATAAAACTTCTTCAGTGTTTCTTTCAATGTTGTCATATCCAATTAAACTTCTTTAGTATTCTTTCTTTTATTGTCTTATCCAGTTAAACTTCTTCAGTGATTGCTTTCTATGTTGTCACATCCAATAAAACTTCTTCAGTTATAGTCAAGTCCGGTGTTTAAATATTCAATCCAGAGAATACAAGATAATTATTAAAACTTTTATGTAACCTGCATAGATGATCCTTTTAAAATCCCTGTAAGGAAATAGTCTGACAGCTCTGATTTGACGCCTGTCAGTTGTTTTTTTTTTAAACTAACCTATACTATACTACACTGAAACGATAGAAAATTAGAAATATACAAAGAATGAAGCAATATTATAACTTTGTACAATAATGAGACCAATTATATTTCTTTTACTGTTGATACAATGAAGTTGTACAGTGGTTCATATGTAGAATGATTCTTTAACAGCTCTTGAACAGAGAGCGGGACCTGATGTGGTTCTCCGTAAATGCGGATTAATTCGTCCATCAACACAAGGCGCTGAATGCCGAAAGACGAACAATGATAAATTATATGATCTATTGTTTGATCCTCATTTGACTGACACAATTCACAACGAGGATCATTTACAATTTTCATACGATGCAAATGATGATTGAGACGAAAATGACCTAACCTAAGACGACAAATTGTGCTGTAAAAGCTTATATTACGATAGATATTACTTTTACGTAACCACGATACAGATTGTAAGTTCACATTTAAGGCAGCATACCAAGAACCCTTGTTTTCTACTTGCACCACATGATCCCATTGTTTCTTCCACTGAACATACATTCTTTGTTTCAGTATTGGAATAACATCAGTATATGGGAGTAGGACATCAAAACTAACGTCAATAGATGGAGGAGAATTTGCAATTGACTGAGCCAAGAAATCTACATTTTCGTTACCAGATACACCTATATGTGAAGGAGTCCACATGAATTCGATAACAAATTTGTTTTTTAAGTGAAGTTCAGACCAAAGATCTTTAATTAGAAAAATTAAATAATTTGTATTAGATTTTCCTTTATTATTTTTTATAGCTTTTAATACACTCATACTATCACTGACAATTAGCCATTTACATGCCTCTTTTTGCCTTGATATGTGCTTCAGTGCACAAAGAATAGCGAATGCCTCAGCTGTGAAAATACTAGCATGTTTGTCTATTTTGAAACCAAGACCCATTTTGTTTTCGGAGTTATATATAGCTGAAGATACACTAGACTCATTCTTTGATCCATCTGTATAAATTAATTTAAAACCATTCCATGAAGCCAATTTTTCATATACTTGTTCCTTTCTGGAGAGACCATTATCAATCACAACATTTATAGGACTAAATTTACTTTCATAAGGCCCATCAAAGCAAGGTAAGTGGTTATTGCTTTTATGTATACTAATTTGATTTAAAAAACTGCTAAATTCAGATAGGCCCTGCAAAACATAAAAAGATTTTTGAATAGGCAATAGATTAATATTCAAGATTTCTTTTAAAAGGTGGTTGTTATATTCAGCATGTAGTTTTAAAACAAATCTTTCCTTCAAATATGCAAGTCTTATTGTTACTGGAGGGAGATTACACTCTACTTGTAATGAAACAATAGGAGTGGTTTTAAATGCTCCAGTCACAACACGCATGCACTTATTTTGAATTTTTTCTAAACTCTGTATAATTTTATGATCTGAACCAAAACACATAAACCCATATTCAAAATGACTGCGAACTAAAGATTTATAAAGCATCAGTAATATTTTGGGGTCAGCCCCCCATTTTGTACCACGCAATGACTTAAGGATATTAAAAGCTTTATTGGCTTTGACTTCTAAATGTTCAGCATATTTTTTCCAGGACAAATTGTGACAAAATATGACACCCAAAAACTTAGTATCTATGACTATTGGCAGAGGTGTATTATTATACAATAAAGAGGACAAAGTAGCTGCAGATTTTTGACCAAAAACGACAACTTTAGACTTAGATGGATTAACTGCGAGATTTAAATAGGAGAGGTAATTATGGAGTTTTGTTAATGCTAAGTTTAAGTTATTTATTATTGTATTAGAATTATTTCCTGATAAATATACAACAAGGTCATCGGCAAATTGTAAATTTTTGATATTAGGACCCATTACCAAATTTAAGCGACGTATATACAGAATGAAGATCAGAGGGGATAAAATTCCACCCTGACAAACTCCTATGGAAGATAGTCGTGGACCAAACAATCCACCATCATACTTCACAAACACTTTTCTACAAGATAGAAATTTTTGAATCCACTGTACAACTTTAACTGGAATACATATATTTAAAAGTTCTGTACACAAAATATCAATATTTACATTGTTAAAAGCACCAGTAATATCAAAAAACACTGAAATAAGTTTGTTGTTAGTTTTGATGCTTTTCAGTATATCTAAATGGAGCAAAGATATGCTTTCACGTGCTGAACGACCTCTACGAAAACCATACTGATTGTTCGAAAGCAATCCATTATGTTCTACATAATATTCAAGACGCTGCTTAAGTAACTGTTCAAAGACTTTTCCTGCGCATGATGTCAATGTTATAGGACGATAAGAGTCTGGATTAAACCTAGGTTTGTCAGATTTTAATATAGGAATGATGCAATCAGTTGTCCATTCAGGTGGTATGTCATTTCTTGTCCAAAGCGCATTGTAAATATTTAATAAAATAATCAGACAACTCTCTGGCAGTTTCTTGAACATCATATATGGGATTCCATCTAAACCAAACGAAGTGTCCCTGCGTGAATATATTGCAGATTTCAATTCTTCAAGGGTAAATAAGTTTATGAGATAATCATTGTGCGGGCTAGAAGTGGAATCAAGAGACAAACTACCTACATTTTCCACACTATCAGGAGTATATTTTTGTAAGAAATCTAGAATCCATTCATGATTACTATTAGAGTGCCGAGGAACATAAGTTTTATTGAATTTGCGCATGAAGCGCCAAATTACTGACAATGGAGTAAACCGATTAAAAGAAGTGCATAGATCAGCCCAAGAATTTTGTCTTTCTGTTTTAATAACAAGTTTTTTCTTAGCTTGGAGTTTCTTAAATTCTAGATAATTTTCTAAAGTACAATTTTGTTTAAAATTGATATACGCCTGTTTAGAGTTTTGAACAGCTGTGGAACATTTATCGTTCCACCATGGAAGATTAGATTTTTTCTTAGATTTTCTATTAGTGCAAGAACGAATTGGACTATTTGTCATGGGACTGGGACCTTTATGATTCGGTATGGACTCTGTGACAGCACACATTAGGATTTTCGTGAACAAATTGTAGGCCTCAAGAGGCGCGTAGGAGTCGAACTGATAGTTATTTAACTTACACTCCACCTTCTCGGCATACATTTGCCAATTCACCATTTTAAAATTGGGGTGAATGGGCAAATGTACTCCACTTACATTATTATTTACAAAATTATTTACATTGTTATTTAGAACCAAATTGATTATTCCAGGTAGATGATAACTACCCAGAGGATCGTCGTGAACTGACCAAGTACAAAGAGGAGCCAATGATGGAGAAACTATGGCTAGATCCAACGCATTAGGACGCCAAGTCGTAGAGCCCACAGTAGTGGGCGTCCCATCATTTAAAAGTACCAGAAAATTATCATCAACAACATCTAACACAGTACGACCACGTGATGAAGTAGAACAACAACCCCAAGACGTGTGATGAGCATTAAAATCTCCTGCGATTATCATGGGTTCGGGTACAGATTTAATGAAATTTTCAAATTTTGTTTTTTCAAAAACTGGGTTGCAATTTGTAGGGCTATAAAAGCTTACTATACTTATTTGTTTACTATTAACAGATATTTGTATACAAATATTTTGAAGAGAGTCATCAAAAAATGTGTTAATTTTGTTATATGTAATACTATTATGTATCAGAATACATACACCATTATGTTTGTTACCACAATCATTGCGCTCTATGTTGAACCCAGGGACCTTAAGCCTCAGATGAGGCTTTAACCAGGTTTCGCAAATGATCGCAATATCTATATGTTCTTGATATAAAAAGTTTGTAAATTCGTGCCTATTGTGGAGTATACTCTGAGCGTTCCAATGTACGATTTTGAGAGCGTTCATTATGCTTTAGATTGAGCGTTCCCTCTTATCGTACCTTGGAACGCTGCACGTATTGTTTCTGTATTTATAGGGGATTCATTTTTATTAGCAACTAGTTTTATGATCACTTGCGTGATCATATTTAAAAATGATTGGGATTTTAACATGTTTTCTAAATAGGTTTCGGCTGTCCTAGCAGCTAATTGAGGGAAAGCCTTTTCGTTAAAGAGGTCGGAATAGGCTGCAGTTCGGGATTTAATTTTGCTTTCTTCTATTTTGTTTTTTTTTATAGGACAGGACGCGGAAATTGCAATATGATTACCCTTGCAGTTGGCGCAAACAGGGTTTTGTTTGTCGGCGCCACAGACCTTATAATTATGATTATCAGAACAGATGGAACAAACCTCATTGTTTTTGCAAAATTTAGCAATATGTCCGAACTGTTGGCACTTTAAACATTGTTTAACTGGGGGGACATATTGCGTCACCTCGTGTCTCCATGAGTCCAGGTACACGTACTCAGGCAGCTGGGTAGAGGCAAACGTTACTGCGACAGTCTGCGTGGGAATAAACGCGACCTCGCCATCATCTGCCCTCACCCTGCGCGTGAATCGCCGCACCTGGATGACGTTTCGTGAGCTGCCGATCATTGAAAATATATTTTTGTTCGATAAGCCGACTGGGACAGATTTTACAACTCCAGTTACTTCTGTGTCTGCTGCGGGAATTGAGGCGTTAAGCCCCAATTCGTCTAGGAATTTGTTATGACCTATAAACGTGTTGGCATTGTTTGACAAATCGAAAGTTATGGCCACTTTGTACTTATTCATTGGCCTCAGATGTAGCACCCCCGATATGGCGTATTTTCTAATGGCCTGAGACAGGTTTACTTTGTCCCCGTCTGAAAACGGCTTATCGGCGCATTGGTGTGAGAGGAACACCACGAAGTCTCGCCGCTGTGAATTTTCTGGGTATTTACGAGAGTAATTTGTTACCTTATATGGCCTGTACTTATCTGCCTCGTTTTCATAATCGGAGTCCTCTGCGGAGGACCCTCTATCTTCAGCGCCTTCTTTTTTTTTTCGTTTTTTATATTTCTCCCGTCCCATTTTAGCTTATGTAATATTTACACACTTATCCGTAAGTATGTACAGATATTTACACCTAAAAATAAACAATATATACAGAATTATTAATAATTACAAATATTTTTTTGTAAATTCGCGCCTTTCACTCTCGAAGGTTCCCGCCTTTTTTTCTCACTAGTTCCAATGTAAGTGTTTGTCTAAAACAACAGTGTGATTACGACAAAATGTCAATGTGTGTTCGATTTTTACATTTGTGTTACGATTTTGTTTTGGTAGGCATGTGTAGGAACGCAAATTTTTTTGACATGAGTGTGTGGCAATGCTTAGAAGTGTGCTATACGTGTTTCCTCGCCCCCCGGACGATTTGGCAGAAAAAGTTGCAGGTAAAGGTACGTCAAAGGCGCATCCCGTCTATATTATCTAAGTTAGTTGTTGTTGTTTTAGATAGTTTAACTACCTCCTTATTCTTTTTATTCTTGGTTATTACCTTTCAAGTGGGTAAAATAGTTTATAGTTTTCATAGCAAAATGGTTTTTATTTTGGTAAAGGAAATTCAGTTCAAGCATTTTTTTGTATAAATTTCATGCAGAAGTTTAGATCAACAAAAGTTTTTGCAACCGTCGCGTTCTTTTTACGTTCATATTTTTATAAACTTGTACCCTTCCTGATATCTCTGGTTTATTTCGGTAGGTTTATTTTATTTATTATTCAAATCAAGAACTTGCTGACACTATCAAGTCCATGTCATATGTAAGTATGCATAAGTTTTATACAAATCAGTTAAATTTGAAAATATCAGATACTATGTTAAGTATTTTCAACGCTTAAAAACTTGTTTAATTGGCCCACGATAATTATTGAGGTCGATGGGTCAATTAAAAATGTACATTTCGGTTCGCAATGGCATTTATGAACATGATTAAAAGTACTCACCAGCTGGCAAATATTGCCAAACGAACACCAAAACAAAATATCCCTTCAACATTTTCCCTGCAATATGTCGTGCACACTAACGAATTTAATAAAAAACTTTCGCATCGTGCAGTCGTTATTTAAACTCAAACAATCACTTGAATCCCACAAAACACTATAAAAACTGTTTTGATATAAACAGTTACTAACGAAATGTCACTAGACACCGTTTAGTTCGTTCGGAATTGTCGCAAACATTTTGGCGCGAAACAACAGTACGTTCGATCACGTCAGCGCGGCGAAGCGGACTGTCAGAAAAGCAAAGCGCAAATACGAACGGTGGGCGGGCGTCTTGCCACAGACTAAACCAAAGTGGTTGGCTGTTGCGACGCGGCAGCACCTTTGTTCAACGACTATGAATGGCCAGTTTAAAATGATCCGAAACTTTCCGGACTCTCATTTACTTTGTAGTCCTATTTAATTTCCTTTCGGAACGTTCTGTCCGTTTCCCAAAATACCCTTTCCCAAAACACCCGTTCCAAAATAACAGTTTCCTTAATCGACCGTATGCCAAAAGACCCGTAATCTCATCGCATCAGAATGTCAAAACACCCAGTTTTCATAGCATCCATATGCCAAAATATCCGTCGCTCATGACACCCGTATTCCCAAAAGACCCGTTTCTCATTGCATCAGTATGTCAAAAGACCCGTTTATTATAGTTTAATTTAAATTTAATTTAATAATTTAATTTAATTCAATTTAGATTCCGAAATTTACTAGTCTTAAACAATAATAATAATAAATCGACTAACATTAGTTTTGTAAGACCAATTCTACTGGATAACCATATTAGAAACGGGTGTTTTGGGAAACGAATTATTTAGGAAAAGGTAGTGACGGGAACGGATGTTTTGGGATTAGGTATTTTTGGGAAACTGATATCAAGCCAAACGTATGTTTTGAGAGACGAACATTTTGGGAAACACTTATTTCGGGAAACGGATTATTTGGGAAAAGGTGGTGACGGGAACGGATGTTTTGGGAACGGGTGTTTTGGGAAACGGACAGAACGTTCCGAAAGGAAATCTTGTCGTAATTTGGAAAGTAGAACTGTTAATATGCATAGGTGTCGCGCTCAGTGCACGTGCCCCCAGAAAGTATTAAAACTGATAACAAATCACGAAAACAAAAGAACAGATCCCATTCATTGAGCATTGTTAAAGTTAAAGACAAGTTTGGAGATGAGAAAGGGCAATGGTTATGGATAAAGCTAGCCTTTACCTATGCCAGGGGTTTTCAAAGAGGGGGGGGCCCGCCTCCCTAGGGGGGCTCGACAACATTTTAAGGGTGGCGCGGGGCCTTAGGAAATTTGAACCTAATTATTAGGTAATGAGAACTATTAGGTCCTAATAGTTCTCATTAAACCACGTGCAATAAATGCCTATTACATTTACATTTAGGTACAAATTAAAAATCATAGAACCAGAATTAAAGAATTAAATAACCCAAAATGAACCTTACGTTTCCTTGCATCGAAGCGAAGGGGGGCGTGGGAATTAAATTTTTGGCAACAGGGGGGCGTGCCTAAAATAAGTTTGGGAACCCCTGACCTATGGGTTTGTTATTTTACCTGGCTATTTCCTAGGATCAGGCTATTTTACCTTTAGATCGCCTACAAACCGCCGCTTGCCGTTGCCGCATTTTGGTTTTTCTATACTTTCTGATAACATGATCCTCTAGCTCAGGCTTTCCCAACCTTTATTTCGCCGAGCCTCCCCGAGCGAAAAATAATATTTTCATGCCCCCCTTAAGTAAATTCACTTATATTTGAATCACATGCATATTCCTTATTTACCTACTCGTTAATATTTTCTTTGGAAATGTAATCTTACATATTACGTACGACGCCCCCCCTAAAATTTCTCTACGCCTCCCTAGGGGGGCGTGCCCCCCTGGTTATGAAGTCCTGCTCTAGCTCTTCGTAGAGAAGACGTCAGCTCTCTTTATACAGATCAAACCATTAGGCTACCACGGTTTTATGTTTTTCTAAAAATAATACTGTTAGCTACACTCCAACGAGGCTCCATATTCGATGGTGCCCAAGGACTGCAGGGCTACTACGAAACTCGAAGTTCGTGTCGTATCGTCCCTCTCTCTCTCGTATTAAATAGTATAAGTGTAACTTCGAGTTTCGAGTTTCATATATAGTAGCCCTGCTGGTACTTTGCCCTATCGTATACTTACTCTAACTAAGGCAACTTTGTCAGTTAGGCGTATTTAAAGATTTGGCGCCATGGGCCAGTTAGCTTTGCCACCCCATTAAAGCGACACTAAAGTATTAAAACTAGCAATAGGTGGCTTCGTTGCCCTTACAGCCTGCCACTCCGGGCCAGTGGGGCTACTACGAAACTCGAAGTTCGTATCGTACCGACCCTCTCGCCCTCATATTAAACAGTATAAGTGGCAGAGGGACCGCACGACATGAACTTCGAGTTTCGAATTTCGTAGCATCCCTGCAGGGCCCCCGGGTCCTAGAGTAAATAAAATACGCCTCTGGACTTTGTTGAAATCCCAGTAAGAGGCGAGTTAACACAGTGGGTACCTATTTATCATATTCTCGAATTTCAAAAAGGAGGGGGGCTACTCGTATTTCGTAGTATATGGAGAGGGTTAATACCCTAAGTTGCAAAATGGGTATGCACTTCGCTGAGGAGATAGAGTTTGACACCAAACATTTCCTTATAAAAGTCTATACTTGCTTACAGGTAAAGTAAATACTCTGTGCTTCTTCGAATTACGATATTCACACGTCCGGGTGCAAAGTCCTATGTTTTTTGCGCTTCGCGCGAGAGCAGCATGGCTACTACGAAACTCGAAGTTCGTGGCGTGCGGTCCCTCTGACACTTATGCTGTTTAATGCGAGAGCGAGAGGGACGGTACGATACGAACTTCGAGTTTCGTAGAAGCCCTGCATCCTGCAGCGTCTACTGTACTCCATTTATTTTAACATTTGAAACTTAGCGGTAAAATTTGCACATGGTTTTAAATGAAACAATGAAACGGTGAAATTACTGGCACTTGAGGTATTCCAACTTAGGCCTCTAGGTTGGCAACGCATCTGCAATACCCCTGGTGTTCCAGATGTTTATGGGCGGTGGTGATCTCTTACCACCAGGAGACCCACTTGCTCGTTTTCCTTCCAGTAGAATAAAAAAAAAAACTACTTAAAATTAATTAAAAACTTAATAAATACCGCTAATAAATGTAAATTATGTAATAAATAATAATTATGTGAGGAACAAATAATACATTTAGAAAGCAATACAATAAATTATTGAATCAAGATAAAAATCCAACGTCACAAAATACAATAATAAATACAAACCTAACACACTAAACACTAACCTAGTCAAATAACTCGCCCCTTCCCATTCCCGGCGCAAAGGTGCCCATAACGCTCGCGGCATTACCACGTTGGATAGCTATGTAAATTAAAAAAAAAAACATACAAAATTAAGTATTCATTTTTTTTTATCCGATAGACAAAAATGGAGATAAAAGATTGAAGGACCGGTAGCCGTTTGACTCATAATTCCATCTGCAGTGCAAAAGTAGGAGATAGGTTCTCTAATTTTTCGCAGAAAATTGTTTCGCCGAATATTACTTCCCAACCAACTTTTCGCAGAATTTCATTTCGCCGAATGATCACTTGCCAACTTATTAAAATGTTTAGTTTTATTTCCCAACCTCACACTTACCAACTGTACGTTTGGCTTGATTGTTATAAAGTCACTTTTCAAAACGCCAACTTTCGGTTAGCAGAATGTTTTGGTTGGCGTAATATTCATTTCGTTGTACAATGTTTCCCAAATGTTTTATTGACTAAGGGTTTCGTTTAGTAACTATGTATTATAATAAGTAATGTGGATAAGCGCAACATTTCCGTTGTTTTTGTTTGTGCACTAATAAAGCGTTTGTGACAAACGCCCAGAATTATATAGGTAACAATGTTTGACTTTTTGATACAATACGGCAATGACCGCGGTATCAATCTTGTACCAAATGTGTGTGTGTTAGATTTCGAAAAACCGGCAATCGCTCTCTTCGGACAAATTTTGAAAATATTTATTTACAAGGATGCCATTTTCAGTTCAATATTATTTTTCATCAGACTCATGTTTTGGATATTTAAAAGAAATATATTTAAAAAAAATACGATTCTGGCACTCGCCGGCCGCTACCGCGGCACGCTCGCTTCGCTCGCTCGGCTTCGTGCGCTGTTTGCTCACCGTTAACCTAACACGCTCCTCCTCGCTTCGCTCGTCGTCGCACCTAACTGAACTTTGCCAGTGCCACACATTAAATTTATGTTGATGTACTTATTACTAAACTCTTATTTGTAATTAATATTGCCAGTTGATAAAATGATGTGTGTCTGTTAAGTACTTACTTTTTGTAAAAAGTTGGCTTATGTATAAAAAGGGAACTGTTACACTGACGAAACGTTATTCGTTTGATAGTTGTTTGACCTAGTGAAAGATTTGGCAAATGATAAGTATTCCAAACGTTTTAAGTCATTGTGATATTCTGCTATATAAAAATTCGACCAAATGACACGTTGCCATATAAAAAGTTGGTAATAGTTAGTTGTCAAAGTGAATCTTCGGCGAAACGTTGGTTGGCAAGTGATATTCGGCCAAATGAAATTCTGCGAAAAGGCAGATCACCAGGAGATACGATTCAAAACTTGTAAAATCGATGAAAACCTCGGGTTGTCCCGTAATGAGGTCAAACGCATGTGTGGCACTTGCATTCCATAGACAGGTCGTTCGTCTAGACTAGACCGCAGTTTTGTTGACATTGCAAGTTCTGAATTAATTAATGTGTTTTATAATTATAATCTACTCAAAACTAATATTTATCAATTATTTTTTTAATATGACTAGGTGAGTAGTTAATTTAATATATTATATAATTAATTTTATATCAGAATAATTTAACAAACATGACATGTAATAATGATTACCAATAAATGAGTATGAGTAATTGTGTACAGTACAGTTGAACATTCAATTCCTGACCGACCGCAGAACGTTCTTGCAGTAAGTTCTGCAGGTGGTAGGACCTTGTGCAAGGTCCGCCCGGATTGCTACCACCATCTTGTTTGCTAATCCTGCCGTCAAGCAGCAGTTGCACTGTTGTGTTTCAACGTGGAGAGTAAGACACCCGGTGAAATTACCGGCACTTGAGGTATCCCATTTTAGGCGTCTATAATGAAATACCCCTGGTGTTGCAGTTGTTTATCGGTGGTGATCTCTTACCATCAGGGGACCCACTTGCTCGTTTTCCATCCAGTCCAATAAAAAAAAATGCCTCCGCTTGCAGAAGTGTGAATTCATCATCGTCATACAATATTGCGTTTTTATTATGACAAAATGCGATTCGATGCTGATAGATGTGACTTCAGACTTCACCCTAAAATCGCTACTGTTTAAACCAGGGGTTCCCAAACTTTTTTTAGGCACGCCCCCCTGTTGCCAAAAATTGAATTCCCACGCCCCCCTTCGCTTCGATGCAAAGGTTTCCTTTTGGGTTATTATTCTTTAATTCTGGTTCTATGATTTTTAATTTGTACCTAATTGTAAATGTAATAGGCATTTATCGCACGTGGTTTAATGAGAACTATTAGGACCTAATAGTTATCATTACCTAATAATTAGTTAATCGTGTTCAAATTTCCTGAGGCCCCGCGCCCCCCTTAAAATGTTGTCGAGCCCCCCAAGGGGGGCGCGCCCCCCACTTTGAAAACCCCTGGTTTAAACAAGGTTAACCAGTAAACTATGCATGCCATGCATAGTTGGTATGGTTAACAAGTACACTTACCTAACCAAATTACTTACCAGTAAAGTTAGCTTTTATGTCAAATACATTTGGTCATTTTCTACTGTGTTTGTTAATTATTACTAGTTTTCTAGGTAATCTATTTTTAATTTTTATACTTATCAGATCTTCATTAAAAATACGAGTAATTTTTATGTACACTAGCTTCACATTCTTTGTTAATTATTAAATTATAATTCAATTAAATTCAAGTCTTGAATGTAGTAATTACGTAGATATTACCACCTATGGTCTGTCCCATAATTCGAGATAATAAAATGACGTTTCATGTGTTACCTGTTTTTTGCGTCTCATAAATAGTGATGTGCCACAACCGGTAATCACCGAAAGATTTTGTAGGTACCTGTGTACCAATATATGTATGTCATAAATTATTAAGATATGAACGGATCCGTGATGTACTAACGTGTAGGACACTTAGGACATTCTAGAAAAGGCAAAATAGGTCTAATAAAAATGCGACAGTTTTGGAGATATTTCGACTTTTTATAGATGTTGATGTTTAAGTTTCAATTAAATTCTAAGTAAGATCATTGCCATAAGAAGCTGAAAATACACTTAATAGGTGTTCCCTTCTTTCACAGACCGAATTTTCGTAGAATTTCGTTTCGCAGAAAATATTTCATATAATATTTGCTCTTCGTATGTTTACTTGGAATATTATTGTTTTAACAACTATTAACTTGAATGGAACATATTTAATAGAAAAACTATTCAATGAATTTTATACTCTCATTTATTTTTTTATGAAACTTATCAAATTGTAGAATTATTTCCATTTCATTCATTCATATCCATTTATTCGTGTCATGCGGTCCCTCTCGCTCTCGTATGAAATAGTATAAGTGTGAGAGACCGCACGACACGAACTTTGAGTTCGTTCGAAACGACTCGTTAGGTACTAGAAATGTAGTTTAGGTTAGGTTAGAACTGAGACCACATCAGAAAACGAATTTCATGTTTTTCTTGATAGTAATTTTTACATTAACTAAATAATATGAGAATAATGAATATTTGATTTCTTATTCTATGATATGAATATCTAAATAATAAATTATATTTCTAACAAAAAACAATGGTTTAAATTTCTTCAAAATAAATTTTCTGCGTATTGATTATTCTATGAAACGACAATTATGGGAAAAAATTTCTGTTGTGCTAACGATGGACCTCATTTTATGTATTTATTTTATTTTATTATTAAAATACATTTGCACGGCATTACAGTATAAACCAATACACCGAGAAACTTACAATTAATACAATAAGTAAAGGCGGAGAAATCACTTATAGATACTGGATTGTCTAGCATCCATCATCTCACAGTAACGCAAACATTCGGAGGACACATTAGACCAGCGCCCCGCGAGCAGGTCACAGTCAGGTGCTGTCGCCAGCAGCGCGTTGAGCTGCGCCAGCGCGCGCGGCAGCGGCGAGCTCCTGCGCGACACCGTGCGCGCCGCCGGCACCGAAATGATGATATCCGCAGTAGAACTAAGGTTACAAGTAGCGACACGAGAGTCTAGCGCTGACCGTTATTGCGCAGAAGTCAAAAGTAAGGTATCACAGGGGGCTACAGGGACGAAGGGCGGGCGTGCGTAGCGCCGATTGGCTTTCCAGTCGCATTACGTCCCCCGCGCCCATGCACCCATGCGCAGCTATCCCTTCCACGGTTCACTCAGCGCTAGACTCTCGTGCCACTACTTGTACTGACATAGCCCGAAGAATTGCGAAACTGAAGTGGCAGTGGGCGGGGCACATTGCACGCAGGGCTGATGGCCGATGGGGTCAGAAGGTTCTCGAATGGCGTCCGCGGACCGGGAGACGAGCTGTCGGTAGGCCTCCAACTTCGAACTTCGTATGTTGCCGTCCCGCTGACGCTTTTCTCATTCAATACTCGAGTAAAAGGGACGCTGCCATACGGACTTCGTTTTTCTAGTTTTGTAGTAGCCCCTCTGTATTATATTTTTTTACGTTGGCACTAAGTGATGAACACTGTATTTTACCTGTTTTGTACCTGTGCTTAGATTTTATCACTTTATTGTAAAAGTGTATTTATATTTTTAAAATAGGAAGTAGTATATTGAATACTTTAATGTTATTTTTGCTATCGTAAAATATACATTTTTATCGGTTATTTACGAAACCGGAATCATGGAGCCGCACTGTTCGTTTTATGCTGGCCACATTATTTTTACGTTTGACATTTCAGACTGTCATTTTATTATCTCGAATTATGGGACAGACCATAGGTAATAGCCAGAATAAGTAATAGTACGGTAGTACCACAGTATAACAAGTTTCCCAAGGTAGATCAATTGACGTGACACATAAAATATGAGAGGCATCAGAAATCCACATATTTTAATTTATTTTGCTAAATATGTGAAAATTAATCACTGATTAGTTTTGGACTCTGAAAAAAAATCATAAATTAAGGACCTTTACGCTGTTTTACGCAAATAATTAATTATCTTAACTCTTGATTATCTCGTGAACAGCAAGTTAGGGCACAGTGTCTTAGAGATATTAAATTCTTTTGACCTGTAGATTGTCCCCTTAAAGTGTAAGTAGATATCCATACTAATATTATAAATGCGAAAGTGTGTTTGTATGTTTGTGTGTTTGTATGTTTGTCCCTCTTTTACGCCGTAACGGAGCAACGGATCGACGTGATTTTTGGCATAGAGATAGTTTATGGGCCCGAGAGTGACATAGGCTACTTTTTATCCCGGAAAAATGCACAGTTCCCGAGGGTATAGCGCGCGATAACCGAATACCACGCGGGCGGAGCCGCGGGCAAAAGCTATCCATACTTTTTAATATTATAAATGCGAAAGTGTGTTTGTATGTTTGTGTGTTTGTGCGTTTGTGTGTTTGTGTTTGTATGTTTGTATGTTTGTCCCTCTTTCACGCCGTAACGTAGCGACCGATCGACGTGATTTTTGGCATAGAGATAGTTTATGGGCCCGAGAGTGACATAGGCCACTTTTTATCCCGGAAAAATGCACAGTTTCCGAGGGAACAGCGCGCGATAACCGAATACCGCGCGGGCGGAGCCGCTTGCAAAAGCTAGTCAAAAATAACGCGGTGCAGGTACCTACATCCATACTATACTCATGGACTAAGTATACTATACTATATCCATATCCATACTAATATTATAAATGCGAAAGTGTGTTTGTGTGTTTGTGCGTTTGTGTGTTTGTATGTTTGTATGTTTGTTCCTCTTTCACGCCGTAACGGAGCGACGGATCGACGTGATTTTTGGCATAGAAATAGTTTATGGGCTCGAGAGTGACATAGGCTACTTTTTATCCCAGAAAAATGCACAGTTCCCGAGGGAACAGCGCGCGATAACCGAATACCACGCGGGCGGAGCCGCGGGCAAAAGCTATCCATACTTTTTAATATTATAAATGCGAAAGTGTGTTTGTATGTTTGTGTGTTTGTGCGTTTGTGTGTTTGTGTTTGTATGTTTGTCCCTCTTTCACGCCGTAACGGAGCGACCGATCGACGTGATTTTTGGCATAGAGATAGTTTATGGGCCCGAGAGTGACATAGGCTACTTTTTATCCCGGAAAAATGCACAGTTCCCGAGGGAACAGCGCGCGATAACCGAATACCACGCGGACGGAGCCGCGGGCAAAAGCTAGTATTTACATATTTCGGGGATCTCAGAAAGGGCTCTAAACGATTTCGATGAAATTTGGTAAGTATGTAGTAGGTATGTAGGGGTTTTCGATCTAGCATAGTGTTATCAGTGGGAAAAAACGTGTTTTCGAGTATTATTCCGAGCTCGGTCGCCCAGGTACTCATTATATAATCTTACATTAATTTTATTGCGGTCTTCCAATATGATGCACTTATTTCAAATTTCCTGACAAAATTGTTTCAGGTGTTCAGGAGAATAAAGACGTGGAAGTGGAACAAACAAACCCATATTTACATTCAGGCGTTAGTAAGGATGTGTTAGCTATGTATACCAAAGTCGAAATCAGTATTGAAATTGAAACTTGAAACTGAACTAAGCGATAATTAATAATAGACAAGTACTTAAAATTTAATTAAAGAAACACAGCGAGCCGAAAAGGAATCTAAGATACTTTGTTTTTTGAATGTATTTTCATTTATTATTTAGTAATAAATTATGCATCAACTTTTTATATTTTTACCCGTCTGCCCGAACCAGGTTTTTTTCTTAAATAAAATTTCAAAATTTTTAACGGTTCAAGTTTTTTGTGCACCGTCATTTCTGAACGAACACTAGTGACAGCTGTCAGAGACGACAGCTTTGACTTTGACTGACACGACGTACGTACCTACGTTTCACAGCTGACGTGCTACAAGTGCTACAACAAAGTTGGCTAAGTTGTCCGCCAAAAATAATGATAAAACTTTCGAATCTAAGATAACAAATGTTTACGCATCTAATCAGTGTAATTCGCGCATAGTACCGGCTGCGCGTGTCTAAAATATGTATTCATACGCATGAAATAACTTAGTAGATTTCGTAAATTATTTATAATGTTTTACAGCCGTACTGTGTTCAAAGTGTTCACAGGATGCTGTTTAAGTGCCTTTTTAATGGAAATACTGATGGCTAGGGCACCGGAAAGCGCTAATTTAATAACGTTTCTTCAATTTTTCTTCATATCATTACAAGGTTTCGTGTTTACTTCTAAATTCGGCACGGTACGTAGCTTAAACCAAAAGCTTAGCGTAGCTTGGTCCAAATGTATGGTTTTTAGAATTTACACTCCAGGTGATCATGTCAGCCTCATACCCATGAGGCTCGCTCATTTTCCTTACGCAAATGACGTATTAAAAAGGGGTCAATGCAAATGGTTTTGTCGGATGTTTGCTCTGAAAACCAACAATTGACCTGGCCATTGTGCAAGAATCCTTTTCCTCAAGTCTGAGTTCCGTGCGCATTCCAACAACAACATATGAAGTTAACACCTCATCTTGAGAGGTATGGTACGTCACCATTCTTGGACAGCGCCCTCTATTATTGTTTTAACTTCTGAAATCATCCGAACTTAACAATTTTATACTTGTAAAATTACAATACGATCAAACATATAGGTAATTCTAACATAGTCATGTCATGGCTGAAATTGCTAAATGAAGGGGCTGTTTCACCACCCATTGACTAATTTTACTTGATTGATAAATGTGATGCCATCCTCGTCAATTCAACCAAAACAAGAGACAAAATTATTGTGCTATGATATTTACAATTATTTTGTTCCTATGTCACAAACTACCTGACCCTCCCCCCTTCTTTTAATTAAGTAATGTAAGTTATGGGTCACTCTTAACTTGAGCAATTTGTATTTTTCAGGTGAAACCGTCCATACCGTTGAAACAGTATGCCATCCTCGTTGCTTTATTCTTTGTGACAAGTGTTGCCAACAACTATGTCTACGCATTACATGTGCCGTCTACACTGCATATGATTATTCGGTGAGTAAAAAAAATGGATAAAAAGCTTGCAAAAACCTGCATTATCTGCCACAGATGAGTGTACAAATATCAGACACATCTTCAACGCTCTGCAACACTGACATAAGTTGCACTGATTCATTAAGAGTACCTATATCAACTCAACATTTCGTGTGAGGCAGAGGCCTACCCCATTTTAGAATACAGGCATGATGCTTGTGTATTTCAACTCAAAATAATCTACTATTTTAATTTAACCCTTTCAGAACATTATTATTATTATTATTAAAGCTTTATGTATCCATACAGTACAATAAGTTTATATATACATTATTTTAGTGACAAGTAGTTTACTGTTATGGCCCCTATTGGGTAAAAGCCTCCTCCATCTCTTTCCACTTTTGTTTGTTTTGAGCAGTGCTCATCCAGTTATTTCCAGCTGTTTTTACAATTTCATCAACCCATCTTTTCTTTTGCCGTCCTCTTTGTCTTTTTCCAGCAGGACCAAGCCACTCTGTTGTTTGTAATGTCCATCTATTATCCTGGTATCTAGCTACATGACCTGCCCACTTCCACTTCAGTTTCAAGGCATGTTGCAATGCGTCTGTTAATTTTGTTTTCTTGCGTATGTCAGTATTTCTTACTTTATCAATTCTTTTCAGTTTCAGGATACTTCTTTCCATAGCATGTTGGCATGAGAGTATTTTGTTTTTAACCTTGTTCGTGAATCTCCATGTCTGGCTAGCATACGTTAAGCATGGTAAAATACATGAGTCCATTATTATCTTCTTCAGCCTCAGACTATATGTGCCTTTTAAAACTTCCTTCTGTGCCCAATACTTTTTCCAAGTTGTATTTATCCTCCTATCTACTTCGTTTTCGTTTCTGTTGGTGTCAAACTGTACTAATTTGCCAAGATATATATATTCATTGACATATTCTATCGTCCTTCCGTCTATGTTAATTGGACTTTGGATACCATTGGTCATTATTTTAGTTTTATCTGTATTCATTTTTAATCCTACTTTTTGGCTTTCATCAGTGAGGTTTTGAAGCATTTTTTCTAATTCTGTGGCAGTTTCACTAAAAAGAGCAATATCGTCCGCAAATCTTAGGTGTGTTAGTCGACTGTTATTTATCCACAGTCCTTTATTTGTCCATTTTATACCTTGGAAAATATCTTGAAGGACTGCAATGAACAATTTTGGCGAGAGTGGGTCTCCTTGCTTTACGCCTTTTTCTATTGGAAACTCTTCTCCATTCCTTTCTAGTTTTATTCTGCTCATGCTATTTGTGTACACATTTTTTATAATATTAATGTATTTACTATGTATGTTATTATTTTCAAGCGCATTCCAGATGGATGTGTGTGCAATACTGTCGAATGCCTTTGAATAATCAACAAAAGCTATGTAAAGTGATCTGTTAAATTCTTTATATTTTTCTATTAGTTGTTCTATAGTATGGATATGGTCATTGGTGGAATAGTTGGGTCGAAACCCTGCTTGTTCTACTGGTTGATTGTTGTCAATTTTCCATCCTATTCTGGTGAGCAAGATCGACGAAAACAGCTTATATATAGCAGATAGTAGACTAATAGGCCTGTAATTTCCCACATCTCGTGGATCTCCTTTCTTATATAGTAGTACTATATGTGATTGACGCCATTGTTCCGGTACTCGTTCTGACTCTAGAACCATGTTAAAAAGTGTTGTCAAATATGGAATCAATATACATGCTCCGATTTTTAATGTCTCGTTTGTGAGATTATCTGCTCCAGGGCTTTTTTCTGTCTTCAGCGCTCTTATGTGACTCAGTACCTCAGCTTCATTTATAGGATCCACTGTAACTTGACTTTGTCCTTGGTGTTCTTTGTTTTCATTTAGAGGAACTGAATCTTCGAATGACTTTTTATAGAGCTCTCTATAGAAATCAGTAGCATGTTTAAGAATATCTTTCCTGTTCTTTGTTTCGTTTTGACCTTCTTTTAGGTTCTGAATCCAAGTCTTGTGTGTTGAGAGTTCCTTGTTGGCTCGTTTTACACTTCTGAATGCTGTAAGATTTTTTTCGATTATTATTTCTCTGTGCGTGTTGTAGTCTTCTCTGATGGCTTTCTTTGTTTTTTTAAATAGTAGTTTTAATTCCTTTTTCTCTTCTTTGGTTTTGTTTTTTAATAAGAGTAGTTTCCCACGCCTGGCTATTAGGTTTAACGTTTTATTTGTCAAGATTTTATGCTTGTATGTTTTTGTTTGATTATCCTGTTTGAGACTCTTTACTATTACTTCTTCCAGTTTGTTGTAGACAGTTTGCACGTCATTTGTGGTTTCTAAGATGTCGTCGAGAGTCTTAGAGTACTTTTTTAAGTTTTGAATGTATGTTTCTCTTTCGTTTGTAGTCTTAAGTAAACTTGTTGAGGGTTCAAAAGATTTTCGACTTATTTTGGGAGTTTCTGTCATCAAAGAACATCTGAGCAATCTGTGGTCTGATGGAAAGTTGACTATGTTTAATATGTCCACATTCGTTACCAATTTTGGAATGTTGGTCAATACGTAGTCTATTTCGTTTCTTGTTTTCTGGTTAGGTGACATCCAGGTCCATTTACGAGACAAACATACAACATTAATTAGTTCTAAATCGAAATGGGGCATTATTTTGTGATAGTCAAAATACCACCAACGGAATTTATCACGCTAACACACACAAGTAATATTGCCGAAACGCCGAGGTAAATATTACTTGTGTGTGTTAGCGTGATAAGTCCCGTTGGTGGTATTTTGACTATGAGTGAGAATCACGAAAGTATAAAACATTATTTTGTGATTTTATACTCCTGGTCACAGGAGTTTGAATGGTTTCTTGTAGGACTATAGAACCCTAACAAGCTACTTGCAATGTTTGTCCAAATAGCTCTAGACTTGCTTTCTGTACAAGGGAGAGTATCATGCATGCATGCTTTGATCTGAGACTTACAAGGAGGCTGACATATTCACATTTAGTGTGCTAAAGCCTCATTGAAATTTAAAATTTAAAAAAAGTTATAGAATCAAAAACTTCTTTTCAGATCAGCTTCTTCACCAGCCAGCATGCTATTATCATGGTATGCCTTCAAACGTCCCCCAAAAACCACCAGAGCTGTTGGCTCCATCCTCATCAGTATCGGTGTGGCTCTAGCCATGTACGGAGGCGCTACAATAGAGCAGAATAGAGGAAGATTCCTCTACTGGTGTGTCGGGGTGGCCATACTGCTGTCTACTTTGATAACCGGAGCCTTCACCGGTCTACAGCAGGAGTTGTTGTATTCGAAATACGGGAAGCATCCTGATGAGGTGAGCTTGAAGAAATCCATACTAATAAATGCGAAAGTGTGTTTGTATGTTTGTCCGTCTTTCACGCCATAACGGAGCGACGGATCGACGTGATTTTTGGCATAGAGATAGTTTATGGGCCCGAGAGTGACATAGGCTACTTTTTATCCCGGAAAATGCACAGTTCCCGAGGGGACAGCGCGCGATAACAGAATACCACGCGGGCAAAGTCTAGCATGAAATGAATACTACCAGTGCCGGATTTATATTTTTTATGAGTGTAGGCTACTTTATATTTCCGCCGCCCCATGTACTTGTTGGACTTTATCCTCTGAAATCGAGTGAGCGTCCTCTGAAATTTGCCGCCCTAGGACGCTGTCGCCCCTAGGCCGCGGCCTATATGGCCTATTGACAAATCCAGGACTGAATACTACTAATGGTATACAAGGAGTTGAGTGGAGGATACTTGGGAGTGCGAGTGGGGTAGGCCTATAGCTATGTCCAAAAGTGAATGTCAACTGTATGTGTTTGAGCTGTCCAGTGGCGTAGCTAGGCGTAGGACGGAGTGACGGAGTGGGCCCTGGTCCCACAGCCTCGCACTTAAAAGGGCCTCTCGGGTCCTCTTTAAATGCGATGCGACCATAGAAAAGGGGCCTCGCTGATACGACTTCGCCCAAGTCTACATTAGTCCATGTTACGCCACTTGTGCTGACCGTTTGTGGTACATAAGCTTAGAAAAATTATTAGGTAAATATACTTAGTGGTTGCATTATCATTATCAGAAATAAATTAATCCATCTCACTCATAGCAACATCATTAATTGATTTGAAGTTAATAGCTTACAATTTTTTTATCACAAATCTATTCACGTATCTAAATTGAATTATCGCAAAAGAAAACTATTTATTTATAAAATCATTATGTAATAATTAAATTAGGTACGTACTTACTTAATGATTTTGTAAATGTTACGAAATTTTAATGGAATGTTTTGTGGAATTCCGTTTGGAATTAATTAAAGAAATCATCATCATCATCATCATCCCAGCCTATATACGTCCCACTGCTGGGCACAGGCCTCCTCTCAGAATGAGAGGGCTTGGTTGGGCCATAGTTCCCACGCGGGCCCAGTGCGGATTGGGATTGAGGATTTAAGAAATCCTTCGAATTTCATTTATACTATCGCGCCTTATTCTATGAAGTGCAAAATTCGAATTACATAGGTATCTTGCCGTCCCGCTGACGCTTATATTATTTAATACGAGAGTGAGAGGGACGGTAAGATACGAACTTCGATTTTCGTAGTAGCCCTGCAGATAGTATAAATGGAAACGATGCAATATCGAATCGTGTTTATGTGTAAGAGCCCTTAGGATAGTTACTAATCCATACTAATATTATAAATGCGAAAGTGTGTGCTTGTATGTTTGTCCGTCTTTCACGTTGAAACAGAGCTACGGATCGACGTGATTTTTGGCATAGAGATAGTTTATGGGCCAGAGAGTGACATAGGCTACATTTTATCCCGGAAATATGGAAAAATGAACAGCGCGCGATAGCCGGATTCCATGCGGGCGAGGCCGCGGGAAAAAGCTAGTATTATAATAATAATTATGTCTTTGCTATATGAAAACAAATGAATTAAATCGAATGGTACGG
This sequence comes from Choristoneura rosaceana, assembly GCA_037349165.1. Lineage (NCBI taxonomy): Eukaryota > Metazoa > Arthropoda > Insecta > Lepidoptera > Tortricidae > Choristoneura > Choristoneura rosaceana. Next base: position 4,282,053 of record JAZBNJ010000006.1, on the reverse strand, counting down.
ATACGTTTGCTCAAACGGTGCTGGCTGAAAATCAGGGCTGGGGTGTTTATTATTAACGCTTCAGCATTATACTGAGCCAGTGTCCGATTCACAACCGCAATGACGCATACTTTCCTATGTGTTGTTCATTTGTACTTAATACTATTGTTGTGTCTTGTGTTGTGGATAAATGTATTCACTTCTTCTTCTGTTTCTTCAAACAATCTAAAATAACGATTTATCCATTCCAGATGCTGTTTTACACGAATGCGATACCGCTGCCTCTCTTCTTGGCCGTCTACCCGCAATTACATTTCACTGCTTACAGTTTACCCATAAACACATGGTTTTTAATAGCAATGAATATAATATCACAGTTTTACTGCACCCACTCGGTCCACAAACTGGCAACCAGAGAATCATCGGTCACTGTGACTTTTATACTGACTTTAAGAAAGTTTGTGTCACTTTTATTGTCTTCTTTAGTTTTTAAGAATAATCTGACGGCTTTACATGTGGTAGGCACGTTGCTTGTTGGTGTCGGTACTTATGTGTATTTCGATTATTTCGAAAAGAAACAGCAGCCTGTTAGTTTTAAGAAGGAATAGTTGATCTGTTTATTGATTGGACAATAATTTTTCGAAGTATTTATTTTGCTAGGTTTTCTTTTCGCTGCTATGAACCATAAACATTTCAAAGAAGCAAGCAATTCAGCAGGCATAGCTACGTTTATGCAAGAAATGCGTGTTAATACAGTTCCTCCAACACACTGTAAGAACACACACAAATCACACAAACCCATCTATCACCACTACCACACTGCCGTCAGTTTCGAACACGCATTTCTTGCATAAACGTAGCGGGTGAGAAAAATACTTGTATCAGTTTCTTAAATACCGTATTGCAGCTAATTTCCTACAAAATGGCCACTTTTACCTAAAATATGGTGCAAGCAGATGGAAACACGTGACTTGCAAAACTGCTTAGTCGATTAAGCGAGTACCCGATAAGACTATAATAATATGACGATACAGATAACTGTGATTATTACAACATTCCGTCCAATTTGATGTAATCAATAGCATATATTTATCTTTATAGAAGGTTACATTTAGGGCTTTCTCCCTACCAAAAATTGACAGGCAATGGAAACTCACAGAGCCGAAATGGCATACTGAATACCAGGGGATCATTTCTAGATTTATTTTGTTTTAAGCAACTAGTTTTTATCTGTCGAGTATAAGATAGGAGTATGAATTCTAAGAGCAATTATTTCTTATACGTGATAAGTATTTCTATATTTTTACAATTGTTATGGGATTTTTTAGTATAAGGAAACCTAGCTGTAAATCCGAATTCATATTACATTCCATTGAGGGTATTTTTAAAACCTATTGTCTGACGCGTTTGGAAGATATAAAAGTCACACTTTTTTGATGATATATATATGTATATTGGGTCTATATCGACTGGTAGAAAATGTAAAAAATATGTAGAAAATATGTATCACATAATTCTTTTTTTCTCTGAAACTATTTATTTTTCAGAATTCTTATAAAACAAACCTAACCTAACCTATAGATTTCTACGGGATAATCATTTAAAAAAATATGTAAAATGTACGGTTTCAGCGGGAAAAAAAATGACGACTAACAATAATTATGACAAACATTACATTATCACTTATAAAGTTATGGCAGTCGAAAGGATCCCATTATTCGCCGAATTGGTAAATTTTTCAAAATGGCCGGCACACCTTTCAGTTTTACAGGTGGCGCTGGCAACCCCAGGTATAGTTTTTTTTGAAGAATCTCTGTCACTGTTAGGGGCGTATTTACCTTAACGCCAAGAGGGCTATGGCAAGGGCGGCAGGCACCGAGGGGCTGTGAAGCCATCTATGGCAGTTTTTTTTTCTGAAATGAAATATTTTATCGTCACTTAACGGGGCGCAAAATATTTATATACGCCTCTGACTAGTCTTTGGCAACAGGACTGAATATAAAAAAAGTCGATTGACCTGATTACTAATTTTTGTAATGGAACTGGAAAACCGTAGGTTCTTATAGGATGGTAGAAAGAGATGTCAAATGCGTGTGCGCGTGTGTTACCAGTATGGTTGTTATTTTATTGAATTAATCTTGTTGGATATAAAATAATACTTTTTAGGTGATGAAAAAACAATTAAATTGTTTTTAAGGTTTTATTCCATGGTTTTATATGTGTACATTATTTATTTGTAAAGACGAATTTACTATTGCCACCTATTGTTTAAAAACAATATGGGCTAAGTTTTTGTATTTATACTATTTTATTATTTTTTATGAACACCTATATCGAACATATACAAGATAGGAAATACAGATCAATTGTTGCCAGAACATTTCTATTTTTTAGAAATTCTTTATTGTGTATAGAGCTATATGCTATATTATATAGTAAGGAATATTAATTATTTTTATTATAGAAGTGCCTATTTATAGGAAAAGAGTATATATTTTGTAAAAATGGGTGGTTTACCATCATTTTAAGAAATGAATCGCATTTCACATATTTTATCTGCTCAATGTTTTTTTGGAATATTTTGGTTTGGAGTTTATATTGGTTATAAAAATAAAACATACACGTTTTAATCACTATTATTTATTAGATTCTTAACCAATCAAATTAAATGATAAACCCCTATATTCACAACTTTGTGAAACTCCTGTTTGGTTGGATATACTGTCTCTTTCTTTCATCGTGATCGACCACAAATGCCGCACAAAGCGATATCCATTAGTACAAATAGTAAATAAGCCTCAATATTTTATACAAAAATTAAAAAAATGGAACAAGGCTAGGAAGCTAGCCTAGCTAGTATTACACAGTTAAATGGCGTCTCTGAGCGCGGCAATAGTCCATTATAAATTAAACAAGTTCAAAGTCTATGAATAATAGGGCAATTAATTAATTACATAATCTTAATATACTCTAAGGCTGCTAACACATATACAAATATTACTGATTTATAAAATAATTGATTGAATACGCAAGTAGCAAAAGGAAACCTTCATCAGATACTATTATTATATTTATATCATTATTGTACTACATACATGTTCACACACTCTCACATACACTCTCTTAGCTTCACGAGTTTGTCCGTCTACCATATCCGCGAGTTCCAATTGATTAATATCTGTGGAAAAAAGGAAAATTAATCGTTTTTTATAATGTGCGATGGTGACGGTGGCTCAGGCGACGTTGAGGTGTTTAAAGAATAGCAGATAATAAAAAAAATATATAATGTTTTCAGATCGAAAATTATCAGATAATGTCAGATGTTTTTTTCAAGATTCAGACCCGATGGAATCCTTTGGATTCTGCTACTTGCCGTCCGTCTGTCCCTGGGCTGTATCTTTTGAACCATAAAAGGTACGCTTTAAATTATTAGCGTGTAATTACTGTGGTCATTATTACAGAGAATAATCAAAATTAAAAATGAAGATTCGCCATAATTAGAAAGTGCATAAATACTGGCGGTTGTATAGTGGCAAACCCTTTGGGTTCGAGTCAGATTATAACTTGGCCAGTTTTCGAAAAAATAAAGTCACTCGTCATGGCAACATTTAATTTTATCTGCATTTCTTTACCCCTGGCCGCCAGAGCGTACATTCGAAACCAAAGATATCTTTACACTACTACCTTGTCGCTGACATTTCTTGTTTGAACTATTGTATAAAACGGTCTGAAGACCAGTGACAGGTAAAGTATCAAGATATTTTTGAGTTCGACTGTACATCCCGTGAATAAAATAAAAGGCTAATTTTAGAAGCGAAATTATACAATACTCACGTCGATAACGCTAGCATGCATCTATGTCCTCCAGATTTCAGTCTACGTCCCTGTCAAATTGCATCGAAATCGGTACAGTAAATTTTGTGGTGTCGTTTTTTAGGCGACGCATCAATTGAGTGACTATAGACGTACCGCAGAATTTAGGTAGTTGACAACATTAGCCAATAGTTCCAAGTCAATGTTAAAATAGTCAGTAAGTACCTATACAACACAATTTAAACTATAATTGTATCTGAAAAACACTTAGCCCTTAAAAACAGATTAACCCGTCGCGCGACCAACGACTTTTTTTGGGTAATTTTAGACGGGTGACACTCTTTCCCGACCCGGATAACACCTATTTAAGTGACGTCATTAGGTCATTACGAAATTTACGGAGGAATTGCATTTTGATGGTGCTTAAGATTACTTTTGGAGTCTTTTTGTGTTTTTTATTTCAACTCCAAATTTTGTTACTTTTACGGTCATCCCGCATCCATGCATCCATGCATCCATGTTTCAGCTTGTGTTTTCGTGTGAAATATATATAGTGCTTAAGAAGCAAGTCGATAGATTGGCTTCAAATGCCCTATCTAAGTGGCTGAGTAGCGTCATAGCTTGTTACAGATCTGTTCACTCACGAAGGCGCGCCCCTTCCACATTTTATAATTGTAGTTTTAAACGTATCCGTACGACAAGTCTATGTGTGCGTAGCTCGAACGTGTCCTCAGTCGCAAGCGTACCGTCAGTCACGCACACTGAGACTAAGACAACGTGTAAGTACGAGGTTTACTCGTGCACATTGATAATTAGCTATGGAGGGGCGCGCCTTCGTGAGTGAACCGGTCTGTATTGCCATATTAAATGCATGGATGCACGAAACAAGTCTGCTTTTTGTCAACTACCCAATAATAAAAATAAATTGTCCATTACAGACGATTTTGCGGCACGTCTATAGGAAAAAAAAAGAGTTGTGCATAGCATAGTTTAGTGTACATGTATGATAGCAAAGAGCCTAAAGGGTACAGAGGTAAGATTTTGTTAAAAGCGAGTTGGAAAACTTGGATTTATAATGCAAACTAGGGACGTACTTTCGGAACTTTAATAGTAATTACTTGCTTTTAATAACGGCAATTCTATGGTGACAACACTACATGTCCAAGTCCTACTGGCGCTTAACAAGTTTCTTCAAATAGTAATATAAACAAATCTACAACCCTTTAACCAGTCGAGCGATTTAGGCAGTCACCCGTGTCACAGTATATATTATATAAGCTAAAGCAGTATGGAAGCTACGAAGATACGATCGAAACGAACACACTCACACAGACGCGCGCTCTACACGGCCTCTAAGGGGGTCTCGCGGTACTGCAGTATTTGTTCGTAGCTTCCATACTGCTTTAGCTTATATACTGTGCCCGTGTGAATAACGCCACCTGTTATTGACCTCCGGTCGCTCGACGGTTAACCTCAGCGAGTAGCTTCTCTTTATAAAACTACCACTAAATACAGTCACAAACAAAATAGCAAAGTAAAAGCCCAAACTTGCTGCTCCGCAACTACACGTAAAAGACAGTTACATCTGTGCGACACACATAGACATCACATGGACGCCAGCGTTTAGTGTCTTGTGAAATGATCATCACCCTTCACCCAAGACGCGTCTATCTAGCGTTGGTCTGTGGACTTATTGAGGGTTGTATTTTTGTATACAGTAGTTTTTCTTGATTGCCTTTAACTTCGATAGAATGCTCAGTTAAGTCCAGTTAATATCTTTAAAAACTTGGCGAATGACTTTGGCGGGACGTGACACATACAAGCCAAAAATAACTCACTTCTTAAAACTTGTGAATTAAAAAAATTCAGTTACGGACTTGTAATAAATTAATAGCTTTCTCACTGTTTTCTTGTGCAAATTTAATCTCCATGTTTCTTGATCATCTTAAACAGTAAGAAGTCGCTAGTGTATAAACTTTATTTCTCCCGCAGAATATTCCCTTAAAGTTTATGGTTGCGGAGTAGCAAGATGTGATTAGGGATGACAGCTCTATACATTTTGACATTACTTAACCCAAAGCTAACATTTCACTTCGTGTTACACAATTAAGGCCCTAAGCTAGCTGACGGGGCTTGCACGTAACGGTTGGACGCTTGTTGAAAAATAGTATGAGGATGTTTAAAAAAAAGTGCACCCTTTCCATTTTTTGAAATTTTGAAAAAAATGTGGTTTTTCCTACTCAGAATCAAGAGCACAATCGTTTAAAAAAATGTCCCCAGTTTTTCATACAAAATTTTAGGAGTCAGTTTTGTCACGCCCATACTGAATGTATGAAAAGAACGTCGCAAAACTGTCATTTTTTTGGGACATTTTTTAAACTATCGGAATCGATTGTGTTCTTGATTTTGAGTAGGAAAAACCATATTTTTTCCAAAATAAAAAAAAAGGGTACAATTTTTTTGCGCGCGCGCGTGCTACGGATTTTAATTGTACCCGCAGACGTACAGATGTGCAAGTTGCAGAGTTTCCAAAAAGTTGGAAAAGATCTCGGAAATTTCTGGAAATTTTCACAAAAAATATTGGAAATTTAAATGGGGAATGGATAAAAAATTTAGAAACGCTTGAGACTTTATATCATTAGGAATAACCTTTCTAATTAACAGAAAAAAATATCAGATTTTTAAGTAGCATCAATTAATTTAAAAAAAATGAGTTTTCTTTACCGCCAAATTACAGGTTGTTCCATAGTCCAGAACAAAAAAAAAGAAAATTAAAAATGGTTATTCCTATCGATAAAAAATATGTAAAGCGTTTCTAAAATTCATCCATTCCCCATTGAAGATACGGAAAGTTTAAATCCCCATACAAAATTGTGAGAAGTTTCCGAACTTTTCCTACATGAAAAAATCAGCAATTTCGTAAAGTTTCCTTTGGCACATCAGTACGCATGCGTGCGCCACGCTAGCGTAGGTCCTCACTCTAGTCCGTGCAAGTCCATCAATAGTTTCTTTATGAACAAATCAGCACATCTTCAATATTTACCTGTTCTTGCTCTCAGATCGGCTGCGTCGGTCGCGGGATCGCGAGCGCCGGACGGACGGCGACCGACGGCGGACGGACGGCGACCGGCGGGGCGACGGCGACCGGCCGCGCGAGTACGATCGCCGGCGCGGACTGCGGCTGCGCGACCTGACATACACTAGTGTTAGAGCGGGGGAGCGGAGCGAGCGGGCAGCAAATTAGTGGTGTGAAGCGCGCGGTCGCTCGGAGATCGAGCCGGGTACTCAAGCTCTGTGCGGTTCGATGAACCTTGGGGTGTCGCTGGCTTTACTCGCTGCTGATGCCAAACGTTGCCAGTCAAACCTTACGGTCTAAGATCTCAACTTGAAAAAAAATCTGCACCGTTCTGATAATAGAATGAAATGTATTTTGTAATAAAACCAATATGTAGACGTTGGGTTTGCTATTCTTTACCTAGACGAAATACTGGGTTGCCAGGTATAAACTTAACCGGTTATGTCGATGTCAGTTATTTTCACTTGGTTAGATAACAAGTTCCATACAAATCAACCATTAAAAATTATAAATAAAATAGCCTGTCCAGGATTTACCAAGTCTATACCGAATAATTATTGGAGTAGACACATTAACCTATATATTAAGAAGTTCTATCAGACAACATTTTTAATTTCCATTCTATTTTTATGGAATAATCAAGAAAAACTAACAAAAAGGCAACGTTGCCATCTCGGCAGGTATAAACGCTCTTAAAAAAAGAAAAAGAAATTCGAAAACAAAATTACAACTTACCATATTCTTCTGAAAATATACATAGCTGGCAATTAATTGACAGGCAGCGAGTAAAATTCAGCAAATCCAGTTCTAATATTCATTGTATGGCATAGTCAGTACGTACGCGCTAACACAATGTATATGTATACACATGTAGCACTACACAGCACCGTCGGCGCGTAACAATCACTTGTGACATCGCTCGTAACTGTTACAGCAACGGTTACGCCAGCGGCCCGCTTGAGTAAACGGCTCGAGCCACAATATCAATATGGCTTCGAAATACAAATCCACACAACCGTATAGGCATAAAGATAAAGATTACTAACTCTCGCTCGGGTTTGATATAAATATAGCACAGTGTCACGCGCTTGTATATTCACCAGGACCAATATCTGCCAAAAAGCGTACATAAATATCTGTAAGATTATATTTCTAGGGCCTTGTCAGTAGTAGGGGACTTATCAGATATTTTTACGCGTTCCACTGTGACAGGTATTATTGCAGATGACAACACCGTCAAAAAGTATTCACTCACAGCTGCCATTACACGTATTAAGTTATCAAGTAGTTAACTAAATTTAAATTTAAGCGAATTAAGGCTAGTAAATAATTAGTTTAGTAATAACTTAATAAGCTATAATTAAGTGTGCAAGTGATCAAGTAAATTAGAATTGTGTCTATTAGTAAAGTGGGTGCGCGATAATTATCACTTGACACGTTTGGACAGGCACGATTTAGTTAAAAACTAATTGAATTAATGTCTTGAATGCGCTGTTGGTCGTCCATCTCGGGCTAACTAAAGAACTAAGCTGATGCGAATGTGTAAACGCTTACTTAAATTTAAGTCGCTTTAAAAAGAATTAAAATTTATTTAACTACTTGAAAACTTGATACGTGTAATCCATCCCGCTGAGTACGGGTCTCGAGAGTGTACAGTCACCAGTATTAATATCTGCGGAGCGTACAAAAATATCTGACACATCCTTCCGGCCCTAGAAATAGAGTTGTATCCGATATTTATGCACGCTTGTTGTGTCAGATATTGATGCTCCGTGAGTGCAGACAGCAATAACAGTTGCCTATCATACAAGCAGGAAACTTCAGTGGATAGTATAAATTAAAATGGATTTGTATGGATTCCATGTTGATATTGTGACGACCAATGATGATAGAGCTACCTCGTAATGCCAGAATCGAACTCCATTACGCTTGAACATCATTAGCTGACACGGTGCCTCCTTAAAGGGCCCAAAGTCGCTTATTTCGCGACCTTTACGCGAACATAGAATTATTAACATTGAAATCGTATGGATAAATAAAAAAAAACCCCACGCTTCATCATTTTCTGTTAAGTTCCTGAGTGACTGATATCTACAGATTCGTCTCGTCACTGTCAATTTCGTTAGATTAAACAAAGACGGCATCATAGAAATCTGTCACATAAAATAGGAACTACACAGACAGCGGTGAAACAGACCTTGAGACAGTAATTTTCTCCTTGTTTCACTTGATCATTACTAAATTCTGGCTTCCCAACACCATCCCAACTAGTTATTCTCCGGTAATCATATCCTACGGTAAGAAATATGATCGTACTTCACACCACTGACTTGCCTTGCCGATACAAAAAGAAAAAAGGTTACGGGACAAGATTTACATTAAATTAAATACCCATTTAACTGAGCTACGTCCAAACCCTAAACAACATTACACCTAGATCGTCGACTAGTGCTATAAGGTAAGGTAAGGTAGTGCTAAGTATAGGATTATTTAAATAGTACCGAGACTTGGTGGAGCCGAAGTATGTCCGGAGTGCTGCTGAGGAAGGACTAAGGGTCGTCCGGTAAAGAGATTCGGTACGAATCGGATGGGTTCGTTCGGTGCCCGGTGTGTGCAGTCAGTTGGTGAAGCAATGAGGTTAGGTTCCTATTCTTATAACGCGGGGATGTGAGGGTACGCAGATGTTGGCCACGGCGCGTTGAGTATCGGAGAGCCGATGTCGGAGGATGCCGAGAGCGCTCGCATTAGGTAACGTTATCGAGCCGTAGTAGTGAAGACATGTGGTGAGGTCGGTGTGTTGGTGGTTGGTTGATAAAATGGACCTGCAATAGTTCCAACACCCACCACGTTTAATAACTGCCGTCAATAACCTAGCAGATGCATCTGCTAAACGGAATCATATAAGCTTGAATTTTTCGCATTCTCCAGTTGCAATTGGCTACTGGAAAGCACGAAGTGTTGCTTGCAAAAGAAACACCGAGGTGTCTCTGTAAACTAAAGTATAGGTAAACAAAAGCAAATGAAATGGAATCCAATGACGATCCAACTGACAGTCAAAAGCTGAGACAAGCTTCTGCCAGGTTGGATCATCAGTATTCACTGTTACTTAAAATATGGAAGAAAAAATTGATGTAATAGAACAGACTCACTTTAAATATGCTATAGTTTAAAAGGGACAGATATGCACTAGTGGCAGAAATATATAACTACCAAGATTAAACTTTCCAAGTATTCTTGGAGGGAACTTAAAAACAGGGATACTAGACAGTCGGATTTTCCAAAATTTTTTTTTGTTCTTTAAATTCTTATTATACATTTGACATAATGGAATTCACTCCCGTCGTCTGTATTTCTTCTCAAGGCTAGAATGAATTGGTTGTTAATGAACCAGTGAGATAGATACACTTTAGGCCTCATCTACATTTTTCATCAGATAAGATAGGGGTCAATCAAGAGTCAGTTTTATATTATAAGGTCTCTCTGGCCTTGTTAAAATACTAGATAAACAAAAACTTTCTCTCTTCGACAAGCAACAGATAAATACTCGTCGTCATTTAACTAGAGTGTATAAAATCAACAACCATTTAAGACCCATTTCACGACTCATGGGGTCCATTGTAACAAAAATGAAACTAAGCGGAGCTGCAGAAATACATCAGCCACGGTTAGAACAGTGGTTGAAGCCATTTCCAGACTGTCTAGTGTCCCTCGTCACGTGAAGAGCCTCTCCATCACTGCAGAGACCGGTATCAGAAAGCGTAGCGTACCTGCGGTCGCGACGCGTGCGGCCGTTAGACATCTCCACGCGGATTCTCGTGCCGCAGCAACGTCTGTGGATCAAGAGAAACAATTGCTGTATTAAAATACATATTTTCAGTATGTATTAATTGCCGAGTTAACGAGTTCTACACTTTCTGCCAACTGATATGCAGTTTGGCAGAGGTATATTGAGATAAGTACGAGTATATCAGATTTTTTATTTTATTTGAGTAAATAAATAATAAGAAAAAGTAACTCCTGCCACTAATTAGTTAATTACATATCATGGAGAGTAAGTAGTACTTATTAACGCATTCACTGCCACCGACGCATATCGTCACTACTTTTAAAAAAGCTCGTAACTTAAAATTGATAATTTTTCTAAGTGAACTTTATGTGCATTATTTATTGGTCGATTTTGTTGACGTATTGATTTGAGACGAGATATTTTATAAAGTAGTGACGATATATGTGTTTTTGGAACTTCACCCAGTGCCGCTGACATAATGTTCTTGAACGCACATGTGCGTCGGTGTTAAGTGAATTTCGGATTCGTTTAAAGCTACTGTTTCAATTTAAATTCGCTTTGCATTGTTGTAAGGATATGTTTATTGATGAGCATTAGGGGTGGCACGGAGGTGTGCAGCGCCGGCCCTGGGGTAGGAAGAGGAGTTGCTCTAGGTGCCAGATGGCAAGAAGTTTGAGAAGTGCGGAAGTGTAGAGAATCTTATTGTTGAAAGTATGCCAGTAGCAACGCGCACCGCAAATAAAAAATAAGAAATATTGCAAGAGAATTCGCAATAGCATGTTTTATTTTAAATCAGGGTTTCTGAACCTTTATTTCGCCGAGTCTCCCCGAGCCAAAAATAATATTTTCATACCCCCCTTAGGTAAGTTTCAACACACACATATTTTTTATTAAGTAATAAAATTATATTTTTAGGTATTTTAAATAGGTTTTTTTTGGAAATGTAATTTTACATATTACGTACGACGCGCCCCCTAACATTTCTCTAAGCCTCCCCAGGGGGGCGTGCCCCCCTGGTTGGGAAGTCCTGTTTTACATGGTTACATGATAACAAAATTGTTCCCCATTTCAAGACAAGTACCAGCCACAGTGATTGGTACGTATCTGTCTTAATTCGGAGGTATTCTTATGTAGCACACTTATGACTCAAGCGTCTCGCATTGAGGACGAGACGGATCTAAGGAGCGTGCAGACTCAACATTAATATTATAAATGCGAAAGTAACTCTGTCTGTCTGTCTGTTACGCTTTCACATCGAAACCACTGAACCGATTTGGATGAAATTTGGTATATAGGTAGTTTGAACCTTTTATTCCGGTAGAGGGCGCCACCGCGCGATAACCTAGATCCGCACAGACGGAGTCGCGGGCATAAGCTAGTTGTATATAAAATTTGAGTACTACTTTAGTATGTATCTAAGATGGTTATTTGAAATTAGTGATATTTCATATATAAGGTTGAGTCAGAGACCTACTGATGTAGGTTTTGACAGCTATGTCAGACATCATTACCTTCCCATGGTATATGACCACAATGAGAACAAGTGGCAACCACTTGGAACAAAAAAAACTTCCCTTTAGTGCAGACTAAGAAAAAAATAAACAATTTTGATCACTCTTTCCAGAGTAATGATAGTTTCTAGCAGGCAGTAACAAATTCGCACACAGCAATTATTAAAGAAGTATAAATGCATATTCAAAACCATTTTATAGCAAAATAACAGGTGGAACTATAAAAAAACTGGCCAAGTGCAAGTTGGACTTGCACACTGACGGTTCCCTATATATTTGTAGGTATCTATGATTATCCAGTGTTAGCAGAGCCATCTCCTGATGCGATGCGATGTGATGGATCATCTATTATAGATGGTTACTGACATAGAGATGGAAAGAAAAACCTTCATACCAAATTTAATGTTTCTAAGACAACTGGAATACCCTGTATTGCATTTTGTATGAAATCTACTTTTTATAATGAACTAAGAACTTTTTTTTTTTTTCACTGTTCCAAGTAGCAGATGAGTATTTGATATTCAGATTGATACCTCCACGTATTCCTCAGAAGAGGGTCTTGACTGACAGACAGACAACAAATGTGATCCTCGTAAGGTTCCGTTTTTGCCAGCCGAGGTATGTAACCCTAAAATTACTCAGTAATCTCGTACATTTCAATAATTACCATTACATTACATAACAACACTACCTGTATGTATTACTGTTCATTCAATGTGGCTAGAAACGGTTGACAGTATCAACAACAAACAAATCCTAGCATATAACAAAATAAACCGAAATAAATAAATTTATTATATTATTATTTTATTATATAACGTCTGCAGAAACACTGAGGATAATTGTAAGTGCAGGACCAGAATAAAAAGCATGTGATCCAGGATACAAATGTGACAATAGGGCATATTAGGCAAAGCCCTGTACAGGGGGCGCAAACTGTAAACAAACCACCATGACGTCAGTCATGTCCAAAGAGTATTAATACCTATAGAAATCATGACTGCCTGCCTGATAATTTATATAATAATAGTAATAATATTTATGAGTAACAAAATATATGATATTTACATTGTTTGTAGTGATTGAGCTATATTTCCAAAAATGTAATTTAAATAATATGATATTATACGGCATCCAATGGACATTTAAGATACTCAAAAACCATAAACATGGTATGAGCTAGTGCTGCACTCTGACTGGATAAAATTGCAGTAATATTCCCTATTACTTTCACCACTTTTTTTGCTTAACAATATATAGATGAGAAAGGAGATAGTGAATGTAATTGTGGGGGTCTGCAAGCCGGACAAATACAGTTATTCTAACGAATACATTGACACCCTGTTTCACCTATAGTTTCATCAATAAAATAATGTGATGCCTTCTCTGTTTGTCTTGTGTAAATAGAAGGAGACAGCATCACATTTTTCCATGAAATAAAACCAATAAATAGGTGGTGAAACAACCCCTGAACTTGATAGTAAGTCTGGTTATATCTCTTTGTGCTTAAACCAATTGAAGATGAAATTTGGTTTGAACATAGTTTGAGCCCCTAGGAAGGACATAAGATAGTTTTTATCCCAGAAAATTGCATAGTTTCTGCGGGATAGTCATAAACAAACTCTTGGCTAACAAAGTTGCATGCAAAAGCTACTAAATTATAAACCATATATGCTTTCTTTCATTAATTTTTCTACCATATTAAAAAAAATATTCACAGAGATGAAATGAAGGTATTCTTCAGACTATGGAAAGTATGAATAAACTAGATTTTTACTTATGTTTATTGGAAGTAAATTGCCTTAAATTAAACAAGCTACAACCAACCTAAGATTTATATTAGATTTATAAATAGCATGTGTAATAAGTAGGTCTCCAACGAAATCAAGATGGCCGACGATATCAGCGTTCTATCCAAGGTCTAATTCTGTCTCGCTCTAACGCGTCACTTATCAGGTATGAATAAATGAAACAGTACTACTCGCTATCATAACGAACTTGGAACCCCGATCAATACTACAAGCGATTAGAAGGGACGCCTGAATAATTAATTGTACTTACGTTCCATCCAGCCCTCGTACGGAATCTTCAGCGTCCCGTGGATCCTCATACTCCACAAATGCAAATCCAGGAGGATTTCTTGCCACCCACACGTTGCGTATGCTTCCGTATTTGGAAAACACCTTCTCTATTTCATATTTAGAAGCGTTTGTTCCCAGGTTGCCGACGTAAACCTTACAGGACAGGTCCCACTCTCGGTACCGCGACATCTTTTCTCTCTGTAAAAGTAACTTAGTTTAGTTTTATTCCGGTCGGCACACGCGACGCCATATTGGTCTAATGGAATTACGAACGCACTGAATATTTAACACGGCAAGATACCTTGTGTAGTTCCAAAGAATGGGCGATTAAATAGTTAGTTAATTAGAACCGTAGCGTTAACTTGTCTATTCGCACGTATTTTAGCGGGTATTTTGTCACTCTGCACGACCCATCCAGCGGACGACTAGAAAGTGAATGAATTACGATTGAATGAGAATAAGATTTTTTTATAGGCTGACTGAATGGAGAGAAGAATAAAATACGTTACGTCAAGTGGGAAAACATTCGTTCAGTCTGTACTGTAGTCTATGGTTCAAGAAGTGTTGCCAAACTAAAAATAACGTGCTAGTGATGTAATAACTTCCTAATAATTGGTACAAGTGTACCAGAATTCATGACACTATAATATCAACATGACTGTTGGTGATAAATAATTGTTGTATTTTACTTACGCTAATAATTATTACTAAATGGTACTTGTGTGTAAAAATACAGTGCGGCTCAATAAAGGTTTAGTCCCATAATTTTCCTTTTGACACCTGTCAAGAAAGATTAGAAAAAACGGTGCAGTCCGTTTCACATCTTCAGTTTTATCTGTGACCTTTCTTTTGCGGCTGTGTACATTTTTGTATTTTTCTCGATTATTTTTCGAGTAATTAATGTGATGAGTTTATTAAAAGTTATACAAAATGGACGTGGTAGGCCTTCTTAATAATATAAATGAGAAAGCTGATATGTTTGCGGTGAAGACATGGACTTCCGAATGGTCTAACAATTTTCAAGAAAACCAGGTATGTATTGATTTTTCACGGTTTTCTTGGGATAATATGTGTTAAAGTATGTTTATTATTAGACAAAAATATTTTTTTCTATACAGTTTGGATGGTTTTTCAATCCGGAAGTTTAGTTTACTACCCTTTGTTAGGTAACAAGTACGACAATAGATTTGATATCCTTGAATTGAATACGGTCATATATTCTGTACGCGATTGATACTTACAAAGGGCGAAATAACAGCAATAAGCTTGATTTACTCTCTACCTCTAGATTGATACCGTTGTATTTTGCATTCTAAAATAACAAACTTTTTAAATTTACTTTAATCATGAAAAAGTACTAAGTATAGAACTAATGAGATGATTTATCCAAAAAAAAAATCAATTACTTTTTTTTTATTGTTGATAAGTGACCCTTGTTGCCATAATCGTTCAGCTAAGTTTCTTTGTTTAAATTATCTTTGACTGTATTTGTTATTGCTGATTAGTATACACCTAATCAAATTTTAACAATAAGAACAATGCAATAAACATAAAATTTATTGTGTCATTCATTCACATTGAACAACATTCAATTGTATAATGCATGGCGAATGAAAGTAGTGTTTTTAAAACATTATAATTATTGAAAAAAAAAGATTACACACAGCTGTTTTAAGGTGTATTGTTTTCAATTTTTTTTTGTTATGCATTTTAAATATCACACTGGTGCCAATGTCTATTGTTTTCCAATTGAATATTTTTCTATTGTTAGGCATTATAAATTGAATCCCTAGGTTCTCATATGGTATGCCAAAAAAGTTTGGTAAATATTAAGATTCTCTAATAATCCTATAGGTATAATCAGCAGCAGTAGATGAGCGGTTATGGTACCCAAAATCATCTAAACAGTGGTTCCCAACCTTTTCTTGACCAGGGACCACTTAGATTTCTTTGTTGTTGGCAGGGACAGCTACATACAAGAAAAGTAAAGTGAACCAATCCGAAAATAAACTTGATATTTATTTATTATTAACAATATTATTACAATAGAAAACATTTCATTATTGTTTTTTTTTAAATAGATGTTATTTATCACCTGCAAATTTTAAAAGTGTTCGCAGACCATATTTTGGCTCTTGCGGACCACTGGTTGGGAACCATTGATCTAAACACTCTTTATTACATCAGCAAGCAGCAGAAGCAGCAGTTATAGATCATTTTGAGCACCGTAACAGCTCATCCATTTCTGCTGCTGACTGTACATAAAATAACCATAAAGAATGGGTGTTGTGACATCTAAACACAACTTAACTAATAATATCGGAATAGTGATCTCATGGCAGCTAAAAAAAGTATATACTTTGCTGAGTTTCTTGTCTGATTTTTCTCAATGGAGGTTATTCCGATTAGCGGTAGATATTTTTGACATTCATAAGTGCAAAGTATCTAACTAAACAAAAGGACGCCTTATCGCTTAAGAGCGATATCCAACTTCTATCACTCCAGAAGGACAGTGGAGCTGAATTATTACTTTTTTTTTAACACACTTTTATTAGCTTGGGTTGTAACTAACTATGTATGTAACGGAATCTTTGAACTTAATTTTCACCAGTTTCCAGAAGTCTGATTAATTTGAAACTTTGCATACGTATCAAGGACCGATGACAATGCAATAATTTCATAACAGTTTCCCATTCAAACTAAAAAGTATAAAATAAATTATAGTTTAAAAAACTAAAAAAACACGCTTTTAAAAGTAATTGAACTAAAAAGTCAAAAATAAAACTGTAATAATCAATTGAAAAATTCATATTATTGTACAAAAAGCGTGGGGGGCTTGATTTTGATTGTTGCAAATATTTTATATATAGTTTATTATATCCGTAGTTATTATGACAAGCACCCCACGCTTTTTGTACAATAATATGAATTTTTCAATTGATTATTACAGTTTTATTTTTGACTTTTTAGTTCAATTACTTTTAAAAGCGTGTTTTTTTAGTTTTTTAAACTATAATTTTTTAAATAATGGGTTTATCACACTTGCGTCTTATAAGCATGTTTTTTAACCTCCTAAGTCCTCTCGTACTTTATAAAGGATAAAAAAGAAATGAAGTACAAATTGTTCAGTGAATAAAGAACTAAGAATTTTGAAATAATATCCAAATTTAAAGCAGGTCAACCACGTCTAGGTCTTAAACGCTAAGTTTGATAAAAATGTTAGGACTTAGGAGGCTATACACATTAGTTGCGGAGAACTCATCAAACAAACTACGCTTTCTACTCACACTTGCGAGATAAGGGCCTCTAAAGGTCTCTCTAAACCTAGGGCCTACTCTGAAATTCGAAAATCGAAATTCGTACCGTACCGTCCCTATCGACGGAAAGACACGAACTTCGATTTTCGAATTTTGTAGTAGCCCCGCTGTCGTGTTCTTGTTCGTACATGACTTGACTGATATGACGTCATTCCAACTAGATTATATTCATGGCTTCGCTAGCGTAAAAACCATTACGTCTAATTTTTGAATTGAAATTCCTGGAATTCACAAAATACCCATTGGTATTTCTAAAAATTACACAATGTTTTCATTTACGTTGTATGAGTGGGCTGACGGTACGTCAGGGGATCTCGCGACTGTAAAGACCCCCTTAGATGCCGTGTAAAGCGCGCGTCTGTGAGTGTGTTCGTTTCGATCGATTTGTTCGTAGCTTCCATACTGCTTTATCTATCTATCTTCTCTATATATAAAAATCAATTGCTGTTCGTTAGTCTCGCTAAAACTCGAGAACGGCTGGCCCGATTTGGCTAATTTTTGTTTTGAAGTATTTGTGGAAGTCCAGGGAAGGTTTAAAAGGTGAGTAAATATGAAAAGAAAATGAGGCGGTACGAAGTTTGCCGGGTCAGCTAGTCTTATATATATTGTGGTAGTGCTGTCGTCCGTTAAATTCTGCTCATGTGATAAACACGCATGCCAATCGGCGCTAACGCTTGGCACGTTCAAGGCCCGCTTACTCTTATGTTATTTAATACGAGAGAGAGAGGGACGGTACGATACGAGCTTCGATTTTCCAATTTCGTAGTAGTCCTCCAATCTCCCAGACAGATTTTAATTATTTAGCTCCAGTGGTACAAGCTGTGCATTGTCTGTCTTTCAGTCAGTCTGTATACTCTTTAATAGGTATAGAAGATAAATTCCTAATGTAGGTAACTAAATGACATATGGTGGGTCAAAAGTTCTGGTTACTAAACAGCAATTAATTTGCGATTTCCCGGGGTAAAATAAGCCTGTTTCAATTCAATCAGGGACAGGGTAGCTTTCTATTGAATTCACTTATTCTTATCCCGCAGGAATTATCATATACCATGTACGAAGTCGCGGGCAAAAGAAACACAGGTACTTTAACGTTTTCTGGAATTCTACCCCTGAATATGTGAAACAAGAGTTCAAAGTTTGTATGAATTATGATTATTATTATGGTTATTTAGCTCGATTTTTCAATTGCAATAATTTGCACCATCTGTCTAAAACATCCACTGTCGGTGTCTTCCTGTCTTCCACATAATGCTCCAATAAATCAATCAAAATAGGTAAAAAGGATTGTAAAAAGTATATCTATGTTACCCCGATCCCCGAATTTAACGCGAGCGAAGCCGCGGGCAAAAGCTAGTCAATACATATACAGGTACGCTATAATAATCTGCGAAACGACTACACGTTATGGCTGCCATGAATTACAAACTTATGTCTTCCGTTCAGCTAACCATGTGGTTGATGAACACTCGTACAAAATGCTTCGGTCCGTTTGTTATTTATGTCTTCGCTAGCTGTAACTTACAAGTTGGCAACTTCTTTAAAACCGGGTTTTAACTCATAGAAGGTGAACTTGATTTGTCGTGGATCATCATCATCATCATCTCAGCCTATATACGTTCCACTGCTGGGCACAGGCCTCCTCTCGGAATGAGAGGGCTTGGGCCATAGTTCCCACGCGGGCCCAGTGCGGATTGGGAACTTTCACACGCACCATTGAATTGCTTCGCAGGTTTGTGCAGGTTTCCTCACGATATTTTCCTTCACCGCAAAGCTCGTGGTAAATTGCGCACATGAATTTCGAGAAACTCAGAGGTTCGAGCCGGTATTTGAACCCACGACCCTCTGCTTGAGAGACGATAGGTCAAACCACTAGGCCTCCACGACTTCCACGATTTGTCGTGGATATGTTAAGTTAAACGACTGCGGCGATTTTGCCAGTTGAGAAGCCTGAATGCTTTCGTATTACCTGATCCGATATCGGTGTCGGACTCATGCGATACGATAAGGCCGCTTGTAGTCCGTTGTTTACACCGTACACCGGACCGTTTTTTTGCCGGACTTGCGGTGTTGTATGGCTTACAATGAATGTGTGTACATGCACCGGACACTTGTCCGGCGAGAAAACAACGGACGTCTACAAGCGGCCTAAGTAGGTAAATAAATGTAGTTTGCGCTGTTAAGATTGTCCGTTACTACGAGTATGTCGGATAAGGATCCTATACATACCAAGTATGTGTCCGTAACTTTGCGTCTGTACCACTACCATGAGTTTACAGTGACCGTACTCGATAGCGACGGCGTAAATCATTTGTAGAGGCGCTGTACAATTGACAACATTTCATTTTTTCAACACCAGTAAATTACTACAGGAATCGAAAGATTTTTGCCTCCTGAACATGGGAAAATATTTATTATAATTGACTTCTCCATATTTAAAAAAATACAAATAATTAGAAAAACGTAGCTGAATTTGCCAATACTACGACAGAATATCATATGTTGCCTTTGCCTTTTACAACAGAAAAATGAGCTATCATAATTTTGACAACGTCTACATGATTTACGCATTTTTTTTTTTTAATAGAATCTAGACAAAATAATGAGTCTATTGTATCGTAGTTTTGGAGTTATGCCTTTTTAGAATTAATAATCATAGCGAAATTTTAAAAATATCAGCGCCTTTCTATTTCCAACCAGAATACAGAGAACGAATCAAATTACAGTCTTAGCAATATGAAATATTGTCAAATCTCCATACAAATAATTTACGCCGTCGCTATCGAGTAAACTCATTGTAGTGGTACTGATCCAAATCCGAACCCGATAAATGTCTTTTTGAACATGAAACTACCGTGAGACTCACTCATATTAAATGAAATTATAACGGATAACTCACGTCTTAAATCGAATTTATCTCTACATGTTTCGGGCTATTTCACAGCCCTTCTTCTCAGGTGGAGGATAAATGTCGTAAAAAGTAGCAATACTGCTACTTTTATTCACGAGAAAATAAACGTTGAGACGTCTAATCAATCTAATCGTGCTGACCTTTTCCCCCCTAATGAAGAATAGTAAGAACAGCGATAGGTAACTGCACGCGACGCGAGCGACGGATTTTTATTTGCACCCGCGCCCGCTGCAGGGCTACTATGAAACTCGCAAATCGAAGTTCATATCGCACCGTATCTGTCACTCGCGTATTAAATGACATAAGCGTCAGCGGGACGGCAACATACGAAGTTCGAATTTTGCGCTTCGTGGTATAGGGCCAGTGCCCTTAGTGTAAGTTTTCGGTTACAAAATACTTACGTCTCGATCGCGTTCGCGTTAAAATCTCAAAGAACATCGCAAATGTTCCGCTAGAGGCGCTATTCGTGTTCCCATACAATTGAGATTTTAACGCGAACGCGATCGTGGCGTATTTTGTAACAGAAAATTTACACTAAGGGTACAGGGCTACTACGAAACTCGTATTTGGTGTCGTGCGGTCCCTCTGACACTTATACTATTTAATACGAGAGCGAGAGGGACTTCGAGTTTCGCACGACCGCTCCGTGCAGCCGTGCCAACTAGCATAGGCTCTAAGGGCTCTGTTCTTATAGTGCAACTTGTGAAAGTACTATGTTCGAGACGTTAGTTGAGACAAAAACATCAAAAGGCTCTGGTTAGAAAGGGACACATGCTTAATTCCACGAACCTGGACGGAACTCACGGAACCCACCTAGAGCAGGGATCACCAATTAGTTCCTTCGGGGGTCCGGTTTTTAAAGTAAAAATACTATCGCGGTCCGTTTCTACTTGAGTTTATTAAATAAGCATATGTTATTTACAAAAGGTAATAAATAAGGATTTTTTTTACATATGAATGTGAATTATTAAATGACGTATTTACTCAACTTAATAGTACAAGTAACTGTATGTATGTATGTAAGTAAACTCGTTTAGCACAAAATAAGTAAAACAAACAAAATTAAATACATGTACAAAGGCGAATCGTTTACTTAAGGTCCGCACAAAATAGGCTGGCGGTCCAGATCCAGACCGCGGCCTGCCATTTGGTGACCTTTGACCTAGTGTTGGACCCCTTGGACATATTTTGGAACATTGTATATTTTGACGACCGGATGGCTCAGTGGTTAGAGAACCTGACTATGAAGCTTGAGGTCCCGGGTTCGAATCCCGGCCGGGGCAGATATTTTTGTATGAATAATACGAATGTTTGTTCTCGGGTCTTGGATGTTTAATATGTATTTAAGTATGTTTATCCGTTGCCTAGTATCCATAGTACAAGCTTTGCTTAGTTTGGGACTAGGTCAATTGGTGTCAAGTGTCCCATGATATTTATTTATTTATTTATTTTTTATAAGTTATACAAGGTACATATATGTAGCAAGATGTTGGCAAAGCAACCTTTAAGTCGACAAGCGTTTGGTTTTTCGCAATAGCCAGAGCGCATGCGTTGCGACAGATGAAAAGTGCCAGCAAGGACGTGCCGACTTGTTTAGTTTATCTATCATTCCAAATTCGAGCGGTCGTTTTTTTTAAAGATGGTTGACGTTGGATTTGTGGTACGTTTTGTTTTTAAAGTTTGAGTAGACGTGTTTTGGTTTTTGGTAATGTTGGTGAGTGTAGCGAGTTTAAAAAGTTACGCGAGTGGAACAGTGTATTTGTTTTTTCGTTTTTATTGTCGGTGTGTAATCCCACTGTTAATTTATGCAGTTGTAATCAAAAAGAAGTTGAAGCGTGTGCCGTTAGTTTAGAAACAATCGTAAACTATTTTTAGTCCTTCAAATTGTACATTAAATTGTTGTTTCAAGGATCTGTGTAATTCCGTATCTAGTGTCCCACTGTGGTTCCATCGATGGGCCTTAAGTACCCCAGGATTTGAAACCCTTGCTTGTACAATCAGCCAAATAGTGGTCTATCAATTTTTAAACAAGTTCCTTCCTATCAAATGAATATGTCACTAAAGTCGAACTTTCAAGTTGACAGACACATCTATTGGCATTATTGTTTTATGATTAAACTAGCTTTTGCCCGCGGCTCCGCCCGCGTGGAATTCGGTTATCGCGCGCTGTTCCATCGGGAACTATGTATTTTTCCGGGATAAAAAGTAGCCTATGTCACTCTCAGGCCCATAAACTATCTCTATGCCAAAAATCACGGCGATCCGTCGCTCCGTTACGGCGTGAAAGATGGACAAACATACAAACACACAAACACACTTTCGCATATATAATATTAGTATGGATAGTATGGATGGATATAATATGCAAACGATTATCAACTTTAGGGTCTACCAAGACCACATATTTGGCCGATGGTATGTTTATAACCCGTGTACAAAAACATTGAGACATATTAAGGGTTCACGTGTCTAAAACGCGCTTGTCAACAATTTCACGATCTCTTCGCCACTGTCATAATTGTTAAAGTAGTAGAAGTTCAAATTCAACAAAGGTCGACAAAAAGTACATTCAGCGAAAAAAGATCGTCGTAGAAATACTTTATTGATAAAAGAAACTAAATAATATACATA
This sequence comes from Choristoneura rosaceana, assembly GCA_037349165.1. Taxonomy (NCBI): domain Eukaryota; kingdom Metazoa; phylum Arthropoda; class Insecta; order Lepidoptera; family Tortricidae; genus Choristoneura; species Choristoneura rosaceana. The sequence goes on along the minus strand of JAZBNJ010000006.1, from coordinate 4,258,950 downwards.
TTAAACATACCTTACTTAAAATAAAATAATAAATTAACCTAAAACTAAAACAAATTGTCCAAAGAGTACCCCTTAGGCAAGGTCCCGAAGATGCTGGCAGCGTTTCCTCTTTGAATAGCTAGGCTAATTCTAATTCGTCGTAGCACATTACTAACAATAACTAATTTCATGTTAAACTAGCTTTTGCCCGCGGTTTTGCTCCCGTTGTATTTCTTCTGTATTTTCTTCCTTCTTACTTGACAGTAACGTACACAACAAAATAAGAATTAGCGAAATCGGACCAGTTGATCCCGAGTATTGCGCTTAGCTACACTTTTTACGATTACATTTTATTTATATAGATTTACAGACACACAAACATCATGCTTGTATTCCCCAAATGGGGTAGGCAGAGCACACGAAACGTTACCTACCGCTTCGGAGCGACTTTTAGCAATTTTAGGTTTTAAGTTTGACAAAAACGGTACAATAGTGACAGGTTGCTAGCCTAGCCTACGGCATACCTTAACCTATATCCTTAGTCGCATCTTACGACATCCACGGAAGACATGGAGAGGTGTTATTCTAACCCGACACCATACGGGTATAGGAAGTAAGACATAGCTACGCAATAACTTTTTGTTAAGTTTAAATTTTCTTATATAACAGCGTCGATAACGAATTATCTGTACCTAATCTATAGGAAGTTGGCCAGAGCTACACGTTTCAAGATCAATATCTATAGATAAGCAACAATGCCTATTAGATATCTAACGTGATGTCATTGGCATGATAAGAGCATGCAAATTAGAACGTCAAAGTTTCTGATAAGTGATAACATCAAGGATACGTATTGTTCGACGATCTTCACAATCAAAAGTAGTTGGAGCTTGTACCTATAACAATAGGCGGTCTTATAGCTTAAAGGCAATCAATTCCAGACAGCATTACTTACACTTAACGATTTTTACATTCGGTCTAAGGGTCTCTCCATACTTATTGACGCGGAATCGGTTTGAGGCTGCCGACGCGAGACGTCGCGTACCGAGGGAAAGACGCCTTTTTATTTATTTATTGGTTTGCCAACAGATACAACACTATAAAACTTACAATTATAGTCTTATGGCATAATGTAATTACAGAGTGTTTATCCAATTATAGGCAAACACATCATGCAGGCATAACATTAACAATTCGTTAGCCGAGCGAAGCGACGATGAGCGTGCTCCTGTCTCACTACTCGTATTATAAAACTAACTACCTGAGAATGGGTAAATAAGAGAAATGCATAAAGCGCATAAATTCATTTGACTTATTATGTAGGTACTTATACAATTCCAGGATTCATATCATTTTTAAACCCCTCCCCAGTTGTAACACTTGCTTATAGTTAAAATTGCTAAATTGCTGTTATTTCCACCTTGCGTCACAAATCCAAAGACCCTTTAAAGTGTGACGTTATTTGTGGGCCGTAAACAAACGAAACAATTGAAGGAAACATATTTAGTCGATTGTTATGAGTTCGCGATCTTCCGACCTCAAGTTTATGAGTAATTTTGTGAATAACTTATTAATTATTCAGGGCAAGGAGATTCATAATAATTTTATGACCTTTGTGTAAGTAGAACGGATGATTCAGCGACGCATTGTACTGGTTATCACCAAGTCCATATACGTAACATACTCGTACATGTCATGTGTACCTAAAGAGGGACATACCCACCCATCTTACATATTTGTACTAATTAATATCTAAGGCGTACCTATTATAAAGTTAATGATGATATCGTGGACAGGGATAGCTTTGTGTGTGTGTTTGTTACTCCTTTTTTGATTGAAATTTGGTTTGTAGATAGCTGGAAATCTGGAATAAAGCATAGGCTACTTTTTATCCCGGTATGCCCACGGGATAGGGATAAAATCTCGGAATTTGAACCGCTGGGTTTAGTCCTGAAATTTTGCACAGTTGTTCTTAATACAACCTCAATAAAGTCCATGATATAAATTTTGGAAATTCCCAGGGTAATTTTGTAAAATCCCGGAATTTCAATTGTAACCAGATCGAATAGTTCACGCGTTCACTCTAATATTATTATCCTACTAATATTATTAATGCGACAGTTTCTGAGTGCGTGTGTATTGTGTATGTTTTTTACTCCTTCACGCTAAAACGGTTGGATGAATTTGATTAAAATTTGGTCTATACATAGCTGGACATCTGTATTAATTCACAGGCTACTTTTTATCCACATATTCCTACGGAATACGCAGGAATTTTGGTATAATCCCGGAACTTCAATTCAACTGCCGGATCCTATAGTTTACGCGTGTGATGCCGCGGTCAAAGTCTAGCGCGGACGTATTCTTTGGAACAGGGGAACTACGAGATACGAAAATCGAAGTTTGTACCGTCCCTCTCACTCTCGTACGTAATATTAGCGTCAGCAGGACCGCAAGATGCAAAGTTCGAATTTTACACTGCCTAGTAAAAGGTCAGCAGGGCTACTACGAAACCCGAAACTCGAAGTTCGTATCATACCGTCCCCCTCGCTCTCGTATTGAATAGTATAAGTGTCAGAGGGATCGCACGACACGAACTTCGAGTTTCGTAGTAATCCTGTTGGACGCGGTTGGCCTCTTGGCACAGTTTCAAAGCACCCTTACCTGCCTTTTCTTCTGGGTCAACAACGGGCTTATATTCTTAACCGAGAGGGTAAAAATGGGTCCATATCAGCTCGCATACTTATTTTAAGTCCGAATGTAATGTTTGTCAGAATGATCGTTTGTCAGAACTCTTTTTTCTTTGAATCCAATGATTCAGAATTGTTATAAAACAAACCTAACCTAACCTATAGTTTTCTATAGGGTGCTATAGGACAACCATTTAAAATTTTCTGAAAAATTTGGAAAAAAAATGACAAACGATGATTCGGAAAAAAATTACGGTAGGACTAGCTATAGGTAGAGTACTGCGACTGCAGTACCGCGAGACCCCCTTAGAGGCCGTGTAGAGCGCGCGTCTGTGTGTGTTCGTTTAGATCGATTTATTCGTAGCTTCCTTACTGCTTTAGCTTATATATATACTGTGGTTTCGTCTTGTTGTTGTCAGTGTACCGTCCATAACCATTGGTATTTGTTTTAGGTTTCAGAACAGTCTCCTCATGTGTGTAATGTCTCCACATCGACATTGGCAAAATACATCTTGCTAAAAATGCAAGGGTTAAAGTCATAATAAAAAAAAAAACTGCTACTATACTCCATTATTGTAACATTTGAAACTTTACAGTATTTGCCCACGTTTTTCAATGAAACAACGAAACTGTATAAAATTGTGTTAACTTCTATGACATGAAAACCTAATAAATACCGCTAATAAATGTACATGTACGTATTTTAGCCCATTTGTGTATCTTGACATGATAGTTAACATTAATAACTTTGAGGTTTAAAGTCCTTTCCGCTACTCGTTTTCGGAAGGCAGTTTATTGTGTTTTGTAATAGTAAAAAATATACCAGTTTAATGCGAACTTCACGTTTTATCTAATCAGATTGTGATTTCGCTATCGCGACGAACTTGACCCAGTATCGTGTTTATTTTTGTATCACCTACGTATTTACTACGCGTTTCATAGACTTTGATTAGGTACGAGGCGTTTTTAGGTTATTTCTACGCACGAGATACTAGGTTTCATATGGGTCCATGTCGGCTCACGTACTTATTGAAAGTCCGAATGTAATGTTTGGCAGAATGATCGTTTGTCATAGCACTTTTTTCTCTGAATCCAATGTTTGTTTGGAATTGTTATAAAACAAACCTAACCTATATTTTCTGTAGGATGACCATTAAAAATTTTCAGATTTTTTTAAGTATTCAGTGGGAAAAAATTATGACAAACGATGATTCGGACAAAAATTACGGTAGCGCTCCCGTTTCAAATAACTTGTTTAACTTTTAATTTTTTATTCAAGCTTTTTTTTCAAGACGACAAGGTACAAAGGACAAAGCACTTTATTATTCAGTTTCCAGTTTTTTTTTATTCGACTGGATGGAAAACGAGTAAGTGGGTCTCCTGATGGTAAGAGATCACCACCGCCCATAAACATACGCCATAAATGCGTTGCCAACCTATAAGCCTAAGATGGGATACCTCAAGTGCCAGTACACGTGACAGCACACAGTGTGGCAGCGTGGCAGTACGTGTGACAGTAATTTCATCGGCTGTCTTACTCTCCACGCCGAAACAACAGTGCAAACACTGCTGCTTTGCGGCATGTCATCAATAAATTATTTTTATACTTTTGTCTTCGCATGTATACTTACCTGTTGTTTCTGACTTTAAAACGCGATATCTCAACATGTTAGGAACATGGTAAGATTCATCTTTACAATACGTGTCGTTAATAACTGATCGGAAACGTCCGATCGTTAGTGCATGTCAAGCGCACGATTGTTTTATGCGATAAATGCTGCATTAAGGCCGGTTTATATCTACAGACATTAAGTGTCTGGAACACTCAATATATCCATACTTAATATTAGAAATGCGAAAGTGTGTGTGTTTATACGTTTGTGTTTGTGTGTTTGTCCGTCTTTCACGCCGTAACGGAGCGACGAATCGACGTGATTTTTGGCATAGAGATAGTTTATGGGCCCGAGAGAGACATAGGCTACTTTTTATCTCAGAAAAATGCACAGTTCCCGAGGGAACAGCGCGTGATAACCGAATACCACGCGGGCGGAGCCGCGGGCAAAAGCTAGTTTAGTTATAAACGGACCTTTAAACGCTTTGCCAGGCTGTTTCAACCTTTTGGTTTTAATGGCACACTTCATTCATCAGTTTCACGACACACCAGTATAAATAGTCAAGTGCGAGTCGGACTGGAGCGTAGTATTCCACCCGCCTTCGTTACCATAGCAACCTGACAACGCGAACACGCCACATGTCAGTTGTTGTCGTACTATTTTCCCATTAAAATAGCTGTTCATTTTTTTTTAATTACGCGTACTACGCGGCGATCGCGGCACACCTGAAGGGCTACTCCGAAACACGAAATTCGAAGTTCGTATCGTACCGTCCCTCTCACTCTCGTATTAAATAACATAAGCGTAGGCGGGACGGTACGATACGAACTTCGATTTTCGAATTTCGTGGTAGCCTTGCTGAGAAAGTATACGCGAACAGCGCGCTATAACCGATTACCAGGCGGGCAAAAGATAGTTTTTTTTATTGATTTAATTACACACACAGTGCTTTTTTTTAATTTTGTGCTCCAATAAATGGGGCCTTATCAAGATTTTTTTTGTTTGTTCGCTATATTGTGTTGGTTTTATAAAGTGCTTATTTTTCCAGTTGATGTGGTCGTTCTGCGGTTGCATCCTGGTATCACTGTTGGTCGTCTTCTTCTATTACTACAAACGATGGCGGTCGAAAGGTAAATATACCTATTAATAATACGGGCGTAACAGGGGGACGACCTGGCTAAGAGCGACGACCTGGTTAAGATCGCGGGATCGCGGTGGATGCGAAAAGCACAAGACCGGTCTGAATGGAGAGCCTTGGGGGAGGCCTATGTCCAGCAGTGGACGTCTTTCGGCTGACATGATGATGATGATGAGGGTGGTAGACCATACATTTGGCTGATGGTACAGTCAAAGGCAAAAATATGTATACACTTTAGTACCTTGTCTATTTTCGTCATATTTGAACTGCCATATATGAACTGTCAAAGGTTAAAGTGACAAGGTATACATATTTTTGCCCTTGACTGTATTCCCAACAACCCATTCCACAGTAGATCACGATTCAGTTCGATAGTACATAGTTCTGTATGTACAAACAACAACAGCTGTTGTTTACGAGCAATTGCTACACAAACTGTTTTGTCAATAAATAAGTTTTACGTTATCACTTGTTTGTCACGCCCTTGCACATACTGCGCGTTCGTTTTACAGCTAAATAAATACAAATACATGTTGTCATTTCATTAATAAACAATAAGATATTATGAGTCTTTATTGGACATCATTAGTTGGAAAACTTCGCTTTTACTTATTTCAACATGGGTCAAGTTACTCTTACAATAGATTTGTACTTTATAAAGCACAGCCTACATGAATACCTGCCACAGCGGAGCGTGCAAAAATATCCTACACGTCCTACTGAAGGGCTACTCCGAAACACAACGTTCGAAGTTCGTGTCGTGCGGTCCCTCTCACACTTATACTATTTAATACGAGAGCGAGAGGGATCGCACGACACGAACTTCGAACGTTGTCTTTCGGAGTAGCCCTTCTGACCTTAGAAATAGAAAGAAAACATTTATTCGTGACATGACATTACGTGACGTGACATGGATAAGAATAATAATAAAATAATAAAATAAAAAATAGCAATGCATGAATGGTCCCAAATCAGCAATCTGCCTGTCTTGCGAATGGCGCTGGTCTTCCTTTGGTACCATAGAGTCTTATCAGGCATTTATGCATGCTTTGCTGTGCGAGATATTGGTGCTGGTGATTGTACACTATACCTATATTATGCATGTATTTTTGATACTACCTCAAACTTTAAGGGTACTTAGTGAAGGCCCTAATAATCACATTTTATTACGTTTTAATAAAAAAGTTAGACTTATTATTTTCCTTACAAAATTAATTAGCACGCAATGTATCACTACGTTATACTACTTTGTTTTTATTCAAAACGTCGCACTTGTGGACGTGACAGCTGTCACAGAACACTTCTCTCACGTAACAAATTATTTTACGCATTACATTGCTGCTCCAAAATATTTCATAAAATAATCACGCAATTCTAATTTTTTTTTTATATCAGTTTACAGCACTTAAATCTTCGTCTGGTTACAGTTTGAGATAGTATCAAAAGATCACGCTGTATATTATAAGATTTACCAGCCTGTAGCGTCCTTAAGAGATTTGCGGTTATGTATTTGCATCCTGTATTTATTTAAACATAAAACGTGTTTCCGATTGTTTACGCAAGTGTCCTGATGCGGAAACGGAGCGAGTGTCAAGTTAACATTTAAGCTAGAAACACAACGCTAGAGGCGGCGCGGCGCGGAGGCGGTGCCGGTTGTAATATTCGAGCTAAGGTGAAAGAGGCCACACAATAAAGGCTCGGAACCGGTTTATAAAATAGCGTTAAATACCGGTTTATTTGGGTTTAACTCCGAACTTTCATAAGAACGCGAACGTTTTTAAAAACTTAACTATAACCTAAATAAATCGGTTTATTCGACGAGTGACAGCTAGCCGGCCGGCGGCGGGCGGCGACGTTTATCCTGCGCCGGAATAAACCGGTTTTTATTGTTCTAAACCGGTTAATCTGACAAGAACTTTATGGAAATGTTCCCTTAAAAACCGGTATAAAAACAACGAATTCGTGAACGAATCCAAAATTAAAAGGTTTTGCGCCAAGTACATGATAACGGTTTGGAAATTTAACCGGTATCCGAGCTTTGCACACGATACCGTGCTATGCTTATTGCCCGCGCGGTATACTGTGTGCCCTTTCATGTTAGCTCGAATATTACAAGAGGTACCGCCTCCGCGCCGCGCCGCACCGCCCCGCCACCGCTCTCTGTGTGTTTCAAGCTTTACAATACTTCAACAAAAGACGACAAAGGCACTGCCACGGCACTGCCGTTCAAAGGTTGACCTTTATACCCACTTATAGCATAGGGCTGTGTTTCCACCAAAGACATGTACGAGGTTTTAGAAAATGACATGTTAAAGAGACGACTACTTGCAAAATAAACGTTTAGAGTTTGATTTCATATTTATAGTCGACCGGATAGCCAAGTGGTTAGAGTACTTGACTACGAAGCTTCAGGTCCCGGGTTTGATCCCCGGCTGGGGCAGATATTTGTATGAATGTTACGAACGTTTGTTCTCGGGGTAATAATTGACTGACACTTCGGGTGCCGTTGTATTCCGAGTTTTCCCTATGGAAAATCATATTGCACTACAACTGTATTTACAAGCTTTGCTTAGTTTGGGACTAGGCTAAGACAAGGTCGATTGGTTTTGTTGCTTATTACGTAAGCAGAAGAGAATTTTTAAACCCCTCCCCCTCGTCAGCAAAAGCCTGCCCCCCCCCCCGCCCCTTACAACACTCGAAACAAACAAACTCACTTTCCCCTTTATAATAGTAAGGAAAGGATTATAAATGCGAAAGTGTGTGTTTCTGTGTTTGTTTGTATGTATGTTTGTCCGCATATGTGTAGTTTCATGTTAAAATTGCAAATCTTTTAGAAATGCTGAACGGCGCCGCATCGTCGGTCGGCGAGCCGGCGAAGCGGTTCCGCAAGCGCGACAAGATGCTGTTCTACGGCCGGCGGATGCTTCGCAAAGTGAAGTCCATCTCCAACTCGGGCCAGGGGCGCAAGCGGCGGGCGGTGATGCGCTTCGCGAGGAAACTGCTGCAGCTCAAGAAGGAGTCGGCGCCGGAACAGCTTAAGGTGAGGGCGGTATCACACGAGGGCAGAACAGTCTGGCAGGACAGTAAGCAGCACAGTACTGCTACAATTTGAACGCACACGCCGAGACAAAACAGTACAGTTCTGTCTCGGCGTGTGCGTTCAGATTGTAGCAGTACTGTCCTCTCAAACTGTTCTGCCCTACGATTCTGCACTCGTGTGAAATCGGCATGAGGCGGTATCACACGAGGGCAGAACAGTCTGGCAGGATAGTAAGCAGCACAGTACTGCTACAATCTATAATGCCGATTTCACACGAGGGCAGAATAGTGGGGCAGAACAGTAGACAGCTCAGTACTGCTACAATTTGAACGCACACGCCGAGACAGAACTGTACCGTCTTGACAGTATCCTAGGCAGAACAGTTTGCTTCCCCCACCACCTTTCTCGCTCGTCTGTCTTGTGGCTGGACTTGTGTGAACGCGAGGGCAGTGCAGTGCAAAGTGTAGGACAGCGATTTTCCATCGCGATTTCACTCGGACTGTTCTACTCTTTCGCTCTACATTTGAACGCCACTGCCCATCCAAACTGTTCTGTCCTCCTGTCCTGCCCGACTGTTCTGCCCTCGTGTGAAACGGGCATGATGCCGATTTCACACGAGGGCGGAATAGTGGGGCAGAACAGTAGGCAGCACAGTACTGCTACAATTTGAACGCATAGGCCGAGACAGAACAGTACTGCCTTGACAGTAACCAAGGCAGAATAGTTAATAGCCCGCCGGTCTATTTTTTCGGGGCAGTTTGCTTCCCCCACCACTTTTCTCGCTCGTCTGTCTTGTGGCTGGACTTGTGTGAACGCGAGGGCAGTGCAGTGCAAAGAGCAGGACAGCGAGAGCGCACACTTCCCGACTTGTTTTGCAAGTGGCGTGGTTTGCTAAATATTTTTTTCCTATTTATTTCACTCTCTACAATTTCAATTAGCTCATCCAGAGCTATTTTTGCAGCAATTTTTAGTAAGTGGCGTAAATATTGCCGTTGTCGCCGTCGACGCTTCATCGCTATTTCACTCGGACTGTCCTACTATTTCGCCCTACATTTGAACGCCACTGTCCTCTCAAACTGTTCTGTTCCAACTGTTCTGCCCCACTATTCTGCCCTCGTGTGAAATCGGCATGAGGGCGAAATCACAAAACACAGATACCTAGTTCAGAATTCAATCTTCGTACAAGTGGGCTCGAGCAACGCACACATAGACGCTGCTCACGGACAGGATATCTCGGCCCGGTTGGGACCAGTGCGAGCGCGAGTGCCATCCGCTTAGGACACGCCTCTGTGAACTTTTTTGTGCAATAATGGCGCAATAAAAAAAAAGTTATTGTAACTGTTCAGTGGACGGTTGTTTCAATTAAATGATCGTGAATTTCGCCAATAACGAAATCGTCGCAAGATATTTTCTGTGACAAATTTATAATATAACAATGACATTAAAATTAAAATATATTCAAACTCAACCAGAGCTCTCATCATCAGAGCAACACAACCTTGTACCATGCTACTGATTGTTAGATTGAAGACATGAACGCATATGTATTAAGTGACAGATTTTAGAGTCTTAAATCATCCCGTCTTAAATGCTGACGTAACATCCCCCCTTTCTAGGTCCTGGAGCCGCCAGCGGAATACCTGGAGGAGGATCTGACCAGCGACGACCGCGTGCCTCCAGATGCCTTATACATGCTTCACAGCATCAGGGTCTTCGGACACTTCGAGAAGCCAGTGTTCCTTATGTTGTGCAAGCATACGGAGATACTGAATCTGCCCGCCGGGGCGTTCCTGTTCAAAGTCGGTTAGTGGAATCAACACAGAACCAGAACCTCTCCGTCCTTCATGCTTTCCTTCATGTTTTGTCAAGGAAATGTCACTAGATTTAAAATATGACCGTCTAGTTTAAAGATCAAATTATAAATACACTGAATTTAATAATTATAGGCAAATAAAGAACGAAGGTATAGTCACACGGATTGAGAAAGGTATGCTTGGATGGTTTGGGCATGTGGAGAGAATGAGTGAAAACAGATTGACTAAGCAGATCTATAAGACGAGCGTGAATGGGAACGTTGGGAGAGGAAGACCTAGACGAACGTACCACGATCAAATCGGAGACATTCTGAAGAAAGGTCGAGTCAGAAGTACTCTAAACCGACGTGCATGCATGAAAAGATTGATGAATGTAGAGGAAGCGAGAGTTGTATGCCAGAATCATAGCAAGTGGAAGGATGTAGTCTCTGCCTACCCCGTTGGGAAAGAGGCGTGATTTTATGTATATATGTAAAGAACAAAAACGTTTTATTTTTGTTTGATTAGTACACATCCGCATGTTGTTACAGGGGATACTGACGAGAACGTGTATGTCGTCCAGAACGGTCGTGTTAACGTGTACATAACGAATCAGGACGGCAGCAGCCTGTCGCTCAAGGTCGTCAGAGCGGGAGAGAGCGTCACGTCGCTGCTCAGTTTCACTGATGTGCTCACGGTAAGATATCAAGACGTGTACGTCGTCCAGTCAGTCATTAAACTCCCTGCAACTCCTCAATATCTAAAAGAGCGTTTTAAGTTTTTTAAGTTCTTGTCCTTTCGCTCTGCACAAATTTTTCTTCTTACCGTTCTTCCTTCTTCCTCTAAATTCTATCATAAATCCTTTACTATGACTGCCAATTCGTCTTTGAAATTCTCTTCCTTTGGCGTTAAGGCAAGCGAAATTCCCTTCCCATTTTTAAAGACCTCCTAAAGCCTCACTATTTGTCACTAACTTAATGCCGAGTCTTTGATCCTTCTCTATTCTTTTTGTTTTTGTTTATACTGTATCTTTAATTTCCTTTTTATATTCCTTTTGCCACATGCGGCCTTTTGATATTTTGTATTAAGTATATGTAGTTTATAAGTAGTATAGTTGATGTATTTGTTTATTTATACAATTTATATTATATTTTTGTATGGTTTTTAATATTTATTGTCTATTAATTCTACATTTTCGTGTCTTATTTCTGCCACCTACATTAGTCTGTTCATATTTATTAATTTCTCAGAAATTGGTTGTCTGGAAGAGATCGCTTTTTAGCGATAAGACCGCCGATTCCCTACCAGATTTATTTTTATTTTTGTAATGTCTCTTTACTACTTTTGGTGATCAATAAAGAATATTATGTATTGTATTGTATTCTAAACGTCGTTTGCAGGGTCACTCCCAACCGTACAAGACAGTGAATGCGAAAGCCCTAGAGGACTCGCAGGTGATCAAGCTGCCTATGCGAGCGTTTCAGGAGGTGTTCCACGAATATCCGGACATTTTCGTCCGGGTCATACAGGTTAGTTGCCAAGGCTCGGATACCGGTTAAATTTCCAAACCGTTATCATGTACATGGCGCAAAAGCTTTTCATTTTGGTTTCGTTCGCGAAACCGTTATTTTTAAACCGGTTTCTAAGGGAACATTTCCATAAACTTCTTGTCAAATTAACCGGTTTAGAACAATAAAAACCGGTTTACTCCGGTGCAGGATAAACGTCGCCGCCCGCCGCCGGCCGGCCAGCAGTCACTCGTCAAATAAACCGGTTTATTTAGGTTATAATTAAGTTCTTAAAAACGTTCGCGTTCCTATGAAAGTTCGGAGTTCAACCGAAATAAACCGGTATTTACCGCTTTTCTATAAACCGGCTCCGAGCCTTGTTAGTTGCTATAGGCTGGTGTACTGTAACGGTGTTGGTAAAGACTAGAGTCATTTCAGTGTTCGTTTTATAAGACTTCGCTAGTTTTAGTCGTTTAATCAAAGCTTAAGTTATTTTCAACGTGTCGGGGATTTCAGTCTTCTATAGAGACTCGAGTTTTCTACAGAATACTCGAGTCCTGAGGAGGAGTGACGAGGACTTTATAAATAAAGACTTCAGTGTTTTGTTTACACATAAGGCTTTTTGAACAACTTAATTGTGATTACAACATAATGTAATTGAGTGTACTCTATCAATCAGTACAGCTTTCAGTTTTAAATTCTGTCTGTTTATCCGATTTCCTCAATTTATTACAAACCAAACTTTTTACCTTGTATATTCCTGCTTGCTACGAAAATATACATGTTTCTACAAACGCATTCACTCAATAAGAAACCCCTTTCTAATAAAACAAACACGCTCATACTGACGATTTTTCGATTCGACTCGAGTCTTTGAGGCACGCTTAAAGTTCAAAAAGACATTTCTAAAGCTTGAGTTGTAACTGAAGGACTTGACTTATCAAGTCCTCGAGTCTTAACTCGAAAAAGGACTAGACTCACGACTTAGTAGACTAGACTTAGTAGACTATTAAGTCCTTTAAGCTCAAAGTCCCGTAAATATGAGTCGAGTTCTTAAAATGTGGACTTCAAAAACTCGAGTCTTTAGAAATAGAAATTACAATACAATACAATACAAATACTCTTTATTGTACACCAGAAATAATAAGCGACACAGAAAAACACGTACACAGATAAAATTGTTTATTTAAAATTGTTTATTTCTTAGAATATGGTACGTACAGGTAGCTTTGCCAGATTATTGTATATAATATTGTTTTCCAGATTATAATGGTGCGACTGCAAAGGGTAACGTTCACCGCTTTGCATCAGTATTTAGGACTCAGCGCGGAGTTGGTTAATCCGGTGAGTTTCACCATTAACTTGTGTTGTTTATTTGTACCTAATAATATTGTTGTCTTGTATTGTGTATAAATGTATTTTCTTTCTTTCTTTCTTTCTAACTTTGACCAGTGGCGTAGCTCGGAAAAGGGCCCCGGTGTATAAAGAAAGAATTGGGCCCTCACACCTCTTTCCACGCAGCTTGAACTTTTATTGGCCTTCAAAAACATTAAAAGAAATGGCTAGAGCCTGCTCAGATTTTTTTTTTCACTTCTCATGCTCTTAAAGTTCGTGTTTATGCTGTATCTAGGCGACATAAAATGACTTTTTATGCTCTAGTGTATGAAATAAAATCTTCGTCTAAGACCAACTTAAGACCAAGGTAATCAGGTGTCAACAGCCACAAACAAAAAAGTTTCTACATATGTTTTTAAATAATTTTTAATTTATGTAAAACCAAAAATCAATCCAACCAATCATATGAAATCATAAAAAATAAAGGGTACATAGAAAGTGAATTATTGCTTCCACTGTTGCTATTTAATTTCCTCGCAATCGAAGTGAAAAGCAGAGTGTAAAACTTGAGCATTAAACCCATTTTCCCCTCGACGTGTCTATCCACCCTCGCCGGACTGGCTCGGGTGGCTATATGAACGTTTTGAGTAAAATGGCTCGTTTTATGCTCTTGTTGTACAATCTATTCCTCTATTTCTTTTATGCTCCTCTCCTTTCAAAGCTTAGGTTAGAAGGCCCCTTGAGGTCCGAGGCCCTGGTTCACTGCATTACCTGGCCATACAATAGCTACGTCACTGACTTGGACTAGCTTTTCCTGGTTGCTTGACCGGTTTTTATACTATCATCATCATCATCATCATCTCATCCTATATACGTCCCACTGCTGGGCACAGGCCTTCTCTCGGAATGAGAGGGCTTGGGCCATAGTTCCCACGCGGGCCCAGTGCGGATTGGGAACTTCACACGCACCATTGAATTGCTTCGCAGGTTTGTGCAGGTTTCCTCACGATGTTTTCCTTCACCGCAAAGCTTGTGGTAAATTGCGTACATGAATTTGGAAAAAGTCAGAGGTGCGAGCCGGGATTTGAACCCACGACCCTCTGCTTGAGAGGCGATAGGTCAAGCCACTAGGCCACCACGGCTTCTTACTTCTTTCTTATATACTATATGTTTGTAAAATTGGGTGCCCGAAATGAGAGATCGGTTGGATTTTTGGACTTTTTACTTCGAAGCCGATTGCAATGGAACAGACAAACAAACTTAAAAACCTTATTTATATTGATGCGCGATACTAGCGCCACAACATTTGTGTTTTATTTTGGAACTACTGAGTTTCATGAATGTCAAGGGGCATCGATCGTTTTTATTAATTAGCAAGCTATCTAGTTCAGCAGATGAACTATAGATGGCGCTGTATCGAACAATGTTTTTTTTAATGTTATAGGGTCGAGAAAAACGGCGCCCTACCACAGTGGCGTCCTCTCCCGGCAGAAAGGTCACAGTGGATTCGAGCACATCGATGCATTCGCCGCACCACACGGATAAGTTCGAGCACAATGTGAGTTGTTATAAGTGTCCCTACCTTAGGGTAATTTACCCTAAATTTAGGGTATTTTTACGCCTTTAGGGTTTTTGGGGTAGAAAAATACTTAGGGTATTTTTGGGGTAGAAAAATATTTAGGGTATTTTTAGGGTAGAAAAATATTTAGGGTATTTTTTGGGGTAGAAAAATATTTAGAGTATTTTTAGGGTAGAAAAATATTTAGGGTATTTTTTGGGGTAGAAAAATATTTAGGTTAATTTAAGGGTAGAAAAATATTTAGAGTATTTTTTGGGGTAGAAAAATATTTAGGGTATTTTAAGGATAAAACTTTTCGAATAAAATGTACGGTTTCAAGAAAAAATACTGCAGCTGACATAGAAGGCCAAGACTATTATTATGGATGCATTCCAAGAATGTTTCGAAACGGTGTAGTAGGGTAATTTACCGCAGCGTTAGGGTAAAAAAAATCTAAGGTGGCAACACTGGTTGTTATAATACGTTAAAGTTATGTTTGATGCCTGTTACAGGTCGATTCATGAGAGCTAGCGCAAATAGATTGAATGAGTGATGTGACATTACTTTCGTTCAATCCATTCATGCCAGCCCTTGTGAATCGACATGTAAACAACAACAACGCACACAAACAAAAACTTCGCAATGCCATAATGTCCAACTATTGTATTTGGGCCAATCAACTTTTTTATCGACACTAATCTGTCCGCGGCATTTTTCAAATAATTGCGGATTTTTGTAAGTAAACGTGTTTTTTGTATAATTTAATAGATGGTGCACATGAATACATGCCATCCCACGTAAGTTCAACCTATTAAACCGTGAAATATCTTGTTGGAAGTACGACTTTTTGGTAACGCCAGAGACAATTTTGGTAACGCAGGAGACGCCCGAAGTGTCGGTAAAATAGTTGATTGGCCCATTTATGTAAATATAACTACTTTTTACGTTTTAAAAGTTGATTGTAATTCTGAGCAAAATTAGACTTATCCAAATAAATCATTTCATATTCAAGACTGTTCCAATATCTGTAGATTACTATTTAAATTACCTATTAAAATCGGACATTCCATTCAAAAGATATTACGAATTTAAAAATATCAATCTAATCAAAAATGCATACAATTTTACTTTACATCGACGCGCCCCGGCTTCGCGCGTGTATAGTTTTTGGGAAAAGGAGCTGAAAAATGTGTTCGAGGTGAGACCTTTTTACCCGACTGTCCAAAGGACGGTTATTTTGTAAACATGGGATGATGACGCCATTAAAAAATAATTCGAAGGCACAACTCCAGTGAAAAAACGCTTTATTTTAGCCGTGAAAACCAGATTAATTTTAGATTTACTGTAAAATTAGATTTTTTGTTGCTTTAAAACAAATAAATAGTTAGTTGATTGAGTTGCCGGATAATGACGTCATAATTCGCTATTGCCATTGAAACTCTATGGGAGAATTGTGTTTTGACAGCTCATAAAAAGTACGTCAGTTGATTGGTGGAGTCAACATCCCTATTGCACGTGCAGAGCCGGGGAGGGGCGCTAGTTCTTCGTAAAGTACGCTAGGACTCGAGAGGCTATAGGGAATATTACTGCTATGTTCTGCCGTCAGAATGGAGCACTAGCACAAACCGCAATCAGTTTTTTTATGTCTTAAATGTCTCTTAAATGTCCGTAAAATGTCATAATATCATGTCATTTCAATGTTTTATTTTTTGTAAATATAGCTCTACTACCTTTTACTCGCGATTTCGCTTGCGTGGAATCCGGTTATCGCGCGCTGTTACTTTGGGAACTGTGCATTTTCTGGGATAAAAAGTAGCCTATGTCACTCTCTGGCGGCTCATAAATAATGGCCTATAAATTATGTCACGTCATGCCAAACATCCGTCGCTGTGTTTTGACGTGAAAGACAGACAAACATACAAACACACTTTCGCATTTATAATATTAGTAGGTATAGATTGTTACTATTAATGTAAATATGTTATTTTGTTACTAACAAATGGGCCAATCAACTTTTTTACCGACACTAATCTGTCCGCGACATTTCAAACAATTGCAGATTATTGTAAGTAAACATGTTTTTTCTGTAATTTAATAAATGAAGTACATGAATACATGCCATCCTACGTAAGTTCAATCTATTAAACCGTGAAATAATTTGTTGGAAGTACGATTTTTTTGGTAACGCCGGAGACAATTTTGGTAACGCAGGAGACGCCCAAAGTGTCGGTAAAATAGTTGATTGGCCCAAATATGTCATGATCCATCATGGCCACAAACTATAAAGAAAGCTGACATCACGGCGGTATGTGCCAGTGTCGCCCCCTGTGCAGAGCTTTGCGTAATGTTCCATATAGAACCTTCACTCTATGCCTCCTCTACATATCGACGGATGCGTCGGCAGATTGTATCTGCGGATGCGTCCGCCGAGGTGTAGAGGGTGGTTTTTGCTTGTCTGTGGTAGGTATTTAACGTCGGCCGATGCATCTGCCACTCATCCGTTTGTTGTCGGTTTTTCGACACGGATCAAAGGGTGACAGCGCGAACGCAGCGCGCCTGTCCACACGTCTGCCGATGTGTGGACGGATCGCAATTTATCCGAAGATATGGTTGCGGATCCATCTGCCGACGCATCCGTCGATATGTAGAGGAGGCATTATTATTAGTTCTGTGGCCCTCTTCAAGTGTTATCCCTTTGTAGCCCACCAACTGACTCTCATACCACATTATATATATAAGTTAAAGCAGTATCGAAGCTACGAACAAATCGATTGAAACGAACACTGCACTGCAGTACCGCGAGCCTCCCTCAGAGGCCGTGTAGAGCGCGCGTCTGTGTGAGTGAGTTTCATACTTCGTAGCTTCCATACTGCTTTAGCTTATATATACAGGGTGGCCCTTTTATATCGGTCAGTATGGGAAAGTCTGAAACTATACGACATACGAAAATTTCTTCTTAGGAACCATGACATCGATTTTAATAACAAGAAATACTGCATTCATGCATTTAAAAAAAACCTGTACTCAGCCCGGGAATCGAACCCGGTTGTTTTGAAAAAAAAAAAACTTATACTATTTCTATTTAGATATCGATTGTGTACGTCTTAAGCAGTAAATGTCTCCATGAAACATTGTCTAAAATGAATAAAATGCGTTGTTTTCACATACTTTAATTTATTTTAGTAGGTGTTCGAAGTGTCCACCGTTACAATATTCAACAAATTCTGTCATGGAGAAGTGTATTAAAGTATGTGCAAACAATGCATTTTATTCATTTTAGACATAATATTTCATGGAGACATTTACTGCTTAAGACGTACACAATCGATATCTAAATAGAAATAGTGTAAGTTTTTTTTTCAAAACAACCGGGTTCGATGCCCGAGCCGAGTACAGGTTTTTTTTTAAATGCATGAATGCAGTTTTTCTTGTTATTAAAATCGATGTCATGGTTCCTAAGAAGAAATTTTCGTATGTCGTATAGTTTCAGACTTTCCCATACTGACCGATATAAATGGGCCACCCTGTATACTTACCCTTACTAACGTTTGCATGCAGCAAGAGAACGGGCACCACGTGTCCTCGCCCATTAACATCAGCCGGAGGCCGCGGCCCGATATGGTGCCCGACGTCGCTAGTAGTAACACTCCGCAGGTAACTCCCATAAAGTACGGCGTGTTTGTTTTGATTTCCGTTAACTTTAAGGGGGCTCGTGTTGACATGGCACATGGGCGGCGGTGATTGCTATATAAAAATATTTTTAAAAAATGTTCTACAGGTCAAATGATGTTGATTTCTCTAAGACAGCGTCGGCCCTGGAATAGAGCAAGAGTAGCGAGATAGCAAAGGGTGCGGTTTTCCAGTTTTTAGTGTAATAAAAAATATGATAGGCGCGGAAGTGGTGTAGACAATCTCGCTCTACCTATACTTCATTTAATTTAGGAT
The DNA here is from genome assembly GCA_037349165.1 of Choristoneura rosaceana. Taxonomy (NCBI): domain Eukaryota; kingdom Metazoa; phylum Arthropoda; class Insecta; order Lepidoptera; family Tortricidae; genus Choristoneura; species Choristoneura rosaceana. The sequence continues at coordinate 4,240,351 of JAZBNJ010000006.1, read as the reverse complement.
CAGAAACCACAATAACATTATATAGCGTCTGATCAACTATTTCTTACCTAGCAAATAGTCCAGTACAATAGTCTGGGAACCGCAAAATAAAATTGTTTTAATGCCACTTTATTTGCGTGTCCTCAATTGTTATTCTAGTACAAATTGTAAGGAGATTACAGTTCACGAGCCGCAATATAATGTTGCTGTGGTTTCTTATTCTAAAGTAAATGAAGTATAGATCAATTAATCAGGCGCTGCTCCAAGACACTAGTGGCCTAACTTTTACTATTTAAAAGATAATCAAGGTTTAACTTCCTGACCAATAAAACTACTTTTTTTAATGTGCGTGTTTTTAATAACAATAGGACTAAAGTGTTTTTAATTCACACGTATTAAAAAAAACTTATCTCTGTCATGTGTCACGTCAATGGTCACTCAAGTTTGTGAATATTATGTATGTTTTTTTTTCATTTGGCCGAAATTTTAATTACATGTAGTTTCTATCGAAGCCTGTCGAAGTTAACGGAAATCAAGGAATACACGGTGTTTAACAAGGTGTACCAAACTAAATCCCTAGACCTACTAAGACTAACCCCCTTATTCATAAACGACAATCAAACCTATTTTAGTTAAAATGCCGCTAAAATTCGTTTGTCCTTATCTGTCACTTCGACATTTGTATTTGTTAGAAAGGGACAAAGCATTTGTTAGTTAACATAGGCTTGTTAAGTTTTATGAATAAGGGGGTAAACCTTTAACTACCATTGGTTGTATATTATTGATTAATTTTGTGACATCATATACACTGAGAGAGAGTTAGGTTAAAACTGCGCCCCCCACAGATACGAACTGCTCCCAGAAAAGTAGGTTATTATGTCATGCGATATTTTGGCAAGAGTATGTTATGCCAAATGATACATTTGGTAATAATACTTGGTAATATGAAACATGACCAAGTATTTATTTGCGAAACAATAATTTGCCAAAGAAACGTATTAACTGTAAAATTACGATAAGTTTTTTTGCCAAATGATAATTTGAGTAAAATATTTTGGTATGTGATACTTTGGGAAAAGTTTTTTGCCCTTATAGTAATCCTTTTATATTGTTTAACTATGAGGGATTAATTATCATAATACTAATATTTATAACACCTTCAATTGAATATGTACCATATTGTAATTTTAGCAAGGTATTTGTGTACATATCGTCACTACTTTGAAAAAATCTCGTAACTGAAATCAATACGTTAACAAAAATGAATCTTGACGTAATGTTCATAAAGTTCACTCTAAAAATAACGATTTTAAGATACGAGCATTTTAAAAAGTAGTGACGATTTGTTTATTTGTTTACATTTATGTGGTCGCTATATACACTGCGCCTGGAAAAGGGTCAATTGAAAACTGATTGGTCACAAACTTGTTTCCACAGCAGCAGCCAGACGTTCAGCCTAACTCGTCGTCCTTCCACAGGAATAGAGAGGGATCCTCGTTCAAGAAACCGAACACTGACAATTTGGATGAACAGGTAAACCTGAGAGCGTTTGGCAACAGATAAATGAATCAAAAACAATAACTTTTTTTTTTTAATTCGACTGAAAGGAAAACGAGCAAGTGGCTCTCCTGGTGGTAAGAGATCACCACCGCGGGTGATGCCCAGTTTTGTTTTTTATGAAAAATAAAAACAACACCGATACTGAATTTAGCGTGATTATAATTCTTGTGACTTGTCTTTCCGTTGTGCTATAGAAACGTGGGACGCTAATGACGTTTGACCGCGCGGTCATAACGCTCGAATGCCTGGAGGCTTATGTCCAACAGTGGATGTCCTATGGCTGAGATCATAATGATAAGGAGTGAAAAAGCACAGTATTGACAGAACATTTTGTTGCAGGCTCTCATACAAATAGCGACAGAGGCATTCATGAAAGAGCTAGGGTTAGAAAACGACCAGTTGCTCCAAGGCACAGTGCAAGTCAGGGACCTTCCTGCCGGCACCTATATCATGAAGGAGGAGAGTCATAAGGTACGTTGTCATCATGGGTGATCAACTAGGGGTGAATGATCTCTATTGTTATTATATACTCGTACCTAGAGATTTTCCTAGCAATGATGTAAGAGTTTGACCAAATAAAAACATTGACAGTTATCGACATCGATAGTTGGTCATACTCTAACAACGTTTCGTTCGTGCTAGGAACATATCTAGACATAGTTATGTTATGATAGTATAGTTATGCCACAGGATTATAGGCTACCTGTTGGTCGAAAAAAAAAACTTTTCATGTACAAGTCCATTCAAAAGAGTTGGCACGAATGGATTGAAGGAAATAGTGTCACTTAGACAATTTTGTAGGAAAATGACAGACGTATGATATTTGGTTCGATCAACTTTTTCTTGTACCGCGTTGCCATGGTTACGTCCCCCGGACAACTCTTTAAAACCACGAGTTTCTATGTTTTCTGTGGTTAAAATTCATCGAGTATAAATCTTGTCATTTGGCGTTCTGCAGAATCAACCGCAACCCTGTCATCGCAACTGACATTAGCCCAAGCCTTAAGGCCGCCATCAAGGGGAATAATAATAATAATAATTCTTGTCATAGTTACAAGCTCATTATTTTAAAGACTACTATCTCCTAAGCATAGTCAAAGTCAAAGTCAAAATATCTTTATTCAATTTAGGCTAAAACAAGCACTTATGAACGTCAAAAAAATCTACCACCGGTTCGGAATAAACCTCTGTTGAGAAGAATCCGGCAAGAAACTCAACGAGGTATTTTTTTTATAAACAAATTCACAATATTTATAAATAATATTTATATTCTATACATATCACAAGTTTTTATACATATTAGTCGCATATCTATATTAAGTAGTTTTTTAAGAAAATCTGTAACTGTTGTCTCTTAGACTTGGATGTTATTCTGTCAATAACAAACGAGAAAAAGTTGATTGACCTTGATTGTTTGAAAAAGTGTATTCAAGTAGTTAATACACAGATCATCACTACTTTTAAAAATACTCGTATCTCAAAATACATAATTTTCTGAGTGAACTTTATGAACATTATGTCAAGGTTCAATTTTAATTATTATTATTATGTTTTTAATTATTATTATTATTAAGTTTTTATAGTTTAATTCATTTCTAAATGTATTATTTGTTCCTCAATAAATATATATTACTAAAATTAGGTAGTTAAGTCATTTTGTTGACTTATTATTTTAGATACGAGATTTTTTCAAAGTAGTGACGAGATCATTTTATTCGCGAATACTGTCAGAGTGCCAACTACAGTTCTCAAGTTTTCTGACCAACGAAGTATCGCTGGATCGCTAGAGATCGTTTGAGGTTTGTTTGATATACAATATTTATTTTATTCAAATCAATACAATAGGGTTACAATACAAATAAACAAAGTCCTATTTACTGTCCATAAATAGACATGGAACAAGAATAATGAAATGAAATGAAAATGAAAATGAAAAATATTTATTGTTGTTAATTAAGACATAGGAGGTTTAGACGGAGAATAGGACGGAGTGGAGGAGATTAGGAGAGGGTTACATCCAGCAGTGGATAGATAAAGCCTGAAAAAGAAGAGAGAGAGAGAGAATTAAGACATCTTATGTACTAACATGTGAGATCTCCTATTAAGTTTACAAAGAAACCTGTTTTGATTGACTTGTTTTTCCCTGAAAGCTCTTTTATAGTGTCAGGGGCGAGCCGGAAATATCACAGGTACAGCGAACGCGTGTGTTCGTGTGTTTTGAACTAGATTAGACTCATACGATACACGTCTTTAAAGGCCTAAGGCTTGAAACGCACTGACAGTGGTGGCGGAGCGGTGCGGCGCAGAAACGCTACCGCTTGTAATATACGAGCTTACATGAAAGAGTCCGCATAGACCGCGCGGGAAATAAGCGTGGCGCGTACGTACTCTTTCATGTTAGCTCCAATATTACAACCGGTACCGCCTCCACGCCGCACCGCTTCGCCACAGCTGTCAGTCGTTTCAAGTTTTATTGTCTTATACATTTCGAATCACAAGCGTTTGACCATTTCTTTCTATCACACGGTATAATACGAGGAAATAAAGGGATGGCGGAATGTCAGTGCGATAGACAATACGGCCTCTGAACCCTCAATACGATCTTTCGTTTTAGCAACGTTTCAGTTTTTAAAAGGATAATAGATGAAACACATAATTGTCATTTGATATAATGCAATTTTCACAGAAATTATACAAGCGAAATGTTTGCAGAAATATTTTATAGTACTTAAACCTAACCTAAATCGATTAGTAGAGTACATTCATAGAAGTTTGTATAATTAAGTTTCACAGAGATTTTATGCTATGTCAAGTGACCATTATATATTTTGTTCAATTTTTTTTTTTACTTTTTATTTTGGAACGTTCCTGTCAAAAGCCATACACAACATTTGTCATTGTCCATATTTTTAGTGTAAAAATGGAATTTAGTCGAATGTTTACAGAATAAATGTTTTCTGAGTATTTTACTAAATCGTTCGTACCCATCGTGTGTAACAGAGTACAAAGCATGCTTTGAGACAGAACCACACCGTGCGAAGAAACGGGACAGAGATTAAAGTTTCAAAGAGTGTTCATAAGTTAATAATCATTTTTTCATCACTTAAGCTCTGAAAGTAGGATGCATTTAAGTAAGTAAATTTAAAAATCGAATGGTGCTCCTTTGTATTCACGAACTGGTAAACAAGGAGATTGTAATGCGTAATACTTTTTTTTTTGTGTGTTTATGGCGTTTGCTGCGAGGCACTTTGCCAATGTCATGTCAGATTGCTTGGTTTGGTTGGGTTTTGTTTGACTATCTCATTTATTGCAGAGCGATTGGAATTGGGTTGAAATAACCCAGGGAAGGGACACTGTGGCAATTAGTTTACAAGAAATTTACAATTTTTGCGATTAAGTATTTACATTTTCATTGTGTAATACTTAACTCTAATAATAATGCTGTTGGCCAGTGCTGACTGAATGTGACAAAGCCAAAGAGCGAGAGGCCATTAAAAAAAAAGTCGGTTTCGCGCGATAAATTTTCTTCACCTCTGTTACAAACACATTACAATCTACTATTAACTCCACCACCAATACAGAAAATGTCTCAAGAGAAACAAAACAAACCTGCATTAATAGAGATTTAGTTAAAATTAAAAGAAACATCTACATTTAACGGTCTTTCTTTAAATTTTATTATATTTGTTACAGAGATGTGTAGTTGTGTACTTGTATTATCATAGGCGTTGGTATGAACCTTAGTCTCTGTTTAGTTTCTTTACTTCACATACAGTCAACTACAGATGTATCTATACGGCTAAAGTTACAAAAATAAGTATATACGATTTGAAAATTAAGGCAATAAAGTCGTAAAGGTCGTTTTGGACGTACCGATCACTTAGTAATTAACTGTACCACAAAAGATGCCTTAGGGTGCGATTCCATAGAAGCGGAGATGCAGAATCTGACCAATCGCATTAATTGAAATCCCAATTCAATCCGTTGTAATGGACCTCGATTTCAATTAACGTGATGTGACAAGTCATTTCAGCAATTTGCCGCTCTTCTATGGATGCTGTAACAAGGCGTGATTGCTATTATGTTTTTGACAGGACGTGGCGCTGGTTTATTTGCTGTCAGGCGCTCTGCTGGTGTCCCAAAGAGTGGCGGAAGGGGACGGCGAGGTCCACATGTTCACCGCTTATCCTGGTAATTCGTTATTTATGTTGACGACATGATCGAGTTCCAACCCCAGTCGCGGTATTTGTATGAAACGAATGTTCTAGAGTTTAGGGTGTTAAACATCGTCACTAGTTTGAGAAAATCTCGTATCTCAAATTAATACGTCAACAAAATTGACTCTTAAAATAATGTTCATAAAGTTCACTCAGTAAAATTATCGATTTTAAGATACGGGCTTTTTTCAAAGTAGTGACGATATGTATCTACTTATTTAAGTACTAGCTTATGCCGGCGACTTCGTCTGCGCGGATTCAGGTTATCGCGAGGTGGCGCCCTCTACCGGAAAAAAAAGGTATCCTATATTGATCCTTGGGGTTCAAACTACCTATTTACCAAATTTTCGTGGTTTCGACGTGAAAGCATAACAGACAGACATACAGACAGAGTTACTTTCGCATTTATAATATTAGTAGGGATGTTTATCCATCGCTGTAACAAAAGCCTTCTTTACTTTGGGACTAGGTCCATTCAAAGTCTAGTTGACTTTGACTCTATCTATTAGATTTCTATCACTCCTGCTGGCTCGTGCTGAGGCACCGACTACCAACTCGATCAGCTTTTTTAAATTGTTTTTTTTTTCCCAGGTGAAGTCGAAGGTGGCCTAGCGGTTCTGACAGGCGAGCCGTCCTTCTTCTCTATAAGAGCGAAGCACTTCTCCCGCATCGGTCTACTCTCGAAGACAACAGTGTACAGCATCATGCGCGAGCGGCCCTCCGTCGTGCTGCATATAGCGAACAGCGTCGTGCGACGTCTCTCGCCGTTCGTGCGGCAAGTCGACTTCGCTCTCGACTGGGTGAGTGCTTTTACCACGCGGAGTCGAAGGCCAAGCTGCCTTCTATATTCGAGTGAAGCATTTCACCCGCTTCCGCTCTCGAATGCTTTTATCGGGCGGAGTCGAAGGAGGCCTAGCCGTCCTCTATCCGAGCGAAGCACTTCTCCCGTTTCCGCTCTCGAATGCTTTTACCGGGCGGAGTCGAAGGAGGCCTAGCCGTTCTCTATCCGAGCGAAGCACTTCTCCCGCTTCCGCTCTCGAATGCTTTTACCGGGCGGAGTCGAAGGCGGCCTAGCCGTTCTTCTCTATCCGAGCAAAGCACTTCTCCCGCTTCCGCTCTCGAATGCTTTTACCGGGCGAAGTCGAAGGAGGCCTAGCTGTACTTCTGTATCCGAACTAAGAATTCTCTCGCATCGGTCTCCTATCGAAGGCGACATTGTACAGTATCAAGTGCACCGACTCTCGATCGTGCTGTATGTATATGTAATACCTGGGCCTCAGGAGGTTGTAAAAAATTTCAAGTTGGAGATACATCAAGACTTTGAATGAACATAGTTTTTTCCTCATCCCCAGGTATTCTTGGAATCTGGCCGAGCGGTGTACCGGCAAGACGAAGAGTCTGGCTCTACTTTTATAGTGCTGAGCGGGCGGCTGCGCTCGGTCATAACACACCCTAACGGCAAGAAGGAGCTCGTCGGGGAGTACGGCAAAGGGGATCTGGTCGGCATTGTGAGTACTCTAGTAACGACAAAGTAGCGGGTAAAAATGCACCGTTCCATCGATGCTTTATCAACCGGTTACTGGCAAGGCTCGGATACCGGTTAAATTTCCTAACCGTTATCATGTACTTGGCGCAAAAACTTTTCATTTTGGTTTCGTTCGCAAAACCGTTATTATTAAACCGGTTTTTAAGGGAACGTTTTTATAAAGTTCTTGTCAGATCAACCGGTTTAGAACAATAAAAACCGGTTTATTCCGGCGCAGGATAAATGTCGCTGTCCGCCGCCGGCCGAATAAACCGGTTTATTTAGGTTATAGTTAAGTTCCCAAAAACGTTCGCGTTGTTATGAAAGTTCGGAGTTAAACCGAAATAAGCCGGTATTTACCGCTATTATATATATTTATATATTATATTATTAGGTAGAAATGGTGACGGCGACGCGTCGCAGCACGACGGTGATGGCGGTTCGCGACTCGGAACTGGCCAAACTGCCGGAGGGACTGTTCAACGCCATCAAGCTGCGGTTCCCAGTGGTGGTGACGCGGCTGATCAACTTGTTGGGGCACAGGATACTCGGTGAGCGCGATGGCGAAACCATCATTGACGACCAGATGGCCCAGTGGTTAGAGCACCTGACTGTGAAGCTTGAGGTCCCGGGTTCGAATCCCGGCCGGGGCAGATATTTGTATGAATAATGCGAATGTTTGTTCTCGGGTCTTGGATGTTTAATATGTATTTAAGTATGTATTTATCTATATAAGTATGTTTATCCGTTGCCTAGTGTCCATAACACAAGCTTTGCTAAGCTTACTTTGGGACTAGGTCAATTGGTGTGAATTGTCCCGTGATATTTATTTATTTATCATCAACATACCAGCCGTAGGTAGTCCACTGTTGAACATGTATCACCAACACCCCCAGCCTATATACGTCCCACTGCGGCAACTGAGGACAAGAGTTCTTGGGCCATAGTTCCCACGCGGGCCCAGTGCGGATTGGGAACTTCGCACGCACCATTGAATTGCTTCGCAGGTTTGTGCAGGTTTGCTCACGATGTTTGCCTTCACCGCAAACCTCGTGGTAAATTTCAAATGCAATTCCGCACATGAATTTAGAAAAACTCAGAGGTGCGAGCCGGGGTTTGAACCCACGACCCTCTGCTTGAGAAGCGATAGGTCAAACCACTAGGCCACCGCGGCTTCCGAACATGCATCTCTATAGTTTAATTACTTACTTTGACCAGGGGTTGGACACTCCGCAGTTTAGGTACAGGAATATTTACTTGTTTATTAAAGGTACTTTATTGAGTTCATTTTAATACCCACTGTTATCTTTATTCATCGATAAGTGGGAACCCTCTCTCTTACCGCCAAACCGGTTATAAGTCCACGGTGTACAAGGGAATATGAACGCTCGTGTAACATGATAAGTTTCAATTTGGCGTGCAAGTCGTAAGAGTAGGTAACGATTTATACCTAAACTTTGCTTTTGTTCGAAAGAGTCCATCCTGTACGGTAGTACTATTACTTATTCTGTGCTTTGACAGGATCTTGGCAGAAACCAACAGCGGGTCTGAGCGGCGCGACACTTGAGCCTCGAGTCTCTGCGCACAACTTCTCGACGGTCGCCGTTGTACCGGTCAGCGACGACGTACCACTCACGGCGTTCACTTACGAACTGTACCACTCGCTGTGTGCCATAGGTCAGTTCAGAATGTAGAAACCATAGTGTAATAATAGCGTTTCTACGCATAACTTCTCGACGGTCACGGATGATTGACAATGCTTGTGCAGTCAACGAAAACTGCAGCCACCACAAAACCCGGTCAAGTGCGAGTCGTCCTCGCGCCCGAGGGCTCCGTACAAATTTGTAGACATCTGTGAATATCCAGTATAAGCAGGGCCCCTCTCTGAAGCAAAACATGGTTACCACGGGAGGAGATGACTCTAGAACCCTAGCTACGTTTTTCCTTTTGATGTGCGGACTCCTAAATAGCTCGTTTTTCCGACAAAAACTTACGTCATCATTTTTTTTACAGGGCCGACTGTACGTCTGACGTCAGATGTAATACGCAAGCTGCTCGGACTGACCATAATGGATCCCAACAACGAGTACCGGCTCAGCTCTTGGCTGGCGCAGCAAGAGGACAAGCATAAAGTAAGACTTAGATGGATTAATATTAAATGAATACATACTAATATTATAAATGCGAAAGTGTGTTTGTATGTTTGTGTGTTTGTCCGTCTTTCACGCCGTACTGGACGGATTTGGATGAAATTTGGTAAAAAGTTAGTTTATAACCTGTATTAAAACATAGGATATTTTTATCCCGATATTCCCACAGGATAGGGATAAAATCTCTAAATAACAACCGCTGAGCTTAGAGTCATGAAATTTGGCATGGGTGTCTTAATTTAACGTCAATGAAAACCACGATGTAATAATTTAAGGGAATTCCCACGAGAATATAATAAAATACCGGAATTTCAATTCAACTGTTACATCTAATGATTTACGCGTGCGAAACCGCGGGTAAACGCTAGTAGGATAATATTTTCATCCCCCAGGAAGCTAACGTAAATTTGGAGTTGAAATAAAAAATACAAAAAGACTCCAAATAGTAATCTTGGTGAATTAAGACGTTGCATAATTTAACTTGTTTTGACAGGTTGCCTTGTACCAGTGCGATCCCAGCCTGACGCAGTGGACGCAGCGTTGCATCCGGCAAGCGGATTGCATCCTCATCGTGGCTCTGGGCGACAAGCAGCCCAGCATTGGGAAGGTCAGTCTCGTGTAATTCAGCGTAAAATCGCCTGCAATAAAATCGACAAAATTCCTTGTGAAGCCTTAATAGTAGATTGTACAATGAGAGCATAAAACGAGCCATTTTACCCGAGGCGTTCATATAGCCACCCGAGCTGGCACGGCGAGGATGGATAGACACGTCAAGGGGAAAATGGGTTTAATGATCGAGTTTTACACTGCTTTTTTCATGGTGAGGAAAACAAATAGCAACAGTGGAAACAATTGTTCACTTTCTTTGTATCTTTTATTTTTCATGCATTATTATATAATTATATTTTTAGTTTTATTGACTTATTTTGATTAATTTTTAGTTTGAAATAAATTAGAAATTATTTTAAAAAATATGTAGATTTTTTTTATTTGTGGCTGTGGCTGATTACCTTGGTCTTAGACGTAGATTTTACTTTATACACTAGTGCATAAAAAGTCTTGTCACCTAGATCCAGCATAAACACTAACTTTAGCATGAGAAGTGAAAAATCAATTTTCCCGACAGATCGAGAAGGAAATCGAACGTCTCGCGATACGTACACAAAAGGAACTGGTGTTACTCCACCGCGAGGGCGGCGCCAACCCGTGCGGTACCGTCCACTGGCTGAACATGCGCACGTGGGTCAGCCAGCATCACCACGTGCGATGCCCGCACCGCATGTTCACAAGGAAGAGCCAGTACAGAGTGGTGAGTGTTCCGGTCGGTCGGGCGTCTCGCTCGCACGCACGAGGAGTGGTGGTTCGCCTACAATAGTTAGTACTGACGCGCGTTGGAGGGCAGATGCAAACGTGTCGTGGCGTCGGATTTTAAATAGTGTGTCGGCACCTTAAAAGACATATGCTTTACCCTCTAGTTACAAACCTAGGCCCAAAAGCATAATAAAGTACAAGGTAATTAATTAGTATTGGTACGTACATTTCTATGCAAAATCACTAATACTATTTACTCGTACTTTGATATGCATGGGCCTCGCAGTAAGCTTATAATCAATAGGGATGTCGACACCACCAATCAACTGACGTACTTTTTATGAGCTTACACTATTCTCCCATAGAGTTTCAATGGCAATAGCGACTTATGAAAGTCGCTATAAAATTTATTCGCTAATTCAATCAACTAACTATTTATTTGTTTTAAATAATATAAAATGTTTTAAATATTATTAAATAATATCTATACATCACAAGTATTTTTAGACTGTACAAACTTTCGCATTTATAATATTAGTGAGATATACTACACTATGTATACCGTAAGTACTGTAACCACGCGATTGTTATTGTTATTGTGTTAAAAATAAAATTGTGTTAAATACTTGTAATGTATAGTATATAGATATCATTTATAAATCTGTTATCAAAAAAAAATACCTCGTTGAGTTTCTTGCCGGATTCTTCTCAACAGAGGTTTTTTCCGAACCGGTGGTAGATTTTTTGACGTTCATAAGTGCTTATCATAGCCTAAATTGAATAAAGAAATTTTGACTTTGACTTTGACATTGCCCGCAGAGCGAGTTGTACAGCAAAGTACTGATGTCCGAAGCCAGCGTGCACTCGGACTTCTCGCGGCTGGCGCGCTGGCTGACCGGCACCTCGGTGGGGCTGGTGTTGGGCGGCGGCGGCGCTCGGGGCGCCGCCCACGTCGGCATGATACGCGCCATACAGGTAACTGCAACACTCTAACCCCCTTATTCATAAACGACAATCAAACCTATTTTAGTTAAAATGCCGCTAAAATTCGTTTGTCCTTATCTGTCACTTCGACATTTGTGTTTGTTAGAAAGGGACAAAGCATTTGTTAGTTAACATAGGCTTGTTAAGTTTTATATATAAGGGGGTTAAGGTGGGTACTGACCAACGTTACGATGTGTAATCTAGCATTCGTATCGAGCATGTTACGCATTGAGAATGTTCGCTGTGTTCTAAAAATCGGCGTAACATGCTCGTCAAAACTCTGTGCTAAGCATTCGCCGCCAGCCGCCAGTTCACTCAATAGCGTACTGACTGAACCGCGTAACAGTCAAAGGATTCGTCAAAAAACCGACAGCCGGGTGGAGCACTCGAAGCGAGCAACGAGCCGCTCGCTGCTCGCTGGTTTCCCCGTAACACTACGTACTGACTGCATGAATGCTCGCTGTGTAACATGTTACATTACATTTCGTAACGTTGGTCAGTACCCACCTTAACAGCCTTATTCATAAAAAGTTAGAGCCTCCTTGAAGGCTCCTTGAAGACCCGATGCTAAAAAACATAATTCATAAATGTCTGTTAGCGCTAATCAGTCGATCAAGGCTTTGCTAAAGTTAGTGGACCGAAGACCCTCCTTTATCTCCCTGCTAAGTCACAAAATGGCCGCCACAAATTTGAACAGCTGACTTTGACAAGTCAAGTCTGGGCAAGTCAGATCGCTCGCGCTTGTTTTGTCATACACACTACACAAAGACACCGACATGAAACACAAGGTATATGTAGTGTGTAGGGCAAACACCCGCAAGGGATCCTGCTTCATAGGTAAACGGGGCATAATATATTGTGTTGGCAACAGAGAACATACAATTTCTAGGGGTATAAAGGTGACCTGTGATCGTACTTTTTCCAGCATTTTTGGTGCAATGACGTGAAATGACATACGACAGCGACCTAGGGTTATCGACGTGTATAATATGACTGACGTTTAAAATTATGTAATATTTTAAAGTCATTATTATATTATAAATTTGTCGGGTGTTACGTCAGCATTTAAGACGGGATGATTTAAGACTCTAAAAGTGGTAAAAATATGGTAACATTCGGTAGCATGGTGAACGGTTATGTTGCTCTGATGATGAGAGCTCTGGTTGAGTTCGAATATATTTTAATTTTAATGTCATTGTTATGTATGTATGTATGTATGTAAACTCTTTATTGTACAAAATAAGTAAAATAAAGTTGACAAAAAAACAAATATGTACAAAGGCGAACTTATCCCTTAAAGGGATCTTATAAATTTGTCACAGAAAATATCTTGTGACGATTTCGTTATTGGCGAAGTTCACGATTATTTAATTTAAACAACCGTCCACTGAACAGTTATAAGAACTTTTTTTTTTGGGTGCTCCATTATTGCACAAAAAAGTTCACAGACGCGTGTCTCAAGCGGGTGGCACTCGCGCTCGCACTGGTCCCAACCGGTCCGAGATATCGTGTCCGTGAGCAGTGTCTATGTGTGCGTTGCTCGAGCGCACTTGTATGGAGATTGAATTCTGAACTATCTGTATTTTGTGTTGCAATACTAAGGGGCACTGTAGACGGGACGGATCAGAAAAAACGTGTTGGTATTTATTAGCTTTTGATTATCAGGTCGGGAATGTTAGAGCGGTATAATATACCGATATGGCCTGACCGGAATTCACCGCGCTCGTATTTCGGAGCCATTCGGGCTTCCAAACATCAGAGGCCGTATTGCCTAATGTTTTTGACACTCGTGATCGCAATCAAATGATATATTTCTCATACAAAAGCTGTCATTTTATTGCGATCGCGAGTGTCAGAAACGTTTGGCCTCAGTACCCTTAGTGTAAGTTTTCGGTTGCAAAATACGTCTCGGTCGCGTTCGCGTTAAAATCTCAATTTGTATGGAAACACGGACATCGCAAACGTTCCGCTAGAGGCGCTGTTCGTGTTTCTATACTAATTGAGATTCTAACGCGAACGCGATCGAGACGTATTTCATAACCGAAAACTTACACTAAGGGCACAGGTCGGTATTGTCCGGCCGGTGAAGTAGTTATAGGTAAAAAAACTTAAGTAAAGGACCTGTTGTATGTAGTGGTGCACAGAATTGATATGGAGCTTAAGTCATTTTGCGAATTTGGAACGTCAATTTGTTTATATGGACAAGTTACTACTACATACAACAGAGGCCTTATTGCCTAACGTTTCTGACACTCGTGATCGCAATGAAATGACAGTTTTTGTATGCGAAATATGTCATTTGATGGCGATCGTGAGTGTCAGAAACATTAGGCAATACGGCCTCAGGTCCTTTACTTAAGTTTTTCACCTATAATGTCGGTTTTGCGGGCACATCTCGTGTTTCTATAGTTAATTTATTCTCTATATGGTTTCCAGGAAGCGGGCATTCCTATCGACATGGTCGGCGGTGTCAGTATAGGAGCCTTCATGGGGGCTCTATGGTGCATGGAAAGGAATATCACCACGGTCACGCAGAAGGCCAGGGAGTGGTCCCAGGTTCGAGTCGCATTTCTTTTTATTTAGCCACAGCTTCACATTACAGTTGTGAAGCACAAGGGCTTTTACACAGATATAGTTTACACTAGATTACGCAAATGCATCTACTTCGCGTGTCCCAACCCCGACCAAACGTCGGGGTAGGCCCCATATAAAGACTCACCGCTAACTGACGGCGCGGGCGGGCGGTGCATTTTAATCGATTTTGCGCAGACTTGGAGAATTCACATCGCTAATTCGCTCTTGAGAAGTCACAGTAGATATAAAAAAGTGACACGGTTGGTTTTCATACAGATTGAGGAGTTTGCGTTATCTAGTGTAATCTATATCTGTGGGCTTTTCTATAATTTTACGTTTTATATCGGAAAAAGGAATATGTTGTAAAAGGTGACCAGCAGTTGATAATAAGCTATTGTAACTTCGTTACACTAAAACGCGAGCTGGCTCGTGTTGAGTCACTGACTTCAAACGAGTAAAAAAATATTATACCTAAATTAAATTTGGGCTTGTGTTTTCGTGTGAAATATATAAACTTTCACGGGATGACCGTAAAAGAAACAAAAATTTGGAGTTGAAATAAAAATTACAAAAAGACGCCAAATAGTAATCTTAAAAAATTAAGTTCAAGTTTTTTTTGGAGTCGTTTCAATTACTTGTTTTTTTTTCATAAAGAAAGAAAGAAAGAAAGACAGACATTTGTTCACATTCACAGAGACACACAAATACAACAAAAAAAAAACAATAGACAGCAAACACAAACAAAACAAAAAGGAAATACCAAAATAAAAATACACGATTTTGTGTGTGATAATGCTATGCGGAGTAACCGATAATGGCATTTTTCTGCAGCACACAAATTAATAGGAGATTGTACAACAAGAACATAAAATGAGCCATTTTACCCGAGATGTTCATATTGCCACCCGAGCTGGTTACACGGCATTACAGTATCATCAACGACAAACTGTTTGCTATTTCAGAAAATGACCCAATGGGGCAAGCAACTCATGGACCTGACGTACCCAGCCACTTCCATGTTCTCCGGGCGTCAATTCAACACGACAATACGGACGACCTTCGGCGATGTTCACATCGAGGACTTGTGGTTGCCATACTTCACTGTCACGACAGACATAAGCGCTAGCTGCATGCGTGTACATAGGCACGGTAAGTGATATTAGATATTTACAAACGGTAAGCACTCAGCTTTATAAACACAGCAGCAGGGAGCGAAACTTGGTGATAGGTATGACTAGGGCATCCACCCGGTTCCACGAATCTATACGAATACCTCAAAGGAACCGGGTATTACCCGGTTCCTTGAGGCACTCGCAGAATTGGGTGCATGCCCTACGTATGACGGGGTGACAGTCTTTACCGGCATATTTTTACCGACATGTAATACCGGCCCTGTTTTTTGTGTACACGCCCATACAAACTGACAGGAGCTTCTATGGGCGAGTACACGAAAAATAGGGCCGGTATTTACACATCGGTGTTAGCCGGGCCGGTAAAGACTGTCACCCCGTATGACGTCAAGATACAAAGTGTTTTATCTAGATTATAGACAACTTATTGGGGCCAGTCAACTTTTTTACCGATGGTATTCTGTCCGCGACATTTTTCAAACAATAGTGATGCTGACGAATGAATGATATTAATACGGCGTGTTTTTCTTGATATCCGTTAACTTCGGCAGACGGCTCAGATCATTCATATGAACTACCTATTAGTTTACTTTTTCGTCAAATTGAAGAAAAAAAAATGATTTTCTTCGAAAGAAATCTTTTGTTCATGTATGTAATAACTTCACAGTCTTGCTAATAGTTAAATTGTAAAAAAAAACGAACTCGACAAATGATATTGACGTGACACATAAGAGAGACATCAAAAAAATCCACATGTGTAACTTTCTTTCACAAGTTCAAAGTCACTCAAATCTTCACTCAAAGTTCTCTGCGGGATAGAATCAGAAATGATGATATCCGCAGTAGAACTAAGGTTACTGACATAGCCCGAAGAATTGCGAAACTGAAGTGGCAGTGGGCGGGGCACATTGCGTCAAAAGGTTCTCGAATGTCGTCCTCGGACCGGGAGACGAGCTGTCGGTAGGCCTCCAACAAGATGGAGCGACGACCTGGTTAAGATCGCGCTGGATGCGAAAAGCATAAGACCGGTCTGAGTGGAGAGCCTTGGGGGAGGCCTATGTCCAGCAGTGGACTTCTTTCGGCTGACATGATGATGATGATGAACTTTCTGTTGCTAAATATATGTGAATTAAAAACGAATTAGTTATGAACTTTAAAATAACGTTTGTACGCTATTTTTCTGCTAATAATTGATTCTCTTAACTCTCGATTAATTTTTAAATAGTAATAGTTAGACCTTGAGTGTCTTTGACCTAAGGTTGTCCCCTGAAAGTTAACGGATATCAAAAATATCACGGTGTATATTAATTACATAAATCCACCATTGACTAACGGCGGACTGCTTTGCTTTGTTCTATATCGTTAAACTTTAATTATAAAAGGAGATACTTATTAACAAACGATGCTTTAGCTTTTGTAACTTCACCTTTACCTAATGCAATATTGTTTAAAAAACGACTATACCTTGACAATTTGGTATTAACTCTCGATAGAACCCTGTCGCAGGGAGCCTCTGTTGCCTTTTTCATCAATTTTTTTCGATAAGCGCGGCAATGGTGGCTATAACACGGTTCTACCCAGTGTCACGCAGGAACTTTCCAATATAATAAATATTGAGTTAGAAAGAGGATAGGTATTCTGTCCTCTACATTTCGGCCGCTAAAAGTGGCCGAAATTTAAATAGCAATATTTTATGACCGACAGACCGACAACACCCGGACAAGTGTTACAACTGATTGTGGTGCTTGACATGGCATAAATTTTTACATTTTTATCGTGAATCCGTATTGTGATATCGAATTAAATACTTGTAATGTATAGTACATAGATATCATTTATAAATATTGTGAATCTGTTTTTAAAAAAAAAATACCTCGTTGAGTTTCTTGCCGGATTCTTCTCAACAGAGGTTTTTTTCCGAACCGGTGGTAGATTAAAAAAATGACGTGTAAAAGTGCCCATTGCGGCCTATTTGCTGAATAAATGATTTGAATTTGAATTTGAATGTTTTATATGTCCAACAGTGGACGTCCTACGGCTGAGATGATGATGATGATGATGGAATATCTAAATCTAGATATAAGTACCTTGATATTTTCAGGAATCAGGTTCCATATTACAGTTAACGTCATAAATAAGTGATCATTTTTGTACCTTGTCGCTTTCAGTCGTTACACAATTACCTTTTCAAACATGACGTTAAAGTGACAAGGTACAAAAGTGAACACTTATTTATGACGTTAACTGTATAAACTGAACGTTATTATATTATTAGTTCATTACTTAATTTTTAACTCAAAAATAGCGCTTCTAAACTAAACCTCACATGGGTCCTAAATTTCGTAATTACTGTGAGAAAAGTATGTTTCTCAAGACCGATAAGCTTACCAATAGTCAACTCTATTCCGTGCACGTTAAGTTTCATTTTAGTTTACTTTTCGATGTTGAAATACGACCTTTTCTAAAGTAGTAACGGGATTTTTTAAAGGACAGATATACATTCATGGACAGGAAATTAGTTTTCGTTTATTACTATTTAATTTTATATTATTTCGTAACCTGATTTACTGCTTGTTTTTCGCTTTACTAATTCAAACGATTCAAAAAAAAAATTAAAATTATTGAATTAAAATATGCTGTATCGTAATGCATGAAAGTATATAGTTATGATTGAATTGTTCAGAATGTATTTACAGGCATAATTTGATGTGTCCTGCTGGCGGGGTATTACTCGTGTTTTGTTCAAATAGAAGATTTTTATCACCCATTTGACAACTGTCATAGCAATTAAGACTAGTCGTCGTCAATAGGGATGTTGACGCCATTAAAAAATGATTCGAAGGCATGACTCCAGTAAAAAAACGCTTTATTTTAGCCCTGAAAACCAGATTAATTTTCGATTTACTGTAAAATTAGATTTATTGTTGCTATAGAACAAATAAATAGTTGGTTTATGACGTCATAAGTCGCTATTGCCATTGAAACTCTATGGGAGAATTGTGTTTTGACAGCTCATAAAAAGTACGTCAGTTGATTGGTGGTGTCAACATCCCTATTGATTATAAAGTTACTGCAAGTCCCATGCATATAAAAGTACGAGTAAATAGTATTAGTTATTTTGCATAGAAATATACGTACTAATACTAATTAATTACCTTGTACTTTATTATGCTTTTGGGCCTAGGTTTGTAACTATGTACTTGAGGGTAAAGCATATGTCTTTTAAGGTGCCGACACACTTTAAAATCCGACGCCACGACACGTTTGCATTTGCCCTCCAACGCGTGTCAATAGTAACTAATCAGTAGAGGTGGATGTTATTTCACGGCACCGTACGAGGGCTGCACTGAAAGTTTCGGGAATCCAAAACTTAGGAACTTAATTTTGGCACATATTATACCATTTTATAATCTCTAAAGTTTCAGTATCTTAACCCACTAGCCACATAGAAAAAAAAAGTAATGGTTCGGTTTCAATTGTTTTTTGAAGTCGTCGAGTCGCTGACAAAAATGGAATTGTCCCGTGAAAACTTAAGAGCTATGATTTATTACGATTTTAAAAGTGGATTAACACAAAAAAAATGTGGAGACCGGATGATTGCTGCTTTTGGTAATGAAGCATCTTCAAAGACTACAATATACAGGTGGTATTCAGATTTTAAACGCAACCGTGTATCACTCACGGACGATGTGCGTGAGGGTCGACCAAAATCGGCCGTCACTCAAGAAAACATTGATGCTGTGCGTCAAATGATAAAAGATGACCGGCATGTGACATACTGGGAAATTCAAGAGTGCTTGGGTATTAGAATGAGTCAGATACAAATTATTTTACGGGAAGAATTGGGCGTGCAAAAGTTGTTTTCTCGCTGGATCCCTCATTTATTATCTGACGAGCAAAAAGCGACTCGTGTCAATTGGTGCCGCAAAACTTTGAATAAATTCAGCGGAGGAGGCTAAAATGCAGTTTTTAGTGTCGTATCGGGTGACGAGTCGTAGATATATGCATATGAGCCTGAATCTAAAAACCAGTCTCGAATATGGGTCTACGAAGATGAGCTCAAGCCGACAAAAGTTATTCGCTCTCGCAGCACGGCCAAGAAGATGGTGGCCACGTTTGTCTCCAAATCGGGTCATGTAGGTACTATACCTTTCGAAGATCGTAGAACGGTTAATGCCAATTGGTACACAACTATTTGTTTGCCGAGTATCTTTGATTAACTCCGAAAAAATAACCCTAATTGCCGCATCGTCCTTCACCACGAAAATTCCAGCTCCCACACCGCTCGGAAAACAAATGAGTATCTGAACGGTAAAAACGTCGAACTCCTGGACCATCCTCCATACAGCCCCGACTTAAGCCCCAATGACTTTTTCACATTCCCCAAAATCAAGTATAAGTTGCCTGGTCAGCGGTTTCAGACGCTGGAAGAAGCAGTGGACGCCTTTAAAAGGCCATTTTATCGACCCCTACTTAAGCGTTCAATAAGTGCTTTAAAGACTGGTTTAAACGCATGGAAAAGTGCATAAAATATAAGGGCGAATACTTTGAGAAACAATAATAATACTTTTATCCAATTTAACTGCATACTTTTATCTATTCCCGAAACTTTCAGTGTGACCCTCGTATACAGTAACTGGTGACGTGCTGAATAACCAAATCGCTGGTGTTAAGTCAAGCGACAAGTGATTTTTGTAACGAGCTATTTTGGTGGTGATGCGATTTTCATTCAACGTTACAGACGTCACGAGTAGCACAGAGTAAAAATTACAACCTTAACTTTATACAACGTCAAAGGAACGATTGAAATTACAGCGAAAAAGGATGCTTGTGATAAATAACGTCATTGCTCAATAGCTTGTAACAAATTACGTTATACTAGTTTAATTTCTAATTCAGTTACAGTGACTGTCACTGAACGTGTCACTGCAGGCAGTGGAAGAAACTGGTTACTGAAATCACTGGTTTTAGTAACCCGTGACATGATTCTTGTCACCAGTTTAGTTTCGTTTCGCTCAAATCACGTGACGACCCACACCTACTAATCAGTGCAATAAATTGGTCAGGTGCAAATATAAAATTGCGTCGGACGACGTGGCGTGGCGTCGCGTGTTAATGTGTGTTTCCGCCTTTATATGTTCTTTTTTTTTAATAGCGCAAAGGGGCACTGTCCATCGGCCGCTGGTATGAGCTTCCATCCCTATTGACAGTATTTTGAAGGAGGCTATAGTAGGCTCACGTTGCATCGGTGGCGTAGTGTGGGTATAAGCACCCGTGGCGGAAGAAAATATTACGACCCTCTTGTGTGGGTATTTCTATTAAAAAGACTATAGTATACAAGATGTCATTATACATAGAAACAGGATTCCCTGATTGCGTTACAGTATAAGTAATAAGAAATTTCGTAAACATTATAATAGTTCCGAAACAGTCCGAATCTTAGATGCGACAAAAATGTGAAATATTGCCTCCTGGGTCCCCCGGTACTCACTTGAGGACATTAAAAAAAAATTAACTTTACTTGTTAGAAATTTTACGTCAGGTCTCAGGAGGATAGTATTACGACACTACTTTGAAAGAATTTCGTACCTATCTAAAATCAATGTCAGCAAAATTAAACCTTGATAATATGTCCATAAAGTTCACTCAGAAAATTTACTATTTTTGAGATACGAGTTTTTTAAAAAGTAGTGAGGATTATCAAGATTATTATTAACTATGGAATTTGGCCGCCCCCTTAAAAGTGCGACCGGGGCGGGCCGCCCACCTCGCCCCCACTACGCTACGCCACTGCGTCACACACACACTAATGCACAATGTCGTGTCTGTAGTAATAAAAGCTCGATTTAGGTTGGGCTAGTTATGGTGAATCTATAAAGGTTCCGATTTGGCTATTTCGACAACGAAGTTTAAAAATAGTTCAACAACTAAAAGTTTAGTCTTCAAGTTTAGTCAAACAGTCAAATTTTTTGTGTTTATATGTTCTTTATGAAGTACTCGAGAACTAACGGGGATACTCCTGTCTACTACTAAATTCGCAAATCGAACTTCGTATCGGACCGTCCCTCTCACTCTCGTATTAAATAATATTAGCGTTAGCGGGACGGCAAGATACGAAGTTCGAATTTTGCAATTTGTTGTATAAGGCCTGGCTTTTCATTCAATTGCCGGGTCATAATAATAATAAACTAGATTCCTAAAAAAATATTCCGTCAGTTAGATTTAAAAATACATATTCGTTACGTATTTTTTCTTGTCTGTTGAAGCTTCGTGTGAAGTGACGCTTTGGTTCGCTAAATCTTTTTTTTTTTTGATTGACAAATGAGAAAATACCTGAATATTTAATGTCAATTTAACTGACGGAATTGTTAATTATATATTTTTAATTAACCAGGACACTACCCTCATAGAATAATCTAAGTAAAAGCGGCTTGTCGGTAACATTTTATGTTTTTCAATATATCTAATGCTACTGACACTTTTTAGGCAATAGAATGACAATGTTGACATTTTAGTGTTAATATCGACCGCTTACTTAATCTCGCATCTACCCGAATTGTAAACAGCAAATCAACACTCTAGCATACTTAACATAGAGATGATTTTAAATCAATTTGATGTGGCCAGATACGAGTTTGAAAAGTAAGCGGTCGATATGTAAATTATAATTTTTTCATAATAACAGTTTTTAATGATCGACAGTTAAATACATAAGACAAAATAAGTAAAGCCATGCCAATACATAAGGCCATGGTTAAATTTAATGAGCTCCCGATACTTCGACACATACCTGCGTTATAATCCCGGGTAGACAGAACGGTTAGGGTTATTAAATGTTATGCCAAGTTATTGTTATGCGTATAAAAATTATGTGTAAATTTTATTATGCGTTTTCAAATTGGTAACGTTATTTTTGGGTCACACTGTGCCGAAATTAAGCGACCGAAGTTTCACGGCTGATTTTACGTTCCGGTATTCGGCTGGTAAGATTTTACACGTACCACACATGAGCAAGAAAATACGCGATAGAAATTCGATGTCACCACGCCTACAAGTGTTTATTACTGAAATGTGAGAAGCATTTGGTCGAAGTTCCCTCTTTTTCCTAAAGATAACATCGTACAGTTTAAAGTTTTGGGGGATTTAAAAACAAAGTAGTAACACGTAGAGATACATTGCTTGCTAATTAATTTTGTAAGAATAATAAATCTTTTTTTTTTACTAAAACATAATAAAACGTGTTTATTACGGCCTTCACTAACTACCCTGAAAGTTTGAGGTAGTATCAATATACACCCTGTATAATTTAGGGATAGGGATATCGCACTATTACATTGCACACACGGGGTCGCACTTTTGCATTAACGCCCGCCTACAATGCTTTGTCATTTGCCAACAAGCACATTTGATGACTTAGGTACGTCACTTTAAGGCATAGAACCGATTTTCGGTTGGATTGACTCCGAAGTTACGCGGCTGCTCATGTCAGAGCGTGACGTGATTTCCGCAAAAGTGTTGCTTACTAATGAGGGCTAATTGACAGGGGAAATCGCTAGATGGCGTTTGTATCTTGAGGTTTTTTTTGACGTTTCGGTCTTGTTACAATAGGGATGATGACGCCATTAAAAAATAATTCGAAGACACGACTCCAGTAAAAAAACACGCTTTATTTTAGCCCTGAAAACCAGATTAATTTTCGATTTACTGTAAGATTCGATTTTTTGTTGCTTTAAAACAAATAAATAGTTAGTTGATTGAGTTGGCGGATAATGACGTCATAAGTCGCTATTGCCATTGAAACTCTATGGGAGAATTGTGTTTTGACAGCTCATAAAAAGTACGTCAGTTGATTGGTGGGGTCAACATCCCTATTTGGCTCATTTGCAGTTTAGTATTAAGCGATGCAGCGACAAATAAACCGTGTTCGGTTTTAGTTCGCTTCCTAAGCTTTTATTGTGACCATTTATTTTTTGTAGAAATAAATTAGAAAAAAAAAAATACTTATACATAACGCAATTGCAAGCAAGGCCTCGCGATACTACCGCCATCTAGCGATATTTTGCCTGTCAACTAGCTCTCATTGAAAAGTCGATTTTCTGTCTCGTTTTTTCGCGCTTGTGGTGCGTCACGTTAGTAGAATATGTCGGAACTTTGGTCGTGTATCTTCGGCATATTGTGCTTATACGCTTAAATTCAAATTAAATCGAATTGTTGGCTTAGTAAAGTTTATTGAAGGGATGCATTTTTTTTCCGATAGCTCTGATCTTCAACAGCAACAATTTCGAATAAAAATAAGTGAGCACACTTATTGTTATTCGAAATTGTTGCTGTTGACAAGTGTAGTTTTGCAAGATAGCCTGTTTGTCACGGTCATTAAAATCTTAAGCTGCGTTCAGACACGGCGGGAATCACGCGGTTTTAAGCGCACCGTCTCTTTTTATGGTATTGCTTGAGAAAGAGACGGTATGCTAAAACCGCGATTCCCGCGATGTTTGAACGCAGACTAGTCGTATTGTAACGATTTATTATTTGATGTTGACTAGATTGACAGTTGACATCTCGTTTTTTTTTCTTTGAATATGAAGGCTTAGAGCTTGACTGCTATTGCAGTCGCATAGGTCATTTTAAAAAAAAAAAACTTTTGGGAATAAGAATTAAAAAGCTGTCTTTAGGGCTGGAGGCCTTATAGTCTAATGCACGTGGAATCACAATCGTTTTCATCATTTCCTTCTGTCTCATAATATAGGATAAAAAAGGAAAGAAATGATGAATGGTGACGTTGGACAATATGGCCGCAGGACTATCGAAAAAAAAAACTTTGCACCTCTTTGAAAAGCTCCACTCAGCCAACACTTGTGTTTGTGAACCTTTATGTTAACATTGTCGTATCTAAATCGCTATATCGTGTTCGCCCTCCGCCCGCTACAGTATTTATTTCTTTTTTTTTTAACAACCACACTCACCTGCATTTATATGTGCTCGTATGTTTGATGGTCGAAGTAAGGAATTGCGTGTCGTGTTTGTATTTTTTTTATTATTATTTCTCCCCCCCTCCCCCCGGTTCTTACTGACTTTGGAATTTTCGTTTTGCGAACGTGACTTTTTTAGAGATTGACTCGATATCGATTAAAACGATGTTTGAGTAGCGTTGAAAATCACTGGTGATTGTTCTAAAAGCTACAGTAAAGGCTGATGTTTTATTTGCCAGATAAATATCTGTCACATAAAATATCAAGAACTTATTAGAGATTAAACAGCGAGCTCCTAAAGCTTAAACAATCATCTGTCGCATCGATATATCAATACTCATCGAGAGTCGATTTTAATACTAATGTCAATTTCAATGAAAAATCTATTCGCGCTACGAAAATAAAGAAGTCAGATTTTAAAGAGAAGTAAGTTGTCTTCTTGTAATTTTGTGTATCTACAAGGCACATAAGTAACACATTTTTTTTTTTTTTTTTTTTTTTTATACCACGTCGGTGGCAAACAGGCATGCGGTACGCCTGATGTTAAGCGGTTACCGCCGCCTAGGAACGCTTGCAACACCCGAAGTATCACTCGCGCGTTGCCGACCCTGCATAAACCTTTTTATACCCCTTTTGAAGACCTCCATACTGTAACTCGCAAGAAGACAGCTGACTTTTACGTAAACTATGAAATGAGTTATCTCTTCCCCCATAACACTGTAAACTGTTTTTTAATATATTTTGATATAACGTATACGAATCCGACATTTGCTTTCTGGGATTGCCATTGCTTACGTAATTAAAAAAAAAAAAGAGGCGCCTGTGATTGGTTTACCGAATAATGCTTTTTGGGAGTTCCATTTTTGATTCATATTTTTTTTTCAATCGGTGCGTTTCAATGTCGGGTTGGATTAAAAAAAAATTGTGTATGTTGTTTTGTCGCATCATGTAACATTCTTGAGTAAAACTATACACCGTGTTTTTTATTTCCGTTAACATCTATAGATGGCTCAGTTCATTGATAGAAACTAGCTGGTAATTAAAACTGGCATCTAATAACTTCACAGTCACAGATATAGATTACACTAGATAACGCAAACACCTCAATCTGTATGAAAACCAACCGTGTCACTTTTTTTATCTACTGTGACATCTCAAGAGTGAATTAGCGATGTGAGTTCCCCGATGTCCGCGCAAAATCGATTCAAATGCACCGCCCGCCCGCGCCGTGGGGCTCGAGTCAGTCACTAGTCATGATTAGTCAGTTAACGGTCAGTCTTTGTATGGGGCCAACCCCTACGTTTGGTCGGGGTTCGGACACGCGAAGTAGATGCATGTGCGGAATCTAGTGCAATTTATATCTGTGTTCACAGTCATTGTTCAAGGTCAAATTATAAAATTTACAAACTTGACAAGTGAGATTGACAGGACACATAAGAGAGACATCTTAAATACTCACATTTTTAACTTTATTTTGCTTTATGTGTGAATTGAAAACACTTTAGTTACGGACAATAAAAAAACGACATTAATTACGAACCTTAAGCCTAGTTTTACTACACATAGCTAATTATCTTAATCCTCAAGGATTATCTCAATTTTAGGCTAATTATCTTAATCTTTAGGTTAATAGCTGTCTTGGAGAAATTAACTTCATTTGACCTGTCGGATGTTCTCAGTTAACGGAAATCAAAAATAGCGCGGTGTATATCTTCATGTATATGCATGAGTGTGGTTATCATCTTATTAAATCTTTATTAAATTTTATTATCTTTATTTCCTCTCGAATCGTCCATACTGTTTTAAGCCGTGAATCAAAGTTGCGGTTTAAAACGGAATGCACCCTTCCACTAGTTCATTTAGCATGTAACGCATGTACTTACATAAATACTGTAGCAACCTTCACTTAGTTCGAATTTAAGAATCATCGTTATGTATCTAATTTTTCTCTCTAGAAAACACTCATTTTTACAAAATGTTCATTTGGGTTGGTAAAAAAAAAAATAAGCCACTATTCTTGTCTATGGGAGCATCACATTTCTTTTCCATGGATGAACGATATTACTTTTTAATAAGCTTGACAGTTACCGACAGCCAGCGCTACTATTAACGGCCAGTGCTGAGCGTCGTTTTAAAAAGTAAAGATTCGAAATTTGAATATTGATACGCGACGCAGGTTCGCTGTGGCGGTACATTCGCGCATCGATGTCGCTCAGTGGATACATGCCGCCGCTCTGCGACCCGGTAGACGGCCACCTCCTATTGGACGGCGGTTACGTCAACAACCTCCCAGGTAAACCAATCACAAGCCGCCAGCGTATGTGCGCGTAACGGGCTGAGTGTAAATATCAAAGGGTGGAATGGAACTACGGCGGGAGATTTTCAAATTTAGAACGCTCGTTTTTCAAGAAAGTTTCACTGTTATGCTATTAATGTTGACATGTAGATTTCGGTTTGAGTGTCTGTCAAGCTTTAAAATCGGTATTTTTATCCTAATTAAATTAAATAGGTCAATAATAATAATAATAAATTAGCACCCGTAAACTAGAGCCAAAAAACACGCGATCTTTAAAAAAATAAAACAGTAATAGCTTTTTATATCAAAACGAAAAAAAAAATATACGTATGATACGCATCCCACGAGAATAATATTTACACTCGGTCGCTCCGGTGAGTAAAGGTAATGGTAATCCCCGGTTAAGATAGCACGGACGGACTAGATGTATGAACAGGTATGCTGTGGCGGTACTGTCGCGCTTCCATGAGCATTGCCGGCATCTTCCCGCCGATATGCGATCCCAATGACGGTCACCTCCTGTTGGACGGGTGCTACGTGAACAATGTACCAGGTAGGTTATGTGGCAAGATTTAAACCTTGATCAGGACAGTTTTCTCCTTTAGACCCACTTGCAGGAAAAAATCAATCTAGATTTAGTTGTTAAGCCTGGCTTAAGCTTGACAGTTCCATACATTTTGACACTACTAAACGAAGCGTAACGCTAACTCGAGATTTATGTGTTTCCTGCAATGCTTAATGTTATATGGGTCAATCAACTTTTTATTGTCACTCGTTGCTATAGTTACGATCTCCTGAGTCACTCTTTAAACCGTTATGAGATTAAAATATGCCAACCATAAATTATTGTGGTAGTTTTAAGCCCTCTTTATGATTGGTCTTTACGAGAAAAGAATTTACGAGACTGGTTCAACTGCAGTACCACGTCCTTGTTTAGAGCAGCACTAGTACACTAGGACGCTAGTCTAGTTTGTATTTATACTAATAGATAAGTAAAATGTTTAAAATCCTTGAACGTACCAAATTTGGCAGTTCAGTTTGTTTACATTTCATTTAATTACCTAAACTTTTCAAGTATAGTTGGACAAGCGTATCTATCTATATATATAAAAATCAATTGCTGTTCGTTAGTCTCGCTAAAACTCGAGAACGGCTGGACCGATTTGGCTAATTCATGTTTTGAATTATTTGTGGAAGTCCAGGGAAGGTTTAAAAGGTGAGTAAATATGAAAAAAAACATGAGGCGGTACGAAGTTCGCCGGGTCAGCTAGTTGTTAATAAAAATAAACAATGATGAAACTAGAAGGTAACAGCTAACTCGTGTTTTCAGCCGACGTGATGCGGTCCCTGGGCGCCAAACACATCTTAGCTATAGACGTGGGGTCCCAGGACGACACGGACCTTACCAATTACGGGGACGACCTCTCCGGATGGTGGTTGTTGTGGAAAAGGCAAGTATAGTTATTAACAAGGAGCGGAATTGAAAAGATTTAATTTTTTCAACACTTGTAAATTACTACAGGGATCGAAAGAGTTTTGCCTCCTGAACATGGGAAAATATTTATTATAATTTATTTCTACATATTTAAAAAAACGATTAGGGACGTGCTGGAGAACATTATAAATGTTCGCTTGAACGATTCTCAGTGGTGTCAGGCAGCTCTTCCTGTTCGATATGGCGGGTTGGGAGTGCGGCGGGTGCGTGATGTCGGTCTGGCCGCGTTTTTGGCTTCGGCTCATGGTGTGGTGGATCTTGTTGCTCGCATTCTTCCTCTTAATGGCGACGGGGTCCCCTTACCATTTGTGTCGGAGGCTCTTGCGGGTTGGGCATCGTTGTGCGCACGCGATCAGTGGCCGGTAGATCGTGCTAGGCAGAGGCAGTGGGACGATATTAGGTGTAGGCAAACTAGTGCGAGTTTGTTGAGTGATGCTTCAGGCTCCGATATTGCGCGACTCAAGGCCTCTGCTGCTCCCGAGTCGGGGGCGTGGCTGCAGGCTTTGCCGTCTCCGCAGCTTGGCACTTTGCTCGATAACGACTCTCTCCGGATAGCCGTTGCACTGAGGCTGGGATGCAAGGTTTGCGAGCGGCATCATTGCATATGCGGGGCGATGGTAGAGGAGGATGGTCACCATGGACTTAATTGTCAAAGGTGTGCTGGCCGATTCTCGAGGCATCACTCAATTAATGACCTGATTCACAGGGCAATGAGTGCAGCTAACGTGCCTTGTATGTTGGAGCCTCCGGGTTTGAGCCGTAGCGACGGCAAGAGGCCTGATGGTCTGACGTTGGTTCCCTGGCGGAGGGGGCGGTGTCTCTTGTGGGATGCCACGTGTGTAAGTACCTTTGCGGCATCACACCTGAGTCACACATTGAGGGCAGCTGGGTCCGCGGCTGAAAATGCCGCGCGGTCGAAGCGCCTGAAATACTCAGCCTTGGAACCGACGTACGAATTTGTGCCATTTGCGGTCGAGACGGCTGGCCCTTGGGGGGTGGACGCCAGGTCGTTGGTTGGGGAGTTGGGGCGCAGGATGAGGGACAGAGGAGGTGACCCCCGTTCCGGATCGTACTTGGTCCAGCGGGTCTCGTTGGCCATACAACGGGGCAATGCCGCTGGGGTAATGGGTACGTTTGGGCCAAGTACGATGCGGACGGGTGTTGAGTAGTTTTTAGTTTAGTTTATTTTATGATTTTATGATTTATTCCTTTTGTTTTTTTAATTTTCATTTTTTTTGGTTTTTGATATTTTGTTTTTTTTTCCTTTATTAATTTTTCATTTAGGTTTTAATTTAATTTGTAATTTATTAATTGATTGTACCGTTTTGATTTTGATTGAATAAATGGTAATACGGATTTACTACTTATTCTCTTTCGTTTCTACGATTAATATTATATTCATGTACCTAACTACGCAAATGTGACCTTTATTTGATTTAAAAAAATACAAAAAAAATAAAAATGTAAGTATCTGAATTTGCCAATACTACGACAGAATAGATATGTTTCCTTTGCCTTTTTCACCAGAAAAAGGAGCTGTCATAATTTTGAAAACGTCTACTTCAGATTTACGCATGATTTACGTGATCTTTTCGCCTTTGTACTCTTTTGTTTAGTTGTTTTCTTTTTGTATTACTTTGTGTTTTATGTACAATAAAGTATTTACATACATACATGCATACATACCTATGTTAAACAATGGACGTCCTAGGGCTGGTATGACGATGATGGTGATTTATTTATATACTAGCTTTTGCCCGCGGCTCCGCCCGCGTGGTATTCGTTTATCGCGCGCTGTTGCCTCGGGAACTGTGCATTTTTCCGGGATAAAAAGTAGCCTATGTCACTCTCGGGCCCATAAACTATCTCTATGCCAAAAATCACGTCGATCCATCGCTCCGTTACGGCGTGAAATACGGACAAACATACAAACACACTTTCGCATTTATAATATTAGTAAGTATGGATTTTTTAACCCCTAATGGAAACAGAGGGGGGGGGTTATAAGTTTGACCGCTATGGTCATATTTTTTTTAATTTTTTAACCGTTAATTATAAATTTTAACGCATTGTACATAGAGGGTTTATGATGTTGTATGTGTATAAAGAATATGTACAAATGTTTTGTACGAGCAAGGTGCAGAAAGCGCGATTTGCCTGATACTTGTTAAGGTGCCATGAAAATGATATCTGTCAGGCTGATGCAGCTGTCTTGCTCGTGGATGTGATGGCTGTAGCAATGCGATTTGTTTTTTTTTATTATACGTTTTATAGTTTTTTTTTGTATTCTATTTGATTTGATTTTAATTTTGTTTTAAAATGCCTATGTTGTCTTTCTAAGGCCATAGTTCCCACGCGGGCCCATTGCGGATTGGGAACTTCACACGCACCATTGAAATTTGTTCAGGTTTCCTCACGATGTTTTCCTACACCGCAAAGCTCGTGGTAAATTTAAAATGTAATTCCGCACATAAATATACAGTTATATGTAAAAATATGTATATTTTTTTATTACAACTAGAGGTAATTTATTCAATAGTCGTTACTTTGCGGAGGTTCATATTAATGAATTATAAGAATTTGTTTGCTCACCCGCGACTTTAAGATATTTATATAAGTTTATGCAAAATATGCGTGTTCATGCAGTTCCTCCACCTCTACACGAATCACACAAACCCATCTATCACCACCACCACACTACACTGACGCGTTTCGACCTCAATCAGAGCTCATCTTCAGAGCAACACAACCGTAAACCATGCTACCAAATGATAACTCTTTGTCGATTTAAATGCTGCAATGCGAAATTAAACTATGTGCTGAGCGAATGTCGGCAGATTGTTGCTGTTTGATTATGCTGCTAATTACTAATTAATTAATTATGTTACTAATGTGACATCTTATTGTAATGAACATGACTTGACGATAAATAAATAAATAATTTTTAACCCCCGACGCAAAAAGAGGGGTGAAGTTTGACCGCTATGTGTGTCTGTCTGTGTGTCTGTCTGTGGCACCGTAGCTCTTAAACGGGTGGACCGATTTGAATGCGTTTTTTTTATTTGATAGCAGGTTTTCTAGCGATGGTTCTTAGAGATGTTTCATCAAAATTGGTTCAGCCGTTTTTGAGATATTGAACTTTGAAGTGACAAAGTCGGGGTTTTTCCAACTTTTTGTTTGTTAGGTTATAATACACAAGTAATATTTACCTCGACTTTTCGGCAACGTTACAGTTGCCGTGGTCTACTCGTGACCATGGCAACTGTAACGTTGTAAATACATATTACTTGTGTAAAAATAGCGTGATAAGTCCCGTATATGGTATTTTGACTATGAGTGAGAATCACGAAAGTTTAAAACGTCATATGGGTATACGTAGCTCTTAAACGGACAGGGACAGAGACAAAGAGAGAATATCTTGCATTTATAAATTGGATGCCTAAGTGGTTAGAGAACCTGATTACGAAGCTTGAGGTCCCGGGTTCGAATCCCGGCCGGGGCAGGTATTTGTATGAATAATACGAATGTTTGTTCTCGGGTCTTGGATGTTTAATATGTATTTAAGTAAAATTATTTTAGTTCATTGATATGGACCTCCGCAAAGTAACGCCTGATTCAATAAATTATGTATTTAAGTATTTATTTAACTATATTTAAGTATGTTTATCCGTTGCCTAGTGTCCATAGTACAAGCTATGCTTAGTTTGGGACTAGTTCAATTGGTGTCAAGTGTACTATGTTTTTTTTTTTTACCAGCCTATATAGTGTCCCACGGCTGGGCAAAGGCCTATGATATTAAAAAAAAATTGCTATTGTTTTGAAAATAACCAAGGCCTTGTGTGTCGTTGCAGATGGAACCCGTTCACTACACCGGTGAAAGTGCCGAATCTGCCGGACATCCAGAGCCGTTTGGCTTACGTGTCGTGTAACCGGCAACTGGAGGTACCGTAATGGGCTGACGGCCCACTATCCTTGTATTTCCTATTTAAGGCACTGGTCCCACCGTGAGCTAGTAAGCTATGAGCTATCGGCTATTTTATATCCCAAGAAACGAACAAAAGATAATCGCTTCCGTGTACATAAAAGAGAGAGTTATATTTTTATAGTTCATAGCTGGCTGTTCACACTGCCGGCGAGGATACTCTTCCACCGCCCGGCGAGTAAGCAATAATTCCATAGAATTATTTACTAGCCGCCCGCCGATTGTCAACTGTTTCTAGTATAGAATTTTACTAGTTGACCGCCGAGCTCGCCGATAGCTGGCGGTGGGACCACTGTCTACTAGTTGACCGCAGCGATAAGATATCGACTATAAAACTAGTTCAACGGTACTCGAGCTGAGCTAGTGCAGCGAGTAATCGCCCGTCGCACGCAAACACTCGCTTATAGCCGTCGCGCCGCTTCTTTCGGCCGAGCGCTCTATCTCGCCCGTTTACTCGGTACGTCCGCACAAGGCATAACCAGCGCTGAGCACCGATCATCCGCCATTTTGTTTTCAGGAAGTAAAGAAGTCTGACTACTGCGAGTACATCCGGCCGCCGATCGACGCGTACAAGACGCTCCAGTTCGGCTCGTTCGACGAGATCCGGGAGGTCGGGTACCGGCACGGCGCCGCTTACTTCGAGGGGCAGAAGCGGGGAGGAGGCGGGGGCGCGTCCGGCGCCGCCTCAGAGGGACGCCGCCCGCCGCAGCAGCCCTCGCTGACCGAGTAAGTTTGCTGTAATTAGGGCTGCCATCTTTAAAATTTGGCTACCAGGACAAGACGCGTGAAAAACCCGGATTTTGGAGCCCCAAACCCGGACATGTCAACAGGTTAGGTTTTTATTAAACTTGGTCAGTAGGTATAACAAAAATAATGGCCAATCAAATAAGATCGATCCTTAACCTCTCGTATGCTAAATAAAAAAAAACCTGCGTTCTAGTCTCGTTTGTCCCAATTAAGAGCGATTTTACAAATTGAAAATAAAATGGAAAAAGATAGCTTTTTTGGTGCAGATCTGCACTCAAGCATACAAGGAGTTAAAAAGCGTTTTTGAAGAATTTATTTCCAACGAGCTAGAAATTGTTTTAATACCGTCATTTGGTCCTAAATGCGTGCAATCCGAGCTTTCCTTTTACCGCGAAAATTTAGCTCTTTTTTTCAGTTTTTTGATTCTAGAACAAAAATGGTACATCCGCCGGAAATGTTGTTCTCTTCAATATTAAAGAATGTTAAATCCTGCTAAAAATGACAAATATTTTTAAACCCGGACTACAAATGAAACCTCACCCGGACGCTCCCCGGACGCCCTCTATACTAGGACAAATCCTCCCCTATTTGAGTCGGGCAGCCAATCTAACTGTTCCCACTGTTTCCAGCTACACGTTCACCGACCTGGCGCAGATGGTGTGCTCGGTCCACACGGGCCGCGGCACCGACAACGATTCCTCCTCCTCCTCCGACTACGAGGAGGACCCGAGACACTTCGAAGGCTACGCTTCGGAGCCCAGTGCTGGGATTATGGATGTAGGTGTACTGCCTTTTTGGCGAAATATTTTTCGCAAAATTTCATTTGGCAACCAACCTTTCGGCGAAGTTTCATTTAGCAAACCAATTGTTAGCATAACCTTATTTCGCATTTTTCTTATTTCGCAACATTTTTATATTGCAAAATTTTAATTCGTCACACTTTTATGTGGCAAATAATTATGTAGCAAATGATTGGCTTAGACAAATAACAAATTGTCAAATGACATTTGACCAATTTTTATGTTACAAAGTGTTACTTTAAAATTTGTGCGAGCGAGCAAGACGCTTCGGAGCAGAAGCTACTAGGATAATTTAGGTTCAGATGTTAGGTTTTTTTTTATAGCAGCCAGTATAACCTGCCATTAAGAAAATAGGTTGGATTCCATTCAATATGTTGCTAAGTTTAGATATGCCAATCAATACATTTTGACCAAAACATAAATGACATCTTAAAAAAATTCCAGGTAATATTTTGCATAATAATAATTTATCAAATCACTAGTTGTGAAACGATATAGTTGCGAAACGTTGAGTTGGGAAATGAAATTTCGCCGAAATAAAAATATGGGATAAATAGTTTGGGAGCTAATATTTTGCTAAATGATTTTCGCCAAAACTTTAGTAAACCATGGATGTAAGAGACTATTTTGCGCGCTACTATTTTTTTGGTACAGTCAGAGTAAAAAAAGGTTCGTCACCCTAAGATCTATTTTCCTTCGAGCGCTAATCTGCTTTGCCGATTGAGTAGGACATACTGCGTCAACCTGTCAACCTGATAAACATTATCCGGTGACCATAGCAACCCTACAACTACACCATGGCACTGACAAACACTGACAATTAAATAGAACATTATTTGATTGAAACTTTTACGAAGTTGTTTATTAAAAAGGTTTTGTATTGATATGAAACTAGATATATGTTAGAGGTGTATACTATTTTGTTCCTTGTTATCATGTCAAGTAAGTTTGATTTAATATGCACTTGTCTACTTAGTACTTTGGTTACAAAACGTACTAAGAGCCTATGACTTCGTAAAGGAATCAATTTAATAACTGACGAAGGTTTTCCTACCCCCACTGTATATTTAAGCGGTGCTTCTTGTAGGCTTCTGAACTAGGGTGACACCAATCAATAATGGACACGTTAAGCACAGTAGTGCCGAGTAATGTTTGTTTGTTCATACTCTTTATTGTACAAAAAGGAAATACGAAAATATCACACAAAAAGAAGAAGAAGCGCTAAGTACAAAGGCGGACTTATCCCTGAAGGGATCTCTGCCAGCCAACCTTCATAAAACCGGTCATAAACATTAATTCGTTTTTAAAGAATATAAAAGTCTATCCCGAATAATTATTGGAGTCTGGTTTCGAACCTTTGGTTTCCAAAGTGGCTGAAGGGGAATACACATTAACTTATATATTAAGAAGTGTTCTATCAGAGAACATTATTAATTTTCATTCAATTTTTATCGAATAATCGAGAAAAACTAACAAAAATGCAACGTTGCCAGCACACCAGGTATAAACGCTCTTAACCCATGTCAAGACCAGAGATGTGCAAAATACTTTTAAAAAAGTATTTAAATACAAAATGCAAATACTTTTCTAATTTTGGTATTTGAAATGCAAAATACAAAATATTTTTGCTTTAAGTATTTTAAATACAAAATACAAAATAGGTATTTTCAAAATACTTTATTCAAATAAAATACTTTTATATGAAACAAGATTTTGCGCGCGACTTAGCACGCGTAAACTATTCGATCTGGTAGTTAGTGTTGCAATTGAAATTCCGGGATTTTACAAAATTTCTCTGGGAATAGGGCATATAAGGCAAAGCTCTGCGACAGACAAAAGAGTATTAATACCTATAGAAATTATGACATAGGTGAAAACCAAAAAGTTGCACACCGTTAAAGCTGCGTTAGGAGGTAGTTTAAATTTCCATTAACTTTTTCAAATCTATGATTAATTTTCGTGTCACAATGGAAAAAAATAATTGTAATTATAAATACCTGCTGACGCAGCTTTAACGGCGTGCAATTTTTTGGTCTTCATCCATTTATTAGTAGCAAAATAACATGAAATTTACATCGTTTGTCACGATAGAGCTATATGTCCAAAAATGTAATTGAAATATATTGTTTAGTTCATTAATTGAAATAATTATGATATTATGGCTTATGGCATCCTTCGTACAAAATACTCGAAAAACTGTTTACGGTTTTGTGCTAGTGCTGCACTCTGACGGCAGAAAATTGCAGTAATATTCCCTATTCCCAAAATGTTTATCATGATCTTCATTGACGTTGTAACAAGAACAACCTATCCAAAATTTAATGATTGATCTTTGGGTTTAGCCAGCGGTTGAAATTATTAGATTTTATCCTTATCCCGTAGTAAAAGTAGCCAATGTGTTATTCCAGACATCCAGCTACCTACATACCAAATTTCATCCAAATCCATCTAGTCATTCTGGCGTGAAGAAGTATAAAACAAAATTTTCCGTGGGAATTTCCGAAAATTACATCGTGTATTTCATAGACGTTGCATTTAAAAACAACCGTACCAAATTTCATAATAGCATATATAATATTAGTAGGGTAAGTTCTTTATTGATTATTTACTAGCTTTCCGTCCGCGACTTCGTCGGCGTTGAACTATTTGTTTGCGCGAAACACAATCTTCTACCTAATACTTATATGAAATTCTCGTGACACAGTGTTTGTGACCAAACTCGTCCAAGACGGCTTGTTTTTAGAGTTCCGGAGCCAAAATGGCAAAAACAGAACCCTTATAGTTTCGCCATGTCTGTCTGTCTGTCCGTCTGTCTGTCCGTCCGCGGCTTTGCTCAGGGACTATAAATGCTAGAAAGCTGCAATTTTGCCCGGATATATAAGTAAACTATGCCGACAAAACAGTACAATTAAAAATTCAAAAAAAAAATACAAAAAAAACTACTAAAAACTACTAAGTGACATCTTATTGTAATGAACATGACTTGACAATAAATAAATAAATTAATTTTTTTAGGGTACCTCCTATAGACGTAAAGTGGCGGTGATTTCTTTTTTCTCATCCAACCCTATAGTGTGGGGTATCGTTGGATAGGTATTTTAAAACCATTAGGGGTTTGCTAAAACGATTTTTCGATTCAGTAATTTGTTTGCGAAATATTCAACTTTAAAGTGCAAATTTTCGTTAAAATCGAGCGTCCCCCCCCCCCCCCCCCTCTAAAATCTAAACCGGTAGGTGGAAAAATTTGAAAAAATTCAGGATGGTAGTCAGTATATCACACTTCCAAGGAAAACTATAACGGCTAAGTTTGCTTGAGAATTATTAGTAGTTTATGAGCAAATAGCAGCGTAAGGTATAAAATATACCTAAACTTGGAAGATTCCGTATAAAATACGAAATCCTTAGCAAATATTACTTAATTTTGTCGAAATGGCTACGGAACCCTATTTTGGGCGTATCCGACACGCTCTTGGCCGGTTTTTTTTTTGTGTAAAGTCACCAGCACCATTATCTGATGCAACAAGCGTGCATAAATATCTGATATGACTCTTATTTGTAAGGCCGGATTGACGTGTCAGATATTTTTGCACGCTTGTTGCATCAGATATTGGTGCTGGTGACTAGTATATATATTCGGTAGGTCTGAGAATGGACGTAAGTAAACTATTTGTCATACTTCTACGCGGACTATTTTCATAATTCCAGCATAAAAGTAGCGTATGTCCTATTCACCAAAATCAGCCAAGCGGATTAGGCTGCTTCCATCAGAGATGTGCGAGGAAATTAGATAGAACACAAACACACACAATTAGTCAGGGACGATTCTTTACTAATTTATTTATACAAACTAATTTTTTATTATAGTGGCCCGAAAACAAGATATAGTTCAGTGTTGCCATAGTAAGAATTAAACTTCTTAAAAAGTATTTTGTATTTTGCAAATACAAAATATGTCCTTAAATGTATTTCAAATAAAATACAAAATGCTTTTCTAAAAAAAGTATTTAAATACAAAATGGAAATACGTATTTTGTATTTTGTATTTTGTATTTTAAATACTAGTATTTTGAAAATGTCCCATCTCTGGTCAAGACAAATGCGATATATTTACCACATGGGCTTTATACACAGAGATCGGAAGTTGTTTCTGTACCGATTGACACAAAAGGGGGCAGCATGCCTACGAGGGCCAACTTCCCTAGTCCAGACAAAATCCCAACTTCGTCTCTTGCCGTCCCACTGACGCTTACGTTATTCAACACGAGAGTGAGAAGGACGGTGCGATACGATCTTCTATTGGTGCAGTAAATGAAGGAAGTTGTTGTATGGAGACCCAAGCATTAATTCCTCAGTCGATGAAATTTTGCTTGGTTATTGTATAGTATGAGCCGTAACAAAAATATAAAAATCAAAAAAAAAAAAAACTCCTAAGTTAGGTATTTATACCTAAAAATCGTCACTACTTTAAAAAAACTCGTATCTCGAAATGGATAATTTTTCCGAGTGCACTTTATGACCTTTATGTCAAGGTTCAATTTTGTTCGCGTATTGATTTGAGATACGAGATTTTTTCAAAGTAGTGACGAAATACAAATCTGTTTATATTAGTCCAAAATTATTTTACTAAATAAGTCATTCGTATCATTTTTTTTACTTTTTTTTGGATATTTATACAATACTCTTTATTTATTGATACTTTATTATACTGTCAAGTTTTTTCGGGCTGAGGAATTACTGTTGGGGTCACTACCTTTATTTACTCCACTATATTCTCGAATTTCGTAGTAGCCCCCCTAGGTACAAATATGTTTTTTTTTTTACTCTCAACGCAGATGTCTTCGAGCGTTGAGTCCGGGCGGGCGGCTTGGATCAGCGACACGGAATTGGTGGGCAAATTGGCACAAAGCACTTCTATCAGGGTTTTTCCTTTTTTTTTCCTGTTGCGCCTAATGCTAGATGGTTATGGTAACTTGTGCTGTTAATGAGGTTAGAAATGGAACTGAATTTTATTCACATACGGTCGCCATCTCAAAAAAAAATGATTTATTGTACAATCAACTTGAGGCAAAATACAATGATCAATTAGTGTGGAAAGTTTGTACAGAGAAGTCGCGGGAATGGTCAAATGTTCTGACCCCCAAACTAGGTATAGACCTGTGTCTTGGGGGCCTGAGTTTGAGTAACTCCGGCTTCGGCGATATTTGTACACGTACAGAGATAAGGGTCAAACATTATCCATGATAACAGAATTTATACAATAAAAAAGTAGAAATAAAACATAAAGGTAGGTCCGAGCTGTTAATTTGCTCAAATATGTGATCATGTTTTCAATCGCGTTATGTATGTTGAGATATTTTAAAATGTCTATGCGTGGTCGGTTCGCCATATCGTCTCGCATACTTACC
Organism: Choristoneura rosaceana; assembly: GCA_037349165.1. NCBI lineage: Eukaryota > Metazoa > Arthropoda > Insecta > Lepidoptera > Tortricidae > Choristoneura > Choristoneura rosaceana. The sequence continues at coordinate 4,201,227 of JAZBNJ010000006.1, read as the reverse complement.
GAATGTCCGAATGTCTGTCATAACACTTTTTTCTCTGAATCCAGTAATTGTTCAGAATTGTTATAAAACAAACCTAACCTAACCTATAGTATTCTTCAAGAGGACCATTTAAGAAAAAAAAATTAAGGTTTCAATGGGGAAAAAATTATGACAAACGATGATTCGGACAAAAATTACGGTATGACTTGCGAAAAGTACGCGAACACCTACCATTTCTTTCTATCTTCAGCCCATGTCGCTTGATAGAAAGAATACGATTGTGATTCCGATGACGTTACAACTGTCATTGTCGAAGCCGCGGGACGACACCGCACTGAAGAAACCAATCCACACAATAAAAATAACGGTTATGAAAAATAACGTTGCCGAACAATTAGTTAAATAACCACGTTATTTCAGACAAACCGTTTCATAAGTCTCCATTTTACACAGTTTAGATTCTTGAAAATGTTCTTAAAAAAATGGTCAACTACTCCTTTTTTTGAAGTCGTTTAAAAAAGTTACCATAATCATTCGCTATAACAGTAATAAACAATTTTATTGGGCTCAACGGGTCACGCTAATGCCAGCTTTTTGTGATTTTGTCGTTATTTCTTACTGGAAACTCACACATTTTAATCAACGAATCAACTCTGTTTATAACGTAGTTATTAACGTTGTTATTATGTGCATGAAATATTCTATTTGTTTTATTGAGCTAGATACAATTCATTTTACAGGGTGTCCCAGATGTCCACGTCAAGCCGATAGAGGTGAATCAGGTCAAGTTATAATATAACAGTTATCAAAAAAATATCTCAATATGTCTTTTTAAAGGGACTAAAAGATTCCGGCTTGATTTGGGCTTCTGGGACACCCTGTATAGTTTGCAAAGAATCTGAAAAGGGAAAGCGCGTATTGCCATCTTTTAATATAAGTGCTTTTTTATCTCAACTACACTGTTTCCATTTTTAATGTACCTAAAGTCTGTAACATAGTATTATATGTTTATACGATTCACATTTTAAATCTATTTTGTGCTAAATTACTTTTTAATTACGTTTAGTTATAACAACTACAGCCTTTCACCTAGCTACTGCGTTACCGCACGTGCTAAAAAGCTGCGTCTATGCGTACATTGTGTTCATACAGAACGCTATCGTACTCGTACAGTCACGTCTAAAAATATGTATACAAAAACAAGGTTGCATAAATATGTAGTGATACATTGTATCAAAAATATTTATCTATTACTGACACCAAAAAACTGTATTCATTAAACTTTTTCAGTATTATGTAATCACAAAATGCTTCAGAAAGTTGCATACTTAAATAAATTCCATTTAAATGTATCCACCTCGTAGGCAAAAATAAGTATACATGAATGGGTTCCATATACATATAACCACACCAATTTGGGAAATATTTGTATACGCCGTTTGATTCATAAATATGTAAACACGATTTGATATTTTGATTCGTTTTGAAGAATTACTGTTTTGTTAAGATTGCATGTCTGTCTCTTTCGTAACCTGCATGCGGGCAGGGACATACATACTACGAATCCATACTCCATTAAAATAATATTATATACTGGTGACCCGTTCCGGCACAACACGGTTATGGTATACATAGACACCGTGAATCACACTATTTATTTGTGAAAACCGCATCAAAATCCGTTGCGTAGTTTGAAAGATCTAAGCGTACAGACAAAAAAAGCGACTTTGTTTTATACTATGGAGTGATGAATTGAAAGTAACTCTGTCTGTTCCGGTATCACGTCGAAACCGACTGGTTTCGACTGTCAAGGGGCTGAACATAGGGTACTTAGTTTTTATCTCCAAAAGCAACCCTTAAGGGGAGAAAATGGGGGATGAACTGACTGGAGTGATCTGGATGAAATTTGGTATGGATATATTTAATTTTTTATACACCATCAAGATCACCAAATGTATATGTACCACTAACAATTAACAATATAATTAAAATAAAAACAAAAAAATGCTTAGTGCACCTTTCTGAGAATGACCCTAAACTGAAATACTCAATATTTACAAGTCAATTCAATCTAAGGACTGTCAAGTGCGTCATAGAATAATCGTGAGATAGACGTATGCAGTGACAAGTCCGCACTGTTTTCGTGAATTGTCAAATCAGTTAAATATACAACTTACGATTCTATGCCAGTCAGACAAGGTTTGTTGTTGCAGTCTGGATACATATTTATGAATTAAACGGCGTATACAAATATTTGCCAAATTGGTGTGGTTATATGTATATGGAACCCATTCATGTATACTTATTTTTGCCTACGAGGTGGATACATTTAAATGGAATTTATTTAAGTATGCAACTTTCTGAAGCATTTTGTGATTACATAATACTGAAACAGTTTAATGAATACAATTTTTTGGTGTCAGTAATAGATACATATTTATGATGAAAATGTGTGGCTACATATTTTTCAATTTTTTTTGTGTATACATACTTTTAGACGTGACTGTACGGTAGTGAAGCAACAGTGCCGTGGTGCCGTAACAACTTTGCTCCCACCGGGTTGCCTAAAATGTTTCCTCCACGCTACTGTGGTGGAAGGTGAAAGGTTGTAGTTATATAGCCCTCCGAAAAGTAACGCCTGGGCTTCAAGTGCTTGATGGGGCTTTTTAACACTACTAAAGGCTGAACAGAACTATAAAAAACCTCGCCATGTTGCGGAAAACCATTAGAACTAATTTCTTGCACTGGCAACACTAAATTCAAATGTCATCTTTCTGCTGTCAAAGTTTAACGTTGTTTGCGCGTGGTATTTTAAAGTGTCATTTTTTATTTTTGTGCGTTAAAATGCCGAATATTATCCATAGCCTTGGAAGGAAAATAATTCACAATGTCTAAAGGTATTTGTCACTGAAAAAGTCTGAGGGATTAGTGTGTTTGTGTGTAGGCTTGTCCGTCTTTCACGTCGAAACGTGAGTTTGAACTCTGAGTTTTTCAAAATTCATCTGCGGAATTACATTTGAAATTTCCCACGAGCATTGCGGTGAAGGAAAACATCGCGAGGAAACCTGCACAAACCTGCGAAGCAATTCAATGAAGTGAAGTTCCCAATCCGCACTGGGTTTGCGTGGGAACTATGGCCCGAGCCCTCTCGTTCTGAGTGGCCTGTGTCCAGCAGTGGGACGTATATAGGCTGGGATGATGATGAATGATGAATCAAAGTAATTGTTTTTGTTTAAATTAAATCATTCATTGACAGACTCAGATTCGTATGAAGTGTTACATTATTGTGGCAAGGAGTTTCGTCTCGATGTTTTGGAATCATCTCAGCCTATATACGTCCCACTGCTGGGCACAGGCCTCCTCTCGGAATGAGAGGGCTTGGGCCATAGTTCCCACGCGGGCCCAGTGCGGATTGGGAACTTCACACGCACCATTGAATTGCTTCGCAGGTTTCCTCACGATGTTTTCCTTCACCGCAAACCTCGTGGTAAATTGCGCACATGAATTTCGAAAAACTCAGATGTGCGAGCCGGGATTTGAACCCACGACCCTCTGCTTGAGAGGCGATAGGTCAAACCACTAGGCCACCACGGCTCTTGATGTTTTGGAATGCATGGATATAATTAGGTACAACAGTATGGGGTCTATTATTAATGAGCAGGTAAATTTAGTATCACCTCCCTTGCTATTACTTGGGTCTAATTTTAGCATCGGTAGTTAATAAAACATACCTTGACATAAATGAATAAAAATTAAAAAATCAAGGTAGTTTTGTAGGACAGTTACAATTTATTAATATTTTGTGGGTAGCTTTTTGTTTTGTTTGAAAATATATGTGGGTAAATAAATAAAAATTAAATAAATAAAGAGGAGGCCTGTGCCCAGCAGTGGGACGTATATAGGCTGGGATGATAATGATGGTTTGATTTCAGGAGGGTTTGCGCACGCGTCGCGTCGGCGGCTCGCTGTCGCTGTCGGAAGACGAGGTCGACTCCGAATCTGAGGTCTATGACCCGCTCAACAAGCGTGGCGGGGCTAGGTGAGCTCGCGACATCTGTCTCTCTCTTAAAAGAGATAGCTACTTAGCAATGTGATTCGATTTGTAGCATTCGAACATGGCGGATGTAGATAATTATCTAATTTTGCTATTTCTGTTTTTTTGGCTAGTTGAAGTATAATTTTGATAGTGTTTTATGCGGCGATTAATCTTGAACAGTGATCACAAAATTCTATATTGCTCTCGTGTCTGGCATTTTTTAATGCGCAAGTTGTCTCCACGTGGTTTCTGGAATTTTACTATCAAGTTGCAAAAACTACAACTACCGAACAACGTCCCTCTCGAAAGAGAATACTTTGACACTGGCGAAATTGTCCTAATAGGGACAGAAAGCCATAATTTAAAAGAGAAGAAGTATTTAGCAAAGTATCTGGTCCAATCAACTATTTTACTGACACTTTGGGCGTCTCCTGCGTTACCAGAAAATCGTACTTTCAACAAGATATTTCACGGTTTAATAGGTTGAACTTACGTGGGATAGCATGAATTCATGTACACCATCTATTAAATTACAGAAAAAACATGTTTACCTATAAAAATCTGCAATTGTTTGAAAAATGTCGCGGACCGATTAGTGTCGGTAAAAAAGTTGATTGGCCCTATCTATCGTTTTTGGTCGCGTAACTGAGGTACTTTTATTAAAAGTATTTTTCAATATAATGACACCAGCCAAATAATTCTATCAATTTTTAAACAAGTTCCTATCAAATGAATGTGACGCTAAAGTCGAACTGTCAAGTTGACAGCTATGTCTATTGGCATTATTGGTTTAGGACATGCAAAGGATTATTAACTTTAGGGTGGTAGACCACATATTTGGCTGATGGTACAGTCACCAGCACCAATATCTGATGCAACAAGCGTGCAAAAATATCTGACACGTCAATCCGGCCTTACAAATAAAAGAGTCATATCAGATATCACTCACTCACACACACACACACACACACACACACGCAGTCTCTAGCTAATTTATCTAGTTTTCACTTTTAAATATTTTTATTGTTAAGAGGCAATATCGCGATTTTTTGCGTTTGTCATTGGGCTCTGCTCTGTAAAATCGAACATTGTTAGTTACTACTCCTCTGGTAATTTGTTGGGCTCACACGATACAGGCTCGACCTAGTGTGTGAACCACAGTTAAACTTTAGTTCATAAGTAGTATGGCGATTAATATTGCATTGTATATCTCTATGACTGTAAATAAATCATTATCTTATCTTATATTTTATGCACGCTTGTTGCATCAGATATTGGTGCTGGTGACTGTACTTCGAAGCTTACAGCGCTCTTGTCAACAGGTGAGACGCAACCACGCACGATTTGTGCAAGGCCCTCTTCGATTACGCGCGGGGCCTCCCTGAGTGATTGCTCGGGAGGGCCCGGAGTCTCATCGCACACCTGCTCGGGAACCCTGGAACCCTCAGTCAGAGGGAGACCTTACCACGTGACCCGCTCGTTGGATCTCGAAATACCACGCTTGCTTACAACGGAGGGGGGCTCGGGTTTTCGTCGCGTAGACCATATCCTGTTAGGGTAGTTTAGCATTTTTTTCCAAATTTAAATTAGCGGGGAGCGGTTACAGATCTATTCACAAGAGATGGCACGAATGGATAAATGAATAAAAGTTATAGTTAAATTAATTAATTCTGCAGAAGTAGAACGGCTGATTTCGACTTGAACCCCTTTACACATAAAAGAAAGTGGCTGTGTAATTTCTGCAGACTTAACCCCTTTTTCACTAGGGTCCCAGAATTTGACACTTCACATAAAGGCTTGTTTACACTTTGTGAAGTAGCAAGTGCAGGTGAGAAGTGATTAGTTAACAAGTTTTTACGATGATAAGTGTTAAGTGTTAAGAAATCATTTACACATTGCTTAGTTGTACTTCGTGCAGGTGCAAAGTGTGGAACAAAATGTTCGCGTCCGTACTATGCACTTAACAAGCAGATACTGTTTACACAGTGTTTAGTTAGGACGAGATTGCGAGTGCGGGGAGTACGCGGGTGTGCGGGGGCAACTACTTAACAGGCAAAAATAGACCGGGCGTCTATTCACTTTACTTCGCACTCGCACTTCGCACTCGCACTTCGCACTCGCACTTGTCACTTAACAGCGTGACCGTTTACACGTTGTTTTTACTAATCACTTTACACCTGCACTTCTCACCTGCACTTGCTACTTAACAAAATGTAAACAAGGCTCAACTGTAAATAACATTAGTCGTTTTCGTACAAAAATGTCTAAGTGATATTACTTTCGTTCAGTCCATTTATGGGGGGTTCTCTTCGAAAATCGAAGTTCGTATCGTACCGTCCCTTTCACTCTCGTATTAAATAATATAAGCGTCAGCGGGACGGCAAAATGCGAAGTTCGAATATGGCACTTCTTAGTGTAGAGCCTGGCTTGTGAATCGGCCTGTATTCAAAGGATACAGTCGCTCGTAAAAACTAAGTTAATTTCTTAACTTTCTATGTGAAAACTAGGAGGTCTTAGCATGTACCACGGGTGATTACCGAAGGGGGGAGGAGTCTTAAACGTTTCTAATAACTGGGTCACGCAGTATGGGTCCGTTACCAGCCTGCTTGCTTTCGATATGCTCGCATGTATGTATTTTTATATCTTAGCCAAAGGTTCTTAATTATGTGAGAAAATGTTGGTGAATTCATGACTCCATGGTGGTGTGAGGTTCGTTTTAAAATGCATATTTTTAGTGTAAATATACTTTAAGTTGTGCTTATAATTTCACAATATCGCACTTCAAGCCCCCCTCCTCTAACTCGCGTATATTTGCGTGACCTCTCCCCCCATCGTCTCATGTTATTTTGGAACGCCCATTTTGAATATCCTTTTCCCATATGGAATAGGTACGTAGCTTTATAAAACTGTGTGATACTTTGAATAAAATGAACTATGAACAGCGTACGCGGTTGTTTTGAACGTTTTGAAATATGTATTAAAATAGTTAAGCTCGCAAAGACCGCTTTTTTAAGTACACTTCTTTCTGCTTCCCCAAAAACTCTGCTTTACCAAAACGCATAATTGATCGCAATGACACAATTGTATTGTACAAATACCCTTTGGGAAGAACTTATATTTAGGTAAGAACTTCCCATTTGGAAGCATATTTTTTGGGATTTGGCATAGAGATAGTTTATGGGTCAAAGAGTGACATAAGCTAATTTTTATCCCGGAAAAATGCTGTTTCCGAGGGAACCGCAGGAAAAAGCTACTTTAAAATAAAAGCATCTAAAAGCTTGTGCTTTGTGTTTGACTCAAATTGAATAGTTTAGTTAAAAATGTCACTAATTTTCTTGTCAACATGCAATGATATTGTTAAAAACTTTAGGGACAATAATTATAAAACTGTACTTCCAGTCTATATCGAAAAGTAATTGATTACTCATGTAGATCATTCTTTGTCGTTTTAACACTTTAACAGTCCCTCGCTTTCGCAACTGTCATGGGTTGGTACGTCCGTGAATCACAGGTAATGCACAAATGTATAGAATCATCCATTTCTGACGTCACGTGAACGTGGCAGAGCTAGTTTGAAGGTACATTACATGTAATGCACGGGCAGTTAAAGTGTTAATATGCTATGTATGTTGCTATATGCAACTATGATGTACTCTTTTGAGTTAAAAGGTTAAAAATGTTTTTAAGGTGCTCAACGGATTCCTTGTCCCATGGGTCACATGTGATTCATGAATTCAGTTTCAACTTTCATGAATCAAATGTGATCAAATTTGCATAAATTAAAATACTTGTTGGACATGGAACCTGTTGGAAGTAAAACGCTGTAATTTCGAGCCGCAATACAACCTTTTCGCATTGAAGCTCCAATCACATTATGACAGCCGATATATTTATCTACTAGCCGCTTCTCATCTCGAGGGCTACTATCGTGTCGTACCATCTCTCTCACTCTCGTGCTAAATAATATAAGCGTGAACGGGAAGATACGAAGTTCGAATTCAACACATAGTATAGAGCCTGTATTAGTAGCAGCCACAGAGTACACCAACGAGATGGACGAATGAGCTGTTTAAAGTCGCGGGTTCACGATGGATGCAGGCCGCTTCCAAGTGAGGCCACTGGAGGTCTATGGGGGAGGCCTATGTCCAACAGTGGACGGCCTATGGCTGATATGATGTTGATCATGTCATGATAACAGAGTACATTCGCGCCTGACTGCGCCAAGGAGAATATAATCTGTATATATCTATCCTCCCCGACATAATATTTCTGTTTTTGGGCGTTTTAAAAAAAGTGTACATTTTCTTTTTTTTTAAATTTTGGAAAAATTATAGTTTTTCTTACTCAGAATCAAGAGTGACGATCGATTCCGATAGTTTAAAAAAATGTCCCCCAAAAAATGACAGTTTTGCGACTTTTTTTTCATACACTTAGTATGGGCGTGACAAAACTGAGTCATAAATTTTTTTATGAAAAACTATGGACATTTTTTTAAAAGATCGTAATCGATTGTGCTCTTGATTCTGAGTAGGAAAAACGATATTTTTTCCAAAATATCAAAATAACGTAAAGGGTACTTTTTTTTAAAACGCCGTTTCACAATTTAAACCCAAAATCAATCAAGCAAAGTTCAATTTTTTTTTAATGTCCTCTAGTGAGGACCGGGGGATCCAGGAGGCAATATATATATTTATAGTTATATCTACAGTGATGGAGAAGACACTACGAGTATATACTCGTATATTGTAGGTAGTGACGGATCAGTGGGAGCTCGTGCTTGCGGCGTTTTATATGTATGGATGCTTATAATTGTGATAGATCGAATTTCCCAGTTTTATTTTAGTTTTAGATATTAGGTTAACAAATGGATGTTCTTTTTAAAGGCCCTGTTTCATCGCTGATAGGTTTTATGCGACATGAATGATGTCGCCTCTGTTTATTCGGTTGAGATAAACAAAGACGGCACCAAAGGACGATGGGCAGAAATGTGCCCACCCAACAGAAACGAAACATGTCATTTAATAGATCTTGGCAACTTGATGACGACGATCGCCATGTGTATGGGTTTTTTTTTGCTCATTTCATTAAAAGTTACTACAAGAAGGTTACAGAAACATTGTGTTATAGCTTGCGCCAAACTTCTAGCTCTCTCTGAAGTCGCAGCGCGCAGGTGTATAGTCAGTAACATTTTAATATAATCCTACTAATATTATAAGTGGGAAAGTTTGTATGTTTGTTACTGTATATAATAAGAATTTAAGTGTATTAATTATTTTTCATTAGTGATTGACAAGTTGTAACTGATAATAAGTAACTATCATATTTCAATAGGCTTACTTATCATATTTTTAAACCTAAAAATGAAGCAGGATAAATTAATAACACGGAAGAAAACTGATCCGTGATTAATAAGAACAATATATAAATTAATAAAGAAAAATGGTAAAACGGTATTATGTCTTGGCATTTTAACAGCCTTTCAAAAATAAAACAGTACGTAGGCACTCCCAAAGCAATAACAATGAATAAAACAAAAATCAACTACTTAAAACAGTAACGTAACTATGAACAATAACAAAAATCTAAACCCGCGACGCGAACAAATAAAATATACTCGCGGCGACCGTACTTTCCACTGCTGAACCAAACGTGTGTTGCGTAAAAGCACTCGGCGCACACAGAGGCACGAATAAACATGGCGAGAATAAGCGAGAGGGGGGGTGCTCTCCCGTCCCTACCCGCTTACGTCCCGTAGATACCGATAATGCGCTACTGCGACGCCAATCGCCTCGTGTTCAGAGCGAGCTAGAAGTTTGGCGCGGGCTATACTAGCAATAATGTAAAACTAAAAATAAAACCCAAGTTGCCAAGATCTATAAATGAGACGTGTTTCGTTTCTGTTGGTAGGTAGGGACAGTGCCGATATAAATTTTGCCCATTGTCCTTTGTCACATAAAAATGTTCAATAAATGCTGGAACAGGTTCTAAGAAAAGCAGGCAATAGGGTGGCAAGGAAGCCAGTAGATCGCCTGATGGTAAGCGAGGATCTAGAGACACGTAACCAAGTCCACTCAGTCAATGTAAAGATTTTTTGAATTTCGTTATGCATGAAGTTTGCCACCCCTGGCACAGTGTTTAACCTTTTCCACGCCAACTACTCATATATACGCACCGCCGGTTCGACGCCAACGTCCATTATTTCAATGCAAAAGCAACCTTCGTTAAATTGTGTTAAGGTTCAATTTCAGACATTGCAATGTAGAGGCCTGGCGTATGAGTGATGTCTTTTGTATTTGACGTGGCGGCGAAAAGGTTAAATTATAACAGCGTTTTTTATACCATACCAGGGATGGCAAACGACAATAATTTAGGCACGTCACTAATCGAACGTGTGTGATTCATTGATGGTTTTATTGTCATCTATGCAAAGACTTATATAGTCACTCACCGCTCCAAAACGGTACGCTATACCGGCTTAATACCGGTATTGTTAGTACCACATTCAAGTCCTGGTACCAGATACCGGTTTGATTACCTGCTGGTATTACCACTCTAAGTAGCGGTACATTTTTCGTAGCCGTTTGTAGCCTTGATAACTGTTTCAACTAAACATTATAATTAAAAAATTGTGCGTTTTTGCGTGGCGTGATGCGTGTAGTTAAATATTTAATTTAAAACAAATTGGAGATTCTGATAAAAATAAGTTTGTACATATTGTATCGTGCTTCTTACTGTCAATAAATAATTGTAATTCGTATTTACATTTTGTATAAACGTTTACCAATTTGTTACGAATGTTTATCAGGCAAGATAAATGACAATTGCGGAATTATAAGTATTTTAGTTTTGTTTTCTCTTGTGACATTTTTTGTTTGTCTGATAGTGTATTTACAGTAACTTTAGCCCACCTTTAAAAGGTTTGATTTAGTGCAATATTATTTTTTTAAAATATTTTCTTAGTTTCTTATGTGGCCTTATGTTGAAAGGCAAGGTTGAAATATTACAGTGAAATGGTGGGCTTGGATTGTTAATATTACCTATTTAAATTATTTATAAAGTTAGAAATAAATAAAATATTGTTTTAGATGCTTTAGATGTAATATGCAAAACTTGTGATAATTATGCTTCTAAATCTAAATTAATTGTACATTTAAGTGTCATTTGAAGGCAATAAAGGGAAAAAATGGTACAAATGGAACTTTTTCATTAAAATCTGTTGCCACAGTTTGTACCACGTAAGGACATTTACATCTCATCTTATTGAATATTTGCTTTTAATTTTACTTTGACTTGGTTCAATTGCGCGATTAAGCAGGTATACGAACTCGCTTGTTCGTCTGTCTCACCTGAAGCCTGTCAGGTCTATTGCTTAATAGAGGCGCCAAAAATATGTACCACAAACACAGGTACTATAGAACTAGGGCTGAAACACCCGCTTCATTAGTTCCCTGCCGACTGCCATGCCTAACTGGGATTGAAACCGGTACCAAGAATATCGATGCCAAAAATACCGGTATCGAATAAACCAGTAATCAAAATACCGGCGCTAAAGCATCAAAAGTAGTGAATCACTTTTTTACTTTGTCGTATTAGCACATTTGTCAAATTTTTATGAGAGAGAAAGAGAGAGAAAAAATTTAATTATACATATGCGATACACATATAAAAACAGATGGAAAAAATTAAAAATGACATCGAACAGTATAAAGTGGGCCCCACTCACCATAATGTTACGGCAAGCCGGAACGCTGTTTTTTATGGTGTTTGTACGTACAAAAGTAAAAGACAAAGTACAAAAGTATGCAGCTACTTTTGATGCTGACCTCACTATGGAGCGGAGATTTGAAAAGCCAGCTTTGATTGAGCGCTGGCGACAGTCACTCACGCGTAACTAGGGGTTGAAATAGGTGCCAAAAATATCATTATGTACTGCTTTAATCACAGTATAATGGTTAATTTCAATACCGGTTTTAAGGCCAAGTTAGGTCTGGCGGCCTGGCAAAAAACGCGTGAAACTCATCTATGTAATAATGTGAATTATTAATAACTTCCATTGTATCATTAACCCGTCGAGCGACTTAGGCACACACCCGTGTGCCTAACGCCATACTGTCAGTGACATTTGGTCGCTTGACGGGTTAAAACTAGGTGCTAGTTTAATTTTTATGTAGCAAAGGACCGAAAAACACCCGTTTTTTCCCCTCTGGCCACTTGGTCCTACTGCCTTTGTCCTACCGATCGGACCACATGAACTTTATTTTCCGGTTGGTTCGATTTATCGGACTACCAGATATAGTAATTCCGCTTCGTCCTACCAATGGTCGGACCAAGGGAACTTCTGATTTCCTGTTGGTTCGATTAACTAATCGGACTATAGAAACTACCGTTTTCTTAGACCACGATTTAGATACGAGTAATCATGTCGGGTATGAATAACAATGGTGTATTTGGACACCCAATAAATATGCACCGATTTGTATTTTCGTATTTGACTCATGTTTGACTAATCCTTCGATTATATTATCAAGTTGTCACACAACCTCAATAATAAATTTAAGCGAAAATAAAGACGTTATTGACAATAATCGAGAGAAAAATACAGTAAACGAATGGCTGTTGGTGCCAGTACTCATTAAATCATTAACAAAGTCCATAAAAGATAATTAAAACTTTATTCATATTCTTTATTCACGTAACTCTGCAATAAATTAATATAATTACAATTTGTTACTAATTTTGTTTTTACGCCCAGTCTTTCTGGCCAGAGCACATTACCAAACAACTCTGATAGGTTACAGGAAAAAATTAGTTCATGTGGTCCGATAGGAAGGACGAAGCGGATTACAATTCCTGTTAGTCCGATTAATCGGATCAACTGGAAAAAAAGAGTTCCTGTGGTTCGATCGGTAGGTCGGTCCGACAAAGGCAGTGGACCACGTGGCCAGAGGGTTTTTTTTTCGCAGTATTTATGTTACAATATGCTCCGATGATGTGAGTAGACTAAGCAAACAGTGCTGTCCTATCTTGTTTACTTATCAGACCAAAAACATTGACGTATATCGCACGCAATATCCGTTATGCATTCGAAACTGAAATGACGGGCGTTTCTGCGATCCGTGAGAGCGTTTTCCGACTATCCGATCCGATATCGGTATCGGACGACGATACGATATCGAGGCAAGTAAAATGAATGAAATATGTAACTGTCTTTCACATTGCTCGGCCCTATATCGGATATCGGAGCCGACACCGATATGTTCACAGCAGCATCGGGCGCCCGTGGGCTGTCGCACTATAAAGTTTGTATGTGTGCTATGCGTATCTAAATTGTCTTTGTGTGCCTGCGCCGAAGCGTGGCCATTTTGAGCTGGCCGTAAGGGAACGATTTTGTCGGAAATATGTGAAAGCAGCACATGGTGTCGGAAATCGGATCGGATAATGAAAACGCTCTAATAGTATTGTTTTGTAAGTAAACCATCCTTGCGTTGTATGTGTAATTTGAATGGACGACTGAACTAGTATTAAGGCAAACTCTTCCAACGCGTCTAGCACAAACGACAGCGACTATACGTCGCTAAAGGCCGTCAAAAGGTGACCTTGGAAGCGCTGTAAGGGGAAATAAAATACCAAATGTGTAGCTCAAGTAGTAATAAAACGTATACTTAAATTGATTTAAAATAAACATGCTTATAAATTGATCGTTGTTTGTTGTATATTTAATCGGTTCCATTCCATCAAGGACCTTTTGGTTTCAAGTACTGTCAATTTCTACAATATTCAATCAAGCAAGACCGAATCTTCATACCGTCAGTACTTTTTAAAAAACTCGTAGCTCAAAATAGAAAATTTTTCTGAGTGAACTTTATAGACATTACATCAAGGTTCAATTTTGTTGACATATTGATTTTAGATACGAGATTTTTTCGAAGTAGTGACGATATTCGTTTATATTGTCGATACGGCTCTGTAGCAAAATTTCGAAAATCGATATTTCTAAGTACGATATTCCTAAAGACAAAACTGCGAAATCCAAAACTTATAATTAAGATTGTCTTTTTTTGATCTTTTTTGTATTTTTTTTTGTTCTATTCCAAATTTTTGTTACTTTATTGTCAGTCTTTTACGGACATAGATGTCGCTAGTGTCGCTGCTAAGAGGCCGAATAAGAAAGAAACAAGCTGAGATATGTGGTGCATAAGGGAAATTCGTGTCTGTACCGTTGTCCAGCGGTGGTGTAGCGGTATAGCGCGCGGCACTTTTTCTGGTTTTTCTGTGCATCTATATTTCAGTTTGTATTTTCGACAAAACTAATAATGCACAAAATTCCTAAAGATACATGTGCGATGTTCAGTTGACCCTACCTTTACCTATAATTTTTATCATGTTTGATTAATTTTAATTAATTAAACTTTTTGTACTTAGGTATTTTACGTTTTAGATATGTCGAATTTGGAAATATTGTCATTAGATATTTTGTAGGTACAAAGGAATACTAATTTTCGGAAAGAAAGTCATTCGGTATAAAGTCCATTAGGACCAGCATTTTTAAAAATTTCGAACATTACCCCTACCCCCATCCATTACCCCTGGTATTGCAGATGTTTATGGGCGGTGGTGATCTCTTACCACCAGGAGACCCACTTGCTCGTTTGCCTTCCAGTCAAATAAAAAAAAAAACATAAATTTTGATTTTCGGAGTTGTCTTTAGGAATATTGATTTTCTAAATTGTGCTATGGAACCGTCTATACTTACACGACAATATGTCTGAAAAGGATTAGCGGGAAACAAAGATGATCGACCAAGAAACCTTTGCCAACGGGTTCAACGTCAGTTGGGCGACTGCAAACATTAAACTATTCTATTTAGTGCAGTAAATAAAGGTAGTGGACCCAACAGTAATTCCTCAGCCCGAAAAAACCTGACAGTATGATAAAGTATCAATAAATAAAGAGTATTGTATAAATATCCAAAAAAAAAAAAAAATGCTCCGTTCAAACTTTCTTCAACATAGACATACTCATGTAACGTATTGGAACAATATATGAAATATAAAAAAAAATATCCCAGCAGAAATTAAATTAAATTACTAATATAAACAGATTTGTGTTTCGTCACTACTTTGAAAAAATCTCGTATCTCAAATCAATACGTGAACGAAATTGAACCTTGACGTAATGGTCATAAAGTGCACTCGGAAAAATTATCCATTTCGAGATACGAGTTTTTTTTAAATAGTGACGATTTTTAGCTTATAAATACCTAAGTTAGGTGTTTTTTTTTTGGATTTTTTATATTTTAGTTACGGCTCATACTATACAATAACCAAGCAAAATTTCATCGACTGAGGAATTAATGCTTGGGTCTCCATACAACAACTTCCTTCATTTACTGCACCATATTATCATTTGGAAGCCAACGTGTCAATCAGCCTAATATTTTACTGATATAGGAACTAAAACAATGGCAAATCACTTGGCCGAATATACAAGTATGAAAGTTATTAAAGCAAAGCTTTGATCTAAGACCACGGCTTCCTGCTAATAGCTCGAATCAGTTGTTCCTTCCTCGCTTGCACGGTCCTCAAGTAACTATACACGTTTACAATTTCCGCGTTGTCCCCGTAATCATTTTTTATAGTTTCTACTTTTTCAATACACATCGTTCTATAATTATGTCCCGTCTCGAGACCCATGGACGTAGTTTCGGACGTGCCGTCCCATTCTTCATGAGTCCTCACGACGATTTGCTTTATCTTTTTCTCCCAGTATAACTTCATGTGGTATCTGATGTCGGGGCAGTCGCAGAGGTTGATTAGGACTTGGAGGGCACGCAGTTGTAGGAGTGGTTTATTCGCGTGGCATAGATACGTGAGATGCCGCGTGAGGTCGCTGCAAGCTTCCTTCGCCCTCCATTTCGACCGCGTAGTCACCGTCGTATAACACATAAGGCCTACAGCGCTTATGGAGACTTCTATATTATGGTTGTCCAAGAAAGGACGCAGTAAAAAAGTCACGTCGTTTTCATCAGCTAGTTGTTTTCCGACATCGTGCTTGCATAATTGGGCCATACAGTCCATAGCGTGGGAGACTATTCTCGCATCCTCGTTTTTAAACAGTGCCAGCATCACCTGAAAAGCGTTGCTTTTCAATGGTACGACAGGGTCCCATTCTATCAAGTTTTCTAGCGTTTTAAGATGCAATAGAACTATTCCGGTGTAGTCGTTAGTTATCATTTTTAGTAGATTGACTATGATGTCTTCGGTCTTGCATATGACGTCGCAAACGCAGCGGTCGCGGGCTAAAGTCCTCAGGGTGTAGGCTGCGGCATAACGGATTTCCTGAAAAAAAAAAACTTTTTCACTTCTCATGCTCGTAAAGTTCGTGTTTATGCTGGTTCTAGGCGACCTAAAATGTCTTTTTATGCTCTAGTGCATAAAGTAAAATCTTCGTTTAGACCAAGAAAAATGTTCGTTTCGTCTTAGGATCAAGGCAATCAGGCCACAGCAAACAGCCACAAACAAAAAATCTTTCAATAAGTAGATTTTTTAATAGTTTTTAATCTCTATAAAACTAAAAAAAAAACAGTCAAAAAAATCAAAAGAATATATAATAGTACTAACGTACAGAATGGCCACGCTCTGCCCCGCACCGGATCGAGTTACCCCTCCCCTCAAGCGCAGATTACAGGAACACCGCAGGAAAGTAGTCGGGTGCGCAACACGATGTACCTATGTCGGCCGCACGGCACTAAGTTCGGGAGCAATAATTTTCCCAAATGATCACGAAATTGTCACGATTAATACATGAAATAACTACCTACCGAATAATTCGTTTAAGTATGTAGTCGTATATCAATTGTAATTAAAACAATAATGCTTAAATACACATTTTAATTAGGTTTAAATAAATATGTAAGATTAACGATTACATTTTTTGCACATACCTAAGCGATACCTACATAGGTATTATAAGTACCTTTAAATGTCACTGGTCGTACTTATAGTACTAGGGTTTTGCGATAGTCAACCCTGTTATCTTACGCACACATTAACGCGTGTTCAGACGTCGTGCGCAAAGCTAGGAACCGGTTTATAAAATAGCGGTAAATACCGGTTTATTTCGGTTTCACTCCGAACTTTCATAAGAACGTGAACGTTTTTAAGAACTTAACTACTTATATAACCTAAATAAACCGTTTTATTCGACGAGTGACAGCTGGCCGGCCGGCGGCGGGCGGCGACTTTTATCCTGCGCCGGAATAAACCGGTTTTTATTGTTCTAAACCGGTTAATCCGGCAAGAACTTTATGGAAATGTTCCCTTAAAAACCGGTTTAAAAATAACGGTTTCGCGGACGAAACCAAATTGAAAATGTTTTGCGCCAAGTAGATAACGGTTTGGTAATTTAACCGGTATCCGAGCCTTGGTCGTGCGTATGTAGATTCAAGAACGCGTATTTTGTACGTCGTGATATTTTGTACGTATGTAAGCATCCTTACCCTCTTGTCTCTCAGGCAGAGGTACATGAGGCTAATGAAGATCTCCGGCCGTGACATGATGCGCTGGCGTCCCTGCGCGTATCCCGCCAGGTGGGTCAGTATAATGCACACCTTCTCCCGTATCACGGGATTCCTGTTCCCCATGAGGTCTATGAGCCGATAGACCACATGTAAATTTATGAGGAATATGGCGTTCTCAGATATTTGCACCTGCGGAATTTATGTTATTTATATACCTTGACAACTACGTATGTGACACTCGTTAGAATTGTCGCAATCGGGCGTTTTAAAAAAAAAAGTGTACCCTTTCTTTTTTTTAGTTTAAATAGTATGGGCGTGACAAAGATTACTCATAAAAAATTGTATGAAAAACTGGGGACATTTTTTCATTACGATCGGCATCGATTGTGCTCTTGATTCTGAGTAGGGAAAACCATATTTATTCCAAAATTTCAAAAAAACGTAATGGGAAACGCCCACATACATACGAACTTGTCAAGGTATGGGTAATTCATCACCTACGTAAACTTCTCGTACTATAGGCACGGGTGTCCTCTCAGGCTGGGAGGGCTTGGGCTGTACTTCCAATGTACTTCACATTACACCGTTGAATGAGGGCTATCTCGTATAATTCGCCGCTAGAGGCGCTAGTGCAGCGAGAGGTCTCCGAAATGTCAAATGTCAGTGTTTTTGGGTGAGCTACGCGGTTCTATTTATAATTAGAATAATCTTGTGAATATTTTGCAATGCCTGAATTTATTTTTTTGTGGCAGGGTTTGCATGGATTTTGCGCGGACATCGCACAGTGATTCGTGTAGAACAAGCTAGATGGACAAAAGTCACTTTCGAATTCCGATATAATTCTTGTTGACATACAATTAGGACACCTATACATTAAGATACCCACAAGTTATTTTTATAGTATACCCTCATATAGCGAGATAAAACGTTAAGTGTACACTAAAGTGTTAAATTACAGTTGCTTTCCTTCGTGTTATTGCTTGCGAAACGAAACGGTTTAATTTGTGTTTAACATAATATACCTATTATCAAATATTTATTATGGACGGTAAACTTAAGGGTGAATACTATATTTCGCAATGTTTTTTTATTTACATTTGCAAACAAATATTATTTATATGGAGCCTGTAATGTAAAGTTACGTTATATTTGTACCGTTTTCTTAATTCAAACGCAAAAAGTTTACATGTCTCCGGATGTCACCTCTTTGAAAATTAAATGAAATATGCACATTACTATGTACTTACTGGAAACATCAATTTTGACTGCGATATCTTTGCACATCAATTTTTTTTTAATTTTTTTTTCAGAACGTATCATCACTGTTTAAAAACTGATTTTTTTTTAAGTATGGGTGAGAAACCCGAAATAATTCCGAAATGACGAGCTCTTTCGCTTTGTGGTTTTAGAATATGACCTAAGTGGAGTAACTGGTGAATCCTTGAGAAATTTAAAGGTGAATATTTTCCAAATTTCCAAAGAAATCGCGGAGAAATGGATAAGTTGTGGTAAAAACAAGGAACGCTTTTTAGTCAAGCTTTCTGAGTGGTTGAAGAGGGATACATCGTTTACACTTACTAAATTACACGCTGTACCCTCTGGGTCTAGACTTTCCAAACCTGGTAGACCACAAAAAGAGTTCAATGACTCCAGCGTCAAAACAAAATGACTTAATAAACGACTTAATAAACGCAAGAAGTGCCTCGCAGCTAGTATACGCTGCTGAAGTATCTACGTGTTCTTCTGGAAATAAAAATGCAGCTCAAATAATTAAAAAAGTCAGCGACAGACCAGAAATGGACAATTAAAAAAAAAAGGTTCTGCAGATAGTTGTGAACCAAGGTCTTTATCGAGTTTGGAAGCCTTAGCGTACTATGTTGATAGCAAGTCAACTACTTACAGCTATAATCAGACTCGAAAATGGAGTAGCCTAGTTTTGACTCAGATTGATTACCTATTACTATTACTTTCGTTTGTAAATAAAGTTACTCTAGCTGAATATACTTATTTTTAATGAATACCTACTACATACCTATCCACTAAAATTGTCGCATATATACTCTTAAATAATCTAAATCTTGCGGGTATACGATAAAACATTACGATTTATTCATTCACATCAGCAAAATCGCAGTTCAAAACAAAAAATACTAACCAATTTAAACTGACCCCAGTTCCAATAGTAAATGGCGGTGAAAAGGGGTCAAGTTATGTTGGTTTCCTTTTACAAGGCTAATATAGCTAATTTCGTAATTTAACTTATATAATGGTGATAAATCATAAAGAACCGTAACGTTTAAACTCACTAAAAAGACTCAAATAATTTTGTCCATCTAGCTTGTTCTACACGAATCACTGTGCATCGTGGAATTCACATCACTAAATTCTCTCTTGAGGCGTCACAGTAGATATAAAAACCGGCCAAGCGTGTCGGACGTACCCGAAATAGGGTTACGTAGCCATTACGAAAAAAGAAGTAATGCGTTTTTCTAAGGATTTCGTATTTTGTATGGAATATTCCAAGTTTAGGTATATTTTATACCTTAGGTGCCTTAGGCTGCTATTTACTCTTAAACTACTAATAACTCTCTAGGAAACTTAACCGTTATAGTTTTCTTTGTAAGTTTGGTATACTTACTACCTACCACCCTGAATTTTTCAAAACAGGACGGTCGTTTTTAATGAAAATTTGCACTTTAAAGTTAAATATTTTTCAAACGAATCACTGAATCGAAAAATCGTCTGAGCAACTCCGTAATGGTTTCAAAAGACCTATCCAACGATACGCCACACTAAAAGATTGGATAACAAAAAAAACCATCCCTCTATGGGAGGTACTCTGATTTTTTTTTCTAATTTTATTGTACCATTTTGTCGGCATAGTTTGCATACATATTCGTGCAAAATTATAGCTTTCTAGCATTGATAGTCCCTGAGTAAAGCCGCGAACAGACAGACAGACAGACATGGCGAAACTATAAGGCTCCCGTTTTTGCCATTTTGGCTACGAGACCCTAAAAAGTGACACGGTCGGTTTTCATACAGATTGAGGTGTTTTGCGTTATCTAGTGGAATCTATATCTGCAATTGTGCCCTATTCAAACCTGGTCCATGATGCTATGTATGGCCTGGAGTTGCGTCAGATAGTCCTTCGAATGCAAGTCTCTGTTGAGGATCCGTAAGCCCGCGCGTCCGAAGCCCATTCGACCCCTCGTGACGTCGACCATAGGGGCGTAGAGAGACGGCTGCATCGATTCCAAACGCTGCGCTGGAGGCAGCTCTGGAAGTAAGTGCCTCGAGTAGTAGGTACGAGCGAGTATAGGGCTATCGCTTATGAATTCGCCGCTAGAGGCGCTAGTGTAGCGTGAGGTCTCCGAAATGTCAAATCATAGTTTTTGGGTGAGCTACGCGGGTTTATTTTTTGGAATAATTTTGTGACTATTTTGTATTGCCTGAAATGAATTATGGCAAATATGCGTTACGGGGCAATGAATGTCTGTGTTTTGAGACAATTTTGTCTTTCGGAAACTTTTTCCATTGTTTCGTAACGCATATTGCCCTAATTAATTTCAGCAAATGTAAAATGATGACAAAATTATTCTAATTACAAATAAACCCGCTTAGCTCACGCAAAAACTATGAGATTTGACATTTCAGAGACCTCACGCTACACTAGCGCCTCTAGCGGCGAATTCATACGCGATAGCCCTCATTGCAAGCAAACGTCAAACGGACCTCACGATACTAACGCCATCTAGCGATATTTCGCCTCTGTGAAAACAATCATTAAACAATCATTAAAAACTTAATGTAACGTCAAGAATATCACAATGCTATTTTCCCATCGGCCACTTTGAAAACCAAAGGTTTAAAACCAGTTTAGGAAACGGAATTATTTTTCTTTTTCGGAAACCTGGTTTCGAATGAAGAAAAATAGTTCTGTTTTCTAAACTGGTTTCCCATAGAGAATATAGAATCTTTTTTTGAAACTCATTCACAAATTTCAATATGTAAGTATGTACACAATTTTATTCTCAAAATCGCGTTTTTCCCAATTTTAATCGACACAGAAATAGAAATAGGAATAGGTTTAGGTTATTTTTAACTATACATCAGCCCGAAGGGCCAAACTACACAAAAGTAGAAGCTCCGCCAGCGCAGCTTCGTCAACACTGTATCTGTGTCGATTCTGATTGAAAAAAAAACGCTACTTTAAAAATAAGCTTCAGTAAAAACCAAAAGTCGATCACTGCTCCTAGTTTCGTGCAAGAACAAAAAGTGTTCGTTCGTAACTGGTTTCGTATAAGAACAAAATAGATTTCGTTCGCAACCGGTTTCGAACAAGACCGAAAAAGTTTTCTTCCGCAACTGGTTTCGAACCTTAGGTTTCCAAAGTGGCCGAAGGGGTTATTTTTGGGAATTTTCACGTAAGTAAATTTTTGCTTGTTATACCCTTCACGCTAAAACGGCTGGACGGATTTAAATTAAATTTGCTTCTTAGATAGCTGGACAGTTGGAATAACGGTATCCGTTCACTTCGCAACTACTGTTTGGTAACCAGATTCATTTTTCAAACTACTAACTATAAATATTTCAGAATTTATTTCAGCGCCATCATGTAGAATCCTTTAGGTTGGTTCAGGTTTAGTTTTATAAATATCCTGGAATATTTACAGTTTAAGAAATATTAAACAGTTGCGAAATGAAAAGTTGCAAAATGCATCAGGTTGCCGAACATTAGTTGGGAAACAAGAGTAAACCTGGAATAACTCATAGGTTTTTATCTTAATATTCCCACGGGATCTTGATTAAAATCTCACAATAAATTTTCGTGTATTTTATAAAACCCAGCAATTTTCATTCTACTCCAGTACCCTTAGTGTAAGTTTTCGGTTACAAAATACGTCTCGATCGCGTTCGCGTTAAAATCTCAATTTGTATGGAAACACGAACATCGCAAACGTTCCGCTAGAGGCGCTGTTCGTGTTTCCATACAAATTGAAATATTATCGCGAACGCGATCGAAACATATTTTGTAACCGAAAACTTACACTAGGGGTACTGGACCTAATGGTTTTACTAACCGCAGTGAGGATCGAAGGTCCTCTTGCGCATAGCTTTGTCCACAGCTTTGTTTATAATGCGTGGGTTCATTGCGCAAACTAATTGTAAGTAAGAATTCTTGTGAGGGCAAAACATTGTTGTAATTATAATACTAAATAAACTATGTGTATAAATCTGTTTGACGTTGACAGAAAGTGTCACTGTGATTTAGTAAAGTTTTTTTTTTAATATGGCTCTGTCCATTGGAGGACTGTCCTACCTCTATGATTGGAGGACAATTTTGCCTTTTGCCAGTATCTAGTAGGTTTTCTAGGTTTTTTTTGTTCGTACTGTTCGTACTAAGTGTCGCCCTCTGCGCAGAGTTATCCTACTATCCTACTAATATTATAAATGTGAAAGTTTGTGAGTGAGTGAGTATGTTTGTTACTTCTTCACCCAAAATCGGCTGGACGGATTTGGAAGAAATTTGGTAACAAGTTAGTTTATAACCTGGATTAAACATAGGGTACTTTTAACCCCGATATTCCCACGGGACAGGGATAAAATCTGGAAATTTCAACTCCTGTGTTTAGAGTTTTGAAATTTTGAACTGTTATTCTTAACATAACCTTAATGAAGACCATGATATAAATTTTGGGAATTCCCAGGGGAATTTTGTGAAATCCCGGAATTTCAATTGTAACTACCAGATCGAATAGTTCACACGTGCGAAGCCGCGGGTAAACTCCTAGTACGTAATATTCCCATTATTCCCTATTTAGCCAGTGTTTTGCCGATAACTATACTGCAGGTGGTAGGACCTTGTGCAAGGTCCGTCCGGATTGCTACCACCATCTTGCTCGCTAATCCTGCCGTGAAGCAGCAGTGCTTGCACTGTTGTGTTTCGGCGTGGAGAGTAAGATAGCCGGTGAAATTACTGGCATTTGAGGTATCCCATCTTAGGCCTCTAGGTTGGCAACGCATCCGCAATCCCCCTGGAGTTGCAGGTGTCTATGGGTGGTGGTGATCTCTTAGCATCAGGAGACCCACTTGCTCGTTTGCCATCCAGTCGAATAAAAAAAATAGAAAACGAAATGTTATATTTATTGCATACATTCTCAGACTAAATAAAAAGTAAAGACCTAATTTAAAGTGGAATTGGATGAATGGCAAAGGGAAGGGAGCCCAGTAAAAATACACCGCGCACACGTGCAGTGCAACCAGCAGGGCTACTACGAAACTCGAAGTTCGTATCGTATCGTCCCTCTCGCTCTCGTATTAAATAGTATAAGTGTCAGAGAGACCGCACGACACGAACTTCGAGTTTCGAAGTATCCCTGTACAATTATAATATTTTGACAATCAGAGCTAAAGCATAAGGTCGATTCATCCTTCCGTGTCTTATCATGTAAACAAACGTGACGTCACAGGTGATGATAGACAGTGACTAGTGATGGAAAAGTTGATAGAATATACACAAAACGTGACCAATTATTTTGCTATTAACATAAATAAATCCATAAGTAAGCCAAGTCATCAGAAATATCACAAAAAGGGCACACGTAATGTATGACATTAAGCAAAGTAGCAAAACGAATGACATTTCTAGATTCAACTCTTTTTATTTTATATAATTTTCGTCTAGTGGAAAAGGCAAAGGTTGAACACCATTACCATTTCGATAAGTTGTCGTTTCCCATAATTACTTTGCAATCCGTTCCAAAGACAATTTAGACATTGCAATGTCAGACATTTTTGAAGTTATTCATTCGGTCCGTCAATTATTGAAGGCAATCTTATTAGAAATGATATTTTTCAGTGGTTACTCGGTTGATTTCAATACTTTGTGAGTTTCTTTAAGTATACAGGAACATTTTAAGTGATGGTTATTGTGTATTCCAAGAGAAAACTGTGACTGTGTCTATGAGAAGTGTTTGTTTACATGATAAGGACACGGAAGGATGAATCGACCGTAAATAAAAATCAAAGACGCAATTTCGCGCACTAATGAGGCTGGTAAAAAATACCTAGGCTCGGGCGTTCCATTTTAAACAGCAGTACCCTCAGTGTAAGTTTTCGGTTACAAAATACGTTTCGATCGCGTTCGCGTTAAAATCACAATTTGTATGGAAACACGAACAGCGCCTCTAGCGGAACGTTTCCGATACCCCTAGAAATTGTATGTTCTCTATTGCCAACACAATGTATTATTACGTTAGTACTATTATATATTCTGTGGTATTATACCCCGTTTACCTATGAAGCAGGATCCCTTGCGGGTGTCTGCCCTACACACTACATATACCTTGTGTTTCATGTAGGTGTCTTTGTGTAGTGTGTATGACAAAACAAGCGCGGGCAATCTGACTCCCCCCCCCCCGCCCCCCTAGGCCAGAAGCTGCCGTACGCCCCTGAAATTCATATTGTCAACTGGACGTCCTGGTAGTTTAGCAAAAATTTTAACAAAAAACCGGCCAAGAGCGTACCGGACACGCCCAAAATAGGGTTCCGTAGCCATTACGAAAAAATTAAGTAATATTTTTCTAAGGATTTCGTATTTTATACGGAATCTTCCAAGTTTAGGTATATTTTATACCTTACGCTGCTATTTACTCATAAACTACTAATAATTCACAAGCAAACTTAGCCGTTATAGTTTTCCTTGGAATTTTGATATACTGACCACCATCCTGAATTTTTTCAAATTTTTCCACCCACCGGTTTAGATTTTAGAGGGGGGGGGGGGGGGGGACGCTCGATTGTAATGAAAATTTGCACTTTAAAGTTGAATATTTCGCAAACGCTTTGCTGAATCGAAAAATCGTTTTAGCAAACTCCTAATGCTTTTAAAATACCTATCCAACAATACCCCACACTATAGGGTTGGATGAGAAAAAAAAATCACCGTCACTTTACGTCTATGGGAGGTACCCTAAAAAAATTGTTTTTGAATTTTTAATTGTACTATTTTGTCGGCATAGTTTACTTATATATCCGTGCAAAATTACAGATTTCTAGCATTGATAGTCCCTGAGCAAAGCCGCGGACGGACAGACAGACAGACAGACATGGCGAAACTATAAGGGTTCCGTTTTTGCCATTTTGGCTCCGGAACCCTAAAAATAGAACCGACTACAAAAAACCATGAAAATAATTTTGTACCAGTCTGAAGTCCGTGCCTCAGCACGAGCCAGCAGGAGTGGACCTATACTTAATCGTCTACGTCACCTGCAACTATACGAATATATTGGGCTTTAATCACTCCTGATTATTTTCATGGGTTTTTGTCGTCGGTTCTATTTTTTTTACGCTTTTTAGTGTAAAAGATCTAAGATACAATAGTATAATGTCAACTGCTCGTCACTTTTTACGAAAAATTGCTTTTTCCGATGCAGAGACGTTCATTATTGAGGAGTCCTGGTGCTTCATTACCCGTTCCATTTCCCTATATGCACTACGAGGAGCATAAATTGCTTAGCAACTGTGTTAAAATAATTGAAATTCAACCCATGAAATACTTGTTATTGAGTAGTAACTCCGATGGTCAACTGTGGTCTTCATCATCAGTTCCACTTCACCAAACGATGATTTTCAAGAGCAAATGGACGAGTTACTACTAAATATATCAAAATTACCATAGGTGTCCCTACAACATTTGAAGAGTGCCCTCGATTTCCTTAGGATCCAATCATCAGATCCTGAACCTGATTTAGTGCTTATGGGACCTAATGAGGGCTATCGTTTTTTACCTCACTAGATGGCGCCACTGTTGCGTGAGGTTTCTAAAAGTCTGCTATAACGGGCGTGAAAACAAAGTTTAGATTAAAATCATATTTAATACATCTTAAAACAGTACCATAAAAATATCGAGCAACCACAGTATTGCGTATAAAAGATAACACGATTTAAAATACAATACAATAGCTCTTTATTGCACACCAATACAGTAAGCAGTACAAAAAACACAGGTATAAGTATACATAGAGATATAGGTAAGCAATAGGCGGCCTAAAATAGACTATTTGTTTCATTTTTATTTGTTTTTTATCAATTTTTATTGTTAAGCTTCAAATGTTATTAAAATGGAGCATTGCAAGAAAAACAAATACGTATATTCCAATTCAATAGAATCTGACAATCCTGTAGACACTTCCAGCCTACTAATATGAACACCGGGCTGCCTAAGGCTTTGTCATGTGACTATTATTCTCTTTTGATTCCTTTTAGATGATAATTGCAACAACAGGGACATATATAATAAAGCGTGCCCACGTTAGGGTGTCTTGTGTGTAGAAAATTGTCAGATTCTTTAATAGGTAGGGCGTTTTTGTCTTTTAAGTCAATTCGTTATTGTTCTCATAGATGGCGCTGGCTTGTTCAAAACACGCTATCGTTGTGTCTTTGTGATTTGGTTAAAATAGCTTCTATTTCTGAATAATTGTTGTAACTTTTGCTTGTGTTTCATGCTGTTAGCAACACAATTTTTGAAATGTGTCACCCTGTATAGGCTGGAATTAAATTGGCCACCAAAAAACGGTAGAAATTTGGTATTAAACAGAAAACAGAGATGATATCGTCACTGTAAAGGCAAAATTACTGAAACGCCAAAATGACATTTCGAGAAAAAGCCATTTAAAGTTTTTTTTTTACGAAAAAAAAAGATATCTTTTCATCTAATCATCCGATTTTTATAAAAGAAGTTTTTATGGAAACCTATTTGATTTATCTATGTTTATCACTAGGCTCCATATTATTTTGTGCACTATTTTAGGAAATAAGTGGCGCTTGAGTAATAATAACTTCTTTTTTAGTAAGTCAAAATTTCTTAAGTACCATCAGCTTAAACTTTCTTTGTAGTTTGAAAGTACTGATAACACATACATGTAGATTATAAAAGTACGTGAAAATTTCGTTTAATGTAGTATGGTTGCTGTCCAGGTGAAGTAAAATGACTGCAATTAAACGTGTTCCTTTTTCACACGTATGGTATTACTACTTAAAAGGCAAAAACATAAATTAATAAGTGAGCCAAAATTCATTTAAAGTAAGTTTGGCAAAATTATTTATACGAAGAAAATGACTCCAGCGATAAATTTTCCTTTTTATAAGTACAATAAAACTACTGATAACTTTGTTTGAATCAAAAAAAGGCCATGCATTATACTGAAGTAGTTAAAATCTAATCATCACATAAACAAAAAATTACGTAACAACTGCAACACAAATGAATGCTTCCAGTTTTTTAACTATGGTTAGTTTATTTGAAATTATCAGTTCTTAATACACGGTATTTAAATAAAAAATAGTCATCGTGAAGTAGGTATCTACTTCTAATATGACTCAGTAAGAACGTTTATTTTCTTACACTTGTCATAATGATTGAAGAAGAAGTTATTTTGCAACAAATGAAACAAGAAAGTTTCAACTTTTTTTGAATATATTAACGAATTATGTCGATGTTTACCTACCATAGTATGGTATTCACATTATGTATCATAGTATGGTATTCATAACATTAATAGGAACATTTTTTTTATGATAATGTCAATTAAGTATTCTTTATTGTAATTTATTTATTTCTTGTCGATTTACAATTGAATCAATTTTTATTTCTTAATTTTATTGACATGGATAAGTTTAACATGTTTGTATATCATTCCATGAGTCACAGACGGTTCTGACAGAATATCAGCGCTGTAGTGTAGGCCTCTGACGCCTCAGCATAATGCTGAGTCAGCGGCCGTTTTACTTTTGTGGGGACACACAAAATCGTGTTTTTTCATTTTCGTCTTTTTATTTATTTATTGTTTTATTTGTGTTTGCTATTTATTTTTATTATTTTTTGTACTTGTGTGTCTTTCTGAATGTTAATAAATGTCTTCTGTCTTTCTTTCTTTCTAAAATTGTGGCGCCAGATAAACTTGAGTGGGTACCTATTATTATCAGTTGAGTACAAATTCTACTGAAAAAAAAAATTGAAATTTTTCGATTAAATATAAAATTAAATATCCCCCGGAAAATTGACTTTTCTTTGTTTCGTGTTTTAATTGCTTTTTTGGAGGAATATATTTGCAAAATTTTGAATTCACAAATAAACCTAAACAATCATAATTTTGTACAAACTTTAAACCACTGTTTCACATCTTCATTCACATTTCAGCGTGTAGGAAAAAGTGAATTCCGTAGAAAACCACACTGTTGGCGATTGAATTGAAACAGGTTTCTATTATTCTGGGAATTGAATTTTTATAAATCTTTCACTAATAGTTGTTTTTTGATTAGTTTAGTTGTTTCAAAATTTAAAAAAAAAACATATAAAGTTTACATATTTCCCTATCCGACGGTTCCAAAAACCGATATCCAATGGTATTGGTATCTAATGGTTCGAAACATCCTTCCTAAGGGCACCTCTATGATACTTTAGAATCTAAAGTTTAGATACATTATACTACATAATGTATTGATTAATTTGGCGTAGGTATTTAATGTTTATTTTCGTTTTTTAGAACAAGCTTAAGTAATAGCTTTTAAGTATATTTTAGTTTTTCATTAAGTTATCTGTAACATCAAAACTCAAGCTGATGAAATAGAGGGTGTTCTGGCAATGCTTGAGTAAAACTTCGATAAAAATTCGACTGAAAGTACTTATTTTTCAGAGGTTTACCAAACCAGTAGGTTTACAGAGGAAAATGCCAAAAAAATTGACGGTTACAGAGCTTTATATTCAAGTGCGTGCGAAGCTATAATTGGTTAAATAAAAATTTAACGTCATGCCCTCTGTATTGCGTTTAAATCTTGTGTACAGATTCAAAAGTAACACACATAACAAAATAAAAACAATTGCGTTTGCAACAATGTGGTATCTGTGATATCAACTTTTGAGGAGTTCCTTTATGAGCAGAACACATGACTGAATACAGCATCAGGTGGTGTCTATTATATAAAAGCATTATCACTGAAATTGAACGATCGCGCAGTTTCTTGCATGTGCCATTAAAGTTTGAGGCGTTCCCTCCTACGGAGACGGCCATGGCCATACTACCAAGATATCACTGCCCATACCCATATTGACATTTCAGCCCCGTCGTACCCCAACAGGGGTTACGATATTTCACATCCGCCACATTGGATTTTAAAATCGTTATTGTTTTCGTAATCATCGACACGATAAACTATAGTAACCATACCCATGTTGATTTTCGGACTTTGTCACCACATTTCCCTCCTATAGGGGTTGAATCCTCAAAAAACCCGATACATGTGTTTATTCATTTATCGTTAGGAGTACTCCTATGAGGTTTAGAATAAAATTTCTAACTAATCTTGTTTCCACATTTTACTTCCTTAGGGGATTAATTTCGAAAAAAAATTCCTTAGTACGCGTCTACACCTATTAAGGAACATATATATTCCAAATTTCAAGTTTCTACTTAAGACCTGTCAGCGGTCTTGGCTGTGCGTTGATCTATAAGTTACCTAGTCAGTCAGTTTCTTCTTTTATATTATGTACACATTACTTGGTGTTCTCCGACATAGTCAGTTCTGTAAAATGGTTAACATCAATATCAGTAAATACAAACATGCATCTTGTTGTGGGCGTCAGGAATTACGATAAGATCAGAAAAAATGTGTTTATATTACGTCAGTATTTAAAAAAAAACTACTATAAAATAAATACTTTAATTAATACAAGTAATTTTCTTTTGACATTTAGTTCTGGCATATTTAAGAGGATTTGCTCCCATGAAGAACTAAATATAAATGCTAAATATTCGAGCAGACTGACTTAACTGCTTGCGCCCGCGCATTTTCATTACGCGTAAACTATCTTAATAGCAAAACATATTCATTTAAATAATACTGATATGATGTTGTCAAGGATAGGATTATTTTTTAAAAACTGCTTTTAGTTCCCAAAATTAAAAATAACTGGATGGCTCAGTTACGTATACGTCATTCACTCGACAAAAACAGGAAGGCAACTTTTCTTATACGCCATGCTCGATCCGAATGAAAATAAAACAAAATTACTTTAATAGAGCTACTGTTATATTGTAAGAAAAGCACAAATACTGAAAGAGTTTTATTTATCACAAGATAAGAAGACAGTTTTACTTAAATTGCAGTTTTTGTATTTTTACGGTAAAGAGATATTACTTATGCGACACATGTGCAAAAAAGACCAAAAAGTATGGCTCTACAGTAAACGAAAAAACAAAAGAACCGCCTTTTTACGGGTTACTGAAGCGCCACAAAAGTGCTCCGATAGCTACGTTACCCAGATAGATCGACGCAGAAAAATTCGCTGATTCCGAATATGTATATAACTCAATATGCCCAATTTGGCGGTTAAGTAATTTTGCCTTTCCAGTGACGATATGGTGAAAACAGTAGATCTACTGTTAAAACAGTAGGGTTGGCAACACTGAATGTGTCCTCATGACTTCCAGTGAGGATACATTATAAATGTTTGCTACTTTGATGCTCCATCCATCTACATCGTAGTTAATATAGCTGTACCAAATTTCAGCTCTCCGAGTTGATGGGAAGTACTAGTTCTATTTTGATGATCATGAGTCAGTGTTTTGATGATCATGAGTGAGTGAGTGTCATAAATGCGAAACTTTGCTTTCGCTTAACTTCGGAACTAAATGACCTACAGACTTGAAATTTTGGATTTTAAATATGTGATTATAGCTTACTGGATGACGAAAATTTCTGCGTTCTGGTCTTATCCAGAGGTTCTCAAATAGGGGCCTGAAAATGCGGCGAAATGGTTCCCGTAAAGTATGCTACGGCAGTGCTTGCTTCGCGCTCGACTTGGCGGGGTCACTGCCGTGCCCCCAGATTGATATCTGTGCCATACTTTTCGTACCTATAACATGAGGACAGCGAAACCCAAAATTCACCCGCCCAAATCTTGAAAAGCCTACAGCTATCTCGTTATACATTAGCGGGAACCGGAGAAGCGGGAGGGGATGTGTTTGGGGGGGGGGGGGTTTCTGCGGGAGCTTATGTTTTTTTTTATTAGACTGGACGGAAAACGAGCAAGTGGGTCTCCTGATGGTAAGAGATCACCACCGCTCATAAACATCGGCAACACCAGGGGTATTGCAGATACGTTGCCAATCTAGAGGTCTAAGATGGGATCCCTCAAGTGCCAGTAATTTCACCGGCTGTCTTACTCTCCAAGCCGAAGTATAACAGTATAAGCACTGCTGCTTTACGGCAGGATTATAGAGCAAGATGGTGGTAGCAATCCGGGCGGACCTTGTACAAGGTCCTACCACCTGCAGATTATGTCACTAGCGATAAAGACATCAATATCCCAAACGAATACCTAACGCGGTCGCGCGGCCGGCAGGGAAACTTCTCTTATCTAATACCTATAAAAAATATAAATCGATAGTAGTGATAGAGCTATATTTCCAAAAATTTAATATTACGGCATCCGACGGACATTTAACTCAGTCAGACGTCAACCAGACTAAGTTTCTGGTCGTTTCTTCTCAGTCTGGACGTAACGTAGTCTTTCCGAACCGACGTAAAGTACAATTCAATAGAATCTAACAATTTTCTACACATTTAACACACCCTAACGTGGGCACGCTTGATTATATATGTCCCTGTCGTTGCAATTATCATCTAAAAGGAATCAAAAAAGAATAATAGTCACATCACAAAGCCTTAGGCAGCCCGGTGTTCATATTAGTAAGCTGGAAGTGTCTATAGGATTGTTAGATTCTATTGAATTGGAGTATAGCATAAAAACTTCGATTGATTGCATAAACTCTCTTAGCGTCCAAAGTCCGAGGTCGGCTCAATAGGAGCACCCTTTGGTATGCTAAGCTAAACCACCCACTTGCTGAGCAGCCCATCTGGCAGCTCGCCCTCTCCGGTAAGCTGTAAAAGCCGTCTGAGGCTCAAAAAAAATAAAGAAAACCGGCCAAGAGCGTGTCGGAGACGCCCAAAATAGGTTTTCGTAGCCATTACGAAAAAATTAAGTAATATTTTTCTAAGGATTTCGTATTTTATACGGAATCTTCCAAGTTTAGGTATATTTTATACCTTACGCTGCTATTTACTCATAAACTACTAATAATTCTCAAGCAAACTTAGCCGTTATAGTTTTCCTTGGAAGTTTGATATACTGACTACCATCCTGAATTTTTCCGAATTTTTCCACTCACTCACTTTTAATGAAAATTTGCACTTTAAAGTTGAAATATTTCGCAAACAAATTAATGAATCGAAAAATCGTTTTAGCAAATCCCTAATGGTTTTAAATACCTATCCAACGATACCCCACACTATAGGGTTGGATGAGAAAAAAAAATCAAAGCCACATTACGTCTATTGGAGGTACCCTAAAAAAAATTGTTTTTGAATTTTTAATTGTACTATTTAATCGGCGTAGTTAACCTATATATCCGTGCTAAATTACAGCTTTCTAACATTGATAGTCCCCGAGCAAAGCGACAGACAGACTGACAGAGAGACAGACTTGGCGAAACTATAAGGGTTCCGTTTTTGCCATTTTGGCTCCGGAACCCTAAAAAAACATAAACCATAACGTATAGTATGCGCTAGTGCTGCACTCTGACGGGATAAAATTGCAGTAATGGTCCCTATACTACAGACAACAACATAATAACTATTATAAATAAATAAATAAAATAAATTAAAAAAAAAAAAAAAATCATTTATTTCAGATAATTAAAAATCCATAATTTGTTAGTAACAAGGTTGACTTATAATACTATGTTAGTTAATCATACTCAAAATCAAATATTAAACTATAATTCATTCATTTGTAATAATCATTAATAAAATTTAATTCACTATATAATTATCATCCCTAAATCAATAAATCAATAAATAATTTCCAAAAAATTAAAATTTTAAATAATATAAGTTTTAAATATAAGAGTCGTCCGCCGAATTATTTTAAGTTTAGCTTTTAGCCGCGGCTTCTCCCGCGTGGAATTCGGTTATCGCGCGCTGTTCCCTCGGGAACTGTCTATTGTCCGGGATAAAAAGTAGCCTATGTCACTCACTGGCCCTTAAACTATCTCTATGCCAAAAAACGTCAATCCGTCGCTCCGTTTCGACGTGAAAGATGGACAGACATACAAACACAAACACGCACACTTCCGCATTTATAATATTAGTATGGGTTAAAACAGGGTAATTTCCCACGAGATAGGGATGAAATCTCGAAATAAAAACCGCTGGGCTTAGTCTAGGAATTTTGGACAGTTATTCTTAACACAACTTCAATGAAGACATAATTTTTGGGAATTTCCAGGGGAATTTTGTAAAATCCCGGAAATTCAATTCTAACTACCAGATCGAATAGTTCACGCGTGCGAAGCCGCGGGTAAACTCTAGTACACCTCACCTATTAATTTGAAAAAATATATATTTCATGGCTATTAATAATTACATATTAAGTAGTTACCTAACATTTTAGCTATAATTCGCTATAACAGGTTTACAAAATGAACATTAAATAAATATACTTCGCTGATCAAATGAAATTTTTTTTTCAATATCTTAAATGCTCAAAATTTTGAATTTTAATTATTTTAAGAAAAAAAACATCTGGTCACATCACTCACGCAGCGCATCCCTTGAATAGTTCCGACTTAGCTCCATAGATGGCGGTTATATGTCCAGAACACGGTATCGTTTGTTCAACCCAGAATCATTAAGAAGTAATTTTCACTGTGACTCATTCTAAATCGGTTCAGTAGTTTTTGAGATATTTTTGTGGTGCACTGTACTCTTGGTAAAGGAGTATGAGTGTACGATTATACAAATAGTTGTAATTTGTAATTAAAAAGCAAAATTAAAAATTTTGAAAAAACCCACGACGGTTCCTAATAGAAAAAGGGTTAAATAATTTTTATGAACATCCCCCGACTAAAAGTGATTACAAACGCAAAAACATCCGTCGGGGGCTGCCATTACCTGCACCGAAATGAACTTATATTTTGCAGTAGTATGAATTTGTGATGAATTATAATTGTGTATGGAATGTACCACTTTATGAGGGAAAGATATTCATGGTAGCTTTCTTAACATTATAACTGAAATAACATTGGATGTAGTTGTATGAATTTGTGATTAATTAAAATTGGATAGTTATGTTTGTAGTAGCTTTTCTTAACATTTTAATTTAAATATAACAGAGAGATGGTAATGGCAGCCCCCGACGGATGTTTTTGCGTTTGTAATCACTTTTAGTCGGGGGATGTTCATAAAAATTATTTAACCCTTTTTCTATTAGGAACCGTCGTGGGTTTTTTCAAAATTTTTAATTTTGCTTTTTATTTTAAAATTTTTAAAGAAATAATTCATCTCACCAAAACATTTTATGTAAAATCAGAGGCTAATATTCACAACACTTACTAAGAAGCTCATAAATAACGCTTAAATTTTAAAAAGGTTTTCAAACGCTAGGAAAAGCCAAGTGGCTGCATGAGGCTGCGTTTCCACCAGAGATGTGCGAGGTTGTGTTGCGAGGAATGAGTTTTTCATGAACCAGTAGAAACGCTTCATTTCCCTATTCTTGCACTCATCTCTGGTGGAAGCTGAGCGGAGTGAAGCGAGGTAGGTAAATGTTATGTTTCTATTGGTTCATAAAAAACACATTCCTCCCAACAAATCCTCGCACATCCCTGGTGGAAACGGAGCCTGAGCCCTGACTTTATTAGCCTTACATCTTGATTTAAAAAGTACAGCTTGGCCGTTCATAGATCTATTCCATGGCATTATCTAGCCCTCAATTTTTTACCATACTCGTATCAGTCAGACTTTCTGATAGACCTACTTACGGTAGGAAATATTACTTCACGGGTCTTAATTGACATGTCAAACGAACAGATTTAAATATGAAACGGCCAAGTCATACAAAACTTTAGCTTTCTTGAAACTCTAGGGAAGAGGAGATAACCCTAGCTACAGCATCAGGTGTTGTATAGGCATATAATGTATTGTCATTGCAATTGAATAATCGTGCAAAGTTTTATGTATTTGTGCTATTAACCATCAAGGAGTTCCTTTGTTGGAAGACGACCCTAGCTGCAATATCAAGTTGTGTCTATTCTATCGTACAAACACAGTGCCAATAAAATTTAATAGGTAATTCTGTTAAGTTCCGCGCCTGTGCCGTAAGCTATTGAAGAGTTTCTTTCTGAGGAGACGATCCTGGCTACATAACCAGGATGTCACTATCAGATTATTGTATTATTACAAGATTTACATTAGTGTGCCAAAATTCAAGACAATACGATAACTAAAAGTGTGACAAATTTAACTTGCAAGACCCAAACATGCATACAAACACACATATGTATATTATTTACATAGGTTCCTACATACATTGCAGGTCAATAAAAGCTATTTTTAAGACGAAACGGTGTGAAAATTGTTAGTTAGTGCTCCGTCTACTTTTTTGTTATCTTGGCGGGGGCACTGCCGTGCACCCTCCTTGATATACATATGAACGCCTTTCTAAAACTATTACAGACAGTCATCAAACCCCTTAAAGAGACCCATATCAAAGACAGTCAAATCTTTCTAGAGCTAAGTGGAAAATGTTTACTATAGCGCCCCCTTGCGGGTTAATACTACAACACCTATCTAAGAACCATCTTAGATAAACATCAAATCCATTACGGAAAACCACATCAAGAACAGTCAATCCATTCGGAAGATAATTGGGAACATTCGATGGTCGTTTTTCGAGTGAAAAATGACTACTGTAGCGCCCCCTAGCGGACAAACGCTATAACACCTATCTAAGAACCACCGTCGATAAATTACGAAGCCATTACAGAAAACCGCATCTAAATCAGTCAAACCGTTCTGGAGATAAACGTGAACATTCGTTTGCGCACAAACAAACAAACAAACAAACAAACAACCTCTCACCCTAAACGCATATACCTTCTCCGTTCCGTCGTGGGTAAAAATAGTAATACTTGTTACATCACACACTACATAAAGAAGATTAACTTCATTTCTTGCAATATCGGCCAGAGGGTATGATAGACATAATTATGTACGGTTGATAATTATGTCACAGGTCTTCAATCTTATATGATATGAAACTGCCTTATCTTACTTTATAACCAACTAGCTTTTGCCCGCGGCTTCGCCCGCGTGGAGTTCGGTTATCGCGCGCTGTTCCCTCGAAAACTGCGTTTTTTTCGGGATAAAAAGTAGCCTATGTCACTCTCGGGTCCATAAACTATTTCTATGCCAAAAATCACGACGATCCGCCGCTCCGTTTCGACGTGAAAGACGGACAAACATACACACAAACACATACGGATGGAAGGATGTGTAGGGTTAGTAAAGCCATTGTTTAAGGGGCTCTATTGTCCTTGGATCTGATAATTTTTTATAGGTAACTAGCTTTTACCCGCAGCATCGCTCGCGTGAACCGAAACCATTTCAAAGAAGCAAGCAATTAAGCAAGCACGCAAGCAAGCATGCAAGAAAACATGCAAGAAAGCATGCAAGCAGGCATGCCAGCAAGCATGCAAACAACAAATCAAGCAAGCATAGACATTTTTTTTATTTATTTATTTATTCAAATTACAACTTAGGTATTAAACATTGTATATTATATGTTTAATATGTTAAGTATCTATTTATCTATATAAGTACATATGTTTATCCGCTGCCTAGTATCCATAGTACAAGCTTTGCTTAGTTTGGGACTAGGTCAATTGGTGTCAAGTGTCCCATGATATTATTATTATTATTCTCGCCAAACTGCTACTACTTTTACGTTTGTCAGTTTTTACTATCGAAAATCCCTAATAACTTCTAAACGGATTACCCTCGTTACACAATTTCCATTGCCCTATCCGTTTTAGACCTAAAACTACCAAATGACATCAAAAACAACACAATATCTACACAAACAAAAAAACATGTTTTCAACTTCCGTAAGTTGGCGTGAAAATTAGAAAAAATATTTATGTACTATGTTTATACTGATTCAAAATAGAAAACTATTAAATAAATCGATCTTAGATATTATTCTTTGGGTCCCGCGACGGCGCGCTTACCTATCTACCTAACTGTTCTTATGTACGTTAAATCGAACCATCGAAATACTTGACAAGCAGATACCTACTTAACTCTCTAAAACCACTGGTAGCTTAAAAAACGTCAATTTGCCGTTTAATGTTGAATTTAAACAACCGTCCACTGAACAGTTATATTACTTAATTTTTTTTTGTTGCGCCATTATTGCACAAAAAAGTTCACAGACGCGTGTATCAAGCGCATGCCACTCGCGCCCGCACTGGTCCCAACCGGGCCGAGATATCGTGTCCGTGAGTAGTGTCTATGTGTGCGTTGCTCGAGCGCACTTGTATGGAGATTGAATTCTGAATTATCTGTGTTTTG
This sequence comes from Choristoneura rosaceana, assembly GCA_037349165.1. NCBI lineage: Eukaryota > Metazoa > Arthropoda > Insecta > Lepidoptera > Tortricidae > Choristoneura > Choristoneura rosaceana. The sequence continues at coordinate 4,163,221 of JAZBNJ010000006.1, read as the reverse complement.
TGGCGGAAGCGTTATGAGCTTGTGAGTCTTCGCCGCCATGTTTACATGAAATGTTTTTGGTGGCTTCAATTTGCGGCATATACCTACTATGTATTTGTTATCTATTCTGTGTTTGTGGTAAGATGGTGGTAAGTAACAAAAACTGATCGAATATATAAGTATAGGGTTGTTGACACCACCAATCAATTGTACCTATTTCCTTTTTGTACAATAAAGAGTTTAAAGAAACAAACAAACAAACTTATGACTTGTTCGCAAACTCAATCAACTAACTATTTATTTGTTTTAAACCAACAAAAAATCGAATTTTACAGTAAATAGAAAATTAATCTGGTTCTCAGGTCTAAAATAAAGTGTTTTTTAATGGAGTCGTGTGCCTTGGAATTTTTTTAATGGCGGCAACATCCCTATTACCTAGACCTAGAGACTTCCCTCGATCGAAAACAAACAGATATATATACGACTAGCTTATGCCCGCGACTTTGTCTGCGCGGATCTAGGTTATCGCGCGGTGGCGCCCTCTACCGGAACAAAAGGTATCCTATGTTGAAAAAACCGACTTATTTATTATTAAGTGTTTCAATGCCAAGTTTCATGGTTTTATTTTCGAAAGCGACGAACTTCCACCACTTGAACTTTTACCCCCTATTTCAACCCCTTAAAGCCTCTTTTTCGCGAAAAAAGATAGCCTACGTTCTTTCTCAAGGTCTATTCAATGTCTGTACCAAATTTCATCAAAATCGGTTCAGCGGTTTTGGCCTGAAAGCGTAACAGACAGACAGACAGACAGACACAGACATATAATATCATTGGACAGACAGACAGAGTTACTTTCGTATTTATAATATTAGTAGGGATAATAAAAATTAACAAAAAAGGCGTCCATGACCGTGATACTTATATTTATTTATTTTATATTTTATAATGACATGGATAAATGTTTTAAAAATCATGTCTGTTTTTGTTATTTTCTTTTCTTTCTGAAACTATGTCCCTTTATCGCCTTGGGTAAGGCGTCCGGAAACCCTTTCTTCTGCACTTAGTGTCCACAATTAGCTGCGCCTGCCGCTTCAAATAGCTCCGAGAAGGTATGTCCTCTTCCTCGTCAGATGCTGTAACGGTGAGTACAAACAAATGTTGATTTGGTGTGAAAACTCCACAAAGCAAATGGGTCAAATTTTGTTGTTATTTTGGCCCGTGGCTCAAGAGACACTGTTAGAAAAATGTTTGCTATTTATAATATTAGCAGTTACGGTTAGGCTATGATAATCCAATATTTTCTAAAGATCTCAATGACGGACTATTTAGATTTGTTGTTTCTTTAAAAAAAATATGGTTCTATCCATTGGAGGACAATTTTGCCAGTGTCCAGTAGGTTTTGCCGTTGAACGGTGAGAAAAATCTAGAAAACGAAATATGAGAGGTGATGGTGGATGAACGATGACAGCGTGACTCTAGATTTAAAAACTAACCTATTATCAGTCATATTGTATGATAATTTAGCTTTTTTTTAAAGTGGGTCACCAGTTTAAAAAATGGTAGGTGTAAACCAGTGGCGTAGGTAACTAAAGGCCAGGGCCTTTGCCAGGGGGCAAAAAATTATCTAGGGCCCCAACTAAAATCGTTTGTTTCGTATTCATCAAGTTCCGAATTCGACGTACTTACTTCAGATTTGTAATTTAAAGAAAGAAAGAAAGAAAGAAAATACATTTTTTCACTACACAAGACAACAATAGTATTAGGTACAATTAAACAACACAAAGGTATGTGTCATTGCGGTTGTGAATCGGACACTGGCTCAGCATAGTGCTGTAGCATTAAAAACACCCCAGCGCTGATTTTCAGCCAGCACCGTCGGCAACCCTCGGACCGTTATAAAGACATACTACACACCATTTATAGTTTGTAAGGTAGATTCCAAGGGGCCTCTGAGTTTAGGGGCTCATATCATATAGTATACATGTCAGAGGGACCGCCCGACACAAACTTCGAGTTGTAAACTATAGGTATATGTAACTTGCGACAAAAACTAATTAAAGTTGTATTAATAAGGGGAGATTACCATATTGTGATAAAATATTACTTATTTTACTTTAGTAACATTAACATATTTTGAACAATACGAAAAAATTATGAAAGTAAAATATCAATGTTAATGTGTGTGTTATGTTAATGTGTATGTGTGTTGTGTGTGTGTGCGTGTATGTTGTTGTGTGTTATGTTGTATGTTGTGTTTTCAACGTGTGTTGCAGTGTTGTTACAATGTTTCAATGTGAAATCACAGGCACTTGAGCTATACCATCTTAGGCCTCTAGGTTGGCAACGTATCTGCAATCCCCCTCGTGTTGCAGGTGTCTATAGGCGGTGGTGATATCTTACCATCAGGAGACCCACTTGCTCGTTTGCCATTCAGTCGAATAAAAAAATAAAAAAATAAAAAATAACCTTTTCGATGCCAATGACCTGTATACGTCCATTACTTCAATACAAAAGCAACCTTCGTTCAATTGTGTTAAGGTTCAATTTTAGACATTACAATATAGAAACTTGGCGTATGGATGTCTTTTGTATTTGACGTGCTGGCGAAAAGGTTAAAATATATTATTAGTAGATATCTCACGCGGTGCCCGGACGGGTTCCTTCATGAGGAGTTCCTTGTAAGTGGGGACGGCTGTTTCGACCTCTTTAGTTGTGCTGTGGCTCTGAATACTAAGTCCAGCGACAGAGGGCGCCCCACTCGTCGGCTGTAAAACAAAAATTTATTTAGAAAAAAAGGAACTTCATTAAAGCCAAAAATAGGGTCAACCTATTCCGAAAAAATATGATGGCAAAACATGAATAATAAGAAGAAAAACTGCATTCATAATATTAAAAAAAAAACTTTCACTCAGTTCGGGAATCGAACCCGGTCGTTTTGAAAAATAAAACATACATTATTTCTATTTCGATATCGGTAGTGGAAGTCATAATCATAAGCAATAAATGTTATTTTACGACCTTGTCATTCTACTAACTGGTTATTTCACGATCTTGACATTCTAGCACCTTGTTATTTTACGGTCTTGACATTCTACTACTTGGTTATTTTACGACCTTGACATTCTACTACCTGGTTATATTACGACCTTGACATTCTACTAACTGGTTATTTTACGGTGTTGACATTCTACTACCTGGTCATTCTACTACCTGGGCACCTGGACATTTTACGACTTTGACGTAAGACGCCGGAGGGCTATGAATCACGATATCTAGAATGAATAAAATGCATTGTATTTCATATTCTTTAATAATGTACACTAAGTTTTATTTTCAAAACCATTCTATTCCCGAGCTGAGTACAAGTTTTTGAAAATGTATGGTTGCAGTTTTTCTTGTTATTAAAATCAACGACATGGTTCCTAAGAACGGACTTTCGTATGTATTATAGTTTCAGACTTTCCCATACTGACTCTTTCGCTATAATTTCTTTGGCAGATGTATGGGAAGTCAACACGACATTGGTAGCACATAGTTTCCACCCTGGTACAGTCAGCAGCATTCCAAAATGGTAGATAATGGCTGAAGAAGAAGAAGGAATGAAGAAGAATTTATTGAATCAGGCGTTACTTTGCGGAGGTCCATATCAATGAACTAAAATAATTTCTTTGCTCACCCGCGACCTTAAGATAGCTAAGTCTATGCAAATTATGCGTGTTCATGCAGTTCCTCCACCTCCACACTGTAAGAACACACACAAATTACACAAACCCATCTATCACCACCACCACAACACACTGACGCGTTTCGAACTCAACCAGAGCTCATCTTCAGAGTGACACAACCCATAATACACACATAATTACACGCATAATTTGCATAGACTTAGCTATCTTAAGTTATCTATTGTATTTCTTAATTTTATTTACACATTAGTTTAGTATATTTATGTATCATTCCGTGAGTCACAGACGGTTCTGACAGAATATCAGCGCTGCAGGCGTCTAACGCCTCAGCATTATGCTGAGTCAGCGGCCGTTTCACTTTTTCCTGTATTTTTATTTTGATATTTCCTTTTTGTTTTGTTTGTGTTTGTTGTCTATTGTTGTTTTTTTTTGTTGTATTTGTGTGTCTTTGTGAATGTGAATAAATGTCTTTCTTTCTTTCTTTCTTTTTAAGGTCGCGGGTGAGCAAAGAAATTCTTTTAGTTCATTGAATGAAGAAGACGAGCGTGAACGGGAACGTTGGGAGAGGAAGACCTAGACGAACGTACCACGATCAAATCGGGGATATTCTGAAGAAAGGTCGGGTCAGGAGTACTCTAAACCGACGTGCTTGCATGAAAAGATTGATGAATGTAGAGGAAGCGAGAGTTGTATGCCAGAATCGTAGCAAGTGGAAGGATGTAGTCTCTGCCTACCCCGTTGGGAAAGAGGCGTGATTTTATGTATGTATGTATGTATGTATGAAGAAGACTCACGTTGGAAGGCATGGCCATGGTGGAGACGTCCCGGCGCGAGCGCACGTCGTCCGCGCGCGCTCCGGCCAGCGAGTAGCGCGCGCGCAGCACTTGGACCAGTTGCTGGACGTCCCGCGCCTCGGCCGTCCACTCGGGCACCGCCGGCTCGGGTATCACCTGATAAAACATTTAAAGAAAAAAAGAAAGAATAGCTATTTATGCAACTGGATCGTAATAGGGGTCCTTGTAACACCAGTGTGGTTTCATGAAACGAGGCGTAGCCGAGTTTCATAAAAGGGTCACACGAGTGTTTTAAGGCCTAATTACGTACAGTTGCATACAATATTTTATCTAGGTACGTTCATATATTAAATCCTCTATCATGTGTTCAAGAAACATTGAGAATTACCTGCATTGCAACCAGAACTTATACTAGGACCTTCACTTTGCTGGTAAATTATGAGTCATTTCCTTAGCCGCTTCTAAAATATCGGGCGGAGTAAAATTTTCTTCGCATTCACTGATATCTATACCTAGATATATTTCTAGCAGGAACAGAATTTGCTTAGTGCTTACCACAATAAAAATATCGACAAGTACTTGCTATCGATAAGTACATAGGTACTTACTACTTCAACGACAAGACGTATTGCAATGAATAGTTATTTATTATAGAGCAGTCTACATGAAACTTTCAGGGTGTACAGTGTTTTTTATTTATCTTGATTGTAGTGTAAAATTTGGAATATTGCACGTGTATCTGCATGCTTAAAAATTGATTTTATGCGTAGAACATAAATAACAAATGATTTATTTCCGTCACTACACTCATAAGCAGATTATATGTATAAAAACTTACATAGAATATAATTATTACGTACAATACGCCGAAAATGTGTAAAAATTTGTTGATATATTTAAGTAAAAGAGAAAGAGGGTCATTAATACATCAGTGCGATACTGTTAATAATAAAAAACTAAGATATACCTACACTGTAGCTATATACAGAGACACAGACACAGATTTGCTATGGGATCAAAAATGGCTTTGGGATATACTACATGTTGCACCATTTTGCGTCAATTTGAAAGACAATTTGGGTGTGGGTTTATCATGGAGTGACTTATGGGAGAATTAATTCTGTGACACGAAGAAAGAAAGTTACAAAAGGGTTTCAAATTGTTATCTAAAGTATGTGAAATATAAATAAATTTATAGTTTGTATACTATTATCTATTTTTAACGCACCCTATTACCCTATATTTTTACCCTATGTATTATCTCTATGACGTTGAAGTGGCACTTATCGATAACAAGACTGTCGATGTTTTTATTTTGTCAAACACTTAGACGTCAACGTTCGTGCTAGAAATATATCTAGGTATACTGATATCAGACATTTTTAAGCAAAAATAAAATTTTCCCACGAAAATTCGTACAACAAAATGACAACGTGTGAACGGAATGGCGGTAAAACCCAGTACATCACTGCGCATGTGCGGCATGTGCGCGCATGCGTTAAGCGGGCACTGCCACAGACAAGTGAAAATTGGAATGAAAACTTGTTGATATAAACTTTTTGGATTTGCTCTGTATCTTAATGGTTTAAAAAATTATATTATAACATTATTTCGTTAGAAGAAAAGTGTTATAAAGTGTTTTTTTTTAATACCTATTTCGGTATTGTGTTTAAAAAGTATGTAAATATAAACTTGTTTTGAATTTTGTAATTCGAATATTACGATATGAGAGTAGATAAAAATATTTAATTGCCAACAGTACAAATAATACCAGACAACAATATAAACAATACAAGATAAAATAGTACAATACAGCACAGAAGTACGTATGTAAGTTAGCAAATAGGTAGTCTATCCTGCGGCAAAAGGAGTAGAGCAGACTCAGCTAATGCTGCGCTTACGCGGATGCTGCCAGCGCTGGTTTTCAGTCTGCCCCTGTTCACACATGCTAGAATAACGTCTATAGCGGGCTGGATGGCGGACAAAAGACGGAAACAGTAATACCAGAAAAACAATATTACAGATAAAAACAAAATAATTAAACTAATATTTTAAATTAGTATTAAATGCAAAATGATTTATATAACATTAATGTACTATTGATTGTAATTTAATTATTTCCTATTTTTTTATTGTATAATTATTTAAATTCATAAATTCATAAGTAAAAATTTGTATGCTGAAAGGCAAGACATGAAGAACAGGACATCAAATTATTGTACATCTATATATTCAATTTAATAATTGTATATAGGAACTCATGTTTGACAAATAAATTATCTTTATCTTTAAATTAAATAAGTGAAAATCACGAAAGTTTATCAAATCATTATTTGATTAGAATCGGCTTACAGTCATGAAATTTGCCATGGTTTTTTTAATTTAACGTCAATGAAAACCACGATGTAATTTTAAGGAATTCCCATGAGAATTTAATAAAATCCCGGAATTTCAATTCAACTGTTGTATCCAATGCTTTACGCGTGCAAAGCCGCGGGTAAACGGTAGTAACATTATATAACAAATTGTGACAAATATACACTAGCTTATGCCTGCGAGTTCGCTCGCGCAGAATTACTATCTAGTTTAATACTCTTTTAATCCCACAGAAATATATTATTTCGGGATAAAAGGTAGCCTATATGTTAATTCAGGGTATACAGGGTGTTCCACGGCTATGCCACAAGGAGGGAAAGTACCATAAATATTGTACATGGAACATTTTACTGAAAGAAGACATTATTTTAATTTAAAAAAGAAGTTTAAACTGCATTCATAAATTTTTAAATAATTCCATGGTTGAACCGGAAATCGAACCCGCTACCAGTGGCGTAACTATACCATCTGGGGTCCGTGGCAAATTCTTTTGATGGGGCCCTATCAGTAAAAATCGTCACGTTGTACTTAGTTTAATTTTAAGTAAAATTAAATACTCCGGTACAATCAATGACATTTAAACCAGGACGCACATTGCCGAACAAAATCCCCTTCAAAGAATGTCAGAACTATTGATTTGTTTGCGTGACAAATAAAATCATGTCACACAAAATAATTAAAATAATACGAGACGTAATTTGAACCTAGTCTTTACTCTATTACGGGCGAATTTCGCTAGCGGCAAAACTCCACAACGCTTGACACTTGACAACAACGTACTGAGAAAAAAGAAGGCCTCTTTCACCAAAGTGGCAGGCGAGCATTCTACCAACCTATCTACCTACTATCGACCTACCGATCGACCTATCGACCAACCTATCGACCTAATCCCGGTGATCTGAACCTGTGATTTTAGGCCAGTGATTCAAAGTGGCACTCATTTGGCTCGGACATATTTGGGCGCGCGATTGTGAATCTACAGGTATAATTCATCAAAGGGTACAATGTTAAAAAATATTTCTGAGCTCGCGGCCTCTTGGCCCAGGGGCTCTCAGGTCGGAGGCCCGTGGCATTTTGCCAGCCCTGCCACCCTATAGTTACTCCACTACCCGCTACACGAGAAAAAAAAATACCTTGTAGCTTTATCATACCAATCGAAAGGCTTCATCATAAGGGGCGTCCATAAATTACGTGAGATGTTTAAGGGGGGGAGGGGATCGAGTCAAATCTCATCTAATCTTACGTTGGAGAGGGGGGGGGGGTGTCGGCAAATATCACGCATTTATTTTCTGATTGAAACAAAAAAAAAATACTATTTTGGTCCATTTAATCCAGACTGTATATGCTTAAGATTTAATAAAAGCACGAAGCAATTTTTTTTTCTTTTTGCAATACCAATCCAACGCGTTTACGTAATAAGAAACCCACATTTTGAAAAATCTCACGTGAGATTGGGGCATGGGGGAGCGGGTTGAATAAAATCTTATGACATCTCACCAGGGGGGGAGGGAGGGACAGAAAATTAAAAAAAAACACCTCACGTAATTTATGGACGCCCACTAAGGATTATTTTTTACTAAATAATATAGTGTTCTTCGTACATACATGACATACTCGTATTTATAAGTAACAAAATAACATGATATTCATCGATAGTAACGATAGAGCTGTAAATCTACAACCTCTCACCCTAAACGCATATACCTTCTCCGTTCCGTCGTGGGTAATAATTAAATTGAAATAATACTTAGATTAAGAAATCAGCTTAGATAATATTATATCAGGATACCGTTTCTTGTTTTTTTTTTAGGGTTTTGGAACATTTGTTTACTTTGATTTAGATTATGACAGTGTGTAATCAGAGAAATCGTTTTAAGAGTCTAATTAATTAGCTTGTGTAAGGTAATAATAGTAGATTAGTGATTTTGGCCTAATTGTAATTCAGCTACTCGATAATAGATGACGCTACGTGTACCAGACTGTACATGACCTAATAATATTACAATCCGGCTTAATTGTAGTTCAGCTACTCAATAATAGGTGGCGCCACCAGTACCAGTCTGATATGCGAAAACAATCATCATCATCATCCATATACGTCCCCGTAATTTTTCTTTCTTTTCTTTTTTTTTCTTTTTCATATACGGGTGACACTCTTTCCCGGCCCGGATAATACCGACATGGAAATACCGACCCTGTTTTTACGTGTACACGCCCATAGAAGCTCCTGTCAGTTTCTATGGGCGTGTACACAAAAAAACAGGGCCGGTATTTCCATGTCGGTGTTATTCGGGCCGGGAAAGAGTGTCACCCATCACATACATCTGTCTTTTTTTTAACCCCCTACGCAAAAAGAGGGGTGTTATAAGTTTGACCGCTATGTGTGTCTGTGTGTCTGTCTGTGTGTCTGTCTGTGGCACCATAGTTCCTAAACGGGTGGACCGATTTGAATGCGGCTTTTTTATTTGATAGTAGGTTCTTTAGCGATGGTTCTTAGACATGTTTCATCAAAATCGGTTCAGCCGTTTTTGAGATATTGAACTTTAAAGTGATAAAGTCGGGGTTTTCCAACTTTTTGTTGGTTAGGTTATTATTCGACTGGATGGCAAATGAGCAAGTTGGTCTCCTCATGGTTTTTCTCTTCAATCATTTGACAGATGCCTCTCGAACGAATCTCGATCATCTCATTGTGACATTGTAACTAATTTGCTTTTAAGCAGAACGTCAAAACGCCTGACACAGCCGTAATGTATGGCGGCTCAAACGTATGCCGGTCGGGGTTCTTTGTCCCATTGGAGAGTAACTTTGGCCCATATGAAAATCACATAACGAAGGGTCCAATAAAAACATGAAACCCTGATCGATCTCAGGACCACCCAAATGGCAGAGCCATATTCTCAAAGCAATAAAAACAGAGGCCTTATTGCGTAACATTTCATCAAATGACTGTTTTTATACGTGATATCTGTTATTTGATTGCGGTCGCGAGCGTCAGAAACATTAAGCAATACGGCCTCAGGACCGAGTCACCAAGGCCAAGGACCAAAGTTTTCAGGGCCATGCATGGTTGGTTACCCTTCAGGGCCAAAGCCCCGATCTTACCCAGTGGCGTAGCTAGAGGGGGCGGCGGGGGCGGACCGCCCCGGGTGTCACGCACTTAGGGTGACACCCGACCGTGAACATCAGTAGGTCCACCTACAAAAAAATCCTAAAACTGTGGCAGACCACTAAATAATACATGTGAAAATAACAAGTACCTACTTAATAGGTGCCTTCTTGGGATTACTAATGTATGGCCAAAAAACTTTTCCCAAAGTATCACATCCCAAAAAATTTTACCCAAATTATAATTTGGCAAAAAAACTTATTGCAAATTTACAGTTAAAAAATTTTTATTTGGCAAATTATTGTTTCGCAAATAATTACTTACTCATGTTTCATATTGCCAAGTAATATTTGGTAAAATGTATCGTTTGGCATAATGTACTCTTTCCAAAATATCGCATGACATAATAACCTACTTTTCTGGAAACAGTTTGTTTCTGTGGAGGGGCGCAGTTCTAACCTAACCTACTTTTTGATAGCAGTTCGTTTTTGCGGGGGACGCAGTTTTAACCTATAATCTAACCTATTTTTCTGGTAACAGTCCGTTTTCTGTGGGGGACGCAATCTAACCTCATCTACTTTTCTGATAGCAGTTCGTTTCTGTGGAAGACGCAGTTCTAACATAAGCTATTTTTCTGCTAGCAGTTGGTTTTTGTGGTTGGTTTGTGCGAAATTTCATTTTGAACGTTTGCTTAATAAACGTTTGTCGTAAGTAATAAAATTTGACAAACTAAAATTATGCCAAATGATAATTTGACCAAATGAATAAAATGCGAAATGTAAATATGCCAAAGATTCGTTTGGGAAATGAAACTATTACGATAAGCTTTTTGGGAAGTGAAATTTGTCGAAAAATATTTTGGCGAAACGGCAGTACACCGCCTTCTTGCATAGTATCTAAGTTTTTTGTCATTCGAGTTTTGGGATGACACCTACAATATCCGCCCCGGGTGCCGTCCATGCTAGCTACGCCACTGATCTAACGGCGCCTCCAAAGCCGTCCTCACGTCAAGAAGTTTGCACAGCTCGTAGAGCAGCCTCTTTATTTCCAGCAGCAACGAATCCAGGTCTTCAGCTTCACGCTGTAGCCGCGCGTGTGCATCTTCCTCCGCCGCGATCTCTTCCTTCAATGCCGTGATCTGGTCCTGCGTTCTAGAGAAAAATAGAATAGGAAAATAGAATAGAATAAGCCTTTATTAACACACTTAGAGCAACATAAACATAAGTAATAAACGGAGGATATTTTCTACATTACACTTATTAATATAACTAGGTATAACATAAACATAACTAAGTGCTAACTAAATGTGATAAATGGATCGGGCTCAGCATATGCTGTGGAAATAGTAGATTCTACAAAAAGAGCATAAAACGAGCCATTTTACCCAAGATGTTCACATAGCCACACGAGTCGGTATGGCGAGGGTGGATAGACACGTCAAGGGGAAAATGGGTTTAATGCTCGAGTTTTGCACTCTGCTTTTCACTTTGATGGCGAGGAAACGAAATAGCAACAGTGTAAACAATTGTTCACTTACTATGTACTTATTTTTCATGCATTGCTATAAAATTATAATTTTTTAGTTTTATTGATTTATATTGATTGATTTTTAATTTTATACTAGCTTATGCCCGCGACTTCGTCTACGTGGACCGAGGTTATCGCGCGGTGGCGCCCTCTACCGGAATAAAAAGTATCCTATGTTGATCCTTGGGGCTTAAACTATCTCTATACCAAATTTCATCAAAATTGGTTTAGCGGTTTCGCCGTGAAAGCGTAACAGATAGACAGACAGAGTTACTTTCGCATTTATAATATTAATAGGGAAGTAGGGATAAATAAATTATGAAAAAAAATAAGCTTCTTTGTTTGTGGCTGTTGACACCGATTACCTTGGTCTTAGACGAAGATTTTATTTTATGCACTAGTGCATAAAAAGTCATTTTATGTCGCCTAGGTCCAGCATAAACAAGAACTTTACGAGTACGAGAAGTGATAATACTCGTATACTTCTTTTTCAAAATATCCGTAAAAGTTGACACTATAATTTTACAAGAAACTACCACTACTGTGGATTCTGACATGGTGTGGGAATATATTACACCCTTTGAGATCCTTTCTGTAGTAAAAAATATGGAAACTAAAAAATCTACTGGTACTGATGAACTTCCTGTATCTGTAATTAAGGATAATATTGATATCTTAGCTGTGCCTTTGTCAATTTTGTATAATAATTGCTATGAGGAGGGTATTTTTCCTGAAGAATTAAAACTTGCTAAGGTAGTACCTGTACATAAAAAAGGCTCCAAAAGTGACCCAAATAATTACAGACCCATATCACTTCTGTCCGTATTAGCAAAAATTTTTGAAAAACTTATTTAGATACGACTTATCAAACATTTGGAAACTCATAAAGTAATAAACGAACGACAATACGGTTACCAAACGAATAGAAGCACTGGTGATGCAATAGAGAAACTCTTAGATGATGTTATTATTAATATAAATAATAAAAGGAAAGTGGCTGGATTGTTTCTAGATCTGACTTCTGCATTTGATACTGTAGAACACAAAATTCTTGTGGATAAATTAGAGTACTATGGCGTTAGGGGAAAGGTTCTACAACTTCTGAAGTCGTACTTAGCTCAAAGAAAAATGCTTGTTGAAATTAAACCTATTGAAAATGGCTATCAAAATGTATGCAGATCAAAATTGGCTGATGTTGAGATAGGAGTTCCACAAGGTTCAATTTTAGGTCCTGTATTTTTTTCAATTTTCGTCAATGATTTAATTAATTGTGTTGGTAGGCAATGTAGTGATGTTAGTATTGTGGTATTTGCAGACGACACAAATGCTATTATTTCCGCAACTAATATTGAAGATCTTAATACTAGAGTAAATGTAGTTCTAAGGGAGTTTCAGGATTGGTTCAATGTAAATAAATTGCACTTAAATATGAATAAAACACAGCTCATGTTATTTAAGACGACAGCTGCGAATAAAGAATCGCTTGATGTGAATTTAGATGGTACGGCTGTTGCAACTGTAGACTGGGTTAAATTTCTAGGCATACGGGTTGATAGCAAACTAAACTGGAGAGAGGAACTGAAGGCCTTGGAAAACAGTATCAGCTCGGCTTGTTACGCGCTAAGGAGCCTAAGAGATGAGGTTACTTTAAAACAGCTAATCATGGTATATTATGCTCTAGTTGAATCTCGATTAAGATATAGTATTAAGTTCTGGGGTCAAAGTTATGCATACAACATCCGAAAAGCATTTATAATACAAAAACGAGCTATTAGAACAATGGTACGCATCCCATCGTGGCAGTCATGCAGGGAATATTTTATAAAATTAAATATTCTGACAGTACCTTGTCTCTACATTCTGCTGATACTAACTGACGTTGTTAAACACCCGGAGAGATACGAGACACGTGGAGAGAGAATCTCTAGACAAACCACACGCAGAAAAGACTTAGGAAAATCTATAGCACCCACCCTCAGAGTAGTTCAGCATAGCATAAGAAACCAAACTGTAAATTTGTACAATAGCCTACCTAAAGACCTTAAGTCTATAAATAATGTAAGTGTTTTCAAATATCGCCTCAGAAATTTTCTTTTGAAGATGTGTTATTATGATGTCAGTGAATTCGTAGAAAATAATAATTAATATTAAATTAAATAAAAAGCATGTTCCTAATTCCCTAGTCAGCATTATAATATTTTAAACCTGCAAAGGTTGATGGCTAGTAGTCTAAAACTAAAGTAAGTAATAAGTGCAATTTACCCGTAGCTATCCCTAATTTTATTAAGAATAGTTGTTTCTATTGATGTTGACTTTTGTTCGTTTACTTTTTGTTGTTGTTTTTTTTTTCAGTTTATTTTAATTAGTGTCTTTTTTCAGTTTATTTAAATTTTATGGTATTATATTTTATGTGCTAGAATTAAGTGTTATGTTCATAATATGCTGTAATAAACATGTCATGTTTATAGATATATATATATATATATTGTCCGACACAATGTAAATTGTTATGGAAATAAATATACTGAAATACTGAAATATACTGAAATACTATTCTTTACGAGTTAAAAACATTGCACATCGCCACACTCGACAACAATAACGCATACAAATTCCATTATTGTCGTGGGTCAAACTTTTTAAAAACGGCCAAAGTTAAAAAAACGGCCATGGTAACAAGTTGGCACAAGTCGTACACAGTCAACTCAAATGACCGGTATTAGTTAGACTGTTATTTACTCTTAAACTGCTAATATATCAAGCAATCTTAGCCGTTATTTTCCTTGTATTTGAGATATTTACTAACATCCTGAATTTCACGAATTTTTCCACCCAACAGTAGATTTTACAGGGACGCTCGATTTTAATGAAAATTTGCACTTTAAAGTTGAATGTTTTGCAAACAGATCACTGAATCGAAAAATCGTCATGGCAACCCCCAATGGTTTTAAAAGACCTATCGAACAATACTCTAGGTACACCCCCTACACTATAGGGTTAGTCAAGAAAAAAAAATCACCCCCACTTTACGTCTATGGGAGGTACCAAAAAAAAATGTTCTTAGTTTTTTATTTTACCACTGTCGGCGTGACTGATATAATATATATATTCATGCTAAATTACAACTTTCTAGTACTAACGTTCTCTGAGCTTAGCCATGGACAGATAGACAGACAGACGGACAGATTATGACAAAACTATAAGGGTTCCCGGTTGTCTATAGAACCCTAAAAATTGACAATAGACCTTATGGTGAAGGAAAACATTGCGACCTGCACACATATGTGAAGCAAGTCAATGTGTGCGTGAAGTGCCCAATTCCCACTGGGTCCGCGTGGGAACTGCAGAACTGAACTCTCATTCTCATTCGCAGTGGTACGCATGACCTAGAATGATGGAATGACTTCACTTACTCATCTTTATCCTTTACTGAGGCGAACTTGAAAGCCTCCAGTTCTGCCAGGAGGGTTGTCTGTGTGTTCTCTAGTTGTAGCTTCTCTTCCTCGATGGTGACCTTAAAATGTACATATATACAGGTGTTTCTGTGCCTGAAGACTAGAGTCTTCGACCAGTGTGTGTTGCCAGTGATGACTTATGGCGCCTGAGACGTGGTCCTTGACTGTTGGCCTCTTAGAGAGGCTCAGAGTCACGCAACGAGCTATGGAGAGAGCTATACTTGGAGTTTCTTTGCGCGATAGAATCCGGAATTCTTAGAAATGATTCTTAGACATGCTTCATCGAAATCGGTTAAGCCGTTTTTGAGATATTGAACTTTGAAGCGACAAAGTCGGGGGTTCCCTTCCCATCTTTTTCGACCGTGACAATTACCAGAGCCGGATCTGCAATTATTCTGCCAAAGTCAAATATTTATTTATACTGTTATAATTTTACTTCGTCTATAATCCTAAAATGGCCAAATTGTAGATTCGACTCTGTTAATGAGGGCTATCGCGTATGAATTCGCCGCTACAGGCACATATGTAGCTTGAGGTCTCCGAAATGTCAAATCTCATAGTTTTTGGGTGAGCTACGCGTGTTTATTTATAATTAGAATAATTTTGTGTATATTTTGCATTACCTAAAATTAATTATGGCAATTATGCGCTAATTATGGCAATTATACAATGATTGTCTATGTTTGAGACAGTTTTGCCTTTCGGAAACTTTTGTCCTCCCTTTTTTTTCCGAACAAAACGGGCCTACGCAACACTTGTGGTTGCTCGATATTTTTATGGTACGGTTTTAAGTTGTATGAAATATGATTTTAATCTAAACTTTGTTTTCACGTCCGTAATAACAGACTTTGAATTGAAAGTCACATTTAAAAACCTCACGCAACAGTGGCGCCACCTACAAAGATAAAAAACGATAGCCTTCATTAGGTTAGGTTATTTGTACCGTAAAATTTAAAAATCGGTACTAGTAGCGCCATCTATTGGCAATGTTACAGTACTTGAAGGTAGTTCAGTCGTTTGGCCGTCTCGCGCTGCGCTCGGAATCGGTCAAATACTTCCTCGGCGTCCGTCACTCCTGAAAGTCAAAAGAGATCATAGATGGCGCCAGCAGTACATTAAACTACGTATCGTACTCCCGCGTAATTTAAAACGGAGAGCGGTTCCATCTAACATAATTTTCCCCCTTTAACCCCCTGTTTCACCATCTATTGATAAATTTTATTTGACGGATAAATATGTTGCCATCTCCGTCTATTGGAACAAAACAAACAGAGACGGCATCACATAATATATGGGGGGGGGGGGGGGGGGAATTTTTTTTTATTCGACTTCTTTATTATATAAGTAATTAATGGTATTTCTGCCATTTCAGGGCCACTCAACTTTTTACCGACACTAATCTGTCCGCGACATTTTTCAAACAACTGCAGATTTTTGTAAGTAAACATGTTTTTTCTGTAATTTAATAGATGATGTACATGAATACATGCCATCCTACGTAAGTTCAACCTATTAAGCCGTGAAATATCTTGTTGGAAGTACGATTTTTTGGTAACGCTGGAGACAATTTTGGGAACGCAGGAGACGCCCAAAGTTTCGGTAAAATAGTTGATTGGCCCTTCATAGTGGTATTTGGGTGAGAGAGAGAGGATGTTTCGCACGCTCCATGGTCGTAATCAAATCATTAAACCACTAACTTAACTTTGGGGGTTCCGTACTCGTCTTTGCTTTCCTTATTTTTGATGACATGGGGGCCGGGGGGTCTAGATGGTTTCTTTTTTTTTATTCGACTGGATGGCAAACGAGCAAGTGGGTCTCCTGATGGTAAGAAATTACCACGGCCCATAAACATCTGCAACACCAGGGGTATTGCAGATGCGTTGCCAACCTAGAGGCCTAAGATGGGATACCTCAAGAGCCAGTAATTTCACCGGCTGTCTTACTCTCCACGCCGAAACACAATAATGCAAGCACTGCTGTTGCACGGCAGGATTAGCGAGCAAGATGGTGGTAGCAATCCGGGCAGGCCTTACGTCGGCAATATTTATTAATTACTAGTTTATGCCCGCGTCTTCATCTGCGCGTATCTAGGTTATCGTGCGGTGGTGCCCTCTACCGGAATAAAAGGTATCCTATGTTGATCCTTAGGGTTCAAACTACCTATATGTATACAAAATTTCATCAAAATCGGTTCAGTGGTTTCGACGTGAAAGCGTAACAGACAGACAGAGAGACAGACAGAGTTACTTTTGCATTTAAAATATTAGTAGGGATAATTATATAATATTTAATTAGCAGGTGGTAGGAACATGTGCAAGGTCCGCCCGGACTGCTACCACCATCTTGCTCGCTAATCCTGCCGTGAAGCAGCAGTGCTTGCACTGCTGTGTTTCGGCGTGGAGAGTAAGACAACCGGTGAAATTATTGGCACCTGAGGTATCCCATCTTAGGCCTCTAGGTTGGCAACGCATTTGCAATATCCCTGGTGTTGCAGATGTTTATGGACGGTGGAGATCTCTTACCATCAGGAGACCCACTAGATCGTTTGCCATCCAGTCTTATAAAAAAAAAATGTTTTTTTTTGCAATAAAAATATATGTAGAAACCTGAATAGCTTTAAAAATATATACCAATGTTTACGTAAGCATAGGGGGGAGGGGGTAGGGTTTTGATGACTTTCGCTGACAAGGGGGACGAGGAAAAATTAGTACAATTGACAAGATTTCATTTTTTCAACACCTGTAAATTACTACAGGAATCGAAAGAGTTTTGCCTCCTGAATATGGCAAAATATTTATTATAATTTATTTCTCCATTTAAAAAAAAAATACAAAAAAAAATGTATCTGCATTTGCCAATACTACGGCAGAATAGATGTTTCCTTTGCCTTTTTCACCAGAAAAGGGAGCTGTCATAATTTTGACAACGTCTACTTCAGATTTACACATGATTTACGTGATCTTTTTTTTTAATAGAGACTAGACAAAAGTAATGGATCTATTATATCGTAGTTTTGGAGTTAAGCCCTTTTAGAATAAGCGTATCTTAAAAAAATTGTAATAAATTAATTAATAATCGTAGCGAAATTTTAAAAAGACCAGCGTCTTTCTATTTCCAAGCAGAATACAGAGAACGAATCAAATTATAATGTTAGAAATATGAAATCTTGTCAATGGGGGCTATAGCGAATGAATTTTCCGCTAGAGGCGCTAGTGTAGCGTGAGGTCAACGAAATGTCAAATCTCATAGTTTTTGGGTGAGCTACGCGGGTTTATTTATAATTAGAATAATTTTGTGAATATTTTGCATTACCTGAAATTAATTATGGCAATTATGCGATAAGGGGCAATGAACGTCTTTAATTTGAGACAGTTTTGTCTTTCGAAAACTTTTGCCCTCCCTTTTTTCCGAACAAAACGGGATTACGCAATACTGTGGTTGCTCGATATGTTTATGGCACTGTTTTACAATGAATTAAGTATGATTTTGATCTAAACTTTGTTTTCACGGCCGTTATAACAGACTTTTAAAAACCTCACGCAATAGTGGCGCCATCTAGTGAAAGAAAAAACGATAGCCCTCATTCTGCTACTTGAACGATCCCTTACCAGTGAGCTTCATCAGCCTCTGGAAAACGTCCTCCATCTGGGCCGTGGCGGAAGCCTCCTCTGTCATAACAGCACCTTCCGTCGACCGGGTGGACTCCTGCCGCACCAGGGTTCGCACTGTTGAACGAAAGTCAAAGTCAAAGTCAAAATCTCTTTATTCAATTTAAGCTATAACAAGCACTTATGAACGTCAAAAAAATCTACCACCGGTTCGGAAAAAAACCTCTGTTGAAAATCCGGCAAGAAACTCAATGAGGTATTTTTTTTTAAACTGATTCACAATATTTTATAAAAGATATCTATCTATACTATACATCACAATTGCTTCATTGACGACCGGATGGCCAAGTGGTTAGAGAGAACCTAAATACGAGGCTTGAGGTCCTAGGTTCGATTCCCGGCCGGGGCAGATATTTGTATGAATAACACGAATGTTTCCTCTTGGGTCTTGGATGTTTAATATTTATTTAAGTATATGTATTTATATATTACTAGCTGTTGCCCGCGACTCCGTCCTCGTATAAGTAATAACTAATAACCTAACCAACAAAAAGTTGGAAAATCCCCGACCCTGTCACTTCTAAATTCAAAATATCAAAAATAGCTAAGACGATTGTGTTTAAACATGTCTAAGAACCATCGAAATTGAAAATACAAACTGAAATATAGATGCACAGAAAAATAAGACCAGCACTGGGAATCGAACCCAGGTCCTTGGCATTCCGTGCCGCGTGTTATACCGCTACACCACCGCTGGACAACGGTACAGACACGAATTTCCCCTATGCACCACATATCTCAGTTTGTTTCTTATTTAACCACTTAGGCAGTGACGCTAGCGACATCTATACCGTAGCCATCATCGTGAAACTTTCGGCATTCCATTGGAGCTAACCGTTCACCCGGACAAGAGATATCGTTACTAAGCAATCAAATTAAGATTGTTTTTTTGGAATCTTTTTGTATTTTTTATTTCAATTCCAAATTTTTACTTTTACGGTCATTCCGAGGACCCGCTGTGCCGGTCTTATTTTTCTGATTTTTCTGTGCATCTATATTTCAGTTTGTATTTTCAATTTAAGTTTTACGGGATGGCCGTAAGAGTAAAAATTTGGAATTGAAATAAAAAAATACAAATAGATTCCAAAAAACCAATCTTAAGAACAATAGCTAGAAAACCTGATTTCAAATAAAAAAACTGGAGATTTGGTGCCACAGACAGACACAGACAGACACACACAGACACAAACACACATAACGGTGCAAACGAACTTTAAAAAAATACTACCGTTTAACCCCCTTATTCATAAACGACAATCAAACCTATTTTAGTTAAAATGCCGCTAAAATTCGTTTGTCCTTATCTGTCACTTCGACATTTGTATTTGTTAGAAAGGGACAAAGCATTTGTTAGTTAACATAGGTTTGTTAAGTTTTATGAATAAGGGGGTTAGGATTTTTTTGTAGGTGGACCTACCGAAGTTCACGGTCGGGTGTCACCCTAAGTGCGTGACACCCGGGGCGGTCCACCCCCGCCGCCCCCCTCTAGCTACGCCACTGGGTAAGATCGGGGCTTTGGCCCTGAAGGGTAACCATGCATGGCCCTGAAAACTTTGGTCCTTGGCCTTGGTGACTCGGTCCTGAGGCCGTATCGCCTAATGTTTCTGACGCTCGCGACCGCAATCAAATAACAGATATCACGTACATTTGAAATTTACCACGAGCTTTGCGGTGAAGGAAAACATCGTGAGGAAACCTGCACAAACTTAAAAACGCGGATTGAAACGCGATGACTCGCCAGCTATTACAATAAACCTCTAAGGGGTTTTCAATAGTGGCTTGTAATTTTCCACTTACTTGTACCACTTGTTTATAATTAAATTAAAAAAAAAACATAGCGGTCAAACTTGTAACACCCCTCTTTTTGCGTCAGGGGTTAAAAAGCTCTCTTGAGGCCGTACCTTGCGGCGGGAAGATCCGTTTCTCTAATTTCTCCAGTTCTCGCTTCCGTTCGGCGAACCGTTGCGCGAAGTACGCGCGCTCGGCGGCGCGCGCGTGGTCCGCGTCGTGTGCGCGCGCCGCCTCGGCCGCGGCCGCCGCCGTGGCGCGCACGCGCGTCTCCGCTGCCTCCTCGCGGACGTACTGTTGTAAGAATACCATCGTCATCATCATCGTCTTTTTTTTTAAATTATGGAACTTTGATCAAAAGGGATATACTTTATTAAATAACACACAATACATAAAATAATTAATAAATGAGCTAAAAACTACTAACTAAGTTAAATAACATTTTTATATTATTAAAAAAGACCGCCTCGAATCGTTCCTGACGCAAAGGTCCCCACACGCTTGCCGCGTTGCCGCGTTGAACGGCGATAGATAGCCTTTGCATCAAGAACGAGTCTAACCCCCTTATTCATAAAACTTAACAAGCCTATGTTAACTAACAAATGCTTTGTCCCTTTCTAACAAATGCAAATGTCGAAGTGACAGATAAGGACAAACGAATTTTGGCGGCATTTTAACTAAAATAGGTTTGACTGTCGTTTATGAATAAGGGGGTAAATATGTACAATGTATAATGAACATGTCAGTTCCAAAAGGCCTTAACTATAAAAAACACCACAACAGCCATATGATTTAAATGAGTAACAACTCGTGCCAAGAGGGACATGGCATGTCCTCCTAACCATACCACCGGATCCCCTGCCACAGAGTGGCAAACCTGCGCACGGACTCTCTTACACAGTACCTACTCGAATAAATGTCTACCACAGATTTGTCTACTCACTTATCTAAAAATCCGTAAACAAATCTAGCAGCCTGCTACCAGGGCTCCGACAATATGGCTTGGAAAATACCAACATTTAAGATATTGACATTGCAGATGGAGTCAAACATATTCCTCTTGGCTCGAGTCCTTACACACTCCATTAATAGGTGGTGATCGACGAAAAAAGACAGAGGATCTCAAGTCGATGCGTATATACAAGGTGTTAATTAAATAACTGAAACCTCAGACACACAGTAAAAAAATCATTTTTTTTATAGTACCTTCAAGTAGCGTGTAGCGTAGGGACTAGGGAGGCGTCTTCAAAGAAAAGTACTTTTATTTAACTTTGGACAAAATATGGTTTTTCCTAATCAGAATCAAAAGCACAATCGATTCGGATAGTTTAAAAAAATGTCCCCAAAAAAATGTCAGTTTTGCGACGATATTTTCACACGTTTAGTACTGGCTTGACAAAACTGACTCATAATAATTTGTATGAAAAACTGGGGACATTTCTTTTTACGATCGAGATCGATTGTGCTCTTGATTCTGATTAGGAAAAACCATATTTTTCCAAAATTTCAAAAAAACGTAAAGGGTACACTTTTTTTTGAAAACGCCCAGGGTATCGTTGGATGGGTCTTTTAAAACCATTAGGGGGTTGCTAAAACGATTTTTCGATTAAGTGATT
The DNA here is from genome assembly GCA_037349165.1 of Choristoneura rosaceana. Taxonomy (NCBI): domain Eukaryota; kingdom Metazoa; phylum Arthropoda; class Insecta; order Lepidoptera; family Tortricidae; genus Choristoneura; species Choristoneura rosaceana. The sequence goes on along the minus strand of JAZBNJ010000006.1, from coordinate 4,141,226 downwards.
TGTTTGCAAAATATTCAACTTTAAAGTGCAAATTTTCATTAAAATCGAGCGTCCCCCCTTCTAAAATCTAAGCCAAGGGTGGAAAAATTTGAAAAAAATCAGGATGGTAGTAAGTATATCAAACTTAAAAGGAAAACTATAACGGTTAAGTTTTCTTGACAATTATAAGTAGTTTAAGAGTAAATAGCAGCCTAAGGTATAATAAAAAGATACCGGCTAACACACTATAAAATCTATAAACTAATTTCTCATAGTAAAAACTGGTTCAACTGAAGAGAAGAAATAACTAAAAACAAATTGTCATAAAACTGTTATACAATAAGTACAGTAAATTATTTGACGCATTACTACATGAGCGTGTCGGACACGCCCAAAATAGGGTTCCGTAGCCATTACGAAAAAATTAAGTAATATTTTTCTAATGATTTCGTATTTTATACGGAATTTGCCAAGTTTAGGTATATTTTATACCTTACGCTGCTATTTACTCATAAACTACTAATAATTCTCAAGCAAACATAGCCGTTATAGTTTTCCTTGAAAGTTTGATATACTGACTACCATCCTGAATTTTTTCAAATTTTTCCACACACCGGTTTAGATTTTAGAGTGGGGAGGACGCTCGATTTTAATGAAAATTTGCACTTTAAAGTTGAATATTTCGCAAACAAATTACTGAATCGAAAAATCGTTGTAGCAAACCCCTAATGGTTTTAAAATACCTATCCAACGATACCCCACACTATAGGGTTGGATGAGAAAAAAAAAATCACCGCCACTTTACATCTATGGGAGGTACCCTAAAAAAAATAGTTTTTGAATTTTTAATTGTACTATTTTGTCGGCATAGTTTACCTATATATCCGTGCAAAATTACAGCTTTCTAGCATTGATAGTCCCTGAGCAAAGCCGCGGACGGACAGACAGACAGACAGACAGACATGGCGAAACTATAAGGGTTCCGTTTTTGCCATTTTGGCTCCGGAACCCTAAAAATGGTGGAATATTTTAAATTAAGTTTTTTCGGTTTTTTTGCTCTCCTGTAAAATTTAGTAAACTGCAGTTACTTTCTTTTACCGTGGAGCAGCCGAGGCTTCAAAATGTATGACTAGACATCCTCTTTTGCATAGGGGCTCGTATTACCTATATTAACTATGATCTCTATTAACGTATCCTCACTGGTATTCATGAGGACACATATCAAAAATATCAAAAATTGAGTGACATACGAGGGTCAAACTGAAAGTTCTTAGAAAATCAAAAACTGAGCAAACTAGCAAGTTATTAGTTTTATTATATCTTTTCAAAATAGTGTCCATTCACATCAATACACCGCTGCATCCGATGGAACCACTGAGAAAAGCACTTAGCCCAGTCGTCCTTAGGGGTCTCTTCGACGGCCTTTTGAAACGCACCCACTGCTTCCTCGGTGTTCATAAAAAGTTTTCCTCGAAGTTTTTCTTTTATTTTCGGGAATAAATAAAAATCGCAAGGTGCGAGGTCGGGGCTATACGGCGGGTGACCCAGTAATTCCACGTTTGACGTCACTAAATAGTCGATCGTTCGCCTGGCGGTGTGCGACGAGGCGTTGTCGTGGTGAAGAAGGATCCTACTTCGAGGTCGCTTCTCCCGAACTTTTTCCAATACAAGTGGCAAACAATTGTTAGTGTACCACTCTGCAGTAACTGTTTTCTGATCCTCTAAAGCAATTGTCGCATAGTGACCTGTCCTTCCGAAGAACGAGGCCACCATCTTTTTTCCCACGCTTCGACCTCTCTTCACTTTAGTTGGCAACTCCTCGAAAGGAAACACCCATTGAGCAGACTGTCTCTTGGTTTCTGGATCATAACAGTAAACCCAGCTTTCGTCACCCGTAAGTATGTCGAAAACAGCATTTGAGTCACCTCCGTTAAATCTTTCAATCATTTCACGGCACCAATCAACCCGACGGAGTTTTTGGGCCTCGGTCAAATTATGAGGTATCCACCTCGCACAAAGCTTCCTGACCGCTAAATGTTCATGGAGGATTTTATGCACTTGACTCATACCGATGCCTAAGCTTGTCCGAATCTGCTGATACGTCACTCTTTTGTCAGTCTCTATCATACGCTGCACAACACTGATGTTATTTTCAGTCGTCGCCGTAGAAGGCCGTCCCTCACGCAGATCGTCGGTGAGATTAGTGCGACCACGTTTAAACTCATTAAACCAGTTGTAAATGGTCGCACGAGATGGAGCTTCATCATGAAAGGCCAATCGAAGTCTATCATAGCTTTCTTGTTGACTTAAATGACATCGAAAGTCATAAAAAATCATTGCACGAAAATTTTCGCGAGTTAAATTCATGTTGACGTGACACAGACAATTTTCAATTTGCCGCCAAATCGTAAAACTAATGACAAATGAATGAAATACATACTCAATAATATTGGCAAAGAGTTCCATTTTCAAAATTTAAACTTACTTTTTTATTATATTGTTTACAAGTGGCCAGTTCTAAAAACTTTCAGTGTCGCCCTCGTACACGACATTTCATTAATTGACATGGAAGATCTAGATTAGAAGCTGTTTTAACCAAATCACAAAGACACAACGATAGCGTGTTTTAAACAAGTCAGCGCCATCTATGAGAACAATAACGAACTTACTTAAAAGACAAAAACGCCCTACCTATTTGTTTTTCTTGCAATGCTCCATTCATTTTAACATTTGAAGCTTAACGATAAAAATTGTAATCGTTTTTAGGGTTCCGGAGCCAAAATGGCAAAAACGGAACCCTTATAGTTTCGCCGTGTCTGTCTGTCTGTCTGTCTTTCTGTCCGTCCGCGGCTTTGCTCAGGGACTATCAATGCTAGAAAGTTGTAATTTTGCAAAATATATATGAGTAGGGACGAAGTATAGTATGGACGTGCAGCCTCCATACATAAGATAGTTCGTCGTTGCTTAGTACGAAAAAACGAACTAGATGTCGCCAGATGTATTGAACCGGATTAATACATAATTTTAGTGGAGACATTGCTCTATTTAGCATGGTGGCAATAATGTTCAACTCTTTAAAGTACCTCTGTGAGTTTAATAAACTTCGTTATGTTGTAAAGGTAATATCTAGATGGCGCTATATTCCTTCGAGCGCCAAGTTTTGAATGAATATTTTTCGCAGCAATTACCTTCGATCAACATACGAGATTTAAGGTCCCATACAAAATACCATAGACAAAGTCTTATACTTATAGCTATACATATATCTGTTTTACCTTCTAAATTAATTTAAAATAATATAGAATACGGTTTTTTTTTTATTTGATAGCAGGTTTTCTAGCGATGATTCTTAGACATGTTTTATCAAAATCGGTTCTGCCATTTTTGAGACATTGAACTTTAAAGTGACAAAGTCGGGGGTAACTTTTTGTTGGTTAGGTTATTGTTAATAACTTACTCATTCTATAAAAACCCCCAACAAAAAAACGCCAGCAAAAATAAAAAAACGCCCGAAAAAAAAGCCGCCAACAAAGGACGTACCTTCCTAGCTGTTGCCCGCGACATCATCTGCGAACAATTCGTTTATCCCTATCCCGCAAAATGAGCCTAAGTTTATTTAGTATAAGTACCTAGTAATATTTTTTTTTATCTCAGCGTCGTCGGTGTCGGGGGACCGCTAAGGTTAATACTTTAAAAAATACAACATGTGTTTCAATTTTTGTGCGGCCTGTAAAGTTGTTGTTCTCTTTCTCTCGCGACAATGGATGTCCATTCCGCACAGCAAAAAGGATCACTAGGAAATCTACAAAAAAAAAAATTAAAATGACAACTACTCCACGAGTTTTTTGTTCCAGAAACACCGATTATTGGCAAGATGGTTGGCCAAACAATTAATTATTGTTTTTTAAATGTAAACTGCCAATTTTTACGTACTTTAAATGAAATACTGACTTGTATTCACCTAAAAAAGGATATTCCTTCGGAAACCCTAGTGTTACGGTGGCTGCTTTCGCAGTTTTTAAATGCACGTTGTGGCATTTTATTACGTCCGCACGTTGGCTGTGGTTGACGCGTACTGTCAGAAATAAGAGCACAAATTTATTTTGTGGTCTTATTTCTCTGGCCGCTTTCAGAGCTATGACGTACTCGTATAATCTAGTATGTAATTGTTGATCGAAGGCAATTACAGAATTTGTTCACGATTTACGTGTGAACTAAACTATGGAGCTTGATTGGAATCCGCAATCTGACATATTACGAGAGCTGTTTGAAAAGTACCCGGTTATGGAAAGAAAACACATTTTTTTTTATATGTATGCATTTATTTTTCTACGTAGTCACCTTTTAACTATAGATATTTCGCTTGCTTAGTAATAAACGGGCCTAACTCAAAATTGGCGTAAAATTAGTTATTGTACTAAAACGGCTTATATCTGACAGCACTATCGGCTCTCTTTCTTAAACCAGCCTAAATCGGGTATTATAAAGAGATAGTACGACTTGGTGCGTTTTACTTTCAACAAAATTGCAAATTTAATTTGGTGCTAAAGCAGCTAACTTCAGTCATGTTCCGACTGACTTGCGAGCAAGACGTTGGCTTTCGTGAGCCATTTGGAGATAGATCGTTATTGCAATAAGGAAAACAAGAGTATTTTGAACAACTTTTAAGCAAATAAAAGCATATTTGAATTTACTTCTTTTTAGCACAAAATCAAACGCAAAATGAAGTGATGTAATTCGGATTGCCTCGTTTTATCAAAAAGAATTCTTGAATACTTGCTGTTCTATTAAGACATGCATCATTTATTATTTTTATTATTTCACTACATTTTGCTACATTTAGTAATAAAGTGATTTATCAATGCAATGTTTTTTTTAAACCTTAGCAATATTATTACATATATAAAAATAAATTGGTTTAAAAGAAAAAAGCGCAAGTAGACATTAATACAACGTTAGGAATTATAAAAAACATAGTAAACAAAATTAAATCCTACCAAATAATTTAAAAGAAACGAGAAGTGCTAAATTACTTAAACTTTAAACTCGATTTGCCAAAATTCACGATTTTTGAGTTAAGACCGTTTATTACTAAGCATGCGATTTGTTCCACCTATACTCAAGCTTCATTAAACCATCTAAAAAGTATGATTTTGGAAAGTCATTAAAATAGGCCTCTGTGGCGGCAATGACTTCGTCATTTGATCCAAATCGCTTACCATTTTTTTTAGGTTGGGAAACAAAAAGAAATTGCATGGGGCCAAATCTGGAGAATACTGGGGGTTAGGCAATAGTTCGTAGCGTAACTGTGCTAATTTAGCCGTCGCAACTCTGGACGAATGAGCCGGGGCGTTGTCGTGATGAAACAGTACTTTTTTCTTTTTTAAATGGGGTCGTTTGTCCTTCAACACGGCGTCAAATTCAGCCAATAAATTGGCATAGTACTGCCCTGTTATCGTTTTCACCTTTTCCAAGTAGTCAATATGTATAATACCCTGCAAATCCCAAAAAACAGTTGCCATGACCTTTCCAGCCGATGGGACGGTTTTTGCTTTCTTTGGAGCAGGTTCACCCGGTAAAATCCACTGCTTCGACTGCTCTTTCATTTCCGGGGTGTAGTGGTGAACCCACGTTTCGTCCACGGTCACGAAACGACGCAGAAACTCCTTCGGGTTATGTTTGAACACGACCAAACACTGCTCCGATAGTCAGTCGGTTCCGTTTTTGCTCCATCCAACTCGCAATCATGGACTGAGTCTATCTTTCAAATTTTGTTGAAATCGGAGAGATAAACTCATGGTACAACGGTGGATAGAAATGCCCATTAGGGCATTTACCGTATTATTATTTAATTAGCGTATTAATGCTACAGCTAGAGATGCATCTGTCAAATTATTGAAGAGAAAAACGTGAGACAGATGTATGTCATGACAATACTGTACTGTTTTCGATGATTGTCACATCGCTTACCTGAAATTAGCATAGCTATTTTTTTTATCAATGTTCGACCATTACTTATTATATGCATTTAAGGTCTATTTTTCTATGTTGTTCAGATATATTTGATGTGTTGACCTCTTTGGTTGACTGCTTAGATAAAAAAAGGTTTTTTGACAGCTAAAGTATTTACGTGAATAGTGCCATCTAGTAATAATGTCGGAAAAAACCTCAGCGTCGTTTCCCTGGATTATGCGTTGTTATTTGCGTTTAGTGCCATCTAGATATAATGTAGTAAAAATCTCAGCTCCATCTAGTCCTATCCTAACCCTGGGTTTTGGCTTTGTTCCGGTGGACGTTTTTTAGTATGGAGAACAACAATCCATACTCTATTTCATCCATGCTATAAGTAAACCATGCCGACAAAATAGTACAATTAAAAATTCAAACACAATTTTTTTTAGGGTACCTCCCATCTAGACGTAAAGTAGCGGTGATTTTTTTTTCTCATCCAACCCTATAGTGTGGGGTATCGTTGGATAGGTATTTTTAAACCATTAGGGGTTTGCTACAACGATTTTTCGATTCAGTGATTTGTTTGCAAAATATTCAACTTAAAAGTGAAAATTTTCATTAAAATCGAGCGTCCCCCCCTCTAAAATCTAAGCCAGTGGGTGGAAAGATTTGAAAAATTCAGGATGGTAGTAAGTATATCAAACTTAAAAGGAAAACTATAACGGTCAAGTTTTCTTGACAATTATAAGTAGTCTAAGAGTAAATAGCAGCCTAAGGTATAAAATATACCTAAACTTGGAATATTCCGTACAAAATACGAAATCCTTAGAAAAATGTCTCTTAACTTTTTCGTACGTTACGGAACCCTATTTCTAGTGTGTCCGACACGCTCTTGGCTGCTTTTTTGAAACATATCGTTGTCCGACCCGCCCTTTTTTTCGGAAACCGGTTAAAAGATACCGGCTATATTTAAAACGTGAGTCTCACCCAGTCGAGTCAATTAACACGCTATAAAATCTATAAACTAATTTCTCATAATAAAAGTCTTTTCGTGTTACCAAAATACCTAGGGTTCAGCCTCGTGCAACTGCTCGTAGAGTTGCGCCCGCTAGTAGTGCAGTAAATAAAGGCAGTGGACCCAACAGTAATACCTCAGCCCGAAAAAACTTGACGGTATGATAAAGTATCAATAAATAAAGAGTATTGTATAAATAACCAAAAAAAATAGTAAAAAATAAAATAAAATACAAAAAATGCTCCGTTCAAACTTTCTTCAACACAGACATACTCACTCATGTAACGTATTGGAACAATATATGAAATATAAAAAAATATCCCAGCAGAAATTAAATTAAATTACTAATATAAACAGATTTGTGTTTCGTCACTACTTTGAAAAAATGTCGTATCTCAAATCAATACGTGAACAAAATTGAACCTTGACGTAATGGGAATAAAGTGCACTCGGAAAAATTATCCATTTCGAGATACGAGTTTTTTAAAAGTAGTGACGATTTTTAGCTTATAAATACCTAACTTAGGTGTTTTTTTTTGGATTTTTTATATTTTAGTTACGGCTCATACTATACAATAACCAAGCAAAATTTCATCGACTGAGGAATTAATGCTTGGGTCTCCTTACAACAACATCGTTTATTTACTGCACCATAGGTCTTTAAAGGGAGCGCTCCGATCTCGGTCAATCGCTCAAATGAACTAGTTCGGTCTTTTAGTTCCTTTAGCTCCGAGGAGCGGCTCCGACCGGAAGTATGTTTAAGATCGGGGAGCGAGTTTATTTAGCTCCGCTCTTTATTCGTTTCCTCATTCAATCATCTATCGCTCACTCACTCCCGCTTCCAATGCTCGCTCCCATACCGTTTTAGCTCCGACTCCGACCGATCGAAGCTAATGCCTCCTCTACATATCGACGGATGCGTCGGCAGATTGTATCTGCGGATGCGTCCGCCGAGGTGTAGAGGGTGGTTTTTGCTTGTCTGTGGTAGGTATTTAACGTCGGCCGATGCATCTACCACTCATCCGTTTGGTGTCGGTTTTTCGACACGGATCAAAGGGTGATAGCGCGAACGCAACGCGCCTGTACACACGTCTGCCGATGTGTGGACGGATCGCAATTTATCCGAAGATATATGGTTGCGGATCCGTCTGTCAACGCATCCGTCGATTATGTAGAGGAGGCATAAGGAGCGCGGACCGGGAGCGGGACCGAGACCGATTAAGATCGTTTACGAGGAACTAGTTATTTTCGGTCTGCAATGGGAATTCATTCTTTTTAGTTCTTAGCTCAGGACCGACTCAAGCCTAAGCGCTCGTCGTTTGCAGCAGACAAATTAAATTTGCAGCAGATAAATCTGTACCCTTAGGCCGTCTTACAGGAAAAAATAAATCTAGATTTAGTAGTTAATCCAGGCTTAAGCTTGACAGTTCATAATTCATAATTCATAATTCATTTATTGCATCACACAGTCAGTCCATACAAAAGTAGTCAGTCAGTCAGTTCATAGTTCCACACTATTTGACACTACTAAACTGAACTTAACGCTAACTCGAGATTTATGTGTTTACTGCAAGTGGGCCTTAGACCCACTTGCAGATAAAAATAAATCTAGATTTAGTTGTTAAGCCTGGCTTAAGCTTGACAGTTCCATACATTTTGACTCTACTAAACTAAGCTTAACGCTAACTCGAGATTTATGTGTTTCCAGCAAGTGGCCATTAGTGTAAGTTTTCGGTTACAAAGTAAGTCTCGATCGCGTTCGCGTTAAAATCTCAATTTATAATTGGAAACACTAACATCGCAAACGTTCCGCTAGAGGCCGCTGTTCGTATTTCCATACATATTGAGATTTTAACGCGAACGCGATCGAGACGTATTTTGTAACCGAAAACTTACACTAAGGGTACTCAGAGCAACATAACCGTTCACCACGCTACCAGATGATAGACTAACAAACCGAAACAAATAAGGTCTTATCACTTAAAACCGATCTCTTCCAGGATACCATTTGGGTGCAGAAACGAATACTATTACGTACCTCCAATTTGGAGATTTCTTCCTTTTGCTTCTGCAGTAGATCTTCGATTCTGGTCAACGAACTTTCAAACTTGACTGAATCATCGATGAGAGCTTGTCTGCAGTCAAATTAATAAATTAGTGAGAGGGATTTATTTCAAAAATTGGCCAATTGTTGCATACAGTTTTTTTAAGAACTTAGGCCTCTAGGTTGGCAACGCATCTGCAATACCCCTGGTGTTCGAGATGTTTATGGGCGGTGGAGATTTCTTACCACCAGGAGACCCACTTGCTCGTTTTCCTTTCAATCAAATAAAAAAAAAAGAAATCAAGTAAAAACTAGAAATCAAGTAAGAAAAAAAAATTTAAGATGCCTTGTTTTGCCAGAAGTTTATTTATAGCTTTCATTTGAGATATTAAACATTGAAATCGGTCTATTACTTTAGCTTGTAGAATTTTTTGAAATATATTTTAAAGTAGTGGCGCCATCTCTGTTCCTAAGGGGTGAAACTTCCGCTGCTGCGGGTCAAATCACTCAGTTTAGTCTGTACTATCACTGCAAAGCGGCTTGCTTTCATCATGAAGTACAGCATCCGGCCAAAAAAATAGTCATAATGGTCGTTTGCCTTCCAGTCGAATAAAAAAAAAAAAAGTAGGTATGACTGGACTACTCGTACTATCTCTGTGCCAAAAATCACGTCGATCCGTGACTCCGTTTTGACGTGAGAGACGGACAAACTTACACACAAACACACACATTTTCGCATTTATAATATTAGTATGGATTAGTAACAGAATAACGTGATATTTTACATCGATAGTAAAGATAAAGTAAAGATTTCCAATAATTTTATTTAAATAATACGATATCAAACATTGAAATTAAAGATACTCAAACTCTGATGAGAGAAAATTTCAGTGGGTACCTAATCATCGTCATCATCAACCGGAAGACGTCCACTGCTGGACAAAGGCCTCCCCCTTAGAACGCCATAATGAACGACAACTCGCCACTTGCATCCACCGCATGCAGATTGAAGTGGCAATGGGCGGGCCACATCGCTCGAAGAACAGATAACCGTTGGGGGAGAAAAGTTCTCGAGTGGCGACCACGAACCGGAAGACGAAGCGTTGGCAGGCCTCCCACCAGGTGGATTGACGATATCGTGAGAGTTGCGGGAAACCGGTGGAGGTACCTAATGTTCCCTACTAACTTTTACCCGCGGCTACGCTCGCGCAGAATTGATATGTATGTTAGCTTAAACCTTTTTTGATCCCATAGGAACCACAAATTATTTCGGGATAAAAAGTAGTTAATTCAGAGTATGTATTACCTATATGCCAAATTCCATGCAAATCCGTTCAGTAACTTTCGCGTTCATAATATTAGTAAGAAGATAAGATTTATGACTCAACTAGTGTTTACCCGCGGCTTCGCTCACGTAAAACATTAGATCCAGCAGCTGAATTGAATTTTTGGGATTTCGAAAATTCCCGTGGCAATTCCCGGAAGCAAAATCGTGGTTTTCATTGACGTTACATTAACACGCGTCCAGTTTCATTACTGTAGGCCCGCGATTGTTGTTTCGAGATTCTTTCACTATCCCGTGGGAATATCGGAATAAAAAGTAGCCTATGTTTTATTCCAGATGTCCAGCTATCTACATACCAAATTTCATCCAAATCCATCCAGTCGTTTCAGCGTGAAGAAGTTACAAACATACTCACTCATTCACTCACTCTGCTCACTCGTGAGCAACTGATTGTTAGAGAACTGTTGCATTTATAATAGTATAAGTAGGATTGTCAAATTATTTGAGTAGCGGTCAAGTTTTACTATCGCCGAAAATTTATAGGAACTTAGAACCGTGGTTGTTGTAATCCCAAGTGGGTATGGTGATTGTAACCTACCTGATGGAGTGGTATTTCTTCTTCACCAATTCGGCTTCCGTCCATTGGATGAGCACTTTGTGAATCTCGTTCTCCAAATGAGAAGCATGCTGTGAAGTAATAGTAGATTGATAACCAAGGGTGGAAAGTGACCCATTTCACCCGAGTCGTTCGAGCGCCAATAGTTCTAGGGGAAATGGGTATATAATTTCATCCGAGTTAGACACTACTTTTCATTTCGACTCTAAGAAAAGTAAAATACAAAAAAAAAATGAGAATAATAAATTGAATTTTCTTATATCCAACCTCCAAGCCTCCAACGGTACCTTTTCGACCACTGGGCCACCATGGCTTCGAAAGGTGAGGTACTGGGAGACTGGGACTTTGCCACATCGCGAGCCAGGATTTGAACCCACGATCCTTGAGATGCCATGGGTCAAAATAGGCCGCCCGGCTTCTAGGCCTACGGATCCCTAAAATGGGTCCCAGTCTCCCAGTACCTAACCTTTCGAAGCCGTGGTGGCCTAGTGGTTTGACCTATACGCTTCTCAAACAGGATCGTGGGTTTAAACCCCGGCTCTGAAATTCACCACGAGCTTTACGGTGAACGAAAACATCGTGAACTTGCACAAACCAAGGAAGCCATTCAATGGCGTGTGTGAAGTTCCCAATCCGCACTGCAGGGCTACTCCGAAACTCAAAACTGGTAGTTCGTGTCCTGCGGTCTCTCTTGCTCTCGTATTAAATAGTATAAGTGTCAGAGGGACCGCACGACACGAACTTCGAGTTTCGAATTTCGGAGTAGCCATGCTGAGCCCGCGTGGGAATGAGGGCTATCGTTTTTCACCTCACTAGATGGCGCCCCTGTTGCGTGAGGTTTTTAAAAGTCTGTTATAACGGGCGTGAGAACAAAGTTTAGATTAAAATCATATTTAATAAATCTTAAAACAGTACCATAAAAATATCGAGCAACCACAGTACTTCGTAATCCCATTTTTTTCGGAAAAAAGGGAGGACAAAAGTTTTCGAAAGACAAAACTGTCTCCAATTACAGACGTTCATTGCCCCTTATCGCATAATTGCCATAATTAATTTCAGGTAATGCAAAATATTCACAAAATTATTTTAATTATAAATAAACCCGCGTAACTCACCCAAAAACTATGAGATTTGACATTTCGTTGACCTCACGCTACACTAGGGCCTCTAGCGGCGAATTCGTTCGCGATAGCCCTCATTATAACCCAAGCCCTCTCATTCTGAGAGAAGGCCTGTATCTCACCTTCCTCGTAGGGCTGGTCTTGGTTGTGACAATCCTCCTGGAAGCCGCAATCAGCAGTTGTTCGTATTCTTTCTCCAGCTCACGAAGCTTCAGTTTCTTACTCCGTTTCTCATACTTGAGCAGATCCAGGAGTTTACGCTGTTCGATGACCTTCAGGTCCAGGTTGCTTATGATCTGGATGTCAAAAGAGGAGAGGGTGTCAATAAGGCGGATCCGGTTCTATAGCCAGAGGGAGGTATAGCCATCAGTAGACATCGGATTATATGCACTATCAAAATTACAATATATGCATGCAAATATGCACTAAAAAAAGGTGAAATATTCACAAAATATGCACAATCAAAATCCATTCATTATTAACAATTTACATTATTTTCACTTTATATTTATATGTATACATATACATATTTTCTATTTCTGCAGCTAAATGGGAACATGTTGATCGATTTGATATTTTTTTGATGAATTTTGGTAATTTTGTTTTGTCCAAAGTTCCATTAAAGTCAGGTTATTTTTTTTACTGGTGGCATTATTTCAACAAAAATAAGATTTTCGTAGATAGTTTGAACGTTTCGACAGCATATACAATATGCCTAACCTAACACGTAAAACAACTGAAATATGCACAGTCAACGAAAAAGTACCGAAATATGCAATAACGCTATAAAAGTATAATTATATGCATTTGCATATGCAAACATGCAAATGCATATAATCCGATGTCTAGCCATCAGTTTCTATGTATAGCCAGGGTTACATGTTCAAACAGTGCAGTGTGATATTCTTTTTAGCAGGGGCGGATCTTGAATTCGTGGGGCCCTGGGCTAATACTGCTTAGGGGGTTGCAGCTTGAAATTGAACTCGGTATTAAACTGGAGGAAAACGTAATAAAGGATCTTATGTCGGGTAAGCATAGGGACAGGTTCTTACGTTACTGCGAGAACATCGCTGAAAAGGTAGTGGCAAGAAATAAGACTCAGAGGTGAAACTATGTTTAAGCAATATGGTGAACATATAGTTTTTAAGCATAGGCTGTAACAAGATGTCAAATAGATATAAGGTGCCTAGTGGGTAAGGAAAATGTTAGTAGATTTAAAGCTAAAATAAGTGCCAGTAAATGTACAGAAAATCCGGGTTCAATGATTAATAAATTTCATAACTAGTATTAAGATAAACTAATTTGTAAATTTATAAGAAAAATTATCGTTCTAAATAAAAGATCCCCTGTGTAAATTATTTTCCTAAAATATAAGATAGAATAGTGAGAAACTTAGTCAGGAGTCCCACCCGTTGAAGGCGATGAAAGGTGATGGATGATAGAAAGATAAAGTATGCGGAATAAAAGTACGAGCTGTAGCAAAAGTTAAAAAAAAAAAAAAAAAAAAAACTGCTTAGGGGCCCTACCTTATTACTCAAACCTCATGATCGGATTTTTTAAAATTCTAGATAATTTTCAGATTTTCAGTTCAGGTTGGGGGCCTTCTGTATCCACGAGGCCCTGGGCTGCAGCCCAAAAAGCCTTTAAAAAAAGTTTTTTTTTTTTTTATTATCAGTCACGCCTACAAAGTGGTAAGATAAAAAACAATAAAACAATTTTTTTTAGGGTACATACACGTAAATTGGGGGTGAAATTCTTTCTCGACTAACCCTATAGTGTGGGGTATCGTTGGATAGTTCTTTAGAATCATTCGGGGGTTGCTAAGACGATTTTTCTATTCAGTGGTCTGTTTACGAAATATTAAACTTTAAACTGTCATTTTCATTAGAATCGAGTGTGAATGTGTCAGTGTGTCATTAAAATTGGTCGTTTTAAAAAAGTGTGCCCAGATTTTGTCATTTGGCAAGTCTTTTGGAAGGGAAGGATCTCAAAAACAGTAGTCAGGCATGTAAATTCTGAATTATAGGCCTTCAATGTCAACCGCAGCTTAAATTTTTAATGTGGATGGAAAAAATAAATAAATAAATATCATGGGACACTTGACACCAATTGACCTAGTCCCAAACAAAGCAAAGCTTGTACTATGGACACTAGGCAACGGATAAACATACTTATATAGATAAATAAATACTTAAATACATATTAAACATCCAAGACCCGAGAACAAACATTCGTATTATTCATACAAATATCTGCCCCGGCCGGGATTCGAACCCGGGACCTCAAGCTTCGTAGTCAGGTTCTCTAACCATTAGGCCATCTGGTCGTCGAAAAAGCTAGTATTATTGTTAGCAGTCGAAATCCGGGACATTGAAGTGTAATTCCTGGACACGGGACAAGACACGTAGTTCTGGGATAAGTTCGCCTTTGTACATGTCTTTCTCTTCTAAATTGTAAATTTCATATGTTTTATATGTACAATAAAGAGTTACAATACAATACAATACAATCCTGGATGTCCCGACCATCTGGCAACCCTAGCTGCCTCGCACCGAAAACAGCCTAAGGCGACTCAAGTACAAAACGCCAAAAAAAAGTGAACACGGAAAAAATGCACATATCACGTAATGGTCCGTAAAAAAAGCCGTGGTGGCCTAGTGGTTTGACCTATCACCTCTCAAGCAGAGGGTCGTGGGTTCAAACCCCGGTTCGCACCTCTGAGTTTTCCGAAATTCATGTGCAGAATTACATTTGAAATTTACCACGAGCTTTGCGGTGAAGGAAAACATCGTGAGGACACCTGCACAAACCTGCGAAGCAATTTAATGGTGCGTGTGAAGTTCCCAATCCGCACTGGGCCCGCGTGGGAACTATGGCCCAAGCCCTCTTGTTCTGAGAGGAGGCCTGTGCCGTATATAGGCTGTGATGATGATGATGACGTAATGGTCCCAAGCAGTTACCTGGTCAGAATTCTTATTGCCGATAGGGCAAACCGAGCTCAGGTATTTCTTGACTTGTACTTCGTCTTCCCCCACCACGACCCGCGCCTGCGCGAGCTCTCTCAGCCTCAGTTTGATCTCCTTCTTGAGAGTGTCGATGAGATCGCAGTTCTGCTGCTTCTCTGCTTCGCTCTCTTCGAAGTTGGACTTTCTTTGGCCCTCTGAAAGAATCCATACTTAACATTATAAATGCGAAAGTGTGTTTGTATGTTTGTCCCTCTTTCACGCCGTAACGGAGCGACGGATCGACGTGATTTTTGGCATAGAGATAGTTTATGGGCCCGAGAGTGCCATAGGCTACTTTTTATCCCGGAAAAATGCACAGTTCCCGAGGGAACAGCGCGCGATAACCGAATTCCACTCGGGCGGAGCCGCGGGCAAAAGCTAGTATACTTATATGCAGGGGAACGCATCTGAATATCGAATATTAAAATATCGAATATAATAAAATATCGAATGGGTCATAATATCGACAAGTTTATTTTTTGAAACCCAAACCTTCTCAGGATTAAAATGACATCGTGTAGAACCCCTTAGGCCAGGTTATGTTAGATTTAGAACAATCTAAAAAAAATACAGTCTGAAGAAAAATACTTATCTTTTCGATATTATGACCCTCTGAGTCCTCCCCCCTCTAAAATCTAAATAGTTGAGTGAAAAAAAATTAAAAAATTCAGGATGGATTGCTTGCGAATGATTAGTAGTTTAAGAGTAAATAGAAGCCTAAGGTATAAAATATACCCAAACTTGGAACATTCCGTACACAATGCAAAATCTTTGGAAAAATATTACTTGATTTTTCGTAATAGCTACGGAACTCTATCTTGGGCGTGTTCGACACGCTCTTGGCCGGTTTTTATACCTTACATAGGTATTTAAATATTCTTTCTCTAGGTACCTGACAACTGTATCTTCTTTTTGATTTCAAATATTTTCGTATTGATCGAAGTCAGACGATCTTCCGTCTCTATCTCGAAAGGATGTTTTTGATAGCACGTCGCCATTTTGTAAAAACCTGAAATAAAAATCAACGCTCAAAAATATTAAGCTAACATTAAATGGGCAAATGTATTAACCATGTGTGCTATATGGGGCCACCCTAGCTTAAAAGCACCCTACCCGTTACCAACGCCATCTGTGTGACGGCGTTGAAAACAACAAGCCCCAAAGCTCTGATAGGCCGTTGAATCGCTTGATTTCACCATTGAATCTACATTCCATCGCGTACCTTCGCATGTGTGCGTGACTCAGTTCTCACGCCTTTTAAACGATGCTAAACAAAAATTATAAGTTAAATTATCTAAAATCATTAACGTTTATAAGAAACTGATTGTCCTAATAAGTTCCCGAAGTTTAGATAGCATAGTTTGCTCAGTTCGAAGCTGGCACGCACACAGGCGCAGCGGCGGCCATTTTGATTTACCGTACGCTACGTATCTCAACAAAGCCGTCAGACGCGAGGCGAGCAGGACGCGGCTGCGCACGATTCGACCGCGCACAATACCCAAACATTTACCGCTAAAATGTGTTATCCAAAACCATAGTTCTAACTGTTGACAAAATGAAGTGTCTGTTTTTAATACCGTGAGTGAATTTGGTGTTTATTATTGAAACAAATGAGTGTGTGCCCAGTGTGACAAAATGTGGTCCAGAAACTTTGTACTGGATTATGGAATTCGATTTCTTGCGGCCTGTTTGCTGCTTGCCGCGCTGAGCATACAAGGGACTGAAGGTAAGCTAGGCTTAGCAGAATGGCTAAGTTTTCGGGCGTCTCAAAGTTGTTGAGCTTTTTCAAAGCGCGCCGCAGGCGACCAAGTTGGCGTAAAAGCTCCGCTGTGTTCTGGTACCGCTAAACCGGTCGATTTATAATTGGGCTCTCACAGATGTAACTTGTGGGACGAGTATATATCTAAAAACTAGAGTGAAGTCGCATGCGTTTTTTAACGTACCACAATCGCCATCGTCATGTACTCATTGGCTTAGAAATAAGTCAGGATAATCTTAAAAGTCAACGCTTATTATTAAAATGTAGGCTCATATTTTCACAAGTATCATATTTTCTGTTTATTGTTTTTCATTGAATGCTGTGCGATTTGTTATGAAAGTTGGATATGTTAAAGAAACTTTCTCAAGAATCAAAAGCTCCGAGGAGCTAAAATGTTATCGACGCTTCCTTTGATAAATATGAATTAAATGTATGCAATAAGGGTTCACAAAGTTCCTTTAACATATTTGAAATATGTACCGCATTTGAAAACATGGTTAATAATATTGCCCAAGCGATTTCCTTTTATTTTAATTAAGTTACAGTTGTACCGAAAATTTCGGTACCAAACATGCCTTTTTCTAAACAGAAAAGTTTGTCACTAGAATTACACACAAAAATTTGCTTTTACATACTTACTATTTAGTAGGAAAAGGCTTGTTTAACAGCGTTTAATGTAGTTTTAAAACTACAACGCCCAAAGGTTGTTGATTGTGAGTAATTACTATGTTTTTGTAAACTAGTTAATAAACTACTACTTTTGCTAGCCAAGCGAGAGGGTCGTCCTTAAACAGTAACACATTTTTTTTCAGTAGATTATGGCTTCAATATGATCGTTTAGTACGAATTTCTTTCACGTTACACCATTCCTTTACTGGTTTCATTACTAGTATATTTATATTATTTGTAATTTTGTGGAATACATGAAACAGACGTAACAGTCGTCTGTAAATTCCCGAAATTGAATTCAATGACTGTATTAGCACAATAATCGACGTAAATCCCAAATTCGTACCTGATGTAGGATAAAAAATAAAGTTTTATGCTTCACACAGCTGCCACAGCGTCTACAGCACAGTCAAGCACCTAGAATACAAATTATAACAAAACCTATCTAACTACTTTGTATTCACTACGATAACACTGTGGCAGACGAGTTAAATATTGATCAAACAACACATTTTGTTATGTTTCTAAGGGAAAGTTGTAACTTACAATTCATATTGGGCGCAGCAACGAAATTAGGTACGTGTTTTGGTACCTCTTCTGTTCCAGAGGCATATGGAATTGTAATTTTGTCACCTCGGCAGAATGGTAAGTGATAGTAAGTATTATACCAACTTATTTGATTCGGTGCTTGAATTAGAACTAAAATGTCAGTTCATAAATAGACGTCGCATGTTTTTGCGATAGTAGCGACAGTAACTGCATCAGATAAGTTTGTAAAGCTTGCGCTGTTGTTATTATAAGGTTAACGCGATAAACAAAGTTTGTTTAGTTCATAGACCTGTCTTAATTAAGTACCTACATTACGTAAAATGTTTTTTTAAACTGCCATTTCAAACTAGCACTTTTGTAGCATAATTCTGACTGGTCTAGAACTAGGTTGTGAAGTTTGAGAACGAACTAAGTTTTAAGTAGAAAATACTCTTTAGGCGTATTTAATGTAAATCTATCTAATGAAAAATATATTTTTTTCGATATCACTATACCTAAAATTGATTACTAAACCACTTTTTTATGTTTTTAAAGGTCTTAAATATTGTAAAATTTGAGAAGTTATCTTTATTTAATTGTTATCATATCATGCTTAATTTGTTCTCTAACTCCGTTGTGTACTTACTACTAACCGCATCTGCAAATGTTTATTGTACCTACATCATTTCATTTCATTCACTAAATGGCCTCAAAAGAGTTCAAGTGTCTAATATATGGTCTATTACGTCATCCTGTCTAAGTTTAGTAAACGTAGAAGAATGTCAAAAATATGAAACTAGATTTCCGCGTAGGAGACTATCCTGAATCGCGCCGCCTTCGTATATTCCGAAAAGCCCTGAAACAATTAAAGTGGCTCTAATAAAACATAACGCCCTTAATTCATAATTAAACATGTCTACAATTCAAAGAAGCCGTTGATATCTCTGATTACTACGCGTCGCAGCATTTAATCGATTAAATTGATCGTACTCAAATCGCAGATGGCCCGATGTTTATGAAACATGGCCGTTCCACTTTTATAAACGGGATTAATGTCCAATTGTCTCTCCAATTGACTGCAGTGTCGCGTATAAATCTTAACTAAAACGTGAGTAATACTGTACACTACTATAGGAAGGAGCTCTAACACTCCAACTTTAGATGCTACATTTGCATGAGATTGCTAAAGCGGTCTGTGCAATATTTGACGAAGACACAAGGACCGTACAACTTAGGAATAAGTGTGAGGTTGGTGTGGAGTGATTGCAAGTGGCCAGTGTTATGCTTTTGTGTAGCGTCTTGCTTGTTCCGAGAAGCGTTTGTATATTTGTAACGTCCGTGTGCTAAGAAGCGTTGCATATTTGAACAGTATCTAGAAGAGCAGAACTTTGTTTGAATCGGTCTATAGGACCCTTAACTTAGGGACTAGCACTGGTTAAGGTACTGCCTACATTAATTATTTTGTGACCACATAATTAAACTGGCGTAAATTCACGGCACATCCCTGTCGAATGTCGAGGATATTCATCGAAATTTTTGATTGTGATTGGTACACTTTGACACGAATAATGTATGGAAACATTCATTAACTACAATCAAACAATACAGAAATAAGTTTAAAAGGGTTTTCAATTAAGTTAATCAACAACCCGCTGTCATATTCCGGATAAATTACGAATTGCATAAACTAATTCTGAAAATTAACGTCAGTATTTTGTCTCTGCTGATGAGCCTGTGTATCCAAGTCATACCAAAATACCAATTCAATATTTTGCTGTTTTTTTATCCATCTTCATCTTCAAAAGATCGACAAAAGCTACCTAATCCAAATGCCAAAACTTTTGGATAAAGAATGATGCTTACTGAGCTTGAACTTTTTTTAACTATTCATTCACAAGTCAACCCTTCTGTGGTGCCAAAGACAATGCTACCGTTTAAAATGTCCCTTCATTCATGTTTCTAAGTAATCTATAGTACAGTACAGATGTTATTTAACTGTCTCACAATCAGTAAGTCCTTCTAAAACGTTTTAACTTACTTTTTTATGAAAAAGGCCAAAGTTAAGTTTTCGTTTACCTTTTGCAGCGTTGAAATAGAAGACCCCCCCATTAAAAAAGCAGTAAGCAACCTTTAGGTCTGTACTACAATGCACAAAATAAGTACAGTCTCGTTATTAATTCTTAAAAAAAAAACGTAGAAATCTCTTATGTACGTAGTAAGCTGAAAAATAGTCTCGTTTTGACTTCGCCACTAAACGAAACATCAAATTAAGACATTGTAAACAAAAGTTCATTATTTCCCAGTTCTTTGAAGCATCAGCTGTTTTTTTAATTTATTTTTCAAAAGCGGTACCAACCGGTACCTAAACGTATTTTGGGACAGCTTTGCCACTGTCCCTACACTAATAGTTAATAATTAGTGAAATTTTTAAAAATTTAATCGTTAAAATTTAATTTTAGTCGATCGCATGAAAAATACCCCTACCGCGCCGTTTCTACACTAATTGTTAAAAGTGAAATCTAGTGTAGTGCATGAAGCAAATGCTATTGTTTTAATTCTTTTTCGAAGCTTGTATATTAGCTAATACTTCCAAATATGTAGCTAGAATTAGAGCACTGCCTTCTTAGACCAGCGACTAGTATAGGCAGCGCAATATTTAACCTTTTAAGTACGTAGACCCTGAACTAAATCTATTGGTTTCGATGAAAAATCGTTCGGATTAATTTTTAAAAGCTTTAACGAAAATATAATTTGGAAGTGATAAACTGGTTTGGTAGACAACTAAGTATATAAAGGGGTGTAGTTCTAAAAGTTTAACATCAAAATTTCTATGAAAGTGTTCTGTTGCGATACGAAAATTACACGTACTTAATTATTATAATAATACTAGTTTTTGCCCGCTGCTCCGCCCGCATGGTATTCGGTTATCGCGCGCTGTTCCCTCGGGAACTGTGAAATTTTCCGGGATAAAAAGTAGCCTATGTCACTCTCGGGCTCATAAAGTATCTCTATGCCAAAAATCACGTCGATCCGTCGCT
Source organism: Choristoneura rosaceana (assembly GCA_037349165.1). Taxonomy (NCBI): domain Eukaryota; kingdom Metazoa; phylum Arthropoda; class Insecta; order Lepidoptera; family Tortricidae; genus Choristoneura; species Choristoneura rosaceana. Next base: position 4,120,215 of record JAZBNJ010000006.1, on the reverse strand, counting down.
CCGTTACGGCGTGAAAGACGGACAAACACCCAAACACATTTTCGCATTTATAATATTAGTACTAGCTTTTGCCCGCGGCTCCGCCCGCGCGGTATTCGGTTATCGCGCGCTGTTCCCTCGGGAACTGTGCATTTTTCCGGGATAAAAAGTAGCCTATGTCACTCTCGGGCCCATAAACTATCTCTATGCCAAAAATCACGTCCATCCATCGCTCCGTTACGGCGTGAAAGAGGGACAAACATACAAACATACAAACACACAAACACATAAACACACAAACACACTTTCGCATTTATAATATTAGTATGGATTTTTTTTGGTACACAAAATCGTAGCTGCAATTTTCTCCTGCCATGCTCATATTTCAAATTTAAGATGATATTTAATTAATTTTTTTTGATATTTTAATGTCCAAAAAGCCCTCTTTTTATTTAATTTTCTTACATCTACGGCTATTTATTACATATAAATAGGTACCCTTTACCACAAAATTTTAGACAATCGTTGAACTTGTGTACTTACCTAGTATACATTTTATGCCAGTTTGTAGAAAACTGTCTTTTTATTTTATTTTAAACATGTCTTGTTGTCTACGATGTATAAGATTTTTGTGGTAAGATCATAAAGATTTCTTGACTGGAAAAAAGATGTAAGGTTTTAAAACAAGATCTTTTTCGTCATATTTTTAAAACCGCATGCGGGCATTATGTAATAATTTTCTTGCGGTTTCTTACCATTTTATTATCGCTGTAGAACATTCGGAATATTCAAATTTAAGCTTTATTTTTAGGTAATACGAGCGGCCGCAGTTGCATTTCACATTGGCAAGTCATAGCACAAAGTTATCGTGATCAGTGGCCAAAATTGGAACTAGAGCAGTTTTCATACAAACTTGGGGTTTACTGTTAGACGGTAGCGTCGCGGCCACGCGCATAGTTAACCTTGTATTTATTCACGTACAGTGAGAAAAGTGAAGTTCCCATGCGAAAGTCTTCACTATTGTTTTCAAAAGTTACGAAAATATTTAATTGCATAAAGTGATCACTGATCTGTGTCACTAATTGTTATTATAATACACTAGCTTTATCGCGCGGCTTCGTTCCCGTGGAAAAAAATCTAGCTCTATCCCGTGCTTTCGGAAGGATCCTCTCATAGGTACTTAGTTTTTTTTAGCATTAGAAAAATGGTAAACAATCTTGACGATTATTTTTATTGAAAAACGTCTTTAAAATAAACAGTAACTATTACTTATGATACCAAAAGCATGTAAATTATCATAATGTCCTTGCTAATAAAAATTTTCAAGTCACGAAAACACGCCAAGAGAAATTTAAAAATAAAATACTGGCCAGTGCGAGTAGAAGTTTCGAACAGCCATGCAAATTAAAAAGTTTTGTAAGTACTGCATAGAATTTTCTATGAAACTTATTTGACATTTCACGCAGATATAGTTTTTTTTTTTTTAATTAGTTTGGCAAAGGCAACCCTGCTTTGCTGACGTATTGATTTGAGATACAAGATTTTTTCAAAGTAGCGACAATATATCGGATATATGCATATCATGATATTATCCATTGATATATATCCTCGAACCCCGCAAGGTTCTCCCTTATTTCTCGCTAAGCCACACTAGCTAGTCCCAGCCGTGACACCTCTTATTATTAAAGCAAACGAACCACAGATAACCACTTGTGCATATGCACTTTATAAACATTTGGTCCATACATTCCCGGACGCACACGGCAGTAAAACCACTATAAACCCTTCTACAGAGTCGAGTTCGCTGTGCAAGGTTTTGAACGGTCGTGCACTTAAGTTTGGGCTTTCTGGTACATGGTTATACTGTCGAATGTCGTACGCAGACTGGCGGCGGAACCGGTTTGCTTGGCCGGTTCGTAGTAGTGTCATACTGAACCAAAACGCTGCTTTTTAACTTTTGAGAAACTTTTATGAACGCTTGTTTTGATTTGGCTTCTTGGATTTTGGCCTAAGTTTTACGTTGTTTATAACAATTTTAATTTAAATAACGCAAAGCCTAACAGTGTAGCTGAGGCTTTGGCAGACGTTTCTTTTAATATTGAGGCAAATATTTAATTAACTTGTAAAGCCCTGAAGCTGTATTTAGTTAATGTATTGAATAAAAGACGTGTTTCCTTTCTGACAGAAAATAACGCATTTTTTATTCATAAACATGATAGGGCGAATATTTTGGGGACCCGAAATCGATGTCTCGCCATAAAACTCCTCACCATCAAAGAAATCCAAAACTTTGATTCTTGAATCTGGTAGCTAAATAAGTATAGAAAATGCTATCGATACCGTTTTGTGATTGAATTAAGGGAAAAAAATATATTGAAAAAATACAATCAAAAATTGCATTATTTACGATGTCGCTCTTGCATGAATTTTGCTATCTGACTGCATAAAAAAATCAATTAATACAATATGGTAAAATGAGTTCATAATTATTACATACCATTAAATGCACAATGTATTTCATGAAAAACATATTAAATACCTATGTAGGAAGTGGATAAAAAACCACGTCAAAGAATGTTCAAAAAATGAACGTCATTAACGGCAACACAATTGTTTTACAAAGTTTTGAAAAAACGGAATGCACTCGAAACATCACACCACGTCCAAGCGACGGTCCCCCCCATTCCTCAATCAGCCGCCACGCATCGAAAGGATCACAAGCCCCGTTTATAAGCGGTAATTTATTGAAACACAATCTCCAAAATTTGTCATTCCGATCGTCATTCTAATTTGTAGCTATATATTAGTTATTTGTGCATGGTAAAGTGTTATTGATTCACGATGATAAAGTATTCTGGACACAAATAACTCCAGTGCTTGTGTTTTGTACAACTTATATTTATTGTCGTCGTGGCGTCGAATTTTCTAGAATTGGTCATTTTCGGTAACATCATTGTCAGCAACAATGCAAGAAACGACAATGACGGCTGTTGCTAATAATGATCTTGTATATGGAAAGAGCAATGACGATTGTTGCCAATAATGTTTTTTTTGTATGATTTATATTTTTTTTATTTTATTTTATTGTAGAAAAAGTAGATGAAAAAGCTATAGTAACCAAAGACAACTTAATTCCTAAAAAAAAATTAACAAAAAATTTAACCGGCTATAAAAAACCATGAAAATAATTTTGTACCAGTCTGAAGTCGGTGCCTCAACACGAGCCAGCGAGAGTGGACCTATAGTCGTCTAATTCACCTACAGATGTATACATATTTAGATTTTTTTAATGGTGTACTGCCTTTTCGGCGACATATTTTTCGCAAAATTTCACTTAGCAACCAATCTTTCGCCAAAGTTTCATTTGGCAAACCAATCGTTGGCATAACTTTAATTCGCATTTTTCTTATTTCGCAACATTTTTATATTGCAAAATTTTACTTCGTCACACTTTTATGTGGCAAATTATTATGTAACAAATGATTGGCTTACACAAATAACAAATTGTCAAATAACATTTGACCAATTTTTATGCTACAAAGTTCTACTTCAAAATTTGTGCGAGCGAGCGAAGCGAGCGAGCAAGACGGTTCGGACCAGAAGCGACTTGGATAGTTTAGGTTCCTTCGATGTTAGGTTTTTTTTTATAGCAGCCAGTATAACCTGCCACTAGGAAAGTAGGTTGGATGCCATTCAATATGTTGCTAAGTTAAGGTATGCCAATCAATACATTTTGACCAAAACATAAATGACATCTTAAAAAATCCCAGGTAAAAATTTGCATAATAATAATTTATCAAATGATTAGTTGGGAAATGATATCAGTGTGAAATGTTGAGTTGGGAAATAACATTTCGCCTAAATAAAAATATGGGATAAATAGTTTGGTAGCTAATAATTTGCTAAATAATTTTCGCCGAAACATTAGTAAACCTTTTTAGGGTTCCGGAGCCAAAATGGCAAAAACGGAACCCTTATAGTTTCGCCATGTCTGTCTGTCTGTCTGTCCGTCCGCGGCTTTGCTCAGGAACTATCAATGCTAGAAAGCTGTAATTTTGCACGGATATATAAGTAAACTATGCCGATAAAATAGTATAATTAAAAATTCAAAAACATTTTTTTTTAGGGTACCTCCCATAGACGTAAAGTGGCGGTGATTTTTTTTTTCTCATTCAACCCTTTAGTGTGGGGTATCGTTGGATAGGTATTTTAAAACCATTTAGGGGTTTGCTAAAACGATTTTTCGATTCAGTAATTTGTTTGCGAAATATTCAACTTTAAAGTGCAAATTTTCATTAAAATCGAGCGGCCCCTTCTAAAATCTAAACCGGTGGGTGGAAAAATTTGGAAAAATTCAGGATGGTAGTCAGTATATCAAACTTTCAAGGAAAACTATAACGGCTGACTTTGCTTGAGAATTATTAGTAGTTTATGAGTAAATAGCAGCGTAAGGTATAAAATATACCTAAACTTGGAACATTCCGTATAAAATACAAAATCCTTAGAAAAATATTACTTAATTTTTTCGTAATGGCTACGGAACCCTATTTTGGGCGTGTCCGACACGGTCTTGGCCGGTTTTTAAATATATATTTCGCAAATTATTTAAGGTTTTATCAAATAATCGTCATTGTCGGCAACACTGCGTCATTATATTCTGCAATTTACGTCATTTTGCTCAACGATCGTCATTATTGGCAACACCAACTTTTTTTCAATTTAAGATATTTCCTGAAATATCGGGTAACTTAGCGTGCCTTTATGACAAAATAAGATGGATTTAGTACATCTTTAAACCTAGTAGGAAATAATAGCTTTTGCACGGTGATTTTATGAAGCTTATTTTTTTCAACAAGAATAATAGTTTGAAGAGATCCACCCGATACTAGGCGTATTAACGGCCAGTAACAATTTTAGGTTTACAAGACCAATGACTAACTCCCTGTTTTACCATCCATCGATTAAATTTTTTTGACGGATAAATGTGATGCCGTCTCTGTTTTTTTGTTCGAATAGACGGAGAAGGGTACATTTATCTGTCAAATAAAATTAATCAATGGTTGGTTGGTAAAACAGCCCCTATGAACTTTTAATTTCACAAACAAAAAATAAAACTAAACTACAAAAGTTTGTGTGTGTGTTAGTCAGTGGGGTAATTAAACGATTTGCGACAAATTGTCACTATTAAGATGCTTTTGAGAAAATTTTAGTTTAAATGCCGCAATAAACTTTTTTTTTTCAGAATTACCTAATTTTTGAAAGAAAGAAAGAAAATACATTTATTTAAAGCCATAAAGCAAACAAATACTTTATTTTATTTTGTTCTCACTCAGAATCACGAGTACATTGATTTAGACGATGAAAGTGTCCTTAATTTTTTTGTCGGTTTTGAGATTGGCCGTTACGAAACACATTAATTTTTTTTTATGTAAAATAGGGGACGTTTTTTTTCTTCGCTAAAATCAGTAGTGCCCGTAATTTATAGTAAAGAGAACCCAGGATTACCTAAGTCTGAAAAGATAATAATGTTACGCCATTTAAGTCCGCTATCAGTTGTAATGTAGAAACTGTATAGAATGATGCCAGTACGCACTTCACGCAACTGATCTGTCATCTTGATATACAGTGTCATACATTACAAGTATTAAAACGGTGCGTTTGCATGTCACGCACACGCATGTGTATGCTTAGTGTATTTTCCCGTTCACAAAATACGTCTCGATCGCGTTCGCGTTAAAATCTCAATTTGTATGGAAACACGGACAGCGCCTCTAGCGGAAAGTTTGCGCAACAACTTTTGTGAGTGTAGGTTTGCTAGTTTTGCTACGTAAACTATTTCGTCCGCGTATCGTAAACGGTACCCTTAGTGTAAGTTTTCGGTTATAAAATACGTCTCGATCGCGTTTGCATTCTAATCTCAATTTATATGGAAACACGGATATCGCAAACGTTCCGCTAGGGGCGCTGTTCGTGTTTCCGTACAAATTGCGGTATTAACACGAACGCGATCGAGACGTATTTTGTAACCGAAAAGTTACATTCAGGGCACGGGTGACGACGCCGCACCGTGGACATGTGGCGGCTACGTATCGACGATGGAACGCTCGATTTACGTCTTCGAATGGTAAACGAATGTTTTGTGAAAACACCATACTAGAGCTGCCATTAAAGTAAAAATGCCCTTTTATCAATCCCTAAGACCTCCTTGGAAACATTCTCAGAAGGGTTTCTCAGCAGTTATGTGACACGTGATATTTCAGATGCACAAATAAACATGATGACACTGAGCTGAGTTCAAGATAAGCATTGAGTGATAGTTAATGATTCATTAACAGAAGCGATAAGTGCTAACTTAGCACTTGTATTCAAACTAGCTTTTGCCCGCGGCTCCCCCCGCGTGGTATTCGGTTATCGCGCGCTGTTCCCTCGAGCACTGCATTTTTCCGGGATAAAAAGTAGCCTATGCCACTCTCGGACACATAAACTATCTCTATGCCAAAAATCATCCGTCGCTCCGTTACGGCGTGAAAGACGGACAAACATAAACGTAACGTTGACACTACTTAAACTTAAAGTATGACAATGCAAATTGGAGTAAGGAACAACCATTTCAAAACTAGTGCATACCATTTAAAGTATGGGTGATATATACAGGATGGCCCATTTATATCGGTCAGTATGGGAAAGTCTGAAACTATACGACATACGAAAATTTCTTCTTAGGAACCATGACATCGATTTTACCAGCAAAGAGGTACAAACAACCATAGAGACAATTTTACATGCCAGAATTTGTTGAATATTGTAACGGTGGACACTTCGAACATCTACTAAAATAAATTAAAGTATGTGAAAACAATGCATTTTATTCATTTTAGACATAATGTTTTATGGAGACATTTACTGCTGAAGACGTACACAATCGATATCTAAATGGAAGTAGTGAAATTTTTTTTTCAAAACAACCGGGTTCGATTTCCGAGCTGAGTACAGGTTTTTTTTAATGCATGAATGTAGTTTTTCTTGTTATTAAAATCGATGTCATGGTTCCTAAGAAGAAATTTTAGTATGTCGTATAGTTTCAGGCTTTTCCATACTGACCGATATAAATGGGCCACCCTGTATAATCAAAGCAAATTAGATTTGATCTGAACATTTCTGCTTGTACAGTTGACAGCTATGTTTACTTATTGGATTAAAACAGCTCTGCAGTTACTGGAGCGCACTGTCTGCGAGTGGAATTAAATCTCTAATTACTTTCCAAATTTAAATTAATAATTTCCTGGGTAAAAAAAAAACTATTTAGTCCGTCAGAAGACTTTTATCTAACAAAAAATTACATAACCTAACCAATTAAAAGTTGGCCGTGGTCACAAGTAGACTGAAGCGAGTCTTTCGAACTACCCGCACTTGATCACTAACTAATAGTACCGGCACTCGTATCACGAACTACCCACCACCCGCACTTGGTCATTTTTATTTTATTTATGACCCTATCACACCGACACACAAACTAACAACGTCCGATCGTCCCTCCGAACATTCATCCCGACGCCGAAACGACGAGGTAAATATTACTTGTGTGTGTTAGCGTGATAAGTCCCGTTGGTGGTATTTTGACTATGACTGCTTTCAAATGAAAAAAAACGGCATTCAAATCGATTCACCCGTTTAAGAGCTACGGTGCCACAGACATACAGACACACATAGCAGTCAAACTTATAACACCCCTTTTTTGCGTCGGAGGTTAAAAAACAAGTATCCTGCTGCTTGATTATGATTAACATAAAAATAATTGATAAGACTGACATTGTGTATACATTTATATAGGTCTACACAAGACTGTAGTTATGGTGCAAAACTATTTTTACTATTGAATTCATCATAATTCGAAGAGAAATTTGGCAGGGGACTGTTCTAATTTTCCAATTAGTGTAGAAATACCCTCAATATACATATTTCGGGTATCACTGAAACGACACCAACGATTTCGATACATATAATACTAGCTTATGCCCGCGAGTTCGTCTGCGCGGACCTAGGTTATCGCGCGGTGGCGCCCTCTATCGGAACTCTATAGGGATTGTGCTCCCGCTACACGACGCGTATATGCGTTGTTCCCCGTAGACGATCCTGGGGGGCTACTACAAAATTCGAAAATCAAAGTTCATGTGCCGTCCCTGTCGCTCTCGTTGTAAATAATATTAGCGACAGCGGGACGGCAAGCGGCAAGATAGGAAGTTGGAATTTTGAAGTGCAAGGCCTGAGAACCGTTGATATCTTGCGGACCTTGCGGTGGCTGTGTCCGGCGGACGTTACAAGTCCCGACATGTCGTGAGAACGATACCATATCGCACCTCGCCCTACTAACTAACCGCAATGACACTGGCCACATCGATAAATGTGTCAGTAAAAACCCATAAAAAAAAACAATGTTATCGCACACACAAACATCACGCCTGTATTCCCAAATGGGGTAGGCAGAGCACACGAAACGTTACCGCTTCGGAGCCTTTAGCAATATTAGGTTTTAAGATTGTCAAAAAAACCGGCCAAGAGCGTGTCGGAACGCCCGAAATAGGAAGAAAGAAAGAAAGAATATACATTTTATTCGCAAAAGTAACTTAAAGTAAATGACTTAAACGATACATAAATGACACAAACAAGGAAAGCAGTTATCATTCGCGAAACGGACCCACCTCAGCATAATGCCGGCTCAGGAGCTAGCGCTGATCTTCTGGTGGGGCCGTAGCCATTACGAAAAAACTAAGTAATTTAAATAAAATAAATAAATAAATATCACAAAAAAAACTGCTAAGTGGCCAGCATGAATCATCGAAGCCATGCCAATATCTGGCAGACTAGGAATGATATTTATTTTTTTAGCCTCAGACCCTCCACTCGACTCGAGTCTCAACACCCTATTGTTTTATAAACTACCTGGCTATCGGCTATAACACGTTCTAGTGTCAAAGGCTGTTACTCGATTATCGTCTCTGCTGCTCAGATCACTAGTGATAATAATAACGGAGTACTTAGAGGATGTTGAAAAAATGCTTCCTACGTTCGATGTTTAAACAAAAGCATACTACACTTTGTTTATGGTTCGTTATTATTTTTTATTTACCTGAGCTATTGGTGCTTAGGATGCAAGATACAGGTTGAAGGTTGTTAAAAGCTTTTGGTTAAAAGATATTTAAAAATAAAAGTATTTTTTGCTGACTTACCTACTACTTGCATTTATGTCCAACCTACATTATGTGTATTAAATTTCGAGAACCTTCTGACCCCATCGGCCATCATTCCTGTGAGCAATGTGCCCCGCCCACTGCCACTTCAGTTTCGCAATAATGGTGTATCCTTGGTGTATCTCAATTAATTAAACACAATGTGTACGATTCTTTTAAACCTTCATAAAATACTTAAGTCACGTTATCCAGTTTTCTACACGGGAAACTACTCAAAGTCAAAGTCAAAATATCTTTATTCAACTTAGGCTAATAATATAACAAGCACTCATGAATGTCATAAAAAAAATTCTATCGATTCGGGAAATACAGGCTGATGAGAGGCTGAGAGGCTTGATGCTTTCCAAATTTAAATTGTGTTTTCGTACTAATAAATATTAAATCAATAAAAATAAATAAATAAAAATATTACGTCATTATTAATACAGGTGACAGCGCTATCTAATGGGCTTGTAGATCACTCGGACTTTTACTTAATTTGACCCAGTTTTCTTCAATCGCGCATTTTTTTTGCAGATAACTACGTGATATTTGCCGAATCCCTCTCCCTCACTTAAGATTCGACCTTTTCCCCTTACCGCCTTAAATAAGACTGTCATTAGTAGTAAGTAATTTGTGTACCATTTTCTTGAGAATTGGTCATATGCACATTCTCTTTTTTGCAAGTCGTAACCTTTTTTTCTTTGTATGTTTGTTACTTTTATACCCGATTTATATTTTATTATTGGGAACTAATAACCTGGTGGCAACTTTGTTGGTCAATGTTATGTGTCATTGTTTATAATGTAAGTTTTATTGTATCGTTTGTGCCCAAATACATAAATAACCTAACCAACAAAAAGTTGGAAAACCCCCGACTTTGTAACTTTAAAGTTCAATATCTCAAAAACGGCTAAACCTATTTTGATGAAACATGTCTAAGAACTGTCGCTAGAAAGCCTGCTATCAAATAAAAAAAATCGCATTCAAATCGGTCCACCCGTTTAAGAGCTATGGTGCCACAGACAGACACACAGACACGCATAGCGGTCAAACTTATAACACCCCTCTTTTTGCGTCGGGGGTTAATAAATAAATACGTTACGTAAATAATGAATGCTTCCTAGTATTCGTTACAACCGCCCCTAATTTTTAACTAAGATGTGTTCTAGCCAGTAAATTTCTGTCTTGGTACCGCGTATGTTCGAAGCCATCTCCGTTGCCGCAAGCTAACATTTCAACACGCTTACACAACGCATGCGCCGTGAGAGTCAATTAATAATTGTACTTTTTTTTGTCTGATGCCTTGTTTCGTAATGTATGGACTTATTTCTGTTAAGAACGTGTTTTAGTTGCCTGGAATAGGTTTTACATAGGTAATTTGCTAAAACCTGTTTTAGCGTTGCGTGCGTCATGTGTTTCTAAATTTAAAATATGTTGTAGACAATTTTTATAATTTGTATTTTTATAAAATACTAGCTGTTGCCCGCGGCTTCGCCCCCGTTGTATTTTTTTTCTTCCATGAAAACCTTCTCATGACAGTAGCGAACACAACAAAAAAAGAACTAGCGAAATCGGACCAGTCGTTCCCGAGTTATGCGCTTACCAACACATTTTGCGATTCATTTTTATATTATAGAAGATTAATATTTTTATAACGCTAGAATATGTATTTATAATTTATACCGCAGATCATTTAATTAGTTCAGGGCTAGATAAAATTAACAATGAAATAAAAATTGACTCTTCTATAATAAATAATTCGAATAATAAATGGAAATTGTATGTATCACTCGCGATTTTTTCTGTGCGGTATTCGATTCTCACCTTATCACTTATCCTGCAGGTTCCATTCTTGTGGGATAAAAACTATCCTATGATCCCCGGATTTCAAACTATCTCTATACCAAATTTCATTTAAATCGGTCCAGTGATTTAAGCGTCAACACAGACGTCAATATTTACTTTCGCATTTAGACCCACTTGCAGGTAAAAATAAATCTAGATTTAGTTGTTAAGCCTCGCTTAAGCTTGACAGTTCCGTACATTTTGACACTACTAAACTAAGCTTAACGCTAACTCGAGATTTATGTGTTTCCAGCAAGTGGCCATTAATTGTATAATATTAGCTAAATACTAATATTTGAAAATTGGTCTGAATTTTTTTTCTGACAACTAAGTCCATAGAATACAATAAATTTTAATAATGTATGTATGTAAATAGGTAACTCATAAAATTAACTCGTTAATTTTTACGGAACCCTCGGTGCACCAGTCAGACTCGCACTTGTCTGTTTTTGAAAGTTTGGAACAGCAACTTTTTTTACAAATTTTTGTACATTATTATTATTATTCTCCTTAATGGCGGCCTTTAAGGCTTGGGCCAATGTCAGTTAAAAAAAGATAAATATATTCTTCTTCACGTAGTACGGTGATTGTAGTTTTTGCAACTTGATAGCAAAATTCCAAAAACCACGCGGAAACAACTTGCGCATTAAAAAATGTCAGACACGAGAGCAATATCGAATTTTGTGATCACTGTTCACTGTTAGGTTAATCGCCGCATAAAACACTATCAAAATTATACTTCAACTAGCCAAAGAAGCAGAAATACCAAAATAGGACATGGCCCACATCCGCCATCTTCGAATGCCACAAATCGAATCCCCAATTTTTGTACATTCGAGGAATTTGATTTCTATGACAGATGTGTGGGATGTCAACATGACATTTCAAGCACAATGATTCCGTCCTGGTAGTTGATTCAGTTTCCGTGATTGTACCTACCAATACCTACTTGGCATCATTCGTCGACCTATAATTAGAACCTAAGCCAAATTCAATAGAAATACATTAAAACCCAGGAAAAGTGGGTCCATAACAATGTAAAATGATGTAATATTTTAATCTTTCTTCCTTTACCAACGCGTAAACCAAACTTGAGACTGCTGACATTCTATAATGCAAACATTTTATACACAAACACTTAAAAAGAGACTTTAAAAACTGTTAGAAAGAATTCAAGGTTAAGATTACGATTTGGAGTCTTTTTGTATTTTTTTTTTATTTCAACTCCAAATTTTTTGTTTCTTTTACGGTTATCCCGTGAAAGTTTAATATTTCACACGAAAACACAAGCCGAAACATGAATGCACAGAAAAACCAGAAAAAATAGACCAGCGCTGGGAATCGAACCCAGGTCCTCAGCATTCCGTGCTGCGTGCTATTCCCCTACACCACCACTGAATTCAAGGTTACTTACAACTGGCTTCTAAAGGATCATCTACCTGATGTGGCTGCGAACCCCGTCCAAAAGGTCGGAAGTGCAGCGCCTGTGTTGATCCAAAATGAACTTTAATACCGTAGAAAAAGGGTGTGTTTCATTAGATTTAAAACGGCGCCCTAAAATTAAGCCGGGTGCAGTATGCAGGTGTTCAAAACCTTTGAATGTTAGAGTTGAATTTATATTTAAGTTTTTTTTGCAAAGCTTTACTGTTTTTATTAAGAAAATGACGAATATACCTTTGTTTTTTTTTAACTAAGACTACATATTTTGAAACATTGATTTGCCTCGTGGTTTTGGTTTGCAGTTTGTTAAAGTTGGACACTTTTGTGGTTTTTGATATATGCTTGGTTTGGGACGTGTCAAGTGTCCCATGATATTATTATTATTATAAAGCTTCTGATTCTAAAAATATTCTTTTAAATTCCTTCTATTTATAACCTTATTGTCTGACTTCAGTTTTTGATGACTGATGAATTATCATCCAACATATTCGTTCCAAAAATCAAAACCATTAGATAGAAATAGCCAAATTTCAAAGCAAAATGTTACCTTAATAAGCAAGTTAAAAGATTATGAAATGAAACTCCACTTTCCTCAATAATTTACAAAGCATCGAGATAACCTTAACCAACAAAAAGTTGGAAAACCCCGACTTTGTCACTTTAAAGTTCAATATCTCAAAAATGGCTGAACCGATTTTGATGAAACATGTCTAAGAACCATCGCTAGAAAACCTGCTATCAAGTGAAAGAACCGCATTCAAATCGGTCCACCCGTTTGAGCTACGGTCCCACAGACAGACATACATAGCGGCAAAATTTATAACACCCCTCTTTTTGCGTGGGGGTTTAATAAAATAAAAGAGGACTAGATATCGTTGTCTCGCTCTTCCTTCCTCTATTGAGATTTATTCATGTTTAAGGTATATCGTCACTAATTTGAAAAAATCTCGTATCTCAAATCAATACGTCAGCAAAATTGACTCTTAAAATAATGTTCATAAAGTTCACTCAGTAAAATTATCGATTTTGAGATACAGCTTTTTCTCAAAGTAGTGACGATATGTCTTTTACCGCAAAGCCTCAGTGTATCATAGTTGTATGACTCGAGTGAGTCATAATTCTATGAAAACGGAAATGGCTCAGATTCTCTCGGTTGTATGCGACAACTTACAAAAAAGATAGGATCAGGATTATCATGTCTGTGTTAGCTATCGTAAACTGAGAAGTTTAAAAGTTTTTTTACAAGTTACATTACTGTGAGTCGTGTGCTTTAGGCTGCGTTTACACCAGAGATGTGCTAGGATGTATTGCGAAAAATTTGTTTCTCATGAGACAATCATCATCATCATGTCAGCCGAAAGACGTCCACTGCTGGACATAGGCCTCCCCCAAGGCTCTTCACTCAGATCGGTCTTGTGCTTTTCGCCTCCACTATTTTCGCATTAACCAGGTCGTCACTCCATTATGTTGGAGGCCTACCGACTGCTCGTCTCCCGGTCCGCGGACGCCATTCGAGAACCTTTTGACCCCATCGGCCATCAGTTCTGCGAGCAATGTGCCCCGCCCACTGCCACTTCAGTTTCGTAATTCTTTGGGCTGTGTCATTAACCTTAGTTCTTCTGCGGTTATCATCATTTCTGATTCTATCCCGCAGAGAAACCCCGAGCATAGCCCTCTCCATAGCCCTTTGATTTGAGTGACTTTAAGCTTCCTCATGAGGCCCATCGTCGGCGCCCACGTCTCAGATCCGTGTGTCATAACTGGCAACACACACCGGTTAAAGACTTTTGACTGCGGTAATTATGACCCAATAGAAACGCTTAATTTGCCTATTTCTCCGCACAGCTTTAGTGGAAACAGCTGAGCGGAGCGAGAATAGGTAAATGAAGCGTTTCTAGCGTTCATGAGAAACACGTTCCTCGCACATCTCTGTTGGAAACGCAGACTTACGCTGAGAAAATAAATTAATCATTTTTTTTTAATTTCTTGAAACTGTATCTTACGCTAATAATGAGAAATGTTGAAAATCCCCGACATTTAGCTATGTTTGATAAAAATTTGTTTTCGAGACTTTCAAATTGCAATGTTAAACCTCTCTGTAATGGGACCTGGGCGCCGAAACAAAAGACGGTCGCATTGCCGACCAGCGGCCGGGAAAGTTGTATGAAATCTCTTTGCAGCGCATTCGTACTTCCTGGCCTATTATTTATTTGTAACACAAAGTCAATATTTCAATGTCATGTTTGAGAAAATGAATATTAACTTGAGAGTGCGTGCGTCTGTGTATATTTTTAAGCTTTTGGTTTTGGGGGCGGATCGAACCTGCGACCCCGTCGGTGTCAGTCGAACAGTGAACCCACGAACAATGGTCACAAAAGTTTCGACACAGTTTTAACGATGTTTTTAGACGCTGGGCGGACAGTTTCGTATTGTCTTGTAACTCTTTATTGTACATAAAATGCAAAAATTACAGTTAACAAGGGAAAGATATGTACATAGGAACTTACCCTTAAAGGGATCACTTCCAGTTCACCTAATCTATAAAGTCAAAGCAAAAAAAATATGTTTTTGACAACAAATAAGCTTAAATATTTAATTTTCGAAAACAACTAGAATTTGACCATGTGTCCCCTGGTTATAAAGCAGTAATTTTAGTATATAGTATTTCACACCAAGTATTGTATACCAATACTAAGTATAAATCACCGGTACGTGGTACGTTGCAATGATTAATTAATAGTGTCGGCTCACAAAGCTTTCGAATCCGAAACATCGATATATGGGCCCCATTAGTTTATAAGGCCATTAATAAGACAAAACAGGCTTACGAGTAACTCTGAGATGTTAATGTGTGGTGTAACTCTTACTAGCTTTTATTGAACTTTTATAAACTCAAGCGGTTCTGATTCTTGACGCTCTCGGAGAAAAATAAGACAGTGTAGATGTAGTAATGTTTTGTCATGTTATTTTGTAGCAAAAGTCGCATAATCTTGCTTTCTTGACTAGCTTTCTGCAGTTTACTAAAGCTAAATACTCGTAAGAAAGCAAGATTCAATACATTTGCTCGAAAATATTTTTTCATTTTTCATGCTCGTAAAGTTCGTGTTTATGCTGGATTTAGGCGACATAAAATTACTTTTTATGCACTAGTGCATAAAATAAAATCTTCGTCTAATACCAACTCAAGACCAAGGTCATCAGGTGTCAATAGCCACAAACAAAAAAGTTTCTATATATTTTTTAAATAATTTTTAATTTGTATAAAATTAAAAATCAATCAAAATAAATGAATAAAACTAAGAAAATATAATTATACTAGCTTTTGCCCGCGGCGCCGCCCGCGTGGTGTTCGGTTATCGCGCGCTGTTCCCTTGCGGGCTGTGCATTTTTCCGGGATAAAAAGTAGCCTATGTCACTCTCGGGCCCATAAACTATCTCTATGCCAAAAATCACGTCGATCCGTCGCTCCGGTACGGCGTGAACGACGGACATACACACAAACCCACAAACACTGTCGCATTTATACTATTAGTATGGATAAGTATGGATTTATAATATTAAGTAGGGATAAGATTATTTACTGTTCTTATAGCATTCGCATACTGAACTCCTTATGACCACAACGCTCGCATCTATTCTTCCCATAGACAGAAATAACGGAACCATAGATACCATAGTAGGGCAAAATGATTCCCAATCTAATGGACATAGCGGGTTCACCTTTGTTCTCGTTAACCCTTACCTTATTTTATTCATTTTAGACTTATAGAACTTGTCCATAAGACTTCGCATTGTTTAGCAATCAAATTGGCTTTGTCACGAAACAAAACGCTCATTTGACAGAAACAAAAGCGCGAAGAATTCGCGGGAAAAAATTGACAGTTTTTTTTTAAATCGCAATCCGGGACAGACAACGGCCGTTTATAATGAGAGCCATTTAAGTCTTTTGCACGTTTATAAGGTTTCATGGTTTTTATAATAATTATTATTTATTTTCATTTATTGCCTTTTCAAGATTGCATGCAAAATTGTTGTAAATGATTTCAAATGTTTCTCCGATGTAATTAATTTCAGAACGCGCAGAAAATCTCGTAGGAAACTTTCACGTTTCGAATCGGATATAGAATCCATCGCGTCAGGTTAATTTCTTTTTAATTGGCGCTGTGGAATTGAAACAATGAACAAGGAAAGTAATTAGGGCTTATTTATGGTGCTACCTTATCTGTGCTCGTTGCACGAACCGAGTAATTGTTTGCACGAGCTTCCCGCGGGCACGGCACACACGGCGATATGGATGATACCGCATTAACTAGCCCCCACAGATGTTGAACCGAACAAATAGTTCCGTCAAGAAGTTTGTATTGTACAAAATTTTATTGCAGTTTAAATTGCCACCCATCCATGCTAATATTATGTGTGAAAGTGTGTGCGTTTGTATGTTTGACCGTCTTTTATGGCACGCGTTTAATATGGACGCGAGAGTGATATAGGCTACTTTTTATCCCGGAAAATGCAGTTCCCGAGGGAATAGCGCGCGATAACCGTATTCCACGCGGACATAAAATAAAAGTTACTAGTGCTGAATTAGCATGGGAAGTTCATTTTTTCTTTATCTGTTGCCTGGATTAGAACAGTCAGTTACAAGAGTCCATCCTGGATAAATACATGACTGTGATAATGAAAAGGGTGGTTTGGCGACAAATGATGCATTTGTGGCGAATCCCTACGTGAAACATTTGAATTAGATTTGTGGCAGATGTCGAGCCTGCTGTTATTTTGCGGCTCAAATGTTTAGGGTCATATTTTGATTGTGATATTTTTGTGATTTAGCAGTATTGAAGAAGAGCGACCTTCGCGGCAAAAAAATAATAAACACATGTCACTGGTTTTAGAACCTACACCACATGGCCCAGGCAGCCTATGTTTAATTTTAGTTCAAATTTTTGAATACATGCAAATTATTTTTAACAATGCTATGTTCTGGTGCTAAATCTGGTATGCGAGAAGAGACTGCTGTTGAGAACGATTGAGTATTCGAATCCTGACTCGATTCCGCGATTCGAGTTCTGTGAATACCTTCTCGAATCTATCTATCGAGTCAAGAAATTCGAGTCTAGAAATCGAGTCCGTTACAAATTTTATAACAAAAAGGAAAAATCGAAAAGGTGCATCTTCCAATAGCATATATTGCAGCATTACATCGCTGCATGTACGTTAAATGTTGCAAACTTTTTCAAGCATTTTTACTGGCCGGTTGTATGCTGGCAGTTAACTCTTACGTTTTTCAGATTTGGTTTCTGATTTGAAATTTGAAAATTTGATTTTTTTGTTCCGTTGGTTCGACTAGTGTTTTTGTTTTGGCCTTGATTCCTTGATCACATGTTGGATAGCGCGGAGCTCTCGTCCAAGTTGAAATTTTTATCCTGATTTTTTTTATGGGACCAGTTTGTCCTTTAGTATTGTGATACCAGTGCCAGTATAAGTGTTTTTACCAAGTGGCCAGCTTGTGCTGCGAGTTATTAAGCGTTTTTCCCGCTGCTTTGCTGCTGCACGCCCGTGCGACGGGACGTTTTATCGAATTTTCCGATACTGCCGATTTTCATCGGGTAAGTCTTTATTCCGTGGTTGCCTAGGGGGTCGTGTTTGTTTGGGTTTATTTTTCTTGTTGTGGGCTAATTAAAATTTTCTTTTCAGTCCTACCTATACCCCTACTCACATCCTGATCTACCACCTACTCGTGATGGGTGCCGACTTGTGGAATTGTCCGCACGTTTAGTCACGTGAGCCTGGTGCGTGTGTCGCCTACTGCTTCGTGTGTTCCGTCGGCGTGGATTTCCTGAGGAGGATACCGTTTCGTTGCGAATTTTACTAAATTATTCATATATTTTTCCTATACGCTCCTTTAGCAAAAAGGTTTTTCCGAATAATTACCTACCTCGTGCGAAAGATATTTTAAGTTGTTTTTTCGTTACTTTAGGTTATACGTTAGTTACTTGGTGTATACATGCATGTAGGCATTAATACTAGCAAACTAACCAGGTCCGTTAAACCAGGAATTACCCTGAAATTCTAATTTGTCTTTTGTACTGGTAGTAGGGTATATTAATCTTTTCAAAATTCTAAAATAAGGCTTTTCATAAGCGCTTTTCACACCGTCATTGGTAATTATTTGGCTTGCGACTGATTACGATTTTTCCCTCATAACCTTTTCAAATTTTAAATTGTTACATAAAATAAATGTGTAGGTAAAACTCTCAAAACAGCGCCGTTTTTCCAACGTGTGATTCAAAGTGCAATCCAATTCATGTTTTATTGGTATTTTTTATAATTATTTGTGTGTCGTTACTATTTATTGTATATTGTGCGGCTTAATGTTTCAATAAAGTGTTTTTCCAGCAAATTATACGTTTATTTTATGCCAGCTTGCTTAGCGTTCACGAGCTCCTTCTGAGTTCCTGAATGCTTTGTAATGCTGCAATATATAGTACAGTATAGTGACAATGAATTCAAGAGATTCAATCTAAATCGAATACTAGACTCGAGTCAGTTGTACTCGCATAATAGAATCGAGTCAGCGAGTAAGAAACCGATCTCTGACTCGAATACCGAATCAAGTCTGGCGTATTCGAATCAAAATATGTTGGTGCTCGAGTAGGCGAGTCCTAAGCAGGAATCGAGTCTAAAAATCACTACTTTGCCTACCTGGGCCATGATTCAATTTGTTCGAAAGTACATCATCATCATCTCAAGCCTCTCTCAACCAATTTGGTGTAGGCCTCCTTCAGCTTTCTCCAGGTTGCTCTATTCTGAGCCGTCTGCATCCAGTTACTGCAACTCTCCCGATATCATCCGTCCAACGCATTTGAGGTCTTCCAACCGGTCTCTTGCACCCCCAAGGCCTCCATTCCAGTAAAGCTCGAATGATTGTGGGTAAAAACAAGTAAGGAAGGACTAGAACATGATTCAGCCGTACACAATCTAAAACGCATCCTAGAAGCTCGCGGACAACGTTCGATTGGATCCTACCTACGAACTGGTCTAGGGTTGCCATCAACAATAAAACTGACAAGTTCTTGAAAGACCGACAAGTTATTTATTTAAATTTGAAGCATTATGTCCAGTTTGAGTCATAATTATTAAAATGAAAGCAAACTTTTGAACTGCGCTTACTCCCCACAAATAGTGCACCCTTATTGTAACTTTGCTGCACCTGTCAAATTCTCAATGCGTTTTTGGTGATCTGTGTACGTCTATTTATTTATTACTACTCGTATAATAACATACTATACTATACTAACATACTATATATATTTTTGGAAAGTATATATTGTATATCACAGGTTTGTATTGAACTGGATAATGAAAGTACTCGTACTGTGTTGTCCGTTTGTTCGCATAAAATACTAGGATTTGGTGTGTGTGATGTGAACCCAGGATTCGCATATTTCATCATGTTCACTTATTTAAGTAGCCTTTTAGCAACATGCACGACAGACTGGCTTAAGCAAATTAAATTTTGGCCAAAATATTCAAAGTTATGACACACAGTATACTCGTATGCTTGGTTTGGATAGATATTTAACTAAATGTAAACAAAACAACGACAATTGGTATCTTAAGAATTGAAATTCCCCCATTAAACTATCAAAAAAATTCAATTTCTGTATTGAAATACACTAATTTGTATTACAATGGTAGATAGTTAAAATATTTTAGATCCTCGAATGTACTAAATCTGACAGCTGAAGTTTGTTTACATTTAGTTAAATACATATCCAAACCAAGTATAGTCTGTAAGTAGTAAACAGGGATTCGATTTGTGGCATTTGAACATGGCGGATGTGGACAATATTTGGGCACATGCTGAGCTGAGTCCTTTTGGCATCACACTACAGCACAACGTCTCAAATTGTTCTCTCTTCTCCTATTTATGTTTTCTACTGTTTTTGCTGTGATGTAGTGTGTTTTTGTTGTCAATAAATATTGTGAGTTTGAGTTTGAATATTTAATTTTGCTATTTCTGTTTCTTTGGCTAGTTGAAGTATAATTTTGATAGTGTTTTATGCGGCGATTAACCTTAACAGTGAACAGTGATCACAATATTCAATATTGCTCTCGTGTCTGACATTTTTTAACGCGCAAGTTGTCTCCACGTGGTTTTTGGAATTTTACTATCAAGTTACAAAAACTGCAATCACCGTACGTTGCCTCTCGAAAGAGAATACTTTGACATTAGCGAAATTGTCTTATTAATTAGGACGGAAGCCATATTTTAAAAGAGAAGAAGAAGTAGTAAACAGTATTATGAAACCAATGAAACTATTTATACCCCCTTATTCATAAAACTTAACAAGCCTATGTTAACTAACAGATGCTTTGTCCCTTTCTAACAAATACAAATGTCGAAGTGACAGATAAGGACAAACGAATTTAGCGGCATTTTTAGTTAGTAGGAAACAGTATTATGAAACCAATGAAACTATTTTTTTTTATCTCAGTTGGCAGCCCCGTGCTTCGCCCAGAAGCAAACTACAAAACGCTGCACGGTCGAGTGGCCATTATCTATTTACCCCTCGTGACGTACGCGACAGCTGCGTCTAACGTATTATCTCTCGTCCCTCTCTAACCCGCGAGAATGCCTAGCGAGATCGTCTTGCGTCCAGCTCTCGCGCTGTCATCCGGTGATGTTGCATAGTATCGATTTTGTATTACGGGTACGGCGACTGCGCATGTTTTGTAACGAATTCGATTTTTGAATACCTCTTTTGTCTAGTTTATTGGTTTGTAGAAAAATTTCGACTACTGTTATTTTAGATTTTACTTGTTTTTATATTGTTGTAAATGAGAGTGTAATTAATAATTAATAATGTTTAAAGTTTTACTTACGAATACTACGAGTCTATTTAAGATAATTTATATCCCTACTAATATTATAAATGCGAAAGTAACTGTCTGTCTGTTACGCTTTTAGGTCAAAACCACTGGACCGATTTTGATGAAATTTGGTATATAGGTAGTTTGAACACCAAAAATCAACACAGGATACCTTTTATTCCGGTAAAGGGCGCCACCGCGCGATAACTTAGATAAATAATAATAGTGAAATTTCTTAATTTTTTTTCCTTTTATTGTCACCTGTTCTGGCTGGCCAGTATATCGTCACTACTGTGAAAAAAGCTCGTATCTTAAAATCGGTAATTTTACTGAGTGAACTTTATGAACATTATTTTAAGAGTCAATTTTGTTGACGTATTATTTTGAGATACGAGATTTTTTCAAAGTAGTGACGATATTAATAATACATACTTACACCCATTACACCTTAGTTTTTACTGGCCAGTTATAACGTAACAGTATGCTACGCAGCCACGTGTTTCATATCCCAGTTTTTATGTTCGTTTTTTGAATGCATCGGAGTTTTTCGTGCGTTCTTTTGTTTTTTTCCACGCCATATGAAACGCTATAAAAAGTTTGATATCACATGCGTTGCATCGTATTTTAAACACAGGGGTTTATTTTATGATCAACCGTTTGTTTATTGTAATATTTAATAAGAATTAAATAAATTAAGCGACTTTTATTTAGATTCCAATGAGAAATCCATTTTAATATCACCACAGATTGTTATTTGACTGTATGAAAACTAAGACAGGTAATATTTGTACCGCTCTTGAAACCCGCATACATCGAGTGAATGAAGAAGCCATAGTTTTTTTTTTTTTTACTCTAAGGACAAGGGGGCAAAGAACCATCAACTGCATAACGGAAACGCGGGAACCGAACGCAATCTATAGATCGTGGTAATGACATTTTAATGGCGATGAGTAAATAAATTAATAGGGAGTGAGCGAGACGGCATAAGCGCGGCGAGCATTGCGTTTACGTTCTATGGACGTTGTGACAAATTCGAAAATGGAACCATTATTATTTCGGATACGTTCCAAATTCAGCATTATAGGTATGTATACTTATTGCTAGCTTTTGCCCGCGGCTTCGCCCGCGTGGAATTCGGTTATCGCGCGCTGTTCCTTTGGGAACTGCATTTTTCCTGGATAAAAAGTAGCCTATGTCACTCTCTGGCCCATAATCTATCACGTCGATCCGTTGCTCCGTTTCGACGTGAAAGACGGACAAACACACAAACACACTTTCGCATTTATAATAATTAGTATGGATTTCTAAATATTTTGTAAAGAAGTTGAAAGTTTTAAGAAAAGTGCATTAAAAATATGAAAGTAAAGCTGTCCAAAAATCATTTGACGTAACCAGGAGAAGTAATAAGTATAATAACAGCTCTATATACTTCCAAATAAAAGTGGTGTGTAAAAATGTAATTAAGTAGGTTCCCACATGTCCTACATACAACGTAACGTATTTTTTGAATCTGAACGCATTTAAGTATATTAAATGATCAAAATCGCATTTAAGTATGTTTTTTTTTTGTCAAAAATGTTATTAGTATTTTATGGGGGGGATTTTCTTCAGGATAAATGTACCTACTATGTAAAATAAACATTTATATGTGTCGCACAGCAAAACCATGTGTGTATACACGTGTGCCAACCAGATGTGTAACACTTGAACTTTTTGCCGCGTGTAATCTGTGAGAACCAAACTACAACCTTACACTTTCACCCGAAATTACGCGTCTGCGTACAAGAATATTCGCCGTCAGCTCAATCCAGCAGCAAACGCAAGATTGTAGTCACGCGTTAGTTTAAATTACAAATTAACATTTGCTTCTAATATTTATTTTAATGTATCGGTGTCTGTATGTGGCGTCGTCAAAGCAGCTGCAAATGTAAAATTGTCGTGGTACGTTAAAGAAAATTGGAGCTTGTGCAATGGTGAAAGAGTTGGTTTTATCACAGTTTTTGGGTAGAGGAAGTGAGTAGGATAGAGAATGTGTGGAACAGATTTTTTTAATGAATTAGGATTATTAACTAGTTTCGCTGCGAATTGGGAATTTGTTGATGAGTTGTACCGTTACGATGGACAGGGGGCGCTAGCGGTAATGTCACTTTCGACCAATCAGCGTTCAGGAATCCTACTAACATCATCATCATCATCCCAGCCTATATACGTCCCACTGCTGGGCACAGGCCTCCTCTCGGAATGAGAGAGCTGGGGCCGTAGTTCCCACGCGGGCCCAGTGCGGGTTGGGAACTTCACACGCACTATTGAATTGCTTCGCAGGTTGTGCAGGTTTCCTCACGATGTTTCCTTCACCGCAAAGCTCGTGGTAAATTTCAAATGTAATTCCGCACATGAATTTCGAAAAACTCAGAGGTGCGAGCCGGGGTTTGAACCTACGACCCTCTGTTTGAGAGGCGATAGGTCAAACCACTAGGCCACCAAGGCTTACTCGTACTAACATTATTGATGCGAAAGTTTTTTTTTGTTACTCTTTCACGCTAAGGGTCTGTTTCACCATTCACTTTAAAATTTTCTGTGACAGATTAATGTGATGCTATCTCTGTTTATTGAAACAAAACAAACAGAGACGGCATTACAGATTTCTGTCACATAATCATCAATGAGTGGAAAAACAGAGGGTGTCTCGTTAAACGGTTGAAGTTTTTGTAATTTTACATGCATGGGAATATTACATTGAGCTTTCAAAATCCAGTTCTCTATTTAAATTCTTCTAGCCGTTTAAACGTGAAAGATAGACTGACTTTAACTTTCATATTAGGGTGACACTCCTTTTTTTTTAATTTACGAGTATAACACTAAAGTTTAGATAACATGGTCATACAGAACTCATTGAATAGTTGATGTCAATTCTTTAAAAAAAAAACCAGTAGTTCTTTTTCTAATCTATGGATCTGTATTTGGTGGACTTTACTTCTAGACCCACTTGCAGGTAGAAATAAATCTAGATTTAGTTGTTAAGCCTGGCTTAAGTTTGACAGTTCCATACATTTTGACACTACTAAACTAAGCTTAACGCTAACTCGAGATTTATGTGTTTCCTGCAAGTGACCACTAGTCCTAGGGCTTTTATACTTAATGGACGGCTGTGAGAGAGGCGGGTATATCCCAGTCTATATTAATGTTAATTTTATCTTTGAATATTTGTATTATTTAAATCAATTCATTTTATATGTGACACCGGATTGAATAGTCTTTAATTAGATAATTTCATACTAATAAAATGTTGTAATTTACTACATACACAGATAGTAAATTAGTCTATGAGCCAGTGAAGTAAGAATATGCTTTATCGGAGTGACATAAAGCTTAAAGTTGGTTGTTTACGATCAAAAGATTTAAGTATTTGTTCTTTTATGACCGTATTTGGACAATGCATATCAAATACAATATTTATTGTTGGTATTAACTTTTATTGAATAGGAAATAAATTACTTATTCAGAAGATTGGACGGTTGCTGTTTTACCTGCAATAAAAAAAAAGGTTTCTATCCTTTATGGGTAATCAATGGCGCGAGAGTACGAGTATCTTTATGGGTAGAAAACAGGTCTATTAGCAGTGTAAAGCCACAAGTAGATCTATTCATAACTATTTAATCCCGTAGGTACTAAAAATACGCAAATTGCAATTTTGCAATTAATATTACAAAGACACCCTTTTTCTTATTGAACCACAGTCTATTGTCTTTGGTACAGGCACAGAGCCGAAAGGATTTTCAAAAAAAGAACGTTGTATTTTAAATGCGTTCTTCATTTGAATTAGTCAAATGTGAAGTGACAAATGCTCTGCCATTCGTAATCTGTCATCTTGTGGCTCAATGTTTATTTAATTTTTGTTTGCGTTTATTTAGCCGCTCGAATAAATTAAGCAAAAGAAAAACACGTCCAGAAAAACGCTATATCTATATTCTATATATATAAAAGAAAGTCGTGTTAGTTACACCACTTATAACTCAAGAACGGCAGAACAGATTTGGCTGAAAATTGGTAGGGAGGTAGCTTAGAGCCAGGAGACGGACATAGGATACTTTTTATTCCGATATTCCCACGGGATAGGGATAAAATCTTGAAATAACAACCGCTGGGCTTGGAGTCATTAAATTTGGTATGTAGGTAGGTGGACGTCTGGAATTACTCATAGGCGACTTTTTGACCCGATATTCCCACGGGATACCTAGGGATGAAATCTCGAAATAACAACCACTGGGACTAGAGCCATGAAATTCGGTATGTAGGTAGCTCGACCAATGAAATAATACATATGCTATTTTTTAACCCGATATTCCCACGGGATAGGGATAAAATCTTGAAATAATAACCGCTACGCTTAGCGTCATGAAATTTGGTATATAGGTAGTTGGCCGTCTAGAATAACACATAGGCCACTATTGGCCCAATATTCCCACGGGATACCTAGGGATAAAATCTAGAAATAACAACCGCTGTGCTTAGAGCCATGAAATTTAGTATGTAGGTAGCTGGACCTCTGGAATAATAGATAGGCTACTTTTAATCTCGATATTCCCACGGGATAGGGATAAAATCTTGAAATAATAACCGCTGGGCTAAGAGTCATGAAATTTGGTATGAAGGTAACTCGATGTCTAGAATAACACATACGCTACTTTTTATCCGGATATTCTCACGGGATAGTTTTGAACTATTTTGAAAACAAATGACTTTCTGCCAAGTACCTATCATGCGGCGCATTCTTCTTGGCAATGATGGTCTTTCCGAAAGCGCTGGTAGTTTAAAAAATGACGTAAAAAATTGCCCATTGCGGCCTATTTACTGAATAAATGATTTGAATTTGGATAGGCAACATTTTTGAAATTTCAGCACTGAGTTTAGAGTCTTGAATTTTGTACAGCTATTCACAACACAACCTCAATGAAGGAAGACCACGATATAAATTTTGGAAATTGCCAGGGGAAATTTTTAAAATCCTGAAAATTTCAAGTGCAACTACCAGACCGATTAGTTTACGCGTGCGAAGCCGCGGGTAAAAGCTAGTTCTGTATATACTTAACTCTGTAACCTGGCATCTAAAAAAGAAAAAAAGGTAGATTATCGTGTTAAAAAAAAAGTTTATTATTTTAAACCGTAGGCGACTTGCTAAACGTAGAATGATCTAGGTATTCAGCCGTGCCAAGATATCCACTACCTACTTACCGAGTTGCTAGACCATCCATAAGGCAATGTGCTAGTGTTTTGTTTACTCTCCTTGACGCATAAAATTTAAGACGATAACTATTGTACCAGTGACCAATACTAGGATGTCTACCTAATATTCTATGTTGTCTAGATAGGTGATAGAAAGTTAATGTTTCGATCATTTTGAACTCCACCATGGCTCCCACTTTTGTTAACCGTAAGTTTATTAATTGGTAACTGATCTGATCTTTTCTTTTATTTTTTTATTTTTTTGAACTTTATAAACGCGTGAGTGGACATCCCGCGGTTACGGTCCGGGACTATTTATTATATGACTGCCCGAAGAAAAATATTGTTTATGGTGTTCAGTTGTGACGGGAAAAAAAATAACCGAGGCCTTTAGGTAATCCAGGGTAATCACTGAACAAAGATTGGATATTAAGTAACAGAGTCGACAGTGCCGCTATTTACTTACTAACCGATTTATGGCCAACTCTAGTAGTCGTCACAGATTACAGTTACCTGCAGTAATATCTGCCACGGTAGAACTTGTATTTATCTATATACGTATGTTGCCAAGTAGCCATAGAACAAGCTTTGCTTATTTTGGGACTAGGTCCATTGGTGTCAAGTGTCCCATGATATTTATTTATTTTTAGGTACTTACATATTTTTTTAATTGTACCGTTTTTTGCCAAACAAACATTTAACAGAATTTTTCGATATAACCATACGAGTTTTTTAAAAGTAGTGATATTTTATAGTGTATTTTCCAACGCTTTTCGTGCAAAGAAAATATGGAAGCACTTGACAATAATGGCCCGCGCCAATATCTGACACAACAATGCATGCATAATATCTGACACGACGCTATTTCTAGGGCCAATGAGGAGTGTCAGATATTTTTGCATATTCCGTTGTGGCAAATATGAATGTTGTTGACAGTATAAAGTAACGGAGCGTCTGTAATACTAATCATTAATAAATCTATGTGAACTCAAACAGGAGGTTCCGAAAATGCATAAGAATGCACCTTAATGCAGCGCACTGAACAAATTCATTAATAATCAAAGGTAATTTTGTCAATATATCGAAATTTCAACAGTAGCCTGTTTGTTTATTAATATTCATTGGTCTGTGGGAAATCGTGTGCACTAAAGGAAAACTAATCTCATTTTAGACTCTATGCTTTTTTAATACAGTTCGTATTGCAATGACGATAATATAACGCCGTGTTTTTTTTCTTATTTGTAAAAAGGTAAAGATGATAGTGACTATGCGACTGGACATTCAAAATTACATTTCTATGCATCGAAATATTATATCGTAGACTACGAATGTACAATCGGACGTGTATATTTACTTGTTTTTACGAGATTGGAAATGTGTGACGAAACTTCACTAGTTGTACTGGTTAAAGAGACTAATAGATTTCCAACACGGAACGACAAGATGACAATGTTTTCCTACTGTTCAGAAAATAACCTGATATAGAGGCCTATGATTTGTCCATAGCAGGGTTGTTGCTGATGCAGGTTTTTACTATATCAGCGGATGCTGATGCTGATGCTGATATTAATAAATCACTTGAATAAATCATATCCTACTAGGAAATTAATAGTAAAACAATAAAAGGCAATTTATACATAAAGAAAACACTTTCAACTAATTGTTGACAAAACAATCAAATGAGGGAACAAGTGACAGCTTTTATTGTATAACTGTCTGTGATTGGTCGAAACTTCCACGTGCCTCGCGGTAAGACCCGCCTTCAACAGACACGTTACGACTTGAATATCAGCATAAAAAATCAGCATCGATTGTTGCTGATGCTGATGCGGATGCTGATATAAAAAACCATGCTGATTATCCGCGGATGCTGATGCTGATGCTGATATTCGCAACAACCCTGGTCCATAGACATAGCGAAACTACATGGGTTTGTTTTTATGAATAAACAGTGTTTTCTGTCGCATTCATTCTCACTTTTAATGTCATTGCGAAAACAGAGATAGTTTTTTTATTTATTTAAAACTGGCCAGCAATTGTTTGACATTAGATTTTTTTTTACTTCCCGTTTATTCTGGTTTATAGTCTATGGCTGCAGAGCAAATGTCATTATCTTGACAGTTGTTATTATTGTAATCATGGCGCTGACCGTTCATTATCCGACCTTGGCCACTAATGATTTCATGACACAATCAGAGCACGGTGGGTACAGTCATCAACTGTAGCGGCTGGATACTTTGTACAGTCATTAATAGTCAACCGAGGTGCTTCAACATTTTTAGGGTTCCGTACCCAAAGGGTTAAAAAGGAACCCTATTATAGGACTGCCTATTATACTGCATCTCATGAACCGTGATAGACAGTTGAAATTTTCACAGATTAGATTATGTATTTCTGTTGCGGCTATAATAACAAAAAATAAAATAAGTAGCCCTCCCGTACATCAAACGTGTTTTTTTTGCTAATTTCTAATGTTGTATAGATAATGAAACGGAACCCTTCGTGCACGAGTCCGACTCGCACTTGGCCGCTTTCATTGTAAAGTCCTGTAGGTATATATTTATGAAAGGTGTTACATTATTATTAGTTAGTCCATGACGCCCTGAAAGGGCACACAATAATTATAATTATGAAGTTAATGATGTTAAATCAATTATTACATTGTCAAAATTTATATTGATAACGTTAATCTTAAGTTCCTGTTCAAGCATTGTAGGTTTTATTTTAATTTTAAAGTCTCTCTACGCTCGGCCGTCTATATCTACTTCACCGGCAACCCCCTACTTTCCGGCCTCTACAGTAATGTTCTGTTATGAGTGACTAAAAGATGCCGTAAAACCGATAATTTAATGCGATCCGTAAACTTAAAACATGCATCACCCAGACAACGTATAAGCAAATCACCGCAACAAAAACCAAACCAAAGGTCCGATCCGAATCATTGAAACTGAGAGATAATAGCTCATAATTTTGTCGACAAATTATTGTGGACATGTGACCTTGTCGTACACGTTTGAGGCTATTCGATATACTCGGGTTTGGCCATAGTTTTTGGAGTTCCAATTCTAACAGAATTAAGGTCAGGGAAGTACGGTATTCTTATCCTATCCTCTCTTTTTTATATTGCTGGCTTTTTTGCATTATGAAAAATCAGGTGCTTAATATTTTTCTAAGGATTTCCTATTGTGTACGGAATCTTTCAAGTTTAGGTAGGTATGTATCTTTTATACCTTTGGCATTAGGCTTAAATCACAATATGCAAAATACGTTATTGTAAAAAATATATTTTTTACAATAATGTAACTGACGGGACTGACCTACTACTAGCCTACCGCTATAGTTGCCATCTTGAACTATATGTCAGCAATAAAAGTGACAGGAGTCTGTTGGCTCTTGGGCTATAGCATGTCAAGCACTAGGACATTACGGTATTAGAACATTAAGACGACAGAAAAGCTATCATCTCATCAATATGGGTGGAGCTAACAATAACCAAGTCCCGCGCAATATCTTTTCGTGCAAAGGCCCCCATACCGCTAAAAAGGAATCCTTGTACAAAATAGCTACTTTGTTAAACTAAATTACTGTTAATTCAGATTTTTATATACCGTTTCGAATTTCCGATAATTGCGATAATTAAGCCTATATCCGACGCGGTGTCTTTTATGTGATCACTCGAGCAATTAAACTAAAACTACGGAAACTCATGCGCAGCTTTTTTGCTCAAAACGGTTCACACACTTGCGCCTTACTTTGCCAGACAGTGGAATTGTTTCCTATTTATTTTGATAGGTGTGAAACTGAGTAGAACCAGTTCTTTGACACTCCATATACCGTCACTACTTTGAAAAAATCTCGTATCTAAAATCAATATGTCAACAAAATTGAACTTTGAAATAATGGTCATAAAGGTCACTCAGAAAAATTATCTATTTTGAGATACGAGTTTTTTAAGCAGTGACGATATGTAATATAGTCCCCATCACTATCGCTAATTCGTAGTGCCTTTAATCTCTTTGACATTTGTCACCAGAAAATATACTGAACTCTGTGACTGCCACTTACAAAGTCATCGGTGTAAATATAGATGCAGTCAAACGCTAGAGACTAACTCTTATTTGGGTACTCACCCAATAACCAAGGTATCCATTTTATACAGGGGATTCCATTCGGGAAATAAGGGATTTAGTTGAAAAGTCGGGGAAAACTGAGGTATTGATGAATAGTCTTTAAGATTAGAAATACTCGTACATATCCCGACAAACCCCGATGGTCTTTTAACTTGTATATACCTTTGTGCCACTATCATGCATGCTAGCATTCCTTACATAAGCCAAAGAAGTCATAGTGAAATTGATTACGAAAAGATCCTTCCCAAGATATGTGGTTTAATATCCTCGAAAGCAAGGACCCAGTGTCTTTGGCTCCAAGGCAACTTAAACCAAAAAAAAAAAAACATGAGCCATGACTTGTCCGTGGTTTCTAACCAAGCAGTCTAGCTACCATATCCGTGTAACGTTAAGTCCTAAATGTCCTTATACTTAACATGAAACTCGATAGTACAACGTATCACGCAAGAGCCTCAATTATAAAGCTTCGAGACATGTGAATGCTGCCGCTGCCATTATACAAGTCTAATAGGACCATTAAATGGGACCACTATAAAGCTATTAATCAATTGGGGAACGCTTTCAAAAGAGCTTATTCCAACGATTGCTCTCAAATTTGAACTTTATTGGTCATTTCGTTGAGTCTTAATTGTTATTTTGGGTCATCGAAATTGGGAAACACTCGGGCGCCGCCAAAGCAACGGTTTAGCAACTTCGTCTGCTCTTATATAATAAAAAGGACTCATTGTTCGGTACCTAATGTTTTGATTGTCTTTTTATCCTTTTTCATAAAATTACTCAAGTGATAAGTATCCCATATCTATCGTCCGTACCCTGTTTAAGTAAATCAATATCAAATTATCATTATCCTCTGACTGACTCCGGACATGTCTGCCGCATGCACCGGGACCGATGGGCACGATGGTAACCGAATGGGATCCGAGGGATGGGCGTAGGAGCAGAGGCAGACCCAAAAGGAGATGACGACCTGAGCGCTTTTCAGCTCGATTTTCAGGTGCATGCCCAGGACAGGGAAGAGTGGCGGAGGAAAGGGGAGGCCTTTGCCCAGCAGTGGGACACAATACAGGCTAATTAAAAATAAGTCCTCTGACTTATCTACCTAACCTACGTCGCACTGGTGAGTACAGGCCTCTTCTCAAAACGATAGGCGTCGGGCTCGGGCTGTAGTTATCATTATCAAGCAGACCCAGTGTTCCTTTAACATTAAACTCGTGGTGGTCTCAAATGTAATTTCATATGTGAATTTTGCAATACTTGCAACTTGTACTTGATGAAATAGGTAAACTTGCAGTCAGATTTTGTGCTATTGTGGACGGAATTTGTCAAATAACTTGACAGGTTTAGGAGTTGTAACTAGTTAAGATGCGCGATCACTGTCTGATTGGCTCAGCAACAACAACTTTTTTTTTTTTTTTTTTTATTCGACTGGAAGGCAAACGAGCAAGTGGGTCTCCTGGTGGTAAGAGATCACCACCGCCCATAAACATCTGCAACACCAGGGGTATTGCAGATGCGCTGCCAACCTAGAGGCCTAAGTTGGAATACCTCAAGTGCCAGTAATTTCACCGGCTGTCTTACTCTCCGCGCCGAAACACAACAGTGCAAGCACTGCTGCTTCACGGTAGGATTAGCGAGCAAGATGGTGGTAGCAATCCGGGCGGACCTTGCACAAGGTCCTACCACCTGCAAAAGAAAAGAAAAAACTTTTCTGTTAAAGAACTTTTCTTGTCTATTGTAATAGTCTCAGACTCAGATCATTGGATACACTGACGATATTGTTGCTTTCAACAGTTTAGAACAAAGAAGTGTTAAGAAAACAATACGCTGTCTATGATATCATAGGCGCCGTAAGCGCGGCGTCAATGTCTGCGCCTAGTCTGATTAATACTTATTTTGGACTAATGTCCAATTTATATCCTACACCAAATACTTTGACCATCACGTCTTTACATTCGGAGACATGCAATCGTTCCAAAATTGACACGAAAATGTGTCGAAAAGATATTCTAAAACTGTGTGTAGATACCCCTATTAAGGTAAATCTGTGTAAGGGGTATTGAACAAGGTTCCTTCAGACAAAGTGGGTACAAACGCGACGGTAGATTCACAATGCACTTCTTTAATAAGGTAAATCTTAGATCAACTATGGCTAAATGATGATTATGTACAATTTTTAGGTAAACTAAAAGATTTTAATGAGAACTTAGGGGTAGCTGATATATAAATATTTTTTGTTATCAGTGATACAAGGGATGAAAAAGACGAGGTGTCGTCTTGGTGAACTACCGTCCATCAGTTTTGTGATATAAAACAAAGTATTCAAAAGACGCATTAATGCGTATAAAAGTAACTCGACTTACCCTGTTACATGAGAGCCACTGTTCCCGGCAAGAGTAACTGTTTTATGAATTATTAAAATCCCGCGCCCGGGTACCGAGCCCGATTATATAAATTGCCTTCGATTATCTTTACACGGACAAGGTTTTAACACTATATCTGGAAATAAACGGATGATCGGTTATTTCATGTTACGGGATCTCAAACATGAGACCGACATGTTTTAATATCAAAATGGAATAAAAGAAAATCCTTATGTGACAAAGTATCTTAATTATGAAGTTGATGAACCTAGGTCTGGTTCACTATTCTCTGATTGATTATATACAATCTAAACAATAAAGCAATAACGAAGCGCGATCGAAGCGTTATCTTTTTAGCTTGAACAAAAATGCTTTCGTGTCTGTCCAATCCAAATGTCCGACATTTCTCTTCACATGTCACATTTTTCAATTAACACGTGAAATTTTGTGAAAAGGTTCTATATTTATAGGGATTTTCTTGTCTAGACTTAAAACATTTCATGTTTCAGCCATTTCACGACGCAGACACTAGTTTTGATTGTATTTGTTGGAATGAAATGAGACAGCATAACAAATATCAGTCATTATAAAGTAACATGAACTACATAGAGTGGTGTTACTGACCTTTGGTTTGATCGAATAATTCTTACAAAATGTATTGTTACTTTTACCCCGTAGAGGAATGTGACCTTTCTATACCGTAGAATTTTCATTAATCCTTAATGCAACTTTATGTTTTAAGAATATATCTGCCAAAATTCTACAGTGTTTTGGCTGTATGTCGTGTGTCAGTCAATCAGTCACGTAATTCTTTTATATATAGATGACCTTTATGCAGCTTCTTATTACGTAAAGGTTGAACAAATAACTTTACCAACTAGAGTACATAGTGATAACTGTATCCTATTCCTAATAAAACGTTTATACCGCTTCAAAGTAACCATTATACTTCACAATGTACCTCGTCAACGTCCTGACAAATTCCCATCCCATACTTTTGTTAACATCAATACGCTGGTGTGCGAGTGCGACAAAAGACCATCGCGCTATTGTCTGATGACGAATCGGACGATTCGTTAATACGTTGCGAACAATGGTTGTCGAAATGACGCTCTCTACGCGCCTTTTTGTGGCGGGCTATGGGAAACTGCAGTAAGGTTAGACAATACTTGTATTTGACCAACAACTATCAGAAATATTCATTTTTAACCGTTTTGTCTGAAGGTCGTAGCGCGTTACCATCTCCTGGTACGTGATTAATGTTTTGCTTACATAATATGTAAACTCCAGTAGCATGAATCATTTTCGTTAAGCAACCCCACAGTAAATAAAAACAAGGTTTAGGCATGTCTTAAGGTTGTACGGGTGCCACGGCACTTAATTCCCTTATCCTCCCATTCTCATTACGCTAGCTCCCAATATGTCTCAAATAGCCTTGAAGTTGATTGACAACAAGTCATAACGATCCCAAATTAAAACATATCGTCAATATAGCTCAACTTAAATAAAGCTTAAATGTTGGTACAGCCAGATCGAACGATTCCAAGAAAGAAACTCGTTTGACTACTTACTCGATTTGACTGTGCAACTTGATATAAAACTCCGATCCTTAAGCTATAAAGTATAAGGTAGTCTGTTTTCCGCAATTCAACGACGTAGCGATCGGCTGTAGGCACTATTCAAGGCAGCCAAGCTCCTAGGGGAACCCTAGCAGACTAGACATGGATAATCTCGACACGAGAAGAGATCTGATTCACGGATCATTCGCCGGAGTTCCTTTGGCAATACAGAAGGAGAATTATCACTATGAAAAGAAAGAACCAAAGAAACTACTACGAGTAATCCTGATTCACTAAATCTAGCTTCGATAACGAAACCGACTCCGTTTTTCCGAGCGGTCATTAATTGTCTGTAGCGAAGCCTGAAGTTTGAAACCCACTAAAAGCGGTGTCGGTGCGGAGCCGCTGCACCACCGCTATCGGTGGGTTTCAAGCGATTTCGTTCCGATTCCACTCTGGCCGCAACGGTCCGCACCTGAAGTGTGAAGTACCGATTCGTTAGAATGAGTCAAAGTCAAAGTCAAAATCGCTTTATTCAATTTAGGCTATAACAAGCACTTATGAACGTCAAAAAAATCTCCCATCGGTTCGGAAAAAACCTCTGCTGAGAAGAATTCGGCAAGAAACTCTACCAGGTTTTTTTTTAAAACAGATTCACAATATATATAAATGATGTCTATATACTATCACAAGTTTTTAACGCAGTTGGTTTGCTATTTGAAGGGATCGCTAATGCGGATCGGAATTATTTCCAAAGATCTCCCTTACATGATATAATCATTGACTTTATAATAAGCCTTAGATATTAACGTCTTCTTGAAAGTAGATTTGAATTTTGTATCAGTTTCTTTAGTAATATTTTTTGGAATTTTATTATAAAAACGTGTGACTCTTTTGGATTAGCGAGTCCTTCGGATTTACTACCGGCGTACTGGCTCAGCGCTCGATCGAACACATCCGATCGAATGTGATTGCACGAAAGAAAACTTAGCGCTGAATGGCTAAGCCGTCGCAACATCCAATCATCATCATCATATCAGCCATACGACGTCCACAGTTGGCCATAGGCCTCCCCCATAGACCTCCAGTTGCCTCGGTTGGAAGCGGCTTGCATCCACCGTGAACCCGCGACTTTAACCAGGTCTTCCGTCCATCCCGATGGTGTCCTACGCCGCGCTTGCCGATCCGCGGCCTCCACTCGAGGACCTTTCGGCCCCAGCGACCATCTGTTCTTTGTGCTGTGGCCTGCCCATTGCCACTTCGACGAGCTAATTCGCTTGATTACGTCGGTGACTCTCGTCACAGTATATATATATAGGCTCGAGCAGTATGGAAGCTACGAAGCTTCGATCGAAACGAACACACATAGACGCGCGCTCTACACGGCCTCTAAGGGGGTCTCGCGGTACTGCACTGACCCTGCAGTACCGCGAGTCCCCTTAGAGGCCGTGAAGCGCGCGTCTGTGTGAGTGTGTTCGTTTCGATCGATTTGTTAGTAGCTTCCATACTGCTTTAGCTTATATATATATGCTGTGCTCTCGTTCTACGTATCTCCTCATTTCTGATTCGATCACACGTAGAGAAATCCCGACTCTCCGTAGCTCGCATTTATAATGTTAGTAAGGAAGTATGTAGTTTTCTCTGCTGGATAGAATCAGAAATGATGATATCCACAGTAGAACTAAGGTTACTGACATAGCCCGAAGAATTGCGAAACTGAAGTGGCAGTGGGCGGGGCACATTGCTCGCAGGACTGATGGCCGATGGGGTCAAAGGGTTCTCGAATGGCGTCCGCGGACCGAGAGACGAACTGGCGGTAGGCCTCCAACAAGATGGAGCGACGACCTGGTTAAGATCGCAGGATCGCGGTGGATGCGAAAAGCACAAGACCGGTCTGAGTGGAGAGCCTTGGGGGAGGCCTATGTCCAGCAGTGGACGTCTTTCGGCTGACATGATGATGATGATGAAGGAAGTATGATTAAGCTAAACCCTTACTTTTCTTGCCCTGTTCACACGTCATATTCTCATATTAGTTGTAAGATATAACATATAACTGTACTCTTTATGATGTAACAGTATACTCGCATAATGGTTTGTATGGGCACTGTTGTGGTACAATTCACAGGAGGCTGTGATTCGGTTTGGTCATTAGTTGACAAATGGGTAAGGCTCATGAGCGTTTTGTCCGCCTGTTCCAGTGTGTTATGAATATTGATGCATACAATAACTATTATAGTTTCTCTTTGAAGCGAAGTATTCATCCTTATATTAGTAGAAACGGTCCATCGTTCGTATGCATCAATATCCGTATAACACTGGAACGGGCAGGCAAAACGCTTGTGAGTTTTACCCAAATATGTGGTATTTTGAGAGAGAGAGGCATTTATTTACACATATTCAATACACAGAAAAAACACTTTAGGAAGAAATAATGTTTAAAAAAAAACATCGAAGAGTATACATTTCGTAAGGTTAATTGGACAGTTGATTCCCTAGCATAAGTATTTATTTCTCGATGCAGTTATTATGGTTTTAGGATACCTAGTCCGTTACAGTAGGTTATTTGAGCTACTTTAGTTCTTGCAACTTTCAAAAGTTAAATAATTTTATCATTATGTTTATTCCAAACAAATTAAATTATATTTATTACAAAGTTATTAGAAATATTCCCTTTATTTATTTAGCAATATCGTAAGTAATGTGGTCATTTATTACTTTAAAAAAGCCGGTTTTGTGAGAAGTTAATTAAAAAGATGCCGCAAATTCGTAATAGCAATATTTCTCATGCCATTGTATCTGGAATCAGTCCGTATTTTTCCATTTTAATAAGCACAGAACAGAGACTCGAATCTGGTCTCATGAACCCGAAACCTTATTCTTTTGTTTTGGATAGACCCCGCTATTTATTTAATATTAGCCATGCCAAGTTTAATTGACTTC
Organism: Choristoneura rosaceana; assembly: GCA_037349165.1. NCBI lineage: Eukaryota > Metazoa > Arthropoda > Insecta > Lepidoptera > Tortricidae > Choristoneura > Choristoneura rosaceana. The sequence goes on along the minus strand of JAZBNJ010000006.1, from coordinate 4,082,635 downwards.
AAATGATTGTTTACATTGACTTCTCATAGTTCCTCGTCGATCCCTGCTACCACGAAATCGAAGTTCGTATCGTACCGTCCCGCCTACGCTTATTTAATACGAGAGTGAAAGGGACGGTACGATACGAACTTCGAATTTCGTGTTTCGGAGTAGCCCTTCTGGTAGTCGATAAAACTACTTTGGATATCACAAAGTAAATTGAAGTTCTTGTAACTTGGACCACTCAGGCCTGCCAACATCGATTTTCCTTAATGAATCTTTTTATACAGATTCTCCTACTCTTCGCATTCATTATCTCAACGGCATAGAGTCCATTTCGCCGCGTATTTTTATCATTAATCAACTATAAGTGTCAAATCTTTGAGTTGCGGCAACAGTAGAAAGACTCCATAGAATTTCCATAGGGAAATTCCTGTAATGAAGTTGACAGACTTCATTTTAACTGTGCATTATTTTCTGAGGGTCAATGGCCTCGAGGTCTGGGTAGAACGGAACAAAAATGATTGAGAAAGAAAAAGCAATGGACGGTCATTATTTCCGTGCGTGATGCATTTACGCAAACAAAAACCTTTTGTTGAGTATTAAGAAGTTACCTAATTCCAAGACAATCCGCACGTCAGGAAGTGATTCGAACCAAATTCATTAAAAAAATAAATGAGTATTTATACATATATAATTTTAAACAAGTTCCTATCAATTGGATATGTCGCTAAAGTCGGACTTTAAAGTTGACCGACACGTCTGTTTGCATTATGGATAAATCTAATTTATTGAGGAACAAATAATACATTTATTTACAAATGACTTATACAATAGAAACTTAATAACACACACACGCATACGCACAAATAGCACGCCTGTATTCCGAAATGGAGTAGGCAGACTTGGAAGATTCCGTATAAAATACGAAATCCTTAGAAAAATATTACTTAATTTTTTCGTAATGGCTACGGAACCCTTTGGGTGTGTCCGACATGCTCTTGGCCGGTTTTTTTAAGGTAAATCGGGCTTTTCTGCTATCTTTTTATTCTTTTGGTAACCCTATACTTGCCCATTTGACCTGGTAAAGTGACATAGATGCGGGGCGGGGGCCTTAAGCGCAAATCATCGTAATAGCGGAAGCTGATCTACTTCGGTATCCGCTCACTATACTATGTTAGATCGTAGATTGTATCGCATTCGAGTACCAGAAAAGATAGAACATGAAATCTCAGTTTCAAAAAATTATCGTCACTACTTTGAAAAAATCTCGTATCTCAAATCAATATGTCAACAAAATTGATCCTTGAAAAAATAGTCATAAAGTTAACTCAGAATTTTTATTTTTTGAGATACGAGCTTTTTTAAAAGTAGTGACGTTATCTGTATTACTACTAGTATGACTTAGGCTTTCGGAAACCACCAGTTCGGAAATAATCTGTCGAGAAACGGGCAAGAAACTCGACGAGGTAAATTTTGTTAGAAGCTTTTATTTAGTTTGCTCTGTTTTCAGAACAAATATTTTGCCAATATCATAAATAAACGTCGTCAAATGTAAATTTGCAATCTTAAGAGAAGTCTCTTCGTTCCATTCTCCATACAAACGTAGTCCCGGTCTCATTTGAAAACTAGGCAACAGAAGTAGATGAAATTTTGTAAGTATGGACTAGACGTAATTATCTATGCTTGTGGTTTTTCAGATTTTCATATAAATGTGTAATATCAGAATTACAGGAGCTCAAAAGTCTACAAAAAAAAGATGTCAACTTTGCACGAGAATTACAGACAGGCATAGAAAACATAATGAAGATCTTGACTGTAAAATATTATTGATTTCTGTGCTATACTTTTCGTATAATATGAGGACGACGAAACTCAAAATTCAACCGCCCAAATCTTGAAATTTCATAATAATTTATATACAACAGATGAAGCCAACAAAAGCGCGGCAATAAAACAAAAATCTGAGGCCGTATCTTCTAACGCGCTGACGTTCGCAATCGCGTTCACCATCTTTTCCTACATCTTATACTGTGTGACAGAAGTGGCGAAAAAGATTGTGATTGCGAGTGAAACAATAGCCCTTTGGTTATTGCGTAATATTTGTATAAAAACATGTCGCGAGCGCATCGACTCCTGCGCAAGGGTGCTCACCCCACTGTAACTCCACGCTCGAGCACGCAGTAATTGAGTGGTAATAATAATTTGTACCATCTTGAACTAAGCAGACTAGGTTGCTGGCAAAAAGTACTATTTCAATCGCAGTTTTCTAAACCTTTAATCTATCACAAAATTCAAACTGTATGATTGTTTATTTGGAGTCTTTTTGAATATTTTATTTCAACTCCGAATTTGTTTACGGTCATCCTGTAAAACCATATCGAAAATACAAACTGAGATATGGATGCAAAAAAAAATGATTGCTTAGTAGCGACATCTCTTGTCTGGGTGAGCGGTTAGTTCCGAAAGAGTTACGTCTCTCGATGAGAGCGAAACATAGATGTCGCTAGTGCAGCTGCTTAAGTAGCGTAGAATAAAGCAACCTAAGATATGTGTGCATAAGAGAAATTCGTGTCTGTACTCCTGTCCAATGGTAGTGTAGGGGAATGGCACGCAGCACGGAATGCTGAGGACTTGGGTTCAAATCCCAGCGCTGGTCTCTTTTTCTAGTTTTTCCGTGCATTCATGTCTCAGTTTGTATTTTAGGTTCAAACTTTTTTTTCTTCTCATTCTTTAAAAATGGTGGCTTATTTCATAACAATGACAGTTATGAAGTAACAATCAATACTACGTGTAGTAAACTCGGAAAGCTCGAGTTAATTGAAGTGCGTTAATTAAGAGAAACCTTAACGACGCGGCCTATTAAGTTAACTAATGTTACACCCACGATATAACAGTTAAAACACCGGTTTTGTCGAAGCTTTTAATGTTTTGACTGTTAGAGAACCCCGTGACAAAGCTGAGGAAATATGAAGGGTTTTGCAACGGGTTTAGAATACGTTAAGGGATGAATTGTTAAAGTTATTACAAGTCTTCGATAGGTGTAATATTTGTGTACGGGAGTAAAATTTATTTCAAAGTACCTAAGGTTTTCTGTAGAACTAAACATCACGGGTAAAATGGTCGAAAGTATAACAATAGCCAAACAAAACTGCGGTCACGTTTCACGTAACGCTGTTAAAGTTTAGAGTTAACGGGAGTTCACTGGTCTGGTTCCGATATTAGTTCAAAAGTTACGGGCCACTTCATAATAGAGAAATATTTTTTTTATTTATCATTCGTTCTTCCTGGCAAGATATTAAAAAAAAAAAACAAATTTAAAGAACTGGCCGAACGTGTGTAGGCTTAAATTTCGAACGGTCGTGGTACTGGCCAGAAGAAAAAGATATTTTAAATAATTTAAATGGCCAGTACATACGTTAGAATTATTCTAACATACATCCTGGCCACCTATACGAAATGCTTTCTTGAAAAAGTTACCGCCTGAATAAGAACCTATCTACTTCATCATGTCAGCCGAAAGACGTCCACTGCTGGACATAGGCCTCCCCCAAGGCTCTACAAGCAAGGATCTACTTGCCAGTTACTAAATTGTCTGACATAAAGACAAAGGTCCCAAATCTAACAATAAATGTTAAAATTTGATACGAACAAACAAGTTTGAAATCGTTATCGCTCAATATAAAAACTAAAGTATGCCTAAAACCTGTTGCTAAAATAGGTTCTTTAAACCCGCATCTATATATCGTTATATGTCATATTATTTTAACACCTCGATCCTAAACCATTATGTAATTAAAATTCCAAACAAATTACTGGAAATCAACCTTTTTTGTCTGCCAACGACATTCAGTGATGCATAATAGCTATTTTTTTTCTTTTATCATTGAATATTTATTTTGACGTCTTAGTGTGAAATCAATTTAATTTTTTTATTCTACTAATACGTATTATAAATGTGAACCTGTTTGTCGAGCTATTACGGAAAAACGCCTCAAAGATTTGGATGAAATTGAAAACTAGAGTTGTGGATAACGCTCATTTCGAGGCTTAAAAACTCGAACTCTTAAGACTTCAGTCTTAAAGATATCGACTATTTTTGAGAATTAAATTGGCTTATTTTATGCGTATGGATGCAAGAAACCGTCTTTGCGGCCTTTGAGTCGTTGCCTCGAGTCTTTTGGAGTTCGAGTCTTTAAGCCTCGAAATGAGTTTTCACAACACTTCATACAACCTTAACATAATGGATACTTTTTAGTCCCCGTGGGACAGCGATAACGGGTTATAAGTAGACAAGTCGCATGTAAGTATCACTTAGGTCAGTCTATCCACCCCATGAACACGCGACCAGCTGCGAATCGAGCGAATTTCCTGTTCATTACGTGTTCGAAACTTACGCTCCGCAGCAGTTTTATTGCAACGCACTCAATGTATTACAATGCGATGAACGATCCGAGCCGCCGGCCCGCGTAGGTTTAAGGAGACGAATTAATTTCAAAACAGTTTTTGCACTCAACTTCGCTTTTTGCATCCCGCTTACATGTATAAGTAAGAGAGAGAAGCGAATACCGGCAAAACGACCGCTGCAGCTTCTGATGCTGTTTATTCCTGATTTTTATCAAAAATCTCAACATTGCGGGTCCTACAAAAACGGAGTACCCTTATAGGGTACGCGTCTGCTTTTTGCCAGACCGGGCGGATTCATGGAATACTTATTTACACAAAAGCCGGGTGAAGTGGTAGCATGGCAACATTCCCTTTGCCTTTGGCTGTGGAGAAAATAATACCACAGATCAAACTAGTATGCACAGAATCGAAACTACTTTTCGCCCACCGATTCCATGATCAAATATTTCGATTGAAAAATAAGTTTGTAAATTAGGGAGTGCAGTGCCAAATTTACCAAGCACAGACTATAAGGAGACTCGTTTATAGTTAATTTAGCGTATCTTTGCACACAACTCAGATTTATATCGTTCCTATACACACTCACACAACAAAGCTGCAACAAAAATACAAAACGCACACATATCTTAACAATCTCCGTGACCAAAGTGTGTGATATTTTTAACATAAGAGAAGAAATGCTATTTCGTGAAAAAATCATAGTTGTACTTGTTTGGTTATGTATTTAACTGAATGTAAACAAACTCAAGCTGCAACATTTGGTACATTCAAGATTTTAAACATTTTACTTATCTATCATTGTAGTACAAACTAGACTAGTACATTTCAATAAAGAAATGTAATTTAAGACACCACTTGATGTTGTTTTGTTTACATTTAGTTAGTGCAAGGTCCGCCCGGATTGCTACCACCATCTTGCTCGCTAATACTGCCGTGAAGCAGCAGTGCTTGCACTGTTTTGTTTTGGCGTGGTGAGTAAGACAGCCGGTGAAATTACTGGCACTTGAGGTATCCCATCTTAGGCCTCTAGGTTGGCAACGCATCTGCAATACCCCTGGTGGTGGTGATCTCTTACCATCAGGAGACTCAATTCCTCGTTTGCCATCTAGTCAAATAAAAAAAAAAATGTTAAATCCCTATCCAAACCTATACGTTCAGAACGCTGTATCGTCGCCACATACAAAATACTTCACCACTCAATTTTACTCTCTTCGATAGTTGACATTCGAAAATTTACATTCTATCTGCTATTTACGCCATCTGTGGATTCAGCCGGCAATTATAAGACATAGGTAGACAAAATTAAACACAAGTGTCGTTTCTGTTGGTAACTTATGTAATCTGTGGTCAAAATGTTGCCAGAACTTAAAATCCGAGCTAAAAACTCGTCAAACCTCTTGTTGCCGGTAAATTATCTGTTCCTCCAGTATCGTTTTATGTGAGCATTAGTTTTAATGAGTTATTTAGATTAAATAATGCCAAATGGCGGATCGCAGCGTGACGCTCAATAACTAACTAATAATGGTTGGTTTTAGACATCTATGAGCGAAAATAGCGCCTTATTATGCTTTTACGTATGTTTTTATATAGAATTAGAACGGTGATAACTATATTATGCATCAAATACTAGTATTCGTTGATTTGTTTTGCTAAACACGAGATCTAGATAGGAGCTTAGGTTCAGCGAGAAATGTGATGGTTTTGGTTAAAAGTGACGGTCCAACGCGTGACGTCACTCGAAACTAACTAAACCTTCATACTTTTTGATTAATTGACAAAAGAAATAGATAGAATATTTTAATATGGAATATTTCTTGATAATCATTTCTAAGGGGCTGTTTCAACACTCATTGATTAATTTTACTTGATGGATAAATGTGATGCCCTTTCCTTCTATTCGAACAAAACAAACAGGGACGACATCTCATTTACCCGTCAAAGAAATTTAACCAATGGAAGGTGAAATAGGGGGTTAAAGTTAAAATTCAACGTTTAGAGATATTGCATACTACGTATTAAGATAATTTATTAAATACTGGCCATTTTTTTTCAGTTCCATTTTCTTTTAAAAGAACTCAAGTAAATAATCAAGAATTTACAGTCGCCTATCAAAAAAAGTTTTTGTGGTGTCTGAAATTTTATTCATAATTAGTGCATACTTAGTGCACCAATTTTGAGCACCCCCCCCCCCCCCCCCAATTGCGCCTGTGTCACAAACCACTTGCCCCCCACAAATGTGACTTAACTTACGAAGACCCCTTTACCATGTGTGAAGTTAAAGTGTTTACACACGTTAGGAGAAAAACCAAAGCTCTGCTGGCGTCCGATAAACCGATGAGTGCCTACAAATGACTAATAATTATATTCAAATAACAAACCGTACGGAAACGCTCCGATAGCGGCCGTGGGAACGTAGTGATATAGTCCGCGACAAAAATATATTTTTCGCCTACGAACCCACTTCCGCGCGAGAAATATTTACCGACCGATAAGGTGATAAGTCCGAGTATTTAAATGGTCTTCTTAGAAATGGCGCTGCCTAATTTTCTTTTAGGTGAAGAAATTAAGGAAATTTTTATAGAACTGCCAAAGAACGGTCTTACAGTCCATTCCGTAAATTCGGCATTGACCTGGGAAACATGGTTTGAATTCCTTGAAATCTGCGATCTTCATACAACAATTCAAACACTGATGGTAAGAGATCACCACCGCTCATAAACATCAGCGACACCAGGGGTACAGCAATGCGTTGCCAACCTAGAGGCCTCAGATGGGATACTCAAGTGCCAGTAATTTTACCGGCTGTCTTACTCTCCACGCCGAAACACAACAGTGCAATTAGGGTGGACCTAAAACAGGCTGTCAAATAACACCAATAAAGCCTGCCGGAAAGCTGGTTCACTATTACCTTTAGGTCAAAAGAACTCCATACAAACTCCATGCAAATAACTAATCACTGTGCTGCTTGAGTTGACAAAGAGAAATTGTTTCGAATGTCTGTGCAGTTTTATCCTTTCGTATGGTGTTATCTCTGTGATACCCTTCTAGTGTTTATATGTCAAGTTTCTGCGTTCTTCTATCTTAAACAATTGTATTTTAAGCGATGCATTGTTTACATTAGACATAGTTACATTAGTCACATTTTTTACATTATAATATACCTTAACATGCTTCTGATTTCTCGGTATCGGTACACATTTACCTTTAACCTGCATATTTTTAAGTAACCATGATCAATATGCTATTAGATACCCCGAAATATAAACACAATACAATTGTATCGTCATTGACTTAAAGTAGGAATTATTTAGTTACTCGCAAAAAATCGTACATATCTATCTATGGCAAGGTTACATAGCTGTGCGGTGTTTTTGATTCGGTCTGTTACTATCACTCAGCACGACTTCTTAACCGAACCCTTTTTAACCGACTTCAAAAAAGGAGGAGGAATGTTTCAATGTTTGTATTTTATCTTCCACGTTGGCCATCAATCCCATCATAGTTAGACATAGACATAACTTTTTCGACATCAAAAAGTGCACTGGGTCTTAAAATAACGACGTACACAGATTATAAAAAAAAAAAACATTTTTAGTTCGCATGCTCGTAAAGTTCGTGTTTATGCTGGATCTAGGCGACATAAAATGACTTTTCATGCTCTAGTCTACGTCCTCGTCTATCTTCGTCTACGACCAAGTAAATCAGGTGTAAACAGCCATTTAAAAAGTTTCTACTTATTTTTACGATCATTTTTAATTTATATAGAAATAAAAATCGATGAAAATAAATCAATAAAACTGAAAAAATATGATTATATGCTTAGTATAATGCATGAAAATAAAAGATACACAGTAAGTGAACAATTGTTTCCACTGTTGCTATTTCATTTCCACGCAGTCGAAGTGAAAAACAGACTATAAAGTAAAATTCGATGATTAAACCCATTTTCCCCTCGACTTGTCTATATCCACCCTCGCCGTACCAGCTCGGGTGGCTGTCTTGGGTAAAATGGCTCGTTTTATGCTCCTATTGTACGATTTAGTATTGATGATGTCGAAAAAGAACTTGACTCACTCTGCAATATTCTACAGTAAGTATACGTGCCTAAATACTACAGCGGACTCGCTACTATACTATACTACTAGTGTAGTGCTTGGTCGCTGCGGTTTCTGAAACCTTAAGTGCATAGGCGCATGTACAATCGGAGTAAAAAAAGGTTCGTCACCTTAAGATCTATTTTCCTTTGCTCAGTATGTGCGCTCATCTGCTTTTCCGATTGAGTAGGTCATACTGCGTCAACCTGTCAACCTGCTAAACATAATCAGGTGACCATAGCAACCCTACAACTAAACGTTGGCACTGACAAACATTGACAATTAAATAGAACATTATTTGATTGAAACTTTTACGTAGTTGTTTATTAAAAAGGTTTTGTATTGATATGAAACTAGACATATGTCAGAGGTGTATACTATTTTGATCCTTGTTGTCATGCCAATTAAGTATAATTTGATATGCACTTGTCTACTTAGTACTTTGGTTTCAAAACGAACTAAGAGTCTATGACTTCGTAAAGGAATCAATTTAATAACTGACAAAGGTTCTTCTACCTCCACTGTACAAGGTGGGATAGGCAACTTTTCTTCTGAAAATTTGACTCTATTTGAGTTTCCAAAAACATGAAACTTTAGCAAATATTCTTGGAATTTTGGAACAATTGTACTATTATGCTGCTTAACTATTAACAGAATTTTATGAGTTACAAAATTTACACTAAACAAATAAGGAAATCAAACATGCCTATACTCTTATCGCAGTGTTTACTAATGTCAAAATTCAAAGGTTCTCACGCCCTCAATCAGGAACAAGTATAATATTTGGTCAGATAACTGCTATGATAACAAATTTCGTCATATTTAAAGTGAATTTAATTCACAATTGAAGGCGCGCCAAAGAGTAAATTATAAACGCGAAAGTTGGCAAAAACAGCCGAGCTGTAGGTAATTTATATTACGTAAAATCAAATTTGATCAATGACGGCTAAAATGCAGGCGAAATATTGCTAGATGGCGTTAGTATCGTGAGGTTTTTGACGTTACGGTCTCGCTTGCGATTGGCTAATAACTAAATGAGCCAATGGCGAGCAAGACCGTAACGTCAAAAAAAACCTCGCAATCTAACGCCATCTAACGATATTTCGCCTGTATTTTAGCCCTCATTGGGCAAATTTGTGTATTTTGCCGGGTTAAAAAAAATAAAATTCTATTTAGTCAGACAGTAATACGTTAGTGAGACATACGTAAAAAGAGGGCTATCGCGTATGAATTGAACCGCTAGAGGCGCTAGTGTAGCGAGAGGTCTCCGAAATATCAAATGTCACTTGTTTCGGGTGAGCTACGCGGGTTTACTTATAACTAGCTTTTGCCCGCGGCATCACGCGCGTGGTATTCGGTTATCGCGTGCTGTTCCCTCGGGAACTGTGCATTTTTCCGGGATAAAAAGTAGCCCATGTCACTTTCGGGCCCATAAACTATCTCTATGCCAAAAATCACGTCGATCCGTCGCTTCGTTACGGCGTGAAAGACGGACAAACACACTTTCGCATTTATAACATTAGTATAGTATGGAATAGAATAACTTTGTAAATATATTGCAATACCTGAAATAATTATGCGTTACGGGACTTACGGGGTAATTAATTAATGTCTGTGTTTTGAGCAGCGGTTGACAAACAGTTTTGCTTTCGGAAACCTTTGTCTCCCCTTTTTTTCGAACAAAACGGGTGTAGGCAACACTGTGACTTGCTCGATATTTTAATGGTCCGTATTTTAAGGTATTAAATATGATTTAAATGTATTTTATTTGTTTGTATTCACGCCCGTAATAACAAACTAACCACTAGAATTCAGTCAGGACCTTGTCTACAGTGGCGCCAACTGGTGAGCGCGAAAACGGCAGCCCTCATTGCAGCATCTCTGATGTATTACTTTTATCAATGATTGGTAAAAAGGCTTTTGCAAATACTTGGAATGAAGGGGCGACTTAAACGGTGTTCTTGAAAGTTAATCACTCTGAGATGCAGATTGAGCACGAAGATACCATCTATATCCTTTCTCAGGCCAATTTGGGTGGTCTTCGCACTGATGGAACGATGGGATCTGATCTGATATATTATGTCTGTAGACAGTGACAATTTAAAGTAATTCTTTCTGCGTCAGGCTAGATGGCGCTATCGTAAAGTCCGGTTGACAACTTTGACATTTGTGTTAGGTTTTGTGATTGGTTTGGAAGGTAGCATGTCTAGGACATTTGTATTAAGGCATGAGCGTTATCATTTACTCCTAACAATAATGATGGGAAAAATTGAGGGGAAAAGACGCGTCGGAAGAAGAAAGAAATCGTGGCTCCGAAACATCAGAGAGTGGACCGGTATCGCTAGTGTGGAAGAACTATTTTCTCTGGCGAGAGATAAGGAAAGATATGCGGAGCTGACAGCCAACCTCCAGTAGTGGAGAGGCACCGCAAGAAGAAGAAGAAGATGTGATTGGTTAAATAATTAAATGAGCCACAACGTAACCAGAACTCTAGTTACTAACGCAATCTAGCTATGTTTCACCCGTCAACAAAACTCTTACAATATCTAATAATTCTTTTCGAAGAATGGGCTTGTTTCAAACTTACTTACTTACTTTATATTATAAAGTATCGTTAATTTTTTTAACCACAATTACCACAAAGACAGTGTCTAAGCGAATGGCTGTTATGCAAATTAGTATAAATTTTGTTATAAAAACTCACTGAGCGTAAAATCAAAGAGTAAACAACGCAGAAAGTAAATTCATTTTGCGCTTTTGTGCCTACACTTCGTATATTTTAGCATTAGAAAGAAGGTAACCGATCTTGACGTGTACGTACGCTATTGAAAAATAACTCATAGAAAATGTGTATGTATACATACATGCCGTATAAGACATAATAATGGTACCCAATGTACATTATTTTGCTTTTGTAAGTAAAACTATTTTTTTAAACGTTTGTTAAAAGTAATCGTCAAGATTGTTTGCCAATACACTAAACAACGGGCTAGGACTTAAAAGAAGAAGTGAATAAGTTGTTAATAGTGTAAGTAATAAGGGTGGCATGATAACTGTTGATCAAACCCTTTTATTATAATAAAGATTAAAAAAAAAAGATTGTTTGCCCTTTTGCTAATGCGAAAATAAATGAAGTATCTCCATAAACAAAGCACGTATATAGATAAGAAACATCTTACAAAGCGATTAGTGGTCATATGATCTCGCGTGCCACCGTCGATGACCGTCGTGTGAATGTAATCAATGCAATTGCATTCAAATACCACAGTAACAAGCATTTCTTATTTCATTCATTTTTGTCTCACAGCACAAAAGCATGTGCTTAGCTCAGCAGTTAGCTTTAGGAAAATGAGCATATATGTGTACACTTTTCTTTGTTGTATACTAATAGTTGCTTTTTTTAACTCAGAATGATGAGTAAGAATTATTTGTTCAGAAAAAGATTAAAGGTCCGTATTTTTGGGTCACTTTAATTATTATAAATTAATGAACTATAAATTATATATTTTTTAATAAGACAGTTTTTAATAACAGTCTGAACTGATAGCCAACCAAATAAGCGTTCCCCGCTATTATTTCGTGTCACTTCTGTTCTTATTGTTCTATGACTTCACTCTAGTTTTTGATTTTTAGTAACACTTGTTGTTTGTTGTACGGAGCTGACTTTTCTTTTGTCCGCAGGTTTTGTGTCGTGTTCGCCATCTCCGTGCAAAAATGGCGGCACGTGCGCTTCCACACCGAGAGGAGAATATTTCTGCAAGTAAGTACTTAGAATATAGTCGCAAAGCACTAGAAAAATATGCATGAAACACTTCTCTTAAACTTAACAATCAAAATCTTCAATATCTGATGAAAAATAAGGAAGTTACGAGCGAATGAATCAAAATCATCAATATCTGATGAAAAATAAGGAAGTTACGAGCGAATGAATTTTGTATACCATCTCTTGCCAAGAAATTGGGTTTTCTATGATCCCCGTGGGTGCACGCACGATTGCATAATATTTGACTGTGTCCTTTAATATTGTCTCACTAGAAACACATTTTCGTAGTTATTGAAATACCCGTCTAGGTTTTACTCACGGAAAATGCAGTTGTCAATATGAAAACGATAAGTCTGCAAAGGTTTAAACGTGTAGTGATGAGGTAAGAAGAGAAATACAGTGAAATAAATGCTTTGATTTGTAATAGTCAATTGAGGATCATAAATGTATTTAAGTAATAAATAAATCGAAACGCAGAAATAATACTAAATATTACAGACTAAATTAAAAACTACTTATATTAAAAACTAAACTATGTAGCTTTGATTTTACTATTAATATGCACTACCATTGTTCTCTATCGTTTACCCAAATTTTATGTATCGTTGACATAATTTTCATTTGTCATAAAATGAGTTATCTCTGAAAATGCATTTTCTTTAGAATTGGTATGTAATTAACCTAAACTACTGCATTATACAATTTCCATTTTTTTATACAGGACTTTTTCCATTAATCAGTTAACAGAAAATCAGCGCTGAGGCATAATGCTGAGTCAGCGACCGTTTCACTTTCGCGGGGACACACAAAATTGTGTTTATATTTCTTGTCTGATTTATTATTATTATTATTTTGGTTTATTTGTGTAAATTTTTCTGTATATGTGTGTCTTCTGTGTTAGTGAATAAATGTCTTCTTTCTTTCTTTCTTTCACTAAAAACAAATGTTTAATTCATAGTATAGCCTACTAAATGGTTTTTCAAATAACACGAACCATCCAGCAAAGCGAACGGCCGCAAAAGACGGTTACAAATTAATTATTGCCCCGCGATGCCCGTGCGCACCCATATCGCCCTCTGTCATCGTACACTGCAGTGTGCACATAAAGTGCAAGTGGGTGGATCAACTATTCCTTGCTATTATTCTGTCCCGTCAGCCAGGGGACAAACGTAACACAATTTATAGAAAAGTTTAATAAAAAAAATGTGTCACATTATACTAACATGCTTGTTAGATGACTAGTAATTAGAAGGGGCTTAGATATCATTTTAGGTTTTTATAAATATTGTGAATCTGTTTAAAAAAAATATGGCTCGTTGAGTTTCTTGCCGGATTCTTCTCAACAGAGGTTTTTCCGAACCGGTGGTAGATTTTTTGACGTTCATAAGTGCTTGATATAGCCTAAATTGAATAAAGATATTAAAAATGACTTTGACTTTAAAACGAATACAAAAATGCATGTTTGGTAAATGGTAAATATAATCAACTTACGGTTTAAAGAGTGACTCAGGAGACCGTAACTATAGCAATGAGTGGCAAAAAAAGTTGATTTGTCACGAAATAAATTACGTGTTTTGTCTAAATAATTTAATGCGTTAGTTTATGTCATTTTGGTTTGGAGTAAATCGTTAGAAAGTATGTTTCAATAAATAATCATAATGTGTTTTTTTTTCAATTACTAAACAAACAAAAACAAATTGCCTAACCCAACAGAAACCAAATCTACTGTCCATGCATTTTCGATAGCAGTGTGCACTGACTGCACTGTCTGCGTGCGTACGCGCAGGACAGCTGTTTGCGCGTATCGGGGGGCATTTAAAAAAATCGGCTAAGTACGAGTGGAATTCGCACAGTAAGAGTTCCGTACAAAAATAGCAAGTACAAATTATTTTAACTAACAAACTAACAAATAGCGGAGTGGACTTTCTTTATAGTCATATTGTCATCGTTGTTAAAAAATCGACCATCCCAGTTACCTTTTCCCATACCACGAAGTTTTAGTTAAATAAACGGTTTTCACCCACCTGTTCTTCATGCTTAAACTATGGATGAAATGTGGTAGATAGACCTGACACCCTGGAAGAACATAGGGTAGTTTTCATCCTGCAAAATTGCACAGTTTTCGCGGGATAGAGATAATCGAATTCTGAGATTCCGGTCAAAAGCTATTCCAGCATACTTGTCAACTTTTGTATGAGAGATTCAACAATGACAGCTATCGTTTTTTGTCTTACTAGATGGCACCACTGTTGCGTGAGGTTTTAAGTGTGGCTTTCAAAGTCTGTTATTACGGGCGTGAAAACAAAGTTTAGATTAAAATCATATTTAATACATCTTAAAACCGTACCATAAAAATATCGAGCAACCACAGTATTGCGTAGTCCCGTTTTGTTCAGAAAAAAGGGAGGACAAAAGTTTTTGAAAGACAAAACTGTCTCAAAATACAGACATTTATTGCCCTTATCGCATAATTGCCATAAATTGCAGGTAATGCAAAATATTCACAAAATTATTCTAATTATAAATAAATCCGCGTAGCTCACCCAAAAACTATGAGATTTTACATTTCGGAGACCTGACGCTACACTAGCGCCTCTAGCGGCGAATTTATACGCGATAGCCCTCATTGTGTCATATTGTACCACTTGTTATTTTTGTGGTAGGTTACACGAGCCTGAGGCCACTTGGAATCACAATCGTTTTCACCATTTCTTTCTGTCCCACGGTGTAATACGAGAGTAGAAAGAGACAGAGAATGCGATCGGGAACGTCAGCGCGTTAGACAAAACGGTCTTTGGTCTCAGCCTTACGCAACGAAGCGTCGTCGTCCTGTAAAGCTCTTTACGCAACGTCGGTTTAAATTACAATTTACGACTAATCCCAGGCTTTAGCTCTTTTAGGACCTACGCGACAGTTCTATAGATTTACCTAGGCAACTAACTTACACACAGTTTTGCGCGAAACTTAATGTAGTTATAGTTTAAACCGCCAAAAACCATGGAAGCGCAACGCTCGTTTCTAACTCATCATCAGATCAACTCGATGGTATCATTTTGTGTATTGTCATCAGAAATACCTACTCCTTCTTCTCTTTTAAAATATGGCTTTCTGTCCTTATTAGGACAATTTCGCCAGTGTCAAAGTACTCTCTATGAGAGGGACGTTGTTCGGTAGTTGTAGTTTTTGCAACTTGATAGTAAAATTCCAGAAACCACGTGGAGACAACGTGCGCATTAAAAAATGTCAGACACGAGAGCAATATAGAATTTTGTGATCACTGTTTACTGTTAAGGTTAATCGCCGCATAAAACACTATCAAAAATTATACTTCAACTAGCCAAAGAAACAGAAATAGCATAATTAGATATTGTCTACATCCGCCATGTTCGAATGCCACAAATCGAATCCAACTACCTACTTAAAATAAGAGTTTTTTGACAAATATATATCGCTAGATGGCGTTAATATCAAAAGGACCGCCTTAAGCCGAGTTTAGACTTGCAAGAAAAATCGTGCAAGTTGCATTACATTGCGGGGCCGTAAAGCCCACGAGTTTGTAATGGTCAATCGCACGCCGCAATGTACTGCAACTTGCACGATTTTTGAAAGTCTAAACTCCGCTTTGCATTTGTCTTGCTCGCTGTTGCTTGGAGAAAATTTAAGAAACCTAAAAGCTATATCAATTTTTGTAATATAGTAAGTAGCCTTACGATAAAATACAGCCAGTTGCATTAATAATTTGGTGCGTTTTTTGCGTCACTAATGAAATTCACGTTGTAATTTTCGGAAGTTTCGAAATTTCACTTACATACACTGACGAGAAAAAAGGGTCGGTTACTAAAATCGCGATAGCTCCTAAACCACTAAAGATATTTTCTTGATTTAAAAAATACATTGAAGCCAATTTAATTACGCATACGTTAAAATAAAGAATAAAACTGTTTATTAAACTTATTTATATCACAGCGGGTATTGTAGTAACCGCCATTTTTGGTCCTCAGTGGAGATAAGTGGAAGAGGCTGGAAGTCTGAATTACACCTATAAGTACTAGACTACCTTTTATACTAAAATTCAAACGTTATCGGGATAAAATCCCTCAATTTCAATCGCAAGGATTAAACATGAAATTCGACATGCGATTTCAATGCGTTGTTAGTAAAATTCAACCAGTCCCGGAATTTCAATTCAAACTCAAACTCTTTATTGCGTTCAATGTTATGATGAAGATCTTAAATAGTATGAACGTTCAACATTTACAACGTTAGAGCACAGCAATATACCAATAATTATACCACTAATTATAATTTACCTACTAGCTTTTGCCTCCGGTAGGTACTGTGCATTTTTCCGGGATAAAAAGTAGCCTAATCACTCTTTGGCCCATAAACTATCACGCCAATCCATCGCTCCGTTTCGACATGAAACACGGACAATCATATAAACATACAAACTCACACGCTTTCGCATTTATAATTTTATTATTATTATTTAGAAGCCTGTAGAAGTGTCCCATTATTGCTGGGCAAAGGCCTCCCTCCATGTCCTCTACTCGACCCGGTCTTGGGCAATTTGACCAGCTGCGAAGAAAGGCGTCCAGATCATCTCGCCATCGACGCCTGGGCCTGCCACGCCGCCGAAGTCCGTTTTGTGGTATCCAGTGTGTGGCTATAATATTAGAATGCATTAATTATTCAATTGCTAGGCTTAGGTTACATTAAATTTACGCGTGCGAAGCCGGAGATGAAGGCTAGTATAGTATTAATAGCATTCTCCAATTTCTGGTACCATTTCACTCATCACCTTTGAGAACCTTTTCACGATTACGCAACTTTGTCACCTATTTGCTTATTCTCTACGGCTCCGTTTTGCGCAACACCGTGTGAACGCGACGTTTAATGCCACATTTATTTGTTCTCGTTTCGTTATGTTACGAGTACTTACATTTATATGGAGCTTAATACATAATTGTGGATTCAGTAGCTTCGGCAAATTTATGCGCTTATGTCGAGACATAATGGCGAAGTACGCCGTGTATTGTAGCTTTAGACATTCTGCATCGCATGGTATAAAAATAACCTAACCAACAAAAAGTTGGAAAACCCCCGACTTTGTCACTTTAAAGTTAAATATCTCAAAAATGGCTTAACCGATTTTGATAAAACATGTCTAAGAACCATCGCTAGAAAACCAGCTTTCAAATAAAAAATAACGCATTCAAATCGGTCCACCCGCTTAAGAGCTACGGTGCCACAGACAGACACACAGACAGACAGACACACATAGCGGTCAAACTTATAACACCCCTTTTTTGCGTCGGGGGTTAAAAACACAAAAATATTTATAGCCTTTTGCCTTGAAAGGACAGGACAGAACCTCGGAATTTTATAAATGCCTTTATAAATGATTGATTCAAGGACCGCAATGTATATAGTCGAACCGTTTGATTCCTGACCCATCATAGAATCATAGTAATACACTTTTACTATGATAGAATATTCTCACCGTAAGTACCACAATGATTTTTTTTCTCTTGTCAAGCAATGTGACGAAAAGGTTCCACAGTAGTACTCGCGCCTTGTAAACGAGCCCTAATACGAGTTGAATCAACGCGAATGTCGGCCATCTTGTCTCAGACGCAACTCGGTCATCCATTCATCCATTCGTTCATTCAATTAACTCCTCTAATGACTCCTTATGTTGAGTAATACCAGTTATTTATACGAGTAGCTGCATCTGACGTCATCTGTGGAATTTCTCACCGTTTAATTATCAAGTTGTCGTTTTAACTTGAAAATAAAACTACTGTACGTCTTCCGGTTGATGACGATGCCAACTTGCGTATTGAGACGGTTTTTGGAGTCTTTTTTTTTTATTTCAACTCCAAATTTCTGTTACTTTTACGGTCATCCCGTAAAATCCATATCGAAAATGCAAACTTAAATCGAATTCAGCGCATATAGCACGCTCGCGGTAGCACGCGGCACGGAATGCCGAGGACCTGGGTTCGATTCCCACCGCTGATCTTATTTTTCTGGTTTTTCTGTGCATCTACGAGTATATTTCAGTTTGTTTTTTCGATACTTGCATATTCTCTGAATGGTCCTGGTCTGTTATTACATTCGTGCTGCAGTGGCCGGGATGCACTCAATGCTATTAGACAAATCGTCACCACTTTGAAACAATCTCGTATCTAAAATCAATACGTCAACAAAATTGAACCTTGACGTAATGGTCATAAAGTGCACTAAGAAAAATTTATATTTTGAAATACGAGTTTTTTTAAGTAGTGACGAAATGCTTTTTTAATTCGGCCGAAAGAAATGCATTAGTTTAATAGCAGCCTTGTTACCGACAAAAAACGCAAGCTTTAGGGCTCCGTCTTAGATATTAAAGCCCTTAGGAGCACAGCGTAAGTATACAATGTGTGTCTTCCATAAGAATATACTTTTTAAGAGCTGAAAACATAAGCCCTAGAACATAAATTAGTATTTCTAGTAAAAAAAAAATGTTTTCATAAAAACTCCACACTATGTTTATTTTGCTTACTAGCCTGTTACCCGCGACTCCGTCCGCGTAGGATTCGTTTATAGCTATCTCACGGGAACTACGCAACTTCCCTATCTTTTCCTGGAACTCAAACTAGTATCTGCACACCGAATTTCATCTAAATCGGTTCAGCAGTTAAGACGTGATGAGCTAACAAACAAACAGACAACTTTCGCATTTGTAATATTATTGGAATTGCACTAATAAATCTTGATTGCTTACTGAACCCTTTTCGTTAAACGACGCTCCAACTTGACCGTGTCAGGTTTGCCTCAAAACGTAATGGCGGTCACTTCCTTTAACTCATTTGGGAACGGCAGCGTGAGAAAGCGTATAATAGATCAGTACAGATTGGTGTATGATATTCGTCGTTAGTGTGTCATCTTTACTTTTCACTTGTTTTCATCAGGTTCATCAAGTTATTATGTGTGGGTCAAATCTTCCAAGTTTATTTTGACCCACTCCCATTGTTCGGATTCCTTTCAATTTGGTACACAGAAATTGGACAATAAATTCGGAGCACGGAATTTTCGCGGCATTTTTGATCTGTCATAGAGACTTCTCAATTATCTACTTCCGATATTCAATATCGACATATCGATACACCACATGTTATAAAAGATTAAAAGTAAAGACAAATACACGGTTTTATCGTTAAAGAGCTTTTCCAATTAACATTTTGAGCAGTCGAAAATGTGAAATAGACATAAACATGCTAATTATGTAATGAAAACAATGAGTAGTTAACAATTTCTTATTTAATGATTCAATTTCATAATAAAAAACCACGCTTCGGGTATTGACGATGATATGCGATCGTGATATGCGGTTCTGTTCTGTTATCAACTTGCAAAACTTTTCAAAGTTGCCGTAATAATAAACCTTACTGTTATATTTCATATTCAAAGTCTGTTGAGTGCTAAGTAATGAGTGTTCCATTAGTGTCTTAATAAAAGATATTACGATTATTATTCTACGATAATTTAGGTAGTCGATAAATGAGAAGTCTCTATGACAAATCAAAATGCCGCCAAAATTCCGGGCACTGATAAATAATTTTGAACAAAAACTCGGGAGTATAAGTGATATCTTCCACACCACGAGAGAACTGAAGGAACCGAAATGGAACATCAACCGGGCACTAATAATATTATTTGTTTTTGTTTTACAAGTCAAATAACTGAAAAAAAAGCTCAAGCTACAAGCCGGTTGAACTTCGATTGTTTTCGAGCAATCGAGAAGAAATCGATTCCGTAATGGTTCGGAGATTATAGCGGCGTACAATCGGTTACGAAAGTCGATCGGAATGTCATGGCTTTGAAATATTATATATCTCCGATAGTCCATCGAGTAAAGTTTGGTCCCATTAAAAATGGAGCCAAATTCAAAATTAAAAACAAGCGTGGAATAAAAATTGTACCTAGTCTAAATGAGTGCCTAGTTCTGTAAATAATCCTAAAAATACGAAGCATGACACTTACAATACAACACATTATTATAAGCTTAAGATTTTATATATTTCACACGAAAACACAAGCCGAAACATGAATGCACAGAAAAACCAGAAAAAATTGACCAGCGCTGGGAATCGAACCCAGGTCCTCAGCATTCCGTGCTGCGTGCTAACCCCTAAACCACCGCTGGACACCGCTGGATTTTCGTGTGAATTATATAAACTTTCACGGGATGACCGTAAAAGAAACAAAAAATTTGGAGTTGAAATAAAAAATACAAAAAGACTCCAAATAGTAATCTTGACTTAATTATTTAGAGAATGTTTGACAAGGAAAATAACTTTGAGACTCATTTTGAGAAAGTTCTACGATGGGCCGGGAAACTTCGATAGTACCTATCATTTTAATTATCATTTATCATTTTAATTATTCAGTCTAGTAACTAAACAGTATGTAAAATATTGATAACACATCACAACAATTGGAATAAAAATATAGCTACTTCGACAGAACTCTGTGCGACTTGGTTTCTGCGGCTTGTTTTACAATGAAACACTGACGCAGCCCACTGTACGATTGAAAATAGGCAAGATTAGCCCTTTTACGTATAATAATGGGTTCACACAGGTCATCTTTTATCAAAATAATTTTCTAGAACTGTAATGTACTGTACGGCTTGTGGTGTATCCAAATTAACTAAACAATACACAAGCAATAACATAGCAACACCTAATGTTTTCTCATGTCTGGCAACATTTATACTCGTATCTGTCAAACTAGATCCGCAAATTTTTTTAATTATAGATGGGCATTGTCATCTTGATACTTCAAGCTGATACTAATCGATTTTTATAAATTTGTTACACCTATTGTTGTGTTGGAGGGGTGTAGAGTAATAACAATTTGGTTTTCGCACCCCACGCTTATGATACTCATCCCATATGGGGTGAAACAGCGTATTTCCCATGCCATTATACCTTAGAGTAAAAACTTATGGGCAGGCAACCAACTTAGTTTTTCTATAGACAAGTAAATGTTTAAGTTTAAACCTATAATATAATGTTTAGTAATTTAATAAAATCTGTATCAGAGTTGGTAAAGATTTTTTTAAAAACCTTTTTTTTCCATATTCTTAAACGTTTCAATATAATTTTAAAATTCACAGATAATACTAGAGAACTTATGAATTATGTACCTTTGTAGCATCAATAATATTTAAATTAAAATTCATTTATTTCGTCAACGTAGGTAAATACAATTAGGTGATAAATAGGTAAACAAAAGAACAACTATGATGTGCCTGTCGGCGTACGAAATTTAGAGAATCAGAGTAGCAGCAAATTGAACATAACAATAATAATAATAATAAATCAAATTATATGTCACAAAATGAAAAAAAAGAGTAAATAGCTTTCTTAACTTATATTCAGATAGCAAGGATCAAAATTATTTAACGAGCATTTGACAGTTCAGTGTTGTTATAATTAAAACTTTAGAAAATGGAAGCGCCTTGGCGAAAGAGAAGAACGGTCAATTAGAGCGGTAAAGTTGCACTTGTTTTTCTCGTATTAATCAAGTGTTGCCATATTCGGTAGGAGTAATAGTATTTATTAAAAGGCTAACGATCTAAAGGAGCGGGTAGAGAGTTGTCTTATTGTTCGAGTCGAAAACCGCAAGTTTCTACGTTTGTTTAGAAGAAGTCTATTTCCTGTGTTTCTGCCTTTAGTGGATAATTAAATTTAATTAGGTTTTACAAACTAACGTAATCGAACAAAACTAAATGTATCTCATTATTAGACCGCCTATTGTTTACCCTGAATCTAAGTGTTTATATTATAAGTTTTTTGAACTGCTTTGTGGTTTTCAATATAGAATATTGTATTGTATTGTTATTATCAGCAGCATTTGATATCAGTCGTAGGACATCCACTGTTGGAGATATGCCTGTATATATTTATAGACCGCTCTCTATATCTATGTAAATAAAAATTGCTGAAAGTATGTATATAATAATAATAAATAAATATCATGGGACACTTGACACAAATTGACCTAGTTCCAAAACTAAGCAAATCTACTATGGATACTTGGCAACGGATTGACATACTTATATAGATAAATACATACTTAAATTTAAAAGGAAAAAAAAGTAGGTACCATAAACCATTTTTCGTGACTTTTTTTTCTAAACTTGGATCTTCGTAACTCAAAGTTTACCCAAGACGTTCAGATCTCTGGATAAAAACTAAAAAAACTCATAATTTAAAGTACAAGAGTCGTGGGTAAAAAAAATGTAGCAACAAACAATGTTTTCTTAGTACTAAACCATAAAACGTAGTTCGCTTTTGTCATACATTTATATCATAACATCTTGATGACAATGTGAGTAATAAAGAAAAATCTGAATCTTGCCAGCAAAACAAACAAAAATGGTCTCTATCACTTTGATGTAACACTCGCATAAAACGCATTTTAATTTCATTCATATGTGAACTTACGTTTGCAGCTAGGTTACACGAATTTGTGTTCTAAATCAAGGCTGTAAAGGCTTCTGGGTGCGTTTTATCTCGCAATGCTCGTGCGCATGCTGTGAGGCACGTTTAAGTTATCTGTCTTAATAGGTTTAGCCAACGCTGTTCCGGTCAAAGCAAGCCAGCACAATTCTCACTTGTCGCTTACACTATGGATAAAACATGATGCAAGCAAGAACTGTTCTTTATTTGAAAAAAAAAAAAAACCATAGACTTTTTTACTAACTACGTACTTGCGTTCTCATTAACTCTTGTATTAGGAGTATCTACAGTCACCAGCACCAATATCTGACACAACAAGCGTGCATAAATATCTGATACGACTCTATTTCTAGGGCCGGAAGGACGTGTCAGATATTTTTGCTCGCTCCGCTCTGGCAGAAATAATGCTGGTGACTATACATATTATCCTTTCCAAATTTTAAGTCAATCCGATTGCTTTAAGGGAGTAAAATTCAATTAAAAAAATTAAAGACGACTTTCAAGATAGCTGGTTTTATGCAGATCCGATGGCAATAATATTCAATTGTTAGCTAAAAGCTCGCGTAGAAAATGTAATAGAAATGGTATTGAGGGGTATTCTTTATATTGTAAATGCTGAGAAAAAATGATTTTAATATTGCACCCCCAATTAAGGTAGAACATAACATCTTGTAGCACTAATACCTTTTGTATTAACTATGTTCTGGCAATAAATTCATTTGAATTTGAATTTTGATGTCAAAAAGAATATTTACAAGGGTATTTATACCTACCTAATATCTGTACAGACAAGTGTCTTTATGCACATGAGTTAATAAGAACCACGCCGTGCTAAGTAAAAAACATTTTTTATTTTTTATTTAATATAATCGAAACAAAACTTATTATTAAATGAATAATCTGGTGTATGAATAAAACAATCGTGTTCGTTATGCAAATAGATTAGCTTCATTAAAATAATTATCGTTAATTCAGTTACGGGCAAAATCCCGCTGTCAAAAGAACAATAGCTGCCTGAGGCCACATCTAAATCGAACTTTACTCTTGGACAAGTTGCGCAGCCAAACTTTATAAGAAACGTCATCGCCACAGAATGCAGGTTTAAAAAAGGAATGAGTCAGTCCAAATTGTCTCTGGCCAGTTCGGTTATCCTTTTTAATTTCTTGAAAATGCTGGCTGGTGAAATTCTGAAATTGTATTTTAGGGTTTGTTAAAAAAAAGAACATCGCAAATAAATTGTCAACCTGTTATCGGTTATTTTGTGAACTTTTCGACGATTTTTATTTATTATTATTTATATCATCACGATCACACCTGATTCGGCTGTATAGGATGACATTTCCTTTGCCTAACCCTAGAGGGATGAATGAAAACGAAAATCACATAAGATTATTTTCTAAAATTATCGTTTAATTTTAAAAGCGCATTGCCTTTTAGCGATGTTTTTAAAATTAAAGTCACACTTTGACCTCTGGCAGCCAGCCCTAAATATTATTTAAGTGCCGTTTTCGGATTATCTAATATTGCGATGCGAGTTGATAAAATGTTAAAATATCATGCGTCAATTTAACCAAAGCCGGGTCAAATGCTATATAGGAATGCCGAGCGCATACATGTCCGCGGCACTATCTGTAAACCGGTTTGGCGAATTTGAAACAATGGTTGACTTGTCGCGGCACTAAACGTCGTAAGTCACTAGAGTTTTGTGTACTTTGCGTTCTTTCGGATCTGAAACTGTTTAACGTGGTTCCGGGACAATGCATCACGGCAGTTTTATTTCATAAATTTAATACGCACTTGTCCGATTGTTGTAAAGATTTAAAATTAGTTTCGGTATTGAATTAAATGTCGCACTCAGAGCGTTAGTTAATTGTCATTTTTGCAATGGACACTGAACGAGCTCCGTTAAAAATGTACGTGTTGGGAAGACAAGTTTCGTGAATTTGTTTGAGTTTATTTTGAAATATGTATCAACAGTTTAAGTCAACTCGTTCTTTTTTTGAATTCCATGCATCGGATGGTATTCGAAATTCAAAATGTTAATGCGAAACTCGTCGACCATAGCCAATAGGTATCGAACTTTTTTTCGAGCCCTCTGTTTAGACGGCGGAGAGTAGCATTGACAAGCATGAAAAAAGTCGTTTTAAAAATAAATAATACAGACGAATTGAGGATCTTTTTTGTTTAAAATATTTTATAGTAACAATAGATAATATTATTCATAAAATAAAAGTCAGATAAGTTTGATTGTTGCCTACATGCAATGACAGTACGGCCATCTGTCGGTAAACCTGAAAATCTGCTATGATTCACTAATAAACTGGAGACTACTAATAAACTATTAGGTCATGTATGTCATTATTTGATCCGGCAACCCTACGAATCCAGTTTCGCTGATTGCGAGCAATGGCAACACCTAACCAATGAATAAACTAAATGTATTGAACCATGACTGCTTGCAATAAATAACCTGATACAGTCCTGCGCTCCACCGTAAGTTCATGTACCCATATAGGTAAGTAAAATAATATTATAATATTATCCTGTTGTATTCTTGGTTGCCCTGAAAACCAGCGCTATGACTGAAGAAATTCAGACATCGGCATTTGCTGAGTGGCATCCATTTTGGTGCTTCGTTAGCTACTGTTTCATTTAGATTAAGATTTCATGTACAAACTTTTTAACACCAAATAAATCTATTCTATTCTAAAATACGGTTTAGTGTTGTACCAGTTATCTGTATTCTTTTAAACGGATATAACCAGCAATCGGGATTGAATACTAATTTATGCTAACTTTATCTTCGGTTTCGCGCGTCCAAGCGTAAGATCTGGCAGTTGAACTTAACTCCTGGAAAATTACTAGACAATTTAACCAGAATTGCGTGTTTTTCACAGTGGTAATTTTGGAATTTTTTCGAGACCCCGTGGGAATAACGTATTAAACCTACATGTGTTAGTTATTTCAGAGATTCAGCTATCTGTATACCGAATTGCGTGCAAATGCATCCAACGGTTTTACGTGCAATCTCTGCTTGAAATTTTAATAATTCTTAGTGAAATTCGTTGCAAATAATCGTAACAAGACTTACACACAGTTTAATTTAAAAATACGACTAATTAAAAAAAAACTACGGGCTCCAACGAGCATTATAAGAATAACAATTAATTAAACTAAAACCTGGCATGAAAGCGAACAATACAAATGAAACGCGTATACTTACCTAACTATTCATGAAACCCATTTTACCCTCAACTTCTAATAACCCTCGCCTGTCGGCGTTCAATCGAGCGCCGAAATTTTTCTTGCAAGCCTAACTAAACTCAGCTTTAGACAAAACGATCTCTCATGTGTCTTTAAGGTATTGGATTGATACTAAATCCCAAGTGTGAAACATTTTTGCCCTCGTCAAATCGTCTTTTCGCAGTTTAATCCCTTGTAATAAATGAGAGCAATTAGTATAACAGGTTTTTGATTCCACAAATACATATGAATGCGGTAGGTATTTTTGTATAAATGGCCACTCTGGCGGCGGAAGACGCTGATTTAAACGCCTTGCAATTTGGACATACATGTATGTTATTTTTTAAATTCTTTAATGCATTTAGTGAGTGAAAAATTGCGTGACTACCGACGTGTGAATGTTTTGGATTTAGCTGGAGAGCTTTCTTGCTAGGTAAAGAACGAGCGGAAAGAGAAATAGAAAACACTTACACTCGTCACACACTTACACCCTAAAGTTGACAATCGTTTCCATGTCATAAAACAATAATGCCAATAGACATGTATGTCAACTTGAAAGTTTGACTAAAGTGACATATTTATTTAATAGGAACTTGTTTAAAAATTAATAGACCACCGTGCTATATACATGGCCTGCCCATTGCCACTTCAATGCGCTATCGCTCGGCTAGATGGAGTTTTCTATAGGGTTACGATGAACCCTAAACATGACAGAGACCAGACTTTTCTAATACTTATAAGAGAAAGGTCACTGACACAGAAAACAATAGTTTTAAACAACATCGTGTTTTGTTTCTGATTCTATTCAACAATTTTATTAATGGATTTTGAACACAATCAAGTACTTACAGCGATGCTGTATGAAGCTCTGTACTATATTATTACTAGGTTACAGTTGCTTTTACTATGTGCTGTTCTTAATAGTATGGCACGTTGCGATTTCACTTCTCAGAGTTCATAAATTACCAGAAAGGAGGATGTTGCCATCATTAATATTCGTGAAGTATCTGTTTTGAAAAATATATAGTAAAATTTCGCTTTTGGCTAGGATGGGATATTGGTACCGGAGACAAATTTATGAATAATCCTTCCCTATCGTATTTACTCGGAAACATTAGTATTTGTCGTGCTATTTCAGCCAGTCTCAGTACTCAAGACAGCGTAGAGGAAGAAGGTTGCATCGAGAGATAAATGTTAGACATAAACTCTGGTTACATCTCAGTATATCATGATATGCTATACAAACTTGAAACTCGCTATTCGAAATTTGAAAGAAAAAAAGAAATGTAATGTTCTAGATTTGTAAGGCGATTTAATTGTTATTTTATATGTTTTAACTAGTTTTTGCATACAAACACTTTCGCATTTATAATATTAGTATGGATATACGACCACATTCTACAATTGCTCTTATTTTGCAGATTTACTCCAATTTTTTTCACACGCGTGGGGTTATGGCTGCTGTTTTTTTTATCAAAATAATAATTTTCGTTGACATCTTTTACAGATGATTTAAATTCATTTTGATGAATTAATAAATGAAGCATCTTCTGTAAGGTCGTCGCCCTCTTTTTTACCAAGTATTTAAACTACATAATTTGTATTGGTTCTATAATAAAGCGCCAGTACGTGACTGATGTCACAAAAAGTGCGCGACGGACCGAGACGGCTGTTTGCTCGCCCGTTCACGCACGACTGTTGATGACAGATCAGAATGCAACTTAAAAAAAGGGTGCCAACTATAAAGTAGATGAGGCTGTATGGCCTTTTGGCCTTTTCTGAGAATAAAAAACAATTTCAAAAATAGAATAAAGAAGACTCAATGAGACATAAGCACTTATTTTAATAAAATTACAAATGTTTTTTTTATTTTTTCATTTTACTTTTAAACCATGTGATCCATTTCTTTTGAGACACATATTCTTGATTTGTTACTTTCCATTTAAAAATAAAAAATATTTTAGTTACAACGGCCTATAACGAAGTAGTAAAATTGCCTGTTTATTTACTTGTACGCCTTGCTACTCTGTCTGGCTAGAGCAGTACGAAAGAGACGGCCTATTTCGACCACGACAACAGCTCTTGAAAATTCATCCGAAGGCACATCTATCAAACTGATTTAGAGTACAGCGTCCACAATTGTACAACTATAACTTCCAATTAGTCTGGGGACGTTAGTAGGTACAGTCAGAAAAATAATCAGATAAAACGCGAAAATGTGTATATCCTAGTAATAATTATAAATGCAAAAGTTTGTATGTCTGTTTGTTACTTTTATTAACCGCCGATCCGATCTCATAGAAATTTGGTATATACAGATGGTTTGAGTCCTGGGGAAAGATATCCCGGAAAATTGCATATAGTTCCCGTGGATTATCGATCAACAAAAAATCAGAATTGTTTATTTATAACAATATGAAATATTTTTTAAATTTTATTTATTTATCATTATTTTATAAAGCAACGCCAGCTCTAGAGTCCCCCGAGGCCAAAAGTAACCTCCTAGACAAGTCTTTTAAGACTTTTTTTGTGTCTGTTGACCACGGTTCCATCGTTTCAAAAGCAAGTGCCGCAAAGATCGACTTATTAAGCTAGAAACACTTTGACGCCGGAGGCGGAGCGGTGCGGGGCGGCGCGGAGGCAATGCCAGTTGTTGTAATATTCGTGGTAACGTGAAAGAGGGCACAGGGCACACAATACCGCGCCATGTTTATTCCCCGCGCGGTATTCTGTGTGCCCTCTTTCGTGTTAGCTCGAATATTACAACCGGTACCCCCTCCGCGCCGCACCTCCCCGCCACCGTTTTCGCGCGGAGTCGCGGGTAACAGCTAGTATTATGTCACAGATGTTGTGCTACTGTGATTCTCTCCTCATTTGTCTCCAACCCATACTAAAACCTTGATAATTCTTAAAGTTAAAACTCTCAAGGTTTATAGCATTTTTTTTAAGAAAAGGAAATAAGTAAACGCTCTTATTCATCTAAAAATATTGGATCATTTTTCTTAGCTTTAAAAAAACGAAAAAAAAAGCTTTTGGTCATCACGGTATAAGATCCTCTCGCTCTTTCACTGCATCGTCGATAGGGACACAAAATACCATCAATTCAGTTCATAAACATTGTTGTCAAAGTACGACTCTCCGTGGGTGTATGGTATTTGCACTGTGCCCATAAAGAAATGGTTTATGCGCAAGCGCGGTCCTGAGTAGCGTTGGCAGAAAACGGTATATTATTATCAACACTAGCCCTCGCCCGTTGCTTTGTTTACATGAACCGAGCATGGCATTTCAAGATGCTAGATTTTTTAAAATATATAATTAGTTCGTCAGTAGGGTCAATAAACGTGTTGTTATTTGGCAGCTACTATATTATGATTGGTTATTTGGTGACTAGACATGTTCTTTCCGTGGACCCTTCGTATGTTTGTAACATTGTGATTAATAAAAATGTTCTCTTTTCAGAGCAATACAATTTTGTTTCTGTATCGTCGTTTCTGCATTAATTGAGTACATAATGTGGTACCTAACACATTAAATACATTTTTTATATTTTATTGGACAGTGCACTGGTAAGCATCGGTCGATAGATGGTTGCAACACAAACTTGATGGAACGTCTTGAGTTGTAATTGACGTCTTCTAACGATCCAAGTGAAACGAAAACTGCAATTAACGTTTTCATGATAAACGCGTCCAATTAACGTCGAGAAACGTCGAAACATTGTAGCATTAACGTGTATATGGAGCGACGTTTAGTGATGCTTAGCGCATGCGTTGTAAATAAAGGCTAAATGGACCAATTAGAAAGGTCGTATAAGAATTTTTGGGGAAGAATTTATCAATGAGTTGAAACAGGCCCCGCTGGTGTGGTGTGATAATTCATTATCAATTAAAATGATAAAACAAAACAAATGATAGCGTCCACATGTAAATTATTGTAAAACCATAAAAAAACATCGATTGGCTCCTCAAATCGGCACGTAGCGAAACAGCCGGGCTGCTACCAAATTCAAAAATCGAAGTTCGTGTCGTCCGGTCCCTCTGACACTTATCCTATTTAATACGAGAGCGAAAGGAATGGTGCGATACAAACTTCGATTTTCGAACTTTGGACTAGAAAGAAAGAAGAAAGAAAATACATTTATTAACGGAATAAAAAAAACATAAAACAAATACAAGACATACATGATGGCTTGATGGCAAATAGGTCCCCACTCAGCATAATGCCACGGCAAGCCGTGGTGCTGATTTTTAGTGAGGACCTTATAAAAGGACCTTTTCGTTTCGAGCCACGTTCTCTCAACTCAACCACCGATAAAATACCTTATCTGAAGCAACTTTTTAAATTCCCAATCCGAATTGCATCACATCTTCCTTTTCGTTTCCTCCCACAGTTATCTTGTTTTCGTTGTTCCAAAATTGTGAGTTGACACTGCGGCGGATGTCATTGTTCGGTAAACCAAACACTGCGAGCAGCGCACGAAACGCACTTTACGGCCCTAGGGAATAAAACACATTTTGGATCACAAATAATCAACTTATCATCGATCGTGCTCCAGCAATCCAAATTTGAGTACTACGTGTACACAATAGAGTTCGTTTGAGTCAGTTGTACGCTCCATTCCAAATCGATTTATTCAAAACGGACTGTTACTAAGTAAATACTCGGAGATGGTGTGGAATCGTTTTTCAATGATGTTTATTTAAATTCTTGCTTTTTTAGCCGATCGCCGGCACAGGTACTGAGATGTAATTATTTTGTTGCAAACCAAGGAACGCTTGTCGTGAGATGTTTAGCATTTATTAATATTCTAATAAACCTGTTTTACCTTATTTTCTGTGTATCGTGGAATAAACGAACAGTCATAACGCGGTTGAGATAGTTCAGTATTTATTATAACCTGAGTATTATTATATGAAATCTTGGATGTCTTAATATTTCTACCGCTTCATCGCAAAACAATTAAAATCTGCCAAATAAGTAGTATTACAAAAGAATAAATTGAAGAATTAAAAGTTTTACTTTGTAATTCGATATTACTTCTGTCATTAAAAGTGACACTAACAGTCTCGAGTATATTGTAAATCGTTACAATTCCCAAGAAATTCATAAGTTTAAAATTACTAAAGTATTTCATTAATTCCTAATTACTTTCCGTATCGAAAAAGCTAATTAATTAAACAAACATATACGTCCCATTTCATTGATTTCATTACAAATTTGTCTGTGGAGCTGGAGGTGGCGGTGTCGTCACACAAAATTAGGAGGACTTATACGCATTCGCGTTAGTTCTATTTTTCTCCGCCAGCACATGTAAGTTTGTGGCGCGATAGTGTAATAATGTACTATAGTTATTCTAATAAGGCTTTAATTCGAAGGGCTGTGTCTAAGTGATTATGTATTCACGATATCCTACTCTTAAGTAGTGAGTTGAATTTAAATACATTTCAAATGAGTTGGTAAACTAACAGTTTGGTACAAGCGGCATCCAATGTTACTGCCTTAGAAATTAAAGTACCCAAACAAATATATACGTTTTTTTGTATGCACTACAGTAGAAATAAACCATACATATATTAGATAATAATGATCTTGAATTTGAATATTTTGAAATGTTTGGATTATAAATGCAAAAATTTCTGCACGTGTTTGTATAGATACATGTATGTGTTTGTTTGAAATTTTATACGAAAATCTATCTCTGAAGTTGGGCATAAGTCTCCTCTAAGAACGAAAAGGCTTAGATTGTAGTTCTCACACGCTTCATTTAGCCATTTCGAGTGTTTACAATTTCGCCTATGAGGTTGTCTCATAATCGATGTTTTTACATACGTATTTAATAGTAGATTTCGTGTCCGCTGGCCCTTCTCACTTGTACACGGCCCACTAAAAAGCGTTAATACGGTGCCGTTGCCCGATTATCGCCTCATTTGAATGAGCCCCAGCCAGAATTAATAAGAAAAACTGAAATGTACGGCATTTCACACGGCCCAACAAATATGACGGTTTTATTCAATATGTTTGACTTCTAATGGGAATCGGGAATGCGAGCTTGAGCAATGACGGCCAAAAACTAATATAATAAAGATGTAAACTTTGTTCGTAGGTGGTAATCTCAGAATTTTAAACTTTTACGGTAGGTTTTACGTTATTTTCATTTTTTATGTACAATAAAGAGTTATACAATACAAATAAAAATCTACATTACTCCCAATTAAAGTACGTTAAGTGATGCCAGTAAAGTAAAATATTTCATGAATGAAAAATTTGGAATGACGCGAAAAAATAACTTACAAAGGGATTTTTTAAATTCGTACAAACGAGTAAACAAATAAAACGGATTTTGATCTTTAAAATAGGTACATGATCGTAACTTAACATGATTAAAATATTTTTTAACACAAATCAGTTTTCATAATTTCAACATCGTTTATTCTGCAAAGGACCTAAAGTAGTTTTTTCAAAATATACAAAAATAAATGGTTATGATTACAAATAAACATAAGGCGTACCAAAAGTTTGAGATGTTAACAGGAAAAAAAATGTGCTTACACCGTTAACGAAGACTTTAATATTATAAAATTTTAGGGCGTAACTCCAGGTTTTTACACCATTGATTGTTCGAGAAATTTATTACATGCATCACGGTAAGGAAAATCAGTATTTTTTTCAAAGTCTTTTATTAATGTCAATCCATTAACACATTTTATAGCCGAACACGTTACGATCTCAAATTGAGTTTATAGGCACCATATGCGTTTATGACGGGATCATTCCAAATTTACTAATATGGTACCGTGATAATTAAATTACCTATGTATTAAAATATGGCTAGGTTGTATAGAAACGTTGAAGCTGGCTAATAATGTCGTATAACATTTGCCTAGTGGAATTCACAAATTAAAGAAAAAAATAAGAACATGCCAGCGAGGAATGGAACGTAATAACGTCAGAAAAAGACAAAAATCACAAGAATAAGTCAAAAATAAGACTGATCATAAAATCTATTGAC
Organism: Choristoneura rosaceana; assembly: GCA_037349165.1. Lineage (NCBI taxonomy): Eukaryota > Metazoa > Arthropoda > Insecta > Lepidoptera > Tortricidae > Choristoneura > Choristoneura rosaceana. Next base: position 4,049,626 of record JAZBNJ010000006.1, on the reverse strand, counting down.
GTTCTGATACGCTAAGCTCTTAAAGAGAAATAGGTGGACTTTAAAAACATTTGGACATCATGCAATAGGGAATATTACTGCAATTTTCTGCCGTCACAGTGCAGCATTAGCACAAAACCGTAAAAAGTTTTTTGAGTATTTTTTTTTAAATATAGCTCTATCGAGTATCGATGTAAATATAATTTAATTTTTTTACTAAAAAATATATCATGATTTCTATACGTACTAATATTCTTTAGTCATGATCTGTCATGGCTACAAAATATAAAGAGAACTGATGCTGTATTGTATTGTAAAACTCTTTATTGTACATAAAAACACATGAAAATAACAGAACACAGGATAATTAGATGTACAAAGGCGAAATTATCCCTTAAAGGATATCAGACACAAGAGTAGAAACTACAAGTACAAAAAAAGAATGTTGTCATGGAGGTTTGCGCTAGTGTCGCCCCCTGCGCAGAGCTTTGCCTAATATACTACGAGGAAAAAAACAAAGGGAGACAAGACCAGAGATAAAAATATTGCTGTTTCAAACTGGAAATATACTTTCTTTAATCCGTTTATCTACAAAGATTTTGCCTACTTAGAATACTATAAATTACGGGATGCCTATTATTACTAAAAATCTTCATTTAAAGCAAAAAAAATGAGATTCGTATACAAAAAAGCGTAATAAATACAAATGATTCGATCACGGTTGTAAAGTAAAATATTTTTGGCGAACAAATGCAGCAGCAAAATAAAAGAATGAATATAACAAAAGCAATATATTTGCGTGAAAGTGTCTCTAAAAAAAGTATTTTTTTAACGCCCAAAAAGCTTTACCATAACCATTGGTATTACAATTATTTACATATTCGTTTATTATACCGAAAAGCGGTTTCTACCATTTAGACATTAATTTTTGAATCTCAAATGGCGGTATTGCTCCACGGCTCTCCACCGTTGAGACTCAGTCTGTATGTACACAATAGTACTTGTACAAGGATGCACTAAATCACTTGAACAAATCCGGGTGCGGTAAGATGCGCGGGAGCAGGTCAACGGCCGTTCTGCGCAGCACGTTCGGAAATCAATTCGTTATAGATATCCGTTGGATTTCTGAATGTTTCTGATGTTTGGATATCTGTTTATAAAGTATTTATAGTCAAGTTCATTTAAATCGAGTAGATTATTAATAAATTCATTAAGTCTTATAAATAAAATCAATTTTATGGATTTTTATTGAGTAAAAAGTATGTTTTACAGAAGAATCAAAGTTCCTTCTTTGTAAGCCTTAAATATCGTCCGAAAACAACCATAAAATACGGATAAGAGAACAAAAAAATCCATCAAACTGAATTGCCTTTTAAATATGTTACGTCAAAATGCAACAACTCTTTACTATTGAACTGCGTATTTAAATACAAACTAATGAAGTTAATAAATTCAATAACCATGAAACTGGATCGCTGCCCTATTACCTCATTTTGGCGTCAATAAAGTTATAGGTCTTAGCCCCGCGCTGCCTTCGGACGTTTTCTACAAGCATTCACCGTAAACAGTTCACCATTACGAGTTCCCACACTCCGCTTTCTACTATTTTATTATATTCTATGTCCCTTGATTTAGTGATCGTAAAAACAAGTGTAAAAATTAATTTGCCAACTTGGAATGACGTAATAAATATTTTCATATTCACTATAGCGTAAACGCCGATCTGGTTTTGACGTTTGTGCTATACGCCGCTTGGCTGTTAAATGATAAAGCAGATCAAGTTCTTGTGAGTTATTTTAAATACGCCTTGAATGTATGCAAATTATATGATGTCATTTCTGATATGCATAAGTCACAATAAAAGCAATAAATAACAAAGTATCGGTGGCAGAATCGATTTTTTTCCAAGAAAATATTGTAATTTTTATTTCTACGTGTATACCTTTCGGTAACGGTATATTCATGACCGTTATTTTTGTATTTATGTGTTTATCTAAAAAACAAAATTAATGTAGGTAATATAGTGTGTGCTCAATGAACAAAAAGGATATCACGTTATTGTGTGGTTAATAGCTGATTCATTCTGACCACATTACAAAAAAATGTAAAAAATACACTATGATATCTGTACATTTAAATAACCGTATCTTCGTGTAAAATAAATCTTCGACACAAACTATGTGACCATTCTGAGAGTACCTACTTAGAATGGCTCCTAAAGTATAAAACAAATTATCTAAGGCTAACACACAAAATTTTAAGAAAAAAACCAAACACTTTTTGTTTCTAAAGACACATCGTAATTTTGAAAATGTAATGGGATGTTTTCGGTACTTAGACACTGTTATCATCAGATCCATAACAAAGCAAAGCTAGGGCAGTAACTGACCATTACACCACGGAACCCGTTCCCAGACAACGTATCATTGTCGCATACGCCATTTAACGTAAAAACAGTGTAATTTGAAGCTAATTTTTCTATCATTCTCAGCAAAATTGATGAGAATTAAAGTTAACCGTACCGGCTAAGTGGCGGCTTTGCGACGTGTTTAGGCTTCCGCCACAATGCTGTGATTAAGGTGAGCCAGCGCTTACGCACAGAATATACCTCAGTTGTAACTTTATAGGTAAGAGCAATGTACGATACAAGCATCGCACATTGCAAGCGTCAGCACTATTCATAAGTCATTCATTTCTTTATTGCAGTATGCGTATTAATTGTAATATTCAGTCTACGTTTATACGTGCTCCTAGCTAGTACATTTGTACCTTGGTTATCAATAAAATCATATACAGTTATCAGTGTATCAAGTATCAATTATCAGATCAACGTTGTTGTACGTATCCCGTACAAGCAAAGAACGTTTTTCCCACCGAAATAGTATCAAACCAGTACCTACCCTGTGCTCACTATATTTTCAACCGAATCGTTACTTATATTTTTTCTTAAAAATGAAAAAATAACAAACACAAATGAACGAAGAGCATGTAAAAACAAAAACAATGTATGTGTTCATCCCAGCCTATATACGTCCCACTGCTGGGCACAGGTCTCCTCGCAGAACAAGAGGGCTTGGGCCATAGTTCCCACGCGGGCTCAATGCGGATTGGGCAGGTTTTCATCCTTTAGGTGTACATCCTTTATATACGTCTATTAGAATCTAGTTTTATGACCTCAACAAAACCTAGAGCACTAAAAAAAGTCAAATTCAAAGTGATTTATTTGGAAACATAGGTATAACTAGAGCAAGTAATCGCACAACTCTTGCGTTTTATACACTTATACTTCTACAGCTGTAGGAGCTTGCGTTATCTATTCACTTCAAGTCTGTGGTTGGGCATATCACAGTGAAAAGTGGCGCACCCCGCCCCTCCCATCTTATTGTAGCTGCTGGCTAGTCGGCTACTCCTAACCCTTACCACAATAGTACTCACGTACCGCTCTATCATTCCGTTTCGTAGTGGTCGCTCAATAATTGTTTAATTTCTATGGGTGCGTGAGCAAATTACTTTCGAGATACTAAAAGAGATGTGAAATGTAGTTTTGCACAGAAAAACATAAAACAAGTATTTATATGCGTAAAAAACACGAATCTATTTTTTTTTGTTTTCTATTCTAATTAGCCATTACCGGCCAGTTATAAATCGAATTTCGGTTCAATATCACAATTCTGGCCAGCTAGAGTTCTGAAATTGGATGTAAACAGTCAGTGGAAATTAAAAAAAAAACACTGGCTAGGTATAAATCGTATTGCAATTCTATAATGCCACTCGCTTCACGTTCATAGCTGGCCAGTTAGAATACTCATTTGAAAATCGATTGTTCGACGATCGTATGAGATCCGGTGGTAAGTCAAGCGAGTTAGCCCCGAGCGGTTCCCGCCTGGTCTGAGCCCTTTCCCACCGCACCATTTCAACTGTTAGTTGAGATTGCTGGCATTCGAATTTGGTAGTGGATGGAATTATAGGGACTCTACTACACCCGACAATACTTTGTTGCTTATTCACTACATACATCGCTTGTACTGCGATGTTTCGAGATACATAGACGAGACGAGAAAGCAAAGCTCTTTTTTATTTACTTTTACCTGATGTTACTTCTTTATTAAAAGGTATTCTCATTAAAAGGCCGAGATTTTTTGCTGTCTCCCTAGTACTAAAGAAAACAAGGATAGAAAGTATAGATAGCAACTGTCAGTCGAGACGACATCACTTCTTTGACGCGTCACTTTTAATGAACTGGATTTACCGAAAAATTTGTTAAAGTGAATCGATACCGATGACAGTCTTATATGAGGGTACTTGGAGCGTAACCATTGGCTGGAATATTCCATACATTTAATATCTACCTCGTATTTGCATACTGCGCAGATCTAGAGCAGAGATCAAGCGCGTCGTGCGCGCATGGATCATACCCGCTACGATTCAATTCAGAACATCGGGTTTCGTGATGTTAGTTTGGTGGAGACGTAACTTAGACACGTTCTGAAGAACACTTAATTGGAAGCATGATATTTTTTTTTTTTTTTTTTTTTATACAAGCTTTTTTGTTACTACATCTTCTACATCTTCTTTTTTTACATCTTATGACCATTGCTTCTTTCGTCTATAATTATTTTTAAAGTCTATGTAATTAAATTTGACACGTTTCTATAGACACCTTGCTGTCACCGCTATTGTTAATGACATCAAACTAAAGGTGACAACTACTGAGACAGTGTCCAGAATTCGGACGTTTACCTTGTGTCACACAGGACACTTTTACACGTTCTTTCGTCTACAAGTTTTCAGAAAGAACATCATTGCCCGGATTGCTTTGCAAGCAACCAGGCATTTTTTTATGAATGTATACGTAATATAGAGTGCAAAAGAGAAGCTTAAGAATCATTGTGAGACTGATAACCCCAAGTTTATCGATACCGTACAGCAGACAATCTAACAGATCGTACCGAGGTCGGGTCGAGTGTATAACTCTTATAAGTATTAACAAAACCAATAAAGCACTAAGTAACATGCAAATTCGAGCTCTATCACGCAATGCTTCGTCTTTAATTGCAATAACTTTGATGAGTCATGAGACGAGGATGAAGATGAATGTCAATAAACTCTTGTTTTTTTGCGTGTCAACTGTCTATGATATTGTATTTGTAACGCTCGACAGTTATTGACTCAGTAGATCGTTGTCGTTGTGTATTACTCTTTATCTCACTGCGACGAGATGCCAATCACCAAACTAATATAGGTAACAAGTTTTGCTCAATTTAATTTTAAAAGCTTTTATTTAACTTGCAATTTATGTTTTATGTGTAATGTATATATGTGCGGGTCAAATCTTGCAAGTTTTTGACCCACTACTAGTAGTCGGATTGTCTTCAAATTTGGCATACTTATGTAAATTGCGTGCCAATATAATAATCTGGTAATGGGCGAATATTCAGCGTCTTTGCAGCGTTTTTTTTCGTCATTAGTGTCTTCACAGGTGTTATTAAAACAGCTAATGCTCAGGGTTGTTTCTTTATGAAAATTTGAGACTATGCCAATGCTGAATTTAGCGTAATTCAAATTCTTGTGACTTGTCTTTCCATTGTGCTATAATAAACATGGGACTCTAATGACGTTTGACCGCGCGGTCAAAACGCTCGAATTTTCGCCCTAATAAATAATAAAGGAGTGAGCTACATTATAAGTTTACTATCGATAAAAAATATTATATGGATCGTCCTAGAATACTAAAGGTACCCAATTTAACAGATTAATTGTATCGTCACCGGAATTGCCAAATATCAGCTCAATCGTATACCAGAAAGTGGTCAAAAAGGTTTGCAGATTTGTTACCACAACCAACAAAGGAACAGATGAATGTTGCAAGTTCAATAAAAGTTTATAAAAATAAAAGAAATGTTCGTCTAATTGCTCCTACAAATTGAAGTTGCCTCTTCGCCATTTTTACCGAACTTTTTTTCTGTTTTCACGAGTTTATAGTATTTCTCAAGTCATTAACTTTGTTACAAGCTAAACTGAAAAGACATATAATAATAATAATAATAAAATGATTTATTGCAGACCAGGATCCATAGTTTGTTAGTAAAATTCTTATTTTAAAGGGTTAGTTTTTCATTATCATTAACATAAGATCAAATTCAAAACATAAATGGCGCCTTGTGCATTAATTTTAAATAAAGTGGCAAGGAATCTAAATTTTTATATGTAATTATATGTGACTGAGAACTTTGTGTCATTGAAGTTGAGATCAGTCTTACCTATAGGCGTATTTTCCCGCCATTCCGTATTCAAGAGACTCCTCAATGTTTACTATCTGAGAGAGTCAACGCATGCGTTTTCGTTGAAAATTGAATTTTGATAAAGCTTTGGTAATTTGCCAAACATACTCGTAATTTCTGTTTAATCCGAAAGGTATGGCAAAAGACAAAAGTATAAGCTACTTTTATTAGGGTTCCGGAGCCAAAATGGCAAAAACGGAACCCTTATAGTTTCGCCATGTCTGTCTGTCTGTCCGTCTGTCTGTCTGTCTGTCTGTCTGTCCGTCCGCGGCTTTGCTCAGAGACTATCAATGTTAGAAAGCTGTAATTTTATATTAATTTTATAATAGACGTAAAGTGGCGGTGATTTTTTTTTTCTCATCCAACCCTATAGTGTGGGGTATCGTTGGATAGGTATTTTAAAACCATTAGGGGTTTGCTGAAACGATTTTTCGATTCAGTCATATGTTTGCGAAATATTCAACTTTAAAGTGCAAATTTTCATTAAAATCGAGCGTCAAGCGTCGTTTTTCAAATTTTTCCATCCACCGGTTTAGATTTTAGAGGGGGGGCCCTCTAAAATCTAAACCGGTGGATGGAAAAATTTGAAAAAATTCAGGATGGTAGTCAGTATATTAAACTTCCAAGGAAAACTATAGCGGCTAAGTTTGCTTGAGAATTATTAGTAGTTTATGAGTAAATAGCAGCGTAAGGTATAAAATATACCTATACTTCGAAGATTCCGTATAAAGTACGAAATCCTTAGAAAAATATTACTTAATTTTTTCGTAATGGCTCCGGAACCCTATTTTGGGGGTGTCCGACACGCTCTTGGCCGGTTTTTTTACTCGACTGAAAGGAGAGGTATTGTTTTTCGCGCGTAACTTGTATGTAATATATGTATGTATGTAATATATGCTTGTATGTATGTAGTATGTAATATTCTTTATTACCACATATCTCTCAAACCGCTGGACTGATTTAGACAATTAAGGTATCATTAGATTCGTCCCGACAACCCAAGTGTCCTTAGATCGGTGACGTTAAATAAAAAAGAAACATGGCGGATGTGTAATGCAAATATTGGGGGAAACAAAAAAAAAATTTTTTAGTTTACCTACTTACTTTGTATTGGCAAGTAATAGTACGTAGGTATATATCTGTTCCTTTATGTTCATGTTCCTTTATGTAAAATTGTCAAATCACAGCATTTTAATAAGGATTTTCTGTGTTAGTTGGCTCCCTTTGACAACTTTGACATTTGTCTCATGTTTGTGATTGGTTGAATACTTAACTCAACGAGCCAATCACGAGCAAGACTGCAACGTCAAACGGATTTGCCACCTACTCAAAAAAACAATTCAAAATTCAAAAATTATTTATTTTCAACTTTTGTGTTAAAACTAGTGTTGAATCCTCCTTTTAAGTGAAGCAATTGTATTAGGAGAAATTCGCTCTTTCATACAAGTTTCATACTCGAAGGGGGAGAGGGACAAGGACAACTGTGATCGCTTCACACCTCATACCTCAGAAGATCCCAATTTTAAAAAAAATACGCATATAATTCTGATTTCGTTTCTCTTGTTACTATTATATGTCAGGATCCAGTGAACTCTCTTAAATAACTTTTCAAATGCGACCTTGGCAACACAGACTCAATAATTATTAATCATGGCACCCTAAATAAAGCAAAAACAGTTTCGAAAGCGAAGTCTCGAGTCCCGTCTCGATCGCCCGAGGCCGGCCGAGCTGAAGGGCTACTCCGAAACACAACGTTCGAAGTTCGTGTCGTGCGGTCCCTTTCACACTTATACTATTTAATACGAGAGCGAGAGGGATCGCATGACACGAACTTCGAACGTTGTGTTTCGGAGTAGCCCTGCTGTTACAGCCGACCAGGATTATGCTTGCGCGCAGCCAGCGACGATTAAAATTTTTCATATACATTGCACGTCTTAGAAGTAAACTGCTGTGCGTTTAGCGTCCGAAGCGTGCAATGAATAGGGAAGCAGAGTTTTGGTCGCTGCGCCGCGCGAGCAGGTTACAGCGGTATAATAAAGGATCTAGAGTCTGCGCAACGGATTTATGGCTTGTGCGTTTGTCGCGCATTCACGATCTAAAGGTATCAAGTTCACGTAATTGCTTCGAAGTTTGCTCTAGGAAGTTGTAACAATTATCTTTTGATATTACAATGCATTGCTGACGAAACAGTTGAATTGATTTTTTTTTTGTAAAATTTGAATGGCCCGTAAATTTTTGTTTTTATTACAATTTTTATTACAAAAAGATATTACAATTTAAAGACTTGTACAAATTGAGGGAGTGTTAACAATAGAGTTCAGATATTTTTGATCAAATTTTTGCTCACAGGTTTATGCACTTGACTCTAGAATTAGATAAAAGTTTCCGATAAAATTTGATAAAAAAGCCATAGTGGCCTAGTGGTTTGACCTATCGCCTCTCAAGTAGAGGGTCGTGGTTTCAAACCCCGGCTCGCACCTCTGAGTTTTTCGAAATTCATGTGCGTAACATTTGAAATTTACCACGAGCTTCGCGGTGAAGGAAAATATCGTGAGAATACCTGCACACACCTGCGAAGCGATTCAATGGTGCGTGTGAAGTTCCCAATCCGCACTGGGCCCGCGTGGGAATTATGGCCCAAGCCCTCTTGTACTGAGGCCTGTGTCCAGCTGTGGGACGTATATAGGCTGGGATGATGATGATGATCACTATCCACACTTGAACCTCACGTATGCGAAGATCGTATCAGAGATGGCGTCGATTGGACCACCGCGCAGGCGCCATTGCAAGCCTCAACGCTGTTAAGTGGGCCTATTAATAAATCACAGGGTTGTCAGTTCTAATTTAAATGTAAGCAAGTGTAAACCCAACTTTACATCTGCGAGGAAAGTTATGCAAGTACTATTTTATAGCTATATTCATTTTATTGATATTATCATTATTTATTACATGTAATTTTCTTAAATGATTAATACACGATTATGTACGATTATCTAATATATATTAGACCCGATTCTACAGGGGCCGCTAAAATTCCTAATTTTATTTAGACGTCGCTAAATCACTTTGCTATTCTATGAGCACCTGTCATAATCAAATGACATCGCTAATTTAATGGAATAGCACTTGTTAAATCCGCCGTCTAAATGACAATTAAAATTTAGAAAATTTAGATTTAGACAATTTAGCCGACGTGCGCGTAGAATCGCATCCATTAAGTTGTTATGTTCCTAGGGAAAAATATGTCTAAATCTAAGTAAACGAATATTTTATTTATTCAAATTAAATCATACAAAAAAAAATTATACTTAACAAAAAATTGAACCGACCACAAAAAACCATGAAAATATTTTTCTACCAGTCTGAAGTGGGAACTATGGCCCAAGCCCTCTCATTCTGAGTAGAGGCCTGTGCCCAGCAGTGGGACGTATATAGGCTGGGACGAAACTGAAGTCGGTGCCTCAGCACGAGCCAGCAGGAGTGGACCTATAGTCGTCTTCTTCACCTACATACCTACTTTATATATTAGACTTCAATCATTTTGAGGTAACAAACATAAAAAAAAATACAGCCGAATAGATAACCTCCTCCTTTTTTTGAAGTCGGTTAAAAATTGCATTAAATCCAGGGGAGTCTTTACCCAGCAGTGGCATTACAGGCCAATAAACAAATAAAAAAATAATTGCAAATTATTATACTATTTTTTTTTAAACTAAACTAACTGAACATTTATATAGGTAACAAAAAATTAAACTGAACAATGTTAAGGGGCTGTTTCACCACCCATTGATTAATTTTAACTGACGGTTAAATGTGATGCCGTCTCCGCCTATTCCAACAAAACAAACAGAGACGGCATCACATTTGTCCGTCAAATAAATTTAATTAATGGATGGTGAAACAGATGTTTAGTTTAAGTTGGTATACCTTATCTAAAGTACATTTTCAATATAATCTGTCAATTTTCTACACATTTAAGACACCCTAACGTGGGACCACTTGATTATATATGTCCCTTTTGTTGTGATTATCATCTAAAAGGAATCAAAAAAATAATAATAGTCACATCACAAAGCCTTAGGCAGCCCGGTGTTCATATCAGTAGGCTGGAAGTGTCTACAGGATTGTCAGATTCTATTGAAATGGAGTATAGATTTGTTTCGACTACCGGATGGCCGAGTGGTTAGAGAACCTGACTACGAAGCTTGAGGTCCCGGGTTCGAATCCCGGCCGGGGCAGATATTTGTATGAATAATACGAATGTTTGTTCTCGGGTCTTGGACGTTTAATATGTATTTAAGTATGTATTTATCTATATAAGTATGTTTATCCGTTACCTAGTGTCCATAGTACAAGCTTTGCTTAGTTTGGGACTAGGTCAATTGGTGTCAAGTGTCCCATGATATTATTATTATTATTATTATTATTCGCTTTGGCAACCCTGTAATGGCTAGTTAGCGCTTCTGCAGTAACTGTTTCATGTTTCATTTAAACCTTATGGGATGCTGGATGCTCTAAAGCTCTCTTTATTTTCCATCAGTGATGCGGCGTGAGCAATCGTTAAATTCAAAGCGTTCACTTGTTTTATATGTGTTATTCACACATTAGCTGTTACCCCAAGCTAGTTGTAACTGACGAGATTTCATTTTTTCAACACCCGTAAATTACTAAGAATCGAAAGAGTTTAGCCTCCTGGACATGGGAAAATAATTATTTTAATTTATTCCTCCATATATAAAAAAAATTAAAAAATATATCTGAATGATATTTAGATTAGACTTTATCAATCAATTTTCTGTCTTCCGTTTGTGTGTTTGGACCTACGAGTATCTTACTCTTCTTTGATGTAAGCCTCGTTTCATAAAACAGATCGTTGCCTAGAGCAACGGGTTACTTAGAAAATATAGGGGATCGTGCACGTGTGTGCAACCTGATCTCTAAACAAGGAAGGGTGCGAGTCGCTCTTTATCATTCTTTGGTTTTCAGTGAAGTTTTTTTGAAGTCCTACTAAGACATTGATCTACGGGCAATCAAATTATTTATCTGTGTTAGATAGATTTTCTTTTGTCCACTTCACGTGTTCTTTTTTGACGCCGAAGCCGAATGCCGAGAATAGTTGCTTAACTTTAAGATCAAAGAAGTCAAATTGTATTAAAAAAATAATGATTTTGGTATTAAAGTCTCTTAAGAGGACTTATCCAAGTTTGAAGTCAAGCGACTGCTGAAAATTAACAGTGTCTGACAGTATATTCGTGTCACTCTTCAGCTATTTCAGTATTTACTTTACACACCTAATTGTCGAAGATGAAAGCTACAAAATTAAAGGTTTAAAGGGGCCCGTGCTCGTGTTTATACTTACCTTGCGGTGTACTGCCGTTTCGCCAAAATATGTTTCGCCAAATTTCACTTCCCAAAAAACTTATCGCAATAGTTTCATTTCCCAAACGAATCTTTGGCATATTTACATTTCGCATTTTATTCATTTGGTCAAATTATCATTTGGCATAATTTTAGTTTGCCAAATTTTATTACGACAAACGTTTATTAAGCAAACGTTTTATATTGGCAAATATTGTATTCCAAAAAAATGTTTGTTCAAAATGACATTTCGCACAAACCAACCACAAAAACCAACTGCTACCAGAAAAGTAGCTTATGTTAGAACTGCGTCTTCCACAGAAACGAACTGCTGTCAGAAAAGTAGATGAGGTTAGACTGCGTCCCACATAGAAAACGGACTGCTACCAGAAAAGTAGGTTAGATTATAGGTTAAAACTGCGTCCCCCGCAAAAACGAACTACTATCAAAAAAGTAGGTTAGGTTAGGTTAGAACTGCGCCCCTCCACAGAAACGAACTGTTCCCAGAAAAGTAGGTTATTATGTCATGCGATATTTTGGGAAGAGTACATTATGCCAAACGATACATTTGACCAAATATTACTTGGCAATATGAAACATGACTAAGTAATTATTTGCGAAACAATAATTTGCCAAATAAAAATTTATTAACTGTAAATTTGCGATAAGTTTTTTTGCCAAATGATAATTTGGGTAAAATTTTTTGGGATTTTTTTTATTTTTTTATTTTTTTTTATACTACTGGAAGGCAAACGAGCAAGTGGGTCTCCTGGTGGTAAGAGATCACCACCGCCCATAAACATTTGCAACACCAGGGGTATTGCAGATGCGTTGCCAACCTAGAGGCCTAAGTTCGAATACCTCAAGTGCCAGTAATTATGTATGTAGTATGTGATACTTTGGGAAAAGTTTTTTGGCCATACATTAGTAATCCTTACCTTGCATTTGTAAAAAAAACTCATAGGTAATTTAAAAACGGCGGTTGAATCATTTAAAACGAAAAATACTTGTGCTATCATTTTAATACAAAATATCATTGATATAATTACTATTTTTGCAATAAAACGTATTTTGATTGGTGGGCCTTTTGCATTCTTAGCAGTTGTTTAAACTCCATTTCAATAGAATCTGACAATCCTGTCAACACTTCCAGCCAACTAATATGAACATATGGTTGCCTAGGTCTTAGTGATGTGACTATTCTTCTTTTTTAATTCCTTTTAGATTATAATCACAGCAACAGGGACATATATAATCAAGCGTGCCCACGTTAGTGTGTCTTAAATGTGCAGAAAATTGTCAGATTCTATTGAAATGTAGTACCCACTCACTTGCTTCGAATTTTGACTTGAACTGAATTAAATATGACAAATAAGAGCGTTGACAGGTAGCTCTAGTTACCAAAAGCAAGTGAGTGGTTAAACTACCTATCGTATCTTACAATAACTCCTGCAGCGCCAACATGTTTGCAAACTGCCAATTGCTTAATCAGGTCTTTCTGGGGGTCAATGGTCGGAGAATCGTGGGACTGGCTGTCATGTTAACTATGCTCTGATTTTAGGCCAGTTAGCAAGCGCATGCGCCGACGCGCCGTGCTCTACAGTTCTGACATTGTTCGTTTTCCATAGCATACAGGGATCAATTGAAATTTCACGAACCATCCATTTGAAAATACAAACTGAAATATAGATGCACAGGTAAACCAGAAAAATAAGACCAGCGCTGGGAATCTCTTTAGCTTGCGTGATATTTACATTCTTATATTGGTTCTGTAAGTTACCATATTTGTATTTATTCTTTCCTTGCAATGTATTTTGCATTTTCGAATACATGTAAATCTCTCTGTCACTCTCATTTTGAGACAATATCAACAAATAAAAAATAAATACTTGAATAGTTCAAAATACAACCGGATCCTCCATCAAAACGCGCGAGAGCGTTACAAATATAAATATTACAATACAGGTCGTGCCCAGAATAGAACAATTTGTTAGCAATGTCACAACCTCACCTTGGCTATCGAAACCCGTTCATGTCATCCACCATCCAATCCGCAGGATAGGCGGATGTTGATGCGGGAGGCAAAGATCTGGAAATAAACAGACGCGACGGTTTTGCCTTTATGTGTTACCTAATAGACAGAGCTGTAGGACATGCCAGGCTTGGGCACTAATGAGACGTACTGAAAAACAGCGTTGCGACATGCTGCGTGGGGTCCAATTTATACTGTTAACATTTTATTGACGTACTTTAGGGATGAAACTCAAAAACTGGCAACATTTTGACACTAAGCAAAGCGTAAGTGAAGCTCTCACCAAATCCAATTTACATACGAATCGCAAGCAGTTCTAAAAACAGTCACAAAATACGTATCGAGGCTTGAAAGGAGAAATTGACTAAGGGACATTTTTTTAAGGTAGTGAATTATATACACGTTTGGAATCAGTAAATTTTACTGATTCAAAATATGTATATAACTCATTATTTAATAAAAATATCGCTTAGTCAATTTCTTCTTTCAAGCGTCGGTATCGTTTACGCGTTTCATCTAACTGCCTCTCTATTCTATGCCCGGTGACTCACGCACACAGGCGCAGCGTCGGCGCGCGTGTGTTTGCGCGTGGGAACGCTCGAGTCGCGTGCGCCGATGTTACGTCTGTATTGTGCATTAAAAAATACTTTTTTTTTAATGTGAACGCCGCGCTTGTCTCTTGAGAGTTCGTGGTACAAAACCGCTTTGCTTGCGCTTACATTGTCAATTCTTTACGTTAGTTTTGGCCTTGATAAAATGTGGAAGTAAGCGGTGGTTAGAGGGTTCATGTCTTCATAAGACAATTTACAAGAGAGCAGCGAAATCGCGCTAAGTGTTTATCAAGAGTAGAATCCGACATTCTACATTCCAAGTCGTTACCATTACGCAAACTGGCATACGTTCCACTACTGGACACATGCTGCCTTTCAGAATGAGTTAACTTGGACCGTAGTTATCGCGTAGGGTCAGCGCGAACTGGGAACTTCACACATCTTTACGTTCTATAAAGGCTCATGGTAAATTTCTAATGTAACTTCGCACATGAAGTTCGTAAAACTCCGAGATGCAAGCCCGGGTTTGAATCACGGCTTTTCTTCCAGTGCAATTTGCATCATTGGATATTAATTCGTTTGTTGTCAAACGATATTAAAACGTTCTACTAAATAGGTATGACTAGACCAATAAACAATCTTGATTAATAATAACAATAACACAGCTCAGTTATCGTTCAGTACTTATGAGTCAGTATAGAATATATAACGCACGATTATAAAAAATAAATAAATAAAAATATAATCACGGGACAATTCACACCAATTGACCTAGTCGCAAAGTAAGCTTAGCAAAGCTTGTGTTATGGTATGGCTTCTAAGGAACGGATAAACATTATTATATAGATAGATACATAGTTACGAGTAAATACATATTAAACACCCAAGACCACTACGTTTTAAACATCCTCACACTTTTGTTTCGGTTGACATTTCTATTCCTCCGATTTTTCTGTACCCTTAGTGTATGTTTTTGGTTACAAAGTACGTCGCGATCGCGTTCCTGTTAAAATCTCAATTTGTATGGAAACACGAACATCGCAAATTGAGATTTTAACGCGAACGCGATCGCGACGTATTTTGTAATCGAAAACTTACACTAAGGGTACAGCCCTTAGTGTAAGTTTTCGGTTATAAAATACGTCGCGATTGACTGTTGTGTAAACCTGTACTTACGTTTAGGCAATGCTATAACATCCGCCATCGATTGATATCAATTGTAACATCCCGTTATTTCACGACAGACAGTGTATCCTTGACTTTTTAAGCAAATCACAGCGCGATCTGTCCACAGATAAGTAATGAGAGATCACTGCTTAGATAACCGCCGGACCCAGTGTTGCGAGTTCGTATACTGCTTTATACTTTATAGCTGTCTTTGAAGATAATTTTCTGTTTATTGTAAAGGCTGGCTCTTAGATTGCCATCAAGCGTAAATTATCTTTGAAATTGTACAATTCTATTATCGACTTTGAGATCTGCGAAAGGCAGCAAAAGTAATGGATTTGGGTGGAACTTTTGTATAGTTTGTGTTACTAAAGACAAAATGGGGTGACTAATTTTTTATTCGTCGATTGTTTTACTTTATTGTATGAAAGAAAAATGCGTGCTTAAATTGAATTGTGTAGATACCTGCGCAGCTTTCTGCAAAGTAAACGTACGAGTGCTCGTCACTGTCCCAGTAGTTGGCATCTTTAATGTTATTATAGAGGTGACGACAGGGTGTCATCTATTAGGCATAACCGTGTCGGGCACTAGGACGTTTGCCGTATTAGAAAATTATAAAAAAAGAATGAAGTTACGGGGTAACCAATTGAAATAAGGATTTATTTTTATAGACAGACTAGCGTTTGTTTCTATCCCGCGGGAACGCAATTTTCCGGGATAAAACTAACCTATGGTCTTCCCCGTAACTCAAACTAGCCGTTTACCGCAATATCATCTAGATATATTCAACTGTTTAGACGTGACGAAGTAACAAACAGACTTACAAACTCTTGCATTTATTATTAGTGGGATTTAACTCTTCTATAGCTCGTTTATTTCCAACTATAACTATACGTGGCGGTCGGTATGCGAAACATTCGCTTGGCGAGTCTCTATTGTGTCCTCAGGCTATGCGATCCTTAAGCGTACCCACTCACGCGCAACTAAACCTATCTACCTTCTAAACTCAAGCGATTGTGGACCTTATTTCTACTTCTGTTAACTGTCATAACAGATTGTAATTGGAATTAGTCTTGTGCAAAAGCTTTGCGCATGTCTGGAGCTAGAGTTCATCTGGGATCCTTTTGTGCTCCTACAATATGTATATTGTTTATTACTAATTGCTTTTTGTGCTGTTATCTGTGCACCACTTTAGCTTTTTTGTATGACTCTCGTTTAGTTTTGATTGTTAGTTTTATTGTAATTAAGGGACTGTTTTACCACCCATTGATTAATTTTAACTGACGGATAAGTGTGATGCCGTCTCCTACGATTCGAACAAAACAAATAGAGACGGCATCACATTTGTCCGACAAATATTTAATCAAATGGATGGTGAAACAGGGGGTAGTGTATCGTCAGCCAAATAAGTGGTCTATCAATTTTTAAACAAGTTCCTATCGAATGAATATGTCGTCAAAGTAAACTTTCAAGTTGACAGACATGTCTATGGGCATTATTGTTTTATTACATGCAAACAAGAGGCTGTTATTGCCTAACGTTTCTGGCGCTCGCGATCGCAATCAAAGGACAGTTTTTGTATGCGAAATCTTCGCATACAAAAGCTGTCATTTTATTGCGATCGCGAGTGTCAGAAACGATAGGCAATACGGCCTCTGGTACCTATTGATTCATTGACTGCTTGGTTGTATTCAACTGTGATTAACAGCTCTTCAAATCTGGCAAATTGAATCTCACACACTTCTGCAGCTTAGACGACAATGCAAGAACAGTCATTAAAAAAACTAATATCTGGTTGCATGATGAACGGTTCTGAGAATGAACTCCGCTTCAGTTCGAAACGCGTCAGTGCTGGGTGGTAATAGGGTTTGTGATTTACGTCTGTTCTTAGAGTGTTGAGGTGGAGGAGTGATGCAGCACATTTGTTGCATAGACTTAGATATCATTTGACTTAAGTCATTTTTCGAAAGGAACTATTTTAGACATCTCTATACCGACATACGTATTATACAACAGATCATCTTCTTAAGTTATTAATTTTACCTATAATTGTTTAAAGTGCATTAAAAAAGCTTGTGTTCAGTTTTAATAAAAACTTAGTATCTGCCTTACACCTCTCTTGTTCAATTTATGATGCAAGTTCTTTCTTACCCTCCCCTCTACCCCCGCCCGCGGCCACGCCCCGCACAAACAGCGACCGGCGCAGGCGCCGCGGTCCAATCGCCTCAAAGATCCGGATCTATGATCTAGATGTCTGTTTTTTGTTGACTGCACTCGGTGAATCATCGAGTAGGTACGTTTTAAGCTCTTCCTAGATTTCGGCTACGTTTAGCGATAACTTAACTTACTAGGTTATTCCGAGTTCAAAAATGAGGATTGGCATTTTAGCTGTATTTCTTTATGTTTGTTTACTCAGCATTTCGGCATTTACGAACCGATTGTGTACACATTTCTACTTATTGAATGTACAATCACCAGCACCGATATCTGACACAAAAAAGTAGGCATAAATATCTGATACGACTCTATTTCTAAGTGTTTATATTATAAGTTTTTTGTACTGATTTGTGGTGTGCGATAAAGAATATCCACCAGCGCCACAGAATAGATAATAGTACAAGTACAGAAGTCTCTCTGTTTTGATTTTCACAAATGCCGCCTTTTTATGTGCCTACATAATTATTATTAACAAACGGACCGCACGCGAGCAGCCGACATTGAGCTCTCTGGCGCCGCGTGAAGGTCGACATTATTCCACACCTTGTCAGATATTCCGAAAATAAGGTTGTTAATACTTTAATAGAATACCTATTATACTATCAGATTTATGCTGTTTATAATATTTACTTAGCGGTTGCACTTTTATTTATTCTATCTATGGCGCAGGGTCGAATATTATGTAAGAATAAGCTAGGTACCAGTCTAGTCCAGCGCAACTATGCCACAGAATATAAATACAAGCAGTAGGGAACCTTCGAACAAATCCATCGAAACGAACGCACTCATACAGACGCGCGCCCGACAGGGCCCCAGAGGGATCCGCACGGTACTGCAGTCGCGAGTGACGCGTCGAGACGAGCAGTGCCCGCGTTGCGTTGTTAAATTGCGTGCGCTCGAGCGCGACTATCCGCGAATCCGCGATACAGAAAAATAAATAACTAAGTATGCCTGGAAAATATTATGCAGTGTATAGCTGCTTAAACACCAGCTATACCAAACCAGGACTTTAATTTTTTAGACTCCCCGCTGATGTTGAAAGGTAAGAATGATTTATTTTACTATTAAGTACCTACTAAATAAAATGCTTTTTCTTTTAAATAAAACGTTTGGTAATTTTGGTGATAGGTAGGTATTGCCCGTGATTTAAAGTATATAAATTGTGTTAATTTTTAAAAGACGACTCAGGGTTTTATTCTTTAAGTACTAAGTACCTAAGTGTTTTTATGATGTAAGTGATTTTTAACCCCCGACGCAAAAAGAGGGGTGTTATATGTTTGACCGCTATGTGTGTCTGTGTGTCTGTCTGCGGCACCGTAGCTCTTAAACGGGTAGACCGATTTGAATGCGGTTTTTTTTATTTAATAGCAGGTTTTTTAGCGATGGTTTTTAGACATGTTTTATCAAAATCGGTTCAGCCGTTTTTGAGATATGAATTTTAAAGTGACGAAGTCGGGGGTTTTCCAACTTTTTGTTGGTTAGGTTATATTAATGATAGTTTAAATTTTTAACCCCCGACGCAAAAAGGGGTGTTATAAGTTTGACCGCTATGTGTGTCTGTCTGTGGCACCGTAGCTCTTAAACGGGTGGACCGATTTGAATGTGGTTTTTTTATTTGATAGCAGGTTTTCTACCGATGGTTCTTAGACATGTTTTATCAAAATCGGTTTACCTATGGATACTTTCCGGCTCCATCATCAGATCAGCTCGATGGTAACATAATAATATTGTATTGTCACCGAACATACATAAGGATGCAAAAAATCAATTAAATTGGACATCGGGAAGTAGACAAATTGAACTTGCAAGATTTGACCCAAATATACAATATACATACATATATACATACAATTACAATTAAACAAAACTTGTAACATAAGGCCTAATAAGCTGAGGTACAGCGCGAAATATATATTTTTTTCAATTTTACAAAAAATAAGTTGACAACCCTAACGCTCCTTTGGAGCGTAGGCATTTATCTTTGAAATGATGCTTAGCTTCCATACTGCTTGTATTTATATACTGTGACTATGCTTAGTGACTCTCGTTGCGAGACGTAAGTACCCGTCACTTTCTCACAGTAGTGCACAGAAAGAGACAGGTAATATGTACATCTCATGCGAGAAATAGTCACATGTTACAGTTGCTTCAGAATGGCTGGTAAGTGTTATAAGTATAAATACCACGCAAGGTACACATGCAGAAACTGTTATACCTACCTACCTATTAGGTAAATGAATACCGAACATATAAATCAGTTTACACAGGTGTAGGTATGGATTATATGTATATGTAGCTACCTACCACCTATTTTAAATAAGTATATGATATAAAACATTTGTGTGTATATTTATTAATTATTGTTATAGATTTAGGTACCATGACAGTAGATATAAATGAGTAATGAATGTTTGACGACCGGATGGCCCAGTGGTTAGAGCACCTGACTACGAAGCTTGAGGTCCCGGGTTCGAATCCCGGCCGGGGCAGATATTTGTATGAATAATACGAATGTTTGTTCTCGGGTCTTGGATGTTTAATATGTATTTAAGTATGTATTTATCTATATAAGTATGTTTATCCGTTGCCTAGTGTCCATAACACAAGCTTTGCTAAGCTTACTTTGGGACTAGGTCAATTGGTGTGAATTGTCCCGTGATATTTATTTATTTATTTATTTTATTTATTTTAATGAATACCGTACCTTTCGCTATCTTTCTCACTTGCCGGAACCGAGAAAAACTGACAATTACAATTTTTTTCATTGTTCCGACAATCGGCTGCAATGCAGTATTTTTTTGGATACATATTGCCAATTAAAATTATGACACGCGTTTGCGACGTAAATTGAGTCGTACTGCGTAAGAGGCGCG
Source organism: Choristoneura rosaceana (assembly GCA_037349165.1). Classification (NCBI taxonomy): domain Eukaryota; kingdom Metazoa; phylum Arthropoda; class Insecta; order Lepidoptera; family Tortricidae; genus Choristoneura; species Choristoneura rosaceana. Next base: position 4,029,168 of record JAZBNJ010000006.1, on the reverse strand, counting down.
CGCGTGCGCCACGGGTCAGTGCGCGGCAACCACTGAATCGCCTCAACGTTGGGGAGACCCGGTACGCACTTTTTGCTCGGCGGCGGAATGGCGTAGTGACACCCCCCTGCCAGCGCCGTTCGCAAGTACGGCAGATGCTGATCTGGGACCATTTCGTGACATATATACCCTTTTTTTTTCTCTATTTTATTTTTTATTCATTGTTTGTCACGAATAAATGTTTTCTTTCTTTCTTTCTTTCTTTAATATTTGTATTTGTATTTTGTATTTCTAGGGCCGATATTAATGCAGAGAATTTTTATCATGATCAGTGAAGATCACATCTGTATTTTAAGATGTTTAGACTAGTTTAGACTTACGTTCTTCACTAAGGAACCCCTTACATCCCCTAAATTCAATTTTTTATGTTATTTGTATCTTTTTATGTAAATACTAGCTTTTGCCCGCGGCTCCGTCCGCGCGGTATTCGGTTATCGCGCGCTGTTCCCTCGGGAACTGTGCATTTTTCCGGGATAAAAAGTAGCCTATGTCACTCTCGGGCCCATAAACTATCTCTATGCCAAAAATCACGTCGATCCGTCGCTCCTTTACGGCGTGAAAGAGGGACAAACATACAAACACACAAACACACTTTCGCATTTATAATATTAGTATGGAAGTATGGATTTTTAATTAACCTTGTTTTACCAGTTTTCATAGTTAAAATAATTGTAATCAATCAGTCAGCCATTCAATATAAAATTTGCGTAACTTTGCAACTCAGTAAATTCTAAACAGCTGCAGTCCAGTTTTAATGGTTTTAAGATAAACTCAAGGTAATAAAATATATCATTGCGAATAACGTACCTGTTAACGTAACGTAACTGTACTATCGCCTATGGTTTCCCATGACATTTCGCGTCCTTATCTCAGGATATTCTCGTAAACCCTTGTGAAAGTTTATACCTTTCATATTGTCAATTACTTCTTATCGGCCCGTGTCGGGATAAAGCGAGATTTACCTGAGTCCAGCTCGAAGGACCATCCGGCTCGAAGGACTATCGGGTTCGCGGGACCAAAAGTGTAGCTTAATTGTTAGTGGTAAAAAATGTAGTTGGGTTTAGATTTTTTTTTGGGGATAGTGAGAAAAGTAAATTAAAAAAACTTACCCAATAATGATTATGATGGTATGGACTTTAAAAAGAGTAGATAATTATAAACTCGATTTAATTTATGATTCTGCAAGGAATTTGAAATTCGTAAATTTTACTTTTAAATCTAAAGTGTGTGGGTACTTCTGAACAAAATAAAACGTATCAGGCTAACACACACGAGTAATTTGCCTCGACGTTTCGGCAACATTGCAGTGGCCGTGGTCACGACTAGACTGAAGTGTGGGGTGTGTTAGCGTGATAAGTCCCGTTGGTGGTATTTTGACTGACTGAAAATCACGAAAGTTTAAACTTTATAAAATAAGACTTGTCTTTGAAACATAATATAAGGTATTTCAAATAAAATAAAATGCAGAATGCACCAGGCTAAATGTAATAAATCAACTATAAATTTACATACAAAGCCTAGAAGCTAAAATGGAGCCTGTGTAAAGGTGAAATTTATTGAACAAGCAACGCGCAGGCTCATAGAGCCGGAATGTCGTAAGCGACATCGCTTTTTAATCTTTATCAAGCTTTCGTTAAATTAAGAGTTTAAAAGGCTACATATTTTGTTACGTACATTTTTTACCCCACAGGATAGTAAATTTTCCGAAGGCATACTTTTTCTAAATCTTTCTAGAATTGTCGAAAATTCCCAAATCTAACCTTACTTAATGTAAAATGATGAGTAAAATGTTTTTGATAAGTAAGCAATATTTTGTTTGAAATTTAGCGATTCCGATTATTTAATTTGTACAAAACTTAGTTAATTTAAAAATACTAATGAAAATTTCGTATAAAATTTCAGTGCAAAAATAAACATGTTTTAAAATAAAATAAATCAAAATGTGCAAAAATTTCGTCAGCCGAGCTTCAGTTTTTCACAATACATTTTTAAATTACCAATTTAATATGATCTTTTTCGTGTCGCTTACGCCGTATCTGCAACGGGCGTGCCGAGATGAGGTAGAGCTGCGCTTGCGCTACCGGTCTATATGGCCGTTACTCTTTTATTTCTTGTCTGTGGTGAGCGGCTAATTATAGCTGTAATAACTTCATGCTAATAAAGCATTAAGTTTTCTGTAAATATGTCTGTTTATGTTTTGCTTTAGTCGATTAGCTCTGCCTGTTTAAGGATTTTTTTTCACTTTTACAATCTTACAAATTACTTACTACCTAAATTAAATAATTTCAGCATTTGACGTTGCTGGCCTAGGCTATCGCAAAGGCTTCCACATGAAAACACTGTGATAACGTTAGAATTTAAAAATAAATAAACCAATATTTAAAAAATAGCAGTAAAATAATGTGCCTCTAATTATCTCCGCGTAAAAGTGCCTAAAACGCTCATGGCATTTCCATTGAATAGCTATGGACGTAGCTTTGCCTTAGAAATGTCTTATAGCCCCAGATAAAACCTGAGTAAATAAGTGAATGTTTCGTGTTATCTGTGGGAAATTCCCACTTACAAGTCGTCAAACATGCGAAAGAAAATGGTGGAAGTCTAAAAGGACCTGTCTGTATACATATAGTGCAGTAAATAAAGGTAGTGGACCCAGCAGTAATTCCTCAGCCCAAAAAAACTTGACAGTATGATAAAGTATCAATAAATAAAGAGTATTGTATTTTATTGTATTGTATAAATATCCAAAAAAAAAAAATTTCTTCGTTCAAACTTTCTTCAACATAGACATACTCATGTAACGTATTGGAACAATATATGAAATATAAAAAAAAAATCCCAGCAGAAATTAAATTCAATTACTAATATAAACAGATTTGTGTTTCGTCACTACTTTGAAAAAAATCTCGTATCTCAAATCAATATGCGAACGAAATTGAACCTTGACGTAATGGTCATAAAGTGCACTCGGAAAAATTATCCATTTCGAGATACGAGTTTTTTAAAAGTAGTGACGATTTTTAGCTTATAAATACCTAACTTAGGTGTTTTTTTTTGGATTTTTTATATTTTAGTTACGGCTCATACTATACAATAACCAAGCAAAATTTCATCGACTGAGGAATTAATGCTTGGGTCTCCATACAACAACTTCCTTCATTTACTGCACCAATAGTGCTGTTTAAAAAAATGGCCAAGTGCAAATCGTAGATCCACCGAGAGAAATGCCTGGCCCCCTCCTATCGCAAGTGGCTAAGACCAGTTGACTATGGCCAGACTAGGATCGGAAAAACTAGAGAGCTGGTTTGAGATATCCAGCGCCCGCATTATCGGCTCCCTTCCTGTTGCGGTGCAGTCGTCAAAGAAATTGGCTCGCTAATGCTTTAGTAATTTTTTTGTTCGTTTTAATGGCGACGTAAAGCTTGATAGAAAAGCAGTTTTAATAAAATAATTTCGTTAGTATAATAAAATTTGTCAAGTTAGGTCCATGTTATGTAAAATGTCAAAAACAATTCGCCTTTTCCGAGTTCTGTTTATAACATAAAATAAGGAAACTTCGCGCAAGCGTCACCCACGTTCATTAAGATAAATAGAGCTGTCAAACGTGAGTGTCCACTCTGTTAATTAATGAGTAACTGATCTTTGATATCGGTAACAACAGTGCTAGCTTCTTGAGCAAACCCGTTTGTATTGTGATTGTGACGTTGGTTGGAACAAAAAATTTATCTTTGACTTGATGACTACCTTTTAGGTTCTGTATATCAAAAGAAAAAAGCTTAATAGGATCATTTCGTTCGTCTGCCAGGTCGCATTCAATTAGTCCTTTTGCTCAAGGGTCCATGGAAATATCAAGTAGTAATTAATATAAAAAACATATCATGCTACCGCAAAAAAATCGAGTTTAAGCCATTAAAAGATAAAACGTTTTGAATAATTGTATTTTTATACATAAGTCGTAAGAATCACAACAATTCACAACATGTAGAGGAGTTTTTGTTTATATTTAATTTTTAAAGAAATTCACTGGATTATTATACTTAAATAAAATAAATATATGTATTTAATTATGTATTTATCTATATAAGTATGTTTATCCATAGTTCAAGGTTTGCTTAGTTTAGGACTAGGTCAACTGGTGTCAAGTGTCTTATGATATTTAAATATTTATTTTAATTGAAATACTGTGGAATATAAATTTAATTTTTGCGTGCTTTAAAATTCATACGAGTGACTCGCTCTTATTTGTCCAGTTTTACCCTGTCTCAAAATAATTATGATAAAGATGCCGGCATGAAGGTAAATCTTCATTATGGCCCCACCAATAAATTGCTAATACTATCTGATCTCATTATGAGACTCGGGAAAAATAGTTGCCCGCGACAACGGCAAGCTGTCGAGGTTATAAATTGCCTGTTCAGTTGTTTTAAAATTAGAACTGTTATTTGAAAGGCAATCACAGTACCTACTCCTAAAGATATTGACAATTGTATTTGTTTCTTTACATAATGGCAAAAATATTTGTACAGACAAGTGCTTAGCAATTTCTTCGGGATACACTAAAAAAAAGAATTGCTAATTGTAACAAAAAAAATGTTGCTTGTAACATACAAAACTAAGGTTTTCTAGTAGGTAAAAGTTAGGCGATGTTTTACAGAATCAGTTTTGCAATATAAGCATTATTTTGGCTAAACGTCAAGTAGCCAAACTAGTACAGCTATCCTTTTTTTGCAGTGTAAAAATTAGCCTACATTATTCAGAGAAAGTGCTTTTTATTGAATATTAAAGAATTCGTGGTGTAGACCGTATCCGTATACATATTCTTATAAACTTCACAAAATGAAAGTATAAAACAAATTAATTGCAATTGATTGCATTTATTCGGTTAATTGCTTAAAACTAAGTTATAAACCCATTTTTCGGAGCACCCGCCAAATCCTGTCACTATCCAACTGATATCGTCTTAAAATAACCTGATTCATATCAGACCAAAAATAAACATAACAGGACCGAAATCTTAACTAATTGCTATAAAAAGTAATCTAAACCGGCTACCTGCGCGCGCTTCGGTATTATAAATTGCGAAACCGCCCTTTTGAAAAAGAGTCCCTTTCAAATATATTTAAGCAGTTTTCAACCTTATATTTCGCGGAATAAGGTGCAGATATGCCAGTCTTATTAAAATAAAAAGTTTTTGTTTATGGAATTTCAAAATAAACTGCAAAAGACGCGTCAGTTTTATGCCAATTTTGTTTATAATTCGTGCTAAGCTAACCCAACCCAAGACTAGGACTTCTAGAATAGAAGTTCTCCACTCGTGTTCTTACTACACATACCAGACTTTTGTAATTGTTGCCAGTTCTGCGTTGACTAATTTACGTAAGCGCCAATCACAACAAATATTCTTGAATGGCTTTTACAAACTTGTCAATTGAAATTACCTAAACACTGGCTGGAATATTGTATATGAATTTTAAGGCCTTGTATAGTTCTTTAAAAAAAATACTTGCACACATAGGCTCCCACTCTGAACACCTAAAACGTCACGATTCACGATCCCAAGCAAGAGTCCTAATATACCCTTTGCGCAATTGTTCAACTTGCAAAAAAAACACAGCTTAAACAATACGCACTTCCATTCAAAGTGAGCTCTAAAGTTTAAGACTATGGTTTGTCTTTGGTTGGTTGGTATTAATCTGATGCGGGTGACAGCGTGCGTGCGACTCGGCGAGGCACGTATCAGCGTTTTGTATCTGTGGTACGCTTTTGGATTTAAGGGTGCGAATTAGAATAGCATTATAGGCTGAGGTGAAAAGTTGTGGCGGTTAGGTAGTAAGAACAGAGAGATAGATGCGACTTACGTATTTTATCCATATCAGTCAGTATAAACACGAAGCTGCTGTACGATCTCTGAATGATGAATCAAAGCAAAAAACTCGCGGCTTTTTCAGTTTACTCTTTATGTATTACAGCCGAAGTGTTAATAATATGAGCTGCTTGGGCTTAATATACCTAACATTTTTTTTTATTAAGTATAGATTTATTCGCTGAAAAATTGAGAGTCAAAATATCATGTTATTTTCTTTGAGTAATACTACAATAACCTACGTGTACATACATGGCTTTTGATTTATAATGAAAACTAAATATAGGTACGCATGTATGGGTATAAAAATATAAGAAAGTTTTGTAATTTAGATATTACTGACCATAACTGGGAACTAGTCTTTTTAAATATGTATGTGACGTAAAGATTTTAAGGATACGTAACTGCTACATGCTGGAAGACTGCTTAAGTTTTCTACCTACGTTTTGTCATGTTCTTCTAAAGTGGGTTCAAACGTAGACTCATGCGCACGCAAGTACAATCATGCGAGTAATACATTGCGGGTCTTGAATACATCACATTTTAAGAAGTTCAGTAGCCCCGTAATCTATATCTACTTGGATGATTTGACTCGTATCGCGACAACCCGGCAGACATGACTGTAGTTTCGAAGTCCCGGGTCCCTTGATATTTGCGTACAAGCACCCTGAGCTCGGCGTGGGTGCGCCCACGCCGACCGGTCGGGTAAATAGCAAGGTTCAACACTCCCTGTAGGGCTACTACGAAATTCGAAATTCGAAGTTCGCATCGTTCCGTCCCTCTGACACATAGTATTTAATGCGAAAGTGAGAGAGGACGGTACGATACGAACTTCGATTGTTGAATTTCGGAGTAGGCGCTCTGGACAGCGTTCACCTGGGCCGCAAATAATGATAAGAAACGGACTAAATTACAAGCGCCTGAAGTACAAAGATAGCGAAAACAATGGGAAAAAAATAGAAGCAATGTCTGTTTCTTACAAATTTATTGTTGACTAGCCGACTAGCAGACGACTATAAATCAAAAAATGGAACAGTTTTGCGCGATAAGTATTTTATAAATAGTTGTATTTAAAACAAATGTATGTCGGTCAAAACGTCGCCTGATATGCACATACGAGTATTTTAAAACTACATCTTTTAATACAAATAGAGAAATAAATCAATTTTCACAAATATTTACTAGTTTTGTCACAAACCTTAGTTTAGTACTTAATAGCCACAAATTTAACTGTAACTGATATCTCGCCATTACTAATCGTATTGGTTTAATTCACGTCAGAATTTACATAAACGTGGGTTGTTGGTTTCATTAAGGGAGCGAAGGCGTGATTATTACTTATTATGACTTATTACGCTTTGGTTAGCGGCCTACGCTGTTGATAGGTTGCCCCTTCCATTAAAAATTTCCCACAATCATATCACACGAAATCCCACTAGCTCACTAGTAAATATCATAAACGTCGAAATACGATGAAGATGTGCGTATTTGTTCTTCGATTATAAACTTCTTTATGGGTTTAGACGTGATAAATGAAAAAGAAAAACAATAATATGGATGGATTATGGTAGACGGGTGAAAAGCGAAATTTTCTAAGCATGAGATTCCTGACACCGCTTCTTTAAGGGAATTTACATGTCGCTTAGTATTTTTTGCCTGTTAACTATTTTTGAATCTACATAGATGCCCTTAGTCACGAGAATGTTTGCATACTACAACAATACAATACAATGACTCTTTATGGTCAGTCAGCATCAAACGTAGTTGTCGTTGTACAGCCACGTACTTAGCGCCATACAAGATTGACAAATGTGTTAATGTGACAGAGTAAAAAGTAACCAGCTAGTTTTGATGCTGATTGTACACCAGAAATAATAAACACATTGCAGAATTAGAAATATTCCATACATAAGATCATAATTTATTCGTTTATAGTAACCATTTCTCTTAGGAAGCTAAAATTCAGAAATATTTGTCGCATCCACCTTAGGGTCCATCCAAGGTCAGTCCAAGAATCCCGGAGAATATTGTACAATGTATATCGAACGGTGGCGAGCGCTCACAGCGGATGTGGCCAATAAATAAAGCAGATAGTACCAACCACGACCATGCTCGAAAACCGACCCCACTAAAAGTTCCTCCTACGTTGCGCGATTTCCCAATTAACTGGTGCACGGAGAACGTATCGACTAAGCAATGGATAGGGAATCAGAGGATTCACTCGCTTTTTGCGAAGGTAGATTGGAGTGCCGCTCGCGGTGCAAACGCTGTTGTATATTGAAATATGACCGCGCCTCGCTAACTAATTGACAGTTTTTGTAGAGACACTTTATCAATTTTTAAAGGAGATTTTACCAAGAGATCCTGTAAGTTGGAAGTAAATAATCCCTTGAAATTACACGCTTGGACTGAAATACTGTGCGGAAAGGCATATGGGCCAGAAAACTTTTTTACCGACACTAATCTGTCCGCAACATTTTTCAAACAATTGCAGATTTTTGTAAGTGAACATGTTATTTCTGTAATTTAATAGATGGTGTAAATTAATACATGCCATCCTACGTATGTTCAACCTATTAAACCGTTGAATATCTTGTTGGAAGTACGATTTTTTGGTAACGCCAGAGACAATTTTTGGTAGCGCAGGAGACGCCAAGTGTCGGTAAAATAGTTGATTGGCCCATATAGTAATTGACATACTCTTCAAACCTTTATGGACGTACCGGAAACAAAACAACACCCGTAACAAAAGACTATCTCAATTAAGAAGTCGTCTGAATACTTGGACATCACCACTGCTGTACCCGATACTGCGTTGTAAAGAATGTTTTCGTAATAAGAGCTTAATAGACAGTCTGTACAGTATCAAAAGGTCTGTTTCACGCTATAGTCTTGCTCGTTATTGCTTCCTTTAGTTTTCAAACGAACCTCGCGATACTAGCGCCAACTTAACTGTCGCAGAAACCCTTAATGATCTTCAGCTTTTTATTTTTGTAACAAAAACAACCTGTAGCCTCGTGCGGCCCAATGTGCAATAGAATGTACACAATAAGTTCAAGGGAATTAGGAATCTATGACAGTGTAACAAAGTAAAAATTCTTTTGTTTTTCTTTTGTTTTGCACCATGGCAGTTTGACGGAAGTTTGACTTTATTCTCGAAACAATTAGATCCCACCAAAAACATTACATGTAAAAAGCTGCAAGTCTCGCAACGCAATGCAGTTCTTGTAATGCTAAAAAGGTTTGAGATGCAATGTTATACCAAGTCGGTTATTTTTGTCAGTACCGGGGGGTTTCCATAGAACTCGATTTTCACCAACTTGCTTATTTTAAAACCATAGAAAAATACAGTTTATAGTTCTCAAATAAAGAGTAAACCAAATTATTTTTAAACACATAAATGACTTGGCCATCGCAAGGCTACATAATGACATAAGAATTATAATCATCAACGTCAGCTATTTCAAGTAATTATAATTAAAGATAGCGCTAGCCCCAGCCTTGCAGTTTGAGTGATACACATAATACGAGAATGACTAAAGGTTGAGTGCGATGGCCAAGTCATTATGTGTTTAAAAAATAATTTGGTTTACTCTTTATTTGAGAACTATAAACTGTATTTTTCTATGGTTTTAAAATAAGCAAGTTGGTGAAAATCGAGTTCTATGGAAACCCCCCGGTACTGACAAAAATAACCGACTTGGTATAACATTGCATCTCAAACCTTTTTAGCATTACAAGAACTGCATTGCGTTGCGAGACTTGCAGCTTTTTACATGTAATGTTTTTGGTGGGATCTCATCACTTTTTGTAGGCAGTTCTTTTTTTTTCGGGTACTACTTCTTGTAATAACGCACTACTATCTTCATTTGTTTATCCTTCCTTGTCCATCGTCCATCGTCCATCCTCGTCTATCGTCTATCGTCCATTCTCGTCCATCGTCCATTCTCGTTCATCGTTCATCGTCCATCGTCCACTATCATCCATCGTTCATCCTTGTCCATCGTGTGCCATCCATCGTCTATCCTCGTCCACTATCCATCATCCATTCTCGTCTATCGTCCACCGTCCATCGTCTATCCTCGGTTATCGTCCATCGTCCATCCTCGTTCGTCGTCTACAGTCCATCGTCCGTACCGACTGTCGTCGTCGTCGTCGTCGTCGTCGTCGTCGATCGTCGGTCGTCATCCGTCGTCCATCGTCGCCCATCGTTGAACTTCCGTCGTCCGTCTACCGTCTGTCGTCCATCGTACATCGTCCATCGTCCACCCTCCATCATCCGTCGTCGATCGTCGGTTATCGTCCGTCATCCGTCGTCCGTTGTCTTGTCCGTCGTCGGTCGTTGTCTTTTGTCCGTCGTCGCCATCGTCTATCGTTCGTGGTCCGTCGTCTGTCGGCGTTCGTCTTCTGTCGTCGTCCGTCGTCTGTCATCGTCCGTTGTCCGTCATCGTCCGTCGTCGAACTTCCCTCGTCAGTCATCATCTGTCGTCTGTCGTCGAACTTCCGTCGTCATCCATCGTCTTTCGTCGTTCGTTCGTCTTTCGCCCGTCTAACTTCCGTCATCCGTCGTCGTCCGTCGTTTTCTGTCATCCGTCATCGTCCGTCGTTCATCCTCCACCATCCATCGTCCGCACTGGGCTCGCGTGGGAACTAAGGCCCAAGCCCTCTTATTCTGAGAGGAGGATTGTGCCCAGCAGTGGGACGCATATAGGCTGGGATGATGATGTGATCCATCGTCCGTCGCCCATCGTCCATCGTCCACACTCCATCGTCCAACGTCCATTTTCTACCCATCGTCCATCGACCATTATCCATTGTCCATCATCCATATTCCAATTTCCATCGTCCATCCTCGCGTCCACTCGCATCGCACACACATTCACAAACAAACGAACTTTGGTACTTATTACATTAGTAAGATAAACAATTTCATTTTAACCCTTAATACTCAGGTATTAAGACTCAACATTAATACGTATACAATATGACTACGTTCAATAAAGTCATTGCTGTGTAACTTTGTAATCGCTAGTATTTATATGGGATTACAAACTTACTTGTGCAGTTTATATAACTTTGAAACGTGACTGAAATTGCAACATTTTGGATTTTTTTGTGACCATGTAGGCTAAAAACTAATTATGTTTAAAATTTGGAGCTTGTGGGTCTGCTAGAAGTACCTTAGAATTATGATGATCAAAAGTCAGTGTATAGGTATGTCAGTGACAAAACTGAGGAACTTTAACATGTGATAGTTCTTAATCTACGTGTTCGAACTGAATGTAATTGATAATATATCTAAGTCCCATTAGGCCCTATAGGTAACTGAAAATTCAGGGTTCTAGCTTTAGCCATAACAAAAATACAGGGTGTTGAAAATAGCCTGAATGGCTTCGAGAAAAGTATGGTACGGCCGTGCCTTTGTTTTTTTTTGCTCGACTTGGCGGGGGCACTGCCGTGCCCCCAGATTCTAATTTTTCTGTCAATTTTTTTCCAAAATATTTATATGGTGGACTTCAGGAGGGTAGATCATCTAAAACTCAGACAACTAGGCATCAGTGATATTGAAATATATAAAGTCAACGATTAAGAACGCGATTAGAATATCAGATTCTTATCAGAAAGAGATGGAAAGGTGTGCTCACACGTTTGATCACCTTTTTTTAAAACCATGCGCTATAAATTTGCTCTCTTTTTCAGCTGCACATCACGCTACGCCGGAGAGTTCTGCCAGCACCTCAACCCCTGCCACAGCGAGTCCAGCCCTCGGTGCCAGAACGGGGGCACCTGTAGGGTCCGACCTGGCGTGAGCGGGGGCCCTCCTTCATTCGCCTGCGACTGCCCTTTGGGCTTCAGCGCTTCCCTCTGCGAGATCAGGGTGCCGGCTGCGTGTGATTCTGCTCCTTGCCTCAACGGGGCAACCTGCAGGCTGACCTCGCTGCATTCGTACGAGTGTGACTGCCCACCTGGTTATACTGGTAAATACCCTCAAATATTAATGAAGTTTTATAAAACGCTACGAACACTTCTGTTAAATTTTCACGATTACATATTCGTTTAAATTGTCTTACACACTGTTGCTATTCGTGTAATCCTTCGTCGTCCACCACGTCGATGGAATTCCTCACGGCGGGGCTTCTAGGTCTTTTGCTTAGCGGTTGAATACCCACATTTTAATGGAATGAGGGAACGAGTGCGTAAAACTGTTAAGACAATTGTGACGATTGTGAACACTTATAAGGGAAATTGTACTGAAGTGTCTGGAGTTAAAATGACGGTTCTCGCTTGGTCAGTAGACGTAGCTTTCAATTTATATTTACATAATTTGTTTCAAAGAAACCAAATAATCTGGTTCCTAAACCTTCGTAAAACCATGTCAGCGTGACATTTACGTCATTGGATGAGCATTTTTATAGTTGTATGGTAACCCAGGTTTCAATATGGCAGACTGTACGTCTGTTGAGTACAGTTGATTCTTTAGGTACAAGAATGGACGCTTTTTTTTAACATAGAGCTAAACGAGAACCGCCATACCCTGCATTGCATGACAAGCACCTTTTAATTTTAAACATACATTTAATTGTAATGATTAATATAATACACCACATTACTATCTCATGACGCACTCCATAATTAAGAGTCTGGGATAGATTTTAAACTGTCATTTTAAATGTTCAATTAATACGTGTGTAATACGGTGTAGTGTATTAATTATGATTGTTAAAAAATATTACACGCGAATTTGTTACTATAACCATAAACAAACCATTAAACTGAAATTGTTCACTTGCAATCTTGGATGAAAGGATCGTCGTAAAGCAATGACTATACAATTTTGCAATCAAGGAACTTTGTACGGGTTATTGTTTGATATCTACCGGCAACAAGATTTAAAACATAACAGGTAGAAAAGGCGTGAAATTAGCTTTTGATGGAGATTTATTTTATTTACAATCGAAGTTTTTAAATTATATGGTACTATTACCTCATCATCGTTTGTCTCATGACTTTTGAAAATGAAATGGACTTGCACGAAGCTTCTGTATTTAGGTACTTAAAATACACAATCATACATATAATACATCCCTATCCCTACTTCCCTACTTAATATTATAAATGCGAAAGTAACTCTGTCTGTTACGCTTTCACGTCGAAACCGCTGAACCGATTTTGATGAAAGGTATAGAGATAGTTTAAGCCCCAAGGATGAACATAGGGTACTTTTTATTCCGGTAGAGAGCGCCACCGGGCGATAACCTCGGTCCGCGCAGACGAAGTCGCGGGCATAAAGCTAGTATGTAATAATGGATTAAGATGTAGTACCCATTGAGACCTAGTGCAAAATAAAACTAACACTAACTGCTCCCTGTTTGTGTGCAGGTAGTTTTCCTTAACCGAAAAGCTCACGGGAAATTTAAAATTTCGTAATCTTAGAGGCTTAAGCTGAAGTACTAACCCAGGATCCTCTGCTAGAGATACCGTCTTTTAAACCACTATAACAACAGCTTTTACAATACTTGAATTTTAGAATTTGAGATACGAACGGGCTTTTTCTTTGTTTGGACTGAACAACGTCAGACAACTAGGCACTCCTCCAAAGTCTTGTCCTAAACAAACTAGTGTTGGTTCTGTTGATTGTCAGGATCATTTTAAAATAAGCCATGCTGCAATTGTCCTATTGATGTTACATTGCACGCCAAAAATCTATCAGTTTAAAGGTTAGTTCGTTGTCTCCCGGTTATTTTATTAGACGAGACGCATTCAGCAACGCAGAAAACTAAAACTACGAGCGAATGACACAGTCGCGACAGGTTTCGTGCAATTAAAGAACCGCTTTCGTTGTTCGAGTGATAATTGCACTTGAGAAGAGAATCAAGTTTCGCCACGCCATCTTAGACGATGCCGCGTTAGTTCAATCTACAGAATAATCTGAATAAGTAATAAATAATAAATGCCAATAATAGGGATGTTGGCGCTATTAAAAAATAATTCGAAGGCATGACTCATACAACCGAACATACAACCGAATTGATAACCTCCTTTTTTTAAGTCGGTTAAAAACCCCCGACTTTGTCACTTTAAAGTTCAATATCTCTAAAACGGCTGAACCGATTTTGATGAAACATGTCTAAGACCCATCGCTAGAAAGCCTGCTATCAAGCAAAAAAAGCCGCATTAAAATCGGTCCACGAGTTTAGGAGCTTCTGTGCCACAGATAGACACAGCGGTCAAACTTATAACACCCCTCTTTTTGCTTCGGGGTTTTAAAAATACAGTGTGTTCGTTTAGCATTGACGAAACGTTAAAATCTCGCATTTTACCCTAAGAAGTTCCGAGTAAACGAGCCAAAGGTTCAGTTCAAATATTTAACTTCACAACGTGTCTGTGAACCTTGAAAAACCATAATTGGAATGGCCATATAGAGATGGCGGCAAGCGACTGGCTTTTTAGTTTTTACTATAGATACATTCCCTTTTGGCTAACAGCGACAGAGCGGTGGAGAATAGAGAATTCTAGAAACTATCCACTATTGTTAATCATCATCATCATCTCAGCCTATATACGTCCCACTGCTGGGCACAGGCCTCCTCTCGGAATGAGAGGGCTTGGGCCATAGTTCCCACGCGGGCCCAGTGCGGATTGGGAACTTCACACGCACCATTGAATTGCTTCGCAGGTTTGTGCAGGTTTCCTCACGATGTTTTCCTTCACCGCAAAGCTCGTGGCAAATTGCGCACATGAATTTCGAAAAACTCAGAGGTGCGAGCCGGGATTTGAACCCACGACCCTCTGCTTGAGAGGCGATAGGTCAAACCACTAGGCCACCACGGCTTGTTAATGCTTGCAAAGTTTATGCCAAAAAGTCTATATAGTTATGAAAATATAGATATACACTTATACAGACAGTTTAGCACGGAAAAAAAATTGGTTTTTAATGATTTTTTTTAATATACCTGTCACTTTCTCAAACGCTTTCCTCTATGCAGCAAGTAGGTATAGCGCAAGTATATCTTTCTCTGTCTAATCTTGATTTTCAAACCTTTATACCTTTGTTATTCGAAAAAGTAGCTTAAAAATTGTTCCTCTATTCGATGACAGATGTGAAGTTTTAATTTATAAAACGTTTAAAAAATTGTCAAATACAACTACTATGTCTAATATTTCTAATAAAAACGTATTCTTCGTTTACATACGAGTACCTATACTTAATTCCTACTAGCCGATGTACTAGTGGTCATTTAGAAATTAGATATTTTTCTAGCTACATGCACTAGGTCGTAATGTAACTTTTATCTCACACAACAACTAAGTGAAAGCCGACGGAAAGTGGTCAATTACTGCCGGGAGACTTTAGTGTGTGTAATCAAACAAATTGGTATGTTATTGTGTCACAATTAGTTATATGCGACATAGATATTTTTGAAAAGTTGCATGTTCGAATAATCGGCGTCGAGAATTTTTTCCTTTTTCAAATTATATGCTAGGACTTTTGTAAATTGAAATAATACTGTAACCCTTGTCCATAAAGAAAAGGTATGCCGACAAAATAGTACAATAAATAAATAAAAAAATTTTTTTTAGAGTACCTCCCGTAGACGTACAGTGGGGGTGTTTTTTTTCTCATCCAATCGTGTAGTGTGGGGTATCGTTGGATAGGTCTTTTAAAACGGTTGCTGAAACGATTTTTCGATTCTGTGATTTGTTTGCAAAATATTCAACTTTAAAATGCAATTTCTCATTAAAATCGAGCGTCTCAAAAACAAATCGACATCGATAAATCGATCTAGCTTGGTGTTATCTCTGGGAAAACGCTGACTTTCGAGTTTCAACTCGAGCAAAGTTCGGTCGGCCAGGTACTTCTATTTATTGCACTATCTTTAGAATCTAATACACTGCTTGCCAAGCGATACAAATTTGAATCTGCTGCACTCTGCGAATGCTTGCTTTGCTTGTTATTTTTAATATTACGGCCTCAGAAGACGCTTGCAAGGCGTAAAGGCTTCATTGCCAGTGAAATGGTCTCTATCTCACGCAGAAGCTTTAGGAGTAAGTGAGAGAGAATTTCGCGTTCATCTGACTTTTCTAAGAACTGATTTCTTTGTAAATTTAAGCACCATTTAGACTATTCGAGAACTAGCATGCAGGTTTCACTACATTGCGGTATTTGTTTGTTCAACTGAATTCATTGTCCCTCAATAGTCTGCGATGTAATGCAACTTGTATGCAAGTTCTTGGATGGTCAAAATGGCGCTTTATAGGTACGAAATTTAGCACCGAGCAACGGAAAAGGCACCGTTTCAAAATGACGTAAATGGTTGTCTGAAAATCTAATGATATCTTATTAGATAATTGGAAGTATCTTTATTATTTACCAGCTTTTGCCCGCCGCCCGCGTGGAATTTGGTTATCGCGCGCTGTTCCCTCAGGAACTGTGCATTTTTCCGGGATAAAAAGTAGCCTATGTCACTCTCGGGCCCATAAACTATCTCTATGGCAAAAATTACGTCAATCCGTCGCTCCGTTACGGCGTGAAAGACGGACAAACATACAAACACACTTTCATTAGATTGGCAGTAAGATCTTTTTAACTTATAATCTTGTTTTGTTTTGAGTCGGTTAACTTCACAACGGTTTTATATTTTTGTTTCATTTGCATTGCATCTCTCATTCGCATTGCTTGTTTTAATTTTCTCTTTATATGTGTCGGTGTCTTTTATCTCACTCTATTTTAGGTCATCTCTTGCATTCAAACTTGACTCAATTCTATCTCTGTTTTTTATTTTAATTAAATAAAGCCAGCATAATCGAGATAGCATAAAATAATACGAGTAGGAACTTAACATACAGAGCTGAAACTTTGAAATGTCTTCTCACTGACTCTCCGTTTCATCATCCATTGATTACATTTATTTGACGGATAAATGTGATATCGTCTCTGTTTGTTTTGTTCGAATACACGGAGACGGCATCACATTCATTAAATAAAATTAGTCAACAGCCCCTAAATGTCATATTTACTTAGGAAATTTTCCACCAATCGTTGTAAAATCGGCAATACGTATTTTATTTAGCAGAAATCAAAGATTTGCGATGCAGTTTTAGCGTATTTTATTCGATTAAACTGAAGCATCGCAGATACCTGTCAGATAGAATATCAGGAACTTATCGGCGACTTGCAACATGCCCTTATTATAATAGAGTACTCATACAATTTTAAACGAGTGAACGCCGGCGCTCGGAAACCGCGCTCCAGTTTAAACTGGTTTGAGGTTTGACCGTACACTCACCTCTTACTGTTAAAAACACATTTTATTGTCAAATTCACTCAATCAATTTGTCTTTGATTAGTGTTTCTGTGACACCAGATTTGAGAGAACCAGAGAAATCGGTACGGAAATATGCAATTTAAACTACTCATTTGTATATTTTTATAGCTTGGTGTGAAAAGAACCAAGAATGGTTCTGACAGATATGAAACTACCGTGAGACTCACTCATATTAAATGATAGTAACGGATAACTCACGTCTTAAACAGAGTTTAGCTCGCCGTGTTTCGGGCTATTTCGCAGCAATTCCTCGAGAGTGGTGGCGCGTAGCGCGCGTGTTTCGGCAGCCGCCGAGTTTCGTTGCTCCTAGGAAGAAGGGCGAACTAGCTCGAAACAGTCGAGCTAAACTCGATTTAAGACGTGAGTTATCCGTTTAACAGACCTCTCGATACTAACACCATCTAGCGATATTTCGACTCAAGATCCATGTCACAAAATCACACAGACGCTGTAAGAACACTGTAGATTTTAGCGTAGGTACATCCGATTTATTCCGGATCCTGTAAGAATATCGGAATAAAAAGTAGATTATGCTTATGCTTGGTTTTTTTTTTGAGGTTCAGCTGATACCGCATTTCATCCAAATTCTATCAGTCTTTTTAGTATACATACACACTGTCCGCGACTCTGGCTATACAGACTTCGTTTATCGCTATCTCGTGGGAACTATGTAATATTTTTTCCAGAATAATAGCTATCCTTTACACGATTCTAACTTACTCCATGATTAAATTTCGTCTAAAGTTGGTGTGCTTAGTATTTATAATGTCAGTAAGATATTAGTAAGATTAATTAAATAGTTTTCTAATAAACAGCCGCGGTACAAAACAAATATCGAGCTACCGAAAGGATATTCAGCACCCGGAAATCCAAAAAGGTATCAAGATTCTGTAATAGATTTAAAAGTTTCGAAAGGGATTTTTACATCACCTAGTTCTCAAGTAGAGCTTAATTAAATATTTTTTTAACGACAGTTTCTTCTAAATGACAAATTTATGTTTCCACATAAAAACTGTGGTCCAACTCGTCTGATACAACTATAAAATGTTAATGACATATTATATTAATTTGAATGTTAAATCATTTAAAAACTGATAACGTTCAAAGGACCTGAGATTATCACACGGTTCTTAAATTTATTGGATAGTGTAAGAGAACTTAGAACATGTTATTTTATGTATTAAAAGACAGATGGTCAAGTCATTGGTCAAAGTTTTGAAAGCAAACGCTTTGGAGGATATTATTTATAGCCTGGAATACTATAAATACTCACAAATCAAACTTTAATCTTGAACTTATTACAGGTCAAATCAATCCTTCTATGTTTTAATATTACTGTGTAAGTTTAATACACGAGAAACTTCCTTTTTGTGAGTAATAGTATTCAGAACTTTCAAGAAACAAATAATTTCTTTAATTTGTCTACGTTTTTCAACTTTTCTTAACGGATATTACTACTACATTTAAAAGCGTTTCCAAAGTTTTTTACCCACACAGTGACATCAAAATCTACTTTGTGAAATTTGTAAAACTAAATATAATTAGGGGCTGTTCCACTACCCATCGATTAATTTTAATTCACGGATAAATGTGATGCCGTCTCCGTCAATTCGAACAAAACAAACAGAGACGTGATCACATTTATCTGTGAGATATATTTTTAATCAATGGATGTTGAAACAGGGGTTAATATACATTATATCCTCCTCCATTACACACTGACACTGCAATATCCTTCTTATAGTTTTTACAAATGTTTCCAAGAGCCCGCCTAAATAAGGTGCCTTGGGACGTAACAAAATTACAAATGTACGCCGTTATAAGCCGGTGACCATGCGCTGTCGTGGTAATGGTTGCACAATTGTTATCTATATTAGGGATATAATTTTATTGGCCCTATATATCTTGGATAATGTCGGCTTAGTATTGTAACTTAAACGTTTTCGTAAAGTTTGCTAAATCGTTGTAAGTCATGCTTCTAAACTAGAGGTAGCGTTAGCGACTTATAATAAGCTTGTTACGTATCTATATCTATAAAAGAGTCCTGTGACAAAGGGACATACGAAATTAACGCAGGATAGATAGAAAGCTGGACAGTTTTTTCCTTTTACAAGTGCTACATCGCGGAAAAATCTTAATATAAAAATAGATGTCTATACGTCCTGAAAAACCAACTCAAAGGTGTCATCCCAGATATAATGACGTGCGTCCATGTCTAACTCATTATTGATAACGAGATGAACGACAATGAACACCGTCTGCCCATAGACTAGATGAATAAATCGTGAAACACGATGCGAGCGGAATTCCAACTCTATCGTGTAGTAAGAAAGGGAGCTTGCCTTTTCGTTTTCCACCTTCTCCAAAGCCAACCAGAGACTGATCCATTATAATCCGCAGGTGCCGAATGTTCCCACGAAGACCATTGCGCTTCCCAACCATGCCGGAATGGGGGCCGCTGCGTAGCCGACAACACGACAACAGCTGGTTACTCCTGCGCGTGCCCTCCCGGCTTCACCGGCCCTCGGTGCACCGATGACGTCATCGAATGCATCAGCGGCTCAGGCCCGTGCCATCACGGAAGATGCTTCAACACCCACGGGTCGTACACCTGCGTCTGTGAGCCAGGGTACACGGGGAGGGATTGTGATGCCGAGTACGTCCCTTGCGAACCCTCGCCGTGTCTTCATGATGGAAGATGCACGCCGCTGGACCAGCTGAGATACGAGTGTGAATGCCCTGCAGGTGAGCTTACACTTTACATATTAGTTCTAGATCATGAAATATCAAAATCAAAAATAGCCGCGTGTCAATCAAATTTTTCCGCCGTTCTTTCCCCTTTCAGCGATATACTGAGCCGGGACCGTCTTATAGCGGCAACACTTCTTTTTGTTATTTTTCCTAACCTTAATGTACATTGCTGTTATAAATGAATTATTTTCTTTCTTCTTTCTTTCTAACTAATTCATCACCATTACTAATAGATGGTGATCTTTGATCAAATACATTGTTCTCAATTTTAACTTCATAAATAATTCAATTTACAGCAATCTTATTGGCTTCTTTGCAATAAATTCTTTTAGATGCATCAGTAAATCTTGAGCAATAAAGCAGTTTTCTCAACTAAGCTAAACACATAGTACCTCGTACACAAGTTTTCTCGACATAGCTCAGTCATTTCATAACATGACCAGCTCCTTTTTTGTAATACTAGACGTCATTCCATCCTCATACATTACTTTATTCGGCTAAACGTATTCTAATCCTGCTAGAACTAGTCACACAACTAATATAGTGCTAAACTATACGAATACGTACTCTTATATACTCCATTTAATTTAAGATTTAAATTAACGGTCAAATTCTAATACACATTTCTCGGTATTTCGAACACAAATTGACTAAAAATACCTACAGGTACATTTATTAGCGGTATTTACTATGTTTTTAGTATAGAAGTTAACACGATTTTAAATAGTTTCATTGTTTCATTTAAAAACGTGTGCAAATTTCACCGTTAAGTTTCAAATGTTAAAATAAATGGAACATAGATATAAAGCCGACGTTATATCGAATATTTAGCTCTTGCCCCCGACTTCGTCCGAATAGAAACAAATGAAAATTCACCCACTCTTTATCTGTGAAACTACTGCGCCTTTTTTCCTTCAAATTTTATAATAATATTTAACGATTATTTTATTTGGGTTTTTTCTCGGGAAGCTCGGGAGGGTTTATCTAGAATATTGCTTACTAACCTCTACCTGCGGATTCGCACCCGTAACATCTTGTTCCTAATATTTGAATTAAGGTTCCTGGATTACGCGGAGTCTCGTGGGGATTTCTAAGAATTGCATCGTAAATTTCATTAACTCTTCATAAATAAACTCGCGCCAAATGTCATGTCTCTAATTCTAGTGGTTAAAGTTACATTAAAAGATATACCCACTCTAAATACATAGGTAGGTACATAACCTCCTCCTTTTTTGAAGTCGGTTAAAAATTAATAATTAAAAATTAATAAAAAATAATTTATGAAAATAATTAATGGGATAACCGTAAAGTTATAATTATAATCAACTAACTAAAACTATATAAAGTAAAGTAAAGTTACAAAAATTTGGAGTTGAAATTAAAAATACAAAAAGATTCCAAAAACCAATCTTAAGAAGGTAGAATATCTGCAAGTAAATTACCTGGTTTTAATAAAGTGCGTTTCCCACTAGATAGGTAACCAAACAACCAGTAACTAGGTAGAATATCTGCAAGTAAATTACCTGGTTTTAATAAAGTGCGTTTCCCACTAGATAGGTAACTAAACAACCAGTAACTCGACTTGAACGGGCCACATCGATCTGGAAGTCGCTCGTAGCCCCCGGCCAGCACGAAGTGGAAAGTAATGCTATAATGCCATAAATAATGTTTGCTTAGATACCGACGAGGCAGACTAACTAGCCGCCTGGGGGTTACTACAGAATTCGAAAATCGAAGTTAGTATCGTACTGTCCTTCTCACTCTTGCATTTAATAATATAAGCGTCAGCGGGACGGCAGGATACGAAGTGCGAATTTCCCACTTTGTATTATAGGCCCTGGAGCTACGTTTGCTTCGCTCCGAACGAAGCTGAACGAGTTTTATTTCAAAAACAGAGTATGTACAAATTTGAAATTAGAATTGAATTTTGTTTTTAATCTTTTTCGTTTCCAAAAAAAATACTCGATATTCTTAAAAGAAATAGAAATGTATGGTTTTTGTTTATTGTTAATTTGAAAGGTATTTTACCAAGAATGTCATTTAGAAATTATGCATTTAATAAGTAGTTTTGTTTTCCGGGTTAAATGAGAAGAATTTAGTACAAAGTTTATTGGTAAATCGGTAGCGAACTGAATTTAAATAAATATCGTTAGATTTAATCAAATAAAAAAATGATAGCACTCAATTTAATTAAAATTAGTTACGACATAAATAATAAATAATAAAAATCTCGTGTCACAATGTTCGTTCCCGTACTCCTCCGAAACGGCTTGACCGATTCTCATGAAATTTTGTGAGCATATTGAGTAGGTCTGTACATCTATTTTTCATATTACTACGCGGACGGAGTCGCGGGCAACAGCTAGTAACAAATAAAAGCCTTGTCAGAGCTGTCAAAGTATTATTTTTTAATAGTACTTAATCTAAGTTTAAAATTTCCCATATTAAAAAAAATCTGTTAAGTATCTCCAAAATGTCTATTTTAACTATCCACACATGTGACCCGATAAATACTTAGACATATGGGGTTGAATGAGTCATTGCACTATGGTTCCCACAGTGACGTCACAACTTCGCCTCGAGTGACATGTCCTTAACATACCTAATATTAATGTTCAACACTTTTTTGTGACCGGGAAGTGTTGCTAGTAACGAACTTTAAGCTTGAAGTACTTATAACGGGAGCTGAAGCACTGTTCCCTGATAAACTGCACGAACGCGTTGGTCAGGAGATTTACACTAGGCTTTTTGACATCACCAATGAATTGTTCTATTTTACTTTTTACTGCGTATACATATTAAAAAATTATTTTCCCATAACATACCGTACCATATATCTATGTCAAATACTCAAGAAGAATATCCAAGATGCGTATTAATTAAATAAGTATTTTATTTTGGCCCTATAAACCAGATTGATTGCAAAATTAATAGTCTCTTTGATAGAATTATATAGCTAATCTATTGAGTTTGTAAAGGTAAGTGACGTGATACCCAGATGCCATACAAAACCAACGGGAGAGTCGTGTTTTGATGCATTTTATGAGTTGTCAAAACTAAATTTCTACATATATTTGTAATTGATTTCATTAAGTCATGCTTATTTACTAACTCAATTCGATTTTAGATTTGTTTAAATCAAAGCATCTAATAATTAAATTTTATTGTTTTTTTTTTGACTTAAAATTTGACTTGTATAATGTATGAATAGTTCCCTAATAAACAAATAAATTATGTTTTTAATGAATTGTCAACAATACGAGGACCTTAATTTTGCTGTTAATTGAAAATTCTGATTCCTGAATCTTCGACTTATTGTTTTATGTCAACTAATATATAATTTCCTTCAAACATTTCCCTAAGATCTTGCGTCAGCGCAAACTGCCGCTCATCAGCAAAATGATGATTTACCCGAAAAATTTGACAGATGACGTAACGCGGTGGCTGCGCAGGGTTCATTAGTTTCATTACGCAGAATGGCGCGCAATTCTGAATGTAGGTGAGATGAGTCTACCGCGGAAAACGAAAGTATTATTAACACATAGCAAATGACTCAGTCTGTGGAAAGGTTCCAACGGTACCCCAATTTTATGTGCAGTCGCACAAACCGAATCATGGGATGGATACTTTGTGCCACTACTGTCATGTTGACCGTACTTGCGTCAAGGATATCATGGTGAAATTGATTCTTATAAGGTTTCGCCCTGATTGGTACAATCAACGAGTATCTTTACTAGTTAAAATTTTTGTCTTGTTCCATGCGCGTCCCTATTGACATTTTATTTATTTATTTTAGGGATAATAAACCATTATACATAAGATATTACAATGTAAGTTACAATAAAGTGTAACGAGTACTGTAAAACTAAAATCGGTTGTCAAACATCGGACTGCTGTACATTTAAACTCACATAAATTAAACATAGGTACGTACAGTCAATTGCAAAAATATGTATACACTTTAGTACCTTGTCACTTTAACCACTGTGACAGTTCATATATGGCAGTTCAAATATGACGAAATTAGACAAGGTACTAAAGTGTATACATATTTTTGCCCTTGACTGTAGGTGTATACATACACATACGTACACCGGATTAATTTTATAAACCATTGTAATAGATACAAGTACTAATATAATTCAAGGATCTAAAGACGACTTCTGTAATGAATGCTCCCTGCTACCATTATGATTACCAGGAACATTTTGATTCAGTTGTCAGTCATATATATTTGGACACCAGATGTGATGTGTTTCAGTGATATCGAAAACATATGTAGCCTTACTCTTGAGTAGCTCAATAAAGTAATAAAACTGTAATATCGGCGTGAATTCTGACACTAGTAATAAAAAAAAAATAAAAAAAATTCGGCCAAGCGCGAGTCGGATTGGCACACTGAGAAAAGTAGTACTTATACATATTTAACACGCAACGCAATTATAACGGTATGTATTTTGAAGTATCTGATTTTCGTGGTTGAAATTAAACGGCGGTGGTGATCTCTTACCATCAGGAGACCCACTTGCTCGTTTGCCTTCCAGTCGAATAAAAAAAAGGTTTATTTAGTTTCACCTGACCCAGTGTGTGCCAAATTTGTGCCCGTCGCTTATTTCTAATAGTCGAAATTAATTGCATAATATTAATTAAACATTAAAATGTAGATTTAATGACAACTAAAAGTACAGTTAGGAAAAGATACTTATATTAAATAAAATAAATATCATGGGACACTTGACACCAATTGACCTAGTCCCAAACTAAGCAAAGCTTGTACTATGGACACTAGGCAACGGATAAACATACTTAAATATAGATAAATAAATACTTAAATACATATTAAACATCCAAGACCCGAGAACAAACATTCGTATTTTTTATACAAATATCTGCCCCGGCCGGGATTCGAACCCGGGACCTCAAGCTTCGTAGTCAGGTTCTCTAACCACTTAGCCATCCAGTCGTCTAAAAAAAATTTAAATGTTAAAAATGTTTTTAGATGAGATTATTTCAATACATTCCGTATCGAACATTTGAACTCTTAAACGGTGAATGGCATCGACTTGAAACTTGTCACGATACGTACTTTGGATGGCAATAAAAATACAGTCAAAAAAAGTACAGCCATAGGTAGTTTATTAGTTAGATTATACCGGGTGTGGCTTATAATACGAGCAAAAAACTAAAACATAGATGGTGCTCGTCAAAATGAACAACACTACTTCAACGACTTTTAAAAATAATGGAGTCATTAAATTTCTCTTTTTTCATACAAATTAAATACTGCTATCAATGTACGCCATCCTAGAACCTCGCCAGTTACGCTACAAAATCAAGCATTTTGCTTTACATTGCTTTCCAATAAACTTAAAAGTGTAATAAAAATTAAAAAACGAATTATTTTTAAAAATCGCTGAACCCCTTTAAGAGGCGTGTGTACAATTTTCTGCAGGGCCGACAACGCACTGGCATCGCTTAAAGCGCTGCGGGTGTCTATGGACAGTGGTGACTTAACATCAGGTGACCCACTGGTTCGTTTGTCTGGCCTCTAACATAAAAAAAAGTAATAAAAATTAAAAAACGAATTATTTTTAAAAGTCGCTGAACTAATGTTATTATTATTATTATTAATGTTGTTCAGTTTGAGGAGTTATGATCTATGTTTTAGTTATTTGCTAACATTACAGGCCACACCCGGTAGTTATAAAGAATGTTTCCATTTTTTTCGTATAGTTGAAAAGGTCGTTCACCCCTTGCGACTGCTGAACATATCAAGTTATAATGTAAATCAAACAAGGCTTTGTACCAGATGGCCGTGGGAAACTATTGGTGTTAATTATAGCTAATTATGGTACACAACTCAGTAATCGTGTTTGCTAATAGAAGTTAACGTCGAAAATGCTAAGTAGGTACCCATCAAACGGCAAGTTTACAAAGAATAATGGATAAAACACAATGAACTTTTGGCATAATGTTAAGTGTTGCTTAACGGATTGCTACCACCATCTCGCAGGTGGTAGGACATTGTACAAGGTCCGCCCGGATTGCTACCACCATCTTGCTTGCTAATCCTGCCGTGAAGCAGCAGTGCTTGCACTGTTGTGTTTATTGGCACTTGAGGTATTCCAACTTAGGCCTCTAGGTTGGCAACGCATCTGCAATACCCCTGGTGTTGCTGATGTTTATGGGCGGTGGTGATCTCTTAACACCAGGAGACCCATTTGCTCGTTTGCTTTCCAGTCGTATATAAAAAAAAGTTTACAAAGAATAATGGATAAAACACAATGAACTTTTGACATAATGTTAAAAATGTGCAAAATTTGATAACTTTACAAGATTGTTAGAACTAAATCTGTGGATTACACGATGTCAAAGATCGTCTAATAAATAGTTTCCTTGAAAATGAATCATACACACAAACATCACGCCTGCATTCCCAAATGGGGTAGGCAGAGCACACGAAACGTAACCGCTTCGGAGCCACTTTTAGCAATTTTACTCGTAGGTGTTTTTTTGAAGTTTGACATAAATGGTACAATAGTGACAAGTTGCTACCCTGTCGCCTGCGGTATACCTTAACCTATATCCTCAGTCGCCTCTTAACATCCACGGAAGAAATGGAGAGGTGTAATTCTAACCCGACACCATACTGGTTGAAAATGATATCAGGTAAAATTTTAATTAAGATCGAAAATAATACATTAAATACAAAGCAGAAATACACACTATAATAAAAATAAATTAAAACTAAAATTAACAATTAATAAAAAAATTGCAAAATATCAAGAAATCTAAAAAAAAGAATAAATCATAAAATAAAATAAAATAAAAGCTACTCAAAACCCGTCCGCCTCGTACTTGGCCCAAACGTACCCATTACCTCAGCGGCATTACCCGCACTGAGCCCGCATTACCCGCGTGGGAACTACTGCCCAAGCCCTCTCATTCTGAGAGGAGGCCTGTGCCCAGCATTGAAACGTATATCTATGTATAGACTGCATATTTCTTACATCAAAACGGCGGACAAAAATTGTTCACAGCGCTGATTTGTGAACCTTTTACTATAGTTTGTTGTCGTCCGTGACAGGGGTTGTGTCAAAGTAATATTGATGATTGATGCGCCGCGGGGTTTGTTCCAAACAACCAGTCTAGTGCCGTAAGGTACATAGATGTTAATAGTCTGAGAGGGGGTACGCATCAGAATATCGAATGTTAAAATATCGAATATACTAAAATATCGAATGGGTCATAATATTGAAAGGTTTATTTTCCGAAATCGAAAACTTTCAGGATTAATTAAAACGGCATCGTATGGTTAATAGGTTCGGTTAGATTTATAACAATCTAAAAAAAATACAGTCTGACCTTTCCGATATTATGACCTATTCGATATTTTAATACATTCGGTATTTTAACATTCGATATCCGGCAGATTGCTGATTTGGAACCATTTCGTGACATGCATAACTATATTTTGTTTTTTTTTTTTATTTATTTTATTTTGTCACGAAAAATTGTTTTCATTCTTTCTTTCGATATTCAGATACGTAATACTAGGGGGAGTAATAGCTCTTAAGATAGTTTTACCGTGTTTTCAATGTCTATTTCTGTCCTAGGTTACCGTGGCCAGAACTGCGAGATCGACATCGACGACTGCCCCGGAAATCTCTGTCAGAACGGTGCAACATGTATTGACGAGCTGAACACCTATTCTTGCGAATGCCCTCCCACTTTCACGGGGTCGCTGTGCGAAACTGATGTCGACGAGTGCGCTTTGAGGTAAGTAAACCACGGCCTCTGTCATGAGTGACGTAAAGGATTGTTGTTGTTTCTTTAAAAAATATGGCTCTGTCCATTGGAGGACAATTTTGCCAGTGTCTAGTAGTTTTGCTGTTGTACGGTAGAAAAATTCTAGAAAACGAAATATGAGAGGTGATGGTGGATGAACGATGACAGCGCGAATCCGACGTAAAGGATGTTCAGGCTTTTCGCAGAATAGGGATGATGACACCACCAAACTGACGTACTTTTTATGAGCTGTAAAACACAATTATCCCGTAGAGTTTCAAGTGCAATAACGAATTGTTGGGGCAGTAGCCTGGTGTAAGGTTTTCAGGGTCTTCTTCAATAAGAATTTTATTTAAAGTTTTATGATAAATAAAATATTAAAAATAAATTGATCACGTGAGTACAAGAGTTGTTGATTTCGAAAATTTAAAGAAATGTGTCGGCTCTGGCCGTGGAAGCTACTTTTATACAAAAAAACAGCGCCACTAGCGGCGAAAGCAAAAACTAAATTAGTTCCGCGCAACGCCGCGTGAGGTCGCTAGCTGACGCGTCGACATACTCGGCCGCCTTGAGAGCGGCAGCTCTCAACAGGGATGAACAGCTCCTCGTCCGACGTAGCTCAGCCATCAGTCATCTTTAGGTGTAGCTCAGCCATCAGTCAGCTTAGGTGTAGGTACGGGAAGAGGGCAGATTTTAGTGAATGCCCTCTTAATGATGCCCGTCGCTGTTTTGATGTAAGCGACTCTGGATACGTTGTCTCGACCAGGGAAAACGGTCAAGACTCTGCCCAATTGCCATTTGAGCGGAGGTTGGTTGTCTTCTTTGATAACAACCAAAGTGTCTTTTTTTATGTCATCTTGATTGGTTTGCCACTTGGTTCGCTTCTGGAGCTCAGCGATGTACTCGTTGGACCAGCGCCTCCAGAAGTGCTGCCGCAGTAGCTCAATACGCTTGTAGCGTGTAAGCGTATGGATCGGCGGGGGGGTCGTCGCCGCGGTCCCCAGGTCCTCGCAGGCGGGAGCGGTCAGCGGCCGGCCGATCAGGAAGTGCGCCGGCGTCAGCGGGGCGAAATCATTAGGGTCTGACGACATAGGATACATGGGGCGGGAATTTAACACGGCTTCAATTTGTGCCAAAACCGTGCTAAGCTCCTCATAAGTCAAATTAGCATTTCCCACTACGCGCATTATTGCACGCTTGCTCACGTCTATACCTTTTTCCCATAATCCGCCCTGATGTGCCGAATAAGGACAAATAAATTTAAGCTCGATATGATTATCAGAGGCAAAATCAATAATAGACCGAGAGCTGTCTTGCAAAAAATATGTAAGTTCTTTTGCTGACCCTACGAAATTACGCCCGTTATCCGAAAAAATCTGTATAGGTTTTCCTCTACGAGCAATAAACCTCTTTAATGCCATCAAATAATATTCAGTTGACAAACTAGTAACTAATTCCAAGTGCAACGCTCTTGTTGCAAAACAAACGAATAAACATAAATAACATTTCTCGAGTTTAGCACCCCTGCCTTTCCGATTCAAAATGTACAAGGGTCCTGCATAGTCAACACCACAGCGAATAAAAGGAAACCCTGCCTCCAGACGTTCCTTAGGTAAGTTACCCATAATAGGCTGGTAAGTTTTACCTGTTAAACGAATACATTTTACACACTGCCTTACAGTCTTTCTTGCCATATTTCTACCTCCTAAAGGCCACCAAGTATTTCTAATATGAGCAAGAAGTAGCAAAGGCCCAGCATGCAATAATTTAATGTGCTCATATTTGAAAAGTAGTTGAGTGAAATAATGTTTACTACACAAGATCGCAGGGTGTTTTTTACTATAGCTAAAATCAATTGAATTTACTAGTCTGCCACCTACTCTAATAATATCGTCATTATCTAAGAATATATTTAGGCTTGACAAACTTCGTGAAGTTTTAAAAGGTTTTTTATTAATTAACAAGTCGTATTCGACCGGAAATGACTGTCTTTGAACAGTTTTTGTTAAAAGAATTAACGATTTATTTAATTCTGTAATAGATAAAGCGCCGCTTAGTTGCTGCTGTTTGTCAGTTACCCGCACGTTATGAATAAAGCGTAATACATATGCATAAGTACGCTGCAATCTGCTAAACGACGAAAATCGACTAAAATCAAATAAGTGAGGCGAATTTTCGTTATCTATTTGTACTCTTGTTGACAGCACAACGTTTTCTTTTTTATTAACTTTTAACTCTGGCAATTTTAATTGCTCAGTCGAAAAATTTAATGAATAATTTAAATGACACTGACGTAAAAATAATGGGCCGTGCCACCACAAATCACTATTAGTTAACTCGTCTAGGCTACAACCGCGGGATAACAGATCAGCGGGATTGTTTTCGCTACGAACATGTAAAAATATGGCGTTACCTGCGAGCTCACTAATTTCAACGACACGGTTCTGAACAAAAGTCTTTAGTTTATGTGGACACATTCGCAACCATCCTAGTGTTATTGTGGAATCGGTCCAAAACACAATTTTGTCAAAACTAACGCGCAATGATTTTAATATTTTATCCATTAAACGCGCGCCTACCAGTACACTTGACAACTCGAGGCGAGGTATACTCAATGTCTGGAGAGGGCTCACGCGCGTCTTAGCACAGAGTAGATTGACTGTGACGTCACCGTGGTCATTAAGAGTGCGAATATATGCACAACTACCATAAGCACCTAAACTTGCATCACAGAATAAATGCAGTTCGATATGTTTACTATTGTGGCCAAATGCATGACGCGGAATTCTAAGATTAGGTAAATTTGATAATGAATTAAGAAACTTTTCCCAGCGCAAAATTACATCATTAGGTAACGAGTCGTCCCAGTCGACCTTACTCAACCACAGGGTTTGTAACAGCACCTTAGCTACAATAACTACTGGACCAAGCAGCCCAATTGGGTCGTAAATTTGAGATACAACGGACAAAATAAAGCGTTTTGTAACTTTAGTTGTATCTTTGTTTACCTGTGACGTAAAATGCAACTGATCTGTTTTATTAAACCATCCTAAACCTAAAGTTTTACTAGCACAATTTTCACCAAGTGATAAATGCTTTGAATTATTTATGTTACTATCGGCTAGTCCTACACTGGAAGCTATAGCGGGCGAGTTGGAAATCCACTTACGAAGTGGTAAGCAACCGGACATGCACACCTTTTTTACTTTATTGCATAAGGTTGACAAATGTAATGAATTGTCACTACCGGTAATTAAATCATCTACATAAAAATCTTCTAAAATAGTACGAGATACCTCTTCGTCTTCGCATTCCAATCCTAGCTGTCTAACGCACCTAATGCTTAAATAAGGCGCAGACGCCGTGCCGTAAGTGACGGTGTTAAGTTGATAAACGTCTAAAGGGTCACTTGGATTATCTCGCCATAAAATCAACTGTAAATTACGTTGGTCTTCATGAATTTCAATTTGTCTAAACATTTTTTCTATATCTGCACATGCGACATATTTATACTGACGAAATCTTAATAAAATGGAAAATAAATTATTTTGTAAAACAGGGGTTTGCAACTGTATATCGTTAAGCGACATACCTGAACTTGTTTTTTGACTCGCATTAAAAACTACTCGCAATTTAGTTGTTATACTATTTTCACGAAAGACTCCGTGATGTGGCAAAAAATAACAAGGCAAATTATAATTGTCAATACGACTCATATGTCCCATCTCTAAATATTCATGAATAAACTCGCTATAGATCTGCTTGTAGTGTGGCAAGCGCTCAAGTTTGCGTTCTAGCGATAGAAACCGGTTCCTGGCTGTCGTGTAACTATCACCTAACAAATTAGCCGATTCCTTGAGTGGAATCCTAACACAGAAACGTCCATTATTTAAGCGTTTGGTCGTTTCATTAAAAATATTTTCACAAGCTCGCTCGTCGGCCGTTAAATATTTTTCTGTTTTGGAGATTTCTTCTATCTCCCAAAACTTTCTTAATTGCTCGTCTATAGGTAACGTTTGAGTAAAACAACATCGAGAAACCTGCGTATCACCGGCAACGGGCCCTGATACTATCCAGCCTAATTTGGTATTTTGTAAATAGGGTCCTTCGGGTAATCGTATTCTACCTTCCAGTAACAAATCCCAAAAGTGGTCCGCGCCTATTAATAAATCTATTTGCGACGGCGTGCAGTATGACGGGTCCGCGAGTTTTATGTTTCGAGGTACCTTTAAATCTACGTCTATACCTGCAGCCGGCATGATAGTGGTGATACTAGGTAAAATCATGCACATTATTTGCGTGTTGTAATCATCATTAAAAGAACGAATATTAATTTTACAAGAGTGGGTAGACTGCGTAATCGTCTGACCAACTCCTGCGATTCGAACAATGGACTGTATAGGTAAAGCGTTTAGTTTATTAAAAAATGAACTTGTAATTATGCAATGTTGGCTACCGCTGTCTAATAATGCTCTGGCCTTATAATAATTATTGTCACTGCCTACTATCTCGACTAAAGCTGTGGATAATAAAACAGTCTCTAAAGCGCGTCTATTTACAAGGCTCGTACTTTGGGTTGCCAAAATTTGCGGTTCTGATAAAATAGGATTTGAATTTGTTATATTATAATTTTTCGTAGTGGGCGATTGTTGCAGCGGCACCTTAGCTGCTTGAGACAAATGTAATGCGTTGTCTTTATCGCATTCACTATGAAGTAAACTATTATGTTTTTTATTACATTTTGTACAGGGACCAAAATGACAGGCATTAGCTGCATGTCCCACGCGTAAGCAATTCTTACAAAGATTTTTAGTGTTAACAAAACTGAGGGAAAGGAACGATAATGTCAGACCCTTATTCCTGATTCTTGATGCTTCTGATGCGGCTCGAAGGTCCAATGTTGGGGCAGTAGCCTGGTGTAAGGTTTTCAGGGTCTTCTTCAATAAGAATTTTATTTAAAGTTTTATGATAAATAAAATATTAAAAATAAATTGATCACGTGAGTACAAGAGTTGTTGATTTCGAAAATTTAAAGAAATGTGTCGGCTCTGGCCGTGGAAGCTACTTTTATACAAAAAAACAGCGCCACTAGCGGCGAAAGCAAAAACTAAATTAGTTCCGCGCAACGCCGCGTGAGGTCGCTAGCTGACGCGTCGACACGAATTATGTCGTCACTATCCGGCAACTCAATCAACTGACTATTTATTAGTTTTAAAGCAACAAGAAATCTAATTTTACAGTAAATCGAAAATTAATGTGGTTTTCAGGGCTAAAATAAAGCGTTTTTTTTTACTAGTGGTTCTTTTTATAATGTAAATGAGCACTAAGAAAGGATTTTTAGAAATGTATCTCCTAAGGGGGTGAAATGGGGGGGGGGGGGGGGGTGAAAGTGCTGCAAGAAACAAAAATATACCATTGCCAGCTCAGCAGATATAACGCTCTTAATGTATCAAAATTATTTTGCTCGTATTAAATGCAGTTCAAATAACCCGGGACATAATAAAGCATTAATTGAAATCTTCATTCATCAAAATCGAAGGGCAGTTTCAACGCAATGGTTAATACCAACAAGCACGGACAACTACAAATCATATCCCTTTCTTTAGGCTTGATCTTGGCCAGGTAATTAAGGCCACTCGTTATTAAGCCCCGATCGTACTCAAACAATTTCACGATGATAAAAGCCGAGCCAAGTCGCCAATTTATTGTACTTATCCTTAATTGACGTATCCTTAAACATAGGAGCTTTATTACAAACTGATAAAGTCCAAAATTGCGAGTTAGCCATTGGCAGCGAAATCTGAAGACTGGATTAAGCCAAAAAACAGGTGTTGGCGCCGTTTTATATTTTAAAAATTTGGTAGTAAGAGTTATTTTTGAATGTCCGGTTGTTGTAATTTGATATCCGCCGCCATTTTGTCCGATGCGCATGCGACTGAGTTTTTTTAACAGTATACCGTGTAATGCACTTAAGTGGTATTCGGCAAGCGAGTTCTCGTACGCCATAAGCGGTATGAATATAAAAACTGGCCAAGAGCGTGTCGGGTCATTACGAAAAAATTAAGTGATCTTTTTCTAAAGATGGGGGTTCTTGATGATGTAGACAAAAAATAACAACAAATTTTGTAAAGTTTCCATGTGATTGAATTAAAATGTAAATTAGTTATAAATGAAAATCACCATTTTCAAAATGATTCTGTTAAAAGTAGACACAGAGGGGCTGTTTACCAACCATTGATTAATTTTATTTGACAGATCAATGTGATGCTGTCTTCGTCTATTCGAATAAAACAAACAGAGACTGCATCACATTTATGCGTCAAATAAATTTAATTAATGGATGGTGAAACAGGCAAGTGTGACTGTCTCATTTACTCACCGGAAAGTCAGAAAGGATGAGAATCCGTACAAAGAGATTTGCGTCACAAATATCTCAGGGTATAGTGCACATCCTTTTACCAACTTTTATTTGGCTTCAAAACCAGGTGAAATTATTTATGCCACAGTAGAACCTTTTTGCAGCGAGTTGCTGCTAAGATATAATGACATTTGTTGCGGTTTAGCTTAATAAATAAAAGTGCAATTACGTGAAATCAAAACTACGGACAGGAAAACTTAGTGCTTACTTTAAAAATATTTTTTTTTTAATTGTATAATTTTTATTAAGATATAAATAAATCAAAACGCAGAAATAATACTAAATATTACAAACTAAATTAAAAATTATATCCAAAACTAAACTACATCTAAAAAAGGCCCCTGCGGCATTGTGCCGAAGATAACTGGCATAATTTTAAAATTTTAAATGTCAAAATTGTGTAAAGAATTAAAAAATATGTTAGCTGAGTTTATGTATGCCGTTAGAGTTAAAACTCCTTCATCAAAACTTCATTTAAATCTTTCTTTGACCACAGGCAGCTCTTCTGCCTTACATGTAATACCTTTTTAAAGGGCTGAAGTAGCTCAAGCAATTTTGGTTCGAATGCGAACTAAATAACCCTGTTTCTTGCGTGGACCCATATTGATGGGATAGTGTCATCTAATACGCTATAGTTCCGAACGCGACACAGATAATGCATGACCAGTATCAAGTTTCGTTGGTGTTATAAGCTTTTTTCTTTTACCTCTTTCCGATCGATGGAATTTAAGAAGTTTGCTTTCATTGCGCTACAAAGTTAACTTTGCCGCCGGACAAGCTTGGAGTCTACGTGAGCTTGAACTAAAAGACTGTTGCGTGGCTGCTTTTGACAAGTTTGTTGAACTCTATACGAAAAAAATAATGGTTGTTAACTTAATCTGATATTTCTGTTCCAAGTTGCAGTCAAAATGTCACACAGCTGATATTTTAAATATTACGTTAATTAAAAATAAAACACGTAATATTTGTTTGCGTTTCATACCTAATCTCTTCATTGATTAGCAAATCCAAATAGGAATGCCGTTGCGTATCGCCAATGCGTAGTTTGAATTAAGAATGACAGTTTATTTTGTTTTATAAATTTATATTGGCCAGTACCTTCAGTACAAGTAAAAAAAAACAGTGTAAAATTGAAAACGGACAAATTGAACATTTTGATATCTATAGCAGGTTAGTTTAGCTGTCTATCATACTGTTATTAAAATTAGTTAGACTAATATAACCAACATTTAAATCGAGGAAATGGCCTATAAATTTAAACACGACAATTTAATCTAAGTCATTGGATGAACCGTCAAATAAATTAAAAAATAACTTGCCACAAAAATATCGGTGCCATTAAAATGTCTTAAGACAGTAAACGTAACACGAGAAGTTGAATAAATTATGCTTTGAAATTTATTCATACATAAAGTACATTGACTTTTTAAGTGATGGATGACACAATGTTACGATTGGCGATCGAAACTAGAACTGATTTTGTCACTTACGTCTATTACTATTCATCATGTCAGCCGAAGACGTCCACTGCTGGACATAGGCCTCCCCCAAGGGTCTCCACTCAGACCGGTCTTGTGCTTTTCGCATCCACCGCGATCCCGCGATCTTAGCCAGGTCGTCGCTCCATCTTGTTGGAGGCCTACCGACAGCTCGTCTCCCGGTCCGCGGACGCCATTCGAGAACCTTCTGACCCCATCGGCCATCAGTCCTGCGTGCAATGTGCCCCGGCCACTGCCACTTCAGTTTCACAATTCTTCGGGCTATGCTAGTAACCTTAGTAGTTCAATAATCTATTACTATTATGAACGTTAAAGTACAGACTGACAGAAAATGCACCAACCAAATTGAAGCTCGTTCCTAAATTTCGATAAACCAACGCGTATCGACGAAAACGGGTGACGACGCCGCACCGTGGACATGTGGCGCCTACGTATAGTCGATCGAACGCTCGATTTACGTCTTCGAATAGAAAACGAATGTTTTGTGAAAACGCCACACTAGCACTGATCCCTGTAAAAAATGGTTTGTGAAGTTCCTGATTAGCACTGGTCCCGAGTAGGAAATACGGTGCATACTCTCCCTCTGAGACGAGGCCTTTGCGTGGCAGTGGGACGTACATAGGCCATGATGATGTGATGTGTGTGGGGTTGCCAGGCCAGGGGACATAGTTCGGCTTTTTCAATGCTTGTCCGGCCAAATTAAACGGTGTCCTGCCTGTCCGGATTTTGTTAGGCTTTTTACAAGTTCATAAAAGTAAAAATGATAATGACCGTAGACATTACATGCAAAAATTTTGTCATATAGGTACCTAAATTACTGCGTACCTAAATTTCATAGTTGGACACATGACCCTATATATATATATAATGTAGTTTAGTGGACTTCTTCCGGCTGATGATGATGATTAACTGTCCAAAGTATCGATTACGTTCCAAGATGAATGGTTATTCGATAATCTCAAAACCATTAACATATAAATGTCACTGGATAGATCCATTGTGATGTCATTAACTTTTAAGACAATCTAGAACACGTCTACACACATAGGGTTGCCAGGTCCTCGAACTTAATAGCCGGACAAAACAGCCAGTTTGGCCCGGACTTTTGGGAAAAAAGGTCGGACGCCCCATCATTAAGGATTAGCTCGAAGCTTCGAACACGTCAAACAAAAATTATTTTTTCGTTATAAATGGTAGCCTATTTACTTCCCCAGGTTATAAACTCTATACCAAATTTCATCTTAATCGGTTCAGTAGTTTAAGCGTGAAGAAGTAACAGGCAGGGCAAACCGACAGACAGACATACAGAGTTACTTTCGCATTTATAATATTAAGTAGGGATAGTAAGATTCTCGAATTATTTTCGACAAGGTATTGCGCAGGGAATTTAAAAAGCATGGCGCCCGAAGGTCAACGACCTTGCATAATTTTTGAATAATCGACTTAATGCATCCCGTCCTGAGCTAAAGTGATATCGATACTGACAATCAAGACGTTCCGTGTGTTTATTAATATTGTTTAAGCACGGCAGTGTTGCTGGCCAAGTATTACTGGAAGTTGTCTTGTCTATACATTTCACACGAAAACACAAGCCGAAACATGAATGCACAGAAAAACCAGAAAAATAGACCAGCGCTGGTTATATAAACTTTCACGGGATGACTGTAAAAGAAACAAAAATTTTGGAGTTGAAAAAAAAAATACAAAAAGACTCCAAATAGTAATCTTGAGTTGTTTTGTCTTTCTTCTACACCCACATGACGGGCTCCTAAAGCCCCATTTAGACTAAGCGAGAACTTGCATACAAGTTTCAACATTGCGGTATTTGTTTGATCAACTGTATTCATTGTCCCTCAATAGTCTGCGATGTAATGCAACTTGCATGCAAGTTCTTGCATGGTCAAAATGGGGCTTAATGAAATACACGAATCTTCTTATCATGAATACTGTGTTTGTTCTTGAATGATTGAGGAAAAAATTGAGATTTTTAGACAAACGTCAACTAGGTTTCTTTATTTATATTTTTCAACGAAAAAGCAATTTTATTTACTCTTGAAAATCTGCTAACTGGTACCTTGTTAAACTTTAATGAATCGTTATGTTCCGCGAACATTCTAAGTGCGTATTAAAATAGCTATTGTGAGCGCCGAAAGCGGTCCAAGGAAAATACCACCAAAACACAAATATTTAAAACACGCGAATTACACTTCGCCGTCCACTAATGTGGTAAGCGACATAACACAGTGCAATCATCACGTCACTTGGTTTTTGCGACTTGGCGCTTTTTCAACAGGCGTATTTAGTGTCAGCTTTAATGGCACTGCAAAGAAAAGGTGTACTTTTGTAAATACCATAATGCTGTGTAAATCTTGGGAAACCCGAGGTTTATTGGATTTAAGCTTAAATATCAATTAAGAAGCATGTTTACGAGACTAAAGAGTAGAAAGAAGGTAATTGACAACATTTCATATTTCTAAGACTATAATTTTATTCGTTCTCTGTATTCTGCTTGGAAATAGAAAGACGCTGATATTTTTAAAATTTCGCTACGATTATTAATTAATTTATTACATTTTTTTTTAAATTTGCTTATTCGAAAAGGGCTTAACTCCAAAACTACGATATAATAGATCCATTACTTTTGTCTAGTCTCTATTAAAAAAAAGATCACGTAAATCATGCGTAAATCTGAAGTAGACGTTGTCACAATTATGACAGCTCCTTTTTCTGGTGCAAAAGGCAAAGGAAACATATCTATTCTGTCGTAGTATTGGCAAATTCAGATACATTTTTTAATTAATTTGTATTTTTTTAAATATGGAGAAATTAATTATAATAAATATTTTGCCATGTTCAGGAGGCAAAACTTTCGATTCCTGTAGTAATTTACAGGTGTTGAAAAAATGAAATCTTGTCAATTTATGATTTTTCGAATGCCCTCCTTCTCTGATGAGTTGTAAGTCTTAAGCTCGACACTTACTTAACTCCCTAAGCATCACTCTCACACGAGATTTAGAACCGGCCAAGAGCGTGTCGGACACGCGCGAAATAGGGTTCCGTAGCTATTACCAAAAAATAAGTAATATTTTTCTAAGGATTTCGTATTTTGGACGGAATATTCCAAGTTTAGGTATATTTCACTCCTTAGGCTGCTATTTACTCTTAAACTACTAATAATCCTCAAGAAAACTTAACCGTTATAGTTGTCCATGTAAGTCTGATATACTACTACCATCTTGAATTTTTCCGAATTTTTCCTTCCACCGGTTTAGATTTTAGAACGCTTGATTTAATAAAAATTTGCACTTTAAAGTTGAATATTTTGCAAACATATCACTATATCGAAAAATCGTTTTAGCAACCCCGTGATGGTTTTAAAAGACCTATCCAACGATACCCCACACTAGAAGGTTAGATGAGAAATAAGTGTATTTTTTTTTTAATTTTCCGTTGTACCATTTTATCGGCCTTCTCTAAAAAAATCTACTTCTCTAAAATCATGGTCCGCTTCTAACCCGAATTTAAATAACCATTATTCTTTCGCAGACCTCTCGTGTGCCAGAACGGCGCGACCTGCACCAACTCTGTCGGCGGTTTCTCCTGCATCTGCGTGAACGGCTGGAACGGGCCTGACTGTTCCGTGAACATCGACGACTGCGCCGGGGCGGCGTGCTTCAACGGGGCCACTTGCATCGACAGGGTCGGCGCGTTCTACTGCAGATGCACCCCTGGAAAGACAGGTTAGAACCTGCCTTATCTGTCTTTATTTTTATCTTTACACTAGCAGTTTACATCAGCCGTAGCCGAAGCCGTGGTGGCCTAGTGGTTTGACCTATCGTCTCTCAAGCAGAGGGTCGTGGGTTCAAACCTCGGCTCGCTCCTCTGAGTTTTTCGAAATTCATGTGCGGACATTTGAAATTTACCACGAGCTTTGCGGTGAAACCGGCACAAACCTACGAAGAAATTCAATGGTGCGTGTGAAGTTCCCAATCTGCACTGGGCCCGCGTGGGAACTATGGCCCAAGCCCTCTCATTCTGAGAGGAGGCCTGTGCCCAGCAGTGGGACGTATATAGGCTGGGATGATGATGATGATGACTAGCCGTTACCGTCCGTCCGCGCAGAATACGTTTATCACGAAAACTATGCAATTTTCCAAGATAAAAAAAAAATATCCTATGTCCTTTTCCGGGAATTGAACTATAATCTGGGGGCACGGCAGTGCCTCCGCCAAGTCGAACTAAATTCATAATTCATTTATTGCATGTCATGTTGTACATAAGATCTTACATTAATGAACAATTCCAAGAACATGAACCCTGTGACGTTGACCAGACGTAAGTTCTGACATCTTCTTGTTCCCAGGTCTTCTCTGCCACCTGGACGACGCTTGCACCTCGAACCCTTGCCACGCGGACGCCATTTGCGACACGAGCCCCATCAACGGCTCTTACACCTGCTCCTGTGCATCCGGATACAAGGGCCTGGACTGTTCTGAGGACATCAATGAGTGTGAACAAGGTGAGTGCTGAAAGAACTCCGATATGTTTCGCAAAGCTGTTTATTTCGAGTATAGGATACAATGTTCGGATAACGCTAGCTCGCGAGAAAGATCATCGCCGGCAGAGCAGACGGCACGTGCGTCTCACTCCGTCAAGGGCCGCGGAAGACTGCTTATGGCTGGTTTTAGTGTCACGCGTACCGTCGGTGCGGATCGCTCCGCGCGGGCTGATCAGCCAATGGATAATGAGCTTCCTATCCGCGCGGACGGGAAGCTCATTAGCCATTGGCTGATCAGCGCTCGCGGAGCGATCCGCACCACGGTACGCGTGACACTAAAACCAGCCTAAGGGTTCGACAGCCGCCCGGCGCGAGCGCCCGTACCTCGACCCCCCACTCCCCTCTCGCCGTGTCGCAGGACGCGTGCCCTTTCAGTCCTCAGTCTTTTAAGTTCAGCTATCTATGAGACTTACCTAAGTTGGAGTATCGGGATCATCGACCATCTGCTCACCAGCTCAAATTAATATTGGTTTTGAATCTGTCACCCACTTTGATCTATATTGCCAATGCTATTTATTCTAACTTTTTACGTAGCCCGTAATTTAACTCCTTACTCTGGCGCTATTGCTTCTGTAGCAACTGAACCACATACCTAATTGAGCACATGCTCCTGCCAAGCCAAATCGGTCCTTCCCATCTTTTCCGTCGGAAACCTTTCGGTGTTATTCTATGAGTACCGTTGGGGAAGTATGACCCAGTGCTTCTTAAATTCGGCGACCTGCATCTGCGATAATTCAGTAACACAAGATTATCTTCAATCAATCAATCTTACGTAAAAACCTTCTGCTTTTAGTTCGGGTAAAAATAAACAAACGCCTCCCTCATTAAATTCCATTATAAATAACAGCTTGCCAATCTGCACCGGTTTCTCAGTCCACCTGGTAGAAGTCTTAATGCTGCGCTTTTCAAGGTCACTACTCCAGATTTTCCCCCCCAAACGGTCCTCTGTCCTTGCGATGCCCTGCCCATTGCTACGTCAACTTTCTTCAAGCTATGTCGGTGGGTTTGTCATTTATTCTTGACAGAACAGTTCGGCAAATAATTCTACACCTGTTGCCTCTGGCCGTCGCTTCTCTGTAACAAAGAGGAGTAGCATATTTGGTTCAAGTCTTACTGTAAAATGTGTTGCAGGATCTCCATGCGAGCACGACGGGCAATGCGTGAACACACCGGGGTCGTTCGCTTGCAACTGCTCCGTTGGTTTCACGGGGCCCCGCTGCGAGACCAACGTGAATGAGTGCGAGAGCCACCCCTGCCGGAACGAGGGGTCGTGCCTCGACGATCCCGGGACGTTTAGATGCGTCTGTATGCCTGGTAAGTCACATCAAGAATGCCTAACTTAACACGTTCACTGTCCCCGCACAAAACGATTTTACAAAGTCACACAAAGGTGCTTTCACTTTGGGGTGTTAAAGTTGTGAAACCATTGTGGAGCACGGCTGAAAAAAGACCACAAATTGGAGGCACCTGGAATGGGAAGGTGTTAAAAGTGGTCCTTCTCGCTCGAGAACGTATTCGTTAGGAAATTCGAAGAATGAGGCGTGAGTTAGGTGTTTTCAGATGGAACATTTTAGCGGTTTGTGTACACGAGCTTTGCCATACTTGTCATTACTGTCCTTAGGTAAATAAATTAGGCAACAATGGCATCCGATACCATTGGTATGACTAGTCGCCTGGCGTCAAAGCAGCATTCGAAGCATTCATCGTGACAAATAAATTTTCTGGATTTTCATAGAGCATAAGTTTTTTGGATGATCTTGTTGGGATATGAATATGCGTCCCGTTGCTTGCCATGCCGAATGGTAAATCCAATTACAGCACGGCGTCCCCCCCACTACCTTTAACTTGATGGCTGACTTTTAGTTTATAGTTTCCGACCGAAATTTTGGTTTCGTTATGTTTCTGGACGGAACAGCACCTTGGTTCATCAGATTTTATTGTTTAAATTCACACAAATTTTAAGATCTATTCTTAAAAAGAACACTAAAATCGACCTCGAATTAAGTTTCCATCAAAACTGGAATAGAGAACTGAAATTCGGTTTTAGTTTTACTTACAGAGTTTCGGTCGAACACGTTTCTACGCCGTTGACCAAGTAATACTCGTAGAGTAGTTTTCAGATGTTTTTGATCAAATTTTTGCTCACAAGTTTTTGAACTCGACTGTACATATTGCTACTTATTTACAGTACAACTAGAATGTTAATATTTCTCAGGACACGTTGGTTTTTTTCATTATCCCGAAGATTTAAAAGAGAAAGAAAATAAAAGCGATCTTTTGCTTCAAGTTCCGAACACTAACAAACTATTTTAACGGTAAAAAACTTAAATCCATGAGCCAACATGGAACATTTTCAAAAGGAAAAGTCATTACGATTTTCCTTGTTAATTAATGCGATATCACTACGACGTTTACTGTGAAATGGTTCCATGGTGGCTCATGACTCAAGTCCTTGACCGAACTTATTTGGGCCAATCAACTTTTTTACCGACACTAATCTGTCCGCGACATTTTTCAAACAATTGCTGATTATTGTAAGTAAACATGTTTTTTCTGTAATTTAATAGATGGTGCACATGAATCCCATCCTACGTAAACCGTTTAATATCTTGTTGGAAGTACGATTTTTTGGTAACGCCAGAGACAATTTTGGTAACGCAGGAGACGCCCAAACTGTCGGTAAAATAGTTGATTGGCCCATTTACGTTGTATTTTCGACATGCCGTAACGCGTCTACTACCATTCACTACCGTACAGATGTAAAAAAACTTATGGGGGTAGGAAAGTCAACGCCCTAACTTGCAATAGTCGGGAGCAAAGCCCTCGCGACATTACACTGTAAAAAATAACGTCATACCGCCTGGCCATAACAGACCACTTGCCAGACAAGTCCGCGAGCGTTCAAGCGGGACGACGCACGGCAGAATGTAACACGACAATGTGTAGGACGCTTTACTTGTAGACGTCGGCCATTCCAAAA
The DNA here is from genome assembly GCA_037349165.1 of Choristoneura rosaceana. Lineage (NCBI taxonomy): Eukaryota > Metazoa > Arthropoda > Insecta > Lepidoptera > Tortricidae > Choristoneura > Choristoneura rosaceana. The sequence goes on along the minus strand of JAZBNJ010000006.1, from coordinate 3,985,948 downwards.
TGGCCGGGTGATGCCAAGGTATTACGTTTTAACTGCAGTCAATTGATACGGGTTCAAACGCGTACGAAGCGCGTTTTTATAATTCAATAGGTTATTTTGTAACTAGAGTTTACCTCGTCGCTTGTCGCTCATTAGATGTGTTCAATTATGTTTTTACTAAAATCTCAATTGACATGATTTCATATTTCTAAGACTATAATTTGATTCGTTCACTGTATTCTGTTTGGAAATAGAAAGACGCTGATATTTTTAAAATTTCGCTGCGATTATGAATTAATTTTTTTTTAGATGTGCTTATTCTGAAAGGGCATAACTCCAAAACTACGATACAATAGATCCATTACTTTTGTCTAGTCTCTATTAAAAAAAAATATCACGTAAATCATGCGTAAATCTGACGTAGACGTTGTCAAAATTATGAAAGCTCCTTTTTCTGGTGAAAAAGGCAAAGGAAACATATCTCTATTCTGTCGTAGTATTGGCAAATTCCGATACAGTTTTTATTTTTTTTGTATAGTTTTAAATATGGAGAAATAAATTTTATTAAATATTTTCCCATGTTCAGGAGGCAAAACTCTTTCGATTCCTGTAGTAATTTACAGGTATTGAAAAAATGAAATCTGGTCAATTATTGAAAATTAGAAGGTGGTGTTTATTGAATGCTTGTTACTATTTCACACAATAAGTACCTACCGTGTTTATTTTGATAAAATATCATCCCTATTTGCGGAGTAACTAATCGGTGAACGTACATGAAAAAGTAAAAAAAATACATATCGTACCTCTGTTTTTTTGAATTCGGTTATAAATTCTCTGTAGATGAAGCAGAGTTAGTTGTTTATAATATTTCTATATAAATCATAAAGTAAATTTAAATGAAATGCCTTCTAAACTAAATTAGTTAACTTTGTCATTTGAATTTGCTAGATATAGTCATCAAAAAATCTACCAACACGTTCATATAGTCGCCATTATAAAAACCGAGATGCTCAAAAATATTTGAACAGTCACTGACACGATAAACAATACGGTATAACTCAGATGCTTATGAGCACTACAAAACTTCAATGCTCATACATAAACTTTCGTGAATAATGGCGTATACTAACAACCCCGTAAAATACAAGTTTATTAAATACACATAATTACTAATATTGCGAAACCTTTATGCTCGCGCGGGCAATTGTTCAGGTCGAAACAAGTCCTTACTCAACTGAGGTAAGGTCCATGGGCTTATTCGACTGTGGAAGGGAACTGAGCTCTCTGCGGTAGAGTTAAGGTTCCATGGACCTGGGCATTTCCGCGTTGGAGACAATGCCTGGGCGTTCGCTGTATGGGAACTGGGTCCCTATTAGGGCTGTCATTTAAGACTTTATGCGGTTGCTTGCTTTTAGCTGGCATAAGCTACGCGATTTGGAGTTTTTTTTATGTCGTTTTGGTACTTAATATCCACGGTTTGTGTATGGGAAACCCTTTTCAAAAAAATTGCATCTTGTAACATGCAACTGCAAAAAAAAAAAATTTGCTCTTGCAAGGTATCATATCCATAAGTTATATTAATATAATATTAAAAAATCACGTCACGTGAAAGACGGACAAACATACAAACACGCAAACACACTTTCGCATTCAGAATATTAGTATGGATAGTATGGATAGCCTAAATTGAATAAAGCTTTAACTTTGACTCACACACGCAACCTCGATCGTTAAGTTTTCTCCCCGCGACAGCCCTAGCTCTACCCGTTTCACTCGCACACGTAATGACAATCATCAGGCAGTCAGGCAAAATTGCACCCGTCGGCTGACTGGTCGTAAGAAAAATAAGCACTAGTTACGTTTCAATCGGCGCTGGATTCAGTTTATGCACTTTTTACCGTGCCCGGTTTTAGACGCTCTTCCCTTGTATGTCATAAATGCCCCGTCTTTCCCATATAATACACTAGCTTATGCCCGCGACTTCGTCTGCGCGGACCTAGGTTATCGCGCGGTGGCGCCCTATACCGGAATAAAAAGTATCCTATGTTGATCCTTGGGACTTAAACTATCTCTATAACAAATTTCATCAAAATCGGTTCAGCGGTTTCGACGTGAAAGTGTACCAGACAGACAGAGTTACTTTCGCATTTATAATATTAGTAGGGATTTTAAGTCCTTTTAGGGTTCCGTAGGTACAATCAGGTACGAGCAAGTGGGTCTCCTGATAATAAGAGATCATCACCGCCCATAAACATCTGCAACACCAGGGGTATTGCAGTTGCGTTGCCAACCTAGAGGCCTAAGATGGTATACCTCAAGTGCCAGTAATTTCGCCGGCTGTCTTACTCTCCACGCCGAAACACAAACAGTGCAAGCACTGCTGCTTCACGGCAGGATTAGCGAGCAAGAAAGAAGAATTAGGTGTCGGTCTGTTAGTGACGATCTAAAATTACTTTGAGTACATTTTGCTTAGGAGAGTGGCTCTGTTAACACTTGATAGACCTACATTGACACTTGCGTAATGAATGATATCTATATGTAAAGAAATAAATAGTAAATCTGTACGGAACCCTTGCTCGGTGCGCGCACTTGGCCAAAAAATATTTTAAACGGGATATGTCATACGCACACCAATTTTGATCATTTCATAATCCCCAACAAATGCATGAATTAATTTTTGAACGCAATTTAAAGCTCCTAAGTATCTTTTTAATTCACTTATAGTTAGATAATTAATTATAAGTTTATTTCACAGGATATTAGGTAGAATAAGATCTAAAAAATATCTTAAAAATAACTTAACTAAACTTACCTACATAAAAAACACTTACATAAAACTAAAACAAAATATATTGTCTTATGAGTACCCCTTAGGCAAGGTCCCGAAGATGCTGGCAGCGTTTCCTCTTTGAATAGCTAGGCTAATTCTTTGTCCGAGGAAGCTGCCAGCTCTTCGGTCACCTGTAACATCTACTGATCTTTTAGAAATTTCCTTAAAAAGTTTTAAAGCGCTAGGACTTACATTATTAACTTAAGGTATTAACTTGGACGTTAGTTCATGTATAAGAACATGGGTCCGCGCATTACCATGCAGCGGGCATGCCCATTGTAGCTTGTGATCCAAAATCGTGACGATTCCACTCCGGCGCAGGTCATGAGCAACAGCGGGCGTGTAGCGACATCTAGCGGGGCAGAGTGCAAACAAAAGTCGTAGCAATATAATCCTGGATAAAGAAAAACGTAATCATTGCAGTTAGTTTATTTATCTATATTTAAGTATGTTTATCCGTTGCCTAGTGTCCACAGTACAAGCTTTGCTTAGTTTGGGACTAGGTCAATTGGTGTCAAGTGTCCCATGATATTATTATTATTAGTTTTATTGTTGCGGGGCAGAGTGCAAACATAAGTTGTAGCAATGTATATTTACTGGATAAAGAAAAAACGTTATTATTGCAGTTAGTTTTATTGTCATTTGGTCAGTTAGATTTTCAAAAATATATACTTAAATATGTTAACTTCCGTGCTATGAATTTTACAGTTTTATGGCTTGTCTGTAATGCTGTGTAATAACTTGAATAAGTTTAATTATGATACGTATTTCTACTTCTATCAACCAAATAAAAAATTACCAAGTACGATCGCTTTGAAATTCGACAGTGGGAGCTCGTGACGTAATCTTTAACTAAAGATTGTACCAAGGCGTCACGTCACACGAAACAGTGCTATCTTCTTATTTCTTGTTTAACTGACCAAAGAATAATACAAACATTGGAACATAGAACCTGCTCCTTTTTGAAGTCGGTTAATAAAATAATTTGGTGTCCAGTTTAAATTCCAACATAATCCAACTGACTGATAAATATAAATATAAATATGACATTACAGTTGTATTTTTTTCCCATATTACATACGTTTTTAATTTCACATTTGATCGTACTTTATTCTTTTAAGAATTAGGTAAGTACTTATTATTTTTCTCTAACGTTAATTATCAAGTTCAAATGGAAATAAATCTTGTGTATACTCCATTTATTTTAACATTTGAAACTTAACGGTTTTTAAATGAAACAACGAATCTATTTAAAATTATGTCAACTTCTATAATAATAACATAATAAATACCGCTAATAAATGTCAATGTAGGAATTTTTAGTCCATTTGTGTGCGAAATAAACATTATAGGGGTTATTGTTCTCTCTTCTCCTATTTATGTTTTTACTGTTTTTGCTGTGATGTAGTGTTTTTGTTGTCAATAAATATTGTGAGTTTGAGTTTGAAATACCGAGAAAAATGTGTTACAATTTGAACGTTAATTCAAATCTTAAATTAAACGGAGTAAAGACCGCCACAGTCCTTCCAATTTAAAATCTCTTCCGCCTTACCAAATGCACCACGCGCCATGCGCTCGCGCAAAGGCGGGGCCTCTCCCTCCACAAGTTTAACACGATAAGCGTTCAATAAGCAATGTCTGTACACTATAGTAGATAGCTGCGTAATATCAATTATTGAGGTTGCAGGGAACGGCTATTGGCGTTTTGTTTCCATCAACATATTAAAAGCTCTAGCCCTAGTCTATCAGTAGCGTTGACGCAATAACAACTTGGTTCCCAGAATAGATGGATGGTCTAAAATTTAGCGTCACGCCAGTAATGACAAGTATAGCAAAGCTCTCGGAATTTTAAGTGTTTTGATAAGGGTTTCCGTGAGAGGCTATTGGTGCTATTCGTAGTATCGTCAGTTCCGTTTGACACTTGACAAGCCTGTAACGTCAAACGAGGTGACACTATTTACCGGCCCGGATTATAAACCCCCTTGCAAAAAAAACGGGCACCTATGGTTTTTCAGATTATTAGGCATTAAAGCTTAGAAAGTAAGCTTTCATGCACATAAAATAGAAAAACCATAGTTGCCCGTTTTTTTGCAAGGAGGTTAAATACCGACATGAAAATACCGACCTGATTTTTCGTGTTCACGCCCATATAAACTCATGTCAAACCTTCATGAGTTTCTTTGGGCGTTACACGAAAAATGGGGTCAGTATTTCCATGTTGGTATAACCCGGGTCGGTGAATAAGTGTCACCCGTCAAAAGGACTTCTCGATACTAACGCCATCTAGTGAAATTTGTCCTGTCAAGAAACTCATTATAACACTGAATTTGGCGCCATCATGCATTATTTCTGTATTTACAGGGAGTAGAGACTCCTGATTCCCAAACTGAGTACAAGTTTTTTTTTAATGTTTAAATGCAGTTATTCTTGTTATTAAAATCGATGACATGGTTCCTAAGAACAGATCTTTGTATGTCTTATGGTTTCAGACTTTCCCATACTGACCGATCTAAATGAGACAGGCTATATGCTCAAGCAAGCTTGTATTATATTACTCAATCTTTTTACGAGCTAGCTCCACTATGTAGTCTAAAGGCAATCGGTGTTTGTCATGCCTTTATGAGTGCAGCGGTTACATGCTTAAGTTATTAATTAAAAGGTATTTTAAGCGATCGTTAGTTAAGTTTGTGTCGAAGTTAAGAGAAGTTTCCCTGCCGGCCGCGCGGCCGCGTTAGTTATTCGTTCGGGATATTGCTGTCTTTATCGCTCGTGACATAAGCGCTCGCAGCCGTCACCCCCATGCACATCCCCTCCCGCTTCTCCGCTTCCCGCTAAAATATATCGAGATAGCTGTAGGCTTTTCAAGATTTGGGCGGTTGAATTGATAATGATGGCGGTTGAATGACTCTGTATTTGAGAACTAAAAACTGTATTTTTCCACGGTTTCAAAATAAGGAAGTTGGTGAAAATCGAGTTCTCTGGTCACCCCCCGGTACTGAAAAAAATAACCGATTTGGTATGACATTGCATCTCAAACCTTTTTAGCAATATAAGAACTGCGTTGCGTTGCGAGACTTGCAGCTTTTTACATGAGTAATGTGGATTCGATTTGTAGCATTCGAACATGGCGGATGTAGACGATGTCTAATTTTGGTATTTCTGCTTCTTTGGCTAGTTGAAGTATAATTTTGATAGTGTTTTATGCGGCGATTAACCTTAACAGTGAACAGTGATCACAAAATTCGATATTGCTCTCGTGTCTGACATTCTTTAATGCGCAAGTTGTCTCCGCGTGGTTTTTAGAATTTTGCTATCAAGTTGCAAAAACTACAATCACCGTACTACGTGAAGAAGAATATATTTATCTTTATTTAACTGATATTGGCCCAAGCCTTAAAGGCCGCCATTGAGGAGAATAAATACATGTAATGTTTTTGATGGGATCTTTTTGTCTTTCTCAGGTTTCACGGGAACGCAATGCGAGGTCGAGATTGATGAGTGCGCTAACAACCCCTGTCTGAACGGAGGCGTTTGCCATGACATGATCAACGCGTTCAGGTGTACCTGTGTTATTGGGTAAGTGAACTGTCAAATTATAACCTAACCAACAAAAAGTTGGAAAACCCCCGACTTTGTCACTTTAAAGTTCAATATCTCAAAAATGGCTGAACCGATTTTGATAAAACATGTCTAAGAACAATCGCTAGAAAACCAGCTTTCAAATAAAAAAAAACGCATTCAACTCGGTCCACCCGCTTAAGAGCTACGGTGCCACAGACAGACACACAGACACACATAGCGGTCAAACTTATAACACCCCTCTTTTTGCGTCGGGGTTAAAAACACGTGGTGTAGCGGTATAGCACGCGGCACGGAATGCCGAAGACCTGGGTTCGATTCCCAGTGCTGGTCTTATTTTTCTGGTTTTTCTGTGCATACTATATTTCAGTTTGTATTTTCAATTTAGGTTTTACGGGATGACCGTAAAAGTAAAAAATTGGAATTTAAATAAAAAATACAAAAAGATTCCAAAAAACCAATCTTATTGTCATTCTGACCATGATTTTGAATTTGAAAAATAACCCCACTAGCGTACATTTTGCTCAGGAGCATGGCTCGGTTAACTTTGGATATTAATAGCTGTTATTTTTTGAAATTGATTTATTGAATTATTTTACAGCTTCACCGGTGCTCGATGCCAAGTGAACATAGACGATTGCGCCTCCAGCCCTTGCCGTAACGGAGGCACGTGCCATGACTCCATTGCGGCGTACACGTGCGAGTGCCCTCCTGGCTACACAGGTAAGTCGGCAATGTAACGAATAGCACACTCACTCGTCACTATGAATTTCGCACTGGATACCGAGATTTTGCGAGCTCGTTATTGGCATCGTACCATCAGGAAACCTACTTGCTCGTTTGCCATAAAAAAAGCAAGAAAATGTGGTGAAAAAAGCAGTTTTTTTTTACGTTGAGCTTCCTTTTGCAGATTTTTATTTAGCTCCTGAGGCTCACGTCAAATTTCGATTATCAAAAATACGTTTCAAGATTGCTATTTGGAGTCTTTTAGTATTATTTATTTCAACTCCAAATTTTTTGTTTCTTTTACGGTCATCCTTAACTTAATAATTATTATTATTAAGTTTGTATCGTTTAAACCATTTGTAAATGTATTATTTGTTATTCTTGTAAATAAATTTTAACCATTTCTTGTTAATAAATTAACCATGTTCTTCCACAGGCATGTCCTGCGAGACGAACATAAACGACTGCCTGTCTGCCCCCTGCCATCGTGGGGAGTGTATCGACGGTGACAATAGCTTCACCTGCAACTGTCATCCAGGGTACACTGGCCGCGTCTGCCAGACCCAAATCAACGAATGCGAGAGCAACCCCTGTCAGTTCGGAGGTGAGCATACAGAAAACCTGTTACAAACCTGCTAAATCGTAGAACCTCCTCTGTTGGGTATACGCGTCCCCCATAGACTTCCAGTTGCTTTAGTTGGAAGCTGCATCCACCGTGAACCCGCGGCTTTAACCGGGTCACCCATACTCGTTGGTGGACGTTCTTTTGCTTTGCTATGCAGCTTAAGTCGAGAGAACAATTATTGTACACATGTACTTCAAGGAAGCAGCCTTCACTAAACCCAGTAAATAGTTAGTACATAAAATGTCCTCTGTTTAGTTTTATATATTGGTTGATTCATGAATGAACTGCCTATTACTTTGCTCCTGTAGTACCACAAAGTTATGCAAGTTTGTGGTATCAGAGAAACAAAAGTGTACTTGATTTAGAGTATTGTTAATCGCTTGTTTTCTGCAGGTCACTGCGAAGATTTGATAGACGGCTACCAGTGTCGCTGCAAGCCTGGCACTTCGGGCAGGAACTGCGAAATAAACGTGAACGAATGCTATTCTAATCCCTGCAGGAATGGAGCCACCTGCATCGATGGGATAAACAGGTCAGTCTCTATACTACGAAGTGTAAAATTCGAACCTCGTATATTGCCGTCCCGCTGACGCTTATGTCATTCAATACGAGAGTGAAAGGGACGGTACGAACTTTAATTTTCGAATTACGTAGTAGCCCTCCTGTGATATTTTAACCTATTAGTTAATATATCGAAACTATTAATACTGATTACAGCAGAAGCACTAATAGGTCGTTGGAAATACAGATAACGTTTTGAAACGAAATTAGAATTCATGCATTCAATTTAATTTTAGGCTTCAAAACAACGCAATATCCGCAACAGGCTTCGTCAACCGAACAAATTGTAGATCCGCAATTAGAATTAAACTAACTATTAAATGCACTAAATTTCCCTGCACTGATTTTGTTGGAAGCACTGTTGACATCTAAGGTATTGTCCGAGTGTTCGACACGCTAAAGCCCAATAGTTGACACCCTGCTGTCATCTCTATTGTTAATAATATTTAGGGCAGTGACGAGCGATCGTACGCCTTACTTTTATCATTATCATGCATGTTTTGGGCGAGGTTTCTAATATTGTTTGTAATCTATCTTAACAGCTTTGTATACTTCTCACCTTTATTATAACTAACATTTCTTTTCTTTTCTTTACACGCAGCAATTATTTCGAGTAAGTTATTCAAAATAAATGGCATGCTTCAGATTTAACTGCTGAATCGATTGCGATTTAGTATGTGCATGATTTTTTATTGTAAAAGCAGTTTTGATCGATTAACGTTCAATTATAAGATAATTTGGAACGGTTGGATGTTCCAGGATCCAGCCTAAATTTCATAAAAAATATATCTAACATTTTTACTACAGTTTTCACTAGAAATGTCTCAACTATATGAATTCTTATTGAACACTATAGTTGACGTAATACATCATGTTTTTGATAGCTCTTACTTAATATACATAATGGATTAAGTTTAGTCTCTGTTTACTTGGTAAAAATCCTGTAAAGTAAATTTCTAAGAAAGTTCCATTATATCAATGGATCATTATATCTTTTTAAATTCGATGTACAGGTCGCTTTAGAAGAGCTGGCACGAATTCATTAAACAAAAGTATTCAATAACACTTACAGACAATTTTGTAGGCAAATGGACTGATGCATCACACACCACTGTGCTCCCACTAGTTCTATTGACAGTACCGGAATAGAGTTCTAAAATAGTACTGTCAATAGAACTGGTGGGAACACACCATGCATGTTACTTACATAATTGTGTGAAGTGTATTCAAATAGAACACACAGACTGTTTCATTCAATAATTTAACCCGTTCGTGCCGGTGTGTTCCCACTAGTTCTATTGACAGTACCGAAACAGAGTTTTTAAATAGTACTGTCAATAGAACTAGTGGGAACAAACCTTCGTGCCAACTCTTGTAAGTCTTATACTGGCCACCTTATACTAAAATGAATTGTAGTCACCTATAAATAGAATTCATTTTTAGTACAAAATGGCCAGTAATTGACAAATTCACCCTACGTATCCGTCGTAGTTACGTCTTCTTAACCCTCCTAATGTCTCCAGGTACACATGCGAGTGCATACCGGGCTTCACCGGCCAACATTGCGAGACCAACATCAACGAGTGCCTCTCCAACCCTTGCGCTAACGGTGGAAAGTGTATCGACCGCATCAACGGTTTCAGATGCGAATGTCCCCGGGGCTATTACGACGCCAGGTATAACTTCACGTTTGTCAGATTGTCAGATTTTCATATGACAGTTTTGTATGCCAGGATTTTTTACAGCCCACAGACGCTGCGTAAAACTCTAACAATCAGAATGCACCGTTTGACTTGTACCGTTTATCGTATCGTATAGTTTTGTAAGACTTTTTTTAAACTCTACCGCCAAACCGAACAGCATGAAAATTCAAATAGATGAGTCTAAACAGTGTCCAGGCGGATCTGCGACGTCTTCAAGTCGACGACTGGCAAGAGGCTGCGCACGATCGGGACAGATGGCATGCTCTCGTTTCGGAGGCCAAGACCCTCTTTGGGTCGCTGAGCCAAATTAGTTAGTTAGTTAAACAATGTCGCTGGCGGCGGATGGATGCGAGGGGCTGAAGACAGTGTAGCGCGCCATGGAAGAAGCCTATGGACTGCTGTGAGCTGCTGATGATGATGAGTCTAAACAGAATTAGGGCTATTATTAAACACAAAACTGCTCTAGCGAAATAAAGATTGTGATAGCATGTTTGTGACGTAAATCGGACCATACGAACGGTGCAGTCTGATCGTAGGATTTTGTGGGCCCTATTATGAGATGATGCCATAATTTTACATTGCTTTACTGTAATATAATTGTTTTTGAGTCATTAAAACTTTGATTTTATTTCAGATGCTTATCCGATGTTGACGAATGCGCTTCGAATCCTTGCATCAATGGCGGCTCGTGTGAAGACGGCGTCAATCAGTTCATATGCCACTGCCTGCCTGGATACGGAGGTAAATAAACAATTACATTTTAACTGAAGTGATCTTCATTACTATTTAATCGTTTATTAGCAAACGCAAAACAACTTTGTCGAAAGTACTAGGATACCGCCGATTTTGTTTGTACTTTACTTTTTACGACTTAAAGATACTTCAGAATCGCTCTGTATAGTCGTTCCCTCATGACTGTGTTCACCAACGGGTGGAATACACTTGAAATGCATTACTTGCTTCCATCGGCTTCTGTCCATAGCCCTGGCGATGGAGCTAAGCTTCGGAGACTTGGAGTCTCTAATTTATCTTAGAATATAGTCAATTAATGTCTGAGTCCAATATTTAAAACGATACGTCACAAGCAACGTGGCTATAGTACAAGCAGTCATGGTAGTGGAAGGAACTGTAGTAGCAGTGATCTAAAGTTTGCTGTTACAAATTCAAATCATTTATTCAGTAAATAGGCCGCAATGGGCACTTTTACACGTCTTTTTTTTTTAAATACCAGCGCTTTCGGAAAGACCATCATTGCCAAGATGCGGCGCAAGAAACTTGACAGAAAGTCATTTTTTCAAAATAAAATAATTACAAATAAAATACTTAAAAACTACAGTAAACAATAAAACAAAAAATTCAAAAAAATAAATAATATTACAGGGATGTATGGGGTCCCTTAGTTACAAAACTAAACACTAACTATATCTTATTATATTACGAGGCGACCGGCAGTTTATAGAGTGAATTTACTGTGCATTGCGCGTTTGAAACACTCGTGGTGCGACGTTTAATTGACGATACACGCAATGTATTAGAGAACCGCTCGCTGGTGCCACATTGTTTCGAAACAGCAGCTAATTGTTGGTGCTTGCAGGTCAAAGATGCGAACGGGATATAGACGAATGCAGCTCGAATCCCTGTCAGCATGGTGGAACATGCCATGATCGCCTGAATGCATACAAGTGCGATTGCATTCTGGGATTTACTGGTAAGCTTTTTATAATTATTAAGTTACTATTAATATTATGTTAATTGAGTTCATAGCCTATGCAATGTGGCTGAAAAGTTGAAGTAATTTTAGCAATATATGATCGAGGTTAAATCCTGGATGTATTTATAACCATGGGATGTCATATCCAGTGTCTCATGGTTAATAACAGCATTCACTTTGCTTCTCACTCGTACTACGAGTAAAAAAGGTATTATATTCCATAGCAAGTAGTTTCAGCTGTTATCTTTGGTCTTTGATCCCACAATCCAGTACCCATGACAGTATCCATATACTCCACCACTACTTTTAAGCTTACATAAGTAATATTATAGTTTTCTACCACTTCATAGAACTAGCTCTCTTGCCCAACTTCTTATTGACCATCTGGAGTACTGCCTCTTAAAGGTCATATATAGGCCCATTATTTAATCCCTTTATCTTTCCTTTTCCTAGGTGTCAACTGCGAGACGAACATAGACGATTGCGCTGGCAACCCATGTCTGCACGGCGGCTCGTGCATTGATCTCGTGAACGGGTACCGCTGCGTATGCGCTCCTCCGCACTCTGGCCGCAACTGCGAGGATACTCTCGACCCTTGTACTCCCAACCAGTAAGTATATACTGAGTCTTTGGCCCTTCAGGTTACTTAACCCCTAAAAGCAACACCATGATAGCCTCATTTTAGTGGCATGTGGGAAACGGGTGTAAATGATGTAAAAAGTGAAACTAAATTTTTGAGCAATTAACTTCGTTACAGATTCATTTGGGTAAATAAAATAAATTGTACGGCTTTTTAGGCACCCGGAACTTGTAGCCTTGTGCTCTTTCTGGTTAATAGGTGGTCATGACGCTCTTTTTAAGGCAGATGTTAGAAACCTTAGAAAGACGGTTTAGCTTGGACTCCGATATAAATTACACGCGTCTCCAACAGATGCCGCCACGGTGGGCGTTGCGTAGCCGAAGCATCTTATGCTGAGTTCAACTGCCAATGCCCAGCGGGCTGGACCGGCGCCCTCTGCGAACGCGATGTCGACGAGTGTGCAGTGACAGCGCCCTGCCACAACGAAGCAACCTGCCTGAACACTGGCGGATCGTACAAATGCCTTTGCGCGAGAGGTTACGAGGGAAAGGACTGCGCTATCAATACTGACGATTGTGCTTCATGTAAGTATAAAAGCCTCAAGGAGCTCACTAAAATCTGGTTGAGCATTTTTGTGTTATTGGCTTTTAAAGTTAAAAGTACAAATTCGAAGTTTTTAAGATCGAATTATCAGCAAAGCCCGGACGACGGGAGCAAAAATGCACTTTTCACTAGTGCTTAATTAAATATCGACTATTCTATCGACATTCATACGAGACAGTGTCATTGTAATGAACATGACTTGAAAATATATAAATAGAAACAGTGGTCGTGATTAATCAAAATAGTGATGATGATGATTAAATAAAAACCAATTATTTGTGGACGCTTTATTAGGGTTAGGCAATTTTTTGTTGTGATTTTTATGCGAATGCTGGCTGATATGCTATTACTTATATTTATTATCTGAAGCAACCTTTATCCTTTTTGTTGTCTTTTGTTTTGTAAATAATTACATGTGTCTATATATACGTATATGTCTATATATATATGTCTTACCTTAAAGTGTGTACGTATAGAAGAAGTATAATAAAACTTTAATTTTGTTCACAACTACCTATAATTTTTCTGAATTTCGTAACGGTTGTCCAGTACATCCTGCTTTTTATCGACATTTTATCGACTGATAAAATGTGTGTCCTCGCACTATTGAGACGTAAACACATAATTTCTCCCGTCATCCGGGCTTTGGTTATCAGGTTTAACCACATAACCCTGTTCCAAGCATTTATTTCTACACACTACATACGACAGACAATTTAAAAGCCATTTAAACACAGCCCAGCTGCGAATGTGTTAGTAGAAAGACTAAACCGATCATTAACCACGTCTATCCAACAGTCCCCTGCCAGAACGGCGCGACTTGCCTCGACAGCATCGGCGACTACAACTGCCTCTGTGCCAGCGGCTTCGCCGGCAAGCACTGCGAGGTCGACATCGACGAGTGCCAGTCAATGCCGTGCATGAACGGAGCCACTTGCAACCAGGTTAGCAAATGGCATCATTATCAAAACCTTCATGGACTTAGGCCTCCCGAAAGAACCCCGTGTATATCTTTTACTAGCGTTTACCCGCAGCTTCGCGCGCGTAAATCATTAGATACAGTAGTTTAATTGAAATTCCGGGATTTTATCACCTAAATTCTCGTGGGTTTTCACTGACGTCAAATTAAAACACCCATGCCAAATTTCATGACTCTAAACCCAGCGGTTATTAGTTCGAGATTTTATCCCTATCCCGTGGGAAGATCGGGATAAAAGTAGCCTATGTGTTATTTCAGACGTCCAGCTACATATCGACTACAGGTACATGACTTTAAGCCCAGCGGTTGTTATTTAGAGATTGTATCCCTATCCCGTGAGAATATCGGAATAAAAATTATCCTATGTTTTAATCCAGGTTATAAACTAACTTTTTGCCAAATTTCATCCAGATCCGTCCAGCCGTTTCAGCGTAAAGATGTAACAAACATACTCACTCACCAACTTTCACATTTATAATATTAGTACGATTTGAGTTACTTTCTGATTCATTTGGTTACAAAACTTACACAACTGTATCTTCCAGTATGTGGCGTCCTACACATGCACTTGCCCTTTGGGTTTCTCCGGCATCAACTGTCAGACCAACGACGAAGATTGCACCGAATCCAGCTGCATGAACGGAGGCACCTGCATAGACGGCATCAACTCTTATAACTGCAGCTGTCCCCCTGGGTAAGTTTATTGATATAACTATTTTATTCTTAGGTTATCCTGTTTCAAGTTGTAGTATGTAGTATGAAGTATGTGTATGAAGTTGTGGTGTTGTAGTTGTAAAGTACAATTCAATAGAATCTAACAATTTTCTACACATTTAACACACCCTAACGTGGGCACGCTTGATTATATATGTCCCTATCTAAAAGGAATCAAAAAAGAATAATAGTCACATCACAAAGCCTTAGGCAGCCCGGTGTTCATATTAGAAGGCTGGAAGTGTCTACAGGATTGTTAGATTCTATTGAATTGGAGTATAGTAGTTGTTGTAGTGTGTTGTAGTTGTAGTACGTGTTTTAGTACGAGTATATTCGCGATATCGGCTAAAAATGTTCATTTGTAGACGGACATGATAAGGACTATTTCAAATTTGTTATACATACCGTTGAAAAGCTATCTTCTTCTCTTCTAAAATATGGCTGTCCTAATTAATAGGAACATTTTGCCAGTGTCTAAGTATTCTCTTTGAGAGGCAACGTTGTACGATGATTGTAGTTTTTGTAACTTGATGGTAAAATTCCAGAAACCACGTGGAGACAACTTGCGCATTAAAAAAATGTCAGACACGAGAGCAATATAGAATTTTGTGATCACTGTTCACTGTTAAGATTAATCGCCGCATAAAACACTATCAAAATTATACTTCAACTAGCCAAAGAAACAGAAATAGCAAAATTAGATATTGTCTACATCCGCCATGTTCGAATGCCACAAATAGAATCTTAAAAAGTTGATTCGAGCCCGAGTCTAATTTAGTTTATTTTTCTGCAGCTACACCGGCTCAAACTGTCAATTCCGCATCGACATGTGTGACAGTGGACCCTGCGACAACGGCGCGACCTGTCACGACCACGTCACTTATTACACCTGTCATTGCCCTTACGGATACACTGGCAAACACTGCGACACATTCGTTAATTGGTAAGTTGGGTTGACACATTCGTACCAAGGGAAGATGAAGTAGTCCAAGAGCATAACCATTTTATTTTACAAAACGTACAATTTAGTTAACAATCGGTCTATTATTTAGGTAGGCTGTAGGTATATTGCTATAATTATATGAAATGTGGCTCTGCATGTACATAAGGTTTTAATTAAATAGAAAACCTGTGGTTTAGCTCAGCCAGCCTCATACAGGGCGTTAATGCTTTTAACGTTGGCTGATGTGACAATATGTTAGCTATCGTTGTTGAGAGATGTGCATATTTTGTTTTTTTTTTGTTATTTAATGTTTTGCTCTATTATTGTGCCAAATATGTACGATGCCCATTTAAAAAAAAAGGAACCTCTGATATCCCAACTGTATTTTTTATTACGGCTCGCCAATTTTAGATGATGATCTTTCCGTCGTTCCTTTTATTTTCCAGTTTTGTATGACGTTAAATTATTTAACAGAATGTATGTGTTCCATACATATTCCTTATTACTAACCGACTTCAAAAAAAGATTTATGTTCAACTGCATGCTTTTTATGTTTATCGATTACTCTTGTTTGTGGATTGATTTTCAATATTTCTCTCAGGTGCGATGGCAATCCCTGCGAGAACGGAGCCACGTGCTCGCAGAAGGGGCCGCAGTACACGTGCTCCTGCGCACCCGGCTGGTCGGGGAAGCTGTGCGACGTCGAAATGGTGTCGTGCAAGGACGCGTCCATCAGAAAAGGTAATTTTCAGCTATGGTTTAAAAAAAAATCTTTCAATAAAGGCTGAAATATGATATGACTCATGTCTTCAACTATATATATTTTGAAAAAAAAAAAAACAAATTTTAACTAAAAGAAAAATTCATGAAATTATCCAACCTGCTTCACAAATTTTTACGAGAATCATTTGAGAAATACAAATAAAGTCAAGAGGATGTCTCAAAGGCATGTGTGGAAGATACTCCAAAGAAAAGAGTTTTAACTCTTAAGTTAAAGAAGTGAGAAGAAGAGAGCAGCCGTCCGGCATACGAATGTCGTAATTAACATTTTGATTCATAAATTCCCATAAAAATCTTGATAGGTAACATAAATATCTACTGAAGTATTCTGGATTAATTTAAAAACATCTTGAATAAGTACTAATTATGTTTCTTGTTCTCAGGCGTCAAGCTAAAGCAGCTTTGCAACAACGGCACTTGCGAGGACATTGGCAACTCCCACCGCTGCCACTGTCTCGATGGTTACACCGGATCCTACTGCCAGAAGGAGATCAACGAGTGCGACTCCGCCCCGTGCCAAAACGGCGCCGTCTGCAAAGACCTAGTGGGAACCTACCAGTGTCAATGCGCCAAAGGCTTCCAAGGGCAAAACTGCGAGCTCAACGTAAACGACTGCCTTCCAAACCCTTGCCAAAACGGAGGAACCTGCCACGATCTAATAGACAACTTCTCGTGCTCCTGCCCCTTTGGAACGCTTGGGAAAATCTGCGAGATCAACGTCAACGATTGTAAGCAGGACGCGTGCCATAACAACGGGACTTGCATTGACAAGGTCGGCGGATTTGAGTGCAAATGCCCGCCAGGGTTCGTCGGCCCGCGATGCGAAGGCGACATCAACGAATGCTTGTCCGATCCCTGCGCCAACCCCGGAACGCAGGATTGCGTTCAACTCGTCAACGACTACCACTGCAATTGCAAACCCGGCTACATGGGTAGACACTGCGACGCCAAAGTCAACTTCTGCGCCAACTCCCCGTGCCAGAACGGAGGCATCTGCACCGCTATTCAAGGAGGGCACGAGTGTCTATGCAACGATGGCTTTTATGGAAAGAACTGCGAATATTCCGGATACGCCTGCGATTCCAATCCTTGTCAAAACGGTGGTTACTGTCGCACGTCCGAGATAGGCGGGTACGTGTGCGATTGCCCGTCAGGTCTCTCCGGCATCAACTGCGAGGTTGATTCTATGAACGAGTGCCTCAGCAACCCATGCAAACATCCAGAAGCGAGGTGCATCGACAAACCTGGCGACTACCTCTGCTACTGCCCTCGCCAATGGACCGGCAAAAACTGCGACATCCACGACCCACACGCCAGAGGCGGCTACGGCAGTCCCGTAAGCGGCATCTACAATAAGAACTCGGGTCTCAGCTTGCAGGAGTTGGACTTGGCCTTCCAGAAGGAACAGTGTGTGAAGATGGGCTGCAAAGAAAAGCAAGGAGACCACCATTGTGATGAAGAATGTAACACTTACGCCTGTGATTTCGACGGTAACGACTGCTCTCTGGGCATCAACCCTTGGGCGAATTGCACAGCGCCTATCAAATGCTGGGAGGTGTTCATGAACGGTGAATGCAACGAGGTCTGCAACACACAAGCGTGTCTTTTCGACGGCCGTGACTGCGAGAAATCCCTTCAAAGATGCAATCCGATTTACGATGCTTATTGTCAGAAGCATTACGCGAACGGCCACTGCGACTATGGATGCAACAACGCTGAATGCAACTGGGATGGGCTGGATTGTGAGATGGAGCCGCCTCATATCGCTGATGGCGTCATGTCAGTTATTCTCCTCATGGACATGCGAACGTTCAAGGAAAATTCCGTCGCCTTCCTAAGAGACTTGGGCCACCAACTAAGGACTACGGTCCTGATAAAGAAAGATCACCTCGGTAACGACATGGTGCGGCCCTGGTCGGGGACAAAGGACATCGGCTTGCAAGATACTGAATTTGGGAAGAAACATCACATCGTGTTTACAGAGAGAGGCCAAAGCGGCGTTCAGGTGTTCTTGGAGATCGACAACAGAAAATGCACGACCATGTCCGGTTCCGAGTGCTTCTTCTCAGCTCGAGAAGCTGCCGAGTTCCTTGCTGCTACAGCGTCCAAGCATTCTTTGTCTCCGGACTTTCCTATATTCCAAGTGAAAGGTGTTCCAAACGGACCAATAGATGAAACGCCAACGAATTCCAAATATGTATTCATTGGGGTCATATTAGTCTTGCTGGCTGGCTTGCTTATCGGCGTGCTGGTGACAGCGCAGAGGAAGCGAGCTGCTGGCATCACGTGGTTCCCGGAAGGCTTTATTCGCAATAATTCTTCAACGAGACGCCGCTCGCGTCGCCGCGGTCCCGATGGTCAGGAGATGCGAAACCTAAAGCAAGGCTCCATGGGTTGTATTGACGTAGATATCAACGGGGGCCACATGGGTCCCCCGCACTGGTCTGATGATGATGACGATGGCTTGGCACCTCCGAGAGCCAAGCGGTCGCGAGGGCCTGGAGACTCCAACGGCGCGCCAGGAGGTTATGCGTCAGATCATACCGCAATCACGGATTACGAAGAAGCGGGCCATGATTCGAGGGTATGGACCCAGCAGCATCTGGATGCAGCTGATATTAGAGTACCTCCAAGCATGATGACACCACCAGCTATCGTAAGTACCTTTTATTTACTTGATCACAGTAAAGTTTTAACAAATGTATAAAGATTCAATTCAGGTTTTAATGTTAAAAAATTATAAGCAAGTACAATTCTAATTAGTTATTATGGAATTAGCCATTGTTTGATTTGATGTACTCGTATATCGTATAACTTGTTCATAAAACCCATTTTACTGTTCGACATAGCTATACCCTCCACCTGCGGCTCGGGTAGATATAAACCTGTCGTATCATGTACTAATTATAAGTTAAGGTACTATTTAGGATTGCAATGCCCTTTCAGGGTTTCACGTCCTCTAACTGTTATTATTATTGTAAGATCTGTTAACTTAACGTGAAAGCAACAAATCATGATTATTGTTTCCAGCGTTTGCCAATACGTTTCTAACCAGTTCCATAATTCCAGCACGATGGTCACGTCGACGTGGATGCGAGAGGACCTCTGGGCATGACACCCCTGATGGTAGCAGCAGTGCGGGGAGGCGGATTGGACACAGGGTCGGACGCTGAAGACGAGCAGACGGCCCACATCATATCAGAACTGGTGGCGCAGGGTGCTCAGCTCAACGCAGCTATGGACAAAACTGGAGAGACTAGCCTGCATCTAGCGGCCAGGTGAGCGGAGAAGAATCTTCTTCTTTGAAAGAAAGAAAGAAAGAAAAACATTTATTCGTGACATTTTACAAATTAAAGAGGAAGACAAGAAAAAGTAAATCATTATAACAATAAAGAGTTACAATACAATACAATATACAATACAAATTTCGTCACGAAATGGTCCCAACTCAGCATGATGTCAACCTTGCGGCTGACGCTGGTCTTCCGTTGGAACCATTCGGAGAGTTAAAAAATGCATCAACTCAACAATGAACATTCTTATTGCTGTTCTTCAGTGGTCTCAAAAATAAACATTAGGGCGCGGCCACATGAAACCGCTTGACGCTCGTTTCCAATGTTACGTGACATATAGCGATACAGCTGAAAATGTTGAGCTTTATCGCTGGAAAAAATAAACCCCTTAAATTTCGGCAAAAACCCTGTTATTTTTTTCATTCACTTCAGTTTCTTTTATTTGTACCACTGTCACGACTGCTACTAAATGAGATTAAGTAATCAGCTTCCAAGGCCAATGTCATTCCTGCAAGAAGCCATCTTATCACTGCTGCTGGACGCGGCGAAACGACGTTATTTTTTTAAGTTGCGAGAAATTCAAAATCACCTTCAAAATGGGGTCATGTGACCAGCAGTACCGTTGTCCAGCAGTGTTGTAACGGTATAGCACGCGGCACGGAATGCCGAAAACCTGGGTTCGATTCCCAGTGCTCTTATTTTTCTGGTTTTTTAACCCCCGACGCAAAAAAGGGGTGTTATAAGTTTGACCGCTATGTGTGTCTGTCTGTGTGTCTGTCTGTGGCACCGTAGCTCTTAAGCGGGTAGACCGATTTGAATGCGGTTTTTTTTATTTGAAAGCTGGTTTTCTAACGATGGTTCTTAGACATGTTTTATCAAAATGGGTCTAGCCACTTTTGAGATATTGAACTTTGAAGTGTCAAAGTCGGGGGTTTACCAACTTTTTGTTGGTTAGGTTATCTGTGCATCTATATTTCAGTTTGTATTTTCAATGTTTGTTCTAGATACGCCCGTTCGGACGCGGCAAAGCGTTTGCTTGACGCCGGCGCTGATGCTAACTCGCAAGATAACACCGGCCGCACGCCGCTCCACGCCGCCGTCGCTGCCGATGCCATGGGCGTCTTCCAGATACTGCTGCGGAACAGAGCTACTAACCTCAATGCTCGCATGCACGACGGAACCACGCCGCTCATACTGGCAGCCAGGTACAATAATTTTGCTGACTATAAGCAGGTGTTTAAAAGCCGAGATACAATAATTTTTCTCGACAGTAAGCAGGTGTTTAAAAGCCGAGATACAATAATTGTGGTGACTATGAGCAGGTGTTTTAAACGCTTTCCACCGCGAGCGGTACTTATTAAGGACTTCTAATCACACGGCGGCCACGCCGTACAAAATACGCGTTCTTGAATCTACATAGGCACGACGACGTCTGTACACGTGTCATTGTGTGTGTGTTAAAAGGCTGTACTTAACTAAACATCTTCTCGACAGGTTGGCCATCGAAGGCATGGTGGAAGATTTAATCAACGCTGACGCGGACATCAATGCCGCTGACAATAGCGGTAAAACCGCGCTCCACTGGGCAGCGGCCGTCAATAACGTTGACGCCGTCAACGTGCTGCTGATGCACGGTGCCAATCGTGACGCGCAAGATGACAAGGTAAGATATCCTTGAATATCTTGAGAGAAGTTTCTCTGCCGGCCGCGCGGCCGCGTTAAGTATTCGTATGGGATACTAGCTTTTGCCTGCGGCTTCGCCCGCGTGGAATTCGGTTATCGCGCACCTTTTTACCCCTTTAGAGGGAAATTTTATCCATTTCACCTACACAGATAATTTTTAATTGTAATCGAGAAACTTATACACCTATTTTCATACTTCTAAGTCCAGAAATTAGAAAATTTCCATACAAACTTTACCCCCCATTTTACCCCTTTAGGGGAAAATTTTATCCATTTCACCTAAACAGATAATTTTTAACGGTAATCGTAAACTTATACACCTATTTTCATACTTTTAAGTCCATGAAATGAGAAAGTTCCATATAAGCTTCACCCTCCTTTCTTCGGAATTTCTAAAAATCCTTTCTTAGTGTTCACTTACATCATAAAAAGAACCACTGTACCAAATTTCAAGTTTCTAGGCCCAGCGGTTTGGGCTGTGCGTTGATATATAACCCAGTCAGGTTTGCCTTTTATATATATAGATAGATTGCTGTCTTTATCGCTCGTGACATAAGCGCTCGCAGCCGTCCCCCCCATGCACATCCCCTCCCGCTTCTCCGCTTCCCGCTAATGTATATCGAGATAGCTGTATTGTATTGTATCTATCCATTCGCAGGACGAAACGCCTCTCTTCCTGGGCGCGCGCGAGGGCTCCTATGGCGCCTGCCGCGCTCTCCTCGACGCCATGGCCAACCGTGAGATCACCGACCACATGGACCGGCTGCCGAGAGACGTGGCACAGGAGCGGATGCACGACGACATCGTGAGGCTGCTCGACGAACACTGCCCCAGGCCGCCCGCCCAGCATCATCACGTTATGCGTAAGTACCATGGCTACAGTATGCTATTACTCGTATCATCAAGAAGTTATAGTCAAAATACCACAACGGGACTTATCACGCTATTTTACACAAGTAATATTTACCTCGACGTTTCGGCAACATCACGGTTGCCGTGGTCACGAGTAGACTGAAATGTGGGGTGTCAAGTCCGCCTAGCAGCGCGAGTACTTCGAACTACCCGCACTTGATCACTAATAGTACCAGCACTCGTATCATGAACTACCCGCACTTGGTCATTTTTATTAGTCACCCCATCAGAGTATTTTGACTATGAGTGAGAATCACGAAAGTTTAAAACGTTACATCAAGAAGTTGTCGATTTACTGTCATTCAGTGCAAATTTGAGCATTTTGAATTTGGACCAAAATGAATATCAACCAAAGGGAATTTTTTCAAGTAGGAATTGTGCTGAAAAATATTTACAACCAAATTTATTTTTGTTGTAAATTAATTAAACCCAAATGGAATATTGTCCGTTATAAATAAGGAGTAAAATTAAATAAGCAATAAGTGATGTTGTCTAAATCAAGTTTTAACTTAATATGACTGAAAAATCTTAGTCCTAGGGTCCAGGGTAACCGAGGCCGTCTGTTACGCCATTTATTCAAGAAGAAAGTGAACTACCCTACATACAAAAATCATGCTCTGTCTTAATCTACCTTCATACATCACAATATGTTGGCACAAAACAAATGATTTCGGGTAGAACATATACTTGTAAACACAAGGGGTCGTTTTATATTGTCAATTTTACCATAGTACAGCTTCCACTTTCGACGATATTCAGGATGGTCAACTTTTCCATGTTTTAATCCAGGTTGTAAACTAACTTTTTGCCAAATTTCATCCAAATCCGACCATCCGTTTTAGCGTGAAGAAGTAACAAACATACTCACTCACTCACAAACTTTCACATGTTCTATAATATAAAAATGAATCGCAAAATGTGTTGGTAAGCGCATAACTCGGGAACGACTGGTCCGATTTCGCTAATTCTTTTTTTATTGTGTTTGTTACTGTCAGGAGAAGGTTTTTATGGAAGAAAATACATAAAAAATACAACGGGGGCGAAGCCGCGGGCGAAGCCGCGGGCAACAGCTAGTTTATAATATAAGTAGGATTAAGTAGGATAGTAGGATTTAACTTATGTTTCCGTATCTCCCCCAGAATCTCCCAACCCTCACCCGCAGCTGATCAGCCAGCCGACGGTGATCAGCGCGTCAGCCAAGGGCAAGCCGAAGAAGCCGCGCGCCAAAGCCGGCCCCGACAGCCCCCAAGAATACGACAATAACAACTTACAACACTCGCAGATCAGACGGTAAGTTAACTCTATTGAAGATAGGGTTGCCACCTTTTTTTAGGGCGAATAAAGTATTTTTTCATTTTGGAAGGACAAAAATAAAGTACACAGAATAAAAAAAGAGTATCGCCAAAATTTGGTGGCTGTGGATACCAGTTTATTTAGTCTCATAAGTACTCATAACCAGTAACGAGCCAGTAAGAATAAGTTTTACGTAAATAGAGTATTTTAGCGTACTTTATTGGTGTCGTAGATTATAAAGTACGCCTACATGAAAAAGAGGACAATACTCTAAAAAATGATGATCTTCAATTCATCATTGTTTAGTATTAAGTATTAAATTCTATTTGATCAATTTGGAACGTAGTTTTAGAGATCGTCTGTCTCTTTTACACGGTGTATATCGCTCTCGCTCTCTTCCTTTCAACATGGCTTCTTGTGCAAGTCCGCTCTCGTTTGTTTTATTAAGCTAAATTCAATCTAAACTTTGTTAACGCGAAAAACATAGTAAAAGTGTCAAAAAGTTAACCTACATCTTTTATGCCGGGGCCACACTAGCGGCTAAAGTCAATGCCTATTACCGCAGTAATTATTGCGATATTTTTAATGCGTTAAAGTGGGTGGCTACACTTGAACGTTCAACGTGAATGCCCATGTGCCGCCACTTGAGTTATCGCCTAACGCCAAACGGCAATGTTAATGCCGTTGTCAAATTATCGCGTTAAGTCGTGGCTACACTTACGATTGACGTCCATTATCGCGATAATTAATGGCATTTCTCATTAGTGTGGCCCCAGCATTAGTGCTTTAGTTTAGTGGCTATGGTTCAATAGAAGACAATTCCCAACATTAAATTTGGTCCACGAACGCCGGTTATTTTAGTGAAGTTGCGGGTAAAAAAAATTCCAGTTTGACAGTCAAGAGAGTTGCGCGCTCCACAGACGCAAGTGACAGTGACAGCGCAGAGCGGAATGAAAAACACATGCCCTGGGGACCTAGTGAAAAAGGGTTTAATTCTGCAGAAGTTGAACAGCTGATTTCGACTTAAACCCCTATACACATAAAATAGAAAATAGCTGTATAATTTCTGCAGACTTAACCCCTTTTTCACTAGGACCCCAACGTCAACGTCAAAATACATAAACTTTGTCAAGTGTCATCATCCCAGCCTACATACGTCCCACTGCTGGGCACAGGCCTCTCAGAATGAGAGGGCTTGGGCCGCAATTCCCACGCGGGTCCAGTGCGGACTGGGAACTTCACACGCACCATTGAATTGCTTCGCAGGCTTGTGCAGGTTTCCTCACGATGTTTTCCTTCACCGCAAAGCTCGTGGTAAATTTCAAATGTAATTCCGCACATTAATTTGGAAAAACTCAGAGTTGCATGACGTCATAAGTCGCTATTTGTTCGCCAACTCAATCAACTATTTATTTGTTTTAAAGCAACAAAAAAACAAATTTTGCAGTAAATCGAAAATTAATCTGGTTTTCAGGGCTAAAATGAAGCGTTTTTTATTGGAGTCGTGCCTTTGAATTATTTTTTAATGGTGCCAACATCCTATAATCCAACTGCAGTCAGCAAAAAAGATTGTATTAAAAAAATAGCAAAAATCTTGATAGTAAAGTCAAAACTTGATAGTAAAGTTCCAGAAACCACGTGGAGACAACTTGCGCATTAAAAAATGTCAGACACGAAAGCAATATTGAATATTGTGATCACTGTTCACTGCTAAGGTTAATCGCCGCATAACACACTATCAAAATTATACTTCAACTAGCCAAAGAAACAGAAATAGCAAAATTAGATATTGTCTACATCCGCCATGTTCGTATGCCACAAATAGAATCTTAAAAAGCTGATTCGAGTCCGAGTCTAATTTAGTTTATTTTTCTGCAGCTACACCGGCTCCAACTGTCAATTCCGTATCAACATGTGTGATCGCCACAAATCGCCAAAAACTTATTTATTATGTGATTTTGTTACACAGAAAACCGAGTGTGAAGAAGAACAACAAAAAGGTGCCCCAGGAGGTGCCGCAGAGCGTCGAGAGTCTCGGCTCCAATCTCAGCCCAGTTGAATCGCCGCTTCAAAATTTACAGGTAACATAACTGTCTGTCCGTCCTTTATGTTTGCTTACTTGAAACTACGTTACGTTACGTTACGTTTTGAACGGATGCGTCTTGAGGACCTGAGGCCGTATTGCCTAATGTTTTTGACACTCGTGATCGCAATCAAATGACATATTTCGCATACAAAAGCTGTCATTTTATTGCGATCGCGAGTTCCAGAAACGTTAGGCAATAAGGCCTCTGGATGCTAAGCGTCAAATTCGAAAGGCACGACCAAGACGCTCCTACACCTACACATACAACAGTTCCGGGCAACTTCACTGCGCACCTTCGACTAAGTTCGGTTTCGCGAGTCACATCCGAGCTTTCCACAACCTGGACGGGAACAATTGACGGAGTCGCTGTCGCCGGATACGGCGAGGAGGACTATATATACTACTAGCTTTTGCCTGCGGCTTCGCCCGCGTGGAATTCGGTTATCGCGCGCTATTTAACCCCTTTAGAGGGAAATTTTACCCATTTCACCTACACAGATAATTTTTAATTGCAATCGGGAACATAGACACCTCTTTTCATACTTCTAAGTCCAGAAAATATAAAATTTCCATACAAACTTTACCCCCCATTTTACCCCTTTAAGGGAAAATTTTATCCATTTCACCTCTACAGATAGTTTTTAACGGTAATCGAGAACTTATACACCTATTTTCATACTTCTAAGTCTAGAAATGAGAAAGTTCCATATAAGCTTCACCCCCCCATTTCACCCCCTTAGGGGATGAATTTCTAAATATCCTTTCTTAGTGCTCACTTACATCATAAAAAGAACCTCTGTACCAAATTTCAAGTTTCTAGGCCCAGCGGTTTGGGCTGTGCGTTGATATATAACCCAGTCAGGTTTGCCTTTTATATATATATAAGATAGATATATTACTTGAAACTATCTGTAGGCGGATCCTGAAAGTAAATATCACTTGTTTTTCGCTGACATGAAATTACATTTTTTTAATTAGGATTTGCCGTCACCGTACGACGCGACGTCTTTATACTCCAACGCCATGGTTCAGTTCGCTGGCATAGAGATGATGCAACACAAGCAGCCGCCCAGCTATGAAGACTGCGTCAAGGTAAAATGCAAACTTTTTTTTTTATTCTATTGAAATAGAAATAGGGATCTCTTCAGCCAACTGGCTAAGAGACTGGTCGACGCCACCGGAGACAAGAGGGCTGGCAGCTTCCTCGCACAGCGTATTAGCATCGCCATACAGCGAGGAAATGCTGCCAGCATTCTCGGAACCATGCCACAGGGGCCATTTTTGAGTCATATTAGTTTTTAATTATTATTATTACGTTTTTATAGTTTAAATCATTTCTAAATGTATTATTTGTTCCTCAATAAATCCAGAAATAGAAATAGAAAACGTTTATTCGCATTTCAAAAATTACATAAATACACGAAATAAACAAATATGAAGTAAATATTATTGACAGTATTTGCGAAATCGCGAAACGGTCTCAGCTCAGCATAGTGCTGGCCGTAGAGGCCAAACGCTGGTCTTCCGCTGTGACCGCTTGGCGACTTCACGGAAGGCGACATAAATTCAAAATAGTAAATCTAAAAAGAAACAAACAGAAAGTAATATAATTTAGATAAAATAATAATAATAATGAAAACAAACAGAACACGAAACCAGACAAAAGAAACGTGTACAATAATAAATTATAAACAACACAGTAAAAGAGTCGACACATCACTCAACCGTCCATAGACCACAGAAGTCGACGTCGACGTCGTATTGGATGGCAAACGAGCAAGTGGGTCTCCTGATGGTAAGAGATCTCCATCGCCCATAAACATCTGCAACAC
This sequence comes from Choristoneura rosaceana, assembly GCA_037349165.1. NCBI lineage: Eukaryota > Metazoa > Arthropoda > Insecta > Lepidoptera > Tortricidae > Choristoneura > Choristoneura rosaceana. Next base: position 3,958,536 of record JAZBNJ010000006.1, on the reverse strand, counting down.
CAGGGGTATTGCAGATGCGTTGCCAACCTAGAAGCCTAAGATGGGATACCTCAAGTGCCAGTAATTTCACCGGCTGTCTTACTCTCCGCGCCGAAACACGACAGTGCAAGTACTGCTGCTTTACGGCAGGATTAGCGAGCAAGATGGTGGTAGCAATCCGGGCGGACCTTGCACAAGGTCCTACCACCTGCAAAAACGTAGAGTTATGGTGCTGCCTCATTGACTGTAATAAATGTTATATTAACGTTATAAAATGTCTAACACTTTATAAATTTTGTTACAACTTGTTAGGTGTTTTAAACGCTCCCGTATTGGTATAAAAATGTTATACCGGGTGTGGCCTGTAACATAAGCAAAAAATTAAAACATAGATCATACTCCTCAAACTGAACAACATTAGTTCAGCGAATTTTAAAAATAATTAGTTTTTTATTTTTTATTACACTTTTAAGTTAATTCGCAGAAGCAAAGTAAAGCAAAATGCTTGATGTTTGTAGCGTGACAGGCGACGTCAGTTGAGTTCTAGGATGGCGTACATTGATGGCAGTATTTAATTAGTATGAAAAAAGGAAAATACAAAGACTCCATTATTTTTAAAAGTCGCTCAACTAATGTTGTTCAGTTTAACGAGAACGATCTATGTTTTAATTTTTTGCTCGTATTACAGGCCACACCCGGTATAATATACTAATCCATTGTATGTTCGTCATTGCCTAACTTGTTCGTGTCCTTTGTCAGACGGGCCAATCGCTGCAACAGACGTACGGCGGCGGCGCAATGGGAGCGACCCTCTCGCCCCCCTATTCAAACCATTCACCCACACACAGCAACCACACGACTTCTCCTCACGCATATATTGGTAAGTAAGCTATATTCTATTTCCGATCTATTTTGGGCAATTTTTTTTATGTTAGAGAGGCCAGACAAACGGACTAGTGGGTCACCTGATGTTAAGTGATCACCACTGTCCATAGACACCCGCAACGTTTTAAACGATGCCAGTGCGTTGTCGGCCCTGCAGAAATTTATACACACGCCTCTTAAAGGCACCCAGGTCGTAACTCGATGGGAAGACCCCAGCGGGAAGCTCGTTCCAGATTTTGCAAGTTCGTGGCAAAAAAGACCGCTTAAAACGCACCGTCGAAGACTGCCATTCATCAACATGATGTCGATGATATGAACTCTTACGGCGGGTGGATCTGTAATGGAACCCCGCAGCTGGCATGAGGTCAAAGAGCTCCTCAGAGCATTCCCCGTTGTAGATCTTGTAGAACACACAAAGGGAGCTAACGTCCCTGTGTTAAAGTCCAGTTGCTGCCCGACACCTTTTTTACATCTTTCCATCTCATTTGCGGCCCACTGGTCTTTTCTGTTCCCATGGTCTCCAATTCAGAGCAACTACACCACGAATCGGTTTTTCGGGCAATATGTCCCGCCCATTGCCATTGGAGCTTCGCTATCCTTCTACCAATGTCGGCGATTTTACTTTGCTTTCTGAGCCATTTGTTAGATCGGAGTGGAAGAGGTTGAAACCAAGAATTAGGTTGAAGAAGGCTGAGAAAAAGAGAAGAGAATAAGAAGCTATGTAAAAGAATAAGTAATAAATTATACTTGAGTCCAGAATTCTCTTCTTATCTAATCTAATAGGACATTTTCGCCAGTGTCTAAGTTTTCTCTTTCGAGAGGCGACGTTGTACGGTGATTGTAGTTTTTGTAACTTGATAGTAAAATTCCAGAGACCACGCGCATTAAAAAATGAGACGAGAGCAAAATGGAATTTTGTGATCACTATTCACTGTTAAGGTTAATCGCCGCATAAAACACTATCAACATTATACTTCAACTAGCCAAAGAAACAGAAATAGCAAAATTAATTACAAAGAAACAGAAATAGCAAAATTAGCCCCACGGCGCGGGCGGGTGGCGCATTTCAATAGATTTTGCGCGAATAACGGGAAATTCACATCCCTAATTCGCTCTAGATAGGTAGATATAAAAAAGTGACACGGTTTGTTTTCATACAGATATGATTGCGTTATCTAGTGTAATCTATATCTGTAATAAATACTCTCGCCTTCAGGATCCCCGTCTCCCGGCAAGTCGCGGCCATCTTTGCCGACGTCGCCCGCGCACATGGCGGCGCTGCGTCACTCGCATCAGCACCAGTTGGACGCGGCAGCGTACTCGGCGCTAGCGCACCTCAGTGAGTACAGTATGTTGATAGATAAAGATTTGTTTATTACCTTCTGAAAATATACAATGTTCATGTCAGGTTTAAAGATACAGAAAAGGATCGTCTAATGTACAAAAAAAAAATCGAATTAATATTAAGTTCAAATTACTGGTCTGATGAAAATTAAAAAAAAACAATGAAAATTACAGTATGACTGACATAGCCCAGCGAAACCTCATTAAGGTGTTTGCGTTATCTAGTGTAATCCATATCTGTGGTTGTGACATTGTCGATGTTTGGGAACTAATTAACTGCTAGCAAGCTTGATAGCTCGAGATTTGAGCTAAAAAACGCGATATTGCGAGGTCGCTAGAAGTTAATAAGTTCTTAAAAAAAAGGAGGTTGTCACAACTCTCCTTGCTATTTGTCAAAGTATAACCAGGGGCATACCCAGATACAGATACAGAACATACAATTTCCAGGGGGGGCTACCCCCCTGCGTACGCCCATGAGTATAACTTACACGGCACAACTTATGTACTATCGAGTGCAACGCTGCCTTTCCCCCCTTAGGTCGCAATTTGTTTGCACTCTTAGAAAGCTCCGGTCCCCGCCAAGAAACGACAAGCACCAACAGAAATCCGACACTACTACAAAAGATTTTTTTTGCATGTTAAAATATGTTTTTTTTACGGTCATTTGTGACCAATACAAAACTTATTTTCTTAAACTTAACTGTGCTAGTATGCCAAATAGAGTTCAAATTACGTTACAAATTTAGTCAAAAAACTGACCAGATGTGACCATAGTCCAGACCATGCTAGAGAAAAATTTTTGCCCAAATCCATAAAAAATGGAACTTTCTTAATTATGAGAGCTGATTGGTTTACTTAATAAGGGGCGGGGCAAGCAAAATTTCTGGTTGCAAGGGATTTTGTGAAAAAAGGGGAAAGGCAGCGCTGCACATGATGATGGTACATGAGTATGACTTACTTGTATTTCACAGGCGCAAATTCTCAACACAACGCGCAACTGCAAGCGGTAATGACGCACGCGGCTGCACTTGGGCAAGTGCAGGGCGCACAGCATCCCGCCATCACGAATATCATGTCAGGTGAGCTTTTGACCATTTTTTTTTATTCTATTGGAGGGGTATTGCAGACGCGTTGCCAACCTAGAGGCCTAAGATGGGATATCAAGTGCCAGTAATGTCACCGGCTGTCTTACTCTCCACGCCGAAATACGAAAGTGCACTGCCGCTTCATGGCAGAATTAGCGAGCAAGATGATGGTAGCAATCCGGGCGGACCTTGCACAAGGTCCTACCACCTGCGAAACCATACTGAACTTTGTACCATTTCTGAACTTTGCCGAATATGCCCGAACTTCGTTAAGAGGATTTTTGAGGTCTTGAAATTAATAAACGAATGGTTTTTCATCGGAATTTTTATTTCAGATTTAAAAAAAATTGCTTTGATTTTTCTTAAGTTCTTAGTCGATTCCCATCGGTTTACCAAATTTTTACGTGACGTCAGTGACAAGAATATGAGAAAGTCTGTAAATAGGAATAGAAATATTTCGTCATATCTTTGAAATAATCTTTTTATATCAAATAAATACGTCAAAGAAGTAAACTTACCAACCCTGCAAACTTGATCGGAAGGTTTGACGAGTCCTTAAGAAATATTAACTTCAAGGCAGCTTCGCGATGACCTGCCGTAATTAAAAAAAAGTTCAAGTCGCATTATTCCTAATTTAAATTTAGTGGCCGGATTGCTCGAGTCTGTGGTCCGGCCGGTAACCTTGTTCGGCTTGCTGACATTTACTTTCGTCTTTCCATTCGTTCAGCCACTCAGAAGGCTATTTGAACTCCATTGAGTCAAAACAGTGGTTGGCGTTGGCGAGGATTCTTAAGGACGAGATATTCCATTCGAATAACTTAACACACTTCTCGAGAGAAGTGATCCGCGTTGCCTTAAGAATCTGTTCATACCACGCTTGCTATACTTCATTTAATTTAAAATTGGAGGCCACAGCAACATTGTATTGCGTCTGGTCAACTATTTCTTACCTAGCAAATAGTCCAGTACAATAGTCTGGAAGCCGCAAAATAAGATTGTTTTAATGCCATTTTATTTGCGTGTCGTCAATTGTTATTCTAGTACAAATTGTAAAGAGATTACAGTTCACGAGCCGCAATACAATGTTGCTGTGGCCCCCAATTCTAAATTAAATGAAGTGTAGGTAAATTAGTGTTAAATGGCCCATACCTATTTTTTTTTTGTTTTTCTCAGGACTATACGGAAGCTGGGGTATCGGAGACACATTCCCGACCCCATCACCTGAGTCGCCCGACCATTGGTCAACGCCGTCTCCTCAAACGCCACTGACACAATCACCGCACTCCGATTGGTCGGATCGAGCTGCGCTCTCGCCTAACGACATGCAACAGACCAATAAGGGAGGCACTGAAGCGATCTACATTTAAATATGTAGTAAAATGTTTGTTCGAAATCGTTGTTGAAATCGTAGTAATTAATGTAAGTCGGTAACAAGTTTTGAGGTTACAGCTGCCATTTTTAAATGGCGGACACATTCCAAACTGGGCATATCTACGTAGTCGGATATTTTGTGAAATATTAAAACACTGGAATTAATAAGACATTAGAAAAAAAAAACAGAATTGAAAGAAACTTGTTAGCTTCAAAACGTGCGTGATAATAATCCAAGTGTTGACTATTATGAAATTGATGATTTCCCTTTGTCATAAAAAATAATAATGATGATGTTTAAACCCATATAATGATTTCCCACTCTAGCCTAACACTGAATTAATTTAAAGTTATCAAAATTCGATTATCGATACGGATCGACAAAATAATCGCTCATCACTACATTATGAAATCTTTCACGAAATAAAAGGGTTTAGGCATACTTATTATTATTTTTTAGGCAATTTCGTATATATATCGTCGCTTGATCATAAAATTCGCCGGATCATAAAATGCTGATTGACTACCTAACACCCGCCATATTAAGCATTTATCAATTAATTAAGGTACCGAAAGCATATATAAACAGATATACATTTGATAGCACAATAAAGTAAATTAATAACTTCATATGGCTCTGGCTCGCTTCGCTCGCTCGACTCACGCGCTTTGCTCGCAATTGTATCTAATTTCTCTGAATCTAACATGACAGAGATAAGAGACCAGAATAGCCACTACCTACTACTCTACGATGTGCTGGGTATGTAGCTAAGAATACATATGTATATGTTGCTCTCAACGATGTACCTACCGTTTTTTTTATTAGGCACATCATGCCTCATAAGCTCAAGATTTTTTAAAGATTATCATGAAATGGCGGCGTTATTCACATGACTAGGATTTTAACGATCGCGCGACGAATTATATATCTAGAATGTGAACACAGAAGATTTGTCTACATTTATGACTGAATGTTATATTTTTAAAAAGAATAACGACATTTTATTTTAGGATTGACTTGTAAGACTGCAGAATTATTTGACAAAAAAAGCTATAACATCCTCTTAAAGTCGAGGTAAAGATTTTAGTTGATTTTACTAGAATCGTTTTACCTGTATGTGTAGATTCATACCCCTTACTTTATAATCTGTCTCTTCTTTTGATTAATAACTGCTGATTCACTTGGTTTTAATGTAATTGACATCCAATTTTTAACGACTTGCCAAGCATTTTATATGTGTATCACGAAAGCATCACTTCTTTTTTCTTTTCTTACTTGAAAAAAAAAGTGAGCCTGAACTCACTTAGACGGCTTAAAGTTATAGTTTTGCCACGCTTTATTTGACACAAAATTTTATATCTGCAACAAGTATTTTACGTAGTTACAATTTAATCATAATTAAAAGTAAAATAAAATGGTAAAGGGCAAATTCAAATTGGCCATTTTTCCAAAAGTATCTATTCTTAAACACGTGGTTATGTTAACAGAATTTTTGTGAAGATACTTCGAAGAAATCTCAAGGTCTTAAAGATGGACTTAGACTGATCTGGATTTGCATGACCCGGCAGAATATATTCACGGTTCATACAAAACTTGGTGTATTTTTGCTTTTAAAACTTTGCTTTTTGTTAATTAAAATATGGTGCGTAAAGTAGTGTGCGTAGGAAGGTACTAAATACTTCTAGATTTTTTTAAATATTTTATATTAAAGCTATCTGTAATGAATTTTAGTACTTTTTAATTGGAATTAGAAATAAAATCACAGTTTTCACTTACTCATATACTGTAAATTATGTTTTCAAAGTTCGCCCTTTAAAAACCCATACTTTAATATCGCGAAAATACACCTTTATATCCCTATTAACACCGTATTCTTACAATTGTTGTGTTGTTAAATGTTTTAATGTAATTGTTTTAATAAACTGTGTTTTCAATCATTAATCATAATGGTAAATAAACAAAAAAATGTAATTTTGCTTATGAGATTGTTTTGCTTTGGAAGTGAACGAAAATTATTTATGTGTGATTCCTTAGTAAGTTAACTTTTGTACTAGTGTATGTAGTGGATACGTTTGTTTTTAATTCGTTTCTAAGATTGTTTAAGTCCAAATTGTAAAGATGAGTCGAGATCGATTGTTTACAAAGTATATTCACAACACTATTTTTCTACAATTTTATGAGTGCCGTTATCGATGGCGCTGTCGTCGCAGCTATAGAAGTGAATTAGTATGACACGACAATAGTTCACTTTTTTTCGGCCGGCTGAAATAACTTTGTGTTTTATGTTCCATTTTCGAACGCGAGATCTCGACTTGAACATTACAATTTGTTATAGACGTTTCTAGAACAGTTCGGAACCATTCCACTATTGCTTCCATTTTTTAAGAGGTGGGCACAAATATACATCACTCAATTCGGGTTTGACATTAAAATCAATGAGATTATTTTATTTATTGTTTTAATTTATTGTAAACTTTGACAGTTGCGTGTTAATTTTAACAAACACTGCCATTTTTAGATCCACCTCTTTGTTAACGGTTTTCCAGCGTAGTTTTTTACGTTTAGATCTCATCATTCCATTTCGCTTTAAAAATACAATTGTTTTTTTTTTAACATTACTCGGGACCAGGACATGCTCAATTTTTGTTAGAAAATATTAATCCGCGTTATTTTGTAATATATTTACTGTAAGTTTATAAAACTTCCGCGACACAGTTTAATGTAAATAAACATTTTTTTTTTTAATAAAAAAAATATCGATTGATAAAATGATCTTCGTAATTTACTTAGTTTTATTTAGTTCTAATTTTGATATTTTGTGTCATCGTAAAAGTGCCAAGGAGCAGTAAAAATGGGAACGCCCCTGACTTGAGCGGACCCAAACTGGTGTAAACTAGTATTTTTCGGAAGCGTAGTGATAATTGTGTATTACTAGTTTTAGTAATAAGTACATAATTCGTGCTTCCTTACGCATTCTCTTAATTATGTAATTGTACGCTACTTGTATTTAAGTTCCAAATTCTGTAGATACCTACGGTCAACTTTGTCTATGGCCAATAGGGTTCTTGTTAGCTACAAATTTATTAGTGCTGTTGTCAGAGGCGCTTTAGTTTATCGACAGTCGTGAAGTTAGTATGTGTCAGCATTAGTTCCGGTTTTAGCTACTAGAAGAATTAAGTTTGTCGTGCTAATATCTCAATAAAATTATTATTTGTATTTTGGACACGTGTGTTTTTACATGCTTTTATATTTAGAAAAATAATCCAGTTGGTACTTTTACTGTGGGTTTTATTAATTTGACATTATGTTTAGTATCAAAGTGATTTTTTAATATTATATTCGTTTTTTGTAATAATCATTGTGAACTACAGACTTAATGTAAAACGTAATTAAATGTCTGTCCCTGTTGGCCTATTTGAGCATAAGTTTTTTCCAAATTGTAATGCTTTTATGTTTCATCAAGCTTTTTTTTTTATTGTAACTGCATGGATTTTGGGCACAAACTTCTTTCTGTCATAATTTTTCGCGTGCCTTGACTTAGTATAATTTAAAGTATAAAATGTAATTTAAATCAAGTTTAGTATAGGGATATTTTAGTTTTAGTATTGTAAATACATTTTATCATTATTTTTATGAAATGCATTTCTTTGTAAGAATTTGAAATTTTCTATGAATTTAATTTCAAATGTTTCCCCCTTAACTGACAATAAAGGAATAAATATAAAACTGTTGTTTCTTTTGGTCTAGTGGTGATTTGATACAATACAATTTCCAATGAGATGAACCTCCGATAATTTCATAAAAATACACCAAGAACCTTCTCACACTTGCGAGTAGCGAGCGTTTTGTACGAAGGTGATCAGATTACGCAACGAGTTCGCCGCGACTGTTGGTGAGATTGCCAATATCGTTATGTGCATTTTTTTGATATATGGATTTTGGCACATGGCTTTTAAATTAAATGCAAAACCCATATATCAAAAAAAAACACATAACGGAATTGGCAATCTCACATGTGTGTATAGAAAACATGCTTGTAACTCGCAAGTGTGATAAAGCCTTTAGGTTGATTAGTATGCAAATGTCATTCGAAACTTGAAACAAAATAGTAGATTGATAACCAAGGGTGGAAAGTGACCCATTTCACCCGAGATTTCGTTCGAGCGCCAATAGTTCGAGGGGAAATGGGTTATTCCACCCGAGTTAGACACCACTTTTCATTTCGACTGTGAGGAAACTAAAATACTACAAAAAAACGAGAATAATAATAAATTGAATTTACTTATACCTATCCAACCTCCAACGGTACCTTTTCGACTGACCACTTGCCACGGCCGACTATAAAAAAAATCGAGTTGGTCACGACGTGCATCTAGATGGCCATGCCGAAACGTCAAAAAAAAATGTCATTGACGTAACTCAATTATCTTCGATGTCGTGGCTAGCCGAAAAATTAAAAAAAAATTACTTTCCACCCTAGAGGAGAAAACGCAATTTTCCACCCGGATATCTACCCATGAAAATTAAACTTTCCGAACGGGAGAGATGAAAAATCAGTTTTCTTTTTCATTCGAATCTTCAGCCAAATGAAAACCGACGACTCCCGAGCGACTTTAACATTCTTTGTATTGATATGCTTCTACTTCTTAGACTAACAAACTTGGCTTTTGATAATAATAGTAATAATTTGTTTATTTCTAAGAATACGGTACAAAGATGATCGAAATATGTTAAAGTGTAGATCCTAGAATATGTAATTGATGGTCCTCCAAAAAGATCAAGAAAGACGATGCTTAAAAAATAACTACCTATCAACTAGTGGTATGTCACCTAGCCTTCCTCACCATATGCCACACGAGAGGACTTACTAACAGTTAATTTGCGCTGCTGCAAAACTTGAGCATCCACTTGTAATGAGCGTTCTAGCTAAGGGCTCAGTATAAGGCCGTGTAGAGCGCGCTTCTGTGTGAGTGTGTTCATTTCGATCGATTTGTTCGTAGCTTCCGTACTGCTTTAGCTTATATATAATATACTGTGCTAAGGGGCAACACGCAGTCGCTCGTAGCTCGTTTGCAGGCTTTGAAGCGATAAATCTGGTCACGTGACCCCATTTTGAAGGTGATTTTGAATTTCCCGCGACTCAAAAATGCATCGTCAAGTCGACGCGTCGAGCAGCAGCGACAAGATGGCTTCTTGCAGGAATGGTCTTTAATTAAATAAATAGATAAATGATTTCTTAATCTCATTTAGTAGCAATCGATGTTCGTGTCGTGCGGTCCCTCTGACACATCTATTTAATACGAGAGCGAGAGGGACGGTACTATACGAACTTCTATTTTCGGACTTAAAATTAAAAGTGTCTTAGTGACATAGTACCTATACTTGTAATAATACCATCATAATACTCAGCGGCACAAAATTTGGCCCTCTCTACATTCAAAATGATAGGTATATAGTATACATTTGAGGGCTAGGTTTTTTGCCGCTTAGTATATTTCAAAATGGCGTCTGCGAATAAAATATAGAAGCGGACCATGTTCTCAAGATCATCAAAAAGTATGAAATAACAAAGGGAAAAATCTAGTAGTTCAGAACTCTGTTAAATATCTAAGACTTCAACCGTCGGGATCGTGAAATTTACGTTATTTACCTTTTTAATTTTTATTTGAGGCTTTTTTGTCAGTCTAGTTTTTTATCAACATTGTAATGGAGCGGACAGCTATCGCCATCGATATATATTATAAGTCAATGGCTATCTGTACGCTAACTTGGAAACTTTCCACGTGTTTGTTTAACTCCTCGATATATAATGTACTAACGTAGAATATAAGTCAATGGTTTAACCCACCCTATTTTGTTATTTTGAAATGTAAACCTACCTTCACAAATATAATGGAATATCTCAGTCAAGATGTCAAACGGTTTTGAATTAGTGTTAAATTAAGGCGGATGTAGAGAATATCTAATTTTGCTATTTCTGTTTCTTTGGCTACTTGAAGTAAGTATAATTTTGATAGTGTTTTATGCGGCGATTAACCTTAACAGTGAACAGTGATCACAAAATTCTATATTGCTCTCGTGTCTGACATTTTTTATCAAGAATTTTATTATCAAGTTTCAAAGACTACAATCACCGTACAACGTTGCCTCTCGAAAGAGAATACTTAGACACTGGCGAAATTGCCCTATTTATTAGGACAGAATCCATATTTTAAAAGAGAAGAAGAATTTGTTTTATTTTACATAAAAAAGGTTGGTAACTTGTGAATTAATCCAAGAGAGGTAGATTTTATTTAAACAGTTATTTAATATTTTAACACTATTTCCTTGACCGTAGGTTCAATTAAGGTAAGGGACAAAACCACGCAAAATGAGTTGAGTAGGTATACAGTTTTGTTCTGAATTTTTCGTTCTTTCGGTTCGAAAAATTCTAGCTTGAAAAAATACCCTTACCCTACTCATTTTATGGGTCCATTTTTCGAATCAGACCCATAATAATAACGTACCTAAGTATCTCAAAAACTTTGCAATATAGCAACTTGAAATGGTGTAAGTACCGTCGCCAATCCAATTCGAATAAGGTAAGGGTCTTCCAAATCAACAAATTACCATTACATGGTTTATTTTTGAAGAAACCGTAATCAAACTGACCTTATAGTAATGCCTTTGTTATCTCAAAATATATATATCACCCATACTTTAAATGGTATGCACTAGTTTTGAAATGGTTGTTCCTTACTCCAATTTGCATTGTCATACTTTAAGCAGTGTCAACGTTATACTCCAATTCAATGGAATCTAACAATCCTGTAGACACTTCCAGCCTACTAATATGAACACCGGGCTGCCTAAGGCTTTGTGATGTGACTTTTATTCTTTTTTGATTCCTTTTAGATGATAATTGCAACAACAGGGACATATATAATCAAGCGTGCCCACGTTAGGGTGTGTTAAATGTGTAGAAAATTGTTAGATTCTATTGAATTGTACTTTACACCCATCTGAATCGATTTATATTTAGGATCAGAAGGGCTACTCCGAAACACAACGTTCGAAGTTCGAGCCGTGCGGTCCCTTTCACACTTATACTATTTAATACGAGAGCGAGAGGGATCGCACGACACGAACTTCGAACGTTGTGTTTCGGAGTAGCCTTCCAGTGTCCGATACACCGTACAATGGAAAAAGTTAATGGCAATTAAAAATACGTGCTAACGCAGCTTGTTAACCGACTTCAAAAAAAGGAGGAGGTTATCTATTCGGTTGAATTTTTTTTTTTGTTACCTCAGAACTTCGTCATTTGTGAACCGATTTGAATTTTTTTTTGCGTTCGTCTAGACGATTCCTAGGAATGCTTTCAATTAGGTCCCATAAGCCTTCGCCTTTGTACTCTTTTGATTTGTTGTTTTGCTTTTTGTATCACTTTGTGTTTTATGTACTTACAATAAAATATTTACATACATACATAAATATAAGCACCAAATCAGGATCTGATGATTGGATCCTAAGGAAATCGAGGGAACTCTTCAAATGTTGTAGGGACACCTGTGGTAATTTGGATATATTTTGCAGTAACTCGTGCATTTGCTCTTGGAAATCATAATTTGGTGAAGTGGAACTGATGATGAAGACCACATTTCGCCAACAGAGCTACTACTCCATAACGAGTACTTCACGGGTTGAATTTCAATTACTTTAACACAGTTGCTAAGCAATTTATGCGCGTCGTAATGCATATGGTAAAATGGAACGGGTGGTGAAGCACCAGGACTCCTCAATAAAGAACGTTTCTGCATCAGAAAAAGCAATCTTTCGTAAAAAGTGTCGAGCAGTTGACATTAAACTATTGTATCTTAGATTATTAATAAAAAGCGTGAAAAAAAAATTATAACAAAAAATTTAACCGACTACAAAAAACCATGGAAATAATTTTCTACCAGTCTGAAGTGGGAACTATGGTCCAAGCTCTCTCATTCTGAGTGGAGGCCTGTGCCCAGCAGTGGGACGTATATAGGCTGGGACGAAACTGAAGTCGGTGCCTCAGCACGAGACAGCAGTAGTGATTGAAGTCTAATATATAAAGTAGGTATGTAGGTCAAGAAGACGACTAGGTCCACTCCTGCTGGCTCCACCGCAATTTTTTTTTTTTTAACTTTTTACTGTACCATTTTGTCGGCATAGTTTCCATATATATTCGTGCAAAATTACAGCTTTCTAGCATTGATATTCCTTGAGCAAAGCCGCGGACGGACGGACAGACAATGGCGAAACTATAAATGTTCCGTTTTTGCCATTTTGGCTACGGAACCCTAAAAATGGAACGTATGCCTTCGTCAGAGAAATCTTGCTCCACAGGTATGTTCCACGCCACAGCATCATGGTATGCAATAGCTGCAGCCATGTCGTTTGTGATCCTCGCAACAATTGTCGGGAATACGGCAGTTGTGTGCGGTTTGGTGCGCGCGCGCCGCACACCGACGCACTACCCATTAGGAAGCCTGGCTGCTGCTGATTTGCTCGTCGGCGCTTGTGTGTTACCGCTCGCTGCTGCCAGGGAACTGTTCACCTTTAGGCTGAGTAAGTAGTACACCTTTAGACTGAGTGAGTAGTGGAGAGCACTCCTGCTGACTCGTGCTGAGGCACGAGACGTCCCACTGCTGTGCACAGGCCTCCACTCAGAATGAGAGGGCTTGGGCCATAGTTCCCACTTCAGACTAGTAGAAAATTATTTTCATAGTTTTTTGTAGTCGGTTCAATTTTTTGTTATAATTTTTTTTTGTGCTATGGTATAGATAGGCTACTCATAAAGGGTTGTGAGTAAGTTGCTTTCTATAAGAAAATCTTTGTTTAGTTTGAGTCTAGGTCAATGAGAGTTTTTCACCTTATCGAAAATAATAATATCCAAAAAAAAGCAACGGAGGTATATGTGCATAGGAAAAATTCGTGTCTAGATTCCTGCCCAGCGGTAGTGTAGGGATTATCAACAGCACGGATTGCTGAGGACCAGGGTTCGATTCCCAGCGCTGGTCTCTTTTACTGGTTTTTCTGTGCATCCATGTCTCAGTTTGTATTTTCGATCTGTGATCTCATTCTGCTGCCTTAAGGAAAAAAACCATAATGACATTTTTTGCAAAATTTTCTTTTCACCAGCCTCGTACTCAGTATTTTTTCCTGAGTACGAGGCTGGTGAAAAGAAAATTTTGCAAAAAATGTCACTTATGGTTTTTCTCCTTAAGGCGGCAGCATTGGTGTTAATTTCCGTGTCATGTATTTTCTTCTCGGCTTCCAGGCTGGTTTCTCTGTGCGTGTTGGAGCACGCTGGACGTGCTGTGTTGCACGGCTTCCATATTGTCGCTGTGTGCCTTGGGCTGGGAGCGCTGGAGCGGCATCACCAATCCTCTAGGGAGGCTAAGGAGGACCAAGGTACAGTCGGAGTAAAAAAAGGTTCGTCACCCTAAGATCTATTTTCCTTTGCTCAGTATGAGCGCTAATCTGCTTTACCGATTGGGTAGGACATACTGCGTCAACCTGTCAACCTGGTAAACATCAGTTGACCATAGCAACCCTACAACTACACCTTGGCACTGACAATTAAATAGAATATTATTTGATTGAAACTTTTAAGAAGTTGTTTATTAAAAAGGTTTTGTATTGATATGAAACTAGATATATGTTAGAGGCGTATACTATTTTGACTCTTGTTCTCGTGTCAAGTAAGTATAATTTGACATGCACTTGTCTACTTAGTACTTTGGTTTCAAAACGTACTAAGAGTCTATGACTTAGTAAAGGAATCAATTTAATAACTGACGAAGGTTTTCCTACTCCCACTGTACGTAGCCCTTGCTATGTAGGTACAGTGGGGGTAGGAAAACCTTCGTCAGTTATTAAATCGATTCCTTTACAAAGTCACAGACTCTTAGTACGTTTTGAAACTAAAGTACCAAGTAGACAAGTGCATATCAAGTTATACTTACTTGACATGATAACAAGAGGGTTAAAATAGTATACTTACACCTCTAACATATATCTATTTTCATATCAATACAAAACCTTTTTAATAAACAACTTCGTAAAAGTTTCAATCAAATAATGTTCTATTTAATTGTCAGTGTTTGTCAGTACCAAGGTGTAGTGGTAGGGTTGCTATGGTCACCTGATTATGTTGAGCAGGTTGACAGGTCGACGCAGTATGTCCAAAGTATGTCCTACTCAATCGGTAAAGGTTAAACGTTTTATCTCTCTATCTATCTATTTAAAGCAATGGTTCCCAACCAATGGTCCGTGGACCACCAGTGGTCCGCAGAAACCAAAATATGGTCCGCAAACGCTATCAAATTTCGCAGCCCATTGATTAAAGTTTATTTTCGGATCGATTCACTTTATTTTTCTTGTAAGTAGTGGTCCCTGCCAATAACAAAGAAATCAAACTGATCGTTGGTCAAGAAAAGGTTGGGAACCACTGATCTAAAGCAGATTAGCGCTCATACTGAGCAAAGGATAATAGATCTTAGGGTGACGAACCTTTTTTTACTTCGACTGTACCAGCACCAATATGTGACAAACAAAGACTGAGACTGAGGGTGTCCACGCCGGATACGGCACTGTATGTGTCGCGTTTGCATCACACCGTCGCAGACGCAGATTTATTTTAGGAAAACAAACAGTTTGAAATAATACAAAGTATAAAACACATAAAAATATTACAGTAGCTATAACAGTTTCCACTATTAATAAGAAACATAACATGCTGCTCAGGCAAAACAAAAAAACCGGCCAAGAGCGTGTCGGACACGCCCAAAATAGGATTCCGTAGCCATTACGATTTTTTTTTTTTTTTAAATATTTTTTTAAGGATTTCGTATTTTATACGGAATCTTCCAAGTTTAGGTATATTTTATACCTTACGCTGCTATTTACTACTATATAAACTACTAATAATTCTCAAGCAAACTTAGCCGTTATAGTTTTCCTTGAAAGTTTGATATACTGACTACCATCCTGAATTTTTTCAAAATTTTCCAGCCACCGGTTTAGATTTTAGAGGGCGGGGACGCTCGATTTTAATGAAAATTTGCACTTTAAAGTTGAATATTTCGCAAACAAATCACTGAATCGAAAAATCGTTTTAGCAAACCCCTAATAGTTTTAAAATACCTATCCAACGATACCCCACTCTATAGGGTTGGATGAGAAAAAAAATCACCGCCACTCTACGTTTACGGGAGGTACCCTAAAAAAAATGTTTTTGAATTTTTAATTGTACTACTTTGTCGGCATAGTTTACCTATATATCCGTGCAAAATTACAGCTTTCTAGCATTGATAGTCTCTGAGCAAAGCCGCGGACGGACAGACAGACAGACCACAGACAGACAGACAGACATGGCGAAACTATAAGGGTTCCGGAACCCTAAAAAGGGGTAGGTACAATCTGAAGGTGCACATAATTATGGTAAAATAATAGTTTAACAAAAACACAAACATACAAATACAATAAGTAACAATATGGCTTGGTTTCCATGTATATTTTATACGATGCTTAAGTTGTTACGCAGACAGACTTACTTATACCTATATAGTCATTAATAATTATAAACGAAATTTGTGTTTCAGATAGCCAAGATCCTGGCGGCCCTGGTGTGGCCAGTTGCTACGGCGGTAGCGGTGCCCACGGTGTTTGTCAAATCGCCAGAATTGAGGGAAGGGGTTATAGATAAAGCCTGCATTGTCAACACCAATGCTGGGTACGGAACTGATTAAGTACCAATTTTAAACCTCTACCACAGGGCAGCCACGCGGTACAAAAATAAATAAATAAATAAATATCACGGGACAATTCACACCAATTTACCTAGTCCCAAAGTAAGCTTAGCGAAGCTTGTGTTATGGGTACCAAGCAACGGATAAACATAATTGTATAGATAGATACATACTTAAATACATATTAAACACCCAAGACCCGAGAATAAACATTCGTATTTTTCATACAAATATCTGCCCCGACACGGGAATCGAACCCGGGACCTCAAGCTTCGTAGTCAGGGTCTGTAACCACTAGACCATCTGGTCGTCTAAAATACGCGTTCTTAAATCTACATAGGCACGACATCTGTACACGCGTCAGTGTGTGCGTAAGCTGCACATGGCTGACTGTTGCAAAACCCTATAGTACTATAAGTGCTACCAATGACATTTAAAGGTGCTTATATGTAGGTATGGCTTAGATATGTGCAAATAAATGTAATCGTTAATCTTACCTATTTCGAGGGTATTCTGGCAAAACAGAAGTGCATTTTTTTTAAAGTTACATATATAGGCATACTCAATGTTTTCTGCTTTGTTTACCACACACACACACACACACACAATAACAAACACACATAACACACAACACGAGTGGTCGCCGCCGCCGCCGTGGATGCCGCCGTGGACGTCGACGCCGCTTCCGCGGCGGCCGCCGCCACCGCCGCCGATGCCGCGGCCGCCGCTGCCGTGGATGCCGCCGTGGCGTGGATGTCGCCGCCGCCTCCGCCGCGGCCGCCGCCACCGCCGCCGATGCCGCGGCCGCTGTGGATGTCGCCGCCGCCTCCGCCGCGGCCGCCGTCACCGCCGCCGATGCCGCGGCCGCTGTGGATGTCGCCGCCGCCTCCGCCGCGGCCGACGCCACCGCCACCGATGCCGCCGCCGCCGCCGCCGTGGTCGTCGCCGCCGCCGTGGTCGCCGCCGCCGCCGTGGATGCCGCCGTGGACGTCGACGCCGCTTCCGCGGCGGCCGCCGCCACCGCCGCCGATGCCGCGGCCGCCGCTGCCGTGGATGCCGCCGTGGATGTCGCCGCCGCCTCCGCCGCGGCCGCCGCCACCGCCGCCGATGCCGCGGCCGCTGTGGATGTCGCCGCCGCCTCCGCCGCGGCCGCCGTCACCGCCGCCGATGCCGCGGCCGCTGTGGATGTCGCCGCCGCCTCCGCCGCGGCCGCCGCCACCGCCACCGATGCCGCCGCCGCCGCCGCCGTGGTCGTCGCCGCCGCCGTGGTCGCCGCCGCCGCCGTGGATGCCGCCGTGGACGTCGCCGCCGCCTCCGCCGCGGCCGCCGCCACCGCCGCCGATGCCGCGGCCGCTGTGGATGTCGCCGCCGCCTCCGCCGCGGCCGCCGTCACCGCCGCCGATGCCGCGGCCGCTGTGGATGTCGCGGCCGCCTCCGCCGCGGCCGCCGCCACCGCCACCGATGCCGCCGCCGCCGCCGCCGTGGTCGTCGCCACCGCCGTGGTCGCCGCCGCCGCCGTGGATGCCGCCGTGGACGTCGACGCCGCTTCCGCGGCAGCCGCCGCCACCGCCGCCGATGCCGCGGCCGCCGCCGCCGTGGATGCCGCCGTGGACGTCGACGCCGCTTCCGCGGCGGCCGCCGCCACCGCCGCCGATGCCGCGGCCGCCGCTGCCGTGGATGCCGCCGTGGATGTCGCCGCTGCCTCCGCCGCGGCCGCCGCCACCGCCGCCGATGCCGCGGCCGCTGTGGATGTCGCCGCCGCCTCCGCCGCGGCCGCCGTCACCGCCGCCGATGCCGCGGCCGCTGTGGATGTCGCCGCCGCCTCCGCCGCGGCCGCCGCCACCGCCACCGATGCCGCCGCCGCCGCCGCCGTGGTCGTCGCCGCCGCTGTGGTCGCCGCCGCCGCCGTGGATGCCGCCGTGGACGTCGACGCCGCTTCCGCGGCGGCCGCCGCCACCGCCACCGATGCCGCGGCCGCCGCTGCCGTGGATGCCGCCGTGGATGTCGCCGCCGCCTCCGCCGCGGCCGCCGCCACCGCCGCCGATGCCGCGGCCGCTGTGGATGTCGCCGCCGCCTCCGCCGCGGCCGCCGTCACCGCCGCCGATGCCGCGGCCGCTGTGGATGTCGCCGCCGCCTCCGCCGCGGCCGCCGTCACCGCCGCCGATGCCGCGGCCGCTGTGGATGTCGCCGCCGCCTCCGCCGCGGCCGCCGCCACCGCCACCGATGCCGCCGCCGCCGCCGCCGTGGTCGTCGCCACCGCCGTGGTCGCCGCCGCCGCCGTGGATGCCGCCGTGGACGTCGACGCCGCTTCCGCGGCGGCCGCCGCCACCGCCGCCGATGCCGCGGCCGCCGCTGCCGTGGATGCCGCCGTGGATGTCGCCGCCGCCTCCGCCGCGGCCGCCGCCACCGCCGCCGATGCCGCGGCCGCTGTGGATGTCGCCGCCGCCTCCGCCGCGGCCGCCGTCACCGCCGCCGATGCCGCGGCCGCTGTGGATGTCGCCGCCGCCTCCGCCGCGGCCGCCGCCACCGCCACCGATGCCGCCGCCGCCGCCGCCGTGGTCGTCGCCGCCGCCGTGGTCGCCGCCGCCGCCGTGGATGCCGCCGTGGACGTCGACGCCGCTTCCGCGGCGGCCGCCGCCACCGCCGCCGATGCCGCGGCCGCTGTGGATGTGGCCGCCGCCTCCGCCGCGGCCGCCGCCACCGCCACCGATGCCGCCGCCGCCGCCGCCGTGGTCGTCGCCACCGCCGTGGTCGCCACCGCCGCCGATGCCGCGGCCGCCGCTGCCGTGGATGCCGCCGTGGATGTCGCCGCCGCCTCCGCCGCGGCCGCCGCCACCGCCGCCGATGCCGCGGCCGCTGTGGATGTCGCCGCCGCCTCCGCCGCGGCCGCCGTCACCGCCGCCGATGCCGCGGCCGCTGTGGATGTCGCCGCCGCCTCCGCCGCGGCCGCCGCCACCGCCACCGATGCCGCCGCCGCCGCCGCCGTGGTCGTCGCCGCCGCCGTGGTCGCCGCCGCCGCCGTGGATGCCGCCGTGGATGTCGCCGCCGCCTCCGCCGCGGCCGCCGCCACCGCCGCCGATGCCGCGGCCGCTGTGGATGTCGCCGCCGCCTCCGCCGCGGCCGCCGTCACCGCCGCCGATGCCGCGGCCGCTGTGGATGTCGCCGCCGCCTCCGCCGCGGCCGCCGCCACCGCCACCGATGCCGCCGCCGCCGCCGCCGTGGTCGTCGACGCCGCTTCCGCCGCGGCCGCCGCTGCCGTGGATGCCGCCGTGGACGTCGACGCCGCTTCCGCGGCGGCCGCCGCCACCGCCGCCGATGCCGCGGCCGCCGCTGCCGTGGATGCCGCCGTGGATGTCGCCGCCGCCTCCGCCGCGGCCGCCGCCACCGCCGCCGATGCCGCGGCCGCTGTGGATGTCGCCGCCGCCTCCGCCGCGGCCGCCGTCACCGCCGCCGATGCCGCGGCCGCTGTGGATGTCGCCGCCGCCTCCGCCGCGGCCGCCGCCACCGCCACCGATGCCGCCGCCGCCGCCGCCGTGGTCGTCGCCGCCGCCGTGGTCGCCGCCGCCGCCGTGGATGCCGCCGTGGACGTCGACGCCGCTTCCGCGGCGGCCGCCGCCACCGCCGCCGATGCCGCGGCCGCTGTGGATGTGGCCGCCGCCTCCGCCGCGGCCGCCGCCACCGCCACCGATGCCGCCGCCGCCGCCGCCGTGGTCGTCGCCACCGCCGTGGTCGCCACCGCCGCCGATGCCGCGGCCGCCGCTGCCGTGGATGCCGCCGTGGATGTCGCCGCCGCCTCCGCCGCGGCCGCCGCCACCGCCGCCGATGCCGCGGCCGCTGTGGATGTCGCCGCCGCCTCCGCCGCGGCCGCCGTCACCGCCGCCGATGCCGCGGCCGCTGTGGATGTCGCCGCCGCCTCCGCCGCGGCCGCCGCCACCGCCACCGATGCCGCCGCCGCCGCCGCCGTGGTCGTCGCCGCCGCCGTGGTCGCCGCCGCCGCCGTGGATGCCGCCGTGGATGTCGCCGCCGCCTCCGCCGCGGCCGCCGCCACCGCCGCCGATGCCGCGGCCGCTGTGGATGTCGCCGCCGCCTCCGCCGCGGCCGCCGTCACCGCCGCCGATGCCGCGGCCGCTGTGGATGTCGCCGCCGCCTCCGCCGCGGCCGCCGCCACCGCCACCGATGCCGCCGCCGCCGCCGCCGTGGTCGTCGACGCCGCTTCCGCCGCGGCCGCCGCTGCCGTGGATGCCGCCGTGGATGTCGCCGCCGCCTCCGCCGATGCCGCCGCTGCCGCCGCCGTGGTCGCCACCGCCGCCGTGGATTCCGCCGTGGATGTCGCCGCCGCCTCCGCCGCGGCCGCCGCCACCGCCACCGATGCCGCCAGCGCCGCCGCCGTGGCCGCCGCCGCCGCCGTGGATGCCGCCGTGGATGTCGCCGTGAATGTCGCTGCCGCCTCCGCCGCGGCCGCCGCCACCACCGCCGATGCCGCCGCCGCCACCACCGCCGATGCCGCCGCCGCCGCCGTGGATGCCGCGGCCGCGGCCGCCGCCACCACCGAAAGTTTAAGTTGTGTGTATTGTGGCCGAGGGGAGGAAGCAGGTGACACGCAGCGCGGCAGCGTTCACAACCGTACGATAACTATCGTACTTTTACGATAATTTCATAGCTGCGTACGATGTACGATAGTACACTACTATCGTGCACCGATTATACGATAATTTTGATTATGATGCAAAATGTGATAATTTCTCCAAAAGACAACAGCCCAATAACAATTACACTAGTTTTTTACTATCAACGTCAGCCGCCTTGTATGTCACCTATTATTGGCTCATTTCTCTCTCACTCTCAGGAACATGTTATGAACGCAACGCGTTTCCTCGCATCTGTGGTAAATACGAAAACCGCGCAAGCAAAAAAAAAACTAGAAAGCGTTTCCAACATAAAATAAAAATTCCAATTCAATTAAGTATTGATTTCGAGTCTGTGTATTATTGCTCCATTTCATATGTTTTTTTAATGTATTATAGTCATTATCCTGATAGGTACGATAATCTATATATATAAAAGGCAAACCTGACTCACTGGGTATATATCAACGCACAGCCCAATCCGCTGGCCCTAGAAACTTGAAATTTGATACAGAGGTTCTTTTCTTAAGTGAGCACTACGAAAGGATTTTTAGAAATTTATCCCCAAAGGGTGTGAAATGGGGGGGGGGGGGGGGGGGGGAGAGCAGCCTATATAAAATTTCTTCATTTTTGGACTTAGATGTACCTATGAAAATAGGTATATAAGTTGTCGATTACAATGAAAAATTATTTGTGTAGGTGTGCCCATTAATTTGGGTCCATTAATGTAATTAATTGTCTTTCGGAGAAATTATCACATTTTGCATCATAATCAAAATTATCGTACAATCGGCGTACGATAGTAGTATCGTACATCGAACGCAGCTATCAAATTATAGTAAATGTACGATAATTATCGTACGGTTGTGAACACTGTGTGTCACTGGGGCCGAATGTTTTAAAAAATATATGAACACATGATTAGTGATGTTATGAATCCCGATGATTATGAGAGGTATTATGGTAAACATTTTCGGATGCCAGTTACTTAACAGAACTTAAAAAGTTATGCCAAAAAATACTCAATCCATGGTCACGCCGATTTCACGCCGATCACGCCGCCGCCGATCAAAAAACCTTCAGACGCCGCCGCCGACAATATTTCGATCGGCGCACATGTCTACTTCCAACCAATATTTAGATTTAGTCCCTAATATTCAATCTATTATCAAAGCCATACTTCTGCTCATTTTAAGAAGAGTATATTGTATATGTCGGTTAAAATATTCAACTACTTGCCAAATGACCTCAAAACTTTGAACATGCCAGAATTTAAGAATAAATTGTTTTATTGGTGCTTAGAAAAAATGCATTACACTGTCAATGAGCATTTTTACCCTACTACTAATACATCACGAATTGTTTACTGATAATTTTGTACTTTCTTTAGTCTGTTTATTCATTCATTCATTGTTATTATCATTATTGTTGTTTTGACATCTCCATATATTTGTTATTTTTTATTTAATTACTATTGACATTGCATCCGCATGGTAACGTTCAGTACATGACATTGACATTTTTGATTATTAATTGCTAATTTTATTATTAAGTATTCTAAATCTTGATTATTATTATTATTATTTTTATTTTCTTCAGTTTCAAGGATTCGATGACATAATGAGCGTATTAGCGTATCTTCCGAATATTGTGTGCCATACACTGGCTGATTGTGACGAACTTTAATGTAATTGTTACCATTTATGTAATCACTCACTTTCTGACAATAAATTATTGATTGATTGATTGATTGATTGATTGAAGTCAAAGTCAAAATCTCTTTTCACCTCACTAGCCCGAAAATGCTTTCTTTATCCTTCGAAATCTGCGTGGAAAGTAGCTTTTTATCCTCTAGGCTGGAAAGAGTTTTTGAAATTCGAACGTTATCGTGAACGGCTGCCCCCTTGAAAATACATCGACCGCTTACTTTCACAACCTCGTATCTGGCCACAAAATTGCTATAGATAGAATCATGTTTATGTTAAGTACGATAGAGTGTTTATTTGTTGTATACAATTCGGGTAGATACGAGGTTGAGGAAGAAAGCGTTGAATATTGACGTGTTCACAAAGAAAGTTCGTCAAACATTTGTTGAAGTACCTAATATTTAAATCTGTTAATTAATCTGTTATTTTATTCTTATTACTAAACATTCATTTTGTAATTTTACTTTTGATTTTTAGTACACCTCGATACTTATGGCATGCAATCCTTTTCAAAATAGTAACTGTATGTACGTACCCACTGTACCTACCTTATACCGTTATATCGATTTGGATTGTATATATTATTATACCTTTATAATACTAAAAATGTTTGATAAGTGCATAATAAAACCGAGTTATTAAAAACTACTTGCACAGTTTTTCTTCCATTTGCCATTTTCTCGCTGTAGTGAGGTGAAAAATTGTGTGTTTCGCTCGGCTGTAAAGTTGTTTAGCGTCTCGTGCCTTTGAAACCCTCGACTGCGCTCAGGATTCTTCATTTGAACCACTCGCTTCGCTCGTGGTTCAATCCTAGAATCCTTCGCTTACTCGGGTTTCAATATAATGCACTCGCGCCAAACAGTCACTTTCCAGCCTTGCATAACAAATAACTATTATTCAATTTAGGCTACAACAAGCACTTATGGACGTCAAAAAATCTACCACCGGTTCGGAAAAAACCTCTGTTGAGAAGAATCCGGCAAGAAACTCAACGAGGTATTTTTTTTTAAACAGATTCGCAAAACTAATTTTGCAGTTATTTCAGGGTTAATCTGGTTTTCAAGGCTAAAACTGTTTTTACCAGAGTCACATCTTGGAGTTATTATTGGACGTACCTAACGCTGGCCATCAGTACAGTCTATGGGCTCTCGTATTGTTTGCATCTGTATTGTACTGTACGATAAAGTTTACACAAAGTGTCGCTAGATGGCGCTGTACCCACCAACACATTTTCTGAATCGCGCTTACGTTTGGTCGACGTAGATCTCTTAAGTAGCGGAACTATTTTTTTTTATTATTATAGAACATCAAGTGACAAGTTGTTTAATTTCACGTGCCCTATTTTAAGCAATTAGTAAAAGTAAGTACACACATTGGTCCTTTACGACCCGGGCGGGTGTACTTTGGGCCTTATTAGTATTTAGTACTTCCCGACACCAAGTGGCGACGGATCGTTGTCGAGGGTGCGGCTTTCCAGGAAGAGCATCGGATTCACATCGGGTTTTGTATAGTGAACAGCCCTGTCACTGTCTCCTATGAGGTTTTCTCGCGAGTTTTGCCAAGTTTTAGATATGCTTTTAATAAACTTATTTACATTATATTATTCGTAGTTTCCTGACCTTCTATTAGTTATCGTTAAGATGTCAACGATCCTATTGGCTTTTTTTAAATTTATTTATTTATATACTATCCTTAACCCGCAGCTTCGCCCGCATTAGAAACAGCTTCATGCCGTCTTAACTGAACCATTTACTTACACGGTTCGTGTTACCATGGCAACGCAAAAAATAAATTTAGGTTGGCTTGAAAAAAAAATTCGGTCACAATTTGAAAGATCGTTTATCCACTATTACCTCTCATATTTGGTTTTCTATATTTTTTAAAGGTCTTCGATGTAGGTACAACGGCAAAACCTAGACCAGAGACCTTATTGCCTAACGTTTCTGACGCTCGCAATCGCAATCAAATGACAGTTTTTGTATGGGAAATCTGTCATTTGATTGCGATCGCGAGCGTCAGAAGCGTTAGGTAATATGGCCTCAGTTGTGGGAAATCTTTCTTGCTAGGGAGGGGGCCAAAAAGAGACAAATATTTTAGAGGACCAGAATTAAAACTAAAAATTATTTAATCACCTCACCTCCACTCTCTACACACGGCAAGTCTAGCTGACTCATGAAATAAATAAATAAATATTTTAAAGATATCAGATTGAAATAAGTAACAAACAACAACATTTTAAGCAATTTATTTACTTACCTAATCAAATCAATTAGTCTCAAAATCTCAAAATCTAACACAAAACACCAAACACGAAATGCACAGTTTATTCGGCAGTAAAGCAAAGTATCGAACCGACTCAGGCACAATAGTG
Organism: Choristoneura rosaceana; assembly: GCA_037349165.1. NCBI lineage: Eukaryota > Metazoa > Arthropoda > Insecta > Lepidoptera > Tortricidae > Choristoneura > Choristoneura rosaceana. The sequence continues at coordinate 3,933,407 of JAZBNJ010000006.1, read as the reverse complement.
GAGTAAATAAAGGTAGTGGACCCCAACAGTAATTCCTCAGCCCGAAAGAACTTGACAGTATGATAAAGTATCAATAAATAAAGAGTATTGTATAAATATCCGAAAAAAAAAGGAAAACAAAAAATGCTCCGTTCAAACTTTCTTCACCAGACATACTCATGTAACGTATTGGGACAATATAATGAAATATCAAAAAAAATATTCCAGCAGAAATGCCAATATTAAAAAATAAAATTTTTTTTTGGCGTTTTGAACCGGAAAATTTCAGATTTTTTTTCTAGTATCACATAGTGATACGAATGACTTATTCGGTAAAATAATTTTGGACTAATATAAACAGATTTGTATTTCGCCACTACTTTGAAAAAATCTCGTATTTCAAATCAATACGTGAACAAAATTGAACCTTGACGTAATGGTCATAAAGTGCACTCGGAAAAATTATCCATACGAGTTTTTTAAAAGTAGTGACGATTTTTATGTATAAATACGTAACGTAGGTTTTTTTTTTTGGATTTTATATATTTTAGTTACGGCTCATACTATACAATAACCAAGCAAAATTTCATCGACTGAGGAATTAATGCTTGGGTCTCCATACAACAACTTCCTTCATTTACTGCACCACAAATCAAATCACGGAATAGAAACACAATGTACGGTCAGCAAAAAAGTTTGTATTAATAAAAATTGAACTTTTTAACAAAAACTTATTAAGATTGGTTTTTTGGAATCTTTTGTAAGTACTTATTTTTTATTTTCAATTCGAAATTTTTGTTACTTTTACGGTCACCCCGTAAAACTGTATGTATGTATATGTGTATGTCGAAAATACAAACTGAAATATAGATGCACAGAAAAACCAGAATAATAAGACGAGCACTGGGAATCGCACCCAGGTCCTCGGCATTCGGCATTCCGTGCGCGTGCTATACCGCTACACTTAAAAACTTATTTCCAGTTACGTCTTCTTCAGCGTGACCTTGTCTTTTTACGTGCCAACGTGCGTGATGATTGTGCTGCATTGCCAGATTCTCCAGGCGCTGGCTGCAGCACCCACCATCCGATCACACAGAGGCCAGGTCTCCATTTCTTTTCTTTTTTTTTTCCTTCTTTAAACCTGGAGTCTTTTAGGGTTCTATATTGGAATCCACAAAATAATCCACATAATATTTTGTCCTAATTTCAAAATCTATAACAAATTTTGTCATAATTGGTCTTTTGCCATAATGCACACATAACCCTCCTTCTTCGCAGTCGGGTAAAAAATTTTTAACTATACTACTCTCAATAATTTGCACGCCTGCATGCAGGCTGAAGACATTGGATAAGAAACTATAACATAACATCTTTGTAACTGTGTTCTAGCAAATAAACATATCTGATTTCTGATTTCTGACAGTTCATATATGGCAGTTCAAATATGACGAAAATAGACAAGGTACTAAAGTGTATACATATTTTTGCCTTTGACTGTACAGCCGAGTTGTGTGCAACTTTTGTGCAAGAATTTGATCAAAAATATCTGAACACGACTATGGTAAGCGGCGTAGAATCATGTTCTGATATTTTGATCAAATTTGTGCTCACTTTATGAACTCGATTGTACGAGGTTGACGGAGCTCCGACGGAGTGTATTCCTTCAACATTTCAGATGTCAGCACGTGGTCAACCGAGCTTGGCTACTGCCCCTGTACCAGAAACCACTGTCCAGCCAAACCCGTGAGTAGACTTCGGATTATATTCGCACACGTAAATCATTAGAACTAGCAGCTGAATTGGAATTTTGGGATTTTTGAAAAATTCCCGTGGGAATTCCCGAAAATTAAATCGCGATATTCATCGACGGCACATTAAAAATAATCATGTCAAAATTTGTGACTCTAAGCCCAGTAGTTGTTGTTTCGAGATTTTATCCCTATCCCGGGGGAATATCGGAATGAAAAGTAGCCTATGTTTTATTCCAGGTGTCCAGCTATCTACATACCAAATTTCATCTAAATCCGTCCTGCCGTTTTAGCATGAAGGAGTAACAAACATACGAGGGTCACACTGAAAGTTTCGGGAATAGATAAAAGTATGCAGTTGAATCGGATAAAAGTATTTTTAATGTTTCTCAAAGTATTCGCCCTTATATTTTATGCACTTTTCCATGCGTTTAAACCAGTCTTTAAAGCACTTATTGAACGCTTAAGTAGGGGTCGATAAAATGGCCTTTTAAAGGCGTCCACTGCTTCTCCCAGCGTCTGAAACCGCTGACCAGGCAACTTATCCTTGATTTTGGGGAATGTGAAAAAGTCATTGGGGCTTAAGTCGGGGCTGTATGGAGGATGGTCCAGAAGTTCAACGTTTTTACCGTTCAGATACTCATTTGTTTTCCGAGCGGTGTGGGAGCTGGAATTTTCGTGGTGAAGGACGATGCGGCGATTAGGGTTATTTTTTCGGAGTTAATCAAAGATACTCGACAAACAAATAGTTGTGTACCAATTGGCATTAACCGTTCTACGATCTTCGAAAGGTATAGTACCTACATGACCCGATTTGGAGACAAACGTGGCCACCATCTTCTTGGCCGTGCTGCGAGAGCGAATAACTTTTGTCGGCTTGAGCTCATCTTCGTAGACCCATATTCGAGACTGGTTTTTAGATTCAGGCTCATATGCATATATCTACGACTCGTCACCCGATACGACACTAAAAACTGCATTTGAGCCTCCTCCGTTGAATTTATTCAAAGTTTTGCGGCACCAATTGACACGAGTCGCTTTTTGCTCGTCAGATAATAAATGAGGGATCCAGCGAGAAAACAACTTTTGCACGCCCAATTCTTCCCGTAAAATAATTTGTATCTGACTCATTCTAATACCCAAGCACTCTTGAATTTCCCAGTATGTCACATGCCGGTCATCTTTTATCATTTGACGCACAGCATCAATGTTTTCTTGAGTGACGGCCGATTTTGGTCGACCCTCACGCACATCGTCCGTGAGTGATACACGGTTGCGTTTAAAATCTGAATACCACCTGTATATTGTAGTCTTTGAAGATGCTTCATTACCAAAAGCAGCAATCATCCGGTCTCCACATTTTTTTTGTGTTAATCCACTTTTAAAATCATAATAAATCATAGCTCTTAAGTTTTCACGGGAGAATTCCATTTTCATCAGCGACTCGACGACTTCAAAAAACAATTGAAACCGAACTATTACTTTTTTTTTCTATGTGGCTAGTGGGTTAAGATACTGAAACTTTAGAGATTATAAAATGGTATAATATGTGCCAAAATTAAGTTTCTAAGTTTTGGATTCCCGAAACTTTCAGTGCAGCCCTCGTACCTACTCACTCACTCACAAACTTTTGCATTTACAATACTAGCTTTTACCCGCGGCTTCGCACGCGTAAACTAATCGGTCTAGTAGTTGCACTTGAAATTTTCGGGATTTTACCAAATTCTCCTTGCAATTTCCAAAATTTATATTGTCGTCTTCCTTCATTGAGGTTGTGTTGTGAATAGCTGTACAAAATTCAAGACTCTAAACCCAGTGCTGAAATTTCAAAAATTTTCCCTATCCAAATTCAAATCATTTATTCAGTAAATGGGCCGCAATGGGCACTTTTACAGGTCATTTTTAGGGTTCCGGAGCCAAAATGGCAAAAACGGAACCCTTATAGTTTCGGCATGTCTGTCTGTCAGATCAGGGACTATCAATGCTAGAAAGCTGTAATTTTGCACCGATATATAGGTAAACTATGCGGACAAAATAGTACAATTAAAAATTTAATAACAATTTTTTTAGGGTAGGTACATCCCATAGACGTAAAGTGGCGGTGATTTTTTTTTCTCATCCAACCAGTGGTTGTTATTTCGAGATTTTTTCCCTAGGTATCCCGTGGGAATATCGGGTCAAAAAGTCACCTTTGTGTTATTCCAGACGTCCAGCTACCTACACACCTACCAAATTTCATGACTCTAAGCCAAGCGGTTATTATTTCAAGATTTTATTCCTATCCCGTGGGAATATCGAGATAGAAAGTAGCCTATCTATTATTCCCGAGGTCCAGCTACCGACATACTAAATTTCATGGCTCTAAGCACAGCGGTTGTTATTTCTAGATTTTATCCTAGGTATCCCGTGGGAATATCGGGTCAAAAAGTGGCCTATGTGTTATTCCAAACGTCCAGCTACCTACATACCTACCAAACTTCATGACTCTATGCCAAGCGGTCATTATTTCAAAATTGTATTCCTATCCCGTGGGAATATCGAGATAAAAATAGCCTATGTGTTATTTCAAAGTTCCAGCTACCTACACACCAAATTTCATGGCCCAGTGGTTGTTATTTCGAGATTTCATCCCTAGGTATCCCGTGGGAATATCGGGTCAAAAAGTCGCTTATGTGTTATTCTAGACCTCCGGCTACCTACATTCCAAATTTTATGACTCTAAGCCGAGCGGTTATTATTTCAAGATTTTATCCCTATCCCGTGGGAATATCGAGATAGAAAGTGGCCTATGTGTTATTCCAGATGACCAACTACCTACATACCAAATTTCATGACTCTAAGCCTAGTGGTTATTAGTTCAAGATTTTATCCCTATCCCGTGGGATAAAAAGTAGCCCATGTGTTATTCCAAACGTCCAGCTACCTACATACCAAATTTCATGACTCTAAGCCCAGCGGTTGTTATTTCGAGATCTTATCCCTATCCCGTGGGATTATCGAGATAAAAAGTATCCTATGTTTTAATCCAGGTTATAAACTAACTTTTTGCCAAATTTCATCCAAATCCGTCCAGCCGTTAGAGCGTGAAGAAGTAACAAACATACTTACTCACATCCTCACTCACTCACAAACTTTCACATTTATTCGAATCGCCGGAGATGGCATCACATTTATCCGCCTAAAGCCTTAATGTAATTTTTTGATAATGTAATGTATTTTTTTAAATAATGTAAGTAATTATATTTAGTAATTTTAATTCTTAATTTTCAATAATTTTATATTCAAACACAATGCTATGTATTGTTTCTGAATAAATAAAATAAATATGCACTATCAAAATCCCCGACTGCTTTCCTGCGGTTTTCCTGCAATCTGCGCTTGAGGGGTGGGGTAACTCGAACCAGTGCGGGGCGGAGCGTGGCCATTTTGTATGTTAGTACTATCTTGGTTTAGATTAAAATCATATTTAATACATCTTAAAACCGTATCATAAAAATATCGAACAACCAGTCTTGCGTAGTCCCGTTTTGTTCGTAAAAAAGGGAGAACAAAAGTTTTCGAAAAACAAAACTGTCTCAAAACACAGATAGGTATTCATTGGCCCGTATTGCATAATTGCCATAATTAATTTGAGCTAATGCAAAATATTCACAAAATTCTTCTAATCCATACTAATATTATAAATGCGAAAGTAACTCTGTCTGTCTGTCTGTTACGCTTTCACGCCAAAACCGCTGAACTGATTTTGATGAAATTTGGTACAGAGATAGACTAGACCTTGGGAAAGAACATAGGCTACCTTTTATTCCGAAAAAAAGGCTTGAAGGGGTTGAAATAGGGGATGAAAGTTTATATGGAAGTTCGTCATTTAAAGATAAAAACATGAAATTTGACATTTAGGCAATTAATAAGAAATAAGTAGATATTGTGTTCGAGCATTTTTGAAAATTCGACCTGTGAGGGGGTGAAATAGGGGATGAAAGGTTATATGGATGGTCGTCATTATTGAAGAAATTGAAGAATCGTTATAAAACTTGGCATCTAGGCAGTTAATAAGAAATAAAAATTTAGATTTTAGTTATAGAAATAGAAATAGAAATTGTTTATTTCTTAGAATATGGTAGATACAGGTAGTTATTATCATAAATGTCAACAGCATATTCTGCCAGATCTGTCAATTCGAGTATATTTGCCTGTGAGGGGATGAAATAGGGGATGAAATTTTATGTGGAAGGAAGGAAAAATACTTCCCAAAATAACTATTAAACGCGGACGAAGTCGCGGGCAAAAGCTAGTTAGAAATAAACCCGCGTAGCTAACCCAACCAATAACTAAGAGATTGACATTTCGGAGACCTCACGCTACACTAGCGCCTCTAGCGGCGAATTCATTTTTTTTTATTTGACTGGAAGGCAAAGGAGCAAGTGGGCCTCCTGGTGGTAAGAGATCACCACCACCCATAAACATCTGCAACACCAGGAGTATTGCAGATGCGTTGCCAACCTAGAGGCCTAAGTTGGAATACCTCAAGTGCCAGTAATTTCACAAGGTGTCTCATTACTTCATCCGCGATACGCGATAGCCCTTATTTTATAAATGTGGCTACCAGTACAGTTTAGTTTGCATTTTAGAGGAGTGACCAGTCGCCAGAGGCAAGCAACAAACACCATCATACGACTTATGACACTGTTCCTGGTGTGCTGGAGTCCATTCTTCATCATGCTGCCTATAGGTAAGACTCGAGACAGCAAGCTTTCAATGAGATCGCTAGATGGCGTTAGTATTGAGAGGTCCGTTTGACGTTTGTTCATGATTGGTTAAAAAATTAAATGAACCAAACGCAATCAAACGTCAAACGTCACGACCTTACGATACTAACGCCATCTAGGGATATTACATGGAAAAAAAGTAATTCTTTGACCAAGAATATTTATAGACTCAGGAATATTGTTTACTTAAATCTAAGTAACTATTTTTTTTAAGTAAGAATAGTTTTAACCCTAGACAATATTTGTCTTCATCCAATACAATATGAAATATTATTGTCTTGACCATGGCCTTAATCTAAGACATCTTTTTTTTAGTTTTTTTTTTTTTGTAACATATAATGAGCGGTAAAAAAATATGACCCTCAAATGTATGCAGTTATAGATAAGTCATTTTCTACATTTACATTTTATTGAATGAAAGTATTTTTCTATTGTGCGATGTATTGATAAAACCATTTTTCAGACAAGGAATGTTATAAACAAATAATATCTATATTATTATATTCGTTTTATCAAAGAAACTTTGTTTCGTGGCATCTTATTTTCTTTTGGGTAATTCAGCGTGTAACGCGACGCGCTTCTTAATAGTGGAAAATTCGAACTTCGTATTTTACCATCCTGTTGACGCTCATATAATTTAATACGAGAGTGAGAGGGACAGTACGACACGAACTTCGATTTTCGAATTTCGTAGTATCCCCTCAGACGACAGACATAAGTGCGCAAATATTCTTGTCGAAGGTGCGCTCCACCACAGCTAATTATCAATGTGCACGAGTAAACCTCGTACTTACACGTTGTCTTAGTTTCAGTGTGCGTGACTGACGGTACGCTTGCGACTGAGGACTTGTTCGAGCTACGCACACATAGACTTGTCGTACGGATACGTTTAAAACTACAATTATAAAATGTGGCTTGGCGCACCTTCGTGAGTGTATTGATCTATGCCACTAGTGTGGCGTTTTCACGAAACGTTCGTTTACTATTCAAAGACGTAAATCGAGCGTCCGATCGTCTAAGATACGTAGGCGCCACACGTCCACGGGGCGGCGTCGTCACCCGTTTAGTTTACGATACGCGGACGAAATAGTTTACGTAGCAAACCTACGCTTACAAAAATTGTTGTGCAAACCTTCCACTAGAGGCGCTGTCCGTGTTTACATACAAATTTAGATGTTAACGCGAACGCGATCGAAACGTCCTTTGTGAATGGGAAAATACTCTAACCATGTAACATTTCTAGATTCCCTCTGCGAGTGTGTATCGGAGGCGATGTGGCAGTGGTGTACGTGGCTAGGGTATACCAATTCAGCGCTCAACCCCGTGGTGTATGCGGCCGCCGCTCCGAGTGTTGGTCGTGCGTTCAACGCTATACTTACACGTATGTACAAACTGACGAATGGAACACTTTTACTATGTACTTTACGTTTTTCATAAAAGTCTCTGTAGTCAAAGAGAATTAAGCTAGATTCCTAACAATAGCATATCCTCCTTCCAGTCGTGCCCTCATGACTGAAGATCGTGGTCATCAACGGGCGGTCTACATTTGGATAGGATTATTTGTTTCCATCGGCTTCTGTCCATGGCAGCTCTGACGACGGAGCCAAACCTCGGGGCCTTGGAGTCCTTAATTTGATCGGTCCATCTGGTAGGAGATCTGCTCCGGGCTCGTTTACCATTCGTATTCCCAACTACGATCGGCTTCTCTAGGCTCTCATCACCCCTTCTCATTATGTGGCCACAATATGAAAGGATTCGTTGGTGACATATCGTGGACAGACGAGTTTTTGTCTTGAGCTGTGAGAGGATCGACGCATTTGTTCGCTTGGCCGTCCAAGGTAACTATAATACCTAGGCACTACACATATGTGTTTTTTTGAGAGCTATGCTTGGGGTTTCTCTACGGGATCGAATCAGAAATGAGGAGATACGTAGAAGAACAAGCGTCACCGACACAGCCAAGCGGATTAGCTCGTTGAAGTGGCAATGGGCGGGCCATATAGCACGGAGAGCAGATGGCCGTTGGGGCCAAAAAGTTCTCGAGTGGAGGCCGCGGATCGGCAAGCGCAGCGTAGGGCGTCCACCAACGAGATGGACGGATGACCTGGTTAAAGCCGCGGGTTCACGGTGGATGCAGGCCGCCGCCAACCTGAGCAACTGGAGGTCTATGGGGGAGGCCTATGTCCAGCAGTGGACGTCCTACGGCTGAGATGATGATGATGATGATGATGTATTTTTTATTTTATCTACCCAATTCATTAAGTTTAGCTTTGAGTGTGAATAGTTTCATATCTTCAAGGTCAAGTAAAAGTAGAGAAAGTGTTTACTAGCGGCATCTAGTGACGAGTAGGGAAACTTTTGTTTGTTGGTTGGTTTCCCTATTCATCACTAGATGCCGCTAGTAAACTGAAAGTAGTAATAACAAAGTATTAATAAATAAGAAAGTAGTAATAAATAAGTAGTAATAATAAAGTAGTAGTAATAACTCGAAAACTGAAAGTTTGCTTAAGGTTACACTAGGTGGAGTTAGCTTACCTGGAAATCATTTTGAATTTTCTTGATTGTTTGTTTAGTTTAAACTTGGTTTAGAATTATAAAACATACCTAAATAAAACAATTAATTACCAATTGATTTTATTTCTGAAAAAAAAACAATGTTATAAAAATTACGACCGGATGGCTTGGTTAGAGAACCTGACTACGAAGCTTGAGGTCCCGGGTTCGAATCCCGGCCGGGGCAGATATTTGTACGAATAATACGAATGTTTGTTCTCGGGTCTTGGATGTTTAATATGTATTTAAGTATTTATTTATCTATATAAGTATGTTTATACGTTGCCTAATACCCATAGTACAAGCTGTGCTTAGTTTGGGACTAGGTCAATTGGTGTCAAGTGTCCCATGATATTTATTTAAGTCGTTTGTTAGGGTTTCGGAGCCAAAATGTCAAAAACGGAACCCTTATAGTTTCGCCATGTCTGTCTGTCTGTCCGTCCGCGGCTTTGCTCAGGGACTATCAATGCTAGAAAGCAGTAATTTTGCACAGATATATAGATAAACTATGCCATCAAAATAGTACAATTAAAAATTAAAAAAACAATTTTTTTTAGGGTACCTCCCATAGACGTAAAGTGGCGGTGGTTTTTTTTTCTCATCCAAACCTATAGTGTGGGGTATCATTGGATAGGTATTTTAAAACCATTAGGGGTTTGCTCAAACGATTTTTCGATTCAGTAATTTTTTTGCGAAATATTCAACTTTAAAGTGCAAATTTTCATTAAAATCGAGCGTCCCCCCCCCCCCTCTAAAATCTAAACCGGTGGGTGGAAAAATTTGAAAAAATTCAGGATGGTAGTCAGTATATCAAACTTCCAAGGAAAACTACAACGGATAAGTTTGCTTGAGAATTATTAGTAGTTTATGAGTAAATAGCAGCGTAAGGTATAAAATATACCTAAACTTGTAAGATTCCGTATAAAATACGAAATCCTTAGAAAAATATTACTTAATTTTTTCGTAATGGCTACGGAACCCTATTTTGGGCGTGTCCGACACGCTCTTGGCCGGTTTTTTCATGTTATATCAGTGATCAGCAGTGGCCGTGTTTCGGCTGATGACGTTGAAGTTCATACGAAGATAGTTTAAAGGAGACGATCGTGCACGAATAAAAAACAAACATAACAGACCAATATTTAATAAACTATAACACAGCACTGTCTTTTCTACAATATTAATCTCATAAATAGAACAACAACAATAAATATAATTTGCATCTGTACAACTTAAATTAGGGCTCTGAAACTATGGTGGGATCAATATAGATTGAGACCTGTGACAGCTTTCATAAGAAACAATCATATAATGGGTAATTCCGAGTTATTCGCACTTGTGTTTGTAGAGGTGTGTGTGTGTGTGTGTGTGTGTGTGTGTGTGTGTGTGTTTGTGTTTGTTTTTTTGTATTTGTGTGTCTTTGTGAATGTGAATAAATGTCTTTTTTTCTTCTTTCTTTATAGATACCTTCATGTACTATTATATTACTTACTAACATTTACCCGCGACTTCGCACGCGTGGTTTCATTGACGTTAAATTGGAACACCCATGTCAAATTTCATTACTATATATATACTCTATATTATATATATACAGCGGTTGTTATTTCGAGATTTTATCCCTATCCCATAGGAATATCGGGATAAAAAGTAGCCTATGTGTCCAGATTATGTCCAAGATATCTACATGGGCCAATCAACTATTTTACCGACACTTTGGGCGTCTCCTGCGTTGCCAAAATTGTCTCTGGCATTACCAAAAATCGTACTTCCAACAAGATATTTCACGGTTTAAAAGGTTGAACTTACGTAGGATGGCATGTATTCATGTACACCATCTATTAAATTACAGAAAAAACATGTTTAGGTACTTACAAAAATTTGCGATGTCGCGGACAGATTAGTGTCGTGTAGTAGGACAGAAGTTATTAGTTCGAGATTTTATCCCTATCCCAATTGAACATCGGGATAAAAAGTATCCTATGTTTTAATTCAGGTTACAAATTAACTTTTAGCCAGATTTCATTAAAATCCGTCCAGCCGTTTCAGGGTGAAGAAGTAACAAACATACTCACTCACACACTTTCACATTTATAATATTAGTAGTAAGTAGGATTCTGTGGTAGAGAATCTAGCCATTAAAGTCTTCATTTCTACGACCCGACTCAGTTTTCTTTGACTCAAGTCGTTTGAACAAAGCTTGAGTTCTTTTGAACTAGTTGGGAAGTTGAGTTTCGAGTTTCATTTTAGCCCTGCTGTGCGCACTGAGAATAGCCCAATCTAATGATCCCTCCATGGTAAAATGATTAAGTAATTACAATTTGTGCAACTTAATTTAGATTTGGTGAAATATCAGAAATGATTAAAACATACGCTTAAACTAAGGTAATTAACTAAGCTGTACTTATTATAAAAAAACATATTGGTAAACCCGTCTTTTTATACAAACATCTAATCTATTTTTCATAATTTAAAACTGATCTATTCTTACAATAATTACCTATTTATCAACCTAGATTACTCGATTCGTCTCAATCTTAAACGCATTTTATTCGTTAGAGTAGGTAGCTTCGAATTGAGTACAACTGCCTGAGCAGTTACTTATTAGTTAGACAACGATGAGCAGATATTAAGCTGTCATATTCTTGACATACTGCTTACAACAATTATGGCAACAATTTTTCAAGAAAAATGTTACTTTCTTTTACAACCCTACCTTGTCACTTTGTTTATCCAAAACACTAATTTCCTTTAGGACTGCATCTAAGCTAAGATGGCCGCGGTCTTCAAAATGGCGGCGCTCAGCAACATGGCGGCTGCGAGCGGGATGGGGCGCGCGATAGTGGCGCCACCGAAGTCGCGAGCATCTGGGACACAGTTTTTGCAAGTGCAACGTCCAGCAAGACAGTACCCTGGTTCGTCTTCTTCAGATAGACATTCCTGGAATGAAAAAGGTTGCAGTTATGAGTGTAATATATATCTAGGTATAAAGTTTTAAAAATAAAGTAATTTATTTCTGAAAATAATATTTATTTAATAAAAAAACAAAGTTAAAATTATAACTAAAAGTAAAATAAAAGTAACTAATAACTAAACTATAACCTAGAAAAAATTGGTAAATGGAATCCCCCGCGGCATGGACCCAAAGATGCTGGCAGCATTTCCTCGCTGTATAGCTATGCTGAAAAGTGCGAGGAAACTGCCAGCTCTTCTGTCCCCTGTGGTATCAAAAAATCGTTTAGACAATTCTATATTTTTTTTGCCCTGGGCCCCTAAAAAAATAATCGAGAACTTATACACCTATTTTCATACTTTTAATATAAGTCCAGAAATGAGAAAGTTCTATATAAACTTCACCCCCCATTTCACCTCCTTAGGACACGAATTTCTAAAAATCCTTTCTTAGTGCTTGCTCATTTACATCATAAAAAACACCCCTGTACCAAATGTCAAGTTTCTAGGCCCAGCAGTTTGGTGGGCTGTGCGTTGATATATAACGCAGTGAGTCAGGTTTGCCTTATATATATATATATATATATATATATATATATATACATATATATATATATATATATATATACATATATATATATATATATATATATATATATATATATATATAGATTTAGGCCTTAAAACACTCATGTGAAACGCCTTGTTGCATGAAAGAAAACCACACTCGTGTTTTAAGGACCCCTATTATGATACAGTTGCATAAACAGCTTATTTAGTTCTGTGGTGCACTCACCTCGTCCCTCACACACTGCTGCCCGGGCCGCCTTATGTTCCAGCATCTGGTAGGGGTCCCGGCCTCGCGGGCACTGTACGAGCACTCACACACGCCCACCATGCAAATGGCGGCGCCCGGCGCGCGAGCGTCCCTCACACCCGAGAGGTGGTCGCATTGCTCGTCGTATTCGCAGGGCTCTCTGAGAGCGGACACCGCTGTCAAATAAGAGATGTAAAAACATTTCAATAGAATCCGACAATTTTCTACACATTTAACACACCCTAACGTGGACACACGTTATATATGTCCCAGTTGTTGTGATTATCATCTAAAAGGAATCATAAAAGAATAATAGTCACATCACAAAGCTTTAGGCAGCCCGCTGTTCATATTAGTAGGCTGGAAGTGTCTACAGGATTGTTAGATTCTATTGAATTGGAGTATAAGAACATTTACATTTCGCATTTTATTCATTTGGTCAAATTATCATTTGGCATAATTTCATGTTGTCAAATTTTATTGCGACAAATGTTTATTAAGCAAACGTTTCCTTTTGACTAATATTGTATTAAAAAAAAATGTTTGTTCAAAATGACATTTCGCACAAACTAACCACAGAAACCAACTGCTACTAGAAAAGTAGGGTTAGATTAGGTTAGACCTATGTCTGCCACAGAAACGAACTGCTATCAGAAAAGTAGATGAGGTAAGACTGCGTCCCCCACAGAAACTAACAGCTACCAGAAAAGTAGGTTAGGTTAGGTTCAAACTGCGTCCCCTGCAAAAACGAACTGCTATCAGAAAAGTAGGTTAGGTTAGGTTAGAACTGCGCCCCCACAGAAACGAACTGCTTCCAGGAAAGTAGGAATATCATGCGATATTTTGGGAAGAGTATACAATACTTGGTAATATGAAAGATGCCTAGGTAAGTAATTATTCGTGAAACAAAAATTTGCCAAAAAAAATTACTAACCGTAAAATTGCGATAAGTTTTTTTGGCAAATTATTTTAGATGGCCGTTGGGGCCGAAAAGTTCTCGAGTGGAGGCCGCGGATCGGCAAGCGCAGCGTGGGACGTCCACCAACGAGATGGACGGATGACCTGGTTAAAGCCGCGGGTTCACGGTGGATGCTGGCCGCTGCCAACCGAAGCAACTGGAGGTCTATGGGGGAGGCCTATGTACAACAGTGGACATCCTACGGCTGAGATGATGATGATGAGTTTGGGATGTGATATATTGGGAAAAGTTTTTTGGCCACATTAGTAATTTGATGCACTCACATTTGACACACGAGGTGGTCGCGTTGTGGACAACCCAACCCTCCTTGCAGCGGCAAGTGCCCCGGCACTCCAGCCCGACGCTAGCGCACTGCTCCTGGTCTTCGCACGGCTCGCCCAAGTTGGCGTCTCTCACGCAGCTAGAAAGATATCATTCATATTCATTCATTGACGACCGGATGGCTAAGTGGTTAGAGACCCTGACTACGAATGCCGGATTCTTCTCAACAGAGGTTTTTTCCGAACGGTGGTAGATTTTTTGACGTTCATAAATGCTTATCACAGCCGAAATTGAATAAAGAGATTTTGACTTTGACTTTGACTTTGACGAAGCATGAGGTCCCGGGTTCGAATCCCGGCCGGGGCAGATATTTGTATGGATAATACGAATGTTTGTTCTCGGGTCTTGGATGTTTAATAATGTATTTAAGTATTTATTTATCTATATTTATATTAAGTGTCCCATGATATTCATTTATTATTTACTAGCTTATGCCCGCGACTTCGTCTGTGCGGATGTAGGTTATCGCGCGGTGGCACCCTCTACCGGAATAAAAAGTATCCTATGTTGATCCTTGGGGTTCAAACTATCTCTATGCCAAATTTCATCAAAATCGGTTCAGTGGTTTCGACGTGAAAGCGTAACAGACAGACAGACAGACAGACAGTTACTTTCGCATTTATAATATTAGTAGGGATTTATATATCACTAGTGATCGAATAATCGGATGCATATTTACGTAAATTACGGTTCACTGTGTAGGCACATTGTAGGCAACCGGTGGATGCAAGTGGCAAGTTGTCGGTCATTGTGGTGTTAGAACACCAGTGACCTTGTGCAAGGTCCGCCCGGATTGCTACCACCATCTCGCTCGCTAATCCTGCCGTGAAGCAGCAGTGCTTGCACTGTTGTGTTTCGGCGTGGAGAGTAAGACAGCCGGCGAAATTACTGGCACTTGAGGTATCCCATCTTAGTCCTGTAGGATGGCAACGCATCTGCAATACCTCTGGTGTTGCAGATGTTTATGGGCGGTGGTGATCTCTTATCATCAGGAGATCCACTTGCTCATTTGCCATCCAGTCGAATAAAAAAAAGGTTTTTTTCTTCTTCTTGAAGAGGCTTTGAACACTCCAGGTGATCATGTCAGCCTCATGGGTGCTTGCTCATTTTCCTTACGCAAAGAACATATTAAATAAAAAAGTAGTAAATGCAATGCTTTGTCAGATGCCGGCTCTGAGAGCCAACAATTGACTTAGCCATCCTTAGCCTCCTAGGGACCCTTCTCCTCAAGACTGAGTTCCGAGCACATTCCAACAACAAATGGAACAAGGCATCTACCTTCTGGCAAATCTCACACAGAGGTGATGGTAAAAAAAAGGTACAAATTACAAGCGGTAGTGTCTTATCAATTCGACGACCAGATGGCCTAGTGGTTAGAGAACCTGACTACGAAGCTTGAGGTCCCGGGTTCGATTCCCGTGTCGGGGCAGATATTTGTATGAAAAATACGAATGTTTGTTCTCGGGTCTTGGGTGTTTAATATGTATTTAAGTATGTATCTATATATATAATTATGTTTATCCGTTGCTTGGTACCCATAACACAAGCTTCGCTAAGCTTACTTTGGGACTAGGTCAATTCGTGTGAATTGTCCCGTGATATTTATTTATTTATTTATTTAATGCATACTATTAAGTTAAACAAAGACTACCGCTTGTAAAATATAACTTGTAGCTTGGTAAAATAGGGCACAGATCATCCTTACCGTGTCCCATTGTCTCTAGGGCTGTAGTGGAGCTGGCAGGTGCAGTAACCACGAATGCAGAAAGCCTGCGCTTCTGGTTGTTCCTTCGCCCCGGCCAAGAAGCAGTTGTGGTCGACAACACAACGCTCACCGATCTCTATGAAGGAAAATAAAGTATATATTTCACGCGAAAACACAAGCTGAAACATGGATGCACAGAAAAACCAGAAAAATAGACTAGCGTTGGGAATTGAACCCAGGTCCTCAGCAATCCGTGCTGCGTGGTCCCCTATACCACCGCTGGACAGGAGACTTAGACACGAACTTCTCCAATGCACCAACATTTCAACTTGCACTCTTTTCATAGTCACTTTAGCAGCGACACTAACGCCATCTATGTTACTAGTTTCGCATCGAGATATATACATTTTACATTCCCATTGAAACTATCCGCTCCCCGGACAAGAAATGTCGCTATTAAGCAATCAAATTAAGATTACTTTTTGGAGTCTTTTCCAAATTTTTGTTACTTTTTTGTTTTTTTTTTCCAAAAATTTGGAGTTTAAAATAAAAAATACAAAAAGACTCCAAAAACTAATCTTAATTGGAAAATAAAGTGTTTAAGACCGTTTATACCTGAGCTGGCGACGTTGCATTTTTGTTAGTTTTTCTCGATTATTCCTTAAAGATTGAATGAAAATTAAAAATGTTGTCTGATAGAACGCTTCTTAACGTATAAGTTAATGTGTCTACTCCAATAATTATTCGTTACAGACTTTTATTTTCTTTTAAAACCGTTTATAAACATTAATTCGTTTTTAAAGAATGTAATTTTCTTCTCTCGTGATTGGTTAAAATGAGCCAATCGCAAGCAAACGTCAAACGTCAAACGGACCTCACGATACTAACGCCATCTAGCAATATTTCGCCTCTGTGAAAACCCTCATTCGTGGAAGACGTAATTGGGCCAATCAACTATTTTACCGCCACTAATCTGTCCGCGACACTTTTCAAACAATTGCAGATTTTTGTGAGTAAACATGTTTTTTCTGTAATTTAAGAGATGGTGTACATGAATGATGGCATCCTACGTAAGTTCAACCTATTAAACAGTGAAAGGAATATGTTGTTGGAACGATTTTTTGGTAACGCCGAAGACAATTTTGGTAACGCAGGACGCCCAAAGTGTCGGTAAAATGATTGGCCCAATTATCATGAATGTCGTGTCGGACTTACCAGCAGTTTTATAGCATCGGTCATCAACCAGTTGCGTATCAGGTTTGCAGGCGCATGTGCCTTGGCTGCACTCTGAATGGAGACCCATCATGGTGTGGCATTGTATGTGCTGGACACATGGGTCGCCATGCATTCCCACTAGAAAAAGAGAAATTTTACATGTATTAAGTACACATGCACCGAATATGGCGATGTTTCTCATCTAAACTTAACATCAGGTAAGGTCAATCAGGGTCAGTTTAATGTAAAAAAAAACCCGGCCAAGTCGGACTCCGGAATGTTCCGTATAAATATTTTTATTATAATGACGTAACTAAAATTTAAGAACAGAGAACCAAAGTTATTACGGATCACGACCGATCAAGCGACGACAGATCAGGAATCACGATGGATGCGAAGCACAAGACCGGTCTGAGTGGAGAGCCTTGGGGGAGGCCTATGTCCAGCAGTGGACGTCTTTCGGCTGACATGATGATGATGATGAACCAAAGTTGTGGCAATGGGCCGGCCCGAAAAACCGATAACCGTTGGGGTGGACGAGTTCTTGAGTGGAGACCACGGATCGGCAAACGTAGCATAGGACGTCCTCAGACTCGGTGGAGCGATCTTCGCAAGGTGGCTGGCAAAAGCTGGATGAGAGTGGCCGAGGGCATTTCTTGCCCCATTATTGGGGTCACGGTAAAGCGCGGAAATGGGCACTCTTCGACAGGGAAAATACTTGGGGGAATTGTAGGTATATATATATAGTTAACACTTTAACAGCGCGTGCATTACATGTAACGCATCATCAAACTAGCTCTGCCACGTCTACGTGACGTCAGAAATGGACGATTCTATACATTTGTGCATTACCTGTGATTCACGGACGTACCGACCCATGACAGTTGCGAAAGCGAGGGACAGTTAAAGTGTTAAGTTATTTTTAGAATAGTTTAGTATTAGAACTTCAATTGTACCTTTATAATAATGCGTTTGTCTTAATAAATGATCACCCCCTTTACATGTCCAATATTTCCTGGTAATTTAATTGGCGAACTAAATTGAATAATTATATTTTTTACCCAGAAAACACCCAATTGAAGAAAGACGGTTATAGTTTGCTCTAGATATCACTGACCTCCATTATCCTCGAACAGACCTGTATTACAGTTTTTTATAAAGTAATAAGCCGGCATAATAAGTTATAAGTCTGGTACTAGGAGTTAATAACTATAAGCTGAAATAAACGTGGATTCAAATAAAAAAATATATATTTATGTCAAAAATTCAAGGAATAATCAAATCAGAAAAAGGTACTACTAATACACAACAAGTTTCATGAGGTAACTTAAATTATAAATAAGATTCTAAATGTTTCTAGCTCTTCTGATGTGGTGGGCCCATGTTTGGCAGAGGCTATGGAAGCCTGGCGCTCCTTATGTCCTTAAGAGCATGTGCCAACGGGCTCTAATGCGGCCGTTAGCGCTTGTGCGACATGCCAATACTAAAACGAATCCAGGACAATCTTATCCATCAGTCCACGGATGCAGCAGATAGAGCAAGACTCCTTGCTGCCACCGAGGAGTCCGGTCACTGGCTTCGGGCGTTGCTCTCCTTAAATTTAGGAACACTGTTTGCGTCTGGGGGTCAGGGCATGTGAGCCCCACCGATGTCAGTGTGGGAAGGCAGTTGACCACTTGGGCCGCCACGGGTTGTCTTGTATCAGGAGTGCAGGTCGCCTATTTCGTCACAATACCCTTAACGACATCCGTCGGGCCCTCACCACTCCATCGATCCCAGATACCCTGGAACCATGTTGTTTGAAAGACTTGTCTAGGAGGTTTGTTTTGGCCTCGGAGGACTCTAGAGCTAAGAGAAAGAAGAAATGAAATAAAAGAGGTGCGCCTACGTTCTAGGGTCCATGCCAGTGACATCTCTTTACGACGTGTTTTGCCTTATAAATGGTTTTAATTTAGTTAATAAAGGAATTAATAACATTGTAAATCTGTTTAAACTAAGAAAGTACTTATCTGATTGTTGCAAACTCTTTCTTAATGTTATTTTTTAATTAAAAAAGTAATTTGTAAAACAGATGAATAAATCAGTTGTGTCAGGAAATTGGCCTTGTCAGTACTCTCCTTTTAGCTATCCTTTTAATATTTGCTTATTCCACAACATTTTCTGGTCCTTCGCAAGGTAAAAATGAACACAAGATCAAGGGCCAAGTTCAAGTTCAAGGCGCGCTCGGAGTCGGGAGCGCCCGCGGGTGGGCTCGGTCGGTCCCCTGAACTGGACCACGTTCTGGCCGATGCCACTGATACGCCCGCGGTCGACCCCGGTCCCGCAACGCCTCCGATTCGAATTGATCCCCCGAGAGGCGACCGTAGCGTAAGTTCTAGGTCGCGCTTGTCCTCGCGGTCAGCGTCCACAATAAGGGCGCACAGGTTGGCCGCCGAAGCACAATTAGCGCGACGGCACTTGGAGCGCGAGCACGCGCGAGCTCTGGAGTACATGCAACAGGTGAAGCAGGTTGAGCAGCTAGAAATGGAGGCCAGCCTGGCTGCTCTGGAGACCGAAGAGCGTTCGCGTGCTTCACTTGCTGCGTCATCTCGCGTCGCATCCTGGGTGAGTGACGTTCGAAACAGCGAGCACAAAGTAAAGCTCGAACCAGAAGACTCTCCTGAGTCACATACCAGAAAGCCCGTGCCTCACAATAACTTTGCTGGCCACGAGGCACATCACACAAAGATATTTCGCGACGTTGCGATTGTAGCAACGTCGCAGCCCGACTTTGTACACGTGATGCCAAAGAACAATTTATATCCCAATCGGCAGACAATTTCTGTGAAAAAGGAGGCTCCCGATGCCACATATTCTTTGAAGCAGGAACCGATTCCACCAAATTTCATAAGCGCGCATAAATTTTCCAATAAATGCATCGACTTGATGACATTCAGCGGCAAACCCACGGAGTGGCTTATGTTTAAGCGCACGTATGAAGATACTAAACATTTGTTTACGCCTACAGAAAATCTAGCCCGATTGCGCGGCGCGCTGCGGGGCCGCGCCCTCGAGAGCGTGTCCGCGCTGCTGTACACCGCCGAGCAGCCGCACGCCGTGCTGGCCACGCTGGAGCAGACGTTCGCGCAGCCCGAGATCATCGCGCAGCACGAAATAGCTCTCGTGCGAGATCTACCTAAGATAAGCTTTGATCTCAAAGAACTAAACTCATTTGCCTGCAGACTGCGTAACAGTATAGCTGTCATCGCTAGCTTAGAACAGAAAGAGTACTTATACTCCATAGAAATATTTCACACCGTTCTAAGCAAGCTGACACCTATATTGTACAGTCAGTGGAAAGATTTTGCTTATAACAGAAAACAATCTTTGCCGAAACTGCAACTCCTATCGGATTTTCTAAATATTGAAGCAGACAAACACAACAAGTTTGGTTTGATCTCGGACTTTGCTAAGCGACCTTGCAACCTGCCATTTCACAACTCGAATCGCCGTGAAAATGTCAATGTGACGTCTATGGGTTCTAACAATACCGAGCTATGTCGTTACTGCAAAAATAAACATAGACTGACAGATTGCAAGGACTTCAAGGCGCTTAGTTTAGACGACAAATGTTCTTGGCTTCGTGAGGCTAGGATTTGTTATAAGTGTCTCAAATCTAAATCTCATCGTTGGACGACCTGCAAAATAGACCGTTGCGGCGTCAATGGTTGTCAACGCTTTCACAATCCGTTGCTGCACTCAGCTCCGACACCGCACGTGTCGCACGCCATCGAAGAGTCGCCGTCTTCATCCTACAATATGCATATTACTGATTCTGAGAACAAAAATAAAACTGTGACAATCTCGAACGTTACCGAACGTGAGTCTAATAATGTAGCTGACTGTACTCGTGTCTTTTTAAAAATTGTTCCGATAGAAATAAGCGGACCGAAAGGAAAGCTTAATACTTTCGCCTTGCTCGACGATGGGTCTACGGCAACCTTGATCGACTCCGAAGTAGCACGGCACATTGGTGCTTCAGGACCCACTGAATCGATCAAGGTTGACGGCGTCGCCGGTATGTCGACGCGGAAGTATATACAGCATGTAAGTTTTTCGATCAGAGGGAAACATTGTGCTGAGACATTTACTGTCAACAACGCTAAGGCTATAGACACATTGTCATTGTTCTCGCAAACGGTCAGCCGACGCGAAATGACTCAGTACACGCACCTCACCGATCTGATCGATGAGCTTACATTGGTCGACGCAAAACCCAAAATACTTCTCGGGGCTGAGCACTGGTATCTCACCGTCAGTCGAGAAATTAGGGAAGGTTCTAAGAAAGAACCCGTTGCCTCCCGCACAGCGCTAGGCTGGGTCTTGCACGGCCAGTCAAGTAAATGGACTAAACCGGTCCACTTTATCAACCATGTTTCATACGAGGAACAAAGGGATCGTACTATGGACGAACTTATTAAGGACTATTTTCGTCTCGACTCTATAGGAATTTCGAAACCAGAAACCGTGTGTACCAAGCAGGAGAGGTACGCTTTGGAAACACTTGAATCCACGGCACAGCGGCTACCTTCGGGTAGGTTTCAAGTAGGTTTATTGTGGCGAAAAGACATTCCGAAGTTACCTGACAGCTATCCACATGCGCTTTCAAGATTTTTAGGTTTGGAAAGGCGCATGGAACGTGATACATATGTTTTCATTAGTAACATGATTGACAAAGGTTATGCTGAGAAGTGTCCTAGAGGTACATACCACGACACTATCAACTCTTCACACGAATTAATTCGTTGGTATTTACCTCACTTTCCAGTTGTGCATTCTCAGAGCGATACTTTCGGGTTCCGTACAGGTTCACAAATAAATGAAAATGATAAGTTGACCAAACGGAAAGTATTGTCTCACTTAATGTGCCTGTATGATCCTTTGGGTCTTCTAACGCCTTTAGTTGTACAGGGACGTATTCTAAATCAGCAAACGTGGAGAACTGGTATTGATTGGGATACAGAGCTGCAATCAGACGTCGTTCGAAGATGGTTGTCTTGGTCTAAACAGCTAGCAGGAATTTCTGATTTTAAAATTCCCCGATGGTATTGATTTGGGTTCCAAAGCAAAGACATCAGTAATAGGCAGCTTCACGTGCTAGCTGACGCTAGCGAACAGGCGTACTCTTGTGTTGCTTATTGGCGGTTCGTGTTCACAGACGGCTCCGTGAAACTGTCTCTTATTGGTGGCACAGCACGTTTAGCTCCTCTGAAACCCACGTCCATACCTCGGCTCGAGCTCCAAGCAGCCCTGATCGCAGCTCGGTTTGCTAATACCGTTTGTACCGGCCCCGGTATTAAACCGAATGCAACTTATTTTTGGTCTGATTCAACCACAGTTTTAAGTTGGATTCGGAGCGACGCGAGATCATTTAAACCGTTTGTTGCGAATCGCGTTGGTGAAATAACCGAAATTACAAAAGTCACTGATTGGAAATATGTACCAGGCAGTTTAAATGTTGCAGACGACGCAACAAGGCTTACTGATCGTGATATCGATTTAGAACGTTGGTTCTCTGGACCTGAATTTTTACTATCGCCGGTTACAGATTGGCCTAAAGAACCATCGTCTCACGAAGTCCTACTTGCATTAGATGAGCTAAAACCCGTAAAATCACAGGTAGGATTAACTATTCTGGATGAACCTTCATCGGTTGTGCCAGAACCATTGCGTTTCAGCGCATGGATTCGATTGGTGCGTGCGACCGCGCGCGTTTATCAATGCGCGAATAAGTTTCGGTCTCTGTTGGCACGTTTTAAAGATCCAAATTCTAAATTATCTACTAATACTAATTCTTCCCCAAAGCTTTCACCTTTGACTGCAAGTAACATTCAGGATGCGGAAAATGCTATCTACAAAAAGTCACAGATAGACGATTTTGGCCAGGAACTAATTTTATTGCACGACTCCAAACCTCTGCCAAAGACGAGCAAGTTATTTTCTTTATCCCCGGTCCTTGACCAAAACGGATTGCTTAGGATAGACAGCCGCATCAAATTTATGAGAAATTTTGACTACGATACTGCATCACCGATCATTCTTGATGGCCGCCACCCCGCTGTTCGACTTTTGATACGCCACTACCACGTTAAAGCTGCACATAGATTTAATGAACTCGTTTGTAACGAATTGAAACAGCGTTTCTGGATATTGCGGTGCCGCAGCGCAGTTCGTACAGTAGCCAGAGATTGCATGTTCTGTACGAAGCGAAGAGCAACGCCACAAATACCACCGATGGGTGACCTACCGGACGTTCGGCTTGATCACCACGTGCGCCCATTCACCAACGTTGACTTAGATTACTTCGGTCCAGTCGAAGTGGCAGTTGGCAGGCGCAGAGAAAAACGTTGGGTAGCCCTTTTTACCTGCATGACCTCGCGAGCAATCCATTATGAGAAAGTAGCAAACTTCAGAGCAGTCTCTGCTATTTCCTGCCTTCAACGTTTCATGGCGCGCAGAGGCATACTAAGCAAGATCTTTTCAAGTTTTCACGCAGTACTTATAGTCGATTCCGACTTACCAAGGGGGGTGTGGCATATCGGACGAATAGTAGCAATACATCCGGGACGAGACGGAGTCGTGCGCGTAGCTGAAGTGGCCACCAGAGGAGGCATTTTGAAGAGGCCAATAAGACAATTGGCCCTATTAACACATCATATTGTGTAGCTTCCTACACGTGGGCGGCGATGTTGCAAACTCTTTCTTAATGTTATTTTTTAATTAAAAAAGTAATTTGTAAAACAGATGAATAAATCAGTTGTGTCAGGAAATTGGCCTTGTCAGTACTCTCCTTTTAGCTATCCTTTTAATATTTGCTTATTCCGCAACACTGATATATAAAAGCATAATAACAAAATCATACTAGATAAATTCTTATTTGGATTAAATTTAAATTTCAAGCTCCCTTACAAACAAAAAAAAATAAACAAGAAATGAAATACATATTATCTACCCACAATACTGGCTCTGTCAAAAACGCTTTCCTTTATTGCGCATCTCAAACCCGGTCCAAAAGTACCGAACCTGCCGTGTTTGAACTACGACATTTGAATATTGAAAATAATTAGCAAAACCGAATTGGGCAAGATATAGGTTTCACTTACAGTTTGTTCTGGCTCTTTTCCTCAGTCCTTGGGACACATTTAAGACACAATCACAGCACTTTCAGAGTTTTTATGAATAATTTAAAAGAGCGCGCGCCGGCCGGCATTCATTTCGAGCTGTCAAATTTGCGCAACTGACTGGTGGCGCCGCCGTGCGGGAGAAAGCGGAAAGTTCATTCAGCCAGTATGTTTTTGATATGTGCAGGAGGTTTTAATGCACATATTACTAATTATATCTGCCCAATGTAACGTACATAAACCCCCCACCGGGAATCTACCCCAGATTCCCCAGTTTACAAACCAAACCAGGGATGGTATTGAATAAGGTAAGTGGACTGTATAGTGTAAGTATTTGTTGACTTAGTGAACTAAACACGTGTAGCTGTAAATTGAGTAAAATAAATGACTTATTTCGAACCTAAAATTGTCATAAATTTGACACCTTCTTGCGTCAAATTCATGCAAAGAAACAAAGAAAAATAAAAATTATGCTGAATCCAATTCCATGGGAAGTGGACTAAGCTTTACAACGGGTCGCGTGTATTCGCCATTCTGGGTTTTTACTTTTACCACCCGTACAACTCCATCAGCTCCTGGATAAAGTTCCGTCACGCGACCGAGAGGCCATTGAAGCGGAGGAGCGTCAGCATGAATAAGAACGAGTTCGCCAACTTGAATATTACGACTATTCCTATGCCATTTTTGTCGCTGCTGCAGCGTGTGCAGATAATCATTTCGCCACAATTTCCAAAATTGTTGGGAACTTTGTTGTACTAGCTGCCAGCGAGTTAGTCCGTAAGTTGGTTCGTCTAAGAGATCATACTCTGGAACGGCTAATAGAGAACGACCGACTAAGAAATGGCCGGGCGTGAGCGCCTCGAACTCGGACGGGTCGCTCGACGCACTTGTTAAGGGGCGAGAGTTCAGCACTGCTTCGACACGAGCAAAGAGAGTGCTTAACTCTTCGAACGACAGCGATCGCGTACCCACGAGGCGCTTTAGAAGGAGCTTGGCCCCTTTTATGGCACTTTCATACATCCCACCGAAATGGCTTCCAGTAGGCGGATTGTAAGTCCATTTAACACTACGATTATTGAAACCGGTTAAAACATCTTCAGTACTTTGGTTAAAAAAGTTAGTGATTTCCGCGAGTTGCCTACCAGCGGACACGAAGTTTTTTCCGTTGTCGGATACAACGGTTTGACATAAACCACGTCTAGCAGTGAAACGATCGAAAGCTGCGAAAAAACATTCAGTTGAAAGTGCACTGAGAACCTCAGTGTGCACCGCGCGAGTTGAAAAGCAGACGAAAATTAAAAGATAGGACTTTGATATTTTCGCATTACGTCTGTTACTCTCTTTCGTATAGAAGGGACCGCCTATGTCAACACCGACAGTGTGAAAAGCATGGATACCTTCAATGCGGAATTTCGGTAAGTTGCCCATGATAGGCTGTATGTGTGAAGGATTGACTTTAAAACACCTAATACATTTCCTAAAACGAGATCTTACAACGCATTTTCCGGAAATAATCCAGTATTTCTGACTGATTACACTGTGCAATGTACGCGGACCGATATGTAAATAAATTTTATGAAAATAGTCGATAAGAATATTTGTAAAGTTGCACTTTTTGGGAAGCAATAATGGATACTTCTTTTGATACGGTAGTTCGGCGAGAGACAACCTACCCCCCACCCTGAGAAAACCGAGGGGGTCGACATAAGGTGCTAACCTTTTGAGTGATGAACTACAGCTGTAACCGTTTGAAATTGCTTCGAGATCAGCTGCAAAATGCTCTCGCTGAACTGATTTGATGAGCACATCGTGTGCGTTCTTTAAATCTGATAGAGACGAAGGACCCGTGTTCCTATTAGACTTCGTCGATCTACAATTGTTGATAAACTGAAAACAACGAGCTAAGACCTTTTGAAGTTTGCTAAAAACTCGAATATTTTTCAGTTAAATCATAAACAAGATTTGAGTCACGTGTTGTGTTTTGCACGCTAGTTTGAGCCAAAGTCGCGCATGGAATTTTGAGTTCTGGCACATTTGCCGATTTAAATTGATCAATTGATTTTACTGGCCAATTCTCTCTTGGTGCGTCTAGCCAGCTCGGTCCTCCGAGCCACTCCGCTGTCGATAACAGCACGGAAGGTAGCGCTCCGCGCGAGCACACGTCAGCGGGGTTGGACGCGCCGCTCACGTGAAACCAACAATCGCTTTGCACGGTCTCCAAAATTTTGGAAACACGCGAAGCCACAAAGGTTTTGAGATTATAACTGGGTGTATTCAACCAACTCAGCACCACAGAGGAATCGGTAAACAAGAGTATTTCATGAACAGGAATTCGTTCAGACAATATTGACTTCGTATATTTGACTAACTTGACTAACAAATGCGCAGCCATTAGCTCGAGACGTGGAATGGTCACTGTCTTCAAGGGTGCAACCTTGGATTTTGCAATGACTAGACTGACCTTCGAATTACCTTGATTGTTAAAACTACGCAAATAGATGACCGCAGCTATTCCTTGAACTGAAGCATCGCAGAATCCTAGTATCTGGTAGTAGCTGTGCTGTTTGACAGTAACCTGGCGCTCGTGGCTAAAATTCGACAATAGCGGGAGCTCTGACATGTAGGTGAGCCACTCCTTTTCTAGTTCCGGAGGCAGCCGCTCATCCCAACCCAGCTGTTGGAGCCAGAGTTTCTGCATGAAGCATTTCGCGTAGAATATGCAAGGAGCCACGAAACCTAAGGGATCATACTGACGACCTATCTGTGACAAGACACTACGCTTGGTGATCGCCTGTGAAGCTGGAAGTGGATGGAATACGAAGGAAAACACATCTTCGGCGGGTCGCCACTGCAGACCTAAAACTTTTATGGATAGGTCCTTGTCATCCTCGAATGCAATGGGCGTTTCGCGGTGATCAGCTGGAACCCGAGCCAGTACCTGGGGACAGTTGCTGGCCCACTTACGAAGCAGAAATCCTCCTCCACTCAGCAACTCTAACAGTTCATCCTGTAGCCTAGCTGCTTCATCATAGCTGCTCACTGACCACAGAAGGTCATCGACGAAGAAACCCTTTTTTAGAACCTTGCTCGCTAAAGGATACTTCTCGCAGTCGTCGTCAGCCAGTTGATGCAGGACTCGGATCGCTAGGTACGGACTGCTAGCAACGCCGTATGTGATCGTGTTTAACTCATACACCTTTAAAGGTTGATCAGGTTGAAACCTCCACAAGATGTGTTGGTAATTGCGTTGAGATTTTTCGATCAAGGTCATTCGAAACATTTTACAAATGTCACTTGACAAGCAAATTTCATGTATACGAAAATTTATTAAAATCTCATTAATATCTGCTTGAAGCTTAGGACCGGCGTAAACGACTGAATTTAAAGAATTATTATTTGTCGTTTTGCATGAGGCGTCAAAAACTACTCGGAGTTTTGTCGTGGTACTTGACGGTCGGAGAATACAAAAGTGAGGAATTATGTACTTAGAATCCACAGTACCAAAATCACCTACGCAAGTCATGTGACCAAGGCTTTCATATTCGGACATGAATTTATTATATTCTTCCTTAAGTTCCGGAAGACGATTCAGCTTTGTTTCTAAATTGTTGAAACGACGTAACGCTTGTGGAGTCGAATCGCCGAGATCAAAACTGGGTTTGAACGGGTACTTCACTGTATAACGTCCCGTAGTATCGCGACTGTGTTCGTTTTGGAACAATTGTTCGACATACAAATCTTCTGGTTTTTTAGTGACGTCATACGGCACGTTTTCAGTCTCCCAGAAAGAGTTCATGATTTTATCGATACTACTAGTTTTATTAGCAGAGAACAAGTTGAGCGAGGCTGTATTTGACTCACAATCGTCACTCAGTACTGTCTGACCAGTAATGACATATCCGAATATGGAATGCATCGCGACGGGCAAACCCGGGTCACGTGGTAGTATATTTTGACCGTCATAAATGTAGGGAAATAAGTCACCTGCGATCAACAAGTCAACTGGAGCCGCCGAAAAGTAGTTCGGGTCAGCTAACTCTAGATTTTTGAAATTATTGATAACTTTGTTTGATAAGGTTACTGTAGGTAAGTTGCTAGTTATATTACTTACGACAACAGTATCAGTGCTAAGCACCGGACCAAATGAGTTTCGTGGTTTAATTGAACATGTAACCAGACCGAAATCTTGCACTGGCGCACCTCCCAGACCCATGGGTTCAAACTGACACTTGCGTCGAGACAAACCCAGGCGCTGGGCACACTCTTTTGTCATATAACCGGACATGGCACCGCTGTCAATGACTGCACGTACGGCGTGGTAAGTTCCCCATCGATCTGCGACGTGCACCATGGCAGTGCCTAACAGCACGGTTGAATTTGACGAACAAGTCAAGCCGACGTTTGGCATTGACCTTTGACTTTGATTTTGACCATTTGAAACGTTTTGAATACTTGAAATGTTTTGACTATTTGAACCGTTTTGATTAATTGATGAATTTTGAACAGTTGGAACTGTATCTAAGTGAATACTGTGATGGTGCGGTTGTTTACACAGCACACAACGCACTTTTGACGTACACTCGGACAACGAATGCTGACGAAAGCAATTTTCGCATAATTGAAGCTGTTTCACTTTGTCAAGACGCTGCACCGGTGTTAAATCAAAAAACTCGAAACATCGATAAGTTGAATGCGGTTTGTCGCAAAATAGACATCTATTTGATCGTTCGCTATTATTCTTACTCACAGCTGACAAGCACGGCTTTTGGAACTGCTTCGGTGCACTACTGTAATTAGCAGCATTATTATTATTTGTTCGAACAAAATTCGGCTTTGCAGAGGTGTTAGGAACACTCTTAGGCGTAAACTGAATTTTTGATGTACTAATTTTAACCTCAGACATTTCCAAAACACGCGCCTGTTTCTCCACGAAATTAATCAGCTGTTCGTAAGTAGGTATATCGGTTTGATCTACAGATTGTTCGAATTCGCGCCTAGTGACGGGGTCTAAATTTCGCAATCCCATATAAAACAGTATGAAACTCGATAGGTTACTGATTTTCAAAAGTTTCAATGCTTTAACACACTCTTGATACGTTTGTAAAAATGTGTTTAGACCAGTAGCCGACTCAGTTGACAAAGGCTTAAATTGAAACAGCCGATCTAAATAGCTCGTAGCTAAGGCACGAGTGTTCTCAAATTTTTTGACTAGCAAAGCCCATACTATCGGATAATTATCGGCCGTCACTGGCATCCCTTTGACCACAGTCAATGCCGAACCGCTGACTGCGGAGAGCAGGTAATAAAACTTCTCAATGTTCGTAATATCATTGTTGTTATGAATTAAACTCGTAAACGTGTCATAGAATGTTTGCCAGTTTTCTAATTTGCTATCGAAATGGAACAATTCTAGTTTAGGCAGCCGCGGCTTAGCCGACCGCGAGTCTGGCCCGGCAGCGCCCGGGCCGCGGCCCGCGGAGCGCGACGAAGGTCCGCTACCGCTGCCGTCACACGATTGCCAAGTGTCGCTATTAGCCTCCGCTACACTCAGAATACGGAAATACATGTCGTCAAAGGTTTGAATTTCTTGATAATTTGGTTTAAATTTCGGGTTTTGTTTCTTATTGTAAGAATTTAACTCGAATATGCATTGTTCAAAACATTCCCGAGTCGAATGAAGTTCTTTGAGTCGCAAATTAAATTCGGTTAAACGCTCTGGTGGAGTTGATTTGGATAGTTCAAATAACGTTTGACATCGTATAAAAAGCAGTTCTTTTTTGTTGATAAGTTGTTCGACATCGAATTCTTTTTCGTCCATTTCGAATTAAAAAACAAAAGACGCGCGCGACGCGTTGCAAAGAACGAAAATTGAAAACGTTTATTTTATACGTATTATTCTAGGTAAATAACTTAGATTAGAAATAAGCCTGTTACCTTAAAACTGCGTGAAATGTGTGTTTTATGTGTATGAATGTGTATTTAGTTTGCAAACTGAGGATGCGGTTCGATTGACCAAAATGTTTGAACTACGACATTTGAATATTGAAAATAATTAGCAAAACCGAATTGGGCAAGATATAGGTTTCACTTACAGTTTGTTCTGGCTCTTTTCCTCAGTCCTTGGGACACATTTAAGACACAATCACAGCACTTTCAGAGTTTTTATGAATAATTTAAAAGAGCGCGCGCCGGCCGGCATTCATTTCGAGCTGTCAAATTTGCGCAACTGACTGGTGGCGCCGCCGTGCGGGAGAAAGCGGAAAGTTCATTCAGCCAGTATGTTTTTGATATGTGCAGGAGGTTTTAATGCACATATTACTAATTATATCTGCCCAATGTAACGTACATGCCGCATTACAAATAACCAAGTGGTTAGAGAACCTAACTACGTGAGATCCCGGCTTCGATTCCCGGCCGGGGCAGATATTTATATGCATAATACCAATGTTTGTACTCGGGTCTAGGATGTTTAATATGTTTTTGATACAAGTATGTTTATCCGTTGCCTAGTATCCATAGTACAAGCTTTGCTTAGTTTGGGACTAGGTCAATAATTGGTGTCAAGTGTCCCATGATATTTTTTTATTATTTTATAACAAATCAAAATAACTAAACAAACCAAAATTATACAAAACTAAAAATTACAAATACAAAATGCCCTGGAGATCGCTCACTTGGCGTAGCGTCCGCAGGACGGAGGCCGCATTGCCCCTCTGCACCGCCAAACTTAGGCGCTGGGCAAAGAAGGACCAGCCCTATGGTCTCCTGAGACGCCGAAGAGCTTGTCCGACACTTCTTTTACAAACTTTTTTGTGTCGGACGACCATGGACCCAAAGTTTCTATTGCAAGTGCCGCAAATATGTAGTTGTTCGAAAGAAATGCGTATTTGCGACACTTAATAGTTTGGGCCTGCTCTGCGGCCGACCCAGGCTTCCGTGCAGAACCGTTAACGTGGGACGGAGCCAATGTGTCTACATATATATTCATCTCATCAAATATTTATTGATAAAAGAAACTAAATAATGTACACACTGAATATTAAACATAACTTTCTAACAATAACTTAAAATAATATAAAAAATTAACCTAAAACTAAAACAAATTGTCTAAAGAGTACCCCTTAGGCAATGTCCCGAAGATGCTGGCAGCGTTTCCTCTTTCGGACTCGGACTTTCGGCTCTTCGGTCACCTGTGACGTCTACTAATCTAATCTCATCAAATAAGTAATTAAAGTTTCTGAGAAGGAACTGTTTTGAGTCGTTATCCAGACGGTATAGAAACGCTGTATGTTAGTTCAGCGATCGTCACACTTTTCTGTACAAGGGCCACACATGGACATGCTGGTATCAGCACCGGGCCGCAGAGTAGAAGGCATTTTTTTTTCTTGTATCCGCAATCAGTCAAAAGACTTTAATCGGATTGGATTGGTAAAAGGCATTTGCCCACTTATACGTATTCGGTGATTTCGTTATTTATTTTGCATTTAGGAAATTGAAAAAAGAACTCATAAGTACATGTTTTTCATTACAATATTTATTGGAAAATAGTCGCAGTGTACTGTATCTAGTTGACTATTGAAATAATTTGTTTTGTCGCGGGCCGCAGAAATACCGGACACGGGCCGCAATTTGACGAACACTGTGTTAGATGGCATTAGTTCTGAAGATTTTACATATTAAAACGAAAATTTTTGATATTTTCCTAGGACTACAAAAGCTATAAATAACCATTCAATGTAAGTAGGTAGAGTTCTTTGAAGGTAAAGCAATTGAGGTATGTCTTAGACTTAAAGCAAGGAATTAATTTATTCATGTTTGTCGAGTTCTATTGATGAAAAGGAAATAACGATAAAAATGGTTCTAAAGGACGTATAATCTCATCTAAAGAAATAACCACTTGTTTACTTTAGCGTGAAATCCCGTTGTACGCTTTACATTGCTGGGGGACTGTGAACTGATCCTAGGATCGTGATGTTAGTACAGGCAATGAAATGCGAACTTGAGAGATAGTCGCTTGAAGTATGCCTCATATTCTTGACGTTTATGAGAAAATTCGTTCAGCGTTTCGTTTTAAATGCGATTGAAATGTAGGAAATTACGGTTTGATATTCGCAATTTGTCAAAAATTATAATTAAAGGTCATTAATATAACACGTTGCAACCTGTTAGCTTTCCGTAGATAGGCTGAAGTCGCAGTGGGAAGGCATTATAATGACGAAAAAAGGCATTTTCACTTATAATGACGCTATTTTTTCATAATTAGGTAATTTTGCGTTCCTCTTACTGAGAATCATGAGTTCTATTGATTTCGGTGGAAAAAATGCCCCAATTTTTTATAAAAATTTTATGTGTCCATTTATAGTATGAAGAAAAAGTCGCAAAACTAACAAAAAAAAATTGGGACACTTTTTTTCTTCGTTCAAATGATTATTAAGTGTTAAAAGGGCATTTATATCTATCGTTGCACTCTGAGTTTACCTCTCCGATTTCATAAAAATTCGGTCCATGATTGCGAGCTATAAAAACAGGGTCTCCAGATGTTTCCCCAAAACATTGTATGGATATGTCAGTTTTGTTATGACTTTCTCTTAATAATTTTCGCAACAAAACGGACACATCCATACAAAATATTTTGGGGACACATCTGGAGAGCCTGTTTTTTATTCGACTGGATGTCAAACGAGCAAATGGGTCTCCTGATGGTAAGAGATTACCACCGCCCATACACCTGCAACACCAGGAGGATTGCAGATACGTTGCCATCCTAGAGGCCTAAGATGGGATACCTCAAGTGCCAGTAATTTCACCGGCTGTCTATCTCTCCACCCCGAAACACAACAGTGCAAGCACTGCTGCTTCACGGCAGGATTAGCGAGCAAGATGGTGGTAGCAATCCGGGCGGACCTTGCACAAGGTCCTACCACCAGCCTGCCAAACCTACCTTCCAAATTTTGATGAAATCGGAGAGATAAACTCAGGGTACAGCGGTAGATAGAAATGTCCAAAAGAGTGCTATTGTTTTTGAGTAAGAAAAACCAGTTACCTCATTTTGAAAAAAAAAATGCGTCATTTAAATTGATAATACCCAAAAACCTACCTTTGAGACAAGCCTTGATGTCTCCATCGCCGACATACACGAAGCCGTCTTTGCACACGCAGTAGCTGTTCTGGCGGCAGAATGCGTTGTCTGGACAGTTCAAGTCTTCACTGCACACGTTCCCGGTACGTCCTGGAAAAAGGACGTAAGGTCTTTTATAGGGCCTTTTTATAGAACCGTCATATTACAGCCTTATTTGGCTCTTGAATTAGTTTACCTACACTCTGTGGGGCGGACGCAAGGCTGAAATCAGAGCGCTGCATGTTCTTTTTTTACTCGTAGCATAATGCTTAATTTGAGCCTAACGACGACTTCAAAAAAAGGAGGAGGTTTATCTATTCGGTTGTATTTTTTTAAATGTTTGTTAGCTCAGAACTCCGTCATTTATGAAACGATTTGTTTTTTTTTTTGCATTCGTCTAGGAACGCTTTCAATTAGGTCCCATAAGCACTAAATCAGGATATGATGATTGGATCCTAAGGAAATCGAAGGAACTCTTCAAATGTTGTAGGGACACCTATGGTAATTTTGATATTTTTAGTAGTAAGTCGTCCATTTGCTCTTGAAAATCATCATTTGGTGAAGTGGAACTGATGATGAAGACCACAGTTGACCATCGGAGTTACTACTCAATAACAAGTATTTAACGGGTTGAATTTTAAATACTTTGACACAGTTGCTAAGCAATTTATGCTCCTCGTAATGCATATGGTAAAACGGCCCGGGTGGTGAAATACCAGGACTACTCCATAATGAACGTCTGCATTGGAAAAAGCAATCTTACGTAAAAAGTGACGAGCAGTTGACAATAAACTATTGTATCTTAGATTAATTACACTAAAAAGTGTGAAAAAAAAATTATAACAAAAAATTTAACCGACTAAAAAAAAGTATGAAAATAATTTTCTACCAATTTGTAGTCGTCGGTGCTTCGGCATGAGCCAGCAGGAGTGATTGAAGCCCAATATACCTAAAGTGCGTAGGTAGTTGAGGTTATGATTATAGGTCCACTCCTGCTGGCTCGTGCTGAGGCACCGACCGACTTCAGATTGGTAGAAAATTATTTAAATGATTTTTTGTAGTCGGTTCAATTTACTACATACTATGTATGATAATAGTTATGTTTTTTTTTCTGTGGCAATATAATGTTTTTTTATTTTATTTATTTCTTCCTTTGTGACGTCAAATAGGCACTGTCACGCAACGTTAACCTTAATTTGTTTATTGTATTGCAAAACGAAAACTCTCTTTGTTCTCGTATTTACTTTTAACGGTCATATATATTCATACGATAAGGTTATCTTACTATGCTGATAAGATTGTTGGTTAGCAATTATGTGTAATCTTGTAGACAAACATTTGTTGTAGTAGCAACAGGTGAGTTAGCGCGGACTTTGCATAGATAGTGTCCTAATTTTAGCACAATTATAGACGAAGGACTTTTACGCCTTTTATTTTCAACATTAAAAGAAATTTAGGCTAGGAAACTGTTTATAACAACATTAAAATTAAAATATTTACATAAAAATGCGTGCTAATTTTCTTATGACAGAAAAGCAACATAATTTTTTTCTAAAAAAAAGTAGTCGTACAGCACATTATTGATGGCCAGCAACAAATTACATTCGGCCAAAAAATAAAAAAAGTTTTTATGTTAGTAACAGAAACCATAGCTGTTTCTGTTGACTGGATATTTGGAAATAATTCCGATCCGCACTAGCGATCCCTTCAAATAGTGAACCTTACTGTGTTAAAAATAAAATTGTGTTAAATACTTGTAATGTATAGTTCATAGAGATATCATTTATGAATATTGTGAACCTGTTTAAAAAAAAATACCTCGTTGAGTTTCTTGCCGGATTCTTCTCAACAGAGGTTTTTTCCGAACCGGTGGTAGATTTTTTGACATTCATAAGTGCTTATCATAGCCTAAATTGAATAAAGAGATTTTGACTTTTGACTTTGACTTTGACTAAAAGCGTATAGATCTGCTATTGACAATAAGTATTTATATTTTAGAAACGTGAAAATTATCAGAAAAATAAATTATATCACGACAAAACTACTAAGAAATTCAGACATTAAATTAGAATCCACAGAATATTTCATACATTTTACGAGTATTTGTGGTTGGTCGCTCATGTGGTAATAATCCTTTTGAGCGATATCTATCAAAGGACCATGGAAAGATCTGAAAAATGTACCGATTCTGATTATAAAGAAACTCGCGTATTCTATTTTAACATACCTACTATTTGGTAGATTAATAATAGTACATTGTACAACATGAACATAAAACGAGCCATTTTACCCAAGACGTTCATATAGCCACCCGAGCCAGTATGGCGAGGGAGGATAGACACGTCGAGGGGAAAATGGGTTTAATGCTCGAGTTTTACACTCTGCTTTTCACTTCTATGGCGAGGAAACGAAATAGCAACAGTGGAAACATTTGTTCACTTACTATGTACTCACATTTTATTTTTCATGCATTACTGCATAAATATATATTTTTTAGTTTTATTGATTTATTTTGATTGATTTTTAATTTTGTATGAATTAAAATTTATGAAAAAATAAAATGTAAACTTCTTTGTTTGTGACTGTTGAGTTGACACCTGATTACCTTGGTCTTAGACGAAGATTTAATTTTATGCACTAGTGCATAAAAAGTCATTTTATGTCGCCAAGATCCAGCATAAACACTAACTTTACGAGCATAAGAAGCAAAAAATAATTTCATTACACATGTTTGTAAACAGTTTCGTGAATGTAGGTTAATTTGGTTGCAATCCCCTGAATAACCAACTGTCTTATTGCGTATAAAAAAAGGTAAATACTGTTTTTAATTCTCTCCCTCATACTTTGAGCTCTCAATCTCAACTTTGATCAATCGAACCATTTGAATCGTGACCCACTGTGGAAAATTTTCGTAGAAACAGTCATAATGACATCGCATTGCTTGACAAGGCCATTCATTATGTCATTTACTGTGAGAACGTTCTACTTTGGGTCAGGACTCAAATGGTTCGACTGTACTATGACGTCCAAAGGACTGACTTACAATATTTGTCCTAAATTTAGTACAATTGGGCATCAAAGTGGCCACAGTTAATGGCGCTTAGCACAGAGACGGTGCTAAGTCACTCAGTGCAACAGAGTACTTCCCCAAATCTATCTTTACCACGTAGTGAATCTATTTGACAGTCGCCATTGAAAAATGTACTCTGTAAACGCTACAGTCTGCTGCTTACACCCCCGCCGGTGAGAAGGCTGGTAGGTTTTCACCGATTCACCTACATAGCAGAAGTTAATATCTAAGGCTTATTATAAAGTCAATGATTATATCATGGACAGGGATATCTGGAAATAATTCCGATCCGCATTAGCGATCCCTTCAAATAGCGAACCTACTGTGTTAAAAATAAAATTGTGTTAAATACTTGTAATGTATAGTATATAGATATCATGTATAAATAATGTGAATCTGTTTAAAAAAAAATTCGTTGAGTTTCTTGCTGGATTCTTTTCAACAGAGGTTTTTTCCGAACCGGTGGTAGATTTTTAGACGTTCATAAGTGCTTGTCATAGCCTAAATTGAATAAAGAGATTTTGACTTTGACTTTGACTTTGAAGCATCTAGAAATTAGGCATGTAAACTGAGATAATGATCTGGTCATGATTAGTTTTTGAAGTCTTTTTGAATTTTTATTTCAACTCCAAATTTATTACTTTTACGGTTACCCGTAAAAAACCTCGTTAAGTAACGTAGCGTAGTAGAAAAAATCAACTTGAGATATGTATACATAAGAGAAACTTGTGTCTAGACTCCTGTCCAGCGGTAGGGAGCACGCAGCACGGAATGCTGAGGACCTGGGTTCGATTCCCAGCGCTGGTCTCTTTCTTTCTGGTTTTTAGTCACAGTTTATATTTTCGAAATGGTCTGGTTCTTTCAAGGCTGTGTCATACGAGTATGGTAGTACATAGTTTAGTACCTTTAGATTATGTACTTTCACTCTAAAGGGTAACTTTGTCCATTGAGGTTAACTCGTTCCAAGTTTTATTATTGCATTAAAATTATGACTATATCCCATAGAGTTAGTTTTAGTTTACCGCTCACACTTTAGTGTTTTTATTAAGTCCTATTGTGTTTTCATATGGGTCAAGATACCCCTACTTGCCTAAGGTACCAACTCCAATCTCTATAGAAACTCTATACTCGTACATTGCCATGGTTAGTTTAGGTGAGACCCTATAATTGGTTTGCATATGGGTCAAAGTTACCCTTGGGTCAAAATACCCCAAACTTACCAACCAACCATCAACCTTGACCATTGCCATGTTAGTTTAGGTGAGACCCTATAATTGGTTTGCATATGGGTCAAAGTTACCCATGGGTCAAAATACCCCAACCTCATCAACCAACCACCAACCTTGACCAACTCCAATCTTGAACATTAAGAAATGAACTTTACATTCAAACGCTAAGGTTGATTTTCCAAGTGCAAATTACAGTGACTTAGTATAGTTTGACTACATTAAGTCGTATACTATTCTGTTTGCTATGTTTTATAACACTTCACTAACCTCTAAAGTTCTAAGTAAAACAAACATTTACAAAACAAATATTTACACTTATTAATGCGAAAGTGTTTTTGTATGTTCATGTGTTTGTCCGTCTTTAACGGAGCGACGGATCGACGTGATTTTTGGCATAGAGATAGTTTATGGGCCCGAGAACGACATAGGCTACTTTTTATCCCAGAAAAAATGCACTCAATGCAAACCACGATTTTTTATTTATATAAGTACTCATATTAGTTTTAATAACTTTTAGTACCTATGAATATTTATGAACCTGGAGGTCTTTATATTAATTTTAGTTTACCTGTTCAAGACCTGTACACTCATTAATGTATGACAGTATATGTTGCTAAAAAAAATATCCAAGTCTGTCACAATACAAATTAAAAAAAAGTGAAGCAAGTCGTGCCTCAAGAATAACTCCAAATTCCATTTTCAAAAAGTGTAATAACTGTCAACGCGTGATATTCAATTGTCAAAATAAAGTATTACCCAATAGGATCCCTTTTAACTAAATCGAAATAGCTTTTGTCACTAACATCGATTGCTAAACGATTGTATTCGTAACAATAATGTGTATTCTAACGCGTTGGAAATAAGGGTTATTGATTGGTATTTCTCGCTCCAGTTTTGGAATCGAGCGCGAAGAATCGATTCAATCGATTGCTCTCGATACTCGGGTAATCCGTATCGGCCAATAGTGTATGCGGTACCGTAAGAAAATTTCTATCCCGGTATTTACGGAACAGGGCGCTACTACGAAATTCGAAAATCGTTCGAAAAGTTCCTTTCGTACCGTCCCCTTCAGTTGAACGTCTTTAACCAGGTCACCGTGTGGTTCCCCTTGTTTACGCATAATTTTTTATGTCATAATTCTATTTTGTATAATCTGTTTACGCAGTACTTATGTTAAAAAATAAATAAAAAAAAAACGACTCTGAGGCGAAGTCGACGGAGCTCCGCAAAGGCGGAGCTCCTATTTCACCTAGATAAGGCGCTTCGCGCCTTGACAAAATACTAACCTAACCTATAACCTAGGTTTCCTTTATTGCGGGGGGCTCGCCCTTCCGTCCCCCCGCTTTATGCCCATGCCTCTTTTACTGCTGGCTGTTCGTTCCGTTACAAATACAATTCTAACCTAACCTGATAACCTATTCTTCTAGTCACAAATAGTAATTAGGTAATTTATTTTCGGACATATATTTGGACAGGATTTTGGCCTATCGAAATTCGGCTAAATTACATACACGCTAAACAAGATTATGCATAATAAAATTCGGCCATGTTAATATTATGCTTAAATAAATTCGGCTAAATTATTATTCGGCTTAGACACACAGACAAACACACATAGCTGTCAAACTTATAACACCCGTCTTTTTGCGTCGGGGGTTAAAAAAATACAGGTTGTTTTTTTTTTGTGTCGATTCGATTCCTAGAAGACGATCTTTAAAATCACCTAGGCACATCGTGATATCGACAAATTTGGGTGCTTTTTAAAACCGCTATAACAAATTCGCAACAGCAAGATCTCGGTAATACCGGAGACGATTGGGATTCGTCGCGATATTCGGTGAATTAGTCCGCTTTCCCTTAATCGTTTTGCGGTATTCGTGGTTGAAGAGAATTTTACACTTTGTAGGTCGTAAAAGACTATTTGTAGTCGCCAAGCGATTAGTATTTAATGATGAGAAAAACCGCTATAAATATCGAGAGTATTTTTTTGTTTCGCCAAAAGATGGCGCTTAGTCCTTATTTCGTTGACCCAAGCCATGTGCAAGAGGATCGGAATATAATATAGTACCTAAGTGAATTGTTTCCGCTGTTGCTATTTCGTTTCCTCGCCATCGAAGTGAGAAGTTGAGTGTAGAACTCGAGCATTAAACCCATTTTCCCCTCGACGTGTGTGTTCGCCCTCGCCGTACCGGATTGTGTGGCTATATGAACGTGTCGGATAAAATGGCTCGTTTTATACTCTTGTTGTGCAATTTACTATTTTTGCCGAACTACTGTCAGATTTATTTGTAATTTCAATCCCTACTAATATTATAAACGCGAAAGTAACTCTGTCTGTCTGTCGGTCTGTCTGTCTGTCTGTCTGTTACGCTTTCACGTTGAAACCGCTGAACCGATTTTGATGAAATTTGGTATAGAGATAGTTTAAGCCCCAAGGATCAACATAGGATACTTTTTATTCCGGTAGAGGGCGGCACCGCGCGATAACCTAGGTCCGCGCAGACGAAGTCGCGGGCATAAGCTAGTATTTAAATATAAATAGGGTTGTTATCTGAATATATGATTTATTAGTAAAAAAATAACATTGAGATGAAACTATATGATGATAGCATTTGCCAAATTTTATGATTTGTATAATATATTAATTTAATATTGTTAAACATAATAATTACACTTTTTTTCAAAATTGCGATACCTACGTATATAACCCTTAAAGTTAACGGAAATCGAAAACAACACGTTGTATGATCGTAGTCAAGGACCTCAATTATCAGTTAAACGTTTAAGTCCCTCTTAAGTGTTGTTTTCATACAATACTTAACACTTTATAGAATATTCGCTTAGCAATGTAATAGGACGCTGAATCTCTCTTTAAATAACTAAAACGCACATGTGGGTCTAAAGACTGCAGGGCTGCTACGAAACTCTAAACTCGAAGTTCGTGTCGTGCGGTCCCTCTGACACTTATACTTTATAATACGAGAGCGAAAGAGACCACACGATACGAACGCCGAGTTTCGAGTTTCGTAGTAGCCCTGCTGACCGGTATAAAATACAATTTGATTTATTAAACGGATCACCGCGAAATAACGGCAGAATTAGGGTTTCTAAATAGAATAACTTTTTTTTTACTCCTTAAATTACAATGAAATTGTGATGAATTCCAGAATTTCAATTCAACAGCTACACTTATCTAATGATGCACACAAGCAAAGCCCCGGGTCATCATCATCATCTCAGCAGTAGGACGTCCACAGTTGGAAATAGGCCTCCCCCATAGACTTCCACTTGTTCCGGTTGGTAGCGGCTTGTATCCACCGTGAACCCGCGACTTTAACCGGAGGCCGTATTGCCTAATGTTTTTGACATTCGCGATCGCAATCAAATGACATATTTCGCATACAAAAGCTGTCATTTTATTGCGATCGCGAGTGTCAGAAACGTTAGGCAATAAGGCCTCAGGTCATTCCGTTGATGGTCCTACGCTGGGCTGCGCTTGGCTTGGGCTGTTTAGGGTTTCTATCGCTAGATGGCGTTAGTATCGAGTCGTTTGACGTTTTATAGCTTGTGATTGGCTCGTTTAGTTATATAACTAAACGCACGTGACATAAATGGCCATAATGACATAATGACATGAGTAAAGTGCTTGGAAAAGCTGACCTATTTTTATGTCATAACCGTCATGACGTAGAAATTAATATTGATACAGTTTTTAAGTAAGTTTTCGAAACTTGAACTTAGTAGTACAAATATATTTACTCGTATTTTCCCGCGGCTCCGCCCGCGTGATATTCGGTTATCGCGCGCTGTTCCCTCGGGAAATGTGCATTTTTCCGGGATAAAAAGTAGCCTATGTCACTCTCGGGCCCATAAACTATCTCTATGCCAAAAATCACGTCGATCCGTCGCTATGTTACGGCGTAAAAGACGGACAAACACACAAATACACAAACATACAAACACTTTCGCATTTATTATATTAGTATGGATTACCTTCCAGAAAAATATAGACACATGTCGGATCGGAAAATCACAAGCGGATCTGTATACAATTAATAAAGAACAATAAAATTAAAATAGTCAATAATAATTAAATAAAACGAGAAAGTATCGTAAGCAACTCAAACCTAAATAATGAAATACAATAATGTCAGTATTAAACATGAAAATAAAAATAAAATTACAATGTACATGTTGTTCCAAAAAAACCTGTGCCATAATTAAATCCAGATTAAGGCTATTGATTATTAATTGCTAATAGGTACGCTTCAAATGGAAAAACATCTTCATGTAACTCAATCTCCATGCCAAACTTAAATTCATTCTATTGAAGGTTTTTAACCTTTTTAGCTTCAATCAAAAGGTGCAAAAATTGTGGCTATTTAAGAAGATAATGAGGACTTAACTCTCTCAGCGCCCTGGGCATCCGCAGCGCTCAGGGTAAGGTTTTTAACCTTTTTAGCTTCAATCAAAAGGTGCAAAAATTATGGCTCTTTAAGAAGGTAATGAGGACTTACTTCTCTCAGCGCCCTGGGCATCCGCAGCGCTCAGGGTACAGATAATGGCGAACCCAGAGACCGCCAGGTAAGTTAAGAACTGCATGGTAGTCACCTCCAGTCACGACTGAAAAAAAAGGTATACCTTCAACATCTGATAGCGACTGTGTGCACAAAGATAAGATGATTAATTATGATTGTAGGAAAAATACAGTCACGAGATGATAGCAAGGCCCTTGGAACCTAAGAGTTAACGAAACTTTACATAATGACATTATATTTTAATAATCTAAAAAGGTAATTTTTTCACATATTACCGTAAGTAAAAACGTAACAAAATCATATTTTTTTTTCGGATATTCCCACAAGGGATAAAATCTCGAAACAACACTGAGCGTAGATTTATGAAATCTGACATGGTTAAACCACGATTTAATTTTCGGGAATTCCCACGGGAACTTTAAAAAAATCCCAAATTTTCAATTCAGCTGCTGAATCTAATGATATATATATATATAAGTGTGTGTGAAGCCGCGGGTAAACACACAAAACGGTATAACTTAGTTTTTTTTTTTTAATTTATTTACTCATACTCATAATGTTATACAAAAACAAACTACAATTATACTTCGTCAAACTGCAAAACAGTTTGTTAGCGAATATATTGTTAGTGATACTTTGCATGCTAATTAATTTTGTAAGGAAAATAATAAGTCATCTTTACTAAAACATAATAAAATGTGATTATTATTGCCGTCACTAACTACCCTTAAAGTTTGAGGTAGTACCAAAAATACACGCTGTATAGTAGTTATGACCAAAAATCTAAATTAGGTAGGTATATCTTGCCACTTACGGCTTCTAGTGACTGTACAGCAAGGCTACCACGAAATTCGAAAATCGAAGTTCGTATCGTACCGTCCCACCTACGCTTATATGTTATTTAATACCAGAGTGAGAGGGACGGTACGATACGAACTTCGAATTTCGTGTTTCGGAGTAGCCCTTCAGGTCGCGTCTCGCGTCACAAGAGTTGGCAGGAATGGATCGATAGTAATTGCAGGTGGTCGGACCTTGTACAAGGTCCGCCCGGATTGCTACCACCATCTTGCTCGCTAATCCTGCCGTGAAGCAGCAGTGCCACTGTTATATTTTGGCGTGGAGAGTAAGACAGCCGGTGAAATTACTAGCGCTTGAGGCATCTTAGGCCTCTAGGTTGGCAACGCATCTGCGCGGGATTGCAGGTGTCTAGGGGCGGTGGTGATCTCTTACCATCAGGAGACCGACTTGCCCGCATGCCAACCAGTCGAATAAAAAAAAGTATCACAGATGTTTTTGTAGGGAAATGACAGATAAAATAAATTAAAAAAATATTATGGGACACTTGACACCAATTGACCTAGTCCCAAACTAAGCAAAGCTTGTCCTATGGGTACTA
Source organism: Choristoneura rosaceana (assembly GCA_037349165.1). Taxonomy (NCBI): domain Eukaryota; kingdom Metazoa; phylum Arthropoda; class Insecta; order Lepidoptera; family Tortricidae; genus Choristoneura; species Choristoneura rosaceana. The sequence goes on along the minus strand of JAZBNJ010000006.1, from coordinate 3,889,861 downwards.
GGCAACGGATAAACATACTTATATAGATAAATAAATAGTTAAATACAAATTAAACATCCAAGACCCGAGAACAAACATTCGTATTATTCATACAAATATCTGCCCCGGCCGGGATTCGAACCCGGGATCTCAAGCTTCGTAGTCAGGTTCTCTAACCACTTAGCCATCCGGTCGTCAAATGACAGATGAATGACATTTTCACATTTGGTGATGTGTAAGTATTCAAATTATTTCAAATAGATAACATACAGATAACTTTCATTCACTCATTCAATCCATTCGTGTATGCTTAGTGTATTTTCTCGTTCACAAAATACGTCTCTATAGCGTTCGCGTTAAAACCTCAATTTGTATGGAAACACGGACAGCGCCTCTAGCGGAAAGTTTGCGCAACAACTTTCGTGAGTGTAGGTTTGCTACGTAAACTATTTCGTCCGCGTATCGTAACAAAAACGGGTGACGACGCGTGGACATGTGGCGCCTACGTATCGACGATGGGTGCCCTCTGTTTCGCATACTTTTTAATGTCCGAAACTGATTTGATTACGCATAACAGGTTTCGCATAATTTATTTACGCCGAATCTTAAACTTGCCGAAATTTAGTTCGGCATAATTCAATATAAGCCGAATACTGGTTTAGCCGAATTTTTTTAAGCATATTATTAACATGGCCGAATTTTAGTATGCATAATCTTGTTTAGCATATACGTAATTTAGCCGAATTTTGATAGGCCGAAATCCTGTCGAATTCTATGTTCGAAGATAAGTTACCTAATTACTATTTATGACTAGAATAATGTTATTAGGTTAGGTTAGAATTGTATTTGTAACGGAACGAACAACCACCAGTAAAAGAGGCATGGGCATAAAGCGGGGGGACGGGGGGAGGGGCGAGCCCCCGCAATAAAGAAAACCCAGGTAACATGATTGCTCACCTATAGGTTAGGTTAGGTTAGTATTTTGTCAAGGCGCGAAGCGCCTTAATAGGCGGAATAGGAGCTCCGCGAAGCGGAGCTCCGTTGACTTCGCCTCAGAATCGTTAAATTCATATAAATATTTGCTTTATTTGCTTTCCAGACATAATATTGGTGTTACATTAAGTATGCGAAAGTAGCTTTCTGCGTAACTAATTTATGCGTAAGTAATTTTCTGCCTAAACAATATTCGGAATTCACAAATTATGCGTAAAGCCCATTCGGCTTACATTGGTTATGCGTAAAAGAATTCGGCGTAAACTGTTATGCGAAAACAGTTTCGGCATAAGTACTATTATGCGTAAACAGATCATGCGAAATAGAATTATGACATAAAAAAATATGCGTAAGCAGGGGGAACCATCGACGATCGAACGCTCGATTTACGTCTTCGAATAGTAAACGAATGTTTTGTGAAAACGCCACTAGAGGCACAGAATCGACATGTACTTGCATTGTCATCCAGGCTAATTAATATCCGTACCAAATTTGAGATTAATCGGAACAAGAAAGGTGAAAAGAATTACGAGTAGCTTAGCTATTTAAAGAGGGAACGCTGCGAGCGTGTTCGAAACCTTGCTTTACACTTAAATTGACAGTGTGCGTGACTGTAATGAACATGATGCAAGACTATCTATCTCTGTTTGTTTGTGTAACGACGGGGTTTGTATCTAAGCTGGGATGATGATGATGATAGAGAACCGTTTTCTATATTGCTTATTTTTGATACTAAAGTTTATTAATATGTAAAGAATGGATGCAGGTTTGCAGGTCGCTTCCAACCGAAGCAACTGGAGGTCTACGGGAGAGACATATGTCCAACACTGGACGTCCTACGCCTGATAATAACATGATGATGATGAATAAAACACTCCCTGTTTTGGGCAGTGCCTTTAAATGGGCGGAGCTTCAAATAATCTGAAAGAGGGCGGAGGCAAAATAAAACTGAGAAATAATACTGTAACATCTTGAAAAATAATTGGTTATTATACAAATTATAATATAGAGTTTTCCGCCCTCTGCGCTCAATTATAAAGGATTAATGATTTAAGTAGGTACTTATCGGCTTGAGAAATATTCGAGGAAATTTTGTAAGTTCAAATATTATAACAAGCTTTTATTTTCTTCTCGTTTAATCTTTAAGTATTTTTTTGCTTTATCGCCCACGTCATTTGAAACCTGACAACTTGAAAATTAAAACGAAATGAAAATGAAAATTTAATTATTACACACAAGAAATATTACATTTTTAGTAGTATACAGTGGGCTCCAAACTAGGTTGAGCCTGTATCTTGGGACCCGACTTGACCTGTCTACATTGTGTGTAAGTTTATGCCTATACTCCAATTCAATAGAATCTGACAATCCTGTAGACACTTCCAGCCTACTAATATGAACACCGGGCTGCCTAAGGCTTTGTGCTGTGACTATTATTCTTTTTTGACTCCTTTTAAAATTGCAACAACAGGGACATATACAATCAAGCGTGCCCACGTTAGGGTGTCTTAAATGTGTAGAAAATTGTCAGATTCTATTGAATTGTACTTTTAGGTATTATAGACAGCTCTACCAAACATCCTGGAAATCGTACGATTTGATATTTCAATAACTAACGAAATATTATCATTTAACCCTTTACAACGCAAGACTTTTTTGCGCCAATAGAATAGAATAGAATAGAATATTTATTTGCTTAAACATGGTAATCTTTTTCACAATCTATTCAATAAGTTAGTTAAAGCTTTCAATACATTATAACAGTATGTAAACGCTATTAATTTTGACTCTTTTATGGGTTACGATCATTATTAGGGAAAGGTAGTATACTTAGTATCGGACACATGAGAATGTGTGAATACTTTCAATTAATACTTTGGTAATACGTTCGTTAGGGGATTTATTAACATTTAAGAAAAAAGTAAAATATACAATGTAGAGGCTAATTCGTTAAGTATCGGACAGTTTGGTTTAGTAACGGACATTTTTTTTATTAATATTTATTGATATTAAGTAAGAGAGAAAATGTTTAGGTACCCAATCCTCTTGATATTGTATTGTCATGTCATTTGAAGTACCTGCATACAGCGTGTATTTTTAATACTACCTCAAACTTTAAGGGCAGTTAGTGAAGGCCTAGTTAGTAATTTTATTATGTTTTAGTAAAAAAATTAGACTTATTATTTTCGTTACAAAATTAATTAGCACGCAATGTATCGTTACGCGATACTACTTTGTTTTTATTCAAAACGTCGCACTTGTTGACGTGACAGCTGCCACAGAACGCTTCTCTCTTCTTGTACGCATTACATTGCTGCTCGAAAATATTTCAAAAAATAATTACGTTCTGTTAGTTAATTCTAAATTAACAATTTGTTTTGATATCGGTTCACATCACTTAAATCTTCGGCTGGTTACAGTTTGAGGTAGTATTAAAAATGCACGCTGTATACCTGATGTAACTGCTGTAACTATTCAATTTGACAAGTTTGTCATTGTCTATCGTCAATTTTGCGTATTATAAAAGACAAAAGCCAATTATTTATTATATAGTTCTCGACATTGTCCGATACTATACTACCTTCCCCTATTCATTATGGATAACGTCTTATGGTCGCAAGAGCGACCGTTGCTCTGTGACTATAATAGCTTGCCTGAAGATATTAAACTACAGAGCAAGTAAAGATTTAAGTCGAAATTAATCGATTGGCTACAACTTAAATGTTTTTCGTGTAAAAGAATACTTGGCAAATCACGAGTGATGTTTATTTTTAGGTAAATTTAAATTGAATTAATGTATTTATGGCATGTGTATTTAATTTTTGAACTATTATTAGTAGACATTGGACCTGTATAAAATATATTTTTAACGATAATAATTATAATTCTAAGATAATCAGATTTTTGTTTAATCTGTTAATAATTTGCACGCCTGCATGCAGGCTGGATACAATGGACGAGAAGACTGTAACACCATTTATACTGTATTCTAGCAAATAAACGATTCTGATTCTGATTCTGCCCTGTAAAGTACAGTAGAATCCACTTTAAATTAACCGATCGTACCTCTTTATACCAACGCCATCTAGCGATATTTAATCTGTCAAAAAACCCTCGTTCAACGGCAATAACTCCCAAGCACTAAAGGCTGGTTTATAATGTTTTGCTCCAATGAATCTAAGGACTGATTCACACGGCGCTCGCTGTACCGTGGATGATGACCCTAAATACTTGTGATTGTGGTCTTAGCTTTACATCTATCACAGGTTTTGTTTAAAGTAGTAACAGCCAGTATCTACAGGGTGACTTTGTAATTCGACCTATTCTCGCGAAGAGAAACAAAGTCCCACAAACGCGCCGATTTTGGTTCAGGTACGCTTCCATCACACCCGTTACCTGAGGCCGTATTGCCTTACGTTAGGCAATAAGGCCTCTGATCTGTTATTTAATTTTATATTTATTATATCATTTTTAAGTGTTTTCAATAATTTAGTAATAGATATCAGACGTCTACATTTGTACCTTTTTAGAAAGGGTACGGATTAAGAAATTTATTTCCGTAATTTTTGAGCGGAGTGTCGATGTCGTTGATATAAAGAACTCGTAAAAAAAATATCATGACTCGCCTCTTGAATAAACCGTCATAAAAAAAAATCTCCAACGTGCTCGGAAATGTTCTCATTAATGTTGGAAAAATCGATCGGGAAGCCCATCGTTATATGCGTTGGTGTGATGATGAATTAAAAAAAAATGGCATTACTTCCCGGACACAGAATATTGAAGTCCAATATGTACCAACTCGTAGTGCGTTGGTGAGGTAGGGCTATAGGTCCTACCTCACCAACGCACTATAGAATGGACTATAGGTCCACTCCTGCTGGCTCGCGCTGAGGCACTGACTTCAGACTGGTAGAAAATTATTTTCATGGTTTTTTGTAGTCGGTAAAAATTTTTGTTGTAAATTTTTTAACACAGTTTAATTTTGCGAGCTGACATTACCTATTATGCTTAGCAACGGTTTGATTCTCAAGGTGCTCAATATAAATTATTAAGGCTTTAGAAATAAAAGGTTAATTATATTTTGTCATCTAGAAAAAAAAATGGTTGTCATAAAGCATGTAGGTACTTTTTTATAATTTCCACTTTTAGGTCGGAAGGCGGTGTTTTTAAAAATAAGAAGTCGAGTCCGATTGGCGCTTGGCCATTTTTTAAGGTTCCTTAGGCCCCCCCCCCCTCTAAAATCTAAGCTGCCAGGTGGAAAAATTCAGGATGGTAAGCATTGACATCTATGTGTACTAGATTGCATGTTTCTTACATCAAAACGGCGTACAAAAACAGTTCACAACGCGGTTTTGTGAACAGAGGCCGTATTGCCTAATGTTTCTGAAGCTCGTAATCGCAATCAAATGACATATTTCGCATACAAAAGCTGTCATTTGGTTGCGAGTGTCAGAAACGTGGCAATAAGGCCTCAGTTCACTATAGTCTGTTGACGTCCGTGACAGTTGTGTCAAAGTAATATTGATGATTGATGCGCCGCGCGTTTTGTTCTAAACAGCCGTTCTATCTATCTATGTGTCGGCGGCCGATCGTAAAATCCGCCAGATCACGAAATTTCTAGGCATATCGTCAAATGGCGCCATTTCATGAATTGGCTAAGGGACATTCGCCATATCGTTCAAAATTCACCGTTTGACGATTTGCCTAGTGATGTTTAGGCAGATCATGAAATTCCTAGGCATATCATGAAACGCCGCCATATTGTATCGTGGTCACAATTCATACTAACCACTCCGCACTTCGCAAGTCATACTTTTTTTTTCTTTTTTTCAGCATATCAGGATAAGCCCGGTAAAAAGATAGGAATATCGTCGAATGCGTTGCTCTATTCGATCTGCCGTAATATTTCTCAGGCACATAGTGATATGCCTGGACAACTTTCAGGCATATCAAAAAAATGGCGCCATTTCATGATGTGCCTAAGAATTTCGTGATCTGGCAGATTTTACGATCGGCCGCCGACACATAGATATCGATGGCAGTAAGTAGGTACATCAAATTTACAACAAAAATTGTAACGGCTATGATTGCTTGAGAAATTAGTAGTTTTAAAGTAAAATAGCAGTCTATGGTATAAAATATAAACTTGGCAGATTCCGTGCACAATAATCCTTAGAAAAATATTAGGTACTTGCTTTTATCGTAATTGCTACGAAACCCTATCTTGGACATGTCCGATACGCTCTTGGCCGTTTTTTTTTTATTGTCATGTGTAATGTTACACACGCAACACACGTACTGATGACAGTGCACTAGCTGACCCACATATACGACTGACAGCACATTTTAATACCTGATTAAAAACACGCCTGTTTTTACCCGACAGCCTATAGGAGGGTTATGTTTTTCGAGCGTATGTATGTATGTGTATGTATGTCCATTTCTTTGGTCCTCGCTGCAGCCTAAACGCCTGGAAGGATTTTAATACATGAGGTAAGTATCATTGAATTCGTCTTAACTGCCCTAGTACTACATAGCACACTAACTCTGTTGATTAAGACTATTATACAACGCCACACCTTTTCCTAGTACATAAGAAACAGATTTTGTTAATTAAGAATACCTACGGCCAAATGAGCTGCTTTTTCCATCAAAACATGTAAAACTTTCCACCGATCCAAACCCGATCGAACAAGTCTGTATTACGCATTTTCCAATCTTGCCAGTGGAAAATTACTGCGATAGGAATTTTCCACTAGTCTCAGCCAATTAAAAACCAGGAATCATCTCCACCCCCACCGCCGTACAGGCACTAGTAGCGCCTACACAGCTTAATAGTAATTAATTTGTAATTCATTTTAATTTTAATTTTCTGTAATTTTGACTATTGTTGGTATACCTATATGTTAGGCTGACATCCTATTTCTGATAAAAAGTGATTCAATCGCAATTAACTAATTCAATTATTAACATTATTATTATAATGACTGTAACTAAGATGAAGTGTATGGGACTAGAGCCTGAAATAAACGTTAAATTAATATTATTATTATTATCTTGTTGTTAACAATATCTCTCATAAGAGGTAAAATATCGCATGGGCCTAAGCCAAGTGCTTTCTATATTTCTAATGTTTAAACTATGACATGGATAAGAATTTACGTACTATGCGGCAGGTATTGAGTAGGTATGACTGCTTTCTGTAAGAGTGTGTAGACGGATGGGTGTATGTCGAGAGTGCGGAGGCTGGCATGAAGTGTTTTTGGAATAACGCCTGTTGTGGAAAGAATGATCGGAACAGTCTTACGCTATGGACCTGCCACTGTGTTTTAATATCAACTGAAAGATCTGTATACTTGGTAGTCTTGTCTGTATGTGTGCTAAGTAAATTGTGGGTGTTACAGATGGCAATATCTATGAGGGTGACTGATTTGTTATGTTTGTCTAATACTGTTATAATATATCTGGTATGTTGTAGTGTATTGTTTTGTCCGTTATAATGGTTCTATCACAGTATATTCTGTAGCTGTCATTTTCTAGAATGGATTGTGGCTTGTATTTGTAGTATGGTTGTTTTTCGGATATAAATTTGTGTTTAAAGGCTACGTACTGATGAATTATATGTAGCAGGTACCTGATCGTGTCTGTGTTTATAATCTGTTTGAGCTATGGACTTGCATGCGCCAGTTATATGTTGAATTGTTTCAGAGCTACTGTGGCAATGTCTACAAAAATCTGTCGTGGAGTGGGATCTGCGGATGACTTTGTTATTATTATTAAAATTAGCTAGACTGCCAAAAGTCAGCTTTCGTCCAATATTCGTTCATTATTTCTTCGGCGTCAAGTAAACAAGTGAATTCGTTCTTGATTCATTTGGTAAATTCGTTCACATTTCGTAAATCAGTAACAGTACGGCGAGCGCGAGGACAAATCCTGCCTTCGAATACCTTCTGAGTTTTCTTTTAAAAATAGTTTATCTTGCTCGCTAATCCTGCCGTGAAGCAGCAGTGCTTGCACTGTTGTGTTTCGGCGTGGAGAGTAAGACAGCCGGTGAAATTACTGGCACTTGAGGTATCACATCTTAGGCCTCTAGGTTGGCAACGCATCTGCAATACCCCTGTTGTTGCAGATGTTTATGGGCGCTGGTGATCTTTTACCATCAGGAGATCCACTTGATCGTTCGCAAACCCTAAAACTGTATATATTACAGGATTTATTTCAGGGCCATCGTATGGAAAACATTTTGGTTAGGTTAGGTTAGTTTTATAAAAATCTTGAAATCTTTACTGTTTCAGAAATATTTGGGAAATGATAAGTTGCGAAATGAAACAGGTTGCCAAACTTTATTCGTCGAAACATTAGTAAACCATAATTAAGATTTGTTTTTTTGAAGTCACACCAACGGGAAAAGGCACCCTGGGTATCTATTTGATTTAAATAAAGTCTCTTTGTCTCTCTGACTTTAGTTAGCTGGTAAAATATAACTTTAGGCCCTCAAAATCCACGTTGCAAATATGGCTACTTCCATTCAATACTTCATGCCAGCTCTTGTGAACCGATCTGTAGTATCAACTTGTGTTCTGGTTTTTACTAAATGCACAAGGATCCCCAAAATTACGTTTACTTTGTATGGCGAAGGCACGTGCAAAATATCATGTGTCTAGGCTTAACGAGTGAAGGTTCAGGATTTTTTACCACGCGTATATTCTGATCCTTGCGTATACCGGAATAAAAAGTAATCTGTGCTCAATCCAGTCACACACAATTCAAATCTATTGTCAAGATGGCATTATATCTAAGGCCATGTAGGAATACGTGGTGTTAATTAAATAACTGAAAACTTTAGACACCCCTTATTATAGTAGATTGTACAACAAGAGCATAAAACGAGCCATTTTACCCGAGGCAACCATACAGCTACCCATGCCGGTACGGCGATGGTGGATAGACACGTCGAGGGGAAAATGGGTTTAATGCTCGAGTTTTACACTCTGATTTTCACTTCGACTGCGAAGAAATGAAATAGCAACAGTGGAAACAATTCACTTAGGGACTATATTGTATTCCGATCCAATTTATGACAAGCGTAAACAAACCCGACCATAGACATTTAGTGATGTGAAAACCTAGAACCTATTGCAAAATAATTAATCTGTTAAGTAAATCGATTTTTTATTAATTGAATAGATCAACGTATTTTTGTCTATTTTATTATTTACAATACTTGATTTAATTCCAAAGACTGTTTATTCAATTATAAAAGCAGTAATTGGGCCAATCAACTTTTTCACCGACAATAATCTGTCCGCTACATTTTTCAAACAATTGCAGATTTTTGTAAGTAAACATGTTTTTTCTGTAATTTAATAATATGGTGTAAATGAATACTTGCCATCCTACGTAAGTTCAACCTATTAAACCGTGAAATATCTTGTCGGAAGTATGATTTTTTGGTAACGCCGGAGACAATTTTGGTAACGCAGGAGACGCCCAAAGTGTCGGTAAAATAGTTGATTGGCCCAATTATTTTTTAATTTTAAGGAAAGTAAATAAAAATCATGTTCATGTGCGATTTACCACGAGCTTTGCGGTGAAGGAAAACATCGTGAGGAAACCTGCACAAACCTGCGAAGCAATTCAATGGTGCGTGTGAAGTTCCCAATCCGCACTGGGCCCGCGTGGGAACTATGGCCCAAGCCCTCTCATTCCGAGAGGAGGCCTGTGCCCAGCAGTGGGACGTATATGGGCTGAGATGATGATGATGAAATAAAAATCGCTTATTCTGCAATACCCCTGGTGTTGCAGATGTTTATGGGCGGTGGTGATCTCTTACCACCAGGAGACCCACTTGCTCGTTTGCCTTCCAGTCGAAAAAAAATTCATCCGCGCATTTATCGATTTTTAAAATGACCAATTTTCCACCATCTCTGCGCTAGTCTATGCTACTACAGATTATACACATTGTCATGTTTCAATCGAGAAATAACGTCAGATTGTGACGACGATTTTTCAAATGAAAAATGGCAGAAATGGGCGCTAACCAAAAGCGACCGATTGCCACTAAGAAAAAAAGGTTGAAAATAGGTAAATATTGAAATCAAGTGATTTTTGGTGAAAAAACTGATTGTCTTTTAAGTAAATAGATATATACGTTTGACGACCAGATGGCCTAGTGGTTAGAGACCCTGACTACGAAGCGTGAGGTCCCGGGTTCGATTCCCGTGTCGGGGCAGATATTTGTATGAAAAATACGAATGTTTGTTCTCGGGTCTTGGGTGTTTAATATGTATTTAAGTATGTATCTACCTATATAATTATATTGATCCGTTGCTTAGTACCCATAACACAAGCTTTGCTAAGCTTACTTTGGGACTAGGTCAATTGGTGTGAATTGTCCCGTGATATTTATTTATATAGTTAAAAGACACGAATTATAGATAGACGTGTTATTGATTCGATCCAGTGGGGTGTTTATACAAGAATTTTGATGAAATCGGTTTCTTTACACTTTTAATAAATCGGATAGGCATAACGTATTTATACCTTTTATTTTCCACGCATTGCTATATAATCATAAATTTTTATTTTTACATGATATATGTTTTTTTTTGATATATAGAAACTTTTTTTGTTTGTTGCTGTTGACACCTGATCACCCCGGTTTCAGATGAAGATTTTACTTTATGCACTAGAGTATAAAAAGGAATTTTATGTCGTCTAGATCCAGCATAAATACCAACTTTACGAGCATGACAAGTGAAAAATACTTTTTCATTTTAACTTAGTTCATTACATTTATTTATTCACTAGCTTTTTCCCGCGGCTCCGCCCGCGTGGTATTCGGTTATCGCGCGCTGTTCCCTCGGGAACTGTGCATTTTTCCGGGATAAAAAGTAGCCTATGGCACTTTCGGGCCCATAAACTATCTCTATGCCAAAAATCACGTCGATCCGTCGCTCCGTTACGGCGTGAAAGAGGGACAAACATACAAACATACAAACACACAAACACACAAACATACAAACACACAAACACACTTTCGCATTTATAATATTAGTATGGATGGATTATTTCAAAAAATACTCGTGTGTTTTGTTAAGTCTTAATTCTACTCGATGCTTATGTCCGAACGCCTGGCAACCCTACCCCAGAGGGTGAGCACAGCACATCACACAAAATGCCCACGATGGTTATCGCCGCGCCAGCCAAGGTGGAGATGCCGGGATGCCCTAGACACGTTTTCCAGTGACAGAAGGGCTACTCCGAAACACAACGTCCGAAGTTCGTGTCTTGCGGTCCCTCTCACACTTATACTATTTAATACGAAAGCGAGAGGGATCGCACGACACGAATTTCGAACGTTGTGTTTCGGAGTAGCCCTTCTGGCCAGACATTTTAAGTGCCAGCAGGACAAGTTGGAAATGTATGGCAGATGCCTTTGCCCAGCAATGGGACATTGCACAGGCACATGAAATCAACAACTGTCGTAACTGAAAATCAACTTTAACCGTTGGCAAACTAAGTTGAGTTTTTTTAACTTTATTTTCGTGCAACCTGTATTAGTCTTTAATGCATGCTGTGATCTTCTGTAATTAATAAGACGCATAGCTTATAAGTTGTTACGCAATGTTAGTGATAATGAAACTGTGTACTTATTGTTGAAGGTCCAAATAAATAAAATAAAATAAAATTTGGGCTTTTTGAGTTAAGTATACATACAGAAAATACGAACATCTTTTCTCGAGTTTTTGATTTCGTTTGCGAAATGTTCCCTGTGTGATGTTTTTATAAAATTGTGATTTTATGTTTAAGCGACAAAAACTGCAATCACATTTTTTTTTAAATAATCTACAATTGTTTGTCTCTGACCAACACATAGGGACGTCCCGGTCATACCCTACATTCATAAACCACTGTCACATCAACAGGTTTTATAAAGCAGTAACTGCGGCATGGTTCCAAAATTAGTTTTGCGTGCACTATAATTAGAGTTTTATTGACATAACGCAGGGTTGAGTTTTGATTGTTTTGCAAGGAGATTTAGAACTACTGCGTATGCGCATGGGACAATGTTTGTGATCTATTATGCGAGTGAAGTGAGCGTAACGTATAGTGATATCGTTGCAACGGCAGAACGCAGTAAAGTGTAGTCTTGTAAAAAAATCTAATAAGTGTGACCTGGTACATTTTTTATTACAGGCTTGTATTTAACTTGCAATGTGCGTATGTAGGGGAATTTCCACAAAAAGGTGGTACCTTTTCTTTTTAATTCGACTGGAAGGCAAACGAGCAAGTGGGTCTTCTGGTGGTAAGAGATCACCACCGCCCATCAACATCTGCAACACCAGGGGTATTGCAGATGCGTTGCCAACCTGGAGGCCTAAGATGGAATCCCTCAAGTGCCAGTAATTTCACTGGCTGTCTTACTCTCCACGCCGAAACACAACAGTGCAAGCACTGCTGCTTCACGGGATGATTAGCGAGCAAGATGGTGGTAGCAATCTGGGCGAACCTTGCACAAGGTCCTACCACCTGTAAAAGTTTTTAGGGTTCTGTAGTCAACTAGGAACCCTTATAGTTTCGCCATGCGTGTGTTCGTCTGTCTGTATGTCCGTGGCTATGCTCAGAGACCGTTAGTACTATAAAGCTGTAATTTGGCATGAATAAACATATTAGTCACGCCGACAGTGGCAAAATAAAAACCAATAAAAACATTTTTTAGGGTACCTTCCATAGACGTAAAGTGGGGGTAATTTTTTTTCTCGACTAACCTTATAGTGCGGGGTATCGTTGGATAGGTCTTTTAAAACCATTGAGGGGTGGCTAAAACGATTTTATTTCAACTCAATCAGTTTTAGGTCACTTTTAAATCAATGGTAACACATAGTTGGTACCATTTGTGACGCAATATTGAAGCGGGCACCGTCGTTCCAACGGCAGGCGCCAGAGGGTGTGTGTTATAAAGAGACCAACGATATCATTCTGCACTGTTCTTACTAAAATGTGGCTGTTTTCAATTATTCACATTGTGAAGTATGCCTTTAAAGGTCGTTTATTTTTTATTAAAATTAACTCAATTTTGCAAAATATAGTTATTTAATTTTTCATACCTACGCTCGGCAGTCGCTCTAAGGTCGTCAACTATGGCTTATGCACCAAAAAACTATCGTGTACCTATGTACGAGTAGTTGTTTGATTTATTGTTGAGAATGAAACGGGAAGAATAGATACAAATTAACAACTAAAATATTTTAATTTTAATTTCATTGTTATATTACCTCTATAATTACGGCCGATGGGGTCAGAAGGTTCTCGAATGGCGTCCGCGGACCGGGAGACGAGCTGTCGGTAGGCCTCCAACAAGATGGAGCGACGACCTGACTAAGATCGCGGGATCGCGGTGGATGCGAAAAGCACAAGACCGGTCTGAGTGGAGAGCCTTGGGGAAGGCCCAGCAGTGGACGTCTTTCGGCTGACATGATGATGATAATGATGATTATAATTTTCAGGAAATATCTTGCGACGATTTTGTTATTGGCGAAATTCCGTCCACTGAACAGTTATAATAACTTTTTGGTTTGCTCCATTATTGTACAAAAAAGTTCACAGACACGTGTCCAGCGGATGGCACTCGCGCTCGCACTCGGTCCCAACCGGACCGAGATATTGTGTCCGTGAACAGTGTCTATGTGTGCGTTGCTCGAGCGCACTTGTATGGAGATTGATTTCTGAACTATCTGCGTTTTGTGGTCCTACGCTGCGTTTGTAGCGCGGTCTCCATTCGAGAAGATTTCGGCCACACACAATGGCCGTCGGTTCTCCGTGCTATATTATGGCCTGCTCATTGCCTCTCCAGCTAATTCGCTTGTCTATGTCGGTGACCCTCGTTCTAGGTATCTCCTTATTTCTGATTCCATCTTTATATCCTTTGCTCTTACTATTGCTACTTTTTATTATAAATGCAAAAGTTTGTCAGTGAGTGAATATGTTTGTTATTTCTTCGCACTGAAACGGCTGGACTTCTTTGGATGAAATTTGGCAAAAAAGTTAGTTTATAACCTGGATTAAAACAGGATACTTTTTATCTCGATATTCCAATGGTATAGGGATAAAATCTCGAAATAACACCATTGGGCTTAGAGTCATGAAATTTGGTAGGTATGTAGGTAGTAGCTAGACGTCTAGAATAGCACATAGGTTACTTTTTATCCCATAATTAAAAACCGAGCCCATACATATGCTTATCTCTATGTCAAAAATTACGTCAATCCGGTGCTCCGTTTTCACGTGAAAAACGGCCAAACATACAAACACAGAACACACACAATTTCACATGTATAATATTAGTTAGTATGGATAGAAAAAGAGCTCAGAGCTTCCTCGGACAAAGAATATACCAATTTCAAAGAGGGAACGCTGCTAGCATCTTCGGAACCTTGCCTAAGGGGTATGGTTTAAATCATTTCTTTTAGTTATCATTATTATTATTCTTTGTCTTTTTTATGTAGCTATTTTAAATTTAGGTTAGTTTTATTTTAATCGCTATGTAATCTTTTCTTTTTAAATATAACTATAAGTATTTTAACCATTAAATTACCTATGTAAAATAAATAGAAAAATAAAAAAACTAAGGCACGTCCGACCTAGATTTGAACTCTAGACCTCGAGTTCATTTAAGTGAGCGTTTCGTTAAAAATGCTTTCCTATGTCCGTCTGACTGTCTGTTATCCACTACAGGTTGCATTTCTGGACAGATTCTCGTATAATTTTGTGAGTAGGATGTATAACTACTCTTATATATAAGTATATATATATTCCAAGAACTGTTCCAAGAAGTTCTTGGAATTTTTCCAAAATTGTGGAGTTGAGATTTTATGGTGCGCCGGAACATTTTTACATTGTTAAGCTATGCAAAGACAGAATCGCGAGTTGTACATAGAGTCATAATTGTGTTAAATATATAAACTATTCAAATCTATTCGAAACTCGCAATGCCACTTATAATCCGCTTTGTCAAATTCGCTTAGCGACAAAATTAAAAGTAATAAAAACACTTGGCAGAATGATATTTAAAAAAAAACAGTACTCACGTCAAAAATGAAACAAGCGCGAAAAAGTGTTCGGTATTCGAATTCAGGTGAGCGCGAGTCGTGTTCGATATTCAAAACGACGCTCACCGGGCGTAGCCAAAGCGATACTGGCTAGGCAGATACCGCGCAAAACGAAGCATATCAAGATTATTACCAGATAAGCAAATTTCGTTAAAAAATCAATCTTATGCTTTAATTCTTTAGACTGTTGATTAAATGTTTGTTAATATAAACAGGGTGTGAAAGAATTTTGATATTTGTAATAGGATATTGATTTTGTTTGTGTAAGCTGAGTCATTACCTGTAATTGCAGGATTGTGAGTGCGCTAGGTTTATAATTTGTTCGGTCAGCCAGTTACGAGTTTTTTGAAGTTCCGTGGTTTTAACATTCAAGCCCGGTTTAGACTTAGGCGGCCCCTAGACTTACAATAACATTGTACAATACTTTTTATTGCACAATAAGATTGAAAGGCGCTCTGAATCCAAACGAGCAATTGTATTGCACAATAATACGAATTGCACAATGTTTTCGTGTTCAGTATAGTATTAAATATTGTGCAATACTGATCCTACACGATGCAAAATATAAAAATGGTGCAATAAAAATTAAACTCGCTCAAACTTTTGGTCAATCATTGTGCAATCTTCAATATTAACCCTAAACGGTCAATAATATTGCACAATTCGCGATATTGCACAATATAATTGACCGTTTAGGGGCCGCCTTACGAACAAATCATGCTAGTCGCTATTTAAGTACGAGTATACATTGCGCGACTGTGATGCAAATGAGTTTGAAGTGGCCAATCGAATACCGCAATGTGATGGGACTTACAACTTGGGTTTTATAGTTTCGCCATGTCCATTCGTTCATTTTCGGTTAGGCCTTAATACTATGAGGGCTAGAAAGTTGGTAGGTAATTTTATACCGGGTGTGGCCTGTAATATAAGCAAAAAATTAAAACATAAATCATTCTCCTCCAACTGAACAACATTAGTTCAGCGACTTTTAAAAATAATCAGTTTTTTAATTTTTATTATACTATTAAGTTTATTCGAAGAAGCAATGTAAAGCAAAATGCTTGATGTTTGTAGCGGGACAGGCGACGTCAGTTGTGTGTTGTGTTCTAGGAGCCATCCTAGAACACAACAATAATGGAGTCTTTGAATTTTCCTTTTTTTATACAAATTAAATCAATGTACGCCATACATTGATTTAATTTGTATTACAAAAGGAAAATTCAAAGACTCCATTATTTTTTAAAGTCGCTGAACTAATGTTGTTCAGTTTGACGAGGATCCGACGAACTATTTTTGAATTTTTTGCTTGTATTACAGGCCCGGTATAAATACATAATAATATGCATCTAGTAATCACACAGATTAAGAGTAGTGGTACAAGAAAAAATACGAAATGTGGAGTAATTTCAACCGAGTTATCATATATTTATCAATACCCATATTTTATATTTTTTTGTTATTTTTCGTTTAGTAATTATAAACATCATTACTGAACAAGTAATGGTTTAATGAAAAGACAACAAATTCTTCGGTAAAAATGTTTGCAAAATAGCTGACTTTGATGAATGATTTTTTAAAACACAAACCCGCGATTGGGTCGGCCATATTTTTTTTTCACTCCTCTCTTTAGCTGAATGGGGGATGAAAAAATTGTTTGACAAGTTCTATGATTTCGGATCTACGAAATGCTTACCTAATGACTCTAGCTCCAACTCGTCATCATCATCATGTCAGCCGAAAGACGTCCACCACAGTATAGAAGCTACGAACAAATAGATCGAAACGAACACACTCACACAGACGCGCGCTCTACACGGCCTCTAAGGGGTCTCGAGCTCTATGTATGCATGGATGGATGAATAGATGAAATATTTCCTCACATTGTTTGAGAAAAGCACTATACAAGCCTCGGCCAGAACAGGGATCGCTGGACTCGTTTTATCCGGCCTCGTCTACGACTCGGCCGTCTACCCCGAACTCGTCCATCAATCCCTTACTTCATGGCCTCTGCAGTAATGTACTATTTCCCAAACATCCTCGGAAATGTGCCTATGCGTTAATGTCACGAAATGGAGACATGAATTTCTCATTTATGGCTCCCTACATAACTTTTTGGCCTAGGCCAAGTATGTATGACAATCCATTATTGTCCGCTACTCTAACTTTTTAAATTTGCTCACTAACATTAAATTGACAAAGGAAAAGAACAAACAGCCAACTACCACTACTAGCATTTGCGATATTGCGATACGATGCGATGCATGGATGGATGGATGGACGGATGGATGGATGGATGGATGCATGAATAGATGGATGGATGAAAGGGATTGCTGGACTCGTTTTATCCGACCACGTCTACGACTCGGCCGTCTACCCCGAACTCGTCCATCAATCTCTTACTTCATGGCCTCTGCAGTAATGTACTATTTTCCTTCTTTTCAGGCAGTCGGGTTTTTTGATTTTTTAATCAAATTTCGTCTGTTAATTCTAATACTAATTGTAATTGACAACATTTCATATTTCTAAGACTATAATTTGATTCGTTCTCTGTATTCTGCTTGGTAATAGAAAGACCCAGATATTTTTGAAATTTCGCTACGATTATTAATTTATTTATTACAAATTTTTCAAGATGTGCTTATTCGAAAAGGGCTTAACTCCAAAACTACGATATAATAGATCCATTAATTTTGTCTAGTCTCTATTAAAAAAAACATCACGTAAATCATGCGTAGGTAAATCTGAAATAGACGTTGGCAAAATTATGACAGCTCCTTTTTCTGGTGCAAAAGGCAAAGGAAATATATCTATTCTGTCTGTCGTAGTATTGGAAATTTCAGATACATTTTTTAATTTTTTGTATTTTTTTAAATACCTATGAAGAAATAAATTATGCTTAATAAATATTTTGCAATGCTCAGGAGGCAAAACTCTTTCGATTCCTGTAGTAATTTACAGGTGTTGAAAAAATGAAATCTTGTCAATTATTAGAGTTGCTTGCTAGTACCCGGACATAATATATTTACTCGCGCTATTGTATACCACATTATTGATGAGTACGGACTAATTGCCGACAATTATATTAGTATCGACTATTGTTAACAGACCACAATTGACTGACAATGGCATTCCTTGCGGTCTAAAACAATGACCATCGATGGCCTTTATTACATAATGCTAATCCAATTGTCAAACTCAGACACGCTTGTTAAACTTAATGTATGATTAAATGTCCTGCTTGAAACTTAAAAAGGTAACATTACATCGTATCATACTATGATCATACTATATATTATAAATGCGAAAGTGTGTGTTTGTATCTTTGTGTGTATGTTTGTCTGTCTTTCACGCCGTAACCGGGCGACGGATCGACGTGATTTTTGGTATAGAGATAGTTGATGAGCCAGAGAGTGACATAGGCTACTTTTTATCCCGGAAAAATGGACAGTTCCCGAGGGAATAGCGCGCGTAACCGAATTCCACGCGGACGAAGCCGCGGGCAAAAGCTAGTAATAAATACTTAAATTGGACAAGTAAGTAGTTAGAGAACCTGACTACGAAGCTTGGGGCCCGGATTCGATTCCCGGCCGGGGCAGATATTTATAATGAACAATACGAATGTGTGTTCTCGGGTCTTGGATGTTTACAGCCATCTTTACCGACTTGGGTAAAATGGCTCGTTTTATGCTCTTGTTGTACAATCTTCTATTTATGCTCTAAGCATAAAGTACTTAAAACCACGGAGCAAATAAGTATAAGTACATTAACAATACTAGATGCTACTAATAAATGAAGCAATTAATTGCATCGCAATCGACGTGAAAAGCAGAGTTTATAAAACCCATTTTACCCTCGACTTAACTATCAACCCACGCCTGCGGCTTGGGTGGGTTTACATATATAATATAAGAGTACTTCTTTAACCTTTTACAGGTAGTCTTTTTGTATATTCAACTAGACAAATTAATACTTTTTTGAACTCTACCCTAAAATAATAAAACCTTTCTTGCATTGAGAGAAAACAAATCTATAAAATAAATTACACGCTGACCAATAATAATTTAAATAATTACAGTACAATATGTAACAAGAACAAAAAAATCTACTGTATTGTTTCCTTCGAGGTTACCTAACGTGTACTTGCGTGTATTTAATACTACAAAGATAAAACTGGCGGTGTATGCGTCGCCTCTTTCTTACATAACCGCAAAAATAGTACGAAAAAACGTTAGTTCTTAATTCTGACACTTATGCGATAAGTTTGTCACATAACCACGATTATTAAACTAGAATTAAGCCAAAGTTTACCTTGAGTCCATGCAATAAGAACTTAAGCACCTGAAAGTTTCGTGGTTGTCTACTGTTTGCTGACTTCTGTGTCAATTTGTTACTGTTCGAACTTTAGAGCGATGGAATCACAAACTTAACCATAAAAGTTAAGGTTTATTTTTGACGCAGAAAATAATCGTCTGACATCATTTGTTCTTTGCATGTTTAAGGACATGTTGACAAAAGTTTATAAATAGTAGACTGACTACTAACACAATTTTCGAATACTGACTAGTGGTTAAATTACACGCGATTATCGCTCGATATTTAACTAAGGTGCTTTTGAGTGAGTGGCCAATTGGATCGAATCAGAACAAACTAGGCTGACAACGCAAAAACTTGATGATTAAAAAAAACAACTGTCAAGAAATGGCGCGAATTTGCGGTGGGCGAAAGTTTGTGGCCAGTGTGAAATTAAGAGTAAATTTTGACGAAAAGCATAGACTACTTTTCATGGTTTTTTAATGGTAAAATATAGTCAGATGCCATTAGAAATTGAATAAATAACGGAAAGCCTATTTCAATCAGGTTCGGTTAACTGTAAAATTATAGATAGTTTATTGGGGAAAAAAAAGAACCAAAGTAAGTACCTACTACATTTATTACCATTGCAAATATCTACGTAATAAATAAATTAGTTACTTTCTTCTATGCGTTTTTATAATACTTTTTTATTATTAATACAATATGCATACATCTAGCTATCTATAAAATCAATCCCACCAAAAACATTACATGTAAAAAGCTGCAAGTCTCGCAACGCAATGCAGTTCTTGTAATGCTAAAAAGGTTTGAGATGCAATGTTATACCAAGTCGGTTATTTTTGTCAGTACCGGGGGGTTTCCATAGAACTCGATTTTCACCAACTTGCTTATTTTAAAACCATAGAAAAATACAGTTTATAGTTCTCAAATAAAGAGTAAACCAAATTATTTTTAAACACATAAATGACTTGGCCATCGCAAGGCTACATAATGACATAAGAATTATAATCATCAACGTCAGCTATTTAAAGTTATTATAATTAAAGATAGCGCTAGCCCAGCCTTGCAGTTTGAGTGATACACATAATACGAGAATGACTAAAGGTTGAGTGCGATGGCCAAGTCATTATGTGTTTAAAAAATAATTTGGTTTACTCTTTATTTGAGAACTATAAACTGTATTTTTCTATGGTTTTAAAATAAGCAAGTTGGTGAAAATCGAGTTCTATGGAAACCCCCCGGTACTGACAAAAATAACCGACTTGGTATAACATTGCATCTCAAACCTTTTTAGCATTACAAGAACTGCATTGCGTTGCGAGACTTGCAGCTTTTTACATGTAATGTTTTTGGTGGGATCTCATCACTTTTTGTAGGCAGTTCTTTTTTTTTCGGGTACTACTTCTTGTAATAATGCATTACTATCTTCATTTGTTCATCCTTCCTTGTCCATCGTCCATCGTCCATCCTCGTCTATCGTCCATCGTATATTCTCGTCCATCGTCCATTCTCGTTCATCGTCCATCGTCCACTATCGTCCATCGTCCATCCTTGTCCATCGTGTGCCATCCATCGTCTATCCTCGTCCACTATCCATCATCCATTCTCGTCTATCGTCCACCGTCCATCGTCTATCCTCGTTCATCGTCTACAGTCCATCGTCCGTACCGACAGTCGTCGTCGTCGTCGTCGTCGTCGTCGTCGTCGGTCGTCGTCCGTCGTCCATCGTCACCCATCGTTGAACTTCCGTCGTCCGTCTACCGTCTGTCGTCCATCGTACATCGTCCATCGTCCACCCTCCATCATCCGTCGTCGATCGTCGGTCATCGTCCGTCATCCGTCGTCCGTTGTCTTGTCCGTCGTCGGTCGTCGTCTTTTGTCCGTCGTCGCCATCGTCTATCGTTCGTTATCCGTCGTCTGTCGGCGTTCGTCGTCTGTCGTCGTCCGTCGTCTGTCATCGTCCGTTGTCTGTCATCGTCCGTCGTCGAACTTCCCTCGTCAGTCATCGTCTGTCGTCCGTCGTCGAACTTCCGTCGTCATCCATCGTCTTTCGTCGGTCGTTCGTCTTTCGCCCGTCTAACTTCCGTCATCCGTCGTCGTCCGTCGTTTATGTGTATGTATGTCGTCGTCCGTCGTTCATTCTCCACCATCCATCGTCCGCACTGGGCTCACGTGGGAACTAAGGCCCAAGCCCTCTTATTCTGAGAGGAGGCTTGTGCCCAGCAGTGGGACGCATATAGGCTGGGATGATGATGATGATGATGATGATCCATCGTCCGTCACCCATCGTCCATCGTCCACACTCCATCGTCCAACGTCCATTTTCTACCCATCGTCCATCGACCAGTATCCATTGTCCATCATCCATATTCCAATTTCCATCGTCCATCCTCGCGTCCACTCGCATCGCACACACATTCACAAACAAACGAACTTTGGTACTTATTACATTAGTAAGATAAACAATTTCATTTTAACCCTTAATGCTCAGGTATTAAGACTCAACATTAACGTATACAATACGACTACGTTCAATAAAGTCATTGCTGTGTAACTTTGTAATCGCTAGTATTTATATGGGATTACAAACTTACTTGTGCAGTTTGTATAACTTTGAAACGTGACTGAAATTGCAACATTTTGGATTTTTTCGTGACCATGTAGGCTAAAAACTAACTATGTTTAAAATTTGGAGCTTGTGGGTCTGCTAGAAGTACCTTAGAATTATGATGATCAAAAGTCAGTGTGTAGGTATGTCAGTGACAAAACTGAGGAACTTTAACATGTGATAGTTCTTAATCTACGTGTTCAAACTGAATGTTATTGATAATATATCTAAGTACCATTAGGCCCTATAGGTAACTGAAAATTCAGGGTTCTAGCTTTAGCCATAACAAAAATACAGGGTGTTGAAAATAGCCTGAATGGCTTCGAGAAAAGTATGGTACGGCCGTGCCTTTGTTTTTTTTTGCTCGACTTGGCGGGGGCACTGCCGTGCCCCCAGATACCGGCATTTGACACCACTCTACACTTATACCTATAAAATAGGTAATAATGCATTTGCTACTGGGTTATTCGTATGCCTAATTATTACTTTATTAGCTTTATACCTAGTTAGTTACTTTAATATTAAAATTCATGAATAAAAGATACTGGTGTTGCAGATGTTTACGGGCGATGGTGATCTCTTACCATCAGGAGAATAGCTCGTTTGCCATCCAGTCGAATAAAAAAAAATACAAACAACGGGATTCACGGCGAACTGTAAGTCTTTCGTCGCACAGGAAACAAGTAGTGTTAATTTGCGGCATCAAAGTTTTTCCAAATAAGCGGATAAAAAGACAAAGCCAAAACAGAGGTTTCCTTTGAAGTTTGAAAAAGAAGCGAGTCGTGTCTATGGCAAAGAAATGGGGCAAAAACTTATTCTTCGGTTATCACGTTTGCCCTTGGTTTCCGGATGACTAGTCTCAAAATTCAATACGATTTACTCAGAGTTGGAACTGAAATAAATCGATTTATCGATTGCGATCAATCGTTTTGTTTTGGCAACAAGTATTCTTTGTTATGTATCAGTATAATTTTCTCCATAGCATGTATGTACAAAAAAACAGTTCAGTTTATGCTGTGAAGCAATATTACAATTTCTTTCAAAAAACTAAATACAGCTATTTTTATTACTACCTAAGTAGTTTAGTAAGTTTTTATAAGTAGGAGGTAAATTTTCGTAATTAGTTAAAGCTGTGATTTCCATATTATTAACGGTTTTTTTGTATAGATGTATATACACAAATCTTAGGACAGAACAGTGTATTAGATATACTGTATACCAATAGTAATATAGGTTAGTAGTGGATTAATCTTAATAACCGTATCCTCGCAAAGCGAGACATAAATCAATGTTACGGTAATTTTATATGCGCACACGCAAGGCTGGCCAATAGTTGCATTTTAATCGATTAATCGATCAATAAGGCTATACAGGTGCTTCTGTCCTTATCATCGGTTCGTCCGTATCCAGTTTTAGAATGGGACAGCAGGGCTACTCCGAAACTTGAAACTCGTAGTTCGTGTCGAGCGGTCCCTCTCGCTCTCGTTTCAAATAGTATAAGTGTCAGAGGGACCGCACGACACGAACGTCGAGTTTCGAGTTTCGAAGTATCTCTGCAGACCCACCGCTTCTAGTCACGGCAACAGCTAATATGTTAGTTAGTTATACTATAATTTTTAAAAACTTTTCTACTGACTATTCTGTCAATTGACAAGATTTCATATTTCTAAGACTATAATTTGTTTCGTTCTCTGTATTCTGTTTGGAAATAGAAAGACGCTGATATTTTTAAAATTTCGCTACGATTATTAATTAATTTTTTTTTTTTTTAAAGATGTGCTTATTCTAAAACGGCATAACTCCAAAACTACGATACAATAGATTCGTTACTTTTGTCTAGTCTCTATTAAAAAAAAGATCACTTAAATCATGCGTAAATCTGACGTAGACATTGTCAAAATTATGACAGCTCCTTTTTCTGGTGAAAAAGGCAAAGGAAACATATCTATTCTGTCGTAGTATTGGCAAATTTAGATATTTTTTTAAATTTTTTATACTTTTTTAAATATGGAGAAATAAATTATAATAAATATTTTCCCATGTTAAGGAGGCAAAACTCTTTCGAACCCTGTAGTCATGTACAGCTGTTGAAAAAATGAAATCTTGTCAATTGTTACTTGTGTTACTTTTTTCAGACGAGTTCTTCGGTTAATTAATGAACAATTGTATGATATTGACCCATTTGCGAGATCGCTTGTTACTGTCAAGAAATTGGTCAGGCAACATTTTGTATAGTGTTGTTTTTATCAAGATTTATATTTCACCAAACCTAGTTTATGTTGATTTTTAATTTATTTAAGTACTCACTCACATACTTTTAGTACCTATGTATATTTATGAACGTCGAGGTCTTTATTGTTTTTGGTTTACCTGCATACTCATTAATGTATGACTGTTTGTGTTCTTAAAACAAATAAATATTTGACTATTCTGAGTAGTGCACATAAACTTAAATAAGAGTTGACTATGGTAGAGTCTTCTTCTTTTTCTCTTTTGAAATATGGCTTCTGTCCTAATTAATAGGACAATTTCGCCAGTGTCTAAGTATTCTCTTTTGAGAGGCAACGTTGTACGGTGATTGTAGTTTTTGTAACTTGATAGTAAAATTCCAGAAACCACGTGGAGACAACTTGCGCATTAAAAAATGTCAGACACGAGACCAATATGGAATTTTGTGATCACTGTTCACTGTTAAGGTTAATCGCCGCATAAAACACTATCAAAATTATACTTCAACTAGCCAGAGAAAACAGAAATAGCAAAATTAGATATTGTCTACATCCGCCATGTTCGAATGCCACAAATCGAATCTCTATTGTAGAGTCATCATAAGCGATATATCCCTCTGACACTTGCAATGACAAAATCGAATTACAAATGTTTTTTTATGAAGGCTTACGTATTCATACTGCCACAGCCACAGGAATCGTAAAATTGCTGTAGTTCCTTTTTCTGTTCAAGAAACTTCTCAAAAATATCAGACAATAATACACCTGTTTTATTTTTAATTCGCCGATCTGAAACGGTTCTAGATTTAAAATAATTCCAAACAGCCAGTATCATTACGAATAATAATTAGCAGCCAGGTAATTCACCTAACGTAACGGTTTGCGTTTTGGCAATACGTTACACAGACGGACGCACTGGTTTACGTTTTCTCGACGCTCGTATAGCATTTGGCGTAGAGTATTTTTTCGAACGTTCACGAAGACAGTTACAGGCTGACAATGATCTTTGTGAATAGAATTAGGTCTTATTATTAGAGTACTAGAGTACACTGTTGAAGATCGTGAAGTGTTAGTTGCATCACGAAGTTTCACTTCCTATTAGTACCTATATAGGTGAAAAAGTGAAGAAAGGAAATGCTTGTGTTGTGCTATAATTACTGTAGGCAAGATACTAACCTATATGAGTACCTGCTTGAGAGGAAAGTGTCGAAAACGGATTGAAACTCTAACCTAAAAATATGTTTTACCTGCATAATCGCATTAAGAAAGATTAATTACTTTTTAATTGCCGTAAAGAACGAAAACTATTTATAAAATGTTGCTTCTAATGGGGAATGGATGAAAAATTTAGAAACGCTTGAAACTTTTTATATCAATAGGAATAGCCTTTCTAATTAACAGAATAAATATTAGATTTTTAAGTAGCAACAATTAATTAAAAAAAAATTAAAGAGTTTTCTTTACCGCCGAATTACGACAGTCCGGTAGGCTAATTACGGGTTGTACCATAGTCCGGAAAAAAACATTAAAAAAAAAAATATGTGTCTGTGACTCGATCGTTTTGACAGGTGAAAGACACTCTTTACCTCAGCACGAGCCAGAAGGAGTGATTGAAGCCCATAAAGTGCGTAATTGAGGTAGGCAACTATAGGTTCACTCCTGCTGGCTCGTGCTGAGGCACCGACCGACTTCAGACTGGTAGAAAATTATTTTCATGGTTTTTGTAGTCTGCTAAAAAAAAAAAATTTTTTTTCAAGCATTACATCTCTGTTGGAAACAATAAAAATTTAGTTACCGCGTTAAAAAGTTACATAATAATCATGTGTCATTTGAATCATGTTAGAACAAATAGAGTATAGTCTTGCTTTTTAGACGAAATGGTAGGATTGGTAGGTACTACGCCCCCCCATCTAATTTACTTATCTTATTGGAAGGTTCGCTTTTATGGATTCCAGTAGAAGTACTTACCTTCAAAAAAAGTAAATTAAATTACACGTGAACGAGACTGAGAGTATAAGCTATAAGTCCCACTATGCGAAAGTTTGTGAGTCTGTTTGTTTGTTACTTCATCACGTCTAAACCAATGAACCGATTTATATGAAATTTGGTATACAGATAGTTTTAGTCCCGGAGAAGGACACAGAATAGTTTTTATCCCAGAAAATTGCGTAGTTTCCGCGGGATAAAACGAATAACGGATAACGGCTAGTTGTTTATAAAGTACTAGAGTTTACCCCCGGCTTCGTACGCTTATACTATTCGATCTGGTAGTTACAATTCAAATTCCGGGATTTTACAAAATTCTAGGAAATTCCCAAAATTTATATCGTGGCGGGTTTGATTGAGGTTGTATTAAGAACAACTGTCCAAAATTTCATTACTCTAAGCCCAGCTGTTGAAATTTCAAGATTTTATCCCTATCCAGTGGGAATATCGGGATAAAAAGTAGCCTATGTGTTATTCCAGATGTCCAGGAACCTTACCGAATTTTATGATTCTAAGCCTAGCGGTTATTATTTCGAGATTTTATCCGTATCCCGTAGTAACATCAGGATATAAAGTAGCCTATGTGTTACTCCAGACAACCAGCTATCTACGTACCACATTCAATAGCGCTCAGCCGTTTTAGCGTAAAGGAGTAACAAACATACACACACACAAACTTTTGCATTTATTATCAAGTAGGATGAAACTCGATTGTGTTTTTCACCCGATGAACAGTTTCCCGCTTAAATAAGTCATAAAAACGGCTTGCGAGTTGTTCCCGTTTATTTTACCGGATATTATGCCAAGTCGGCGACCGACTTCTTTCCTGTTTGTTTATTTTAAAGAGGAATCTATTTTCTCAAAAACTTTGCTCTAACTTTTAAGTATTATCCCAGCCACGTCCCACTGCTGGGCACAGGCCTCTCAGAACAAGAGGGTCAAACGGTAAGTAATCCTTCTAATATTATAAATGTGAAAGTTTGTGAGTAAGTATGTTTGTTACTTCTTCACGCTGAAACGGCTGGACGGATTTGGATGAAATTTAGTTAATAGCCTGGATTAATACATAGGTTACTTTTTATTCCTATATTCCTACGGGATAAGGATAAGATCTTGAAACAACAACCGCTGGGCTTAGAGTCATGAAATTTGACATGATTGTTTTTAATGTAACGTCAATGTAAACCACGATTTAACTATCAGGAAATCCCACGGGAATTTTTAAAAATCCCGATCAACTGCTGGATCTAATGATTTACGCGTGCGAAGCCGTGCGCTACCAATAGTCCACTATAAAGCTTGCAGTAAAGTTTCAAAAATTTCGAATAACTCCTGTTTTAGCCCGGACTCTACCCACGGTCCTTTTGAGAGGCCATAGCTTACACTACAATGGTTGCGAAAATACAAACTGAAACATAGATGCACAGGAAAATCAGAAAAAGAGACCAGCGCTGGGAATCGAACCCGCCAGGTCCTCAGTATTCCAGACATATAGGAGACAGAGGATAAACAGTACAGACACGAATTTCTCCTAGGCACCACGTAATCTCAGCTATTTTGTTTCTTATTTAGTCACTTAAGCAGCGATACTAGCGACATCTATGCTATAGCCCTCATCGAGAAACTTTCAGCCCTCCATTGGAACTAACTGCTCACCCGGACAAGAGATGTCGCTGTTAAGCAATCAAATTAAGATTGATTTATTGCAGTCTTTTTCAAAAAAATACAAAAAAAGATTCCAAAAACCAATCTTAATTTACAATGGTTGCCTTTTATTTTATTTCTTTGTATTTAGCACCTAATTAATGGAACGGTAAAATTTAGGCTCTATTCATAATCTCAGCCTATATACGTCCCACTGCTGGGCACCGGCCTCCTGTCGGAATGAGAGGGCTTAGGCCATAGTTCCCACGCGGGCCCAGTGCGGATTGGGAACTTCACACGCACCATTGAATTGCTTCGCAGGTTTGTGCAGGTTTCCTCACGATGTTTTCCTTCACCGCAAAGCTCGTGGTAAATTGCGCACATGAATTTCGAAAAACTCAGAGGTGCGAGCCGGGATTTGAACCCACGACCCTCTGCTTGAGAGGCGATAGGTCAAACCACTAGGCCACCACGGCTTTTAGGCTCTATTATTTAGTAGGTAAGGTCACCTGAGGTGAATGCCACCATATGCCACTAGGGGGTTATTGCATTTATGAATTTGAGTTATCTTTTAAACAGTGTGAGTTGCAACAGCTATTAGATTATTTTTATTGAATTTACTAGCTTATGCCCGCTGCTCCGCCCGCGTGGTATTCGGTTATCGCGAGCTATTCCCTCGGGAACTGTGCGTTTTTCCGGGATAAAAAGTAGCCTATGTCAATCTCGGGCCCATAAACTATCTCTATGGCAAAAATCACGTCGATCCGTAACTCAGTTACGGCGTGAAAGATGGACAAACACACAAATGCACTATCGCATTTAGGTATAATATTAGTATGTATTACATAAACAACCGAATGACTTAATGGTTAGTGATCCTCACTGTGAGTGAAGCTAAAGTTCCTAGGTTCAAATCCCAGTTAGGGTAAACATTTGCATGATAAACACAATTCATGCTTGTTCTAATTATAGGTAATATCTACTACTGGTAATACCTAGAATATATGTGTAGCTTGTAGGTATATGTATATACTGAGCAACAATAAATCTGGCCCTCAAGTATGCAGTACCTAATAGGTCATTTTGTACGTAGAGTGGACCAAATTTTGTACCGCTGAGTATTTAAGTATATGGGCATGTCTAGTTCAGAAATAGGTGCTGTTATTTGTTGTAAAATTGTTCCAAGGTATTTGTTTATTTATTAATTTGAAAACACTCGCTTTATAATATGCAACGCCTTTGCAATAGTTACAAAATTAAACAAAATACGATAAAAGTAAACCGACGCTTAAAAAAAATACAAACATTCCAACAGAAAGAACGTACTTACTGACATTCATCAAATAAAATAAGTCATGCAACGTACAATTTGATACGCAATAAAAATAATAACAACAAAAAACGTTCGCACGCAAAAACTAAAAATAAATCTAAATATTTACCATGTTTTCATAACATCCAGTTTTTAAAACTTCACTGCCACTTTTATTATTGTTTTTGTTTAGAATTGGGTTCTGATTTGATTGTGCGCGGTATCCATGGAGACCGAGTTTCAAGATGGCGGCGTTACGACGCATGCGCGCAGTGGCTGCGTAGCGACTGACTTTGGATTTGGTTTGGCGCTGCTCTTCGAGTAGTTTCGAACTGGGTAAAAAATGACGCGCACCACTTAAATTTTATTTCGTGGATTCCGACGCATTTTAACGATTGAATAACGTGTGTTCATTCATCTACGGTGAGGATTTTTGACCTGTATTAGAAATAGGACGTTCAGATCCATCCATCACAAAGAATAGTTACAGCAAATCATACTAACATAGAATAAAATTATTACTCGACAATGTATGTACATTAGGTGCTTATAAATACGAGTAAATCATTTGCCCTTGGAACTTTGTAGCACTTGTTTGTGTTCTAATACTAGGTACTTACCTAAATGTAGTTGTGTTGTAGGCACATTAAGAATTATTATTTGATTGATTGCCTTTAGAGTAGATAATATAATGATATAATTGACAAGGTCAATATTACTTCAATCGCGATGTATGGCTTGTTTTATTTATGATGCGCTATGTAAGTTATTTAGGTACCTACCCCTAATTAAGAAAGCAATGAGTTATGACGTTTAGTGCACTTTTCAACCCACTTGCTGAGCAGCCCATCTGGCAGCTCGCCTTCTCTCCGGTAAGCTGTAAAGGCCGTCTGAGGCCAACAGCAACAGTACGTCCGAAAAAAAAAAGTGTACTTTCATCCTAACCTCCCTATGTACGATTAATAATTTCTTCTTCTAGAAATTATTATTCACAGACTAAAGCGGCGATTTTTTATATGAGTTGATCAAATTAAAACTGGCCAAAGTAATTAAACAATCATTGATTTCTGAGAATAATGTACCATCAGCCAAAATGCGGTCTATTATCATCCTAAAGTTGATAATTGTTTGGATGTCATAAAACGATAATGCCAATAGACATGTTTGTCTTAAGCGACATATTATTATTATGATAGGATCTTGTTTAAAATTGATAAACTACTTATTTGGCTGATGTTACATAGAATACAAGTTAGTAAAAAGTTTAGTTCAGCTTATATAATTTGTTATCGCCGGCGTTGAAATATTTCAGAGTATGATAATACTTTACCTACAATAACTAACATACTTAATTCAGTTTACGTAACAAAATATTATCTACATTATTTTGCATATCTATAAAATATATTTTGCTTAAGTGGGTAGGTATGTACGCTTAAGAACTTTAAATTATGATATGAGCCACCGTGGAACCATTTCACAGTAAACGTCATAGTGACATCGCATTAATTAGCAAGGAAAATCGTAATGATTTTTCCTTTGAAAAGGTTCCATATTGAACTTTTATTTAAAAATTTAGCATTAGAATTAAAGACATGGAATCGGAGCGTACGCACCGCACCGTGAGGAGCAGACGGATTTTTTTGTTTTGTACAGATATCAATGGCGCAGAAAAATTAATGTCGATCCAGTGCACGCAGGCCCCTCTTCCTCACTGGGCACACTGGGCACGTGCCCAGGGCCCCGCGATAGATTGGGCCCCCTTAGTCCCTACTCTACTAACCGATAGCTAAATAGTGCTTTATTATGGGTCTTAGGGGCCCCATTATCCTAATGTGCCCAGGGCCTCTACTGGATGAAAGACGTCCCTGAGTGCAAACAGTACTTACCATAGAAATCTATACAAATCAATAAATCCGTCCGCTCCGTAGGTACAGCACGATTCCGATGCAGTGGACATCTCAGCTGTTTTCTTTGTCAGATTCTTCATCGCTGAAGGTCGTGTCTATTCTGAAGCGATGACGGCTCGTTGCACTGCTTCTTTAGTTTTTTTGTGACAGACAGGCAGGCTGTTAGACTTAACAAGGTCTGATTATCGGATAGGGGAGCGACCTCGTGGTCTTTGCCCGTCGACCTCGCCCACCACTATTAGCATCTTCAGACTCTCAGGGATCTTGCGGGCAATGTGTCCGAAGTAAGTTAGTAGATGGAAGCTTTGAGTACCTAACTAAGCACGCACATTTTGCCAAACTCACTTGTTCCTGATATGTACAGACACGACACTGAAATAAGTTAATGTATAAGTTGGCATTATTTCATTCAATGTAAGAGCTTCATGTCTACTTTCTTAAGCAGTAAGTAAGTATCTAAGAAATTTACAATACTTCGCTAAAAATAAATAAATAGCTAAGAGTTTAGACTTGCTGGCTAAAACTTTAATTTCGCTTGCAACGTCCGCGCACTTATGTTTAATTTGTGTTTTTTATATAAAAATGTCTAAATGACAGTGCGTATTGCACCTATAAGTAAATTGTCTTAAAACATTGCAAATTTTATTTCATTCATGTCTAAAATGATCAGATTGAGCTAGAATTAGGTACGAAAGTGACGACAATGCAAGTACTTAAACAGTTATCAAAAGCTGGAGTTACCAATAAATTGGCATAAGAAATTATTTTACTAAAATAACATATATTCTTAATTTGAATAAGTTTTGTGATTGTATGTATTCGTAGGAAACATGACAAAGGAAAATATGAAAACTTTTTTTTTAATACTTATTATAATTACTTATTTTTGGGCGCAATCTGGAACCCGTGTTGTGACATAATATATATAGACCCTTTTAAATCGAAACAGGATAGAACCGGAACGGGTTTGAAATCGCCAGTGGGTGGCTGGAAGGAGTGGAGTGACCATGCCTTTTTTTGGACGTTAACATAAAGTTTTTTAGTTTTTTACCTTCCACCGTAACTTTAAACCACTTTTTGAGTTATAGCGGTTTGAAGTTAGTCATTACGGTTTTTAAAAGTGAAAAAAATATAAACGCTATATTATTTTCAGATATTTCACTAAATGGTAATTAAGTCATAGTACGTACTTTGCGAGCTCTACGTTTTGAGATTACAATCTCATAAAAAAAAAAGGTTATTAGACATTGTTCTTTCCGTGGACCCTTCATAAGTATTAAGATATTAACAGCGAACTCAAAATAAAATAAAATAAAAACTCAGTAGTGTTACCTACTTTGTTGAAAAAGCTTAAATTCACACAAAGCGAAGCAGTTTGGGAGTAGGTACGGCGTTTAAAAAAAATTTATAAATTTGAAAAAAGAAATGGTTTTTCCTACTCAGAATCAAAAGCACAATCGATTTCTATCGTTTAAAAAAATATTGCCAGTTTTTCATACAAATTTTTTATGAGTCAGTATTGTCACGCCCATACTGAATGTAAGTATGAAAAAAACGTCATGTTTTGCGGATTTTTTTTTAACTATCGGAATCGATTGTGCTCTTGATTCTGAGTAGGAAAAACCATATTTTTTCCAAAATTTCAAAAAATGAAAGGGTACACTTTTTTTTAAAAACGCCCAGCAACCACTTCAAGCCCTCGAATTCTTGCATTGCGAGGGGAGGCCTGTCCCCAGTACTTGGACTGAATGAGCTGTCTGCAGTTCCAATGACAATGCAGTATGAAAAACATCAACATAAACTATATTTCTATTAACAGAAGAATTATTAAGAACACCAATTGCGAGAATATCAAACAGAAAAAGCCGTGGTGGCCTAGTAGTTTGACCTATCGCCTCTCAAGCAGAGGGTCGTGGGTTCAAACCCCGGCTCGCACCTCTGAGTTTTCGAAATTCATCTGCGGAATTACTTTTGAAATTTACCACTAGCTTTGCGGTAAAGAAAACATCGTGAGGAAACCTGCACAAACCTGCGAAGTGAAGTTCCCAATCCGCACTGGGCCCGCATGTGAACTATGGCCCAAGCCCTCTTGTTCTGAGAGGAGGCCTGTGCCCAGCAGTGGGACATATATAGGCTGGGATGATGAAACAGAAATATTTTTCGTGTTTTTCCTGTGCCCGGTTCCGTTGGTGTTACTTTACCGAATTTCAAATCGTGGTCACCTTACCCCCCATCGGGTTTGATGCTATAGACTACAAGACAATAAGATTGTGTTAGACGCACACGCGTTATCGAGTGTTGGTTTGTTCCCGTCGAGTCCACGCTTAACAGTCACACTGTGACTCGTTGGGAATATTTTTGCTAAAAAAATCCCAACAAGTCGCACTGTATTAGACAGGACAGTTTTTAAGAGAAGTTTCCCTGCCGGCCGCGTAGCCGCGTTAAGTATTCGTTTGGGATATTGTTGTCTTTATCGCTCGTGACATAAGCGCTCACAGCCGTCCCCCCCATGCACATCCCCTCCCGCTTCTCCGCTTCCCGCTAATGTATATCGAGATAGCTCTAGGCTTTTCAAGATTTGGGCGGTTGAATTTTGGGTTTCGTTGTCCTCATATTATACGAAAAGTATAGCACAGAAATCAATGATATTTTACAATCAAGATCTTCATTATATTTTCTATGCCTGTGGTTTTTTGATTTTTGTAAAAATGCTTTTAATAGACTGCAATTCTCGTGCAAAGGATATTACAAATTTATATGAAAATCTGAAAAACTACACGCATAGATAATTTAAAATAATTTTATTATGACTAGTCCATACTTACAAAAAATCATCTAATTCTGTTGCCTAGTTTTCAAATGGGACCGGGACTACGTTTCTATGCAGAATGGAACGAAGAGACTTCTCTTAATGTTTTATCCCAACGAGTCACACCCTTAACTGTCACACTGTGACTCGTTGGGAATATTTTTACTATTCTAATCTCTACTTATTAATATTATAAATGCGAAAATAACTCTGTCTGTCTGTCTGTTTGTCTGTTACGCTTGCACACCGAAACCACTGAGTCTGAACCAATTTTGATGAAATTTGGTATATAGGTAGTTTGAACCCAAGGGATCAACATAGGATACCTTTTATTTCGGTAGAGGGCGCTACCGCGCGATAACCTAGATACGCGCAGAGGAACTCGCGGGCATAGGCTAACTTAGGCCTCTAGGTCGGCAGGCAACACATCTGCAATACCCCTGGTGTTGCAGATGTTTATGGGCGGTGGTGATCTCTTACCACCAGGAGACCCACTTGCTCGTTTGCCTTCCAGTCGAATAAAAAAAAAGCTAGTTATAAATAAACCCGCGTAGCTCACCCAAATCAATGAGATTTGACATTTCGGAGGCCGCATTAGCGCCTCTAGCGGCGAATCAGACGCAATAGCCCTCATTTGTACTAATAAGTATTATAAATGCGAAAGTGTGTGGGTTTGTATGTTTGTCCGTCTTTCACCTCGAAACGGAGCTACGGATCGACGTGAATTTTGGTGTAGAGATAATTTTTTTTTTTCGAGGGAAGTGGAGAATACTCATAGTATACTGCCGGGCCGGTCCCGACAGCATGCCCGACTCGACTAGGGATTTCTCCCCGGTGCCTATGGACTAAGCTCCAGCCCCTTTGGAGTGTTTTACTCCAGAGCGCTCCGTGTTAATGGTATAAAGTACAATTCAATAGAATCTGACAATTTTCTACACTCATGATCATCAAAACACTGACTCATGATCATCAAAATAGAACTAGTACTTCCCATCAACTCGGAGAGCTGTATATTATCGGCTGTATATTAACTACGATGTAGATGGATGGAGCATCAAAGTAGCAATCATGAGGACACATTTCGTACGCTTTATTATATATGTCCCTGTTGTTGCAATTATCATCTAAAAGGAATAAAAAAATAATAATAGTCGCATCACAAAGCCTTAGGCAGCCCGGTGTTCATATTAGTAGGCTGGAAGTGTCTACAGGATTGTCAGATTCTACGAGTATTGAATTGGAGTATACACTTCGCGTCTGGGTGTGTTTTTGTTTTAGAGGTGTTTTGGATGTGAATGAGGGTGCGTTTTTGCAAGTGTTTTGTGTTATACTCCAATTCAATAGAATCTGACAATCCTGTAGACACTTCCAGCCTACTAATATGAATACCGGGCTGCCTAAGGCTTTGTGATGTGACTATTATTCTTTTTTGATTCCTTTTAGATGATAATTGCAACAACAGGGACATATAAAATCAAGCGTGCCCACGTTAGGGTGTGTTAAATGTGTAGAAAATTGTCAGATTCTATTGAATTGTACTTTAGATAGTTTATGTGTCAGTGCCATAGCCTACTTTTATCTCGAAAAAGTGCACAGTTCCCGAGGGAACAGCGCGCGATGACCGAATCCCACGCGGGCGAAGCCGCGGGCAAAAGCTAGCAAAGCATAAATACAGAGCAACTCAAGTCACCATTACATAGGCATGCTAAAATTGAGATTCTAAGTTCATCATCATCATCTCAGCCTATATACGTCCCACTATATACGGCTATATACGGCTTGGGCCATAGTTCCCACGCGGGCCCAGTGCGGATTGGGAACTTCACACGCACCATTGAATTGCTTCGCAGGTTTGTGCAGGTTTCCTCACGATGTTTTCCTTCACCGCAAAGCTCGTGGTAAATTGCGCACATGAATTTCGAAAAACTCAGAGGTGCGAGCCGGGATTTGAACCCACGACCCTCAGCTTGAGAGGCGATAGGTC
Source organism: Choristoneura rosaceana (assembly GCA_037349165.1). Lineage (NCBI taxonomy): Eukaryota > Metazoa > Arthropoda > Insecta > Lepidoptera > Tortricidae > Choristoneura > Choristoneura rosaceana. The sequence continues at coordinate 3,853,983 of JAZBNJ010000006.1, read as the reverse complement.
AAACCATTAGGCCACCACGGCTTTTTACACGGAGATTCTAAGTTCATTAACTTAAGTAAATACAATATGTTCATGTTAGCTTTACATTAGTTGAGTATTTCTGAAATTCTGGTTCGGAGAAACTTCACTTGAGAAGGACCCAGTGAGAAACTCAACGAAAGAGAACGAAGTATATTTTTTACTAGAAAGAATATGATTAAAATGAACCTTATTATTAGAAACTAGACATCAGGGCTCAATTGACTTTTACAGTCAAAATGTAGTTTTCAGTAAAGAATAACCGCCTGTAACTTTTTAATTTTAATCACCATTTTTTCTTTCTCAAATCATTTATTTTTAGTTAGTTAAAAAATTAAAAATTGACAATAATATTTTTACTCTTATTTTTATCTATGCAATGACTCCGGATTGTAATAGTTCTCAATAGCACAGATACGTACACACACACGCACGCAGGTGGTAGGACCTTGTGCAAGGTCCGTCCGGATTGCTACCACCATCTTGCTCGCTAATCCTGCCGTGAAGCAGCAGTGCTTGCACTGTTGTGTTTCGGCGTGGAGAGTAAGACAGCCGGTGAAATTACTGGCACTTGAGGTATTCCAACTTAGGCCTCTAGGTTGGCAACGCATCTGTAATACCTCTGGTGTTGCAGATGTTTATGGGCGGTGGTGATCTCTTACCACTAGGAGACCCACTTGCTCGTTTGCCTTCCAGTCGTATAAAAAAAAACGCACACACACACACAAATTGTTTTAGTGAGCACCAAAAGGAAATTGTAATTATTTAGATGTTCCCTTTATAAATTTAATCTCTAGCTTGGGACTTGTTGCTATGGAGGAGCGGGTCTTCCTGACAGGTTTGCATACCTACTAGGAATTAAGTATGCAAACGAATGTGTATTAAGACTAGAAGGGTACTCCGAAACACAACGTTCGAAGTTCGTGTCGTGCGATCCCTCTCGCTCTCGTATTAAATAGTGTAAGTGTGAGAGGGACCGCACGACACGAACTTCGAACGTTGTGTTTCGGAGTAGCCCTTCAGACTTAAGTTTAAAGTAAAAATAAATAGAGTAAGGTACAGTCAACCTCATAAATAAGTGATTACTTTTGTACCTTGTCACCTTAACGTCATGTTTGAAAAGCCATACGAAACTGTGCGACCAGCGACAAGGTACAGAAACGATCACTTATTTGTAACTTTGACTATACTTACTACCACCTGTAACAATGAAGTCGGTTATAAAAATATTACCAACATACGCAGAAATGTGATAGCGGACAAAAAGGTCGATTACGAAACTAAAACCTTCATTTGTCTGTCAAAAACAACAAAATTCAAATTACGAACGTTCTCAGGATCGCAGTCACGAATTTAAAGAGAGCGAGATAGACGGATGTAGAAAACAACTAGTGCGAGCGAAACGGGTGTTACGCCTCAATGAGGCTTTGAATGAAATTGTAACATAAGCCGGAGTAGCGCATAAGCTGTTATAGAATGTAAGAGTTGGCGCCAATTTGTCTGCTTTGTGAGCTAAAAGCGCTCTTACTGCTGTAATTCAAAGTTCATTTTCGGTTGGCTCAAAAACGCAGCTTGTGTACCGAAAGGTATTAAGATACTCAATGCTTACAAGCGTTTTTAATAACTTGTAGAATTGTTTTCTTCGTAGTTTGTTCCCACGGCGTAGATGTGATAGCAGATATCCTCTATGTAATTCTAAAACGTCGCAAGTACAATACATTTCGACGGCATATAACCTTTTTTTCCGTCGCTAGGCGGTATTATAGTTTGTGGAGTGCATTTAGCATCAATCTAATGTCAGCAAGAAGAAAACAAAGTTATTACGTGCGGATGGCCGTGGCGCTGTTCGCTAAGTTAATTGAAACACTAGTATGAGATGTTTCATGTTACCAATTTCACCCGGCTGAACAGATAAACTTGTACGACAGAGATCTTATTTCGACAACTTTAATACCTTATAAAAGCTGTAAGCTTAGATTGAAGGAATATAATAGTACATTACTGCCGAGACCGGGAAACAGCTATTCGTGGATGGGTAGACTAATCAAAGTCAAAGTCAAAATCTCTTTATTCAATTTAGGCTATGATAAGCACTTATGAATGTCAAAAAATCTACCACCGGTTCGGAAAAAATCTCTGTTCAGAAGAATCCGGCAAGAAACTCAACGAGGTATTTTTTTTTTAAACAGATTCACAATATTTATAATTGATATCTATATACTATACATTACAAGTATTTAACACAATTTTATTTTTAACACAGTAGGTTCACTATTTGAAGGGATCGCTAGTGCGGATCGGAATTATTTCCAAATATCCCTTAAATATCCCTAATAAATACGAATCCACGAATTGCCATTTCCGCTGAGGCATGTACTTATAGTGCTTTTCTCCAATAACGCGAGGAAATAAAGCGAAATTGGCAAAATATTAAATTTATTGCCCTTATACTTTCCCGCGATAACTGTTTTTTTTTTAATGTAGGTACACGACACGACTCGTAAAATAATTTAATAAAAAAAGTTAAGTATAGCGAGGATGCACAGTAAAACTAAATTAGAGTTTAAAGCGCTACTGAGCGCTTTTTAGTTACTTCATCCATTTTCTTTTTGTTACCATTTATTCGGTATCTTAAATTGTGCTTGAACTCAAAAAAAATACCGTTGTTTTTTTGTGTTCGAGGCAATTTTAAAGACGCTGTTTCTTCTTAAATTAAATCTTAGACTAGGACTAAAAAATAAAAACCGGCCAAGAGCGTGTCGGACACGCCCAAAATAGGGTTCCGGAGCCATTACGAAAAAAATAAGTAATATTTTTCTAAGGATTTCGTACTTTACACGGAATCTTCGAAGTATAGGTATATTTTATACCTTACGCTGCTATTTATTCATAAACTACTAATAATTCTCAAGCAAACTTAGCCGCTATAGTTTTCCTTGAAAGTTTAATTTACTGACTACCATCCTGAATTTTTTCAAATTTTTCCACCCACCGGTTTAGATTTTAGAGGGGGGGGGACGCTCGATTTTAATGAAAATTTGCACTTTAAAGTTGAATATTTCGCAAACAAATGACTGAATCGAAAAATCGTTTTAGCAAACCCCTAATGGTTTTAAAATACCTATCCAACGATACCCCACACTATAGGGTTGGATGAGAAAAAAAAAATCAACGCCACTTTACGTCTATGGGAGGTACCCTAAAAAAAATGGTTTTTGAATTTTTAATTGTACTGTTTTGTCGGCATAGTTTACTTATATATTCGTGCAAAATTACAGCTTTCTAACATTGATAGTCTATGAGCAAAGCCGCGGACGGACAGACAGACAGACAGACAGACAGACGGACAGACAGACAGACATGGCGAAACTATAAGGGTTCCGTTTTTGCCATTTTGGCTCCGGAACCCTAAAAAAGGTAGAAGGAATTTGATCGTCGGGCTGTTTAGATTGACTTACCGTAGTCAAAACGTGAATTTAAAAAGTAAAAAACCTGCATGGTAATGGAATTTCATACAATTTCTCGGCCTCCAGGTCCATAAGTATGCCAAATTTAATTTCGATTCTAAAACTGGAAGATTTGATCGACGCATACACACACATACCTACATATATTTATTTACGTATAAATCTTGCAAGTAACGGTCAAATTGTAACACGCATTCTCGGTATTTCGAGCACAAATGGACTAAAATTAAACGTAAGTAATAATATTTATTAAGCGGAATTCTGTTTAGTATAGAAAATAATACAATTTTAAATAGGTAGTTTGTTTAATTTAAAATCGAGTGCAATTTTTATCGTTAACTTTCAAATGTAAATGTATAGGTACTCACCTATATTACAAGAAAAACGAATAGAATGTTTTGTCCTTTAAATAAGTTCGTTATTGTTCTCATAGATGGCGCTGACCTTGTTCAAAACACGCTATCGTTGTGCCTCTGTGATTTGGTTAAATACTTTCAACTTTATTTACTTTACGAAGAGCCCTATAAGGCTGTCACAGACTACGCAGATGCGGTAATATTTTATCTGCAGATAAAAACGTAATGATCTGAAGCTATCACACACTACGCAGATGTGATAATATACGAGACGCATACATTCAGTCCCAATCCTTCAAACTGAGTAGACGTGTTTTTTGGTGCGGATTCTTTAAACAGGATGTTTTCGTGTTTATCTCTTTTATATTTACTAGACAGCTCGTCAGATGACGATTCTGACTATGTATCGCATCGCATCGCATCGTATCGCATCGTATCGCATCACATCGTATCGCATCGCATCGCATCGCATCGCATCGCACCGCATCGCATCGCACCGCATCGCATCGCATCGCATGGCATCGCATAGCATAGGATCGTATCGCATCGCATCATATCGCACCGCATCGCATCGCATCGCATCGCATTGTATCGCATCGCATCGCATCGTATCGCACCGCATCGCATAGCATTGGATCAAATCGCATCGTATCGCATCGCATCGTATCGCATCACATCGTATCGCATCGCATCGCATCGTATCGCACCGCATCGCATCGTATCGTATAGCATCGTATCGCATCGCACCGCATCGCATAGCATCGCATCGTATCGCATCGCATGGCATCGAATCGCATCGTATCGCATCGCATCGCATCGCATCGCATCGCATCGCATCGCACCGCATCGCATCGCATCGCATGGCATCGCATAGCATAGGATCGTAAAGCATCGCATCATATCGCACCGCATCGCATCGCATCGCATCGTATCGCATCGCACCGCATCGCATCGCATAGCATAGGATCGTATCGCATCGCACCGCACCGCATCGCATCGCATCGCATTGTATCGCATCGCATCGCATCGTATCGCACCGCATCGCATAGCATTGGATCGCATCGCATCGTATCGTATCGCATTGTATCGCATCGCATCGCATCGCATCGCATCGTATCGCACCGCATCGCATCGTATAGCATCGTATCGCATCGCACCGCATCGCATCGCATCGCATCGCATTGTATCGCATCGCATCGTATCGCATCTCACGGCAGGATTAGCGAGCAAGATGGTGGTAGCAATCCGGGCGGACCGTGCACAAGGCACACATTTTTTGATATATCGATTTTTTTTACCCAAGCCTATTTTATCACATCAACCTGTATCTATCTGCAGATAAAATCTGTACCATATTTGTAGCGGCAGATGTTATACGCAGATCAACAGATGATAATCTGTGACATCTGTCGATATATGTCGGTGCCCGCAGATGCTTGACGATAAAATATAAGTTATCTGCGCAGTGTGTTTTGGCTCATTGAATTGTATAGGGAGCGATATGGACAGATATCTGCGCAGATGCAGATATCTTACCGCATCTGCGTAGTCTGTGACGGCCTTCATTCTTCGAAGATTTTTGAGATGTATCTTCATGAATTCCAGTGAAGATACGTTGATTATGTTTTCCAGTTAGCTACTCCTGCCATGTACATCGTACTTAACGCAAACTGCAAACAAAATAAATTGGCGTTCAGCCCAATTCAAATAGATAAATAATTACAATTAGGGTAGTTTATTGATAAAGAAAAGCATCTTCGGGACCTTGCCTAAAAGGGGTACTTAGTCTTTGGACAATTTGTTTTATTTTAAGTTATTGTTAGTAAGTTATTTTTAATATGTATATTTGGTTTATTTTATCGATAATTACAATTAAGGAGATTTAATTAAGAGATGAGAGATAATAAGCTGGTAACTCGTATACAGCTTCATTTTGGTGTCCTAAATGTAGTCTCAAAAGTCACACTTAATCATGTCCGCGTCGTACATAAGTTATTCAAGGTCAAATGTCAAAAAAGTGAGTTTTTCGCGATTACCTCGGTTTCTATAGCTCCAGTGGTGTTAACATTTTGTACAAAATTGTAGAGCATAAAATTTGGAACAAATATTGTGTAAAAAAAAATTCGTACGGCCAACCGTTTTTGAGGTAGAGGGCAGAGAGCCCGCAGCGCTCGGCCATACTGATTGATAAAAGGTCAACCGAGAATCTCAGTGAATAAAACCTTGTATACAGTTTTAAGTAATTTTACAATAAATAATTAACAATAAATAATTAACAATAAATAATTTACTTGTCGAGACGCTCGGTTCGTAGGGCCCTGGCGCAAGGGCCAGGCAACTGGCGAGAGACTGGTCGACGCCACCGGAGACAAGAGGGCTGGCAACTTCCTCGCACACAGGGGCGGATCTTGAATTTGTGGGGCCCTGGGCTAATACTGTTTAGGGGCCCTACCTAATTACTCAAACCTCATGATCGGATTATTTTAAATTCTAGATAATCTTTATTATTGGCAATAACGTCTATTGTTTTCAGTTCAGGTTGGGAGCACTCTGTATCCACAGGGCCCTGGGCTGCTGCCCAAAAAGCCTTTAAGTAGATCCGCCCCTGCTCGCACAGCGTCTCCGCATCGCCATACAGCGAGGAAATGCTGCCAGCATTCTTGGAACCATGCCACAGGGGACTCTTTTGGATTTATTTTAGTTTTTAATTATTATTACTAAGTTTTTATTATTTAAATCGTTTTTAAATGTATTATTTGTTTCATTTAGTAATAAAAACTTTTAGCCATTGTTCTTGTATTTATTTGATTTTTTATTTAACTCTTGTGTACGTATGTAATTATGTCAGAAAATACGTAAGTGATGTCCTTAAATTAGCAAACCATTTTTATCAAGCACTTCCTGGTCTCCGATTCAGCTTAAATTTGGTACACTTATGCATATTTGGTGACAATGCATTATGGCACCATCAAGCTGATCTGATGATGGAGCCGGAAGGTGGGCAAGGGGTCACAGTAACAAATCAGAGAAAAAATTGGCAACGCATCTGCAATACCCCTGGTGTTGCAGATGTTTATGGGCGGTGGTGATCTCTTACCACCAGGAGACCCACTTGCTCGTTTTCCTTCCAGTCGAATAAAAAAAATTATCATTTTGATAAACATTATAGGTACATTCCGACTTTCGATTAGTATGCGAGCTGATATGGACCTCGGTCAAGAACTTTAATTATGATTTTCCCTGTTAATTAATGCGATGTCACTATGACGTTTACTGTGAAAGGTTCCATGGTGGTTCATGAATTAAAGTCCTTGACCGTAAAAGGTACTTTCCACAAATGAGCCATCTATTGAAGTTAACGGAACGCAGCACAGCACGTTGTATATGGATATAGAACACAGAGTCCGGTTTTTAGGGTTCCCGAGCCAAAATGGCAAAAACGGAACCCTTACTTTCGTCAAGTCCGTCTGTCTGTCTGTCTGTCCGTCCGTTCGTATGTCACAGACATTTTACTCGAAAACTACAAGATGTAGGTATATATCAATGAGGAGTACAGATGTCTTGCCAAAGCCGCTATTTAGTTTTGTAGTTAAATTACAAAAATAAATACCGTTTCGTGCTTTCGCATATTGTTTTTATGTATTTTTATTGTTTTTTATTTTAAGGTGTTAATGGCATGAATAAAGATATTTCTATTTCTATTTCTAAATATTTATAGCGGGGGCACTCCAAACACGTAACAGAATTTTTTTTAACTCGCACCACCGTGTGGCTCATAGTTCGACAGCTCTTTTGAAAAGATAAGAAGGTTTCTCAAAAAGTAACAAAAATTGTGCCCCCCCCCCCCCCTCTATCTTGTAAACTGTGTGTCCAAGAAATATGTAAATATATGAAAAGGTAACGTTTAATAAATATTTTCAACGAAAATTAGTTTCAACGTGATCGGATATACCGTTTTTGAGTTATTACCATAAAACTGCGCTTTTCGACAAAAGAACGTAAGTGCCGTGAAGATACGCTCTTTTTCTGGTAATAGATTTTAACCCCCTTATTCATAAAACTTAACAAGCCTATGTTAACTAACAAATGCTTTGTCCCTTTCTAACAAATACAAATGTCGAAGTGACAGATAAGGACAAACGAATTTTAGCGGCATTTTAACTAAAATAGGTTTGATTGTCGTTTATGAATAAGGGGGTAAGACTGTTGTGTTTTAATTGTGTTATAACGCACATAATATTACTTGTTTTTGAACCCTATCTTGGGCGTGTCCGACACGCTCTTGGCCGGTTTTTAAATAATCCTTTCTCTGCTTAACATAAAGAATGATTAATATGATCTTTACTTATTCATAAATACAAACAATTAATCATGGTTCTATGTCTCTAAGCCTCCAAAAAAACGTGTTGGCTTAAACTAAGAACAATGTGATACTAACAGCCTAGAGTCAACTCAACAGTCTCTATGAGTTACTAGCGTTTACCCGCGGCTTCACACGTCCAAATCATTAGATACAGCAATTGACTTAAAATTCCGGTAATTTATTAAATTCTCGTGGGAATTCCCTAAAATGACATGGTGCTTTTCATTAACGTTAATTTAAAACACCCATGCCAAATTCCATGACTCCAAAATTTTAGACTTCGAGATTTTATCCTTATCCCGTGGGAATATCGGGATAAAAAGTAGCCTGTATTTGTGTTATTCCAGATGTCCAGCTATTACATACTAAGTTTCTTGACTCTGAGCCCAGCGGTTTTTATATACCTACAGTAAGTGTGGGACGCAACCTGCGTGGACACTCTAGCCCCGTCTCATCTCCACGGTACCTACTATACACAGGGCCGGCGCAGCCGCCGAGGCGGCCGAAGTTTTAAAAAAGCGAAAATATAGTGGTCTCGACGCCGGATACAACTTCGTTGCCTTCGGCGTCGAGACGCTCGGTCCGTGGGTCCCTGGCGCAAGGGATCTCTACCCCTAGTGGATTTTTCGGTTACAAAATACGTCTCGATCGCGTCGCGTTAAAATCTCAATTTGTATGGAAACACGAACAGCGCCTCCTAGCGGAACGTTTGCGATGTTCGTGTTTCCATACAAATTGAGATATTAACGCGAACGCGATCGAGACGTATTTTGTAACCGGAAACCTACACTAAGGGTACTCTTCAAACAACTGGCAAAGAGACTGGTCGACGCCACCGGAGACAAGAGGGCTGGCAGCTTCCTCGCACAGCGTCTTAGCATCGCCATACAGCGAGAAAATGCTGCCAGCATTCTTGGAACCATGCCACAGGGGCCTTTTTTAGTGTTATTATTAAGTTTTTCTAGTTTAAATCATTTCTAAATGTTTGTTTATTTATTTGGGTCAAATCTTGGAAGCTAAACCCACTTCCTGTGGTTGGATTGACATTAGCCTTTCAACTTGTGGCAATCTGGTGGCAATACAATCCGGCAAATCTGGAGGCACGGCAGTGCCCCCGCCAAGTCGAGCAAAACAAAACAAAGGCACGGCCGTACCATACTTTTCTCGAAGCCATTCAGGCTATTTTCAACACCCTGTAATTTTGTTATGGCTAAAGCTAGAACCTTGAATTTTAAGTTACCTACCTATATACAATAGTCCAGCCTGGCCCTATACTATGCTACGGTTACGTATCGGAATATCGAATTTTAAAATACCGAATGTATTAAAATATCGAACGGTCATAATATCGAAAAGGTATTTTTTTTTTAGATTGTTATAAATCTAACCTAACCTAACCTATGGGGTTCTATATGTCGGCGGCCGATCGTTAAAACCGCCAGATCACGAAATTCCTAGGCACATCATGAAATGGCGCCATTTCATGATATGCCTAAGTTGTCCAGGCATATCACGATGTGCCTGAGAAACAATACGGCAGATCGATTAGAGCAACGCATTCGACGATATTCCTAGCTTTATACCGGGCATATCGTGATATGCTGAAAAAAAGGAAAAAAATAGGTACGACGAGCGAAGCGAGGAGTGGTTAGTATGAATTATTGTGACCACTACGCACGAGCCGAGCGAGAGAAGCGAGCGTGCCGCGGCAGCGGCCGGTGAAGTGCCAGAAACGATTTGGCGGCGTTTAATGATATGCCTAGGAGTTTCAAGATCTGCCTAAACTAGCCAAATCATGAAATTGCGGCGTTTCATGATATGCTTAGGAATTTCATGGTCTGCCTAAACGTCACTAGGCAGATCGTCAAACGGTGAGTTTTAAACGATATGGCGGTGTTCCTTACTTAGCCAATTCATGAAATGGCGCCATTTCACGATATGTCTAGGCATATTTATAGGCATAACTATAATTTCGTGATCTGGCGGATTTTACGATCGGCCGCCGACATATACAATGCCGGTTTAAACAATCCTGAAAAGTTTTCGGTTTCAGATAATAACTTTTTGATAAATACCATGACCCATTCGATATTTCAATAGTAATTGTATTATTTTTTTTTTACATTGCACCACGTCACCTCTTCTTTGTCTATGGTTTAAAAAAATAGATTTTAATTTTTTAATTTTTTCTTTTTTAATATTTCTTCGTCTGACTGGGGCAAAGGAACTGGCTCATGCATACATATTTATCGTCTGGGCTCCACAGAAAACCAGCGTTGCTGTACATAATGTGCGGCAACACATGCTGAGTGGAGACCCTTTTTGGTGTCCTGTCGTGTCACTATGTATTTAATATAGTTATAGTGCTAGTTTTAATCTTAGTCTTAGGTGGTACTCATGGAGCCAAAATAAATTTTTCTTTTCTTTTCTTTTTTTCTTTTCTTTTCAATATATTTACCTATTCGGTATTTTAACATTCGATATTCAGATGCGTACTCTATACTACGATGTGCGAAATTCGAACTCGTTATATTGCCATCCCGCTTTCGCATTTATTAGTATGGATTTACATTCGAAAAAAATGTGATCGCTTGATCGGTTGACGACGGAATTCTGATATAACAACCATAAAAAAAGGTCAACAAAGACTCCACCTTTTTTTAATTTTGTTAAAAATTAGTGTCGATCAAAATAACAAAATTCCGACGCCATTAAAAAATACCTACCCCGAGCCTAATCTAGGGTTGCCATGTCCTCAAACGTAATAGCCGGACAAACCAGCCAGTTCGGCCGGACTTTTGGGCGAAAAGACCAGCGCTACGCCGTACTTTGTACCCGTACCGTGTACTTCCCGGAGTTATCCATACTAATATTATAAATGCGAAAGTGTTTGTATGTTTGTATGTTTGTCCCTCTTTCACGCCGTAACAGAGCGACGGATCGACGTTATATTTGGCATAGAGATAGTTTATGGGCCCGAGAGTACCATAGGCTACTTTTTATCCCGGAAAAATGCACAGTTCCCGAGGGAACAGCGCGCGATAACCGAATAACACGCGGGCGGAGCCGCAGGCAAAAGCTAGTAAATTCTATACTTACCAAATTTCATCTTAATCGGTTCAGTAGTTTAAGCGTGAAGAAGTCAGGCCAGCAGACCGACAGACAGACAGTCTGAGTTACTTTTGCATTTATAACATTAAGTAGAGATTTTGTGTCAAAATATACTTAATGATAAAAATTATGTAATGTCTACGATTAAGTATTACAATTTTTATTTCTATGAACTTAGGTAGGTACTGGCTTATGCCTGCGACTTCGTCTGCGCGGATCTAGGTTATCTCGCGGTGGCGCCCTCTACCGGAATAAACGGTATCCTATTTTGGTCCTTGGGGTTCAAACTACCTATACTTATACCAAATTTCATAAAAATTGGTTCATTGGTTTCTACGTGAAAGCGTAACAGACAAACAGACAGACAGACAGAGTTACTTTCGCATTTATAATATTAGTAGGGATAGTCACTGGTCAGTTATAAAAAGCCTAACGAAAGCCGGACAGGCTGAACACCGTTTAATTTGGCCGGACAAGAATTGAAAAAGCCGAACTATGTCCTGTTTTATCCGGACGCCTGGCAACCCTAGCCTTGTCTATGGCTGCGCTAGCACACCGCGCTGCGATGACTATTACACAGGGCAATTTATATAATGACCAGAAGAGATCATCATAATTCGTTTGGGTGCGCAAGAGTTGATTCATTATGCCGTTGTGAATGAATGAACTTTGGTAGTTATCAAAGTCAAAGTGAAAGTCAAAATCTCTTTATTTTCTATTTTTTATTTTTTTATATAAGAGGGGACAAACGAGCAGACACTCAGACACCAGTCTCTATTGCATAAGTTTACCAGCTACCTATAGGTACAGTCGGAATAAAAAAAGGTTCGTCACCTTAAGATCTATTTTCCTTTGCTCAGTATGAGCGCTCATCTGCTTTACCGATTGAGTAGGACATACTGCGTCAACCTGTCAACCTGCTAAACAAGTGCTAAACATAATCAGGTGACAATAGCAACCCTACAACTACACCTTGGCACTGACAAACATTGACAATTAAATAGAACATTATTTGATTGAAACTTTTTACCTAGTTGTTTATTAAAAAGGTTTTGTATTGATATGAAATTAAACATATGTTAGAGGTGTTTACTATTTTGATTCTTGTTGTCATGCTAAGTAAGTATAATTTGATATGCACTTGTCTACTTAGTACTTTGGTTTCAAAACGTACTAAGAGTCTATGACATCGTAAAGGAATCAATTTAATAACTGACGAAGGTTTTTCTACCCCCACTGTACTGTCTCTGTATTGTAACTTTGTGGTGGAGCGAACAAATATTTTTTTACAATTTACTTTTAGTAAGTAGTACACTAGTTAGGGTAAAACTATTTACCGGCACGGATAATACCGACCCGATAGTTCGTGTACACGCTTATATACACTCCGTGAGCTTTTAAAAAAAACCTTCGGATTTTAGAAACTTGCTTCGGGTATTGACGATGACACACGATCATGAGCGGTTCTCTATTCTATTATCTTCTTACAAAACTTTTCAAAGTTACCATAAAAAGTTATGCAGGTAAAGAATAACGATCAGTACAAAATAAACCTTAATGCATAAATGTTACGTTTCTTTATCTTTTTCTGATTTAATACAATATGACTTTTTGTCATAATACAAATAAAACAAAATCAGCAGTTTTGAATTCTGCCATCGTTAATTTAAATAGAGAACACCCCGCAAGTACTTTTATTCGGAAGTATACATATAGAGCTGTTGTTACTGTATTTACTTCTCTTGGGTATGTCAAATGAATTTTTTAACCGATTTCAAAAAAAGGAGGAGGTTCTGTGTCCCAATGTTTAACATGTATTTTTTTTTATGTATGTTCACGGATTACTCCGTCAATTGTGGACCGATTTTCAAAATTCTTTTTTTATTCGATAGGGTATTCTTCTGAGGTGGTCCCATTGTCACCAAGTCAAGATCTGATGATGGGATCCTAGGGAAATCGAGGGCAAACCTCAAATTTTATAGGCACACCTATGGCGATTTTGGCATTTTTAGTGTTAAAATGAGCATTTACATTCAGAAAGTATCATTTGGTAACCTGGACCTGATGAAGAAGACCATAGGTGACCAATGGAATTCATCGAAGCTAAGTAATGCTCGCTCGTCTATAAACGATCATGATTAACATACCTAGATAAGCGAGTAAGAAGAGGCTTTAAGTAAATGATTCTTTCGAACTGATCTGATGCTGAAGCCAGAAGGTAGGCAACGGAACTCTGTTATAAAACAACGTAACTTAGTTGTGTTTGGGCTTAATGGAATCGTTGTGAGATGTGCTTTGGCATGGAATCATTAAATAGTGAGAAATAAAAAAAATAGCAAAAAAAGTAAAACCGACTCCAAAAAATAAAAAAATAACAGTAAATGGAACCGTCTACAAAACTCTTGAAAATATTTTTCTAGGTACCTACTAGCTCGAAGTCGGTGGCTCAGCACGAGCCAGCAGGAGTGATTGAAACCCATTGTATTGTTTGTAGGTGGAATAGATTCCTATTGCTCCACTCCTGCTGGCTCGTTCTGAGGCACCGACTTCGAGCTAGTAGAGGTACCTAGAAAAATATTTTCAAGAGTTTTGTAGTCGGTTCCATTTTCTGTTATTTTTTTATTTTATTACGATTTATTCGGTATCTTAAATTGTGCTTGAACTAAAAAAAAATACCATTGTTTTTTTTTGTGTTCGAGGCAATTTAAAGACGCTGTTTCTTCTTAAATTGAATCTTAGACTAGGACTAAAAAATAAAAAAAGGTAGAAGGAATTTGATCGTCCGGCTGTTTAGTTTGGGACTAGGTCAATTGGTGTCAAGTGTCCCATGATATTTATATTTATTTATTGACTTACCTTAGTCAAAACGTGAATTTAAAAAGTAAAAAACCTGCATGGTAATGGAATTTCATACAATTTCTCGGCCTCCAGGTCCATAAGTATGCCGAATTTCATTTCGATTCTAAAACTGAAAGATTTGATCCACACATACACACACATACCTACATATATTTATTTACGTATAAATCTTGCAAGTAACGGTCACTGTAACACGCGTTCTCGGTATTTCGAACACAAATGAACTAAAATATAGGTACGTAAGTAATAACAGAATTCCGCTTAATAAATATTAAGCGGCATTCTGTTTAGTATAGAAAATAATACAATTTTTAATAGGTAGTTTGTTTAATTAAAAAAACCGGCCAAGAGCGTGTCGGACACGCCCAAAAAAGGGTTCCGTAGCCATTACGAAAAAATTAAGTAATATTTTTCTAAGGATTTCGTATTTTATACGGAATCTTCCAAGTTTAGGTATATTTAAATAAAATATTTTTCATTTTTTTTTTCATTTTATACCTTACGCTGCTATTTACTCATAAACTACTAATAATTCTCAAGCAAACTTAGCCGTTATAGTTTTCCTTGGAAGTTTGATATACTGACTACCATCCTGAATTTTTTCAAATTTTTCCACCTACCGGTTTAGATTTTAGAGTGGGGGGGACGCTCGACTTTAATGAAAATTAGCACTTTAAAGTTGAATATTTCGCAAAAAAATTACTGAATTGAAAAATCGTTTTAGCAAACCCCTAATGATTTTAAAATACATATCCAACGTTACCCCACACTATAGGGTTGGATGAGAAAAAAAAATCACCGCCACAAAAACAATTGACAACATTTCATATTTCTAAGACTATAATTTGATTCGTTCTCTGTATTCTGCTTGGAAATAGAATGACGCTGATATTTTTAAAATTTCGCTACGATTATTAATTAATTTATTACAATTTTTTTAAGATGTGCTTATTCGAAAAGGGCTTAACTCCAAAACTACGATATAATAGATCCATTACTTTTGTCTAGTCTCTATTAAAAAAAAAGATCACGTAAATCATGCGTACATCTGAAGTAGACGTTGTCAAAATTATGACAGCTCCTTTTTCTGGTGCAAAAGGCAAAGGAAACATATCTATTCTGTCGTAGTATTGGCAAATTCGGATAATTTTTTTAATTATTTTGTATTTTTTTAAATATGGAGAAATAAATTATAATAAATATTTTGCCATGTTCAGGAGGCAAAACTTTTTCGATTCCGGTAGTAATTTACAGGTGTTGAAAAAATGAAATCTTGTCAATTGTTTTTGAATTTTTAATTGTACTATTTTGTCGGCTTAGTTTACCTATATATCCGTGCAAAATTACAGCTTTCTAGCATTGATAGTCCCTGAGCAAAGCCGCGGACGGACAGACAGAGAGACAGACAGATATGGCGAAACTATAAGGGTTCCGTTTTTGCCATTTTGGCTCCGGAACCCTAAAAACGAGTGCAATTTTTATCGTTAACTTTCAAATGTTAAAATGAATAGAGTACATACACTGCAAGAAAAACGAATAGGATGTTTTGTCCTCTAAATAAGTTCGTTATTGTTCTCATAGATGGCGCTGACCTTGTTTAAAACACGCTATCGTTGTGCCTCTGTGATTTAGTTAAATACTTTCAACTTTTATTAAAACTTTTGTCATTATCACTATTTAATATATCATTTTTAAGATGTATCTTCATGAATACCAGTGAGGATACTTACGTTGACTATGTTATCCATCCAATTGACCGCTTCTTCCATCTCCATCATACTTAACACCCGTGCTTAACACAGACTGACTAACTGTCAGAGAGACTGGTCGACGCCACCGGAGACAACTGGCTGGCAGCTTCCTCGCACACAGGGGCCGATCTAGAATTTGTGGGGCCCTGGGCTAATACTACTTAGGGGCCCTACCTAATTACTCAAACCTCATGATCGGATTTTTTAAAATTCTAGATAATTTTTATTATCGGCAATAGTCTATTGTTTTCAGTTCAGGTTGGGAGCCCTCTGTATCCACGGGGCCCTGGGCTGCAGCCCAAAAAGCCTTTAAGTAGATCCGCCCCTGCTCGCACAGCGTCTCGGCATCGCCATACAGCGAGGAAATGCTGCCAGCATTCTTGGAACCATGACACAGGGGACTCTTTTAGATTTATTTTAGTTTTTAATTATTATTATTAAGTTTTTATTATTTTAATCGTTTGTAAATGTATTATTTGTTTCATTTAGTAATAAAAACTTTTAGCCACTGTTCTTGTATTTAGGTATTTGATTTTTTTGTTTAACTGCAATGTTTATGTGTACGTATGTAATTATGTCAGAAAATACGTAAGTGATGTTCTTAAATTAGCAAACCATTTATCGAGCACTTCCTGGTCTCCGATACAAACTGCGAATTTCGATTACAAGGTCATTTCTTCCACGATTGGATTTATATATTGAAAACACGAGCTAAAAAAGCAAATCAAGAAAAGGTCGATTTTTTGAGAATCGATCTTATTGAGTTCGATTTTTTCGTGAATCGATTTTTCAGGGCTCGATTCGGATCGATTCGAAAATCGATCTTTTCTGGAAAGAATCGCCTTATGATAACACAAACGACAGTGACATTTAGCGGGTTCAACTTATTTAAATACGCTCTTTCAATTTGAGGGGAGAGTTTACCGTATCGACGGGATGAACATAACGTCACTTGCAGGCTTTTTAACATAGGTTTAACTGAAGGGCTACTCCGAAACACAACGTTCGAAGTTCGTGTCGTGCGATCCCTCTCGCTCTCGTATTATATAGTATAAGTGTGAGAGGGATCGCACGACACGAACTTCGAACGTTGTGTTTCGGAGTAGCCCTTCTGGTCTTGAGTCCTGTCAGATCCATACAGGAACTGTCAGTTTAAGCTTTAAATCGAGATTTAAAAAAGCCTACAAGACGTCCTAAATGTTTGGCAGTTACGAAACCCATGAACATTTTGTATGGGAAAATGTTTTTTTCTTTTATTTTTATTTTTTCGTCAATTTTCCACAAACTGCACAAACATCATGCCTGTATTCCTAATGGGGTAGTCAGAGCACACGAAACGATACCGCTTCGGAGCCACTTTTAGCAATTTTAGGATTTAAGTTTGACGAAAATACCGACTTCAGACTGGTAGAAAATTATTTTCATGGTTTTTTGTAGTCGGTTCAATTTTTAGTTATAAATTTTTTAAATAGCACTCGCACTTTATAAGGATTATACCTTTGTTTCCTACATACGTTTTGAGTGCAAAAATCACTCTTATTATGACGTAATAAAGACGTGGTAACATATTTTGAGTGGCGAGCCAGATAAATATTTTTTCATCTCTCCTGTTCGGAAAGTTTAATTTTCATGGGTAGATAACCGGGTGGAAAATTGCGTTTTCTCCTCTAGGGTGGAAAGTATATATTTTTTAATTTTTCGGCTAGCCACGACCTCGAAGATAATTGAGTTACGTCAATGACATTTTTTTTCACGTTTCGACATGGCCATCTAGATGCACGTCGTAACCAACTCGATTTTTTTTTATAGTCGGCCATGGCAAGTGGCCAGTCGAAAAGGTACCGTTAGAGGTTGGATAGGTATAAGTAAATTCAATTTATTATTATTCTCGTTTTTTGTAGTATTTTAGTTTCCTCACAGTCGAAATGAAAATTAGAGTGTCTAACTCAGGTGAAACAACCCATTTCCCCTCGAACTATTGGCGCTCTCACTTCGTTCGAGCGCCAGAAATAACTCGGCTGAAATGGGTCACTTTCCACCCTTGGTTTATCTACTATTGCACTTGACTGTACATAGAAATAGCTGTACATACTTTAAGGCCGTAAGTACTGACATAGGGGTTTAGCATTAATCATACCCTTAAAAGAGAACTGAAACAATTCGAAATATTCACATTTTCCAAAATAATCTAAATACAACACAATCTAGTTTAATTTTAAAATGAGAAAATTTCGAATTATTTCATTTTAATTTTGAAGGATCAGAAATGATGATATCCGCACTAGAACTAAGGTTACTGACATAGCCCGAAGAATTGCGAAACTGAAGTGGCAGTGGGCGCGGCATATTGCACGCAGGACTGATGGCCGATGGGGTCAGAAGGTTCTCGAATGGCGTCCGCGGACCGGGAGACGAGCTGTCGGTAGGCCTCCAACAAGATGGAGCGACGAAGAGGAGGCTTTAAGTTAAGTTAATGATTCTTTCGAACTGATCTGATGCTGAAGCCAGAAGGTAGGCAACGGAACTCTGTTATAAAATAACGTAACTTAGTCGTGTTTGGGCTTAATGGAATCGTTGTGAAATGCACTTTGGCAACGAATAACTAAAAAGTGAGAAATAAAAATTTTTTAATAAAAAAGTCAAACCGACTCCAAAAAAATAAAAAAATAAGAAAAAATGGAACCAAATAAGCACTAATAACTCTTAGAAAAATCTATGGTTCACTCGATCAATGATGCATCTCTAAAACTGTCAAACTCGAAACGTCACAGAACTCATCATAGGTGAAAAATAATATAGGTACTCTATTCATTTTAACATTTGAAAGTTAACGATAAAAATTGCACTCGTTTTTAGGGTTCCGGAGTCAAAATGGCAAAAACGGAACCCTTATATAGTTTCGCCATGTCTATCTGTCTGTCTGTCTGTCCGCGGCTTTGCTCAGGAACTATCAATGCTAGAAAGCTGTTATTTTCCACGGATATATAGGTAAACTATGCCGACAAAATAGTACAATTAAAAATTCAAAAATAATTGTTTTTAGGGTACCTCCCATAGACGTAAAGTGGCGGTGATTTTTTTTTCTCATCCAACCCTATAGTGTGGGGTATCGTTGGATAGGTATTTTAAAACCATTAGGGGTAACCGACTACAAAACTCTTGAAAATATTTTTCTAGGTACCTCTACTAGCTCGAAGTCGGTGGCTCAGCACGAGCCAGCAGGAGTGGAGCAATAGGAATCTATTTCACCTACAAACAATACAATGGGTTTCAATCACTCCTGCTGGCTCGTGCTGAGTCACCGACTTCGAGCTTGTAGGTACCTAGAAAAATATTTTCAAGGGTTTTGTAGTCGGTTCCATTTTTTGTTATTTTTTTATTTTTTTGGAGTCGGTTTTACTTTTTTGTTAAAAAAATTTTATTTGGTCTGCTTTCGTTTAATATTTCTTTAATGTACTTTACGAAATCCCCGTTGCTTCTATAACTTGGTCTTGAACCGTATTTATATTTACGATCAACAATATTCTTGAAACTTTCAGCTTCTTTACAAAATATTTATACACTATAAACAATTTCCCGTGATTGGCCATTTACAGAAATACTCTATTTAAATTAACTCCCCATGGGAATCAATTTCCGAAAAATAACAAAGTAAATAAATATGTAAGTGGTTTTAACTGCTCTATACATATAAATCAATGAAAACTCAACGAGTGCACTCTTCGCGTGATGGATTGATACTAAGTCAAAAAGACAATTGTCATTTTCTACTAACGAATCCTTCCGATTTCCCCCGAAACCTGAAGGTTTTTCTAAGAGCTCACGGATTGTAAATTGGTGTCAAACTGACAAGAGGTTCAATGGGCGTGTTACAAAATATCATGTCGGTATTGTACGTCCATTAAATAGTGTCAACCCCTAGTTAAAAGTTAGCATTTTTTTCATTAGATAGGTACTGTTGTTATTTGCATTTAGTTAGTTAAAAGAACAGTTCTGCGATTATATACATAACATGAGCAAAACACCTTAACCTCAATGAATATTTGTATTTTCTGTTTTAAGCAGAACTACATTTTTAGTTTAAAAAAAAGAGAAAAATGGAAACAAGCTCTTTTGATAACCTAACCAACAAAAAGTTGGAAAACCCCCGACTTTGTCACTTTAAAGTTCAATATCTTAAAAATGGCAGCACCGATTTTGATGAAACATGTCTAAGAACCATCGCTAGAAAACCTTCTATCAAATAAAAAAAACCGCATTCAAATCGGTCCACCCGTTTAAGAGCTACGGTGCCACAGACAGACACACAGACAGACAGACACACAGACAGACACACAGACAGACACACATAGCGGTCAAACTTATAACACCCCTCTTTTTGCGTCGGGGGTTAAAAAGACAATCCTCGAATAAACTTCGTGTCCCACACACTTTCGCATTTTAGCGCCATCTATGACTGGCAGGTATTAACTGTAAGCGTCGGAACCTTAGCGCGGGTTGTTAAACACCTGCGCTGCGGCCGTTCTGAAGTTCTACACGTGGACGGTAGATGGCGCTTTAAAATACAAAGACTACTAGTTTTATTGCATAAATCTGTCTTATTTGTTTTTTAGGGTTCCGGAGCCAAAATGGCAAAAACGGAACCCTTATAGTTTCGCCATGTCTGTCTGTCCGTTCGCGGCTTTGCTCAGGTACTATCAATGCTAGAAAGCTGTAATTTTGCACGGATATATAGATAAACTATGCCGACAAAATAGTACAATTCAAAATTCAAAAACCATTTTTTTTAGGGTACCTCTCATAGACGTAAAGTGGCGGTGTTTTTTTCTCATCCAACCCTATAGTGAGGGGTATCGTTGGATAGGTATTTTAAAACCATTAGGGGTTTGCTAAAACGATTTTTCGATTCAGTCAGATTCAGTTTTTTTTTAGGTTACATTAGGTTTTTTTTTATTCGACTGGATGGGAAACGAGCAAGTGGGTCTCCTGATGGTAAGAGATCGCCACCGCCCATAGACACCTGCAACACCAGGGGGATTGCAAATGCGATGCCAACCTAGAGGCCTAAGATGGGATAACTCAAGGGCCTGTAATTTCACCGGCTTATTTTATTTTTGTATTTTACCGGTTGTCTTAGGTAGGTAATATTATTATGCTTGAAGGCGAAATGGTGCAGTAAATGAACGAAGTTGTTGTATGGAGACCCAAGCATTAATTCCTCAGTCGATGAAATTTTGCGTGGTTATTTTATAGTATGAGCCGTAACTAAAATATAAAAAAATCCGAAAAAACCACCTAAGTTAGGTATTTATAGGCTAAAAATCGTCACTACTTTTAAAAAAACTCGTATCTCTAAATGGATAATTTTTCTGAGTGCGCTTTATGACCATTCCGTCAAGGTTCAATTTTGTTCACGTATTGATTTGAGATACGAGATTTTTTCAAAGTAGTGACGAAACACAAATCTGTTTATATTAGTAATTTAATTTAGTTTCTGCTGGGATATTTTTTTTTATATTTCATATATTGTTCCAATACGTTACATGAGTATGTCTATGGTGAAGAAAGTTTGAACGGAGCATTTTTTTTATTTATTTTTTTTATTATTTTTTTTGGATATTTATATAATACTCTTTATTTATTGATACTTTATCATACTGTCAAGTTTTTTCGGGCTGAGGAATTACTGTTGGGTCCACTACCTTTATTTACTGCACTAAAATTAAAGTGCTGGCCGCTGAACTCGAGTATTCACTTGAAATAAGTATTCTAGCCAAGAAAAGAAGGAAAACCCTGACATAATTCTGTAACTGTAATTTTCTTTTTCTATGATATAAATAAAGCACCGTTAGTACCTACTCGCTGTTCTGACCTGAAACTGTATTTGACCCAATCAACTTTTTTACCCACACTAATCTGTCCGCGAATTTTTTCAAACAATTGCAGATTTTTGTAAGTAAACATGTTTTTTTTTCTGTAATTTAATAGATGGTGTACATGCATACTAGCCATCCTACGTAAGTTCAACCTATTAAACCCTGAAATATCTCGTTGGAAGTACGATTTTTTGGTAACACCACAGACAATTTTGGTAACGCAGGAGACGCACAAAGTTTCGGTAAAAAAGTTGAATGGCCTATTTACATGGACTTTGCGCATGTAATAAATCCATACTAATATTATAAATTTTAATGCGAAAGTGTGTTTGTGTGTTTGTATGTTTGTCCCTCTTTCACGCCGTAACGGAGCGACGGATCGACGTGATTTTTGGCATAGAGATAGTTTATGGGCCCGAGAGTGCCATAGGCTACTTTTTATCCCAGAAAAATGCACAGTTCCCGAGGGAACAGCGCGCGATAACCGAATACCACGCGGGCGGAGCCGCGGGCAAAAGCTAGTATTATTATAAATCATTACGACCGTTTCCGTACCCAAAGGGTAAAAACGGAAACCCTATTACTAAGACTTGGCTGTCCGTCCGTCTGTCACCAGGCTGTATCTCATGAACCGTGATAGTTAGACAATTGAAATTTTTACAAATATAACTGTGGCCGCTATAACAACAAATACTAAAAAGAGAATAAAATAAATATTTAAGGGGGGCTTATGCCTAATGAGTAATCATCGGATTATATGCATTATCAAAATATATGCACAAAATATGCACAATCAGAAACCATTAATTATTAAGAATTTACATTATTTTCACATTATATTTATATATTTATATTTTCTATCTTTGCAGCTAAATGGGAACATGTTGATCGATTTGATATTTTTTGTCAAATATTCCATTAAAGTCAGGGTATTTTTTTACTGGTGGCGTTATTTCAACAAAAATAAGATTTTCGTAGATAGTTTGAACGTTTCGACGGCATGATACAATACGCCTAACACTTAAAACAACTGAAATAAGCACTGTGAACGAAAAAAGTACCAAAATATGCAATCCATACTTCCATACTTAATATTATAAATGCGAAAGTAACTCTGTCTGTCTGTCTGTCTGTCTGTCTGTCTGTTACGCTTTCACGCCAAAACCGCTGAACCGATTTGGATGAAATTTGGTACAGAGATAGAATAGACCTTGGGAAAGGACATAGGCTACTTTTTATCCCGATACTCCCACGGGTTAGGGATAAAATCTCGAAATAAGAACCTCTGGGCTTAGAGTCATGAAATTTGGTATGTAGGTAGTTGGACGTATGGAATAACACATAGGTGACTTTTTGACCCAATATTCCCACGGGATAACTAGGCATAAGATCTCGAAATAACAAACGCTGGGCTTAGAGCCACAAAATTTAGTATGTAGGTAGCTGGACCTTTGGAATAACACGAAGGCTACTTTTTATTCTGACATTCCCACGGGATAGGGATAAAATTTCGAAATAAGAACCTCTGGACTTAGAGTCATGAAATTTGGTATATAGGTAGTTGGACGTATAGAATAACACATAGGTGACTTTTTGACCCAATATTCCCACGGGATAACTAGGGATAAGATCTCGAAATAACAACCGCTGGGCTTAGAGCCATAAAATTTAGTATGTAGGTAGCTGGACCTCTGGAATAACACGAAGGCTACTTTTTATCCTGATATTCCCACGGGATAGGGATAAAATTTCGAAATAAGAACCTCTGGGCTTAGTCATGAAATTTGTTATATAGGTAGTTGGACGTATGAAATAACACATAGGTGACTTTTTGACCCGATATTCCCACGGGATAACTAGGGATAAGATCTCGAAATAGCAACCGCTGGGCTTAGAGCCATAAAATTTAGTATGTAGGTATCTGGACCTCTGGAATAACACGAAGACTACTTTTTATCCTGATATTCCTACGGGATAGGGATAAAATTTCGAAATAAGAACCTCTGGGCTTAGAGTCATGAAATTTGGTATGTAGGTAGTTGGACGTATGGAATAACACATAGGTGACTTTTTGACCCAATATTCCCACGGGATAACTAGGGATAAGATCTCGAAATAACAAACGCTGGGCTTAGAGCCACAAAATTTAGTATGTAGGTAGCTGGACCTTTGGAATAACACGAAGGCTACTTTTTATTCTGACATTCCCACGGGATAGGGATAAAATTTTGAAATAAGAACCTCTGGACTTAGAGTCATGAAATTTGGTATATAGGTAGTTGGACGTATGGAATAACACATAGGTGACTTTTTGACCTAATATTCCCACGGGATAACTAGGGATAAGATCTCGAAATCACAACCGCTGGGCTTAGAGCCATAAAATTTAGTATATAGGTAGCTGGACCTCTGGAATAACACGAAGGCTACTTTTTATCCTGATATTCCCACGGGATAGGGATAAAATTTCGAAATAATAACCGCTGGGCTTAGAGTCATGAAATTTGATATGTAGGGAGCTGCACGTCTGAAATAATACATAAGCGACTTTTTGACCCGAAATTCCCACGGGATATCAAAGGATAAAATCTCGAAGTAACAACCACTGGGCTTAGAGCCATGAAATTTGGTGTGTAGGTAGCTGAACCTCTGGAATAACACATAGGCTATTTTTTACCCCGATATTCCCACGGGATAGGAATAAAATTTTGAAATAATAACTGCTGGGCTAAAAGTCATGAAAGTTGGTATGTAGGTAGCTGCACGTCTGGAATAACACATACGCTATTTTTTATCCCTATACTCCCACGGGATATTTCAATTGCCACTACCAGACCGATTAGTTTACGCGTGCGAAGCCGCGGGTAAAAGCTAGTAACGCTATAAAAATAGAATTATAATACGCATTTTGCATATCCAAACATGCAAATGCATATAATCTGATGTCTACTAATGAGTAATGAATGTTTTATAGATGGTACGGAAACGACTAGCACTTGGTCGGTTTTTTTATTTCACAGTGTGTGTAGTTATAGCCATGCTTTGTTTAATACCTAACAAAGGATATCCATACATAAGCTAATGTTTTTAAGGAGTCCTAAATGATTATTTGATAGTCATGAGTCTATCATCGCACAAAGGAAATGCAAGGTCATCGAAACGTCATTCGTTACGCAATGATTATATTGTTACTAGCTTTTGCCCGCGGCTCCGCCCGCGTGGTATTCGGTTATCGCGCGCTGTTCGCTCGGGAACTGTGCATTTTTCCGGGATAAAAAGTAGCCTATGTCACTCTCGGGCCCATAAACTATCTCTGTGCCAAAAATCACGTCGATCCGTCGCTCCGTTATGGCGTGAAAGAGGGACAAACATACAAACACACAAACACACAAACATACAAACACACTTTCGCATTTATAATATTAGTATGGATTGTATTGTACATAAAAACACATGAAAATAACAGAACAAAGGATGATAATAAACAGGACACAGCACAGAATATTCTGTGACGACCGGATGCACATATATAGATTACCTACACAAGATTACGCAAATGCATCTACTTCGCGTGTCCGAATCCCGACCAAACGTCGGGGTTGGCCCCATACAAAGACTGACCACTAACTGACTAATCATGACTAGTGACTGCCTCGAGCCCCACGGCGCCCGGCGGCGCATTTGAATCGATTTTACGCGGACATCGTGGAACTCACATCACTAATTCGCTCTTGAGACGTCACAGTAGATATAAAAAAGTGACACGGTTGGTTTTCATACAGATTGAGGTGTTTGCGTTATCTAGTGTGATCTATATCTGTGACCGGATGGCTAAGTGGTTAGAAATTGACTACGAAGCTTGAGGTCCCGGGTTCGAATCCCGGCCGGTGCAGATATTTCGATGAATAATGCTGGTTCTCGGGTCTTGGACGTTTAATATGTATTTAATTAGGTATATATATATGTATCTATATAAGTATGTTTATCCGTTGCCTAGTGTCCATAGTACAAGCTTTGCTTAATTTGGGACTATGTCAATTGGTGTCAAGTATCCCATGATATTTATTATTAATTTATTAAACTGACTCCTGACGAAGCCCAACACTGAAAGGAAGTAGGAAAATAAGTTTTGTTTAAAAATATTTCAGCCGACTTTACCTTTTCGTTGAGTGTCCTTGTACTATCATCCAAACTTATATCCGTCCAAATTTGAAGTTGATCCCATTAAGTAAAGTGTGTGAAATTAGACATACTTACAAGATAAACATACTAATGAACTAAAACAATTTCCTTGCTCACCCGCGACCTTGAGATAGCTAAGTCTATGCAAATTATGCGTGTTCATGCAGTTCCTCCACCTCCACACTGTAAGAACACACACAAATTACACAAACCCAACTATCAGCACCACCACAATACACTGACGCGTTTCGAACTCAACCAGAGCTCATCTTCAGAGTGACACAACCTTACACCATGCTACCAGTTGTTAGACTAACAAACCACCACCACTGTTTTAATTTGCCAAACAAAACAAAAAACTACCCGCACATTATTAATAAATTTTAACTGTGCTACAAAACTACCTTGATTTTTTAATTTTTATTTATTTATTGTCAAGGCATGTTTAACTAATTACCGTTGCTAATTCTTTTAGTTCATTGATATGGACCTCCGCAAAGTAACGCCTGATTCAATAAATTAAACATACTAATATTATAAATGCGAAAGTTTGTATGGCTCTATATGTTTGTGTGTATGTTTGTCCGTCTACGTCGAAACGGAGCGACGGATCGACGTGATTTTTGGGATAGAGATAGTTTATGCTGCGCAATACAGAAGGGCTACTCCGATACACAAAATTCGAAGTTCGTGTCGTGCGGTCCCTCTGACACTTGTACTATTTAATACGAGAGCGAGAGGGATCGCACGACACGAACTTCGAATTTTGTGTTTCAGAGTAGCCCTTCAGGCTTACGCTTGCACTCGCAGCAAATGCTGAGTCCGCTCCTTTTGCCACAAAAAACTACCTTCTGATTAGGTTTAATGTAGGTATGTTTTTCTTCTTGTTTATATTTTTTTTTTGTTTTTTGTAGCTATAATTGATTTATTTATTTCTTTCTTTATGTGACAAAAAGTGACATAGGCTACTTTTTATCCCGGAAAAATGTAAAGTTCCCGAGCGAATAGCGCACGATAACCGCGAGCAAAAGCTAGTACATTATAAAAAAAGTTCAGTGATGACGTCATATTGCAGGAAGATAAACGTCATTATCATCCCCTACATGCCGCGTCACGCAGTAAGCCGGTCCATGGTTAAAAAAAAGCATTGTCTATTGCCAATAAACAAAGATTAGCCCTTTCTATTATGTATTATTCTTTGAACAATTAAACGAATGCTATTCCAAAAACGTTTTAATAGGTTCCAGGATAGAGTGCATTTTTGAAGAATTGGTGCCGGAATTACTCCTTTTTGGTTCGATCTTTCATTGATTCGTAAATATGTGGATTATTTCTGGCATTTTAGAGTCAAGCTTTTAGCAAATATTTTGTGGATTATAGGGGGTTGAAGTTTGAATTGAATTGTTCGAATCCATACTTAATATAAATGCGAAAGTGTTTGTATGTTTGTGTGTTTTTCACGCCGTAACGGAGCGCCGTATCGACGTGATTTTTGGCATAGAGATAGTTTATGGGCCCGAGAGTGACATAGGCTACTTTTTATCCCGGAAAAATGCAGTTCCCGAGGGACAACGGGCGATAATCGAATACCACGCGGGCAAAAGCTAGTATAATTATACAGGTAGTGTTTAGCGAAGAGAAATTTAAAGCGGTTGAAAATTGGATAGTGTTTTTTTTAAACTGCGCCTGTGTCAGTTTCGTCGGACAGTCGCGCGAGCAGAGCGGTGAAGAAGGGCTACAAAACAGCCCGAAACATGTCGAGCTAAGCTCGATTGAAGACGTTGTTTTCCGTTACAATAACATTTATCATGGTAGTGGTACCGCTCCGTGCAAACCACGTCCGCTAGACCCTAAATAATAATAATAATAATAATAATAATAATAAAATCTTTATTCAATAAGACAAAATTGCACAAAGTAGGAATAAACAATTAACAAGAAGGCATAGGTTAAACATAGCACAATTAAATAAGTTGAGTCCTGACTCACAAACTAGGCAAGGCCTGTCTCTTGTAAGTCAGTGTTCGTCACGTATGCGAGCTAATAGAGTAAATAAGCTTGTATAAACGTTTTTAATCTGCACAGAACCATTGACCACTCATTTGTGATCATTTCTGCATCAACAATGGAGCTATTGTCATTCTAATGGGTAATAGGCATGTTCGAGGATTATACTCGGGAGAAATGACGCTTTTGTCGTCCGATTATGTCTATAAATATTATATTTAAAGAGCTTTGAGTATGGTAGGGTGGCCCGTTGAGGGCTACGGCATAGATGTCGCTAGTGTCACTGCTAAAGTGGCTAAATAAGAAACAAACAAGCTGAGATTCTGGGGTCCTAGTGAAAAAGGGGTTAAGTCTGCAGAAATTACACAGCTATTTTCTGTTTTATGTGTAAAGGGGTTTAAGTCGAAATCAGCTGGTCAACTTCTGCAGAATTAACCCCTTTTCCACTAGGACCCCAATCAAAAAAAATAATCAAAAATGCTTTATTTCATTCCACACAATCAAAGGGTAGGGTGACAAATGGAGAGGTGGAGCATAGGGGAAGTTCGTCATCTGTATCGTTGTCCAGCGGTGTAGCGGTATAGCACGCCGACGACCTGGGTTCGATTCCCAGCGCTGGTCTTATTTTTCTGGTTTTTCTGTGCACTATATTTCGGTTTGTATTTTCAGTTTTGGAAATTGAAGGATTAGCGGCGCAGGGGCATGTATAGGATAAATAAACAAATAAAATAAATATCATGGGACACCTTGACACCAATTGACCTAGTCCCAAACTAAGCAAAGCTTGTACTATGGACACTAGGCAACGGATAAACATATTTAAATATGGATAAATAAATACTTAAATACATATTAAACATCCAAGACCCGAGAACAAACATTCGTATTATTCATACAAATATTCCGCCCCGGCCGGGATTCGAACCCGGGACCTCACGCTTCGTAGTCAGGTTCTCTAACCACTTGGTCATCCGGTCGTCGGACGGATCTGGGCATGTATAGGATCTTCTAAGGAAAGGTCATTGGCTTCCGATTAAGCGAAAGTTTACGCGTGTTTGTAACTTTGTCGCTGTAACAGCTGAACAGGTTTAGATGGAAAAGCACAACCAGCACCGGGTTCCCTTTATCCCTACTTATATTATAAATGCGAAAGTAACTCTGTCCGTCTGTCTGTCCGCTTTCACGTCGAAACCACTGAACCGATTTTGATGAAATTTGGCATAGAGATAGTTTAAGCCTCAAGGATCAATATAGGATACTTTTCATTCCGATAGAGGGCGCCACCGCGCGATAACCTACATCCGCGCAGACGAAGTCGCGGGCATAAGCTAGTCTTGCATAATATCAATTCACCAAAATACACTTCGCATAGCTGATATCACAAAAATATTTTCAGCCGAATGTAGTTTTGCATAATCAATCATATACTTTGCATAATATTTTTTAGTTAGAATAATAATCGTTTGTCAGAATATTAAATATGCAGAACATTGTTTCGCCGATTTTTAGGGTTCCTTACCTGGAAAGAAAACAACGAAACCCTTACAAGAACACTTTGTTGTCTGTCCGTCAGTTTGTCTGTCATGATCCTTTTTCTAAGGAACGCGTGGAGGTATCATACTGAAATTTATACTAAACTAGCTTTTGCCCGCGGCTCCGCCCGCGTGGTATTCGGTTATTGCGCGCTGTTCTCTCGGGAACTGCATTTTTCCGGGATAAAAAGTAGCCTATGTTACTTTAGGGCCCATAAACTATCTCTATGCCAAAAATCACGTCGATCCGTCGCTCCATTACGGCGTGAAAGACGGACAAACACACAAACATACAAACACTCTTTCGCTTTTATAATATTAGTATGGATACTCAGGTTTACTGTCTATTGGAGCTGTAAAAAAAAAACTTCTGAGCCTACGCAATCGCAACATACAACCGTTTATGCCGCAAATTTCCGCAAATTTTTGAAAATCGCAAGGGAATCAAATCCTACAGGGTACTTCCCGTGAACTCGGAATCTTGAAATTCGGTACGAAGCAACGTCTAAGCACAGATAAAGGAAAAATCGCGAAAACCATAAATTTTTTGTTGCATCATAATAAAAATATTTTTAATAATTTTAAAGTTACTACCTACAGGTTTGTACGGAACCCTCGGTGCGCGAGTCCGACTCGCACTTGGCCGGTTTTTATATACATATGATAATGACATAGTATTTTGAACTTGTGTGAATTACATGCATAATAGTAACTAAATAGTCTATATCCATACTAAACTAATATTATAAATACGAAAGTGGTGTTTGTATGTTTGTGTGTATGTTTGCCCGTCTTTCACGTCGAAACGGTGCGACGGATCGACGTAATTTTTGACGTAGAGATAGCTTATGGGCCAGAGAGTCACATAGGCTATTACAAATATACCGGAGCACTGATCTGTTTCGGCGCGGAGAGTAAGACAGCCGGAGAAATTACTGGCACTCGAGGTATTCCAACTTAGGCCTCTAGGTTGGCAACGCATCTGTAATACCCCTGGTGTTGCAGATGTTTATGGGCGGTGGTAATCTTGAACCACCAGGAGACCCACTTGCTCGTTTGCCTTCCAGTCGAATAAAAAAATACACCATTTTGCTCCCTTGTGACACAAATAACTATTTTTGGTGGTATCGAACGAGCGCTTCACAGAATGTTGATTTCGTGCTAAGCTTAATGGAGTATGAAGGGACATACCACAAAACCGTCATGGCACTCGAACGACAATTCCTTATGCAAATTTGTTATACAGGGTGGCCCATTTATATCGTCAGTATGGGAAAGTCTGAAACTATACGAGATACGAAAAATTCTTCTTAGGAACCATGACATCAACCGTGATATTATCACGCCTGTGTTCCCAAATGGGGTAGGCAGAGCACACGTAACTTTACCGCTTCGGAGCCACTTTTAGCAATTTTAGGTTTTAAGTTTGACAGAATCGGTACAATAGTGACTGGTTGCTAGCTTGTCGCCTACGGTATACCTTCTTAACCTATATCCTCAGTCGCCTCATACGACATCCATGGAAGAAATGGAGAGGATCTCACTACATTCCAATTAATCGACATGATCCTGATGAGTCATAATACAATATAATATGAAAAAACCGGCCAAGAGCGTGTCGGACACGCCCAAAATAGGGTTCCGTAGCCATTACGAGAAAAGTCTTTCTGTCCGTCTGTCTGTCCGTCCGCGGCTTTGCTCGGACTATCAATGCTAGAAAGCTGTAATTTTGCACGAATATATAGGTAAACTATGCCGACAAAATAGTACAATTAAAAATTCAAAAACAATTTTTTTTGGGTAGTTACCTCCCATAGACGTAAAGTGGCGGTGGTTTTTTTTCTCTCATCCAACCCTATAGTGTGGGGTATCGTTGGATAGGTATTTTAAAACCATTAGGGCTTTGCTAAAACGATTTTTCGATTCAGTATTTGAAGTACAAATTTTCATTAAAATCGAGCGTCCCCCCCCTCTAAAATCTAAACCGGTGGGTAGAAAAATTTGAAAAAAATTCAGGATGGTAGTCAGTATCAAACTTCCAAGGAAAACTATAACGGCTAAGTTTGTTTGAGAATTATTAGTAGTTTACGAGTAAATAGCAGCGTAAGGTATAAAATATACCAAAACTTGGAAGATTCCGTATAAAATACGAAATCCTTAGAAAAATATTAGTTAAATTTTTCATAATGGCTACGGAACCCTATTTTGGGCGTGTCCGACACGCTCTTGGCCGGTTTTTTTTAATCAATAAACTACCTAATTGTAATTATCTATTTGAATTGGGCTGAACGCCAATTTTGTTAGCAGTCTGTGTTAAGTATGATGGACATGGTAGAGTGGCTAATAAGAAAACATAATCAACGTATCTTCACTGGAATTCATGAAGATACATCTCAAAAATCTTTTAGTAGTTAGAGTATGGTAACGTAACATCGTAGGAACAGTAAGTAAAGTAAATAAAAGTTGAAAGTATTTAACCAAATCACAGAGGCACAACGATAGCGTGTTTTAAACAAGGTCAGCGCCATCTATGAGAACAATAACGAACTTATTTAAAGGACAAAACATTCTATTCGTTTTTCTTGTAGTATAGGTGATACATTAACATTTGAAAGTTAACGATAAAAATTGCACTCGCTTTTAAATTAAACAAACTACCTATTTAAAATTGTATTATTTTCTGTACTATAAAAAGAATGCCGCTTAATAAATGTTATTACTTACGTATATTTTAGTCCATTTGTGTTCGAAATACCGAGAATGCGTGTAACAATTTGACCGTTACTTGCAAGATTTATACGTAAATAAATATATGTAGGTTTGTGTGTGTATGTGTGGATCAAATCTTTCAGTTTTAGAATCGAAATGAAATTTAGCATAGGTACTTATGGACCTGGAGGCCGAGGAATTGTATGAAATTCCATTACCATGCAGGTTTTTTTAGGGTTCCGGAGCCAAAATGGCAAAAACGAAACCCTTATAGTTTCGCCAGGTCTGTCTGTCTGTCTGTCCGTCCGCGGTTTTGCTCAGGGACTATCAATGCTAGGTGTAATTTTGCATGGATATATACGTAAACTATGCCGACAAAATAGTACAATTAAAAATTAAAAAAAAAAATTTTTTTTAGGGTACCTCCCATAGACGTAAAATGGCGGTGATTTTTTTTTCTCATCCAACCCTAGGTATAGTGTGGGGTATCGTTGGATAGGTATTTTAAAACGGGTTTGCTAAAACGATTTTTCGATTCAGTAATTTGTTTGCGAAATATTCAACTTTAAAGTGCAAATTTTCTTTAAAATCGAGCGTCATCCCCCCCCCCCCCCCTCTTAAATCTAAACCGGTGGGTGGAAAAATTTGAAAAAATTCAGGATGGTAGTCAGTATATCAAACTTCCAAGGAAAACTATAATGGCTAAGTTTGCTTGTGAATTATTAGTAGTTTATGAGTAAATAACAGCGTAAGGTATAAAATATACCTAAACTTGGAAGATTCCGTATAAAATACGAAATCCTTAGAAAAATACTACTTATTTTTTTCGTAATGGCTACGGAACCCTATTTTGGGCGTGTCCGACACGCTCTTGGCCGGTTTTTTAAAGCTTGTATAAAAATGTAATTATTAACATAAATCTTATAATGCTTTGATAGTAGCTCTTTCGAGCTTGCTTCGTGATAGTGCATTTTGGAACCATTACCACTCCACATTATATATTATAAGCTAAATCAGTATGGTAGCTACGAACAAGTCGATCGGAACGAACACACTCACACAGACGCGCGCTCTACACGGTCTCTGAGTCTGGTCTGCAGTACCGCGAGACCCCCTTAGAGGCCGTGTAGAGCGCGCGTCGTTTCGATCGTATCTTCGTAGCTTCCATACTGCTTTGGCATATCCCTACTAATATTATAAATGCGAAAGTAACTCTGTCTGTCTGTCTGTTACGCTTTTACGCCGAAACCGCTGAACCGATTTTGATGAAATTTGGTATAGAGATAGTTTAAGCCCCAAGGATCAACATAAGATACTTTTTATTCCGGTAGAGAGCGCCACCGTGCGATAACCTAGGTCCGCGCAGACGAAGTCACGGGCATAAGCTAGTAGTAAATATTACAAGAATGGACAGTTTAAGGTTTTTATGTAATGGAATTCCCTCTGTGCATACATGAAAATAAAAATGTTATTGTAATATACGTACAAATTCAGAAGCCGGATAGTCGGCGCTTTTTGCCGACTATTCGCCGACTAGTCGCCGACTAGTCGCCGACTACGATAGTGGCCGGATAGTCGGCTTTACCGACTAGTATATTATATACTGTGACCACGCGCACTCGCCGTTCTTAACAGATGCCATAAGCGCACTAATTTGAATAAAAGGGGTCGACCATATGCGCGTGAGTCTCGCACCACCGCTCGCCCGAATTTAGACTCACCATTGGGGCCCTGGCGCAAGGGATCTCTTCAGCCAACTGGCAAAGAGACTGGTCGACGCCACCGGAGACAAGAGCCCTTATAGTGTAAGTTTTCGCTTACAAGATACGTCTCAATGGGGGCTATCGCGAATGAATTTTCCGCTAGAGGCGCTAGTGTAGCGTGAGGTCAACGAAATGTCAAATCTCATAGTTTTTGGGTGAGCCACGCGGGTTTATTTATAATTAGAATAATTTTGTGAATATTTCGCATTACCTAAAATTAATTATGGCAATTATGCGATAAGGGGCAATGAATGTCTGTAATTTGAGTCCTTCCTTTTTTTTGAACAAAACGGGATTACGCAATACTGTGGTTGCTCGATATGTTTATGGTACTGTTTTACGATGTATTAAATATGATTTTAATCTAAACTTTGTTTTCACGGCCGTTATAACAGACTTTTAAAAACCTCACGCAACAGTGGCGCCATCTAGTGAGAGAAAAAACGATAGCCCTCATTGCGTTCGCATTAAAATCTCAATTTGTATGGAAACACGAACAGCGCCTCCAGCGGAACGTTTGCGATGTTCCTGTTTCCATACGAATTGAGATTTTAACGCGAACTTACACTAAGGGTAAAGAGGGCTGGCAGCTTCCTCGCACAGCGTCTTGGCATCGCCATACAGCGAGGATGCTGCCAGCATTCTTGGAACCATACAGGGGCCTTTTTAGAGTTATATTAGTTTTTAATTATTATTATTAAGTTTTTATTGTTTAAGTCATTTGTAATTGTATTATTCGTTCCTCAATAAATTATCTGTCCTCACTATTTCAACGCGAACATATGCTTATTCGGGGCCTACGAAGTGCGAAATTCGAAATTTGTGTCTTGCCATCCCGTTTACGCTTATGTTATTTAATACGAGAGTGAGAGGGACGGTATGATACTACGATTTTTGAATTTCTCAGTAGCCCCCGTGTTTAAAAAAATCATAGATTTTGTGCTCCACACGACTATCCAGCACATTCGAAGTGAATCTACGGAATTTGAAAAAATATTGTCGTTTTGACTTATAACTTTTTTAGGGTTCCGTAGCGAAAATGGCAAAAATGGAACCCTTATAGTTTCACCATGTCTGTTCTGTCTGTCTGTCCGTCCGTCCGCTGATTTTTTTTCAGGGAATATCAATGCTAGAAAGCTGTAATTTTGCACGAATGTATATGTAAACTATGCCGACAAAATGGAACAACAAAAAATTAAAATTAAAAAAAAAAATTCTCATCCTGTCTTTTAGTGTAGGGCATCGTGTGATAGGTCTTTTAAAATTATTAGAGGGTTGCTAAAACTATTTTTCGATTCAGTGATGTGTTTTTAAAATATTCAACTTTAAGGTGCAAATCCCTGTCCCTGCCCCCTAAAATCTATACCGGTGGGTGGAAATTTAAAAAAAAATGTAGGATGGTAGTTAGTATATCAAACTTACAAGGAAAACTATAACGGTTAACTTTTCTTGAGAATTAACTAGTTTAAGAGTATATATAGCAGCCTAAGATATAAAATATACCAACATAATAAACATGGAATTATATTCCTTACAAAATACGAAATCCTTAGAAAAATATTAGGTACTTAACAAGCTTTTGCCCGCGGCACCGCCCGCGTGGAATTCGGTTATCGCGCGCTGATCCCTCGGGAACTATGCATTTTTCCGGGATAAAAAGTAGCTTATGTCACTCCCGGGCCCAATAAACTATCTCTATGCCAAAAATCACGTCGATCCGTCGCTCCGTTACAGCGTGAAAGACGGACAAACATACAAACACACATACAAAAAACACAATTCCGCATTTAGGTTTAATATTAGTATGGATTTTTTCGTAATGACTACGGAACCCTATTTCGGGCGCGGGACACGCTCTTGGCCAGTTTTTTCAAAACGACAGCTAGTTTTCAATATTAGCAAGGTGAATTCCATGCATCAGTGCACAATTGCCCCGCTCTATAAAATACTGTTTATTTTAACACAGTAAGTGAGGGTGGGGGTGGATACACTTAATAATGACTATCGAATTGAATAAGCATGCTTACACGCGTCATTTGGCCACACTGCAACAAAGTTAGCAATGCAGTTCAAATCGATGCGTGTCGTGTCGATATAATAATAATTCATTTACTTATCAGACAACATACATCCATTTATTTGTTAGTATTACACACGTACAAACTATGTTAGTTCTGTTCAGAATTAAAATCAATTCAAATTAAAATTAAATGTCAAATAAATAAAAAATAAAAAGAATTAAAATTGATGTCAAAGTTAGATACAATTCTAAAAGTTTGTCACCAGGCATTTTTGATGACATGTGCTTTGGTCCAGTGATGCAATATCGGACAAGATACATCCTCCGATATTGTACGTAGAAGGCTGTTACTGCTGCCCCTCATCCTATCCATGGCTGATGGCTCGCTAATCCTGCCGTGAAGCAGCAGTGCTTGCACTGTTGTGTTTCAGCGTGGAGAGTAAGACAGCCGGTGAAATTACTGGCACTTGAGGTATTCCATCTCAGGCCTCTAGGTTGGCAACGTATCTGCAATACCCCTGGTGTTGCAGTTGTTTATGGACGGTGATGATCTCTTACCTCCAGGAGACCCACTTTCTCGTTTGCCTTCCAGTGGAAATAAAAAAAATTGACAACCTGTTGAACATGCCATATCCTTTCTTCTTCTTCTCTTTTAAAACATGGCTTTCTGTCCTAATTAATAGGACAATTTCGCCAGTGTCAAAGTACTCTCTTTGAGAGGGACGTTGTACGGTGATTGTAGTTTTTGCTTGATAGTAAAATTCCAGAAACCACGTGGAGACAACTTGCGCATTAAAAAATGTTAGACACGAGAACACTATCAAAATTGTACTTCAACTAGCCAAAAAAACAGAAATAGCAAGATTAGATATTATCTTCATCCGCCATGTTCGAATGCTACAAAGCGAATCGAATAAATTTGTGTTAAATACTTGTGACGGTATACAGATATCATTTACTAATATACTGAATCTGTTTTAAAAAAAATATACCTCGTTGAGTCTCTTGCCGGATTCTTCTCAACAGAGGTTTTTTCCGAACCGGTGGTAGATTTTTTGACATTCATACCTAATTGCTTGTGCCTAAATGGAATAAAGATATTTTGACTTTGACTTTTACTTTGACATTAATATTTAGCGAAGAGAAAAATTAATTTGGTTGAAAAATGGATTTTCAGTGCTTTTTTGAAAATTCGATGATCTGTCTCTTTTCAAAAACGCTTTTCTCTTTGCAGCAAGTATGGCGCTACTAGCGTGTGACGTCACATGCCAGTAAGTCTTTCTCTATCTTATCTTAAAGTGCAACCCTTTATAGCTTTGTTATACTTAAAGATATCTTAAAAATTGTTATTCTGTTTGTTTACATGCATTGTCAAGTTTTAATTGTAAATGAAAAATAGTCAAATACCGAACTAGCTGACTCAGCCGCACGGTTAAGTTTGTGCGAATGTACATCTGTTTGCATCAATATGCCCATATCTAGTGAACTGTGGAAAGCATTTATCACAAATGTTAAACAATATGGAGTAAAGGTGACATTTTGACAACTGTCGCTACGTCGGTTGGAGCAGAAGGGCTTCGAAACACGAAATTCGAAGTTCGTATCGTGCCGTCCCTCTCACTCTCGTATTAAATGACATAAGCGTAGGCGGGACGGTACGATACGAACTTCGATTTTCACACACGTACACCATTGTATATGTCGGTCGCCTATCGTAGAAAATCCTAGGCATAATACTATCGTGAAATGACGCCATTTCATCAATTGGCTAAGGGACATCCGCCATATCGTTCAAAACTCACCGTTTAACGATTTGCCTGGTGATGTTTAGGCAGATCATGGAATTCCTAGGCATATCATGAAACGCCGCCATTCTATAATTTGGCCAGTTTAGACAGATTATGAAATTTCTAGGCATATCATGAAACGCCGCCATTTTATGATTTGGCTAGTTTAGACAGATCATGAAGTTCCTAGGCATATCATGAAACGCCGCCATATCGGTTCTGGCACTTCGCAGGCCGCTGCTGCGGCACGCCCACTTCGCTCCCTTGGCTCGTGCGTTATGGTCACAATAAAATTCGTACTCACGACTCCTCGCTTCGCTCGTCGCTCGTCGTACCTGATTTTTTTCTTTTTTCGGCATATTACGATGTGCCCCGCCCAGGTATAGAGCTACTCGTAGGAATATCGACGAATGCGTTGCTCTAATCGATCTGCTATATTGTTCCTCAGGCACATCGTGATTCGTGATATGCTTGGCCGACTTTAAATTGAATAAAAATATTTTGACTTTGACTTTTTGACAAGTAGGTAAGTACTTAATTCAAATACTGCTCAACCCCGGGTATGATACCAATGCAAATTCCAGACCTGATGGTTTATGTGGACGAAAACCGCGGGTTAAAGCTAGTAAATTGTATTTTATTATCTACTAGCTTATGCCCGCAACTTCGTCTGCGCGGGCCTAGGTTATCGCGCGGTGGCGCTCCCTACCGGAATAAAAAGTATCCTATGTTGATCTTTGGGCCTAAAGCTATCTCTATACCAAATTTCATCAAAATTGGTTAAGCGGTTTCGACGTGAAAGCGTAACAGACAGACAGACAGACAGACAGAAAGAGTTACTTTCACATTTATAATATTAGTAGGGATGTATCAAGAAACTACCCTTTTTCTGCTTTCCACGGTCGAGTACAGATCTCATTCAAACCCCAATACTTACCTCAAGAGATGCCATCAAGCGTTTAAAATTTTAACCCACCTAAATATCTTACCATAATACCGTTACCAACCCACGCGGCGCTAGCGTCTACGCTATTAACAGATCTGTTACTCAGCAAGTTTAGTTCCAAATTTCACCACCAGTAAATACATAAGTTTGTTTCCATGTAAGTGTTTTACTACCGTAATTATGGTTTCATATCTAAGACAATCTAAATCTAATTAATCATTAAGGTGCCATATGTTATAGTTGATATATTTTTATAGCTTGTGTAACCTTGTCACAGTGAGACGTCTTTGTAATTTTGTAAGAAACCACTGTGACGCTTTATTGTGATATGGTTTTAATTGAATTGCTTGAAATAGTTTGAGTATACCTTATGCTTGTAATTATAGGCTATGGTGGTCAAGACAATGATACGTTATAATTAACGTTCACCTCCGGGTTTCCCCGCGTAAAGCATAGAAATGGGACATTTTACTTAAACACTGTATTTGACTTTTATTTCAATTTAAATCTTGACGATGCGTGTTATCGAGCGGAAAAATAATTCTAATGCTATCTTCTAATATGAAAACAGAGTGATAAAGGATGGAAATTCAAAATTAGACAGAGAAAAAAGTACTTACTTAATTACGCGTAACGTCACACCGCCAGAAGCGCTTATAGAAAAAGAAAAATTATTTAATTTGTTCCCTAAAGAGAAGAATAGCGATTTAAAAAGAGACAGATATCCTCGTGAGTCCTCTTTTTAAGGTTCCGTAGCCAAAATGGCAAAAACGAACCCTTATAAGTAGTTTTGCCATGTCTGTCTTTCTGTCTGTCTGTCCGTCCGCGGCTTTCCTCAGGGACTATCAATGCTAGAAAGCTGTAATTTTGCATGAATATGTATGTGAACTATGCCGATAAAAGGGTACTACAATATAAAATAAAAATAATTTTTTTTAGAGTAGCTCACATAGACGTAAAGTTGGGGAGATTTCAGTAAACTGCAGTAAGCTAGTTGAGAAAGCAAGATAATACAAACATTTCCGACAAAATACGGCAAAACATTATTCGCTAAATCTGTAAGAGCTGACGTGGCCGGCTCCTGTCATAAGTGCTCCATGCTGCGTCAGCGTTATCCAAGCTGATGCTTCAGAATACGAAAACGACTCTAAACGTCATCGGAAGTGGCGAAACGTGGGAAATGTAACGTTTCTTATAATTACGGCGATTGAGTCCAAGGACGTGCTTGGATCGGATCGTCTCTGTGTCACGAACTCAGGGCTGCCGCTAAAAAACTAGAAAATATGACCTGAGGTTGGAAACAGTGCTCGACCGACGGTCAGAGCTGACCGTCGGTCAGCGTAGCTATATCTATGCAAGTCTATGAATGCGCACACAGCTACGCTGACGGTACGCGCGTGATTTGGTGCGCGCGTACGGTCGGTCGAGCCATCGGTACGGCTCGTTGGTCGCGCGGCGTCGGTCGACCGACGAGCTATGAGATTGTATGCATACGTTCAGTGCTTCGCTGACGGAGCGACCGACCTGTGTTCACCAAACAGTGTTCGACCGACGGTACGTCCTGACCATCAGCGCTGACCGTCGGTTGCGAAAATTCATTCAGTGCTACGCTGACGGCGAACTGCGACGCGTCGGTCGGTCAGGTCGGACGGACAGGTCGGTCGCTCCGTCAGCATAGCAATACAATGTTATGACATTGTGAGCTATGCTCGTCGGTCGACCGACGCCGCGCGACCGAGGAGCCGGACCGACGGCTCGACCGATCGTACGCGCGCACCAAATCACGCGCGTACCGCGTGTATTCATAGACTTGCATAGATATAGCTACGCTGACCGACGGTCAGCGCTGACCGTCGGTTGAGTACTGTTTCCAGCCTTAAAGTTATGAAATTTAGCATATTTTTTAATGGAAACCAAATGAAAACGATTTTCATGAATTCTCACGGTAATTTTTGTTTGTTACTTATTCACGCTAGAATGGCTGCACTGATTTCGTTTAAATTTGGAATGTAGGTAGATAGTACATTTAGAAACACATTTTCCCCCACGATAATTTTATAAAATCCCGAAATTTCAATTCAACTGCTGTGTCTGTGTTTCCCTGCCCGCCGCGCGGCCGCGTTAGGTATTCGTTTGGGATATTGTCTTAATCGCTCGTGACATAAGCGCTCGCAGCCATCCCCCCCCCCCATGCACATCCCCTCCCGCTTCTCCGCTTCCCACTAATGTATATCGAGATAGCTGTAGGCTTTTCAAGATTTGGTCGGTTGAATTTTGGGTTTCGTTGTCCTCATATTATACGAAAAGTATAGCACAGAAATCAATGATATTTTACAATCAAGATCTTCATTATAATTTCTATCCCTGTGATTTTTTAGATTTTTGTAAAAACGCTTTAATAGTGTGTAATTCTCGTGCAAAGTTGACATCTTATTTTGTCAACTTTTGAGCTCCTGTAATTTTGATATTACACATTTATATGAAAATCTGAAAAACCACAGGCCATACTTACAAAATTTCATCTACTTCTGTTGCCTAGTTTCCAAATGGGACCGGGACCACGTTTGTATGGAGAATGGAACGAAGAGACTTCACTTAATCATTTACGCATGCGAGGTAAGACTACTGTTACAATAAGACAGTGGTTTCCGTATAGCTTTTAATGAATATTTGAAGCGCCCGCGCCAGCCCTACCGAGGTCGACGACCCGTGACTTAGATCAACCCTTGTGAGTCTATTATTTTGTTTGTCCACTTTGTAATTATATCTAAACGTATTTTATTTAAGGCAGGAAGTAGAATATTTCGAAGGACGTCCTAAACTCTATACAGAGGCCGCATTGTCCAACGCGTAGATTCGCAATCGCGTTCGCCGTCCCTTTCTACCCGTCTTATCCTCGTAAGACCCTCGTCAAATTTTAGTCAATAGAAATGCAAACTTAAGGGCTGTTTCACCACTCATCGATTAATTTTATTTCACGGATAAATGTGATGCCGTCTCCGTCTATTCGAACAAAACAAACAGGGACCGCATCACATTTATCCGTCAAATAAATTTAATCAAGAGATGGTGAAAGGGTAGTGTCAACCAGTGAAATTGACATTAGCTTTGATGTACTCGTATTCATGTCCTAAAGTTAGGACGTTGGGCTTTACGAGGTTATACCGTGTGGCAGAAAGAATACATGAAAACGATTGTACTTCCGTGTGTTAGATTTGTCGGCGGCCGATTGTAAAATCCAACATTTACCTAAGTCCAAACATTTGATTGCACGATTGCACGTAGAACGTTGTCAAAGTAAGCGTCATATTGAATTCCCGTGTCAACCAATACGATGTCACTAAAACTTTTTTTTACGAAAAGGCTCCACAGTGGCTCGCGAGTATACTTTTTAAGGGAACAAGGGTTTTTTCATTTTTACTAAAAACGCTAGCATCTGTCACCCGCATAGTTTTAAATCGGTTGACAACCGTTCATACAATAAATACAAGTGTACAATGTACA
This sequence comes from Choristoneura rosaceana, assembly GCA_037349165.1. Taxonomy (NCBI): domain Eukaryota; kingdom Metazoa; phylum Arthropoda; class Insecta; order Lepidoptera; family Tortricidae; genus Choristoneura; species Choristoneura rosaceana. The sequence goes on along the minus strand of JAZBNJ010000006.1, from coordinate 3,811,732 downwards.
TACAAAAGACAGCGTAGTCTGCATCACGAGGGTTAACTTAATATTTACAGTAGGGTTGCCATACGTTCCGGTACGCCGGGACATGTCCCGTTTTGAATTCAAGCATGGTGTACTGGCATCCTGGCCGACAAGCAAATTGTCCCGCTTTAAAATCATGGTTATTTAGTAGGGGGCTGGACTTGGTAAATAATAATATACCTACAATAAACACAAGTAACTAGCTTAGCTATAGTATAGTCGATAACGTGCATTTTCCACATTGTAGCGAAAAGCGCCTACGAAAAGAAAACCCAACAGGCGGGTTGCTGGCATTGAATGACTGTGTTAAAAGTTATTTTATTCATTTAGTATCCATACAGTAAATCCTCCATTATGCGTTCAAAAACCATAGATAATGACCATCATTACGATATTGGATTATATTATGAACACAGCTGTATCGTAATGACCATTACGATACAGCTGTATCGTAATGAGATTTCATACATTATTACAGCACCGAGGTGCGCCGCGCTGCGCGCACGAGCAGCAGCAGGTCGTCGCGCGCGCAGCGGGCGCAGCTCGTGGGGCAGACATAACTACCTAAGTAGTTCTCGTTAATGCAGGTCATGGTTTTGGTTGGAAGATTTAATATATGGATGTAGATAAAATATTCTATGCAACTGTAAGTACTTAATTAGGCCTTAAAACATTCATGTGACCCTATTATGAAAATGACACTCGTGTTTTAAGGGCCCCTATTACGATACAGTTGCATAAATAACTACTGTGTTTAGGCAAGGACTATACCTTTAAAGTTAACTATTTTTGTAATATTTTTTTTCTACGTTTACTACCTTTTCTTTAAATGTCCCGGTCTGCGTCCGCACATTTATGGCAACCCTAATTTATGGGTACAGTCAGTAGCTGAAGTAGCTGAGCATTTGTGGTGCCCAAAGTGCGCACACTCTATTACCTTGGCAGTAGAGTTGTGTGTAGGTTATTATGAGCACCGTAACTGCTCAACCTCTTCTGCTGACTGTATTTCCCAATTTTCGTGGTTTTAGGGCTCCGTAGCCAAAATAGCAAAACGGAACCCTTATAGTTTCACCATGTCTGTCTGTCTGTCTGTCCGTCCGCGGCTTTGCTCAGGGGCTATCATTGCTAGAAAGCTGTCATTTTGCACGAACAATGTCATTTACAATAAAAATTTTTTAGGGTACCTTCCAAAGACGTAAAGTGGGGGTGATTTTTATTCTCATCCAACCTTATCCCTCCCTCTAAAATCTAAACCTGTGGGTGGAAAAATTAAAAAAAAAATCAGGATGGTAATAAGTATATAAACTTTAACGGTTAAGTTTTCTTGAGAATTATTAATAGTTTAAGAATAAATAGCAGCCTAAGGTATAAAATATACGGGAGAAGAACAAAAAGTTGCCCACCGTTAAAGCTTAGCACGTAGGTTTTAATTTCAATTAACTTTTTCCATTGTCACCCGAAAATTATCCATAAAAATGTTACGACATACATAGAATCGCCAATCTAAAACCGCTATTGTCCTGAACTAGGTCAAAAACGAGAATGCAAACTAGTTTTAGCGATAACATAATAGATTTTACAATGAAATAGAAATAGAATAAAAATAATCAGTTTACGTGTCAAAAATAATGTCAAAACCCCTTACGGTAGTGTTCCATTTAATAAGTGATTTTTGAAAGAAGCAATTTAAATTAAAAATGTTCACAGAAAGATTAAATAACCCGATGGCCATGAAAAAACTTTGAAATAACTAAAAAAGAATTTCAACATATCCAGTAGTCAAGAACTCTGTTAAGTTAGGTACTTTGTAACAGTTGGGACCCATTCGAAATTGACCAGCTCAAAAATTTACTACATATAATGTGGGTCCTGACTATTGAAGTTTAGTAAGTTATACTCGTAGTACTAGACTTCTTTCACCTATTTATAAAAAAATGATGAACTTTGAAAGACTTAATCTCGGAAACTATTGGGTCCATAGAGACAATTCTAGTATTATATTGTAGCAAATTTAGTCTTCTTTAAAACGTTCTTAGAAAGTTTTTTCAAACACTAGTCCTTTGGGGTTATAATCGCCAAAATTTGAAAAAAATATCGATTTCTTCGCGGTTTTTTAGATTTTTGACAAAGTTGCGTTCGGCGCTCGAGGTCACAAACTTGGATTATTCATTAAGCCAACATCATAAACAAGTCTGCAAAAATTCAGAACTACCGGATTTGACGCATACTGCCCCTATACTTTCAGGCGACAAAGTTACTGGATTACATAGCTACAATGAAATGATTTTAAACAAATAAACAAACATAATACATAATATATAATTATGACTACAAAATACTAAGCACGGTTCCCAAATAACTATGGTGAAGGTGTGCGCCACATCTTCCCATGTCTTACCTGAACGATCCTACTACGGGAGAGTCTGATGGAGGTCTAAATACAACTAAAGTAGACTCTACAACAAGAGCATAAAACGAACCATTATACCCGAGCTGTTCATAATAGCCAGCCGAGCCGGTACGGCGAGGGTGGATAGACAAGTCGAGGGGAAAATGGGTTTAATGCTCGAGTTTTACACTGCTTCCCACTTCGATTGAGAGAAAATTAAATAGCAACAGTGAAAACAACTGTTCAATATGCATTTTTAGTTTTATTCGCCTTTATTTTATGTCGCCTAGATCCAGCATAAATATGAACTTTACGAGCATGAGAAGTGAAAAAGACTTGTTTAGACGCTGTTTGTTTGTTTGTGGTTGAATATGATTTTCCAGTCCCTCCCAATTTTAATGATTCCCGCAAAACGCCGAATGTCATTATGCTGTGTGTGAGCCAAATGACGCGTTCAACCACGCGTGACTGGTGCAATACCGATATAATTCGTAGCACGATGGCACGCGGACATGTTTAATGAAATATGTGGTGCAATTGACAGGCGTTGACTCCGTTGTAACTGCGGATTAGAGAAATACGGTTTCTTGAGTCTTTGGGGGAGAAAAGTTCTCAAGTCGCGACCACGAACCGGAAGACGAAGCGTTGGCAGGCCTCCCACCAGATGGACTGACGACATCGTGAGAGTTGCGGGAAACCGGTGGATGCAAGTGGCGAGTTGTCGTTCATTATGGCGTTCTAAGAAGGGAGGCCTTTGTCCAGCAGTGGACGTGTTCCGGCTGATGATGCTGATGATGAGTCTTAAGGTCTCTACACATTACACTGCATCATATTTACCATCACCGAGCAATATGTCAGGCAAAAATATATTGTTGGTAAGGTCAACTGAGGCTATGTCGCCTACGGGTCGAATGCGTCCATTCCAATTATAATAAGACTTTCTTCCTCCTAGTTCCTTTATCTGGGAGTCCCAGATGACTGTCAGATTGGGTGAGAATAAATGCCTCACGTGTGATCGCCCGCTATTCTTATGATAACGCTTATGTAACCGCTACCTCTCATGACCGGTCCCTCTTGACCGCAGCACGCGCTGATGACATTTTAAACGTAAACACATGTAATTGCAATTATTTAATTAGTCACAATTTATGACAGATGGCGCCACGCGACGCACTTCTAGATCGAGCGTATAGGGTGATTACACTACACGGTCGTCAATTGATGTCCTTTTAAAAGGCGTTATCTTTTATTGAGGATCAACAATTTAAAATTAAAAACAAGGTACGATCAAACAAATAAAGCGTTTGCGATTGAAAAAAACATCTTAGAGTTCAGTGTGCTAAATGGGAGCGCCAATGTTCGCATACTCTTCGCTAGTCATACCGTAATTTTGGTCCGATTTTTTTTCCCACTGAAACCTTATATTTTTCTAAAAATTTAAAATGGTCATCATATAGAAAACTATACTTTAGGTTAGGTTTATTTTATAAGTATTCTAAACAATTATTGGAATCAGAGAAAAAAGAGTTATGGTTATGACAAACGATCGTTCTGACAAAAATTACATTCGGACTTTCGATAAGTATGCGAGCTAATATGGACCCGTGCGAAATACCTACCATTATTTTTGATCTTTCTTTCTCTCTTCAAGTGCCTCTTCAACTAGTGAAGGTTGGCAGTCAGCTCCGCATATCTGACTAGGTCTTTTGCCAGGCTGAACATCTTTGTGACGCTCCTAATACCTTTCCATACCTGTCCGTCCATATTGCGTAGCCACGATATTTTCCTACGACCCACTTGCTCTTATGCCTGACGCTTTTACTTCATTAATATAACATTTAATAATTTTGAAAAAACTTTTAATCAATTTGGTCATTTTCACCATCCATTGATGAGTGTTAACTGACGGTTAAATGTGATGCCGTCTCTATTTGTTTCGTTCGAATAGACGGAGATGGCATCACATTTAACCGCCAGTTAAAATTAATTAATGGGTGGTGAAACAGCCCCTTACTATACTATACTTCTATTCAGAGAAGTTGGTCCTCAGAGCAAAATGTCCTTGACCATTTTGGACATTCTTTTTACGGTGTTCATTTGAATTTTTGGTAAATACTCGAGTTCGTAGAAAACTCAGCGTTCTTTTCATTTTTACTTTTTACGTTTTTTTTACTTTTTGCGTCGCGTGAACAACGACTTTTTTGGGTAATTTTGGATTAGTACCCTATTGTTATACGAGTACTTATAGATACGCGCCACAATCATAATAATAATCATAGTCGTTTATTTATTTCTGATAATATGGTACCACTGTGGCGCGCTGGACATTCGACGGGTTGAAAAATCTTTTCCAACTGTAAAACCTCAATGGTTTTTTATACCTACAAAATAAGCTTTACCCATGTTATTTGCAATCATATATATGGAGGGACTTAATTATTCTCTGCATCGATCCCAGCTACACTGGAACCATGTGGTTTGTTGAGGGACGATGGAAAGAGGCCTGATGGTGTCACTTTGGTGCCGTGGACGTTGGGACGGTCTTTAGTTTGGGACGTTACCTGTGTTGATACTTTTGCCGCATCCCACGTCCAGGGCACCGCGCTCAGAGCTGGAGCAGCTGCCGAACAGGCTCAGATCAGCAAGCGCCGCAAATATTCTGGTTTGACTGACTACCATGAATTTGCGGCGCTTGCTTTTGAAACGATGGGACCGTGGTCAACAGACACGAAAAAAGTCTTGAAAGACTTGTCTAAGAGGTTAGTTTTGGCCTCGGGGGATTCTAGAGCTGGCGGTTACCTCGCGCAAAGAATAGGGATTGCTATTCAAAGAGGTAATGCGGCCTGCGTTCTAGGGTCCATGCCAGCGACATCACTTGACGACGTGTTTGCCTTATAAAATAATGATAAATTTAAGTTAGTTAATAATGATACATTAATAATATTGTAAATCTATCTATAGATAATTGTAAATCAAGAAAGTAATGTTATTTATTTCTCTCCATTTATTATTTGTCGACGGTGATATTGATAAAATTCCACGCACGCCACATTTTAGGCTCGTGCCTGATCGGCTACTACGATACTCGCAAATCGAAGTTCGTATCGCACCGTCCCTCTCACTCGCGTATTAAATGACATAAGCGTCAGCGGGACGGCAACATACGAATTTCGAGTTTTACACTTCGTGGTATAGGGTCAGATCCTATTGATAAGACCTACGTACTTTATTCGTTCGGCATGGGTTCCGTAGATATAGTAGGTTTTATACATTTCGATGGTATCTTGCCTTTTCGCATAATTCTGGTTTGCCAAATGTTTCACAGCTATCTAAATTTTTTCAGAACCAAAATTTTTTCACAATGTAATTTTCTAATGGTTTTATAGAACACAGTAGATTAGGTTACGTTTGTTTATGAAAGTTCTGAAAAAAATATGATTTCAGAGAAATCATGACTTGGGAAATAAAACAGTTGGTGAATGAAACATTAGGGAAAAAATAATTATACGAAAAGGCAGAGAGCCTTTTTTGATATAACCACAAACTTTTTTCATTGCCGTTATTGACGAATTTGGTTTAATTTATATTAAACAATTGTACGTGAAATATTGAAACGTAAAATCCACTCACATGCAGCCATTACATGTTATTAATAATTTTATTAATAAAATAACAGGTACAATTGGCAAAGAAACAGTATTAAAAAAAGCATTTTGAACGTTGAAATCGCACAATAATATCCCACACACACACACACAAACATCACGCCTGTATTCCCAAATGAGGTAGGCAGAGCAAACGAAACGTTACCGCTTCGGAGCCACTTTTAGCAATTTTATTTTATTTTAATATCCCGTTTTACCTATACTGAACACCTGACTACGTATCCCTAAATTAAACAACCGCTACAATTGTCAACAATCGCCAAATGATTGCTATCGCTCGCGTGCCAATAAAATTTTGCCACTTTTTTGTCTGGCTGGATTTGGCGTTTTTTTCCCCATGATACCATCTGAGTCGGTAACCAAAACAATATGACGATAATTGAATACCTACTTTCACTCTTAAGAGAAGTCTTTACGTTCCATTCTCCATACAAACGTAGTCCCGGTCTCATTTGAAAATTAGGCAACAGAAGTAGATGAAATTTTGTAAGTATGGACTAGACGTAATTATCTATGCCTGTGGTTTTTCAGATTTTCATATAAATGTGTAGTGTCAAAATTACAGGACCTCAAAAGTCGACAAAAAAAAGACGTCAACCTTGCACGAGAATTACAAAGCATTTTTACAAAAATCGAAAAAACCACAGCCATAGAAAATATAATGAAGATCTTGATTGTAAAATATCGTTGATTTCTGTGCTATACTTTTCCTATAATATGAGGACAACGAAACCCAAATTTCAACTGCCCAAATCTTGAAAAGCCTAGAGCTATCTCGATATTATATTAGCGGGAAGCGGAAAAGCAGGAGAGACATAAAGAGAATATCCCAAACGAATACTTAACGCGGCCGCGCGGCCGGCAGGGAGACTTCTCTTAATGAATAACCAGTACCACTACCATGAGTTTACAGTGACCGTACTCGATAGCGACGGCGTAAATTATTTGTATGGAGAACTAGCTTTATGCCCGCGACTTCGTCTGCGCGGACCTAGGTTATCGCGCGGTGGCGCCCTCTAACGGAATAAAAAGTACCCTATGTTCATCCTTGGGGCTTAAACTATCTTTATACCCAATTTCATTAAAATCGGTTCAGCAGTTTCGACGTGAAAGCGTAACAGACAGACCGACAGACAGACAGACAGAGTTACTTTCGCATTTATAATATTAGTAGGGATTGTACAGCGCCTCTACGAATAATTGACGCCGTCGCTATCGAGTACGATCACTGTAAACTCATGGTAGTGGTACAGTGTGGTAAAGTGTAAGTTTTCGGTTATAAAATACGTCTCGATCGCGTTCGCGCTAAAATCTCAATTTGCATGGAAACACGAACAGCGCCTCTAGCGGAACGTTTGCGATGTTTGTGCTCCGATACAAATTAAGATTTTAACGCGAACGCGATCGAGACGTATTTTGTAACCGAAAACGTACACTAAGGGTATTAAGCTCGGTCGGTGCTCATAAATCTTTTAGAGAAATAACGAAGTAGTTAACGAAAACATTGAAAACTCACATAGCTTAGAGTTTCATGATTGTCTATCTATATATGTACAAGGCAAACCTGACTCACTGGGTTATATATCAACGCACAGCCCAAACCGCTGGGCCTAGAAACTTGAAATTTGGTACAGGGGTTCCTTTTATGATGTAAGTGAGCACTAAGAAAGGATTTTTGGAAATTCATCCCCTAGGGGGGTGAAATGGGGGGGTGAAGCTTATATGGAACTTTCTCATTTCTGGACTTAGAAGTATGAAAATAAGTTCTCGATTTCAATTAAAAATTATCTGTGTAGGCAAAATGGATAAAATTTCCCTCTAAAGGGGTAAAATAGCGCGCGATTACCGAATTCCACGTGGGCGAAGCCGCAGACAAAAGCTAGTTTGTTATAAAAATACTTCCGAAAAGATTAAAACTGATCGAATCATTACTGGCTTATAACCATAAGTTGAAATGTATATTAAAGTATTTTCAACCCCCGACGCAAAAAAGAGGTGTTATAAGTTTGACTGCTATGTGTGTGTGTCTGTCTGTGGCACCGTAGCTCTTAAACGGGTGAACCGATTAGATTGCGATTTTTTTATTTGAAAGCGATTTTTCTAGCGATGAACATGTTTCATCAAAATCGATTTAGAAGTTTTTGAGATATTGAACTTTGAAGTCAAAGTCGGTTAGATTATTTTAAATATGAACTCTCATTGGCAACTTCAAAAAAACAACAAAAATATAGTCCAATTTCTTAAATCCTATTAAGATGAATATCAAATTGACTGTAACGACGTAAGTATACACCAGATTTGAAGTTTTTACGCCTTTTTATAACGCACAGTTGATGGTTCAGTGGTAATTAAATTATTTCTGTCACACGCTTGTAGCAGCTTAAATAAATGACGTGAGTAATACGTACGCAGGTGCGTATAGGTAAGGGCGATCGAACACTAACGACCGCAACGCAACTATTGTAATCGTAAAAAAAAACTAGCTTTTTCTGATTACTTTTTTTCATCATCATCATACCAGCCTATATACGTCTCACTGCTGGACACAGGCCGCTCAGAACAAGAGGTCTTGGGCCATAGTTCCCACGCGAGCCCAGTGCGGATTGGGAACTTCACACGCACCATTGAATTGCTTCACAGGTGTGCAAGTTTCAAATGTAATTTCGCACGTGTATTTCGAAAAACCCAGAGGTGCGAGCTGGGCTTTGAACCCAGCTTGAGAGGCGATAGGTCAAACTACTAGGCCACCACGGCTTGTTATATTTTCTTAGTTTTTTTCTTTATGGCTCAGATTGTTGAAAATTTTAGGGATAAAAAGTGGTCTTTTTTTATTCGACTGGAAGGCAAACGAGCAAGTGGGTTTCCTGGTGGTAAGAGATCACCACCGCCCATAAACATCTGCAACACCAGGGGTATTGCAGATGCGTTGCCAACCTAGAGGCCTAAGATGGAATACCTCAAGTGCCAGTAATTTCACCGGCTTTTAAATAGAATAGAAATAGAATAGAAAAACGTTTATTCACATTTCACAAATTACCTATTTTTGTGCCTATGTTATTTCAAACTTCCATGGACACACTACAACAGGGGTCACCAACTGGCGGTTCGTAGTCCGGATCCGAACCGCCGACTTATTTTTGTGCGGATCTTAAATATCGGTAACTTGTATTATACTGAGACATAGTTTAATAAAATGTATCCCGCGCTTTTATTGTCTTAGTTGCCTTCAATTCGATAACGGACGACCGTGCCGTGATAATAATTTTATTTTAAAAACAGTACACTACCATGTGTTTACAGTGACCGTACTCGATAGCGACGGCGTAAATTATTTGTATGGAGAATTGTACAGTGCCTCTACAAATAATTTAAGCCGTCGCTATCGAGTCCGATCACTGTAAACTCATAGTAGCGGTCGGTACTCAAAAGTCGTTTAGAGAAATAACGAAGTAGGTAACGTAAACATTGAAAACTCACATAGCTTAGAGTTTCAATATTTGTCATAAAAATACTTCCGAAAAGATTAAAACTGATATTTATTACAAAATTATTTCATTTCATCTCTTAGTGGTTATAATTACTTAGGTAAGGACTTACCTGGGTAAGTCAACATCTTTAATCCTTTGGGACTGACTATCAATATGAACCATACAGTATCACTACCATGAGCTTACAGGGACCGTACTCGATAGCGACGGCGTAAATTATTTGTAGAGGCGCTGTACAATTCTCCATACAAATAATTTACGCCGTCGCCATAGAGTACGGTCACTGTAAACTCATGGTAGTGGTACTGGACCCGTATGGAAACTATTTGGTGATCGGTTTTTGGAGTCATTTGTATTTTTTATTTCAACTAAAAATTTCAAACCGTAAAACCCATATCGAAAAAATAAGAAACTTAAGTACTTAAGTGACTAAATAAGAAACAAACAAGCTGAGATATGTGGCGCATACGAGAAATTTGTGACTGTACTCCTGTCCAGTGCTGGTGCTATATCGCTAGTTATAGCACGTGGCACAGAATGCCGAGGACCTGAGTTCTATTCCCAGCGTTGGTCTATTTTTCTGGTTTTTCTAATGTATGTTTCAGTTTGTATTTTCGATACTAATTAGTGACCCACGCACTAGAACTTATAAACATTACCAGTAATTTGAACTAGTACAAAACGAATGTATGCAGCCATCTTTACTGTGGGCAACGTAATAGAATTATCGGTTTATTTTAATTCCATAATTGGGTAAATCTGAATAGAGCAGCAAAATGAAGTGTAACCATCGACATTTATGTATATGTCGGCGGCCGATCGTAAATCCGCCAGATCACGAAATTCCTAGGCATATCGTGAAATGGCGCCATTTCATGAATTGGCTAAGGGACTTCCGCCATATCGTTAAAAACTCACCGTTTGACGATCTGCCTAGTGACGTTTAGGCAGACCATGAAATTCCTAGGCATATCATGAAACGCCGCCATTTCACACTTTTGTACCTGCTCACTGTATGCCATCTGACCATTTTATACAAAACTTCAAACATGAATTGACAGCGACAAGGTAGTAAAGTGTATTGTTTGACCTCGAAAGTACCTGAACGAAATCGTTCGTTTGTAATATTCCTAAAATTGGAACGAATTCGATTTTTTGTTGGAACCACTGTTCGACAGACGCCATTTATGAATAATAATAACCCTTTTGACGATGAATTTTTGTAACGTTTAAAATTAAAATATTATATAGTTTTGGGATTTTGTACCAATTTTGTGAGACCCATCCTCATCCACCATATCAGTCTTAGGACGTCCACCGTTGGACATAGGCCTCCCCCATAGATCTCCAGTTGCCTCGATTGGAAGCAGCCTGCAACCAACTGTCATCTCGATTATTTAGAAAAATATTTCTAATAAAGAAAAAAAAAACAGTTGCATTTCCTTGATCCATAACAAAAAAAATGCACCTCTTCGAAACAGGTTTTGCGAATAGGGATGTCGACACCACCAATCAACTGACGTACTTTTTTTGAGCTGTCAAAACACAATCCTCCCATAGAGTTTCAATGGCAATAGCGACTTATGGCGTCATAACTCGCTATTTGTTCGCCAACTCAATCAATTAACTATTATTTGTTTTAAAGCAACAAAAAAACTAATTTTACAGTAAATCGTGAATTTAATCTGGTTTTCATGGCTAAAATAAAGCATTTTTTTTACTGCAGTTGTGTCTTCGAATTATTTTTTAATGGCGTCAACATCCCTATTCCTTCTGTCATTATTAGTTTTTAAGAAGAACACCTGTTACATTAAATTCTGTCCTTGCTTTAGGGCCCAAAAGGAAGATTTAAAAATAGAAAACTTTCCTTTAATTTTAGATTACGTGAGCGCTTTTACAAAAATAAGTGACGTTTTTTTCCATGCTTATTATACCCTAGCCGAATTCGGCGCACTGTAAATAACATACATAATATGAAGGGTTCACGGAAATAACAAACATGTCTAGTCACTTTTTTTTTAATTTGAGATTTTAATCTCAAAATGTAGAGCTCGCAAATTACTATGACTTACCATTGAATTAAATAATCTGAAAACATTATAAATTGCATTTTTTTAACTTTTAAAGAAATGGTAACCATAGCAATTTTATTGTTCGTGATGACTAACTTTCAAACCGCTATAACGCAAAAAATTGCTCAGGTGACTAGACATTCTTTCCGTGGACCCTTCATATACAATCTTGTATGCACTATTTTCTGCGATAAACTTTTTGTTATTCCTGATCTTATAAATAGTAAAACCATAATTTTATTTAACCAGACCTCAAATAATCAAATACTCCGCGGTATTAGATGATTTTAAGTGTTTTCTGTACAAAATTAGGCCCTGCCCGGTACTGATTACAAAAAAAGCCCCTATACTATGAAATGACAACACTATTATTATTTATTAACACGGCAACACATTATTATTGATAGGGGCGGCAGATGTGCCAATGGCGGTTGCCTGTTAATAGTGACACCTAGCGGGCTCGAGTGACCCGGCAAAGATGACCTATTGTATTTTCAAAGGCATAAAATTAGAACGCGAAAAATTTAGCGTTATTTGATTTATTTGAATTAAAAAAACTGTAATTTTTCGTTCTTAGTTACAGTTTTTTTCCTTTATAATAAGGACTAAGTAAGTAAATTAAATTATAAAAATGTCTTTATTTGTCTATTCTAGGCCCATAACCCATTAGAACACAAGAAGCCGCTAATAACTATCATTCCAGCCTATATACGTCCCACTGCTGGGCACAGGCCTCCTCTCAGAATGAGAAGGCTTGGGCAGCAACCCACGCGGGATTGGGAACTTCACACACACCATTGAATTGCTTCGCAGGTTTGCGTAGGTTTCCTCACGATTTCCTTCACCGTAATGCTCGTGGTAAATTTCAAATGTAATCCGCACATGAATTTCGAAAAACTCAGAGGTACGAACCGGGGTTTGAACCCACGATCCTCTGCTTAAGAGGCCATAGGTCAAACCACTCAGCCACCATAGCGGTAAAAGTCGTTTTCACAAACTAAATATATTATTACTAGCTTTATGCCAAAAATCACGTCGTTCCGTCGCTCCGTTACGGCGTGAAAGACGGACAAACACACAAACACTTTCGCATTTATAATATTAGTATGGATTTTCTAGTAACTCTATGTAGATGTAATAACAGAGTTCCAACACTTCACAATTGTTATTTGTTGTTTAATTTTATAGCAACAATAAAAATAAAAGTAATACAAACTTATCGAGTAATATCAGATACGTATTAATTAGAAACACAATATAATTCACACTTTTAAGTATATTAATTGCTTTGACTATTTTAAAGATAATTTTTAAGGCGTTCTACTCAAAATCCATCTCTATTTTTAAGGTCATAAAATTGAAATTTGAATGAAAAATTATACGATATTATTGATATACCGTTTCCACTTGAGCAGATGTTACGATGTTGTTCTTAAGTAAAATACAAACAAATTTATGAATGCGTACACTTAGCTTTAATATCTATAAGCATACGGTTCAATTTTGCTTGATTGACAATATTATAAGTTGGCAACACTTGTAGTGCTAACAAGTAAAGTCAGTAAAAAAAGAATTTTATTGCTCGAAAATACATTATAAGGTTAAATTTAAACGGTTTCCTAAAGCATTTATAATTCGACAGTTTGGGTTTTTACTTTTTTCATGACCAAATGTCTGTTTATTTTTTGTTTATTTAAAAAGTTATTTAAAGAAAATCGACCTTTAGTCATAGACATTACAGTTTGGTTAGGTATCTCGCATACTCTTGTTTGCCCGAAACTCACTTAGCATACGTTTCGCATATTTTTTTTAACCAGAATAATTACTTCGCATAAGGCGTAGGTATTCGGCATAAGTCATTTGGCATAATGATAAAGAAACCATCACACTGAAGCGATATTTGCAACTTTTATGTTTGGCATAGACTTTCAAGAATTGTTGTAATTTTTTTGACCAACAATAATTTTTTCGTTGGTGTGCTTGCAAGCTTGCTTTTTCGCCATTTTCCCAAATTGTATTTTTCAATAAATATTATAATCAAAGTATGTGCGTATTTTTTTACATAAAAGGTATTACGTAAAGGTAAGAGCATAGTTTTTTTGTACTTATAAAAAAAACTGCAGCTGTGTCGGCACGTGCCTTTGCCTCGTGCTCTTTATGCTCCAATTTCTATTGTACACTTAATTCGACTTGAAACTACCACCCGCACATTTTTTTCAAAATCTTAAGATTTTTTTCCATTACCGAACGTCAAATCCATTGAAATAGCATCTCTATGCCCAAAATTACAGGGTTCAGTACCATGAACACCTTGAATTTACCTCTATTGTGTCCTTGTTTGAATTTGGAACTAGATTTTATTGCAATAAGAACAGTTATTTTTGCTCCAGCATTTATTGAAATATGAGCCTTAACATGAAGGCGTTCAGGTTGCGAATTACATACAATTCAATTTTTTTTCTTTATTAAAACTTGTATGTTGACAGCATTGTTAAGCTTAAGAAAGTACAGAACCAACTTTGTGGGTCACATATCACGGCCCTTACGCTGTTGAGATAAGGTTCAACTTTGTCCGTATCGGCGAAAGTCAGGAATGGTTTAAAAAAAATGATAAAATGTGCAACTGGCCAGTTCTAATAAAAAAAAAGAAAAATTGCGTAAAACTTGTAATAAGGGCGCGACCACACCGCTGCCTAAATAACGGTGACGGTGCGGATTGCAGTGACGCATCGTAATTCATTTTATAAACGTAAACTAAGGATATAGGTATAAATTTATATATATACCCTGTTAAAATAACAACATAAATTTTCTATTCGATAGATATGGCTGCACATACGCCCAACTTCTACAAGAAATTATCAGGATTTTTGTTTATTGTTCTATCAAAATAAATATAAATAAATTAATATTTTCTTATGTCGGCGGCGACAAAGCCAACACGCTGTCGCACGTGCCGCAGCTGTAAGCTAGTGCTGCGACAGTAATATATCGATAGTTTTTGTCGATATTATCATAGCAATATCGTAAGTATCGATACGATACAATACAAAGACTCTTTATTGTACACCAGAAATAGTAAGCGATACAGAAAACAAATACACAGAGAAAAAATTACACGGTAAGCAATAGGCGGCGTTATCGCTTAAGAGCGATCTTTTCCAGGCAACCTTTTTTTATTGATGTTGTTAATTTTGTTTTAAATTTTTTTTATCAATTAATTTATATAGCTCCAATTTATTAAATCTCCTACGACCCACCATACACAGCAAAAATTGAGATTGAAATTTATAACATAATGTGTCATAGATAAAGTTAATTTTTTTTTGTAAATTTGAATGATACTGAAAAAATTACACTTTATTCCTTTTTCAAAATATATAAGTTCTATTCCTAACAATATAGTATTATCACTTAGAACTTGATTTTATATAGACCAGATTTTATAGCCTTGAAAACCAGATTAATTTTCGATTTACTGTAAAATTAGATTTTTTGTTGCTTTAAAACAAATAAATAGATTTATGACGTCATAAGTCGCTATTGCCATTGAAATTCTATAGGAGAATTGTGTTTTGACAGCTCATAAAAAGTACGTCAGTTGATTGGTGTTGTCAACATCCCTATTGCGTCAGTTTCATTCTAAACTATAAACAGTTATATACAGTATCGACAAAATCCCCTCACTATTTAAACGCATTCAACCGCATTTCTTCTCGCAAATTCCTCCAAAACTTGCGCATAAAATATTTTATTTCGTTTCAAACAATAAAACTAAGACGGCAGCTGATTTTTTGTTCGCCACAACCAACTTATCCTTTGCGTACAAAAAAAAACACGTTCTTTTAAATTTCAACTTACAACTGATACCCTTAGGGTTTACATAGTGGGAATGTACCGGTAAAACTAACTTTGTGATTTTGCTCGCTCAATGCAGCCAATATAGAATTTTCTTCCCGATTTTAAACCGTATTTAATTGTAAATAGGATTTTACAATAACCAAATGAAGTGTTAATATAAATATGGTTAATTGAAAGCGTGTTTTACATTCGAAATCACCAAGTATTCGAGTTACTTGACTTCCACAAGAGGTCTTATTACGGGTCATTGTATGACCTTTAAATTAAAAAGTGTTAAATGTCGGATGATTAAAAAGTAATGAATGGTTCAATTATATTTGTGTTTGACAGCTAATTCCGTTATTTAATTAGAGGTGTAGAAAACAGGAGGTTAAGGTTTTTTTGAGTTGGTTGGTATGGATTTACTATCGAAGCAACTGAATCGTGACCCGTTCTAGAACCATTTCGTAGAAAAAGTACTCGTAATAGTGCCATCGCATTGTTTCACAAGGGAACTCTTATGATACTGACGCCCGATTTTAATGAAAATTTGCACTTAATTCATAATCATAATCACAATCATTTATTTATTTCTGAGAATATGGTACAATATCATCATCCCACTGCTGGGCATAGGCCTGCTCTCAGAATGAGAGGGCTTGGGCCATAGTTCCCACGTGGGCCCAGTGCGGATTGGGAACTTACAATATAGGTCTGGTACAAATATATGTTAGTAAAAAGTGTTACTTCAGCATATTCTGCCGTCATCGGCGTAGAAATATTTTACCGTTTTACCTATATCATTACAATAAAATAAAAAACATTGTTAATAATAAAAAAAGGTTAAAAAAACATTATTTAGTTTATCTATAAAATAAAATACAATTTGCCTAAATTAATTGTTTTTTAAAAATTCAGCAACAGAATTAAAGCACTTTATTAAGCAACCATTTAAAACATTCTCTTTTCAAATTTATGTGTTTGTAGCATCTTGAAATCCTCAGGTATTCTGTTATAAAATTTTATGGCCATGCAGTATACGTTCATGCCAAACAATTTTAAGTTAATGAACTAAAATAATTTCTTTGCTCACCCGCGACCTTAAGATAGCTAAGTCTATGCAAATTATGCGTGTTCAACACACAATACAACACGAACACGCATAATTTGCATAGACTTAGCTATCTTAAGGTCGCGGGTGAGCAAAGAAATTATTTTAGTTCATTGATATGGACCTCCGCAAAGTAACGCCTGATTCAATAAATTTTAAGTTACTTTTAAGTTGAATATTTCGCAAGCAGATTACTGAATCGAAAAATTCGCAACCTTGCAATGATTTTAAAAAGCTATCCAACAATAACTACTTATAGGGTTGTATGAGAAAAAGAAAATCACCCGCGCTTAATGTCTATGGAAGGTAATGAATATGTTTTTTTTTTCAATTTTTTTTGTATTATTTTGTCGGCATGGTTGCTACATTATATCCGTCGTTAATTACAGCTTTCTAGCACTGACAGTCTCTGGGCAGAGACGCGAACGGTCTGACATACGGACAGACATGTATGGCAAAACTATTTATAAGGGTTCCGTTTTTAAAAACGCTCGAATAATGACCATTTAGCTGCAGCGTCGTATTGTTTTTTTAAGCGTTGAATCCGTTACAAAAATGACGTCTGTCACAGATTCCTTTTTTGGAACACTCTTTATTTCAAATTTGAATGCGTTCGGCCATGCGCACGCATTGAGTGACATTCTGACGGCATTACGCCCCGTTTTGACAGTTGACATTTGACAGATTCGACTCCCTTACAGTGTCGCAGTTGACCAAGCGGAATAAAAAAAAACGGTTTATTAACCTGCAAAATCTACTTTTTATTTGTTTTAAATACCTTGTCAAAGGGCCTGTTGTTTGATCATTAGTTAAACAAAGTTATAGTTAAAATGTATGGCAAAAATAACAATAGTTAGCACATTTCAATGGAAATTTGACTATTAGTAACTTTAACTACTGATCAAACAACGGGCCCTAAGCAGACTGGTAGAATACCTTTAAGGAATAAGTGTTCGTTTTAAAAAAAAATATACATGCACTTTCTTTTTTTTTATATTTTGGAAAAACATGGTTTTTCCTACTTACAATCAAGAGTCTCTCTGACACTTGTACTATTTAATACGAGAGCGTAAAGGACACTAGGCCCTGAGATCTAAGTTTACGCGAGCGAAGCTGCGATAAATGTCAGTATATAACATCTGATTCAAGTCAGTCTTGACTTCCTTATAATTAGACTTTACTTAAGTACGTGTGAGCGAGACAACAGCAGCACAGAACGGGAGGGAGAGACAGGGATGGCGAATGCGCAAGTCTTTGAACAGCTGACACAGATTAGGGACTTTTTTTGACGTTTGCACAAGACGTACGAGACTAATATGGACGAATCGTTAACATTCTAAATTTGTATCTTCCCGTCCTTTCGACGGACGGTACGAACTTCGATTTCGTATCCAGGTGTTGAAAGTGCATACTGATACTACATAAAATAGCACAAAACACAGATACTTAATTCAGAATTCAATCTCCATACAAGTACGCTCGAGCAACGCACACAATAGACACTGCTCACGTTTCAGTTTTACCCATGAGAAAATATGTAGGTAATGTTTGGTGGATTTAGGATCTCTACTCCATTAGTTAAGCCAGATAGGTACTTATTTGTTAGCATAGCCCTTGGAGATATCACATTTCCTGCACTTTGAACCTTTGACCTCGCCAACTTACCCTCAAAACGGTAAAATTGGTTACTAAATGAATATAATTTAAATTTACCCCATTTTTAGGGAGAGTAACCGTTTCGTGGGCGTTTTTGACCAACTTAACTTTGCCATTGTGTTGTCGCTGTCGTCGCCCGTTCCCGAAGACTTTGTATGAGATTTAAATAGTTCCATATTTTTCCGGTTACCATTTTAAATTGGTCGTGCTTTATGCACACGATTGCATTGATTGACATACATTAGCATATTAAAAGACCATGTTAATGGTGCTGTCGTCAAAACTCTTATGGTTAACAGTATAAGGTTAAGTTTTGCTTGTTTTTACGAGTTATAATGAGGTAACATTGCAACCCCTGTGAATCCAGGCGTACGCGCGCAACACGCGATTTGTATTTGATTTTATATTATACTAGCTTATGCCCGCGCCTTCGTCTGCGCGGACCTAGGATATCGCGCGGTGGCGCCCTCTACCGGAATAAAAAGTATCCTATGTTGATCCATGAGGCTAAAACTGTCTCTATACCAAATTTCATCAAAATCGGTTCAGCGGTTTCGATGTGAAAGCGTAACAGACAGACAGACAGAGTTACTTTCGCATTTATAATATTAGAAGGGATTTATGGTACCTAATGTTATTTAGCATCTTGAGGAAACCTGCACAAACGGGTATGTGAAGCTCCCAATCCGCACTGGGCCCGGGTGGGTAATATGGCCCAAGCCCTCTCATTCTAAGAGGAGGCCTGTGCCCAGCACTGGGACGTATACGTAACAATCGTATTCGTATTCGGCTAAATCACCGAATGTTCGGCAAAGAGGTTACTCAAACTTTTTCTGTATTGAACCATGTGTTAAATGTGTTATTTTTACCCGACTGCAAAGAAGGAGGGTTATTATAAGGTGCAGTGAGGCTTTATATTATCTTAAATAAACTCAAAAAGAGACTTTTTTAATAAATAATAATCAAAACAAACGCACGTATTGAAGTTTTTTTTTTATTCTACTGGAAGGCCAACGAGCGAGTGGATCTCCTTGTGGTAAGAGATCATAAAAATCTGCAACATCAGGGGTATTGCAGATGCGTTGCCAACCTAGAGGCCTAAGTTGGAATACCTCAAGTGCCAGTAATTTCACCGGCTGTCTTACTCTCCACGCCGAAACACAACAGTGCAAGCATTACAAGTTTTACCATTTATTAGGTAGTGTTGCCGAAGAACTGAAATATAGATGCACAGAAAAACCAGAAAAATAAGACCAACACTGGGAATCGAACTCAGGTCCTCGCCATTCCGTACCGCGTGATATACCGCTACACCACTGCTGATCAACGGCACAGACACGAATTTCCCTATGCATCACATATCTCAGTTTGTTTTTGTTTCCTATATCGCCAATTAAGTAGTGACCTAGCGCCATCTAAAAGTAAAAATTTGGAATTGAAATAAAAAAATACAAAAGTTTCCAAAAAAACAATCTTAATTTGTGTTAAAATGCCAAAAACCATGCGTCAGACGTACAGCGTTTAGCACAGCGTTCATCGCATAAAACAACCGAGCGCTTAATCCCAGACAGTTGACTGTCGCAAATGAGAAAATGGCGCGTTGGAAAAATCAAAAAGCGGCATTCTCAAGCGGTACCGATCAGCTGCGCCAGCGCTGCAACAATGCCTGCTCTCCTTACGTCGTCCTTTGTCCCGCATTGTTCGCGATCGCATTCTTAGCCACTTCCGTGTGCGAAACAGACAAACAATAGGATACCCCATATTTTTTCAGGCAAACCAGTTTTTTTTATGTAAATTTTTGATTTATTTTTGTCAACAATAACCATGGGAATGCTTACGGAACGCTTTCTTTAGTTGCCTGTCAATTGTTGGACTTAATGTAGTGACAATAGATTCAAATGAAGTAGGAAATTATAATTGATGTAAAGGGCAGGACGGAACTTGCTTTATTTTTGTAAGACTATGCTGATTGGCTGTGATACTAACTAAGGCAGAATTGACGGAACTAAAGCGCGGGTTTGCCATTAAAAAATCGGCCAAGATCGAGTCGAACTCGCGCACGAAATGTTCCGTACCATTATCTATACAAACAGATTAGCAAAAAAAACGGTAAAAAATCAATATTTATTTTATTTTCATCATCATATTCATCACCCTATCTCATAGGCCAGTCTCCATTACCCATTTACATCTTTACAAATTGTACCTTACGGCATAGATGTCGATGCCTTTAACATTTTACTATTTACCATTTTACCAATTTCCTCTAGGGACAATAGGATATGTCAGATTATATTTGCATGCTTTGCTGTGGCAGATATTAATGTAGATAACTGTACAACAGTCGGATTCATCATCATCATCATCATCTCAGCCGTAGGACGTCCACTGTTGGACATAAGCCTCCCCCATAGACCTCCAGTTGCTTCGGTTGGTAGCGGCCTGCATCCACCGTGAAACCGCAGCTTTAACCAGGTCATCCGTCCATCTCGTTGGTGGACGTCCCACGCTGCGCTTGCCGATCCGCGGCCTCCACTCGAGAACTTTTCGGCCCCAACGGCCATCTGCTCTCCGTGCTATATGGCCCGCCCATTGCCACTTCAACGAGCTAATTCGCTTGGCTATGTCGGTGACCCTTGTTCTTCTACGTATCTCCTCATTTCTGATTACAGTCGGATTAAAAAGAGCTTATTTTGAAAATGTCATTTTTAGCACCAGCTATTGGAGTTCTCGACTGCATCTAGACTACTTAGCTTGCTCGAATTACGAGCCCCATCAACTGTCCCTTCTCTTTCTTTTCTCTTTCTTTTTCTTTCTTTCGGAATACCCTAATACCTTTAATAAATCACTACAAACAACTAGACTCACTCGATAATACATTAAAACTGATTCATAGTTAATAATAAAAATATTTCAAAATACATAGTCATTCGTAAGTCGTTACTATACAAACTTAGTTTGACCATTAGAAACACTAGCTTAACTCGGTCTCGTACAAACTTGTATGGGATTTTAGAAGGCAATGCTGTTGGCGACGGTAATGATAAGTTTGTAACTCGATGTGGGGAAGCTACCCTTACCGTATGAGATCATAGGGTCAAAATAAGGTTGATTTATATAGCATGAAACCGCTTTGTAACTTGTCCAAGCCGAACTGACTCCCATATCCATGGTTACCGGTATTTGCGAAATACCTTTTTTTATTATAGTTAAAAATCTGTACAAATATTTTAAAAATAATCGAAAAACCGTGTCTTCCCTAAAAAATATAAGATGTTAAGGGGCTGTTTCATTCATTGATTAGTGTTAACTGACGGTTAAATGTGATGCCGTCTCCGTCTATTCGAACAAAACAAATAGAGACGGCATGAATGGATGGTGAAACAGCCCCTAAGTCTAGTGGTCTAAAATAGTTTATAGTCTAAACTTCATTTCAATAGAATCTGACAATCCTGTAGACGTTTCCAGCCTACTAATATGAACACCGTCGACAGCCTAGGGCTTTGTGATGTGACTATTATTCTTTTTTGACTCCTTTTAGATGATAATCACAACAACAGGGACATATATAATCAAGCGTGCCCACGTTAGGGTGTCTTAAATCGTCTTAAATGTGTAGAAAATTGTCAGATTCCATTGAAACTGACTACTTTAGTAGTCTATGAGACAGACAGTTGTAGGTTAGAAACTGCAAGGTGGTTTGCTATGCATCCGTTGGCAGATGTCTTGAGGCGCGTGCGCAATTGACCTTTTGGAGGCAACTGTTAATGGTATAATGCACATGCCTGGTTGAGTGCAGTGCCTGTTGTTATAGATAACTAGTGCTTAACCTTTTTTTACATCATAATCGTACTAGAGCCAATCAACTATTTGACCGACACTTTGGGCGTCTCCTGCGTTACCAAAATTGTCTCTGGCGTTACCAAAAAATCTTACTTCCAACAAGATATTTCATTGTTTAATAGGTTGAACTTACGTATTCATGTACATCATATATTAAATTACAGAAAAAACATGTTTGCTTACAAAAATCTGCAATTGTTTGAAAAATGTCGCGGACAAATTAGTGGCGGTAAAAAAGTTGATTGGCCCACTAAACAAGATGTCGGATTCAGTTTGTAGCATTCTAACATGGTGGATGAAGTCGATATCTAATTTTGCTATTTCTGTTTCTTTGGCTAGTTGAAGTATAATTTTGATAGTGTTTTATGCGGCGATTAACCTTAACAGTGAACAGTGATCACAAAATTCTATATTGCTCTCGTGTCTGACATTTTTTAATGCGCAAGCTGTTTCCACGTGGCTTCTGGAATTTTACTATCAAGTTGCAAAAACTACAATCACCGTACAACGTTGCCTCTCGAAAGAGAATACTTTGAAACTGGCGAAATTGTCCTATTAATTAGGACAGAAAGCCATATTTTAAAAGAGAAGAAGAAGAAACAAGATGTCAATATATTAACTGGAAACCTGGAAGTTGAATGAAGGAAAGAATGGAGGGAAAGTCCGACTAATCACACTATACCGGGAGTCTTTGTCCGGGTTCGATTCTCGAGTTGACTAGAAGTTTTTTTTAATGTATGAATGCAGTTTTTCTTGTTACTAAAATCGATGACATGGTTCCTATGAACAGATCTTCGTATGTCTTATAGTTTCAGAAATTTCCCATACTGACCGATCTGAATGAGACACCTTGTAAGTATACTCATTCGCGCTTGCGCGCTCGCGTACACTATACCTACCTGGGCCAATCAACTTTTTTACCGACATCAATCTGTCCGCGACATTTTTCAAACTATTGCAGATTTTTGTAAGTAAACATGTTTTTTCTGTAATTTAATATATGGTGTATGTACATAAATACATGCCATCCTACGTAAGTTCAACCTATTAAACCGTGAAATATCTTGTTGGAAGTACGATTTTTTGGTAACACCAGAGACAATTTTGGTAACGCAGGAGACGCCCAAAGTGTCGGTAAAATAGTTGATTGGCCCACCTACACCATTTTACAGCACACAGCGCCGAATGGACTACTTGCTTGAATCAAAAACTCCATAGAAAAATCTTTTCAAGGATGCTCGGTACAGTACCTCAAGTATTTATTGAAATATTCCGATTTATAATTATTTTTCACTTCTCATGCTCGTAAAGTATGGTCATGCTGGATCTAGGTGACATAAAATGACTTTTTATGCACTATAATTCATGCACATAAAGAAAAATCTTCGTCTAAGACCAAGGCTCTATCAGGTGTCAGCCACAATCAAAAAAGTTTCTACATATTTTTTAAAATAATTTGTAATTTATTTAAAACTAAAACTCAATCAAAATAAATCAATAAAACTATAATAAAATATATAATTATATGTATAATTAATGCATGAAAAATAAAAGGTACATAGAAAGTGAACAATTGTTTCCACTATTGCTATTTCATTTCCTCGCTATCTAAGTGAAAAGCAGAGTGTTAAACTCGAGCATTGAACCCATTTTCCCCTCGACGTGTCTTTCCACCCTCGCCATGCCAGCTCGGGTGACTAAATGAACTATTAAAGTTATAAGATGTGAAACAAAAAACTGTCTTTTCCCAAACGCAAACTTAAAAAAAAACTCAAACAAGTGCAAATGAAGCTTTTTAAAAACTTCCAAATCTTACCCACGTTTTTTTACAACAGATAAAAAAAACACTATTATATTTATCTCACAGAGGGGTGAGATTTTTAAATGAATTAATAACAATTGCCAAAAAGCCTGATGTAGAACTTTCTCACAGCAAACGCTCCAGTAACTCATTTCGTGAGTACAAAGATTACTTACTGAGACATGGTACTATAGGTAGAACTAAAACGGTAGACTTATAGAGCAACCTTTTGTAAGTTTAATCTCAGGAAACGCCCTTACAATAAAAATAAAATGTATTACAACTGTATTGATGCGCTTCGGAAAATCAATGACAAGCAATTTTCAACTTTATTCCAATGGCACACGTCACGATTGAAGTTTACTCGGTTGTCCATTATTTTCCATAAGTTTCATTCATATGGTAAAAGCAGTGCTCCCGAATAACGCAATAAAAGATAGCACGCACACATAGACACCAATTAACATATTAATCTACACTAATTAACAGTAGCGCTGAGTGTACATTTTTAACCCTCGACACCAAGAGGTGTGTTAAAAGATTGACTGCTATGTGTGTCTGTCTGTCTACGGCACTGTAGCTCTTAAACGGGTGAACCGATTTGAATGCAGTTTTTTATTTGAAAGCAGGATTTAACCACGAAATTAATTATCAAACTAAAATTCACACTTTGTTAACTTTCTAACAAAATTATGCTAGCAATGTATAGCAAAGTAAATTTACAAATAAGTGTAAATGACAGTATTACTTGTCAATTTACTTTGCTGTACATTGCTGGCAATTATAATTTTGTTAGAAAGTTAACAAAGTCTGACTTAAAGATTATAAATTAAATTAATATCATAGTTAAGTTACAGAAATATGTTAATTTATCCCTTAAAAAACCTGGCTGCCGGAAACACACTGTATATTTTTTTAATTTTTTTATTATGTCTATATTTTGGTTGGTGGGCACATTAATTGCACCTTGAAAATTCGTCATCATCATCATCATGTCAGCCGAAAGACGTCCACTGCTGGACATAGGCCTCCCCCAAGGCTCTCCACTCAGACCGGTCTTGTGCTTTTCGCATCCACCGCGGTCCCGCGATCTTAGCCAGGTCGTCGCTCCATCTTGTTGGAGGCCTACCGACAGCTCGTCTCCCGGTCCACGGACGCCATTCGAGAACCTTCTGACCCCATCGGCCATCAGTCCTGCGTGCAATGTGCCCCGCCCACTGCCACTTCAGTTTCTCAATTCTTCGGGCTATGTCAGTAACCTTAGTTCTACTGCGGATATCATCATTTCTGATCCTTCAAAATTAAACTGAAATAATTCGAAATTTTCTCATTTTAAAATTAAACTAGATTGTGTTGTATTTATATTATTTTGGAAAATGCGAATATTTCGATTTGTTTCAGTTATCTTTTAAGGGTATGATTAATGCTAAATACCCTATGTCAGTACTTACGGCCTTACTTAGGTATGTATAGTCAAGTGCAATAGTAGCTATTTCTATGTACAGTCAAGTGCAATAGTAGATTGATAACCAAGGGTGGAAAGTGACCCATTTCACCCGAGATATTTCTGGCGCCAATAGTTCGAGGGGAAATGGGTTGTTTCACCCGAGTTAGACACTCCACTTTTCATTTCGTCTGTGAGGAAACTAAAACACTACAAAAAACGAGAATAATAATAAATTGAATTTACTTATACCTATCCAACCACCAAACGGTACCTTTTCGACTGGCCATTTGCCATGGCCGACTATAAAAAAAAATCGAGTTGGTCACGATGTGCATCTAGATGGCCATGCCGAAACGTGAAAAAAAAATGTCATTGACGTAACTCAATTATCTTCGATGTCGTGGCTAGCCGAAAAATAAAAAATAAATTAATTTCCACCCTAGAGGAGAAAACGCAATTTTCCACCCGGCTATCTACCCATGAAAATTAAACTTTCCGAACAGGAGAGATGAAAAAATATTTATCTGGCTCGCCACTCAAAATATGTTACCACGTCTTTATTACGTCATGATAAGAGTGATTTTTGCACTCAAAACGTATGTGTAGGGAACAAAGGTATAATAATCCTTACAAAGTGTGAGTGTTCTTTAAAAAATTTATAACAAAAAATTGAACCGACTACAAAAAACCATGAAAATAATTTTCAATTTCATTTTTAATTTTTTTGTGGTGGCGCGTAGTGCGCGTGTTGCGGCAGCCGCCGAGTCGCGTGCTCCAGTGATGAAGGGTTTCGAAATAACCCGAAACATGTCGAGCTAAACTCGATTTAATACGTGAGTTATCCGTTATAATATCATTTAATATAAAATAATTTTCTACCAGTCTGAAGTCAATTTAAACTGACAGTTCCTGTATGGATCTGAGAGGACTTAAGACCACTTAAACCTATATTAAAAAGCCTGCAAGTGGACGCTATGTTCATCCCGTCGATACGGTAAACTCTCCCCTCAAATTGAAAGAACGTATTTAAATAAATTGAACCCGCTAAATGGCGCTGTTTTTGGTGTTATCATAGGCGATTCTTTCCAGAAAAGATCGATTTTCGAATCGATCCGAATCGAGCCCTGAAAAATCGATTCACGAAAAAATCCAAGTCAATAAGATCGATTCTCCAAAAATCTACCTTTTCTTGATTTGCTTTTTTAGCTCGTATTTTCAATATATAAATCCAATTATGGAAGAAATGACCTTGTAATCGAAATTCGCAGTTTGTATCGGAGACCAGGAAGTGCTCGATAAATGTTTTGCTAATTTAAGAACATCACTTACGTATTTTCTGACATAATTACATACGTACACACAAACATTGCAGTTAAACAAAAAAATCAAATACCTAAATACAAGAACAGTGGCTAAAAGTTTTTATTACTAAATGAAACAAATAATACATTTACAAACGATTTAAATAATAAAAACTTAATAATAATAATTAAAAAATTGGATTTATATCTTGATTTATTGTTTTATTTCGCACTTTTTATTGTCAATTAACTTAGATTAAATAAATCACACTAACGTGAAGTATTAAAAACTACAATAAATCTAAAAGAGGCCCCTGTGGCATGGTTCCAAGAATGCTGGCAGCATTTTCTCGCTGTATAGCGATGCCGAGACGCTGTGCGAGCACTGCAGGGGCGGATCTACTTAAAGGCTTTTTGGGCTGCAGCCCAGAGCCCCGTGGATGCAGAGGGCTCCCAACCTGAACTGAAAACAATAGACGTTATTGCCAATAATAAAAATTATCTAGAATTTTAAAAAATTCGATCATGAGGTTTGAGTAATTAGGTAGGGCCCCTAAGCAGTATTAGCCCAGGGCCCCACAAATTAAAGATCCGCCCCTGTGTGCGAGGAAGCTGCCAGCCCTCTTGTCTCCGGTGGCGTCGACCAGTCTCTCGCCAGTTGCCTGGCCCTTGCGCCAGGGCCCTACGAACCGAGCGTCTCGACAAATAAATTATTATTGTTAATGATAATTTCAATTACTTGAAACTGTATACAAGGTTTTATTCACTGAGATTCTCGGTTGACCTTTTATCAATCAGTATGGCCGAGCGCTGCGGGCTCTCTGCCCTCTATCTCAAAACGGTTGGCCGTACGAATTTTTTTTTACACAATATTTGTTCCAAATTTTATGCTCTACAATTTTGCACAAAATTAATTGGACTGAACGCCAATTTTTTTGAAGTCTGTTAAGTATGATGGAGATGGAAGAAGCAGCTAATTGGAAAACTTAGTCAACGTATGTATCCTCACTGGTATTCGTGAAGATACATCACAAATATTATGAATTAACATCCAAAATTTGATATATGAAATTGATATAAAAGATGAAAGTATTTAACTAAATCACAGAGGCACAACGATAGCGTGTTTTAAACAAGGTCAGCGCCATCTATGAGAACAATAACGAACTTATTTATAGGACAAAACATCCTATTCGTTTTTCTTGCAGTGTATAGGTACTCTATTCATTTTAACATTTGAAAGTTAACGATAAAAATTGCACTCGTTTTTAGGGTTCCGGAGCCAAAATGGCAAAGACGGAACCCTTATAGTTTCGCCATGTCTGTCTGTCTGTCTGTCTGTCCGCGGCTTTGCTCAGGAACTGCTATGCAATGCTAGAAAGCTGTTATTTTGCACGGATATATAGGTAAACTATGCCGACAAAATAGTACAATTAAAAATTCAAAAACAATTGTTTTTAGGGTACCTCCCATAGACGTAAAGTGGCGGTGATTTTTTTTTTCTCATCCAACCCTATAGTGTGGGGTATCGTTAGATTGGTATTTTAAAACCATTAGGGGTTTGCTAAAACGATTTTTCGATTCAGTAATTTTTTTGCGAAATATTCAACTTTAAAGTGCTAATTTTCATTAAAATCGAGCGTCCCCCCCCTCTAAAATCTAAACCGGTGGGTGGAAAAATTTGAAAAAATTCAGGATGGTAGTCAGTATATCAAACTTCTAAGGAAAACTATAAAGGCTAAGTTTGCTTGAGAACTATTAGTAGTTTATGAGTAAATAGCAGCGTAAGGTATAAAATATACCTAAACTTGGAAGATTCCGTATAAAATACGAAATCCTTAGAAAAATATTACTTAATTTTTTCGTAATGGCTACGGAACCCTATTTTGGGCGTGTCCGACACGCTCTTGGCCGGTTTTTTTTCATTTTATAGTCCTAGTCTAAGATTCAATTTAAGAAGAAACAGCGTCTTTAAATTGCCTCGAACACAGAAAAACAATGGTATTTTTTTTTTTGAGTTCAAGCACAATTTAAGATACCGAATAAATCGTAACAAAATAAAAAAATAACAGAAAATGGAACCGACTACAAAACTCTTGAAAATATTTTTCTAGGCACCTCTACTAGCTCGAAGTCGGTGGCTCAGCACGAGCCAGCAGGAGTGGAGCAATAGGAATCTATTCCACCTACAAACAATACAATGGGTTTCAATCACTCCTGCTGGGTCGTGCTGAGTCACCGACTTCGAGCTAGTAGGTACCTAGAAAAATATTTTCAAGAGTTTTGTAGACGGTTCCATTTTCTGTTATTTTTTTATTTTTTTGGAGTCGGTTTTACTATTTTGCTATTTTTTTTTATTTCTCACTTTTTAGTGATTTCTAGCCCAAGCACATCTCACAACGATTCCATTAAGCCCAAACACGACCAAGTTACGTTTTTTTATAACGGAGTTCCATTGCTTACCTTCTGGCTTCAGCATCAGATCAGTTCGAAAGAATCATTAACTTAAAGCTTCTTCTTGCTAGCTTATCTAGGTATGTTAATCATGATCGTTTATAGACGAGCGAGCATTACTTAGCTTCGAAGAGTTCCATTGGTCACCTATGGTCTTCTTCATCAGGTCCAGGCTAGCAAATGATACTTTCTGAATGTAAATGCTCATCATAATGCTAAAAATTCCAAAATCGCCATAGGTCCACCTATAAAATTTGAGGTTTTCCCTCGATTTCCCTAGGATTCCATCATCAGATCTTGACTTGGTGACAATGGGGCCACCTCAGAAGAATACCCTTTCGAACAAAAAAAGGAATTTTGAAAATCGGTCCACAATTGACTGAGTAATAATCGGCGACAGAACATTAAACAAAAGACTACCGTATTTATTTAACACCTTACCTGATAACATCCGCCTAGAAACTAACAAAAATAAATTTAAAAAGATACTCAAAAATTACCTAACAGAAACTCTTCGATAAGACACAGTTGTAACAATAATTACTTACCTATAAACTATTATTTAATAAGATTAAATTTTTTCATGTTCTAATAGAGACTGTATCCTGCAGCCAAACTGTGCAAACAGTTTTGCAGGGCTATGTATAAAAGCAATGTAACATTGATGATAAATAAATACTTTTTCATTTTTCATTTCATAAAAAAAATATTACATATATATGTATATACAAACATTGGAACATAGAACCTCCTTTTGTTCAAGTCGGTTAAAAGTACTCATAATTTCTATGTATACTTAGTACCAACTAAGTATGTCTTTTAGAATTTTAATTGAATTCGCCATCGATCCTTAATAAGGCAACGCTGCGCGCAAAGGTCGCGTCCGTTACATTCCCGTACTGACCTTTGTTTTTGCGCCTTATTAAAGGGTTTCAAACACGACATTGTACTATTTTTAGTTCTCGCAGTTCGAGCTATGCGAATTCCTGAATAGAACTTTTAATAAACTAGTGGCTTAGCACCCAAGCTTCGCCCAATCAAAACTCCAAAACGTGTTTTCTACAGATGAAGCATTGCATCCATTGTTCACCCTCGAAAACCCCCACAAACTTCATTATCTATTCTGATTAGTTTATTGTTAAAAAAAAAATTTTAAACAAGCATTTTCGCTGACTGTACAGACGGTGTAAAAAAAGGTTCGTCACCATAAGGTCTATTTTCCTTTGTTCAGTATGAGATCTCATCTGCTTTAAGTACCGATTGAGTAGGACATACTGCGTCAACCTGTCAATCTACTAAACATAATCAGGTGACCATAGCAACCCTGCAACTACACGTTGGCACTTACAAACACTGACAATTAAATAGAACATTATTTGATTCACATTTGATTGAAACTTTTACGAAGTTGTTTATTAAAAAGGTTTTGTATTGATATGAAACTAGATATATGTTAGAGGTGTATACTACTTTGACCCTTGTTATCATGCCTAGTAAGTTTAATTTGGTATGCACTTGTCTACTTAGTACTTTGGTTTCAAAACGTATTAAGAGTCTATGACTTTGTAAAGGATAATTTAATAACTGACGAAGGTTTTTCTACCCCCACTGTCCACTGTACTTGCATTGTCCCCAAACTACATTTGCATAGCAAATCTCAAGTCGATGCTATTAACCGTTGAAGAGTTCCGTCATGCGGAGACGATCCTGGCTGGACTACCAGGATGTCACTACTAGATTATTGTATTGTCATTTGATTTACATAAGTATTCCTAAAATCGATCTGCGTCCGCATAATGAAAGAAGAGGGAAACCGCTTCGTGCGTAATGGAGAAATGTCTTCCTACAACATAAGGGTGAAGTTAAGAAGTGTCTAATATATTATCAATAGAGACCGGATAATATGCATTTGCATATTTAAGCCATTTTCAGCGCTAATAGCATATTTTTCCTAAGATCTAGTGATGATGCATATTATCGCTATAATTTACAGTATTTTTAGAGCGCAGCGGACTCATCGGCCGCGCGTCTTTTGTTTTGGTACGATAATATAAACGAAAGAGACAAAATGATCGTCACGCTCGCCTATCGCACTACTCCTTCCTCCCGCCTATTATGCATATTACTTTCATTGTTGACGCGCGTGCTCATTGATCTGCATTTAAAGTTTTTAGGTAATAAAGTAAAACTTAAAACAAGTATTTACTAACAATAAACTTAAATCTAAAGGAATAATATTTATAAAACAAAAAAAAATAGTCATTTAATGTTGCATATTCTGTCAGTTTTCGTGCATATTTCAAGCATTTTTCATGCATATTTGCATGCATATTTCAAGCTTTTTATGTTGCATATAATCCGGGCTCTAATTATCAACAAACGGCCATTACGGACCATTGTTGCAGTCTTTCACGCATATCGATACGAGTACTTTGTTTGCAATAACAAACTATTTATATCCAAGTGTTGATTTGATACCAAAACAGCCTGAAGCCTACTTGTACCAGCACAACGGCTACCCTCGTAAGTTTTCCTATTACCTGATACATTGCGTGTGTGGCTCATTAACCGTGGTGCGTTGAGCGTATTGACCGCGCAATGTATTTATAGTGAGTCGGTTGCGTCACTGATTGAGAGGGATCGTTGGGGCAAGTATAAGCGTCCCGTCGATAGCCGCCGGCGCATGATCGAGGCGAAATATCACAGCGGCCAGTTAGAAAGGTAGACTTATGAGGACCATGTATAAAAGCCTGCTTAAAAATTTACTTGACTACGTCTATAACCGCTACCTACAATAATAACAAAATAAAATTAATAAATACAATTAATAACTAATAATTAATTGACTACAAAATAATAATAATTAATAATAATAAATTAATTACTTAATTTAGTAATTACAATTTATTACTAATGTTATAAATGGAGAGTTTGCACGCAGCACGGATTGCTGAGGACCTGGGTTCGATTCCCAGCCCTGGTCTATTTTTCTGGTTTTTCTGTGCATCCATGTTTCAGCTTGTGTTTTCGTGTGAAATAGACTTTCACGGGATGACCGTAAAAGTAATAAAAATTTGGAGTTGAAATAAAAAATACAAAAAGACTCCAAAAAAGTAATCCTAAAAAAAATTTGTACAAGAATCTGGTGTTGGGGAATATTTTTTTAACTTGAATTTCAGAGTAGGTAGATTCTAAATCACCCAAACCCCGCTCTCATTAAACACACACATCATTCGCGCGCACCCGCTGCGCGCGCAGCACGCCGCCCCCGACTGGTCAAACGCTTAAAAAAAGTTACATCTCTATTCCAACACACTAAGGTAAAATTTGGCAACAATATTTAGAATTAAATTCTACTATTCAGTGAATAGTTCAATTTAGCAATGTGTAATTGATTTACTATTTATAAAAAAAAATGAAACTTTGTATGTATGAAATGAAGTTGAAGTGGGTTGAAGGGGTTGTATTGCACGCGTGTCCATTAAAGGGATTGTTAATTATTTAATGATTTTGATTGAATGGAAATTAAGCTATTGTGTAGTGGCATGTGTCGACTGTTAGGGCGCTGTCATGTAAAATCCACCATTGTACCCTATTTACAATGATGGTGACGATTTCTTCTTTGTCCCAAGCGAACCTTATAAGGTCCAGGGACGCTACGAAAAATCCTACGATCAGAGGGGCTACCGTCCCTCTCACTCTCCTATTAAGAGAAGTCCTTCGTTCCATTCTCCATACAAAGGTAGTCCCGGTCTCATTTGAAAACTAGGCAACAGAAGTATAGATGAAATTTCGTAAGTATGGACTAGACGTAATTTGAACAAAAAAAATGCTATATTTCCTATTCCACACACAACAAAAACGGGAATAGATATGTAATAGGTGTTTATTTTTATAGGCTTGTGAAGCGATTTTAACAAATTGGATTATAGTAACAGATGTGCACAACTGTTGTACTCAAAAACACCAATTATAGGAGCTGTTCAATCCGGCTTTCGGGTTACCACCTGCCTCGATAGATTTCTACAGTCCCCAGTACCACTACCATGAGTTTACAGTGACCCTACACGATAGCGACGGCGTAAATTATTTGTAGAGGCGCTGTACAATTCTCCATACAAATAATTGACGCCGTCGCTATCGAGTACGGACTCTGTAAACTCATGGTAGTGGTACTATGCCTAGGTTTAGTTTTACAGTACGCGTTTAACGTACGCGTAACGCGCCGTACCATTATCTATACAACATTAGATATTAGCAAAAACCGGCCAAGAGCGTGTCGGACACGCCCAAAATAGGGTTCCGTAGCCATTACGAAAAAATTAAGTAATATTTTTCTAAGGATCTCGTATTTTATACGGAATCTTCCAAGTTTAGGTATATTTTATACCCTACGCTGCTATTTACTCATAAACTACTAATAGTTCTCAAGCAAACTTAGCCGTTATAGTTTTCCTTGAAAGTTTAATATACTTACTACCATCCTGAATTTTTTCAAATTTTTCGACCCACCGGTTTAGATTTTAGAGGGGGGGGGGACGCTCGATTTTTATGAAAATTTGCACTTTAAAGTTGAATATTTCGCAAACAAATGACTGAATCGAAAAATTGTTTGAGCAAACCCCTAATGGTTTTACAATACCTATCCAACGATACCCCACACCATAGGGTTGGATGAGAAAAAAAAAATCACCGCCACTTTACGTCTATTGTACTATTTTGTCGGCATAATTTACCTATATATCCGTGCAAAATTACAGCTTTCTAGCATTGATAGTCTCTGAGCAAAGCCGCGGACGGACAGACAGACAGACAGACAGACGGACAGACAGACAGACAGACAGACAGACAGACAGACATGGCGAAACTATAAGGGTTCCGTTTTTGCCATTTTGGCTCCGGAACCCTAAAAACGGCAAAAAATTACGTTTGTTGTATAGGTGATTAAGGTCATTGGTATGGGAGGTCCCTTTATAATTATTTTATATTCATTTAATTACTATATTATATTAATTCAAATATACAATTATGATTAAACGGGTGGTTTTTGAAGTCTTTTTGTATTTTCTATTTCAACTCCAAATTTGTTACTTTTACGGGTATCCCGTGAAACCACATCGAAAATACAAACTGAGATATGAATGCACAGAAAAACAAGAAAAAGACAGCGCTGGTGTGGGGATTATAGCACGCAGCACGGATTGCTGAGGACCTGGGTTCGATTCCCAGCGCTGGCCTTTTCTGGTTTTTCTGTGCGTCCATGTCTCTGTTTGTATTTTCGGTAAATAAAACTAAATATTCTCTGAACAAGTATTTCAAACGTCTACCTGTTGCGGTTATTATATTAATTAACTAGCTTTTGCCCGCAACTCCGCCCGCATGGTATTCGGTTATCGCGCGCTGTTCCCTCGGGAACTGTGCATTTTTTCGGGATAAAAAGTAGCCTATGTCACTCTCGGGCCCATAAATTATCTCTATGCCAAAAATCACGTCGATCCGTCGCTACGTTACGGCGTGAAAGACGGACAAACACACAAACACACTTTCTCATTTATAATATTAGTATGGATTATGGATTGCGTCCAGTTCTTCTCAGCAGCAGCAATACGAGCGGTTACAATATATAGTTAAATGACGTTTTGACCGGGCACCCTTTTGTTTACGTCAGTTAAAATTGAACCAGAGTTAACCCCCGCTAAACCGCTACGGTTTGTTATGGCGATAAGAATCTGGAATTAACATAAAATTCGACACCTGTTAGACAATATGGCGACGGTTACAGAGAACTGCATTAAATTACATATTAATAACTAGACTTTACTTGCATTTATTCACAGCTATCTTCATATATCTTCATATATAAAATCCAGATAACTTATGTTTCATGGCCGAGACTAAACAGTGTGCTTTTCACGATCACTGCGAGGAAAAAAAAATCAGACGACCAACAATAAGAAACTAATGACTGCGTTGGACCTCCGGACCTCCCAATCGCCGTACGAAAAACAGTAGCAAAACTACTACATATTTCACGCCGGTATTCTGTGGGAGTGTGGTACTAACACAGTCGAGTCGGCCCGTTCGTACTGCCGCCAGCAAGTGGTTCCAGTGAGGCTCTACCACCGATAATTGACCGATAATCGAACATGGTCGACATTCTGTTAAAAGTAATCCGTATGTCACGACATTAGTTATGATAGTTGGCCCTGTGTGTATAAGGACCAGAGTCCGGTATTCTCGTAGCCATTCTGAGCTGTCATAGGGTCTTATCATTTTATCGACTACCGATCATGTACATTTTATCGATGCATTATGCGAAGACTAAAAGTAGAGGTAAACAATTATTATTATTATAAATAATGTGGATTTCTTATGCTTTTTAAAAAATTACGAAAGAAATTGCATCAAGAATTGCTATCGAACCTAATGATAATGTTATGTGGGTACTGGCCATTAAAATTGACAAATGTTATACACTGAACTGAAGCGATTTAATGTGAAATTGTTACCTTATATTTAATTTATTTGATGTAATGCATCGATAAAATGTACATAATCGGTAGTCGATAAATGAGAAGTCCCTATGACAGCTCAAAATGGCTACGAGAATTCCGGACTCTGATAAGGACTCAAATTTTCTATGAAATCTTGTGTGAAAACAAAAACCAAATAAAATGTAAATACTAGACAAAAATACCCACAGTTAAATATTTTGCAAAACTTACCACTGTATTGTACTAACACATAACGGGTCAAAGTGACCCGATAGGCGGTCACGGAGCGCGCGCGCAGGTGGTCACTTACCCAATTAGTTAAAAGTTAAAATGGCGACGTGAGAAATCATCCAATTTACATCGGCGCTACGGAAGTGACACCTGTTATAGCATACTCGGCTGTTGTATTGTTGTGTCATTTTTGATGTCACTCATCGGAAAGTATGCCAAAGTAAGTCAAAGTACGTCAAAAAAGCTGCAAATGGTGTTAGAGGCATGAAAATCGGAACGATTGATCTTTAGGCCATACGAATCAATTTGACCCGTTACAATAATGTACCTACTCTTTGCGCATAGTACGAAAATCATTACTTTCCTTTGGCTTAGCCGTAGTCGAGTAAAAAAGGAGAGTTAAGACGAGGTCATCTTTTTCTAAAAATTAAAGGTAATTTTATTGATAAAAGAAACTAAGTATATACATATTAAACATAACTTTCTAACAATAACTTAAAATAAAAAAAAATTACCTAAAACTAAAATACATTGTCCAAAGAGTACCCCTTAGGCAAGGCCCCGAAGATGCTGGCAGCGTTTCCTCTTTTTATTGTATATGTATTTTTTTTTGTTTGAAACCTATCGTGTGTGTTATGTAATGAAAGGGCTTACTATATTTCATTACACTTCAGTCACTTGTTTGAAATTAAAATAAAAATCATTTTCAAAATATACCAAGCTTGGGCTCCGATTATTCCCCACTTTTCGAAACGGCGTCGAAACATACACCGTAACGTAACGCTACGTAACGCTACCGAACAATGTTACAAAAATAATCCGTTACGACACAATAAGTGAATGAACATGAATTTGAATGAATAAATAAATATGAATATGAATAAGTGTCGACTTATGCCGTAACCGCTACTTGATATGGCTGTATGGAAAGAAAGAAAGAAAGAAAGAAAGAAAGATCATCATCATGTCAGCCGAAAGACGTCCACTGCTGGACATAGGCCTCCCCCAAGGTTCTCCACTCAGACCGGTCTTGTGCTTTCCGCATCCATCGCGATCCCGCGATCTTAACCAGGTCGTCGATCCATCTTGTTGGAGGCGTACCGACAGCTCGTCTCCCGGTCCGCGGACGTAATTCGAGAACCTTCTGACCCCATCGACCATCAGTCCTGGTGTGGTCCTGGGAACAATGTTATAATAATAATAATAATAATAATCGTTGTTCTCATCTTGCTAACGGTGAGTATTTGCACAGACATAACTTAGTAGCCAGGATTATCCACCAGCAACTTGCTCTTCGATACGACCTTGTACACTCTGAGGTGCCGTATTATAGGTATGTCCCTGCGCCAGTTCTCGAAAATGGTCGTGCCACGCTCTATTGGGATCGATCTGTCATCACGGACAGGACTATTGTAGCCAATAAGCCTGATATCGTGCTGACAGATCGATCAAACCGCCAGACAATGCTCATCGACATCACCATCCCGCATGACGAGAACCTCGTGAAGGCCGA
The DNA here is from genome assembly GCA_037349165.1 of Choristoneura rosaceana. NCBI lineage: Eukaryota > Metazoa > Arthropoda > Insecta > Lepidoptera > Tortricidae > Choristoneura > Choristoneura rosaceana. Next base: position 3,774,409 of record JAZBNJ010000006.1, on the reverse strand, counting down.
GAAGGACAAACTCAGCAAGTACCTTGACTTGGCTCACGAGGTGACTGCTATGTGGGATGTTGACTCGACGATCATTGTCCCGATAGTCGTTTCGGCAAACGGTCTAATAGCGAAGAGCCTCGACCAACATCTCAAGAGACTCTCGCTAGATGGCTGGATCAAGGGCCAGATACAGAAGGCGGTACTTCTGGATACGGCACGCATCGTCCGGAGGTTCCTCACTCTGCGGCCCTGACCACCGATAACTTGGGCCCTGCTCCGTTACCGGTGGCAAACTAGGTTAGGTTTTTATAATTTTTTTTTATTTTGTATGTACTTTTCTGTATTTTACTTTTTATAACTATTATAAAAACCTAATCCTAAGAATAAAATAAATAAAGATAATAATAATAATAGCATTTATTTACCACAAAGTTTTACATTATTATATTGTAGTTTGCCAATGACCACCACACTAGGCAGAGCCTGTCTCGTGAGGTCCTTTAATAGCGATACCTACAAGAATTTAATGGTCCATTGGATCCAACACTGTTCCCTACAATCTACGAACAATTACTAAGTACATTGGAATGATTAAAAGCAAATAAAAAAAGTAAAAAACACAAAGAAAAATATAAAACAACTCCACCAAATCGAGGCCCCCAGGCTTCACACATTTGCCAGCGTGTAAGCTCATGTGTTTGAGTGAATGTATGAGTGTGTGTTTATGTATGTGAATGTGTTTGCAAGGATTTGTACGATTATACCTAGAATATTAATATAATTAACATTGTTTGGGAATCTTTAGTACTCTTTCAGCCTCATCGTAGCTTAGAGTCTGTATCCAGTTTGACACTTTCCTCCTGGCCTCAGGAAGCGAGCACCGTCCAAGGTCGCACTCTCTGTTTACTTTATTATAGGCGTGTGGAAATAGGAATTCAGGGAATCTTTTTGCGAACATTGTTCTTGTGCGAGGAGTTGGCAGCTTGAAAACTCGCTTTCTTAGCATCGTCTCGTACTCTTTACTCTTGATCACCCTACGGTGAACTGAAGTCATGTACTTGTTATTGCAAGTTTGCGCACACTGAGTACGCCCATATCCCGGTATACAGCTGCGGTCGAGTATAGCCTTGGTCTCCTCAAGATCACCTTCAGGATATACCTTTGAGCTCTCTCTAATGTTATTAATACAGAGCTACTGGCACCCCCCCATACGGTTATACAGTACCTTAGTATCGTCTGACATAAAGATAGATACACCATTTTTAGAACGTAAAAGTTAGCCGAATTTCTAAGAGCTTTCATGACATATACCAGTTTATGTTATGTTTATGTTAGTTTCGCAATTCTTCGGGCTATGTCAGTAACCTTATTTCTACTGCGGATATCATCATTTCTAATCTAATTAGGTTGCCATGCTTTTATCTAATTAGGAAAGGTTTTCCTTTAAATGGGTTATAGCATATCTTGGAGAGAGCTAAGTGTTTTCATTAATTGTGTACATACGCTATGGTTTTAACGTCAGACAGGCAATAAGATATATTGTTTCCAACATGACGTCAATGGACGTCCTACGCACGTCGACACGTTAAATTGACGTCAATGACACATTTAATGCCAGAGCATTTACAGTAAGTATTCTTTACAAGTGAATAATTTAATGAATGAGCACTGAATGTTTTGAAAATAAATCCTATAATTTTAGAACATTTTGTGATAGATTCAATGATTCAATGATGTGAAGCATTCAATGATAAAAAACACATTTTTAAAGGCAAAATCTCAAGGAAAATTCGGAAAAGATTTATTAAGACTTACATCTGGAGTATAGCATTATATGGGAGCGAGACTTGGACATTGACTGAGCGGGACCGAGACAGCTTGAGTGCGTTTGAGATGTGGTGCTGGCGGAGAACGGAGGGGATTAGCTGGACTGAAAGGAGAAATAATGAGGAGGTTTTGGAGTTGGTGGAAGAGGAGAGGCGGCTGTTGAGGACGATTGAAAATAGGAGAGGGAATATGCTGGGGTATCTGATACGACATGACAGTTACATAAAAACTATTGTGGAAGGCCGAATAGAAGGCCGGTGAGGCAGGGGAAGGCCGAGACGGACATTTATAGATCAAGTCAAGAAAAAAGTCAATGTCGTGTCGTATCAGGAGCTGAAAACGCTGGCAGAGAACCGAAAAGAGTGGCGATTACTCCACCGACAAGAGCTAAGCTCTTAAATTAATGATGATAATGATTGTGATAGATACGAAATGTTTTGAGTGTGACTGTTTATATGCGCTTGTGTGTGTTTGTGATAAATACGTGTGTTTTTGAGAATGAGTGTGTGAGCTCGCGTGTGTATGTGTGTGTGTGTGTGAGAGAGGGAACGTGAAAAACGTCCTACTGGCTCTAGAAATAGAGTCGTATCAAATATTTATGCACGTTTGGAGTTTATAAAGTTTTTATTTGATATGCACAATAATTATTTATTACAGAGATTTTAAGTACAATAAGTATGATCCGGCTTACACTTAATGTCGGACAGACATGGCGAAACTATAAGGGTTCCTAGTTCACTACGGGACCCTAAAAAAGGAGTGAAGCAGAAAATATCGAATGGGTTTCAAATAGTCAAAATACCACAAAAGGGGCTTTTCTTTAGAGCATGTTCTTAACACAACCTCATTGAAAACCACGATTTAAATTTTGGAAATTCCAAGGGGAATTTTGTAAAATCCCGGAATTGGCAAGATTTAATTTTTTCAACACCTGTAAATTTCTACAGGAATCGAAAGAGTTTTGCCTCCTGAACATGGGAAAATATTTATTATAATCTATTTCTTCATATTTAAAAAAATACAAAAAATTTAAAAAATGTATCTGAATTTGCCAATACTACGACAGAATAGATATGTTTCCTTTGCCTTTTGCACCAGAAAAAGGAGCTGTCATAATTTTGACAACGTCTACTTCAGATTTACACATGATTTACGTGATCTTTTTTTTTTAATAGAGACTAGGCAAAAGTAATGGATCTATTATATTGTAGTTTTGGAGTTAAGCCCTTTTCCAGTAAGCACATCTTAAAAAATTTGTAATAAATTAATTAATAATCGTAGCGAAATTTTAAAAATATCAGCGTCTTTCTATTTCCAAGCAGAATACAGAGAACGAATCTAATTATAGTCTTAGAATATGAAATCTTGTCAATTACAATTGATAGCCAGATCGAATAGTTTACGAGATCGAAGCCGCGGGTAAACTCCCGTTAAGTTTTAAAAGGTTAAAATAATGTTAACATCTACATAGAATAATAAGCGATGCAAAAAAGGAATGACAGCCGAATTCCACCTGTCCTCTGCTGTATAATTAGAAAATTCGGAGCAACACCCGCGGTACGACATTAGTCAATAAGCAGTAGTTGTCAAACTTTAGGTATAATACAAAACTCTTATCTCTTAGCAGGTGGTAGGACCTCGCTTGCTAATCCTGCCGTGAAGCAGCAGTGCTTGCACTGTTGTGTTTCGGCGTGGAGAGTAAGACAGCCGGTGAAATTATTGGCACTTGAGGTATCCCATCTTAGGCCTCTAGGTTGGCAACGCATCTGCAATATCCCTGGTGTTGCAGGTTGCAGGTGTCTATGGGCGGTGGTGATCTCTCTCACCATCAGGAGACCCACTTGCTCATTTGCCATCCAGTCGAATAAAAAAAAACTCACATTAACCAAAAGGCTAGATTCCTAAAAATATACATATTAAATGATATTGTAACGGATAACTCGCGTCTTAAACCGAGTTTAGTTTGACATGTTTCGGGCTACTTCATGGCCCTTCTTCATACCACTTGTTAGACTAGTTGTTAGTTGTAGCATGGTGTACGGTTGTGTTACTCTGAAGATGAGCTCTGGTTGAGTTCGAAACGCGTCAGTGTGATGTGGTGGTGGTGATAGATGGGTTTGTGTAATTTGTGTGTGTTCTTACAGTGTGGAGGTGGAGGAACTGCATGAACACGCATATTTTGCATAAGCTTAGCTATCGTTAGTAACTAAGGGACCCCATACATCCCTGTATTATTATTATTATTGTAATTTTCTCTTTAATCGTATACTGTAGTTATTAAGTATTTTATTTGTAATTATTTTATTTTGAAAAAATGACTTTCTACCAAGTTTCTTGCGGCGCATTCTTCTTGGCAATGATGGTCTTTCCAAAAGCGCTGGTACTTAAAAAAAATGACGTGTAAAAGTGCCCATTGCGGCCTATTTACTGAATAAATGATTTGAATTTGAATTTGAATAAAGTCGCGTGTGAGCAAGGAAATTCTTTTAGTTTATTAGTTTTTATAACATCGAACTCGAGAAACTTTGAGCAGCGCGATGTTATTAAGGCAGGTGCGTGGCATGCGCGCGAGTCGATATCCTGACCTCTCGACAAACGCCGACGTGTTGTTTAATTATTTTTTTTAATGTCAGTCCTTGTCTGGTTACGCCTTGGCTTAGTGTTCATTATTTTTTTTTATTTTATTCCCAACCATAGTTTACTATCGGCTTCGCACGCGTAAACTATTCGATCTGGCTACAATTGAAATTCCGGGATGTTACAAAATTCCCCTGGGAACTCCCAAACTTTATGTCATGGTCTTCATTGAAGTTGCATTAAGAACAACTGTCCAAAATTTCAAGTGTAAGCCCAGCGGTTGTTATTTCGAGATTTTATCCTATCCCATGGGAGTATCGGGATAAAAAGTACCCTGTTTTAATCCATACTAATATTCTGCCGCCTTAAGGAGAAAAACCATAAGTGTCATTTTACTCAGTATTTTTTCCTGAGTACGAGGCTGGTGAAAAGAAAATTGTGCAAAAAATGTCACTTATGGTTTTTCTCCTTAAGGCGGCAGTATTATACGAAAGTGTGTGTTTGTTTTGTATATTTGTCCGTCTTTCACGTCGAAATGAAGCGACAGATCGACGTGAATTTGGCATAGATTATACCCGAAAAATAGTTCCCGACGGAACTGCGCGCGATAACCGAACTCCACGCGGGCTAAGCCGGCGGCAAAAGCATAGTCTTAAAATAATTCAGCGGACGATGTATATATTACTGCAATTTTATCCTGTCAGAGTGCAGCATTAGCACACACCATTATCTTTATGGTTTTTTTTTTAGTATCTTAAATGTCCGTAGGATGCCGTAATATCATATTATTTCAATTAAATTTTCAGAAATATAGCTCTATCGATGGATATATCATTTATTTTGTTACTTTATGATTTATATAGTTAGTTATTAATACTCTTTGGTCATGATCTGTCATGGCGCAAAATATAAAGAGAACTGACGTTGTCATGGCGGTTTCTTTACGGTTTGCGTTAGCTTTGCATCATCATCATCATCATGACAGCCGAAAGATGTCCACTTATCGTCCACTGCTGGACATAAGGCCTCCCCCAAGGCTCTCCGCTCAGACCGGTCTTGTGCTTTCCGCATCCACCGCGATCCCGCGATCTTAACCACGTTGTCAAAGTCAAAGTCAATATCTCTTTATTCAATTTAGGCTATAATAAGCACTTGTGAACGTCAATAAATCTACCACCGGTTCGGAGAACCTCTTTTGAGAAGAATCCGGCAAGAAACTCAACGAGGTATTTTTTTTGTTGTCGCTCCATCTTGTTGGAGGCCTACCGACAACTCGTCTCCCGGTCCGCGCATTCGAGAAACTTTTGACCCCATCGGCAATCAGTCCTGCGAGCAATGTGCCCCGCCCACTGCCTCTTCAGTTTCGCAATTCTTCGGGCTATGTCAGTAACCTTAGTTCTACTGCGGATATCATCATTTCTGATTCTATCCCGCAGAGAAACCCCGAGCATAGCCCTCTCCATGTCTCCATAGCTTTGCATAATATGCCCTTTGGGTACGGGACCCTAAAAAGGTAAAGATATATTTAACTTGAGGGTGTAAGAAGTGTCCCCCTTCCCTAGCTTCCTTTATCTTTGTAAGCTAAGGATGTGTAGAGACACTGAGCAGTGGGACGGTGGTTTAGGAAACGGTAGGTATGTAATTGATTATCTCTTTGAATTGAACTGAACGCCAAATTAGAAATCTAACTATGATGGACATGAATGGAGCTATGTTGGAGTCATAATCAATGTATCCTCACTGGTATTCATGAAGATACATTCCAAAAAACTATAGTATTAATACTTCATGTTTAACTTATACTAATAACTAATCTACTAAAAAACATAAACAAAAAAACAAGACTAAGAATAATAGTTGGTTGGAAGAATTTAACCAAATCACAGAGGCACAACGATAGCGTGTTTTAAATAAGGTTAGCGCCATCTATGAGAACAATAAAGAACTTATTTAAAGGACAAAAACACCCTATTTGTTTTTCTTGCTATGTATACTCTGTTCATTTTAACATTTGAAACTTAACGATAAACATTGCACTCATTTTTAAATTAAACAAGTAAACTATTTAAAATTGTTTTATCTCCTATCTTACTTCTATTTATAAATATATAATTTAAATAAAAGTCAAAACTGACTCACTGGGTTATACATATATCAACGCACAGCACAAACCGCTGGGTCTAGAAACTTGAAATTTGGTACAAGGAACGATTTTTCGAAATCCCCGCGGGATAGGTAATAAACGGGATTTATATTTTCCTTTCTTTAACTATAATTATTGGAAACTTCAAATTTGGCATGCAAGTAGGTAATACCAGTAGCTAAAAACAATTTTCAGGATTTATCCAAATTCCCACGGGATAGGGAATAAATGGGATTTATATTTTCGCTTCAAAGTGGCCCTCACTCCGTAATTGTAAATATTAGAGACTTCAAATTTGGCATGCAGGTAGATAATATTATAAAAAACGATCACAACAATTTTCCGAAAATCCCACGGGATAAAACGAATAAAGAGGATTTTATATACCTACCAATTGAATCAGAAAACGCACAAGCTTAATTAATGAAACTAGGAACTAGAGATTTGGCAAACTGATGTACTTAAATCTGGTAGCAATTAGAGATGCCACGAATAGTGATTTGGCCGAATACCGAATACAGAAGCGCCGAAAATTCGGCACAAAATACATGCTTGTCGAACGCGTAAACAAGAATAAGCCGAGTCGTAACCTGAAGGGCTACTCCGAAACACCAAATTCGAAGTTCGTGTCGTGCGATCCCTCTCGCTCTCGCATTAAATAGTGTCAGAGGGACCGCACGACACGAACTTCGAATTTTGTGTTTCGGAGTAGCCCTACTGGCCCTATACTACGAAGTGCGAAACTCGAACTTCGTATGTTGCCGTCCCGCTAACGCTTATGTCATTTAATGCGCGAGTAAAAGGGACAACGCGATACGAACTTCGTTTTTCGAGTTTCGTTGTAGCCCCCTGTCTCTCTCGTTGGGATGCGTACGGGAGCGCGGGCGGGTATTTGACTGTCTGTTGTTTCATTGCGAGTAAATCACGTCCCGGCAAGCTTTGTCAGATCATTATAATAATAATCAACAAACAAACAGCAAACGAAAAACAATACACTGACCTCTTGAAATTTGCTAAAGTTTATCTTTAGTCTCATTGAAGCAGCGTGTTACAGTGAGAGGTTATTTTCTGAAATTGGTATCAATTAGAACGAAAAGCGTAATCGTTTGCTACCAACAAAATAAATGCTGAACAGCTTGTTTTTATCCATCACAACTTAGCACTGATAAATTTTTCTTATTAAATTATTTTAATTTGGTAATAATGCATTATAATCGTTAAGTAATATGACGTGTCTTTTTTCATGATTTGGTATTCGGTATTCGGCCGTATACCGAATACCAAAAAAGTGGCCGAATAGGCCGAATACCGAATAGTGGCCGGATATTCGTGGCATCTCTAGAAAACACGCTCCAAACTCTCTAGTGTGATAATGCCCTTAGATTTATGATGGCGCCTGTATTTTATGTGTAATATGTATTAAGAAAGATATATAACTGATTATTATATTGCTAAAATCTACGAAGTAGGTACACTCGAATCATCTGAATCCTGACCCACGTAAAACCTTTTTGTAGAAAAAGTCAAAGTGACATTGAGTGAGAAGAAAATTTATTATGACACTTACTGTGAGAACGTTCTACGGTGGGTAAATCCAATGGTTCGACTGTACCTAATTTCTGCTAAATCCCATGTGAATTCAGAAAAATCCCAAAATTTTGATTAAACTACCAGTTTACGCGTAATAGTTTACGCGTTCGAAGCTGCGTGTAAAATATACTTATTATTTATTATACGAATACTTAGTTGCTTTTATTTCCGTATGACTCGCTATTAAGACAACATAATCTTGTCGAAACTTATCAGCGCTATCAAAATCAGCACCACACATTGTAAAGACGCCGGTAAAATGAAAAAAAGTTGCCCTCCGTAACCATCTTTATGACCGTTCCACCTTCACAATACCGGTTGTGTTTCTCTTTCACTCCACCCCGACTCATATAGGTGTGAACGAGACGTGACATCATGCGGCATGTCATGCCAGCCCCAGGTAAGTTCTAAGTTTGAATTATTCGAACGCGGTATTTTCGCGCGAAAGCACGTTGACGCATGCGCGGAGTAACTTTTTAATTTAAATTTTTAACTCGTAGTGCAACGGCCAGTTCTCTATGGATTTTTGTTTATTTTTTTAATTGAAACGTCATGCGTGCCAGTGCATGTTTTCTAAGGATTGCCGAACTTTAAAGGAGTTTTCAGTGTACTCACGGTAAGTTTACGGATTTAAATTTTGTGTTGTAAAATATGGTGTGTTATGTGTTAAAAAATTAAACCTATTTTTATAAGTCAGCGCAATTAAATATAAAATGCACGATTTAAAAAACTATCAGTATTTTTTTAAACGTGTTTGTTATTTCAGTAATAAATTAAAAATAAAATTTAATTAATATTTTCTATAAGTAAGTGATATTTATATAATAATAACACAGTTTTTTTATTTCGAGATCAACTTTACGATTACCTCGTAGCTACTTTTAAATATCACTAGGTACTGGAACTATTGCTTTTCTATTTTAAAGCAAAAACTATTTCTGTTATCATATTAAAATCGGTTACTTATTTTCTACAGTCTCCTTTCAACATTGCATGTCTCACGTTTTCTAGAAATCAACCCCTAATGCAGTAATTAAAGATACGTCATAATTTAAAATAACCTATTCAAATGTTAAATTAGCGCATAATAAGTAATAAATTAAACGCGATTAAATATACCACATGTGGTTTTGATTATTAGTAATTTATTTGTGACATGAATTTGATTTGAGTTTTTTTAGTTTACTGGATACACTAAGTTGTTTTAGGTTCACGATAGTCGCTGATATTCCCTATACAATAAAATCTGTAGCTTAGTATAACAAATAAAATAGATATGGTCTTTAAACGTTTCCCATGACGTCAGCCATTGAAGTTGTTGCCCTGTGACCCAACTGAAATTAAAAAAAAGAAGCTCAGTAATCAGCAAAATTATACAAATTAGTTTTGTTATAATTATACTTCTTAGTAAGATTATAACTTCTCTCTATTTATTGATCATTTTGAAGTTAATGCCAAGCAAGCGTACATAAGTGTTTTTTTTTTAAATAAAATATTCTAATAATCTGAATTAAATTAATACATACAGGCAGACATAGCAAAAAAATTTAAAATGTATTATTAAAACATAAAACAAGTACTAAGTTCGTTACATTTTTTTATCAGGCCTTATAAAGGTGGTGATTTAAAAACTCGGGACTCTTAAAAGATACCTAGGTCGTCCCAGGGCGTTCCAAAAAGCAGGACAAGGCTTGGGAAAACAGGACGGTTGATTATCCCATTTTATTGTTGCCCATAGTCATTTCCATATAATCAACAAAAAGTTGAAAAACCCGCAACTTTGTCACTTCAAAGTTCAATATATACGAGTATCTCTAAAATGGCTGAACCAAGTTTAATGAAACATGTCTAACAACCATTGTTAAAAAAACTGCTTTCAAATAAAAAACTTCATTCAAATCGGTCCACCCGTTAAGGAGCTACGGTGCCACAGACAGATAGACACACAGACACATATAGCGGTCAAACTTATAATACCACTCATTTTGCGTCAGGGGCTAAAAACAGGTATAAAATTTAGAACACCTGTTACCTATTTTGAACACGTTCCTAGACATAGATAGAGTAAAATAAGTCAATGTTACCTAATAATAATTTACTTGTATTCTTTTTTAACAAAAATCGGCTTCAAACTAGTCAAAGCGGTCTCATCTTTGTTATCTCCATACAAATAAGAATTTGAATTTTCCGGCTCTATTATTATAACGTAATATTCCTAATTCAAATTGACATAACGTTTATTTCGCATAATTATTAAAACTTTAATTCGCATAACGAATACTAGCGTTATTGCGCTTAATTTAAATTGTGTACCCAGTACGTAAACGAATTGACCGGATGCAGTATGTATGTAGATACTGCATCCAGTCAATATTGGAACATATGTTCTACTTAGGGTTGCCAACCGTACTATAATATAAAGTATTATACTATATCTCGGGTCTGCGTACTATATACTGTTAGAGAAATACATAGTACGCAAAAATACAAAATTTTCAACACCGAAATCAAACAAACAAATCCTTATTTTAAATACACACTTTTGAGTGATGCGTGGACCTGAATTCATTCGAAACTCCGGACTTGAGTTGAGTTCCGAACTTGTCAATGTCAAATTGAATCTTCACACGAATAGAAACCTCATGATTTCGCATGTTCACAAATTTTCGGTCTTTTGTCACTTTGATCACGGCACTTTTCACTCTACTAAATTATTTTCTTTCTTTAGTGATTCACTGAACATCCAGACAGCTGGTGTACCTACTCTAGTGATGCAGAGAACACGGTAGAGTTTACGAATTCGAAAGTTTACTATTTTGCACACAATTTTTTTTTTAATATTTTACCTTAAAAACATATATTCAAACAAACCAAAATCTTACAAAACTTATAAATTACAAATAAAAAATGCCCTGGAGATCGCTCACTTGGGGCATTGTCCCCAGGACGGAGGCCGCATTGCCTCTATGTCAAATTGAATTGGCAACATCGAAATAAATAAGTAACAAGTGTATCTTTGTCTATTTTTAATCCATACTAATATTATAAATGCGAAAGTGTGTTTGTATGTTTCGGCCGTCTTTCACGCCGTAACGGAGCGACGGATCGACGTGATTCTTGGCATAGAGATAATTTTTGAGCCCGAGAGTGACATAGGCTACTTTTTATCCCGGAAAAATGAACAGTTCCCAAGGGAATACCACGCGGGTGGAGCCGCGGGCAAAAGCTAGTTTTTCTATATAATACTATTTCTTTTAGATGTTTACTATTTTTTTTTACAACTTATTTTGAAAAATACTATATTTCACCGAAGAACAACAACCCTAGTTCTACTATCTCAATTCAATAATATTGACATATTATTATCTGTCTCAAAACGAATGATAAGTTGTAAGCACGTGTCCAACCGTCAGTAAACTTACTTATCAGTTGATTCGACGACCGGATGGCCGAGTGGTTAGAGAACCTGACTACGAAGCTTGAGGTCCCGGGTTCGAATCCCGGCCGGGGCAGATATTTGTATGAAGAATACGAATGCTTGTTCTCGGGTCTTGGATTTTTAATATGTATTTAAGTATGTTTTTATCTATATGAGTATGTTTATCCGTTGCCTAGTATCCATAGTACAGGACTAGGTCAATTGTCCCATGATATTTATTATTATTACTATCTTTTGCCCACGGGTTCGCCCGCGTGGTATTCGGCTATCGCGCGCGGATAAAAAGTACCCACGGGCCCATAAACTATCTCTATGCCAAAAATCACGTCGATCCGTGGCTCCGTTACGGCGTGAAAGACGGACAAACATACAAACACACTTTCGCATTTATAATATTAGTATGGATATGATAAGCTAAGATCCCACCACAAAGCTTTGCACCCTACAATATCTTTTATTCGTTTGAAATGTGACTAAAATAATATCCATAATAACAAAGCAGGTCAACCACGTCTAGGATTTAAGCAATAAGTTCGTAAAAAAAAAACTCATGAGGATAAACGGGCGTGTCGACGAAAATCCACTGTTAGGTAGAAACCTGCTTTTAAGCAAAATGTATGTAATGTTGGGTCATTTTACACTGGTTTTTGGATCACCCTCAATTTCCACTTTTAAATTAGTCTTATTATATGTTTTATAGCGGCAATAAAAACACACCATTATGTATACATTTCACTTGTCTATTTATCGGGGTTCATGGTATACAGCCCTGAGACGGACGGACAGAGAGACTGACGAACAAACAGTGTAGTGACATTAATAGGGTTACGATTGCAGCCCTTAGATTATCCTTTTAAATTTAGTTTTTAACCGACTTCAAAAAAGGAGGAGTTTCTATGCTCCAGTGTTTGTATTTTTTTCTGTCCTAATTTCAACTAGTTATCATTGATATTTGATGAAATGACTAGTAGGTACCGTTAGACAAATATATAGCCTACCGCCCTAAAGTTGATAATCCTTTGCATGTCATAAAACACTAGCGCCTAAAGTTCGACTTTAGCGACATAAAATATTCATTTGATAGGAACATGTTTAAAAATTGATAGACCACTTTTTTGGCTGATGGTACAAGAGATCTATCATCTAAGCCCTCTTGTCTAAGTCAGCAGTCTCTTTCTTTCCTCTGTTATTGCTTGAGCCAGTAGGTAGCATGATAACTTACTCTGGTAACCCACTCGTTTGATCATTTTAAAATGACAACCCTTCCATTGTAGGAATAATGTAATACATTTTGAACCTTAACGCTTGGTGGGAAGGTTCCATTGGACTTGTCTTTGCTTCGTGAGGTGTAAGGTTAGCAAGCAAAGCGAATCTCAATTTTAAAGTAAGCGAAGTCATTTTAGCGCACTGCGAAATTTAATAGTAAATTTTGTGTCCTGCAGAGATTTTTTTTCTTCAATCTTAATAGAAACTGGATTCTATACTATTGGTCATAATAGTATTTTATCGTCGTCTAAATTGATCAAAATTTTTATCATAGTCTTGTACGGCGTTTTGCTTTAGCTTCTGAAAAATTAAAAATAAAACTCTGAGACGTCATAATCAAAAATGTGTTGAAATTCGAACATATGTTGTTTACTTTTTTTATTTATTCTCGTTAATACATATTTAAAATGAAATTTTGCTTATGTAGTTGACCACGTTGCCATAATCAAGCACATTGCGCCAAAAAAAAACAGCCGAGAAAATGGCAACATTTTATTCTAACTTTTTCGTGATTGTGACATTAAATGCTTTGCGAGAGAACTGTTTTGCATGCTATGTATGTCTGTCAATCTGCTTTTTTCTAGCTTTTGGGCTTTCACTTTAAAAGACTGTTTCATTTTCTTTCAGAATTAAGATTTTGGTAATTCAGGGTCCTTCTTACTTAGAATCGCGAGTACTATATTATTTCGATGAAGGAAAAAAATGTCCTCAATTTTCCATGAGACTTTTATGTGTCCATTTTGCAACGACCTATATATAAGGCCACAAGTAAACTTTATGAATCCAAATTCAAAAACTGACAAAAAATACACTTTTTTTCGTTCAAATCAAGTGCTAATGATTTTGAGTAAGAACTCAAATTTTTTTGAAAAAAAAATTCTGAAAAAAAATATTAAATCATCATTTAAAGTCAAAATGTCCTTTTACACTTATGCGTTTTTGAAAAAAAAATTAGGTTACCTATAAGCCTACTTCAACTAGTTCTTAGCTTCGATTTTTAATAGACTTATCAAAAATTACTCAAAATCAATTGCCGTTTATATTTATAAAAAGCCGTAATTACGTAATGTTTTAACAATTTTTTTCTGTCTTATAAATGAAATTAAACCCTTTTCAGCGGACCCCACAAAACCATTGCGAATAAAAGTCATGCTTAACCGCAAAAAAGAATTATAAGGGCTCTTAAACACTTAACTGAGGACGAAAATAAAACAAAGAATCATAGCTTCTCACGAGCTCTTGGCTTCACGGGTCAGTTGGGCCTTAATTAGAGGAAAAGGGACACAGTACGCGCGCGCGGCACGCAAGAGAGGGATGCCTGTTGATATTAATAAGGCACCCTTTGAAGGCAGCGATCCGTGATGATTTTTTGCACAGTTTTAAAAGTACTTACATACTCTCTTATTGTGAGAACTTGCCTTTATAGTCTAGTGCATTATTTAATATAAATGCTAATTGAAAAAAAAACCATGATATTGTGTTGATATTGTGTCAAAGTACTCACAACCTTGCAACTAACCGTTCCCCATAAATTTAAACTATCAATATCATGCAGGTGGTAGGATGTGCAAAGTCCGCCCAGATTGCTACCACCATCTTGCTCGCTAATCCTGCCGTGAAGCAGCAGTGCTTGCACTGTTGTGTTCCGGCATGGATAGTAAGATAGCCGGTGAAATTACTGGCGCTAGAGGTTTCCCATCTTAGGCCTCTAGGTTGGCAACGCATCTGCAATATCCCTGGTGTTGCAGATGTTTATTGGCGGTGGTTATCTCTTACCATCAGGATACCCACTTGCTCGTTTGCCATTCAGTCGAATAAAAAAAACTGTAGAATCTGGATGTTGAATTAAAATTCCTAATTTTGATCAAATACGCAAAATTACATGGTGATTTTCATTTTATGCTGAATCAAAGGTATCTGTGAAAAATTTTGTATTTAAACGATTGATATTACGTAAATTCGATCATTTCGAGAATATTGCAACAAAAAGTATCATAATTTAACGTGATTATTGTCAAGAACCACCTATTATTCTTAATAAAAGAGTGACAACCTCACATACATAAACGCACAAACGATCACATTTTTAACTTAAGTAACACAAGCTTTCATACTTGACTACTTGCCCCCTAAATAAATAAATTAAATACTGTCCCTACTCCATTCAAAAAAATTAAAAACAAATCGTTCCAAATTCAAAACAAGCAAATGCTTACCAAATCGCTTTAGGACACTTCCTTACGTCAACCAAGCCGTAAAGTCCTATTGTCATTCTAATTTATATCTTTAAATATTTAAATTTAAACGCAGTACAAATTTACTTTTGCCGTTCATCGCGACGCTACTGTAAAACAAATTACCAGATTTGTTTAAGAGATGTTAAAGTCGCATTTAGCCAGCAGCATAAATAAGTTTGTTTAATATTCAAAATGGGAACGCGCATTTAATTACAAGATTATTTGGGGGTTGGCGTGCAAAAAATTATTGTCTATGGACGAAGCACTTCTTTAGAGCGGTTAAAAGACTCCTTGGATTTCAACATGGCGTGTAATATGTATATGTAAAAGTATTTTTTTCAGTTATATTTTGTAATAACGTGTCAAATGGGGTCACAAAATTAATTTTAGAGTATTACAGTATTAAATTAATCTTGGAATACTTTGTTTAACGCAGCTTCCAAAAAGATGTTACCTACACCGATTCGAACGAAAATAAAGACACACACGCACAAACACTTCCAAACTTTCGCATTTATTTTTAAATATTTGTATGACTGGGACTTTGAAAGGGAAATTACAGAAGATTTTCAACTTTATCGAATTATAATTCACAACTAGTTGCCCCAGGTGTATGTTTGGCTATTGTAAGTCAACCCCTTAACCTTTTAACCTTTAGGTTTGTGGGATTAGGCTGGTTCCCAGCCAGACTTATTTGTTTTGGATTAAGTTTTAAAAGATTATGGTAGCATTAAAATTTTGGTGCGGTTTAAAATAAAACTTGTGCCACTTTTTTAAAATTAAAATTTGTAGGTACGTTACGTTTGTTCTTCTGTTCACGGTTCAATTATTTTCTAATTGGTTACACGAATTCGATTGTACGTACTAGCTAGATTTGCTTCACATAAAATGTACTTGATATAAGTATCATTTCGCATGATTCCACACAATAATACCATCATCGCACTTTTCCTCAAGGAAAACCCAAACAATTGAATATCTAACAGAAAAATAGGTTAAGTTAGAACTGTGACCCTACTAAGAACACAAAAGATTTTATGCCTAACAAGATTATGCGATATGATAATTATGCCAAGCGATAAGGTTATGCCAAATAGGTAGAAGCAGTTAACTCTATATTTTACTTCAATGGAGAGTAAAAGATCCGAATGAACGATTGAAAAAAAGTATAATAACAGGATAACCTACTAAATAAAGAACTTAATGTACTCACAAAGCCTAAAAATAAACGTGATGTTGTTGAGGAAAAGGCGGCAAGAAAGTAAACGAGGTACTTAAAGTTGTTTTCATAACAGAAGTACAGTTATTTTGAAAACAGCAATATAAATAATTTACTTGCGCTATTTTAAGACGGTTCCGTTTATTGGGAAGTTGTGTTTCGAGTCTGAAAGAATAAAAAAAAAATATTATTTGATTTTACGTGTTTTTATGTGTTTGTAAGAATCAAATCCTAGTATTTGATATGGATATAGACTATATAGAGTTTGGATAAAAGCAGGTAATTATACTCAACAAAAACATCGAAGAAACTTAGCAAAAAAATCCTTTGTCCCCTTACATACGTAACGATTTCAAAAAACCAGCACTGGTAAAGAATAAATTATTTTCTAAATATAAATTAGATTGAAATCATACCTAATACTCCTCGCTTCGCTCATCGTCGTAACTTATTTTCCGGAATTCAAATAAGCAGTAAAAGTGATCACTTACATCACCAAAACCTATTAGAAGTAGATAAAATATATTTGGCCCCTTCCAGGTTCCTTATTTGCCTTATTGTCTAACATCCTCGGAATCACAATCATTCTCCCCATTTCTTTCTGTTATACGGTATGGGATGAAGGTAGAAAGAGTTGGCGAATGCAGTCGCGAACGCCTGCGCTTTGGGCAATACGGCCTTTGCACATGTGCGGTGATTATACACGGGGAAAAAGGTAAAAAAAGCCCTTGTTTTAAAAACACTTTAACAAAAACTAATTTATTATGAGAAGTCGGCACATACTTTTTAACCTTATATTTATGATTAATGATATCAACATTTCCAGACTCTCCGCAATCGCAGCAGGTGCATTTTCGAATATTGCAATCGTCATCGCTATCAGAAAAAGCGAACGACAATAGAATACCGGTCAACTCCTTTTCCAGAAAAAAAAGTTGAAAAATCGCACCTATCCCAAACGAGTTCTTATTTCAAACACGACAATAGACAAACTTTTTCTTTCGCGTAATAAATGACTTAGGAACAGGGGCATGGAGCCAACAATAAATCGATTTTAAGGGGAGTTCCAAAAAAAACATTGCGTTTCGATCGTGCTATCGTTATAGGTTTAAAAAAGGCTGTAAAATATTTTACTGCTCAATTATTAAGTCTTACGCAGTTACTTTGAAGTGCTACTCATAGTGGCATAAAACTTTTATGGCATATTAAGCAGTTGTAAAATTATATTAATCTCTTATAGGTACGTTATTTGACTAGTCAGGATCGGTATGAAGAACAAGCGAATTTATTAATCTTTATCTGATTTGAACCAATTTTTGATTAGGTATTATATTACCTAACACAAAATCTACATGTTCCATTTTTGAAAACATCCTTACCGTTAGGTACGTATATCTCTATCTGATTAAATATTTAAAAACTAATGTTTTCGAAAATAATCGGATAGTTTAAATATTAAAATAGGTAGGTTAAATATAATCAGATGCCTAACTATACGTAATGGTAAATGATTAAGATAAGTGATTTCCTTGACAAAAGTAAAAGATGTCAACATGACATTAGTAGCATAAAGATTCCACCTGAGATCATGGGTCATAATTCGATTTGTTCGACTGTACCTACCTATCTATATACATGTGTGTGTGTGTGTTTGGATGAAATTTGGTATGTCGATAACTGGATGTATAACACATAGCATACTTTTTATCCCAATATTCCCAGTCTCGGAAATGTCTCCTGCGCTAAAAATAAATTATGAAAAATTCCGAAAAAAATAGTACATTACTGTAGAGGCCGGGAAGTAGAAGGTAGCCGGCCAAGTAGACATAGGATAGGGATGCGAGGCCGGCAACCCCATGTTGTAGAGGCTTGTATAGTGCTTTTCTCAAACATGGCATGAAATAAAATAAAAAACAAGAAATCAAGCTGGCGGGACGCAAGCCTGGTCGTCCTGTTGTGTGGCTGCTGGGGCGGCTGCGGGGCGAGTGGTGCTGGCGGTGGGCGCAGGCCGTGTCGCAGAGTGCGCGTTGAAACAAAAGGCGGTCGCATTGCCGGCCAGCCGCCGGGAAAGTTGTATGAAATCTCTTTGCAGGCCGCTAGAGTGACCGCCCGCCTGCAGCGCGATACTTCTCGGCCTATTATTTATAACACAACATCAATATTTCATGTCATGTTTGAGAAAAATTAGATTAAAAAATGCCCTAGCCTTCACAAGGCCGATAAATATGACCCTAATTGACAGCCGTTCCTCGAACCATAATTTCACCAGGGGTGGACCGAGCCCATACAAAACGGAACTCCTTAATATCAATATGCAATCAAGTCCCCCCGGGACATGAATTCCCACGTAAAAATATAAATCAAGTTATCCGATACAAAAAAATAGATCACTTGCAACACGAACTAAAATGAGCCTTAAGCTTTCTGGTTAAAGTTGGTTCGGCTCCAGGACCCTTTTTGCGAACTTCCTTGGTGAACTAAGTGAACAAAACCTTCCTTGGATTGTGTAATAATTGTTATTCTGTCTACTCCAATTCTATAGAGGTTAACAATGCAACGCGAGGGTAAGACATCTGCTGTTTTTTGCAGATAGTTTAACTTCAGTACGGTTCCTTATTATTATTTACGAGACTTTACACGGCTTTGCACGCGTAAACCATTGAACCGGCCTATCAATTGAAATTCCGGGATTTTACTGTATTCCTACGGGAATTCCTGAAAATTACATAGTGGATTTATTTAACGTTTGCATATAAAGATAACCGGATTAAATTTATTGAATCAGGCGCTACTTTGCGGAGGTCCATATCAATGAACTAAAAGAATTTCCTTGCTCACCCGCGACCTTACGATAGCTAAGCTTATGCAAAATAATGCGTCTTCATGCAGTTCCTCCACCTCAACATTGTAAGAACACACACAAATTACACAAACCCATCTATACCACCACCACATCACACTGACGCGTTTCGGATAAAATTCACGTCTCTAAATCCTAGCGGTTGTGTTTTCGAGATTTTATCTCGATCCCTTAGGAATATTGGGATGAAAAGTAGCTTATGCGATTTCTCAGGCGTTTGGCTATCTACTTGCCAAATTTCGCCCAAATCCGTGTAGCCGTTTTAGCGTGAATGAGTAACAAACGCACACAATCGTACTCTCACAAACTTTTGCATTTAATTAGCGGGACTAGCTGTAGGCCTTGATTTCGTCTATCGTTAACCCGCAGACACTTTGCAACTTTCTGGAACAAGAAGTATCAATCCAGGTCATGAAATATGTGTGTGTATGTGTGTATCAAATTTCAATAACCGTTGGACCGATTTCGCGTGATGGACTAGGATTTGTACGCGGTTTGGTTCACCTGAATCATTAAATATAATAAATTTGTCTGCCAGTCAGTTAAATTGTAATTCTGGGATATCACTTCTCCATTTACATCGTGCTGATTTTACATGCAATAAATAACATCCGCGCAGTATTACGTGTCACTTTTCTACAATCTGCCACAATTTTAATCTGTGGTAACACAAAACACTTTAAACAAGTTAATCGATTGAAATAGATGCTAAGATGGCCATTAAAAACATATTTTCCCCCCGGTTTAATTCCCACGGCAACTAAAACATTCCATTGCATTCATACTAATTCATTTCATCATAAACCAACTTTTAATTAGTAATGTTTCACGCCACCCGGGTTCATGGATAGCGATATTTTTTTCCCTGACAGTACCGAGCGCTAATTGGTTCTTACGCTGAACCCCGGTCACGTTATTGGCTAAAGACAATATTCTAACCAATAGCCTACCATGTCGTCGCGCCGAAGTACAGTGAGGAAAGAAAGGCACTTACAATTTTTTAAATTCAAATTTATGAAGTGAATAATTTTATATACTTCATAAAAATATATTAAAAATAGAGTATTTAAAAAAGTAAAAATTAAGTACTTACAATTTAATTTAAGAAAATAGGTTTGCGGCGATAGGGGGGAATATGCATGGAGCATAAATTTTCTCCCAATTAATTTAAAGGAGTGCGATACAATTAAAATAAGACTCCTCAAGGGATCATCAGACTGAAAACACATTGAAATTAACATTAAAAAAAAGAATAATGCCCAAAATGTTAAGGATATGTAAAAATTAATACATTGGGCAATAATTCAGTAACAATTTAAATGTCAATGTAAAAACAATAAAAGAAAATAAAATAAAATAATAATAATAAATTTAACATTAAAATTAAAATTTCAGATTTATGAATTCATTTAACGAATAAAACGCTATTTCTCACAAAACGTCTTTTAGTCTTGTCTTAAGTCTTAAAAAAAAGGACAGAACTGAAAAATAGTTAATTTTAGTATAGTACTTAGTAAATAGTAAAATTGTATTTTTTTCCATATTACATATTTTCAGTGTATTCCTTTTATAGTTTGCTATCCACTTATGTAGGCAAAATGACTTCTTTACTACATGTAAGAGGTGCGTATCCGTAAAGTGATACTTCATTATTATAAAAACCGGCCAAGATTACGATAAAATTAGGTAATATTTTATACGGAATCTTCCAAGTTTAGGTATATTTTATACCTTAGGCTGCTATTTACTCTTAAACTACTAATATTTCTCAAGCAAACTTAGCCGTATAGTTTTCCTTGAAAGTTTGATATACTTACTTACTATCGTCCTGATTTTTTTTCAAATTTTTCCACCTATCAATTTAGATTTTAGAGAGGGTAGATATCACGGGACAATTCACACCAATTGACCTAGTCCCAAAGTAAGCTTAGCAAAGCTTGTGTTATGGGTACTGAGCAACGGATAAACATATTAATTATATAGATAGATAAATACTTAAATACATATTAAACACCCAAGACCCGAGAACAAACATTCGTATTTTTCATACAAATATCTGCCCCGACACGGGAATCGAACCCGGGACCTCTAGCTTCGTAGTCAGGTTCTCTAACCACTAGGCCATCTGGTCGTATAAATAAATATTATATTTTATTATACCATTTTTGTTGGCATAATTTACAAACACATTCATGCAAAATTAGAGCTTTCTAGCATTGATAGACCCTGAGCAAAGCCGCGGACGGACGAATAGACAGACAGACATGGCGAAACTATAAGGGAAATTTTGCCATTTTGGCTCCGGAACCCTGAATACATAATCACCATCACTCAAATATCTATAATTTTTTATATATTATAAAAATATCAATCGAAGTTTAATAAAAGTCTTTCGTCGCCATATTGCATCCATCATCCGCTCTTTAGTTATATAACGTAATACTTTTCATTGCATTGCTTCAAAAGTTTTTGTAGATACCGTTTTAAATCGAAACGGTATAAAAATTCTCAACAAGATACAACTGCTGCCATATGGTTGGAGATTTCAAGCGTAGATAAATGTAATAGGTCTGGAACGAGGGCCCCTCTATTAGAAAGTGAGTGCCACCGCCTTCTAACTACATTCAAGAAACAACACTATAATAATTATTACTATTTGTATGGATTTCCGAACTCGTACCCTTAGGGACTCACTCACTTAAAACATAAAGATTGGGCCAATCAACTTTTTTACCGACACTAATTCGTCCGCGAAATTATTCAAACAATTGCAGATTTTTGTAAGTACCTAAACATGTTTTTTCTGTAGTTAAATAGATGGTGTTCATTAATATCTACATGCCATACCTACTACGTAAGTTCAACCTATTAAACCGTGAAATATCTTGTTGGAAGTACGATTTTTTTGTTGAGGCTCTGACAATTTTGGTAACGACGGAGACGCCCAAAGTGTCGGTAAAAAGTTGATGGGCCCAATTAAATGAGTGAATTCACGAAAGTAGTTTGTCGATGGGTACATATTCGCTCGCCTGATTGTTGAGAGTCAACATTGCTGTCATAATTCATAAAGTATCATTTGTCACTACTCTTTTTATCTCTGAATTCAAAAATGGTCCAGAATTGTTATATTAACAAACCTAACGTAACCTAAAAATTTTTTACTGACCATATACAAATTACAGAAAAAAATACGGTGTCGAAACAGGAAAAAATATTTTATTACAAAAATAATCCGGGCAAACTAACAGTATGGCTTGTGAAAGTTTTACGAATCCAGAATCGATATATGCTGTGTACCAGGCTGTGTTCGTGCGTATTTGTTAACCATTCACCCTAAAACAGCTGGATCATCCAGAAGCATCCCCTCCCGCTTCTCTGCTTCCTGTATATCGAGATAGCTATAGGGTTTTCAAGATTTCGGCGGTTGAATTTTGGGTTTTGTTGTCCTCATATTATATGAAAAGTATACCATAAAAATAAATGATACTTTACAATCAGGATCTTCATTATATTTCCTATGCCTGTGATTTTTTCGATTTTTGTAAAAATGCTTTAATAGTCTGTAATTCTCCTGCAAAGTTGACATCATTTTTTGTCGACTTTTGAGCTCCTGTAATTCTGATATTACACATTAATATCAAAATCTGAAAAACCATATGCATAGCATAGATACTTACAAATTGTCATCTACTTCTGTTGTCTAGTTTTCAAATGAGACCAGGACTACGTTTGTATGGAGAATGGAACGAAGAGACTTCTCGTAAATAAAACTATGCAAAAATAGCAAAACGCCAGTAAACTTCATTGTACCCCAATCACTGGCAAGTTGGCAACCCTAAAAATAATAATACACATCTGATTTCTCTTTGGTTATGGCTCATAAATAAATTTTGCAAAATCAAATTGACTGTATGATTACTAGTACGAGCTAAAAGCGTATTCAATAGCTCCTGCTGTGCTCAGGTACAATGCTAGAAGGAATCGTAAAAATGCGGTACCGCAAAACAGAACAATTCAATGCGAGATGGGGTGTTCAAGTTGTAACCCAATTCGTCTTTAAAATTCTTAAGCGCGTCGAAATAACGCTGCATTCTCTCTACGTCTCGTGTTGACGTGGTACGTTTTTTAATCTAAAACTGGTATGGAAGTCTAGGGGTCCTGGATTCCTGTTTGTATTGTTAGGGCTCTTTAGATTTGCGAAGGGTAGGTATTAAATACTTTCGAATAGGACTGTCCTGCCTTGATGGCTGCCTGGCCTGATAACGACTTTGGTAGTCGGTCGAGCAACAAATTGGGGTGAGTGTTAAACAGATCGCTGTACGAGACACCGTGATACAATGAACGGAAGACACTGTGCTAATAAAGACCATTTCATTTTGAACCCAGAAAAACAAATTATTTTAAGATTGTTTTTTTTTTATCTTTTTGTATTTTTTTATTTCAATTCCAAATTTTTAACTTTTACGGTCATCCAGTAAAACCTAAATTGAAAATACAAACTGAAATATAGATGCACAGAAGAACCAGAAAAATAAGACCAGCACTGGGAATCGAACCCAGGTCCTCGGCATTCCGTGCCGCGTGCTATACCGCTACACCACTGCGCAGTGGTTATGTAAATTGCGTGACAATGTAGTAATCTGGTAGTGACATCTTGGTAGTCCGCCCAGGATTTTCTCCGCAGGACGGAACTCTTCAACGGCTAATGGCTTGAATACTGAACGCCGAATTTAAAGTCAATGATAACTAACTATAACGGATATGATATGCCAATTGAAATCGAAGTAAACGAATCCCCACTGATATTCATGAAAATTCGTCTCAAAAATAAACGACGTGTACGATTTCATATTACTGTTAATAGTATAGCTTGGTTGGAATAATTTAACCAAATCACAGAGGCACAACGATAGCGTGTTTTAAACAAGGTCAGCGCCATCTATGAGCACAATAACGAACTTATTTAATAAAGGAGAGAAAAAAATCCTATTTATTTTTCTTGCAATGTATAGGTTTTAAGAAACTTAACAAAATAGTAAAACCGACTCCAAAAAAAAAACGGAACCGACTACAAAACTCTTGAAAATATTTTTCTACGTACCTACTAGTTCGAAGTCCATCAGCACGAGCCAGCAGGAGTGGAACAATCGTCGTCTACCTCACCTACATGCTCTTTATTGAGTTTCAATCCCTCCTAATGGGTCGTGCTGAGTCACCGAACTCGAGCCTCCTTTTTTGAAATTGGTTAAAAATTGCACATGCGCGCGCTTTTTAATGAAACAAACTACATTTACTATTTCCGAACCAAACGGGACTACGCAAGTACGCAACACTGTGGCATGCTCGATATTTTTACGACACGGTTTTAAGGTATTAAATATAATTTAATAGTAGATTGTACACCAAGAGCATAAAACGAGCCATTTTACCCGAGAAATTACGGCGAGGGTGGATAGACAGGTCGAGGTGAAAATGGGTTTAATGCTCGAGTCTTACATTCTGCTTTTCACTTCGATTGCGAGAGGATGAAATAAAAAAAACCGGCCAAGAGCGTATCGGACACGCCCAAAATAGGGTTCCGTAGCCATTACGAAAAAATTAAGTAATATTTTTCTAAGGATTTCGTATTTTATACGGAATCTTCCAAGTTTAGGTATAACTATTTTACACCTTACGCTGCTATTTACTTATAAACTACTAATAATTCTAAAGCAAACTTAGCCATTATAGTTTTCCTTGGAAGTTTGATATACTGACTAACATCCTGATTTTTTTTTAATTTTTTTCACCCACCGGTTTAGATTTTAGAGGGGGGGGGGACGCTCGATTTTAATGAAAATTTTCACTTTAATGTTGAATATTTCGCAAACAAATTACTGAATCAAAAAATCGTTTGAGCAAACCCTTAATGGTTTTAAAATACCTATCCAACGATACCCCACACTATAGGGTTGGATGAGAAAAAAAAATCACCGCCACTTTACGTCTATGGGAGGTACCCTAAAGCAAATTGTTTTTTTTTTTTCATAACTTGACCCAGCAGCTAGTGTGAGTTGACATCTGAAAAAATCATATCAAACAAAAGACTGCTTAACATATCGTCATTACTTTTAAAAATACCGTATTTCAAAATAGATAATTTTCTGAGTGAACTTTATGAACATTACGTTAAGGTTCAATTTTGTTGACTTATTATTTTGGATACGAGATTTTTTCAAAGTAGTGACGATATGCTGCACTTTTATCGGTATCTGAATACTTTTTTCATGAATATTTACTTGATGGGCCATTTTCTACAGTGAAACTCTAAGGCTGGAAATAGTGCTCGACCGACGGTATGTCCTGAGCGTATTTTTTTTTTTTTTTTTTTTATACTACTGGAAGGCAAACGAGCAAGTGGGTCTCCTGGTGGTAAGAGATCACCACCGCCCATAAACATTTGCAACACCAGGGGTATTGCAGATGCGTTGCCAACCTAGAGGCCTAAGTTCGAATACCTCAAGTGCCAGTAATTTCACCGGCTGTCTTACTCTCCGCGCCGAAACACAACAGTGCAAGCACTGCTGCTTCACGGCAGGATTAGCGAGCAAGATGGTGGTAGCAATCCGGGCGGACCTTGCACAAGGTCCTACCACCTGCATATGTCCTGACCGTCAGCGCTGACCGTCGGTTGCGAAAATTCATTCAGTGCTACGCTGACGGCGAACTGCGACGCATGTGTACAGTTCACAGGTCGGTCGCTCTGTCAGCGAAGCACTGAACGGATCCATACAATTTCATAGCTCGTCGTTCGACCGACGCCGTGCGACCGACGAGCCGGACCGACGGCTCGACCGACCGTACGCGCGCACCAAATCACGCGCGTACCGTCAGCGTAGCTGTGTGCGCATTCATAGTCATAGACTTGCATAGATATAGCTACGCTGACCGACGGTCAGCGCTGACCGTCGGTCGAGCACTATTTCCAGCCTAAAGCCACCCGCCGACCTTTTAACATGAACGGTTTCAAAATACGAATGTTCCAGTTAAGTATAATGAATAATAGTAGGTAAGTCAGGGACGAATCTTAAATTTGTGGGGCCCTGGGCTAATACTGCTTAATTACTCAAACCTCATAATCGGTTTTTTTTTCATTCTAGATAATTTTTATTATTGTCAATATTGTCTATTGCTTTCAGTTCAGGTTGGGAGCCCTCTGTATCCACGGGGCCCTGGGGCTGCAGCCCAAAAAGCCTTTAAATAGATCCGCCCCTGATAATAGTATAATGAATATGGCAAGTTTATAATGAGTGTTTCTGCGACAGGTTGGTTCGCGCCATTTTGAGGTCCGTTAAACTTTGACATTTTTGACACATTTGTGATTGGTTAAATAACTACCTAAATGAAAATGAGCCAATCGCAAGCAAACCAACGTCAAATGGACCTCTCGACACTAACGCCATCTGGCGATATTTCACCTGTCACGATAACCTCATTCATTATTATCGTTATAATACTTGTTACTAACCTAATTTGATAATGGAGAAAAGAGAAACTCATAAATTAACCACTCCGAAAACAATGCACTTCTTTCTTTCAACAGTCTAACAAAATTAAATTAACCTGCCTGTTGACAGTTGGCAGCGGTGTTTTTCTGTTCACAACTTGACGCGGCGCAACTGTGTTTTCCTTTACAAAAAGCTCAACAAGGGCAGGTATTTTAAAAACAAACTTCAATGCTAATTTTTATAATGAAAGCATTTATCGACGAACGCCTGCGCATAACAGCTGCATCGAAAACGACATATGGGATACTGTAACTTAAATTAAAGTTGAAAAGGCTTTATTGTCAACGTTTAGAGTCTAAAATTTGAGATTTGTTAGGTTAAACCATGTATATACCTATATTTTTAAAAATTTGTACCTAATGGTTTTTTTAATGAAAATAATCTGAACTTGGACACAGCATATATTAAGCTAAAGCAGTAGGGAAGCTACGAATAAATCGATCGAAACGAACACACTCACACAGACGCGCGCTCTACACGGCCTCGTGCCTATATATCCTTCCTTTGGGAAGGACATAAAAAATAATTATAATCGGACACTGATGGATGGCCTTTGTAAAGTACATAGTGAAAAATTAGTAGGAAAAGCCGGAGATTTTTTCCTCTGTTTTTCCTGAACATCTTAAGTTGTAAGCAATATAATTTGACAGTTTCAAAAAATTATTCCAAAAAGTACCTTTGGTAGGCAGTCGCGAGACCCCCTTAGAGGCCGTGTAGAGCGTGCGTCTGTGTGAGTGTGCTCGTTTCGATCGATTTGTTCGTAGCTTCCCTACTGCTTTAGCTTATATATATACTGTGACTTGGCTTTATTGCACCTATTCAACCTATCAAACCGTGAAATATCTTGTTGGAAGTACGATTTTTTGGTAACGCCGGAGACAATTTTGGTAACGCAGGAGACGCCCAGTGTCGGTAAAATAGTTGATTGGCCCAATCTGGGGGCACGGTAGTGCCCCCGCCAAGTCGAGAAAAACAAAATAAAGGCACGGCCGTACCATACTTTTCTCGAATACCAGATTTACCGATAAGCCAAGGATTGCTCTACAAGGATTTCACATTAATAAAGGTATAAACATTTTTTGCAAATTTAGTTACTTAACTTAACAGGTTTTCACATGGCAGTGACGAAATAATGGATTCAGAAATTCCGAATTACGGTTATTCGATATGCGTATAATCGGGTATGCACTATGTTCGCACTCGTGTTAGCGACGGTTATAAACGCGTTCACGTACGTTTGTTTATAGAACGGACTTACGGTTTTTTGAGTTCCGTTGTATAACAGTAAGTAAATTAATTGAAAGTTTTGGAAAGTTTAATAGTAAAAGAGGAGAAGTAGGTTCACTACAAACAAAAGTACATCGCGCGGCTTAAGGGCCAATCAACTTTTTTACCGACAATAATCTGTCCGCAACATTTTTCAAACAATTGCAGATTTTTGTAAGTAAACACGTTTTTTTCTGTAATTTAATAGATGGTGTAAATGAATACTTGCCATCCTACGTAAGTTCAACCTATTAAACCGTGAAATATCTTGTAGGAAGTACGATTTTTTGGTAACGCCGGAGACAATTTTGGTAACGTAGGAGGCGCCCAAAGTGTCGGTAAAATAGTTGATTGGCCCTTAAATGTGGGCGCGACGGTTGGCGTTGGTGGTTGACAGAAATTATCACTTATTTATCACGTTGACAGTAGCAAAATTATTTGCCGTTAGGTAATTCATCTAAACAGACATCGACAACCCTAAGCGTTCGCGCCGGAGTAGGCAGTTGAGTCTCCTAAAGGGTCGGCGTGTGCATACTTCTCCTCTTTTACTATAGTAATATTGATGCACATGCTAAGTACTTAAAAAAAAAAATAAAAAAAAATAGACGTCAAATAAAATCTCAGCCAGCCAGATTCTTTAAGTTCTGCCAAGTTAGGCCAGCAACGCACTTGTGACTCTTTTGATGTTGCAGGTGTCCATGGGCAACGGTAATCGTTTACAATCAGGCGATCCGTATGCTAGTTTGCCTCCTATATTACCATATTCTATTATTATTATTATTCCCTCAATGGCGGCCTTAAGGCTTGGGCCAATGTCAGTTGCGATGACAGGGTTGCTGTTGTACCATATTCAATATCTTAACAGTAGCTTCGCTAATCGTCTTTAAAGTTCGATTTCGATTTTTTTGGCATTTATTATTCCAAATCCAAATCCAAATCATTTATTCAGTAAATAGGCCGCAATGGGCACTTTTACACGTAATTTTTATAAACTACCAGCGCTTTCGGAAAGACCATTGCCAAGAAGAATGCGCCGCAAGAAACTTGGCAGAAAGTTATTTTCTCAAAATAAAATAATTACAAACAAAATACTTAAAAACTACAGTAAACAACTAAACAAAAAATTACAGAAAGATATTTAAATAATAATACAGGAATGTATGGGGTCCCTTAGTTACAAAACTAAACACTAACTATATCTACGTTAAGCGGAAGTGTAGAATGGTTCCACCGTCATAAATGAAAAAAAATAATTCTGAGATGGTCCAACGTTGGCGCGATTTAATTTGACCGGTGGCGCCATCTCTTGGTGCTTCGAGAAACATCGCGTGTGGTAGCTGTCGGTGGTTAAGTTTAACGGGGTTAACTAACGCCATCTGTTGGTAGCGTAGTAAATATGTATTTTTTAGACGACCAAATAGCTAAGTGGTTAGAGAACCTGATTACGAAGCTTGAGGTCCCGGGTTCGAATCCCAGCCGGGGCAGATATTTGTACGAATAATACGAATGTTTGTTCTTGGGTCTTGGATGTTTAATATGTATTTAAGTATTTATTTATCTATATTTTAAAGTATGTTTATCCGTTGCCTAGTGACCATAGTACAAGCTTTGCTTAGTTTGGGACTAGGTCAATTGGTGTCAAGTGTCCTATGATATTTATTTATTTATTTTTATTCGACTGAAAGGCATACGGCAAAAAAAGATGGTGGTAGCTGGGCGGACCTTGCACAAGGTCCTACCACCTGCAAATGGTGTTACAATAGGAATCATAACCCGCTATCGCAGCTTTAACAGGTGTCCAACTCTCTGGTCATCCTTCTGCGGACAGTGAAGATTAAAAGTAACTAGAAGATGATAACTGTTGGGGTAGGAAAGTTCTCCAGTGGCGACCACGAACCAGAAGACGAAGCGTTGACCGGCCTCCGGGTGATTTTTCCCGGCCCAGGTAATACCGACATGGAAATACCGACCCTGTTTTTCGTATACACGCCCATTAGACGCTCCTGTCAGTTTCTATGGGCGTCACAAAAACAGGGCTAGTATTTCCATGTTGGTAAATATGGGCCGGGAAAGAGTTTCAACCCAGCCTCCCACTAGTTGGTGGGTGCAAATGGCGAGTTGCCGTTCACTGTGAAGTTCTAAGTCGAGTCTTTTTTTTATTCGACTGGATGGGAAACAAGCGAGTGGGTCTCCTGATGAAAAGAGATCACCACCGCCCATAGACAACTGCAACACCAGGGGTATTGCAGATTAGAGGCCTAAGATGCACCTAAGATCGGATACTGACCCAGATAACCCACGTCTTAAATCGAGTTTAGCTCGACATGTTTCGGGCTAATCCGTAGCCCTTCTTCCTCGGAGCAACGCGACTCGGCGGCTGGTGCAACACGCGCACTGCGCTAACTACCCGCGTTTTCAACATCATTTTCATTATAACTAGCAAATGTAGGGCAGTAAACAACACTAACAACATTGCTCTGTAAAGGTACAGTCGGAGTAAAAAAGGATTCGTCACCTTAAGATCTATTTTCCATTGCTCAGTATGAGCGCTCATCTGCTTTACCGATTGAGTAGGACATACTGCGTCAACCTGTCAACCTGCTTAAACATAATGAGGTGACTATAGAGTTTCTTTCTATTCTTTCTTTCATAGCAACCCTACAACTAAACCTTGGCACTGACAAACATTGACAATTAAATAGAACATTATTTGATTGAAACTTTTACGTAGTTGTTTATTAAAAATTCATTTAACATAGCGGCCCATAACACCCATGTCATGAGTTCCTAACAGGCGCGTCGGAGAGTTAGTACCGTTAGAAGCTGAGTCAGTCGGACTTTGACAATCGGTTACGGTCAAATTGTACAGTGTTGAAGTACAGTCGGAAGAAAACTCGTCGGGTTTAGGGTTGTCTTGTGTCTGACTGACGTTTACTCGATTGGCTTGGGCTGAATTTTATATTGTACTAGCTTTTGCCCGCGGCTCAGCCCGCGTGGTATTCGGTTATCGCGCGCTCTTCCCTGAACTGTGCATTTTTCCGGGATAAAAAGTAGCCTATGTCACTCTCGGGCCCATAAACTATCTCTATGCCAAATATCACGTCGATCCGTCGCTCCGTTACGGCGTGAAAGACGGACAAACACACAAACATACAAACACACTTTCGCATTTATAATATAAGTCACAGGTGACCGAAGAGCTGGCAGCTTCCTCGGACAAAGAATTAGCCTAGCTATTCAAAGAGGAAACGCTGCCAGGATCTTCGGCACCTTGCCTAAGGGGTACTCTTTGGACAATTTGTTTTAGTTTTAGGTTAAATTTTTATTTTATTTTAAGTTATTGTTAGAAAGTTATGTTTAATATGTATATTATTTAGTTTCTTTTATCAATAAATTATATTATTATGAAACTTAATATAACTATGGGTTATACTACACCACTCTGAACTCAAAAAAATACACTCGTCTGACGTCACCCTATGACGTGAACGCGTTTTTTCTTTGGAGTTGCAGAATCCTAAAAATAACTTACCCGTCATCGTTCAAAGTGACATTTCACGTGCGTATATTAACATAACACTTTCTTTATATCTACATACATTTAATATTTAATAGCTAAATCACATCTTCATTTACCACCAAAAGTTTCATACACCGTTCACTCTCAATCAAAACTATACTTTAAATCGATAAAAATACAGTCAAACATAGAAAAATAAATATTTAACTTACTATCTTTTGGCACTCGACCGCACTAATATTAGGGCAACGGATATTGACACTTCTTATTAGTCTAACACGGTTCACTTTTAATTGCCAGTAATGCTAAGTTCGTGCCAGACATAGCTTTCTTATACCACTCATACCAGTAAGTTATTTAAATCCGTTAAGATGACTTGTGAAATGCAAGTTTTTAACACACTTCTATTTCTTTCCATAGAGCAATTAACTAATGCAACAGAACTGTAACTTGTATTAAAAAAACTCAACTTGTATTAACTAAAATTTGAACATACTGCAAAAAACCAAGAAAATAATTTTCTACCAATCTGAAATCGGTCGGTGCCTCAGTACGAGCCAGCAGGAGCGGACCTATAGTCATTATTAGTCATCTACCTCACCTACGTACTTTATATTGGGCTTCAATCACTCCTGCTGGCTTGTGCTGAGGCACCAACCGACTTCAGATTGGTAGAAAATTATTTTCATGGTTTTTGGTAGTCGTTTCAATTTTTTGTTGTATATATATTTAGTGTAAGTGTAATCTAAGATACAATTGTTTAATATCAACTGCAGGTGGTAGGACCTTGTGCAAGGTCCGCCCGAATTGCTACCACCATCTTGCTCGCTAATCCTGCCGTGAAGCAGCAGTGCTTGCACTGTTGTGTTTGGGCGCGGAGAGTAAGACAGCCGGTGAAATTACTGGCACTTGAGGTATTCCAACTTAGGCCTCTAGGTTGGCAGCGCATCTGTAATACTCCTGGTGTTGCAGATGTTTATGGGCGGTGGTGATCTCTTACCTCTAGGAGACCCACTTGCTCGTTTGCCTTCCAGTCGAATAAAAAAAAAACTGCTCATCACTTATTACGTAAGATTGCTTTTTCCGATGCAGAGACGTTCATTATGGAGGAGTCCTGGTGCTTCACCACCCGGGCCTGACCATATGCATTACGAGGAGCATAAATTGATTAGCAACTGTGTCAAAGTAATTAAAATTCAACCCCTGAAATACTTTTTATTGAGTAGTAACTCCGATGGTCAATTGTGGGTTTCAACATCAGTTCCACTTCACAAAATGATAATTTTAAAGAGCAAATGGACGAGTTACTACTAAATATACCTAAATTACCATAGGTGTCTACAACATTTGAAAAGTTCCCTCGATTTCCTTAGGATTCAATCACAATATCCTGATTTGGTGCTTATGGGACCTAATTGAAAGCGTTTCTAGACGAATGCAAAAAAAATAATCAAATCGGTTCATAAATGACGGAGTTCTGAGGTAACAAACATAAAAAATAGAATCAAATAGATAACCTCGTCCTTTTTATTAAGTCGGTTAAAAATAGGATTAACTCCAACAAAAAAACTATCAGTTTGAAGTCGGTGTCTCAGCACGAGCCAACTAGAGTGGACCTGTAAGACTTACCTTGCCTACATATTTTTATTGGGCTTTTATTTTTCTTGCTGGCTCGAGCTGAGCTGATCTGATTATTGGATCCGATTAAAATTTTTGGTATACCTACCTTTATTTATCGCTTAATCCCACAGAAACTATAAAGCTTCAAGGGATAAAAACCACCTCCTTCCTAGTCCCTACAAGGGTTTTGATTTGGCTATTAAACAATTCATCTACTGGACATTCTGTCATGTTGACAACTCAGTTCCAGAATGCATAAACATTAATTTTGACTTATAACTGTTGTTTCAGATCAAAAATGCTCAAATGGGCGGTGTATGCAAAAAAGAACCAAGATGCCAAGAGCGACGTGGACGAGGAGGATTATGACGCACCGTACAACACCCAAGCTAGACGGTCCCTTGACGCTCAGTCCATCAAAAAGAGCAAAAAACCCAGCCGATACCAAAGAAGATCTCTAGGGCCTTCTGCAGTTAGGAAAAATGTCAAAAATATCGATAAAGAAAACCTCAATTACATAGGAAATACACCAAACTATTACAAGGAGGGATTTGTCAAAAAGACAGAAATTCTAGCCCTTAAAGATGTTAGCAACATAACACCAACGAATGGGACTCCAGTTAAAAATTTTGACAGAAGACGTTACTATCCTAATGGTTCTAAAGAAGATATACCACCTGACTTACCTCGCACACCACCCACATACAGCAGAAGGGTAAGAGAAGCTAAAAAGAGAAAACTAGAGATGTCTCAAGAAGGATTTAAAAGAGATAGTCCGCAGTACAAGTCCGAAAGAAGAATCAAGCCTATAGATAGAAGTATGTTAAGTTCAGGACTGACCCATAGCTCTTCAGAACCATCGCTGAACGAACTATCTGACAGACTTAGTTTAACCAGCACTAGATTCTCTTATGCGGGAAACAAACTACCAAAAAATATGGGTCCTATTAGTACAACAAAAGCTGCAAGTGAGGGTATAGCAGAAATCGAATATGACAAAGATCTAGTTATAAACTGTATCGAAAAACCAATCGTTAATAGCAATGTGATAGAGAAAACGACGCTACCAATTTTCGGTCACCATATCTTCACTGATAATCCTTTATATTTTAACAAAAACGACGGATTTAGCAACCGGATTCCATTGAAGAGAACGCGAAAGAAATCAAACGAATTCGAGAGTTCTTTCAAATCTCCCTCAGTCGATAAAAGAGATACGCACACTTTGTTGAGAGATGCATGTTCACCAGTCTCTGTTACTCCTTTATCAATGAAGTTGGCAGCATTAAGGTTCAGTGCTCTAAGTACTCATAGCAAGTCACAAAGAGTACCATTCACAAATGAAGTCACAGAATACTTTCCCAAAATTGAAAATCAGTTTCCTATTGCACTTAAAGACGAAGAAAGCGTAACAGAAATGGAATATAAGTTCATTCTTGGGAAAGATTCGTTAAACAATAATACAGAGTCAACAGTATCCACTACTCAAATGGGAGACGTAACTCTTGAAAGAATGATCGAAGACATCATAAAAAGTACCAAAATTATCAAGTCTAAAAGAAGAATATTAAATAAAGATATCCAAGTTTCAATTGAAGAAGAAATACCTCCTCTTGATTGCGTTAAAGATTTATTTGTAAACCCCCAAGCAGAGAACAAAGCTAATTTGATAAAAGAAGCTAAATACGTTAATTTGTCGCGTGAAAATTCGATATCTCCTAAATGTACACCCACAAAAAAGATTATGCCCGTGCATAGAGTGAATGAGAAACTACTTAAAAATCTTCCCATCGGATGTTTTCTTTTAGATGATGGCGACGGTTACAATGAAAGAGAAGTGTGTACACCAGAAAACGCTATTGAATCAAAGTCTAGGGTTAGATCAAAAGAATTAGTAAACCGGACATTAGCTAGATCGCAATCTATGAATGCGGCGTCAATAACCAAAGGAAACCTTGACCGAGCAACATCTGAATCAACACCAGATCTTTCAGAAGAAAGTTCTAAGCTTCGACTAAAAAGACAAAGATGTATTCGCAGAAAGAAGTCAACCGTTAGCAACGATAGTCAATGGAGAGGGAAAGAATCAAGATCAGTTTTAACCCACATGGACATTCCCAGCCCTGCTTTAGACTTACACAACGTATCTCTAACAAGTTTTGACTGCGAATCATTCGATCGGGAGAAATCAATAAGATCCTACGTATCCCACAGTAGTCTCATGCCTTTCGTTGAAAGGAAAACATCTCAAGAAATGTTTGGTCTTACTTTAGAAAATGGGATTCCAAGTCCTATAACTCCTGTGCCTAATCTAAAAAGATCGAGCAATGTTTTGAGCGACGAAAGAGCTCATAAGACCAGCAAGCTTGATGACATTAACAACGATGCTTGTACGCCTGTTATTGAGTATAAATCTTCGAGGCGGTGCTTGACGTACTCGCCAGAAGAAGCCAGTATTAACAGTAGTGATGAGAGAAGACGAAGTGTAGCTAGTAATCTTATGGAGAATAGTGAAAATCGTTTCAGCGCCCCCAAAGGGACTATAGACTTGGAGATTATCACGAGGAATGAAGTGATTGACGTGCACGGTGAGTGGTGACTATCGCAACATTTTTTACCTTTTTAATTTAAATTGAGAGCGTTTATACTTGCTGAGCTGGCAACGGTGCATTTTTGTTAGTTTTTCTCGATTATTCCATAAAAATTGAATGAAAATAAAAAATGCTGTCTGATAGAACACTTCTTAATATAAGCTAACTAGCTTTTGCTCGCGGCTTCACCCGCGTGGAATCCGGCTATCGCGTGCTGTTCCCTCGGGAACTGCACATTTTTCCGGGATAAAGGGTATTATCTATCCCAAAGTTGAGTACTTATTTGGTATTATAACCTCTACACGGTCCTGAAAAAAAGGTTCTTGACGACAGACAGACTGACGGAGAAAAAGAATTAAGTATATTTCCTTTTTCACAGGCTTTTATTTAACTCCAGCTCGTTGTTTGTTTGTATGTATGTATGTAAATCTGGCAAGTTAACGTTGATCCACTTTTTGAGTTTGGATGACAACGCAAGTACCTACGTCCAGTTTAAAAAAAAACTTGTATAAAAATGAAATTTTTGGTTCATTATTCAAGCGTTTACACCGTATGATTTTCGTTGGCACTTTGTGTTGACATGGTAGAATATATAACCTTTTAAACTTTCGTGATTCTCACTCATAGTCTAAATACCTTAACGGGACTTATCACTAGGGTTGCCACCTTTTTTTTGAAGAAATATAGTATTTTTCTCAGAACCTTGCCAAAATATAGTACTTTTGGGAATTAAAAAAAAAAATAGTACACATTCATTCATTTATCATGTTTAAACATATATACAATTCACAACGCGTCACTACGGGTACGTTCCAATTTAGTCGATGTTTATACAAAAAAGTGTAGCAGTGGAGTTAGCAATGAAAATTTTGTCGGATATTATTTGCTCATATGTCTGTGTTAAACCTTCATTTGGTTTCCAGTAATAAGGTGCCGGGATCTACATAGGATATGCGGGAGGACGGATGACATCAATGCTTACGCTAAGGTAAATATGTAATCAAACTAGCTTTTACCCGCGGCTTCGCACGCGTAAACTATTCGGTCTTTATCCCTAGGTATCCCGTGGGAATATCGGGTCAAAAAGTCGCTTGTATTATTCCAGACGTCCAACTACCTATATACCAAATTTCATGACTCTAAGCCCAGCGGTTGTTATTTCGAGTGTTTATCCCTATCCCGTGGGAATATCGGAATAAAAAGTATCCTATGTTTTAATCCAGGTTATAAACTAACTTTTTGCCAAATTTCATTCAAATCCGTTTAGCCGTTTCAGCGTGAAGAAGTAACAAACATACTCACTCACTCACTCACTCACAAACTTTCACATTTATAATTATGTATATTAGTAGGATTTCATCTAAATCGGTTTACAATACAATACAATACAAACATTCTTTATTGCACACCATAAAGCAGTACAAAAAACTTATAATATAAACACTTAGATTCAGGGTAGACAATAGGCGGTCTTATCGCTTAAAAGCGATCTCTTCCAGACAACCATATGGGTACAAGAAATGATGTGTAACAAAAATAGGTGGTGGAAACAGAAACATAAAACAAAAACGAACAAAAAATCAATAACATTTAAATAAATACAAATGATATAACTATATAAATACACACATACAATACTTATACAATACATAAACTACTAACATAAATAAAATAGCGGGTGAAGCATGAAAAGTTAACAGGCAGACTGCCAGACAGCAAGAGGTACTTTCAAATTTTTTATAATATTAGTAGGCATTTATGTTCTCACTAACTTTTTACCTTCAGGTGGTGATAGGTGGCGCCACAGAGAGCCAATGTCTTCCCTCCCAGAGGTCCATCTTCCAAAGAACCTCAGTTCTCTACGGGAAGAGGGAACCAGAATTTCAGAGGCACCTCAAGCTGCCTCTACCCTCAGCTGTGTACGATAATCAGATGCTCCATGTATCAGTGTGGCATAGGGATAAGAAATACCGGTAAGTGCTTAAATTATAAGATTTATAGACCGAATTCCTTTACCTCCACGGGATAGAAAAAATAGGACGAAAGGGCACGTCAACGAGGTATAATTAAATTTTATTTCATGACCAGTGAAACGGATACAAAATTCAGATCTATTGTCAAGAAGACATTAATATCTAATCAAGATTACGATTTGGAGTCTTTTTATTGTATTTTTTATTTCAACTCCAAATTTTTTGTTTCTTTTACGGTTATCCCGTGAAAGTTTAATATTTCACACGAAAACACAAGCTGAAACATGAATGCACAGAAAAACCAGAAAAATAGACCAGCGCTGGGAATCGAACCCAGGTCCTCAGCATTCCGTGCTGCGTGCTATTCCCCTACACCACCACTGGACAGGAGACTAGACACGAATTTTTCCTATGCACCCACACCTCAACTTGGATTCTTTTCATTAGTCACTTCAGCAGCGACACTAACGCCATCTATGATCTACGTTCTCAACGAGAAACCTATAGATTAATATCTAAGGCGTATTATAAAGTTAATGATTACATCATGAACAGGTATATTTGGAAATAATTCCGATACGCATTAGCGATCCCTTCAAATATCGAACCTACCGTGTTAAAAATAAAGTTATGTTAAATACTTGTGATGTATAGATATCATTTAGTAATATTATAAATCTGTTTAAAAATATATACCTTGTTGAGTTTCTTGCCGGATTCATCTCAACAGAGGTTTTTCCGAACCGGTGGTAGTTTTTTTTTAACATTCATAAGTGCTTGTTATAACCTAAATTCTTTTCCCTTTTAAAATATGGCTTCTGTCCTAATTAATAAGACAATTTCGCCAGTGTCTAAGTATTCTCTTTCGAGAGGCAACGTTGTACGGTGATTGTAGTTTTTGTAACTTGATAGTCAAATTTCCAGA
Organism: Choristoneura rosaceana; assembly: GCA_037349165.1. NCBI lineage: Eukaryota > Metazoa > Arthropoda > Insecta > Lepidoptera > Tortricidae > Choristoneura > Choristoneura rosaceana. The sequence continues at coordinate 3,735,827 of JAZBNJ010000006.1, read as the reverse complement.
AACCACGTGGAGACAACTTGCGCATTAAAAAATGTCAGAGACGAGAGCAATATAGAATTTTGTGATCACTGTTCACTGTTAAGGTTAATCGCCGCATAAAACACTATCAAAATTATACTTCAACTAGCCAAAGAAACAGAAAAAGCAAAATTAGATATTGTCTACATCCGCCATGTTCGAATGCCACAAATCGAATCCCTATAGCCTAAATTGAATAAATATATTTTGACTTTGACTTTGACATCATGTCAACCGAAAGACGTCCACTGCTGGACATAGGCCTCCCCCAAGGTTCTCCACTCAGACCGGTCTTGTGCTTTCCGCATCCACCGCGAACCCGCGATCTTAACCAGGTCGTCGCTCCATCTTGTTGGAGGCCTACCGAACCGACAGCTTCTCCCTTAAAAGAAGAATAATACAATATAAAAAAATTAAGAATTTGTTGCTCCCGGGAACTATTTAATTTTACGGGATAGAAGCTACTCTATGCCCTTCTCAGTGTATCAATCTATCGGCATAGCCAATTTCATCACGATCGGTTGAGTAATTTAAGCGTAAAAGCGTAACAAACAAACATACACACTTTCGCTTCTTTAACAGTAGGCATAGTGGAATAAAGCTCTATTTAAGCCTCCTCAAGTTATTTCTAGAAACAATACTTCTGTATTACTGCACGTAAACAATATATATACGTTATTCATTATTCCGTCATATTTCATAGTGTAGTCTAACTTTCGTGGCAACCTATGTCCTCTAACGACTTTTTTTATAATAGACCTTACGGCTTAGATCATAAAATCGAAATTCGAAAACTTTTTGAAATGCAAATACATCATTTTACGGAATTCATCGTCAAACATCTACATGTTCTATAATAGACTGAAATAGTGACGTAATATTGATATGTAACAATTGGAAAATCGTTTTACATACAGGGTGTTGAATTTTTAAGTGGGCGGCTGGTTTTTGTAGAAAAAAAATGTATGTAATCCGTGGGAGTTTTGCGAAAAAGCGAAGCTGGCTGGAAGGCTTCATACATAAGAAATTGGAGGCGATGCGGCTATGGCACATGCGCAGAATGATCGATCCACCGCAAGCCCCAGCAGTCGGGGACTAAAACTCAGTACGCTCGCGTCTCAATCGAGATTATTTTTTTTAAAATACGCATTGCGAGTGTCAGTGCCCGTATCTAGAAAATCGGTAAGCTCACCTTCTTGTGACTGTGTTTTTTTTTACCTCTTTTAAACACCAATCATTTTTTTTAACAACTTTTTCGACCTGGGACTTGTGGTAGATTCGAACGCTAGGGCTTATGCCGTGACCCATTTTTGGCGGAAAACTATTATTTGGCCTTAAAAGAAACAATTGAGAAAGTAAAAAAAATGAATTCGTGAAAATTTAAGTGGTAAGCAGAACATTTAAAATACTTTCTGGTGTGATAGGACAATGCCTCATTATGACTATCCGGTGACATATTTTACTTACCTTTTTAGAACTGACGTATGAAATGAGAAGAATTTCTTAGTTACACTTCAAATATTTTGAAAATTTAAATACCCAATCATTGATAGTTTATCCATAAAATAAAAATTATTTTATGTTCCATACATTATTTTTTACAAAAACACCGCATACTACTTGATAGTATTGCTTTTATAATGGGCGTATACATGGTTCCCGTTTTTTTCTAACGTGCCATAGATAGCGTAATATTTAGTCTGTGGTGCTCTCATAATTTACAAAACAACCTGTATCTAGGCTAACTCTGCACCAGAGCATCGCAATGTCTAGATAATCATTGACAGTTGTTCTTTTAATTATCTAATAAAGAAATAGGTGAAACTTTTCTTAAACTGTACCGTCAAATAATGAATGCGCTTAAACTTTATACAAAACTTTAATATTTCTAAATCCTCAAATAAACAATTTCCTAAATTAAGTTCTTATTTACACTAAAATAACTATCACTAATCATCAAATGATTCTTTTCATACATATTTACCGAACTCACATGCCAAAGAAAAACTATAGTCATTAAACGATATAGAACTTTCAAAATTGATGTGCACCTATAATGGCGATTGGTTCCACAAACTTGCCGGTATATAGGTATTTAATATGCAGCTATACTGCCCTTTAAAAATTGCTGTCTGTCTACCTTTATATTGTCCTATAAGCTGAAAGGCGCTGCTGTCTCAAAAAAATCGCTTTTCTATCATTTACACCGTATGATGCAGAATTTTTAAGCTACACAATAGTATTAATAACTCAAAAGTGTTTTTTTGAGATAGCGCCTTTTGGCTTAAGAGGGCAGTGTAATGGTGATTGGTTCCAACAATATTGCCGGTATATACGTAGACATTTAATACGCAGTTATACTGCCCTTTCAAAATTGCTGTCTACCTATAATGGTGATTGGTTCCAACAATATTGCCGGTATAGGTATACTTATAATATTGCCGCGATATTCCTGGTACGGTTTCAGGATGTTGAAAATTATTAGGCTCTTGAGAATATCAGCGGAATTGCTCCATTGGCAAATACCTAAACGTATCAAAGGTATTTAAAAAAAGGTTATAATATTACAACTAGAAAAGACATTTCATAATTATAACCACCTCGATGATTGACAATCTAGCACTGTCCGCTTTAAGCGAAACTTTTTTCCACGCACAACTAAAATATGGAACCAGCTTCCTGGGGAAGTGTTTCCGGAGCGGTACAACTTAGGGATCTTTAAAAAACGAGCCTATCAGTCTCTCAAAGGGCCGGCAACGCACCTGTGATACCCCTCGTATTGACAGGTGTCCATGGGCGGCGGTGATTGCTTTCCATCAGGTGACCCGCATGCTCGTTTTCCCCCTATTATATAAAAAAAAAATCCTAAATATCATAAAGACGTATCTCATCTAGAATCATGAATAACTTAGGACTTAACCAGCAGGTAAAGGGAATATAATTACCCTTAATTCCATCTGCGTAGAATTCGTTATGCTGTCCCGTGCGTGCTAAGCAATTTTCCGGGATAAAAACTATGTCCTGCTTTCCAGGAATTATATCATAACAAATTTTGGTTTAAATCAGTTCAGCAGTTCGAGATGTATAATAGTGATGATATGAAAAAATTGCCTTTGAAAATGTTTAAGCAAAGACTTAGAGCTTGGCTTGTGTCAAAGGGTTTATACTCAGTTGCCGAATACTTTTCTTTTTTTGATCAATAATAAATCAGGTGACATTTCGATTGTAATATAAAAAATAACAATTGTAACTTATGACATTTGGCATGCCAGATGATGGTAAAATATGTGAATCAATATTGTTTTTTAATTAACACCTCTTGTACCGTGTTTCAAGCGAAATAAAATTATTTGATTTGTATTTGGTCACTACTTTGAAAAAATCTCGTATCTCAAATCAATACGTCAACAAAATCGACCCTTCCAACAATGCGCATAAAATCCACTTAGAAAAATAATAAATTTTAAGTTATGAGCTTTTTTAAAAATAGACAAGAAGAAAAAGGCATAATAATACTTTTTACCCAGTATCCCCCTGGGATTTATGTAGGTATCACTTAAAAAAAGGTTTGGTAACATTATCAAAAAAATATTTTGCTTATAACATAACTTGAGTGTCTATACTATAATCTAACCAACAAAAAAAAAAAAACAAAAAAAAGGCGCCAGAAAAGGACAACTAAAAAGTAAAAAATAATTATGCACTGCCTAGCTGTTGCCTGCGACTTCATCTGCGAAGAATTCGTTTATCCCTATCCCGCGGGGACTATGCTGATTTCCCGCAAAATTAGCCTAAGTTAATTTAGTACAAGTACCTAGTAATATTTTTTTTATCTAAGCGTCGTCGGTGTCGGGGGACCGCTAAGGTTAACAGGAAACTAAAGTACATTATGTTGTATTTTTTAAAACCTTAGCGGTCCCCCGACATCGACGACGCTTAGATAAAAAAAATATTACTAGGTATACTTGTACTAAATTAACTTAGGCTAATTTTGCGGGAAATCAGCATAGTCCCCGCGGGATAGGGATAAACGAATTCTTCGCAGATGAAGTCGCAGGCAACAGCTAGGCAGTGCATAATTATTTTTTACTTTTTAGTTGTCCTTTTCTGGCGCCTTTTTTTTGTTTTTTTTTTTTATTTTTTTTAGCGTTTTTTTGTCGGGGGTTTTTAAAATTTTTAATTTTTTTTTTTTTTTATTTCATGTTTTTTAAACTTTGGTATATATTTTTTTTTAAGTGTACTAGTGTGTTGAATATCCTGGCTGCAGCTCAGCTCGTGTTGCCACCATTGCATTGTATGTATAATCAAATACTGATCAAAAGGAATCAAACACGACATGTCTGCTATTATTTTTTCAAGAGTAGGTATACTGGTGTGCTGGATATCTTGGCTGCAGCATCAGCTCGTCATGTTGCCACCACTGCATTGTATGTAGAATCAATTACTGATCAAAACGAATCCAAACACAACATGTGTGCTATTATTTTTTAAAGTCTTCTAGTGTGCTGGATATCCTGGCTGCAGCATCAGCTCATCCTGTTGCCACCATTGCATTGTATGTAGAATCAAAAACTGATCGAAACGAATCCAAACACGATATATCTGCTATGGTTTTATCAAGAGTGTACCTACTGGTGTTCTGGATATCCTGGCTGCAGCATCAGGCCGAGAACTGCATAATCTTGCATAGTCATATAGCATACATGGGTGTTTCAAATTTTACTTCCCAAATATGCTTGAAAGTAAAGTAAATACCCATTATGCGTCTAAGATTCCTACCGCAGCGGACAAAAGAGCTGATGATCTTGAAACGGCTGAACCGATTTTGATAAAACATGTCTAAGAACCATCGCCAGAAAACCAGTTTTCAATTAAAAAAAACCGCATTCAAATCGGTCCACCCGCTTAAGAGCTACGGTGCCACAGACAGACACACAGACACACAGACACACAGACACACATAGCGGTCAAACTTATAACACCCCTTTTTTCCGTCGGGGGTTAAAAAGTTGGACAACCCCCGACTTTGTCACTTTAAGGTTCAATATCTCCAAAACGGCTGAACCGATTTCGATGGAACATGTCTAAGAACAATTGCTAGAGAACCTGCTCTCAAATAAAAAAAAACCGCATTCAAATCGGTCCACCCATTTAAGAGCTACGGTGCCATAGACAGACACACCGCCACACATAGCGGTCAAACTTATAACACCCCTCTTTTTGCGTCGGATTACCAGTAGCTAAAAGTTAGGTGATGTCTTACAAAATCAGTTTTGTAGTAGGTATTAGCATTGTTTTGGTTTCTAATAAGTAAATTTTGGCTAAACGTCAAGTAGCCTAACTAGTTCAGCTATCCTTTTTTTCAATATTTAAAATTCCAAAATTTGTAGACATGCTAAAATCTTTTGATATAAGTGGATTATAAAAACCGGCCAAGTGTGAGTCGTACTTGCGCACCATATACCATTATCTATACAACATTAGACTTTTGACTTCAAACACTGCCGTAATTTGGATGAAAAGACACTGCGAAGCTTCCCGAACGCTGCCCAGCCGAGGCGGATTCGACGAGTGATCTCTTTCTCGAAGTTGGACTTACCTAACTGGACCGTCTGTCCTAGGTATACATAGTCGTCAACAACTTCGAGCGCAGAGCCTCCGACTATTACGGGAGTTGGCACTACATGAACATTAGACATGACAGGTTTTTCTTAAATGTTACAATGTCTAATGTTCTTAAGCATATAGGAATTTTATTAGTTGCTGGTACATACACAATTGTTAATTTGTACATAACAACAGTCACGTTCGTTGAATGCAATTACATGAATGCATACACTGCCATAATATGGCACGCAAAAGTCTTAATCTAAGTAATGTCTATTCATTTCATATCTACAATTTATGAAAAGACCTCTCTCGGACTGTAAAATAGTTGTATAAGTAAAAAAGATTTTAGTTTATTAGAAAATACATTTGCATTTTTACATTGAGGTTTGTTAACAATTGAGCGTTGTATTCTACAAAACGTCTTCAACATATGATTGTGATGGTTATGTTGGAAAAGTTCTATAGCTGCGCTTATTCAATTAACAGATAAGTATGCTACTTTATGTTTTAAACTTTTGTGGTTCTCAATCGAAGCTTTACTAATTTATATCGAGAGTTATAATCACGACTAGTTTTTATTGCTAAAATGTATTATTTATTCTGTGCCTTCAGTTAAATTGTGACACACCCAAAGGGTGCCAACGGAACACTATTACTGAGAATCTGCTGTCTGTTCGTCCGTCTGTCACAGGGCTCTATCTCCTGAGCCGTTATAACAACAAATACTAAAATATAGATAGTTAAATTAAAATAAAATGAATATTTAAGGGGGGGCTCCCATACAACAAACTAGTTTTTTTTTTGGCTTTTTTGCTAATGTCTAATGTTGTAAGATAATGGTATAGAACTCTTAACGAGTTCGACTCGTACTTGGCCGATTTTTGTCTTTATTTTAATCCAAATAATATTTAGTTGGAAAAAAAATCACAGTTCTGCTCCACCATAAAAAAATGATATTTACATTTAGTAACATCCCAAGACTTATTTTCACAGTAAAATTTAAATTTCAAAAATAAAATAAAATAAGTATTCAGTTGTAATAATACTACCAAGTATATAAAATGCAATTTCAAATCAAACGCACAATTTAATAAAATAAAAATTTGAACATAAAATGTCAAAATGAAAAAAAAACAATAAAAAAATGTATTATTTTTATTAAATGAAAAATTGATAAAACGCTCACTTTTTACTGCAAACACATACAAATAAAAAATAATTCTTTTGTCTGTGTGCACTACATTGCAGTACAAAAGAACATGGCTCAGTCTAAATTGCATAATTGCATAGGTTGACTGGTAGAGATCCCTTAAAGGGATAAGTCCGCCTTTGTACAAGTATCTTTTAGTTTTATTGGATAAATAAAATATTTGTATTTGTATTTGTATCTCAAAGTTTTTCAATTGTGTTTTATTTATTTTCTTTTTTACAGTAAAGACTTTACCTACATAAATACATATACAAAAAACAATACCTCTCCTTGCAGTCGGGTAAAAAGAATGATATTCTGACACAACCCAGAAAAAATATTCTAATCCACTAATGAAACTTACGTGTTACATGTTATTCCTCTCCCCCCCCTCATGAAAAATGGCAAAGCAAAATGAACATAGTGAAAAAAAATCTACAAATACAGTCAAATTTCGTATTGATTCTAGGTACTTTTGTCTTTTAGGTCTTTTAAAAGCTTTTATTTTTAACCTGCAGTAGCCTGCAATGTACTTACGTTTAAGTTTAATGTATGTTTGCATGTGCGGGTCAAATCTTGCAAGTTTGCCCCACTTCTAGTGATCGGATTGTCTTGAAATTTGGCATACTTATGTAAATTGCGTGAATTGCGTGACAGTACAATAATCTAGTAGTGACATCCTGGTAGTTCAGCCAGGATCGTCTCCGCGGGACGGAACTCTTCAACAGTTAATTGCACTTGAAATTTGGTATGCAAATGTAGAAAAGTGCAGTCAGCAAAGAAAGCTTGTATTAAAAATGTTTTTTTCCAAAAACTTATTTGAACTGTATTTTCTTTAACCCTTGATATTTCAATGGATTACCAGACTGAGGCTAACAGATTGGCAATAACTGGAAAGATGGCTTCTTGCCAAGTTTTATATACTTATTAGAATACTGACTTGCATTTTCACTATAATAAAGTCGAAAGAAACATCTAGCAAAAGTTAGATATAGTACAGTAAACGTTATAAATAACGTGATCACTTTTGTACCGTGGTGCTTTCCGTCGGACCACAATTCCGTATGGCTTTCCAAACATGACGTTAAAATGACAAGGTACAAAAAGGATCACTTATTTATGACGTAGAATTCAATTTATAGCTGCTAACCAGTTGGTTCGAAATCAGAAAAGACGAGAAAGTCTTCCGTTTCAGTTGCACAACAAAGGCCTCTTCTCAAGACTAGAGTGCTTAGGCCATAGTTCCCACGCAGGACCAGTGCGGATTGGCAACTTTATACACGCCATTGAATTCTTTTGAGGTTTTCTGCAGATATCCCCGCGCTGTTTTCCTTGTAGAGCTCGTGGTATTTTAAAATATATTTTTGCGCAAGAATTTGACTACTTAGAACACAGAGGTGTGAGTCCAGATTTGAACCTATAATCCTCTGCTTGAGAGGCCATAGGTGAAACCACTATATCGTGAAATCCCTACTAATATTATAAATTCAAAAGTAACTCTGCTTGTCTGTTTGTTATGTTTTCACGTCGAAACCGCTGAACCAATTTTGTGAAATTTGGTATAAAGGTAGCTTAAGCCCCAAGGATCAACATATGCTACTTTTTATTCCGGTAGAGGGCGCCACTGCGCGATAACCTAGGTCCACGCATACGAATTCGCGGGCATGAGCTAGTTAAATAATAATGTGTAGTTTCACTTCATAACTGTACGACTACCCAAAGAAAACGGCTCTTGTATGTGTGTATCTAATTATATTTATGTTATGCATAATTTAGTATTTTATAAAGATATTTCTACAGTTTTTGATTATGTAGCTTCTAGATCATTCATCTGTCATTCCTTCAATTCAAAATGGCCGAGGCCGAGTGTCACACACACCAGCGACATCTATGCAGACTGCATGTTTCTTACATCACAACGGCGCACAAAATTTGTTCACAGCGCAGATTTGTGAACCTTTCACTATAGTTTGTTGAAGTCCGTGACAGGGGTTGTAAAAGTCATATTGATGATTGATGCGCCGCGCGTTTTGTTCCAAACAGCCAGTCTAGTGCCATGATGTCAATGTGTCTCGTTATTTGTGCTTATCGTTCTTGGAATCACAATTACAAAAACCCGGTCCGAATTTCCATGACTTAGCTAGCTCATATTTTTTTGGGTACGCATCTGAATATCGAATGTTAAAATATTGAATATATTAAAATATCGAATGGGTCAATATCGAAAGGTTTATTTTCTGAATCCGAAAAATTTTCAGGATTAATTTAAACGGCATCGTATAGAATCTTAGGTTAGGTTAGATTTATAACAATTTAAAAAAATACAGTTTTAACCTTTCAATATTATGACCCATTCGATATTTTAATACATTCGGTGTTTTAACATTCGATATTCTGATACGTACCTAACTATTTTTTTACTGTTTTTTTGTGTTTATTTCTATAATAATTAGATGTGATGTCACTAATTTCACGTTGACCATACCGGGCCTTTGTAAAACCAAAAGTTTATTTTAGTATTAGTAATGTTACTATAACCTACTTTAATGATTAAAAGGTAAGCGAAAATATGAAAAAGCACTCAAATTAAAGCTCATGTCGTATTTTTGAGACACGCCGTGTTACAATAATGATTTTTCATATTCACGCGTACTTTACTGTAAGAAATGCATATGCGAAATTCATCAGTGTTCTGCCTGCCATGCGATCTAGTAAACGTAACAATTTCTGTATAACTTTAATTTATTTCTAGACTAATTAACATTTGCTACCTACGAAGCGTTGTGGTATTCGAAATAGACATTTTCTTTGTATCTTTTGTTTCTCTTGTAACGCCGTATAGTTAAAAATGACAAAATGCTGGGTAGTTAGCAATGTATACTAATGATGAACTGCAATATTGCCGAAGGTATGAACTTTTTCGACGATATTGGTGGACATTCCTAATATTGTCTAATAATGAGCAGCAATACTGCCAGAAAATGGTATTTTTTGACAATATTCCTTGCAATAGGTGGACGTTTCTAATGTTAAGTAATGATGAACAGCAATATTGCCAGAAGTTGGTATTTTTTGACAATATTACTTGCAATACTGGTGACATTTATTTTATCAATATTCGCAAATTAGACTACTATTGATAGCGGTTCATCGTTAGTCGTAGATCATTTCAGATTTATAGCGCTTTACTTCGTATTTTGTGTCACATTCCAAAAAATAGTGAAATGACAATATCAATTAATATACTCCTACTCAAAACTTTGTATGTTGTCATTGTGTTACAACACTAATGATGTCACAAACACTGATATTTGGGCCAATCAACTTTTTCACCGACACTTTGGACGTCTCCTGCGTTACCAAAATTGTCTTTGGAGTTACCAAAAAATCGTACTTCCTACAAGATATTTCACGGTTTAATAGGTTGAACTTACGTAGGATGGCATTTATTCATGTACACCACCTAATAAATTACAGAAAAAACATATTTACTTACAAAAATTTGCAATCGTTTGAAAATTTTCGCGGACAGATTAGTGTGGGTGAAAAAGATGATTGGCCCATTTAACATATGATATTGTCAAGGCACTTCAATTTAATCATTTTAGAGCTATGCGTTTAATTTGCAAAATATTGTCAACTAGCTTTTTCCCGCGGCCTAGCCCCCGTGGAAGTCTAGCGAACTGCGCATTTTCCGGGATAAAAAGTAGCCTATGTCATTTTCTGGCCCATAAACTATCTCTATGCCAAAAATCACGTCGATCTGTTGCTCCGTTTCGACGTGAAACATACAGACACGGAAACGTGCACTTTCGCATTTATAATATTAAGTAGTATTGATATGATTATTTTGCGTTACTGGAATAGTTTTACTTCTACCCATACCTACTTACCTAAAATTTCTACTTGTTAGTGAAACTTTTTTCTTCAATTGCAATCTTAAAACTCGCCTCAGATATGCCTAAAATGACAGTTAACTATGAGCTGATCTAACCACATGTTTAACGGTTGTCTAAGTTTTTATTAATGCAGATAAAATCAAAAACTGTCAAAATACCTTGCCATAGAAACATTGACGTGATTTTATTCCAGTTTTAATAGCAGTTTTTTTTTTGAAAATTTTGCCATTAATAGGTACCGTGTAGTTTTAACACGTTTTGTTTTTAGTGAAAATGTTAGAATGACCATCATTAATTACGTAATAAGGAATATGCAAGATCATTTGTAATTCATTCAAATATATCTTCATGAAAGAGAGAGAAAAAGGTAGTACCTAATCACGCAGCCTACGGCAAGCATATATATGAAATAAACGAGTTCTTTAATTGAACCATTAACAACGGTACCTTAAAAATATATGAACGGTCATACAAAAACAGTTAACACTACAAGTGACAGTTTACGGCTGCTAAAACCGCTTAGTGCCGTTTGATTGGTTCACGTCGTAAGGCATAAAACTACCAGACGGCAAACGAGGGGTTAAAATAGTCGTTTCTACGGATTTGTACCTTATGCCATTGGTGAAGAGTCTATTGTGTGATAATTTATTTTTAGATAGGGTTAATGAACTTTTCCTTTGGTCAGGTTGTGTAAATATACTTAATGACTGATTAACTAACAGAGTAGTGGTGGTAGCCTAGTGGTTTGACCTGTGGTTTGGTGGACCCGTCCGTGGTTTTTTTTTTGACGGACGAAAACGCGCTGTGTCCATAATTTTACGACATACTTTACGACACTAAAGTATCCACGGACGGTTTGGAGCATTTTGGTTTTGGATACCATGGTATCGTCGGACTGTCAAGTGGTTTAGCAGAGAATCGTGGGTTCGAGCCTGAGCTCGCTAAGAGTTTTTCGAAATTTATGTGTGAAACTTTACTATATTTGAAATTTACCATGACCTGTTGAAGAAAACATAGTGAGAAAACAAAAAGATATGAAGACATGGCCGGTTAAATTTCACGTGACGTCACGCTGTGCGACTCTTAGCACGATGTGACGTAACAAGCTCCCCACTTCCGAAATTATGAGCGTTTATACCTGCTGAGCTGGGAACGTTGCATTTTTAGTTTATCTCGATTATTCCATAGAAATTAAATGAAAATTAAAAATGCGGTCTGTTAGAACTGTTCTTAATATAAGTTAATGTGTCTACTGCACTAATTAATTATTCATGATAGACTTTTATATTATTTAAATCATCAATCAAATCAGCCCACATCCACCCACTGCTGGGTAAGTCTTGGCCACCACTCCGTAACTGCTTTTGACCAACTGTTGTCAGTGCGTCTTGCCAAGTGACCCGCCCATCTCCACTTCAATTGTGTTATCCTCTTACCCACATCCACTACTCCAGTCCGTTTCCGAATTTCAGAATTGGGGACGTGGTCAAGAAGTGTGATGCCCAGCATAGCTCGCTCCATGGCTCTTTGTGCGACTTTTATTTGGTGCACGTTTGCCTTCATTATTTAAAAACGAAAAATTATTGCAGTAGACACATTAACTTATATACTTATTAAGAACAGTTCTATCAGACCACATTTTTAATTTTCATTCAATTTTTATGGAATAATCGAGAAAATCTAACAAAAATGCAACGTTGCCAGTTCAGCAGGTATAAACGCTCTTAAACGCGCTTCATCAGTGTAATTTTTTGCTTGATTGACAAAAGAAAAAGTACATACATGTCCATTATTAGGTATCTTGTAATCTACCCAAACTATAAGTAGAATATTAATTTCGGTCGTACACGAACTGTACTTAAAAAGCGCCATCTAGCGGATTCAACGTGAACCTCTTAGCTACTTCATTTCCCCCTACCAATGCCATGCTATACGCCCTTCCCCAAATTATACAAGTTTGACCTATTTTCCGACGCAATAAAAACCATTTTACTAAGACATGTTATTCTGGGGGAACAGAATATTTCAAAACTAAAGCTCAGTTCAGACTGGCAAGAAAAATCGTGCAAGTTGGATTACATTAAGATTCCACTGAAATGCAACTTGCATGATTTTTTTTTGCAAGTCTAAAAACTTTCGTGATTCTCACTCATAGTCAAAATACCACAACGGGACTTATCACGCTATTTTACACAAGTAATATTTACCCCGAAGAATCCAACTCGGATGGGCTGCGTTCGGGAAACTTCGTGATGTCTTCTCGTCCAATATTCCGCAATGCCTGAAGACTAAAGTCTTCGACCAGTGTGTGTTGCCAGTGATGACTTATGGCGCTGAGACGTGGTCCTTGACTGTTGGCCTCTTAGAGAGGCTCAGAGTCACGCAACGAGCTATGGAGAGAGCTATGCTTGGAGTTTCTTTGCGCGATAGAATCCGGAATACGGAAATTCGTCGAAGAACTAAAGTCACTGACATAGCTGGAAAAATATGCAAATTGAAGTGGCAATGGGCGGGCCACATCGCTCGAAGAACAGATAACCGTTGGGGGAGAAAAGTTCTCGAGTGGCGACCACGAACCGGAAGACGAAGCGTTGGCAGGCCTCCCACCAGGTGGACTGACGACATCGTGAGAGTTGCGGGAAACCGGTGGATGCAAGTGGCGAGTTGTCGTTCATTATGGCGTTCTAAGGGGGAGGCCTTTGTCCAGCAGTGGACGTCTTCCGGCTGATGATGATGATGAATATTTACCTGGACTTTTCCGTAACATTACAGTTATAGTTATATTACAGTTATTACAGTTATATTACTAATGTGTAAAATAGCGTGATAAGTCCCGTTGTGGTATTATGACTCGAATTTTTTTTTTTTTTCAATTTTAGACTTGCAAACTAATTTCCTATTACATTGCGAGGCCGTAAAACCAACAAGTTTGTAAGGTCAATCGAGCGCCGCAATGAAATACAACTTGCATGATTTTTCTTGCAAGTGGTAAGACCTTGTGCAAATTCCGCCCGGATAGCTACCACCATCTTGCTCACTAATCCTGCCGTGTTTCACCGTGGAGAGTAAGACAGCCGGTGATATTACTGGCACTTGAGGTATCCCATTTTAGGCTTCTATTGGTTGGCAACGCATCTGCCATCCCCCTGGTATTGCATGTCTATGGGCGGTGTTGATCTCTACCATCAGGAGAGCCACTTGCTCAAAAAAAGTCTAAGCTAAGCTTAGTACAGCTTAGTAGAGTAATATACAGGGTGTAAATCACACGCACCATTGAACTGTAGGTTTACTCACCTATGCCGAAACGTCATAGGAAACTCCATATGTTCGTTTAAAAAAACTAAACGCACTGCCTACTACAAAGTTTGAAAATGAAAGTTCCTCTCTCTTACTCTCGTGTTAATTAATATTAGCGCCGGCGGGACGACAAGATACGAAATTCTGGGAATAGGGTCTGGGCTCGAGTTGGAACAAGCTCTAACCCTCCCATTCTAAGAGGAGCAATGCCCAGCAGCGCTGTTTAATGATCGGTATAACAACATTTGATATAATTTCAAAGCATAGGAGCTTCACAGAACTTTTGTATAGAACATATACTCTATATTAAACCAAGATACTAAACTGACAGTATGAAATGTAAAATTTAAAAATAATGTGAACATAAAAGTGCTGCTCTCTGATTTCGGTTTTGTAAATAATCGGTAAAACAGAATATTTTATGGAAACAAAAATAAAATTAAAGCGTTCAATATTCTACTTTCCATGCATTGAGCTTTTAGACAGAAGTGGCTTAGAACCTTAAATGTAAACATCGACATCTATAAAAAGTTAGAATGCCTTGTGCCCTACGTGTGTTAATACGTCGCATCTTAAATCTTAACATTTTATACACAATGTCAACAAAGGTACTTACCCAAACTTTTCAGTGATTACCGGTTGTGGCACATCGCTATTTATGAGATATAAAAAACAAATAACATATTATACTTCATTTTAGTATCTTGGTTTAATAAATAGAGTATAACCTAACCCAAGGTATTCAAAATGGAATTAATAACAATAGAAACAAGTTTGGTTTTTAAGTTAAATCGCATTATATCAAATGAAAATTTAATCAATTGTCGCATTATATTATATCAAGCGTAGTTAATCCTTCGTAAAGCCGAGTTTAGACTTACAAAAAAATCGTGCAAGTTGCATTACATTGCGGTGCTCGATTGACGGCTACAAACTCAGATTGTTTTTTTGGAATCTTTTTTTGTATTTTTTATTTAAATTCCATATTTAATGTTTCTTTTACGGTCATCCCGTAAAACCTAAATTGAAAATACAAACGGAAATATGCACAGAAAGACCAGGAAAATAAGATCAGCGCAGCGCTGGGAATCGAACACCGAACCGCTGGACAACAGTACAGACACGAATTTCCCCTATGCACCACATATCTCAGCTTGTTTGTTTCTTATTTAGCCACTTAAGCAGTGACACTAGCGACATCTATGCCGTAGCCCTCAACGAGAAACTTTCCATTGGAGCTAACCGCTCAACCGGACAAGAGACAGCGTTATTAAGCTATAAAATTAAGATTGGCTACAAACTCGTTGGCTTTACGGCATCGCAATGTAATGCAACTTGCACGATTTTTCTTGCAAGTGTAAACTCGGCTTTACGCACCGGCCCAGCAGCGCGACGTATAGACCTAAATAGTTTATTGATTCAGACATTACTTTGCTCACCTGCGACACGGTATACTTCTATACAACACACACACACACAAACCCAACCAAATACCACCTACACTTTACGTAGTAATATTTTGAATCTGTATAAAAAAAATACCTCGTTGAGTTTCTTGCCGGATTCTTCTCAATAGAGGTTTTTTCCGAACCGGTGGTAGATTTTTTTGACGTTCATAAGTCCTTGTTATATAGCCTAAATTGAATAAAAATATTTTGAATTTTGACTTTGACTTTGACACTTTTGCGGGGACACACAAATTAGTGTATTTTCGGTTTTGTATTTTTTTGTCTAATTTGTATTCATTGTTTTTTTTTGTTTTGATTCTGTTGTATTTGCGTGTCTTTGTGAATGTTTAAATGTCTTCTTTCTTACTTCTTTTCATTCTTTCTACACTACGCTGACGCGTTTCGATCTTAACTGGAGATTGTGATTGTTGGGTTTGTGATGTATGTGTTCCTAAAGCGTGGAGGCGGAGGAGCTGAATGAACACACAATTGACGCATAAACTTAACATTATAAATTTGAAAATAACTCTGTCTGTCTGTATGTCTGTTACAATCTTTGTATTTAAACCACATAACCAGTATTGATAGAAGTGAAATTTAGTTTAAAACCCTGAGAAGAAAATCTCTGAGTTTTTATCCAGAACAAATGCATAGTTCCCGCGAGATAACAATAAACGAGTTGTCGTTCACTATGGCGTTCTAAGGGGGAGGCCTTTGTCCAGCAGTGGACGTCTTCCGGCTGATGACGATGATGATGAACAATAAACGAATCCGCAGACGAAGACAAGCGTGGCAGCTAGTTCAAAATAATCTTCCATGTCCGTTCAGCGTGACGTCGTAGACTTCCGCGCGCCAGCATTTACGCCTCAACTTGTTTACTTGTGGCGATTTCTTAGGGCGTTAAGCAAGAACTTTCCGCCCCTCGTGTAATGTTCATTGACGTAACCCTAAGTCGTGGGCTTTGGAATAACAAGGGCGTTCAGGAGTTTCCACTACCCACTTCCTGGCACGCGTCAACTGACTTGACGTTGACACACACCCACACGGCAATTATCCATCGTTTGAAATTATTCACAATTTCATTACATACCTATACGTACACTAGTGACCATCCGTGACTTCGCACGAATACGTAATCCATTACATTCGGCCGTCGAATTGTAACTTCGAGATTTTTCCAAATACCCATGGGAATTCTTAAGAAGGCCAATCAACTTTTTTACCGACACTAATCTGTCCGTGACATTTTTCAAACAATAGCAGATTTTTGTAAGTAAACATGTTTTTTCTGTAATTTAATAGATGGTGTACATGAATACATATGCCATCCTACGTAAGTTCAACCTATTAAACCGTGAAATATCTTGTTAGGTACGATTTTTTGGATTTTTTGGTAACGCCAGAGACAATTTTGGTAACGCAGGAGACACTTTGTCGGTAAAATAGTTGATTGGCCCAAGAGCGTTTATAACTGCTGAGCTGGCAACGTTGCATTTTTGTTAGGTTTTCTCGATTATTCCATAAAAATTGAATGAAAATTAAAAATGTGGTTTGGTAGAACTGTTCTTGATATATAAGTTATTGTGTCTACTGCAATAATTGTGCGTGATAGACTTTTATATTCTTTAAAAATGAACAAATGTTTACCTATTAACGATTAAAAAAAAAGCCTATCAGGCATAATTATTGCAGTAGATACATTAGCTTATATTATTATAAGTATGTTTATCCATTACCTAGTGTCCATAGTATAAGCTTTGCTTAGTTTGGGACTAGGCCAATTGGTGTCAAGTGTCCCATGATATTTATTCATTTATTCATTTATTGTATTAAGAACAGTTCTGTCAGACCACATTTTTAATTTTCATTCAATTTTTTAGGAATAATCGAGAAAAACTAACAAAAATGCAACGTTGCTAGCTCAGCAGGTATAAACGCTCTTAAGAATTCCCATGAGTATTTGGAAAAGTCTCGAAGTTACAATTCTATGGCGATCTATGGAATACATTTTTATGGCGTAACTAAAGTTGGTATTTTATTTACCCCAGTGCGCCCTTACTTACAATGTTCTTCCACGCCGTAATTTTGTTGCCGTAAAAGTTGACATATTTACAAGGATAATAGTTAAAAAAAGATTATTTAGTTTAGTTATTTCGTTCACAAACGAAATTGTCAAAAGGTGAGTTACAATGCAGGTGTCGTAATAGAAAAAAACGCTCTAATAATAACCTACCGTCGTTTTTTGAATTGCGTAAAAATTAGTTGCAGAGCTCCAAGTCTTCTAGACTAATTTCAATTTTTCGATTCCATTCCTACCACATGGGAATATCGGGATAAAGTAATAGCCTATGTGTTATTCAAGACGCTCAACTACCTACAAACAGCATTTTTCCCACCCAGGAGTAGCAAATACACGCCATTGTCCTACTTGCAAATTTTCAAATTTATAATAATAGTAGGAAAAGATAGCAATCTAAAACTATGTATTCTCTGGCCACTAACTAAACTAGAACCCATATTAAATGATATTGACCGGATAACTCACGTCTTAAATCGAGTTCAGCTCGACATGTTTCGGGTTATTTCGAAACCCTTCATCAATGGAGCACGCGACTCGGCGGCTGCCGCAACACGCGCACTACGCGCCACCGCTCTGATCGCGCGACTGTCCGACGAAACTAACTCAGGCGCACAACTACCCACATTTTCATCGTCATTTTTATTGTCACTATCAAATGTAGGGTAGCACACAACACAATATCAATCCGGTCAATATCATTTAATATGAGTGAGTCTCACGGTAGTTTCATAAACTAGAACCCTTATATTGGGGGCACTGTGTTCTGGACTTTACTCCAGCTTCCAACATCCCCCCGATGGGCGGGGAGGCTGGCAGTTCGTTACTTATTTCCTGTCATCTTGTTTTGCCTCTTGATTCATTTTTATTATTGCATCGAGTATTTGTGGCGGTGTTATTTGCACGAGGCCACTGATTCGATTTAATTTGTTTAAATATCAATTCAAATATCATATATTTAGTATCCTTTAGTTTCAAATTTACTGACTTAAAACGGTTAAAAATTACGCATAATCAGAACTTGAAATTAGCTACTCTAGGCTATCATTGTCGTCATCGTCATCTTGAGCATATACTCGTGTACATGAGTCCTACAGGCCTCCTCACAGTATCAGAAAACTTGGGCAGCTAGTGTCCTTTCACAAGTATATGGTCATTCCCTCACAATGTTTTCTTTCACCAAAATGTAATGGTTAATTACAAATATAATTAATATGTATCAAAAACCGTACAAATATGGTAGTCTCAACCAACCAATTTCCGCATCAAAACATAGTACCTAATATCTATGCAAAGCAAATTTATAAATTTTCGAAAAACAATATTTCAAAAATAAATTTACCTATTTAACAAAACGCTCTGAGGCTGACATAGTCACATTTAGTATACAAGCAACGTTAAAATATAATAAAAAAAAAAACGATCTTTCCTGAAAACACTGCATTGTACATTTTTATTTTAAAAAGATAGCGATATATGTATAGGTAACTCCGCGATATTTGATTCATTAGTCGAATGCAAATCAATCAACAAGCAAAAACCGAACGCGCCATCCATTTTTAAACTGGCAATTTGGAACCGTACAGCCACGGCTGGAGAAAAATTTTCAAATTCTTATTTCAAAATTGTACAACGGGAACACCAGTGCTACCAGGTATTAAAATTTGAATTGCTAATGTTGCCAGTGATGTTGGCGTAGTGACAACTTGGTTGTTTTATGTCTATTTGCGTCCACTAATGCAGTCGGCTGAGACTCATCTAACTGTCATTCATGTAAATTAAAATGACGACCTAAAATGCATACGGTAAAATTCTGAGGTCTCGTGATTTCCCTTGGGTTTGGGTTTCCGAGAAAAATGTCGCCGTTTTAAAAAGTTACAATTTTAAGTAATGACTGTAACACTGGCTGAAGAAAATTTTGCGTAGAAGACTCAAAGAAAAGAAGAAAAAAATATTTGAATGAATGAATGAAAGGTTTATTTGAAAAACAAAGCAACATTTCTACATATTTCGTTTCGTTAGAGTCGTGTATTAATTGAAAATAATATTGTTATGTCTTGTGTAGAGTTGTCTATTGCTGTGTTGTGAATAAATGTATTTCTTTCTTTCTTTAAAAAAAAACAAAAACTAGGAAGTCAGGTGTTTTAAGTTTGACGCCAATAACTGTCAGTGCCTCGTTGCTCTCAAACGGATGGACCAATTTCGATACGGTTTTTTTTAAATGGAAACGAATTCGCTGTGGGTAGTTATAATAAACTTTGGAATAATAATGAAGACTAGGTTGAACTTTTAGCGAGCTTACGGCAGCTAACTTTATAAGATAAGAAACAGGGCTTATAAGCTGTATCTAATACCTATCGACGTAATTACCTATTGACGAGCACTTAAAATAACCTGATTATTGATTTTCAGTGTTGCCAACGTCAGCAATTTTCGCCATTTTGGCTATTTGCCAGAATTGGCCTTTTTTTAAACTGCTGTTTCATTGTAGTTCAGAAGAAGCAGCTAAGATCGGCAGTGTCATGGCACTTTTGAGTGGTCACAGAGTCTTTTAATTGTAATAATAATATACTCGTATTGATAGGTACAGTTCATAAATGTACAATATTAAAATTAGTAGTCGTGTTAAATACTTGTGATGCACCTAAATCTGTTAAAAAAATATACCTCGTTGAGTTTCTTGCCGGATTGTTCTCAACAGACGTTTCTCCGAGCTGGTGGTAGATTTTTTTTCACATTCATAAATGCTTGTTATAGCCTAAATTGAGTAAAGATATTTTGGCTTTGACTTGAATCCAAAATTAAAAAAGCACAGGTGAACAACCGGCAGTATTACCACTAATGAGCTTCCGGAGATAACCGTTGTGTAGAAATGATTTGAAATTCAAAGATGGAGACAATCTTAGCCCCATTAACCAAAAGTGCCCAGGGCTTCAAGGGTTGAAGACTGCATTGGAAGCTTAAACTGAATTCCGTTTAGGGGTATATGCATTACGCCTGGTGTTGCTGATGTTTATGGGCGGTGGTCCTCTTACCACCAGGAGACCCACTTGCTCGTTTCCCTTCCAGTCGAATAAAAAAAAAAGTTTGGCTACTAAAAGTGGCGACAAAACGCCCTGCTTCGTTGGCAACGCTGTAGAATTTTGGTAAGGGTTAGTTCACGGTAAAAATAACTGGTGATCGATAATCATGAATAAAAAGTAAAGAAAGGACGGTTATTGAATTGTTCAGTACACAGGATGTTAGAATGCTATCGCGTGTATTTCGTTCCAGAATCGATATCATCATTCTTTTGACCTGCTCTTAATGCGCACGCGTGTTTTGTGTTTATTAGGTATATTGCAATACTCAGTACTCACCCATGGAATTTAGTAATTTTTACCCGACCGCTCAATAGTTATGAGATAGAATAAAGGGTTAAGTGTGTATCATTCCCTAGAAAAATGTGCCGTTGCATTGCCTCCTAAGATAATCAATTCTAAAACATGTCATCCACGTAAACGACAATACTCGAATGTAAGAATAATTAAGTAATTAGTTTCAGTAAGGTACAACAAAAAATACATACCTCTCCTTGCAGTCGGGTAAAAAATAAGATTAAATTTCGAAACAAAAAGGTTAAAATAAAAGTTTTTTCGTTTAATAAAATCTGAAATAATATATACTTACCTTAATTGACACCATTGACATATGTATAGGCAAATACAGTTTTAGTACCAGTCTTTAAGTTACTTGACCTAAACTTTTTTAAATTAGGTATTCGACTATTAAGATCTGTTAATAGTTACCTACCACCCTAATTAATAGCACCACTCTTTTAATAAAACCACAGTTTAACTCCAATACCACTTATTTACCTATTTGCGGCTGAGTTATCCCCGACATATTTTGGGATTAGTCCGTGGTTTGACTATCCATGTAAGCAAACTTTGACAAAGGACGACGGATTGGTTCAAAACATGCGAAAACCTTAACAATATAACTTAGCAATTTAAGTTTTCCGTCCCCAAAACAAATGTCCTAAAGAAATTAAGATTTTTTGAATAAAAGAACCCAATTAAAAAGCAAGGCGTCTCTTTCAGCCTTCTTAAAAAAAGGGGATGTCATTCGTATCCCAAACCGTCGCAGGGCTCAGTCAAACTCGGCGAGAAGACCCTCCTCCCCCTCCAAGACAGTATTGCTCACACCGGCAAGCCAGGTTACAGCTTTCCAGAAAAAATAGCCTTCCCGAATGGGATCCGCCTGTCCCTCGGGCCAGAAAGAACAGCCTGCCCACTAATATCCTGGAGAAAGTGAGCGAAGAAGAGTGACAATCACCGCCGTAAGTGAACTTGGTGTCCCCTCTGGTCACGCATGGTCCTGCACCTCGGAGAGACTTTGAACGACGGTCTTGCATGCTTAGCTTGCCTTAGGAGACCTGCACGTTTTATATTTTTGTGTTTTGTATATAATTAATGTTAATACAGTAATAAATGGGGTGGAAACTGAAGACGCCGATGAAAAAGAAGAAATTGACGCCAACTTTGCCGAACTCGAAGTCAACTTTATTCAATTTAGCCTAAAACGTCAAAGAATCAAGTACCAGTTCGAATAAGATTTTTGAGAAGGCAGTAAGAGACAATGACAGACCTGACGGTTTTGAAAGAAGATACCAACGAGAGTGAAATATGTATACGTTCTTGAAAATCAAATGGTCTTCTGGTATAAAAATTAGAACAATGGAAAGTAAGATAAATTTGTAAATAGACGACCATGATTTGAAAATTGATTTATCTTTGAATTTAATGAAAAAACTAATTTTTCACGTTAGAAATTATTTTTCTATACTCATTTGCAATAAATTACGGTTTGAACTCATCACTTGCTTTCTACATACGCAGAGCATCATGTTCTGAAGTCATTTTTACATTGGAGGAGATATTAAACAATAACTTTTCTTCTTACACTCAATATTTCGATGATAGATGAAGCAAAACTTACGAGTATAGTAATACATTAACAGAGACAAGAGACGCTCGTTTATTTATAAACGATCGAAAGATAAACGAACGAAAATGTTTTAATTGTTACTATTTATTAATACGAAAGTTTGTAAGTGTGAGTGAGATATGCTTTCACGCTATACCTGCTGGAAGGATTTGGATGAAAAGTATGAATACTAAACAGGGTGATTTAGGACGTAACACAAAATTAGTGTTTCGTGCTCAGTTATTGCTAGGTAATATAATACATTTTACTAGTAAAGAAATCATGATATTTTTACTAGTAACAAAATAACATAATATTACATCGATAGTAACGATGGAGCTACATTTCCAAAAAAATAATTGAACTAATACGATATTATGGCATTTAAGATACTCAAAAAACTGTTTACGGTTTTGTGCTAGTGCTGCACTCTGATGGGAGAAAAATTCAGTAATATACCCTATTAAATAAAAATTATGGAAACATGCCCAGTTGTACTTTCATAGCGTCACGACGGCATTCCGTCATAGGCCCACTCCCGGACCTTGACGCGTTTCAACCTAGCCTATATATGTCCCACTCCTGGGCACAGGCCTCCTCTCAGAACAAGAGGGCTTGAGCCATACTTCCGACATGGGCCCAGTGCGGATTGGGAACTTCACACGCATCATTGAATTGCTTCGCAGGCTTGTGCAGGTTTCCTCACGATGTTTTCCTTCACCGCAAAGCTCGTGGTAAATTTCAATTAATTCCGCACATGCATTTCAAAAACTCAGAGGTGCGAGCCTGGGTTTGAGCCCACGACTCTGCTTGAGAGGCGATAGGTCAAACCACTAGGCCATCACGGCTTTTTCGGCTTTCTGATAATGTAACTGAACCTCAATAGTATTTTATTTTGCTGAGAAACTATCTAATTGCCAGACCGAAAGCTTTTCGCGTTGGAAGCCGATGGTAAAGGCAAGCAATAAAAACACGGACAATTTGATAATTTATAACATTGCATCCTTCGAATACTTGCACTTAGGGTTGCCAGACCCACTTGCTCGTTTGCCTTCCAGTCGAATAAAAAAAAAAGTCCTCAAACGTAATAGCCGGACAGACCAGCTAGTTCGGCCGAACTTTTGGGCAAAAAGGACTAGTCCGAAGCTTGTAACGCATCAAAAAAAAATTTTTTTTCTTTATTAATGGTAGCCTATACTTCCCAAAGTAATGAACTCTATAACAAATTTCATCTTAATCGGTTCAGTAGTTTAAGCGTGAATTAACAGGCAGGCAGACTGACAGACAGACAGACAGAGGTACTTTTGCATTTATAACATTAAGTAGGGATTTGTGTCTTTGTATACATATATGACAAAAAAATTGTATGTAATGTCTACGGTTATAATCATTTTTATTTTTATGAACATATTGTCACTGGTCAGTTGTAAAAAGCCTAACAAAAACCGGACAGGCCGGACACCGTTTAATTTGGCCGGACAAGCATTGAAAAAGCCTATGTCCGGCTGTATCCGGACGCCTGGCAACCCTACTAGCACTAGTTTCCTTCTGAGCTTATAAGGAGTGCGATTGCCTTTAAACCAGCTCAGCGAAAACATTGCAACATTGTACCTACCATAAATACACTAGTTTTTAGACAAGGCTTGTGCCACAGATAAAGATTATACTAGATAACGCAAACACTTCAATCTGTATGAAAACCAACCGTGTCACTTTTTAACCGACTTCAAAAAAAGGAGGAGGTTATCAATTCGGTTGTATGTTTTTTTTTTTTTTTTTTATTATTTTTTTTTTTTATGTTTGTTACCTCCGAACTCCGTCATTTATGAACCGATTTGAAAATTTTTTTTTGCGTTCGTCTAGGAATGCTTTCAATTAGGTCCCATAAGCACCAAATCAGGATCTGATGATTGGATCCTAAGGAAATCGAAGGAACTCTTCAAATGTTGTAGGGACACCTATGATAATTTTGATATATTTAGTAGTAAATCGTGCATTTGCTCATGAAAATCATCATTTGGTAAAGTGGAACTGATGATGAAGACCACAGTTGACCATCGGAGTTACTACTCAATAACTAGTTTTCATGGGTTGAATTTCAATTGCTTTAACACAAATGCTAAGCAATTTATGCTCCTCGAAACGCATATGGTGACAAGGAATGGGTGGTGAAGCACCAGGACTCCTCAATAATGAACATCTCTGCATCGGAAAAAGCAATTTTTCGTAAAAGGTGACGAGCAGTTGACATTAAACTATTGTATCTTAGATGTTTTACACTAAAAAGCGTGAAAAAAAATTTTATAACAAAAAATAGAACCGACTACAAAAAACCATGAAAATAATTTTCTACCAGTCTGAAGTCGGTGCCTCAGCACGAGCCAGCAGGAGTGATTGAAGCCATTTACTCGTATAGTTGTAGGTGAGGTAGACGATTATAGGTCCACTCCTGCTGGCTCGTGCTGAGGCACCGACTTCAGACTGGTAGAAAATTATTTTCATGGTTTTTTGTAGTCGGTTCTATTTTTTGTTATAAATTTTTTTTATATGAACTGTGACGTCTCAAGAGCGAAAGCGCAAAATCGATTCAGATGCGCCGCCCGCCCACGCCGTCGGCCTCGAGTCAGTCACTAGTCATGATTAGTCAGTTAGCGGTCAGTCTTTGTATGGGGTCAGCCCCGACGTTTGGTCGGGGTTCGGACACGCGAAGTAGATGCATTTGCGTAATCTAATGTAATCTATATCTGTGCTTGTGCCCATTTTAGGATAACAGAATTACGGCGCCCAATCTGTCACTTTCAAATCTTTACTCTGCTGAGCAATGTAAAGTCCTAAACAGACGAGTGTCACTCGCGTCGATGCTCTAAGCCCAGCGGTTGTTGTGTCGAGATTTTATCCCTATCCCGAGGGAATATAGGAATAAAAAGTAGCCTATGTTTTATTCTAGATGTCCAGCTATCTACATACCAAATTTCATCCAAATCTATTCAGCCGTAGCATGAAAAAGCGACAAATATACACTGGCAAACTTTCGTTTTAGTTTGTAATTGTATGAATTAAGTAGGAAGTAAGATGTACATACATCATAGTAGGTACAGTCAGCAACAAAAGTACAAAAAATATGTATACATGACCTTAATTTTCAAGCAATAAAGTTCTAGATACTTGTTTCTAACTTCTAACACTTTCGCCGTATTAATATTATTGTTGCTGGCTGTAAATAAAATCATTGGTTCAATTTGAACCTGCTGAACTACTGAGATCTGTTCCATACTTTTTTCTGTTGTAAAAGGGCGATAAGATCGCCTATTGCTTACTTTTTAAGCTTAAAAGTGGGCCATGATTTAGTTGATTTGACATTACACAGAAGTTTAACAAATTGCCATAAACTTCTTAAGGGAATTATGAAGAATAATTTTCAATTAGACCTTTTGAGAACGCTCTGCAAAAAATACTAATTAGAAGATGCCAATTACTGAACAATTTCCTTATTTGAGAGGATTATGAAGCCAGAGAAATTACTGCCGTGCCAATTGAGACGGATTATAAACACAAAGAAATTGAGGTGAGTCGAGGCGAACAAAGAAATAAATGTGAAGCATTTTAATGAAATAATCGTTGAAGAAAAACTAAATCGTATGGTACAAAGACATAACAAAGGTCTTTGAACTCTTCTACGGGAATTATTTTAACGTACACCGCGCATTATTTTTAACCGACTTCAAAAAAAGGAGGAGGTTATCAATTCGGTTGTATTTTTTTTTTTTTTTTTTTTTTTTTTTTTTTTTTTTTTTTTTATGTTTGTTACCTCAGAACTCCGTCAATTATGAACCGATTTGAAAAATTTTTTTTGCGTTCGTCTAGGAATGCTTTCAATTAGGTCCCATAAGCACCAAATCAGGATCTGGTGATTGGATCATAAGGAAATCGAGGGAACTCTTCAAATGTTGTAGGGACACCTATGATAATTTTGATATATTTAGTAGTAACTCGAGTATTTGCTCTTGAAAATCATCATTTGGTGAAGTGGAACTGATGATGAAGACCACAGTTGACCATCGGAGTTACTACTCAATAACAAGTATTTTATGGGTTGAATTTCAATAGCTTTAACACAGTTGCTAAGCAATTTATGCTCCTCAGAACGGATATGGTGAAATGGAATGGGTGGTGAAGCACCAGGACTCCTCAATAATGAACGTCTCTGCATCGGACAAAGCAATTTTTCGTAAAAGGTGACGAGCAGTTGACATTAAACTATTGTATCTTAGATGTTTTACACTAAAAAGCGTGAAAAAAAAAATTTATAACAAAAAATAGAACCGACTACAAAAAAACCATGAAAATAACTTTCTACCAGCCTGAAGTCGGTGCCTCAGCACGAGCCAGCAGGAGTGATTGAAGCCATTTACTCGTATAGTTGTAGGTGAGGTAGACGATTATAGGTCCACTCCTGCTGGCTCGTGCTGAGGCACCGACTTCAGGCTGGTAGAAAGTTATTTTCATGGTTTTTTGTAGTCGGTTCTATTTTTTGTTATAAATTTTTTGATAAGAATTATTCAAGTGCTGTTAAGATTTTCAATGGAGCAAGCTTTGACAATATTTTAATGACTATACGACGAATATCAAGTGACAAAGTTAATAAAAGAAAAAAATGATGTAGTGAAGATGTATAAGAAGTTGATTGTGATGGTGAAGACATTATAGTTTTGAAGACAGACCCAGTTGCAAATATAACGATGACACTCAAGGAAAATATGGTGCTACACAAGCAAGTGATTTTGGAAACGTCAGTAGAATGCACTATATGCCAGCAAAAAATATAGCATATGATGTAGCAAAAATTAACACAACGACGCTAGCACTACTGCTCGAGGCAAAGCTAGAGTAAAATTATTTTCACAATATCAAGAAGACACGCCGTGCGAAATCAATATTTTATAATATCATAGAATGAAGACATACTTAACAACTTTATAACACAGAATGAGGCAAAAAGAATAAAATTGGAAGAATGTGTAATTTTGTTGATTATAATAATTTATGTTACTTTGAAAATGACATTTATTTCGGCTTACTTCACTATTGGCTTTACCCATTATTGTATCGTATACACAAAAGTAGAAGAAATATTAATTATCTGTGCAAAACTAAATCTATTTAGTTTCTCGTCTGTTCCGATCCAAAATATTGGCTTCGTAGATTTTGTACCTACAAGCTTTTTAAAAGAAAGCTTTTTGAAATTATTATGCCCCTTTCAATATTAATTCCTACATAATTTAAAAGTTAAGTGAAAAAGTGAACTTTCGTCAAACTGAATTTTGTTTTTTCCTTGGTAATTAAAAGCTTTTTGGGATTAAAAAAACAATCAATATGAATTATGAGCGAGCATAGAATTTTAATCTTAATGCCGACTCCATGATTCGCTTTATTCTCAGCGTGGAATGAAAAAACTGAACCCTGTTTATTAGAGAGTAGTAAAAAGGTTGTAAGTTTCTCATCGGTAATAATCTCAAGAATACAAGTTACGCCAAGTAGCTTGCTGTGAATAAAATCTGTCAAAGGTATTGATATTTTTCCATAGTAACATTTTTGTTGAGTCACAAAACTTATACTGGGACTGTTTCATCATTGTCGCATAAGTTGCTGATATTTTTTGAGACAGGTATACTATGATGCGACTTTGTTTACTGTATTCGAATAAATAGAGGCGTCGTCATAAACACCTATGAAATGAATGCTACAAATTTATCTGAAAGTAGTAATACAGGCCGGTACACTGTATTTATTTTTACTGCCAGCACATAGTTAGATTTTTGACAAAAGTTCACGCAATTCTTAACAATTCTCCTGATAAAGTATTATGTTTATTTACCTACAAGCTTGAGAGCACGAGTCACCATGCTCTGCTAAGTTCCTGATATCTTAACTAACAACTATTTTTTTATTAATGAACAGAGAGGTTTCAAGGTTATCTTTTAGATATCGGACACTTATCAGAGAGTGGTAAAACAGGCTCTAACTCACCATACAGATCTCGATGTTTAGAACACCCAAACACTATAGAAAATATTTATAGCGTAGTAGGTATGAACGTTGACGTTGCTGCACTGAAAATGTCATTATTATCATAAGAAAATTGCAATTTTCTTGCCCGACTGCATCGATAAACTATTTTCATTCTAAGTTTTAAATGACAATTTATTTATGTTTTATCGACATTACGTAAGTCTAAGAAAGTGTAGGATTTTTCGAGAACGAAAAAAAGGAAATAGAAATGGCGCTAAGATTCGTGTATTCTAATTTAATCCACATTGATGTTACTGATCAATTAATAATACGATTGAAATACAAAAATAAAAAAATAATTTGTATAGTTTGTCTTCTTTATACAAAACTTAATTTGCTGCTGTTCTGTCGCGTTATTTTATAAACAAATCTTACGTCAAATAACCGATTTTACATTGCAAATACCTACTAATAATAGATAAGATAAGATCTACAAAAAATCTGATTCGAATGATTGTAGATTTTTGTTTTCCTACTTTGGCTTGTAATTTTTTTGGCTACACACTCGCGATTTTTTTGAAGTAGGGATTTTTTTATAATGTTTTTTACACATTAAATAGATGAGTGAAGGTACTATAGGTGTTAGTTTAGGTACTATTACAGAGCCTCTAATCGCTTCCAGTTAGTATCTGATCAATTACAAGTCTTCTTTTGAATCTTATAATTGTACAACTTTGTGAGGGTTCAGCTGTTCTGCTGTCAAACGGATAACTCCAACTTTAAACCCAATACAATCGAGTTAAGATTGATATTGGATTGCAAAACTTGTATAATAGTGGGTGTTCGTTATAAAAAACGGGAACTTCGAAAGTATGAAACCCTTGCTATTTGAATAATAAAAAGGATGCTGTTAACACTATTTCAATATTAACAAAGGATCTACCTGGCACATTTAAAGAATTCCAGAGCGTTTCTGTCCCAAATATTATTTTTAGAAGAATTCGTGACAAAAAATCTTACAGATATATATAAGTTTAATATTCCGAAAATACCAGGTATAATACTTATAATACTTTCTGATAAATTTGATATTATTTTCATTACACAAACTAGCTACCTGGCCGAGCTAAGAACTATAACTAGAACTAGGTTTAGAAATATTTTTAGCTCTGACGTTTTCTGTCATATAAAAAAGAAAACAGCCGTTCTAAAACGCTACCATCGATATTTATTTAATCTATCTATCTTATTTTATTTTATTTTATCTTTTAAACATCACGACGTCACCGATGTTTTTTTTGTTGTGTTTGTTATTGTCAGGACAAGGTTTGTGCTACACAAATTCAAAAAAAGACTGGAACCACGAGGCCGCGAGCATCAGCTGTATTGATGCCGTCTCTTTCTTTTCGGAAATAATAAACAGAGATCACGTCAAAGCTAATCAGAGAGTCGTGAAGCAGGCCCTAAGATTTCACAATAAATAAATAAATAAAAAATTATACACAAATTTGTTGCCAAATCAGTGTCTGCAAGGTCTGCAACATACAAGCAAAATGTATAAATTTATTTGTTTGTAAAAAAGATATCTCTTGTGATGTTAATTTGTAAATATGATAACTATTTATGTAAAAAATTATATTGTAATTTGATTACAGAGATATTTCAGTTTAAAATTACTGCGCGAAATTACTTTCACTGTAGTTCCCACGTTAGCCCAGGGTATCATGAACTGACTTTAAAAAATATCATCATCATCATGCCAGCCGTAGGACTTTCACTGTTGGAGGCTTCTTATGAGTTATAATGTAATAATAATGTCCATAAGTATTTTAATGTATCGTTTGATCGAATTTCATGTACCCGAATGTATCGTTTTCTAGAAAGTTCATTTGCCATAAAGCAATTTATTTCTGAAATAGTAATTTTTTCAGAGTTGATATTAAACTAACCTAAGCTACTGCATTCTAACCTCGTGCGGCCCAATGTGCAATAAATAGAATATTGGATGTACACAATAAGTTCAAGGGAATTATGAATCTATGACAATGTAACAAAGTAAAAATTCTTTTGTTTTTCTATTGTTTTACACCATGGCAGTATGACGACAGTTTGACATAAATCTCGAAACAATTAGATTCTAATTGCTTTGTCAGTTTTTTTCAAAATATTTATTATGATGGGCTTCAGGAGGAAAAAAAATCCTGAAAACAGTTCTATATATTTTATGGCAAACGTTGGTATGACAAGTGAAATTCGGGTAAATGAAACTCGGGCAAGTAAAGGGAAACGGTATGACGTGTCGTGATAAAGAAAATTAAACGATACAATATATTATACACCAGCTTTTAACCGCAGCTTCGCACATTTAAACCGCGTAATTGGATTTCGCGAAAATTTCCGTGGGAATTCGGAAACATTTCGCTAACGTTTCCGTAAAAAAACTTCTCAGTAGCAAATATCTTAGGGACATGATAATGGTTGAAACTTTGGGATTTTATACCAATCCCGTGGGAGTTTTGGGATAAAAAGTAGCCTATGGGTTATATCTAGACTTCATACTACACATACTAATTTCACCCAAAAGTCCGGAATGCCCCAAAAATTTCCGTGGGAATTTCCAAAAATTACTTATATCATCATAGAATTACATTGTTAACGTTGCAAGTTTCCTTCAATTTTCTTAATTTTCTGCGCAACTTTTTTCTCCGAAGTAATAGAAATCTTAAGAAAAAGATGATTGAATCGTTAGAATCGTTCTTTTTGAGGAGTAACCAAGTAAAATCAAAATTAATTTATATGAAAACAGATATTTTTGTGAATTATTCGTTTCACAAATGTTTCATTTGAGCAAATTAATTTTATTTTAACCCCTATGGTTTTACACAATGGTCTTGAAATCCCGAATAATTCAGTTTCAATATAAGATGCATTTGGCTTCATGAAACAATTGAAGCTTCAAGTACTTGGAGACGTGAAGCCGGGTTTTTAACCGGTGAGAGTCCGGTACTCTCTGGTCCTTCCTTCCATTCGACCATAATGAAATTTTCTGGAATGTACGCCACTATCTTTTAAGTAAAAGCGCCTCATTAAATTTTTAAAATTAAAATCCAGAAACAAAAGCAAGAGCCTGCCTTTGGCCATTAAGGGGACCCAACACAAAAAAAATTAAACAATTTTGAAAAGAATCCTTTGTAAAAAAAATTTGGCAAAATGAACGGATAGGAAGATAGATAACACGAGGTGATGTTTTGTTGCAGACGGAGCGAGTTCTTAGGATGCGTCTCGTTCCCTCTAAAAGATGCCATTAAGAGCGACGTTGCCGGCTCTTTCTACCTTCAGCGTGCGCTGGCGTCCGCATGCGCTAGAGAACTGAACAAAATGGCGACCGACAACATAGACACTAGCACAGAAGAGAAGGAGAATTGCAATGACAAAGGTACGTCAGTGTTAAATACTAGAGTCTACCTGCGGCTTTGCACGCTTACTATTTGATCCGGTAGTTAAAATTGAAATTATAGGATTTCACAAAATTCCCATGGAAAATCTTAAAATATCGTGGTCTTTGTTGATGTGTTAAAAAGAACTGCGAAAAATTTGATGACTAAACCCAGCTGTTTAAATTTCAAGATTTATTCCAGCAAATGTTATTTCAGATATTCAGCTATCTACATAAAATTTCATCGAAATCCATTCAGAATAACACATGTCACACACGTACACATTTTCGCATTTTTAATATCACTCGGACCTATCAACTCGGCCAATGGAACTAAGGCAGACATGTTTTTTTACATAAATTTTTGGGGTAGTTACATAAGGGCCTATAATTGTCCGTAAACTGACAATCAGATCTCATAATCAAAATAAGTGTAAAATCCCTCCTCAAATAACCCCTCCTTTTTCCAGGTGGAACTCTCAACGGTCCGTCGGGGCAGACAGCGGTGGCTGCCGCTCTCCAACGGGAGGCCGACGAGCACCTGTTCCTAAGATACTTGGAGCTGGACCCGCCTGATGATGCAGCAGCGCCCAGGAAGTCGCAGAGAAATGGGCGGACGCCTTTCACTACTACTAGGAAGTAAGACTAAGTCCAACGTTTCACTACTATTAGAAAATAAGATTAAGTCCCGCCTTTTATTACTACTACTACAAAGTAAAACTAAGTCCCGCCTTTTATTACTACTACTACTACTACAAAGTAAAACTAAGTCCCGCTTTTCACTACTACGTACTAGAAAGTAAGACTAACCCCCGTATTTATGAACAAGTCATTACTTGTTGCTAAATAAATGCTTAAGTAAAGAAAATGGTGACTATGACTTGGCTAAGAAATCTAACATTTGACAGTTAAATTTTCAAGCAAAAGCTCAACTAAAGAATAAAAATCGTTACTTTTACTCAAGTAATGGCCTTTACTTCTATATAAATACGGGTGTTAGTCCGGCCTTTTATTACTGCTACTACTACTACTACAAAGTAAAACTAAGTCCCGCGTTTCACTACCATCCACTAGGAAGTACAATTAAGTCCCGATAACCCTCTGCTTAAGAGGCGATAAGTCAAAGTGCAGGTGGTAGCACCTTGTGCAAGTTCCGCTCGGATTGCTACCACCATCTGGCTCGCTATTCCTGCCGTGAAGCAGCAGTGCTTGCACTGTTGTGTTTCGGCGTGGAGAGTAAGACAGCCGGTGAAATTACTGGCACTTGAGGTATTCCAACTTAGGCCTCTAGGTTGGCAACGCATCTGCAATACCTACCCCTGGTGCTGCAGATTTTTATGGGCGGTGGTGATCTCTTACCACCAGGAGACCCACTAGCTCGTTTGCCTTCCAGTCGAATAAAAAAAAAAACACTAGGCCACCACGGCTTCATCTTTCACTTACTAAAGGAAGTCTCATCGTCAGACTCACGCGCGCGAGCAGCGGCGGTTTTGGCTTCACGGTGGTGTGGACGCGGCCGCCGCGCGTGGAGAGAGTCGCCGCCGGCGGCTCCGCTGAGCGGGCCGGCCTCCGCGCCGGGGACTACATCGTTTTTGTCGGCAACAAGAATGTTGTTACGTCTAACGAGGAGGAAGTGCGGGGGCTTGTTAAGTAAGAATGAGATTAAATTAACTTGAGTAAGAAAAAATCGGCCAAGAACGAGTCGGACTCGCCCGAAATAGGGTTCCGTAGCCATTACGAAAAAATTAAGTCATATTATTCTAAGGATTTCGTATTTTGTACGGAATATTTCAAGTTTAGGTATATTTTACACCTTAGGCTGCTTACTCAACAAAACTTAAAACCGCTATAGTTTTCCTTTTAATTTTGATATACTTACTATCATCCTGAATTTTTTCAAATTTTTCAACCCACCGGTTTAGATTTTAGAGGGGGGGCAGGAGAGGGCTGCTGTCCCTATCCGCGAAGACGCGTGGTTTTGTCAAAATTAGCTATTGTAATAAGAACCACGGCACGCGTCATCGTTAATGACTACCCATATGCCCCGTTAACCTATGAAGCAGGATCCCTTGCGGGTGTTTACCCTACACACTACATATACCATGTGTTTCATGTAGGCGTGTTTGTGCAGTGTGTATGACAAAACAAATCTGACTTGCCCCCCCTTGGCCAAAAGCTGGGTACGCCCCTGAGTATAACAAAGCTTATTTATTATCATTTTGCTGTGGACTTCACGCACCCGGCGGCACAGTGGTTGACACATTGAGAAACAGATGATGGTTGACAATGTGTTAACCATTAAGGCCTTAAGGGTGGTGATTTTTAGTTATTTATTATTATTATTATTATTGTATTTTATTTTGATTTTTGTATTTTGTATTCCATATGAGTTTCTTACTTGAAATAAATGTTTTTTTTTTTTTTTTATTAACCCTTTAATCATCTCTTTTTACAGATCAGCCGGCCAGTATCTCAACTTGGAAACCTTTAGGAAAGTACCCCAGAACGGGGTGGGCGCACGTCCCCGCCTGGCTCAAGTCACAATCCCCTTCCCGGAATCCACTCCTCCCCCCGCGCCGAGGTCCCCCCGCGTCGTGGCCCCGGCGTCGCCCGCGCCCGTCGCAAGGCCTCCAACAGCCTGTTCTTCAACTAGCCAATCCCTGGACCGACGTAAACTCCAGCTACCCCAAGTCACGTTCTCGAAGGAGGTTGGTAATGGGATTATTGTTTAGATCTTGAACAGCCATGGAAGTGGTGATTCCTTGAAAACTGCTTAGCTATATTGAAAATACAAACTGAAACATAGATGCACAGAAAAATAAGACCAGCACTGGGAATCGAACCCAGGTCCTCGGCATTCCGTGCCACACCTCTGCTGGACAACAGTACAGACACGAACTTCCCTTATGCACCACATATCTCAGCTTGTTTGTTTCTTATATAGCCACTTAAGCAGTGACGCTAGCGACATCTATGCCGTAGCCTACATCGAGAAACTTTCGGCATTCCATTAGAACTAACCGCTCACCCGGACAAGAGATATCGTTATTAAGCAATCAAATTAAGATTGGTTTTTCGGAAACTTTTACGGTCATCCCGTAAAACCGTAATTGAAAAGACAAACTGAAATATAGATGCATAGAAAAACCATAAAAATAAGACCAGCACTGAAAAACCAAAAAGTTTCCCAAAAACCAATCTTAATGCTTAGCTATATCCTTAGAAACCTATACAGTCAGGTGAGTCAGGTCACACACATCTAGGACTTGAAGTATGAGTAGGACATGATCTTTCGATAACTGCTGCACTTTAAGCGGCTTAATGGAATTTAGCTTCTTTTTTAAGTTTGCATCAAACTGGGAACACATCTGAATATCGAATATATTAAAATATCGAATGGGTCATAACATCGAAAGGTTTATTTTCTGAAACCGTAAACTTCTCAGGATTAAGTAATTAAAACGGCATCGTATAGAACCCCTTAGGTTAGGTTAGATTTATAACTATCTCAAAAAAATACAGTCTTAAGAAAAATACCTTTTTCGATATTATGGCCCATTCGATATTTT
Source organism: Choristoneura rosaceana (assembly GCA_037349165.1). Lineage (NCBI taxonomy): Eukaryota > Metazoa > Arthropoda > Insecta > Lepidoptera > Tortricidae > Choristoneura > Choristoneura rosaceana. The sequence goes on along the minus strand of JAZBNJ010000006.1, from coordinate 3,700,307 downwards.
AATACATTCGGTATTTTAACATTCGATATTCAGATACATACCCGATAAACTTCATCGATATGGTATGATAATATGATGATCAATAAGGGTCTAATGTGGCTTTTAATTCAAGCTAGCAATAGAACAATCAAGACGAAATGAGATTAAGCGCCGCTTACACAACGACGCTTTTGTTTGTCTTGACCTTGACTTAATTATTATCAGGCGAGATGCCTCTGCCTTGCCTAGTTTTTAAAATAAAAATCCTAAGCCTCATAAAAATATTAGTATTTCTGGTTCTTATTAGAATGAGAATACCACAGTGTCTATCTTAATATCAGATATCCTTTTATGTCTGGATATGATTGAGCAAGATATAAAACAAAAATAGCGTAGCGTCCTATGCTTACCTAAAAGTTTGTGAAGCCTAACAATGTTTAAATTAGATAGATAAAAGAATATTCATTAGTGTCTTGATGCTATCTTCATTGAGTATTTTATAATTTTTCTCAAAGCTATTTACTTCCTTGTAATGTTCTGTTCTGAAATCTTTAGAAATATAATAATTTGTAAGATAATCTTCTTCTTTGTAATTTATTTGCCTCGTTTTTAACATAAAACTTTGTAAATTTGAGTCTCTTATGGCGTACTAGTCAACTATTAGAATTTTGAACGAATTTATAGTTTATAAATTGGGAAATTGTATTTCTTTTTCATTTGGAAAACGGTGCTAGTGTAGTATCTTTGATTGTGTGTGGGGTTTTTTTAGCTAGTTCTTCTAATTTTGTTACTTTGTACAGTAGTGTTTTACTATAACTTATTTGTATAAAGCTTACTTCGTATACTTATAGGTACTTCATACATTCCATTTAATAAAATATAATTTTGTAGTATTAATGCGTGTGTTTTGTAAAGTTGTATTATTTAAGATTAGATTACGAGTATATCATGGCACTTAAGAAATGATTGATTTATATTTTTATAAAAATCATATGTTTTTGTAATTCGCCGTGTTATAATTCTTTAATATTAGTTTTAAGTCACTTCAATGGGGAATCGTTACGTTTATGCCTTAAGCTACTTTGTTGTTTATTTGTTTTTCTTATGCAATCCATAATTTGTGTGTTACTTTTATTTTTAATTTAACTACACCTGCGTTTTGTACATTATTTTAGTGAACATATATTTTTTTTAATTTTTAATTTATTTTACTCGTGTACTTGAAATTTTTGGTTCCTGTTATATTTATTTTGTTTCTAATTTATGTTCTTTTGTGTTAGTGCAAATAAATTTATTGCTTTTATGTTTTTCTTTTCATTTTCTTCATATCATCATCACCCTTTAAATTGACAAATTATAAAATATATATAGGTCCATACGTGAAAAATATATAAAAGTTATGTGAACCCAAAATGGCAGTTATATATTAGCGAGAAGTCGCTGAACTAATGTTGTTCACTTTGACGAATACGATCTACATTTAAATTATTCGCTCCTGTTAAAGGCCCTACTCGGTATAAATTGAACCTAGAAATGCCTTTTAACCCTTTTCCACGCATAGTCCATATAGCGACGACCTACTTAAATGTGCACAAATATTCTACATTGCTACGTTTAGAATATAGTACAAAATTGAAGTTGATAAAAATACTATTCGTCTTTATATTAATCGCTCATAAGTAAATAATATAAGACTATGATTTATTTTGCAAGAGCATATCTAAGTTAGCGGGGCCTGGAAGTGTTAATACGTTTTCATGTATCTATACCCAGTAGACTCTAGTATACTCCTAGAAAACTACAGAATAATTCTGGAGACTAGAGAACAAACTCTAACGTCAATTATGGGCTAGCGTTGAGTAGCAGCAGATAGTCAAATTAGTGTTCCTTTGTTTTTTAGTTCTTTTTAGCGTGAGATATTAGTTTTTAACAGAGCGTGAATGGGTAACGGATTCTCTATAGTTATCTCAAATTGCATGTTTACCAATTTCACATGTCCGAAAATCATTTCCTTTGATTAGTCATTTATTATTTTTAATCATGAGACATATTCTACATGGCATAATTTTAGACGCTATAATGATGGTATCCTTTCATTTCGCAAACTCTAAAACTATATATTTCAGATTCATGGTGTAGAACCCTTTAGGTCATTGTTTCCTAACCTGTGGTCCGTGGACCCCTGGGGGTCCGCGAGCATACCTGTTTGGGGTCCGCGGTCCCAAACGCATCTATCTCCCTTAGAGCACTAACAAAAATAATATTGTCCGAAAATTGCACCTTTTTTCACTCACGGGTCCTTGGCATTATGCTTGATTTTCTTGGGAGCCGCGGCTGAAAAAGGTTAGGAACCGCTGCTTTAGGTTATGCTAGGTTAGTTTTATAAAAATCCTGAAATATTTAAAGTTTCAGAAATATTAAACAGTTAAAAAATGAATCAGGTTGCCAAACCATTTCGTGGCTGGTCCCATAGTAAAAGTTTCTCAGTGTGAATGTCCCCATCACCCTTTTCACTCCTGCTCATGACCCCGAAATCACCCAGTATAAACCGTTATACCATTAAATCAGGGCAGCCTATAATGACAATAGGCCCTCTACCCCCAGGCCCCAGGCCCGGCGGACAGCCGGAAGAGGGCACTCCTAGCCGTCGTGGCCAGGGAACAACATTACGCCACCTGCCTTCAGTTTGGGCTGGTCAGGTTCGTCTCACCGCTGGCGGAGAGAGCGGATCTAATCGCGCTAAATGACCACCAGCTACTGTTCCAGAATATTGAAGAGGTAAAGATTTCCGCTCTTAAGCATCCCAGGTGTACCCTTAGTGTAAGTTTCACCATGTTTCACTAAGGGTACAGAACATTCGAGCGTTTTCAACGGTCGGTTAAATGTCATTGTAATTACCATTCCATGTTTATTAGCAAAACGGTAGGACAAGTCGCAAGAATTTCAATCGCGCTAGATTTAGCACCGATATTTGTCTTTAGTTTTCATAGGAAAACCCTGAGTATCATCTTTTTTACTCGTAGAAAGGGAAATGTGGAAAAAATGCCGCAAAATCGCTGAATATTATGTATTTACCCTCCCATTTGAAATCTGTAAAACTCTCACGGCTTCAGAGGCCGTATTGTCTAACGCGCTGACGTCCGCGATCGCATTCTCCATCTCTTTCTACCCTCGTCTAATACCACGTGACAGAAAGAAGTAGGGAAAACGATTGTGATTCCAAGTGCATCAGACAATAAAGCCTCAGGTCTAAAACCGTGTCTCCCGACTATTTCCAAGTTATCTTTCGACACAATCGTATGGTAAAATTTCTGATTGTATTATTGTGGTCCAGATTTTAAGACTATCAGAAGACATCCTCGATCAAGTAGTGCAAGATGACGGAGAGATTCAGACTTCGACGGTAGTCGCCGTCTATCTACAGAAAGCGCCTGTGTTCCTGAGTCTATACAAAAAGTACTGCCTCGGGTTGAAGCGAGCTGACTGCGTTTTGGTAAATGTTGCCGCCTTACTATTAGATGCTATTAGTTTATAATACTGGGTGACCTTAGTCTCTGGACAAATACGAATACTACTGGCTTAGCAAGATATTTAAAACCAAACTCCAAAGTATCATAACAATCAGTCCAATATTTACCGAAAAACTAACGGTTTTCAATGTATCACTTTGGAGCAGCCTGTGTATTTGGATGATCTGATTTCATAGATTGTTTTTCCTGTTTAATGCAAATAATTATTTTAAGATATTGCTAAGTATCAGACTTATCCGTGATTTCATTATTTGTCCAGAGGCTAAGGTCACCTTGTATAACGTCTTAAACTTTCGTGATTTTCACTCATACTCAAAATACCACGCACAGAACTTATCACGCTAATACACACGAGTAATATTTTACTTCGACGTTTTGGCAACATTACAGTGGCCGTGGTCTACCTCTAGTGGTTTTCATCACTTGAAGAACAGATAACCATTGGGGGAGAAAGTCCTCGAGTGGCGATCAGGAATAGTGGTTGCCCACATCGTGAGAGATGTGGGCAACCAGTGAATGCAAGTGGCGAGTTGTCGTTCATAGTGGCGTTTTGAGGGGGAGGCATTTGTTCAGCAGTAGACGTCTTATGGTTGATGATGATGAGTACTACCGAAATTTCAGGATTTTACCAAATTATCGTGGAAATTCCCAAAATTTAAAACGTAGCTTTTTCAAAGTAAAAAAATCGTGTAGCGTTATTACAGATGTCCAGCTATCTGAAACCAAATTTCGTTCAAATTCGTTTAACCTTTTAGCGGAAAAATAGACAAACGAAAATTTCGGAGGGAATTCCTAAACATGATCGTTATTGATGTTGTACTAAAACAGTCATGCCAAATAATATGACATATCTATACTAATATTATAAATGCGAAAGTGTGTGTGTTTGTATGTCTGTTCGTCTTTCACGCTGTAGCGGAGTGACGGATCGAGATTTTTGGCATAGAGATAGTTTATGGGCCCGAGAGTGACATAGGCTACTTTTATCCCGGAAAAATGCACAGTTCCCGAGGGAACAGCGCGCGTGACCCGCGGGCAAAAGCCAGTAATTATAATATTAGCAAAAATTTTACAGTAGGTAACAGTATATGACACCGCTCAACACAGTTGATTTATGGCGCGTAACTGAATTTTTTTATATTCAGGTAAAAAAATCAAAAGACCCCAGCGGTGCGTTCTCCCGGTTCTGTACGAGTCCCCCCATTCCCCGTCGAAGGCCAGACATCACGTCGCTGATCCACAAACCCCTGGAACAGTTCAGAGAGCTGCTAAGGCTAATGCGGGCAGCGGCGGCGTCCGCAGGTGCTGGTCCTTACGACCAGCTGGAAAAAAAGCAGCTCCAGGTCATCGTGGAACAGTTGCAGGTGTGTTACATTTGTTTTATTTTAAAATGAGGGCTATCGTTTTTTCTCTCACTAGATGGCGCCACTGTTGCGTGAGCTTTTTAAAAGTCTGTTATAACGGCCGTGAAAACAAAGTTTAGATTAAAATCATATTTAATACATCGTAAAACAGTACCATAAACATATTGAGCAACCACAGTATTGTATAATCCCGTTTTGTTCAGAAAAAAGGGAGGACAAAAGTTTTCGAAAGACAAAACTGTCTCAAATTACAGACGTTCATTGCCCCTTATCGCATAATTGCCATAATTAATTTCAGGTAATGCAAAATATTCACAAAATTATTCTAATTATAAATAAACCCGTGTAGCTCACCCAAAAACTATGAGATTTGACATTTCATTGACCTTACGCTACACTAGCGCCTCTAGCGGAAAATTCATACGCGATAGCCCCATTACAGCTACTTCTATCTCATCTGATAAGTAAGTGCGAATCAGGCCGAAGATGTAGTAACTATTTGAATCAGGGTGTATTTTTCCACGGAATGAGGGTTTTCACAGTGGCGAAATATCGCTAGATGGCGTTAGTATCGTGAGGTCCGTTTGACGTTTGCTCGTGATTGGTTAAATAACTAAATGAGCCAATCGCAAGGAAACGTCAAACCTCAAACGGACTTTACGATATTAAAGACATCTGGCGTTATTTCGCCTCTGTGAAAACCCTCATTTAGGACTCAATTGAAGGGTCCACGAAAAGAACTTGTCTAGTCACTTTTTTTTTAATTGAGATTTTAATCTTGAAATATAGAGCTCACAAAGTACTATGACTTACCATTGAATTAAATAATGTGAAAACATTATAAATTGTTTTTTTTTTTAATTTTAAAGAAATGGCAACTATAGTAATTGTTCGTGCGTGATGACTAACTTTCACACCGCTATAACTCAAAAAGTTGCTTAGGTGACTAGACATGTTCTTTCCGTGGACCCTTTACTTTAATTATAAATGGCCGTGTTTTCCATTTATATAGCCTATACATGTGCAGCAACGCGATAGTCTTTCTGATGATGATAATCATCATTTTTACTTCGTTTCTCCGCTACCAACCTCGGATCAGAAACGATAGTCATACTCGTACCATTTCTTTCTTATATTTTGAGGGTGACCTGCTGACTTATTTTTGTTGATAGCATGCCTACCAAGACGTGACTGCTGGGTCAGGGCTCATGGGTTTGGCTGGCGACGGCAAGCCTCTGCTCTCTGTTGCTGACTTGGAAAGTAGACTCGTGTTCACTAGATGTAAGGTAAGAAATCGATGTTTTTTTTTTATTCGACGTGGGTCTCCTGGTGGTAAGAGATCACCACCGCCCATAAACGTCTGCAACACCAGTGGTATTGCAGATGCGTTCCAACCTAGAGGCCTAAGATGGGATACCTCAAGTGCCAGTAATTTCACCGACTGTCTTACTCTCCATGTCGAAACACAATACTTAGTGCAAGCACTGCTGCTTCACGGCAGGATTAGCAAGCAACATGGTGGTAGCAATCCGGGCGGACCTTGCACAAGGTCCTATCACCTGCAAAATAAACAAATGTACTTATTAAATGTTCAAAATAAACGACCAATAGTCATATAGAAGTTGACTAAGAGTCTTGAATGTAAAATATGTGTTTTAGTGGGTATGTATTCTTCTTTAGGTCTCTACCCATTACACGTATCATACCATGACCGTAACAGCAACATGTCAGGCAAAAATATATTGTTTGTATCGAAAAGTATGAGACTACCCCACTAGCACGTTCCGTAACCAACCGTTGCCGTCGCGTGTCACGTCCACGCTTGTCATCCCGTTCCAGATACGTTCCTATTGTGGTTCTATTCAGAGACCTTTGGTATCTCCAATATCTGGCAACCAAGTAACACAGAGGTATTGTCTAACGCGCTGACGTTCGCAATTGCATTTATCACCTTTTTGTACTCTTGTCTTAGTTGTACAGTCAGCTGCAGAGAAAGGGTACCCCCCTGTAATGGCGGTAAGTATGGATACCGCCGTTACAGGGGGGTACCTTTTCCCTGCAGCTGACTGTACCGTGTGACAGAAAAAAGTGGTGAAACCGATTGTAATTCCTAGTGTTTTCGACAAAGGCCTCATCTCTAATACTGTATAGACATTGAACGTGTAAAAACTTCATTTCTTTCAGCCATTTGTCTTAAGCACAGCGGGTCGGCAGTGGATCTTCGGCGGCGAACTGTCCAGGGTGGAAGGTCGCTCCGTCAGGCCTTACTGGGCGCTGCTGTTCAGCGACCTTCTGCTCTTCGCCACAGTCTCCCGGGACAGGGTGCTGTTCGTCACAGAAGAACCAGTTCTACTGGCCACTGTGTCAGACGCGCAATTCAACCTCAGGAAAAAAGGTAGGAAAAGGCGCTGACACACTACTAAAACCCGATGCCACGCCACGTCGTCTGACGCATGTTTTTATCGGCAAATGAGCAAAATAAAGATGTGGAACTTTTTGGATTAGTACTGACACGCGTCGGATGGCGTGTTGCAAGCACGGCCTAACATCGCGTTTTAATAGAACCACAAAACACAGTTCAAAAGTCAATCTCCTGTATGTACTTCACTCACAACAAAAAGCTTCAAATGCTCAATGATCTGTTACAAACGAATGCTCAAATTTATAAGCACCTCACGATTTCTCAAACCCTTTTTCCAATTAAGATTGTTTTTTGGTGTCTTTTTGTATTTTTTATTTCAATTCCAACTAATAAGAAACAAACAAGCTGAGATATGTGGTGCATAGGAGAAATTCGTATCTGTACCGTTGTCCAGCTGTGGTGTAGCAGTATAGCACGCGGCACGGAATGCCGAGGACCTGGGTTCGATTGCCAGCGCTGGTCTTATTTTTCTGGTGTTTTTGTGCATCTATATTTCAGTTCGTATTTTCTCTTTCTTCCAACAGCCATAGAGTTCCGGCTGATCCTCGGAAGGACAGGAGGGGAGAGCCCCCTCGTTTCCTGCGCACCTCGGACTCCAGGCCGTACAAGAACCGTCATATTGAGAGCTCCGTCAATAGACCTGAAGGCAGTATGGCAGAGCTTGTTGCAACGGCAGATGTAAGTATTATATTGTAAATTGATGCCACTCAAAATCATTTTTGATTAGTGATCTAACGTATTTGGGTCCAGCATGTAAAGAAGAATAAATAATACCAATGGAATCCGAAACAAATGCAATTTTGTCCTAATTCAGTGTCTTCGGCCGTGGGTTCCTTGCTAAGAACTAAGTCAATATCCATACTAATATTATAAATGCGAAAGTGTGTTTGTATGTTTGTGTGTTTGTCTGTCTTTCACACCGTAATGGATCGACGTAATTTTAGGCATAGAGATAGTTTAAGGGTCCGAGAGTGACAGATACTAATTTTAATCCCGGAAAAATGCACACTTCCCGAGGGAACAGCGCGCGATAACCGAATATCACGCAGGCGGAGCCGCTGGCAAAAGCTAGTCATCTATAAGAGAAAACAAGAACTGATTCCTCTAACAAATAATTGCGTGGCTTCAAAGAAGAAAATGAATGTGAACCATGCCCAAAAGGACTTATTTTCCTAACACGGTTTATATATAACTATAGTACTTAAAGGAACAAAAATAGCGATGAACGTATTTTTAAAATCATATCTTGTCAGCTCATTTTATAAAATTTAAAACGCACTGTGGAGAACAAACCTTACGTTTACTTCATCATCATCATCATCCTGTCAGCCGAAAGACGTCCACTGCTGGACATAGGCCTCCCCCAAGGCTCTCCACTCAGACCGGTCTTGTGGCCGTTTACTTCAAAAGCATAAACTCACAAACATTTTCATTGCAGATACCGAGCTCACACGATGACGGGCACGCCTCTTGGATCCCCATTGGACTCACCAGACCCCCAGCTCACGTTCTCCCTGGCCACCTTGGATTCCCAGCAGCGTCAGGTATCCGCGTCAAGCTTCCAACGGCACTCCAGTCTAGCTCTCCTGCCGGCCAGCAGCTATCGGTCCCATCTAAACATGCTGGTAGAGGAAAGACCAGAGAAAGAGGTTAGGGTTAGTTTCGATGTCAGAACGAATTCCACTTCACCCGTTCCTCAACCAGCGAGAGGTCCTCTTAGCTCCGTCTGGAGAACCGCCCCAACACCAGAAACACCGTCAGCTAATCTTTCACCGGCGGATTCACAAACGTTTTCCTCTCACTTTGTCTCCTCGTCTTCTATGGAAAAGAATGATGAGCCCCATACGTCTCCTAGCGCGCAGTTGACGCCGGACGCGGGGGAAGATTACTCCGAGATGTCTCCTTGTAGGTGGGAGTCGTTCGAAGCAGATCTAGCCATGGCGGATCTAGACGTTGACCCATCTTACAAGCACGCTGTCGAAGAGCGTATATTCCTCCCTGATGACCCACTCTTGCCGTGTATGATGCTCCCGGAGCGACCTACCCCGCCAGCTTACCTGGAACTCTGATCCCCTGACTCCGATACTGAGTTGGAGATCTGCTTACCCAAGAAGTGTGATTGCGACTGGGTAGGGTTCGCCTCTCTGGTGTCATAGTTCGTTGTACATCCTCCAGTGGTGGGCGCCGTCGGCCTACAGTGTTTAGAAGGCTTTCGTCGTGTAGACCGAGCGATTTGTTGGATTGTTATAAAATTTGCTTAAATAGTTAAGAATAAGGTTGTGGTACATATTTGAGAGACATATTTTCGATTAGCAGTATTGAAAAGATTTAGTATTTTCATCAATACTATAAGTCTGACCTATTTTATGTTGTATCCGTTTTAATCTTCTAGGGTATGACAACCTGGTAGTAAAACTTTACAGAACTGAGAATCCTTGTACAACGCTTAAGAGAACGTAAAAAGTTAATAGATATGCCAATATTATATTTTAAAATGATAGCATAAGTGTCAAAATGTAACAATAGGGTACCAACAGTAGGGAATATTTATATACGAATTCATTCCTACTTAGACGGTTTTTTGGAGTTAATTTCGGCTTCGTAAGTCTTCCGTCCTCTTCTTATGACGTATTTCGACGATGTTAGACTCGACCATCCCGGGTTTCCCCGGCTCAGGGATGTTTTACTGAATGTTTACTTACTAGCCCCAATTTTATTCGTGTTGTTAAAATTAGAAATTATTATATTGTGCAGAATTATAGACCATTTTAATGTGTATTTATCTGTACATAGCCTTGCAGTCGTTTGTACAGGTCATGTGGATATTTGGCGAATTGCGTCGCGAAAAATAACGTCAACAAACATTAGATTTAACTCGGCATTTTTTGGTTTCAAAAACGCTTTTTCTGTTTTAACGGTTTTAATCGGAAATTTCACTGCACTTTTTGACTTTAGGTTGAAAAATAGCATCACTGTCATAGCACGTATTGTTTTTAATAGTAAAATTAATTGTGACTAATACCATTCGTGATTTCGATATGTTCGGTGAACGTGTAAGGCATATTTAAGTCCATTTGGAACCCGTAAGGAAAATCGTGTAAATTGGATTACATTGCGAATAAGTTTGAAGTGATACCTATAAGTATCGAACACCGGAATGTAAAGCAAATTGCACAATTTTTCTCGTCGACTTATACTGCACTTCATGAATTAATTCTCGAGCGGAAACTCGGAACGTTAAGAATCGAAATTACGAATTTTGGTCACTTTGAAATGTGTTAAAAAATTTATAGAATATTAAATCAGTATTGGCCATTTACAAAAGGGAATATTTCCGAATAAAACATTAGATTAGTAAAGCACTTGTCACCTTAGAATTAAATTGTGTTGAATACTATGAAAAATGGTAGTCGATGGCGGAAATTGAATGTTACGCTTAGCTTTTTTTGTTAGTAGATGTAATGTTATGAATAAAACATTTTTGTTTATTGATTTCCGTTATACCTACATCGCTGGCAACGCAAAATGTTCACATTACCTACCCTGGGATCTCTGGTATACTTAAGCTAAAATTTTTACAAAATTAATTCTTAGCTAGAAATCTTTTGATGTTTTTGGCTGTGTGTAAATTTTAATAATTATAAAAAAACGATATAGCAAAGAAAATAATTTTGAGAAAAAAACGTTTTTTGACTGGGTTCCCTATAGAACTGATTGCAGTGGATTTGTATTTGTGTTTAGACCAGATATGTCCATAATAAAGACTTTGTCAATGGAGAAGGTAAATTTTATTTCGTTATGTGCCCATTTTGCGACGCTTATTACTTTTATAATCGACTTACCATTTTTCTGAGTATCGCATGGACATTATCCCCTTATTCATGAAATATTTGTTTAGGCAATTTCCATCGAGTTTCGGTGATCTTAAAAAATCGGTCAAGTGCGAGTACGAACGACTCGCGCATGTAGGGTTCCGTACGATGCGGTCGTGTCGCTTTATTACAGAGTTCCTATGGCCAACGTCTAATTTCATCATCAGATCAGCTCTACGTCATAATCATAATAATATTGCATTGCCATCGAATTTATACACATGTCATCCTGCAGGTGGTAGGACCTTGTGCAAGGTCCGCCCGGATTGCTACCACCATCTTGCTCGCTAATCCTGCCGTGAAGCAGCAGTGCTTGCACTGTTGTGTTTCGGCAGAGTAAGACAGCCGGTGAAATTACTGGAACTTGAGGTATTCCAACTTAGTCCTCTAGGTTGGCAACGCATCTGCAATACCCCTGATGTTGCAGATGTTTATAGGCAGTGGTGATCTCTTACCACCAGGAGACCCACTTGCTCGTTTGCCTTCCAGTCGAATAAAAAAAAAACATGCACGCAAAAATTTCAGCTAAATCGGTTGAAGATAGCCACTTCAAATTTAAGTTGAAATATTAATTCCACCCCAACAAACAACTAGTTACATTACTAGTTAATAAAAACATGTCACCAAAATGTAAGCACTAGGACTAGGTGCAAGTATTTTGAATAAATAATAATTTTAAATTCTCATCCTCTTTGGCTGTCGCCCTGTAGTAGGCTGAATAGCGCTTCAGACTTATGCCATGCTCGCGCCAGAAAAAAATTACAATTTAAAAAAAAAAATAGCGCGGTAATTTCGGCCGACGCACGGCGCGTACTTATTATTATTAGTGAATTAATCATAACCTGATTTTAAATTTTGACCTTGTACCTAAATAAATATTGTTACTTAGTATAAATTACAACGGACATTTTTTAGTGTAAAAAACATTAAACATAGCGGCTGTGAGTGCTTTATTGAAGTCGGATTTTGTGAAGTGTGTGTAGTGTGTGTCGGAGGGTTGTGGATCATAAATTGTTATTTAGTCTTAATGCTGCACACAAAAATAAACCACGGCCTTAGAGATAATTATTATACTATCGAAGGTTTTATAAAATAGCGCTAATAAAATCACAAATTAATAAGTAGTTAAACATTAAAAACAACATAGGGTCACTCGCGTTACCCCTAGCAACTGACGGCCGAATCTTAGCAGCCTAGCAACCAAAAACCGCTGAATGAAACACGTTTCTTGTATGAAGACCCCCCTTAATTTTTAACTTTATTTTATTTTTAGTATTTGTTGTTGTAGCGGCCACTGTAATACATAATCTGTGAAAATTTAAAGTGCCTAGCTATTACGGCTTAAGAGATAGAGCCCTGTGACAGACGGACAGACAGACAGACAGACAGACAGACAGACAGACAGACAGACAGACAGACAGACAGTGGAGTCTCAGTAATAGGGTCCCGTTTGGCACCCTTTGGGTACGGAACCCTAAAAACGAGCGAAACGAGTTTTTCAAGCCGACACGAGTTAGAAATTGCCTATATTCCACACGCATCATACAACGTTTTACAGTGCACCACGAAATGAAGCAATACAAAAACTCGCGGGGATCTTAGTTTTCACTGGAAATACTTTTCCCAACAGAGTAAATTCCCAACTGTTTCATACGGATGAATGGGTTTTTGTGAAACTGTAAAATATTTTTATTTCAGTACTATCCTGTAGAATCTTTAGGTTAGGTTAGTGTTATAACAATCTTAAAGTACTTATGTTAAAAAAACTATTCATCCTTATAAAACAATTGCGTAATGAATCATTTAATTTTTATAAAAATACTATCGGCAAAAATTACAGAACCCAAAAACTCGTTAAATTAGAAAAACATGGTTAGGTCTAAGGCTCACTTAGACAATTTAAATTGAACACATTTTTTATTTTCTACGTTGCAAGACTATTTTTGCTTTATTTATTTTCTTAGGCAAAAACAAAAAAAAAACTTTCTACAATTATAATTCTCGAGTTTAACAAAATGTTCGATGTACCAACAGCCATTCTATTTTATTTACTCAACTGTTGTTAAATCGACTATAGATTAATTAAAATATGTTTACATAAATAATTATTAAATAATTAATACTTAGATAACGGACAATAAATAAATTTTACAGTTATTATTAAATATTAATATTTAACAATATTTTATTTGGCTTTATGAGCTTGAGTTCCCGGGTCCATTCTAAGGTTGTAATCAGTGAAAAAAAAAGTCTCAAAAATGCGGGAGTTTGTTTTGCTTTTGGGTGCCACTCTTTCCCGGCCCGGATAATACCGACATACAAATACCGACCCTGTTTTTCGTGTACACGCCCATAGAAGCATTTGTGAGAATGTGTGATTTTGGCGCATTTGATGTAGAAATCTTGACGCCGGCGCCGCCAAAAATAAAACAGGCGGGAATCTGCTACCTTTAAAATCGAAAAAAAAAATTGTCCGTTATGTAAGTATTGATTATTTAATAAACGTTTACATCGAAAATACAAACTGAAATATAGATGCATATAAAAACCAGAAAAATAAGACCAGTGCTGGAAATCAAACCCAGGTCCTCGGCATTCCGTGCCGCATGCTATACCGCTGGACCGGGAATACTGCAGGCGACAGTTCATTCCAGAGTTTTGCTGTGCGAGGCAGGAAATTTCTGGAAAAACGCACAGTAGATGAATTCATGCCAACCATCTAAATTAGAGATGCAACGGATATCCGGCCACTATCCGGTATCCGGCCTATCCGGCCACTATTTTACTATTCGGCCGAATACCGGATAGTTGCGTACTATCCGGCCGGATACCGGATGGTCAAAAACTTATGGTTATGATTAAAACCTGGTATTTATTTATGAATTTATCAATTATTGACATCAGTTTATTATTCTAAGGGTATGTTTCGATGAATTTTAAATAACGGATAAATGTGATACCGTCTAGCGTCTATTCAGTCATATTTGTTCGTCAGTAAAAATTAATCAGTGGCTGGTGAAACAGCCCGTAAGTTAATTAATTATAATCTACAAGTTGCAAGTTGCAACCTGCACGGAGTGTCATGCGCATGTTCGAATCAGCTTAATTTAATTGTACGTAAAACTAGGCCGAATATCCGTTGGCCGGATATCCGGCTATCCGGCCAACGGTCCCGCCGAATATCCGGTATCCAGCCAAACGTGGGCCAAACCACTATCCGTTTCATCTCTAATCTAAATGGTGAGGATGGAAGTATTGTCGCGCAGGGCAGTGGTGGAAGGATGAGGCAGGAATCAACCCGAATAACTCCTCAGAACACCAAGTACATGCGATGCGATAGAGGATGCACAGTGAAGCTACGTATATCTCTACACAGCGCCAAGGTTTCGAGTCAGCTGACTATTCGACTAAGTATTCTAATCTAGTTTACACGATTGCGGGCAACGGCGCTGGGATAGGTAGGTATTTGAATTTTACCACGAACTTTGCGGTGAAGGAAAACATCGTGAGGAATCCTGCACAAACCTGCCAAGTAATTCAATGATGCGTGTGAAGTTCCCAATCCGCATTGGGCCTGCGTGGGAACTATGGCCCAAGCCCTCTCGTTCTGATAGGAGGTCTGCGCCCAGCAGTGGGACATGTATAGGCTGGAATGATGAGATTCTAATTTAGATGCTCCATCTCCGTTATTCGCTGGGTGCGACGACAGCGCCAACTAGCGGTTATAATTACGGCAGACTTTGAAATATCAAATGGCTGGTTGTCCTCACGAAGAGTAAGTAAACAAATGATTTCAATGACATCGGAATTTACATACATTCTACTAGCTTTTGCCCGCGGCTACGCCCGCTTGGTATTCGGTTATCGCGCGCTGTTCCGGGATAAAAAGTAGCCTATGTCATTCTCGGGCTCATAAACTATCTCTATGCCAAAAATCACGTTGATCCGTCGTTCCGTTACGGCGTGAAAAACGGACAAACACACTTTCGCATTTATAATATTAGTATGGATTTTTTTTTTCAGTTTAAATTTTTTTTTTTATTATGTATTCGATTATGCAAGTATAGTGTCAATAATAACGTTGACCTTTTTTTTTGACTGGTAGAAAAACGAGCAAGTGGGTCTCGTTGTGGTAAGAAATCTCCACCGCCCATAAACATCTGCAACACCAGGGGTATTACAGATGCGTTGCCAACCTAGAGGCCTAAGTTGGACCTTTTTTATTTCCCGTCTAGAATGGCACAATCAATTTCAGGACACGGACTTTCTCATGACAGTCTTCATGAGAGGTACAGAAATAAACAAAAATCGAATAACGGATTTCATAATTATATTCAGACGAAAATTTATGACTGTAGCGGGTCGTCAGTTATGCAGACTTTTTGTGTATTCTCAGTTTAACATGGCCAAATTTATAGAATTTTTTTAACAAAAAAGTAAAACCGACTTAAAAAAAATAGGTACCTAACAAAAAATGGAACCGACTACAAAACCCTTGAAAATATTTTGCTAGGTAAGTACCTACTAGCTCGAAGTCGGTGCCTCAGCACGAGCCAGCAGGAATGGAACTATCGTCGTCTACCTCACCTATATACTATGGGTTTCATTCCATCTTGCTGGATCGTGCTGAGTCACCGACTTCGAGCCAGTAGCTACCTACTTAGAAAAATATTTTCAAGGGTTTTGTAGTCGGTTCCATTTTTCGTTGTTTTTTTATTTTTTGGAGACTGTTTTACTTTTTTGTTAAATAAAGAAAATTTATTTTTCGCTTTATAGTGATTAGTAGCCAAAGTACATCTCACAACGATTCCATGAAGCCCAAACACGGCTTAGTTACGTTGTTTTATAACAGAGTTCCGTTGCCTACCTTCCGGCTTCAGCATCAGATCAGTTCGAAAGAATCATCAACTTACAGCTCCTTCTTAGCCGCTTATCTAGGTTTAATCTTGATCGTTTATAGACTAGCGAGCTTACTTAGCTTTGACGAGTTCCATTGGTCATCTACGGTCTTCTTCATCAGGTCCAGTTTACCAAATGATATTTTCTGAATGTATATGCTTATCTTAATTAAATCGAACTAAAAATGTCAAGTAAAATAAAACCTACTCAATACCCGTCCGCATCGTACTTGGCCCAAACGTACCCATTACCCCAGCGGCATTGCCCCGTCGTAGTTATAACCAACGAGACCCACTTTACCAAGTACGATCCGGAACGGGGGTCACCTCCTCTGTCCCTCATCCTGCGCCCCAACTCGCCAATCAACGACCTGGCGTCCACCCCCCAAGGACCAGCCGTCTCGACCGCAAATGGCACAAAGTCGTACGTCGCTTTCATGGCTGAGTATTTCAGGCGGTTCGACCGCGCGGCATTTTGAGCCGCGGACCCAGCTGCCCTCAACGTGTGACTCAGGTGTGATGCCGCAAAGGTACTTACGCACGTGGCATCCCACAAGAGACACCGCCCCCTCCGCCAGGGAACCGACGTCAGCCCATCAGGCCTCTTGCCGTCGCTACGGCTCAAACTCGGAGGCTCCAACATACAAGACACGTTAGCTGCACCCATTGCCCTGTGAATCAGGTCATTGATTAATGCCTTGTCAGGGTAGAGCAGTGGGATCCTAGGGGTTCAATTTGAGTAAAACGAATTTAGGTTTTAGACGTTTATTTAGCCCCTAAGGCTTTACTGACAGAATAAAAAATAGACAAAAAAAAACTCGAGGGTCGCGCATACAAAAAAGTTGAGTTGGAATTCGTTTTTTTAGAAAGGCTTGACTAGAGTCCGAAGCGCAGGTCGCCGGCGCTGGACAGAGGCTAAAAAACAGCTGCGCAATCGCCTTTAATTAAGTATAGGAAATAAAAATATTTTTAATAGAATGCGCTACTAACGCCATCTAGCGGCAAGAGCTAATAACGTCTGCACCGTGACAGCCTCGATCAATGGTCAAACGTAGTATAGGTCTGCAATACAATCGAGTTACCTCCTACTTTTTCGTGGTCAAATAGCTGGGTACCAGGGTACCAGGTTAACACCCAACATGTTATAGACGCGCCGCAGCTCGGCAGAAACTCAGACTGGAGCTGCCAGTGCCACTGACGGCGCCAGGAGCACTAGGAGCCGAGGGTCAACGCTGCATCTCCAGAAGTGGATGACCCAGCTCCCTGAAGCTGAAGAGTTGGACCCACCGGAGCCCGATATGGAGGTAAAGACTGTACAACAAAACTAGATTCGATAATAATTTATACATAGCTTATGCCCGCGACTTCGTCTGCGCGGACCTAGGTTATCGCGTAGCGTCCTCTACCGGAATAAAAAGTATCCTTTGTTGATCCTTGGGGCTTAAACTACCTATATACCAAATTTCAACAAAATCTGTTCAATGGTTTCGACGTGAAAGCGTAACAGACAGACAGACAGTTACTTTCGCATTTATAATATTAGTAGGGATAGGGATTGAATTGTCTTGTACGAGTAATTCACAATAATAATTGTGGTTTAACGAAAATACAAACTGGAACATGGAAGCACAAAAAAAAACTCAGGAAAAGAGGCCAGAACTGGGAATCGAACCCAGGTCCGTGATGCGTGCCATACCCCTACATGACCACTGGACTGGCCAAACATTCTCCCGTACACCACACATTAAAATTTCAACCTACTATCTTAGCCACTTAAGCAGAAACACTAGCGACATCTATGTTTTAGCTGTCATCGAGAGACGTCAACATTCCTTCGCAACTAACCGCTCACCCGGACGAGAGATGTCGCTATTAAGCAATCAAATTAATATTGTTTTTTGGAGTCTTTTATATTTTTTATTTCAACTCCAAATCTTAATTGTGCTTTAGTTATAATGTTATTTGACAACTAGATAGCCAAGCGGTTAAAGAACCTAAGTAGTCAGTCAGGTAACGCCTGCCATAATGTGATCATAATTTAATTACAATGCAGATGTGGAGCGTCGAAGAACTAAGAAAAAGATCCAAGGAACTAAACCTTCTGGAGGTAGCTGACATCGTCACGGTGAACGGAGACAAGGGTTCTCCAAGTGAGAAGAAGGAGAACGACAGAAGCCCATCAAAAAGCAGTAACTCCGGGAGCCAAGTAAGATTAGTTTTAAGGAATAACTACAGCAGTAGCGAGGCTATAACAACTCGAATCCCATCGGCTAAATTTTCACCACTCACTCACATCTCGTAGGTGTAGTTTGGTGTTAGGCGCAAAAAACTAGAAAGACCTGGGCATAGCTTAATAACCCGCTGTTTTTATTACTTTATCGAATACTAGCTTATGCCCGCGACTTCGTCTGCACGGATCTAGGTTATCGAGCGGTGGTGCCCTCTACCGGAATGAAAGATATCCTATGTTGATCCTTGGGGTTCTATTCGGTACTCAAGTCAGAGAAAATCGGTTTCGTCGCTGACTCTATTCTTTTATGCGAGTACAACTGACTCGAGTCTAATATTCGGATTAGATTGACTAGCTTGAATTCATTGTGTCACTATACTATACTAAACCTGTATATACTATGCTGTTTGAAGATATACCTTTTCGATTTTTCCTTTTTGTTATAAAATCGGTAACAGACTCGATTTCTAGTCTCGAATTTCTTGATTTCACTGGACTCGAATCGCGGAATCGAGTCAGGATTTGAATACCATATTAACTGACTCGAGTCGCGAAATCGAGTCAGGATTCGAATACCACATAAAAGGACTCGAATCAACTCGATCCACCCAAACAGCGACTTGGCACATCACTAGCATTCTCTATCTTTTAATTCCACGTGCTTTGTTCAGTAAAGACTTATTCGTAAATGCCTTGCAGCGGTCACCTAATAACTAGTCAAGCATATTTAATGATATTATAACGGATAACTCACGTCTTAAATCGAGTTTAGCTCGACATGTTTCGGGTTATTTCGAAATCTTTCATCACTGGAGCCCGCGACTCGGCGGCTGCCGCAACACGCGCACTACGCGCCACCGCTCTGCTCGCGCGACTGTCCGACGAAACTAACACAACACAGGCGCACAACTACCCACATTTTTATTGTCACTGTCAAATGTAGGGTAGCACACTACACTAACAACATCACTCCGTAAAGGCACGTTCACACGAGTATTTAATACTGTTTTCCAACTTGGGGGTACCGACCAACCACAATCCCGGTTAAAAATCCAGTGATGAAGGGTTCGAAATAACCCGAAACCAGTCGAGCTAAACTAGATTTAAGACGTGAGTTATCCGTTATAAAATCATTAAATATTAGTGAGTCTCACGGTAGTTTCATGATTAAAACTAGTCAAGCAGCTTGAAGTAGGTTCCTTTTCAGATCACCGTGCGAACCAGTCCAGTGGTAGTCGACACTATACCGGTCTGTCGACAGTGCCACAAGAAGTGTATGTCCAAACCGAACAGCCCCCTCATCTCCCAAAAGGAACCCCCCGCCCCCCTGAGACCAAAAGAGGTGTCCCCAGTGAACTCCTCCAACAGAAGCTCGAACAGCACGTGCAGTGCCAACTGTGGTAACAGGTATAAATATATTGATAAAAAAAATTTACTATTAGCTTTTTTCGCTCACTGTACTGTACTTGCATTAACTATCCAACCTTAATATCGTAATCACTTTGAAAAAATCTCGTATCTAAAATCAATATGTCAACAAAATTGAACCTTGATGTAATGTCTATAAAGTTCACTCAGAAAAATTATCTATTTTGAGCTACGAGTTTTCTTAAAAGTAGTGACGATATTAACCAACAAAAAGTTAGAAAACCCCCGACTTTGTCGCTTTAAAGTACAATATCTCAAAAATGTCCGAACCGATTTTGATGAATCGTGTCTAACAACTATCGCGAAAAAAAATGCTATCAAATAAAAAAAACCGCATTCAAATCGGTCCACCCGTTTAAGAGCTACGGTGCCACAGACAGACACACAGACACACATAACGGTCAAACTTATAACACCCCTTTTTTTGCGTCGGGGTTAATAACGGTGTTGGTAGGGAATCGCAGTGACGCATCGTATGCACCGTTTTTTTGTATGCTTTCCACACCGCTGCTTAAAATACGCAAACCGTGCAGAATCGCAGTGCCGTAAATGTCACGAGTTTTATTCGGTAAAATTCTGACGTTTACGGCACATCACTGCGATTCCGTATTTTAAGCAGCGGTGTGGAGAACAGGGATGTTACGGAGCTCCGTTTCCGTTTCCGTTAAGTCGGAACTTCCGTTTGACATTAAAATACGGTTCCGATTCCGTTTCTGTTTCCGATAAACTAAATTGAAAACATCTGGTTTCGCTTTCGGTTCCGATAAAATCACATCCGTTACATCCCTAGTGGAGAGCATAAACGGTGCGCATACGATCACTACGATCAATACGATCGATACGTCAGCGTCACTGCGATTCCGTACCGTCACCGTTTTTTGAGCAGCGGTGTGGCCACTCTTTTAAATTTCGAATCAATCCGACCACACTGAAAGTGGTTCAAAATCCAGTGGCCCTAAGTCTAGTTCTGTTACTTTTCTATTTTTTCTATCTTTTTCTTCTGTCTTTCTTCTTCTTCTTGTCTTGCATAATTGTCAGTATTCCAAAAATCCGCACAAAGCGTTTTCGCTCTTCCTTTATCAACCGCACACCAAAAGAGTGGAATTCCCTGCCTGCGATTGAGTTTCCTGAACACTACAATTTCGCCGCTTTGAAGTCCAGGGTGAATGAGCATTTACTAGGCAAGCGTGCTCCATCGTAGGCCTCATCCTCGCTTTCCATCAGGCGTAAATTGTGGTCAAACGCAAGCCTATAATAATATATTAAACATTGCATTAAAATAGACAACTGTCGCTTAAATTCTTTAAATTTTTCCAATAGTATTAGAATCAAAGACTAATAATCAATTGTTTTTCAGGAAACCGAAGAATTTCTCGCATTTGGAACGTAAAGGTGCTATGAGGATACGTCCCGAAGATGCTCCCAAAGCCGCCCTGAGAGTCATAGACTCAATAGAACAAAGTCAAAGAATGCTTAAATCTACGTCCTACGAATTAAAAACTGACTCCCCTATACTAAGTAGATGTATGCACTCGACGAACAAGAATCAGTTGGAGTTGAGGAAGGACACATCGATAAGGTCGCCAAGTCCTTCCTCTAGTTCTAGGAATAATAGCCCCTTGTCAACTAGTCATACTACCTGTAGCTCCATGGTGTTCAATTCTAGCTCTAACGATTTAAGAATGTCTAATTCTAATATATCTAATCAAGTCCAATGTGTCATAGCTCAAGAGAAGTATCTAAATGAGATTAAGTGCGTTGAAAGCGTAACGCTATCTAAAACTAGAAATGGCAATGCTAACAATCCTTCGCCAGGGAGCATAAGAAAAGAGCAAATCACGCGACAAAAGGCTGAAAAAGTGCTAAATAAAGTCCTAGGTATGAACATAATAACTAAGAGAGAAAACGTTGGTACGTGTCTGAAAACATCGTCGGTGTTTCTAGACGATGATTCGATACATGAAGATGACGATGAGAACTTCAAGGTTGAAAGAGGTTTGAGGAGATCGCCTAGGATGGGTATCTCAGCTGTGACAAAGATGAATGGTGACATAAATAAAAAGACTGAAGACGTCAACGCGAACAAATGCAATGATGCTGCGTCTGACGATGATTTAGAGCTAGGGCCTCTAATGTTGATGGGTTTGTCTGCGATCAATCCGGCAGCTCATCTGATGAGGGTTGAGCCCTTCAAAGGTGCCTCGGTGACGAGCCTGAACGTGAACTCGAGACCCGGAAGCCTTGGTTCTATCAAGTCAGAGTCGCCTGTGAACATTTCGGTGGTGCCACCAACACCGGACTACATTTCCGTTGATAAGACTGTAAGTTACCTTAAAGTTACTGAAAAGGTATCTAGTCTCTGATAAATGTGAAACAAATGTCAAAGTCAAAGTAAATTTTTATACCTGACTTAAAAAGAACAAACGGTAGATAGGAATTAGAATATATCGAGAAGATACTGCAGTCTGCAACAATTCGCGAAGTTCCCTTATAACCTCACTTATGGTTGGTGGTTTAATCCAATAACAATGTGAATTTCTTTCCAGGATGCCCTTGTAGACGAGTCCCCTGATTCCCCGGACGCGCTAGAAGATCTCCCCTATGTTTCCCTCAAGAGGTCTGTTACGCCCCATGGTCGGAGCCATTACGCACTATCGACTTTCAAACACAACGCAATTATCATTACATTCTTACATTCCACAAATCAAAGAAAAGCATGGATATCAAGTTAACATAACAGCTCTGGTTCTAACCCTTCATCAAGGTAGAGCAAGATTGTAGTAGGTATACGGTACGGTACGGTATTACCGAGGGCCAGGCTTTTTTCAAGTTACAAAACACCTTACATCTTTTAACCTGAATAAGTCAGAGCAGATTCAACTTAGCCCCTTAGTCTTCATTGATCTTTTTACATGGTATCTAGGTTTGTCTTTGACTATATTTACATTCAAAATCAATAGTAAAACTGACACAGCTTGGGAGTATTTATCATGTTTACTCATACCTAAATACATCATCCAACACAAGCATCAGCACACAAGGGAACATTCCTAATGACCATCTATTTCACCAATATGACAATACGATATTTAACTATTTTTAAAGCTTTATAATGCATGTTATCTAACTGAAAAACAATTTTTAATTACCTGTAAATATAAAAGAGTTATAAAGGTTTAAAATTCAAGATTAGACAGACTTACTTGCGTGTGACGTCATACACAAGTAATAGCTTCATACTTGCTGCATAGAGAAAAGCATTTTAAAAGACGTAGATTTTTCAAAAATTCACAATAAATCCAATTTTCAACCTAATTTTTTTCTCTTCACTAAACATTGTCTCTATATTTTCATCATAATACTAGCTTTTGCCTGCGGCTTTGCCCGCGTGGAACTCGGTTATCGCGCGCTGTTCCATGGATGAATTTCGAAAAATCCTTTCTTAGTGGTCACTTAGATCATAAAAAGAACCCCTGTACCAAATTTCAAGTTTCTAGGCCCAGCGGTTTGGGCTGTGCGTTGATATATAACCCAGTGAGTCAGGTTTGCCTTTTATATATATAGATACAGGTTATGGCAAATTCAACAGTTGCCAAATAGGTAGGTACTGTATTTGCAAAAACAACACTCCTTGAGACAGACTAGTAAAAAGGCTAAAACTACACGTAAAGTTGTTGCCATAATGAGCATTTTACGTCAACACTCATCAATTTAATAGTGACGATTGTGACGAAGAAGACTTCCTCGTTTGATTTCTTTTCATGCTAGTTTACCTATATTCTTTACTAAGTACCCTGCTGTTTCGGTGTGGAGATTAAGACAGCCGGTGAAATTACTGGCACTTGAGGTATCCCATCTTAGGCCTCTAAGTTGGCAACCTATCATCAGGAGACCCACATGCTCGTTTGCCATCCAGTCGAATAAAAAAAACCGGCCAAGAGCGTGTCGGACACGTCCAAGATAGGGTTCCGTAGCCATTACGGAAAAAAACAAGTAATATTATTTGTGCGTTATGACACAATTAAAACACAACAGTCTTAAAATCTATTACCAGAAAAACAGCAGCGTATCTTCACGGCACTTACGTTCTTTTGTCGAGAAGCGCAGTTTTTCGGCAATAACTCGAAAACGGTATATCCGATCATGTTGAAACCAATTTTCGTTGAAAGTATTTATTAAGCGTTACCTTTCCATATTTACATATTTTTTGGACAAACAGTTTACAAGATAGAGGGGAGGGGGGAGGGGCACAATTTTTGCTACTTTTTGAGAAACCTTCCTATCTTTTCAAAAGAGCTGTCGAACTATGAGCCACACGTTGGTGCGTTAAAAAAAAACTATATTTCTGTTACGTGTATGGAGTGCCCCCCACTATAAATATATATTTTTGTAATTTAACTACAAAACTAAATAGCGGCTTTGACAAGACATCTGTATTCCTCATTGATATACATATACATCTTGTAGTTGTCGAGTAAAATGTCTGTGACATACGGACGGACGGACAAACAGACAGACAGACAGACGGACTTGACGAAACTAAAGGTTCCGTTTTTGCCATTTTGGCTCGGGAACCCTAAAAACCGGACTCTGTGTTCTATATCCATATACAACGTGCTGTGCTGCGTTCCGTTAACTTCAATAGATGGCTCATTTGTAGAAAGTACCTTTTACGGTCAAGGACTTTAATTCATGAGCCACCATGGAACCTTTTCACAGTAAACGTCGTAGTGACATCGCATTAATTAACAGGGAAAATCATAATCCCACCAAAAACATTACATGTAAAAAGCTGCAAGTCTCGCAACGCAATGCAGTTCTTGTAATGCTAAAAAGGTTTGAGATGCAATATTATACCAAGTCGGTTATTTTTGTCAGTACCGGGGGGTTTCCATAGAACTCGATTTTTACCAACTTGCTTATTTTAAAACCATAGAAAAATACAGTTTATAGTTCTCAAATAAAGAGTAAACCAAATTATTTTTAAACACATAAATGACTTGGCCATCGCAAGGCTACATAATGACATAAGAATTATAATCATCAACGTCAGCTATTTATAGTAATTATAATTAAAGATAGCGCTAGCCCCAGCCTTGCAGTTTGAGTGATACACATAATACGAGAATGACTAAAGGTTGAGAGCGATGGCCAAGTCATTATGTGTTTAAAAAATAATTTGGTTTACTCTTTATTTGAGAACTATAAACTGTATTTTTCTATGGTTTTAAAATAAGCAAGTTGGTAAAAATCGAGTTCTATGGAAACCCCCCGGTACTGACAAAAATAACCGACTTGGTATAATATTGCATCTCAAACCTTTTTAGCATTACAAGAACTGCATTGCGTTGCGAGACTTGCAGCTTTTTACATGTAATGTTTTTGGTGGGATCTCATCACTTTTTGTAGGCAGTTCTTTTTTTTTCGGGTACTACTTCTTGTAATAACGCATTACTATCTTCATTTGTTCATCCTTCCTTGTCCATCGTCCATCGTCCATCCTCGTCTATCGTCCATCGTCCATTCTCGTCCATCGTCTATTCTCGTTCATCGTTCATCGTCCATCGTCCATCGTCCACTATCGTCCATCGTCCATCCTTGTCCTTCGTGTGCCATCCATCGTCTATCCTCGTCCACTACCCATCATCCATTCTCGTCTATCGTCCACCGTCCATCTTCTATCCTCGGTTATCGTCCATCGTCCATCCTCGTTCATCGTCTACAGTCCATCGTCCGTACCGACGGTCGTCGTCGTCGTCGTCGTCGTCGGCGTCGGTCGTCGGTCGTCGTCCGTCGTCCATCGTCGCCTATCGTTGAACTTCCGTCGTCCGTCTACCATCTGTCGTCCATCGTACATTGTCCATCGTCCACCCTCCATCATCCGTCGTCGATCGTCGGTCATCGTCCGTCATCCGTCGTCCGTTGTCTTGTCCGTCGTCGGTCGTCGTCTTTTGTCCGTCGTCGCCATCGTCTATCGTTCGTTGACCGTCGTCTGTCGGCGTTCGTCGTCTGTCGTCGTCCGTCGTCTGTCATCGTCCGTTGTCCGTCATCGTCCGTCGTCGAAGTTCCCTCGTCAGTCATCGTCTGTCGTCCGTCGTCGAACTTCCGTCGTCATCCATCGTCTTTCGTCGGTCGTTCGTCTTTCGCCCGTCTAACTTCCGTCATCCGTCGTCGTCCGTCGTTTTCTGTCGTCCGTCATCGTCCGTCGTTCATCCTCCACCATCCATCGTCCGCACTGGGCTCGCGTGGGAACTAAGGCCCAAGCCTTCTTATTCTGAGAGGAGGCTTGTGCCCAGCAGTGGGACGCATATAGGCTGGGATGATGATGCTGATGATGATTATCCATCGTCCGTCGCCCATCGTCCATCGTCCACACTCCATCGTCCAACGTTTATTTTCTACCCATCGTCCATCGACCATTATCCATTGTCCATCATCCATATTCCAATTTCCATCGTCCATACTCGCGTCCACTCGCATCGCACACACATTCACAAACAAACGAACTTTGGTACTTATTACATTAGCAAGATAAACATTTTCATTTTAACCCTTAATACTCAGGTGTTAAGACTCAACATTAATACGTATACAATACGCACTACTTTCAATAAAGTCATTGCTGTGTAACTTTGTAATCGCTAGTATTTATATGGGATTACAAACTTACTTGTGCAGTTTGTATAACTTTGAAACGTGACTGAAATTGCAACATTTTGGATTTTTTCTGGGACTATGTAGGCTAAAAACTAACTATGTTTAAAATTTGGAGCTTGTGGGTCTGCTAGAAGTACCTTAGAATTATGATGATCAAAAGTCAGTGTGTAGGTATGTCAGTGACAAAACTGAGGAACTTTAACATGTGATAGTTCTTAATCTACGTGTTCAAACTGAATGTTATTGATAATATATCTAAGTCCCATTAGGCCCTATAGGTAACTGAATGTTGAAAATAGCCTGAATGGCTTCGAGAAAAGTATGGTACGGCCGTGCCTTTGTTTTTTTTTGCTCGACTTGGCGGGGGCACTGCCGTGCCCCCAGATTAAAGTTCTTGACCGGGGTCCATATCAGCTAGCATACCTACTAATTGAAAGTCCGAATGTACCTAATGTTTATCAAAATGATCGTTTGTCATAAATCTTTTTTCTCTAATTTGTTACTGAGATACCTTGCCCACCTTCCGGCTCCATCATCAGATCAGCTTGATGGTGCCATAATGCATTGTCACTAAATATGCATAAGTGTACCAAATTTAAGCTGAATCGGAGACCAGGAAGTGCTTGATAAAAATGGTTTGCTAATTTAAGAACATCACTTATATACGTATTTTGTGACATAATTACATACGTACACACGAGTTAAATAAAAAATCTAATAAATACAAGAACAACGGCGAAAAGTTTTTATTACTAAATGAAACAAATAATACATTTAAAAACGATTTAAATAATTAAAACTTAATAATAATAATTAAAAACTAAAATAAATCTAAAAGAGGCCCCTGTGGCATGGTTCCAAGAATGCTGGCAGCATTTCCTCGCTGTATGGCGATGCCGAGACGCTGTGCGAGCAGGGGCGGATCTACTTAAAGGCTTTTTGGGCTGCAGCCCAGGGCCCCGTGGATACAGAGGGCTCCCAACCTGAACTGAAAACAATAGACGTTATTGCCAATAATAAAAATTATCTAGAATTTTAAAAAATCCGATCATGAGGTTTGAATAATTAGGTAGGGCCCCTAAGGAGTATTATCCCAGGGCCCCACAAATTAAAGATCCGCCCCTGTGTGCGAGGAAGCTGCCAGCCCTCTTGTCTCCGGTGGCGTCTACCAAACTCTCGCCAGTTGGCTGAAGAGTTCCCTTGCGCCAGGGCCCCACGGACCGAGCGTCTCGACGAATAAATTATTTATTGTTAATGATAATTTCAATTACTTAAAACTGTATACAAGGTTTTATTCACTGAGATTCTCGGTTGACCTTTTATCAATCAGTATGACCGAGCGCTGCGGGCTCTCTGCCCTCTATCTCAAAAACGGTTGGCCGTACGATTTTTTTTTTACACAATATTTGTTCCAAATTTTATGCTCTACAATTTTGTACACAATGTTAACATCACTGGAGCTATAGAAACCGAGGTAATCGCGAAAAACTCACTTTTTTGACATTTGACCTTGAATAACTTATGTACGACGCGGACATGAGATTAAGTGTGATTTTTGAGACAACATTTAGGTCACCAAAATGAAGCTGTGTACGAGTTTCCAGCTTCTTATCTCTCATCTCTTTATATGTATAACTGGATTATAATTGTATGTATGTAATGAGGGCTATCGCGTATGAATTTTCCGCTAGAGGCGCTAGTGTAGCGTGAGGTCAACGAAATGTCAAATCTCATAGTTTTTGGGTGAGCTACGCGGGTTTATTTATAATTAGAATAATTTTGTGAATATTTTGCATTAGCTGAAATTAATTATGGCAATTATGCGATAAGGGGCAATCAACGTCTGTAATTTGAGACAGTTTTGTCTTTCGAAAACTTTTGTCCTCCCTTTTTTCCGAATAAAACGGGATTACGCAATACTGGTTGCTCGGTATTTTTATGTTACTGTTTTAAGATTTATTAAATATGAGTTTAATCTAAACTTTGTTTTCACGCCCGTTATAACAGACTTTTAAAAACCTCACGCAACAGTGGCGACATTTAGTGAGAGAAAAAACGATAGCCCTCATTGTAATTATCGATAAAAGAAACCAAATAATATACATATTAAACAAAACATTTTAACAATAACTTAAAATAAAATGAAAATTTAACCTAAAATTAAAACAAATTGTCCAAAGAGTACCCCTTAGGCAAGGTCCCGAAGATCCTTTTTTTTATCAATAAACTACCTAATTGTAATTATCTATTTGAATTGGGCTGAACGCCAATTTTGTTTGCAGTATGTGTTAAATATGATGGACATGGTAGGAGTGGCAAATAGGAAATAATAGGAAAACATAATCAACGTATCTTCACTGGAATTCATGAAGATACATCTCAAAAATCTTTTAATTTAATTTATTTAATTATCCATATCATTAACCTATAACTAACCTTAGATTAAAGTAAATAAAGTTGAAAGTATTTAACTAAATCACAGAGGCACAACGATAGCGTGTTTTAAACAAGGTCAGCGCCATCTATGAGAACAAACGAACTTATTTAAAGGACAAAATATTCTATTCGTTTTTCTTGTAGTATAGGTACTCTATTCATTTTAACATTTGAAAGTTAACGATAAAAATTGCACTCGCTTTTTTTTAATCTTTATTTATTATGGGACTTTGATCAAAATATAATGAACATGTCAGTTCCAAAAGGCCTTAACTATAAAACCACACCACAACAGTCATATGATTTAAATGAGTAAACAACTCGTGCCAAGAGGGACATAACATGTCCTCCAAACCATACCACCGGATACCCTGCCACAGAATGGCAAACCTGCGCACGGACTCTTACACAGTACTCGAACAAATGTACCTACCAAAAATCTGTCTACTCACTTATGTAAAAATCCGTAAACAAATCTAGCAGCCTGCGACCAGGGCTCCGACAATATGGCTTGGAAGATACCAACATTTAAGATATTGACATTCCAGGTGGAGTAAAACATATTCCTCTTGGCTCGAGTCCTTACACACTCCATTAATAGGTGATAAACATCTTCAACCACATCGCACTCAACACAATTTGGAGACTCTGCCTTTCTCATTAAATGCGCAAACTTATTTAGAGGAACGTGACCAGATCGAAGTTTATGCGCACAAATAACTTTTGCTCTGGAGAGATAGTCAAACCAAGGCACACGAGTAGGCTCAGACTGCATTGTCCTATACCAAATGCCCTTGAACTGAGACCGGCTGTCGAAATGCTCTTTCCAGAGGTCATGACATTTGTTCTTATAACGCAAATTTACTTCAGAAAATTCAGGAGCAATCACGGTCTCTGTTCCTTCATTAACAGCAAACGCGGCTACACTCGCTTTTAAATTAAACAAACTACCTGTTTAAAATTGTATTATTTTCTATACTAAACAGAATACCGCTTAATAAATGTTATTACTTACGTATATTTTAGTCCATTTGTGTTCGAAATACCGAGAATGCGTGTTACAATTTGACCGTTACTTGCAAGATTTATACGTAAATAAATATATGTAGGTATGTGTGTGTGTGTGGATCAAATCTTCCAATTTTAGAATCGAAATGAAATTTGGCATACTTATGGACCTGGAGGCCGAGAAATTGTATGACCAATTACCATTACCATGCAGGTTTTTTACTTTTTAAATTCACGTTTTGACTACGGTAAGTCAATCTAAACAGCCCGACGATCAAATTCCTTCTACCTTTTTTTATTTTTTAGTCCTAGTCTAAGATTGAATTTAATAAGAAACAGCGTCTTTAAAATTGCCTCGAACACAAAAAAACAATGGTATTTTTTTTTGAGTTCAAGCACAATTTAAGATAACGAATAAATGGTAACAAAAGAAAATGGATGAAGTAACTAAAAAGCGCTCTGTAGCGCTTTAAACTCTAATTTAGTTTTACTGTGCATCCTCGCTATACTTAACTATTTTTATTAAATTATTTTTTCTACTGAAATGGCATTACGAGTCGTGTCGTGTACATTAAAAAAAAAACGGCCAAGAGCGTGTCGGACACGCCCAAAATAGGGTTCCGTAGCCATTACGAAAAAATTGAGTAATATTTTTCTAAGGATTTCGTTTTTTATACGGAATCTTCCAAGTTTAGGTATATTTTATACCTTACGCTGCTATTTACTCATAAACTAATAATATTTCTCAATCAAACTTAGCCGTTATAGTTTTCCTTGAAAGTTTGATATACTGACTACCATATTGAATTTTTTCAAATTTTTCCACCCACCGGTTTAGATTTTAGAGGGGGGGGACGCTCGATTTTAATGAAAATTTGCACTTTAAAGTTGAATATTTCGCAAACAAATTACTGAATCGAAAAATCGTTTTACCAACCCCCTAATGATTTTAAAATACCTATCCAACGATACCCCACATTATAGGGTTGGATGAGAAAAAAAAAATCACAGCCACTTTACGTCTATGGGAGGTACCCTAAAAAAAATTGTTTTTGAATTTTTAATTGTACTCTTCTGTCGGCATAGTTTACTTATATATCCGTGCAAAATTACAGCTTTCTAGCATTGATACTCCCTGAGCAAAGCCGCGGACGGACAGACAGACAGACAGACAGACAGACATGGCGAAAGGGTTCCGTTTTTGCCATTTTGGCTCCGGAACCCTAAAAAGTAGTATCAGTCAATTCCACATGGTAAAAAACACACTACTTACAGTAGACGATGCTCACGGAAGGCAAAGCTGCTCATTTGACAATAAGACACAGCTGCTTATACCTAAAAGCTGCTGAAACCTATCCAATACAGAAAGGTTTAATAGATATTTCGCTACAACGAACATTTTTGACCAGCTATGGTCACAAAATTAAAGGCTAAACAGGAATGTAAAAACTTGACGCGAGAGCAGCACTTCTACATGACTTCTACGTTTTATATTGCAACATTCTTTTTACTTACTATACGATACCTGTCAGTCATATTGACAACCGTATCGGTGATGCTATTTAAAGGAATGCTTTCCGATCCCTTGGACTTTTTCTATGAAAAATACTTTTGTACCTTGTGAATTATTTTCCTTCCAAGGCTATGGATACCCTTCGGCATCATAACGTGCAAGAATACAAAATAAGGGGGCGTCCATAAATTACGTGAGATGTTTAAGGGGGGGAGGGGGTCGAGTCAAATCTCATCTAATCTTACGTTGGAGAGAGGGGGGGGGGGTCTCGGCAAATATCACGCAATTTTTTTTCTATTTGAAATAAAAAAAAATACTATTTTGGTCCATTTAATCCAGATTGTACATACTTAAGATTTAATCTTTTCACTTTTTTTTCATTTTACAATAACAATCCAACGCGTTTACGTAAGAAACCCACATTTTGAAAAATCTCACGTGAGATTTTGGGATGGGGGAGGGGGTCGAATAAAATCTCACGACATCTCACCAGGGGGGGAGGGAAGGACAGAAAAATAAAAAAAACACCTCACGTAATTTATGGACGCCCCCTAACACTTTAAAATACCACGCGCAAACAACGTTAAACTTTGACAGCGATAGACCATAGTATATTAACGTCTATGCGATAGACAGATGACATTGGAATTTAGTGTTGCCAGTGCAAGGAATTAGTTCTATTGGTTTTACGCAATACGGCGAGACAGCCTTTATATTAACCAATCAGAATTTGACAAACAAGCAGTTATATATAATGACATTATACCTACTAATACATACATCACAAAACAGAACAAAAAGTAGTATAGATATAGAGGGTGATTTAAAATTTTAAGAACGTAGTAAATATCACATAATTATTATAAATTATTATGTGTAGATGTTAGACGCATGCCTGCACGTGTCATGCATTTTTGGCTATACGAGGCCCATTTAGATCGGTCAGTATGGGAAACTCTGAAACTATAAGTCATACGAAGATCTGTTCTTAGGAACCATGTTATCGCTTATAATACAGTATTTGACAACTCCTGAGTTTGCCATGTCTTAATATTATTATGTAAATATAGATAAACAGAGAGTGTAAGCGAAGAAAAAACTTAAATCGGTTTAAAATTCGATTTATAGCGATTTCATGAAAAATCTTTATACCTGTCTCTTTCTCAATCGCTTTTCTCGATGCAGCAAGTATGGCGCTACTGGCGTGTGACGTCACATGCCAGTATGTATTTCTTTTTCTAATCATGAAATTCAAACCTTAATAAATTTGTTGTTTGTAAAGATAGCTTAAAAATTATTGCTCTATTTGATAACAAGCATTGGGTAGTTTTAATTTATAAAAAAATATACAAAATAGTCAAATACGGCAAGAAAAACTCCATTTATAAATTAAAAAAAAACTTGTACTCAACTCGAGAATTGAACCCGGACGTTTTTAAAAAAAAGCCTTACATTATTAAAGTATATGAAAATATTGCATTTTATTCATTCTAGAAATTGAATTGATAGTAATATTAATTTCTTGTTATGACCTACACTATCGATATCCAAATAGAAATAATGTAAGTTTTTTTTTTCAAAACGTCCTGGCTCGATTCCCGTATTGAGAATAAGTTTTTTTTAAATGTTTGAATGCAGTTTTTCTTGTTACTAAAATCGATGACATGATTCCTAAGAACACATTTTCTTATGTCTTATAATTTCAGACTTTCCCATACTGACCGATCTAAATGGGCCACCCTGTATAACCAATTATGACACTTCGTTCTAATGTACCTAGATGTGTTTGTTGTGTTTTTAAGCTCATTGGTGACGTAGCTTAGAGGTATAGTAATAGTATCAAAGAGTTCTGGCCGAAATTGCGAGGGTCCTTGTAATCTCTTCCTATTCCATTCTTCTATAGCCATTCCATTTTGACGCCTATACTTGGTTTGGATAGGTGTTTAACTAAATGTAAACAAACTTTAGCTGTCAGATTTGCTGGTATCAGCCAAATATGACGTGGTCTACCACCCTAAAGTTGATAATCCAGAGCCACTTGCTCGTTTGCCTTCCAGTCAAATAAAACCGGCCAAGAGCGTGTCGGACACGCCCAAAATAGGGTTCCGTAGCCATTACGAAAAAATTAAGTAATGTTTTTCTAAGGATTTCGTATTTTATACGGAATCTTCCAAGTTTAGGTATATTTTATACCTTACGCTGCTATTTACTCATAAACTACTAATAATTCTCAAGCAAACATAGCCATTATAGTTTTCCTTGAAAGTTTGATATACTGACTACCATCCTGAATTTTTTCAAATTTTTCCACACACCGGTTAAGATTTTAGAGGGGGGGGGACGCTCGATTTTAATGAAAATTTTCACTTCAAAGTTGAATATTTCGCAAACGCTTTACTGAATCAAAAAATCGTTTTAGCAAACCCCTAGTGGTTTTAAAATACCTATCCAACGATACCCCACACTATGGGGTTGGATGATAAAAAAAAAATCACCGTCACTTTACGTCTATGGGAGGTACCCTAAAAAAAAATTGTTTTTGAATTTTTAATTGTACTATTTTGTCGGCATAGTTTACCTATATATTCGTGCAAAATTACAGCTTTCTAGCATTGATAGTCCCTGAGCAAAGCCGCGGACGGACAGACAGACTTTTTTGCCATTTTGGCTCCGGAACCCTAAAAAAGAATCGTTTGCATGTCATAAAACAATAATGCCAATAGACGTGTCTGTCAACTTGAAAGTTCGACTTTAACGACATGTTCATTTGATAGGATCTTGTTTAAAAATTGATAGACCACTTATTTGGCTGATGGTACATTCAAGGATTTTAAACATTTTACTTATGTATCATTGTATACAAACTAGACTAGTGTATTTCAATACAGAAATTTATATTTGACGACCGGATGGCCGTAGAATATAAATATATTACTATTAGGTTATCATAAACGAGACGTTTCTAATCCAAAACAAACATGCTTGTCCCATGAAGACCATTAACAATCATCTGTCACTTACAAGCTTCGCAATTAACTAGAAATGCACGTCTGTCGCTTCAGCATCGCTTTTATTTTTTTATTCTTTCTTTCCTTTCGTTTATTTTTCTTTCATACTTCCACATTGTAATCAATATGCTCCTTGGGAATTATGCAAATGGTTATCATAGTGGCATCTTTCAATCGATCACAATCTTTAGTTTATTTTTACATATTATATTAGTAAAGCGCTTGCACTATAGTCATAAGTGCGTAATGGCAGTCCCTTGTTCCATTCATTTAACCGCTCTAAGTCCAGCTTGATTTAGATCCAGTAACATTGATTTCAGGTACGGTACCATGTCGAGCCTTGAAAGGTTGCCGTCTGACGAGACTGATGATGGCAACGTAAGACTGACGACGTTGGAGCCAGAGCCTTCTAGAGCTTATAACACAGGTGATTCTGTCACTTTCCTTATAGTTACTGTCACAAGATGAAGTGAATGATTTCACACACACAGCTACGAAATAACTGATTGCACAAAAGGAGAATGAATGAAACAAATTACTGCTGTAATTACACGATATGTTCTTGTGTGTGACTTCAACTCTGGTGGCATTACCTAAACGTATTAGTACGAGTATTTCCATCATTAGCAGAGTTGACATTAATTTTGTTCAATCCATTCGTGCCAGCTCATGTCAATCGACGTACTTAAAATTGTACTTAATTTACTTATTAAAGGTACATAACTTACTTATTAAAGGTACTTAACTTACTTATTAAAGGTACTTACCTTACTTATTAAAGGTACTTGACTTACTTATAATAAAAAGAAACTATAAAAAAAATATTTGTTATTAAAGGTACTTAACTTACTTATAATAAAAAGAAACTATAAAAAAAATTATTTGTTATTAAAGGTACTTACCTTACTTATTAAAGGTACATAACCTACTTATTAAAGGTACTTAATACTTATTAAAGGTACTTACCTTACTAATTAAAGGTACTTAACTTACTTATTAAAGGTACTTAATAAACATTGTATAGTATCCGGTGCAGCAGGAGGTATCATGGGCTGGACGGCGCGCGCTGGTTCCTTCGTGGTCGAGAAAATGAACATCTTTAGTTACACCGAGAGCGTCCCTAACACGTCGATTGCGCAGAAGCAACCGTCTTTCTTAGAAAGGTAAGTGTTGGATTATTAATATTGGAGTTCTCTTAACAACGCTTATCCAGTATTGCAATTCTCAGCTCCAGTGCACAAATTCGTACGAAACCTTTTGTAAGTCCAACTGGTTTAATTTACAAAGTTACTTACAACGAATGGGTTGGCTATATTCCTTTGTATCATTTTCTAAAAGATGTTATCTTTGTTTTTTTTATATGTTTGATCAACGTATTCTAAACATTTTTAAAAGCACTGGCCACTTATTGTCAACGGGCTCAGTTTGGAATCCTGGTCAAAACCAAAAAAAATTTCATTCCTGAAAATTCTTAAGAAGGGTGCAACTACATTTTTAAGATTTAAATGGCATCTTCATTAAAAAATACCTGTGGCCGTAGTGTCTAAAGCCGAGTTGAAACTTGCAAGAAAAATCGTGCAAGTTGCATTACATTGCGGCGCTCCATTGACCACTACAAACTCATTGGCTTTACGGCCTCGCAATCTAATGCAACTTGCATGGTTTTCCTTGCCATTCTAAACTCGGCTTAACGCTCTGTCACTCGCGATCTCATTCGCCATCTCTTTTTAACCTCATCTCATTCCGTGGGACGAAAAGAATCGGTGAAATTATGGCGATTCCGAGTGCGTTAGACAATAAGGCCTCTGCTTTTCCAAAAGGAAGCTTAATTTCATGCTACGGTATTCTCTAATTGTTTTTTGGGTTCCGTACTCAAAGGGTAAAAACGGAAACCCTATTATTAAGACTTCGCTGTCCTGATAGTGATCGTTGAAATTTCCACAGATTATGTATAACTGTGGCCGTTAGAACAACAAATATTAAAAATAGAATAAAATAAATATTTAAGAGGGGGGGATTAAATTTAGTACCTTCAAACCTTGTATAGTGAAGATAGAGTAGAGAGATTTATTTTATTCCCTTTTCCCAAAGAGTATATGTGCTTGTAGCCTTTCCTATTCCCATACAACTGATACAACAAACGTGATTTTTTGCCGGTTTTTTGCTAATGTCTAATGAATGTGGTATAGATGGTACGGGACCCTTCGTGCGCGAGTACGACTCGCACTTGGCCAGTTTTTCTTTCGTTTAATGGCATTTTTGTTTTTGGTTTTTGTTTATGTATACAAGTATTTGGGATTGAACTGTTATATAACATATATACTTGTATATGTACGGTGTACTTCTTCTTTATTAACTTTCTCTTCGTTTAACAAATAGGTGGAATTCAGGCGGTGATTTAAAATGGATAAGTATGTAAAACAATTATTTGAGTGAATCCACTATTTTTATACTTAGAACCTTTGAATAGTAGTCATTTTGCTGTTAAATACAGTCAGCCATTTAGATATAATTACAGATGTAATGAACAATGTTTTGTCGTCGGTTTCACTCGAAAACAACAATCACGAAGTTCCAATCAATTACGATAATACGATATTGATTTATTTATGCGTAATCATTGGAGCTCGAAATGATCTAGCAGGGGTTCTACTACGGAATTTGAAAATCGAAGTTCATGTCGTGCCATCCCTCTCACTCTCGTATTAATGACATTAGCGTCAGCGGGACGGCAAGATACGAAGTTCGAATTTTTCACTTCGTAGTATAGGGCATGTTTTGTTAGTTTGCATAACATGGATATACCCTGTCATTATATGCTAGCTTTCTCACGATCTTTCTCTATT
Source organism: Choristoneura rosaceana (assembly GCA_037349165.1). Lineage (NCBI taxonomy): Eukaryota > Metazoa > Arthropoda > Insecta > Lepidoptera > Tortricidae > Choristoneura > Choristoneura rosaceana. The sequence continues at coordinate 3,663,116 of JAZBNJ010000006.1, read as the reverse complement.
TATAAGTGGACATTTTTTTATATAATAATAAAGCGTTTATTTACTCCACCATATTCCAGTAATACAATCGGTAAATTCACACATTACAGTTTCATTAGATACAAGACTTGTGCGGTGGAGACTGGTGCCTGAACTAGGGGAAACCTGTATGTCAGATCACCAGGCCTCTGAACCCCAGATGTATGTAGCTACAGAGGTTATGCTATACTTAGGACTTAGGAGAATTATTCATGTGAAGTAAACAAGATAAAAAAAGTAAGGAACATAAAACATAAGAAGGTATTCATTAAAATAGAGAATACAGAAAAACTGACGCTCATTAATTACAATTAATAGCTGTTGCATAGAATTTGTTTATCGCAATCCCGCAGGAACTTTGCAACTTTCCGGGATAAAACTATCTTTATGTCCTTCCCCGGGACTGAAACTATCTGTAGACCGCATATTGAAGAGTTACAAACAGACTTACTTAGTTATTAGTGGGATTAGTGGAATACTGAAACTTTAAAATAAATTTAAAAATTCAGTCAGTACTCATTTTGTAATGTATTCATTTTGATCATATTGACTAAAATTTTGTTTTATTTCAATGTTTATTTTCAGGGTGTATCCATATTAACATCTACACATGACAATGTCGGGGTTGTCTATTTTTCTAAGTTTCTTAGGTTTACTACTACTAACTCTACTACTACTATTGATACTACAAGTACTACTAATGGTACTATTTTATTCTTCTACATAGAAAAACCGTGGTGATAGCCGGTATATACATTTCAATAATTTAATACAGTAATTGGAACTTCGCGTCTGTTCGTGTATCCGAGTTTTTCCGAAGTCAGAACTATATTTGTTGCATCTGTATTTAGCTAGAGGAAAATATATGTAAAATATTTTTATAATTGTAAATATCAAATAGATGCTAGGTTTGATTGGAATTTGTTAGTGAATATAATACTTATCTAATGTTTAGTATCTACTATACAAATAATGATTTTTAGCAATATAAGTAAGTACAGCTAACTTTATAAATAAGTGATCACTTTGTACCTTGTCGTTTTCAGTAGGACCACAATTTCGTATGGCTTTCCAAACATGACGTCAAAATGACAAGGTACAAAAATGATCACTTATTTATGACGATGACTGTACATAGTTATGTTTCAAGTAGATTTTTAGTATTGACATAGTTTAAATATACAGTGTACTACCTAAATTACTTTTATTTCGTGATGTGTAAAAATAGATTTTCTTTTCGAGATAGAGACAATTCAAATCTAAACAGTATTTTTTATTATTAGTCATTTATTAGACTGTATTCATTTATTCTTAATAAGTACAATTATAAGACATAGTACTAGTACTTAAACATAGGTACTTATGGACTTAGCCCATAAATGTTAATTATTTTCCAAACGACTAGACGACCACATGACATGTCTTACACGAGAAATGGCACAAATGAAATGGGTGTTGATTAAATAACTGAAAACCTGTAAGTATCACACTATACATTACATTGAATTTTATGATTTAAATCCAGTCATCTAGTGATCATGGCGCATGCAACTGTGCCAAAATATCAAGCTTCTCTAAAATCCAAATTTAAAACATAAAATTATCAATGACCGCGATTGTCTAAAACATTGTATACTCTATATCGGGCTATGTTTTTTATAAACTCTCTTTTACTGTGGCCATTGAGCCTGTGGCCATTGAGTAGCAGCTCCGATGATCAACTGTGGTCTTCATCATCATTTCCACTTCACCAAATAATGATTTTCAAGAGCACGAGTTACTACTAAATATATCCGATTTACTAGGTACAGTCCCTACAACATTTGAAGAGTTCCCTCGATTCGACCTCCCTCGATGTCAACTCAATCATCAACAACTCATACAACTCATGCTGCAGGTGTCTCGGCGTGAGCGAATGGAAGTCCGCTCATACTGAAGATGGTACGGGGGAGACCGGGGACGGCAGCGGGGCCAGCGGCGAAGAGGCGTGGGGCACGCCATCATCCGGCGATTTGTCGGACAACCTGCCGGACTCGGAACACGGGACGCTCTCTGTAAGCTCTAGAGCTGGATAAAACTAGATTCTACCCATAAATTAATCTTAGAATTAAAAATTATATTATATTATATTATATAATTATATTTAAATTATATTATATTATATAATTATATTTCTCATAGTCAAAATACCACCAACGGGATTCATCACGCTAACACACACGAGTAATATTTATCTCGACGTTTTGGCAACATTGCATTCGCCGTGGTCACGAGTAGACTGAGTGTGGGGTGTCAAGTCTGCCTAGCAGCGCGAGTCCTTCGAACTACCCGCACTTGATCACTAATAGTACCGGCACTCGTATCACGAACTACCCGCACTTGGTCTTCATCGGACATTTTTAGTGTTGTGTGTCGGTGTGATGGAGTGACAAATAAAAAAACCAATACAAATTGAGAGTTTTTTTTGACACAAAAGTTTGGCATTGCTATTGTACCTCGCAGCCAAGGTAAAAATATCGATAAAAAGATCGATTGTCAAAGTCTTTTGAGCAGAAAGCCTTTTACCTTCGCAGTCACCCACCAAGTCGTCGTCATCATACGCTGGTGATGACGACACAGAGCTGATGATGGACGAGCTCCTTATGGCACCAACCATCACCGGACCTACCACACTTAGGCCCTTGTTGCCAAGGTAAGCCTTTGACAACTCCAAGAACAGCTGAGCTACTCGAAACTCGAAGTTCATGTCGTGCTGTCCCCCTGACACTTATACTGTTTAAATACGAGAGCGAGAGGGACCGCACGACACGAGGGTCGAGTTTCGTGGTAGCCTTACAGGGGGGCTACTACGAAATTCGAAAATCGAAGTTCGTATCGTACTATCCCTCTCACTATTTGATGAGTGCATACAGGGTGTCTCATTTAGATCGGTCAGTATGGAAAAGTCTGAAACTATAAGACATACGAAGATCTGATCTTAGGAACCATGTCAGCGATTTTAGTAACAAGAAAAACTGCATTCGTACATTTAAAAAAAAACACTCGTTCAGTTCGGAAATCGAACTCGGTTGTTTTGAAAAATAAAATTAACGAGTATATTATTTCTATTTGGATATCGGTAGTGTAGGTCATCCATACTAATATTATAAATGCGAAAGTGTTTGTATGTTTGTGTGTTTGTCCGTCTTTCACTCCGTAACAGAGCGACGGATCGACGTGATTTTTGGCATAGAGATAGTTTATGGGCCCGAGAATGACATAAGCTACTTTTTATCCCCGAAAAATGCACAGCGCGCGTTAACCGAATACCACGCGGGCGGAGCCGCGGGCGGAGCCGCGGGCGAAAGCTCGTAAGCAATAAATGTTACTATGAAACACGTTATCTAGAATAAGTAATGCATTGTATTTAATATTCTTTAATGATATAAGTTTTATTTTTCAAAACGTCGGGGTTCGATTTCAGAGCTGAGTACAGTTTTTTTTTAATGTATGAACGCAGTTATTCTTGTTATTAAAATCGATGACTAGTTCCTCAGAACAAATCTTCATATGTCTTATAACTTCAGACTTTCCCATACTGACCGATCTAAATGAACCACCCTGTATATGATACTAACCTATGTTTATACCGTAGGGATATCTTTAGGAGACGTCTTGAACCTCTAATGGAAGAGGAATGCTCGGACAGCGGCAGCGAGGACAACAAACAAACACCCACGAACTCTGACGACCAGGTGAATATCTTGATAGTTTAAAAAAAGTTACACAACTGACAAAAAGATGAATTGACAACGTAAATAATGATGTAACACTAAAGCCTTTCACCCCACCTTGAAGATTAGGCATCTAGCTTCAAAATAGAATAAATGTTCCCGTTTCGAAACTGGTTACGTTACGAAACGGGAATCCTTTAGTTCCATTCCTTAAAATTATTTTTATCTTAATCGCCCCTTTAGTCCTGTTTCAAAGCCAGATGTGGTAGCTATTTTGCTACAAGATGGGAAAGCACAATTCCCGTTTCCGACCTAGCTACAAAAATTTTGCTAGGTACGAGATGTGAAAATCGTTCTCATTTGATAACTGTTACAAGATGCAATTTCGTAGCTAGTTACCAAATCTAGCTCCAAAATACGAAAATTGTTCCCATTTAGTAGTTAGCTACAAGAAGGGAAAGCCCTATTTACGTTTTGTAGCTAGCTACCATATCTAGTTACGAGATGGGATTACAATTTTGATAGTAATAAAATCCTAAAAAAATTCTTTGTGTAACGAAGAATTAAGTTATGATGTTTATAGTAAATGGGGTATTTCTAACCCTTATAAAGTAGGTATAAAAATAAATAACTGAACAATATTCATCTATTGTATTTATTATTATTATTCATTAGTAAAACGTTTTTCACGACTTATAATTCCTTTTTATTTTATTTAAAGTTATCGCACTTAACACATTAAAATGATACTTTGAGCCAATTTTGTAAGCAGTTATCTTTAAATACATAGGTATACAAAGTTCTGTGAAAATCGTCTGATTAAAAAATTAACAAGGTGTAATTAAATAACTGAAAAACTCACGCACCCCAACAGTCTTCTTATTTTTAATTAGGTTATTGAAATTATTTGAAATACCTTTAAAAATTCGTTAGTGCTTTCGTTCTGTTGAGTCAGTAATTCTAACTTAATTTGTAACTTTGCACTCGTAATTTAAACTCGTCGTTGCCGCCGTTTTGAAAAGAAAATGAAACTAGAAAATCGGCCAGTATTAAATTATCCAAATAGTATGGAATCTCGCTAAATTGTTTAATTGGTGCTTGCCGCATGCTTATCTTGTAAGTAGAGAACGGCATTTAATGACCTGTTATTGTAACTTCTCACTTATCGACTCTACCTAAATAATTTCGATATATTAGACTTCAAATTATTTTTCTTCAAACTATTCTTCTTATAATGTTGTGTACTGCGATCTTTTTCTTCATACAAATGGATATTTGCCTGTAAAAGATGTAGTTTAAAACCGGACAATATGAAAGAAATCATCTATGTCTTCATAGAGACATTAATGGAACATTAAATTAGTTAAAATGACAACAGAAAAATTTCGACATGAAATTGAAAAAAAAAACTGAACTGAAATTATCAAATTAGAAATTGTTATCCGTTCATTGTTTATTGTAATTCTATTTGACATTGTAAACTGCTTGAATGTTAATTGGAAGAGATCGCTCTTTAACTTAAGGTCGCCTATAGTTTACCTCTACTTTTAATCTTCTTTAGTAGGTAACAATGATGTGTATTGATATATGTACGAGTATATCGGAAGTCGATAAGTGAGAAGTTACTTTTGATTCTGAACACACTACTTTCAGGTTTTCGGTTATTTACTTAACACCTTATACAAATATTGTTTCGAAAGATACTTAAATAAGTACAAAAATGCAGCATTGCAACATCCAAACGTAAAATTTGTATGATGCATTCCTGATGTTGTTGCATGTTACGTTAACGTGTCACATATTAGAGCCGAAATACCTGGGGTCCGAAACTAAATTGGGGCAAGATTGCCGGATTGCAAAATTCTAGAACTTTAAAGTCTCAATTACCTAAAGGTAGCGCCAGTACCGGAAGCGAATGTATTAATTGCCTCTATTTAAATAAAGTAACCACAGATTAAAGTAACCGAAGCAACTGCAGGTCTGTGGGGGACGCTTATGTCCAACAGTGGACTTCCTACGGCTGAGATGATGATGATGATGATGAACCACAGATTACAAATTCATGTAACAGAACCGACACACCTAATTAACAACAACTATATTCACCTACTAGCAGGCTTTATCTTAAGTGACTGAGTGAGTGTGTGAGTACCAGTCACAGCGTTAACACATTTTCGGGCTATAAAGTGACAAGTCCACTGAAGCGACTGAACATATTAGACAATTTACGGATAACTTCACGAAAAGAAACAACACACTTCTGATTATTTAAGCAACTGATAGATGCATGTAAACGATTATTCCCGGTACTGGTAGTACCGATCAGGCGATGCCCACATAGTGACTGGTAACTCGCATATATAGCTCACACTATTTCCCTTTGTGTGGCTTAACAAAAATGACACCACATTGACCCTTCTGTAACCGATTAAACAACTAATTATTGCAAGATTTTTTGATTTCCCGGTACTGGTAGCACCGATCTGATAATGTCCACATAGTGACTGGTAACTGGCACATACAGCACTTCTCCTTGTGTTGCTTAACGAAAAACACTAGTGGCCCTTCTGTAAGCAATTAACTAATCTTTGCTAGACTTTTTGAGTAGCGTCCGGCCCATTGGCATAGCGTCGGGTAGTGCGTAGCTAGGTGATGTCTCACTTTGTGACTGTCCGCTGATGCGGCGATTGGCACAGGACAGCCGTGGCCTAAATGCTGACGGCTGCTGCGACGCACCGCGCCCAACGCCCTCTGCTTCAGAGTCAGGTGAGTCTACTATGTATTCAGTCTATTCAAAGTCAAAGTCAAAGTCCTAGGTCAAAGTCAAAGTCAAAGTCAAAGTCAAAGTCAAAATATCTTTATTCAATTTAGGCTATAACAAGCACTTATGAATGTCAAAAAAATCTACCATCGGTTCGGAAAAACCTCTGTTGAGAAAAATCCGGCAAGAAACTCTATGAGGTATATTTTTTTTTACAAGACAGATTTACAATATTAATAAATGATATCTATATTACTACACATCACAAGTATTTAACACAACTTTATTTTTAACACGGTAGTTTCGCTATTTGAAGGGATCGCTAATGCGGATCGGAATTGTTTCCAAATATCCCTGTCCATGATATAACCATTGACTTTATAATAAGCATTAGATATTAACGTATTCTTGACAATATATTTGAATTTTGTATCCGTTTTGTTTGTAATATTTTTGGAAATTTTATTATAAAAAGTATGCAATTTCCCAAAAACGACTTCTTGGTTTTAGCCAGTCTGTAAATGGATTTAGTGAGTCAGATCACTTCGCAGAGTTGAGATTACCCATGTCTATACCAATCAGTTCACCAGTAGTAATTATATCCGAAGTGACTCACAGATTCAAAAGAGTCATTAGGACGAATCGGTACTTCAGTACCTCGGTACCATACCGAGCCGTATCGGCCATAGACAAACTAATAATCGAAAGAACCGGAGTCAATAAGGAGTCGGAGTCGATAAGCGGATTCGGTACCGATACCGGAGCTGGATTTAGATCCCTTGTCGGAGTCGAGATTAGGGGTCATTCAAGTATTACGTAAGCACGAAAGGGGGGTGTAGGGGGGGGGGTCTTTGTTTTGCTTATGTTTGATGACATGGGGGCCGGTGGGGTCTAGATGGTGCTTACGTCAGCGATATTTATTTATTATTTCTTGTTTTTTGTGCAATAACAATAAAGAAACCTGAATAGATTTAAAAATATATACCAATATTTACGTAAGCATAGGGGGGAGGGGGTAAGGTTTTGATGACTTTCGCTGCCAAGGGGGAAGAGGGGGTTAAAAATTACTAAAATTCTGCTTACGTAATACTCGAACGACCCCTTACTCATGTCTAACGTGCATAAGCCGAGAACAGCGGTAACTTACCACCATGAAGGGGGTACCTAGGGGGTACATAAAGTGATTATTCCCCCAGAAGCAGAGGACGGGGGTGCGGGCGACGACCGGGTTGGCGGGGGGCCCGATGGTGGCGCCGCGTGCGAGCTGAGTCCAGACCGGACCCCCACCAACGAGGCACCTTTGACGCTCTCACAATCTGGTAAGTAACCGTTCAAGTTTCTACCCCACAGTGGTCAAAGAGAGATGCTGTAAAAGTGTCAAAGAGAGAGACACCTTCGTCTCATCGTCATCATCCCAGACTATATACGCCCTACTGCTGGGCACAGGCCTCCTCTCTGAATGAGAGGGCTTGGGGCGTAAGTTCCCACGCGGGAACTTCACACACACCATTGAATTGCTTCACAGGTTTGAGCAGGTGTCCTCACGATGTGTTCCTTCACCGTAAAGCTCGTGGTAAATTTCAAATGTAATTCCGCACATGAATTTCGAAAACTCAGAGGTGCGAGCCGGGGTTTGAACCCACGATCCTCTGCTTGAGAGGCTATCGGTCAAACTTCTTGGCCACCACGGCTTCACCTTCGTCTAATTTGTTACAATCCGGTGAGTGTCCTTTAAGTGTCTACCCCACAGTGGTCTAAGAGAGATACTCTAAAAGCGAGCGATCTCAAGATGTACCCTACCCACCATCGAGGCACCTTCGACGCTCTCACAATCTGATGAGTACTTACCCTTCAATTATCCATTCACAGTGGTCTAGCGATACTTTAAAATCTAGCGGTATAGATATTACCCACCACCTCTCTTAAAATCCAGTAAACAGTTTCGGTGAGTACTTGAGGGGACTGAAATTCAATTATCTACCCCTCCCCCCCCCCCCTAGCGATCTTAAACTGTTATTTGCATTTGTCTTTAAAAGATTGTATCTTTCTCGGAGTTTTAATAGTACGCGTAATTAAAAAGGACTTAGGACGTCTGGTAGGCTTTTTTAAATCTCGATTTAAGGCTTGAACTGACAGTTCTTGTATGGATCTGACAGGATCACTTAAACCTAGATTAAAAAGCCTGAAAGTGCCCCTTAGGATATAGGTGCACGGGCGAGTAAAGTCGTCGAGCCGTACGCACATTGACTTACGTACTGCCTGTTCTTTACAGGGATGTCAAACGTACCAACTTCTTGATACACCTACCAGTTTTTGGTCTTAAGTACCATGATCCAATACTACTCGGTTCTTGTATGCAAAAATGCTATGGTTTGCTTGAGCGTACGAAGCCTCGTTTCCGATAAAAAATCTACGTTATTTAGGTCAGCTCGGCACAAGGATTTCTGAGTGGCCGTCTGACATTCCTGCCACTTTAAGAAGTCAAAGTTGTGAACGCTTTTGCAGCTTCAAAAGAGTATGCGGAGCCGCGTGCCGGTGCTGGCCGCCGGGGCTCGGCCAGCACGGCCAGCACGCCATCCACGCTCGAGCGCACGGCTATCCACAACCCGCAGCCGCCGTCGCCGCCAGGTAACATACCACTTGATGCCACGGCCAAAGAATACTAACTATTACCACAGTTTACAGGGTGGCCCATTTATATCGGTCAGTATGGGAAAGTCTGAAACTATACGACATACGAAAATTTCTTCTTAGGAACCATGACATCGATTTTAACAATAAGAAAAACTGCATTCATGCCTTTAAAAAAAGCCTGTACTCAGCTCGGGAATCGAACCCGGTTGTTTTGAAAAAAAAAATACTCTTTTTCTATTTAGATATCGATTGTGTACGTCTTAAGCAGTAAATGTCTCCATGAAACATTATGGTCTAAAATGAATAAAATGCATTGTTTTCACATACTTTAATTTATTTTAGTACGTGTTCGAAGTGTCCACCGTTACAATATTCAACAAATTCTGGCATGTAAAATTATCTCTATGGTTGTTTGTACGTCTTTCCCGATAAAATCGATGTCATGGTTCCTAAGAAGAAATTTTCGTATGTCGTATAGTTTCAGATTTTCCCATACTGACCGATATAATAAATGGGCCATCCTGTATATATAAGCTAAAGCAGTATGGAAGCTACGAACAAATCGATCGAAACGAACACTCACACAGACGCGCGCTCTACACGGCCTCTAAGGGGGTCTCGCGGTACTGCAATACGGCCCTTAGAGGCTGTGTAGAGCGCGCGTCTGTGTGAGTGTGTTCGTTTCGATCGTAGCTTCGTAGCTTCCATACTGCTTTAGCTTATATATATACTGTGCTATTACTACGTAAAGAAGCGACATCTCCCGCGCCAAAATATCGTCACCAGCGACGAGGCAGTCAACGAGAAAATCATACCGCGCTTGCGTCACACGGTTGTCAGTATTCACTCACTGCGTGCGCGTTTTGTATTTTTTTTTGTAATATTTTATACTTGTTAGATGCGAAACTTGTGAAAGTAATTGCTAATAGACTATAATTTTAGGTATAAAACTATCATATTAATATAGCAGTTTAGCTGTGAAAGCGTTATAGATAGATAGTCACTTTCGCATTAATAATAATATGTAAGACGTGAAAATAAGATTAATAGTGAGATACTTAAAATAATAAATTTGGACGCAATAATAAATTGAGTGACGGCGAGCGGCGCGGCGGCGGCGAGCAACGGCCCTGCGTTGATAGATGCAGAAGACGCGCGCGGCTGTTCTATTGGCTCAGCAAAAACAACAGCTGTCACAACACATGTCGCATTTTGACTCCGCCCCTATCCGAAACTATCCGAAATTTTTGTATCGGATTCGGTTACGGATAGTTTTTATTTCGGATATCCGATAGTTTCGGTTACGGATTACGGTTACGGAGCTCCATCACATCCCTGCTTTGCTACACCGCACCACGCCTACTGCTACACATTTGGTGACGCGAGTCTCATTTCATAAAACGCCGTTCTAATCGGGTTAACCTTACAAAGAATCCGACAGTGTTCTTGCTGCTAAAAGTGTCGCGGCTTTTTCTAACTTACTGCCTCTTTCAACACTCTCTCTTCAGTTGTGCGTATTTTTGTAACATGTATGTGCTTGTGAATCAACTATTTTACCGACACTTTGGGCGTCTCCTGCGTTACTAAAATTGTCTCTGGCCTTACTAAAAAATCGTACTTCCAACAAGATATTTCACGGTTTAATAAGTAGGTTGAACTTATGTAGGATGGCATGTATTCATGTAGGTACACCATCTATTAAATTAGAGAAAAAACGTGTTTACTTACAAAAATTTGCAATTGTTTGAAAAATGTCGCGGACAGATTAGTGTCGGTAAAAAGTTGATTAGCCCATATTCTATTGAACAAAATAAACATAGTTCAATTGAATGAAATAAACAAATACGGTAATATCTGCCATGAGTGAAAGAAACTGAAACGTAGGAGATAATGTTGGTTTGTCAAGTAAGACTGTTCTATTCCTCCAAAGAAACTGTAAAACGTAGGAGATAATGTTGGTTAGTCAAGTAAGACTGTTCTATTCCTCCAAAGAAACTGTGAAACGTTGGAGATAATGTTGGTTTGTCAAGTAAGACTGTACTATTCCTCCAATGAAACTGTGAAACGTAGGAGATAATGTTGGTTTGTCAAGTAAGACTGTACTATTCCTCCAATGAAACTGTGAAACGTAGGAGATAATGTTGGTTTGTCAAGTAAGACTGTTCTATTCCTCCAATGAAACTGTGAAACGTTGGAGATAATGTTGGTTTGTCAAGTAAGACTGTTCTATTCCTCCAATGAAACTGTGAAACGTAGGAGATAATGTTGGTTTGTCAAGTAAGACTATTCTATTCCTCCAAAGAAACTGTGAAACGTTGGAGATAATGTTGGTTTGTCAAGTAAGACTGTACTATTCCTCCAATGAAACTATGAAACGTAGGAGATAATGTTGGTTTGTCAAGTAAGACTGTTCTATTCCTCCAAAGAAACTGTGAAACGTAGGAGATAATGTTGGTTTGTCAAGTAAGACTGTTCTATTCCTCCAAAGAAACTGTGAAACGTAGGAGATAATGTTGGTTTGTCATGTAAGACTGTTCTATTCCTCCAGCTTCGGAGCGGCCGCCGGATCCTCCGGAGTGCGCACGGCTCAGCCCACGGGCGGAGATGCGGCTGGCTCTGGACCAGGGGAAGGATGTGCTGGCGGAGCAGGAGGGGGCCTGGGCGAGAAAACAGGTGACGTACACACTAGCACCTAGGAGCAAATAAATGATAGTGAACTGAGACATCATTAGCGTGCATGATTTGGTTCGATACAGGGGCTAGTACTAAATTCGAAAATCGAAGTTCGTTCTGTCCCTTTAACTTGCTCGTCTTTCCTTGCAATGTGGCCAAAGTATTCAAGAACCCTGCGCAGACATTCGCGTGACAGACGCGAGGAGACTTACAGTTCTCGCAATATGGAGGCGTTAGTCCGAAATGTTGTCCAGATGATACGGAGCATCTTTCTCCAGCACCTTTTGCAGGTGGTAGGACATTGTGCAAGGTCCGGCCGGATTGCTACCACCATCTTGCTCGCTAATCCACGGCGGGATTAGCGAGAAAGATGGTGGTAGCAATCCGGCCGGATCCAGCAGTGCTTGCATGTGTTTCGGCGTGGAGAGTAAGAGCACCGGTGAAATTACTGCCATTTGAGGTATCCCATCTTAGGCCTCTAGGTTGGCAACACATCTGCGATCCCCTAAAAAAACCACATCTCAAAGGCTACACTCTATACGTTTCCTTGCAATGTGGCCAAAGTATTCAAGAACCCTCCGTAGACATTCGGATCTACAAACGCGAGGAGACTTACAGTTCTCGCAATATGGAGGCGTTAGTCCGAAATGCTGTCGAGAGGATACGAAGCATCTTTCTCCAGCACCACATGTCAAAGGCGTCTTTACGTTTGCGGTCTGCAGCTTTCATTGTCCAAGTCTTAGAGCCATACGAAAAGATTGAGAAAACTAACGTTCGCACCAGGTGCAGCAATTTCTAACGCTGTCATTTTGCAGGGTGGCGTGTCAGACCCCTGGTCGTTTCGCGCAGCATGTCAGCGGTCACTGCTGCGCCGCGTTGCGAGCGCCGACACAGTGACAATGTGCCGCGCGCACCCCCGCCGCACCGTGCCGCATACTACTTCGCGCAGTTCTGTATATGCTTGGAAAGGTAATGCAACTTCGCCTTTTACAGTACTTTGACGTGGTAGTAGTTTAGTTCTTGCTAAATGATTAAGGGTGCACACATACATCGGAATTTCGATGCGAAATTCCGATTCGGGATTCCGTAAATATACATCACACACATACGTTTATTGGCCAATCAACTTTTTTACCCACACTATTCACTAATTGCGGAATTTTGTAAGTAAACATGGTGTACATGAATACATGCCATCCTACGTAAGTTCAATCTATTAAACCGTGAAATCTTGTTGGAAGTACGATTTTTTGGTAACGCCAGAGACAATTTTGGTAACTCAGGAGACGCCCAAAATGTCGGTAAAATAGTTGATTGGCCTTTGTTTCATTCAATTCTTGTACGTTCAGAATTGAAATAAACTCACCATGCGGAATTTTGAATCAGACAAAAATTCGAACAGAAAACTACAGTCCATATGTGGTAGGTGTATAGATTTGTATGGATTTACTGCGTTCAAAAAAGTATGTGTGTGATGTCGGTCCATATCGGCTAGCATACTTATCAAAAGTCCGAATGTAAAGTTTGTCCGAATTATCGTTTGTCATAAACTCTTTTTTTCTCTGAATCCATACACGCGGAATTCCGAACGACTCGACCTAACACATACAAACAGTAGTGTTCCGTCCGATGTTTTCTCCGTTTCGGAATTCCACATGATGGCATACAGAATCGGAATCACGAATCGCTCATTCTTGTATCATGGATGCCGTAGTTCCAGAAAACGAGAAACTTTCGGAGATGGAGCAGCTGGCGCGAGTGGAAGCTCAGACGATGCGTTCGCGGACGCGCTCTCTATGTCAGAACGGGAAGATGTGAGTATTACGTACAATGTAATATACAAGGTGATCTTAGCCTCTGGATAAATAATGAAACCATGGATAAGACGATAAGACTGATACTTAGAAATATCTTAAAATAGTTATTTGCTTTGGAGCAGCAAAAGAACTTTTATTAAAAATGAAATTTTTATGGTTAGGTTATTTAAAATGTATGACTGCAAATCTTGTTACTAATCGATGACATGGTTCCTAAGAACAGATCTTCGTATGTCATATAGTTTCAGACTTTCCCATACTGACCGATCTGACCGAGCCACCCTGCAATATGTTCGTGTTTCAGATCTTCGTATATAGTTTCAGACTCTCCCATACTGACCGATCCGAGTGGGCCACCCTGCAACATGTTCATGTTTCAGATCTTCGTATATAGTTTCAGACTCTCCCATACTGACTGTTCATGTTTCAGATTGGGTTTCGTCCGCCGCCGAGCGTCCTCCGATAGCCCGCGCCGCGAGCCGCTGCTGCTCGGTACGCGTCCATTCTCCCCTCGACGAGCCACAGTGAGCAACAATGGCTATTATAAGATATGCTTTGTCAACGGATATGTGTGAATGGGACAGCTGACGGCGTCGCACGTCGCTAGACTACCAATACCACCTGAGCTGGCTGCGTTGCCATCAGAGATGAGCGGGGATGTGTTGCGGAGAATTGTTTTTCAAGATGTGTTAAACGGGTCCATGTCGTCTCGCATACTTATTGAAAGGCCGAATGTAATGTTTGTCAGAATAATCGTTTGTCATAACTCTTTTTTCTCCGAATCTAATAATTGTTCAGAATTGTTATAAAACAAACCTAACCTAACTTATAGTTTTCTATAGGATGACCATTTAAAAAATTCAGAAAAATGAAAAGCTTCAGTGAGAAAAAGATTATGAGAAACAATGATTCGGACAAAAATTATGGTATGTTTAGCGAAGAGTATGCGAACTTTGGCGCTCCCGTGTTAAACAAATAAACCATTCATTTCAACTTTTGTCATAATGATCTTTTGCCATGATAACGTTTGCCATAATGTAAATGCCATAATATTTTTTGTCCTAATATTGAGTCGCAATTGGGCATTTCTATCTACCGTTGTACCCAGAGTTTATCTCTCCGATTTCAACAAAATTTGGAAGGTAAACTCAGTCCATGATTGCGAGCTGGAAAATCAGGGTCTTCAGATGTGTCCCCAAAATATTGTATGGATGTGTCCGTTTTGTTACGAAAACATTAAGAAAAATTCATAACAAAACGGACACATCCATACAATTCTAACCTAACCTATTTTTCTAGCTGCGGTTAGTTTCTGTTGGGGTCTCAGATCTAACCTAGCCTACTTTTCAGGCTGCGGTTCGTTTCTGTAGGGGTCGCAGTTCTAACCTAACCTAGCCAAATCTACTTTTCTGGCTGCGGTTTCATATTACGTATTTTAATATTATTACTCGTAAGTTTTATATTTTACTATGTTACTACAAAACATATTAGGTATTTAGAGTATTAGGACATTTGATATTATGGTTTATGATTATTAGGACATAAGATCATTATGGCAAAAGCATGACATGTCAGTCAACAGACAACAAAAGTTTAGGACAAACGATATTATGGGTTATGAAGGAGACGCTCTGCTATCGCTCATCTCTGTTGGAAACAATGACAAAGTTCCACATCCTCGCCCCGCTTAGCCACCTCGCACATCTCTGGTAGGAACCCCACGCTTTACACTACGCTTTACATGAGCCAACATTGACCCAATAAGGGTTTTCACAGAGGCGAAATATAGATGGCGTTAGTATCCGTTTGATATTTGCTCGTGATTGGTTACATAACTAAATGAGCCAATCACAAGCAAACGTCAAACACTGTAACTAAAAGTCACAACAGAATTTGCATTATTCAATACATCATAGACATAATATATTTATTAAACAAGTGCTAAATAATTATAGACAACGTTGTTCATAATTTTGCTTTTCGAACTCCAGCCTCGTGAGTACTCACGTACAAAGAACAATTTAACTGTAAGAATAGCGGCCGAATGTACTTTATAAAGCACATATTTTTCATTGAATAAAAAAAAATGTCGAAATAATATCAAAACTGGTGACGTTGTCTTATGGGTCTTATGTACATAAAATTGACCTAGGTCTTATGAACATAAGACCGAAAATAAAAGGGACTCAGGAGACCTTGTGCCAGAGAATCTGAGTGCAACGCTAATGGCAATAACTCGGCGAAATCCTGTTCAAACAAATTACATGACATTTCCCCTCTGTTGGTTAAGTACCCTATGATTTTAGCTCTTGGAATAGAAACCTTTGGAAAGTGTATGATTTAATTAATAAAATATCCGACAGATTTGTTAACTTCAGCACTAGTATCACTTGCCGAATGTGATTAATAATTACAACTTAAAACAACTGTATTCGCTCACAGAACATTCAAAACTTATGTTTTTGTGAATATTATACAAATTTACTATTTTTATTACATAACAACTGTACTATGAAAAAAACGTTAAAAAT
Organism: Choristoneura rosaceana; assembly: GCA_037349165.1. NCBI lineage: Eukaryota > Metazoa > Arthropoda > Insecta > Lepidoptera > Tortricidae > Choristoneura > Choristoneura rosaceana. Next base: position 3,646,969 of record JAZBNJ010000006.1, on the reverse strand, counting down.
ATCAAAATGTCAGAGATGTGCGACGCTGGGGCCAAAGCTTTGCGTATTCCTAAGAACCTAGCACACTATCCCATTATTCTAGTCTAGCAAACAGTCTATCCCTCTCATACGCTTATTTGTTCGAAAGGGATAGATATATGCTTCAGTTAGTGCGACTCCGAGGGGTCGGGGTCTGAGGAAGCGGAGGATCGCGCCGCCCGTCCCTCATACCCCGCACTCGTCCAGTGTCCTGTCGAAAATCAAGTTTCGTATCGTACCGTCCCTCTCACTCTCAAATTTAATAATATAAGCGTGAGTGGGACGGCAAGATGCGGAGTGATAAAAAAAATATCGCCACGTATAAGAGCGAGACCTTACTTCAACTGGACCCGTAACCTTGTATTCGGAAATAATCGTGATAACTTTATTTGATTGGATTCTTAACGTCCCTCAGAGCTCGCGCGCTGCCCATGTCTTTGACAAGAACTAGTGTGCTGGGTCTGTGCACGCCTTGTGCTTGTGCATATAGGAGCAGTCATTTATTTGCCGTATTTCTTTAGGGAAATCACACATCGGTACCGAAATATAAATATATGCAAACACTGAGTATTGAATATAATACAAAAGTCAGTTCATACTTTGTTTGTAACGCTTTAGAATCACAACAACACATGCAAATTAAGTGCCAGACAATAAATATACAGTTCAACCATGTTTAACCTTCTCAGAAACCTTTCCTTGAGACTATCCCCCCTTAACCTTTTCGACGCCAACGACTTATATATACGCACCGTAGGTTCCACGCTGACGATCTGTATATGTCCATAACAATGCAAAAGCAACCCTCGCTCAATTGTGTCAATGTTCAATTTTAGGCATTGCAATATAGAAGCCTGGCGTATAAGTGATGTCTTTTGTAATTAACGTGGCGACGAAAAGGTTAAATTTGTCGGTCAAAAATTTACTCTCATAGGCAAGACGTAACGCTTAAAAACGAGAGTCAAATCTGAGAATTTTTGTTTTAAGTGTACTTTCTAGTTTTTTTAGAATCAGGTGGGCTCTTATTACTCAGAATTGCGAGCACTTGATTTTAACGAAGAAAAAAAAATATTTCACATGAAATTTACACCACATAACAATATGCTCAATTTCTCAAGTGTTATTTTTTTTATATAATGACATTTATTGATGTGTGGTTTTCTATATTCCCTGGCACTAAATCTAGCTTATCCTTTTATAAGATCAACTGTCATAAGCCGCCACGTTTATTCGCATTCTGCTATTACAGCGTTTATTTTTTTATAACCATAAACTTTCAAGGTAGAAAAGACCCTAAGAAACATAACGTTCATATGTTTTATTAAAAAATTACGATTTTTTCCTTATAAAATAAATTGGCACGCAATTAGGTGTCGCAGAACCGATTTCTTTTGGATTTTATGTCTTGGTAACACGACTAATACGCATCTCTCTGGTGTAAAATTATTGTACGCAATACATTGCTGCTAAAAAAAAACTATCCGGTAAATATTGCTAAAATTAAAATTTATTGCAAAATCTGGTAGTCTGTGTTTATATAAAAATACGCGCTGTATTATTTTAATATTAATCTCATTACAGTCACTAACCTAATCTCACCCCAATAATTTGCAATTATTTATAGCATAATGTAACACAGTGAAACTTGGAAAGCTGAAATCTGACAGGGCTCTCGGAGTCCAATCATATTGCCTACGATAGTAAGCTTTTTTTCACAAAATTGACACGTGATTGCCCCCTATCTTACCTACACCTATCTGTACCTTTCCTACCTGTATGTGCTACCTGTACCTTTTCCTCTTTTTTCTGTACTGTATCTAAATAAACCTGTTGAAAGTACAGGTGTATCTCACTGATTTACTGATAGATAGCCTATATACTCTGGCCTTGAAGAGGCTACCCATTAGCTATATCAGCATGAGTCCCATCTAGAGAAGCTTCTCACTTATCAAGTTTCACTTGCTGCAAATCTTGGGAAAAAGTACTTACACTCCATTTATTTTAACATTTGAAACTTAACGGTAAAATATGCACACGTTTTTAAATGAATCAACGAAACTATTTATAATTATGTTAATTTCTTTACTAAAAACGTAGTGCTAATAAATGTATCTGTAGGTATCTTTAGTTCATTTGTGTTCGAAATACCGAGAAACATGTGTTACAATTTGACCGTTAATTCAAACCTTAAATAAAATAGAGTATAGAGTTAAACTAATTAATGAGGCGAGGTTAGAGTTTTGACAATTTCACTAGCTTTAAAACTTTACGAATATCCATACATCACCTTATTTTATAGCTAAGTATCACATGTCAAAACAAAATTACGTGTCAAAAAAGATTGCTTAAATTATATTTAAAAAAATGTTATAGCCATTTGGATAACGGAGCCACTGAATTTACATGGGAACATTTCTTTACGTAAATTAAATGAAACCCTACCCACTTTGGAGGAAGTGTAGCAACTGTTACTAGTGTCAGGAAAAGTGGCACGGTTAGACGGCGACCAAACGGTTGTATGGAATATTTTGGTTTTGCAATTTAATAATCGAAGTTTGAAACAAAAGTAATAGACATAGAAAAATGTGAAACGAATAGGTTGTTGCTTAATTTCCATGAGCATTTTCGGATTTGACTAGTAATATAATATTAAACTGATTAGCCTTCTTTCTCTTTATTAAGTCAAACTGCCTTGAAATGAAAAGCAAGAATGGCCAAATGAGATTATTAAATTTTTAGAAAACAAAAATGTTAAACTTCGAGGTTGTTTTTCAGTACATATTTGGGGTAAGTAATTGTTGATTATAGGCATACTTGAAGGTGTGTTGAATTTAGTGTTACTAAATTATGTAGCGTAATGTACGAGGCACAATGTGCCCAGTCAATTAGTTTTGTATGCAAAGGAAATTTTTTCCTCGCTCCGTGTTTTCAGACCTCAAAATTTTACTTAGTCGAATTTTTATATATTAATAATTAATACGGGTCAGGATTGACCATAGAAATACAAAGTAGAACATTAATTGCCAACTAAAACGCCTTCATTGGAATTTTAGAACTATAACCGTCTTTATCCTATTGGCTAATAAAATATTTTTATCTTAACCTAATCTAAACCTTGAATTAAGTACAACTAAGTTCGTTAATTGTTAATCTTGACTATTCTTGACGTCTTGGCACTAAATTATATGTCAATTGTTCCCGCTTATAACCTAGGCTAAATTTAAATCCAGCTTTCGAAATTTTGTTGTTTGTTGAACTGATCTGTCCATTTTTAATTCGATCGATCGAAAAATATATTTGTAATGAAACCATTGCGCTTTTCATTCTACACCCGGCTTTTTCCTTCCTTGCGTTTATTTACTTAGGAATAAAATAACACCACAATGTGAACAGCTGTATAGAATACGACGCAAATAATGCAAAAATAATGTTTTCAAGTGATTAGTTAGGTCAGTTTGGACTTTGAAATTAATATTTTTAAACTCTTTATTTCATGATGTATGAAAAAAAACATACGTACTTTTGATGTAAATTGTGTAGTTTTATTCTATTTTTAAAAAAGTTCAAAAGGGACATTTGATAAGATTAATATAATCACCGGGCAACCGAGCTTTGCTCGGGCTAAAACTCGTTAATAAGCTTTTTCCCAGAGATAAGACCGAGCTACATCGATTTTTTATCCCCGAAAACGCCTACATACCAAATTTCATCGAAATCATTGGAATCGTTTCCGAGATTCTGATTTATATATACAAGAATTGCTCGTTTAAAGGTATTATGCACTAAGTGTAGCTATGAATCTGTAACGTCTAATTTTTTCTAACCAAAATATAAGTCGTAGAATAATAGAGCTAATAAGCTGAAGTCTTCAAAATGTTGTGGTGTTATATTACCTTCCTGAATCATGGTTAACAAAGTTCATGATTCAAGCAGGGTTCTGCTGTTTGCAGCCTCTTATTTTGCTTAAAGCACTTGTGTGACACAATGAGCACTTTTAACATTGCCACTGTTATATTAAAACTTATCTAAGGTTTGCGACACACTTAGCGGATTTTCTCCACCGATCAGCTAAACATATCAATCGCTTACTTTCTCAACCTTGTATCTACCCGATTCGTATACAACAAATCATTACTCTATGGTGATTAACATAAAAATTATTCTAAAGTGATTTAATGTCCCCAGGTATGAGGTTGAGAAAGTTAGCGGTCGGTATTGCGTTAACCTTTTCGTCACGACTCATATATGCACCGCAGGGTCCACGCCAATGACTTATATATACATGTCCATTACTTCAATACAAAAGCAACCTTCGTCCAATTGTGTTAAGGTTCAATTTTGGACATTACAATAGCCTTGCGTATGGGTGATGTCTTTTGTATTTGACGTGGCGGCGAAAAGGTTAAGTGTACTTACTGTCTTATTTACTTCCGGCGGGTATAGCTAAACTAGTCCGCTAATCTTTCGGAACTCTTTTTTCTTTTTCTTTCTCATTTGATACTTTAGTAAGACGAAGAAAACCGACGTGTTTCGAGTAACATTAAGATTCTCATAGTTGTACCCTATACTTCCAGTCATCCGTTGAGCTATATATATACCTATCTATACTATTGTACCTAGAGCTGTCTTAATGCTCAAAAACATCTGAGTATGTAGAGTCAGCAACAAAAATATACATACATTTGAACTGCCAAAAAGATGTATACAGGACTTTATTACCCGAACATTAAGGTCGTGTATACCACAGATATAGATTACACTAGATAACGCAAACACCTCAATCTGTATGAAAACCAACCGTGTCACTTTTTTATATCTATACATACTTTTTGCGCTTTTGATGTATTCATATCTTTGTTGCTGACTCTCGTTTGACAATACGGTCGTGCTCACAAACTACTCTACTGCAGTTCTATAAGATCGGTGACAAAATCTCCGTTGAGCGTGTCAAAACCTGAGCTATAATATAAAATAATACAAAGGTTATATTATAACCGTACCTATATGGCACTTGAGTTGCAACTGAAAATTGCTTGCTTGAAAGCTATCACGTGTAGTCTTCGCTTTTTGATGAGAACACTCTACAGATTATGATTGGTTTTTTGGAATCTTTTTGTATTTTTTATTTCAATTCCAAATTTTTACTTTTACGGTCATCCCGTGAAACCTAAATTGAAAATACAAACCGAAACATAGATGCACAGAAAAACCAGAAAAATAAGACCAACACTGGGAATCGAACCCAGGTCCTCGGCATTCCGTGCCGCGTGCTATACCGCTACACCACTGCTGGTCAACGGCACAAACACGAATTTTCCCTATGCATCACATATCTCAGCTTGTTTATACTTTACTTTGTAACTTAAGCAGTTACCTAGCGCCATCTATATTGTTTTAACTCTCAACGAGAAGCCTTCAATATCTCCTTCGGAACTAACCGTTCACCCGGAACAAGAGATGTCGCTACTAAGCAATCAAATTATGATTGGTTTTTTGGAATCTTTTTGTATTTTTTATTAAAATAAATAAGGAGATAAGGAGATATTGAAGGCTTCTCGTTGAGAGTTAAAACAATATAGATGGCGCTAGGTAACTGCTTAAGTTACAAAGTAAAGTATAAACAAGCTGAGATATGTGATGCATAGGGAAAATTCGTGTTTGTGCCGTTGACCAGCAGTGGTGTAGCGGTATAACACGCGGCACGGAATGCCGAGGACCTGGGTTCGATTCCCAGTGTTGGTCTTATTTTTCTGGTTTTTCTGTGCATATATGTTTCGGTTTGTATTTTCAATTTAACACTCTACAGGTTGGCAGGGAAGCATGAAGCAGGCAACTAGTGGAGACGTAATTTTGTTCTGAACGTGGCTCAACGGTATTTGCGGGGGGAGAGGCGAGCGCTGTCATTGACTCATGCTATAGTCGTATTGGACTTCCAGCTAACAAATCGTGATGTTATGTAGCTTAACTGACATAGTGTATGAATGAGAGTCTCCATAAGAAACTAAGAGCTTGCGTCGTGAGGTTCGTTTGACAAGGTACTTTGTGAACATTTGTGTAACGTTTATGATTGGTTAGATAACTAAATGAACCAATCGCAGCAAGACATTCGCGTCCAACGGACTTCTCGATATTAACGCCATCTAGTCATATTATTTTCACCTATGGAACGAAATCGTTTCTACAAGCGTATTTTCGGTGAGCAAGGAGGTTTCTGTGTTGGGTCTCCACTGGTTTTCTGCTCCTGGAAAGAGACTCATGTCATTCGAGCTACGCATATCTTTAGTGGTATTTTTACAAAAAGGGAGCTTTTATCGTTACTATTCCTTATGCTCTCGTTATGCAATTAGCTTTATGCGAACGGTCCGTCGTTCATTAAAAATACCTTCTTTGGATGGATTGGTTATTTTACTAGACAAAAATCTCAGTGATTTGATTCAGAAGAACGGCGGACTTGGGTATCACGCTTGGCGATAGCTAGCATGGAAAGAATGTACCTCCTCACAGTGTCCTTGACAATGCGAATAATGGTTATTGTCTTTATTGTTTATACGTCTGGCTTTACTCACTGTATTATTGTTGGATAGTTGTTTAAGATTTTGATACTAATTAACTAATTAATTTTATTTTTACACTATGCACTGGAATCGATTTCAATTATTTCAGTATTCCTTTGGATCGTTTTTTACATAGCAATGATTTCGGTACGTAACGAAGGACATAACAACAATTTATATAATGCAACTATTGATATAATTTTCATTCGATATAATGCAATTTATCTTAACCTTTTCGCCGCCGCGTCAAAAACAAAATACATCACCCATACGCCAGTCAATTGAACCGTAATACAATTGGACGAAGGTTGCTTTTGCATTGAAGTAATGAACGTATATACTCGTATAGGTCGTTAGCGTGGAACCTGCGGTGCGTATATATGAGTGTTGGCGTCGAAAAGGTTAAAAGCCAAACTTATTTCTATAGTTATTAATTCAATTTGATTTACTTTGGGTTAGGTTAGGTCATAAAAAAGTTCTGTGAAAAGTTGTGTGTTGTGTGTTTGAAATTATATCAAATGTTGTTATATCATTTGAAATTATGTCTAATGTTGTTATACCGATCATTACACACCCCAATGATTTGGTGTGCTGATTATCTTCAATTTTCTATCATTGTAAAAATAATGGTAGGTATTCCATGCGTTCTTTTTCTAATATGAATTATTTAGGATTTTTTCAATTTGGCACGTTCATACATTTTATATTGCAGCGTGTATTTTCATTATAACTGCAAGCTATGAGGAAAGCTATTAAACGTCCTAGTAAACATACTTTCGTATGTTTTATTACAAAAATGCAAATTGTTTCTTTAAAAATAAATTAGCACGCAATGTAACACGATCACTACCTACTTTGTTTTTATTTGAAACGTCACGCTTGGTGACGTGACGTGCAAAAACGTGACGTGACGTGCAAAGACGTGACGTGACGTGCAAAGACGTGACGTGACGTGCCTTACGTGACGGATGTCACAGAGCCCCTTCTCTCTCATGTCAAATAACTGTACGCAACATTGCTGCTAAAAAAAAAGTTACGATGTGGTAGCTATTGGTAAAATTCCAATTTAGTTCTGTATCGCATAATAACGCTAAAACCGTCTGATTACTCTTTGCATTTGTTTAAAAATACACGCTGTATATTTTTTGGAATGATTTAAAACTATTCGTATGTTATACTTTCATATTCCTGTTTGAGTATTAAGGAAAGATTATGAGATAATTGGTAACTAAGGTCGGCTACCTATTAAGAGTAGTGATCCGACTGAAAAAATCTGCATCGGTCTGATAATAGAACGAAATGTATTTTATAATAATCTTAGTACATTAGAAAATGTATTAGAAATGGTTTTGCTAAAAAGATACTGGACAGGCTATTTTTTCTAAATAATTTTTAATTAATTGCGAACAACCCCATAGCAACGTGTTCATAATAAAACAACGATTACTTTGATATACAATTTGTTCAATTATCTAATCAAGTGAAAGTAACTGGCATCGATATAAGCCTAACGCGCTGTTTCACCACTCATTGATTAGTGTTAACTGGCGGTCAAACGTGATGTACTCCTGTCCAGTGGTAGTGGAGGGGTAAAGCACGCGGCACGGAATGCTGAGGACCTGGGTTCGATTCCCAGCGCTGGTCTCTTTTTCTGGTTTTTCTGTACATCTATGTTTCAGTTTGTATTTTCGATATAGTGAAAGGTTCACTAATCCGCGCTGTGAACAAATGTGTGTCGTTTTGACGTGAGAAACATGCTGTCAATACTACTGCCGCGTTAAAGAGAAAAACCATAAGTGACATTTTTTGCAAAATTTAGGCTGGTGAAAAGCCAATTTTGCAAAAAATGTCACTTATGGTTTTTCTCCTTAAGGCGGCAGACTAGATGTTGATGCATTTAAATATCATTTTACTTACATAATTTACAGGAGAAGCAATTCGAGAAAAGGTTCTGGAAACAAGTCACTAGGAGACGACAATCCTTAGGCTCTATAAGCCAAATATGAACCATTATAAGTAGCTTAAGGATTACTATCCTATAAAGTGTTCAAGACATAGTATAAGAGACGTCATCGTACATAGAGGAGACATTTCGAGTGATTAGATAATATATATGTATATGTTCATTTCAGGGTGCTAGCTAAGTTTGGCACGATAAAAGTATCTAAGTAATTCTAATTGTATTTCGCTTTTTATGTTTAACAATGGGTTTTTCAAAAGCTATTAGATAATATATAAAGATTGATTAATGTACACTTTACAGCATTCCATTAACGATTGTAGTTTTGTTACGACGATAATTTATTTGTATGAAAGTCATTCATGTATGATATAAGTTTGTTCAGTCTACGAATTTCACAGGAGCATATTGTAACATCATTAGGAAATATCCACTATGTAAAACATTTTGGTTACAATCGTATTTCCGGCGGCGTGTTTTGAGTAGGTAGGAGGGTAGGTAGTGCTGGTGCGGGTAGTGCAAACTACCCTGCCATAGCTAGTGATGTAACATGGAAAAAACGACTTTGTTTTTTTTTGGAATCTTGAAAAAAGAAACATGAAAAAAAACTGTTTTTTTTAGAAATTATATCAATAGGTAATAAATTGTTTTATTGAAGTATGTTGTCTAATTAACTAACAAATCGAAATAACAAATCGAATTAAGTACTCGTGAATCAATTAAACAAAAAATTAATCTTCCTCTGTATCAATGTCAGTAGCCAAATACTTTCAAACAAAGAGACCAAACGGAGATTTTCCGTGCGCAGTTTGAATGTTGCCAATATGTTCATGTAAACTTGGTACCATTAACCAAACCGGTAATACCGGTATGGTAGATTTGCAAATAAATAAAAAACTCTAATATTAACTGTTAAGCATTAATCTTGTACGGAAACTGCCTTTTTAATTTTAAATTCTGTACTCTTGAAAAAATATGCTCCAGAAAAAAAACCATGTTTTTTTCAGTTTCTTTCAGTTTTTTTTTTCACGATAGAAAAAAACAGTTTTTTCTTTGCAACACTAGCCATACCCTAGCGTAGACTATCTACCCTGAAATAGACCCAATGCACGCCAATACTAATGTCATGTTTATTGAACTGAAATTATGCCAATAGGTAAGTTGATAAACATATTATGTTGTTAAAGTACTGACATACTTTAAAATATTTCAATTGAATTTAAAATGGAACTTTAGAGTGTGCTTTGGAGTGAGCAAAGACGTGAAGAATTACTATACTACAATCGAGCGTCGCTGATTGGTTGATTCTAGAAGTGCACACTTGAGGTCTCATTCCACCTTATGGTAGTAGGGTTATGCGTAAACGAGATGGAATCTTTTAAACTGGTAGTACCGCTTAGCAAGGTTTTTTGCTTCTCTTCAAAAAAAAAGCTCTAACGGCCAATACAATAAAATGATACAGTCATTAAAAAAGGTGATTCCATATAAATTGTTGTACAGTCGCCATCAGACTTTTCGAAGCGGCAAAGGTGATCAGAAATATCGCAACATGAACTCTAATAACTTTATAACATAGTATGTACATATGCCGATATTTTTGACCATCTTGGCCAACCCGAAATACCTGATAGCAACTGTACGATCGAAAAACCTATAGGGTACTTCCAGGGGGCTAACCCTAGATATTCATAGATACATACAAATTTGTACGGAATCGAGCGAATCCGACTAACACTCCTCTTTTTTGCTGATTCGGTTTTGAGAAAATTATCGAAATGTAAGAGCCATCGGGATTTTAATAAGACGTAATTTCAGCCATTTTGCAAGTCATGAGTATACAGCTCACAGAACCACTATACTTTTCTAGTTAAACGATACTACTGCATTGATATGCATAATATGTACATCGGTAGGCTATGTAACGTAGATATAGCTAAATAAGGTTTTAATTAAAATGTGCTATAGACAATGAACTGAGCTGACTAGACCAATTTCATTAATGTTACGTTTTTTGTTGAATTGTCAATCAGGATGGCCGTGTAAAGCTGTTCAAAAAGTTGCCTTGAATTAACTACCCGTTGAGGCAGTTTTGCTGTAGCAAAATACAATAGTAAGTTGTAGAAAATGGATGAATAAAAACTTTCAATGAAATGAAAGTGGTTGCCATATTTAAAATGATAACGTCATAGAGTGAATGTTGTACTTATAAACTGTTCACCAGCTCTCGGACTATAACGAAGAAAATTGCGCGCTCATGTGTTTTCTACACTTTATCATCGTACACAGATCATACTTTTTGCCTCTAGATACCTTTATCTACAAACTACTCCTTCTAATATTGTCTGTATGGGACAGGGTGCCTTTAACTAGAATTGTGAAAATTTCTGTCAGTGTCATTAAAGGTAACTAAAATAATGCAATTTACACAGATGGCAAAATTCTCTATTAAAAATTGTATAACACTGAAAAGTAAGAGGAAATGTCATGTCTACAGGACATGCTGATTAAAAATAAAATCAACTGAGCGTATAGTTTCGCCAATTTCTTTGTTTTTTTTTCTTGATAAGAGTAGCATCCGATGGCTCTATAGCCATGCATTTTTCAATGCAATATCTAAGAGATATCTACCGGATAAAAGTTACATTTATAAACAGCTCTATCTAACTTTCCGCTATTCCACGGAGGATGCAATTTTTATTTGGAAACCTGGCCTTCAAAGTGCAAAGTTCGAGCTTCGTGTCATGCCGTCCCACTCACGCTTATATTATTTAAAACGAGAGTGAGAGGAACGGTACGATACGAATTGTATTGCCAGTTCACAAACTATTACTTTTTCGAATTGAGGCTAAGCCAATAAGTGCCTAGATTTTAAAGTGTGCATTAATGCGCATGGAGGCATTTCCAGCAACGTTTTCGGAAAACTGGGACTTATGACGTTTCCTTTTGTCTTTTCTATTCCGTGAATCTAAACCGCCAGTAAGTTGGCAACACTTTTCTCGCGTTGTCGCGGCCTTAACCGATGTTAGTAATTCGCACTTTTGTATCGTTCCGTTCTGCTCACGCTAATAGCATTTAATAGGAGAGTAAACGGGACGGTATGATAGAGATTTAGAATTACGTACTGGAGATCCCCTGGGATGTTAGGCGTTTTCGAAAGTCGACTTTTTAACGATAAAAAAATGTAATTTGACCACATTTTGTGGCGAAAAGATTGTACTTAAAAGACGTACAATTAATTGTAGTGTGAACTATGTATAGATAGTTATAATACGTTGTATAGTGAATGAATTTGGACACATACTTAAATGCTTTTTGTAAATATTGTTCTCTCTTACGATGGTTGTAAAGGGTCGAAGCTCATCGTTAGTCTAATGCTTCCGTATCGTCACGACGTGTATTGAAATATAGACTAGCCCTTATTTAATAAAAGTTACGAGTGGTACAATTCTATATAACAGGGATGTTGACGCCATTAAAAATATTCCAAAGCACAGCTCCATTAAAAAAATACTTAATTTTAGCCCTGAAAACCAGATTAATTTTCGATTTACTGTAAAATTAGACTTTTTGTTGCATTAAAACAAATAAATACCTAGTTGATTGAGTTGGCGTACAAATAGCGACTTATAACGTCATAAGTCGCTCATAAGTCGCTATTGCCATTGAAACTCTATGGGAGAGTTGTGTTTTGACAGCTCATAAAAAGTAGGTTTATAGGTATAAGGTAGGTAGGTAGGTAGGTTTTGCAGGTGGTAGGACCATATGCAAGGTCCGCCCGGATTGCTACCACCATCTTGCTCGCTAATCCTGCCGTGAAGCAGCAGTGCTTGCACTGTTGTGTTTTGGCGTGGAGAGCAAGACAGCCGGTGAAATTACTGGCACTTGAGGTATTCCATCTTAGGCGTCTAGGTTGGCAACGCATCTGCTATTGCAGGGTTATTACCTTGGTGTTGCAGATGTTTATGGGCGGTGGTGATCTCTTACCATCAGGAGACCCACTTGCTCGCTTGCCTTCCAGTAGTATAAAAAAAAGTAGGTACGTCAGTTGATTGGTGGTGGCAACAGACTGTAGATTTAGGGCTTGTTTCACCATTTGTCGACAAACTTTAAGTGACGGATATCAGTGATGCCATCTCTGTTTGTTTTGTCCGAATAAACAAAGATGCCATTACTTATATCTAGCACTTAAAGTTACTCGACAAGTGGTGATACAGGCCCTTACTGTTTTAAAATTTATTTGCAGCTACTATCCACTGTATTTTAAGTTCTAATTACTGTTGCTTTGAGTGGGTTGGCAACACTGCAATTAGGTATGTAGAATTGTAGCAATTGTAACTTTTATTATATCGGGGCCTGATTGTGTTAGTTCACCATCATATCAGCCATAGGACGTCCACTGTTGGACATAGGTCTCCCACATATCCAGTCCAGTTCCAGTTGCCTCGGTTGGAAGCGGCTTGCATCCACCGTGAGCTCGCGGCTTTAACCATCCGTCCATCTCGTTGGTGGACGTCCTACACTGCACTTGCTGATCCGAGGTGTCCATTGACAACTTTTCGGACTCAACTACCATCTGTTCTCCGCAGTTTTGTATTGTGGTAATATGCGTTGCTCGAAGAACAACACTCATATAAAAAAATCGTTTAAGTGTGAAAAAGTAACACATACTTAGTCGTTGACAAACACTCATATTAAGTTGAAATGGGATAGATAGCGTCTAGCATTATCTCTGTTTCGTTTACTTTAATGAGTCTACATTTAAATACACTAGTGAAGGCGATACTGACGCGATAAATGTGCGATAAATTTTAGAAGCATAACGATTTTTGCCAGATGAATTGCCAAATAGAGACGAATGGGACCTGTCTACCTAATTCATATCTTAGATAGAATCCAATGTATGTCATTGATCCTACATTTTTCCTTGATTTTTGACACAAATATACTATTGGGATTTTTTAGACAAAATAAAATGAAATCAACCTGTATTTTTGACAGTTGAGACAAAACTGCTCGCTGATTGGCTGTTCACTACGACGCCTGTGACGTGGTTTTGCATTTGTTTAAATTCGAGCCATTAAAAAGCGAGCATTGCACGGAGACATTGTAGAGTTGAAAACAGGGTGTACTTACTACTGGATAAACCAAAAAACGTCATATTAAATTAAACATGACAGAAATATGTATTTAGAAATAAAATGAAAAGTTTTGAACATTGAAAAATAATTAGGTGTATAGTAATTTTGTAAATTTTGACGCTACGATGTCACATTTTTCAAGCGTCTGTTACATTAGAAAATGATGTAACATGGTCATGAAATACTGAAGTACGTAACCCGATTATTATTGTAAAAACTAACAATGTTGTAACAAAAATATAGGATCACTGACTGGTGTAGCTTAATTAAAATGATTATGCTATTGTAGATTGTAAATAATGCCAGTACGGTGAAACGTTTCTTAACTGTACATAGATACATGGACTTATAATTTTAATATTATTTTTTATTAACGCTTGACATAGTAATGTAAAACAGTATAATAAGTGTTTTATCTATTTTAAATTTAACGCTCATTGCGAGTATCGCTGTTTCCTATATATTACGGGTAGTGTTGGTAGGACATTTTGCCTGCAAAAGGTAGGTATTAAACTATTTTTTAAATTTACTGATTGGGGCAAAATAAAGTCGTGAGCTTTTTTACTGGCTGAGGATACACAGAAATGCGATGTGAGAAGTTCTAGGTCGGCAACCTTTCCTGAAATCTTCCGATATAGTTACAGCTGTCAAGTATCGGTACCTTGTTTATCTTTCAGCCATCAATTCTAAAGAAAAACAGCAAATACAAATACAAATTTAAAATTAGCAATTTTTTCACTACTTTTTCAAAAGGTAGCCGACCCCCTTGTCTTATTCTACGCAACTCAAAATAGTCACGAGAATAAGAGAGCGAGTAAGTACGACACGAACTTCAAATTTCGAAGCCCTCCAAGACTATAGGGTTATCACATCGCTGAATTGTTCGTCTTTTCAGGATTTAAGATTTTGCCCAAATTGCTATTAAAATCAGTTATTTATTACCTCGAGATTGAAAAATTTTCTTTCCGCAATCTACATATATCGTTAATGAATAATCAAATTTCGTGTAAAAATATGTACGAGTAAATGTAAAAAATGTGTTCTAGGTACATTATTTATTAACGAAAACACGCTGTATCTACAAGAAATAAAGCCCACGACTTGACCGAGCGAATCAGTGGTTATATGTGACAATCCGTAGCAAAAGTTCCGTAGGAAAAGGGTCCTTTTATGGCACCCTGCCATAAAGACGCTTTTGCTACGGATTGTCACATATAATTATATATTGCTAGAACTTTCTAAAAATTACTATGAAATTGTTACTGTGTGCACATCGCGGATTATAGTTCTGACGGTTTACAGCGACGCTTAGAGTTCTGACGGCTTTCGTTATTCATTGCTGGGCCCAAACGCTCGCCACTCAGTAGTTACCTGGCAACATACGCAATGGAAAACGCAAACGTAGCACACAAAAATGCCATGGCAGCATAGTAGCAGAAGATCGAGGGCTCAAAAAGCTGCATCCGAGTTTTTCGGTGTTATTCGGTATATCAAAGTCAAAGTCAAAGTCAAAATCTCTTTATTCAATTTAGGCTATGATAAGCACTTATGAATGTCAAAATATCGTGTGAAATGTCAGTCCGTCCGTCCGTCTGCGGTCTTACTCAGACTCTATCAGTGCTAGAAGCTTATTTGCCCATTTAATACGAGAGTGAGAGGGACGGTACGATGCGAACTTCGATTTACGAATTTCGTAGTCCGTGTTATACGTTGGAAACCAATGTCGATAATCCCGATTTGCACACTGACCGTGAGTTGCACCAAATGACTATAAGTAAAGTCGAGTTTAGTCTTGCAAGAGAAATCGTCCATAGAGCCAACGAGTTTGTAATGGTCAATCGAGCGGGTTTGCAACTTGCACGACTTTTCTTGCAAGTCTAAACTCAGCTTAACATTCAATGTCACTCCTGTCATCAAACCCTTTTGATTCGATAGAGGCCTTGTTCTCTCCATCTCTTCCTACCCTCATCTTATGCCGTGTGACAGAAAGAAGTGGTGAAAACGATTGTGAACCCGAGTGTGTTTAGACAATAAGGCCTCTGGTTTGACATTGGCTATCGTTAAAGTGCATATCCACGTTAAAAGTTGTATTTGAAAACGTCCATTTTTATACTTTAAGATTTCGCGCGTATTATTACATTTTGTTACATTAAGGTTGACTTGCACCAAAGCTACTTTAACTAATGTCAAAACCAATTTGACATGAGCTATCGTTGTTAGACATGGCTACTAAATATCGACTCCTAGAAGTGATCCGTGGAGTCGATAAAATTTTGAAGGAGCCGACGAGGGATCCGAATCCGCTTGAGGATTCGACTCTTTTGCATCTGCAGATTCGGATTTGCCCATCTCTAATCGTTGGCTAGCTTGTGCAACTCATGCTACGTGGCTGTAATTTTATATAGATTTACCAAAGTCGTATTGTATTGAAAAATTATGAATTTACGACATTTCTAAATATTAATATGAAAAGGTCAAACTTGTTGAATTGTTCGAAAGCTAAATTAAACTTTAAGATCAACTAAAATGTTTACTTCTTTAAAGAAATTGAAGAAAATAAATATTATTATGGTCATATTGTTTTTAAGATTTATTAGAGATTTTTGTAATTGAATTAGCTTAGGCTGAGAATACACCGGGCCACAACGCGATCTACGAAATTCTTGGGTCTGTCTTTCTGTCAAGTTTCTGATATCAGCAGGGCTACTACGAAACTCGAAACTCGAAGTTCGTGTCGTGTGGTCCCCCTGACACTTATACTATTTAATACGAGAGCGAGAAGGACGGTATGATACGAACTTCGAGTTTCGAGTTTCGTAGTCTTTACTCATTAAAAAAAAACGAAATAGCATCACAGATATCTTTCACATTAAATATCAGAAAGTTGAGTAGTGAAACAGACCCTTAAATTTTCTCAGAAGTTATAACAAAAATCATTCTCCACTTTTTTAATATCGGTCTATTGAATGTACATTAGAAAATAGAAACTGGGATTCTGTCACGAAAAACGGGTTGTTACTGTAACAATGTATACTTGAATATCTGAATTATATTTCGTAAATACCCTTAAGTTTTGTATCATATAATTTTTAAGAATTCTGAACGTTCAGCATAAAATCATCCACTTTATGGCTATACGAAAGAAAACCTAGTGTATATATACTGCAAATCTGTGTTTTAGATAAATGTATTTGGACTCACTTTTAAGCGTTGTTTTATACTTAATTAAATCGTTGTTTTATAATTATTGCGTGAAACATCGCGTGATGCGTGATGGCTGTAGTTGTATTTATGTTAAATGTGCTAACATACGTTACACAGGGGACACAAAGTGGTAAATTAAGTGTAGCTTCTCAGTGTGTCACAAACTCAATATTTTCTAAATTGTACATCACACTGAAGTTTTTTTGCTAAATAGTGTTTTAGATACATTATATGGCTCCTTATGATGTTGCGATAAGCGATATATTTTAGTAGAACATGAACTAAAGCCATCTAGCGCATTCATTAGAAACTACACGCTCCGTGGTGTTCATACTTCGAAATGCATTGTAAAAGTCGACTTTTTATAATTTTTAAACTCAATTATAACCATTATCAACAACTTACTTCATTTGTATTTGTTCAAAACTTTTTAAATAAACTTCTTAAATTATCAGCTGCTTTATTCCAATTCCATCTCCAATTAAGTACTTGAGCTGCGATTTTAGTGGAATAGAGATCGCAGAAGCAATAGAGTGCAGAATTAATACTGTCAACTATCTTATTCCCTAGTTGCACTGCTGTAGGGCTACTACGAAACTCGAAAATCGTTCGTATCGTACCGTCCCTCTAACGCTAATATTATTTCATACGAGAGCGAGAGGGACGGCGCTAGACGAACTTCGATTTGCGTGTTTCGTAATAGCCCCTCTGGTTATATTCAGAAAGTTATGCGTGTGTTTTAACATTTAAAAGGAGTTCTACACTTCTCGGCTCTAGGCTCTAGATTCTAAGCTTCTCGTTGAGAGCTAGACAGTATAGATGGCGCTAGGTCACTGCTTAAAGTGGCTATACAAAAACAAGGAGTTGGCCAGCAGTGGTGTAGCGGTATAGCACGCGGCACGGAATGCCGAGGACCTGGGTTCGATTCGTGTTGGTCTTATTTTTCTGGTTTTTCTGTGCATCTATATTTCAGTTTGTTTTTTCAATTTAGGTTTCACGGGATGACCGTAAAAGTAAAAATTTGGAATTAAAATAAAAAAATACAAAAAGATTCCAAAAAACCAATCCTTAGGAGTTTTACACGATTATTTTAAAAATTCATAGGAAAAAAACAACACATTTAATTGTTAAGGTACGTATATTGAAGATTACCAAAATATTCGATCAGTTTGTTAATAAACTAATGATAAATCATTAAAAATAATATTGTCTTTCTTAGCACCACGTGATTATAATATCAATCAATATTTAAAAAATAAGTCGCATTTCATTCAATAACTGTGTTCTTAACACAAACTTAAAACCCATAAGCCTTGAGCGTATTCTTTTAGGTAGGTACAAATTCGTTACACAGGGGACATTTTTTTTGCTTTGAGTCATGATACATTTAATCGAATGAAATGCGCTCCAGGCTTATCATAATCATAAAATTTACAACCAAAACTTGAGCACAACTTGTATTTTTACCATTGCCACAACCACTACATAGCAATCAAGGCAAGATATTCATATAAGTAAGGCCATATAGTAAAATAGCTCTTTTAATTATACAAGAGATATAAAGATTGCTTCAGGTTATTTTGCAAGGATTCTAGAAATGACTGTGGCCAAATTTTACAATATTTTTCTATCTGGTTTTTGTCCCGCCTACTGCCAGAAGAGATGTTTTTGTCTCTTGATTTTTCAATAGAAATTAGGCATCGATGGGATAAGTTGAGTGTAATTTATTGATATAAAATTAATCATTTCTTAAAATAAAATACTTATTTCAAATATGGCGTCTTGCCTCCACTGCTAGGTTTCGTTAGTCTTCCCATTTAAAAATATTTACAACTAATTATCATCAGAAATGCCAATTTAAAAGAGAAAAATGGCGTTTCTATGAATTATTCACCTTCAACGTGAAATGCGTCAACACGAGAGTCGAGACCAATTGCTCTTAAATACACATCCCTCTTTGAGTAGATATGATCATGAATTCTCTTATCTCAACTCTCCTGTTGAGACCTAATTACAGATATTACAAGTATTTTTTTACCAATACATATTAAAGGCATCATTTATAGTAACTCACGCTAGAATCACATTTTCCAAGTCTTCAAAATAGTGTCAGATTTTTACTATTATATAAATGAAACTCATTTAATTTCATTACGTAGACAGCAAAACCGACATACCATAGCTTTACCATCCAATTGACATACTTTTTATGAGCTGCCAAAACGCTATTCACGTCAATTATAACAGTGAACAGTAATGTCAAAGTAATCAAAAATTTCAGTACCTAAATTAAAAAAAAAAAACTGATTTTCTGGGTAAAAATATATTTTTGATTAGACTGTAAAAGAATTGTATTTTAATACTGTCAACTTTATGTAGGTACTTTTAGTATAAATACCGAAAAAATATCCATGTCAAGAATGATGCCCATGGTAAACAATGTTTCAAATGCCCTAATTTAAGTACTTATTTTAAACATTGTACCTAAAATTACAGGTACAAAAAATTATTGCTACGCCGGTAAGAAGCAACGTTTCAATTTGGCACAGTGTTAGTACTAAAGCCAGAGAAAACTTGGGTTTTGATGCGACAAACCAAAACTTCTACAAAAGACAGACAGAAACAAAAGAATCTCCATTAGAGAAATACAAAGCACCTGTCATTTTGAGTTGATCAACAAATGAATGAAATATTTTGAACCCATTTTATTATAAAAAATTTGAAGTATTTAGCGATCGGCCAGAGAGCTTCTTCTCGCTCGTCGCTGTATGCATCCCTTTTGTATTCGACTAAATAGAAAGGGAAGCACATGCCAACGTACTGTAACGGTTGGGCAAATATTCGAGCGTTTTGACCGCGCGGTCAAACTTCATTAGCGTCCCACGTTTACACAGCACAAGGGAAAGACAAGTCACAAGAATTTTAATCACGCTAAATTCGGTGTTGTTTTAATTTTTCATAAAAAATAACACTAGGCATCACTCCTTTTAATAACGCCTGCGAAGACACAAAAGACAAAAAAGCGCTGCAAAAACGCTGAATATTCGCCCGGTTGCCGAAAATAGTCTTGGTTTGATAGCTATCAGAACCTAGTTTTCCTATTAATCTTGTGTCAATTTACTGTCTACATTTTATAGAATACTTACTATTTGATACGTAGTTGGTAAGTATGCGTCCCTAAACGATGCATAATCAATTTACTGGACTATATTTTGTATCACATCCAGTGAGTTAAAATACTGAATGGAGGTGATACACTGGGAGTCAAATGTCCACTGGTTCACGTGACACAGGAGATATTAGGGCACATGATAACTTAATTAATATTAGTTTATTTATAAAATACATGCGTTTAGTTAAGAACAGTATTTTGTTACTAGTAAATTTATTATTGATATTATAATATTACTCGACAATAGTCAAAAGTCATTGCATTATATATAAATTTCAAATTATTTGTAGCAGTTCCTTCCTTAATACGTTTAAAATAATGAGTGCAATTGACTTCTATTATAAATTTTATCGAAGGAACTACTAAATAATCCTACACTGACACAAAAAATATCGACGTGGATTTTGTGTCAAAAATATAAAGTGTAATCTGTTCGCAGAGAGTAGATATAAAAGTCAGGGATTCAATCATTGTAGTCAAATGCGGCTAACTTTATAAAAAATAATAAAAAAAAGGTGAACACCCAAATGACATACTAGAAGCGCATTCCAAAACGAAAATTAAACGAGTCGCTAGTCCCAGACGTTATCATATTTATCAACTCTCCGCAAACAGTTGTCCAGGGGACGTAACCATGGCAACGAAGTAGAAAAGTTGGTCGACGCACTATTAATTCGTTAAACAGGGATGAAAACCCTGTGTTATTTAGATCTGAGACCAATTTCTCAAACTCAATTGAAAATGGTTGAGTTTTTTAACTATAGATTGATAGATTCTAGGTACACTTTTTGCCTGTACACGCAAAATAAAATGGCAGTTTAATTTGTAACATTCATAATGCTTAGGTACCTAAAAGCAATTTTAGCTTTTCTGTGGGCATTTCGTTATAGAAATCTTACATTTAATATCACTTATTATTATTGTTAATGGACGGAATACAAGTAAACATACTAAATTCATTTTCATGGGCAGTGAAAATTTAGAAATATTTTGAGCTTATGCCTATACTGAGACTGTTGTCTCTCTCGCACAAATAGTCGCATTCACCTCTGTCGAATGCTGATTAGGATTGCCACCATATGCGCATTAGACAACGCCCTGGTGCTGTCTAACGCGCTCCTGAGTCAGTCTCCTGGGTCACTGACTCCTGACTCACAGAGTCTCTGACTCCTCCCTCAGTCTCTGAGTCAGTCACAACAAAACGTGATGTGACGCTCAGCTCCGACTTTACCCCTTGATTTATTTTGGCAAATAGCGCCTTTTGCCTTGCGCCTAGAGCGTGCTCTTGCTGTATCCCAGGCAGACCACGTTCTCTTATAGTGTCTGGCCAAAGCGGTTTCGGTTCAATTAGGGTTTTCGGCAGAAAAATGACCGAAACCTGGACCGAAAGGAAAACTGAGTGAATGGGCTTTGGAGCAACGTCCTGTACCGCCTCCACTACATGAGGACCTGCTATTTGTTTGTGGCTACGTTGTTATAAAACATCAAAAAGAAAAATATACTCATAAAATTACAGAATCAAACTGTACTAGCTGTTGCTCGCAACTAGTGATCGTGGGTCGCCGAATTTACTTCAAACTACTTCGGCGAACGACCACCGCCTTTAGATTAGTCTGTCCGTTTACTGCGGCGGCCATATTAAGGCGGTGGCAGCTGTTGCTCGCCGAATGCGGCAGACTACCGTGTTCTTTACACTTTTGCGTTCGCCGCGTGCAGCATGCGGCTTTATACATTTTCCGGGATAAAAAGTAGCCAGTCCTTCCTCGGGACTACAACTATCCCTATACTGA
Organism: Choristoneura rosaceana; assembly: GCA_037349165.1. Taxonomy (NCBI): domain Eukaryota; kingdom Metazoa; phylum Arthropoda; class Insecta; order Lepidoptera; family Tortricidae; genus Choristoneura; species Choristoneura rosaceana. Next base: position 3,625,133 of record JAZBNJ010000006.1, on the reverse strand, counting down.
ATTAAGTCTAAATCGGTTCAGCGGTTGAAGCACGAAAAGGTAACAGACAGACAGACATAATTACTTTCACATTAAGGGATGGAGGGGTAGGAAGGGGGAATATTAAGGGAAGTAGGGATTTATTAGAGGTGAATCGCCGTAGCCGCCGACATACGAGAGATGTTTATGCAAGTCAAGATCAAGCCAGAGGACAGGGACGCGCTGCGCTACTTGTGGCGCGGCAATCGACGCGACGACGCTCCGCCGAACGAGTACAGAATGACGTCACTCGTGTTTGGCGCCACGTGCTCGCCTTCCATCGCAATCTTCGTGAAGAACAAGAACGCCGAGCAATATCGAACTACGCACCCAGAGGCAGCGGAAGCGATCGTCAAGAATCACTACGTCGATGACTACCTCAAGAGCTTCGAGAGCACAGCAGACGCCATCAGAGTCTCGCGCGACGTTCAACACATACACAGTCAAGCGCACTACGAACTGCGGCAGTGGGCGTCGAACTCAGAAGAAGTGATAGAAAACATCGCGGAGAAACCTGCACGTCACGCGGCCGTCGACTTAAACAACGCCACCGAACGCGTACTGGGGCAAATTTGGAAGCCATCAACGGACGAGATCGCGTTCAACCTAGACCTCACGCGACTGCCACCAGACGCGCTCGACAACGCGGAGCCGACGAAGCGCGAAGTCCTGAAGACAATGATGTCGGTGTTCGACCCCCTCGGCCTCGCGACACCCGTCACCGTGATACCGAAGAAATTACTACAAGAGGTATGGCGCCGCGGGACCGGATGGGACGAAAAAATAGACGCCGACCTGGCCCAACGGTGGGCAGAGTGGACAAGAAATCTGAAGGCTCTACGCGACGTGGCTATCCCGCGATGTTATCCCGGCTACACGGAAGCGATTCGACGCGAGCTGCATACATTCGTCGACGCGAGCGAGACGGCATATACGTGCGCACTCTACTGGCGCGCGACCGCGGCGGACGGCGCCGTACGCATAACACTGGTGGCGGCGAAGGCAAAAGTCGCGCCACTGAAATTAACATCGATCCCGCGCCTAGAACTACAAGCCGCGGTGCTGGGAGCCAAGATGGCGGCCGCCGTCGTCGAAGAACACGACCACAAGCCGGACTCGAAGACGTTCTGGACAGATAGCCGCACAGTACTCGCGTGGCTCAGGACGGGCGCGCGATCCTATCGCCCATTCGTCGCGCACCGCATCGCCGCCATCGAGGAACACACAGCGATCAACGAATGGCGATGGGTGCCGACCAAACATAACGTCGCCGATGAAGCAACCAGAGAAGCGCCGCAAGACTTCGACAGCCGCCATCGATGGTTCACCGGGCCAGAATTCCTTTACGACGACTGCTCCGCGTGGCCTACAGAATCACCGCAACATCAACGCGAAGAAATCGCAGAAACGGGCGAACAGCGAGTACATACCGTGACGGAGACCGCGAAGGCGCCTCTTTCGTGGCTCCCCGCCGCCGAACGATTTTCAAGATGGGAGAAGATGCTGCGCGCGATCGCACGCGCGCTCCAGTTCGTTGACCTCTGCCGACCCCACCGGGCGAGGTCACACTACAAACGTACCGCGCCGAAGAAACGCACCGACGCTGATTGGACGAGCCGACCGAAGCGCGACGCGCCGCCCGCACCTGCGAAGAAAAGTGAACGTAAACAAGAAATCTACTTACCTCTCGAAGCGAAGTACCTACTCGAAGCGGAGAAACTCGTCGTGCGCGCCGTACAACACGAATCATTTTACGAAGAAATACGAAGCTTGAAGAAAAATCAAGCGCCATCGCTGCAGAGCCGGCTGCGGCCCTTGTCCGTAGAGCTGGTCAACGGGATCATCGTCATCAAGACACGAATCAACGCCGCAAGTGACATCACCGAAGCACAGAAGAGGCCGCCAGTGCTTGACGCCAATCACCCGGCGGTCAAGCTGTACATCGACTTTGTACATCGACAACTGGCGCACAGCGGCGTCGAAGCCACTATCAATGAGTGCAAACAACACTACGCTATCCTACGACTTCGCCCCGTCGCGAGGATGACGCTCCACCGTTGCCTGCCGTGCCGCATCCGAAGACAAGCGCCGCCGGTCCCGCCCACTGGGGACCATCCACGAAGCCGCCTCGCACATCATGAGCGCCCGTTCACCTATACGGGCCTCGACTACTTCGGGCCCCTGACCGTCACCGTCGGCCGTAGCACCCACAAACGCTACGTAGCGCTCTTCACCTGCCTCACCGTACGCGCCATCCACCTGGAGGTGGTGCCCAGCCTCAGCGGGGACTCGGCGGTCATGGCGCTCAGGCGCATGATCGCGCGCCGCGGCTGCCCAACCGAGCTGTGGTCCGACAACGGGACCAACTTCCACGCCGCCGACAGGGAGCTCCGGGAGGCCTTCCACCAAGCCACCCGTGAAGAAGCGACCCAGCGCCAGATCACGTGGCGCTTCATCCCAGCGGGAGCGCCCTTCATGGGAGGGGCTTGGGAGCGGCTTGTGGCCACCACTAAGGCCGCGCTACGCGCCGTGCTGCAAGAACGACACCCCAGCGACGAGATCCTCGCCACTCTGCTCGCCGAGGCGGAGTACACCGTGAACAGCCGGCCGCTCACTCACGTGGCCGTCGACCCCAGCGAGCCCGAAGCCATCACCCCGAACCACTTCCTTCTCGGGGGCTCCGCGCGCGTGCCTACACCGGGCACCTTTGACGACTCCGAACTCATCGGCCGCGCCACGTGGAAGACCAGCCAGCGCCTCGCCGACCACTTCTGGAGCCGGTGGCTCAGAGAGTACCTGCCCACACTTCAATACCGGCGGGAGCCCCACGGACGCGGCGCCCCGATCACAGTCGGCGACATCGTCCTCATCGCGGACGGCACGCTACCGCGCAACACCTGGCCACGGGGGCGCGTCATCGCCATCTACCCGGGCCCAGACGGCGTGACCCGAGCAGTCGACGTGCAGACGAAGGGCGGAGTCCTACGAAGACCTACCAAGAAGCTGGTGATCCTGCCGACGCGGCCAGACGTCCTACACGACGGGGATTCTGCAACGCTCGCCCGAGCGATTGCACGGCGGGAGAATGTTCCGGACGACGGCGCTATCCAGTGCGCGCGCACCGGATAGTCGCCCCGCGCGTAGTTATATATGTGTACATAGTGTATAGAAATAAGTGATATGTAAAATTTATAAGCACAAATAATTTGTAATCTGAAATAAAGCGTTGTCCTGTCCCGCGTATCATTTTTAGCATGACGGACCGACTAGGCTTTGTATAGAAATAATATAGAATTTAACTTAACTTAACTTTAACGTAAACAAAGCCTAATCGGTCCGCCTAGCCACCACGCAAACCATGACTGATCCCCTCTCGAACTCCCGGGCGAGTATTTATACCCCGGTGGTGGGGGGCAGGGTTTCGAGAGGAAAAATCAGCCACGGTTCGTCTATGTGTGTTGCGTGGTGGCAAACAGGATAGGTAGGTGAGCAATAAGCTCAGGGGGCGTGCGCTGCGTCGCATTAAAACCCAAACACATTAGTTTTAAGAGATTTATTCAATAAAGAGTCTAGAGGGGAGGGGCGCAGGTCGGTCCGGTGGAGGGGATAAGCCTGGCTATAAAAGTAGGAACATTGCCGCGCAGCGGCCTCTTTGCGTCGTCGTCTCAGCGGGTGAACTCCTCTTCCTACGGACCGATCTGGGTCCTGGCCTACGTACCCGAATCAAGAACAGTTGTTTCACTACCAGTCATAGGTGTATCCCGCACACTTTTTGCGCTTTTGATGTATTCATATCTTTGTTGCTGACTCTCGTTTGACAATACGGTCGTGCTTACAAACTACTCTACTGCAGTTCTATAAGATCGGTGACAAAATCTCCGTTGAGCGTGTCAAAACCTGAGCTATAATATAAAATAATACAAAGGTTATATTATAACCGTACCTATATGGCACTTGAGTTGCAACTGAAAATTGCTTGCTTGAAAGCTATCACGTGTAGTCTTCGCTTTTTGATGAGAACACTCTACAGATTATGATTGGTTTTTTGGAATCTTTTTGTATTTTTTATTTCAATTCCAAATTTTTACTTTTACGGTCATCCCGTGAAACCTAAATTGAAAATACAAACCGAAACATAGATGCACAGAAAAACCAGAAAAATAAGACCAACACTGGGAATCGAACCCAGGTCCTCGGCATTCCGTGCCGCGTGCTATACCGCTACACCACTGCTGGTCAACGGCACAAACACGAATTTTCCCTATGCATCACATATCTCAGCTTGTTTATACTTTACTTTGTAACTTAAGCAGTTACCTAGCGCCATCTATATTGTTTTAACTCTCAACGAGAAGCCTTCAATATCTCCTTCGGAACTAACCGTTCACCCGGAACAAGAGATGTCGCTACTAAGCAATCAAATTATGATTGGTTTTTTGGAATCTTTTTGTATTTTTTATTAAAATAAATAAGGAGATAAGGAGATATTGAAGGCTTCTCGTTGAGAGTTAAAACAATATAGATGGCGCTAGGTAACTGCTTAAGTTACAAAGTAAAGTATAAACAAGCTGAGATATGTGATGCATAGGGAAAATTCGTGTTTGTGCCGTTGACCAGCAGTGGTGTAGCGGTATAACACGCGGCACGGAATGCCGAGGACCTGGGTTCGATTCCCAGTGTTGGTCTTATTTTTCTGGTTTTTCTGTGCATATATGTTTCGGTTTGTATTTTCAATTTAACACTCTACAGGTTGGCAGGGAAGCATGAAGCAGGCAACTAGTGGAGACGTAATTTTGTTCTGAACGTGGCTCAACGGTATTTGCGGGGGGAGAGGCGAGCGCTGTCATTGACTCATGCTATAGTCGTATTGGACTTCCAGCTAACAAATCGTGATGTTATGTAGCTTAACTGACATAGTGTATGAATGAGAGTCTCCATAAGAAACTAAGAGCTTGCGTCGTGAGGTTCGTTTGACAAGGTACTTTGTGAACATTTGTGTAACGTTTATGATTGGTTAGATAACTAAATGAACCAATCGCAGCAAGACATTCGCGTCCAACGGACTTCTCGATATTAACGCCATCTAGTCATATTATTTTCACCTATGGAACGAAATCGTTTCTACAAGCGTATTTTCGGTGAGCAAGGAGGTTTCTGTGTTGGGTCTCCACTGGTTTTCTGCTCCTGGAAAGAGACTCATGTCATTCGAGCTACGCATATCTTTAGTGGTATTTTTACAAAAAGGGAGCTTTTATCGTTACTATTCCTTATGCTCTCGTTATGCAATTAGCTTTATGCGAACGGTCCGTCGTTCATTAAAAATACCTTCTTTGGATGGATTGGTTATTTTACTAGACAAAAATCTCAGTGATTTGATTCAGAAGAACGGCGGACTTGGGTATCACGCTTGGCGATAGCTAGCATGGAAAGAATGTACCTCCTCACAGTGTCCTTGACAATGCGAATAATGGTTATTGTCTTTATTGTTTATACGTCTGGCTTTACTCACTGTATTATTGTTGGATAGTTGTTTAAGATTTTGATACTAATTAACTAATTAATTTTATTTTTACACTATGCACTGGAATCGATTTCAATTATTTCAGTATTCCTTTGGATCGTTTTTTACATAGCAATGATTTCGGTACGTAACGAAGGACATAACAACAATTTATATAATGCAACTATTGATATAATTTTCATTCGATATAATGCAATTTATCTTATCCTTTTCGCCGCCGCGTCAAAAACAAAATACATCACCCATACGCCAGTCAATTGAACCGTAATACAATTGGACGAAGGTTGCTTTTGCATTGAAGTAATGAACGTATATACTCGTATAGGTCGTTAGCGTGGAACCTGCGGTGCGTATATATGAGTGTTGGCGTCGAAAAGGTTAAAAGCCAAACTTATTTCTATAGTTATTAATTCAATTTGATTTACTTTGGGTTAGGTTAGGTCATAAAAAAGTTCTGTGAAAAGTTGTGTGTTGTGTGTTTGAAATTATATCAAATGTTGTTATATCATTTGAAATTATGTCTAATGTTGTTATACCGATCATTACACACCCCAATGATTTGGTGTGCTGATTATCTTCAATTTTCTATCATTGTAAAAATAATGGTAGGTATTCCATGCGTTCTTTTTCTAATATGAATTATTTAGGATTTTTTCAATTTGGCACGTTCATACATTTTATATTGCAGCGTGTATTTTCATTATAACTGCAAGCTATGAGGAAAGCTATTAAACGTCCTAGTAAACATACTTTCGTATGTTTTATTACAAAAATGCAAATTGTTTCTTTAAAAATAAATTAGCACGCAATGTAACACGATCACTACCTACTTTGTTTTTATTTGAAACGTCACGCTTGGTGACGTGACGTGCAAAAACGTGACGTGACGTGCAAAGACGTGACGTGACGTGCAAAGACGTGACGTGACGTGCCTTACGTGACGGATGTCACAGAGCCCCTTCTCTCTCATGTCAAATAACTGTACGCAACATTGCTGCTAAAAAAAAAGTTACGATGTGGTAGCTATTGGTAAAATTCCAATTTAGTTCTGTATCGCATAATAACGCTAAAACCGTCTGATTACTCTTTGCATTTGTTTAAAAATACACGCTGTATATTTTTTGGAATGATTTAAAACTATTCGTATGTTATACTTTCATATTCCTGTTTGAGTATTAAGGAAAGATTATGAGATAATTGGTAACTAAGGTCGGCTACCTATTAAGAGTAGTGATCCGACTGAAAAAATCTGCATCGGTCTGATAATAGAACGAAATGTATTTTATAATAATCTTAGTACATTAGAAAATGTATTAGAAATGGTTTTGCTAAAAAGATACTGGACAGGCTATTTTTTCTAAATAATTTTTAATTAATTGCGAACAACCCCATAGCAACGTGTTCATAATAAAACAACGATTACTTTGATATACAATTTGTTCAATTATCTAATCAAGTGAAAGTAACTGGCATCGATATAAGCCTAACGCGCTGTTTCACCACTCATTGATTAGTGTTAACTGGCGGTCAAACGTGATGTACTCCTGTCCAGTGGTAGTGGAGGGGTAAAGCACGCGGCACGGAATGCTGAGGACCTGGGTTCGATTCCCAGCGCTGGTCTCTTTTTCTGGTTTTTCTGTACATCTATGTTTCAGTTTGTATTTTCGATATAGTGAAAGGTTCACTAATCCGCGCTGTGAACAAATGTGTGTCGTTTTGACGTGAGAAACATGCTGTCAATACTACTGCCGCGTTAAAGAGAAAAACCATAAGTGACATTTTTTGCAAAATTTAGGCTGGTGAAAAGCCAATTTTGCAAAAAATGTCACTTATGGTTTTTCTCCTTAAGGCGGCAGACTAGATGTTGATGCATTTAAATATCATTTTACTTACATAATTTACAGGAGAAGCAATTCGAGAAAAGGTTCTGGAAACAAGTCACTAGGAGACGACAATCCTTAGGCTCTATAAGCCAAATATGAACCATTATAAGTAGCTTAAGGATTACTATCCTATAAAGTGTTCAAGACATAGTATAAGAGACGTCATCATACATACTCGTAGAGGAGACATTTCGAGTGATTAGATAATATAATATGTATATGTTCATTTCAGGGTGCTAGCTAAGTTTGGCACGATAAAAGTATCTAAGTAATTCTAATTGTATTTCGCTTTTTATGTTTAACAATGGATTTTTCAAAAGCTATTAGATAATATTATCTACAAAGATTGATATACAAAGATTGATTAATGTACACTGTACAGCATTCCATTAACGATCGTACGACGATAATTTGTATGAAAGACATTCATGTATTTTATAAGTTTGTTCAGTCTACGAATTTCACAGGAGCATATTGTAACATCATTAGGAAATATCTACTATGTAAAACATTTTGGTTACAGTCGTATTTCCGACGGCGTGTATTGAGTAGGCAGCAGGGTAGGTAGTGCTGGTGCGGGTATTGCAAACTACCCTGCCATAGCTAGTGATGTAACATGGAAAAAAGTACTCATGAATCAATTAAACAAAATTTTAATCTTCCTCTGTATCAATGTCAGTAGCCAACTACTTTCAAACAAACATAGACCAAACGGGGATTTCCCGTGCGCAGTTTGAACGTTGCCAATATGTTCATGTAAACTTGGTACTATTAACCAAACCGGTAATACCGGTATGGTAGATTTACAAATAAATAAAAAACTCTGTAACTTTAATCTTTTACGGAAACTGCATTTTTAATTTTTAATTCTGTACTCTTGAAAAAAACATGCTCCGGAAAAGAAACGTGCTTTTTTTCAGTTTTTTTTTCACGATAGAAAAAAACGGTTTTTTTTTGCAACACTAGCCATACCCTAGCGTAGACTATCTACCCTGAAATAGACCCAATGCACGCCAATGCTAATGTCATGTTTTTTGAACTGAAATTATGCCAATAGGTAAGTTAATAAACATATTATGTTGTTAAAGTACTGACATACCTTAAAATATTTCAATTTAATTTAAAATGGAACTTTAGAGTGTGCTTTGGAGTGAGCAAAGACGTGAAGAATTACTATACTACAATCGAGCGTCGCTGATTGGTTGATTCTAGAAGTGCACTCTTGACGTCTCACTCCACCTTATGGACGTAGGGTTATGCGTGAGTGAGATGGAATCTTTTAAACTGGTGGTTTAGTAAGGTTTTTTGCTTCTCTTCTCATGGCTCTAAAGGTCAATACAATCAAATGATACAGTCATTAAAAGGTGATTCCATATAAATTGTTGTATAGTCGCCATCAGACTTTTCGAAGCGGCCAAGGTGATCAGAAATATCGCAACATGGACTCTAATACCTTCATAATAGAGTACATGTGCCGATATTTTTGACCACCTTTGCCGCTCCGAAATACCTGAAGGGCTACTCCGAAACACGAAATTCGAAGTTCGTATCGTACCGTCGCTCTCACTCTCGTATTAAATGACGTAAACGTAGGCGGGACGGTACGACACGAACTTCGATTTTCGAATTTCGTGGTAGCCTTGCTGATAGCGACTGTACGATCGAAAAACCTTTGTACTTCCAGGGGGCTAACCCTGGATATTCATAGATACATACAAATTTGTATGAAATCTAGCGAGTCCGACTAGCACTCCTCTTTTTTGCTGATTCGGTTTTGAGAAAATTATCGAAATGTCAGAGCCATCGGGATTTAAAAAAAACGTAATATATATTTCAGCCATTTTGCAAGTTATGAGTATACAGCTCACAGAACCACTATACTTTTCTAGTTAAACGATACTACTGCATTGATATGCATAATATGTACATCGGTAGGCTATGTAACGTAGATATAGCTAAATAAGGTTTTAATTAAAATGTGCTATAGACAATGAACTGAGCTGACTAGACCAATTTCATTAATGTTACGTTTTTTGTTGAATTGTCAATCAGGATGGCCGTGTAAAGCTGTTCAAAAAGTTGCCTTGAATTAACTACCCGTTGAGGCAGTTTTGCTGTAGCAAAATACGATAGTAAGTTGTAGAAAATGGATGAATAAAAACTTTCAATGAAATGAAAGTGGTTGCCATATTTAAAATGATAACGTCATAGAGTGAATGTTGTACTTATAAACTGTTCACCAGCTCTCGGACTATAACGAAGAAAATTGCGCGCTCATGTGTTTTCTACACTTTATCATCGTACACAGATCATACTTTTTGCCTCTAGATACCTTTATCTACAAACTACTCCTTCTAATATTGTCTGTATGGGACAGGGTGCCTTTAACTAGAATTGTGAAAATTTCTGTCAGTGTCATTAAAGGTAACTAAAATAATGCAATTTACACAGAGGGCAAATTTCTCTATTAAAAATTGTATAACACTGAAAAGTAAGAGGAAATGTCATGTCTACAGGACATGCTGATTAAAAATAAAATCAACTGAGCGTATAGTTTCGCCAATTTCTTTGTTTTTTTTTCTTGATAAGAGTAGCATCCGATGGCTCTATAGCCATGCATTTTTCAATGCAATATCTAAGAGATATCTACCGGATAAAAGTTACATTTATAAACAGCTCTATCTAACTTTCCGCTATTCCACGGAGGATGCAATTTTTATTTGGAAACCTGGCCTTCAAAGTGCAAAGTTCGAGCTTCGTGTCATGCCGTCCCACTCACGCTTATATTATTTAAAACGAGAGTGAGAGGAACGGTACGATACGAATTGTATTGCCAGTTCACAAACTATTACTTTTTCGAATTGAGGCTAAGCCAATAAGTGCCTAGATTTTAAAGTCTGCATTAATGCGCATGGAGGCATTTCCAGCAACGTTTTCGGAAAACTGGGACTTATGACGTTTCCTTTTGTCTTTTCTATTCCGTGAATCTAAACCGCCAGTAAGTTGGCAACACTTTTCTCGCGTTGTCGCGGCCTTAACCGATGTTAGTAATTCGCACTTTTGTATCGTTCCGTTCTGCTCACGCTAATAGCATTTAATAGGAGAGTAAACGGGACGGTATGATAGAGATTTAGAATTACTTACTGGAGATCCCCTGGGATGTTAGGCGTTTTCGAAAGTCGACTTTTTAACGATAAAAAAATGTAATTTGACCACATTTTGTGGCGAAAAGATTGTACTTAAAAGACGTACAATTAATTGTAGTGTGAACTATGTATAGATAGTTATAATACGTTGTATAGTGAATGAATTTGGACACATACTTAAATGCTTTTTGTAAATATTGTTCTCTCTTACGATGGTTGTAAAGGGTCGAAGCTCATCGTTAGTCTAATGCTTCCGTATCGTCACGACGTGTATTGAAATATAGACTAGCCCTTATTTAATAAAAGTTACGAGTGGTACAATTCTATATAACAGGGATGTTGACGCCATTAAAAAATATTCCAAAGCACAGCTCCATTAAAAAAATACTTAATTTTAGCCCTGAAAACCAGATTAATTTTCGATTTACTGTAAAATTAGACTTTTTGTTGCATTAAAACAAATAAATACCTAGTTGATTGAGTTGGCGTACAAATAGCGACTTATAACGTCATAAGTCGCTCATAAGTCGCTATTGCCATTGAAACTCTATGGGAGAGTTGTGTTTTGACAGCTCATAAAAAGTAGGTTTATAGGTATAAGGTAGGTAGGTAGGTAGGTTTTGCAGGTGGTAGGACCATATGCAAGGTCCGCCCGGATTGCTACCACCATCTTGCTCGCTAATCCTGCCGTGAAGCAGCAGTGCTTGCACTGTTGTGTTTTGGCGTGGAGAGCAAGACAGCCGGTGAAATTACTGGCACTTGAGGTATTCCATCTTAGGCGTCTAGGTTGGCAACGCATCTGCTATTGCAGGGTTATTACCTTGGTGTTGCAGATGTTTATGGGCGGTGGTGATCTCTTACCATCAGGAGACCCACTTGCTCGCTTGCCTTCCAGTAGTATAAAAAAAAGTAGGTACGTCAGTTGATTGGTGGTGGCAACAGACTGTAGATTTAGGGCTTGTTTCACCATTTGTCGACAAACTTTAAGTGACGGATATCAGTGATGCCATCTCTGTTTGTTTTGTCCGAATAAACAAAGATGCCATTACTTATATCTAGCACTTAAAGTTACTCGACAAGTGGTGATACAGGCCCTTACTGTTTTAAAATTTATTTGCAGCTACTATCCACTGTATTTTAAGTTCTAATTACTGTTGCTTTGAGTGGGTTGGCAACACTGCAATTAGGTATGTAGAATTGTAGCAATTGTAACTTTTATTATATCGGGGCCTGATTGTGTTAGTTCACCATCATATCAGCCATAGGACGTCCACTGTTGGACATAGGTCTCCCACATATCCAGTCCAGTTCCAGTTGCCTCGGTTGGAAGCGGCTTGCATCCACCGTGAGCTCGCGGCTTTAACCATCCGTCCATCTCGTTGGTGGACGTCCTACACTGCACTTGCTGATCCGAGGTGTCCATTGACAACTTTTCGGACTCAACTACCATCTGTTCTCCGCAGTTTTGTATTGTGGTAATATGCGTTGCTCGAAGAACAACACTCATATAAAAAAATCGTTTAAGTGTGAAAAAGTAACACATACTTAGTCGTTGACAAACACTCATATTAAGTTGAAATGGGATAGATAGCGTCTAGCATTATCTCTGTTTCGTTTACTTTAATGAGTCTACATTTAAATACACTAGTGAAGGCGATACTGACGCGATAAATGTGCGATAAATTTTAGAAGCATAACGATTTTTGCCAGATGAATTGCCAAATAGAGACGAATGGGACCTGTCTACCTAATTCATATCTTAGATAGAATCCAATGTATGTCATTGATCCTACATTTTTCCTTGATTTTTGACACAAATATACTATTGGGATTTTTTAGACAAAATAAAATGAAATCAACCTGTATTTTTGACAGTTGAGACAAAACTGCTCGCTGATTGGCTGTTCACTACGACGCCTGTGACGTGGTTTTGCATTTGTTTAAATTCGAGCCATTAAAAAGCGAGCATTGCACGGAGACATTGTAGAGTTGAAAACAGGGTGTACTTACTACTGGATAAACCAAAAAACGTCATATTAAATTAAATATGACAGAAATATGTATTTAGAAATAAAATGAAAAGTTTTGAACATTGAAAAATAATTAGGTGTATAGTAATTTTGTAAATTTTGACGCTACGATGTCACATTTTTCAAGCGTCTGTTACATTAGAAAATGATGTAACATGGTCATGAAATACTGAAGTACGTAACCCGATTATTATTGTAAAAACTAACAATGTTGTAACAAAAATATAGGATCACTGACTGGTGTAGCTAAATTAAAATGATTATGCTATTGTAGATTGTAAATAATGCCAGTACGGTGAAACGTTTCTTAACTGTACATAGATACATGGACTTAGAATTTTAAATTTATTTTTTATTAACGCTTGACATAGTAATGTAAAACAGTATAATAAGTGTTTTATCTATTTTAAATTTAACGCTCATTGCGAGTATCGCTGTTTCCTATATATTACGGGTATTGTTGGTAGGACATTTTGCCTGCAAAAGGTAGGTATTAAACTATTTTTTAAATTTACTGATTGGGGCAAAATAAAGTCGTGAGCTTTTTTACTGGCTGAGGATACACAGAAATGCGATGTGAGAAGTTCTAGGTCGGCAACCTTTCCTGAAATCTTCCGATATAGTTACAGCTGTCAAGTATCGGTACCTTGTTTATCTTTCAGCCATCAATTCTAAAGAAAAACAGCAAATACAAATACAAATTTAAAATTAGCAATTTTTTCACTACTTTTTCAAAAGGTAGCCGACCCCCTTGTCTTATTCTACGCAACTCAAAATAGTCACGAGAATAAGAGAGCGAGTAAGTACGACACGAACTTCAAATTTCGAAGCCCTCCAAGACTATAGGGTTATCACATCGCTGAATTGTTCGTCTTTTCAGGATTTAAGATTTTGCCCAAATTGCTATTAAAATCAGTTATTTATTACCTCGAGATTGAAAAATTTTCTTTCCGCAATCTACATATATCGTTAATGAATAATCAAATTTCGTGTAAAAATATGTACGAGTAAATGTAAAAAATGTGTTCTAGGTACATTATTTATTAACGAAAACACGCTGTATCTACAAGAAATAAAGCCCACGACTTGACCGAGCGAATCAGTGGTTATATGTGACAATCCGTAGCAAAAGTTCCGTAGGAAAAGGGTCCTTTTATGGCACCCTGCCATAAAGACGCTTTTGCTACGGATTGTCACATATAATTATATATTGCTAGAACTTTCTAAAAATTACTATGAAATTGTTACTGTGTGCACATCGCGGATTATAGTTCTGACGGTTTACAGCGACGCTTAGAGTTCTGACGGCTTTCGTTATTCATTGCTGGGCCCAAACGCTCGCCACTCAGTAGTTACCTGGCAACATACGCAATGGAAAACGCAAACGTAGCACACAAAAATGCCATGGCAGCATAGTAGCAGAAGATCGAGGGCTCAAAAAGCTGCATCCGAGTTTTTCGGTGTTATTCGGTATATCAAAGTCAAAGTCAAAGTCAAAATCTCTTTATTCAATTTAGGCTATGATAAGCACTTATGAATGTCAAAATATCGTGTGAAATGTCAGTCCGTCCGTCCGTCTGCGGTCTTACTCAGACTCTATCAGTGCTAGAAGCTTATTTGCCCATTTAATACGAGAGTGAGAGGGACGGTACGATGCGAACTTCGATTTACGAATTTCGTAGTCCGTGTTATACGTTGGAAACCAATGTCGATAATCCCGATTTGCACACTGACCGTGAGTTGCACCAAATGACTATAAGTAAAGTCGAGTTTAGTCTTGCAAGAGAAATCGTCCATAGAGCCAACGAGTTTGTAATGGTCAATCGAGCGGGTTTGCAACTTGCACGACTTTTCTTGCAAGTCTAAACTCAGCTTAACATTCAATGTCACTCCTGTCATCAAACCCTTTTGATTCGATAGAGGCCTTGTTCTCTCCATCTCTTCCTACCCTCATCTTATGCCGTGTGACAGAAAGAAGTGGTGAAAACGATTGTGAACCCGAGTGTGTTTAGACAATAAGGCCTCTGGTTTGACATTGGCTATCGTTAAAGTGCATATCCACGTTAAAAGTTGTATTTGAAAACGTCCATTTTTATACTTTAAGATTTCGCGCGTATTATTACATTTTGTTACATTAAGGTTGACTTGCACCAAAGCTACTTTAACTAATGTCAAAACCAATTTGACATGAGCTATCGTTGTTAGACATGGCTACTAAATATCGACTCCTAGAAGTGATCCGTGGAGTCGATAAAATTTTGAAGGAGCCGACGAGGGATCCGAATCCGCTTGAGGATTCGACTCTTTTGCATCTGCAGATTCGGATTTGCCCATCTCTAATCGTTGGCTAGCTTGTGCAACTCATGCTACGAGGCTGTAATTTTATATAGATTTACCAAAGTCGTATTGTATTGAAAAATTATGAATTTACGACATTTCTAAATATTAATATGAAAAGGTCAAACTTGTTGAATTGTTCGAAAGCTAAATTAAACTTTAAGATCAACTAAAATGTTTACTTCTTTAAAGAAATTGAAGAAAATAAATATTATTATGGTCATATTGTTTTTAAGATTTATTAGAGATTTTTGTAATTGAATTAGCTTAGGCTGAGAATACACCGGGCCACAACGCGATCTACGAAATTCTTGGGTCTGTCTTTCTGTCAAGTGTCTGATATCAGCAGGGCTACTACGAAACTCGAAACTCGAAGTTCGTGTCGTGTGGTCCCCCTGACACTTATACTATTTAATACGAGAGCGAGAAGGACGGTATGATACGAACTTCGAGTTTCGAGTTTCGTAGTCTTTACTCATTAAAAAAAAACGAAATAGCATCACAGATATCTTTCACATTAAATATCAGAAAGTTGAGTAGTGAAACAGACCCTTAAATTTTCTCAGAAGTTATAACAAAAATCATTCTCCACTTTTTTAATATCGGTCTATTGAATGTACATTAGAAAATAGAAACTGGGATTCTGTCACGAAAAACGGGTTGTTACTGTAACAATGTATACTTGAATATCTGAATTATATTTCGTAAATACCCTTAAGTTTTGTATCATATAATTTTTAAGAATTCTGAACGTTCAGCATAAAATCATCCACTTTATGGCTATACGAAAGAAAACCTAGTGTATATATACTGCAAATCTGTGTTTTAGATAAATGTATTTGGACTCACTTTTAAGCGTTGTTTTATACTTAATTAAATCGTTGTTTTATAATTATTGCGTGAAACATCACGTGATGCGTGATGGCTGTAGTTGTATTTATGTTAAATGTGCTAACATACGTTACACAGGGGACACAAAGTGGTAAATTAAGTGTAGCTTCTCAGTGTGTCACAAACTCAATATTTTCTAAATTGTACATCACACTGAAGTTTTTTTGCTAAATAGTGTTTTAGATACATTATATGGCTCCTTATGATGTTGCGATAAGCGATATATTTTAGTAGAACATGAACTAAAGCCATCTAGCGCATTCATTAGAAACTACACGCTCCGTGGTGTTCATACTTCGAAATGCATTGTAAAAGTCGACTTTTTATAATTTTTAAACTCAATTATAACCATTATCAACAACTTACTTCATTTGTATTTGTTCAAAACTTTTTAAATAAACTTCTTAAATTATCAGCTGCTTTATTCCAATTCCATCTCCAATTAAGTACTTGAGCTGCGATTTTAGTGGAATAGAGATCGCAGAAGCAATAGAGTGCAGAATTAATACTGTCAACTATCTTATTCCCTAGTTGCACTGCTGTAGGGCTACTACGAAACTCGAAAATCGTTCGTATCGTACCGTCCCTCTAACGCTAATATTATTTCATACGAGAGCGAGAGGGACGGCGCTAGACGAACTTCGATTTGCGTGTTTCGTAATAGCCCCTCTGGTTATATTCAGAAAGTTATGCGTGTGTTTTAACATTTAAAAGGAGTTCTACACTTCTCGGCTCTAGGCTCTAGATTCTAAGCTTCTCGTTGAGAGCTAGACAGTATAGATGGCGCTAGGTCACTGCTTAAAGTGGCTATACAAAAACAAGCTGAGATATTTGATGCATAGGGAAATTCGTATCTGTACTGTTGGCCAGCAGTGGTGTAGCGGTATAGCACGCGGCACGGAGTTGGCCAGCAGTGGTGTAGCGGTATAGCACGCGGCACGGAATGCCGAGGACCTGGGTTCGATTCGTGTTGGTCTTATTTTTCTGGTTTTTCTGTGCATCTATATTTCAGTTTGTATTTTCAATTTAGGTTTCACGGGATGACCGTAAAAGTAAAAATTTGGAATTAAAATAAAAAAATACAAAAAGATTCCAAAAAACCAATCCTTAGGAGTTTTACACGATTATTTTAAAAATTCATAGGAAAAAAAACAACACATTTAATTGTTAAGGTACGTATATTGAAGATTACCAAAATATTCGATCAGTTTGTTAATAAACTAATGATAAATCATTAAAAATAATATTGTCTTTCTTAGCACCACGTGATTATAATATCAATCAATATTTAAAAAATAAGTCGCATTTCATTCAATAACTGTGTTCTTAACACAAACTAAAAACCCATAAGCCTTGAGCGTATTCTTTTAGGTAGGTACAAATTCGTTACACAGGGGACATTTTTTTTGCTTTGAGTACACATTTAATCGAATGAAATGCGCTCCAAGGCTTATCATAATCATAAAATTTACAACCAAAACTTGAGCACAACTTGCATTTTTACCATTGCCACAACCACTACATAGCAATCAAGGCAAGATATTCATTTAAGTAAGGCCATATAGCAAAATAGCTCTTTTAATTATACAAGAGATATAAAGATTGCTTCAGGTTATTTTGCAAGGATTCTAGAAATGACTGTGGCCAAATTTTACAATATTTTTCTATCTGGTTTTTGTCCCGCCTACTGCCAGAAGAGATGTTTTTGTCTCTTGATTTTTCAATAGAAATTAGGCATCGATGGGATAAGTTGAGTGTTATTTATTGATATAAAATTAATCATTTCTTAAAATAAAATACTTATTTCAAATATGGCGTCTTGCCTCCACTGCTAGGTTTCGTTAGTCTTCCCATTTAAAAATATTTACAACTAATTATCATCAGAAATGCCAATTTAAAAGAGAAAAATGGCGTTTCTATGAATTATTCACCTTCAACGTGAAATGCGTCAACACGAGAGTCGAGACCAATTGCTCTTAAATACACATCCCTCTTTGAGTAGATATGATCATGAATTCTCTTATCTCAACTCTCCTGTTGAGACCTAATTACAGATATTACAAGTATTTTTTTACCAATACATATTAAAGGCATCATTTATAGTAACTCACGCTAGAATCACATTTTCCAAGTCTTCAAAATAGTGTCAGATTTTTACTATTATATAAATGAAACTCATTTAATTTCATTACGTAGACAGCAAAACCGACATACCATAGCTTTACCATCCAATTGACATACTTTTTATGAGCTGCCAAAACGCTATTCACGTCAATTATAACAGTGAACAGTAATGTCAAAGTAATCAAAAATTTCAGTACCTAAATTAAAAAAAAAAACTGATTTTCTGGGTAAAAATATATTTTTGATTAGACTGTAAAAGAATTGTATTATAATACTGTCAACTTTATGTAGGTACTTTTAGTATAAATACCGAAAAAATATCCATGTCAAGAATGATGCCCATGGTAAACAATGTTTCAAATGCCCTAATTTAAGTACTTATTTTAAACATTGTACCTAAAATTACAGGTACAAAAAATTATTGCTACGCCGGTAAGAAGCAACGTTTCAATTTGGCACAGTGTTAGTACTAAAGCCAGAGAAAACTTGGGTTTTGATGCGACAAACCAAAACTTCTACAAAAGACAGACAGAAAAAAAAGAATCTCCATTAGAGAAATACAAAGCACCTGTCATTTTGAGTTGATCAACAAATGAATGAAATATTTTGAACCCATTTTATTATAAAAAATTTGAAGTATTTAGCGATCGGCCAGAGAGCTTCTTCTCGCTCGTCGCTGTATGCATCCCTTTTGTATTCGACTAAATAGAAAGGGAAGCACATGCCAACGTACTGTAACGGTTGGGCAAATATTCGAGCGTTTTGACCGCGCGGTCAAACTTCATTAGCGTCCCACGTTTACACAGCACAAGGGAAAGACAAGTCACAAGAATTTTAATCACGCTAAATTCGGTGTTCAGTATTGCCACATGTCAGGAGCCTTTACCTCCTAATATTTTTATTCACGGTGGCCACACCTTAATTGTTAAAACTACCTACATCCGAATAACCGCTCCCCTCCACTTTTTCGTTAACAAAACCAGCTGACTCGTCAGCTGGAGCGCCATTCATTCTCTAATTTTCAATATTATTTTAAGAATTTGAATTGTAAGCAGCCGTTACGCTGCCCGAGCTTTGCAAGCTTTCCTTCAAACCGTACTTTCAAATATAACGTAAACTCAGTGCTGCTGCTGAAGCCTCCCTGCACCCCTGCGCTGATCTGAAGGCTAAGTACGACACCAGAGGTAAGAGTTGACAGTGATTCCGGAGGAGCTGAAGACTTCGAGCCAACGGTGCCCGTTACCGACGCCCTAAGATCCTGCCCTGCAGCAGGCGAGGAGTTACCAGGTGAGAGCTTTCTACAGTAGCCATTCTTTCGCGTGCTTTATTTATTTCATTTATTAATTTGTCGCGAGACGCCATATTTTGCTTCCGACACGTCCCTTCACCATCCCGACTTTCCTCTCGTTGCTTTTTCGAAATTCCTATACAGTCCACTTCCCCGTTCTCGCACATTTTTTGGTCTTCGAACCGAATATTTTGATAAGTGACCTTTTTTCGTTTTTCGTTGTCACTTGTTGAAAGTTCGTTTGGTGTAACTGTCCTTTTAAAATTCCTTAACCTTTGTCGGGTAAGCAAAATATTGCGTCAATAAGTTGGCGGAAGGTTTGTAAAGTTCGTTATAAAATTGTCGTTAGGGTCGGATAAATTATAGGCTGGTAACCCTCGTATATTTTCGTTGGAAGCGGTTACGTCTATAGTATTCCTTCCCGTTTTTCGTTGTCGTTGGGTTGAGTAGAATATAGGCTGACAACCCTCATTTATTTTATTTGTCGTTGGAGACCGTTGTTAGTCCATATTTCGAATCTTCCCGTTATTTTTAGTATAATTACTTTAAATAAGAATTTTTTCGTTGTCGTTAGGTCAGGTACACAATAGACTAACAACCCTCATTTATTTCTTTCGTTGTTGAGAGTGGTTGTTAGTTGTTGTTTAAATACCTTCCCGTTAGTTTAATTTAGTTAGTTTTAAACTAAAAATTTTTCGTTGTCGTTAAAAAGGTAGGTCTAATTTAAATTTGCAACCCTCATTTATTTATTTTTTGTCGTTGGGAGTGGTTTGCTATATTTTAACGTTACCACCTTTTACTATTCTTTTCGTTAATTTCGTTTCGCATTTGCGTATTAAATTACCGGTGGTAGGACCTTGTGCAAGTCCGCCCGGGTTGGGACCACCATCTTATCCGTAACCTGCCGTGAAATAGCAGCGTTCGCGCTGTTGTGTTTCGGTAAAGGGGATAAGACAGCCGGTTTAAATTTAACTAGCACACAGAGGCATTCCATCTGTCCTCAAGGTTAGGTAGCGTATCGAATTTTTCATCAAAATCGGTTGTATTTTTCGAACCCTCCATTTTTTGTTAGCCCTATTTATTAGACTCCGTTTTTATTTAAATCTCCGGTACATAACCGTTACGGTGCGGTTTGGAAGCGGTTAAGTATATTTTTCGAACTGGCAACATTTATATTTTTCCGTGGCGGTTGTTAGTATATTTCCGTCTACCCGTAATTATTTTCTTGTCGGCGCCATTTTAGTTCGTTGCTGTAGCTGTGTGTAGAATATTAAATAAATCGAAGTGAAGTAATTCAGTGTGATATTTCGCGTGTGTTTAGAGTGATAATTGCGGAAAATGTCGAAAACTCAAGCTAAAGAGTTGGGAGCTGAGTTAGCCGACCCTGCGCGCGTAGCTCGAGATTACGCGTTAATGCGTCTCGAATATTTAGTAGCTGCAAACGATGGTGAGTTGCGATTATGCTCTGATAAAGATTTTGAGACAATTTCGGGTGAATATCACAGTGCTATGCGTCAAGTTTTATGTTCTACGCCGTTAAACATGCATCGCGAAGAGTTTCGTACAACGCAGGTGTTTGACGCAAATTTGCGAGCCGTTAGGGCGCGTTGGGCTGAGTTGCAATCGGACCGAGCTGTAAAGCCGGTTCAAGAAGCGCCTCCGTCTCATTCTGCTAGACTTCCAAAAATTAACATACGAGACTTTGACGGAAAATTAGAAAATTGGGTGTCGTTCAGACAGCTGTATGAATCATTGATTCATAGGCGCCCGGATTTGGCCGACGTAGAAAAGCTGCATTATTTGCTAACAATCGTAAAAAACGAGGCGTATGATTTAATAAAAAATTACCCGCTCACGAACGAGAGTTACGCTGTCGCGTATAGCGCTTTATGTAGGAAATATAATAAGACGCGGCAGATCGCGACCGTTTATTTCGAAAAACTCGTGAACTGTGAACCGGTTCGTAGTTCTCGAGACTTAGACCGGGTTATACGGACGTTTACGGAAAATTTAATGATTTTAAATTCGTACAAGCTACCGGACAAAAATTTTATGTTAGTGCATTTGCTGTGGTCGAAACTAGACAAGGCTACTAAGGAACAGTTCGAATTGGAGCATAATTCCGATGGGGTTCCGGACTTTGACGTGTTAGGACAATTTATCGAAAAAAGGCGTCGGGCGCTCGAAAACGTAGGTACGCTCGCACCGCCGGCGAACATACCACCGCCAGCCGGGAATAAAACGAATTCTAAACATAAAATAGCTTTCGTGGCCGCTGCTGTGTCATGCGCGGTATGCAAAGGGTCGCATCATATCCTAACCTGTCCAACGTTTTTGAAATATAGTCCGAGTGACCGATTCACATGTGCTAAACAGAGTAGACTTTGTATATTATGCTTGTCGAGCGCGCACTCCGTGAAGCATTGTCGCTCGAAGCAGCGGTGTGAACATTGTCAGTACTCGCATCATACTTTGTTACATTTTCATAAACCGGAGCAACCTAGCATTATGAACAAATCGGCTGGTGCGGCTGACGAGGCCGTCGCCATGGTGGCCGGCGCGGCGACCGGACCCACTTTATTCGCTACTGCCGTAGTTTTAGTCACGGATCGAACCGGTAAACGGGTTCCGGTGCGTGTGCTACTAGACTGCGCTAGCGCTTGCAACTTCATATCGGAACAGTGTGTAGACAAGCTAGGTTTTAAAGCGAGTAAAGCGAAACACATTGTTAGCGGCATAGGCCAGGCGCTAGCGGAACCTAGTGGGACTTTGTCGTGTACTATTTCATCCAATACTGATGAACATAATAGTACATTTTCGTTCGAGGCATATGTTTTGCCGACTATATGTTCCGACATGCCAACCGGACATATTAAACCGTCGTCGTGGTTAACGAATAGAGACCTGGCCTTCGCGGACCCGTGTTGGAATAAGCCGGGTCCGATCGACATGCTGCTAAGCGTCGACGTGTTCGCATCATCGTTACGTCCAGGATTGATCCAGGGTGACCCGGGTCAGCCAACGGTTATCAAAACCATATTCGGTTGGATCGTGATGGGTGGTGGCGCATTGGATATTTCTCGTTCTCGTCGTGGTAGTCGTCATGTCACTACAAAAATCACAGGAAACCTATCGTTAGATGACTCCATTAGGAAGTTTTGGGAGTCGGAGGACGTCCGTACCCCGACCAATGTCCTTCTATCAAAGAATGACGCATTGTGTGAGCAACATTTTGCCACGAATTATCGTCGTACGGAGGAGGGTAGGTATATTGTTCCACTACCCTTCGCCGACCTTACAAGTAAACCAATATTTAACGGCCCCCGTGCCATCGCGCTTAAGCGCTTCTCATTGTTAGAAAAGAAGCTGCAGCTAAACTCGGAACTTTCGAAGAGTTATGCGGCATTTATGAAGGATTACGAGGCGTGCGGTCACCTGGAAGGGTGTGACCCTCCGGTGAACGAGAGCGGTCATTTATTTTACATTCCTCATCATGGGATTCTGAGGCTCTCTTTAACTAGTACTCTCCTCCGCGTGGTATCCGTCGCGTTGTCATGGAGAAAGTTGTGCCCTTCGAGGTGGAAGATTTTCGTAGCCAACCGAGTTCTCGGTGAGCAAAAACCGGTCACTCTGGTCGCACGTTCCAGTGAAGAAACCCCATTCGTAATATTGTTGAATAAATTCTCGTCGTTAAAAAATTTAGAACGTGTGGTGGCATACTGCCTACGTTACATCCATAATTTAAAACACCGTTTATCTAAAAATAAGGTCGTCACGGGCCCTATAACCCCGGCGGAGGTCACGCAAGCCCTTATGGCTTTAATAAAGTTTGCTCAAATGAATCACTCTTCGTCGGAAATCGAACTTTTGAAAGC
Organism: Choristoneura rosaceana; assembly: GCA_037349165.1. Lineage (NCBI taxonomy): Eukaryota > Metazoa > Arthropoda > Insecta > Lepidoptera > Tortricidae > Choristoneura > Choristoneura rosaceana. Next base: position 3,602,020 of record JAZBNJ010000006.1, on the reverse strand, counting down.
TCATAAATTTAATTCCCTACCGAAAACTTTTAAAAAATTATCGCCTTTCGTAGACGATGCGGGCCTCTTGAGGGTGGGCGGTCGCCTATCTCGCACATCCGTCAACTACGGCGGACATTTCGACGTAACTCTCGGTCGTGGGCAGGGAATCAAAACTTACAAAGCGTACATCTGCGTCTTTGTATGCGCAGCTACTAAGGCTGTTCAAGTTTTCTGGGCAAGGTTGTCCCAAGAATACATGCATACGCTGCAGCAGCGAATTAAATGGCACGATAGGCAGGCTGCCCTAGAAAATGTCTATCCTGCTTTCCATTTACCTTTTTTATTTTTTTTCTATCGTTTAACCTAGTTAAAATACAGCGTATTTTGGTGGGCGGAAATGTTCAGTATTGCCACATGTCAGGAGCCTTTACCTCCTAATATTTTTATTCACGGTGGCCACACCTTAATTGTTAAAACTACCTACATCCGAATAACCGCTCCCCTCCACTTTTTCGTTAACAAAACCAGCTGACTCGTCAGCTGGAGCGCCATTCATTCTCTAATTTTCAATATTATTTTAAGAATTTGAATTGTAAGCAGCCGTTACGCTGCCCGAGCTTTGCAAGCTTTCCTTCAAACCGTACTTTCAAATATAACGTAAACTCAGTGCTGCTGCTGAAGCCTCCCTGCACCCCTGCGCTGATCTGAAGGCTAAGTACGACACCAGAGGTAAGAGTTGACAGTGATTCCGGAGGAGCTGAAGACTTCGAGCCAACGGTGCCCGTTACCGACGCCCTAAGATCCTGCCCTGCAGCAGGCGAGGAGTTACCAGGTGAGAGCTTTCTACAGTAGCCATTCTTTCGCGTGCTTTATTTATTTCATTTATTAATTTGTCGCGAGACGCCATATTTTGCTTCCGACACGTCCCTTCACCATCCCGACTTTCCTCTCGTTGCTTTTTCGAAATTCCTATACAGTCCACTTCCCCGTTCTCGCACATTCGGTGTTGTTTTAATTTTTCATAAAAAAATAACACTAGGCATCACTCCTTTTAATAACGCCTGCGAAGACACAAAAGACAAAAAAGCGCTGCAAAAACGCTGAATATTCGCCCGGTTGCCGAAAATAGTCTTGGTTTGATAGCTATCAGAACCTAGTTTTCCTATTAATCTTGTGTCAATTTACTGTCTACATTTTATAGAATACTTACTATTTGATACGTAGTTGGTAAGTATGCGTCCCTAAACGATGCATAATCAATTTACTGGACTATATTTTGTATCACATCCAGTGAGTTAAAATACTGAATGGAGGTGATACACTGGGAGTCAAATGTCCACTGGTTCACGTGACACAGGAGATATTAGAGCACATGATAACTTAATTAATATTAGTTTATTTATAAAATACATGCGTTTAGTTAAGAACAGTATTTTGTTACTAGTAAATTTATTATTGATATTATAATATTACTCGACAATAGTCAAAAGTCATTGCATTATATATAAATTTCAAATTATTTGTAGCAGTTCCTTCCTTAATACGTTTAAAATAATGAGTGCAATTGACTTCTATTATAAATTTTATCGAAGGAACTACTAAATAATCCTACACTGACACAAAAAATATCGACGTGGATTTTGTGTCAAAAATATAAAGTGTAATCTGTTCGCAGAGAGTAGATATAAAAGTCAGGGATTCAATCATTGTAGTCAAATGCGGCTAACTTTATAAAAAATAATAAAAAAAAGGTGAACACCCAAATGACATACTAGAAGCGCATTCCAAAACGAAAATTAAACGAGTCGCTAGTCCCAGACGTTATCATATTTATCAACTCTCCGCAAACAGTTGTCCAGGGGACGTAACCATGGCAACGAAGTAGAAAAGTTGGTCGACGCACTATTAATTCGTTAAACAGGGATGAAAACCCTGTGTTATTTAGATCTGAGACCAATTTCTCAAACTCAATTGAAAATGGTTGAGTTTTTTAACTATAGATTGATAGATTCTAGGTACACTTTTTGCCTGTACACGCAAAATAAAATGGCAGTTTAATTTGTAACATTCATAATGCTTAGGTACCTAAAAGCAATTTTAGCTTTTCTGTGGGCATTTCGTTATAGAAATCTTACATTTAATATCACTTATTATTATTGTTAATGGACGGAATACAAGTAAACATACTAAATTCATTTTCATGGGCAGTGAAAATTGAGAAATATTTTGAGCTTATGCCTATACTGAGACTGTTGTCTCTCTCGCACAAATAGTCGCATTCACCTCTGTCGAATGCTGATTAGGATTGCCACCATATGCGCATTAGACAACGCCCTGGTGCTGTCTAACGCGCTCCAGAGTCAGTCTCCTGGGTCACTGACTCCTGACTCACAGAGTCTCTGACTCCTCCCTCAGTCTCTGAGTCAGTCACAACAAAACGTGATGTGACGCTCAGCTCCGACTTTACCCCTTGATTTATTTTGGCAAATAGCGCCTTTTGCCTTGCGCCTAGAGCGTGCTCTTGCTGTATCCCAGGCAGACCACGTTCTCTTATAGTGTCTGGCCAAAGCGGTTTCGGTTCAATTAGGGTTTTCAGCAGAAAAATGACCGAAACCTGGACCGAAAGGAAAACTGAGTGAATGGGCTTTGGAGCAACGTCCTGTACCGCCTCCACTACATGAGGACCTGCTATTTGTTTGTGGCTACGTTGTTATAAAACATCAAAAAGAAAAATATACTCATAAAATTACAGAATCAAACTGTACTAGCTGTTGCTCGCAACTAGTGATCGTGGGTCGCCGAATTTACTTCAAACTACTTCGGCGAACGACCACCGCCTTTAGATTAGTCTGTCCGTTTACTGCGGCGGCCATATTAAGGCGGTGGCAGCTGTTGCTCGCCGAATGCGGCAGACTACCGTGTTCTTTACACTTTTGCGTTCGCCGCGTGCAGCATGCGGCTTTATACATTTTCCGGGATAAAAAGTAGCCAGTCCTTCCTCGGGACTACAACTATCCCTATACTGAATTAAGTCTAAATCGGTTCAGCGGTTGAAGCACGAAAAGGTAACAGACAGACAGACATAATTACTTTCACATTAAGGGATGGAGGGGTAGGAAGGGGGAATATTAAGGGAAGTAGGGATTTATTAGAGGTTAACCGCTGTAAGCTGCATCTGCATTAGAACTTTCTCACACTTAACTTACCTAACGAGTGAGTTTACTTAGACATGGTTGAATGTAGCGTAACACTGACTGAAGAATAGTATTAGAATTCACTTCGATTAGAAGACCATTGGGGTCATTGAACGGCGGATAAGTAAATGTTGTAACTTCAAAAGTAGCGTTCTCAAATCTGTCGTAATGTTTGCATAGTATGGTCGATTTTCGTAGTTCAGCGTTGAAGTTGTGACCTATTCCCTCCACTCTCTCGTAGCTTGGAAGGTACGGACTTCAGAAGATGTAAATGTGGTCATGCCTTGAGGACCTGTTGGAAGAAAGGAATTATAAATAGACATTACTTAATAAATTTTACACCAATATCGAAGTGAAGGTTTTTAATGGTGAGGGAGATGGATTCTAAAAAAGTTGCCAAATATAAAGCATCCAAACCAGTCCTAAGTCTTTGACTTGACTTGCTTTATCGATAATTGCAGTACGTCGAAACTCGAATGAATTCACAAATTCCAAGAAATATACCAACAACAATTCATACTTTTCTCGTTCTCCATATCAACTTATATTAAAAACCGGCCAAGAGCATGACGGACACGCCCAAAATAGGGTTCCGTAGCCATTATGAAAAAATTAAGTAATATTTTTCTAAGGTTTTCTTATTTTATACGAAATCTTTCAAGTTCAGGTATATTTTATACCTTAGGCTGCTATTTACTCTTAAACTACTTACTAATAATTATCAAGAAAACTTCACCATTATAGTTTTCGTTGTAAGTTTGATATACTTACTACCATCGACTTAGGTTATAAAGTCGATGCTTACTACCATACTTAATTTTTTCAAAATGTTCCACCCATCGGTTTAGATTTTAAAAGGGGAGACGCTCGATTTTATTGAAAATTTCCACTTTTGAAAAAAAAAATACTGAATCGAAAAATCGTTTTAGCAACCTCTTAATGATTTCAAGAGACCTATCCAACGATACCCCACCAGGGTGGATGAGGACAAAAAATCAACCCCACTTTACGTCTATGGGAGGTACGGCAAAAAATGTTTTAAATTTTTTATTGTACAATTGTGTCGGCATAGCTAACAGATACATTCCTGCAAAATTACAGCTTTCTAACATTGATAGTCCCTGAGCAAAGCCGCGGACGGACAGACAGACAGACATGGCGAAACTATAAGGGTTCCGTTTTTGCCATTTTGGCTCCGGAACCCTAAAAAACATGAAGACTTTAAAGCCCCAACCAACCTCTGACCCGGCGGCCTGGTTTCGGCGTGACGTCACCGTCGGGCGCTGTCCACTGCTCGACCACTTCGGTGGCGGAGCGAGCGAGCGAAGGCTGGCTGACCGAGCGGTGGAGCGAGTTGCGGGACCAAGGCCTACAAGAAGGAAAACTCCATTCAAAATCAAAATACAACTGATATTTATAAATGTGAAAGTTTGCGAGTGTCTTGTGTGTATGTTTGTTACTTTTTTGCGCTAAGTTGGTTACTCATTTGGATGATATAACAATAAATCAAACAACTAGAAGATGATAGTGCCACTACTGGATTTTTGGCGCATAAGATATAGTTGACAACCTTAGAGCGACTGCCGAGCGTAGGTCTGAAAAGTGGAGTACATACTGACTTCTAAACAATCTGTATTTTGTGCCGCACGACACGAACTTCGAATTTCGAGTTTCGTAGTAGCCCTGCTGTTTGATGGGATGATGAATAGAAACAGATTTGCAGTTTGACCAGTAACTACAAAATTAGGATGTGAAGAACTAAATTTACTTGTGACGGGTTGAATCAAATAATACTGCTTTTGGCGGTATAGATATGACCGGTTATAATAGTTGTCAAAATGTTGATTTTAATGTAACGTGTTAATTCCTGAAACTGTAGAAGTCCGACCCAGGGGCTACTACCAAATTCGAAAATCGAAGTTCGTATCGTACCTTCCCTCTTACTCTCGTATTAAATAATATAGGCGTCAGCGGGACGGCAAGATTAGAAGTTCGAATTCTACACTTCGTAGTAGAGAGGTCCTCAAGGATCCAGTGGGAGGTACTTACTGGTTCTGATGGAAGGGATGTTCGCTATCGCTCTCATCGTCGTAGTAGCGTCCGAGCTGCGTGCCCGCGGATACCTCCGAGTGACTGTCGGCCTCCTCACGAGCGTAGTCCACCATCATCTCCGACATAGACCTGTTGAAGACATCAAGTACAGGTGGGGGTAAATAATTTGACCCTGAAGGGTTTTTTTAAATTTTTTTTTATTCGATTGGATGGCAAACGAGCAAATGGGTCTTTTGATGGTGTGAGATCACCACCAGGGGCATTGCAGGTGCGTTGCCAACCTAGAGACCTAAGATGGGATACCTCAAGAGCCAGTAATTTCACCGGCTGACTTACTCTCCACGCCGAAACGCAACAGTGCAAGCACTGCTTCTTTACGGCAGGATTAGCGAGCAAGATAGTGGTAGCAATCCGGGCGGACCTTGCACAAGGTCCTACCACCTGCAGATTTATCGACATACCGTCTGTATCTCCAATTTAATATCTCCAATCAAATATCACCAATTCTGTACCTTCTCTATCGCATTCCTGAGCTCTGCATCTACGTGTAGGACCTTGCACGAGGTCCTACCACCTGCAAAAGGGTAACTTTGGCCCTTAGAATTAACTCGGTCCTGATTTTATTATTGCTCTTTCGATTCGCTCTTGCGAGGCTCTTTGCCATGTGATTGGTTAATTGATCGATCGCGTTTTTCGCGATACAAAGGGTTCCGTTTTGAGGGACGGAACCCTAAAAATGACCCTATCGTCCTCTTTCGATCATGAAACTACCGTGAGACTCACTCAAATTAAATGATACTGTAACGGATAACTCACGTCATAAATCGAGTTTAGCTCGACATGAGCAGAGCGGTGGCGCGCAGTGCGCGTTGCGGCAGCCGCCGAGTCGCGTGCTCCTGAGAAGAAGGGTTTCGAAATACCCCGAAACATGTCCAGCTAAACCAGATTTAAGACGTGAGTTATCCGTTACAATATCATTTAATATCTATCATCATCTTTATTACATTACAAGTAGTCCTCCCGTAGAGAAGCCCTCCGGACGATCAACCCCGGATTGTCCCGCAAGCTTCGCGGACTTAGGAGGGACCAGCTCCGACTGCATGGTCGGTGCTCTTACTGGACACGCCTTGCTAAACAAGCACTTACATAACTTAGGTGTTACAGACAGAGGAGAGAGAGAGGCAGAGGAGACAGCCACTCACATCCTTCTGAAATGCTCTGGTGTGGCGAACTACAAGGCACTACACCTCGGGTCACCGGGGTCACTGCAGGAAGTCACCGGCAACGTGAAGGGTCTGCTAGGCTTCCTCCAGGAGCTAGGCTGGCATGATTAGTGCCTACAGCCTAATCACTCAGAATAGACGCACTTACGGTCGATTCATCCTTCCGTGTCTTATCATGTAAACAAACACTTCTCGAAGACACAGTCACAGTTTTCTCTTGGATTACACAATAACCATCACTTAAAATGTTCCTGTATACTTAAAGAAACTCACAAAGTATTGAAATCAACCGAGTAACCACTGAAAAATATCATTTCTAATAAGATTGCCTTCAACAATTGACGGAACGAATGAATAACTTCAAAAATGTCTGACATTGCAATGTCTAAATTGTCTTTGGAACGGATTTCAAAGTATTGTTGGGAAACGACAACTTATCGAAATGGTACCTAATGGTGTTCAACCTTTGCCTTTTCCACTAGAGGAAAATTATATAAAATAAAAAGAGTTGAATCTAGAAATGTCAATCGTCTCGCTACTTCGCTCAATGTCCGTAACGTGTGCCCTTTTTGTGATATTTCTAACGACTTGGCTTACTTATGGATTTATTTACGTTAATAGCAAAATATCGGTCACGGTTTATGTATATTTTATCGACTTTTCCAATCACTAGTCATTGTCTATTACCACCTGTGACGTCACGTTTGTTTGCATGCTAAGACACGGAAGGATGAATCAACCGTAGACGTCGAGTTGCGGAAAATAGTCCGCCAATACCTATATATACCTAAGTAGCCCGTAACATCTTTACCTCATGTCGACGTGGTCGCTGCGGTACGACGAGCGCCGCGAGCGCCCCGGCTCACGGAGCGACGTCGCGTCGCTGTCGTATTCGTAAAGCGTGGGCAACGAGCTGCGGCGGGACCGAGAGTCCCACTCGCTCTTCTTCCTATAGCGATTCTGCAAAGAACATAACTCAAAAGAAGCACAAATTCTGCTGATTTAAATAAAAAATATATATAGCCTTATATTACTATGGAAGATTTTAATATGTACCTGGGCCAATCAACTTTTTTACCCACACTAATCTGTCCGCAACATTTTTCAAACAATTGAAGATTTTTGTACGTAAACATTTTTTTCTGTAATTTAATTATGGTGTACATGACTACATGCCACCTACGTAAGTTCAACCTATTATACCGTGAAATACCATGTTGGAAGTACGATTTTTTGGTAACGCTAGACACAATCTTAGTAACGCAGGAGACGCACAAAGTGTCGGTAAAATAGTTGATCAGTTAGATTAGGTGGGCCATAATCTATCTGACGGAATAAAAGGCATAATTTTTTTTAACAAGGAAACTACTTAATTTCTTTCTTCAAAATACCCATTACTATATTTACACGTGGTTCTACCACTTCGTTTGTATACAGTATAGGTGAAAAACTTAAGTAAATGACCTGAGGCCATATTGCCTAAAGTTTCTGGCGCTCGCGATCGCAATCAAATGACAGATCTCGTATATAAAAACTGTCATTAACGCCTATTGCTTACCTTGTTATTTTCTCGTTCTTATAATTGTTTTCCGTATCGCTTACTCTTTGTGGTGATACAATAAAGAGACATTGTCTTATATTATACCTTCGGCTTCTCAGGAGGCGGAGCCAGGATCCTAATAATGACCTCCCACTTGTGAGGAGTGTACAGCGGAGCAAACCGGTGGTCGTGAGCCACCCGGGAGAACTCCTCGCGGGTCGACGACCGCGCCAGCTCGCGCCGCAGAGTCGACTCGTGCGTGATGACTTCACGCCAGCGGAGTCGCTCCTCGCGCGTCAGACGGTGCACGCGCTCGGATTCCTGAAGAACCTGGGTAAAGATTGATGATAAGCAACTGGTGGTAGGCAACATAGGTCCAAGAGGGGCCCTGACATAGTAAAATAGAACAAGTATGATCATTCAATTTATGATTCCTGAAATAATCGCGATTAATACATGAAATAACTACCTTGAAAATAATAATGCTTAAATATACAGACAGACACATTTTAAGTAAGTTAAATAAATAGGTAACATTAACGATTACCCCCCTTATTCATAAAACTTAACAAGCCTATGTTAACTAACAAATGCTTTGTCCCTTTCTAACAAATACAAATGTCGAAGTGACAGATAAGGACAAACGAATTTTAGCGGCATTTTAACTAAAATAGGTTTGATTGTCGTTTATGAATAAGGGTGTACATTTATTAGCACTATTTAAGTCATAGAAGTACCTTTAAATTGAAATGTCATTGGTAGCACTCACGTAGCACTTGTTAGGGTTTTGCGATAGTCAGCCCTGTGTACCTTACGCACACATTGACGCGTGTACAGACGTCGTCGTGCCTATGTAGATTCAAGAACGCGTATTTTGTACGGCGCGGCCGCCCTGTGGTAAAATATTGCTTTCCTTTCTCAACTTACCTCATCCTGCGCTTCAGTCTTCAACACCCTAGTGAGCACGCTCCAGTTCTGGGGCACCGGTGGCTGAGGAGTAGGCTCCGGGACATCCTCATCGTCCTCCTCCCGATAGAGCGGGTTTCTGGCAGGAGGCAGCTCCGGAAGCAATGGGAGAGGTGACGGCTGGTACTGGGACTGCTTTATGAGCTCGGGGGAGAACAGATCTGGGCCACCTTTGCCTGTGAAAAGGTTGTAAATGGTTTATTGTTCTACGTCCGTAACACGCCCCCGTCCCACGTCTCTTCTGTATGGCTTGTGTTCAACCTATTTGTGATAACAGATCATCCTGGCCTATCATAATATTTAAATTGTGTATTGGAATATATATTCTGTCTCTCTTTATCTTTGTCACTCTATTAAAACTGGAACTATCAAATCTACTGCCTAATTTATTTAATCAAATAAATATCAGCTTGCGCCCAAAGCAGACAAAAGAGACGTAGCAGAGACGCCCTCGACCCGTGTCCGCCACGTCCCCGATGCGTCCCCGTCCCACGTCTCTTCTGTGTGGCTTGCGCCCAAAGCAGACAGAAGAGACGAGGTGGAGACGCCCTGGACCGGTGTCCGCCACGTCCCCGATACGTCCCCGTCCCACGTCTCTTCTGTGTGGCTTGCGCCCAAAGCAGACGGAAGAGACGAGGTGGAGACGCCCTGGACCGGTGTCCGCCACGTCCCCGGTGCGTCCCCGTCCCACGTCTTTTCTGTACGGCTTGCACCCATAGCAGATAGAAGAGACGTAGCGGAGAATCCCTCGACCCGTGTCCGCCACGTCCCCGATACGTCCCCGTCCCACGTCTCTTCTGTGTGGCTTGCGCCCAAAGCAGACAGAAGAGACGTAGCGGAGACGCCCTCGACCCGTGTCCGCCACGTCCTCGATGCGTCCCCGTCCCACGTCTCTTCTGTATGGCTTGCGCACAAAGCAGACAGAAGAGACGTAGCGGAGACGCCCTCGACCCGAGTCCGCCACGTCCCCGATGCGTCCCCGTCCCACGTCTCTTCTGTGTGGCTTGCGCCCAAAGCAGACAGAAGAGACGAGGTGGAGACGCCCTGGACCGGTGTCCGCCACGTCTCCGATGCGTCCCCGTCTCACGTCTATGGCTTGCGCCCACCGCAGAGCGTAGGCTACCTTTAGTTGAGGGAAGCGTAATTTTAGCTTATACTAGCTGTTGATCCTCACCGATATATTTCTGCGGCGGTAGTGACAGTGGAACTCGCTCCATCTTTGGCGTCAGGGTCATGCCGGACGCGCTGCTGATGTCCGAGAAGTTCTCCCATTGTGCTTCGGGAAGCGTATGGTTTCGGATGGTGACGTCGAACTGGGGTGGCGGCGGCGGCACCTTAGGGACGAGAAAAGTCAAAGTCAAAGTCAAAATATGAGGCTGGTGAGGTGCTGAGGTTTTCTATGAAATAGCTCATTTTTTCACCCCGATTTTCGTTTTGGTCCCATGCGAAAAGTTGTTCATTATGACCGTCTTTATCGCTTTTCGTTATTCCTGATCAGCGATTAAAAATCAGCGTGTATAGTACTTAAAATTACGATATCCTGCAAACCGAATGATCATGTGAATGTTACCACAGTAGCAAATATACTAAACGCAATGCTGCAAAAAACCGAACCCGCAAAAAATGGGACCACAAAACAGAGATAGTTCAGAAATCAATCTCCATACAAGTACGCTCGAGCAACGCACACATAGACACTGCTCACGGACACGATATCTCGGACCGGTTGGGACTAGTGCGAGCGTGAGTGCCATCCGCTTGAGACAAGCGTCTGTGAACTTTTTTATGCAATAATGGAGCAACAAAAAAAAGTTATTGTAACTGTTCAGTGGACGGTTGTTTAAATTAAATAATCGTGAATTTCGCCAATAACCAAATCGTCGCAAGATATTTTCTGTGACAAATTTATAATATAACAATGACATTAAAATTAAAATATTTTAGTTGTTAATTTATATTTCCATTCTTCCCGTTTTATTCTCAACAATAAATCAAACAACTAGATACGAGTGCCACTACCACAATAGGTTTTTGGTGCATAAGCTATAGTTGACAACCTTAGAGCGACCGCCGAGCGTAGGTATGAAAAGTGAAGTACATACAGGAGATTGACTTCTGAACTATCTATGGTTTGTGACGGGACGTTACCGTGGGAAAGGGCTCTTAGCGATAAGCGAATTCTGCTTAGACGGAGTCGCAGGCAACACCTAGTTCACTATATATACTTGGCAGGTATCTTATCTTTAGGGGTCCTTGCGGATACACTTCGACCCGTAGGGATCTTTTGTGTAAAACTATTTGGCAGGTAAGTTCATTATATTAATAGTTGTAAAATTAATTATGTCTACGTACCTAATAAATTTATTTTTATGTTTTTAAAGTCACACAATAAATAAGTTTTCTAGTTTAAAAATTATCTATTTATTTGTTTATTTATGTAGTCTTATGTACTAAATGGTGTGTAGTATGTCTTTATAACGGTCCGAGGGTTGCCGACGGTGCTGGCTGAAAATCAGCGCTGGGGTGTTTTTAACGCTTCAGCATTATGCTGAGCCAGTGTCCGATTCACAACCGCAATGACACATACCTTTGTGTTGTTTATTTGTACCTAATAATATTGTTGTCTTGCGTTGTGAATAAATGAATTTTCTTTCTTTCTTTCTTTCCATATACTTATATTATTCACCTGTTTATATTCCGTGACCAAACGCTTGTGACGTTCGATGTCTTCGATGGTTTTCTTCTCGGTAATTGTGCGAAGGAACACGTCGTCCACCACATGAGAAGTTATCTCCGGTTTTCTGCGGTAACACAATGGTATCTTCAATACAATTAGTTTTTTCACTTCTCATGCTTGTAAAGTTCGTGTTTATGCTGGATGTAGGCGACATAAAATGACTTTTTATGCGTTAGTGTATAAAATAAAATCTTCTTCGAAGACAAAGGCAATCAACCAAAAAGTTTCTACATATTTTTTGAAATATTTTTTTTATTTATATAAAACTAAAAATCAATCAATAAACTTTTTTTTTCTAAATTATAATACGTAGTAATGCGTGAAGAATTAAAGGTATGTACATAGTAAGTGATCTATAGGCATGACGACTGGGTTAAAAATACATCATTCTATTTAGTCCGACAACTAGATTATGGACAAAATATAGGACACGTATTTTTTGGTTTATCTATTTATTAAAAATCGACAAAGGTATAAATCATCAAACTTCCGGAGTGGGGGCCTCTGACGTCACTATAAGGTAAAAATCCTACCATATAGTGACGTCACTCGAAACTTCTAAGCACTGTATCCTCGTCATTTTTTGTTTGTCAAACAAAAGAAAAAATATGTGCATAATATTTTTAAACTATCCACCTGACGGACTAAACAGTTTTTTTCAGGCGTCTAGCCTATTGTTTCCACTGTTGCTATTTAAATTTTAAATTAAAAGCTGTTTATTTCAATAAAAAAATACACGTACATTTCATTAATTAACCACTAATCCTTAATTAATAGGATTGTTGCAGTCAATATTTATAATATATAACTTGATTATTTGGAATGAATGGATACAATAATTATAATTTTAATATATTTTTTACTTTGAGTAGGTAGGTATACAATTTTTATTTAAGGAGGTAGGTTTAACCATCGCACAAAGATATGTTTAATCTTGTTGTGTTTGCTATTCACAATTTCTTGCACAGTTTCAAATGGAAATTTATTAAGTATGCAAGGCATATTTAATTTCTTACCTGGCTGGCAGGATAGGAGTTTCCGGGATGGGTTCGAGGCTCTCAAGCAGTAGCTCGTGCTCCTCAGTCTCCAGACGCTCGCTCATCACGGGCGGTGGTGGCGGCTTCTGCAATCACCAATAGTAATGTCAACCCCGACGCAAAATGAAGTTTTATAGCCCATTATTTTCGTTTTCTTAATTTATTTAATAGAAATAGAAAATAGAAATAGAAAAACGTTTATTCGCACTTCACAAATTACATAAATACACAAAATAAACAAGTATAAAGTAATGACAGTATTTGCGAAATCGCGAAACCATCAATCAGGCATTACTTTACATAGATTCAATCAATGAACTGAAACCATTATTTTGATTACCCGCGACCGTATGATAGCTATTTATGCAAGAAATGTGTGTTCAGGCAGTCCCTTCACCTCCACACTGTAAGAACACACAAATCCAACAAATCCATCTATTACCACCACCGCACTAAAGTACAATTCAATAGAATCTAACATTTTTCTACACATTTAACACACCCTAACGTGGGCACGCTTGATTATATATGTCCCTGTTGTTGCAATTATCATCTAAAAGGAATAAAAAAAGAATAAAAGTCACATCACAAAGCCTTAGGCAACCCGGTGTTCATATTAGAAGGCTGGAAGTATCTACAGGATTGCTAGATTCTATTGAATTGGAGTATACACTGACTTGTTTCGAACTACATCTGGTAGCATTGTGAACGGTTGTGTTGTTCTGAAGATGAGCTCTGTTAGAGTCCGAGATGTGTCAGTGTAGTTTGGTGGTGCTGATAGATGGTTTTGTGTGATTTGGGTGTCTTCTAGGAACTAAAACACATTTCTTGCATAAACTTAGCTATCATAAGGTCGCGGGTGAGTAAAGTAAGTAATTGTTTCAATTCATTGTTGTTTTCTTCTAAATCCCGATGCTTTTGATCAGAGTGAGATTAACTATACGGCAGAGTAGGCCGTCCCAGGACCCCGCGTAATCTAGCGGCCACGCGCGTGCACAAACCGAAATGGAAATGTTATTTTTCTCAAAAATGTCCGTAACAGTCTACATTATTCCTTACATATCAGAAGGCTAAATGCGTAGTTTATGGTTTGCGAGAAATGAGAAATTAAAAAGATTGCAGATTGTTGTGAGGTGGGGGCCCTATAAGGCAGGGGCCCCGTGAGATGGGACCCCGTGAGGTGGGGGCTCGAAAAGGGGTCTTGTGCACGGATCCCATGTACTCTTATAACAAAGACGGTACCCATTACTTACTTGTTCGTGAATTCGAAAACGGAAAGTTGCCGGATAGAATTACGTAACTTTTTTTTTGGTTTCGATGTGTTTGAACAGTGAGGTCTTACCTTAATATGGAACATCCTGGCGTGTGACCGGTCAGTGACCTCGGTGACTGAGTGTGTGTCCGTCATCTCAGTGTTAAGTGACACGATGGAGCGCGGGCGCCGTGACCACTCCTGGTTAGTTGTGATTGGTTGATGTTAGAATGAAGTGCGGTATGAATGGTCGAATGATTCAAATGACGTTAACTGGTTCGTTTTGGATGGCGTTTCGAGAGATACGTCATGATTGGTTCTTTGGAGTCTTTTTGTATTTTTATTTCAACTCCAAATTTGTTACTTTTACGGGTATCCCGTGAAACCATATCGAAAATACAAACTGAGATATGGATGCACAGAAAAACCAGAAGCCGTCGGGTAAAAAGAAACTAACGCTGGGAATTGAATCCAGGTCCTCAGCAATCCGTGCTGCGTGCTATAACCCGTACACCATCGCTGGACAGGAATCTAGAGACGAATTTTTTAGCGGAACATAGATGTCGCTAGTGTTGCTGCTTAAGTAGCGTAGTAGAAAAAAGCAACCTAAGATATGTGTGCATAGGAAAAATTCGTGTCTAGATTCCTGTCCAGCGGTGGTGTAGGGGTTACAGCACGCAGCACGGATTGCTGTGAACCTGCGTCCAGTTCCCAGCGCTGGTCTCTTTTACTGATTTTTCTGTGCATCCATGTGTCAGTTTGTATTTTCAAGTGAACAATATTAACACACACAAATCCAAACACATAATTAGTGAAACAGTTGGAACAAAGGGCGAAGCTTACATTTAAAAAAAACTGAAATCTATGAGTCCGCAAAATTACTCGTGCTTCCGAATTCATACGCAGATGGAATCAATACACCTCTTTCATTTTCTTTATCTGACTTTGGGGGCCCCGTGGGATCGGGCCCCATTTGGCGGCGGCCCCATGGGTTAAGGCCCCATAAGGCAGGAGCCCCGTGGAACGGGACGCCGTGAGGTGGGGGCCACCCGTAAGGGTACTATTGGGAACGGTCCCCGTGTACAAACACGATACCGTTACTCGTACTTATATATTCGTGAATTCGGAAAGCCGAAGAGAATTACTTTGATTAATATTTTTTTAAAGCATTTTTTTAAGTATAAACTGCGCCCAATACACTAACGTGCAAAAATAACGGTCAGTCTTATTTTTTCCCACACAGTATACCTAGTGCGAAACTGATCTGTAATATTTCCACGTCACTAATCAGTGTAGAACCAACTGAATCGTGATTGATCCACTGTGGAACCTTTCCGTTGTAAAAGTCATAGTGACATCGCTTTGCTTGACAAGGAAATTCTTTGTTTTTGACACTTACTGTGAAAAAGTTCTACAGTGGGTCAGGAATCAAACGATTGGACTGTACACAAATTACAGTCAAATCAAAACACTGAAATGAAACCATTATTACTGTTAATATTTTTATGATAACTAACATACATCGAGACTTAACTACAACATATTTATTGCTAAAACACCTCGTTTCGCCCTCATTGCAGGGGCCATGGTCACAAAATGATTAGGATATCACGTTCGTTTAGGCGCGCGATTTTCGGACTAACCGCAAATAAATTTCCTGTGCCAACCGGCGTATTATTATAATTAAGGCCTCTACCAACAACAACGTATAATAACTTGACCGTAACGTAACAGTAACGTATCAGGCACGGAATGTAACGCGACAGCGACGATTGGTTAAGAAACTAGAGGGCATAGTTTCATACTTTTCAATACAAAGAATATTATTTTTGATTGACATTTTGACCTACAATTTTGGCAATAAATATAGAAGTGTTAAGTCCTAATATATTAGTTATGTATGGGTGAGAGTCACAAATATTTAAAACACTATATTGTAATTTCAATGCAGTTTATGGTCGTGTTCATGAGTCCTCAAAATTAATTTATTTTAGTAAATGTGCGATTTATGAAATGCCAATTAATGAGAGGTAATTTTGAATGTGCACATACTCGTTATTACTTAATAACAATTCACCGGTTAATACTCAGTCTCTAATAATATAACTCCTAGTCAAATATGACCTCCTGGTACTATTAGGTAGACTATTTAGAGAACTTGTGTTAGGATTACGGACAAGTGACCATGTAACCAATACTCAGCCATTTCCTTTTCATTTCAAACCTTGTGAACTCCTAATCTCCTGGTGATATTATGGAATTTGGCTGGAGCGCTCTGCCAATAAGACCCCGTACGCACTATGCGGCTAGCCGCGCGGTTTGAGCGTGCCGTCCCTCTTCAAAATATCGCCTGAGAAAGAGACGGTGCGCTAAAACCGCGCGGTTCGCCGTATAGTGCGTACTCGGCCTAAGGCTGGTTTGAGGACTTGTGTTCATATCTCATTGAATAATTTTATGTCACAGATAAATGTGACGCCGTCTTCGTTTGTTTTGTCCGAATAAACCGAGACAAATCACAATATCAATCACATATCAATGAGCGGTGAAACCGACCCTGAGTGACATTGTCGGCACTGCTACCTGTGAGCGCCAATTGCTACTAACCACTCACTTGCTTTTGGTAACTAGAGTTAGAGCTCTTATTTGTCATATTAATAGAGTTCAACTCAAAATTCGAAGCAAGTGAGTGGTTATACCATCGTAAACCCAGCTCGTTACTCGTTTAGCCAGACTACCGTCTAGCTTATGTCCTCCTGGTACCTGTCTCTCCCGGCTGACCTGCGAGTAGAGGGCGGCAGGGCGGGGCGGGCGCGCCGGCGGGGGCAAGTGGGCTTGCCTCGCCGGCAGGGGGAGAGCCGCGGGTGATACCGTGCGGACGGACTCCTGGCGCTCATGTTCCTCTAGTAGTGTCATTTGCCTGATGAAGAACAGTTTATGAACAATCAAAACAGCAATCAACACAGATATAGATTATACTAGATAACGCAAACACGAAAACCGCCCGTGTCACTTTTTTATAATCTACTGTGATGTCTCAAGAGCGAATTAGCGATGTGGATTCCGCGATTCTGATTTTTTTTTGTGAGACCCGGAACTCTAAAAAACTGGTTCTATCTAAAATGTTTCGTGAAAAAAATCACCAGTTTTACCAGAAAATACATATTTTCTTTACTGGCATGATACACCGATCATTTTTACGAGTTTATTCGTGTCCAACAATACAATTATTATTTTTTGCACACCACAAATCAGAACAATAATCCCAGCCAGCATCATTATTTCTCATTCTGAATTAGAGGTGTGAAAAATTTCCTTCCGCCCCGGGCCAGCGATCAGGGAAAGGACTGGATGTAGTACTTTATACTTCAACTATTACTAAAATGCGTCACCGCGACATTAGTAGTGTGCGTATCGCGTGACATAACCGTTCAGCTGCAAGAGATCCTGGCAATGTAGTGCTATACTTTTTCCGCGCACAGTAACCTCGTATCGCTTGCCTGTACGCTCCAAAATAGGCAAATGTGGGCATGCGTATTCGATGCATTATGTCATTGTCATGTACAGTCAGCTGCAGAGAAAAGGTACCCCCCTGTAACGGCGGTATCCATACTACCGCCATTACAGGGGGGTACCCTTTCTCTGCAGCTCACAGTACATGGATGGATATGAATGTAGTTTTTTTCTCACGAAATGTATTTAAAGGTATACTCATGAAATATAATTCAGAATGTTTTCTGGTATCACTCTTACACGTTTTTATTATGCAAGTCGGCATTTTTGCAATATTAAAGACACGAGAAACATTGCAATATTACGGGCCCTCACGGTGGCTGTCAACGTCAGACTGTGCGGGCGATGGGTGGAGTTTTTAAATGAGGGCTATCGTTTTTTATCTCACTAGATGGCGCCACTGTTGCGTGAAGTTTTTAAAAGTCTGTTATAACGGGCGTGAAAACAAAGTTTAGATTAAAATCATATTTAATACATCTTAAAACAGTACCATAAAAATATCGAGCAACCATAATATTGCGTAATCCCGTTTTGTTCGGAAAAAAGGGAGGACAAAAGTTTTCGATAGACAAAACTGTCTCAAACAGACGTTCATTGCCCCTTATCGCATAATTGCCATAATTAATTTCAGGTAATGCAAAATATTCACAAAATTATTCTAATTATAAATACACCCGCGTAGCTCACCCAAAAACTATGAAATTTGACATTTCGTTGACCTCACGCTACACTAGCGCCTCTAGCGGAAAATTCATTCGCGATAGCCCTCATTGGGTGGAGTTTTCATGGAACGCGACTCAGACGTACTTGCTACATCCAGTCCTTTCTCTGATCGCTGCCCCGGGCTGATCCCCACCAGTGTTGCCAATGCTACGGCAATTACCGTGTTCTACGGCTTTCAACCCAAAAAATCACAAAATCAACGGCCTACGGCTGCAACCCTGGGGCCGTTGTAGATTCTACGGCTTTTCGCAAATTTACGATTGTTGATTTGTTTATTTATAACAAATTGACTTTTAGAGCATTCGACTGTCATTAGTGTACTGACGGGTTACTCCGATGCACGAAATTCGACCGTCGTATAGTGCCGTCCCGCTCATCCAAATATTGCTTGATAAGAGATCGAAAGAAACGGCACTATACGATACTCAATACTCAATATTTTATTGCTTTTCCACAACAATTGTGAGACACGTTTGGCGGTATCTCCATACGCGTCTCACGTGTAGCTGCATGCCTTAACGTCGGTCAACTTTCCTAGTAGTGTAAAACCGGTTTAATAAAAGTTAAAAACCAAAAACAGCGCCATTTGGCTAATGTTGATAAGTGTTTCTAGTTTTAAGGAGTGACACGGCCCACCGTTGGTCTTTTTCCATATAAACACAGCTTTTTTATCTAATGTATACGGCCGCCTAAAAATTTGCATTGGCAACACTGATCCCCACGCTAAGCCACTGTCGTTATCCCTCTCGTTCTCACCTGATGCTGCCTCCGTCAGTCTCGGTGGCGGTGATGGTGGACGGCGGCGACGGCGGCGCGGGCGGCCGCTGGACTCGGACCCGCACGTCAAACGCCGGCGGCGCCGCTGCGTGCAACCGAGCGTTAGCGGCGCTGGCTTCGCGCGTCTCACCGTACCCTGTTAGTGTTTTAGTGGTGTTAGGTCAGGGCGTAGTTAGGGGTGACAGTCTTTACCGGCCCAGTCATGGAAATGACCGGTTGGCCGAGTGGTTAGAGAACCTGACTATGAAGCTCGAGGTCCCGGGTTCGAATCCCGGCCGGGGCAGATATTTGTATGAATAATGCGAATGTTTGTTCTCGGGTTCTTGGATGTTTAATATGTATTTAAGTATGTGGGCCAATCAACTATTTTACCGACACTTTAGGCGTCTCCTGCGTTACCAAAATTGTCTCTGGCGTTACCAAAAAATCGTACTTCCAAAGAGATATATGAACCTACATAGGATGGCATGTATTCAAGTATACCATCTATTAAATTACAGAAAAAACATGTTTACTTACAAAAATCTGCAATTGTTTGAAAAATGTCGCGGACAGATTAGTGTCGGTAAAAAAGTTGATAAACCCAAGTATTTATCCATATAAGTATGTTTATCCATTACCTGGTGTCCCTAGTACAAGCTTTGCTTAGTTTGGGACTAGGTCAATTGGTGGCAAGTGTCCCATGATATTAAAAAATTAAAAATTAATTCCTTTACAAAGTCATAGACTTTTAGTACGTTTTGAAACCAAAGCACTAAGCAGACAAGTGCATATCAAATTACACTTACTTAACATGATAACAAGGGTTAACTCGGGGGTTTTCCAACTTTTTGTTGGTTAGGTTAGGTTAGTTTAATATCAACTCTGAAGAAATTATTATTTCAGAAATAAATTACTTTATGGCAAATGAAAATTCTAGAAAATGATACATTCGGGCATATAAAATTCGGGAAAACGATAGAGAACCTCAAGCGATATTTCACCTGTCTTTTAGCCCTCATTCTAAGTTCGTAGTGTGAATCCATCCAGAACCCGTATTGCCTGACATTAGCGATCCCACTCACCATCTCTCTCTACCCTCGTCTGACACCATGTGACAGAAAGAAATGATGAAAATGATTGATTCAATAAGGCCTCTGGTAAGTTTTAACCCTTTCGTTCCAGATGACGAGTTAACTCGTCTTGTGCGATGTGCTCTCAGATCCGGTAGACGAGTAAACTCGTCTTAAAAAAAATAACATTACATCCTAGATTAGGGCAATCGACAGTCACTTGCACAACCGGACACATAGCTTCTGTACTCTTAGTCTTGAGCCATATTTATTTGCTGCAGTTATTTTAATGTTAACTAGTGAATAAACTTATTAGTCTACCCCAAGAATATTCGTTACGCATTTGTGTCTAAATAGTTACGTTTTGAACAAACAACATGGAGAAAAATAACTGTAAGTACCAAGCCAACGAGTTATCTCGTCTACCGGCTCTGAAAAGTCGTCTTTCGGACGTAAGAGCATCATTTCTGTGAACGAGTTAACTCGCCTACAGGACTGAGGAGCAGGTACCAATTCACTGAATATGGAAAACTCGGTAGATTTTGTCTATGGCTTTGCCGGAACGTAAGGGTTAAGACCACGAGCCCCACTTACCCTCGCTTTGGTACGACTCGTCAATCATGAACGCCTGGTTGGTATGCGCGTGATCGGCTTCACTCGGTGTCTCGGAAGGATAATCGGAAGGAATCGTGTCGGAAGCGACGCTTGCGCTCTCAGCTTCGGCTGCCACCGGATACACGGGGTGGGCTCGGGGGATTTTCACTTCTGTGGAGAACAACAGATGAGTCAAACAACTTTTTAGTGTAGCTTATTGCCCCTTGAAAGACGTCGACTGCTGGACATAGGCCTCCCTAAGGCTCTCCACTCAGACCGGTCTTGTGCTTTCCGCATCCACTTCGATCCCGCGATCTTGACCAAGCCGTCGCTCCATCTTATTGGAGGCCTACCGACAGCTCATCTCCCGGTCCGCGGACGCCAGTCGAGAACCTTCTGACCTCATCGGCCATTAGTCCTGCGAGCAATGTGCCCCGCCCACTGGCACTTTAGTTTCGCAATTCTTCGGGCTATGTCGGTCACCTTAGTTCTACTGCGGATGTCATCACTGACTCACTGAGACACTTATTAAAAGTATGATTGTATGCTTTACAGAACCACATAAAATTTGGCAGTTGCGACAGTTCAAAGACAATTTCTTCAGAGTCTCCTTAGCATGCTAAAAGATAACATTGCAAACATTTTCCTATGAAATTGTATCACTCATATCTTCTGAGTCACGGGACAGAATAACAGCCATAACAGCATATAAAATTGGGTTTACCCAGGTACAGATGTAATGAATAATCCGTTTCCATACTCATCTTCATCATCAGCCGGAAAACGCTCACTGCTGAACAAAGGCCTCCCCCTTAAAGGCCTAACAACTGGCCACTTGCATCACGGTCCACCTATTGGGAGGCCTGCCAACGCTTCGTCTTCCGGTTCGTAGTCACCACTTGACTTTTCTGCCCCAACGGTTATCTGTTCTGTCAAGTTTGCCAAGCGCGGCGCGTATTGGCAACCAACCCTCATAAACCCTGTAATGAAAGTAAGCCGCTTCCAACCGATGCAACTGGAGGTCTATAGGGGAGGCCTATGTCTAACAGTGGACGTCCTACAGCTGATGGTTATGACTATTGACAAAAGTCTCACAAGCAACGTATTACTCAGCATGTTTTCCAAACTTATAAAGATCTGAAGATACTTAAGCCAGTACCTTGAATGCTCTCCCTGCTGACTATAGAAGCTGAAGAGTCATCTATCAATCTCCTGGGAGCTGGTAAGGCGCGTCTTCTCAGGCAGAGGTAAGACACTCCTAAGCCCAGGAGAAGCAGCGTCAGGAACAGGATGGCGCAGATGATCATCAGGATGTGGGTGCCAGCTAGCGGAGCTTTGGCTGGCAGTGGACCCTTTTCCGGACTGGAATGAGAAGGTTCGTGGATTAAAAAGCAGTTCAGGCTGGTTCAATCGAGGATATAACTACAAGTGAACTTTTTTTTTATTCGACTGGATGGAAAACGAGCAAGTGGGTCTCCTGATGATAAAAGATCACGATCGCCCATAAACATGTGCAACACCAGGGGTATTTCAGATGCGTTGCCAACCTAGAGGCTTAAGATGGGATACCTCAAGTGCCAGTAATTTCACCGGCTGTCTTGCTCTCCACGCCGAAACACGACAGTGCAAGGATCACACCACTAGGCCAAGGGTTTTGCTGATCGCATTAAAATTATCTGTATATAATAATATAAATCTATCAAACATATATAAACATACAAACACACACACTCAGCTATCTTCTTGTATAAATCTTCAATAAATAAACAGAATCTCGGAAAAGACTCCAACGATTTCGATGAAATTTGGTATGTGGGGGTTTCCGGGAATGACGAATCGATCTAGCCATGTTCTGTTTCTGGAAAAACGCTTACTATCGAGTTTTAGCTCCAGCAAAGCTCGGTCACCGGTGTGTTCTCACTAGTTCTATTGACAGTACCATTTTAGAACTCTATTCTAGTACTGTCAATAGAACTAGTGGGAACACACCCGGTACTAATTACTTACATGTTGATGAGCGGATTGAAGAACGGTTTCGGCACAATTGGTGGTGGATATCGGCACACAATCGTGATCACTTCGTCACCATCCATCTCCAGGCCAGGGTGGAATCTCACCACGATATTGTTCGTGAAGACTCGCAGGGGATCCTAGAACATAAGGGTGGGTTATTCAACCGACTTTGAATGTACATAGCTAATACATTGTTAATTAAATAGCTGTAAACCCGAAATTTGTTCAGAATCGAGAGGAGAATCGAATAACCAAATAAGTCAAACTAAAAAACAAAAGTAAGCAAGTAAAGTAAGTACTTTACTTACTTTACTGTGCCCAGTCTAAAAATTTGGAAAGGTATAACACCAATCAAATGTTTTAGCGAGGTTGCATAATTATTTAGATAATTAAAACTGGTCCTTTTTTCTTGATAAATAAGCAAAGCACAACTGGCAAGCACAGATTACTGAGTAGACTGAATATTTTATGAACTAATTAAAGTATTTTTGTTGGTTGCGCTCGCATTGCAATGGCATATCGTCACTACTTTGAAAAAAGCTCATACCTCTAAATTGATACTTTTCTCAGTGAACTTTATGAACATTATTTTAAAGGTAAATTTTGTTTTCTAATTGATTTGAGATACGAGATTTTTTCAAAGTAATGACGATATAGTGAACATGTTTTAGGCAACTGAAGAGAGAAGCGCGTTGGGTACATATCTTCGAAAATAAACATTTCGCAGCTAGCGTAAGCTTTGCCATGCCATACTAAACATCGTGTACTGTCGTTTCGCATATTTTTCCCAATATTTCATTTCGCAGATGTTTCTTTTCCCAAGTATAATTTTTTTCCGAAACTAAATATTTTTCTCTGAATATTTTCTTATGCTTTTATAGAGCGCAGTAGGTTAGGTTAGATTTGTTTTATGAAAATTCTTATCACTATTTTTTTTTAAATACGTTATACAGAAATAAAGTAAGATAAAATAAAAATGCACGGCCCAAAAACTAAATCGTGTTATCAATAGTAACAGCGTCACACAAATTTCAATCCCACACCACGATGAAAAAACAAATGTCAGTCTCGCAAATTAAAAAATTAAATAACTGCCAGAGTGTTATTTTTTCAAATCCTATTATTGATTTTTTAATTTTCTTTTTATGAGTGGCCAGTTCCAGAAACTTTCAGTATGCCCTAAGTACATACACGCATTGGCCAATATCGTAATTAATAAAATCGCAAAGCAGTGAAACACATAAAATTATGAATAAATAGTCTACTAAATAGGTATGTACTAGATAGGTACGCATGTAAGCTTAATTTAAGTTAAAGGGGAACGAATGAAAATTTTAAAAACGCTTGAAACTTTTTTATCGATAGGAATAACCTTTCTAATTCACAGAAAAAAATATCAGATTGTTAAGTCGCATCAATTAATTTTTGAAAATGAAAGAGTTTTCTTTACTGTGATAGACTTTTATATTCTTTAAAAACGAACAAATGTTTATTAACGGTTATTAAAGAAAATAAAAGTCTACCACGCATTATTGCAGTAGGTATAGGTAAAAAACAAGTAAAGGACCTGTTGTATGTAGTGGTGCACAGAATTGATATGGAGCTTAAGTCATTTTGCGAATTTGGAACGTCAATTTGTTTATATGGACAAGTTACTACTACATACAACAGGTCCTTTACTTAAGTTTTTCACCGATAGACACATTAACTAATATATCAACAACAGTTCTATCCAACCACATTTTTAATTTCCATTCAATTGTTATGGAACAATCGAGGAAAACTAACAAAAATGCAACGTTGCCAGTTCAGCAGGTATACTCCTAAATTAAGTCTTGGATTTACCTGTCTGGTCCCGCATCCCTTGAGAGGCAGTTCCAGCTTGTAGGAGGTCGCACCCTTGCCTACCACCTGGCAGGCGGAGTGCCGGTCGAAATCCGCATACGCGATGCCGTAGAATTTTTCGTTGAACTTCAGTTCCATCTGTAACAATCATCCTTATCATTATTTGTTACTAGCTTATGCCCGCGACTTCGTCTGCGCGGACCTAGGTTATCGCACGGTGGCGCCCCCTACCGGAATAAAAAGTATCCTATGTTGATCCTTGGGGCTTAAACTATCTCTATACTAAATTTCATCAAAATCGGTTCAGCGGTTTCGACGTGAAAGCGTAACAGACAGACAGACAGACAGAGTTACTTTCGCATTTATAATATTATAGTAGGGATTAGCGTTTACCCGCGGCTTCGCACGCGTTATTAGTCCAAAATTTTAATCCTTTCCCATGAGAACATCGGGATAAAAAGCATCTTGTATTATTCTAGACTTCCAGCTACCTACATACCAAATTGCATGACTCTAAGCTCAGCGGTTGTTATTTAGAGATTTAATCACTATCCCGTGGGAATATCGGAATAAAAAGTATCCTATGTTTTAATCCAGGTTGTAATACAAACATACTCACTCACTCACAAACTTTCACATTTATAATATTAGTAGGATTAGTTATTATTATAAAAGGCTTTTATTATTAGACGACCGGATAGCCGAAGTAAGCGAACCTGACTATGAAGCTTCAGGTCCCTAGTTCGATCCCCGGTCCGGGCAGATATTTTTGTTTGTTGAATGTTTGATCTCAAGTCTCGTTTAGTACGTATTTTTAAAAAAAGACATTTATTGCCACATCAAAAAAAATACAATGAACATAACAGAAAGGGAAATACCGACCCTTTTTTCGTGTACATGCCCATAGAAGCTCCTGTCAGTTTACAAGGAAAATTATAACGGCTTATTATTATTGAAAATTATTAGTACGAGTAGTTTCATATACCTAAACTTAGAAGATTCCGTACACAATACGAAATCCTTAGAACAATATTAGGCTATTCAAATTCAAATTCAAATTCAAATCATTTATTCAGCAAATAGACCGCAATGGGCACTTTTACACGTCATTTTTTTAAACTACCAGCGCTTTCGGAAAGACCATCATTGCCAAGAAGAATGCGCCGCAAGAAACTTGGCAGAAAGTCATTTTTTCAAAATAAAATAATTACAAATAAAATACTTAAAAACTACAGTATACAATTAAAGAGAAAATTACAATAATAATAATACAGGGATGTATGGGGTCCCTTAGTTACAAAACTGAAAACTAACAGCTACGGAACCCTATCTTGGTATATATTATGAGAAGGAGGCAAACGAGCCAGCGGGACCTGATGGGAAATCACCAACTACTCAAGAGCCATAGTCCGTGGCCGGCCTTTTACGAAAGCTCCCTTCCCCCTTTTTCCCCCCTTCCCGAGCTCTAATCAGTTATGCATCACGTTTAACTCTAAGGCAAATAGTGCACAGTTACTCGGTATGCGATCCGCTACGTAAAACCGTTAATCTTTGACAGCCGTTTAAGCCCAGGCGAAGGTTCAACTTTTGTTTTACTCTATTATCTACGTAACAGTTTGGGTTATAATCAGACATCGGAATTGATGGTAAATTTTAAAAACAAATAAGTTCCAGTAGCGATAAACTCAACTGTCGATATACTTTCCTTTCCTATAATAATGATTGCTCGAAGTTTTGTTTGTAAAAATAGAATATGTCTCTATCATAGCGTTTCTAACCTGTTTTTTTTTATTCGACTGGAAGGCAACAAGCAAGTGGGTCTCCTGGTGGTAAGAGATCACCACTGCCCATAAGCATCTGGGTATTTGGCGCTATCCCGCGGGAACTATTCAATTTTCCGGGATAAAAACTATCCTGTGTCCTTCCCCGGGACTCAAACTACACGTATATCGAATTTCATCTAAATCGGTTCACCGGTTTATATGATGAAGTAACAAACGAAAAACAGACTTATAAACTTTCGCATTTTGTAATATTAGTGTGATGAAGACCATTTGACTGTTAAACCTCTATGACAGGCAAGGGACAAACGGAACGTTAGTGTCAGCAATAGGTACAGCTCCGTTAAGGTACGGAGCCCTAAAGAGTTCTTCTTCTCTTTTATAAAATATGGCTTTCTGTCCTTATTAGGACAATTTCGCCAGTGTCAAAGTACTCTCTTTGAGAGGGACGTTGTTCGGTAGTTGTAGTTTTTGCAACTTGATAGTTAAAATTCCAGAAACCACGTGGAGACAACTTGCGCATTAAAAAATGGCAGACACGAGAGCAATATAGAATTTTGTGATCACTGTTCACTGTTAAGGTTAATCGCCGCATAAAACACTATCAAAATTATACTTCAACTAGCCAAAGAAACAGAAATAGCAAAATTATATATTGTCTACATCCGCCATGTTCGAATGCCACAAATCGAATCGCCCTAAAGAGTTAGAGGGCGTTTTAGCAGCGATTTTTTTTGTCATTGGTGTCTTCGCAGGCGTTATTAAAAGGGGTGATGCCCAATGTTTTTTTTAAGAAAAATTCAAACAACACCTAAACTGTATTTAGCGTGATTAAAATTCTTGTGACTTGTCTTTCCGTTGTGCTGTATAAACGTGGGACGCTAATGACGTTTGACCGCGCGGTCAAAACGCTCCAATATTTGCCCTAGAAAAGCACCAACCTGCATAGACCCAGCCGCGCAGTTCAATGCTGCTTTCGTCCTGTTCAGGAATATAACAGGACTCAAATCGTCCAACTTTGTGACCTGAAACAAATGAAAATACGTGTAAGTACACACTTTTGAACATGGAACTATCATGAGAGATACTCCTATTCAATAAATGATATCCCACCAAAAACATTCTGTAAAAAAGTAGCCAAGTCTCGATGTGTTAATCACTAAAAAGTAATGAAATCTAGACAAAGTCGTGCCAAGTCTAAGGTTCCTTACTACGATTTCTTTCTTATTATAGTTAATGTTGTGTGACTTGGCCGTTGACTTGTACCCACTCACGTATAAAGAATGTTGAGTCTTAAGTCTTATCTTGAGTGAGTTGAGTCCGACTCACACTTCACCGGTTTTCTTTTCTATCTCGGATAAAAAACCTGGAGGGCTACTACGAAGTTCGTACCGCACCGTCTCTCTCACTCTCATGTTAAATTATATAAGCGTCAGCGGGACGGCGAGATACGAATTTTACGAGTCGTAAGGCCAGACGCTAAGCAAATTACAGAGCCACTTAACACGTACATACAATTATTTGTATGAAATTCCCGAGCCCGTACATAGCGCCGCAGAGCCTAAAGGTTCTTAATTCTATATTTAGCTGCATACGCGCCGGCGCATAAATCTAAAACACTAATTATTCCTTGAGGCTTATTCTTGGAGTATGTTTCCATAGCTCACCACCGCGCGGCACGTTTCATAAATATTTATATGAAGTCTGCGAATTTATCGTTTCATCGAACCGGTCCTTTCAAGTTTTTTAACTTTTTATGAAAACTCATTACCAATATTAAATTGTATTCTGAATGAAATAAATATTTAAGCGTATTATGGTAGATTTAAAAAAAAATGGAATAGAAGTAAAGTTATTGTAAGTGTACGAGTAAATAAAGCATTATTAAATACTAGCTTTTGCCCGCGGCTCCGTCCGCGTGGTATTCGGTTATCGCGCGCTGTTCCCTCGGGAACTGTGCATTTTTCCGGGATAAAAAATAGCCTATGTCACTCTCGGGCCCCATAAACTATCTCTATGCCAAAAAACACGTCGATCCGTCGCTCCGTTACGGCGTGAAAGACGGACAAACACAAACACACTTTCGCGATGTATAATGCATGTGTGTGCATGATACAATCACAAATAAAATAATTATGTCCAATAATGCGGTAAAATATAAAAAATTAAGTACTTTTATCATATATCAAAGTTCTCGCGACTTGACCTTCCATCTGTAGTGCAATGGAATATTAATAACGTTAAAAGGGGTGTCAAAACGGTGAAACGGCCCTGTGCTACGGAGCGTAAAATTTGGACTTCATATCCTGCTGTCCTGCTTACGCTAATATTATTTAAGAGCGTTTATACCTGCTGAACTGGCAACGTTGCATTTTTGTTAGTTTTTCTCGATTATTGCATAAAAATTTAATGAAAATTAAAAATGTTGTCTGATAGAACACTTCTTAATAAACATAAGTTAATGTGTCTACGTATACTACAATAATTATTCGTGATAGACTTTTCTATCCTTTAAAAATGAATTAATGTTTATAACCGGTTTTTAAAGAAAATACAAGTCTTTAACGAATAATTATTGGAGTAGACATAATTAACTTATGTATTAAGAAGTGTTCTATCAGACAACATTTTTATTCATCATTCAATTTTTATGGAATTATCCTTTAAAACTAACAAAAATGCAACGTATAAACGCTCAGCAGGTATAAACGCTCTTCAATACGAGAATATAATAAATTGCGGAATTGTGACTATGGAAACAATGTTAAGTATCGTTAAAGCTAACAACTACGCATGCGCTTGTTAATAACTAAATAACATAAGGTTTAACAACAAAGTTAGCAGATAATGACCGGGTAAAGTTTGATAAGCTCACGCTTTTGTACCTACTTCTCAAATCGCCTGGTTTTTCAGTGTTTTTATTTAACATGCAGCGTTCGTACGTACTCAAAATAAAGTCACTAAAAGGGCTATGGAGAGGGCTATACTCGGGGTTTCTCTGCGGGATAGAATCAGAAATGATGATATCCGCAGTAGAACTAAGGTTACTGACATAGCCCGAAGAATTTGCGAAACTGAAGTGGCAGTGGGCGGGGCCCATTGCTCGCAGTGATGCTCACTGATGGCCGATGGGGTCAAAAGGTTCTCGAATGGCGTCCGCGGACCGGGAGACGAGCTGTCGGTAGGCCTCCAACAAGATGGAGCGACGACCTGGTTAAGATCGTGGAGAGCCTTGGAGGCCTATGTCCAGCAGTGGACGTCTTTCGGCTGACATGATGATGATGATGATGTTCGTACGTACACTTATAGGAGAGCCCCGCTCCTAAACAAAATATACGCAGTGCGGGGTCGATTTAGATGGTTACTGACGTGGAAATATAGACGACTTACTCGTAATAAAATTAAATTTTCTAGACTATTCTTGTTGGCTATATGAGCTAACCCTTGTAGGGTTCCGTAGTCAACTAGGAACCCTTATAGTTTCGCCATGTCTGTCTGTCTTTTTACATTGCGGCTTTACGGCCGCGCAATGTAATGCAACTTGCACGATTTTTCTTGCAAGTCTAAACATGGTTTTTTGATTTACTCTTGCGCCGCTGCGCTGCGGGTAAGTAAGCACTAGTAATCAAATGTTATAGTTTGGTCAAGTGCAGATAAATTGGTTTTAACGGGACATTGTGGCTTTTATCTGGGTTGGATTTTAATGGAATGTAAACAAAATTGCATTGTAGCGGTCATTGAGTTATAACAAACTGATATTTCATTAAATTAAACAATTAGTTTGCTAACCCGTGACCTTATGATAGCTAAATTTAGGCAAACACACTCAAACCCATGTATCACTACTACTACACTACGCTGACGCGTTTCGAACTCAACCAGAGCTCATCTTCAGAGCGGCACAACTGTTCATCATACTATCAGATGTTAGGTTAGCCAATAAGATATTATTTTCATTTCAGTTCATTCATATTTTATACTTTTTTCAAGGTTCTGCGAAGGAATACGAAACGCTTAAAGGATTACTCGAGAGTTTATATTTGTTGCACTTGTAACTTTTGTGGTACATGGGGCTGGCTGGTACATACCTTTCCATCGAGCACGGTCTGCTCCGGAAGACCTTCGCCCTGGTACAGCACGCTATTGGCCTGGGAGTCGTAGTTGGATTGCGCCCGCGCCGCAGTCAGCGCGCATGCGACGAGTAGCAAGAACAGCGCCATCTCTGATCTCTGGAAACAAACAGAATGGGTAAATAATTGAGATGTTGACGCCATTAAAAAAATAATTCGAAGGCACAACTTAAGTAAAAAAACGCTTTATTTTAGCCCAGAAAACCAGATTAATTTTCGATTTACTGTAAAATTAGATTTTTTGTTGCTTTAAAACAAATAAATAGTTAGTTGATTGAGTTGGCAGATAATGACGTCATAAGTCGCTATTGCCATTGAAACTCTATGGGAGCATTGTGTTTTGACAGCTCATAAAAAGTACGTCGGTTGATTGGTGGTGTCAACATCCCTATTGATTATACAGTCACCAGCATAAATATCTGCCACAGCGGTGTGCAAAAATATCTGACACGTCCTTCCGACCCTAGAAATAGAGTCGTATCACAGTGTTGCCACCTTAGATATTTTTTTTACCTTTACGCTACACTAAATTACCCTAAATTAGGCACTTTTATTTGTTTTTTACCCTAAAAAATTTTGATGTATAAAAATAGTAAATAAATACGATTTATTAATAAACTAACAGCTACTACTACACCGTTTCGAAACATTCTTGGAAGGCATCCATAATAGTCTTGGCTTCTATGTCAGCTGCAGTATTTTTTTCTTGAAATCGTACATTTTGTTCCAAAACTTTTACCCTAAAAATACCCTGAGTATTTTTCTACCCCAAAAAATACCCCAAGCGCATAAAAATACCCTAAATTGAGGGTAAATTACCCTAAGGTAGGTACACTGTCGTATCAGACAGATACATAACGCTTGTTGTGTCAGATATTGGTGCTGGTTACTGAACCAAGCATCACTTTGCGTCATCCCAGCCTATACAGGGTGGCCCATTTAGATCGGTCAGTATATTTTTTAATTTTATGAATATATGAATATGAATATAAGTAGGAAAGTCTGAATCTATAAGACATACGAAGATCTGTTCTTAGGAACCATATCATCGATTTTAGTGACAAGTCTTTTTGGGACGCGAGTTAAAAAAGACGAAAGTGATTCTCAAAAAAACCTGAAGTGAAGTTTTCCATTTCGTTTTCGACCAAAACTGAAGGCTTGCTACGAAATTCGAAAATCGGAGTCAGCGGGGAGGTTCTATTTTCGAATTTCGTAAATAGACCCCCAGGTTACCAAACCGAAATTCGGTTGAGGTAGCAGATACTTTTCCCAACCCTATTTACTACAAAATGCTTCGAATTTCGTATCTCGCCATCCCGCTGACGCTAATATTATTTAATACGGGAGTAAGAGGGACAGCACGATATAAACTTCAATTTTCTAATTTAGAAGTAGCTGGCCAGCTACACTGCGGTGAAAGGCCGGTAATGCGGACGTCCTTGCGACCAGTCCGGTGTGGGACGTGCTACGTAAGTGACGTCATCGACAACTTGGACCATTTAATATCTCTAATGCTTGACTTTTTTATCTTAATTTATTATGGAACTTCGCTGGAAGATCGCGGGATCGCGGTGGATGCGAAAAGCACAAGACCGGTCTGAGTGGAGAGCCTTGGGGGAGGCAGTGGACGTTTTTCGGCTGACATTACGATGATGATTATTATTATTATTATGGAACTTTGATCAAAGATAATGAACGTGTCAGTTCCAAAAGGCTAGGGGATGAATACACCACAATAGTCATACGATTTAAATGAGCAACGACTCGTGCCAAGAGGGACATGACAAGTCCTCCATACCACCGGATCCCCTGCCACAGAGTGGCAAACCTGCGCACGGATTCTCTTACACAGTATTCAAACAAATGTCTACCACAAATCTGTCTACTTACTTATCTAAAAATCGGTAAACAAATCTAGCAGCCTGCGACCAGGACTCCGACAATACGGTATATTTCACACGAAAACACAAACTGAAACACGGATGCACAAAAAAACCATAAAAATAGACCAGCGCTGGGAATCGAACCCAGGTCCTCAGCATTCCGTGCTGCGTGCTATTCCCCTACACCACCGCTGGACAGGAGACTAGACACGATTTTTTCCTATGCACCAATATTTCAACTTGCATTCTTTTCATAGTCATTTTAGCAGCGACACTAACGCCATCTATGAACTTCAAAATATGAAATAAAGTAAAATGTGAAATATACATATAGACTTTCACGGGATGACCGTAAAAGAAACGAAAATTTGGAGTTGAAATTAAAAATACAAAAAGACTCCAAATAGTAATCCGACAATATGGCTTGGAAAATACCAACATTTAAGATATTGACATTCCAAATTGAGTAAAACATATCCCACCAAAAACATAAATGTAAAAAGGAGAGCCATGTTCAATACAAAAATTATGCTTGAATGGAGATCTAAATGAGTGCCAAGTTATATGCAAAATCCAAATATGTATTTATAGGAACAAAATAACATTATGAACAAGTATTAAACTCTATTTCTTTCCTTTATTAGATACCTATAACAATTGCTGTTATTTAAAAATGTGAGATCATAAAGTAAGTTAGATTTGACTTGGCCACGTATTTACGTAAGCCTAATGGTTTGACCTATCGCCTCTCAAGCAGAGGGTCCTGGGTTCACACCCCGGCTCGCACCTCTGTGTTTTTCGAAATTCATGTGCGGAATTACAATTGAAATTTACCACGAGCTTTGCGATGAAGGTTTTCCTTATTTTTATCGTGAGGCCTGCACAAACCTGCGAAGCAATTCAATGGTACGTGTGAAGTTTCCAATTCGCACTGAGCTCTTGTTTTGAGAGGAGGCCTGTACCCAGCAGTGGGACGTATATAGGCTGGGATGATGATGATGATGAACCCACGCACAAATACAAACACTACAGTTGTGCAATGTACAAACAAACACGATCTCTACACCCACAGTTAATAAGCCTAAGTGATGTTAATCAGATACGTAGTTTTCAACTGCAAGACTTTTTTTTATTGCTTCGATCGGCATCCAAAGTTGCCGAAAGAAGATTTCTGATGGAAAGGGAACGCATCTGAATATCGAATGTTAAAATGTCGAATATATTTAAATATCGAATGGGTCATAATATCGAAACGTTTATTTTCGGAAACCGTAAACTTCCCAGGATTCATTAAAACGGCATCGTATAGAACCCCTTAGATTAGGTTAGATTAATAACAATCAAAAAAAAATAGTCTTGAGAAAAATACCTTTTCCATATTATGACCCATTCGATATTTTAATAGATTCGGGATTTTAACATTCGATATTCAGATACGTACCCGATGGAAAGTTATGGTCTAATAGTATCGACGAATGATTGTTTGTCCTAATGTTATGTTTTTTCTAATTCAAATCATGGCGGTTTGTTTACGGTTTATGCTAGTCTCACCGCCTGCGCAGAGCATTGCCTAATATCATGCTAATATGCCCCATTGAGTGAGTATTGATTGGGTTGTAATGTAACTTAGTGAAAGGTTATAACCTAACCAACAAAAAGTTGGAAAACCCCGACTTTTGTCGCTTCAAAGTTCGATATCTCAAAAACGGCAGAACCGATTTTGATAAAACATGTCTAAGAACCATCGCTAGAAAATCTGCTTTCAATTGAAAAAAACCGCATTCAAATCGGTCCACCCGTTTAAGAGCTACGGTGCTCCTTTTGCGCCGGGGGTTAAAAAAGTTTAAATTGCATACAACACGGCGTCTTTTATTGGACCGTAATCAAAGGAAGTCGATTTAACTCGAGTGCTTTTAAAAGCCCATTTGCAATTAAAAGGAAATCGGTCGTACTGTACTTTTAAAAGGACACTCGTGTCATAGTGACGAGTTAATGGCAGGAAGAAGTAAAGCTTGCGTATAGTCGCCTGCATAAGTTTCTGCCACAGCGGAGAGTGCGATTTATATATAGTTTATATATGTAGTCTATTGATATTGATAAGTATTAGGTTATTTTTTATTTATCGTCTTGTATTAGTGTGTACTCATATATGTACTCGTATGTGTAGGTATTTATTTATTTATTTTTGATGCACTGTTTAGGTTAATTTAAATTTTTCGGTCCTTTTAACTTTCCATTGTAGTGTATACTCTTGTTTCTGTTGTCCTTTCAATCGTTCAAAGGTTGGAAGAGATCCCTTTAAGGGATAAGTTCGCCTTTGTACATCTCTTTCTCTTGTAAATTTTAATTTTCATATGTTTTATGTACAATAAAGATCTACAATACAATACAATACAATACAATAATATCTGATCTGACACGTCCTCCCGGTACAAGAAATTATTTATGCATGTCTTTTTTGTGTCAGATATTGGTGCTGGTGATTGTACAGATTTCTAACTAAAAAATGGAATTTTTGAATCACTATACAGTGGGTTTAAAATGGCGCATCCAACTGATTTGATTCCTCCCTCACTAAAACTTTGTCGTCGTGACATTTTACTTTACACCATTCGATTAACATCGTTACAGACAAATATGTTTTTTAGTATGTTAAGGTTCCATGGTGGCCTTAGAATCGATTGACTGAACATCTGTAAAACAAAAGGGAATTAAAAGGAAATTCGAATAGGTACTTATACCTAGTGTCAGTGTCATCCACGAAGATGCGCGATTTTGTCAAAATTAGACATTATTGACATTGTAATAAGAACCACGGCACGCGTCATCGTGAATGACTCTACCTATAAAAAGTTCTTGTAATTTTTGTTTTTATTTGAATGTAAATGTGTATATATTGTATTTGTGTGTCTTTTCTATGTTTTACAACCGCTATAGTTATTTTGTTTACCTACTTATTCAACATTTTACTATAAAAATTACAATGCATTACCTTTACACTATACAAAACTACACGAACAACACAGATTTTCCAATCTCTGAATTCTCGTGCGTATTGTACACAATTTTTTTGTCGCGAACATGCCAATTGAAACAACCCGTCTGTTCCTTAAAGACTTTAAAAAAAGTTACAAATTTTCACAAAACAATTCACCGCTATAGCAACACTGTCCAAGCACTGGCAACACAGGCTTTGCAAAATTCGAACTTCGAATCTTGCCGTCCCGCTGACGCTACACGCTAGTTTAATACGAGAGTGAGAGGGACGAATCGAATCGAATTTCGAATTTCGTAGTAGCCCTGTGATAGACGCGCGCGCAGCCGCGGCCTCGCGGCACGTATGGATCGTTCGAAATTCGAATCAACACTAGCAGCAACCGGTGCATGTCAAGTTCGAGAGTGACACTCGTAGGTGCGATTGCCATTGCAACTTATAATCATCGCAAATTAAATAAAATGGTTGCCGGGCTATTTGTTTTAAGCGACAACGTATTCCTATGTCGCTTAAAACAAATAGCCCGGAAACCGTCGAAATAAATAAAATAAAATTTAACTTACCTCAATATGATTTTTAAGAAACTTCAAATACCATTAGCATTAGCAATAGTAAGATGTGTAATAGGAATGGTAAGTTTGTTTGTTTGTTTATACTCTTTATTGTATAAAAAGGAAATACAAAAAATAAATAAATGTCATGTCCCAAACTAAGCAAAGCTTGTACTACGGATACTAGGCAACGGATAAACAAACATACATATACGTAAATATAGATAAATAAATACTTAAATACATAGTAAACATCCAAGACCCGAGAACAAACATTGGTATAGCCTGAATGACTTCGAGAAAAGTATGATACGGCCGTGCCTTTGTTTTTTTTTGCTCGACTTGGCGGGGGCACTGCCGTGCCCCCAGATTATTGATACTAATATCTGCCCCGGCCAGGATTCGAACCCGGGACCTCAAGCTTCGTAGTCAGGTTCTCTAACCTCTTAGCCTTACTTTTCCCAATCCCATTGCGTATTTAAATTCCACAAATTCCCCAATTAAATCTGATATTAATAGAATTTTAGACTACTTTTTATATTTAAATTTAAACAAGAGCATGTCGGACTTCAAAGTTCAATATCTCAAAAACGGCTAAACCGATTTTGATAAAACATATCTAAGAGCCATCGCTAGAAAACCTGATTTCAAATAAAAGAAGCCGCATTCAAATCAGTCAAATCGGTCCACCCGTTTAAAAGCTACCGTGCCACAGACAGACGCACAGACACACATAGCGGTCAAACTTAACACCCCTCTTTTTAGTTCGAGGGTTAAAAAAGCACTCAAACGTGACAATTTAAATTGTCATGCAAAACTAAAACAACTGCCATGAGTGTGAGCCAAGAAGGATTAAATAAGAATTTACCTATAGGTAGAGTCATTTACGATTACGCGTGCCGTGGTTCTTATTACAATGCCTTTAAAGTCTAATTTTGTCAAAATCACGCGTCTTCGTAGATGGCACAAGGTACAAACATAACAAATGCACTTTTTTATAAGGCTCTTACATCTCTGTCTTACTGGCCAGCTTTTTATTCTTTTAATGCAATCCCAAATTATTTATGGTTCAATATAACACGGGTTTTGACGCCTGGTCAATGAACTTTGAAATTATTGGTTGAACAGAGTTGAACGTACTTACACTGTTTACATGTTTTTAGATATAAAATTCATATAAAAAATGGTCGTGTGAGATTCCGATCCGTGCACGATTGTTCCGTACGAATGAAAAAGCAAAAAGTTAGTATTTCAAAGAAAGAAAGAAAAAAAATATGCATGAAATATTTTTTTCACTTCTCATGCTCGTAAAGTTCATATTTAAGCAGGATCAAGGCGACATAAAATGCCTTTTTATGCACTAGTGCATAAAGTAAAATCTTCGTCTAAGACCGAGGTAAGCAGGTGTCAACAGCTAAAAAACAAAAGAGTTTCTACATATTTTTTAAACTAATTTCTAGTTTATTCAAAACTTAAAATCAATCGAAATAAATCAATCAAACTAAAAAAATATAATTTTATAATAATGCATGAAAAATAAAAGGTAAGTACATAAAAAGTGAAAAATCTAAGTGAAAAGCGTGTAAAACTCGGGCATTAAACCCATTTTCCCCTCTCTTCTCGGGTAAAATGGCTCGTTTTAAGCTCTCGTTGTACAATTTACTATTGTTTACATTATATCATTAATGTTTGTTGTACAGGATGTTTGGTAGTCGGGTGTAAGGGATGATATAGGTACGATCATTCTAAACATTTTTGACCACATTTACTATTATGCTAAGTTTAAATTTTTTGTACTATAGCCAGTACCTACCGTCGTAGTCATACACAATTGAACACAGAAGAGAAACACATTCGTATTAATCATACAAATCGGGATTGAACCCTGGATCTCCAGTTTCACAGTCAGGTTTTCTAACTCGGCTAACTTACAAACAGTATGCTTAGTGTATTTTCCCTTTCACAAAATACGTCTCTATATTTTAATTGATTTGATTGAGTTTTAATTTTATATAAATTAAAAATTATCAAAAAATATATGTAGAAACATTCTTTGTTTGTGGCTGTTTACACCTGATTGCCTTGGTGTTAGACGAAGATTTTACTTTATGCACTTGAGCATAAAAAGTCATTTTATGCCGCCTAGATCCAGCGCAAATACGAAATTTACGAGCTTGAAAAGTGAAAACATTTTTTATATATATTACTACAGCGTATCATCATATAGATTATGTCTGTTACTTCTATATGTACAGTCAGTATCGCCTAACAAAGCGAGTAATAGCCTCAGCAATAAAATGCACCTAACAACACAGTGCAGCATACCGGTACCTTGATTTAATTAGCTTATGCGTAGGCAGCTCGAGTTAGTACAGTCGTATGCAATTAGAATGTCAACATTATTATACACTGTTCATTAAACAAGTGAAAACCTGAAAATAGTACGTAATATTGAAAATCTGTTTTTTTTAATATACCTCGTTTCTGTGTAGCTCATTTCTTGCCGG
Source organism: Choristoneura rosaceana (assembly GCA_037349165.1). Taxonomy (NCBI): domain Eukaryota; kingdom Metazoa; phylum Arthropoda; class Insecta; order Lepidoptera; family Tortricidae; genus Choristoneura; species Choristoneura rosaceana. The sequence continues at coordinate 3,563,676 of JAZBNJ010000006.1, read as the reverse complement.
ATTCTTCTCAACTGAGGTTTTTCCAAACCGGTGGTAGATTCTATTGACATTCATAAGTGCTTGTTACAGCCTAAATTGAATAAAGTTGTTTTGACTTTGACTTTGAATACACCTTTTTTTTTAATTTCTGCTAATTTCGACATACGGCTCAGTTCCATAATTCACTACCTGATAATTAATTTTTCTATCGAAAATACAGACTGAAACATGGATGCACAGAAAAACCAGAAAAAGATACTAGCGCTGGGAATCGAAACCAGATCCTCAGCATTCCGTGCTGCGTGCTGTACCCCTACACCACCACTGGACAGGAGTACAGACACAAATTTCCCCTATGCACCACATATCTCAGCTTGTTTGTTTCTTATTTAGCCACATAAGCAGCGACACTGGCAACATTGAACAAACGTAAAATACACAATAATAAACATTTTGGTTGTTGGAGGTTTTCAGTTTAATAATTAAACATTATTGTATTAAATTTTAGTATCTATTACATCATTACACAAAATGGCATTATTTTAGGTATATAACCAATATAACAAATGTTGTTATATTAAATGATTGTTATGTAATGTAAGAGTGCTTTTCAATATTATGCACTAGCTTATGCCCGCAACTTCGTCTGCGCGGATCTAAGTTATCGCGCGGTGGCGCCCTCTACCCGAATAAAAAGTATCCTATGTTGATCCAAAGTCAAGTCAAAGTCAAATCATTTATTCAGCAAATAGGCCGCAATGGGCACTTTTACACGTCATTTTTTTAATCTACCACCGGTTCGGAAAAAAACCTCTGTTGAGAAGAATCCGGCAAGAAACTCAACGAGGTATTTTTTTTTTTAAAAACAGATTCACAATATTTATAAATGACATCTATGTACTATACATTACAAGTATTTAACACAATTTTATTTTTAACACAGTAGGTTCACTATTTGAAGGGATCGCTAGTGCGGATCGGAATTATTTCCAAATATCCCTGTCCATGATATAATCGTTTACTTTATAATAAGCCTTAGATATTAATGTCTTTTTGACAGTAGATTTAAATTTTGTATCAGTTTCTTCAGTAATATTTTTTGGAATTTTATTATAAAAACGTATGCAACTTCCCAAAAACGACTTTTTGGTTTTAGCCAGTCTGTAAGATGGTACTTTAAGCTTCCCTGTGTTTCTAGTAGCCTTTGGCTTATCGAAGTTAGTGGGAAAATCACATATGTTCTTCCTAACGTACATGATTATTTCAAAAACATAAAGCGACGGCAGGGTTAGGATACCAGTTTCCTTAAAAAATGATCTTAAAGATTCACGCGTCTTCAAATTATAAATTGCTCTAACTGCTCTCTTTTGCAAGATAAAAATTGATTCGATCCTTGGGGTTCAAACTACCTATGTACCAAATTTCATCAAAATCGGTTCAGTGGTTTAGACGTGAACGTAACAGACAGACAGACAGAGTTACTTTCGCATTTATAATATTAGTAGGGATTTTGCTGTTATGGGCTGAAATGGGACTGGGCAGGCCTCGTCAGCCGTATGGAACCCAATAGGTGGGCTAAAATAGCCCGACTGGATACCACAAAACGGACTTCGGCGGCGTGGCAGGCCCAGGCGTCGATGGCGAGATGATCTGGACGCCTTTCTTCGTAGCTGGCCAGAGGTTGCCCATGACCGGGTCGAGCGGAGGACATGAGGGGAGGCCTTTGCCCAGCAGTGGGCTCTACAGGATTTTTAAATATTGCTGTTATTCTTAACTTTTTTTATGATTTACGTTATCATCCGGAATCACTGTATATATATAAGCTAAAGCGTAATGGAAGCTACGAAGCTACCCTTCCCCCCTGTAGAGGCGTGTAGAGCGCCCGTCTGTGTGTTCGTTTCGAGCCATTTGTTCGTAGCTTCCATACTGCTTTAGCTTATGTATATACTGTGCCGGAATACAGACACATAGAAAAAAAATATCCAAATTAAATGGCATTCCGACTGTACAGCAACCCACAGTTAGCTAAGTTGTGTGAAATCCGTTTTATGGCTAGCGCTTCGAGTAAAACCATTGTATTGATGTTGGTGGCAATGAAGGACAGGAATGTTTATAATCTACTTTTTTAGAGTTCCGTACCCAAAGGGTGCCTACGGAACCCTATTACTGAGACTCCGCTGCCTGTCCGTCTGTCACAGGCTTCTATCTCTTGAGTCGTAATAGTTAGAGATTTGAATATTTCACAGATTATGTATTTAGTATTACTGTGGCCGCTATAACAACAAATACTTTTTTTATTCGACTGGATAGCAAACGAGCAAATGGGTCTCCTGATGGTAAGAGATCACAACCGTTCATAGACACCTGCAACACCAGGGGTATTGCAGTTGCGTTGCCAACCTAGAGGCCTATGATGGGATACATCAAGTGCCAGTAATTTCACCGGCTGTGTTACTCTCCATGCCGAAACACAATAGTGCAAGCACTGCTGCTACGGCAGGAGTAGCGAGCATGATGGTGGTAGTAATCCGGGCGGACCTTGCACAAGGTCCTACCACCTTGTACGTTTGTTACGCGATAATTCCGCCAATTGTGGACCGGTTTTGAAAATTTTCTTGTTCTAAAGGATCGAGGACTATACCGAGGCAGTCCCATTGTCACCAAGTCAGGATCTGATGATAGGATCCTGGAGAAATAGAGGGCCACCCTCAAATTTTATAAGCACACCTATGAAACATAATTTATTTAGTGACTTGTGAAATACTCGTAGCTTTATTATATCGATTAAAGGACAATGAGGCCACTGCACTTTCACGCTATAGTTAGAATTTTGCCTCTTGGTGTTCCCCTCCCTAATCGCGTAGGGGTTAAGAATAAGGCCAGCTGTTATGGCCTTTGACGAGGCCAGTAAAACCTTACGCGTCGAGTGTGGGAGTGATTACGTAAGCGAGCGGCCGGGGATTCGGCTAAATGTCATTGACAATACTTGTAAATACTAAAGCATAATCCTCCTTCGATCAACAATAATCCTCGTATCATTCGCGCTAATGCCAATTTAAATAATCTGATTAAAGAGATGGATTAAGAGAAGTTTTGTTAGGTATTCGTTTGGGATATTGCTGTCTTTATCGCTCATGACATAAGCGCTCGCAGCCGTTCCCCCCATGCACATCCCCTCCCGCTTGTCCGCTTCCCGCTAATGTATATCGAGATAGCTGTAGGCTTTTCAAGATTTGGGCGGTTGAATTTTGCCTTTCGTTGTCGTCATATTATACGAAAAGTATAGCACAGAAATCAATAATATTTTACAATCAAGATCTTCACTATATTTTCTATGCCTGAGGTTTTTTCGATTTTTGTAAAAATGCTTTAATAGTCTGTAATTCTCGTGCAAAGTTGACATCTTTTTTTTGTCGACTTTTGAGCTCCTGTAATTCTGATAGTTATTACACATTTATACGGCAAGAGATTATTTTTAGAACTTTCGCTATTTTGGCAGGCAACTTTTTTTTTATTCGACTGGATGGCAAACGAGCAAGTGGGTCTCCTGATGGTAAGAGGTCACCACAGCCCATAGACACCTGCAACACCAGGGGGATTAGTTGCGTTGCCAACATAGAGGCCTAAGATGGGATACCTCAAGTGCCAGTAATTTCACCGGCTGTCTTACTATCCACGCCGAAACACAACAGTGCAAGCAACACTGCTGCTTCACGGCAGGATTAGCGAGCAATATGGTGGTAGAAATCCGGTCGAACCTTGTACAAGGTCCTACCACCTGTTAAATATGTGTATGGAGCGTGATTCTTTTACCAACCCAGAGTTATCTTAAAAGCCGTCTTCATACATGCCTCCTACAATTCAATTGTCCATATTACCTACAGCTAAACATTTGCATGAGTTACACAATCAAAGCTAAAGTAAGTATGAATGTTGCAGTGGAACAATAACATCAGGCATTACGTGAAACGTCTGCTTTTCGGAGCAGTCACCCGTCCGATCTTATTTAATAAGTGGGTCACGTGATGGTAAGCAATCTCAACCCAGACATACGCGACATACGTGGGAATAACTGGTGTATTACCGGCTTTTAAAAGCAGAAACTAGTAATATACTCGTAGATGAAGCCGCGATATAAATTTTGGGAATTCCCAGGGGACTTTTGTGAAATCCCGGAATTTCAATTGTAACCACCAGATCGAATAATGGTACACGGGGCTGATCCCTTAGTCGTCTGTCACGACATTCACGGGGAGAGGGTATGTCCTATTGTAAAACTGGGCATGGCAGCAAAAGACAATAAAGCATTTTTCAAAATGGCTGATTTAACAATGTGCCGGCCACGCAACCGATCTCGTCGAAAAGCGAAAGTGGTTGTAGCCAAAAGTATGGAGGCCGCCAAGTAGGGTTGGCGCTCGATATTACTTTGTGGGTGGACCTTGTACCGTGCCCTAGATTGATACCAGGCTCACTAATCCTACCAGCAAGCAGCAGTCTTACGCTGCTGTTCTCCGAAGAGAGTAAGTCAGCTGGTTTTCTTTAATAAACTGTTGCCGTATACATACTATGTAAGTCAAGTGTAAATATATGAACTTATTCAAAGTTTCAAAAATATGTACCACAGACTCTTATTCCGACGCAATAAGGTCGTAGTAACATATTTTTGAGTGGTTCGAATAGATACTTATTTTTGGACTTGACTACTACAGATAGAACATTTTTATACATATTTGTAACTGACTATTTTGTGATATGCCGTAGGTACCTAGAAAAGGAGTATTCCTAAATTATGAAGAAAGCACATTTTAAAAATAAGAACAACACGAAACAACAACACGTAATTATGAGTTTGAGGAAAGTCTCACGTAATTCTGGCACTACACTACGAAATGCCAAATAAATTCTAAATCGAAACTTGCCGTCCTGCTGCCGCTAATATTATTTAATACGTTTAATATTATTTAATTACATACAAAAGTAAACCAGTCCAAATTGGCTGGCAACCCTAACTCGAGTATATCATCGACAATCTTACTCATGCATCACACATGGGCCGTAACACAGACGCGTAAAGTTGAATTTCATTAAACTAAAACAACATAACTGGGCGATTGGTTTTTTGCAATCTTTAACATACAAGATTGAAGATTTGTGCCACAAACCTGTTGCGTTCCGGTGGCCAAATTAGGAACTAGCGTTGCTTCATTATAAATTTGCTTTCAACGTGACAGTGGCGCCCTCGGCGGTTGAAAATTTAATTTTGTCTTCATGCGTGACATAATAGTACTTTGTATAGAGTTCAATAGCCATTACATTATTATGTATGTACATTGTTATTATCGCATATACCGGGTGTGGCCTGTAACTAGGGCAAACAATTAAAACATAGATCGTACTCGTCAAACTGAACAACATTAGTTCAGCGACTTTTAAAAATAATTTGATTTTTTATTTTCATTACGCTCAAAATATTTGATATTTTGTAGTGTGACAGGCGACGTCAGTTGGATTCTAAGATGGCGTACATTGAATTTACGATTAAGTTTCGTTAGAAGAAAAAAAAGTTAAGTTTTCATTTTAATTAACTGGGACCATGATGATCCAATTACCTAGATAGAACTAGAACCTCTGTTTTTTTTTAATATTATCCCCGGTTCTGGGCCACACACTGTATACATTTACAAGTGGCATCTCAACTAAAATTAAAATAGGAAAGATTTGATTACGTTTGTAATGGACTACATCGTGTTTTTATTGTTTTCCGGTAACTTTGACATGACCCCTCTATTTTTCATGAACCAATAGAAAAGCTTCATTTACCTTTCCTCTCAGAGCACATTTCTACAGCTGAGCGGAGCGAGGTGAATAAAGGAAGCGTTTCTATTGGTTCATGAAAAACACATTCCTCGCACATCTCTTGTCCATATACTTCATCATCCATCATCCCAGCCTATATATCCCACTGCCCATATCTATATATATAAAATACTTACTAATATTATAAATGCAAAAGTGTGTTTGTATGTCCGTCTTTCACGCCGTAACGGAGCGACGGATCGACGTGATTTTTGGCTTAGAGATAGTTTATGGGTCCGAGAGTGACATAGGCTACTTTTTATCTCGGAAAAATGTACGTTCCCGAGGGAAGAGCGCGCGATAAACGAATACCACTAAAGCTAGTGGCTAAATCTAGTGGAAATTATAATTATTTATTGCTTGGCTTATTACTCTCAGAGCCTTAAGAGGAGTCTTAACCAATGTGTGTTGCCAGTGATGACATATGGATCCGAGACGTGGTGTTTCACTATAGGTCTTATAAATAGGCTCAGAATTGCAGCGAGCTATGGAGAGAGCTATGCTTGGGGTTTCTCAACGGGATAGAATCAGAAATGAGGAGATACGTAGAAGAACAAGAGTCACCGACATAGCCAAGCGAATTAGCTCGTTGAAGGGGAAATGGGCGGGCCATATAGCACGGAGAATAGATGGTCGTTGGGGCCGAAAGATCCTCAAGTGGAGGCCGCGGATCGGCAAGCGCAGCGTAGGATGTCCACCGACGAGATGGACGGATGACCTGGTTAAAGTCGCGGGTTCACGGTGGATGCAGGCCGATTCCAACAGAGGCAACTGGAGATCCTATGGCTGATATGATGATGATGATTACTAGGCCCGCGTGAGAATATGGCCCAAGCTCTTTCATTCTGAGAGGTGTGCCCAACAGTGGGAGGTATAAGCTGGAATGATGTTGAAATTGAACGTTACTCCTTCAACGCCGCATTTTATGCCAAAACACACTTCTCACCTTCGCAGTTGGTTAAAACTCTTAGAACAAAGGAATACAACGGACGCCGACGCGGTCCGCTTGGCACGCAAATTTCGACTAAGTTATTGTTCGTAACTTCGTAAGATAGTTAAATCAGTGTTTTTCAACCTTTTTAGGGTTCCGGAGTCAAAATGGCAAAATGGAACCCTTATAGTTTCGCCATGTCTGTCTCTCTGTCTGTCTGTCCGTCCGTCCGCGGCTTTACTCAGGGACTGAATTCTAGAAAGCTGTAATTTTGCACGAATGTATATGTAAAGTCATCATCATCATCTCAGCCTATATACGTCCCACTGCTGGGCACAGGCCTCCTCTCGGAATGAGAGGGCTTGGGCCATAGTTCCCACGCGGGCCCAGTGCGGATTGGGAACTTCACACGCACCATTGAATTGCTTCGCAGGTTTCCTCGCGCTGTTTTCCTTCACCGCAAAGCTCGTGGTAAATTGCGCACATGAATTTCGAAAGACTCAGAGGTGCGAGCCGGGATTTGAGCCCACGACCCTCTGCTTGAGAGGCGATAGGTCAAACCACTAGGCCACCACGGCTTTTGTAAAGCCGTAAAGACACATATGTAAAGACGTATATGTAAAGTATTTAAAAAAAATTTTTTGGGGTACCTCCTACGAGGGTCACACTGAAAGTTTCGGGAATAGATAAAAGTATGCAGTTAAATTGGATAAAAGTATTTTTATTGTTTCTCAAAGTATTCGCCCTTATATTTTATGCACTTTTTCATGCGTTTAAACCAGTATTTAAAGCACTTATTGAACGCTTAAGTAGGGGTCGATAAAATGGCCTTTTAAAGGCGTCCACTGCTTCTTCCAGCGTCTGAAACCGCTGACCAGGCAACTTATCCTTGATTTTGGGGAATGTGAAAAAGTCATTGGGGCTTAAGTCGGGGCTGTATGGAGGATGATCCAGGAGTTCGACGTTTTTACCGTTCAGATACTCATTTGTTTTCCGAGCGGTGTGGGAGCTGGAATTTTCATAGTGAAGGACGATGCGGCGATTAGGGTTATTTTTTCGGAGTTAATCAAAGATACTCGGCAAACAAATAGTTGTGTACCAATTGGCATTAACCGTTCTACGATCTTCGAAAGGTATAGTACCTACGTGGCCCGATTTGGAGACAAACGTGGCCACCATCTTCTTGGCCGTGCTGCGAGAGCGAATAACTTTTGTCGGCTTGAGCTCATCTTCGTAGACCCATATTCGAGACTGGTTTTTAGATTCAGGCTCATATGCATATATCTACGACTCGTCACCCGATACGACACTAAAAACTGCATTTGAGCCTCCTCCGTTGAATTTATTCAAAGTTTTGCGGCACCAATTGACACGAGTCGCTTTTTGCTCGTCAGATAATAAATGAGGGATCCAGCGAGAAAACAACTTTTGCACGCCCAATTCTTCCCGTACAATAATTTGTATCTGACTCATTCTAATACCCAAGCACTCCTGAATTTCCTAGTATGTCACATGCCGGTCATCTTTTATCATTTGACCCACAGCATCGATGTTTTCTTGAGTGACGACCGATTTTGGTCGACCCTCACGCACATCGTCCGTGAGTGATACACGGTTGCGTTTAAAATCTGAATACCACCTTTATATTGTAGTCTTTGAAGATGCTTCATTACCAAAAGCAGCAATCATCCGGTCTCCACATTTTTTTGTGTTAATCCACTTTTAAAATTGTAATAAATCATACATCTTAAGTTTTCACGGGACAATTCCATTTTCATCAGCGACTCGACGACTTCAAAAAACAATTGAAGCCGAACCATTACTTTTTTTTTCTATGTGGCTAGTGGGTTAAGATACTGAAACTTTAGAGATTATAAAATGGTATAATATGTGCCAAAATTAAGTTGCTAAGTTTTGGATTCCCGAAACTTTCAGTGCAGCCCTCGTATAGACGTAAAGTGGGGGTGATGGGGGTGGTGGTGGTGATGGTGGGGATGGTGGTGAGGGTGGTGGTGGTGGAGGTGATGGTGAGTGGGGGCCCCACTCAGCATAATGTTACGGCAAGCCGCAACGCTGTTTTTCAGTCGGACCCGTTTAAAAACTAAAACATATAAATACATACAAACACTATGATGACACGAACGCCAGCGGAAAGAAGTTCTCAAAGAAATTTTAAATACGGAAGCATTTGTGGCAACACTCGATCAGTTTAACCATTTTCGAAACAGTTAAACCTCAACAAGTCAGGCCAGGATTGTAGTGTAATATTTACAATTTTAGCAATAACGATGTTGCGATGCACTCTCGAGGAACAATACACACAACTTAAACACTTTGTTACGTTTATTGTGCTCGAGGTATGAGGTACTTATAGTTAGTCATTCACGATCACGATCCGGCCAGCCAGGACAGATTCGTATTCAATCAGTTGGGTTTTAGGCCAGAAGTTCTTTGACGCGTGCCGTGGTTTCTATTACAATGACATTAATGTCTAATTTTTGTCAAAATCACGCGTCTTCGTGGATGGCACTAGGAGGTATACCATGAAACTGTCGACAAAAACTACTTTCGTACGCATACCGGGGAGCTACTACTAAATTTAAAACCGGCCAAGAGCGTGTCGGACACGCTCAAAATAGGGTTCCGTAGCCATTACGAAAAATATAGTATTTTTTTTCTAAGGATTTCGTATTTTATACGGAATCTTCCAAGTTTAGGTATATTTTATACCTTATACTCCAATTCAATAGAATCTAACAATCCTGTAGACACTTCCAGCCTACTAATATGAACACCGGGCTGCCTAAGGCTTTGTGATGTGACTATTATTCTTTTTTGATTCCTTTCAGATGATAATTGCAACAACAGGGACATATATAATCAAGCGTGCCCACGTTAGGGTGTGTTAAATGTGTAGAAAATTGTCAGATTCTATTGAATTGTACTTTACGCTGCCATTAACTCATAAACTACTAATAATTCTCAAGCAAACTTAGCCGTTATAGTTTTCCTTGGAAGTTTGATATACTGACTACCATCCTGAATGTTTCCAAATTTTTCCACCCACCGGTTTAGATTTTAGAGGGGGGGACGCTCGATTTTAATGAAAATTTGCATTTTAAAGTTGAATATTTCGCAAACAAATTACTGAATTGAAAAATCGTTACCCGTAATGGTTTTAAAATACCTATCCAACGATACCCCACACTATAGGGTTGGATGAGAAAAAAAAAATTACCGCCACTTTACGTCTATGGGAGGTACCCTAAAAAAAATTGTTTTTGAATTTTTAATTGTACTATTTTGTCGGCATAGTTTACCTATATATCCGTGCAAAATTACTGCTTTCTAGCATTGATAGTCTCTGAGCAAAGCCGCGGACGGACAGACAGACAGACATGGCGAAACTATAAGGGTTCCGTTTTTGCCATTTTGGCTCCGGAACCCTAAAAATCGAAGTTAGTATCGTACGCGTACGGCTCTCACTCTTGTATTAATTTATAAGTATTAAGGTTAAGGATTGTACCAGCGGTGAACTGGCTCTATACAGCAAATGCATAATTCGAACTTCGTATCTTGCCGTCCCACTGGCGCTTATATCATTTAATACGAGAGTGAAAGGGACGGCGTACCGTCGTCCTCGCATCGTAATGCGAACTTCGATTTTCGAATTTCGTACCCCTCCCCCCTACTACTACTGCCCCCTGGTCCAGATGTCTGGCCGAAACTAGGGCGCGCGCAAGGACAGTGTCGTATGCGCAGATGGTCGGGCAATGGTATAGTCAAGTTGCTAGTAAGTTGATTGGTACTTGTGTGGTAGTGTTGGTACATACTATTACTATAAATGCGAAAGTTTGCAAGGAGTGAGTGAGTATGTTTGTTACTTCTTCACGCTGAAACGGCTGGTCAGATTTGGATGAAATTTGGCAAGAAGTTAATTTATAACCTAGATTAAATATATAATACTTTTTATCCTGATATTCCCACGGGATAGGTATAAAATCTGGAAATAACAACTACTGGGTTTAGAGTCATGAATTTTGGTGCGCTGACCTTTGGAATAATATATGTATAGGCTACTTTTTAACCCGATATTCCCACGGGCTAAGGATAAAATCTTGAAATTTCAACCGCTGGGTTCAGTGGAAATTTTGGACATTTGTTCTTAACACAACCTCAGTGAAGAGCACGATATAAATTTTGGGAATTCTCAAGGAAATTTTGTAAAATCCCGGAATTTCAGTTGTAACTACCAGATCGAATAGTTTACGCGTGTGAAGCCACGGGTAAATTCTAGTGATAGGTAAGTAAGTTTTTTTTAAATTTCATTTTTAATAAAACTTTTTTTTACTGACTACTTATACTTTTTCTCATTTTCACTTGCATTGTCACCTAAAATAGGTACATTTTCATACCAAATTTCAAGTCGATGCCATTAACCGTTGAAGAGTTCCGTCCTGCGGAGACAATCCTGGTCGGACTAGCAGGATGTCACAACCAGATTACTGTATTTTCACGCAATTTATCTATTATTCTATATATTCTATATATGTATGCTAAACTTCAAGTCAAGATTTGATTACAGACAGACAACGGGACAGGACTGCGTTAATTTAGTGCATATATTTATAATACAATTTTTTTATCCACAATTCTGTCCAATTATTCAATAACACCTTGTATATTTAACCTTGATGTATTTCGTCACTACTTCGAAAAAACCTCGTATCTAAAAACAATATGTCAACAAAATTGAACCTTGACATAATGTGCATAAAGTTCACTTATAAAATTATCTATTTTCAGGTACGAGTTTTTTTTAAAGTAGTGACGATTTTATTCTTGGCTCTACAAACAAGCGAACTCGCAACAAGTTTTTACCTAAACAAGCACCGTTCCTTTGTCCACGAGTGACACAACAATGTAAAGCTAACAACAACCTAGCAACGATGTCGCAGGCTGCGGTACTAATGGAACTCGCTCGAAACTCACACGCAATCAAATTATCCTGATATATGTAGGTACAAATCAACGCACGCTCATAATATATTGTAACGGATAACTCACGTCTTAAATCGAGTTTATCTCGACATGTTTCGGGTTATTTCAAAACCCTTCATCAATGGATCACGCGACTCGGCGGCTGCCGCAACACGCGCACCCGAAACATGTCGAGCTAAACTCCAGTTAAGACGTGAGTTATCCGTTATAATTAGTGATGCAACGAATACTACTTTTACGAATACGAATACGAATACGAATATCAAACCTACTATTCGGCGAATACGAATACGAATACGAATATCTCGCCATGGTAATCAAAGACTTATTTATTTGAATAATGTTTACTCTTCTAATAATTAAAATTTACAACAGGCAAATTTTTATTAAAAAACATAAAATTTGTAGATTTTCTGGTTTTAGGCGATTTCTTTTTTCAGTCTGGATGTTCCCATAAACCAATCTATGGCCGGGGAGTCCCCCGTCGCGTCGTCGTTGCGGTTAAGGGCCTCTGCACACGTCATATTTTTACGCGCGTTTTTCAAATCTGCAGTAAATAGAGTTGCGTACAAAAATATTAGTTTTTAAATATTCGTATTAGTATTCGCCGAATACGAATATTCGGTAAATGTCTACTATTCGGCGAATACGAATATTCGTATTCGTATTCGTTGCATCACTAGTTATAATATCATTTAATATGAGTGAGTCTCATGGTAGTTTCATGATTAAAAAATATAATACCGATATTTATGCATGTTTAAATAAAATGTAGCTTTGTCACTTTCTAGTCCTCCCAATTGGAGAGAGACGAAAACAACAAATTCTCAGGATACTTTGAGTTACCGTAGTACCACATCCGCAGCAGTTACGATCCAATAAAATGGACATGGACAAACTTAACTTTGCAGTACGAGTGGCGCCACTGCATTCAGCCTGGGATCTAGTCTATACGGGAAAAGGTTAGTTCCAGATTTGTCCACAGACTCGTGTTGTTTGGTGGATCTATAAACGTCAATCGATAATGGGCTCTAACGAGGTGAAAATACGAGTGTTGGGTGGGATGAGTTACAAGGGTTGTCGCTTAATGTAAAATTGGAAATTCAGATATTTTTTAATTTACAACGGATTGATGTAGTTATAGCTTAACTGAAAAGCTGCAAAATTCCCCACATTGTCATTTCAAAGTTTAATATTTCAAAAACGGCTGAACCGATTATAAAGACCCAACTAAGAACCACCTCAAGGAAACTCACTTTCACATATTTCTTCATTTAAGCGCTGCGAACAAATATAACATACAGATCAAATATATAATCAATTTATTTTCAGCATTTTATATACTTTTTACATGAAATAAATTACATAACCAACAGTAGTAGGAGCCAAATTATTTCTTAAATAAATTAGGTTCTGGCGGTGCGCTCGCTTTGCTCGCTCGGCTCGCGCGTTGTGGTCGCAATTATACCTAACGCTTCTCCTCGCTCCGCTCCGCTTGTACTAATTTTTCGGTGTCAAATTGATAATGAAAGTTATTTTGCTATGAGAATGAGTATCTCTACGCACGCTCTAGTTAATTTGCTATGCAGTCAGTATTTTTGATGTGATTTTTGTACCTAAAATAATTTATTTGTCTCGCATTGGAGGAAAAATAGTATTGTCGTACTGATGTAAATTTTCGAATTATCTGCAGTAATAGTTTTGCTAAACATTTAGTTTATTTATATTGAAATAATTTAATTGATGTAAAAAAGTAGTGATGAGAACAAATTGATAGGCAATTATTTATTTGATGTGCAATTAATAATATTCCATTTGAAAACAATACATTCTCGTGCATTATATGTCCAATAAAGTGTATGTGTAGATGTGTTTTTATTGCTTTTTAATTTTCTGATCTACTGTTAATGCACCACCTGCTGTAAACTAGTCTTTCCTTCTTTCTGTAAAAAAGGTTGCCTGGAAGAGATCGCTCTTGAGCGATAAGGCAGCCTAATTCTTACCTTGTAATTTTCTCTGAGTACCTGTTTTCTGTATCGCTTACTATTTCTGGTGTACAATAAAGATTATTTGTATTTGTATTTGTTCTCTATTTGTAGGCAACCCTATGCGAGAACGCGTCCTATCTCCCATCGGGAGCCTTCACAATGTGGCCGCGCAATGTATGCCTGACATTTACCGCCACGTAACGTAATGATACAAAACCGGCCAAGTGCGGGTCGGGCTTACAACCGAGGGTTCCGTACTTTGTAGATATGAATATCCGGTGTTAGCAGAGCTCTCCTAATATCATCATCTCAGCCGTAGGTCCACTGTTGGACACAGGCTTCCCCCATAGACCTCCAGTTGCTTCAGTTTGTGACTTGGATTGTCACGCACGATGCGAAGCGACAGATGATTATGAAGTATTAAAAACAGAAGAAGGTGATTTTGAAGGATGTTCATTTCAAAGTTAATTGATGTCTTTTCAAATTATACACTACTTTAAAGAAATACCTAATTTATATTAAACGAAATACTTGAATGATGACATTAATAATAAAATTTTAAATAATAATTTGAAATTGAACATTGTTAAAATTAAATTTAATTTAAATTTAAATCTAAATAAGTTACCAAAATTTACAATAAGTTCTTATTATATTAGCATTAGTATTTTGATGACATCACTCCTCTAATCCGTAGATATAATGAATTATTAGAGTAAAATAGTTCAAGGATTATCATTTTTATACTCTAACAGGTGTCGTGTACCTACCTACTATTTAATAATATGCCACCTTATGTATACACATGACTTATATTATAAATGAATAAATAAGTAAGATAGAAGCCAACCGTAACAATGCATACAAAAAATAGAACCGACTACAAAAAAACCATGAAAATAATTTTCTACCAGCCTGAAGTCGGTGCCTCAGCACGAGCCAGCAGGAGTGGACCTATAATCGTCTACCTCACCTACAACTATACGAGTAAATGGCTTCAATCACTCCTGCTGGCTCGTGCTGAGGCACCGACTTCAGGCTGGTAGAAAATTATTTTCATGGTTTTTTTGTAGTCGGTTCTATTTTTTGTTATAAAAATTTTTTCACGCTTTTTAGTGTAAAACATCTAAGATACAATAGTTTAATGTCAACTGCTCGTCACCTTTTACGAAAAATTGCTTTTTCCGATGCAGAGACGTTCATTATTGAGGAGTCCTGGTGCTTCACCACCCATTCCATTACACCATATCCGTTCCGAGGAGCATAAATTGCTTAGCAACTGTGTTAAAGCAATTGAAATTCAACCCATGAAATACTTGTTATTGAGTAGTAACTCCGATGGTCAACTGTGGTCTTCATCATCAGTTCCACTTCACCAAATGATGATTTTCAAGAGCAAATGCTCGAGTTACTACTAAATATATCAAAATTACCATAGGTGTCCCTACAACATTTGAAGAGTTCCCTCGATTTCCTTAAGATCCAATCATCAGATCCTGATTTGGTGCTTATGGGACCTAATTGAAAGCATTCCTAGGCGAACGCAAAAAAAATTTTTCAAATCGGTTCATAAATGACGGAGTTCTGAGGTAACAAACATTATAAAAAAAAAAAAAAAAAAAAAAAATACAACCGAATTGATAACCTCCTCCTTTTTTTGAAGTCGGTTAAAAATAAACTAAATATAAAAAGTAACAAATTCGCCCGTTCTAAAATAAGCTAAAAGGTTATAAATAAATGTTGTAGGACCATGTAGGACTTACGATTCTGCCCCTAAAGTCCCTTAGATGGTTAGGTAAATCCGTTTTAAGTGTAAGACAAAACTGGTTTAAAAAGCACTGATTCACTGAACTGTGAGAACTGTTGTAATTATGAGCACGAATAAGTATTTAGGGGCTGTTTCGCCACCCATTGATTAGTCTAAACTGACGGTTAAATGTGATGCCGTCTCTATTTGTTTTGTTCGAATAGACGGAGACGGCATCACATTTAACCGTCAGGGGCTAGTTTCTTAATTTCTAAAACTTACATGGCAACACAGATTGTCTATGATATTTCAAAATGGCTGACAACAGTTTTCGACGGCAGGCAACGTCACATTGTCGGCTTGCAACTGCAACAAAAAGTGTTCAAATTAATGTCACTGACAGTTTTTTTTTTTCAAATCTCTTTCCAAAGACCGATGTGCAGTCTTTATCGCCAGGTTTAAGGCTAGAAATATGAAAATTTGCACAGGCATTCCAATAGGGATGATGACGCCATTAAAAAATAATTCTAAGGCACAACTCCAGTAAAAAACGCTTTATTTTAGCCCTGAAAACCAGATTAATTTTCGATTTACTGTAAAATTAGATTTTTTGTTGCTTTAAAACGAATAAATAGAATTGATTGAGTTGCCGAATAGTGACGTCATAATTCGATTGCCACTGAAACTCTATGGGAGAATTGTGTTTTGACAGCTCAGAAAAAGTATGTCGGTTGATTGGTGGTGTCAACATCCCTATTCAACTGCCAGGTCTGATTTTACGAAGATACTTCGGGCAAAGGCTAGTATTTTAGACAATATAATTGAGTCTCTGTCACCTAATTTCACAGATAACAAAAACCAGTAGCCATTGTAGGCAGGTAGGCGTGAACGCGTATGTGACAAGAACTGTCATCACATCACATCTCCATACAATGAGGAGTTCGAGGAAGCGCTCTTTATGTCTTTAACCGTTGCGTTTTGTGAATGCGAATCGGTAGCGCAAAAAAAACGCGTATACTATTCGATAGGGGTAACATTTGTGTTGAATTTGAATTACGAACAATTGCAGTACCCAGTAGCTTGGCTTAGCGGTATACTTCGTTTCTTTAGCATTAGAAAAAGGGTAAACAATCTTGACGAATATTTTTGTTGAAAAACGTTTAAAAAAAAACAGTAACTGTCAAAAGCATGTAAATGATCATATGTCTTGCGCTCGCTTCGCAAGATGATCACCTTTTACGTTCGTCGTTCGCGTAGGTACTCGTACTTACGTATTTTTTGTATTAGGTATACCTAGTTGTAAATTAGTAGTATATAAGTGTAGTGTGATAGTGTCGTGCAAGGACGCATAAAATAATAGATACCTAGGTAGGTACCGGTAACCAATATAGTTATAGTATTATTGTGTAGGAAACATGAGTAGTATTTACACAGTCGCCATCACCACTTCGGCGAATTTATAAATTATATTTTAAATTCAGTACAATAATAATAATAGATCGACAAAGAATCTTGTTTCTTTAGACACAGATATTAGACAATTTTAAGTTAACCTTCATACTAAAATAATTTGCCGGTAGGTAATTAATTATTCTAAAATAGACATTGACAACCCTAAGCGTCCGCGCCGGAGTAGGCAGTTGAGTCGCCAAAGGGTCGGAGTGTGCATACTTGTTCTCTTTTACTATGATAATAGGGTGCATGTTCCGATATTTTTGGCCACTTTGGCCGCTCTGAAATTTCTGATAGCGACTGTACATAAAACAGTCAAATATTCAAATTCAAATCATTTATTCAGCAAATAGGCCGCAATGGGCACTTATACACGTCATTTTTTTTACACGTCATTGTATTGCTATGACAAATCCCTACTTTATACTATAAATGCGAAAGTAACTCTGTCTGTCTGTCGGTTAGCCTGTCGGTCTGTCTGTTACGCTTTCACGTCGAAACCACTGAACCGATTTGGATGAAATTTGGTATATAGGTATTTTGAACCCCAAGGATCAACATAGGATACCTTATATTCCGGTAGAGGGCGCCACCGCGCGATAACCTAGATCCGCGTAGGCGAAGCGGTGGGCATAAGCTAGTAATATTATAAATGCGAAAGTAACTCTTGTCTGTCTGTCTGTTAAGCTTTCACGTCGAAAACACTGAACCGATTTTGACGAAGTTTGGTATATAGGTAGTTTGAACCCCAAGGATTAACATAGGATACCTTTTATTCTGGTAGAGGGCGCCACCGCGCGATAACCTAGATCCGCGCAGACGAAGTCGCGGGCATAAGCTAGTGTTAATATATTTAAACGGTGAACCTCAGAAGGTTCAGATACCTATGGCATAGCTCTGATACAATCAAACGACTCATACTTGTATGGTAATTGTATGGCATCTGTGAGTAATACAATGACTAAGACACGTCCTGTAACTGTCAACTGCGTGTTACAAATACTTAAACATATATTATACTAGCTTTTGCCCGCGGCTCCGCCCGCGTGGTATTCGGTTATCGCGCGCTGTACCCTCGGGAACTGCATTTTTCCGGGATAAAAAGTTGCCCATGTCACTCTCGGGCCCATAAACTATCCCTATGCCAAAAATCACCATCGGCCATCAGTCCTGCGTGCAATGTGCCCCGCCCACTGCCACTTCAAAAAGGAATTAAAAAATATATATTGCAAAAAATTTAACAGTCTACATGCAAACATCAAGCATTTTGCTTTACATTGCTTCTTCGAATAAACTTAAAAGTGTAATAAAATATCATCATCATCATCTCAGCCTATATACGTCCCACTACTGGGCACAGGCCTCCTCTCGGAATGAGAGGGCTTGGGCCATAGTTCCCACGCGGGCCCAGTGCGGATTGGGAACTTCACACGCACCATTGAATTGCTTCGCAGGTTTGTGCAGGTTTCCTCACGATGTTTTCCTTCACCGCAAAGCTCGTGATAAATTGCGCACATGAATTTCGAAAAACTCAGAGGTGCGAGCCGGGATTTGAACCCACGACCCTCTGCTTGAGAGGCGATAGGTCAAACCACTAGGCCACCACGGCTTTTACTAGGCCACCACGGCTTTTAATAAAATATAAAAACTAATTATTTTTAAAAGTCGCTGAACTAATGTTCAGTTTACGGAGTATGATCTGTGTTTTAATTAAATAATAACTGTTTTATTTCCTTTTACAGAAGTTCTTATCGAGATAACAAGGTTGAGACCCCCTATTAAGTTATATGCTCGTATTACAGGCCACACCCGGTATTTGCACTTCAATCATTCCTGCTGGCTCGTGCTGAGGCATCAACTTCAAACTGGTAGAAAAATATTTTATTTTCATGTTTTTTACGGTTCCGTAGCTAAAATGGCAAAAACGGAACCCTTATAGTTTCGTCATGTGTGTCTGTCTTTCACAACTGCACATTTACGTCTCAAAATGATTTTATTAATTTGAAATACTTGTAATGGTTTTAAATGGAAAATGTTCTAAGAATTTCATTAAATATATATGTATCAAACTATGAATAGTTACCCATCGTTGATTTTTAGGACCGCAATTTTTGAAAAACTGCCTTAGTTTTGTAGAACAATCGACGTGGGACAGGAAATTTAGTACTTTTTTTAACAAAAAATGTTTTTTATTAATTTTTCTATTATACTTGATAGAGAAAAGAAAATACTAAGTTGCAGAAAACGAAATGTTGATTTAGGAACAATATTTTCTTTATTAACTTAGGTTCCAATTATACGTGAAAAATAATGTTAAAATTATGGGACAACCCAAAAACGCTGTATACAAGTTTTTATGAAATGGCCCACGTGTAGAATTTCTAAGAATCACAATTATATATAAATACAGCCAAGGCCATATTAAGTATAAAAGGCAACTCGACAGGAAACTGACTCAAGCCTTATTTGCTAGAAAAAAAAACGTAGTGTGACTAATGAATGCTTGCTGGAAAAATAAATAGACATAAGCTAAGCTCAGTTTAGTAGTGTTACTTAAATAAAACTTATCAAAATGTGCTCGAATCGAACCATGGTTTGCGTATAAGTTTACACGAAAGGTATTTTATTTTTTAAAGAGGTATGTTTTAGGTTTGACCGCTATGTGTGTCTGTGGCACCGTAGCTCTTAAACGGGTTAACCGATTTGAATGCGGTTTTTTTTTATTTGAAATTTGTAGGTCATGCAATGTCCACACCTTAGGGTAATTTAACCTAAATTTAGGGTATCTTAACGCATTTAGGGTATTTTTTGGGGTAGAAAATTATTTAGGGTATTTTTTAGGGTATAAAAGTTTTCAAATAAATACACAGACTGCTAAAATCATTACTCTTCCTTTGACTTTGCCGTAGTCGAGTAAAAAGGAAGGTTTCATGAAAACAATTACTGCAGAAGACGCAGAAGCCAAGACTATTAGGAATCCATTCCAAGAATGTTTCGAGACGGTGCAGTAGTTTAGCTACTCGTATTAGTTTATTAATAAATCGCATTTATTTTCTTCGTTTTTTTTGATTAGGGTAAAAATAAATAAAAGTACCTGATTTAGGGTAATTTCGCGTAACTTTAGGGTAAAAAAAATATCTGAGGTGGCAACACTGTGATCATGTCATATGTCTAGAGCGCTCGCTCTTGGCCAGAAGGCCGCTTCGAGGTCTGCTCACCGGCCCGCGATAATTGGACGTTCAAACAAAACAATCATGCATATGAGATCCGCTATCTTTACATAGTAGGGGTCTCACCAGCCAGTGTTATGACATTACAGTCATTCGTTGACGTTGACATTTATACCATCCGCCGCCTAACTTTGCCTAAAAGTTCATTGCCACGACTAGTACCACAAAAGCCAGAAAGGTATAATTCTAATAATTGAATAAGAACTATACCGTTAAGCGATTCGAACACGATCCGGGAGTAACGTAAAGACGTCGCATAAAAAAAATATCTCGATAATGCGTCAAAACTGAGTAGGTAAGTAATGAACTTTTAGGCAGATTTATAATAATATGGCGCGTGGTATAATTCAGGCATTATTAAGAGTGCTTACACGGTTACACCGTATCATGCTATGTAATAGGAACGTGTCAGACGAAGTCAAACGGAATGTCAAAGTAGAAATGACACGCAACAATAGATTGTACAACAAGAGCATAAAACGAGCTATTTCACCCGAGACGTTCATATAGCCCAGCCGGTACGGCGAGGGTGGATAGACACATCGTGGGGAAAATGGGTTTAGTGCTTGAGTTTTACACTCTGCTTTTCACTTTGATTGCGAGGAGATGAAATAAAAACTGTGGGTGGAGTGGACACATTGTTCACTTAAGGAATGCAATTTGGGGGACTCTTGTAAAACGTTACGATGCGTTACAGGGGTGGGAGGGGGGTTCAAATAACGCGTTACGTCACAGTTTTTTTTGTAACAAGTATAAGTACATACTATAATGTACTCAAAAGTGCTAGAATGAGCTGTAAGAAGAGACTATATTAGGCGCCGCACACTAAATTTTCTTATCACTAATTAACTACACGACATTATGGGATATCTTTGTCGGTTCGTCTTTAAGACCTATCGCAAACCAATATTTACCATTGTTCCAGAAAGGAGCGTTAAAGTTTCATCATCATCATCATCATGTCAGCCGAAAGACGTCTACTGCTGGACATAGGCCTCCCCCAAGGCTCTTCACTCAGACCGGTCTTGTGCTTTTCGCATCCACCGTGATCCCGCGATCTTAACCAAGTCGTCGCTCCATCTTGTTGGAGGCCTACCGACAGCTCGTCTCCCGGTCCTTTAAAGTTTACACGGTTATAAACCAGATTTTGCGAAGAACTAATAGAGTTATACAAGTTAAGTTAAAAAAAAAAAAAAAAAAAACAAAGAGTAAATAATAGATTCTGCGATACAGTTCGATCCAAAATTAGTACAAATTTTTGATCGAAGGCGATACAGATATGAAGTTTGCCCATTATGAGACTAAGACATTTTAAAATTCAGCCATATTAGGTAAGAATATGGTGGTATGAAAAAAAAATTAGGCATGGGATTTAGGTATTTTAACACTAAGTTCTTTTGAGATCTAGGAGAATTGACTCCTAGATCTCAAAAGAACTTAGTTATTTTGATTACCAATGTAAAAGGGTAGAATGAAATTAAGAGATAATGAGCTCAACTCGCACGCATGACACCTACTCTATTAAATAAGTAGGTACTTTTAAATGACATGTTCACGCCTTTGTAAACAGTGGTTTTATTTTTATTTGTTAAAAAATATGCTGCAGATCTTACGCCAACTTAAAGAACAATAATTAACTTAACGTAGCTGACTGATAATTATAAATATTATCTTCTAAATTGATTACTCGGCAACTAATATTGTGTCAGCTACTTTATTTAATAATAGTACTACAATAAGGACACACAATACAAAAATCATGGTCAACATAGTCGTTAGATTTTAAATAGTATTTTATTGGCTAGCAAGACGATAGAACGAGACAGATGGCATCGGTTGTAACTATCCCTCTCATCGCGGATTATCCTCTGATAGGCGCTATGGAAAAAAATACTTGCTCTCCTTGTAATATGGTTCATTTTCATAAATAGAATTTTCAGAGTACTGGTCGCCATGGAAATAATGTTCCCATTGAGTGTTATGACACTCAAGCACTGGTTAGTTAGAAATCTCTAGCAGCTTTTGACGTACAAAATAATGTACGTAACTGACTTGTAACTGACGTTCGCGTTCCTAAGCAGCTAAGCAGTTTAGATTTGTGATCTTAAGTCGCTATCGTTATTTCTGTTTTAATTTGCTTCATTTTGATATAAGCAGCAAATCTCTAACATAGTTATAATTGAACGTTTCGTATAAACATCCAGATCAAGCGCTATGTGTCAAACAATTACCGCGTGCCTGCAGTCGCTCGTATGCATTTTGCAAATGCTGGTCCGGATCTTCATGACCATAGTTCTCATGGTGGAGAATCTCCTAAGGCTAGTTATGCAGACAATCTACAATTTACTTTCTTTCGTCACACAAGCGATTTCGATCATCCCGATATGCTGTGTGATGATAATGACATCAAAATTAAGAACCCTAATGTGCGGAGCCGGGGCAGGCGGTGGCGGGGCGGGGGGTGTATCGAAGAACAAAACGTGCGACTGTGTCATATCATCTTTGATAATAATCGTCATTTTCTTCATATTCAGAGAGACAGGAGTTCTTGATAGAATCCTGTTTAAATTGGGCTATATGCCGTCGCAAGGGCTAAAGCACAAATTCACAAGAGGTCATGTACCTTGGTTCACAACGAAACGTCGTTATTTCACCACTGCAAGGTCGCTGCGGCCGGGGGAGACGCACCCGCCACCTGCCTCCTCAACTAATAGCACATTGTGGGACAAATTCGGCACGAGGAATTTATCAGATATAGATTGGAACGATACATGGGCACCCGGCGGTTGTACTATTCCGGATGACTATATGAAAAAGAAAGCGAACATAACCGCATCCAATATTGCCGACTTATCCCATTTATTCCCAGGTTAATTCAAATTTAGTAACATTCGTATATCCAACGTCATAAATAAGTGATCACTTTTATACCCTGTCGCTTTCAGTCGTTACATGATTTCGTATGGCTTTTTAAAAATGACGTTAAAGTGACAAGGTAGTAAATTGATCACTTATTTTTGACGTTGACTGTAAGAGCTGAGTTTATCTCTCCGATTTTAACAAAATTTGTGAGGTAGGCTCGGTACATCGTTCCGAGCTGTAAAAACAGGTTCTCCAGATGTGTCCCCAATAAATTGTAGGTACCATATATGATATGATAGTTCCATTTTGGTAGAATTTTTTAAATAATTTTTGTAACAGAACGGGCACATTTTTGGGGACACATTTGGAGACCCTATTTTTACAGTTCGGAATCATGGACTGAGTCTACCTCCCAAATTTTGTTGAAATCGGAGAGATAAACTCAGGGTACAACGGTAGATAGAAATGCCCTACTACGTGGTCAGATAAAACATCTTTGGACAGATTTTGGACAACTAGAGGCATACCTCTACGATATATCGTCACTACTTTAAAAAAACTCGTAGCTCAAAATAGTTAATTTTCCTGAGTGAACTTTATAGAGGCGGTGTTTCATGATATGCCTAGGAATATCATGATCTGCCTAAACGTCACCAGGCATATCGTCAAACGGTGAGTTTTAAACGATATGGCGGATGTCCCTTAGCCAATTCATGAAATGGCGCCATTTCACGATATGCCTAGGAATTTCATGATCTGCCTAAACGTCACCAGGCATATCGTCAAACGGTGAGTTTTAAACGATATGGCGGATGTCCCTTAGCCAATTCATGAAATGGCGCCATTTCACGATATGCCTAGGAATTTCGTGATCTGGCGGATTTTACGATCGGCCGTCGACATAGACATTACATCAATGTTCAATTTTGTTGACATATTCATTTTAGATATGAGATTTTTTCAAAGTAGTGACGATATACTTAATTACTATAGTATGATGATTATTTTCAATGATTTACAACAATCACGTAAACTTATGTATAATTAAGATATAACAAAATAATTGTGTTTTTTTCGGACTAATATTCTCGGATAAAGACGAGGCATTCGAAAATTCTGCATTTTATTTTAAGATATTGTGAGCAAATTGGATAACGCGAATAGACAAAATTTTCTCTATAGATTTTATTCCAAAAGGTCTATTTCGTTTCTTTTTTTGTTTTGCAAATTATTCCGTAACTGTAAGGCCGCTTGTAGACATTCCCTTTTTGAAATTTCGTCACTACTTTGAAAAAATCTCGTATCTAAAATCATTATCAACAAAATCGAACCTTAACTTGTTCAGAAAGTTCACTCGGAAAGTTATCTATTTTGAGATACGAGATTTTTTTAAAGTAGTGACGATTTGTTTTTTCAATTATCCGGTGGCGATACAGTTTGGTCGATTGTACATCTGTGCACTGTAACTTGGTCCGGTTGTATTATATATATATATATATATATATATATCGCCACCGAACAATCGAAATATACATTTTTTTCCATAGTCCGGCCGGCCAGCAACCGCCTTGTCTTGATAATGCGATCAAGAAAGTGTTTCCAGGAATTATATTATTAAATTGAATTGACATGGAAAGTCGTGGGACACACGCTATATGAACAGAATGTTTGATTTGATGTTCTTATTTTAGTTTTTTTTTATTTTAAGGATGGAAAGTTTTTTTAACGAATGCATAGGTATCATTAATTATGAATAAATATACTTAAGCTATACATATTCATGAACAAAATGTTTGATTTGATGTTCTTATTTTAGTTTTTTTATTTTAAGGATGGAAAGTTTTTTAACGAATGCATAAGTATTATTAATTATGAATAAATATACTTAAGCTATAGTCATGAACAAAATGTTTGATTTGATGTTCTTATTTTAGTTTTTTTTTTATTTTAAGGATGGAAAGTTTTTTAACGAATGCATAGGTATTATTAATTATGAATAAATATACTTAAGCTATAGTCATGAACAAAATGTTTGATTTGATGTTCTTATTTTAGTTTTTTTTATTTTAAGGATGGAAAGTTTTTTTAACTAATGCATAGGTATTATTAATTATGAATAAATATACTTAAGCTATATTCATGAACAAAATGTTTGATTTGATGTTCTTATTTTAGTTTTTTTTAATTTAAGAATGGAAAGTTTTTTAACTAAAGCATAGGTATTATTAATTATGAATAAATATACTTAAGCTATATTCATGAACGTGCTTGACGTTCTTATTTTAGTTTTCTAAGGATGGAAAGTTTTGTTGTAACTTGCATGAACAAATAAACTTAAGTATTTTTTAACAATCTTTTATTTGGAACATATTTCTATGTAAGTACATCTACCTTCTGTTCAGAAAAGCGAAACAAAGCATATTTAAGATCAATTATTTCAAAACATTGGACAACATATCCAACATCACGCCGCCATGAACCATGGCCTTGTGAAAATTTTGGAAGATCAGTGATATCTGTGCATGGGTGGTGCTGGTGCATTTATTACATTCTGTACTTGGGCCACAGATATAGATTACACTAGATTACGCAAATGCATCTACTTCGCGTGTCCGAACCCCGATCAAACGTCGGGCTTGGCCCCATACAAAGACTGACCGCTAACTGACTAATCATGACTAGTACTGACTCGAGCCCCACGGCGCGGGCGAGCGGCGCATTTGAATCGATTTTGCGCGGACATCGGGGAATTCACTTCGCTAATTCGCTCTTGAGACGTCACAGTAGTCTGAAAAAGTGACACGGTTTTCATACAGATTGAGGTGCTTGCGTTATCTAGTGTAATCTATATCTGTGACTTGGGCATTTCATCGAGAAGGATGATTTTTGCCTCATTCATCTGCCTGTTTTTAAGGCGTATTATAAAATTAATGATTGATTGCATCAGACAGGAATATTTCGAAATGAATCCGATCCGCATAGGCGATCGCTTACTTCCAATAGCGGAATCTACTGCGTTAAAAAATGTAGTTGTACCTACTTGTAATCTTTAAACAACATCGTCGTAAAACTGTTCAGTAATAGTACATTGTTGTAGAGGCTTGAAAGTAAGCAATAGATGAACGAGTTAGTTTGAAGGCCGACCCGAAATTATTTAATCTAGCTGTTGCCAAATTTGGGGTAGCAAATTTATTTTTTGCAATCCTTTTTTCGTTTTTTTATTATTATTAAATACATGCAAAACGAGCATGCGGATCACCTGATGGTAAGTGATCACCGCCGCCCATGCACTATTTGGACTGCGGGTGCGTTGCCAGACTAAAGGGGAGAAGGAGAGGGGGGACTCCCACTCACCGGACGAAACAAAGTAGCAAAACTACTATTTCACGCCGGTATTCTGTGGGAGTGTGTAGCCCACCGCATTAGCACGCTGAAGTGGCAATGGACCGGTCATATAACCCGAAGAACCGATAACCGTTGGGTTAGACGAGTTCTTGAGTGGAGACCACGGATCGGCAAACGTAGCGTAGGACGCCCTCAGACTCGGTGGTGCGATCGTCGCAGGGTGGCCGGCAAGAGCTGGATGAGAGTGGCCGAGGATCGTACTCAGTGGCGTGCCATGGGAGAGGCCTATGTCTAGCAGTGGACGAACATAGGCTGATGATGATGATGATGATTCTGTGGGAGTGTGGTACTGACCCGGTCGAGCCGGGCCATTCGTACTGAAGCCAGCAAGTGGTTACAGTGAGGCTCTACCAGTCTCTTCTTTTCGTGTTTTGATTGATTTTTCGGAAGATTATGGAAATACAAGTACAGACGTTGTTTTATATAAATTTTGGGATTCATAAATCAACATACATGCGTAATTACTAATCCCTACTAATATTATAAATGCGAAAGTAACTCTGTCTGTCTGTCCGTCTGTCTGTCTGTCTGTCTATTACGCTTTCACGTCGAAACCGCTGAACCGATTTTGATGAAATTTGGTATAGAGATAGTTTAAGCCCCAAGGATCAACATAAGATACTTTTTATTCCGGTAGAGAGATACTTAGTACAATTAAAAGACCTATCCAACGATACCCCACATTATAAGGTTAGTCGAGAAATAAAAATCACCCCTAGTCTACGCCTATGCCAATCTTAAAAAAAAAATTTAGTTTTTTTTATTTCACTACTTTTTCGGCTGATAAGTATATTCATGTCAAACTACAGCTTTCTAGTACTAACGGTATCTGAGCATAGCCACAGACAGACAAACGGACAGACATGGCGAAACTAAAAACAAAGAACGTACGTACTACATGTTCGTATTAAAATAAAGACGGCGTCCTCGACTACGAGTAACTTATGCGGCAATATGCAACTGCATATAGAGTTAAAACTTAATGTATTTACAGTAGTACCAACATCATAAATATCAAGAGTCGCGGACAAGTAACAATGCCGCTTCGCTTGGTCCACATTGTCTCTGGCCATTTCATTTTATTCACATTTACAAAACCAAAGTCCTGTACCCTACGTCATTTGAAATAAGATTCACAATTGCACGTCGAAATGATTTCACATTTGATACCGTAGGGCTCCCGTAGATATTTATTGCACTTATGAAATTCTCATTCTGATAGTTTTTTTTTTATTCGATATTGTAGGGTGTAGGCGTTGTTAAATGGCCAGTGTTTGGTAACTTTTTAAAAATGGCGGCTGCTGTATAAGGATGTGTTGTTGTTTCTTTATAAAAATATGGCTCTGTCCATTGGAGGACAATTTTGCCAGTGTCTAGTAGTTTTTGCCGTTGTACAATCAAGGGCAAAAATATGGACAAAAATATATACCTAGTAAATAATACCGCATGAATATAACTAATTAGATGTAAGACACAAATGTATCAAGAAATCAAGAGCATTCGAACTGCCAACAAACTGTTACCTACACAGTTTGGCAGTGTAATTTACTTTACAATAATTTATGATAAGTCATTATGAAATAAACGATTAATAATAATAATGTATATGCACTTTAGTACCGTGTCTATTTTCGTCATATTTCAACTGCCATATATGAACTGTCACAGTGGTTAAAGTGACAAGGTACTAAAGTGTATACATATTTCTGCCCTTGACTGTACATACGGTAAAAAAATTCTAGAAAACGAAATATAAGAGGTAATGGACTAATGGTGGATGAACGATGACAGCGCGAATCTATAAGGATGTGGCCCAGGTTAATTTTGTTACGGTAAGCGGTTTTTTCACGTGATTTTATTTGAGTTTCCTCGGTGTTTACCTGTCTTATTTAGATATTTTCCTCCTCCAGACTCTGTTGAGGTTCGGCATCGATTTAAACGGTCGAAATCTGAAACAAAAATGATTTATTTAATTAAAATGTCATTTGGCACTTTGATTGTCCGCCTGTTTCACCGTCCATTGATAAAATTTATTTGACGGATAAATGTGATGCCGTCTCCGTCTTCTTTACTATGTTAGAGTAGTTTCCTAAAAATATATACATAGTTAATCCGTATGTTAGATAAATATATATCGGACATGTATTTTTTCTTTTGTCGATTAAACAAAAATAAATTTTGATACAAGATTTTTTTACTGATTGTACTTTTTGTTTACTGTACTTGTATTGTCACCCAAACTACATTTGCATACCAAATTTCAAGTCGATGCCATTAGTCCGTTGAAGAGTTCCGTCCTGCGGAGACGATCCTGGCCGAATTACCAGAATATTACAGCCAGATTATTGTATTGTCACGCAATTTACATAAGAATACTAAATTTCAAGTCAATCTAACTACTGGAAGTTGGTCGAATTTAACTTGCAAGGTTTGATTACAGACAGACAGACACAACGCGGGTGAAACTAAATAAAAGCTTTTAAAATTATATTATAGTTAGCTGACTAAAGTTCCGTGTGACGTCACATCTACGAGTATTTACGTACACTTTGACGTACGTCAGCATCAAAAGTTGCGGATCACTTTTTTACTTTGTCGCATTGACACGTTGATAATCTTGCATGGCATTTAGTACGTGGCTGTAAAACGACAAAGTACCAAAGTGTACACAGCGTGTATTTTTAATACTACCTCAAACTTTAAGGGCAGTTAGTGAAGGCCCTAATAATCACATTTTATCATGTTTTAATAAAAAAATTAGACTTATTATTTTCCTTACAAAATTATTAACACGCAATGTATCGTTACGCGATACTACTTTGTTTTTATTCAAAACGTCGCACTTGTTGACGTGACAGCTGTCGCAGAACGCTTCTCTCTTCTTGTACGCATTACATTGCTGCTCGAAAATATTTTAAAAATTAATTACGCTCTGTTAGTTAATTTTTAATTAACAATTTGTTTTGATATCGGTTCACATCACTTAAATCTTCGTCTGGTTACAGTTTGAGATAATATTAAAAATACACGCTGTATACCTAGTGCCATCCAGGAAGACGCGTGATTTTGTCAAAATTAGACATTAAAGACATTGTAATAAGAACCACGGCACGCGTCATCGTGAATGACTCTACCTATAGCTACTTTTGATGCTAACGTACTAGGTACATTTTGTAATTTTTCGTTTGACTGCCAAAAACAAAAATAGGTGGCCAATGTAAAAGACTGATGGGCTAATTATTATAATTGTATTATACTTTGAATCTACCCAATTCGTTGAGAGGTAGCTCAAGTTATACAAAGTAAAATCACTCGCAAAATTTGGGTTCTTTTTCGTGCAGACATCCGGTTTTAGCATCCTTAAGGTTAGTAAAAAACAGGACGAGGCACTATAAACGACCTCTTTGACATTTGGCAGCCGGTTTCGTACTCGAAAACCGAGATTTTATTTTTTACCGCACAAAGTCGGTTTTGCCTCGGCAGTATCAATCATCTTTTTTCCGAAAAATTGCATAAATGTGTACCAGGGTATTCTGAACTTTAACAGCATACGCCGAGGATGGTTTATTGATTAGCACGTTATATTCTTTAGAGGAAAAATGCAAAAGGAGTAGATGGTTTTAGGAATTCGGGTTTTTACATAATGTAGTGACTAAAGTTATCTTGAAATGCAACTATGCTTGGTTATAAATATCTTGGCAAAGCTTGTGTTGAATGAAGTTTTGGCTGAGATAGGGTCAGATGTGGTAATCTTATAACTAAAAAATTTTATAACAAGAAATTGAACCGACTACAATAAACCATGAAATAATTATTTTCTACCAGTCTGAAGTGGGAACTATGGCCCAAGCCCTCTCATTCTGAGTGGAGGCCTGTGTCCAGCGGTGGGACGTATATAGGCTGGGACGAAACTGAAGTCGGTGCCTCAGCACGAGCCAACAGGAGTTGACCTATAGTCGTCTTTTTCACCTACATACCTACCTTATATATTAGACTTCAATCACTTTCAGGACCATCTATCTCTATGCCAAAAATAACGTCGATCCGTCGCTCCGTTACGGCGTGAAAGACGGACATACAAACACACTTTCGCATTTATAATATTAGTAAGTAGGGATTACAACTTAGGTAATAAACATATATTCTCACCAAACATGGCGAGATGCGGCTTCCGGTAAGTATTTCTAATACCTACTAACGAACAACTTAAGTAACTATACCAGCTTAACTTGTAACTAACGTAACAACAAAACTAACAAACAATGTAATTAATTTAGTCTTGAAAGTCGGTTTTCTATTTCTTACAACCTACTTCAATCAAACTTATTTGTATGAATTTACATGCATACGTACAAACATACGAACATTACGCCTATATTCTCAAATGGGGTAGGCAGAGCACACGAAACGTTACCGCTTCGGAGCCACTTTTAGGTTTTAAGTTTGACAAAAACGGTACCTACAATAGTGACAGGTTGCTAGCCTGTTATGGTATACCTTAACCTATATCCTCAGTCGCCTCTTACGGTCCCACGGAAGAAACGGAGAGGTGTAATTCTAACCCGACACCCGTGTATGAATTTAAATAAAGCTTTATTATTATTAATAACTAGCTGTTGCCCGCGGCTTCGAACCCGTTGTATTTTTTTTCTTCCATGAAAACCTTCTCCTGACAGTAGCGAACACAACAAAAAAAGAATTAGCGAAATCGGACCAGTCGTTCCCGAGTTATGCGCTTACCAACACATTTTGCGATTCATTTTTATATTATAGATATTAATAATAATAATTATCAAAAAAAATTAACACCTTGTATAATTCAATTATTTAATTGAACCTTAATAAAAATACTTAAAAAAAATCGATGTTTCCATCTCGATATGGTCCATTACACGAATTATTCAGTTCTTCATACACACGACTTAAAAATTGAAAGTGCCGACCTTGGAAGCTTTTGTTTTTAAAAACCTGTATGGTCGCCTGTCTCATACAACTGTGCAACTCATACATTATGTATGTATGTCGCTTTAAGCTACTCAAATCGGCGTGTAACAGAACATAACACTTAAATAAAAACAATCGTTTCCTAAAACATTATGTAAAAGTAGCTAATGTAAGACGGATTATGCAATCCTTTTAAGGTTTTTGTAGTCCTACAGAACTTTTATAGTTTCGTTTACGTTAGTACTATTATATATTCTGTGGTTTCGTCATGTTTATCCATCTGTCCATATGCTCAGTCCTGGATTTGTCAATAGGCCATATAGGCCGCGGCCTGGGGGCGGTAGCGTCCTAGGGCGGCAAATTTCAGAGGACGCTCACTCGATGTCAGAGGATAAAGTCCAACAAGTACATGGGGCGGCGGAAATATAAAGTGGCCTGCACTCATAAAAAATATAAATCCGGCACTGCATATGCTTAGCTTCGAGACTGTTACTTTTTTTTATTCGACTTGATGGCAAACGAGCAAGCTCCTGACGGTAAGAGATCACCACCGCCCATAAACAGCTGCAATACCAGAGGTAGATGGGATGCCACAAGTGCCAGTAATTTCACCGGCTGTCTTACTCTCCACGCCGAAACGCAACAGTGCAAGCACTGTTTCACGGTAGGATTAGCGAGCAAGATGGTGGTAGCAATCCGGGCGGATCTTGCACAAGGCACAAGTTCCTACACAAAGGCACATGGCACCGTAGCTCTTAAACGGGTGAACCGACTTGAATGCGGTTTTTTCATTTGAAAGCAGTTTTTTTAGCGATGGTTCTTAGACAGTTTTATCAAAATCAGTTCAGCCGTTTATGAGATATTAACTTTGAAGTCACAATGTCAGGGGATTTCCAACTTTTTGTTGGTCAGGTTATTTGGTCACTTTGTATAACTACAAATTCGAACAATCAAACAAACAAAATGCATCTGTAGAAATAGAGTTGCACGTGTATTCTATTGTAGACTCTATCGACGTAACTATAAGGTCGAAAACTAGAAACTATAATCAACGAGCTGTAAGGCTTCCGCGTTCTTGTGCCTGCGCAGATGGGGTGACCAACGTTCAGGATTTTTCCCGATATTTAAGGATTTATGAGATTTTTAAGGGTTTATTGCTGAAATGGCACTCTTTCAGTTTCATTATGTTTGTCTGTCGGTCTATATACTATACACCACAAGCCTTCTTTGATTAAACTTAGCAAGCTAGCAATTTCATAGATTTAATAATTGTATTCTATTAGGTACGTCATTATGCAATTAAAGGGTTGTGACAATGTAAATCCGAATCGATATATGTATTGCGATTCTCGATTAAATATGCTAAGGGTGTGTAATCGATTCTATTAGTGATAGTTTATATTTTCAACTAATTTTTACCTGCGGCTTCTACGTCGAATATCGTAGTCGCTCCACTGATGTTGTGTCACTATTTTATAGTAGGTACTTTTCGGACGGTGTAGGTACGGTAACACATGTCATTATGCAATTAAAGGGTTGTGACAATGTAAATCCGAATCAATATATTGCGATTCTCGATTAAATATGCTAAGGGTGTGTCATCATCATCATCTCAGCCTATATACGTCCCACTGCTGGGCACAGGCCTCCTCTCGGAATGAGAGGGCTTGGGCCATAGTTCCCACGCGGGCCCAGTACGGATTGGGAACTTCACACGCACCATTGAATTGCTTCGCAGGTTTGTGCAGGTTTCCTCACGATGTTTTCCTTCACCGCAAAGCTCGTGGTAAATTGCGCACATGAATTTCGAAAAACTCAGAGGTGCGAGCCGGGGAGCCGTGGTGGCCTAGTTGGTTTGACCTATCGCCTCTCAAGCTGAGGGTCGTGGGTTCAAATCCCGGCTCGCACATCTGAGTTTTTCGAAATTCATGTGCGCAATTTAAGGGTGTGTAATCGATTTTATTAATGATAGTTTATATTTTAACTAGTTTTTGCCTGCGGCTTCACCCACGTAGCAAGTGTTTTTGCTTGTCTATCGGGATCTCACAAATCATGCAGTCTTCTTTGGCACTATATCAATCTTATAATGTGGTAACCCTACGCGCAATTGGACGCCATCTTGGTATTACCGGTTTAGAACTTGGACCTCGTCATACTCGCTAATAGCGATCGTAATATTACATTTTTATTAGTATCAGCGTTAATTGAGGTGATAATCCGTAACAAAAACAAACATACATTATTTTATTATACTATCTCGGGATAAAATTAACTACGGAACTTTATTTTTATATAAAAATAATCAAAATTTACATCTCTATCTTATATTTTTAAAAAACTTACCTATGCTATACAAATAAAATTTCATTCATTTAGTACTTAATAAAAATGTGTTTATTTGAGAAACATGTTCATCAATGAAAATATAAATGAAAGAAATATTATAATGTCAATAATAATAATAATAATAATCATTTATTTCAAGTAACATGACTCATAGAAAATACAAAAGAAACACAAAAGAGAAGAATGTGCACCATCTATATACACATCTCTGCTGGGTACCGGCCTCCTCCCAGAATGAGAGGGTTGGGCCGTAGTTCCCACACGCGCCCAGTGCGGATTGGGAACTTCACACACACCATGCAATTACATTGAATTGCACGTGACATACTTGGCTGTGTTCCGTCAGCCTTCCGCCATTGTCGTCGCCATTTTAATTACGTTTCATAAGTAAACGAAAGCGAATAACCAAAAAAAGTAATTCATAATGTTACTCTCGGAGCATAAACGCGAGACAATGCGATATTGTGTGAGTTTTTATAATAATTTCATCAATTTCTCTTTACTTTCTAAGAGTTTCCTTCTGACTTTACGAGTGTCTAAGAGCATAGTGTGTATCATTCAATGTTTAGTGTATTTTCCCGTTCACAAAAAACATCTCGATCGCGTTCGCGTTAAAATCTCAATTTAGTTCAGTGAAATTACCGGCACTTGAGGTATCTCATCTTAGGCCTCTAGGTTGGCATCGCATGTGCAATCCCCCTGGTGTTGCAGGTGTCTATGGGCGGTGGTGATCTCTTACCATCAGGAGACCCATATGCTCGTTTGCTATCCAGTCGAATAAAAAAATTTTTGTATGGAAACACGGGCAGCGCCTCTAGCGGAAATTTCGCGCAACAACTTTTGTGAGTGTAGGTTTTCGTGTTACAGGGTTTCGTGTCGTGTGCCTAAAGTATAAGATAAAAAAACACACATTGTCTATTTTCTTCATATTTGAACTGCCTTATATGAACTGTCACAGTGGTTATAGAGACAAGGTATTAAAGTACCTATAATTAGAATATGTCAAATGAACCCTGGAGACTATTAGTTTTCACTGTGTTACACTTTCCAGTGTCACCTCATCGTGAACACCGATTCGTTGTTACGAACAAACAACGAATCAACGAAAATATACTTAAACTTGGAAGATTCCGTACAAAATAAAAAATCCTTAGAAAAATATTGCTTTTTTTCGTAACGGCTAAAGAACCTCGAACTTGTCCGACACGCTCTTGGCCGGTTATTTTTCTAACAAAATGTGTGAAAATCCGTACTATAATATAATAATATTAATAAATGCGAAAGTAACTCTGTCTGTCTGTCTATTACGCTTTCACGTCGAAACCACGTGACTGATTTTGATGAAATTTGGTATATAGGTAGTTTGAACCCCAAGTATCAACATAGGATACCTTTTATTCCGGTAGAGGACGCCACCGCGCGATAACCTAGATTCGCGCAGACGAAGTCGCGGGCAAAAGCTAGTAGATATATATGTACATACTGCGTATGACTTTTCCGCAGTACATATAACAACTGCAATAAAATCAGCTTACCCTATACAAAGAGTACGGGATGCAAAGTTAACTTTGCGGCTCTCGGCCGCATACTGTTACTGTTCTAGTGAAAGCAGGAAACAGTTATGCAATGCGCATGCGATGCTTTAGCGCATGAGAAAAGGTTAAGATATATACGAGTTAATATGTCAAGGCAGTGTTAAGGTTGTTCGGCAAAATATATACTTTGTTTTATAACCCACAACGCAAAAAGAGGGGTGTTATAAGTTTGGCCGCTATGTGTGTCTCTGAGTCTATCTGTGGCACCGTAGCTCTTAAACGGGTGGACGAATTTTAATGCGGTTTTTTTTATTTGATAGAAGGTTTTCCAGCGAGGATTCTTAGACATGTTTCAAAATCGGTTCAGCCGTTTTTGAGATATTGAACTTTAAAGTGAAAAAGTCGGGGGTTTTCCAACTTTTTTTTGGTTAGGTTATTTAGCATTAGGAAGAAGTTAAGCGATCTTTTCCTGCTATCTGCGCTTGAGGGGTGGGGTAACTCGAACCGGTGCGGGGCGGAGCGTGGCCATTCTGTACGTTAGTTTAGTACTGTTATATACTCTGTGACTATACATAAAATTTTATAACTAAAATCATGTACCTTAAATAAAAGTAAGGCCCTAGAGTCTTTGGCCTTAAGGCGACACAACCATGAAAAATCTTATAGACTCGAACGGCTATTTTTCAAGCAGATTCATTCATTTTTAGTTTTCTGCTTAGTACTCTAATCTTAACAGATTTAAAACTATTTTCAGCCACTTTAGAGTGGCATTTTCGAGTATTTTTATTTTAAATAATATGAACGCCTTGTCTTGGTTTTAAATACCATGTGAATAATATAAAAAGCTGCTTTTATTTTAAAATTTAAATAAACACGAACGGTTTTTTAATATGCAACGCTTAAAAAAGTGACCACTTCCAATAAAATAACCTAGCAGCATAAAAAAAAAGTATAGCTATGCAAAAAGGTTGGTATGCTAAAGAATTCAGCCCGCGTTGGCAATGCTACAGGTTATACCATTGTATTAATAAGCTAAGCCATTTATTTAAAAGGATAAAACAAAAAAACAAAAATAGAACCTCACATTGAACCGGGTTCCTGCAAAGTTGAATTTGCAGTTACCACGAAAGTCACTAGTTAAGGGTTGCTGGTGAAATGTTCCGCCGTTGTTCATTTGTTATTTTGATCAACGGCAAAAGCAAATTTGTAATTTAAGCTAGAGACACGGCACGCCAGTTGGTTCGAATTTTGAATTTAAAGCTGCCAGCATGAAAAATAATACACTAATTGCATATTTTTAATTCTTGGCTTTCGAGTCTCTTTATTGGCTGTGATAATTTATCTTGTAACAAGGTATTGTAATGGCAATAAACATGTAATATAATTATAAATTATGTACCTAGAACATAGGAACATGTTCAGGTGTGAATAGATGGCTTTAAGTAAAGGTACTTATCTAAGGTACTTATCAACATTTTTTATGGCAATTTACGGTTCAAAGCAGCGATTTTTACCACAGACAATGTTTTATTCATCTAGTTTATACATTTATAATACGCACTAGCTTTTGCCCGCGGCTTCACCCGCATACTATTTGGTCATCGCGCCTCGGGAACTGTGCATTTTTCCGGGATAAAAAGTAGCCTATGTCACTCTCTGGTCCATAAACTTATCTCTATGCCAATTTTTTTTCGCATTTATAATCTCGCATTTATAATAATAGTGGGATTACTTAATTCATAACATAACGATATATTTATACTCAAGCAAAGATAAATAGAAACACCTATGCAAATTCAGGTACTTTAATAAAATTTTAATCCGGAAATTTGGTTACATAAAAATAACTTAAAGTATTCATCTAATTAAAATGCCTTTTTTCATTCATAGACTTAAATGGATTCCAGCACGCTTCATGCATGGAGCTGTCATGCATATGCATGACACTTGCATGCTTGTCAGTTACGACTTATTTTGACATACATAGTAAACGGAGCGCTTATCTGTATGAATAAGAACCAAGTGGTTATATTGTGGTACAATAACCAGGTGTTAATTAATACATGTGTGACCGCATTTTGTTTTTTTTTCCGTATATTGTGGTCCTGGTTTGATATAGGTATTTAATGGAAAAAAAGGTTGTCTATCGTTTGCCCGAATTTCATATGCTATAATGTATCGTTTTCAATAATTAAATTTGCCATAAAGTAAATTATTTCTGAAATTGTATTTTCTTCAAAGTTCATATTAAACTAAGCTAACTTAACCTAACCTACTGCATTCTATAAGATGACATTTTAAACCCTAAAAATCCTGAAAACAGCACGGTTCTTATATATTTTATGGAAAATGTTGGTATGGCAAGTAAAATTCGGGCCAGTGAAATTCGGGCAAATAAAGTTATAGGGGGAAAAAATCCAGTTAATCCTATTTGATTACAAAGTAAACTCTGTATGCAGGTGGTATCCAATACGTCTGAAACTTGTGAATTGATGGTAAAAAATATTTCACTTAGTTAACTAATTGAAGTGAAATTTACTGCAGGGGTCTACTACGAAATTCGAAAATCGAAGTTCGTATCGCACAGTCCCTCTCACTCTCGTATTAAATATTATTAGCGTCAGTGGAACAGCAAGACAGATCTGGACTCCTAACTATTTGCGGTTGGTAAGAAGTTCCACCAACTTAATTCAACTCCAATCCAGTTTTTCATTAGTCGAACCCTAAATTTGCCGAAATATAACAAAAACATAATTCAGATAAAGTCCGAACGTGCCCGTTCTAAAATTAAAAAAAAAAAACTTTATAACTGGCCATTTGATTGCTAGGTTTCCGCTACTTAAACTTATCTTTATATGAGATCAGTCGGCTGCCTAGAACAGTCTTACCAACACAGCAAAAAGGAATCATCTCGGTCACAGATAATATCAGATGTAATTAAAAATTGAATATAGATACAAATACCTAACTGTTGCAGAGTCTTTGTGACTATAATAATTGACATAAACCTTTTTATAGGAGGATACTTGGTAGTACGCGAATGAACAAAGATAATTATAAATTAAGACCAAGACATAAAATACCCATACCCCCTCAGAAATTAAAAATGTTCAATACAGGCCCTTATATTATGGTATAAAAATATATAATAACATTAATAACATACCCAAAACTAAAAACGAAATAAAAGAAAAGACCTTCAATAAATTACTAAAAGCATACCTTATTGAAAAATGTTACTACACCTTGCAAGAATTTTTCCAGAACACGTAAACTAATTATATTACTTATTTATAAATTATCGGATTATTGTTTAACTATTAATTATGAAAATGGCTTTAGGGTATGTTGCAGTGCCCTGCTACAGGGTTTCTTGTTTGGGAAATATTTTATTTTACTTTAAGATCCTATGTAACCATGAAAGCAATTATTGTATAATCACAGAATATATAATAGTATGGTATAATTAAATGATTAAAACAATAACCTGACCCGAACAATCGGCCACGCTATGGTAACATTCTACAACTGCAAGTGTATCTAGGCTGCAATAATAATAATAGTTTAATATGCTAAAGTCCTATATGTCTGACAAGGGGTACAAAAAAAAATCTTTTACCACGAATTCGTTAATCGCTATCCTGCAGGCGCTATGCAATTTTCCGAATAACAACTATCCTCTGTACTTTTCTTTAAATTTCACTTATATTCGAATAAATAATATTAGTCAGGATTCATCTATTCCTGTCTGAGTAAGAGGCACAGATTAAATATTTCTATGTGAAATGTGACCCAGGTATACGTTTCTAATATGCCACAAAAACTGGCAAAAAGAAAAACCAATTACATTTTTTAATTCCTTACTGGCCGCGAAGTCATTCCATATTCAAACTCATTCAGTAGGCGAAGGCGTTGACTCAGAGATGACGCCACGCAAATACCAACCGGCTTTGGACCTTGTGCCAACTTACAGGTAAAATATGGACAACATTGTCGTCTAGTCAATTTAAACAGCCGTGGTTTTATGTTAGAGAAGTTACTGGCCAGATGTAATTGAATATATGTACGTTCAAATAAAAAAGTTTGGACGTAGCGTATTGTATGAATTTAGATTGCCAGAAACTAATGGAATGGATAATAAATAATTCATAAATTATAATAATAGTTGATAAAATTTTAATAATTGCATGCAAGAACCCGTCAAATTAGTCCAGGAACAATCTTCGTCGACCTTTTGCTTGTGTGATTATAATTATAATAACTTGTTTTGCTAGACACATTTCATTTTGGTCAAATAGTAATATATAAACATTTTC
This sequence comes from Choristoneura rosaceana, assembly GCA_037349165.1. Lineage (NCBI taxonomy): Eukaryota > Metazoa > Arthropoda > Insecta > Lepidoptera > Tortricidae > Choristoneura > Choristoneura rosaceana. The sequence goes on along the minus strand of JAZBNJ010000006.1, from coordinate 3,524,084 downwards.
TGCGAATTTTAGAGATACCGACAGCAAAAAGAACAGTTTAGACTGGCAAAAAGAATCGCGCTACGTATAGTAATATGTTTCGATGTTGATTTTGTATGTCGATAGAAAATTACATCATCTTTAATCGCGCTGGCGAGATTTTTCCTCTCTACTATAACTATTGTACAGGGATATTGACGCCATTAAAAAAAGACGACACGACTCCAGTAAAAAAAAAACCCTTTATTTTATCCCTGAATCAGATTAATTTTCGATAAACTGCAAAATTAGATTTTTTGTTGCTATAAAACAAATAAATAGTTAGTTGATTGAGTTGGCGAACAAGTGACGTCATAAGTTGCTTTCGACTAAAACTCTATGGGATAATTGTGTTTTGACAGCTCATAAAAAGTACGTCACTTGATTGGTGGTGTCAACATCCCTATTGACCTTTGAAAGAAAGGATTCGTTACTACCACCTATTAATTGACATACTTTTATGATCGGTTTTTGGAGTATTTTTTGTATCAAATTGAATTCGGTTATCGCGCGCTGTTCCCTCGAAAACTGTGCATTTTTCCGGGATAAAAAGTAGCCTATGTCACTCTCGGGCCCATAAACTATCTCTATGCCAAAAATCACGCCGATCCGTCGCTCCATTTCGACGTGAAAGACGTACAAACATACACACAAACACACAATTTCGCATTTATAATATTAATATGGATGGATCCCTATTTCCCTTGGTCACGGCATCACGCGTGAACAGCTAGACCGATTTCGCAATTATTTTTTTTTTGTTGTGTTTGCTATTGTCAGGAGAAGGTCCTTATAAAGCATTGGTTCTGAAACGGTGGTCCGCGGACCACTGGCGGACCTTGGAAGAACTCGAAATGGTCCGCGAAGCCATCACAACGAATTGGCAAAACGACGCCCCAGTCAAATAGCGGTCGCAACCGTTCATTTATTTATAATTTTTACTTTTACCTATTACCTTCAAACAGTTGGTGGTCCATGGCAAGACAGAAATTTTGTCAAATTGTCCCTCCTAACTAAAAGGTTAAGAACCGCTGTTATAAAAGAAGATTTGTAATATTAAAAAAATACATCGGGGCACCAGCTAGTTCAGATATAAGTAGAGACATACACACAAACATACATATATTGAAAATTAAATAAAAGCTCGTAAAAAAAATAACGTCAATTTTTAATTGGAAATTACTTAAAATATTAACTTATCAAACAAGTTAACAGACTCTAAGCGACCACTCCATATTCAAACGCGTAGGTAACCGTTGCGCCATTTTGTTTGTGAATCAGACTTGCGTAAGCGCAGAGCGTGGGCGCACCTTTCCTAAACCCGAGTCCCTTGCAGTGCCATTGACGCCCATAGGCGTTTTGGAGGACCCTAATGCCGCAGACGCCGATGGGCGTGAAAATTCTAATGAAGATTTCATGGTTAGTAAGTTATTCTGAATAGAATTTTCTGTGGTAAAAGTCAGATTTCTTCTTAAATTTAAGAGCTATTCTCTTGTTGGTGGAGTAATTGCCTCTCCGCACGGTCTTCGGCCAGCTGTTTGACTTCCTGATACGACACGACACCCACCCTTTCCTTCACCTGGTTAAAATAGGTCAATCTAGGTCTTCCTCTACCTCGTTTTCCTTCTATTTTTTCTTCCAGCAGGTTAAGAAAGAAATTGTCGTCAAAAGTCAGATGATGTTATGTATTTCATTGGCAGCTTCCTCTGACAAAGAATTAGCCTAGCTATTCAAAGAGGAAACGCTGCCAGCATCTTCGGGACCTTGCCTAAGGGGTACTCTTTAGACGATTTGTTTTAGTTTTAGGTTATTTTTTATTTTATGTAGGTAAGTTTTATTTTTATTTTATGTAGGTAAGTATAGTTAAGTTATTTTTAGGTTATTTTTAAGATCTTATTGTACCTAGTATCCTGTGAAATAAAGTGTACCTTCTTTTATTGAAATGTGTATTTTCTGTAATTTTTTATGCACTGTGTAACTTTATTGCTAAATAAAATAAAATTATTCTTATTCTTATAAATGTACTAGCTTTTGCCCGCGGCTTCGCCCGCGTGGAATTCGGCTATCGAGCGCTGTTCCGTCAGGAACTGTGCATTTTTCCGGGATAAAAAGTAGCCTATGTCACTCTCTGGCCCATAAACTATCTCTATGCTAAAAATCACGTCAATCCGTCGCTACGTTCCGATATGAAAGACGGACAAACATACATACAAACACACACACTTTCGTATTTATAATATTAGTATGAATAAGCCTGCTAACTTTTAGAATGTCCATCTGTTTGTCTCCTTGGTCAAGTAAAGTAATACACTAGGTGGAACCTTTGTGCTACTGATGTCATATCGGCATTCCATACATCTGCCAAAGAAATCATAACAAAATTGATTATGAAGAGGTACCACCTTGGTGCACGATTCTTTTTCCTCGACTTTACACTCTTAAAACACCCTTTCTGACAGCAGTTTAAAAAAAATCCTCATGTCGGGTAGTTCAAAGGCACGGCCGCAGCCAAATGCATTTCAAATTTATCTCAACTGCCGGCGGCTTTTTTGCAGTGTACTTTCTCAAATGGCCCCGCCCGGAGCAGTCACGGCTAATAATGGCCGGTGCAAGTTATAGCTGTCTCGCCGCCACTTAGGCAAATAATAGGGGACGGATATATCGACGGTCAATGCGAATTCTCTCGGAAACCACTATCCGTCTAATCAGAAGGACATTGTTGCGTTCAAAGCGGTGCAGGGGACGATTTTGAATTGAGAACGAACTGTCAAATTTGAAATACGTATACGAATAAGTGCAGTCAAAGGCATGAATATCTATACAACCAATTAATAATTCCGGCACACAAAAATACCGGCGAAAAATTGTACTGAATTCAAATTTCGAGTAAGATTAGAAATATATAAGCTCTAATGAATCTTGTTATGTAAGTCGAAAATTAGGGTGAACTCACGCTCATGTTAAAATAAATGATGTAAAAATATTAGGAAACAGATTTTTCGTTAGGATGTAGCGAGCGAATAATCTCTGGAAATATTGAACAGATTCAAAAAATTATTTCACTGATATAAGGCTACGAAATACAGAAATCCAAATGCAAAACCATGCACCTAGTCTTTTTTTATATCCATGTTCACACACACTTGGATAGGATAGTATTTTTAAAAGGTCCTATCATCATTACGAACGCAAACATCCAAACTGTTTTTTTTTTTAAAATCAGCCAGTACCAAATTGGGCAATATCTCGACACAAACCAGGCAACACTTGTGCACACACGCCAAATTCAAATGTGGAACTCACCTTTCTTGTATAATAAACCGGCCAGTCGCCATATTTAAAAATATATTTTTAAGAAAGCATAGAGAGTGCGATGACCGGCGATTAGGTTTTTTTATGGGCATGCAGGACGAACGGACGTGACTTATTTATTAGGCACCACGATTTAGTACCGTCGACAAAAAATGGTCATTTTGATTAATAAAGAACCTTGGTGGCCATTCGCAACTCGTTTTGCTAGCGACCTTCAGTAGCAGACACTGCACGTCTGATTCAAAGCTAATATAACTCTTAGCTACATAATAAAATTATCTCTCAATCATAATTACTTTTTAATTCAATTTTAAAAATGAAATTCATAACAATTTCAATTTACGATTTCTGGACATTTAGTGAGCTCAAAAATACCGTTTAAAACGTACCTGCACTATCAATCTTAATTAAGTAGTGGAGGAAAACATCGTGGAAAACCTGCACATGCCTGCGACGACATTCAAATGTATGTAAATATCCCAAGCCGCACTGAGCCCGCGTGGAAACTAAAGCCCGCTCTCTCATCCTAAGAGGAGACCTGAGATCTGCGGTGGGATTTTAGACGAACGAAGTCGTATATTCTGATCTGAGCTATTCGTACCTTTTGCTACTAAAACGAGTATTCGAATTACTGTTGCTAAATAAATTGTGTATAAATAAGTTGTGACCTTGACAATAATACGCTAATTTCATTTGCATACAAGTGAATTTTCGAAATTATGTAAATCATCTACCTACTAGCTTTATTTTGCAGCTTCGGTCCTGCGGATAAAGAAATAATTTGCCAGTCATCCTTTCAAATTTCGAATAACATCCTTTCTTAGTGCACCTCTGAAGGGCTACTCCAAAACACGAAATTCGAAGTTCGTATCGTACCGTCCCTCTCACTCTCGTATTAAATAACATAAGCGTAGGCGGGACGGTACGATACGAACTTCGATTTTCGAATTTCGTTGTAGCACTTGTAGCCTTGCTGTCCTTCAACGATTATATATCGCACTTTTAGAATGCAACCGACACAATTCGAAATATTCACATCACTGAAATAAACTTTTATGTATATTTATTTACATTTTTATGTAAAAATTAATTGTTTAAATAAAAGTTAAATGTGTAAATAAACTTTGTGTAAAACAAAACATGGTTGAGTTTTAAAATCAGAACATTTTTAATTGTTTCTATTTCGTTCTAAAGGTGCGATATGTAATATGTGTCTGCTTTACAAGTCCCTAGATCCAATAGTTTAGGCTATGCGTTGTCATGCACTGTATTTTAATTTTAGGGATATGTATTTTCGGTCGCATGGAAAATGTCATATTTCAGCCACTTTGGAAAACACTCACTTACAAATCCGCTAGGTTATTTATTCTAAATTCAATAATTAGTAAATAGCGGCTGCCTTGCATAAAAATATGCATTGGCAGACATACGCTTGGTGCATCACAAAAATTATAAAAGTTTACTTTCTTACAAGAGAGAAACATTATATGTAATGCGTTTTGTTTATGTCTTATAATTCCGCTAAGTTACGATGTGCAAAAACAATTTAAAAAATAAAAAGGGCCCAGCGGGCGTCAATGGGTAGGGTTGCCACAGTTAAAAAACTATCCCAAATAAAATCTGGGTAAAACTGGGACCATTTGGAACGAGATCTGCTCGGTGTTTCTTGTGTTAAATTGGGTTTTCTTTGAGAAGTTACGAGTACGTAGGTATTTTTTATAAGCTTTATATTTAAGCTTTATTTATATTTTTAACCCCCGACGCAAAAGAGGGATGTTATAAGTTTGACCGCTATGTGTGTCTGTCTGTGGCATCGTAGCTCTTAAACGAGTGGACCGATTTGAATGCGGTTTTTTTTATTTGATAGCAGGTTTTACAGCGATGGTTCTTAGACATGTTTCATCAAAATCGGTTCAGCCGTTTTTGAGATATTTAACTTTAAAGTGACAAAGTCGGGGGTTTTCCAACTTTTTTTTATTGTGTAAGTATGTGTTGTTGTATTACCAACTACTATTGTTTTAAATCTTTTATATTACTAACCAAATGTGTCAATGTTACACGAATAAACAAGATTTTATTATATTATTATTATTTATAAGTTGGACTTACACTAAATAAATACGAGCTATTTAGTTGATTCTGTCCGTTGTCCGTCTGCCTGTCTCTCTGTAATCAAATCTTGCAAGTTCGATTCGACCAACTTCCAGTATGGATTGACTTGAAATTTGGTACACTTATGTAAATTGCGTGACAATACAATAATCTGGTACTCACGTCTCGGTAGTCCGGCCAGGATCGTCTCCGCAGGACGGAACTCTTCAACGGTTAATGGCATCGACTTGAAATTTGGTATGCAAGTAGTTTGGGTGTCATTGCGAGTACAGTCAACAAAAAGTACAGTCGGCAGAAAAAGCTGCTTTTTGTGTTTTTCTTTTTTATTTATAAGAGTTTGTAAAATTATGTCGATGTGCTCACAGCCCTACACCACGCATCGTAATGACAGAGCTATCAAGTTTTGCAATAAAGATGTTTTTATACAACGCTTTGTTTTTTTAACAAATCAACATTAAGCGGCGGTAGTACAAAATAAAACAAAACTTGGGCCTGTTTCACCACTTGTCGAGTAACTTTAAGTGTCAGATAAAAGTAATGCCGTCTTTGTTTATTCGGACAAAACAAACAGAGACGTCATCGCTGATATCCGTCACTTAAAGTTAGTCGACAAGTGGTCTAACAGGTCCTTAGAATTTTAAAACTTAATATTTACATTCATCCGTTGTACGGTCGAGACAGAGCATTTAGGGCGAGAGTTGTCTGTATAGAACCTTTTAATATTCATCTGTATGCAGGCCCCTCTTCTCCACTGGGCACACTGGGCACGTGCCCAGGGCCCCGCCATGGACGGGGGCCCCTAGTACCTATTGCATTACCAAACTATATAACCGATAGCTACTCAATTCTTGCCTGAAAATCAGGCTTATTGAATGCAGCATGTTGTGCCCAGGGCCTCTAATAGGTGAAAGACGGCCCTGTCTGTGTGTGTGTGTGTGTTTTCATTAACCAATAGAAATGCTTCGTTTATACTCGTACATCCTCGCACAGCACATGTCTGGTGGAAACAGCAGAGCGGAGCGAGGCGAATAAATGAAACGTTCATGAAAAACACATTCCTCGCAACACATCCTCGCACATGTCTGGTGGAAACGCTGCTTTAGGATATAGAATCCAAAAAATCGGTAAAAAATATTTAAAAAAATGTATTGATCGAGTTTTGACGGGAGTTTTTAATTTGACACTGGCAACCCTGGCGCTTGCGCAGATCCCGTTGGCTAAGGTTCCTGAACTCGTGCCTTCCGCTAGCTCATAGTAAAAGCAGTAAGGGCCTATGTCACTGCGTTCAAAGTTGAACCCTTTCCGGGATTTATTAGTTAACTTTTACCAGCTCGAAACTGTTCTAAATTAAACGGGATTTCACCAAATTCCCAAAAATTGCATCTTTGCATCAAAAAATTGCAACAGTAAAAAATTGCATCAAAAATTTTACACGCTATATGACGAACATAAATGTCACAAAGCGAGAAGGCCTGCAGGGCTACTATGAAACTCGAATTTCGTATCGTACCGTCCCTCTCGCTCTCGTATTGAATAGTATAAGTGTCAGAGTAAACAGTAAAAAATTGCATCAACAATTTAATACGCTATATGACGAACATAAATGTCACAAAGCGAGAAGGCCTGCATGGCTACCATGAAATTCGAAACTCGAAGTTCATATCGTACCGTCCCTCTCGCTCTCGTATTGAATAGTATAAGTGTCAGAGGGACCGCACGACACGAACTTCGAGTTTCGTAGTAGCCCTGCTGTAATCAAATCTAGCAAGTTAAATTTGATCAACTTCCAGTAGTCAGTAGTGACATTCTATACTCTGTCTATTTAACAGAGTTAGTACTAGAAAACAGAGAAGGCACGTAATTGGTCAGCGATAAGGACGATGCACAGGCACAAGATAGGTTTACATGCCTGTCAAAATTTAGTCAACATTTGTCTCTCGTACTGTGCGGACTGCTTTCCGCTGCCTATCTTTGGTTACTAATTTTTACCTGGCTCGTAAATTACATAATTATGATTAATAGATGAATAAACATAAAATGACAATATCATGTTATCAATAAGTTAATTATTTGAGGTGCCTCTAACTACAAACAAAAAAAAATATAGTAAGTAGTTCAGCCAGGATCGTCTCCGCAGGACGCAACCCTTTAACGGTTAATAGCATCGACTTCAAATTCGGCATGCAAATGTAGTTTGGGCGACCATGCAAGTACAGTCAACAAAAAGTACAGTCAGCAATAAAAGCTTGTATTAAAAATGAAATTTTATGGTTACGTTATTTTAGTTTAGGTAATTTCTCGTCTTCGTAATTCGAATAGGTATTATACCACAATTGACGTGATGCCAAAAAAGTGATGCACTAACCTAGGTTAGGAACACATATCACGTAGGTATAGATGTATTATCTTTAAATATAAAAATCAATTGCTGTTCGTTAGTCTCGCTAAAACTCGAAAACGGCTGGACCGATTTGGCTAATCTTTGTTTTGAATTATTTGTGGAAGTCCAGGGAAGGTTTAAAAGGTGAGTAAATGTGAAAAAAAAATGAGGCGGTACGAAGTTTGCCGGGTTAGCTAGTCGTTGATAATTATCAGTCCGTAATTATCGGCATAATTATCAAGATAATCTTGAAAATTATCCCGTGCAACCCTGATTTGAGCTGTAATTTGTAGCAATACACGACTTTTTACTACTTTCGAGTGGTTTTCGAGTTAGGTATAATGATTCCAACAACCGGTCCACGTGAGACTGTTGGTTTTGCCGCTAACTGCATCCCTTTCTAAACAACGCAGTAGATGTTTACTGTGTAATGGTAATGGTTTTATGTACGTAAGTCTCTTTCCTATAACAGTCCATAAATATTGTGTTATACATAGTGAATATTATTCCATCGCATTATTAAGTATGGGGGAGGCCTATGTCCAACAGTGGACGTCCTACGGTTAAGATGATGATGATTATTAAGTAAGTTCGTATTTATCTTGCTTTCTTAATTAGCTTCAGTAAACTTATAGTTGAGACTAGCTTTTGCCCGCGGCGCCGCCCACGTGATATTCGGTTATCGCGCGCTGTTCCCTCGGGAACTGTGCATTTTTCCGGGATAAAAAGTAGCTTATGTCACTCTCGGGCCCATAAACTATCTCTATACCAAAAACACGTCGATTCGTCGCTCCGTTACTGCGTGAAAGACGGACAAACATACAAACACACAAACACACTTTCGCATTTATAATATTACTAGCTTTTGCCCGCGGTGCCGCCCGCGTGGTATTCGGTTATCGCGCGCTGTTCCCTCGGGAACTGTGCATTTTTCCGGGATAAAAAGTAGCCTATGTCACTCTCGGGCCCATAACCTATCTGTATGCCAAAAATCACGTCGGTTCGTCGCTCCGTTACGGCGTGAAAGACGGACAAACATACAAACACACTTTCGCATTTATAATATTAGTATGGATTAGTATATTAGTATTAGTATGGAAGTATGGAAAACAAAATAAGTACGAACTTTTCCGACATACCTAATACGGTGGCAAAACATTGTCGCTGTAATATATGTACCTACGTTACCACGGCGTCAAAAATATCAGTACACCTTTATGCCGCTAATCATAAGGCTGATGTACGTTTACATATATTGGACGCGATGGCTGTATAGATATTTATGCGCTCGCCTGTACTTGTGTAGCACTTCAAAAATAAGTACCAAAATCATTCTTCATCGAACTTAAAAGGATCCGATGTAGGTACCGTCGAGGTCAAAATTAAATGTCACTGTTTGTTTTCATCTCACAGTTGTATACAAAAGTTCAAACATAAAGTGACAGTGACAAGGTGGTAGAGTGTAAGGATAATATAAGTATTTGACCTTGACTGTACATATTTATAACAGTTCGAATGGATTACTTACATATTTATACAACTGACTACATTTTAAAATAATTTTAACCTTTTTATTAATTAATTAAAGTCGGTAGGTACTATTCCTCAATTCACGCAAAACCTTTGCGCAAAACACTGAACAAGTTAGAAAAAAAAAAACATAAAGCCTTGTTCACATTTTCTGCGAAGCAATGACGTAATCTATGCTTGTAAGATAATTTAGTCACCTACTAAAAACAATATTCGGCATAATAAAACAAATTAAAGTATAGCATATAAAGCGTATTATAAATAAATAAATGTACAGCATATTGTTTACAGTTTTTTATTTACTGATGTAAAATAGATTTATTTTTTATTTAGAAAAAAGCATAATTTTACTAATTCGTAGCAATTTTAAGAAGTTATCGTTGAATAATAAAAAACACATACAGACGAAAATGGAAGCTCCGTTTCAGAAGTCGGCTAAAATGACCTTATGGAGCCTCTCTAAAACTAAACTCAACCGTTCATTTCCGTCTCTAGCAAGTCGTCTAAGCACAAGCATTTCACTTTGCCAACAGCATTTTTTTAATAAATAAGGAAAGACATTAGATTCATCTCATTCATCCACTACTACCGCAGAGCATTAAAAAAATCACAATTAAAACAATTGCATTGCCATCCAACTTAGGCGTAACTTTAAGTCACACAAAACATATTTTATTTCACTGCGAGGTCAAATTGTGTAATCCGCACAAGTAAACTTAAGTTTTAAATTACTTGTTAAATGGTGATATGTTGAGACTAACCTTATAGGTCGTTGGCGCCTTAGTAGCTCGTATTTTTAAAAATAAACAAGGCAAGCACTTTTTTTTTCACTGACAGATCGCGAAACGACGCGACGTTCGTTCTAACTGGACGCTGCGCGCGCACTGCCTTGCTTTTGCTTGCCTTTACTTACTTCAACTTTAGTGATGTGAGTGAAGTTGTTCGAATAACTATTGGCCGTAATCCCTTTGCTATTGGCCTCTTGCCTATAGTCTAGTGAATGCTCATGCTCACGCGGCCTTCCTCGTTCAAGCTGATTAAGCCACTTATTAAAAATATTTATATAGACTCTACCACAATAAACGTAACTTTAGTTGTGTTTAATGTGACTCTACATTGTAGAGAAAAGTAGAGTATACTGACGAACTAAGTAGAATAATATTTTTACCTGGAACCACTACCTAAATCCCAAATAAGTACGCTTAAAGTTTAGCCATGTCTTAAAACTAGAGTTTATCCGCGGCTTCGCACGTGTAAACTATTCGATCTGGAAATTCCGAGATTTTACAAAAGTTCCAAAATGTATTTCGTGGTCTTCATTGAGATTTTGGTTGAGAAGTTTATTTTTATTAGGTATGTTTATTTTATTTTTAAGAAAAGGAAGGCAAATACAAGCAAGCCTGCTCGGAACAATAACACCACGGGCCAGTTAAACACTCATTTTACTTTTGTATTTTATTTATGCAGTTTCATTAAGATAAAAATAAAAAGTGCGTACTTATGTAAATTGAACCATCAAGGAAGGCATGTGCCTATATCAGTTACTAGCATTATGCCCGCGACTTTGTCTGCGCGGAACCTAGGCTATCGCGCGGTGGCGCCCTCTACCGGAATAAAAAGTACCCTATGTCACAGAGAACATAATATACAGAGACACCACCTAGTACAAGCAAACGGTCTCACCATAATACTGGCTATACAACTGGCTATTTTTCTTTTCTTTATTTTACAATAGAAGGCACCACTGAGAACACAAATAACACGATACCTATATGCCATCTAGCGAGACACTAATGATACGGGTGTCGCTTGTTAGCCCAATCTATAGCTTGACTAGGACATGACAGGGTTGGTAGATGGCGCTACGTTATATAACCTACTCACGGCCGCTGGTCAGCGCGTAAGCAATCGAGGTTTCGTAGATCCAAACCTATTCGTAATCTGCTGAAAACGCTGTCAGCCATATTAGTTTATAGATTATCTACAGCTTAGGGCTATACTACGAAACTCGAAGTTCGTATCGTACCGTCCCTCTCGCTCTCGTATTAAATAGTTTAAGTGTCAGAGGGACCGCACGACACGAACTTCAAGTTTCGTAGTAGAGTAGTGACGATATGTAGTTTTAATTTTTTTTTTATTCGACTGGAAGGCAAACGAACAAGTGGGTCTCCTGGTGGTAAGAGATCACCGACGCCCGTAAACATCTGCAACATCAGGGGTATTGCAGATGCGTTGCCAACCTAGAGGCCTAAGTTGGAATACCTCAAGTGCCAGTAATTTCACCGGCTGTCTTACTCTCCGCGCCGAAACACAACAGTGCAAGCACTGCTGCTTCACGGCAGGATTAGCGAGCAAGATGGTGGTAGCAATCCGGGCGGACCTTGCACAAGGTCCTACCACCTGCTATTATGCGGTTATGCAATTATAGTATATAAGTGTTGTGTAGTGTATATACTTGGTTTGGTGTTTTTCAAAATCCTCTAATATCTCAGAAACGGTGCGTCCTAGCTCAAAAATAGCCAAATTTTCACCCCCCTCCCAAACCTCCCCCTACGGGACTACCCCGGACCCAACCCCAAAATTTCATCCCCCCCCCCCCCCACTTTTAGCACATTAACCAGCCTAAATCCATTGCGTCATACATAAATGTCAAGTCAAGTCAAGTCACAGCCAGAAGGGCTACTCCGAAACACAACGTTCGAAATTCGTGTCGTGCGATCCCTCTCGCTCACGTATTAAATAGTATAAGTGTGAGAGAGATCGCACGATACGAACTTCGAGTTTCGATTTTCGGAGTAGCCTGCCTACTGTGCTGAAGGGCTACTCCGAAAAACGACGTTCGAAGTTCGTATCGTGCGATCTCTCTCACACTTATACTATTTAATACGTGAGCGAGAGGGATCGCACGACACGAACTTCGAACGTTGTGTTTCGGAGTAGCCCCGTTCCGGAGCTATAGGCCCTGGAAGTTTTTGCTACCCTTGGATCAGGGGTCTGGTTAGGCTGGTCAATGTGCTAAAAGTGGGGGGGGGGGGGGATGAAATTTTGGGGTTGGGTCCGGGGTAGTCCCGTAGGGGGAGGTTTGGGAGGGGGGTGAAAATTTGGCTATTTTTGAGCTAGGACGCACCGTTTCTGAGATATTAGAGGATTTTGAAAAACACCAAACCAAGTATATACACTACACAACACTTATATACTATAATTGCATAATCGCATAATAGCAGGTGGTAGGACCTTGTGCAAGGTCCGCCCGGATTGCTACCACCATCTTGCTCGCTAATCCTGCCGTGAAGCAGCAGTGCTTGCACTGTTGTGTTTCGGCGCGGAGAGTAAGACAGCCGGTGAAATTACTGGCACTTGAGGTATTCCAACTTAGGCCTCTAGGTTGGCAACGCATCTGCAATACCCCTGATGTTGCAGATGTTTACGGGCGTCGGTGATCTCTTACCACCAGGAGACCCACTTGTTCGTTTGCCTTCCAGTCGAATAAAAAAAAAATTAAAACTACATATCGTCACTACGAAAATCGAAACTCGAAGTTCGTATCGTGCGGTCCCTCTGACACTTATACTATTTATTATGAGAGCGAAAGAGACCGCACGACACGAACTTCGTGTTTCGAATTACATAGTAGCCCGCTGCAAACGCACACCGGGTTTACGCCATCTAGCGTTACTTTTGCAAACTACTACGAAAACCTCATAGCTGAAACGTAGTCACATGTAGCCTATACTTTCGTATTCTCAATTTATTATTTATGATGTTTCTTATCTTCAAATTAAGGAGTTGAAATAAAGTTGATGTGAAGTTGTGTTTATAAAATATGCTATTCTTTATTTTAATATCAATATTTCTACTTAATTCGGCTTATTTACATTTTATAATTTACAGATGTTAATGGTAGTGCCATCTATTGCCGTTTTTTAGTACTAAATATATCTTGTATGAGTTGGTAGCCCATGCCTATGTTCATCCTTGGGGCTTAAACTATCTCTATGCCAAATTTCATCTACCCTACGTCCGCGCAGACGAAGTCCCGGGCATAAGCTAGTAATATTATAAATGCGAAAGTAACTCTGTCTGTCTGTCTGCCTGTCTGTCTGTCTGTCTGTTACGCTTTCACGTCGAAACCGCTGGACCGATTCTGATGAAACTTGGTATACATAGAGATAATTTAAGCCCACAGGATCAACATAGGATACTTTTTATTCCGGTAGAGGGCGCCACCGCGCGATAACCGAGGTCCGCGCAGACGAAGTCGCGGGCATAAGCTAGTGATTAAATAAAACTTCTGTTTGTTCTAATAATAGAACTCAAATTTGCTAACAAATTGTTAAGCTACTTAGCAGGGGCTGATCTACTAAAGGGCTCTTTGGGCTGCAGCCCAGGATACAGAGGGCCCCCAACCTAAACTGAAAACAATAGACGATGTTGTCAATAATAAAAATAATCTAGAATTAAAAAAATCCGATCATGAGGTTTGAGTAATTAGATAGGGCCCCTAAACAGTATTAGCCCAGGGCCCTACAAATTCAAGATCCACCCCTGTTACTGAGTAAGCACTGTTATATACATAATTAACTTACTTTCTTTATCTATAATGAACGCCATAACAATGTTGTTTCAATAGGCCACAATGAGGAATGGATGAAAATTTTAGGAACGCTTGAAACTTTTTTTATCCATAGGAATAACTTTTCTAATTGACAGAAAAAATATCATATTTTTAAGTAGCATCAATTAATCTTAAAACATGAAAGACTTTTCTTTGCCGCCAAATTACGACAGGCCGGTCGTTTACGGGGGGTGACACTCTTTCCCGGCCCGGATAACACCGACATGTAAATACTGGCCCTGTTTTTTGTGTACCCGCCCATAGAAGCTCCTGTCAGTTTCTATGGGCATGTATACAAAAAACAGGGCCAATATTTACGTGTCGGTATTATCTGGGCCGGAAAAGAGTGTCACCCGTTTACGGATTGTTCCATAGTCCAGAAAAAAAAACATTAAAAAATATTTTGTGTTGACTCGTAGACAGAGTGTATTATAAGTCTATGTGTTGACTCGATAGCATCGAAATAGCTTCATAGTTTTTTGACAGGTGACATTCTTTACCGGCTCGGATAATACCGACGTGGAAATACCGACCCTCTACTCACCCATAGAAGCTCATGTCACTATGGGCGAGTGGATGAAAAACCTCACCTTTATATTATTAGTATGGATAGTCTTTTTACGGTTGGATTGAAATGGACCAAATCTGCTATAACTTATACTTATACTTGGCTGTTTTTGACATTATGAAACGACATTTTCGCAGGTAGCCGTTTTAAACTTATTTTAATTTCTCAGTGGAATAAAGTCTTAAAAATTAGTCTGTTTAACCAGTATTTGTAAATAAAAAGAAAAATTTGTTTTCAATGGCATATGTAACCCATTTCTCAAAAATAGGGGTTGGTTGCTTTTCGCGTAACTACCTATGGTCAATTGTATAAGTATTGTTTTTCTCAAAAAATGTGAGATTTACGTATTTAATGGCAAATTCATTAAATTTGTCTTTGGTCCATTAATTACGATCAATGATTTACCTGGATTTAATATCATCCAACTTTTTGAACTCCATCTATAAGATTGTGTCACATTTTATAAAATGTGAAACAGTCTTTATTCTTTCCAGACTTGTACCGAAATATTCGGTACTCAGCAACATCACTAAAAAAAAATAATTCCTATTGTTTTGATTCATCCCGCTGGTCGGTACCGTAGCGATTCATGGCATTATCTGTGGTACGTACAGTCTAAGTTTACTTGTCATTGTCAAAGTGTATCTCCCTCCTTCCACTGACGCTGATTCAAAATATTCAAATAATCAACGGACGATTCAAACGCGAGGACGAATATTGTGTTAACAAAATTGATATATTATAAATGTAACCATGAGTTGCAAGTCGAATTCTGCGTCGAAACTAACAAAGTACCAGCCGATGCCCATGAAGACATTATTGGCGAATATTCAAGCGTTGCCAGCGGATTTGAACAAATGTGACTCTTCGGATTCATCTGACGACAGTTGCGGTACATTAGTCAGTAAAACTAAGAAAGTGCAGCCAATATTGAGCAAAAAGGCGAATACCTCAAGAGATCGGAGCTATTTCGATCGCGTCCATGTTATGCCCACAATTGAAGCTTCCACCTCTACTTCGATAGCAGTCAATGTCGATAATGCCCCTGCACGTCCTCCCTTGCTTGAGAAGAAGGAGAGTAATAGATGTAAGTGATTAGATTTCGAATTAGACAGCGTTTTATTTAAGGCATAGTTATTCCTTCTTTAAAAGTGTTCCAAAGTAGGTCAAAACAGTATATGTATAACGACATTGAAGGTACAGCAATATTTGGTCGTTATACACGGTTGGTCATTATAATTAGTGTTATTTTTGTGTATAATATTGTGTCTGGACTTTTTTCTTGGTTGTTACATACAATATGTCATTATATTTGCTGTCGCTATAAACTGTTTTGACTGTATTTAGTATTTGATAATTTCTTGTTGGAGTTTTTAAGGAATTTACTTATGTATGCAAAATAATATATGAACTTATCACAGCATTTGGTATCACTTCACCTACAAATACAGTGGAAAATGGAGAAATTGATTGTTGTCATGCAGAGAAAAATAATTATTTTATAAATTATAGCTTTGCGCTAGACATAAGAACATCATGACAACATCCCATCCCATTTAGGACATTTGTCAAAACGAATGCTGAACAAACAACTGAGCTAATCAGTAGCTGCATTGAGTTTCAATTTATAACAATCTAAATTTGTGTCTCAGGAGTTTAAATAAGCACCTAATTGTACCTTTCAGAAGAAATGAAGAGGGATTACATAAATATTGCTTTTTACACACATACATGTTACTTTCCAGTATATTGCTGCTGCCGCAATAGCACTATAAAACTTTCTTGTAGCTATTACATATATTATATTCTATATAAGCTTTCAGAAACAAATGATAAATAATTTAGTGACCTCAAATTGTTTGATAAAGGAATTCGTAATGATACAATTGTAAGAAAGTTTAATCGAATGTGGAATAATTTTCATGGTACTATCTGACCCCAAATAAGTGGTCTATCAATTTTTTAACAAGTTCCTATCAAATGAATATGTCGCTAAAGTCCAACTTTCAAGTTGACAGACACGTCTATTGGCATTATTGTTTTCTTACATGAAAACAAATATCAACTTTATCTTGGTAGACTACATATTTAGCTCATGATACATTAAAAAATTCTTTGCTCACAAAACCTGTGATAAAGGAGGGTAGACTAAATGACCAATAAGGAAAAAATACTATATCACCCATCAGATAGGTTATTCTAACTTTTTCTATGGCTGACAGTCCCAGTCCCAAATATTTATGTAAAAAAGTTATTGACGCTTAAAAATAGTGAGACTTGAAAAATGACTACATACATATACATATTATTATTAAAGCTTTATGTATCCATACAGTACAATAAGTTTATATATAAATTATTTTAGTGACAAGTAGTTTACTGTTATGGCCCCTATTGGGTAAAAGCCTCCACATATACATATATGTTTCTTCAATACTACATATGTATAGGTATATACAGATATGTATTTAAGTGATTTATCTATATAATAGTGCAGGCTTTGCTTAGTTTGGGACTAGGTCAATTAGTGTCAAGTGAGCCATGGTATTATTATTATTAGATCTCTGTGTCGCAGATCATGAAGAAGTTGTAATTGTTGATGATATTGTACCATGATCTATTCACTTTTTATTCATTTTCTATGCTTTATGTTATTCTGGTTCAGTCAACAAAGGGAAGAGCATAACACTAATCTTAAAAGAATATTCAAAGTCAAAATATCTTTATTAAATTTAGGCTATCAATAGCAGGCGATTAGTGTTAAAAAAAAAACTACCACCAGTTCAAATAAACCTCTGTTGAGATTCTGGCAAGACACTTAAGGAGATATATAAATTTTTTAAAACAGATTTATAGTGTTATCTAATGACTTACATCACAAGTATTTACACAAATACATTTTGCATATGTAGTTGTGCCGATTTTAATTTATCTTGCCATGATTTTTTTTTACAGTAATTTGACTTCTCAGCCTTCAAATAATTGGTGCATATAAACCTCTAATGGTATATAGCTTTTTTAACAGGTTCCAGGGTTGCTCTCCTTACAAACCTGCATAACCTATTTTCATGTAATATAACAAATGTACAATTTATGTAGCCAAGCGAATTAGATACATGGAGAACAGAACGGTGGCGCACCGCGAATTAGCAAGCACAGCGTAGGACGTCCACCAATGAGATTGACGGATGACCTGGTTAAAGATTAGAGGTCTATGTCCAACAGTCAATGTCCTACGGCTGAGATGATGATGAACACAAATCCTTTTTTTACAGGCCTCTTCCCAGAACCAGTGAAGGAGCAGGCACCTAAAGAAACACCTAAGATCAAACAGCCAAACACGAGCAACAAAACTGATCTGTGCCCTCCGAGCACTCCGTTCGCAGCGCAGACACCGACTGTCTCCACCACTGCCACAACTGTCGCCGCGACGCCTTCGCAGCCTCAGACGCGCACCTCCAAGGTTCAATACAAGTCGATTAACATAAAAGGGAAGAAGTACATGTATATCAGAAGGTTGGGATCCGGAGGTTCCAGTACCGTTTACAAGGTGAGCTCAGATGCCTCTGTCCAGTCTTTACGGTATATGTATTCCATAACCGAACCAACAAAAAGTTTGGAAAACCCCTGATATTGTCACTTCAAAAGTCAATATCTCAAAAACGGCTGAAGCGATTTTGATAAAATATGTCTGAGAACCATTGCTAGAAAAACTAGTTTCAAATAAAATAAAACTGCATTCAAATCGGTCAATCCGTTTAAGAGCTATGGTGCCACAGACGAGACACACAGCGGTCAAACTTATAACACCCCTCTTTTTTTCAATAACTTCACATTACATTTTTCCATTATTTAACTAAGCTAATTGGCCGTTTCACCACCCTTAGCGAGCGTGACAAAATATCTAACATCCTGCCAGCCCACTTTGCACAATAGCGGCGTCAGGGTAGGACCCGGTGGGACGACTGCCCAGGGCGCCGACCTTAAAGGGGGTCGCCTGAAGCCTATCGACACCACTTACAAAAAAACTCTTACCTTAAAATAGATAATTTTAGAATGAACTTTATGAACATTGTGTCAAGGTTCAATTTTGTTGACATATTGATTTTAGATACGAGATTTTTTCAAAGTAGTGACGCTATACTTTCTAGAAAATCCCAAAAGTTGGGGGCGCTGGCCGTGGAAACCTCGCCCAGAGCGCTGGGAGTGCTAAAACCGGCACTGACTTTGCATGTCAGAAATTGGTGCACGACTACAATGATTACATACTGGGACTATTTTAGAATGCAGATGGTAGGACCTTGTGCAAGGTCCGCCCGGATTGCTACCACCATCTTGCTCGCTAATCCTGCCGTGAAGCAGCAGTGCTTGCACTGTTTCGGCGTGGAGAGTAAGACAGCCGGTGAAATTACTGGCACTTGAGGTACCATCTTAGGCCTCTAGGTTGGCAACTCATCTGCAATACCCCTGATGTTGCAGATATTTATGTGCGGTGGTGAGCTCTTACTACCAGGAGACCCACTTGATCATTTGCCTTCCAGTCGAATAAAAAAATACTGCTTGAGCTTTACCTACAACATGTTGTTTCACAGATGTTAGAGATAACAACGTCCAACGAGTTTGCTCTCAAGAGTGTGAACCTAACGTCAGACCGGGAGGTGTCTCAGGGGTACCTGAACGAGGTGAAGGTGTTAAGAGACCTGCAATCCAGCGACAGGGTCGTCAAGCTCTATGAATAGTGAGTATATTGGCAGAGATCGCAATTTTTCTATGTCACTCTCTGGCCCATAAACTATCTCTATGCCAAAAATCGTTTCGACGTGAAAGCCGGACAAACATACAAACACACTTTCGCATTTACTTATAAAATTAAGTATGGAGTATTCCGTGCACCCTGGTGACAAGTACCACGGGACTAACGCAAGTATAACATCATCATCATCTCAGCCGTAGGACGTCCACTGCTGGACATAGGCCTCCCCCATAGACCTCCAGTTGCTTCGGTTGGCAGCGGCGTGCATCCACCGTGAACCCGCGGCTTTAACCAGGTCATCCGTCCATCTTGTTGGTGGACGTCCTACGCTGCGCTTGCCGATCCGCGGCCTCCACTCGAGAACTTTTCGGCCCCAACTCCGCTTGGCTATGTCGGTGACCCTTATTCTTCTACGTATCTCCTCATTTCTGATTCGATCCCGTAGAGAAACCCCAAGCATAGCTCTCTCCATAGCTATAGTATAACATCTGTGATTATAAATGAAGTGTTATGTTCTTCCAGCGACCACGTGAAGTCAGCCAACACCCTCAATCTGCTCCTGGAGGTAGGGGAGACAGATCTGGCCTCGTTCCTCCGCAAGCACCGCGAAGGCGCGCCGCCGGCGCTCGTGCTCCATTACTGGGAGGAGATGCTGAGAGCAGTGCAGCAGATACACTCGCACGGTATGGCTTTTAGAAAATTCCCACGGGATAAGGAAAAAAATTGAGTTTATAATTAGTGTAACGGCATCGATTTCTCGGTTTGCTGGTCGTACAAAACTGAAATTTGGCATTACCTAAATGGGAAAAATGGGATTTTTCGTTTTACTACTCGTATTAATTAAGCTGAAATTTGGCATGTAGGTTGCTTGGGAAGCGTAGAGGAGCAATTGAGAGAGGACTTTCTAAATTTCCTGTGAACTTTTTTGTGCAATAATGGATACTTAAGGTAACGGCGCCTATTACCGTGGTAGTTAAGGAAGTTTTCAGATGAGTCCCAAAAATTAAGGGTATCTAAGCTCCTTAACAAACGAGAATATTTTTTTTATTTAAGAGCGTTTATTGAACTTTCAGTGTCGTAACTTTTTAGGCTTGTTATAGTTATTAGTATTTGATAAAATAATTATTGAAATCAAAATACCCAAATCTTCTATTACCGTGGTAATGAACAGGCTGTGATGCTATTACCGCGAATTGAGCTTTTATTACCGAGGGTATAAAAAAACAGCAATTTTGTACCATCGGTAAAAGGAACCCGACCCATGATTTGGAACTTAATACCGAGGAATTAAAAAAGGTAATAGCTTTGGTTCTGTATATTATAATGCACACCAAGTTGTTTTTGGAGAAAACTAAATAAAAAACTAAAATATGATTCGAATAGTGTCTCCACCCTACTGTATTTTTTTAAGCTTATGCCACAATAAATAGTGTGATATATGTATGCTGAGTAAAATTCACAACATTATTAAAAAAATCTGCGCTTACGGTACCCTAAATGTGAATTATTTTAACGGAAAAATAAAATGTCACTCGGTAATAGATACTTCTTTAAGAACCTATCACCGACCCAAATACAATGGAATGGGTCGGTAATAGATTCTCATGCATTCTATTACCGAGGGTTATGCGATCATACCATCGTTAATTGGCTTAATTTGGAGTATTGTAAAATCTAATTCCGACCCATAAAAACAGTACGATAGAGTTGTGTTTGCATTACAAATCAAAAATACTTATTACAACCTTGGCATATAACCAAAATTACGTAACTGGTAAGTAAACATATAATTGTATCGCAATATTGAAACAACTTGGCAAAATAACGGTTTCTATAGAAACGACAAGTTCAGTATTGAAGTTTTTGTTAAAAATTAAGAGTTTGTTAATACTTTTCATACCACGGAAATAGTTCTTTAAAAGCGTGAATAGATCAAGATTGGAATAACCGTAACAAATTATATAAACGGTTATTTATACCAAAAATAAAGCATGAAGAACCAAAATCACCACTTTAACTATTACCGTGGTATACCACGGCATTACAATCAACAGTTAAAAATGGCGCCTATCGCCGCTGTATTTAATTTTCCATTTTAATCGTATTTCCAGGTCAAAAAATATGCAAAAAATATTCAGAACTCGCACAAAAAACTATAAAAATCCATTTAAAAACCATAACATTAGTTCAATTGCCATAACTAATATGTAAAACACTAAATAAGATCAGAGTCTGCTTGTATGTGGTGTCACGCGTTTGTATGGCAAATCCTCTTCCTTCGGTGCAGTTTCGGAAAATCATGAATTGCGAGATCTTTGATTCATTCACGTACACTAGCGGTCATAGATCCGTGAGTTGACTAAATAAGCTTTTATCGTGAAATATTATTTTTTCTAAGAAATCGATCGGTTTGATTACAAAATGCGTATTTTAAATTGCCGCGGTGATGACCGCCGATTTTGATACCCCCGGTAATAGGCGCCTTTACCTTAATGTGAATTTATTACACTTTAAAATATGATAATCCTGTATTTCGCCAATGTCGAAATCGTCGCAAGATATTTTCCGTGACAAATCTTTAATATAGCAATGACATTAACATTAAATGTTTCTTCCCGTTTCATTCTCAACAATAAATCCAACAACTAGATACGGGTGCCACTACCACGATAGTTTTTTGTGCATAAGCCATAGTTGACACCTTAGAGCGACCGCCGAGCGTAGGTATAAAAAGTGATGTACATACAGGAGATTGACCTCTGTACTTTTCTGTTTTGTGGCCCTGTCCTTGGCTAGACGCAAACGCAGTGTAGGGAAATGAGCGAGCACCCATGAGATTGACATGATCACCTGATCACCTGGAGTGTTCAATCATCATCATCATGTCAGCCGAAAAACGTCCACTTTTGGACATAGTCCTCCCCCAAGGCTCTCTACTCAGACCGCTCTTGTGCTTTTCGTATCCACCGCGATCCCGCGATCTTAACCGGGTCGTCGCTCCATCTTGTCGGAAGCCTACCGACAGCTCGTCTCCCGGTCCGCGGACGCTATTCGAGAACATTTTGACCCCATCGGCCATCAGTCCTGCGAGTAATGTGCCCCGTCCACTGCCACTTCAGTTTCGCAATTCTTCGGGCTATGTCAGTAACCTTAGTTCTACTGTGGAGTGTTCAATGCCGACGCTCAATGTGACGCTCCTTAAACCATCTTATATAGACGTCATAGGCCAATGATGATTACAGGTATAGTCCACGCGGACTTGAAGCCGGCGAACTTCCTGCTGGTCTCCGGGACCCTCAAGCTGATCGACTTCGGCATAGCGTCGAAGGTCAGCAGCGACGCGACCAGCGTCGAGCGGTCCTGCGGCCGGGGCACCTTCTCTTACATAAGTCCTGAGGCCCTCGGTGGGGACGGGAGCCAACCCATCAAGGTCTGATCATAACTATATCCTCCTAAGTCCTCGCGTACTTTATAACACTAAGAATAACAGCCGAATGTACAGTCACCAGCACCAATATCTGATGCAACAAGCGTGCATAAATATCTGATATGACTCTTATTTGTAAGGCCGGATTGATGTGTCAGATATTTTTGCACGCTTGTTGCATCAGATATTGGTGCTGGTGACTGTACTTTATAAAGTACAAATTTTTCATTGAATAAAGAATTCTAAGATTTTGAAATTAAGTCCAAAATAACAGCAGGTCAATGACGTCTAGGTTTTAAACGCTAAGTTTGTTAAAAAATGTTTTAGAGTCTTGGAAAAGGATATAGGGTAGTTATCCCGGAAATTTGCATGTTTAAAAATTAATGGATTGATTGCAAATTTTTTTCACCATAAGATGATACATTATTTCTGAGTATCATAGGAGATATTTTATTATCAAGAAAAAATTAGAGATACATACTAAAACTTCAATAATGTGACCCAAGATGTAGATGGAGTAGCCATAAAATATCACCTTATTCCCGTCATATAACTATCTTACATAAACTCCACTGGAAAGGGCCAAATATCTTCTATTTAAAACAGATTTCAATAATTTGGTAATTTTTACCGTTTAGCTATCGGAAAGTGAGGTACGACGACGAGCGTAGCGAGGTGTAATTGCGACCACAAAACGCGCGAAACGAGCGAGCTAAGCGACAGGACCTAGCTTATTTAGGAAATAATATGGCCTTTACCAGAGCAACACAAATCTGGTAACATGGTGAACTGGTGCTTTGAAGATGAGCTCTGGTTGAGTTCGAAACGTCAGCGTAGTATTATGGTGGTAGTGATAGATGAGTTTGTGTGATCTGTGCGTTTTCTTACAGTGTGAAGGTGGAGCAACTGCATAAACACACATTTCTTGCATAGATAATAATAGATAACTGGTTTGTTCACAGGTGTCCTTCTACTCGGACATATGGTCCCTGGGCTGTATATTATACAGTCTGATCTACGGGCACACGCCTTTCGCGCATCTCGCCAACATGGTGAAGATAGTTGCTATCCAGGACCCGAATCACCGCATCAACTATCCTAGAGTCGATCGTGAGTTAACTTAACATTTTTAAGGAAAAAAAAAGAGAAAGAATATTCTATTCACAGTATCCGGCGATGAAGATTGCACGTCGGTCTTCAGAAAAAGACGATTGGCTGTTCACTACGATTTCCGAATACTGGCGACCGTCCATCAATCATCGTATTTATTAAGTGACGTTTTATATCAAATGAATACTGCACCTTTTTGGACTTAATTAGTTCACGTCAAATTAATGACTTGTAAACGTGGGATATCTATAGAGAGCTATTGCAACTACTAGAAAAAGGATAGTTCCCTCTTGTTCCTAAAGATGCCATCGTACAATATATAGTTTTGGGGGTTTCAACAACTCCTTATTATATACTGAGCGGCAAAAAATCTGGCCCTCAAATGTATGCAGTAATAGGTAATTTTGTATAGAGAGTGGGCCAAATTTTGTGCCGTTGAGTATATTTTCATCTAAATCCGTCCGTACTCTATTGCACCCGTACAACGACTCACAAACGTCACGTAAGTGGTGTGTGACCGCTCTATGAATCCGGTATAAACACAGCCAGGGTATTTTACTTGATTCATCTCAATACAATATTCGTCGCAAAACAAGCAAGAATGATAATTGACAGTAATGACACTTTACCGGCACTGTCAGTGCCAGATGTCAGATTGCCGGCCGGTCTAAATCAAACTCCGTAGTACAATCCACGCGTAAATTGTGAAGAATTCTAACCGCACATAATAAAGTACGACTTGGACCGGTCACGTAATTTACACCAATGTCAAATGAAGGTCATTGCTTATTTGTTAAATAATAAATTCATTACGTTATATTAAAATTAAATAACTACAGAAACCGAGTCAAAAAGCATTTACCTCGAAATGGTTTTCGATTTACTGCACATTGCAAAAAAATAGACATCCCCAATTAGCTGAGTTTCTGTCCAAAGACCGTATCCTGTATGAGTGTATCCTTCCAGATCTCCCGGCATCCCTGCTGGCGGTTTTGAAGCAATGCCTTCGCTACAACGGGCACAGTCGGCCGACGGTCACAGAGCTCCTCCAAATAAACCACATAACACAGGAGCTACCTAGTATACCGGACGACATACTCCACAAAATACAAGCCCACCTCACGCCGCGCGAGTTCTGCATACTGAAGAGCGCAAAGGTGACTCCTGAAGCGTTGGCTTACGCGGAAACGTGATGCTTACAGAATACTGGTGCTCTGAAAGAAATCTAGTTCTGTCCGAAAATGTGGCACGTATTTTTTCTATTGGCGATAGGGAATATTGCGCGAAGCTCGGCGTAGGGGGCGGCACTAGCACTAATCGTTAACAAACCGTCATGGCAACGTCAGTAGTCTTTATAGCTGTCGCCATGACGGGTCATGACACAACAAAATAACATGATATTTACATCGATGGTAACGGTAGAGCTATATTTCCAAAAAAAATATTGAAATATGTAATATGATATTATGGCACCCTACCGCCATTTTTAAAAGACATTTAATTAAACTTGATTTGTGCTAGTGCTGCATTCTGACGGTAGAACATTGCAGTAATGTTCCATATTAAACAAAAATTGGTCAAGATATAGACAGTTAAAGTACGCCGTGCGGCACTTGCGCGGGCGATCTCACAGACCCGTATTTTCTGAATGACGCGTTTCGTCTTTGCCAGTTTTTGTTTGACATATGTTTTAATACGTGTTCATTTTTTTTTAATCTAGACGTAAAAAATAAAATAATATTTAATATAGTAAATATATATTAAGATTTCAATGAACATGCCAAAAATTGTAAATAACGCGGCTATTTTGCATTTTTGCCGTGAATGTCCCGCTCCAAAAATTCGCTCCATGGTTATGGTATAGTAAAAGAGGACAAGTAGGTTCACTACGAACAAAAGTACATCGCGCGGCTTAAATGTGTGCTCGAGAGTGGGCTTACTTGTCCTTTTTTACTATGGTTACGGTGACTCATGATGAGTCATGAGTTGTGAAAAAAAAAATGTATTAGAAAATTACTTTTTCGGGCATGTTAACGTAAAGCATCTTGTAAAAAAAAACATTTGTTAGTTCTTTACCTCAAAAGCATAAATTTCTTGTGGCGATTCACCTTGATCGTATATTTAATTATAGCATTCTGTCACAATCGTTTACTTTTTTAGTCGCTATAAATTTTAGTCGCATTTCACCTCGATCGTACATTTAAGTATTGCATTGAGCGTCTATCCTCTTTTTTGGGTTCCGGAGCCAAAATGGCAAAAACGGAACCCTTATAGTTTCGCCATGTCTGTCTGTCTGTCTGTCTGTCTGTCCGTCTGTCTGTCTGTCTGTCTGTCTGTCTGTCTGTCCGTCCGCGGCTTTGCTCAGGGACTATCAATGCTAGAAAGCTGTAATTTTGCACGAATATATAAGTAAACTATGCCGACAAAATAGTACAATTAAAAATTCAAAATCAATTTTTTTTAGGGTACCTCCCATAGACGTAAAGTGGCGGTGATTTTTTTTTTTCATCCAACCCTATAGTATGGGGTATCGTTAGATAGGTATTTTAAAACCATTAGGGGTTTGCTAAAACAATTTTTCGATTCAGTAAAGCGTTTGCGAAATATTCAACTTTAAAGTGAAAATTTCATTAAAATCGAGCGTCCCCCCCCCCTCTAAAATCTAAACCGGGTGGAAAAATTTGAAAAAATTCAGGATGGTAGTCGGTATATCAAACTTTCAAGGAAAACTATAACGGTTAAGTTTGCTTGAGAATTATTAGTAGTTTATGAGTAAATAGCAGCGTAAGGTATAAAATATACCTAAACTTGGAAGATTCCGTATAAAATACGAAATCCTTAGAAAAATAGTACTTAATTTTTTCGTAATGGCTACGGAACCCTATTTTGGGCGTGTCCGACACGCTATTGGCCGGTTTTTTTAGTCGCATTTCGCTTCGATCGTGTATTAGCGTATTTCAGTACAAACATCAATTACCACATCAAATTAATTAGAGTCCCAAGCAAACATCGATCGCGGCGAAATGCATCTAAGGTAAAATACTACACGAAAAAAAATGAGATGGAATAAAATTAATTATACTAATGGAATAAAAAGTTACGCGAAAAATTGTGACAAGTACAAGATTCTATTGAAATTTTGTTAGTTCGAGGTGAAATGCGATTAGGTGAATCGCTGCAAGGAATTTGTGCTTTTGAGGTAAAGAAGTGTCAAATGAAAAAAAATATCGTTATTTATGTAAACGGCTAGACCGAAATAACTATTGGCTGAAAAATATATATAAAAGAAATAAATGCGTCTTTTTTAAATGTATGTTTTTTATGTAATTTTTATTGTATGGACATGGAGAAACAAACAATCATGTTTAGATACTGATCTACAGATCTGTTCACTTACGAAGGCGCGATTATTAAGCATTTTATTATAACCTCCTAACGCCCAGTCTCTCAGAAATGACATAAAATTTCATGTTCATAAAACAAAAATTTAATTTGGGGGTAGGATGATAAAGAAACAGTAGAAATTAATGAAGTTGACCTTATTTGATTATCAGAAATCATGTGCTTCATTATATAACGGGACCGCGAGGGCGTAGTTACCTTACAGCCATAGAATCAAATATCGTTACTACTTTTCAAAATACTCGTATCACAAAATAGATAATTTTCTGAGTGAACTTTATGAACATTATGTCTCGGTTCAATTTTATTGACTTATTATTTTAGATACGAGGTTTTTTCAAAGTATTGACGATATAGTTATATAAAGTGACCTTATGGTTATATAAAGGTGTATACATATTTTTGACCTTTTGATGCCTGATCCACCATAGAACACTCACAGTAAGTGTCATAATGAATTCCCTTGTCAAGCAATGCGATGTCACTATGACTTTTACTGCGAAAAGGTTCCACAGTGGGTCACGATTCAGTTGGTTCGATAGTACAGTTAAGGAGACTGAATTGTGTACCAGAATGGAACCTCTCCAAAATAAATTTCGCTACGATTTCTTTGCCAAATGTATGGAATGTCGATATGATGTCAGTATTATAGATGGAAACTAACGGTAGACTACGGTTATTTAACAAAATTTGTCGTTAGCTACCAATACTTAACCGGTTAACTATGGTTATTTAACCGCAGGTCGTATTGAAGCTTGGTGGTAAGTGGATAGCTTTTTCTGTTTTTTTGTTAGTATTTGACATTTATTTTAGATTGCTTAGGTACATAATCCATAAATCGGAATCGGAACTAATTTGAGATGCATACCTACCTATGATATGGTACTGGTACCTACTATAAATACTTAATTTCATAAACGTCATTCAAACAAAGTCATAAACGCCACTATGCAATACTAACAATCACCGCAATCACCTAATAAATTTAATATTTTTTATGAATAAAATTAAATAATTACTTAGTTTATTTTAACTAAGTATAAACACAGTACAAAAATTTCCGTAATGTACCAAAGTAACCCGCTCAAAATGGTTATTAACCGTTTTTAACCAAAAAATCCGTTAAAAACCCGTCGGTTAAAAACGTTAAAAACCGGCTTCCCATCTATAGTCAGTATGCGAATGCAGATGCGAATATTTAGGACGCGAACGTGCGAATGCGACTATTAAAGGAGTAGACTAAAAACTCAGTTCAAAAATAAAAATAATCAAGCAATCACAAGCCACTGTCACAAGTAATAGTGATTTCTATTGGTCATTCATTGGGTTGGCCCGCTTTGCGCATGCGTGAGTCGGCATCTCGGTGATCGGTGGCCGGCGCGGGCGAAACACGTCACACCTTGCACACATTCGCATTCGCATCGTTTTATGCGAACGTTTAAAATGTTGCGAATGTGAATACAAATATTCGTGACATCCCTAGTCAGTAGCACAAATAGTTCCACCCTGGTACGCAATTCAGTATCTTTTACTACATTTTTCTCGCAATCTTAATGAGGTTTTTAGCATGTAAAGTGAAGCAATCTCTTGTACATATAGAATTACTAATCAATTAATGTAAAATAGATATTATAGCTTTAATTTTATAGGACTATTTATTAGTATTGTAATTTTAGCGCCATTTCCTATTTAGTAAGATATTTTTTATAAGAGAATAATAAACTAATATAAAATGTAATGAAATAATAATGTTACTTTTATTGATTTTTTTATTTCATATTACGTACATTCGTTTGTCCACCTTCTACTTAGATGAGGGGTTCAGAATCTTCATAAATTGCGTTACGTAATACTTGTTACTCCAGTACACTCAGCCCGTTACCTGTTTCTGCTCGTTTTTTTTTTGAGCATCCGTACCTCAGAAAGTTTTCCTAGTATCTTATTCGATGCGTATAAAATATTAATATACTAAAATCTGTACATGTTGGAGATGTGATTTTCATATCATCAGCCAAAGACAAAAGTAGCGGACATGTTCACTTAACTTGAAACGTGGCAGACTGTCTTATTATTGTAGTACCAGTGACAAATAAGAACTGGTCGCCACCTTGTCAGATGTCTGGCCCGGATTTTTATTGAAGAAATCAAGAATATCGGCTGTTTTGCCAGCCCTCTACGGCCGGAAAAAAAGTATAAGTTACTATGACGCTGTTCACATTGGTCAGATGTCGGGGCCGACCCCGCCCCGCCCGCACCCCTTGTTCTGCCCGTGTGTCGCTGCCGTAAGCCCGTAGTAACGCTGCTGGCGCCAGCTGCGATCGTGGCCGATAAACAGACTAAAGGTGGGTCCACACTTGTGACTTGACGACGGACCGGACCACGTGGCATTGCAACAGAACATGTTACGTTAAATGTGGACGCTCGAGATTGTGCTGACACGGTTACAAACCGTGTACGATGAAATGTCCACAAGTGTAGACGCATGGTGTCGAACCAGACTGCGTGGCATGACATCGGTACAAGAGTGGGTCGGTGGTTGTCATTTACCGACTACCTAGCAGCTCAGCGGGCGGGGGACGTACCGCCGGACAGGTCTCGACGTGAGCCATTCCTACCTCGTGCCTGTGTCTGTGTCATCTGGCGTACTTGTACGCGTGTCATAAATGCAAGTGTGGACGTGTCGTGGTCACGTCACAGGTCGGGGAAAATAGCGAACATGCTTTGAAAAAGACCGACTTTCGGCGGATCGGCTCGTAACACGTGACTTTGATGCGTGACAGTACACAGACTAGCGTCCACACTAGGCCCGCGGTTAGTAGATCGTAACTCCATATGTCTTGCCGTTTGGTTCTGTACACAGACAGTTCCATCAGTGTTCGGAATGGATTGTGCCGTACTGCAGCTTGTAACAAGTTGTTCGCGTAACAAAATACGTCCACATTAACGGTACTGACAAGTGTTTCTGATAGTCACGGGATAATGTTCGGCAAATTGTCACAAGTGTGGACCCACCTTAATAGTGTGAACAGACGCGCCGACAAACGACTAACCCCCTTATTCATAAACGACAATCAAACCTATTTTAGTTAAAATGCCGCTAAAATTCGTTTGTCCTTATCTGTCACTTCGACATTTATATTTGTTAGAAAGGGACAAAGCATTTGTTAGTTAACATGGCTTGTTAACTTTTATGAATAAGGGAGTAAGTCTACGGCGGGTAAAATAAAAATGGGAACCAGCTCTAGACCTTGTCAGATGTGTGAACTCAAGAAAAAACACATTAGAAATAAATATTTTATTGATTGTTAATTTAATGGAATACAGAAAATAAAAATCTTAGCGACAAAACATTTTGTGAAGCTTAAAAGTTAAATAGAATACTTAGTCAACTCGAATGTTACTCGTGAACCGCCGGCGGTGACAGATGGGCGGTCAAAATGGTCACTCTTTAAAATATATCAAACCTTAACAAAAATCGTTTTAGAACGTTTTAGAATATGATCAAAAGAATAATCCATAGGTAATATTTTTCAGCACCAAATTAGATAAATAGGTTTCAATACCTATAGCTGCAAATTTAAAATATTTTATTATATAATTTGAATATTTTATGGATTAAAACTTTGAGCTACTCTAAAGTCAATGGAAAAAGACACGAGAGAATGCAGTTAGCGAGTTTGGAGCTTCGTATTTCTCTGCTAGGTCCAGAGAAAAGGAAAGGCATCCTTTAGGTTGGGCACACTGATTTACAACTATCGAACACCTTCCTAAATTTTGACTTGACATAGATTGAAATGACGCTTTGTCCAATTATTTGAGAGCAACTTTTGGGCATATTTTGTCATCGTAACACCCCCTTGTGGGCGTGGAGGGGTTTCAGGGGGGTAGAGGCAGCAGAACGCTCAGAGAAAAGTAAGAGGAAAGGGGTAGCTTTAGGAAAAAATAAGGTAGAGAATTTATGCTCCAGGCTTCGTAAAGATCGCTATCATTTGTCATAATGGACACTTACGACTAATTGCATTAAAATTCTGTTCCTTCAATGTTATCAAGTAAAACAGATATTTTATACAGCTATTTATATCAGTGTACACCAAACCTATAGCTTCGACGAAATGCTTCTACATAAAAAGCAGCACGGGCGAAGCGCCAGCTTGTCATAGCTACAAACTGCATTTTTTTTATAATTTTAATAAATGCTTTTTCGAGTTACACTCAGCCTATGCATGGAATATAATAAATAGTGAAAGCTTTGCCGCTCAGCACCCTTAATATTACTGGTGGGTGAAGTGAAAAGCGTGATTGGTTTTCAGATAAGTAGGCTCACTCTTAGACGCAAGCGTTTTATTATTCAATACCTTAGTACAATAATCGCTAGACTCCTTGGCGTTTGAACAGCTCACAGTTCACAAAAACACGAGACTGATGATTTAACATATGTGACTTCTACATTAGAAGTCGATATCCAAATCTAGAGCGTCCATGTTTCCGATCGTGGTTGGAACTAGCTTACAACTAAAACGGTTGCGTCTGTACAGAACTAATAAGGAATAGAAATGTCATCGCTTGTTTTTTTATTTACCAACGCTGTCGGCACTTAGGTATTTGTCCCCCAACCTTAACTTCCCAGTGAAATGTAATGAAATAACCCTCTATGGAGCAAGATGTAGACAGTAAATCTCTATTATAAGCCGTGCTCTGTCAGCTCGTGTGGCATTTCGACTGCTTACTCATCGTATCAGGCTACATTGAATTATAAATATGTATGATAGAATAAAGTGTTGAGTTGTTGTATCGGGTAGATACGAGGTTGAGGAAGTACATGGACGATTTCTATTCGTTATAATAGTTCTGTTGTGACCCCGAGTTTTGGTACTGAGCGGAAGAAGGCTTCTAGTTTTGGAAGAGGGTGCGGGTGAAGTCGATGTAATCGAGCGCGTTGGGTATCGGCCGCTCCGTCTTCTGCTCGACGTAGGGCTTCATGCGGGCCACGCAGTAGTCCGCCATTTCCTTGGTAAGGTTCTGTGGGACAATTTACAATATAAATATTGCTATATGTCTTTATAGGTGGTGAATGGAAGCCGTTAACCTCTGTGTATTTATTGAGTTACTAAGTACACGAGTGTTACGCGTGTGACCGGCAAAGGACAAATGGCGCAACCGGGTACGGCTACCTTAAGTATCATGTGACTCCGTGTACATAAACTACACCTATGTCGCTACGAGTGCATAATTTATTTCCTTTCCGAAATACGTCAGCGCTTCGTCATTTATTGTAATTATTATATTATACTTGAAAGGTTTAGGTAATTAACTAGATGTAAACAAACTTCTACTGCTAGATTTGGCACATTCAAGAATTTTGAATATTTTACTTATCTATCATTGTAATACGGTCTAGAATAATGTATTTCAATACAGAAATGTAAATATTCAGATAGTTTAATGGAGGAATTTCAATATTTAAGACACCAATTGACATTGTTTTGTTTACATTTAGTTAATTACCTAAACCTTTCAAGTATAGGGTGGATCAATTATTTATTTATTTTTTCAGTCTCGTCAGCGAAGAAGAAAAAATGTGTCACATTATACTATAACATGCTTATTAGGTGACCAATTATAGAAGGGGCTTAAAACTACCACAAAAATGTATATTCGACAAATATTAATCCTATAAACTTACTGTTTGACTCAGGATACCGTAATTTTAGCAACGAGTTAAGAAAAAGCTGATCAACCCATTAATTAATTATTTATGGCTACTTGCTGGAAACACATAAATCTCGAGTTAATGTTAAGCTCAGTTTACTAGTGTCAAAATGTATGGAACTGTCAAGCTTAAATCTGAAGCCGTATTGCCTAATGTTTCTGACGCTCGCTATCGTAATCAAATGACAGTTTTTGTATGCGGAATCTGTCATTTTATTGCGATCGCGAACGTCAGAAATATTAGGCAATACTGCCTCAGGTTTGACTAGTAAATCTAGATTAATTTTTCTCCTGCAAGACGGCCTTAATACCTAGCGACCTAAGGATACCGTTATATACTGACCGCGTATAGCTCATCCTTGGTGACGTAAGCGCGGTCCTGGTGGGCGGTGATCGCTCGGAACGCGTTCTCTATCTCCTCTGAGGAGTGCACGTTCTCAGTCTCCTTGCTTATCATGAAAGCCATGTACTCCTGGAGGGAGACCTGGCCGTCGCGGTTGGGGTCCACTACATCTGAGGTTAAATTATTAAGTTATAAATTTAAATCATAAGTTAGGTTAAAAATGTTCGTTAAAAAACATGGAGGCACTCGCTAAGCTATGTCCGGAACAACGGGTTTAACTCAAATGATAAAAAGACATTTGCAGTGGATGCGAGCCTATGGTCCAAGGTTGGACGCTATAGGTACGGCTGGTACCTATGATGATAATGAGTATTTATAATTTTGTTTTATTTCTACATTTATTTTAAGACAAAAGCCATGAGAAATAATAATAAAATAATAATAATAATAATAATAATTCTGATTCTGAGAAGCAGAGGATCGTGGGTCCAATCTCCGGCTCGCATCTCTGTGTTTTAGAAATTCCTGTGCGAAATTACATTTGAAATTTACTAGCTTTACGGTAAAGGAATACATCGCGATGAAAACTGCACATACAATGATCTGTTAAGTTCCCCATCCGCACTGGGCCGTGTGGGAACTACGGCACAAGGCATCTCATTCTAGAAATGGGACTCACATAGGCTGGGACGACGATGAATGACATGAGAATAGTTCACTCTTTCCGAGTTGTGGGGGGGGGGGGGGGCGTTCTACGGCGGCGTGGTTGGAGTACGTGTCATCATCAACATCAGCCGGAAGACTTCGACGCCACAATGAACGACAAATCGCACTTACAACCACCTGTTGCCTGCAACTCTCACAGTACCGTCATATTCAGTCCACCTGGCGGGAGGCCTGCCAAAGCTTCGCACGAGGACTTTTCTCCCCAAACGGTTATCTGTCCTTTGAGCGACGTGGCCACTTCATCTTGCATATTTTCCCAGCTACGTCGATGACTTTAGTTCTTCGACGAATTTCCGTATTCCGGATTCTATCGCGCGAAACTCCAATCGTCTCCAGGTATGTGTACTCACTGAGTATAGCCTCAAACTCGGGGTCGGGCTGGCCTTCTTCCACCATCGGCAGGTCGTAGCCAAGCGCGCGCAAACACGACTTGAACTCGTGGTGGTTCAGCCGGCCGGAGCGGTCCTTGTCGAAATGCTTGAACATCATCGAGAACTCCTTGAGCGCGTCCTCGCTCACGCCTGCGGAACACGAGTATTTGTTAATAATATATATAAGTATACACGACGACCGGATGGCCAAGTGGTTAGAGAACCTGACTACGAAGCGTGAGGTCCCGGGTTCGAATCCCGGCCGGGGCAAATATTTGTATGATGAATACGAATGTTTGTTCTCGGGTCTTGGATGTTTAATATGTATTTAAGTAAGTATTTATCTATATAAGTATGTTTATCTGTTGCTTAGTACCCATAACACAAGCTTTGCTAAGCTTACTTTGGGGCTAGGTCAATTGGTGTGAATTGTCCCGTGATATTTATTTATTTATTTATTATTATTATACAGGGTGGCCCATTTGTATCGGTCAGTATGGGAAAGTCTGAAACTATACGACATACGAAAATTTCTTCTTAGGAACCATGACATCGTTTTTACCAGCAAAGAGGTACAAGTACAAACAACCATAGAGACAATTTTACGTGCCAGAATTTGTTGAATATTGTAACAGAGGACACTTTGAACATCACTAAAATAAATGAAAGTATGTGAAAACAAAGCATTTTATTCATTTTAGACATAATGTTTCATGGAGACATTTACTGCTTAAGACGTACACAATCGATATCTAAATAGAAATAGTGTAAGTTTTTTTTCTTTCAAAACAACCGGGTTCGATTCCCG
This sequence comes from Choristoneura rosaceana, assembly GCA_037349165.1. Taxonomy (NCBI): domain Eukaryota; kingdom Metazoa; phylum Arthropoda; class Insecta; order Lepidoptera; family Tortricidae; genus Choristoneura; species Choristoneura rosaceana. The sequence continues at coordinate 3,488,900 of JAZBNJ010000006.1, read as the reverse complement.
AGCCGAGTACAGTTTTTTTTTAAATTCATGAATGCAGTTTTTCTTGTTATTAAAATCGATGTCATGGTTGTTCCTAAGAAGAAATTTTCGTATGTCGTATAGTTTCAGACTGGGCCACCCTGTATACAGATCATTGAAAACTGGGTACTCTTAAGCGGCAATTACACTGCGTCGTTCACCTGATGCGGTCGCCGAATTTGTTTCAAACTACTTCGGCGAACGACCGTCGCCTTTAGATGAGTCTGTCCGTCTGCGGCGGCCATATTAAGGCGGTGGCAGCTGTCGCTTGCCGAATGCGGCAGACTACCGTGTTCTTTACACTTTTGCGGTCGACCACTCAGTGTAATTGCCGCTTTAATGAAAAAAAAAGTCACAAAACTGACAAACAAATAAGAGACACTTTCTACTTCGTCCAAATGAATAGTGCTCGTGATTCTAAGTAGAACCCAGAATTACATAATTCAGAACGAAAAAAACTTTGCGCCATTTAAAGTGAAAATGCTCTAAAACATTAAGACGAGATACAGCTGTTCAAGTACTCACCGGAGTGGTTGCGAGCTTGTATCTGCTGCTCCAGGTTATGCTGCATACGCATAGAGAGCTGGTCGAGCTGGTCCCACTGCTGGGCGAGCCCCACCGTGCTGTGCTCTGTGTAGCGATTGTCCAGAATCAGGTGTTCTTCCAACGCGGCGCCTGGAAAGTCAGGTTTCTCGTTATAATGTGACGCCAGTTTTTTTTTTAATTCGGCTGGAAGGCAAACGAGCGAGTGGGCCTCCTGGTGGTAAGAGATCACCACCGCCCATAAACATCTGCAACACCAGGGGTATTGCAGATGCGTTGCCAACCTAGAGGCCTAAGTTGGAATACCTCAAGTGCCAGTAATATCACCGGCTGTCTTACTCTCCGCGCCGAAACACAACAGTGCAAGCACTGCTGTTTCACGGCAGGATTAGCGAGCAAGATGGTGGTAGCAATCCGGCGCCAAATCAAAATGTCAAATTTTGTGCGCCAGCGGGGCTTACCGAGCTCCTCGAGCCTCCTCAGGTCGGCGCGCCGCGCGCGCACCTCTCCCGCGCGTTGCCGCAGCGTCGCCAGCTGCTGCTCCAGCGACCCGGTGCCCTCCATCATAGACGTGCTGTGCGCAAACGTTAGCTTTACTCTACTATATTTTTTCAATCCATCTATCCATCAATCCCAAAGTACAATTCAATAGAATCTGACAATTTTATAATGCAACTATATTTGCGTGTCGTCAATTGTTATTCTAGTACAAATTGTAAAGAGATTACAGTTCACGAGCCGCAATATAATGTTGCTGTAGTTTCTAATTCTAAATTAAATTAAGTATAGGTAAGAAACTGTCTGAAAAACTTAGGAGCTAGAGCGTTTCTCAGACTTAGTGGTTAAAACTGGAGTAAAACTTAAAGTAATACTAATTAATTCCACCAGCACATGTATACCAATAATTAACACAATGTTAAGACAAGACAAAGAACTCAAGAGAAATTGGACGTAGCTATGCAAACAAGAACCAACTCACACCCCCCAAAGTCTAGATAAGTATGCGACAAGTTACTAAAATGCACCTTCTATCAACTCGATAGAGTGAATTTTAGTAACTTGTTGCATACTAATTGCAATTTTAGGGGGAGATGTGAGTTGGTTCCTTTTTGCATAACTACATCCAATTATCACTATAAAAGATGTTCCGTTAGTTTTGCGACATCAAAAAGACTTATGACCTGTTTCACTACTCACTGTTAAATTTTAAGATAAATGTGACGCCTTCTCTGTTTATTCGGATAAAACAAACAGAGACGGCATCACATTTATCCGTCAAATAAAATTATCAGTGTGGTGAGACAGAGACTTAAGGTTGCGTGCGTTTCCACCGGAGATGTGCGAGGAAATTATAGGAACGCTTCATTTGCCTCGCCTAGCACAGCACAAACAGCTGAGCGAAGCGAGGGGAGGCAAATGAATCGTTCATATTGGGTCATGAAAAACAAACTCCTTGCACGTTTCTGGTGGCAACGTAGCCTTATTATCAGCTATGTATAGGTAGAGTCATTCACGATGACGCGTGCCGCAGTTCTTATTACAATGTCATTAATGTCTAGTTTTGACAAAATCACGCGTCTTCGTGGATGGCACTAGGTATAGTTGAAATCAACGCCATGTCATCATGCAAGAAGACTAAGGGGCTGTTTCACCATCCATTGATTAGTGTTAACTGATGGTTAAATGTGATGCCGTCTTCGTCTATTCGAACGATACAAATAGAGACGGCATCACATTCCAACATGAATTAACACTAATCAAAGGATGGTGAAACAGCTCCTACAGTTTTGATTTCAACTATTATTGGTCCTTTATTTACAATGAAGGCTAAAGGCAAGGCGACGACTCCGCGTGACCAGCGGCGCTGCGAGCGTTTTCTCAGTTCAAAGTTGGCATATTCTCGTATGGTAGATTTGGTATAATTGTCATATCGGCGCAACTCATAACGCATAATCTTGTTTGTCCTACCTAACACCTTGTGTCGTGTGAATAAAGACCAGTTTAGAACTGTAAGAAAAATTGTGCAAGTGCGTTTCGGGCAAGCAAGATTATGACAGATGGGGTGCTACGTTTTCTCTCTGCCAAGAAACCACTGTGCGCAATGAATAAAGAGAACAGAGATAATCCTCCTTATGCCATCAGTCGCGCGTTTCGTGGCCACGCGTTAGGCCTTTTAAATAGGGTTTAAAATCAGAAAGTTAGTACACCTTGAAAGATAAAAACACCCAATAGATAACATAGGCCAAATCGCGTCGAAACTTTTAATGTTTTTATTCAATGTCCGTTGTATTATATAGAATTGATTTCGGAAAAAAAATTGCACTAAAAAAGAAAAAAAAACCCTACTTTATTTATCATCTTTAGGAGTTTTATTTTTAAAATTTGAAACGAGACTAAAAGGTAAGAAAATCCTCTCAAACATAAAAAGTGTATTGAAATCTGCACAGCATGACGGAGTTCTGTGGCAACAAAAATAACTTTTGAAGTGGTTCAAGAAACATCTTGTTATTTGAAATTTATACTATTAATTTTACGGATTGGGCCTCAAAGTAGAAATCACATGTATTTCGATATAAACAACGCGATTAGTACAGATAAACGCACGGACTGTGTTCACGTAACGACATCTAAAGCCTCACTTTATCCACACATGGTTATGCATTATGCTATATCGAGGGCTCCCTGGTCCAATACCTCGATCTATAATAATTCATATAAATTTCGGATTTAAACTTCTACATTATAGTGTTCTTTTTCAAGTCAATCAAAACGGTCAATTATTTCGACTTATCGTGTTTGACCAGGAAACTCGGTATTGATTGAGTTTTTTTTGTGATTCCGAATGAAATGGGTTATATGATTATTTCTCAAAAAGTTGTCACGTCATGATATCGACTAGAAATCAGTTTTGTCAAGAGATTATTAACCCTAAGGACGATATCATAAAACATAAACTACAGAAAACATCGAAAATTTCTTGACGTCAGTTTCCTGACTCACCTGACGTCACGAAATCTTGTGAGGAATATATCGTAATTTTTGTATACATTTAAAAACAATATTACTTATTTTTGTGATGAAATAGCGTCAGGAAATATTTTTAAATAAGTGGACCATTGAAAAATGGATTAATTTTTGAGAAATAGTCATAATACTTAGTTCCTTAACCAGCTGTGGACAAAGTCGGGTTATGTTATCGTACAGTACGCCGGGGACACGTTACCCGTTCCAGCCTAGCAGTTGGTACCTGCGCATCAAGGCTTCGTTAGCTACAAGTGTGTATAATACCTTTCAGAGATTACACTGTCTTACGCGTTTGCAATCACAATCTCAGACACTATCTCTTTTCGCTGCAATTTGTAAGATTTTATGAGATACACACCAGAACGGTGTACCGTTTGAGATATATTGGCTTATTAGAGAATAAGCTTTGCAGATTCAATTGTATTTAGGGTTCCATACCTCAAATGCATGTGAAATCCAATGAGCATTTCGTTTGTCACTAACATAATTTTAAGTCTCATTGTTACTAACATAATATATGGATATTTAATTGTTCAAAAAATTGGTATCTGAAATAAATAATTTCATTTTTTATTTTCAAAAGGGTTCCCCTAAGGCTCGCGCCAATTTGCTTGGAAACTACTGAACCGATTAAGTTGAAAACTATTACACATAATGTAAGTCGCCGATCCAAAGACGGGCGTAAAGGCTGACAAGAATTATAAAAAACCTCGCCATAATGCGGAAAACCTTTATAACTAATTTCTTGTTCTGGCAACACTAAATTCAAATGTCATCTGTCTATTGCTGTCAAAGTATAACGTTGTTTGCGCGTGGTATTTTGTGTTTTTGTGCGTTAAAAAGCAGATTATTCATAGCCTTGGAAGGAAAATAATTCACAATGTATAAAAAGTATTTGTCATAAAATATTCCTTTAATAACATCACCGATACCGTTGTCAATGACTGATAGATATTGTGTCGTAAGTGTAAAGAATGTTGCAATATAAAACGTAGAAGTGCTGCCCTCGCGTCAGGCTTTTTATATTCCTGATCAGCCTTTACGTCACTATTTACGACTTTGATAATGACAAATACTGCCCTCATAAGGGGCAAAAAAGAAACACCGCGTGCCAATGGTTACTTAATAATCTTTGCTTTTATTGTTGAATAATCTTTACTACTAAGAATTATGGCATTACTTTTAATGATCTGAGAGTTGAATTGACATTCTTGGATTTAACTGAATTCCTAATTGTGCACATAAAAAATAGGAAACGGAAAAAAGGTTAGGTGCCATTGCCATCAGGCAAATAAGTGTTCTATCAATTTTTAAACAAGTTCCTATCAAATGAATATTTCGCTAAAGTCGAACTTTCGAAGTGACAGACACGTTTTTTACTTAATAAATACTGACCGGGTCTCTGTGAGCCACTGGTGGAATGCGTTCGCGTGCTTGGCGAACTCTTTGCGCAGCTTGTCGTTCTCTTCCTGCCTCTGGGCTTCCTTGGTGAGCTCCACGTCTCTCTCCGCTGTTATGAACGTTGATATAGGTTTTAGAACAATATAAACATACAAAGTGGGATGATTGATATCCCACAGCCTATACAGGGTGGCCCATTTATATCGGTCAGTATGGGAAAGTCTGAAACTATACGACATACGAAAATTTCTTCTTAGGAACCATGACATCGATTTTACCAGCAAAGAGGTACAAACAACCATAGAGACAATTTTACATGCCAGAATTTGTTGAATATTGTAACGGTGGACACTTCGAACACCTAGTAAAATAAATTAAAGTATGTGAAAACAATGCATTTTATTCATTTTAGGCATAATGTTTCATGGCGACATTTACTGCTTAAGACGTACACAATCGATATCTAAATAGAAATAGTGTAAGTTTTTTTTTTTCAAAACAACCGGGTTCGATTCCCGAGCTGAGTACAGTTTTTTTTTAAATGCATGAATGCAGTTTTTCTTATTATTAAAATCGATGTCATGGTTCCTAAGAAGAAATTTTCGTATGTCGTATAGTTTCAGACTTCCCCATACTGACCGATATAAATGGGCCACCCTGTATATCTAATTGACGGACAAAATATCGCTAGATAAATAGACATTACCAGCAGTATTGCAGATGCGTTGCTAACCTAGAGGCCTAAGATGGAATACTTCAAGTGCCAGTAATTTCACCGGCTGTCTTACTCTCTACGCCGAAACAACAGTGCAAGCTTCACGTCAGGATTAGCGAGCAAGATGGTGGTAGCAATTCGGGCGGACCTTGCACAAAGTCCTACCACCTCCAAAAAATAACTAACGCCATCTAGCGATATTAAGCCTGCTAAGTACAGTCAAGGGCAAAGATATCGACACGGCCAACGTTGCAAAAATATGTATACACGCCTTTATTCAGTTAACATTAAGGCCGTGTATACATATTTTTGCAACGTTGGCCGTGTCGATATCTTTGCCCTTGACTGTACTTAGTAGTGTATACATATTTTTGTAACTTTGAATGTGTCGATGTCTTTGCTCTTGACTGTTGTATTCGTAATATAGTTAGTACTGGTATGTGACCCTTGTGACAGCCAACTATGCAACTGTAACTGGCGTCACTGAAAATCAGCGTCGCGAAATCATCTTCAGATCTTTTCGCGACACATAGCTGAGTGGCGGCCATTTTGGCTGGTGGGAATAGGCATGCAAGTGTTAAGTCAGTGTTTCTGTACGCGTATCTACTTTATCAGCCAATAAACCATTCTTATTCTTACATTTAACCACCCGAGTCCTCGCGTACTTTATAAAGGACCAATTAACACTAAGAATAATGGCCGAATGTACTTTGTAATAGACAAATTGGTCATTGAATAAAGAATTCGAATAATTTTGAAATAATATCCAAAATAACTAAATTGCCGTGGGGCACCGACATAAGAATGTTGCTTCCCCCTCTCTTCCCGTGGGCGCCGTAGAAACCGGCTGAGGGATAATACCAGAAGATGGGCAGCAGCGTCTTCTTGGGGACTCTTACATCCTATACTGCGCTCGCCAACCCGCTTGCCAAGCGTGGCGAGTATTGGCAACCCCCCCCCCCCCCCCCAACCTCAAATGAAAGTACAATTTTTACCCAGGCCCCTAGTCCCCGGCAGCCCCGCTAGTCCCGACTACGGTAGCGGTCGTGGTAACGGCGGGGCAAGGGGTGCTAAGAATCCCCGGCAGACACCCGGCTACCACAACAAACAACGACTGGCCCTGGCAACACACAACGTGCGCACTTTGAGGACGGACGAAAAGATTATAGAGCTGGAGGAAGAAATGAGCAAGTTACGGTGGGATATTTTGGGGTTATCTGAAGTCCGAAGACAGGGAGAGGACACGATAACCCTGAAGTCTGGTAATTTGCTCTTCTACCGGGAGGGCGACCAACCGTCCCAAGGTGGTGTGGGATTTCTCGTCCACAAGTCCCTTGTTAACAACATCATTACCATTGAAAGTGTGTCGAGCAGGGTCGTATACCTAACACTCAGAATATCTAAGAGATATTCGCTGAAGGTCGTTCAGGTATATGCACCGACCTCGTCACATCCAGATGAAGAAGTAGAGTCTATGTATGAGGACATTAGTAGTGCAATACACACTCATAAAACTCACTTCAATGTTGTTATGGGTGACTTCAATGCGAAGCTAGGTAAGAGAAGTGATAACGAGTTGAAAGTGGGGAACTTCGGTTATGGGCAACGGAACCATAGAGGACAGAGGCTGGCCGATTTTCTGGAGAAAGAAGAACTTTTTATGATGAATTCTTTCTTCCAGAAGCCGCCTCAAAGGAAATGGACCTGGATGAGTCCTAATGGTTCCACAAAAAATGAGATAGACTTCATCATGACCGACAAGAGACGGATATTCAATGATGTCTCTGTGATTCATAGGGTGAAAACCGGCAGTGATCACCGAATAGTAAGAGGCACATTGAATATACGAGGGCGACACTGAAAGTTTTTAGAACTGGCCACTTGTAAACAATATAATAAAAAAGTAAGTTTAAATTTTGAAAATGGAACTCTTTGCCAATATTATTGAGTATGTATTTCATTCATTTGTCATTTGTTTTATGATTTGGCGGCAAATTGAAAATTGTCTGCTTCACGTCAACATGAATTTAACTCGCGAAAATTTTCGTGCAATGATTTTTTATGACTTTCGATGTCATTTAAGTCAACAAGAAAGCTATGATAGACTTCGATTGGCCTTTCATGATGAAGCCCCATCTCGTGCGACCATTTACAACTGGTTTAATGAGTTTAAACGTGGTCGCACTAATCTCACCGACGATCTGCGTGAGGGACGGCCTTCTACGGCGACGACTGAAAATAACATCAGTGTTGTGCAGCGTATGATAGAGACTGACAAAAGAGTGACGTATCAGCAGATTCGGACAAGCTTAGGCATCGGTATGAGTCAAGTGCATAAAATCCTCCATGAACATTTAGCGGTCAGGAAGCTTTGTGCGAGGTGGATACCTCATAATTTGACCGAGGCCCAAAAACTCCGTCGGGTTGATTGGTGCCGTGAAATGATTCAAAGATTTAACGGAGGTGACTCAAAGGCTGTTTTCGACATACTTACGGGTGACGAAAGCTGGGTTTACTGTTATGATCCAGAAACCAAGAGACAGTCTGCTCAATGGGTGTTTCCTTTCGAGGAGTTGCCAACTAAAGTGAACAGAGGTCGAAGCGTGGGAAAAAAGATGGTGGCCTCGTTCTTCGGAAGGACAGGTCACTATGCGACAATTGTTTTAGAGGATCAAAAAACAGTTACTGCAGAGTGGTACACTAACAATTGTTTGCCACTTGTATTGGAAAAAGTTCGGGAGAAGCGACCTCGAAGTAGGATCCTTCTTCACCACGACAACGCCTCGTCGCACACCGCCAGGCGAACGATCGACTATTTAGTGACGTCAGACGTGGAATTACTGGGTCACCCGCTGTATAGCCCCGACCTCGCACCTTGCGATTTTTATTTATTCCCGAAAACAAAAGAAAAACTTCGAGGAAAACTTTTTATGAACACCGAGGAAGCAGTGGGTGCGTTTCAAAAGGCCGTCGAAGAGACCCCTAAGGACGAGTGGGCTAAGTGCTTTTCTCAGTGGTTCCATCGGATGCAGCGGTGTATTGATGTGAATGGACACTATTTTGAAAAGATATAATAAAACTAATAACTTGCTAGTTTGCTCAGTTTTTGATTTTCTAAGAACTTTCAGTTTGACCCTCGTAAACGTTAAAATTGAGCGGTCCCGTCTGATGAAGTCCACGCTCCGACCTACCCGCGCTCAAATCGAAAACCCCGAGCGCTTTCAACTCGAGCTCTCAAATCGCTTTGACTGCCTGGAAGATAACGCATCAGTGGACGAAATAAATAACAGGTTCGTAGAAACTGTCCATGCGGTAGGGTCTCAGTTCTTTAGGACTCACCGTACCAGTAGAACTCGGAAGCTCTCGGAATATACCCTTAACCTTATGGCTGAACGACGCTCGCTTCGACTGCAGTCTCCCGATGATGCTGAGTCACATAAGCAGCTTAATAGACAAATTTCGAAATCCATGCGACACGATATTCGTACTTTTAATACCGCTCGTGTTAAGGATGCGATAGAGCGGAATAAAGGCTCTAAAGTGTTCGCAAAAGATATGTCTATTGGGCAAAGCCAAATGACAAAGCTGAAGAGGGAGGATGGCAGTGTAGCGTCGACAAAAGCGGAAGTGTTGAGGGAGATCGAGGAGTTCTATGGACGGCTCTACGAGTCGGTCACTAAGCCTGTTTCCAGTGCGGCGACTCTAGACCCAAGAGCCAAACTGACCCGACACTATACCGAGGATATCCCGGACATCAGCCTGTACGAGATAAGAATGGCCCTGAAACAGCTTAAGAACAACAAGGCGCCGGGTGAGGACGGAATTACGTCAGAGCTTATGAAGGCGGGTGGATCACCGGCTCTTAAAGTCCTTCAGAGGCTCTTCAATTCCGTCTTGCTTGAAGGCACAACGCCAGAAGCGTGGAACAGGAGCGTGGTGGTGTTGTTCTTCAAGAAGGGTGATAACACCCTATTGAAGAACTACAGGCCCATCTCGCTGTTGAGCCATGTTTATAAGCTGTTTTCCAGGGTCATTGTAAACCGTCACGAACGCAGGTTCGATGACTTCCAGCCACCCGAACAAGCCGGGTTCCGAAAAGGCTATAGTACCATGGACCATATACATACACTGCGGCAGGTCATACAGAAGACCGAAGAGTATAACTTGCCGCTGTGTCTAGCGTTTGTGGACTACGAGAAAGCCTTTGATTCGGTCGAAACGTGGGCGGTGCTGGAGTCCCTCCAACGATGCCGTATTGACTATCGATATATAGAGGTGCTGAAGTGTTTGTACAAAAACGCCACTATGTCGGTCCGAGTACAGGAAGAGAGTTCGAAGGCGATTCCCTTGAAAAGAGGCGTAAGACAGGGAGATGTCATATCTCCGAAACTGTTTACTGCCGCTTTGGAAGACGCCTTCAAGCTTCTGGAATGGAAAGGACTAGGCATCAATATTAACGGCGAATACATCACTCACCTTCGGTTTGCCGACGATATCGTGGTCATGGCAAATTCGATGGAGGAACTCAGCACGATGCTCGAAGGCCTCAATCGAGTCTCCCAACGGGTGGGCCTCAAAATGAACAGGGACAAGACAAAGGTCATGTCGAATGTCCATGTGCTGCCTACCCCTGTTTTGGTTGAGAATTCGGCTCTTGAAGTTGTTGACGCGTATGTATACCTAGGACAAACTGTCCAATTAGGTAAGTCCAACTTCGAGAAAGAGGTCAATCGTCGAATCCAACTCGGATGGGCAGCGTTTGGGAAACTCCGCAATGTCTTTTCGTCCAAAATTCCTCAGTGCCTTAAGACGAAAGTCTTTAACCAATGTGTGTTGCCAGTGATGACATATGGATCCGAGACGTGGTGCTTTACTGTAGGCCTTATGAATAGGCTAAGAGTTGCTCAGCGAGCTATGGAGAGAGCTATGCTTGGGGTTTCTCTACGGGATCGAATCAGAAATGAGGAGATACGTAGAAGAACAAGGGTCACCGACATAGCCAAGCGGATTAGCTCGTTGAAGTGGCAATGGGCGGGCCATATAGCACGGAGAGCAGATGGCCGTTGGGGCCGAAAAGTTCTCGAGTGGAGGCCACGGATCGGCAAGCGCAGCGTAGGACGTCCACCAACGAGATGGACGGATGACCTGGTTAAAGCCGCGGGTTCACGATGGATGCAGGCCGCTGCCAACCGAAGCAACTGGAGGTCTATGGGGGAGGCCTATGTCCAGCAGTGGACGTCATGCGGCTGAGATGATGATGATGATGATCCAAAATAACAAAACAGTTCAACCACGTCTAGGTCTTAAGCACTAAGTTTGTTAATGTCAGGACTCAGGAGATTAATGTAGTACTGCTTTTCCAGAGAGGACGTCTGCCGGGCCTTAAAGTCCAACTGTGTGTGTGTGACTGACCTATGATCTTGCGCAGATTGCGCCAGGTCTCCTCGAGAGCCTCCATGGTGAACCAGGTGTAGGGGTTGGCGCCGACGTTGAACGACTTGATCTGCTCGTCGAGAGCCGCCAGCGCTTCGAAGTCGCTCTGAGCTGACGACAGCGACGCCTGGAAACATTACAACCGTGCGAGAAAACAGTAGAAGGCGCTCTCGCCGCTCGTTTGCAGCGACAAATTTAATTCTAAAGAACAAGGCTCGGATACCGGTTAAATTATCAAACCGTTGTCATGTACAAGCACAAAACATTTTTATTTTGGTTTCGTTCGTGAAACTGTTATTTTTAAACCGGTTTTTAAGGGAACATTTCCATAAAGTTCTTGTCAGATTAACCGGTTTAGAACAATAAAAACCGGTTTATTCCGGCACGGAAACCGGTTTATTTAGGTTATAGTTAAGTTCTTAAAAACGTTCGCGTTCTTATGAAAGTTCGGAGTTAAATCGAAATAAACCGGTATATTTAGCGCTATTTTATAAACCGGTTCCGAGTCTTGCTAAAGAATTCTAAAGTTTGAAGATGTCTTATAGTTTCAGACTTTCCCATACTGACCGATCTGGATGTTACACCCTGTAGATACGTGTGTACGGAGCATACTTACTTGGAACTGCGCGTGCGCGTCGCGGAGGGCGCGGATCTCCTCTATGGAGTTGCAGCGCACCGGGTCAGTGAGGTCCTCTTCGGCGTTCTCGAACCACGAGTTGAACGCCGAAGCCTGTGCGGGCGAAACAATATTTAAGTAAAAAAAAAACTTAATTTATAACACTAGGCAATTTAAAAAAAGTCTTCTACACTGTGTTTTTTATTTATAACTTCAGTACAGGGCTAAGTTCATTGACTACCATAGTCATAAGAATATTGTATACACTAGCAATACATGGATCTACTCAGTTCTGCGAAAATAAATGATTTGATTTTCAGGGGCCGTTTCACTTTCGCGGGGACACAGAATTGTGTAGGTATTATATTTCATGTTGATTTTTTTTTTCTTGGTTTATTCTTGTATAAATTTTGCTGTATATGTGTCTTCTGTGTTAATGAATAAATGTCTTCTTTCTTTCTATTTTCTTTTTTTTAACCCCCGACGCAAAAAGAGGGGTGTTATAAGTTTGACCGCTATGTGTGCCTGTCTGTCTGTGGCACCGTAGCTCTTTAACGGGAGGACCGATTTGAATGCGGTTTTTTTATTTAATAGCAGGTTTTCTAGCGATGGTTCTTAGAGATGTTTCATTAAAATCGGTTAAGCCGTTTTTGAGATATTGAACTTTAAAGTGACAAGGTCGGGGGTTTTCCAACTTTTTGTTGGTTAGGTTATTTAATTCTTTCTTCCTAAAGTCAACAGAAATCAAAAATAATACGTCGCATAGGACGCCCGCCACTCACCTTCTTGGCGAAGGTGAGATACAGCTCTTCGATCTGGCGGAACTGGTCCTGCAGCTCCAAAAGCCGCTGCTTCCTCGCCGCGGAGTCGGCCAGGAGTTGCTGCCAGCGGGAGATCACGTCCTGGTGCCGCTTGACGATCGCCGGCGTCTGCTCGTGATTCGCGGCCACGAGTTGCTCTTTCAGGGAGGTTATGTTCTGGATGCCTTCGTGCTCGAACGCGGCCAGACCTGCGGATCACGGAGTTATACGAGTGCTTGGCGTTGCATAGGCTCGGAGTTGCGAAGCGAGCTGTGTATTCGGGGCTATAGCAACTAATTGACCTCGTTGGCGGATTACTTAAAAAAAGAGCTCGGCCACTATGTCTAGTGATCAGTTTTTTGTACTTTTAGTGCGAAAGCCGTTAAAACAAAATGGCGTGAATAATTCTAAATTGGAATTTTCGTGTTGGGCAATGTATTATGCTGTCGAAACATTCAAACTATGAAAATCTTATTTTTGTTGAAATAATTGCACCAGTAAAAAAATAACCCCGACTTTAATGGAATATTGGCCAAAAAAAATTATCAAATTTCATCAAATAAATATCAAATCGATCAACATGTTCCCATTTAGCTGCAGAGATAGAAAATATGTATATACCTACATATGAATATAAATGTGAAAAGAATGTAAATTCTTAATAATAAATGGTTTTTGACCGTGCATATTTTGTGCATATTTCGCCTTTTTTCGTGTATTTTTATTTCGATATTTCCTTTTTGTTTTGTTTGTTTGTTGTCTATTGTTTTTTTTTGTCGTATTTGTGAATGTGAATAAATGTCTTTCTTCTTCATCTTCTTTTTTCAGCGCATATTTGCATGCATACATTGGCAGTTTGATAGCGCATATAATCCGATGTTTAAATGATAAAGGTAGGTCCTCACCAGCGTCGAAGGTGTCCTGCTTGGTAAGCAGCGTCTGCACGGTGGACAGGTCGCGGCCGAACTCGTCGGAGCGCACGTGGGTCTCCTTGTCCGCTATCCAGGACTCGACGACGTCCGCCTTCCACAACAGCTGGAGGTACGCCGAGTTATCCACGAGGGCGGCCTTGCGGCGCGCCGCCAGGCTCGTCAGCTTCTCCAACTTGGCCTGAGACAAATTGGAAATTGTACAACGAGAGCGTAAAACGAGTCTTTTTACCCGAGACGTTCACATAGACGAGCAGAGGGAAAAATGGCTCGTTTTATGCTCGAGTTTTACACTGTTCATTTCATTTTGGTTGTAAGGAGATGAAACAGCAAGTGTAGGTCATAATTATAAGCAATCAATGATACCATGGACGAAATAGAGCAAGGACAGATATTCTCCATACTAAAAAACAAACAAAGCCAAAATCCAGTGTTATGACTAGATGGCACTAAGCGCAAAATAACAACGCATAATCTAGGGAAACGGTGCTGAGATTTTTCCGACATTATATCTAGATGGCACTATTACTGGAAATACCTTAGCTGTCAAAAAACCACTGGTATCTAAGCGTCACATATCAAAATATCATTATTAAAAAAAATCTAAATAATATTGAAACACAATCAGCATAGACAATGGCGTGGCTTTACAATTATCAACTTCAAAAAATGGCATTTGCAATAAAACACTTAGAAAAGCCTTGAACAGAAAAGTTGCACTTTGCTTCCTCTCGTCAGGGAGGAAAAGTTACTTTTCTGAAGGAGAGGTGTGAAAAATTATTTCCATCTTGGGCGTTAACACTTGAATCCCTCATTACGCTCAGGATTCTACTTTAGGATCCCTCGCTACGCTCATTATTCTCTTTCGCTACATTCTGAATTCAATATACGCCCTCGCTGTAAATATACATTTATTTTGCTCTCTTGTGACACAAATTACTATTCATTTTTTCATTTAATTTAGGATTCTACTTTAGAATCCTAAATTAAATTAAATGAATTATTCTTCTTCGCTACATTCTGAATTCAATATACGTCCTCGCCGTAAATATACCTCTCTATTTTGCTCTCTTGTGACACAGGGTGAGTCTTTCCCTCCTTTCGTCAGCTCCTGTCAGTTTGGCGTGTACACAAAAAACAGTGCCGGTATTTCCATGTCGGTGTTATCCGGGTCGGGAAAGACTGTCACCCGTGACACAAATAAGTAATGACGTACCTGGAGCGCCCTGGTCCTGTGCTGGAGCGCCTCCGAGTGCAAGTTCCCGGCGGCGAGCAGCCGGTCCCCCTCGGCGGCGAGCTCGCGCACGCGCTCCCCGCGCCCCGCCAGCTCCGCCTCGAGCGCCTCGTGCTTCTTGAGCAGCCCCTGCACGGCGGCCATGCTGTCGCCGCATTCTCCGACCACTACGAGCTGCTGTTTCTCGCTGCGGGGGTTGGAGGTCCGTATTATCGCATACTTATCGAAAGTCCGAAAGTAATTGTCATGCTGTCATGTAATGTAAATTCACCACCTGCTTAAATTTATTCCTCACTTCTCCATTCATTCCATTGTAAAGGTTGCCTGGAAGAGATCGCTCTGAAGCAATAAGGCTGCCTATTGCTTACTTCAGAAAGTCTCTGTGTATATACCTGTTTTCTGTAATTGTTTGCTATATGTTGGTGTGCAATAAAGAGTTATTGTATTGTATTGTAATTTTTGTCAGAACGATCGTTTGTCATAACTCTTTTTTTCTCTGAATCCAATGATTGTTTAGAATTGTTATAAAATAAACCTAACTTGAACTATAGTTTTCTATATGATGACCATTTAAAATTATTAGAAAATTATAAGGTTTCAGTGCGAAAAAAATTCGGACAAACGATGATTCGGACCAAAATTACGGTACGACTAGCGAAGAGTATGCGAACTTTAGCGCTCCCGTTGGAGAGGTTCAAACGACTGTGGAACACTGTATCCACTTGACAGTCCGACGATACCATGGTAACCAAAAGCAAAATGTTTCAAACCGTCCGTTGATACTTTAGTGTCGTAAAGTTTAAACATTAATTTACGTCTCCATATTTCTTCTTTATTCTCAACCTTGTAGTTGAAAAATTGTGGACATATAACGCGTTTCGTCCGTCGATATTATTAACACTAAGAACGAAATTATAAAACAAACTTCATAAAACATCACGTCACGAAATCTTGTGAGGGAAGAATCGTAATTTTGTAACTACATCAAAACTTCCTTTCTTTCCGTGGGCCTTAAAAAGTTTTGTGTACACGAAACATGGGGTGTTATCTCAATCGGACCGGACGGTAGGAACGCTCCGAGCACCAACGAGCGGGCCTCACCTGATCCAGGCCTCCTCCTCGTCGACCTTGGCCAGGAACTGCTGGTAGGCCAGCGACTGCTGCAGCTTGGCGCCGCGCTCCCCGGCGAGCGACTGGAGCTCCGACCACGCCAGAGCTGGACAAATGGCCACGTTACAAGGTGATTATTACAAGCTTTTATTTATAAATAAATAATAAATTAATTAATTTATTTCGGACAACTTGGCCCATAATCGAAGCCCTTCTTCAAAGGAGCACGAGACTCGGCGGCTGCCGCAAAACGCGCAAGTCGCGTGCTCCTTTGAAGAAGTGCATAGAAACAGCCCGAAACATGTCCAGCTAAACTCGATTTAAGACGTGAATTATCCGTTACAATATCATTTAATATGAGTGAGTCTCGCGATAGTTTCATGTTCAAAATTGTCTAATACCGTACTATAATACAAGTAATCGGGATCCTCTACTCCTAGCACTAAGTCAAAGTCAAAATCTCTTTATTCAATTTAGGCTATGACAAGCACTTATGAACGTCAAAAAATCTACCACCGGTTCGGAAAAAACCTCTGTTGAGAAGAATCCGGCAAGAAACTCAACGAGGTATTTTTTTCACTCACCCAAAGCCTTGAGCCGTTGCTCGATCTCCGGCACGCCCAGGTTGGACACGTCCATCAGTTTCTCACCGGCCTCTTGCACAGCCTGGATGGCCGGCTCGTGACTCGCCAGCTCCGCTTCGAGGCGCTTATGCTTCTTCAGAAGGTTCTGGACGCCGGTCAGATCGCGGCCGTAGTCGTCAGACGCCACTAGGAGCTTCTTCTCCCTGGAGACAGACAGAATACGTTAACTCAATACGACAAGCGAATAACTAAAGCTCGACTTGCAGTCACTGATGACCTTCGCTACCTGTCTCTGTCACTCGCGCATGAATATTTGACGTCGCATTCTTACAAATTCATCTGTGCGAGCGCGACGGCAAATATGTACGCGCGGGCAGAGACACAACAGTGAAAGGTCATCATACGAAGTTCTTCATGATCCTGCTGCATGTAACTAAAGTGCACGAGAACGAAGTCGTAGGCAAAAGCTAATTTTTTATAAAATAGGTTTCATTCTATTATCAGACCGGTGATGTTTTCAAGCATGGATCTTAGAGCATTATAATAATAATAAATAAATATCATGGGACACTTGACACCAATTGAACTAGTCCCAAACTAAGCAAAGCTTGTACTATGAACACTAGGCAATGGATAAACATACTTACAAGTTTCTAGGCCCAGCGGTTTGGGCTGTGCGTTGATATATAACCCAGTGAGTCAGGTTTGCCTTTTATATATATAGATATAGATAAATAAATACTTAAATACATATGAAACATCCAAGACCCGAGAACAAACATTCGTATTATTCATACAAATATCTGCCCCGGCCGGGATTTGAACCCGGGACCTCAAGCTTCGTAGTCAGGTTCTCAAACCACTTAGCCATCCGGTCGGTCGTCCATAATTATATAGTAATTTATTATAGTAGGTATCTCACTTGATCCACGACTCCTCGTCGGCGATGTCCCTGAAGAACTGGTGGAGCGTGTTAGCCTCGTGGAGGCGCGCGCGGCGGTGCGCGGCGAGGCTGCGCACCCGCTCGAACCGCTCGTTGATCGCGGCGCGGCGGGACCCGATGCCGGCGCTGTCGAACTGTCCGCTGGACACCAGCGCGTCCGCTTGCGCGTTCATGTCTGGAAACGACGCCTCAGCATCAGAAGGGTTACTCCGAAAGACAAAATTCAAAGTTCGTGTCGTGCGGTCCCTCTGACACTTATACTATTTAATACGAGAGCGAGAGGGATCGCACGACAGGAACTTCGAATTTTGTGTTTCGGAGTAGCCCTTCAGGCCGTGTCGATGATGGGCGAGGAATATGGTTTTCATGGATCAATAGAGGGACATCCATTGTGAAGTCGCCATCAGATACGGAACGTATAGAATGTTTTTCATGAAAAAATAGAAGAGGCTATCCCTCTACAATAGAGTTAATAAATTTGTGAGCAAAAAAAATTTTTTTCTTTTATTAATTATTAACATCTGCAATCGGTACACTAAACCATAAGTAAATCTGTTGGGAGTTGCAGTTGGTTTTTATGGTTGGTTTGTACGAAATGTCATTTTGTACAAACATTTTCTTTGGAATACAATATTAGCCAAAATAAAACCTTTGCTTAATAAATGTTTGTCGTAGTAAAATTTGACAAAGTAAAATTATGCCAAATGATAATTTGACCAAATGAATAAAATGCTTAATGTAAATATGCTAAAGATTCGTTTGGGAAATGAAACTAGTGCGATGCGCGAGCAAAGTCGCGGGTAAAGAAAAAAGTAGCCTATATCTTAATCCAGGGTATACAGGGTGTTTGGTATTATTATTCATTCATTATCCGTATGGTAAATTTTTTTTTCCCTGATTATCCTTCGTTGGGTAGCCTAAGCCATATGATTCTATCTAAAATCTCTTTAGGGTGCACTGGCAAACTTCTGGAGTTGCAGGCGCTCAAACGCAAAGATGCTCAGTAATAATCAGGTCAGTCAAGAGCTTGCACGTAATTTTATTCATCATCATCATCTACGCCTCCTCTTACCGTTAATCCTGTCTTCGTGGGCTTGGATGTCAGCTTCGACGAGCTGATGCTTCTTCATCAGGTTCTGCACCGAGGCGAGGTCTTTGCCGGAGTCCTCGGAGGTCAGGAGGCTTTCCACCTGTACGTTGACGATATAGTCAATAACCACTGCGATCAAACCAGCCTCCGTACAAAAACAGAGTTAAAAAAAAAGCGACGCAAAAGAATCGCTAAATATGAAAAATAACAGTATTGAGATCGTATTGGGATATTTTACCTTACAGGCAAGGCAACGTTCTTGTTGGCGTATCTTTTCATGGTGAAGCTTCGAAACTCAGACTATGGTTTTTAACTAAGGGACCCCATACATTACTGTAATTTTTTTTTCACCACACTTCTATACATTACATCTTCAAAACTTAGCTATAACCCAATATTACACCATAGAAATTTTCCACGCATCATGAAACTTTGTTATTTTTATATTTTTATGAAATTGTTTTGCAATCATTTTAGTAAATATTTTTTAGCATGTTGGAATAATTAGCTTAGAATTCGATTACGACGGTACGATACAAAATTCGATTTTCGAATTTTATTATAGCCCCTGTTTTGGGGTGTAGCGATTATTTTATTCAGGTACTTCCCTAGCTCCTTCCTTTGCCAAGCTGTGAAGTGTTTAGACACAAAATAATTACATTTTTTTCCTCGCAATTGTGTATATCACGGACCGTAAGGACACGGATGTGGGGCTTCTAATAACACAAACATCACGCTTGTATTCCCAAATGGGGTAGGCAGAGCACACGAAACGTTACCGCTTCTTATACTCTTTTTAGTATCCCCTTTTGACGCCCCTTAATGCACTATGTACCTAGTATAAAAGTATTTTTTTACTTTTATTTTATACTAACGGACCCGGCAGACGTTGTCCTGTCCGAAAAAGTAACACTACATTGTGTATACTAAACAATCGACAGCAGCGCCACCTACAGTGACCAAGTATGTTTTCAAACCTTTCAGGAGTCTATTGAATACACAGAACAGTTCTCTAATACTAACCTCTCCGAGCCAGAAGTCGAGATCTTTGACGGCGGCGATGTAGGTGCGCTGTTTGTTGGCCTCTTTCAGCTTGAGAGACTTCTCTGTCGTCTTCTGGGTCAGGAACATCCACTGGTCCGCGATGGACGCCAGGCGGGCCTGGTAAAAGATGTTAGTTATACCTAGTGCCATCCACGAAGACGCGTGATTTTGTCAAAATTAGACATTGATGACATTGTAATAAGAACTGTACGCGTCATCGTGCATGACTCCTGTAATAAACATACAGAACCAAATCGATAAGGTCGATGTATAACAATTTTATATTTGACGGTACGGCTGCATAGATATTTACGTGCCTTCGACTGTACATAAGTGTTTTTAGTTCATACAAATTTAGCAAAAGGTTAGAAAAGTGAGTTTGTCTTTCTTATAAGTCAAGTCAGCGTCTGTAGATCAAATAGATCTTTATCTTATATTAGAGCTTTATCTTATATTAGAGCTTTATCTTATATCGACGAGGACGTCCGGAAATTAACGCCTGAGACAATCAGTCGACTTCGACATAGATGAAAGGGTCCATGGAAAGAACATGTCTAGTCACCTTTTTTTTAAAATTGAGATTTTAATTTGAAAATGTAGAGCTCGTCAAGTACTATGAGTTACCGTTGGATATGGATAACTGAAAACAGTATAAAATAACTATTTATCACTTTTAGAGAAATGTTAACCATAGTAATTGTACGTGATGACTAACTTTCAAACCGCTAAAACTCAAAAAATTGCTTAGGTGACTAGATATGTTCTTTCTGTGGACCCTTCAGATGGTCTAGTTCCTTGGTACAATTTGGACTGGGGAAAAAAGCATTCATTCATTAATTCATTCACACATTCATTTCATTCATTGATATCCTTCGCCAAGTTACCTGGACCGCGTCCTCGCTGCCGCTGCACTGTCCGCGCTGCACCAGGTTGTCGCCCATGGCGAGTACGGACTGTATGCGCTCGGCGTTCGCCGCCAGCTCCGCTTCGAACGCCTGGTGCTTCTGGTGCTTGGACTGGATGTTCGCCGGGTCCTGAGATACAAGACGGTTAGAGAATGCTTGAAACTTCTTATTTTAATAGGAATAACCTTTCTAATTAACAGACAAAAACATCAGATTTTTAAGTGGCAAAAACAAATGAAAGAGTTTCCTTTACCGCCAAATTACGAAAGTCCGGTCGGATACGGGTTGTTCCAAAGTCCACATTAAAAAAAAAAACAATTAATGTGTTTGACTCGATCGTTTTGACAGGTGTCACTTTTTACCATATCACATATTATCCAAATAATACCGACATGGAAATAACGAGCCTTTTTTTCATCAACACACCCATAGAAGCTAACGTCAGTTTCTATGGGCGTTCACATGAAAAACAGGGTCGCTATTTCCACGTCAGTATTACTCGGTCCGGCCGATCGAGTCAAAGACATAAATTCTTTTATATATTTTTTTATTCTGGACTATAAAACTCTTTCGTTTTATTAAATTAACTAGCTTTTGCCCGCGGCTCCGCCCGCGCGGTATTCGGTTATCGCGCACTGTTCCCTCGGGAACTGTGCATTTTTCCGGGATAAAAAGTAGCCTATGTCACTCTCGGGCCCATAAACTATCTCTATGCCAAAAATCACGTCGATCCGTCGCTCCGTTACGGCGTGAAAGAGGGACAAACATACAAACACACAAACATACTTTCGCCTTTATAATATTAGTATGGATTGATGCTAATTAAAAATCTGATATTTTTTTCTGTTAATTAGAAAGGTTATTTTTATTGATAAAAAAATTTTCAGGGATTTCTAAATTTTTCAGACATTCCCCACAGTGGCGTATCGTTTTTTTTGCCGCCCTCTTATTTTAGGGCACTCATCCTAATCGGTCCGAATCGTGTGCGATATTTTTTTTTTTGGAATGATCATCATCATCCCAGCCTGTACACGTCCCACTGCTGGGCACAGACCTCTCAGAATGAGAACACTTGGGCCGTAGTTCCCACGCGCCCAGTTCGTCACTCGAGAACTTTTCGACCCAACGGCCATCTGCATTGGGTAATACGTTACCTTGTAACTCTCCTCGGTCGCCAGCTGCAGTTTCTCAGCGATCCAGTTCTCCATTTCGTCGGCGTCGCGAGAGAACTGTTGCAGCGTCTGCTCATCGCCCAATCTGTACGAAAAAAGTTTCTGTTGAAATTTTAATTTTTAATGAAAGCTTTTTTTGCTGACTGTGCTAGCATTGCCATCTGAACTACATTTCCGTATCAACATAGAAGTCGATGTCGTAAACCGCTGAGGAGTTCCGTCCTGCGAAGATGATGTTGGTGGGACTACAAGGATGTCACTACCATCCGCGAATGCGAATTTCGTTACTTCAATACTGCCTACATACACATACATAAATAAAATCAAGCCTCTTTCCCAACGGAGTAGGCAGAGACTACATCCTTCCACTTGCTACGATTCTGGCATACAACTCTCGCTTCCTCTACATTCATCAATCTTTTCATGCATGCACGTTGGTTAAGAGTATTTCCGACCCGATCTTTCTTCAGAACGTCCTCGATTTGATCGTGGTACGTTCGTCTAGGCCTTCCTATTCCAACGTTCCCATACACGCTCGTTTTATAGTTCTGCCTAGTCAATCACTGCTGCCTACACCCAGGTGGGTCTTACTTGCATTTAGCCTTGGCGAGCAAAACGGCTCAGTAGTACACTGACCAAGTATGCAAAATGACTTGGTTATATAATGCCATGATTACAAAATCGTCCAAGTTTTAGGAAGACTTACTTAGCAAAATGTCTAGGTCGTGAAATGCACAAGTAGGCAGAATTACTCAAATATGTAAGTTCTTGATTGTATTAAATAGTTTTACAAGACCAGACCGGACCATTTACCTACTAAAACATTTTGACATTAAGTCGTTTTACAGCAGGGTGAATCAACTATTCCTTGTTGTTATTCTGTCCCGTCAGCCAGGGGACAAAAGTAGTATAGTTTAATAGAAGAAATATTGTGTCACATTATACTAACATGCTTATCAGATAACCAGTAATAGAAGGGGCTTAAAACGACCACAAAAATGCATGTTTGGTAAATTTTAATTCTATAAACTTACGGTTTAAAGCGTGACTCAGGAGACCGTAGCCATAGTAACAAGGCAAGAAAAAGTTGACCGACCCAGCAAAGTCATTCCGTCTACTATGCCTTATAGCAATTAGGGGGCGTTTTACAGACCAAGACATTTTGGTACCCGGACAAAATACAACCAAGGTGCTCTGCTCGCCAAGGCTAAATGCAAGTAAGGCCAACGGGACTCGACACTCAGGTAATGCGCTCACCTGGAGCGTTTCTCGATGAGCGCGTCCTTGAGGTGACGCCACCGGTCCAGCACCTGGGACCGCTTCTGGTCGATGGGCGCCGCCGCGTAGTGGTCCGACGCGATCAGCTGGTCTGCGAGGGTCTGCAGCTGAGCTATCTTCTCCTCCTGTGGTCAAATAAATAAATATATATCTCGGGACAATTGACACCAATAGGGATGATGACGCCATTAAAAAATAATTCGAAGGTACAAGTCCAGTAAAAAAACGCTTTATTTTAGCCCTGAAAACCAGATTACTTTTCGATTTACTGTAAAATTAGATTTTTAGTTGCTTTAAAACAAATATACAGTTAGTTGATTGAGTTGTCGGATAGTGACGTCATAATTCACTGTTGCCATTCAAACTCTATGGGAAAATTGTGTTTTGACAGCTCATAAAAAGTACGTCAGTTGATTGGTGGTGTCATCATCCCTATTGACTAGAGATGGGTAAATCCGGTTCTGAAGATTCAAAAGAGTCAGATCCTCAAGCGGATCCGAATCCCTTCTTGACTCCTTTCAAATCTTATCGACTACGGAGTCACTAACTCCGATCAAGTCCGGCCGGATCGAGCGGTTCGTGATCGCCGTCACACTCACTCGCTCCCCTTTCGCTCTCGGCTCGGATCGGATCGGATCTTATTACGTTTGGTTGGGCGCTGAGTGAGCCGGTATCAACGTCGGTACTCGAACTGGTACAATAACTTTTTTTTGTTGCGCCATTATTGCACAAAAAAGTTCACAAACGCGTGTCTCAAGCGGGTGGCACTCGCGCTCGCACTGGTCCCGACCGGTCCGAGATATCGTGTCCGTGAGCAGTGTCTATGTGTGCGTTGCTCGAGCGCACTTGTAAGGAGATTCTATTCTGAACTATCTGTGTTTTGTGTCGATACACAGAGACGACACTCGATCTAATCACTGTAACTTACATGAGCGTTGATCGCCTTATCGAAGTCCTCGTGCTTCTTGATGAGTTGCTCGACATTATCCGGCTGCGCCTAAAATGAATGAAGACATAAGAAATAACTTACATTTTAGTTTAAACAATACGTGGATATATTTATTATAAAACATACTAGTGTTTACCCGCGGCTTCGCACACGTAAATCATTAGATCCAGCAGCTGAATTGAAGTTTAGAGATTTTTGAAAATTCCCGTGGGAATTTCCGAAAATTAAAGCGTGGTTTTCATTGAAGTTACTTACGTTAAAAACGATCATGTCAAATTTCATGACTCTAATTCCCAGCGGTTGTTATTGCGAGGTTTTATCCCTAGCCCGTGGGAATATAGGAACAAAAAGTAGCCTGTTTTATTCCCCAGCTATCTACCTAATTTCATCCAAATTCGTCCAGTCGTTTCAACGTGAAGGAGTAACAAACGGGTCTATATCGACTGAAAGAAAGTTGTTAGTCATAATGTATTGTTTGAAATAACTCTTTTTTTCTCTGAAACCATTTATTTTTCAGAATTGTTATAAAACAAACCTAACCTACCCTGTTCTACAGAATGACCATTTAAAAAAAATATATAAAAATGAACGGTTTCAGCGGGAAAATAATTATGACAAACATTACATTGTGACTTATAAAATTATGGCAGTCGAAAGGATCCCGTAACAAACATACTCACTCACAACTTTCGCATTTTATGATATTAGGAGTAGGATTATGTTAGATATTAGTGGGGACTATGCAATCTTCCGCTGTTATAGGATTTTTTATAGGTGGCACTACTGATGTTCACGGTCGGGTGTCACCTCTTAGTGGGCGACGCCCCCCACCCCTAGCTTCGCCACTTCCTCCACCTACGATACTAAAGTATCCACCCATGTACTGGTTGAAGGGTCCATATCAGCTCGCATACTTATTGAAAGTCCGAATGTAATGTTTGTCAGAATGATCGTTTGTCATAACGCTTTTTTTCTCTGAATTGTTATAAAAAAAACCTAACCTAACCTATCGTTTTCTATAGGATGACTATTTCAAAATATCAGAAAACTGTAAGATTTCAGTGGAAAAAAAATGATGACAAACGATGATTCGGACAAAAATTACGGTATGACTGGCGAAGAGAATGCGAACATTGGCGCTCCTGGTTGAAGCATTGTGTTTTTAGATACCATACTATATCGTAGGACTGTCTAGTGATAAATCCTTATTCATAAAACTTAACAAGCCTATGTTAACTAACAAATGCTTTGTCCCTTTCTAACAAATACAAATGTCGAAGTGACAGATAAGGACAAACGAATTTTAGCGGCATTTTAACTAAAATAGGTTTGATTGTCGTTTATGAATAAGGGGGAAAGTGTGGCAGCATCGTCGCGCTCCCGCGTGGTACCTGGTCGGGCTGATCCACGTGCGTGGGCGCGAGGAACGCCTCCCGCGCCCCCATCCAGCCCTCCGCCTGCGAGCAGTCCCGGTAGAACAGCTGAAGCTCCAAGTTCTGATCGAGCTTCATGCGGCGCGCGATCCATGCCCTGCAGAAACAATCGTGCTCATACAACACGCGCGGTAAAGTCCAACTCACATAGACAACGGGTGCGAGTAGGTAGCGGGCGCGCGACGGGCGTATTAACAAGATGGTATATGGACGACATCACAGAATCTGATATAGATTACACTGGTATTCAGCCTGGCCCTTCCGTCTCTGAGCGTACAGTCGGAGTAAAAAAAGGTTCGTCACCATAAGATCTATTTTCCTTTGCTCAGTATGAGCTTTCATCTGCTTTACCGATTGAGCAGGACATACTGCGTCAACCTGTCAACCTGCTAAACATAATCAGGTGACCATAGCAACCCTACAACTAAACCTTTGGCACTGACAAACATTGACAATTAAATAGAACAATATTTGATTGAAACTTTTACGTAGTTGTTTATTAAAAAGGTTTTGTATTGATATGAAACTAGATATATGTCAGAGGTGAATACTATTTTGATCCTTGTTGTCATGCCAAGTAAGTATAATTTGATATGCACTTGTCTACTTAGTACTTTGGTTTCAAAACGTACTAAGAGTCTATGACTTCGTAAAGGAATCAATTTAATAACTGACGAAGGTTTTTCTACCCCCACTGTACATAAAACTATGCTGAACAGCTGTCAACTAATATTACCTAATGCCTAATGTCTTTCAAATACACTCACAGAATAGATTTACACTAGATCACGCAAATGCATCTACTTCGCGTGTCCGAACCCCGACCAAACGTCAGGGTTGGCCCCATACAAAGACTGACCGCTAACTGACTAATCATGACTAGTGACTGACTGGAGCCCCACGGCGCGGGCGGGCGGCGCATTTGAATCGATTTTGCGTAGACATCGGGGAATCCACATCGCTAATTCGCTCTTGAAACGTCACAGTAGATATAAAAAAGTGACACGGTTGGTTTTAATACAGATTGATGTCTTTGCGTTATCTAGTGTAATCTATATCTGTGAATACACTAGTTGTAACACAAAACTTTCTAACGAACAGGAAATAGAAAAATGTTGGCGAGAAATAACAATCACATGGCAGCTACGCTGGCACAAATCACATAACAGTTAAGATGGAAGTCGCCTTTAGCTTGCCTTTGCAATGATTTTCGTCTACACATTCCCAGTTTAAAATGTAGTGTCTACAAGCGGCTATGCACTCGTAAATCACTAGACACAGTAGAGTTAAAATTCCAAAATTTTCAAAATTCCCGTAGAAATATCGAGATAAAAAGTAACGTTTGTACTATTCCAGATGCCTAGCCATCTACCATCCAAATTTCATCGAAATCCGTGCAGTCATTCTAGCGAGAAGATGTACAAAAGAAAAATTCCCGTGGGAATTTCCGAAAGTGACATCGTTTTTTTCATTGACGTTGCATTAAAAACAACCATGCTAAATTTCATCCCTATCCCGTGGAATATCGGGATCGGGAAAGTATCCTATGTGTTATTCCAGATGTCCAGCTGCCTATACACACACACTCACAAACTTTCGCATGTATAATACCAGCCGTTGGCCGCGATTCCGTTCGCATGGTATTCGTTTATCGCTATCCCGTGGGAACTATGCAACTTTCCGGGATAAAAACTATCCTATGTCCTTTCCGGGAACTCAAACTATCTGTATACCAAATTTCATCTAAATCGGTTCAGCGGATTAGACGTGATTGAGTAACAATATCCAAACATCTTCACAGACTTTCACATTAAATTTTATAATATAACTAGCTTTTGCCCGCGGCTTCGCCCGCGTGGAATTCAGTTATCGCGCGCTGTTCCCTCGAGAACTCTGCATTTTTTTCGGGTAAAAAAGTAGCCTATATCACTCTCGGGCCCATAAACTATCTCTATGCCAAAAATCACGTCGATCCGTCGCTCCGTTACGGCGTGAAAGACGGACAAACACACAAACATACAAACACACTTTCGCATTTATAATATCAAGTATGGATTCGCTGAGCCATTCGTAGTATGTATATGACGATCTTTCGCTTAGCAAACAAACAAGGCTGTGCATTATGTATAAACTAAGTATGTAATTACTCAACATTTTTTTTATACTAGACTACGGTTCCAATAGAGAGCCACCAATCAGATACACGACCTATGCCCGTACGCACCATTTACGGAACAGTACGCTTTACACGACATTTAATATTTTCGTATATTGCACAATACCTCGTCCCAGTGTCAGTGCCATAGGCTAGTTTTGATGTAAATACAAAATTCGCAAAGGCAGAAGCACTATAACCTCGTGAGGTCAAAGCCAATTTTTGATCATTAGAATTTGAAACTTAATGTCAATTAGTGAAGTTTCACATTAGCTTTGATATACGTCCTAAATTTAGGACGTAGTGTCTCACGAGGTTAAAAACAATACAATTGACTATAGGCAAACCGCGTAACTGAGTCCTCGCCTGCGCGGTACAGGGGCGCGGGGGTAGGACGACAAAGGGGACTGAAGGAGGTGCGGGCGGCAGGCGCTTCTTAGCACAGCTATTCACGCTCGCCGCCCGCACCTCCTTCAGTCCCCTTTGTCGTCCTACCCCCGCGCCTCTGTACCGCGCAGGCGAGGACTCAGTTAAGCGGTTTGCCTATAAAATCATCCGTGAGGGAGAAATAGAACTAAAATATTGTTTAACCTTTTCGACGCCAACGACTAATATACGTCCATTACTTCAATGCAAAAGCAACCTTCGTTCAATTGTGTCAAGGTTCAATTTTAGGCATTACAATATAGAAGCTTGGCGTATGGGTGATGTCTTTTGTATTTGACGTGGCGGCGAAAAGGTTAACCGAAACGATCTCTAATGATACATGGAAAAATCGTCCACAATTAAATTCTACAGCAAATAAATCAATAACTTAATAACAGAAGCGTTAGGCAATAAACCTTTACGAAAATCGCGTGGATTGTCCATATATTTTTCATGATCACGAAATACTAAGTACCAGTAGTAGAACACCACAGAACCGTGTCTTTATAAAACTACTTAATTCGATAAACATTCTTAACGACATGTAAAATTATTTACTATTGATTAAGGTTATACTTAATCATATAATAAGGTATTAAATTTTCATACAAATATCTGGCCCGACCGTTTTCGAACCCGGAGCCTCAAGGTTCTTATAGTCAAGTACTTAGTTGGCTTGGTGTTACTCACTTCTCCAAGTCCTGCCTCGCGTCGCCCATGGTGTTAAGCTTGTCTTGTATGTCGACGCTGGCGTAGTGACCGCCCTGTAGCAGCTGCTGTCCGAACAGCTCCAGAGCTTGGAACGTGCCCGCGCGCGCGTCCATCTCAGTACGGTGCTCCTGTCATACAAATACTAGTATAGTAGCTGTGGCAAAATAATTCAGTCTGCTGCTTAAGCCCAATTTACACTGCGAGTGAGGCGGACTCATTGATGACTTAGTTCAGGGCTACCCGAAGTTCCCAAGCTGTGTCGCGTCATTGTTCCGCGGGCGGTCGAATACGCCGGCCGCTGTTACCGGCTTTTCGCTATTTCAGATATCAACAAATTTTTGAACTGTGCAGTAAACTTATTTATAACCAGCGTGTCTCATTGATACGCCATTTCCTCTTATTTTTCCTTTTACGAGGGCGACTGTTACTCCCACTTACTGTCTAAGACATATTTAATACTAATTGAGACGTCAATGTGAACTCCTTCAAGACGTTATTTGGGTCGATCAAGTTTTTCTTGTACCTCGTTACCATGGTTACGTTCCCCGGACAAGGTGTTTATAACCGAGCCTTTCTATACAAGTATGTCTAAATAATAAAAATAATCCCTTTCATACCATTAAAAAAAAAAGTATGTCTTTGGTTAAAAGTAATCGAGGCTTTAGCACATATCAGTAGCATATATAATGACAGTTATATTTTTTTTAATTTAGGAAACTCTGTCACTGTTGTCTCTTGGACAACGGGATAGAATAACAAACGAGAAAGAGTTGACCGACCCATTCATACCAACAACTTATACCAAAAGATACACTATTGTGTATTAGCAGTCCAAGTGAAAACTCGTAGAAAACAGCTCCGGGCTTATGGAATATTGTAAAATAACCAAATCAAGGACACGTTTACAACACAAGATAAAAACAACACGGGTTAAAGGTAACAACACCGAACAAAGTGTCAAACAAATAGAAAACGAAGGGAACAGAGAAAGGTATCACAAAATCAAATGCACAACAAGACAAGTACATAAAATCAGTTAAACAAAATACAGTTACTTTCAAAACTTAAAAAGCAGGTAGGGGATGAAAATACATTTCGTGTCATAATTAAAAGTAAACAAAAACAATCACGTGGTTTGACATATAACTATTTTGAAAATAACTGTACACGAAACACAACACCAAAAATAATAAAATAATTTTTCAAAACGTAA
The DNA here is from genome assembly GCA_037349165.1 of Choristoneura rosaceana. Taxonomy (NCBI): domain Eukaryota; kingdom Metazoa; phylum Arthropoda; class Insecta; order Lepidoptera; family Tortricidae; genus Choristoneura; species Choristoneura rosaceana. The sequence goes on along the minus strand of JAZBNJ010000006.1, from coordinate 3,459,174 downwards.
ATTTTGTAGCCAATTTGAACCAATTGAAATAAAACCTAAAATACTGATGAGTATTAGAGGAATACCAAATGTTTACCACTAGGTTAAAATTTCTTTAATCGCACCATTGTTTAAATTTTGATTATTAAATTAACGTCAAGTGATGTGCCTGCCATTAATAAAAACAAAATACGGATTATAAATTGGTAAAGAGAGCGTTTTTTTTTATTTCGACAAACCTCTTTTACTTTAGTAATGTTTGTGGAAATAATGATCAACCCAGGATTGACCACAATGTTATTAGAGCGCAAGTTATTTTGTGATGTAGGTTTCTCGACACCGCTAATGGTGATTTTCCACCGGCAAGGCAAGACGAGAATAGGCTGACGACTAAAAAAAAAACTGTTTTGTCCGTCAAGTACATAATTTAAAAATTTTGTGCACATATTTTTTTCTTTTGTTTGACAAACGAAAAATGACGAGGATACAGTGCTTAGAAGTTTCGAGTGGCGTCACTATATGGTAGGATTTTTACCTAAAAGTGACGTTACAAGCCCTCACTCCGGAAGCTTTGTCGATTTTTAATAAATAGATAAACCAAAAAATACGTGTACATTTGTCCATAATCTAACTGTCGGACTAAACAGAATGATATATCTTTAACCCAGTCGTCATCCCTAATGATTTGTATGCATTCGCATGCGCCCGCCGCGGGCGCACGTCATAAAGTTTCAACTCTCGTCTCGCCGGTGGAAAATCACCTTAACTGGCGTTAGTATCGTAAGGCCGGTTTGACGTAACATTCTCGCTTCGCCATTGGCTCATATAGTTACTAAACCAATAAGAAACGTGACACAAATGTCAAAAGGATCTGTCGATACTAGCGCTACCTAGCCTGTCGTAGAAACCCCCATTGGCACTATTTTTGCTACGATATGTAGTCATTCACGATGACGCGTGCCGTGGTTCTTATTACAATGTCATTAATGTCTAATTTTGTCACAATCACGCGTCTTCGTGGATGGCACTAGGTGTAACTGGATAGACATGTGCGTAACGCCCTCTTCGCCTGTTAATGTAAACTCAAAATATCTGCCGTCAAGTATCAAGAATGCGATAAGAGGTTAAATTTTATCGTAAGAATATTACCCTGCATTCCTAGACTCTGACCAGCGAAATTAAAAAAAAAACGAGGCTGACAATTGATTGCTGTACACTGATTATACGATGTTGATACTTAGATATTATTTAAATTTTCCAGATATTAAATTATACTCAGGACTTTTCAAGCTGCATCAACATTCGTTATAGTAATGTGTGAAAGTCGATGATGCACTTTAAGTCCCTTGGTAAATTTTATGACATTTGTCAGTGCCCAGTCCATCTGGACACATCATCTTTTAATAAAATAAAATAATCTTATAACATTTTGGATTTTGAGGATGGCAAGAGGTTGACAAAATATAATTTATTTATTTCTTAAAGCAGAAAATATCAAAATTATCTAAGCCGGGTTGCAATGACAATATATAAATTTTGACAATCTCAGAAATGATACCAGATCAAAGTTTGGTAAAAAATGCAGTTTTCGCTGGCCAGAGTACTTAAACGTCTTTTTCATTACACTTGCTCGTAATGTCGTTACAATCCTCTAAATAAAACTCAAGGGTCTTCAGTTTGCAAATAACTAAAGGGCGGAAGATGGACGCAATATGGTGACGAAAGCATAAGATGGATAAGACTTTTATTAAACTTCGATTAATATTTTTGTATTGAAATTTGAGTGGTGGTGACAATGGTGAAGTATCACTTTACGAATATCCATCTCTTTATGTACATATGTAGATGTAAAGAGGTCATTTTCCCTACATAAGCGGATAGTGAACTTTAAATGGAATGCTCTGGAAATATGTAATAAGTATAGAAAAAAAATACAATTATTTACTACAAGAATATAAAATTATTTTTATTTTCAATTATGTTCTCTTTTTTAAACCAATTGTCATATTAATTACGTATATCGTTCGTGATTTCATGATTTTGACGTAAATTTTTGTTTTATTCTATTTCTATTTCTTTTATTCTTTTTACAAATCACTAAAGTTAAGAGTTGCGAAAGTTTTAAGGCAATTCCTTAATGGCTCATCTCCTAAGCATGCTAATAGACACATACATACATTGCAAACGTTCTTCTAATAAAGTTACGGGACAGAACAGAATAGCATACAATAAATAGCTGATTAACCCTTATACCAATGTTAAGCCTAGAAGTTTACGAACGCATCTAAAGTAACGATATATCAATTGAGTATGAAGTTTCATACTTACTCGACCCTAGTTATTTCCTAGGAATCTATCATGGCTATATGTTAGAAATAATTTAACCAAATACTGGCACTCTTGATACAGGGCATTACGGCTAGCACGAGAGCCGCGAATAGCTTTGTCAATATGTTGCACCATTTTTATTAAAAGGCTTTCTGCAGGGCCTACTACGAAACTCGAAACTCAAAGTTCATATCGTATCGTCCCTCTCGCTCTCCTAGTAAATAGTATAAGTGTCAGAGGGACCGCACGACACGAACTTCGAGTTTAACAGTAGCCCAGCCGTAACAGAGTAGTTGGCGCTAATACCGTGAGGTCAACTTTGACATTTCGTCACTACTTTAAAAAAGCTCGTACCTTCAAATCGATAATTTTTCTGAATGAACCTTCTGTACATTACTTTAGGGGTTAATTTGGTTGGCGTAGTAGAAGTAGTGACGATTTGTGTCACGCTTGTGATTGGATTGCGACACAAATTGTAAAGTTAAACGGACCTTACGACACTAACGGCATCTAGCGATATTTCACATGTCAAGAAACCCTCCTTCGAAGTTCGGATCGTACCGTCTCACTCGCTAATTAAATACTATTAGAGTGAGCATAACGTCCCAATAGCAGAGTTCAGACTTGCAAGAAAAATCGTGCAAGTTGCATTACATTGCGGGGCCGTAAAGCCAACGAGTTTGTAGTGGTCAATCGAGCGCCGCAATGTAATGCAACTTGCACGATTTTTCCTGCAAGTCTAAACTCTTTCTAATTTCTAACTTCGGCGTGTAAAGCACGTTTGTCGTTAATTTTATTGTTCGTTATTTTGCCGATCATGTCAGGTATGACATGATGACATTGACCAATAATGGCAATGGCATTGACAATAGGCGGGCCACATCGCTCAAAGACAGATACAGATCTGTTCACTCACGAAGGCGCGCCCTTCCACACCTAATTATCAATGTGCACGAGTAAACCTCGTACTTACACGTTGTCTTAGTGTCAGTGTGCGTGACTGACGGTACGCTTGCGACTGAGGACACGTTCGAGCTACGCATACATAGACTTGTCGTACGGATACGTTTACAACTACAATTATAAAATGTGGAGGCGCGCCTTCGTGAGTGAGCAGATCTGTAAGTCCTCGAGTGGCGACCACGAACAGCAACTCCCAAATGGTGGACAGACGACATCATGGAAGTTGCGGGCAACCGACAAATACAAATAGATGCTACAGTAATATCGTACCGATTCCTTACATGGCGCGGCCGCGTGACATATATTTATAAGTGATTCACCATCGCCGGCAATGTACGGCAACCGTCAAGATATAACGATCTTGATTCAAACTAGGCGAACGAACAGCTGCCGCGGCCATATTAAACGGTTGCAGTTGTCATTCGACGAATGTGACAGACCAAAGTGTTCTACACTGTTACGGGATCATCTCATTATGATGATGATGTCTTAACGCGTGCCACAGGGCACCGAAAATCATCGTTGACCAGGTGGTATTGACAAAGCGAGACGCGGCCGCTCGTGCCGGCCGTACAGGCGTTACGGTTGCATAAAACGTGTGTATTAATTGAGTTAGGCCTCCACACATGCGGCTAACCTGTGGCATAATGCCGTAACGCGCGTCTATCTCCAACCGATGAGTCTAGAACACATGTATTCATTAAGGTTACAGCTCATTAGAACCATCTGGCACCCAACCAGCACTGCCTCGACTTTCGACGGGTGGTCCACGAATTTCCGAGTAAGGGGGATGAACGGTCTACTCGCCGACCGCGCGTGGCAACCTCGCGAGTGACGCGATCCGGTGAGCTAGAGTTGATGTAGTGAGCGCATGGCCATACAAATTCATATCTAGATCTAGAATACTAACCGCTCGAGGCGAGACGGTGCTGGTCGGGCGCCGGGTGGCTGTAATAAGCTGTGACCTTTAGTGGTGTGACAATACCACATGTTATAGTCTTTACTGTATGTGAAATGTGGAATAAAGATTACTAGGGGCCTACGCTAGCTGACGCGGTTTGCTCGGAGCGGGTGGAAGCCTGTGGAACAATGGTATGAGCAGCGCTAACTGCGCGCGGCGCGTGCATAGGAATGTACTTGCACCCTGCAAAGTGCACCAGCTAATGTAGGCCCTAATTTGCTCTTCCGGCCAACCTTTATACTGAGGACTGCATTTTTTTTCAATTAACGCTCATACAGTTTTGAAGAAACGCGCTATCAACATTTAGTTATGCGTTTCTCCTGTCCGATTACATCATATAATCCGCCAGGTCCTTAGCATGAAACACCAACAAGCTTTTTTGCCGACTGTCATTTTTGTTGTCTCTACTTGCATCATCATCCAGACTACAAATCTATACCAAATTTTTAATGAAATAGACTAGTGGAAGTGGACCAAAAACAACCGGAGAACAAATGACGATGAACTAATAAAATTTGAATGAACCACACTAACATAGTAATTATCACCTTTCTTCTCCGCTAAAACAGCACCACAGCTACATCTGTGCGATAGATATATGTAACATGCTAAGCTCACCCATCTTTTGCACATATACGTCACACAGGCTTAACTGTTACCAACACCACATTATAAAACCTTATGTCTAACACACTTGGAACCACAAACGTTTTCACCACTTGTTTCTGTCGCACCGTGTATGGTGACGGTAGAAAGGGATGGTGTATGCGATCGCGAGTGCCTAGGCGTTATGCAATACGGCCACAGTACATTGCCAAAGTTCTAGACCATCACCAGTACATTCTTTACCAAACATCGTCCAGGTTTTAGCAGAGAAGAAGGATAATTCAGCATGGTTCATTGACCCCTCGTAAAGTAACGCCTAAATCAATCATTTGACTTAAACTTTAATACTTTGTACTCATGTTCAAGCATTTCAAGTCAGCAACAAAGAAAGTGCCCTCATCTTATTCCCACAACATAAAAGTTAATTTCGCAAACAGACCGCAAAGAGCTATTTTACATGAGTCTGCCAGCGCAAAGATCATTATTGCCTATTAAATTATGCCCCAAGAAAAATTACAGAAAATCATTTTTAATGGCTTGTTTGCTGTTATTTTTGGGTAAAATCCGAAGTCGGTTTCGACCTACTTCTAGTAGTCGGTGACTTGAAATTAGGTAATTTGTAAGTTGGATTACAATGCAAGTAAAGTGAGCAAAAAAAGCTTGCTTTAGAAATCCTTCAAAATCATATTCGTGATAATAATTAACTTGAGTCGTATTTTAGACGGCGGCTGTACCCGCGGATGTGAATATTCGCACCACTAATGTGTAAATATAGCATAACAATACGGATGTGTAATGAATGTGCGACGGCTTTTACCTGGTGACGTTCGAGCAACGCCTCGGCGCCGGTGACGTCATTGGCGAGCTCGTCCGAGCTCACTAGCGCCATCATGGAGTTTATCCACGCCATCAGGTCGCGGTAGTCGGAGAGGAAGCTGGAAAGAGAAGGCTATTTAGGAGTCTTTATTTTTATTTGTTATATGTCTACTTAATGACATAAAATTTGGCTTAGGTACTCTACATACAAAATTAATTACCTATTACTGCATACATTCGAGAGCCAGATTTTCTGCCGCTCAGTATATAAGGGGGGGAGGGGTATTGTGGTTCCATCCTAGCGCTCACATTGCGTCTGTCACTAGGGGGAAAGCCAGGGATACACTAGAGGCAAATGCCTCATGACATGTGTCGGCGACATGTCCAGCGAAGCCGGTCGATTTCGCCTGACATATCGGGCGACACCCGACGTCGTTTGCTACACATGTCGCGCGATGTTGCCAGACGTGTCAAGCGAAGTTCGACACGGTCGCGCCATTTCACCCGACATCGCTGACTACACGTGTCTTCGTCTCCTAGTGTATCCCTGACTGAAGACTAGTGGCGTCCGTTCACAGCTGCGACGATTCCAGAACGTTCTATAGAAGCACAAGTCTTACCGCTGCAGATCGTAAGAATCGAATATCTCCTTCCTGGTGCTCGCATTGTCTCTGTCACCAGAGAGAATACCTAGCAGCGTCCGCTGACTACGACCCCGGCGGGCGTCCAGAACCTTCTAAAAAACGCAAGACTTACCGCTGCAGGTCGTAAGAGTCGAGCAGCTTCTCCTTGCGGGCGTTGGCTCGCGCTTGCAGCTGCTGCCAGGCCTCGTTGATCTCGCGCTGCTTGCTGTAAGTCGCGTCGGCGGAGTCGCCGTGCGTCGACATCAGACGGTTGGCCGTGTCGTCCAGGGAACGGATTTTGTCGCCCAGGGCGGCAAGGTCGCGCTCCAGGCCCTCGTGCTTGCCTGGGGATAACGAGACAATAAAGGGTTCTGCCCACTACACCGTACTCCACCCACTGTTCACTAAAACAAAACTAGTATAGAAATTAGAAAAAAATTAAACAAAATAAAATACTTTTCGCCGTAGAGCATATCAAAGAACTATCTGTTAAAAAAAATTCATAACTCGTTGAGTTTCTTGTCGAATTCTACTCAACAGAGGTTTTTCCGGACGGGTGTGGTAGATTTTTTTTGACATTCATAACTGCTTGTCATAATCTAAATAAATTGAAGATATTTGGACTTGAACTAGACACGACACAATACGGATGTTGACACCACCAATCAACTGACGTACTTTTTAAGAGCAGTCAAAACACAATTCTCCCATAGAGTTTCAATGGCAATAGCGAATTATGACGTCACTATCGGGTAACTCAGTCAACTATTTATTAAAAAAAATCTAATTTTACAGTAAATCGAAAATTAATCTGTTTTTCAGGGCTAAAATAAAGCGTTTTGTTTTGCTGGAGTTGTGCCTTCGAATTATTTTTTTAATGTCGTCAACAGCCCTATTAAACGCGGAACATGGAACGGACATGGAAACACCGGCCCTGTTCTTTGTGTATACGCCCATAGAAGCTACAGTACACAAAAAACAGGGCCGGTATTTCCATGTCGGTGTTATCCGGGCCGGGAAAGACTGTGACCGAAACGCGGTAATGATTGAGCACAACTCACGCTGCAGTGTCTGCACGGAGCGCAGATCCTTGCCGAGGTCGTCTGTCGCGAGGGCGGCCTCCTTCTCGGCGATCCAGTCCTTGGTCTCGTCCACGTCGCGGTGGAACCGCTGCACCTCGTGGGCGGAGCCGAGCTGAGCGGCGCGCTCGGACGTCAGCTGCTGCAGCGAGCTCCATTTGGAGTTCAGCTCCTGTTACAGACAGACGTCGTTACAGATAAACCGGTTCCAGCTGGCAAAAATGCTGAAATGCATATTTCAGTTTTATTATTATTATTATTTTTTCATTTATGACGGTGGAAGCATTCTACACTTCCGCTTAACGTAGATATACATAGTTAGTGTTTAATTTTGTACATCCCTGTATTATTATTTAATTTTTATTTTTTGTAATTTTTTGTTTAATTGTTTACTGTAGTTTTTAAGTATTTTATTTGTAATTATTTTATTTTGAAAAAATGACTTTCTGACAAGTTTCTTGCGGCGCATTCTTCTTGGCAATGATGGTCTTTCAGAAAGCGCTGGTAGTTTAAAAAAATGACGTGTAAAAGTGCCCATTGTGGCCTATTTACTGAATAAATGATTTGAATTTTTGAATTTGAATTTGAAAATGCTCTTATGGGTATTTCCACGAGCGTCCCAACCGCTGTCAGTCCCTTGCCTGAGATTTTAAGAATTGGAAGGCAGATTGTTTTTTAATTATGCCGTAAATAGCTTCTGTACTTAGGCCAGAATCTATTTCAATACAAAAATCAATGCATATTAATTATTACTTCTTCTTCTTACTTCTTAATATAAACAGCTAGGGACTGACAGCGGTTGGGACGCTCGTGGAAATACCCTTATAAACTAAAGCTAGAAGGCAGAGTTGAAGTGGGACTGGGCTGGACATGTCTGTCGAATGAACCCAGAACGTTGGGCCAAAATTGTTACGGAATGGGTCCCTAGTGACGGATACCGTAATAGAGGCAAACCGAAGAGGAGATGCGAGGGACGACTTAGATGCCTATAATGTGGGATGGCGGGAGCTCGCCTTTGAGGCAGGTGTGGAGCAAGAGAGGAGAGGCCTTTGCCCAGCAGTGCGACACAAAAATAGGCTAATAAAAAAAACTAAAGCTTCTAAGATCTATGCTCCCTTATTATGTTCATGTATGCTCTGATTAAGACAGAAATATGTTATTAGTCAATTAAAAAAAAAAAGAAAAATTATTATACTGACCTGCATCTGGGTTTTGATCTTCAGCGCGGCCTCGGTCTGCCCCACGGTCATGAGCTGCACCGCGATCTCGTTCATCTCGGCGAGACGGACCTCGTTGGCGCGCAAGTCGTTCTGGAAGTCGTCGAACTTCTTCTGCATCACCTCCACCTGTTCCAGGTCCTCGCCGACGTCTTGCACTTGGGCGTGCATCTCCTGAGGGTAGAGGGGAATGTTGGTGTGAGTGGTGGTGTTTATACGGACGGCGCCACCACAAAGCAGCCGGCCCAAGTTTGCACTATACTACTGCTAATCCGGCCAAATAAGAATCTGTCCAGCTACTAACTTGTCCAAATGTCTTTAGTTAGTCAGTTTTTAGATAAGGTCCTCACTGGAAATCAGCGCCACGGCTTGTCTATTCAGCGTCAAGGATGTCTTGTCTTTTTTCCATTTTTATATTAGTTGTGATTTTTTTATGACGTTAAATATTATTTTTTCTTTCAAATGAGACGCTACCCGGACGATAATTTGTCTATAATGTATAACATGCTTTTCTACTGCTAATGCTAAAGTCGAAATGAGAATGTACAGTCAGCATCAGATATATCTACACTGGCCGAGTGTTCACAAAGATATATACGTTTCAATCGTCACAAAGTTATTGACACCTAAGTCACCATTTTCACGTGAGCGTTCAATACGTCAAAAACATCTCAACATTTTAAATTTTCATTAATACTTACACATCTAGTTTTTCATAATGACAATAACAACTAGAAAATCAGTGGTAACTAAGCAGTCAAGCTGTTATTAATATCTACACGTACCAGCAACCACAAACACGTCAACACCCAAGATGCCACTAGTTGCTAAGCAGTTACTATTTCAATGGTAACTAAGCATATCAACATTTTATTTAAACATCAATAATGGATAATAAATATTGTTTTTAAGTAATCATGTGTTTATATCTATCCGAGGTAAAACTCTTTGTGAAAATTTAGTAAATTCGAAGAGAGCGTTTACAAAACGTGTTCAATGCTGAAGGGGGTTACACGCGATTTTTAACTAAGAAACCCAAAAACCCCTTATAAAATAAACAAGTATTTAATTTTTAATTTTATAGCATATGCAGTATAAGCTGGAACTTGTCTATTTTTAGGATTTCGTAGTCAACTAGGAAGCCTTATAGTTTCGCCATGGTCTGTCCGTCTGTCTGTCCGTCCGCGGCTAAGGTCAGAGACCGATGATTGGTAGTAGAAAGCTGTAATTTGGCATGAATGTAACTTCAATCACGCCAACAAAGTGGCAAATAAAAAAAAAACAAAAAAAAGTAAGCGTACCTTCCATATAAAAGTAGTCTGTTTTTTTTTCTCGACTAACCCCATAGTGTGGGGTATCGTTGGATAGGTCTTTTGAAACTGTTGGGGGTTGCCTCGAAGATTTTTCTATTCAGTGATCTGTTTTCAAAATATTCAGCTTTAAAGTGCAATTTTTTATTAAAATCGAGCGTCGCCCTCCCCTAAATTCTATTTTTGCTTGAAATCTTTTTTTTGCTGTCATTTTGTTGGGCGTTTTAATTTTTTTGTTTAAAAGTTTTTATACATTTACATGTACATTTTCAACTGACGAAAAAAACGGGGGAGGTTCTCAAGTCGAGGCGTATATATTTTTAATGTTCCGTAGCCAAAGTAGCAAAAACGGAACCCTTTTTTTTTCGCCATGTCTGTCTGTCCGTTTTTCCGTTTTTTTCATCCAATCTTGTAGTGTGGTACCGTTGGATAGGTCTTTTAAAACCATTAGGGGGTTGCTAAAACGATTTTTCGATTCAGTGATTTGTTTGCAAAATATTCAACTTTAAAGTGCAAATTTTCATTAAAATCGAGCGTCCCCCCAACCCCCCTCCCCCCCTAATTAAATTATTAACTCCTATGGTCTTCATCATCAGTTTCACTTCACTAAATGATGATTTTCACAAGCAAATGCACGAGTTACTACAAAATATATCAAAATTACCATAGGTGTCCCTTCAAAATTTGAAGAGTTCCCTCGATTTCCTTAGGATCCAATCATCAGATCCTGATTTGGTGCTTATAAATGGGACCTAATTGAAACCATTCCTAGACGAACTCAAAAAAAAATTCAATTGGTTCACAAATGACAGAGTTCTGAGTTCTTTTTTTATTGGATAGTTAGGTTATTTTTTTTTTTATTCCACTGGAAGGCAAACGAGCAAGTGGGTCTCCTGGTGGTAAGAGATCACCACCGCCCATAAACATCTGCAACACCAGGGGTATTGCAGATGCGTTGCCAACCTAGAGGCCTGAGATGGAATACCTCAAGTGCCAGTAATTTCACCGACATAAAATCGAATCGACATAATAATCGACATAGCCCACTGCATTAGCACGCTGAAGTGGCAATGGGCCGGTCATATAACCCGATAAACCGATAACCGTTGAGGTAGACGAGTTCTTGAGTGGAGACCACGGATCGGCAAACGTAGCGTGGGATGCCCTCAGACTCGGTGGTGCGATGATCTTCGCAGGGTGGCTGGCAAGAGCTGGATAAGAGTGGCCGAGGATCGTGCTCAGTGGCGTGCCATGGGAGAGGCCTACGTCCAGCAGTGGACTAACATAGGCTGATGATGATGATGATGATGATACCTTGAAGTTGGTATTATATAAATTTGGAAAAAAAATTACCCCAAGGGTGGGAAAAAAAGTATAAAATAAAAACTAATTTGTTGATAAAAAATAACTAATTTCTTAAAAAGCAAGTGCTATAATTATGTTAAAATTCAGAAAAATCGTAAAAACGAATGCGATCCAAACTAAAAGAAATAAAAAGCCATAAAACAATAATAAAACCAAAAAAAAGATCAAGTCGAATTAATTATGTGTCGACTGAGATTTGAACCCGGGGATCTATTTGAAAAGCATAGGAATGTTAATGGTGCCACGACGTGCCTTGACTATGAGTTCAAAATTCGCCTTCATTTAGTTTTTGCTATGTGTCAGATGGTTTGACTTTGATTCTGCTGAAAAGTAAAATAAGAGTTAGAGGCGTATTCTGTCAAATTTGATTGAAGAGAAAAACATGAGACAGATGTATGTGATGACAAGTCTGTACTGTTTTCGATGATTGTCATATCGCTTACCTGAAATGAGCATAGCTATTTTATATCAAAATTCGACCATATAGCTATATGCTTTTAACGTCTATTTTTCCATGTTGTTCAGATATATTTGATATGTTGACTGCTTAGATATTAATGATTTTTTGACAGCTAAGGTATCAATGACTTGTTAGGAGTGTAGAAATTAATGAATATCGACTGTTTAGGTATTTTTGACACATTGAGCGCTCACAAGTAAATACTACAATGACAGTCAACAACTTTTTGACAATTTAAACGTTTACCTCTCTTTGAGCGCCTGAAGCGTATAGCGACTTCTGATGCTGACTGTACCCAGATGTTATTCTGTCTATACAAATGAGAAAATGTCAAGCTGCTAATCTGTTCAAATGAGATTCTGTCGACGTAATAACTTGTCCACATGAAAATCTGCCAAGCTGCTACTATTCAATGATGTTTCTACACAAATATCGCTAGATGGCGTTAGCATCGTGAGGTCTGATTGACGTAAGTCTTGGAAGTAAGTTGGAATACCACAAGTGCCAGCAATTTCACCGGCTGTCTTACTCTCCGCGCCGAAACACAACAGTTTCAAGCGTTCCTAAAATCTTCATTAATTGGCCATTAGAGGAACCCTCATTTACCTTATCCTTGATCCATGTGGCCAGTTCCGCGGCCTCGCGGACGAGGACGTAAGCCTTGACGGTCTCATTGAGCTTGTTCTGACGCTCGCGCGCCAAGCCCAGCAGGTTGTCGTACTGAGCGTCGATCTGGAATAAAGGAAATATACTTATTACCAGTTTTTACCCGCGGCTTCGCACACGTAAATAATCAAATAGGTACATCAGTTGAAATGAAATTTCGCATATAAAAAAAAATTAAAACACTTGTACTACACTACACAGTGTGCTCGCATGCTGTAAGCATGGGAAATTATGCAACCGTCTTTCAAGCAGAGACGTATGCAATTATCTCCTGTGCACAGGAGAATATAGATAGGAAGGTAAAAGAACAAACCATCTATATACTCAGTGACAGTCAAGCAGCTCTAAAGGCACTCACATCGCCAAAGGTTGACTCAAGACTGATCTATAATGGAGTACAAGCATTAAACAAGCTTGGCAGACGCAACAAAGTGAGACTGGTTTGGATCCCAGGACACAGAGGCTTCATCGGCAATGAAAAAGCAGATGAGCTAGCAAGGGAAGGGTCAATGAACAAAAACATAGGGCCCGAACCGTATGTGGGACTTTCACAGGGTACCATAAAGAATGCTATAAACGACCACACCAGATTTAAACACCAACAAGAGTGGAAAACACTGGAAGGTCTAAAGCACTCAAAACGATTTATCGAAAACGTCAGCACTAGCTGGACTAAAAAACTCTGGACACTCAGTAGGAAACAACTCCGACAAATCGTCGGGGCATTCACAGGTCACTTCGATACTAAACACATACTAGTAAAGATGGGACTACAGGACAATGAAGATTGTAGAATATGTGGTGAGGAAGACGAAACAATGGAACACATTATGTGTGAATGTGACGCTCTCGCCAGATTAAGAATGAGACTCTTTGGCGTCGGATACCCCGCGCCAGGAGACTTTAAGGCACTACCGCTACGTCAAATCATCCAATTCATGGATGAGGTGATAAAAGCAATGGAGTAAGTGCGAAGGAGGGGTAATTACACAAAAGATCCCTACGGGTCGAAGTGTATCCGCAAGGACCCCTAAAACTAAGATAAGATAAGATAAGACTACACTACACAGGAAAAATTATCTTCAATTTGGTTCCCTTGAAAGTTGACGGAAATAAAAAATGGCATGTTGCATATTTTTGAGGTGCGTCGGTGACTCTATTGTTTTAGCGAATGCTTGTTTGTCTACTATAGTGCCCGGCCGCTAAGACGTCAATCCTACCTAACACATTGCACAACTATGAAATTCTTGATTATTGTTAATGTCAACCTAAATCGACTAAAAAATTCGAGAATCAAAACAAACTGCGGTCAAACTGCCAGGGTGTAAAACAATAGAAAAACAAAAGAGTTTTTACTTTGTTACATTTGTCACAGATTCCTAATTCCCTTGAACTTATTGTGTACATTCTATTGCACATTGGGCCGCACGAGTTTATAATGTCAGTTACTCACTTGGTTTTGGCGAGCAGCGATCGAGCTGGAGTCGGCGAGGTTCTGCTGCGACGATGAGAGGCCGGCGTCGATTTTCTTGACGTACGCGGCCGGCACGAACCCTTGCCGGTCGTTGACCTCCACCTTCCACCAGTCCTGGAAACGAAACGAATTATAGACTTTCCAATACCGACAGTATGATTTCATATTGTATTTCAGTTAAGATGATCTCTAGTTGACAGTCAATTAACTTCATTGCAACTGTTATTTCAATTTTGTTTTATGTAATATTCGGCGATGACGCTATATTTGGGTTTAGAGTAACACCCGACATACACTATGTTTCACCGTCCATTGATTAAATTTATTTGACGGATAAATTGCCGTCTCAGTTTGTTTTGTTCGAATAGACGGAGACGGCATCACATTATCCGTCATATAAAATTAATCAGCCCCTTAGTGTTGTTTAATTTCTTTATTCATGGACTATAATATTACATCATAATCAACATAGAAGTTGTCAATAAAAGAAGAAAAATTGAAGTGTTGCACTAGTTTTAGTCTGTATTAGGGAATATGCATTTCTTCATTTGTTCAAATATATCTTTATTGTTTGACAAATCAAGCTGTGAATATAATAATAATCTTAGTTTATCTTTAATAAAAAATTGTGTCCCGTGCACGTTCCCTATTCTGTCTGTAGCTATCTTAACGCAATGACGTTTTATATCGACAAAGTTTTCACGAAAGAACTGCGTTGGTTTTTGTTTGCTGAATTTGTACATGTAGATGTACATAGCTTATTTCTTCAAAGTTAAAACGCCGTGTTGACGATATTAGGTCTGCACGGCCTTAACTGAAACTAAATTTATCCGGTTCTGAACCTGCACAATCCTGCGCAGGCGACACATCATCGTTAGCGTTGCCTTGTTGCTAACGGAAAAGGGACTAAGAACTTATGTTTAAGGGCGCAACCACATGAAATCGCTCGACGCTCGATTCCAGCACAGTATATATATAAGCTAAAGCAGTATGGAAGCTACAAACACGAATACGAGCGAGGCCGTGTAGAGCGCGCGTCTTTGTGTTTTCGTTTCGACCGTAGCTTCGTAGCTTCCATACTGTTGTAGCTTATTTATATACTGTTTCGTGTCAAATCTGGTCACGTGACATATAGCGATAATTTAGATAATTTCAGACGGGATGCGCCTTCGTAGTACTTTTACCTACAACTTTTTCTGTCAATTCGTTCGGGGTGCGAGGAAACACGTATAGCAAACTTCTACGCGTTACGAACGATGGCCCGTTCTTACTAACATAAATAAGGACGTATACTTCACTTAAAAGATAAACTACTTGTATTAGAAGTTGACGCAAATAGTTGTCGTATGCATCAATATTCATAACACACTGGAACAGTCGGGCAAAACGCTCGTGAGCCTTACTCTAATAAGCGTTTCCCCAGAGATAAAACCAAGCTAGATCGATTTGTCATCCCCGAAAACCATCACATACCAAATTCCATCGAAATCGTTGGAGCCTTTTCAGAGATTCTGATTATAAATATAAGTATATACAAGAGCTGCTCGTTAAAAGCTATTAGATACGAGATTAAATACTACCTTCCGTGTACGATACGAACTTCGATTTTCAAATTACTCAGTAGCCGCATGAGCACAACAGACTTACAACAACACACGACACATAACCGCAACGTACGGGCTTCCTTCTGCGCACATTGTCGAAGAACAAATAACACAACCAAAACGAAACTATCATAATTAAATTAGTCGTTACTATTCACTAATATCACAGAGGGTTGCTATAAGAAAGGTTTGATTCGAGCTACATTTTCGTGGTGTCTGCGCAGCGGACGGACGGCGAGTGAGTTCGGTGCGGTGTTACGTAAAGTCGTCACATCACATCAGTAGATAACTGAACAATGAACGTTAGGACGTATTCATATGATACACTGTTTTTTTATTCGTTAACTTTGGCAGATGGTTCGGTTCATTGATATAAACTGATAATTAACTTTTTTGACAAATCGAATAAAACCTCTCTCCTCTCAGTGAGAGGCTCTCACCACTTATCCGTGCCTAGGTTATATCATATTATTCCAATCACTAGAAACGGGTGAAATTCAATTTGCACGGTTTGCTCTTAAAGCAGCTTTTCCACCAATAATGTGCGAACCTATAGAAACACTTCATTTACACATCCTAGCACCACATCGCTGGTGGCAACAGCAGAGCGGTGCGAGGCGAGGTAAACGAAGCGTTTCTATTGGTTAATGAAAAACATATTCCACGCAACGCATCAGGCGTTTCCAATTTTGATTTTTGATTTTTTGCGGTCGCTGTCACGTCACTAGACAATAGTCTGTCCACGATAAAATTTGGTCATGCCCGATCTGGTGTATTTGTAATGAAAGCTTATTTTCAAGCAGGACTTTTCAGTATTTTTTTATTTTGTACATTTTTAGAAGATTTTTCAATTTGATGTGTACGATTTGGGGGGTGCGGTCATGTCCCCTGTGACCCCTCCCCTCGGACCGCGCCTACACATCCTAGCATATCTCTGGTCGAAACGCAGGCTCTATGGGCGCGTCACAACTCGCCAGTTGTTTGTCATTGACATTGAATTAGCATGCTGTCGTCACTCGCCCGCGGCGTCACGAGTAAATTAGGGATGCTGCATGTTTTAAAGATGGATAACAGAATTCATAACAAATAAGAAGCGTGTGGTTTGATTTACGGTGCCCACATCTATCGACTTGGAAATGGCATAAGCGGGTAGGAAGAACCTTTATGTCCACGCAATAAGAGTTAAAAAGGCATGGTTCGACTCGGCCGACGCCAGCCGACGCGTCCACGTCTTTTTCTCTCGTATTGCGTTGAGATTGTACAAGAGCATAAAAGGAGCCATTTTATCCGAGGCGTTCATATAGCTACCCAAGCCGGTACGGCGAGGGTGGATAGACACGTCGAGCGGAAAATGGGTTCAATGCTCGGGTTTAACACTCTGTTTTCACTTCCATTGAGAAGAAATTAAATATTATCAGCAACAAGCGAATCGATTTGTTTACCTACATTTACCTTTTATTTTTTATGCATTGCTATTTATATAATTATATTTTTTTAGTTTTATTTATTTATTTTGATTGTTTTGATTGATTCTTAGTTGTACATCAAATAAAAAATATTAGTAAAGTATATAGCAACCCACTTGATCGTTTGCCATCAAGTCGAATAAAAAAAAAAAACTATTTATTTGTCGATAACATCGATAAAAAGCGGCGCTCTCTCCCTATAATCTGTCAATAGCCGCAAGCAAAATTCCGGACCCTAGTTATTACACCACCTATATTATTAGTATTATTTCTCATGAACAATTAAGTTATTTAAAGAACTGTGTTGTAATAAATAATTGTTAATTTAACAGTTAAAGAGTTAAGATAACATAAACTGATAGCGGTTTTGGCCCTGATAGCGTTATCTCGTCATTGAATGAATAGCTAACAACTATTTTAATAACAAATTATATTTTATTTGGGCAGCAAATGTTTTATTGCGCATTAGAAAACATCCACGGAAAATTCTGCAAGCAGCAATTTATTGCAGGAATGATTGCTACTGTCTGTCGATCTATCACTAAATATTTTACAGCCAAATGGTTGGAACTACAGTGTTCAAATTTCCACAGTATAATTAACGTTGAACCCTGAGTTTACCACTCCGATTTCAACAAAATTAGATAGGTGGACTTAGTCCATGATTCCGAGGTGGAAAAACAAGGTCTCTAGATGCGTCTCCAAAATATTGTACGGATGTGTCCGTTTTGTTATGAAAATTACTAAGAAAAATTCACAATAAAACGGACACATCCGTACAATATTTTGGGGACACATGTGGAGACTGTTTTTCCAGCTCGGAATCATGGACTGAGTCTACCTCCAAGATTTTAATGAAATCTGAGAAAAAATTCAAAATTTTCAAAAACAGTTAATTACGAACAAACTTATTCACATTCAAAAGTCAAATCCTTTATTCGGTATATAGGCCGCAATGGGTACTTTTAAATGTCACAGTTTTAAACTATCAGCGCTTTCGGAAAGACCATAATTGCCAAGAAAAATGTATATATTTGTAAAACAATAGAAAAACAAAAGAATTTTTACATTGTTTACATTGTCATAGATTCCTAATTCCCTTGAACTTATTGTGTACATTCTATTGCACATTGGGCCGCACGAGGTTAAGTAGGAATATTTGCATGGGCAAGTGACGCAATTTAGTAGTCTAACAGAAACTTCGATTGTGAGCGAGTTGTTTATGTTCATTGAATAAAAAGACATACGTAATCGAAATATTTATGTCACAGAGATATAATCACAATTCCACAACACAATGCCGTCGGTTCAGTAAATATTTTTGCTTTTGTTTCAAATATAATGCTATAGGTAAAAAACTTAAGGCCATTACAGCTGCCAAACTTTTCAACAGGGCATAATTAAAAAAAAAGCATTTTAAATTCTTTGACTTTTGAGACAAAATAACTTTTTGTTCACTTGTGCATTTTGCGTGCACATTTTTTTTTATTCGACTGGATGGCAAACGAGCAAGTAATATATTTGACGCTATGGCTGTATGCTATTTATTTATGCCCTAGACTTGACTGTACAACTAGAATGGTTACGCAATGTCGCTCGGTACTCATCGGTTTCCTTCATTTTCCTGAACATTCGCATGAGAAAGAAAATAATAACCGATCTTTAGTTTCGAGTTTCGAACAAGATTAGCAAACTAGTTTACCTCCTACAATTATACGCTCTTTACAAAAAATGTATGTCAAACGCGAGTGTCGTAATAACGATAGAACTATTATTTCCAAAAATTTAACTGTAAAAATATGATATTACGGCATCCTGCGGACATTTAAGACATTTAAAAAACCGGTAACGTTTGTGCTAGTGCTGCATTCTGGCGGTAGAAAATTTGATTAATCCCTATTATGTTGGTGAAACGGGGGGCGCGATTGTGTTCTTACGATAAGTTACCTTGTTGTTAGAGTTGAGTAGGGTGAGCACATCGCCACGCTTCATGGACACTTCGCGCGGACTCTTCTCCGCGTAGTCGTAGAGGGCGACCACGCATTCTTTGCCTGACACGTCCACCACCGGGGACTCTTGTTGCTGTTTGCGGACAAAACGTTGAGAAATTTACCATGGAAATTACTTACGCATGGTTACCCCAGCTCATATTTTTTCGGCATTCAACCCTGTTCCAAGTCCTGTGAATTTACATAAGCTACCATAAAATGAGTACTTAGTAATTTTTTTTTACCCAGGGATTGGTTCATTTAATAACGAATAATATTTTTTACGACTTCAATTGGTTTTGTACCTTAATATGCACTATGCCTGGAAAAGGGTTAAAATATGAACTGAATTAAACATTTTGTATGAATTAATGTCTGTACACACCACACCGTATAATACCATGACCGTAATAGAAACGTGTCAGGCACGGGACGTAACGCGACACGGACTACATGTCAACGGCGTGTCATATTAGAATTTTTACAAGCTTTTATTTGTGCTTTTATTTAACTGGCAACTTATGTGCTGGTCAAATCTGTATGTGCGGGTCCAAATACAAGTTAAATTTGACACACTTCCAGTATTCGGATTGATTTGAAATTTGGCATACTTATGTAAATCTAGTGACAATACAATAATCTAGCATTGACATCCCGGTAGTCCGCCCAGGATCGTCCTTGCAGGATGGAACTCCTCAACTGTTAATGGCATCGACTTGAGGTACAGAAATGCATCAAATTACATACAGCAAAAAAGCTTGTTTTAAAAACGTAATAAAAAAAGTACTGAAGACATAAGACCCCACTAGAGTTTTACTACCACCCATCTCCCCTGACTCACCCTGCACGAATTCGCCTGCTCCCGCAGACTCTTTATAGTGTTCCCGAATGCCTCTAGATCCGAGAGGAGAGCCTCGTGTTTCTTCAGCAGCGCCTCAGAAGAGTCTTCATCCTTGCCGTAGTCGTGGGTGTTCGCCATTGGCTCTTTCTCGCGCATCCAAGACTCCGCCTCGTTGGCATCGGCGAAGTACTGCTGCGCTTGGAGTGAGTCCTCCAGATCTTGCTTGCGCTGTTGGAAGGGTTCACGGTTCAATGGGGAACATTGCAGAATTGGATGGAATAAGTTTTTATTATGGCTCGTTGCCATGGTTACGTCCATTGGACGACCGTTTAAAACCATGAGTTTTTATATTTTGTGGAAAGTTCATCGAGCGTACATTTTATGAGGTTCAAGCCAACTACAGTAGTTTTATTGTGGCATGGTGCGGGTGACAGCTGTCAAAGGGAAGTGAGTGAAGCGACGAAAAGTTAAAATATGAGTTTGTGGTGAAATAACAAAACACGCCTCCATTCTTTTTTCCTGTTCTCCAACATATAACGAAACCAGTAATTTACTATAAATTTTCTTGAACAAATATCTCAATAAAAATTAGAAGGCTTGGTCAATTTTCAGTACTTTGAAGGATATTTTCTCCAAACAGGTTGAGTTTGGCCAGCTAAAAAAAAATACGTGTTCATTATTTGGGGTCCTAGTGAAAAAGGGAGTTCTGCAGAAGTTGAACAGCTGATTTCGACTTAAAACCTTTAAACCCTTATACATATAAAATAGAAAATAGCTGTGTAATTTCTGCAGACTTAACCCCTTTTTCACTAGGACTCCAGTTTTATACTACTCTATAACATATATCAAAATAAATCAAATCGGAGTCGGACAGTTGGGTACTCTTGTAAGTTAGGAGTTGTGACAAAGTCAAAAGCCCGCTCCACACTTAGCCCGCGAATCGCGCGCAATGGCTGCGAAGGGGCGCGAACGCTAAGTGTAGAGCCGTTTCGCATATTCTTCGCGGTTTCGCGCTTTGTTCCCCAATTTTGGTCGGTTTTTGTCCCGCGTCAAAGGGAGCGCGAAGCGCGAACGCGACGCTGTACGAGACGCGGACGAGTGTAGAGTCGTTGTTAAATTGGCGGCAAGTTCGCTCCGCGAAATCGCGCCGTGATCCGCGGACTAAGTGTAGAGCGCCCTAAAGTAATTCTTTATTAGGCAATGGGATTATCATACCTGCAGCGCCTTTTCCTGCAGCTGTGTCCACTGCTGGTGCAACTGCTGCAGCCTCGCGCCGATCTCGTCCGCGGCGAAGTGGCCCGCGTCGCGGAGCGCGGCGCCGGCCGCCCGGACCGCCTCCACGCGCGCCTCGTGCTGCGCCATCTCGCCCATCACCGCCTGGTGCTTCTTCATCAGGTTCT
Source organism: Choristoneura rosaceana (assembly GCA_037349165.1). NCBI lineage: Eukaryota > Metazoa > Arthropoda > Insecta > Lepidoptera > Tortricidae > Choristoneura > Choristoneura rosaceana. Next base: position 3,438,028 of record JAZBNJ010000006.1, on the reverse strand, counting down.
GGACGCCGATCAGGTCGCGACCTGGACAAGATGGTTTAGTTTACATTTACAACTAGGTCTAAGGACTGGGCCCGATTGCATAATCAGGCCCCTCTTCCCCACTGGGCGCACTGGGCACGTGCCCAGGGCCCCGCGATGGATTGGGGCCCCCTAGTCCCTACTCCATTACCAAACGCTAACCTATTGCTACTGAATTGTAGCCTGAAAATCAGGCTTATCGAATGCTTGCAGCAGTGCCCAGGGCCTCTAATAGGTGAAAGACGGCTCTGTGCATAATAAAATACAAGTTAATAGTTTTGATGACCAGGGCCCAATTGCATAATAAAGTACAAGCTAATAATATTAGCGAATTTCAATACAAAATCGCTAATACTATTAGCTTGTATTTTATTATGCAATCGGGCCCTGATGGCCTAGCGGTTAGAAACCTTGACTACGAAGCGATTCGATTCCCACGTCGGGGCAGATATTTGTATGAAAAATACGAATGTTTGTTCTCGGGTCTTGGGTGTTTAATATTTATTTAAGTATGTATCTATCTATATAATTATGTTTATCCGTTGCTTAGTACCCATAACACAAGCTTTGTTAAGCTTACTTTGGAACTAGGTCGATTGGTGTGAATTGTCCCGTGATATAATAGTATTAACGATTTTGTATTGAAATTCACTAATATTATCAGCTTGTACTTATGCAATTGGGCCCTGGAAGAGATCGCTCTTAAGCGATAAGGCCGCCTGCTTCCCTTGTAATTTTTTCTCTATGTATCTATGCTCTATGTCGCTTACTATTTCTGGTGTACAATAAACAGTCTTTGTATTGTATTGTACGGATCCGATTTTTTTGTGTACACGCCCGTAGAAACTAATTTCAAGTGACCGGATTATACGCAACATAAAAAGCTTCAAATATGCATGAAAACTGTTGGAATATGCTTTAAATATATAACTATTATATGATATGCTTTAAATAAATAACTTTAAATTAAGAAAATCTATAATTTTTATTTATTTTAAAAACTAAATATTGACACTGACAAATAAATATTTTTATATTTTTAACAACAAGACGCTGTTTCAAATGTTCAGTACTAAAACTGTAAATAATACCGTTCCACGTCCACTGACTTAACTGAGCAGGTATTTGAATTTAAATGCTAATTGAGCATTTATTGCCGTGTATGAATCATTAACTTCCTACCCATAAATAATAACAATATAGAACTATGCACCATCACAAGATTTTAGCTAAAATATGCAATAACTGATGATAACCAACTAAATATGCAAATGCGTTGCAAATATATCCAGTCTCTATTCATGTCACTTTGACAAGTATTTGTATGAGCGTGTACAGCTTGCCCCAAACAGGCGCCGATAAAGGTGGGGCCACATGCAACGCATACGTCAAATCTGGTCACGTGACATTAAGCAATAAAGCTGAAACTGTTGAGTTTAATCGTTGAAAAAAGAACCTCTTCAATTTCGGCAAAAACATGTTTTTTTTCATTCACTCCATTTTGTGTTTGTACCACTGCCACGACTGCTACTAAATGAGATTAAGAAATCAGCTTCCAAGACCAAGATCTCGTCTCGAAATTCAAAATCACCTTCAAAATGGCGGGCGTACCTCGGTTGGTGGACGCGATGATCGGCTCCTTCTCGCGTATCCAGGCCGCTTCGTCGTCCAGGTCGCGGAACAGCTGCTGGGCTTGGAGCGAGTCGAGCAGCCGACGCTTGCGGATCGCCATCGGCTTGTCCAGAGCGGTGTAGCGGGTCACCAGACCGTCCTGGAGTTATGACAATAGTTCAAGAAAGCTAGAACATCAGAACATTACGGGCATGCGCTTTTTAGGATTCCGTGCCCAAAGGGTAAAAACCAGCAAAGAGCGTGTCAGACACGCCCGAAATATGGTTCCGTTGCCATTACAAAAAAAATAAGTATTATTTTTCTAAGGATTTCGTATTTTGTACGGAATATTCCAAGTTTAGGTATATTTTATATCTTAGGCCGCTATTTACCCTTAAAATACTATTAATTCTCAAAAAAACTTAACCGTTGTAGTTTCCCTTCTCAGTTTGATGATTTTCTATCGTCCTGATTTTTTTTCCACCCCCCCCCCGTTTAGATTTTAGAGGGGGGGCGCAAACAAATCGCTAAATCGAAAGATCGTTCTAACAACCCTGCAATGGTTTTGTCAAACTGTCAAAAGACCTATCTAACGATACCCCACACTAAAAGGTTGGATGAGAAAAAAAATCACCCCCACTTCACGTCTATAGGAAGTACCCTAAAATTATTATTTTTTTATTTCTTGTTGTAGGTACTATTTTGTTCGCATAGTTTACATATATATTCGTGCAAAATTACAGCTTTCTAGCATATATAATAAATAAGTCAAGCAAAGCCGCGGACGGACAGACAGACAGACAGATATGGCGAAACTATAAGGGTTTTGTTTTTGTCATTTTGGCTACAGAACCCTAAAAACGAGTGCAATTTTTATCGTTAACTTTCAAATGTTAAAATGGATAGAGTACCTATACACTGCAAGAAAAACGAATAGGATGTTTTGTCCTATAAATAAGTTCGTTATTGTTCTCATAGATGGCGCTGACCTTGTTTAAAACACGCTATCGTTGTGCCTCTGTGATTTGGTTAAATACTTTCAACTTTAATTCAATTCTTTGGATTACTCCTTCGTTTATGTTCTCCTAGATTTTAATAACTAATTTTTAAGATGTATCTTCATGAATACCAGTGAGGATACGTTGACTATATTTTCAATAAAAACGGGACTCTGTTACTAAGACCCCACTGTCCGTCTGTCTGTCACCAGGCCGTATCGCATGAACCGTCATAACTAGACAGTTGAAATTTTCAAACATGATGTACAGTCGCCATCAGATATATCGAAGCGGCCAAGGTGTCCAAATATTTCTGAGCAAGACCAAATTTCAATAAATTCTGCACATTATAAATACCATTTACATCACAGCTATTGCAATTCCAAAAATAAGTAAGCACTCTGTTTTCAATAATTTCTATACATACGACCAGCCAAAAATATCTGATCACACAAAACATCAAATTAATCTAAGCAATAAAGGCGTCCACAAATATCTGCACATTTAAGCAAAGTATACCTTGTGCCATTGTCATATGGATCATAATAGATTAGCTAATAGTTTAAATCTGTTCATTTCAGGTAAGAGATGTCGATATGACAATCATCGAAAACAGTACAGACTTGTCATCACATACATCTGTCTCATGTTTTTCTCTTTAATCAAATTTGACAGAATATATATGCCTCTAACTCTTATTTTACTTTTCAGCAAAATCGTTAAAACGTCTGACATATAGCAAAAACTAAATGAAGGCGAATTTCGAACCCCTAGTCAAGGCACGTCGTGGCACCAATAACATTAGTTTGCTTTTCAAAGCAGAGATCCAAGGTTCAAATCTCAGTCGACACTTAATTGGACTTAATTTTTTTTAGGTTTTATTATTGTTTTATGGCTTTTTACCCGACTGCAAGGAGAGGTATTGTTTTTATTTCTTTTGAGTTTGGATCGCATTCGTTTTTACGATTTTTCTCAATTTTTAACATAATATAACATTTGCTTTTTAAGAAATTGGTTATTTTTTATCGAGAAATTAGTTTTTAATCTAGGAATACCTTTTTCCTATCCTTGTGGTATTTTTTTTCCAAATTTATGTAATACCAACTTCAAGGTATACCCTATCCAATAAAAAGAGAATTATGAAAATCGGACTACTATGTAATAAGTTATGCGTGGTCATACATAAAAAAAATATATACGCGTCGACTTCAAAACCTCCCCCGTTTTTTTCTTGTCAGTTGAAAAAAATTTAAAAATAAGAAAAAAAAAAAAAAAAAAATTAAACCGCCGAACAAACTGAAAAGCAAACAAAAGATTTCAATCAAAAATAGAATATATTGACGCTCGATTTTAATGAAAATTTGCGCTTTAAAGTTGAATAATCTTTTGCGAACGACTTACTGAATCGAAAAATTGTTCTAGCAACCCCCTAATGATTTTCAAAGATCTATCCAGCGATACCCCACACTATAAAGTTGGATGAGAAAAAAAAATCACCCCCATTTTACGTCTATGGGAGGTACTCTAAAACAATTATTTTAGATTTTTTTATTGTACTGTTTTGTCGGCATAGTTTACATTATATTCGTGCAAAATTACAGTTTTCTAACATTGATAGTCTCTGAGCAAAGCCGCGAACGGACAGACAGACAGACATAGCGAAAGCCGGTGAAATTACTGGCACTTGAGGTATTCCAATCCAACTTAGGCCTCTAGGTTGGCAACGCATCTGCAATACCCCTGGTGTAGCAGATGTTTATGGGCAGTGGTGATCTCTTACCACCAGAAGACCCACTTTTGAAGACCCACTCGTTTGCCTTCCAGTCGAATAAAAAGAAAAACTAAGGGTTCCGTTTTTGCCATTTTGGCTACGGAACCCTAAAAACACGGTGTATATTTGAGTTATTTTGCGGAAAACGTTTCGTAGTGTATTGTTTTGATTTTTTTTCAAATAACAAAACTTCTTCACGTAAAATCTTTTCGTGCCTTTGTTTTGTTTTGCTCGTCTTGGCAGGGTTACTGCCGTGCCCCCAGATATTAGGCAAAGCTCTGTGCAGGGGGCGACACTAGAAAACCCATGATTACGTCAGTTCTCTTTATTATTTTGTCGCCATGACAGATCATGACCAAAGAGTATTAGTACCTTTAAAAATCATGATAACATTTTATTACTTATTAGTAACAAAATAACTTGATATTTACATCGATAGTTAAGCAGCGTTTCCACTAGAGATGTGCGAGGATGTGTTGCGAGGAATATGTTTTCCATTAACCAATAGAAACAATTCATTTACCTCGCTTCGCTCCGCTTAGCTGTTTCCATCAGAGGTGTGCTGTGCGAGGATGTGTAAATAAAACGTTTCTATTGGTTAATGAAAAACACATCCCTCGCAACACATCCTCGCACATTATTGGTGGAAACGCTGCTTAACGATAGAGGTCCTCCTGAGTCCTGACATTTTTTAACAAACTTAGTGCTTAAGACCTGACGTGGTTGACCTGCTTTACTGTTTTGGATATTATTTCTAAATTCTTAGAATTCTTTATTCAATGAACAATTTGTACTTTATAAACTGTTGTTATTCTTAGTGTTAATTGGTCCTTTATAAGGTATGCAAGCACTTAGGAGGATATTTCCAAAAAAAGAATTGAAGTAATATGATATGATACTCAAAAAACTGTTTACGGTTTTGTACTAAAATTGCAGTAATATTCCCTATTACTAACCAGTAAGCTTGACATCTAAAGTCATAGATAGTTGTCTGACTTCAGGGTTCCATTTATACCTGACGCTGCCACTCGGTATAAAGACAGACATGCATTGACACATTCAACCTTAACGCAAAGACTAAAGGCATATTTTGCTTAAATGTGCAGATATTTGTGGACGCCTTTATTGCTTAGATTAATTTGATGTTTTGTGTGATCAGATATTTTTGGCTGGTCGTATGTATAGAAATTATTGAAAACAGAGTGCTTACATATTTTTGGAATTGCAATAGCTGTGATATAAATGGTATTTATAATGTGCAGAATTTATTGAAATTTGGTCTTGCTCAGAAATATTTGGACACCTTGGCCGCTTCGATATATCTGATGGCGACTGTACAGTCAGAGTTACATAGTACGCAGCAGTCAACATCACCAAATACTTGGAAACTTACAGAATAGTCATTAACAGTGACTCCGTCAAACCGGTCAAATTGTTCGAGACATCCATCGCCAAACTGTCTCTGCACTCACCCGTTTCGCCTTGATGTTGTCCGCGTCGAAATGGCCCTTCTCGATGAACTGCTCCGCCTGGTTCCGTATCGCGTCGATCCTTTCCGCGTGCGAGCCCACGTCTGCCTCGAGTAGCGCGTGCTTCTTCTGCAGATTCTGGACGCTTGTTAGGTCCTGGAAGAGTACTAGTGTCAGGGAGACTGCAACGCTCTGGACGCATCGGCATTTCGTCACTACTTTAAAAAAAACTCGTAGCTCAAAATAGATAATTTTTCTAAGTGAACTTTATAGACATTACATCAAGGTTCAATTTTGTTGACATATTGATTTTAGATACGAGATTTTTTCAAAGTAGTGACGATTTAGGAGTAAATTTTACATTAAAAGTACACAAATTAATGTTCACAATCCACACAGAGATAAAAAAAGGAAAAAGTAAAAATGTTTTTTTACCAAAAACCAGAAACAAAAAAAAAGAAAAAGAATAGATAAAGGAATAAGAGGTAAATGGGCGATTAATTTTTTCTTGTCATTCGTTACGATCTCCTGTGTGTAAAAGTGGTAAGGTATTTAAAGATTATGCGTAATCTTCATATACCTTACCACTTTTAAAAGGAATATATAAGAATTTATTTATAAACAAACAAATAATATATACAATAATTAACAGAAATAAGTAAAAAAAAAAACCAAAACTAACTTACTCTAATCCTAAAAATCTATATTTACACATATCACCCAAATCGCTACTATTGGGGAGGGTGCCCACAAGGCTGGCTGTGTTTCCTAGTCGTATGGCAATGCCAATACGTTGACCGAGGAAAGAGCCAACCCTATGGTCACCAGTGGAACGGGCAAGCTTCTTTTCAAATCAAGATATTACACGTTTATTGATAGCAAAAGCAGATTCTGCGTCGACACGTGCTGTTTCGATCTCACCTTGCCGTAATCCTCACTGAGCAACTGTCCCTCGACCTCCGACAGCCAGAGCTCGATGTCCTCGACGGCGCGGTTGTACTGCTGCTGTTGGGACGCCTCCTGTAGCTTGCTGCCTTTGAGCTCCGAGGCGGCCACGAGCCGCTCCCAGAGACCAGCCAGTTCCGAGAGGCGCGAGTCGATTTGAGCTGGTGATAAAGTATGATTCAATAGGATCTGACAATTTCCTAGTCGTTTAAGACACTCTAACGTGGGCACACTTAATTATGCATTAACAGAAAATTAACAGATATCCTATCACGTATTGACCAACTTAAATGGAGGTGGACTGGACACATGCTTCGCTGTAAAAAGGAGAAATGGAGCAAGCAAGTGACGGTTTGGTACCCAAGGGATGGCTCTAGGAGCCGAGGTCGCAAAGCAATGAGATGGGAGGATGAATTGAAGTTGACCATAGGACCCCAATGGAAAGCAATGGAAGGAGTTGGAGGAGGCCTTTGCCAAAAGGCACACCGAAATAATAGACATTTTGTGATGATTTTAGTGTAGATTTTAATTTAATTTTACCTAATATTTTTAATTTTTATATTGGATTTCAAATGTTTTGTGGAATTTCGGGAAATAAAGGCTTTATTATTATTATAACGTGGGCACACTTAATTATGCATGTTCTTGTTGATGTGGTTATAATCTAAAAGGAATCAAAAAAGAAGAATAATCTCATCACCAAGACCTAGGCAACCCGGTGTTCATATTAGTTGGATGGAAGTGTGTACAGGATTGTCAGATTCTATTGAAATGCAGTTTACAATAGGGATTTTGACACCACCAATCAACTGACGTACTTTTTATGAGCTGTCAAAACACAATTCTCCCATAGAGTTTCAATGGCAATAGCGACTTATGACGTCACTATCCGCCAACTCAATCAACTACCTATTTATTTGTTTTAAAGCAACAAAAAATCTAATTTTACAGTAAATCGAAAATTAATCTGGTTTACAGGGCTAAAATAAAGCGGTTTTTTTTACTGGAGTTGTGCCTTTGAATTATTTTTAATGGCGTCAACATTCCCATTGGCTGTAGTGCCCTCTAGTGTACATAGTATGGCATCTTAAGCAGAGGATCGCTGGTTCAAACCTCGGCTCGCATCTGAGTTTTTCCAAATTCATGTGCGAAACTACATTTGAAATTCAGCACGAACTTTACGGTGATCACTAATAGTACCGGCACTCGTATCACGAACTACCCGCACTTGGTCTTTTTTATTTGTCACCCTATCACACCGACACACAACACTAACAGCGAATCAATAGAAACGCTTCATTCACATATCCTCGCACAGCACCTCTGATGGAAACAGCTGAGGAGATACAGGCTACTTAAAAAAATACTTACGCTTAGCGAAATGCTCCTGCTCCAACAGATCCCTGCCGACCGCCGTGATCTCATCGACCCTGGGCTTGTTCGCCTGCAGCTCCTGCTCGAAGTTCTGGTGTTTCTGCACCTTGCCGTTCAGGTTGGTGGGGTCCAGGTAAGAGTCGTCGGTGGCGAATTTCAGCTTCTCGTTGATCCAGCCTGGACGGAACGGGTTTATTTAAGAGTATATCGTCACTACTTTGAAAATCTCGTATCTAAAATAATGAGTCAACAAAATTGAACCTTGCCATAATGTTCATAAAGTTCCTCAGATAATTATCGATTTCGAGATACAATACGATACCCACGGCTTCGCATTTCGTATGCGGAATGTAAAAAAATCTGCGTTCCAACCGTTATTTTAAACTAGCTTTTGCCCGCGGCTCCGCCCGCGTGGTATTCGGTTATCGCACGCTGTTCCCTCGGGAACTGTGCATTTATCCGGGATAAAAAGTATCCTATGTTACTCTCGGGCCCGTGAACTATCTCTATGCCAAAAATCACGTCGATCCGTCTCTCCGTTACGGCGTGAAAGACGGACAAACACACAAACATACTAACACACTTTCGCATTAATAATATTAAAGAAAGAAAGAAAGAAAATGACTGAAAATCGTGCAAAAGACGTCACGTAATGGCGACGTGGCGCGAGTGAGTGTTTGTTACTTCTTCACGCTAAAACTGCAGGATGGATTTGGATGAAATTTGGCAAAAAGTTAGTTTATAATCTGGATTAAAACATAAAATACTTTTTATCCCGATATTACTACGGGAGAGAGACAAAATCTCGAAATATCAACCTTTGGGCTTAGAGTCATGAAATTTGGTACTTAGGTAGCTGAACCTCCGGAATAACATACAGGCTTCTTTTTATCCCAATATTCTCACGAGATAAGGATAAAAATCTTGAAATTTCAACCGATGGATAAGTCTTGCAATTTTAGACGGTTGTTCTTGACACAGCCTCAACGGAGACCACGATATAAATTTTGTAAATTCCCAGGGGAATTTTATAACTACCAGATCGAATAAATTACGCTTCCGAAGCCGCGGGTAAACTCTACTATTTACATAATAATTGTCTTGCCACACTTAACGCTTACACCCTGTATAATGATGATGGCACTCACCCTTGGTCTCGTCACAGTCCCTCTCGTATTGTTGGTACTTGTAAGCGTCCTCGAGCAACTCCCGTCTCTGGTTGGACTTCTCTAGCAAGGCGGCGCGACGCTCGAGCAACTGTGCAATGGTAATAAGCACGTTAAAATAAGCGCCGATAGGAAATATTACGCAAAGCTCTGTGCAGGGCGACACTAGCACAAACCGTGAACACGCCATGACAACATCAGTTCTCTTTATAGTTTTTTTTTTTTTTGTAGAAACTCATGTCAGTTTGACACGAGTACAGTACACGTGTACACGAATAATCGGGTCGGTATTTCCATATCGGTATTATCCGGGCCGGTAAATAGTGTCACCCTTCCCGCCGATTTTAGTTTTTCTTTTTTGACATAATTTTTTTTTAAACGATTTCGTTCTTGGTGGCCAGTACCCAAACCTAATAACATATATCGAGCAATCACAACCATCTGCTGAAATCAACTTAAATATAAATTATAAACAAGATACTATGGATGAAAACCAAAGAGTTGCACACCTTAACACAGTTATGTCGATTTCACACGAGGGCAGAACAGTAGTACTGTCTACTGTCCTGCCCGACTGTGCTGCCCTCGTGTGAAATCGGCATTAGTTAGAATTACTATTATTTTTTGCCGTTGTGACACGAAAGTAATTTTAACTACCTGCGTTGGGGTGCGCAACTTTTTGATCTTAACCCATGTCCAAATCAAGGTACTATTCCAAATCACCCACCATTTCCCTCCTCTGGGCAACGTCGTCGGCGGCGTAATGCTGCCCCTCAATCAGCTTGGACGCGAACTCGTCCAGCGCTTTGATCTTCTCCTCTTGGGCGGCCAGACTCTTCTCGAAGTCCTCGTGCTTCTTCAGCAGAGCTTCCACCGAGTCCAGGGAGTCGCCGACGTCCTCGTTAGCCAGGAAGGCCTGGGTAAACAGATTTAATTGAGTCTCTTAAGTTCAAACTCAGGTAAATCAAATTATGTTTTTTTTTAAGATTTTGGTATAAATAAAAGGGTAAAAAACTAGTTTTGTTACAATTTTATCGGTTAAGTGTAATGACAGTAGTTTTTTATAAATTAAAAATTATCAAAAAAATGTACAGGGAAGCAATTCTATAGTGTGTGTGAAAGATAATATATTTTTTGGGAATCCCGTGGGAATTTAATAAATCCCGGAATTTCAGTTCAACTGTTGTTTAAACTTTAACTGGTTGTTCTCAATAAAGTACCAGGCTACCATAACATTCAGAGAGCTCACCTCCTGCTTGTGCATCCAAGCGTCCGCCTGTTCGGTGTCGCGGTAGAACAGCTGTAAGTCCATGCACTGTAGATAGAGCACGCGACGCTGCTCCCAGAGCTGTTGGAGGGCGCCACTCTCGCGCTCGAGAGCCTCGAGGGCGGCCGATACTTCCGAGGAGGCGCGGTGGCCGCTGTCGACCAGCGCCTGGCCGGACGTCGCGCATGCGCGGATCACGTCCTCGCGGGCATCCATCTCGCCCTGTTATAGATATTTGTATGATAATACGAATGTTGTTATCGGATCTTGGCTGCTTAGCCATACCTATAGCACCCATAGTACAAGCTTTGCTTAGTTTGGTGCCATGAAATTTATTTATTTATTTAGTTAAGGGTCTGTATCACCTCTCTATCCAAAGTTCCTGGTGTTTTATGTGACAGATGTGACGTCGTGTTTCGATTATTCGAACAAAATATACATAGACGACATGATAGTTTTCTGCCACATAGGATAACACGAACTTAACAGAGAGTTGGCAAAATCAGGTTGGTTGAGTACTGTCACAAGTAGTGGGCAGTATTTAACGACTTTTTAAAGGAGCAGACTTAACACAAGTAAAATGATAATACATAATTGAAAGTATGACGTATCCCGTTTCTTATCTGCACGGAGACAACTTAGCCCTTAAAGGAGTCTCTTCTAATTTAGTTATACTGGTTTACAAGGCTTCTTATTGTTTTGTGGTGACATATACTATCTAGTTTTACAATTAATTAAAAATTACTTTATTCGGGCCAAAATAAAGTGTTCTGTTTTTAGAAGTGTCCATCTACCCCATTAATAGACCGCATAGTATATTCAACAGCCAGATCTCACGTCAATTAAGCGCCCCTGAGGCCTTATTGCCTAACGTTTCTGACACTCGCGATCGCAATAAAGTGACAGCTTTTGTATGCGAAATATGTCATTTGATTGCGATCACGAGTGTCAAAAACATTAGGCAATACGGCCTCTGGTCTAATACCAGAAGCGTGTAAAGACCTACCTTGTGTTCCTGATGCCTCTCTAGAAGAGCCTCCGCCCCGGGCACGTCTTTGGCCAGGTCGTCCGCGGCGATGAGGGCGCGGATGTCGCTGACCCAGGACACGAGGTCGCGGTAGTCGGCGAGGAAGCGGTGCAGGGCGTGAGAGGACTCCAGCTCGCTTCTGCGCTCCTGGTAGTTCAGAAGGCAATGCGTCATACAAAGACATGGTTGTATTGTATTGCACAACTCTTTAATGCACATAAATCATACAAAAAATAACTGTTGCCGTAGGATTTTCTTTAAAAACTAACATGGTTATATAAAGTATAAGCACTAGAGGAACAGAAAATAAAGAGGTAATGTCTATACCGATTTTTTTGTTCATTTCACAGACGATGAACTACCGCTACCTGATAACTAATTTTTTAGTGAAATAAAAAAAAAATCGTCTCGCGTCATCCAGCCCACAGCTTAAAAATCCGGGTGTAATATCAGGACAATAAATAAATTATGCATACGAAAACAGTATTCTCTTTGTAAATGCCAAAATTAAGTTTGCCATCAACAAATTAAAATATTTTAACTTGACTATGAAGTACAGTTAATGGTAAGTAGATTTTCGATAAATGTGAAAATAATAAATATCTTGAATGCTGCAATGTTTTTCGATAGAGCGGTAGTAAGTAAAAAAAAAAAATTGTAAACAAAAGAATGCTACACATACAACAAATACAGTACATACAAACTAATACAAGTTTTAACTTGCACTGCAACTTCACAAAAACCTAAAACAACGATAGCGATATGTGTTGTATATATATTGTCTACATATATAACGGTGCAACATGGAAGAAATGTAAGTAACGGTTACTTACATTTCTTCCATGCGATCCAAAATCCGGGTGTAGAAATGGCGAACATGATCGCAACGTACCGCGCGTTAGACAACGACCACCGTTTCTAACTCACCTTGGCCTTCTGGACGAGCTTCTGCCACGCGGCGGTGATCTCGTCCCGCTTGCCGTGGATCGCTGGCGCGTGGTCGGTGTGTATGGCGGCGAGGCGGGCCGCTTCACCGTCCAGTGTCGACACTTTGTCTTCTAGCGCGGCCAGGTCTCGCTCCACGCCTTCGTGCTTTCGCTGAGAGTATAGTTTTTTTTTTAATTATTGTACAATAAAAAAATTATAAGTAAGTAGCAGCTCGAATAATTCTTCGGAGCACTCACCGTGGTAAAGCTTACAAATAAATAATAAGTTAGAAATTGGCACTGGTCTTATAAAAAACTGTTTAGTTTTACATATTATATTTTTTTTATTCGAAAGAGTATTCTTCTGAGGTGGTCCCATTGCCACCAAGTCAAGATCTGATGACGGGATCCTAGGAAAATCGAGGGTAAACCTCAAATTTTATAGGCACACCTATGGCGATTTTGGCATTTTTAGTATAATACCAACCTGCAGAGTTTGAACAGTGGCCAGATCCCGGCCGTAGTCGTCGGAGCCGAGCACGACGTCCTTCTCCGATATCCAGGCGATGGTCTCGTCCGCGTCGCGGTTGAACCGCTGGATCTCGTGCGCTCCGAAGAGACGCTCCTGCCGCATCAGCGCCATCTGGCGCAGACGCTGCCAGGCCTCGTTCAACTCCTGGACAGGAAAACATAGTCGAATAGAAGTTTTAAACTCCCGACGCAAAAAGGGGTGGTATATGATTGACCGCGCTGTGTGTCCGTCCGTGGCACCGTAGCTCTGAAACGGGTGAACCGATATACGGATAAGTACGGCCACTATAACGGCTAAGTTTAAGAAGTATTAGTAGTAAGGGGTCGTTCGAGTATTACGTAAGCAGAATTTCCTCCCCCTTGTCAGCGAAAGTCATCAAAACCCTACCCCCTCCCCCCTATGCTTACGTAAACATTGGTATATAATTTTTAAATCTATTCAGGTTTCTTTATTGTTATTTGAAAAAACAAGAAATAATAAATAAATATTGTTGACGTAAGCACCATCTGGACCTCCCCAACCCCCATGTCATCAAAAATAAGCAAAGCAAAGACCCCCCCCACCCTCCTTCCGTGCTTACGTAATACCTGACTGACTAATGACCCCTAAGAGTAAGTAGCAACCTAAGCCTAAACTTGGAAGATTCTGTACAAAATACTTGATTTAGTTTCGCAACGGTCACGGAACACTATATTGGGCACAGGTCACACTCTTTCTCCCTTATTCATAAACGACAATCAAACCTATTTTAGTTAACATGCCGCTAAAATTCGTTTGTCCTTATCTGTCACTTCGACATTTGTATTTGTTAGAAAGGGACAAAGCATTTGTTAGTTAACATAGGCTTGTTAAGTTTTATGAATAAGGGTGTTTATCTTTATCCTGGGCGGTTTATCCTGCAAAAAACTCCCGTAACTCACATCCTTCCTCTTGACGATGGTCTCCCTCTCCGGATGCCCTTCGAGCACGAGCCTCTCCGCGAGCTGGTTGACCTCGGTGACACGGTACTCCTGAGCCGCCATGTCCTTTTGGAACTCGTCGAACTTGCGCTGCAAGACTTCCACGTGCTCCAGGTCCGAGCCGAACTCGTCCGCGCACACGAACGTCTCCTGCAATGGAAGGGCACGGTTGGTATTCGAATAATATTGATATTTATTTACTCTGGAATAGGGATGATGACGCCATCAAAAAATAATTCGAAGGCACAACTCCAGTAAAAAAATGCTTTATTTTAGCCCTGAAAACCAGATTAATTTTCGATTTACTGTAAAACTAGATTGTTGCTTTAAAACAAATAAATACTTAGTTGTTTGAGTTGCCGGATAGTGACGTCATAATTCGCTATTGCCATTGAAACTCTATGGGAGAATTGTGTTTTGACAGCTCATAAAAAGTACGTCAGTTGATTGGTGATGTCATCATCCCTATTTGCCCACTAGATTGGTGGAGTTGAATTGCCTAAACTATTGGGTCTAACAACTTTTAAGTGTAGCTTATTGCTATGGTGACTGGTAACGTCTCTTGAGTCACAAAACCACTAAAAGTTAGAAGTGACAGTTTTAAGGCAACTCCTTCATGGCTCATCTCCTAAAGCCGAGTTTAGACTTGCAAGAAAAATCATGCAAGTTGCATTACATTGCGGCGCTGAATTGACCACTACAGACTCGTTGGCTTTACGGCCCCGCAATGTAATAGCAGTAAAAGACGAGCGGCAAGAAAAAGAAAACTCAGCTGTTATTTCATCCTAGAATCCAAGTTTAAAAATATAACTAATTGGCCAATAACAATGGTGTGGACATCATGGGATGGAAAACATAGCACCCTCTTCGGAAACTGACCTTATCGTGGATCCAGAACATGACCTCGTCGCAGTGCCTCAAGAACTGAACCAGCACCAACGCTTGCTGAAGCTTCATCCCCTTCTCGGCCAGACGGGACAACAGCAGCTCCCAGAGCCTGTGGAGCTCGTCCAGACGCCTGCGGATCGTCTCCGAGGCGAAATGGTTGCTGGCTATCATCTCGCTGCCGGTGTTGTCGAGCACTACTATCGCGTTGGAGTGGGCGGCCACTTCCGCTTCGAAAGCCTGGTGCTTCTGGATTTTGGCCTGGAAATGATACATGCATTAGGGAAGGGCATCTCTAAGCTGTATAGACTAAATCTAAATTAGATATAAGGCGGTTTTCACACTGCTTCGCACATCGCAGAGGCGGCAGTGTGAGAACCGCCTGTATAATTCTGTTTCCTGTTTTAAAAATTAATGTCGGGCTTACGTTCAATTTGTGGTTATATAATTCGTTTCGAAAAAAACATGCCAAGATTTTTTCGGCGCGTTCATCTTGGTAATCATCTAATGATAATCTTTCGAAAACACTCAAAGAGATTTTAGCAAAGACTTCACCAAGGAACAGCTGGATACAGGCACCTATCAGTTGCTCGCAACTGCCTGCCTGATGATAATTTATCTAATACATAATAATAAGGATCACAAATTGATCAGGGAAATGCCGGGCATACTTCAAATCAATGAAAAGTGAGTGAAATGTGTATAAAATTAACAAAGGGTCAATCAGAACTTGGTTAGTAGCACTTAAAAATACCTAAATTATAAAAATACTTTCACACTAGAATAAACTGAATCATAATCATCATTATATCAGCCGTATGATGTCCAGTGTTGGACATAGACCTCCAGTTGCTTCGGTTGGAAACAGCCTCGATTCACCGCGAACCTGCGGCTTAAATCAAATCCCCGTCCATCTCGTTTGTGAACATCCTACGTTGTGCTTGCCGAACTGCATCCATTAGAGAACTTTTCAGCCCCATCGGCCATCTGTTCTCCGTGCTAACTGCAACTGTATCAGGTCCATGGATACACCTGGGTTTCTATTTGGCTGGTGGAAGCTCCCACATTTTGCAGCGCTTACCTGAAGGTTGGTAGGATCTTTGTAGCTCTCATCGCTTGCGGCCTGCAGCTTCTCCTGGATCCAGGACTCGAGCTCGTCGGCGTCGCGCTTGAAGTATTGGAACCTTCTGGAATCTTCCAGCTTCTCGCGCTTGGCGCGCGCCTCTTGCTTGAAGTCCTCATAGCGGTTCAGCACCTTGGGAACAAATCGGGAATCAAGAAAAATGTATGCATATTATAGTTTTGTTCTTTTTTTTATATACATCCTTCTGAGTCCTGACATTTTTTAACAAATTTAGTACTTAAGACCTAGACGTGGTTGACCCTGCTTTGTTCTTAGAATTCTTTATTCAATGGCCAATTCGTACTTTGTAAAGTACATTTGGCCGTTATTTTTAGTGTTAATTGATCCTTTATCAAGTACGCGAGGACTTAGCGAGGATATATGTAGTAGTATGCTAAAGTGCCGAAATCGCGAACTTAAAAAAATATTTTGTTAATTAAATAAAAAAAAAGAATATTTCTATACGGAAAAAAGGGGTGATGTGCCACAAGTTTAACCTTTGCGGCCATGGCATCTTTGTTTGATAGCTGATATTTCTTTATATCTATGTTTCAACACCCTCTTGGTCTTGGACAATTTAACCTTACCTGTTCACGGCGCTCTTGGATATCCTCTGCTGTCTCGAGGATCTTCACCTCTTTAGGGGGTGGGATCTGCTCCATGTTGGATGCGTCAAGTCAACTGCAACAAACACTACGATTTATTACCTATCACATTTAAAAAAACTGACCAACTGTACGAGAGTAGTGTTTTGGTACTTTTAGTGCACAAATCTTATCAAAAATCGCTGACGTTGTTTTATGATCCACTGGAAATTAGGCTGTTATCTAATCCTACTTATCCTGTAGTATGTATGTTTGTTACTCCTTCACGCTAAAGCGGATGGACGGATTTGAGAGAAATTTGATGTGTAGATAGCTGGACATCTGGAATAACATATAGGCTACATTTTATCCCTATTTTATTACATTCTCGAAATATATAACCACCGCTGGGCTTAGTCATGTGGGATGTTTTTTTTTAATGCAACGCTAATGCTGCAGACATCGAATCAATTTTTATCTTGCAAAAGAGAGCAGTTAGAGCAATTTATAATTTGAAGACGCGTGAATCTTTAAGATCATTTTTTAAGGAAACTGGTATCCTAACCCTGCCGTCGCTTTATGTTTTTGAAATAATCATGTACGTTAGGAAGAACATATGTGATTTTCCCACTAACGTCGATAAGCCAAAGGCTACTAGAAACACAGGGAAGCTTAAAGTACCATCTTACAGACTGGCTAAAACCAAAAAGTCGTTTTTGGGAAGTTGCATACGTTTTTATAATAAAATTCCAAAAAATATTACTGAAGAAACTGATACAAAATTTAAATCTACTGTCAAAAAGACATTAATATCTAAGGCTTATTATAAAGTTAACGATTATATCATGGACAGGGATATTTGGAAATAATTCCGATCCGCACTAGCGATCCCTTCAAATAGTGAACCTACTGTGTTAAAAATAAAATTGTGTTAAATACTTGTAATGTATAGTACATAGATATCATTTATAAATATTGTGAATCTGTTTAAAAAAAAAAATACCTCGTTGAGTTTCTTGCCGGATTCTTCTCAACAGAGGTTTTTTTTCCGAACCGGTGGTAGATTAAAAAAATGACGTGTAAAAGTGCCCATTGCGGCCTATTTGCTGAATAAATGATTTGAATTGAATTGAATTTGAATGAAAACCACGACGTCATTTTCGGGAATTCCCACGTGAATTTTGAAAAATCCAGGAATTTGCAGGCATTTGAATTTGGAGGCAGACCTAGATAGATGGCGAGACGTATTTGAAGCGTACGTAAGGGATTGGCCTACATTGCGTCAGACCGGAAGTGTGGAGGTCAAAAGTCCTTTAGACAGCAGTACGGCTGTACCAGGCTATTAAAAAAATCGTTTTAAGGGTTGCGTTTCCACTAGACATGTGCGAGGATGTGTTGCGAGGTATGTTTTTCAATAACCAATAGAAACACTTCATTTACCTATCCTCGCACAGCACATCTCTGGTGGATACAGCTGAGCGGAGCGATACGAGGTAAATGAAGCGTTCCTATTGGTCCATGTAAAACACATTCCTCGCACACCTCTGGTCGAAACGCGGAACGAATGGTGACACAAGTATCGTGAGATCATGACACAGCTCGTGTAGTCAGGAAATTAGATAGGTAGGCGCGACCTACTTAGAATGGGGGGAGTGGGTGGGGCGGGAAGATTACTCTATCAGAGACGGGTATTTGATCAAAGTAATATTTACATTGGTTAATAGATTGCGTGGAAAATAATGACTCGTGAATTCGTGACATCCTTGCAAGAGGGCTGACAGTTTGATGCGGTAATTGACTATACTTTTTAACCGACTTCAAAAAAAGGAGGAGGTTATCAATTCGGTTGTGTTTTTTTTTTTTTTTTTTTTTTTTTTTTTTTTTTATGTTTGTTACCTCAGAACTCCGTCATTTATGAACCGATTTGAAAATTTTTTTTTGCGTTCGTCTAGGAATGCTTTCAATTAAGTCCCATAAGCACCGAATCAGGATCTGATGATTGGATCCTAAGGAAATCGAGGGAACTCTTCAAATGTTGTAGGGACACCTATGGTAATTTTCATATATTTAGTAGTAACTCGTGCATTTGCTCTTGAAAATCATCATTTGGTGAAGTTTAACTGATGATGAAGACCACAGTTGACCATCGGAGTTACTACTCAATAACAAGTATTTCATGGGCTGAATTTCAATTGCTTTAACACAGTTGCTAAGCAATTTATGCTCCTCGGAACGCATATGGTGAAATGGAATGGGTGGTGAAGCACCAGGACTCCTCAATAATGAACGTCTCTGCATCGGAAAAAGCAATTTTTCGTAAAAGGTGACGAGCAGTTGACATTAAACTATTGTATCTTAGATCTTTTACACTAAAAAGCGTGAAAAAAAAATTTTATAACAAAAAATAGAACCGACTACAAAAAACCATGAAAATAATTTTCTACCAGTCTGAAGTCGGTGCCTCAGCACGAGCCAGCAGGAGTGGACCTATAATCGTATACCTCACCTACAACTATACGAGTAAATGGCTTCAATCACTCCTGCTGGCTCGTGCTGAGGCACCGACTTCAGACTGGTAGAAAATTATTTTCATGGTTTTTTGTAGTCGGTTCTATTTTTTGTTATAATTTTTTTTTTAACTGATTGCAAAAAATGAGGGGTTATCAATTTGACTGTATTTTTTATAATTTCTTCACTTGAAAAAGCAGTTTAAAACAAGAACGGAAACTAAAATAATTACTTTGATCACCCGCAACCTTACGATAGCTACGTAATCCTGAGTCCGAACTTTTTTTAAGTGACGTAGTACTTAACCTCCTAGGGTTCAAAGCGATAATACTAGTACATATTGTAAGCAATAGAATTTATCTTTTGGAAAAGGAATAAAGTGTCATTTTCTCTGTATCATTCAAATTAACAAAAAATAAATTCTACTTTATCTATGAGAGATTCAGATTTAAATTTCGATGTCAATTTTTGTTGTATGGTGGAGGTTAGAACCTAGACGTGATTCACCACTTTTATTATTTTGGATATTATTTCAAAACTAGCCGTTACCCGCGACTCCATTCGCACAGAATACATTTATCGCTATCCCGCGGGAACTATGCCATTTTCCGGGATAAAAACTATCCTATGTCCTTCTCCGGGACTCAAACTATCTGTATACTGGATATGATCTAAATCAGTTAAGCGGTTTAGACGTGATTGAGTCATCATCATCATCAGCCGGAAGACGTCCACTGTTGGACAAAGGCCTCCCCCTCAGAACGCCATAATTAAAGACAACTCGCCACTTGCATCCACCGGTTTCCCGCAACTCTCACGGTGTCGTCAATCCACCTGGTGGGAGGCCTGCCAACGCTTCGTCTTCCGGTTCGGAGACGTGATTGAGTAACAAACATGAAAACCTCGAAACATCTTCACAAACTTTCACGTATAAAATATTAATAAGACTTATAATTCTTTATTCAATGAACAATTCGTACTTTATAAAGTACATTCGGCCGTTATTATTAGCGTTAATTGGCCTTTATAAAGTACGCGAGGGCTCTTTCGTTAAATGCATGTGCACATGATCCAACTGCACCAATTATCAACTTTTGTAATAACGTAAACAAAAACTTTCTTCATTTTCTATCTGAAAAAAGTTATTACAAACATTTATAATGAGACTGAGACACGCCCAACAATCCAGTAGGTAGACTATCCCACAATACGCAGGGCACGACCCCGAAATACTCTAATTGGTTCACTCGTTTCGACACAACCGACCAAACCAACTCTATCCTTAAACAAAACACCATCACATTCCAACAAGAGATCTTTACAACTGGTCAAACGGACTCAGACTACGAATCATAAAAAATGAGGCGAACTGTAATTTACCACGATATAAACGCACACGGCAACGCTCTTACGTAACCGACATAAAGTCGTAATTGGCTTGGTTTATGCTCATCTTTTGTACAAACTTACATTTGCGCGTCAGGGCGTCGCCATTATTGAACATAACGCTCCAGCCAGTATGCGGAGTTTTTAGTTCGATATTTAGCCACTGGCGCTGTTATTTTTGCAAGTGTAACGAATTTAGTTCCTATTTTAGACTTGAACGGTAGTAGCTGTTGAAAGTTCCATAGATGATGGCATACATTACGTCACAACGGCTCTATACAAATATACGGTTTACATCACGATTTTAAGGATCAAATTAGATCCTTTCGGAAGAATCTTTTTCGTTTCATTTTTGTAATTTTATTCAAATGTGTCTCACGAGAGCTTAATGAAATAAATAATATTATAAGTTCCATATAAATGGATATGAACAAGAAAATGTCACTCATATCCTACTAATTTTATAAATGTAAAAGTTTGTGAAGATGTCTGGAAGTATGTTACTCAATCGCGTCCAAACCGCAGATCCGATTTAGATGAAATTCGGTATACAGGTAGTTTGGAGTCCCGGGGAAGGATATACGATAGTTTTAATCCCGGAAAATCGCAGTTCCCGCGGGATAGCGATAAACGAACACTACGCGGACGGAGTCGTGGGCAACGGCTAGTATACAATAATTGATTGACGCCTCTGGTGCCGTTATTTAGGAAATAGTAAGTAATCTTATTACTTCTTAAAAGAAGGCGTAGTGAAGCAAGGTAAAGCTAAGTTAGCTTTTACTTTTAATTTCACACGACAGGGTCAGCAGATTGGTGTATTGTATTTACACAATACATGGTCAGGTCTGACTAAAATACGCCGCGGCTGAGCTGAGGAGGCGTGTGAAATTAAAATAAACTAGTTGTATTCACGATGACGCGTGCCGTTGTTCTCATTACAATGTCATTAATGCCTAATTTTGACAAAATCACGCGTCTTCGTGGATGGCACTAGGTACTTAAAACCATGTCAAAATATACTCAGCGGCACAAAATTTGGCACACTCTACACAAAATGGCCTGTTACTGCATACATTAAATTTGAATACTAGATTTTATCGCTCAGCCAGCATATAAAGCAGCTTTTGTCCGCGGCTTCTCCCGCGTGGAATTCGGTTATCGCGCGCTGTTCCCTCGCGAACTGTGCATTTTGCCGGGATAAAAAATAGCCTATGTCTCTGGCCCATAAACTACCTCTATGCCAAAAATCACGTCGAAATGGAGCGACGGATCGACGTGAAAGACGAACATACAAACACACACACTTTCACATTTCATAACATTAGAAAGGATAAAGATATTGTAGATAGTGTTAAGTTTAAAATACTGTCTAGCTAAGGCTAGATCATCGAGACTCCTCTGCAGTCACTCAATCATTGGAGGTCTCACACTTGACATCACTATGACATCACTCAACCTTGTGACTCATCCAACCGTAATTTATCTCTATTGATACGAAGCGCCAAGTTGCTGCGGCGATAAGAAGAACTAACGAGAGCGCATATGAAAATCGATGGTGCTTTCAAACAGGCGCCGCCGCCGTCAGAAAATGGGTGGATCAACTATTTCTCGTTGTTATTCAGTCCCATCAGTGAGGGGACAAAAGTAGTACAGTACAATAGAAGAAATGTTGTGTCACACACATACCTATTTTCTTATTAGATGAACAATTATGAAAGGGGCTTAAAACTACCACAAAAATGCATGTTTGGCGAACTTTAATCCTATAAACTTACACACACACAAACAACACGCCTTTATTCCCAAATGGGGTAGGCAGAGCACACGAAACGTTACCGCTTCGGAGCCACTTTTAGCAATACAATAGCGACAGGTTGCTAGCCTGTCGCCCACGGTATACCTTAACCTATATCCTTAGTCACCTCTTACGACATCCAGGTGTAGTTCTAACCCGACACCTCACGGGTCTTATAAACTTAGCTTAAATAAAGAGTAACTCAGAATACCGTAACTATAGCAGCAGCAGCAAAAACTTGAGTGACTCAAATATGTATATGATTAGGTATAATATAGGGCAGTGTTTCTTTGAGGTACTTCATGCCGTTATCATTTCAAGATGTTAAATGACTTTTAGTATTAATAGTACATTGTCTGAATAATTGAGATAAATTGTTTTACTTAGAAATCCGTGACGTGTCCGGTTTTAGAATAGGACGAATCGAAATTAATAAGGCTTTGTAACTAATAAACTATGGATAATAATCTGAATTAAATGACATTATTATTATAAGTAGAGATGGGCCGAATTTGGTTTGAACCGAATACGAATTTCACTGTACCGAAAATAAAAAATTCGGCAGAACTTCGGTTCAATAACCTGCCGGTAGTAAATTTTAAATACGAGTAGATAGACAAAAAGAAAATGTTCAATTTGATTGTTGAAAACACCTTTAAATATTTAAAATAAGTAATTAATGTTTCTCAATATTTAGATTGTAAAAATTGTGAAACAATACAATTTTTTTTAATTAATGCTGTTTATTAAAAGAACAGATGCTGAATTTATTTTATTTTCGTTCCATATTTGACTGATTTGCCAGACATGCTTTCTATTGATTTCAGTCGAAATAGCAGCAGTAGTTTCTTTTCCTAGTACTGTATGTTCGGCATTGAAACCGAATTTCAGCCGAATGCCAAAGTTCGGCTCAAGGTGCCGAAATTCGGTTAAACCGAATGTAAAACGAATTTCGGCCCATCCCTAAAAATAAGAAGTCCAAATATCTTCATTAAATTTAGGGCAGGCTATAACAAGCACTCATGAATGTCAAAAAAATCTACCATTTCTTCAGAAACACCTCCCCTCTGTTGAGAAGCATTTGGCAAAAAGTCATCAAAAGATTATTTATATGCCGATACCTAAATTAATCCTACGCCGATCTCACATTCACATGAGACCATTGCAAAACACATTTACATGTACACATGCATTTTGTAATGCAACACTCGCCATCTGATACTTCAACTACAATCTCCAAGTACATTACGTATAGCATGTATACCTATTCAGAATCTAATGCAGTTACTAAGGCGGGGCTTGCAGCAATTGACTGGCCTTAAAGGCCGCGAATAGAACGCCAGCGGGCGGCGTGGCGGGTAGCGGAGCGGCGAGCGTTTTTTCTATACATTGCGCGCGCTGCCAGGTGTCCACTGCGAGGCGTCTCGGCCGCTCAATGAACGGAGAACACGCTTGCTGGCGTCCAGTCGGCGGCAGGAAAAAATCTAATCATGTATTTCATTTTACTAAAAAATTAAATGAATGTTGAATAGTTCATTTTCATTTCATTGACAACGTAGGTAATTTTTCTATTTTATTTATTATTAACTTTTGCCCCTAACTTTGTCTTTTGGGTGGGTGATTTGGGAGATGTGAGCAGCAGTACCAACAGCAGCGGCCTTAGTGGGTGGCGATCAGGGCAATCGCCAGGGGCCTCGCGCAACAACCCAAGCAAATAAAAAAAATAGTTTTTTTTTAACTGTGTTTTCGCATCACATACTTTGCACAAAGGACAAAGGGCTTCGCAAAGAGCCGCCAGAGTTAGGCCGGCACTGAATACCAAGCCTACTGCTCATGTCAACTAAATCAGTCATAAGTAGGTTAAGGTAAATTACAACTAGCTTTATAAAGGCTTGTTGTCCTGAATGAGTTTTGTTACTAAGTAGGGACCGGAAGCTTATCAATAGCAAAAAGGAAAAATTCCAAGATATAGCATTACATGGCTACAACATATCATTTTATATTTGTACTAGCTTTTGGCCGCGGCTTCACCCGCGTGGAATCCGGTTATCGCGCGCTGTTCCCTCGGGAACTGCATTTTTCTGGGATAAAAAATAGCCTATGTCACTCTCTGGCTCACAAACTATCTCTATGCCAAAAACCATGTCGATCCATCGTTTCATTTCGATGTGAAAGATGTACAAACATACAAACCATAGTACAAGCTTTGCTTAGTTTGGGACTAGGTCAATTGGTGTCAAGTGTCCCAAGATATTATTATATTATTATTATTAACAAACACACAAACATCATAGAACTGCCAACATTCTAGCCAGATTTGATCTTCTTGTTGCATAGGCCATAAAAGTGCTGTAGCAATGGTCAAGCGGGCTGCAGTATTGAAAATCAATTTAATTTTCTTGCCACATCGGTCAATCATACAAGATAGAGCTGCAGATTGCATATGGCTGTAATATCCTAAGTCCTGATTTTTTTTAACAAACTTAGCGTTTAAGACCTAGACGTGGTTGACCTGCTTTGTTATTTTGGATTTTATTTCAAAATTCTTAGAATTCTTTATTCAATGAACAATTTGAACTTTATAAAGTACATTTGGCCATTATTCTTAGTGTTAATTAGTCCTTTATAAAGTATGCAAGGACTTAGGAGATTAAATAGTCATGTGACCAGGCTGATTTACTTTAGGGCCAATGGGGGCCATGGCCTGGGGCGGCGGGCTGAGAGGGAGCAGCAAAACACCTATTGCAGGTTTTTTTTTCACAAATGAAATACCTTATTGTTACCTAGTCGGATGGCAAAGCTAATTGGGCCTGGGTGCCAAATTTTTAAATATATGCCTATGCATTTAGTTAAAAATGCAAAAAAAACTACAATTTTATTAAAGGTGGAGCCACAGAATAGATTACAAGTATGGTGGAGCCGGGTGACACTCTTTCCCGGCCTGGATAATAACGATAAGGAAATACCAACCTTGTTTTTCATGTACACACCCATAGAAGCTCCTGTCAGTTTCTATGGGCGTGTACACAAAAAACAGGACCAGGAAAGAGTGGCACCCGTGGAGTCACATCTTTCATAATTTTGATTTTGTTATAATTATTGAAGCCAAGAATGTGGCAACACCTTAATGTTTATTTGTCTATAGTTCCATACTGCTAATCCTAGGCAGTATAAAGCAACCTGAACTGGAGCATTTTATCTTTGCGATCTTTTTTTTTTTAAGTAGCCTGTATAGAGTCCCACTGCCAGGCAAAAGCCTCCCCTCATCATCTCCACAATAACTGATTTAAAATAAACAAAAATTCATATTTCATCCTCCATTCCCTATACTTAGACCAACTGTCAAACTTTGTACTATTTATGTATGTTTGAATCATCATTCTAAGATATGACTAAGATATTTTTCTACACTCAGTCAGCAAAAGGAATCTTAGATTTTATACACAATAATTATGTACCATTTCAAGGTAAAGAAATAATTTATCAATTTTATGGGGTTCAAAATTGTGTTCATTGAACTAATAAAAAAATACACAGAACAGATTAAATCCCACTAACTTATCCTATTAATTTAATAACATCTACAAGTGTACACTTTACCTGAAATCTAGGTCTACTCTGCATATAAAAAAAACTTACCTGCTTCTCACTAATCTCGAATGCACTATCTAAAGATACGACAAGAATAGCAATTATCAGTAGAAAGTACGTGCATCGACGATCCACATGAACGCACCGCACGGGCGGTTACCTACAAGCAGCCGGCGCACCACTTCCCTATTATACCAATGACGTAATGCTCCAAAATAAACCTAATAAGGATAACCGTTAGCATCAAACATAGACTTCCGCCAAATGCGGGAACGTTACCGGTGACTTGACTATTTTTAAAATCAACTCCAGTTTTAGACTTAGCGTTCGGCCACCATAATTACTTTCGAAGGTATCGGAATTCGCCGATACATGGGTGTGTCAGATAAGAAAAACTTTTAGTGCTACTTGCTGGAGCTTGCACTTGTCGAAATAGTCTTTAGGAACCAATATGTGGAAACAACTTACCGTTTAGTTGATTATTATGGAAATTCGTGTGTATTTCGCACTTTATAACAGGAATTTCCGAGAAATTCGTTCGTTCGACGTGCACTCGCGTCACTCCGCCTACAACTAATATTGCCGCAATAAAAAATGTTTTATGACATGGACATTGATTGACCTCGTTGCGTTTAGTTTCACCTTAATAAAAAATAATCTTGAATTTCTTAAGATTGAATGTGTTACAAATTTTTCATTCTTTGTATTTAAACTGAACGAAATTAAAGTATTATTTAAGAACATGACGCACTGGTAAAGTTCATTGCTTATTTTTGGAATGGCAACCTAGATTAGAGCTTGGCAGCACCAAGCATCCGCACAAACTCCATTATTTTAAAACTAGAAAAACAAACAATCACTTCGCATCTAGCAACATTCCGGGACAGTCAGTTGTCATAAAACCCCTGTTTCGTTTTGTGGCTGCAGTGTTTGTTGTATCAATTTGTATGTCAATTATCAATTAACCCTCGTTGAATGATGGCCTGTTGATTATTAAAAAGCAGTGCTGCTGTGACTATTGATGAGCACTGCGTGAATTATGGCGGCCGGTGGCGAGGAGCTGTGGCGCGAATGCGCGTCCTGGCTTACGAGATGTGGCTTGATCCGAACAGATCATAAGGCCAACTGGGAGTCGAGCTCTATCCACGATTTGGCTTATACGCTGCGGGACGGCGTGTTACTATGCAACCTCCTGAACGTGCTGCAGCCCGGGTCGGTGGATATGAAGGACGTGAACCAACGACCACAAATGGCACAGGTAATTGTCTGACCTCAGTGTAATTACCCTTATCGCGTTGATCATTCAATCACATCTCACATCCCACTTAGTATTTTACGTTACGCGCGCCGTACGTACTCTTAAATAATTTATCATCTGTTATACATAAATCTGGACTTACTTCCTGCGTGTTTGGCTGATAACATGAATGGGCGCATAAATTAATTATGCATACAGTTGAATGGCTATGGAACGTAACAATATCACGCTCAATATATTCGTGACATTATCTGCATCGTAAAATCATGAATGAGATGTGTGTATTCATAAATTTGTAGCTATATATACTGTTGTATGAACTGGCAATGTCCAACCGAAGATGTTTAAAGAAAAAACATGCAATGGGACAATAGACACCAATTGACCTAGTCCTAAACTAAGCAAAGCTTGTACTATGGGTACTACAACAGATAAATAAACAACCAAGCGACATTTTTTTAAGACAGTGACTTATATTATGTTTGCGATCAGTAAATTTTACTTAGCAGCAGTAGTCAGTAACACACTCAGCATAAGAATAATAATACGAATGTTAGGTTTTGTGTCTTGGCTATTCACGTCTTGCCTTTTTCTGTATTTAGGGTTCCATAGTCAACTAGAAATCCTTATAGTTGTGCCATGTCTGTCCGTCTGTCTATCTGCGGTTGAGCTCAGACACTATTAGTATTAGAAAGCTGTAATTTAGCATGAATATACATTTTTTTAAGATACCTCCCATTGATTTAAAGTGGGGGTGATTTTTTTTTCTTGTCTTACCCTCTACTGTTCGAAATTTAAAATTCAGGATGGTAGTAAGTATATCAAATTTCGTTATGGGCGTTGGAGGCCTAGAGGGGCGAGGTAAGGGGCCCAAAGAAAATCTTCACCTTTGTGCCTTCATTAGAAGAGACTAATATGTTATTGATGTTGTTAAGGTGAAAACAAAAATTAGGGGAAGCTACAAAATAATTGATTTTCAAAGTGGGTGTTAGACAAAATAAGTTTGGGAACCTCTGATTTAACAATTGCTATTTCGGCCAAAACTAATATAAAGCTTTTCTCAAAAATTATGAAGGGAAAACTAAATTGGAATACATTTTCTCAAAATATATTATTTAATTTTCAATGCTCTCCCGCCTTTTCTCATTAAAAAAAAAACTGCAGGTGTGTTTTTCCACCGAAAACAAGAACATAACTAAAGCAAAGCATTTCATACACAATAAAAAAAGTTCAGAGTTCCAACTAAAAACTGATACTGGCCATTTGAGCTGGCTGTATAAGAATTGCCAACAGTTTTGACCAAAGAGTAAAGACACAATGTATACAGGGTGAGTAGCCAGGTGATTATACTGTAAATCAGGGTTGGCATGATTTACATTTTGATTTAAATCATGATTTAAACCATGATTGAAATCAAATGATTTTCTCAATAAAAATCAATGATTTAATCAATTCTCTTTATTGTCATAAATGTTGGTTAAAATTTGTTGCATATCGCGCGGCAGCCGGTTTTTGTAGTACTTTTTTCCGTAAAATGTTCCCAAATAGCATCTCTTTGGCGAGGCATTTTTTTATTTATAGTCGTTATTATAGTACAATCGTAGTATTATGTCGTTTAATACACGCAACAGCAATAACAAGAACAAGTTCAATGAAAACTGAGACTGAACGGAACAATCGAAAGCTTGTTTGGATATATTTTAGGGGAATTTCCCGCGCGCCGTTTACTAAACACCGAGCAGGGAATTCCCTTTTTCTCAGAGCGCGTTCCGTTTTACGCAAAACTTTTGTTAAAACTATGCCAAATGAAAAAAAAAATCGGATTTTATTAGGATTTTTTCAATAAATCGCGATTTACACTATTTTTTCAAAAATCGTGATTTTTTTCCAACCCTGTTGTAAATATGGGAGACTAGCTTATGCCCGCAACTTTGCGCGGATCTAAGTTATCGCGCGGTGGCGCCCTCTACCGGAAAAAAAGATATCCTATGTTGATCCTTAGGGTTCAAACTACCTATATACCAAATTTCATCAAAATCGGCTCAGTGGTTTCGACGTGAAAGCGTAACAGACAGACAGACAGTTACTTTCGCATTTATAATATTAGTAAGGATTATCAGAAAAATTTAAACTGATAGTAGAAAGTATGTTATCCAATGAATAACGCCATTAGTTTAAGTATGTACAGAAGTGTTTATTTTTGTTAAATGCATGCTATGGAAGAGCCTTGATGGTATTCCATTCCTGTACTGTAATTTGTCCACTGCTAAGATTCAGTCATTACTGCCAAGTGGCGTGGAGTAGGCGACCTTAGAATAAATAAAAAAACCGGCCAAGAGCGTGTCGGACACGCCCAAAATAGGGTTCCGTAGCCATTACGAAAAAATTAAGTAATATTTTTCTAAGGATTTCGTATTTTATACGGAATCTTCCAAGTATATTCTCAAGGAAACTTAGCCGTTATAGTTTTCCTTGAAAGTTTGATATACTGAGTACATTCCTGAATTTTTTCAGATTATTCCACCCACTGGTTTAGATTTTAAAGGGGGGGGGGGGGACGCTCGATTTTAATGAAAATTTGCACTTTAAAGTTGAATATTTCGCAAACAAATTACTGAATCGAAAAATCGTTTTAGCAAACCCTAATGGTTTTAAAATACCTATCCAACGATACCCCACACTATAGGGTTGGATGAGAAAAAAAATCACCGCCACTTTACGTCTATGGGAGGTACCCTAAAAAAAAATGTTTTTGAATATTCAATTGTACTATTTTGTCGGCATAGTTTACCTATATATCCGTGCAAAATTACAGCTTTCTAGCATTGATATTCCCTGAGCAAAGCCGCGGACGGACAGACAGACAAACATGGCGAAACTATAAGGGTTCTCGTTTTTGCCATTTTGGCTCCGGAACCCTAAAAATGTGGGAATCGAGTTGTTACGGTACCACGCCTCTGCGGCCAACCGGTAATAAAACACGAAACTCCACTTTGACATTGATTTGGAAGCCTTAAAAAATTAAGTTTCCATTTATTACTTGTGGAAGTAAATATAACGTCAGAACTTTTGACCTTTCTCATGAGGCCATACAAATCCTGATTGTTTAAGTTACTTTACCAACAAACTTGTAAAAAGGGCTAAGTTTCACCAATTTATGTGGGTTTATTAACAGTTAGCATGTTTAACAGTCAGTCATTTCCTTCAGTTAAAAAAAGTCATTGTCGTCCGTGTGCCATCCATAATATGTTATTTGTTTTAGGTCTCCAATCTGTTCCTTCCCCAAGATCAAAATTTCATAAACCGAACAATCTCCTAGCTCGTATGCGTAATGTCGTAACATCGACATTCGCAAAATACATCTTGCTAAAAACAGCAAGAGAAAAAAGTTTTTATTTACCCTGCGATATTTGTTTGTATGTTTGTTAAGTCGAGCTTAGACCTGGGAGAAAAATTGTGTAGTCGTGATTAGGGCTAGTACTGACGAAAGCATTGCATTTCAACTGCAATGTTACTGCCAAGTATGCCCATACATTTCAATTGCAGTTAGAGTGCAGTTGTGAAAAATCCCATTTATCTTTACTTGCCCTAATTTCATTTGCCCGAATTTCACTTGCCATACCAACTTTTGCCATAAAGTATATAGAACCGTGCTGTTTTCAGAATTTCTTAAATGTCATCATATAGAATGCAGTAGGTTAGGTTAGTTTAATATCAACTCTGAAGAAAGATTTTTGAGTTGAGCGCTTTTTTTTGAGCGCTAGTGCTTCTGGCGCCTGGAGTGAGGGTTTTCCGACAGCCGAAATATCGCTAGATGGCGTTAGTATCGTGAGGTCCGTTTGACATTTGCGTCGTTTGTGATTGGTTAAATAACTAAATGAGCCAATCGCAAGCAACGCTGAACGTCAAACGGACCTCACGACACTAACACCATCTAGTGATATTTTGCCTCTTGGAAAATCCTCATTGTTTTGTTTGCGCTAGCCATGCACCTTCATGAGGTGTCATCATTATCATCATTCCAGCCTATATACGTCCCGCTGCTGGGCACAGGCCTCCTCTCAGAATGAGAGGGCTTGGGCCATAGTTCCCACGCGGGCCCAGTGCGGATTGGGAACTTCACACGTACCATTGAATTGCTTCGCAGGTTTGTGCAGGTTTCCTCACGATGTTTTCCTTCACCGCAAAGCTCGTGGTAAATTGCGCACATGAATTTCGAAAAACTCAGAGGTGCGATCCGGGATTTGAACCCACGACCCTCTGCTTGAGAGGCGATAGGTCAAACCACTAGGCCACCACGGCTTCGACATGAGGTGTGCTGGATCTTTAATACATGCTTGTCTCTCCGTCCGCAGTTCCTGTGTATGCGGAACATCAAAGTCTTTCTCCGGACGTGCGAGGACGTGTTCGAGCTCCGTGAGAGTGACCTCTTTGACCCCTCCATGCTGTTCGACCTCTCCAACTTCCACCGCGTGCTGTGCACTCTGTCCAAGCTCAGCCAGTCCCCCAAGGCTCTGGCTAGGAATATCATGTAAGTATTGAACGAGTTAGATAAAATCGATCAACTTTTTCGTGTACCCCGTTGCCATGGTTACGCCCCTCGTTAACTGTTTAAAACTATGAGCTCCTGTTTTCTGTGGTTAAAAATTCATCGAGCGTACATTTTTTTCGTAGTTACAAGTGCTTGCAGGTGGTAGGACCATGTGCAAGGTCCGCCCGGATTGTTACCACCATCTTGCTCGCTAATCCTGCCGTGACGCAGCACTGTTGTGTTTCGGCGTGGAGAGTAAGACACTCGGTGAAATTACTGGCACTTGAGGTATTCCATCTTAGGCCTCTAGGTTGGCAACGCATCTGCAATAACCCTGGTGTTGCAGATCTTTATGAGCGGTGGTGATCTCTTACCACCAGGAGACCCACTTGCTCGTTTGCCTTCCAGTCGAATAAAAAAAAAGAAGTTCTGTGAAATAGTGTTGGAAATGACAGGAATTAAGACTTTTGAAATGTCAAAACATGTAGATCTAATTAGGCTTGTCCTTTCAGACCATTCTCTGCTCATCGGACTCAGTCAGAAGAAGACATCTACAAAGACCTGCAATCTGTGTAAGTAATCTTTTTATTTTTATTTAGGGTAAGCCTAATACTTTTTTTATAGGAATTTCGGGACGACGAAATCTATAATCATTAGAAAAGGTGTCTTAAAATTAATCCGAAGTATTTTAACCGATCGCTCCCAGCTAACAATCGTGGAAAATGTACTAGTTCGGTATTTCTGTTCTTTTAGTATACTGGTACGTAAGGGTCTCTCCAGACCTATCGATGAGGAAGCGGCTTTAAGTATCCGTTAAAAAACTCTTTATTTTCACGCAATAGGAGCTAAAAGGACGTCGATCAGCTCGGCGATGGGAAGACGTCTTTTTCACTCTTTTTTGCGTTGATTGTGGGGAGATCACCCGTTCCAATAGCCTTTCCGTTTCTTTTTGCTCATTCGCCACTCAAACTAGTCGCCACTACTTTTAAAAAAGCTCGTAACTTAAAATAGATAATTTTTCTAAGTGAACTTTATGCGCATTATTTGAAGGGTCAATTTTGTTGACGTATTGATTTGAGATACGAGATTTTTCAAGAGTAGTGACGATATTGGAATCGTTCGGGCGCTCGGCGTGTCGGTCAATCGGCGGTATTCGGGGTAGTTCGGAGCGATTCGGTTCGATTGCTCAGGCGAGATATTGTACCTAATACATGTAGTAAGAGCAGTAAAGGAGTTACTTAGTACATGTACTATACTCGTACAGGCCTGAATTTCGGATGATAAGGTTATTTTGATTGAATAAGTTCTTCGCTACTTAAGAAAGCGGTGACTTCCGCTCTTACATAAATCGCCGTGAGCACGAACTGCAGTACAACCTTGTCTCAGCAAGCCACCATTGTTTTCTTGAAGGAAGCCACTGGGGACGTTTATTTTGAAATAGTTCTGCAGTTCTGGTTTGCAGCGGTTTAACTATATGGAATGCCAATCTCAGTTGAAACCCAACCATGTGGTGAAATGTTCAGGCTTAATTTTAAGACACTATATTATGACTATTGGCGACTCTACGTTAATGTTGTTACTTTACTATTAAAATAACATGACAGATCACTGGAAAAACGTTAGGTAGGTAAATAACACAGGTTCATTTTTAATTTACCTATGTATAATTTTCTATAGATATTACCATTACTTATTAAAATTATCTACAAAGCACTTATGACAGGAACTGGTGACGCGCCCTATCGTTCTGCGAAAGTATGTGAACACTATGTCATGAGTTTTATTTACAGTGCTTTCTTGATTTATCCGTATTTTTACTTTATTTAAGGTTTTTGTTAATTTTAAGCATAACGTGTATACCTACAATTAATGTTCGATTATACAATAATGAGTTGTGGTTACCGGTAAGTAATTAAATTATCATTTACTTGGAATGTTTCACTAAGTAGTAGTTGATTAATCATCTACTATTAATTATCTGTTGGTGATCGTTTTGCGAGTAAAAAACTACCTACAAGCAATGTCATATTTTTTATGGACAATCAAAACGCGACACTTCTGTAGATATTGTGTGGTAATAATGAACCGTGACGTCACTTGGGGGCCATCCATAAAATACGTCACACATTAAGGGGGGGGGGAGGGGTCAAGCGGTTTGTGACACAAGAACAAAATAATTGCAAATTTCATGGCAATACGTGTGACAAGGGGGGGGGGGGGGGTTCTAAAAGGGTCATACTAGTGTGACGTATTTTATGGATGGCCCCTTGTTAGCCAATCGTTTAAACTCAAATTTTGCTATAAATAAAAAAGTGACTGGTTGTCCGTGTTCAATAAAGTGTTTTTTTTTTCGACAGAAAAATCTGACCCGCAATTGTAGGTATTCAGTAATAGGTAATTTTGTATGCAGAGTGGGCTAAATTTTGTGCCGATTAGTAGGTATATTTTGCGTATACGTAATACATACAATCATACAAGCGTGCTATAGAAGCTTTGTATTCCTCTCAAGAAATGGTAGAAAAATATGGATAGAAAAATAATCTTGAGCCACGTCCTGTCATAAGTGCTCTGTGCGATTACCGCTCAGCGTCTTTACGTCTTTTCGTATCAAACAAAATGAATCGTGACCCAGTGTGGAACCTTATCACAGTAAAGTCATACTGTCGATGTATTTTACTGTGAGGACTTTCTGCGGAGGGTCAGGGGTCAGTGGTTTGATATTACTTACCAAGTAAGTCACTTTTAGTATAAGGCCGCGTAACCAACAAAAGAGCTTTGAGATTTTGCAGCTCGTATATTATAAACACACAGATATTTAATTTGAACGCTCTCCTAACTAAATTTTGCCTCTAGTCCAGTGGTTCTTAATTTTTTAGTTAGGAGGGACCATTTGACGAAATTTCCACCAACTGTTTGAAGGTATATACGATAAAAGTAAAATTGTAAACGAATGAACGGTTGCGACCGCTACTTGACTGGCGCGTCGTTTTGCCAATTCGTTGTTGATGGCTTCGCGGACCATTTAGAGTTCTTCCACCGGTTAAGAACCACTGGACTAGAGTCTAGTCAGATGCGCGGTATTACCCATTGTTGGTTATGCGGAATTGCAGTATCATCGACGTTATTACTGTACCGTGTAAATGTGCCGCCAACGGCTTTCACGTACTGTATCGAAACCTCGCTGCCCGCGAGGCCACCACTTTCGATTGTCAAGCGTTTGGATAGTCCAATGTTCCAAAGAGTTTAGGCTTGTGTTAACCCCTGGTATGCTTAAGACGACCCGTGTCAAATTTAAGGCTATCTTTTTTTAGGGTTCCGTAGCAAAAATGGCAAAAACGGAACCCTTATAGTTTCGCCATGTTTATTTGTCTGTCCGCCCGCGGCTTTGCTCAGGGGCTATCAATGCTAGAAAGCTACCTCCCTACCTACCTCAGTACCTACCTCTCATAGACGTAGCGGGGCGATTTTTTTTTTCTCATCCAATCTTGTAGTGTGGGGTAGGTATCGTTGGATAGGTCTTTCAAAACCATTAGGGGCATGCCACAACGATTTTTCGATTCAGTGATTTTTGCAAAATATTCAACTTTAAAGGGAAAATTTTCATTAAAATCGAGTCCCCACCTCTAAAATCTAAACCGGTGGGTGGAAAAATTTGAAAAATTTCAGAATGGTAGCAAGTATATCAAACTTACAAGGAATACTACGAGGGGTGGCTGGAAAGTAATCTACCTAACTAAGAAAGAAAAGACTAGGGAAGATGTTTTTTTTTTATTTTTCTATGTAATCCCCTGTGAGAGAAATGCACTTATTACACTTTTCAAATAGTGAAATTAACCTGTTAAAAATTTTTTTTTTCGGTTTATCGTCAAAATACTCGTTTACCGCAGACTTCATGTCCTCATACGTCAAAAATCTGCGCCCTCTCAAATCTTTCTACAGGAATCTGAACAGAAAATAGTCGCAAGGGACCAGGTCTGGGCTGTAAGGAGGGTGATTGATTTCTTCGAAGCCATTTTTGGACATGGCCAGCTTTGTTGTGCGAGCAGTGTGCACTAGGGCATTGTCGTGCAACAGCAAAATTCATTAGCTCAGTTTGCCTGTTTTTTTTTTCTTGTATTGATTATCTAAGCTGATGGTCTAAATTTGTGTAATAATCAGCATTCCTTGTAGTTTTTTTTTGGCAGGTAATCAATTAGTAAAATCCCACCCGTGTCCAAAAAAATTGATGCCATTAGTTTACCTGCCGATGGACGAACCTTGAACTTCCTCGGTGGCTTCTCATCTTTAAATTTCCACTGCAATGACTCCTGTTTATTTTCGGGATACCATTGCCTAATCCAGATCTTATCACAGGTTACTATTCTAGATAAAGTTTCCTCCTCCTTACCTCGACTCATTTCTATAAAGTCCTTACAACATCGAACTCTTCTCTCCATATCGAAAGAAGTCAGCATTCTAGGCACCCAGCATGCACTATCTTTGGACATATTTAAATGTTCGTGAATTATTATATTCACTTATTCCTTGCTAATCCCCACGTCTCTGGCTATCTCCCACAGCTTCACTCGCCGGGTCCTCAAATATATTTTTTTTACGCGGGGAACATTTTCTTCGGTGGCTGCGAAAATTGGCCGCTCAGTACAAAGATCATCTTTGAGGCCATCACTACCACACTTAAAATAGTTTTGACCAAAATTTGATGGTGAAATCAGACGGGCACAAATCACCAAATACAGATAACATACGCTGTTTTATCTGCGAGGGCGTACTTCCCTCTATAGTGAGGAATTTATAACAGCACATTGCTCAATTTTCTTCAGTTTCAAATTTTCCTGCGACATGGTGCGAACAATCAAGTGACAAAGGAGAACGAGACACCATAAACCAATGAATGTCCTATATTTTGAAAATAGAATAGCCAGTAAATACGAAATCATAGAGGCCAGATTTTTTTTCGCGTTATAAATAGGTGAGGTAGATTACTTTTCAGCCACCCCTCGTATAACGGTTAAGTTTCCAAAATGCGAATCGACGGCGCGTGTAAGATGTGATAGGCAGCAAAGTCTCTAAAAGAGACTTATTATGTTATGACGCGATGGCACAAACATCTTAAGGTGATTTTCCACTGGTGAGGCGAGATGACAATTGAAATTTTTATGGCGGCGCCCGCCGCGAGAATTCATACAAATTAGTGATGTAACGAATATAATTTTTTGAACATTCGCGAATGCAAATATCTGCTACCGACATTCGCGAATGCGAATGCAAATATTCAGTTTTTAGTTCTGGCGCCAAATTGTCTATGGCAGTTTCGTTCGAACGAAGTGCGTTTCGTTTGTATTTTGTTCCGAGAATTACCGAGTTTATGCGAACGCATCGCAAAGTAAATAAATAACACCAAATGATTAAGTGAAGACTGATAATGTGATTACGAGGTTAAGTTATTTTTTTTGTATAAAAATATAAGAAATTAATGTATATTTTGATTTTATTAACCTACTTTTATGTAATAATTGTTTTTTTTTTCTGATATTCATATTCGCAAAACATTCGCAGAAATTTTGCAAATGCAAATGCGAATATGCAAAAATATGCGAATATTCGTTACATCACTAATAAGAGTACAAATTTAAATTCTCGTCTCGCCTCGTCTCGTCTCTCCTCGCCCGTTTGAAAATCCCCATTACGGGGCGGGGTATTCGGTACAGTAATAACATGGCTATCGCCTGGAATATTCCTTATAAGTTTTAAGACAGGTTAGTTACCTTCTGTGTCAAGTTGACGGGTGACATTATTTACCGGCACGGATAATACCGACATGGAAATACCGACCCGATATTTCGTGTCCACGCCCATACAAAGGTGTCCAACTGGCAAGAGTTTCTATGGGCATGTACACGAAATACCAGTTCGGTATTTCCATGTCGGTATTGTGCGGCCAGGTTACCTTGTGATTTTCTGTATATGTACCTGTTTTCTGTATCGCCTGCTATTTCTGGTGTACAATAATGAGTTGTTGTACTGTATTGTATTGTAAATAGTGTCAGTGTCACCCAAGTTGGCCACACATTTAAACTCGCTGGCATCCCCGGATCTTTCGGTTTTTTCGGACCGGGGTAAAACCTTGATATTGGTGCCCCTCCCTTCAGTGTTTGAGAAACTGTTAAAACTGTCAATGAGTAGCATTTTTCTTGTTTTCTTCTTCATTTCTTGTCTCATGGATTTGGCGCCCCCATGAAACTGCCGCCTGGGGCAAGTGCCCCCCTTAGATCCGGGGCTGCTCAGTGCGCTGCTGGTTCTGTGTAGTTCCAGTCTAAACTCTTTGGTTATTTGGCCTCGCGGGTTGGTTCTGAGTAACAAGGTTGACGTCTAGTGCTATCCCGTTCGAACCGCCGAGACGCCACGACTGCCCTCACGCGATAACGCCCGACGTGCCTTGGGTCCAGTTCACGATACCGAGCATCTCGTGCGAGGAGCGCGTCGAGGAGATATACGAGGATCTGTGCTACGTGAAGTTCACGTCGGCGCTGCCTGAGGTGGCGATATTGTGACGTTTGTTTGCGTCGCCACTGACGATATGTTCATTGAGTACTGGCTCTTAATCCGACTGCTAGAATTGTATTCCGTTATCGCGATCTTCGTGGAAATCGCAAACGGCTGGAGCGATATTCAGCCGCACGAATCTTTCTATGGTAGATTCACAATGCGCAATGTCAAATCGTAATCGTGGGTGAACTCATCCCATATCACTTGTGTTCGACCGTTCTTGTCCTCTTCTGCTATTCAGTGTTTTTTTCGCAAGCGCAAACCGCTAAGATACCGGTAGTAAACCGATAACTTGTAAGGCCCACGTTAAATCTTGACTATTATAATTTGAAACTCACTGTGAATCCGGGAATTGATAATTGCCTCGTTCTGTACTAAATTTAGTACAGAAATCTGTATAAACGGTTGCAATTTCGAGCCCTACCGACGCTGTTTAGATAAATAAATAATAAATCAATCTTAAACAGCAGTTTTTGAAAGGCTTTGACTCTTGAACGTATCGTCAGTCTAGACTACAAAGCGTATGCTACGCGCTCGTTATTTATCAAGTATTATCCATCCGAAGTTGTCAAAATAAATGAGTATTTCTAATAAATACATTAGAGTACAAAATAAGTACGTTATACACTATTTATTATAACCTGAAGAACGATCGATATGCCTTGATAAATAATTCACCGGGAAGGGTTAAATTTTAGCCTGAAGGAAATCGCAAATTTAATCTTTGTCTCTGAAATCTCGTTTCAAGCCAAGCCGCTCTCAAAAGCAATTAAAATGTGGCGTGTTCCTTATTGAGATGTATTAATTGTGCGATTTTTTTCGCACGGTCCAATGTACACGACTAAATAGGTAGCATCCCCTTATGCAAACAATACCGAACGTCCTTTATAAAGTACAAATTATTCAATGAATAAAGAACTTTAAATATACACAAATGATTTCCAAAATTACAGGACATATAACTCTCATCTATGTTTTATACGCATGAGTTAGAACAATTTGAGGCAAACTAGGCTAAGCTTACTCAAACCGCATGGTTAGTAGTATAGTGCGTACATAGCCTAAAGGACTCCTAGCTTCATATTGAGAAGTCCCTCTTAGCTCCTGATGTTAAAAATATACCTGTTAGTGTAAATTGGACCGTGAAAATGAGGCTTTAAGAGTATTCCGCAGAAAACGCACTTACAACGCTGTCTCGTCTTTGAAGTGGGTCTGTGTTTCCGCGAAAAGCCTGTTTTGGTCGTCTCGCAAAATACATGATGAGGCCAAATTAAGGAAATAAAATTAATGTAGCAATACCGCCCCTAGTAAGTGACGCTTCGTTTCTGAGGGATATTCGTGTATATAGCAGTTTTATTTCACTCCGTTTTAAGTTAACTATGATCCCTTTTTTTGATGCGTGATTGCTTAAGAATAATGGTAGATTTGCAATGCAGGGGAAATGGCGTGAAATGGCAACGATTTCACGCGAGTTCCTTTGCATTGTTCTGGCTTTGTAGTTGTAGTGCGCACAAGGCGGAAAACGCTCGGCTTACCGATCGATACAGTTCAAATAACTATACCAATGCATTGTCTCACCTTAAAAAAAGAAATGAAAAATGTTTCGCCAAAATTAGAAAAAAATATAAGTACTATTAAAAGTACATTTAAATACACAATATTAGGTACAAAACCTACCGCGTAACAGTGTAAGTAGGTTCCCTTATTCAAAAATACATACATACAAGTCAAATTGCAAAAAGCACGTTTTTTAATAATTGAAATATTTGTGAATAAATGCAATAAACTAACTTAAAATAAAAAAGGAGTGTATTTTTCGCGGCTGTATTTTGTCAGCAGTCAGCCTGCGCCTAGGGGTCCCTATTTGTGCTCCGCACAAATGCCCCTGTGGCAGTGTCGTTGACCAGCTGGGACACCACGGACTGTCATGCACTAAAAGTGCCGGCCGCTTTTCGCGACACGCCGCCCTAAATGATATTATCCGCCGGTCTCTTGCTAGCGCGAACGTGCTAGATTGCGCTAAGGCAAATTGCGCACATGAATTTCGAAAAACTCAGAGGTGCGAGCCGGGATTTGAACCCACGACCCTCAGCTTGAGAGGCGATAGGTCAAACCACTAGGCCACCACGGCTTATTTAGCTTAGTATCTCACTCTATTTAGCTTAGTTCATTTGATTCATAGAAATAATTCATTTCATTCACTCGAAGTGAGCGAGAACTTACAGACAGACCAAGTTTTTTTTTTATCCGACTGGATGGCAAACGAGCAAATGGGTCTCCTGATGGTAAGAGATCACCACCGCCCATAAACATCTGCAACACCAGGAATATTGCAGATGCGTTGCGAAGCCTAAGATGGGATACCTCTAGTGCCAGTAATTTCACCGGCTGTCTTACTCTCCACGCCGAAACACAACAGTGCAAGCACTGCTGCTTCATGGCAGGATTAGCGAGCAAGATGGTGGTAGCAATCCGGGTGGACCTTGCACAAGGTCCTACCATCTGTAAAACCGTGATCTATGTATCTGTGATGAGATGAACCACCGTTCGTTTCTTTTCGTTTGCCTTGCCAGAGCGAGTGAGCTAGACTACGACACATTTGAACCCGAAACGCTCTAGTGATCTGATGAATGAATGATCTTCACTTTTGAATCATTCACTCGCGAGCTGCAGGTCTCTAATTGATGTTACTTCAAAATAGCTTCACGCCAGCTTGTTTAGTAAAATTTTCAAAGCACTGAACTAAAAAAAAGCTCTTTTTAAAGAGGGCAGTCCTCAGTTATTCCACTGGGTAATCCTTTTTGGACAACAATATCTTCAACAGTCCATTTTCAGCAATGAGGGCTTCGAACATGAAACTACCGTGAGACTCACTCATATTAAATGATATTATAAAGGATAACTCACGTCTTAAGTCGCGCGAGCAGAGCGGTGGCGCGTAATGCGCGTGTTGCGGCAACCGCCGAGTCGCGTGCTCCTGAGAAGAAGGGCTACGAAATAGCCCGAAACATGACGAGCTAAATTCGATTTAAGACGTGAGTTATCTTTATAGGGTTTCTTTACAGATAGGCTTGCCTTACGTCAGGATTTTTGATTCTTTGCTAGGATTGCGACCGGACTTAGGAATTGTCAGGTGTTTTATAAATGGCCTCATTACTAATACTAAATAAAAAACATGTTTTCATGATACACTTACATATTACAAAGTTTACACAGTTTTAATGAATTAAATGATAAATATATGTAGAAAGTTTTCAACAAAATGAATAATATTTTTATCAAAATAAATTTAAATAAGATAAATTACAGGTAAAGAGATATCAATATTTTTTTTTGCTTAAAACTTTAGTTACAATCTACACCAAGTATGCCAAATCTCTGTTAATAAAGGAATTGTCAGGTCGTTTTATTTTACATACCTAGCTGGTAAAAAAATGTTCTGCTTCTTATCCACAATATGTGCGTCTCACTTTTTAGCCCGGGTTTCATTTCTATCTCTCTTATCAATCCTGTGGGAAAAACAGACTGAAATGGGGAATGCCACACCTAACGAAAAGATCGCTGTATGAATCTTGTAGATCATTCAATTGCTCTGATAGTTCTGCCAGTGATAGTGGTTTCTCTTTCACAATGCATTACGAACGAAGGAGATGCCAGCATGAAAACAAATGAAGATTAAAACCGCAGAGGCGCGGAGTGAAGACACGCTATTTACAAATGTGTCGGTGCCGCTTAACCAAAAACAAAAACATTTTTCAATACTTTTACGCGCAAAAGATCAGACGGCTAGCGATAAAATATTGGTAGTTTAACGTAAAATTTATAGATAACCGACCCATTTCTCGGTAGTAGCCTTGTTTGCGATCGTTAGCGGGTTAGGTACGCGGAATCGGGCGATACGGTTTCGACGTCGATATGGAATCGCCGCGGGGAGAGTCAGAATAAGTCACACGGTCGGGATGGCACGCCGTTTCTCGTCTTGTGCATCTCTTTTAGCCTTTTTTTTACCTACCTCTTAGGGGTTTCGAAACGGTTTTCTTTTAGTCGGTCTTATTCTTTAAAGATTCGAGTTGTGTCCATTCGACATTAAAGTTAGAAACTCACTGACAGCGGAGGCGGAGCGGTGTGGCGCGGTGCCAAGGCGGTACCGGTTGTAATATTCGAGCTAACGTGAAAGAGATTACACAATATCGGGCTGTGTGGCCTCTTTCACGTTAGCTCGAATATCACAACCGGTACCGTCTCTGCTCCGCGCCATACCGCTCAGCCTCCGCCGTCAGTGGGTTTCCAGCTTTAAGTTTTCTAGAGGGAACCAGCCAAACTGAAACTAGCGAAAAAGCGCGCGAGCTAAAGCACTAGGCATAGACCACAGAGGTCTAAGGGAACCGAGGTCTAAAGGAGCCTCGAAAGTTTCTAGTTTTTTTTGCTCATTTTTGAAAATGCTTTTCTCTATGCAGTAGGTGGCGCTATGACATCACGGCCTTATTTCTTTCTCTGTATAATTTTGAATTTTAAACCCTTATATATAAATCTATAGGTGGCACAAAATTTGTTTTTCTGTTCGATAAGGGATCAATTATAAGTATTACCTAAACAGAATATTAGTAGGTTTTGACCCCCTTTTCCGGAAGGTGACCCGGGGCGATTGTAGCTGGGGGGATATTGTATCTGAGACGTCTGATAGCGTCCTTACGACGCCATGTTCGCCATGTTCATGTGTGTCACAGGGCTAACCTCTCGAGGGGAGGTTTGTCCTGAAGGGAGGCCTAGTGGTTATTTTTTATGAGTGAAACAAGTAGACGTTTTAACAATTTTTAATTAGATAAAAAATAACGACCTAGTTGACAAAAATAAATATATAGATCTCAGGGTAGTAGGTACAAGAGATTTTAAATGAGTCGGTTCTGACTATGACGCTTCCCTGGCCTACACTTCCCTGGAGTCGGAGAGAAGAACCCGGAGCGAAGAGGGCTGGCCACAACAGGGGGGCCTGGTCCAGCAGAGCGGTCGTCGGTGCCGAGGACA
The DNA here is from genome assembly GCA_037349165.1 of Choristoneura rosaceana. Lineage (NCBI taxonomy): Eukaryota > Metazoa > Arthropoda > Insecta > Lepidoptera > Tortricidae > Choristoneura > Choristoneura rosaceana. The sequence goes on along the minus strand of JAZBNJ010000006.1, from coordinate 3,394,733 downwards.
AAAGGGGCCTTAGGGCGGCACGACCAGCAGCCTGGAGATAGTTCCACGCCGGAGCGCCCAGGGTCTTGGACGAGCCAGGAAAAAGGTGTAGAACTCGGGACGATTAGGGCCGTCAGGGCTTAGTGTCAAGGCTTTAGTTAGTAGCCTTGCAGAGCTTGTGAAGTTGTGTAGCCGTACAGAGCTGGTGAGATTCTTAGCCGTAAGGAGCTTGTGAATTTCGTAGCCGTACGGAGCTTGTGAATTTCGCAGCCGTACGGAGCTAGTGACGTTTCTTAGCCGTACGGAGCTTGGTAGGTTCTTAGCCGTACGGAGCTGGGAAGATTCTTAAGCCGTACGGAGCTGCCCAAGTCTTGGGCTTATGTAGCTTTCAAGGAAGCTGTAGAGTGTAGGAGCTGCAATATAATGTAATTTTACAGCTGTGCTTCAGCTTTTAAGGGCGAGGATAATTACCCCCGGACACAGCTGATTGTCAACGCCCATAGGGGCGGGTTTTTGTTCCAAGCGTGAGTTGATATTTAATGTGTAGTGAATATGTGTTATAAAATACAACTTTTAATAAATAAATAAGTAAATAATAAATAAATATTAAATACATATTATTACGTAAATAAAATGAGATTAAGTAATTAATTACATAGCCCACCGCATTAGCACGCTGAAGTGGCAATGGGCTGGTCATATAACCCGAAGAACCGATAACCGTTGGGGTAGACGAGTTCTTGAGTGGAGACCACGGATCGGCAAACGTAGCGTAGGACGCCCTCAGACTCGTTGGTGCGATGATCTTCGCAGGGTGGCTGGCAAGAGCTGGATGAGAGTGGCCGGGGATCGTGCTCAATGGCGTGCCATGGGAGAGGCCTATGTCCAGCAGTGGACGAACATAGGCTGATGATGATGATGATGATGATGAAGTAATTAATTTGATAGAAGCTAAAAACTACGGTGGCGACCTCTAGAGTTCGTCTGTCGATCTGCTCAGAGATCCCTAATTGACGAAAGCGCCATCTAGTTTACAACGAGCTAACTAAAATGTCAGCGATCGCCTGTGCGCATTATGACAGTGTGTTGTGTGAAGACAGTCTTCTGGCGAACACAACGTAAAATGGCCGAGAAGAACATGGCGTCGTAAGGACGCCATCAGACGGCTCAAACACAATATCTCCCAAGCTATACTAGCCTGGGTCACCTATTCAGAAAAAATAAACCAAGTTCTAACCCCTCATGTTCACGTAAACAATGATATTTTTAAACTGTTCGGGTTTAATTATTAAATTGTTTATAGTCTTCAAAACTTGAAAAACAAGCAATTTAAAGAAACCTAAAGTACATTAGATTTACGTACATTTCATTTTTATTCAAGCGTATTATTATGTCATTAAAAATAAGCTAAGCAAAGATCCATGTCAAGAAAAATGTCAAATACATTATAATACACCGTATTGATCCATATCTTGCCTAAGGGTAAGTCAAGACGAGGCCTAAATATTGCAGTCACTATAAGTTTTTTTTTTGTGAATATTTAATTTATTTGCAACAAGCACTCCCCACGCGGGCCCAGTGCGGATTGAAATGAATTGAATTGCTTCGCAGGTTTGTGCAGGTTTCCTCACGATGTTTTCCTTTACCGTAAAGCTCGTGGTAAATTGCGCACATGAACCCTATGGCCCAAGCCCTCTCATTCCGAGAGGAGGCCTGTGCCCAGCAGTGGGACGTATATAGGCTGAGGTGAAGCACTCCCTGCAGGCGGGAAGGCTGCCTATTCTTATCTCTAACACATACAACAATATGCTGAGTCGAGTTCCTTTTCGACATCGTCAAATTTATTTCGTTTCTTTAAATTTTATATTATTATTTTAAGTTTGATGTCGAAATAAAGTTATGTCTCTGTCTATGTCTTTCATGTCTGTGGTAGTTAAACAAAAGAGTAAAGCCATAGTTCACTTTACGGTAATACGTTTGCTGTGGTGAACGATTAGATTAGCTACGATAGACGGAACTCATACATATTCTATGTTCCAAATATAACTGAACAAAAAGTAAATAAAGCTCACCTGCAATACGTATTGGCTCGCCGTTCGCACATTCCGATCACTTCCAAACGTAAAGGGCAAAGATTCTTACTTTTATTATTAGTTTTATGGAAATATATATAATTTTTAATATTATTGATTGGCTGTTCTCGCGTTATCATCAACTTGCACAGTGCAAAAAAATACAACGGCTGTAAAAGTGTAGGGTGAATTCAACTTTTGATATTTAAACTTTAGTAAAACAAATCTTGTCAAAAGGTAACCCCAACTACTGACTCCCCATGTAATGAGGGTTTTCATAGAGGCGAAATATCACTAGATGGCGTTAGTATCGTGAGGTCCGTTTGACGTTTGCACGTGATTGGCTAAATTTATAACTAAATGAGCCAATCGCAAGCAAACGTCAAACGGGCCTCACGACACTAACGCCATCTAGCGATATTTGGCCTCTGTGAAAACCCTCATTCAGTCGCAGCCAGCGCAGTTTGTGCCGACTGTAATGGAACTGCAATGGCAAATGTATTGGCAGTCGGCAGTTGGCAATTACGTTACAGCTGAAATGTTGCCCGTCTGTACTGGCCCTTATGGCAAATGTTACGGTTCAATATGTATAAAGAGTAATAATTATTATAAAGCCTCTTTATTTCCTTAATAATAACCATAATTCAGATAATAATAATTAAACAATAATTTCATAACAGTAAAATGTATAAAGAGTATTGGCTATTAAATAAATCTATTTTAATTTTTTTTTACCTATGTATAAGAGAAGGTGTTAATTAAATAATTGAAAACCTGAAAAAGTAGCTTGATGAGAAAAAGGTAAAGGCGAGAGGCGTTACCAAAAAATCGTACTTCCATCAAGATATTTCACGGTTTATTAAGTTGAACTTACGTAGGATGGCATGTAATCATGAACACCATCTATTAAATTACAGAAAAAACATGTTTACTTACAAAAATCTGCAATTATTTGAAAAATGTCGCGGACAGATTAGTGTGGGTAAAAAAAATAATTGGCCCAGGTACGTTTTATTTAACCTCTTTTATTTTACTTTTCCTTGTCTAAGACCCACTTGCACGTAAAAATAAATCTAGATTTAGTTGCTAAGCCTGGCCATTATGGCCACTTGCTGGAAATACATAAATTTCGAGTTAGCGTTAAGCTTAGTTTAGTAGTGTCAAAATGTACGGAACTGTCAAGCTTAAGCCAGGTTTAAATACGAAATCTAGATTTATTTTTCCCTGCAAGGCGGTCTTAAAGTTTACAAATGCAACATGCCGGTTTAAATATCTAAGCAAATGTTAACTTTATTTGGATAATTTAATTCTTTCAGTTTTGATTTTGTTCGAAAAACGGCCCAAACTGCAAATTACGGCTGTAGAAGTAGAAATCAAGTATAATAATTTACCCCCTTATTCATAAAACTTAACAAGCCTATGTTAACTAACAAATGCTTTGTCCCTTTCTAACAAATACAAATGTCGAATGTGCTTGTTACCATGGTAATGGTTAAATATATTATATGATTTTTCTAATACTTTGTTAGAGTTCATGTCCGGCTGACGCATGTGTAGAAGCCTTGTCCGCGTCAATTAAAAATTCCCGAACAACCTGTGCAGGCCGTTTCAGTCAAAGTTGCCCAAGCATTTGAAATATTCTGAATAAATTTTACAATACACTGCATGTTGTCAGATAAAGTGTTCTTATCCCTGTTAACTGGAACATTCAACATGTCAAATGAAGTTAATTTCTCCAAGACACTAGCGGCCTAACACTCTTTAAAAGATAATCAAGAATTGAGATAATTAATTACGTGCAGTATTTAAAACAATGTCGAAGTCTCAGGTTAAAAGCCAAAACATCTTTATTGGATTTAGGCTATAACAAACACTCATGAATGTCAAAAAACCTACCAAATATAATCTATCTCTGTGGAGAAGAATCCGTCAAGAAACTCGACGAAGTAGTTATATATTTTTATCCTACTAATATTATAAATGTGAAAGTTTGTGAGTGAGTGAGTGAGTGAGTATGTTTGTTACTTCTTCACGCTGAAACGGCTGGACGGATTTGAATGAAATTTGGCAAAAAGTTAGTTTATAACTTGAATTAAAACATAGAATACTTTTTATCCCGATATTCCCACGGGATAGGGATAAAATCTCGAAATAATAACCGCTGGGCTTAGAGTCATGAAATTTGGTATGTAGGTAGTTGAACGTCTGGAATAACACATTAGCTACTTTTTATCCGGATATTCCCACGGGATAGTTTTGTAACTAAGGGACCGAATACATCCCTGTTTTTTAGTTTACGCGTGCGAAGCCGCGGGTAAAAGCTAGTTTTATATATATAAAGGTTCTTAAGCAGCGTTTCCACTAATAATGTGCGGGATGTGTTGCGAGGGATGTGTTTTTCACTAACGAATAGAAACGCTTCATTTAGGTACACTTCCTCGTACCGCAAATCTCTTGTGGAAACAGCTGAGCGGAGTAAGACGTGGTAAATGAAGAGTTTCTATTGGTTAATCTATATATATAAAAGAAAGTCGTGTTAGTTACACCACTTATAACTCAAGAACGGCAGAACAGATTTGGCTGAAAATTGGTAGGGAGGTAGCTTAGAGCCAGGAGACGGACATAGGATACTTTTTATCCCGATATTCCCACGGGATAGGGATAAAATCTCGAAATAGCAACCGCTGGGCTTGGAGTCATGAAATTTAGTATGTAGGTAGTTGGACGTTTGGAATTACTCATAGGTGACTTTTTGACCCGATATTCCCACGGGATACCTAGGGATGAAATCTCGAAATAACAACCACTGGGACTAGAGCCATGAAATTCGGTATATAGGTAGCTGGACCTCTGAAATACTACATATGCTATTTTTTAACCCGATATTCCCACGGGATAGGGATAAAATCTTGAAATAATGACCGCTGGGCTTAGAGTCATGAAATTTGGTATGTAGGTAGTTAGCCGTCTGTAATAACACATAGGCCACTTTTCGACCCAATATTCCCACGGGTTACCTAGGGATAAAATCTAGAAATAACAACCGCTGTGCTTAGAGCCATGAAATTTAGTATGTAGATAGCTGGACCTCTGGAATAATAGATAGGCTACTTTTTATCTCGATATTCCCACGGGATAGGGATAAAATCTTGGAATAATAACCGTTGGGCTTAGAGTCATAAAATTTGGAATGTAGGTAGCCGGAAGTCTGAAATAACACATAAGCGACTTTTTGATCCAATATTCCCACGGGATACCTGGGGATGAAATCTCGAAATAACAACCACTGTGCTTAGAGCCATGAAATTCGGTGTGTAGGTAGCTGGACCTTTGAAATAATACATAGGCTATTTTTTATCCCGATATTCCCACGGGATAGTTTTATAACTAAGGGACCGAATACATCCCCGTTTTATTAGTTTACGCGTGCGAAGCCGCGGGTAAAAGCTAGTTAAAAATATATGCCTCGCAACACGTCCTCGCACATCTCTGGTGGAGTACGTTATAAAGTTAAAGTGTTTTTAATTGACACGTTTTAGCAAAAGAAGTCTAGTCTAGACGGACTAACTAAAAGATTTTTTTAAGCCGAAAACTACTCATTTGTTTTTTAGAGTTCATGTCAACAGCGATTCTGTAATCGTTCTCGCTCTAAATCATAAATAAATATTAAAGCTAGCGTTATTAATGAGACTAAATACGTTACGTTGTAACGAATATCAGTCAGCTTCTTAGCTGGTTCCCTGAATGTCTGTCATTATTCGGATCTGGTTATGATTTTATAAAGTAAATAAGACAGATGTCCTTTTAAGACCCTTGAATTTAATTCCTGGATTATATGTCGATGAACACGTTTTAGCTGGTTTTAATAGGAATGCTTGGTTCGAAACACCCTCTGAGGCATGGTAAAATGATCTACACCCATCGGTTTGTCGAGTTGGTTTGATGTTAGAAGTGTGTATTGAAATCAAGTTTAATTCCCATCACTGTTACAGTAATTAAATTAAAGTTATTTTTTAATTTTTATAAGTCTTGTGAAAAACATTTGCAATAGTCTAGCGAATGTAGATAAAAACGTGGTCTGACTCACGCTTCTAGCAATACGCCTTTTTTGGCTTTCGGCGCCTAGCCTTAAGTTTTCGGTGTGATTGTATTTAAATCTTTGGTTTAGTTAGATCGCCACGGATTTTATCATAATTGAGGCTTCTTGTGTAGTTTTATGCTGCGTAGTAGATGTAGTAGGTAAATAAGTAAATAATGAAATCTTCGATATAATTATAACATTTCGGCTTAGTACCGTAAGTTTTGCATGTATCCCACTGCATAAATAATAAGTTACTTTGTGTAAGTTTTTTGTAACCTTTCGTAGTTCTTTATAGCAACAATTTTACGCTAAACCGCTGATGTGGCATTTTGTGAGTTTTTCCAGTGTGTTTTTTCATACGTACTTACGGGCTTAGATTTGTTGAATTTTATTTAGTGACTAGTGAAATGTTTTTAACATTTTTAGTGCTATTTTAGACCTATTTTTAGTTTTGTGTTAAGTAGGCACCAGTTTTTTATGTCCTGAAGTTTTTTGAAGTTTTGCGAAATTGATGCACCTGGGTGGTCTTATTGCATTAAATGTTGATAAAGATGGTGCATAATTTTCGCTTGTTTTTTGTTTTTGTTTTCATTTCGCTCTGCATGGCATTTCTAAGGAAGAGGAGCTATTCAGAAAATGTTTGTCTTCATCTCTTTTAACCTAGATTTGAAAGAGAAATACGCTTTGACACTGGTAAAGTAAACCTTTGACTGGATCAAGTATTTAGTGTTTTTGATTTGTAGTTTTTTTAGAATTGCCCTGCGGAATGAACATGACCCTTGCAGCGTAAGAGAGCAATCTTTTTAAAAGTACTTAAGCTTTTTTTTCTTCGAAAACTTTTTTGCTGTAGTAATACGAGCGATACTGCCGGTTTTAAAATTTCAGTTTTAGATTTAGAAGTCATCTAAACGGTTTTTTTTTTCTAGTTTGCATGTAATATTTAATTTTATTAAGAGATTGTTCTGTATTGATGCAGCTTGTGAAACAATAAGCGGTAGCATAGTGCAGCACGAGGACACGTGTATGCAAACTACATGGATCCCGTTTATTCATGAAACTTTCTATTTCCTAAGCAATTCAAATGTTCTGGAGCGTATTGACACAGTTATGCTGGCGTGGTTGTCGGTGTGCAAGTTTAAAATTCCACGTAATCTAACGGTAACTAAGTAGCGATTTACTATACCTAGGACTTCCTACTTTACTATACCTATTTAGGGAAAAAAAATCTTAATTGGACGTAGTTATGCAAAAAGGAACCAACCCACACCTCCCCCCCAAAGTTTAGATAAGTATGCAACAAGTTAATAAAATGCACCTTCTATCAACTCGATAGAGTGCATTTTAGTAATTTGTTGCATATTTATTTCAATTTTGGGGGAGATGTGGGCTGGTTTGGTTCCTGTTTGCATAACTACGTCCAATTGATTGATTCACGCGTAACCTTACGGAGCTCCATATCAATGTACTGCACTAATCGCTTCTCCGTTAAAACCGTGCACATGAATTCTACTAAATATAAATGCGGAGGTTAGTAGTCGAGTTCGTAAACTTGTGAGCAAAAAGTTGATCAAAAATATCTGAACAAGACTCTATTTATTAACGGCGTAGAAGCTTGTGCAGATATTTTATAGACATATTATTAGATATTACTTTCGAACTTCGTATCTTGCCGTCCCGCTGACGCTTGTATTGTTTAATACGAGAGTGAGAGGGACGATACGAACTTCGATTTTCGAATTTCGTAGTAGCCCATGTGCACAACATACTTACAATAACACTTAATCGCAACGTACGGTTCTCTCTCTCCTGCGCGCATTGTCGAAGAACAAATCCGAGGCGTCTGAAACTCGCACGATCTTGTACATTGTAGCCATGGAACTTGGAACCATCGTGCAACGCAGAACCGGGTTTATAAATTGCGGTGGTTATGGCACGTTCCGCTTAAGCCTCCATTTTCCTTTTACTCCTGTCTATTCAATAGGGATTTGCGAGTAGCGAAATATTTATTCAGAACAAATATTTTCCTCGATTACGTAGATACTTCCGTGCGGAATGAAACGAATGAACTCTCAACTGTTGAATGTTAACTAAGCGTTGCCAACGAGATACAGCTTCGATTTTGAATACTTGCTCCTTAATGATCGATTTTCATCGGCCTTTATTTTTATTTTTTTTATTTGATTAGTGTTGAAGCATTTACTCATAATTTTCTATTAACACTGCTGAAACCAAGCGTCACCATTTTAACGGGTGTTCCCAATTAGGAAGACTTTAAAATGTTTCATTGTGTCATCAGGAAATGTAAAAACCTCCCCTTTTCCGCAAATACTGCTAACGGAAGTTGATTCCACAATTGAAGCATTGGCTGCAACAAGGGCGTATGTTGTAAAATAATAGTACATTACTCTAAAGGCCGGGAAGTAGGGGGATGCCGGCCAAGCAGATATAGATAGGGATGCGAGGCCGGCAATCCCACCTTCCGGCCGAGGCTTGTATAGTGCTTTACTTAAACATGACATAAAATAAAATAAAAAACAAGAAATCAAGCTGGCGGGACGCTAGTCTGGTCGCCGTGTTGTGTGGCTGCTGGCGCGGCGGCTGCAGGGCGAGTGGTGCTGGCGGTGGGCGCAGGCCGCGTCGCAGAGTGCGCGTTTAAACAAAAGTCGGTCGCATTGCCGGCCAGCGGCCTGCAAAGTTGTATGAATTTTCTTTGCAGGCCGCTAGAGTGACCGTGCGGGGTGCCGAGCCGCAGCGCCTGCAGCGCGATACTTCTCAGCCTATTATTTGTAACACAACGTCAATATTTAACGTCATGTTTGAGAAAAGTAATATACTCGTAGGGAACGCCCTTGTTGCTCCCAATGCTTCAATTATACTGTACGTGGCAGTAAGTGCCGAAAGAAACGCACAGTGGTAGACCGCCGTTCATCAAGATGATGTCGATGAAAGTTGGACTTTCGGTGGGCGGGGCGATGATGGAATTTCGCAGCAGGTAGCACATCAAACAATTCTTCGGAGCACTCTCCGTAGTAAAGCGTACGTCTCTTCGCATAGATAGGGAATCCAAACGATATTTGATCGAAAAAAGCCGCTGAAAATAATGACACCTTTTTTTTATAAACTAGTTTGTATTTGCACGGCTTGACCGACTTCCATTGGCTCTTTTTTAGGTACGGAACCCAACTCAACTAGGAACCCTTATAGTTTCGCCATGTCTGGCCTTCTGTCCGTCCGCGGCTAAGCTCGGAGACCGCTTAGTACTAGAAAGCTGTACTTTGGCATAACAGTCACGCCAACAAAGTGGTAAAATATTTTTTTGGGTACTTTCCTCTCCATAGACGTATAGAGGGGATGATTTTTTCTCGATTAACCCTATTACGATTGCTAATACGATTTTTATATTCAGTGATCTGTATGCGAAATATTCAACTTTGAAGCGCACATTTTCATTAAAACCGAGCAACCCCCTCCCTCTAAAATCTGCACACCGACAATCTACCTTTTGCATATTGAAAAACAAGTTTATATAGCTTGAAATGTGTGTATATCTCGACCTTATGGTTAGACGCTTCCACTAGCAACAGGACCACGGTTAAAAAAAAGTGGTCACGCTCTACATCCCGTGGAAAATGTGTAATGTAATTAACCGTGAACCATTTAAATAAAAATTATACGACTGTACTCGTGCTGTACCTATGTAATCGCTTAACACGCTGTTTGTGACCTTGACTAAATACGCCTGTTGACGTTAAAGGCCACAGGCCTGTGACACTAGCCTAACCCTCGCCATCGGTTCCTAGCATGTGAGTTTATTAATTTGTAACAACTTTATGTAGTGACACAGCAGACAAGCTGAACGATAAAGTCCTGAGGCCGTGTTGCCTGACGTTTCTGACGCTCGCGATCGCAATCAAATGACAGAGTTCGCATACAAAAACTGTCATTTCGTTGCGATCGCGAGCGTAAGAAACGTTTAATACGGCCTCTGTTCCATTAGTGGTTTCTTTTTGTTACTATAATATCTGGTAGGCCTAACCGTCAGTGATTAAATTAGGTAACAAGTTTTATGCGAAAACAAAAAAGAAATTAGTAATGAGACAAGTTTCTTTGATCACCATACTTTCATCAACCCGACCATAAATTGCAAGGAAACTCATGTATAACCTAACCTAAAAGTTGGAAAACCCCTGACATTGCCACTTCAAAATTCAATTTATCAAAAACGGCTGGACCTATTTTGATAAAACATGTCAAGAACCATTACTAGAAAGCCTGCTTTCAAATAAAAAACTGCATTCAAATCGGTTCACCCTTTTAAGAGCTACGGTGCCACAGACAGACACAAACAGACACAGCGATCAAACTTATAACACCCCTCTATTTGCTTTGCGGATAAAAAAAGGCATGCCAGGAACCATGTAGTCGCTAGCAAGGTCATAGGTGATGCGTATCAAGGTCACAGGTAGCTCGCTATAAAAGGCCACGTGTTCAGCTTCACCCCCACCCCGGCCAACGACGTCGGTGAGTACGCGAGCTACTGCGCGCGCATCCACGACGAAGAGATTTACCACGACCTGTGCGCTGTGAAAAACGCGCGCGACAACATCGCCGCCGCAGCGCCCGCGCCCGCCTTCAACGTATGTTTTGATGCTTCGACGGCTGGCTCCAGGGGGGGCTGCTACGAAATTCGAAAATCGAAGTTCGTATCGTGCCCTCTGTTCCTTTCACTCTCGTATTAAATTATATTAGCGTCAGCAGGACGGCAAGATGCGAAGTTCGGATTTTGTACTTCGTAGTATAGGGCCAGTTTCTCGAAAGTTAAGTCTAGTAATAGAAGGGTGTGGGTTTTTAGGTCGCATGAGAAAATGAAACAAAACACTAATATTATTAGACCATATGCTCAGAGAAATGGGGCCCTGAGGACGTATTGCCTAACGTTTATGACGCTCGCGATCGCAAACAAATGACAGTTTTTGTATGCGAAATCTGTCATTTAATTGCGATTGCGAGCGTCAGAAACGTTACGCAATACGGCTTGGTCTGATCACTGAACAATAATAAGTCGCTATGGTTCGATATATATATAACGTCTTAATTAAAGGGTTCCGATAAATAAAATCAAGCAATTACCAAAATTATGAACGCGAGCTTTAATTATTATTTAAATTTCCTAAATACAAACATTTAATTTTTTTCTACAAGCTTAGGTATTTAACCTATCAAAATAAAGTTGAAACCGGAAGGTATGGACCAGATTCGTCCTATAGACAAATCAGAATAAAAAATTAACAACACAAATGTGAGCGCTGTGTGTTAACGGTGTCCAAACGAGCAGAAGCGTATTATGTCTCTTGTCCGTAGCTCTAACGCAGTGACGTGCCCGATCTAACCACCACTGATGACCATCTCTTTCTAGCCTCGTCTTATACCGTGTGACAGAAAGATGTCGCGAAAATGATTGCGATTCCGAGCGTGATAGACAATAAGGCCTCAACATCAAACCTACTGTCACCTGAGGCCTTACCACCCTAAAAAAGGAGGACTCTTTTGTTATACTTATCTGACTTTACTAGTAGGTATAGACTTGTTTAGTCCTACAATGTAAACGTACGTTTTATCTGGGTATTTCTCCACTGAATGGAAAAATGGAACAGTCCCGTGCCAACTTTCTCTTCAAATCATTATGAATTGAACAGTAAAAATGGTTTTGCACCAATACTACAGTTTTGTGTAGACTTAAAAAATTGTATGCACTAATGTCGAACTTATTTTTATATTAATCATTATCAGGCAACAGGTTAATATCTAAAATGACATGCATGCTAATCATCTTTATAACACATGGCTAATATTACGTGATACTCTAGGTTGGGGACGTCAGGGGACTGTTTTTGGGGTGTTTGAAAAATTGTAATAAAATAGGTAGTTTTATTTTTGATATAATACTAGACAAGTTTAAAAATATGGTTGTTTTTAAAAACAGAAACATTTTTCTTTGACATTTATACACGTTTTTCCAAAAAAAGTCAAGTACATCGATTTTCCAATTAGTGGAGAAATACCCATTTATACTGTGACAAAAACGATTGACATCAAAAAAATGTACCTACACACAGCGCGTTTTTGGTGGTAATTTTAAGTGATGATGATGACCTACAATTTATTACTTCCGTCATCTCGTTTACGGTGTCGACTGCTAAAAGACACACGTTATATGCGCGCGCGCAGACGAAAGCACACAGACAAGGTGGAATGGTCGTGTCCAGACCCCTACATACTGTTGATTTTTAATTTTGATTTGTCTCACCGTAGATAATTTACATTGATCGTGATGAGATACAATGGCGATGGCTGTATCATTTTAATAGTGTACTACTTTTACTGTTTACACTGCCGCTCACGACGCGTCTGTTTTAATGCATACTTAATCCGTACTTAATCAATTTAATCAAATACAACGTGTTCATTTTGTTTTCCGTTATTAGCCTTTAAAAAGTTCTAACATTTCGACGTTTAAGTAGAATAAGTCTAGAGAAAATCTAATACGATGACCCACTTTCCAATTTTAGTTAGTAACAGTATGGACATTATAGAAACGGCATGAATTTCTCGCCGAATCAACAATAATGTTATAACAGAAATCTTGTGGCTATCGCCATTCCTAATGTGCATAGTAATCGGAACTCTCAATACAAATTGTCTAATACTTCACGGACGAGTTGTGAGTCGGCAATTAAAGAGTTCCGAGAGCCGGCCGTTGGATCACGACGTCGTTTTAGCGAGAAATGACGTACGGATTGCGATACATTGCCGTCGATAATCGAGCATCCGTTAATCGTAAACCAACGGCGCCGCAATGTAACGAAACCCATACTATGCTTCCCGCAGTCCAAATGAGGACCAATACGCTCTCCGGTAAACCACGGGTTGGTATCAGACATGCGACTGAACCACAGATATAAATTACACTAGATTATGCAAATGCATCTACTTCGCATGTCCGAACCCCGACCAAACGTCGGGGTTGGCCCCATACAAAGACTAACCGCTAACTGTCTAATCATGACTAGTGACTAACTGGAGCCCCACGGCGCGGGCGGGTGGCGCATTTGAATCGTTTTTGCGTGGAAATCGGGGAATTCACAACGCTAATTCGCTCTTGAGACGTCACATTAGATTTAAGAAAGTGACACGGTTGGTTTTCATAAATATTGATGTGTTTGCATTATCTAATATAATCTATATCTGTGGACTGAACGGCTAGTTTTTGCACGTACTAATTACTTGCTTTTGACGCATTCTAGAAAGGACCATGTGCATGTTCGTGTATAAAATTTTCGCATGCTTTTCTAATTCTAATTCCTATGTTTTCTCCCTGGATCTTTAGTCTCGAGTTCTGCTGAATTCTGACTCACGGAATCGTTTGTTTTAAAATAGGACTCTTTGTTACTTATGAACTAATGATAAAAGGAATGAATGATAAAAGGAATAGAAATAACAAGCGAGCTAAATGCACGAGATGCCTATTTGGCTAAAAATCCGTATTTTTTTTAAAACTAGTACCTAAAAAGAGTTAATTTCGTATTTTATATTTCAAATACACGACTTAAAAAAATATAAATAATATAAGTAATTTAATTAAAGCAAAGCCTTTAATTTGCCCAGCTAGCCTATATGACAACATGAAAATGAAAAAACATGAGCTTATTTAACAGCATGAGATACGAAAGTGCCGACATAGATTCTAAAAGCAAAACGCGTAGAAACATATTGTTAGTTTTTTTCGGTTCACTAATGTTTCTTATTTAACGTTGAGCAACCTGATTCATTTCGCAATTGTATAATGTTTCTGAAACTGTAAATATTTCAGGATTTTTATAAAACTAACCTAACCTGAAGGGTTCTACACGATGGCCCTGAAATAAATCCTGAAATATTTACACTTTTGGAGTTTGCGAAATGAATCAGGTTGTCAAACGTTAGTTGCGAAATGATAAGTTGCCCCCTTTTTTTTTATTAGTTCTTTGAGGATTACCGGCGCGCAGTTTTAAATTCAACTGTAAAAATTCAAATTTTATCAGAACGCGACTAGAATAATAAGCAAGCCTTTGTTGTTACAAAATATTGACCTACATCCAGGGAGGAACATAACAAACCTTTGCCGATTCTTCTAGATTGATTCAAAAATGTCTACGTTATAAACGTAGTTGTAACAGAGCGTGTACTTGAATAAAACTTGAGATAATTCAGCATCTGGGTCGTGTTGGACATAAGATGTGCCACTTTTTTAAGATTTTACGCGTTAACGCTTCAACAGAAACGATCTCTCGTTTATCGCATGTTTTTTAATTACAAAGCTTGTATTATATTAACACAATAAACAACAAGTTTTTTGTCAGTTGAGATGACGGGCACTGCATTCTGCTTCTGCACGTTCGAATAGATTTTGCATGAATTCAGATCTTTAATAAAGAGTATATATAGATAGATACATAATATTACATGTATATTTGCTTCTGCAGATTGCACTTAGTTTTAATACGTTGTTTTTTGACATGATCGCTTGCTAAACGCAGAAAGCTTTAGCGGGAGATCAATCGGTGCTGGTATGCTTTCTTGACGTCCTTTTCGTTATCTATTCAGCTGGAAAAGGACGGATACTGTCTATAACAGTCGTCGCAAAATTTTAAAAGTGACATCATAATAATCAAGACCGGTAGCGAGATATAAATATAGTAGTGCATACATACAACTTTTACATCGACTGAACAGTTTCGTTCAAGTAGCCAAAAGAAAATAGAGACCGCGTGAGTTTCATTGGTAAAACGAAAATATTTATTCTACCATTTCTTCTCTAAAAATGGTTTTATTTATCATCATCCCGGCCTATATGTCCCACTGCTGGGCACAGGCCTCCTCTCACAATGAAATGGTTTTAAATACATATATATTACTTTTGTATATACAAATAAAATGTAAACGTATTGCTGATTTCATTTTACCAATGAGGCTCTAGTGGCCGTTATTTTCTATTGAGTAGTATACATATGTATGCGCTATCACTAATGTCGCGAACTGGATGCCAGCGGGCAGCGGGGCGGGAAGCGGAGCGGCGAGCGTTTTTTCTATTCATTGCGCGCACTGCCAGGTGTCCACTGCGCGGCCTCTCAGCCGCTCAATGAACAGAGAACACGCTCGACGCCCCGCTACCCGCTCGCGTCCAGTCCTTTTCGATCTCGCTTCCATCAGTCTTCATTCTTACATGTCTACTTACACAACTTTCTTAATATAAAGCATACCTGCGCCCGGAGCGTTGCGAAAGTTGTTTTAATATAGTTATTGTTTTCCAGCTCGCAACATCATTGCACAACTTAGAGAAGAGGGACTACGTTATAAGGGAATTGGTGGATACGGAATCAAACTATGTCGACGTTTTAAGCAAAATATTAAGGTTTTTCTTGAAGCCTATGACTCCTTACTTAAAAGCTCAAGAGCTACAGGTCATTTTCTTCGGTATAAAGGTAATTTCTTAGATTATTTTTACGAGCTTTTATTTAGTTTCACCTCTCCCTTTGTCTGTAATCAAATCTTGCAAGTTAAATTCGACCAACTTCCAGTAGTTAGAATGACTTGAAATTTGGTATAATTATTTAATTTGCGTGAAAAATAATAATATGGTAGTGACATCCTGGTAGTCCGGCCAGGATCGTCTCCATAGGACGGAACTCTTCAACGGTAAATGGCATCGACTTGAAATTTGGTATGCAAATGTAGTTTGGGTGACAATACGAGTACAGTCAACAAAAGGTCATTTTTAATTCAAGGTTTTTTGCTGACTCTAAGCAAAAAAGCTTGAATTAAAAATTTTTTTTTAACAAAAACTTATTTGAGTAAATTATTAAGTAAGTATGTATTATGTTTTTTATGTATGGAAAATTGTACAGCGCCTCTACAAATAATTTACGCTGTCGCTATCGAGTACGGCCACTGTAAACTCATGGTAGTAGTACTGCTTTCCCCGTTTCCTCTTCCCATTTCGGGGGTGCCACTCAGTCTTGGTTCATTTCCCTCTCTTGTCTCGCATCATGTGTCCAGTCCATCCCAACTTTTGCTGGTCTTTGTCAGGATGTCAGTAAGTTTAATCGATTACAATGTTTTTTTTCGACAGGAGCTCCACGAAATCCACTCGGGCCTCCTTCGGCAGCTGAAGCTGGCCACGGAAGCCTGCGTGCCCGGCAAGGGCGTGCCGCGGCTCGCCGAGGTGTTTCTGACGTGGCGCGAAAAGTTGCTCCTCTACGGTGACTACTGTTCCAACTTGACACAAGCCCAGGACACGCTGAAGACTCTGGAGGCGAGAGACAGCGGCTTCGCTAAATTCCTTTTGGTAAGTAGTATTTTTCACTGCACACAACACCAATAGGGTATAGTATCCTTCCTTTACTATTATAAAGGTGAAAGTGGGTTTGTTTGTTTGTTACGCTTTCACGCCGTAACGGAGCGACGGATTATTGTGATTTTTGGCATAGAGATAGTTTATGGTCCCGAGAGAACAGCGCGCGATAATCGAATACCACGCGGGCGGAGCCGCGGGCAAAAGCTAGTAGGGTATAATATAAATAGAATACAAATTTTAAAAGAATTTCTTTGCTCACCCGCGACTTCATAATAATTATTTTAGTTCAATGATTATGGACCTCCACAAAGTAACGCCTGATTCAATAAATTTCAAATTTTCTCCTTAATAATTTAATAGGAAACCAGGAAATAAAGCGAAGGATGTAAAGTCACCAATATCGGTGGAAAAATAAGCAAAATATGGGCGATTGAAGCTTGGATACCATCTCTTTCTAGAAAAATGAAATTTAGTATGAACTTTCTGTGGACGTCGTGGTATATTCGTCACTACTTTAAAAAGAACTCGTAGCTCAAAATCGATAATTTTTCTGCGTGAACTTTATAGACATTACATCAAGGTTCAATTTTGTTGACATATTGATTTTAGATCCAAGATTTTTTTTAAGTAGTGGCGATATGACGTCAAAGTGTATGGCGAATCTCTCTGTCAATTTAAATCGTCCATATCTTCGTGTTACTTTAATTTTGTTCAAAAAATATTTTCTAACTTGGTTTGCTAAACAGTGAAGATATATTTGAACAAATACAAAAATGCTTGCATATTATCTATTGACCAACTCCCAAAGTGAGCTAATTTATTTAACATAACTTCCGAACGACGGCACCGAATTGAGTGATTATTTTTATTATCAGGACAAGGTTTGTGCTAAACAAAATTTAAAAAAAACGCGGGCAACGGGGATCAGCTAGTTTATAATATAGTAACTTTTTTAAAGCTGGGTAAAAAAAATATTAGGTACCATCAGCAAAATATATGGTCTACCACCATAAAGTTGATAATCGTTTGCATGTCATAAAACAATAATGCCAATAGACGTGTCTCTCGACTTAAAAGTTCGACTTTAGCGACATATTCATTTGATAGGAACTTGTTTAAAAATTGATAGACCACTTATTTGGTTGATGGTATGTACATCTACTTATAATTCAAAATATTGAACACGTGTTTTTTTTCTCTGCTCAGCTGTATTATATAAGAAGGTTTGTCACTAAACGCAATTCTCCGACCGATATCTTCCACAAATAAAGCCTGTAGCTATGTTTGGCTAAAGTATTAGTCCAAGATCCCATAGCAAAAGTTTTTGCCTGCCTGTTTATAGGGTTTCGTAGTCAACTAGGAACCTTTATGGTTTAGCCATGTCTGTCCGTCGGTCTGTCTATCCGCGGCTAAGATCAAAGACCGTTTGTACTAGAAAACTGTAATTTGGCATGAATATACATATCAGTCACGCCGACAAAGTAGTAAAATAAAAACATTTTTTAGGGCACCTCGCATAGACATAAAGTGGGGATGATTTTTTTTCGACTAACCCTGTATTGTGGGGTATCGTTGAATAGGTTTTTTAAAACCATTGGGGTGTCGCCATGATGATTTTTAGATTCGGGACCTGTTTCGAAAAATTCAACTTTAAAGTGTAAATTTCCATTAAAGTCGAGCGCCACCATTAAAATCTAAACTGTTGGATAAAATGATTAAAAACAAATCGGTTTGGTAGTAAGTATACATATCTAATTAACAAGGAATATTGTAACGGCTATTTACACCTAAACTTGTAAGATTCCTTACACAATACGAAATCCTTAGAAATAGTATTAATTACTTAATTTTTTCATAATAGCTACGGAACCCTATCTTGGGAGTGTACGACGGTTTTTATCATTTTCTCTTAGTACACATTTTCAAAGTACGGGCTGTTAGTAGTCTCTCAAGACATTAAGTGGCTGTTTCACCATCCATTGATTAGTTTTAACTGACGGTTAAAATGTGATGCCGTCTCCGTCTATTCGAACAACACAAATAGAGACGGCATCACATTTAACCGTCAGTTAACACTAATCAATGAATGGTGAAACAACCCCTAAAACTTGTTGTATGATGTTTTAGAATAACATTGAGAAATACATAATAATATATGCGAAAGGTTGCCCTTGTAAGATTTTTCGCCTACCATAGAAACAGTGTAGTTGTCTAAATTGAAAATACAAACTGAAATAAAGATGCACAGAAAAACCAGAAAAATAAGACCAGCACTGGGAATCGAATACGAACGCGACACGGAATGCCGAGGACTTGGGTGCGATTCCCAGTGCTAGTCTTATTTTTCTGGTTTTTCTGTGCATCTATATTTCAGTTTGTATTTTCAATTTATTTAAGTTTTACGGGATGGCCGTAAAAGTAAAATTTTTGGAATTGAAATAAAAATCCAAATAGATTCCAAAAAAAACAATCTTAGTGTAGTTGCCAACACGAGCAGAGTAGTGATTACGTTAGGATCTTGTCCTAGAAGGGGCGGTCGGCAACAAATAATTATGTCTCGATATCGAAGTCGTTTACTCAATCAATTACGGCCCTCTAATCCGACCCGGTTGTTTGTCTAATTGATACTCGTTAAGCATCACTAACGACGCCTTACTTTATCATTAGTTATTCAACTGCTGTTGCTATATATATATATATATATATATATATATATATATATATATATATATTTTGCAGGTGGTAGGACCTTGTGTAACCTCGTGTAAATTGCTACCACTATCTTGTTTGCTAATCCTGCCGTGAAGCAGCAGTGCTTGCACTGTTGTGTTTCGGCGCGGAGAGTAAGACAGCCGGTGAAATTACTGGCACTTGAGGTATTCCAACTAAGGCCTCTAGGTTGGCAGCGCATCTGCAATACCCCTGGTGTTGCAGATGTTTATGGGCGGTGGAGATTTCTTACCACCAGGAGACCCACTTGTTCGTTTGCCTTCCAGTCATATAAAAAAAAACTAACTACTGTTGCTAAAAGTTTAAGTTCACTTTTTAACAGTCTCTCATAACATAATATAAGGTAGTCATTATTTCTAATGAAAAAAAATGAAAGCAACCCCATGTCAACATTGAAAAAAAAAATATAATCTAGTTTCTTCAATTTACTTACCTAAACTTTTCTCTTACTCAATCTTATATACTTCAGTCATGGGAAAAAAAGCATTTAGGAAAATCTGCGAACGGAAATTTTACTACAAGGAAATTACGATTTTGGGGAAATGATCTAACCAGTCATATAGTATACTCACTAGAAAGTCCCAACCTTGATATTGTATAGCATAACGATTTATGAAAATAAATATTTATCATTTTAATTTTTTTTCATTTTCACTTTTATATATATGGAACCTTTTGAAAGGAAAAGTCATTTTGATTTTCGTTGTTAATTAATTCGATGTCACTGTGACGTTTACTGTGAAATAGTTCCATGGTGGCTCAAAAAGGCGTAACAAACAAACATAATCACTGTAGTTCTTATAATAATAACAAAGTTACAATTTAAGTATTTATTGTAATAAACACTCTGTGAACATTTCAAACGTCTACTTATCACGGTAAGCAACAAGATCCAGCCTTCTGACAAACGGACGAACTTCAAATATGTATTTGGTTATAATAGGGTTAAGAATCCTTCAGCATGGAGCCCTAAAAATTTAATTGCCTTGCTAAATGAAGAGCTTAAATCTAAAATCAATGCGCAATAATTTTGTATTTTATAGAGAAGAGGATTTAAGCATAAAAGCTGTTTAGTTATTAGAGAATTAACTAATTTTCCACGTTAGAATTTTTGCTATCGGAAAATTGAAGATAATGGGGATTATGACTGATGAACTGATGTACCTTTATGAGCCCACTCACTTCCAGAAACTTTCAATGTGCCCTAAGTATTTCCAGAAAACGATCTCAGATTATGAAAACGTGTGCCCTCTGCTGCCTAATTTAAGATTTGATTTTGTCTGTAGACAACATTTTACCTTTGTAATAAATCGTAGTTTGTAAAACGAGAGCACAAAAGGAGCCATTTTACCCGAGACGTTCCTAGAGTCACCAGAGCCGATAGCGAGAGTGGTTAGACACGTCGAGGGGAAAATGGGTTAAATGCTAGAGTTTTACACTCTGCTCTTCACTTTGTTTGCAAGGAGACGAAATAGCAACAGTGGAAACAATTTTATTGTTCACTTAGTTTTTTTTTTACCAGCCTGTATAGTGTCCCACTGCTGGGAAAAGAACTCCCTCTTGACCTCTACAACTCCTACTCACACTAAGAACCTTTTATTTTTTTATGCATTGCTATACATATAATTATATAAATGACTAGTTTTATATAAATTAAAAAATATTTTTGTTTTTGTCACAATCTTTTTGTTTGTGGCTGTTGACTAGCATTGCATTGGTGTCAGACGAATATTTTACTTTATGCATTAGACCATAAAAAGTCATTTTACGAGCATGAAAAGTGAAAACAACTTTTTTGATTACAGAAATGCCAAAAGGAGCACAGCGAGGGCCGCATACAGTTACGAGACATCTTATCTGTGCCGATGCAGAGGGTCCTGAAATACCACCTTTTGTTGGACAAACTAGTACACGAGACACAACCGGTGAGTTAATCTGGGCCCAAATGTGGGGCACAAACGAGTTATTTTTCTAGTGCGACCTAATTGATATTAGGTTACGAACTCTGGCATTTGATTTATTTGTCTGTAAATCAAACTGGACACAGATTTGGGACATGGATGACATAATTTTGAACACCCTAATGAAAAAGGTTGTTTATGTAATGAACATTTTATTTTTAAGTTTTCACCCACTTATAGTATTGATACGAAAATGCGTAGTTCTAATGACAATACTATATTATGGATTATAGTAACGTTGAACTGATGTAATGATGGAATCGGTAGCAGACTGTACACTGGTTATTCCAAGAGAGAACAAGTTCACTTAGCCGTGTTGGGATTTGTTAGATTATGAATGAATGAATGAATGAATAAAATTTATTTTGAAACAACAACAACAACAAAAAAGAAACAGCTTACAAATATCTTAAATCTAAAAATATATTGTGGCAGTTGTCTCAAAAATGGAGTCCACTCAGCATAAGTCGAGGCAGGGGGCCACGACGCTGATTTTCAGTGGGTCCTATATCCTAAAACTAAAAAACTAAAACTAGGTAAAACTAACGGGCTCTTATCTAAATATATCTGACTATACTCCATTTATCCTATCATTCGAAACTTAACGGTGAAATTTGCAAACGTTTTTAAATGAAACAATTAAACTATTTAAAATGTGTTAACTTCTATACTAAAATATAATAAATGCCGCTAATAAATGTACATGTAGGTATTTTTAGTCAATTTGTGTTCAAAATACCGAGAAGCGTGTGTTACAATTTGACCGTTAATCAAAATCCCAAACCAAATGGAGTATAGTATTATGTTTGTACTCGCACAGTCTAGGTTATAATAATATATCTGCGATTACCAAACCAGAAATCAGACTGACATAATTAAAAAATATAAGATTACTTGGTCTAAAGATAGCAAGTTTTTTTTAACTGATTGTTCTGGTGTGACCTGATTGGTATTGGATTACGGACTCTTGAATTTTAAAGTAACCCCGATGCATTCATTATTTTATACCACAGCTGCACAGGTTTGAATTTTTTTTGAACAATTAAACAATGATTTCCTTATCAAATGGCAAAAAATATTGAATGTACAATGAAAAAAAAAATGCTGTACAATGGTCACGTGAAATTGCTTTGCTTTACATTTAAAAAGAATAAGAATGATTATAAAATACAAATATTAATAAAAAATCAAGGCTCTGCATATACATGAAAATGTATATTATATTGAAAAATACATACAAAATAAGAAGCCAGATAGTCGGCGCTTTTTGCCGACTATTCGCCGACTACGATAGTGGCCGGTAAGTCGGCTTTACCGACTAATCGGCGGCTAGTCGGCACATCTCTAAAAATTAGGCATTCTGCAATTTAGGTGTTTTGAGACCAAGAAGTTTTGAGCTCTGGGAATATTGATAAAAAGGTAAAACGCAATTTAGAAGTTGTAAGCCCAAAGCATTCCTCGCAACAAATCCTCGTACATTATTGATGGAAACGCTCTAAAATTGGCCTGCTCTTGTTTATTGTAGAACCACGAGGAGTTCCGTGGCCTGGAGCGCGCGAAGGAAGCTATGGTTGATGTCGCCCAGTACATCAACGAGGTCAAAAGGGACAGCGAAGTACTAGCGCTTCTGGCTAAAGTTCAGGTGAGCACCCTAGATACCCTGCTAACGGTTGAAATGTGTTTTGCTACAACTGTGCTTACACCTAAGCACAGTTGCGCTGTCAGTAACGCGTGCTTCGTTACCGGATCAACATGCCGAAGTGGTCCGTAAAAAAGTGCAAAAATAATAAATTAACCACGTTGAAAATGGCATATTTTCATTAAGTACTAGTTAATACTTTTATAATTTAGTGAATTTGTGGCAAAATACGCCTTCAAACGAATTAAAAACATTATTGTTTCAAATTATTTTCGTTTTTTTATTTTTATCTTCATTTGAAACGTCAAAGCCGTCAATTTGTTACGAATGTCACGCGGCGTAAACTGAATTCGACTTAATAAGGATTGACTCAAGGTATAGTATTGTTTAACATCATCTTGCCTGCGACCGAAAGCGCGATGTTCTTATTTTGTAATGTCATAACCGCCAATCGCGCGCACTCGAAATAACACCTTAACTTTCATAACATAAGGTTGCATTAAAAAAACTTTATTCCCCAAAAATCACGAAATTTTTAGACTGTTTTCAGATTCTGCTCTATATCTCCTAATCCATGCAATTTGTATCAAAAGTTACTTCAAACGCGTCTACGGGCCAGTCAAATTTTTTACCGATAATATTCTGTTCGCGACATTTTCCAAACAATTGCAGATTTTTGTAAGTAAACATGTTTTTTCTGTAATTTAATAGATGGTGTACATGAATACATGCTGTCCTACGTAAGTTCAACCTATTATACCGTGAAATTTCTTGTTGGAAGTACGATTTTTTGGTAACGCCAGAGACAATTTGGGTAACGTAGTTAGGGTAAAATAGTTGATTGGCCCTATGCAGCTAGGCTTCCGTGGACAGTAGGCCTTAAAAAGCTGATTGACCCACCAGGAGAGCATAATCGACTGGGACGGCGGCGCCCTGGGCGCCAGCGGGGCCGGCCTCGCGGCGTACGGCCGGCTGCTGCTCGACGGCGAGCTGAAGGTCAAAGCTCACGAGGACCAAAAGCTGCGCTCGCGCTACGTCTTCGTGTTCGACAAGCTGATGCTGCTGTGCAAGCCTGTCAAGGTCAGTGGCGGACGGACGAGATGTAGTAGATTGTACAAGAGCATAAAACGTGCTATTTCTCCCGAGTCGTTGATATAGCCCGAGCCGTACAGCGAGGGTGGATAGACATGCCGAGGGGGAAATGGGTTTGATGCTAGAGTTTTACATTCTGCTTTTCGCTTCGTTTGCGAGGAGATGAAATAGAAACAGTGGAAATAATTGTTCACTTGCTAGGTGCATTTTATTTTTCTTATCTCTCTGTGTTTAAAAACATACAAAAATGTCATTTTGTATCGAAAAAATGTGTCTATGGATACTAAATAATATGTATAGATGCCTATTTAAATTGTGTTGGTTTTGACAGCTGTTCCAAATTTGAAACTCATTAGATCCTGTAATTAATGAACATAAAGTTACTGTTGTTACCAAGGGTCGGAAAAACGCCCGTCATTTTGAAAACAAAACCCTGTTCCGTACAATAGAGACTGCCTTTTATTAATAAAAAATATTATTATGTATTTAATTTTTATAAATCCCTACTAATATTATAAATGCGAAAGTAACTCTATCTGTCTGTCTGTCTGTCTGTCTGTTACGCTTTCACGTCGAAACCGCTGAACCGATTTTGATGAAATTTGGTATAAAGATAGTTTAAGCCCCAAGGATGAACATAGGATACTTTTTATTCAGGTAGAGGGCGCCACCGCGCGATAACCTAGGTCTGCGCAGACGAAGTCGCGGGCATAAGCTAGTTTATTAATATATCGGATAATAGTTGCAAGTTTTCACATCTATCTGAAAACTTTAGCAATGGAATACGTACAAGGCCCAAATCCAATACTAATATTATAAATGCTAAAGTGTGTATTTGTATGTTTGCCTGTCTTTCACGCTGTAATGGATAGTTTATGGGCCAGAGAGTGACATAGGCTACTTTTAATCACGGAAAAATGCCCCGAGGAAACAGCGCGCGCTAACTGAATTCCACGCGGGCGAAGCCGCGGGGAAAAGCTAGTTTATTATACTTACCTACCAAAATTTATTTGTCTCTACTGAAAGGAACAGGGTTATGTTTTACTATTTGGCTGCCATAGTAAACTCTGTTATAAACCCCCTTCCAAAAAAAAACAGGGCACCTATGGTTTTTCAGATTTTTAGCCATTGAAGCTTAGAAAGTAAGCTTTCATACACATAAAATACGAAAACCATGGGTGCCCGTTTGTTTTGCAAGGGGGTTTATAATGCTGTCCATCTCCAACGGTTTTTGAATGATACAGGACTTTGATTAAAATAACGTGTTGGTAACAGGAGAACCAGTATTCGTACCGCGCGGGCGTCCCGCTGGCCGAATACCGCGTGCAGGACGGCAGCGGCCGGCGCACGCTCCGCAACGACGGCCGCTGGGCGTCGCACTTCTACCTGGTGCGCCGGACCAAGGACGCGACCTACACTCTGTACGCGCGCAGCGAGGACTGCAAGCGGAAGTGGGTCAAGGCGATCAAGGACGCCATGTGAGTTTTTTTTTTATTGGACTAGAAGGCAAACGGGTCTCCTGGCGGTAAGAGATCACCACCGCCCATAAACATCTGCAACACCAGGGGTATTGAAGGCTTCTCGTTGAGAGGTAGACAATATAGATGGCGCTAGGTCACTGCTTAAGTGACGAAGTAAACAGGCTGAGATATGTGATGCATAGGCAAATTCGTGTCTGTGCCGTTGACCAGCAGTGATGTAGCGGTATAGCACGCGGCACGGAATGCCGAGGACCTGGGTTCGATTCTCAGTGTTGGTCTTATTTTTCTGGTTTTTCTGTGATCTATGTTTCGGTTTGTATTTTCAATTTCCATACAAATTAATTGGGACATTTCGGAAGACATCTTATTTAAACTCAGTATCGTTCACTCTATCTACCTTCAAAATTTTACCCAAATCGGAGTCGCAAATCAAATGTACAAACTTTTTTAGAAATGCTCAAATAGGGTCCCATAGCCATAACGAGAAAATTAAGTAATGTTTTTCGAAGGATTTTGTACGGAGTCCAAGTTTAGGTATATTTTATACCTTAGGCTGCTATTTACTCTTAAACTACTAATAATTGTCACGAAAACTTAACCGTTATAGTTTTCCTTGAAAGTTTGATATAATATGTACTTACTACCATACAGATTTTTATTTAATTTTTCCACTCACCGGTTTAGATTTTAGAGGACGCTCAATTTTAATGAAAATTTGCGCATTTAAGTTGAATATTTTGCAAACAAATCACTGAATCGAAAAATCGTTTTAGCAACCCCGCAATGATTTCAAAAGACCTATCCAACGATACCCCACACTACAAGGATGGGTGACAAATAAAATCACCCCCACTTCACGTCCATGGTAGGTACTCCAATTTTTTTTTGTTGTACCATTGTACCATCTTGTCGGCATAGTTTACATATATACCTGTGTAAAATTACTGCTTCCTAGCATTGATAATCTCTGAGCAAAGCCGTGGACGGACGGGCAGACAGACAGGGCGAAATTATAACGGTTCTGTTTTTGCCATTTTGTCTACGGAACCCTAAATACGATGTTGTTTCAGCGACAACCTGGAGCCGTTGGGCTGTCGCAGCACGAGTCACAAGTTCGTCCTGCACACGTTCGCGAAGCCGGCCACCTGCCACCACTGCTCCAAGTTCCTCAAGGGGAGGATATTTCAGGTCGGTACCAGCTCTTAACAAAGGACTCCCCCCTTAGAACGGCTCGGTAGTTCAGTTTATCAGAGAATTTATAGGATGTAATGAATGACTGAATGTATGAACGATTGAATGCTCGACGTTCTTATCGATATATCTTATCGATATATATATCGGTAAAATTGTATATGTGAGAATGCATCCCCCCCCCCCCCCCTTGCCAGAAAAAACGAATAGCAACCGGTGAGCGACGATACCCTCTCGGTTCTAGCAAAATACTCAAAGGTTTTTTTTGCATAAAACTGACCGTTTTCCCTCTCACCTGTTGTACAGTACAGATGGAGCTAAAAATGTATTATACTGGTTTAGTAACAGCACAGTATATATAAGCTAAAGCAGTATGGAAGCTACGAAGTTACGATCGAAACGAACACACTCTCATAGGCCGTGTAGAGCGCGCGTCTGTGTGAGGTGTGTTCATTTCGATCGATTTGTTCGTAGCTTCCATACTGCTTTAGCTTATACATATATATATTTTGGTAACAGCCTATTAAAAGTTGTATATCGTCACTACTTTGAAAAAATCTCGTAAGTATCTAAAATCAACATATGTCAACAAAATTGAACCTTGATATCTATAAAGTTCACTCAGAAAAATTATTTATTTTGAGCTACGAGTTTAAAAGTAGTGACAATATGCGCCAGCCCTTACTCTGTCGTCCAGGGTTACCTCTGCACCGTGTGCAACGCGTGCGCGCACAAGGAGTGCATCGCGCTGTCGGGGCGCTGCGGCGGCGGGCTCGCGCCGGCGCCCCCTTTGCCGCCCCACCACCCGCAGCCCGACCAAGCCCTGCACTACTACATGTGGTGAGTGACTGCCTTAAACCACTGCATCGAAAATCAAAGCGGGTGTAATGAGGGCTATCGCGAATGAATTTTCCGCTAGAGGCGCTAGTGTAGCGTGAGGTCAACGAAATGTCAAATCTCATAGTTTTTGGGTGAGCTACGCGGGTTTTTTTATAATTAGAATTATTTTGTGAATATTTGGCATTACCTGAAATTAATTATGGCAATTATGCGATAAGGGGCAATGAACGTCTGTAATCTGAGACAGTTTTATCTTCCGAAAACTTTTGTCCTCCCTTTTTTCCGAACAAAACGGGATTACGCAAAACTGTGGTTGCTCGATATTTTTATGGTACTGTTTTAATATGTTTTAAATATGATTTTAGTCTAAACTTTGTTTTCACGCCCGTTATAATAGACTTTTAAAAACTTCACGCAACAGTGGCGCCGTCTAGTGAGAGAAAAAACGATAGCCCTCATTATTGTAGGACCAAAGGCCGTATTGCCTAACGTTTCTGACACTCGCGATCGCAATCAAATGACAGTTTTTATATGAGAAATCTGTAATTTAATTGCGATCGCGAGCGTCAAAAACGTTAGCCAATACGGCCTCTGGACAATGCTCGACCGATTTTGTACGACCTGATAATTTAATCACGTCACTTGGAACACGGGTCGAGCTTTATCACCCTGAACCGATATTGTTCAAGGTGCTATTGGACAACCTGATTTTGTACGATTTAATCGGAACACACTTTTGACAGCAAGCAATCGATTCTCACGATTGATCATTTGTTTTTCGTGTACACCGAATATCAATAAATTTTGTAGAAAATAACTTAATTTGGTTGGTGATGGTCACAATTGGACTTAGCACAACCTAACACAAATCTATGGTCATTCGATTCGATTGGATTCCGATTATAACGACATACAATAGGAGGTCTAGCATTAACAGGCCGAGCAAAAATTTGGACACCCTAATAATGCACGACCTGATATTGTTTTTTTTTTTTAGCCTATGTTTAGCATTAGAAAAAGGGTAAACAATCTTGTAGTCTTTTTATTAAAAAAAAAGTTAAAAAAAAATTATTGACTATTATTTATGATATCAGAAGCATGTCACTACCTTGAAAAAATCTCGTAACTCAAATCAATATGTCAACAAAATTGATCCTTGAAGAAATGAACATAAAGTTTACTCAGATTTTTTTTTTTGAGACACGAGCTTTTTTAAAAGTAGTGACGTTATGTCTTTGCTAATTGTTACTATTTGCTGTGAAGATTTTTACCTAATAGTGACGTCACAAGCCCCCACTCCGTAAGTTTGATGATCTTTGTCGATTTCTAATAAAATTGATAAACCAAAAAAATACGTGTCCCATATTTTTCCATAATCTAACTGTCGGACTGAATAGAATGTTATATTTGTCGTAAGATAGGACTTAGAGAGCCGGGATTCGACCCTGACATGATCAATGTGGGCATAACAAGTGGGATTCGGGCAGAGAATGAAACAATTTTAAAGAACTAACAAAAGTCCACTAATCGTGGTCAAGATAAAACCAAAACAATACGACACTCATTCACTGAAATCTTAGAAATGCAACTATCATAACGATTCACAATAATCTTAAGGAAAGCCTAGTTAATAAAGAAACGCGTAACAGTTCCTGAGACTGTCGACTCGGGCCAAACTTCTTTTACAAACTGACAATTGACGATCGCTTTTCCGGCGTCCAGATCTCAGGCTCTGTCAAGCGCGCCACGCATGGCAACACTGGCGTTTCGTAAGTGCTATAATGCCAATCCTTAATAAACCACGCATGGTAATGACCATACAAGGACAATACTCATAATCCTACTAATATTATAAATGTGAAAGTTTGTGAGTGAGGTGAGTGAGTGAGTGAGTATGTTTGTTATTTCTTCACGCCGAAACGGCTAAACGGATTTGGATGAAATTTGTCAAAAAGTTAGTTTATAATAATAATAATAATAATTTTATTTCGTGTAACTAGGACACATATTTTGTTAGTAATTTTTGCTTAGTTTCTAAAGATTAGTGGGTAACTTATAAACTATTAAAAACATTCTACTCCCTCTACCACAGTATCACACTGGTAGGGGAATGCAGTCCCTCACAGTGTGACATGTAGTCACAGTGAGGTCTGTCTGCTATCATGCGCAGGACGGTGTTGGAACTGCCCCGCACGCGGCGCAGCAGGGATGCGGCGCGCCCGCGCATGCTCGCGTAAAAACAGTTAACGCGCGCCTCCGCAAACATCCCTGATGCGCTACAGTGGCGAGGCAGTCCCAACAACGCCCGAAACGCATTATTATATTGGACCCGAAGGGCCCCCCAGGCCCGTTGCGTATAGTGCGCCCACAGACTGCAGGTGTAGAGGGAAGTGCAAAAAGCTCGAAACAACGTAACCTTCGCCTCCCTCGAGCACCCCGCAAATCTGCGTGCGATCACATTTGCCCGGACCGAAAGGGCCCTTCGCTCCCTTTCAATGTCCAGGTCATCCTTGAGGTCGGTCGCAAGTACATGACCTAGATATTTAAATTGGTTCACTCTGCTGATGGGAGTGCCATCGAGACAAATGAGAGGAATTTCATTTCTATCCTTGCGACCGCTCTCAAAGACCATGTACTGGCTTTATAACCTGAATTAAAACAGGATACTTTTTATCCCGATATTCCCACGGGATAGTGACGAAATCTCGGAACAATAACCGCTGGGCTTAAGAGTTATGAAATTTGTCAAGACGTCAATGAAAACCACGATTTTATTTTCGGGAATTTCCGCGGGAATTTTCAAAAATCGCGGAATTATAATTCGGCTGCTGTATCTAATGATTTACGCGTGCGAAGCTGCGGGTAAACACTAGTTTTATTTTTAATCCCTACATCTCTATTTGTCACGAGCAGGTACGTCGGCGAGATGGGCCGCGAGGCGGCGACGACGCGCCTCGAGCGTCGCGCGGACGGCACGTTTTTGCTGCGCGTGCGGCCGCATCCCACGCACCACGCCGACACCGATACGCACCTCGCGCTCTCGCTCAAGTCAGTACACGTACAAGGGTTACTCAAAAAAAAAGAAAGAAGACGTTTGTTCACTAACACAGAAGACACACATATACGGCAAAATATGCACAAATGAACCAAAATACTGATAATAATAAGTGCGGAGTTACATTTGAAATTTACCACGAGCTTTGCGGTGAAGGAAAACATCGTGAGGAAACCTACACAACTGCGTGTGAAATTCCCAATCCGCACCTGGTCCGCGTGGGAACTATGGCCCAAGCCTTTTCATTCTGAGAGAAGGCCTGTGCCCAGCAGCGGGACGTATATAGGCTGGGATGATGATGATGATGATGAATAATAAATCACACACAATTTTGTGTGTCCCCGCGAAAGTGAAACGTTTGAAGAAGTTGTCTCGTTGTTAATTTTTTTTTTATTCGACTGGATGGCAAACGAGCAAATGGATCTCCTGATGGTAAGATATCACCACCGCCCATAAACATCTGCAACACCAGGGGTATTGCAGATGTTACCTCAAGGGCCAGTAATTGCATCGGGTGTCTTACTCTCCGCGCCAAAATACAACAGTGCAAGCACTGCTTCTTCACAGCAGGATCAGCGAGCAAGATGGTGGTAGCAATCCGGGCGGACCTTGCACAAGGTCCTACCACATGCAAAATTGACGAGATATCTTTTTTAACCCCCGACGCAAAAGGGGTGTTATGATTTTGACTGCTATGTCTGTCTGTGGCACCGTAGATCTTAAACTGGTGGACCGATTTGAATGCGGTTGTGTGTGTAATGGCACTACTTATACCTAAAGGTCCATTCATAAGAGCTGCCAAGTTTATATGTGTGTGCGCGTGTGTATATTTGTTACTCCTGCACGCTAAAGTACCAAGTACCTAATATAGTTTTAGTGCTAGTTTTAGTCTTAGTCTTAGGTGGTACTTATTGAGCCAAAATAAATATTTCTTTCTTAAGTGGCTGGACGGATTTAAATGAAATTTGGTATCTAGGTAGCTGGACGAATGGAATAACACATAGACAGTCACTAGTCATGATTAGTCAGGTAGCGGTCAGTCTTTGTACGGGGCCAACCCCGACGTTTGGTCGGCGTTGCGTAATCTAGTGTAATCTATATCTGTGGTATCGAGTATTTGACGACCGGATGGCCGAGTGGTTAGAGAACCTGACTACGAAGCTTGAGGTCTCGGGTTCGAATCCCGACCGGGGCAGATATTTGTATGAATAATACGAATGTTTGTTCTCGGGTCTTGGATGTTCAATATGTATTTAAGTATGTATTTATCTATATAAGTATGTTTATCCGTTGCCTAGTACCCATAGTACAAGCTTTGCTTAGTTTGGGACTAGGTCAATTGGTGTCAAGTGTCCCATGATATTTATTATTATTATTATTATTAAACCGCCCCCCCCCCCCCTCTAGGACGGACAACACGGTGAAACACATGCGCGTCTGCCGCAAGCCCATCGATCAGGTGCCCCACTACTTCCTCTCCGAGTCCCGGTTCTTCCGGAGCGTCGTCGAACTAGTCTCGTACTACGAGAAGACGAGCCTCTCCGAGAACTTTGTCGGGTGAGTACGTAATAAGTGACAGGTGTAAAACATGATTGTATGGTTGGTTTTTTGGAATCTTTTTGTAAAATTGAAAATACAAACTGAAACATAGATGCACAGAGAAACCAGAAAAATAAGACCAACACTGGGAATCGAACCCAGGTCCTCGGCATTCCGTGCCGCGTGTTATACCGCTACACCACTGCTGGTCAACGACACAAATACGAATTTCCCTATGCATCCCATATTTCAGTCTGTTTTTGATTCATATATCGTCACTTAAGCAATGACCTAGCGCCATCTATACTGTCTAGCTCTCAACGAGAAGCCTTCAGCACCATCGGAACTAACCGCTCACCCGGACAAGAGATGTCGCTATTAAGCAATCAAATTAAGATTGTTTTTTTGGAATCTTTTAGTATTATTTATTTCAATTCCAAATTTTTACATTTACGGTCATCCCGTGAAACCTAAATTGAAAACACAAACTGAAACATAGATGCACAGAAAAACCAGAAAAATAAGACCAACACTGGGAATCGAACCCAGGTCCTCGGCATTCCGTGCCGCGTGCTATACCGCTACACCACTGCTGGTCAACGGCACAGACACGAATTTCCCTATGCATCCCATATCTCAGTCTGTTTTTGATTCACTTATCGTCACTTAAGCAGTGACCTAGCGCCATCTATACTGTCTTGCTCTCAACGAGAAGCCTTCAACACTCCATCGGAACTAACCGCTCACCCGGACAAGAGATGTCACTATTAAGCAATCAAATGAAGATTGTTTTTTTGGAATCTTTTAGTATTTTTATTTCAATTCCAAATTTTTACTTTTACCGTCATCCCGTGAAACCTAAATTGAAAATACAAACTGAAACATAGATGCACAGAAAAACCAGAAAAATAAGACCAACATTGGGAATCGAACTCAGGTCCTCGGCATTTCGTGCCGCGTGCTATATCGCTACACCACTGCGTCGGTGAGTGTTGGTCTTATTTTGTTTCAGGTTGTATTTTTAATTATTGTATGGGTTGTATGGGGAATATTGCGCAAAGCTCTGCACAGGGGGCGACACTAGCACTAACGGTCATGACAATGTCAGTTCTCTTTATTAGTAACAAAACTACATGATATTTTGGTAACGATGATGGCCGAGTGGTTAGATAACCTGACTACGAAGCTCGAGGTCCCGGGTTCGAATCCCGGCCGAGGCAGATATTTGTATGAATAATACGAATGTTTGTTCTCGGGTCTTGGATGTTTAATATGTATTAAAGTATGTATTTATTCTATATAAGTATGTTTATCCGTTACCTACTGTCCATAGTTTAAGCTTTGCTTGCTAGAAAAATTACAACGGGGGCGAATCTGTGTGCAACAGCTAGTGTAATAATATAATGCAATGCGATTTAGTTTTGTTTTCATTGCGTCATTTATTTGGTTTAAATTAAATGTCAACTACTTTAAAACCATATTTTTTTAATTCTAACCAAAAACATGTAAAATTTTAACATACAGTTTAGTATAAAAAAAAATAGTTCAGGTAGTTGACATTTAAATTAATTATTCTTATAAGCAGTATATCTAGTGCCATCCGTGAAGACGCGTGATTTTGTCAAAATTAGCCATTAATGACATTGTAATAAGAACCACGGCACGCGTCATCGTGAATGACTCTACAATACAATACAATACAAAGACTCTTTATTGTACACCAGAAATAGTAAGCGATACAGAAAACAAATACACAGAGAAAAAAAAATACACGGTAAGCAATAGGCGGCCTACCTATAGGTACAATGTAATTGAATAATTTTCGGGCATGTTAGGGGGCGTCCATAAATTACGTGAGGTGTTTTTTTTTTAATTTTCTGTCCCTCCCTCCCCCCCTGGTGAGATGTCGTGAGATTTTATTCAACCCCCTCCCCCATCCCAAAATCTCACGTGAGATTTTTCAAAATGTGGGTTTCTTACATAAACGCGTTGGATTGTTATTGTAAAAAGAAAAAAAATTAATAATCTTAATCGTATTACGATTACGCTTAATATTAAATCTTAAGCATGTACAATCTGGGTTAAATGGACCAAAATAGTATTATTTTTTTGTTTCAATCAGAAAAAAAATTGCGTGATATTTGCCGAGACCCCCCCCCTCTCTCCAACGTAAGATTAGATGAGATTTGACTCGACCCCCTCCCCCCCTTAAACATCTCACGTAATTTATGGACGCCCCCTTAACGATTGTTGTTTTTTTTTGTATTTTGCAGTCTCAACTCGAACCTCCGCTGGCCGTTCCGCCGCATCGTGGCCACAGTGCTGCACGACTTCCGGCCCATGGAGGGCTCTCAGCTGGCCCTCCGGCCGGGCGCCAAAGTGCTCGTGCTGAGCAAGGAGGGCGACAGTCGCGGCTGGTGGAAGGGCCGCGCTTTGGACAAGGTACGGACCCACGACGACGCAATGAGGGCTAACGTTTTTTCTCTCACTAGATGGCGCCACTGCTGCGTGAGGTTTTTAAAAGTCTGTTATAACGGCCGTGAAAACAAAGTTTAGATTAAAATCATATTTAATACATTGTAAAACAGTGTCATAAACATATCGGGCAACCACAGTATTGCATAATCCCGTTTTGTTCGGAAAAAAGGGAGGACAAAAGTTTTCGAAAGACAAAACTGTCTCAAATTACAGACGTTCATTGCCCCTTATCGCATAATTGCCATAATTAATTTCAGATAATGCAAATTATTCACAGAATTATTCTAATTATAAATAAACCCGCGTAGCTCACCCAAAAACTATGAGATTTGACATTTCGTTGACCTCACGCTACACTAGCGCCTCTAGCGGAAAATTCATTCGCGATAGCCCTCATACAGTACGAGGGCGCAGATATGAAATATGAAAGAGAGACAGGCAAAATATGTCAGAAAGAAAGGGAGAAAGAAATCAAAGAAATCACTGACGACCGGATGGCTAAGTGGTTAGAGAACTTGACTATGAAGCTTTAGGTCCCGGGTTCGAATCCCGGCTGGGGCAGATATTTGTATGAATAATACGAATGTTTGTTCTCGGGTCTTGGATGTTTAATATGTATTGAAGTATTTATTTATCTATATAAGTATGTTTATCCGTTGCTTAGTACCCATAACACAAGCTTTGCTAAGCTTACTTTGGGACTCTAGGTCAGTTGGTGTGAATTGTCCCGTGATATTTATTTATTATTATTATTTATTGCCACAAAATGAAACAGTAGAAAAAGAAAATCATATACTAAACCTAATCAGAAAAACAGTTTTTTGTGCACAAAAGGAGCGGATTCAGCATTTGCTGCGAGTGCAAGCGTAAGCCTGCATTGCGCAGCGCTGATTTTTGATTTGTGAGGTCATTTGCAGCATTTGTGCAGGTGGTAGGACCTTGTGCAAGGTCCGCCCGGATTGCTACCACCATCTTGCTCGCTAATCCTGCCGTGAAGCAGCAGTGCTTGCACTGTTGTGTTTCGGCGCGGAGAGTAAGACAGCCGGTGAAATTACTGGCACTTGAGGTATTCCAACTTAGGCCTCTAGGTTGGCAACGCATCTGCAATACCCCTGGTGTTGCAGATGTTTATGGGCGGTGGTGATCTCTTAACACCAGGAGACCCACTTGCTCGTTTGCCTTCCAGTCGAATAAAAAAAAAAAAGATTGTGCCATATGTATTAGCAAGCTAAATTTGATGCCATGCGATTAACGGATTAACTCTGTGATTAACTATTTTCCCTTCCTATTTTATTTGTGTGGGTTTTTAATGATATCATCACATTTATGACATTTTGACGTTATAACTGTAACCGTGCGAATTTTCACTGCGAATTACTTGATTTCAACTAATAAAATAAAAAGAGCTTTATTTTATTACTATCGGTTATTTGTTGCTATCGAAACAAGCATGTACCAAATTTCTTATCAATTCTACACATGGCAGTGAGTAATAACTCACTTGTAAAGAAACACAAATATATTCTTACTACGTAGTCTGGTGTGCGATGTGGACACCACAAGAGGTTGAAATACACACTGGTAGAGTCACCAGCATTAATATCTGCAACAGCGGAGCGTGCAAAAATATCTGACACGTCCTTCCGGCCATAGAAATAGAGTCGTATCAGATATTTATGCACGCTTGTGTCAGATATAGGTGCTGGTGACTGTACATACTTGTTACTTAAGGTGATATAAAAGCAGCCATCTTGACAGCTCTTTTGTTCAATACTTCTTTCATCTTTTTTTTTTAATGAAACTGGCTATGATTGACCCCTATTTCACTTGATGTTAACTGCAGATGAGGCCAAAGGTGTATCTCACTGGTTCAGTAACAGCCTATTCACTCTAGCCTTGAAGAGCCCTAGATTGTATTTATGCGGAAATACAGAGGACCGGAGCGAATTCCATTCCTTAGTAATTCGCCTTATGAAAGATGAAGCAGACCGCTTCGTGCGGGTCAATGGAACACTAGTTACATAAGGGTGAAGACGTTTCCTCGACGGGAAGGTGTATCTTACTCTAATCTAACGTTAAGTTAATGCTATCTCTCTTGTTTTAGGCTATCTATCTGTGTACGGCCATGCGAATGTCAAAATGTCATTTCATAACCACTTAGCCGATTTAGAATCATGTTTTCAAATTTAATTAAAAAATATGTTGTTGTAATAACTTTTTGGTGTTTGTTGTATTTTTCAAAACGATCGGGTTCGATTCCCCATCTGAGTACAAGTGTTGTTTTTATGAATGCAGTTGTTCTTGTTACTAAAATCGATGACATGTTCCTAAGAACAGATCTTCGTATGCCTTATAGTTTTAGACTTTCCCATACTGACCGATCTAAATGAGCCATCCTGTATATATGCATTCTGCATTCTGTATACAGGATATGTAATGTCGTTGATAATGATAAGGCATAATCGTCTATTTCACAAAAACCATATCGTAACTACTTTGGAAAAAACTCGCACGGTATGGTAATTGGGATTTTTATTTAACGGACATTATTATTTATTTTAGATTTTCGTAACACACGTTAAACATTCGCTGAAACTATCTTCTATATTTTTTATTTTTTTATAACATTTATATTTTCATGTTTATGTTATGCTACCGCCATGCGAAAGGTTTTTTGTCAGTGTTTGTTTCTCTTCAATTTATCAACCTTGTTCTTTCCTCACGTAACGCTTCAGCGAAAATTGGTTAAAAAAATCATTTTTAATACAAACTTTTTTTGCTAAATGTACTTAACGTCGACTTTAGCACTGTCACCCAAACTACATTTTCATACCAAATTTCAAGTCGATGCCATTAACCGTTGAAGAGTTCCGTCCTGCGCAGACGATCCTGGCCGAACTACCAGGACGTTACTACGAGATTATTGTACTGTCACGCAATTTAAATAAGTACGTCAAATTTCAAGTCGATCTGACTACTGGAAGTTCGTCAAATATAACTTGCAAGATTTGATTACAGACAAACATCGGGATAGTTGAAACTAAATAAAAGTTTGTAAAAACATGATTCTCTGAATGGAAACCGTGAAAAAACTATGTTTTTTGGATACAATGCAGTTGAATACCACATAATAAGCAGCGTCAACCTCCATGCTTTGCTCTGCTGTCTAAAGACCAAAAATATGTACATTAAAAAAAATACCAAAATATGATCATGAATTTCTTTTAAGAGCTATGTATAATAAATGTTATTAGTTTAAGTATTATAATGTAAAAGTAACTGTCTGTCTGCCTGTCTGTATATTACCTTTTCACGCTTCAACCACTGAACCGATTTAGACGAAATTCAGTATGGAGATAGTTGTATATTTTTTATCCCAGATGGATACTTTTTATCCCAGAAAAATGCATAGTACTTACCCGCGGGATAGCGATAAGCGAATTCTGCGCTAACAGAGAAATAAAATAAAAGCGTAAATCGGTCAATAAACTTTTTAGTGTATCTTGCTTGTTGCTATAGTACTGTCTCCTCGGTGACTTCTTTAAAGTATGATTTTATGAGGTACAAATCCACTAGATGTTTGGAGTTGTTTACTTCCAAACTTCTCGTTAAAAATTTATCTAAACAGATAAGAAAAATCTTGCATATCCCATTTTAGCGGGCCGCATTATTGATGATTTAGAATCCCTGATGCTTCCCCTTACCGCCTTGACCCCTTAGGCCCTAACTGCCCTCGAGATCGAAGTTTCCACACAGTTTATATAAATCGGTATTTTTGTAATTACCTACGGAATGAGAGCCCATTATAACAGTGTTTGTATGCCAACGTTGCAGGGCGACAACCGCTCCGGTTACTTCCCGAAGGACTGCGTGCGCGAGGAGCCCGAGTGCCCCGGCGCGCTCGACTGATGTCAGCAGTGCGTCGCCGAGCGCGACGCAGAACGGGCCCGCGAGTACGACGCGGACCTCGTCTAACTCATGAGAGCCTGGTACTTAGCCGCCACAGCGCTGCGGTTCAAGCCCCAGAGATTTCTCACCAAGTCCTTATGTCCTAGTACTTTGGCAGTGCGATATCACCTTTGGTTTGACGTGAAGAGGCAGGGACCTCGTATAACTTGTGACAGCCTGGTACCACGGCGGCGCTACAACGCTGCGGTTCAAGCCCCATACATTTCTCACCAAGTCCTTATGTCCTAGTACTTTGGCAGTGCGATATGATTGGTTTTACCACTTCTTTCTGTCCCACGGTATAAGACAAGGATAGAAAGAGACGGTAAATGCGTTCGCGAACGTCAGTGCGTTAGACAATATGGCCTCAATTAAGGGGATATTAAAAAAAAATGCTGTACCATATACTATGGCAACGCGAAATTACTTTTAGTCTAACGTAAACGGGCTAAGACCCTACTATGGTTTTGTATAGCCGCAGATTTCTACCAAATCTTTACGCTCTGGTACTCCGGCAATGTGATTATATTTAGTTTTACGTGAATTTCCGAGAGGGCTGTCGTGGGTATCTTCTAAGAGTCTCCCCACAACTATGGACGCGGAATCAGCTTTAACCGATCAAAAGACGCATGTCTACGCAGTAAAAGCGGAAAAACGTCAATCGGCTCGGCGGACACGAAACGTGTATCAATGGGAAAACATCTTCTTCACTCTTATTGCGTAAACATAAAGCATTGATTGGTGTGGGGAGGCCATAACTCCCTGGTATCTTTGACGTTATATCGCAACGGTTTTTTTTAATGACCACAGATTTTGAAGTACACAGATTACCCTCAAATAAATTTAGTGTAGATTAAATGTAGACTAGAATAGAGGGATTATAACAGCAGCAATTATGATCTGCTCTAACTCATGTTGGTGACAATTTTAGAAGAAGGAAGGTGTATGATAAGAGAAACTTGCGTACCTACTTGTTATCATCCCTCTATAATGTAATCTATTCTGTATTCCAAAATAATTAATTACATTTCGAATGACAGGACAACATAAAATCATGACAGAAAGGAACATGACAAAATTAATATAATAAAATTTTAATCGATATCTTTAATGGAGCATTCTGACATAACGCGATACGGGAGAAGCTCCTGGCATAAATGACTTCAATCATTAGTTCATATTCCCTTTTCGTCTGCCGCGCACGTTAAGTCCGTCCTGTGGAAACCATCGTCTATTTCAAAAGCTGCATAAAACGTGATGCACCTTGACGTTTCTGTATTATGAATGAATACACACAGCTCTAAATTGAAACGAACTGAGTAAAAATATGTGTGTCGAGCATCGCAAAGAAATTGCTCGCCGCGCACCCAGCTGATACACATTGAAACTAGTTTTTTCATTATTTTTTTTCATTTACTATGGCTATACAATGATGGTTTATAATCGGTGACGGTACATGATCTGATCACCGATTGAAAATCACCGCGTATACTCGAGATGGACAGTCAAGATTCTGCACAAAATATTTTTGTCTCGTGAATACTGGAGCCGACGTACGATGGCTTTATTTAACCTCTCGTATGCAGAAATTAAAAAAAAATAAAACATTTGAGTCTCATCTGTTTTAATAGCAAAAACTACTGCTGATTTTAATAAAAAAATAAACAAAAATATAGCTTTTGGTGCGGATCCGCGGCCAACATACCAGCTATTCAAAAATCGAAGTTCGAGTCGTTCCGTCCCTACCCGACGATACAATACGAACTTCGAATTTTGAAGTTTATAATATACGGTGTGTCAGCCATTTTTGAATTGAATCGAATGCGGTTGATACAATAATCCAACATTTGTTGTTTTGATTCAATGCTAAAGCAAAAACATATTCTAAATAAACTAATTTATAAATAAACAGTAGTGTAAGTTCGATGCAATCACAATTTTATGAATTGAATTATACAAATGCTTGTTAGTGTTAGAAGCATATTTTTAAAATACGATATGAGTATATAATCTAGTGTGTATAGAGTATACATAAGACATAAGTGTAGTTTTATTGAACTATTAAGTTCATTGTAACTTTTGGTCTCGTTCTTAAGTTATTTTGTCATGATTAGTATAAAAGGTGCGTATAAATGCTTTAAATATTAGGCTATTTGCAACGTGTTAATGTCGTTAAACTAACTAGATATTTAAATACGGAAAATCATCTTTTGAGGTTGTTTGGGGTTGAAAGCTCCTCAAATCTATTTTATAAGATTCATATAATGATTTCTCACACGACATCCAGTTATAAATTTGTTTATTTGCATGTAAAGGTCTTCATAATTATTTTATTCCTATTTAATGTAGACCAAGACAATATTATTTATACTTCTATTTAACCTTTTCGACGCCAACGCCTCATATAATACGCACCGCAGGTTCCACGCCAACGACCTATATAAACGTCCATTACTTGAATGCAAAAGCAACCTTCGTTCATTGTGTTAAGGTTCAATTTTAGGCATTGTAATGTAGAAGCCTAGCGTATGGGGATGTCTTTTGTATTTGACGTGGCGGCGAAAAGGTTAAAATTGGACTAAGAGCGGTTTAACACTACGAAAATCGAAGATCGTATCGCACCGTCCCTCTCACTCTCGTATTGAATAATATTAGGTCAGCGGGACGGCAAGATACGGAGTTCGAAATTTGCAATTCATAGTACTCGTATAGAGCCTGAATGTCATAAGCAAACATGCGTAGATAAAATCCTGACATTGCCGTAGTCGACTAAAATAACGTTATTTTGAAAAAATCTCGTATCTAAAATGAATACTATATCACATATTCACACCCATGCTAGTCACTGTGAGGTTAACGTATTTCGTCGTTTGATTTGAAAGACATACAGGCGCACATCTCAACTTTTCAATCAAGTTTTTAGTGGAGCTTGTTGCCATGGTAACGCCTCCTGAATTACTTATTAAAAGTAACATTTTATAGGGTACAAATCAACTAAAAGTTAGGAGTTTTAGGAAAATGCCTTCATGGCTCGTCTCCTAAGCGTATTAGTAGTAATCATTGCAAACATTTTTCTAACAAAGTGACTTATGTCTCCTGAGTTACGGGACAGAATATCAACAGTAAAAAGGTTGATTGACCTCCGACATGTGTTATTGGTATATTGTAAACTATATTCGGAATTGACGAAAAAATAAAATAAACGATAAATAGTCACTCCTAAATAAGACGGCAAAAACACTCAACTGTGTTTAAAACATGTTACAAATGGCAATTTCGCTATAGAGTGTTAAAACAGTTAATTTGCATTAGGTGTTGAATGAAAATTTTCAAATCGGACGACGCATTACGTCATCTTCTAACTGGTAGGATCGAAAGGAAATAGGTGTATTTCAAGATTATAAACGTTAGCCTCACATAGATCGAAAAATGTCTTAACGGCTTTGTGGAGACATTACAAATTCAATCTTATGACATGTGAAATAAAGTGGTTGTTTCTAGTAAATTTTCCATTTTTAACCCAGTGACTTGTTAGTGTAAATTAAAATAAGCTTAGATAGAAATTTACAATTTAACTCCAATCTACATGACAAACACTGTGCTCAAAATCTTCTCTCTCGTTTCGATTTTTTTCTCTTCCTCTCTAGCGATGAACGTTTAAAAGTTAGTAACGGTATATTGTAGGTACTCCCGATTTTAGCATATACAAACATACAGACACTCAATTATAACCAAGTGCCAAATATACAAGCCTTCAGATTTAGCTGCCATAAGAGTATGGACAATACAGTAGTCAATAGTTTCTCAACCGGGTGGAAATCGTCACTACTTTGAAAAAATCTCGTATCTTAGATCAATACGTAAACAAAATTGAACCTTGACGTAATGGTCATAAAGTGCACTCGGAAAAATCATACATTTTGAGATAAGAGTTTTTTTAAAAGTAGTGAGGAAATGTCCTCGCAAAACGCATAACTAATGCAGTACAGTCGAGGGCATAAATATACTTTATACCAAGGCGTCAAAAATATCTATACACTTTTATTCCACTAACCATAATGTCGATGTATACATATTTATGACATTGTAGCTGCCTTCGACTATACAGGGTGGCCCAATTAGATCGGTCAGTATGGGAAAATCTGAAACAATAAGACATACGAAGATCTGTTGTTAATAACCATGTCAGCGATTTTAGTAACAAGAAAAACTGCATTCAAACATTATAAAAAAAACCCTAATACTTTTTTTCAGTACGGGACCTGATCGTATTGAAAAAAAAAACTTATCTTTTTTTATTTGGATATCGATAGTGTAGAAGGTTTGCTAGAATGAATAAAATACATTGTTTTCATATTCTTTAATAATGTAATTTTTTTTTTTTTTTTTCAAAATTTCCGGGTTCGTTTCCCGATTTGAGTACAAGTTTTTTTTAATGTATAAATGCACCCTTTCTAACCTAAAATTTATTTATAAACAATCCAATAATATATACAATAATTAACAGAAATAAATAAGAAAAGAACTAAAACTAACTTACTCTAATCCTAAAAATATATATTTACAAATATCATCCAGGTCGCTGTTATTGGGCTGGTGCCCATAAGGCTAGCTGCGTTTTATCGTTGTATGGCAGCTTTTCTTGTTATTAAAATGGTTTCTAAAGAACAAATCTTCGAATGTCTTATAGTTTCAGACTTCCCATACTGACCGGTCTAAATGAGCCATCCTGTATATTTAAATAGAGCAAGATAGGTACAATAGTCTCATGAGTACCGTTATTTAAAATGAATGAGTGAGTCAAATATTAAAATATACAAAGTTTTTGAAAGATACTCAGGCAGTATAAAATGACTTTAATGCATTTGATTACGTTTGGGTTGTCCTACTGTAGATTTCATTATAATAGAACATGCAATAGTAGATTAGTGTAGTATCTGTACTTTGATCCTTTGTAGATTAATACTTTGGGATGTACATATTCAAATTATTAGAGATATATTAGCATATCAACGCAAAGCAAATAAAAAGTTAAATGATTACGTCATTTTTTTGCAATTTTTCACTCAAAATGTGTGAAAAATGTTGCGACTGTTTCATTTTTAATGGTTCCGTCACATCCGTCCGTCTGCCAGGGGCTTAGCTCAGTGGCTGATAGTGCAGAAGACTAATTTGCCGTCATTATACCTTACATGTTCACCACGAGGATAAAGTGAAATAATTTATAAAAAATATGTATTTATCTCCCCCACACAGTGGGGTTTTTCCCCGTGTAAACCCATCGTGGGATAGGTCTTTAGATGGAAAACGAGCAAGTGGGTCTCCTGACTATAAGAGATCACCAACGTCCATAAACATTTGCAAGACCAGGGGTATTGCAGATGCGTTGCCAACCTAGAGGCCTAAGATGGGATAGCTTAGGTGCCAGTAAATTCACCGGCTGTCTTACTTTCCACGCCGAAACACAACAGAGCAGGCACTGCTGCGTCAAGACAGGATCTATACGTTTGTTATGATATAATTATGTCTAATTTCGTTCAATTTTAGACTGTTTATTATTATAATGATATTTAAAAACATAACCCTCGTACGAGCAGTCGGGTGAAAAGGTAACTCGCAATTTTTGAACATAAAACTACCGTAGACTCACAGTATGACCGAATTTTATATACATTTT
The DNA here is from genome assembly GCA_037349165.1 of Choristoneura rosaceana. Taxonomy (NCBI): domain Eukaryota; kingdom Metazoa; phylum Arthropoda; class Insecta; order Lepidoptera; family Tortricidae; genus Choristoneura; species Choristoneura rosaceana. Next base: position 3,350,577 of record JAZBNJ010000006.1, on the reverse strand, counting down.
TTTTTTGTGTAATCCGTAAGTCTGAGAATAGGATGTAAACTATTTTTCATACTTCTACGCGGATAACAACTAGTAAAATATAAAAAGGGGAATGTCTCTCCGTAAAGCGTCTGTCTCTAGGCGTGTATTCTTAACTGGATCGCATTTTGTCTGTTTTTTTTTGTTTCGTGTCTAGATCGTGTAGCGCGGAATTTTTATTGGTACGGAACTTTTTAAAGAATAGTTACGTGGATTTACACTATCCGAAACTGATGTATGTACATAGTAAAGGTGAAATCGTCTGTGTTACTGCAATACCACGCAACTAGCATTTTCCATAAGTGTAATTTTCACTGTCAGAACAGTACAATGTCAGTACTGTTAGTGCAGTGAAAATTATATGGCAGTAATGCAGTAGTTCGGTATTGCAGTAATATCGACGAAATAATTTCGGCAGCTTACCCGTTGTTTTTGATATTGTATGTAGACACGTTCACACTAGTTACATCCTTCTCTCACTCATTTGTAAATACAGTTATTTATTCTTGTTAGTTTTAATTACATGTAAGTATTTTAAACTGCTGTAAAATACGTCGCCTGAGTAAATAAATATAGGAAATATAGATAGATCAAGGGCCCGTTGCACCGCTCTCGTTTAAGTTCCTGATATCTTATATGACAGAAATCTATGATGCCCTGTTTATTTTTTTCGATTAAACGGAGACCGATATTATTAGTATAAAATTATTACGGATATCTGTCATAAAAAGTATCAGGTTTTCGTCAGAACATGATGAAATAGGGCATAAGTTAAATGAATATAAAAATGTAGTTCATAAATTTCACGTTACGTACATTGTGTTTTGTAATATTTTGATTGTTTTGTATGTGTTTCTACTTTTTCTGAAACAGTGTATGTCAACAGGTATTTCGTAGTGAACCTAAAGGTCACAGCTTATTAGATCCACCCGGCACCTGATCAGCACCACCGCGTCTCGAGCGTTTAGTATTTAGTATGGGCATGCGCTCATTACATCAACTTCGTAGAGTCACCGGATCGCCTCACTCGCGAGGTGTCTACGCGCGGACGACGAGTAGACCACTCGGTGATAGCTCGCTGCTCGTACGCTTACCTAGCGTGAACCGCGCGCGGTCGCCGCGGCGCTCCCCTCCCTTATTTCATAACTAGCTTTTACCCGCGGCTTCGCACGCGTAAACTAATAAAACGGGGATGTATTCGGTCCCTTAGTTATAAAACTATCCCGTGGGAATATCCGGATAAAAAGTAGCCTATGTATTATTTCAAAGGTCCAGCTACCTACACACCGAATTTCATGGCTCTAAGCACAGTGGTTGTTATTTCGAGATTTCATCCCCAGGTATCCCGTGGGAATATTGGATCAAAAAGTCGCTTATGTGTTATTCCAGACTTCCGGCTACCTACATTCCAAATTTTATGACTCTAAGCCCAACGGTTATTATTCCAAGATTTTATCCCTATCCCGTGGGAATATCGAGATAAAAAGTAGCCTATCTATTATTCCAGAGGTCCAGCTATCTACATACTAAATTTCATGGCTCTAAGCACAGCGGTTGTTATTTCTAGATTTTATCCCTAGGTATCCCGTGGGAATATTGGGTCGAAAAGTGGCCTATGTGTTATTACAGACGGCTAACTACCTACATACCAAATTTCATGACTCTAAGCCCAGCGGTCATTATTTCAAGATTTTATCCCTATCCCGTGGGAATATCGGGTTAAAAAATAGCATATGTAGTATTTCAGACGTCCAGCTACCTATATACCGAATTTCATGGCTCTAGTCCCAGTGGTTGTTATTTCGAGATTTCATCCCTAGGTATCCCGTGGGAATATCGGGTCAAAAAGTCACCTATGAGTAATTCCAAACGTCCAACTACCTACATACTAAATTTCATGACTCCAAGCCCAGCGGTTGCTATTTCGAGATTTTATCCCTATCCCGTGGGAATATCGGGATAAAAAGTATCCTATGTCCGTCTCCTGGCTCTAAGCTACCTCCCTACCAATTTTCAGCCAAATCTGTTCTGCCGTTCTTGAGTTATAAGTGGTGTAACTAACACGACTTTCTTTTATATATATAGACTAGCTTTTGTCCGCGGCTCCGCCCGCGTGGTATTCGGTTATCGCGCGCTGTTCCCTCTGGAACTGCATTTTTCCGGAATAAAAAGTAGCCTATGTCACTCTCGGGCCCATAAACTGTCTCTATGCCAAAAATCATGTCGATCCGTCGCTCCGTTACAGCGTGAAGGACATACAAACACACTTTCGTATTAATAATATTAGTATGGATACGTTCACTCGTTGACCACGCGGCGTCCACCCGTAGAACAACAGTCGACAACGAGTGGACGCCGAATGACGAGGCGGTGCTGTTCGGGTGCCGAGTGGGTCTAATGAGCTGTGACCTTAAGTCTTAGGTGTAACATGGAGCGTCATTGAGTATTGTAAAATTCTTATTGTCATCACGAAGCTTTTATTTAATTGTACATATTTTAGTTAATTACTGCGTCTTGTGTGAAGCATTGTCAAATATCTACACGATAAAAATGGTAATTATATACACATAGGTATATATAATTATTATGTATTTTTGAATAAAAATGGAAATGGCTTTTAAAATAGTTTATAGACACGTGACAAAATATATATATGTAACATGTTTTTAACATGTCTAGAAAAGCTCAGACAGAAGCATGCCACTTCTTTAAAAAAATATATATGTAAAATCTATTTAATGTAATCTAATCAAATAAATAGTGCCACTTGAAAATTTTCTTCTATAAATGTTAAATATTAATAATTATATTTTAATAATGTAACATAATATGAATTCGATAACCCACCTTAGTAACTATACTGCCGTTTTACAGTGTTGTGACAAATAAAACAATAATTTGACACATCGGTTTTGTCCATGGCCTGTTACACGGGTAAACTACTTTAATACTCTATATACGGGACTAAACCCCTGATGCTTGCTGTACAGGGCTCAACTCAGTTACTTTTTAGTTTTTGACCCTTCGGATTGGACGTGACTTATTTCTAAAACTAAATCTGTTTTAATACAAATCGACTCTGTTTTGAAGGTGCACGTAGTGTGAGCACCTTGTATTTGTATCTCGCTTCTTAGCTGGTGACAATACCAATGTGTAAAGCGCACTCTTCATGCCAAAGCGAGATGGAAATACAAAGACACTAAATTTAGCACTTTTAGCTATATTTCGCCTTTCTTTTAGTCCTCATTGTTCCAATACTGCGACTCCCATCACAGGTTACAATTGTTTTGTGACGCTCTTGAAAAAATAGACTTGTGTATCTCTAAGACATGTGTGCCGGGACTACATGTACGGTCAGCTGCGGAAGTGGATGAGCAGGTGCCCAAAATGATGTACACACGACTCTACTGCTAAGATAATAAGAGTGTTTGGATCAGTTTGAGCACCACAACTGCTTATCTACTTCTGCTTCTGACGGTACCGTATCACGATGCCCCAAGGAGTGTTTGCTTTTTGAGTCCTGCTCTAACATATATTTTTTCCCCTTATATTTGCTGATGTTGACCCAAACTGTATAGCGGGCTTAACCCTTTTCCAGGCCACTAATAAAAAAAATAACGAATTCAAATGATTTTGTACCATATTGTATACTTGGCAAGGTCGAATATTAGTGTACATTTATGTGGTAGCTATACGCACAATGCCTGGAAATGGGTTAAAGCGAAAAATTAAAAATATGCATCAGAGGGGCTACTACTGAATTCGAAAATCGAAGTTCGTGTCGTACCGTCCCTCTCACTCTCGTATTAAATAATATAAGTGTCAGCGGGTCGGCAAGATACGAATTTCGAATACTGCACTTCGTAGTACAAGTACGTACTTCCAGGCTCTGTTTTATAAGGCTGGTTTTAGTGTCACGCGGACGTCAGCGCGGATCGCTCCGCACAGGCTGATCAGCCAATGGCTAATGAACTTCCCGTCCGCTCGGATAGGAAGCTCATTAGCCATTGGCTGATCAGCCTGTGCGGAGCGATCCGCGCTGACGTCCGCGTGACACTAAAGCCAGCCTAATACGCTCGTTAAGTAACTTACCCCTGTGTACGGCCAATGTTGCATTAAAATTTACATATATTGAAATCTAATAGACGTTACTGTGGGTATAGATATATATTTTTTATATTTTAGTTGGACTCGCAGACTTAAGAGAGTACGGTTTGTATTGGTGCGATTTCGACACTGAAATTTATATGGAATAGTTAGTTTTTAGAGGAAAAGGCATCGTTAAGGTTTGCGAAAAATGTAAATTCCTTTTTAAAAGATTGAAGTAAGAATGAGAGTTATCCTTATTTCAATATATTTCATATGTAAGGTGATTAATGTATTGAAAACCTCAGACACTACAACCGACTTTTTAGGGTTCCGGAGCCAAAATGGCAAAAACGGAACCCTTATAGTTTCGCCATGTCTGTCTGTTTATCTGTCTGTATATATTTAAAAACAATTTTACTTTCTTTTTGTGTTGAAATAGCGTCAGGGTTTTTTTTAATAAGTGGACAACTAAAAAATTGAAAAATGGACATTTTTTTGAGGAATGAGTAGTCTTGAGTCCAAAACCCGTTCTTATAAAGCGAAAACTATGCTTAAGATAAATAACTGTTATTTTATATTTACTATGGTATTTACTGATTTTACTGTTTAAAAAAGAATTCATTAATTTTTCATTGATTGAAACAGTATTTTAGTAAAATTAAAGAGTAAACTACGCAGAATGGCAATACACATTTTTACCTAATGGGTTCCTATGTCTGGTTATTTGAATATGAATATTAATTTTCTAAAATGCTAAAGATATTTTATTTCACCGTTGTGTGCCAAATAAAATAACATTTGAATGTAGTTATGGTTATGAACTACTGTAGATCAGGTTCAGACTCCCTCGATAACCATGTTCGTCCTTTCTCGGAGAGCGATTGTCCTCCAATGGACAGAGCCATATTTTTCTAAAAATCGAATCTAATCGTCTTGCTAAAACTGCAAGCAATTTAAAAAAATACATACCTAGTAATATTTTACTTCAGATTCCTCAAAATATCCCTATCATAAATCACACTGGGATCGCTGTCCGAGAAAGTATACCTTTACACACGTGCAATAGTGTATAATTTATTTTGTAGACGACTAAGGTGCTAACTATTTTTTATTTTACTTTTTACTGTGACAACAGAATGTAGAGGACATATTGCTTTGACTCTTACCACTGTTCTGTCAATTTCCAATCTGTAGTTTTAAGTTGAAGTTTAATGTAGATTTACAAAATAATCGAGTACCTATATGGAATACAGATGTACCGACAAGGAAATTAAATCACTACCCAGAGTGGAACCTTTGTGCTACTAATGTTATATTGACATTCCACCTTAAAGAAATTATGACAAAAAATATTATGAAAAGGTTCCATCCTGGGACGTAAATTAATTTCCATGACTACAGTACGACTAGAATGTTAATATCGCTCGGGGCTCGTCGGTTGTATTCGTTTTCTTGAAGATTCGTGTGAAAGAGAAAACTGATCTTCTGTATTTAGTTCCGAACGACATAAGCAAACTAAGTAAGCGCTGGCTAAGTAATGGTAAAACGGTACCTGCTAGATGAGCGAGCCTGCGGGACTACTGCGAATTACTAAAATCGACCGATCGTGCCGTTCCCGACACATTATATAATACGAGAGTGAGAGGAGCGGTACGATACGAATTTCCGTAGTAGCCCTGCAGTTTCTGTCTGTGTTTTAACGTCATCTGAAGGGCTACTACGAAACTCGAAATTCGTGTCGTATCATCCCTCTCGCTCTCGTATTAAATAGTATAAGTGTCAGAGGGACCGCACGACACGAACTTCGAGTTTCGTAGTAGCCCTGCTGATCCGATTTCGTGTCAGAAAGTGAAATTTTTGTTTAGTGTGTATTCACCATTATGATAGAGGCATAAAGGCAATGCGCGATTCGGAACGCAGCTGTCAAACTGACATTTGTGGAAGTTTAACCATCATTGTGAAGTCATAAGCAGCCCCCTGTACCACCATGAATGTTGTTTCTCATGTGATTATGTGAGAGTTGTGTTTAATTGTACTTGTATCTCTTTCGGTACAGGGTGCAGATGTTAAATTTAGTGTAATTGTATTTTGATATTATTTATGTTAACGTTTGTAAATACAATAATTATACAAAACATATCTCACTGTTCTGTAGTTAAGTAAGGCGGGATTCCACAATAAATACACGGTTGGAGATGTACCTATGTGTTTTTATTAAGCACCCACAAAGATCACGCTTATTTTAACGCATATTACTGGATTAGTTCTACTAGGTACCTATTCACTAACTAATCGGTCGATCGTAATATTCGTAAAAACTCGAGCCTTTTAGACCGAAATTTAAAGCCTTAGGGCCCGTTGTTTGATCAGTAGTTAAAAGTTAGGTACTAATAGTCAAATTTCCATTGAAATGTTTTAACTATTGTTATTTTTGCCATACATTTTAACTATTAGTTTGTTTAGCTAATGATCAAACAACAGGTCCTTAGTGTGCTTCTTACATTGTTTTTCAGAGACTTAAGCTCAGGACTGTATTTAACCATCCTAAAGTAGATTATCGTTTGCATGCCGTAAAACAATAATGATAATAGACGTGTCTGTCAACTTGAAAGTTCGACTTTAGCGACATATTCATTTGATAGGAATTTGTTTATTATATATTGATAGACCACTTATTTGGCTGATGGTACCTATGTATGAATGTGCAGGTCAACTCTTGCAAGTTGAATTTGACCCTTTTTTAGTAGTCAGATTTGAAATTTCATCATCATCATCATCATGTCAGCCGAAAGACGTCCACTGCTGGACATAGGCCTCCCCCAAGGCTCTCCACTCAGACCGGTCTTGTGCTTTACGCATCCACCGCGATCCCGCGATCTTAGCCAGGTCGTCGCTCCATCTTGTCCATTTGAAATTTGGCATACGTAAATCTAGTGACAATGCAATAATTGTAGGTCCAGCTAGGACCTAGATAGGAGCTAGGATCATCTCCGCAGGACGGAACTCCTCAACGGTTTAATAGCATTTGGTAATGTAATTTGGATGATAATGCAAGTACAGTCAACAAAAATGCAATCAGCAAAAATCTTGTATTAAAAATTACATTTGTAATAAAACTTATTTGTTATCTGAATAATGAATATAATATATATCTACGGTGAGCGTGTTCTCTGGGAGGCTACTACGAAATTCGAAGTTCGTATCGTACCGTCCCTCTCACTCTCTTATTAAATAATATTAGCGTCAGCGGGACGGCAAGATACGAAGTTCGAACTTCACACTTCGTAAAAGGGTCTGTTGCTGCTCCTACAGAGGGGGGGTCTACGAAATTCGAATATCGAAGTTCATGTCGTTCCGTCCCTCTGCCACTATACTATTAAATACGAGAGTGAGAGGGACGGTACAATACGAATTTCGGAGTAGGCCCTCAAAATGACTCTGGAGACGTGATGAGGATCCTTACACAACCCAGTAAATGTACGCAAGTAGTTTACCGTCATTGTCCGCACAAAGCGTTTTCGCTCTTCCTTCATCAACCGCACAGCAAAAGAGTGGAATTCCCTGCCTGCGACTGTGTTTCTGCATTTACTAGGCAAGCGTGCTCCATCGTAGGCCTCATCCTCGCTTTCCATCAGGCGTGATTGTGGCCAAACGCAAGCCTATATTGTATAAAAAAAAATGTGATGTGACCACGGTCAGGCAAAGCGGGTGGTGGGGGAAGCCGGAACCGAAGAACACTGTAATGGTAAATCAACCCAATGGCGCTAGCCTGAACAGATTGTATGGTTTTGCCATCGATTTAGAATACCCTAGACTACCCCTACACCCTACTACTACTACACCCCGCTAACCCTTAAAATGTGTCTTGATACAACTGTGCTTAAACACCTTCTAAATTGTTTTAGCAACCCCCCAATTGTTATCTATCCAACGATACCCCACACTAAAGGGTAAGTCGAGAAAAAAAACGCACACTTTACGTCTATGGGCGGTAAGTACCCTAAAAAACTTTTTTTTATTCTACCACTTTGCACGAGAATTACAGACTATTAAAGCATTTTTACAAAAATCGAAAAAACCACAGGCATAGAAAATAAAATGAAGATCTTGATTGTAAAATATCATTGATTTCTGTGATACTTTTCCTATAATATGAGGACAACGAAACCCAAAATTCAACCGTCCAAATCTTGAAAAGTCTACAGCTATCTCGATATATTTTAGCGGGAAGCGGAGAACGGGGGGGGGGACGGCTGCGAGTGCTTATGTCGCGAGCGATAAAGACATCAATATCCCAAACGAATACCTAACGCGGCCGCGCGGCCGGCTGGGAAACTTCTCTCAAAAGAGTCGGGTGGGTCTCCTCTTCTCTCTGGAAAAGTAACCGTTATTTTTTTTAACAAAATATACAGAGGCGTCATCACTATTTAAACGCTTAAATTGAAATGATTAGCTATCATGCTTATAGCTAATGTGAGTTTGTTTTGTCATTAATTTTTATTTCATTTTGTGCAACGTAAGAATATTTTTTATTTCTACTATTATCTGTGTACACTGATACATAATATACCTCCGTGAGCTTTTAAAAAAACCTTTGGATTTTAGAAACATGCTTCGGGTAAAGACAATCCCACCAAAAACATTACATGTAAAAAGCTGCAAGTCTCGCAACGCAATGCAGTTCTTGTAATGCTAAAAAGGTTTGAGATGCAATGTTATACCAAGTCGGTTATTTTTGTCAGTACCGGGGGGTTTCCATAGAACTCGATTTTCACCAACTTGCTTATTTTAAAACCATAGAAAAATACAGTTTATAGTTCTCAAATAAAGAGTAAACCAAATTATTTTTAAACACATAAATGACTTGGCCATCGCAAGGCTACATAATGACATAAGAATTATAATCATCAACGTCAGCTATTTCAAGTAATTATAATTAAAGATAGCGCTAGCTCCGGCCTTGCAGTTTGAGTGATACACATAATACGAGAATGACTAAAGGTTGAGTGCGATGGCCAAGTCATTATGTGTTTAAAAAATAATTTGGTTTACTCTTTATTTGAGAACTATAAACTGTATTTTTCTATGGTTTTAAAATAAGCAAGTTGGTGAAAATCGAGTTCTATGGAAACCCCCCGGTACTGACAAAAATAACCGACTTGGTATAACATTGCATCTCAAACCTTTTTAGCATTACAAGAACTGCATTGCGTTGCGAGACTTGCAGCTTTTTACATGTAATGTTTTTGGTGGGATCTCATCACTTTTTGTAGGCAGTTCTTTTTTTTTCGGGTACTACTTCTTGTAATAACGCACTACTATCTTCATTTGTTTATCCTTCCTTGTCCATCGTCCATCGTCCATCCTCGTCTATCGTCTATCGTCCATTCTCGTCCATCGTCCATTCTCGTTCATCGTTCATCGTCCATCGTCCACTATCATCCATCGTTCATCCTTGTCCATCGTGTGTCGTCGTCGTCGTTGTCGTCGGTCGTCGGTCGTCATCCGTCGTCCATCGTCGCCCATCGTTGAACTTCCGTCGTCCGTCTACCGTCTGTCGTCCATCGTACATCGTCCATCGTCCACCCTCCATCATCCGTCGTCGATCGTCGGTCATCGTCCGTCATCCGTCGTCCGTTGTCTTGTCCGTCGTCGGTCGTTGTCTTTTGTCCGTCGTCGCCATCGTCTATCGTTCGTTGTCCGTCGTCTGTCGGCGTTCGTCTTCTGTCGTCGTCCGTCGTCTGTCATCGTCCATTGTCCGTCATCGTCCGTCGTCGAACTTCCCTCGTCAGTCATCGTCTGTCGTCCGTCGTCGAACTTCCGTCGTCATCCATCGTCTTTCGTCGGTCGTTCGTCTTTCGCCCGTCTAACTTCCGTCATCCGTCGTCGTCCGTCGTTTTCTGTCGTCCATCGTCGTCCGTCGTTCATCCTCCACCATCCATCGTCCGCACTGGGCTCGCGTGGGAACTAAGGCCCAAGCCCTCTTATTCTGAGAGGAGGCTTGTGCCCAGCAGTGGGACGCATATAGGCTGGGATGATGATGATGATGATGATGATCCATCGTCCGTCGCCCATCGTCCATCGTCCACACTCCATCGTCCAACGTCCATTTTCTACCCATCGTCCATCGACCATTATCCATTGTCCAGTCCATCATCCATATTCCAATTTCCATCGTCCATCCTCGCGTCCACTCGCATCGCACACACATTCACAAACAAACGAACTTTGGTACTTATTACATTAGTAAGATAAACAATTTCATTTTAACCCTTAATACTCAGGTATTAAGACTCAACATTAATACGTATACAATACGACTACGTTCAATAAAGTCATTGCTGTGTAACTTTGTAATCGTTAGTATTTATATGGGATTACAAACTTACTTGTGCAGTTTATATAACTTTGAAACGTGACTGAAATTGCAACATTTTGGATTTTTTTGTGACCATGTAGGCTAAAAACTAACTATGTTTAAAATTTGGAGCTTGTGGGTCTGCTAGAAGTACCTTAGAATTATGATGATCAAAAGTCAGTGTGTAGGTATGTCAGTGACAAAACTGAGGAACTTTAACATGTGATAGTTCTTAATCTACGTGTTCGAACTGAATGTTATTGATAATATATCTAAGTCCCATTAGGCCCTATAGGTAACTGAAAATTCAGGGTTCTAGCTTTAGCCATAACAAAAATACAGGGTGTTGAAAATAGCCTGAATGGCTTCGAGAAAAGTATGGTACGGCCGTGTCTTTGTTTTTTTTTGCTCGACTTGGCGGGGGCACTGCCGTGCCCCCAGATGACACGCGATCGTGATATGCGGTGGTGTTCTGCTATCAACTTGCAAAACTTTTCAAAGTTACCGTAAAAAGTTATGTAAAGAATAATCATCAGTACAAAATAAACCTTACTCTAATAATATTACGCTACGTGAATACGGCAAGTCTCACCTTTATAGTATCCATCAACGATTGCACTTTCTTCTCATCCAGTTCGGGTATGAAAGGCCGGATCAGAACCGATATGGGTATGTCGTGAACCTCCTCCTTCCACGCGCTGTGGACGCTCGACATTTTTGCAGCTACGAATAATAAAACAATATAAAAATACAGTTTTAGACACACCATTATTAATTCACATGGAATTCTCTTCAATTTTTTTTTATTCTTTTATATAGCGACTTGAATACTTGGTGCATGCCACGTTCCTACTTGTTATCGTATTGTAAAGATGCTTGCTGTGTTTGCCTACTATTGGTTTGTACAGCTTTTATCATTTATGCGACGATATTATTGATTACATGCGGGCCCGCGGGTTTTCTTCGGACACAATGGTTTGGTCAGTGGTGGCGGTGGTTGACAGTTCGTCGTAAAATTTTAAAAGAGGAATTATATGTAGGTAGTTATGTGGTGTATGTATATTATGTATTTTACATGTAGTTTATTTGTCTTAATATGTACTAGCCGCTGTTATCCGTCCGTGTAGAATTCGGTTTTCACTATCCCGCTGGAACTATGAGATTTCCCGGGATAAAAACGAGCGCAAGACGAGCGAGCTAAAAATCAAAACGTACCTACAGCACCGACGGCAACGCAGCCTTGCTTGTAGGGGTCACAAAACCGCTTTTGGATTCTATACTTGCTTGACTATAGAAAACTTAATCCTCCTTAAATTATCAGTGTGTGCGTGCGGCGGGTGCGTGCGTACCAGCGACAAACGGCGCACACGCATTTAAACCGAGCGATGTAGGTACTTTTGTTTATAGTGAACTTACTTCTCCTCTTTTACTCTGATTTGGGAGGCCTATATTCAACTGGACGTCATGCGGTTGATATAATGATGATGATTATTGACGATTTCAAATTTCGCCAGCAGGGCTACTACGAAGCTCCAAAATCGAAATTCGTATCGTACCGTCCCTCTCACTCTCGTATTAAATAGTATAAGCGTCAGCGGGACGGTACGATAGGTACGAACTTCGAGTTTTGTAGTAGCCCAGCTGTTATTAAAAATCACGTAGACAATATCGACGTCATTTCATTTACACGTTATCTAGTTCGATTAAATCAAATAACACTTCTTGTAGGTAAAAGTAAAGGTAGCAAAAATAACCGAAAGTCACCTTGTTATTGTCGCTCGGCGATAATGCCAAATAAAATTAACACTTGATTACAACTTGTATGTTGACATCTTTTTGAGTGTAGATTTCATACGCGCATTAATTCGGTGCGGATTTTTTTCTATTTTTAGAGTTCCGTACCTCAAAAGGACAAAACCGGCCAAGAGCGTGTCGGACACGCCCAAAATAGAGTTCTGTAGCCATAACGAAAAAATTAAGTAATATTTTTTCTAAAGATTTCGTAATCTTTCAAGTTTAGATATATTGTGTACGTACCGGGTACCTTAGGCGCTATTTACTCAAAACTACTAATAATTCTCAAGCAAACTTAGCCGTTATAGTTTTCCCTGAAAGTTTGATAAGCAGTTGCTACAAACTTACTACCATCCTGAATTTTTTCAAATTTTTCCACCCACCGGTTTAGATTTTAGAGTGGGGGGACGCTCCATTCGAATTTTAATGAAAAGTGTAAGTTTTCGGATACAAAATAAATACGTCTCGATTGCGTTCGCGTGAAATCTCAATTTGTATGGAAACACGAACATCGCAAACGTTCCGCTAGAGGCGCGTTCGCGTTTCCATACAAATTGAGATTTTAACGCGGACGCGATCGAGACGTATTTTGTAAACCGAAAACTTACTTAGGGTACTAGTGAACTAATTTTGTGCGCCGTTTTGATGTAAAAAACATGCAGTATATGTATACATATTATGGGGACCGATGATTCTTACCTACCTACTAATTAAAACTGTCTTCGTACCTACCAGTTGTGTACTCTTACAAAGTGCAAAGTGGTTTAGATACTTTTGTATTTGAAGCCAGTAACAAAACCGCTATAGGTTTCAAGCACCATATCTGGACTAACCAGTATTACTGCACACGTACGTACAGTGGGGGTAGAAAAACCTTCGTCAGTTATTAAATTGATTCCTTTACGAAGTCATAGACTCTTAGTACGTTTTGAAACTAAAGTACTAAGTAGACAAGTGCATTTCAAATTATCCTTATTTGGCATGACAACAAGGATCAAAATAGTATACACCTTTGACATATGTCTAGTTTCATATCAATACAAAACTTTTTTAATAAACAACTACGCAAAAGTTTCAATCAAATAATGTTCTATTTAATTGTCAGTGTTTGTCAGTGCCAAGGTTTAGTTGTAGGGTTGCTATGGTCACCTGATTATGTTTAGCAGGTTGACAGGTTGACGCAGTATGTCCTACTCAATCGGTAAAGCAGATGAGCGCTTATACTGAGCAAAGGAAAATAGATCTTAAGGTGACAAACCTTTTTTTACTCCGACTGTACATATATGTAACGTACAGATTGAACATTATGTACTGTCTGTCCTATTTAATAGGTAATTTTAGAAAGCTTCTTGATTAAGGAACTGATTTTTGGGTTCCGTAGCCAAAATGGCAAAAACGGAACCCTTATAGTTTCACCATGTCTGCCTGTCTGTCTGTCTATCTGTCCGTCCGCGGCTTTGTTCAGGGACTATAAATGATAGAAAGCTGTAATTTTGCACGAATATAATACCTATATGTAAACAACGCCGACAAAATGGTACCAGTAGGTAGGTACAATAAAAAAAAATCGAAAAATCATTTTTAGGGTACTTCTCATAGACGTAAAGCGGGGTGATTTTTTTCTCATCCAATCTTGTAGTGTGGGGTATCGTTGGATAGGTCTAGAAAACCATTAGGGGGTTGCCAAAACGATTTTTCGATTTAGTGATTTGTTTGCAAATTATTCAACTTTAAAGTGAAAATTTTCATTAAAATCGAGCGTACCCTCCTCTAAAATCTAAACAGGTGGGTGGAGAAATTTGAAAAAAATCAGGATGGTAGTAAGTATATATCAAACCTACAACTATAACGGTTAAGTTTTCTTGAGAGTTATTACTAGTTTAAGAGTAAATAGCAGCCTAAGGTAATTTTATAAATATACCTAAACTTGGAATATTCCGTAAAAAATACGAAAGCCTTTGAAAACCATTAAGTACTTACTTTTTTCGTAATGGCTACGGAACCCTATTTCGGGCGTGTCCGACACGCTCTTGTCCGGTTTTTATTTTCTTGTACCTACTTACAGTTGAGTTCATAAACTTGTGAGCAAACATTTCATCAAAAATACCTATCTGGACACGCCGCTACGCCGTTAACAATAGAGTCGTGTTCCGATATTTTTCATTAATTTTTTTCTCACAAGTTTATGAAAGAAATCGACCGTACACCGCAGGCGCCCCCTTTCCCGATATTCACTTGACTACGCCCGTCTACCTCACTTATTTAATTAAAATGGCGCCAAACCATGCCAAACTCCATTAAATATGTATATAGGTAGGTACATAGAGTTAAATAAATCGGCAAATACGCGTAATCTTAGACTATAGCGCGTAATATACCTTCGTTGGTAAATAGATAAGGTTTGAGCTTGTTTTTATTGAATATTTATAAGTTTCGTTAGCGCGTCCAAGCAAGGTCAATATTATTTACTTCATTTAGTAGTGTAGGAAGGAATAATAAATGGCCCTGCCTCCAAAATATTTTTGCACCAGACAATAAAAAAACATTTGTACATTGCATTGCATTGCGCATTAACTTCTGAAAATCGAAAGATGTGGCAACTTGCGCCAGCGGTGTAATGCGTGTGGTAAAATAAAAACGCTCAATGATTTAACCACATTTAACCATGACTCAGTAGATACTAGAGATCCTTGTACAACTTTCGTCAAAGAGGTACATGACCGAAATGGCTTATTAAAATCCAATTTTGTTGTTAACATTGAAATTCTTTAGCTAATTATATCAGGTGTATGTATGATAATGCATTTTTTTTAATCCACAGATAAACATCAGCACAGATACGATAACAATTGGGGCGACATGAAAAAAAAAGATGAAAAGAAAAAAAAGTTTACTTAAGCATTTTCTGACTTACAGTTTTTTACTGCGGCAACAGAATTTATTAAATTACAAATATTTCGTAACATGTGATTTATTTCAATATATCCGTGTACTTCGTCCGACCGACAGGACAAAACTGACTGCTGTGCTGTCTGTGCAAGCAACTGACGACTGACTGACGTCCACTCCAACAAGGACACGTTCTGATAATAACACGCTAACATTTACCTGTTACTTTAGTTCCCCACGAATTTGCTATCACATTTAAAACAAGCTTAATCGTATTCATTGATAAACAATGGATGGGTGGGATGTTTATCAACAACTATACCTCAACTGGATTCGATATTATATTTGTTTGTTGAATTAAGTATCTTATTAGATAACTGCAATCTCTAATCCAGCAATAACGTAGCGTATAAACTATAGGTACCTTCCTAAGTACCTACTACGTTTTTTAGTTTTATCTTTAAACGGCTCACTTTGTAATAAATATTGAGATGAGATGCTGAGAACTGGTTTAGATAAAAGTCTAAAAGTACCTACGAACCTACCAATAAATATCAAGATTATTAAGTAGTGTTCGTGTTTCGGTTTTGGTCAGTTTCAGCCTAAAAATCATGTTTCACCCAAAAAACAGCCGAACCATTCGGCTGCGTCGAAACCCAAGTTTTTTTTTTATTCGACTCTTTCGTGGCATTCGTTCGGTTAACGTCGGGATTGTCGGGTGCGCTCGACACAGAAGGGCTACTCCGAAACACGAAATTCGAAGTTCGTATCGTACCGTCCCTCTCACTCTCGTATTAAATAACATAAGCGTAGGCGGGACGGTACGATACGAACTTCGATTTTCGAATTTCGTTGTAGCCTTGCAGCTGACAATATATGGTGTCGTCGCTCGCCTGACTCGAATCCGCTGAATCATTAATTGCTTACTTATTACATAATAATATTTTCTCCAACTTGCTCGGAAATGTTCTCATTAATGTTGGAAATATCGACCGGGAACTCCATCGTTATATGCGTTGATGCGATAATAAATTAAAAAAAAAAGTGACATTACTTCCCGGACATGTCCGGGAAGTGTTTATTATCGGGCAAGTTTTTTACTTTTAATTTCACCCAAGACCAAAAATTCACCAAACAGCCAGCCAATTGTTCAATAATCAGGTACAAAAACCGAGATAAAAAAAAACTTTGTTTTCTGCGTTTAGTTAATGCTCAAATGATAGTGTCCAAATTATAATAAGGTGTATTTAGACTTAATTATCTTCTCGGACTGCTAAATATTTTGCAACAAAAAATTATGTTTTTTTAATGGTGTGCGTTTAGGATTTGCCGCTTTAACTAAAAGTAAAAATGTAAAATATTTATATTTACTAATCCTATAACTTTTTTTTAATTTATTTTGATTACTATATTTTATGTGGAACCAAATATACGATTCGGACCCAAATCTTTAATATCAAAATTGAGGCGGGAACGTGAATTTCATTTTGTCAAAGATTTTCTGACGTGTTATTTTTACGAAAATAAAATGAGTTCTACAAGTAGAGATGAAAATATCCTAATGGGCACACCACAAACTCGTAGCGCAGCATCTTTTATCAGTAAGGTTAATTTTTATTACTATTAGTTTTAATTTTGCTTAAATTGTAGGTAGGTAGATTGTTATATAAATATATTGTGTCGAATAAATATAATGTTTTCGTTTTCTTTCCTCGCATATTTGGAGAAAAGCAGTATACAGGCCTCGGCAGGAATATCATTTCGTGGATTCGTATCTATTGAAGGACTCGGCTACGCCACGTCCTTCAAAACTATACTCATCCACGAAATGACTTTTCCCGCCCTCTGCAGTAATATACTATTGCTTGTTAATTAAAATGTTATGTTATTTAACAAAAAGATTTCTATAGGTAGTAATAAAATAAGTAAATTTGAATTAACTTTATGAGGCTGGCTAGTTGTGATTATAAAAATTAAAACTCAAGGTACCTACTTACTTGCATCATATTATATTTTGTTTTCACTTCTCATGCTCTAAAAGTGGGTCAATATAGCCTTACGAGACGGGAGTAAAGTGAGCACTTTACTCCCTAGGGAGTAAAAGTAAT
The DNA here is from genome assembly GCA_037349165.1 of Choristoneura rosaceana. Taxonomy (NCBI): domain Eukaryota; kingdom Metazoa; phylum Arthropoda; class Insecta; order Lepidoptera; family Tortricidae; genus Choristoneura; species Choristoneura rosaceana. Next base: position 3,333,321 of record JAZBNJ010000006.1, on the reverse strand, counting down.
TAATTTTTTAATTTACTTCGAGTGACTTAGATAAACTCAAACAGCCAGTTACTTGCAAAAAATAAGTTTGTGTGTGGACCATTTTAATGACGAAAATGTTACGTTCTTAGTCTACGTGGTCTTAGTTCTATGCTTTTTCCGCATAGAAGGTGGCGCCACTCTATTTTTCCGTTTGTGTATGGACCATTTCGCCGGTGCTATTTTGTTAGTATCTGTATTGGTAGTATCTGTGTCTGGATGGAAAAAAATATTTACCGTGAAAACTTTGAAATTGTTGTAGAGCGTAAATCGTAAACGATTAAAATAAATTGATTATTCTCACAATGTCATCAAGTGATAGTGAAAATTATGATGTTGACCAAAGAGTAATAGACATAATTGATAATCTTTTGCCGCCGAAATCTAGAAAGATTTATTTTTATTTTTTGTTAATCTTTTTGTACTAAATTGACTATTTTTTCTCGCAATTGAAGTGAAAAATAGAGTTTTCACCGCGAGACTAAAAGTCAATATAAACCCTCGGATAAATAGACACCCTCGCTAAAGCTCGGGTGGCTAAACCACCTCGGGTATATATTGGCTTATTTTAGTCTCTCGATAAAAAATATACTATTATAAACTTGTTTTATTTTATATCGTCTTCAATTGACAGGTCGCTGCCTTAACATTATAGTAAATGTTACATTTTTATCTTTCATCTAAAAAGTAGAGATGAGCCCAGTTTCACCGAATGCAAATATTCGGTATAATTGGTGCTATGGAAACGTGCTATGGAAAGGGCTGTGCTCGGAGTTTCTCTGAAAGATCGAATTCGTAACAAAGTGATCCGACAGAGAACCAAAGTTATCGACATAGCCCACCGCATTAGCACGCTGAAGTGGCAATGGGCCGGTCATATAACCCGAAGAACCGATAACCGTTGGGGTAGACGAGTTCTTGAGTGGAGACCACGGATCGGCAAACGTAGCGTAGGACGCCCTCAGACGCAGTGGTGCGATGATCTTCGCAGGGTGGCTGGCAAGAGCTGGATGAGAGTGGCCGAGGATCGTGCTCAGTGGCGTGCCATGGAAGAGGCCTATGTCCAGCAGTGGACGAACATAGGCTGATGATGATGATGATTTGACATTTATTATTTTCACTGATTAAAAAATTATTTTTTACGTAAACATTTTTAAATTGTTTGGTGATTCAGTTTTCGTGCCACTTTATTATTTTGAAAACCAATATACATATTATTTGATGACTGATATAGTTTCCAAGTAATTCGTAATTAATATTAAGGTAAGTTTTAATATTATTCGGTGATTCAAATATTTTCGATGTACAACACCACAAACGCGAAATACCAACTCAACACAAAAAGATACTTCAGTAAAATACCAACTGTCACATTATGCGAAATACCAATCTCCTATTTTAGAGTAAGGGCACTGGTATTAAACAGTAAGTATAAGTGTCAGAGGGACCGCACGACACGAACTTCGAGTTTCGGAGTAGCCCTGCAGGGCGGAAACTTTTTATAATCAAACCTATCCTAGCCTATCTACTATACAAATATTATAAATAGCGCAATAGATCCTCTGTTACAATTTAGGGATTTTCAAAAACGAGCCTATATTTCTCAAAGGGCCGGCAACGCATCAGTAACTCAGCTTATCCGTCCATCCATGGGCGGAAACGATTGCTTTCGATCAGGTGATCCGCCCGCTCGTTAGCCCCCTATTTAAGAAAAGACAAAATTTCGCATTCAAAATGAAATAAGTAAAAAATTAATAAGTATATGTACTTACAGAATGAAGTGAAGTAACTGACTCATCATCAATTGATCAACAATGGGGTAAAATATTTGAAAAAATAATATACTTAATATATATAGCTAGAAAACCCACGATTACGTGGCGACGACGGGACAAATGTCATATCATAACACGGTCAATATAGGTAATACACGTCGTCACTCAACCTAGTCTTTACCCGTTACTTGGCTCGCTTGAGCATTAATTAGATATTATAACAATACTTACTAGCTTTTGCCCGCGACTCCGCCCGCGCGGTATTGGGTTATCGCGCGCTGTTCCCTCGAGATAAAAAGTAGCCTATGTCACTCTCGGGCCCATAAACTATCTCTATGCAAAAAATCACGTCGATCCGTCGCTCCGTTACGGCGTGAAGGAGGGACAAACATACAAACACACTTTCGCATTTGTAATATTAGTATGGATATTGTATTAAGCGCAAGCGGCTAAATCGTTCTCCGCAGGACGGAACCAATGGAACTTTTCTGTTTAGTTTTAGTTTTGTAACTAAAGGACCCCATAAATACCTGTATTTTTTTTTGTTAATTTATACTGTTGTTTTTAAGTATTTTATTCGTAACTAGCTTATGCGCGCGACATCGTCCGCGCGGATCTAGGTTATCGCGCGGTGGCGCCCTGTACCGGACTAAAAGGTATGCTATGTTGATCCTTGGGGTTCAAACTACCTATATACCAAATTTCATCAAAAGCGGTTCAGTGGTTTTGACGTGAAAGCGTAACAGACAGAAAGACAGACAGAGTTACTTTCGCATTTATAATTATAACTAGCTTATGCCCGCGACTTCGTCTGCGCGGACCTAGGTTATCGCGCGGTGGCGCCCTCTACCGGAATAAAAAGTATCCTATGTTGATCCAGACAGACAGACAGTTACTTTCGCATTTATAATACATATTAGTAGGGATAGTAGGGACTTTGTTTTGAAATTGATGCCCCAATATCATCGGCGTAATAAAATCACACAGACTTCGCTGGTTCGGCCACCTACTACGAATGGGAGAGGATCGGGCTGCCTAGAGAGCGTACGTGGGACGACCGACTGGTCGCCGCCCGGTTGGGCGACCCAGGTACCGCTGGGAGGACATTGTCCAGGCGGATCTGCGACGTCTTCAAGTCGACGACTGGCAAGAGGCTGCGCACGATCGGGACAGATGGCATGCTCTCGTTTCGGGGGCCAAGACCCTCTTTGGGTCGCTGAGCCAAATTAGTTATTTTTTTTTTTAGTTATGCCTCAATAAAGGTGTTATGCCTAAATATGAAATTTGTCTAAAAAGCCGTTCGCCCTAAACGAGAGATGACGATGAAGCATTATCCCTGAAGTGTGAAGCTCACTAAGAAGCAGATTGCCTAAAGTCGATGCCTGCAGTGCAAAATGCCTACAAAGCAATATGCCTAAGTAGTCAAATGCCTACAAAGCAATATGCCTAAGTGGTTAAATGCTTACAAAGCAAATAACATCAAAGCTGCCCTGCCCCCGTCCTCCCGTCACGCTGTTTGGGTTAAACCAAAAACCAGTTCAACCGTTAATTTTAATTTTAGTCATCTTGTAAATATTTAAGGCAATCAGCTTCTCAGTAATTTCAAATTTCAGACATTCTGCTTCAACGGCATCTATCGTTTACGGCAAATAACTTTCAGTCGACTTGTATTTCTGGCAAATTGTTTTTTCGCGTTAAAATCTCAATTTGTATGGAAACACGAACAGCGCCTCTAGCGGAACGTTTGCGATGTTCGCTTTTCCATACAAACTGAGATTCGAACGCGATTGCGATCGAGACGTATTTTGTAACCGATAACTTACCTACACTAAGGGCACAGGTAATTTAAATTTAGGCGATTTGCTAAGCAAATTTCATATTTAGGCGTAATGCATTCATTGGCATCTCGCTTTTTAGGTAATTCGATCAAAAAGGCATTCTTCTTTTTTTTTTTTATTCGACTGGATGGCAAACGAGCAAGTGGGTCTCCTGATGGTAAGAGATCACCACCGTCCATAGACACCTGCAACACCAGGGGTATTGCAGATGCGTTGCCAACCTAGAGGGCTAAGATGGAATACCTCAAGTGCCAGTCATATTTCGTCGGCTGTCTTACTCTCCACGCCGAAACACAACAGTGCAAGCACTGCTGCTTCACGGCAGGATTAGCGAGCAAGATGGTGGTAGCAATTCGGGTGGACCTTGCACAAGGTCCTACCACCTGCAAAAACGCTTCTTGCGTTTTTCTCTGGTTTTTCCTTGGTTTTTCCAAAATCGCTGCACGAAAGAGTATTAGTACCTCGCTGTACATTGTGGCCTATTTACTGAATAAATGATTTGAATTTTGAATTTGCACTGGTTGGTTATAAATCTTTCTCTCTAGCTGTACGTCAAAATCATAATACTATTAAAATAAGCCACTAACGTCAAAGCACTAACGTAACAAGCAGTATAGATTTGATAGTTTTTTTTTCTATTCTAATTTACTACATTTTTATATTCGCAGTAATTCTCTAATATGGTGATAGTTTAACGTTTCTTAAACAACCAGATCAAGCACTATGTGTCAAACAATTAACTCATGCCTGCAGTCGATTGTATGCATTTTACAAATGCTGGTCCGGATCTTCATGACCATGGTTCTCATGGTGGAGAATCTTCTAAGGCTACTTATGCAGACAGTCTACAATTTACTTTCTTTCATCGCACAAGCGATTTCGATCATACCGATATGCTGTGTGATGATAATGACATCAAAATTAAGAACCGTGATATGCGGAGTCGGGGCCGGTGGAGCGGGGGCGGGGGGTGTGTCGAAAAACAATACATGTGACTGTGTTATATCAACTTTGACAGTAATCGTCATTTTCTACATATTCAAAGAGGTAGGAGTTCTTGATAGAATCCTGGTAAAAGTGGGCTATATTCCGGTAAAAGGGCTAAAGGATTTTGACTACGATGATGATGATGATGAGAGTACATGGTCGTCGACGTTCTCAACATGGGCACCGCGGCCGGATGGAAAGGGGAAAGATGGGGGGCGGCCGGATGGAAAGGGAAAAGCTGTGGGGCCGGACAAGAAAGTTAGTCCAGGGGACAACACGCCGGCCGGCCCGACCAACGCGACGAAGACTTCATTTTTCTACTACCCCAACCCCTTGAAACCCATCAAGGCAATCATATCTAGTACTAGAGCTGCAGGACCCTACTGAGTGGTACACTACGTGGTCGGATAAAACATCTTCGAATAGATTTTAGACAACTAATTAATAGTTATAGTATGGTGATTGTTGTTAATATTTTAATGATTATTTTATTGATAGGTATCTAGTTTATATGAGTATATTAAAATAATATAAAGTAATGTTTTTTTTTGGACTAAGATTCTCGGATTAAGGGGGTCTATATAGTAAGACTGGAATAAACATAGTACCTACCTACTATAGTGTACAAAGACGCCATTACCTGACCACAGACATTTAATGATGTGAAAACCTATTGCAAAATAATTATTACGTTCAGTAAATCGGTTCATTTATTAATTGAATAAGTAGATCAAAGTATTCGTCTATTTTTAACCGACTTCAAAAAAGGAGCAGGTTCTATGTACGTTACTACATTATATGTTTTTTATGTAGGTATGTTCACTATTGTTCACCGATTACTGTCAATTGGGGACCAAAATGGGAGCCAAAATGGCAAAAACGGAACCCTTTTAGTTTCTTCAAGTCGACGACCGGTTTGACGACCGGATGGCTAAGTGGTTAGAGAACCTGACTACGAAGCTTGAGGTCCCGGGTTCGAATCCCGGCCGGGGCAGATATTTGTATGAATAATACGAATGTTTGTTCTCGGGTCTTGGATGTTTAATATGTATTTAAGTATTTATTTATCTATATAAGTATGTTTATCCGTTGCCTAGTACCCATAGTACAAGCTTTGCTTAGTTTGGGACTAGGTCAATTGGTGTCAAGTGTCCCATGATATTTATTTATTATTTATTTATTTATATTTAGTAGTAACTCGTGTATTTGCTCTTGAAAATCATCATTTGGTAAAGTGGAACTGATGATGAAGACCACAGTTGACCATCGGAGTTACTACTCAATAACAAGTATTTCATGGGTTGAATTTCAATTGCTTTAACACAGTTGCTAAGCAATTTATGCTCCTCGGAACACATATGGTGAAATGGCATGGGTGGTGAAGCACCAGGACTCCTCAATAATGAACATCTCTGCATCGGAAATAGCAATTTTTCGTAAAAGGTGATGAGCAGTTGACATTAAACTATTGTATCTTAGATGTTTTACACTAAAAAGCGTGAAAAAAAAATTTTATAACAAAAAATAGAACCGACTACAAAAAACCATGAAAATAATTTTCTACCAGTCTGAAGTCGGTGCCTCAGCACGAGCCAGCAGGAGTGGACCTATAATCGTCTACCTCACCTACAACTATACGATTAAATGGCTTCAATCACTCCTGCTGGCTCGTGCTGAGGCACCGACTTCAGACTGGTAGAAAATTATTTTCATGGTTTTTTGTAGTCGGTTCTATTTTTTGTTATAAAATTTTTTGTAGTTATATTACAAAAATAAATATTTATAGGGGGGGCACTCCATATACGTAAAAGAAATTGAACTCGCATCAACGCGTGGCTCATAGTTAGCTCTTTTGGTAAGGTAACGCTTAATAATAAATACTTTCAACGAAAATTTTAAGACTGTAGTGTTTTAATTGTGTATAACCAATGTATAACGCACATAATATTACTTGCTTGCGTAATGGCTGCGGAACCCTGTCTTAGGCGTGTCCGACACGCTCTTGGCCGTTTTTATTATTATTTACAGACTGTTTATCTATATCTATACTGTTTATTAAACCAAGATACTAAAATGACGTTTCATATGTACCTGTAGGTAAGCTTACCTGTTTTATTTCTCTTTTGTTTTTTTTAGGCAGTTGGTTTTTTGACTTTTTAGGGTTCTGTACTCAAAGAGTGCCAACGGAACCCTATTATTGAGACTCCGCTGTCTGTCCGTCCGTCTGTCACAGGGCTCTATCCCTTGAGTCGTAATAGTTAGACTCTTGAAATTTTCACAGATTAGGTATGTATACTGTGGCCGCTATAACAACAAATACTAAAAACAATAAAATAAATATTTAAGGAGGGCTCCCCGACAAACGTGACGGTTTTGCCGTTTATTGTTTGATTTTAAAATAATATCTAAATTAAAAAATAAAATCTAAACCGGTGGGTGGAAAAATTTAGGATGGTAGTAAGTACATAATATATCAAACTTACAAGGAAAACTATGACAGTTAAGTTTTATTGAGAATTAGTAAATTGCTGCCTAGGGTATAAAGTATACCTAAACTTGCAATATTCCGTACAAAATACGAAATGTTTAGAAAATATTTCTTACTTAATTTTTTCGTAATGGCTACGGAACCCTATTTTGGGCGTGTCCTATTTGAAAATAACTGTCAAAAAAAAAACTTCTTTCGCTGAGGCTGATTTGCTTGAACGGACTTACTTAGGTACATTTGAGAAAGTAAAACTGTTACTTATATGGATTTATCTGAGTTTATTTTTATTATTTATTTTATTAATTATTTATTCTCAAAAAAGGTACATAATTTTAATTAGGTACATCACTAATTTCAATTTAATTTTTTTAAGTTAATTGGGTTTGATAAAATATTATGATTTTAACTGTTTTTCTCAATAACCACACGGAATTATACTTAACTGATAAAATTGCAACAAAACTAGTTTTTTATCCTTTTGTTTAATACCAAAATCTTAAAAAATGTCAGAATTGGATTTACCCAAGTTTAAAGTTAAGCGACTCAATGGATTTCAGGGGGTTAAATCTATATAACTAAGGCTGTACCTACACAAAAATAGAGTTCAAAAGGGGTACAAGTTCCACACAATATAGGCAAGTAATATGAAAATATACGGCCAGCTAAAATGTTTATTTGTCAATCGCAAAACAAATAAGAAGTAGAACAGAGTTCCAATCTTTATGTCTTAATAACAATTGCATAATTAAGCTTAAGCTAACACTAATGGTGCATGCCGTCTGCTGCGTGTACACACCTGGACAAACAACTGTTTGCGTCAAATGTCCGGAGACTAAGCTGCTGCGCCCTTTACGTTTTCTTGTTGTTCAAACTTAGGATATTTTCCTTCCACGTCAGACCAAGAGATCTTGCTGTTGGTTAGGTCCCTAACTACACTTGGCACATCAGCTAGAGGAAGTCGCACTTGGCCCATGCTGTCTCTTTCCCTCAGTGTAACTGTGTGGGGCTCCTTGACGGTATCGAAGTCGACGGTAACCGCGTAAGGGACGCCGAGCTCGTCAGTCCTCGCGTAACGACGCCCAATGGAGCCAGAAGAGTCGTCGACTTTATGGGAAACATCAGCTGATATTAGCTCTTGGGAAAGTTCACGTACGAAAGGCTGGAATTCGGTGTTGCCGCTGAGTGGCAGCACTGCACACTTCATTGGAGCTACTGTCGGTGGTAAAGAGAAGTATGTCCTCTGTTCATCCCCATCTCGCATCTTAAAGTTGTGCTCCAAGAGGCAGTACAAGATCCTGCCTATTCCAAAAGAAGGCTCTATCACACTTGGTATGATCTCTTCAACATGAACAGTCTTTTCTGTCTTCTTTACACTGACAAGATTCGCAGAGAGCTTGAATTCTCCATTTGATGTTATGAGATTATACTCGCCATCTGTGTCTAGGTTTTTTTGCAGTTGATTTAATGCAGCACTGTCCATTGCTGCTAGGGTGTCATTGATGATCTTGGCATCTTTCTTGAAGGCTTTGCCAATAGCTGCCTTGTTAGCAACTGCTTCAACAACTTCAATTTGCTTGGGAGCTGGCAGTTTTTTTTCTGCCGCTAGTCTGACACCAGTAGCTTTGCTATGCTGTGTTAAATCAAAGGCAGATCTATCAGCACAGCCAACACACTCAATCCAACCGTAACTAGAGAGGCACTCAGCATCCCAGCAGTCACATGCATAGTGAGCCATCTCATTACCCATATGCTGTCGGAATCTCAACTTACTGGGCTCAATACCAACAGCCAAGAGATACAAATGGATTCTAGCCATAAAGTACCCCAGCGTTTCATTGTTCACCATGCCTCTGGCTACAGCTTCTCCAATGGTTATCAACTCTGCAGAGCGCCCTTGTTCTTGATTGTCAGCAGAGTACAACAACATTTTTGTGTTCTTCACAGACTCAAATTTCGGATGGTCCTTTGAGTCGCAGAAGTGTTCTATCTCGCACATGGTAAATTCTCTGACTCTGAGTAGGCCTGAGCGAGGAGAGATTTCATTCCTGAATGAATTGCCAATTTGGGCAGCAGCAAATGGTAGGCGACCCTGGTTGAATTCTAAGAGACGTTTGAAGTTGACAAAGATGCCTTGGGCTGTCTCTGGCCTGAGGAAGCCTTTGATAAGGCCTGAAGGGCCAATTTGAGTGTTGAACATGAGGTTAAACTCAATGGGTGGGGTCAGTTCATTGCCACTGATCGGAGATTTCATATCAAACCTCTTCATAAGTTCAAACATCTCATCAGCTGTCATACCATCGAGTTTGACAAGGATATTCTCAATCTCAGCCTTCAGCTCAGCTTTAGTGTTTTTTTCACTCTTGATCTTTTGCAAATGAGCCTTAATTAAATGGTCCAAGCGGAAGCATTCACCGGACTTCACATCTTTAGTCATCAAGTCAGCAAACCTTTCCACATGTCCAGAAGCCTTTAGCACAGGCTCAGGGGTAAGGATTGAGCAGTCCACTTCCAACATCTGTTCTTGGAGGATGAAATATTTTCTCCATAGCTGTATCATGTTGCTCTTCAAGGCGCAGCCCATAGGTCCGAAGTCGAACTGGCCAGTAATGCCACCGTAGATAGCAAAGGACTGGTCATAGAAGAATCTCCTCTTGATGAGGTCCTCCATCTTGGCACGGTCGAAGGATTCCTCGGAAGGCGCTAGAGCCAGCTCTTTGTCTTCCAAAACTTTCTTCCTAGCCTTCAACTCCGCTACGGCCTTCTTCACGTCGATTTCCGGGGCATTTTCTTCTTTTAGTTTTCGAACTAAATCTCCCTGCTCCTTGACGCTCGCTCTCAGTGGCGCCAGGATTGCTTCAATCTTAGGGTCAGCCATAATTATTTCACGTAAAGGATTAGGTATTTTGATTTTCCGATGAACCTTATTGCTGCCCCAATGTTGCAGCTGGTGTGACAGCCGGAACTGGCTGCAGACGACTGGGAGCGGTTTACTAAGAACACTACACTTATGAAATAGGGAGAGAAGGTTTCTCATTTATATTGAATGCTTGCGTTTACATATTATTCACATATGTTCGCCGATACCTAATTAAATTAGGTTTTTGTCGCGTGGTAGCTGACGGTGAAAGAATAGCGAGTGACGTGACGAAATCTATAACCTAAGCCACGTTCACATCAAGATTTTTGCTTGATCTGTCTAAATTGTGGTGTGTTCACAATCTTCAATTTATTGTAGATTTTCATCACAAAATATATTTCAAGCAGATAGCGTAGTTAATAAGTTGAGTATAAAAAACGTTGTTATCATTTATCTCGGTAGTTTACTTGGTAATAAAATGAATAGTAAAACAAAACATTGATTTTTTTTTCAAGTATCCAAACAAACCTTGCGACGCGGCGAGAAGCCATGAAATCAATTTTATATCTCCCCAGCATGGCAACATTTATTTAACCGTCTCTTTCACACTCTAAATCACAGCTTTAACAATTGTGAGATGAAGCGTGATAGGAATAGTTTTAATTATTTGTTTTCTTTTCGGATACATATCTCAGATTTGACAGCACAAAGAAGTCGGCCATTTTATTGCTTGAGAAGAAGGCTTTTCACCCGTTGGGGGACTTGTTATATATTTTATCTAAATTATTTTTATTAGGCAATCATTTCAACCGCGTACAAAGACGTATACGTATTTAGTGTGTAAGAATAGAGGATATTTATGTATTGAGGGTTTGAGAGATGGATGATCCGAACAGAATGATGGCGCATAGCGGTGGGTTGATGGGTCCGCAAGGGTACGGGCTGGCGGGCGGCGAAGGCGCGCCGGCCTCTGGCGACGGCGAGGCGCGCAAGCAGGACATCGGGGAGATCCTGCAGCAGATCATGAACATCACCGACCAGAGCCTGGACGAGGCGCAGGCTCGTAAGCACACGCTCAACTGCCACAGGATGAAGCCCGCTCTCTTCTCGGTTCTCTGCGAGATAAAAGAGAAAACAGGTAACGCGTACTATATTACTACTACTACTACTATATTATGCTTTCTCAATCTATACAAAATCTTGTGGCAAAATTCCTTCATAAAGTGGCTCACAAAAACGCATTTTTATACCTGCAATTTATACCGCAGTCCTTTTAGCTTCCATATTTCTGCATACTCGATTCAATGATATCCTTTTAGTAATCAATTTTAGACACTAGAAATTCAATAGAATCTGTTGTTCAGTGTTGTCGCTCCGCAACACGCAAGAGGAAGAGCCCCCAGACCCACAGCTGATGCGTCTGGACAACATGCTGATTGCAGAGGGCGTCGCAGGGCCCGAAAAGGGAGGCGGCGCTGGGGCAGCCGCATCTGCCTCGGCTGCTGCTGGCGAGTGGGGTATTATTATTTATTTTTAATTTCAAATCTCTGCTCTATAGTCAAGGGCGAAAATATGTATAGTAATACCCTTTTGTATGTTGTCACTTTAACCACTGTAACAGTTCGTATATGGCAGTTCAAATATGAAGAAAATAGACAAGGTACTTAAGTGTATACATGTTTTTGCCCTCGACTGTACTGTTTTATGATAATTATGATCTGTTGGCTTTATTAGTGATTTTCTCTGATTGAAAAACTGTGTACACATTTTAAACTTAATTACTTTTTGATCAATAGACTAACTCTTGGTAGAGCTTGTCTAATTAAAAATGATGTCCCTCACTCAACTAAATCAGTTAATTATGACTAGTTTGACAACAAATATTACAACTGCCTGAGTCCATATGGGAGCTAAATCCCTGTGAGACTCAGGTGGTTATTTCGATGGCCCAAACGAATAAACGTGTACTAAAAGAATTTCTTTGCTCACCCGCGACCTTGAGATAGCTAAGTCTATGCAAATTATGCGTGTTCATGCAGTTCCTCCACCTCCACACTGTACGAACACACACAAATTACACAAACCCATCTATCACCACCACCACAATAGGTACACTGACGCGTTTCGAACTCAACCAGAGCTCATCTTCAGAGTGACACAACCTTACACCATGCTACCAGTTGTTAGACTAACAAACCACCACCACTGTTTTAATTTGCCAAACAGAACAAAAAAGTACCCGCAAATTATTAATAAATTTTAACTGTGCTACAAAACTACCTTGATTTTTTAATTTTTATTTATTTATTGTCAAGGCATGTTTAACTAACTACCGTTGCTAAAATTAGACCCAAGCCGTAGCAAGGGTGATGACACTAAATTTATTTGCTCATTAATAATAGACCCCATACTATTGTACCTAATTATCTCCATACATTCTAACACATCAAGACGAAACCCCTTGTCACAGTAATGTAACACTTCATACGAATCTGAGTCCGATATAGAATGATTTAATTCTAACAGATGCTTAGCAAAATTAGATCTATCAGGATGCTCGTTCCTATATGCCGATACATGCTCTTTAAACCTAGTATTAAAACTGCGCCCTGTCTGACCTACATATACTTTACTGCAGTCATTACAAGTGAGCTTGTATACACCCGATTTAATTCCTTTATCCACCTTCTCTTTGTGGTTACAAAGTTTAGAGTACAAAGAGTTGTTAGTTTTAAAGGCTACATTTACATTGTTTGATTTTAAAATGTCATAAATTCTATCAGACAAACGACCAACATATGAAATGCTACACCTATATTTGTTTGAAGACTGAGAAGGCAACCCGGCGTGAAGCATGCTATTCACTATCCGTGCCTGCTTCCTCTTAACCAAACCATCTACCATTGATTTTGTATAGCCATTTGACGTTGCTATCTGATAAATAATATTTAACTCTGATTCAAAATTTATCTTAGAAAGAGGTACAGTTAATAATCTATGTACATAACAATGAAAGGCTGCTAACTTATGCTGCCACGGATGATTAGATGATGCAGGTATCACAGCATCTGTGTATGTGGTTTTTCGATAAATTTTAAATTGTTGTTGATTATTTGATCTCGTAATTGTTAAATCCAAAAAGTTTAGCGAAAAATTTTCTTCTATTTCCATTTTAAATTTTATTTTAACATGTTTGTTGTTGATACTATCCACAAATAAATCCAGTTGCCTCCTACTTCCCCTCCAACACAGAATTAAATCATCAACATACCTATAATAATACACAATATTATTATTACCCACAATGTACTGATGTTCAAAGTAATCCATAAAAATATCTGCCATTAATGGACTCAAAGGTGACCCCATTGCCAAACCATCACTCTGTAAATAATAACGTCCATTAAATCGGAAATAATTTTGCTTCATGCATAATGTTACCAAATTAATTAATTCACAAATTTCCCCTGGATGTAAACGCTTCCTTTCCAAATGGTTTTTAAGAATAACCAGTGTCTCACTATATGGTACATTAGTAAACAAAACAGCAATTTTACAGGAAAAATAAAACCAACTTTAACTTTGTATGGAATAATTACCAACGAATAAACAATTAAAACATTTTATGTCAACCGGTTAATCCGATCGGTTTAAAAAAAATTGACGACATACTTTGGGCCATATGTAAGCTAAAAAAGCAAAAAAAATTTTTTGGTGTAAAGGCCTTTGCACGTTTATTCGATTGGGCCATCGATTTATCAGTGATACTGCAATACTGCATAACTAGCATTTTCCATAAGGTATGATTTTCACCTTTCACTTAAGTGCACCTGTTTGACTATGCCAGCCTCGTTGAAAGACTCGATGGCCACATTCATCAAACTCTTCTATTGAGATGTCCAGATTATCTAGCTGAAAGGAGTTTTTGAGGAACCTGTAAATTCATACTGCATCTTCTGATACCGGACAACTCAAAATCATATTCACTGCACTATTGAATAGGTCCATCACTCAAATACATCTCACGACTATCCTTAGTTTCTGAATTTCTATAACAGTAGTAAACAACCAGTTTTATATTAGGGTCATACATAATCTATATGAAGCTTGACTACTTTAGTGAAAATAAATACTGCAATCAAAAAGTCAAAAGTCAAAATAATTTATATTTATGTGCAATGTAAAGCATTTGTTTGTCAGTATTTCAGTTTGTCATTATGAAATAATAGATACCTAAATTTATTCATGCATTGTAAAACAAAATTTACTTGAACACATAACAAAATGTTTTACCTAGTTTATTTTTGCCACAATTTTATACAATTAGCTATTCAAGGTTGGTAAATGTTTAGTGACAGTTGATGGATTTATTTTATGAACTTGTAATACTTTTTACTCTCTTTGAGTTGTTGATATTCACGGGCAGTGGTGATCATGACCCACATGTCTTTCTGAATAAGAATCAAAATATATTAAAAAAAAAAGACTTATTTAGTGTTCAATATATGTTAAAGACAGTTGATAATACTGTACTTATTATCATGGATTAATTGTAACTTAGTCTGTTTCACCATGCATTGATTAGTGTTAACTGACAGTTAAATGTGATGCCGTCTCTGTCTACTCAAACAAAACAAATAGAGACGTCATCACATTTAACTGTCAGCTAACACTAATCAATGGATTGTGAAACGCTGGTGAAGCCCCCTAGTAAGATAAAAAGTAGGTATGCCAGTTGAACACAAACTCTTAACATGAATTAGTTTCGCATTCACTGCCACCTGACTTCCAGAGGTGCCACCGACGCACATGTGCGTTCAAAATGTATGAACAATTATAACGGCGGCACTGTGCGAAGTTCCGAAAACGCATATGTGCGTCGGTGCCAGGGAATGCGTTAACAGAAGAGTATACAAGGCATACATCACAGAATGAAGACAGACCTTGATATTTTTGTAAAAAATTATCTCACACTTGAGAATACATGCTCTAGGAGGATTTGAGTTCCTGCAGGTAGATGCCCGGTGCCTCTCCGGAGTGGCTTGGCCTATTCAGCCGTTGGCTCCCACTGCCTCGGATGGCCTTTTCAGAAAAAAGTGTACCTTTTCTTTCATTTCATAATGTATTTAATCTTTTCATACAAAATTTTATGGATCGGGTCCTGTTGGCCTGACTTGCATTTAGCCTTGGCGAGCAGAGCACCTTAGTTGTATTTTGTCCAGGTAGCAAAATGCCTTGGTCTGTAAAACACCCTCATTGCTATAAGGCATAGTAGACAGAATAACTTGGCTGTAAAACTACTTAATGTCATAATGTTTAAGTAGGTAATGGTCTGGTCTGGTCTTGTAAAATTATTTAATACAATCAAGACCTTACACAATTGAGTAATTCTGCCTACTTGTGCATTTCACGACCTAGACGTTTTGCTAAGTAAGTCTTCCTAAAGCTTAGAAAATTTTGTAATCATGGCATTATAATATAATTCAACCTCTAGCAACCCACCTGATTATAGTCTAAAAGACTGATTGCAGGTTAAACAAGTGGAAAAAATAAATAATAATAAATAAATAAATAATATAATTGTTTATATTATAACCAAGTCATTTTGCATACTTGGTCAGTGTATTACTGAGCCGTTTTGCTCGCCAAGGCTAAATGCAAGTATACAGACCGGACCCAATTTTATGAGTCAGTTATGTCACGCCCATGCTGAGTGTATGAAAAAAACGTCAAAAACTGAAAACTTTTTGAGGGTATTTTTTTGAACTATCGCAATCAATTGTGCTCTTGATTCTGAGTAGGAAAATCATATTTTTCAAAATTGAAAAAAAGTAAGGGTACATTTTTTTTAAACGCCCGCGCGCTTGTTTTAGTTTACTGAGGTATTTGTCGCTTTTTTTTTACGTGTTAACCTGCTGAAGCATCGTACCAATAAAGCAACAAGAATTTTCATTGTGCTGCTGCCGCGCACGCTAAAAGTAGTAGACATTTATTATTTTATAGGTAAATAATACAATAAGGAATATGAATAGGTATACTGATTTCAGTGTTGCCAGGAATGTGTTTGTTAGGGACCAGTAGAAACGCTCGATTTACTTTATCATCGCACAGCGCATCTCTAGCCTCCTGAGACCCCACCATACAACAAAAATTGGCACCGAAATTTAAAACTTAATCTCTCATAGATAAAGTTGTTTTTTTTTTTTTGTTAATTTGAATGATACAGAGAAAATTACACTTTATTCCTTTTTCATAAGTTATAAGTTCTATTGCTAACAATATGTACTAGTATTATCACTTTGAACCCCAGCAGGGTAGTGGAAATAGCTCAGCGGAGCGAGGACAGGCAAACTGAGCGTTTCTATTGGTTCCTGGCAATGCATCCTAGCATATCTCTGGTGGAAACGCAGCTTAAAGTTACTGCTGTGGCTAAGATTTTTTTGCAGTAGCGAATTGCGATTTTTTTTGTTGCGAACCTTGTTATTTACTTTTGATTTTTTATTTTTCTGGAAACTATTCTGAAGTGAACCATGTATTATATATTGTTTAAAAGTACGCTAAGTACACTTAACACATAGTATACACTTTCCTCGTTAAAATAAAATAAAAAAAAAAAAAATTATACAAAATGTTCATGGGTTTCGTAACTGTCAGTTTATATACCACAACCCGACACACTTGCATTAACTTAGTTATTTCACCATTTTTTTAAAAAGCTTTACATTAGTCTCGATAGGCTGGCTTCGTATTAGTCTACAATACTCATACTCAGCCAATTGCCTGCGTCCATGCCACGAAAATAATCTATTAAACGTGGAGTGAGTGAAGCCGTGGTGGCCTAGTGGTTTGATCTATCGCCTCTCAAGCTGAGGGTCGTGGGTTCAAATCCCGGCTCGCACCTCTGAGTTTTTCGAAATTCATGTGCGCAATTTACCACGAGCTTTGCGGTGAAGGAAAACATCGTGAGGAAACCTGGACAAACCTGCGAAGCAATTCAATGGTGCTTGTGAAGTTCCCAATCCGCACTGGGCCCGCGTGGGAACTATAGCGCAAGCCCTCATTCCGAGAGGCCTGTGCCCAGCAGTGGGACGTATATAGGCTGAGATGATGATGAAATGTGGAGTGTGTCGGCCAGTTCCTCTTAGCACTGTCTCAAAGCACCGTTCTTGCAGATAACGCGATCGAGCACTCGGACTACCGCGCGAAGCTGGCCCAGATCCGTCAGATCTACCACCAGGAGCTGGACAAGTACGAGAACGCCTGCAACGAGTTCACCACGCACGTGATGAACCTGCTCCGCGAGCAGAGCCGCACCAGGCCTATCACGCCCAAGGTAAGTCCAGCGACAAATACAAACACAAATCGACACTAATAAAAAAAAGAAACTTGTAGCTCGGGTTACCTATGTTTTACCAATAAATGTTTGACAAATTATCACTTCCCAAAAAAATTTTCGTAGAATTTCATTTGCCAAATAATCGTTTGCCAAATTGACACTTGACAAATGATTATTACGCGAACCTAATGTTTGGCATGTTCATGTTTAAGCAATATCTCGTTTGCCAAATATTACTTTGACCAAATTTCATTTAGTCAAATATGTTAGTTGGCATAATATGTTATCGTGGCTGCTATAAAAAAAAAACTAACATCGAACCTCGCTTCGCTCGCTCGCACAAATTTTATTTTATTATCTAATGTTTTTTTGCCTTATTAAAGCATTTGCTAAATGACCAAATGCCATAATGTAATTTTTCGTAATAATATTTTGTCGAGTTAAAATTTGACGTAATGAAAATATTATAAATAAAATTGTGCCAAAGTTTGCATTGCCAAACAAAAAGTTTCTAAAAATTGTTTGGGAAATGAAATTTGACCAAAGTAAATTTGGTAAAACGGCAGGATCCCTCGTAGCTCAAAAGAGATAATGTTTCTGAATGAACTTAGACATTACATCAAGGTTCAATTTTGTTGACATATTGATTTTTGATACGAGATTTTTTCAAAGTAGTGACGAAATATCATTTACTCAAACTAGCAATGAAATGCAATGCATACCGTTTGGTCTCGGTTTAGAATTACACCTCTCCGTTTCTTCCGTGGATGTCGTAAGAGGCGACTGAGGATATAGGTTAAGGTGTATCGTAGGCGTCAGGCTAGCAACCTGTTGCTATTGTACCGTTTTTGTCAAAGTTAAATCCTAAAATTTCTAAAAGTGGCTCCGAAGCGGTAACGTTTCGTGTGCTCTGCCTACCCCATTTGTGAATACAGGCGTGATGGTGTGTTGTGTGCAATACCACAACCTTACTCTTGAGGACCGATTCGTTGTCAATGTTGTGATGCAAAAGCCACACACACACCTTTTGACAACTTTCCCCGCCTTTTTTCTTTGGTGGCTTGTCGTAATTTTTCCAAAAGCATTGCATAGTGTGCCCCAGTTATGTTGACGCCCTTATCCTTTTACTATGTAGTAGCATTAGAATTCCTTTCGTATCCCAGAAAGAATGAAAGAAAGTAAATTTATTCACGATACGAGATACATCAATATTATTAGATACAAATAGACAAAACGAGGGTATGTGTCATTGGATCATTCCGATTGTGAATGGGACACTGGCTCAGCATAATGCTGATGCGTTAAAAACACCCCAGCGCTGATTTTCAGGCAGTATCGTCGGTGATCCTTTGACTGTTATAAAGAGATACTACACACTGTTAACTACATAAGAGATTACATAAATAAATAGATAAGTTTAAACTAGGAAACAAATTTATGACATGGTTCGAAAGTCGTTACGAAAAGATCAATTAATTATTTTCTAAGGATTTTGTATTGTTTTTTGTACCGAATCTTCCAAGTTAAAGAATATTTTATACCTGGATTTTTTCAAAAATTTCGAATCTGTGGTTTAGCTTTTAGAGAGGGATTATAATGGAATTGTTTTTTTTTTTAACTAGTACTTTAAAGTTTAACTTTTTTGGAACAAATCAATGAATCGAAAGTCTTTGGAACACCTTAATAATTTTAATACGTATCCAACGATAGCCCACACAATAGGGTAAGCCGAGAAAAAAATTCTCCCCTCCTTTACGTGTATTGGTTACCTAAAAAATTTTTATTAATGTCTTTGTGTGCAGCAATAAGAAGCGAGAACGTCACCTGTTACAGTATATAAACCCCCTTGCAAAAAAACTGGCCCCCATGGTTTTTGTATTTTATGTGCATGAAAGATTACTTTCTAAGCTTCAATGCCTAAAAATCTGAAAAACCATAGGTGCCCGTTTTTTTTGCAAGGGGGTTTATATATTTTATTTGATAATATGTATGCATTTCATGAAAATTCCATGTATGTTATCCAGGAGATCGAGCGCATGGTGCAGATAATCCACAAGAAGTTCAGCTCGATCCAGATGCAGCTGAAACAGTCCACCTGCGAGGCTGTCATGATTCTGCGCTCCCGGTGAGTAGATAAGTCCATTATGCACTTGACTGTATGCTCCTCATATATATATCATACTAGACGAAACCGCGTAGAAAGACCACTGCACATCCATTTTACACGTGCAGTGTGTACACGCGCAGTCGCACCATCTAGTTAGATCGAAGTCTGTGGCCGAACACTAGTATTCTAGACTCATTTAGGTTCTGAATTTCTGATTTAAGAAGCTTGCATCTCAGCTGGCAAGTGCCGAATGTATCCAGGGAAAACAGTATCTTAAATAAAATGGTTAGGAATTCTGTACTCGAAACAGTGCATAGCTCCTTAATTTATGACGTTTTTTCGAAGTGCTTAACAAATCCATTTTTAATTCTAAAGTGAGCTTTACTTAATGTCTCATTTTTTTATTTTACTATAATGGTACATTTATGTAGAGGCCGCGAAGTAGGGGGTTGCAACCCCACTTTCCGGCCGAGGCTTGTATAGTGCTTTTCTCAAGCATGACATGAAATATTGACGTTGTTACAAATAACACGCCGAGAAGTATGCCGAAGTTAACATCAAGAAAAACACGGTGTATATATATATTTTTACATAAACGTGACCCGTTATTTCCCAGTTTCCTGGACGCCCGCCGCAAGCGCCGCAACTTCAGCAAGCAGGCGTCGGAGATACTGAACGAATACTTCTACTCACACCTCTCCAACCCCTACCCCAGCGAGGAGGCCAAAGAGGAGCTAGCGCGCAAGTGCGGCATCACTGTCTCGCAGGTCAGTGGGGGGTGTCAAAAGGGTTAGTACAGTCACCAGCACCAATATCTGATGAAATGAAATGAAATGAAATGAAATATTTTTATTGCAAGACCACAGTTAACAAGTTATTTATATAACTACACAATGATCTGCCTCATAGGCATGCAAAAATTTAACATATTTAGTATGAGCTACAAAATCTATAAAAAACGCTAATAAACAATATGTAGATACCTACATTTAAACAATTAAACAATAAAATAATGTAGATACCTACATTTAAACAATTAAACAATAAAATAAAAATTTAAAACATTTAACGTAAAAATATAACTGAGTAGTTGTACATACACAGGAATCTTTTATTTTTTAGTATTGAACTAAAATATGAACTACTAGGGTATCACAGCACTTACTTAAGTAGTAAATGTACGAGTAACCTTAATTTATAAAACTTGTTATACTTAATGCAATAAGCGTGCATAAATATGTGATATGACTCTTATTTGTAAGGCCGGATTGACGTGTCAGATATTTTTGCACGCTTGTTGCATCAGATATTGTAGCTGGTGATTGTACCGAATTAGTACTATAGTTGAGTCCAGATTTAGGCGAGCCAACTTGACAGTCAGCGAATTAGATTATATGAAGATATCTGGACGCCTTTTTATCCCGATATTCCCACGGGATCGAAATAAAATCTTAAAATTTTAATCTTGAATTGGGCTAGAGTAATTAGGTTAGGTTAGAAAATTCACTTTAGAGAATTTAAGAACAATCGCAGTACTGTAAGATTGATTCGCCTTCGAGCAAGCTAAAAAAGCTATCGAGCTAGAAAACAACCAAATCGGACCGAAAAACAGAACCGAACAGCCAAACATCGAGCTCGACGACTGTACAGTCAAATATAAAATTATGAATTTATTTAAAGTTTCAAAAATAAGTGCCACACTCTTATTCTGACGCAATAAGGCCGTAGTAACATACATATTTTTGAGTGGTTCGAATAGATATGTACTAATTTTTACACTTGATTGGACGGTGAAAGTTTTGAAAAATTTAACGGGTTCTTCATACGTGAAACTCGATTTCAATCAACTACCGGGTACTAAATTTTATACGGCCAACGCAAGAGGAAATGTTAATGAGAAATGTAAAAGCACAGTTACACATGCTCGTTACTAGCGCATGCTTATGAGCATGCTACTAATGAGCATGCTCATGGACTGAAGCAAACGTGTTCACACTTGTTTTATTACCTTTTCCCCTTCCACCCTCGTCTCGAGCATGCCACTAATAAGAATGCTCGATAATAGCATGTCCTGTTAGGTAGCATTTGCTCGATAGTAGCATGCTCTCTTGCTACTAACGAACATGTGTAACAGTGGCCTAAGTTACTTAGTCAAACATGAAAAGTTCGCAAACCAAAAAATAATATGGCAAGGAAGCTTTCATTACAGCATTAATAATGAAGTCAGATATATAAAGGAAAGAATGCCTTCAGAAAGGAGTTTTACCTTTCAATAAAAGTCACGACGGGCCTGTGATATTTTGGCCTAATTTAGCCAGCTGCCACCATTCAAACAAGGTTTTGGAGTGGTTTAAAAAAATCAAATAGATTACATACCCAAAAAGATTATCCCAAATTGTCCTCAATGTCGACCAATCCAAAATTATTGGGCAATTATGAAAGAAAAATTGAAGAAGACCGGCAGAATTGTTCGAAACAGAATTGTTTAAACCAACGGGCCAAAAAAGTGGACGAAAGTGTTGTTCAGACGATGATGAAATCGATCACGACAAAAGTCCGAATTTTTTCACACAGCAAAAAAATCTATATTACTAGTTATAATAGATATTTAGTTATTTAGTTTTTTACCAAAACTACTTTGTTTTCTTGACAACTTTTATGAGTCCCTTGTTCTGTACCAATTCTATATGAATTTTGCTTTAGCACACTTTCAAATTTATGCGAAGCGTAATACATACTGAACAAGTAGCGTAATGAAATGAACTAATGACCAAAAAGCAAAACGAACAAATGGAAATTTTCCCAAACAAGTGTTACCTACTTTTTTATTTAATTTTAGAAAACATGGTTTTTCTTACTCAGAATTCAAGAGCACAGTCGATTTCGAGAAAAATACCTTGTTTAAACAATGTCGCAGTCCGTTTTTTCCATACACTGTATGTGCGTCATAAAATAAACACAAAATTCGTATGAAAAAAATAATTATTTTGAAACAAAAGGTACACTTTTTCCCTTCACTGCCTCTTTCTTCCCAGGTGTCCAACTGGTTCGGTAACAAACGCATCCGCTACAAGAAGAACATCGGTAAGGCGCAAGAGGAGGCCAATCTGTACGCCGCCAAGAAGGCAGCCGGTAAGAGCGACTTCACATCTTAACCAGGGGGAGGCCTTTGTCCAGCAGTGGACGTCTTCCGGCTGATGATGATGATGATTATTATTACTTATTATAATTCAGGGCATGTTTGGTTGTCTAAAAAAAAGGTCTATTTAACCTTTTCGCCGCCACGTCAAATACGAAAGACATCACCCATATGCCAGGCCTTTATGCAATGTCTAAAATTGAAAATAAATGAACGCTAGCCTGTAGAGTGAGCCTACATGAGGTATTATCCGTAGCTGCAGGCGCGTCCCCGTACTCGATGGGCGCGGCGTCCGGCGCGGCGACCCCGATGATGTCCCCGGCGCCCGCGCAAGACTCCATGGGGTACTCGCTGCCGGCGCCCGGGTACGACCAGCCGCAGCCCGGCTACGACGGCTCCATGGGGTATGACCCTATGCATCAGGATCTCTCGCCGTAGACCCTAAAGGTATTCAAAAGTTATAGATATATTGTACATATAAAACATATGGAATTTACAATTTACAAGAGAAAGAGATGTACAAAGGCGAACTTAACCTACAACTACAACTGAAAAGAAAACAATGGCTATGGAGTTTTGGTAAAATGAAAATACTAATAAATGTGATTATTTATAACAAACATTCCTTGACCAAAAATGGTTTTATTAATACTACATAACACAATATAAATAGTTTACATTCAATTCAAACGTATTTAGATGAAAACGAAAACATTCTTAATTTCATTTTACCTTGCGGAACCTTAAAAAATGCGATTTTTTAAGGTTTTAAGCTTTTACGCTTAGTACTTAACTAAGTCTGATAAGATAAATAAACGGCAGATGTGATGCATGACTAACGGTATGAGACATAATTATTTTCATTCTCACTTCGGTGTGAGTAGGTGCGCCGGCGTCACTAAATAAGATATGTATTATTAAACTAAGAAAAGCGGTTATTTTAATTATTATTTCGAGTGACACTATTTACCGACACGGACAATACCGCCATGGAATTAGTGGCCCGATATTTTGTGTACACGCCCACACAAACTGGTGTCAAACTGACAAGAGTTTCTATGGGCGTGTACACGAAATATCAGATCAGTATTTCCATGTCGGTATTGTACGGCCGGTAAATAGTGTCACCCATTAGTTCTATACTTTTGATATTGAAATGATCGCAATATTACAGCCAACTATGTTTTTTGTTTTCAGACTACGGGTGTTATAGACTTGCGCAGCTTCCACAGAATTGCCATTACGTACTATACTATAGTTATCCGATAAGCTACTCGGCAGCGGGCCGACATGCCTTAGCCGTAAGACATTGTATACTATAAACCTTAAATTACTTAAAAAAAAAACATATTTGTAGCGACGGTATTTTTGGAAGGACATGTAATCGATTAATTTCACGTATTACTCTACAATTGGACTGCAGAACCCAGTATTTATTTTTTATTGGTTAATGTTATTTTTTTTATTCGTTTATTAGTTTATCGAACGCTAAATCAGTACTTAACTGTTAGCTCTGTCGGTACCTCACTGTCGTACTTTTACTGGACGTTGTTTTATTTTATAAAATTTTACATAATCAGGAGGAGACGGCTGGCCCTTTTCATACACGACTTTGGAATTGCATTTTTTTCTGAATTTACTCGTTACCCAGTGGAAGGGCAAAGTTACCTCATTTTACGGCATCTCTTTCTTCCCTCGTCTTATACCGTATGAAAGAAAGAAGTGGCCTAAACGATTGTGATTTCAAGTGTATTGGACAAAGGCCTCGGGTGTACGTGAGCCCATCACCGGATGTCAGTAAAAATGTTATATTTAAGAACGCGCCGAGCTTCTAGCTCATTTATTTATTGCATTAATTTCATCCCTTGCTGTATTTTGTATGTATGACTAATAATACTTTAGTTTTCGAACTCATATGTAAGATATTTTAGGATTTTCTCTATAAATCATACACTGTAGAAACACGATTACTTATAGTTCGTTCCTATCGAAACAGAAAAAACCCAAAGTAATCAAAACCAAATTAACACTTAGCGCGCGGCAGGTCGTGAGTTTTTTTAATAATAAAATAGATGGTTTCTATCGCGTATACAAGTTACATTTTTAAAATTTGCATTTTTTTTAGTAATGCGAAAAAAGTACGTGAAAATGCGTGCATTCTTACCAATATATCTCGAGCCGCCGCGTTTACCCTTAAGGAATCCACGAGTGTATAGAATACATAAAATTGATTACCGCTAGAAGCTCGGTGCCCCCTTAAAAATCGTCACAGTAATTTATATACTACTATACTCTTAAGGCAAAATGCTAAAAAAAAAGCTTACTTAACTCATGTGTATGAAAAGTGACACTGCCAATCCAGTATAACATTTTATTTTTTTATTATTATTTTATTGGGAATAGTATTATTTTTAAACTTTTCGACCACTGAAATTTTATTTACAAGTTATTATTTGGCAGTATTAGTAATATAATTTGAAAAAGAAAAACACTCGAGAGCTCTGTTCACTCGTCTTTCTGTATGGTGGTTATGAATATACGATATATAGATGTAAGTTATCTAATAGGTTAATATAAGTAAGTATTCGGATATATTGTGCTGGACGTACTGAGCCGTTGCGACGTAGCCCGATGCCTTTTGAACCGTACCTTTTAATATAACACTTGAATAAGGCTAGAGTATGTACTGTCGAACCAACTGAAACATAAATCACTGTGGTACCATTTCACAGAAAATTTCATTATGTTATATCACATTGTGTGATGATGGAAATGATAATGACACAGAGAATATTATGTTACTGCAAACTAACGTTCACTTAATAATATAGGTAGTCGTTTTTAGTGACAATAATGCCCTATAGGTCCTACTTGGGTCAGAATTCTTTTTGATTGTACAACAAGAGCATAAAACGAGCCATTTTACCCGAGACGTTCTTATAGCCACTCGAGCCGGTACGTCGAGGGTGGATAGACAAGTCGAGAGTAAAATGGATTTAATGCTCGAGTTTTACACTCTGCTTTTCACTTCGATTGAGAGGAAATTAAATAGCAACAGCAGAAACAATATTGTTCACTTGCTAGGTACCTTTTATTTCACATGCATTGCTATATACCCGGTGATAAAGAATGGACATCGGTCTTCGGAAAAAGACAATTGGCTGTTCACGACGATTTCCGACCACTGGCGACCGTCCATCAATCATCGTATTTATTAAGTGACGTTTTATATCAAATTAATACTGCACCTATATGGACTTAATTAGTTTACGTCAAATTAATGACACGTAAACTTCGGATATCTATAGAGAGCTGTTGCAACTATTAGAAAAAGGATAGTTCCCTCTTTATCCTAAAGATGTCATCGTACAATTTAAAGTTTTGGGGGATTCAACAACTCTTTATTATATATTTTCATCTAAATGCGTCCGTACTTTATTGCACCTGTACAACGACTGACAGACGTCACATAAGTAGTGTGTGACAACGCTCTACGAAGCCGAAATTAGCAGAGTCTCTTTCCAAAAACCGATGTCCAATCTTTATGGCCGGGTACAGTCATTATAAATTTTTAGTTTTATTTTAATTGAATTGATTGATTTTTAGTTTCATATAAAATAAAAATCATTAATAAAATATTATAGAAACTTTTTGTTTGTGGCGTTGACATTGACACCTACCTGATTACCTTGGTCTTAAATGAAATTTTTACTTTATGAACTAGACCATAAAAAGTAATTTTATGTCGTCTAGATCCAGCATAAATACGAACTTTACGAGTATGAGAAGTGAAATAGTAGATTGTACAACAAGAGCATAAAACCAGCCATTTTACCCGAGACGTTCATATAGCCATATATCGGTAGCCGTTCATATATGGGTTTAATGCCAGAGTTCGAAACTCTACTTTTCACTTCGATGGCGAGGAAATGAAATAGTAACAGTGGAAACAATTGTTCACTGACTATGTACCTTTTATTGTTCATGCTTTACTATATCATTATAATTTTTTAATATTTATTGATCAATTTCGATTGATTTGGTTGGTTTTTAGTTTTATATAAATTAAAAATTATTTATAAAAATATGTACAAACTTCTTTGTTTGTGGCTGTTTACGCCTGATTGCACTAGAGCATAAAAAGTAATTTTATGTTGCGTAGATCTAGCATAAATAATACGAACTTTACGAGCGTGAGAAGTGAAAAAGAATTCTGTCCCAATTGCCCTTGATAGCTGATCTAAGTTGTGTGCAGTGTGACCTAGAAGGATGAGACTTAAGGTTAAGCCATATCAATGATACCTTATGGAAATAAATATAAAATAGCTCGAATAAAATTATTTGAAGTCATATTTCAAATTAGTAAGGTTTTTCTCAAATCTCGAATGGCAATTTTACTTAGTAAAAATCGGTCCCTATGGTGAAATAACCATTCGTAGTGAAATTTTCGAATTGAGTAAAATAATGTAGGGATATTTCCATGTTTAGTCAACTAAGTACTCTGTCGCAAACTTCATTACAATCTTTTATTCAACCGCCAATGTTCTTGGTTCGGGTCAAATCTGGCGTAACGAATTACATGATCATCTGGTGTCTGAATTTACCTACTCGGAATTGAAACAAAAAGTGCAGGCTCAAAAAGCTTGTATTAAAAATGAGATATTACATATTTCGGATTGAGACGTTAAATTTGGTACATTTGTTGCCCCGAACGATGCAGTCAAATGCTGCCAGTAAAACATCATTCTTGGATAAACTTCAGGCCTCGGGCTGCGTTGGTTCAACTTCGCTTCAAGTACTTCTTAGAGTGAATCCGGTCGTATCGTTCGTTCTAATTCGCAATCGACGTGAACTAAACGATCGACGTATTTTGGGCTGTACGGGACAAAGTGGAGCATTTTATTAGCTACTAGCATGTGACGTCATACGCAATTAGCGTTATACCTATCTGCTGCATAGAGAAAAGCAGTTTAGAATGAGACAGATAGACTAAATTCCATTTTCAAATTATTGTTTTTATTTCGCTAAACGTTTGCTGTATTTATATATTTTCATTATTATCTATAGGATATGTCGAATCCATGAGGCAAATACCGTATTAATTAGTCATTTTTATTTTTCTCCAAAATATACAAAAATTGGAAAATCACATGGTTTCAAAAATGTGAAACTTGGTTGCGTACGCCCTTACCCCGGATTCACGCACGATTTGTGTGCAATTTTAATATTTCATTATTATTAATGGTTGTGTCCCTGAAGATTTCACTATGTCAGCCAACGTTGAGGAGTTGTGAATATCAGAAGATGCTAGGAACTGCACGGCGACTTTGAGGTTGCGACGTCGGCTCTGCGAGCGCACGACAAGTCGCAAGCCGAGCCAATGTCTACGCGTTCGTTTGTAAAAGTATTGGCTTCAGAGTTCTTATGACGACGACTCTGTCACAGTAGTTTGATCGAGGTGATTACATTGCTTTTCGTCTTCATTCGTTTGCTAATACTTTTAGAAACTTTCGTAGAAGAAGTAATTACTTATGCAATGAGAACTTTGCGTGCGCGTGTTATTATAATTTTTGTGGCCTGGGATTGTAAAGCGGACTTTCTCAGAATGTCCATATTCTCAAAAGGATCGCTTTGATGAAACAAGCGTTATCTCGTGAAGTGAAATATCTAAAAAGGAGCACTTTTCAAACTGCCGCTCTCACAACGTGCTTTTTCTAAATGTGCACTTATGAAAGTATACAGGCACGTACAGTCAACTACAAAAAGATCGAATCGGTCAATGCAATGCTACAATAATGTGTATATTCGTTGTTATTGACTTTAAGGTCGTGTGTACATATTTTTGCAACTTTGGCATATCGATATCTTTGTAGTTGGCTGTATAGGTAGAGTCATTCACGATGATGCGTGCCGTGGTTCTTATTACAATGTCAGTAATGTCTAATTTTGACAAAATCACGCGTCTTGCTGGATGACACTAGGTATATACGTTGTACCTACCTGTGTATATTAGTTTGTTCGTCTTCGAAATTCAGTGTTGTGACCAAGGATAAACTACCTGGAGAAAGATGGGGCCTTTGTTGCGTACAAAGTTCACATTCTGGAATAGTATCGGAGAAACTGTTATTAAACAAGGAATGTTTTGGGAATGTAGATTTTTGAGGAATGTGAATTTTCTGTAGATTTGCACATTTTGCTTGTGTTTTGACAATCCTGAGCATTTTTTTTAATGGCAGTGCACTTTCACAGTGCAAGTTCCCCGCGGTACATATTAGTGTTGTTGCGATAGCGATAGTCTATCGATGTATCGTTTTACTATTGTGGCCTTGAAAATCATTCATAGTATCGAAACTGTCGACCCTTGATGGTACTGTCGATAATATCGATAGTGAAAATAATCAATAGTATCGCGTCAAAAAAGGTATATACTATTGCTAAAGATCAACAGTGTCGATCGATACTATCGCAATAGTATTACTTATTTTTCATCAATAGATAGTATCGCCTACTTTTTTCGACTGTTTTCTCAAGGTCGACTATCGACAGTGAAATTATCGCTATCTCAACAACACTGGTGCATATTCGGTGCTAAAATGTTTTCTAGCACAATTTTTATGTTAGCAATATGTTTGTATTCATATTCCGTTCATCCGTTAGCACGCGGATTTAGGTAATATTTGTATAGTGTATTTAGGTGGTGGTAGCACTGTTCAGCGCGTTACTCTGCACTTTAGCTGGCCACATCGGGCTGTATGCGTGAAAAAAAAATTTTAATAAGCTATAGAATAATTTATCCAGATTATCGGCGTGTTTTTAAGATTTACTGTCTCTTGATGCGACTGGAAAATGGACAACTCAAAATTATACGTTAAAGCAGAAATGCGACAATTTGAAATCAACCAGGAAAACTGCCCACCCTGAACTACGTCGATTGTCAAAATAACGACCACTTGTATTACGTACACACTTAAAAATATGACCGATTGTATGTCCACCCAAAGTCGTTCTTTTTGGACCTAATTATTAGGTGTGGACTTTAATTTAAACGATATACGATACGACGTATTTAATTTTGCTCCTAATTTATAATGGACAATTGGACAATTGTATGTAATTGGTATTGGTACAATGTTCCATTCGGGTTTAATTAATTTGGTTGCACATGGGCGTACGCAGGGGGGGGGGGGGGGGGCAGGGGATTGCAGCTGTCCCCACTGGAAATTGTATGTTCTACAATATATTATGCCTCGTTTACCTATGAAGCAGGATCCCTTGCGGGTGTTTACCCTACACACTACATATACCTTGTGTTTCATGTAGGTGTGTGTATATGACAAAACAAGCGCGGGCGATCTGATCTAAAAAATCGGACTCCCCCCCCCCTCCCCCTAAGACAGAAGCTTTTTTTACATTTAGACAAAATTCACTTTGGATGGCATTTTTGCCCAAAATCAAAATGGTTCGAGTGGACGATTTTCCATCTGCACCAAATGCCAGTAAATCGTTTTAAACATATCTGCGCAGCCGTCTCTGTTAATCGATTAATATATACAAAGACATTAAATAAAGAGAGGCATAGAAATCCGTTACGCAATAACAAGAAATTAGGGACATGTTTTTTTTTAAATCCCTTGCTAATTTCTATTTCTAATTATTTTGGAAGTATCGAAGGAGTTGCATTTCCAAAAAATGTATTGAAATCAGACCATGATGAAGACTGTAAAAGGCAAAGTGTATATCCACTTGACGATTCCACATGTAGTACATCAAGTAAAGAGGAAAATTGGGACAGACACCAAAAGGGGTTTCAAAAAATTATCATCCCTGCCTACGTACAGATCTATTGAACAATGTTTTGCCATCGTATTTCGTCGGACAAGTTCGTATTTATTTGCTTTTTCCGATGCAGAGACGTTCATTATTGAAGAGTCGTGGTGCTTCACCACCCGTTTTACCATATGCATTACGAGAAGCATCAATTGCTTAGCATTTAAAATTTAAATTCAACCCGTGAAATACTTGTTATAAGTAGTAACTCCAATGGTCAACTGTGGTCTTCATTATCAGTTCCACTTCACCAAATGATGATTTTCAAGAGCAAATGCACGAGTTACTGCTAAATATATCCAATTTACTGTAGGTGTCCCTACAACATTTGAAGAGTTCCCTCGATTTTCTTAAGATCCAATCAACAGATCTTGATTTGGTGCTTATGGGACCTAATTGAAGCCATTGATAAAAAAAAATAAAAAAAATATTTTCAAATCGGTTTATAAATCACCGAGTTCTGAGGTAACAAACAAAAATAAAATACAATCGATTTTTTTTTTATAAAACACGATGGCAAAACATTATTCACTACATCATTATTTGTGTTTGACGCATTTAATGAGGAAAGTATTTTGTTATTCTCTGAAGCGTTGAGGGAAAAGAATATCAAATCATTTATAATTTAATGGACTTTGATTGAATCCGATCTATACTTAATTCTCTTTTCTCTGCTTGCCACTCTATTATGGCTTCATGTGGGCTGAATGACGTCAAAAATAAAAAGTTCGCACTTTTACTTCATGATATGACAAAAGCTAAGGGATTGTACAAAAATAATATTTTTAACTGAATCGTGTGAATTTTAATGCGGTTAGTAATTGGTCGAACAGTGCTAGGATCGTCTCTGCATTATTATGTTAGACTCACTTCAATTAGAGATAGATTGGACTTGAATCCTAGAGTTAAGTTGATGTGTTCTAAAACAATATATCTGAGACAGTATACGAGACAAATTAAAAAATGTTTAAAATTTCTGAAGACATTGATTGAGCACCGCCGCGCGGCCCCGGTGCGTGACACGCGTCGCCTGCGCGCGTGGCGGTGGAGACACCATGTATACGATGATAAGTTCAATGTTATTGTGACCATCAGATTTGATTCAAATACATTTTTGTGTAGTTTAACTGTTTTGTTTTATTTCTATTTCCATAAATGAGTTGATTTGACGCATTCACTGACTCAAATTCGAGACTTGTCTGTTCAGGTGCCGCAAAAGCATAATACCGCATAACTAGCATTTTCCATAAGGTATAATTTTTACTGCACTAACAGTACTGATAATTGGCATTGTAAGGTTCTGTCTGACAGTGAAAATTATACTTTACTAGCTTTTGCCCAGGGCCGACTTAGACTGTGGTGGGGCCCTTGGGCACACAACAATTTGGGGCCCTTTTTAACCGACTTCAAAAAAGGAGGAGGTTCTCAATTCGGCTGTATGTTTTTTTTGTGTGTCTAAATCGAATAGTATGTACTCGTAACTTGACTTGAAAATGTATTGAAGAAAAGTGTAATGCGCATTTTGAGATAAAATGTGAGAAAAATTGTCGGCCCTGGGCACTGGCTCCTTGTGCCCTTATGGTAAAGACGGTACTGCTTTTGCCCGCAGCTTCGCCCGCGTGGAATTCGGTTATCGCGCGCTGTTCCACTATGGGTCGAAAGCCGGATCTACTTAGCTGGACAAAAATCATCACTGCAATTCTGTATTAGGACTAGCAAAAACGATAAAAGATACTCCCGAGGTCACGATTCCGTTGATAATTTTGTGTTGTATAGGTAAGTACCGTAAAAGCTTACAACGTTGCAGCAGCCTAAACTTGGAATATTCCGTAAAAAATACAATAGGATGAATTGATTAGGCATTAAAAAGTAAAATAAAAAACCATTGTTTCAATAATCATTTAATTATAACATTTATTGGTTACTTAAAAACAAATTATATATTTAACACCTAAGGACCTAAATAAAATAACGTAAAATCATCCATCAACTAAGTGGAATATTTGAAACAAAGTTAGGACTGACATTCCAACCGAGGGGGAGGGGCAGAATCATTCCAAAAAAATAGGTTACACTGTTATTTTACCATACAATTAACGATTTGAATATTCAGGCTTTGACGAATGGTACGGCATCGCATAGGTCACTGACCCTTCCATCTGAACTCTTATTAACAGTAACAAAAGTTTCCTAAGTGAGGAGCAACCACCCAAACGCAGTCAGGTTCGTGGCCATACCTGTAATAGTAGATTGATAACCAAGGGTGAAAAGTGACCCATTTCATCCGAGATATTTCGAGGGGATATGGGTAATTTCACCCGAGTTAGACAGTCTACTTTTCATTTCGACTGTGAGGAAAGTAAAAAAACTGGGAATAAAAAAAAAATTGAATAATAATAAATTGAATTTACTTATATGATGCAAGTTATACCCAACCTCCAACGGTAGCTTTTCGACTGGCCACTTGCCACAGCTGAATAAAATCGAGTTGGTCACGACCAAGAAGCTTATATACAAAACTAGAGGTTGAACGCCTAACGAAGAAGTTTACCCTTTATTACTTATTTATATATTCCATCTCTTTCTTTCACATATCTCGAAAACTAAAGAAAGAGATTGAATATGTTCGTGACGTAATAAAAATCTAATTTCTTTTTTCAAAAGGATGTTCAGCGTTCAACCTCCAGTGTTGTATATAACCAACCTTCTTGATTAATACGTGCATCTAGATGGCCATGCCGAAACGTGAAAAAAAAAGTGTCTCAATTACTTAGTCAAACTTAACTCAATTAATTTTTACTCCGTGGCTAGTCGAAAAATTAAAAAAAAATACTTTCCACCCTAGAGATGAAAACGCAATTTTCCACCCGGCTATCTGTCCATGATAATTAAACTTTCCGAACAGGAGAGATGAAAAATATATTGTCCATTGCCTCGGTACACTTTTAGGGGGCTACGCTAGCTGGCGCGGGCGCACTTCGCGGGCGCGGGATCAGGCACAGTCCGTGAAGCCCGCTCCACACTTAGCCCGCGGATCGCGCGCAATGGCTGCGAAGGGGCGCGAACGCTAAGTGTAGTCGTTTCGCATATTCTTCGCGGTTTCGCGCTTTGTTCCCCAATTTTGGTCGGTTTTTGTCCCGCGTCAAAGGGAGCGCGAAGCGCGAACGCGACGTAGTAACGAGACGCGGGCGAGTGTAGAGTCGTTGTTAAATTCGCGGCAAGTTCGCTCCGCGAAATCGCGCCGTGATTCGCGGACTAAGTGTGGAGCGGGCTTGACACGCGACGCGAGCAGTAAGCGCTGCTCATACCATTGTTCCACTGGCCTCCACCCGCTCCGTGCAAACCGCGTCAGTAAGCGTAGACCCTTAACTGTGTTCAGCAATAGACGACGCTACGAAACACGAACAACGCCTCTAGCGGAACGTTTGTGATGTTCGTGTTTCCATATAAATTGAGATTTTAACGCGAACGCGATCGAGACGTATTTTGTAACCGAAAACTCTAAGGGCACTGGAAACACAGACGCAGGCAGGAAGTTGCATTACTTAGTTGTCAGGATAATAAAGGACGACGAAAACTCTTTGAGCGAAATGTAGGGATGGTGATTGATGACAACACAAGGGAAAACTTCCCGCCCACTTCTGGTCAAACTGTGAAAGAACCGAACTTGTGGATAAGACTGGCTTCGACGCACATTCTCGTTTACGGTTTGCCAGAAGTTGTTATTCGTAGGTTCGTCAGTATATTTTGAGCAGCAGTGTGTTAATGTCATAAGTGGACGTCCATCACTGGAAGTAGGAGAGTTCAATATTGGACTACATGCATGGCAGATTTATTCTTACTCAGTTATTCTAGAAATATCATTCACAGATATTAAATAGCGGTCTTCTTCCTTCAAATATCTCATGGCTCCCTCGAATACTGCGTACCCTGGACTCGTTACGATCTAAAAGCAATAATAATAATATAGTAATGCGTAGAATTAGTTATACTAGTAGGGGGTAATCCATACAGTATGTCACATATTTAGTTCTCAAGCGGTTTGTGACAGGAACGAAATAACTAATTATGATGGCAATTCGTGTGTCAGGGGGGGGGGGGGGCTAAAAATGATCAAAATAGGTGACCTACCTTTGTCCTCATCCAGTATTGTTTCAATGATTTTAACATGAGAATATAACAGACAGACAAACAAATAGTTACAATCATATTCATATAATATTAGACTAAAGAATTCGTAAAGAACTAATAGTAAGGTATACTATACGTTCTTACAAGAGTAAAGATTAGGTACCTACCTATCTATTAGACAGTAGCCAGCTAGCTAGGACTACAATAGCAGCAGGGCTACTACGAAACTCGAAGTTTGTGTCGTGCGGTCCCTCTCGCTCTCGTATTAAAAAGTATAAGTGCCAGAGGGACCGCACGACACGAACTTCGAG
This sequence comes from Choristoneura rosaceana, assembly GCA_037349165.1. Taxonomy (NCBI): domain Eukaryota; kingdom Metazoa; phylum Arthropoda; class Insecta; order Lepidoptera; family Tortricidae; genus Choristoneura; species Choristoneura rosaceana. Next base: position 3,298,507 of record JAZBNJ010000006.1, on the reverse strand, counting down.
TTTCGTAGTAGCCCTGCAGTAGTAGGCAGCAAAAGACGTCCACCAACGATATGAACGGACGACTTGATTAAGGCCCCCCGCAGGCCGCTTAAAACCGAAGCAACTGGAAGTCTATGGGGGAGGCCTATGTCCAATAGTGGACGTCCTACGGATGACATAATGATGATGATGAAGGCTACTAAGAACTAAGAGTTAGTAATCAGGTACTAATAGGACTAGAACGAGTCCGAGGACTGGAACACGAGAAAGAATAAATTGGGGCTCACTCAGCATAACTACTTGTACTATTATCTATTCTGTGGCATAACGCTGTTTTGCTGGTTTCCATTGGGATCCAAGCTTTACCTAGTGCTTAAAAGCAATTCACACTTACCTTAGCCTGGTAGTAGTCGCTGGACTGACGCTCTAAGCTGGATATTTTTTGCATCACCCACTCGATATAAGTCAGTTTACGCACGCGGCACAGCGATCTGCAAAGCGTGCCAATTAAAACACTGGAGTCGGCAAATACAAAATTTTATTTAAAGTAAAAAACTATAGTAGGAAAAAAGCATTTGGCAAAAAATGTGAATGTTGATTTTGCTATATACAATATAAAATGCTAATCATGTTATGATATAGATGTATGTATGTTAATTATGTTTAATATTTATATTATTTAGTTTCGTTTATCAATAAAGTAACGAGTATATAAAATACAATACGATAACTCTGTATTGCACACCAACACAGTAAGCAATATAGAAAACACAGGTACACACAGAGATTTTCTGAGGTAAGCAATAGGTGGCTTTATCGCTTCAGAGCAACTCTTCCAGGCAACGTTAGTTGTTTTAGCATTAGAAAAAGGGTAAACAATCTTGTAAATTATTTTTATTGAAAAACGTTTTAAAAAAAAACCGTTAAGTAACATTACTTATGATCATTATGTCGTTGCTAATTGTTTATTTGATGTTTAATATGTATTCAACGAGCCATCATCATCATCATTCATGTGTGTCATTCTACGAGACAGGCCCATGCCTAGTGTAGGTGATACGGACAAACATTATATGCTAGAAATCATGTACAGTGAAACAGTTTTGTTAAAAACTCAACTTCAAAAAACTCATGTTACGTTACTAATTTATGAAATGCTTAAAGCCAACAAATGTTGGTAATCTCTGTATTTTCACTGTCTCAATAAAAAATTTTTTTTTTTTTTTTTTTACTTAAGGACCAATGTTTTTATAATATCTATTAGTAGTTTATCCGTTGCCTAGTACCCATAACACAAGCTTTTCTTACTTTGGGACTAGGTCAATTGGTGTCAAGTGCCCCTTAAGTTTATTTATTTAACACGTTCAGCCCCAGTGACACGCCTGTGACTTTTTAGTTCTTACCTACTCCTATACCAGTGACACGTAAGAGCTTAGTGGATGTCACGTTCGGCTCTGGCAACGTTCCGCTAAGCCCTTACGTTATTGCAGCCTTTGGGAGCTACGAATTGTGGGGGGAGGCTCCAATAGAGAGATCTCCCAGGCAGGTGGTATACCTGGGGACCGAAGTCCGAAGGACGAATATTGGAACTTGTACATATGCGACCGCGTTGAGAAACTTCGATAGCGCGAAGTAGAACATGGTCGAAGTTTCTATTGTTGTTCACTAGATGGCGCTAGGAGTTGCTACAGAATTATTTTGACACGACATGCGCGTCACTGGCATATGAGTAAGAACTAAAGAGTCACAGACGTGTCACTGGCATAGAAGTGACTGCTGTGGGATATGCGTAGGCATAGCGTAAGAGCTTATAGTGGAACGATGCCGGGTTAGAACGTGTTAATTGCTACATTTTGCTGTGACTTGTTATTCAATAAAAATACCAGTCTTGATCGCTTACCTTCTTTCTAACGCTACAAAAACTAAGTACCTTTTAGGATAACGTTTCTTGTAAATTGATCTAACAAGCCGTTACCTCTTGGTGCTAGTGACGTTGTTTATGTACTGAAGTAGCGCGTGAGCCGCGCGCGTGTGCTGCGGCGCGCGAGCCGGCACGACGCGCCACGCGGCGCAGGCGCACCAATACGGCACCACGCCCGCCTCGCCGCACGAACGCTGCGGGGGTATCTGTACAAACATGGAATAACTAGCCTTGACGTTTAAGGGTCAATCAACTATTTTACCGATACTTTGGGCGTCTAGCATTTCTAGCGTTACCAAAAAATCGTACTTCAACAAGATATTTCACGGTTTAATAGGTTAAACTTACGTAAGATGGCATGTATTCAGGTACACCATCTATTAAATTACAGAAAAAAAAATGTATACTTACTTACTAACAAAAATCTGCAATTGTTTGAAAAATGTCGCGGACAGGTTAGTGTCGGTAAAAAAGTTGATTGGCCCTTAAGCACTTTATTACTCAAAGAACAATGTTCACTTAATGAGCTTAAAATTAGACAAATAATATATTTAATAAGATTTTGGAGCTACTCGTAGTTGTAACATCTAATTTACATTAACACTAATATAATATCTAAGTTTATTTTTAAACATGGCTAATGTAATACACTTTTTAACTTCAACAGGCAGGTTATTTTATATTCGTGCTCTCTCGGATAGTAGGTACGTTCCTCTTAAATACCATAGTCTTATGCTTTATTAATTAGGTAAGTAGTTTAATTTTTTAACCGACTTCAAAAAAAGGAGGATGTTCTATGTTCCAATGTTTGATTGTAACCCATTGTATGTAGGTGAAATAGACGCATATTGCTCCACTCCTGATGGGTCGTGCTGAGGTACCGACTTCGAGTTAGTAGGTACTAGGTACCTTTAAAAATATTTTCAAGGGTTTTGTAGTCGGTTCCATTTTTTGTTATTTTTTTTCATTTTTTTGGAGTTGGTTTTACTTTATTGTTAATTTTTTTTTATGTAAGTGATGTTTGTAGGTTCTTTGTAGGCTCTTTTTATGAAAGCAAATTTGTGTAGGTATGCATTTTATTAATAAGTACCTATTTTTTTTATGAGGATACAAGTCGCATTAAGTGTTAAATTTGTTTTATGTTGTAAAGTTAAGTCTTTTCGTATAGTGTTTTAGTATTCATGAGATAATTGTATTTAAGCAAGGCCATGATTAGTTTATTTTGTAATCTTTGAAGATATACTCGTAGCAAGTTTGTTTTGGCAGCACATCCCCACACTTCAACCAGATATTTCAGGTGAGGGTTTACCAATGAATTATATATAAGGTCATTCAAATATTCTGCGGAATAAATACAACCAACAGTCCTACGTAACGCTCCTGTCAATTTCTATCCAATCTAATCTAGATCTGATCTAGAGTTATCCAACTAAGTTTTATCATCGAGAATTTCCGAGCAAGTGATCAACCACCCAGCCAGGTTCGAATCCCAGCGGGGGCCCTTGTGTGCACAGGGGCGCGGGTAGCTCCGTTACTCGGTAGTCAAAGAACGATCTTTTTTTTTGAGAGCGAGGCAAACGTGATACTAGTCATCTGATGCGAATTGATCATCACCGTCCATCAGTGCTAACAACTCAAGGACAGTCACTGGTCTGTTGCCGGCCTTTAAAGAAAGTACCAATAAACCCTGTTCCAGAAAGCCCCGATGTCATATCACATCGCTACTGATGGAAGTTGATTCCACAATGTCAATATAAATTGAAGGAAGTGCCGAAGGAAACCTTCAGTGGTAGACCGCCATTGAGTACCTAGCTCATGTTCATTTGTATGTCGATCTATATTTAAGTATGTAAATTAAAGAGTGCCACAAAAACTCACGGGCTTCAGCAAACTCATGCCTCTGGGAAGATCAGATCCTTTTACAGTAAACCTGTTCCTCAACTCATCAGCTCCGAGCACATCCAACAACGTCGTGTGTATGTCAAAAGGGGTCGTCAGGACATTCGCATTGTCTTCCAAAGCTTTGAGGGCATCTGGTCTACTGTTCACCAATTTGGGGGGCAACCGTATTGCCATGAATGGGAGCTGCTCCTCCAATTTACCCTGGTATGTATTGCGTGTTGACTTGTATCTGGAATATGGTTAGATAGCTGAAAAGGATGGATAAGTAATGTTCGAGGGAAAATCGAGGGTATACACCGATACCGCCGCTTTTGCCATATCGAGATGTTTGAAAGCTGAGGCTGTGTTACCACCAGAGCGCACATCTTGTGAACATCAGGTTGTGTTGCGAGGAGTGTGGTTTTTATGAACCAATAGAAACGTTTCATTTAACCATCCTCGCACAGCATCGTTCTGGTGGAAACAGCTGAGCGGAGCGAGGTTAGGTACCTAAGTTAAGCGATTCTATTGGTTCTTGAAAACACATTCCTCAAACATCTCTGGTTGACACATAAGAACATATTGTAGCACTGAGAACTTTTGTATTGACTATGTTCTGGCAATAAACATATTTGAATTTTGAATTTGAATTTGAAACGCAGCCATAGTTCGGTGAGGCTCTGAAGAATTTCAACTGAGGTAGGTATATGTCATCTCACGTGCCATGAAAGTCTACTAATGAAATACTGACATGTCGGTATCACTGGATGGAACCGCGGCGAGAGAACAAAACTCATCATACTTTTACGTATATAAATATGCAGTTCATTAACCTAGTATTTAAGTTGTATTGATGAAGTAAACGCCATTTTGTCCATCACCTGTATGTCGTCCACCTGTCTACGAAAATCAGGTGAATGACGCATGCAGCAGGTGAACGACAATTCTTTGAAACTTGTATACTTAGTGCATTACCAAATATTCTTGTATGAATATATATTTTTTAACCCACGCAAAAAGAAGGGTGTTTTAAAGGCCCTAAACGCTCACCTAGTACCATGGTCTCCCATGACGACTAGCACGGTGTCTTCCAACTTCCCCCCAACTTCCAAACTCCTGAGCAGACCCACCAACTCCTCGTCAGCCGTGGTGATCATGTTGAAGTCATCGTGGCTTATATCCGCTACGAACGTGAAGGAAAACCGCTTGCTTTTGATGTTGTAAAACTGAAACCACAATCATTATCATCATATCAGCCTAAGGAGGTCCACGGTTAGATATCATATCTAACAGTGGACCTCCTTAGGCTGATATGATATATACCCCGCAACCGAGCTGGCAAAACGGTGGCAGCCGTCAGGGTTATCACTACTTAGAACTAATTAAAATACAATGTTATTTAAATCATTAAAAATAAATCTCGTTCACCTCGAAATCGTTCTGAAACAAACTGATCTTGTATGATGACATCCTCATACATGAATGTAATAAAGAAAGGCTCCATCGTGAATTGTAAACAAGTTGTGTTGTGATCCATGTGAACCTTCTTTTTTGTTGTATATTTTCACTCGATGTTTCCAATTGATATGGATAGGCGCTGTAGTCTACCTACCTATATATGAGATAACTGGCCTGTTTCTCTTTTAAGTAAGTGTTGAACTAAATCCCAACACATCTTTTTAAATAATTATTTTTACTTTCCTTCGAGTGGGAGTTTGAATAGAACTAAGAATAAATACACAGTTGATTATTATATTAGCTAGCACACGGGTTATTTCATTCAGTCCTATAAAACATTTTAATTTGTTTTTGACACTGACATAGATATATCTTTTTTGAAAGTAAATTAAACGGGGTTATATCAAAAGAGGTCAGTAAGGTTATCGTTTTATCCTAATCCTAAGTACATGCATACAATAAATTAAATGAATGATTCAGTATAATTGCCAACCTTTACAACTGTCACATGCCACCGTTTTGCCAGGTCGGTTGCGATGTATAAGCCTCCCTATAGACCTCCAGCTGCTACGGTTGGAAGCGGCCTGCAACCACCGTGAACCCGCAGCTTTAACCAGAGGCCGTATTGCCTAACGTTTCTGACACTAGTGATCATAATCAAATGACAGTTTTTGTATGCGAAAATTATCATTTAATTGAGATCGCGAGTGTCAGAAACGTTACGCAATAGACTCTCTGGTCATTACATTATAATGCTTTAAATTTTTGTGATTACCACTCATAACTATTACTAACACCCCTTAAAATAGTACATTACTGTAGAGGCCGGGAAGTAGGGGGTTGCCGGCCCAGCAGACATAGACATGGATAGGGACGCTGCCTACTTCCCGGCTGCTACTTCTCAAACATGACATGAATTATTGACGTTGCGTTACAAGTAATAGGCCGTGAAGTATCGCGCTGCAGGCGCTATGGCTGGCCTGCCGGCGCGCGGTCACTCTAGCGGCCTGCAAAGATATTTCATACAACTTTGCAGGCCGCTGGCCGGCAATGCGACCATCTTTTGTTTCAACGCGAGCTGCAGCACGCCACCGCCAGCACCACCGCCCGCAGCCGCCGCGCCAGCAGACACACAACACGGCGACGAGACTAGCATCCCGCCAGCTTCATTTTTAGGGTTCCGTACCCAAAGGGTGCCAACGGGACCCTATTACTGAGACTCTGCTGTCTGTCTGTCTGTCTGTCTGTCTGTCTGTCTGTCTGTCTGTCTGTCCGTCCGTCCGTCTGTCACAGGGCTCTATCTCTTGAGCCGTAATAGTTAGGCACTTGAAATTTTCACGGGATATGTATTACAGTGGCCGCTACAACAACAAATACTAAAAATAAAATAAAGCTACAAATTAAAGGGTGTCCTCATACAAGAAACGTGTTTCATTTAGCGGTTTTTGGTTGCTATACTGCCAAGATGAAGGCCGTCAGTTGCTAGGGGCAACGCGAGCGACCCGTTTAACTACTTATTAATTTGCGATTTTATTAGTGCTATTTTAAAAAACCTTCGATATATAATAATAATCTCTAAGACCGTGGTTTATTTTTTTGCGCAGCATGAAGAATTTAAGACTAAATAACAATTTATGATTCACCAACCTCCGACACACACTACACACACTTCACAAAATCCGACTTCAATAAAGCACTCACAGCCACTGTGTTTAATGTTTTTTACACTAAAAAATGTTCTTTATAATTCATTACTAAGTAAAACTATTTATTTAAAAGGTCAAAATTTAAAATCAGGTTATGATTTATTCACTAAAGCCCGCTCCACACTTAGCCCGCGGATCGCGCGCAATGGCTGCGAAGGGGCGCGAACGCTAAGTGTAGAGCCGTTTCGCATATTCTTCGCGGTTTCGCGCTTTGTTCCCCAATTTTGGTCGGTTTTTGTCCCGCGTCAAAGGGAGCGCGAAGCGCGAACGCGACGCAGTATGAGACGCGGACGAGTGTAGAGTCGTTGTTAAATTCGCGGCAAGTTCGCTCCGCGAAATCGCGCCGTGATTCGCGGACTAAGTGTGGAGCGCCCTTAACAATAATAATAAGTACGCACCGTCGACCGAAATTACCGCGTAGAGCAACTTTTTTTTCTTTTTTTTTTTTTGGAATTTTATGGCCTGGTTACTAGACCTTTAAGCCAAACTTTTTCTCAAGAGTCTAAAACGCTATTCAGCCGGGCGACAGCCAAAGAGGATGAGAATTAAAAATTATTATTTAGGTATTCAAAATACTTGCACCTAGTGTTTACATTTTGGTGATATGTTTTTATTAACTTGTCATGTAACTAGTTACGTTTGTTCGGGTGGAATTAATATTTCAACTTAAATTTGAAGTGGATATCTTGAACTGATTGAGCTGAAATTTTGCATGCATGTATAAATTCGATGACAATGCAATATTATTATGACGTAGAGCTGATCTGATTATGAAGTTAGATGTTGGCCATAGGAACTCTGTAATAAAACGACTTGACCGCACCGATTTTGATTGCATTTGGTTCGTCTCGACGACTACCTACTTTGGTAATCAGGGACAAAAAGTACCGCCAGTAAAAAAGCTTGTATTAGATTTTTTTAGAAAAAAATCATCATCATTATCCGGGCCTATATACGTCCCACTGCTGGGCACAGGTCTCCTCTCAGAATGAGAGGGCTTGGGCCATAGTTCCCACGCGAGCCCAGTGCGGATTGGGAACTTCACACGCACCATTGAATTGCTTCTCAGGTTTGTGCAGGTTTCCTCACGATGTTTTCCTTCACTGCAAAGCTCTTCTTTTTCTGAGTTGCTTTGCTAACTGGACCATCATTCACAACATTTTCAGTCTCCATTTCAGCAGAGTCTTTAGATTCTGGCACCCCATTGACTGTATCTTGCCTCTTGCGCTTTTTAATTTTGTTGCTCGTGGTAAATTTCAAATGTAATTCCGCACATGAATTTCGAAAAACTCAGAGGTGCGAGCCGGGGTTTGAACCCACGACCCTCGACGACTTAGAAAAAATATTACTGAACTATTTGTTGTTAAAACATTGTACGGACTCTGGTGCGGAACCCTTCATGCGCGAGTCGCTCGCACTCGCACTTGACCGATTTTATTTGTTTTTCACTCCCTACTTCCCGGCCTCTACAGTAATGTACTATTGCACTAAATCTGTATCCATAAAGTACGTTACACCAATTTCGACCATGTTTAGCCACAACTATTACTATCTGAAATTATTGTTATTATTTGTGATGTTGTGTCACAAAACGCCTGACTCTTCCTTAAGGTATGGTCTGTGTTATGGTTTACTAAGATCTGGCTCGCACCTGTCGTGTAAGATTGAACATCAGCGCGTATTTCGCAGTATCCCCGATGCAGTACCGTCCCTTGTCACCGTTCCACCACTTGCGGCCAGCGTCAGACTGCAGCATCAGCAAAGGCCGAAGGTAGTGGTCCGTCGGCTGGTGAGAGAAACCATTGTGGCGGTTTTGGAACGTTCCTATCCATGGCATGCTCTCGAAATAAAGTGTTCGGTACCTGTGACAGAAGACATACGTCAGCTCAAAAGCTAAAAAAGCTTGGTCTTAAAATAACTTACCCTAGTGTAGAAGCTACGTGGAAAACCAGCAGCTTTTCATCCAGATGTGTGGTGGAAAGAGCTTTCCTATAGTCCTCATGTTCGAGGGAGGTTTTTCCGCTGAGGAGAGGGAAGAGGGCAGCAGCGGTGCCGTCACCGACGACGTTGTACCTTCAGGAAAGAAACATCTTTATTACAACTACCACCACAATCGGGGACAAAACTCTAGAAAATTTAGCCACTACATTTAAATGAATAACAGATTTCTAGACCACTAGACTTATTTTATTCCTATTAGATTCTGATAGTTTTTAGGGAGTCGGGTTTTTGATTTTTTACCCGACTGCCCGAAGGAGGGTTATGTTTTTTGAGCGTATGTATGTATGTGGGTATGTATGTCCATTTCTTTGGTCCTCGCTGCAGCCTAAACGGCTAGACGGATTTTAACGTATGAGGTATCATTGGATTTGTCATAGCTGTCGGAGTGTCATAGGCTATATAATATTTCAATATGGCGTAGGAATGAAAAAAAAATGTATGTAACAATATGGGTATCAACTGAAAGCTAATAATTAGCCCATTCTTAAGATAATACTTATAATCTACCGTTTGGGTTATAATACCGTTTAATTAATCTACCGTTTTTACATAAACATCAAAAAAGTGGAAAGTAAAACAATAAATAAAAAAAATAAAAAACCTGACTGCCAAAACTAAAAGGAAGAAAATAAGTCTAGTGGTCTAGAACTCTGTTAAGTAGCTAATTTAAAGTTCAACAGTCGGGACCCATTTAAATCGTGACGCTCAAAAACTCTTAGTAATGGGTCCGTCCCGACTGTTGAACTTTAAATGGCAGTTTTTTGATTTTTTTAATTTAATTTTTTATTTTAATGTAATGTCCTTTAATCTCAGATTACTTGTTGTATTTAGTACCAGGATGACAGGTGTCAGGATTGACTTCTTAGCGGCGAACTAAGTACTATAGATTAGGTTACTCACTTATTCAGTACAACAGCTTTTAATTCTTTGGTAATCACTTCGTGTGACTTCGGCATTCGCCGGATAAAGCCGTTATGTGATACTGAGTCGATTGCTATGATGAGCACGTTGATGGGGTCGCTCCCCAGAGCGAGTCGAGGTTTGGGGGTCGCCAGGGGTCTGGTGGGTTTGGGGATGGAACGGAAGCCCACCTTGTAGCCGAACCAGTGGGAGGGGGTGGTACTGGAGGAAAAATAATAATTATTATAGTAGTAGTATAATAATAATACTATAGTGTAGGTAGTTTACACAATTGACAATGGCAAAAACTGACCCGTCATAGCCAGTACAGTTGACTTCAACTTGATCACTGGTCACTAGCTCGTAGACTCCACTTCCAAAAACTTTGCTCGGCAACCCAAACTTTGTCGTGTAATCGTCCACATACAATATGTCTTTGTATATGCAAAAAACATTTTTCTTCGTGAGCAATATTTCATTCGTCAATCTGCATTCGTTCAGCTGCAATTTGGATTGAGAACCTTCTAAAACATTAATAAGTAAGGGCTAACTGCGCAGTTAGCGCTGCTCATAATTTTTCAATAGACGTCGAGTGTAGTTAATGTACTACTTGTTAATGCACGCTCAAATAATGCACGGCATGATAATCCGTGCACACAAGCATCACCCATACCGAACCAATAATGTTCGACGTGATAATCCGAAGCATTATTGCTTCCGATTATCATGCCGTATGAGGCATCCGGCGACGAATATATAAATTAGAATGTAAATAAGTAAATAGGTACAAGTGTTTAATATGATCTAGGTAGATTGTTACAGCTTTTGTAATTGTTAGACAAAAGTAGGGTCAGGTAGGTTAGGTTAGGAATTTCCGTGTTTGAATAAAAAAAAACCTAGCGAAGGGTGAGAGTGCAGCCTCGCTTGCCGCCCTCGCCTTTCAACTTAACCCGACCGGGTCAGATCCGCTCCGAGCACATCGATCTCGCTCGCCGCGCTCGCTCGATCCGCGCCGAAAAATCTCTCCAGTCATTCGAATCGATTGGATTCAGATTATCACGTCGTACATTATCATTGGTACGTAGGGAGTGCGGTTAATGTACATCCATGATAAAGCTCGACCAATTTTGTACGCCCTGATGATTCGTGCTTATGTCACTCGAAACAGTGGGTCGAGCTTTATCACTCTGTACCGATAATGTTCAAGGTGCTATTGGACATCCTGATTTTTGTACGACCGTAGCACACTTTTGACATCAAGCAATCAATTCTCACGATTGATCATCAGGAGTGAAAAGCTAGAGATTGAGTGTTAATTTACGCTCATTTAATGCACGGCCTTAGGTATGATCTGTGCTTATTTACATTTGTTTTTCGGGTTTTTTTTTTTTTTTATACGACTGTAAGGCAAATGTACACCTAATATTAATAGATAGCAGAAAATAACTTAATTTGGTCGTGGCGCTTCGCCTGCCACTGCTGCGGCACGTTCGCTACACTCGCTCGGCTCGCGCATTGTGGTCACAATTGGACTTAACACAAATCTATGGTCATTCGATCGCGTGTCATGTACCTATGTGTTTGACATTACGTTTGACACTCCGTCTGACACGTTCCTGTTACGGTCATGGCATGATATGGGGTGAGCCATTCTTGTTTAGTCCGGAGACTTATATAACGGCACTAACGATTTTAATTAACACGACACCGATTTCGTGACATAAGAATTTCGCACTTTTGAATATCTCTTTTTTTGATGATTTCTTTCTTTCTTTCTTTCTAAATATACTTGGTATAGTCAGCGTCATATTAGTATGTAGCAGTCAAGATCACCATATACTTGGAAACACACAGAATAGCCATTACCAGTGACTCAGTCAAACCGGTCAAATAGTTCGAGACACCAATCGTGTACAAATGCACCGGGGCACGCACATCGCCAAATACTCGGTAACATTCAAGTCGACATTAGTACCGTAGCGTAGCAGCCAAAGTATCCGAAAGTATGAGACACCACAGGAAAATTGTCTTTATTACATACATTATAAGGTCCAATTATCCAGTTAGCTGGTTCTCTTCTAATACAATGTGAACGGTGTTCCATTTTCAGCCTCTTGGTGTAAAATCCACGTGTCATTTTCTTTTTAAGTAAATAAAAACTCTTCCTTTCCAGTATTACATTTAATAATACTGGCAAATTCAAGCCATATTTAAAAGGAAATCCGTTAATCCGGAAATTTGACAGTGAATTAAAACATACGAAAAAAGCAGTCAGGCTCCAAATGAAAGACATGAAACGATCACTGATAAGTTGTTTCTCTTCTCGGTGATTGTCAAAAACAAAAAGTTCTTAAGAGATGATCTTATGACGTGTTAATTTATTTTTCGCACTCAACCCGAAATTAAACCTTATATCATTTAAAATAAAGCTCAGTTTTCTAATTTGTCCCACTACGTTTGGATATTTTGGCTGCTACGCTACCAGTGGTGATGTGAAAGTTACGGTAACTACTATTTAATGTCGGCTTGAATGCTACTAAGTATTTGGCGATATGCGTGCTCCGCTAAATTTGTACACGTTGAATGGTCTGGGCTATTTGATCGCTTTGATTGGGTCAATGTTAATGACTATCTTTGACTGTCTTTGGATTTTCCTTTCTAGTTTAGGTTAGCTTGAAAAGATCCCTTTTAGGGATAAGTTCGCCTTTGTACTCTTTTGATTTGTTGTTTTCTTTTTGTATTACTTTGTGTTTTATGTACAATAAAGTATTTAAGTATATACATACATACATACTATTTGGATGTGATCTTGACAGCTACCTACTATATGACGCTGACTGTTCGTTGAGTTTTCGGGGTTAACAGTCGATCTAGGTTGGTCCTATGCCCAGGTACTCAAAATCTTACGGCTACTTCAGGACTTTGATGGGCAGTGTCGCCAACTGGTGAACACACAAATGACACCGCTCATTCCTAAAAGCTGATCAAAAAAGATTTACTCCAGATGCTGAGATGCTTTCAAAGTCTCTTTTTAGGTCAGGCTCTCGCAACTCATTGCCGAACATGTCTGGTGGAAGCGCAGCCTTACTTGGGTGCGCCCATGGATGCTTAGGATACTAACATAGCATTGTACCCAGTCCCTGCCCTCGCAAACCACCCTAGGCACATCCCAGCTGAACATCAGGCCTTCAGGCGAGAAGGGGTCAAGTCGGTGCGGTTCACAGCCACTGCTTTTTTCCTTTTGCACGCTGATCTCCAGTTCTTGCAGCCAAATGGCGTTTAAGTAGCTACGAAAAATAAGTTTTTGTTAGAAATAAATAGCTACAAGTTTTTTGCTAGCCATCTATGAGTCTAAAACGGGTCCTAATGAAAACCCGCGATGCAGTTTTCCAATAGACTAGCCAAGTCCGACCTTAGGCTTCAATATATTCTAAGTTATAAGAAGAATAGTTATTTGTGCAACAAGCGAGCAAAGTCGTTTTATTGCATTCTAGGTATCCACACTGCTGCTTAAAATACGTAAACGGTGCGCATATAATGCATCACTGCGATTCCGTACCGTCATTGTTTTTTCAGCAGTGGTGTGGTTAAACTATTTTTTCCAGAATATGTGCAAATATTAATGTCGCACACCCACACGTTTTTGGTAATTGCGCAACCGGAATATTGTCACTACTTTGAAAAAATCTCGTAAGTATCTAAAATCAATACGTGAACAAAATTTAACCCTGACATAATGATTATATCTACCTAGAGTTCATTCAGAAAAATTATCGATTTTTAGGTACGAGTTTTTTTTAAAGTAGTGACGATATCGCACTTACCTAATCTATTGTTCGAATTCGCGCTTACCTTTTGTTTAAATCCACACTTACCTATTGGTCAAATTCGCAGACGCAAATCGTGAGTTCTCGTCGTTCATCAACAGTACCAGCGAAGTCCCACAAATTGACAAAACACTTAAAATCACTAACAAAGTGCGGAGTTTCTTCCGAAGTTTCCATTTTACTAACACCAATAGCTGTAACGAATAAAGAGTACCTGGGGGCCTACCACGCTCTCTTAATACGATTCAGTTTAAACTTTAAACTGAACTGCATCGCTATTTCGTACTACGACGTTAGGTACTTTTGCGATTCATTTCAAGTGAGGTTCAGCGATAGCGATACATAATATCAGAGACAATATCGGTCTTTCATTCACTTGTAAGCGAAGCGATTGAGATTCAGCTCTGAGAAATAAAGGTCGTGGTACCAGTTTCAACGATTCAGTTTAGGTGCCTAAATTGAACTGCTCTGCGTTTGGATCGTTTAGGAATGATCGTGGTAGGCCCCCTGCATTGGATATTGAGCACGTGTATTCACAGGGTACATGGTTAACTCTAGATAGATGGCCAAAATTCAACTCTAGCCTTTACTGTACAATAATACTCAGATATTCACCATGTTCGAGCGTAGGATCTAAAAAATCCTTACATTTTATGACGTATTTGTAGGGTGCAGTGTTAAGTACTATTATATATTCTGTGGTGCAGTGCTCGCCGGCCCGCGTCAGAATTGCGACGTTCAATGCGCTCCATTAACACGATGCTTTTAGCTTCTTTTTGTTTAAATTGAAACTGCTTTTTATTAAAATACGAAGAATTGACGTATTCAGTGTCGACAATGTGCGTTTTGTAGGCATATGATTTTACACGCACATGTTCGTTTAAGAAATTTTAAGAAGAGTCGGCAGTAAATGCGTCAACATAAAAGATAAATATACCTGTGTCAGGTACCGTACAGTCATTTTCAATCGTGTTTCTAACTGTGAACTTATCAAATGTCGTCTTATTTTAATTGCTTTTCTTCCATTTTGCTCGAAGTGACAGGAAGTACCTACGCCACCCAACTTGCACCCAACGCATAGAATAAAAAAACTAAAATAGTTTCACTATGGTTTAATCAGAGGTTTTTGAGGTTTTAGGTCATATAATTTTTGAATATCTTTTAAGTAATAGTAGCGCCACGGCAGAAGTACCTGACGAACTACTAGTTTAACTAAGTAATATTCTTTAAAAGTTTATTCAAAATGGATGGAAAATAAGCTTCGTCAGGTACTTCTGTCTTGGTGCTACTGTTACTTAAAAGAAATTCAAAAAGTAATAATTGAAAGTAATAATATTCAGTTTATTTAATCATTCAATATGATATTAAGTAGGTACATTTTGATTTACATTAATGAACTTACAAAAAATCTATTAGACAGAAATTAGGTAAGACATCTAACAATATTAAAAAAGTTTTTTCGCTATAAAAAGTACTTGCAATCATTTTTTTAGTAGACTATTACATAAATAATTGCAAATGCCATAAATAAACAAAATCGAGTAATCACTAAAAGATATACATAAAAATAAGTAATAACATGGAAGAAAATGTCCAGACAAATGAAAAGAATCCTTCTTTTGAATACCTAGTGTAAAAAAAGATTTTTCGTTATAAGGAGTACATGTAAACTATACAGCGTGTATTTTTAATATTACCTCAAACTTTAAGGGTAGTTAGCGAAGGCCCTAATAATCACGTTTTATTATACTTTAGTAAAAAAAATAGACTTATTATTTTCCTTACAAAATTAATTAGCACGCAATGTATCACTACCTGACTCTACTTTGTTTTTGTTCAAAACGTCGCATTTGTTGACGTGACAACTGTCACAGGACGCTTCTCTCTCGCACCAAATTGTGGTTGAAGGAGATGTCTCTGTGGTTCTCAGGCTATGCTGAGGCCGTGGTGATGAAGAAAATGAAAAGAGTGTCTCATGATGTGATCTTGAAACAAATAATTAGCTGTTAAATTTTAAATATTTGCTTTTTTTCTTTTCATCGAAAGGAAAAACAAAACACTATAGTATCAATGTTGTAGTGTCTGACTGTCCGTTTATATAGTATATAGGGTGTGTATAGGGAGTGGTTGGGGAGTGGATCAAACGAAGACCAAAGCTAAGGCACCTCAGGAGCTACTGAATCGACCCCCATGTATGTTCAGCGATTTTCATTTGTTTCAGAGTTAGGTATGAGCATTTTAGTAAAAAAATCAGAAATGTCGGATTTCAGGAATTATTTCTTAGTGGTAGCTAAACTATTCGACCTACATTGCCTACGACCGTGAATTTTTTCGGAAGTAGTGAGATAGCGGGTCTACCTAACAAATAACAATTCCATTGTAACTCGTGTCATCATACATTTCAAAATAAAAACTAAAACTCAATAATTTGAGTACATAACATTTTTCCATAAATTTTCATAGGAGAATTTTTTTCACATATTTTTTTACTGCAAATTACTTTAAAAACAAAATTAACTTAAGAAGAATTTAACCAGTAAAAAAAATACAAACATTGGAACATAGAACCTCTTCATTTTTTGAAGTCTGTTAAAAATTGGGAGATAGTTCCAAGGCATCACTTTAAAATAATATGGAAATGGCACTAGTAGTAAAAAACGGGTGCAAGGTCAAAATTTCCTGCAATTTTTTGGTCGAAATTGTTTGATATAATATTGTATGACATACTTCTTATTTGCATAAAGATTTTTTTGCATACATTTTTTTTTCTAAAGCATTTTTGGTCTATTATTATTTAATCTTAATTTTTTTATGACTAAAATGCTAAATTCATGATATTGTTAGATCTAATTATTATTTAGTCTAATATTCAATGTCCTGAAAAATTAATGAAAATAATGACTATTTGATGTTTGAATAGGCGAAACAAGAAAGGGGCACGAGGATGCGAGGCCCCCCATAATTAGAGCTTGGGAGCGGAGCCGCCCGCATTATTATCACTTTGCTGATCCCGCCAGCCGTCACTGTTAAGTAAAAACATGTTACATTACTAATTTATTGAATCAGGCGTTACTTTGCCGAGGTCCATATCAATGAACTGAAACAGTCACCTAACTACTTAGCTCATCATCGACCTTATGATAGCTACGTTTATACTAGAAATGTGTGTTCATTCAGTTCCACCTCCTCCACACTGCAAAAATTCACACCAATCACACAAATCCATCTATCACCACTACCACACTACGCCGACGCGTTTCGAACTCAAACAGAGCTCATCTTCAAAGTGACACAATCATTCTCAATGCTACTAAATATCTGGTAGCATCATCGCATAAATAACGTCGCTACTTTGAAAAAAGCTCGTACCTTAGACTATATACAACACTAGACCGAGCCTCAGTAAGAAACAATGCGATTGAAAACGTCCACTCTTTTTCTTGTTTGTGTGCGTGGCGACCACGTGACAGCTTCGTCTTTACACTCGAGTTACGTCAATCCGGTTGTCACTGTGTGCGTGCTAAATGATACCACGTAATGTCAAATCCCCAAAATTTGGGGGAAAATTATTACGACACGACGAAAATTAGACGCTAGTAAAAGTAATGGCGAATGTAATCAAATAAAAAATGAATTAATAAAACTAAAACAGACAGACATGGCGAAACTATAAACTGTTTATCCCTCTGTGTACAAAATTGCCTATTTAGGCATACATTTGAGAGCCGAATTTTTTACCGCTCAGACAGTAAATGCTTTATTCGTGAATATTAAACTCAATAATATTACATGAATTATTAGTACTAAAGATTATTTTCCAAACAATCGATTTGAATAAGTAGCACCTAGCGCCACGACAGTTAAATGTTAATCTTTAATTTAACATAGTAAATAAGTTATCGACTTTCTATAAGTTATTAATTCAATTCCTTCACCCCAAAGCTCGTGGTAAATTGCGCACATGAATTTCGAAAAACTCAGAGGTGCGAGCCGGGATTTGAACCCACGACCCTCTGCTTGAGAGGCGATAGGTCAAACCACTAATCCACCACGGCTTCAATAATTTATTCAATAGTTCAATTAAAATATATATTATTTTATATGTATATCAAACACTGCTGTAGCGTTTTTAGAAATAGATTTCAGAATTATCTGCAGAACTTGGCTATTATTTTTCACGTTTATGTTTTTGGTGGCATCTAGACACGCGGTAGCATGTAACGATAAGTCCAAGCTAACAAAACTGACGATGACTTATCGTATCTGCTTATGTGTGATGGGCTTTAAGAAATTATCACAACTTATGTAAATGTTCGGAAATTAAAGGCTATTATTATTATTATATCAATCTCAAATAAATACAGAATAAAAGAAAGCTCAATAAGATGGTGCAAATATTCATTAAAATATCAAAGAACATTAATTAGATTCGTCATTTTCTCAAATAGATTAAAAATAAAAACTGTTCAGGTTCAAGTGAAATCGATATATTTCGACTTTGTGCCCAATACAAACTTTTCAGTACGATTTTGACTGAATTGTGGGGAATTTTGCACTGGAAACTGGTATCACCTATAAAAAATGTCACACAATTCTAACCTAAATAATTTAATCTTTTCTTACGAAATTTTATGGATTCTGGAGTACTTACCGATGGAAAGTCACGTTATTAGGATTTTTAATCCTGCCTTTATAATTGCGGCACACTTTTATAGCACATTTGGTCATATTTCGGCACTTTTGTATTGCGCGCTCCGCATACGTCACCTACGGTGTCACAATGCAGACTGAGGGGGGGAAAATGACTTATAAGCCAACAGTTGGCTTATATTTTTGGGGGACGTTTTCATGCCGCCGACGGTCCATCTAGTGTTGTATATAATCTAAGGCTCGTACCTCAAAATCGATGATTTTTTGAGTGAACTTAATGTTCGTTGAACCAAGTCCGAGCCCAACCTAGGATCACAACCCCTTTCGCGCATCCACAACCTCAAAGCCCTCACGAACATCTTTGCTTCGGAACACCATGTACCTGCCATCTCCACAGCGACTGGGACAAAATTATACCTGGGTCTTAAGTTCTGGTACTTTATTAGTTAGTACGGAAAATTGATCCCTTTGAAGATTATCATTAAGCTGCTACTCCGACGCACATGTTGACTGCTGCCTGGACTCTTATTATCATAGTAAAAGCATAACAAGTAGGTACAGTACGTACAAAAGTACATCGCGGGGCTTAAATGTGTGCGCGCCGCTTGGCGACAGTACGCTCACACCGCCGCACGCACACACTGATACTCTATCTGGGACCAACTATATAGTTTCAGTTTGGTTTCAGTCAAGGCTGCGCTGTCGCCGGTGCCGTACGTTGCTCTGCTCGGCTCGCGCTCTATTCACGTTCGCGTAGTCGTTTTTTTGTTTTTGTGTTAGGTAAATAAATAAATATCGTCACTACTTTTAGAAAAACTCGTAGCTCAAAATAGATAATTTTTCTGAGTGAATTTTATACTGTAATCAAGGTTCAATTTTGTTGACATATTGATTTTAGGTACGAGATTTTTTTCAAAGTAGTGACGATATATAAGTTAGTGTTGTGTAGTGTAATAGCAGCCAGTGTTGGGCAAAATTTAGTTTGACTAATGATTGATACGTCAATCATGATTGATGATTGATGATTTGTTAGTTTAGTCATTTTATGGTGATTGATGATTGATTAGTTTCAATCTTAGTCAAGTAATCATGATTGATCGTTTATGATTGATTACCGTTATTGAATATCGTCAAAATGTCATCAGTCACTGAGGGAGTATGGACAAAAAAAATTGGTCAAGTGCGAGTCAGACTCGTAAATGAAGGGTTCCGTAAACAGTTCAGTAAAAGTTTTTCTTAAAATTCTTCTAATATAAGTTTTTTTTTTGCTGACTGTACTTTATCTTAAGTTCTCTTAAGTTCTCAACAGATGAATAATGCGCAGGTTAGAAATTTAAAATGAAGTTACGCGGTAATTTTTACAAAGAATGCAATAGGATACCATATATATAGGTACAGGACACTAATTGGTGGTTTAAATATATTTTATTTGCTTTTGTTCCTTTTCATTTTGATGAATTTGGACCGGTACACAATTACATTAATTTACCCTAAGATAAACATAAGGACAGTACAAAACTACCAGAAAAGCGATAACTCGAACAGAAGTACGACGAAACTAACAAACATTCACATTCCGTTAGAAGCATCAATCATATCGTTTGTGATTAAAACTAACGATTGAAGACTAATTATTTGTGGCGTTAGTCATGATTAGTTCAATCATGATTAAATCAATCATGATTACATTAGTCATGATTAAATTAGTCATGATTGATTAGTTGATTGACGAAATTAGTTGATTTGAAATGTTAATAATTAATTATTATTTTAATTTGGCACTAAGCATCTTGCTATTCGTTTGTATCCATACTAATATTATAAATGCGAAAGTAACTCTGTCTGTCTGTCTGTTACGCTTTCACGCCAAAATCGCTGAACCGATTTGGATGAAATTTGGTACAGAGATAGAATAGACCTTGGGAAAGGACATAGGCTATCTTTTATTGCGAAAAAGAGGCTTTAAGGGGTTAAAATAGGGGGTGAAAGTTTATGTGGTGGAAGTTCGTCGCTGTCGAAGATAAAACTATGTAACTTGGCATTTAGGCATTTAATATACTATCATATCCATGCTAATATTATAAATGTCAAAGTGTGTTTGTATGTTTGTCCGTCTTTCACGCCGTAATGGAACGACGGATCGACGTGATTTTTGGCATGCAGATAGTTTATGGGCCCGAGAGTGATATAGGCTACTTTTTATCCCGGAAAAATGCACAGATCCTGAGGGAACAGCGCGCGATAACCGAATACCACGCGGGCGGAGCCGTGGGCAAAAGCTAGTATTTTATAAAGTCAAAGTCAAAATCTCTTTATTCAATTTAGGCTATGATAAGCACTTATGAACGTCAAAAAATCTACCACCGGTTCGGAAAAAACCTCTGTTGAGAAGAATCCGGCAAGAAACTCAACGAGGTATTTTTTTTTAAAACAGATTCACAATATTTATAAATGATATCTATATAGTATACATTATAAGTATTTAACACAATTTTATTTTTAACACAGTAGGTTCACTATTTGAACGGATCGCTAGTGCGGATCGGAATTATTTCCAAATATCCCTGTCCATGATATAATCGTAGTATATAGTTGTTATGTGTAGGTAAACATGAGTAGTACGTTTTGAACATGAAACTACCGTGAGACTCACATTAAATGATATTGTAACGGATAACTCACGTCAACGTCACGTCACGTCGTAATAAGTACTCGTAATTTTAAATTTAGTATAATAATAATAAATAATATAGCAGCATAATCTTGTTTGTA
Source organism: Choristoneura rosaceana (assembly GCA_037349165.1). Lineage (NCBI taxonomy): Eukaryota > Metazoa > Arthropoda > Insecta > Lepidoptera > Tortricidae > Choristoneura > Choristoneura rosaceana. The sequence goes on along the minus strand of JAZBNJ010000006.1, from coordinate 3,277,412 downwards.
TAGCTAAACAGAGATATAAGACAATTGTAAGTTAACTTTCGTACTAAATTATTTGCCGGTAGGTAATTAATCTAAAGTAGACATTGACAACCCTAAGCGTCCGCGCCGGAGTAGGCAGGTTAGTCTCCTAAAGGGCCGCAGTGTACGTACTTTTTACACTTTTACTATGCTTATTATATCGTTTGCATAAAATCCTTCTTATGCATCCTTATTATTATGGATTGCAAATTTTATTAAACGATGTTTTTTGTGCATCAGAGTCCACACACAGGGAGACAATTTGAACATTTATTGTGAAGAAAATTTATTCCAATACATGAATGAAAGATAAACCTGTTTTTAACCACCCACGAAAAAAGAGGAGTGTTATAAGTTTGACCGCTATGTCTGTCTGTCTGTCTGTTTGCGTGTCTGTCTGTGCCACTGTAGCTCTTAAACGCGTAAACCGATTTGAATGCGTTTTTTTTTATTTGAAAGCAAGTTTTCTAGCGATGGTTCTAAGACATGTACTATCAAAATCGTTTCAGCCGCTTTTGAAATATTGAACTTTGAAGTGACAAAGTTGGGATAATAGATGAGCCATCGCTGTACACAGTGTTTTTGTACCACTAGCAGCATCGATATATATGTACTTACTAGATTACGCCATCCGAACACTCATTGTGTTCCACTGCTTTGCACCTTGCACTGTGCAAAGGACTTTAGTATGACTTTGACATTCATGAGCGGCGGACGAACTAGTTTTTGATTGAGACTCCGAATATAGGCGTGAACCTGCACGTAAGTAACAATTCACTACTCAAGTAAGTAAAATTACATCTTGTACAAGTGATTAAGCAACTAATAATATTGTAATACCACAATAAAAACATTTTTTAAAATAAGACGTAACGCATCGAAGGTTATAAAGTCGTTGACATTACGCCATCTTACAATCATAGACTAAAACGTGCAGACGATCCCATTCAGAATTGGTTGTAGGTAAAAAATTGTGACTGAACATGCATGACAATTCGTTTAATTGCTTTATTTATACCTGTCATTCTTTTTCCATGTACTAATTTTTATGAACGTCAATATGTCACGCGATACGCATTTTAGTAACAGTTGAAGTATGGTTGAAGTATAAAGTACTACATCCAGTTGTTAGTAACATAAAAACTTTTTGTTTGGCTAAACCTAATTTGTTGCTGGCCATCAATAATGTGCTGTACGACTACTTTTTTTTAGAAAAAAATAAACGTTGCTTTTCTGTCATAAGAGAGTTAAAAAATCTGAAATTTCGTTGAGCAAGCATACATTGCTACTAAAAAACAAAAAAAAAATAATAATATAATATTACTCAGTACACCATTTTTGACTATTGTGGGGCTCCGGCAAATTTTAAATTTCCAATAAGGGGTTCCATTGCGATAAAGGCTTAAGAACCGTTGAATTACAGGTTTCAATCACATTTCTAGTGCTTCAGCTTTTTTTCAAAACCTCATTCACTAACTGCCTATTTATTAAGATAATTTCTTTCAATTGATTAAAAAAATGCAGTTAAAAAGTTTGTTTTTTTTTTTCGAAAATATCTATTTTGCCAGATGCAAAATGATTACGTTTCGTAGGTAAAATAGCTGTGTCACGTCTGCGGTGTATAATCTATATAGCGTTGACGTCTTGTGACAGTCCGATATTTGAACATATTGTTGACATGAACGTGCGAATCCATAGAGTATAAATCAATGGTTTGATAGGGCTTCGCTAAAGTGGTAAGAATGCCTAATGTTGTTGTAATAAGATACATGTGTCATACCATTTCTGAATCTGCATGACATGCCTAATTTATTGACGTTATTTGTTTGTTTCGTTTCTAGTAATTTTTTTTCATGGCAGATGGTTAAAGTTGAAATTCATTTTTTTGAGACAACTTAAATCAAGATTAATGAAGTTATTTTTAGTATTTTACGGTAGTTACTGCCAAAATAACACTTTGTACTTCTGAAGTAACTATTCGTGATTCGATATACATAAAAAACTATTATTAAGTGCTTTCCAAGTCGATGGTGGTACTAAAAATGTCAAGACAAAGGGGAGTATCCCCAAAAATCTTTATTTCGTTAATAACTCGAAAACCGTGCAACTTTTACTGGGGTCATGTTAGGTTGGTTAGGGTCCTCTTGAGCTGGCCTACCTCTGGTGTCACTGTGACGTGCTAGTTTTGGGACACCCTGTATATGTATGTTTATCCGTTGCCTAGTGTCCATAGTACAAGCTTTGCTAAGTTTGGGACTAGGTCAATTGGTGTCAAGTGTCGCATGATATTATTATTATCTTTATTTCTTTTTATTCTTAGGATTAGGTTTTTATAATAGTTATAAAAAGTAAAATACAGAAAAGTACATACAAAATAAACAAAATATAAAAACCTAACCTAGTTTGCCACCGGTAACGGAGCAGGGCCCAAGTTATCGGTGGTCAGGGCCGCAGAGTGAGGAACCTCCGGACGATGCGTGCCGTGTCCAGAAGTACCGCCTTCTGTATCTGGCCCTTGATCCAGCCATCTAGCGAGAGTCTCTTGAGATGTTGGTCGAGGCTCTTCGCTATTAGACCGTTTATTATTATTATTATTATTATAACTATGTTAGAGAATTGCTGCTTATATCAAAATGAAGTAAATTAAAACAGAACAAACGATACCGTCTTATATGATCACAAATCTAAACTGCTTAGGTACATCAGTTACGTACATTGTTTTGTATGTACGTCAAAAGCTGCTAGAGCATTAGTTGTAAAATTGCATATATAGGAGAGCATCGCCTCCCCCCCCTCCCGCGAGTTTTGACAGAAAAAATGATTAGCGACCGGTGAGCGGTGAGCGATACCTTCTTCGTTCTAGCTAAATACTCAAAGGAAACACCTGATGTCATGCTGAAACATCTTTAATTTGATAAAAACACATTTTCAAGTTCAAATCACGAAATTCAGGAGACCTTGGCTTTCTGGCTGCCATTATGATCGATGTCCTTGCTTTAACACGTGGGGAACTGAAACAAGATTTTTTATATAATATGTTAGTACTTACAGTTAAAGCCATGCATTGATTTGATATTTCTAGACACACGTATGTTAATGTCTAGAATGCAATTAACGTAAAATGGAGACTTTTCAGGAGAGGCCAAAATGTAAATTGCAAATAAGATACTGTAAGCAATTATTACATCTATCCTATTTCGCAAAGGTGGTTAGGAAAATGGGATGCATTAAGTTATAATATTAGTTTCAGTATTAGTTTTCCGTTAAGTATAAAATTTCAACTCTTTTTTTTGTATGATTTCGGGCACCAGAATATACGTTAAGAACTAGATGGGTATAATCCCATTATATTATGTACATAGTTTCGTATTAATCCGGCACGTTGTTTTTTAAGTTAGTACAATGTGTTTGAACTACGACATTTGAATATTGAAAATAATTAGCAAAACCGAATTGGGCAAGATATAGGTTTCACTTACAGTTTGTTCTGGCTCTATTCCTCAGTCCCAGGGACACATTTAAGACACAATCACAGCACTTTCAGAGTTTTTTATGAATAATTTAAAAGAGCGCGCGCCGGCCGGCATTCATTTCGAGCTGTCAATTTTGCGCAACTGACTGGTGGCGCCGCCGTGCGGGAGAAAGCGGAATGTTCATTCAGCCAGTATGTTTTTGATATGTGCAGGAGGTTTTAATGCACATATTACTAATTATATCTGCCCAATGTAACGTACATAAACCCCCCACCGGGAATCTACCCCAGATTCCCCAGTTTACAAACAAAACCAGGGATGGTATTGAATAAGGTAAGTGGACTGTATAGTGTAAGTATTTGTTGACTTAGTGAACTAAACACGTGTAGCTGTAAATTGAGTAAAATAAATGACTTATTTCGAACCTAAAATTGTCATAAATTTGACACCTTCTTGCGTCAAATTCATGCAAAGAAACAAAGGAAAATAAAAATTATGCTGAATCCAATTCCATTGGAAGTGGACTAAGCTTTACAAAGGGTCGCGTGTATTCGCCATTCTGGATTTTTACTTTTACCACCCGTACAACTCCATCAGCTCCTGGATAAAGTTCCGTCACACGACCGAGAGGCCATTGAAGCGGAGGAGCGTCAGCATGCATAAGAACGAGTTCATCAACTTGAATATTACGACAATTCCTATGCCATTTTTGTCGCTGCTGCAGCGTGTGCAAATAATCGTTTAATTGCAATGTACGCGGACCGATATGTAAATAAATTTTATGGAAATAGTCGATAAGAATTTTTGTAAAGTTGCACTTTTTAGGAAGCAATAATGGATACTTCTTTTGATACGGTAGTTCGGCGAAAGACAACCTACCCCCCACCCTGAGAAAACCGAGGGGGTCGACATAAGGTGCTAACCTTTTAAGTGAAGAACTACAGCTGTAACCATTGGAAATTGCTTGGATATCAGCTGCAAAATGCTCTCGCTGAACGGATTTAATGAGCACATCGTGTGCGTTCTTTAAATCTGATAGAGACGAAGGACCTGTGTTCCTATTAGACTTCGTCGATCTACAATTGTTAATAAACTGAAAACAACGCGCTAAGACCTTTTGAAGCTTGCTAAAACTCGAATATTTTTCGGTTAAATCATAAACAAGGTTTGAATCACGTGTTGTGTCTTGCACGCTAGTTTGAGCCAAAGTCGCGCATGGAATTTTGAGTTCTGGCACATTTGCCGATTTAAATTGATCTATTGATTTTACTGGCCAATTCTCTCTTGGTGCGTCTAGCCAGCTCGGTCCTCCGAGCCACTCCGCTGTCGATAACAGCACGGAAGGTAGCGCTCCGCGCGAGCACACGTCAGCGGGGTTGGACGCGCCGCTCACGTGAAACCAACAATCGCTTTGCACGGTCTCCAAAATTTTGGAAACACGCGAAGCCACAAAGGTTTTGAGATTATAACTGGGTGTATTCAACCAACTCAGCACCACAGAGGAATCGGTAAACAAGAGTATTTCATGAACAGGAATTCGTTCAGACAATATTGACTTCGTATATTTGACTAACTTGACTAACAAATGCGCAGCCATTAGCTCGAGACGTGGAATGGTCACTGTCTTCAAGGGTGCAACCTTGGATTTTGCAATGACTAGACTGACCTTCGAATTACCTTGATTGTTAAAACTACGCAAATAGATGACCGCAGCTATTCCTTGAACTGAAGCATCGCAGAATCCTAGTATCTGGTAGTAGCTGTGCTGTTTGACAGTAACCTGGCGCTCGTGGCTAAAATTCGACAACAGCGGGAGCTCTGACATGTAGGTGAGCCACTCCTTTTCCAGTTCCGGAGGCAGCCGCTCATCCCAACCCAGCTGTTGGAGCCAGAGTTTCTGCATGAAGCATTTCGCGTAGAATATGCAAGGAGCCACGAAACCTAAGGGATCATACTGACGACCAATCTGTGACAAAACACTACGCTTGGTGATCGCCTGTGAAGCTGGAAGTGGGTGGAATACGAAGGAAAACACATCTTCGGCGGGTCGCCACTGCAGACCTAAAACTTTTATGGACAGGTCCTTGTCATCCTCGAATGCAATGGGCGTTTCGCGGTGATCAGCTGGAACCCGAGCCAGTACCTGGGGACAGTTGCTAGCCCACTTACGAAGCAGAAATCCTCCTCCACTCAGCAACTCTAACAGTTCATCCTGTAGCTTAGCTGCTTCATCATAGCTGCTCACTGACCACAGAAGGTCATCGACGAAGAAACCTTTTTTTAGAACCTTGCTCGCTAAAGGATACTTCTCGCAGTCGTCGTCAGCCAGCTGATGCAGGACACGGATCGCTAGGTACGGACTGCTAGCAACACCATATGTGATCGTGTTTAACTCATACACTTTTAAAGGTTGATCAGGTTGAAACCTCCACAAGATGTGTTGGTAATTGCGTTGAGATTTTTCGATCAAGGTCATTCGAAACATTTTACAAATGTCACTTGACAAGCAAATTTCATGTATACGAAAATTTATTAAAATCTCATTAATATCTGCTTGAAGCTTAGGACCGGCGTAAACGACTGAATTTAAAGAATTATTATTTGTCGTTTTGCATGAGGCGTCAAAAACTACTCGGAGTTTTGTCGTGGTACTTGACGGTCGGAGAATACAAAAGTGAGGAATTATGTACTTAGAATCCACAGTACCAAAATCACCTACGCAAGTCATGTGACCAAGGCTTTCATATTCGGACATGAATTTATTATATTCTTCCTTAAGTTCCGGAAGACGATTCAGCTTTGTTTCTAAATTGTTGAAACGACGTAACGCTTGTGGAGTCGAATCGCCGAGATCAAAACTGGGTTTGAACGGGTACTTCACTGTATAACGTCCCGTAGTATCGCGACTGTGTTCGTTTTGGAACAATTGTTCGACATACAAATCTTCTGGTTTTTTAGTGACGTCATACGGCACGTTTTCAGTCTCCCAGAAAGAGTTCATGATTTTATCGATACTACTAGTTTTATTAGCAGAGAACAAGTTGAGCGAAGCTGTATTTGACTCACAATCGTCACTCAGTACTGTCTGACCAGTAATGACATATCCGAATATGGAATGCATCGCGACGGGCAAACCCGGGTCACGTGGTAGTATATTTTGACCGTCATAAATGTAGGGAAATAAGTCACCTGCGATCAACAAGTCAACTGGAGCCGCCGAAAAGTAGTTCGGGTCAGCTAACTCTAGATTTTTGAAATTATTGATAACTTTGTTTGATAAGGTTACTGTAGGTAAGTTGCTAGTTATATTACTTACGACAACAGTATCAGTGCTAAGCACCGGACCAAATGAGTTTCGTGGTTTAATTGAACATGTAACCAGACCGAAATCTTGCACTGGCGCACCTCCCAGACCCATGGGTTCAAACTGACACTTGCGTCGAGACAAACCCAGGCGCTGGGCACACTCTTTTGTCATATAACCGGACATGGCACCGCTGTCAATGACTGCACGTACGGCGTGGTAAGTTCCCCATCGATCTGCGACGTGCACCATGGCAGTGCCTAACAGCACGGTTGAATTTGACGAACAAGTCAAGCCGACGTTTGGCATTGACCTTTGACTTTGATTTTGACCATTTGAAACGTTTTGAATACTTGAAATGTTTTGACTATTTGAACCGTTTTGATTAATTGATGAATTTTGAACAGTTGGAACTGTATCTAAGTGAATACTGTGATGGTGCGGTTGTTTACACAGCACACAACGCACTTTTGACGTACACTCGGACAACGAATGCTGACGAAAGCAATTTTCGCATAATTGAAGCTGTTTCACTTTGTCAAGACGCTGCACCGGTGTTAAATCAAAAAACTCGAAACATCGATAAGTTGAATGCGGTTTGTCGCAAAATAGACATCTATTTGATCGTTCGCTATTATTCTTACTCACAGCTGACAAGCACGGCTTTTGGAACTGCTTTGGTGCACTACTGTAATTAGCAGCATTATTATTATTTTTTCGAACACAATTCGGCTTTGCAGAGGTGTTAGGGACACTCTTAGGCGTAAACTGAATTTTTGATGTACTAATTTTAACCTCCGACATTTCCAAAACACGCGCCTGTTTCTCTACGAAATTAATCAGCTGTTCGTAAGTAGGTATATCGGTTTGATCTACTGATTGTTCGAATTCGCGCCTAGTGACGGGGTCTAAATTTCGCAATCCCATATAAAACAGTATGAAACTCGATAGGTTACTGATTTTCAAAAGTTTCAATGCTTTAACACACTCTTGATACGTTTGTAAAAATGTGTTTAGACCAGTAGCCGACTCAGTTGACAAAGGCTTAAATTGAAACAGCCGATCTAAATAGCTCGTAGCTAAGGCACGAGTGTTCTCAAATTTTTTGACTAGCAAAGCCCATACTATCGGATAATTATCGGCCGTCACTGGCATCCCTTTGACCACAGTCAATGCCGAACCGCTGACTGCGGAGAGCAGGTAATAAAACTTCTCAATGTTCGTAATATCATTGTTGTTATGAATTAAACTCGTAAACGTGTCATAGAATGTTTGCCAGTTTTCTAATTTGCTATCGAAATGGAACAATTCTAGTTTAGGCAGCCGCGGCTTAGCCGACCGCGAGTCTGGCCCGGCAGCGCCCGGGCCGCGGCCCGCGGAGCGCGACGAAGGTCCGCTACCGCTGCCGTCACACGATTGCCAAGTGTCGCTATTAGCCTCCGCTACACTCAGAATACGGAAATACATGTCGTCAAAGGTTTGAATTTCCTGATAATTTGGTTTAAATTTCGGGTTTTGTTTCTTATTGTAAGAATTTAACTCGAATATGCATTGTTCGAAACATTCCCGAGTCGAATGAAGTTCTTTGAGTCGCAAATTAAATTCGGTTAAACGCTCTGGTGGAGTTGATTTGGATAGTTCAAATAACGTTTGACATCGTATAAAAAGCAGTTCTTTTTTGTTAATAAGTTGTTCGACATCGAATTCTTTTTCGTCCATTTCGAATTAAAAAACAAAAGACGCGCGCGACGCGTTGCAAAGAACGAAAATTGAAAACGTTTATTTTATACGTATTATTCTAGGTAAATAACTTAGATTAGAAATAAGCCTGTTACCTTAAAACTGCGTGAAATGTGTGTTTTATGTGTATGAATGTGTATTTAGTTTGCAAACTGAGGATGCGGTTCGATTGACCAAAATGTTTGAACTACGACATTTGAATATTGAAAATAATTAGCAAAACCGAATTGGGCAAGATATAGGTTTCACTTACAGTTTGTTCTGGCTCTATTCCTCAGTCCCAGGGACACATTTAAGACACAATCACAGCACTTTCAGAGTTTTTTATGAATAATTTAAAAGAGCGCGCGCCGGCCGGCATTCATTTCGAGCTGTCAATTTTGCGCAACTGACTGGTGGCGCCGCCGTGCGGGAGAAAGCGGAATGTTCATTCAGCCAGTATGTTTTTGATATGTGCAGGAGGTTTTAATGCACATATTACTAATTATATCTGCCCAATGTAACGTACACAATGCAATGGCCAATGGTATGGCTGGAATGGAAATAACCATTTCATTTAACAGTAATAACTGCGTTACAATTATTTTTGGTCTCTTCTTTATTGAAAAAGTAAGTAACCATGTGGAATTTCTTAAATTTCCTAATTTAATTATGGGGTTGCTGGAGAGATGCTCTACAATTTTTTTAAGTAGGTACTAATTCAGTACATATTGGGTACATCAGCTTTCTATCTTAAAAAAACACAAAACAGACATTAGGGTTACCTGGGAGCATGTCGTTCCATGTTATTTATTATCTACGAATAGGTATTTACCTGGTACAACCAGTTCCATAGTATGAGAATCTTCTCCGAGCAAACTCGCGGCTGTGCAGCGGTAAAAACCGGCGTGGTCAAAGGTTACTGAAGGTATCACGTAACTAGATGTTCCCATACTCATTTTATAGAATTTGCCATAAAAATTACTCGAGAATTCCCAGACAAACTTTATTTTTCCGTCACCTTCAAATAGTCTGTAAAAAACATTCAATAATATTGTTAACTTATTATCTATCTCTACCAAGAAGAACAATTTAAGGGAGGGTTGCTATCATTGGACCGGCGCTTTGATTAAAATCTACGCCTGCCAGACAGAGACAAACAATGTACTTAAAAAGTGTCCTTGGGCTACCCGACCGGCTTCACGCCGCAACCTTTGTTGAGAAGAATGTGGCAAGAATAAGGTAGGTAAGTACATATATATTTTTTTACAGATTACGATGTTAATTTAAGATTGCACAACTACATTTTTTAGCACAGTGCTTAGATTCGCTATTGGAAGTAGGTAAGCGATCGCTAATGCGGATCGGATTCATTTCCAAATACCTATCGCTGTCCATGATATAATCGTTAATGTTATATTTAATACGCCTTAGATATTGATGTATTCTTAGCAATATAATAGTTTTAAATGTATTTGTTTGATCAGTTATATTTTTTTGAATTTATTGTAAAAAAACGTATGTAACTTCCCAGGGAAATTTTTTTGGTTTTAGCCAGTATAGTTGAAACAATACAATACAATACAAATATTCTTTATTGCACATCATAAAGCAATACAAAAAAAACTTGGAACTTTAAGCTTCCCTGTGTTTCTAGTAGCCTTTGGCTTATCGAGGTTTGTGGGAAAAATAGATAATATTGTTACGCTCGAGGGGTGGGTTTGTGATTGAAAAGCAGTTTTAACACCGATGAATAAGAGTAGGATTTATTTTCACACTGTCACTTACTTAACACAACACTTGAAACACTTCATAGTAATATCGCACTCTAAAACTCACTTATTAGTCGCTTTGATTCTCTCTCTAGCCCACCCCATGAACGTAACAATAGATATTTTCCCTAACACACATAATTATTTCAAATGAGTACATAAAACGACTAGGATTAGGATACCTACTGTTTCCTTAAAAAAGATGTTAACCTCCTGCCTACCTAAGGTACGTTTTTGGATCTTTTTTTAAACTTTCAAATGATATTGCTAAGGACTTAAGATATTCAGGAAAAATAGAGGAAAAAAAATTTTAACAAAACATAGGACAGACTACAAAAAACCATGAAAATAATTTTCTACCAGTCTGAAGTCGGTCGGTGCCTCAGCACGAGCCAGCAGGAGTGATTGAAGCCCAATATAAAGTGCGAGGTGAGATAGATGACTATAGGTGCACTCCTGCTGGGTCGTGCTGAGGCGCCGACCGACTTCCGACTGGTAGAAAAATTTTTTCATGGTTTTTTTGCAGTTGGTTCAATTTTTAGTTATGATAGTAAGTATATTTTTTTATCGAGGGACTAAAATAAGTCAATATATTATATAGCCACCCGAGCTTTAGCAAGGGTGTCTATTTTATCCGAGGGATTATTGACTTTTAGTCTCGCGGTGAAAACTATTTTTCACTTCTATTGCGAGAAAAAATAGTTTAGTACAAAAAGAATTAATAAAAAAAAAAACTTTCTAGATTTCGGCGGCAAAAGATTATCAATTATGTCTTTTGCTCTTTGCTCAACATCATAATTTTCACTATCACTTGATGACATTGTGAGAATAATCAATTTATTTTAATCGTTTACGATTTACGCTTTACAACAATTTCAAAGTTTTCACGGTAAGTATTTTTTTCCAATCAGACATACATAGATATAACAAAAAAGCATCGGCAAAATGGTCCATACACAAACGGGAAAATAGAATGGCGCCACCTTTTATGCGGAAAAAGCATAGAACTAAGACCACGTAGACTAAGAACGTAACATGTGCGACATGAAAATGGTCCACACAAAATCTTATTTTTTGCAAGTAACTGGCTGTTTGAGTTTATCTAAGTCACTCGAAGTAAATTAAAAAAAATACTTTTACTCCCTAGGGACTAAAGTACTCACTTTACTCTCGCCTTGTAAGGCTATATAGACCTAATTTTCGAGCACGAGAAGTGAAAATTTATTTTTTTACCCTTTTTAGTGTAAATAATCTAAGATACAATAGCTTCATGTCAATTGCTCGTCACCTTATACAAAAGATTGCGTTTGCCGATGCAAAAACTTTCTTTATTGAGGAGTCCTGGTGCTTTACCACCCATTCCATTTCACCATATACGTTAAGAGGAGCATAAATTGCTTAGCAACTGTGTTAAAGAAATTGAAAATCAACCCATGAAATACTTGTTATTGAGTAGTAACTCCGATGGTCAACTGTAGTCTTCATCATCAGTTCTACTTCACCGAATGATGATTTTCAAGAGCAAATGCAAGAGTTACTACTAAATATATCAAAATTATCCTAGGTTTCCCTACAACATTAGAAGAGTTCCCTCGATTTCCTTAGGATCCAATCATCAGATCCTGATGTGGTGCTTATGGGACCTAATTGAAAGCATTCCTAGACGAACGAAAAAAAAAATCAAATTGGTTCATAAATGACGGAGTTCTCAGGCAACAAACATTAAAAAAAAACATACAACAGAATAGATAACCTCCTCCTTTTTTTGAAGTCGGTTAAAAACGTCCGGATTTTCCTACTAGTTTTGTACTATTGACTTTACAAAGGCCATCAGTGTCCAGTTATAATTATTTCTTATATCCTTCCCAAAGGAAGGATGTAGGCACGAGGTAGTGTCTCGCGACTCGCGTCTTCCAATTATAGATTGCTCTAATTTCCCTCTTTTGCAAGATAAAAATTTACGCAATATCTGCAGCAGATCCCCACAAAATAAGGTCGTACAGAAGTATGCTATTAAAGTACTTAAGCAATAAAATACACACCAACCGTGCCGTCGCCACATCGGTTAGCTGCCGTATTTTGTAACTGCCAAAGCAGCTGAGCTCAATCTACTCGCGATAGCTGTGACGTGAGGTCCCCACTGTAGTTCAGAATCGACCGACCCAAAAATACTGCTTATTTTACGAATTCAATACTTTGACCATTTAATTAGATATTGGAAACTAAATTTTAATAAGATGAACTTTCAACGAGAATTGAATAATAATTTGCTTTTCTTAGGATTTAGTTACAAATCAAATGCGGATATCATGGACAGGGTTTCATTCGGTTCAATGTAATCAATCAGTGTCTTATTAACTAACCTTGAACAGTAAAGACGTGTCGTTAGCAAACATAACAAGCAAGAATAAAAAAAAGAATGGATCCTTGAGACACTCCCATTTCGACCACAGATCCTGCCGGATACCCTTCCATTAATCGCTACTTTTTGCTTTTTTGTGAGGTAAGATTTAATAAGTTCTAAAGCGAGTCCACGAACGCCATACAAATTTAGCTTACAAATTAAGGTGTCATGATTCACATAATCAAAAGGTCGCAGAATACACCTACGGCGTCGTGTGATTCCTCCCAAGCTTGTAATATGAATTTAACTAAACTAGTGGGTTGCTTGAGGTTGGGATTTGGCAAGGCAGAGCCACCAATCCGTCTCCTCTCAGAAATGCAACAAATCAGCTCACTTGAGTCTTTTAATCGGATTTGGTTGAAAAAGCATACTCGGCTAACGGGTTTGGGTGAATCATCAGACGGTCCCTGTATTAGCTGTTGTAGTAATTGGCTGAGTAAAGTTTTACTTCGTCTTCGTGTAGACCAAAGTTGGACTCCATAATCTCCAGGTTGGTTTTATTATGCAGCAATTTATACGCATGCAGCAACATTGATTGAAGCCCAATATAAAGTACCTATGTAGGTGAGGTAGACGACTAGGTATAGGTTAGGTTGGAGCGTCTATGTATGGCAAAAAAAAAGAAGAACACAAAGGGACAGCTAGAAAATTTTATCCCAGTGACAAAGAGAACAACAAAAGGTATAATAATTAAGGTAGCAATAAAATAATAGTTAAGAATAGCTAGATGAGCCCGACCCACACATAGAAAGGTGAAGTACGAGAGAAAGATAAAGTACTCGTTTGTGTTGGTGGCATTACAGCACGAGCAGAAGAAAAAGCGACAACTAGTATCAACGTAAAATAGAATAGGCTCCGATAATGTTGGAGGTATTTGTAAAAAAAAGTGGACGTTCTGCAGTTGATTCGATGACGATGATAATGATGATTGGCTACGTACTTGCAGTCTAGTCTAGCTGAATTGCCTAGTCTTGCTCGAACTTTGTACATTGCTTTATCTATTAACGGGGGTAGAATAAAGTCTGAAAAATAATTATTCTTATTAGAATTGTAAACACGTTTCTTAGTGCGACAGATTGACCCAGTGCCAGAAACAGTGTGACAATGAGTGCCATGCGCTTATATCATTAGCGACTATTGTAGCTGAGGTATTTGAAAGTGTGCTTATCGCTCTTTTTGCGTCGGGGGTTAAAGTCTCTGATCTCTGATGTCGGTGCCACTGCAGGTGGCGCGCGGGAGCAGGCTCGGGGGCAGGCGGCGGGCTGCGCTGCGTCATTTTACTTCAGTTGAACGGACTTTCGGCCATTTTTATGTTAATATAGTAGGCACACTTAGCAATTCATTACGGAAGTTTAATTTCGCGAGTTGAAATAGATAAAATGTATCCACGTAATGTGGAGCTAGGTCACGATTTTTGCAGTGATTAATTTATGTGATTTATGTATTGTGAATTTGAATGGTCTTGTCCGATCAGTACGACGTCTGACAATGAATTGTCTTGGTGCAGAGGTTGAGAGAGTTACAAAGGACACTACTGCCCACCCTTCACATATAATCCCTCAGTCGCCTTTTACGACACCCACGGGAAGGGGTGGGGTGGTGGTATTCTTGGTCCCCCCCTTAATCCCCCTTACAGTTCTGCCAACTTGTCACCTAACGACTCCATACTGCGTCCCATTGAGCCAGTAAGACATTGATACTATATAAGTACCGCTGTCATAATTCCCTGCAACTCCTATAAGTGGCACCGATGGCAATGATGTATTTTTATGCATAGATGGTGAACGCAGAACCTCGCAACAGTATAGCGAAGCACATAGAGCCCGTATCCACAAAACACAGATAGTTCAGAAGTCAATCTCCTGTACGTACTTCACTTTTCATACCTACACTCGGCTCGGCGGTCGCTCTAGGGTTGTCAACTACCTATGGCTTATGCATAAAAAACTATCGTGGTATTGGCACTCGTAACGCGTTGAAATGAAACGGGAAGAACGGAAATATAAACTAATAATAACTAAAATATTTTTATTTTAATGTCATTGTTATTTACAAATTTTTCACAGAAAATATGTTGCGACGATTTCTACATTGGCGAAATGCACGTTCATAAATGCGAAAGTGTGTGTGTTTGTATGTATGTTAGTCTTTCGCGTCGAGACGGACCGACGTATCGCCGTGATTTTCGGCATAGAGATAGTTTATGAGCCAGAGAGTGACATAGGCTACTTTTTATCCCGGAAAAATGCACAGTTTCCGAGGGAACAGCGCGTGATAACCGAATTCCACGCGGGCTAAGCCGCGGGCAAAAGCCAATTAATATTCAAGCGCAGCGGGTGACTGGGGGGATTACACCAAACCTGTAGTACCTATAGCCCACAATAGCAAAAAACTTATCCAAAAAAAGAATAAAACTGACAACTATTAGGTACGAGTATAATACAAAAGTTTACAGAACAGAATCATACAACATTTTACGGTCGAAAATCCCTAATAACTTCTAAACGGATTACCCTAGTTACACAATTTCCATTACCCTAATATCAAAATGACACCAAAAACAACACAAAGAAAAAAACATGTTTTCAACTTACGTAACTTGACGAGAAAATTAGAAAAATTTAGTTAAGTACTTTGATAATACTGATTCAAAATAGGAAATAGGAAACTATTATATAAATTGATCTTAGATATTATTTTTGGGGGCCCGGGGCGGCGCGCTTACCTATCTACCTAACCGTTCTCTGTACGTTAAATCGAACCATCGAAATACAAGCAGATACCTACTTACTCGTAACTCTCTGAAACCACTGGTAGTTCAAAAAACGTCAATTCACCGTTTAATGTTGAATTTAAACAACCATTCACTGAACTGAACTTTTTTTTGTTGCGCCATTATTGCACAAAAAAGTTCACAGACGCGTGTCTCAAGCGCATGCCACTCGCCCTCGCACTCCTCCCAACCTGTCCGAGACATCGTGTCCGTGAGCAGTGTCTATGTGTGCGTTGCTCGAGCGCACTTGTATGGAGATTGACATCTGAACTAATCTGTGTTTTGTGCCGTACCTGTCTCCGGGCCTTGTAAACAAGGTAAGATTCAGAGTTCTTTTAAATTCACTTGCTGTCGTTACGCCTTGTTTCATGTTTGATCAACCCAGGCATAGCCCTGACCATGTGACAGTTTAGATTACTTACTATGATAATGACTCATTACTAACATAATAGGCGAGGCGTAGAGACAGCAGTTATAAACAAATCATACGAGTACCTACCTTACGCATTTTAACGCGATTCAAATTCGAAAAAGTTTATATTTAGTATTTAAACATAAATAGTTACCTGGTAGATACAAACACATGCTATGGAAATCATATCCAATAGGGTTACTGGCGACGCATGAATAAGTACCTACATTGTTAATTGTTACTGACTGTATCATTGTACTTGAACCTTTTCCAATTACATCTCCAAGATGTCTTGTTGGATCCTTGTAACTATTTTTGTAAGGATCAATCAGATCTTTTGGTAAAGGTTCACATTTTTTTTTATATCTCCATTCTATGCCTGCACTGCTTTTAATTAACCTGTAAAAAATATAAATTGTTTGACCAATATAGGTTTTAGAAGCATGCTTCGGGTATAGACGATGACAAGCGATCGTGATATGCGGTTCTACCAAATAACTAGAAAAAAATCTGAAATTTTCCGGTTCAAAACAAGCCAAAAAATTTTTTTTTTAATATCGGCATTTCTGCTGGGATATTTTTTTTTATATTTCATATATTGTTCCAATACGTTACATGAGTATGTCTGGTGAAAAAAGTTTGAACGGAGCATTTTTTTATTTTTTATTTTTTTTTGGATAATTATACAATACTCTTTATTTATTGATACTTTATCATACTGTCAAGTTTTTTCGGGCTGAGGAATTACTGTTGGGGTCACTATCTTTATTTACTCCACTATTAAGACCTAGACGTGGTTGACCTGCTTTGTTATTTTGGATTTTATTTCAAAATTCTTAGAATTCTTTATTCAATGAACTGTTTGTACTTTATAAAGTACATTCAGTCGTTATTATTAATGTTCATTAGTAAGGTCTATTTTTTACTGATTCTTATATTTATTTATTATATTTGAAGTTCAGTTCATTTCATGCTGGAATACCTACTCATTTATAAAATTTTGTTCAATGAAACTTGGGTAAGTATTACGTACTTATATACACATTCTACATAACTACATACTATTACTACTTATTATATTATTACTTATATACATTATTATTCTTTACATAACTTTTTACGGTAACTTTGAAAAGTTTTGCAAGTTGATCAGAACAGAACCACATATCACGAGATGGTCGCGTTAATCGTCTATACCCAAAGAGTGATTCTAAAATCCGAAGATTTTTAAAAAGCTCAGACTTGATTTAGATATTAAAACAAGTACACATTTCATCTGACAAGATAAAAAAAGGTTTTAACAAAGGAAAGTGTACCTATTTTAACCGACACAGAAATTCCACTATTTAGCAAAATCATCGGACAAAAATTTTTTATCCAAAGCGAACATCTGCAGTTGACCACAGTAAAACTTTGTCAACAATCATAGAAACTCGATCATTTTTTGGATTCACAGGAAAAATAGAAAAGCTCTACAAAATTATGCATTAATAGCACAATCACTGCATTTCTTGTGTTTGTAACGTACTCGCATTTTAGCGTAGCTGGTTGGTTCTCTGTTGCTCGTATGGTTCTCACACGTTTATTTATTACTGGACTTGTATTATAACCTGAAATAAATAAAAGGTATTAAAATTATAAAAACGATTCATGAATGGCACGATTGACTGTCCCAGCCAGAGTGAATGTGCCACTGTACCACAGCATACTTAAATAGGTATATGACTGATCAGCGGTGAAATATCTTGTAGGGACACCTATGGTGATTTGGATATGCTTAGATTATATTTAACTCGTGCATTTTCTCTTGAAAATCATAATTTGGTGAAGTGGAACTGGTGATGAAGACCACATTAGACCAACAGAGCTACTACTCAATTACAAGCACGTCACGGGTTGAATTTAAATTACTTTAACACAGTTGCTAAGCAATTTATGCTCGTCGTATTGCATATGGTAAAATAGAACGGGCGATGAAGCACTAGGCTTGAGTCGGTCCTGAACTAAGAACTAAAAAGAATGAATTCCCATCGCGGACCGAAAAGAACTAGTTCCTCGTAAACGATCTTAATCGGTCTCGGTCCCGCTCCCGGTCCGCCTCCTTAGCTTAGCTTCGGTCGGTCGGAGTCGGAGTAAAACGGTATAGGAGCGAGAGCGAGCATTGGGAGCTGGGAGTGGGAGTGAGTGAGCGACAGATGATAGAACGAGGAAACGATAAAGAGCGGAGCGGACGGCATTGCGCGGTGCTCGGTCGATGTGAAGGAGGCAAATACTTAATACTAATTCAATTCAAAACGTGTCCGCTCAAGTGCGAGACAGCAATTCATTTCTTTTAACTCCCAGTTCAATTCATGACCGATTCGAGTCTAAGCTCGCTCCACGATCTTAAACATTGTTTCGGTCGGAGCCGCTCCTCGGAGCTAAAGGAACTAAAGGAACTAAAAGAAGAACTAGTTCATTTGACCGATTGACCGAGATCGGAGCGCTCCCTTTAACGACCAAGCGGGCGCAACTCTATGAAGCACCATGACTCCTCAATAATGAACGTCTCTGCATCAGAAAAAGCAATCTTTCGTAAAAGGTGTCGAGCAGTTGACATTAAACTATTGTATCTTAGATTATGAACTCTAAAAGCCTGAGAAATAAAATTATAACAGAAAATTGAACCGACTACAAAAAACCATGAAAATAATTTTCTACCAGTCTGAAGACGGTGCCTCAGCACGAGACAGCAGGAGTGATTGAAGTTTAATATGTAAGTAAAATACCTACATGTAGGTGAAGTAGACGACTAAAATAAAGCAGTCTATGTAAGAAAGAAAGAAAGAAAGAAAGAAAACATTTATTCGTGACAAACAATGGATAAAAAAAACAGGGAAAACAACAAAATAAAGGTATGCATGTCACGAAATGGTCTCAAATCAGCAATCTGCCGGTCTTGAGAACGGCGCTAGTCTTCCTTTGGGACCATCTGGTCATCATACATTAAAAAATTACACAGTCAATAAAATACAGTGAAACCGATAAAACATTAAGCTAAAAAATAATAATAGTTTAGATGCGGCATAGATGTCGATGCCTTTACCCTTCCTTTTCCGACAAAAAGACAGAAAATAAAAAATAATAAACAAAAACAAAGAAAACAACACGCGATTCGCTTCGCCATCAACCAGGCCACCACGGCGGAACACGGACGGGGAAACGGGGAAACAGCACAGGTATGTAGTATTATTATTAACAATTTATAAGAATAAAAAATAAGTACGAGTGAAGTGTAAAGAGTTATGTATGTCCCATCCCTTCCGAAACCAAGTGTCCTCTAGTGTCAATCAGAGATAAATCTATTGATAAAAGAGTTATATTTAAATCAGCTCAGTAGTTTCGAAGATAACCCCCAACAAACAAAGAAGCAAATAAAGTCTATAATAGATACGCGGTAGCGTGTTGTCAAGCCAAGTTCAAGCTAACAGAACTGCGAGCAATTTTACCCGAACCACTTTTGAACGTGCCACTTTTGAACCCCTCATACAAACATGTGAAATTTGGCTCATTTGTTAAGAATTGTGAGATACATTATTTGCTCCAAATTTCATAAACTCAAACAGTTATTTAGATATTAACATCCAAAAATCGTCTTTTTTAGGGTTTCATAGCATTCAAATTGGCAAAAATGGCAAAAACGGAGCCCGTTTCGTTAGAGTTTCGTCTAATGTCTGTCTGTCTGTCCGTCCGCGTTCCTCCCATAGACCCATAGACGTAAAGTGGATGTGTTTTTTTTTTCTCATCAAACCTTGTAGTGTGGGGTATCGTTGGATAGGTCTTGTAAAACCATTAGGGGGTTGCTCAAACGATTTTTCGATTCAGTGATATGTTTGCGAAATATTCAACTTTGAAGTGCAAATTTTCATTAAAATCGAGCGTCCCCCCCCTCCTCTAAAATCTAAACCAGTGGGTGGAAAAAATAAAAAAAAATCGGGATGGTAGTAATTAGGTACCAAGCTAACAAGGAAAACTATAACGGTTAAGTTTTCTCGAGAATTATTAGTAGTTTAAGAGTAAATAGCAGCCTAATTTAGATTAAAATAATGTCTTCTTTCAGTAATATGTTCCATGTGCAATATTTAAGGTGCTTTTCCTCCGTGTGGCATAGCCGTGGGACGCCCTGTGTATAGCTTTCGCAAGTTGTAAAGTTTTAGCAGGTAGGTAGGTACTTGATAATAATTCGTATACCACTAATTTTTGAAGAGTTCGTTTCTACGGAAACGATCCTGGCCAGGATCAGCAGGAGTCACCGCCAAACTATTTATTATATTGTTACCAGATTTACATCAGTTTGCCAAATCTCCAGTCCCTAAATAGCTTTATTAGTTTAGCTTGTGCGTTTTCTGATTCAGCGAGTATATAAAATCCTCTTTATTCGTTTTAACCCGCGGGAATTTTGGGAAATCTCGAAACAGTTTTTACATTTTAGTCTTATCTACCCGCGCATGCCAAATTTGAAGTCTCGATTTATAATTACATGATAATTACGGAGTTAGGGCCACTTTGAAGCGAAAATGTAAATCCCATTTATTCCGTTGTGTGCGTTGATCTATAAGTCAGTCACGCTGGAAGGCCGCCTCCAACCGAAGCAACTGGAGGTAGGTATATATTGAATGAGGAAGGCCTATGTCCAACCGTGGATGTACTACTATAATGACTGAAATTTGTGTGCCGTCAAATATTACAAGCAAAACGCAAGATTTGATGACACACAGACATCTCAACGCGTGAAAGTAAAATAAAAGCTTGTAAAAAAGTTACCTTTGACAAACACTCTCATATCATGTAAATCAGCTCCTGCCTCGTTTTTGGCGACGCACGTATATATACCGTCCCCATTTATGGGGGTTTTTAACATTATAGTATCTCCTGGCATATTTATTGATGAGTAAGAATCCGAATCATTACTTCTGTATGCCCATAATACTTCTGTTCCCGCCGACTGTCCTCTAATCACTCTGTAAAAACATTCACGAAAGAATTGTTTAAAAACACTTAACCCTACTAAAAAACATAAATAATAACAGAAAACTTAATTACTTTATTGACAGAAATTATTAGACCACACATGTAATAATAATATGTTCATCTGACACAGATGCTGTCATATGTAAAATCTAGGTTCACGGCAGTGACCCTGCCAAGTCGAGCAGAAAAGCGGTACAGCCGTATCATCCCTTTCTCGAAGCAGTTGAGGCCCTTTTCGGCCCCCTATAACTTCGTTGTGGATAAAACTAGAAGCCTGAATTTTCAGCAACCAAGCAGGCATTGTATAAACACGGTATATTTCAAATTTCATTTGACTTGAACCAGTATTAAGAAATTTAACTAGTCCAAGTTTCTTAATTTTGTAATTCACTCACTCACTCACTAACTGACTGACTGATCATCAAAACTCTTAAGGCACTTCTAGCAGACGACAAAAGCTTCAAATTTACGCCCTGTTCCACCATCCATTGATTAAATTTATTTGATGGAAAAATGTGATGTCGTCTCTGTTTGTTTTGTATTTTGTTCGAATCAATTGGCGGTGAAACAGCCCCTTAGAATAGGTACAATTAGTGTTTAGTGTATAATCAAGGAAAACTAAAACATTTTGCTGTATACACCAACTGCATAAATAACTTTTCACACCACCTGCTCGACAATGCCTAAAATTATTATAAGTAAATCTTTACAGCCCTTGGCTTTCGCCGGGCGTAATGTTGTACTGAATGTCGTTATGAACCGCTGGTTAGTAATGTGATTTTCACTTCTCATAGTTCTTATTGTTGTAACTTATAAGTTTAGGGGCTGTTTCAGCATCCATTGTTTAGTGTTAACTGAGGGTTAAATGTGATGCCGTCTCCGTCTATTCTATTCTAACAAAACCAATAGAGACGGCATCACATTTAACCGTCAGTTAACATTAATCAATGGACGGTGATGCAGCCCTTTAAAGTCTAATTTCGTCCAAATCGCACGGCATACAGCCCGTATGCTGCAGCTATGCCGTAGCTGCAGTTCACCTGCGGGCGGCCCGCATCGCGCCGAATTCATTTGAAAATCGAACTTATTCGAAAATCGAGTTGGTCACGGACAAAAAAAACCGCGAGTGTTTCAATACGCTGCAATTTTAAGTATCAAAACTGTAAAGGAAGATATAATACTTATTAAGAAAATGTCGAGTGACGAAAGTGATTTGACTCCGGAGTTCATTAAATAGACGCCTTAGGCATTAATTGTTAATAATCTACGCCCAGAGAAGTAGAAGGAAAAATATAATATAATTAGCAATGAAAATAGTATTTTAATAAGTAAAATACCTGGATGACCAAGCTTTGCTCAGGCTAAAACTCGATAATAAGCGTTTTCCCAGAGATAAGACCAAGCTAGATCGATCTGTCATCCCCGAAAACCCCCACATACTTGTTACCTCAAGACTCCGTCGTTTATGAACCGATATGAAAAAAATATTTTTTTTCTTCGTATTGAAATGCTTTTAATTAAGGCACAATAAGCGCCAAATCAGGATCTGATGATTGGATCTTAAGTAGGGTTTGCAATATTCGAAGCTTTTTTTAAATTCGAATAAAATGAATAGTTCGATTTCGATATTCGAATATTCGAATTTTTCGGATAATTTGAATATTTTGTGAAATTAAATGAAACAATGCTTTCCAAGAAGGTGGGAAAGCTGATAAGGCGAGATCTCCGTAGTTCCAATACCCACTCTATTATGGAGGCAATAGAGCCCAACCGGAGATCAAAAGTCTTTATCCAGCAACTTGGAAGAAAGCAACCTAACGAAGGTAAAAAATTCAAATGGCCAAACTGACTCCACTAAGCCAGAAATCCTCACCGAGATTGAGAGTTTTTATGGACAACTGTATGCTTCTAATGCTGCTTCTCGATCCAAATAACATCAGAGCCTCACTAACTCACCACTATACTAAAGATATCCCAGACTTCGAAATGAGCGAGATTAGGAATGCCCTAGGGCAGCTTAAAAATGACAATGCTTCGGGTGAAGACGATATTACTGCAGAGCTTCTCAAAGCTGGTGGCTTACCTGCACTCAGACAGCTTAAGAGGCTTTCCAATTCCGTCACTCACAATGACACTACACCGGAGGCTTGGAACAGAAGCATGGTGGTACTGTTCTTCAAGAAAGTCGATAATGCTTTATTGAAGAACTATCAACCAATATCGCTTCTGAGCCACAAGCTGTACGCCAGGGTGATTACGAATCTACTTGCGGTAAAATTTGACGAGTTTCGGCCCTCGGAGCAGGCTGGGTTTCGTAAAGATTACAGTACCATAGACCACATACACACAGTGAGGCAGATTATACAGAAGTCAGAGAAGATAATCAACCCCTGTGTCGTGCCTCTTGTCGGTGTTGTGTCTCCACTCTAAATTGTGTCTGAGTATGTATATCTTGGTCAGACTATACAACTCAGTAAGTACTAACAAATTTGAGAAAGCGGCAAATAGACGAATACAGTTGGGCTGGGCTGTTTCAGGAAACTTCGGGATATCTTGTCGTCAGATGATTTTTTTTATTTATTTAGGTATTGTCAAGGCATGTTTTACTAACTACCGTTGCTAAAATTAGACCCAAGCCGCAGCAAGGGAGATGACAATAAATTTATTTGCTCATTAATAATAGTCCCCATACTGTTGTAGCTAATTATCTCCATACATTCTAACACATCGAGACGAAACCCCTTGTCACAGTAATGTAACACTTCACACGAATCTGACTCCGATATAGAATGATTTAAAACTGCGCCCGGTCTGACCTACGTAAAATATATATGTATGTAGAGACCGGGCGCAGTTCTAATACCAGGTTTAAAGAGCATGTATCGGCATATAGGAACGAGCATCGTGATAGATCGATTTTTGCCAAACATCTGTTAGAATTAAATCATTCTATTCTACTATTATTAATGAGCAAGTAAATTTAGTGTCATCTCCCTTGCTACGGCTTGGGTCTAATTTTAGCAACGGTAGTTAGTAATACATGCCTTGACAATACTTAAATAAATAAAAAAAAATCAAGGTAGTTTTGTAGGACGGTTAAAATTTATTAATATTTTGCGGGTAGTTTTCGTTTTGTTTGAAAAATATAGGTGGGTACCAACTAGGGGAGGGCTATCGTAAGGTCGCGGGTGAGCAAGGAAATTCTTTTAGTTCATTGATATGGACCTCCGCAAAGTAACGCCTGATTCAATAAATTAATTTTCTACCAGTCTGAAGTCGGTGCCTCAGCACGAGACAGCAGGAGTGAACCTATATTCGTCAACCTTACCGTTTCCATTAAGTTCGAATACACATCTTTTTGCAAGACATAAGGACTACAAGCCATCATATTCTTATATTAAGTAATAAAATATACTAACGTTAACAAAATGCAATCATTTCAATCGTCAAGGTATTTTTGGTTTGCTTGCCACGATGAAACAGTATCGCGAAACGACTATCAAAGAATTTCGCAACATAATGGGCCGGCGCTATCTTCAAGGCTTTTTAAAACCTCTTGGAATTAAACGCAATCTAGCTTACACCACAATTAAAAGTTATATAGACCTCCGTGGAGGACAGGAAAAGTTCCGGTCGGCCACATTCAGCTAGAACCAAGTAGGGCAGAAGTACCGGTTTTCGCCAACTCAAGCCCGTTTTTGGGCCAGTTGACATTTACAGTCATATATAAATAGTTATAGTATTAAAATAATATTATGCGTAGTGAGTTTTCAGAAGTTTACGAGTATACTGAAACGAAGCTTGAGTTCCCGGGTTTGAATCCATATATGGGAAATGAATAATACGAATGTTTGTTCTTGGGTCTTATATTTATATTTAATATGTATTTAAGTATCTATCTAAATATACAGGGTGTCCCAGAAGTACCACGTCACAGTGACAGCAGAGGTAGGCCAGCTCAAGACGCACCTAACCAACCTAACATGACCCCAGTAAAATTTGCACGGTTTTCGAGTTATTACCGAAATAAAGATTTTTGGGGATACTCCTTTGTCTTGACATTTTTAGTACCAGCATCGGCTTGAAAAGCTTTTAATGACAGTTTTTTATGTGTATCGAATGTTGAATAGTTACTTCAGAAGTGCAGTGTGTTATTTTGTCAGTATCTTCCCTAAAATGCTGAAAACAACTTCATTAATCTTAATTTAAGTTGTTTCAAAAACATGAATTTCAAGTTTAACCATCTGCCATGAAAAAAAATTACTAGAAATGAAACAAATAAATAACGTAAATAAATTAGGCATGTTATGCAAATTTAGAAATGGTATAACACATGTACCTTACTTCAAGAACATTAGGCATTCTTATCACTTTGCTGATACCGCAAGCCGTCACTGTTAAGTAAAACATGTTACATTACTAATTTATTGAATCAGGCGTTACTTTGCCGAGGTCCATATTAATGAACTAAGACAATCACCTACTTTGCTCACCCGGGACCTTGTGATCGCTACGTTTATACTAGAAATGTGTGTTCATTCAGTTCCTCCTCCTCCACACTGCAAAAGTACAGGGCAGTTCGAAGGACTCGCGCTGCTAGGTAGACTTAACACCCCACACTTCAGTCTACTTGTGAATTCGTGACCACGGCCACTGTAATGTTGTCGAAATGACGAGGTAAATATTACTCGTGTGTGTTAGCATGATAAGTCCCGTTGGTGGTATTTTGACTACGAATGAAAATCACGAAAGTTTAAAACAGAGACCATGGGAGACAATTTGAACATTTATTGTGAACTAAATTTATTCTAATAAATGAATGAAAGGTTAACATGTTTTTAACCACCCACGCAAAAAGAAGGGTGTTATAAGTTTGACCGCTATGTCTGTCTATCTGTGGCACAGTACCTCTTAAACGAGTGAATCGATTTGAATGCGTTTTTTTTAATTGAAAGCAGGTTTTCTAGCAATTCTTCTTAGACGTTTCTATCAAAATTGGTTCAGCCGTTTTTGAGATATTGAACTTTGAAGTGACAATATTGGGGGTTGCAAAAACTTTTTGTTGGTTAGACCATTAATTGACATTTTTAACCCCCGACGCAAAAAGAGGGATGCTGTAAGTTTGACCGGTATGTGTGTCTGTCTGTCTGTGTGTCTGCCTGTGCCACTGTAGCTCTTAAACGCGTAAATCGATTTGAATGCGTTTTTTTTTATTTGAAAGCAGGTTATATCCGGTTCTTTATGATCCAGTCCTAGCCTTGAAAAGGGAGACAAACATTAATATTTAGCCTTCGTGCATTTGGTAAAATAATTGTATCAGATATTAGATGAGCCATCGCTTTACACAGCATTTTTGTACCACTTAGCAGGGACTGCTACCGGAGTTCCAGTTTTAAGTTGGTTCGATAGGGCTTCGCTAAAGTGGTAAGAATGTCTAATGTTCTTGGAGTAAGATACATGTGTGATACCATTTCTAAATCTGCATAACATGCCTAATTTATTTACGTTATTTATTTGTTTCGTTTCTAGTTTTTTTTTTTTCATGGCATATGGTTAAACTTGAAATTCATATTTTTGAAACAACTTAAATCAAGATTAATGAAGTTGTTTTCAGCATTTTACGGTAGTTACTGACAAAATAACACACTGCACTTCTGAAGTAACTATTAAGGATTCGATACACATAAACAAACTGTTATTAAGAGCTTTCCAAGCCGAAGCTGGTACTAAAAATGTCATGAGAAAGGGGAGTATCCCCAAAAATCTTTATTTCGGTAATAACTCGAAAACCGTGCAACTTTTACTGGGGTCATGTTAGGGTGGTTAGGTGCGTCTTGAGCTGGCCTACCTCTGGTGTCACTGTGACGTGGTACTTCTGGGACACCCTGTATAAAACTCAAAGGTGACTGACTGAATGACTGACTGACTGACTATGACGTAGGCATCCGCTAAGAAAGGATTTTTGGAAATTCCCACGGGAACGGGAAAAATCGGGATTTATATCTTCGATTCCAAATGACCCTATCTAAGTAACTATAATAACTAGACTCTTCAAATTTAATACACAAGTAGGTATTACATTAACTAAAACATATATTTCAGGATTTTTAGAAATTCCCGCGGGATAAGGAAATAACGGGATTTATATATTTAGTTCAACGGAATCCCATGAACAATAATTACTAGATTCTTTAAAATCGGCATAAAAGTAGATGATTACAATAGTAAAAAACGATTTTAAAGGATTTTTAGAAATTCCCGCGGGATAAGGAAAAAATGGGATTTATGTTCAGTTCATCGGGATGGATTTTTCGTTTTAATGGTCGTAGAAAACTGAAATTTAGCATGAAGCCAGATGCAGAGTGAATTTAACTTGTGTAAATGGGCACATGATGTGGGACTGTCACTAAATTATAAAAAGACTAAAGTAATTCATATACATTCCCCATATATCACTACCAGTGTTACCCCTAACATTGTGGCCCATAATCACACATGCATGCATGGCAGTCAAACATACTGTAGTTGTGAATCACTGGAGGTTGTCAAACAACATACATACCTAGGATTAAGAATTGATGACAGATTCAACTGGAAGCCGCATGTCGAGCATGTTTGTAATAGGTTGAGAGCAATCCTCAGCAACCTCACTATACTAAAACACAAAATGCCATATAACACACTTCGACTGCTTTACATGGCACTTGCAGACTCTGTCATTAATTATGGCATATCCAGCTATGGCCGTACTTATAAAACCTACCTTGAACAGATCTACAATATCCAAATAAGACTCCTAAAAGCAATAGTTCCTTTGAAAATAAAACACCAGTATAGAAATAAATATTCCAATTTATTCCAGTATTGTAGAGTAATGAATGTATATGATAAAGTAAAATTGGCTGTGATACTAGAATACAAGGACATGATGGAGAGGCTGAATAGATATGAGAGACCTTCCAATCTCAGAAGCTTACCCAATGAGCGATATTTCAAAATACCTAGAGCAAATAATGCATATGGCAAACGGGTATGGACCACCTGTCTACCTCTCGTGCTGAACAGTCTCCCCAGGCATGTCCTAGATAAAGTACTAGAAAAACCCAAAAGTATTAAAAACTTAGTTAAGAAGGCACTGAATATTGTAACAAAATAACATAATAACATAAGTAAATAAACAGATAAATAAGTATCATAATATGATTTAAATTCCTCAGTGTAAACTAACATTTAACAAAGCCATAAGAAGTAAACAAGGCCAGGCAATAATCACATACCTACAATTAATAATAACTAAGAAATATAGATATAAGAAGCATGTAGCATGGAAACATATATGAACATTATTAATTTTTGATTAAGAGGGCTCGCCCGCCCCTTGCACTCCTTAGTTATAAAATCTTAAATATTAAAGATTATTAGCTAAGTAATTGTATAATTATTGTAATGTTATTCTGATTTATAATAAACAGTTTAAATTTTAATTTTTTTTTTTTTTTTATTTAGGTTCCTTGAGGAGTATAGGGGAGCAGTACAAAAGGATTTCCCGAAATTCTGATGGAAACGGGAAAAACGGGATTTTTCGTTTTACTGGTCGTAGAAGGCTGAAATTTGGCATGTAGGTTGCTTGAGGAGTGTAGGGAAGCATTAAAGGAATAAGTTCCCGAAATTCCCACGGGAAAGAGATAACACGGGATTTTTCATTTTACTGGACGTAGAAAGCTGAAAATCGGCATGTAGATTGGTTTGGGGAGTGTAGAGGAGCATTGAGAGAAAATTCCTACGGGAACGGGAAAAAACGGGATTTTTTGTTTTACTGGTCATAGAAAACTGAAATTTGGCATTAAGGTTATTTAGGGAGTATAAGGGAGCACTACAAAACAATTCCCCGAAATTCTGACGGGAAAGGGAAAAAACGGGATTTTTCGTTTTACTGATCGTAGAAATCTAAAATTCGGCATGTAGGTTGCTTGGGGAGTGTAGAGGAGCATTAAGATTGGAGTTTTCGAAATTCCTACGGGAACGGGATAAAACGGGATTTTTCGTTTTACCGGTTGTAGAAAACTGAAATTTTGCATTCAGGTTCTTTGGGGAGTATAAGGGAGCATATTATTTATGTTTATACTATGTTTTTGTTGTGATGTAGTGTGTTTTTGTTGTAAATAAATGTTGTGAGCTTGAGATTGATAAAAGATTTTCCTGAAATTCTGGCGGAACGGAAAAAAACGGGATTTTTCGTTTTACTGGTTGCAGAAAGTTGACATTTGGCATATAGGTTCCTTGAAGAGTGGAGGGAAGCATTAAGAGAGAATTTCCCGAAAATTATTACGGGAACGGGAAAAACGGGATTTTTAATCCTCCGAAAAATCAATTAAAACACGAAAATAAAGATCGTAGAAAATAAATCTGTGTACCCCAAATTTAACGCCAGCGAAGCCGCGGGCAAAAGCTAGTTTATCTATATAAGTGTGTTTATCCGTTGCCTAGTCCCCATAGTACAAGCTTTGCTTAGTTTGGGACTAGGTCAATTGGTGTCAATATTATTATTATTATTATTTATTTATTTAAAACGTAGGTATGTTTAAACAATAAATGGCCATAAACGGTATAGTGGCCACAAACGGTACTTCTGCCTTACTACTTAGTAGGAAAAATTATGAGAGAGCGAGTTCGGAGGAAAAAACACCGCTCTAAAGCCGCTCTATTCGAAGATTAGCTGTTGACCTGAATTTCAAGGGAATCGGTGCAAAATGTTTTGAGCGTAGAACTTGGATGCCATGCCGACAAAAAATTTCCGAAGCGACCAAGAATCAGAAGATGTAGTCCCTCCAGATTTTCCAGGACGAAGAAGTAAAGACTTGTGGCAGCACAATGTTTCAGACCATCGCGGTCTCTTTTATTATATTAAAACCATTGGGCGGTTGCTAAGATGACTTTTCTATTCAGTGATCTGTTTGCGAAATATTCAACTTTAAAGTGCAAATTTTCATTAACATTAAGCGTGCCCCTCCCCCCCTCCTCTAAGATCTTAACTGTTGGGTAGATCATTTTGAAAAAATTCAGAATGGTAGTAAATATATGAAAATATCAAACTTAAAATTAAATGAAAGTTATAGCGGCTAAGATTGCTTGAGAATTATTAGTAGTTTAAGGGCCTGTTTCACTGTCCATTGATTAGTGTTGCGAGTAAGAGCGCATATACCTGCTGAGCTGGTAACGTTGCATTTTTGTTAGTTTTTCTCGATTATTAATTAAAATTGGATGAAAATTAAAAATGTTGTCTGATAGAACACTTCTTAATACCGTTGTGGTCATATAATTAAAAGGTTTTAATTTTAAAAAAGCGCCTAGCTTCAGTGCCTATTTGTACCGCTGTACATTTTCAGCTTGACATTTGACACTAAATAATAAAGGTCTATAATTAAATTAATGGATATGAAAATGTCATTTAATACCTACATTAAATTAATCGACACTTCGGTATTACCGTCGTATTACGATTAAAGATCGGACTTTTCCAAATGGAAAACCATTATGCACTGGGTACAGTCAAACCATTTGATTCCTGACCCATCGTAGAACGTTCTCACAGTACTTAAGTGTATAATCAATTCCCTTGTCATGCACTGCAATGTTATTCTGACTTTTTTAGGAAAAAGTTCCACAATGGGTCACGATTCATTTGGTTCGAGTGTACATCTGTAAGATCGTTTGTGTTTGATCAAGAATGGTATCCAGGGTCTGATGATTAAGTAGTAAAGTAAGCACTGGGAATCCAAGGTAGAACAACGTAGCCTAACCGTGTTTGAACTTGTTAGAAAAGACTAACCCCCTTATTCATAAAACTTAACAAGCCTATGTTAACTAACAAATGCTTTGTCCCTTTCTAACAAATACAAATGTCGAAGTGACAGATAAGGACAAACTAATTTTAGCGGCATTTTAACTAAAATAGGTTTGATTGTCGTTTATGAATAAGGGGGTTAGGCTGTACCTACTTTGATCAAGAATAGTATCCAGGATCTGATGACAGGTGACTGCCTCATTATTCTAATGTTCCGCGATTTTTACCCGACTGCGAAGAAGGAGGGTTATTACACTATAATTTAATGTCGTTGTTTACGTACTTGCAACTTAACTCCAATGGGTAGCCACTTGTTGCCAAAACAAGGTTTGTAGATTTATCTAATTTCGGGCTTCCAGGAGCACCTGAAAAAGAATTATAATTATTCTAACTAAAATTATAAACAAGGTTCATGGGACAATTATTGTCCCAGTGGCAGAGGCACTGTACAGTAGCTAACTATATCCTGAAAATCCTGATGAAATGAATGTCTCATGTTTACTAATATGTTGCATAAAATCGAATCTCATAATTTCGTTTCTCACAACAACCTTTAGCAAAATCATTAAATCATCAAATTATTTTTCGCATAATTATTTTCTCATATTATCATTTCTCATTATTTTGTAAAGCAGAATATTGACATCACATCATCATCATCATCATCATCAGCCGGAAGACGTCCACTGCTGGACAAAGGCCTCCCCCTTAGAACGCCATAATGAACGACAACTCGCCACTTGCATCCACCGGTTTCCCGCAACTCTCACGATATCGTCAGTCCACATGGTGGGAGGTCTGCCAACGCTTCGTCTCCCGGTTCGTGGTCGCCACTCGAGAACTTTTCTCCCCCCTGTGATATTATGTGATTAACATCACATAATATCGATGAAAATAATATTTATAAGTTCGAATAGTTGCTACGCAGAAAGACATATCTCATAATATTACTTTGCATAAGGATAATAAAAAGTAATCATTTCAAGGAATAATTCTTCTTTACAGTGAAAGTTTTGCATGTAACTAATAAATAAAACAATACTAATGTATATGTGTTCTGTATTTAATTTCCTAATATAATTAAGCTTGCTATATAATTAGCTATTCGGGTGATTGGATCCTAAGAAAAATCCTGGTGATTTGAATATAATATTTAGTATTAACTCGTGCATTTGCTCTTGAAAATCATCATAATTTGGTGAAGTGAAAGTGATGATGAAGACCACACTTGACTACCGAAGATAACTACTCAATAACAAGTATTTCACGGGTCAAATTTCAGTTACACACATTTACTAAGCAATTTATGCTCGTCGTAATGCGTATGGTATAAAACAGAACGGGTGGTGAGGTGAAGCACAGGACTCCTTCATAATGAACGTCTCTCTGCATCGGAAAAAGCAGTCTTTCGTAAAAGGTGACGAGCAGTCGGCATTAAACTATTGTATCTTAGATTATTTAGGTAGGTTACACAGAACACTATAGTCCTTTCAAGATAAAATTAGACTCCAGAAGGTGACAGAAAAAGGGGTTCTAAACATTTTTTGTACCTAGTCGTAATAATGACGATGATGATGATGAAAATGAATCAAAGAAGTAGTAAGATGAAGTCATCATTTTGTTTATTTTCGAAGTAGATTTATACGTAATGTAGGTACTTACAAAATAACACAATATTAATACCTAAGTACGTAATTTGCTACATAATAATTAATTCAATTCATACTGAGCCGCTGGGTGCAATGCCTTGGCCAAACAAGAAACTTTTCGGGGGACCAACTGTCACTATTTACTAGTGAAATTTACGTATTCGTGCATTATTAAGCAAAAATAAATAAATATGCGTCACGACACCTGCTGCGTAGTTAACTGCAAGAACAATAGCAAAAACAGTGATAACAAATTCTGTAAATTTCCATAAGAAAGATGTTTTGCATGGCGTTGATGTCATTGAAATTTGACGAATCACACGAGCTTCAGTGGTGTGACCTGTTATAAATTTACTAGCTTTTGCCCGCGACTTCGTCCGCGTTTTCTTTAGTTATCAGGGCATAATATGTTTTTCACTTCTCATGCTCTAAAAGTATGTCAATATAGCCTTACGATGCGGGAGTAAAGTGAGTACTTTAGTCCCTAGGGAGTAAAAGTAATTAATTTTTTAATTTACTTCGAGTGACTTAGATAAACTCAAACAGCCAATTACTTAAACTACTACACTTAAAATAAGATTGTGTGTGGACCATTTTCATGACGCAAATGTTAGGTACGTTCTTGGTCTACGTGGTCTTAGTTCTATGCTTTTTCCGCATAGAAGGTGGCGCCATTCTATTTTTCCATTTGTGTATGACCATTTCGCCGATGCAATTTTTTATATCTGTGTCTGGTTGTAAAAAAATACTTACCGTGAAAACTTTAAAATTGTTGTAGAGCGTAAATCGTAAACGATTAAAATAAATTTATTATTTTCACAATGTCATCAAGTGATAGTGAAAATTATGATGTCGAGCACAGAGCAAAAGACATCATTGATAATCTTTTGCCGCCGAAATCTAGAAAGATTTATTTTTATTCTTTGATTAAATCTTTTTGTACTAAGCTGACTGTTTTTTTCTCGCAATCGAAGTGAAAAATAGAGTTTTCACCGCGAGACTAAAAGTCAATATAAACCCTGAGATAAATAGACACCCTCGCTAAAGCTCGGGTGGCTAACCACCTCGGGTATATTTATATTGGCTTATTTTAGTCCCTCGATAAAAAAATATACTATTAACTAACCGCCGGTATAATTGACACGTTAGGTGAGAGATTACTATAGTACTTACTTTGCTATAAGTAAACAATATTTTTTAGCAGTTTTGAAGCTAGTTTATGAAAAGTTCTATGCAAAGCGCGAGAGTAAATTAATTATTTCGTATACTTCCGGCGAGAACCGAATCTTACTCTAGAACCCGAAGTAGGTATTATATTCGAAATTGCACTTTACATAATATTTTGTAAATTAC
Organism: Choristoneura rosaceana; assembly: GCA_037349165.1. NCBI lineage: Eukaryota > Metazoa > Arthropoda > Insecta > Lepidoptera > Tortricidae > Choristoneura > Choristoneura rosaceana. The sequence continues at coordinate 3,243,681 of JAZBNJ010000006.1, read as the reverse complement.
GCTTCCTTAATATTATCGAAGTTATAATGCACAACCCGATGAGTCATTTTTAAATTAGGTACTGCATAATTATTTGCAAATTTATTTAACACATTTTAGTTGTACATTTTTTATAAAAAACCCCCTCCCATATTGAAGTCGCCAACACCATACGGTTCTTTTTAAATTGTGACCAGCCATATTTTTAGTGTAGAAATAAGGAAGTCTCATAGAAACTCCTCCCTAATACTTAAGTCGAACGCTACCTACTTCTTCTTTCTTTATCTTTGCCTACACAGATAATTTTTATTTGTTATCAGGACCATGTTAGTAAGTATACCAATTTTCATACTTCTAAGTCCAGAAATTAGAAAATGTCCATAGAAACTTTACCCCCGATTTTACCCTTTAGGGGTAATTTTATCCATTTAACCTACACAGATAATTTTTAATTGTAATCGAGAACTTAATACCTTACCTATTTTCATACTTCTCAGTTCAGAAATGAGAAAATTTCCATACAATCTTATATGTTAGTGTGTGTTATTTATTATTATTATTTTATTTTGAGTTTTTGTATTGCATATGAGGTTTTACTTGAAATAAATGAACTTTATTTATTTTTATTTTTATTTTTTACCCCCATTTTACCCCTTTAGGGGAAATTTTATCCATTTCACCTATACAAATGATTTTTTATTGTAATCGACAACTTATATACCTACCTAGGTTCATACTTCTCAGTCCAGAAATGTGAAAATTTCCATACAATCTTTAACCCCCATTTTACGCAGATAATTTTTGATTGTAATCGAGAACTTATATACCTATTTTCATAGTTCTAAGTCTAGAAATGAGAGAACTTCCATACAAACTTTACCCCCCATTTTGCCCCTTTAGGGGGGTATTTTATCCATTTCACCTAAACAGATCATTTTTAATTGTGATCATAAACATATATACCTACCTATTTTCATACTTCTAAGTCCAAAAATGAGAAAATTGCATATAAACTTCACCCCATATTTCACCCCCTCAGGGGATGAATTTCCAAAATCCTTTCTTAGTGCTCACTTACATCATAAAAGGAACCCCTGTACCAAATTTCAAGTTTCTAGGCCCATCGGTTTGGGCTGTGCGTTGATATATAACCCAGTGAGTCAGTTTTGCCTTTTATATATATATAATAAAGAAGATGATCTTCACATTTCGTTGCTTTTACATCTTGGACATATATTGAGCCAAAACTAATTGTTTCCCTTTATTCTTGTTTGTGGTTGGAAAGCGATGTCGTATATACCTAGTGTCATCCACGAAGACGCGTGATTTTGTCAAAATTAGACACTAATGACATTGTAATAAGAACCACGGCACGCGTCATCGTGAATGACTCTACTTATAGTGATTTACGAGTGCAAAGCCGCGGGTAGACAAGTCTTAACCGAACTAGACGAACCCTATTTAGGGCGTGTCCGATAAGCTCTTGGCCGGTTTTTTGTTATCGATTAAATTTTTTGGTATGTATAGTAGGTATACGTTTTTTTTCACGGTTCTTACACTCTCTTTATTAAAGAAATAGACAGAAGGAAAATAGGCTCTTTATAGTGCACGCTTTAGGAATGATTAAATTGCATTTTTTTAGTGAACGGTCTAAACTTAATTCTAATCAAAATATCGAAGATATCAATATTAGTTTCATTTATACATTAAATAGATATTGCCTGCGACTTTGTTCACATAGAATTCGTTTATTGCTATGCCACTATGAACTATCCAATTTTCCGGGATTAAAACTATTCTTTGTCCTTCCCCGGGACTTCTACTATCTGTACACCAAATTTCATCTAAATTGGTTCAGCGATTAAGACGTGAAAAGTTAAGTAACAAACAAAGATACAGACCTATTTACAAATTTCAGCACTTGTAATAAATATTAGTACGTAAGATTAACTTTGCTATTTTTCATATCATAATTTCAAATCAACAAAAATCCTATTTTGTTAAAAACAGATACGTCTTCCTATAAAATACCTAAAAAAGTAGACCTAAACAAAATTGTGCAAGAAACGGACCGTTATTATTATAAATATTGATAACTCAAGAAATATAGTGTAGGTACATTTTCTATACTTAAGTTTTAATCGCCAGTTTGGATCTTAATTTGATGACCTTTAGTTATATACAAATAGTTAACTTTTCACAATTAAAGCACTGCACTAAATTTGATGAAACTTGGAATGGAAAAAAGCTTGAACTTAATGGCAGGAACGACGAGTAGAATATTTTCAAACAGAGGGTTTACGCCGAAGTTCGAAAATAGAGATACCTAGTATAAGTGTCAGAGTTTTCACAATTGACAAGATTTAATTTTTTCAACACCTGTAAATTACTACAGGAATCGAAAGAGTTTTGCCTCCTGAACATGGCAAAATATTTATTATAATTTATTTCTCCTTATTAAAAAAAATACAAAATAATTAAAAAATGTATCTGATATTGCCAATTCTACGACAGAATAGATATGTTTCCTTTGCCTTTTGCACCACAAAAAGGAGCTGTCATAATTTTGACAACGTCTACTTCAGATTTACCATAGACTTATAGAGATTTACGCATGATTTACGTGATCTTTTTTTTAATAGAGACTAGACAAAAGAAATGGATCTATTATATCGTAGTTTTGGAGTTAAGCTCTTTTCGAATAAGCACATCTTAAAAAATTTGTAATAAATTAATTAATAATCGTAGCGAAATTTTAAAAATATCAGCGTCTTTCTATTTCCAAGCAGAATACAGAGAACGAATCAAATTATAGTCTTAGAAATATGAAATGTTGTCAATTTTCATAGTAGCCCTGCATAAGACACAGTTATTTAAAGTATTCGCTGGGTGCGCGATGACAGCGCCAACTAGCGGCTACAATTACAGCGGACTTTGTAATATCAAATTGCTGGCTTTCATTAGTAAGAATAAGTAAATATAAACAAATAATTTCAGTGAAATATCGAAATTTACATAACAATTTATATTCTATTCGATCATGTAAATCAATATAGTGTCGATAATAACGTTGACCTTTTTTATTTTCCGTCTAAAATGCCACAATAAATTAATTTCAGGACACGGACTTTCTCATGACTGTTTTCACGAAAAGCAAAGAAATAAACAAAAATCGAATAACGCATTTCATATATGCATATTGCAGACGATTATACACACACTATAGGTAGAGTCATTCACGATGACGCGTGCCGTGGTTCTTATTACAATGTCATTAGTGTCTAATTTTGACAAAATCACGCGTCTTCGTGGATGACACTAGGTATATACGACATCGCTTTCCAACCACAAACAAGAATAAAGGGAAACAATTAGTTTTGGCTCAATATATGTCCAAGATGTAAAAGCAACCAAATGTGAAGATCATAAATTCATAACGAGTCACACCACTGAAGCTCGTGTGATTCGTCAAATTTCAATGACATGAACGCCATGCAAAACATCTTTCTTGTGGAAATTTACCTACAGAATTTATTATCACTGTTTTTGCTATTGTTCTTGCAGTTAACTACGCAGCAGGTTTCGTGACGCATATTTATATTTTGCTTAATAATGCACGAATTAATAAATTTAACTAGTAAATAGTGACAGTTGGTCCGCCGAAAAGTTCCTTGTTTGGCCAAGGCGCGCGCTGAGATCGATTCGTGGTTCCCCCTGTCGCAGAGTACCTACCTATTCCTAGGTACACAGTAAAATCTATAGCCACAAAGTATTTAGTCTAGAATAGTCTAGATTTCAGGTATATCAGTAAGCAAAGCATCTTACTTTCAACTGGGAATGTACTCGTATACTTTTAAAGTACCTACTCACATTCCTTTCAGCAACGAATCCTCAGGTTCCTTCGGAGGACCTCCCAACTCCCCTTATAGTCCGTCCCAAGCCACCAAGAGCCTGGCACTTCGAGCTCAAGTTTACATTCAATTCATGTTTCCATATTTTGTGCCATTTTGTATGCTTTCAACTTTACTTGTATGCTTTGTCTTCTGATTTCCTATTCATATTTCCAACAAATCAAATTATTCAGTGATCTGCAGGTATTGAAATTCAGCCGGACTGTAGAGGCACTTCAAACACTCACCCTCCTGGTCAAGCTTTAATTTTCCTCAATTTTTTTTATTTTCTCCTGGAATCGTACCAACATCCCTCAGTAGGGTTACTAGCACACAGATTTATTAAGATGTGTCTCTACTTACAGTTTTGATGTTTTCGCGACAGTTCGCGACACCCCCACCTCCTACATTGCACCCAGCGAATAAGTATGAATTGAATTAACATTATGTAGCAAATTACGTAGTTATTAATATGAAGAACACCCAAATACTCCGAAATGTTTAATTCCGAATTTGCTATATTGATTTTTTTAATATCCTATTTTTAAAACTCCGAAGAATGAAAAACACGAACACTGGTCCGAAGTCGGTTGCCCGAATTCGGATTATCAATTTTCCGAAATGACATCGCTAATTCAGAAATATGACATTCGGCAAACTAAACATCGTGGTTTTAATAATCGAAAACTTGATTTCGAATCTCGAATTAATATCAATAAATTTAGGTAGATTGACTTGCATAGGTACTTAGGTTAGGTTAGAATTGCGTCCAGGTGCGAAGCGGCATAGCATAACTACGCGGAATAGGAGCTCAGTTATAACAGTAAATTTATACTGTTTCAGGCCAATCTAACCTGCATAAATAGTTTAAATTAATAAGTCGAGATTTATTATTGATCGGTGTAATGATATTCGGAATTTTGAAAATCGGCATTTTAATAATCAGAATTCTATTTTTGACATTTCGGATTATTATTCTTCGACCAGTGTGTGTTGCCAGTGATGACTTATAGCGCTGAGACGGACTTTGACTGTTAGCCTCTTAGAGAGGCTCAGAGTCACGCAACGAGCTATGGGGAGAGCTATGCTTGGAGTTTCTTTGCGCGATAGAATCCGGAATACGAAAATTCGTCGAAGAACTAAAGTCACTGACATAGCTGGAAAAATATGCAAATTGAAGTGGCAATGGACAGGCCACATCGCTCGAAGAACAGATAACCGTTGGGGGAGAAAAGTCCACTAGTGGCGACGACGTAGGTACCGGAAGACGAAGCGTTGGCGGGCCCCCCAACAAGTGGACTGACGACATCGTGAGAGTTGCGGGAAACCGGTGGATGCAAGTGGCGAGTTGTCGTTCATTGTGGCGTTCTAAGGGGGAGGCCTTTGTCCAGCAGTGGACGTCTTCCGGCTGATGATGATGATGATGATGATGATGGATTATTATTGAGTCGAACTTCTTATTGTTCGGTGTATTAAAATTCGGAATTTTGAAAAATCGTTATTTTAAACCTTAGGTATTTTTAATTTTCGGATTTATAAAAATCGGATTTATGAAGAATAGGTGCTTGCACTGTTGTGTTTCGGCGTGGAGAGTAAGATAGCCGGTGAAGTTACTGGCACTTGAGGGATCCCATCTTAGGCCTCTAGGTTGGTAACGCATCTCCAATACCCGTGGTGTTGTAGATGTTTATGGGCGGTGATGATCTCTTACCATCAGGAGACCCACTTGCTCGTTTGCCATCCAGTGGAATAAAAAAAATCGGAATTATAAAAATCGGTATTTTGAAGTTCGTGATTCAGACTTTCATAATTTCATTTTTCGTATTCACGTAGTTTACCTACCCATTAATATTGTGATATTTTGTAAGTACCTACATTACGTATTAATCTACTTACAAAATAAACAAAATTATGACTTCATCTTATTACTTCTTTTATTCATTATCATAATCATCATCATCGTCATTATTACGACTACAAAAAATGTTTAGAACCCTTTCTTCTGCGACCTTCTGGAGTTTAATGTTATCTTGAATGTAACATTAGTATTAGTGTACCGTGTACCTAAATAATCTAAGATACAATAGTTTAATGCCGACTGCGAATAGTTAAATCACGGAGTTGTGAGGTAACAGACATAAAAAAATAATATAACCTCCTCCTTTTTCGAAATCGGTTAAAAATACATACTCGTACATCATAGTAGCAACCAAACCTTACATTGTCACTAAAAATGAATAAATAAAGGCCGTCACAGTCTACGCAGATGCGGTAAGATATCTGCATCTGCGCGCATATCTGTCCATATCCGTCCCTATACAATTCAATGAGCCAAAACACACTGCGCAGATAACTTATATTTTATCGTCAAGCATCTGCGGGCACCGACATATATAGACAGATGCCACAGATTATCATCTGTTGATCTGCGTATAACATCTGCCGCTACAAATATGGTACAGATTTTATCTGCAGATAGATACAGGTTGATGTGATAAAATAGGCTTGGGTAAAAAAAATCAATATATAAAAAATGTGTGCCTTGTGCACGGTCCGCCCGGATTGCTACCACCATCTTGCTCGCTAATCCTGCTGTGAGCAGCAGTGCTTGCACTGTTGTGTTTCGGCGCGGAGAGTAAGACAGCCGGTGAAATTACGCTTGCTTGTGCGCGTGCGCGTGCTTGTGCGCGTGCGCGTGTTCGTGCGCGTGTTCGTGCGCGTGTTTGTGCGCGTGCTTGTACGCGTGCTTGTGCGCGTGCGCGTGCGTGTGCTTATGCGTGTGCTTGAGCGCGTGCGTGTGCATGTGCGCGTGTTCGTGCGCGTTCTTGTACGCGTGCTTGTGTGTGTGCTTGTGTGCGTGTGCGCGTGCGCGTGTTTGTGAGCGTGCGCGTGCTTGTGCGCGTATGCGTGCGCGTGCGTGTGCTTGTGCGCGTGCTTGTGTCGATATAAATCAGCGATATTCGCAACACGAGCATCAAATTCGTAATCAGAATCGTCATCTGACGAGCTGTCTAGTAAATCTAAAAGAGATAAACACGAAAACATCCTGTATAAACAATCCGCACCAAAAAACACGTCTACTCAGTTTGAAGGATTTGGACTGAATGTATGCGTCTCGTATATTATCACATCTGCGTAGTGTGTGATAGCTTCAGATCATTAAGTTATTATACGCAGATAAAATATTACCGCATCTGCGTAGTCTCTGACAGCCTTAACGCAACTCAACCTGACTCAAACCAAGAAATATTTATCCTTATTAATATTAACGCGAAAGTACCTAACTCTGTCTGTCTGCTTCCTCTTTATGTTTTAGCCGCTGAATTGATTAAGATGAAATTTAGTATGAAAGCAGGGATTCAGGATTGCAGGGACCTCCCGGTCACAGGATACGAGTAGGTAGTTCTTATCTCGAAAAAATGGATAGGTCACGTGGGACCAAATTTTGCACAGTTTTGCTGTGTTTCAAACGTTGTAATACTTAGGTAATTGTATTTTAATATCTTAATTATTTACCTAATACCTCCATTTTCAGTTCCAAATCATGTCCATCAGCTCCATGATAGTTTTTGCCGACGCACGAGAAAGTGCCGGCCAAATATTTTGTTGCATAAAGAGAAATTAACGTTCCATTTGGTAACTCGGACCATTCGTCGTTGTGGGCATCACGCCGCCACCTTATGGTCGTTTCGCTATCGCGATTGATTATTCTGAAAAATCATTCAATAATATTATCAGTCTTCAGGATGTGTTATCTATTTTGTATTTTACTATACATATAAGTACCTGGGCGACCGAACTTTGCTCGGGCTAAAGGAAAGCAGTCGGGTGCGCAACACGATGTATGTCGGCCGCATACTAAGCGCACTAAGTTCGGGAGCAATAATTTTGTGAAATCGTAACGGTACCCTACCTACTTCCTTTTTCTAAATAAATAGTGATTTCTGAAATTAGCGCGACTATACATGAAATAACTGCCTACCGAATAATTCGTTTCAGTTTGTAGACGTATATCTGTTGTAATTGAAAATAATAATGCTTAAAATACGCAGACAGACACATTTTAAGTAGGCTTAAAGAAATCGAGGATATTCTGGCAGAACCGGAAAGCCTAGATAAATAAAGCAGAAGACATTGAGTATGCCTGTGTAACTTAAAAAAAAAACTTGCACTTATTCTGTTTTGCCAGAATACCCTCGAAATAGGGAAGATTAACGATTACATTTATTTCCACATATCTAAGCCATACCTACATATAGGTACCTTTAAATGTCATTGGTAGCACTTATAGTATGTACTTACTGTAGGGTTTTGAAATAGTCAGCCCTGTGCAGCTTACGCACACATTGACGCGTGTACAGACGTCGTCGTGCCTATGTAGATTCTTCTCTTTTAAAATATGGCTTTCTGTCCTAATTAATGGGACAATTTCGCCAGTGTCAAAGTACTCTCTTTGAGAGGGACGTTGTACGGTGATTGTAGTTTTTGCAACTTGATAGTAAAATTCCAGAAACCACGTGGAAACAACTTGCGCATTAAAAAATGACAGACAGGAGAGCAATATAGAATTTTTTGACCACTGTTCACTGTTAAGGTTTATCGCCGCATAAAACACTATCAAAATTATACCTACTTCAACTAGCCAAAGAAACAGAAATAGCAAAATTAGATATTGTCTACATCCGCTATGTTCGAATGCTACGAATCAAATCTATGTAGACTCAAGAACGCGTATTTTGTACAGCGTGGCCGCCCTCCCCTAGTAGGTACCCACCTATATTTTTCAAACAAAACAAAAACCACCCGCAAAATATTAATAAATTTTAACCGTCCTACAAAACTACATTGATTTTTTTATTTAGGTATTTTACTTATTTACTGTCAAGGCATGTTTTATTAACTACCGTTGGTAAAATTAGACCCAAGCCGTAGCAAGAGGATTATGCTAAATTTACTTGCTCATTAATAATAGACCCCATACTGTTTTACCTAATTATCTCCATGCATTCCAAAACATCGAGACGAAACCCCTTGCCACAATAATGTAACATAATGTAATATAATTTAAGGGATTATCACATAAGTGCGACCCCGAGTGTGCGATGTACGATTGTGCGACATTTCTATTGAACGACAGTGCATTTCTGCGAAGTGCTAGTGTGCGATGTTCGACCGTACAAATGTACGACAGTATCTATGTGCGAAGTTAAATTGTGAGACTTAACACTGTTCTACAATACAAATGTACGACAGTATCTATGTGCGAAGTTAAATTGTGAGACTTAACACTGTTCGACAATACAAATGTACGATAGTATCTATGTGCGAAGTTAAATTGTGAGACTTAACACTGTTCGACAATACAAATGTACGACAGTATCTATGTGAGAAGTTAAATTGTGAGACTTAACACTGTTCGACAATACAAATGTACGATAGTATCTATGTGCGAAGTTAAATTGTGAGACTTAACACTGTTCGACAATACAAATGTACGACAGTATCTATGTGCGAAGTTAAATTGTGAGACTTAACACTGTTTGACAATACAAATGTACGACAGTATCTATGTGCGAAGTTAAATTGTGAGACTTAATACTGTTTGACAATATAAATGTATGACAGTATCTATGTGCGAAGTTAAATTGTGAGACTTAACACTGTTCGACAATACAAATGTACGACAGTATCTATGTGCGAAGTTAAATTGTACGCAATAAGAACTGCTACCAGAAAAGTGGGTTAGGTTAGGTTAGAACTGCAACCCTTGCATAAAAGGAACTGCAACAAGATTGGGTTAGGTTAGGTTAGACTGCAACCCTTGCACAAAAGAAACTGCTAGCAAAAAAGTGGGTTAGGTTAGGTTAGACTGCAACCCTTGCACAAAAGAAACTGCTAGCAAAAAAGTGGGTTAGGTTAGGTTAGACTGCAACCCTTGCACAAAAGAAACTGCTAGCAAAAAAGTGGGTTAGGTTAGGTTGGACTGCAACCCTTGCACAAAAGAAACTGCTAGCAAAAAAGTGGGTTAGGTTAGGTTAGACTGCAACCCTTGCACAAAAGGAACTGCTAAGAACCAAAAAGTAACCTAGGTTATATATAACTGGGATCATTACTATTGCACAGACGTGCATCGCTTGATCATGCTTCGCACGTAAGATGCCTCGGACAAATACCATGTCGCACAGCCGTCCATCGCTTGATTATACTCGGACAAAGAATGGTTCGGAAAAATGACGTGTCGCACAGTCGTGGATCGAATAATCGTTTGTCGCACAAACGACACTCCGACCAAACGCGTGTCGCATTCTAGTAGTAAACCCATAACTTAATGTATGTATAATGTAATGTGGACTCAGATTCATATGAAGTGTTACACTATTGTGGCAAGGGGTTTCGTCTCAATGTTTTGGAATGCATGGAGATAATTAGATACAACGGTATGGGGTATACTGTTAATGAACAGGTAATACCTCAATTACTACAATTAATAGTAAGTAATAGAATATATAAAAACAAAACATATAATATTCATTATGTATAACTTCACTTTCTATATTTTTTTAATTATAACATACGTTTGCTATAATGCTCGTAACGTATAATAAAAAATATATATATAATTTAATTATGTATAATAAGCTATGAACATAAAAACGTTCGAGTATCAAATCAAATTATATAATATTTGCAACCTCTTACAACCAAAACATATAACATTCATTTAATCTTACAACGGAAAACAACGCTCAAAAATATAAATAAAAAAATATTTCATTTTAACGTTTTCCTCGCTGCTATAAAAAAAAAACTTAAAATCGAAGGCTAAGGCGAGAGCTAAGTTCCGCTTCGCTCCCGCCTTAGCTTTCTGAACCTTAACTATCCGAGTCGCTTCTGCTCCTAAACGTTTTGCTCGCTCGCTTCGCTCGCTTGCACAAATTTAGAAGCCAAACTTTGCTATACAAAAATTAAAGGGTGATAAGATAAACACCTAATTTTCTGGTTTGATTTTTTTTTAATTTAACAAGTATTATAGAAATAAAGTATATCACTTGATATTATATCATATTAATGTTATAAGTACTTATAAGAAGTTATTACGTATTACCTGTAAGTGGTATATTATGTAGGTATGTTATATAATATGAATTTAGCCCATAAACAAACATGTTATTTCTTATGAAAGTATATAAAACAACTGTTATACTAATCGAACGTTATACTTAATGAAATCAAAGTGTTCCATGTTATACATAATGAACGTTTATAATATCTAACGTTTTTATATAACTTGGGACGCACCCAGGTTGAAAGAAAGAAAGAAAGAAAGAAAGAAAAAAAATGATTTATTGACGGTCCCAACAGTACCACCACCAAACCCAAAAACAATAATAATATATTACTACACAAGGTTCTTAGGACGATTTTTCGATTCAGTGATCTGTTTGCGAAATATTCAACTTTAAAGTGCTAATTTTCATTAAAATCGGTTGTACCTACCTACCTTGTTTTGCCTAGCAACTTTTAACCTATTTTCAGTTTGCTTAGTGTTAGATAAACTAATATTACTTAACCTAATGTTTCATTTTACCTAATTTTCATTTTAATGAAAGTCATTTTGTTTCAAATTACTTGACATAATTTTGTTTCGCCTAATTTTTAATTATTTCGTATAATGTTTGACTGACGTAATTATATTTTGTCTAACATACATATCGCATAATTTTACTTATTCTAAGCACGGTTAACCCGAACAAATTATTATAAAAAGGTATCAAATATACCTAACTTAGAAGATTCCGTACAAAATACGAAATCCTTAGAAAAAATATTACTTGTTTTTTTGTAACAATGGCCACGGAACCTTGTCTTGGGCGTGTTCGACACGCTCTTGGTCGGTTTTTTAAACCATAATTTCGTTATTTTTATTACGTACTCGCAGTTCACCGTAGCTCGCTGGCCTTCTCTTGCTTGGAACACTGTAATGGCATCATCTCTTATCGGGGCTCCAATACCTGAAATATAATTACTTATTCCATTAAAGTTATTGAAACGGTTCATGGCACTGCCGACTGTCAAAGTGAAAATGACATCGAGAGCAGAGCTGGTCGATGGTCTTGTTCAACGTCGAAAGATTAACGTGGTAGAAACTGTCGATCGACTTCATCTAATCTACCAATCGATCAACGATTGATCGATTGGTGTATTAGAAATTGTCGATTGACGTCGACTATATGTCCGAGTATATCTTATTGTATATATAGCAGTGGACGTCTTTCGGCTGACATGATGATATATCCATACTAATCCATACTAATATTATAAATGCGAAAGTGTGTTTGTACGTTTGTGTGTTTGTCCGTCTTTCACGCCGTAACGGAGCGACTGATCGACGTTATTTTTGGCATAGAGATAGTTTATGGACCCGAGAGCGACATAGGCTACTTTTTATCCCGGTACGATGCGAGGGAACAGAGAGCGATAACCGAATACCACGCGGGCGGAAAGCGGGCAAAAGCTAGTTAAAAATAATTACCGTGTACAATGTTATAAGAATGAAATATTTGATTTGATTTGAACAATAACACCCGAACAAAATATACGCATGGACGGGTTCTTAGATCGTATTAGGCTATTGTATTATCGTAAACTCGTATAGTACAAACCGTGAGCTCTTAAAAACCTTTCGGGTTTCGGGGGAAATCGGAAGGATTCGTGTAGTACAAAATGACAATTATCTTTTTGACTTAGGAGCAATCCATCACGCGAATGTTTTGAAAGCGATTATTTCCGGAAATCTTCATTAAATCAAAAAAGTTTTTGAGAAACCGTACTATCTTCTCAAAAGAGCTGTCGAACTATGTGCCACACGCTGATGCGGGTTAATTTTTTTTTGTCAAAATCTGTTATGTGTAGGTATGGATTGCCCCCCCCCCCGTCCCCCCCCCGCCTTATAACCTTCAGCATGTCCATGCAATTTTGAACGCGTTTGTACTTTTGTTCGTAATGATCCTACTTGTCCTTTTTAGGGTTCCGTACCCAAAGGGTGCTAACGGGACCCTATTACTGAGACTCCGCTGTCTGTCTGTCTGTCTGTCTGTCTGTCCGTCTGTCACAGGGCTCTATCTCTTAAGCCGTAAAAGTTAGACACTTGAAATTTTCACAGATTATGTATTACTGTGGCCGCTATAACAACAAATACTAAAAATAAAATAAAGTTACAAATTAAAGGGGGTCGTCATACAAGAAACCTGTTTTTTTTAGCGTTTTTTGGTTGCTAGGCGTATTTAGCCGTTGCTAAGGCGGCCGAATCACCTAGCAACGGCTAGCTATATCGTTTGAATATTTACCTTTAGGTTTGCAATTTTAATGATGTTTTATAAAAGGTTCGATATTATAATTAGTGACTGTCTGATTTATTTGTTTTTCTGCAAAATTAATGAAGCAATAAATTGCTGAACTGTTACTAAACTGAACCACAAACCTCAATGAAGCCAACTTTGAGCGCTCGTCAAATCTGCACGGTACTAATCACTTTGTTTACCTATTGTTTTTTTACACTAAAAAAAATCATACTAAGTATTTAACACTATTTACAAGGTTAATAATACAGTTTAAAATGTATTCACACTAAGTCGAGCTTCTTATTATTTAATTACACAACATACGAAGTACGCCGAATTTCCCGCGAATGAACCGCGCATGACGGACATTATTTTTTAATCCAATGAGCGGGCAATGGTTTCAGAAGCAAACAGCCAGAACCAAAGAGGATGAGAATTTAAATTATTTTTTATTCGAAATACTTGCACAGGTGCTTACATTTCGGCGATATTTTTAAATTATAAATCATAAATCATTTGTTTGCATAAAAACATGGTACAAATTTTGTGGTAAGAAAGAAAGAGAAGCTTTTCTTTAGCTTGCCCTGTTTGTTTATTTATTTATTTATCGTGTTTTTGGGTCAGATCTTGGAAGCTAAATTTCATCCACTTCCAAGGGTCCGATTGACTTGAAATTTGGCATACTTATGTAAATTTGGAGACAATATAATAATCTGGTAGTGACATCTTGGTGGTCCTGCCAGAATCGCCTCTGCAGGAGGGAACTCCTCAATAGTTAATAGTACCGACTTCAAATTTGGTACAAATATGTACCTAGTTTAGATGACAATGCAAGTACAGTCAACAAAAAGTACATTTGGCAAAAAAGCTTGTATTAAAAATGAAGTTTTAACAAAAACTTATTACAAGCATTATGTTTATTTGCAGTGTGATGTAACTAGGTATGTTTGCTCTGGTGAAATCTTTCAACTCAAATTTGAAGTGGATATCTTCAACCGATTGAGTTGAAAATTTACACGCATGTATAAATCCGATGCCAATGCAATATTATTATGACATAGAGTTGATCTGATGATACCTAAGGCTAGCGGGTGACCATAGGAACTCTGTGATAAACGACACGACCGCATCGAGTTTGGACTCGTTTGATTCGTCTTGACGAGTACTTTGGTAACCAGGGAAAAATAGTGACGCGTAGCAAAAAAACCTTGTATCAGATTTTTTTAGAAAAAAATATTACGGATCTATTTGTTTTTAAACATTGTACGGAGGTGCGGAACCCTTTATGCGCGAGTCGCTTGCACTCGCACTTGACCGATTTTTTACTATGATATCATCCTATACATTACCGAACAAAAGTCTTGACGTTTACGGCACGTCACTGCGATTCCGCACCGTTTGCGTATTTTAAGCAGCGGTGTGGAAAGTGGAAATCACTCCCCTTCCCCCAGCCCCGTTAGGACGACACATTCAAGCGCGAATGTGTCTTTAAACTACCTACACCGACAATAGAGAAGCAAAGTAGTCTATCATTCCTACATCAAAATATAAATCGCTTCACTGGCAAAATATTAGATTTAGAATTACTCTGTGAAAAGTTAAACTTAGATATTATCTGCTTAACAGAAATCTGGCTAAAAAAAGATTCAATGCAATTTAATGTAAATAATTATGCAATAGCTAGCGCCTACTGCAGAGAATCTGCAGCAGGTGGCGGGTCTATCATATTAGTGAAAAATGGTTTAAAGTTCAAAGAACGCAAAGACCTGTCCAGCCTTTCTGTTGAACGTGTATGCGAGATCGCTTCTGCGGAAACGGAACAGTATTTAATTTTATGTATATATAGACCACCAAACTCGAATATTACTTTGTTTATAAATACTATGGAAGATGTTCTAAGGAAATCAGTAAAACGTAATAAAGCGCTGGTGGTTTGCGGGGACTTTAATATCGATATTTTATCACAATCCGTTGAAAAAGACCAGTTTATTTCTGTTTTAAAATCTTTTAATTTAAATTTCTTATTTAATGAACCCACCAGAGTCACAACCACTTCGACCACATGTATAGACAACATTTGCTTAACTTGTAAGTATTTAGAAAAAGCTGTAATCAGTGGAGTACGGTCGGATCACAAAGCTCAAACAGTGAAGTTACCTCGGGCTAGGGGCGGTGTTAATCAAACCATAGAAATTAGGCCGTTGAACAAACAAAGACTTGACCGTCTCAAAACAAACATCGCGCAAAAAGTAAACAATTTAAAAATATGCACTAAAAACCCAAACGAAAATTTCAAAATATTGTTAAATACTGTATGCGAAGAATACGATAAAACGTGTAGTAAAAAACGTATTAAAATAGGAAACAAACTGTCATTCAATGAATGGGCTACGCCTGGAATACGTAGGAGTAGGGACGTCTTATAGGATCTTTATGATAAGAAATCATGTACTACTGATGAACGTTTCCACCAGTATGTTAGGGATTATTCAAAATTATTCAAAATTATATGTAATAAAGTAAAAGCAGCCCATGTAACTAATAAAATTAAGTCCTCTAATGATAAAATTAAAACAGTTTGGAAAATTATAAATACTGAAACCGGTCGACGTAAGAACGCGGAATCCTCTATATCACTAAAGATTAACAACGTATTAGAAACGGACGCGGTTAAAGTAGCTAACGAGTTTAATACCTACTTCTCTAAAATCCCCATCGAAACGACAAAATGTCTCGCGTCTTCCTCAAAGCTAGCTGAATCGCTCTTAAAAGAAAATGTATCTATTCCAAACATAAGTAACTTTAAATTCACGCATGTCTCTCCCGGTAACATCATTAGGACTTTTAAATTATTGAAAGTAAAAAAAACGGAAGACTTGTGGGGCGTCTCAGTTAAGGTTCTACAGTCTATTTTAGATGTCGTTGCTCCAACTTTAGCTTTTATTTTCAATAGCTGCATAGATGAAGGTGTATTTCCAGATTTGATGAAATATAGTAAAGTAGTTCCTATTTTTAAATCAGGTGATAAAGATAATCCCTCTGATTATCGTCCGGTGTCCATCCTATCAGCGTTTAGCAAAATATTCGAAAAAATAATGCTGACGCAAATGATCTCGCATTTTAATACTCATAAAATCATGCATCCACAGCAGTTCGGATTCACAAAAGGCAGGTCTACTACAGACGCGGGTCATAGTTTAGTTAAATTCATTTTGCAAGCTTGGGAGGAATCACATGACGCTATAGGTGTATTCTGCGACCTCTCGAAAGCTTTTGATTGTGTGGATCATGATACTTTAATTTGTAAGTTAAATTTTTATGGCATTCGTGGCCTCGCTTTAGAACTCATTAAATCTTACCTCACACAAAGAAAGCAAAAGGTAGCGATTAACGGAGCGGTATCGGAGGAATCTGTGGTCGAAATGGGAGTGCCTCAAGGATCCATTCTTGCCCCATTTCTGTATCTTATTTATGTAAATGACCTAACTTATATGGTAAGCCAAAAGTCGGGTATCGTTATGTTTGCTGACGACACGTCTTTACTGTTCAAGGTTAGTAGAAAAGATACCGACTTCACTGAACCCAATGAAACCCTGTCCGTGATATCCGCATGGTTCGCTGCCAATAATTTGTTACTAAATCCTAAGAAAACCAAATGTATTAAATTCTCATTGATAAATTCATCTAACTCGAATTCAATTTCTAATATAAAGTTAAATGGGCAAACTATTGAATTTGTAAAATCAACAGTATTTTTAGGAATAACACTCGATTCTAAACTGCAGTGGGGACCTCATGTCACTGCAATCGCGGGTAGATTGAGCTCTGCTGCTTTTGCAGTTTGGAAAATACGGCAGCTAACCGATGTGGCGACGGCACGGTTGGTGTATTTTGCGTACTTTAATAGCATTATGTCGTACGGGCTTATTTTATGGGGATCTGCTGCAGAAATCGAATCAATTTTTATCTTGCAAAAGAGAGCAGTTAGAGCAATTTATAATTTGAAGACGCGTGAATCTTTAAGATCATTTTTTAAGGAAACTGGTATCCTAACCCTGCCGTCGCTTTATGTTTTTGAAATAATCATGTACGTTAGGAAGAACATATGTGATTTTCCCACTAACGTCGATAAGCCAAAGGCTACTAGAAACACAGGGAAGCTTAAAGTACCATCTTACAGACTGGCTAAAACCAAAAAGTCGTTTTTGGGAAGTTGCATACGTTTTTATAATAAAATTCCAAAAAATATTGCTGAAGAAACTGATACAAAATTTAAATCTACTGTCAAAAAGACATTAATATCTAAGGCTTATTATAAAGTTAACGATTATATCATGGACAGGGATATTTGGAAATAATTCCGATCCGCACTAGCGATCCCTTCAAATAGTGAACCTACTGTGTTAAAAATAAAATTGTGTTAAATACTTGTAATGTATAGTACATAGATGTCATCTATAAATATTGTGAATCTGTTTTTAAAAAAAAAATACCTCGTTGAGTTTCTTGCCGGATTCTTCTCAACAGAGGTTTTTTTCCGAACCGGTGGTAGATTAAAAAAATGACGTGTAAAAGTGCCCATTGCGGCCTATTTGCTGAATAAATGATTTGACTTTGACTTTGACTTTGGAAAGCAAAAAAAAGCTGCGCATACGATGCGTCACTGTATTATTATTTTATTAATAATTAGTGAAATAAAACAACGCGCTCGTTTCGTTTGACAGAACTGAACTGAACCACAGATTATTTATTTATTCATAGAACTATATTTTGAGTACCAACATAACACCCCCACTCTCAAAATATGTATAACGTTAAAATTAGAATACTACATTACCTACATTCACTATGCCCAACATTTTTATAAATTTATGATGTTTAATCGAATTTAGACTTTTAGTTAAAATGTCTGCAGGCATATCTCCTGTGGGCAAATAATTTACTTTAACAGTTTTATCAGAAATAACTTCTCTACAATAGTGATAACGCACATCAATGTGTTTTGTCCTATTATGAAACACAGGATTCTCAGATAACTTTTGAGCGCTTTGATTATCATTGTACATGTTAATTGTATACAACCTTCCAGTTATCTCATTTTGTAAATTCATAAGATATACAGCTTCTCTACAACCCTCAGTAATGGCCATGTACTCGGCTTCGGTACTTGAGAGTGCCACAGATCTTTGCTTTTTACAACCCCATGATATCACAGCACCAGACAACACAAAACAGTATCCAGAATATGAACCTCTGTCTGTAACATCATTCGCCCAATCTGCATCACAATAACCTTGAATATTAACATTACCATTCTTACAATATTTTAAACCCAAATTTTTTGTTCTTTTCAAATATTTTAATATTCTTTTTGCATATAACCAATGTTCATTACTGTGACAGTTATTAAATTGACTAAGAAATCCCACAGCGTAGGCTATGTCTGGCCTTGTCAAGACAGCCAAGTACATGAGACTTCCGATGAGCTGTTGATATGGATTATTACTTTTTACATCTTCACTTTTTACACTGTTTAATTTAATCTCCATGGGTGTATCAACAGTCTTACACTCTGACATATTAAATTTACATAACAACTGATCAATATATTTCTCTTGGCTTAGAGTAATAATATTATTTTCTTTATCAGTATTCACAGTTATACCAAGACATTGTTTAATTTCCCCCAAGTCTTTAATTTTAAATTGACTACTCAAGGTCTCTTTTAACAATCTCATTTCCTTTTTATCATTGGAGAAGATAAAAAAATCATCAACATATAAGGTTACAATAGTTCTGAGACCATTTACAAATTTTATGTATAAACAAGGCTCCAATTTACATTTTTTATAACCATTAGCTAACATTGTACTATCAACTTTCAAATGCCAAGCCCTGGAGGATTGTTTGAGACCATATATAGCTTTTTTCAGCTTAAGGACTTTGGATTTATCTTCATTAGAACACTCAAAACCATCTGGCTTCTGCATGTATATGGTTTCATCCAATTCTCCATTAAGAAACGCAGTCTTAACATCTAGATGAGCAGTGTCTAGATCTAGTTGCACAGCTAAGGCAAATAACAATCTTAAAGTAGTATGCCGAACCACAGGTGAGAATGTTTCACTGTAATCAATACCACATTTCTGATTGTACCCTTTCGCAACTAACCTGGCACGATAACATATGTTATTGTCACTATCAATCTTTTTCTTAAGCACCCACTTACACTTCACAACAGTTCCACTTTGTGGAGCATCTGCAAGTTCCCATGCACTATTATTGTCGAAGCACTGTAACTCTTCCTGGACAGCACGCAACCAATGCTCCTTCTCCGGGCCTTGGAGAGCTTCTTCCAATGACAACTCACTGACTTCTACATTGGTACCTTCTGTACACATATTTGAGAAACCATACCGATCTGGTTTACGTCTTTCTCTAGCTGGCAATGGTTTCACTACACTGCTAGTGCTTTCAGTAGAACTGTCAGAGTCTTCATTTCCACTTGGTACATATGTAGTGTCATTGACATTATCTACAGAGATAAAAGAATCATCTGACTGACAACTGTCCCCCACTGGATCCAAACTCTTCTGCTCCTTATTTATTGCAGTTTCTGTTTTTTTTCATCAACAACAACATTACTGATGTGTGCCTCCTTCTCAATAATAATAACATCTCGACTTGTTGTGATTAAGTTGGTCTTAGGATTATAGACTCTATATCCCTTCACATCCTCTGAATAACCGACTAGGATACACTCTTCCGACTTCTTATCCCATTTCTGTCGTTTTTCTTTTGGCACATGTTTCATTACAGTACGAATTAGTCCACAGCTCATATGGTGTTCTATTATTTAAAGCAGCTGATACTGTCCGGTTCTGTAAATAAAAAGCGGTATTAGTCGCCTCCGCCCAAAACACTTTCTTCAAATCAGCGTCAAATAATAGACAGCGAGCCTTTTCGACAGCTGTACGTATGAATCTCTCACTCAGGCCATTTTGTTCAGGCGTATAAGGATTTGACTTCTGATGTACTATGCCTTTCTGTTTTAGATAGTTTTGAAATTCACTACTGCAAAACTCACTGCCATAGTCACTGCGTAAAGCTTTAATTTTCCTGTTATGCAAGTTCTCTACTTTGGCTGTATAATTTCTAAAACACTGAAAAGCTTCACTTTTATTTTGCATGAAGTAAATGTGGGTCATGCGGCTATAATCATCAACAAAAATTATAAAGTACCTTGATCCTCCCAAAGCAGCACACTCCATTGGGCCGCACACATCAGTGTGCACAACGTCGAGTAATTGGGTGCTCCTATTGCCTCTGCTTGGGAAAGGTAAGCGACTCTGCTTTCCTTCACAACAGGTAACACAGGAGAGTTTACTGATATCTGCTTTCTGGTCAATGGAAATACCTTCTGCAGCATCTTGCATTTTATTCAAGTAGGTACTGTTAACATGGCCAAGTCTTCGATGCCATATCTCACTGGAAACCACTGCTGCAGCTGACAGATGAACTGGTGTATTCAGTTTATACACCCCATTGACTAATTTGGCTGTAGCTACCAAAACTCCCTTCGCATTGTATATATCACAACCGCAGTCTCTGAATGTCACTCTGTTTCCTTTCTTGATTAGTTGACTCACTGACAAAAGATTAGTCGTGAGACTTGGAACACACATAACCTCTTCAACTGTCACGTCAAACTCGCAATTATCAGTACAAGTGGTGATCTGCACATTACCGGAACATTTAACTGGCACCTTATTCTCGTTTGCAACAATAATCTCTTTCGTGCAATGATCATACGACGCATTTTGTATCCAATGTTCATTTGTTGTCAAATGCACGCTCGCCCCTGAATCGACATACCAGTCAGATTTACTGTATACTCCACTAAGAAACACTGCACTAAATGCATTTGTTTGTTTTCGATCCATTTCCGCTGACTTTGTTGTATTCGTGCACTGATTCCGATAATGTCCTTCTTGTTTACATTTGAAACACTTAATTATCTTCTGCTTTGACAGCTGCCCGCCATTTTTTCTGTCTATTGACTTGTCACTTTTTCTATGATGTTTCAATTGGTTTTTATGCTGATAAACACCAAAGGCAGCATTGTCAATTTCACTCACTTCCGTTTCCATGTCTAATAATTTAGATTTAATGGCGTCCGTTGTAATATTCATTCCAGAGTGTTCTATGGCCATAATCATTGGCGAAAATTTTTCCGTTAAGCCCGCCAACAATAATGACCCAATCCACTCGTCATTAATATTAAAACCAGTTCCCGCCAATTTCTGTCCCGTTTCCACCAACTGAGTAACGTAGGAATTCATGGATGTACAATTCTCCAATCGAATCGATATGAGATTTCTCAATAAACTAATTTTTCTTGTAAATCCTGAGTCATCATACAAGGATTTTAGTTTATCCCATAGTTGTTTAGTGGTCGTTACTTCTTTGATATGTACGTAAATGGACGGATCTATTGTCAAGATCAGTTTGGCTTTGGTCTTGGTGTCATCTGCTGCAGCAACTGAATTTTCACCCTCTGGCTTGATGCATCCTAGCATGCCTTCCAGCACTAAGAAATTTTCTGCCGCAAAGCACCACTCACTATAGTTTTCGCGCCCTTTGAGTTTCGGTACGCTCACCAAATAGTTAGACGCCATATTTTCGTTCACGAAACGACTGCACAAAACACAACTAACTGTTCTCTAACTGCAACGATTATCAATCTAGATAATACACTGTCGCGAGAAACTAGCTGTAAGAGCCAGGAACGGCCTGATCCCATAACCTATTATTATTTTATTAATAATTAGTGAAATAAAACAACGCGCTCGTTTCGTTTGACAGAACTGAACTGAACCACAGATTATTTATTTATTCATAGAACTATATTTTGAGTACCAACATAACACACTGCGATTCCGTACTAACACCGTTTTATAGGCAGCTGTGTGGCCCCTCCTTATATCAATATTATGTCAAACCGACCCAATTATTGCCTACACTTCGCAATTCAACGCGTTTCGAAATTTGAACAAGTTCGTATTTAATAATTCTAAATAGTTACCTTTGCGAGTAATTTTCATGATATGAGTATCGAATCCCGCCTTGTTTTCGGCTTTGCATGTATATTTAATAGTTCCATAAATATTGCTTGGGAAAGGATCTTCGATTAAAGGTGCTTGATTAATTTTAATAAGAATGTCTTTGTAGTCTTTGGACCATGTTATTTTCGTCACTGGGTCACCACCGATTATACTGTAAAAAAAAAGTTATCTATCCTCTGAATCATCGCGTACTTTATAAGGGACCAATCAACACTAAGAATAACGGCCGAATGTACTTTATAAAGTACGTAATAGTTAAGTGAATAAATAATTCTAAGAATTTAGAAATAAGACCACGTTAGGTCGTATAAGCACTAAATTTATTAAAAAATGTCCTGACATTTTTTAATAAACTTAGTGCTCCTGAGTCCGGACTCAGGAGGCTTTCTTCATCAAGAAACTATAAGGAACAAAATTAAAAATAAGAATAATAAAACTAAATAAAACCTTATAGATTTTATTGATAGAAGCATCAAATACACGCACACACACGAATATTTAGAATAGAATAGAATAGAATAGAATAGAATAGAATAGAATAGAATAAGCCTTTATTAACACACTTAGAGCAACATAAACATTATTAATAAACGGAAGATATTTTCTACATTAAACTTATAACTATAACATAAACATAACTAAGTGCTAACTAAGTGTGATAAATGATTGGGCTCAGCATTATGCTGTGGATGCAACCCAAAAGTGCGCATGCACACAGCGCTGATTTACAGGCAACCCTTGCTGCCTATCTCTGTGTTTATCACTGTGGCATAATACACACAACTAAGCAGTAATTCGACTTCATACTAGCGCCCGAATCGCCGCACGCACACAGCCAAGCGTCATTTACAAGGCCGCTAAGTAAACTTCGAGAGCCAAAACTCCGCAGTGCCACACCGCTGACGCCGCGCCGCGCGCCGCGCAGCCCGGGGAGTATTACGCTGTGCCGCGCCGCCCGCTCTATTCGCCGCCGTCTCGATTACGTAACGTGGCTAGGCGCTCGGTAGTACAAAACAACGCCAATAATTGATGTCTTCAAACTATCTAAACATTTACATTTCTTTAATGAAGTACACTAGTCTAGTTTGTATTACAATGATTACGTAGGTAAGAAAAATGTAAAATCCTTGAAGGTACCAAATCCGGCAGCTGAAGTTCGTTTACATTTAGTTAATTACCTACCTAAACGTTTCAAGTATAGACGTGTTAGTCACGTACTTGCACGGTATTTCAGCTAGCTGATTCACTGTTAAATGAATTTTCCTTATAGTCTTGTCTATTATAGGGCGTAGTGTAGCAGCAGAACCAGGATCAGCTGAAAAAGACATAAGTATACTATTTAAAATTAATCATGGCACGCAGGACCAAGGCTCGTGAGATTGTTGCAGTGCAAAACTTGATCCGATCCCCGGGTGAAATTAGCGAATTAAAGACAATCTTAAAACAGTTTTGTTTCTTCGTAGGTACCTACGAATAAAAAATGTTTCCCTTGAGTAAATTGAGCAACTATAGTATATTGTTGTAGAGGCTCGAAAGTAGGTAAGCAATAGATGAACAAGTTAGTTCGATAATACGAGTTCATCTATTGCACTTTTGGCCGAGACTAAACATTGAGCTTTTCACTATCACTGCGAGGAAATAAAAAACATTTATCAAAAAACAAGGTTGGATTCACAATGAATAGATCAAAGACACAATAAATGACCAATAGCGTGAAACGTAAGGTCACGGTTGATGGGCAAGACATGCAGCATGTCGACGAGTACATTTACTTGGGCCAGATAGCATCCTTCGAAAACGGGCAGTCTAGAGAAATCGATAGGCTTATCGATAATACCTGGAAGAGCTTCTGGTCCGTGAAGACGCTAATGAGCGGCAACCCTCCAATGTCGCTAAAGCGTAAACTCGTCATTGGCGACTGAACAAGGGGATTTTTATATTTTATTGCAGTCTCACTATGATGTGGGTCATTATTTCAATGCGTGAAATTGTGTTCAGAAATTATTTACAGTAAATAATAGGGAGAAGCTTTCGAATTGAAAAATGTTTCTCGTTGAGAACGTAGATCATAGATGGCGTTAGTGTCGCTGCTAAAGTGACAAATGAAAAGAATCCAAGTTGAAATATGGGTGCATAGGAAAAATTCGTGTCTAGTCTCCTGTCCAGTGGTGGTGTAGGGGAATAGCACGCAGCACGGAATGCTGAGGACCTGGGTTCGATTCCCAGCGCTGGTCTATTTTTCTGGTTTTTCTGTGCATTCATGTTTCGGCTTGTGTTTTCGTGTGAAATATTAAACTTTCACGGGATAACCGTAAAAGAAACAAAAAATTTGGAGTTGAAATAAAAAATACAAAAAAATTTTATAACAAAAAATAGAACCGACTACAAAAAACCATGAAAATAATTTTCTACCAGTCTGAAGTCGGTGCCTCAGCACGAGCCAGCAGGAGTGATTGAAGCCATTTAATCGTATAGTTGTAGGTGAGGTAGACGATTATAGGTCCACTCCTGCTGGCTCGTGCTGAGGCACCGACTTCAGACTGGTAGAAAATTATTTTCATGGTTTTTTGTAGTCGGTTCTATTTTTTGTTATAAAATTTTTTTTTCACGCTTTTTAGTGTAAATATCTAAGATACAATAGTTTAATGTCAACTGCTCATCACCTATTACGAAAAATTGCTATTTCCGATGCAGAGATGTTCATTATTGAGGAGTCCTGGTGCTTCACCACCCATTCCATTTCACCATATGTGTTCCGAGGAGCATAAATTGCTTAGCAACTGTGTTAAAGCAATTGAAATTCAACCCATGAAATACTTGTTATTGAGTAGTAACTCCGATGGTCAACTGTGGTCTTCATCATCAGTTCCACTTTACCAAATGATGATTTTCAAGAGCAAATGCACGAGTTACTACTAAATATATCAAAATTACTATAGATGTCCATTTGTCCATTACAACATTTGAAGAGTTCCCTCGATTTCCTTAGGATCCAATCATCAGATCCTGATTTGGTGCTTATGGGACCTAATTGAAAGCATTCCTAGACGAACGCAAAAAAAATTTTTCAAATCGGTTCACAAATGACGGAGTTCTGAGGTAACAAACATAAAAAAAAATAAAAAAAAAAAAAAAAAAAAAAACAACCGAATTGATAACCTCCTCCTTTTTTTGAAGTCGGTTAAAAAGACTCCAAATCGTAATTCAGATATTCAAATGATATTCAAAATTCCGATCTCAGGAGTATTTTTATAAAGAAACTAGCATTTGCCCGCGGCTCCGCCCGCGTGGTATTCGATTATCGCGCGCTGTTCCCTCGGGATCTGTGCATTTTTCCGGGATAAAAAGTAGCCTATATCACTCTCGGGTCCATAAACTATCTCTATGCCAAAAATCACGTCGATCCGTCGCTCCGTTACGGCGTGAAAGGCGGACAAACATACAAACATACAAACACACTTTGACATTTATAATATTAGTATAAATATGTATAGTATATTAAATGCCTAAATGCCAAGTTTCATAGTTTTATCTTCGACAGCGACGAACTTCCACCATATAAACTTTCACCCCCCTATTTTAACCCCTTAAAGCAGAGCGTAAAACTCGAGCATAAAACCCATTTTCCCCTCGACGTGTCTATTCACCCTCACCGTACCGGCTCGGGTGGCTACATGAACGCCTCGGGTAAAATGGCTCGTTTTATGCTCTTGTTGTACAATCTACTATTTCATTGTGACGAGGTTATTTTGTGTTACTTAGTTCAAAAAATTGTAATGGTCTTCAAAAATTTGGTAAGTAAATTGTTTCATACATTTTAAGTAAGTTTAAGGTGAATTATATAAACGCATGGCACTTTACTGTAAATTATCAATATGATTAATATACATTTTTTCAGCGCCTTAAGATAAAGCTACAATTTAAAAGGTAAACAAATGTGAAATAATATTTAAATTAAATTATCTTTACTTTTTATCAAATTTCAGTCCCAGCAAATAATGAGAATCCAATTTTGTATGACTGCTAATGTTTCCTAGACACTAAACAAAGTGTTTCATATTTAAGATAAGTGTTGAGGATTTTTATAAAAAGAGGTTATGTCGAACGTTAGTTAATGGCGGACAGCCAATTTGAATAAAAGTGTCTATTTCAATGATTATTTTGCTTATTTCTGCAATAGTTCACATGCGACTACATAGTTTTTTTCTACATATTTTTATTACATACTATTTTTTATCTTTACATACTCTCGTGAACATTTTCTTCTTATTCCTCCCGTTCTCTTTCTTTTTTTCCATGAATCATTTACGCTTTTCTTTTTTATTGTTGATGCAGCATTTATCAGTTTTGACACAAACTGGTGAAATATCTGGATAATAAACATACGATATCTTCAACTAATCAGTTATTTGCTGCTTATGATACCCACATTTGTAACTGATATTGTTTTAAGCTTAACATAAAGACAATTGTACGCTTATAGCGCTATAAGTTAGGTAAAATAAGGAGTTTATTTTCAATTATGCAGAAGTCAGCTGTGTAAAGAAGAAAAAAATCTAAAATATTCAGCATTTGAATAAATTAGTACCATTGCGTACACTACGCAGCTTAAAGATAATATTTTGTCTAATATTCAGCGTTTTGCTGTTTAACTGCTTTGCTTAAATATGTTATCCAGGACAATGCAAAAACTTCAGCTACTGTGCAGATAATAGCTTTTTCAATTACTTTTATTTGAATATCGCTTGTTTAGTAGATTCTACATGATTCTACTCTTGATTACTATTCAGCTTGAAAAAATACCGCGAATTTTATACAGAACTAGCTTTTGCCCGCGACTTCGTCCGCGTGTACTTTAGTTATCAGGCCATATGTTTTATTTAATTAACCTCTATATTGTATGAAAAACCCCCTCCCCTATTGAAGTCGTCAACACCATACGGATCATTTTAAATTGTGATCAGCCATATTTTTAGTGTAGGTAGAAATAAGGAAGTCTCATAAAAACTCCCCCTTAATAAATCGAAAGCTACTTCTTCTTTCTTTATCTTTGCCTACGCAGATAATTTTTATTTGTTATCAATTCAGGACCCTTAATACCAATATAATGTATACTTAATAGAAATTTCCATACCCCTCATTTTACCCTTTTAGGAGGGAATTTTATTCATTTCACTTGCACAGATAATTTTTAATTGTAATTGAAAACTTATAACCCTATTTTCATACTTCTAAGTCCAGAAATGCGAAAAGATCCATACAAACTTTACCCCCCCCCTCCCATTTTACCCTTTTAGGGGTAATTTTATCCATTTCACTTACATAGATAATTTTTAATTGTAATCGAAAACTTGCACCTAGACCTATATTTTTCATACATCTAAATCCAGAAATGAGAAATTTTCCATACAATCTTTACCGCCCATTTTACCCCTTCAGGGGATAATTTTATCTATTTCACCTACACAGATAATTTTAAATTGTAATCAAGAACTTGTACACCTATTTTCATACTCCTAAGTCCAGAAATGAAAAAATTTCCATACAAACTTTACCCCCCATTTTACCCCCTTAGGGGGAAATTTTATCCATTTTACTTACACAGATAATTTTTAATTGTAATCGAGAACTTAAACACCTATTTTAATAGTTCTAAGTCCAGAAATGGGAAAATTTCCATACAAACTTCACCCCCCCATTTTACCCCATTAGGGGGGAATGTTATCCATTTCATATACTCAGATAATTTTTGATTGTAATCGAGAACCTATATACCTATTTTCATAGATCTAATTCCAGAAATGAGAAAATTTCCATACAAACTTTACCCCCCCATTTTACACTTTTAGGGGGGAATTTTATCCATTTCGCTTACACAGATAATTTTTAATTGTAATCGAGAACCTATATACCTATTTTCATAGATCTTATTCCAGAAATGAGAAAATTTCCATACAAACTTTACCCCCCCATTTTACCCCTTTAGGGGGGTATTTTATCCATTTCACCTAGATAGATCATTTTTAATTGTAATCAAAAACTTATACACCTATTTTCATACCTCTAAGTCCAAAAATGACAAAATTGCATATAAGCTTCACCCCCCCATTTCACCCCCTTAGGGGATGAATTTCTAAAAATCCTTTCTTAGTGCTCACTTACATCATAAAAGGAACCTCTGTACCAAATTTCAAGTTTCTAGGCCCACTGGTTTGGGCTGTGCGTTGATATATAACCCAGTGAGTCAGGTTTGCCTTTTATATATATAGATTTAGTAAGCTTACAACATTATTTTAATTTAAGAACCCTCTTATTCAAAATAAAGCCATAACGTCAGCTCTAATATACAAGTAATAAAGCTTGACACTGCTTATTGTGGTATATTTTCGCTACTATCTGGCTTATGTGTTGGCTGGGTTTTGGATAAGTTCGATACAATTCAATTCTGTAAAAAAATCAATTCTCGTGGTCAAAAGGATACCAAGAGGGCACGTTTAGCTGTGGCGAAAGCTCTATCTAAAGCTATTGATAGATAAAGTTACTTTAGAAAACTCTTTCGAAAGTTGGGAGCAGATTTTAACTTTTCCGTTTTGTATACCCAAAAACATCAAAATAAACTGTATTAACACATTAAGAGTCACCATCAATCACTCAAACCCTCATTTTGACTCTCTAAATCAAGGTCATAATTCATAATATCTTTCGAAAAGTTGAACAAAAAGTCGACTTGCTATTCTCTAACAACGTCATCCCTCCTGACACTTCTGACACACTTTCAGCCTTACTGAGCAAACATCCACCTTCTGCAGCAGAAGTCCACCTTCCTGAACCTCCCCTTTCAGATGACCCACACCTCATTGTCAACCCAGGAGAAGTATTAGCAGGGATAATGTCCTTCAAAAATGGTTATTCGGGTGGCCTTGATGGCCTATCTCCTCAACACTTGAAGGACTTGGTTAACTGTGCCACAGGTGACGCAGGTGAGACGTTATTGAACCTAGCTAATAAAGTTGATACTTTCAGGCAAGGTCAACAGTGAAGTATTGGGTATCGTTTATGGTGCAAATTTATGTGCCCTTAAAAAGAAAGATGGAGGTATTAGACCCATAGCCGTAGGAATAACCTTTAGGCGTTTAACCTCGAAATTATCGTGCAAGCATGTCCTTCCTAAGCTAACTACAAAATTTCAACCCCATCAATTAGGCTTCAGAAGTAAAGGAGGATGTGATGCTGTGGTCCGCGCAGCATGCACCTTCCTCGTGGACGACTGCAGCGAAGTGCTGCTGAAGGTGGATGTCAAAAACGCGTTTAACTCTTTAGACAGAGGTGCTTTGCTCACAGAAGCCAGAATAGAAATAACATTCCTGAAATTTACAGCTCGGCGGCCCTACTATTTCTGGCTCCGGTAGCGGCCATGGTAACGGCAGGGCAGGGAGTGCTACAGTTAATCTCCGGCAGAGGCCCGGCTACCAAAAAAGACAACCTTTGTCCCTGGCAACATAACTGGCGAACCCTGCGGACCGATGAAAAGATACTGGAACTGGAGGAAGAATTAAGCAGGTTACGACGGGGAATCATCTGGCTGTCAGAAGTCCGTAGAGAGGGGGAGGACATGATAACCCTAAAGACCTGTAACTTGCTCTATTTCCGGGAGGGCGACCACCAGTCTCAAGGAGGTGTCGGGTTTATCGTCCATAGGTCCCTCGTGATTAACGTGATGAAGAACTACAGACCCATCTCACTTCTGAGCCATGTTCATAAGCTGTTTTCCAGGGTCATCACAAATCGTCTCGCATGCAGGCTTGACGACTTAAAGCCTCCAGAACAAGCCGGCTTCCGAAAAGGTTATAGTACCGTAGACCACATACATGCGTTGCGGCAGGTTATACAGAAGACCGAAAAGTATAACCTCCCCCTTTGCCTTGCATTTGTGGACTACGAGAAAGCCTTCGATTCGATCGAGACTTGGGCTGTGCTACAGGCTCTCCAGCGGTGCCAAGTTGACTACCGGTATATCGAAGTGTTACAATGTTTGTACGAAAACGCCACTATGTCTGTCAAACTACAGGACCAGAGCACGAAGCCTATTCGTCTGAAGCGGGGAGTCAGACAAGGAGATGTGATCTCTCCGAAACTGTTTACCGCTGCATTGGAGGATGTTTTTAAGGTTTTGGACTGGAAAGGACGAGGCATAAACATAAATGGCGAGTACTTCACTCACCTTCGATTCACCGACGATATTGTAGTCATGGCTGAGACCATGGAGGACCTCAGTGCTATGCTCGCTGACCTCAGCAGAGTTTCCGACCGAGTTGGCCTGAGAATGAACATGGATAAGACGAAAGTCATGTCTACTAATGTCCATGTTGTGCCAACTCCCGTAATAGTCGGTCCCGGAGTCGGTCAGTGATGACATACGGATCTGAGACGTGGGCGCAAACGATGGGCCACATGAGGAAGCACAAAGTCATTCAAAGGGCTATGGAGAGGGCTATGCTCGGGGTTTCTCTGCGGGATAGAATCAGAAATGATGATATCCGCAGTAAAACTAAGGTTACTGACATAGCCCGAAGAATTGCGAAACTGAAGTGGCAGTGGGCGGGGTACACTGCTCGCAGGACTGATGGCTAATGGGGTCAAAAGGTACTCGAATGGCGTCCGCGGACCGGGAGACGAGATGTCGGTAGGTCTCCGATAAGATGGAGCGACGACCTGGTTAATATCGCGGGATCACGGTGGATGCGAAAAGCAGAAGACCGATCTGAGTGGAGAGCCTTGGGGGAGGCCTATGTCCAGCAATGGATGTCTTTCGGCTGACATGATGATGATGAAGGCGATCCTCTCGGATCGCTTACTATTCATCCTAGTATTACATCCCTAAATTCTAAATTCAATTCATGATGTCTTGACGATGACACCCTAGGAGGTGAAAGTTCTAGATGCAAGGCAAGTTCTAGATGATTTCGTACTGACCTTATCTCTAAATTTAACTGTTTGGCACCGAACATCAAAATTATTGACAAGAGCTCCTTTCGTCCCCTTGGTGCTCCGATCTATCCAGAATCTACACCGTCACTCATTGATGAAAATTAATGCACATATAGCCAGATTCATTTTAAGATTTTGTCTTTTCGTACCATACATTTTGAGATGCAGCCCTCTTTGGAAATTCATTCAACTAATAGAGCCTTTAGATTTACAGTTAAAATCCACCCTCACCTCCATCCCCAACATAAATTTGGATGATCGGGCGTGGATGCAGGCCTCCCTACCGATCCGGCACGGTGGCCTGGGTATACGTCAAATCTCCAGTGTCGCACTTCCGGCATTTTTGTCCTCCATCCATAGCACGCAAGGCCTGATTAACAAAATCATCAGCCAATCTGCTGATAACCTGGATATTGCGTGCCTGGATGAGGCCAAAAGTGCTTGGTTCTCGGCCTCGACCCAGTTACCCATATCATTCAAATTTCAAAAACTTTGGGCCGAGCTGCAATGCAAGGTAGTACTCAAGGAGCTCCTGGATACTACCCAAAGCCCAGCAGAGCGTGCTCGTCTTTTGGCTGTATCTCAAAAAGAATCTGGGCTCTGGTTACATGTACTTCCACCTAAAAACATCGAAACACTTTTGGACAAGAGAACCCTCACACTTTCCGTAAGCCTGTGGCTATAGGTACTAAGGTGAACGAGTTACATCACTGTCGCTGTGGCTCAAAAGTAGACATCTTAGATCACCACGGTCTATCTTGCCAAAAGAGCGCTGGCCGGCTGTCCCGCCATGCTTCCCTCAAGGACGTCATCCGGAGGGCCCTTGCTACCGTCAACGTACCGGCTATTTTAGAGCCGAACGATATGGTACGCGACGATGGTAAGCGGCCAGACAGTATGACACTCGTTCCGTGGAAGCAAGGTAGGACACTTCTATGGGATGCCACCTGTGTGGACACGCTATAGCTCATTCACACATCTCAGCGATGTCCTCCTTGGCCAGCGCCGCAGCAGCAACAGCGGAACAACTCAAACAGCGCAAAGAACAAAAAAAAAATGTCAGCCCTTGGGGAGGGCTATATTTTTGCGCCGTTTAGTGTTGAGGCCCTAGGACCCTAGAGCCTATAGTAGTGAACCTATAGTCATCTTCTACACCTACATACCTACTTTATATATTAGACTTCAATCACTCCTGCTGTCTCGTGCTGAGGCACCGACTTCAGTTTCGTTCCAGCCTATATACGTCCCACTGCTGCGCACAGGCCTCCACACAGAATGAGAGAGCTTGGGCCATACATAGTTCCCATTTCAGACTGGTAGAAAATTATTTTCATGGTTTTTTTGTAGTCGGTTCTATTTTTTGATATATTTTTTTTTCACACTTTTTAGTTGATAATAATCTAAGATACAATAGTTTAATGTCAACTGCTCGACACCTTTTACGAAAGATTGCTTTTTCTGATGCAGAGACGTTCATTATTGAGGAGTCCTGGTGCTTCACCACCCGTTCCATTTTACCATATGCATTACGACGAACATAAATTGCTTAGCAACAGTGTTTAAAGTAATTGAAATACAACCCGTGAATTACTTGTTATTGAGTAGTAGCTCTGTTGGTCTAATGTGGTCTTCATCATCAGTTCCACTTCACCAAATTATGATTTTCAAGAGCAAATGCACGAGTTACTGCATTTCCTTAGGATCTAATCATCAGATCCTGATTTGGTGCTTATGGGACCTAATAGAAAACATTCCTAGACGTACGCAAAAAAAAAAACAAATCGGTTCACAAATGACGGAGTTCTGAGGTAACAAATATAAAAAAAAACACAACCGAATAGATAAACTCCTTTTTTTGGAGTCGGTTAAAAATTAGAAAAAGATAAATAAGCTTAATAATATAATTACAATAACGTTTATTTTGTACTGGTGGTTATTCATTACATAACTTTTTAGGGGTAACTTCAAAAAGTTTGGCTAGTTGATAACAGAACAGAAGGGCTACTCCGAAACACGAAATTTGAAGTTCGTATCGTACCGCCCCTCTCACTCTCTTATTAAATAACATGAGCGTAGGCGGGACGGTACGATACGAACTTCGAATTTCGTGGTAGCCTTGCAGAACCGCGTATCACGATCGCGTGTCATCGTCAATACCCGAAGTATGCTTCTAAAATCCGAAGTTTTTTTTAAAAGTTCACGGAGTGTATAGTCATGTGTGTGTGTGTGAGAATATATAATGTCTAGTACCTAAGTTGTAATTCGAATACATAAATAAATTAAAGATTAAAAAATAAGTGCCACTGACTCTTATTCCGACGCAATAATAACATATTTTAAGTGGTTCGAATAGATACTAATTTTTGCACTTGACTGAACAAGTTCATATTTAAGTAATATCTAAAAATAGTTACCCATTACACGCAGTTCCTTAATATGCGAATCTGAACCCGCCTTGTTTTTTGCGATGCATTTGTAAAAACCTGCATCGCTTCTTCTTACTTCATTGATCTCAAAAGTTAATTGGTTGCTATCCAAAGTGATGGATTTAGATGAAAGTCCCATTCCCAACACCACTTTTTTCTCCCACCGTACAGTTGTTGGTGGGTCCCCGCCAATTATTCTGCAAAGTACAAGAAATTGTTTAAAACGTTAATGTTTAAAATAAAACATCTTTAATTCATCCTTTTTGTTTTGCTTACATAACAAATTGCAAATTATATTTTTAAACTAGCTGTGCCCACAACTTGGACTTTTATCTCAGTCAGTTATTGGTTTGACTGCCTAGCAGCTTACAAAAGATACATACCATCAAAATGTTCACTTCTTTCTTAATAAGAGTTACCGAATAAGATACCTGTGATTGTGGACTTATCCCAATTAGTTTATCTAGACGTGTGGCTTTTCTGCGACTTTTATTTTATCCCGTTTTGCTATTCTACCGCATGACGGGTTGGTGGCTTTTCAACGGCTTTATTGTTACCTTAGACCAGGAGATGGTGATACAAAATATTAGGTCATTTGTACCAGTATGGCGGTGCTTCAGGGGTCTATATTACGGAATGATAAAAAAGAAAATGATGGTCATAGCGCTGGTACCGGCGGCCCAATCGCATGGGCGTTAATCGAACGTGTCGGATAAATAACGAGTGTCGAACGATTTGTTCCACAAAAATGCTTGTATTTTTCAATAGTCGATAAAAAAAGAAGTAGGCGGTAGCATAATGCCATACCTCTCCGGTGTGACTTACAGCCCACCATACCGACGCGAATACATTAATAATAATAAAAAAAAGAAACAATTCAATATGTGTTCCAGGTTAATTTTGCACAGCTAATCATCGTCGAGTAGCCATTCACAAAATACTAAATGCCATACTTTTCTGGCGGTTCCAAACGGCCGCCGTATCGCCGCAAAGGAATTTTTTTTTTCGCATAACGATTTGTACCCGTATTGCATTTGGATTTTTGAGAAGGTATTTGATAAAATGTAACCGTTATTATATTTCCCATACTTCTAGCAGGGGAGAAAAGTGCCGCCATACATAATAGACTTATTTATTCCTCACGTTTTGAAAATACGACTGTAAAATACGTAACATCATTTTTTACATCATAGAATCATTGTATTCCTGTTCGTTTGGATCAGTGAGGGCACACTTAAAACGTCACCTTTTCACGTACACGTCCGTGCCTCTGGCAACAAAATGATAGTACTAAATTTACAAATGTGTAAATTTGTAAGTGCTTTCGCGGATGATTTTTAAATTTAACTGGTTTTTTTGCTGTTTTTTTAAAGTTTTATTACATTGCTCCGCTACATGCAAATATGACCATAGCGTTACCACTATTTTTCTATATTGATACTAATACTCTTCGGTTTGGATATACTTAATTCTACCTAAAAAAAATATTCCAGATTTTAACCATGGCGCGGACGACAGTCGGACTTACCTAAGTCAAGATGATAAATTTTTTTTTGACGGTTTGTACCAGTATGGCATCGGATTAAAAAAAAAATTATATGATACGAGCACAATGTGACCGTTATTATACTTGCCATACTTCTAGTAGTAGGAAAAAGTGACGCCATACTTGAAAAGTTTGGTTTTTCGACACGTTTTCAAGGTACAAGACATAAGATCATTTGTTACAGTATGGCATCATTGTATTCGGTTCGTTTGGGTAAGTTGTTTGTGATATACTTCTTATCTTTCGAGTGAAGTATTTCACGCATGGCTAAACTGAACGGTTTCACATCTCCACCTTTAGGCGCACTATAACGGTCGACTTATTCTAATACTTATTGCTATGTATTTGTAGGTCACCTGACAAGCAGCTGCTGTATACTCAATGAAACGAGGCCAGGATGGCGATTACTGGACGTAGCTTGTATAGTGCTTTTCTCAAAAATAAAACAAAAAATTGTTTCCATTTGGTAAATTTCTCATAACAATTCATATACTTATCTCTCTGGATTTGGGCAGCAGCAAGTTGTTTTTTGCTAATTCGGCCTCCGCTTTTATATCAGGAGGTGTGCCACGCATAGAATACAATATCAGCATCTTCAGATCTCATCCCCTTGGGCAATTCACTGAATAAGATTTTTACATAATAAGAAATTCACTTAATCCCTACTACCTTCTTAATATTATAAATGCGAAAGTAACTCTGTCTGTCTGTCTGTCTGTTACGCTTTCACGTCGAAACCATTGAACCGATTTTGATGAAATTCGGTATATAGCTAGTTTGAACCCCAAGGATCAACATAGGATACCTTTTATCCCGGTAAAGGGCGCCACCGCGCGATAACCTAGATCCGCGTAGACGAAGTCGCGGGCATAAGCAAGTAAGAAATATTTCTAAAATGTCACAAAACCAACGTAATGAACGAAATTCCCGCTTATTTTACTTTTTTCCAAGTTTTTTATTTACCTTTTATTTCGCAAGATTAATCATAACACCAACCTAATAAAAAAAATACTGTGTTGATTGCAATCTTAAGTCAAATTGACTGAAAAAATATGTTGATAATGAATAAGCTAATTATAATAGTGAAATTAAAATTTATAATAAATTTGATGACAACCTTTGATGAATTATACCTGATGACAACAAAATATTTCCAAACATTTGTTAAAATTTCCCGCTTTTTTAATAAAGTGTGCAACCTCATTGCACGAAAGGAACGCCGCTGCTCTTGTTTTTTTTTTAATAAATGCGTTCCGTATACTGCCTACCTCTTAGAGTTGGAATAAATATATCTTAAATTAAATTAATTTGCAACTAATCGGTTTATATTTATGTTTCAAAGAATAGAAATTCTAATAAAATCATATTCAAAGGTAGGTATAATAACATTTATAATTAATTATACGTTTATTGTTCAACCTTTTTAATGACCGTAAGACGAGGCTCTTTGCATTACCTATAAAAAAATACATATTTTACAAGGATTTCTAAGTTTAAATCACAATCCCACCAAAAACATTATGTAAAAAAAACTAGCCAAGTCTCGATGGAGCTGCTTTTTTATCTCTAAAAAGTAATGAAATCTAGACAAAGTCGTGCCAAGTCTAAGATTACTGCGATTTCTTTATTATTATAGTTAATGTTGTGTGACTTGGCTGTTGACTTGTACCCACTTGTTGAGTCTTAAGTCTTATTATTATTAACCGACTTCAAAAAAAGGAGGAGGTTATCAATTCGGTTGTATGTTTTTATTTTTATTTATTTTTCATTTTTTTTATGTTTGTTACCTCAGAACTCCGTCATTTATGAACCGATTTGAAAATTTTTTTTTGCGTTCGTCTAGGAATGCTTTCAATTAGGTCCCATAAGCACCAAATCAGGATCTGATGATTGGATCCTAAGGAAATCGAGGGTACTCTTCAAATGTTACAGGGACACCTATGGTAATTTTGATATATTTAGTAGTAACTCGTGCATCTGCTCTTGAAAATCAGCATTTGGTAAAGTGGAACTAATGATGAAGACCACAGTTGACCATCGGAGTTACTACTCAATAACAAGTATTTCATGGGTTGAATTTCAATTGCTTTAAGGCGGCCCCTAGACCTACAATAACATTGTACAATACTTTTTTTTGCACAATAAGATTGAAAGGCGCTCTGAATCCAAACGAGCAATTGTATTGTACAATAATACGAACTGCACAATGTTTTCGTGTTCAGTATAGTATTGAATATTGTGCAATACTGACCCTACACGATGCAATATAAAAATATGGTGCAATAAAAATTAAACTCGCTCAAACTTTTGGTCAATCATTGTGCAATCTTCAATATTAACCCTAAACGGTCAATAATATTGCACAATTCGCGATATTGCACAATATAATTGACCGTTTAGGGGCCGCCTAACACAGTTGCTAAGCAATTTATGCTCCTCGGAACACATATGGTGAAATGGAATGGGTGGTGAAGCACCAGGACTCCTCAATAATGAACATCTCTGCATCGGAAATAGCAATTTTTCGTAAAAGGTGATGAGCAGTTGACATTAAACTATGTATCTTAGATGTTTTACACTAAAAAGCGTGAAAAAAAATTTTATAACAAAAAATAGAACCGACTACAAAAAATCATGAAAATAATTTTCTACCAGTCTGAAGTCGGTGCCTCAGCACGAGCCAGCAGGAGTGGACCTATAATCGTCTACCTCACCTACAACTATACGATTAAATGGCTTCAATCACTCCTGCTGGCTCGTGCTGAGGCACCGACTTCAGACTGGTAGAAAATTATTTTCATGGTTTTTTGTAGTCGGTTCTATTTTTTGTTATAATTTTTTTTTATTCATTATACGTTGATGTTATGAGATTTTTATCGTACTTACTGGACACTTCTGCATTCTGAATTCAAAACGTCTCTACTTACTGGACACTTGTGATCTTCGTCCGGTATTATTAACGGTTGTCTATTGTTTGCCCGAAAGTTATATGCCATTATTTCATTTGCCTGAAGTTCATATGCCCGAAACATCATTTGCCCGAATGTTTCGTTGACTAGAAAATGTATATGATATATTCTTATTTTCCCGAAAATTTTATGCCATGATGATACGAATGCAATACGTATTGTTTTCTATATTATTAAGTGCAATAGTATTATTTAATAGAATATTCAAACGCCATACTGAATAGTGTTATTTTGATTATGAATTATGATTGATTAAAATTGCTTTTTTCGATCACTAATTTATCTATTATGTTTATTAATCCGGTCTGCTCTAAAAAACACCTAATATCGAGCCTTCTGAGCCTAACCTATCCGAGTCACTTCTGCTCCGAACCGTCTTGCTCGCTCGCTTCGCTCGCTCGCACAAATCAAATGTCGCAATTGTAACCTGACCTAATCTATCTGATAAAAATTTACCTAATTCAAAGGCTTGTTTGACGTATGGTATTTATCAGTATATCATCTTGACGTCTAAATGATATTATGGCATGTGATACTTACTGGTATGGCTTACAATGAATATGAAAAATAAAATTATTGAAATTAATATTATGAGAAACAAAGATTCTGTTATTTGATTAATATGGTAAACAATGAGTAGTGAAAATGAATTTATAAGAAACAATATTATGAAAGTAGATTCGAAATTAGGGCAAATGAAATTCGGGCAAGTAAAGGTAGACCATTATTAACTTACGGGAGCCTTTTGAAGGTGTAATGGCGACTTTAAGTATCATTTTTGAGAAAAAGTAATGACAAACCATTCGAATTACAAATAAAATCTTAGAATTCTGAAAAAATATTGTACATCTCCCACTGGTATTGCATAATCAGGCTTCTAATTTTTGATCATATAAAGATTTTTGTTTTGCAAAAATTTACTCCCACGAGTATAGCGGCCATTGGGAACCGTCGGAGAAGTATGGCAAGTTGATTTCTGTGAATGGCTTCTTGACGATGATTAGCTTCGCAGAAATTAGCCTGGTACAAATGTTTTTTTTTTTTTTAATTAATTTAAGTATTCGCGTCGGTATAGCGGGCTGCATGTCAAACCGGATAAGTATGAAATGTTGTAGCGTAATGACGCTACCGCCTATTTATTTTTTTATCGATTATCGGAAAACAAGCATTTTTGTGGAACAAATCGTTCGAGGCTCGTTCTTTATCCGACACGTTCGATTAAAGCCCAAGCGATTTGGCCGTCGGTACCAGCGCTATGACCATCATTTCCTTTTTTATCATTCCGTAATATAGACCCCTGAAGCACCGCCATACTCGTACAAATGACCTAATATTTTGTATCACCATCTCCTGGTCTAAGGTAACAATAAAGCCGTTGAAAAGCCACCAACCCGTCATGCGGTAGAATAGCAAAATGGGATAAAAGTCGCAGAAAAGCCACACGTCTAGATAAACATCATATTTTTCACTTCTCATGCTCGTAAAGTTCGTGTCTATGCTGTATCTAGGCGACATAAAATAACTTTTTATGCTCTAGTGCATAAAATAAAATCTTCGTCTAATACTAACTTAAGATCAAGGTAATCGAGTGTCAACAGCCACAAACAAAAAAGTTTCTATATATTTTTTTAAATATTTTTGAATTGATATAAAACTAAAAATCAATCATAATAAATCAGTAATATTAAAAATGGAATAAAAAATAAAAGGTACATAGAAAGTGAATCATTGTTTCTACTGTTGCTACTTCATTTTCTCGCCATCGAAGCGAAAAGTAGAGTGTAAAACTCGAGCATGAAACCCATTTCCCCTCGACGTGTCTATCCACCCTCGCCGTACCGGCTCGGGTGGCTATATGAACACCTCGGGTAAAATGGCTCGTTTTATGCTCTTGTTGTACAATCTACTATTGTAACACCATCTTCCGGTCTACCTATCATCAATAAGGCCACAGAATAACTAATAGTACTACCACGATACCGCACTAAGACCCTGGTTTCTCAGGCCTGTCACAAGC
The DNA here is from genome assembly GCA_037349165.1 of Choristoneura rosaceana. Lineage (NCBI taxonomy): Eukaryota > Metazoa > Arthropoda > Insecta > Lepidoptera > Tortricidae > Choristoneura > Choristoneura rosaceana. The sequence goes on along the minus strand of JAZBNJ010000006.1, from coordinate 3,203,400 downwards.
GACCGGCGTCATTTGGATGTGCATCGCAACACACGAATTAACGGTGTCTACCCGCTGCCGGTGACGTTTCAGAGAAAACACGCGTCAGTCTCCGGTCGCCGGCGGCGGGTGGTCAGAGAAACCATGGCCTTACGGACTGGAGACTCTACTCTTGGCACCAGCCTATCTAGAAGTTAAAAAAGACCAGAATTCAGCGATCTGTGGAAAGTAGGTAAAGTGGCTCTCTTGTTGTCAGTGCGGTCAAACATAACGTGAGCGGAGTGGAGCGGAGCAGAGTGGCAAGCATTTCAGGTTATTCCAAAAGAGACTGCGCGGGATGACCTGAACAGAGATAGGTGCGAGTATATTTTGTGATGAATGACCTCTTGATAGTTGTTACTTCATTGAGAGTGGTAGCTATGGTGACACTCCGGTCCTTTACGGTGTCTGAATAAAGCACCGTCTGAACATAAAATCAATACTATGCATAAAAACTATATAAATCAATGAAAACACAACGATTGCACTCTTCGCGTGATGGATTGCTACAAAATCAAAGAGGCACTAACAAATCCTTACAATTACCCCCGAAACCCGAAGGTTTTTCTAAGAGCTCACGGATTGTAGTCGTGTGATTCTGGTACAAGTTAAGTATCAGAATCAGTTGAAATATTTCTAATATTCCGACGTTATTAAAATTGTTACGTACCTGCAATATATCTTAACTGACGAAGATGGTTTTGCATATACCGTTTTAATCAACTTGTATACTTCCGGAGGAAACTTAGCATTATCTGGAAAATAATTAACGTAAATAGATATGGTGTTCATTTTTTTCATTTAAATTTTTATTGTACCTATGCTCTGGTCTGGACTCTGGAGGGAGTTTGCCGAAACTGAAACTCCGGCTGAACATGAACACATGTGTACTATTTAGTGATAGTGCGTGGCGTGGCGTTTCTTCAAGTTCTAGGGCAAGTGTGCCAGTGCCAGCTTAGTGTGCCAATGCCAGTGTGCACAATGTCTGCTTGTGTTTAATGTATTACTGCTAGAGTGTGGCGCGGCATTCGCCCCAGTTCCAGCAGGGCTACTCCGAAACTCGAAACTCGAAGTTCGTGTCGTGCGGTTCCTCTGATACTTATAAGTACTATTTAATACGAGAGCGAGAGGGACTGCACGACACGAACTTCGAGTTTCGAGTTTCGGAGTAGCCCTGCAGTTTACTACAAAAATATCAATACGGCCAAAGTTAAAAAATATGTAAGTAAATATACACGATAAACGCAGCTTTTATGATAATGAAAGCCGAAGTGCGACTAGCTACCGTAACTGTTCAAGTAAGAAAGATGTCGGGCGTGCATTTGGAACAGGGGGGAACAGTTGGAAGAAAAAAATGTTAACTAGAACACAGTTATACAGCGTTATTCATAAAGAATCCTTAATCCTTTTAAGAATCCTTAGTCTGTTAGTTAACAGACTGATTAAGCTTGTTTGACTTTTGTCAAGAAGTATGATTCATAAACGCTTGCTAACGGTCTACTAGTTGTTTAGCTCCTGATAGACTGATTAGAGGCGTTATGTTGGCACTCTTGACAAATCAAAGACAAAAAATGGCCTTATCGAGAATTAAAAAAAATAAAATTGACAGCAGTGACAGCCGAGATGCTTGTTTTCCCGCCATTTCCGATCCGCGTGTTTTAGTAGACCTAAACTAAGTGCAAAAAGCCGTAACTATGTTAATCATCCTAATTTTATTTTTTTTCATATTATTAGAGAATTTTTAAAAACAAATTCCTGAAAATAAATTTTCCTGATTTTTTTTAAATCTTTGCGTAAACCTCCATAAAAATATCTTCAGTATGGTTTTTTGCTCTTGTCAAAGTCAGCTATTCAAATATGTGGCGGCCATTTTGTGGCTTAGCAGGGAGATAAAGGAGGGTCCACGGTCCACTAACTTTAGCAGAGCCTTGATCGACTGATTAGCGCTAACAGACGTTTATGAATCATGTTTTTTAGCATCGGGTCTTCAAGTAGCCTTCAAAAAGGCTATAACTTTTTATGAATAAGGCTGATAGTATTTTATCTACTCTCATATTGTAATATTCGAATTATAAAATTCAAAAAACGAGTTTATATTTACATACTTCTTAAAACACAATACCAAAATAAAAATAAAAAACACATTATAACACTTTTCTTGTAACGAAATTATGTTATATTATTTTTTTATCATTATGATACAAGGCAAGTCCAAAAGTTTATATCACCAAGTTTTGATACCAATTTTCACTTGTCTGTAGTGCGCCCGATTTTAAGCGAATGCACGCACATGCGCAGTGATGTACTGGGTTTTAGCGCCATTGAATACGTTGTCGTTTTGCTGTACGAATTTTCGTGGGAATATTTTGTTTTTGCTTAAAAATGTCTGATATCAGTGAATGTGAAGAAAATTTGACTCCGGCCGATATTTTAGATGCGGCGAAGGAAATGACTCATAATTTACCAGCAAAGTGAAGGTCCTAGTATAAGTTCTGGTTGCATTGCAGGTAATTATCAATGGTTCTTGAACACATGATAGAGGATTTAATATAGGTATGAACATAGATAAAATATTGTATGCAACTGTACGTAATTAGGTCTTAAAACACTCATGTGACCCTTTTATGAAACTCGGCTACGCCTCGTTTCATGAAACCACACACGTGTTTTAATGACCCCTATCACGATACAGTTGCATAAATAGCTATTATGCAACAGCTGTATTAACAGGGTTCAAAAAAGATAACTGGCGTGAGACGTAAGAGCTTTAGCGAGATTCGTAAAAAAAAAGCCACGATCATTTTTTGACCTACTTAAACAACGTTGCATACACTGCTTTTTCTTCGACTGGGTAGGTACTTATTAATTACAATACGAAATTAGAGAAAAAGTAAATTTTAAATGTTTTCATACTTTAGTAGAATTAATTACCTATGGCTAACGGACGTAAGGAGATATTGACAAGAGTTCACATAATTCGTCTTTTTATGTTAGTAGGGCAAAATATACGTCGTGCGAGAGCGTGGGATCGCCAAGCGCCAAATACGATAGTAAGCCGTAGAAGTTTGTATGTGTATTATTTGCAGAATAAGTCTCCTTAGAAAATTGAATACTTCCCAAAATATAGTACTATTCGACGCGGACGAAGTCGCGGGCAGCAGCTAGGATATATTTCATCATTTTTGAATGTCCAAATGGACATGTTTTTTAGTTAATAAGCTAAACACTGTTCCTATAATTTTTTTTCACTGGGATAGGTAAAAATATTACCAAAAGCCGGATTTCTCAATAATCAAGTTGAATATTTTGCAAACAATTAATCACTGAATCGAAAAATCGTTTTAGCAACCCCCTAATGATTGAATGAAAATACCTGTCCAACGATACCACACACTACAAGGTTGGATAAGAAAAAAAAAAACACCCCACTGTAAAGTCTATGGGAGGTACTCTAAAAAACAACTTAAAAAAATATTATACTGTTTTGTCGGCATGGTTTACATCTAAATTCGTGCAAAATTACAGATTTCTAGCATTGATAGTCTCCGAGCAAAGCCGCGGACGGACGGACAGACAGACTGACATGGCGAAACTATGAGGGTTTCGTTTTTGCCATTTTGGCTACGGAACCCTAAAAAACGTCAAAACCAAAATTTTTATCAAAAAATTCAACTGCCTACAAAAAACCATTAACATAGTTTTCTGTGAAGTCGGTGCCTCAGCACGAGCCTGTAGGAGTGATAATGAGCCTAATGTAATAGTATATAATAGGTGTCCTCACAGTAGCTTCACAGGACATACTGCAGCATTACATCGCTGCATGGACGTTTAGCGTTGCAAACTTACTGGGAGTTAACTCTTTTGTATTACGGATTTGGTTTCTGATTTGTAATTTGAAAATTTAATTCAATGATTCGTTGGTTCGACTGATGTTTTTGTTTTTGGCCTGAATTCTTTGATCTCATGTCGGATAGCGCGGAGCTGAGAGCTCTCGTCCGAGTTGGAATTTTAATTCTAATTTATTTTGCAACCAGTTTTTCCTTTGGTGTACTCGTAGTGATACCAGTGTCAGTACAAGTGATTTTACCAATTGTGTGTGGCCGGCTTGTGGCGCAAGTTGTTAAGCGTTTTCCCGCTGCTTTTCTGCTGCACGCCCGTGCGACGGGGCGTTTTAACGATTTCTCCGATACTGCTGATTTTTATCGGGTAAGTCTTTATTCCGTGGTTGCCTAGGGTCGTGTTAGTTTGGGTATTTTTTCCTTGTTGTGGGCTAATTAAAATTCTCTTTTCAGTCCTACCTATACCCCTGCTCACATCCTGATCTACCATCTACTCTTGACGGGTGTCGTCTTGTGGTATTATCCGCACGTTTAACCACGGGAGACTGGAGCGTGTCACGTCTACTGCTGCGCGGGTTCCGTTGGCGTGGAGGTTCAGAAGAGGATACCGTTTCGTAGCGAATTTGGTTAAATAATGTTGGAATAACCTAATCACCCCTATCTTTAGAATGTTTTGCTAATACCGTATACGAAAGACATACGTTATTATAGTTAAAAAACGCTTCCATAGATTGTAAAAATATTTATTTGTTTGACATTTCAAGACTTTATACATCTCCATGTCTTCATTTTAATAATTATTATTATTTTTTGATATTGGAGGCTTTTTACACCTCTGAAGATTGTATAATTTAATTAATTTAATTAGTTTACTTTGACATTTAGAGACTATAATGATCTCTGAATTATTTAGATTAGGAATTTTATTATTAACTCAGGGACTTTATAATTATATCCCCTTGCTATATTTAAGGCTGTAGGTATATTGTTAAGCTTATGGATTTTAAACTTGTATATTTTTAGTTTAATTTCTAGTCACAGGCTCGCGACGTCGAAGTTCCTAAGATGATCCCGTAGAGCTTATGGGAACGGAAGCAATACCATGTCCTCGGTATCGCTCGCTTTCAGAGCATGACATGAGTGCTTGTGAGCTAACTTTGGGGGCGGCAGACATGAGCTTGCCTTCGGAATCCTTTTCCTTTGTATACATGATTCCGTGTTCGTGTGGCAAAATTTATATCGGTGAGACTGGTCGTAACGTTTCTACTAGGTTATCGGAGCATATACGCAGTATGAGGAAGCAGGACGACAGGGGATCCGCGGTGGCCGAGCATTCAATGGATTCGGATTCGACGCATTATATCCGATTTGATAAGGTGTCTGTACTTGCGAGAGAAAAGTTTTTCATTCCGCGGAAAGTGCGTGAAGCCATTGAAATTAGTCTTCATCCGAATTTTAACCGGGATTGTGGTTGGTCGGTACCCCCAAGTTGGAAAACAGTATTAAATACTCGTGCTGCGTCATCGGTTGGTGTGAAAGTGCCTTTCCGGAGCGATGTTGTTAGTGTAGTGACCTACATTTGACAGTAACAATAAAAATGACGGTAAAAATGTGGGTAGTTGTGCGCCTGTGTTAGTTTCGTCGGACAGTCGCGCGAGCAGAGCGGTGGCGCGTAGTGCGCGTGTTGCGGCAGCCGCCGAGTCGCGTGCTCCAGTGATGAAGGGTTTCGAAATAACCCGGAACATGTCGAGCTAAACTCGATTTAAGACGTGAGTTATCCGTTACAATATCATTTAACATTGATGCTGTATGGCAACTGATCGTCGGTGATCGCCATGCGACATACCGTGAGATAGAAGCTTCATTAAGCATTTCTAGGACCAGTGTTCAAAATATTTTGAATGATCACTCAGGCGTAAAAAAAATGATCTCACGCTGGATACCACATTTACTTAAAAACTCAGCGGTAATTCAACCGAGGAGACTCTAAACACGTTTATGACATTATCAGTGGTGACGAATCTTGGATATATGCCTACGACCCGGATTCTAAACAGCGGTTGACTGTTCGGGTGTGCCAAGATGAGCCAATACCGACCAAAGTAATACGCTCACGAAGCACTTCGAAAAAATGGTTACGTTTGTACCGAAAAATGCTCACGTTGCCACCATCGTGCTCGAAGACCGTAAACAGTTGATGCTGACTGTTATACCACTATTTGTTTACCTGAACGATAACTTCAGGTAAACAAACAGTGGTATTGGTAAATGGTGGTGGTGGTAAACAAATAGCGAAATCCGAAAAAATAACCCAAGACGTCGTATAGCACTGCACCACGATACTGCGAGCTCGCACACCGCCCGGCAGACAATTCCGTTTTTAAAAGAGCAAAACGTCGAAAATCCGAACACCCGCCGTACAGCCCAGACTTAAGCCTTAATGATTTCTTCACTTTTCCAAAAATCAAGCAACGACTTCGTGGTCAACGGTACCGGACGCCTGAAGAAGCGGTTGAGGTATACGTAACGGCCATTTTGGAGAATAAATGTTTCGAAAACTGGTTCGATCGAATGAGAAAGTGTATTACATATCACGATGATTACTTTGAAAAAAAAAAACATTTAACTCTTAAATTGTCTTTAGTTTTTCAAACGACAACTTAAAAGGCAGCCCTCAAACCAATAGGGTCACTCCTGCTGACTCGTGCAGAGACACCGACTTCAAACTAGCAGAAAATTATTTTCATGGTTTTTTGTAGTCAGTTAAGTAAAGTAAGTAATTTTTTTATTTGTAAACAAAAGAATGCTACACATACAACAAATACAGTACATACAAACTAATACAAGTTTTAACTTGCAATGTGACTCCACAAAAACACAAAACAACGACAGCGTATGTGTGTTGTATACATGTTGTATAATATTATATACACAACACACATATATAAAACATACATGATATACTTACTTCTTTTAAACATTTTTTTATTATTTGATAGATGACTTGGTCATACGGGGATACCCTGGTTGAAACAAGTTTTATTAATGTAGTAATGTAATGGTGTGTAGCTGTTGGCGCCCCGAATAAATGAATAAATAGAAATGAAATCAACCCAAATCTAATCGCGGGTAGAAGCCAGTGTTAAACTATTTTAAATTTTACCTTTAATCGTGACTTTAATAATATGCTCATCTCGTTTTATTCCGTTTCGCGCCACACACTGGTAGTATCCATAATTATTTTCTGTTACTGAATGTATTATAAGTGTATTTTCAACCGGAGAATTATTCTCAATTTTTTTGAAAGATTGCGGGCGTTTGCTGTTGAATCTCCAGAATATTTTTGTTGCTTTTGATGCACCTTCAAGAAGTCTGTAAAATGACAGTAAGTATTGACATAGTAAAAGTGTAATTGATTTGTATTTTAAATAGAATCAGACTGAGCTCCCAGGGTGATGGGGTTTATAGGTACATTTGCAAAATTTGCAGACCGCATCCTGACTCCTGATCATCACTGTGGTCAAACACCTCCCAAAAAAAGAGCATAAAGGTGTTTATCTGGGTCATTCTGCTATCCCATTGATACTAGGTAATCTTCTTCTATCCCTATAAAAAGAAGGGTTTTGCGAAGTTTTCTATTTCTCATTTAATTATCATTACATTCCCATTGCTTCAAATTCGCCATCCATCCTCTTCGAGTTCATCATGTTCGAGCTTCCTCAGAAGCGCAATTGATCAAGTTCTCTTAGGTTTCGCTTCAGAAGAATTTTATAGAAAATTAAATATACCCATTCAAAAGATACGATCCCGTGGACTTGAAACCAAATTTTTCGCAACTAAAAAATACTATCGCAACTGTACACGTTTTTGACAATAAACATACTTATCTAATTTCTTACGAACACTGTGACAAAAGGTGTTAAAGCTAGCTAAAGGAGTGTCATTCCATTTGCCATACCAAAGCTTCATGCTGTCGAACAGTTAGGCAATAATTGTTAGTTAAACGTGATTTACTTAAGCTTTTGTTTTGGACAAAAAGTTTTTATACTTACTTACTGATTGATGGACTGTGCACCCGTCACCAACTCCATCGTCCAAGACGTACACTGCTGGACGTAGCAACCTTCCCTAAAACTCCACAATGACTGGTCCTACGCCGCCCATGTCCACCGGACTCCTGCGACCTTCACCAGGCTAGTCCAGTCGGCAGTGGAGAGCCTACCTACGCTGCCTCTTCCGGCTCGCTGACCACTTCATCGAGCAATAGGTACGAGCTTTTTGACATTACTTACTCGCAATTTAATTCCAACTTGGCTCCAATATCAACTTCAACCTCATTTTGACGTTTGTCAATTTTTGGAGGTCTTTTATCGTCACCTAAAAATGAAATGATTGTAAAAAACGTTATCTTAATACGGTCTTCTTTATAGAAATCGGGATATACCTATAGGCAAATCGCTTATCTGTTACTGCAAACGGACACAATCAATACAATATTAAATATAATATACCAGAATTTTTGAACGATAAGCACAAGTACAAAAGAGACAGAAAATGTCGTTACCCGCTTCGCGGTAGCATTCCACAGTGTCCCACCCAGGCAGGGACATAATTTATTTACTACGGAAGCGAAATATCTATTTCTAATGTGAAGATAAAATTTTCTTTTTTAAAGTTACTGGTTACTGGTAACGCCATCTAGTGAGATCTTAGTAAACTAACTAAATTAGTAAATAAGTAAATAATCGCTAATGTACTTCAAATACAGATGGCGCCGGTTCTCGCGTCAGACGATTATGTTTGGGAGTTGACCATCGACTTTTGCAGCTGATAGTACATTCAAGGGCATAGATTTAACATCAAAAATATTTAAGTACCTATAGATCGACCTTATGATTAGGGGCATAAAGGTGTATGTATGTATGTGTGGTGTAACTCCAGCCACATATTGCTTAGACAGCCAACGGTCGCTGGTCGGCACCACAGGTCGGCACCCAACCACGCACATAACGCGCACGGTGTACCAACGCGCCCCGACTCCCATCCTGATTAGCCTTACCTTCTGAACTTCCATGTAGGTACAGTACTTACATGGAAGTTCAGAAGGTAAGGCTGTACAGTAACTGTAAAGTGTACCTAACTACCTACAGCGTTTCCATATCCACATTAGTACTCAACCTCCTACCAACACAAAGTGACGTTTCTCTTTATGACAGTTAAATATAAATAAATAAATGTCTTGGTAACGTTAATTGTCGTAGTAGTTTATCGAATCGCCTTTAATTTAATATTTATGATATTGATAAGGTCACTATAACCATGGACGAAATAGAGTACTATGACGTATTGCTAGTTTACTAGTTGTTGTTATGTAACCAGTTATGCGAACAGTTAATATGTTACTTGACCACGATTGCTCTGTCAAGAGTATTCGACAAAGCAGAAGAAGAAGAAGAACCGCGGTTATGACAATGTTATAGTCATATGTTCCGGTGGAAAGTTAACATTTATTTGGAAATCTGGAGGAGGCAATCTGGATATACTTAATACAATTTTGTTTCACAATAAATTACCATTTCTAACGAAATGGGATTAAGGCTCATATCGTATACTTAAATAAATAACGTTTTTGTTAAAAAAATCATTTTTGATACAAGCTTTTTTCGCAGACTACACTTTTTGTTGACTGTACGTGCATTGCCATCTAAACTACATTTCCGTATTAAATTTCAAGTCGATCTCATAAACCATTGAGGAGTTCCATCCTGCAGAGACGTGCCTGCATGGACCACCAGGACGTTACTATTAGATTATTGCATTGTCACCAGATTAACGTAAGTATGCCAAATTTCAAGTCAATTCGATCACTGGAAGTGTACGGGTAAAAAACATTTAATTTTAAAACCGTGCTCAAGCATTTAAGTAATTTAATATTTCAACAATTTTCCTTTATTTCCTCGGGTTATTAGAGAAAATCACTGTATATGCCTCAGTGGAAATAGCATTTCGTGGATTCGTATTTATTGACGACTAACTCTACTCGTCCACGAATTGCTATTTCCCAACCTTCGTAATAATATACCTACTATTTTGTTTCATACTTTTTAGGTTTTAGTTTTAAACATACTTATATTTTATTATATATTTACCAATCTTCAGTTCCATAGTAAACTCGTCCTCGCCAAAATCATTCATCGCCAAGCAAGTGTAATTGCCAATATCTTTTGGTTGTACAGCTGAGAATATCAAATTTTGTTCTTCGCTCTCCTGTAACAGGATATACGAACCCTCCGCGTCATTTGAGAATTCCCACACTATGAATATGGGTTTTCTACCTTTAAAAACACTGCAAGTAAGTATAATTTGTCAATATTAGCTCACATTTACTTATTTTCTTTTCCGTACTAGTACATGGAATTGGTACTTTTTACCTTGCATCAAATGAGGTAGTTCTAATTTTTATATGAGTTGATAGTGGTGAAATTGGTTATGTCAAATCCAAGTTTTCCACCTCGAAAGCCTTCCGGATCATTGTCAAATACTTTAAAATTCATTAAAATTTAGTCGTTTTTTCCGTTTTTGATAATTTTTACCACCAAGGGCTTACGTTACGGCCAAAGTCACTGAGGACAATTTTAAGTAGACTAAATTTCCAATCAAATGAGACTAATTTGGTTTTGGTAGGTCAAATAGTTTCTATGATACGGCTATTGAAAAGTTTACGCAATTTCCAAAAAAAGGAAATAATACAGTTTTTTTCAGTTTTTAACCATTTTTACCCTATAGAGTGGGCTTATGCGAAAAGTTACTTTGTAGTTATTAAAGTGCACTAAATTATTAATAAAATATGACCAATTTTGTCAACTTAGACCTGAGAGTTCCTGAGACACAGCTGTTCAAAGTGGTTGAGGTAAGCAAGCAATTATGTAAACATTTGAAACTGAACGGTGAAATTTGTACACTTTTTAAAATGAAACAATGAAACTACATAAAATTGTGTTAATTTCTATACTAAAGATATAATTAATACCGCTATGATACGGCTATTGAACAGTTTGCACAATTTCCAAATAAAGGAAATATTACAGTTTTTTCAGTTATTAACAATTTTTACCCCTAAAGAGTGGGCTTATGCGAAAAGTTACTTTGTAGTTATTAAAGTCCACTAAATTATTAATAAAATATGACCAATTTTGTCAACTTAGACCTGAGAGTTCCTGAGACACAGCTGTTCAAAGTGGTTGAGGTAAGCAAGCAATTATGTACAATACTCCATTTATTTTAACATTTGAAACTGAACAGTGAAATTTGCACACGTTTTTAAATGAAACAATGAAACTACATAAAATTGTGTTAACTTCTATACTAAACATGTAATAAATACCGCTATGATACGGCTATTGAACAGTTTGCGCAATTTCCAAATAAAAGAAACATTACAGTTTTTTTCAGTTTTTAACAATTTTTACCCTTAAAGAGTGGGCTTACGCGAAAAGTTACTTTGTAGTTATTAAAGTCCACTAAATTATTAACAAAATGTGACCAATTTTGTCAACTTAGACCAGAGAGTTCCTGAGACACAGCTGTTCAAAGTGGTTGAGGTAAGTAAACAAGTATGTACTATACTCCATTTATTTTAACATTTGAAAGTTAACGGTGAAATTTGCACAAGTTTTTAAATGAAATAATGAAACTACATAAAATTGTGTTAATTTCGATACTAAAAATATAATAAATACCGCTAATAAATGTACCTACATTTAGGTGTTTTTAGTCAATTTGTGTTCGCAATACCGAGAAACGCATGTTACACTTTGACCGTTAATTCAGATCTTAAATTAAATGGAGTATAGAAGGGTTTGCAAAATGAAGTACCTACACCCTGTTAGTGAAATAAGTAACTATAATTTTATGTACAGCACAGTTAAGGAAATGGTTATTACACGCTTTCTTTGTGCATTTTTGATGGACCATGTTCGTTAACTTACGAGCCATGTATATGTCGGCGGCCGATCGTAAAATCCGCCAGATCACGAAATTCCTAGGCATATCGTGAAATGGCGCCATTTCATGAATTGGCTGAGGGACATCCGCCATATCGTTCAAAACTCACCGTTTGACGATTTGCCTGGTGACGTTTAGGCAGATCATGAAATTCCTAGGCATATCATGAAACGCCGCCATTTCATGATTTGGCTAGTTTAGGCAGATCATGAAATTCCTAGGCATATCATGAAATGCCGGCAAATCGTTTCTGGCACTTCGCCGGCCGCTGCCGCGGCACGCTCGCTTCGCTCGCTCGGCTCATGCGTAGTGGTCACAATTCATACTAACCACTCCTCGCTTCGCTCGTCGTACCTATTTTTTTCTTTTTTTCAGCATATCACGATATGCCCGGTATAAAGCTAGGAATATCGTCGAATGCGTTGCTCTAATCGATCTGCCGTATTGTTTCTCAGGCATATCACGATATGCCTGGACAACTTTTAGGCATATCATGAAATGCCGCCATTTCATGATGTGCCTAGGAATTTCGTGATCTGGCTGATTTTACGATCGGCCGCCGACATATACATCCTTTGAAAGTGAATTTTTCGAGAAAATGTATTGGTAACTAAAGTATATTGATTATTACACTAACAGGGCGTACTTCATTTTGTAAACTCTTATAGTACATAATTGTTTACTTATCTGAACTACTTTGAACAACTGTGTCTCAGGAACTATCAGGTGTAAGTTGACAAAGTTGATCTCATTTTGTTGGGAATTTAATGGACTTTAATACCTGCACAGTAACTTTTCGCATACGCCCACTCTTTAGGGGTAAAAATGGTCGAAAATTAAAAAAAAACTGTAATATGGAATTTTTTGGAATTTTTGCAAAATTTTGAAAAGCTGTATCATAGAAACTATTTGAACTACTTAAATAAAATTAGTCTCATTTGATTGAATATTTAGTCTTCTTAAAATAGTCCTCAGTGACTTTTGCCGTAACGTAAGTCCTTGGTGGTAAAAATTGTCAAAAACGGATAAAACTACTAAATTTTAATGAATTTTCAAGTATTTGACAATGATCCGGAAGGCTTTCGAGGTGGAAAACTTGGATTTGACATAACCAATTTCACCACTACCAACTCATATAAAAATTAGAACTACCTCATTTGATGCAAAGCAACACTTCTTTTTCGGTACGATTTCCATGTAGGTACTATACTTTTTTTTCGAGGAAATCATTATTATCCTAATAATACCTACTTGTAGAAAAAGAAAACAAGGGACAATCGGACGTTGTTAGTGTTGTGTGTCGGTGTGATAGGGTGACTAATAAAAATGACCAAGTGCGGGTAGTTCGTGATACGAGCGCCGGTACTATTAGACTTTTACTATGCTATTAGTGATCAAGTACGGGTAGTTCGAAGTACCTACTCGCGCTGCTCGGCGGACTTGACACCTCATACTTCAGTCTACTCGTGACCACGGTAACTGAAACGTTGCCGAAACGTCGAGGTAAATATTACTTGTAAAAATAGCGTGATAAGTCCCGTTTTGGTATTTTGACTATAATGAGTGAGAATCACGAAAGTTTAAAATATTATACTTCACCACCATTTACGACTTACAAAATGCTGAAGTTGCTGGAGGATACGTGCCAACATGTATCTTATCTTTTCTTATCTTAGTTTTAGGGGTCCTTGCGGATACACTTCGACCCGTAGGGATCTTTTGTGTAATTACCCCTCCTTCGCACTTACTCCATTGCTTTTATCACCTCATCCATGAATTGGATGATTTGACGTAGCGGTAGTGCCTTAAAGTCTCCTGGCGCGGGGTATCCGACGCCAAAGAGTCTCATTCTTAATCTGGCGAGAGCGTCACATTCACACATAATGTGTTCCATTGTTTCGTCTTCCTCACCACATATTCTACAATCTTCATTGTCCTGTAGTCCCATCTTTACTAGTATGTGTTTAGTATCGAAGTGACCTGTGAATGCCCCGACGATTTGTCGGAGTTGTTTCCTACTGAGTGTCCAGAGTTTTTAAGTCCAGCTAGTGCTGACGTTTTCGATAAATCGTTTTGAGTGCTTTAGACCTTCCAGTGTTTTCCACTCTTGTTGGTGTTTAAATCTGGTGTGGTCGTTTATAGCATTCTTTATGGTACCCTGTGAGAGTCCCACATACGGTTTGGGCCCTATGTTTTTGTTCATTGACCCTTCCCTTGCTAGCTCATCTGCTTTTTCATTGCCGATGAAGCCTCTGTGTACTGGGATCCAAACCAGTCTCACTTTGTTGCGTCTGCCAAGCTTGTTTAATGCTTGTACTCCATTATAGATCAGTCTTGAGTCAACCTTTGGCGATGTGAGTGCCTTTAGAGCTGCTTGACTGTCACTGAGTATATAGATGGTTTGTTCTTTTACCTTCCTATCTATATTCTCCTGTGCACAGGAGATAATTGCATACGTCTCTGCTTGAAAGACGGTTGCATAATTTCCCATGCTTACACTACTATTGAAGTCCTTGGCGTGAATGCCGGCTCCTGTACCGGATTTCATTTTAGATCCATCCGTGTACCATGAATTTTCACTGCCTTCGGGCAGTGTCAATCCTTCCGTCCATTCTGCCCTTGTAGGAACATGTACCTTGAAGTTCCTTCGGAATATGTACTTTGGTTGCATTTTGTCGCAACCCATCGCCGTTATACTATCAAGGTATTTGTTCTGTTCCATTTTGGTGTGCTTTGTCCTCGGAGCGGAATCGTTCCACAGGCCGTATATTTTCATTCTGACATGTAACTGGCGAGTGGTTGAAAAAACAAAAAATGTTACGAGTATACAGGACTACAGGACTGTGAGCGTTTCGTTCGGATAGACAGGTTGCAAGATGAATTGGTCGCCGATGATTCAGAAACTACAGATTCTGACAAAAGTAATGAGGGTGCAATTTCTTCTGCAACCGGTGAATAAAGAAATATTTGTATGTTTTATTTTATTTAAACATATTGATAAGCACATGCAATACTTTCTATTACATATGTATTATGCTAGGTAGGCTTATAATTTATTAGTTTGCCGATCATACTTTGCTATGGAAACTGCACGCTGATAACGATTTCTATTACTGAATGCAACCGAATGAAGCCGTGGGCGGAAAACTGGAAAAATATTATTTTTAAAATATAATGCAACTTCTCCAAAAATAGGCACTAATAGCTCTTAGAAAAATTGATAGTTCACTCGATAAATGGTACGAGTACATCTCTAAAACTGACAAACTCGAAACGTCACGTAACTCATCATAGGTGAAAAATACAATAGACAGGCCTACTAACCAACTATAATGACTTGGCCGGAAAATGTTACGGTATAACAATTTGAAAACATGTTGAGGCAATAATATTATATGTTACTATCGTAACTGTTGAGGCGATAGGTACGACGTCGTAAAGCCGAGTGAGGCGCTCGGTGTTTGTCGCATGCCCGAGCGCTTTGCTTGCAGTTTATACGGTGTTAACATGCTCCCCCCTTGGGAACGGAAGTTTCCAAAATCGGCAGTGGCCAGAGTCGATTAAAGGCTCTTCGTAGAGTCCCGGAGGTGGTGTACACGTCGGCGACGCGTGGCACGCCGTCGGCGCCAGGGGCAGGCCGGTGACGCGGCCGAGCAGCCGGCGGTTGGGGGGCCGGCGGTCGTCCTTCACAACCACCATCTCGCCAAGTTTGAGGCGCCGGCCATCCTTGTGTCATATTTGGTTTGCCTTATATTATATAAATTTAGTATGTTTGAAGTGAATTTTCAAGTATTTAACAATGATCCGGAAGGCTTTCGAGGTGGAAAACTTGGATTTGAAATAACCAATTTCACCACTACCAACTCATATAAAAATTAGAACTACCTCATTTGATGCAAGGTAAAAAGCACCAATTCCATGTACTATAGCAAAATAATTATATTAAACGTTAAATGCAACTGGAAATTAACACAAAGTGGAAAATCGGAACGAACTCACAGTTAATTAATAATTGCCCTCCTCGGTGCCACAGTAAATAAATACAATATTCTGTGTCGGTGCTCACATAGGTATTGTTATAATGATTGCAGACGACGACCGCTTGATGATGAACTAATTAATTTTTCTTGTTGTAGATTTCTTGATAAAGTTGAAAACTGTGGTTCGTTTCCGTAGGTGGACCCTTTGGGGTACTACACTCCTGCAAATAGGCACTTTCTGCTTACGAATCACCCTTCGTTAATTAACTTATGGCGACCGTTTGTGCCACGCAGTTAAACTTGGCCTGATCTGAGTATGAACATTTGCAAATCCGCTGCTTTTAGTCTGCGTGGTTCATGAAGTTTCGATTGTTGTTGCACAGTTGGGCCTGATACAATACTTGCAAATCCGCCACGTATCGCCTGCGCTGTCCTTTGATCTCGCTGTGTGCACACTGCTTGATCGCTAATTGACCTCCTTCGGTGGTCGCTGGGTATAAATCCGGCTCGAAGGACCAAATGTTGAGGCGTCAATCTCGATGCAAGCGCCCTCTATTCTTGTTTAAACTTAAAATATTCCACGGGAACACATTACCGAGATATTTATTTATTTATTTATTTTTGGAAAACCAACAGCTATAACTTACGAAATAAACTTATTTTATAGTACCAATAAATCCAATTATAGGATCTCACAAGTAGACACAAATTTTAAACATAATCGTAAACATGTACCACGCAAACATGGATAGAAATAGGATATCAAAAACTCATTCACTAAACAAAGATTAAATTAATTAAGCACGAGTAGTTGATGAAAGCCAGTTAATGAAGCTGAAGACCGAGGACGGCAGAGTGATTTCATCCAAACCTGAGCTGTTGGGGGAAGTTGAGAAGTTTTATGGGCAGCTATACACGACAACCCGAACACCCGTCGAAAATCTAGCTAAAGACCCGAGAGCTAGATTAACCCGACACTATACCGAAGACATCCCGGACGTCAGCCTGTACGAGATTAATATGGCCCTAAAACAGCTCAAGAATGGCAAAGCCCCGGGTGACGACGGAATTACAGCCGAACTCCTGAAGGCGGGTGGTAAACCAGTTCTTAAGGGCCTTCAGACGCTGTTTAGTTCCGTCCTCCACCAAGGGAGAACGCCGAAAGCATGGAACAGAAGTGTGGAGGTGCTCCTTTTCAAGATAGGTGATAAAACCTTGCTGAAGAACTATAGACCCATCTCACTTCTGAGTCATGTTTACAAGCTGTTTTCCAGGGTCATCACGAATCGTCTCGCACGCAGGCTTGACGAGTTCCAGCCTCCCGAACAAGCCGGCTTCCGAAAAGGTTATAGTACCGTAGACCACATACATGCGTTGCGGCAGGTTATACAGAAGACCGAAGAGTATAACCTCCCCCTTTGCCTTGCATTTGTGGACTACGAGAAAGCCTTCGATTCGATCGAGACTTGGGCTGTGCTACAGGCTCTCCAGCGGTGCCAAGTTGACTACCGGTATATCGAAGTGTTAAAGTGTTTGTACGGAAACGCCACTATGTCCGTCCGACTACAGGACCAGAGCACGAAGCCTATTCCTTTGCAGCGGGGAGTCAGACAAGGAGATGTCATCTCTCCGAAACTGTTCACCGCTGCATTGGAGGATGCTTAAAAGCTTTTGGACTGGAAAGGACGAGGCATCAACATTAATGGCGAGTACCTCACTCACCTTCGATTCGCCGACGATATTGTAGTCATGGCTGAAACCATGGAGGACCTCAGTGCTATGCTCGCTGACCTCAGCAGAGTTTCCGACCGAATTGGCCTGAGAATGAACATGGATAAGACGAAAGTCATGACTAATGTTCATGTAGTGCCAACTCCCGTAATAGTCGGAGGCTCTGCGCTCGAAGTTGTTGACGACTATGTATACCTAGGACAGACGGTCCAGTTAGGTAGGTCCAACTTCGAGAAAGAGATCACTCGTCGAATCCGACTCGGCTGGGCAGCGTTCGGGAAGCTTCGCAGTGTCTTTTCATCCAAATTACCGCGGTGTTTGAAGTCAAAAGTCTTTGACCAGTGTATGTTGCCGAGACGTGGGCGCTACCGATGGGCCTCATAAGGAAGCTCAAAGTCACTCAAAGGGCTATGGAGAGGGCTATGCTCGGGGTTTCTCTGCGGGATAGAATCAGAAATGATGATATCCGCAGTAGAACTAAGGTTACTGACATAGCCCGAAGAATTGCGAAACTGAAGTGGCCGTGGGCGGGGCACATTGCACGCAGGACTGATGGCCGATGGGGTCAGAAGGTTCTCGAATGGCGTCCGCGGACCGGGAGACGAGCTGTCGGTAGGCCTCCAACAAGATGGAGCGACGACCTGGCTAAGATCGCGGGATCGCGGTGGATGCGAAAAGCACAAGACCGGTCTGAGTGGAGAGCCTTGGGGGAGGCCTATGTCCAGCAGTGGACGTCTTTCGGCTGACATGATGATGATGATGATGATGGAGTAGTTGATACGTATCGTTCTTCTTTTGTTTTTATTTTTCATACATATATGGGATCGCAATTTTGTTCAATATAAGTATATAAGTAATATAAGATTAACTTACTCGCATGTAAGGGTTAAAGGGGAACCTAGCTTTGCCGTAACTACAGGATTATTTTTCAATATTAACGGCTTCTTGTCTTGTGTTGTGTCGTCATCTGAAAATAATGATAAACTCTATTTTATTAAGATTTTATTCATGATATATACGAGGGTGAATTAAAAAGTTCTGAGCCATTCTACATATCTCCATGAATGCACGTCGTTCACATCGTCTCCTTCTTCCATATTCCATCAAAGAAATAAAAGAATCGCCGCTGCGGTCGATAAAATAAGTCTAGTGCTTGTCTAGTGTATTAAAAGTTTGAAGTTTGTTTGAAGATTGGATGGGGATAATTATCTGAAGGAACTAAATCCGGCGAGTAAATTATTGCTAAGATTGATATTGAATGGGCATGTAGATTATGCATTAACTCTATTGCATGGCATGCCTTATGACTTTTTGTGTTATGACAACACCATGGGATCTCGTTTTCCGCCCGTCAACTCACTGCTTGTTTTTGTTGCTGTGTGCTGTAAATGAATAAATCCTGATTCATCTGAGAAATCATCCGTCTTCATTTTATTGCATCCACGATAAACCTCTGAAAGGACACCGACTGCTGCTCCTACATATAATCACGTATTTGTGACATTGATTTCGTCCAAGTGAACGCAAGGATTGTGTTAGTCAAACAATGCTTTTTCCACACCTCTCATTCAGAAAATAGTAGAAGATCTGAACTCGAAAAGATCTTCCACAGTCTGATAATAGAATTAAATATATTTTAATATACTAGCTTTTGCCCGCGGCTCCGCCCGCGTAGTATTCGGTTATCGCGCGCTGTGCCGTTGGGAACTGTGTATTTTTCCGGGATAAAAAGTAGCCCATGTCACTCTCGGGCTCATAAACTATCTCTATGCCGAAAATCACGTCGACCCGTCGCTCCGTTACGGCGTGAAAGACGGATAAACAGACAAACACACTTTCGCATTTATAATATTAGTATGGATTTAGTATATTAGAAAATATATTAAGTATTTTTTTTATTAGATTGGATGGCAAACGTGCAAGTGGGTCTCCTGATAGACACCTGCAACACCAGGGGAATTGCAGATGCGTTGTCAACCTAGAAGTCTAAGATGGGATACCTCAAGTCCCAGTAATTTCACCGGCTGTCTTACTCTCCGCGCTGAAACAACAGTGCAAGCACTGCTGCTTCACGGCAGGATTAGTCGTAATACTTTAAGTCAATATACATTTTTTTAATTTTCTTATTATAGTGATGGTGAAATCAAAATGTGTTTTAATTTTTTTTAATAATTAAAAATAGCGTTTCCTAACCACGGAAACTGGTCCCGGTAGAAAGCGGAATGAAAAAAAATCTATGATCTAATTATACACTTTTTAGGGTTCCGGAGCCAAAATGGCAAAAACGGAACCCTTATAGTTTCGCCATGTCTGTCTGTCTGTCCGTCTGTCTGTCTGTCTGTCTGTCCGTCCGCGGCTTTGCTCAGAGACTATCAATGTTAGAAAGCTGTAATTTTGCACGAATATATAAGTAAACTAAAATTCAAAAACAATTTTTTTTAGGGTACCTCCCATGACGTAAAGTGGCGGTGATTTTTTTTTTCTCATCAACCCTATAGTGTGGGGTATCGTTGGATAGGTATTTTAAAACCATTAGGGGTTTGCTAAAACGATTTTTCGATTCAGTTATATGTTTGCGAAATATTCAACTTTAAAGTGCAAATTTTCATTAAAATCGAGCGTCCCCCCCCTCTAAAATCTAAACCGGTGGGTGGAAAAATTTGAAAAAATTCAGGATGGTAGTCAGTATATTAAACTTCCAAGGAAAACTATAGCGACTAAGTTTTCTTGAGAATTATTAGTAGTTTATGAGTAAATAGCAGCGTAAGCGTAAGGCTTTTAAGCGATAATAGGCGGTTATTGTCTACCCTGTATCTGTGTCTATATTTAAGTTTTTGTACTTCTTTATGGTGTGCAATAAAGAATATTTGTATTGTATTGTAAGGTATAAAATATACCTATACTTCGAAGATTCCGTATAAAGTACGAAATCCTTAGAAAAATATTACTTAATTTTTTCGTAATGGCTTCGGAACCCTATTTTGGGCGTGTCCGACACGCTCTTGGCCGGTTTTTTTTACTAAAACGGGTAGTTAAGAATATCTAGTTTTATATTATAAAAGATTTGACATGCGTCCCAAGTCCCGTCCCAACCAAAAAATAAAAAATAATTGCAGTTGAAGTTGTCATACCGTACACGTCATGTAAACTATTGTTGCTCACGAGAAAGCTCATAATAATACAACCCAAGTGTTCAACCGTTTCACTAAATTTCTTCTCCGCTAGGACTGTAGTCCAGTTCAACATGGAAATAGGGTCACAGATTAAGTCAAAGTCAGCCTTACCCTCCCTTAAGACCAACTCATAGGAGTCATCCCCGTTTGTGACTGCGACAAGACACACGTACACACCTGGGGACAGAAACAAATACAGTAATAGATAAGAAGATAAGTAACTCGTTTATAATACAAAACTAGTGGCCCGCCCCGGCTTCGCACGGGTACAAATAAAAAAAGTCCCTATTGATGATTATAATGATGATGTGCTCCACGTTGTGTCCGACAAAGGCGAGCTTAGCCTTGTTTATTAAAGTCTTTATTAAAGGGCACTTCACGCACATTTTCAGCTCCATTTCCCAAAAACAAAAATCGCGCGAAGCCGGGGCGCGTTTTTAAATCCGTGGCATGGTCTGATTTGGCCGCTATTTCTATCAACTATTAAAATTTGAAATAGTACAATACAATACAATTATCACCAGCACCAAAATCTGACACAACAAGCGTGCATCTGATGCGACTCTATTTCTAGGGCCGGAAGGATGTGTCAGATATTGCACTTGCCCGTCAATGATGTTATTCCATGCCTCTATGTGTAGATACTAAAGGAAAATGGCCTCAATTGTTCCAACGGGAGTTATGGGTTTACGAATAGTTTTTCTCTCCGAGGGACATTAGTTTTAAAAAGTTTGTAGGTACCAACGTCGTTTCAGACTAAAGTGGTTTCAAGTCAGCCAACGTTATCGCTTCATGAAACTTCTTTATTTTATGTTTCAAAGTTATTTAACAAATTATTTTGCAATAATTTTAGTAAATATTTTTTAGCTAATTGGAATAATCTGGCCGTATGACCATTCTGATGCCGTGGTGGCTTAGTGGTTTGACCTTTCGCCTCTCAAGCAGAGGGTCTTGGGTTCAAACCCCGGCTCGCACCTCTGAGTTCTTCTAAATCCATGTGCGGCACAAATTTACCACGAGCTTTGCGGTGAAGGAAAACATCGTGAAGAAACCTGCACAAACCTGCAAAGCAATTCAATGGTGCGTGTGAAGTTCCCAATCCGCACTGGGCCCGCGTGGGAACTATGGCCCAAGCCCTCTCGTTCTGAGAGGAGGCCTGTGCCCAGCAGTGGGACGTATATATTATGTAGGCCGGGATGATGATGAGCATTCCAATTCAAAAGCATTATTATGTTAGACACTAACGCTAATATTATCTAATACGAGAGTGAGAGGGACGGTACGACACGAACTTCGATCTTCGAATTTCCTACTTTATTTTATCTTTTGCAATTTTTTTCCTCTCAATGTGCTGAAAATCATGTATGTATCACGGGCAGTAAGGGGATAACAAACTCGAGGCATCAAGAGCCTCCGCCTTCGGCGTCGGTCTTCTAATACACTCTCGTTAGTAATCCGCTTCTTACGGCCCTTAATGTACAATGTACTGTAATTCATCGGTACTCTCGCTCAATACAAAAAGTATGTAGGAAAAGTTGAAGTTTGGGCCATATCTTTGCTGTCATTCATTTAAAACAAAGTTTATTTCACGTGTTTTTGCTTTTTTTGATGCCTTCTATGAGATACCATTGTTCACCTAAATATATTCGCGAGATTTTTTATTTCAATTACTATTTTACTGTGCCGGGTGTGGCCTGTAATACGAGCAAATAATTAAAACATAGATCACACTCGTCAAATTGAGCAAAATGAGTTCTACGATTGTTTTAAATAATTAGTTTTTAATTTTTATTACACAACGTTAAGCAAAATGCTTGATGTTTGTAACGTGACAGTTGACTTCAGTTGTGTTCTTGTATGGCGTACAGTGATAGCAGTATTTAATTTGTATCAAAAAGGGAAAATTTAAAGACTCTATTATTTTTAAAAGTCGTTTGACTAATGTTGTTTAGTTTGATGAGGATGATCTATATTTTAATTTTTTGCTCGTATTACAGGCCACACCTGGTATGTATGTTAACTCACGTATTTACTAATTTAATTCTGACTGGCTTTAGGTACGAAAAGATATATTATATATTTCAGTTTCTATTTTCTTTCGATACGAAAAGATTAATTCTCACCCAGTAATATGTTGAACTTCATTGTTTTTTTTTTTAAATTAAAACGATATCGAGCACTAACACGACATAGGTACAGTAGTTTCGGAAACCTATTTATACAGATAGTCATAAACCAAGGATCGTAAAATGCGAGAAAAATCGATTGAAATGATGTATGATAACCAGTTAGGGTTGGCGGTCGATTGTTTTAAATTTTTGAACTAACATATTAGATGCCTAGTATGTAAAATAATACAAATAAATATGTTTTTTACTGATGAAATTGAACACAGTCCGAAATTTAGTTTACTGGTTCGTATATTTTTTTATTATACAGCGTGTAATTTTGACACTACCTCAAACTGTAATCAGACGAAGATTTAAGTGCTGTGAACCAATATCAAAACAAATCGTTAATTTAGAATTAACTACCTGAGCGTAATTAATTTTTGAAATATTTTCGCGCAGCAATGTAATGTGTAAACTAATTTGATACGAGAGAGAAGCGTTCTGTGATAGCTGTCACGTCCACAAGTGCGACGTTTTGAATAAAAACAAAGTAGTGTCACGTACATTGCGTGCTAATTAATTTTGTAAGGAAAATAGTAAGTCTATTTTTTTCACTAAAACATAATGAAACGTGATTATTAGCTCCTTCGCTAACTATCCTTAAAGTTAGAGGTAGTGTCAAAAATACACGCTGTATTGACAATTAAAAAAAAAAAATTGAACCGACTACAAAAAAAACATGAAAATAATTTTCTACCAATCTAAAGTCGGTGCCACAGCACGAGCCAGCAGCAGGAGCGATTGAAGCCCAATATGTAGTGCGAGGTAGGCGACTAGGTATAGGTCCACTCCTGCTGGCTCGTGCTGAGGCACCGACTTCAAATTGGTAGAAAATTATTTTCATGGTTTTTTGTAGTCAGTTAAATTTTTTGTTATAATTTTTTTTTTCACCTGTTATTAGTGTAAATAATCTAAGATAAAATAGTTTCATGTCAATTGATCATCTCCTTTTACAAAAGATTGCTTTTTCCGATGTAAAGACTTTCTTTATTGAGGGAGTCCGTGCTTCACCACCCATTCCATTTTACTTTGTGCATTATGAGGAGCATAAATTGCTTAGCAACTGTGTTCAAAGTAATTGAAATTCAACCCATGAAATACTTGTTATTATGTAGTAACTCCAATGGTCAACTGTGATCTTCATCATCAGTTCCACTGACACTGACTACTACATATATCAAAATTACAATAGGTGTCCCTACAAAATTTGAAGAGTCCCTCGATTTCCTTAGGATCCAATCATCGGATCCTGATTTGGTGCTTATGGGATCTAATTAAAAGCACTCTTCGACAAATGCAAAAAAAATCAAATCGGTTCATAAATAACAGAACCGAATAGATAACCTCCTCCTTTTTTTAAGTCGGTAAAAATCCCTGTTTTACACTTATAAAATATTAGTTTGTTTCACAAGTTTGATGCGAGACAATGCAAATACTAGTTACAATTATCAATCAAGTAAATCTTTATGAAACATATCCCACTAATATAATAAATGCGAAAGTTTGTAAGTCTATTTGTTTGTTACCCTTTCACGTCTAAACTACTGGACCCATTAAGATGAATTTCGGTATACACATAATATTGAGTCCCGAGTCCCGAGCTACGAATAAATATTTATTCGTAGGTCCCGAGGAAGAACATAAAGATATTCTTTATTCCCGCGAGAGAGCGATAAACAAATTCTACGAATCGCGGGCAACAGCAAGTCAATATTTTCCTTTTGCTTTTATGCCGCTCTGAGCTAAAGTGTCAATTCTTTATCGCTAATGTTACATTTTTTTTGGGTTGATAATATTTTTATCACAAATTTGACAGAAACTTTTACTGACATTAATTTTTATACAATCGTACCTTCTTATATGTAACTCAACGATAAGTTGTTTCTTTTTTACATGGTTACGGCTTTTGGTGTGATTTTCTACAATTTATTTTAAACGCTTTAAATTTTATTGTTAAACAAACCAAATAAAACGAGCAGTTGACGGAGTTACATTAACGTAATCATGACTCTTGACAAGATAATACTCGTAAATTCTAATAAGTTTTAGTTTACCTGACAAACAAACACTACACTAAACACTAAATTGTGAACATTGATAAGGACAATTTAATAGCATAATGATAACAAGTGCTTTCATAAGTGTAAACACATTCCTTCATACATATATATTAATTTATCCGATTATAAATTACCTATATGTTAGTGAGAACCCTGGGATCATTTCCGAATTTAGCTCGGTGAATGAAAAATTTACTTCCTAATTAAAAAAGTCAATTATAGAGAGAGAGACAGAATTGCTGGTGTAGGTACCTTTACAAATATAATAAAAACCGGCCAAGAGCGTGTCGGACACAAAATATCAAGTAATATTATGTGCGTTATAGTTATAACACAATTAAAACACTACAGTATTAAAATCTATTACCAGGAAAAGAGCGTATCTTCATGGCACTTACGTCCTTTTGTTGAGAAGTTTTTCGGCAATAACTCAAAAACGGTATATCCGATCATGTTGAAACCAATTTTCGTTGAAAGTATTTATTAAGCGTTACTTTTCCATATTTTTGCACATTTTTTGGACAAACGGTTTACAAGATAGAATGAAACAATCAGGAAAAATAGACTTTCTCTTACAACAAATCAGCACATTGCTTAGTCTTCTTACCGCCATTGCCAAAACGCCGGGATTAGACAGCTTACCGTCAGAGTTATATAACGGCGGGCCAAACATTAAGAACCAACTGTTTGAATTGATAACAAAAATATGGGCGTGCGAAAATGTCCCACAAGAATGGAAGGATGCCTGCATTTGCAAACTTTATAAAGGCAAAGGTGAAATATCTGACTGTAGTTCCTACTGGGGCATCTCTCTCCTCTCCACAGCGGGAAAAATTTTGGCCCACATCATTAACATCCGGCTGACTCGTTTCGCAGAAACACTACTCCCAGAAACCCAGTGCGGTTTTCGCCTAAATAGAGGCACGGTGGATGCCATCTTTGTTGTAAAACAAATCCAAGAAAAGAGTCTGGAACAACATCGTCCTCTGTTAATGTGCTTTGTTGATTTAGAAAAACCTTTCGACCGAGTACCGCGTGAAGCCCTCTGGATTTTTCTTAGGAAAACTGGGTGTCCCGTGAAGTTTGTGAACTTGATACGCCAATTTAACGATAATATTACGGCAAAAGTTCATCATGAAAACAACTTTTCTGAGTAACATGTGGTGTTAAGCAAGGCTGTGTTTTGGCTCCCACCCTGTTTGCGCTGTACTTTTCTGCCATAATGAAGGATGCAACAAAAACTTGCAGCGGACTTATAGGCATAAATTAGAGAACAGACAAGACAATCTTCGACCTTTCTCGTTTTAGGGTGAAGCGCCATGTGACCAACCTCTCCGTCTTGGACATCATCTACGCGGGCTACGTTTGCCTCATGACTGATTCTGCTGATACGCTTCAAGTCTATGTGGATTCACTCAATGCTTCATGTTGTAGGTTTGGCTTAGTGATCAGTGTCACCAAGACACAATAAGTCCTGAAACAGCCACCTAGGGGCTGCTGTTTGGATGACTCCAGTATCACACTGAGTGATAAGGCACTGGAGGAGGTGTCCCGTTTCAGATACCTGGGGAGCCAAATTTGCCATAAAGAGGATAAACCTCCTCACGCTTATTCCTCATATCGACCAATAAGCCTCACACCTGTACTGTCGAAATTATGGGAGAGAATTTTTCTTAAAAGATTGATGAATGCTACGACGAAGGAAGAAATGCCCATCCATCAATCGTCCATCGCGTGTACCATTCTGTCAGACAATGCTTCAAAGAGAAGAAATACTGTTCTGTTGCATTCCTGGATGTACAGCAAGCATTAGACCGAGTTTGGCACAAAGGTGTACTTTGCAAACTAAAGGAAAATCTTCAACACTCCCTGTTTCACATAATGGAGTCGTACCTCGTGGACAGATTATTTCAAGTGAAGCAAGCAAGGTGAAGCGCACTCTTCACTGTACCCTATCGAAGCTGGAATGCCTCAGGGCTTGGCCCTTGGTCCGGTGTTGTACAACATATACACAGCGGATCTATAATAATTACATGAGAGTGAAATATTTCCAAAATATTAAAGTTTTCCCTTTCTTTTAATAAGGTATGCAACCTGCTCTTCTCTTGTTTATGTTTTTGTTTTTTTTTTTAATAAAAGCTTTCCATTTACTGCCTAAGTGCCTACCTCTTAGAATTGGAATAAACCAAGAATAAACATTTGTCACATTGAATGACTTTGCAACCAATCTATTTATATTTATGTTTCAAACAATAGAAATCCTAATAAAGTTATATTTAAAGGTTCAACAACATTAATTTTGTTCAACCTTTTTAATGAATAACCCAAGATGAGGTTATTGCAGTATTAAAAATAATGCTTATTATATTATTATACAAGGAGTTCTAAGTACAAATTACAATGCATGTTATAAGTATTTATATGTATAAGATTTGGATTTGTATTCGTATCTACTGGACACTTTTTCGTTCCGAATTCAAAACCTCTCTGTTTACCACAGACTTTTGATCACAGTCTGGCATTCTTAACTTCCTGGTGACTTTTTTAAGATGTAAGCAGATGTAATGGCGACTGGACTTACAATTTTTTTAGTAAAGGTTTTAAATGTGATTATTAAATTTGTTTTTTAATAATCAGATTAGAAACACCTATTTAAATTATTTGTGTTTGTATTGTAAATATTTATATGGTCCTTAATTATCTAAGGTTTGTGGTTTAGCATTATCTATTTTTCAGATTAAAATCAGATTCGGCATGCCAAGTAATTACAAAGTTAACGAAGCATGTAATTAATCATTTTCTATCGATTCGGCATACTATTTACGAAGTTAACAAACCATGTAATTATTAATAGAATTAGATAAGAAAAATCTTTGCTCACTATGTGAGACAAAGTAACTTTTTATTTATTTTTTAAATGCTGAGGACAGTGCAGACTCAACTCACTGAATATATGAAATATTTGAACTTTACTTTGATCTGTCACTTTCACTGTTATATGGTTTAGATTTGCTTCGCCACCCAAACGACTAATACTAGTTACCATAAAAAAAGAAAAAAAAAACATACTTCTATACTTATAATATTATAAATGCGAAAGTAAGTCTCGTCTGTCTGTCTGTTACGCTAACCACTGAACCGATTTTGATGACATTTGGTACAGATAGAATTGACCTTGGGAAAGAACATAGGCTATCTTTTATTGCGAAAAAGAGTATTTACCAGGGTTGAAATAGGGGATGAAAGTTTATAATGTGGAAGTTCTTCGCTGTCGAAGATAAAACCATGACACTTGGCATTTAGGCACTTAATAAGAAACAAGTCGATATTTATTTCAGCTTTTTTGAAAATTCGACCTATGAGGGGATGAAATAGGGGATGAAAGATCGTCATTTAATTATGGAAGATCGTCATTATCGATAAATAATCGATAAATCGATGAATCATTATAAAACTTGCCATTTCGGCACGTGAAAAGAGATAAATAGGTATTTGTTCGCACGTTTTTAGGGTTCCGGAGCCAAAATAGCAAAAACGGAGCCCTTATAGTTTCGCCATGTCTGTCTGTCTGTCTGTCTGTCCGTTCGCGGCTTTGCTCAAGGACTATCAATGCTAGAAAGCTGTAATTTTGCACGGATAGAAAGGTAAACTATGCCGACAAAACAGTAAAATTCAAAATTGAAAAACATTTTTTTTTAGGGTACCTCCCATAGACGTAAAGTGGCGGTGATTTTTTTTTTATCCAACCCTATAGTGTGGGGTATCGTTGGATAGGTATTTTATCGATTCAGTAATTTGTTTGCGAAATATTCAACTTTAAAGTGCAAATTTTCATTAAAATCGAGCGTCCATTAAAATTTTAAAAAATTCAGGATGGTAGTCAATATATCAAACTTCCAAGGAAAACTATAATGGCTAAGTTTGCTTGAGAATTATTAGTAGTTTATGAGTAAATAGCAGCGTAAGGTATAAAATCGTCAGAAAAATATTACTTAATTTTTTCGTAATGGCTACCGAACCCTATTTTGGGCGTGTCCGACACGCTCTTGGCCAGTTTTTTAAAATTCTACCCGTGAGGGGGTGAAATAGGAGATGAAAATTTATAATAATATGGAAGATCGTCATTGTCGAAGATAAATCGATGGTTTTTTATGTAACTTGGCATTTGGGCACGTGACAAGAGGTAAATATATACCTACTTGTTCGCGCGTTTTTAAAAATTCAAATTTAGAGCGTGCGTAGGTGATACTCATTCTCGTAGCAAAATAACTTTTTCACTTCTCATGCTCGTAAAGTTCATGTTTATGCTGGATCTAGGCAACATAAAATGACTTTTGCAGATCTTTTGGATGGGGTGTACTTTTTATAATTTTAATTTTTATAGTAACACTAGCTTATGCCCGCGACTTCGTCTGCGCGGACCTAAGTTATCGCGCGGTGGGCCCTCTACCGGAATAAAAGTATCCTATGTTGATCCTTGGGGCTTAAACTATCTCTATACCAAATTTCATCAAAATCGGTTCAGCGGTTTCGACGTGAAAGCATAACAGACAGACAGACAGAGTTACTTTCTCATTTATAATATTAGTATGGATATAGATAATATTTAGTTAAGATTTCTTGGGTAACTTTTCTTTGTATTCTTATTATTATTATTATTATTTAATTTAATTTAATTGTGATGAAAAAAAAACATACTTTTTATGAACTATCTAGTGCATAAAGTAAAATCTTCGTCTAAGACCAAGGCAATCAGGTGTCAACAGCCACAAACAAAGAAGTTTCTACATATTTTTTTAAATCATTTCTAATGTGTTTCAAACTAAAAATCAATCATAATAAATCAATAAAACTAAAAAACATAATTATATAATAATGATTGTGAAGTACTGGGCATAATTCCCAAAGAGGATGAGAATTTAAAATTAATATTTATTCAAAATACTTGCACCTATATAGTGCTTACATTTGGGTGATATGTTTTTATTAACTTGTAATGTAACTAGTTATGTTTGTTCGGGTGGAATTAATATTTCAACTTAAATTTGAAGTGGATATCTTGAACCGATTGAGCTGAAATTTTGGCATGCATGTATAAATCCGATGACAATGCAATATTATTATGACGTAGAACTGATCTGATGATGAAGTTAGATGTTTGCCATAGGAACTCTGTAATAAAACGACATGGCCGCAACGATTTTGGTCTCATTTGATTCGTCTTGACGACTACCTACTTTGGTAACCAGGGACAAAAAGTACCGCCAGGAAAAAAGCTTGTATTAGATTTTTTCAGAAAAAATATTATTGAACTATTTGTTTTTAAAACATTGTACGGAGGTGCGGAACCCTTCATGGGCGAGTCGCTCGCACTCGCACTTGACCAATTTTTTGTTTTCGATCCGCGCGTGGCAATAGTTTCAGAAGCAAACAGCCAGAAGATAAGAATTAATAGTATAATCCCTCTTTGGCCGTCGCCCTGCCGGAGGCTGAATAGCGCTTTAGACTCTTGCCATGCGCCGCCACGGCAGAAAAAAAAGTTGCTGAACGCGGTAATTTCGGCCGACGGCGCGCACTTTTTATTAATATTAGTGAGTAAATCATACCCTGATTTTTAATTTTGACCTTGTAAATAAATAGTGTTACTTAGTATGAATTATAACGGAAATTTTTTAGTGTAAAAACAATAAACACAGGGGCTGTGAGTGCTTTATTGAAGTCGGATTTTGTGAAGTGTGTGTAGTGTGTGTCGGAGGTTGGTGGATCATAAATTGTTATTTAGTCTTAATGCTGCACAAAAAAATAAACCACGGTCTTAGAGACAAATAAAATATATAATAAAGTCGCAAATTAATAAGTAGTTAAACAGGTCACTCGCGTTGCCCCTAGCAACTGACGGCCGTCATCTTGGCAAAAACCGTTGACTGAAACTCGTTTCTTGTATAATGACCCCCTTGAATTTTTAACTTTATTTTATTTTTAGTATTTGTTGTTGTAGCGGCCACTGTAATACATATTCTGTGAAAATTTCAAGGGCCTAACTATTACGCCTCAAGAGATAGAGCCCTGTAGAGACGGACGGACAGACAGACAGACAGACAGACAGTGGAGTCTCAGTAATAGGGTCCCGTTGGCACCCTTTGGGTGCGGAACCCTAAAAATTGGCTGTCATTGTGGTTTATTCGCGGGAAATTCTGCAGACTTCAGTTGTGTAAATAATTAAATAATAAGAAGCTCGACTTAGTGTGAATTAATTTTAAACTGTATATAAACATAGTGATTAGTACAGTGCGGATTTGACAAGCCTTTATCAAAGTTGGCTTTATTGAGGTTTGTGCTTCATAATTGCTTCATTAATTTTGCACAAAAACTAATAAATCAGACAGTCATTAATTAAATTATCGAAACTTATAAAACATCATTAAAATCGCAAACCTAAAGGTAAATATTCAAACGACATAGCTAACCGTTTCTAGGCGACTCGATCGCCTTAGCAACGGCTAATAACGCCTAGCAACCAAAAAACGCTGAAAAAAACACGTTTCTAATATGACCACCCTTAATTTGTAACTTTATTTTATTTTTAGTATTTGTTGTTATAGCAGCCACAGTCACATAATCTGTGAAAATCTATCTATCTATATAATCTGTGTCTAACTTTTACGGCTTAAGAGATAGAGCTCTGTGACAGACGTACAGACAGACAGACAGACAGCGGAGTCTCAGTAATAGGGTCCCGTTGGCACCCTTTGGGTACGGAACCCTAATAGCGGTATGCACGCCACGAATGTAAGTTGCAGTTTATTACGTAATATTTTGAGTGGAGTGTTTTGCTGTGCAATCAGTAATTTTGATGTGAATTCGGATTTTGTTTGGATAAAAAAGGACTTTCTTGATGTGCGTTTTAATTCTACCCTTAATTTTCGTGTCACAATAGAAAAAATGAATAGTTATTCTAACTACTTACTTGCATTAAGGTGTGTAACTTTTTGATCTTCCCTTTGATTAATAATTGAATCGAAATAACAAAATTAGATTGTAACTAGTTTTAAGCAAATAATTGATTGAGATCTCTTTAGCTGTAATTAATCCTATGTTAAATTGCTTTGAAAGAAATATTATTAAGTAATTTTGTCGATTAGTTACTACTTAATTTATTATTTCGCTCATTAAACGGGAAATTCAATGTATCATGAAAACAATTTTTTTTTCAATGTCTTTTCTAAAAATCCGGACACTTGGTAAGTCCGGCTGCAATCCTAACAAACGGTCGAAAATCGGGACATGTACGGACAAAGCCAAACATATAGCGACCGTATTAACACAGACCTTAATAATTATTATCCATGCACAATTGTATAATAGGTATGCCTTTTTTTAATAGCCTGTATAGTGCCTGTAAAGGCCTCCCCTCTTGACCTACAGTAAGCCCGTGCTAAAGCTCCGACTTCAGACTGGTTATATTTTTTGTTTCATGAACCAACAGGAACGCTTTATTTACATTTACAGCACTACTCTGGTGGAAACAAAACGTCCCCCTCACTCTCGTATTAAATAATATAAACGTCAGCGGGACGGTGAGACACGAGGTTCGAATTTTGCACTTCGTGATATTTGGGGTCATATATAAAAAGTTATAGTATCAAAATAATATGTTTAGTGAGTTTTCAAAAGTTTTTATTTTACTATAAATTTATTTCCTTTGGGGAGGCCTATGTCCAGCAGTGGACGTCTTTCAGCTGACATGATGATGATAATGATGATAAATTTATTTCAAACGTATATTTAAACAATAAATGGGCATAAACGATACAGAGGCCACAAACGGTACTTCGGCGCTAGTATAAAGCCATATATTTCACACGAAAACACAAGTCGAAACATGAATGCACAGAAAAACCAGAAAAATAGACCAGTCAACGGTTTTTGCCAAGATGACGGCCGTCAGTTGCTAGGGGCAACGCGAGTGACCTGTTTAACTACTTATTAATTTGCGATTTTATTAGTGCTATTTTATATTTTATTTGTCTCTAAGACCATGGTTTATTTTTTTGTGCAGCATTAAGACTAAATAACAATTTATGATCCACCAACCTCCGACACACACTACACACACTTCACAAAATCCGACTTCAATACAGCACTCACAGCCCCTGTATTTATGGTTTTTACACTAAAAACTTTCCGTTATAATTCATACTAAGTAACACTATTTATTTACAAGGTCAAAATTAAAAATCAGGTTATGATTTATCACTAATAATAATAAAAAGTGCGCGCCGTCGGCCGAAATTACCGCGTTCAGCAACTTTTTTTTCTGCCGTGGCGGCGCATGGCAAGAGTCTAAAGCGCTATTCAGCCTCCGGCAGGGCGACGGCCAAAGAGGGATTATACTATTAATTCTCATCTTCTGGCTGTTTGCTTCTGAAACTATTGCCACGCGCGGATCGAAAACAAAAAATTGGTCAAGTGCGAGTGCGAGCGACTCGCCCATGAAGGGTTCCGCACCTCCGTACAATGTTTTAAAAACAAATAGTTCAATAATATTTTTTCTGAAAAAATCTAATACAAGCTTTTTCCTGGCGGTACTTTTTGTCCCTGGTTACCAAAGTAGGTAGTCGTCAAGACGAATCAAATGAGACCAAAATCGTTGCGGCCATGTCGTTTTATTACAGAGTTCCTATGGCAAACATCTAACTTCATCATCAGATCAGTTCTACGTCATAATAATATTGCATTGTCATCGGATTTATACATGCATGCCAAAATTTCAGCTCAATCGGTTCAAGATATCCACTTCAAATTTAAGTTGAAATATTAATTCCACCCGAACAAACATAACTAGTTACATTACAAGTTAATAAAAACATATCACCCAAATGTAAGCACTATATAGGTGCAAGTATTTTGAATAAATATTAA
Source organism: Choristoneura rosaceana (assembly GCA_037349165.1). Taxonomy (NCBI): domain Eukaryota; kingdom Metazoa; phylum Arthropoda; class Insecta; order Lepidoptera; family Tortricidae; genus Choristoneura; species Choristoneura rosaceana. The sequence goes on along the minus strand of JAZBNJ010000006.1, from coordinate 3,169,502 downwards.
TTTTAAATTCTCATCCTCTTTGGGAATTATGCCCAGTACTTCACAATCATTATTATATAATTATGTTTTTTAGTTTTATTGATTTATTATGATTGATTTTTAGTTTGAAACACATTAGAAATGATTTAAAAAAATATGTAGAAACTTCTTTGTTTGTGGCTGTTGACACCTGATTAGATTAATTAATTAATCTTAGACGAAGATTTTACTTTATGCACTAGATAGTTCATAAAAAGTGTTGTTTTTTATCACAATTAAATTGAATTAAATGATAATGATGATGATGATGATGATGATGTGATCCTGTTATCCCTCATTAGGGACATAGGGCATAATAATAAGAAAATGATAATAATAATAAGAAAACCATTGACTTATACTCTATGGACAGGAACGTTCATGTCAACAATATGTTCAAATACCGGACTGTCACAAGACGTCATCGCTATATAGATTATACACCGCAGACGTGACACAGCTATTTTACCTACAAAACGTAATTATAATGCTCAGATGCAAAATAGATATTTTCGAAAAAAAATAATAATATTATTTAGACCAAAAAGAAAGAACATTAAATAAATATTCAAAATATCAAACTGGGTATAAATAAAGCAATTAAACGAATTGTCATTCATGTTCAGTTACAATTTTTTACCTACAACCAATTCTGAATGGGAACGGAACGTCTGCACGTTTTTAGTCTATGATTGTAAGATGGCGTGACGTCTTATTTTAAAAAATGTTTTTATTGTGGTATTACAGTATTAATAGTTGCGTAATCACTTTAACGAGATGTAATTTTACTTACTTGAGTAGTGAATTGTTACTTATACTCCAATTCAATAGAATATAATAATCCTGTAGACACTTCCAGCCTTCTAATATGAACACCGGGCTGCCTAAGGCTTTGTGATGTGACTATTATTCTTTTTTGATTCCTTTTAGATGATAATTGCAACAATAGGGACATATATAATCAAGCATGCCCACGTCAGGGTGTGTTAAATGTGTAGAAAATTGTTAGATTCTATTGAATTGTACTTTACGTGCAGGTTCACGCCTACATTCGGAGTCTCAATCAAAAACTAGTTCGTCTGCCGCTCATGAATGTCAAAGTCATACTAAAGTCCTTTGCACAGTGCAAGGTGCAAAGCAGTGGAACACAATGAGTGTTCGGATCGCGATATCTAGTAAGTACATATATTATATATCGATGAAGAAAACAAAGAAAACCCCCGACAAAAAAAGCCGCCAAAAAGCGACAACTAAAAAGTAAAAAATAATTATGCACTACCTAGCTGTTGCCTGCGACTTCATCTGCGAATAATTCGTTTATCCCTATCCCGCTGGGACTATGCTGATTTCCCGCAAAATTAGCCTAAGTTAATTTAGTATAAGTACCTAGTAATATTCTTTTTATCTAAGCGTCGGCGGTGTCGGGGGACCGCTAAGGTTAACAGAAACTAAAGTACATATGTTGTATTTTTTAAAGTATTAACCTTAGCGGTCCCCCGACATCGACGACGCTTAGATAAAAAGAATATTACTAGGTACTTATACTAAATTAACTTAGGCTAATTTTGCGGGAAATCAGCATAGTCCCAGCGGGATAGGGATAAACTAATTATTCGCAGATGAAGTCGCAGGCAACAGCTAGGTAGTGCATAATTATTTTTTACTTTTTAGTTGTCGCTTTTTGGCGGCTTTTTTTGTCGGGGGTTTTTAAAAATTTTAATTTTATTTTTTTTATTTCATGTTTTTTAAACAGCTCGTGTTGCTATCACTGCATTGTATGTAGAATCAATTACTGATCAAAACGAATCCAAACACGACATATGTGCTATTATTTTTTATAGTGTACTAATGTGCTGGATATCTTGGCTGCAGCATCAGCTCATCATGTTGCCACTTTTGCATTGTATGTAGAATCAAATACTGATCGAAATGAATCCAAACACGATATATCTGCTATGGTTTTATCAAGAGTGTATCTACTAGTGTTCTGGATATCCTGGCTGCAGCATCAGGCCGAGAACTGCATAGTCTTGCATAGTTACATAGCTTACATGGGTGTTTCAAGTTTTAGGTCCCAAATATGCTTGAAAGTAAAGTAAATACCCATTATGCGTCTAAGATTCCTACCGCAGTGAACAAAAGAGCTGATGATCTTGAAACGGCTGAACCGATTTTGATGAAACATGTCTAAGAACCATCGCTAGAAAACCAGCTTTCAAATAAAAAAAACCGCATTCAAATCGGTCCACCGGCTTAAGAGCTACGGTGCCACAGACAGACACACAGACACACAGACACACAGACAGACACACAGACAGACACACAGACAGACACACAGACACACATAGCGGTCAAACTTATAACACCCCTTTTTTTGCGTCGGGGGTTAAAAACTTCCTCAAGAAATCTTAACTAAATATAATCTATATCCATACTAATAAATTATAAATGAGAAAGTAACTGTCTGTCTGTCTGTTATGCTTTCACGTCGAAACCGCTGAACCGATTTTGATGAAATTTGGTATAGAAATAGTTTAAGCCCCAAGGATCAACGTCTATTTTTCCTAATTGTTTCATTCTATCTTGTAAACCGTTTGTCCAAAAAATGTGCAAAAATATGGAAAAGTAACGCTTAATAAATACTTTCAACGAAAATTGGTTTCAACATGATCGGATATACCGTTTTTGAGTTATTGCCGAAAAACTTCTCAACAAAAGGACGTAAGTGCCGTGAAGATACGCTCTTTTCCTGGTAATAGATTTTAAGACAGTAGTGTTTTAATTGTGTTATAACTATAACGCACATAATATTACTTGATATTTTGTGTCCGACACGCTCTTGGCCGGTTTTTATTATATTTGTAAAGGTACCTACACCAGCAATTCTGTCTCTCTCTCTATAATTGACTTTTTTAATTAGGAAGTAAATTTTTCATTCACCGAGCTAAATTCGGAAATGATCCCAGGGTTCTCACTAACATATAGGTAATTTATAATCGGATAAATTAATATATATGTATGAAGGAATGTGTTTACACTTATGAAAGCACTTGTTATCATTATGCTATTAAATTGTCCTTATCAATGTTCACAATTTAGTGTTTAGTGTAGTGTTTGTTTGTCAGGTAAACTAAAACTTATTAGAATTTACGAGTATTATCTTGTCAAGAGTCATGATTACGTTAATGTAACTCCGTCAACTGCTCGTTTTATTTGGTTTGTTTAACAATAAAATTTAAAGCGTTTAAAATAAATTGTAGAAAATCACACCAAAAGCCGTAACCATGTAAAAAAGAAACAACTTATCGTTGAGTTACATATAAGAAGGTACGATTGTATAAAAATTAATGTCAGTAAAATTTTCTGTCAAATTTGTGATAAAAATATTATTAACCCAAAAAAAATTAACATTAGCGATAAGGAATTGACACTAGCTCAGAGCGGCATAAAAGCAAAAGGAAAATATTGACTTGCTGTTGCCCGCGATTCGTAGAATTTGTTTATCGCTCTCTCGCGGGAATAAAGAATATCTTTATGTTCTTCCTCGGGACCTATGAATAAATATTTATTCGTAGCTCGGGACTCGGGACTCAATATCATGTGTATACCGAAATTCATTTTAATGGGTCCAGTAGTTTAGACGTGAAAGGGTAACAAACAAATAGACTTACAAACTTTCGCATTTATTATATTAGTGGGATATGTTTCATAAAGATATACTTGATTGATAATTGTAACTAGTATTTGCATTGTCTCGCATCAAACTTGTAAAACAAACTATATTTACGAGTGTAAAACATTTGATTTTTTTTGCATTCGTCGAAGAGTGCTTTTAATAAGATCACATAAGCACCAAATCAGGATCCGATGATTGGATCCTAAGGAAATCGAGGGACTCTTCAAATTTTGTAGGGACACCTATGGTAATTTTGATATATGTAGTAGTCAGTGTCAGTGGAACTGATGATGAAGATCACAGTTGACCATTGGAGTTACTACATAATAACAAGTATTTCATGGGTTGAATTTCAATTACTTTGAACACAGTTGCTAAGCAATTTATGCTCCTCATAATGCACATGGTAAAATGGAATGGGTGGTGAAGCACGGACTCCCTCAATAAAGAAAGTCTCTACATCGGAAAAATCAATCTATTGTAAAAGGTGATGAGCAATAGACATGAAACTATTGTATCTTAGATTATTTACACTAATAAAAGGTGAAAAAAAAATTATAACAAAAAATTTAACTGACTACAAAAAACCATGAAAATAATTTCATTTTCATTCTCAGCACGAGCCAGCAGAAGTGGACCTATACCTAGTCGCCTACCTCGCACTACATATTGGGCTTCAATCGCTCCTGCTGCTGGCTCGTGCTGTGGCACCGACTTTAGATTGGTAGAATAATATTTTCATGTTTTTTTTGTAGTCGGTTCAATTTTTTTTTTTTTTAATTGTCAATACAGCGTGTATTTTTGACACTACCTCTAACTTTAAGGATAGTTAGCGAAGGAGCTAATAATCACGTTTCATTATGTTTTAGTGAAAAAAATAGACTTACTATTTTCCTTACAAAATTAATTAGCACGCAATGTATTACTACGTGATACTACTTTGTTTTTATTCAAAACGTCGCACTTGTGGACGTGACAGCTATCACAGAACGCTTCTCTCTCGTATCAAATTAGTTTACACATTACATTGCTGCGCGAAAATATTTCAAAAATTAATTACGCTCAGGTAGTTAATTCTAAATTAACGATTTGTTTTGATATTGGTTCACAGCACTTAAATCTTCGTCTGATTACAGTTTGAGGTAGTGTCAAAATTACACGCTGTATAATAAAAAAATATACGAACCAGTAAACTAAATTTCGGACTGTGTTCAATTTCATCAGTAAAAAACATATTTATTTGTATTATTTTACATACTAGGCATCTAATATGTTAGTTCAAAAATTTAAAACAATCGACCGCCAACCCTAACTGGTTATCATACATCATTTCAATCGATTTTTCTCGCATTTTACGATCCTTGGTTTATGACTATCTGTATAAATAGGTTTCCGAAACTACTGTACCTATGTCGTGTTAGTGCTCGATATCGTTTTAATTTAAAAAAAAAAACAATGAAGTTCAACATATTACTGGGTGAGAATTAATCTTTTCGTATCGAAAGAAAATAGAAACTGAAATATATAATATATCTTTTCGTACCTAAAGCCAGTCAGAATTAAATTAGTAAATACGTGAGTTAACATACATACCAGGTGTGGCCTGTAATACGAGCAAAAAATTAAAATATAGATCATCCTCATCAAACTAAACAACATTAGTCAAACGACTTTTAAAAATAATAGAGTCTTTAAATTTTCCCTTTTTGATACAAATTAAATACTGCTATCACTGTACGCCATACAAGAACACAACTGAAGTCAACTGTCACGTTACAAACATCAAGCATTTTGCTTAACGTTGCTTCTTGGAATAAAGTTAAAAGTGTAATAAAAATTAAAAACTAATTATTTTAAAAAAAGGCCACACCCGGTACAGTAAAATAGTAATTGAAATAAAAAATCTCGCGAATATATTTAGGTGAACAATGGTATCTCATAGAAGGCATCAAAATAAGCAAAAACACGTGAAATAAACTTTGTTTTAAATGAATGACAGCAAAGATATGGCCCAAACTTCAACTTTTTCTACATACTTTTTGTATTGAGCGAGAGTACCGATGAATTACAGTACATTGTGCATTAAGGGCCGTAAGAAGCGGATTACTAACGAGAGTGTATTAGAAGACCGACGCCGAAGGCGGAGGCTTTTGATGCCTCGAGTTTGTTATCCCCTTACTGCCCGTGATACATACATGATTTTCAGCAAATTGCGAGGAAAAAAATTGCAAAAGATAAAATAAAGTAGTAGGAAGATCGAAGTTCGTGTCGTACCGTCCCTCTCACTCTCGTATTAGATAATATTAGCGTTAGTGTCTAACATAATAATGCTTTTGAATTGGAATGCTCATCATCATCCCGGCCTACATAATATATACGTCCCACTGCTGGGCACAGGCCTCCTCTCAGAACGAGAGGGCTTGGGCCATAGTTCCCACGCGGGCCCAGTGCGGATTGGGAACTTCACACGCACCATTGAATTGCTTTGCAGGTTTGTGCAGGTTTCCTCACGATGTTTTCCTTCACCGCAAAGCTCGTGGTAAATTTGTGCCGCACATGGATTTAGAAGAACTCAGAGGTGCGAGCCGGGGTTTGAACCCAAGACCCTCTGCTTGAGAGGCGAAAGGTCAAACCACTAAGCCACCACGGCATCAGAATGGTCATACGGCCAGATTATTCCAATTAGCTAAAAAATATTTACTAAAATTATTGCAAAATAATTTGTTAAATAACTTTGAAACATAAAATAACCAAGTTTCATGAAGCAATAACGTTGGCTGACTTGAAACCACTTTAGTCTGAAATGACGTTGGTACCTACAAACTTTTTAAAACTAATGGAGAGAAAAACTATTCGTAAACCCATAACTCCCGTTGGAACAATTGAGGCCATTTTCCTTTAGTATCTACACATAGAGGCATGGAATAACATCATTGACGGGCAAGTGCAATATCTGACACATCCTTCCGGCCCTAGAAATAGAGTCGCATCAGATGCACGCTTGTTGTGTCAGATTTTGGTGCTGGTGATAATTGTACTGTATTGTACTATTTCAAATTTTAATAGTTGATAGAAATACCGGCCAAATCAGACCATGCCACGGATTTAAAAACGCGCCCCGGCTTCGCGCGATTTTTGTTTTTGGGAAATGGAGCTAAAAATGTGCGTGAAGTGCCCTTTAATAAAGACTTTAATAAACAAGGCTAAGCTCGCCTTTGTCGGACACAACGTGGAGCACATCATCATTATAATCATCAATAGGGACATTTTTTATTTGTACCCGTGCGAAGCCGGGGCGGGCCGCTAGTTTTGTATTATAAACGAGTTACTTATCTTCTTATCTATTACTGTATTTGTTTCTTTCCCCAGGTGTGTACGTGTGTCTTGTCGCAGTCACAAACGGGGATGACTCCTATGAGTTGGTCTTAAGGGAGGGTAAGGCTGACTTTGACTTAATCTGTGACCCTATTTCCATCTTGAACTGGACTACAGTCCTAGCGGAGAAGAAATTTAATGAAACGGTTGAACACTTGGGTTGTATCTACTTAAAAAAATATGTCTGGGGGCACGGTAGTGCCGCAGTCAAGTCGCACAAAACAACGGCACGGCCGTACCATAATGCTTTTCTCGATCCATTCAGGCAATTTTTAACCTGCTGTGATTTTGTGCTGTGCAAGCTAGAACTGTGAATTTTCAGTAACGTATACAGATATTGTCAAATGATATTTAATTTGAACTTCTTTATGTAGGTGAAGTCGATGACATGCATAGGTCCACTCCCGCCGTCCTGCCGCCTCGTGCAGAGACACCGACTTCAAACAGTAGTCGGTCCAATTTTTTGTTCTTAAATTTTACTGAATCTAAAATCAACGCCATGGTTCCTAAAAGAAAATACTTTTTCTGACTTTACATTACAATACTGACTTATTAGGATTGATCATCCTATATATTATAATAATATATCAAAACTAAGAATGTACTTACCATGTACCTACTTACATATCGTAGGTGTATTGAAAATCTCTAAGCCTAAGGTTGAATTGAGTTAAAAATAAAATCGGCCAAGAGCGTGTCGGACACGCCCAAAATAGGGTTCCGGAACCATTACGAAAAAATTAAGTAATATTTTTCTAAGGATTTCGTACTTTATACGGAATCTTCCAAGTATAGGTAGGTATATTTTATACCTTACGCTGCTATTTACTCATAAACTACTAATAATTCTCAAGCAAACTTAGCCGCTATAGTTTTCCTTGGAAGTTTAATATACTGACTACCATCCTGAATTTTCTCAAATTTTTCCACCTACCGGTTTAGATTTTAGAGGGGGGGGGGGGGGGGTTGCTCGCTCGATTTTAATGAAAATTTGCACTTTAAAGTTGAATAATTCGCAAAAAAATTACTGAATCGAAAAATCGTGTTAGCAAATGGTTTTAAAATACCTATCCAACGATACCCCACACTATTGAGTTGGATGAGAAAAAAAAAAATCACCTCCACCTTACGTCTATTGGAGGTACCCTAAAAAAATGTTTTTGAATTTTTAATTGTACTATTTTGTCGGCATAGTTTACCTATATATCCGTGCAAAATTACAGCTTTCTAGCATTGATAGTCCCTGTGCAAAGCCGCGGACGGACAGACAGACAGACATGGCGAAACTATAAGGTTTCCGTTTTTGCCATTTTGGCTCCGGAACCCTAAAAACGAATAAATATAGTATATATTTTGTGTTTTCCTTGAGGGTTTTCACAGAGGCGAAATATCGCTAGATGGCGTTAGTATCGTGAGGTCTGTTTGACGTTTGCTTGCTATTGGCTCATTTAGTTATTTAACCAATCACGAGCAAACGTCAAACGGACCTCACGATACTAACGCCATCTAGCGATATTTCGCCTCTGTGAAAACTCTCATTTTACGGTTGATTCACCACACCGTTACACCAAAACAAATATTTGAAGATGGGTACCTATTTCTCCACTAATTGGAAAATTTGAACAGTCCCATGACCCGTGCCAACTTTCTCTTCAAATTATAATGAACGGAATAGTAAAAATTGTTTTGCACCATAACAAAAGTGTTGTGTAGACCTATATAAATGTATGCACAAATCTTATCAATTATTTTTATATTAATCATAATCAGGCAACAGGGTACTGTTTTTGTACTCTTGGGACAATTTTTGATTAAAAATATTAATATGACATGCATATTAATTGAAATACTATATTATACTACATTAATGGTGTAATCAACTTTTTAAGTTCAATAGAGAAAACTTGCTAAATTGTAACACATGGCTAATATTATCTGATATTTTTTTGTTTTTTTTTGGGTTTTTGAAAACTTGTAATTAAATAGGTAGTTTTATTTTTGTTATAATATTAGACAAGATAAAAATACGGTTGTTTTAAAATACAGAAACATTTTTCTTTTCCATTTATCTCAACCTCAACACGTTTTTCTAAAAAAGCCAAGGACAACGATTTTCCAATTAGTGGAGAAATGCTCAGATATGAATCAAACATGAAGGCAATCTACACTGTAGCAGCTCCTTGGAGTTTTGTACTATTTGTTTTTTTAACCCCCGACGCAAAAAGAGGGGTATTATAAGTTAGACCGCTATGCGTGCCTGTGTGTCTGTATGTCTGTGTGTCTATCTGTGGCACCGTAGCTCTTAAATAGGTGGACAGATATGAATGCGTTTTTTTCATTTGAAAGCAGGCTCTTAGACATGTCTTATCAAAATCGATTCAGCAGCTTTAGGATCATCAGCTCTTTTGTTCGCTGCGGTAGGAATCTTAGACGCATAATAGATAAATTTACTTTACTTTCAAACATCATCATCATGTTAGCCGAAAGACGTCCACTGCTGGATATAGGCCTCCCCCAAGGCTCTTCACTCAGACCGATCTTGTGCTTTTCGCATCCACCGCGATCCCGCGATCTTAACCAAGTCGTCGCTCCATCTTGTTACTTTTTTTTTATTCGACTGGAAAGCAAACGAGCAAGTGGGTCTCCTGGTGGTAAGAGATCACGACCGCCCATAAACATCTGCAACATCACGGGTATTGCAGATGCGTTGCAAACCTAGAGGCCTAAGTTGGAATACCTCAAGTGCCAGTAATTTCACCGGCTAGTGCCAAACATATTTGGGACCTAAAATTTGAAACACTCATGTATGCTACATAACTATGCAAGATTATGGAATTCTCGGCCTGATGCTGCAGTCAGGATATACAGCACACTAGTGTACACTCCATAAAAAATAATAGCACATATGTCGTGTTTGAATTAGTTTTGATCAGTAATAATATATGATTATACATACAATGTGTGGCAACACGATGTGCTGATGCTGCAGCCAGGATATCCAACACACTAGTACCTACACTTAAAAATAATAATAGGTATACTAAAATTTAAAGAACATGAAAAAAGAACTTATTAAAAATTTAAGAACGCCCGACACAAAAAAGTCATCAAAAATAATAAAAAAAACGTCCGTAAAAAACGCCTACAAAAAACGCCGCCAAAAAAGACAACTAAATAGTAAAAAATAATTATACACTACCTAGCTGTTGTCCGCGATTTCATCAGCGAAGTATTCGTTTCTCCCTATGGGGACTATGCTGATTATAGTTTACAACACTACGACGACGTAGAGCAGCTACCACCAAGGCCTTTGGGACTCTTGGGTAAATTTTGTACTTGAATACGATAAATTCAATAATATATAAATTAACTATAAAATGACATACTTATAAACTGTCGCGGGGGACGAGGGGCAACTAAACTAAAAGCTTTGATATATCTTATAAGTCAATATTTTCATTCAAAACGACATGAGTTTGCCCCTTGTGTAGCGTTGGATACTGTGCCCCCTACATACAGCGTTATAAATACGTAAGTGCATGTAGGCAGGGAATTGCTTTGCAAAAACGGATCTGGTCCTAAAAGGGAGCTCTAAACCCACGTTTTGTCAGTAACTGATTGTAAGTCGGCAATTTAGTAATCACGGTGTGCGCTCGTAGTACAGCTTTTAAAATATAAAGACGTCTTACACTCAATATCTTGGCGTCCCGGTAAAGTGTGTCGGTGGGAAAACGAAACGATTTTTTCAGCATCACACCTTTATGACCGCACGCTGCGCCCTTTCTAATTATTATTGTAGTACGTAGAACCGTTTTAGCAGCACTACCCCATACCAATATACAGTATTGCAAGGTTGATTGACACAGTGCATAGTAAACTATGCGAATCACCTTGCTCCGAGGCACAATCGAGGATCTTCTTCATAATATAAATACACTACCGAACCTTGTTAGAAAGAGCTGCTATATGGTATTAGAAAGAGAGGTGATGATCAATAATCAGTCCCAGATATCTAACCGACTCAACTCTGATTATTTTACTACAAGAAATACTACTGCTTTGGAAATTCAGAACATACCATCTTGAATCTTCATTGTAATAGATAACCGCTTTCATAAATTATTGCAATAAGTCACCGTAAACAAATCGTTAAACAAAAAGCTCGTGAGCTTTCTCTTCTTCCCTTTTAAAATATGGCTTTCTGTCCTTATTAGGACAATTTCGCCAGTGTCAAAGTATTCTCTTTGAAAGGGACGTTGTTCGGTAGTTGTAGTTTTTGCAACTTGATAGTAAAATTCCAGAAACCACGTGGAGACAACTTGCGCATTAAAAATGTCAGACACGAGAGCAATATAGAATTTTATGATCACTGTTCACTGTTAAGGTCAATCGCCGCATAAAACACTATCAAAATTATACTTCAACTTGCCAAAAAAACAGAAATAGCAAAATTAGATATGAGCTTTCTCTTCTTCTCTTTTAAAAAATGGCTTTCTGTCCTTATTAGGACAATTTCGCCAGTGTCAAGGTACTATCTTTGAGAGGGACGTTGTTCGGTAGCCGTAGTTTTTGCAACTTGATAGTAAAATTCCAGAAACCACGTGGAGACAACTTGCACATTAAAAAATGTCAGACACGAGAGCAATATAGAATTTTATGATCACTGTTCACTGTTAAGCTTAATCGCCGCATAAAACACTATCAAAATTATACTTCAACCAGCCAAAAAAACAGAAATAGCAAAATTATATATTGGCTACATCCGCCATTTTCGAATGCCACAAATCGAATCCCATGAGCTTTCTCGTGAGCAACAATAGTTTACATGACGTGCACGGTATGACAACTTCAACTGCAATCATTTTTTTTTTTTTTTGGTTGGGACGTGACTTGGGACGCATGTCAAATCCTTTGATTATATACAACACTAGATAGTCCGTAGGCGGCATGAAAACGTCCCCAAAAAATATAAGCCAACTGTCGGCTTATAAGTCATTTTCCCCCCTCAGTCTGCATTGTGACACCGTAGGTGACGTATGCGGAACGCGCAATACAAAAGTGCCGAAATATGACCAAATGCGCTGTAAAAGTGTGCCGCAATTATAAAGGCAGGATTAAAAATCCTAGTAACGTGACTTTCCATCGGTAAGTACTCCAGAATCCATAAAATTTCGTAAGAAAAGATTAAATTATTTTGGTTAGTATTGTTTGACATTTTTTATTGGTGATACCAGTTTCCAGTGCAAAATTCCCTACAATTTAGTCAAAATCGTATTGAAAAGTTTGTATTGGGCACAAAGTCGAAATATATCGATTTCACGCATCAACCTGAGCAGTTTTTATTTTAAATCTATTTGAGAAAATGACGAATCTAATTAATGTTCTTTGATATTTTAATGAATATTTGCACCATCTTATTGAGCTTTCTTTTATTCTGTATTTATTTGAGATTGATAAGTAAGCTGTAAACAAATCCATATACTTAATGTGGGAGTTTAGATCATAAAATCTGGAATTTAAAAATGCAATCAATATTGAATTCGCAAAAAAGTCAGGTGATTCGTATAAACGTTCATAAGATGAATATAAATTTAAGATTATGAAAGATAATATATTTAGTTTGATAGACTGAACTACCAATCGTCGCTCCATCTTGTTGGAGGCCTACCGACAGCTCGTCTCCCGGTCCGTGGACGCCATTCGAGAACCTTCTGACCCCATCGGCCATCAGTCCTGCGTGCAATGTGCCCCACCCACTGCCACTTCAGTTTCGCAATTCTTCGGGCTATGTCAGTAACCTTAGTTCTACTGCGGATATCATCATTTCTGATTCTATCCCGCAGAAAAACCCCGAGCATAGCCCTCTCCATAGCCCTTTGAGTGACTTTGAGCTTCCTTATGAGTTACTATGTTAAATTAAAGATTAACATTTGACTGTCGTGGCGCTAGGTGCTACTTATTCAAATCGATTGTTTGGAAAATAATCTTTAGTACTAAGAATTCATTGTAATATTATTGAGTTTAATATTCACGAATAAAGCATAATACTGTCTGAGCGGTAAAAAATGCGGCTCTCAAATGTATGCCTAAATAGGTAATTTTGTACACAGTTTTTTAGTTTTATTTATTCATTTTTTATTTGATTACATTCGCCATTACTTTTACTAGCGTCTATCGTACTCTAATAATTTTCCCCTTTGGGGGATTTGACATTACGTGGTATCATTTAGCACGCACACAGTGACAACCGGATTGACGTAACTCGAGTGTAAGATGAAGCTGTCATATTATTATGGTCGCCACGCACACAAACAAGAAAAAGTTGGGACGTTTTCAATCGCATCGTTTCTTACTGAAGCTCGGTCTAGTGTTTTATATAGTCTAAGGTCAAATCTTTTATAATATAAAACTAGATATTCTTAACTACCCGTTTTAATAAAAAAAGTGTATAGTTAGATCAAAGATTTTTTTGAATTCCGCTTTCTACCGGGACCATAGTGTCCGTGGTTAGGAAACGCTATTTTTAATTATTAAAAAAAATTAAAACACATTTTGATTGCACCATCATTATACTTAATAAGAAAATTTAAAAAATGTATATCGACTTAAAGTATTACGACTAATCCTCCAGAAGCAGCAGTGCTTGCACTGTTGTTTCAGCGCGGAGAGTAAGACAGCCGGTGAAATTACTGGCACTTGAGGTATCCCATTTTTAACCCCCGACGCAAAAAAAGGGGTGTTATAAGTTTGACCGCTATGTGTGTCTGTGTGTCTGTGTGTCTGTCTGTGTGTCTGTGTGTCTGTCTGTCTGTCTGTGGCACCGTAGCTCTTAAGCGGGTGGACCGATTTGAATGCGGTTTTTTTTATTTGAAAGCTGGTTTTCTAGCGATGGTTCTTAGACATGTTTTATCAAAACCGGTTCAGCCGTTTCAAGATCATCAGCTTTTTTGTTCGCTGCGGTAGGAATCTTAGACGCATAATGGGTATTTACTTTACTTTGAAGCATATTTGGGACGTAAAATTTGAAACACCAATGTATGCTATATGACTATGCAAGATTATGCAGTTCTCGGCCTGATGCTGCAGCCAGAACACCAGTAGGTACACTCTTGATAAAACCATAGCAGATATATCGTGTTTGGATTCGTTTCGATCAGTTTTTGATTCTACATACAATGCAATGGTGGCAACAGGATGAGCTGATGCTGCAGCCAGGATATCCAGCACACTAGAAGACTATAAAAAATAATAGCACATATGTCGTGTTTGGATTCGTTTTGATCAGTAATTGATTCTACATACAATGCATTGGTGGCAACATGACGAGCTGATGCTGCAGCCAGGATATTCAACACACTAGTACACTTTTTAAAAAATAATATACCAAAGTTTAAAAAACATGAAATAAAAAAAACTAAAATTAAAAATTTTAAAAACCCCCGACAAAAAAAAACGCTAGAAAAAATAAAAAAAAAAAAACAAAAAAAAGGCGCCAGAATAGGACAACTAAAAAGTAAAAAATAATTATGCACTGCCTAGCTGTTGCCTGCGACTTCATCTGCGAAGAATTCGTTTATCCCTATCCCGCGGGGACTATACTGATTTCCCGCAAAATTAGTCTAAGTTAATTTAGTACAAGTACCTAGTAATATTTTTTTATCTAAGCGTCGTCGATGTCGGGGGACCGCTAAGGTAAATACTTTAAAAAATACAACATATGTACTTTAGTTTCCTGTTAACCTTAGCGGTCCCCCGACACCGACGACGCTTAGATGAAAAAAATATTACTAGGTACTTGTACTAAATTAACTTAGACTAATTTTGCGGGAAATCAGTATAGTCCCCGCGGGATAGGGATAAATGAATTCTTCGCAGATGAAGTCGCAGGCAACAGCTAGGCAGTGCATAATTATTTTTTACTTTTTAGTTGTCCTTTTCTGGCGCCTTTTTTTTGTTTTTTTTTATTTTATTTTTTCTAGCGTTTTTAGACTTCTAGGTTGGCAACGCATCTGCAATTTCCCTGGTGTTGCAGGTGTCTATCAGGAGACCCACTAGCGCGTTTGCCATCCAATCTAATAAAAAAAAATACTTAATATATTTTCTAATATACTAAATCCATACTAATATTTTAAATGCGAAAGTGTGTTTGTGTGTTTGTCCGTCTTTCACGCCGTAACGGAGCGACGGGTCGACGTGATTTTCGGCATAGAGATAGTTTATGAGCCCGAGAGTGACATAGGCTACTTTTTATCCCGGAAAAATACACAGTTCCCAAGGGAAAAGCGCGCGATAACCGAATATCACGCGGGCGGAGCCGCGGGCAAAAGCTAGTATATAAAATACATTTAATTCTATTATCAGACTGTTTAAGATCTTTTCGAGTTCGGATCTTCTACTATTTTCTGAATGAGAGGTGTGGAAAAAGCATTGTTTGACTAACACAATCCTTGCGTTCACTTGGACGAAATCAATGTCACAAATACGTGATTATATGTAGGAGCAGCAGTCGGTGTCCTTTCAGAGGTTTATCGTGGATGCAATAAAATGAAGACGGATGATTTCTCAGATGAATTAGGGTTTATTCGTTTACAGCACACGGCAACAAAAACAAGCAGTGAGTTGACGGGCGGAAAACGAGATCCCATGGTGTTGTCATAACACAAAAAGTCATAAGGCATGCCATGCAATAGAGTTAATGCATAATCTACATGCCCATTCAATATCAATCTTAGCAATAATTTACTCGCCGGATTTAGTTCCTTCAGATAATTATCCCCATCCAATCTTCAAACAAACTTCAAACTTTTAATACACTAGACAAGCACTAGACTTATTTTATCGACCGCAGCGGCGATTCTTTTATTTCTTTGATGGAATATGGAAGAAGGAGACGATGTGAACGACGTGCATTGACCTTCATGGAGATATGTAGAATGGCTCAGAACTTTTTAATTCACCCTCGTATATCATGAATAAAATCTTAATAAAATAGAGTTTATCATTATTTTCAGATGACGATACACAATACGAGGAGCCGAAAATATTGAAAAATAATCCTGTAGTTACCGCAACGCTAGGTTCCCCTTTAACCCTTACATGCGAGTAAGTTAATCTTATATTACTTATATACTTATATGGAACAAAATTGCGATCCAATATATGTATGAAAAATAAAAACAAAGGAAGAACGATACGTATCAACTACTCGTGCTTTGTTTAGTGAATGAGTTTTTGATATCCTGTTTTTATCCATGTTTGCGTGGTACATGTTTAAGATTATGTTTAAAATTTGTGTCTACTTGTGAGATCCTATAATTGGATTTATTGGTACTATAAAATAAGTTTATTCCGTAAGTTATAGCTGTTGGTTTTCCAAAAATAAATAAATAAATAAATATCTCGGTAATGTGTTCCCGTGGAATATTTTAAGTTTAAACAAGAATAGAGGGCGCTTGCATCGAGATTGACGCCTCAACATTTGGTCCTTCGAGCCGGATTTATACCCAGCGACCACCGAAGGAGGTCAATTAGCGATCAAGCAGTGTGCACACAGCAAGATCAAAGGACAGCGCAGGCGATACGTGGCGGATTTGCAAGTATTGTATCAGGCCCAACTGTGCAACAACAATCGAAACTTCATGAACCACGCAGACTAAAAGCAGCGGATTTGCAAATGTTCATACTCAGATCAGGCCAAGTTTAACTGCGTGGCACAAACGGTCGCCATAAGTTAATTAACGAAGGGTGATTCGTAAGCAGAAAGTGCCTATTTGCAGGAGTGTAGTACCCCAAAGGGCCCACCTACGGAAACAAACCACAGTTTTTCAAGAAATCTACAACAAGAAAAATTAATTAGTTCATCATCAAGCAGTCGTCGTCTGCAATCATTATTACAATACCTATGTGAGCACCGAGGAAGGCAACTATTAATTAATTGTGAGTTCGTTCCGATTTTTCACTTTGTGTTCGTTCCCAGTTGCATTTAACGTTTAATATAATTGATTTCCTATAGTACATGGAATTGATGCTTTTTACCTTGCATCAAATGAGGTAGTTCTAATTTTTATATGAGTTGGTAGTGGTGAAATTGGTTATGTCAAATCCAAGTTTTCCACCTCGAAATCCTTCCGGATCATTGTTAAATACTTGAAAATTCATTAATCTTTTTTAGTTTTTTTTCGTTTTTGTCAATTTTTACTACCAAGGACTCACGTTACGGCAAAAATCACTACGGACAATTTTAATTACACTAAATTTTCAGTCAAATAAGATTAATTTGATTACGGTCGGTCAAATAGCCATATCATGGCTATTTAAATGTTTGCGCAGTTTCCAAAAAAGGAAATATTACAGTTTTTTTAGTTTTCATCATTTTTTACCCCTAAAGAGTGGGTTTATGCGAAAAGTTACTGTGTAATTATTAAAGTCCACTAAATTATTAAGAAAATGAGACCAATTTTGTCAACTTACACCTGATAGTTCCTGAGACACAGCTGTTCAAAGTGGTTGAGGTGGTAAACAATTGTGTACTAGAAGGGTTTGCAAAATGAAGTAGGCCCTGTTAGTGAATTAAGCATAATTATAATTATAATTTTTTCTACTCCAATACTGTTATCTGTGACTTACTTAATCACCAACGCTAATATAAGAACATAATTAACAAGACTCTGGCAAAATCTATAGTCTATTCCCCATAACAGCACTGTATCGTAATGTTGCTAAAACGATACTGCGGCCACTTACTTTTTTTTTAATTCGTCCGTTTTGACAAGCTAAAGTGCAGCCACTTACTTGGTTTTAATATAGAACAAAAATTTTCCGAACATGATTCATAGCTGCCAACATAAGTAACACATATTTTTTTCAAAATAGTCGCTAGCAAGTTACGTCAATTAAAAACAAAGTTCACCATAGACAACTTTTGACATTTAAACATTTTCCCGCCATTATTGTTTGCCTTAATATTTTAGTATGAGTAAAGTTTTAAAAGATAGAAACTAGTGATTTTTAGCAAGTTTACGTGAAACTTATTAAACATGGATGCAGATGAAAATATTATTTCTACGCCCGAAGAAATATCCGCAGCAGCCCAAGTAGTGACTGAAAGTTTGTTGCCTTCTAAATCACGGCACCTATATGACAAATCCTACAAAAATTTAATGTCGTGGAGAAGAACACCAGACCTCGTCATTTTCGGAGAATGTATTACTAGCGTATTTCCAAAATTTTATTGGAAAATTTGAGCCATCTTCACTATGTGGGTGGAATATTCCAAATTAAAGTCGTCGCTTAGTATATACCACCAAACTAACATATCAAAATATTATTGAAACGAAGATCTGAAGGTTTTGATGCAAAGAAAGCGAAAACTTTTTCTCCGGACGACTTAAGGAAATTCATCGATGAAGCACCAGATCAAATCTATCTTTTCAACAAGGTACGTAATTGTTTAAAAAATATTTTTGAGCGAGAGATGTATTTACTACGAGTATTTATTTGATAAATATTGCAGTTTTTCCTGTGTAAGCAAAGTTTGTATTTAATTTGATTACAATAATCTTCCAATTTCTTTTTTTGTTACAGGTTGCGGTAATATTTGGGATCATGGGCGCTTGACAAGAGCTGCATAATTTAAAAATAGATGCCCATGATACGCTGGTAGTACATGTGATGAACACGAAAAACAGAATCGATCGGACTCTTTTATTATATTAAATTTTTCTTTCTCTAATTTTATGTTTTATTTATTAAGTAGGTAGTCGTAGAAAAAGTATTGTATGCAACATTGTATAAATAAGTCAAAAAAAGCTCGTGGCGTTTTTTCTTACGATGTTCGCTTCGCTCACATCGTAACTTACGCCACTCACATTTTTTGACCCCTATTATACAACTGTTGCATAAAATACTATTATGTACAGCACACTTAAGGAAATGGTTAATACACGCATTCTTTGTGCATTTTTGATGGACCAGGTTCGTCCTCTAAATTTACGACATGCCTTTTGGGGGTAGCTTTCTGAGGTAGAATTTCTTCATCCAACTGCTCAGGAAGGTCAAAATTGTCATTTGATGATGGGTCGTCAATAAATGGTCCATCAATGTCGTCACACATTACTTAGAAGACCTGATATATTCTCACAAGACTTGCCAGTGTAGTAGCTGCAAACAGCCGAGCATTTAAGTCCTGCTTTCCTGCAACCACAACTACTGGTACAACCTTTCTTGCAGTTACAAGATATCATATTTAGCAGAGCTTGAGGAGCAGGTGGTGCCATCATCTGTTCATGTTGGTCTTAGCTGCCGCCCTTGTGAACAACTGGAAGCGAAGATCGTTACGATTTTTCGATTCTTTGTTGCCTCTATAAAGTGGGAAAAGGAGGAAGGTCTCTCCTGCGTCGGCAACTTGCTCAGGTGTGGCATTGGAGCTTAAGAATACAGAGGTATTTGTTCGAAGCGTGGTTGTTTTTTTATCGTCGATAGAAACTTTTTTTTCCTTGGCCAAAAAGTGCTGATTTTATATCACAACCGCTAAAAAACTGTAAATTACTTAATAATTATTATCTAATTATGAT
Source organism: Choristoneura rosaceana (assembly GCA_037349165.1). Lineage (NCBI taxonomy): Eukaryota > Metazoa > Arthropoda > Insecta > Lepidoptera > Tortricidae > Choristoneura > Choristoneura rosaceana. The sequence goes on along the minus strand of JAZBNJ010000006.1, from coordinate 3,149,861 downwards.
CATCATCCCAGCCTGTATACGTCCCACTGCTGGGCACAGGGTATTATCCTAACGATTGTTTACTTATCTGAACCACTTTGAACAACTGTGTCTCAGGAACTATCAGGTGTAAGTTGACATAATTGATCTAATTTTGTTGGTAATTTAGTGGACTTTAATCACTACATAATAATTTTTCGCATAAGCTCTTAAGGGGTAAAAATTGTCGAACACTAAAAAAACTGTAATATTTCATTTTTTAGAATTTTTGCAAACTTTTGTATAGCTGTATCATAGAAACTATTTCACCTACCAAAATCAAATTAATCTCATTTGATTGGAAATTTAGTCTACCTACTTAAAATTGTCCTTAGTGACTTTTGCCGTAACGTAAGTCCTTGGTAGTAAAAATTTACGAAAACGGAAAAAACTAAAAATTTTAATTACATTTCAAGTATTTAACAATGATCCGGAAAGCTTTCGGGGTGGAAAACTTGGATTTGTCGTAACCCATTTCACCACTACCAACTCATGTAAAAATCAGAACTACCTCATTTGATTTAAGGCAACACTTCTTTTTCGGTACGATTTCCATGTACTACTAGCCATTCTCATCATTAAAGTCATTCGTCAATAGATACGAGTACCTCCACGGGTAGAATCATATAACTTTGGAATGTCCCAAATTCAAATCGGTAGCACATAGAACTGCGATGCCGACTTGTGCTAATCGTCTGACCTACATAGCTTAAGTTTAATGTACCCACTTTATTTATTTTTATATTTCAAGTCGATATCTGCTACTGTACGCTAATTATTTTTTGTAAATGTAGTGTTTCTCATGTAAGTGAATTGCTATAATTCTTTATGAGAATAAAGTCCTTTAACCAGAATCGTTTAGGTACGATCTAACAAAATTTCTGAAGAGAAGTATATTATAAATAAATATATTAATAAATTAATAAATAAATAAATTAATAAAATTAAATATAATTCAATATATTAATAAATTATTAATTAATAAATATATTATAAATGAAGAATAATAATAATAATAATAAATAATTAAATTTACTCTTTATTAGTTCTTCTTTGTACTAAAATTTAAGGTAATTTCACGTAACTTAGTCGCAACAATTTTTAGTGCTTAATTCTGTACCTAAGCACAAAATCTAATTGCCTATCAATCAATTTACATTTGATTCGTGTTTGGGTTTCATTTGCAAGTGGCTAATATTTAATTTAATTTCTGTGCATAAAGACGATTTACGGTGCTTTCAAGCAGCGCAGCAGTGTCGTCACAAAACAAGTAATCTATTGTGGTGTCGAACTGTGTCAGGTTAGGCTTCATAGATTGCGTGGCTGGAAGCGAGCGCAGAGTCGTGCACGATGTCCGCGCATGCACAGCGACCAGCGCGCATTCCTCCGCCTTGAGAACAAAAGTCATCCCGGCGCATGTTTACTTGTTTCCTCGCATTTTGCCTACTTTTTGCATTTATAATATTATAAGTATTATTTGATTTAACTATCGCTTCACTTCACTTCGCGAAGTACCTATTACTTACTTGCATTTTCATTCTTAGTACATGATTGCTTAGTACTAAGTATATAATGGAAATGGAACTCAAAAGCTTAATTAGAGAGCGAGCTTTGTACAAATCCAAACTTACACAATTTAAACCATATTTAGAAGTCGTTCAAAGTTGCGAATCACTTAATAACCTACAACTCAAAGAAATTAATATTCGTTTATCTAAATTCGAGGAACTTTATGTATATTTCGACAGGACGCAGTCTGTCATAGAACATCTGTCTGAAATTCCAGACGACTACAAAACTCCAGAAGAGACAAATATGACACAAGGATGGCCGGCGCCTCAACCTTGGCGAGATGGTGGTTGTGAAGGACGACCGCCGGCCCCCCAACCGCCGGCTGCTCGGCCGCGTCACCGGCCTGCCCCTGGCGCCGACGGCGGCGTGCCACGCGTCGCCGACGTGTACACCACCTCCGGGACTCTACGAAGAGCCTTTAATCGACTCTGCCCACTGCCGATTTCGGAAACTTCCGTTCCCAAGGGGGGAGCATGTTAACGCCGTATAAACTGCAAGCAAAGCGCTCGGGCATGCGACAAACACCGAGCGCCTCACTCGCTTTTACGACGTCGTACCTATCGCCTCAACAGTTACGATAGTAACATATAATATCATTGCCTCAACATGTTTTCAAATTGTTATACCGTAACATTTTCCGGCCAAGTCATTATACATAGTTGGTTAGTAGGCCTGTCTATTGTATTTTTCACCTATGATGAGTTACGTGACGTTTCGAGTTTGTCAGTTTTAGAGATGTACTCGTACCATTAGTGCCTATTTTTGGAGAAGTTGCATTATATTTTAAAAACTAGCTTTTGCCCGCGGCTTCACCCGCGTTAAATTTGGGGTAACAGAGATTTACTTTCTACGATATTTATTTTCGTGTTTTAATTTGATTTTTCGGAGGGTTATATTCGCAAATTTTCGAATTTAAAAATCGACTTTGAAGCCTTGTTTCACATCTTCAGGTCAGAGGTATAATTTTAGAAAACCTACTTGTTTCTTTTGCCCGCGACTTCGTACCTGTGCGACATAGGATTCCCGTGGGATAAAAATAAGTGAGTTCAATAGAAAACCACACTGTCCGCGATTGAATTGAAACAGGCTTCTATTATTTAGGGTATCGATTTTTAAAAAGCTGTTGTTTCAGAGATTACCCCCAATAAACAAAGAAACAGACAAAGTTTAAAATTTTTTTCTTCTTTCTTTCTTTCTAATCAGTTGATTGGTTTGGCGTAGGTACTAATGTGTCCTAACCGTTAAGGAGTTATACCTTCCAACATCAGCTCACCTGAGTAACCAGAATGAAAACAACTAAACCTGCATATTAGGTATAATATTAAAAAAAAAACCTCAACTCCTAACCGTTATGGAGTTTTACCTTCCATCATCAGCTCATCAACATGAGATAATGTCTATCAGACGCAAATACTGAGAAAATATATGAAAAACGTAATGCGTCCCTATACAATTTGAAGTTTACCCTCGATTTCCCTGAGATCCCGTCATCAGATCCTAATTGTGGACAGTGGACCACCTTAGGAGTATACTCTTTCGAATAAATAAAATATTTTTAAAATAAATAAGAAAGAAAAAGAAAAGTCCCAATTTTCCCGTTCCCGTTAATAATTTTCGGGAAATTCTCTCTCAACGCTCCCCTACACTCCCTAAGGAACCCACTTGCCAAATTTCAGCTTTCTACGACCAGTAAAACGAAAAATCCCGTTTTTTCCCGTTCCCGTGGAAATTTCGAAAACTCCACTCTCAATGCTCCTCTACACTCCCCAAGCAATCTACATGCCATTTTCAGCTTTCTGCATCCATTAAGCGAAAAATCCCGTTTTTTTTCCCTTTCCCGTAGGAATTTCTACACTCCTCAAGCAACCTACATGCCAAATTTCAGCTTTCTACGACCAGAAAAACGAAAAAATCCCGTTTTTTCCCGTTCCCGTCAGAATTTCGGGAAATCCTTTTGTAATAGACCCCTAGACCCCCCAAGGAACCTAAATAGGTACTAAATTTCAGTTAAAACGATAAAACCATCCCGTTTAACTGAATATAAATCCCGTTTTCTCCTTATCACGTGAGAATTTCAAAAATCCTTAAAATAGTTTTTTACTATTATAATTACCTACTTCTATGCCAAATTTGAAGAGTCTAGTAATTTTATTATTGTTCATGGGATTCCGTTGAACTGAATATATAAATCCCGTTTTTTTCTTATCCCGTGGGAATTTCCAAAAATCCTGAAATTGATGTTTTTATTAATGTAATACCTACTTGTGTAACAAATTTGAAGAGTCTAGTTATTATTGTAACTGAGATAGGGTCACTCAGAATCGAATATATAAATCTTGATTTTTCCCGTTCCCGTGGGAATTTTCAAAAATCCTTCCTTAGTGGATGCCTAGATTGTATAAGGTATCTATGTGCAAAATTTCAAGTCTCTAGGTCCAGTGGTTTGGGCTGTGCGTTGATATATCAGTCAGTCAGTCAGTCAGTCAGTCAGTCAGGACTTTGAATTTTATATATATAGATAATATTTTTCCAGTTTTCCGCCCACGGCTTCATTCGCGTGGACCGTGTAAAGTCTGGTTACATCGACTAATAGAGATCGTTATCAGCGTGCAGTTTCCATAGCAAAGTATGGTCGGCAAACAAATAAATTATAAGCCTACCTAGCATAATACATATGGAATAGAAAGTATTGCATGTGCTTATCAATATGTTTAAATAAAATAAAACATACAAATATTTCTTTATTCACCGGTTGCAGAAGAAATTATAAAGAAAGTTGCAGAAGAAATATCTGAATCATCGGCGACCAATTCATCTTGCAACCTGTCTATCCGAACGAAACGCTCACAGTCCTGTAGTCCTGTATACTCGTAATATTTTTTTGTTTTTTCAACCACTCGCCAGTTACATGTTGGCACGTATCCTCCAGCAACTTCAGCATTTTGTAAGTCGTAAATGGTGGTGAAGTATAATATTTTAAACTTTCGTGATTCTCATTCATATAGTTAAAATACCAAAACGGGACTTATCACGCCATTTTTACAAGTAATATTTACCTCGACGTTTCGGCAACGTTTCAGTTGCCGTGGTCACGAGTAGACTGAAGTATGAGGTGTCAAGTCCGCCTGGCAGCGCGAGTACTTCGAACTACCCGCACTTGATCATTAATAGTACCGGCACTCGTATTACGAACTACCCGCACTTGGTCATTTTTATTAGTCACCCTATTACACCGACACAACACTAACAACGTCCGATCGTCCCTTGTTTTCTACAAGTGGAATGAGTGAAACTAGAGGTACGAGTACACGCTGGTACAGTAGATATTATAGGGATAATAATGATTTCCTCGAAAAAAAAATTAAGGATAAGACAATAAGTAAATGTGAGCTAATATTGACAAATTATACTTGCAGTGTTATTAAAGGTGACAAACCCATAACCATAGTGTGGGAATTCTCAAGTGACGAGGAGGGTTCGTATATCCAGTTACAGGAGAGCGAAGAACCAAATTTGATATTCTCAGCTGTACAACCAAAAGATATTGGCAATTACACTTGCTTGGCGATGAATGATTTTGGCGAGGACGAGTTTACTATGGAACTGAAGATTGGTAAATATATAATAAAATATAAGTATGTTTAAAACTAAAACCGAATAGCAGCAAGAATTTGTAGTCTAAAAAGTATGAAACAAAATAGTAGGTATATTATTGCGAAGGTTGGGAAATAGCAATTCGTGGACGAGTAGAGTTAGTCGTCAATAAATACGAATCCACGAATTGCTATTTCCGCTGAGGCATATAAAGTGATTATCTCTAATAATCCGAGGAAATAAAGGAAAATTGTTCAAACATTAAATTACTTAAATGCTTGAGCACGGTTTTAAAATTAAATGTTTTTACCCGTATACTTTCCTGCGATAATTGTGTTGTTTTTACCCGACTGCAAGGAGAGGTATTGTTTTTTACAAGCTTTTATTTAACTTTCCCTGTAGGTATGTTTATTTGTTAATTTATTTGGGTCAAATCTTGCAAGTTAAATTTGACCCACTTCCAGTGATCGAATTGACTTGAAATTTGGCATACTTACGTTAATTAATCTGGTGACAATGCAATAATCTGATAGTGACATCCTGGTGGTCCATGCCGGCACGTCTCTGCAGGATGGAATTCCTCAATGGTTCATGAGATCGACTTGAAATTTAATACGAAAATGTAGTTTAGATGACAATGCACGTACAGTCAACAAAAAGTATAGTCTGCGAAAAAAGCTTGTATTAAAAATGTTTTTTTTTAACAAAAACGTTATTTATTTAAGTATACGATATGAGCCTTAATGCCATTTCGTTAGAAATGATTAGTAACAATTAAAATAATGTTGAGGGGCGCAGTTCTAACCTAACCTAACCTACTTTTTTGATAGCAGTCCGTTTTCTGTGGGGGACGTAGTCTAACCTCATCTACTTTAGCGTTTCTGTGGAAGACGCAGTTCTAACATAAGCTACTTTTCTGGTAGCAGTTGGTTTTTGTGGTTGGTTTGTGCGAAATGTCATTTTGAACAAACATTTTTTTGGAATACAATATTTGACAATATAAAACGTTTGCTTAATAAACGTTTGTCGTAATAAAATTTGACTAACTAAAATTATGCCAAATGATAATTTGATCAAATGAATAAAATGCGAAATGTAAATATGCCAAAGATTCATTTGGGAAATGAAACTATTGCGATAAGTTTTTTGGGAAGTAAAATTTGGCGAAAAATATTTTGGCGAAACGGCAGTACACCGTGCGCGTTATGTGCGTGGTTGGGTGCCGACCTGTGGTGCCGACCAGCGACCGTTGGCTGTCTAAGCAATATGTGGCTGGAGTTACACCACACATACATACACCTTTATGCCCCTAATCATAAGGTCGATCTATAGGTACTTAAATATTTTTGATGTTAAATCTATGCCCTTGAATGTACTATAAGCTGCAAAAGTCCATGGTCAACTCCCAAACATAATCGTCTGACGCGAGAACCGGCGCCATCTGTATTTGAAGTGCATTAGCGATTATTTACTTATTTACTAATTTAGTTAGTTTACTAAGATCTCACTAGATGGCGTTACCAGTAACCAGAAACTTTAAAAAAGAAAATTTTATCTTCACATTAGAAATAGATATTTCGCTTCCGTAGTAAATAAATTATGTCCCTGCCTGGGTGGGACACTGTGGAATGCTACCGCGAAGCGGGTAACGACATTTTCTGTCTCTTTCGTACTTGTGCTTATCGTTCAAATATTCCAACGATAAATTCTGATATATTATATTTAATATTGTATTGATTGTGTCCGTTTGCAGTAACAGATAAGCGATTTGCCTGTATATCCCGATTTCTATAAAGAAGACCGTATTAAGATAACGTTTTTTACAATCATTTCATTTTTAGGTGACGATAAAAGACCTCCAAAAATTGACAAACGTCAAAATGAGGTTGAAGTTGATATTGGAGCCAAGTTGGAATTAAATTGCGAGTAAGTAATGTCAAAAAGCTCGTACCTATTGCTCGATGAAGTGGTCAGCGAGCCGGAAGAGGCAGCGTAGGTAGGCTCTCCACTGCCGACTGGACTAGCCTGGTGAAGGTCGCAGGAGTCCGGTGGACATGGGCGGCGTAGGACCAGTCATTGTGGAGTTTTAGGGAAGGTTGCTACGTCCAGCAGTGGACGTCTTGGACGATGGAGTTGGTGACGGGTGCCCAGCCCATCAATCAGTAAGTAAGTATAAAAAATTTTTGTCCAAAACAAAAGTTTAAGTAAATCACGTTTAACTAATAACTATTGCCTAACTGTTCGACAGCATGAAGCTTAGGTATGGCAAATGGAATGACACTCCTTTAGCTAGCTTTAACACCTTTTGTCACAGTGTTCGTAAGAAATGAGATAAGTACGTTTATTGTTATAAACATGTACAGTTGCGATAGTATTTTTGAGTTGCGAAAAATTTGGTTTCAAGTCCACGGGATCGTATCTTTTGAATGGGTATATTTAATTTTCTATAAAATTCCTCTGAAGCGAAACCTAAGAAAACTTGATCAATTGCGCTTCTGAGAAAACGCGAACATGATGAAACTCGAAGAGGATGGATGGCGAATTTGAAGCAATGGGAATGTAATGATAATTAAATGAGAAATAGAAAACGTCGCGAAACCCTTCTTTTTATAAGGATAGAAGAAGATTACCTAGTATCAATGGGATAGCAGAATGACCCAGATTAACACCTTTATGCTCTTTTTTTGGGAGGTGTTTGACCACAGTGATGATCAGGAGTCAGGATGCGGTTTGCAAATTTTTCAAATGTACCTATAAACCCCATCACCCTGGGAGCTCAGTCTGATTCTATTTAAAATACAAATCAATTACACTTTTACTATGTCAATACTTACTGTCATTTTACAGACTTCTTGAAGGTGCATCAAAAGCAACAAAAATATTCTGGAGATTCAACAGCAAACGACCGCAAGCTTTCAGAAAAATTGCGAATAATTCTCCGGTTCAAAATAAACTTATAATACATTCAGTAACAAAAAATAATTATGGATACTACCAGTGTGTGGTGCGAAACGGAAAAAAACGAGATGAGCATATTATTACAGTCACCATTAAAGGTAAAAATTAAAATAGGTAGTTTAACACTGGCTTCTACCCGCGATTAGATTTGGGTTGATTTCATTTCTATTTATTCATTTATTCGGGGCGCCAACAGCTACACACCATTACATTACTACATTAATAAAACTTGTTTCAACCAGGGTACCCCGTATGACCAAGTCATCTACCAAATATAAAAAAAAGATAGTATAGTATGGATACTATATGTATACAACACACATACGCTATCGTTGTTTTGTGTTTTTGTGGAGTCACAGTGCAAGTTAAAACTTGTATTAGTTTGTATGTACTGTATTTGTTGTATGTGTAGCATTCTTTTGTTTACAAATAAAAAAAAATACTTACTTTACTTAACTGACTACAAAAAACCATGAAAATAATTTTCTGCTAGTTTGAAGTCGGTGTCTCTGCACGAGCCAGCAGGAGTGACCCTATTCGTACGAGGGCTGACTTTTAAGTTGTCGTTTGGAAAAACTAAAGACAACTTAAGAGTTAAATGGTAAGTATTTATTGGTATTAAATGTTATAAAGTGTGTGGGCAGCTGCAGCAGTTGTTCTCAGCGAACAAGCTCATCATGAACCTCACCAAGTCAAACATCATGCTGTTCTCGGGTAGGGGTATCGTATCACCGCCATCGATTGGATGCCCCATACCGCTATGCCAGCAGTGTAGGTTCCTGGGCTTCACCCTAGATCCAAATTTGAATTGGAAGAATCATATTGACTCCCTATGTAGCAGGTTAAGCAGTGCAGTCTACGCTCTGCGCAAATTAAAGCCCATTCTGGCAGATGGTGCACTAAAGCAAGCATACTTTGCGTATTTCCACTCGTTGCTTTCGTATGGCACCATACTATGGGGAAACTCCACGGACTGTGAGCGTGTTATGGTTCTGCAGAAGCGGGCGGTGCGGGTTATTGCAGGTATCAGCCAAAGACAATCGTGCAAAAAAATATTCACAGAACTTGGTATCATGACCCTGTCTTCGCTGTATTTGTTTCAAGTTATTACGTATACGCGCACAAACATATCTAGCTTCAGTCGAATGGGCGTAGCTGGTAAGACCACTCGCAGAACGGGCCGCTTACGGGCAGTCCCTCATAGAATGGCATTAGCGGGAAAAAACCCGCGCGTTATCGGCCCCAAGTACTATGAACACCTACCCTCAGACCTAAAAAGCGAAAAGAACGATGAAACGTTTAGCCGTCGACTAAAAGACCTTTTGTTAGATAAAGCGTTTTATTCAGTAAATGAATTCATAAATCTGAAATTTTAATTATTTTATTTAAATTGTTATTATTATTTCTTGTTTTTATTTTTATTGTTTTATACTGACATTTGAATTGTTCCTTGACATTTTGGCCATTATTCTTTTTTAATGTAATTTTATTGTGTTTTCATTGTTTTCAATCTGACGATCCCTTCAGGAGAACCAGTCTTATTGTAATTGTTTTTATCAAATATTGTATTGCTAAGAACTTTATTTTATTAATTATTACTAATCTTATTACATTTGACGATTTCAATACAAATTCTTATAACTGACATTTATGTAAATTATAATGTAATGATGTATTGAATGAATAAATAAACTAAACTTAACTAAACTACACTATTATTTTTCAAAGTAATCATCGTGATATGTAATACACTTTCTCATTCGATCGAACCAGTTTTCGAAACATTTATTCTCCAAAATGGCCGTTACGTATACCTCAACCGCTTCTTCAGGCGTCCGGTACCGTTGACCACGAAGTCGTTGCTTGATTTTTGGAAAAGTGAAGAAATCATTAAGGCTTAAGTCTGGGCTGTACGGCGGGTGTTCGGATTTTCGACGTTTTGCTCTTTTAAAAACGGAATTGTCTGCCGGGCGGTGTGCGAGCTCGCAGTATCGTGGTGCAGTGCTATACGACGTCTTGGGTTATTTTTTCGGATTTCGCTATTTGTTTACCACCACCACCATTTACCAATACCACTGTTTGTTTACCTGAAGTTTTCGTTCAGGTAAACAAATAGTGGTATAACAGTCAGCATCAACTGTTTACGGTCTTCGAGCACGATGGTGGCAACGTGAGCATTTTTCGGTACAAACGTAACCATTTTTTCGAAGTGCTTCGTGAGCGTATTACTTTGGTCGGTATTGGCTCATCTTGGCACACCCGAACAGTCAACCGCTGTTTAGAATCCGGCTCGTAGGCATATATCCAAGATTCGTCACCACTGATAATGTCATAAACGTGTTTAAGTTTCCTCGGTTGAATTACCGCTGAGTTTTTAAGTAAATGTGGTATCCAGCGTGAGATCATTTTTTTTACGCCTGAGTGATCATTCAAAATATTTTGAACACTGGTCCTAGAAATGCTTAATGAAGCTTCTATCTCACGGTATGTCGCATGGCGATCACCGACGATCAGTTGCCATACAGCATCAATGTTAAATGATATTGTTACGGATAACTCACGTCTTAAATCGAGTTTAGCTCGACATGTTCCGGGTTATTTCGAAACCCTTCATCACTGGAGCACGCGACTCGGCGGCTGCCGCAACACGCGCACTACGCACCACCGCTCTGCTCACGCGACTGTCCGACGAAACCAACACAGGCGCACAACTACCCACATTTTTACCGTCATTTTTATTGTTACTGTCAAATGTAGGGTAGCACACTACACTAACAACATCGCTCCGGAAAGGCACGTTCACACCAACCGATGACGCAGCACGAGTATTTAATACAGTTTTCCAACTTGGGGGTCCAACCACAATCCCGGTTAAAATTCGGATGAAGACTAATTTCAATGGCTTCACGCACTTTCCGCGGAATGAAAAACTTTTCTCTCGCAAGTACAGACACCTTATCAAATCGGATATAATGCGTCGAATCCGAATCCATTGAATGCTCGGCCACCGCGGATCCCCTGTCGTCCTGCTTTCTCATACTGCGTATATGCTCCGATAACCTAGTAGAAACGTTACGACCAGTCTCACCGATATAAATTTTGCCACACGAACACGGAATCATGTATACAAAGGAAAAGGATTCCGAAGGCAAGCTCATGTCTGCCGCCCCCAAAGTTAGCTCACACGCACTCATGTCATGCTCTGAAAGCGAGCGATACCGAGGACATGGTATTGCTTCCGTTCCCATAAGCTCTACGGGATCATCTTAGGAACTTCGACGTCGCGAGTCTGTGACTAGAAATTAAACTAAAAATATACAAGTTTAAAATCCATAAGCTTAACAATATACCTACAGCCTTAAATATAGCAAGGGGATATAATTATAAAGTCCCTGAGTTAATAATAAATTCCTAATCTAAATAATTCAGAGATCATTATAGTCTCTAAATGTCAAAGTAAACTAATTAAATTAATTACATTATACAATCTTCAGAGGTGTAAAAAGCCTCCAATATCAAAAAATAATAATAATTATTAAAATAAAGACATGGAGATGTATAAAGTCTCCAAATGTCAAACAAATAAATATTTTTACAATCTATGGAAGCGTTTTTTAACTATAATAACGTATGTCTTTCGTATACGGTATTAGCAAAACATTCTAAAGATAGGGGTGATTAGGTTATTCCAACATTATTTAACCAAATTCGCTACGAAACGGTATCCTCTTCTGAACCTGCACGCCAACGGAACCAGCGCAGCAGTAGACGTGACACGCTCCAGTCGCCCGTGGTTAAACGTGCGGATAATACCACAAGACGACACCCGTCAAGAGTAGATGGTAGATCAGGATGTGAGCAGGGGTATAGGTAGGACTGAAAAGAGAATTTTAATTAGCCCACAACAAGGAAAAAATACCCAAACTAACACGACCCTAGGCAACCACGGAATAAAGACTTACCCGATGAAAATCAGCAGTATCGGAGAAATCGTTAAAACGCCCCGTCGCACGGGCGTGCAGCAGAAAAGCAGCGGGAAAACGCTGAACAACTTGCGCCACAAGCCGGCCACACACAATTGGTAAAATCACTTGTACTGACACTGGTATCACTATGAGTACACCAAAGGAAAAACTGGTTGCAGAATAATTTAGAATAAAAATTCCAACTCGGACGAGAGCTCTCAGCTCCGCGCTATCCATGCGCTTAGGGCATGGATACCGGTATTCGGTTTTACCGAAAAACCGGGATACCGGACATTTTTTCCCCTTTTTTAATACCGGTATTAAAAATATACAAAACCGGTTTTTCGGTATTTTGACTTGTGTTTAAAATAGTAGTAGTCGACGTTAATTTCAAACAAGCAAGCACTTTTAATAATTTTTGTCTTCAGACTCACGGCTTTTGAAGTTACTTATCGCTTTATCTACTTTCAAATTTCAAATTTACACCACACAAGTTTGCTTTGTTTATTTGTAGCGTAGGCTAGGCGGTGTTTTGCCTTTTTGCAGAATTTTTTTTGGCCGAATATCACTTACCAACCACCATTTCGCCGACTTTTCTCAAAGTTGGACCTACCTAACTGGACCGTTTGTCTCAGGTATACATGGCCAATAGCTTCAGGTAGGTAGCGTCAGGTAGGTCTTCAGGTAGTCAATAGCTTCGAGCACAGAGCCCTCGCCTATTACGGGAGTTGGTGCAATATGGACATTAGTAAGACATGATTTTCGTTTTTTTCATGTTCATTTTTAGGCTAACTCATTCGGAAACTGCTGAGGTCAGCGAGCATAGCACTGAGGTCCTCCATGGTCTCAACTATGACTACAATGTCGTAGGCGAATCAAAGGCGAGTGAATTACCCGCCATTAATGTTGATTCCTTGTCCTCTCCAGTACAGAACCTTTAAAGCATCCTCAAGCATACGTTTAGTACCGTAGACCACATACTAGTACATATATGTGATCTAAAGTACTATAGCCTTTTCGGAAGCCGGCTTGTTCGGGAGAAGCGAGCGAGAAGATTTGTAATATATTAAATAACTTCTAAAATGGATCTATTCTTCACCAAGGGGTATTCTTCACCTTTTTTGAAGATGAGCACCACCACTATCTTCTGTTCCATGCTTTTTGCGTTCTCCTCCCTTGGTGGAGGACCCACCTTCAGGAGTTCGGCTGTAATTTCATCGTCACCCGGGGCTTTGTCATTCTTAAGCTGTTTGAGGGCCATACTAATCTCGTAGCGGGGACGTCCGGGGTGGCTTCGGTATAGTGTCGGGTTAATTAAACCGTCGGGTCTTTAGCTAAATTTTCGACGGGTGTTCGGGTAGTCGTGTTGCTATCCATAAAACCTCTCGACTTCCCCTAATAGCTCAGGTTTGGATGAATAATGATTCTGCCGTCGACGGTCTTCAATTTCATCAACCGGCTTTGACTAGCAGACAGATCCCTGGTAAACATCATAGAGCCCCTGTTACGCTCAATAGCCTCTTCGATACTATTGGTTTTAAATCGGCGTACATCGCCCTTCAGAGACTTTGAGATCTGCCTATTGAGCTGCCGATAGCGACAAGCGTCACCAGAGGATTGTAGTAGCATATCACACCTCACCTCCGTTAGCCTAAGGTCAAAGCGCGAGAGCCTCTTGGTTCTAGTATGGCGGGTTTTGAAGAACTAAGACCGTATAGAATGGACAGCTTCCACAAACCCGTCGTCAAAATTGTCCACGTCGCCATACCTAGACATTCGAAACGGTTTTGAATTTTGAGCTGAAAGCTCTCGGGATTTTGGAGCTGAGCAGGTTCTGGGCGGAGTGTAGATTTCATCAGTAGAGAACTTTCAAGCTTGAACTGGATAGGTAGGTATTCAATGAGCCTCGTACAAGCAAAATAATTATGCGAAAATTTGGTTGGGGACGAATAATCGGCGAAAAAATTTTCAGCGAACTATAGTTTTTATTTTAAAAGAGAAGTTTATTAAAAATCTTGCTTTACATTTATAGTGGTTATATTTTAACAAAACAACAGACTTATAAAGAAAGAAAGAAGAATAAGGGGAAAATACCGAAAAAATACCGAAATACCGGGATACCGGTTTCCAAAATTTGAATACCGGAATAATACCGGTATCGCCATAATACCCAATACCGCATAGCCCTACATGCGCTATCCGACATGAGATCAAAGAATTCAGGCCAAAAACAAAAACATCAGTCGAACCAACGAATCAATGAATTAAATTTTCAAATTACAAATCAGAAACCAAATCTTTAATACATAAGAGTTAACTGCCAGCACACAACCGGCCAGTAAAAATGCTTGGAAAATGAAAGAAAAGTTTGCAACACTAAACGTCCATGCAGCGATGTAATGCTGCAGTATGTACTGTGAAGCTACTGTGAGGACACCCATTATATACTATTACATTGAGCTCATTATCACTCCTACTGGCTCGTGCTGAGGCACCGAGTTCAAACTAGCAGAAAACTATTTTAATGGTTTTTTGTAGTCAGTTGAATTTTTTGATATAAATTTTGGTTTTGACGTTTTTTAGGGTTCCGTAGCCATGGCAAAAACGGAACCCTCATAGTTTCGCCATGTCAGTCTGTCTGTCCGTTCGTCCGCGGCTTTCCTCGGAGACTACCAATGCTCGAAATCTGTAATTTTGCACGAATTTAGATGTAAACCATGCCGACAAAACAGTATAATATTTTTTTTAAGTCGTTTTTAGAGTACCTCCCAAAGACGTAAAGTGGGGTAATTTTTTTTTCTTATCCAACTTTGTAGTGTGTGGTATCGTTGGACAGGTCTTTTCATTCAATCATTAGGGGGTTGCTAAAACGATTTTTCGATTCAGTGATTAATTGTTTGCAAAATATTCAACTTGATTATTGAGAAATTCGGATTTTGGTAATATTTTTACCTATCCCAGTGAAAAAAATTTATAGGAAGTGTTTAGCTTATTAACTAAAAAACATGTCCATTTGGACATTCAAAAATGATGAAATATATCCTAGCTGCTGCCCGCGACTTCGTCCGCGTCGAATAGTACTATATTTTGGGAAGTATTCAATTTTCTAAGGAGACTTATTCTGCAAATAATACACCTACAAACTTCTACGGCTTACTATCGTATTTGGCGCTTGGCGATCCCACGCTCTCGCACGACGTGTATTTTGCCCTACTAACATAAAAAGACGAATTATGTGAATTCTGGTCAATATCTCCTTACGTCCGTTAGCCATAGGTAATTAATTCTACTAAAGTATGAAAACATTTAAAATTTACTTTTTCTCTAATTTCGTATTGTAATTAATAAGTACCTGTCGAAGAAAAAGCAGTGTATGCAACGTTGTTTAAGTAAGTCAAAAAATGATCGTGGCTTTTTTTTATGATGCTCGCTAAAGCTCGTACGTCTCACGCCAGTTATCTTTTTTGAGCCCTGTTAATACAGCTGTTGCATAATAGCTATTTATGCAACTGTATCGTAATAGGGGTCCTTAAAACACGTGTGTGGTTTCATGAAACGAGGCGTAGCCGAGTTTCATAAAAGGGTCACATGAGTGTTTTAAGACCTAATTACGTACAGTTGCATACAATATTTTATCTATGTTCATACCTATATTAAATCCTCTATCATGTGTTCAAGAACCATTGATAATTACCTGCATTGCAACCAGAACTTATACTAGGACCTTCACTTTGCTGGTAAATTAATCGAGTCATTTCGTTCGCCGCATCTTAAATATCGGCCGGAGTCAAATTTTCTTCACATTCACTGATATCAGACATTTTTAAGCAAAAACAAAATTTTCCCACGAAAATTCGTACAGCAAAACGACAACGTATTCAATGGCGCTAAAACCCAGTACATCATTGCGCATGTGCGGCATGTGCGTTCATTCGCTAAAAATCGGGCGCACTACAGACAAGTGAAAATTGGTATCAAAACTTGGTGATATAAACTTTTTGGACTTGCCTTGTATCGTAATGATAAAAAAAACATTATGACATTATTTCGTTACAAGAAAAGTGTTATACCTAATGTGTTTTTTATATCTTGGTATTGTGTTTAAAGAAGTACTTATGTAAATATAAACTCGTTTTTTGAATTTTATAATTCGAATATTACAATATGAGAGTAGATAAAATACTATAACTGTGTTCTAGTTAACATTTTTTTCTCCCAACTGTTCTCCCCTGTTCCAAATGCACGCCCGACATCTTTCTTATTTGAACAGTTACGGTAGCTAGTCGCACTTCGGCTTTCATTATCATAAAAGCTGCGTTTATCGTGTATATTTATTTATATAATTTTTAACTTTGGCCGTATTGATATTTTTGTAGTAAACTGCAGGGCTACTCCGAAACTCGAAACTCGAAGTTCGTGTCGTGCAGTCCCTCTCGCTCTCGTATTAAATAGTACTTATAAGTGTCAGAGGAACCGCACGACACGAACTTCGAGTTTCGAGTTTCGGAGTAGCCCTGCTGGAACTGGGGCGAATGCCGCGCCACACTCTAGCAGTAATACATTAAACACAAGCAGACATTGTGCACACTGGCATTGGCACACTAAGCTGGCACTGGCACACTTGCCCTAGAACTTGAAGAAACGCCACGCCACGCACTATCACTAAATAGTACACATGTGTTCATGTTCAGCCGGAGTTTCAGTTTCGGCAAACTCCCTCCAGAGTCCAGACCAGAGCATAGGTACAATAAAAAATTAAATGAAAAAAATGAACACCATATCTATTTACGTTAATTATTTTCCAGATAATGCTAAGTCGCCTCCGGAAGTATACAAGTTGATTAAAACGGTGTATGTAAGACCATCTTCGTCAGTTAAGATATATTGCAGGTACGTAACAATTTTAATAACATCGGAATATTAGAAATGTTTCAACTGATTCTGATACTTAACTTGTACCAGAATCACACGACTACAATCCGTGAGCTCTTAGAAAAACCTTCGGGTTTCGGGGGTAATTGGAAGGATTCGTTAGTGCCTCTTTGATTTTGTAGCAATCCATCACGCGAAGAGTGCAATCGTTGTGTTTTCTTTGATTTACATAGAGACTGATGACATCGTGAAAATTACGCGAACCCGGTAGATGCAAGTGGCAAGTTGTCGTTCATTGTAGCGTTCTAAGGGGGAGGCATGCGTTCAGCAGTGGAAGTTTTCCGGCTGTTGATGATGAAATGCATAACCAACGTGAGTTGCCTCACATTACTATGGTTAAGCATATCCAATAGACTTCACCTTAGGTTGGAGGGAGTTAAAGGCGCCGCGCGACTGGTTTTCTTGGCCCTCTTAAAATGGCATCACCATGGAGTAAAATAGACTAGCATCGGTACTCCGATTTTGTGTTCAGACGGTACTTTACTCAGACACCGTAAAGGACCGGAGTGTCACCATAGCCACCACTCTCAATAAAGTAACAACTATCAAGAGAGCCGGTACGGCGAGGGTGGATAGACACGTCGAGGGGAAATGGGTTTCATGGTCGAGTTTAACACTCTACTTTTCACTTCGATGGCGAGAAAATGGAGTAGCAACAGTGAAAACATTGATTCACTTTCTATGTGCCTTTTATTTTTTATGCATTATTATAATAGTTACATTTTTAATATTTCCGATTTATTACGATTGATTTTTAGTTTTATATCAATTAAAAAATATTTAAAAATATATATAGTTTGTGGCTGTTGACACTTGATTACCTTGGTCTTAAGTTGGTATTAGACGAAGATTTTATTTTATGCACTAGAGCATAAAAAGTTATTTAATGTCATCTAGATACTGCATAAACACGAACTTGACGAGCATGAGAAGTGAAAATATGATGTTTATCTAGACGTGTGGCTTTTCTGCGACTTTTATCCCATTTTGCTATTCTACCGCATGACGGGTTGGTGGCTTTTCAACGGGTTTATTGTTACCTTAGACCGGGAGATGGTGATACAAAATATTAGGTCATTTGTACCAGTATGGCGGTGCTTTAGGGGTTTATATTACGGAATGATAAAAAAGAAAATGATGGTCATAGCGTCGGCCAAATCGCTTGGGCTTTAATCGAACGTGTTGGATAAAGAACGAGTCTCGAACGATTTGTTCCACAAAAATGCTTGTTTTCCGATAATCGATAAAACAAGAAATAGGCGGTAGCGTCATTACGCTACAACATTTCATACTTCTCCGGTTTGACATACAGCCCGCTGTACCGACGCGAATAAGTACTTAAATTAATTAAAAAAAAAACAAACATTTGTACCAGGCTAATTTTTGCGAAGCTAATCATCGTCAAGAAGCCATTCACAGAAATCAACTTGCCATACTTCTCCGACGGTTCCCAATGGTCGCTATACTCGTAGGAGTAATTTTTTTTGCGAAACAAAAATCTTTCTATGATCATAAATTAGAAGCCTGATAATGCAATACCAGTGGGATATGTACAATATTTTTTCAGAATTCTATGATTTTATTTGTACTTCGAATGATTTGTCACTCTTTTTTCTCAAAAATGATACTTAAAGTCGCCATTACACCTTCAAAAGGCTCCAGTAAGTTAATAATAGTCTACCTTTACTTGCCCGAATTTCATTTGCCTGAATTTCGAATTTATACTGTCATAATATTGTTTCTTATAAATTCATTTTCACTACTCATTGTTTACCATATTAATCAGATAACAGAATCTTTGTTTCTCATAATATTAATTTCAATAATTTTATATTTCATAATCATTGTAAGCCATAAGTATCACATGCAATAGTATCATTTAGACGTCAAGATGATATACTAATACCATACGACAAACATGCCTTTGAATTAGGTAAATTTTTATCACATAGATTAGGTTAGGTTAGGTTTTGCGATTGCAAATGCGACATTTGATTTGTGCGAGCGAGAAAAGCGAGCGATCAAGACAATTCGGAGCAGAAGTGACTTGTATAGGTTAGGTTCAGAAGGCTCGATGTTAGGTATTTTTTATAGCAGACCGAATAATAAAGATAATAGATAAATTAGTGATAGAAAAAAGTAATTTCAATCAATTATAATTCATAATCAAAATAAACACTATTCAGTATGGCGTTTGAATATTCTATTAAATAATATTATTGCACTTAATAATATAGAAAACAATACGTATTGCATTCGTATCATCATGACATAAAATTTTCGGGAAAATAAGAATATATCAAATACATTTTCTAGTCAACGAAACATTCGGGCAAATGATGTTTCGGGCATATGAACTTCAGGCAAATGAAATTATGACATATAACTTTCGGGAAAACAATATACAACCGTTAATAATGCCGGACGAAGATCACAAGTGTCCAGTAAGTACGATACAAATCTCATAACATCAACGTATAAGAATAATAATAATAAGACTTCAAGACTCAACATTCTTTATACGTGAGTGGGTACAAGTCGACAGCCAAGTCACACAACATTAACTATAATAATAAAGAAATCGCAGTAATCTTAGACTTGGCACGACTTTGTCTAGATTTCATTACTTTTTAGAGATAAACAAGCAGCTCCATCGAGACTTGGCTAGTTTTTTTACATAATGTTTTTGATGGGATTGTTATTTAAACTTAGAAATCCTTGTAAAATATGTATTTTTTATAAGTAATGCAAAGAGCCTCGTCTTACGGTCATTAAGAAGGTTGAACAATAAACGTATAATTAATTATAAATGTTATTATACCTTTGAATATGATTTTATTAGAATTTCTATTCTTTGAAACATAAATATAAACCGATTAGTTGCAAATTAATTTAATTTAAGATATATTTATTCCAACTCTAAGAGGTAGGCAGTATACGTAACGCATTTATTAAAAAAAAAAACAAGAGCAGCGGCGTTCCTTTCGAGCAATGAGGTTGCACACTTTATTAAAAAAGCGGGAAATTTTAACAAATGTTTGGAAATACTTTGTTGTCATCAGGTATTTCATCAAAGGTTGTCATCTAATTTATTGTAAATTTTAATTTTACTAATATAATTAGCTTATTCATTATCAACAAATTATTTCAGTCCATTTGACTTAAGATTGCAATCAACACAGTATTTTTTTTATTAGGTTGGTGTTATGATTAATCTTGCGAAATAAAAGGTAAATAAAAAACTTGGAAAAAAGTAAAATAAGCGGGAATTTCGTTCATTACGTTGGTTTTGCGACATTTTAGAAATATTTCTTACTTGCTTATGCCCGCGACTTCGTCTACGCAGATCTAGGTTATCGCGCGGTGGCGCCCTTTACCGGAATAAAAGGTATCCTATGTTGATCCTTGGGGTTCAAACTAGCTTTATACCAAATTTCATCAAAATCGGTTCAATGGTTTCGACGTGAGAGCGTAACAGACAGACAGACAGACAGAGTTACTTTCGCATTTATAATATTAAGAAGGGAGTAGGGATTAAGTGAATTTCTTATTATGTAAAAATCTTATTCAGTGAATTGCCCAAGGGGATGAGATCTGAAGATGCTGATATTGTATTCTATGCGTGGCACACCTCCTGATATAAAAGCGGAGGCCGAATTAGCAAAAAACAACTTGCTGCTGCCCAAATCCAGAGAGATAAGTATATGAATTGTTATGAGAAATTTACCAAATGGAAACAATTTTTTGTTTTATTTTTGAGAAAAGCACACAAGCTACGTCCAGTAATCGCCATCCTGGCCTCGTTTCATTGAGTATACAGCAGCTGCTTGTCAGGTGACCTACAACTACATAGCAATATGTATTAGAATAAGTCGACCGTTATAGTGCGCCTAAAGGTGGATATGTGAAACCGTTCAGTTTAGCCATGCGTCAAATACTTTACTCGAAATATAAGAAGTATATCACAAACAACTTACCCAAATGAACCGAATACAATGATGCTATACTGTAACAAATGATCTTATGTCTTGTACCTTGAAAAGGTGTCGAAAAACCAAACTTTTCAAGTATGGCGTCACTTTTTCCTACTACTAGAAGTATGGCAAGTATAATAACGGTCACATTGTACTCGTATCATATAATTTCTTAAAATCCGAATGCCATACTGGTACAAACCGTCAAAAAAATTTTTATCATCTTGACTTAGGTGTCCGATTGTCGTCCGCGCCATGGTTAAAATCTGGAATATTTTTTTAAGGTACAATTAATTTTATCCAAACCGATGTATGTTAACAAGCGCTATCTGGTAGCTAGCCGCAGAACTAAATTTGACAACACACACATTTACATGCACGCACACAACAAGCTTAACGTCTGTAAAGCCCAGATTAGACCTGTAGGAAAAATTGCGCAAGTTGCATTACATCGCGAGGCCGGAAAGCAAACGAGTTTACGGTGTTCACTTCATACGATGGTTACCCGAGCGGGGCGATGCAATAAAACTTTAAGAAAACAGCAAAAAACCAGTTAAATTTAAAAATTATCCGCGAAAGCACTTACAAATTTACACATTAGGTTAGCTTGAAAAGATCCCTTTTAGGGATAAGTTCGCCTTTGTACTCTTTTGATTTGTTGTTTTTTTCTCTTTGTATTACTTTGTGTTTTATATACAATAAAGTATTTACATACATACATACATTTGTAAATTTAGTAAGTACTATCATTTTGTCGCCAGAGGCACGGACGTGTACGTCAAAAGGTGACGTTTTAAGTGTGCCCTTACTGATCCAAAAGAACAGGAATACAATGATTCTATGATTTAAAAAATGATGTTACGTATTTTATAGTCTTATTTTCAAAACGTGAGGAATAAATAAGTTTATCAAGTATGGCGGCACTTTTCCCCTCTGCTAGAAGTATGGGAAATATAATAACGGTCACATTTTATTAAATACCTTCTCAAAAATCCAAATGCAATACGGGTACAAATCGTTTTGCGAAAAAAAAAATTCCTTTGCGGCGATACGGCGGCCATTTGGAACCGTCAG
Organism: Choristoneura rosaceana; assembly: GCA_037349165.1. Classification (NCBI taxonomy): domain Eukaryota; kingdom Metazoa; phylum Arthropoda; class Insecta; order Lepidoptera; family Tortricidae; genus Choristoneura; species Choristoneura rosaceana. The sequence goes on along the minus strand of JAZBNJ010000006.1, from coordinate 3,127,774 downwards.
AAAAGTATGGCATTTAGTATTTTGTGAATGGCTACTCGACGATGATTAGCTGTGCAAAATTAACCTGGAACACATATTTAATTGTTTTTTTTTATTATTATTAATGTATTCGCGTCGGTATAGTGGGCTGTAAGTCACACCGGAGAGGTATGGTATTGGTTGTACCTTGTTTTGCATAACAACTTTTTGCCTATTTTCACTTTGCCTAATGTTAGATAAACTAATATTAGTTAACCTAATGTTTCATTTTACCTAATTTTCATTTCAATGAAAGTCATTTTATATACAACTTACTTTAAATAATTTTGTTTTGCCTAATTTTAAATTATCTAATTTTCATTTTACATAAACTCATTTAATATAATGTTTGACTGACATAATTATATTTTGTCTAACGTACATGTCACATAAACTTCATTTTGTATAAACTTATTTTGTTTAAAGTTCGATTGACATAATTATTTTTTGTCTAACATACTGTAGCAATCATGCTACAAACTTCTGGCTATGAATGTTGACGAGGCCTTCTTGGTTGTTATTTGTAATCTGGCTGTACAATAATCTGGCTGGTTTGCGAATGTTATGTTTAAAAATCAAACTTTTAGATTCGTTCGCGAAGAAGTTCTTGACAGATTATGAAATTGTTTTGTTATGACAAGAACTCTGAGTCAAAGGAGCTAATTTGTTTGAAAATAATATCGTATTTGTAATATCAAAGACCAAACATATCATCTTTATTCGTAATTAAAAATTAAGCCGGTATTTTTCCGAACCGGGTAAGTGTCCTACATTTTAACATCTCTATAGTTTTTCCATTTTTTCGGCTATGCAAATCTCTTATAAAAATTACTATTTTCAGTTTTCCGTTTTACCTACTGGAAATCTACGATCGATTTGTCCAGAGTAACCGAATACCAACTGTTTTTTTCATTTGCGGACAACCACGCACACCAGCCACATTTATATATTGTCACAGGAAATTGGTAATGTACTACTAATTCATTTATCTACCTTTCCTGTGAGAGCATACAATATTCCTTTGAACAGACCCATCTGGTGAAATCATTTATTGACTTTTGTAAAAAGAAGTGAAGAAGTGTGTTCGTTTTACTTTTTTTAACTGTGTTCCTTATTTGATTTATTAGTCAGTTAGTTCCTTAGTTAATTAACAGTTTATTATAATAATTAATTTTAATTTTAACTTTCTTTCTGGCCAATTTTAATTATTATTTAGTTCTTTTTTCAAAATTCCAAATTAAGCATTTTCACGCTTTGATATTTTTTGGCATTAGTAATTGAAACTCAATATCTTTCAGGGATTGTTTATAGTTTATTCTTATTGTAAACATTAGGTTTTATTTCAAACAAATATATAATCAATCACGTGCAAAAATAGTTTTACTAAATAAATTGTTTATCTTATTCGGCAAATCATTTATTTACAAATTATTCGTAGTTTTGTGGTGCATTTTCCTTTTTTTTGCGCTACAATACGTATCGCATAATTTCATTTGTCCTAATCTCGGTTAATCCAAATACATTGCGATATCGTTAGTTAATTCTAAAAAGTTTAGTTCTATAAAATAAAGTCGATTCTGGCGCTTCGCCGGCCGCTGCCGCGGCACGCTCGCTTCGCTCGCCCGGCTCGCGCGCTGTGGGGTCGCAGTTCTACCTAACGCTACTCCTCGCTTCGCTCGTCGTCGCACCTATTCCCTGCATGTTTAGTATTGTTATTTGCTTGAACCTAATAAAAAGTTAGAAGAATATTTGGATTCGTTAAAAGGTTATTCGGCTACATGATTATTAGTTAAAATAAGCATCGACAAAGTGAGTTTTCGATAAAATAATATTCGACAAAACAAGAGTTATGCAAAATCATATTAGTTAAAACGTTATTCGGCTACATGATGTTTATTTAAAATGACAATCGACGATGTGGGTTTTCGATAAAATAATATTCGACAAAACAAGAATTATGCAAATGATAATTTAGTTAAAATGAAAATTCGACAAAATAAAAATAATGTTAATGAAATTATATAAATTGACTTTAGACAAACTATTCATTATAGTAAAAGTTGTAAGGCAAAGTGAAATTATGCAAAACGTTTTTAGACAAGGCAAGGGAATACAGTCCGTGAGATCTTAAAAAAACCTTCGGATTTTAGAAGCATGCTTCGGGTATTGACGATGACACGCGATCGTGATACGCGGTTCTGTTCTGTTATCAACTTGCAAAACTTTTCAAAGTTACCGTAAAAAGTTATGTAAAGAATAATCATCAGTACAAAATGAACCTTACTGTAATAATATTACGCTTCTTTATCTTTTTCTAATTTTAATACAATATGACTTTTTGTCATGATACAAATAAAACAAAATCAGCATTTTCGAATTCTTCCATCGTCAATTTAAATTGAGAACACCCCGCCTCAACACAGTACTTTTGTTTGGAATTATATAGAGCTGTTGTTATACTGTATCTACTTCTCTTGGGTACGTCAAATGATTTGTTTTGGTCTGCTTTCGTTTTATATTTTTATTAATGCACTTTTCGAAATCCCCGTTGCTTCTATAACACGGTCTAGTACCTTATTAAAATATTTACGACCACTTCTTTCTTAAAAAATTCAACTTATATACAAAATATTTATAAATATATTGTAATCAATTTCCAGTGATTGGCTATTTACAGATATACCCTGCTTAAGTTGACTCGCCATGGAAATCAATTTCCGAAAAATAACAAACTACCTAAATAAATATATGCAATTGGTGGTTTTAACTGCTCTATATACATCAATGAAAACACAACGAGTGCACTCTACGCGTGATGGATTGCTACTGAGTCAAAAAGACAATTGTCATTTTTTACTAACGAATTCTTCCGATTTCCCCCGAAACCCGAAGGATTTTCTAAAAGCTCACGGATTGTACCATGGCATTATGCTACCGCCTACTTCTTTTTTATCGACTATTGAAAAATACAAGCATTTTTGTTGAACAAATCGTTCGACACTCGTTATTTATCCGACACGTTCGATTAACGCCCATGCGATTGGGCCGCCGGTACAAGCGCTATGACCATCATTTTCTTTTTTATCATTCCGTAATATAGACCCCTGATGCACCGCCATACTGGTACAAATGACCTAATATTTTGTATCACCATCTCCTGGTCTAAGGTAACAATAAAGATGTTGAAAAGCCACCAACCCGTCATGCGGTAGAATAGCAAAATGGGATAAAATAAAAGTCGCAGAAAAGCCACACGTCTAGATAAACTAATTGGGATAAGTCCACAATCACAGGTATCTTATTCGGTAACTATTGTTAAGAAAGAAGTGAACATTTTGATGGTGTGTATCTTTTGTAAGCTGCTAGGCAGAGGCAGTCAAACTAATAACTGACTGAGATAAAAGTCTGTGGCGACTGTATTTCCGCTTCCGTTTTAGATCTTTTCTTTATGCGCATGTGCGGAGATTGACATTGCTTTTACCAACTGTCTTCTAATGGACATATTGTTCTAGATAGAAAAAATTCTATTTTAGTTATTTGTGTTTTCTTTTGGTTTAATAAACTGTAAATTATAAATTGTATGGTGTGTGTGTATTTGACTATTCCATTTCAAATCAATCCCCCATAAGTCCTAAGTTGCGGGCACAACTAGTTTAAAAATATAATTTGCAATTTGTTATGTAAGCAAAAGAAAAAGGATGAATTAAAGATGTTTTATTTTAAACATTAACGTTTTAAACAATTTTTGTACTTTGCAGAATAATTGGCGGGGACCCACCAACAACTATACGGTGGGAGAAAAAACAGAACGCACTTTCACCTGATTCCATCACTTTGGATAGCAACCAATTAACTTTTGAGATCAAGCGAGTAAGAATAGACCATGCAGGTTTTTACAAATGCATCGCAAAAAACAAGGCGGGATTAGATTCGCATATTAAGGAACTGCGTGTAATGGGTAACTATTTTTAGATAGGTATTACTTAAATATGAACTTGTTCAGTCAAGTGCAAAAATTAGTATCTATTCGAACCACTTAAAATATGTTATTATTGCGTCGGAATAAGAGTCAGTGGCACTTCTTTTTCAAACTTTGAATAAGTTCATATTTTTTAATCTTTAATTTATTTAGGTACTTATTCGAATTACAACTTAGGTACTAGACATTATATATTCTCACACACACACACACATGACTGTACACTCCGTGAACTTTTAAAAAAACCTTCGGATTTTCGAAGCATACACAGAAAAAAAAGATGTCTTATTTCAAAACGCAAAACTCTCTCAAGCACTGTTTGTTGAAGTGAGAAATATAAATCTTCATCAAATAAATATATCTCAACTCAATAATATCACATTTTTTAAAGAAAGAACCTAAATTAGTTAGTTCAATCTTCATATACTTTTGTGGCAAAATGGACAAATTTGAGTAAAATAATTAATTGATTTGCAACAAAACGCTACAGCGTTTTAACAATAATATCAAATTTCTTGAAAATGTTATTTGATGCAAGTAATCTTCTTTAAAATAAGCATGTACACAATTTTCAAAGAAATATTACTTAATATTTCCTTGAATACTGTTACTTTTTCGGACGAAAACTGCTAATTCTTGGTTTAATATTCACAAGCTACAATCAAGATCTAAAAAGTTTAATATAAAATAGACCACAGTTTTACACCAAGATTCAGTAAATTTTCGGACGAAAACTGCTAACTCTTGGTTTAATAGTCACAAGCTACAGTCAAGATCTAAAAAGTGTAATTTAAAATAGACCACAGTTTTACACCAAGATTCAGTATATTCTTGGTTTGATTTACATTTTATTTGCCATTTTTTCATCAAAAGTTTTAGTATTTCAACCAAGAAACTGCTAACTCTTGGTTTAATATTCACAAGCTACAATCAAGATCTAAAAAGTTTAATTTAAAATAGACCACAGTTTTACACCAAGATTCAGTATATTTTCGGACGAAAACTGCTAACTCTTGGTTTAATAGTCACAAGCTACAGTCAAGATCTAAAAAGTGTAATTTAAAATAGACCACAGTTTTACACCAAGATTCAGTACATTTTCGGACGAAAACTTTTAATTCTTGGTTTAATATTCACAAGCTACAGTCAAGACCTAAAAAGTTTAATTTAAAATAGACCACAGTTTTACACCAAGATTCAGTACATTCTTGGCTTGATTTACATTTTATTTGCCATTTTTTCATGAAAAGTTTTAGTGTTTCAACCAAGAAACATACAAAAATTAGTATTTCAACCAAGAAACACACAATCTTAAAGTAAATAACATTGACGGTGGTATATCTTGTTCATCTCGTGGTGTTGCCATAGTAGAAAATAAAACCCTTATAATGGGACATCCATCATGCTTCACATTATTATTATTAAAGCTAAAATAAAATAAAAAATATGATTGTAAAACCCGCATAGAAAACTTAATTTTGAATTGCCTATTTCAAAACCAACGAATTTAAATAGCATAAAAGTGGCTAAATAGTATAAATAGTTTAAAATTTGTATGACATAATTTATAGTAAAATATTGTATGCAAAGGCAACTTAAGACATTAACAAAATTGGTTGAACCGACTAACATTTTCGGAAAATCCACATCCTACAATAATTAAATAACACCCGTCCAATTAAAATTGACAGATTTACCACTTAAAACAAAAAAATGGCAAAGAATTACCAGTCAAAACAGTCGAATGTGGTACTTCCAACAAAAACAGTTAAAAATGTCCTGTTTAAAATGTCGGTTGTGCCACATAGTTATGACAAAAAAACTTACGAAAAAGCAATTAAAACTGTCGGAACTGTCACATCCGATGCCCAATTTTCAATTTTTATTAAGCAAAATCTAATTTTTAACCGTATAATTAGTAGTTGAAGTATAAAAAAGATTATGCAGGAAGTTAATAATACAATCCTGAGCTTAAGTATATTATCTTAGATTATATACAACATGTTGTATATAGTCTAAGTATATTATGATTTAACTTGCTTTTTCCGTCGATTTGATCGTTGTGGTTAAAATTTTCAGTAACAGGTTTTTTTTTTCATTCGTATTGTAGTAACGGTTACGGAAGCCTACACTGAGAATGGTCCGACGTAAGCAACGTAAAAAAAAATTTTTAACGTCTATGTTTGGGCCCAATAGTCTTCAGCAGACATCTCTTCTCTCCAACCAATCTCTAAGAAAGAAATAAAGACTATTGGGATAAGAAGAGGAAGGATGATAGGACACCTAATGAGGCACGATAGTTTTTTTACGAATATTTTGGAAGGGAAGGGGAAGAGGGGAAGAGGAAGACCCAGAATAAATTATTTCCAACAAATACGTGAGAACGTCAACCAGGATCATACCAGGAGGTCAAAAGGCTGGCGGAAGACAGGGATAAGTGGCAATTACTCCACCGACAAGAGTGCAACTCTTAAATAGAAGAAGAAAAAGGATGTTTGGGCCAGCCTGTATAATCTGACACAACAGTTGCAATCATGCAAACAAAAGATATCATACAAGATTGTGTGAAATTTGAGCAAACAAAAACGATGCCTAAGGCGAACCTGTACAAAAAATAAGTTGATTTTTTTTAATAATATTTTTTGTTTTATATTTTTCCTAAACATAGAAATAAACTCAGGGGGGAATTTTACTACAAAAAGGAGATTTTTTCAACTTGATGCGGGGAATTTCCAAAAGTACCTCTGGCAACACTTTGCTGGAGCCAGAGAGAACCCCCGCCCGTCCATTTTGTTTGTGTTGTGTATTTGAATTGTGGGCGTTCGTTTGCTGTGCTGCTGGCTGTTTGTGCATAAAAATTGAAAGGTAAGTAAAGATTATCATTTCATTACGGATAAGTGGATGACGTCAGTCGATTTATTGTCAGAAGTTTGTCTATTCACTTGGTACATAAGTAATTAGGTCTCGCTTGACCATTCTTTTGTGTTCTTATATTTTTGTGTTTGTCCTAGGCTGACTTCCACAATAGAAGTTTCGCTTATACTTTGCCACGCGACCTATGATCTCCGGTAAAAATGGACGAAACAGTCCTTCTTCTAAGGAAATGGAGCATTTCTGAAAAAATCATCAAGAATTTCCTTGGTAAATACCCAAATCTAATCCAAATTCCAATTTAATGTAATCTTGTTATTAATTAGTTACTTGCATTCGTAGATTCAAGCTTTAGTTAGCAGGTTTGTTATATAGTAAACAGTCTTAAGAATCGAATATTATATCCGCAACGTAATGCTTATCTTGATTTAATGCCAAGATTATCTGATTATCGACGAGAATAGTCGGTTCTCCAGCCCTAGCACGGTAAGGTTTATCGACCCATTTTATCTACCAATGACTCCAAGGAAATATATAAAATGGATAGATAAACCAACTGTGCTAGGGTCTCGGGTCTCAGGCCTCAGGTGAATATTATATAGGTAAACAGGGCTTATGTACTCGTATTCGTGGCTAAATGATGAGGTGAGTAAAAAAGAATTAGATGTGTAAGAAGTGTTGACGTCATAACACATACAGCCTAGGTTGTATCTATAGCGGCAAACTGCTAAAATGCACAGCCAGTCTCTCGGTTTGGTCTTTGCCGTAGTCTAAACTAATGATATTTATTATATTTTTTTAGATAATGACATATCTATAGAGAACTTCAAGGATTTGACAGATACTTATCTCAAGGAACTATGTCCTCACATAGGACAAAGAATTATATTAAGAAACAATATTCAAGATTTGTTGGAGTCCGTTGCTACTACTGAAGCATTATCTGAAAACACAGTTTACACCAATCATGAATCACATTCGTCTGCTAGAACTAACAACGAAGTCTCAGGAGACAGTTTCTCAAGTCTTCCAATTCTGGATGACATCACAAATATTTTAGAGGACATAAATAGACCCCCTCTTCCGGATTTTGACATCAACACACTGTTGCAAACATCTGCCCATGGAAGCAGCATTCTTAATTATTATAAAAGATATCAATGTCTCAATGCTAAGAAACGCAATATACTTGTAGACATTATTATAAAACATATATATACATATATAGTGAACAAGTAATAACAAATTCAGTTATAAAGTAGTAGATATTGTAGAACAAAAAAAACTTCACTTTTATTATATTAGCGAAGTTTTATGCTGAATCCTACAAAATATCCTTCTCCAGTTCCTACCGTGTTCCTGTCTCATGCCACCTTTATCCAGTAAACCTGCTTGCCTCTGTAAGTCCGCACTGTCTGCACTCAGTGTCCTATGACTCTTATCTTTCCACTGTTATCCTAGATATGACCAGCCCATATTCTTATTATTCATATTATGCTTGCCTTGAGGTATCCTCCTAGTTAGAATTTAGATCTTTGTATACCTAAGTAAAGTTTAGTTCAGGTTTCAGTCATTCATAATGATACAGTTTTGACAACAGACTGCTATTGCAATACTTGACAACATTTGTTTTTAGGGTTCCGTACCTCAAAAGGAAAAACGGAACCCTTAAAGGATCACTTCACATCACTCGCGCATCAAGGGTTCCGAACAAATTTGTCTTGTCTGTCTGTCCGTCTGTCACAGCCAATTTTCTCCGAAACGAATAAACCAATCAAGTTGAAAATTGGTACACATATGTAAGTCGGGGACCCAAAGACAAAACTTGTAACATAAATTAATGAGTTTTAAACATGAGAGGCCGTTTTGGGAGGTAAATTAGCGTTTAACGTCTGTTTTTTGCCAATTTTTGGTAAAAACAGACTTAAAGAAATATGTTGAAATGTCATAGGCTCATAAGTTTTTCATACTAAAATAATAAAGAGGAAAGATTTGTTTGAGTGATTGTTTGTTTGATTGTTCGTATTGAAATTGGCCGTGGCAGACGGACAGACAGACAAGACAAATTTCTTCGGAACCCTTGATGCGCGAGTCCGACTCGCACTTGACCGGTTTTTCTTATCAGACCCAGGCTCAAGTCCTTAATTATAGTAGTTTTGTACAATGTTTGTATAGTAGTTGTATTTAGATTGTAGTTGCATGTTAGTACATAACTTTGTTTTCGAAATACAAAGTAATTAAAATATTACTTTCATTTTCAGTAAACTAAGAGCAGAGGATTACAACTTGATTGCAGCAAGGATTGTATCTCTCTTTCCAAGCGAAAACATTGGGACTTATTTCATGAGAGCGGTTCCAACTGCAAAGTCTATCAGTGGAAAATATATTCCGGCTAAAGGCAAATTAGTTGATAAAGTTCGGAACCTGCTGTATATATCTGGAGAGAAACACCGGAGGCCAAAATCAACACAGAGAATACCAGAAAATGAGCTGGAGAATGAGCCGAAAAATCTTTCCTTGATGATAGGTTTGTAATTATACTGTATTTATGTTTCCACGGCTAATTCATTGGACCAATTTCGTTGAAATTTTGCACTATTTTTAACTCCCGGCGCAAAAAGAGGGGTGTTATAAGTTTAACGTGTCTCTGTGTATCTGTCTGTGGTATCTATCTCCCAAACGGATGAACCGATTTTCGTTTTTTTTTTTTTTGTGTCATAGTTAATTTTATCCCGAGTGTTTGTTACATGTCCTGTGTCACTGATATTTGTATGTATATCACTTTATTGTACAATAATATCTGTGTACAGTCACGGATTTTAATTGTTAGGCCACTGTGAAGTTTTTTAAATTTGCAGTATTATGGCATTCACAAGCATTTACATTTTAGCCAGCTCAATAGTATAGCAAACAACTAAATTAAAATTCCTAAAGTGGCCTAATAATTAAAATCCCTGACTGTACATACCTATTTTTGTTTCAGTCTGTGGTATATATACATATTGGTGTCCTTGACTATAAGATATATATAATTAACTTTTTTTTTATACAATAAGGAAAGCAAACAATTAAGTGAATCACCTGATGCTAAGTGATCACTGATCACCGCTGCCCATAGACATCCGCAACCCCAAAGGGATTGCAGATGTGTTGCCAATCTAGACTGCTAAGGTGAAATGCCTCTTGTGCCTATAATTTTTTTTTTTTATTAATATTGTGACATTAATTCGTTTTTTATTCAGATGCTGCTCACGATGACGACTGTTTGTGGTTCAATCAATCAATCAATCAATCATCTTTATTTGCATAAAAAATGGTACAGTAAGGTGTTACATTTTGAAAATTGAACAATAACAATGTTGAAAAATAACAATGAGCCATGGGATGAGGTCGTCTTGAGATGGAAAAAAACTAGAAAATACAGGATAGGACAGGAACACATTTTTCCAACAATACACGATTTTTTGGAAAATTGGCCAATATTAAAAGATGCCAAAGGACATGTGCTGGTAATTAAATATTTCTTTTGCTATGCACTATACAAATCATTGAAATTGTTTACATTATTTTTACAGTAAATGTATACTATGTGTGAGAGCCGTAATACTCTGTAATAATAATAGTCTGCAATGTTCCTATCCGAATCTGAGTAATATTTCTCCGACGAAGTAGCAGTACTATTTGTATGATAAATCAGTAGGCTTTTTTTTAATGGCTTTCACCCTTGCTGTTTTGGCAAGGAGTATTTTGCCAATGTCGATGTAGAGACATGACACGCATGAGGAGATAGTCCGGTTTTAATTAAAACTTGTTATTTGGTCAATAATAGAGCCACAGAGTACTTTGTTTTTATTCACGCCGGACTTATATTTCACCTGCATATTTCTGGTTTATTGTATGACTGATTTCATATTAATCCAAATAAGTGAAACAATTGACAAATTAATTAAATGTTTCCTAGCTTAATTAACTACACAATTTATTTTTAAATAAGTTTATTACTGTTTAATATAAATTTCACGTAACGACCAAATTACTGGTGGCTCTTATTTTCTTTTGAGTAGTATACGACTATAATAAATACATCTATTACTTTATCAATAGTGAATAAAAAATTAAAAATTCATTTTTTTTACAAATAAAATTTTATTTCAACGATGGCATTCACAATGCTGTAAAGAATTGCCTGTTGTGTCACCGCAAATCTATTGTGTAGGGTATAGGGTGTAATGTTGTATAAAACTAAAGGGGCGATCACTACTACATTTACATTTTATTGTTCGCAGAATTACCTAGTATGTCTATAAGGTGAGTCTTGTGATTAGAACTATCTGGTTATTTACAACCAACCTATATAACTCCTTCTAGGGTCACTGTTCTGAACAAAGACAGGCGTGATACTGTTCTTCATAGAGTAATATCGCACCTGTTATTGTTCAAAATAGTGATCCCTAGAGGGAGTTATTTAAGTTACTTGCAATTACAAGACTCCTCATTTTCTTTTTTTGGTCCGAGGCTAAAGTTAGTTTGTATTTTAATTCTTAATCACCAGTGACTTATTAATAATTATTAATACTTAAGTAAATCATAATCATGTTGATGTAAATTAAACCACTAAAGAAATATTTTTTGTCAAGTCAGTAATAGAAGTCGATGAGCCGTTGTGGAGCTCAAAATGGTCTATCTACACACGACTATTATATACTGCCAAGGAAAAGAGAGCGTGAGGATTATTTTGAGCTCCACATACTTTCATTCACTTCTGCTACTGAATGTACCTAGTGATGATGGTTGCACGTTGTTTTGTAGACAGATTTTTCACATAATTTCATTTTATAGAAATTAATTCCCATATTCTCATTTCATAGAATGATCAATTCAAATACTATCTTGAATCGTATGCAAACGTTTCATAGATGTTTCATTTCATAGAAAGCTATTTTCTGGGTTATTTTCTTAACTTTTTGATTGAAATATAAATCTAACCTAACCTATTTAACTATCAATAAATTTATCCTGAAATGTGAAAATAGCTTTCTATGAAATGAAACATCTATGAAACGTTTGTATATGATTCAAGATGGTATGTGAATTGATCATTCTATGAAATGAGAATATGGGAATTAATTTCTATAAAATTAAATTATGTGAAAAATCTGTCTGTATATAAAACAAGGGGACACCAGTGATGATAAGTACATGGAAGGAAAATTTATGTATAATTTTTGTCATTTTCATAATCATTAATTAGTGATCATAGGTTAGTGATTGTTTTTCGTATAATAAATACATCTATTACTTTCTCTATTACGTATTTCGTTTATTTTTGTCAGTGTCCAACGTCACAGTTTTTTTGTGTAATTCTGGATAGTTTTCTAAAAACTAAACGTGTATTTAGCTAATTAAACAATATGTAGGCAAAGGCAGGAATTTATTCGGTACAATTATGTTTATATGAAAGGCTTATCCAGATTTCGCTTATTGCCAATGAGAATATAATTAATAAAAAGTTTAGTTGCGCTATTATTAATATTGCTGGTGTGGAAGATCAGTAATACTAATAATTGCAACAACCTCATTTAATTTTGCAGTTAGGCCACATACACCTGTAAGTTTTAGTAAAGTAAGCAGCTTCCGTAACGAAATTACGACAAATTTACTAGTGTTAACGCCTTTGTAAGTAGCTTACCGTAATTTTTCAACTTACGTGAGTAGTGAAAGTTTACGGTAAGCTACTTACAAAGGCATTTACTTTAGTAAATTAAATTTGTCATAAGTTCATTACGGATGCTGCTTACGTTACTAAAACTTACAGGTGTAAAGGCAGTCTGTATTGACTTACTGTTTCTCGATTCAAATATTTCCAGAATTACAGGAAAAAATCGAACCTCTCCCAACAAGTAACAATGGACTTGAAGCAAGACATAAATATATCTTACTTCAAAAAACAATGGACTTGAAGCAAGATATAAATATATCTTACTTCAAAAATGAATGGACTTGAAGCAAGACATAAATATATCTTACTTCAAAAAACAATGGACTTGAAGCAAGATATAAATATATCTTACTTCAAAAATTAATGGACTTGAAGCAAGACATAAATATATCTTACTTCAAAAAACAATGGACTTGAAGCAAGACATAGATATATCTTACTACAATAAACAATGGACTTGAAGCAAGAGATAAATATATCTTACTTCAAAATACAATACTCTCTACTCAAGATAACAATGAAATCAAACCAAAAGATTCCATTACTTGGATAAAGATTCAAGTATTAAACCAAAACATTTACTGACTTCAATAAAAAGTTTAAACTATTTATTTCAAGTAATATTCTTTCTTGGTTTAATAAGAAAGATGTTTTGATTAGAGATTGAATATTTATAAATTTAAAAGATAATTGTTTTGGTTCAAGAAATTTTACTTCTCACATTAAGAAATTATCATCTTTAAAGTCATTGGGTGAATATCAAACCAAGAATTTAAGTTACTTGGTACAAGTTAAAGTAAATTTCAGTTTGATACTCACTGTTTCACATTAAGAAACAACAATTTAATTCCAAGTACTGGAAGTCATTACTTTGAGACTGATTGTTTCAATTCAAGAGTTTTAATTCTCACATTAAGAAATATCATCTTTAAAGTAATTGGGTGAATATGAAACCAAGAACTAAAGTTACTTGATATAAGTAACACTGTTTCACATTAAGAAACAACAATTTAATTCCAAGTACTGTTAGTCATTATTTCGAGACTGACAAATTCTTATTATGAGTAATATAACTATAATGCAATTAAGAGACAATACTTCTTTGTGTTAAGAATTTGTGAATTTGTTTCTGAATAACAATTTTCATGAAACAAAACAGTCTCACTCTTGGAATAAACATTATTTTTTTTTAAAAAAGAGTGTTTTATGACTTGCAAAAAGAGATTTAATAGTTGGAGGAAGTAATAAACTTCGAAACATTTTATGTCTTATTACAAGCAATTTGTGTCTTCCTGATATAGAAAACAGGATATGTCTTGAACGAAATAGGTTTATTTGGTTGAAGAGATCTTTTTTTTCTGTGTACTTCGGGTATTGACGATGACACGCGATCGTGATACGCGGTTTTGCAAGTCTACCACGAAATTCAAAGTTCGTATCGTACCGTCCCGCCTACGCTCATGTTATTTAATACGAGAGTGAGAGGGGCGGTACTATACGAACTTCGAATTTCGTGTTTCGGAGTAGCCCTTCTGTTCTGTTATCAACTTGCAAAACTTTTTGAAGTTACCCTAAAAAGTTATGTAAAGAATAACCATCAGTACAAAATTAAAAATTTTAAAAACCCCCGACAAAAAAAGCCGCCAAAAAAGGACAACTAAAAAGTAAAAAATAATTATGCACTAGGTACCTAGTTGTTGTCCGCGATTTCATCTGCGAACAATTCGTTTATCCTTTTCCCGCTGGGACTATGCTGATTTCCCGCAAAATTAGCCTAAGATGAGTTCCCAATCCGCACTGGGCCCGCGTGGAAACTATGGCCCAAGCCCTCTCATTCCGAGAGGAGGCCTGTGCCCAGCAGTGGGACGTATATAGGCTGAGATGTTGTTGTTGTTGATGTGTAAGAACCATCGCTAGAAAACCAGCTTTCATATAAAAAAACCGCATTCAAATCGGTCCACTCGCTTCAGAGCTACGGTGCCACAGACAGACACACAGACACACATAGCGGTCAAACTTATAACACCCCTCTTTTTGCGTCGGGGGTTAATAAACCTTATTGTAATTATATTATTAAGCTTATTTATGTTTTTCTAATTTTTACCGACTCCAAAAAAAGGAGGATTTTATCTATTCGCTTGTATTATTTTTTTACATTTGTTATTCCTCAACTCCGTCATTTGTGAACCGATTTGAATTTTTTTTTTTTGCGTTCTTCTAGGAATGCTTTCAATTAGATCCTATAAGCACCAAATCAGGATTTGATTATTAGATCCTAAGGAAATCGAGGGAACTCTTCAAATGTTGTAGGGACACCTGTAATTTGGATATATTTTGCAATAACTCGTGCATTTGCTCTTGGAAATCATAATTTGGTGAAGTGGAACTGATGATGAAGACCACATTAGACCAACAGAGCTACTACTCAATAACAAGTAATTCACGGGTTGTATTTCAATTACTTTAAACACTGTTGCTAAGCAATTTATGTTCGTCGTAATGCATACGGTAAAATGGAACGGGTAGTGAAGCACCTGGACTCCTCAATAATGAACGTCTCTGCATCAGAAAAAGCAATCTTTCGTAAAAGGTGTCGAGCAGTTGACATTAAACTATTGTATCTTAGATTATTATCAACTAAAAAGCGTGAAAAAAAAAATTATATCAAAAATAGAACCGACTACAAAAAAACCATGAAAATAATTTTCTACCAGTCTGAAGTGGGAACTACCCAGGCAGCACACAAGTCATATAACTGGCCAACAATTTAACCTTATGCAGGGTTAAGCTTTATTATATATGTATAGAAGCTGTGTGTATTGCCAAGTTCTGTATTAAAGTTGTTTTTTGTTATGATAATGCTATTAGCTGAGTTACTTCTGTAATTTGCCGATTTTATTTCGTAAAGCTGAATAGTCATCATAAATAGACCTGTTACTCAAGAGTCACAAATATCGAATCGAAGCAGGAACTGTAGAGGATATTAGTAATTGCGCATCAAATATATAATTACCCATAAATTTATATTGATACTACCTGTTTTCGTAATGTGTTACATTGTTATCGTGTTCTGCGTGTACTTACAAGAAAAATCAGGTCGGTATTTTTATGTCGGTATTATCCGGGCTGGTAAAGCGTATTACTTGGCGGTAGCAACGCAGTCATTGGATTCTTATTGTTTTTTTTATTATTATTAGCTTGTTAAAGTGTCTATCGAGAGCATGCTCCTGCCACTCTATTTGATATGCATCTAAGTCATCTCGCCATCTCCTCTGAAGACTGCCTCTGTTACGATGGCCATCCGACGGAACTCAATGGGTAGTAATTTGGGCCCATCGCTGTGAGTGCATACGGCAGACACGACCAGCCCAGCCCCACTTCAGCTTCGCGGTCTTAGCACCCACATCTGCAATGCGGGTTTTGGAGCGCAGTTCGGTATTTCTGATGCGGTCAGTTCTACGAACACCCAAAATACTGCGCTCCATTGCCCGTTGGGAAACCTTGAGTCTGGACTTTTGAGCTTCAGTTAATGACCAAGTTTGAGCGCCGTAAGTTAGAATTGTCAGAATACACATATTGACGAGTTTACGCTTTAGCGACATTGGAGGGTTGCCGCTCATTAGCGTCTTCACGGACCAGAAGCTCTTCCAGGAATTATCGATAAGCCTATCGATTTCTCTAGACTGCCCGTTTTCGAAGGATGCTATCTGGCCCAAGTAAATGTACTCGTCGACATGCTGCATGTCTTGCCCATCAACCGTGACCTTACGTTTCACGCTATTGGTCATTTATTGTGTCTTTGATCTATTCATTGTGAATCCAACCTTGTTTTTTGATAAATGTTTTTTATTTCCTCGCAGTGATAGTGAAAAGCTCAATGTTTAGTCTCGGCCAAAAGTGCAATAGATGAACTCGTATTATGGAACTAACTTGTTCATCTATTGCTTACCTACTTTCGAGCCTCTACAACAATATACTATAGTTAGCTCAATTTACTCAAGGGAAACATTTTTTATTTGTAGGTATATACCTACAAAGAAACAAAACTGTTTTAAGATTGTCTTTAATTTGCTAATTTCACCCGGGGATCTAATCAAGTTTTGCACTGCAACAATTATTTATTTATTTATTTAAATCAAAGAAACTTACACAGTATGACAGTTAAACACTAAGGCAATGCGCAAGACAAACACTGAGAAGAGAGAAAGCAACAAAACAATCTCACGAGCCTTGGTCCTGCGTACCATGATTTATTTTAAATAGAATACTTATGTCTTTTTCAGCTGATCCTGGTTCTGCTGCTACACTACGCCCTATAATAGACAAGACTATAAGGAAAATTCATTTAACAGAGAATCAGCTAGCTGAAATACCGTGCAAGTACGTGACTAACACATCTATACTTGAAACGTTTAGGTAGGTAATTAACTAAATGTAAACAAACTTCAGCTGCCGGATTTGGTACTTTCAAGGATTTTATACTTTTCTTACCTACGTAATCATTGTAATACAAACTAGACTAGTGTACTTCATTAAAGAAATGTAAATGTTTAGATAGTTTGAAGACATCAATTATTGGCGTTGTTTTGTACTACCGAGCGCTAGCCACGTTACGTAATCGAGACGGCGGCGAATAGAGCGGGCGGCGCGGCACAACATACTCCGGATCGGACTGCGCGGCGCGCGGCGCGGCGTGGCACTGCGGAGTTTTGGCTCTCGGAGTTTACTTAGCGGCCGTGTAAATGACGCTTGGCTGTGTGCGTGCGGCGATTCGGGCGCTAGTATGAAGTCGAAGTACTGCTTAGTTGTGTGTATTGTGCCACAGTGATAAACACAGAGATAGGTAGCAAGTGTAAAGGGTTGGGCTGTAAATCAGCGCTGTGTGCATGCGCACTTTTGGGTTGCATCCACAGCATAATGCTGAGCCCAATCATTTATCACACTTAGTTAGCACTTAGTTATGTTTATGTTATAGTTATAAGTTTAATGTAGAAAATATCTTCCGTTTATTAATAATGTTTATGTTGCTCTAAGTGTGTTAATAAAGGCTTATTCTATTCTATTCTAAATATTCGTGTGTGTGCGTGTATGTGATGCTTCTATCAATAAAATCTATAAGGTTTTATTTAGTTTTATTATTCTTATTTTTAATTTTGTACCTTGTAGTTTCTTGATGGAGAAAGCCTCCTGAGTCCTGTCATTTTGTAATAAACTTAGTGCTTATATGACCTAGACGTGCTCTTATTTCTAAATTCTTAGAATTATTTATTCAATTAACTATTATGTAATTTATAAAGTACATTCGGCCGTTATTCTTAGTGTTAATTGGTCCCTTATAAAGTACGCGATGATTCAGAGGATGGATAACGTTTTTTTTTTACAGTATAATCGGTGGTGACCCAGTGACGAAAATAACATGGTCCAGAGCCTACATAGGCAAGCCTATTAAAATAAGTGAAGCACCTTTAATCGAAGATCCTTTCAGAAGCTATGGTCATGAATATGTTAAATATACATGCAAAGCCGAAAACAAGGCGGGATTCGATACTCATATCATGAAAATTAGTCGCAAAGGTAACTATTTAGAATTATTAAATACGAACTTGTTCAAATTTGGAAACGCGTTGAAATGCGAAGTGTAGGCAATAATTGGGTCGGTTTGACATAATATTGATATAAGGAGGGGCCACACCGCTGCCTATAAAACGGTGTTAGTGCGGAATCGCAGTGACGCATCGTATGCGCAGCTTTTTTGTGCTTTCCACTTTCCACACCGCTGCTTAAAATACGCAAACGGTGCGGAATCGCAGTGACGTGCCGTAAACGTCAAGACTTTTGTTCGGTAATGTATAGGATGATATCATAGTAAAAAAAGACAAGTAGGATCAAAATTACGAACAAAAGTACAAACGCGTTCAAAATTGCATGGACATGCTGAAGGTTATAATTTCCTGACAGGCTTGCATTCTCTTGAGATTCTCTTTTTTCGGAATAATGCACAAATAAACTAGATGGCGCTAGTAGCGAAACTTAATTATTATGTTTTAAATGAGTATAATCCGTGGTAAATATTTTTTAACAGCGAATATTACCTTTTATAGCGTTAATGGATAGCTGCAATCAACAACTAAAGATTTAAAGATTTTTATTGAACATTATGGAGATTTTTTAAATATCTAGTCTATTCGTGTGTCCTCTGGACAGTAGAGCCAAATAGGATTTGCATTTAAATAAAAAAATATATATTTGAACAAAAAACTTAACATATACCCAAAGCAAGTTTATGAATGTAAGAAAATGTTAAGGGCATGGTTGGATACTTTAACTTATGATGAAACGGAGGCACTACTTTTGTAAGCTTTCTTGATATAACACATATACAAAGACACACGTACATACATAAAACAGGCATTACACGCGCACACACAGTCACACACATGCACGCGCAGACACGCACACAGACACACACACACACACACACACACACACACACACACACACACACACTAACACACACGCACACACACACAATTGAACAAATGTATTTTAATTGTTAATTGCTGTAGTACGAGTATGTTAGTTATATTAAGTATAATTAAACGATAATTTAATATTATGCACATGTAATCTGGTCATGCATACATGTGTATTGTTGTGGAAGAGCGGGCTCTCCTGACACAAGCATTTTTATGCTTAATGGGAGGTCCCAACCTTTGCCCTTGTAAAATGATTTGAGACCAATAAAATATTTTGATTTTTTTTTTGATTTGATATTTATAGGGGGGGGGGGGCTGGGGGGAGGCAATCCATACCTACACATAACAGATTTTGACAAAAAAAATTTTAACCCGCATCAGCGTGTGGCACATAGTTCGACAGCTCTTTTGAGAAGATAGTACGGTTTCTCAAAAACTTTTTTGATTTAATGAAGATTTCCGGAAATAATCGCTTTCAAAACATTCGCGTGATGGATTGCTCCTAAGTCAAAAAGACAATTGTCATTTTCTACTACACGAATCCCTCCGATTTCCCCCGAAACCCGAAGGATTTTAAGAGCTCACGGTTTGTACTACATGTATACGATAATACGATAGCCTAAGAGCTTGTCCAGATGAGGCGATTTACGCGCGAGTGGACTCGCGCGTGTCCACTCGCGCGTTCCCGAGGTACTGGGGCTACATATATCCCGTCCAGATGATGTTGCGCGTTTCGCAACTCGCGCGTAAATCGCGTGCAATGAGCGCGACTCTCGACTCGCACGTACTACGCGCGAGCGCCGCGCGAGTTGAGATACCCAGACGCCATTGCTGCGTCCACTACCACGCGCGACTCCATGGCGAGTCCTCCTTTATAACTGGCAATCCCTCCCAGTGCAGGAACGCGCGTAAAACGCGTCATCTGGACGCAATATAAAATGAAACGCGCGAGTCCACTCGCGCGTAAATCGCCTCATCTGGACAAGCTCTAATACGATCTAAGATGTCCGTCCATGCGTATATTTTGTTCGGGTGTTATTGTTCAAATCAAATCAAATATTTCATTCATATAACATTGTAGGTACACGGTAATTATCTTTTAACTAGCTTTTGCCCGCGGCTCCGCCCGCGTGGTATTCGGTTATCGCTCGCTGTTCCCTCGCATCGTACCGGGATAAAAAGTAGCCTGTCGCTCTCGGGCCCATAAACTATCTCTAGGTATGCCAAAAATAACGTTGATCAGTCGCTCCGTTACGGCGTGAAAGACGGACAAACACACAAACGTACAAACACACTTTCGCATTTATAATATTAGTATGGATTAGTATGGATATATCATCATGTCAGCCGAAAGACGTCCACTGCTGGACATAAGCCTCTCCCAAGGCTCTATGGATATATACAATAGGATATACTCGGACATATAGTCGACGTCAATCGACAATTTCTAATACACCAATCGATCGATCGTTGATCGATTGGTAGATTAGATGAAGTCGATCGACAGTTTCTACCACGTTAATCTTTCGACGTTGAACAAGACCATCGACCAGCTCTGCTCTCGATGTCATTTTCACTTTGACAGTCGGCAGTGCCATGAACCGTTTCAATAACTTTAATTGGAATAAGTAATTATATTTCAGGTATTGGAATCCCGATAAGAGATGATGCCATTACAGTGTTCCAAGCAAGAGAAGGCCAGCGAGTTACGGTGAACTGCGAGTAAGTAACAAAAATAACGAAATTATGGTTTAAATAACCGACCAAGAGCGTGTAGAACACGACAACAAAAAAACAAGTAATATTTTTTCTAAGGATTTCGTATTTTGTACGGAATCTTCTAAGTTAGGTATATTTGATACCTTTTTATAATAATTTGTTCGGGTTAGCCGTGCTTAGACTAAGTAAAATTATGCGATATGTATGTTAGACAAAATATAATTACGTCAGTCAAACGTTATACGAAATATTTAAAAATTAGGCGAAACAAAATTATGTCAAGTACTAATTTAAAACAAAAAACTTTCACTAAAATGAAAATTAGGTAAAATGAAACATTAGGCTAAGTAATATTAGTTTATCTAACATTAAGCAAACTGAAAACAGGTTAAAAGTTGCTAGGCAAAACAACCGATTTTAATGAAAATTAGCACTTTAAAGTTGAATATTTCGCAAACAGATCACTGAATCGAATAATCTTCCTAGCAACCTTGTATAGTAATATATTATTATTGTTTTTGGGTTTGGTGGTGGTACTGTTGGGACCGTCAATAAATCATTTTTTTTCTTTCTTTCTTTCTTTCTTTCAACCTGGGTGCGTCCCAAGTTATATAAAAACGTTACATATTATAAACGTTCATTATGTATAATTACATTATGTATAACATGGAACACTTTGATTTCATTTAGTATAACGTTCGATTAGTATAACAGTTGTTTTATATACTTTCATAAGAAATAACATGTTTGTTTATGGGCTAAATTCATATTATATAACATACCTACATAATATACCACTTACAGGTAATACGTAATAACTTCTTATATAACATTAGTAAGTGATATACTTTATTTCTAAAATACTTGCTAAATAAAAAAAAAACAGAAAATTAGGTGTTTATCTTATCACCCTTTAATTTTTGAATTGTAAAGTTTGGCTTCTAAATTTGAGCAAGCGAGCGAAGCGAGCGAGCAAAACGGTTCGGAGCAGAAGCGACTTGGATAGTTTAGGTTCAGAAGGCTAAGGCGGGAGCGAAGCGGAACGTATCTCTCGCCTTAGCCTTGGATGTTAGGTTTTTTTTATAGCAGCGAGGAAAACGTTAAAGTGAAATTTTTTTTTATTTATATTTTTGAGCGTTGTTTTCCGTTGTAAGATTAAATGAATGTTATATGTTTTGGTTGTTAGAGGTTGCGAATATTATATAATTTGACCATAATGGTCGATCGTTTCTAATCGAACGTTTTTATGTTCATAGCTCATTATACATAATGAAATTATATATATTTTTTATTATACGTTACGAGCATTATAGCAAACGTATGTTATAATTAAAAAAATATAGAAAGTGAAGTTAGGCACTGATCCCACCGGCGGCTACAAACTATTAGCGAGTAAAACTATAAACTACAAACGAGTGGGCGAGAGGCGAGAAGCGAGTATAGTTTTGCTAGTTTAGACGCTCGGCTATAAGCGAGTGTTTGCGTGCGACGGGTGATTACTCGCTGCACTAGCTCAGCTCGAGTACCGTTGAACTAGTTTTATAGTCGACAGCTTATCGCTGCGGTCAACTAGTAGACCGTGGTCCCACCGCCAGCTATCGGCGAGCTCGGCGGTCGACTAGTAAAATTCTGTACTAGAAACAGTTGACAATCGGCGGGCGGCTAGTAAACAATTCTATAGAATTATCTCTTACTTGCCGGGCGGTGGGAGAGTATCCTCGCCGGCAGTGTGAACAGCCAGCTATGAACTATAAAAATATAACTCTCTCTTTTATGTACACGGAAGCGATTATCTTTTGTTCGTTTCTTGGGCTAGAAAATAGCCGATAGCTCATAGCTTACTAGCTCGCGGTGGGACCAGTGCCTTATACATAATGAATATTATATGTTTTGTTTTTATATATTCTATTACTTACTCTTAATTGTAGTAATTGAGGTATTACCTGTTCATTAATAGTAGACCCCATACCGTTGTATCTAATTATCTCCATGCATTCCAAAAGGGTGCGTCCCAAGATATATAAAAACGTTAGACATATTTCCATATTATATAACGTTCATCATATATAATTACATTATGTATAACATGAAACACTATAATTTCAATAAGTATAACGTTCGATCAGTATAACAATTGTTTTATATACTTTCATAAGAAATATCATGTTTATGGGCTAAATTCATATGATATAACATACATAAAGTATACCGCTCATAATACGTAATAACTTTTTATATAACGTTAATATGATATGATATCAAGTGATATACTTTGTTTCTAGAATACTTGTTAAATTTAAAAATTTTAAAACCAGAATTGAGAAAGAAGATTAGGTGTTTATCAACCTTAAATTTTTGTATTGAAAAGTTTTACTGCAAAATTTGTGCAAGCGAGCGAAGCGAGCGAGCAAGACGGTTCGGAGCAGAAGCGACTCGGATAGGTTAGGTTCAGAAGGCTAAGGCGGGAGCGGAGCGGAGCGTAGCTCCCGCCTTAGCCTTCGGTGTTAGGTTTTTTTTTATAGCAGCAAGGAAACTACAAAAGTGAAATATAAATAAACAAAGAATACACAATAAATTAATCGTCAAATTTATTTAAAAATAAACATAGCTATATTTTTTTAAGCTTAAACATGAAGCGATTGCTTTTAGGAATTCACATTCGGCATAATCGGTTTTATAATTTTTGAGCGTTATATTTTCCGTTGTAAGATTAAATGAATGTTATATGTTTTGGTTGTTAGAGGTTGTGAATATTATATTATTTGATCGTTATACTCAAAGTATTTATTTCCATAGATCATTATATATAATGGAGTTATATATTTTATCATTATATATTATGAGCTTTATAGCAAACGTATGTTATATTTAAAAAAATAGAGAAAGTGAAGTTATATATAATGAATATTATATGTTATGTTTTTATATATTCTATTACTTACCCATTCCAAAACATTGAGACAAAACCCCTTGCCACAATAGTGTAACACTTCATATGAATCTGAGTCCACATTACATTATACATACATTAAATTATGGGTTTACTACTAGAATGCGACACGCGTTTGGTCGGAGTGTCGTTTGTGCGACAAACGATTATTCGATCCATGACTGTGCGACACGTCATTTTTCCGAACCATTCTTTGTCCGAGTATAATCAAGCGATGGACGGCTGTGCGACATGGTATTTGTCCGAGGCATCTTACGTGCGAAGCATGAACAAGCGATGCACGTCTGTGCAATAGTAATGATCCCAGTTATATATGTCGGCGGCCGATCGTAAAATCCGCCAGATCACGAAATTCCTAGGCATATCATGAAACGCCGCCATTTCATGATATGCCTAAAAGTTGACCAGACATATCACGATGTGCCTGAGGAACAATACGGCAGATCGATTAGAGCAATGCATTCGTCGATATTCCTAGCTCTATACCGGGCACATCGTAAAATAGTTTCTTTTTTGGCCACTGGTGGCGCTGCGTATGCTATGGCGGCCATTACCAGCTGACCGATCGTGTCTGTTTTCAGCGCGTAAATAAATGACGGCTTCGCAATTAAATTATTTTTATACCGAAAATAGTGATGATAGTGTTCAAAAAAGTGTACAAGAAGCATTTCAACAAGAGCTCCATTATTTTTATGAAAATCAAACGAATTCTGTGCGCAATGTAAAAAAACCATGGACATCTGCCCGTATTTTAGAGGTTAGTTGAGGTTAGTATTTTGTTGATAAGTAAATAAAGTATTCACTAGTTGTTATTTATCTATAAAGAAATATGATAAATATAGTAATTTCTTAAATTTATACTTTTGCGTTCTCGATTTATACTGAGCGGCAATTTTATTACTCGTACTTATAGTACCTAAAAGATTACTTACCAAAATGACTGCAATTGTAAACGCATTCGACGATATTCCTAGCTTTATACCGGGCATATCGTGATATGCTGAAAAAAAGAAAAAAATAGGTACGACGAGCGAAGCGAGGAGTGGTTAGTATGAATTGTGACTACTACGCACGAGCCGAGCGAGCGAAGCGAGCGTGCCGCGGCAGCGGCCGGCGAAGTGCCAGAAACGATTTGCCGGCATTTCATGATATGCCTAGGAATTTCATGATCTGCCTAAACTAGCCAAATCGTGAAATGGCGGCGTTTCATGATATGCCTAGGAATTTCATGATCTGCCTAAACGTCACCAGGCAAATCGTCAAACGGTGAGTTTTGAACGATACCTATGGCGGATATCCCTTAGCCAATTCATGAAATGGCGCCATTTCACGATATGCCTAGGAATTTCGTGATCTGGCGGAATTTATGATCGGCCGCCGACACATACACGTATTGAACGATATGCCTAGGAATTTCATGATCTGCCTAGGAATTTCATGATCTGCCTAGGAATTTCATGATCTGCCTAGGAATTTCACGATCAGCCTAGGAATTTCATGATCTGCCTAGGAATTTCATGATCTGCCTAAACGTCACTAGGAAAATCGTTAAACGGTGGGTTTTGAACGATATGGCGGATGTCCCTTAGCCAATTCATGAAATGGCGGCGTTTCATGATATGCCTAGGAATTTCGTGATCTGGCGGATTTTACGATCGGCCGCCGACATATATAACCTAGGTTACTTTTTGGTTCTTAGCAGTTTCTTTTGTGCAAGGGTTGCAGTTCTAACCTAACCTAACCCACTTTTCTGGTAGCAGTTCTTATTGCGTACAATTTAACTTCGCACATAGATACTGTCGTACATTTGTACGGTCGAACAGTAATACATCGCACACTAGCACTTCGCAGAAATACACTGTCGTTCAATAGAAATGTCGCACAATCGTACAACGCACACTCGGGGTCGCACTTATGTGATAATCCCAAAAAAATACAAAATAGATAACACATCCTGAAGACTGATAATATTATTGAATGATTTTTCAGAATAATCAATCGCGATAGCGAAACGATCATAAAGTGGTGGCGTGCCCACGACGACAAATGGTCCGAGTTACCAAATGGAACGTTAATTTCTCCCCTTGCAACAAAATATTTGGCCGGCACTTTCTCGTGCGCCGGCGAAAACTCTCATGGAGCGGATGGATATGATTTGGAACTGAAAATGGAGGTATTAGGTAAATAATTAAGATATTAAAATACAATTACCTAAGTATTTAAACGTTTGAAAGACACCAAAACTGTGCAAAATTTGGTCCCACGTGACCTATCCATTTTTTCGAGATAAGAACTACCTATCCTGTGACCGGGAGGTCCCTGCAATCCTGAATCCCTGCTTTCTTACTAAATTTCAGCTTAATCAATTCAGAGGCTAAAACATAAAGAGGAAGCAGACAGACAGAGTTAGGTACTTTCAATACTCAATACTCAATATTTTATTGCTTTTCCACAATGTATGGTTACAGATGTTACAAGGAAATTATGTGATCATCATGGACCCTGTTGGGCACAGCAATATTTATAAGTACAAGAGGGCGGCTTTTATATAATTAATAAATTTTATCTTATAGCTAAATACTTTGACTATATAATCAAAAGCTAAATATTACAATCACATTAAACTGACTTACTTTTATGACATTCTAACCCCCGGTTTCACCATCTATTGATAAATTTTATTTGACGGATAAATATGATGCCATCTCCGTCTATTGGAACAAAACAAACAGAGACGGCATCACATTTATCCGTCAAATAAATTTATCAATAGATGGTGAAACAGGGGATCAATTAATATTACACCATGTCCCTTTTATCTATTAGGATTATTTATTAACATTAAGTATGTTAAATTTATTATCTATCATCTAGGTATTCATTTATTGAGTAGTAGCATTTTTCTATCATGAATTCTTTAAGTTTTTTTTTTTATTTTTTTCGTTATTTTTGTTTTGTATGGTGTTTGGCAGTTTATTATATATTTTTACAGACATACTATGTGTACTATTGGAATGGATTTTTAAATTTGATGGGGGTAAAATGAGTCTGTTTTAGTGCCTTAAAAAATGTGTTAGGTAGAGGTAAGTCTTGCCGTTTCTTGAAAAAGTTTGGATATTTACGGACGAATTTCCATATTTCAATTAAATATATACATGGCAAAGTAAGTATTTTATTGCGCTTAAAATGAGGTTTACAGCTGTGTATGTTTTGTATATTGACTAGGATACGAATTAGCTTTTTTTGAAGAGTAAAAAGGGTTCACGCGTCTGTACTATTTCCCCACAGAATGACTCCGTAGCTAAGCCAGGCGTGGGCGTACGCTTAAATAGGCACCGAGCGCTGTGCTTTTTTCAGTGTTTTTTTTATTTCGTATAGGGCATAAACAAACTTTGACAATTTCGACTTTAATTTATTTATATGTGATTTCCAGTTAATATGCGTATCAATGTCTAGTCCAAGCAGTGAGAAATTTTGTACCGTTTCTAATTGCATGTTTTTATTACTGAAATTTATATTTAATGGAGGGTTCTGATATGGATGAAAGGACATTATTTTTGTTTTGGTGTAATTTATTTCTAAATTATGTTCGGAGAGCCAGTTCGATGTTGAATCAAGTAATAGTTTTAGTTTTTGGTTTACGATATAATTTTTGTTGTTTTGACATGTTGTGATGAGAGATATATCATCTGCAAATAATACGCATGGCTCTAGTAAGCTCTTCGGAAGATCATTTATATACAAAATGAATAAAAGGCACCCGATTACACTTACCTGTGGAATAGACGAATTAATTAGTTTGCGTTCTGATTGAATTTTTCATATTTCGCCTGTGTTAGTATCAAAATATTCTATTTCTGTGTATTGTTCTCGGTCTTTAAGATACGATTTGAACCACTTATGAGCCAATCCACGAATACCTACACCATATAATTTATCTAGTAATATGTCATATTTAACTTTGTCGTAAGCTTTAGACATGTCTAATAATATTCCTATCGCATATTTTTTATCGTTTATTATATCTAATATTTTCTGTATGTACTTAAAAAACTGCTAAAGTGGTTGATCTTTTTTTTACGAAAGCCATTTTGGCATTCATCAAAAATTTTGTATTTTTCGCAGAAGGCGTAGACGCGGTCGCACATTGCTCTTTCAAAGAGTTTGGAAGCTGTAGGCAGAAGTGCAATTGGTCGGTAGTTGTTGAATTCCGTTTTGCTCTTCTTCTTATGTATCGGCTTTATTATAGATTTTTTGAGAAGATCTGGGAACTCGCCTTCATCAAACGACTGATTAATTCTTTCACAAAAGGGCGTAGAAAGTTGGTCAGCGCAGCGTCTGATTAAGGACGGTGGGAGTTCATCTACTCCGTGACTATTTTTGTTTTTAAGTTTACGTATGTACGCGTGGATCTCTTGAGGGGATGTGGGGCGGAGAAACATGGAGTTCTCAGCAGGATGTAGCACTGATCGGCCGCGTGCTCGGGGTGCAGTTGGATTATTGCGATTTTCCGCTGTTGTTTCGCCTATAGAAGCAAAGAAGTTGTTAAATTCGTTTGATATTATTTTAGGATCAGTGGTTAAGGTACTATTTATTTGCATTTTTATATTATTTTTATCTTTTTTAGGTTTTTTATTAGTGCGGTCATTTATGATACTCCACATTGTTTTTATTTTGTTATTAGATTTTACCATTTTATTTATGTAGTGCATTTTTTTTTGCTGTGTTAATAACTTTTTTTAATATCCTTTCATACTTTTTTTAATGTCGTTTTAATATATCGTTGTTTGTTTTAGTTGTAAGAATTTTTAGAAGTCTTTTATTTCGGCAAGATTGTTTTACACCAACAGTTTTTTGTATGATGATTTTAATTTTACTTTTCGTTTTGGTATACACTGGTTTAAAATATTAATTAATAGGTCATGAAAAGCCTTATAATTTTCATTTACCTACATTTTTATGGGGATTTATAATGGAATGCCAATTTACTTTATTTAATTCTCTCTGGAAGTTTTCAATATTAGTATGGTTAAAAAAATCTTTTTTCCGTATACCAAGTGTATGGTTTCTGGTGTTTATCTGGCAATTTTAAATGAATTGTAGTACCGATATGATCTGAAAAGCCAAATTTTTTTGTTTTTGTATAAATATTTTGATCATTAAAGTTAGTAAATATAAGGTCTAGACACTTAATATTAATAAGGATAAATATGAGTTGCGTTATTTATTCATTTTTAGTGACAATGTAAGGTTTGGTTGCTACTATGTACGAGTATGTATTTTTAACCGATTTCGAAAAAGGAGGAGGTTATATTCGGTTGTATTTTTTTATGTTTGTTACCTCAGAACTCCGTCATTCAACTATTCGCAGTCGGCATTAAGCTATTGTATCTTAGATTATTTAGGTACACGGTACACTAATACTAATGTTATCTTGAATGGACTATTCCATTCAAGATAACATTATACTCCAGAAGGTCGCAGAAGACGGGGTTCTAAACATTTTTTGTAGTCGTAATAATGACGATGATGATGATTATGATAATGAATAAAAGAAGTAATAAGATGAAGTCATAATTTTGTTTATTTCGTAAGTAGATTAATACGTAATGTAGGTACTTACAAAATATCACAATATTAATGGGTAGGTACACTACGTAAATACGAAAAATGAAATTATGAAAGTCGGAATCACGAACTTCAAAATACCGATTTTTATAATTCCGATTTTTTTTATTCCACTGGATGGCAAACGAGCAAGATAATATGAGAAAATAATTATTCCAAAAATAATTTGATGATTTAATGATTTTGCTAAAGGTTGTTATGAGAAACGAAATTATGAGATTCGATTTTATGCAACATATTAGTAAACATGAGACATTCATTTCATCAGGATTTTCAGGATATAGTTAGCTACTGTACAGTGCCTCTGCCACTGGGACAATAATTGTCCCATGAACCTTGTTTATAATTTTAGTTACAATAATTATAACTCTTTTTCAGGTGCTCCTGGAAGCCCGAAATTAGATAAATCTGCAAACCTTGTTTTTGCAACAAGTGGCTACCCATTTCCGTTAACTTGCAAGTACGTAAACAACGACATTAAATTATAGTGTAATAACCCTCCTTCTTCGCAGTCGGGTAAAAATCGCGGAACATTAGAATAATGAGGCAGTCACCTGTCATCAGATCCTGGATACTATTCTTGATCAAAGTAGGTACAGCCTAACCCCCTTATTCATAAACGACAATCAAACCTATTTTAGTTAAAATGCCGCTAAAATTAGTTTGTCCTTATCTGTCACTTCGACATTTGTATTTGTTAGAAAGGGACAAAGCATTTGTTAGTTAACATAGGCTTGTTAAGTTTTATGAATAAGGGGGTTAGTCTTTTCTAACAAGTTCAAACACGGTTAGGCTACGTTGTTCTACCTTGGATTCCCAGTGCTTACTTTACTACTTAATCATCAGACCCTGGATACCATTCTTGATCAAACACAAACGATCTTACAGATGTACACTCGAACCAAATGAATCGTGACCCATTGTGGAACTTTTTCCTAAAAAAGTCAGAATAACATTGCAGTGCATGACAAGGGAATTGATTATACACTTAAGTACTGTGAGAACGTTCTACGATGGGTCAGGAATCAAATGGTTTGACTGTACCCAGTGCATAATGGTTTTCCATTTGGAAAAGTCCGATCTTTAATCGTAATACGACGGTAATACCGAAGTGTCGATTAATTTAATGTAGGTATTAAATGACATTTTCATATCCATTAATTTAATTATAGACCTTTATTATTTAGTGTCAAATGTCAAGCTGAAAATGTACAGCGGTACAAATAGGCACTGAAGCTAGGCGCTTTTTTTAAATTAAAACCTTTTAATTATATGACCA
Source organism: Choristoneura rosaceana (assembly GCA_037349165.1). Taxonomy (NCBI): domain Eukaryota; kingdom Metazoa; phylum Arthropoda; class Insecta; order Lepidoptera; family Tortricidae; genus Choristoneura; species Choristoneura rosaceana. Next base: position 3,097,135 of record JAZBNJ010000006.1, on the reverse strand, counting down.
CAACGGTATTAAGAAGTGTTCTATCAGACAACATTTTTAATTTTCATCCAATTTTAATTAATAATCGAGAAAAACTAACAAAAATGCAACGTTACCAGCTCAGAAGGTATATGCGCTCTTACTCGCAACACTAATCAATGGACAGTGAAACAGCCCCTTAAACTACTAATAATTCTCAAGCAATCTTAGCCGCTATAACTTTCATTTCATTGTAAGTTTGATATTTTCATATATTTACTACCATTCTGAATTTTTTCAAAATGATCCACCTAACAGTTAAGATCTTAGAGGAGGGGGGGAGGGGCACGCTTAATGTTAATGAAAATTTGCACTTTAAAGTTGAATATTTCGCAAACAAATCTCTGAATAGAAAAGTCATCTTAGCAACCGCCCAATGGTTTTAATATAATAAAAGAGACCGCGATGGTCTGAAACATTGTGCTGCCACAAGTCTTTACTTCTTCGTCCTGGAAAATCTGGAGGGACTACATCTTCTGATTCTTGGTCGCTTCGGAAATTTTTTGTCGGCATGGCATCCAAGTTCTACGCTCAAAACATTGTGCACCGATTCCCGTTAAATTTTCAAGTCAACAGCTAATTTTCGAATAGAGCGGTGTTTTTTCCGCCGAACTCACTCTCTCGCAATTTTTACTACTAAGTAGTAAAGCAGAAGTACCTACCGTTTGTGGCCACTATACCGTTTATGGCCATTAATTGTTTAAACATACCTATGTTTGAAATAAATAATAATAATAATATTATGGGACACTTGACACCAATTGACCTAGTCCCAAAACAAGCAAAGCTATGGGGACTAGGCATCGGATAAACATACTTATATAGATAAATACATACTTAAATACATATTAAATCCAAGACCCGAGAACAAACATTCGTATTATTCATTTCCCATAATATATGGATTCAAACCCGGGACCTCAAGCTTCGTAGTCAGGTTCTCTAACCACTGGGCCATAAGCATATAGGAACGAGCATCCTGAATAATCCTGATAGATCGAATTTGGCCAAGCATCTGTTAGAATTAAATCATTCTATATCGGACTCAGATTCGTATGAAGTGTTACATTACTGTGACAAGGGGTTTCGTCTCGATGTGTATGGCGATAATTAGGTACAACAGTATGGGGACTATTATTAGTGAGCAAGTAAATTTAGTGTCAACTCCCTTACTACGGCTTGGGTCTAATTTTAGCAACGGTAGTTAGTAAAACATGCCTTAACAATCTATCTTCTATATATCTATATATATAAAAGGCAAACCTGACTCACTGGGTTATATATCAACGCACAGCCCAAACCGCTGGGCCTAGAAACTTGAAATTTGGTACAGAGGTTTTTTTTATAATGTAAGTGAGCACTAAGAAAGGATTTTTAGAAATTCATCCCCTAAGGGGGTGAAATGGGGGTGTTTGAACTACGACATTTGAATATTGAAAATAATTAGCAAAACCGAATTGGGCAAGATATAGGTTTCACTTACAGTTTGTTCTGGCTCTTTTCCTCAGTCCTTGGGACACATTTAAGACACAATCACAGCACTTTCAGAGTTTTTATGAATAATTTAAAAGAGCGCGCGCCGGCCGGCATTCATTTCGAGCTGTCAAATTTGCGCAACTGACTGGTGGCGCCGCCGTGCGGGAGAAAGCGGAAAGTTCATTCAGCCAGTATGTTTTTGATATGTGCAGGAGGTTTTAATGCACATATTACTAATTATATCTGCCCAATGTAACGTACATAAACCCCCCACCGGGAATCTACCCCAGATTCCCCAGTTTACAAACCAAACCAGGGATGGTATTGAATAAGGTAAGTGGACTGTATAGTGTAAGTATTTGTTGACTTAGTGAACTAAACACGTGTAGCTGTTAATTGAGTAAAATAAATGACTTATTTCGAACCTAAAATTGTCATAAATTTGACACCTTCTTGCGTCAAATTCATGCAAAGAAACAAAGGAAAATAAAAATTATGCTGAATCCAATTCCATTGGAAGTGGACTAAGCTTTACAACGGGTCGCGTGTATTCGCCATTCTGGATTTTTACTTTTACCACCCGTACAACTCCATCAGCTCCTGGATAAAGTTCCGTCACACGACCGAGAGGCCATTGAAGCGGAGGAGCGTCAGCATGCATAAGAACGAGTTCATCAACTTGAATATTACGACAATTCCTATGCCATTTTTGTCGCTGCTGCAGCGTGTGCAAATAATCGTTTAATTGCAATGTACGCGGACCGATATGTAAATAAATTTTATGGAAATAGTCGATAAGAATTTTTGTAAAGTTGCACTTTTTAGGAAGCAATAATGGATACTTCTTTTGATACGGTAGTTCGGCGAAAGACAACCTACCCCCCACCCTGAGAAAACCGAGGGGGTCGACATAAGGTGCTAACCTTTTAAGTGAAGAACTACAGCTGTAACCATTGGAAATTGCTTGGATATCAGCTGCAAAATGCTCTCGCTGAACGGATTTAATGAGCACATCGTGTGCGTTCTTTAAATCTGATAGAGACGAAGGACCTGTGTTCCTATTAGACTTCGTCGATCTACAATTGTTAATAAACTGAAAACAACGCGCTAAGACCTTTTGAAGCTTGCTAAAACTCGAATATTTTTCGGTTAAATCATAAACAAGGTTTGAATCACGTGTTGTGTCTTGCACGCTAGTTTGAGCCAAAGTCGCGCATGGAATTTTGAGTTCTGGCACATTTGCCGATTTAAATTGATCTATTGATTTTACTGGCCAATTCTCTCTTGGTGCGTCTAGCCAGTTCGGTCCTCCGAGCCACTCCGCTGTCGATAACAGCACGGAAGGTAGCGCTCCGCGCGAGCACACGTCAGCGGGGTTGGACGCGCCGCTCACGTGAAACCAACAATCGCTTTGCACGGTCTCCAAAATTTTGGAAACACGCGAAGCCACAAAGGTTTTGAGATTATAACTGGGTGTATTCAACCAACTCAGCACCACAGAGGAATCGGTAAACAAGAGTATTTCATGAACAGGAATTCGTTCAGACAATATTGACTTCGTATATTTGACTAACTTGACTAACAAATGCGCAGCCATTAGCTCGAGACGTGGAATGGTCACTGTCTTCAAGGGTGCAACCTTGGATTTTGCAATGACTAGACTGACCTTCGAATTACCTTGATTGTTAAAACTACGCAAATAGATGACCGCAGCTATTCCTTGAACTGAAGCATCGCAGAATCCTAGTATCTGGTAGTAGCTGTGCTGTTTGACAGTAACCTGGCGCTCGTGGCTAAAATTCGACAACAGCGGGAGCTCTGACATGTAGGTGAGCCACTCCTTTTCCAGTTCCGGAGGCAGCCGCTCATCCCAACCCAGCTGTTGGAGCCAGAGTTTCTGCATGAAGCATTTCGCGTAGAATATGCAAGGAGCCACGAAACCTAAGGGATCATACTGACGACCAATCTGTGACAAAACACTACGCTTGGTGATCGCCTGTGAAGCTGGAAGTGGATGGAATACGAAGGAAAACACATCTTCGGCGGGTCGCCACTGCAGACCTAAAACTTTTATGGATAGGTCCTTGTCATCCTCGAATGCAATGGGCGTTTCGCGGTGATCAGCTGGAACCCGAGCCAGTACCTGGGGACAGTTGCTGGCCCACTTACGAAGCAGAAATCCTCCTCCACTCAGCAACTCTAACAGTTCATCCTGTAGCCTAGCTGCTTCATCATAGCTGCTCACTGACCACAGAAGGTCATCGACGAAGAAACCCTTTTTTAGAACCTTGCTCGCTAAAGGATACTTCTCGCAGTCGTCGTCAGCCAGCTGATGCAGGACACGGATCGCTAGGTACGGACTGCTAGCAACACCATATGTGATCGTGTTTAACTCATACACTTTTAAAGATTGATCAGGTTGAAACCTCCACAAGATGTGTTGGTAATTGCGTTGAGATTTTTCGATCAAGGTCATTCGAAACATTTTACAAATATCACTTGACAAGCAAATTTCATGTATACGAAAATTTATTAAAATCTCGTTAATATCTGCTTGAAGCTTAGGACCGGCGTAAACGACTGAATTCAAAGAATTATTATTTGTCGTTTTGCATGAGGCGTCAAAAACTACTCGGAGTTTTGTCGTGGTACTTGACGGTCGGAGAATACAGAAGTGAGGAATTATGTACTTAAAATCCACAGTACCAAAATCACCTACGCAAGTCATGTGACCAAGGCTTTCATATTCGGACATGAATTTATTATATTCTTCCTTAAGTTCCGGAAGACGATTCAGCTTTGTTTCTAAATTGTTGAAACGACGTAACGCTTGTGGAGTCGAATCGCCGAGATCAAAACTGGGTTTGAACGGGTACTTCACTGTATAACGTCCCGTAGTATCGCGACTGTGTTCGTTTTGGAACAATTGTTCGACATACAAATCTTCTGGTTTTTTAGTGACGTCATACGGCACGTTTTCAGTCTCCCAGAAAGAGTTCATGATTTTATCGATACTACTAGTTTTATTAGCAGAGAACAAGTTGAGCGAGGCTGTATTTGACTCACAATCGTCACTCAGTACTGTCTGACCAGTAATGACATATCCGAATATGGAATGCATCGCGACGGGCAAACCCGGGTCACGTGGTAGTATATTTTGACCGTCATAAATGTAGGGAAATAAGTCACCTGCGATCAACAAGTCAACTGGAGCCGCCGAAAAGTAGTTCGGGTCAGCTAACTCTAGATTTTTGAAATTATTGATAACTTTGTTTGATAAGGTTACTGTAGGTAAGTTGCTAGTTATATTACTTACGACAACAGTATCAGTGCTAAGCACCGGACCAAATGAGTTTCGTGGTTTAATTGAACATGTAACCAGACCGAAATCTTGCACTGGCGCACCTCCCAGACCCATGGGTTCAAACTGACACTTGCGTCGAGACAAACCCAGGCGCTGGGCACACTCTTTTGTCATATAACCGGACATGGCACCGCTGTCAATGACTGCACGTACGGCGTGGTAAGTTCCCCATCGATCTGCGACGTGCACCATGGCAGTGCCTAACAGCACGGTTGAATTTGACGAACAAGTCAAGCCGACGTTTGGCATTGACCTTTGACTTTGATTTTGACCATTTGAAACGTTTTGAATACTTGAAATGTTTTGACTATTTGAACCGTTTTGATTAATTGATGAATTTTGAACAGTTGGAACTGTATCTAAGTGAATACTGTGATGGTGCGGTTGTTTACACAGCACACAACGCACTTTTGACGTACACTCGGACAACGAATGCTGACGAAAGCAATTTTCGCATAATTGAAGCTGTTTCACTTTGTCAAGACGCTGCACCGGTGTTAAATCAAAAAACTCGAAACATCGATAAGTTGAATGTGGCTTGTCGCAAAATAGACATCTATTTGATCGTTCGTTATTATTCTTACTCACAGCTGACAAGCACGGCTTTTGGAACTGCTTCGGTGCACTACTGTAATTAGCAGCATTATTATTATTTTTTCGAACAAAATTCGGCTTTGCAGAGGTGTTAGGAACACTCTTAGGCGTAAACTGAATTTTTGATGTACTAATTTTAACCTCAGACATTTCCAAAACACGCGCCTGTTTCTCCACGAAATTAATCAGCTGTTCGTAAGTAGGTATATCGGTTTGATCTACTGATTGTTCGAATTCGCGCCTAGTGACGGGGTCTAAATTTTGCAATCCCATATAAAACAGTATGAAACTCGATAGGTTACTGATTTTCAAAAGTTTCAATGCTTTGACACACTCTTGATACGTTTGTAAAAATGTATTTAGACCAGTAGCCGACTCTGTTGACAAAGGCTTAAATTGAAACAGCCGATCTAAATAGCTCGTAGCTAAGGCACGAGTGTTCTCAAATTTTTTGACTAGCAAAGCCCATACTATCGGATAATTATCGGCCGTCACTGGCATCCCTTTGACCACAGTCAATGCCGAACCGCTGACTGCGGAGAGCAGGTAATAAAACTTCTCAATGTTCGTAATATCATTGTTGTTATGAATTAAACTCGTAAACGTGTCATAGAATGTTTGCCAGTTTTCTAATTTGCTATCGAAATGGAACAATTCTAGTTTAGGCAGCCGCGGCTTAGCCGACCGCGAGTCTGGCCCGGCAGCGCCCGGGCCGCGGCCCGCGGAGCGCGACGAAGGTCCGCTACCGCTGCCGTCACACGATTGCCAAGTGTCGCTATTAGCCTCCGCTACACTCAGAATACGGAAATACATGTCGTCAAAGGTTTGAATTTCCTGATAATTTGGTTTAAATTTCGGGTTTTGTTTCTTATTGTAAGAATTTAACTCGAATATGCATTGTTCGAAACATTCCCGAGTCGAATGAAGTTCTTTGAGTCGCAAATTAAATTCGGTTAAACGCTCTGGTGGAGTTGATTTGGATAGTTCAAATAACGTTTGACATCGTATAAAAAGCAGTTCTTTTTTGTTAATAAGTTGTTCGACATCGAATTCTTTTTCGTCCATTTCGAATTAAAAAACAAAAGACGCGCGCGACGCGTTGCAAAGAACGAAAATTGAAAACGTTTATTTTATACGTATTATTCTAGGTAAATAACTTAGATTCGAAATAAGCCTGTTACCTTAAAACTGCGTGAAATGTGTGTTTTATGTGTATGAATGCGTATTTAGTTTGCAAACTGAGGATGCGGTTCGATTGACCAAAATGTTTGAACTACGACATTTGAATATTGAAAATAATTAGCAAAACCGAATTGGGCAAGATATAGGTTTCACTTACAGTTTGTTCTGGCTCTTTTCCTCAGTCCTTGGGACACATTTAAGACACAATCACAGCACTTTCAGAGTTTTTATGAATAATTTAAAAGAGCGCGCGCCGGCCGGCATTCATTTCGAGCTGTCAAATTTGCGCAACTGACTGGTGGCGCCGCCGTGCGGGAGAAAGCGGAAAGTTCATTCAGCCAGTATGTTTTTGATATGTGCAGGAGGTTTTAATGCACATATTACTAATTATATCTGCCCAATGTAACGTACAGGGGGGGTGAAGTTTATATGGAACTTTCTCATTTCTGGACTTTGAAGTATGAAAATAGGTGTATAAGTTCTCGATTACCATTAAAAATTATCTGTGTAGGTAAAATGGATAAAAATTTTCCCTAAAGGGGTAAAATGGGGGGTAAAGTTTGTATGGAAATTTTCTAATTTCTGGACTTAGAAGTATGAAAATAGGTGTATAAGTTCTAGATAACAATTAAAAATTATCTGTGTAGGTGAAATGGATAAAATTTCCCTCTAAACTGGTAAAAAAGCGCGCATAACCGAATTCTACGCGGGCGAAGCCGCAGGCAAAAGCTAGTATATATATATAAAAGGCAAACCTGACTCACTGGGTTATATATCAACGCACAGCCCAAACCGCTGGGCCTAGAAACTTGAAATTTGGTACAGAGGTTCCTTTTATGATGTAAGTGAGCACTAAGAAAGGATTTTTAGAAATTCATCCCCTAAGGGGGTGAAATGGGGGGGTGAAGCTTATATGCAATTTTGTCATTTTTGGACTTAGAAGTATGAAAATAGGTGTATAAGTTCTTGATTACAATTAAAAATGATTTGTCTAGGTGAAATGGATAAAATACCCCCCTAAAGGGGTGAAATGGGGGGGTAAAGTTTGTATGGAATTTTTCTCATTTCTGGACTTAGAAGTATGAAAATAGGTATATAAGTTCTCGATTACAATTAAAAATTATCTGTGTAAGCGAAATGGATAAAATTCCCCCCTAAAAGTGTAAAATGGGAGGGAAAAGTTTGTATGGAAATTTTCTCATTTCTGGAATTAGATCTGTGAAAACAGGTATATAAGTTCTCGATTACAATCAAAAATTGTCTGAGTATATGAAGTGGATAAAATTCCCCCCTAATGGGGTAAAATGGGGGGGTAAAGTTTGTATGGAAATTTTCCCATTTCTGGACTTAGAACTATGAAAATAGGTGTAAATAAAAATTATCTCCGTAGGCAAAGATAAAGAAAGAAGAAGTAGCTTTCGACTTATTACGGGGGAGTTTTTTGAGACTTCCTTATTTCTACACTAAAAATATGGCTGGTCACCATTTAAAATGATCCGTATGGTGTTGACGACTTCAATAAGGGAAGGGGTTTTTCATATAATATGGAGGTAATTAAATAAAACATATAGCCTGATAACTAAAGTACACGCGGACGAAGTCGCGGGCAAAAGCTAGTAAATAAATAAAAAACAAAAATCAAGGTAGTTTTGTAGCACAGTTAAAAATTATTAATATTTTGCGGGTAGTTTTTGTTTTGTTTGGCAAATTTAAAACAGTGGTTGTGGTTTGTTAGTCTAACAACTGGTAGCATGGTGTACGGTTGTGTTACTCTGAAAATGAGCTCTGGTTGAGTTCTAAACGCGTTAGTGTGTTGTGGTGGTGGTGATAGATGGGTTTGTGTAATTTGTGTGTGTTCTTACAGTGTGGAGGTGGAGAAACTGCATGAACACGTATATTTTGTATTGCTCAGCTATCGTAAGGTCGCGGGTGAGCAAAAAAATTATTTTAGTTCATTGGTAGAAACTTATTTACATAGCTTTTTGTAGTCGGTTATTTTTTGTTTAAAAGTTTTTTTTTTCTATGCAAAGACGTTCATTATTGAGGAGTCCTGGTGCTTCACCACCCGTTCCATTTCACCATATACATACATTACGACAAGCATAAATTGCTTAGCAACTGTGTTAAAGTAATTGAATTTCAACCCGTGATGTACCTACTTGTTATTGAGTGGTATCTACGTTGGTCAAATGTGGTCTTCATCATCAGTTCCACATCATCAAGTGATGATTTCCAAAGCAAATGCACGAGTTACTACTAAATATATCCAAATTACCATAGGTGTCCCTACAATATTTGAAGAGTTCCCTTCATTTCCTTAGGATCCAATCATCAGATCCTGATTTGGAGCTTATGTGCCCTAATTGAAAGCATTTCAATACGAACGAAAACTTTTTTTTTTATATCGGTTCATAAACGACGGAGTCTTGAGGTAACAAGTATGTGGGGGTTTTCGGGGATGACAGATCGATGTAGCTTGGTCTTATCTCTGGGAAAACGCTTATTATCGAGTTTTAGCCTGAGCAAAGCTTGGTCATCCAGGTATTTTACTTATTAAAATACTATTTTCATTGCTAATTATATTATATTTTTCCTTCTACTTCTCTGGGCGTAGATTATTAACAATTAATGCCTAAGGCGTCTATTTAATGAACTCCGGAGTCAAATCACTTTCGTCACTCGACATTTTCTTAATAAGTATTATATCTTCCTTTACAGTTTTGATACTTAAAATTGCAGCGTATTGAAACACTCGCGGTTTTTTTTGTCCGTGACCAACTCGATTTTCGAATAAGTTCGATTTTCAAATGAATTCGGCGCGATGCGGGCCGCCCGCAGGTGAACTGCAGCTACGGCATAGCTGCAGCATACGGGCTGTATGCCGTGCGATTTGGACGAAATTAGACTTTAAAGGGCTGCATCACCGTCCATTGATTAATGTTAACTGACGGTTAAATGTGATGCCGTCTCTATTGGTTTTGTTAGAATAGAATAGACGGAGACGGCATTTCATTTAACCCTCATTTAACACTAAACAATGGATGATGAAACAGCCCCTAAACTTATAAGTTACAACAATAATAACTATGAGAAGTGAAAATCACATTACTAACCAGCGGTTCATAACGACATTCAGTACAACATTACGCCCGGCGAAAGCCAAGGGCTGTAAAGATTTACTTATAATAATTTTAGGCATTGTCGAGCAGGTGGTGTGAAAAGTTATTTATGCAGTTGGTGTATACAGCAAAATGTTTTAGTTTTCCTTGATTATACACTAAACACTAATTGTACCTATTCTAAGGGGCTGTTTAACCACCAATTGATTTGGACAAAACACAAAACAAACAGAGACGACATCACATTTTTCCATCAAATAAATTTAATCAATGGATGGTGAAACACGGCGTAAAGAAGCTTTTGTGTGTCTGCTAGAAGTGCCTTAAGAGTTTTGATGGTCGGTCAGTCAGTTAGTGAGTGAGTGAGTGAATTACAAAATTAAGAAACTTGGACTAGTTAAATTTCTTAATACTGGTTCAAGTCAAATGAAATTTGAAATATACCGTGTTTATACTATGCCTGCTTGGTTGCTGAAAATTCAGGTTTCTAGTTTTATCCACAACAAAGTTATAGGGGGCCGAAAAGGGCCTCAACTGCTTCGAGAAAGGGATGATACGGCTGTACCGCTTTTCTGCTCGACTTGGCAGGGTCACTGCCGTGAACCTAGATTTTACATATGACAGCATCTGTGTAAGATGAACATATTATTATTACATGTGTGGTCTAATAATTTCTGTCAATAAAGTAATTAAGTTTTCTTATTATTATTTATGTTTTTTAGTAGGGTTAAGTGTTTTTAAACAATTCTTTCGTGAATGTTTTTACAGAGTGATTAAAGGACAGTCGACGGGAACAGAAGTATTCTGGTTATACAGAATTAATGATTCGGGTTCTTACTCATTGATAAATATGCAAGGAGATACTATAATGTTAAAAACCGAAACATATGGGAGCGGTTTATATACGTGCGTCGCCAGAAACGAGGCAGGACTTGATTTACATGTTACGAGTGTGTTTGTCAAAGGTAACTTTTTTACAAGCTTTTATTTTACTTTCACGCGTCGAGATGTCTGTGTGTCATCAAATCTTGCGTTTTGCTTGTAATATTTGACGGCACACAAATTTCAGTCATTATAGTAGTACATCCACGGTTGGACATAGGCCTTCCTCATCCATACTATACAATAATATTATAAATGCGAAAGTAACTCTGTCTGTCTGTCTGTCTGTTACGCCTTCACGCCAAAACCGCTGAACCGATTTGGGTGAAATTTGCTACAGAGATAGAATAGACCTTGGGAAAGGACATAGGCTATCTTTTATCGCGAAAAAGAGGATTTAAGGGGTTAAAATAGGGGGTGAAAGTTTATATGGTGGAAGTTCGTCGCTGTCGAAGATAAAACTATGAAACTTGGCATTTAGGCATTTGATATACTATCCATATCCATACTAATATTATAAATGTCAAAGTGTGTTTGTATGTTTGTCTGTCTTTCACGCCGTAATGGAGCGACGGATCGACATGATTTTTGGCATGGAGATAGTTTATGGGCCCGAGAGTGATATAGGCTACTTTTTATCCCGGAAAAATGCACAGATCCCGAAGGAACAGCGCGCGATAACCGAATACCACGCGGGCGGAGCCGCGGGCAAAAGCTAGTTCAATATATACCTACCTCCAGTTGCTTCGGTTGGAGGCGGCCTTCCAGCGTGACTGACTTATAGATCAACGCACCCACACAATATGTTTCTTAATTCCCACGGGATAAGGAATAAATGAGATTTACATTTTCGCTTCAAAGTGGCCTTAACTCCGTAATTATAAATATAAAAGACTTCAAATTTGGCATGCGCGGGTAGATAAGACTAAAATTTAAAAACTGTTACGAGATTTCCCAAAATTCCCGCGGGTTAAAACGAATAAAGAGGATTTTATATACTCGCTGAATCAGAAAACGCACAAGCTAAACTAATAAAGCTATTTAGGGACTAGAGATTTGGCAAACTGATGTAAATCTGGTAACAATACAATAAATAGTTCGGCGGTGACTCCTGCTGATCCTGGCCAGGATCGTTTCCGTAGAAACGAACTCTTCAAAAATTAGTGGTATACGAATTATTATCAAGTACCTACCTACCTGCTAAAACTTTACAACTGGCGAACACAGGGCGTCCCACGGCTATGCCACACGGAGGGAAAGCACCTTAAATATTGCACATGGAACATATTACTGAAAGAAGACATTATTTTAATTTAAATTAGGCTGCTATTTACTCTTAAACTACTAATAATTCTCGAGAAAACTTAACCGTTATAGTTTTCCTTGTAAGCTTGATACCTAATTACTACCATCTTGATTTTTTTTTAATTTTTCCACCCACCGGTTTAGATTTTAGAGGAGGGGGGGGACGCCCGGTTTTAATGAAAATTTGCACTTTAAAGTTGAATATTTCGCAAACATATCACTGAATCGAAAAATCGTTTGAGCAACCCCTTAATGGTTTTACAAGACCTATCCAACGATACCCCACACTACAAGGTTTGATGAGAAAAAAAAACACATCCACTTTACGTCTATGGGTCTATGGGAGGAACGCGGACGGACAGACAGACAGACATTAGACGAAACTCTAACGAAACCGGCTCCGTTTTTGCCATTTTTGCCAATTTGAATGCTATGAAACCCTAAAAAGGACGATTTTTGGATGTTAATATCTAAATAACTGTTTGAGTTTATGAAATTTGGAGCAAATAATGTATCTCACAATTCTTAACAAATGAGCCAAATTTCACATCTCTGTATGAGGCTTCCAAGGTATGAGGGGTTCAAAAGTGGCGCCAAATGGTTCGGGTAAAATTACAGACAGTGCTGCTCGCAGTTCTGTTGACTTGAACTTGGCTTGACAACACGCTACTGCGTATCTATTATAGACTTTGTTTGCTTCTTTGTTTGTTGAGGGTTATCTTCGAAACTACTGAGCTGATTTAAATATAACTCTTTTATCAATAAATGTATCTCTGATTGACACTAGAGGACATTTGGTTTCGGAAGGGATGGGACATACATAACTCTTTACACTTCACTCGTACTTATTTTTTATTCTTATAAATTGTTAATAATAATACTACATACCTGTGCTGTTTCCCCGTTTCCCCGTCCGTGTTCCGCCGTGGTGGCCTGGTTGATGGCGAAGCGAATCGCGTGTTGTTTTCTTTGTTTTTGTCTATTCTTTTTTCTTTTCTGTCAATTTGTCGGAAAAGGAAGGGTAAAGGCATCGACATCTATGCCGCATCTAAATTATTACTATTTTTTAACTTAATGTTTTATCGGTTTCACTGTATTTTATTGACTGTGTAATTTTTTAATGTATGATGACTAGATGGTCCCAAAGGAAGACCAGCGCCGTTCTCAAGACCGGCAGATTGCTGATTTGGGACCATTTCGTGACATGCATACCTTTATTTTGTTGTTTTCTCTGTTTTTTTTATCCATTGTTTGTCACGAATAAATGTTTTCTTTCTGTCTTTCTTTCTTTCTCTCTTTCTTTCTTTCTTTCTTTCTTTCTTACATAGACTGCTTTATTTTAGTCGTCTACTTCACCTACATTTAGGTATACCTACTTATATAATAGACTTCAATCACTCCTGCTGTCTCGTGCTGAGGCACCGACTTTAGACTGGTAGAAATTATTTTCATGGTTTTTTGTAGTCGGTTAAATTTTTTGTTATAATTTTTTTTCTCACGCTTTTCGTGTTCATGATCTAAGATACAATAGTGTAATGTCAACTGCTCGACACCTTTTACGAAAGATTGCTTTTCCTGATGCATAGACGTTCATTATTGAGGAGTCCTGGTGCTTCACCGCCCGTTCTATTTTACCATATGCAATACGACGAGCGTAAATTGCTTAGCAACTGTGTTAAAGTAATTTAAATTCAACCCTTGACGTGCTTGTTATTGAGTAGTAGCTCTGTTGGTCTAATGTGATCTTCATCATCAGTTCCACTTCACCAAATTGTGATTTTCAAGAGCAAATGCATGAGTTAAATATAATCTAAGCATATCCAAATCACCATAGGTGTCCCTACAAGATATTTCACCGCTGATCAGTCATATACCTATTTATGCTGTGGTACAGTGGCACATTCACTCTGGCTGGGACAGTCAATCGTGCCATTCGTGAATCGTTTTTACAATTTTAATACCTTTTATTTATTTCAGGTGATAATGGAAGTCCAGTAATAAATAAAACTGTGAGAACTGTACAAGCAACAGAGAACCAACCAGCTACGCTAAATTGCGAGTACGTTACAAACACAAGAAATGCAGTGATTGTGCTATTAATGCGTAATTTTGTATAGCTTTTCTAAGTTTCCTATGAATCCTAAAAATGATCGAATTTCTATGATTGTTGATAAAGTTTTACTGTGGTCAACTGCAGATGTTCGCTTTGGATCATTTTTTTTTTCTTGTCCGATGATTTTGCTAAATAGTGGAATTTCTGTGTCGGTTAAAATAGGTACACTTTTTTATCTTGTCAGATGAAATGTGTACTTGTTTTAATATCTAAATCAAGTCTGAGCTTTTTAAAAATCTTCGGATTTTAGAATCACTCTTCGGGTATAGACGATTAACGCGACCATCTCGTGATATGTGGTTCTGTTCTGATCAACTTGCAAAACTTTTCAAAGTTACCGTAAAAAGTTATGTAAAGAATAATAATGTATATAAGTAATAATATAATAAGTAGTAATAGTATGTAGTTATGTAGAATGTGTATATAAGTACGGAATACTTACCCAAGTTTCATTGAACAAAATTTTATAAATGAGTAGGTATTCCAGCATGAAATGAACTGAACTTGAAATATAATAAATAAATATAAGAATCAGTAAAAAATAGACCTTACTAATAAACATTAATAATAACGACTGAATGTACTTTATAAAGCACAAATTGTTCATTGAATAAAGAATTCTAAGAATTTTGAAATAAAATCCAAAATAGCAAAGCGGGTCAACCACGTCTAGGTCTTAAACGCTAAGTTTGTTAAACTCAGGAGGTTATGTTAATGAGTAGGTATACAAGTAAACCAAAAACAATATAAAGACGAGGTTCATAACATAGGTATTCATAGGTCCTAATGTTATTTATAACTGATAATAATAATATAGGTAAGTATTTACATGTACCTACAATCCGTGAGCTCTTAGTAAAACCTTCGGGTTTCGGAAGAAATCGGAAGGATTCGTTGGTAGAAAACGAAAATTGTCTTTGTGACTTAATAGCAATCCGTCACGCGTAGAGTGCACTCGTTGTGTTTCATTGATTTATATAGAGCAGTTAAAACCACTACTTACGTTTATATTTATGTGGGATTTCATGAAATGGAACGTAAGAATGACGTATAACAGCTGAAAGAGATGGTATGACGATTGAGTGAACGAGTGCGAGAGAGAAAGAGGATCAGAGTGATTGGGAGAAAGGAAAGGTTAGCTACATCGAATTTTTATTATTACCCATAGTACAAGCTTTGCTTAGTTTGGGACTAGGTCAATTGGTGTCAAGTGTCCCATGATATTTATTTATTATTTATTTATTTATTTTTCTTTTTTTCTTTTCTTTTTTTAATTGTATTTTTTAAAGTTTTAAATTGTGTTTTTACTTCATCAACAAGCCATTTATTTAGGTAGTTTGTTATTTTTCGAAAATTGATTTCCATGGCGAGTCAACTTAAGCAGGGTATTTCTGTAAATAGCCAATCACTGGAAATTGTTTATAATGTATTACTACATATTTTGTAAAGAAGTTGAAACTTTTAAGAAAATAATTGGTCGTTAATATTTTAATAAGGTAAGACCGAGACATGGAAGCAACTGGGATTTCGAAAAGTAAGTACATTAAAAAATATAAAACGAAAGCAGACCAAAAAAATTCATTTGACGTACCCAAGAGAAGTAGATACAGTATAATTATCAGCTCTTCGTTCGCTTCGCTCTGCGTCTATACCCGAAGCATGCATCTAAAATCCGAAGGTTTTTTAATAGTTGACGGAGTGTACCTATGTTTTACTTTTTACAGTTGGCACGTACCTATATTGATCAAACAATTAATATTTTTTACAGTTTCATTAGTAAATCTGACCCAACACAAGTAGTACAATGGAGATTTAAAAATAAATGTGAACCTTTTCCAAAAGATCTGATTCATGAACGGAATCCTTACAGTAGTCCTTACAATTCTCCAACAAGACATCTTGGAGGTGTAATTGGAACTGGTCAAAAACAAGTGATACAATCAGTAACAATTCTCAATGTAGGTACTTATTCATGCGTTGCCTTTAACGCTAAGGGATATGATTTCCATAGCATGTGTTTGTATCTACCAGGTAACTATTTATGTTTAAATACTAAATATGAACTTTTTCGAATTTGAATCGCGTTAAAATGCGTTAGGTAGGTACTCGTATGATTTGTTTATAACTGCTGTCTCTACGCCTCGCCTATTATGTTAGTAATGAGTCATTATCATAGTAAGTAATCTAAACTGTCACATGGTCAGGGCTATGCCTGGGTTGATCAAACATGAAACAAGGCGTAACGACAGCAAGTGAATTTAAAAGAACTCTGAATCTTACCTTGTTTACAAGGCCCGGAGACAGGTACGGCACAAAACATAGATTAGTTCAGATGTCAATCTCCATACAAGTGCGCTCGAGCAACGCACACATAGACACTGCTCACGGACACGATGTCTCGGACAGGTTGGGAGGAGTGCGAGGGCGAGTGGCATGCGCTTGAGACACGCGTCTGTGAACTTTTTTGTGCAATAATGACGCAACAAAAAAAGTTTCTATAACTGTTCAGTGGACGGTTGTTTAAATTCAACATTAAACGGTGAATTGACGTTTTTTGAACTACCAGTGGTTTCAGAGAGTTACGAGTAAGTAGGTATCTGCTTGTATTTCGATGGTTCGATTTAACGTACAGAGAACAGTTATATAGGTAGATAGGTAAGCGCGCCGCCCCGGGCCCCCAAGAATAATATCTAAGATCAATTTATATAATAGTTTCCTATTTCCTATTTTGAATCAGTATTTCTAAATGTGTTTATAAACATAGTACTTAACTAAATTTTTCTAATTTTCTCGTCAAGTTACGTAAGTTGAAAACATGTTTTTTTCTTTGTGTTGTTTTTGGTGTCATTTTGATATTAGGGCAATGGAAATTTTGTAACTAGGGTAATCCGTTTAGAAGTTATTAGGGATTTTCGATCGTAAAATGTTGTATGATTCTGTTCTGTAAACTTTTGTATTATACTCGTTAGGTACGTTGTCAGTTTTATTCTTTTTTGGATATATTTTTGCTATTATGGGCTATAGGTACTACAGGTTTGGTGTAATCCCCCCAGTCACCCCCTGCACTTGAATATTAACTGGCTTTTGCCCGCGGCTTAGCCCGCGTGGAATTCGGTTATCACGCGCTGTTCCCTCGGGAACTGTGCATTTTTCCGGGATAAAAAGTAGCCTATGTCACTCTCGGCGATACGTCGGTCTCGACGCAAAAGACGAACAAACATACAAACACACACACTTTCGCATTTATGAACGTGCATTTCGCCAATGTCGAAATCGTCGCAAGATATTTTCTGTGAAAAATTTGTAATATGACAATGACATTAAAATTAAAATATTTTAGTTATTATTAGTTTATATTTCCGTTCTTCCCGTTTCATTTTCAACGCGTTACGAGTGCCACTACCACGATAGTTTTTTATGCATAAGCCATAGGTAGTTGACAACCCTAGAGCGACCGCCGAGTGTAGGTATGAAAAGTGAAGTACGTGTAAGTATTGACTTCTGAACTATCCGTGTTTTGTGGATACGGGCTCTATGTGCTTCGCTATACTGTTGCGAGGTTCTGCGTTCACCATTTATGCATAAAAATACATCATTGCCATCGGTGCCACTTATAGGAGTTGCAGGGAATTATGACAGCGGTACTTATATAGTATCAATGTCTTACTGGCTCAATGGGACGCAGTATGGAGTCGTTAGGTGACAAGTTAACAGAACTGTAAGAGGAATTAAGGGGGGACCAAGAATACCACCACCCCGCCCCTTCCCGTGGGTGTCGTAAAAGGCGACTGAGGGATATATGTGAACGGTGGGCAGTAATGTCCTTTGTAACTCTCTCAACCTCTGCACCGAGACAATTCATTGTCAGACGTCGTACTGATCGGACGAGACCATTGAAATTCGCAATAAATAAATTAATCACTGCAAAAATCGTGACCTAGCTCCACATTACGTGGATACATTTATCTATTTCAACTCGCGAAATTGAACTTCCGTAATGAATTGCTAAGTGTGCCTACTATATTAACATAAAAATGACCGAAAGTCCGTTCAACTGAAGTAAAATGACGCAGCGCAGCCCGCCGCCTGCCCCCGAGCCTGCTCTGCTGGAAGATGATCCACCTGCAGTGGCACCGACATTAGAGATTAGAGACTTTTTAACCCCCGACGCAAAAAGAGCGATAAGCACACTTCCTCAGCTATATATATATATATCATACCTCAGCTACAATAGTCGCTAATGATATAAGCGCATGGCACTCATTGTCAAACTGTTTCTGGCACTGGGTCAATCTGTCGCACTAAGAAACGTTTTTACAATTCTAATAAGAATAATAATTTTTCAGACTTTATTCTACGCCCATTAATAGAAAAAACAGTATACAAAGTTCCAGCAAGAGTTGGCGCTCCAGCTACACTAGACTGCAAGTACGTAGCCAATCATCATTATCATCGTCATCGAATCAACTGCAGAACGTCCACTTTTTTTTTACAAATACCTCCAACATTATCGGAGCCTATTCTATTTTAAGTTGATACTAGTTGTCGCTTTTTCTTCTGCTCGAGCTGTAATGCCACCAACACATACTAGTACTTTATCTTTCTCGCGTACTTCACCTTTCTATGTGTGGGTCGGGCCCATCTAGCTATTCTTAACTATTTTTTTATTGCTACCTTAATTATTATACCTTTCGTTGTTCTCTTTGTCACTGGGATAAAATTTTCTAGCTGTCCCTTTGTGTTCTTCTTTTTTTTCGCCATACATAGACGCTCCAACCTAACCTATAGTCGTCTACCTCACCTACTTAGGTACTTTATATTGGGCTTCAATCAATGTTGCTGCATGCGTATAAATTGCTGCATAATAAAACCAACCTGGATTATGGAGTCCAACTTTGGTCTACACGAAGACGAAGTAAAACTTTACTCAGCCAATTACTACAACAGCTAGCCGCGTATGCTTTTTCAACCAAATCCGATTAAAAGACTCAAGTGAGCTGATTTGTTGCCTTTCTAAGAGGAGACGAAGTCACTACTTCGTCTCCTCAGCCACTGCTCTGCCTTGCCAAATAAATCCCAACCTCAAGCAACCCACTAGTTTAGTTAAATTCATATTACAAGATTAGGAGGAATCACACGACGCCGTAGGTGTATTCTGCGATCTTTTTATTATGTGGATCATGACACTTTAATTTGTAAGCTAAATCTGTATGGCATTCGTGGACTCGCTTTAGAACTTATTAAATCTTACCTCACAAAAAAGCAAAAAGTAGCGATTAACGGAAGGGTATCCGGCAGGATCTGTGGTCGAAATGGGAGTGTCTCAAGGATCCATTCTTTTTTTTATTCTTGCTCCGTTCCTGAACCTGACCTAACTTATATTCTATGGTAAGCCAAAAATCACGCATAGTTATGTTTGCTAACGACACGTCTTTACTGTTCAAGGTTAGTAAATAAGACACCGATTACATTGAACCGTATGAAACCCTGTCCATGATATCAGCATTTAATTTTTTACTAAATCCTAAGAAAAGCAAATATAAGTATTATTCAATCCTCGTTGATAGTTCATCTTATTCAAATTTAGTTTCCAATATCTAATTAAATGGTCAAAGTATTTAATTCGTAAAATAAGCAGTATTTTTGGGTCGGTCGATTGTGAACTACAGTGGGGACCTCACGTCACAGCTATGATAGATTATAGTAGATTGAGCTCAGCTGCTTTGGCAGTTACAAAATACGGCAGCTAACCGATGTGGCGACGGCACGGTTGGTGTGTATTTTATTGCTTAAGTACTTTAATAGCATACTTCTGTACGACCTTATTTTGTGGGGATCTGCTGCAGATATTGCGTCAATTTTTATCTTGCAAAAGTGGGAAATTAGAGCAATCTATAATTGGAAGACGCGAGAGTCGCGAGACACTACCTTTGGGAAGGATATAAGAAATAATTATAACTGGACACTGATGGCCTTTGTAAAGTCAATAGTACAAAACTAGTAGGAAAATCCGGACGTTTTAACCGACTTCAAAAAAAGGAGGAGGTTATCTATTCGGTTGATTTTTTTTTATGTTTGTTGACTCAGAACTCCGTCATTTATGAACCAATTTGATTTTTTTTTTACGTTCGTCTAGGAATGCTTTCAATTAGGTCCCATAAGCACCAAATCAGGATCTGATGATTGGATCCTAAGGAAATCGAGGGAACTCTTATAATGTTGTAGGGAAACCTATAATAATTTTGATATATTTAGTAGTAACTCGTGCATTTTGCTCTTGAAAATCATCATTTGGTGAAGTAGAACTGATAATGAAGACCACAGTTGACCATCGGAGTTACTACTCAATATCAAGTATGTCATGGGTTGATTTTCAATTGCTTTAACACAGTTGCTAAGCAATTTATGCTCCTCGTAACGCATATGGTGAAATGGAATGGGTGGTGAAGCACCAGGACTCCTCAATAAAGAAAGTCTCTGCATCGGCAAACGCAATCTTTTGTAAAAGGTGACGAGCAATTGACATGAAGCTATTGTATCTTAGATTATTTACACTAAAAAGGGTGAAAAAAATCTTTTTCACTTCTCATGCTCGAAAAGTAGGTCAATATAGCCTTACAAGGCGGGAGTAAAGTGAGTACTTTAGTCCCTAGGGTGTAAAAGTAATAATTTTTTTAATTTCGAGTGACTTACATAAACTCAAACAGCCAGTTACTTGCAAAGAATAAGATTGTGTGTGGACCATTTTCATAACACAAATGTTACGTTCTTAGTCTACGTGGTCTTAGTTCTATGCTTTTTCCGCATAGAAGGTGGCGCCATTCTATTTTCCCGTTTGTGTATGGACCATTTCGCCGATGCTTTTTTATTATATCTGTGTCTGGTTGGAAAAAAATACTTACCGTGAAAACTTTGAAATTGTTGTAGAGCGTAAATCGTAAACGATTAAAATAAATTGATTATTTTCACAATGTCATCAAGTGATAGTGAAAATTATGATGTCGAGCAAAGAGCAAAAGACATACCTAATTGATAATCTTTTACCGCCGAAATCTAGAAAGATTTTTTTTTTTTTTTTTATTAATCTTTTTGTTCTAAACTGACTATTTTTTCTCGCAATAGAAGTGAAAAATAGTTTTCACCGCGAGACTAAAAGTCAATATAATCCCTCGGATAAATAGACACCCTTGCCAAAGCTCGTGTGGCTATATAATATATTGACTTATTTTAGTCCCTCGATAAATAATATACTATTATAACTAAAAATTTAACCGACTACAAAAAAACCATGAAAAAAATTTCTACCACTGTCAAAATTATTTTCATGGTTTTTTGTAGTCGGTTCAATGTTTTGTTATAATTTTTTTTTCCTCTATTTTTCCTGAATATCTTAAGTCCTTAGCAATATAATTTGAAAGTTTAAAAAAAGTTCCAAAAACGTACCTTTGGTAGGCAGGAGGTTAACATCTTTTTTAAGGAAACAGTAGGTATCCTAATCCTAGTCGTTTTATGTACTCATTTGAAATAATTATGTGTGTTAGGGAAAATATCTATTGTTACGTTCGTGGGGTGGGCTAGAGAGAGAATCAAAGCGACTAATAAGTGAGTTTTAGCGTGCGATATTACTATGAAGTGTCTAAAGTGTTGTGTTAAGTAAGTGACAGTGTGAAAATAAATCCTACTCTTATTCATCGGTGTTAAAACTGCTTTTCAATCACAAACTTACCCCTCGAGCGTAACAATATTATCTATTTTTCCCACAAACCTCGATAAGCCAAAGGCTACTAGAAACACAGGGAAGCTTAAAGTTCCAAGTTTTTTTTTTGTACTGCTTTATGGTGTGCAATAAAGAATATTTGTATTGTATTGTTTCAACTATACTGGCTAAAACCAAAAAAATTTTCCTGGGAAATTACATAAGTACGTTTTTTTACAATAAATTCCAAAAAATATCTGATCAAACAAATACATTTAAAACTATTATATTGCTAAGAATACATCAATATCTAAGGCGTATTAAATATAACATTAACGATTATATCATGGACAGCGATAGGTATTTGGAAATGAATCCGATCCGCATTAGCGATCGCTTACCTACTTCCAATAGCGAATCTAAGCATTGTGCTAAAAAATGTAGTTGTGCAATCTTAAATTAACATCGTAATCTGTTAAAAAATATATATGTACTTACCTACCTTATTCTTGCCACATTCTTCTCAACAAAGGTTGCGGCGTGAAGCCGGTCGGGTAGCCCAAGGACACTTTTTAAGTACATTGTTTGTCTCTGTCTGGCAGGCGTAGATTTTAATCAAAGCGCCGGTCCAATGATAGCAACCCTCCCTTAAATTGTTCTTCTTGGTAGAGATCCATCCATACTAATATTATAAATGCGAAAGTGTGTTTGTGTGTTTGTGTGTTTGTATGTTTGTCCCTCTTTCACGCCGTAACGGAGCGACGGATCGACGTGATTTTTGGCATAGAGATAGTTTATGGGCCCGAGAGTGACATAGGCTACTTTTTATCCCGGAAAAATGCATAGTTCCCGAGGGAACAGCGCGCGATAACCGAATTCCACGCGGGCGGAGCCGCGGGCAAAAGCTACTAGATAATAAGTTAACAATATTATTGAATGTTTTTTACAGACTATTTGAAGGTGAAGGAGAAATAGTGTTTGTCTGGGAATTCTCGAGTAATTTTTATGGCGAATTCTATAAAATGAGTACGGGAACATCTAGTTACGTGATACCTTCAGTAACCTATGACCACGCCGGTTTTTACCGCTGCACAGCCACGAGTTTGCTCGGAGAAGATTCTCATACTATGGAACTGGTTGTACCAGGTAAATATTCGTAGATAATAAATAACATGGAACGACATGCTCCCAGGTAACCCTAATGTCTGTTTTGTGTTTTTTTAAGATATAAAGCTGATGTACCCAATATGTACTGAATTAGTACCTACTTAAAAAAATTGTAGAGCATCTCTCCAGCAACCCCATAATTAAATTAGGAAATTTGAGAAATTCCACATGGTTACTTACTTTTTCAATAAAGAAGAGACCAAAAATAATTGTAACGCAGTTACATGAAATGGTTATTTCCATTGCAGCCATAGGTACCATTGGCCATTGCATTGTACTTACTTAAAAACAACGTGCCGGATTAATACGAAACTATGTACATATAATGGGATTATACACATTTAATTCTTAACGTATATTCTGGTGCCTGCAATCATACAAAAAAACAGAGTTGAAATTTTATACTTAACGGAAAACTAATACTGAAACTAATATTATAACCTAATGCATCCCATTTGCCTAACCACCTTTGCGAAATAGGATAGATGTAATAATTGCTTACAGTACCTTATTTGCAATTTACATTTTGGCCTCTCCTGAAAAGTCTCGATTTTACGTTAATTGCATTCTAGACATTACGTGTGTCTAGAAATATCAAATCAATGCATGGCTTTAACTGTCAGTACTAACATAATTATATAAAAAATCTTGTTTCAGTTCCCCACGTGTTTTAGCAAGGACATCGATCATAATGCCAGCCAGAAAGCCAAGGTCTCCTGAATTTCGTGATTTGAACTTGAAAATGTGTTTTTATCAAATTAAAGATTTTTCAGCATGACATCAGGTGTTTCCTTTGAGTATTTAGCTAAAACTTAAAACGGAGAAGGTATCGCTCACCGCTCACCGGTCGCTAATCATTTTTTCTGTCAAAACTCGCGTAGGCGATGCTCAGCTCTCCTACATATCGTGCCCCCCCGCCAAGTCGAGCAAAAAAAAACAAAGGCACGGCCGTACCATACTTTTCTCGAAGCCATTCAGGCTATTTTCAACATCCTGTATTTTTGTTATGGCTAAAGCTAGAACCCTGAATTTTCAGTTACCTATAGGGCCTAATGGGACTTAGATTAATTGTCAATAACATTCAGTTTGAACACGTAGATTAAGAACTATCACATGTTAAAGTTCCTCAGTTTTGTCACTGACATACCTACTCACTGACTTTTGATCATCATAATTCTAAGGTATTTCTAGCAGACCCACAAGCTCCAAATTTTAAACATAGTTAGTTTTTAGCCTACCCACAGAAAAATCCAAAATGTTGCAATTTCAGTCACGTTTCAAAGTTATATAAACTGCACAAGTAAGTTTGTAATCCCATATAAATACTAGCGATTACAAAGTTACACAGCAATGACTTTATTGAACGTAGTCGTATTGTATACGTATTAATGTTGAGTCTTAATACCTGAGTATTAAGGGTTAAAATGAAATTGTTTATCTTACTAATGTAATAAGTACCAAAGTTCGTTTGTTTGTGAATGTGTGTGCGATGCGAGTGGACGCGAGGATGGACGATGGAAATTGGAATATGGATGATGGACAATGGATAATGGTCGATGGACGATGGGTAGAAAATGGACGTTGGACGATGGAGTGTGGACGATGGACGATGGGCGACGGACGATGGATCATCATCATCATCATCATCATCATCCCAGCCTATATGCGTCCCACTGCTGGGCACAAGCCTCCTCTCAGAACAAGAGGGCTTGGGCCTTAGTTCCCACGCGAGCCCAGTGTGGACGATGGATGGTGGAGGATGAACGACGGACGACGACGGACGACAGAAAACGACGGACGACGACGGATGACGGAAGTTAGACGGGCGAAAGACGAACGACCGACGAAAGACAATGGATGACGACGACGACGACGACGACGACGACGACGACGACGACGATGACGACGACCGTCGGTACGGACGATGGACTGTAGACGATGAACGAGGATGGACGATGGACGCTAACCGAGGATAGACGATGGACGGTGGACGATAGACGAGAATGGATGATGGATAGTGGACGAGGATAGACGATGGATGGCACACGATGGACAAGGATGGACGATGGACGATAGTGGACGATGGACGATGAACGAGAATGGAAGATGGGCGAGAACGGACGATGGACGATAGACGAGGATGGACGATGGACGATGCACAAGGAAGGATGAACAAATGAAGATAGTAATGCTTTATTACAAGAAGTAGTACCCGAAAAAAAAAGAACTACCTACAAAAAGTGATGAGATCCCACCAAAAACATTAGATGTAAAAAGCTGGAAGTCTCGCAACGCAATGCAGTTCTTGTAATGCTAAAAAGGTTTGAGATGCAATGTTATACCAAGTCGGTTATTTTTGTCAGTACCGGGGGTTTTCATAGAACTCGATTTTCACCAACTTGCTTATTTTAAAACCATAGAAAAATACAGTTTATAGTTCTCAAATAAAGAGTAAACCAAATTATTTTTTAAACACATAATGACTTGGCCATCGCACTCAACCTTTAGTCATTCTCGTATTATGTGTATCACTCAAACTGCAAGGCTGGGGCTAGCGCTATCTTTTCTTTAATTAGAATTACTTTACTCGTAAATAGCTGACGTTGATGATTATAATTCTTATGTCATTATGTAGCTTGGCGATGGCCAAGTCATTTATGTGTTTAAAAATAATTTGGTTTAGTCTTTATTTGAGAACTATAAACTGTATTTTTCTATGGTTTTAAAATAAACAAGTTGGTGAAAATCGAGTTCTATGAAAACCCCCGGTACTGACAAAAATAACCGACTTGGTATAACATTGCATCTCAAACCTTTTTAGCATTACAAGAACTGCATTGCGTTGCGAGACTTGCAGCTTTTTACATGTAATGTTTTTGGTGGGATACTGTTTTTTTGATGCAAAAAAAATGTGTAAGAGCAATTTTCGAGCTTAGGCAAAGAGATTCATGTAGGTAGACCCTTTTTAAAAAAATATAATATTCTAACATTGCCATGTCTGTATATATTGGATGCATGTTTATTTGTATATAATAACGCCTGTATGTTTGATCAAGCTAAAGGAATGTATAAAAATCCTTCTCGTTCGCAATATCGCAATAAACTGTACATTCCATTGTCAAGATTATCGCTGGTTGCTAGGAATAGTTATATAATGAGTATTAAAATATTTACAAACTACCTGACACAATAAAAGACTTAACCTTAATGAAATTTAAACGAGCTCTAAAAAAGTGGTTTACAGAAAAATGCTTTTATAGTGTTCAAGAGTTTTTAGACTACAAATGAATGTATTCCCTAATTTCACATGCCATTTGTGGTAGAATTTAGTGATTCTTATGCTATTTTTAAGGTCTTAGGGCCTGGACACATGTCGCCGGTACGGTGCCGTCTACGGTGTCACGGCGCGGCGCCGTCAAACGGCGTCGTGCCGAAACACGGTGCCGCGTACGGTGCCGTACACGGCGCCGCGAACGGCGTCGTACCACGGCGCGGTGCCGTGTACGACGCCGTGCACGGTGCATCGCTTCATATTTTCTCTTAAAATGACCTCCATCATGGTTCATTAAAGACATGTATGGATTCACCCAATATCTTCGTTTCTGTTTTTTCTTCATTCGTCGTCTTAGCAGTAGGAGCAGGAGAATACGTTTTTCTTGGTCCATGTCAAGGCAAAAACTGTATACTTGTATATATTTAAAACGACAATTGTTTAATGTTAAACTTAAACAAATGAACGAAAAATATTATAATAGCCTTAATTTTTTATAAATAAGGGTAAAGATGATGAAGATTGTTTCTGTGATTTGAATGTGATGCATCTTAATATAAATAGGCTCAGAAATAAACTATTAAACTTAGAGGCTTTTATCGAAATTGAACTTGAGCGTGAACCTAACATTGTTATGATAACGGAGTCTTGGCTTGAACCGCATGAAGCCGATTCTATCAATCTGCCTGGTTATGTATTGGCAACTCAATCATCCCGATCCATCACTCGGGGGGGTGGCACTGTTATATTTATTGGCCATGATATGGCAAGTAATTACGAACGGGTTGATGTCTCACAATACTATTGCGAAAAGGTTTTCGAAATCAGTGCGTTAAATTTAGAGCTAGAAAATTCCATCAAAGTTCATATTTTGGTAGTGTACAGATGTCCTGGCTCTGATTTCGGTAAATTTATGAATCTGTTTGAAGCGTACTTGGGTGCTCTTAAAACTAAAAATATTATAGTTGCCGGAGATTTCAATATTAACATCGCTGACGTCAGCAACTGTAGAACTAAATCGTTCCTACAACTATTACTAGAATATAATATTAAGCCCACAATATTTCAACCAACTCTTATTGTTCCAAACTATATGGAACATGAAATTATTGTTTATGGTATTTTTTATTCTTTTTTCTATCCTTCAAATGAAATGTCTTGACTGTTACAATTCTACATTGATACGTTCAATAAACGTGATTTGTTTTCTTTAAAAACTAAATTTTCTTTATTTGTTCCGCATATCCAATAAGTGCCCATAGCACAAGGTCTATAACCAACTATCGTGCAGAACATTTAAAAGTGGTCCTTCAACCCTAAAGAATTTCAGCTATATCATTGATACTATATCGAAGAAGTATATAAAGCAAATAAACTGAATGTAAGACAGCTTTGAAGATTAATCGGACGCCCGCCAGGAGGTGGATGAAAATATTTCGTTTTCGTCAGAACGAAAGTCCTCAGAACAAATGCAGGAGAAAGCACGTCAATTTGGATTGACGTGTGAACTGTGAAAAATTTTGTTATATATATGTACAATTTGTATAATAGTTATTGTTTTAGCATTATATTATTTATATAATCTTGTAAAAATGGAAGTAAAAGAACTGGTAGCCAGCAGGGGTTACGTAAAGGGGGCTATCACCCGTATCGTAAATTTTTGTGCATCGGAGCAATTTGAAACCGCCTCGCCGGAGATTCTTCGTGAAAAAAGGGCGCGGTTGGAAAATTCCTTTGCTGATTATGTCAAATATAACAAAAACATCCTTGCGGTCAACCCTGCGGACGAGGAGGACTACGGGTCCGTAGAGGAGAACGTCGATAATTGCATGAGTCGCATTAGTTTTCAATTAAAACAGGTGGCTGGTGGTGACCCTTCCGCGTCAACATCGACGGCTGTAGCAGGCTCATGTCAGTCTGGTGAGTTTAAAAAATTACCGCCTATAAATATTAAAACATTCAACGGCTCGGATATAGTAGATTACTATCCGTTCATTAATATGTTTAGGGCTGTTATTGACTCAGATCGGAAACTGAGCCTTTGTGCTAAACTGTACTATTTGCGATCATTGCTAACAGGTGAAGCCTTAGATATTATCAAAAATTTAATGCTTGTTGACGAAAATTATGACAAAGCACTGGAGTTGTTAGATAAGCGATACAACAACATTCCTAAAATTATAAATTATCATATAAACTGCATTCTTGATTTGCCCGTCTTCACAAAATGCACAGCTCAAGCTATGAGGCAAATTGTCTCGACTGTAAATATGCACCTTGCTGCACTAAAAAATTTAGGGCAAAAGGTCGATGAGTGGGACACACTATTAGTAAATATATTGTACAAAAAAATTGATGTATATAGTTATAGGGGCTTTCATATGGAGCAGGATATTAAACAGGTCCCGACGTTAAAGGCGTTTCTTGGGTACCTCGAAAAAAGGGCTGGAGTCTTGGAGACAACTGCAGAGGAAAAACCAATGCGGGCTCATTCATATTCTCATGCAGTTTCTCAAAGTTCTCGTGTAGCTTCTTGTAAATTCTGCCAGAAGCCTCACAAAATGTATCAATGCGCCCAGTTTAAAATGCTTGCAACTGATGAAAGGCTAAGTTTTGTAAATAAAAATAATTTGTGTAAATTATGTTTGAATGCGCATCAGGGCAAATGTCTAATGAATCTTAAATGTCTGACGTGCCGTGGACCTCATAATAGTCTATTACATATGTCTAATAAAAATATAGTCGCCAATGTTTCTATAAATGATTCTTCGAATCAAAATGTAAATAATGAAATTCGCTCCAATGTAAATAATAAAAATGAGAGCATGGTTTCTAACCACATTGCTAATGTGCCAGACATCTTGCCATCTCAAGGTGTTCTGTTGCCAACTGCAATAGTCAGGTTGCTGAAAAAAGACGGCACTTACATTTATGTAAGAGCTTTATTAGATTCTGGAAGTCAGGTCTCCTTTATTTCCGAAAAACTTGTAAATATAATAAATTGTAAAATATATGAAACTGATGAATTGGTAATAGGAGTGGGAAATGGCACCAATAGTGTCTCGAAAAAGGCAGAGATTTTTGTCGGGTCTTCTTTCAATGATTTTGAAATACGGGTTTCATGTTGTGTAACTCAAAATATTACATGCCCACTACCACAGCAAACCTTTGATAGAAATTTATTAAAAATTCCGTCCTATATTAAATTGGCTGATAAATGTTTCAACGAAACAAATGAAATATCAATTTTACTTGGCTGCGACATATTCTTTCAGGTGTTGCAGCGCGAATCGCTACCATTGACGCCTCAGGGTCCATTTCTGGTAAATACGTCATTTGGATACATTGTAGCGGGAACCCTACCAGTGTCTGCTAGCGCAATCGCCGCAAGCAATCATTGTTGTGTTATTGAAGGTAATGCTTGCATTGATAATACTATTTCAAAATTTTGGGAATGTGAAAAAGTACCTAACCTGATTAAGGAGGAAAGTTCAGAGCAGCAATTAGCTGAACAAGTTTTTCAACAAACTGTTAAATTAGAAAATAATAGGTTCACTGTGGGCTTGCCATTGAAAATTCAATTGGAAGAATTAAATTTGGGTGATTCTTTTGATCGCGCCTTGCAAAGATTTTTCAATTTAGAAAAGCGATTTTTAAAAGACACTGAATTGTATGAAAAATATAAAAAATTTATTCACGATTATATTGAACAAGGGCATGCAAAATATTTTGATATTTCTAACTATGATTTACAGTCGGGTAGTGTATATTTTTTGCCCCATCATCCCGTGATTAATCCTAATAGTAAAACGACACCTGTTCGCGCGGTTTTTGATGGTGGTGCTACCACTAAAAATAATATTTCTTTGAATGACATATTGTCAAACGGCCCAGTTGTACAAAATGATTTGTTTAGCATTCTTATTCTATTTCGAACGTTTAAGTATGTGCTGTTATGCGACATAAAGGCTATGTACCGTCAAGTGATGATTGAGGATAAATATTGTTGTTTACAAAATATTTTGTGGCGCGACTCTCCCGGGGAGTCAGTTAAATGCGTTCAACTGCAAACAGTCACTTATGGCTTAAAAAGTTCAGCATTTTTAGCAACTAGGTGTTTAGTAGAGCTCGCGGAAAGATATAAGGATCAATATCCATTAGCCGCATTTGCACTACTACACACAAGTTATGTCGATGACGTACAATGTGGATCCAATGATCTTTCTGAGCTTATTCAGACCAAAAAAGAATTAATAGAGCTTATGGAAAAAGCTAGTTTCTCACTTCATAAGTGGTGCTCAAATCATTATGAGATTCTTAATGACATCCCAACTACATTGCATCAATTAGGCGATAAACTATTTGATAAAAATGAATACATCAAAACTCTCGGTATAACTTATGATGTCATTGAAGACACATTAAATATAAAATGTACCGAAAAAGAAGTGAAGGAGCAATATACAAAAAGAGATATGTTAAGCTTCATCAGTAAATTTTTTGATCCTTTAGGTCTTGTAGGTCCTATTTTAGTACAGGCCAAGATTTTAATGCAGCAAGTGTGGTTTGAGGACATAAAATGGGATGAAGTTTTGCCAGAGATTTTAAATAAAAGATGGGTAAATTTTGCTAAAAGTCTAGTTCAAATGTCTTGTGTAACGGTACCAAGAAATATTAATATGACGCAAATAAGACCGTTTGAGCTTATAGGATACTGTGACGCTTCTAATGTAGCGCATGGTTGCTGTCTCTACTTAAGAACTATTGACAGCGAAAATAAGGTGTCAGTGAATCTCTTATGTTCCAAGTCGCGTATTAATCCTAAAAACAAAGTTTTAACTATACCAAGATTAGAGTTGAATGGGGCGTTATTGCTGTCGATGTTGGCTAAGAAAGTTCACTCCACTCTGTCATTAAAATATACAGTAAAAACTTACCTGTACACTGATTCATTGATCGTATTATCTTGGCTTAAAACTCAATCTGTAAAACTTAATATGTATGTTGGCAATAGGGTCGATAAAATACAAAAGCTAACTACTAATTTTAAATGGAACTATGTAAATACTATTGATAATCCCGCGGACTGCTTGTCTCGAGGAGTCGAACCTCACGCCTTGTCAAAGTGTGAGTTATGGTGGCATGGTCCACAATGTATACAAAGCCTTAGTTATTCTCATGAAAGTTCTAACCATGAAATTTTGAATAACTTACCAGAGTTAAAAAACATGTCTAAACTCTGTAGTGTATGCACTGATGTAAATACTGTATATAATTATATGATGAAGTATTCGAATTTTGATAAAATGATAAGGGTAATGTCATATGTATTAAGGTTCATAAAGGGTTGTAAAAAGGGCAATTTAATCAAACTGCCAATTAATCTATGTCCAGAAGAGTTAAATAACTCTACATTAACTATTATTAAGCTGGATCAAAGCAAATATTTTATGGACAGTATTAAAAAAGTAAAGTCTAATATCCCTCTAAAGTGCAATCTGAGTTCTTTACATCCGTTTTGTGATTCCTTTGGATTGTTAAGAGTTGGTGGTAGATTGCAGAATGCAGATTTGACATATTCCCAAAGGCATCCTATAATTTTGCCTAAAGGCTCCCATCTAACAAAATTAATTATTTCAAATGAGCATTTACGGTTAAAGCATGCCGGACATACCTTAGTCAAGTACAGTCTGCATCAAAAATATTGGATTTTAAATGTTGACAGAGAAATAAAGTCTGTTTTACATAAATGTATAAAATGTTTTACATTAAAGGCGAAAACTGCTAATCAATTGATGGGCTCTTTACCTCTCGATCGGGTAAATATGTCACGCCCTTTCCAAATTGTGGGAACTGACTATGCCGGACCTTTTTACGTAAAGCAGACTAGGATAAGAAATCCAATTGTAACAAAGGCTTATGTCGTAATATTTATATGTTTCGTCACTAAAGCGATCCATATAGAGCTGGCCTCTGATATGACCACTAATACATTCTTAGGATGTTTAAAAAGATTTATTGCGCGTAGAAATAAACCAACAAAGATTTACTGTGACAATGCTGCATACTATAAGGGTGCTCAGAACGTGCTTAAGGAATTATATGATTTGCAGAGTTCCTCAGGTCATCAAAATACTGTGATCGATTATGCTAATGCTGAGAGGATTTCATTTCATTTTATACCAGCATATTCTCCTGTATTTGCGGGATTATGGGAAGCCGGGATAAAAAATATTAAGTATCATATGAAGCGCGTTCTTGGCAACACAGTTCTCACCTATGAGGAACTGTACACAGTTGTGGTACAAATAGAAAGCATACTTAACTCTAGGCCATTAACCCCCATGTCAAGGGATCCTGATAGTATGTCTTACTTGACTCCTGGACACTTCCTCACAGGTGCACCCTTGTCTTCTTATCCCGAAGGGGATCTTACTAATGTAACTATAGGTAGATTGAGTTTTTGGAAACAATGTGTTCAATTACAACAAAGTTTCTGGAAGCAATGGCACAAACAATATTTAGTTATGTTACAAAGCAGGCCTAAATGGAAAAATGAATGTCTTAATTTAAAAATTGGCACATTAGTTTTGTTAAAGGAAGACAATGTTGCCCCATTAAATTGGCCTGTGGGCAGAATTGTTTCTGTGTATCCTGGTAGCGATGGCAAAGTTCGGGCACTAGATGTAAAAACTGCTAAAGGATCTATAATTAGGACAAGCATTTTAAAAGTATGCCCTTTGCCCATTGATTATGATTAGCTAATATTTATTTTAATTGTTATGTTATGCTTTGCTGTGATATATTATGTTATGTTTCGTTTTGTTTGCTATGCAATGCTATTTTGTGTTATGCTATGCTATGCTTAGTTATGTTTTGTTTGTCATGCTATGCTATGCTATGTCTGCCATGCTACGCTATGCTATGCTATTTGTTTTTTGTTGTCCCATGCTAAGTTATGTTATTTTTTATTACCGATTTTAATCAATTAATGGTTTTTGTTTTTAATTTGGCTTGGGCCCCCAATATGTTCCAAACTATATGGAACATGAAATTATTGTTTATGGTATTTTTTATTCTTTTTTCTATCCTTCAAATGAAATGTCTTGACTGTTACAATTCTACATTGATACGTTCAATAAACGTGATTTGTTTTCTTTAAAAACTATAACATAACTGGATCAGCCTCAACTACTTTGGATAATATAATTACGAACGTGAGTGAGCATACTAACGCTGTCGTTGTACCATGTGATTTCTCAGACCACGATGCACAGGTGCTAGTGGTACCCCTTCCTCGTTTACAAATAAAAGAGAAGCCCAGGTTTATTTATAAAAGGTTTCTCAGTAAAAAGGCTGTGCACAATTTTCGTTCACACATTTCTGAGGTAAATTGGGACGATGTATTCTCAGGTCTAGATGGTAATAATCAACTTAGAGTATTTTATGACATTCTATTTAAATTTATAAATAAATTTTTCCCTTTAAAAAAAGTTCACCTAAAACCAAACGTCAAAAGTTGGCTTACTAAAGGCATCAGAAAATCTAGCCGTACCAAACGGAAGCTGACTCTTAGATCTAGAGGAGAAACTGATGAAGCTTTCAGATCATATTTTAAATTATATAAGACTACGTATAAAAAAACACTTCTTGTAGCTAAAAACATGCATATTCGTGAAACGATTACAAAAGCCAAAAATAAATCTAAAGCAATTTGGAACTTAGTAAAAACTCACTCAGGCAAGGGACACAAGCCAAAAAGGAAAAATAAATTTCACCTGAAAATTAACGATGATATTATCGAAGACAAAAAACTAATAGTGAATGCTTTTAATGAGTTTTTTACAAGTATTGGTAGAAGTAATATTGATAAAGAGTCCACATTCCGTAAGATACTTAAAGGAAATTCTGAGGGTATAGCATCAATATTTCTTTCGCCCATAATTGAACCAGAATTAATAAAAATTGTTAAGAATCTTAAAAATAGCAACTCATGTGGTCCTGACGAATTAAGTACAGGAATATTAAAACATAATATTGATTTGTTATGTAAACCTCTTTGTATCATCTTTAATCACTGTATATTGGAAGGTACATTTCCCAGTTTACTTAAAAGAGCTAAAGTGGTTCCAATATATAAGAAAGGATCTAAAAGTAATATTAATAACTACCGGCCTATTTCCATACTATCGGTTATATCGAAAGTGTTCGAAAAATGCTTATACATCAGATTAGAGTCACATTTTGTGATTAACAATGTCTTTTCTTGTCACCAGTATGGCTTCAGAACAAAAAAGAGCACTGCTTCTGCTGTGATGGGACTCGTTTCCGAAGCTATGCATAGTCTGAACGAGGGTTACCACTGCGGGGGCGTGTTCTGTGACCTAACTAAAGCATTTGACTGTGTTGATCACAGAATACTGCTGGCTAAGCTCGAGCACTACGGCATTCGTGGCGTGGCGTTAACCCTGATGGAATCTTATCTGAGCGATCGTTATCAGTATGTAGAGATGAGTGAACTGGATGGTAATGACTCGGTCCGGTCGGACGAGGCGATCCTGAGGTATGGTGTGCCTCAGGGTTCTATACTGGGTCCATTGTTATTTATCATTTTTATTAATGATTTACCACGTCATGTATCTTGTGGAACCTCATACCTTTACGCTGACGATACTAGCGTTGTTTTGCGGGGTAGAACTCCTGAGGAATTAAATACAAATATGCAAACATGCTGGGCTCAACTTTCCTTCTGGTTCACAGCAAATGGTTTAAGGATTAATAGTTCCAAGAGTTTTTATATGATATTTCGCCGAGGCCCGAACAGTGTCGACACTGTTTGTGACATACCAATTTCTAAGGCCAGTGTTATCCGATTCTTGGGTGTTGATTTAGATCCATACTTGAGATGGCATACCCATATTGATGGTATAGGTGAGGCTTTGGCTAGGGCATGCTATGTTATGAAGAGACTTTCCGGCTTTGTAGACAAGACCGTTCTCAGATCCGTTTATTTTGCCTATTTTGAAAGTATAATGCGTTACTGCATAGAGGTGTGGGGTAATGGCGCTAATGTAAATTCTGTTCTTTTAAAGCAGAAAAAGGCTATCCGTATCATAGAAGGTTGCTCCAGTGTACCTGACACTCACAGACATATGTTTGTTGATAATAAAATTCTTACAGTTGTGTCGATGTATCTCTATAGTGTTTGCTTACATGTATTTAAGAATAAGGATAATATGAGATTCAGACGCACTCAATGCGAAAGTCTATGAAATATAAACAAGCTCACTCTCACCAGAGCGCGTTTCGCCCATTTCGATAAGAGCTTTGAAAATACAGCGAAAAAAGCCTATAATAATTTGGATAGTGAGTTAAGGCAATGTGAGGACCTGGTCACATTTCAGCGTAAACTAAAGGCATACTTTATAAAGAGACCATTTTATTCCATAAAGGAATTTTATGCAAAAATACTTTTTGACTAACTAATAATGATAATGTAATGTGGTAATAATTTTATTGAAATTTATTGAATTATTAATTTTATTAAGTATGAAATGATTATTTTCCTGGACACCTATTCTAAATTGTATTATATGTATATTGACTTGAATAATTTATTTAACCATAATTACTATTGTTTGTGTAACTCCTATGAATAATAAATAGTAACTAAGTACTTTGTATCATTATAAAAAAGGTAACAATATGTATTTGCACGCATTTGTGGTTAAAAGCAAATAAAATATTTGAATTTGAAAATTTGAATTTGTATATTTGAACCGATGGTTGTACTTGCGTGTTATGCGTTCAGCAGCAAAACGAAAACTAGTTAAACTACCAAGCGATGCACCGTGCACGGCGTCGTACCACGGCACCGCGCCGTGGTACGACGCCGTTCGCGGCGCCGTGTACGGCACCGTACGCGGCACCGTGTTTCGGCACGACGCCGTTTGACGGCGCCGCGCCGTGACACCGTAGACGGCACCGTACCGGCGACATATTGTGTCCAGGCCCTTATTGTACCTGAAATCCTGTGAAATATGTGATTTTGAATTTTTGAATTTTCATCTCGAACTTCCTCATTAAGTCTCTTTTTAGGCACTGTAGTTCTTCTTTGTTGTTCCATAAAAAAATTTATAACAAAAAATAGAACCGACTACAAAAAACCATGAAAATAATTTTCTACCAGTCTGAAGTCGGTGCCTCAGCACGAGCCAGCAGGAGTGATTGAAGCCATTTACTCGTATAGTTGTAGGTGAGGTAGACGATTATAGGTCCACTCCTGCTGGCTCGTGCTGAGGCACCGACTTCAGACTGGTAGAAAATTATTTTCATGGTTTTTTGTAGTCGGTTCTATTTTTTGTTATAAAATTTTTTTTCACGCTTTTTAGTGTAAAACATCTAAGATACAATAGTTTAATGTCAACTGCTCATCACCTTTTACGAAAAATTGCTATTTCCGATGCAGAGATGTTCATTATTGAGGAGTCCTGGTGCTTCAACACCCATTTCATTTCACCATATGTGTTCCGAGGAGCATAAATTGCTTAGCAACTGTGTTAAAGCATTTGAAATTCAACCCATGAAATACTTGTTATTGAGTAATAACTCCGATGGTCAACTGTGGTCTTCATCATCAGTTCCACTTTACCAAATGATGATTTTCAAGAGCAAATGCACGAGTTACTACTAAATATATCAAAATTACCATAGGTGTCCCTACAACATTTGAAGAGTTCCCTCGATTTCCTTAGGATCCAATCATCAGATCCTGATTTGGTGCTTATGGGACCTAATTGAAAGCATTCCTGGACGAACGCAAAAAAAAATTTTCAAATCGGTTCATAAATGACGGAGTTCTGAGGTAACAAACATAAAAAAAAAAAAAAAAAAAAAAATATACAACCGAATTGATAACCTCCTCCTTTTTTTTAAGTCGGTTAAAAATGAGAATGTCATCTACATAAACAGCAAGTATAATGACCTTCCTTCCACTTGACTTTATGTAGACGCAAGGTTCATTTTTGGATCTCGCGAACCCTAGTTGTAACAACTCTATGTTCAACTTCGTGTTCCATGCTCTAGGGGCTTGCTTCAAGCCATAGAGGGACCGTTTCAGCAAACAAACATAGTCTTGGCCTTTTTCCTCAAACCCATCGGGTTGCTTCATGAACACAGTCTCTGATAAATCTCCATTGAGAAAGGCCGTTTTCACATCCATCTGATCTACGTTTAGGCGATAAGCAGCTGCCAATGCTAACAGTGTTCTTAGAGAACTGTGTCTTACGACCGGGGAGAAGGTCTCGTCATAATCAATTCCGTATCTTTGGCTAAAGCCACGAGCCACAAGACGAGCCTTGTATCTTTTTCTTCCCTCCCCCTCGTCTTTGATTTTAAAAATCCATTTAGAATCAACGACGTTGCATCTCTCGGGTCGTTTGACTAAGACTCATGTCTTATTTTTCTTTATCGCATTCAGCTCTTCCTGGATGGCGGCTTTCCACTCCTTACTGTCACTCCTTGACAATGCCTCACGAATCGTACTGGGATCCTGTTCAGATTCAGTGGCTTGATAGAGCAGATAATCTGGAA
This sequence comes from Choristoneura rosaceana, assembly GCA_037349165.1. Taxonomy (NCBI): domain Eukaryota; kingdom Metazoa; phylum Arthropoda; class Insecta; order Lepidoptera; family Tortricidae; genus Choristoneura; species Choristoneura rosaceana. The sequence continues at coordinate 3,059,356 of JAZBNJ010000006.1, read as the reverse complement.
ACTGAGTGGGTTTTTTGTTTCTAAGGGGGTGCCTCCGTGACCTCTCCTGTAAGTCCTCGTCGAGTTCTTCGTCAAGAGTTGATGCCGAGTCACAGTCTTCAAACTCGGCCAAATCAGAGTCTGCGTTTGGCTCGTATTGACTAGTATCCGCTCTGGGAACCTCACACTCTACGCCAGGATTCTCATCTTCTGATCCAGAAATGCCGTGTTCCACTCTAGCAAGACTATCTTCCAAATCAGGAGAAGTTTCTCTTTCAACACGTCCACGAAACACTGAGGCTGACGATCTGTTCTCAGGCTCAGACTCTACGTTGCTTTGACGTGACGGTTGCTTCTCTGCATTATCTTCAGACAGATTTAGTATCACCTCCGGATGCTCTTCTGTTTCTGAACGCTGGTGATGCATTTGGTTTTCAAAAAATACTACGTTTCTTGCCTTAAACACTGCGCCAGAAGTGGGGTCGACTAATCTGTATGCTTTTGAGTCGTCACAGAAGCCTGTGTAAATAAGTTCTCTGCTTTTTGGGTCCCACTTTTTCCTCTTTTGTTGAGGGATGTGAATAAAAGCTTTGCATCCAAAAATCTTCACCATACTTAGGTCACATTTCCTCTCTGACCACTTCTCTTCAGGTGTTTTGTTCTTCACCGCTAACGTTGATGAACGATTTTATAAAAATACGGCATGGTGGACAGCCTCTGCCCAAAAACGTTTAGCCAAACCGGAATCCTGTAGCATGCTTCTTGCTTTCTCGTTGATAGTTCGGTTCCCACGTTCTGCGACTCCGTTTTGCTCTGGCGTGTAATCAACAGTCAGCTGATGCTGAATCCCGAATTTATTCAAATAATTATCCATTTGTTTATTGACGAACTCCGTACCGTTGTCAGTGCGAAGTATCTTCAGTTTCCTTCCACTTTGATTTTCAGCAAACTCCTTAAACTCAATAAATTTTCCAAAAACTTCGCTTTTCTGTTACAAAAAATATAGGTACAAAAGTTTTGCGAGTAAAATCGTCAATAAAGGTTAAAAAATATCGGGCCTTGCTGACAGAAGGTACCTCCATCCATAGGTCCGCATACGTCGGAGTGTACTAAGCCTAGTACCTCGGTGCTCCTTGTGGCTTTGTTCTTTTGAAAAGGTTGCTTGGTCTGCTTCCCCATGATGCAAGGTATACACTCAAGTTTAGTTATAGTGTTGGGAAAACTTACCCCAGTTGCCATCTTATCTCTGAGTAATTTTAGATTGTTAATACCGAGATGTCCCATCCTCCGATGCCACTGCATCAGCTGGTCACCTTCAGTTTCTGATGAAAGCGCAGAACCCTGTGAACAGCACTTGATTTTATAAATGCCTCGTTCTTCCACACCTCTCACTACAGCCTTTCCTCTAATCTTACATTCGTTACTCTTAAAAATGTCGCAGCCTTTTTCTGTAAATACCACTACATGACCCTTTTTCGCAATGGCCTGTACACTCAATAAATTAGAAGCTAATTTAGGAACATATGTCACATTACTGATTGTTAAATCTATTGATTCGCAAACTACCGTACCTTCGCTTTCACCCAAAACCTCGTTTCCGTCAGCACATGTCACTCTCAACGGCTTAGAAGTACACTTAGAAGTAGACGCTCCCGAATCGATGATCCAGTCGCCTGCGTCTGGTTTTGCCAATGTCCCAAACGCATAGGCCTGCAGCGCCTCCTTCCTTTGTTTGGGGTTCTCCGGACAATCCTGTGCTTTGTGAGGTCCTTCACAAATGAAGCACTTGACCTTTCCTCTAGTCTTCTTCTTAGTAGCACTCTTGCCCTTGTGCTTATTTGTAAGGAGTGCCGATGATGACGGCTTCTCACTGGAGCTCGCAGCGTAAGTATCTTCCATTTGGAACAGCTTCGTTTTTACATAATCGGTAGTCAGATCTATGTTGCTATTCTCAATAGCCAACCTCATTGGTTGAAACTCCGGGGTTAGGCCTTGCAGGAGTAGAGCTGCCAACAGCTCATCATCAACCTCCTTCCCAAGGTCCAGCAACTCTTGTGACGTTGTTAGGACAGATGTCACATACTCACGTATTGTAGCAAATTGTTCGAGCCTCATGCTCACTAGTTTTGTCAAAAGTCGGCAGCGGTTGTTCAGACCTTTGTCTTCGAAAGTATTCTTCAAGGCTTCCCAAGCGTCCTTAGCCGTTTTGCTATTGAGGACATGCACCAAGCAGTGGGGTCTGATCATCAAGCATATTTTTGCACGTGCTCTCTGATCACGCTTCGTACCAGCAACATCGCCGACCGCAGGTGTAGCACTCGTGTACTCCCGTAAGTCGTCATGGATAAGGTATAATTCCATGAGAAATTTCCACGTCGCATAGTTGGTGTTGCCATCTAGCTTCTCTAGGGATGGCAAACCACTGCTGCCAGAACTGGATGTTGCAGTTTCTCTGTCTCCTCTTTCAGCCATAATTTACGTGTCGGGCCAATTTCCTATTAGTGTCTATCGCTATAGCACTAATTGCACATTATAAATACAGATAGAATATGGAGAAGATCAATAACATAAGATTAATTAGGTATAATTAATCTTTATTTACACAGAGAAAAACACGTAAAACTACCGTGAGACTCACTCATATTAAATAAATGTTCCGGATAACTCACGTCTTAAATCGAGTTTAGCTCGACATGTTGTGATGTCGTGCGCGTGTTGTAGCAGCCGCCGAGTCGCGTTGCTCCGAAGAAGAAGGGCTACGGATTAGCCCGAAACATGTCGAGCTAAACTCGATTTAAGACGTGAGTTATCCGGAACGTTTATTTAATAAGTGAAAAACACATTGACATATTGACAAAGCCATAACAACAGTGACAGGAGAACACGAGAATCTAAGTATGAAATTAAAAAGAATATCAAAATTGTAAACGGCCTGTCAGAACAGAGTACGTAACCTCTTTTATTCTAACACGTTTGCTATTGTGGTTGTTGTTGGTTTTGAGACTCAAAATTGTAGTAATATTCTTATTATTATTTTCTTGTTACTTTTATTATTATTACTATTTTTTACTTTTTTTTTGCTTTCTAAAATTTAGGCGTAGCAATTTTTATAATGCCTTAAGTGCATGGATGCGTATGGTCGGCCACTAACTCCTATAATATAAGTTTTTACTTAGCTTAGGAGTTAGAGGGTAAACTGATGTGTGAACATTGTACCTACACCTAAATATTTGTTGTTGTACTTTTTTTTAATATGCAATAAACTATATTATTATTATTTTTAAAATTCGTTTTTTTTTCTCGGCTTGCACCGGTATACTGTTATGCACGGGCCTAAGCCAAGTGCATGTGTGTAAACTAATCGGTCTGGTAGTGGCAATTGAAATATCCCGTGGGAGTATCGGGTCAAAAAGTCGCTTATGTATTATTCCAGAGGTTCAGCTACCTACGAGTATATGCCAAATTCCATGGCTGTAAGCCCAGCGGTTGTTATTTCAAGATTTTATCCCTAGGTATCCTGTGGGAATATCGGGTCAAAAAGTTGCTTATGTATTATTCCCGACATCCAGCTACCTATATACCAAATTTCATGGCTCTAAGCCCAGCGGTTGTTATTTCAAGATTTTATCCCTATCCCGTGGGTATATCGGGTCAAAAAGTAGCGTTTGTCTTATTCCCGATATCCAGCTACCTACATACCAAATTTCATGGCTATAAGCCCAGCGGTTATTATTTCAAGATTTTATCCCCAGGTATCCCGTGGGAATATTGGGGTAAAAAATAGCCTTTGTGTTATTCCTGAAGTTCAGCTACCTACACACCAAATTTCATGACTCTTAGCCTAGTGGTTATTATTTCAAGATTTTATCCCTATCCCGTGGGAATATCGGAGTAAAAATAGCCTATGTGTTATGCCATAGCGTTTGTCTTATTCCCGATATCCAGCTACCTACATACTAAATTTTATGACTCTTAGCCCAGCAGTTATTATTTCAAGATTTTATCCCTTGGTATCCCGTGGGAATTTCGGAGTAAAAATAGCCTATGTGTTATTCCAGACGTGCAGCTACCTACACACCAAATTTCATGGCTCTAAGCCCAACGGTTGTTACTTCAAAATTTTATCCCTATCCCGTGGGAATTTCGGGTTAAAAAGTCGCTTATGTATTATTTCAGACGTGCAGCTACCTACATACGAAATTTCATGACTCTGAGCCCAGCGGTTATTATTTCAAAATTTTATCCCTATCCCGTGGGAATATCAAGATAAAAAGTAGCCTTCGTGTTATTTCAGAGGTCCAGCTACCTACATACTAAATTTCATGACTCTAAGCCCAGAGGTTCTTATTTCGAGATTTTATCCCTATCCCGTGGGAATATCGGGATAAAAAGTTACCTATGTCTTATTCCAAACGTCCAACTACCTACATACCAAATTTCATGACTCTAAGCCCAGAGGTTCTTATTTCGAGATTTTATCCCTATCCCGTGGGAATATCGGGATAAAAAGTAGCCTATGTCTTATTCCAGATGTCCAACTATCTACATTCCAATTTTCATCCAAATCCGTCAAGCCGTTTTAGCGTGAAGGAGTAACAAACATACTCACTCACTCACTCACTCACAAACTTTCACATTTATAATATTAGTAGGATAGGATTAGTAGGATTGACTTTATTGTTATGTATTATAGTGTGTACTGTAGAAAAAATAAGAAATATCTACAAAATATTGTAATATTTTTATATTTAATTATACATTAATAATTTACAAGTTTAACAAAATAATAAAATATTTACAATTTATTAATCCTCAACGAAATTAAAAGTACATCACTTCGTACACAGTAATTAAAATTCTGGTCTGACCAGATATGATAGACCAGAAGAATAGATAGATAGTAATAGAAAAATAGATAGATGGGTTCGATTCCCAGCGCTGGTCTATTATTCTGGTTTTTCTGTGCATTCATGTTTCGACTTGTGTTGTCACGGGATGACCGTAAAAGAAACAAAAATTTGGAGTTGAAATAAAAAAATACAAAAAGACTCCAAATCGTAATGTTGAGTATAAACCAGTTACGTACCTAAGCCAGTTACGGAGAAATAATCTGAAAATGTCGGTTGCAAGGTGCAATGTAATGTTATTGACAAACACCGCCGGAATCCTTTTCACGTCTTCTTGGAATATATGATTTCTGACTTGCTCGTAGATAAAAAGCAGATAAAAAGGCCAACACACAAGGTATCCTGTACAGTCTTCAGTAATATTTTGTTTGGCACTGTGAACGAGACGTAAAATGTTAATTAAATATTATATCCTATTGAGTGCTGTAATGGTGATGATGGTAAGTTTGTCTATCTCCTTTCAAGTGTAAAAAAAATTTGAACACGTCTTTTTATATTTTCTTTTGTCAATCAACTTCAATCAAACAAAAAAAATCAAAGATGAAGCTCGTCTGACCAGGTTGATTGGTTATTGAATGCATTCCATTCCAAGGATGTGTAGTACTTACAACTTATTTGCAGCAAAAAATGTCATGTGGTACCTACCTTGTCCAATAATTATTATTTTCCTAGATATTGGAGATTTTAAGATTTTTCCCAAAACTGCCGAAAAAGGTGAAGAAAAAAAATTGTAAACAATTAAAATAACATTACCTACCTACTTAGGTATATCAGTCCATGAGAGTTAACATAATTCTCGCAGACTGATAACAGCCTTCTTAGGCCCTTGATGGAGGGACTGAGCAGCACCATATCATCAGCATAGCTGAGACTGTTCACACAGACCTCACCCACGTGACACCCCGTCCTGGTGCTTCTCAATTCGTTAACATAGGTACAGGTTGAAGAGGTCCGGAGATGTGAGCCCTCCTTGGCGTACCCCGCATTCTAATTTGAAGTCATTAGATGTCGCGTCGCCCCATCTTACACAGTTGGTTTGGTTTCCGTACCAGTACTTAAATATTTGTACAAGCTCCCCGTGTATACCTGAGCCACGCATTTTATTCCAGAGAATTTTATAATTCACTAGATCAAAAGCGCGGCTCAGATCGAGAAAACATGCGTAAACTGATGTGTCTCGACTCAGATAGTGGTTTACGACATGTTTCAAGCTAAAAATGGCTGAGTCAGTCGAGAGACCAGGACGGAAACCAAACTGCGCATCATCAATTTGAATTGACTTTACCAGCTCCGGCTGCAACAACTGTTCAAACACCTTTCCTACTATCGTACCCAATGAGATCGGCCGATAATTGGCCGAAGACGACAGGTCACCAGTCCTATTCTTAACAATCGGGACAGCTACAGTACGCATCATATCCGGCGGGAGATATGATATAAATAGATAAATACTTAAATACATATTAAACACCCAAGACCCAAGAACAAACATTCGTATTTTCATACAAATATCTGCCCCGACACGGGAATCGAACCCGGGACCTCAAGCTTCGTAGTCAGGTTCAGCTTAAGATACCTACTTTTGTAGTATTGGTTTGGCGTAAAATAGTTATTTTCCATGTGGCCTATTTCCTTATCTTCGGGCCTTGTTTTGCTTTAGTCACAGTCATTATGTTCCTTTTTTCAGCTCTCAGTTTACCCTTAAGTTCCGGTTTTATTGTAACCAAGGCGAGTACCCTTGGTCTAAGTTTTCGGTTACAAAATAAGTCTCGATCGCGTTCGCGTTAAAATCTCAATTTGTATGGAAACACGAATATCGCATACATTCCACTAGAGGCGCTGATCGTGTTTTTATACAAATTGAGATTTTAACGCAAACGCGATCGAGACGTATTTTGTAACCGAAAACTTACACTAAGGGTACTGTACTATGCTGTACTATCCGAAATTCCTCTTCACCAGCCAAATTCCAGTTCTAAAAACCATTTGTCTGCCAAAGAGCTGTCAGACACAAGCTAAATTCCAGCAAATCATCCACAGTTACACAGTTCTTCCGGCAGAAATATAGTTTAAATTAAAGTTCAAACTTTAAGGTTTTTTTAAGGGCCTTTTTGTTTACCATTATTTTTTTATCTTTTCCTTACACACATTGTACTTGTATAAATTTACTTCTAGGTTTATAAACCAACCAAATTATTAGCGAAGTAAGTGTTAACGAAGGGGCCTTTACATTAACGAATTTTCTTTTAATTTATACACTGTGTACAAAATGAATTCTGTCAATTTTCCTAAGCATTCACTGTAAATATAATTTTAATACATAATTGGTATATTTGGTTAACTTGAGTCATCTACTATTAAGTTAATATTATAAATGGTTAATTAGGTACAACTCTAACATAATTTGTAGAAAATTTTCAATAACGCATTTATTTTAATTAACTGTGTACGAAGTGATGTACATTTAATTTCATTGAGGATTAATAAATTGTAAATATTTTATTACTTTGTTAAACTTGTAATTTATTAATGTATAATTAAATATAAAAATATTACAATATTTTGTAGATATTTTTTATTTTTTCTACAGTACACACTAATACATAACAATAAAGTCAATAAACTAATAAATACATATGTATCGAGACAAATAAATTACACGAAAAATACATATATAATAATAATAATAATAGAATAATAATAATAATAATAATAATATAGTTTATTGCATATAAAAAAAGTACAACAACAAATATTTAGGTATAGGTACAATGTTCACACATCAGTTTACCCTCTAACTCCTAAGCTAAGTAAAAACTTATATTATAGGAGTTAGTGGCCGACCATACTCATCCATGCACTTAAGGCATTATAAAAATTGCTACGCCTAAATTTTAGAAAGCAAAAAAAAAGTAAAAAATAGTAATAATAATAAAAGTAACAAGAAAATAATAATAAGAATATAACTACAATTTTGAGTCTCAAAACCAACAACAACCACAATAGCACACGGAGTCAACCGAGTTCATAGTTCATACAGAAACATAAGCTTCGACTTGATCATAGTCCAATTCTAGGAGCGATGCTGTCAGTTTGTTTTTCACTTCAAATTTACTCAGGCTGTAAATCGGATTAATTTTGTGGATTGCATTGTAAAGCCTGCAACTCATTGCATCATATTGACGTCGAGCACATTTAGTCCAGTATGAGACCCGAGGACACACAAGAGGTCCGCGACGTGATTGACTCATGTCCGCCACAAAAGGTAACATAGAGTGACGTCGTAAAACAGTACGCAAAATGTACAGCTTTCGGACAGACAAGACACGGCACTCGGCATACAGTTTAGAAGTTGCGTAGTCACGACGCTTAAAATTGATGACCTTGAGAACAGCTCTTTGAGCCCTCTCCAGGCCAAGGTTCAGAATTTTATAACAGCTACCCCAAACCGGAATGCAATAGGATAGGATTGACTCATTATACACCACACGTACATAAAACAAAACACACAACACTGCCTCTTTTAAGATTTTACTATGAACTGTCAAGCCAGTGCACCTTTAAGCGATTCCGCAGGGTGGCAACTGACTGTGCCCGCCTGATATCCCCGGCAACCGATTCCACAGGATTTAGATTTGAAGACTGGAAAAACGAGAGAAAGATTATTTATTACTCGACCGTAACCGATTTACAGACCCAGCAGCCAAGTAACTGAACCTTTCTGAAAGGGGACTGAGGTTTAAAAAGGACATTGAAGAGCTTCGACAGGATGTGAATACGAGTATTAAATAAATAAATATAAATAAATAAATAAATCGCTCAAGCTTGTCTTGTAGCTGCTCGAAGAGATCTAGATAGGCCATGGTCGCCGTAGTCGAGGAGAGGGAGAAGGAAAGTTTGTGCCAGTGTAATCTTGGTGTACAAAGGAAGGAAATTTTGCAGGCGTCTAAGTGAATGGACTGAGGCAAAGAGCTTGCGCCTGACCCCAGAGAAATGAGCTGATCGGGAAAGCGTCTGATCCATGATGATGCCCAAATTTTTGACCATGGTTGAGAAAGGAGATAGACTCCATCCTCACCTATGGCCCTCATCCCAATCAGGGTTGGCATGATTAAATCATTTTGAATCAAATAATTTTTTCAATAAAAGTCAATGATTTAATCAATTCTCTTTATTGTCATAAATGTTGGTTAAAATTTGTTGCATATCGCGCGGCAGCCGGTATTTGTAGTACCTACTTTTTTCCGTAAAATGTTCCCAAGTAGCATCTACGTGGCGAAGCATTTTTTTTACAATCAATATAATTAATTTTTTCTAGTTTATAGTTTAGTTATTAGTTACTTTTATTTTACTTTTAGTTTTTAATTTAGATTGTATTTCTGCTTTTTGATCTATTTCTATCTTAATAAATACACGACATTTTTTAGCTTATGTACCTATTAATAAATAATCAATATTATATTACAATGTTAATATTCTGTCGTTAAATACACGCAACAGCAATAACAAGAACAAGTTCAATGAAAACTGAAACTGAACGGAACGATCGAAAGCTTGTTTGGATCAATGAGATATTTTAGGAGAATTTCCCGCGCGCCGTTTACTAAACACCGCGCGGGGAATTCCCTTTTTTCTCAGAGCGCAATCCGTTTTACGCAAAACTTTTTTTAAAACTATGAGTACCGAAAAATCAAAAAAATTGGATTGTATTAGGATTTTTTCAATAAATCGGGATTTATACTATTTTTTCAAAAAATCATGATTTTTTCAACCCTAATCCGAATAGACCGCGTAGCTCCAGCGTTTCTTTAGGACAAAAAATGCCGAGATCAAAGGAGGTGAAATCCAGTTGAGGAGCGATGGCAAGCTTATTCAAAGTATGCACGTAGTAAAATTAGATAGTCGTTTAGTTAAAAGACACGAATAATAGGCAAATGAATTTGTTATTGATTCGTTCCAGTGGGTATTTGTGCAAGAATTTTGATAAAATCGGTTTCGTTACACTTTTATTAAGTATAGTTGATTCAGACAGCGTATAGTAACTGTTCCTGCTAATATAAGCTTTTATTGCAGTATGCAGTCGCCATTCCATATTTACGGGCCAACGGCTTCGCTCCGCTTCATAAAATATTTAAACGGAGTTCTCAACCTGGTAAATTTTTATATATTTTTTACTCTTATACAGTTATCTGTGATTTAATTAATCAAATCACGAACACTAATATGAGAACAATACCAAGACCGGATAGCTAAGTTGTTAGTAACCCTAACTACGAAGCTAACAGTTGCGGGTTCGATCCCCGTGACGGGTAAATATTTGTATGATGAATATTAATGTTTGTACTTGAGTCTTGGGTGTTTGTATGTATTTATGTATATATTTATCCATATATGTATGTTTTGTCTAGTACTGTTAAGACATTACGACATAAGTCAGAAGAAGAAATCAGTCATAGACAAATTTCTATACATGTCATGTAAAAAGGTTTTACCTAACACTGCCTTACTCGAGGCAATCATATGTTTTACAAATTTAAAACAGCAATGAAGTATAAACTCTGTGCGAGAGTACAAAATACAAAAGAAGTTTAAACTAAATCTAAGCACTTCACAAAGAAATTATGTTTCACCTTAGGTAAGGCTTTTGTACAAAGATCCGCCTCTAATTCAGTTGAGGGCTTGTAAGCTAAACGGATTACTTTGCGTTCAACACATTCCTGTATGAAATGATGATGAACATCTATATGCTTTGTTCTACGAAAACATTCGTTCTCCACCATCTTCAGTGTGCTATGATTGTCATTATAGATAGTAACAAGATCATGTGACTCATTCCTACAACGTAGCTCTAATAAAAAGTTTCTTATGAATTTTGCCTCTTTAACAGCATTTCCAAGAGCATAGTATTCAGCTTCTGTACTAGAGCAAGCGACATTTTGTTGTTTGAGGCTATGCCAATTTACAACACAATTACCAAACCTACTCACAAAACCTGAATAAGATTTTCTATCGGTTGTATCCCCCGCCCAATCTGCGTCGGATGAAATTTCTACTTTAGTACTACCCCTCTCAAAATTGAGTCCGTAGCCAGTTGTCCCAGATAAATGTCGCAGTACGCGTTTAGCGGCGAGCCAATGCGATTCATTATAACAAGTGTTATATTGACTAAGCTTACTGCACGCAAAACCTATATCTGGACGTGTGCATACAGCGAGATACATTAAGCTTCCAATAAGCTCCTGGAATGGAAATCTTTGGTCGATTGTCTCTGCTTTCGGCAGATTGAAATTAATCTCCATGGGAGTCGCTACCTTGTGACAATCTTCCATGCCAAATTTAATCAATAATTTTTTCACATATTGAGCCTGTGTCAATTTTAAAGTTCCTTGCTCTCTGTCCCTTTCAACTTTCATACCCAACGCTTGTTTGACTGGTCCAAGCAGTTTGATTATAAAGTTGGAACTGAGCAATTTATAAAGCATTTTCTTTTGACATTCATTGGAACTGAACACGAAAAAATCATCAACATATAACGCTATTATCACTTGGTCTTTGAAATAGACACATTTTTCAGTCATTAATTGCGTATATCCATCGCTTATCAAAACATTATGAACTTTTTCGTTCCAAGCTCTACTGGCTTGTTTGAGTCCATATAAACTCTTTTTCAGTAAACAGACTTTGTTCTGCCCCTCAATTGCAAATCCAGGAGGTTGTTCCATGTAAATACGTTCATGGAGATCTCCATTAAGGAATGCCGTGTTCACGTCAACATGTTCGATATCCATGTCATTTTCAATTCAAATTGCAAAAAGTAAACGTAAAGTACAGTGTCTTACAACAGGTGCAAAAGTTTCTTCATAATCAACTCCATATTGTTGAGTGAAACCTTTAGCAACTAAACGAGCTTTAAATTTTTCGAAGTTTCCACTTGGATCTACTTTTTCTTTGAAAACCCATGTTTGATTATGTTTCCATCTTTTGGTCGATCAACAAGTTCCCAGACATGATGTAACATGAGTGAATTATATTCCTCTTGCATAGCTTTCGACCAATCATCAGCTTTTTCACATTTTATAGCTTGGTTATATGTTCTAGGTTCATCTCGTCCCGTTAAGGCTATTTCAGTGAAATAATTCATTTCATAATCCTTAAACCTTATGGGAGGGTTCCGGTCACGAACAGGTCTAGAATGCTCATTAATTTCTGTATCAGATGCATTTTTCTCTATGATATGAGATTCTTGCTGAATATTGTTCAACGATTCACCTTTCAAACTTAAATATCCAAGTCGCCGATGCCATAGCTCTAACGAATCAGTTTTAGACATCAAAGCTTAACCTTCAGTGCTAATACTAGGCTCTTGGTTAAATGCAGAATAACATTTCCCTTTCTGATCAATTTTGTAAATACCGTCCACATTAGTAGCTGTCAGATCACAGGAACCAGTCACGCATACATTATCCTTCCTGTAAACATTACATTTATTAATATCAAATATTAAAACATAGCCTTTTTCTGCGACTTTGCTAACAGACAAAAGATTAGCTGCTACTTTTGGTACATACAGTGCATCAATAATCACTTTTTCAACATCATTGTCGAATACCATATTGACATTACCTACGCCTTCACTATATATTATATCATTATTGGCAGTAGTTATTTCGGATTTAATACTAGGAGAATAATTAATCATCCAGTCCTTCCTATTAGTCATATGACTAGAGCATCCTGAATCTAAAATCCAGTTATCCCTATTACAAACACTACTAACTAAGGCAGTCTCTGTAGAGAATAAAGATGATTTTGTGCTTCCCTTCTTTGAAGATGAGGCATCAAGGGTCGAATCATTATTTGAAATCTTCTTAAAATTCTTCTTCATCTTAGAACATTTTGGTTTAATGTGTCCTTTTCCATGACAGTTGTGGTATATTGGAATAAATTTGTTCTTCGCAATGAGAATCTTGTCAGAGGGTTCCAAATTTGATTTCCCTATCTCCTTTTTAAATTCACTTTGAATTAACTGGCATTTGACGAATTCTGACGTCAACTTAGCACTTGTGGCTTCCATCGCTATAATCAATGGATCAAACTCAGCTGGCAAACCAATCAGCATCAATTCGGCTAATTCCTCGTCATCGACGACACAGCCAATGTCAGCCAGTTCTTGCGTAACGGAAATAATATTTCCCAAATAGTGATCCATACAATCGTATTCGGTATACTTAATTTCTGCTAATTTTCTTTTCAAAGAAAGTCTACGACTTATGCCTGCAATTCTCATAAGTAACCTTCAATTGTTTCCAGGCATCTTCAGCTGTTTTTGCATTTTTGACATGAGGATAGTAAATTGGTTTTATATTCAAACAAATCTTTGCATATGCTTTTTGATCTTTATTTGAATCGGTAGATGCTTTCACTAACCCGTTTACGAAATCCCAAAGTCCATGGTCAATCCCTACTAATATTATAAATGCGAAAGTAACTCTGTCTGTCTGTCTGTCTGTCTGTTACGCTTTCACGCCAAAACCGCTGAACCGATTTTGATGAAATTTGGTACAGAGATAGAATAGACTTTGGGAAAGAACATAGGCTATCTTTTATCGCGAAAAAGAGGCTTTGAGGGGTTGGAATGGGGGGTGAAAGTTTATATGGTCGAAGTTCGTCGCTGTCGAAAATGGAACCATGAAACTTGGCATTGAAGCACTTAATAAGAAATAAGTCGGTTTTTTCAACATAGGATACCTTTTATTGCGGTGGAGGGCGCCACCGCGCGATAACGTAGATCCGCGCAGTCAAAGTCGCGGGCATAAGCTAGTAAGCAATAATTTCATCTGAAATTTCCATGTGCCATAATTTGAAACTCCCTCCAGCTTCTCAATGACCATGTTCGATCCAGTACTTACAACAATGTTGTTCATCGAACTAGTCGGAATATTATTTTCCGTCATTTTGATAAAATAATATTTTATCCGAAAATAATGTCGCTATTCATAAAATATAACTAATTATATTATTTTAATTATATTTACGAAAAAACCCATAACCATTGTTAAGACATTACGACATAAGTCAGAAGAAGAAATCAGTCATAGACAAATTTCTATACATGTCATGTAAAAAGATTTTACCTAAAAAGTACCCATAGTAAAAGCTTTGCTTAGTTTGGGGCTAGGTCAATCTAGGTCAATTGTAATTCTTCATTAAGAGAGAAAGGTGTTCTGCAGCTATTGAGGATAGAGGCATGTTACCTATCATCGTCATCGTCTGCTGGGTCTACTTTATCTATAAATGTGTAAATATGTATAGCTGTGCAATCTTTATACGATAGTAAAGTGCGGCAAACGGTGATTGCGACAGAGTTCCACCAAATTTTGTAGGATATTTTCCCTTGACCTAGATAGAATTATGAAATTTGGACAGTTACTCATAAATACCTACAAATTGTACAGAACTTTGTGATTAGTAGATTATCACTGTTTTCAGCTACAGGGTACAAAGTCCACTATCCTTCCATAAAGAATATATATAGCGGTCGAGTGGTACTGATAAATGGATACAATTTGGGTTTAACCATGATGGCGATCGCCACAATGAGTACGGACGGCTTACCAAAGTACCCGCAAAACGACCTGCGTTCTGGAGATTTTTATACGAACGCGTACAGATGGGCTTTACGGGCCATAAGTTTGTGAGTATCTATATCAAGACCTATTAGAGAGAGAGAAAGATAGAATAAATTGATTTAAGTACCAAAATTGAGCACAACAAAAAAAAACAGACAAATTTATGGTGAAAAACTTAAGTAAGTCACCTGTTGTATGTAGTTGTGTACAGTTTTAAAAAAAACCAATAAGCATAATAAATTATATAAATATTTAATATGAGTTGTACATATTAATAACATACTGTACATTTTTTTACCTTAATCACTCGCCATTTCGTCATCCTCATTTTCATCAGTGGACTGTACAGAAACAATGTCACACAAAACTCTTTTCGTTTAAACATGCAGTGGTTGTCCTCTACCAATTTCAGGAAATGGTGCCATATTAATTTGCCAAGCTGAATTCAAAATCGAGGTTTTACAATTTGCTTCTGTGGTAAACTGTATTGTTTATTCATGAACGACGCAAAAAATACGAAGACAATTACTTGACATTGACAACTATTTATATCTTATCGTGACAATATAATCATAAGTGGACAGGAATAATCAAACTTGAAAGATAAGCAAATAATATATTAATATATATAAATAATAATATATTTAGACGACCGGATGGCTAAGTGGTTAGAGAACCTGACTACGAAGCTTGAGGTCCCGGGTTCGAATCCCGGCCGGGGCAGATATTTGTATGAATAATACGAATGTTTGTTCTCGGGTATCAATGTATTTAAGTATTTATTTATCTATATAAGTATGTTTATCCGTTGCCTAGTACCCATAGTACAAGCTTTGCTTAGTTTGGGACTAGGTCAATTGGTGTCAAGTGTCCCATGATATTTATTATTTATTTATTTTTTTATATTTAATGAGTTTGCAAACCATACCATATATTACAAATTTTAAAAAAAGAATGTCTATTCGCACACTTTACTCACACTTACAACAGGTGACTTACTTAAGTTTTTCACCTATACATACGTTTATATTAAACAAGAAGAAAGAAAATAAACATTGTGCCGAAAGAAGCAAAAAACCGGCCAAGATCGTGGTGGACACACTCGAAATAGGGTTCCATAGCCATTACGAAAAAATTAAGTAATATTTTTCTGAGTCTTCCAAGTTTAGGTATATTTTATTTTTATACCTTAGGCTGTTATTTACTCTTAGACAAATGGAATTTATTTATAAATAAATAAATACCTAATATATACAAAAATTCACAGAAATAAATAAAAATACAACTAAAACTAACTTACTCTAATCCTAAAAATCTATATTTACAAATATCAACTTCCATCAAGCGAGATTGAGGCAAAACGTGCCTATTTTTTTAACCCCCTGACGCAAAAAGAGATGGTCGCCAATGGAACGGGCAAGCTTCTTTTTTTTAATTTAAACAGTTTCAACAGCGAAAGCCGCAAATATGAAATTGTTTGCCAGATTCTCATAGTTACGGCATTTTGCTGTTTTGGCCGTTGCAGCCGCCGCACCAGCCTTCAATGATGTCTTAGCAATATGAGACGGTGCCAATGTGTCCACACATGTGGCGTCCCAAATAAGCGGCCGTCCCATTTGCCAAGGAATAAGCGTCAATCCATCACAGTGGGATACTTATGGCCACTCAATGTACCAATATTTTTGACATTAAAGGATGAGGCTTGGCATACTTGTTCCTTAGATGGACCAGAGTGGAAAACGCCCGGGAGAGCCAGCGGGAGCCACCCTGCAGGAGGGAGGGAGAGGGGGTAAAGTTTACTTACGCCGCGCGTATTGTTGGTCGTAATAACTGCTAATTTATTGCTACTATGGCAAGTTGGGTATCATTTTCGGATAAGTAAAAGAAGGTCAATCATTACCCGAAACAAAAAAAAACTCATATGTAAACAAAAAAAATTAAATTACGCCCGATAATTGAAAATTTTGTGTTTTTTTCCCTGTAACGATATAATATTATCTATAACGAATACCGGTATTGGCAAAAAAAAATGTGTCAAGAAAGCCACATTCGTACAGATTTCAATAATATAAGCTTTATAGGAAAAAAAATTGCGTTTAAAAATATTATACACATCGCAGCAGTGGCATACCCAAAGAAATCTTAGATTAATAAAATCAACAAAGACTACTTTTACGAGTTTCTAGGGTCATGTACAACTAAATACAGTCTAATTATATAGAATAAAGCTCAATATAAATGTAATGCTTTTTAATTACAATGACTTTGTATGTACTATGTATACGAGTATGTATAAGTACAATCAAGTAAGTATGGTTATATTTAAACTTATAACTGAGCTGAGCCTAATGACGATTGCAAGTAACACAAAGATTTGTTATTAAACAAACTTTTATATTTAAAATACTATCTTTTAAATATATTGTTTATTATGTGCATTTTCTCCAGCAGTCGCGCAATTCCGTGCACTTGTGAGAAGTTTCCCTGCCAGCCGCGCGGCCGCGTTGTAAAACTGGATGGGCTTGGTATAAGAACCGCCTCAAGTACAGTACTCCCGGGTTTCTTGGCCTCTGTCAAAAGTTCGGTACCGCTCATTAGAGAGATACTAAATGTTTCGAGCTTTTCTGATGTGGTGGGCCCATGTTTGGCGGAGGCTACGGAAGCCTGGCACTCCTTATGTCCTGAAGAGCATGTACCAACGGGCTCTAATGCGTCCGTTAAGCGCTTGTGGGACATGCTAATACTGAAACTAATCCAGGACAAATCTTATCCATCAGTCCACGGATGCTGCAGATAGAGCAAGACTTCTTGCTGTCACCAAGAAGAAGTCCGGTCACTGTCCACTTACCATCCTTAAATTTTGGGACAATTTTGGAGCCCATGCGCGCTCTTTATTTGCTTCTGGGGGTCAGGGCATGTGAGTCCCACCGATGTCAGTGTGGGAAGGCAGTTGACCTGGGTCGCCACGAGTTGTCTTACATCAGGAGTGCAGCCCGCCTATTTGGTCATACTCGTAGTATCCTTAACGACCTCATTAATCGGGCCCTCACCACAGCATCGATCTCAGCTACCCTGGACCCACGTGGTTTGTTGAGGGACGATGGAAAGAGGCCTGATGGTTTCACTTTGGTGCCGTGGATGTTGGGGCGGTATTTAGTTTGGGACGTGACTGTGTCGATTCTTTTGCCGCGCCCCACGTCCAGGGGACCGCACTCAGAGCTGGAGCAGCTGCCGTCTCTTGACGACGTGTTTGCCTTTTAAAATAACGCTACCTGGGTATTATATTATGTCAGTTAATAATTGAATTTGTCAGTGTGAGAATCATTATCAAAATAAATGTGGGCAGTTTACATAATAAAAACCTAAACATTGTTTTTTTGTTGGGGACAATTATTTCTCCAATGGAAAGTGACACTATCTCTAACGGAATATTTTATCCTGGGAAAGTGCAAAGTTCCCGCGGGATAGCAATAAATAAATTATAAACCTGGGTCGATTTTTAAAATTCGAGCTTTCACTAATTGACAAATACACTGTCCCTCATACTTATAAAAAGTACTTCGGGTGTTAATCACGACATGTTAATAAATGTTTTTAAAAACAGCGAACTTACTATACAGCACTGATACCCTCTTGATACATATTTTTAAAAACATTTATGTATGTCGTGATTATGTTCCGAAATATTGTTTTATCAATATGAATGAAAATCGCGAAAGTTTAAAACAGCATTACACCTGTCCCTGTCCCTGATTGACAAAGGCTACTTTTTCCCGGGACAGTAAGTAGTATTTTCAATAATCTGAAATTGTGCGCGGACGAAGTCGCGAGCTAAAGCTAGTTTACTTATGTGATATTTATCTAGAGAATTCAACATCGGTTAAATAAAAGAACCATATCAATTCTCAATTCAAAGCATCGACATCTATGTATCTTACGACACTATGGACTGGCTGTTTAAGTGTCCTCAACTAAACCCTAAACGCATTAAAATCACTTTCATTTCTAAAATTGTCAGGAATATTATTGAAAATTTTGACGCACACAGCAAAAGGACCAGACTGTACCTTTTTTAGCTTTGAAACTGGTCTCTGTAGTTTTTTACAAGATCGCAGGTTTTTGGGGTCGGGAATATACGAGTAGAGGAAATAGACGCATTTTTTTTGACAAAAAAACATATTTCGAAGATATACATCGAAGGTAGTGTCAATATTTGTTGCTCAATAAAGTGTTTTTTACATCTTTCCATCATACCTACGAGGGCTGTTTGAAAAGTACCCGGTTATGAAAAGAAAACACATTTTTTTTGTATGTATGCATTTATTTTTCTACGTAGTCACCTTTTAACTCTATACATTTGTTCCACCTATACTCAAGCTTCATTAAACCATCCAAAAAGTATGATTTTGGAAAGTCATTAAAATAGGCCTCTGTGGCGGCAATGTCTTCGTCATTTGATCCAAATCGCTTACCACCGAGCCATATTTTTAGGTTGGGAAACAAAAAAAAATCGCATGGGGCCAAATCTGGAGAATACGGGGGATGAGGCAATAGTTCGTAGCGTAACTGTGCTAATTTAGCCGTCACAACTCTGGACGAATGAGCCGGGGCGTTGTCGTGATGAAACAGTACTTTTTCTTTTTTAAATGGGGTCGTTTGTCCTTCAATACGGCGTCAAATTCAGCCAATAAATTGGCATAGTACTGCCCTGTTATCGTTTTCCCCTTTTCTAAGTAGTCAATATAATGGATAATACCTGCGAATCCCAAAAAACAGTCGCCATGACCTTTCCAGCCGATGGGACGGTTTTTGCTTTCGTTGGAGCAGGTTCACCCGGTAAAATCCACTGCTTCGACTGCTCTTTCATTTCCGGGGTGTAATGGTGAACCCACGTTTCGTCCACGGTCACGAAACGACGCAGAAACTCCTTCGGGTTACGTTTGAACACGACCAAACACTGCTCCGAAGTAGTCAGTCGGTTTCGTTTTTGCTCCTCCGTGAAGAAGCATGAAGAAAGTATCGGCGAGGTGGGTGCCGACCCACCTGGCCGATACTTTCTTCATATCAAATTTTTCTTCTAATATGTGTTGTACCCTCTCGATTGAAATGTTTACAGCATCAACAATTTCTCGAAGTTTAATTCGGCGGTCGGCTAAAACAATATTTTCAATTTTCTTACCCATATCGTCTGTAGTCCCCTCATTGGCCGGCCTGGGCGATCCTCATCAAAGACGGTTGTTCTCCCCCACTTAAACTCGTTATACCAATATCTGACGGTTGTCATAGAAGGAGCACATTCATGGTAAACCGCTTGCATTCTTACGTTTATTTCATCACATGTTTTTACTTCCAAAAACAAGAATCTAATTACAGACCGATACTGTTCTTTCTCCATTCTAACAATTTTAAGTTCATGCTTTTACTAAATCGCTGACAAATGAGAAACAAAAACAAAAGAATGCAATTTTTTTTTAAATTTCTTTCCTTTGAAAAATGGCATAAAAAGATGATATACTTATTTTCGGCCAGTGATATTAATATATTTAGAAAACGGGTACTTATCAAACAGCCCTCGTATAATTATCTACTAGGATTCTTAGGCACCGCTTTTGTAATCTCAACAAACGGATGGAATCAGCACTACTTCCCCACAGAAAAATACCATATTTTAACCAGACATGTGCATACGCATATAGCTTTAGCCATAACAAAATTACAGGATGTTGAAAATAGCTTGAATGGCTTCGAGAAAAGTATGATACGGCCGTGCCTTATCCTTAGAAAAATATTACTTGATTGCTTCGTAACAGCTACGGAACCCTATCTTGGGCGTGTCTGAAGCGCTACTCCGAAACACAAAATTCGAAGTTCGTATCGTACCATCCCTCTCACTCTCGTATTAAATAACATAAGCGTAGGCGGGACGGTACGATACGAACTTCGTTTTTCGATTTTCGTGGTAGCCTTGCTGACACGCTCTAGGCTGGTTTTTAGTTATTTACCTATACATATTTTTTACTACAGAATTCCGGAGTGGTTGGCTGGCGGTTCAGGTGCAATCTATCCGGATTCACAGAAAGTTTGGCGCAAGCGGTTTTATTATATGGAAGACGAAGTGCCTCAATGGTTAAGATCAGTATTGTTTTTTGTGAATGACTGGGATAAAGATGTATGGGCAAGAAAAAGGTACAATACTATCGCGAAGCCTTCTTTCGACAAACACTTGAGGTACCCCTCCCCAATTGCCTCAGAAAATTTCGCTTCTTTCCGTGTAACCAAGGAAACTGTCGAGAACATGGACGACTCCGAAGTTGAGACCGTTGCTCCTCGCAGTATGAACTGGAGTCTTTTACCGAAAGAGCCATGGAGGTATTCATATTCTCCTTATAGAAACGAAATATACCAAATTACATATATAGGCGATTAAATCCCACTGCCAATAAAAAAGGTGGTACTTGTAATAATATTAATATAACATAATAATAAAATAATACTCTATTAAATATGTTCGGTATAATGATATTTTTATGGGTAATACAGTATATTATATATATATATATATATATATATATATATAATATACTGTACACATATATATATATATATATATATACATATATATATATATATATATATATATATATATATATATGTGTGTGTGTCGGAGCGTCGTCACACTGGCCACACCGGTGACTGTTGGAAAAGATGTTTATTTTAATTTTAAGATCGAACTGTCAATAGTCAACTATGATGATTGTTTAATCACGTTCATTTAAATGCTTCTTTAATTATTATTGCTTTATCGAAACGTCAAGTGATGACAAGTCATGTCAGGTATCACTTGGGGGTGGTCTGTGTTCAGTTCATACTGAATCTGCGGGTAGATCGATATACGTCAGAATGACATTCAATGTCGGTTATAGAACGGAAACGACAGTCTTGATCGAGGAGTCGCGCTGAGCACAAGTGTCTAACGTAATCTATTTGCATCGACTAAGTGCTTTGAGTTTAATTGGGGATGTCTATTTTTTTGCAATGTGCAGTAAATCGAAAACCATTTCGAGATAAATGCTTTTTAACTCGGTTTCTGTAGTTATTTAATTTTAATATAACGTAATGAATTTATAATTTAACAAATAAGCAATGACCTTCATTTGACATTGGTGTAAATTACGTGACCGGTCCAAATCGTACTTTATTATGTGTGGTTAGAATTCTTCACAATTTACGCATGGATTGTACTACGGAGTTTGATTTAGACCGGCCGGCAATACATCTGGCACTGACAGTGCTGGTAAAGTGTCAATACTGTCAATGTCATTCTTGCTTGTATGCGACGAATATTGGATTGAGATGAATCAAGTAAAATACCCTGGCTGTGTTTATACCGGATTCTGTTAAGCTTCTCTGAATGAATTGTACCTTTCTTTAACCCGGACGCCGATCATTCTGCACTTATGACAACCTACGCATCCCTTTGAAAACAACTTGGCTTGGCCCCGGATACCGACCTTTCTGCACTTACGACAACCAACGCTTCCCTTTGAAAACTACTTGGCTTGGCCCTGGACACCGATCTTTCTGCACATGCGATAACCTACGCTTCCCTTTGAAAACTACTTGGCTTGGCCCCGGACACAGATCTTTCTGCACTTACGACAACCTATGCTTCTCTTTGAAAACAAATAAGAAAATACATATGCTCTGGGTTAATTATGAACAGGACTATATAGATGAGCTTGTCAAAAAGTCCATAGACTTCTGGGAGAAATACATATTTCCAAAACTATTGGCAAGTGCTGTATCCTAGATTAAGTGAAAGCCTGTTCTGTTATATTAATAAAACAGGGACAAAGTATGCTAAAAAGTATGTTCTATTTTCATTTTGCTGGAATAAATAGCCTCTCCAAAAGTTATACTTAATATTACTTTTTTCATAGCTTAACTGAAACCTAATATGATCACCTATTAAGGGACAATTTCACCCTTCTACAGTCAAATCCACTGGATCGTAACCTATTGTGAAAGGAACCTTTTCACTGAAAACATCAGTGACATTGCATTGCTTGACAAAGAAAAATCAACATGACTCTTACTTTGAAAATGTTCTATGATGGGTCAGACAACAAAAGGTTCGACTGTAGACAGGGAAACTGAATTACGTCCCGCCTTAGCCTTCTAAACCTAACCTATCCGAGTCGCTTCTGTTCCGAACCGTCTTGCTCACTCGTATTATCATTAAATCTTTGAACATTATAGTTAAAAATGTATGACTTTTGTGATTATAGAATTTAATATTATGTGCCATAAATATTAGAGCTAATAAGCATATAAGCATTATACTGCACAAAAATTATGACTAGTGATGTTTATAAATTATATGGATATCGATTTCTGACCATCGAAATTCGGAACAAAAAATGTATGGAAAATTGGGAAACAAAGGGATCCCTATTTTTTTAACACAGATTTATTGAATGTCAACATGACATTTGCAACAATAAGTTTCCACTCTGGTATGCGATTGATTGTACATTAAATATTTGTTTCTCTTGCCCCGACACGGGAATCGAACCTGGGGCCCCAAGTTTCATAATCAGGGTCTCTAACCGCTTTTAGGCCATCTGGTCATCAAAATGCTATGCCTGAAAAAAGTTAACTAGACAAGGTGATACTGAAGAAAATATAATGTGAGTAGTTTCAAGATTGAAAGTTCAATAAAACTATTTTGGCTGTTTATTCACTTTTTATTATTTCAGTTTTTTCCTTCGTGTCCACTTTACACTGAACAGCATCATTTATTGTATTTATCCAACTAGAAACTATTTTGCGAGAATGAACTTCAGATGGTTTTGAGAGTACATTATCTTGCAGAAAAAGTCTTCGGAGTTCTGATGTTTCATGCTGTAAAAATAATTTGTGATTAAAATAGGTAAAGAATGGTCAACATGTTTTGAAGATCTTGGGGGAGAGTATTGATAGGGATGTTTTTAGAAATTTAAATTAACTGAGATTGAGGATACAACTACCTACAAAAAAAAGCTCTTTAGTTAGCACTTTGCTAAGATAACAATTTCAAAATCATACCTGTGATGATCCAGGGATTTCAACACCTGTTGCAGGTATATTACTAATACTGCTTGACCCAAATGCCATGGAGGCTTGCTGTAGATTTTAGTTTGGGCCATCCTTTCATTAACTTCCAGTATTGGTAATTTTCTAAATCTTTATCCAGCTATAAAAAAAAAACTAAATTATAAATAGATTCATGGTACAGAAGCTTAATAGGATGAAAACTAAATTACATGGGCATTATTTACTTTACCTCTTTATAATATTGGTATAGAAATGTAAACTGAACCCAATCTAAAACAATTAATTATAAACCGCCCCTGTGGCATGGACCCAGAGATGCTATATTATGTTATGCGAGAAAACTGCCAGCATAAGTACATTATTCTAATTTTTATTATTAACATAATACCATTTTGTAAAGTTGGTATTTTGTGACTCATATAGGTACAAAATCTTTAATTAAGTATGTAATACCTGGAATTCTCGGCCCTTTTTACTGCACTCCAACACAAATCAAACATGACTCAAGTTTCATGTATGATAGTGCATCTTTTATAAATACGACAATAGTAAAGTTATATTCGCAGGTTAGGTAATTGTATAAGTAAAATAAAATACTTACATTTAGATGATCTTCACAGCAATAATACTGGCGTTTTGAATCGACATCGATATCTAATTTATTACAACATAGCCTTTTCAAGTTCTTGTTTACGTGCAAAAACTTTTTTGCTATTACAACTAGTGTTATTCATCTCGGTATCCAGAGGTAAGCAAAATTCAACGAATGCTTATACGAATGGTTATTCGTCGTTAGGTTCAGTCCAAGCACAGGTCGACGAGTATAATATTAGGGTAATCGAAATCCAGGGAAAAGCAGTTCAGCGCGTTATACGATAAATTACGAGGTTGGAACGGATTGACATTGACAATAGTGAAAGTTGGTTGACACTAAGTTTGACCACAGATAAAAAATAAATAAAAAGGGGGTGCCACATATGGCAAAGTCATGAACCAATCAACTATGTGGTAGCACTTTATCAAACTGTGACGTCATCAACCAAAATAGTTTCAATAATTAATTTTGGTAAAAGTAGTGAACTAAATGAAAAAATATTGAAATTAGTTTCTTATAATTGACTATTCTATACAAAAAAAATATAAAAACCATGGGTAATTTTTTTTAGACATCCCCAATTGCCAATTATTAGTGATTTTGTGTACTTAGTGCTTGTGCACCTAATAGCAGTCCTTATTTCTGAGATTGAAAGAGATTTGGAATATAGACCACGCAGTGTATGGGCATAAGCACAGAACTCTCCGCGTTTTGATAATTGCTTAGCATCCTTCATTACTTACGAACCGTGCAGTAGCTTCAATGTTAATTTGAGCCTTAATTGAATAAAGATTGGCTTTACAAGAGAAACACGAGTGTAATCATTTTTATCATATTGACCAACCTTGAAGAGGGCTAAAGAGGGAGACGGGAACTTGGCAGTGCTGAACATATATCCTGACACATCTGCGTACCTGTCTATCTATCTCTCTGTGCGATTATAATTCGACAGGTAAATAATGCTACCCACTTAGGAAAGAAAAGAAAGAAAATAGTATCGCTCTCTTTACCTGCCCACAACCCACCCATCCTTCTCCGATATCAGAAGCGGGATTGAGGACGTTATGTACCACAAGAGAATAGTGAAGATAAGTGAACAATTATCGCAGAGTAACGTAACCAGACTTTTATCTAAAGATGAAATAAGTAGTAGCTCTCCGTGCTACTAGACGAAGAGAAGAAGAGCTAAAGAGGAAAAATGATGAAGAGGAGAAAATAATGAAGACTCTGGAAGTGAAGGATCCTGCAACGAGCGACTGCGTCTGCTGTACCTCATGTGCCACCACGTGGCTTCTCGTGTGGTTTACAGTTCCTGCTCCGAGGACTCTGAAGGTCATGTAATCGTTCCATTCTTCTCTGAAGTAATTACGAGACTGGTAAAGTTAATTCTTAAATGAAGCAGCAACCAAACGCGATTTATTTTATGTTACAGGTTCTGTTCGTTGGGTCGACGTGTACCTCTTTGGTTTCAACTCTGCTTCGGGTGACACCCAGTGCCGAGTAGACATGTGCTCCATTGGGAACCCGACTAGATGAAAACAATCTGGTGAGTCGTTTTCATATTGTTGCGATTTTGGTTGATAAAAGTTGACATCAGAAACGAAAACTGTTTTAATTTAAGTTTTGTTACAAAACTAAAAGCGGCTCCGAAACGGTAACGTTTCGTGTGCTCTGCCTACCCCAATTGGGAATACAGGCGTGATGTTTGTATGTATGTGTTTGTTGTTACAAAGATCACGTATTTTGGTTAAAATGATGAGCAGTTCGTATTTTGAGATCTACATTGGAACCACGATTCTAGGCATCATATCATCTCTCGGGCTAGCGTAATAAATTTACAGTATAATCATGATCGTAGTGATGGTGATGATCATGATGATGGTAATCGTGATAGTGATACCGATGCCGATGCTGATGCTGACGCCGATGCTGATGCTGATTTTGATGCTAATGCTGATACTTATGTTGACGCTGATGCTGATCCTAATGCTGATGCTGATGCTATCGCTGATATTGGTGATATGTATCACAGAACGTTTCTCTGCTTATTTAAGTATTGTTTCGATTGAACAAAGTACCTATCACTTAGTTATTTTGTGATGTATGCGTGTGTGAACTCGCTGTAGGCGGTACGAGTACGAAAAGTAGTTATAGTTAGTCAACTACATAGACTGTTTGTCTAGCCTAAGCAGTAAGTTAGTTTGGCTAGTTAGTTGGCGACCATTTATTTTCGAATAAAGGTAGTTTGCATACCTACATTAAATTCATAATTTTGTTTCACATAGTTTAGTTGGACCAATAGTTGGGGTTGGACCATCTAATAATTCGAGCTCTTAAGATAAACAAGCAAAATTCATTCGATGTTCGCACGGGTTGTTAATTTCCTAATGTGAGTGTCCTTAGCTCAGACTGCTTGCACCTTCGGTCATTCGTAGGCGTAGGCGTAAAATCGGGCCTCACTTCCCGTCGCAGTTCGGCCACGACTGTGAGTGGCGTGCTTTTGGTTCGCGGGTGTAAGCGGTCGCTGCGATCGCTGGATGGAAGCGATGGGTTTTGTGCGAGACGAATACTGGATGGAGGTATTTCGTGTGATATTGTGTGCAAAGGTTGCTGGATGGAGGCAACTAATGGATAAAATAGAGCACTGTGCACTCAAGTGATATTGAAAGAGAGTCGATGGTAGAGTCGATGGTAGAGTCGATGGTAGAGTCGATGATAGAGTCAACGGTAGAGTCAACGGTAGAGTCGACGGTAGAGTCAGTCAGAAAGAAATGCACTGTTGGTTAAGTAATGAGTCTATTTTCACTGTCGTTAGGTAGTGATACAAAGCGCTACTTTATCTTGCACTTATAATGGATCGACAGGAATAATGTAATCACTGTGTTGAAGTCACTTATTTTTAGTTGTTTGCACTTTAGTTTTGATTTGTTTCCGAGTAAACTTTAAGCTGCCATTGTTTCAAGAAAAGTAGCGACTACTGACCAAACATTACTAGTTGGTCAGGATAGCCGAGCGAGCATGTTACTCCCGTTGGACCATTTCGTGAGGCGAGTCGTAGAGATGGGTAGTTGCTGCGACAGCGTGCTAATGTTACCCTTATTATCGTTGAAGGAATTGGTATTACTGACAGTTGAAGTATTACTGATGGTTAATGGCATTACTGATGGTTAAAGTAACTGGTATTACTGATGGTTAAAGCAATTGGTGTTGCTGGGCTATTTGTAGCCTGGGCACACAGAGCTAAAATGTTCAGCTCGTGTGTTTGCGTTCAGTCATTTTAATTTAAGATCGAACTGTCAATAGTCAACTATGATGATTGTTTAATCACGTTCATTTAAATGCTTCTTTAATTATTATTGCTTTATCGAAACGTCAAGTGATGACAAGTCATGTCAGGTATCACTTGGGGGTGGTCTGTGTTTAGTTCATACTGAATCAGCGGGTAGATCGATATACGTCAGAATGACATTCAATGTCGGTTATAGAACGGAAACGACAGTCTTGACTTGATCGAGGAGTCGCGCTGAGCACAAGTGTCTAACGTAATCTATTTGCATCGACTAAGTGCTTTGAGTTTAATTGCCAATTAAAAATTGCCAATTGAAGTCTAAAAATTTTTTTGTTTAATTTTTATTGTACTGTTTTGTTGGCATAGTTTACATATATATTCATGCAAATTTATAGCTTTCTAGCATTGATAGTCTCTGAGCAAAGCCGCGAACGGACGGACAGACAGACAGATAGATACTTTTAAAGGACTTCCAGCTAAAAAACGCTCGGCAGTCTTATTTATTATTTAAGACACTTATATTACGAAACTTTTGTATTAATTTTGGTTGCGATGTCATAGGACGTAAGAAATCGTTTTTGGGTGTCATCTTTGCCTCAGTCTGTCAGGCACTTTCGGCTATTTCAGAGCTGACAGACTTATGTTGCCCCTCTCTACGGATAAAGGGCTTCATGATGCCACGTGTTTTGTAATGATGTCACGTGACGTAAATTGACCCTAAAATATTTAGTAGAAGTTTTATTGCAGACTAAATTATTTATATTTATTATTTTGCCACCGTCTATCAGGCACTTCCAGCATTTTCGGAACTGACACTACTGAAACTCACAGAAACTATTAGTTCCCGTAAAAAAATAATTTAGTAGAAGTTTTTTTGCTGACTGTACCTACTTGTATTGCTATCGGAAATCCATTCGTGTAAATTTAAGTCTATGCCATTCACCGTTAAACAGTTCTCTCCTGTGGAGACAATTCTGACCTGGTGATGATCACCGGAATTTCACGACCAGATTATTTGCCACCAATTTTATATTACAATGCCAAATTTCAACTCAATCCAACCACTGAAAGTACTTAGATCCAAATACTTGTGAGATTTGATTACAGACAACGGGACAGGTGAAATAACATAAAAGATTGTATTTTTTTAATTTTCTTACATACTAAATATACCGACCACGACGATTTAGTCGATAATCCTTGTTAATCGATCATAATTCGTTAAATTATTTTCATTTAACATGATACGGTTACATTTTCCTTGTAGTTAAAATTACACTTTTAAAGGACTTCCGGCTAAAAAACGCTTGGCAGACTTATATATTATTAAAGACACTAATATTACGAAACTTTTGTAATACTTTTGGTCACGATGTCATATGACGTAGGAAATCGTTTTTGGGGTCACCTTTGTCGCAGTCTGTCAGGCACTTCCGGCTATTTCAGAACTGACAGACTTATGTTGCCCCTTTCTACGGATAAAGGGCTCCATGATGCCACGTGTTTCGTAATGATGTCACGTGACGTAAATTGACCCTAAAATTTTGACCGGAAGTGAAGGATTTTCTCAAACTTCCGGCTAATTTTAAGTGCGTTAGTTTTTTGATTCTAGCTCAGCACAACTTTCCCCACACACGCCACGCCAGGCATCTTATGGTGATGTCATGTTACGTAGGTACCTAGGGGCTGGGCTCACGGACTAGCAGTAGCTTCAATGTTAATTTGAGCCTTAATTGAATAAAGATTGGCTTTACAAGAGAAACACGAGTGTAATCATTTTTATCATATTGACCAACCTTGAAGAGGGCTAAAGAGGGAGACCGGAACTTGGCTGTGCTGAACATATATCCTGACACATCTGCGTACCTGTCTATCTATCTCTCTGTGCGATTATAATTCGACATGTAAATAATGATACCCACTTAGGAAAGAAAAGAAAGAAAATTGTGGTCGCGGGGAGAACGAGAGTCAGGAATTGGAAAACCTGATGCGAGGCACGGAGAAACGAAGGTTTCTATACGGCCTAAGGTGTAGGTAATGAGGAGCAGCCACCAGCAAAGAGTGGACTGTATTTATGGTTTTATGGCAGACGGAGATTACGTTGGCAGTCAGTGGTAAATGGATAAGCACGCCTACCTTGAGGATTCTTGCGTAGCTCCCAGTGCACGAGGTCCAGGTTCCAGCCAGGGTCCAGCGTCCAAGGACGGAGCGGACCAGAACAATCCAGTAGGGCGTAGCCCGTTCGTTACAGCACTAAACAGCACCAAATGTTCGTAAAAACGTCTAAAAGGTGGCCACCTCAGCTTCCTTCACCAAGTAGCACTCGCGACGAATCGAGAGGCACAAAAAAGATGGAACAAGTCCTAATTTCCAATATTTTACAGCAACAAGATCATGCTCGTGCCGGCATTTTTCTCGAACTCCTTCTATCTCCATGTTGGCTGGCGCTCGGCGGGCCGCGTTTAAATCCGCCAATCAGGGCGCGCTCGTGTCGCGCGCGCGATAGAAGATACGTAGGCGTGCGGGGAAGGAGAAGGACATAGGATATGGTGGTTCTACTGACTGCCAACCTAAGTAACTTTTTGGAAATAATTTAATTTGCACGAGAGCAAAAGGCGCATTAAAAGCGCGCGAAATTTAAACGTACTTATTTGGCGTTACCATTTCCTCCCCCCGTTAAAGGGTTGCCTTTACAAACGTTACATTATAATAAAGGAGCAAACACTTCAATTTATGCTTAGCTAACTAAGAATTAAAATTTAAGATGTACAGGTAGAGTATGAAACTCTGACAATTGACTTACTACTAACTACCTATGACTAACTAAAATTATTGAGCAGACGGAGCTGCAGACTTATTGACTAGGTAATGGGCATAATCGAACAACGGGGCGCGTAAATGTTGTACCCTTACTGGTCCTAACAGTAACAACACGCGTAGTACCATCCTTCGAGGGATGAACAGCATCCACTATACCCAAAGGCCAAGAAAAGGGTGTTATATTGTCGGTGATAATAACAACAACTGTACCTATTTGAATAGGCGTTGTTGGTGTGGTCCACTTCGCGCGAGATTGCAATTGATGCAAGTACTCAACTCGCCATCGCTGCCAGAAACTTTTTACAATTTTGTCGAGGAGAGAATATCTCTCTTGCAAATTTAAGTTTTCTACATACGGAGTGGGCAAGGAGAGTAGTGGCGCCGTGTGGAGAAAATGAGCCGGCGTGAGCGCAGCAGGCTCTGCGGGGTCGCTACTCATAGCAGTGAGCGGGCGCGAGTTTACAAGTGCCTCGACCTGGGCTAGAACAGTCAGCAGCTCCTCGTAAGACAATATCTGCTGTCCAACGACCTTGAACAGATGATTCTTAACGAGCTTGACCATACTTTCCCAACTTCCTCCGAAATGGGGAGATGCGGGCGGATTGAATTTCCAATCAATTCGATTTTCCGAAAGTT
Organism: Choristoneura rosaceana; assembly: GCA_037349165.1. Lineage (NCBI taxonomy): Eukaryota > Metazoa > Arthropoda > Insecta > Lepidoptera > Tortricidae > Choristoneura > Choristoneura rosaceana. The sequence continues at coordinate 3,028,405 of JAZBNJ010000006.1, read as the reverse complement.
GGTTTTCAAAATCGGGTCGGTACTGGTCGAGGAACTTGTAAAGATCACGTAAGTATGATCGGCAGCCAATGAAATTGGTTCCTTGGTCCGAGTACATACATTGTACTGGACCGCGACGCGATAAAAAACGTTTCAACGCTGACAAGAAATTGACAGTACTCAACTCTGTCGCTATCTCTATATGAAGACAACGTGTCGTGAGGCACGTGAAGATACACAGCCATGCTTTGCGGCTTTTGACGCCTCGTCCACGCACTGGCGTATACTGGATAGGACCAGCGTAGTCGCATCCTGTGTGCGTGAAGGGCTTGACTGCTTGGTTGACGCGGCAATCCGGTAAGTCAGCCATGAGCGGCAAAGAAGGTCGTGGTTTTGCTCTAAAGCAAGTGTTACAGTTGTGGATACGATGACGAATTACTCGTCGAGCGGCGAGTATCCAGTACTGACACCTGAGTAAGGACATCAGTAGTTCGGGGCCGGCATGCAAATGCTTCTTGTGATAGTAATCAACTACCATATCCACGATGTGATCGCGGCGCGGGAGCACAAACGGGTGTTTCTGCACGTAATCAATTTTAGCATTTGTCAGACGGCCGCCAACGCGAATTAAACTGTCCTCGTCTAAAAACGGATGCAGTTTTTGTAATGTGGGAGAACATGGTTCTTTATTTTTCAAATTTTGAATGTCTTGTCTGAAGTGAACATTCTGAAGAGCGGATATAATTTTCTTTTCCGCTACTTCCAAGTCAGTTCTGGAAACCGTCGCTCTGCGCGGCAGTAATTTTAGGAAACGGCACACGTAAACCGTTATTCGCAATAGCTTTGACCACGATGAGGTCCGCTGTGCGAGTGTGTAAAGAGGAGATTCGGCACTATCCGTAGTGACGGCATGTGCTAGTGGCTTTAGTTCAGGTATTTCACCTTCACCAACGGCATCGCGATCGTGTGCTTTTATGGGCCACTCTGTCGGATCATTCAAAACCCATGGCGGGCCTTGGTACCACAGTGGATGGCCTATAAGCTTTACGGGCGAGAGGCCACGTGATAAACAGTCTGCCGGGTTCTCAATTCCAGCTACGTGGTGAAAGCGATCGGCAGGTACGTTCTCAACTATCTTTACGACACGATTGGCCACGAACGTTTGCCAGCGATGAGGAGACGAATTAATCCAGCAAAGAACTATCTTCGAGTCCGTAAAAGCATAGACCTGATTGATTTTATAGCGTGGTTCGAAGTTATCTAACACCTTACGCATGAGCTTCGAGAGCAGAACTGCGGCGCAAAGCTCCAGTCTCGCTACAGAAGCGGTTTTCAGCGGTGCGACCTTTGATTTTGAGCACACCAGCTGAACCGTCACGTCAGCTCCGTTGGCAACCCTAAGGTACACGACGCCACCGTAAGCACGTTCGCTAGCGTCTCCGAAACCTAAAAGCATCGCGGTGCAACCCTGCACTACCCCGAGATGGCGCAGTATACGAATCTCGTTCAGTCTCGGAAGCTCAGCACAAAACTGGTCCCACAGTTCGACAATACGCTGTGGAGGCGTTTCATCCCAGTCACACTTTATCAGCCAAAGCTCTTGAATAAGAAGCTTTGCGTACAAAATGGTGGGAGCTACTAAGCCCACGTTGTCCCACAGACGTGCTACAGTTGACAGTATGGCCCTTTTGGTACACGCTGTATCAGGTTCATTGACCTTGAAATAAAAGAAGTCCCCTACTTTATTCCAATGTAGGCCAAGGATTTTTTGAGGAACACTCTTATCTATTTCAAGCTCGGTGGACGCTCGGTGCGAAGCAGGGATCTCACGCAATACGCTTTCCGAATTGCACGTCCACTTGACAAGATCGAACTGACCACGTTTGAACAGATTTATGAGCTCTTTGCTCGCAGCTATAGCCACAGTCTCGTCATTGGTCGACGAGTCGTCAGCCATAATGCTGAAACAGACGTCATCCATATAGGTAGAGGTAGACGCTATGGTTGCCGCGATAGGGAACTGATCACCGTCATCCGCGATAAGCTGATGCACTACGCGCAGCGCATGGAATGGGCTCGACTTCATGCCGAAGCATACTCGGTTAAACTCATAGGTGCTCATAGGATCTTGTGGATGAAATCGGAATAATATCCGTTGAAAACGGCGATCGGATTCATGTACTCCTATCTGCAAATACATTTGACGACAGTCTGCGGTAAGGGCGATTTTAAATAATCTGAAGTTCAGAAGTATACAAAAAAGATCACCCTGTAGATTCGGGCCCGAATGTAAGACGTCATTGAGAGACATGCCTGTTGTCGTTTTGCAGCTCGAATCTAAAACCATGCGAAATTTCGTGGTATCCTTGTCGCTACGAATAACTACAAGGGTCGGTATATAATATCCGACACTATTTACGTCAGTCGTTACCTCCGATAAGTATCCCTTATTGACGTATTCACGAATGATATCGTCAAAGGCGGTACGTAACGCGCTAGATGCCTCCAGCTTTCTTTCGAGGCATAAAAACCTGCGATAGGCTGCAGTATGAGAATCACCCAACTTATACACGTCATCTCTAAAAGGCAACGCAACCGTGTACCTACCACTATGATCGCGTGTAGTGGTGGTGCGGAAGTGATGTTCACATTCCAGGTCATCACGACTGTGAGCGGGCGGAGCGGTAACCTCCTCAAGCTCCCAGAACTTCTTAAGAACTTGGTCCAACGGCGACTCGTGAACGACAGCGCAACAAGCAGTTGTGAATTTATATTTATATGGGGCCTGTACTTCGGCAGGAACTGAACCCATTATAATATATCCCAATACTGTCTGTATAGCGGGCGGTATGTCGGGTACACTGCTATGTACCATGTTAGGTAGCAACAGGTGCGGAAATATAGATGCGCCTAGTAGCACATCCACCGAGGCGGGCGAAGCAAACGACTCATCGGCAAGCGGCAGCGACGATATGTGCGACAACATGGACACGTTCACAGGCACCGTCGGCAGGTTGTCCGTGATGCGGTCTACGACGAGCCCCGATACATCAAACCTAGTATTTTCGTTGAATCGCGAATGTATTTGAAAGTCAGCCGTGCCTTTAATAGATTTTTCCGCGCCGCCTATACCGCGTACAATCATGCGAGATTTTTTATTGTAATTCAAACCCAAACGTGTGCAACAGTCCTGAGTAATAAAATTACTTTGAGATGCCGAATCTAACAAACATCTAATTATTTGTGATTTGCCATTACTATCGTAGATCAACACTTGAGCGGTAGAGAGTAATATCGTTGTACGTTGTATACATTGCGCGTTTTGTATGGTGACCTTATCAGGTACGTCACTCACATGCGCGGCAATGGACGTGTTACACGACGTTATTGCGTCATTCGAAAATGGCGGCGGGCGAGACTCAATAGCGGGCTGCGCGGGTTGAGGCGGCGGCGAGCCGACCGCCGGGCCGGGCGACGTTTCATTATGAACTTTATCCCTATGCAATAAGGTATGATGTTTCTGTTGGCAGCTGCGACACTTTGAGTTTGAACCACAATCACGGCACCGATGTTTGAAACTTAAACAATTAATACATCCATTATTTTCTTTAACGCATTTGAAACGTTCAACTGGTGTCATAGTACTAAACGTGGGACATTTAAAGAAATGATCGTGCACGATATTTTGACACAGACACTTAGTAGGTATCGCGCTGGCTACGTAGCTCTGAGCGTTAGGTATCTTCGCTTTAAGTTTAGGCGGTTGCGTGTTACTGGAAGATCGCGACGGGCCTGCACTAATGCTAGGCTGCGTATTTTGATATACTCTATACTGACTTTTGATGAAATCAGAAAGATTACCAAACGTCGGCATTTTCACGTCGCGATATTTCATTTCGAACGCGAGGACCGTTTCGTCGTCCAACTTTTTTAAGGCGGTGTGTAATAACATGTAATCCGCCAGATCATTCAGATTAAGATGCTTAATTGCATTCGCGGCCGTGACAAACTTATCCATAAATAATTGTAAGTTGGACGAAGAAGCGGGGCCACTCATTTTAAAGTTATTTATTTGGTCTAAGTAAGTGGACGCGAGTGTACGTGTGTCCTGATACCTATCGACCAGACAGCTGACGATCAGCTGATAGTTATCGGCGCACGGCGTTATTCCCGAGAACACAGCCTGGGCCCTTGGCGACAACTTGCCTATTAAATAATACAGTTTGTCGTCATCGGACAGCGATGGGTTGTTATGCACTCTTGACTTAAAACTTGAATAAAATAGAGGCCAATTTCGTATGTCACCGTCAAATGACATAAGCTCCAATGGTGGTAAAGCAGGTAATTTAGGCATGATAGGACTGAGTTCTGCCCTCGAAGGTGGTTCGCATTGTTTTATCACACGCTTAATGCGGCAGAACATTTCCTCGAAAGCAATAATTGGCTGGTAATTAGGTTTCGCGCCAATTTTGTTTTTAAGCAATGTTTGATTATACTCATTAACTAAATTCTTAAACTCTGTGCGAACTTCATCGATAGTCGCGACGGAACAGAGGAATTTCTCTTTAAGCTCTGAGCTCGTGTGAGCTTTAAGGGCAATTTCGTATATGTTTTGAACTAATTGAAAAAGGATATTACGTCGCTCTTCCAACATAAACAAATCAGACTCGTAGTCCATGTTTATTAAGTCTTTGCTATCGCCAGAAATACTTTCTTTTTGCTTAGCCATAGCGGCACGCGTAAATATCGTTCTATACAATTGGGTATGGGCAGTATGAGTATGTACCTATATGGCCTGCTGACTGAGCGACGAGGCGCGTGCGGCGAGCGCTCTCGATGCCCGTATACGCACGTATATATAGCTACCTAGCGACGAGTGGGTATGCCGCTCGTTTTAAAACGAAAAGGTTAGGTAGGTAGGTATTTACCCACACTGCTGTTATAATTTATAGTTTAGCGGTTAGATATTATGTTTTAAGCTAGCAAAAGAACTAAGTAAATATTTTAAAGCACGAATGCAGTACAAAATATAACGTTTCCTTATAGTAGCTTATTAAACAAATATTTAAAACCTACGAATAGGATTTATTTCACTTACAGATAATAACCTAAATCTACGGTGTTTTAGGCAATACCTATAACGGCGGGAGTAAATGGATACGTAGGTATATAATATTAGTATTAAACCTAGGTATCCTAAGTATAGAACTAAACGAATTTAGCCTAAAATTAGCGGTTTTTATTCTAGGTTAGGGAAAAATATACCTAACTAGATGCTGGTAGGTTAAAATATATACCTATCCAGGCTCGAAGGAACCAAAAAATGTGGTCGCGGGGAGAACGAGAGTCAGGAATTGGAAAACCTGATGCGAGGCACGGAGAAACGAAGGTTTCTATACGGCCTAAGGTGTAGGTAATGAGGAGCAGCCACCAGCAAAGAGTGGACTGTATTTATGGTTTTATGGCAGACGGAGATTACGTTGGCAGTCAGTGGTAAATGGATAAGCACGCCTACCTTGAGGATTCTTGCGTAGCTCCCAGTGCACGAGGTCCAGGTTCCAGCCAGGGTCCAGCGTCCAAGGACGGAGCGGACCAGAACAATCCAGTAGGGCGTAGCCCGTTCGTTACAGCACTAAACAGCACCAAATGTTCGTAAAAACGTCTAAAAGGTGGCCACCTCAGCTTCCTTCACCAAGTAGCACTCGCGACGAATCGAGAGGCACAAAAAAGATGGAACAAGTCCTAATTTCCAATATTTTACAGCAACAAGATCATGCTCGTGCCGGCATTTTTCTCGAACTCCTTCTATCTCCATGTTGGCTGGCGCTCGGCGGGCCGCGTTTAAATCCGCCAATCAGGGCGCGCTCGTGTCGCGCGCGCGATAGAAGATACGTAGGCGTGCGGGGAAGGAGAAGGACATAGGATATGGTGGTTCTACTGACTGCCAACCTAAGTAACTTTTTGGAAATAATTTAATTTGCACGAGAGCAAAAGGCGCATTAAAAGCGCGCGAAATTTAAACGTACTTATTTGGCGTTACCAAAAATAGTATCGCTCTCTTTACCTGCCCACAACCCACCCATCCTTCTCCGATATATATATGGAGGATATATATGTATATTACCCACAGAAATCGACCAATGAGCAGGGATGCATTTGATGAACCTAGAATAAAACTGACACAAATCGAAATATTCTCATTTACAACTCAACCAGATTCTGTTCAGAACAGAGTTTATTTTGGGAAATATAACTACTTTGAATTGTGTCAGTTTATTCTACCCTTGCGAATTGACGCCAAATGCACCGCAGCCTATTGGTCAATTTCTGTTGCCTGTGGGTTGTTCAAACGCAAACAAAAGTAATAATAGTAATAATTGGACATTTAGCTGTCTGCATTCTATTGTACCTACTCTCCTACCTCTATGACACGCCCATAGAAACTGACAGAGCTTCTACGTATACACGAAAAACTGGGTCGGTATTTCTATATCAGTATTATCCAGGCCGGGAAACAGTGTCACCTCAGAAAACTATGTAAGAAGTTCTGTTCTAATCTCTTAAGTACTAATACCAAACTACTTAATACTCTTTGCTTCTGATAGTGTTCACTGAACACGAAAAAATGGCATGTCACTGTCACCGTAGTGGTTATATTCTCCTTGACTGTCACTTCTGTTTGACGCAAAAACAAAAGATAAAAAAGTATATTTTATCCCATGGAAAGAGCCATATTTAAATAAAAAAAACAACAACAAACAACAACAATTTATTAAATTTAACTAACGAAGTAAAACAATGGAAATGAAAATATTTATAGTGATTTTGAAACTTACTTGTGCTATTTTCGTCAGTGGCTATAAAGAACCAGGAGAGTACGAAGATAAAGATGACGAGTCTCCCCCAGAGCCGCGAGACATTTCTGACAAATACTACGACAGTTTGGTCCAGGAGCTCCCTGAACTAGTGAATGTATTGGCAGAGTACACTGCACGACGCAACGCCCCTGACTATAAAGAGTCAATCCGCTATTGGCAGCAACTGCCTACGATGACGCTGACGAAAAAACACAAGGACGAAGATAATACAGACTCGTTTGATAACCCGATGCAAAGCGGTCGGCGAATCTACCAATCTCCGGTATGGGATGGCGAGAAACTATATAAAAAGACTAGAAAGGAACATGCGCAAGTTCACAATTATATATCTAAAAAGGTTATGTATTATAATAAACGCGCTTACCCTATCTCTTGCTGCTTTTGGTGCGGAATGAATATGACATTATTCGTACCGACCAACTCACTCTGCCATGACGCTTTTGAATCCGCTGATTACAGATTGAGATCCGTCCAAAGATTCTTCAGAGGCAAATGCTATTACACCAACCCGATTTTTGTGATGCTTAACCCTAAAACGAATAAATCATTAACATATCACGGAAACTTTCAAGGTTGGAACAATTTCGTATACGGGTCGTATTGTAGGGATAACAGAGGTACACCGAACAGAACATATGGAACATGGGGAGCCGGATTTTATTTTGACTATGGGTTAAAAAAGAATTACTTTGGCCAGTACACCGGGGGTTGTTTCAAACGGTATTTGGACGTCGGTGACATCTACACACAGCGAGGATGCAGGCACAATTGGCCGAAAAATTCTTATGGACTTACGCCCATTGGGCACAGGTTTAAGAAGCTAGAGCTCATTTTACGGTATAAAAAAGAGGGATGCATCAGCTCCAGCCACGCTTCCCTCGTCCCCTACAACCGCGGCATCTCCCTCTTTGCAAGATTCCACGTCTGCGTGTGTTCTTCAAGATATTGCAATCGAGCCGCGAATAGCGCGCACCTTAGCAACACGCTCTTAAGTGCCGCAGTTGTGCTCACTTGCCGTTTTAATACACTTAGTAAGGAAGGAGCTTAAGGGCCACTTCAAGTCTAGGTATCCCAGCCGTGCAGCCGTGGGTAGTGGTGCCGTGATACCCAAGCGATATCTCACCGGTTGTTTGGTGTAGCATTTTCTCGACTTTCGCGAAACCGGAGCCGCGTGCCAAGATGGTGCTTACAGCACAGCGTGTTCGGTGAAACTTGTTTACCCCGCGCCGCGCGCTCGCGGCTGCGGTAGCGAACCCCCATCGGATACCGCTACCCGCGGCGGCAGGTTGTATGCAGGCCTTAAGTCCTACCGCATCGGTAAAGAGTGGCACTCTAAAGGCGGTTTCAGACTAGCGTTTTCTTCTGCGCGTATACGCTCGTTTTTGGCATAAACGCGCTTACTCACGCGCTACATTAGGTAAAACGAACTTATTCGCGCGTGTTTGCTCGTGTTTGGTCTAAACTACAAGCACATACCCCCTGGAGACCTAATAAATGCGAATTTTAAAGAAAACGATTCTGTCAACTAGCTGCGGTGCGGGGGGAATTGCGATCGGTTCGAAGTGCTCTGAAGTATTTCGAACCCGATCGCTAGGGCGTGCATTGTAATGACTCTATGCTTTCTATCGTTATCGATAAAAAGTTTAGCAAAAAGGTTTTTAGCAATTGGTACACTCAGGTTAAATATAAATGCCAAATTTAAATCTTATTTAAGCTTAAACTACCCTGATTTTTAATCCCATGGAAAAAATGTAAACAAAGTTTCGTCACTGTCAAAGTGATCGTCGTTGTCAAGGTACGGAGCAGTTAGAATACTATACCTACATTATAAAGTTCGTTGTACAGTCACGTCTAAAAATATATATACAAAAACAAGGTTGCATAAATATGTAGTCATACATTGTATCAAAAATATTTATCTATTACTGACACCAAAAAATTGTATTCATTAAACTTTTTCAGTATTATGTAATCACAAAATGCTTCAGAAAGTTGCATACTTAAATAAATTCCATTTAAATGTATCCACCTCGTAGGCAAAAATAAGTATACATGAATGGGTTCCATATACATATAACCACACCAATTTGGCAAATATTTGTATACGCCGTTTGATTCATAAATATGTAAACACGATTTGATATTTTGATTCGTTTTGAAGAATTACTGTTTTGTTAAGATAACATGTCTGTCTCTTTCGTAACCTGCATGCGGGCAGGGACATACATACTACGAATCCATACTCCATTAAAATAATATTATATACTGGTGACCCGTTCCGGCACAACACGGTTACGGTATACATAGACACCGTGAATCACACTATTTATTTGTGAAAACCGCATCAAAATCCGTTGCGTAGTTTGAAAGATCTAAGCGTACAGACAAAAAAAGCGACTTTGTTTTATACTATGGAGTGATGAATTGAAAGTAACTCTGTCTGTTCCGGTATCACGTCGAAACCGACTGGTTTCGACTGTCAAGGGGCTGAACATAGCGTCCGGATCTCTCACTCATCGTACGAAACACAGTAACAGGACTAGCCAGCTCCTGCTTCACGTCGATATTCTGTGAGAGTGTGGTACTACCCCGGTCGAGCCCGCCCATTCGTACTGCAAACCAAGAACTGGCTACAGTGCGGCTCTACCACTAACAATTAACAATATAATTAAAATAAAAACAAAAAAATGCTTAGTGCACCTTTCTGAGAATGACCCTAAACTGAAATACTCAATATTTACAAGTCAATTCAATCTAAAGACTGTCAAGTGCGTCATAGAATAATCGTGAGATAGACGTATGCAGTGACAAGTCCGCACTGTTTTCGTGAATTGTCAAATCAGTTAAATATACAACTTACGATTCTATGCCAGTCAGACAAGGTTTGTTGTTGCAGTCTGGATACATATTTATGAATCAAACGGCGTATACAAATATTTGCCAAATTGGTGTGGTTATATGTATATGGAACCCATTCATGTATACTTATTTTTGCCTACGAGGTGGATACATTTAAATGGAATTTATTTAAGTATGCAACTTTCTGAAGCATTTTGTGATTACATAATACTGAAACAGTTTAATGAATACAATTTTTTGGTGTCAGTAATAGATACATATTTATGATGAAAATGTGTGGCTACATATTTTTCATTTTTTTTTGTGTATACATACTTTTAGACGTGACTGTACCCAGTGAGTTCTACATACTAGAGCAGCAGCGTTTTACAAACGATTCTCAGAAATGCGTAGCCACTTGATAGTTCACAAAAGACGTAGCTTTGAAACCGATACATTATGCCAAGTAAACTATATTTGTCTCGTTTCTTCCACTAATTAAACTAATTACCGTTGAAGTGAGACAAAGATACTGCTGTCGTGAAAACGGACAGAGTTGCCAGTGGTGAGAAATAAAATCCCCAAAATGAATGAATGCTCATTTTGTTATTGATTATAAAATTAGTTAACCCTTTACCAGGCCCCGAAGAACCAGCGTGTTTTAATACGTACATTATATGCTGTTGCAACCGTATTGAACGCCTTGTAAAAAATGTATTTATGAAAGTCGGAGATCTTCCTTTAAACCAGAAATAAAAATGTGGGTTACGGTTATCCCATATCGCCTGTCTAAGTAATGAACTGTCATACTAGATTTTGTCTTATTATATTCTTGATCAGGCCAAGGGATATATTCCACCCACATCTTATATCGGTTATAACAGTCAAGGTTTAACTCCAAATTTCCTACGAAACATTATATCAATCGCTAAAAACATTATTTTATGATTTTCATTCATGACACGCTTTTAAATCTAATAGTATATCTTTAGCAGCCGTTTAAATCCACTTGACCAGTGATGTTAGTGGTCTGTTTACAAATTCGACCACTTTTTACTGAATTTAAGAAAAACACAAGCAGATATATCGAGCCATTTTTTGCTATTTCATGATTTTAATGATGGTAAGGTAATATAATCATATATTTTGCTAAATACTCCTGCGTCTTTGTGATATTACCGGGCCATGGGAAAAATAGCTCCCACACAGTTAAACTCATAATCAAATAAGGCCATGGGATAATGTCAACCCACATCCTAATTCTGGTCATACACAATAATGCATGAATATTTAGCAATGTTTACGATTACATTAGCTTTCAATACTCAAAATCTACAAAATATCAAAAAATTGTTCGACCTATGTACTTCTGTTTCATAGAAATTATGGAAAGTGTGCGAATTTCTCCGTAGTTTACTGAAATTAGCGTTCAAGTGAATTTAAATTGCTGCCAAGGATATATTACGCAATTTAGAAGCGTGTTGTGAATGAAGATCATAAAATAATATTTTCAGGGATTGACAAAATATTTTGTAGGTGGTTCGGAGTTAAAACCTGACTACGGTAACCGATATAAGATGTGGGTGGAATATATCCCTAGGCCTGGTAAAGGGTTAATTTCGTAATATATATTTTCCTTCTCTAACTACGCGTTTTTTTTCCAATTTTTGATTTTTAAATTCTGTATTGTATAAAATAAGCAACAAACACAATTCGACAAACATTGAGAAATATGTACAAAGACGAACTTATCCCTTTAAGGGATCTCTACCAGTCAACCTTCATCGTCCTCGTCATCCTCGTGCCAATATATTTCTTCTTTTCTCGGCAAGAACAGCGTAGGTATATTGCATTCTTCATTAGCCGCCACATCTTGTTTGTCTTCGAAAAGAATCCTCAATAAAATGTTTCGAGCACATGACGCTATATTTTAACGGAAACGAATTTTCACTTTTTGTTACGTTTATCCATTTCGTTTTTCATATTATCGTCGGGTGAGAAAACGTTTGTGATATATGCCATGAAGGTTGGGTTCCAGGAGAGTGAAATTAAACAAAAACATTTATTTTAGGCTAGGCTATATTTTATTGCTAATTTTAACTTAACAGTCAAAAGGTATTGTACTACACTATTATAATTACAATATAAACTCTGTCAGTATAATGTTATTAATGAAATATGTACAGTTTTCCGATTGCTATATCCACTTTCGATGAGTAGTCGCTTATCGTGCAATGTATGTATGATATGACACAATTAGGTGGAGATGGCTTAAGATGTTTCATTACTAGTGAATTAATTTGTGTGTCATAACCTTTATAACCAAATATAAATATTTGACGACTGTATAGCCTAGTGGTTCGAGAGCCTGACTATGAAGCTTGGGGTCCCGGTTCGATTCCCGATCGGGGCAGATATTTGTATGAATAATACTAATGTTTGTTCTTGAGACTTGGATGCTTAATAATTATGTATTTTTAAGTGTGCATTTATCTACATAAGTATTTTTATCCGTTACCCATAGTACAAGCTTTGCTTAGTTTGGGACTAGGTCAATTTGGTGTCAGTGTCAAGTGTCCCGTGTTATTTTATTAGAGACTAGCTTTTGCCTGCGGCTCCGCCCGCGCGGTATTCGGTTATCGCGCGCTGTTCCCTCGGGAACTGTGCATTTTTCCGGGATAAAAAGTAGTCTATGTCACTCTCCGGCCCATAAACTATCTCTATGCCAAAAATCACGTCTATCCGTCGCTCCGTTACGGCGTGAAAGACGGACAAACATACAAACACACAAACACACTTTCGCATTTATAATATTAAGTATGGATTAATTTGAACAACTTGTTTATTTTAAGTACCTAATAAGATCTCATAAAACAATTTATCATCCTTGGGCATGAATTTCAATATGAATAAAAAAAACGGGTGCGTCCCAAGATATATAAAAACGTTAGATATACATAATTTCATATTATATAACGTTCATTATATATAATTACATTATGTACAACATGAAACACTATAATTTCAATAGGTAAGTATAACGTTCGATCAGTATAACAATTGTTTTGTATACTTTCATGAGAAATAACTAAAAAATAAATAAATAAAAAATAGGGCACACACGACTGCCTACACGCAGCAGCACAGAACTGTACTTGTAAACCAATTGAATTTGTTGAATCTTTTAAGTACTTGGGGCTAACCATAGATAGAACGTTTAGTTGGAAGTTACACATACAAACTCTCTGTACTAAATTGAGATATATGTATGTCTCATTCTTACAGCTTCAAAAATATGTGAACCGCAAAACTCTACGAACTTTGTACTGTGCATTGGTAGAATCGCATATAGACTATGGTTTAATAGCGTATGGACGAACATTCAAGACACAACTACATATGATTAAAAATATGCAGATCAGGTACTTAAAATTATTAGTAAGTCCCAAGCAGAAGCAATCTTGTAACAAAGAATATGAAAAGCTGTAAGTCTTACCTGTAAGTGAAAAATTTAAGTTGCTAGTGGCATCATACAATTATAAAAAAGAACCTTTCATATGCAAATTATTGGATGATAAGTGTGACTCAAGAAGAAAACCTAAATTATTCCCTGATAAATATAAAGCAACATTTGAGTACATGGCTCCAAAAATTTATAACGCCTTACCGCATAAGTTGTTTGATGAGAAAATTAGAATAAATAATTTTATAAATAATGTCAAAAAATACTTTATAGAGAACTATTAGGATAGAATAGAATAGAATAGAATAGGAATAGAATAGAATAGAAAATATTTATTTTTGAACAACTACAAGTACACAATACAGTAGGTACTCAAAGGTAGTGATAGGAGCCAGTTGTATACTAATTATTCATTCAATTGGTGTACAATTGGTACCCACTTTTCGCTGCTTTTGGGCCTAACGAAAATAAAATTTCTAATTGCATGCTTAGTATTACCTATATACTTAGTAAATAATATCGCATGAATATAACTAATTAGATGTAAGACAAGTGTATCAAGAAATCAAGAGCATTCGAACTGCCAACAAACTGCTACGCAGTTTGGCAGTGTAATTTACTTTGTAATAATTTATGTGTCATTATGAAATAAACGATTAATAATAATAATAACATGTTTATGGGCTAAATTCATATTATATAACATACATAAAGTATACTTATTCATATTAATAACTTTTATATAACACTAGCTGTTGCCCGCGGCTTCGTCCCCGTTGTATTTTTTATGTATTTTCTTCCATAAAAACCTTTTCCTGACAGTAGCGAACACAACAAAATAAGAATTAGCGAAATCGGACCAGTCGTTCCCGAGTTATGCGCTTACCAACACATTTTGCGATTCATTTTTATATTATGGATTAATATGATATAATATCAAGTGATATAGGTACTTACTTTGTTTCTAAAATACTTGTTAAATTTTCAAATTTTAAAACCAGAAAATTAGGTGTTTATCAACCTTTAATTTTTGTATTGAAAAGTTTTACTCCAAAATTTGTGCGAGCGAGCGAAGCGAGCGAGCAAGACGGTTAGGAGCAGAAGCGACTCGGATAGGTTAGGTTCAGAAGGCTAAGGCGGGAGCGAAGCGGAGCGTAGCTCTCGCCTTTAGCCTTCAGTGTTAGGTTTTTTATAGCAGCGAGGAAACCGCAAAAGTGAAATATAAATAAACAAAGAACACACAATAAATTAATCGCAAATTTATTCAAAAATAAACATAGCTATATATTTTTTAAGCTTTAACATAAAGCGATTGCTTTTAGGAATTCACATTCGGAATACTCGGTTTTATATTTTTGTTATTACGTTTATATTTTTGAGCGTTATATTTTCTGTTGTAAGATTAAATGAATGTTACATGTTTTGGTTGTAAGAGGTTGTGAGAATATTATATTATTTGATCATTATACTCAAAGTATTTATTTCCATAGATCATTATGTATAATTGAATTATATATTTTATCATTATATATTATGAACATTATAGCAAACGTATATTATATTTAAAAAAATAGAGAAAGTGAAGTTATATATAATGAATATTATATGTTTTGTTTTTATATATTCTATTACTTATCCACAAAAAAACAGATCTTTTTTTTTCTTGTGATTTTATTGACGTTTTTTTAATTTGGGATTGTTTGCAATATTAAAGTTTCCTCAGTAATGATATTTATTTTTGATTTTCTTTTCGGTATAGGTGTTTGAAGCCGATTTGGTATTATGGTAACCATGTCTTGATCAAGATTTTATCTGCATTTAAAATGAAATGGATTAGCAGAATTATTGTATTGTATTGTATAAATTATATTATGCTTTATTTTAAATTCTTAATTTTTCTTTAATTTATAAGTAGATTTATTGAGGAACAAATAATACATTTAGAAATGATTTAAACTCTAAAAACTTAATAAAAATAATTAAAAACTAATATAACTCTAAAAAAGGCCCCTGTGGCATGATTCCAAGAATGCTGGCAGCATTTCCTCGCTGTATGGCGATGCTCTTTAATTTTATATTTTTAAATTTTAAATTATAAATCATAAATCTATACTGCGTGTGGAATTCAGGTAGGTACATATCCCTACTAATATTATCAATGCGAAAGTAACTCTGTCTGTCTGTCTGTTACGCTTTCACGTCGAAACCGCTGAACCGATTTAGATGAAATTTGGTTCAGAGATAGTTTAAGCCCCAAGGATCAACATAGGATACTTTTTATTCCAGTAGCCATAAGCTAGTAACAGAATATTTTTAACATTATTGTTTCACCGAACCCTGTCTTTACAGACTTACACACAATGTGTTAATAAGACAAGCGAGAAGGTAATTTACATACGACAATTAAAACTATAGATTATAAATTTAAATAATGATATGTCTTCTTAATGATTTTGAAATAAATTAAATAGTATCTGATGTCGATGTCATACAAAATTATTATTATTATTATTATTTGTTTTTTTTTTTGGTACTTGATACGGGCATATGCCAAGTATTAAGTTACCAGTGGGTCACATAATGTGTTGTGATTGTGAATTTTGCTGTGTGTTTGTGTGATTGTTTTCTTGGTTGTTGTGCAGAGGTACGAGGGCGACACTGAAAGTTTTTAGAACTGGCCACTTGTAAACAATATAATAAAAAAGTAAGTTTAAATTTTGAAAATGGAACTCTTTGCCAATATTATTGAGTATGTATTTCATTCATTTGTCATTAGTTTTACGATTTGGCGGCAAATTGAAAATTGTCTGTGTCACGTCAACATGAATTTAACTCGCGAAAATTTTCGTGCAATGATTTTTTATGACTTTCGATGTCATTTAAGTCAACAAGAAAGCTATGATAGACTTCGATTGGCCTTTCATGATGAAGCTCCATCTTGTGCGACCGTTTACAACTGGTTTAATGAGTTTAAACGTGGTCGCACTAATCTCACCGACGATCTGCGTGAGGGACGGCCTTCTACGGCGACGACTGAAAATAACATCAGTGTTGTGCAGCGTATGATAGAGACTGACAAAAGAGTGACGTATCAGCAGATTCGGACAAGCTTAGGCATCGGTATGAGTCAAGTGCATAAAATCCTCCATGAACATTTAGCGGTCAGGAAGCTTTGTGCGAGGTGGATACCTCATAATTTGACCGAGGCCCAAAAACTCCGTCGGGTTGATTGGTGCCGTGAAATGATTGAAAGATTTAACGGAGGTGACTCAAATGCTGTTTTCGACATACTTACGGGTGACGAAAGCTGGGTTTACTGTTATGATCCAGAAACCAAGAGACAGTCTGCTCAATGGGTGTTTCCTTTCGAGGAGTTGCCAACTAAAGTGAAGAGAGGTCGAAGCGTGGGAAAAAAGATGGTGGCCTCGTTCTTCGGAAGGACAGGTCACTATGCGACAATTGCTTTAGAGGATCAAAAAACAGTTACTGCAGAGTGGTACACTAACAATTGTTTGCCACTTGTATTGGAAAAAGTTCGGGAGAAGCGACCTCGAAGTAGGATCCTTCTTCACCACGACAACGCCTCGTCGCACACCGCCAGGCGAACGATCGACTATTTAGTGACGTCAAACGTGGAATTACTGGGTCACCCGCCGTATAGCCCCGACCTCGCACCTTGCGATTTTTATTTATTCCCGAAAATAAAAGAAAAACTTCGAGGAAAACTTTTTATGAACACCGAGGAAGCAGTGGGTGCGTTTCAAAAGGCCGTCGAAGAGACCCCTAAGAACGACTGGGCTAAGTGCTTTTCTCAGTGGTTCCATCGGATGCAGCGGTGTATTGATGTGAATGGACACTATTTTGAAAAGATATAATAAAACTAATAACTTGCTAGTTTGCTCAGTTTTTGATTTTCTAAGAACTTTCAGTTTGACCCTCGTAGTGAAGTTGAATTCAGGAATCGACGCACTATCGAGCAAGTGTCTAAAACTATTGATTTCTGTAGGGGTATGTAGGTGTTCTCGTGGAGGTCTAGTATTTAAGTGCTGTGTTAAGGCTTTTGGGATAATGCCGGTTGAGGAAATAATGACAGGGACGACTTTGACGACTTCTTGGTGCCACATCTGTTTGATTTCGTCTGCTAACGGTATGTATTTTTGTATTTTTTCTGTGTGTTTCTGTTTAAGGCAGCGCGCACCGCTCCGGTGCTGTAATGATGTATGGAATCTCATAACGATACTGATATCAGTATCGTTGTTATGACCATTATGATACTTCCGTGTTCATAATGTCGTATAGCTCGTCATTATCTATGGTTTTTGAACGCATAATGGAGGATTTAGTATATGGGTGTAGATAAAGGATTTTTAGAAATTCAACCCTTAAGAGGGTGAAATAGGGGGGTGACGTTTATATGGAATTTTCTCATTTCTGGACTTAGAAGTATGAAAATAGGTATTCAAGTTGTTCGATTTCAATTTAAAATGATCGGTGAAGGTAAAATTTACCAAATTCCCCCTTAAATTTTGTTTGTATGGAATTTTTCTCATTTCTGAACTTAGAAGTATGGAAATAGGTACAAAAGCTTTCGATTACAATTAAAAATTATCTGTGTAGGTGAAATGGGTAAAATTCCCTCCCCCCCCCCCTCCCCAATAGGTAAAATCGTCGGGTAAAGTTTATATCGAATTTTTCTCATTTCTGAACTTAGCAATATAAAAATTGGTATACTTACTTACCGGGTCCTGATTTATAAATAAAAATTATCTAGTAGGCAAAGAATGATTATCACAAGAAAGATCAGCACGAGCCAGCAGGAGTGGACCTATAATCGTCTACCTCACCTACAACTATACGAGTAAATGACTTCAATCACTCCTGCTGGCTCATGCTGAGGCACCGACTTCAGGCTGGTAGAAAATTATTTTCATGGTTTTTTTGTAGTCGGTTCTATTTTTTGTTATAAAATTTTCTTTTCACGCTTTTTAGTGTAAAACATTTAAGATACAATGGTTTAATGTCAATTGCTCATCACCTTTTACGAAAAATTGCTTTTTCCGATGCAGAGACGTTCATTATTGAGGAGTCCTGGTGCTTCACCACCCATTCCATTTCCGTTACGAGGAGCATAAATTGCTTAGCAACTGTGTAAAAGCAATTGAAATTCAACCCATGAAATACTTATTATTGAGTAGTACCTCCGATGGTCACCTGTGGTCTTCATCATCAGTTCCACTTCACCAAATGATGATTTCCAAGAGTAAATGCTCGAGTTACTACTAAATATATCAAATTTACCATAGGTGTCCCTACAACATTTGAAGAGTTCCCTCGATTTCCTTAAGATCCAATCATCAGATCCTGATTTGGTGCTTATGGGACCTAATTGAAAGCATTCCAAGACGAACGGAAAAAAAATTTTTCAAATCGTTTCATAAATGACGGAGTTCTGAGGTAACAAACATAAAAAAAAAAAATACAACCGAATTGATAACCTCCTCCTTTTTTTGAAGTCGGTTAAAAAAGTAGCTTTTGACTTATTAGGGGGGAGTTTCTATGAGACTTCCTTATTTCTAGACTTAAAATATGACTGGTCACAATTTAAAATGATCCGTATGATGTTGGCGACTTCAACAGGGGAGTTTACGGCAGTACTTCGCTACACACACAGACACACATGTCACAATTATAACGGTGGTTAATTAAAACATGTGCCCGCCCTGATAACTAAAGTACACGCGGACGAAGTCGTGGGCAAAAGCTTGTTTTGGATAAACGGCAACAGTTCATTCGCAATGAGTTGTTGCGAACTCATAGCAACGCTAACGGGCAGCGGCTAGGCCGCGTCGTGAACGTACAACGACGCGGCGCGCTGCGCGGCACGAAGCCGCGCTACCTCTACCATGAGTTACAGTAACCGTGACCGTACTCGACAGCGACGTCGCAAATTATTTGTATGGAGAATCGTACAGCGCCTCTACAAATACATAATGTACGCCGCCCTTAGAGTATACATAATGCTTATGTATACTCTAAGACGCCGCCGCTATCGAGTACGGTGTACGGTCACTGTAAACTCACGGTAGTGAACGTGAACGTAAAACGTGTTGAGTGGATGCACGCACGGTGCGGTGCCGCATTTTAAGACGAAAAATGTAAATGTCTGTTATATTGATGTTTTTTTTTTTTTTTTAGGGTTCCGGAGCCAAAATGGCAAAAACGGAACCCTTATAGTTTCGCCATGTCTGTCTGTCTGTCTGTGCGGCCGCGGCTTTGCTCAGGGACTATCAATGCTAGAAAGCTGTAATTTTGCACGGATATATAGGTAAACTATGCCGACAAAATAGTACAATTTAAAAATTAAAAACAATTTTTTTTATGGTACCCCCCATAGACGTAAAGGGGTATCGTTGGATAGGTATTTTAAAACCATTAGGGGTTTGCTTAAACGATTTTACGATTCAGTAATTTGTTAGCGAAATATTCAACTCTAAAGTGCAAATTTTCATTAAAATCGAGCGTCCCCCCCCCCTCTAAAATCTAAACCGGTGGGTGGAAAAATTTGAAAAAATTCAGGATGGTAGTCAGTATATCAAACTTCCAAGGAAAACTATAAGTTTGTTTGAGAATTATTAGTAGTTTATGAGTAAATAGCAGCGTAAGGTATAAAATATACGTAAACTTGGAAGATTCCGTATAAAACACGAAATGCTTCGAAAAATATTACTTAATTTTTTCGTAATGTGTACGGAACCCTATTTTGGGCGTGTCTGACACGCTCTTGGCCAATTTTGCACTATGTGAAGGAGCTCGAGGGCGCCTAGACCTTGAGAAAGAACATAGGATAGGTACCTTTTATCGCGAAAAATAGGCTTGAAGGGGTTGAAATGATATAATGTAGGTATGTATGTCATGTAAACACTTTATTATACATGAAACACAAAATAATACAAAAAAATAACAAAACAAAAAGAGTACCCACAAGGGCAAATTTATCTCTAAAAGGGGTCTTTTCAAGCTAACCTAAATGATGATAATAAGGATCATGATGATGGTGGTGATGATGATGATGATGATGATGAAAAACAAAAATAATGTTTTCAGCCGTTTTTGAGATATTTAACTTTGAAGTGACAAAGGCGGGGGTAAAACGTAGTTGCTTATATTCTCTTTTGGGCGGGGGTTTTCCAACTTTTTGTTAGTTTGGTTATTTTACTAAAATGTGTGTGATAAAATGATTTTAGGTAATAAACCTATTCCTCGAAATGGTTTTGGAATTAGACCACATTGTAAAAAAGTGATCAACTTACTGGTCCGGTGTTGTACAACATATACACAGCGGATCTGCCAACCAAAGACGACGTCACTGTTGCCACCTACGCCGATGACATTGCGTTCCTGTCGGTAGATAGTGATCCCAATATCGCTAGTGCAAAGCTACAAACAGTACTTGACTCCACCTCAGACTGGCTCCAAAAGTGGCGCATCCAAGCCAGCACTCAGAAGTCAACGCACATCACCTTTACTCTAAGGAAGGAGAACTGCCCTCCAGTACACTTGGCAAACAGCATCTTACCCCAGACGGGTTGTGTGAAATACCTCGGATTCCATTTGGACAGACGCATTACCTGGAAAAATCACATAAAGGCAAAAAGAGACCAAGTGAATTACAGGTTCCGACAACTATACTGGTTAATAGGAAGAAACTCTGTGCTCTCGCTAGACAACAAGCTTCTCATTTATAAAGCAATTCTGAAACCTATCTGGACATACGGCATTCCAATATGGGGAGTCGCCAGCAAGAGCAACATAGCATGCCTGCAAAGGGTTCAAAACAATATATTAAGGACCATAACAAATGCTCCATGGTTCACAAAGAACGATGAAATACACGAATATCTGAATATGGCAACCGTGGCAACAGAGATTGAACACTATAAAGAACAACACATCGCTCGCCTCACCCATCACTCCAATCCTCTAGCTTCAGGATTGCTCCAAAATGCCAGTTTGGTTAAAAGATTAAAACGTAACCACATTATTTAAGTAATGCAGAGGCACTGGTCTCTAAATTTACATACCGCCATTCTTCATACACCTCATCTGATTATAGTCTGGCGACTGATTGCAGATTAAAAACAAAAACAAAAAAAAAAAAACTTACAATAAAATCCTATTATAATATATTAGCATTAACTCCGCCTGTGTTGCATCTCGCGCACTGCCGGTCCCAAGCCCGGGTAAAGGAGGAGGGTTCTTCTTAGGGCCAACAACCCTACAAGGTAAAAACCCTAAACGTTCCGAAGTCTAATACAGAAAAATCCGGATTGCTTAAAACTCAACGACCTCGGCAAAGGCTTATGGAAAAACGATTTAGCCTACGAATCGGTACATAGAATGTTCAGACTATGCTACAAGCTGGAAAAATAGGTGAACTTGGCTGCGAATTGAGGACGTACAACCTCGATCTAATAGCACGTCAGGAAATCAAATGGCAAGGAACTGGCACCATAGATAAAGACGAGTATACACTTCACTACAGCTGTGCCGATATTCAGGGACACCGCGGCACTGGTTTTATTATCAGCAAAAAGAGCTTCGAAGTTGTATACTGGGTTTTGAACCATTCAGCGACAGGCTATGCAAAATACGGGTCAAAGGAAAGCTCTACAATACTACATATGTCTGCGCATATTCACCAACGGAAGACTCAGCAGACGAAGACAAAGAAAAGTTTTACGAGGAACTTCACACACTATGCAGTAAAGTGCCGAGATATGATGCTCTTTGTGTTCTAGGTGACTGCAACGCAAAAGTGGGGAAAGAGAATGTATATGAGGACGAGATTGGTAAACATTCTCTGCATGAAGACACCAGCGACAATGGAGAACGCTTGTGCAATTTTGCAGTAGCAAATAATCCCTACTAATATTATAAATGCGAAAGTAACTCTGTCTGTCTGTGTGTTACGCTTTCACGTCGAAACCGCTGGACCGATTTTGATGAAATTTGGTATAGAGATAGTTTAAGCCCCGAGGATCAACATAGGATACTTTTTATTCCGGTAGAGGGCGCCACCGCGCGATAACCTAGGTCCGCGCAGACGAAGTCGCGGGCATAAGCTAGTCTTTTTATATGTGGTACGAAATTTCCACACAAAAATATACACAAAGGCACCTGGAAGGTTCCCGGCAGGGCTCAATACAATCAAATTGACCATGTGCTATTTTGCAAGCGTAGAATTTCCAACGTTCAAGATCTTAGAGTATACAGAGGTGCCAACTGTGACTCTGACCACTTATTAGCTGTCGCCTCTTTAAAGGAAAAAACTTGTAAAATTCAGGATGCTAAAGGTGAGAAACGTATGAAATGTGATACAGACAAACTAAAAGATACTACTAATGAAACTTTGTACGAAAATGAAGTAGGAAGACAACTTGCTAAATATGTCCCGTCCAAAAACATTAATGAGGAGTGGCAGAATATAAAAACAGCGGTGACGGATTCAGCCAAAAATACTATTGGGGAGGCAAAACGTACAAGAAATATAGAATGGTTTGATGAAAAATACATACAAGCACTTAATAAAAAGAATGAAATGCGGCTTAGATATCTACAAAGCGACAGTTTCAGAGACGGAGAACTTTATAGGACTGAGAGAAACAAATGTAGGAAATTAGCGAGGCGCAAAAAGAGGGATGCAGAAAAAGAGAGATTTAAGAGAATGGAAGATCTGAGGGCACGTCATTTTCCCGGCCCTTTTATATGGAAATAAACAGCCTTCGTAAGGGATACCAGCCCAAAACCAACGCATGCCAAGATAAGTCAGGGAGTCAACTTACTTGAAGCGTCCCTAATTTTATTTTATTTATTATTATTTCATTATTACTATTGCCATCATTATTGGAATTTATTGCTACTTTATTTTATTTTATTTTTATTTTTTTATTTTATTTTATTTATTTAAGAAACAAACAGTCATTTACAGAAATTGGCTTAGTGTCTATTTCTTATAAACTAGACCTGGAGTTTCCTTAAAGTACAATAATACGGTATGTACTAACGAAGTTAAATTAAACTAAATTACAACATTGCAACAAAATGCAAAATGCATGTATATTTCTTAATAGTTTTAATATTTCAAAAAGAGGAAAAACTAAACATTAATGTAGAAGAAGTGAAAGTGGCTACCAGAAAACTTTTTTTATAGCGGAAATATTGCAATTGAAAAGGTCAATGTTTCTAAGTTTTTCATTGTCATTAAATAGCTTACACGCACGCCTCAAGAATGTATTTTGTGCATAACGTGTTCTGTATTGCGGAATCGAAAACAAACATTTTTTCCGACATTTGTGCTGACGTCTATTGGGGACTCTAAAATGGATTTGATGAAGAAGTGAGGGGGTATTTAAAATATTATTTAAAATTTTATACAGCAAAACTGAGTCTGCACAGTCTCGGCGGTCACTAAGTGTTTGTATTGGAGGCAGTATAGCGCCTATATGAATACTGGCTCAATAATAATGTAGGTAATCTTATTACATGTTTAAACGAAGAATGGTTGACACAGCAACCAAATAAGTTGTTATTGTTCTTGTGTGCTCACGAACTGACACACGTCGTGCTTGTATATTTTTGATTTGTTTTTACCTTTAATATACGTTATTTCTTCTACCAGTCTGCATATTTTCATTTGGTTATGGGCCCAGAACGTCCAGAACTCCGGTAGTCCAGAAATAACGTGAAAAGTTATTAAAGTGTAAATAAAAAATACATAAAGTTTATAAGTTTTACATAAAGTTTATAAGTTTTCCTACTTCTTGCTGTGGTAAAATAAAATAGCATAATATGTAAATGTATAAGCTAATTAATGTACTTAACTAATTTTAAAATTGCTACGCCCCAACAGGGCATCATTTTACTCTTTGTAAAAGGTGTTGCAAAATAAATACTGAATACTGAAAAGTGGTTTAAAGTTGTGAAAATTTTCTCCGTCACAATATGTCAGACGAAAACAGCTGTTCGATCGGCATAAGCGGAATAAGAAAATTGAAAGGTTCGTCGGATTACCCTAACTGGAAATTCTTGGTGAGGAATTACTTGGAAAATAAAAACTGGTGGGAAGTAATTTCAAAGGATGTGGTAGACGATGACGTGGACAGGAAAGCACGAACAACGATTTGTTTGTTGTTGGAACCTGAGTGCTTTACTCACGTCTACAATGCCAAATCTGCCAAACAAGTCTGGAGTAATCTACAGAAAGCTTACGAAGACAAGGGATGGGGAAGACGAATCTGCATTCAACGAGAGCTGTTCAGCAGCAGGTTAGAGAACTTTGACTGCATTGAAAGCTATATCTCTAGAGTTACGTTCCTTGCACAGCAATTATCGGATATCGATTCACCAATAAGAGATGACTGGATCATATCGATTTTGCTCGGTGGACTGACCCCTGAGTACGGCCCCCTCATCATGGCCGTAGATAACAGCGGTACAGAGATCACGTTGGAGGAAATAAAAACGAAATTACTGCAAGAAGGAAGTAGACAGAGCAACTTGAACACAAACCACGAACAAGCCCTAGTTACTAGAAGAGCACAGAACGATACCAGATCACGCCCCAAAACCGTTGATCGTAAGCAGAAGTTTGTTTACAAGTGCTATAAGTGCCACAAGCAAGGACACAAGGCGTCCGAATGCG
Source organism: Choristoneura rosaceana (assembly GCA_037349165.1). NCBI lineage: Eukaryota > Metazoa > Arthropoda > Insecta > Lepidoptera > Tortricidae > Choristoneura > Choristoneura rosaceana. Next base: position 3,003,546 of record JAZBNJ010000006.1, on the reverse strand, counting down.
AAGAGCGGAAGAAAACCGCGAATGTCTGCCTGAATGCTAAGGAGGCGATTGACAAAAACAAGTGGTATCTCGATAGTGGATGCTCAAATCACATGACTCACGATAAGAGCAGGTTGTTGTCTTACAAACCCGAGAACGGCAACATGAAAATTTCAGTAGCGAATGGTGAAAAGCTACGCGTACAAGGACGAGGGAACGCTGAGCCTCGAGTCGGCGAAGAAAATTTATTTTTGAATAATGTTTTACATGTTCCCAATTTATCCATGAACTTAATATCGGTTAGCGATTTGACCAAGAAGAATTATTGTGTTAATTTTGACAAAGGAGGTTGCACGATTCAAAAACAGAATCGGTCTATTGCAAGACGTCATGAAGTTGACGGAATTTACGAGTTGGAAGAAAACAAAAACAACGTCGTCAATTTGACATTGTCAAAACAAAACGAAAATATTTCGAACATTTGGCATAAACGACTAGCGCATTTAAGTGAAAATTATATGAATAAATTGAAAAACCTTGTTACGGGATTAGAATTTCGAAGCTGTGATTTGACCGAACCATGTATTGCGTGTATCGAAGGAAAGACATGCAAGAGTCCCTTTAAAAACAAAGGTACGAGAGCGAGCGAGATTTTGGAGCTCGTGCACACTGATATTTGTGGACCGATGGAAGAACCATCATTTGGAGGTTCGAGGTATGTCCTAATTTTTATTGATGATTATACTCGGAAGACGCATGTTTATTTTTTGAAAAATAAAAGTCAAACCTTCGATAAGTTCCGTGAATATAAGGCGGAAGTTGAGAAGCAGACGAGTAGGTCAATAAAGTGCCTTAGATCTGATAATGGAACAGAGTACTGTAATGGTAAATTTAATATTTTTTTAAAGTCTGCAGGCATTAAACACCAGACGACTGTACCTTACACACCTGAGCAAAATTCGGTCTCGGAAAGAGCGAACCGCACGATTATCGAGAAGGCGAGGACATTATTATCGGAAGCAAAATTGAGCAAAAAATATTGGGCAGAGGCTGTAAATACAGTTGTTTATTTGAAAAACAGGAGTCCCACAAAAGCTTTGAGCGATGCTGTACCGGAAAAGCTATGGACTGGAAAAGATGTAGATGAAAGTCATCTAAAAATCGTTGGTTGTTTGGCTTTTAGTTTGAAACCAAAACAAAAGCGACGCAAACTAGACATGAAAACTGAGACTATGGTATTCATTGGATATCCAGAAAATCAAAAAGGCTATCGTTTGATGAATCCAAGGACTGGGAAGGTTTCTACAGCGAGAGATGTCAAATTTTTGGAAAATGTTTTTCTTCAAGATGTGAAAGTTGACAATTCTGTAGTACGCTTAAGCCTTGATACAGAGTCAGTTGTACAGTCTAGCGTACGCAACGAAAACAACGATGAAGTCGATACTTTGGAGGTGCATGATGACAGTTCGTCCAATAACACTGTCAACCAAGAGGTACTACCAGAGGAGGATGTACCAAGTATACCCGAGCAGAGAGTACCTGAAGAGGAAGTTGCTGAAGAAGAAGCGGCGCCACCTCAACCAGTAGAAAGGAGGTATCCTCTGAGAGAGCGTAAGCCAGTCGATCGTTATGGCTGTAACGTCATGTGTGCTATGGAAAGCGTGATTAATGACGATCCATTGACAGTAGAAGAAGCGTTGGCGAGGCCTGATGGTGATCTGTGGCAAAAGGCGATGGACGAAGAGCTAAAGTCACTAAAAGAGAACCAGACCTGGAAATTAGTTGACCTTCCAGCAGACAAGAAGCCAATTCAGTGCAAATGGGTCTTCAAAATCAAGAAAGATAGCGACGGCAAGGTAACCAAGTACAAAGCTAGATTGGTAGCCAAAGGTTTCACGCAGGTACGTGGAATAGACTATGGTGAAACTTATTCTCCTGTAGTTAGAAGCTCTACATTGCGAATGTTATTTTCTTTAGCGGTTGAATACAATTGGTTCATTGATCAATGGGATGTAACTACTGCATTTTTGTACGGTAAAATCAAAGAGGACATTTATATGCGTCAACCCAAAGGAGCAGTAACCAGTGGTCAAGAAACCAAAGTATGTAAGCTACAGCGATCATTGTACGGGTTGAAACAAGCATCGAATGCTTGGTTCAACGAGTTAGACAAAGAGATGCTAGCGTTAGGTTTTATACAATCTAAACAAGAACCGTGTTTGTACCAGAAGCATCTTGAACATAATAAGAGGCTAGTGGTAGTTATTTACGTAGATGATATCTTCGTATTTGGAAATTGTGAACGAGAAAAGCAAAAATTAAAATCTGGTTTGCTTGAAAAGTTCAAGGTGAAAGACCTAGGCGCGGCTAGACATGTTCTAGGAATGAGACTGAGGCGAGATAAAGATGTGATTTATCTAGATCAGGAGCAGTTCGTTTTAAATGTCATAAATGATTTTAACATGACAGATGCTAAGCCGGTTAAAACTCCGATGGAAGTGGGAATCAAGCTTGAAAAGTCAGCTGATTCACACTGCGATCTGCCATATCAAAATTTGATAGGATGTCTAAATTATTTAGCCTGTAATACGCGACCGGACATAGCGCATGCAGTAAGTGCACTTTCGCAATTTAACTCGTGTTATGATGAAACGCACTTTAAATGCGCAAAGCGAGTCCTTAGGTATTTGAAGGGTACGTCTAATCTTTGCCTTACTTTTAGGAAGTCGGGAGACTTAGACTTACGAGGCTATGTAGACGCAGATTGGGGCGGAGCGCTAGATAGGAAATCTTTCACTGGGTTAGTTTTCAAATTGGGAAAGAATGTCGTTACCTGGGAGAGTAGGAAACAAGCAACCGTATCCTTATCCTCCACAGAGGCAGAATACGTAGGACTAAGTCAAGCTGCAAAGGAAGCGCTTTACTTACGTACTTTACTAAACAGTCTCCTAACGACTGTGGATAGTAATAAGGCGGTCGTCATTTACAATGATAACCAGTCTGCGCATAAAATTACAACTAACAAAATGATGCATAACAGGACAAAGCATATTGACATAAAGTATCATTTTATACGGGAATGTGTTCTGAGTAATAAAGTTGAGATCAGGTACATGTCAACTGATAAAATGATAGCGGACATCTTAACTAAATCCGTGCATGGCCCGAAACTGAAAGTTTTCTTAGGTGAATTAACTTTGAAAAATTATTCCAATAAGGGGGCGGATGAATAGTTAGTAGATGTTGTATTATTTTATGTTTGGAATGTTTTGTGTAGGTATATTGAATTAATTTTTCTTCTTTGTTATGCTGATGTTCATTTGTTAGGTTAGTTAAGTTTTGTATATATTTTGTTTGTTACTGAATTAAGGAGTAGCAGTAGGCACAGGCAGGTGAAAAACTGTTTAATTTAATTTAATTTAAATGTGTAAAGTACGAAAGCTGTACTAACTGTGGGTATACGTTTGTAGGTATACGAGTAGGTTGCCTGTTTGTAACATGTAATAGATTAAGGGGGCGTATTGGAGGCAGTATAGCGCCTATATGAATACTGGCTCAATAATAATGTAGGTAATCTTATTACATGTTTAAACGAAGAATGGTTGACACAGCAACCAAATAAGTTGTTATTGTTCTTGTGTGCTCACGAACTGACACACGTCGTGCTTGTATATTTTTGATTTGTTTTTACCTTTAATATACGTTATTTCTTCTACCAGTCTGCATATTTTCATTTGTTTGGAGTTTATGGTGAGTAAGTGAATCCTTATAGCTAGTGTGCGTATAGCCAGTTCTGAAGTCAAGGGCTTTTACAAACTTCTTTTGTAGCTTCTCTATTCTTTCAATATGTACATTATAGTAGGGTTTCCAGACGGCGCTTTATTTTATTTTAAATCATATTTAAAAAAACCACTCATATATATGTTTATAGGTATTTTATAATTCTCATAATATTCGTCATGATTATATATATAATAATTAAATATAATTTCTTTGTTCCCTGCAATAATTACGCGTTCAGTTACATGGGTGCACACTCACCGGGGTTCAGCTGAAAACCAGCGCTGCAGCTCTGGTTACAGGGCTACGACACATGCTGAGCTGCGTCCTTTTGGCATCACACTACAGCACAAAGTCTCAAATCGTTCTCTCTTCTCCTATTTATGTTTTTACTGTTTTTGCTGTGATGTAGTGTGTTTTTGTTGTCAATAAATATTGTGAGTTTGAGTTTGAGTCTACTCACGGAAAAGGCAGACGTGCTTAGGAGATGACGAGAACACTTTAATGAACTCCTAAACATATCAAATGCAGCAACAAATAAAGAACCCATCTTCTTCGACGTTGAGGAACGTCTAGAACCACCCACGAGAATGGAAGTTCATCTAGCCATTCGTAATCTAAAAAACAACAAGGCGCCAGGGCTTGATAATATCACCTCAGAGCTACTCAAAAGAGGAGGAAGCGATATCGTGGAGAGAATGCACGGACTCGTTACTCTGATATGGGAGGAAGAAAGAATCCCCGAGGAGTGGAATTCAGGTATTATTGTACCTATATTCAAGAAAGGAAACAAAAGTATCTGTAACAATTACAGAGGTATTACAGTCCTCTCAGCGGCTTATAAAGTTTTGTCAGGAGTCATTTATAGGAGGCTCTGTGGTTATGCTGAGAAGATACGGGGAGAGTAGCAATGCGGATTTCGACCTAATCGCTCTACTGTAGACCAGATTCACCTCCTGCGGCAAACACTGGAAAAGGCATATGAATACAACATCAACTTGCATCATATGTTTGTGAATTTCAAGCAGGCATTTGACAGTGTAAACCGTACACAAATACTGTCCAGCATGCTACAATTAGGCGTGCCTAGCAAATTGGTTAGGCTTGTCGAAGCAACGTTAAAGCACTCCAAAGCTGTTGTAGGAATACAGAATGACCTGTCCGAGCCTTTTGATATTCGTTCGGGAGTGAAACAAGGAGACGCATTACCGTCTATAATCTTCAATCTGGCACTTGAGGCTGCTACGCGTAAATTGAATATCAATGGCCTGATTGACTACAACACCACTCAACTAGCTGCGTATGCTGATGATATTGTCATTACCAGCAGGTCAAGAAACAGGATGGCAGACCACTGTCTAACGCTAGAGACCGAAGCCTCTACTTTTGGACTACATGTAAATGCATCCAAGACTGAGTACCTTGCAACAGCTAGACAGCCTGGACGGCCACAAAACGTTAACATCGGCAATCAAACCATAAGCGGCGTGAGCAGCTTCAAGTATCTAGGAGCAACAATTACCTCCCAGAATAGATCTGATGAGGAGATTAAGGCACGGATAGTTGCTGGGTATAAATGCTATTACGCATGTGCAAAACCCCTGAGTTCTAAGCTGCTAAGTGTGAAATCAAAACTCACCATCTATCGCACCATCATCAGGCCTGTTGTGACTTACGCCTGCGAAACCTGGACCTTAACCCAGAGAGACGAACTGAAGCTTGCCGTGTTCGAAAGGAAAGTGTTGAGAAAGATCTATGGTCCGGTGAAAGAGTCTGATGGTATCTATCGTCAACGCATGAACCATGAACTGGGCGCACTTATCGGGCACGAGAACATCGTCAGGTTTTGTAAGTCGCAGCGACTGAGGTGGGCAGGTCACCTTGAAAGAATGCCGGACACAAGGGCCGTAAAAACAATAACGAAGTGGACACCGCAACAAAAGACCGACAGGCAGGCCTAAAAAGCGTTGGAGTGACTGTGTGGAGGAGGATCTAAGGAGGATGGGAAAGTTTACCAGCTGGAAGAAAGTTGTCAGCCACCGTGACAACTGGAGGAAAATTGTAGAGGAGGCCAAGACCCACAGAGAGTTGTAGCGCCAGCGGAAGTAAATATTATATTAGCATTAGTATTTTGATGAGATTACTCTCCTCTAATCCGTATAATGAATAAATAAATAAATCAAGTATGTAATGAAATATTGTTAAAGTAAAATAGTTTATGGATACCATTTTATCATTTTTATATCCTATCAGGGTGTCGTGGACCTACCTACTACTTAATTATGTATCACCTAATGTAATGAAATGAACACGACTTATAAACAATAAATAAATAAACAAAAAATAAAATAAAATAAAAACAAATAAAAGCAAATAATAATTAATGAGATAAATAAATAAACGAATGATATTTTTACCAATAACTTATTTCAAGTATCCTATTGTCATCTTGACACCGCTTCTCCCAATCCGGGTTCCACCAGCTCCTGAAATGCTCGTACACCGAGTGCGTGAGCATCTTCTCCTTGTCATTGAGAGCTGCGCATACGTTGCAGTAACCGTCTATATCTTCGAACTTTGAGTAAGAATAGTGGTTCCTCCAGCGGAAGTACTCATAGTACTCGCTTGGAGTAGATATCAGGTGGGCCATCAACGCTGCTAGCTCTGCTGGCTCGTGCTTTCGGGCGTCGATGTAGGAGCCAGGTGGAAGGAATCTGAAAGGTAATATTCAATGTAACCTCCGTGATTTGTTTTAAATGATAGGGGAAAAATAATCAGGCTGGTCATGTGATGGAAAGCAATGACGCCGCCCTTGGACAACAACACAAGTTGAAGTACGGGTGCGTTACCGGCCGTGCCGTTAAATGAGTAGGCTCGTTTTTTGAAGATCCTCAAGTACCTAGAACCGGTCCGGAAACACTGGCGCGCTATAAGCTGATTCCAAGGTTTCACTGCGTGTGGTAAAAAAATCCGCAAGAAACGAAGTGTAGTAGACTGCCAGGCATGTACTCGTATATCATTGCACTAGATTTATTGCCTTAGTTCGTAGCCTTCATAGGGTTCCATGCCTCAAAAGGAAAAAACGGAGCGCTTATAAATCGGATCACTCGTGTCTGTCTGTAATGTCCGTCTGTCACATCACAGCTAATTTGCTCAGAAAAGAAACTATGAAACGAATTGAGTTAGAAATTGTCTGAGAGGTGTAAATCGGTGACGGTAACCCAAAAACTGACGTGTATTACATTACATACATATTTGTATGTATAGTAGCGCAAAAAAAAAAGAAAAATGCACCACAAAATTACGAATAATTTGTAAATAAAAAGATTTGCCGAAAAGGATAAACAATTTATTGAGTAACACTATTTTTGCATAGATTGATTATATATTTGTTTTAAATAAACCTAATTTTTACAATAAAAAATATACTAAAAACAATTCCTGAAAGATATTGAGTCTATAGTAATAATGCTAAAAATATGAAAGCGAATGCTTAATTTAGAATTTTGAAAAAGGAAATAAATAAATAATTAAAATTGGCCAGAAAGAAAGTTAAAATTAAATTAACCAATCTTATACCCACAAATTAACTAAGGAACACAGTTTAAAAAAGTAAAACAAACGCACTTCTTCACTTCTATTTGTAAAAGTCAATAAATGATATCACCAGATGGGTCTGCTCAAGGGAATCTTGTATGATCTCACAGGAAAGGAAGGTAAATGAATAAGTTGTACAGTACCAATTTCCGGAGACAATATAGAGATGTGGCTGGTGTGCGTAATTCCACAATCTCAGTCTATTAAGTTTTCTTCAGAACTATTATTAGTTTAAGAGTAAATAGCAGCCTGACGTATAAAATATTCCTAAATTTGGAATATTCCGCACAAAATACGAAATCCTTAGAAAAATATTACTTAATTTTTTCGAAATTGATATGAAACTCTACTTCGAGTGTGTCCGACACGCTCTTGGCCGGTTTTTTGTCGAAATGACCCGAACGAATAATTAATCAAGCTTTTGAGTTTGACACTTGATACATCTTAAAACAACTCAAAATGGAATCCATGGCCTAATCCCTCTTGTAAATTATGAAAGCTGAATTACGAAATTACCTTGAGTAATTGGAGCCACCATAAACAATGGGAACAGCATTATGGTTCAGGGCAGTCAGCAATTTTTCCGTAACGTAATCTTCTGCAATTGCGTTTTCAAACGACAGATAGAAGTAGTAGTCAGTCTCCACTTTAGTTTTGCAGTAATTTGCCTGGGTGGTGGGACATCGTAATGTACCACAGCCACCGTATATGTCAACTGTTAATCCGTATGGTACTAACGCCTTTTGCAATAATTTAACATACTTTTCTCTCTTACTCCTAGTTATACAGTGTGAAGCAAACCACGCACCCGCTTTCTTCTTTGTCTGCAATTTTTTCTTAAAATCGTCATCAACTTCTTTCATATCTGTAATCCATTCCATGTTAGTTCTTGGCCCTACTAGGTTACCTTCGCTATTTCTTATATTCAGGTAAGAGTGCACTATATCGGAATTAAGCTTGTAGGTTACAGTCCAGTTAAAGAAACCATCCAACAATTGATTGCATACTGGCTGATTAGTCGATGATTCGAGGTTGTAAAATATAAATTTTTGGTACGGAGATCTCTGCTGCGGTAGATCAGCTGCGCTAGTTCGTCCATTCATCGCTACAGCGTCAAACTTGGATATGTCACCGCCTAAGTAATCCCTTTGCGGTGTAGCGAAGCAATTTGTGAACTCACATTTGTTCTTAAAGAGGCCTTGCTGACCATATCGGAAATGATAGAACGGTACGGCATCTTCACGGGACCAGATCAATATATACTTAAGTTTTTTTGAAACAACATTTTCGGTAAATCTCGTATCTTGATTGACGATATTCAAAACTTCATTCATAAGTCTTGAGTTGTTTTGAATTGAGTTCACGTATATTATAAATACGGGAAAAGCAAAACAAAATAATAAGAAGATGAATGTTGAACGTCTTGAACTCCGGATAGACCCTTGGGGGGAACTCAATGAATTATATCTCCTCATTGCGGATGCTGCCTTGGTATATTATGGTTTGTCTACTGAGGTACATGCTCTAAAGAACAGACGTATTACTCCCAGCCATACGGTTGTGCAGGTAAATTAATCTTGAGGCAGCAAGAATTATTTGTAGATATTTTATAATGCAGGAGCTGTCTTTTTGCGAAAAGTAAGCGTCTTGAGCTGCAATAATAAAATGGTGCTCGTTGATATCAAGACCATATGAGACAAAGGTTTTTATTTTACATACAGGCAATAGTGACATAGTAAAAGTGCATAAAGTAGGCTCACTACGAACAAAAGTTCATCGCGCGGCTTAAATGTGTGCGCGCCGGTTGGCGCCGAGACGCACGCACCCGATGCACGCACACACTGATAATTTATTTAGGATTCATTTATCTTTAGTCAAGGCTGCGCAGTCGCCTGTGCCGAACGTTGCTCGTCTCGCGCTCTCTTCGTGATCACATTTTACGTTCGCATAGTCGTAATTAAATATTTTTTTGTGTAAGGTTAGAGTAGATAATAAATAAATATGTAGTTGAAAATTATTAATTTTTTAGTCTAAAAGTGTTGTGTATAAGTGTAATAGTTTCGTGCAAGGACACACCTATAAACAATATTGATAATGGCAACAAATGGACCGCGAAGGTATTGTTCCGTTTTCGGTTACCTCAACAATTCAGCGAATCCAGCTTTGTCGTTCTTTGGCATACCAACAAAAGGGGAATGGTATTAATAATTAACTAATACTTATGATATGAATAATGTTAACTGCTCTAATCTTTATTTACTTGAAGTAACAAACTTCAGCTGTCAGATTTGGTACATGTATTCGAGTATTTTAAACATTTTACTTATGTATCATTGTAATACAAACTAGACTAATTTATTTAAGAAGAAATTTAAATGTTTAGTTAAATAGTTTAATGGGGGAATTTCAATATTTAAGACACCAATTGACGTTGTTTTGTTTAAATTTAGTTAAATACCTATCCAAACCAAGTACTCGTATATTTACGTAGTCACTTACGTCCAGTACCAATGTTCTTAAAATGCGTGGAATGTATTAACCAGCTCATAGAGGTTAAATAGATTACGTCCTTGCCGGAATTTCGGTCTTATCGGGTTAGCAGCAGGCGGCGAGTGTAGCGGCAGGCGGCGTGTCAAAGGAAAGTACTTACTATCTGCGGCAGCGGTGACTAACGGAAGAGATGTTCTTATTTAAAAACAATGCTTTATCGAAAGTGGCTATTCAGTGTTCATGTGTCACGCAAGATATACTTATTGAATAAGTACCTACCTATAAGAGAAGGAGCCAAAGAAGTAATAATCTAACCAACAAAAAGTTGGAAATCCCCCGATATTTTCACTTCAAAGTACAATATCACAAAAACGGCTGAACCGATTTTGATAAAACATGCCTAAGAAAGAAGAATCGCTAGAAACTACTTTCAAATGAAAAAAAATATTATAATAATATAGCAGCATAATCCTGTTTGTAGAGATATAGAGCCATAAGACAATTCTAAGTTAACTTTCGTACTAAAATTATTTGCCGGTAGGTAGGTAATTGAATTAATCTTAACACCCCTAACAACCCTATTGTATTTTTCACCTAAGATGAGTTCTGTGACATTTGAAAATTTTCCGAATTACGCATACTATGTTCGCAAAATATATTTTAAAAATAATTTCTATTTTGAAACAAATTAATTAAAAAAATTTAAAACTGCTATTTTTAAAAATATATAGTAATATCAGTGTCTGTTAAATAGCCTCCATTGAATACGATACAAAAATATTTATTTCTTTATATAACGCAATGTGTGAAACGGAACAGAGTAGTGACGTGACACAAAATTATCGGCAATTGCAGCGGTTCATTATTCGATAACAGTGAACTTAGATATTTTACATTTTTAAACAAAACTTGCAAAATTTTATAAACGCGGCTATTTGCGACGCGGCCGCAACCATCTTGTGCCTCTTGTGGCCAGTACTTGTCAGTATCATTGTCAGTAAGTACGAGTACGTCTGCCGTGTATACGAGTTGAGTTTCCGTTGCATTTTTTTTGCATTGTATTTGTTATTATTCATTTCTATTATTATTGTTGTTGACTTTTGTTACTGTTTCTCGTTAAGTTTGTTGTTATTTTTTGGCAAAATGCTGAAACAGTCCAAAAAAGAGTGTTTTGAACTCCCAGAGTCGGGAGTTTGTAATTCGTTTGAGGGATTATTTCGAGCGAGAACGAGAGCGTGGCCCGGTGGGCGGAAAACTGGAAAATAAATATATATTTTTTAATATAATGCAACTTTTTCAAAAATAAGTACTAATAACTCTTAGAAAAATCTATGGTTCACTCGATCAATGATACGTCTCTAAAACTGTCAAACTCGAAACGTCACAGAACTCATCATAGGTGAAAAATAATATAAGCGTCCGCGCCGGATTAGGCAGTTAAGCCTCCTAAAGGGTCGGAGTGTGCATACTTTATACACTTTTACTATGATAATAGTGATGTAGATGATCGCAAAATTAGTATACCTATCCAGTGACAAGCCAATAACCTAGTAATAGACTTAATTGGAGAACGCATCCAAATAAACAAAGTTAAACAAAAATTGTATAACAAAAAATTTAACCGACTACAAAAAGCCATCGGTGCCTCAGCACAAGCCAGCAGGAGTGGACCTATAGTAGTCTAAAGTACAATTCAATAGAATCTGATAATTTTCTACACATTTAACACACCTTAACGTCACAGTATAATATACTGTGCTAATGTGGGCGTTGCGGCTTGCCGTAACATTATGCTCAGTGGTGCCCACTTTATACTGTTCGCTGTTATTTTTTATTCTTTCCATCTAATGTATTTTTATGTGTATCGAATATATAAGTTAAAATTAAAACAAAAGACAAAATTAAATTGCTACACAGAATTGTCAATTAACAATACATATTTAGGACAATGTCCAAATATTTTTACTCAATTTAGGCTATAACTAGCACTTATAAATGTTAGAAAAAAATTGTTGTGACGACCCCCTATGATTTTAAAAAACCTATCCAGCAATACCCCACACTACAAAGTTGGATAAGAAAAAAAAACACCCCCACTTTACGCCTATAAGCCTAAATATATGTACGGTAAAAATTTTTTTTTAAATTTTTATTGTACTGTTTTGTCGGCATAGTTTACATATATAATCGAGCAAAATTACAGCTTTCTAACATTGATAGTCTCTGAGCAAAGCCGCGGACGGTCAGACAGACGGACAGACAAACAGACAGACAAACTAATTGTTTAAAAAAAAAAAAAAATTAAATATCGACAAAATTATAGAAGAAATCTTATTACAAAAATCTACAGAGACAACAAGACTCCGTGGAGTCAATCACGTTCTCTCCCGTGGAGTCAATTCTAACCTGGTGATGATCACCGGAATTTCACGACCAGATTATTCTTTGCTACCAGTTCTATATCACAATGCCAAATTTCAACTCAATTCAACCACTGAAAGTACAATTAGATCCAAATAACTATACTGCGAGATTTGATTACAGACAACGAGGCAAATAAAATAAAAGATTGTAATTTTTAGGGTTCCGTACCCAAAGGGTGCCAACGGGACCCTATTACCGAGATTCCGCTGTCTGTCTGTCTGTCTGTCTGTCTGTCTGTCTGTCTGTCCGTCCGTCTGTCACAGGGCTCTATCTCTTAAGCCGTAAAAGTTAGACACTTGAAATTTTCACAGATTATGTATTACTGTGGCCGCTATAACAACAAATACTAAAAATAAAATAAAGTTACAAATTAAAGGGGGTCGTCATACAAGAAACGTGTTTTTTTTAGCGTTTTTTGGTTGCTAAGCTTTATTAGCCGTTGCTAAGGCGATCGAGTCGAGGTAAATACCTTTAGGTTTTGCGATTTTAATGATGTTTTATAAAAGTTTCTATGTTATAATTAGTCACTGTCTGATTTATTAGTTTTTGTGCAAAATTAATGAAGTAATTTATGAACCATAAACCTCGATGAAGGCAACTTTAATAATCCGATCGCGCGCGCTCGTCAAATTCGCACTGTACTAATGATAATGTTTACCTATTGTTTTTTTACCCTAAAAAAAATCATACTAAGTATTTAACACTATTTACAAGGTTTATAACACAGTTTGAAATTTATTCACACCAAGTTGTGCTTCTTATTATTTAATTACACAACGTACGAAGTCCGCAGAATTTCCCGCAAATAAACTGGGCTGACAAGCCAACTTTTTTTTAACCAGCGCGTGACTCGTGACAATAGCTTCAGAAGCAAACAGCCAGAACTAAAGAGGATGAGAATTAAAATTATTTTTTATTCAAAATACTTGCACAGGTGCTTAAGTATATTTTGGAATTCTTTTTAGAAGATTTTTCTTTAGCTTGTCCTGTTTGTTTATTTATTTTTTTATCGTTTGTTGGGTCAAATCTTGGAAGCTAAATTTCATCCACTTCCAGTGGTCCGATTGACTTGAAATTTGGCATACTTATGTAAATTTGGTGACTATACAATAATCTGGTAGTGACACCTTGGTGGTCCTGCCAGGATCGCCTCTGCAGGAGGGAACTCCTCAATAGTTAATAGTACCGACTTGAAATTCGGTACAGATATGTAGTTTAGATTATTAAAAGCCGTGGTGGTCTAGTGGTTTGACCTATCGCCTCTCAAGCAGGGGGTCGTGGGTTCAAACCCCGGCTCGCACTTCTGAGTTTTTCGAAATACATGTGCGGGATTACATTTGAAATTTACCACGAGCTTTGCGGTGAAGGAAAACATCGTAAGGAAACCTGCACAAACCTGCGAAGCAATTCAATGGTGCGTGTGAAGTTCTCAACCCGCACTGGGCCCGCGTGGGAACTATGGCCCAAGCCCTCTCATTCTGAGAGGAGGCCTGTGCCCAGCAGTGGGACGTATATAGGCTGGGATGATGATGTAGTTTAGATGACAATGCAGGTAGAGTCAACAAAATGTACATCCGGCAAGAAAAGCTTGTATTAAAAATTATTTTTTTAACAAAAACGTATTGTGATGTAACTGGGTATGTTTGTTCAGGTGGAATATTTCAACTCAAATTTGAAGTGGATACCTATCTTCAACCGATTGAACTGAAATTTTACACGCATGTATAAATCCGATGACAATGAAATTATGACAGAGTTGATCTGATGATAAGGCTAGCGGGTGACCATAGACAAAAATTACCGCCAGCAAAGCAGCTTGTATTAATTTCTTTTATGAAAAAAATATTACTTATCTATTTGTTTTTAAAACATTGTACGGAGGTGCGGAACCCTTCATGCGCGAGTCACTCGCACTTGCACTTGACCGATTTTTTTATTTTCTTACATACTAAATATACCGACCACGACTAATTAGTCGATAATCCTTGTTAATCGATCATAATTCGTTAAATTATTCTCATTTAACATGATACGGTTACATTTTCCTTGTAGTTAAAATTACACTTTTAAAGGACTTCCGGCTAAAAAACGCTTGGCAGACTTATATATTATTAAAGACACTAATATTACGAAACTTTTGTAATAATTTTGGTCACGATGTCATATGACGTAGGAAATCGTTTTTGGGGGTCACCTTTGTCGCAGTCTGTCAGGCACTTCCGGCTATTTCAGAACTGACAGACTTATGTTGCCCCTCTCTACGGATAAAGGGCTTCATGATGCCACGTGTTTCGTAATGATGTCACATGACGTCAATTGACCTTAAAATTTTGACCGGAAGTGAAGGATTTTCTCAAACTTCCGGCAAATTTTAAGTGCGTTAGTTTTTTGATTCTTGCTCAGCACAACTTTCTCCACCGTGTGCCATGCATCTCATCGCGATGTCATGTTACGTAGGTAACCAGGGGCTGGGCTCACGGACTATAGGTATTACATTAACTAAAACATATATTTCAGGATTTTTAGAAATTCCCGCGGGATAAGGAAATAACGGGATTTATATATTCAGTTCAATGGAATCCCATGAACAATAATTACTAGATTCTTTAAAATTGGCATAAAAGTAGGTGATTACAATAGTAAAAAACGATTTTAAAGGATTTTTAGAAATTCCCACGGGATAAGGAAAAAACGGGATTTATATTCAGTTCAACGGGACGGATTTTTCGTTTTACTGGTCGTAGAAAACTGAAATTTAGCATTTAGGTTCCTTGAGGAGTGTAGGGGAGCAATACAAAAAGGATTTCCCGAAATTCTGACGGAAACGGGAAAAAACGGGATTTTTCGTTTTACTGGTCGTAGAAGGCTTAAACTTGGCATGTAGGTTACTTGAGAAGTGTAGGGAAGCATTAAAGAGATAAGTTCCCGAAATTCCCACGGGAAAGAGAAAACACGGGATTTTTCATTTTACTGGACGTAGAAAGCTGAAAATCGGCATGTAGATTATGGAGTGTAGAGGAGCATTGAGAGAAAATTCCCACAGGAACGGGAAAAAACGGAATTTTTCGTTTTACTGGTCGTAGAAAACTGAAATTTGGCATTAAGGTTATTTGGGGAGTGTCAGGGAGCATTACAAAACAATTCCCCGAAATTCTGACGGGAACGGGAAAAAACGGGATTTTTCGTTTTACTGATCGTAGAAATCCAAAATTCGGCATGTAGGTTGCTTGGGGAGTGTAGAGGAGCATTAAGAGTGGAGTTTTCAAAATTCCTATGGGAACGGGATAAAACGGGATTTTTCGTTTTACCGGTTGCAGAAAACTGAAATTTTGCATTTAGGTTCTTTGGGGAGTATAAGGGAGCATATTATTTTTGTTTATACTGTGTTTTTGTTCTGATGTAGTGTGTTTTTGTTGTAAATAAATGTTGTGAGTTTGAGATTGATAAAAGAATTACCCCCCTGACCTGAAGATGTGAAACAGGGCTTAAAAATCATTTTTAAAATCGAATAATTTAAAATTATATAATCCTCCGAAAAATCAATAAAAACACAAAAATAAAGATCGTAGAAAGTAAATCTGTGTACACCAAATTTAACGCGAGCGAAGCCGCGGGCAAAAGCTAGTTATTTACAGATTTATTTAACAAATCGTTTTAAATATCAATTTAATTTCCACATTTTAGTTGCACATTTTGTATAAAAAACCCCCTTCCCCTATTGAAGTCGCCAACACCAAACGGATCATTTTAAATTGTGACCAGCTATATTTTTATAGAAACTCCCCCCTAATAAGTCGAACGCTACTTCTTCTTTCTTTATATTTGTCTCACCACTGTTGTACTATTTAGTAGGCATAATTTACGTATATATCCGTGCAAAATTACAGCTTTCTAGCATTGATAGTCCCTGAGCAAAGCCGCGAACGGATAAACAGACAGACAGACAGACATGGCGAAACTATAAGGGTTCCGTTTTTGCCATTTTGGCTCCAGAACCCTAAAAATCAAGGTAGTTTTGTAGTACAGTTAAAATTTATTAATATTTTGCGGGTAGTTTTATGTTTTGTTTGGCAAATTAAAACAGTGGTTGTGGTTTGTTAGTCTAACAACTGGTAGCATGGTGTACGGTTGTGTCACTCTGAAGATGAGCTCTAGTTGAGTTCGAAACGCGTCAGTGTGTTGTGGTGGTGGTGATAGATGGGTTTGTGTAATTTGTGTGTGTTCTTAGAGTGTGGAGGTGGAGGAACGCATGAACACGCATATTTTGCATAGGCTCAGTAGCTATCGTAAGGTCGCGGGTGAGCAAGGAAATTCTTTTAGTTCATTGATATGGACCTCCGCAAAGCCTGATTCAATAAATTACGCAGATCATTTTTATTTGTTATCAGGATCAGGACCTTGTAAAATACCATGTAAAATACCATGCAATTTTCATACTGCAAAGTCCAGAAATTAGTAAATTTCCATACAAACTTTACCCCCCATTTTACCCTTTAAGGGGTAATATATAATAAAAGATCATTTTTAATTGTAATCAAGAACTTTCATACCTCTTTTCATACTTCTAAGTCCAGAAATGAGAAAATTGGGTCCATATTGACTTGCATAAAATTGATCCTCCGTTTTTTTTCCTGCTACCGATTTGTAGCCAGAATCATCACTTTTCCGAATTTTTTTAGTTCATAATTTTATACCTATGTCATAAATTTGTACTCCTACCAACTGAGGTCATAATAGACACTTGTCAGAATATCATAATTCATAACGTTGTCACTAAGACATGTTTGTACTCATAATTCTGGTTTTCATATTTTTTTCATTCATAATCATCAATTTCAATAAACTCGTTAATCATAACATCGATACAGTTTTTTTTTACATCAATTTAACGTTAATGCGATGTTAGAACTGGACTGAAAGTTTTTATATATTATTATCAATATGGTGGAGAAATAAACGAATATAATTATAAATAGGCCGAGATAATGATATTAATGGAATTATTTACTTAAGTTGTGTGTGATTATTCTACTTTAATGGTGGCAGTTTGGTTCTGTGGTGGTCGCAGTTCTAACCTAACCTAACCTACTTTTCTGGCAGCCGTGTGGTTTTGGGGAGATCGCTGTTCTAACCTAACCTAACCTATATTAATGGCAGTATTTTAGATCTGTTGGGTTGCATTTCTAACCTAACCTACTTTACTGGTAGCAGTACCGGTTCTGAGGGGGTCAGAGTTTTAACTTAACCTAACCTATATTTCTGACATCTACTAAAACTTATAAGACGATTGAGGGAAAATTCATTAGATTAGATTAGATTAGATTATTTATTAATTCAGTATAAAATTACATCATAATTTGACATTTGTACATGTCAAAGTTATGAGAATTGATTTGCTGACGAATTGTTTTTTCCTTATTACTTACATCCATTGTGGTTAAATAATGTCTGCAGTAATAACATCCAACAGGATGGTGACGGCTTCGCCCATCGAAATACTTATTTTATCACATTATTTTTCACCAAACTTACGGCAACCCGAACACTTATGGCAACCCGAATTTGAATCTAACACAAAAAATAACACAATTTATTATTATTCTCCTCAATGGTGGCCTTTAAGGCTTGGACCAATGTCAGTTAAATAAAGATAAACATATTCTTCTTCACGTAGTACGGTGATTGTAGTTTTTGCAACTTGATAGCAAAATTCCAAAAACCACGCGGAGAACACTTGCGCATTAAAGAATGTCAGACACGAGAGCAATATCGAATTTTGTGATCACTGTTCACTGTTAAGGTTAATCGCCCCATAAAACACTATCAAAATTATACTTCAACTAGCCAAAGAAGCAGAAATACCAAAATTAGACATCTTCTACATCCGCCATGTTCGATCGAATGCTACAAATCGAATCATAACACAATTTAATTGAATATAAATTTACCTGGTACTTCTATTTGACATACCCACCTGACGGACCAAAGTGACGGACATAACAAAAAATCTTCTAATCAAACCATAGATGAAATATATAAGGTGCTAACAAATTAGTCACGGATATTTTTACAGCTGATAGTACTCGGTTCTCGGAATACATTTAAGTATGAAACATCATAGGTTTTGTTATGTTTTTTTGGAGAAAAGTAGGAAACAAATTTGCTACGTTAAAACACCCTGTTAATAAGATAATTAAATGAGACCTCTTTAGACATATTCTAGAACCTCTTTAAACTATCATTCAAGTGGCCTCTTTAAGTTGATAAATAAAAATACTTGAATGTCAATGTCATGCAATTTGCTCTCTGATTGTATCGGTTGCAAAAAAAATAAATTAATTACCGCTATGCCTTACCGCTACACGCATAACGAGTAGGTACTTAAACATGGTCACATGTTACCGCGACTCAAACTACAGTGCGGCGGGAGCTTCAAGGCTTTATGCGCAAAGATACAATACGGTTGTGAATCCTCAGACTATCTACCGGGCACATCAAAGATTTCATGACGGAAACCTCATGAAATTTTGGATTTTTTTGACCGCCATCCCATGAGCAGTACTAGGGACGCAGCGAATGTATTTAATGTCAGTGACGTCTACGTATGGAAAATTCTAAAACGTGAGGGAAAGCATCCTTACCATTTCACGCGTGTTCAAGAACTGCAACCACAGGATTATGAACCACGTGTAATATTCAGTCAGTGGATTATTAGAAACGCCAGACGTAACGTACTGTGGACCGACGAGTGTACATTTGCGAGGGTGGGATTATTTAACTTTCACAATGCACACTTTTGGTCCGAACAGAATCCCCATTTAGCACGTCCTGACCACTTTCAGACTCGCTTCAGCGTTAACGTGTGGGTAGGATTACTCGGCGATTATTTGTTGGGCCCTGTCTTTCTCAACCGCCTCAATGGAAGGACGTATCTTCAATTCCTACAAGAAGGCCTACCAGAATTGCTAGATGAAGTACCAGTCGATCTCCGTAGGAGAATGTACTTTCAACATGATGGTGCCCCAGCCCATTACGATCGTAACGTACGAAGGTACTTAACGGAACGTTTCCAATTACGATGGATTGGCCGGGGTGGGGTTCAAGCAGGTGCAGTGAACTGGCCAGCCCGCTCACCAGATTTAACACCGCTTGATTTCCACGTATGGGGACGAGCCAAAGACTTGGTTTATGGAAACGACGGGCACACAATCAGAACATTAGAAGAATTACAAACACGGATTACCAACGCCTTTGAGGTCATGAAAAGGGAAAGAGAGGTCTTAATGCGTGTTAATGAAAATATCCGAAAGCGAGCACTATTGTGCATTGAAAACCAGGGTCACCATTTTCAACTATTTTTATAAACAATTTATGCTAATAAAAGTTTTCTTAAATCCGTGCTTGCTTTTTAAATTACTTAGACTTGTTAATTAGGTAGGTTAGCATTCGTTAAATATCTAACCTAATTATTATTAAATGTGAAAGTTTGTATTTGTGGATGGATGTTTGTTACACACTATCACGTCACGCCCAAACAGTTTAACTGATCTGGATGAAATTAGGCACAAAGATAGGTTATTAGTACATACTAATAGCACACTACTTTTTTCACACTACATGGTTGCATGGGACAGTTTTTTTGTTCCACGCGGGCAGAGCCGTGGGCAGACGCTAGTAGGGATTTAATAACCTACAGTTTTCCCGCTGATTCATAATGACATTTAAGAAAAACAACTTTTGTCGTGACATGACAGACAGTGTTAAACATCTTGACAGGTACATAATAGGGGTGATTATTATAAAAAAATATTATAATATTTTTTTTTGTTCGGTAAATTAAAACAAAAAAATGATATACAAAGGTTCCTTAATTACAGTTAAAAGTTAATTGTTTTAATGTAATGTATCATCTCTTAAAATATCCATGATTAATTTGTTAGCACCTTGTATTATACTGTGACGTTAAGGTGTGTTAAATGTGTAGAAAATTATCAGATTCTATTGAATTGTACTTTAGACTACTATAGGTCCACTCCTGCTGGCTTGTGCTGAGGCACCGATGGCTTTTTGTAGTCGGTTAAATTTTTTGTTATACAATTTTTGTTTATCTTTGTTTATTTGGATGCGTTCTCCAATTAAGTCTATTACTAGGTTATTGGCTTGTCACTGGATAGGTATACTAATTTTGCGATCATCTACATCACTATTATGACTGAGTAAAATTAAGAAGAAGACTATGTCACAAGTTCTCTTCTAATTTCTATAATAAAGTTGTAATACTCTTTGCTACTGATAGCGTTCACTGAACATGAAAAAAATGACATGACACTGTCACACCTGTTTGACACAAAAACAAAAAATAATAAAACCGGCCAAGAGCGTGTCGGACACGCCAGAAATAGGTTTCCGTAGCCATTACGAAAAAATTAAGGGGAAATTATTAATTGCACATCAAATAAATAATTGCCTGACAATTTATTCTCATCATTTAAGTATATACTTTTGCACATCAATTAAATTATTTCAATAAAAATAAACTATATTAAATGATATTGTACCGGATAACTCACGTCTTACATTGAGTTCAGCTCGACATGTATCGGGCTATTTCGAAACCCTTCTTCTAAGCCCGGAAATAGCCCGAAACATGTCCAGCTAAACTCGATTTAAGACGTCAGTTATCCGTTACAATATCATTTAATATGAGTGAGTCTCACGGTAGTTTCATGTTCAAAAAATAAACTAAATGTTAAGCAAAACTACCTAGTAGGTACTTACTTACTGATAATTCGAAAATATACATGATAATTCGAAACATACTGTCGCGCGCAGATTGTTTACTTAATTAATTGTATTTGCATTTATGTTGTATTGGAAAAAATGCCGAAAAATAAAGTTTTAACTAGACAAGCCAGACAAATGGTTTATAACGTCAACTGTTATATAAAAAAAAGGAAACATATCAAATCGAGGGTAGGTAAATTAAAAGAGGTAATAAATACAACAGCAGCCACCAAGTTATCATTAGAGGAAAATTTGGCGCAATTTCTATCCAACATTTACATCTGATTGCAAAAAACCTTCTTCGATATTGCACGATAATATAGTATCAAGACTGCCGGATGACTATATAGTATTTTATGGAACTGTATCGTAATAAGAGTCCTTAAAACACGAGTGTGGTTTTATGAAACGAGGCGTAGCCGTGTTTCATAAAAGAGTCACGCTACGCGTCCACTAAAACCGATTTATCGGCCGATTTCGGATCGGAGCTGTTCGGACGACTGTCTCGGACGTTCGTCTGTGTAAACTGCTTCCGACATCGGACGTTGCCGCTCTTCTTTAGTTTGACTGAAAGCTTTAAAATGGACAATTTAGAAGAAATGTATCTTTTAGAAAAATCGTACCGTCGTTTAATTCGTCAACGTCGGCGACGTCGTTAATGAAATATTTATGAGCAGAAGACAACTGGGTGAATTTCACCACCATTATAGACACTACTAATTAGCTTTTCGATATCCATAGTAATTTTTCGAAAGAGTCGCTTTATTTTAACTAAATATACAATTTATTTTAAGTAAACAAACACACAACTTTGCAGTAGCCGGTACAATACTGACGACAAATCCAAACAAGTTCGGATTCGGCAGTTGATCGGCCGTTTTCGGACGTCAACGGAAGATGGCGGTTGTAGCAGTGAACGCGCTCTCGTTCATTTACATACGTTTGATTCGATCGGCCGAGTTCGGACGACGACGTCCGAACATAGTTCGTACGACAACGGATTAAGTGGACGCGTACCGTCACATGAGTGTTTTAAGGCCTAATTAAGTACAGTTGCATGCAATATTTTATCTACATCGATATATTAAATCCTCTATCATTGTGTTCAAGAACCATTGAGAATGACCTGCATGAACGAGAACTAGGTAATGGTAAGGTAGGTATGTCTGCCCCAGCTCGCTGCGCGCCCAGTGCAGTGCGCGCCCTACGTCCTGCGCGCGCTCTGCGCAGCGCGCACCGCTCCGGTGCTGTAATGATGTATGGAATCTCATAACAATACTGATATCAGTATCGTTATGACCATTACGATACTGCCATGTTCATAATGTCGTAATGCGGGTCATTATCTATGGTTTTTGAACGCATAATGGAGGATTTACTATATGGGTGTAGATAAATGTAATTTAATTGATGTAAAATGATATGAATACTGAAAATAAATTGATAGGTACATATGTCGTTCTTAATAAATAATAAGATGATAAGTACGAGGGCTGTTTGATAAGTACCCTTTTTGTAAATATATTAATATCACTGGCCGAAAATAAGTAGATACCACCTTTTTAAGCCATTTCTCGAAGGTGGGAAAATTAAAAAAAAATGGCATTCTTTTGTTTTTTTTTTCTCATTTGACAGCGATTTAGAAAAAGCGTGAACTTCAAATTGTTAAAATGGAGAAAGAACAGTATCGGTCTGTAATTAGATTCTTGTTTTTGGAAGGAAAAACATGTGATGAAATAAAAGTGAATGCAAGCGGTTTACCATGAATGTGCTCCTTCTATGACAACCGTCAGATATTGGTATAACGAGTTTAAGCGGGGGAGAACAACCGTCTTTGATGAAGATCGCCCAGGCCGGCCAATGAGGGGACTACCTACAGACGATATGGTTATGGTGCAGTAAATGAAAGAAGTTGTTGTATGGAGACCCAAGCATTAATTCCTCAGCCGATGAAATTTTGCTTGGTTATTGTATAGTATGAGCCGTAACTAAAATATAAAAAATCCAAAAAAAAAAACACCTGTTAGGTATTTATAAGCTAAAAATCGTCACTACTTTTAAAAAAAACTCGTATGTCGAAATGAATAATTTTTCCGAGTGCACTTTATGACCATTACGTCAAGGACATAAAACTACCGTGAGACTCACTCATATTAAATAAATGTTCCGGATAACTCACGTCTTAAATCGAGTTTAGCTCGACATGTTTCGGGCTAATCCGTAGCCCTTCTTCGGAGCAACGCGACTCGGCGGCTGCTACAACACGCGCACTGCGCGCCGCCGCTCTGCTCGCGCGACTACCCGACGAAACTGACACGGGCACACAACTACCCGCGTTTCCATCATCATTTTCATTATAACTGTCAAATGTAGGGTAGCACACAACACTAACCACATCGCTCTGTAAAGGTACGTTCACACACACCAATGACGCAGCACGAGTATTTAACACAGTTTTCCAACTCGGAGGTACCGTCCAACCACTATCCCGGTTAAAATTCGGATGACGACTAATCTCGATGGCTTCACGCACTTTCCGCGGACTGATTTTTTTTTCTCTCGCGAGTACAGATACCCTATCAAATCTAATATAGTGCGTCGAATCCGAGTCCATCGAGTGCTCGGCCACAGCAGACCCCTTGTCGTCCTGTTTCCTCATACTGCGTATGTGCTCTGATACCCTCGTGGAAACGATTCGTCCAGTTTCTCCGATATAGCTTTTGCCACAGGAACAAGGAATCATAATTCATATACACCCCGGAACCACTAAGGGGCTCCTTATCCTTCGGCGAACGCACCAACTGTCTGAGCTGCATGTGTTATGTGTTGTGTGTGTGTTGTGTGTAGTGTTGTGCATGTGTTAACCGGAACATTTATTTAATACTAGCTTTTGCCCGCGGCTCCGCCCGCGTGGAATTCGGTTGTCGCGCGCTGTTCCCTCGGGAACTATGCATTTTTCCGGGATAAAAAGTAGCTTATGTCACTCTCGGGCCCATAAACTATCTCTATGCCAAAAATCACGTCGATCCGTCGCTCCGTTACGGCGTGAAAGAGGGACAAACATACAAACATACAAACACACAAACATACAAACACACTTTCGCATTTATAATATTTAGTATATGGATGAGTGAGTCTCACGGTAGTTTTATGTCCAAAATTGAACTGACTACAAAAAACCATGAAAATAATCTTCTACCAGTCTGAATCACTTCTGCTGGCTCGTGCTGAGGCACCGACCGACTTCAGACTGGTTGAAAATTATTTTCATGCTTTTTTGAAGTCGGTTCAATTTTTTTGTTATAATTTTTTTTTATTCGTTAGGCTGCTATTTACTCTTAAACTAGTAATAATTCTCAAGCAAACTTAGCCGTTATAGTTTCCCTTTCAAAGTTTGATAATCCTGATCCTGAATTTCTTCAAATTTTTTCACACACCGGTTTAGATTTTAGAGGGGGGGGGGGGGACGCTCGATTTTAATGAAAATTTTCATTTAAAAGTTGAATAGCAACCCCCAAGTGGTTTTAAAAGACCTATCCAACGATCACGATTAGTGATACCCCACACTACAAGATTGGATGAGAAAAAAAAATCACCCCACTTTCCGTCTATAGTCTACCCATGGGTACTCCAAAGAAATTTTTTTTTTTTTAATTTTGAATTATACCATTTTGTCGACATGGTTTACATATTTTTTTTATTCGTGCAAAATTACAGCTTTCTAGCATTGATAGTCCCTGAGCAAAGCCGCGGACGGACAGACAGACAGGCAGACAGACAGACAGACATGGCGATACTTCGATGTTCCGTTCCGGTTTCGGCGAGTTCCGTTTTTGCCATTTTGGCTACGGAACCCTAAAAAATTAATTTATCGTTCGAATCCAAAGAGAATATAACCACTACGTTTTATTCGAATCCATCATTACGTCTCATATTTCGTTCTCTAAATTTTTTCAAAAAGTATTAGGACCTATATTAATAGACACTGGTAAAATTGTCCTCCAATAGACAGCGCCACATTTTTCTAAAAAATAATACCAAACTAACGAAGTAAAAGCACGGAAATGAAAATATTTACAGTGATTTTGACACTTTATTGTGCTATTTTAGTCGATGGCTATAAAACACCAGGAGAGCTCAAAGATGATGATGATGGGTCTCCCCCAGAGCCGCGAGACATTTCTGATAAATACTACGACAGTTTGATCAAGGAGCTCCCAGAACTAGTGGATGTATTGGCAGAGTACACTGCACGACGCAACGCCCCTGCCTACAAAGAGTCAATTCGCTATTGGCAGAAACTGCCTTCGATGATGCTGACGAAAAAACACAAGGACGAAGATAATACAGACTCGTTTGATAACCCCATGATAGGCGGTCGGCGAATTTACCAAATTGAAGGAAAAGATAAATTTGGAAACCCACATTTTGGAATGACGAAAAAGGATCATTTGTTAGTTAACAATTACATAACTAAAAAAACTATGTATTATAATAAACGCTCTTTCCCTGTGGCTAACTGCTATTGGTGCGGAATGAATATCTCATTTTTCGTACCGACCAATTCTCTCTGCCATGACGCTTTTGAATCCGCTGATTACAGATTGAGAGCCGTCCAAAGATTCTTCAGAGGCAAATGCTATTATACCAACCCGATTTATGTGCTACTTGAGAGGTATTCAAAGAAAATCAAAGCTGCCAATATATGGTATCACGGAACTTTTCAAGGTTGGAACAACTTCGTCTACGGGTCGTATTGTAGGGATAACAATGGTACCCCGGACAGGAAATTTGGAACATGGGGAGCCGGATTTTATTTTGACTATGGGTTAAAAAAGAATTACTTTGGCCAGTACACCGGGGGTTGTTTCAAACGGTATTTGGACGTTGGTGACATCTACACACAGCGAGGATGCAGGCACTATTGGCCGAAAAATTCTTATGGACTCACGCCCATTGGGCACAGGTTTAAGAAGCTAGAGCTCATTTTACGGTTTAAGAAAGAGGGGTGCATCAGCTCCAGCCACGCTTCCCTCGTCCCTTTCAACCGCGGCATCTCTCTCTTCGCCAGATTCCACGTCTGCGTGTGTTCTTCAAGATATTGCAATCGAGCCGCGAATAGCGCGCACCTTAGCAACACGCTCTTAAGTGTCGCAGTTGTGCTCATTTGCCGTTTTAATATTCATCTCAATTGGATTAATTAAGGTAGGTATATATATACTTAGTAAGGAAGGAGCATATATAAGGGCCACTTCAAGTCTAGGTATCCCAGCCGTGCAGCCGTGGGTAGTGGTGCCGTGATACACAAGCGATATCTCACCGGTTGTTTGGTATAGCATTTCTTCGACTTTCGCGAAACCGAAGCCGCGTTCCAAGATGGTACAGTCGAGTTCATAAACTTGTGAGCAAAAATTTTATCAAAAATATCTTAGCACGTTTCTACGCCATTAAAAATAGTCGTTTTCAGATATTTATGAACAAATTTTTGCTCACAAATTTATGAACTCGACTGTATTTACAGTACAGCACGTTCGGTGAAATTTATTTACCCCACGCCGCGCGCTCCCGGCTGAGGTAGCGAACTCCCATTGGATACCGCTACCCGCAGCGGCAGGATGTATGCAGGGCTTAAGTCCTATATGATATCGGTAAAGAGTGGCACTCTAACGGCGGTTTCAGACGAGCATTTTTTTTTCTGCGCGTATACACTCGTTTTGGCATGTACCTATACATACGCGCTTACACGCGGCGCGATGCATTAAACCGAACGCGCGTGTACGCGCTCGTTCGCCCGCGCGCGTTTGCTCGTGTTTAGTCTAAAGGACATGTTCTCGAACGCGCTTTTACGTGTTTAATATGCGCGCATCCACGCTCGTAAAAATAAAACCGCACCGGTGCGCGCGTACACAAGTTTACAAAAACGAGCTTATACGCGCATATAAAACGCTAGCCTGAAACCGCTTTAAGCAACGAAGTACTTACCTATAGCTATACGCTTCTAATCTTTATTATAATCTCTATTCTGTTCAATTATAATGTTGAATATTTTTCTTTGACGTTATTGTATGTAAGTAATTAATAAATAATAAATAATGTAAGTAATTAATAATATTGTTTTGAATAAGCGTATGGAGTTGTAATAAACCTTGTTCTATCCAGAAGTCGGTTTGCACTTTCTTTCAGTTGACATTTAAATCATAAAATAAATATTATTTTAATCATGAAACTACCGTGAGACTCACTCATCGGGTTATTTCGCGAGCAGAGCGGTGGCGCGTAGTGCGCATGTTGCGGCAGCCGCCGAGTGCTCCACTGATGAAGGGTTTCGAAATAACCCGAAACATGTCAAGCTAAACTCGATTTAAGACGTGAGTTATCCGTTATAATATTATTTAATAAAATAAATATTAAATAGAAATGTTTTTCTTTTTACTGCGATTTTCAATCAAATACATAACAGTACATACCTATACACACCGTGAGCTTTTAAACACCCTTCGGATTTTAGAAGCATGCTTCGGGTATTGACGTTTGCTTGAAAAGTTTTGCAAGTTTATAACAGAACAGAACCGCATACCGCATATCACTATCGCGTGTCACCGTCCGAAGCATGCTTCTAAAATCCGAAGGTTTATTAAGAGCTCGAGTGTAACCATGTTTCTACCTGATATTTCCGAAATTATATTGTAATGTATGAATCTAACAATAGGCAATAATTGAGTGACATAAATGCCACGTATTAAAAGTTAAAACCTAACGTAAAAGTACAAAAACTTACCCGTTTGCCGAGTAACAAAGTGCACATCAAATAAACATCATGCACCTTGATTTTACAACATGGCGGCGACTGACTGGCTTTGCGCGATTTGTTGTGTGCGATTCCCTCTCGCCCCACAATTTTCCTTTCTAACCTACGGAATCGAACACCTACCAGCGGTACAGCGATATCTAACGGTTTTGTGAACTTAGTGATGCCCAATTTTACAGTTCCTTAGTTAAAGTTCGCTCCAAAGTAATAAGTATATTAATTATTTTGGAAAAAACTAAGCCGTTCAAAAATATATGATTTAAGCAAAAAAAAACGCGCACCTATAAAATTAACATAATGTTTTTTTTATTTACATAAGAGTGCATTAAAAAAATATACTTTTTGGTTAATTTTCTCTGCGCATTGGGCAGGGGACATTTCATGATACTATGAAAACAACGATGTTACCATAAAACTCCACTTTGTTACCCTAAATATCTTAAAAGATGCAAAATTTTAATATTTTAATATTAATAGAAGTTCAAGACATAATGCGGCAGTTTCACGTACCTATTGCGTAAGTTTTGTTTCATTTTATTAAGAAAATGGCAGTGTCAGAGTTTATTTTTTCGGGGATACAAAAACTTGTACTAAAAAGTAAAATGACCCCTAAATAATTATAATTCACAGAAACTTTCAACTGCTGTTTCACATATTCAGGGGTAGAATTTCAGAAAACATTAAAGTGCCCACGTGTTTCTTTTCATCAACTTCATACGCTATAGCTATAATTCCCGCGAGATAAGAATAAGTAAGTTCTATAGAAAACTACACTGTCCCTGATTGAATTGAAACAGGCTTCTTTTATCTCAGGAAATCGCAAAGTTCCCGCGGGGCGGGATAGATATAACTCTTTGGATCGATTTTAAGAAAGACTTTCATAGAAAGCAGTTCTTTGGTGTACTGACATACTATAACAAATTAACAAAAAAGTAAAACCGACTCCAACAAAATTCCAGGAATGGTTCCATTTTTTGTAAAATTTTTTATGGTTTTTAGTTATTTGTGGCCAAAGGGCATCTTAAAACGATCCCGTTAAGCTCAAACACGGCACAGTTATAGTATTAGAAATAGAATCCCTAAGTCCTAAAGTCTCTCAATATGTATTTGGTAACAATTTCATTTTTAGCACAAGCTTTTTTGTTGACTGTACTCATATTGTCACCCAAACTTCATTTGCATACCAAATTTCAAGTCGATGCTATTAACCGTTGAAGAGTTCCGTCGTGCGGAGACGATCTTGGCCGAACTACCAGGATGTCACAAGTAGATTATTGTAACTATTGTCAGGCAATTTACATAATTATTCCAAAATCTGACTAATGGAAGTTGGTCAAATTTAACTTGCAAGATTTGAGTATAGAAAGAGATAACAGGACAGATGAAACTAAATAAAAGCTTGTAAAATAGGCAAAAATTGTCCACTCCTTCCCTTATCGCGGAACCAACTGGGCTTAAAACTAAAACAAAAAACCTTTAAAGAAAGAAAGAAAATATTTAATTGCCAACAGTACAAACAATACAAGACAACAATATAAACAATACAAGATAAAATAGTACAAAAAAAAAAGCAGTAGTAGTAGTAGAAATGTTGGGTTTAAATGTGGGGGCCACAATAAAAAAATAGGTGTGTATTAAAAGTTTATTATACGGAACCCTCTCCACGCGATTTAGACTCTCACTTGTGTGGTCATTATAATAATAGAGTCGCTTCTTGTTATTATTGCTTTATCATATCAACTATGTAGCTACCCTATTACGCCTAATAGTAACATCATCATGCTCGCACACTCAAAAACAAATTAGTACGTCTATCGCTCCTCTAGATTAGATTTGTCCAACCACTCACATTGTCCACCACTCTAGTTTTTCCAGAAGTTGGGGTTCTGCTGGAGCCGCCTCTCGAAGTTCTGGTACCAGTTCTGGAGCGTGCTCAGGGGGATGTAGGACACCCCCGGGGTCGGGGTCATCTGCTCCTGGGTCACCGCGAACGAGCCCACATAGTTCACGAGGCTCTCCAGCATCTTTTGCGCGAAAGTCACGTAGTTGTTTTGCTGTTCTTGCGCCTGAAGGGTTTAGTGTTAATTTAGTAACGTCCACTAGAACTTGGGCACAGTCGAACAAATTGATTCGTATACCAGAGTGGTCCCTTTTCGTAATCAATGTCACTATGATTTCCTTGACAAAAGTATGGGATGTCAACATAACACAACGCACAAAGGTTCCACCCCGGTACATGATTCAGTTTTATTTACTTAAGCGTCGGCAAGACCTATTAGTAGATTGTACAACAAGAGCACAAAACGAGCCATTTTCCCGATTTTTGTTTTACCCGACATTTTAACCGGTACGGCGAGGGTGGATAGACACGTCGACGGGAAAATGGGTTTAATGCTCGAGTTTTACACTCTGCTTTTCACTTCGATGGCGAGGAAATGAAATAGCAACAGTGGAAACAATGATTCACTTTCTATGTACCTTTTATTTTTTATGCATTACTAGCTGTTGCTCGCGACTCCGTCCGCGTAGTAGTATGAAAAATAGATGTTGGCCGATTCTCAGACCTACTCAATATGCTCACAAAATTTCATGAGAATCGGTCAAGCCGTTTCGGAGGAGTACGGGAACGAACATTGTGACACGAGAATTTTATATATAAGATTATAATAATTCTATTATTTTAATTTTACTGATTTATTATGATTGATTAGATTCATTTTTAGTTTTATATAAATTAAAAGTTATTTAAAAAATATATAGAAGCTTTTTTGTTTGTGGCTGTTGACACCTGATTACTTTGGTCTTGAGTTGCTATTAGACGAATATTTTATTTTATGCACTAGAGCATAAAAAGCCATTTTATGTCGCCTAGATATAGTCCGTGAGCCCAGCCCCTAGGTACCTACGTAACATGACATCACCATAAGATGCCTGGCAACAGGTGGGGAAAGTTGTGCTGAGCTAGAATCAAAAAACTAACGCACTTAAAATTAGCCGGAAGTTTGAGAAAATCCTTCACTTCCGGTCAAAATTTTAAGGTCAATTTACGTCACGTGACATCATTACGAAACACGTGGCATCATGAAGCCCTTTATCCGTAGAGAGGGGCAACACAAGTCTGTCAGTTCTGAAATAGCCGGAAGTGCCTGACAGACTGCGACAAAGGTGACCCCCAAAAACGATTTCCTACGTCATATGACATCGTGACCAAAATTATTACAAAAGTTTCGTAATATTAGTGTCTTTAATAATATATAAGTCTGCCAAGCGTTTTTTAGCCGAAAGTCCTTTAAAAGTGTAATTTTAACTACAAGGAAAATGTAACCGTATCATGTTAAATGAGAATAATTTAACGAATTATGATCGATTAACAAGGATTATCGACTAATTGGTCGTGGTCGGTATATTTAGTATGTAAGAAAATAAAAAAAATACAATCTTTTATGTTATTTCACCTGTCCCGTTGTCTGTAATCAAATCTCGCAAGTATAGTTATTTGGATCAAAGTACTGTCAGTGGTTGGATTGAGTTGAAATTTAGCATTGTAATATAAAATTGGTGGCAAAGAATCTGGTCGTGAAATTCCGGTGATCATCACCAGGTCAGAATTGTCTCCACAGGAGAGAACTGTTTAACGGTGAATGGTATAGACTTAAAATTACACGAATGGATTTCCGATAGCAATACAAGTAGGTACAGTCAGCAAAAAAACTTCTACTAAATTATTTTTTTATGGGAACTAATAGTTTCAGTGAGTTTCAGTAGTGTCAGTTCCGAAATTGCTGGAAGTGCCTGATAGACGGTGGCAAAATAATAAATATAAATAATTTAGTCTGCAATAAAACTTTTACTAAATATTTTAAGGTCAATTTACGTCACGTGACAACATTACGAAACACGTGGCATCATGAAGCCCTTTATCCGTAGAGAGGGGCAACATAAGTCAGTCAGCTCTGAAATAGCCGGAAGTGCCTAACAGACTGAGGCAAAGATGACACTCAAAAACGATTTCTTACGTCATATGACATTGCGACCAAAATTAATACAAAAGTTTCGTAATATAAGTGTCTTTAATATTAAATAAGACTGCCGAGCGTTTTTTAGCTGGAAGTCCTTTAAAAGTATCTATCTGTCTGTCTGTCCGTCCGTTCGCGGCTTTGCTCAGACACTATCAATGCTAGAAAGCTGTAAATTTGCATGAATATATATGTAAACTATGCCAACAAAACAGTACAATAAAAATTAAACAAAAAATTTTTTAGACTACCTACCAAAAAAAAATTTTTTTTAATTTTTATTCTACTGTTTTGGTGGCATAGTTTATTATGAAATTATACCAAAAGTAGAGCTTTCTAGCATTGATAGTCTCTGACTAAAGGCGCGGACGGACGGACAGACAGACAGACATGGCGAAATGAGTCGATAATCCTTGTTAATCGATCATAATTTGTTAAATTATTCACATTTAACATGATACGATTACGCTTTCCTTGCAGTTAAAATAACACTTTTAAAGGACTTCCGGCAAAATAACGCTTGGCAGACTTATTTATTGTCAAAGACACTAATATTATGAAACTTTTGTAATAATTTTGGTCGCGTGGTCATATGACGTAAAAAATCGTTTTTGGGGGTCATCTTTGCCAGTCTGTCAGGCACTTCCGGCTATTTCAGAGCTGACAGACTTATGTTGCCCCTCTCTACGGATAAAGGGCTTCATGATGCCACGTGTTTCGTAATGTTGTCACGTGACGTAAATTGACCTTAAAATATTTAGTAGAAGTTTTATTGCAGACTAAATTATTTATATTTATTATTTTGCCATCGTCTATCAGGCACTTCCAGCAGTTTCGGAACTGACACTACTGAAACTCACTGAAACTATTAGTTCCCGTAAAAAAATAATTTAGTAGAAGTTTTTTTGCTGACTGTACCTACTTGTATTGCTATCGGAAATCCATTCGTGTAATTTTAAGTCTATACCATTCACCGTTAAACAGTTCTCTCCTGTGGAGACAATTCTGACCTGGTGATGATCACCGGAATTTCACGACCAGATTCTTTGCCACCAATTTTATATTACAATGCCAAATTTCAACTCAATCCAACCACTGACAGTACTTAGATCCAATAACTATACTTGCGAGATTTGATTACAGACAACGGGACAGGTGAAATAACATAAAAGATTGTATTTTTTTTATTTTCTTACATACTAAATATACCGACCACGACGAATTAGTCGATAATCCTTGTTAATCGATCATAATTCGTTAAATTATTCTCATTTAACATGATACGGTTACATTTTCCTTGTAGTTAAAATTACACTTTTAAAGGACTTCCGGCTAAAAAACGCTTGGCAGACTTATATATTATTAAAGACACTAATATTACGAAACTTTTGTAATAATTTTGGTCACGATGTCATATGACGTAGGAAATCGTTTTTGGGGGTCACCTTTGTCGCAGTCTGTCAGGCACTTCCGGCTATTTCAGAACTGACAGACCTATGTTGCCCCTCTCTACGGATAAAGGGCTTCATGATGCCACGTGTTTCGTAATGATGTCACGTGACGTAAATTGACCTTAAAATTTTGACCGGAAGTGAAGGATTTTCTCAAACTTCCGGCTAATTTTAAGTGCGTTAGTTTTTTGATTCTAGCTCAGCACAACTTTCCCCACCTGTTGCCAGGCATCTTATGGTGATGTCATGTTACGTAGGTACCTGGGGGCTGGGCTCACGGACTAATACCGCATATACACGAACTTTACGAGCATGAGAAGTGAAAAATATTTTGTAGATTCGGTAATAGCATGGACGAAGTATAGTATTCATCCATGGTAATAGGTAGAAAAAAAGTTAAGTATGTATATGATGTTTCCCGCTCCAGTGGTGAGGGAAGCGTCTACGCGTCTACAGACTTTCAAATAGGTATGTAAAAAAAAACATGAAAATACTTAGTGTCAGCGTGTGTAGAGCTTGCGTAGAGTGTCAGATATAGTTCTTTAGATGCCCCAGGGAATCTTTGTAAACTACCGAAAGTATTCATCTACAGACAGGCATGGTGAGGGTGGCTATCCGGAACGGAAGGGTAGAAAATAAAAATAATATAAATTAAAAGCAAAAAAAAACTTTTTAAAAAAGCTTTCATTTAAAGCTCTAAAAAAAAGAAAATAGAATTTTCCTTTTAAATTTGAACTATAACTTACAACCTCATTATACACAACTTTTATTGTCATGACAGCTTGTCGCGCGATTTTCTTGTGTAAATAAACCTACTGATTGATTTATGTAAAAGCTGCTAAGTTTAAATTAATAAAATTTCAATTAATTAAATCACGGAATTAAATATTGATCATCGCGACAAGCTTATAAGTTGTGTATAATGAGGTTGTAAGTTCATAGTTACAATTTAAAAGCAAAATTGTATTTTCTTCTTTTTAGAGCGTTTAAATAAAAGCTTTTTTTAGTTTTTTTTAATTTTTTTTTTTTTTGATTTTAATTTATTTTCTACTTTTTATTTTTAGTCATCGCTGGCTAGGTTTCTTAGTTAATCAAAGTTAATCAATCGATGTTACATGCTTTACAAAATTTTCAAACTTGTATTTTTATTCTCAGCGAACCCTTTCATTGTAGGAAAGCACAAACTTCAATAGTGCGCCAAATTGGATTTAACGTGATATCACATTATTTTTTTCTAAATAGTTTCGGCAAACCCTTTCATTTGATACCCATGTATTGTAGAAGTGCATTAAAAATAACTATTCCGCCATCTTGGATGATCCGCCATATTGGATTTAGAATGACGTCACGTACCTTATCGTACATTGTCATACAAACTAAACGTGTATAATAACGACATACAAAAAAACCACTCCACTCCACAAGGACTCCAGTGCTTGCGTCAGAATAAATGGAACGTATACTGAATGGTTTAACATTCAGAAAGGTGTTAGACAGGGATGTGTAGCGTCTCCATGGCTGTTCAACCTATTCATGGATAAATTGTTTTTTACAGATCTAAAAGATAGTGATCGTGGACTGAGAATAAATGAGTTACCTATCAAATTACTTCTTTACGCCGATGATCAAGTATTACTTACATCGTCGGCTGAAGATTTGCAAGGGATGGTAACGATTATGAATGATGCTACGTAAAAAAGACGAAAGTTATGGTATTTGAAAAGGAAGAGAACGTAACGGAAGTGTGTGTCCGGATCGGTGACGAAAACTTAGAGCAAGTGAATGAATTTGTGTACCTGGGATCGATGTTTTCTAGGGATGGAAAGTGTGAAAGTGATATTGAAAGGAGAGTAAATGCTGGTAACATAGTAAATGGAGCGTTGCACACTTTTATGAATAGCCAGAAAATCTCCAAAAGAGCTCGTCTGGCTGTGCATAGAGGGGTGCTAGTACCAACACTCATGTATGGAAGTGAAAGTTGGGTGTGGCAGGAAAGGCATCAGAGTAGAATAAATGCGGTAGAAATATGTTAGATGTGAAATTGAGTGACAGAATCAGAAATAGTGCGATAAGGGAACGCTGTGGTGTAAATGAAGGTATAGGGCATGAAGATAAGGGCACGTGGAGAGAATGAGTGAAAACAGACTGACTAAGCAGATCTATAAGACGAGCGTGAATGGGAACGTGGGGAGAGGAAGACCTAGACGAACGTACCACGATCAAATCGGGGACATTCTGAAGAAAGGTCGGGTCAGGAGTACCTACTCTAAACCGACGTGCATGCATGAAAAGATTGATGAATGTAGAGGAAGCGAGAGTTGTTTGCCAGGATCGTAGCAAGTGGAAGGATGTAGTCTCTGCCTACCCCGTTGGGAAAGAGGCGTGATTTTATGTATGTATGTACCTATACAAAAAAAAAATATAACAAAAAATTTAACCGACTACAAGAAACCATGTAAATAATTTTTTACCAGTCTGAAAACGGTGCCTCAGCCAGCACGAGCCAGCAGGAGTGGACCATAATCGTCTACCTTACCTACAACTATACGAGTATCAATATACTCCTAGCCCAATGGCTTCAATCACTCCTGCTGGCTCGTGCTGAGGCACCAACTTTAGACTGGTAGAAAATTATTTACATGGATTTTTTTTAGTCGGTAAAATTTTTTGTTATAATTTTTTTTTTTCACGCTTTTTAGTGTAAAAGATCTAAGATACAATAGTTTAATTTCAACTGCCCGCCACTTTTTACGAAAAACTGCTCTTTCCGATGCAGAGACGTTCATTATTGAAAAGTCCTAGTGCTTCACAACCCACTCCATTTCTGGTGAAATGGAGCGGGTTGCATGCATTACGAGGAGCATAAATTGCTTAGCAACGATAAACCCGTAGTATTGTGTATATTTTCTATTGTACTTTGAGCTTTGTATGCTGTTTTGAATTAAAAATTCTATCTATCTATCAAAATTATGCGCGGTGGGTCGTGCGCTTTTGAACGATAAGAAAACTAGATGTTTTCTATCGCGTATAATTGTTATATCAGTGTATCGGAAATGGCGGTATTATCACTGTCTCGGTGGGTGCCTTGAAATAATTTTTGAAATTTATTTGCCTAATACTAGCTTGTACCCGCGACTTCATCCGCGTGTACTTTAGTTATCAGGCTATATATTTTATTTAATTAACCTCGATATTGTATGAAAAACATATATTGAAATATTACTTATTTTTTTCGTGATGGTTACGGAACCCTATTTCGGGCGTGTCTGACACACTCTTGGCCGATTTTCATTTTACAACTTTGTCGGCGTGACTGATACGAGTAAAGTACAATTCAATAGAATCTAACAATTTTCTACACATTTAACACACCCTAACGTGGGCACGCTTGATTATATATGTCCCTGTTGTTGCAATTATCATCTAAAAGGAATCAAAAAAGAATAATAGTCACATCACAAAGCCTTAGGCAGCCCGGTGTTCATATTAGAAGGCTGGAAGTGTCGACAGGATTGTAAGATTCTATTGAATTGGAGTATATGTATATTCGTGCTAATGCCGAGTTCACACGAGGGCAGAATAGCGGGGCAGAACAGTAGGCAGCATAGTACTGCTACAATTTGAACGCACACGTCGAGACAAAACAGTACAATTCTGTCTCGGCGTGTGCGTTCAGATTGTAGCAGTACTGTGCTGCCTACTGTCCTGCCCGACTGTGCTGCCCTCGTGTGAAATCGGCATAAATTACAGCTCTGAGCTTAGCCGCGGACAGACAGACGTCAAAGTTGAGTTTAAACTTGCAAGAAAAATCGAACAAGTTGCATTACTTTGCGAGACCGTAAAAAGAACGAGTTTGTAGTGGTCAATCGAGCGCCGCAATGGAAAGCAACTTGCGCGATTTTTCTTGACTAAGGAACCCTAAAAAGTAGTAGTTTTCTCACCCACAAACGATACGATGCATAGTAACGGTCGAATGGTGAAGTCTGAACTTAGGATCTTTCGTAGTGTCCGTGGGCCCTATTATATTGGTGTGCTTTACTTACGACCGAGGAGGCGAGCAACTGCACATTAGCCTCAGGCTCGATGGCCACGCCTATCTGCGCACTGTGGCAGATCGACTGCTGGCCCAGCGCGCTGCTGAACTGGTTCTCTGCTGGAAAACAACCATGCATCGTTATCGTCAACGGCACGTTTTTACGCCAGATGTTAATTATTATTGATTTAACTTTTAGATCACTCATTAAGAGCGCGCATACATTTCGTCCCAACTCGTCACTTGCGCGATCTCCTGCTCGCGCGGTGTGATTCGCCCGCACACTACCACGGTTTGATGTGTGCGTGCGATGTGGCGCTGGCGACACAACTTGATCATTGTACATTTACCACCGTAGTAAACTTAAGTTTTGTTGTCATATAAATATTTTAATTTTTTAACAAAATAATGTATTTTGTTTCAAGTTCTTTTTTATCTTGCCCTGTTAGTACGTTAGTTAATTAGTAAGTACTTATGGATTACATTTTGGAAGCTAAACTTGACTAAATGTGCGTTTAATTTTTTTAGATTGAGTGAGAATTTTACATACCTGTGTAAATCAGAATAGATGACAATGCAATATTGTTATGATGACTCTGATCTGATGAAAAAGCTGGAAGGTGGCCATAGGAACTCTGTAATAAATCCCTATAACCACATCGACTTTGGGTTCGTTTGATTCGTCTCGAAATGTACTTTGGCCCTAGATGTTAACAATGGATAATAATGTACAGTCAGTAAAAAAAGTTAGTAATAAAAAATTAATTTTTCAGTGCGCACAAAACATTTACTTAGTTTCAATGTTTCGCGCACATAATGATGGTATATTGTGTGAGGGCACGCAGTACTTAGTAAATAGCTAAATATCTCATCATCATTGCTCATAATGCTACCAGATGTTAGACTCACAACACACACACAACAGCAACACAACATCCACGTTGTCTAACATCTGGTAGCATGGTGTACGGTTGTGTTGCTCTGAAGATGAGCTCTTGTTGAGTTCGAAACGGGTTGATGTAGTGTGGTGACGGTAATAGATGGTTTCGTGTGATTTATGTGTGTTCTTACAGTGTGGAGGTGGAGGAACTGCATGAACACGCATATCTTACATAAACTTAGCTATCGTAAGGTCGCGGATGAGCAAAGAAATTATTTTAGTTCATCATTGCCCATATTTTCATATCAATATTTAAGACAACAAATACAGGAGTTGTCAAATACCGTTTTCGTTATTACGTCAAAAAAAAAACGTTTGTTGTATGGGAGCCCTCCTTAAGTATTTATTTTATTGTTTTTAATATTTGTTGTTATAGCGATAACAGAAATACATCATGTGTGAAAATTTCAACCGTCTAGCTATCACGGTTCATGAGATACCTACAGCCTAGTGACAGTCAAGGACAATGGAGTCTTAGTAGTAGGGTCCTGTTTTTATCGTGTCAGTACTTAATCGCGAAAAACTTTTTCACGAAAACTTTATCAAGAATATGTCATTACTTTTGGAATCAAGATGGCGGATGACATTTCAAGGCCGGGAATCGACATGAATGTCATTTTAGACTAATTTGGCAGCCTTAAATGGGAATTTGACAATATATTTTGGATATAGGATGGCCGATGACATATCGAACCAATAAAATGCCATAGGTGTCATTTTGGACTAATTTGGCAGCGCTAAATGTGAATCTGTCATTATTTTTTGGATCCAAGATGGCGGATGACATTTCGAGGAAAGAAAATGTCATGGGTGTCGTTTTTGACTAATTTGTCAGCGCTAAATGCGAATCTGTCATATTTTTTTGGATCCAAGATGGCGGATGACATTTTGTGGCAGAAAAACGATATGGGTGCCGTTTTTGACTAATTTAGCAGCGTTCAGCGTAAATCTAACATCATTTTTTGTTCCAAGATGGCGGATGACATTTCAATTTCAAGGTCGGAAATTGTCATGGATGTTGTTTTCGACTAATCTAACACTATTTTTAGGATCCAAGATGTTCATTCCACTATCTCGGATCTAAAAAATTAATGTCTAAACGCATTTATCGCTGCCAACTTAGTAAAACGACATCCATAACGCTTTTCTGCCATGAAATATTATCCGCCATCTTGGATCCAAAAAATAATGACGGATTCGTATTTAGCGCTGCAAAATTAGTCGGAAACGACATCAATGACGATTTCCGGTCTTGAAATATCATCCGCCATCTTGGAACAAAAAAATAATGTTAAGTAGGTATATTTACTCTGAACGCTGCTAAATTAGTCGAAAACGATACCCATGACCTTTTTCTCACTCGAAATGTCATCCGCCATCTTGAATCCTAAAAATAATGTCAGATTCACATTTAACGCTGCCAAATTAGACGAAAACGACATCCATGACTATTTCCATCCGTGAAATGTCATCCGCCATCTTGGAACAAAAAATAATGTTAGATTTATGCTGAACGCTGCTAAATTAGTCAAAAACGGCATCCATAACGTTTTTCTGGCATGAAATGTCATCCGCCATCTTACCACTCACATCTTTCACTTACATCTTTTAACTTTAACAGTGGACAGTGATCACAAAATTCTATATTGCTCTCGTGTCTGACATTTTTTAATGCGCAAGTTGTTTCCACGTGGTTTCTGGAATTTTACTATCAAGTTGCAAAAACTACAATCACCGTACAACGTCCCTCTCAAAGAGAGTACTTTGACACTGGCGAAATTGTCCTATTAAATAAGACAGAAAGCCATATTTTACAAGAGAAGAAGAAGAAGAAATTAGTCGGAAACGACATCCATGACGATTTCCGGTCTTGAAATGTCATCCGCCATCTTGGAGCAAAAAATAATGTTATATTTACGTCGAACGCAGCTAAATTAGTCAAAAACGACACCCATATCGTTTTCCTGCCACGAAAGTCATCCGCCATCTTGGATCCAAAAAATAATGACATTCGCATTTAGCGCTGCCAAATTAGTCGAAAACAACATCCATGACGATTTCCGGACTTGAAATGTCATCCAGCATCTTGGAACAAAAAATAGTGTTAAATTTATATTTTCGTTTATTGCCCATATCTGAAATTAAGTATAAGATTTTTACTGTACAACTAGCTTTTATTTACTTTATATACTAACTCACTATCATGCTAACATGTATACAACAGGGCAAGTTAAATGAAAACTTTAACAACTTTTAGTTACCTACCTAGATTTAAAAATTAAAAGACAATATTTTTTTGCTGACTGTACCTTTGTCCCTTTGTTACCACTTAGAACCAAAGTACTCCTCAAGAAAAATCTAATGAGCCCAAGCTCGATAGGGTTATGTCGTTTTATTACAGAGTTCTTATGGTCACCTTCCACCTCCATCATCAGATCAGCTTCATGTCATAGTAATATTACATTGTCATTTAATTCACACATCCATGCAAAGTTTCAGCTCAATCGAAAATCGAGAAGTGGGCCAAATTTAGCTACCAAAGTTTGACCAATAGGTGCTTAAACACTAACATAAGTACATATAATACTAATAAGGCAAGTTATACAAAATGCTTGTGAAATGTAAAATTTATATACCCGTATAAGTTTGAGTGAAAATTGCAAAAAATTAAAACATTTAATTTTAACAGGTAAAATTACTTTCAAGTATCAAGCAATTGCGGATGCGCTATAACTATCGAATGTTTACAGTAATGGTTGGTTAAGGTTGTTAACCTTGCGGAGAGCGCAGAGCGATACGTCCGTTCCTTGGGAGAGCCCGGCGCTTTCTGAATCGTAACTATTGACGCGCGGGGTTAAATAATCGATTTCGGACCGAAGTTTAGAAAATTGTCAAAATTAAATGAGCTATTATTAAGCGCTGAAAAAAATATTACAGACTAAACATTACCTGTAGATATATAATAAAATTGTTTTATTGGTAAATACATTCTAATAAATGAGAAAAAAAAATATTAAATAGACCGATTTAGACATTTTGTAAAATGGTATTTGAATAATAATAGCTTATATTTTGATACATATGACATCACTATGCATTAAAAGACTATATGTTCTATTATAAAATATTAAATTTACATCGTCTGTGGTGGGTTATAATGGCATTATTTCGCATGAAAGTCAGCTCTGACGCGTATTTTCGGAAAACCTCACCTACGAAATAATTTGGTAAAAAAAAATCGCTGATGGAAACAAAATAAAATTACCGCTATGCATCATAGTAAGAGTTTGTCCATACGTTACATTAGTTTTTTCTGAAAAAATGTAAGCATTTAGACATTAATAAGGCGTTTGAAAAACCTCAAAATCACCGAATGGCCAACTTTTTGTATGCACGCTCTTAAGGTGCCCATTGAAATGTCGACAAACTATTTATCGAATTCATTACCTACATCGAAAACAATTCATAGAATATTCAATACTAATATTTTCTCTTGGAGTAATTTCACTTCATCGACTATTCATTACATATTAAAACAATTTTTAGAACAACAGTACAAGGATTATTATTTGTTTAAAAATACATTTCATCAACTATTCATGAGCAAGAACAACTAAATAACGCTGGTTATTTCTTCGACGTATTATAAAAAAATAGGTTAGGATCGGTTAGAACTGTGACCCTAAAAAAATAAATCGCTGCCAGAAAAGCAAGTTAGGTTAGGTTAGAACTGCGACCCGAACAAAAATAAATCGCTGCCAAAAAAGTAGGTTAGGTTAGAACTGCGACCGCATCAAAAATAAATCGCTACCAGTAAATTAGGTTAGGATAGAACTGCGACCCCGATAAAAAGGAATCGCTACCAGGAAAGTACGTTAAGTTCGGTTAGAACTGCGACCCCAGCAAAATAAATCGTGTAAATAAATACATTTCATTCAAAAAGTGTGAAATAATAGAATACGAAATTAAATACTACTATTTAGGTACATATATTATTTTTTCTTCCTATTATTTCACGTGTATTTAATTGAATAAAGGTTTCCAGAAATTAAACATAAATAATTTAAAAATACTTATTTAATAATTTGAGGTAATGTGGAGGTAATAAATACTCGATAAATTGAAAAAATTGGTAACGTTGACTTTTAACTGATTGATATTCGATTAAAAGTTTGTCGACATTTCAAGGGTGAACTAAACCCATTCGTTTATATTTATTAATACAGTTAGTAGATAAACCATAACCATATTGGATTGTTTGTTTGTCCGTCTTTTACGTCGAAACGGAGCTACGGATCGACGGATGACGTGATTTTTGGCATAGAGATAAATACGAGAGAGAGTTCCCGAGTCATGGCAAAATAGGTGCAATAAGTCGTCGAGTTACCTATACTTCTTTTTTTATTTTGTCTGGGGAAAATTTCTTATGGGTGCCACCAGCCCGAGCAGGCCTATACCTAATCTATCTGAATTCACTATTTCTGTACTCACCCTATTGTCGCTACATCACAAGAGTCGGTGAGTGTATTAAATAGACAACAAGGCCTCCGGTCTTACTGAGTCTATTTATTTTTGTTCTCCTTTATCGTTAATTCTGTGCTCCCTCCCTATAGTATGAACCTGGAATAAACCTTACCAGATAACTCATGTAGCTTCTTCAGGTTAGATATCTTGAATATGGCCGACGGCTTTGAATTAGAAATGTGTCCGAGTAGCTGCCAGTTGGGCGGCGCGGTGGGGTCCGGCCAGCTCCAGTAGACCATGCCCGCAGCGCCGGCTGGCAGCGGCGCCGCCCCGGTCAGGAACACCACCACGTAGTTGATGGAGTCCGCCTCCGGTATGGTCAGGAGGCACTGCGTGTCTGATACTGGGGTAAAGTCAGTTTGTACCTGTAAATGTAAGTAAATAACTATCAATTAACATCTTCATCCAGTCATCCATCAGTCATCCAGTCGTTTAAACTCTCATGGGATATGATTTCGCGGGATGGAATGGGTCCCGTAGCCAAATGGGAAAAAGCGGAAACCTTATGGATTCGTCATGTCTGTCTGTCTGTCTGTCCGTATGTCACAGCCACTTTTTTCCGAAACTATAAGAACTAAGTATACTGTTTTCTAGAAAGCATTTTAGAAAGAATAATTCTTTGGCATTTGCTCAGCAGTGGGTGGGACACCTAACAAGCCAAAAAATAAATCACATGTTACATTTTAATTAGTATCTAATCTAGTTTTTAAGTGATTCATTTAGAAAACCGGCCAAAAGCGTGTCGAACACGCCCGAAAAAGGGTTCCGTAGCCATTACGAAAAAATGAAGTAATATTTTTCTAAGGATTTCGCATTTTCTACGGAATATTCCAAGTTAAGGTTCTCAAGGAAACTTAACCGTTATAGTTTTCCTTGTAAGTTTGAAATATACAATCATCCTGAATTTTTTCAAATTTTTCCACCCGCTGGTTTAGATTTTAGACGTAGGGGGGGACGACGACGACGACGCTCAATTTTAAATAAAAACTTGCACTTTAAAGTTGAATGTTTTAATACCTATAAGTCGATGAAACGATACCCCACACTATACAAGGTTGGATGAAAAAAAAATTAACAAAAAAGTAAAACCGACTCCAAAAAAATAACAAAAAATGGAACCGACTACAAAACCGTTGAAAATATTTTTCTAGGTACCTACTAGCTCGAAGTCGGTGACTCAGCACGACCCAGCAGGAGTGATTGAAACCCATTGTCCTACAGGTGAAATATTGGCTAGTCGGTTCCATTTTTTATTATTTATTTTTTTGGAGTCGGTTTTACTTTTTGGTTAATTTTTTTTGTACTTTTTAGTGATTCGTAGCCAAAGTGCATCTCACAACGATTCCATTAAGCGCAAACACGATTAAGTTACGTTGTTTTATAATAGACTTCCGTTGCCTACCGTCTGGCTTCAGCATCAGATCAGTTCGAAAGAATCATTAACTTAAAGGTTCTTCTTACTCGCTTATTTAGGTAAGTTAATCATGATCGTTTATAGACGAGCGAGCATTACGCCGCCGTTTTGATAGCCTACAGTGCTGCCTTTTGTTCCGAACATACCTCGCCAACTCGAGTGTAAGTGTTATCACTTTGTCAGAAAATTAAAATAAAATAATCAAGCTAAACGTTTAGAAATGTTATTTATTAAGCGACTTCTAAAAACTTCTTTTAGTAATGTAAAAAAAAGATACCTGAGTTCTATTATTTTGTTTATTTCGACATTCGGCCACGCAACAGCTATTAATATTACAATTCGCTGTTGTTAGTTGTTACAAACGGTGCAGTGCAGTGTACTAGCAGATGTAGTAAATAATGTTTTGCCAACGTATTTTGTCGGAAAAGTTCGTAATTATGTTGCTTTCTCAACTAGCTTACTGAAGTTTACTGAAGCTAATTGAGAAAGCAAGATAAATACGAACTTATCCGACAAAATACGACGGAAAAACA
Source organism: Choristoneura rosaceana (assembly GCA_037349165.1). Taxonomy (NCBI): domain Eukaryota; kingdom Metazoa; phylum Arthropoda; class Insecta; order Lepidoptera; family Tortricidae; genus Choristoneura; species Choristoneura rosaceana. The sequence continues at coordinate 2,958,773 of JAZBNJ010000006.1, read as the reverse complement.
TTATTTAATAGATCTGTACTGATCTCACAAGCAATAACCTCGACAACTGGAGATTGTCTAAGCAGTAGGGGCTGCCGTGCCGCGCGCAAGCTAGCACACGCGTGATGCGACACTTGCTTTGAATGTTTCGATCCTTACCTACTTACTTAGCTTGCGCGCGGCACGGCAGCCCCTACTGCTTAGACAATCTCCAGTTGTCGAGCGTTGTAGGTGTTTATCGCTGTAGGTATGGACGAGTGACGGATGCCTGCTCGACGTCTATCCACTAAATCAGTGTTTTTTAACTTGTGGGTCGCGATCCTATGGGCATAGTAAAATAGATTATAGGTTCACTAGGAACAAAAGTACACCGCGCGGCTAATGTGTGCGCGCTGGTTGGCGCCGGTACGTAACGTACGCACCCGCCGCACTAGTTAATAGTCGATAAACTATAATTTACCTATACTTATGTAAATACGGATGGCTGAATCAAATACACAATATACATATAGGCACTGAATATATAATAGTACGCTCCGCCCCGCCCCGGTTCGAGTTACCCCACCTCTCAAGCACAGATTGCAGGAAAACCGCAGGAAAACAGTCTGGAGCGCAACGCAACGCAACTCAACGCAACTCGGCTACGCCTCGTCCTTCAAAACCATACTCATCCACGAAGTGACTTTTCCCGCCCTCTGCAGTAATATACTATTAAACAACCGTCCACTGAACTGAACAGTTATAATAACTATTTTTTGTTGCGCCATTATTGCACAAAAAAGTTCACAGACGCGTGTCTCGCTCTCCTCCCTACCGAGCCGAGATATCGTGTCCGTGATTAGTGTCTATGTGTGCGTTCCTCGAGAGCACTTGGTATGGAGATTGACTTCTGAACTATCTGTGTTTTGTGGTCGGAGTGTGCATACTTATTATATTTTACTGTGCTATGGGGGGTCAGACATTATGTAAATGGACTGAAAAAAGCTTTTAAACCATTTTAATAATTATTTTCCAGACAATATCCCACTTTTACAAGCTTTTATTTAACTTGCGATGTGACGCAGGAAATGAAGCAAGTTGTTGTATGGAGACCCAAACATTAATTCCTCAGTTGATGAAATTTTGTTTGGTTATTGTATAGTATGAGCCGAAACTAAAATATAAACATCAAAAAAAAAGCACTTCTAAGTTAGGTAAAACTACAAATCTATTTATATATGGTACTGAGTAATTCCTCTGTCCAAAATTATTTTACCAAATAATTAATTCGTATCACTATGTGATACTAGAAAAAAATCTAAAACTTTTGTCAAACATGAGAATATTTTTTTCTTCTTATATGATCTTAGAATGTAATTTGGCGTAGTGAGTAAGAAAACCCAAAAAAAAAAATGCAAGCGAGTATAAAGGCAATTTCTGAAAATAGTATAGTTACATGGTAATTTTTTTAGATTTTCATTTTGTAAGTATAAAACGACAATAAAATGGCATTCAAGTGAAAAAAATTGACAGAGCAATTTTCCAGTTCAAAACACGCCAAAAAAAATATTTTTTTTTAATGAGATTTTATTTATAAACAAACAAACAATACAATACAATGATTAACAAAAATGAATTAAAAAAAAGAACTAAAACTAATTTACTCTAAACCTAAAAATCTATATTTACAAATTTCGCCCAAGTCGTTGCTACTGGGCAGGGTGCCCATAAGGCTGGCTGCGTTTCCTCGTTGTATGGCAATGCCAATACGTTGGCCGAGGAAAGAGCCAGCCCTATGGTCACCAGTGGAACGAGCAAGCTTCTTTTTCAAAAATTTAATAATATTAATATTTTTTAATATTGGTATTTCTGCTGGGATATTTTTTTGATATTTCATATATTGTTGCAATATGTCCGATGAATATGTCCGGTGAAGAAAGTTTGAATGGAGCATTTTTCCGTAGCATTTCGCCTGCATTCCGGAGTATTTGACCTTTGCCCAGCAGTGGGACGTATATAGGCTGGGATGATGATGATGATGATTTTTCCGTAAAAATATATTAACGATTTAAGACTAGGTCTTTACTTAAATCTTATTATTATTATTCTTTGGATATTTATACAATACTCTTTATTTATTGATACTTTATCATACTGTAAAGTTTTTTCGGGCTGAGGAATTACTGTTGGGGTCCACTACCTTTATTTCCTCCACTAATGTGTATGTACCAATGTGTGGGTCAAATCTTGCTAATTGAATTTAACCACTTCCAGTGGATTGACTTGAAATTTTGCATACTTATGTAAATCTGATGAAACTACAATAATCTGATAGTGAGATTCGGGTAGTCCAACTAGGATTGTCTGGGAAGGCCGGAACTCTCCAACGGTTAATGGCAATAACTTGAAATTTGGCACAGAAATGTAATTTAAATGACGATAAAAGTACAATCAACAAAAAGTACAGTCAGCAAAAAAGCTTGTTAAAAATAAAAAAAATATGAAATACTTTATTCTTATTACTAAAAATAAATTGACTCGGTACATGTATAAAAGCTAGTAAAAAATGTATATTATCACGAAATTAGTCATTAAAATGTTCCAAAAGCAATTTTTTCAGTCCATTTACATGATATTTTAAGGGATGGGGTATATAAAAATGGACCACATTCAGAATCATAATTTGCAAGCTTTTCCGAGTTCTGGTTTTCAGTTATTTAATTAACACCTTGTATAGACAAATATCTAATTATAGACTATCTATCTATAGCATTAATAATTGAATTAGCACCTCAATTTTGAAAACATAGCAGATAAAACTTAGGTGATAAAATGATTCATAAAAATATACTGAGCGGCAAAAAATCTGGCCCACAAATGTATGCAGTTATAGGTCATTTTGTATGGTGTGGGCCAGATTTTTTGCCGCTCAGTATATCTCAACAAGGATCATATACTATACAAGCTTTTAGTTAATGTGCAATTTATTTATCTATGACATGAATGTGTGGGTCAAATCTTGCGAGCTAATTTGACCCACTTCCAGTGGTGGGATTGACTTAAAATTTGGCATACTTCTCTGGTGACAATACAATAAACTAGTAGTGACATCCTGGTGGGCCCGCCAAGATCATCTGTGCAGGCCGGAACTCCTCAACTGTTAATGGCATTTACTTACTTGACATTTGGTACAAAAATGTAAATTGGATGACAATGCAAGTACTGTCAACAAAAAGTACAGTCAGCAAAAAGCTTGTATTAAAGAATAGTTTAGTGAAAATTTAAACAAAAAACTTTATTTTATGGCCTATTCCGGTAGTTAAATAAACAACGTACCTAAACTGTCTGACAAAAATCTGACGCGTCTAAAACAAAATTTATTATTTTATAATTTGAAAATCGAAATTAACGGCATATTGACATGTTTTGGTGGAATGCAGTCGTAATTGTTTATTTATTTTTTGTTAGGGTGTTCATAACCTACATTCATATTATATATTAATTTTAACAAAAAATAAATGTCACTTCTTAAAAAACCCGGCGATTGCCTTTTGGTTAAAAACACAGTCAGAGTGAAATTCAAACAAAGTATTGCCTTACCAACCGCCCAGACACTATTATTCCGAATATATTTGCCATTCTAATACAGATTTCAGTGAATCTTCAGATATCTTATAGATCAGAGTTAAATGAAAATAACAATAAACTGAACTTCGTGTAGTTTCTAGAACACAGTCGTGGTCGGTCGCGTACAACTTTCAACAACTTCCTAGGCTGAGCTGCAAGGCTACCACGAAATTCCAAAATCGAAGTTCGTATCGTACCGTCTCGCCTACGCTTAGGTCATTTAAAAGAGTATGAGTGAGAGAGACGGCACGATACGAACTTCAAATTTCGTGTTTCGGAGTAGCCCTTCTGATTGCAGATAAAGGGTGACAGTCTTTACCGGCCCGGCTAACACTGACATGTAAATACCGGTCCTGTTTTTCGTGTACTCGCCCCCATGGAAGCTCCTGTCAGTTTGTATGGGCGTGTACACAAAAAACAGGGCTGGTATTTACATGTCGGTATCTACATGCCGGTAACGCATTACACCCCAGATAAAACGAAACATACATATAAAACGTGACGCCACGCCACGCCACGTTGTCGGACGAATATTTCTATCTGCCTGCACCTGCTGGGCTACTACGAAACACGAAACTCGAAGTTCGTGTCTTGCGATCCCTCTGACACTTATACTGTTTAACACGAGAACGTCGGGGACGGTACGATACAAACTTCGCGTTTCATAGTAGCACCTCAAGGCCTACACCACGAAATGAAAAATTCGAACTTCGTATCTTGTCGTCCCGCTTACGCTTATATTGTTTAATTATGATAGTGAAAGAGCAATAATAAATCCGACGACATTTATTTTTCAAGTAACAAACGTTGCTAGGTAACAATAGAGACGTCTCTTAACACGTGTCGATATTAAAAAAAATATCACGGCATTTGCTGCAAAATGAGTACAAAATAAACGCAACCATTCGACAGTTAAATTCCGTTCGATATTTCATTTCAACGCTTTACTTACGCTCCTGCAGAGCTACTATGAAACTCAAAACTCGAATGCTCAAAGTTCGTGTCGTGCGGTCCATCTGAAGGGCTACTCCGAAACACAACGTTCGAAGTCCGTGTCGTGCGGTCTCTCTTACACTTATACTATTTAATACGAGAGTGAGAGGGATCGCACGACACGAACTTCGAACGTGTGTTTCGGAGTAGCCCTTCTGACACTTATTCCATAGTGCTTATACTGTTCAATACGAGAGCGAGAGGAACGGTACGTTGGACTGGAAATACCTACAAAATACGCGTGCATACCTAAACATGCCACATAAAATGGCGCTCAAGGGTTGTGCTATCGATTTCAAAACCAAAATATTTGATATCGATATTCGAATTATTGGCGGCTAATATTTTGAATAGCAATGGTATCAATATTTTTTCTTTTTGGAAAAATGAATTTGAAATTCACTTTGTTCATAATTACTTTGACTGCATGTAGGTACAAGGAGATTGGTAATGTAGGCTGCTGATAGATAACTAATACGATACAAGTGAAAAAATATGTAACAGAACGTGCAAAAGAGCTATGCTTGTTTCAGGAACTTGCATGAATTAAGTGGTGTGCGATAACCTTGTGCTGACTAAATGAAACAACAACAACAACGTATAAAATGCCCTTTATTTTCAAAACAACGAAAATAATACAACTTATTTATATTTATACATAAATCGACAATTAACTCATGTTAACAATCTAATGACAGGTTTATAGAAAAACATTTGTATTTCAATGCATACAAATTACTGGACTAATGATATTAATCACTATTGATTTATTAAACACAAAATATTGATATAAATTTTACCATATCATGAGCCGGAGCTAGAAGTTCTCTTTTCTGACGCATCAAAAGAACCGCTGTAACCTGAAAATTATTATGCTTGTTTTATTTTGCTCTATTCATTTCAGACAGTATGTTAAACTAATTATCTATAGTTATGTAGTACCATTTGGTATGACACATCCCAATTTTATTTTGCTGGTGTGATTGGTGTTTCTCTTGATTTTGATAGCTAAATTGAAAAGACAAACCGAAACATAGATGCACAGAAAAACCAGAAAAATAAGACCAACACTGGGAATCGAACCCAGGTCCTCGGCATTCCGTGCCGCGTGCTATACCCCTACACCACTGCTGGTCAGCGGCACAGACACGAATTTCCCTATGCATCACATATCTCAGCTTGTTTTTTGAGAGTTAGACAATATAGATGGCGCTAGGTAACTGCTCAAGTTACAAAGTAAAGTAAAAACAAGCTGAGATATGTGATGTATAGGGAAATTCGTCTGTGCCGCTGACCAGCAGTGGTGTAGGGGTATAGCACGCGGCACGGAATGCCGAGGACCTGGGTTCGATTCCCAGTGTTGGTCTTATTTTTCTGGTTTTTCTGTGCATCTATGTTTCGGTTTGTATTTTCAATTTAGGTTTCACGGGATGACCGTAAAAGTAAAAATTTGGAATTGAAATAAAAAATACAAAAAGATTCCAAAAAACCAATCATAATTTGATAGCTAAAAAAAAGTATAAATTAGTGGCACCAAATTAAAGTATTATATCGCTTGTCCGAGATAGAGTTGGGCACTTTTGCGCCCCAGTCAATTTGCGGGCAAGGGGCTTTTTGACTCTACTTAAAGGCCTTACAAAACAAGTAATTCAATTTGATTGTTTTCAGAGCAATATTTACCGTATTAAACAACGAGGGTAGAGCGTTATCCAGCAATCTAACAATGTCTAAATTTTTGATGAACTGTGTCTCTTCAAAATGCAACGAACAGATGAACATTTCCTTAATGCCGTGGATTAATATTATCTACGCATAATAACGCATCATTTCTAGGGAACCTGTAAAATATAACAGCCATCAGTCAAAAACCATGGACGTTAATTACATTTATTTCAGTTCTACTTATGTCGATATACAGCACAACACTAAAGATTGATATTACTAAATTAAATGGAACCAAAAATACAACGATAAATGGCGAAAAATCTGTATATCTTTGATGGTAACGATAAAGGCATACGAAAATTAATTAGCAGTGATTAAATATTACCATGAAATGGCACTATTTCAAGAAAAAACGGGTACTAACCTATGATAAGTCAAATTCGTTTGATTTCTCGTTTTCCGAGAACACCATTTTATGGAACATGAAGTCGGTTAAAAAAGGCATGTTGCGTTTGTATCGCTTAATGTCCACAACATAAAACCGAATGTAAAAATATTTTAATTTTGCTAAAAATTGCCAAAAACTCCGTAGTATTCGTTCACTTGACAGATCACGTACCACAAATACGCTGTAGACTAAAATGTCGGACGCCATTTAAAAAAAAAAAAAAAAAAAAAAAAAAAAAAAAAAAAAAAAAAAAAAAAAAAAAAAAAAAATGTCGGATGGCAGCCGGAAATGTCATCTGCTCGTAGTGATAAGCCATTGCCGAATGTATAGAACTGAAGGCTACTCCGAAACACAACGTTCGAAGTTCGTGTCGTGCGGTTCCTCTCACACTTATACTATTTAATATGAGAGCGAGAGGGATCGCACGACACGAACTTCGAACGTTGTGTTTCGGAGTAGCCCTTCTGTCTTGTTTCGTTCGTTCCCTATTTCGATGTTCGTTCCATTCAGCATTCGATGATAATCTGTCATTCATTTATTTTCAATTTTCATTACTCACTCACTCCACTCAACCAACCAAGTTGTTTAGTTTAGTCACTAGTCAGATCAGATAGATCAGAGTGTTTGGTTCTGGTTAGATTTTAGGTAGTATTGGACATCATGCTAATTAATGTAGTATAACTGTTTATACGGGTTTAATAATTAAAATCGATATTAAAAGTGAGCTGATGTGCAATAGTTGTTTTGTTATAAAGTGTCCGACGTGCTGAAATCGATGGCGTGATTTTTAATAATAAAATAAACTAGCAAATAAAAGATCGGCACAACTTGACATGACAATTTGTAATAACGTTTCCTTGACACACAGAAAAGTAAAAAGACAAACCATAGACAAACTTAAATCGACTGAAACCTATTTGCACAATAAAATAATCTAACACTCCTCCTCGATTATAAATGTAATGATTTTAATCTGAACATTTATAATCGCATTATAACGTCTGCAAAATAAATAACATTAAATGTATAGCATTCGCTAAAGCAATAAAACTGTAAAAGAAATAGTGTCTATCATTAGTACATTAATTATACTAGCTCCTCCTTAATTTTGGAACTCATATTCTTATAAAAGTAATAAGAAATATTAAATATTATATTAACTAGTTTACAGACAATAAATTCCTATTATGAGTGAACTTGTCTACAGACAATATCTTAGTAAACATATCAGCTGCATTATTATATGAGTCGACATGATACAAGGCAATGGTTTTATTTCTAATTAAGTCTTTGACAAAGTGATATTTAATGTCAATGTGCTTTGCACGTTTGCTATTTTCATAGCTATTTGACATGGCAATAGCGCCCATGTTGTCTACATAAACTATTGGTATCAAACACTCACCAAAGTCTCTCGCTAGTCCTTTAATATTTATTACCTCACTGCATGTAGTCGCCAGTGCTATATATTCTGCTTCGGCTGTAGAAAGCGCGACGCTATTCTGCTTCCGTGAAAACCATCCAATGACATTTCCACAATACATTATCACACATCCACTCATACTTTTTCTGTCTATCTTCTGACTTGCCCAATCGGCATCTGAGTAGGCTTCGATAGTACAACTGTCACTATCCTTCTTGTAGTTTAGTCCATATTCTTTGGTTTGTTTCAAATATCTCAGAATCCTTTTCGCTTGTTTCCAACATTCAATATTCGGTTTATCTAAAAATTTACTTAAGTAGGATACTGCATAACTAATATCCGGCCTAGTCACTGTTGCTAAAAACATTAAGCTTCCAATTATTTCTCTGTATGGAACATCTATTACTTCAGTAGTTTCTGTTATTTGTATATCCTTTTCCATAGGTGTCTTAACTCCGTTGCATTCAGTCATATTAAATTTCTCTAACATTTTTTCTATTTGTTTGCTTTGATTTATTTTCATTCCATTTTCATCTCTTGTAATTTCCATTCCAAGAAATTTGTTAATCATTCCCAAGTCTTTTGCATTAAATTCTTGAAATAACATCATCTTTACTTTCTTTATTTCTTTCTCTTCTCCTGTCAACAGTATGTCATCGACAAATACTAAAAACCATACTTTGCTGTTATAGTATAAGCAAAAATCATGTTGAGACCTTTTTAGTCCCACGTTATTTATTAAGAAATCATTAAGCCTTTCATTCCAGCATTTTGGACTTTCTTTTAATCCATATAAGCTTCTTCTTAACTTCAATATTTTATTTTTCTCAACCTTTACTCCTTTCGGTACTTTTATGTATACTTCGTTTTCCAATACTCCATTCAAAAAGGCTGTAGGTATATCTAATTGACAGATACCATAATTCTTTCTTACTGCGTGTGCTAAGAACATTCTAATTGTATTTGTCCTTGCTACCGGTGAATAATTGTTTCCGAAATAGCTCTCCTTTTGCTGGAAACCTTTTGCTACTAATCTAGCCTTCTTTAATCCATTTTCTTTAGTCTTAAATACCCATTTCGTATCAATTGGCTTTTTGCCTTTAGCTTCTACTACTTCCCAAGTTTGTAATTTTTCTAGTGAATCAATTTCTTTTTGAATTGCTTCTTCCCATTCTTTGTCTTTAATCGCTTCTTCATAAATTACAGGATCTTCTGAACTTATCAAACAGTATGCCATGTAAACTTCATAGTCATTCAAATGTTTTGGTTTATTTATTTTTCTTCCTGACCTTGTATTATCAATCATATCATTCGAACATAAATGAAATATATCTTCTTCTCTATTTTCTTCCTCATTACATCTGTTTATATTTTCGTTATTAATATTTTCATTTTCATTCTCATGTACTGATGCTTTTCTATTATTTATTTCGACTTCTTCTTCTTCTTCATCATCATCATTGCTTATATAAGGTAAGTACTTAGTCTGTTTTGCTTCTGTTTTTTCATTTTTGTATACAATTTCGTTTTCATTAAATTTTACATCTGTAGATATAATTATTTTATTCGCTGTTGGATCATATAGTCTATATCCCGAGCCAGAGTATCCAACCATTATTAACTTCTTAGCTCTTGGCTCTAACTTTCTTGGTTTAGGTAATGTGACAGCCCATGCTTGACTGCCAAAAACTCTCAGTTTTGACAAGTTATTATGACCATGCCATAACATTAATGGTGTTTTACCATCTAATGCTGCAGTCGGACTTCTATTTATCTCATATGCAGATGTCATCACTGCTTCGCTCCATAATTCTTTCGGTAATTTAGTCTCAATTAATTTAGTTCTCACTTTATTTAATATTGTGCGGTTCATTCTCTCTGAAGTTCCGTTTTGCTGGGGTGTATAGGGAGTTGTATATTCTATTTGTATTCCCTTATTTGTACAGTAATTTTTGAAGTTGTTAGAAGTAAATTCGCCACCATTATCTAGTCTTAATCTTTTTGTTTTCAGTCCAAATTGTGTTTTTATAAACTTTATGTAGTTTATTATATTGCTTTCAGCTTCATCTTTAGTTTTCAGTAAACGTACTACAAGGTAATGTGAATAGTCATCAATAAGTACTTGAAAGTATTTAAAGTCATATATGCTAGTGGGCTCTATGGGTCCACAAATGTCGCTATGTATTAAATCTCCTATTTGTTTACTGTTGCTTTTCTGATAATAGAAACTTCTCCTTGTGCTTTTTCCTTCAATACAGGTATCACAGATCTTATCTGGTACAGGTAAGTTTAAAAGTTTCAAATCATTGTAGTTTATATGACCAAGTCTTTTGTGCCATATATCGCTGTTGCTGTTTGCAATATTAGCTTCTTCAGTATTCAAGTCAAGTTTCAATGTGTACAAGTTATTACTTTTATTACCTTTAATATATATGTTTTCTTTTCGTATTATAACATTGTTGTTAGTAAATGTGATGTTAAAACCTTTTTGTGTTAGCTTGTTGATGGATAATAAATTATGTCGCAATCCATCTACTAATAATACTTCAATTTCAATTTGTAATGGTCGTGAATTACCATTGTAATCAACTGTTAAAATGCCTTTTCTTCGCGCAATAAGGACCTGTCCATTTGCTATTTGTATTTTTATTGGTTCTGATAGTTCTGTTATATTTGTAATATATTTTTCACATTCTTTCTTTACCATATGGTTTGTTGCACCTGAATCTAATATGAAATTATTTGTGTTTTCAATTGCGGCCATTGCTATAAATGATAATTTATCTCTCGAGTTGTGTGGGCTTTGACTTTGACCTCTAAATGTACCTCTGTATGCTCTTCCTCGGTATGATCTTTGAGCTCTATATGAGTTTTGGCCTCTATGTGAATTTTGACCTCTATGCACAGTACGGCCTCTTTGCTGGTTATAATTGTTGTAGTTGTTACTATAGCAATCGGTTGCTTTGTGGCCTCTTTTGCCACACTTAAAGCAAGCCATGAATGTCACCTCAGGCATTGTTTCTTTGCCGCTATTTTTAAGTTCAGCATCTAATAGTCGGGCTTTTACAAAGTCTTCACTTAATTCTTTGTCTACGCTCATAGTCTCTAGAGTAGTAATAACGGTTTCATATGAATCTGGTAAAGTAAGTAATAAATGAGCTACCTTGTCACTTTCGTCCAGCTTACAGCCCGCAGCTTCCATCTCACTAAGGATCGAATCAAATTTTAAGAAATGATCTTGTAAGTTACCCGTACATTTCAATGATAATAGTTTCTTCTTTAGGTATAACTTATTAAATACGCTTTTCCGTTCAAATATTTCTTCTAACTTAGAAATCATTTCTTTGCTCGTTTCGGCCTTCTTAATAATATCCAGATATTTGTCGGATACATATTGTACTATCGTGGATTTTCCTTTCGCATCTTGAAGTAGAAATTTTTCTTTATCTTGTGGAGGATCACCCTTTAAAATTGATGCAATGCCTTTTTCTTCTAGTAATATTTTAATTCTAAATTTCCAATTTGAAAAATTTTGCTTTTCGTCAAGTTGGGGCATTACCATGGAAGCCATTCTTTTGTTTTACCGTTTAAAATTTTATCAAATTGTTTTACCTGAAAATTATCCCGACTATTTTTCTAATTCATTTTTCCGACCGATTATCACATTGTTATTTTATTTTAATCCCATAACCTTTTAATAATAAAATAAACTAGCAAATAAAAGATCGGCACAACTTGACATGACAATTTGTAATAACGTTTCCTTGACACACAGAAAAGTAAAAAGACAAACCATAGACAAACTTAAATCGACTGAAACCTATTTGCACAATAAAATAATCTAACAGTGATCGACGCGGCAGTGCAGTGCGTGTTGTGGATTTGCATTTGGACATTTGGACGCATTTTTTTGTCTTCTTTTGGTGCCAATACTTTCAATTTCGCAACTGGATGTCACTTACGTAAAGAGCTACCTGTTTTTTTGGATAATCGATGGGAAATTAAAAGGTATTTCTTGTTTTTGTTCATATTGGCCGGTTGGCCGTTGCACGCCTTCTGATGCTTACAACTGCATTACAGTTATTTTGTGACGGTCAACGACAATATCTTATGCTATAATGCGAAATATTAAATTAGCTGTCGCTTTATAGGTTTGTCAATTTTAATTTGAAGTGCGATTTCATTTTGTGTGCTATTAGATTACCTGATTCAGATCACATACCAGAGTTGGGTTAAAATCCCGGGACTTTATTAATTTCCAATAGGAATTGTTGTATGTGTGTATGAAGAACACCCATGTGTTATTTAATATCACTGGTTGTTATTTTGAGATTTTATTCTCGCACTCTAATCCAATATTATTAAGTGAGAAAATATCTGAAAAAATAAATGATTAAGTACCTATACTTCGTTTTATTTTAACATTAGAAAAAGGGTAAACAATCTTGAGTCTTTTTATTAATAAACATTAAAAAAAAACGGTAACTACTTTTTACTTATGTAAATGATCATATATCTTAGTGTTTTTCAATAAAAAGATATGTCAAGATCGCTTACCTACTTTCTAATGCAAACAAAAAGAAGTATAGATGTATTGTTTTCGGGATCTGTGCGCTATCTACAAACTGTATTTTATTAACTTTGCTTTAGAGTACAGTCACCATCAGATATATTGTAGCGGCCAAGGTGTCCAAATATTTCTGAGCAAGACCAAATTTCAATAAATTCTGCACTTAAAATACCATTTATATCATAGCTATTGCAATTCCAAAAATATGTAAGCACTCTGTTTTCAATAATTTCTATACATACAACCAGCCAAAAATATCTGATCACACAAAACATCAAATTAATCTAAGGAATAAAGGCGTCCACAAATATCTCAAATCAAAACTCAAAAGAAATAAAAAGCCATAAAACAATAATAAAACCTGAAAAAAATTAAGTCTAATTAAGTGTTGACTGAGATTTGAACTCTGGGTCTCTGCATTGAAAAGCAAACAAATGTTATTGGTGCCACGACGTGCCTTGACTTGACTAAGAGCTCGAAATTCGCCTTCATTTAGTTTTTGCTATATGTCAGACGTTTTGACGATTCTGCTGAAAAGTAAAATAAGAGTTAGAGGCATATTCTGTCAAATTTGATTGAATAGAAAAATATGAGACAGATGTATGTGATGACAAGTCTGTACTGTTTTCGATGATTGTCATATCGATATTGCTTACTTAAAATGAGCATATTTAAACTATTATATATACAATTGTATTGGAAGGGTTCAAAAGGGCTATGTAAAGAGGTGCTTGAAACTAGTAACACAAATTGGCAGATCATAAATTGTTTGTTATGAGTTATGAGCGTCACTGGTGCACTGGGTGTCCCACTGGTTAACTGCCTTTTGGTTATGTTAGGCTGCCTCCTGTTTCTTCTCTTCCTGTTGGCTTGTTCACTTGTTTTTTTTTGTCTGTTATTTTAACAAGGCTTTAGCACACCAAATGTGACTCATGGGGAGCCTCAGATATATACACCACCACCACCACAGATATTACGCTCTCCCTTGCACTGAAAACACGTCTCTGGATGCAAAGGCTTGTCCAATGAATCTGTAAATCAGCATTGCTTCTTCTGGAAATGGTTGACTTAGAATTACTTTTACATCTCCATTGAACAAGCCCATACCTTCCAAATACCTGTCTCTGATCTCCTTATTCTGATCACATTCCAAAAGTAAATGAATAAACTCTTCGGTCTTATTACAGCCAAAAGGTGACAACTCTCATTAAATGCAATAAAACAATTAAGTGGGATGTGACCAGAGGCCGTATTGCCTAATGTTTTTGACAATCATGATCGCAATCAAATGACTTATTTCGCATACAAAAGCTGTCATTTTATTGCGATCGCAAGTGTCAGAAACGTTAGGCAATAAGGCCTCTGATCGAACATGTAGGTAGTGCTGAGTGCTGACAAAAGAAGGTCCCTGGAAAGGCCGACACAATTAAACCAGGGATTTTTAAATACCTTGTTCTGTATAGTAGTTACCATACCAAATGCCCTTTGTCAACGATGCTGCGCAAAGTTCCTGCTATTTAGAAAAGCACTCTCTTTAGCCAATTGCATTAATTCAATACCATATGGTTTAGAGTCACTATCAATCCCCCCTGTGATAGCCAAACTAGCCAATCTATCTGCTTCCTCATTACCAGCCACCCCAACATGAGATGGAATCCATTGTAAAACAATTTGGGTGTGGTTACATATTGCAAAAAATATTATAAGCTTTACTAGCTTTGCCCGCGACTTCATACGCATGTACTTTGGTTATCAGGGCATGTTTTAATTAACCCGTCAAGCGACCAGATGTCACTGACAGTATGGCGTTAGGCACACGGGTGTGTGCCTAAGTCACTCGACGGGTTAACCCCCGTTATAATTGCGACATGGGTGTCTGTGTGTACAACGAAGTACTACTGTAAACGGTGGGTGACAGTTTACTACAGTACTTACCTACTTCGCTATAAACAACTTTTTTACCAGTTTTGAAGCTAGTTTATGAAAAGTCTTATGCAAAGCACGAGAGTAACTTAATTTAAGATTGGTTTTTCGGAATATTTTGTATTTTTTATTTCAATTCCAAATTTTTACTTTTACGGCCATCCCGTAAAACCTCAATTGAAAATACAAACTGAAATATAGATGAACAGAAAAAGCACGCGGCACGGAATGCCGAGGACCTGGGTTCGATTCCCAGTGCTGGTTTTATTTTTCTGGTTTTTCTGTGCATCTATATTTCACTTTGTATTTTCAGTAAATTAATTATTTTGTATTCTTCCAGCGAGAACCGAATCTTACTATATGTTCAAAATTGCACTGTACATAATATTTTGTAAGTTAGATAAAAGATAAATAAGAACATTTAATCACCCAAAAATCACGCTTCCTTAATATTATTAATTTTATTATGCACAACCCGATGAGCAATTTTTAAGTTAGCTACTGCATCTCAAACCTGAGACACCAAGCCAGGAGTTTAAGTGCACTCCTCGAGTCTGAAAGTATCAGAGTATAGTAACTAAAGTTTGTATTGTGAATTTAACAGTTGAAAAAATCGGTCAAGTGCGAGTGCGAGCGTCTCGCGCATGAAGGGTTCCGCACCTCCGTACAATGTTTTAAAAACAAATAGTTCAGTTACATATTTAAAAAAAAAATGTAATACAAGCTTATTTGCTGGTAGCAATTTTTATCCCTGGTTACCGTAGGTAGTCGTCAAGACAAATCAAATGAGACCAAAATCGAGTCATTTTATTACAGAGTTCCTATGGCCAACAGCTAACTTCATCATCAGATCAACTCTATGTCACAATAATATTGCATTGCCATCGGATTTATACATGCGTGTAAAATTTCAGCTCAATCGGTTGAAGATATCCACTTCAAATTTGAGTTGAAAGATTCCACCCGAGCAAACATACCTCATCACAATAAGTTTTTGTTAAAAAAAATATTTTTAATACAAGCTTTTCTTTACGAGTGTACTTTTTGTTGACTGTACTTGCATTGTTATCTAAACTACATATCTGTACCAAATTTCAAGTTGATACTATTCACTATTGAGGAGTTCCCTTCTGCAGAGGCGATCCTAGCTGGACCACCAAAATGTCACTACCAGATTATTGTAGTGTCACCAACATAAGTAAGTATGCCAAATTTCAAGTCAATCGAACCACTGGAAGTGGATGAAATTTAGCTTCCAAGATTTGAACCAAACAAATGACAAAAAAATAAATAAACAAACAGGGCAAGCTAAAGAAAAGCTTCTTAAAAAAATTCCAAAATGTAATAAACACTTGTACAAGTATTTCGAATAAAAAAGTTTCTGGTTGTTTGCTTCTGAAGCTATTGCCACCCAGGGCTTTAAAAAAAAATTGGCTATCATGCGGTTTATTCGCGGGAAATTCTGCGGACTTCGTATGTTGTGTAATTAAATAATAAGAAGCTCGACTTAGTGTGAATAAATTTTTAACTGTATTATAAAGCTTGTAAATAGTGTTAAATACTTATTATGACTTTTAATAGTGTAAAAACAATAAGTAAACATAGTGATAGTACAGTGTGGATTTGACTAGCGCTTTATCAAAGTTGGCTTCATTGAGGTTTGTGATTCATAAATTGCTTCATTTATTTTGCACAAAAACTAATAAATCAGACAGCCACAAATTATATTATCGAAACTTTTATAAAACATCATTAAAATCGCAAACCTAAAGGTAAATATTCAAACGACATAGCCTGCCGTTTCTAGGCGACTCGATCGCCTTAGCAACGGCTAATAACGCCTAGCAACCAAAAAACGCTAAAAAAAAACACGTTTCTTGTATGAAGACCCCCTTTAATTTGTAACTTTATTTTATTTTTAGTATTTGTTGTTATAGCGGCCACAGTAATACATAATCTGTGAAAATTTCAAGTGTCTAACTTTTACGGCTTAAGAGATAGAGCCCTGTGACGGACGGACGGACAGACAGACAGACAGACAGACAGACAGACAGACAGACAGCGAAGTCTCAGTAATAGGGTCCCGTTGGCGCCCTTTGGGTACGGAACCCTAAAAATGAATAAAATTATTCACAAAACTGATCACATAATAAAGCCACATAATCACACACAATAACTAGCTCACAAATCTTACTTAAATAACCTCCTAATGCCCAGTCCTTTATAAAGGACTTCTCAGTAATTTGAAATTAAACTCTCTCAGAAGTGACATAAAGTTACATTTTCATAAAACAAAAATTTTACTTGGGAGTTAGGAGGATAAGATAACAGAATATACCTGAAACCATATACGAGCCCCAATGTAAAAGAGTTCGTCTACTAGTAGAACTGAAAGTAACATTTGTTTAAAATTGAAATTTACATTAGTAGTACTAGTTTAAGAGTCTAATAAAAAAACTAGGTACATTATTACTTTATAATCTTTATTTCCAATACAGTACTAAATAATAAAAAAACTTATTTTATTATTACATATAAATATAATTCTTCCACCGATGTCCACGCAAAAGTTTGGCTACCGCAGTAAGTCCCGCAAAATAGTTCGTCTACCACTTAGTTAAATCTTCTTTATTACCAAAACCGCCTTAATTTTCTGCGACATAGTAGCTATCAATTCTTCCCATACTTCTGGAGTTGTTGAAAACCCAAGCTGACAAAATTTTATCTTTTAAATCAGTTTTTGATCTTGATAGAAACTTGTGTCACTTTTTCTTCATTTTCCACCACAGGGTTTCAATAGGGAGATAAGTCTGAACTGTTCCGTCGAATGGTCGTCGCTACTCCATCGTAGGGATTTTTTTAGAGCTAATCCAGGCCATCGTCGCCTATGCTGTGAGACAGGAAGCACCATCTTGTTGAAAATTGAAGGCATTTTGATGTTTCAAATTCGAAATGAATGGCAGTAAACTCGTTTCCTAAATGTTTTGATATTTCATCTCATTAACAGTCCCTACTACAAAATGCAAGCAACCCACACCTTGTGCTGACATGCAATCCCAAATCATTACCGAGCCAGGAAACTTCACCTTTGTTTTAATTCAAGCTGTATGAATTACTTCGTCTTTAGTTCGAATGATTTTTTTCCGTTCATGACCGATAATTATATCAAATTTGGATTTGCCACACCATATTATTTGCCACCACCGATCAGCAGACCAGTTTAAGTGTTCGAGAGCGAATTTCAATACATTTTTTTCTATAGTGTTTTGAGTAATGGTTTTTCTTTAGCTGTATAAAAATCATAACCCATTCTATTCAGAACTCTTTTGCAGGTATCGACCGAGACATCTTTCTTAATCATATCACGCCATTTCACTGTAAGTTTTGCTGCCTGGGCACGACGGTTTTTCTTGATAATTTTCTTCAAGACCCTATTTTTAGCTGCACACTTAATACGAGGGCGGCCCGGTCTCTTCAATAAAGAAGCTGTGCCGTTCTTCCCATAATTCTGGATGATTAACTGGATAGTAGACCTATTCAGGTGTAAGTCTTTGGTGAATTGGTAAATAATTTTTCCACCATTATTATAAGAAATTTTAAGTTTTCGCATGTCTTCAGCAGTGGGTTTTCCACGACCCATATTGAACAAAATAGTTAATGAAATTAACGAATACCTAATTGGAACATGTCTTTTTATACCCTATTACATCTTTACTGTCAAATAATAAAGATTTTCATTTTGAACCATATCGATTTTGCTATATAAAAACTTAACAAATAGTTGTAGACGAACTATTTTGCATCAAATAAGAAAAGGGAAAAGGGACTTTTTAAAGTTTGTAGTCGTATATCTGTTGTAATTGAAAATAATAATACACAGACAGACACATTTTAAATAGGTTGAAATTAATAATTTCAACGACTAACGATTACATTTATTTGCACTTGCACGTCATTGGTAGCACTAGCACTTATTAGGATTTTGCGATAGTCAGCCCTGTGTACCTATCTTACGCACACATTGACGCGTGTACAGTGATGACCTGTACAACAGTGACGTCGTCGTGCCTATGTAGATTCAAGAACGCGTATTTTGTACGGCGTGGCCGCCGTGTGATTATGGTCATTGTTGTGTGATTTAGTTCATCCTCCGGCCGTTGGCCGTAGAGTTTTTGGACTGAGTACATCTCTCGCAACCTATGACCTCGCAATCGCAACACATTCCTAGTAACACATCCTCGCAACTCATCCTTCTTTTGTTTTGTATCCACAAAAACCTCGCTTCGTTGAGCTGTTTCCACCAGAAGTGAAACATTTTGATGAAGAACATAATTCCACCCAACACATCCTCGTACATCTCTGGTGGAAACGCTGCTTAAACAGGGCCGACGGAAAACGATACTGTTGACTAAAATGATCTGACTATTAGCGAATCTGGTTAAAATAGTAACTGACGATTAACGAAGCGGATCAAAATCGATCAGTCCAATAACGTATCTGACCGTCATCGTGAGATTCATATATACGTACATTGTTCTCTTTCATTTATGCTATTCGTTTTTGTTTGCATTTTAACGCTTGTCTCGTTTGTTTGCCGCAGCCGCTTAGCGTCGGGGCCTCAAGATGATGGTGGAGACTATTCTAGAGTCCTCGCAGGAGTTTGGTAAGTGCCGCACGTTTCCCGCTCACCGGGACACCCCTCAGAACAAGCCAATAGCAAACGCCGAGGAAACAGTAGCAAAACTGGATCTTGTAACAAAATAATACAGTTAAAATTTAAAAAATCAAAAGTCTTGACGTTTTTGTAAAATTATTAGTAAAAATTTAAAAGAAAAAAATAAGTATAGTAGTCTAAAACTTAACTATAAATCATCAGTCAAAAATTCTCAGTAATGGGGTATATTGCTGGGAATTTTTAGGGTACATTTTAAGCCTCCATCTTAAAAGCTTGTTCCAGAAAAAATTGCCGCATATAATTTTAAAGGGAATGCTACAAACATAGTAAAAATCTTTTTTTTTTAATGTTTAGTATTATTTTTGGGTAAGTTTGTAATATATATAACTTTAGGTATACAGGTTACTTTTAAGATAAAAATTTTAACCATTTTTTAAACCGACTTCAAAAAAAGGAGGAGGTTGTCTATTCGGATGTATTTTTTCCTCAGAACTCCGTCATTTATGAACCGATTTGAATTTTTTTATTGCGTTCGTCTAGGAATGCTTTCAATTAGGTTCCATAAGCACCAAATCAGGATCTGATGATTGGATCCTAAGGAATTAAGAAGGAACTCTTCAAATGTTGTAGGGGACACCTATGGTAATTTTGATATATTTAGTGGTAACTCGTGCATTATCTCTTGAAAATCATCATTTGGTGAAGTGGAACTGATGATGAAGACCACAGTTGACCATCGGAGTTACTACTCAATAACAAGTTTTTCATGGGTTGAATTTCAATTACTTTAACACAGTTGCTAAGCAATTTATGCTCCTCGTAATGCATATGGTGAAATGGAATGGGTGGTGAAGCACCAGGACTTCTCAATAAACAAAGTCTCTGCATCGGAAAAAGCAATAATTTGTAAAAAGGTGACGAGCAGTTGACATGAAACTATTGTATCTTTGATTATTTACTCTAAAAAGGGCGAAAAACAAAAAAATTAACCGACTACAAAAATCATGAAAATAATTTTCTACCAGTCTGAAGTTGGTGCCTCAGCACGAGCCAGCAGGAGTGATTGAAGCCCAATATGTATTGCGTAGGTGAGTTAGGCGACTACCTATAGGTCCACTCCTGCTGGCTCGTGCTGAGGCACCGACTTCAAACTGGTAGAAAATTATTTTCATGGCATATGTAGTCGGTCAAATTTTTTGATATAATTTTTTTAAAATTTTCTTTTACTCCTGCCATTAAGTTTCGTACATCAGTATCGGTTATCAATTTCGAACCTTCATTCCACTTGCGTTGGAAGTTATCAACAGAGCCGACGTGGCATTATTACTATGTTTCAAGAGCTTCACCGGCATACGAGCTCAATATTTTTCAATGGGGCAGTTTAGAGGATTGTGGTGTTTTTTTACTAATTATACAATTATTTGAATTATAACCACTTAATTGCTTTTTTCGTGTAGTGGCATGTTGCTAAGTAGGTCCAAACCAGGACTGGTTTATTATGCCGCTTTATGAATGGTAGCAATCGTTTCATAAGACATTTGGTTAGCTATATATCGCCGTTTGTAGTTCCTTTAGCAAAATATGGTATGCCCCGTTTGCCATATGAATTTATGATCGTCGCAATGCATATGGTGCAGTGGAAGGGCTGGCGAAGCACCAGGAGGACTCCTTGATAATGAACTACATCGGAAAAAGCAATCTTTTGTAAAACGTGACGAGCAGTTGAAATGAAACTACTATATCTTAGATTATTAACATTAAAAAGCGTGAAAAAAAAATATGACAAAAAATTGACCTGACTACAAAAAACCATAAAAATATTTTTCGCCCATTTTTGTTTTTTTTTTTTTGTAGCCCGGCCAATTTTTTTTTGTACATTGTAATTATTTTCGATGTAATGTTTTGTTAACCCACTTCTAATATAGGAGGTGATTATTTTATTCCTACTGACCTACTACCTGAAAATATTATATAAGGTAAAAACGCTTATGAAAAATTGCTCGATAAAGACTAAATTGAATAAATGTTATCAAAATGCAAAACCGGCCAGAAATGGCTCGCTCTACCAGTCAAATATTCGCTGTACGCTAAGGAAGCCTGTCTTTGTATAACTCCGTGACAACCTGTCATCGGCACGTTTCACTTCTGAAGGCGACACCGCTGAGTAAATGTTGACTGTCGACGTAGACACGAGAGGTTGGTTGGACTGAACGACAGCCAGTGCGACTGATGACTGATGTACAGTAACCAGCACCAATAATACCTAACACAACAAAGCGTGCATTCATATCTAATGACTATTTCTAGGGCCGTTAGGAAATGGCCGGCAGGATATTTTGGCACGCTCCCTTGACTATACGTAAATACTGTACGCGAATATATTTGACTATACGTAAGAATACATATCGTAAATATCTATAGGTACGTTTCCAAAGCGTCTAAAATATCTACACAGTCGTGGGGTCAGATCAAAGTCAAAGTTCAAATATCTTTGATTAATGTTGACTATGACAAGCACTTATGGATGTCAAAAATGTTCAATATCTCAAAAACAGCTAAACCGATTTTGATAAAACATGTCTAAGAAAGAACCATCGCTAGAAAACCTGCTTTCAAATGAAAAAACCGCATTCAAATCGCTTCACCCGTTTAAGAGCTACGGTGCCACAGACATACACACAGACACACATAGCGGTAAAACTTATAACACCCCTCTTTTTGCGTCGGTGGTTAAAAAATCTACCACCGGTTCGGAAAGCCTCCGTTGAGAAGAACCCGGCAAGAAACTCAACGAGGTACTTATATATCTTTTAAACATATATTTACATGTTTAACACAGTAAAAAGATTCGCTATTTGGAGTAAGGGATCGCCAATGTGGATGCGGTTAGTGGAAAATCCATACTAATATTATAAATCACATATATTTCTCCCAACATACATAATTATTTCAAAATAACGACGGCAAGGTCAGAATACCTGTTTCTTTAAAAATGATCTTAAAGAATCACGCATCTTCAAATTTTAGATTGCTCTAATTGCCCTCTTTTTTTAATTAAAATAAAATTAATATTTAAGGGGACCACCCATACAACAAACGTGATTTTTTTTGCCATTTTTTGCTAATATCTAATGTTGTATTGTAGGTAGAGATAACGGTACGCAATCTTTCGTGCGCGAGTCTGACTCGCACTTGGTCAGTTTTTTGAACAATTTCCCGGGCATACTACGGGCTGACGGAGACCTTATTACCCGACTATCCAAAGGAGGGTGTTACTTTGAATATTGTACCCGTGCGGAGCCGGGACAGGGCGCTAGTTTTGAAATACAATTGAGTTACAGACGAGTGAATAAATATGTTTGTTAATGAATTAAATACCTCGTTTCTAACTTTAACGCGATAATTCAAAATGTCACTAAAGTGACTAGACATGTTTTTTTACGTTTACGTTATCCTGGTGGGATAGTTGTATACATACCTATCTTTGCCCTTACTGTACTCATGTTTTGTTTTTCCAATGAAAATTCAGGCCAAGGTTGTTTACCTATACCTTATTTTTTTAAAATATAGTATAGAGTATAGTTGTAAAACTGACGTGATTCATATGACCCAGGCATGTCCAACGGGGTGCTGCCGCAATGGAAGCGCGAGTTGCTGCAGCGGCGCGCGGCGCGGTCGCGGCCCGCGCCCAGTGCCCCCGCGCCCGCGCCTCCCGCGCCGCCCGCGCCGCCCGCGCCGCCCGACGAAGACGAGGAGCTGCGCTACGGGCCCGGGATCGTCAAGCGGCTCAAGTCCAGATACCTCAGCCTCGCGCTGCGCGACGCCCCGCGACGGCGTCCCTCGGTGTTGCGCCGCGCGGCTTCGCTCGAGCACTTGCTGGACGAACGGCCGCCGCCGGCCCCGCGCCCGCAGCGCCCGCGACCCGCGTCGCTTGCGCCGACTAGCACCGCCGGCCTGCCTCCGAGACGAGACTCGGTCAAACGCGCGCGTTCCGTCGACGCCCTCAGCCGGCTTGAGCCTCGCGAGGAGCCGCCGCCCTCGCCGCCGCCGCCGCCCGCGCCGCCACTCCCGCCGCGTCCGCCGACCGTCCGCGCCGCTCGCCCCCCACGCCGTCCGGCGCCCTTGCTCCGCGACACTGAGAGACCACCACCAGACGTCGTAAAGTCAACCCTTCGCAAGTTCGAATCCGCGCCGACCCGTCGTACCGCTCCCTCTGCTAGGGTTTCAGCGGTCTTGCGAGGCCTTGAGTCTGGCCAGCGAAGTTCCACCCCAGAGCCAAGCGACCGCTCCCCTAGCCCTCCTGCCGCGGACATATCCGCCATCGACGAACCTGAAAACCCCTGCTTATCAGAAGTTAAAACTGTTTCTCGTGCTGCGCTGGAAGGGATCGCACTCGCGGGATCCACAGTGCGGTATTCTTTTGAGGCGCCGAAACGCGGGTCGCACCTACCCTTAGTGTCGGCATCGAACCCCGTGCTGCTCGGGCGCGCGCGCCTGTCGCCGTCGCCGCGCCGCGTCGGCGTGATCCGGCCCATGCCGGCACCCACGTTGGAGCGCTCGGTGTCTACGCCCGCACCTCTGCCCGAAGAAATCATCGAGAAAATACCCGACGTCACTCCGCGTGTAGTGACTCCACCGCCGTCGCCTCTCGAGCCTCCTCCGGAGTTGTCACCTCGAGAAAAAAAAGAAACCCCTTCAGCTGTGGTCGAGCCCATACCACGTACACCTCCAGAAGAGCCGAAAGAGCGAAGCGTGACGCCTCCAAGAACTTTAACACCAGAAACAGTCCCGGAATTTAAAGAAAAAGAGCTAAACGGCCACGCGGATGAACGTCCAATCAAAACTCTGAAAACTTGGAAGTCTTTGGATACCGAGGTGAAGAAGGACGTGAAGGAGAAGGAAAATGGTGAAGTGAAATCGTGGGTGCGCGGCGGGAGCCCGGGCGCGGCGCGGCGGGCGCGCGGCCCTGCCCCCGCCGCCACCTCCGTCGTGTTCAACTTTTCCGCGCGCAAGGACGTGCCAGACTACATCGAAAACGACGGGATCATACTCCGAAACAAGCGGGACAAGATCAAGGTCAGTGCATAGATTAGCTTTAGAAGAGTATTTTTTCAAAAGATCCATCATTCCTTCATTTTTGGGTAAAAATTATTTACATATGAAGAACCGGTACGATAACCAAATTATTCTTTTTCTTTATTAGGAATAGCTAAATAATCCTTCATTTTTTTTATCTAGAAGATGCGTTTTATTATTTTTTAGATGTAGTTGGGCTTTTACAAGGCTTTTAAGTAAAATATGGATGTTAGTAGTGTACTGTTCAGTCCTGTATCCGGTCCTGGATCCGTAGGGTAAAGTGGAGATTAGGTATAGTTGAAGGACGGGCTCATCATGTACCTATGTATAGTCCGCGCGACGGTTTAAGATGCCTCGGGAAAAGTGGAGTGGATGCGCAGTAGTCATTTCTTCGGTCTGTCTGGCGGAGGCACAGGGGTGAAGGGTTATTGGTTGATCATCAGTTGCTCTCCACCTGCCGCGCTCCGTTCATGCGTCTTGTGTTCCCTTGCGTACTGTCGCGCATAGATTGTTTACTTAATTAATTGTATTTTCATTTACGTTGTACTGAGTGGAAAAAATGCCAAAAAAATAAAGTTCTAATTAGACAAGTCAGACAAATGGTTTACAACATGAACTGTTATATAAAAAAAAACAATAAATTTAAAAAATAAAAAAAAACCCGACTGCCTTAAACATACTAAAAAAGAAGAAAACAAGTCTAGTGGGCTAGAACTCTGTTTAGTAGCTGACTTAAAGTTCAACAGTCGGGACCCATTAGGTAAGAAGTTTGAGCGTCACGATTTAAATGGGTCCCGACTGTTAAACTTTAAGTCAGCTACTAAACAGAGTTCTAGCCCACTAGACTTGTTTTCTTCTTTTTTAGTATTTTTAAGGCAGTCGGGTTTTTTTTATTTTTTAAATTTATTGTTTTATTTCACACTTTTTTAATAGTTCTGTGAAAATGGTAGATTAAAACTTTTATAGCCCTGATATATTTAGAATGGGCTAATTATTACCTTTCAATTGATACCCCACTCGATAGGTTTGAATAAAAAACATTTTTTGAAACTTACTATTTAGCGCCAAAAATCCGCCATTTTGATTTTTTTAGAATTTCATGTACCCGGTGTCACTCGCGTCATCAAGACGAATCCAATGACGTATCATTTATCAAAATCGGTTCAACCGTTGAGTAGTTACAAGAGGACATAGGAATAGACATACATACATACGCGTCAAACACATAACCCTCCTTCTTCGCAGTCGGGTAAAAAAGGAAACATCTAAAATTGTGGGTAAATTAAAGGAGGTAAAAAATACAACAGCAGCCACCACGTTATCATTAGAGGAAAATTTGGCTATATACACTCGCGGTCAAATAATACGGGTCAGTGACGAAAACCTTAAAATTTTGAAAATGAAAAGGTTTACTTATACGAAACTGACTCTATATTAAAGAGAATTTAATATCGTATTAAATACAACCTTCAAATGTTTTACATGGTTGCTGGAAAAAGTTAAAATTAAAAATAACTCTAATCAGGGTCTAAATTAAAATTGCACTTGTTTACTTTTGCCTGTTTTCTCACTTTTATTTTCAATCTGTCAAAGCATAATGATAAAAGGCACTCATTGTTGTCTTTCTTGATCATTCTTGATTTACTATCATGTGGCTGACACTAGAAGAATGTACATGTATCGTCACTATGTAAGAAGAAGGCGGAATTCAGAGAAGAACAGCAAAAACTGTTGGCATGTCACTTTCTACCGTGCAGAGAGTCATCCAACGTTTCCGAGAAACTGGGCAGAACATTAGAAGATCACGAACCAGCAGACCGAGATGTACTGCAGCTCGAGAAGATCAATTTATTGTTACAACCATGCTCCAAAATCGGCACCTCACGGCTGTTGAAGTCCAAAATCAACTTCGAGAGACTCGAAAAGATGACATAAGCGAGTGGACTGTAAGGCGGCGGCTACAAGAATCTAATTTGACCCCACGTAGACCGGCAAATGGCTCAAAACTTGAAAAGGGGCAACGAACGGCAAGATTGATTTACGCCCGCGAACACAGATGGTGGGCAGACGAAGAATTGGCAAGAAATATGTCTTCTGATGAATCCAGATTTATGCTCTATGCACATGATGGGTGGCGAAGAGCTTACAAACGGCCAGGTGAACGTTTTACTCGAGCTTATTTTGAGGAAAAAGTGTCGTTTGACGGTGGGTCTATTATGGCCTGAGCTGTAATCTCTTCAGAGACTCACATGGAGTAAGTCTTCATAAAAAATGGTACGCTAACTAGTGCAAGATATGTAGAAGAGATTCTTAATGAGCATGACGGTCCATACTTAATTAATATGGGTGAAAATCCCATGTTCATGCATGAAAACGCCAGGCCATACACAGCTCAGGTTGTAAATGATTACTTTGACGACGTTGGTATAATTTTTATGAACTGACCCTCGAGAAGTCCGGACTTAAATCCGATCGAGCAAGTATGGGACGAGCTTGGAAGGCATGTAAGAAATCGAAACTCCGCTCTAGCTACACTTAGAGACCTGAAACATGCGTTAGTGGAAGAGTGAATCAATATCCCGCTAAATCGCATAAGAAACCTAATGAAGAGCATGCCCAATCATCTGGAAGCTTTAAAAAGAGCCCGTGAAGGTAATACGAAGAATTAATTTGGCTTAAAGTTTGTTTTTTCTGTTGTAATGTGAGGTACCAAGTGTTAATTTTTCTACGTAAAATTTGTAAATATTTTGTTTTGTACGTAATTATAATAAACAAATGAATAACTTTCACACCTATCATGTCGTTTTATTAATTATAGAATTATCTACAATACACAGTTTAATTCATGCTCCTAGCTCTATTATTTTTGGAGATATTCTAGTTTTTCGTACCGACCCGTATTCTTTGACCGCGAGTGTACCTATCCAACATTTACATCTGATTGCAAAAAACTTTCTTCGATATTGCGCGATAATGTGGTAACAACACTGTCGGATAACTAATTTTTTTCCCTCTTTTTAAATTCAATGTTATTATTACATTATCTTATTAAATTAAACTTACCTAAAATTTACTTATGTTCTTTAATTTTCCTGATATCTTATTTTGTTAAAAGATTTTGTGCGCGATTGTACTCATGCGCCATACTCGTATACCCCCTCCAGTTTCCTTGAGCCATCTTAAACCGCCGCGCGGACTAATGACCGTTCGAACATCTTGCATGTACGTTTCTGGTTTGATCAGATTCAGGACGCTTAATTAACTACTTATTCTCGAGGAGGGTATACAGCTGTTAATAAAATAACCTGAAAGTATCTAGTTTGTTGAAAGTCGAGACGAGGATCGATCACACCATACTTTAAACTTACCTAGCGTTTTTTAAATCTCTCTTTTGCTGTGCCCAGTGTAAAAATTTACCATTGCAACGTACGCCTATTGAATGTTTTAGTAAGATTGCATAATTATTTCAATAATTCAATTCTGTCCTACTACTAATTACTCATTAATACTTATTATTGTCAGTATTGATTTTCTTTAAATACGGCGAAGTACAACTATCAAGCACAAATAACGAGTGTAGCAAAGCATACGAATATTTTTTGAAATAATTATTTACGTATTACATAAGTATATGGTAATAAACTTAAAATTAAGAAAGACAATTGAGGTGTCTGAGATTTTCAGTGTTAATAATTTACACATTAGAGAACGTGTAGTCTTTAAGGTCAGGCTAGTACAGTCAAAGGCATAAATATCTATACCTACCTAAACAGCCATGGTCGTAGCGCCAAATCCATGTTCACATCGACAGTTAGTGGCATAGCGGTGCATATAATATAATAGCTTTTGCCCGCGACTTCGTCCGCGTGTAGTTTAGTTATTGCGGCATATTTTTTAATCAACCTCCGTTATAGTTGTGACATGTGTATCTGTGTGTAAAGCGAAGTATGTAACTTCTGCCGTAAACGATAGGTAAAACGATAGGTATATTTTTTGCAAATTTATTTCACACATCATTTTAAATAACAATTTAATTTCCACATTTTAGTTGTACATTTTGTATGAAAAACCCCCTCCCCTATTGAAGCCGCCAACATTATACGCATCATTTTAAATTGTTACCAGTCATATAATAAGTCTAGAAATAAGGAAGTGTCATAGAAACATGGGGAGAATTTTATCCTTTTCACCTACACAGATATTTTTTCATTGTAATCAAAAACTTATATACCTATTTTCATACTTCTAAGTCCAGAAATGAGAAAGAATCCATACTAACTTTACCCCCCATTTTACCCCTTTATGGGGTTATTTTATCCATTTCACCTAGACAAACCATTTTTAATTGTGATCAAGAACTTTACACTTATTTTCATACTTGTAAGTCCAAAAATGAGAAAATTGCATATAAACTTCACCCCCCTATATCACCCCCTTAGGGATGAATTTCCAAAATTCCTTTCTTAGTGCTCACTCACATCATAAAAGGAACCCCTGTACCTACCAAATTTCAAGTTTCTAGGCCCAGCGGTTTGGGCTGTGCGTTGATTTGATATACAGGGTGGCCCGTTTATATCGGTCAGTATGGGAAAGTCTGAAACTAGACGACATACGAAAATTTCTTCTTAGGAACAATGACATCGATTTTAATAACAAGAAAAACTGTATTCATGCATTTAAAAAAAAACCTGTACTCAGCTCGGGAATCGAACCCGGTTGTTTAAAAAAAAAACTTACACTATTTCTATTTAGATATCGATTGTGTACGTCTCAAGCAGTAAATGTTTCCATGAAACATTATGTCTAAAATGAATAAAATGCATTGTTTTCACATACTTTAATTTATTTTAGTAGGTGTTCGAAGTGTCCACTGTTACAATATTCAACAAATTCTGGCATGTAAAATTGTCTCTATGGTTGTTTGTACCTCTTTGCAGGTAAAATCCATGTCATGGTTCCTAAGAAGAAATTTTCGTATGTCGTATAGTTTCAGACTTTCCCATACTGACCGATATAAATGGGCCACCCTGTATAACCCAGTGAGTCAGTTTTGCCTTTTATACATATAGATTTTTACGTCTTAGTATATTTATCTATGCCCTTCACTATACTTACTGGTACATAGATCGATAAAAACTGAATCTGAAAACCATCTACTTATTTTTATCAACCGGTAAGATGCAAGTCTCACGTAACGATCCAAGACTGAACCGCCCATGGTCTGCTTTGAGTGTTTTGCGCATCCAAAATAAACTAGTTAGGCTCAAAACTAAACATCCGAATCAATCGATTGACACCGGTTCACGTAACAACCGCCACTTTCCTTCACTGTGAAATTTAAATAAGCCAATATTTATACAAACTGTTTTATGTAATTAAGCTCAGCTGTTTCCACCAGAGCGGTGATGTGCGAGGATAGATAAATAAAGCGTTTATATTGGTTCATGAAAAACGTGTAGTGTGGGTATCAAAACGACTGAATCTACAAAATGACCTGAAGCCTTATTGCCTAACGTTTTTGACACTCGCGATCGCAATAAAATGACAGCTTTTGTATGCAAAATATGTCATTTGATTGCGATCGCGAGTGTCAAAAACGTTAGGCAATAAGGCCTCTGTTCTGCGTAAGGACTAGATTGCAAAATGACCACAGATGCAGTAGTTTATATATGAAAATGACACGGTAGCATCGCGACCTCTGAGCAGAAAGCCTTCATCTCAGAAGCGCTTAGCATCAAAACGTTAGCTCGCAAGACGACCACATAGTGGAACGTCTACATGTCTTAAGTGCCTTAGTAGAGGTAGTAAAAAGTGGCACCATCTCGGCCGAATATGTTATCTATCAATTTTTAAACAAGTTTCCTATCAAATAAATTATGTCGCTAAAGTCGAACTTTCAAATTGACAGACACGTCTATCGGCATTGCTATTTTATGACATGCAAACGATTAAGTATCAACTTTAGGGTGGTAAAAGACATATTTGGCTGACGGTACATCTATTGCTTACTTTCCAGCCTCTATAGCCATGTTCTATTGCTAAAACTATAATGAGGAAAAAAGCCACTAAAAAGCTGAGTACTCAAATCACCCCTTCATGAACCCTTTTCCAGGCCCCGCTAATTTAGATACGCTACTTTAAAATAAATCATAGATTTATATTGGATTAATTTAAAGACGAATAGTATTTTTAATAACTGAAGTTTGTACCAAATTGTAATCGTAGCAAGGTCGAATATTTGTGTATATTTTATGTGGTCGCTATATGGACTATGCCTGAAAAAGGGTTAATATTCTAGTCAAAAGAAACACTTGGTTGACTTTCCTTGGTAAGAGTGAAATAAAAAATATGTATGTTAGCGTTTTTATTTGAATATACATGTTTCATTAAACGGATAGTATTTTGTATCGTCTTATGTTGTATTGTATTAATAAAGTCAATGAAACCCACATAGACCCTATTTTTAACCCCCGACGCATAAAAGGGGTGTTATAAGTTTGAACGCCATGTGTGTGTCTGTGTGTCTGTCTGTGGTACCGTACCTCTTAAAAGGGTGAACCGATTTAAATGCGGTTTTTTTATTTGTAAGCAGGTAGCAGGTGTTTGTAGCGATGACATTGACGATTGACACTTCATCAAAATCGGTTTAGCCATCTCTGAGATATTGAACTTTGAAGTGACAAAGTCGGGGGTTTTCCAACTTTTTGTTGGTTAGATTAAGTTATCTTTGAGGTATTTTATTTAATAGTCGGTAGTATTTAGTTAGAAGGTACATATCCGTTATTTGTGCCTCGTGACACGGCAGCGGGACCACGGCAGATCTTTCCGCTCTTTTGCAACGTAGCTATTAGGAAATGCTATCTAATAGGAACAATGTCACGTTTTTTTACCGTTGCGTAGGTTATAATACGAGTACATAGGTGGGTAACAGACTAACAACTTGATTATATTATTCGAATTTTATTCGAAGTTTACTTGTACTTATATGTACGTAATAAACGTACCTACATATTATATACAAACAAAGCGTTAGTTAAATAACTGAAAACCAGGGCCGAATTGTATAGTAAGTTATAAGCTAATGGTATTAGTGACTTTCAGTACAAAATCACTGATACTATTTTACTCATACTTTGTTATACAATTGAGCTCTGAAAGTGGTTTGCTCAGAATTGAGAGTAGAATCGGTTACGGTATGTTTTTGAATGGGGAATATTACTGAAATTTTCTCCCGTCTAAGTGCAGCACTAGCACAAAACCGTAAACAGTTTTTTGAGTATCTTAA
The DNA here is from genome assembly GCA_037349165.1 of Choristoneura rosaceana. NCBI lineage: Eukaryota > Metazoa > Arthropoda > Insecta > Lepidoptera > Tortricidae > Choristoneura > Choristoneura rosaceana. Next base: position 2,927,130 of record JAZBNJ010000006.1, on the reverse strand, counting down.
ATGCCGTAATATCTTATTATATCAATAATTTTTTTGAAAATTAGCTCTATCTATCGTTACTATCAATGCAAATTGTCTGTTATTTCTATAGGTACTAATACAACGCAACCACATCTAACGCATCTTCAATACCCCTGGTATTGCAGATGTTTATGGGCGGTGGTGATCTCTTAACACCAGGGGACCCACTTGCTCGTTTGCCTTCCAGTCGAATAAAAAAAAAAAAAAAAATACTGTTTTATGTTGTGATGGCGTTTACGCTAGTGTCGCCCTCTGCGCAGAGCTTTGCCTAATATGCCCTATTAAATATTTTAGTAAGGTTGCTTACTATTTCGATAATTTAAATGCTGACCAGAATTATAAAAAACCTCGCCATATTGCGGAAAACCAATAGAACTAATTTCTTGCACTGGTAACACTATATTCAAATGTCATCTGTCTACTGCTGTCAAAATTTAACATTGTTTGCGCGTGGTATTTTAAAGTGTTATTTTGTGTTTTTGTGCGATAAAATACCAAATATTATCCATAGCCTTGGAAGGAAAATAATTTACAATGTATAAAAGTATTTTTCATAGAAAAGGATTAGAAAATATTCCTTTAAATAACATTACCGACACTTTTGTCAATATTATTGGTAGATATCCGTATCGTTAGTAAGTTTAGATACAGAATGTTGAGATATAAAACGTAGAAGTGCTGCCCTCGCGTCAGGTTTTTTTATATTCCTGGTCGACCTTTAATACAGGTCGTTTCCCTGTTAGTCTTAATTTTCTTCTAAAACCGGCGCAACTTATGAACTGATCAAAATATCACAAACGGGACTTATCACGCTAACACACACGAGTAATATTTACCTCGACGTTTCGGCAACATTGCAATGGCCGTGGTCACGAGTAGACTGAAGCGTGGGTGTTTCAAGTCTGCTAGCAGCGCGAGTCCTTCGAACTACCCGCACTTGGTCATTTTTATTTGTCACCCCATCACACCGACACACAACAATAACAACGTCCGATCGTCCCTCCGAACATACATCCCGACACCGACACCGACAATTGACAAGATTTCATTTTTTCAACACCTGTAAATTACTGCAGGAATCGAAAGAGTTTTGCCTCCTGAACATGGAAAAATATTTTTATTATAATTTATTTCTCCATATTTAAAAAAATGCAAAAAAGAAAATAAAAAATATATCTGAATTTGCCAATACTACGACAGAATAGATATGTTTTCTTTGCCTTTTTCACCACAAAAAGGAGCTGTCATAATTTTGACAACGTCTACTTTAGATTTACGTGATCTTTTTTTTTATAGAGACTAGACAAAAGTAATGGATCTATTATATCGTAGTTTTAGAGTTAAGCCCTTTTAGAATAAGCACATCTTAAAAAAATTGTACTTAATTAATTAATAATCGTAGCGAAATTTTAAAAATACCAGCGTCTTTCTATTTCCAAGCAGAATACAGAGAACGAATCAAATTATAGTCTTAGAAATATGAAATCTTGTCAATTATTAATAACAGGATTCCACGAAGATGAAAGCTTATATCTATCGTCCCGGTTGAAATTTGAAATTTTTATGCTTTTTTTTATATCAACCATTCTTGAATAGAAATGACGTTCACTGCCACTGCAATGTTGCCAAAACGTCGAGGTAAACATTACTCGTGTGTGTTAGCGTGATAAGTCCCGTTGGTGACATTTTGTCTATATGAGTGAAAATCACCAAAGTTTAAAACGTTATATGATAATAAATACATATTATGAAATTTATCAGTGTAGAGTTAGAAATTAAGTACTTAAGTATAACTACTGACTTAAAAAGCAAACACATTTTTTTTTATAATGACGGTATTCGAAAATAAATGCAATCAACTAACGTCTCATGAAATGAAGAAATATCTATGGGGTGGCTGAGGTTTTCAGTTATTGAATTAACACCTTGTAACTGTATACGTCCTTGAATTTTGAAAGAAAGATAAAAAGAAAAACCATTTTCCAATTTATTTTTGCAATCATTATTTTTCCCACTTGCTGGTATCTGATACAGCTGAAATTGGGCATAGTTGCAATAATTCTGAGGTGACATTCTGGTGGTCTTGGTTTTCGGCATCGACTTGAAACTTGGTTCACGTATGTAGTTCGGATGGCAATGCAAGTACAACTGACTGAAACTACAGTAAGCAGAAAAGTGAACCGATGCGATGCAAGCCCAACTGATCCGATTCGAACCGTTTGGTGGAATTAATGCTTTGATTACATGACAGCAGGATTTTGAAGTATATAGTAGCAAGATCGACCAAAAAGTTTCTTTAAATAATTTTGCTCTAGAAGTATTTATAAAAAAAAGGGATTGATACAAAACAGAAAATATGTTTACTGTTTTTCTCCCTATATTTAAATAAATTAACATTCACTCATTCATTTCATTCATTTGATTTTTTTTGCAATCAATACTTCATGTAGCTGTGTGTGTAATCATTCACTTCAACTCTCGTGGCACTACCTATATAGGCGTTATCTCTCGATAGCGCAGATTACCTCGGCTCTCGTAACGCATATGCAACATGTAACGTATGCAAAACAAGGTTATATACTTGGTATACAACACGATGATATGCAAATACGATTGGAATGTTTTCTATCTAGTGAAAGTTTAGGTATCGGTGAAATTGGCGGTCGATATCGGCGGGAAAGCGCCCTACGCGGGCCGCATAGCAATTAGTCGAAGATGGTCGAAGATGACCGAAGATGGCCGAGGACGGTCGAGGTGAACGGGCAGTCGCTATGGCTCGGCGGTCGCGACCCGCTAGCGAGCGCTTGAGGTCGCGCGTTCAAATCCAAAGTCAAGGCGCACATTTTGTCATTTTTTAACTTTTTCGTAGTTTTTTTTTTGTTTGGCGGCGGCTAAACCCGCGGGAACTATTAAGTCTGGCGGTTGAACTCAAATTGTAAGATTTCAATAAATTTTCATAGTGATAGATACTTAAAACTACATTAATGTTATACAGAGAAATGCGATATGTTCTAGACTTATTTATCGGTTGATATTTCGAGAGTTTTCATGCATACGAGTACAGTCAAAATCAAATGCCTTTGTACTTATTTTTAGCACTTTTTTTCCGTGTACCTTACTTAATTGTATACTACTCAAAAGAATATAAGGGCCACTTGAATTTTACCAGTAAAATGAAATCAAAAATATGTTTTGTTTTTAATTAAATACATTTAATGGAACGAAAAGTATTTGTACTGTGTTGTGTTGTATTAATAAAACCAATTACTACAAAGAATGTTATAATGAATTATATTTATTAGTATTTTCGTTTTACCCATAAAATTCATATGGCCCTTATTTTCTTTTGAGTAGGTATTGTCTTTTGTACAATAAAGAGTACCTAAAAACAAGCAAATAAACAAACTGCTCTTTGTCATTTAGAAGCAAAGGACTCGTAAATTAGAATGTGACATATAGATTGAGAACTAATTTAAAATTCATTTCGAGTTGCTTCTACAACCCTAATAAACGTGGACATAAAGTATACTATATACTATATACTATATACTACCGAGTAAGAATAGTAATTTACTGTAGTAATTTACTGTTGAGTCCTGTATTGAAACCTGATGATTGGTTAGTTTTGTCATAATTTTTATATTTGTAATGTATTTGAAACCATTTTTGTCTAATTTAAATTCTTTTTTGAATTCAAAGTAAATACTTAACGTAACTCGTCCCTATATTTATGTCAACCCTAAATTTGGTGCATCTCGAGACTACATACTCGTAAACTTGTAACAACATGCTTAAACGGCGGCGTGTCGCCCAATAAATTACCCACAAACGTACCTAACCATAACATCAGCTGTTTAACAACATCGCTAGAGGTTTATAAACCGGTGTGATATTAAAGAGTTAAACACGGCCTGGCTACAGCTGCAGGCCAAATAAATGGATATAAATATTTGACTTTGCTATTTGGCGTTTCGTTAAAATTCTCGTACGTGCACCAACTGATACTCGTACGCAGTGTTAATTACGTGCACAGGGTGGGGATCTGTCGAGCCAAACCTCACCCAATCTCACGTGGGGGAGAAGGTGATCTTGCCAAACTGCCCTAAAGAAACAGTGTAAATTGTTAGAAAATTCATTATGATTTTTTGAAAAGCCGATAATATATATAATTGTCTTTTTCTAAATGTTTTTTTTTATGCAGTAAGTATGGCGAGTGGCATTAGCTGCGTGTGACGTCACATGCAAGTTGATATTTCTCTGTCTAATCTTGACTCAATATTTCATTCATTCCATTCTATAACACGCACTGACAATCTACAAAATAAAAAAGTATTTGTTAAAAATGACACTTTTAATACAAGCTTTTTTGCTAGCTGTACCTACTTTTAGTTGAATGTACTTTCATCCTTATCCGAAATACATTTTCACTCTACGTAAACTCCGTATTTATGCTGGATCTAGGCAGTCTCAACATAACATTTTGTTCCTTAACATGTCTCACTATAAGTGAGCATAAAGTTTGTATAATATTGTTTCCCCCGAACTCTTCATTCCGCGAATTTTTCGACCTCTCCTCGTAAGTCGGTGAGGATATTTGAGGAGTTCCGTCCTGCGGAGACGACCCTGGCCGAACCATCAGATTTGCGCTACCAGATAATCGTATTGTATTGTATCGTATTAACATAAGAACAATATAAGTACCAAATTTCAAGCCAACCCCAATATTTGACTCGCACATTCATACAGACATACACAAACAACAGCAATAGCAAGTTAAACAATGAAATGAATAAAAGCTTGTAAAATATCTAGTCAAATACCAATGATATAAAAAATACCTCCAAATCCTTCCGGTCGTTTTAGCGTATTTATGAGGGTAACGGACACATAACTTTCGCATTTACATTATTAGTACTTAGTGTGTACCAAAATTACTATGAGTATCATATCATTCGTTTGACGACGCGACCACGTGCGTCCCCCCTCTAGCCACTCTTGACCCCCATCGGTCCGGTACTTTCGCTTTCGCACTCTTTTATGAAGCGCGCGCGCCTGCTCGGTTGCAAGTCTTTCGTTTAAGCTGAGTTTCCTCAATACAAAAAATATTATCCGAATAGCTTAGCTGTATGTACCCAACCCAGAGGCCCATTTGAGTTTCAGTATGACGATCTCTAAAACTGTGAGACATGGAATGAGTTATTCTAATGGTGCGTTTACACGCTTGCCAAGCTCCGACAAGCTTTCACAAGCACCAGCGTGTAAAGCGTGACACAGACTACACAGATGCAATAGTATTTTAACTGCGTATGAAAACTTAATTATCTGAAACTATCACACACTACACTATGTAGATACGATAATATCGACCGTTTACTTTCTTAATCTCGTATCTACCATCTACCAGAATTGTACACACCACTATAAATGTAATTCGATTTTTGACAAAGTTGCGTTCGGCGCTCGAGGTCACAAACTTGGATTATTCATTAGACCAACATCATATAGTGCAGTAAATAAAGGTAGTGGACCCAGCAGTAATTCCTCAGCCCGAAAAAACTTGACAGTATGATAAAGTATCAATAAATAAAGAGTATTGTATAAATATCCAAAAAAAAAAAAAAAAAAAATGCTTTGTTCAAACTTTCTTCACCATAGACATACTCATGTAACGTATTGGAACAATATATGAAATATAAAAAAAAAATCCCAGTAGAAATGCCAATATTAAAAAAAATAATTTTTTTTTTGGCGTGTTTTGAACCGGAAAATTTCAGATTTTTTTCTTCTTCACTTAGTGATACGAATGACTTATTTGGTAAAATAATTTTGGACTAATATAAACAGATTTGTGTTTCGTCACTAATTTGAAAAAATCTCGTACCTATCTCAAATCAATACGTGAACAAAATTGAACCTTGACGTAATGGTCATAACTCATAAAGTGCACTCGGAAAAATTATCCATTTCGAGATACGAGTTTTTTAAAAGTAGTGACGATTTTTAGGTATAAATACCTAACTTAGGTGTTTTTTTTTTGGATTTTTTATATTTTAGTTACGGCTCATACTATACAATAACCAAGCAAAATTTCATCGACTGAGGAATTAATGCTTGGGTCTCCATACAACAACTTCCTTCATTTACTGCACCAATAAACAAGTCTGCAAAAATTCAGAACTACCGGATTTGACGCATACTGCCCCCATACTTTCAGGCGATAAAGTTACTGGATTAAAAATCTAGCCCTCAAATGTATGCAGAATAGGTAATTTTGTATGAAGGGTGGGCCAAATTTTGTACCGCTGAGTATACTTTCAGGTTTTTAAATTGGACTAAATTCATATGACACCTAACTATAAGTTTTGTCAGTGTACACCATAGTCTATTGCACACACGGCGTTAGTGACGCTTACATCGATCGTCCAATCTAAGTACGTGGAATATTTAGCAATACTTCCTAAAATTCCTCCAGCAGTAAACATAATGTTTCGATAACAGAATCTATCGATAATGGCTCTGACTCACGGATAAAGTCACACTTTCTCGAATTTAAAAACGTATCAGATTCCATTTATTGTTTTATCTTTAATGTTAATAGCTTGTAATGTAAATCTTATTTTGTTGGAGTAATGCTGAAATGATGTGAAAAATGTCTGCTCTCGGGTCGTGGGTGTTTAAAGTTTAATCTTCTCTTCTAATATATATAATTCTCGTGTCACAGTATTTGTGACCAAATTCCTCCGAAGCGGCTTGACCGATTTCACTGAATGTTTTGTGTATATTCGGCAGGTTGAGAATATTACGTAAAACTATTTTTCATACTTCTACGCGGACGGAGTCGCGGGCAACAGCTAGTATGTATATAAGTAAAGTATGTATATCTATGGAAGTATATTTATCCGTTGCCTAGTACCCATAGTACACGTTTTGCTTACCTATTAGGTTAGTACTATTATATATTCTGTGCTATTAGGGACTAGGTCGATTGGTTTAAATGAAGTTCTGACAGAACTCAATTCGTTCGGTAGTACCATTACAGAACTGTTGTGTAATGGTATTCTTGAACGAACTGAATGTTACCCACTGTGGAACCTTTTCGTAGAAAAGTGATAATGACATCGCATTGCTTGACAAGGGAACTCATTATGACACTTACTGTGATAACGTTCTACGGTGGGTCAGAAATAAAATGGTTCAAGGTTCGACTGTACCTTCGTCGTTTAACTTAAATATGCTGTATAACTAGAATGCATTGAATAAACCGTCCAAGAGCCTGTCGGACACGCCTGAAATAGGTTTCCGTAGCCGTTACGGTTACGAAGTTATGTTTTTCTGGATTTTGTATGGAGTTTTCCAAGTAGGTATCCAAACTATCCATACTTCCATACTAATATTATAAATGCGAAAGTGTGTTTGTGTGTTTGTATGTTTGTGTGTTTGTATGTTTGTCCCTCTTTCACGCCGTAACGGAGCGACGGATCGACGTGATTTTTGGCATAGAGATAGTTTATAGGCCCGAGAGTGCCATAGGCTACTTTTTATCCCGGAAAAATGCACAGTTCTCGAGGGAACAGCGCGCGATAACCGAATACCACGCGGGCGGAGCCGCGGGCAAAAGCTAGTATATTATAAATGCGAAAGTGTGTGTTTGTCTGTTTGTCCGTCTTTCACTTCGAAACGGAGCGGCGGATCGACGTGATTTTTGGCATAGAGATAGTTTATGGACCCGAGAGTGACAGAGGCTACTTTTTATTCCGAAAAAATACACAGTTCCCGAGGGAACAGCGCGCGATAATCTAATTCCATGCGGGCGTAGCCGCGGGCGCGGGTAAAAGCTAGTATTTTATATATTTATTTGTTTATTTTGGAGAACCAATAGCTTAATCATACAGATTAAAAAAAGCAATAGATACATAAAGCCAATTACAGGTTCTCGACGGTAATAGCAGAATACAGCAGGTACAGAGCAGAGAGCAGGTACAAATAACAGCAGAATGCCCGCACAGAGTTCTGGGCACAAAGAAAGTAATAATAATACTAACAACAACAACACTTAAGTAGTGACGAATTGACAGAGAAGAAATATTCCACTTAGATTAAATTGAATTAATTTACAGTAAAAACAACAAAAAAAAAGTCTTAAGGCACGCTCTCAAAGTAACGATTCACCAGAGTACGTCTCAAGCTACGGGTGTTAACATTGAACACGTCAATATCAAGCTCCCTAGTAAGGTTGTTTAATTGTCTACTTGCACGTATACGAAAACTGTTCCGCCTATAGTTAGATGATCCTAGGGGCACAGAAATAGGTGGCACATGTCTTTTTGGTCTGGACGGAGTGTTGAAAGACATATTACCGAGCAGCTCTGGACAATCAATGCTGCCATTAGTAATTTTTAACATATATATAATATCTGCAATATCACGGCGTTTAGAAAGCAGGATAAGATGATTAGATGTTTTTTCCAGATATTTACATAATTAGAAGAATTATATGGGTGACGTAATTTAAAACAAAGATATTTGGCAAACTTTTTTGAACGCGTTCGATTCTATCGTTATAGGTCTTGTAAAATGGGTTCCAAACTTGGGAAGCATACTCAAGCTTGCTTCTTACATATGCGCAATATTTAATGGTTTTAGCTTGCCTAAAATGGCAAGAGTTACGCATTATGAAACCCAAAGACTTGATAGCACCTTTAACGATACTATCAATGTGATCACTAAAGAGCAGTTTAGAGTCATGCAGAACACCCAAGTCCCTCATAACGGGTACCCTACATAAAGTTTGGCCCTGAAGCGTATAAGAAGTATCGATTCGGTTACGTTGCCTTGAAAAAGTTAATGCAAAACATTTGTTTGGGTTAAGGTCCAACTTATTTTTTCACAGTATGCATCAAGGCGCCCCAGATCCTCCTGTATGAGAACAGAGTCCCGTAAAGACTTAACTCCAGCAAAAATCTTCATATCCGCAAAGCAAAGCAATCTCGAGAATCTAAAGCAGCTCTTGATATCATTTACAAAGATATTAAAGAGTAAAGGGCCGAGCAAGGAGCCTTGGGGGACGCCACTTGGTATGGTTACCCATTCAGAAATATAGTTACTCCTAACAACCGCTTGTGATCTGTTTTCAATATATGACGAGAACCACCTAAGCAAATTGCCAGTGATGCCCATGCAATAGAGTTTCAAGATTAGCAGTTTATGATCAATACGATCAAAAGCTTTACTGTAATCCGTATAGATGACGTCCACTTGACTACCACTGTCCATTGCATTAGTTACAAAATCATTTAAAAGTACGAGATTGGACACCGTAGACTTACGTGGAAGAAAACCATGCTGATTAGAGCTAAAGCAAGCCTTTTAAACGTGGAATAAAAAAAGTAAGGATTGATCCAGGGTGCGCTGAGAAAATTCGTTATCCCAATCAATAGCCGATAATTCACTATTTATAGATACATAATCACCCTTATTATAGTAATATTTAGCAGTAGGAGCAGGCTTAACGAACTTTAAAATAGCATAATCCATGGAAATAATTAAAGCTTCGTGGTAAGGGTCGATTGGTACCAATGGATCGCTACATTTAGTTACACAAACATTGTCATTGGACAAGACTAGGTCTAATATTTTACCGAAATTATGTAGGACATTATTGTATTGGCGCAAATTTAAGTTAGACTGCTACTTTAACCCCCTGTTTCAGCATCTATTGATTAAATTTATTTGACGGATAAATGTGTTGCCGTCTCTGTTTGTTTTGATCGAATAGACATAGAGCGGCATCACATTTATCCGTCAATTAAAATCAATCAATGGGTTGAGAAACAGCCCCTTAAACTACTAATAATTCTTCAAGCAGACTTAGCCGTAATATTTTCCTTGTTAATTTGATATACAACAATACAATACAATAACTCTTTATTGCACACCAACATATAGCTATAATTACAGAAAACAGATATATACACAGAGACTTTCTGAGGTAAGCAATAGGCGGCCTTATCGCTTCAGAGCGATCTCTTCCAGGCAACCTTTACAATGGAATGGAGAAGTGAGGAATAAATTTAAGCAGGTGGTGAATTTACTTTACATTACAGCAATATCAAGAAAACATAACAATTTATACAGTACACATACACAAAAAATCCAAGTAGATAGGAAGATACATAACAACATTAACAACATACCCATAAATAAACTAATAGTTTTAACATTCACACGCAAGACGACAGATAGTGCTCCCTAAGCATAGTCCTGAAGATAGGCAAGGACTTAGCGCGCCTGAAGTCTATCGGCAGGGAGTTCCACAGCCGAGTAGCCTGAACAGTGTAAGAATAAACGTAGAATTTAGAGTTTGAAAGAGGGACAGTAAGGAGAAAGTTCTGAGAGCAACGAGCAGAAGTAACATAGCTAAATCGCTCTTTGAGGTAGCAAGGAGTTGCAGGGTTAAAGAGAATGCCGTAGAGAAGATAGAGTATGTGAGAGTTTCGGCGAAAGCGGATGGGGAGGCAGTTGAGCTGTGATCGAAAATAAGAAACATGATCATATTTACGTAGGCCAAATATGAACCGAATGCACAGATTTTAAATTCGCTCAAGTTTATTCAAATGCTCTTCTAAAAGATCGGGGATATATATGATATATGTTAATCAAATGCTTTTTTTTTCAAAATGTTCAAATCAAGAGTAAAGCAAGCTTTAAGAGGGTTTGCTCGACTTTTAACGGAAATTTTAATTAAACATTTCACAAACGAATCACTGTATTAAAAATCTTTCCCGACGTCTATGGGGGGAAAATAATCCTATTTTCTTTTTATCTAAGCTATGCCGCGGACGGACAGGCAGACAGACAGACGTGGCGACGCTATAAGGGTTCTGTTTCGCCATTTTGGCTACGGAATCTCCCTAAAAGTTCAATTACTTTAACTATGGAACCCATGGAACAGTCTTTTTCTAGTTACTCGTAATATTATGTATCGTGGAATATGGTGGAGACCTATGTCCAACAGTAGACGTCCGACGGCTGATACGAGGGTGGATTGAAAAGTTTTGAGCCTAACCTTTAAAATAAAGACTTGAGGTTTTAAAACAATTTTATTTCTCTACATAGTCTCCTAAACGTTCTATACATTTTTGCCACCTTGCTTCCAACTTCATTATTCCTTGTAAAAAAAAAGAATCTTCAAGGTTATCGAAATAGTCGGTTACAGCTTCTTGTACCTCAAAATTCGTTGAAAATTTCCTTCCTGCTAAGTGTTTTTTTAAGTTCGGGATAAGATGGTAGTCTGAAGGGGCCAAGTCCGGCGAATAGGGTGGATGTGGCAACAATTCAAACCCACAGCTATGGATTTGTACCATAGATTTCGCTGCAGTATGGACAGGCGCATTGTCTTGGTGGAACAACACTTTTTTGGGTATCATACCAGGTCTTTTTATTTTTATTTCTTCACGCAAACGTTGTAGGAGGGTGCAGTAGTAAACAGCATTTATGGTTTTACCCTTTTCGAGGTAATCAACCATGATGACCCCCTGGCAATCCCAAAAAACTGAAGCCATTACCTTCTTCGCGGATAAAATGGCCTTAGCTTTTTTAGGAGGTGGAGACCCTGACCTTTTCCATTGTTTAGATTGCACTTTTGACTCCGGTGTATTGTGGTGGACCCAAGTTTCATCCATAGTTATGAAACGACTAAGAAAATCTTGTGGGTCGCATTGATACAGATCCAAACAATCCTGTGACACTGTGTGGCGGGTGCGTTTATTTTCAGCTGAAAGCAGTCTTGGTACCCACCTAGCAGAAACCTTAGAAAATCCAAGGTCCTTGGTGATTACGTTTTGTTCTCGCTCATAGGAAATGCCAATTGTCTCCGCTATCTCTGCAACTTTCAACCGCCTGTCATCCATAATCATGTCTAGTATTTTATTGACATTTTCATCTGTAGAAGCCGCTATTGGTCTACCACACCTAGGTTCATCTTCAACTGCTTCTCTGCCGCGTTTAAAATCTGCTACCCATCGTTTTACAGTGGCATATGATGGAGCGGATTCTCCTAAAGTATGGCACATGTCTTCGAAAATTTGCTTTGGCGTTAAGCCCTTTTTTTGTAAGTATTTGATCACAGAACGGTGCTCAATTTTATCCATTTTAAAGGAAATCGCGAACCTCGGTTAGTAAATCGAACACAAAATTTGCAATTGTGACAGAAGAAAAACAAAAGATAGCGCATTATGATGAACAAATATGTAAGTCTTATGTGCCATTATTATTTTTTCTTTCTTATTTCATTATCAACCTCAGGCTCAAAACTTTTCAATTCACCCTCGTATGATGATGATGATCGTGAAATTTAAACGCTAATTATTAACAGGTAACGACGAACCATCTTCTGTTAAGTATGCCGCTTGCGCTCGAGTCGGAAGAAGGAACTATCATAACGCAGTTTCTTAGCCATAGTGTGTAATTAGACAACGATAAGGCAAAACAGTTTTACGTAATAGTGTAGTGAGCGTATGCGCGCGGCGGAAGCCGTCTAGGCTCGGCGCACACAATTGACAACAATTAAAACAAACATTAACCGAGTTTAGGTGCAGTTATGTATGGCTTTTAACCACTGTTTCGCTCGCATGAACCAAGCCTTAGAATTTTCGGTTTGAATCAGTTCCCATGAGGACTGCCGCAAATCATATCGTGGTATAGCCTGTTCAGCAGCAGTTGATAAAATAATATAAAAATCAGGGGTTCACATTACAAACGCGGCCCTTTGATTTTTTCTACCGATATACACAATCATTTTTAACTATTATTAACAGTCAAAAACAGAAAAAAAACGCGAGCGCAATTATTATATTACTATGGTGGTGCATGGTACTTATGGAATCAAGATAAATATATCTCTTTCTTTCTTTAACACAGCCACATCTACTTCTATTGATTCATTTAAGTAATTTACATTGTGATCGTGTCAAGGCGGAAACACATATTATACCAACACGCGATGCCACTTGACGTATCGACACCCGATGCGTACCGCGCACTGCAAATATACGACACACATGCCTACTAACACGCGTCGGATGGCAAACCTTGATGCGTGGCGTTGGATGTTAAGTAGAAACATACTTCGTGCAAGCGTTAGGTGGCGTGTGTTCTCCTCTCCTGACAACACGCCCTTCTAGATCAATTGGAGTTTTCCGCGTGGGAACGTGTCATCAGGCGGCGTGTCTTATATTTGCACCTGGCCATAGTAAATATATGAGACTAGCTTTTGCCCGCGGCTCTGCCCGCGTGGTATTCGGTTATCGCGCGCTGTTCCTTCGGGGACTGTGTGTTTTTCCGGGATAAAAAGTAGCCTATGTCACTCTCGGGCCCATAAACTATCTCTCAATGCCAAAAAATCACGTCGATCCGTCGCTTCGTCACGGCGTAAAAGACGGACAAACATACATACAAACACACAAACACATACACTTTCGCATTTATAATATTAGTATATGGATTAAGTGCTTAAATTCCAAGTTTCAATGCTTTATCGTCGACAGCTTCGAACTTCCACCATATAAACTTTCACCCCCTATTTCAACCCCTTAAAGCCTCTTTTTCTCGCGAAAAAAGATAGCCTATGTTCTTTCCCAAGGTCTATTCTATCCCTGTACCAAATTTCATCAAAATCGGTTCAGCGGTTTTGGCGTGAAAGCGTAACAGACAGACAGACAGAGTTACTTTTGCATTTATAATATTAGTAGGGATTAATCGGTACTGTCACGTTTCGGGTGGCGTGGGTGGAGTCGCGTTTCAGTAGTGTGTTTCTCTTTTCGCTTGCGCCGCATCTCCGGTCTCGTCACTTTCCGCTGGCGCCCAGCCCTCAGCCTTATCCTGCCTCAGCTTTCTACAGCGCAAAAACGCGCTCGCCAAAAAAGAGCTCTCATGGAGCAGCGCTGACATTGTTTGCACGAAAAGTTACTATTAGTTAATACCTACAGCCGTTACACAGCTCGTGATCCATAGGTGGGTTAATAAATATTACAGCCACGAACTGAACACCTTGGCTTAGCGATGCATGTCATGAGAAAAGATAAGATAGGTATATCTTTATTTTTCAAAACACAGGCACACACAAAACACAACATCAAAGAAATATAAAATACTAAACGTGGAAAATTCAGGAAAAATCAAATACAAGGAATAAAACAGCATTAGCAAGAAACTGTTGAATTTAGCCGAATTTATGGTGACTAATATTCGAAAATAAAGACGCTGACTCAGCATAAAGCTTCGGAAGCCGCTGCGCTGGTATTCCGACAGAACCCCGCGCAGGTATTTATTTCTTATAAGAAGACGAAGTTGATATACTATATTGTGTCTTAAGGAATTACGAACGAGAGTATTAGAAGCCCGAAGTCACTCCTACGAAATACACTGTTTTTCATCACATTTGTGAAAATATTTTTATAAAATAGAGCCTGGAAATTAAGGGTCGGCCTTCGAACTAACTAGTTCATCTATTGCACTTTTTGCCGAGACTAAACATTGTCTTTTTCATGACTACTGCGAGGAAATAAAAAACATTTATCACAAAACGAACAATAACAATCCAAAGACTGCGTTGCTCCTGCTTGGCTCCAGCCGATTTTAATTTTTTCTATTGTTACTTCATTATTTTATAAACGAGTCCGTTCTGAGTGGCCGTGCGTTTAAGAAAAAAAAAACACCTCTTAAAAGTCATAAATGACGCATTCTTATTGTTCAATTTAATTTGAAATGCAGCAGACGATTAGTTTTGATTGGTCCAATTGTCGTTTCAGCAGCAGCAGAAATATATTCGAAAAAGTCGTATCGTATTATGAAAGACATATATAGATACGACCTGTTATCGTTATACCCTATGTTACATTGCATTATTGTCGTGTTTGGCGAGCCATAAATGAGTCAGCTGGTAAATGTACAAATATAGGCAGTTTTGTGTACTGGATTTAGGTCATCTGCGGCCACATTTTCGAGCAGTGTCGTGTGAATATTTTTAAATATCGTGGTATATTTTTTGTTCTATCATATATAGTTTCCGCAGCGCCTGCGATTTAAGATATTTTATGGCATTTTTTTTCACCTTGAGTCACATCATTGAAGTTTTAGTAGGGCACAAAATTTTTTTTGGTAGTAATATTTTTAAGCCTATGTATGTCATTTTTGGATAACGTAACGTAGCATTCTAATAGTGAGAGAATATTTGAAATCGGTCCAGAAGATTTGAGTTTATTTGTAACAAACATCCAAAAATATAAAAATACTAATCTTTCCTTTTTATAATATTATACTGGTATATATTTGCACGGTGCCCTCATTATCGTATTGATCTGTGTAATAATGGGCTTACGGTATCGGCAGGTGGAAACAGGCAGTCACGGGGCTTCCACCGGTTTGCTGCGGTGGCACAATAGTTTGCTGGCAGGGCCGGCCTTAGCCATCTAAGCGCCCCTGGCGATGACGCCATTGCCGCCCTTTTAAATACGACAAGCGACACGGTTTCTGCCTTTTCGCAGAACTATTGTTTGCCAAATGTTTCATTTGCCAACTTTCATTTTTCCCTGTAACCAAAAAAATATGCTTTTATAGAACCCAGTAGGTAGGTTAGGTTAGGTTTGTTCATGAAAGTTCCGAAAAAAAACATGTTTTCATAGAAAATTGTGAGTTGGGAAATTAAACAGTTGGGAATTGTGAGTTGTTAAAAGGCAGAGAACCCAAGCGACAAAATTATAAGTCATATTTTTTAAGCCATCGCTCCTCATGTTATCCCTCCTACAAAA
Source organism: Choristoneura rosaceana (assembly GCA_037349165.1). Lineage (NCBI taxonomy): Eukaryota > Metazoa > Arthropoda > Insecta > Lepidoptera > Tortricidae > Choristoneura > Choristoneura rosaceana. Next base: position 2,911,303 of record JAZBNJ010000006.1, on the reverse strand, counting down.
TAAGTCTATGAACGTTAATAGGCTGAGTCTAGTTTTCCTTCAAATTTTGACGACCGTATAGTCAAGTGGTTAGTGAACCTGACTACGAAGCTTGATGTCCCACCAGGTACTTTTGGGTGCGTAAATAAAATAATTTTCTTTCTTTCTTTATCTATCCACGAGACTTCGGTCGCTTTTCGGTAGGCAGGTCTGCACGTACAGCAGACGTCTAGACTGATGTCAAAACAAAACTGCGTCTTAGACACTAACTAAATGTTTTTTTTTCTTTTTTTGACAGAGGGGAAGCACGTTATATATGAAATTATCGTTGAATCCATCACAAATTTACAGTGTACCTACCAATATTTCTATAAAGCGAAGTTTTCAAATAATAGATGAGATTAGGCAATTTTTAACAATTTTTAGCCCTGAGACCGTTAAAGATAAATTGCAAAAAGTACTCAATACGCGAGTAGGTACTAAAATATCCTACTCTAACGTCTATTGACGTAGAATGGCATTTTTCAAGTCACAAGTGGATTTTTAACGAATATAGAACCCGTTTTACTCCTGAAAACATTGAAAAAGTGGCCATTATTTTCTCATTTTACAATTGCAATTTTGAAATGGACAATGCACACGTCTCCATACCTTGTGAAGATTTTGAAACACTCATTCGTGTAGCTATATGCTCCATTGATATTAAAAACTAGGAGCTTACTTAATATACATATTATTTTTATTATTTGCCCCATAATGTAGTAAACATGGTGTGGCATTTAGCATTTTTATTTATAATCTTTTGCTGATATTGAAATTACTGAGAATGAGTATGAATATGACTAAAGTTTTAATTTTAATATCGACTCAATAGTTTTCTATCATCTTACCGTGCGATGAAAAATCCGAACCCTGCTTATAATAAGAGCTGACGGTTAAATTGAAATTCCCTAAGTGGTTCCGAAAAATATGCAATTTTTCTATTCGTTTACTTCGTGTAATAGTCTAAGGTCTGATTGATTAGGAACTGTAGTAGTGTATGTAAAAAGTCCCAGTCAAAGGTAAAAAAAAAATTGCAACCAGAGCAGAGCAAATTCGAACCAGAGTTTTTGCAGCTAAATAGGTAACTCCAAACCATCAATCACATTTGCAGTGAAACAGCGATATATGTAAGATTAATTTATTATACAAATTAGTGAAAAAAAAAAACCTAGGATTTATTTAAACCCGTAGTTATGCCACAAGAAAAATAGGCAGTCCAACTCTTATACATTTTATAGGCTTATTACTTTCGATTGGTATTAAAATTCATTCGTGAAATTTATCTATAAATCTAATAGGTACTTACCTTTAAACGAGCATATATAAATATATAATCTCGGAAACGGCTCCAACGTTTTCGATGAAATTTGGTATGTGAGGGTGTTCGGGGATGACAAATCGATCTAGCTTGTTCTTATCCCTGGGAAAACGCTTATTATCAAGTTTAAGCTCAGGCACTGAGTACTTATGATATGAATTAAAGAAAAAGGATTTTTTTTACTGTTGACTGCGAGTTTTTTTTTTATTCCAACACCAGGGGTATTGCAGATGCGTTGCCAACCTAGAGGCCTGAGATGGAATACCTCAAGTGCCAGTAATTTCACCGGCTGTCTTACTCTCCACTCTCGTTCTCGTTTCGTCTCTGTCTCTTTCGTTTTGTTTTAGGCGACCCACTTGCAATATATTTACTAACATATTTAATTTAATATAAAGAGTACTTTTCATCCGTTAGCCAGTTCGGTGAAGGTCGTTCTTAAACGGATCTTCTACTATAAAGGAACACACGTGCAGAAATTAGACTTAGCGGATGATGCTTCGGAATTTTACATGATACTATTTTTAACCCCCGACGCAAAAAGAGGGATGTTATAAATTTGACCGCTATGTGTGTCTGTCTGTAGCACCGTAGCTCTTAAACGGGTGAACCGATTTAAATTCGTTCTTTTTATTAAAAAAAAACAAATGAGAAAGAAAAAATGTTTATTATGAAACCAGGATAATTACAATCAATTATTAAATACAGTGGATCCCAAACTAAGAGCAGGTTTTCTAGCGATGGTCCTTAGACAATTTTTATCAAAATCGGTTTAGTCGTTTTTGAGATATTGTACTTTGAAGTGACAATGTCGGGGTTTTCCCACTTTTTGTTGGTTAAGTTAGTTCCCAAAAGTGTAATCATACCTATATAGATAGGTTCGCCGCCAATCCTCAACCGACTACAACTCAGTTAAGAGTTTAGCGGCCTTAGAACAAAATGTAAAACAAAACAGCAGTAGACGTCTGGATGGGATGAAAATTGATTTTACTGTTCTGTTGTAGTAGAGTGGTAGCCCGAAGCCCAATCATTGTCTAACCTCTCTTGCAACCTTGCGCTATTGAGCGAATAATTCCGTCAGGAGTACATTAATTGATAATATATCTGCCGATAGCACTATCGGCGATAACAGCGACATTGAACGCGTTCCGTTCTCGACGATGTAGCTCCAAAAATTCAGGGGTCTACAGCGTAGTAAAAATCAGTGAATTTATTATCGGCTCCGTCATACAAAACAATGGAGTATCTATTTCTCTATCGCTGGCGTTGGCATATTACGTTTATTATTCTCTTCGGCAGTTGACACTGGAACATACGTGTATACACTCCGCGTGTGACAAATGTGCCAAGAATAAAAATCGAAGAATGCGTGGGCTGATACTCTCCACTCCAGTTCGGTTCACTCGTGATTTAGATTGTTGAATTTTGCAACACGCCCACAATTTTGATGATATGGACAGTCAAGGGCATGAATATATATATTTTTTAATGAAAAATAGGCTTGCGTTTGGCCTCAATCTCGCTTGATGGAAAGTTTGCCTAGAAGGTTCACTTTGACCTTAAAGATGTCCAGATTATAGCGTTCCGGAAAAACTGACCTCAGCAGAGAGTTCCACTCCTTAGACGTCTGCATAATGAAAAAAGATGCAAACCGCTTCGTGCGTAATGTAATGGAGGAATGTCTACAACATAAGAATACCAAGAATATATACCAAGATCAAGAGGTCAAAAATATCTATCCATTTTATGCCACTAATTATAAGGTCAACACCCTCAACTGGACGTGGGAATGCGTTTATCTGTTAATCTAAGTAAAAGACTAATCGTCAAAGCGTAAATATAACGCGTACACGGTTAATCCTATTACTCGTATGATCGCATCGACAATGAGGGCTATCGTATTTTCTCTCACTAGATGGCGCCACTGTTGCGTGAGGTTTTTAAAAGTCTGTTTTAACGGGCGTGAAAACAAAGTTTAGATTAAAATCATATTTAATACGTATTAAAACAGTACCATAGAATTATCGAGCAACCACAGTATTGCGTAATCCCGTTTTGTTCGGAAAAAAGGAAGGACAAAAGTTTTCGAAAGATAAAACTGTCTCAAATTACAGACGTTCATTGCCCCTTATCGCATAATTGCCATAATTAATTTCAGGTAATGCAAAATGTTCACAAAATTATCCTAATTATAAATAAACCCGCGTAGCTCACCCAAAAACTATGAGATTTGACATTTCGTTGACCTCACGCTACACTAGCGCCTCTAGCGGAAAATTCATTCGCGATAGCCCTCATTACTTTAATAATGTTATTTTCAGTTAAAAGATAATTTTCCTTGTGATGGGTATCCACGAATTTCTTCTAACGGCAATTATCCATTTATTTCGTTGTTCTTGCTTTGAAAATAAACCATACTTACATTGAAAATCTGTAGAATTTGCAGTCACTACTCTTTTTAGCGTTTTTACAAAACATACACAACTTGTTAAGACTAAAATAATAATAATGGTCTTAATAAGATGTGTTATCTTAATAACAGTCAAAAGCTCTAAAGTACTGCAAGACCGTACAATTCCGACAGCTCCTGCCAGCAACATCGGTTTCATTTTTTAGCTGTAGCAAGCGCTGTGATTGTTTCGGCTCCTCCTACCACCTGCTTTGCACGGTCCTAATTAGAGATGTCACGAATGTCATTTCTATCACATTCGCAGCGCATATTTAGGATGCGAATGTGCGAATGCGAATACTATTAAGAAAGTACCGTAAAGACTGAACTTGTGACTGAAAACAAGTAAAAACAGCATACATTCATACGCCCACAAACGGGTGTTATCAAACGTCAACAATCTGGCACGTTGCAGTTATCAGTTCGAAGTGTAACAAAACCTACTTGACGTGTGCGGCGCGCTACGTCCTTGAACACTTGAGACAGTCTTTTCTAATTCACTACTTCCAATCTCGAACCTCTCAGAAAACCGTATAATCGCCAAGGATACTTTCAAAAACCGATCAATGGTTCTTGCTCTTTATAGGTATCATTTTAATACCTACCTTTGTATCGTTCCGTCCTTGCTTTCTCTGATATATTGAAAACAAGAAGTTTGTTTTAAATTGAGGCGGAAATACATAGGTATTAAATCCCCGTGATTTCACACGTTAAGAAAATTTCATTAGATTTATTTTAACATTTATTTTGAAGATTAAAGTACTGTACGTACACCTAACAAAAATTATAACAAACTGAATCATTATATCATTAAAAAGTAGTAAGCAAATAAATAAATAAAAATCGGCTAAGAGCGAGTCGCACTCGCACCGTAGCGTAGGCTCCGTAAAAATTTGTCGGTAAAACTACGAATATCCAGTGTTATCAGAGCCCTGCACCTAAGAAAAATATACGTAGAGTGAGTTCATTTCAGACTGGATTCTCACATAGACAACCAGATGTTTCTCATTGGCAAAAATATATCAATCTATACTATATACTATACTATACTATACTATATGTATACTATATCCATACTAATATTATAAATGCGAAAGTGTGTTTGTATGTTTGTGTGTTTGTGTGTTTGTATGTTTGTCCCTCTTTCACGCCGTAACGGAGCGACGGATCGGCGTGATTTTTGGCATAGAGATAGTTTATGGGCCCGAGAGTGACATAGGCTACTTTTTATCCCGGAAAAATGCACAGTTCCCGAGGGAACAGCGCGCGATAACCGAATACCGCGCGGGCGGAGCCGCGGGCAAAAGCTAGTAATATTATAAATGCGAAAGTGTGTTTGTGTGTTTGTTTGTTTGTCCCTCTTTCATGCCGTAACGGAGCGACCTATCGACGTGATTTTTGGCATAGAGATAGTTTATGGGCCTGAGAGTGACATAGGCTACTTTTCATCCCGGAAAAATGCACAGTTCCCGAGGGAACAACGCGCGATAACCGAATACCGGGCGGGCGGAGCCGCGGGCAAAAGCTAGTAATATATTTTTAAAGATGATTTCATGAGTCTTGAGATTAGTACCAAAGTAGTAGAAAAAATACATCATGGTGCAAATGACATTTTGTCAAAATCACAGACTAGTGAGGTGGAGTGTTTAAAACTCCAATCGATAAGACAAACTATTAGGTGGAATGTTTAAAACTCGACTCGCATTCAATGCGGAAACGCTAGCTGTCTCCTGGGCTGTCATGTCATCAATAGTTTTGAAGCGCTTGCGATGAAAGACATTTTATGGCAATATTTTTTACACCCAAGGTGTACCTTACACATTATTGAAGTTTTAGTACGAATCCCTGATTTTTTCTGGTGGTAAATAAATATGTCACTTTTGGATAATGTGGCATTGTAATGGTGAAAGACTTTTAAAATCGGTCATGTTGTTTTTGAGCTTATTCGTAACAAACATACCAAATATAAATCCTCTTTAAATATAATATTAGTATAGATAAACGATCACAAAACCTTTAATCGTATTCGCGTTTGCGAATATTGGAGTTGGATATTCAATGTTCGAAAATGGGACATTAGTTACATCACTACATACGACATTGCCAGTCAAAGTTGAAGACCGCATCCAAACCGTGTGTCCCGTCCCGTTCGCTCGCGTGCACTCCGCCCGCGAGGGAGCTAGACAGCGTCACAATTAGAGCGGAAAGCGATGAGTCCATTGCGCACGAGCTTCCGGACCGCACTCGCCACAGATAAGGCATTTCCCTTGGATTGGATTGGAATTTCCCGTGTCTATATAATATATATATGAGGACGTGACTCACTGTTTCATCAACGGCCAGCCTAAACCTTTATAGACCTAGAAAGCTGTTTTTTTTCACAGGTGTCGTTTTCAGACATAAACAAAGAATATGAATAGTACATTGTTGTAGAGGTTGGAAAGTAAGCAATAGAAGAACGAGTTAGTACGAAGGCCGACCCGAAGGGGGGGCCCTTCAATAATACGAGTTCTACATCTATTGCACTTTTGGCCGAGACTAAACATCGTGCTTTTCACGACTACTGCGAAGTTATATAGTAAAAGATAATCAAAACACAGAAATATGCGGGACTAGCGCCGCCGATTTCTTTTTTTTTTATAACATAATTAGCTATTTTTTAGTGCAGTGCAGTGTAGTGCGCGATAGGCGTCAAAAGATAAAGTTGCGGCGTTTTTTCATACATTAAAAATTTGAGTCATTTGTGCATATTTATTATGAGTTTGAGAAAAATGCGTCATCAAAGTCATAAATAACGCGTATTCTCATTGGTCCATTTAATTTCACATGCGGCAAACGAATAGTTTTGATTGGTCCAATTGTCATTTTAGCAGGCCAAGATAATTGTTCTGAAATATATTCGAAAAAATCGTGTCTTATTATGAAACCCATAATAATATAACGATCTGTTTACCTTAACGTGTTACATTACATTACCGTCGTGTTTGCGAGCCATAAATGAGCACAGCTGTCAAAGCTACAAATATAAGCAGTTGTACTGGATTTAGGTCATCTATGACCACATTTTCCAACAGTGTCGTAAAAATATATATAAACTCAAACAAAGCAAAAATGCTCACAAGAGTTTTATTTTGTTACATAAATAAATATTCTAGAATTCATTTTTATCCAACCAGCCAGCCATGGCGGCGTTACTGTTGTTGTCGGCTACGAAGCGATAATAACCCTACATTCAGACAATTGGGTACATTTTAGCTCGTAATCATTCTTAACGAGACGGAGGCTATGATCGCGGTAGTTATTCAAGATTTTATTCGGAATAAATGTTCTCGTATCTGTTACGTAGTAACTATATTAAGTAATCTGTGTAGTTGCTAGTAATCTGTGTGCAAAATTACAGTTTTCTAGCACTAAGCAAGCCGTGGACGGACGGACAGACAGACAGACATGGCGTTTTTGCTATTTTGGCTACGGAACCCTATAAAGGTGCTGCATATAAATTGCCTTAATGGAAAAAAATATTTATAGGGTGTGTACGGTCAAGGACTTTAATTCACGAACCGCCATGGAACTATGGAACCATCCCACAGTAAACGTCATAGTGACATCGCATTAATTAACAAGGAAAATCGTAATGACTTTTTCTTTGAATACACTTCTGATTGTCCTAGAAACTTGAAATTTTGTATGAAGGTATTTTTTCTACATAGCACAATCAATAAGAAACATCTGAAAATCATAATTTTTCATGTCTGGCTGTCTATGTCAATAAACCTTCTTAATGATGATGTGGTAGGTTCCCCCTGCTTACGCATATTTTTTTATTTCATAATTCTATTTCGCATAGTCTGTTTACGCATAATAGTACTTATGCCGAAACTGTTTTCGCATAACAGTTTACGTCGAATTCTTTTATGCATAACCAATGTAACGAATGGGCTTTACGCATAATTTGTGAATTCCGAATATTGTTTAGGCAGAAAATTACTTACGCATGAATTAGTTACGCAGAAAGTTACTTTCGCATACTTAATGTAACACCAATTTTATGTCTGGAAAGCAAATATTCATATGAATTTAACGATTCTAAGATAAAGTCGACGGAGCTCCTATTCCGCCTATTAAGGCGCTTCGCGCCTTGACGAAATACTAACCTAACCTAACCTATAGGTGAGCATGAGCAATCATGTTACCTGGGTTTTCTTTATTGCGGGGGCTCGCCCCCCTGTCCCCCCGCTTTATGCCCATGCCTCTTTTACTGGTGGTTGTTCGTTCCGTTACAAATACAATTCTAACCTAACCTAATAACATTTTTGTAGTCATAAATAGCAATTTCAATTGTCCAAATCTATGTTCGAAAATAAGTTACCTACTTATGTTCGAAAATAAGTTACCTACTTATTTTCGAACATAGATTTGGACAGGATTTCGGCCTATCAAAATTCGGCTAATTACAATTACATATATGCTAAACAAGATTATGCATAATAAAATTCGGCCATGTTAGTAATATGCTTAAATAAATTCGGTTTAACCATTATTCGGCTTATACAGAATTATGCCGAACTAAATTTCGGCAAGTTTAAGATTCGGCGTAAATAAATTATGCGAAACCTGTTATGCGTAATCAGCTTCGGACATTAAAAAGTATGTGAAATAGAGGGCACCCGATGTGGTATTGTGTGAGACTGCCTTGTCTTATAGCGGTGTATAGTCGCGAACAGGGATTGTTGAGCCACTTCCCACCGTTGTTGACTATATATAGCTACCATAGGTATGTAAATACATATAACACGGATAAATTAATTAAATAAAGTGGCGAGGGGTCAAAAATCCCTGTTCGCGATGGTACAGTCACCAGTACCTACCTGACACAACCAAGCGTACATAAATGTCCGTTACGACTCTACTTCTAAAGTCGGTAGGACGTGTCAGATATTTTTGTACGCTCTGCTGTGGCAGATATTAATGCAGTGACTGTACATAGATCTAGTTTCGGACTGCGCGCCACTTTTTTTTATCGTATGTGCTCTCTAATTATTTGACCGGTTTGTCAGCTTGCTCTAAGGTAATGGCATAAAAAAAGTCTGCCAAGTGCAGGTTTACGCAGTTTACGCAGTGTAGGGTCATTTTTGATGGTTACTAACGTAGAAAAATAACTTTTTCAGACTTTACTCATTGATTGTGTTAAAAGAGCTACCTACCTTACAACAAGTTTCTGTGACAGTGGGAAATGTCTGAAATTAGGTATGTTTTATCTGTTTCTTTCATGGTATTTTGTTATGTTATATTTTGGCTTTGTGAATAAATATTCTTTTATTTATTTTTTATTTTTATATCAATAGGAATAATAACATATTAAATGATATGATGGTAGTTTCATGAGGAATAATAACCTTTCAAATTAACAGAAAAAATATCAGATTATTAAGTAGCATCAATTAATAAAAAAAAATTAAAGAGTTTTCTTTACCACCAAATTACGACAGTCCGATCGATTACAGGTTTGTTCCATAGTCCAGAATAAAAAACATTACTTTGGGTGTATGTATTGTACGACCTGGTCAATGCTCGACCGATTTTGTACGACCTGATAATTCAATCACATGTCACTTGGAATACGGGTCGAGCTTTATCACCCTGTACCAATAATGTTCGACGTGCTATTGGACAACCTGATATTGTACGACTTAATAATCGGAGCACACTTTTGACAGCAAGCAATCGGTTCTCACATTGATCATTTGTTTTTCGTGTACACCGAATATTAACAAATTTAGTAGAAAATAACTTAATTTGGTCCTGGCGCTTCGCCGGCCGCTACCGCGGCACGCTCGCTGCGCTCGCTCGGCTCGCGCATTGTGGTCACAATTGAACCTAACACAACCTAACACAAACTATAGTCATTCGATTCGATTGGATTCCGATTATTTGGTCGTGCAATAACAGGTCGAGCATTAACAGGCCGAGCAAAAATTTGGACACCCTAATAATGCACGACCTAATATTGTACGACTTGATAATTCAAATCCAAAATGAGTTCGTATTATCAGGTCGTACAGTGATGGTTGAGCAATACAGGGTCGAGCATTACTGGTCCCCAAAAATAATTTATGTGTCTTCTTTGACTCGATCGTTTTGACAGGTACCACTCTTTACCGAACCGAATAATACTGACATGGAAATACCGACCCTGTATTTCATGTAGTACATTCCCATAGAAACTGACACGAGCAACTTAGAGTACAGTACAGGTTTTGGTTCCGCGACATTTGTATGGAAACAACTTTTTAGTAAATGTCTTTTGAATTGACTCATTACAATCAAAATGAAGCAAACTGATGTGAGGGCCAAGTATTCCAAAACATGTAGGCTCTCGGCTAAAGGTAAATGAAACGTTTCTATTGGTTCATGAGAACGAGAAAAACATTCCTCGCAACGCATCCTCGCCTATCTCTGCTGGAAAAAATAGCCTCCTCTCGCAGACAAAGAAAGGCGTTGGTATGAAAGAAAAAATCTTGGTCAGAATCAGGCCACCAAGGTGATAATTATAACGTCGCAACTAGCGCGTTAGCTAATGCTGTTCCGTTAGCGTCCCAACTAGTTGTTTACCCAAGTGTCCATTATCTGGGTGACACGTTCGACAACTGATCGGAATGTGGCGCGGGCGCATGTACGAAAAAAATCAGCGCTACTGTCCCACCTGAGCTCGACGAGATAGAAGCTAGCTTGGAAATCTGTAGTTTTGGCTTAAACGCTGCGCTTAAAGCAAAAGGCGCATTGAAATTCGTCGAGTTTTAGATCCAACGCTAGCTGATGCGGTTTGCACGGAGCGGATGGACATTGAAAAACAGTATGAGCTGGCCCTTATAAATACGGAGTCTAACATCTCCACCAACATTATGACCGTCTTGGCCGGAGTGAGTATGGTGAGGTGAGAACGACGCCATCAAGCTCCATGTAATGTAAAACCACTTTAAAAAACCTTTTTTTAATCCTACGTACGATCACCGTCAAAAGTATAGTTGCATACTTTTGTACTTTGGCGTTTTACAGCAATGTAAGTAGGTACTTAACACCATACAAATGTGACAAATGTGCTAATACGACAAAGAGTGATCCGCTACTTTGATGCTGACGGTATGTACCTGGCCTGCTTAGCGCGGCGGCGTGCCCGCGCATGCTGACTCAGGATTACGAGGTTCGCACTCTTTGTGCACAGGCCAAGGGATTTGCATGTCTGCACATTTGCATTTCAACGCGGGCTTTACGATGCTGGACCGGATACACGAGTGTTATTCGTAACGTCCAGTGCTCTTAGTGTAAGTTTTCGGTTACAGTACGTCTCGATCGCGTTCGCGTTAAAATCTCAATTTGTATGGAAACACAAACAGCGCCTCTAGCTATCTATCTCTAGTCTATTGAGATTCGAACGCGAACGCGATCGAGACATATTTTGTAACCGAAAACTTACACTAAGGGTACCTACAGCTTTATTTCTGCTTTGTGTAAAGCTATCATGTCTAATTCATTACATTTGTAACAAATTAACGATAAAGCTATTTTTAAAGTTTTTTGAAATTCCAGTTGTAAAGTCTTGTTGAACATCTAAGGGTTCAACTTATGGTTGTTTCAAAGTATAACAACTATCCCTTTCCCTAGGGAAAACTAGTTATACTGTGGTTTTTTAATGAATTATCTCTATTTACATGTAATCCTCCGAAAAATTAATCAAAAAGGATCGTTGAAAGTAAATCTATGTACCCCAAAATTAACGCAAGCGAAGCCGCGAGCCACAGCTAGTAAATCATAAAAGCAATCGAAGTAGACCGGGGTTATAAATGCATAAAAAATAAAACCAACTATGTTAATATTTCTGCTTCATATTTCTGTTGCAAATTGTTCTGTCGTTTTGCTTCCATCGATTAAAGCGTAATTTGAAACGCGAAACGCCAATCTGTTTGTTGAATTGGAACTTTGAGCGCGTAACAGCCACCTGCGCTCCGTTCAATGCGATTAACGAATCGTGTTGGATAATCATCATCGCCATCATCTCAACCTATATTCAGAATACAAAACAGAAGATGCACAACATTTATTAGAGGAATGTGTTCGGAATCGTGCTGCGTGGGAGGCGTTGGTTGCAGCAGCCAACCTGAGCAAGTATGGCACGGGAATATTTATGGGTACTTTAGCTCAGCAAGCCTCAGACATGGCGTTAATGCTTTTCAGGTTGGCTGATGTGACAAGATGTTAGTTATCGTCATATTTATTTATCGTACATATTTTGTTTTCTTGTTATGTAATGTTTTGCCCTATGGGCTAAAGTAACAAATTTGTACGATGCCCGTTTCAAAAAAAAACTTAACTATATTCATACGAGTACGATCCCACTGCAAGAAACAAGCCTCAGTATGAGAGAGCTTGACCTAAGCTTGACCCGTGTCACGCTGGGGGACTACTACGAAATTCGAATTTAAGTGCGAGTCAACCACGAGTACCGAGGGTTCCGTACAGTAACCAGCACCAATATTTGACACCGCAAAGCATGCATACAATGTCTGATACAGGTAGGTGTAGGACGTGTCAGATATTTTTTGCACGCTTTGCTGTGCCAGATATTATAATGCAGGTGACTGTATATACATCTATAAAAAATCAAACTGTCTAAGTCTAGGTAGGTAAGGTGACCCGGGGCTATTATAGATGGGGGGATATTTTATCTGAGCCGTCTGATGGCGTCCTTACGACGCCATGTTCTTCTCGGCCATTTTACGTTGTGTTCGCCAAAAGACTGTCTTCACACTACACACATGAACATGGCGAACATGGCGTCGTAAAGACGCTATCAGGCGGCTCAGATACAGTGTCCCCCCAGCTACATTAACCCCGGGTCACTTATCTATTCTAGTTCATAAACTACTCAGACGACTGGATGGCCAAGTGGTTAGAGAACCTGACTACGAAGCTTGAGGTCCCGGGTTCGATTCCCGATATAGATAAATACATATACACTAAACATTCTAAACCAGAGAAGAAAAAATCGTATTTATACAAATATTTGCCCCGACTTGCGATCGAACCCGGGACCTCAAAATTTCATAGCCAGATTCTTTAACCACTTGGCTGTCCGGTCATCACAATCGGCGAACAGACCAAAAACATAAATTTCGATTTTCAAATTTCGTAGTAGCCCTGCTGAACATGCTCTAACTCCATGCCCTTGAGATTACGATACGATCGAATAAAAAAGTATTTTCAGAACAGGTTCATATGGTCGGCACGAACGCATGCTTTTACGCATCTCAATAACCGGTCGCAGCGTTGTGCTCTAGCCACTACATACACTGTTAAAAATTTCTGTAGTAATTTTACAACGAAAGTGTTGGAAGTTTTTACGCACAACAATAAAGTAATAATAGAATTCCGTTTTGTAAATTTACAATACAATTTATTTCAACTCAATTTAGAAAAATTACAAAACATTTGTTGAAATTTACCAAACGACTATCGGAAATTCGTTTAGCAAAATTACAATACAAACAATGTAATTTTGCCAAACAAATTCTGTTGAAAATGGTTTGCAATTTTAAAATGATGTGTTGTAAATTTACTACACAATTAATTTCAACTCATTATTGAAAAATTACAAAACATTTGTTGAAATTTACCAAACGACTATCGGAAATTCGTTTAGCAAAATTACAATACAAATAATGTAATTTTGCCAAACAAATTCTGTTGAAAATGGTTTGCAATTTCAAAATGATGTGTTGTAAATTTACAACTGTAGCGGAGAGGCGGGGGGATGAAGCAAAGACAGGCAAGCTAGGTTTAATTAACTTATCGAGATTACAGTTTTACACGCGAAACAATACTGGCCGCGAATACTCCAGCGGGGGGTGGAGAGATTCGGGACCCCGCAATGTATTAACTCAGGGCAATGACACTAAGACGACTCAACTAGGGTGAGAGCGTATAGCGTGCACGTCCGAGTTCCTACCTCTGACTTGACAACAAACATTTCCTTGGGTCCGTATATAAACATTCGCCGGCGGACAAGCGTTAGCGAGTTTGAACCTACAGCCAGCGCCATCTGTTGGTCGCCCGCGCAGGTCGAACTATGGCCGTTCCGTGCGGCGCAGTACTACTAGCGCCGTCTGGCGGCGTTTGGTGCTACACAACGTAATTAATTTCAACTCATTATCGAAAAATTACAAAACATTTGTTGAAATTTACAAAAACAAATAAAAAATGACGGTCAATTGAAAAACTTGATTTTTTGAGAACACATGTCAAATATAATATAATATATGTTTAATATGGAAAAAAAATACAAAAGTAAGTAATCGTTATTTGATTTTGTGACTATCTTAATGTCTGGTAAACCGAAAATCTCAAAGATAACGGGAAAAATCTTGAAAGTAAAACGTCTTATATAAAATTTCTGTCTATTATATAAGTCTCAAAACTCTCAATATTAATATATTTCTATAGAAATTACAAACTACTTTTTTTATTAACGTTTTGTTGATTGGACTGCTAAGAATTCATGTAAAATATCATGTTAAGCTATCGAAAATTTCACTGCGTTCATAGTGCAAACGAAATACATTTAATAATTTTAATTTAGAATTAAATATAAACTCTGTGCAGATGAATTGCGATATATCTAACCCGAGACAAAAAGTTCTACCTCTCACGCAGGTAACGTATCGCTCTGAAAATGATGATCTACAGCTTATTTAAAGACTTGGTTTGAAAATTCAATTTATAGATTATAATATTAAAAATATTTATAGATTTTTAATGACTTCATGGTAATCTCAATACTAATATTTTTCTGTAATTTTACAAAAAAAAAAAAAAAATTTAGATCAAATTGCAAACAGATTTCAAGAATTTTAGAACCTTTTGATTCAAAACTAATTAACGGTTTGAAAAATTACTATACGTGTAAGAGAAATACACGTTTTAAGTAGAATTACAATGTATAATGCAATTTCGAACTTGCGTCATAAAATTAATAAAATTATAGGTAAATCTTTAATAATTTCATCTTCTACATTTTTTCATAATTTCACAAAATAATTAACTAACAAACTAGGGATAATAATCTGAAATAAATGACATTATTATTATTATTATTATTATAAGTATTGTAAATCAAATTATAAACATTTTTTAAATTTTTTTTGCTTGAAATTAATCAAAAATGTGAAAAAATTACAATACGTGTTAGAGAAGTAAAAACTTTGGGTAGAATTACAATACGTAATGCAATTTTCAAGTTTGTGTTACAAAAATGATGAAATAGTTTGCAGATTCTTAATAATTTCATTCTAATTTGAGTTTCAACATATTTTCAAAATTTTATAAAAATAGTATAGTAAATCAAATTACAAACAATTTTTGTAAATTTTAAATCTTTTTGCCCGAAATTAATCAAAAGTTTAAAAAAATTACAATACATGTTAGAAAAACAAAAACTTACGGTAGAATTATAATAAGTATTGTAATTTTCAAATTTGTGTTACAAAAATAATAAAATTATTTGTAAATTTTTAATGATTTCATACTAATTTGTGTTTCAACTTTTTTTGTAATTTCATAAAAAAAGTATTGTAAATCAAAATACAAAGAGTTATTCTAAATTTCAAATCATTTTGTTCAGAATTAAGCAACAGTTTTAGAAAATTACAATACGTGTAAGAAAAATAAAAAACTTTCGATAGAATTATAATACGTATTGTAATTTTCAAATTTGTGTTACAAAAATAATAAAATTATTTGTAAATTCTTAATGACTTCATAATTTGAGTTTCAACATTTATTCGTAATATCACAAAAAAAGTATTATAAATCGGATTACAAACAATTTTGGTAAATTTACAACCTTTCATTAGAAATTCACCAACAGTTAGGAAAAATTACAATACGTGTAGGGTTATTGCATAAAGCTTCCAAAATTACAACTCATTATAGTAAATTCCTTCACATGTCTTGTAATTTTACTCAAATTGTATTATGATTTGTATTAGTATACGTTGATTTGGAATTTTGCTGATATTTGTTTAGTAAAACAATTGTAATTTTACAAAAATTTTTAACAGTGTAGTTAGTAAATAGCTACTGCTGTGCTCACACTTACTATTAATTCTGAATCAGTCGCTCTTTTACAAGTTTATCATGAATTTGCACCACTTTTATTGGAGTTCCGTCAGTCGAAATGAAAAACGGAACACTTATTCGATCACTCGTTGAGTCTGTCTGTCCGTTCGTTCCTCTGTTACAGCCAATTTTCCCCCAAACTATTGAACCGATTGAGTTGAAATTTTGATGTTGAAACACTGATTCACGGCGTTGACCCAAGGAAGAACTTATTATAACCTTGTTTTTGACTATTGGGGGTAAATTAACAATTTTGCGAACAACTTATATCGTGTGACATTTCAAACGAAAGTGCTCGTTGTGAAGCCAATACGCAAAATATTACCCGCGTTAGAATACTATTGCTTAATTCGTAGATGTTTTTGCAAGTAAATTTAGAAATTTGATTTTTTATGGCTGTTAGAGACCAAATCCGTATACGTTTCATCTTGTTCCTAAAAATAAGTTTTTGGTAAAAATTTCATTTTTAATACAAGCTTTTCTTTGCTGATTGTACTTTTTATCGACTTAATTTGCATTGTCACCCAAACTACATTTGCATAGCAAAGGGTCTAGCAGGCTAAAGAGCAAGCTAACAAGAGCGACTAAACTAACAGGAGTGGTGATCGCAAGGGATTTTGGTTGTAATTTGAGGTGCAGTAGTGGCAGGCCCTAAGAACACTGTATGCGTAATATCAGCATTCGATCTTCTTTTGTTTCAGACTTATTCACGAAAATGTCATGAAATCAAGCTAATTTTTATTAAACTGTTATTTGAGCTAAACCAAGCAAGCGAGAGTAACCAAATAAATTCAGAATTAAGGAGAATAAAATGGGGTTCATAATGCATATTTTTACAGATATTAATATCCCTTAACTTGAATGAAAAAAAATTAGTTTTTTTTGCTTAATCTTTTTGCCACTTCTCGCGGAGACCACTATCAAATCAAAAAAATTACTTAATAAGCCACAATTGTCATGTCAACTACGTATACCTACATTTAAAAACATTTTGAAAAATTATTGTGCGTCATGTCAAAAAAAAAATCATTTACGAACATTAGCTTAGCCACTCTTGTTAGCTTAGCCTGCTAGACCCTTTTAAGTCGATGCCATGAACCGTTGAAGAGTTCCGCCTTGCGGAGACGATCGTGGCCGGACTACCAGGATGTCTTTACCAGATTATTGTATTGTCACGCAATTTATTTCAAACACAATCTTTGTATTGTTTCCGAATAAAGAATACATAAGTATGCCAAATGTCAAGTCAATCCGAATACTGGAAGTAGATCGAATTTAACTTGCAAGATTTGATTACAGACAAACACGGGACAAGTGAAACTAAATAAAAGCTTGTAAAAAGGCTTCAGGTCGGCATCGCAGAGAGACCGACAGGGCCGGATTTAGGGGAGGGCAAAGGGAGCAACGGCCCGGGGCCTCCGCAAAATAGGGGCCCCTACAATAATAATAATAATAATAATAATATTTAATTCAGATTAAAATCCATAGCTTTGTTAGTAGATACAGTCACTCTTATAGACAATAGACATCGGAAAAAAAAAACTTTCCAATCCCGACGAGTAAATACTGGGAAACAACAATTCGTATATTTCTTCACTTCAATAAGGCAATCAGTAAAATATCAAAAGGCCCTCATTGGCCTCCACTCCTTTATTGCCCCAAGGCCTCCACACCTCTAAATTCGGCCCTGGAGACCGATGAGACATTTGTCCTATAAGAGTTTCGTTATTTTTTGTTCAAAAACCATGATTCCTAATATTCGTGGTGTCAGTTTATCTAAATTATCGGTACATGGCTTCTCGTGAGGTACTGAGACTAAGATCCTCCATTATGTCGCAATGCCAAACGGAATGGCTAATCCAAAGCCGATAATCCGACAGATATCGGTGTCGGAACTGATGACGTCGAAAATAGATAATCGCTTCGTCGCAAATAGGAATGCCAGTAGTTAGGAAGGATAGAAATCACCGTAATGTCCTGTCCTGACCTATTAAAAACCTGAGTGATGGTAAATCCTGAATTGAGTAGAGAGCGCATGCGTATTGATGTAATTTATGACAGGACAGTCCTCTTCTTAGGAAATATTATTCTCAATTGATCGCCCTTCTGTACACACAGCTAACTACTGGGATTTTTTCCAAATAAAGTCTCAATCACCCATGTTGCCGTTACAGATGTTACAGATTGACTTGGAATGTAGTCAGTCTTATAGCTGGGATTTTTTTCCCCAGCAAGGATGGATCAGCGTTCTTGACGGAATAGTGCTCAGGTCCATCGTATGTTCGTGATATAAAAACACATAATTGTTAAAAAAAATTTTTTGGATATATGAGGACGTCCTATTTTTAGTACTGGTTTCGACGTGAAGCCGCTACAGACAGACAAACAGAGTTACACTTTCGCATTTATAATATTAGTAGGGATATCATTTTTTTTACAAATATTTAAACTAATGATACCTCATATTATGTTGAAAACCGTTCAGTCGTCTAGGCAGCAGAGGACCAAAATATACGCTCAAAAAAACTCGGGTTGTTGAGTAAAAATTGTAAGAGAAGTAAAGAGGGAAATGTAGAACTAACGTTTCGAAAAATGTTGCTGCCGCGATGAGCTCACAAGATCGAGAAACCATACTGGACTGGAAGAAAGGACCAATGCCAATTGCCATCATGTTATTGGAGGCAGTAGTCATGTCATGAGCCACCTAATTTAATCTAACCTTCGCCTGCGATTAAGGATCTTGCTAATCCGCGATAATATGCACGTGCGCCAGCGCTTGTTTTCCATTTACCAATCAGAGCCGTGCGTTCAAATTCTATGAGGGTCTATCTTTAATGTTGCAGTCTTGCTTGTGATTGGCTCATTGAGCTAATTAATTGACCAATCATAAACGTGACGCAGAAGTATGATGGCAAACGGACCTCACGTTACTAGCGCCAACTAGCCTTTCAGAGAAAAAAACCATCACAGGCATCCCTCAGCATAATTATGTAAATCTGGTGGCAATAATGGTAGTGACATCTTCGCAGTCCGGCCAGGATCGTCTCCGCAAGATGGAACTCCTCGACGGTTAATAGCATCGATTTGAATTTGGGTACGGATATGTAGTTTGGATGAGTAAAGTAGTCAGCAAAGAAACTTGTTTTAAAAAAGCGGTCAAGTGCGAGTCGGACTCGCCCATGTAGGGTTCCGTAGCAGCAAGTAACGTAATATAAATGTTCTTGTAGTTCGTTGTAACTTTGATCGGTGTTTATATTTGAGTTGATTGAATGAAAAGTAAATTGCGGTTTACGATTTATGACGTATTAATAAAAACTACTTACTAGATCTCATTCAAACCAGTTTTCGGTGGAAGTTTGCATGGTACATCATATATTTTTTTAGTTTTATCATTCTCCTATTTTAGAAATTACAGAGGGGGGGGGGGGGGACACATTTTACCACTTTGGAAGCGTCTCTTGCGCAAACTATTCAGTTTAGAAAAAAAAAGATAATAGAAACCTCAATATCGTTTGTGAAGACCTATCCTTAATTACGTATGGGTTTGATGAAAAAAAATTTTGAGTTCCAGTGCCAAGTATGGGGAACACCTAAATTTTTTTTTTCTATTTTTGTGTGAAAATCTTAATGCGGTTCACAGAATACATATACTTACCAATTTTCAACAGCATAGTTCTTATAGTTTCGGAAAAAAGTGGCTGAGACATACGGACGTTTTTATCCATTTGGCCTCGGAACCCTAATAAAAATGAATTTTGTAACAAAAACTTTAAGGACTTTTTGTGGGCTTTTTTTTTAATCTCGAT
Source organism: Choristoneura rosaceana (assembly GCA_037349165.1). NCBI lineage: Eukaryota > Metazoa > Arthropoda > Insecta > Lepidoptera > Tortricidae > Choristoneura > Choristoneura rosaceana. The sequence continues at coordinate 2,891,541 of JAZBNJ010000006.1, read as the reverse complement.
TTAAGTTAAGGCTTTAACTGACAGTTTTTGTATAGATCTAACAGGATTTAAGACCACTTAAACCTAGATTAAAAAGCCTGCAAGCGGACGTGAGTATACATCCCGTGGCAAATGTATACGTATCCTCTAATCCTCCTGGATCCCCCAGTCCTCACTTGAGAAAACAGAAATTTCACGTCAGACCTCAGAAGGGTATAAATATTCTTTTAAATAGCTACACTCTAGTTAGAATATTCATACTAATATTATAAATGCAAAAGTGTGTTTTTACGTGTTTGTATGTTTGTCCGTCTTTCACGTCGAAACCACTCGAAACGGAGCGACAGATCGACGTGTCGTTTATGGGTCAGAGAATGACATAGGCTACTTTTTATCCCAGAAAACTGCACAATTCCCGAGGGAATAACGCGCGATAACCGAATCCCACGCGGGCGAAGCCGCGGGCAAAAGCTAGTAAATACATAAGTTGATTACAAGTTATTGTAGTGCAAACAATGCAGCATTCGCCTCGCACGCAGACGCAGCGACGGAGCGATAAGGGCATATTTTCCGGGTCAGTTTTGAACAAAATGGAGAACTGCACAAGCGTTGTATTGTTATAGGTAGTTATTGGAACGACTAATTTGTGTGATTGCTTCTCTCTTCTCTCGCCTTATGCTCTTTGTCGTATCTAGGATTATTTTTCAGGAGGAGCCTGGTTTGTGTGAAGATATCAGTAGGTATTATAGCCCAACATCCTGGGGTAGGCGCTAGACCATACTGGGGTGGGCACGGCGCAACCCCCGCCTCCCTCCCTCCAATATATACGGTTATGCTTATGCCGTGAGTGTGTTAAACAATAAGGCCTCTGACTTCAATAAATGTATGCAAGTCGTGTGACGCATTTTATCCGATATCCGAAGGAGGTTTAAATGTTTGTAGAGCGCATGTCTGCATTTTTTTTTTGGTGACCTCACTAACAACCTATACGTTTACACGGATTTCGTTTTTATGCGGCATCATAAGATTTGTCGTTAAAACATTTCATTATTTATTTTTAAAGTGAATATACGACTAAACATGCTATGAATATTTCAAGCATATACCTGTTGCCATTGTTAATATCGACCAAAAAACGTCAAAAAATATCGCGTTTACTGTAAGAGAGCCCCCTTAAAATATTATTTTATTCTATTTTTAGTATTTATTTTTATAGCGACAACAGATATGTACATAATCTGTTAAAATTTCAACTGTCCAGCTCATGAGATAGAGCCCTGTGACGGACGGACGGACGGACGGACGGACAGCGGAGTCTTAGTAATAGGGTCCTGGTTTTACCCTTTGGGTAAACGTAAACCCTAAAAAGTGCGAAAAACCCGACAGCATTAAAAACAAATAAGTTTTGTATTCTAGAACTCTATTAAGTACATACCTACCTAACTTGAAAGTTCAACAGAGGAATCCATCACTAGAAATTTTAGGATCGGTCAGTGTCATTTTATTTTTTTAGTTTTTATAAGGCGGTGGGATTTTTTATTTTATTATTACATTTTTACTGGATTATTACTAGCCTGTAGGTACCTCGCTAATCCCACCAAATGATTCATTCATTTACAATGTGGATTTTTGTGACAAGCTAGTTGCTGCTAGTTTCGTGCGTGAGGTCCTTATCATATTTGTATCACGCTTGGTATTGGTTTATAACTATACTTACTTCGTTTTTTTACCATTAGAAAAAGGGTAAACAATGTTGACGAGTATTTTGAAAAAAAAAAAACTAGTAACTATTATTTATGATACCGAAAGCATGTAAATGATTATCATGTGTCCTTACTTATTTTTACATATTTAAATAAATAAAAATAAAAAAATATTAAAAATGTATTTGCTGTGGCTTATTTTTCAAATGTGTTTTTCAATAAAAAGTCTCGTCAAGATCGTTTACTTTCTTTCCAATACTAAAAAAACGAAGTATAAAGTCAGTCAATCTCAAGCGAGACTGTGACATCAAACGAACCTCACGATACTAACGCCATCTAGCGGTAAGCACTGGCATAGGGGAGTAGGTACCTGAACATTTCATCGTAAACATCAATAATGTAACCTATACTTAATTGGCTTACCACGGGATGTTTCCAGTTTTCCTGTGTTTACAATGTGGACTTTAATACTTGTCGTCGGATGCTATAACACAAAAACTAATCGCAGGAGTTGTCTTAAATGGTCACAGACTTCTTTCGACACGTCGAGATAGTAATAATGATATTGAACGCTCATTAAGTTTCGTATTAAAATAAAATGAGGTGCACATGCGCCGCATAAACGTTCTAATGAATCTCACCCAGGAATCGCATGTGTCTCAGTCTCATCGGATTAGTGCCTCATCGGACTATAAACCTGTTAAGTTTGTCTTTGTCTTTAATATTTCGTCCAATTCAAGATCAGTTGACAGAGAGACCCGTTGCAAAATATATTTAAACAGAGAAACAATTAAGATTATGTTCTAATTATTAATAGTATCAAATTATCGAAACATGATTCACAGATTGTACGTCCGTATGTTGTGAATTATGAATGCCACGAACAATTTTCATCGCACTAACGTTTCATCGATAAAACGAAATTCAAAAATGTATCCCATATTGCTATGTGCCAAAAGCTAAGAATTACAAAAAAGTGTAGACTAGAGTCTGGCAAATGAAAGATGAGAATGAAAAAATGGCGGCAAATTCAAAAATCAATGTGTGGTATCCCTGACGTATAGTGCTAAAAATAGTTTTGATACTTGTGATATATATTATGTAGGTAATACAATATTTTAAAGGCTTTTATTAGGTCCACCTGTAATTATTGTACTACGTAACCCTATTTGTACTATAAAATAAATAATATCGGAAAGTTTCAACAAAGAACAAGCAATTTTCGTAAAACATAGACTATCACTGTTTTATGAATAATTAAGTACATTAGTTACAGTATATTCTACTTAGCAGTACTTTACTTTTGAAAATAACAAATAGGAAAGAAGATAATGTGTTTTTTCTGAAATTTTTAACGTTAAATCGCTGTGCTGGAAGGTTTTCAAAATACACGATAGTCAATTTGTCGTTCCAGCGTCAATATACATAAGTACATACAATATGGGATGGTAAAAATAAAAGTCAGTTTATTGTTTAATTTACATATCATAGAAAACAGCAATTTACGCACATTACTTGTGATAGTTTTTTTCATGATAAACACTTAAAAACGTAGCAAATACCTCAAGCAAGCTTCAGTATCAAGACCGTAGAGTGTATTATAAGTCTATGATCAAGACGAATCAATGCCGTCTGATGTGGGTTGACAATCGACTTTTTTGTTGCCATATAAAAAGTTCTTAAGAAAACTCATTCTCATCTTTCATTTGCCAGACTCTATTGTGAACTATCACTTGACAGAGACGACGGCGGACCTCCTCCACGTAGTTCGAACGCGCCTTGATGCAATAGGTCTAACTTAACCTATTAATCTCGATAGACCTAAGCTTGTTAAGTAGTTCTGTTGAGGCGGGGAGCTGCGCCCCCCGTGCCCCCCTTTGCCACCGAGAAACCTAACTACGCAAATTAAGAGCGTGTCGATGAAATGTTATATCATAGAAACTTATTATCAAGTATAGTAACACTGGCGAAACGTTTCTAGGACAGCTGGAAATATCCTATAATTTTTTCGGTTAATGCAATTTGTACGAAAACACCTTTTTAATTATTGTATCCTTTGATTGCGTCGAGTTAGAAGGTTACCTTTTTCATAGCTTGGAAGAAAGTTGAAACTCGTATATGTATGGTTTTAAGTTCAACTCAATTCGATACCTCTACGCGTTGCCGAGTTAAAGGGTCTTGACAGATGGACAGAGAGAGAGACAGACGGACGGACGGACAACAAAGTTATTCTATAAGGGTTCCGTTTTTTCCTTTCGAAGTAGGGACCGTCCCATAAACAGCTTATATTAAAAATAAATATTTTAACACCGTCTTTTACCATCTCCAGTCATAGGCGCTGTAATGTTAAACGATAACGCGTTTGTCTCCACATAACCTAGTAACATTATCCTGGTGACTAACGAAGTAGGTAATAACCTAATGTTTTTATATTAAGACCAGCCACTGCCCGCGGCTTCTCTCGCGTTTTAGCAGTTGAGATTCCCCAGTTTTACTAATTTCGTATTGGGAACATCTTTGCTGCGTGACCTTTTGGATATCCTACTAATATTACAAATGCGAAGTTTTTTTTGTTGTATTCACTTGAAAAAATACCTACCTGTTTTTTTATGATTAAGTTGATTCGATACTACATTAATTCTTATTGAACATAGATTGAACACCAGAGATTTTCGAAGGTAAGCAGCAGAACGAATCTTCCAAGCTTAAGTATATTTTATACCTTAGGCTGCTATTTACTCTTAAAAGTACTAATATTCTCAAGAAATCTTAGCCATTATAATTTTATTATGGTGTATTTAATGCCATCCTAATTTTTTTCAAATTTTCCACCTAACAGTAGATTGTAGATGGGGAGGGGATGCTCGATTTTAAATGACAATTTGCACTTTAAAGTTGAACATTTCGCAAACAGATCACTGGATCGAAAAATCGTCCAATGTTTTTAAAAGACCTATCCAAAGATACCCCATACTATAGTGTTTGTTGAGATGAAAAAAATTCAGCCCCACTTTACGTCCATGGGAGGTTCCCCTAAAAAAAAATTATATTTATATTTTACCACTGTCGGCGCGACTGGTATGTATTGTACATTCATGCCGAATTCCATCTTTTTAGTACTAACGCTCCCTGAGCTTAGCCGCGGATGGACCGACAGACAGACAGACAGACAGACAGACAGACAGACATGACAAAACTAGAAGGGTTCCAAGTTGACTACGGAACCCTAAAAAGGCGAGTGACACAATTGTTCTCAACGCAGTGCATTCGCTCTCAATAAAATATTTTGTAGGTTTACTTATTTGTCACCCGATACGTGGTGATGACACACAACCGCTGGCTATTTATACTTCTATAGTCGAGGAAACTGAATCACGTACAGTCGAGTTCATAAACTTATGAGCAAAAATTTGATCAAAAATATCTGAACACGACTCTATTGTTAACGGCGTAGAAGCATGTGCAAATATTTTTGATAAAATTTTTGCTCACAAGTTTATGAACTCGACTGTACCAGGGTGGAACCTTTTCATAACCGATTTCTCTATGATTTGTTTGGCAGATGTGTGGGATGTCAACATGGCATTAGTAGTACAAAGGTTTCCACCCTGACACGTGAACCAGTTACTTGACTGTACACGTTGTTCGAATTGCTAAATATATAAATTTATTTATAAACAAACAAATAATATATACAATAATTAACAGAAATAAATAAAAAACATCGGTCAAGTGCGAGTGCGAGTGACTCGCGCATGAAGGGTTCCGCACCTCCGTACAATGTTTTAAAAACAAATAGTTCAGTAATATTTTTTTCGAAAAAAATCTAATACAAGCTTTTTTGCTGGCGGTACTTTTTGTCCCTGGGTACCAAAGTAGGTAGACGTCAAGACGAATCAAATGAGACCAAAATCGATGCGGTCGTATCGTTTTATTACAGAGCTCCTATGGCCAACAACTAACTTCATCATCAGATCAGCTCTACCTCATAATAATATTGCATTGTTATCGGATTTATACTTTCATGCAAAATTTCAGCTCAATCGGTTGAAGATATCCATTCAAATTTAAGTTGAAATATTAATTCCACCCTAAAAAACATAACTAGTTACATTAGGTACAAGTAAATAAAAACGTCACCAAAATGTAAGCACTAGGTGCAAGTATTTTGAATAAATAATAATTTTAAATTCTCATCCTCTTTGGCTGTCGCCCTGTCGGAGGCTGAATAGCGCTTTAGACTCTTGCCAAGCGCCGCTGCCAAGCGGCAGAAAAAAAAATGTTGCCTGTCAGCGCAGTTCATTCGCGGGGAATTCTACGGACTTCGTATGTTGTGTAATTATATAATAATAAGCTCGACTTAGTATGAATAAATTTTAAACTGTATTATAAACCTTGTAAATAGTGTTAAATACTTAGTATGATTTTTTTAGTGTAAAATCAATAGGTAAACATAGTGATTAGTACAGTGCGGATTTGACGAGCGCTTTATCAAAGTTGGCTTCATTGAGGTTTGTGGTTCATACATTGCTTCATTAATTTTGCACAAAAACGAATTAATCAGACAGTCACTAATTATATTATAGAAACTTTTATAAAACATCATTAAAATCGCAAACCTAAAGGTAAATATTCAAACGATGTAGCTAGCCGTTGCTAGGCGATTCGGCCGCTTTAGCAACGGCTAATAACGCCTAGCAACCAAAAAACTAAAAAAAAAACGCGTTTCTTGTATGATGTAATTTGTAACTTTATTTTATTTTTAGCATTTGTTGCTATTATAGCGGCCACAGTAATACATAATCTGTGAAAATTTCAAGTGTCTAACTTTTACGGCTTAAGAGATAGAGCCCTGTGACAGACGGACGGACAGACATACAGACAGCGGAGTCTCAGTAATAGGGTCCCTTTGGCACCCTTTGGATACAGAACCCTAAAAAGAACTAAAACTAACTTACTCTAATCCTAAAAATCTTTATTTACAAATATCACCTAAGTCATTGCTATTGAGCAGGGTACCCATAAGGCTGGCTGCGTTTCCTCGTTGTATGGCAATGCCAATTCGTTGACCGAGGAAAGAGCCAGCCTTATGGTCACCAGTGGAACGGGCAAGCTACAATTGTTAGACGAAGTGGTTAGAGAACTTGACTACGAAACTTGATATTTGTATGAATAATATGAATGTTTGTTCTCGGGTCTTGGATGTTAAATTTAAGTATGTATGTAGGTATACCTAGTGCTATCCACGAAGACGCGTGATTTTGTCAAAATTAGACATTAATGACATTGTAATAAGAACCACGGCACGCGTCATCGTGAATGTCAAGTGTCCCATGCATGATATTTATTTATTTTATTATGTTAATAGGGCAGTGTCTTGAAAATTCCAATTATCTATTCTGTCAGTTGACGTGACGTCATGCCATGCGACACTTTTTAGCACGGCATGACGCCACGAAGAGCTTGGACGCGCTTCGTCTTTATAATATTCTTCTGTTCGATTGACAAAAGCGAAGTCCCGAGCTACCACGTGTAGGGCGCTCGGGACCACGGCTATAGAGATGATGAATGAAGCCTGCGTACGTGAGTCGGCCGTGCTCACGAGTGACGAAACATTAATACACTAACGAATGATTTTCAAGTTACGGTTTTTTTACGTACAATTTTTTCTTTTTTAAATTTTATACTGTACTTTATAAGTATTTTATATGTAATTATTTATTTTAAAAAAATGTTTTGTCAAATTTCTTACGCCATTCTTCTTGGCGATGATGGTATTTCCGAAAGTGCTGGTAGTTTAAGAAACAGGCCAAGTGCGTGTCGGACTCGCGCACGAAGGGTTCCGTACCATTATCTATACAACATTAGACCTTAGCAAAAAAACGGCAAAAAAATCAAGTTTGTTGTATGGGAGCCCCTCTTAAATATTTATTTTATTTTAATTTAATTATTTATTTTGAAGGGATTATACAACTAAAGATTCTGTGAATATTTCAAGCGTCTACCTGTTGCCGTTATTAATACAGCAGCAAGCAGCAAGCAGAATACGGCAAAACAATCACGTTTTTTTGTATGCCAAACTAAATAATATATCTATTTTATTATATTTTTGGTATTTGTTGTTATAGCGGCCACAGTAATACATAATATCTGTGAAAATTTCAAGTATCTAACTATTACGTCTCAAGAGATAGAGCCCTGTGACAGGCGGACGGACAGACAGACAGACAGACACCGGAGTCTCAGTAATATGGGGTTTTGTCGGCGCCCTTTGGGTACATAACCCTAAAAATGACGTGTAAAGGAGCCCATTGCGGCCTATTTACGGAATAAATGATTTGAATTTAAACACATTAAACATACGCCCACTCAAATGTATACTCACAAACTTTCGCATTTCGTCGGCCTAAATCGTTAACCTGCTAAGTCCACTTTTAGGCGAAAATTACTTTTCATACTTGTCAAAAAGTGCACAAAATTCTCTACCGTTTGGTAAAGAAAAAACGGCGATATCAGCATAAAGTAAGTGTCAAATCTTATGCCCGAAAAACTGCTGTGTGGAAATGAATACAGAAAATCTGCTAAGTCCACTTCGGGCCTTAGTTTTGCACTGACAGTTATTTGCGATGCCACGTGCTGTACCCCTAGTGTATTTTTTCGGTTACAAAATACGTCTCGATCGCGTTCGCGTTAAAATCTCAATTTGTATGGAAACACGAACAGCGCCTCCTAGCGGAACGTTTGCGATGTTCGTGTTTCTATACAAATTGAGATATTAACGCGAACGCGATCGAGACGTATTTTGTAACCGAAAACTTACACTAAGGGTACTGTTGCGTCATGCGATGTTTTACTGAAAATCGGTTTATTTGAGTATGACAACAGAAAATTGTCAACAGGGTAAATTTATTGTGTTATTTCTCATTTTTCTATGTATTATTTAACATCGAGAACATATATTTTAATCATTATTTGCTCGTTAATTACCTATTGCAGATTGTTTAGTAAAAAGAGTCAATTTTAGGTGTAAGTACATCTCATAATTATTAGAGTGATTGATTAACACTAAATACAATTTTTATTACTGGCTGAATTGGTTTTATTGTAAAATAATAATAAACAAAATACTATGGATATTTTCTCCAGCATACTCAATTTAAGTGTAATAACTGCTAAGTCCTACATTCAATTTAACCTTCGAGACGAAAACCTGCTAAATACTCATTTTTATTAATTTCCTGTGATTTGTGTAAGATATGCTGTTAATTATATCTTTAAAATATCAAGTTTAGTCATAGCTACCAACGGGATTTTCAAAATTTTGATTAGTCAACGACTTAAGATTTTATGCAGTTTTTTCAATGTCCTGTAAAGTTACTCAAAATGGACTTAGAAGGTTAACGATTTAGGCCGACGATTTATAATATTAGTAGGAAATAGGATATATGCGCACTACTCGTCCGTTGTGGTCATTGTCTCCCGCCATTTAATTCCTTTGTGCATCAGAACTGCATCCGTACGCGTCCCGTCGGACCGGTCTCCGCCGGGCATTCCTCGCCGCAAAAAGTGCCCACACATGCCTCGGGTGCGCATGCCACTTGTCCCACCGCCAGCGAGGAAGCGATTATCGACTATTTTCTCGCTCTAACCCCATTTACCCAACGTGTCTTGTACCAGCTCGGGTGGCCATATGAACGTTTCGTGTAAAATGGCTCATTTTATGCTCTCAATACTCTGCTTTATTGCTCTTCCACAATGTATGTTTACAAGATGTTACAAAGGATATGCGATCATCATGGACCCTGTTGGTCAAAGCAATATTTATACAAGAGAGCTAATTTCAATATAATATTAATTAATCTTGTAGTAAAATATACTATTAACCATCGCTCTCTGTCTTTCTACAACAGTGTCTCAATCTCGTTCCAGGCAACGGACCCCGGCGTGGTGGTGCTCCGGCCGGAAGCGCTCGCGCGGGACTCGGGCTCTGAGGGCGAGGAGGAGAGCGGGCCGCCCTCGCCGTGCTCGGTCCGGTTCATCAACGACAACGTGCTCATCAACGGCAAGTCCTCCATGCCGTGCAGGCCCGACAGACAGCGGACGGCCAGGGTAAGCATCCTGACCACTGTTGAAAACTGAAATTAATATGTTGATGTTAAAAATTTCATTTATCTACGCCCATGTAGTAAATCCTCCATTATGCGTTCAAAAACCATAGGTAATGACCAGCATTACGACATTATGAAGTAATGGTCATAACGATACTTGCACTATTATCTATTCTGTGAGGATACTGATATCAGTATCGTTATGAGATTCCATACTTCATTACAGCATCGGGGCGGTGCGCGCTGCGCAGGGCGGGCGAGCAGCGGCAGGTCGTGGGGCGCGCACTGCACTGGGCGCGCAGCGAGCTGGGGCAGACATACCTACCTTACCATTACCTAGTTCTTGTTCATGCAGGTCATTCTCAATGGTTCTTGAACACATGATAGAAGATTTATATGGATGTAGATAAAATATTGTATTCAACTGTACGTAATTAGGCCTTAAAACACTCATGTGACCCTATTATGAAACTCTGCTAAGCCTCGTTTCATAAAACCACACTCGTGTTTTAAGGACCCTTATTACGATTCAGTTGCATAAAATACTATTTCACTTCTCATGGTCGTTAACTTCGTATTTAATGCTGGATCTACGCGACATAAAGTGACTTTTTATGCTCTAGTGCAAAAAGTAAAATCGTCGAAGGCAATCAGGTGTCAATAACAAGCACAAACAAAAAAAAAGTTTAAAAATATTTATTTTTTAGTATTTCGTTATTTATATTAATAAATCAACGATTGTTTCCACTGTTGCTATTTGATTCCTTTGCAATCGAAATGAAAAGTAGAGTGTAAAACTTTAGCATAACTTGTGCATTGTCCCCTCGAAATCTCTATCTACCCTTGCCATAACCCTCGTCGTACCAGCTCGGATGGCTAAATGAACGTCTCGGGTAAAATAGCTCGTTTTATAGTCTTATTGTACAATCTACTATTTTTTACACTCTAGAAAAAAGCTTGTAGACCTTGTACATATTTTGTAGCTGAATGTATGAAACGCTAAATTTGATTGTACATACACGTAGAGAGAGATTTTTCTATAGGTAAAAATGTATCTACACATGAGTGTTGCCTATTATTTTATGTATTTTTGAAATACTTATCAAGAAAACCGGCCAAGAGCGTGTTGGACACGCCCAAAATAGGGTTCCGTAGCCATTACGAAAAAATTAAGTCATATTTTTCTAAGGATTTCGTATTTTATACGGAATCTTCCAAGTTTAGGTATATTTTATACCTTACGCTGCTATTTACTCATAAACTACTAATAATTCTCAAGCAAACTTAGCCGTTATAGTTTTCCTTGGAAGTTTGATATACTATACCATCCTGAATTTTTTCAAATTTTTCCACCCACCGGTTTAGATTTTAGAGGGGGGGGGACGCTCGATTTTAATGAAAATATGCACTTTAAAGTTGAATATTTCGCAAAAAAATTACTGAATCGAAAAATCGTTTTCGCAAACCCCTAACGGTTTTAAAATACCTATCCAACGATATCCCACACTATAGGGTTAGATGAGAAAAAAATATCACCGCCACTACGTCTATGGGAGGTACCCTAAAAAAATTGTTTTTGAATTTTTAATTGTACTATTTTGTCGGCATGGTTTACCTATATATCCGTGCAAAATTACAGCTTTCTAGCATTGATAGTCCCTGAGCAAAGCCGCGGACGGACAGACAGACAGACAGACATGGCAAAACTATGGGTTCCGTTTTTGCCATTTTGGCTCCGGAACCCTAAAAAGGATGGTCGTTTCAATTACGAATTAATAAATATTAATACGAACTCATACTGAACGATAACTATCTAATGAAGGGTTATTTTCGTCGTCTTGTAACAAACAACTTTAGGACTTTAAGCATGGGTTGTTTTTTTCATTGTTTTTCTAAAGTGAAAAGTCAAAGAACTGAAGCTGTTGAGGCTTATTGAAAATATTGGCTCCACGCCCCAGTACATTTTATAATATATTATTATTTTATGTATGTGCGTTTGTGGTCTTCTGATCTCCACTAGGATTCTATCTTGCTTACTACGCCCGAGCCTGCGTACGCGCATGTTACAATTATTTCGGCTCAGCGACCCGTGACGACCTGCCGTTTCATACCTTGTGCCGTCCCTTGCCGCCTTGGGTGGTTAGAAAGAGACATGTGTAGCTAGAGGTGCGTGTGGTGTCGAGGTTTGTGATTTTTACGGCACGGTGTGGTTGTGGATGGCTCAATATAAGATTAACTAATTAATTCATCAATTAAAAACTTTCAGCATTAAAGTAATAAACCAATGCGCTGTAAAATTCAGTTGTCCATATAAAAGTTATTTTTGGGGGTTTTTATCCTTGCTTTTCTGAGGCTGCATTTCCACCAAAGGTGCATGAACTTCATTTACCTGCCCTCGCTCCGCTCAGCTGTGTCCACTAGAGCTGTGCTGTGCGAGGATAGGTAAATGAAGCTTTTCTATTGTTTAATGAATATATATTCTTCGCAACACATCCTCGCACATAAGTGGTGGAAACGCGGCCTTACGAATACGTTGCCGGCATTTGATAAAAGAGTAAGCTCTTTATTGTATTTTTGTTTCTTTTCTTTTGTACAACAAAGAGTTAATATACGTACATACTTATCGATACTGTATTATAAAAAAACGAACATTCTAACGAAGATCAAGGTAACATTTGGGCCATTGACTTATATTCTATGGACACGAACGTTTTACGTTCGAATTAAGCGGAGTAAATTACAACAACATCGCGAGTTGTATTCTGATAACTCTAAAATGTTCCCTGAAAATGCTTCCTAAAATGTTTGTCTAAACAAACTAACATTTCAGGAAAGTTAACGTTCGGTCAAACGTCATTTTTTGCAAAAGCTTATTCGGCGAAAACTGAAAACTTAACTGCCGATGTACGTTTCAGCTCAAGATCCAGTTCGACGATTCCTTGACGCGCACGTTCGAGTACCCCTCTGAGACGTCGCTGTGCGAGGCCATAGCGTCGCCCGCGGCCGCCGCGCCCGCCGCGCCCGCGCACGTCTCCGCCCTCGCTGCCAACACTCACATAGGTACGCAGCCAGCTGGCCACGAGCGAATGCTATGACAAACAACTACCTAGATACTATCTTTGTATTTAATTTGGAAGTGTCCATTTACATTGAAAATTTACCGCGAGCTTTACGGTGACGGAAAACATATTAAACCTGCACAAACCTGTGAAGCTATTCAGTGGTGTGCGCGAAGTTTCCAATACGCACTGGGCCCGCGTGGGATTCTGAGAGGAGCCCTGCGCCCATCGGTGGGAATTGTATAAGCTGGGATGATGGTGATGACGAGTGTCATTGAATGTTGCAAAGCGATTGTATTCTTTGGTTTTTACTTAAGAACTATTGTAACGAGGGTTTCTGTGGCAGGTTGTTGATGCTATACCTAGTGCCATCCACGAAGACGCGTGATTTTGTCAAAGTTAGACATTAATGACATTGTAATAAGAACCACGGCACGCGTCATCACGAACGAATCTAACTATAGTATCACGAGCTCCATTTGACACTGACGTCTCTGTGTCACAAAGGTGCGGCCACACCGCTGCTTAAATAACGGTGACGGCACGCAAACGCAGTGACGCGCCGTATGCGCACCGTTTTTATCTCAGCCATATCTACTAATATTATAAATGCGAAAGTGTGTGTGTTTGTATGTTTGTTTGTATGTATGTTAGTCCGTCTTTTACGTCGAAACGGAGCGACGGATCGACGTGATTTTTGGCATAGAGATAGTTTATGGGTCAGAGAGTAACATAGGCTACTTTTTATCCCAGAAAAATGCACAGTTCCTGAGGGAACAGCGCGCGATAACTGAATTACACTCGGGCGAACCCGCGGGCAAAAGCTGGTTTGAATTATTCTATAATTAAATAGCCTTCAAAGTAAATAAGGTCGTGATTTTGTGCTGCCTGCGTGTGCTTATTCTTCGCTGACTTACACTTGCATTGTCATCGAAACTACTATCTGTTACCGAACACAACTATCCTAAACTTAAAAGTGCGTACATGAGAAAATAACTAATCAAATTTATAGGCGAGTGCTATCAGTAGGTCCCCCTAGGCAAGCTTCCGAAGATGCTGGCAGCGGTGCCTCTCTGAACAGCTAATCTGATTCTTTGCCTGAGGAAGCTGCCAGCTCTTCGGTCCCCTGTGATCTATTAGTAGATCACATCTTTGTCATTTTCTTATGAAGCTTTGAAGCGCTAGGACCCCACGGATCCAAGGGTCTCGATACCGAAACAAAGTCGTATTCGATGCCTGGACCTCTGTTTGTACCAAGTTTAAAGTCAATCCGAAAACAACAAGTGGATGCTATTCGATATGCAAAATTTTTACTTACACAATACAATGCTTTCTATCTAAGAAAGTTAAAAATGCTTGCAATAGCACACCTTGCGCACTGCGATCTGCCAAGCGACTGAACCCTACTCACAGTACAGTTAATGTAAAGTCTTCAAAAATATGTATGTACTACAGTCACCTGCATTAATATCTGCCACAAAGGAGCGTTCAAAAATATCTGACACGTGCTACCGGTGCTTGTGAATTATATTTCTAAACAAAGTCGTATCAGACATTTACGCCCGCTTTCTTGTGTCAGATATTGGTGTTGGTGACTGTTTACACGTTCTATTTCTCTTTTAAGAGCGTTTATACCTGCTCAGTTGGCAACGTTGCATTTTTGTTAGTTTTTCTCGATTATTCCATAAAAATTGAATGAAAATTAAAAATGTGGTCTGATAGCACTTTTCTTAATATATAAGTTAATGTGTCTACTCCAATAATTATTCGTGACAGACTTTTATATCCTTTATAAACGAATTAATAACAGTTTTTAAAGAAAACTTTTATTAAACGAATAATTATTGTCGTAGACTCATTAACTTAAGTATAATATTAAACAGTTCTATCAGACCACATGTTTCATTTTCATTAAATTTTCATGGAATAATCGAGAAAAACTAACAAAAATGCAACGTTGCCAGCTCAGCAGGTATAAAAAATGCTCTTGATCACGTTTCGACAGTTTTTGAAAAGTATACCAATAAGGGTTTAGTGAAGAAAAAACTGTCGTTAGATGGCGTTAACCCCAAACGTGACACAAATGTCTGACGGACCTAGACCGCCATCTAGCGAATCGATATACCAGTGTTTGTGTGATGCTGACGGTTCATTATGATATGCCTTGTTCAAGTGTTGACGCGACGCGTGCGCACCGTGGTGCTCCGCCTAGCGCCGCCGATACCCGTCGTCCCTGACGAGACGTTCGTCTAACGACTCCCGAATATTCCCGAACACTTCCGATCTTGCCCGCTTTTATATGATCTGCTATGCGCTTTGCGTAGGCATAAACGTAGTCCTTTGATTTATTTAGTTGACTTATTGATAAATTATAAAATTTTACTGTATTGAATGTAGGAAATTCAGTAGCGATTTCTATTCTTTATTTTATTTAGGCTGAAATTTTGCTTCATTGATCGTTATATAAGAATACTCGCTTTGCTCGTTCAACTCTTTTGTGTGACGCTTCGCTCGCTTGCCCATTTTTTATTATATTAAAGCTATTTGAATGTATCCTTCTTTTTTAAAAAGAAAAATAGTGCTTGTGAATTATTTTAAGTGCACAGCTCATTCGTTTATTTGAACACCTTCCGCTACTCTGATGAACTCCTTGTATTTCATAAATTATAAATTTCTGATTTTATAGACTATGCGAACATGCTTCATTGGCAAAATTATGTTTCTGGTAAACATAAGTGACGTCACAATTAACACCTGCGATACCAAATTGGTCAGTTCATAAAAAAATACGTCACTGGACTGGTGTCATAATTCGTATCATTCCGAATTCTTTCTTCCTAACCAACCTCAAACTTTGTATAGTACCGTCTCGCTCACGCCAGTTATTAGTATTTAACAGTGTAAGAGAGATGAAACGATAAGATTTAGAAGTTTAATATGCCTTCGCAGCGAACATTAGACGCTACGGTGGGGTAGTAAGAAAGTATAGCCAGCTCTTTCTGTCTTACGCTAATTGCCAACACTATTTTCTCTGTTATGATTCCAAATGCGTGAGTGAGTGAGTTAGACAGATTTCGGCGCGATCAAAGTATGCCAAGGGCGTATCTAAACTTCTAAGTCTTAGGGCACGATATGACTTTCGTTAGAGCTTATTCGCAGTAGTTTCTTTGGAGTATGAAAAGGAGAATTATTATGATGAAAGGAAAGGAAGTAAAGGTACAACTGCGAATAATCTTTTCGGAGTAAAGCTCCCCTGCGTTCGTACGCTACATAGTGTAGTTAGCGCTAACAGTAGGCTGTCTGCAGCGTCGGCGGCGCTGTCCCGCTACCAGCCCAGCAAGACGCTCGCCGACGCGTTCCAGCTCGGAGTGACGCGGCACGAGACGCGCAACGAGCCCGCAGGTACGTAGCCCCATCCCTGCTGTACACTAACCAAATTATAATCGTACCAGCTTGGGAAAATTTAATAACCATCTCCGATAGGTGAACCGATACACGAATTAAAATAAATAAAAAGATGAGTGAGCTGAGTTGTGGAGGTCAAGAGGGGAGGCCTTTGCCCAGCAAAGGGACAATACATATACAGGCTACTTAAAAAAATATATAAGTACAAGAAATCAGTCGGCCAAATAAACCGCCCCGCGTCATACCAGGGCCCAGTTTCTCGAAGCATATTAGTCTAATAATATTAGTGTTTTGTCTCATTTCCGCATACAATTTATGAGACAAAACACTAATTATTGGACTAATATGCTTTGAGAAACGTGGCTCAGGGCGCAACGCGCACAGAGGGCGTGGGCGAGTCGGGTCTTTTCCGACGCGTGCGCCGCGCGGTTCGTTGTGTTCACACAGAGAGCGGGTCGGATCAGCTACCAGCCACATTTTCGGAATCAGTAAGTACCTCGATATAACCTGCCAAATTCACTTGTGTACGTCGCACGACAAGAGGTGGCGCGTGACAAGGCAGCGCGACACAAACTTGCACTGTTGTATTTCGGCGTGGAGAGTAAGATAGCCGGTGGAATTACTGGTGCTTGAGCTATCCCATCTTAGGCTTCTAGGTTGGTAACGCATCTGCAGTACCCCTGGTGTTGGAGATGTTTATGGGTGGTGGTGATCTCTTACCATCGGGAGACCCACTTGCTCGTTTGCCATCCAGTCGAATAAAAAAAAACCGCCCGTTGCCGCTCGGCCCGCGCGCTGTTTGTGACGACGGGCGACGGGCGCGGCGCCCGCGCACGCCCCCTTCCTCGTCCGCCGTCGGTGTAATGTCGTCCATACATATATTGCCATGTGAATAGACCCGTCGCGGTCCCTACCCGGCCCGCTACCGACCCGCATCCGTCTGTGTATGTTGGGCTTATAGGTGCCTAATGTAATGTACTTTCCTCATTGCCCCGTTTTATTGCGATGGATCTTTGGCATTAGAAACGACCTAAAGCGTAGGTCAAGACAGCACCGAGAGCGTGTTGTTTATTGATTTTAGTTTATTGGCCAAGAACATCAATTCGACGCTTGAAAGGAGAAATCGACTAAGCGACATTTTGTTAAGGTAGTGGGTTATACTTTGAATATGTAAACTTTACTGATTCCAAACATGTATATAACTCACTACCTTGAAAAAATGTCGCTTAGTCAATTTCTCCTTTCAAGCGTCGACTGATCTCCCACTTTTGAGGGCATTATAATATGAACGTTTTACAAAAAACAACTGACGTACCGCGTTGTTCGCACGCCCCTCTAACGCATCGCTACCTTCCTCCCTATCCCCAGATAGCATTACGTATTTTTTGAAAAAAAAAAAAAAAAACTTGGACCATTTTGATTTTTGTTTGCGCAGAGAGCGAGGCCGGCGCGGACGAGGGCGACGCGCGGCCGTGCGCCGCGGATGCCGCCCGCTCGTGGAGCGAGGCGCGGACGCACGCCACCGACCTGCTGTTCTGGTGAGTGGTGCCCGCCGCGCCGTTGATCACCCGGGCCATCCCCTCCACCTGCCTGCCTCGCCCCGTGCAGACGGCGCAGCACTTGCTCGGGGCAGTTACTACACTCCCTACAAACCTACGGTCCCAGCCCTTTTCCCCGTTAGGCCCTGGTTTCTCTGGCCCGTCACACCGTGACCAAACACAGTTACAGACCAAGCTATCCTATCCTAACCTATCTCGCCATACATACGGACTCCATCATAAGACCTTAAATAACATCTAGGATCACATACTCGTCAAGATAAATTAGATGAACCTTAATTCGATATGGCTGGGTTGTTTTACTACAGAGCTCCGTCAACCACCAACCGACTCCATCATCAGGCCCTGAACACCATATATGATCAAAATACTCGTCAAGATAAATTAGACGAACCTTAATTCGATATGGCTGGGTTGTTTTACTACAGAGCTGCGTCAACCACCATCCGACTCCATCATCAGGCCCTGAATACCATTATATAATCAAAATACTCGTCAAGATAAATTAGACGAACCTTAATACGATATGGCTGGGCTGTTTTACTACAGAGCTCCGTCAACCACCATCCGATTCCATCATCAGGCCCTAAATACCATTATAGAATCAAAATACTCGTCAAGATAAATTAGACGAACCTTAATTCGATATGGCTGGGTTGTTTTACTACAGAGCTCCGTCAACCACCAACCGACTCCATCATCAGGCCCTGAACACCATATATAATCAAAATACTCGTCAAGATAAATTAGACGAACCTTAATTCGATATGGCTGGGTTGTTTTACTACAGAGCTCCGTCAACCACCATCCGACTCCATCATCAGGCCCTGAATACCATTATATAATCAAAATACTTGTCAAGATAAATTAGACGAACCTTAATACGATATGGCTGGGTTGTTTTGGTACAGAGCTCCGTTAACCACCTTCTGGCTCCATCATCAGACCCTGAATACCATATATGATCAATGAATATTTAGAAGAATAAAAAAAATAATTAACCTGTTATTATTATTATTGTAATTAAAGATGATCTCATTGCACTACGTATTACTTGTCCTATTATCTACTCATTGTGTGATACTACATAAGTTCTACGTCTAGGTATGTTATTACTAGATAAATGTATAAGTAGTTTATTTAGATACCTTACATAAAGTTAATTTATAAGTGTTCCTACCTCTGGCTAACTTACATGTGGTTAAATAAAATAGCATAATATGTTATAACTGTGTAAGTTAATGAATGTAATTAATTTTAAAATTGCCACACCCGAACAGAGCATAATTTTTTATATTTTTTGTAAAATGTATTGCAATAAATAAATACTGAATACTGAACACTTGTCAAAATAAATTAGACGAACCTTAATTCGATATGGCTGGGTTGTTTTACTACAGAGCTCTGTCAACCACCATCTGACTGCATCATCAGACCCTGAACACCATATATGATCAAAATACTCGTCAAGATAAATTAAACGAACCTTAATTCGAAATGGCTAGGTTGTTTTAGTACAGAGCTCCGTCAACCACCTTCTGACTCCATCATCACACATACCGTATATGATCAAAATACTCTTCAAGAAAAATTAAACGAAACCTAAACTCGATGTGGCTGGGTAATTTTAGAACAGAGCTCTGTCGACCACCTTTTGACTCCATCATCAGACCTTGAATACCATCTAGGATAAAAGTCCTCGTCAAAAAAAATTAAACGAACCTAAAGTCGATACGGCTGGGTTTAATACAGAGCTCCGTTGACCACCTTCTGACTCGCATCATCGGATCAGCCATGTCATATTAAAGCTTTTATAAAAAAAGTTTATTGAAAAGGTATCTACTTTGCCATGCTGCCAGCGATCTAGCCGGCCAGTGGTAGTAAATTAAGAGAAGCATAATCTACGTGGTTGAATGATACTGGCCATTTGTATTCTAAGGGTAATTATAATGTTCTGAAATTTTGAATTTCGAAGTTCTACATCGCGCCAACGAAATTTTTTATCGAGGCTATATATACCCCCGAGTATTTTACAGGGAGGCTGGTCGGGGAGGTGGGGGAACGGCGGCGCAGCCGCCTTCATTACTTAATAGGCACCTGAATGTGTCATAGTCTCAGCAATTTAAAAGCGGCTGCGCCGCTTTTAGGGCGGTTGACATGACATACTTAGGTCAAAGCGGCGCAGCCGCTTTGACCATAGGGCGCGGGCTGCGCCCGCGCCATAGATAGTCATAAATAGTCGCGTAATTGTTGGGCGCCTACATTAGGGCCGATATGCCAACAGTAACTTAAACCATGTTACAGAGGGTGTTAAACAAAGGAATAAAAGCGGCTACGCCGCTTTTATTCCCGGGCGCGTGCGCCCCCCTCGTTACAGTGGAAGTAGTTACAGTAACTTAAACCAGCGCAGCCGCTCCCATTATTGGGCGCCGCAGGCGCCCAATATAAGGCTGGGCTATGCCCTAAGTAATATAAAGCGGCCGCGCCGCATTTATTCCCGGGCGCCTGCGGCGCCCACGTACAGGACTTTTAGGTCTGTTGAGACGACATACATAGGTCAAAGCGGCGCAGCCGCTTTGACCATAGGGCGCCGGCTGCGCCCACGCTATAATAGCACATGATATTCATAAATAGTCGCGTAATTGTTGGGCGCCTATGGCGCCTACATTAGGGCCGATATGCCAACAGTAACTTAAACCATGTTACAGAGCGTGTTAAACAAAGGAATAAAAGCGGCTGGGCCGCTTTTATTCCCGGGCGCGTGCACCCCCCTCTTTACAGTGGAAGTAGTTACAGTAACTTAAACCAGCGCAGCTGCTCCCATTATTGGGCGCCGCAGGCGCCCAATATGAGGCTGGGCTATGCCCTAAGTAATATAAAGCGGCCGCGCCGCATTTATTCCCGGGCGCCTGCGGCGCCCACGTACAGGACTTTTAGGTCTGTTGAGACAACATACATAGGTCAAAGCGGCGCAGCCGCTTTGACCATAGGGCGCCGGCTGCGCCCACGCTATAATAGCACATGATAGTCATAAATAGTCGCGTAATTGTTGGGCGCCTATGGCGCCTACATCAGGGCCGATATGCCAACAGTAACTTAAACCATGTTACAGAGCGCGTTAAACATCGCGTGCATCTCCCTCGTTACAGTGGAAGTAGCTACAGGAAATTAAACTAGCGTAGGCGCTTCCATTATATAAGGCCGGGCTATGCCCTAACACTTAGGGCCTAAGTGATATGAAGCTGCTGCGCCGCTTTTATTCCCGGGCGCCAGCGGCGCCCACGTACAGGGCTTTTAGGTCTGCTGGGACGCCGTTTTGACCATATAGCTAGCTAGCTATAGCACATTATAGTCATAAATAGTAGCGTACAGCGGTACAGCCGCTTCCATTGTTGGGCGCCTTTGGCGCCTACATTAGGGCCGATATGGCAACAGTAACTTAAATCTAAACTAACCATAAACAAAATAATTATGTCAAATTTCATTCCCGGAATTGGCGGGAAACGTAATTCGCTTCATTCATATTTTCATATATGTTATGCCTATCCAATTTGTTTAGAGTGTAAACAAACAAACAAACTGGATCGAATCTATAACACATTTATCTATAATTCGTGACTTTTAACTATAATAATTTTTTTCACCAAAATTCACTTGATTTCAATAAGTATTTGTTTTTCATTTGAAAAATCTTCGTCAAAATCTGACGTTATTTCTTGATTGAAACGTGTATAATAATTAGTAGCATAGACTAGATGGTGGATTTTACATATTAAAAATCGATTAATGCGCGGATTACTGCTTTTATAATTGAATAAACAAGTATTGTAAATAATAAAATAAAAAAAAATGCCTTGATCTATTAAATCAATAAATTAATATCAGTATCGTTATGACCAAATTTCAAGTTTCTAGGCCCAGTGGTTTGGGCTGTGCGTTGATATATAACCCAGTGAGTCAGGTTTGCTTTTTATATATATAGATTATACAAAAATTACAAATCGGTATAGTCCAGGAAATATGATTCGACCCATTTGTCTCTGACTGAACTATATGACTGTAAATGTATTAGAAAGCCTGAAATTCAGTAAGCAAAAAGGAAGTTATTAGCACTTTCTAGTTTAAAACGCAGTAATGTTCCATTAGCTTAAAGTGCAGAACTCTTTACGTGCCAAAAAACGAAAGCGAATCAGAAAGATGTCAAATTAACAATTTATAAATATATATACCCCTGGTCTTGCAGATGTTTTTGGGCGGTGGTGATTAGGGGTTGCAAACCGGGATCTCGATTCTCGAAAATACCGGAATACCGGGCAGAAAAATGAACTTTTAAATACCGGTATTAAATTAATCAATACCGGGATTTTCGGTAATTTCGGTTTTAGCAAAAATTAAAAAAAAACTAACAGTCATTTGGATAGTAAAACTGACTTATTAAAAACTACTTGCATATTTTTTCTTCCATTTGCCATTTTCTCGCTGTAGTGAGGTGAAAAATTGTGTGTTTCGCTCAGCTGTAAAGTTGTTTAGCGTCTCGTGCCTTTGAAACCCTCGACTGCGCTCAGGATTCTTCATTTGAACCACTTGCTTCGCTCGTGGTTCAATCCTAGAATCCTTCGCTTGCTCGGGTTTCAATATATGCACTCGCGCCAAACAGTCACTTTCCAGCCTTTTGTTTGTAGGATAGCAAGTTGATCAAAGACTGATTTTATTTCATACTCAATACTAATATTTAGAGCTATTTTTGGTTATTGTTACTTAATTAATGGGTAATCTTGTGATTTTTCTGTGATTTTATAAATCTTAAGTTGTTTACGTAACAGTACCTAACTACCTTATGCTAATTATATTATCTTTTTCGTGGTTTTATACGCATTTTCTTTTATTTAAAACTTTTTATCGCACTAATACCGAAATTACCGAAAATACCGGAAAACCGGTATCAGAAAAATATCAATACCGAAAATACCGGTTTTCAAAAAAGGACCCGGTATTGCAATCCCTAGTGGTGATCTCTTACCACCAGGAGACCCACTTGCTCGTTTGCCTTCCAGTCGTATAAAAAAAAACATATATATTTTGTAGTAGATCTGGCAGTGATTTTGGGCAACTTTTTTATTTATAATTTGTAGTATTAATTGTATGTAGTTTTAGTTACCTTTATTACCTTTATTTTGATTTATACTGTGCTATGTTTTATTAATAATGTCCCCTGTGTAGCAGATTGATAAAACCTGATTTTAACAAAATCTATTTTGTTCGCTTTTCCCTAAAGCACCATTTTCGATTACCTACTTCGTTCTTCATTACGAGGGCAGGTATTAGATACAGAAAAGTACCTTTGTCTAGTACACATAGCTTTGCCTTTTTAAGACTAGGTCAATTGTCCTCTCATATTTATTTGTGTATTAATTTAACACTTTTTCGATTACAGAAAGCTGTCATCGCTGCAGTCACCGACTTTAAAAGGACATTTTGTAATGCGACAAAAACTGTGCGAGCGGGTTGTGGACTTGGCGCGACTCCCACTACGCTCGGGGTGTTTTAATGTTGGACAATGTTGGTGACATTCCGTGCTACGATATCGCGGCTTTATTAAGCGATGCTGGCGGTTTGGTGAACTTTTTATTTGTCCAAACGGCTTAAGCTCGCATAAACCGCTTCCTCAGAATGTGTATTTTCTCCAAAGGTGCATTTTCCGCAAAATTTACGCTCCCAGAACACGCACTCTCTTTTTGAGAGTTGCACTTTTAAGAAATTTTATACCGACAACTTAGTGTCCGCGTAAAGTACTACAGCACTGGGAAACAGCCTTTTAATAAAATGCCTCACGCTTTGAGACAGTGCACTTTCTAAGAAAGTGTTGTTATTAAGACAAATGCACCTTTGGAGAGCTAATTTCTGTGTTTTTGAGAGGCAAGGCAGGGCCAGCCGCGCTGAGCCGTGGCTGTGATGTAAAGCTTTCTTTAGGTTAATATTAAAATCGAGCTCAAGACACCGTGAGCGAGCGAAGACGTAATTAATCCATTGACATTCATGACAATTTTACTCTTTGAAATGTATTTATAGACTTACAGAGCGCTTGTGACGGCAGCCGCGACATAACAGCTAGTGTAGGACAGTTGCGACACTCGCGTTTCGAAGCTGGACCACCAGCCGCGGCCGGGTCACCGCCGGCGGCGCTAGTGACAAGCGACTCTCAACTGAATATGAATAAGAAACATATATTTTACAACTAATATGTATAATCAATCAATAGGAAGTAACAAATATTCCAATTACTATCTAAATCCGTTTATTGCTAAAGAGAATACGATCTTAGGGGCTTAAAATTCATTTACCGCCCTAAGGCTACGTCGCACTATGCGGCTAACCGAGCGGTTTGAGCGCGCTGTCTCTTCCTCAAGCGACACTTCGTAGAGAGATAGCACGCCAAAACCGAGTGGCGAGTTGTGCGGCCTAAACTATTGCAACTACTATGGCTTACCAGCAGAGCGCGAAAAGGATGATATTAATATGGATACATCCTGATAATAGGTAAATATTATTTAAACAAAACTAAAACTAAAGTGTTAAACTAAAATGACAATACATTGCAAAACTAATACTGACTAAACTTTTAAATTTATTCGAAAGTTTCTTTATAATTTTAATACCTTTTGTCTCATTACCATTTAATGACAGTTGATGTAACTACTTATTCTATGCAAATAAATCTTCTATTCTATTCTTTTCTATTCCCTTGTTTTTTAACGGCGTCGTAAAGATTTTAGTAGGAAAGCAGTCTAGTTAAAATAATTTCCCTAGTATAATAAAGTTAGGTACATATAGATGGGACTACAACCATTAAATGACAGGGTATGTCCATGTTATAAACATAAAAAATTTACTTGGCCGAGTGTACAGTCAACAAATTGATAACCCTTTATATTGATTGATAAACCTTTTAATAATCAATTTGACTATGATCTCCTTGACGAAATTATGGGATGTCAACATGACATTAGTAGCACTAAGGTTCCACCAGTACATGATTCATTTTGCTCGTCTATACATTCTCAAAACGTTCAAAATATAAAAAGATTGCTGCACTCGGAAGTGACCATTAATTTTTAATCGTTTGTAAAATGTGATTATATTCGATAGGAAAAAAGATATATAGGGTATGTTAAACTGCGTTTCCACCAGAGATGTGCTAGGATGTGTTGCGAGAACCGCTACATTTGTTTAAGGCCTATTTATATTATGCAACTTTCTTGTATACTTACTCCATGCAATAAAATTGAAGCAAAAATAATTGCTTAATCCAAACCTAATTGGTTCATGAAAAGACATTCCTCGCAACACATCCTCGCACATCTCTGGTGGAAACGCAGCTGTAATGTAAAACTGCCTGTTTTGGGAATATAAATTTGTATTGCTTTTTTCTAGAAACTCCCAAATATTTTTGAAATGATTTTTTGCCAAAATAATGTTTGATTGAAAACACGTCGGTAAAAGAGATGTTTATTTGTCAAAGGGGTCTAGGAAACGGCTAGATTTCGATGAAATTAGCATCTGGGGATTTTCGGCGGCATGATGTCTATTAAATGTTAAAATCATTACATTATTTGAGGTCTGGCCAATGTCGCAGGGACCGTGCCGATAGGGAACATGCATGCATGGGACACAAATTTTCAAATAATACAAATATTATAAATGCGAAAGTGTGTGTGTTTGTATGTTTGTCCGTGTTTCATTTCGAAACGGAGCGACAGATCGACGTGATTTTTGTCATACAGATAGTTTATGGGCTAGAGTCACACGAAGCTGCGAGCAAAAACTAGTTGAAAATAAAACGAATGACGTAAAAGCAAGATATACGCGGTTGAAGTTAATGTGCCATCTCTTTTCAGAAATAGGAAATTTAGTTTGAACTTTCCATGGACGTAGTAGCACAGGACGTAAAAGTTTATTACGGACCTCTCTGTCTAATTCACAATTTAAAACATCCATACCCTAGTTTTAATAATAAAATTCTTTTACAACTTGGTTTGTTATACAATGAACATATATTTGAACAAATATAAAAATTGACCAAGTAGTCACCAACCAGTTGACCAAGTAGTTAGCGAACCTGACTAAGAAGCTTGAGGTCCCGGGTTCGATTCACGGCCGGGGCTGTTATTTGAATAATACTAATGTTTTTTCTGGGGTCTTGGATGTTTAATATTTATTTAAGTATGTATTTATCTATATAAGTATGTTTATCCGTTGCCTAGCATCCATAGTACAAGCTTTGCTTAGTTTGGGAGTAAGTCAATTTGTGTCAAGTGTCCCGTGATATTTTTTTTTATTGCGTTCGAAGATAGCGCGGGCGCTCGCTAGTCGTTAATAAAATATTCTTTTAATCAATTATACACTAACGAGCAAAAATAAAGGGCCAGTTTCTAAAATCGCAATAGGTCCTTACCTATTAAAGGTATTTTCGTGATTTAAAAAGTACATTTAAGCTAATTCGATTACATATAAGTTAACTTAACATAAATAATTAAAGTCTTTACTAAACTCATTTTCCTCGAAGGAGCTATCAGAGAGGGTTTTGTGGTCATCGTCATTTTTTTAACCGAACCATTATTTTTGCTCATCAGTGTATTTAAACACCCCAGGCCAAAAGTAGCTTGTATTACAAGAAAAAACTGTGGATCCGAAAACAAAAGAGTAAAATCATAACGGAACATTTTAAAAGTAAATAACTAAAATTATCTTTAGTGAAATTGTAAATTCAACATTTCGTAGAAAGACAATTAAGAAGGTCGATTGGTACTTTCTCCCTGTATTTTTTACTCTTTTTCAATACAGATTGTAACCTTTAGATCGGTCAGTATGGGAAAGTCTGAAACTAAAAGACATACGAAGATCTGTTCTTAAGAGCCATGTCATCGATGTTAGTAACAAGAAACTGCATTCATACGTTTAAAAAAACCTGTACTCAGTTCGGGAGTCAAAACCGGTCGTTGTGAAATATAAAACTTTCATTATTTCTATTTGCGTATCGATAGCGATATCGATAGATATAATGTTACAATGAAGCACGATATCTAGGATAAATAAAATGCATTAAATTTCATATCCTTTATAATATTTTATTTTTCAAATCGTTCAGGTTCGATTCCCGAGCTGAGTACAAGTTTTTTTTAAATGTTTGAATGCAGTTTTTCTTGTTCCTAAGAACAGATTTGACAATTGAAGCATCAGATAAGGACAACCGTATGCCTTTTACAACGGAAGCGAAAAGGAAATAAAGCGTGTGCTGCCACAGCGTTCGGAACAACCGTCCAAGTAAAGTCTGAAACAATCAATTATAGCTTTAGCTCTCTAAGCTCGCTCGCGGTGACCAAATGTAATCAAATTAAACTTTTATAAAACTTTTGACATGTATTTATACTTCAATTTATGAGACTTGGCGAATTATTGTCGCTTTATACAATGATAATGTTAAAATGTAAGTACTGGCTCTTTTGGGCGTGCGTGCGCAGTCTTATTATACTGAAGGGATTAGTATCGAATCGTCTACGTAGCAAAATGTCCAGCGACGCAAATCCACGCGGAAGCTAAACGTTATTGATTATTCAATGAGGATTACTTGACAGGCGAAATACCGCTAGAGGCGTTAGTATTGTTCGTATTTTACGATTTAGGCATCATCGGAAAATGGTGAATTTACAAAATGGACAGTGCTTCATGGACCAACTGGAGTCGTGGATATTTTGATACATAGACGGTTGAAACCCACACTGACCTTGTAACGTGATATTGATATGTGGCGTGATTTCAACTATTACGACCGCTCGATGTGTTCCTTCGGTTCTATAGATACCTACGCACTCCAAGAGCCAGCCGGCCGTCTTATTTATAGTTGCTAACGTATTTGACGCATTCCTTATCATTCCTGTATTAAAAAGTTATTAATGTCTCGCGACCCCATTGCTTGGACACAGCTAAGGACGCTTGTGCACAAGGCCCGGACCGGACAAAATGGCCCGGAATGGCGAAAATTAAAATGTCGGACGGTAAAATCACGTATGTATAGGGCACAAACTAGTATGTAAATTTATATCGGACATGGCATGCCATAAATTTACACACTAGTTTGTGCACTGTACAGTTGCCATCAGATATTTCGGAGCAGCCAAGGTACTCAAAAATATCGGCACATGCACTATTATTAAGGTATTAGAGTTCATGTATCGATATTTTTCGCCGCTCCGAAATATCTGATTAGCGACTGTACCTAATTTTACAGACCGACATTTTACTTTTCCCCATTCCGGGCCGTTTTCTTTCCATTTCGGTACTGGTAGTGCCCAAGCGCCCGTAAACATAGTAGGTATAAACTGTGTCGTATTTAATATTCATAAACTATAAATAAATTATATTATTATTTAAGCTCTCGTTTAAAATATCTCGTCTGGTTTATAAAACTACAAAATTAAGTGGTTCAGCTCACGATTATAAGTCGGGAACGGTTCTACTAGTTTCAAAATTATTTTTGGAGGGACTTTTTCAAGATAAGAGGTTTTTGTTATAATCAGCATTACCCCCTGTTAGAACGAAAATATTAATAAATATAATTGTTTATACCTTTTAACATTCCGCGTCTACAATCTGTTTTTTCTTACATGATTCACATGACAGATGCCAAACTGACGCAACTAGAGTCGCTCTTATTGTTACGCAAACTATCAATAGTTTTGCATGTCCCTAGTTCTAAGTGTCAATAGCATTATATTGTCGGACAAACGTGACGCTGTCGAACTGAAAGTCATCTTTGAATCAAGTATAAATTCCTAAGAGAAATGCATAAATAAATATCATGGGACACTTGACACCAATTGACCTGGTACCAAACTAAGCAAAGCTTGTACTATATGTGTTTGTTATTTTACCGCTTTTAATTGTAGGTACCGATAACCCTCACTTTTAGCAAGGCCTATTGAAACAACATTGTAAAGTCATTCATTGAAAAGTAAGTTAATATAATTTATTACATAGGAATTTATTAGAAAATTTGAGATCAAATCGAACAATCAGCTGTTTTAAGCTGATTTATTTTTTTCAATAATTATCTGTTTTGGAAAACATAGTTACCGCCTTACAAAGCTGCATATTAAATTATCATGTGTCATTTAAATCATGTAAGAAAAAACGGAGTATAAATAAATTTATGGTAAAAAAAAAACATTTTTAATACAAGGTGTGAAAACGCGTCAAAGTTGTGCCAAAAAGTGTCACACGGCGTCACGTCACGCGGAACTGTTTATATCTTCGTCATTATTTTACGTCATCGCATCACCTTTTAAGCGAAAAAATGTCATTTACTTTTTCACGTCTGATATCAAATCCTCAACAAGGTAAAATTATACTACTCCTTATCTATTATAATATAATGTAAATGTATCATGCTTGGTTTTAATTATAGACAAGTAAATGTTGCTATTGACTTTTTAAATTAAAATACCGCAATTTTGACCTACGATGATGATGGATGATGCTATAGTTATAAGAAACGGTACGTTTTTTGACGTGTTATTTAATTTATAAAGTCCATAGGGAATGTTAAACTGCAACGTGTCGTGGACCATATTGCCGACGATACAACTCTGAGGATTGGCCCGTTTTTTCACTAACTGCGAACAAGGTAATTCTCAATTCAGTTGCTTCATTTTTTTTTTAATTTCTTAGAACTCTTATTCATGAACTGATTTGGAACATTCTACTGTTGGTATTTCCTGTTTAAACTCAGAGAAAAAATGACACTCGCAATGTTTTTTTTTAACTTGTATCTGATAATTTTACCTTTTCGCCGCCACGTCAAATACAAAAGACTTCGTCCATATCCTTAAAACAATTGAACGGAAGTTGCTTTTGCAATGAAGTAATAGACGTATATATAGGTCGTTGGCGTCGAAAAGATTAAAATATCATATAATTATAAACTAGAGGCCGTTCTGTCTAACGCGCTCGCGATCGCATTCGCTGTATCTTTCTACCCTCATCCTGTACCGTGTGACTCAAAGCAATGGCGAAGACGGTTGTTTCCGAGTGCTTTTGACGATAGTGCCTCGGGTGGTGATGAGACAGGGAGTGAACGCATGATGGTCGGCAATACTGTCCGCGAGAGGCCCCGGCCTCCGCAAGTGCCTGTACCCAAGGGCTCGCATTTATTAATGTATATTGATATGATAGCTGTAGCAAACTGACTGGTTTATATGTACTTAGGGTAAAGTTCGCTTACAACAGACTACTGATATAATCATTGATTGCTCAACTATAGCGAAGGAAGGGTTATGTATAAAAAAGACAATCCAGTCTCTAGCGGAGTGCATGAAAAGGTTCTGAACCTCTGGTATGCTTAGACGCGGAGGCGCGTCAGATTTAAGGCTTTCTTTTTGCATTTTTATTTAAATGAGCTGAATTTGTGCTTAGTAAAATAGATAAGATTAGAATGCAGTAGTCTTTTTAGTTCCTGCGTACGAGGGGTTAAGAATAAAACGCGAACTCAGAAATAATGTACGCTTCTTGTTGGATGTCAAAAAGAAACGTTTAAACGTTTAAAACTCGACGCCACGCCACGCTTGCACACGCCATCCAACGCGTGTCAGTACTAATCAGTCCCATAAATTCACAAGTCAGGTGCAGATAGACATGCGTCGACCGACGTGGCGTGGCGTCCCGTTTCAGTAGTATGTTTCCGCCTTTATTGACATCAACATCACTGCTGGTGTCACAGTGATCGTCATAAAATTACACAATTTTTTTTGTGTATTTTCCGACACGTCGATTGTTATTGTAACGTTTCCCGGACTGATTTATGTGCTGCATTATGTTTTGAATACATTACCCTTCTCTGCGCCGTAGTCGGGCTTAATCTTAGTTATTTTAGTTTACAAGTCAGTTTTTTAATGTATTTAATTTTAGTTTAGGTTAGGCACACTTTAAGAGTGTCGTAATATAATCTAGAGCTCTGACGCACACCGCGGGCTATAAAACGAGAACACGCGATTTGTTATTGTTTTGTTACTCTAGCGAAATGAAACTGTGCACTTATGTAGCGTTTTAGCAAGAGAAATTCTATTGGGAATGTGGAATGTCGAAACATGATAGTTGATCATTTATGGATTGTTATCAGTACTCGGGAGATCGGCACTTCTTAACCCCTTATATTATATATTTAGGTGGTCATCAGTGCCAAATTTATGGCTATCTTTTTTTATTTTTTTAAATCACATTTTTTGCTTTTTAAAACAGATGAGAGTAGAATTCAGTACTGTTCCCGCATACGAGGGGTTAACGGTCATAGTGAATTTTCATTTAGGGCCTGTTGTTTGATCATTAGTTAAATTAACTAATAGTAAAAATGTATGGCAAAAATAACAATAGTTAATATATTTCAACGAAAATTTAACTATACCTAGTAACTTTAACTACTGATCAAACAACGGGCCCTTACTCATTTGATTCCTACGCCACGACAGAACCTTGTCACTGTGACATTTTACGTCATCTAATAAGCATGGCTGTAGACGAATCAAAATTATTTTCTATGGCAAGGATCTATAGTGGCTTAGTACCTAATCAAATTAGTTAAACGTTAAATAACCATGGAATTCACTTTAACATGAATGTTTTTTTAAAAAGTCTTACGTTTCAAAGATGCTATGTCATTTGAAAAAAAAAATCCTGATTAAAGGAGCAGCCACACCGCTGCTTACAAAACGCAGAAGGTGCGGAATCGCAGTGACGTGCCGCAAACGTCACGGCTTTTGGTAGACAGCATGCGGTAAAGTCTTGATATAACGGCACGTCACTGCGATTCCGCACAGTTTAATTTTTTTTTTATTTAAAAATGAAGTCCTCTTTCAGCAAAATTTTCTATGTGCAATATTTAAGATTTTGATTTTCCCTCCATGTGGCGTAGCCGCGGGACACCCTGTGTCCTCGGTAGTTAGGTGCCACTCCGGCACGCCATCCAGTTATGTATTTCGATAAACCGCAGTTGTGATTATATTCACTCAATTTCAAAACAGTTCAAGGCGACAGGCGCAATTATGTCTTTAACGCATTCACTGCCGCCGAAGCACGTATGCGTTTTCGGAAGTCGTCCAATGCTGCTGTCATAATTATACATTTTGAACGCACATGTGCGTCGGTGGCACCTGTGGTATTTAGGTGACAGTGAATGCGTTAAATTATTTATTATTAAATAAGTATTCTTATTTTTAGGTTATGAAATTTAATTTCAATGATTTTTGGGCACTTCCGCGTAAAATATTTCGTTCATCGTGATTTTTTTATACCTATAATTAATTAGAGATGTTAACATTTATTTTATGTAATTTCATATATAAGTTCATAATAAGTTTCATACTATATAGAAATGGGTGCTTGGGAGCTACAATGCAAAGAATAATGTTTTGGCATTTTTGTCGGAAATGTTCGTATTTATCTTGCTATCTCAACTAGCTTACTGAAGTTTACTGAAGCTGATTGAGAGAGCATGATAAATAGGTCAATCAACTTTTGAGTGTTGCTATTCTGTCCCGTAACTCAGGAGACATCAGTGATACACTTTTTTATAAAAATGTTTGCAATTTATACTATTTATTAAAATGCTTAGAAGATGAGCCATAAAGGAATTGCCTTAAAACTGTCAAAACTCCTAATTTTTAGTGGATCTGTACCCCATAAAACCATACTTTTAATATAGGTAGAGAGAGATGCCATGGTTCTTATGACAATGTCATTAGTGGCTAATTTTGACGAAATCACTTGTGTTCGTGGATGGCACTAGGTATAAGTAAATTTGTTGCCATGGTGACGTCTCCTCACCATGGCAACAACGTACACTAAAAAGTTGATTGACCCTAAAACACTTAATTTTCTCAAAAACTAGCCCAACCCTCCGCTGAAATGTTCAAGATCATTTTTAGTTTTAAATCTGCCTCCTACGGCCCGGTGTCCTAGAGGGCTTATTGTAATGTCTCATCAAACTGTCATAACCGACATGAAGTTTCGTGTTCATAAAACAAAAAATTGACTTGGGCTGCAGGAGACGAGTGCTATTTACGTAGAAGAAAATGAGCCCGCGGTGTTTGAGGCCGCCCTAGAGCCGCGACTTGCCAATGCCTAGTGTAGCATATGACATAATGTATTTTACTGTATTACTATATTTCAACTACAGCGGCGCCTTTGCCGTGAACAACATAATGACAGTTCAATAAATAAACGTACCTAATGTAAGATTCGGCGTTTTTATTTTCACTTGACAACTAGGTACACAGTGTTTAAGGGCTCCACACATGGCAAGGAGAATCGCTTCCATCAATCGGACGCGAATCGCGGCGATCGGTCGCTCCGAAATTGTCAGCCAATACCTAGTTTTTGCGACAGTTTTTCCTTTATCTATCTCCAACATGTAACAAAGCCTTATCTAGAAGAACCATACATCCTACTGTGTCACGCAATGCAATAACTAAGACTAAACAATCACTATCGATGTCTATCATAATAATCTACCTACTCTACTTCTCCCCATAAGGATGCGATGCTACCAAAAATGTGGGAGGATGACAAGATTTTGCGAGGTAGGTGTTTTTCGTGAACCAATAGAAACGCTTCATTTACCTCGCCTCGCTCCGCTCAGCTGTTTCCACTAGAGATGTGCTGTGCGAGGATAGGTAAATGAAGCATTTCTACCGGTTCACGAAAAATAAATTCCTCACAACACATCCTCACATATCTCTTGTGGAAGCGCAACCTAACAGCACTTGTACTAAAATATCTTAGACTAAAATGGTGCGCTACAACGTCAGACTGCTAAACTAGGTAAACTTCTACGCGATCAACACTAAATTCTACTTTCTACTAAGTATCCTACTTCTTTCCTACTAATAATTTAAATGTGAAAGTTTGTGAAGATGTTTGTTACTCTATCACGCAATAACAGCTGAACGGATTGACATGCAACTTGGCGTACAGATAGACAAAGATCTGCATTGAGACATGTGATAGTTAATTATTTTATGTTAAACAAGAATAGAGGGCGCTGTCCAAGAACGGTGTCGTACCGTACCTCGGCTCTCAAGATGACGTCTTAACTTTGTTTGCAATCAATAGATGGTGTTGTGCTAGCGAACGTTTTCCTTTTTTCGTTACCGTACCATGCCGTACTTAACCTTTTTTTCAAGCCAAATAAGTGGGGGCACACCTTAGCAATAAATTGACAAAACCATAAAGCATAAGTATGTCAAAAATACCGACATGAAAATACCGATCTTGTTTTTTTTGTGTACTGATATAGTACGTACGTACGTATGTAAATTGACATAGCTTCTATGGGCGTGTACACGAAAAACAGGGTTAGTATTTCCATGTCGGTATTATGCGGGCCGGGAAAGAGTGTCACCCAATTCATTAAAAAGTTTACTATTGTCAAATTTTGTCATTTTTGTTTCCCCACTCGTCTACATATTGATGTTTACTTTCTATTTACGTTTACCATAATTCTTACTAAGTGTACTTTTTTCTCTAATTTCATATTTAATGAGATCCTGTTGTAGAAAAAGTACCTACCTTGTGTGCAACATTGTATAACTTAAGTCAAGAAAATCTCGTGGCTAGAGGTGCGCGAAATGTGTCACTTGACTGAAAAGAGTGATTATTTATCTTCAGCGCACGAGATATTATACCATTCACTATTTTATTATTATATTGCTCACTAGCTTATTTCGCTCATTATCTGCTACATCTGTGGTTCATCTAATTCATATTATAATCCGCTAGTATTTACCTACCAGCGGCTTCGCAACCGTGGTGGCCTAGTGGTATGACCTATCGCCTCTCAAGCAGAGGGTCGTGGGTTCAAACCCCCGCTCGCACCTCTGAGTTTCGAAATTCATGTGCGGATTTACATTTGAAATTTACCACGAGCTTTGCAGTGAAGGAAAACATCGCGAGGAAACCCGCGCAAACCTGCGAAGCAATTCAATGGTGCGTGTGAAGTTCCCAATCCGCACTAGGCCCGCGTGGGAACTAAGGCCCAAGCCCTCTCATTCTGAGAAGAGGCCTGTGTCCAGCAGTGGTACGTATATAGGCTGGGATGATGATTTACCCGCGGCTTCGCACGCGTTAGTCACTAGATACAACAGTTGAACTAAAATTCCGAGATTTTACAAAATCACCGACCGAACGGATTAGATACGGACCGGATAGGATTAGACGACCTGATGGCCAAGTTGTTAGAGAAGACTACGATGCTTGAGGTTCCAGGTTCGATTTCCGGCCGGGGCAAATATTTGTATGAATAATACGAATGTTTGTTCTTGGATCTTGGATTGGATGTTTAATATGTATTTATTTATGATATAATTACTTAATTAGTATGTTTATCCATTGCCTAGTAAGTATCCATAGTACAAGCTTTGCTTAGTTTGGGACTAGGTCAATTGGTATCAAGTGTCCCATGATATTTTTTTATTATTTATTTATTAATACCTGTGGGAATAGGGACGACGACTAAGTTAAAAATATATAATTTTAGTCCGACAGATAGATTACGGAAAAATATGGGACACGTATTTTTTGGTTTATTTATTTATTAAAAATCGACAAAGGTATAGATTATCAAACTTCCGGAGTGGGGGCTTGTGACGTCCCTATAAGGTAAAAATCCTACCACATAGTGCCGTCACTCGAAACTTCTACGCACTGTATCGTAATTTTTTTGTTTGTCTAACAAAAGAAAAAATATGTGCACAATATTTTTAAATTATCCACCTGACGGACTAAACAGTTTTTTTTAGTCGTCTAGCCTATTACATCGTGATCTTTACTGTCGCGGAATTATTATTTTTTTAATTATAAATAGCAGTGCCAAGTTTCGTGGTTTCATACCCAGCGGATGAGATTTCGAGGTTTTATCTCAATCCCATGGGGATACCGGAATTATTTATTTAATTGTATTATGGCATACATTGAAAATAGGCTCGTCCGGTGTAAGGTGATACAGCACATAATCCAGCGCCGCTCTCTGCACGCCTACTCGGGGCCGCCGAGGGAATACCGGAGTAAAAAGTAGCGTATGAATTATTCCAGAAGTCCAGCTATCTACATACTTTGGGGGTAGGCTCCAATCCAATAGAGAGATCTCTCTCCAGGCAGGTGTTATGCCTGGGGACCGAAGTCCAAAGGACGAGCGTCGGTCGTTGTATATACGCGTCCTAGTTGTGAAACTTCGATAGCGCGATGTGGAACATATTTTGGAGTTTCTATATGTGCTCACTAGATGGCGCTAGGAGTAGCTACAATACCAATCATCTTCCAAATCCGTGCAACCATTCTGGCGTGAAGAATCACTAAACAAAATTCCCGTGGGAATTGCCGAAAATTACATCGTGGTTTTCATTGAGGTTGAATTAAAAACAACATTTCGTGACTAAGTCCAGCTGTTGTTATTTTGATATTTTATCCCTATTCCGTTGGAATAGCGGGATAAATGTAGCCTAACCGTTGTTCCACATGTCTATCTATCTACATAATAAATTTTATCCAAATCTGTCCAGCCGTTTTAGCGTGAAGGAGTAACAAACACACACTCACGAACTTTCGCATATATAATATTACTAGCTGTTGCTCGCGATTCTGTCCGCGTAGAAGTATGAACAATAGTTTAAATCGTATTCTCAAAGTACCGAATATATACAAAAAATTCATGAAAATCGGTCATGCCATTTAGAAGGAGTTTGGTCACAAACATGTTTGACGAGGATTTTTTTATTAGAGAAAGAAGGAATAAGTAGGATTTTATACCCTCGCTCACTACAATCTCGCTCTGATTGCTTGTTGACCAACTTACTTTCTGTAAATTGACAGTTTTTTTTAAATCATGCTGTTCGCATAATGGGTACAAGTCAACTCACGTAAAAAGAGCTCTGGGTGGCTAGTGGAGGCGAGTAACTCATATTGAAACAAAAAAAAAATTTGAAAATTGTTCTCCTAATCGGACATGGGTAGATATAGTAGGTAGTTTTTTTGAAGTCTTAAAATTCAATATTTCGTAAAAGGTGACGAGCAGTTTCGGTGAAGCTGTTGTAACTTAGATTAGGTAGTTACTGTACAAAGCGAGAAAAAAATTTTTTCTACCCGTTTGAAGTCGGTGCTTCAGCACGAACCCGCAAGAGTGGACCTATCGGTATAGTCATCTACTCTACCTTACTTCCATACCACAGTATATATATGTGGGAATGAGGGTGGATTTTTGTTTGAATGAGTTGATGTAGACAAGCGAATGATTGAAGACTTCTGTGGAACGAATGAGACGAGCGAATGAGTGAAAGAGAGTGGAGTTACGATCGGGTGAGCCTATGCGCTAGTTGTGTTTCCTGTTTTCATTTGTTTTTATTATATTTACGTACCTATACGTATTCACTAGTTTAATTTTTTAATAAACTTTTTCTAATTTTTATTCTAAAAAGTTTGTTTTCCTTCGCACGATCCCACATATATAAGCCAGCTTTAGCTTATATAATACAGTGTCCATTCCATACTATCTGAGGCTTTTATTACTTCTGCTGGCTCGTGCTGAGGCACCAACTTCAAACAAGAAGAAAAGTATTTTCATGATTTTTTTTTAAATGTTTAATTTTTCGTTATTATTTTTTATATTTTAATGCCAGCAGCTAATGTGTGCTACATTATTTAAATATTTTTTAATATTATCAAGTGTTAGTAAATTCGTAAGTTCGTCAGTTCCTAAAATTAAAAGCTCTAACAGAGGGATTGACTTTGAATTGCATCAGAATGTACTGGATCCGGAGCGCTGTCAACAGCAGCTGAGGAATATGACAACTTCGGAATGTGAGTTTGACATCTTCATTATTATATGTAGAGAACAGTAGAGTATAATAATAATAATGGGGAGGCTGTGTGGAGCTTTTGGTGCGTAGCGACACCTCTTCATGTTTCGGCCACATGAATGCTTTTGAAATGACCAGAGGCCGTATTGCCTAATGTTTCTGACACTCGCGATCGCAATGAAATGACGGCTTTTGTATGCGAAATATGTCATTTGATTGCGATCACGAGTGTCAAAAACATTAGGCAATACGGCCTCGGGTTCAGTTCAGTACCAATAATACCTAATGTGGTTATTTAACAATAGGTATATTATTTTTATTTTGTGTTCCAGTTTCCGAAGCAAGCTTCCGAGTACCGCAGGGTCTACTGACAAGCAGTTCGGTGGGTCTGGGCAACTTCCACCAGTGCCTATCAATCAACCAACACGTCGAAGGAAATACTATAGAAGGCAAATACTGCATGATCCGCGCTAATATCAAAGGGACCAAGACAATGTCCTGGTTCACCGGGACGTCCTGGCTACTTGACACTGCGGTTAAAAGTGTCTTTGATGGTGAAAAACTGAGGTAAGTTTAACCATGTATAACAAATATAATGAAGTTTACTTTGGGTTAATGATTTTATCTATAGTAATAGTTGAGTAAAAGTATATAATGGGGAATTTATACAGGGCGTCCCACGGCGATGCCACATGGAGGGAAAGTACCTTAAATATCATAGATAGGATGTTTTGCTGAAAGAAGGCTTTATTTTATTTTTAAAAGTTAGTAAAACTGCATTCAAAGATTTTTGAATAATTACATGGTTTGACTGGGAATCGAACCCGCTCCACTAGAAAAAAAAACACCCTGTAGTTTTCTCATACCGATCGAAAGGGTTTATTATAAGGATTATTTTTTGCTAAATAACCTAGTGCCGGAAATAAACGGAACACCATAAATTTTAACATTTTTAATAAAAAAAATCAATTTATCAAAATAATACAAGTTTAGTCATTTTTACGCAACAATCGGCACTTGATTGAACAGAAGTTGGATTGTAGCATACAAACAGATAACTACCTACTTACTAATTATCTCTCCGTATCATTTTATCATGCACTTAAATTATAATACGGAAATGATGCGAACTCCTCAAGTGGGCACTGATTCATTAGTAGGTACTAAAATTACGTTTGGTATAATGTCAGTTGTGTGGCCTTACGGAAATGTCATTTTCCGAACAAAATTTCACATCAAATGTTAAAATTTATGGTGTTCCGTTTATTTCCGGCACTAGGTTATTTAGCAAAAAATAATCCTTATAATAAACCCTTTCGATCGGTATGAGAAAACTACAGGGTGTTTTTTTTTTCTAGTGGAGCGGGTTCGATTCCCAGTCAAACCATGTAATTATTCAAAAATCTTTGAATGCAGTTTTACTAACTTTTAAAAATAAAATAAAGCCTTCTTTCAGCAAAACATCCTATCTATGATATTTAAGGTACTTTCCCTCCATGTGGCATCGCCGTGGGACGCCCTGTATATCAAAATTATCTATTTATCTACGAGTATGGGTATGGGCCCGTTACGAGACGAAGTTAAGTATCGAACTCTCCCCTTGTCCTGGGTGAGCAGCAGCCAAAATGACCCAGATTTCGGTTTACCTTTGTAAATTTTCAAAAAACAATTCCCGCTACATTCTGCATAAACGTATCTAGATTCTAAATCTAAATTCTATCTATTCTATCTAAATTCCGTGCATTCCGTTAGCGTGAGTAGTCTTTTTTAATCAATGTACTTACAGCAAAGTAAATTGACAAGTTTAAATGACATCCGACAGCTTAGATGCCGACAGATACTTTGATTTTTACTTGTCAATATACTTTGCTGTACATTACGGCAATTATAATTTTATTAGAAAATTAACAGTCTGAATTTTAGTTTATTAATTAAATTAATGTCATCGTTAAGTCACAGAAGTACATTACTTTATCCTCCCTTAATAAAAGCCTGGCTGTCGGTAACACACTGTAGACACTGGCAAAATATTCCTCCAATAGATAGCTAGAGACATACTTCATCATGTCAGCCGAAAGACGTCCACTGCTGGACATAGGCCTCCCCCAAGGCTCTCCACTCAGACCTGTCTTGTGCTTTTCGCATCCACCGCGATCCCGCGATCTTAGCCAAGTCGTTGCTCCATCTTGTTGGAGGCCTACCGACAGCTCGTCTCCCGGTCCGCGGATGACATTCGAGACATACTTATTAAAAAACAAAATAGGGTTCCGTAGCCATTACGAAAAAATTAAGTAATGTCTTTCTAAGGATTTCGTATTTTATACGGAATCTTCCAAGTGTAGGTATATTTTAAACCTTACGCTGCTATTTACTCATAAACTACTAATAATTCTCAAGCAAACATAGCCGTTATAGTTTTCCTTGAAAGTTTGATATACTGACTACCATCCTGAATTTTTTCAAATTTTTCCACCCACCGGTTTAGATTTTAGAGGGAGGGGGACGCTCGATTTTAATGAAAATTTGCACTTTTAAGTTGAATATTTCGCAAACGCTTTACCGAATCGAAAAATCGTTTTAGCAAACCCCTAATGGTTTTAAAATACCTATCCAACGATACCCCACACTATAGGGCTGGATGAGAAAAAAAAAATCACCGCCACTTTACGTCTATGGGAGGTACCCTAAAAAAATTGTTTTTGAATTTTTAATTGTACTATTTTATCGGCATAGTTTACCTATATATCCGTGCAAAATTACAGCTTTCTAGCATTGATAGTCCCTGAGCAAAGCCGCGGACGGACAGACAGACAGACAGATGGACAGACAGACAGACAGACAGACAGACATGGCGAAACTATAAGGGTTCCGTTTTTGCCATTTTGGCTCCGGAACCCTAAAAATAACAACAAGGCAAGATGATTTGATTATAAATTTTTCTGTGATTTCAGGATAGAAAAACTTATACATTTAAACGCCGAATCCATTTCGCTGGCCCTGTGTATACCCAAAGTGTGTTCAGTGGATGACGTTTTGGCCCCACTTTTAAACAGTGAAATAAGACATTTTAATTATGTCACAGAATTTTGCAGAATGCGCGGAGACAAGCCGTTGGTTACGGCTGATTTCATCGCCTTGTAGGTACTAGGTTCTAGATGAATACTATTGTTAATTTGCAGACGGATCAGTAATTCAAGTTTTTTTTTCAGCGCTGTTTTTTCACTTATTGGGATCCTCACATTATTGAGTACCACCTATGATATTTGGCATAGATTTCTGAGGGAAAAAGGTTATTACTACTAATTATAACTTTTAACACGGTGAAGTTTTTTTTTTTTTTTTTTTTTTTTTTATTCTACTGGATGGCAAACGAGCAAGTGGGTCTCCTGGTGGTGAGAGATCACCACCGCCCATAAACATCTGCAACATCAGGGGTATTGCAGATGCGTTGCCAACCTAGAGGCTAAAATGGAATACCTGAAGTGGCGGGAAGCGACGATTCAAACCCAACGTTATGGAACTAATATTATTTATTACCGCGGAACGATTACAATAACTATAGACAATAGCCCGTTACCCTAATATCGACACTAAAACGTCTCAACATAGGCGAGAGCCAGGGCCGGATTTAGGGGAGGGCAGAGGGGGCAACTGCCCGGGGCCTCTACAAAATAGGGGCCCCCACAATAGAGACATCGCAAAAAAAATCTTTCAAATTCCGACGAGTAAACACTAGGAAACAACAATTCATATATTTCTTCACTTCAATCAGGCAATCACTAAAATATCAAAAGACCCTCATTGGCCTCCACTCCTTTGTTGCCCCAAGGCCTCCACACCTCTAAATTCGGCCCTGGCGAGAGCGCACAGCGTGCCACATTAGGTCCCTAGAGTTCGATACAGACACGATTATTTCCTTGGACCTCATTATTCTGAGTCGACCAAACGTGTTAGGTACAAAGTTTATTTTTACTCTTACTTTATTACGCACTAGATGTTGCCCGAGACTCTGTCTGCGTAACTACTCGTAGTGTTCGTTTATTGCTATCCTGCTGGAACTATGCAATTTTCCGGGATAAAAAGTATCCTATGTCCTTCCCCGGGACGGGACTCAAACCATCTATGTATGCCGAATTTCATCTAAATCGGTTCAGCGGTTTAGACGTGATTGAGTAACAAACATCCAAACCTCCAAACATCTTCACAAACTTTCTATTAATATATATAATAAATATTATATTACCTATTAGGTACATGTATATATATTACCATCAAACAAAATTAGAATCATCCAAAGTCTCCGGTAAGTGGAGATCCGGGTTTTGAATTCGGAATGATAAAGTATCCAGTAGTTTTTACTTTTATTTGTCGTATTAGCAATTTGGCAATTTGTATGGTGTTAAGTGCGTTGCTGTAAAATGATAAAGTACAAAAGTATGCAGCTACTTTTGATGCTGACCGTACGATACAAATCCCATACTCATATCATAACATAACATGCATTGTAATTTGAATTTAGGACGCCTTGTAAAATATGGTATATTCTTTAATACTACATAACCTCATCTTAGGGTTATTTAAAAAAAGTTGAATAATAAACGTGGAATTTATTATAAACTAGCTTATGCCCGCAACTTCGTCTGGGCGGAACTAGGTTATCACGCTGTGGCGCCCTCTACCGGAATAAAAAGTATCCTATGTTGCTCCTTGGGGCTGAAACTATCTCTACCAAATTTCATCAAAATCGGTTCAGCAGTTTCGACGTGAAAGCGTAACAGACAGACAGACCGACAGACTGACAGAGTTACTTTCGCATTTATAATATTAAGTAGAGACTAACGGACCCGGTAGACGTTGTCCTGCCCGAAAAACATTACTACTTTAGAATTATGATAACATACCAACAACGGCGTTATGTAGCGAGTCCAATTTCGTTTGCAAACCATCAACCAACGTAAACCAACCTTCAGTCATAAATATTTAGCAACCACTTTAATAATATACAGTGTGTTACCTGCAGCCAGGCTTTTTTAAGGGCGGTTAAAGTAACGTATTTCTGTAACTTAATCAGGACATTAATCATTTAATTAATAAACTAAAATTCAGACTTTGCCAACTTTCTAACAAAATTATAATTACCAGCAATGTAAAGCAAAGTAAATAGACAAGTAATAATCAAAGTATCTGTCGGTTGTCATTTACACTTATTATTTTGTCAATTTACTTTTCTCAAAAATGATACGTAAAGTCGCCATTACATCATCAAAAAGTCTCCAGTAAGTTAATAATACCGGACGAAGATCACACAAGTGTCCAGTAAGTAGAGAGGTTTTGAATTCAGAATGCAGAAGTGTCGAGTACCTAAGTACCTACGATACAAATCTCATATAACATCATTGTAATTTTTACTTTTTTTTTATAGAGGTAATGCAAAGAGTCTCATCTTACGGTCATTAAAAAGGTTGATCAAGAAACGTATAATTAATTATAAATGTTATTATATCTTTAAATATGATTTAATTACAATTTCTATTCTTTAAAACATAAATGTAGTTGTTAGTAATAATAGTATAGCATAATAGTAGTTGCAAATTCATTTAATTTAACAAATATTTATTCCAACTCGTAAAAAGTGATAGGCAGTATAAGGAACGCTTTCATTAAAAAAAAAACAAGAGCAGCGGCGTTCGTTTCGTGCAACGAAGTTTTATATACTTTATTTAAAAAAACGGGAAATTTTAACAAATTTTTGGAAAATTATTTTGTAGTCATGTAATTTATTATAAATTTTATCTACTCTCATATCGTAATATTTGAATTATAAAATTCAAAATAAGTTTATATTTACATACTTTTTAAACACAATACCGAAATATTAAAAAAAACACATTATTACACTTTTCTTCTTAAGGAAATAATGTTATAATATAATTTTTAAACCATTACGATACAGGGCAAATCCAAAAAAAAATTATCAATAAGTTTTGATTCCAATTTCCACTTGTCTGTGGCAGTGTCCGCTTAGCGCATGCGCGCACATGCCGCACATGCGCAGTGATGTACTGGGTTTTACCGCCATTCCGTTCATACGTTGTCATTTTGTTGTACGAATTTTATATGAATGCGAAGAAAATTTGACTCCGCCCGATATTT
Source organism: Choristoneura rosaceana (assembly GCA_037349165.1). Classification (NCBI taxonomy): domain Eukaryota; kingdom Metazoa; phylum Arthropoda; class Insecta; order Lepidoptera; family Tortricidae; genus Choristoneura; species Choristoneura rosaceana. Next base: position 2,847,680 of record JAZBNJ010000006.1, on the reverse strand, counting down.
TAGATGCGGCGAAGGAAATGACTCATATTTTACCTGCAAAGTGAAGGTCCTAGAATAAGTTCTGGTCGCAATGCAGGTAATTCTCAAAGTTTCTTGAACACGTGATAGAGGATTTAATATATGAACGTAGATAAAATATTGTATGCAACTGTACGTAATTAGGCCTTAAAACACTCGTGTGACCCTTCTATGAAACTCGGCTACGTCTCGTTTCATGAAACCACACTCGTGTTACATGGACCCCTAATACAGTTGCATAAATAGCTATTTCTCCAACTTGCTCGGAAATGTTCTCATTAATGTTGGAAATATCGACCAGGAAGTCCATCGTTATATGCGTTGATCCGATAATAAATAAATAAAAAAGTGACATTACTTCCTGGACATGTCCGGGAAGTGTTTATTATCGGGCAGGTTTTTTACTTTTAATTTCATCCAAGACTGAAAATTCACCAAACAGCCAGCCAACTGTTCAATAATCAGGTATAAAACCGAGATTTAAAAAAAAAAAATCTGCGTTTAGCTAATGCCTAAATGATTGTGTCCAAATCATAATAAGGTGTATTGAGACTTAATTATCTTCTCGGACTACTAAATATTTCGCAACAAAGAGATAAGTTTTTTTATGTTGTGCGTTTAGGAATTGCCGCTTGAACTGAAAGTAAAAATGTATAATATTTTTATTTACTAATCCTATAAGTTTTTCTTTTAATTTATTTTGATTACTATATTTTATGTGGAACCAAACATACGATTCGGACCCAAATCTTTAATATCGAAATTGAGGCGGGAACGTGAATTTCATTCTGTCAAAGATTTTCTGCCGTGTTATTTAATTTTTTACGAAAATAAAATGAGTTCTATAATTAGTGATGAAAATATCCTAATGGGCACGCAACATCTTTTATCAGTAAGGTTTATTTAATTACTATTAAGTGTTAATTTTGTTTAGATTGTAGGTAGATTGTTACATAAATATATTGTGCCGAATAAATATAATGTTTTCGGTTTCTTTCCTAGCATATTTGGAGAAAAGCAGTATACAGGCCTCGGCAGGAATGTCATTTCGTGGATTCGTTTCTATTGAAGGACTCGGCTACGCCTCGTCCTTCAAAACCATACTCATACACGAAATGACTTTTCCCGCCCTCTGCAGTAATGTACTAATTAATTTCACTATTATAATTAACTTATTCATTATAAACATATTTTTGAGTCATATCAATTCAATTTAAGATTGCAATCAACACAGTATTTTTTTATTAGGTTGGTGTTATGATTGATCTTGCGACTTAAAAAGAAAAAAAAAATTAGAAAAAAATAAACTAAGCGGGAATTTCGTTCATTACGTTCGTCTTGTGACATTTTGGAAATATTGCTTATTAATTGAATTTCTTATTAAGTAAAAATCTTATTCAGTGAATTGCCCAAGTATGAGATCTGAAGATTCTGATATTGTATGTGCGGCACACCTCAAAATTTAAATTAGCAAAAAACGCAAAAAACAACTTGCTGCTGCCCAAATCCAGAGAGATAAGTATATGAATTGTTATTAGAAATTTTTCAAATGGAAACAATTTTTTGTTTAATTTTTGAGAAAAGCACTACGCTTCGACCAGTAATCGCCATCCTGGCCTCGTTTCATTGATGGCCGAACCGCCACTCGTCCAGGATGGCTTACTTACTGGACTCTGCAGTAATGTACTATTGCTGTACATTGCTGGCAGTTATTATTTCTTTAGAAAATTAATAGTCTGAATTTTAGTTTATTAATAAAATTAATGTCATGGTTAAGTTACAGAATATGTTACTTAAATCTCCCTTTATAAAAGCCTGGCTGCCGGTAACTGTATGTGTCACGCCTTTTTCATGATCTATTAATTCTTCTGCTGTTCGGGACGGAGACAAATACAACAAATTAAAAACCATGTAAATCGGTCCAGCCGTTCACGAGTTATAAGTGTTCGAGCAAACCGACTTTGTTTTAGATATTAAAATGTTATTGAACCTTTAAATGTGATTTAATTAGGATTTCTATTATTTTAAACATAAATACGGACACACTTTATTGTTGCACACTTTATTAAAAGAGCGGGAAAAATTTTAAATTATGGAATTACTATCGGCCCTTTCACTAAATATTTACCTACTGTGTTTTTTACAAGAGCCTATAAAATGATCGCAATGAAATGACAGATTTAGCATACAACAACTATCATTTGATTGCGATCGCGAGCGTCAGAAACGTTAGGAAATACGGCCTCTGATCTTAGGAACTATGGGTTCGATTTTAGATTTTTTTTTTTGAACTCTCATACCTAACCAATTAACGTTCTAAATTCTCCTCAGTTTTTCGTTGTTATTATTGTTGTTGAATGGTGTGAAACATAAGTGTATAATGTACCTATGTTACTAACCTACATAATAGCTAAATTGATTTTGACCCGGTTCGAATTCCCGATTATATATGAGAGTTAAAAAAATACTTGAATGCCATTTTTATTAAAACCATACTTATATTATAAATGTGAAAGTGTGTTTGTATGTTTGTGTGTTTGTCCGTCTTTCACGCCGTAACGGAGCGACGGATCGACGTGATTTTTGGCATAGAGATAGTTTATGGGTCCGAGAGTGACATAGGCTACTTTTTATCCTGGAAAAATGCACAGTTCTCGAGGGAACAGGACGCGATAACCGAATACCACGCGGGCTGAGACGCGGGCAAAAGCTAGTCTCTTATACTTAAATCTAAAATCGATACCCTTTTTTCTAAAAACAGATTCGCTATCTCTCATAGTTTCTGACTTCTCCATACTGACCCATTTGGATTGATTACCCTGCGGGTGACTCACTTATTCTTGAAATAATATTGACTACTAGCTTATGCCCGCGACTCCGTCTGCGCGGATCTAGGTTATCGCGCGGTGGCGGCCTCTACCGGAATAAAAGGTATCCTATGTTGATCCTTGGGGTTCAAACTGCCTATATACCAAATTTCATCCAAATCGGTTCAGTGGTTTCGACGTGAAAGTGTAACAGACAGACAGACAGAGTTACTTTCGCATTTATAATATTAGTAGGGATATACATAATAATGCCTTATAAAATCATGCATAAATGTAGGAAATAAAACTTCAGAACCGTCCTCGCCGCAAATACCTATATAATTTTTCTCGCTTATGACACAAATAATTATTACCGAGGGGTCTCAAAAGGATACCTTTATTGTCAGATCTTGTGAAATCTAACGAGTTACTTCGGTGCTTTTCGGTATACACGAACACACAACGTCTGTTGACATTCAGCGCCACCTCAGACGCCATTGACTGCATCCATGGCATCAGGTCCATCTCAACGCTTTGGGTTATCTTCGGCCACACTTCTATTGCCATCGTTAACGAATACACCATCAACTTGTTTGATTACTTTGTGGTAAAGTTTCCTTATTTACTTATTTATGTTGAACGCTTTTATTTAACTTGTAATGTATATATCTATGTACGTGCGGGTCAAATTCATCATTATCATCTCAGCCGTAGGACGTCCACTGTTAGACATAGGCCTCCCCCATAGATCTCCAGTTGCTTCGGTTGGCAGCGGCGTGCATCCACCGTGAACCCGCGGCTTTAACTAGGTCATCCGTCCATCTCGTTGGTGGACGTCCCACGCTGCGCTTGCCGATCCGCGGCCTCCACTCGAGAACTTTTAGGCCCCAACGGCCATCTGCTCTCCGTGCTATATGGCCCGCCCATTGCCACTTCAACGAGCTAATCCGCTTGGCTATGTCGGTGACCCTTGTTCTTCTAAGTATCTCCTCATTTCTGATTCGATCCCGTAGAGAAACCCTAAGCATAGCTCTCTCCATAGCTCGCTGAGCAACGAGCTTATTCATAAGGCCTACCGTAAAAAAAAAAAAAAAAATAATTATACAAGTTAAATTTGACCCACTTCTAGTAGTTAGATTGTCTTGAAAGGCATACTTATGTAAATTGCGTGACAATATTAGGTACAATAATCTGGTAGTTACATCCTGGTAGTCTGGCCAGGATCGTCTCCGCGTGCAAATGTAGTTTGAGTGACAATGCAAGTACAGTTAACACAAAGTACAGTCTGCAAGAAAGCTTTTAAAAATGAATTTTTTAGTTTGTTTAGATTTGAAGAATTAAATGTAACCTTTACAACTTTTTCAGATTTGCGACCAACCAACAAACATGTGGATAGTATCAGCTGAACTCGCGGTAGACACATTTTTAGTTTTAAGTGGCTTACTGCTAGTTTATACCTCTACGAGTATCAAGAAAATCAAGCAAAGTATGTATGTTTGTCTTTTTAAAAATAATCCCATTTCTTTTATTACTTGTTTAAACACGAGTTTTAATATGACTCCATTTAATTCTATATTAATACAAGTAGATAAATTTAAAAATATATGAATATTATTCATTATCTACTGTAATTTAGGAGCAGTGTAAGAGCCATTTGAAGCAGAAAATGGAATATAGTTTAAATTTGACACTTTCATACATTTCAAAACTTCTACAAAGAATTAAAACTAAGACTGGATTTAATTTTTGTTGCAAACGGCTCCTAAAGTTTAGAAGGTAAAGTCAATATTCAAGAAACATGTCCTAAAACTTGTTTGAAACTCCCCGTACCCAGTTGAAAGAAGTAAAAAAATGTTGTAAAGAAAAACAATTTTAACTTGCTATTTATTACAGTGCAACTGTTGAAAAATATTCACGTTTTCTACCTCCAACGACTCTTGCGCATGTTTCCGCTCCTGGGGTGCGCGGTGCTGCTGCAGGCTTCTGTCTTCAACCACGTCTCAGACGGCACTAACTGGCACTACATGACCGAGAATGTACTATTATGTCGTCAATATTGGTGGACAGCACTTCTCCATGTTCAAAATATAGTCAACCCTGCACAACCGGTATGAATGCAAAACATTGGGTGACACTATTTTCCGGCCCGGATAATACCGACATAGAAAAACCGGATGTTTTTCGTGTACACGCCCATAGAAGCTCCTGTCAGTATTTATGTGCGTGTACACGAAAAACAGGGCCGGTATTTCCATGTCGGTGTTATCCTGGCCGGGAAAGAGTGTCACCCCAGAACATTTATTAAGTTTTAGTACTCATAGCCAAACCCAAACTTACTTTGAAACACAAAAACATCACGCCTGTATTCCCAAATGGGGTAGATAGAGCTGCACACGAAACTACCGCTTCGGAGCCACTTTTAACAATTTTAGGTTTTAAGTTTGACCAAAACGGTACAATAGTGACAGGTTGACAGCCTGTTGCCTACGGTATACCTTAACCTATATCCTCAGTCGCCTCTTATGACATCCACGGAAGATATGGGGAGGTGTAATTCTAACCCGACACAACACGGGTAATTTGAAACCTACTATAAAATTTAGCTACACAAAATGTATGATCTTTTTGATCAGGAAGGTCCTGTTGTCCCCATAAACATGAGATTGAGGGGTTACCGGGGTCAGCCGAAAACCTGCGCTGCAGCTCTGGTTAGGGCTACGGCACGTGCTGAGCTGAGTCCTTTTGGCATCACACTACAGCGCAACGTCTCTAATTTTTCTCTCTTCTTCTATTTATGTTTTTGTTGTGATGTAGTGTGTTTATTTATGTCAATAAATGTTGTGTTGTGAGTTTGAGAATCGAATCAGTGTGTAAGATTTTAATAAATAGGAATTTAATTTTAGTTTTTTCTGTATTTCCAGTGTTTGTCGCACTCATGGTACCTGTCAGTGGACGTTCAGCTGTACCTCGTGTCACCGTTGGTGCTTTTCTGGGTGCTGGGCACCCCCAGATCTGCGTGGAACGGACTCACAGTTGGTCTATTAACTTCGCTGACTGCAACTACCGTTTACTGCTTTTTAAAAGATTTCTCATCGGGGTGAATATTTTTAAGCCACTTTCAATGAAATTTGATACTGTCTACATAATTATTATGATTTTTAGGGTTCCGTAAAGGGTGCCAACGGAACCCTATTACTGAGACTCCGCTGTCTGTCTGTCTGTCTGGCCGTCCGTCTGTCACAGGGCTCTATCTCTTAAGTTGTAATAGTTAGATAATTTAATTTTTCACAGATTATGTATTAAGTAGGTACCTACTGTAGCCGCTATAACAACAAATACTAAAAACCCCATACAACAAACAAACATACAACAAACAAAGTTTTTTGCTTCATATTAATAACGGCAACGGATAGACGCGAACCGCAGAATCTTTAGTTGCATAATCACTTTAAAAATAAATGATTAAATCAAAATAAATATTTAAGGGGGGCTCCCATACAACCAACTTGATTTTTTGCGGTTTTTTTGCTAATGTCTAATTTTGTATAGACAATGGTACGAAACCCTTCGCGCGCGAGTCCTGCTCGCACTTGGCCGGTTTGTTTACTCTTTTCAAGGTACGATAACCTCGTGTATTACTACACAAATACGTTGACGAGAGCTCCGCCGTTTTTTGTTGGAATGATTTTTGGATATATTCTCCACGTGTACCGACGAAGAAAACTTAGTATGCCCGTCGTAAGTGTTCATAACTTGTAGTTATACCCATACAGTTAGAGTAGAATCGAATCTCCCAGCATAGCTCTAATCATCATCATGTTGTTCTGATGGTAGTGATACAAAACGACGTAATTCGCGACCGACACGTTGAAAAACACTGGTCTAAAACATTGTGAGGATATTAATGTTAAAGGTTGTGTTTTGATTTTTAGTGGTCCGTGAGGCTTGGTTATCTCGCAGCGTGGCTGGCGTCCTCGTACTGCATGTACGTGATATATGCAGCATGGGATAATAAGCTCCTGGACAATTTGAACCGGTCTTTCATGAGATCTTTGTGGGGAGTGTCAATTTGCTGGATAATTTTCGCCTGTGTCGTGGGGTACGGAGGTAAGTGCCTACAGTTTAAAATACAATGTCATTTCACAGATAAAAGAGTTAGAGCCTTGTTTGAGCTTTAGACCGTTGAATTATATTCAGTCAAGTACCTGACATTTCGAAAAATAATAATAGCTATAGCTACAATTACCATCACCGCACCATTCACATAACAAACACATAAACGGAGAGGTACATCACTAACATTCTAACACACGCCACCAACGCTTCGTCTTCCGGTACGTGGTAGTCGCTCGAGGACTTTTCTCCCCCAACGGTAATCTGTCCTTCGAGCGATGTGGCCTGCCCATTGCCCCTTCAGTTTGCATATTTTTCCAGCTATGTCAGTGACTTTAGTTCTTCGACGAATTTCCGTATACATGTACACACTTTAAATACATCTTACAATTTAAGCATTAAGGTAAGACCACTTTTATTTTTTAGTTTACGCAATTTGTACCATTAAAGGAAGAGCGAGTCCTCCTAACACAGGTGCCAAAACGTCTACTGGGAGGCCTCTCCATTTGAGAGAAAGAGAAAGAGAGAGAAACATTTAATTACACATATTCGATACACATAAAAATACATTGGATGGAAAAAATAAAAATAACATCGAATAGTATGAAGTAGCCCACTCAGCATAATTTTACGGCAAGCCGCAACGCTGTTTTTAAGTGGGACCCATTTAAAAAGTAAAACATATAAAGAACATACTTACAACACACTATGACGACACGAACGCCAGCAGAAGGAAGTTTGCAAATAAACTTTCAATCCGGAAGCATATATGTATGGCAACACTCGATCAGTTTAACGATTTTCGAAACAGTTAACCTCAACAAGTCAGACCAGGATTGTATAGTGTAATATTTACAATAATTTCAATAATAATGATATTGTGATGCGTTACAATAACTCTCGATAAACTTTAAAAACATTGCAAAAATAAAAGAAACATTGCAACATTGCCCATTGAAACACAGGTTCACGATAAGTGAAGGTACCGTCATTCTTTGCAAAAACAATTAAAAAAAAATTAGAGTACCTAAAGTACAATTCAATAGAATCTAACAATTTTCTACACATTTAACACACCCTAACGTGGGCACGCTTGATTATATATGTCCCTGTTGTTGCAATTATCATCTATAAGGAATCAAAAAAGAATAATAGTCACATCACAAAGCCTTAGGCAGCTCGGTGTTCATATTATTAGGCTGGAAGTGTCTACAGGATTGTTAGATTCTATTGAATTGGAGTATACATTTATAGTCTTTCTCAAATGCGCTCATTTGTCACCCAACCCATTGATTGCGTGGAATGAAATAAAGCATTTTGATTGATTTTTTTTATGTATTAAACTTACAACATGAATTAAAAAAAAAAGCTATCGATTTGTCATTAACATCGATAAAAAGCGGTGCTCTCTAGGGAGAGAGGACTTGTAGGGACAATCTGTCAATAGCCACACCCAAATTTCCTGGCCCTAGCTATAATTATGACTGAAAATCGCCGAAGAGTAACTGTGGTGAAGAGATTTAAATAATTTTGGAATTGTTACGCTTTCAGGTCCTATAAACTGGTTCCTCTCGCTAAAGCTATGGAGGTTCATGGCTCGTATCTCCTACGCGATGTACCTGTTCCACTACTCCGTGCTGATCACCATTTCTGGTGGCACCGTCATTCCGTTTTACTTCAGCCTGGAAATAATGGTGAATACTCAAAATTTTGAGTAACGATTACACATTTATCACGGGATGTACACTCCGTGAGATCTTAAAAAAACCTTCGTATTTTAGAAGCATACTTCGGATATTGACGATGACACGCGATCGTGATACGCGGTTCTGTTCTGTTATCAACTTGCAAAACTTTTGAAGTTACCGTAAAAAGTTATGTAAAGAACAACCATGAGTACAAAATAAACCTTATTGTGATTACATTAAGCTTGTTTATGTTTTTCTAATATTAATACAATATGACTTTTTGTCATGATACAAAGAAAACAAAATCAGCATTTTCGAATTCTTCCATCGTTAATTTAAATAGAGAACACCCCGACTTAACACAGTGATTTTGTTTGGAAGTATATAGAGTTGTTATACCGTGTTTACTTCTCTTGGGTATGTAAATGAATTTTTTTGGTCTGCTTCGTTTAATATTTTTTAACGTACTTTTTAAAATCCCCGTTGCTTGTATGACTCGGTCTCGAACCTTATTAAAATATTTACAATCAACTCTTTTCTTGAAACATTCAGCTTCTTTAAAAAAATATTTATATTACATTATAAACAATGTCCGTGATGAACCTAAACAGATGAACTTAAACCTGATGAACTTAAACAATTGGCTATTTACGGAAATACCCTGTTTAAGTTGACTCCCCATGGAAATCAATTTTCGAAAAATAACTAAGTGATTAAATAAGTTAGTGGTGGTTTTAACTGCTCTATATAAATCAATGAAAACACAACGTGTGCACTCTCCGCGTGCTGGATTGCTACTAAGTCAAAAAGACAATTGTCATTTTCTACTAACGAATCCTCCCGATTTCCCCCGAAACCCGAAGGTTTTTCTAAAAGCTCACGGATTGTAGACAGTAATCATCTTTATTAATTTTCCGATATTTCTACGTAGTTGTATGCATCACTTACTGTGTATGGCGTAGGTATGTATGTATATCCCCCCTAGTGCCGGATGGAGGGATGAAGTTTATTTATATGCAGTGGTTCGAAGCAGTGGAACCTGAGAAACGCACCATCATAATTTTAGTGATCTAAATTTAAGCCTTCTTTAGAGCGTTTTCAGTTATCCGATCCGATAACGGATCATATTATTATTTCATACGTTTTATTTGCTCTGATATTGTATCGGCGTCCGATACTCTGAAATCGATACGATAATCTGAAAACGCTCTTAATACGTCTAACTGTCTAACAGAATTTCTATTTTTAACCCCGGACGTAAAAAGAGGGATGGTATAAGTTTGATCGGGAACGTATCAAAATATATTAAGTTTAAAACGAATAATGGACGAAATATATAATGGTCATTACACACTGTTAAAATTTTTTGTAAAATTACAATTGTTTTACAAAACAAATATCAGCAAAATTCCAAATCAACGTATACTAATACAAAACATAACACAATTTGAGTAAAATTACAAGACATGTGAAGGAACTTACTATAATGAGTTGTAATTTTGGAAGCTTTATGCAATAACCCTACACGTATTGTAATTTTTCCTAACTGTTGGTGAATTTCTAATGAAAGGTTGTAAATTTACCAAAATTCTTTGTAATCCGATTTACAATACTTTTTTGTGATATTACGAATAAATGTTGAAACTCAAATTACTATGAAGTCATTAAGAATTTACAAATAATTTTATTATTTTTGTAACACAAATTTGAAAATTACAATACGTATTATAATTCTATCGAAAGTTTTTATTTTTCTAACACGTATTGTTATTTTCTAAAACTGTTGATTAATTCTGAACAAAATGATTTGAAAATAAGAATAACTCTTTGTATTTTGATTTACAATACTTTTTTTATGAAATTGCAAAAAAAGTTGAAACACAAATTAGTATGAAATCATTAAGAATTTACAAATAATTTTATTATTTTTGTAACTTAAATTTGAAAATTACAATACGTATTATAATTCTACCATAAGTTTTTATTTTTCTGACACGTATTGTAATTTTGTTAAACTTTTGATTAATTTCGGGCAAAAAGATTTAAAATTTACAAAAATTGTTTGTAATTTGATTTACTATACTATTTTTATAAAATTTTGAAAATATGTTGAAACTCAAATTAGAATGAAATTATTAAGAATCTGCAAACTATTTTATCATTTTTGTAACACAAATTTGAAAATTGCATTACGTATTGTAATTCTACCCAAAGTTTGCTACCATTCAACAAATGTTTTGGAATTTTTCGATAATGAGTTGAAATTAATTACGTTGTGTAGTACGGGAGTGCACCGATAGATGGCGCTGCTCCCTAAATAAACTCGCTAACGATGTGTAACCTTAGAATTGTGACTACCGCGGCTTACTTAACGTTTGTTGTCTTTTGTTAGGGACAGCATTATACTTGGTTGGCTGCATTCAAGTTATTGAACACCTTCCAATATAATTCTGAACATAGTACGATTCTGATTGCAGTACGGTGTCTCGCTCGAAACGCCTGCTGTTCTCCGAGTGAATACTATAAAACCACTCAGTTGTAAGTGAAGTTTGCCTAATAAACCGTATAATTATATTTGTCGTCACATCATTTTAAAATTGCAAACCATTTTCAACAGAATTTGTTTGGCAAAATTACATTGTTTGTATTGTAATTTTGCTAAATGAATTTCCGATAGTCGTTTGGTAAATTTCAACAAATGTTTTGTAATTTTTCGAAATTGAGTTGAAATAAATTGTATTGTAAATTTACAAAACGGAATTATATTTTTACTTTATTGTTGTGCGTAAAAACTTCCAACACTTTCTTTGTAAAATTACTACAGAAATTTTTAACAGTGCATATTATACTAAAATATTAATGAAACTATTGATTAAAAGAACTTTTTAAATCATGTTATCTACAGATTGGTTTAGGTTAGGTTAGGTTTATTTTATGGAAATCTTGTAATGTTGAGAAAAGGCGAAATCTAATTGTTGTGCTGATATCGGTACAAATAAAACCTTCTAGCAGCATTCAGAGCAAATCGATCTGTAAATAGCTACCACTCTCTTAATGTTGGTTGATGTATTGTAATTGTCACGAATAAATGTTTTCTTTCTATCTTTCTTTCTTTCAAATAGGTATCTCGATAGGGGTATCCGGGCTGATTTCCTTTCCTTTAATTTATAATGCTTTTGATCGCGTGAATGACGTGTTGTTAATCAATTGGATGACATTGGCTTATCTACCAAATTGCTCACTTTCTGTAATGTCTTTATCTTTAGTTCCTGGTGTTTTTGAGAGCAGTGGCGTACACGGTGATCTGTTCGACGGGCGCGTGCATCCTCGTTGACGCTCCTTGCTCTACGCTGCAAAAACTCATCCTGAAAGGTATACATATATTTTCTCACTTTATTAAATTACCATCTGTTACCTATCCGCGCCTTCATTTGAAAATAAATCGTTTATTGCTATCCCGCGGAGACTATTGCAAATATACCGAATGAATACAATCCCACCTTCTTCAGTGTTTCAAACTATCGCCATTCCATAATCTCTTTCCGTCTGAATCGATCCAGGGGTTTTTTATTCGACTTGATGGCAAACGAGTAAGTGTGTCTCCTGATGGTAAGATGGTAAGAGATCACCACCGCCCATAGACACCTGCAACACCAGGGGTATTGCAGATGCGTTGCCAACCAAGAGGCCTAATATGGGATACCTCAAATGCTGGTAATTTCACTCTTTTACTCTCCATGCCGAAACAACAGTGCAAGCACTTGCTTCCCGGCAGGATTATCGAGCAAGATGGTGGTAGCAATCCGGGCGGAACTTTGCACAAGGTTTTATCCTACCACCTGCGAAAAGGTGGCTTAACTTTGCTGGTTTAAGCATGAAGAAGTAACAGGCAGAGAGACAGATGAAAGATATGTATATTTCACCAACATAAGGCTCTAGTCAAGCCTTAAGCATGTACCTATTGAAATATTGTGCGAGTAGCAGAACAGGCGCGGAATGAAAAGGTTCCAACTTAGTGTCTGTTTTTACTTGCTCAGTATATAAGTGGTCAGTATCTACTTTATCGATAAAACTAGTACCTATCTCAAAAATAGTCAATTTTTCTCAGTGAACTTTATGAATATCTTGTCAAGGTGAAATTTTGCTGACATATATTGATCAGCTGTCACAATGTATCTGTTCGTAGGTAGGTTCGTAGGAAAGCCGTGGTGGCCGAGAGGTTTGACCTATGGCCTCTCAAGAAGAGGATGGGTTCAAACCCGGTTCGCACATCTGAGTTTTTTGAAATTTATGTGCGAAATTACATTTGAAATTTACCACGAGCTTTGAAGGCACGGGGTACGATGAAGGATAACAATGCGAGGGAACCTGCACAAACCTGTGAAGCAATTCAATGGTGTGTGTGAAATTCCCAATCCGCACTGGGCTCGCGTGGGAAATACGGCTCAAGCTTTCTCATTCTGAGGAGGCCAGAAGGGCTACTCCGAAACACAACGTTCGAATGTCGTGCGATCTCTCTCGCTCTCGTATTAAATAGTATAAGTGTGAGAGGGACCGCACGACACGAACTTCGAACGTTGTGTTTCGGAGTAGCCCTTCTGTGCCCAGCAGTGCGGTGCGACGTATAAAGGCTGGGATAATGCTAGAATAAAAAACATTAAAAAATAATGTATGTGTCTTTGACTCTTTGCTTTGAATGAAATGAAAATGAATAATGAAAAACGTCAAGAATTAAGGATGGCCGGCCTATGTATGATCGATGATTTATAATTGATCAATGGTCATAGTATATTCGCAGCGTCGAAATGAAGTTTAATTCAACTTATTGTTCCATGTGTTTCCAGTTTTGACGCCATCCGCCAGATCTGCGACAGCTAAGAACTTTGCAGCAGCATCGCCTCAGAACACCTACTACACCTATTTATAAGATGTCAAATGAATTTGGAACGTATGCACAGTACTAACATCACAAATAAATTGTAAATTTCATCGGTGCGGTATTCCTATTCGGTAGCTTTCAAGAAAAGAGCGTACTTCTACCTTAAAGGCCGGCAACGCACTTGTGACTCTTCTGGTGTTGCAGGTGTTCATGGGCGACGGTAATCGCTCACCATCAGGCGATCCGTCTGCTCGTTTGCCCCCTATACCATAAAAAAAAAAAAAAAAAAACACATTTGAATAGAATTTACACAGCTTGCGGCCAGTTGGCTCTTCGCGCATTCCGACAGCTGCATTCGGCTGCAGTCGTGGCCGGTCGGATCCATTCGGCCTCTGTCGCGTACCGTCGGATCCATTCCATCGGGCATTTCGACTTCCTACCGCTCCCGCGGCGGGCTCGGGGAGCCAGTACCATGCCACGGCAGCCGACTCGCGCCCATGCCCACCCCGATATGGTCTAATGCCCACCCCAGGATGCTGGGCTACTGATTCAAAATTCTGTAATACTAATATCTTCGCAAAAATCCAGGCCCCCTCCCCTCCCTAAAAATAAACCTAGAAACGGCAATGCTCGCGCCGTCCGGTTGGAGGACGCCGGCACAGAATAAATAATTGTGACTTACTTTTACAAGTCATTGCACGGATCTTTGAAAACCAAAATAGGTACCTGTAGCAAGCATTTTTATTCAAATATGTCTTTGCCCTATGTCGAGCGTAACCACTATTAGGTGCTTCACACCTACAAAAAGTCGAAAGTTTGTTTAAGTGTAATAATCGGCCAAGTGCAAAGTTGACCTTGTATAGGTGCCGAGGTTCCCGTATATATACGTATATGTACGTACGATATTGAGACATTTAATATGTAGGTATTTTACAAGCTTGCTTGATCAATGGATCAGATTGCTGTGAAATTCCGCAACAGAATCTGGTAGCAATACAATAATATTTGTAATTTTTACTGTATAAGATGTAACATTATGTACGGTCTTGTAAGGTTCTTACTTTAATTTGTAACGTATTCTTTTTGCAATTAAAATTATAATTTTTCTTTCTTTTTTTTTAAAACTAATCTGATAGTGAATTTCTGGGAGCCTGGTCAGGACCGTCTCCGCTGGACGGAGCTCCTCAACGTAAACATCAACTCGAAATTTGTTACCTACGGAAATGTAGTTCGTATGATAATGCAAGCACAGTCAACAAAAATTACAATCAGCAAAAAAACTATAAAAAAAAACTAACTTTTTCAAATAATTAAAGACGTGGCTTGGATACATATATGCTGTGTGTCCGTTCAACGTAAGAAGCTGGTAATCATGAGATAAGGTAGGTACCTAGTAATTTATTAACTCTAATAAAATCATCGACAGGTTTTTGATCTTATGGCTACTTGCTGGAAATGCATAAATCTCGAGTTAACGTTAAGCTCAGTTTGGTAGTGTCAAAATGTATGGAACTGTCAAGCTTAAGCCAGGTTTATATATATATATTAATGCCGTCTTGCAGGAAAAAATAGTGATTCAGCACTACCTCTCTTTCCGTCCACAGCCGTGAACTTTTCATAGGGTTTATATGGAAGCAAGTACCTTGTGCCGCTTCTAGGCAAATCGCAAGATCTGTAGTGCCACAGCAACAGCTCCAAGGAAACCCGAACCCAAGGTTTTTTTTCTGTAAGGGCCATAAGGGGCAGACGGGAAAAATGCACATTAACTTTATTCAACAAATTTCATTCATTTTATTTTGACAATTGTGATCGTTTGATTAGCCTATAAGTATGTAGGGCAGAAGTACCGGTTTTGGCCACCTTAGGCCCGTTTTTGGCCAGTTGACGTTTGCAGTGATATGTAAAAAGTTATAGTATTAAAATAATATGTTTAGTGAGTTTTCAAAAGTTTATACTAAAACGAATAAAGTTTATAATGATTTATTACTATAAATTTATTTCAAACGTATATTTAAACAATAAATGGCCATGAACTGTACAGTGGCCACAAACGGTACCTAAGTATACTTCTGCCCTATTGCGATGGAAGAACTCTGTGTCCCCCCCCTCTATATCCGCCCGTGTAATCTAGAGGTACAAAATCAGAAAAAAAACGGTTCACCAGTGTTATGCACTGTATACATAGGTTGGGTTAGCACGGACAATCAGACATATAGTCGTAGGTGACGTTGCAGTTCGGCTGCAAGACTTCTCTCAACGATCGCTCGGAGCAATATGAGAGCAGGTAGGATATGGAGCCGGCCTGAAACATATATTTATTAATACACAGCGTGTTATTTTTGATTTCCGTTAACTTAAGGTGATAATCAGCAATTAAAATTAAGTTAATTTCTTAAAAAATTAAGACACTTACATCCGTATTTATAAACGAGTCATTACTTGTTGCTAAGTAAATGCTTAAAGTAAAGGAAATGGTGACTATGACTTGGCTAAGAAATCTAACATTTGACAGTTCAATTTTCAAGCAAAAGCTCAACTATAGAATAAAAATCGTTACTTGAGTAATTACTTTTACTCAAGTAATGGCCTTTACACATATTCCATAGGTCTTACACATAAAAATACACGGAATAGAAAAAACTTTTTTCTATTCCGTGTAAAAATACATTAGATGGAAAGAATAAAAAAATAACATCCAATCGTATAAAGTGGGCCCCACTATTTACCTATTATGTATGTGTCACTTCAATATCACTTGGCGTTTATTTGTGTGTGTATTTTACAATTTAACTGTTAAGAATGACTGTAAAATGATACAGGGTGAAATTTAGGATTTATTTCGTGCTCAGTTAATGCTCGGTAATATCCGATAAGTCCGATGAAATTTCACCCTGTATGCAAGAAAAAAAGCTTTTATTCACGAAAAATAATGTTTTTTTTACAATTTCGAGAAAAAGTTAATTATTGGGTAGGTCAGAAATAAAAAGAAACACGATGTAACACCTAATTAACGTTTTACTTTGTTACTGTGCATCACGTGTTTTGATGCCGGTTAATTTTATTTGGAAGTTTAGGCTCTAAATACGCGTCGAGTAATTTTCAGACAATCTATAAAGTGAAGCCACAGCTGGCCCTGTACGGTCAGCGACTTTAATTTATAAGCCACCATGAAGCCTTTTCAAAGGAAAAGTCATTACGAGTTTCCTTGTTAATATTAATTCATTAGCGATGTCACTATGACGTTTACTGTGAAATGGTTCCATGGTGGCTGATGAATTAAAATCCTTGACTGTACCTACCACGAACCTACTTCGCTTCTGCCCATCCCGCTGACGTTTATACTGTTTAACACGAGAGTGAGAGGGACGGTGCGATACGAACTTCGAATTTCGTAGTAGCCCCCCGGTACTATCGAACCAACTGAATTTAACCATGACCCATTTTGGAACTTTGTCGTAGAAAGAGTCCTAGTCACAACACATTGCGTGGGCGAGGGAATTCATTATGACACTGACTATGAGGGCGTTTTACGATATTATGGGTCAGGAATCAAATGGTTCGATTATCTACTACGAAGTGCAACAGTCGAAATTCGCATCTTGCCGTCCGGCTGACACTTAAATCGAGTGACGGTGCGATACGAACTTCGATTTTCTGATTTCATGGTAGCCCACGACGGGCGTTTTACATGGCGGAATATGGACGCACGAGCCGACCCGCGCCCGACTCGCGCCCGCCGGCGATATGATGGCGTCCATATACCGCCATGTAAATACGCCTGTCGAGGGCCCGCGCACGACCCGCATCCGTCCTCTGTGCGTGTTGGGCTTTAAGTTGTCACCTTGGAGCCCGGGCCGGACTTGCGCGCGCCGCCCAGCGACTGGTGCGCCGGCAGCTCCTCGGAGCAGCGGTCGTTCACCACCACCAGAGTGGCCAGGTCCCGCACGGCCTCCACGGCGCACCGCGCCCACGCCAGATCCTGTCGACCACCAACCCGTGACTCTGGCCCTTGCTCGCAGCTCTGGCCCGAATCACCCAGAAAGGCTGCGTTTCCACCAGAGATGTGCGAGGATGTGTTGCAAGGTATGTGTTTTTCATGAACCAATAGAAACGCCTTCATTTACCTATCCTCGCACAGCACATCTCCGGTGGAAACAGTTAAACAGAGCGGACCTTTGGCTTCCAAAATATGTCAGCGTTCTCAAAGGTTGAAAAAGCAAAGCAGGTTTAGAGTGTAAAGCTAAAATAAATAAGTAAGTCAAAGCTTGTCCAATCTAAGCAATTAGCAATATCTCACATAGCACAAATCAAAGTTTCTACCTACTACAAACTGCTGCAAAAGGATTATTCATATCAACAATCATATTCAACTTTGTGGTAGACATTTTATCTAAAAGCAAGTGTGGGGTAACCGTTAGGGGAGAAAAGTCCTGAAGTGACGACTGATGTGTATCAGAACGCACGGCTTTTGACAGCTGACAGCAGAGGGACTTTTGCAAGCAAGCACATGGCGTGTTCTGTATTTTAGAAGCGATTTTTATTTTGAAATAAAAGTTATTGAGGCAGTGGACCCGATTCTACAGCGGCCGCTAAAATTCCTAATTTTATTTAGACGTCGCTAAATCACTTTGCTATTCTATGAGCACCTGTCATAATCAAATGACAACGCTAATTTAATCTGACGTTTCTTATTTTAGCCGATCTATCTAGCCGGTCAGCGTGACTTTCTGGAATAGCACTTGTTAAATCAGCCGTCTAAATGTCAATTAAAATTTAGAAAATTTAGATTTAGACAATTTAGCCGACGTGCGCGTAGAATCGCATCCAGTGGCTGTTTATATTTTCTTGGTGCTCTGGGCTAAGGGCTCAGGACACAACAAATTGGCGACGAGGATGTCAAACTTTGGTCAAATCAAACCGTACACAGAAGGTGACGATGTTGACTGTTTTCTGGAACGTATTGAACAATATTTTAAAGCCAACGATGTGGCAGAGACGAAGCAAGTGTCTACTTTATTAATGTTAATCGACGAAAAGTCTTATAAAACTCTCAAAAGCATGTTCCACCCGACATTGCCAAAAGATAAAAGCTACACTGACCTTGAAGGTGCTTTGAGATTAAGATTTCGACCTAGAGTATCGTATTATAGAAAAAGGGCAGTATTCGAAAAAAGCAATTAAGAATGAGGCGGAAAGCGTATCAAAATGGTACGAAAGAGTGAGGGAAATGGCTGCTGAATGCGAGTTCGGTACAGATTTTGATCAAAGGGTCAAAGACAAGTTTGTTACGGGTTTTCGATCAGGTCAAATTTTTGAAAGGTTGTGTGAAGAGCCAATCTCTAAGGGAATAGCGGATTTATTAGACATAGCTCTGAATAAGGAATCGGCCTTACTTGAAAAACCAGAAAATGTCTATGTTAATAAGATTAAAACAATAGACAAGAAGAGTGCGGACTCCAATGTTCTTTTGTGTGTACATTGTGGCAAGCCTAACCATTCCTTTGCTAAGTGCAAATATAAAACATATAAGTGCAAATCATGTGGAAAAATTGGACATTTGGCATCGGTCTGCAAAAGCAAGCCAACTAATACATTGGAGGCGCAAGAAGAGGAGGATGAAAATGGGTTTGTGGACATTTTTACTATTGAAGAGTCAGTGTTAAATGTAAATTATGTGGCACCATATATGGTAGAGTGTTGCATGGGTTTGAAAAAGTTAAATATGGAATTTGACACTGGTGCTGCTGTATCATGTATTCCCGAGGAAACATACAAAAATATATTTTCTGATTTTCAGCTTCAACCAGCAAACTGTGATTTAAAGACATATAGTGGCCAAAATGTAGTTTTCCATATGAAAGGGTTCATGCTGATTTTCTGGGACCAATTGATGGTAAAATGGTTTTACTAATTGTAGATTCATATTCAAAATGGCCAGAAGCATTTATAATGAAGAGTTTGGAAGCTAGGCTAACAGTTGAAAAATTTAGGGAATGCTTTAGTAGATATGGGTTACCGTGTATTGTGGTAACAGATAATGCAGCAACTTTTTGTAGTAAGGAGTTCTCAGAATTTTTACAAAAGAATGGCATTAAACATCAGACATCTGCTCCCTTTCATCCTGCTACAAATGGTCTAGCTGAAAATGCAGTTAGAAATTTTAAATCTGGATTACTGAAAACATTGCAAGAAAAAAGGAATGTGTCATTTGAAACATTGATGAACCGTTATTTATTTCATTACAGAAATTCTGTTCATAGCACTACTGGAAGTGCCCCGGCAACATTAATGTTTCAAAGAAAATTGAGAACTAGATTAGATATACTAACAAACAAAAACTGTACTAAGGAGGAAAAAGTGAACAATTATGGAGGACAAAGAAATTTAACTTTTAAAGAAGGGGAAACTGTTTACTGTAGAGATTATAGGAATCCGAATAAAAAAAGATTTGTAAAAGCTGTAATTGAGGAAGTCTTGGGAAAAAGAACTTATCTTTGTAAAGTAATCAATGAAGAGTTAGTTTGGAAGAGGCATCTGGATCAGATAATAAGTTGTTCTTCCCAGGATAATAATGATCAAAATGATGATTACATAAACAGTAGAGATAATTATGATTTTAATGTAAGTAGCAGAGAAGGAGTAATTAAAGACTTTGATAATTCTATAGGCATGCAAGTGCAAAGTGAAAAGGAATTACCTAATGAAAATGTACCTGGAGAATTAGATACTGAGATTGGGACGGATCAAAATTTAAATGATGTCATTACACCTACAGTACCTAAATCGCCAGTGCAAAGTAAAACTCCTAAAACATGTAATAAGGATAATGAGGTGGTAGTTAGAAAATCCTCAAGAATTGTTAAACCACCCCAACGCCTAAATTTATAAGGGGAGTATTGATGTGTATCAGAACGCACGGCTTTTGACAGCTGACAGCAAAGGGACTTTTGCAAGCAAGCACATGGCGTGTTCTGTATTTTAGAAGCGATTTTTATTTTGAAATAAAAGTTATTGAGGCAGTGGCTGTTTATATTTTCTTGGTGCTCTGGGCTAAGGGCTCAGGACACAACAACGACCACGAAACGGAAGACGAAGCGTCGACAGGCCTCTCACCAGGTGGACTGATGACATAGAGTCGCGGCAAACTGGTCAGCAATGGACGTCTTCCGGCTCATGATGATGATGATGAAGTGTAACTTCTAAGTGCCACAGTGCTTCTAAATGAAACTAGCGCGGAGTTCAACCTCAAACTAACCGTAGCGAACACTGAGCCGCACACAGCATACGGTGCCATCCCGACCGCTTCGACGAGATCCACCAGGTCGCCGAACGGGTACACCGTCAGCACTGGCCCCCGAAGCTCCTGAAGCAGCAGCGGGTGATCGGGGCAGCTGGCCTGGACGACTGTGGGCTCGATGTAGTAGCCCACGGAGCAGTCCGCCCGTCCCCCCACCATCAGCTCGCACTGACCGTCGTGTACGTACGTGTTGAGGTAGCCCACCACCTGTCATTTATTTCTGTCAGCGCTACTTATGCCCTTAATGCAGGGCAGCAACGTATCCATGACGTTGGGAAGCCGTAGAAGAACATCAGGGCAATTTGTGGAGCTCTAGCCCGGCCCGAGTCAGTTGCCGGCAGACTGCTTTTTAAATAACAGGCCATGCTAACTGAATGTGAATTACAAGTGTACCAATACAATATAAAAGAAATGTTATTAGATATCTACCTATTTATAACAATAACTAGCTTTTGCCCGCGGCTCCGCCCGCGTGGTATACGGTTATCGCGCGCTGTTCCCTCGGGAACTGCATTTTTCCGGGATAAAAATTAGCCTATGTCACTCTCGGGCACATAAACTATGTCTATACCAAAAATCACGTCGATTGGTCGCTCCGTTACGGCGTGAAAGACGGACAAACATACAAACATACTTTCGCATTTATAATATCAGTATGGATAAAAGGTCAACATATTTTACAGATGATTTCAGTAGCATCACGATCACGACACTTACGCTCGCGACTGAAAAGGCCGATCCGGGACAGGATCTCCCGGCCACACACGCGGCTCTGTTATAACAAGCAGCAGCCATCAGATGACGAGATGGGTGGGGCACTACACCGGGCTAGCCTAGCCTAGCCTAGCCTAAGTTAATGTTAAAGGTTAATACTTTAAAAAATACAACATATGTACCTACTTTAGTTTCCTGTTAACCTTAGCGGTCCCCCGACACCGACGACGCTTAGATAAAAAGAAATTACTAGGTACCTACTTATATTAAATTAACTTAGGCTAATTTTGCGGGAAATCAGCATAGTCCCCGCGGGATAGGGATAAACGAATTCTTCGCAGATGAAGTCGCGAGCAACAGCTAGGCAGTGCATAATTATTTTTTACTTTTTAGTCGTCCTTTTTTGGCGTCTTTTATTTTGTTTTTTTTTTTTATTTTGCTGGCGTCTTTTTGTCGGGGGTTTTTAAAATTTTTAATTTTAGTTTTTACGTATTTTATGTATGTAAGTACAATAAATACATTAGAGTATTCAAGTTTACTGTGTCAAACCTACTATAATATTTTTCCCCAATTGTCTGCACGTAGGTATTGCTGTAAGTGCATAACTACTTGGAAATTGGATTTCCCAACTGTTAACACGGCGGAAAACTGACAAAAAGTACCTGTAGTTTGCGGGCAAAGTGACGTGGACAACCGAAAATGGCCCGAACTGTCCCGTACAAAAGCATCTGCAGCAAAACATGGCCGTCTCACCGAACTGACCACGCACCCTGTCATAAGCCTCCGCGGATATCACAGACGACGTAAAGCATCTGTAGTCCAGCGGATGCGTGACGAAGAGCCGCGGCAACTGGCAGGACAGCGCCAGCAGGAACACCCGCAACACGGAGTGGTGCACGTAAGCGCGGGAGCAGGAGGTCGTCTTCTGGCCAGCCATCTCGAATGCGGCGCGGATCGTATTGGCCACTGCGCACTTCATATCAGCTGATTCGTGGATTATGTGGAAGTTCTTGCCGCTCCCCGTGCCAGCTATGCGGGGAAACCTGTTTAATTATGTATAGCTGAAGCATCAGTGATAGGATTGAAGGCAAAAGATCATAGTTTCAAATATGAAACTAATAATAGTAAGATAGGATTAGAATCAAAGTGGTCGAAAACGGATCAATTCTCAATAAGAGTAATAAAAATTTCCAGTGAACTTTTAAAACATTTGTTTTTCCAAGAAGTTTGTCACAAAGTTATTAGTTTGAAAGCTGGATTACTTCTTGCCGATGCAGTGGTTAAAATAATGATATATTTCATTGATGAATACAGAACTTAACTAGAAAAGCGTAATATGTGTGCATTACAAACAAGATTAGAATAGGTTACCGATTCTGGAAAGAACATAGCGAGGGCTCCCAAACCCAATAACTCGATTGATAAAAATTTCGAATGTAGATGTTTCTACATAGATCGGTCTTTTTTTCAACAGTCAATTATTTCGACTTATCGGGTTTGACCAGGGAACCCTCGATAGATACTCGTAATATTATTAGATATATGTACTGTAGGGACTAGACTGTATACCGCTAGGTGGTGGTAAAACTGACCGGAGTCGTCATCAACGGGGCCTCTCACGGGTCCTTTACAAATTGGCGTTTCGCCATTCAAATTCACAACGGGCATCCTTACAGCTCTAAAACCGACATCGCCGGCGACCTGTCACCGTGGAGCAAAAGGATGGCGAAAAGGGAGCGAAAGTCAATCTAGCGTGCCAGGTGGTCAGTTTTACCACCTGCCAGCGGTATGCAGCCCTACAGTACCGTAATACTTCTGTATCAACCGAGATCGAAAGTCAGTACTGACCTGTCAAAGTTTTTTATGTTATCTCCTATCCTCTTCCATACCGTCTCCAAAGTTGACGTGGTCCCTCCAAATGCAACTCCAGCTAACTTTCGGCTACAGCAAACAGTGTTCAGAAAACAGTTCTCTTCCGCAGGAACGAAATTAATCACCCCTACAGGTAGACCTGCTTCGAGGAGACATTGGAAAATCCGGTAACACGCGAGGATCGAATATTGGCTGGGCTTCCAGACAACACTGTTCCCCATGATAGCAGGCGTTATAGCCAACTGGCCAGCATTTGAAAAGGAATCATTGGGCGTTATAGCAGCGAAAAATCCCTCCAAACCGTGGTAGTGGTTCAGGTTTTTGGCTGTAGGAGCCCCGTCGGTGACGCAGCGGCTCATCGTGAGGTCCCGCAGGAAGTTGCTGTTGAAACGGGTGTAGTCTATCAGCTGACAGATATTGTGCTCTGCTTGGATAGCTGTCATGCCTTGCCCCATCATGGCGGCGGCGATGATTTTCTGTCGGTACCGTCCCGCCATTAGGTCTGCGGCGCGATCGAAGATCTCGCATCGCTGCTGGACCGGGGTCCGCTCCCAGCACGGCTGAGTCCGGGCCGCCCATTCCATGCCCATCGCGATGGTGTGCGAACAGGCTTGGTTGTAGTACGTTGCTGTGCGCTTGTGGTCGAACGGCATGACTTGACGGCAGACGCAGCCGGCTGAATAAGTAAATTAACAGGATACAGCCCGCCATTGGCGTGGATTGGGTCAAGTCTAGGGCAGGCAGTTGGTAGTTAGCTGTCCAACACGCCACCAGCACTAGTGCTGCCTACCCTGCTACCACTCAATACACGCCATAGCATCCCGCGGCTGGTAACTGTAGCGGTAGGTAACATTTCTGAGCATGTGATTCGACTATCGTGCACGTTAATCAGAGGCTACTACAAAATTCTAAAATAGTAGTTCGTATTGTACCGTCCCGCTCACTCTCGTATTAAATAAATATAAGCGTCAGCGGGATGGTACGATCCAATCCAAACTCGATTTTAAAATTTCGTAGTAGTACCTCTGGACAGGATATAATCTAGCACCACCTCGTGCGCTCGCGCGCAGAAGGCTTCCTCTGGACAGGCCCTAACTACGAAATGCCAAATTAGTACTTCGTATCTTGCCCTCTCGCTGCGGCTTATATTATCTAATACGAGAGTGAGAGCGGTACGATACGATTTTCGAATTTCATAGTAGCCCCCCAGACTTAAATACAAATACAAATAATTTATTTATCAAACATAGGTTTAAATAGTTGGTGGGTACATTAATCTAAACTTGTATCACTATGCTGCGCCCAAGGGCATACTAGTATACATTTAAAGACTTACTGGTACACTCGCTGCCCACGCAAATGGGGACGACGGGCGGGTTGCGGCAGAGCACGCTCAGCTCCAGCTGCAGCTCCCCCCGCTCCTTGGAGCCCGCGCGGTGCTCCCTCACCGGCTCGCTCTTCGGCGGTCCCGGGTGCTCCGTGCATTGGGGCTCCACCGCGCCCGACGCCGTCGCCGCACGACGCTTCAACAGCGGCCATATTAAAGCACCGCGCATTTTTTAAACAGTACACGAAAATTTTGCGCTCTTTCGAGTTTGTTGTTAACAAATGACATTTTTGACAAAATTGATCAATCATCTTGACTTCTTCTTATTAACAGGGTAATTATGGGGTAATTACATTCCCTGATTATGGCAATGAGGATTTTCACAGAGGCAAAATATCGCTAGATGGCGTTAGTATCGTGAGGTCTGTTTGACATTTGCTTGCTATTGCCCATCGATTGACTTTGGATTGACTCATACTCATTTAGTATTTAAGCAATCACGAACAAACATCAAACGGACCTCACGATACTAACGCCATCTAGCGATATTTCGCCGCCGTGAAAACCCTCATTGGTACTCTTATTGAGAGAGAAACCATTTTTGCCAGCGTCGTAGTTATGGTCGTGTAGTAGATGCAGTGGCGCCCTTAAAGGGTGGCGAAAAACAGGGCTAAGTACTACGAAACTCGAAACTCGAAGTTCGTATCGTACCGTCCCTCTCGCTCTTGTATTAATAGTGTAAGTGTCAGAGGAACCGCACGATATGTAAAATTACTTCGAGTTTCGTAGTAGCCCTGCTGGGCAATCACCCGGGGCCTCGCTCTTGCAAGGCCTCACCCAACAACCCAAGCAAATTTAAAAAAATATATAAAAAAAATTAACTATATTTTCGCATCACATACTTTTCAGGAAGGACAAAGGGCCTCGCAAAGGCCTGCCGCCCTGGGCCTCACAATGGGTAAGGCCGCCGCTGCGTAGATGTTCTTCTCTCGACAGTAATTTACTTAATGCAATATACCCCCTGTTTCACCATTAATTTATTAATTTTATGTGACAGATATACGTGATGCCGTCTCTGTTTGCTCTGTCGGAATAAACAGAGACGGTATGACAATTTTATTTGTTAAATAAAAATTATTAGTTAATGAGTGGTAAAACAGACCCTGACACGATTTTTCTAAACTGAGCTTTACAAGGATCAAGAGAAAACATTTTTGTCAGCTCCGTGTTGTTCGTAAATATTAGTGAGTGAAGAAGGGATATTCGTATGTATAAGAGACGATTAAAGATGGACAGAGTCAACAAGTAAATAAATAAAAAAAGTAAATAAAACTTCTCAGCAATAAAATTAATTATTCAATTCAATTCATTTAAATCAATGTACGGTGCTGAAGTGATGTAACTAACACTTAGCTAATAAGTTCTTACTAACACAGTCATGTATGAGTCATTATGTTACGCGAATTAAATAAATAATTATTATTATTATTACTAAAATATACGAATGGGTTGTCGCGAAGGATCGCGAACCATAAATATTTTGTACATAGCAACACTATCCGAAGATTCAAATTGCCGCCATTTCTATAATTGACTATGGTGAGCTGTCATTTGTTTTACATTCTTTGCATAGTTTACTTTCAAATGTTTTATACCAAATAAAGTGCTAAATATGTTGTGATGTGATGTCCTGACTCCTGAGCTGATCTGAAAGCTAAGTACATAAATAGTAGCCTAAATACCTTGGTGGCTGGTTAGCCAAGTGATCCACTCTAATAACGCATTAGCGAATTCCTTTAATATATGATGAGGTACAACAACGATGTTAAAGCTAAGTTTTCCTATGGTCTTACAAATCTGTTCGTGCTATGGCGGCCCAGTGGAGGAGGCATGGTAATATGTCTTTCCTATTTATCATCCCACTGCGGAAGGCATGGTAATATGTCTGGCTATTCAGCCCTATGGCGGAGGCATGGTAATATGTTTTTCCTATCATCGCGAGGAGGAGGCGGCATGGTAATATGTCTGGCTATTCAGCCCAATGGCGGAGGCATGGCAATATGTTTTTCCTATAATCATTATAATGGAGTAAGCATGGTAATATGTCTTCTTATCATCACCAGGAGGCATGGTAATATGTCTTCCTATTGGAAGTCGGTATGGATGTATATAACTGGTTGTTGGCTTATCCAACTTGGTTTGAAAGCTTAGCGTTAACACTTCAATTATGATCAATGGTATGTGTATGTGGCTTCAACTGCGGTTGAAGTCATAGTGTCTATTTTTACTGCAGGTGGTGGACATTTGGGGAATAGATATCACTTATATGAGCACCAGGTTAGCGCCTGAGTGAATTGTACATAGCTGAAGAGTGCGGACATCACAGGAGATAGTTTAAGGTATGAGATCATGTTATTACTATTGCAATTCCCATCGATATTACTATCAATATTCAGATGAATTAATTATTATGCTCTTTATTGGGTTTTAACTTGAACTCTGGCAATTGTCTTTATGTGGCGTGGTTTAATAAGCGAAGCAGATATTAATTACAAATCCAACACACTATACAAACACGCCCACATAAATTTGGTGGAGAGCGATGCTGGGATATGATGATATAAAATTGGTGGAGAGATATTCTGGTATATGATATAAATTTGGTGAAGAGAGTTAATGAGATATGATATAAATTTGGTGTAAATAAATGGTGAAGATAGCTACTGAAAAAGAATAATGATGGAACTGAGTAATGAGATTGAAAAATTAATGTACAGCTGGTTAGGATTGGAAATTGGTGAAGCTGCTGCAGTTAGTACAGTTCTGCTGTGATAATTACAACTAAAAACTCAGTAAAGAGCATCTGAAAATGAATTTCTTACAAATGCAATATGTAATTTCATGACTCATAACGACATCTATGATCAGCTGGTGGAACTAAAAGTTGCTATTTTATTTATAATTCATGAAATTTTTAAAATAAGAGTGGAAATATCATGATTTGAAACATTTGTTATGTGTATAATGATAAAAGGCGTAAAAATAGAAATAGAAAAAATAGAAATAGAAATATTTTTATTCACGCTTCGCACATAAAAAATAACAGGGCAAAAAAAATGAAAACAAAAAATATACAATATGCGAAGGCACGAAACGGAAGGACTGATTTAGTTATAAAATGCATCATTTTAGTTGAAGAAATTCGGAATGGTTCAGTTGTTACGAAACCGGATGTGCAGCGTCAAACTTCCGCTTGATTTCTAACAAGAAAATTTCATTTTTTGATCCAAACGAAACGAATGTGACCTTAAATTGGTTAATAAGTGAAATTATTATTTTATAATAATTATTACGCAAGTTTTAAGATACGGTAGAAAATTTTCACAAAATGAAGTAATGTTGTTGACTCGTACTTTCAAAACAAGTGAGAGCGCGGGACGCTTCTAAATTCTAAGATGGCCGAATTTTCTTCAAGTACTTCGTACCTATCGTGTGTGAAAAAGTTATGTTTTGGTGAAAACAAATTGTGTTAATGGTGGAAATTTTTTGGAAAGTGTGCACAAACAACAGGTGAGCATTATATTATGTGGATTATGTAATTCTTACGGTCAGATAGCCAAAGATTAAAATAAAAGTTCATGTACTTTATACTTCTTTACGAAGTAAATAACACTAATAAATAATAAGTATTGGCAAGATTTTGATCCTACATAATACGGCAGTGGAAATACAATGTGTTCCTAGTGAAATTATACCGAGTAGGTATGTACCTACCAAGATGTTTGTTTTCGTTACCGGCGGAGCCGGGACTCGGGACATAGACCGGGCGGCTAGCGACAAAGTACAAGTTCATACTTTTTACAAGCACTTATTTAACTTGCAACGTAGATATGTTTGTATGGGTCATTCTTGCAAATAAATGCAATCTACTTCTAGTAGTCCGATCGGCTTGAAGATTAGCATACTTACTTTTATTTACTTGCGAAGGCAGTTCGCATTAGGCATATTAAAGAGGAGGTTGTAACCTATTTTAAAACAATGTGTTTTGATATCTTAGGACACAACAACGACAGCGACTAAGAGCGGTAGCAGTCTTAGTAGTAAAGAAGGAGCAAGGCGTATTGGCTCAAGTAGCAGTATTATGGCAGGTCTTAATGCATAGTGCTAAGGTATGTGAAAACTTATTAAAAATTGTAGTAAGAGAAACCGTGATATGATCCAAATTTGAGGTAAACATTAATGATATTCATCGATACACAGATATCAAGGTCTACAATGTTTATATAATTATGTCTATGTTGTACAGTCAATGACATAAATAAGTGATCAAATGTTGACTGTACTAGTTACAACTTTGTTGTTTGTGTTAAACTAAATTGAAATAAATGAAGAATGAGAATACCATCATAACTTAATAAAAATTGATAAACTTTGATTTATAGTTTTACATAATTAGAATTACATATATTTTGTGCATTTAATGATACATGGAAAATAATGTGTCTATCTACTTAAAGTTGAACATGAAAATTTAAAGTCATTGTTTGTTTGGAAAATAATACTTTACTGCTTCATCCAGGGGCACAGCAGTGCTTCCAGCCAAGTTGAGTAATTTCTATTGACTGAGTAAATAAATAATTATAGACTTTGGTATTTGAGAATTTATTTGTCAATTCTTTATATCATGTTTGTGTTCAGAAATGTGCATACATATATTAACACCTAATTCAATATGTCAGTAAGGCAGATAAATAGACCTAAATTATATCCTTATATCAACTATGCTTTAGTTTTGGACATTTACTTTGAAAATTTTGATGACATTAATTTTGGAATTATACAGGGTGGGCACTATAGTTATGATCAAAAAATACTGATATAAAAACTGAGTAAGAATTATACAGGGTGTGCACTGTACTTGTAACTTTAATTGATAAGGGTGTATACTGACTTTAAAATTATACAGGGTGTACCTATATTAAATTAAACATGAGCATATTGTGATATTTTTGTTCGACTGGCTTACAGATTAATACGATTCCTCGGAATTATGGAGGAAATATATTTAAATAGACTGTCCACATTTGCAAGCAATATTAAAGACTTGTCCGATAAAGCTCTTAGTTTGTACTCATCCAGTTCATGGAATAACAATCAGCTTGAACAAGCTAAAATTACAGTCTCAAAATTAACATCCATATTAAACAGATTCAACACCGAATTATACCAATATTTTAACAAGTCTGTCTGTCCAAATGCCGATGAAGTATCGATTCTCACTTCTATACAGTTAGAAGGAGAAGAAGCATTAGCCGAACTTAATACTAAAGTACAAGCCAACAAGGATCCTCAACCATCAACTTCAAACTGGAACAGCTTCAGAGGCAAACTACCAGAATTACATTTACCCTCATTTAAGGGAGACGTTTTGGAATGGTTTCAATTTTGGGATCAGTTCAGTTCCAACATAGATCAACGAAACCTTCGTGATGTTGACAAACTTTTATACCTGAAAGCTTCTCTCAAAGGTGAAGCAAGGACGGTGATCGACGGTTTAGAGACTACAAATGATAATTACAAGATTGCTGTGACCACTTTAAAGGAAAGGTATGGAAAAGGAGTTAAAATAGTTGATGCACATTACTCCGCACTCTATAAAATGGAGAAAGCTGAAAAATCAGAGGATTGCAGGAAAACTTTGGACGAGATTGAGAGACATCTCAGAGTACTGCGCTCGCTGGGAGAAAACACAGATCACAATCATCTGCGATTTTTGATCATGGAGAAGTTTCCTCAAGACATCATTTATGAGATGAAAATGAAGATGAGTGCAGACACTATTGAAGAAATGAGGAAGCATCTTAATTTGATTATTTCAGCAAGAGAGGATGCAAAAGAAGCGTCTGAATCCACAAGCAAGGAAATTCATTTCACGACTGAAACGTTACATATAAATGACAATAGCTCGAAGAAATTCTTCAGTAATTCCAGATTCAACCGAAATGGAAAGAAGGGTTACAAGAATTACAGGCCTAGCACGTTTACATTCAGTAACTGTTCTGTTGCAAGAAAGAGACAGCATGAGCCTAAGATGGAGTCAACTGATAAAACTTATGACAAGAGACAGAAGTTCACTTGTGTATTCTGTCAAGAGGCTCATTATAATGATAAATGTCCAAAATTCAAGACTATGGCTGAAAGGAAATCGAAGCTGCAAAACCGATGCTACAATTGTTTCGAATCTGGACACAGAGCTAATTTATGCAAAAGGAAGAATACTTGCCCTCACTGTGGTAAATATGGACATCATAACAGAGCACTTTGTCCAAAGAATTTACAAAATGGTCAAGAACCTACAAAAAAGATAGAGATGTAACCAGATTTTATGACTTAGACACAAATGAACCGGCTACTGAGAATAACCTTTATATCTAAGATTTACACGTGTACCTTTCGGCATAATTTCAAGCCCATTCTTATTGAATGTGACTATAAAACACCATCTACAAAGTCCTCGTCTTCAACTGTTGCGTTGGATGTTTTAATCAGATGCAGACTTAAAAACTTCGTTGTCAGATAGATTTCTTCAACATTATGCCAAACTTTTTAGACTGATAGTCAAATCGCGATAGAGTGACTTAAGTCCGACAAAGTGGTACCATCTTTTATAGCAAGGAGAGTGGAATAAATCGAAACAAAATCTACCACTTCGAGAGAGGATAGGAGGAAATGGCTTGATGGCCCACAGTTTCTTACTGAAAGCCCAGACTCGTGGCTGTTTGGAGTTCACACTAAACGTACCTATTCTTTCTCGGCGGGGGAGGGTCTGCCGAAGACTGATGAACAGCAGATGGAACCACCATAAACAACAAATCTGAATATGACAATCAATTACTCACGGTCATCAAAGAAGTTGAAGCAGTCGTCAATAGTAAGTGGTCTGGACTTACTTACGTTGGTGCAGACTTGGGATATGTACTGAAACCTGTAGACTTTTTATCACCTGGAAAATGCTTAGCTATTCATACGTCAACAAGTCAAGTCTTACTTTCAGCTACAGCTACTAAACAACAACTTATTGAAGGATGGAAACGTGGAGAAATAATAATGAACGAGTACAAAGACATGTTTATGAACCAGTACTTATTAAGCCTAAGAGAACGCAACCTAGAGTCAAGGCTCATTATCAACCTAGGTTAGGCGATATTGTACAATTAAAAGGTGAATCTAAAAACAGACTAAACTGGAAAGTGGGAAAGATTGTTGAACTAGTTAAAGGTGCAGACGGACAATGCAGAGTTGCAAGGGTGATGGTTGGTAATACACCATTCAATAGATCCATCGGACATCTGTATCCCTTGGAAATCGATGAAACTGAAAGACCTGGGAATCTGTCTTGCAACTCCATGGAACCTGAAACAAGCTCAAGACACTGTAATCCAAACATAGAGGAAAATA
Source organism: Choristoneura rosaceana (assembly GCA_037349165.1). Taxonomy (NCBI): domain Eukaryota; kingdom Metazoa; phylum Arthropoda; class Insecta; order Lepidoptera; family Tortricidae; genus Choristoneura; species Choristoneura rosaceana. The sequence continues at coordinate 2,815,507 of JAZBNJ010000006.1, read as the reverse complement.
TGGATGCACCAGTAGAGATGATTGGAGAAGAACTTACAGACTTACAGCCAGAGGCTGATGTTATGGATGTAATAGATACGAACACAGAGATGACACAAACTATGAAAGAGACAACTGAGAGCACGGATAAGACAAATGAAAATATGGATGTGACAGATGATAACGATAACATGGAACAGTCTATAGAAGGAAATCAAAAACGAGTTGCTGCTGTTCGAGCTCTGGAAAAGATCAGAGAATGGACGAGCCACCTGATGATTACATTAACGCTTTAGCTTGCCGGCGGCGGGTGTGTCGCGAAGGATCGCGAACCATAAATATTTTGTACATAGCAACACTATCCGAAGATTCAAATTGCCGCCATTTCTATAATTGACTATGGTGAGCTGTCATTTGTTTTACATTCTTTGCATAGTTTACTTTCAAATGTTTTATACCAAATAAAGTGCTAAATATGTTGTGATGTGATGTCCTGACTCCTGAGCTGATCTGAAAGCTAAGTACATAAATAGTAGCCTAAATACCTTGGTGGCTGGTTAGCCAAGTGATCCACTCTAATAACGCATTAGCGAATTCCTTTAATATATGATGAGGTACAACAACGATGTTAAAGCTAAGTTTTCCTATGGTCTTACAAATCTGTTCGTGCTATGGCGGCCCAGTGGAGGAGGCATGGTAATATGTCTTTCCTATTTATCATCCCACTGCGGAAGGCATGGTAATATGTCTGGCTATTCAGCCCTATGGCGGAGGCATGGTAATATGTTTTTCCTATCATCGCGAGGAGGAGGCGGCATGGTAATATGTCTGGCTATTCAGCCCAATGGCGGAGGCATGGCAATATGTTTTTCCTATAATCATTATAATGGAGTAAGCATGGTAATATGTCTTCTTATCATCACCAGGAGGCATGGTAATATGTCTTCCTATTGGAAGTCGGTATGGATGTATATAACTGGTTGTTGGCTTATCCAACTTGGTTTGAAAGCTTAGCGTTAACACTTCAATTATGATCAATGGTATGTGTATGTGGCTTCAACTGCGGTTGAAGTCATAGTGTCTATTTTTACTGCAGGTGGTGGACATTTGGGGAATAGATATCACTTATATGAGCACCAGGTTAGCGCCTGAGTGAATTGTACATAGCTGAAGAGTGCGGACATCACAGGAGATAGTTTAAGGTATGAGATCATGTTATTACTATTGCAATTCCCATCGATATTACTATCAATATTCAGATGAATTAATTATTATGCTCTTTATTGGGTTTTAACTTGAACTCTGGCAATTGTCTTTATGTGGCGTGGTTTAATAAGCGAAGCAGATATTAATTACAAATCCAACACACTATACAAACACGCCCACATGGGTCGTAATCAGCAGGAAATATTTACTCAAGTATTACCACGAGGTAGACTGGCCCTATAGCCCCTATACTACGAAAAGACTATGAAGTGCAAAATTCGACCTGGGTACGTATGTTCCCGTCCTGTTGATGCTTATATTAATTAATATGAGAGTAAGAGGGAGTACGATACGAACTTCGAATTTCGTAGTAGCCCCCCTGGGTGGCCAGACGTTATGTGCGTTCTGGAATGATCCTGAAATTATTTGAAACGATAGAAACTAGAACATTGAACGTTACATTAAGTACTAAATAGTAGATTGTAAAACAAGAGCATAAAACGAGCCATTTTACCCGAGACGTTGATATAGCCACCCTAGCCGGTACGGCGAGGGTGGATAGGCACGTAGAGGGGAAAATGGGTTTAATGCTCGAGTTTTACATTCTGCTTTTCACTTCGGTGGCAAGGAAATGAAATAGCAACAGTGGAAACAATGATTCACTTTCTATGTACCTTTTATTTTTTATGAATTATTACAATAATTCTATTTTTTAATTTTACTGATTTATTATGATTGATTTGATCGATTTTAAGTTTTATATAAATTAAAAATATTTAAAAATATATAGAAACTTTTTTGTTTTTGGCTGTTGACACCTGATTACCTTGGTCTTGAGTTGGTATTAGACGAAGATTTTATTTTATGCACTAGAGCATAAAAAGTAATTTTATGTCGCCTAGATACAGCATAAACACGAACTTTACGAGCATGAGAAGAGAAAATATTATTATTTTATTTCTTTCAGTTCTTCCAAGAGTTAATAGGTACTTAAACCTTTTTTCTCATCAGTCTCATTAGATTTAGATTCTGAATTTCTATAATATAGCAAACAAGAAGCAAGCAAGGATAAGTAGCATTACAATATATTTAAAAAATCGTTAGTAAGAAGCATTATTTTTTTATTGTTTTCAAAACTGCCGCTCAAAGAAAATGTTGCAAAAGGACATTGCCATACACAAAAAAAAGGAAATCGATGTATTCAATGTATCTGTCATCGAACGAGCGATGCGAGTTGACGCGATTTTTAAGAAATATTTCTGAATTGCTACATTTATAAATGCACTTTAATGCATGGTATTAAAGTTCTCAATAGTCCAAAATTAAATATAGAGAAGAGGAAAAATATGCTAAATATTAACAATAGCAATGCCCCGCCCTAATGAGAAAATTATTTTTGTGTGACTGTGAGTGACGTCGAGCTCGCGTTCGAACGGATAGATAGAATAGTAATTTCGTTTCGTGCTCCTCTACAAAATGTGAATCAGTGAAGGTCGTCGATTCCGTTGCCAATTACTTCGTTAGCTGCGTGCCACATATTGTTTACGGCTGCGAGCGCGGCTGGGTTTACGTAACACGATCGATAGGGGGCTCGCCTCTCAGCTGAGATGTTGAACTTGTATTCGTTGACGGCAAAAGCCGCGCGGCCGCTGGAGCGCGGCTTAGCGAGCATCGTCGAGCTGCCGAAGCTGAAAGACTTCGGTGTGCAGAATGAGCCCGTGCTGGGCTATCGCGCGGGCAGCCGCGAGCGCGGCGAGCTCGCCGACGAGTTGAAGCGAACGTCCGCCGTCACAGAGGACGTGCCCATCGTCATCGGCGACCAAAACATCAAGGATGGCGAGCCGAAATTTCAGGTGATGCCTCACAACCATGGCCGTAAAGTCGCCAAATTTTATTACGCCAGCGAGAAGACTATTCAGAAAGCCATCTCTGTGAGTGTGGAGGCGCAGGCGCGCTGGGACCGCACGCCGTACGAGGAACGCGTCCGCATCTGGGAGCGCGCCGCTGACCTGATGGCGGGCGAGCACCGCCAGCGCCTCAACGCCGCCACCATGCTCGGCCAGTCCAAGACCGTGGTGCAGGGTGAAATCGACGCCGCCGCCGAGCTCATCGACTTCTTCAGGTTCAACGTCTTCTTTTTAAAAGAAAACGCCAAATACCAGCCCATCTCGGAGGACCCGCAGGTGACTAGGAACTCAATGCGGTTCCGCGGCATTGATGGATTCATAGCGGCCATCAGCCCATTCAACTTCACAGCGATTGGTGGTAACTTAGCATACACCCCTGCACTGATGGGCAATGGTGTAGTGTGGAAGCCTTCTGATACGGCTGTTCTTTCCAACTGGAGGATCTTTAACATCATGCGTGAAGCTGGCCTGCCACCTGGTGTGGTTAACTTTGTGCCTGCCGATGGACCTACATTTGGTAAGACCATCACTTCTTCTCCACATTTGGCCGGTGTCAACTTTACAGGCTCTGTGCCTACTTTCAACTGGATTTGGGGAGCTGTGGCTAAAAATCTAGACCGCTACCGTAACTATCCTAGACTCATTGGTGAATGCGGAGGCAAGAATTATCACTTTATTCACCCGACTGCTGATGTAGAGTCAGTTGTGACATCTACAATCCGCTCTGCATTTGAATACTGTGGGCAAAAGTGTTCAGCTTGCTCCAGAATGTATGTACCTCGGTCCCTATATGAACCAATCAAGGAGGGTCTGGTGAAAGAGCGCTCCAAACTCAAGGTAGGAGATGTCACAGACTTCAGCGTCTTCATGGGAGCCGTTATTGATGACAAGGCCTTTGCTCGTATCACCAGCTACATCAAGAATGCAAAGAATAACCCAAAAAATAAAATCCTTGGAGGAGGAGAATTTGATGACAGCAAGGGTTACTTTGTGCAGCCCACAATAATCGAAACAACTGATCCTCATGATAGACTCATGGTGGAAGAGATCTTTGGGCCTGTGCTCACCATGTACGTATATGAAGACAAGGATCTGATGCAGGCATTGTCCCTTGTGGGATCATCAACGAAGTTTGCACTGACAGGTGCGGTGTTTGCCAGTGATAAAGCATTCCTCGAGCTAGCTCTAGAAGAGCTGAAGCCGACAGCTGGTAACTTTTATATCAACGACAAGTCAACTGGCTCGGTGGTTGGCCAGCAGCCCTTCGGCGGCGGCCGCATGTCCGGCACCAACGACAAGGCCGGTGGACCCACTTATGTTATGAGATGGACCAGCCCGCAGTCCATCAAGGAAACCTTTGTCCCTCTCAAAGACATAGACTATCCCTACATGAGGGACTGAAACGTTAAACATAATAATGATACGTTCAAATAGTAATTCTTGAACAATAATTAGATATAAATTAGCTTACATTGATCTGACTTGATTTCATATCATAAGTCGAAATTGTTAGTAGATAAAATTGAATTAAATGAAATAGATTATTAAATGGATTGCACTTGAAATATCTTAACTTTTGTGTAATGTCTCCCTAACGAAGGCTGGCTTGAACTAGCGTAACTGCGTAGGTTTCGTCTATTTCAATAAAATATTGAAATGTTTAAGCAGTGTTAAACCTTAGGGAACAGAAGACATGTTTGTCATAAAGTTAAAGTACCTATTATTATAAAGTACTCAAATATTTATTTACCTGTTAAACATTGCAACTTGCAAGTATTGGTGACTGCTGTGATTTATGTTACTTTAATTTATCGAGTTGTCGAAGCGACAGCCGCGGCCCAACTGGGCCTTATCACAATATAAATACTTATCAGTTCGTCTGTTTGTTTATCTGTCTGCATTTACGCTTGATAACCCACATGAGCTGTAGCGAGTGACTTCTCAATTTGTTATTCTCTTTTAAGTTTATCTCGATGCTTACGTTCCTGTTTTACTTTTTAATTATAGTCATTACGTAACATTGATATTCCAATAAATTATGCAAAATTTACTGTTGTTTTTTTAACCATTCATGGCGGTTGAGAGTGATAGAGAAAGGCAGGGTAATTGAATGGAATATTACGTGATATTTTATATTTTGACTAGCTTTTGCCCGCGGCTCCGCCTGCGCGGTATTCGGTTATCGCGCGCTGTTTCCTCGGGAACTGTGCATTTTTCCGGGATAAAAAGTAGCCTATGTTACTCTCGGGCCCACAAACTATCTCTATGCCAAAAATCACGTCGATCCGTCCCTCCGTTACGGCGTGAAAGAGGGACAAACATACAAACACACTTTCGCATTTATAATATTAGTATGGATTTGATAAGGAGGTACAGTCACAGTCAAAGAAACTGAATCTTGTACCAGTGGAACTTTGTGCTACTGATGTCATTTTGACTTTCCATACGTCTATCCAAGAAATCATAGCGAAATTTATTATGAAAAGGTCCCACGCTGGTACGCGACGCGATTCAATTGCCTTGACGATATTTCTAAGAAGGTCGTTTAAGAGGTTTTTTTTATTAAAAAATTACCAGCGATAGACTTCTGTCTCACCTTATATAGATGAGGCTGGGTGACAACTCTTTACCCGCTCATAGAAAGTCATGTTAGTTTCTATGGGTGTGTACATATAATATCATTGGGGTGTGTACACGAAAAACAGGGTCAGCATTATCCGGGTCGGTAAATAGTGCCACCCATGAGGCGTAATGTGAAGTCAAGGTCGAAGATGTATTGCATACCTAATTGTTTTCTGGCTGGTTATATAATTTCAACAAAATTGTTATTTCCTAGTAGCAAAAATTTCCATTCGCTTTTTTCCCAATATGCTTTTTCAGTGCTGTTAATTAGGGTTTCGTAGCCAATATGGCAAGGTTCCACCAAGTCCTTCTGTCTGTCGTTCGCCCGCGGCTTTGCTCAGACTATAAGTGCTAGAAAGCTGTTACTTTGCACGGATATATTTATGCAGCAACTATGCTGATAAAACAAACAACCTCACACCCTAAACGCATATACCTTCTCCATTCCGTCGTGGGTAAAAATGGTTAAAAAAATAAGTTTTCACTTCTCATGCTCGTAAAGTTCGTGTTTATGCTAGATCTATCATAGAAGCTATGCTATCATAGAATAAAATCTTCGTCTAAGACCAAGCCTTGGTCACAGAATATATAATAGTACTAACGTACCTTGGTCTTAGACGGCGCCTTTGGCGTCTTGGTCATCAAGGCGCCAACAGCCACAAAGAAGTTAAGTAGGTTTTTTTTCATAATTTTTAATTTATATAAAATTAAAAATGAATGAAATCAATAAAACTAATAAAATAAAATGTACATAGTACCATGATAGTACATAGTAAGTGAACAATTGTTCCCACTGTTGCTATTTTGTTTCCTCGCCATCGAAGTGAAAAGCAGAGTGTAAAACTCGAGCATTAAACCCATTTTCCCCTCGATGTGTCTATCCACCCTCGCCATACCGGCTCTTGGGTAAAATGGCTCGTTTTATGCTCTTGTTGTATAATCTACTATTTTTTGTGTAGTACAGTCATCAGCACCAATATCTGACAACAAGCGTGCATAAATATATTTAATACTTACGACTTTATTTCCAGGGCCGTGTCAGATATATTTGTACCTATGCTGCGCTTTCGCAGATATTAATGCTGGTGACGACTGTACCCCTCCCATAGACGTAAAGGTTGATTTTTTTTTGTCTAGTAGACTCAATAGTGTGGGGTATCGAGGGGTTGTAGATAGGTCATCTAAAATCATCCCCCCCCCCCCGCTCTAAAAGCTAAACTATTGGTTTGAAAATTAAAAAAAGTCAATATGGTAGGAGTAAGTACTTATATCAAACTGACAAGGAAACTATGGGTTAGCTTGGGAAATTGTACTTACTTAGTAGGATGTGTTGTAAGAGTAAAGAGCAACCTAAGGTAGTTACCTAATATAGCTAAACTTGGAAGATTCCGTACAAAATCCTTAAATATGACTTGTTTTTTTCGTAACGTCAACGGAACCCTATATTGGGCGTGTTCGTCACGCTTTTGGCCGTTTTTTTTAAATTATGTCTATGTGGCCATCATCGCCGGCAGCCTGCCGCAACTCCCGCGATAAGGTACTACAAACTGAACACATCCGTCAATGTCATGTTTGAGCGGAATTTGCATGCGAGTCGAAACATTATGCAACACGTTACGTTTACCCTTAGTAAGATTAGCTCATCTTCGGCAGCTGAGAATTTACCTAACGATGTTTTAAAATAGACCGCGAATACCTTTAAAACATTTATTTCAAAACATTCGATCGACAGTAAAAAATATACCTACTACTACTAATGTATAAAAAAAAGTTTATTCTGCACTGCAAATAGGCCGTAAAGGGCTTACCCAAAGGGTTACTGAGACTCATGACCCCCCGCCCCTAGTGCCCATGCGACCAGGACGCCGCGACTGTCCCGCATTTGCCGCCGCACTGCCATCCAATTCATTAATAATGATACCAAGATTCCATTTTATACTTCCCACTGCAGGGTTACAGCCCTCCTCTCAGGAGACGGCTAGGGCCATATTAGTTCCTGCACGTGGGCCCAATATCGGGATAAAAACCTATGTTTTACCAGAAATCCAGTTGTCTGGAGGTTAGGGTCTGGCTTAGACTGCCCGTAAGGTTGAATCTGGCTCGGAAGGTTTGCTATCTACGGCCTTTGTACGGACCTCAAAACAGATACTTACTTAGTTACTTACTACGTTAATTTCTTAATAAACTCAAGTAACTTTATTAATAAAAATCGAACCCTAATTGGTGATACCTGCGCCCTATAGGTACCTTCATACAAGCTTCATACCCGTGGCGTAGCTATCGGAGGGCTAGACGGGGCAGTGCCCTGGGGCCCCCAAGCTCAAGAGGCCCCTCGGAATCTAACTTAAAAGCTAGGTAACTAAAGAATTGAACTAGGTAGTGAAAATTTCTCCCACATTCCCACAACCAAAGGCCCTGGGGCAAATAATAATAGTTTAGTTGGGGTCCGCAGAAGAAACTATTATTATGTGCCCTAGGGCCTTAGGTTAGCTATACCACTGACCTAGCTCTTAGCTAGGCCTTGCTCAACCAACGTGGACGTATCGACGGCCGTTTCCCAGCGGAGGGCATGCGCGCGTGGCTGCTAGTGGAGCACCCCGAACCCCGATTACATAATACATAACCATCTAACGGTTAGCGAATCCAGTCTGTAACCTGTATATAGGTTATACATGATGACGAGTAGGTACCGTTGTTTTTATTACAATCTATCTATGTAATCCCTTTAAACGAGCTATTCTTATATATGTATATATACAAGAATTGCTTGTTTAAAGCTATTAGACATATACAGGGTGTTCGGCAAATGGACCGTCAAATTTTTTTGGGATATTGTTGGGGTTATTCTCTATGTTTTCGCCCTTAGACCTTGGGTCCTAAGGGTTACGGTTCTGGAGATAGTTATTTATTAAATGTTTTTCTCAAATTTCCCGAAATCCCGCTTTTAAAACGTTCGTATTTTTTTTTTATTAATGTATGTAAAATTATTTGTTAAGTTGAGAAAGTAAGCGATAAGCGGAGCGAGGATAGGCAAATGAAGCGTTTCTATTGGTTCCTGACAAACAAATTCCTCGCAATACCTACGTCGTAGCACATCTTCAGTACCCTTAGTCACAGAACAGATAATAGTGCAAGTACCTTAGTGTAAGTTTTCGGTTACAAAATACGTCTCGATCGCATTCGCGTTAAAATCTCAATTTGTATGAAAACACGAACATTGCAAACGTTCCGCTAGAGGCGCTGTTCCTGTTTCCATACAAATTGAGATTTTAATGCGAACGCGATCGAGACGTATTTTGTAACTGAAAACTTACACTAAACTAAGGGTACGCAGCCTATTCTCTAACTAACACATTTTGGATCACTATCGTTTTTCCGCTCCTTTCTGTCACACGGTACCTATACGACGAGGGTAGAAAGAGATGGTGGCGGTGGTGGGACAATAAAGAGTTTGTATTGTATTGTGAATGCGATCTCGAACGTCAGCGCACTATCAACGCGTTACGCAATCCGCGCGCAGAGTCTTTCTTGTCAACTCTGTCTTGCATTGCCCTGAGTGGCCTTGACATCTCGCTATAATGAACGCAGCAGCGTCTCGCTTTCAACAATAGCCACAGATAGAGGGCGAGGATAAATTTACACTCGTACTAACTGTTGCCCGCGACTCCGTTCACGTAGAAGTATGAAAACTCGTACATCCTATTTTCAGACCTCCGAATATTATTAGATGCTGACTCGGTTACAATGCTTCCTACCACCTCTGAAAAGCCAGCCTTCCAAACAAAAAAATATTTCTTCAAATCCTCCAGCTGATCGAGTAATCGTCGAACATACCTACATAAAACCGGCCAAGAGCGTGTCGGACACGCCCAAAATAGGGTTCCGGAGCCATTACGAAAAAATTAAGTAATATTTTTCTAAGGATTTCGTACTTTATACGGAATCTTCGAAGTATAGGTATATTTTATACCTTACGCTGCTATTTACTCATAAACTACTAATAATTCTCAAGCTAACTTAGCCGCTATAGTTTTCCTTGGAAGTTTAATATACTGACTACCATCCTGAATTTTTTCAAATTTTTCCACCCACCGGTTTAGATTTTAGAGGGGGGGGGGACGCTCGATTTTAATGAAAATTGGCACTTTAAAGTTGAATATTTCGCAAACAAATGACTGAATCGAAAAATCGTTTTAGCAAACCCCTAATGGTTCTAAAATACCTATCCAACGATACCCCGCACTATAGGGTTGGATGAGAAAAAAAAATCACCGCCACTTTACGTCTATGGGAGGTACCCTAAAAAAAATTGTTTTTGAATTTTTAATTGTACTGTTTTGTCGGCATAGTTTACTTATATATTCGTACAAAATTACAGCTTTCTAACATTGATAGTCTCTGAGCAAAGCCGCGGACGGACAGACAGACGGACAGACAGACAGACATGGCGAAACTATAAGGGTTCCGTTTTTGCCATTTTGGCTCCGGAACCCTAAAAAAAATATTAGGTATTAGTATCTACATACAGTCGAACAAAGAACCTCCTCCCTTTGAAGTCGGTTTAAATAGCATGATATAAAAATTACATTGAATTTCGCTTAGAAAACATCATAAAGTATAAATACTTATAACATTAACTTTCATGGTGCAGGACTATATAGGAGATCGGGGGCACGGCAGCGCTCCCGCCAAGTCAAGCAAAAAAGCTACATTTACATATATATTTTTATAATGATTTCGGTTTGGTACAGAAATTAATAAAATGATACAACTCTATTTTTATTTTTAAATTGTTTATTAAAAAAAACAATAACGACTATTATATTATTATATTTATTATTGAGACATCAGAACTTATTTTATGAAGTTTTTTGCTATTTGTTAAGTATATGGTTGATTAATTACATTTTTATTACATTTTCATTTTAGTAACTATCGGCACGTTGATTCTCGCACGCACTTATCGCTCGCTACCCAGTGGGACCAATGCGATTTTCCGGCATAAACAATACTACTTGTTCTAGTTACATGCGCTCTAACTAAAGTATCAGCATGTATTAGCCTTTCAAGGGTATTGGCAATTTGTTTTTGTTGTTAATTTACACCGCGATTGGATAGGTATTTGACTAAATGTGCCTAAACAGAACAACGTCAATTGGCATCTTAAATATTGAAATTCTCCGATTAAACTATCTTAACATTTACTTTTCAGTACTGTAATACCCTATTCTAGTTTTGTAAATGATAGATAAGTAAAATATTTAAAATCCTTGAATAGGTATAGTTTGTTTAAATATCTATCCAAACCGAGTATAGTTAACGATGTAAGCAGTCAAGGAATTTAATTCATAAGCCACCATGGAATCTTTTCAAAGGAAAAGTCATCAGGACTTCCTTGTTAATTAATGCGATGTCACTATGACGTTTACTGTGAAATGGTTCCATGGTGGCCAATGAATTAAACTCCTTGACCGTACTTACAGTGGACCTTGGCTGAGTTGCCGTTTTTTCTTTTCTACTTCCTTTCTTTCGGTCATCATCTCGGGCCTAATAGATACGCCCTAAGGCCTCTCTGAATGAGGATCCCGCCCAGGACCTCAAGCTACAGTCAGGTTCTCTATCCACTTGTCTATCTAGTCATCACATAATGTTATAGATGAGAGAGAGAGATGAGATCTCAGCCCCGGCTCTGCTGCCTTGCATAATTAAAGAGAGGTAGTGGCGTATTGTGGGTATCAGCCGCCCGGGGCGGAAGAAAAATTTGCCGCCCTCTTATTTAGGGTACCTACTCATTCTAATCGGTCCGAATCGTACACAGGAGCGACATTTTTGTTATGGAATTATCATCATCATCCCAGCCTATACACGTACCACTGCTGGGCACAGTCCTCTTCTCAGAATGGGAGTACTTGGGCCGTAGTTCCCACTCGGGCCCAGTGCGGATTTCGTACTTCACACATGTATACCATTAAATGTCTCGTAGTTAGCGATCTACGTGATAGTAATGTAGGTTTTAAGAAAAAGCTGTCGGATAGGTCTATGGGGGAGGGTTATGTATGTCTAACAGTGGACGTCCTACGGCTGAGATGATGATGATGACTTGGCATTTACTGTACTTAATATTGTGTGTCATTAAATATTGGCTCTGTGTTTATATAATTAGGCCTACCTACTTTACAAATTCATAGTAATATTAAAATCTGGAAGTCTGTAGGTATATTTATATTATTATGTTTGTCCGTCTTTCACGTCGAAACAGAGCTACGGATCGACGTGTTTTTTTTTTGTTTATGGGCCAGCCCAGGCAGCACACAAGTCATATAACTGGCCAACAATTTAACCTTATGCAGGGTTAAGCTTTATTATATATGTATAGAAGCTGTGTGTATTGCCAAGTTCTGTATTAAAGTTGTTTTTTGTTATGATAATGCTATTAGCTGAGTTACTTCTGTAATTTGCCGATTTTATTTCGTAAAGCTGAATAGTCATCATAAATAGACCTGTTACTCAAGAGTTTGTGTAACCTTTTGTATAACACTGGTATAAGATTCTATTATCCAGCAGAGTACTGAATAATTGAGGTTCTGTTCTCTTTCAGCTGTATTACACACCACATCTTGACAGTTACACAGCTGCTGTATAAAGTAGGGTGTGGTTCCTGTTATGAAGCATATAGTTAGTTAACAGAATTTAAGGTAGCTGTTATAACTACTTTATGCCGCTTTAAGTACGTAATTACTGTCAAGTGCAGCTAACTGGGGCAAAAGCAAAAGTAACAGATTCTTATGCAGAAGTTGGCTGAGTATTCACGAAAAGTAGACATTTTTAAGCTAGCAGAACTATTTTGCAATATTTGTCAGCATTTATGCGGCTAGTAGTAACCTACTATACTTACTTATTTATTCTGTACTACATTAATTACGTTAGTTTTAATTTTTAGTGTCGTAACACTTTTCTATATTTAATAAGTATTAACTAATAATAAATCTGAATATGATTAGAGCTAAAAAAACAAATAACAAATAGGTCTATACTGTGGGTTTTCATTTATTTTATGACTGAATCATAATTGTTTGATTTATATTACGAGTGTGTATGATTATAGAACAGTTATCGAAAATATGTTGTGGGCAGACCACTTTTAACCAGAGAACATCTGAATAAGTGGACACATAAGGTCTGTTATGCAGACATTAGACGAGGAGCCGCTGTGCAAGCAGACTTTATTCAGAATGAGCGTCGCCATAATGAATAACATAACCTATTAAATGATGAGAATTTTTATACTCGAAAACTCAATTATGATAACGAAATCGGTATAATATTCTTGTAAAAAGTATTTCAAGGTTACTTTTGAACCCTCAAATGGTATAAGAACATAAAAAATATTTCACTCGTAAAAACAAACCGACGACGAAATGTTGTTTATTTCTCAAAAACCTGGATTATCAGGTAGCGCGTAAAAATTTTGCACGAAATGTATATATGAATATACGGTAAAGTTGCATGCGCACCTACAATTTATTATTTCAAGCACAAATAAGCGTATAAAATTATTTACCTACTACACATCTGACATTAAAATTTGGCCATTTATTTTCTGCTGCTGTCACTCACCAAACAACGCGTGCACTTTTAATTAATTTTTGTGTTCGATTATGTCAACTTCAAATTTGATTACAATAAATTCTTGATAAATGTTCTGAAATAAGCTTAAAGCTGTGTATCATCTGAATATCTGAGCTTTGAAGGACTAAGCATATAGTTCATTCATCATTCATTCATCATTCATTCATCTTCTGGATAACAGAGCTGTAATACTTGCATAAAAGAACAAAATGCTTTTATGCAGAAGATACTCAGCTTGTCGTATAATTATTCAAAACTTATTCATGTGTTATATTGCTATTACTCAGCTATTAGCTGTATAATTTTGTGCCCAAATTGCTTGAGTAACGTCTGAGTAAGCGCTTAATCAGCTAATTACGGTAGTCTTATTCAGCAATTCGTTTCTGTGACTGCTATTATAAAAAACTTACTCAGAAGGTTTGTGCTGGCTGGGAGACAGTGACGTAGACTACTTTTTATCCAGAAAAAATGCACAGTTCGTGAGGGAACAGCGCGCTATAAAAAGCTAGCCTAGGTAGCTAGTGAAGCCGCGGAGAAAAAGCTAGTTTACATTTTATTCGCGACGACATTTGGCTCTTATTGGAGTCGGATTTGTTTTTTTGCTGTAAGTAAACAAGATAGTGAACGGACAATGGCGCAGCCAGTCTGCCACTTGAAGGCCGGCGCACTAACGCGGTCTAGTCTAAAGGTTATTCTGCTTAAATTATAAATGAAACACTAAACTACCTACGAGGGCGACGTGCTTATTTTTTTACTCGACTACGGCAAAGCCAAAGGAAGAGTAATGATTGGAGATGATTTTGTTTTTGATAAGCTTTAATAAATCTCAAATGAAATATCTTAAGTATTTGCCTAATAAATAAAATTTTATCATGTAGGTAGGTATCATCTAAAAAAAAATTTGAAACAAAATTTGAATCTTTAGGAAAATGTTTTTGGTAAAAAAATCATTTTTTATAGAAGCTTTTTTGCTGACTCTACTTTTTGTTGACTACTAAGTATGTCACCCAAACAAAATTTGCATACCAAATTTTTTTTTATTCGACTGGAAGGCAAACGAGCAAGTGGGTCTCCTGGTGGTAAGAGATCACCACCGCCCATAAACATCTGCAACACCAGGGGTATTGCAGATGCGTTGCCAACCTAGAAGCCTCAGTTGGAATACCTCAAGTGCCAGTAATTTCACCGGCTGTCTTACTCTCCGCGCCGAAACACAACCGTGCAATCACTGCTGCTTCACGGCAGGATTAGCGAGCAAGATGGTGGTAGCAATCCGGGCAGACCTTGCACAAGGTCCTAACACCTGCAACACACCTACAACACCTACTTATGGCATATAATATGGCACGAATAATATGTATTTGGATGAACATGCAAGAAGGTCAACAACAGGCCAGTCAACCAAATGTGCAGTCAGTGAAAAAAGCTTGTTTAATATTATTAAACTGAAATTTTAAAAGCCAATTATCTCTGGCGAAGGAGTTGTTAGACCAGACTCGGTCGCAAACAAGTGGAAATATTGGGTAAGTATTTAGTTCAAAATAGACATAGAGAATCTAATTCAGTCAAGTCAAATAACTAAGGTGGTTATAAATAAACTAACGTAAAGATGCCGTTTGGTGTTTGTGTTTTAGTACGACCGTCTGGCACGTGTTTTCATTGTGTCTCTATAGGAAAATTTTGTCCCGCGTAATTCAATTATCACATCAATTTTCACGCTCAAAGTGAAACGGATGGGATTGATTGTGTCTTACCTAGCTGAACAGATCAATTCCTACGCCTCCTACATAAATAAATAGGGGCCATCCATAAAGTGTGTCACGCCCATTTTGACTATTCTATGCCGTGTGCCCCTACTCAGTCTTAGTCATACATAGCCCTATATAGCACAGTAGATACATATAAGCTAAAGCAGTATGGAAGCTACGAAGCTTCGATCGAAACGAACATACACAGACGCGCGCTCTACACGGCCTCTAAGGAGTCTCGCGGTACTGCGATCGATTTGTTCGTAGCTTCCACACCGCGTTAGCTTATTATACCTATATACTGTGGCAGTAGCGTAGTTAGGTAACCAAAAGGTCCGGGGCAAAAAATAAACTAGGGCCCCAACTAAACTATTAAAATCGTTTGTTCCGTGTCCGTCGTGTTCCGAATTTGACGTACTTACATCAGATTTGTCATTTATAGTTTGTAAGCCAGAGTCCGAAAGGCCCCCTGAGCTTGGGGGCCCGGGGCACTGCCCCGTCTAGCCCCCCGGTACCTACCGGCCGGCCGGCCGTAGTGGCGTAGCTACGCCACTGATTGTCAATTGTTGTGTTATTATTGTGTTCTATTTGTGTGACTTGTGGTCTTAGGTTGTCACACAAATACACGGCCTCGTGTGGAATGTTCCGTAGACAAATAACGCCAAATGCAACTCCCTGCGGCACCTACCACCTACCTACCATATACGCATTTCCTTCAAATACTTTTAGGTATATCAATTTTACAAGGAAAACTATAGCGGCTAAGTTTGACTTGAGAATTATTAGTAGTTAAAGAGTAAACATACTTAGTTTAAACTTGCAAAATTCTTTTACATACCAAATACAAAATCCTTTGAAAAATATTACATTGTTTAATACGCATAATATGATTTTTTAATGTCTATGAAAAAGTTTAATTCGACATACACATATTTTACATAGGTAGGTATATAGGTACTTACCTACTTTGTGCACGAAAAGGCCCCTCTCAGCATAAATGAGAACTCCTTCCTATACTAAGTATAGGATCAGGGCTGACTCCACCCCCCAGGAGTAATACAGTAGACTACGAAGTGTAAAATACGAACTTCGTATCTTGCCGTCCCGCTGACGCTCATTAATACGAGAGTGAGAGGGACGGCACGACACACTTCGGTTTTCGAATTTCGAAGTAGCCCATTTTTAAGGTTCCGTGGTCAACGTAAGGTTCCGTGTCTGTCTGTCCGTCCGCAGCTAAGCTCAGAGACCTTTAGTGCTATAACTTATACAAAGCTGTAATTTGGCATGAATATATATCAGTCACGCCGACAGTGGTAAAATAAAATAAAAAATTAGGGTACTTCCCATAGACGTAACTAAACTAGGGGATGTTTTTAACCCTATGATGTGAAATATCGTTAGATAGGTCTTTAAAAATCATTCGAAGGTTGCTAACACGATTTTTCTATTAATTGATCTGTTTACGAAATATTCAACTTTAAAGTGCAATTTTTCATTAAAAATCGAGCGTTTCCCTTCCCTCTCTAAAATCTAAACTATTGAGTGGAAAATTTTGGAAAAATTCAGGAAGGTAGTCAGTATAGCAAGCTTTCAAAGAAAAGTATAACGGCTAAGTTTGCTTGACAATTATTAGTAGTTTAAGAGTAAATAGCAGCCAAAGGTATAAAATATACCTATACTTGGAAAATTCCGTATAAAATACGAAATCCTTAGAAAAATATTACTTATTTTTTTCGTAATGGCTACGGAACCCTATTTTGGGCGTGTCCGACACGCTCTAGGCCGGTTTTTATTTTTTTTACAGACTGCGCTCAAGGCTGGGGTGGCTGCAATGCTGAGCAGGCTCAGCACAGATAAATACCTACTCAGCTTTAACAAACTATCATGAGTTTCCAGCGCTCGCTTTTGAGACAGTGGGACCATGGTCAGAAGCCACTAAACTTTTATAAAAGATTTACTTATTGCTTTTGCCAAGATTAGGAATACCTAGTGGCTCTCAAACAACTTAAAAACAACAAGGCTCCGGGGGGTGACGGAATCACGACAGAACTTCTGAGAGCGGGTGGTAAACCGGTACTTGTAGTCCTCCAGAGGTTATTTAATTCCGTCATACTCGAGGGTACTACGCCGGAAGCATGGCGCAGGAGTGTGGTGGTGCTCTTCTTCAAAAAAGGCGACAATACCTTATTGAAGAACTATAGACCCATCTCACTCCTGAGTCATGTATACAAGTTGTTTTCGAGGGTCATTACGAATCGTCTCGAGCGACGGTTTGATGATTTCCAGCCACCCGAACAAGCTGGATTCCGTAAAGGCTTTAGCACCACAGACCACATTCACACGCTCCGCCAGATTATACAGAAGACCGAGGAGTATAATCGGCCACTATGTTTAGCGTTTGTGGACTATGAAAAAGCCTTCGATTCAATCGAGACCTGGGCTGTATTGCAGTCCCTTCAGCGATGCCATATTGACTATAGATACATCGAGGTGTTAAGGAGTCTGTACAGCAGCGCCACCATGTCGATCCGGTTGCGGGACGAAAGTACACAACCAATCCAACTGCAGCGAGGTGTGAGACAGGGAGACGTTATTTCTCCGAAACTGTTCACAAATGCGTTGGAGGACGTTTTCAAGCTCTTGGACTGGAACAGGTTCGGCATCAATATCAACGGCGAGTACATCACCCATCTTCGTTTTGCCGATGATATAGTTATAATGGCAGAGTCGCTGGAGGAGCTCAATACTATGCTCAGTAACCTCAGTATCGTCTCCCAACAGGTGGGTCTTAAGATGAACATGGACAAGACTAAAATCATGTCAAATGTCCATGTCACACCCGTGCCGATTATCGTTGGGAACGATGCACTCGAAGTTGTTGACCACTATGTTTACCTTGGACAAGTTGTCCAATTGGGTAGGTCCAACTTCGAAAAAGAGGTCGCCCGAAAAATCCAACTCGGATGGGCAGCGTTCGGGAAACTTCGAGATGTATTCTCGTCCAATATTCCGCAGTGCCTGAAAACTAGAGTCTTCGACCAGTGTGTGTTGCCAGTGATGACTTATGGCGCTGAGACGTGGTCCTTGACTGTTGGCCTCTTAGAGAAGCTCAGAGTCGCGCAACGAGCTATGGAGAGAGCTAAGCTTGGAGTTTCGTCGAAGAACTAAAGTCACTGACATAGCTGGAAAAATATGCAAATTGAAGTGGCAATGGGCGGGCCACATCGCTCGAAGAACAGATAACCGTTGGGGGAGAAAAGTTCTCGAGTGGCGACCACGAACCGGAAGACGAAGCGTTGGCAGGCCTCCCACCAGGTGGACTGACGACATCGTGAGAGTTGCGGGAAACCGGTGGATGCAAGTGGCGAGTTGTCGTTCATTATGACGTTCTAGGGGGGAGGCCTTTGTCCAGCAGTGGACGTCTTCCGGCTGATGATGATGATGATGAGGAATACCTAACAGTTTAGAGAGGAAATGCGGCCAATGTCTTAGGTCGAAAATATTGAAGACATTTTTAATTTGCATTTATATAGTTGAGCTTATATTCAGTTTTCTAATTGTATCAACTGTACCCAAGTTCTTTTAATTAACTAACAGATCAGCGCTCAAAATGCAATCTAATAATGTCTGTGTCGAATGCGAAAGAGCGTTAGGTACTTTGAAACCATTCATTTCTAACAGCGTACTGATAGCACCTTAAAATGTTTGAAATCTACCATTTCATATACGTTTCTGTTATTGCCGTAGTGCTATTGTGTATTATATTTTTAATTCGTGTTACCGTTAATAAACAATTACGTTTATTAACTAAACAAAGAGTTACTACAATACTCAATAATTGGGCTCACTACATTAAGCCAAAGTATATAAAACAATGTAAGGCTTATATTTACAGTAACTATATGTGCAAAAATTTAGCAGAGGGTATAGGTTACTGTGATGAACATGAAAGGTTGAGGAGTGAAAGCCACAAACGTTATCACTTTACTGATAAATTAAAACGAAACTGGCAAAAATATGCAAACCTAGACTGCGATGACATCGAAGAGGCGGCAATACTATGTGAGCTGAAAATGCGTCAACAGTATAAAATAAAATACAGAATAAGTTCTGACTACGGACATGAGCGTTGGGAGAACCAACTGAAAAACCGGTTGAGTATGATCAGAGGGGAAGAAGTAATGTAGGGGAGACCGAGGGGTTTTGAAACAAAGGTGAGTTGAAACAATGTCATTTTCGCGAATCCTAAAACCGTTAGCGAGCTGGCAACATCACTGTGTAGCCACGTTCCACCGCCGCACACACCTCAGGCAGCGTCTGTGCCCAGACACACGCGGTTATGGCGTTCTATGACCCGCGTCAAAAATATCTCGAAAAGTAGGTTTTATTCGTTTTTTTTGGCTTCCATTATTTTGGTACTCTGTTGGTGTTTTGCCTTGTGTTACGTGTGTTTCTAAACTTCAACAACTAAGGATTGAATTGATAGTTGTCATGCAAGTCATCGCCTTTTAGATTACCTGAAGGTGATAATTTTGTAACGGATGGGAAGATTTTTGATACTGAGGGGATTTGAAACAGACTGTTTCAAATCTCCTCGGTTTTGTTTTGCATGCTTAATTTGCTAGTACGTTAAGTTAATTTGTGTATTTTATTTGCTTTCTTGGTTTTAGTATGTCTATTCATCAAAGAAAGACAGATAGAGCTATGGCGAACCGTGAAATACGGTCTCTATGCATAAGAAGTTAACATTGTGAGTTCGTGTTCTGCTTTAAGTTACAACCTCAACCATACGTTTTGTACAGTTACATTGAAGGAAAATATGCTATAGTTAATGAAATAACATACACATAGGTACTCATAAAAACTATATTTTCATCACCAGAGGAGAAAATAATCTTTCAAGTTGTGCTACTGTGAACTGCGGTCTAACAACGAAAGAAACATAAGGCGTTTCACATATAAAACTGGTTATGCAGTTTAGCAAAATGTATCTTCGGTGTAAACAAGATAAATTTAACCAGTATGTGATGCCAGTGACACCATTTGACTGTTGTCGGTGTCACGGAACGAGCTGTGGAGGTAGCTATTGTCGAAATTTCTTTGTGAGAATTTCTTCTAAGTGAATCCGGAATGAGAGGGCCCTCTCATTCTGAGGGGAGGCCTGTGGCCGGCTGTGGACGTATATAGGCTGGGATGATGATGATATTCATGATGAAATCCGGAATCCGGAATATGAAAATGCGCAGAAGAACTAAAGTAAACCAACATAGGTAGCTCAAAGAATATGAGTTAATAATCCTGGAGGAAGAATGGTCCTCAAAGTGTTAGCAGTCCTCCCACTAGGTGGATTGATGACATTGCGAGCGTTGCGGGTATCCGGTGGATGCGATTGACGAGTTGTCATTCATTATGGCGATCTAAGGGGGCACCTTTGTTCAGCAGTGGACGTCTTTTGTCTGATAACGATTGCGATAATGATGTTGAGTTAATTTAATTTAAAAATTAGTGTTTAATTGTCTTTCTTATGTTTTAATAATGAAAATCTTTAAACTACACTATTTGTTTCTTATTTATAAGCCTAATTGTCCATAATAAGTGGGTGTTTCAACACACCTCGACCCGTGTTTCAACTTACCTCAGCATGAGGGGAAATGAAACAGTGTGACTTTTCTTGTCTAAGTTCGTTTTTCGGAGAAGTACTCATAGTTAGGCTTTGTTAATGGGGATCAAATAAAAGATGAATAAATAGGCTATCGATTGGTATCAATTTCGTATGATTCTTACGAATAGATTTTTATGTATGACACAAAATGTCAAAAATGTTTCAACTCCCCTAGGTCTCCCCTACTCTCAATGGATACCTTTGTCGGTGCCAGATCATTCGCCGATTTTCAAAAAATACGGCTTAGATTTGCCAACATGTCGCCCCCCCATGGTGGACTATTGGGAAGAGGATGAGATGGAACCTATGGCCTGCCCAAACAATATATTAGTCAACACCTTATATTTCGAGCAAGCAATAGCAAGGTTTCCACATAATCGGAATGATCAGATGCTCAAGAAGTATGATTTGCGTCTGCCAGGTAAAAGAATTGATTGAATCAGGCGTGACTTTGCGGATGGATGATCAAATAATTGCTCACCCGCGGCCTAATGATAACTACGTTTATGAAAGAAATGTGTGGTCTAGGAGTTTATCACTTACCTAGGTAACTAGTCCGTAACATATCCTCGTCCTGCCCACGCGCATATTTATACGACCTTCCGGATTCTGCCCAGTGTGTACATATTTTTATTTTTGTACCTAGTTTCTGCCCAAGACTTTTTTCTTGGAGGTGTTAAAGAAAAGTAGGATTTTTAATATTTTTTTTAAGTTGTCCGTATACAATAGAATGAGCTAGTTGTTCTTTTTTATAATCATTTGGCAGAATTGAAATAGTTATTCACCTATCTTTATACTTTACTAAAATAATTTATTCTGCGAAGCCACTGATCAGCTAATTGTACGAGTAGCTAGTTCGTTAAAATCGCCTGACTCATTTCTATTAGCAAAGTTTTATGAGTATTTGCAACAGGCGCTAAGTATTAGAAGCAATTAAACTTTAAACCAGGGCTTCCCAAACTGTGCATCGCGACGTCCAGCCGTGGCGTCGCGACATTATCCCAGAGCCGTCGCGCGTCGATGCGACCGGGTTGAGTTAGAAGCCTTGCCTTAGATCAGAAACTATGCTCGAAAAGCAAGCACATTCTTCACATTAGCCAGCCAGTTACATAAATATGTTTTTGTTTTTATGCAAAATTATAAATGTCCAAATAGTGTTTTTCTGGTAACCTTTTACTACGAGTAGGCTAGTATATACTTAAGTAGGTACTAAAATAAATTGGTAAGAATTTTTTGGGGCTGGGTTGAGGGGCGTCGTAAAAAAAAGAGTCCCACCAAGGGCGTCACAGTACAAATAAGTTTGGGAAGCGCTGCTAAACTATGATGAAAACCACAATTTAAGTTATTTTCAAAGTTGTAAGTAGAACTAAATTACCTCATGATGAAGAGCGGAAGCTTTGGTTTAATTTATTGCTTATGTGTCAGGGCCCATCCGCTTAAAATTTAGTAAAAATGCTTTGCTTTAGGCTGCTGCGGGCTAACGGGCTTACCTTATGATAGCTACGTTAACGCAAGAAATGTGTGTTCATGCAGTTCCTCCACCTCCAAACTGTAAGAGACAATCGGATTAATGGGTAGGTATACCTAAATTCTGATCCCACCCTCTCCCTTCTCTGTGCAGTGTTGTTCGATAGACTTAATTAACCGACTTCAAAAAAGAGGTTCTATAGAATCTATAGAACATAACTATGTTCGACTGTATGTATGTTCATCGATAACCCCGTCAATTGTAGACCTATTTTCAATTTTTTTTTGTTCTAAAGAGCATCTTCCGATGTGGTCCCATTGTCACCAAGTCAGGATCTGATGATAAGATTTTTAGGAAAATTGAGGGCAACCCTCAAGTTTTATAAGCATATGTAGGTACCTACCTATAGCGATTATGGCATTTTAACACTAAGTCAAGCACTGACCCACAATCAGAGAGTAAGTATCATTTGGTGAACTCGACCTGATGAAGAGGATCCAGACGGCCAACGGAACTCTTCAAAACTAAGTACCTAATGCTCGCGTACCCATAAGTGATCTCGATTGATAAATTATGTACAAAAAGACTGTTTTACTATAACCTATTACTATCCACATGGGATACATAAATAAAAAGTTTCTATTACGTCATGAGAAACATTCTTCTCAATCGCAACGCATTCTAGCAAATATTTGGTGGAAACGCAGCCTAAGACGCCAATTTATTGTGTTAACCTTTTTGAGCTGTGTTTGTAGCAATCCACATTTTTACCACTAAAAAGGAAATAAAACAAAAAAAGATACATAAAAAACGTTTTTATTATGTAACTCCCTCCTTCGAATCAAAATTAATTACTACATAATTAACTTGCTAATTATATCTAACAAGGATGCAGTCTCACGAATATTACATACGATACAAACACTGAGGGCGCCGCAGGCGCATAGAACTTGCTAGATTGGGTTAGGTTAATCTAATGCCCGGTTCACATTGTTCCAGTCAAATCGTGCCAGTAGCGACACATTGCGGGGTCACGATCCAAACGAGTTACACACGATGGATCGAGCACCGCAGTGGCATGCTACAGAACGGTTTTACTGGAATAATGTGAACCGGGCATAACCATACGCTCACAACTGACATTCTGCTTGTTAAAACATTTTACCGCTCGGCCACTATTGTAAAGAACTAGGTCTCACTTAAACGGTGTACTCTCAAGCTCAACGTCAATGAGGGTTACTTCACAGGCGAATCGCTAGGTGGCGTTAGTGTCGCGAGGTCCATTTGACGTTAGTCTCGCTTGCGATTGGCTCATCTATTCAACCAATCACAATCGTGACACAATTTTTTTTTCGGAGGACAATTTTGCCAGGGTCTAGTAGTTTTTGCCGTTGTATGGTAATGGTGGTACTGTGAATGAACGATGTCAGCGCGAACTTGTTCTATTGTTCGACGCAAATGTTAAAGTTACCAAACGGACCTCGCAATACTGACGCCGAAGAAACCGTCATTGTACTTTGAACATCACTTGCAAGCCTTAGTTTTTATTCCGATGGAGGAACTAATAAAAAAAATTGAGCGACTATAGAATACAATATAATCATCACCATCTAAACGAGGCCTCTGTACATTGCGCGGTCAGCACGCAAACCGCACAGCGGGTCGCATCCGACGCACGCAACGCACTCGCGGCCGGGCGGTGTTCGCGCCGCGACGACTCTAAACCAGGGTCGCACGCGAGCGAACAGTATTTCATTAAACCACAATATGAATAGAAATGCATTTGCGGGTCCCGGCGGCTTGATCGCTAGAGTAGTTTGCCGCCGGGCCCAGGTACTCGATCACACCCGCGCTAAGTCGCCGGAATGCCGTTTACGCCGCACTCCCCCTTACGTATTGGCAGACTGGGTATCTAAGGCCAGGCTTTAGTACAGCCACGACACGGAAATGTCGGGCCAGCTAAATAAACACTATAAAGTACTATCTATCATGACGGTAATAGCAACGTTTCAGGCAAAAATATATTCTTTACATTGAAAAGTATGAGACTAGCGTTTCCTAAACCAACCGTCGCCGCTGCGTCTTGTATGCGTTTGGCATTTAGTACCTGACACATTCCTATAACGGTCATGGGGATGGACCTTTACAATAACAAGGCCGAAACCGTGGTGCAGCTGTAAAACGATTTATGATGTGATAAAAACAGCCTTGGTTGGTTGACAGCGTGAAAAATGCTTCTAAAAAGAATTTTAAATTTTTTTCGTGTACACACCCATAGAAACGCATGTCAACCCTGCATATCTCTTTAGGCATTATAAAGCCAATTTTGTACAAAATGTCTACCAAAGCCCGACTGCATAACAAAATACAAGCTAATAGTGTTTGTGAATTTCACTACAAAACCGCTAATACTATCTAGTTGTACTTTGTTATGCAATCAGCCCAGCTCTCTGATTACATGGTGGGAAATACAGGCGTGAAATGGCGCGACCGCGCGCGGCACTCACACAATAAATATCCACTACACGCTGTTACGATACAGATTGACGCAGATCGCTCTGTACGGGCAGGAGATCACATCTGCATGTTCGGATTCTAAAAGCTTCAAACGTCATCTTGAAACAAATTTCATAAACTTACTATTCCTTGCTGACTGTACAAACGCGTCCGCACCAAATCAAAAGTCTATCCCATTGTGGAAATAGACTTAAAAAAATGACACAAGCTTTTGTGTTATTTAAGATTTGAAGTAGCTACACATAAAATTTAACTATAATAATTATAGTTTGTGTCTATTACAATACATTTGAATCATAGAGCTAGCAGTCAATATCTCACCCGGAACCTAATCAATACCTTTAATACCGACTGAAACAAGACAGAGACCCGAGCGGAAACGTGACAAGTAGAGATTACATTCCGTTAGTGGTATGAGCGACATTTTAAAATATACAGTTATTCAAGTGAACCGTGTCAGCTTTTAGAGTCCGAGCATCCTCTGGGCGGGGTCTCTGCGGGGAGCAGCACGTTACAGCTCGTCTTTGAAGTCATCGTCGTCGCCGGCGCCGGGCGGCGGCGCTCCACCCGCGCCCTGGTACAGCTTGGCGATGATTGGCTGCACAACGTCTTCGAGGGACTTCTTTTGCTTCTTGTACTCTTCGGCGTCAGTGTCCTGGTTATCTTCGAGCCACTTGATGGCGGCGTCGATGGCTTCTTCCATTTTCGATTTCTCGTCTTCGGACACCTGTTGGCGAAATGTTACGTTAGTGGATTTTTGTTTATTTTAGGTAGTTACATTTAAAATATATATTAAACCTAAAAAGTTACATTTAGACAGATTGATCTCTAGAATAAGGTGTTTTCTTCTAAATTGTATCGAAATTTAGACACATGGGGATCGAATCCAGTTCATTACTTCATGGACGGCATATACGGCGCAATGTGTTTTCGTAACAATCCAAATTAACAGTCAAAAATTCAATTGATGCACTTGTAACCTATAGTCCTACCTACATACCTATAGGCTGTTCTTGGTACGACACGACAATTTCTTTCTAAACCTGGTGGGAGGAAAAGTAGAAGGAAGACAAGGCAGATGAAGGCCAAGATTGACCGAATTTGACCAGGTGAAGAAAAGAGTGGGTGTCGTGTCGTATCAGGAAGTACAACAGCTAGTCGAAGACCGTGCGGAGTGGCTGTTACTCCACCGACAAGAGTTTCTTTAATTTAAGAAGAGAGAGGGACTTTCAACGCTAGTATATTATACTGTTTGTACATACCTTAGCGCCGAGCTTCTCCTTGTCCTGGAGCTGGTTTTTGATGGAGTACGCGTAGCTCTCCAATTCGTTTCGCGCTTCCACACGCTCCTTGAGCTTCTTGTCATCATCAGCAAACTTCTCCGCGTCCTTGATCATCCTCTCGATGTCTTCCGGCGTCAACCTGTTCTGGTCGTTCGTGATGACAATCTTCTCCCGGTTGCCGGTGCCCTTGTCTTCGGCCGACACCTGGAGGATGCCGTTAGCGTCGATCTCGAAGGTGACCTCAATCTGAGGGATGCCACGCGGCGCCGGGGGGATACCGGTCAAGTCAAACTTTCCTAGTAAATGGTTGTCCTTGGTCATGGGGCGTTCACCCTCGTAAACTTGGATGGTCACGGTGTGCTGGTTATCGCTGGCGGTGGAGAAGATTTGGGACTTCTTTGTGGGGATGACGGTGTTGCGGGGGATCAGCTTGGTCATGACGCCTCCGACGGTTTCGATACCCATGGTCAGGGGGTTTACGTCGAGCAACACGATGGCGTCTGTGTCTTGTTCACCGCTGAGGACGCCGGCTTGCACTGCCGCTCCGTAAGCCACGGCCTCGTCAGGGTTGATGCCCCGGGAAGGCTCCTTGCCGTTGAAGAACTCCTTGACCAACTGCTGAACCTTAGGGATACGGGTGGAGCCTCCGACTAACACGATCTCATCGACGTCCTTCTTGTTCATGTCGGCGTCTTCCAACACCTTCTGCACGGGTTTCAGGGTAGATCTGAATAGGTCCATGTTGAGCTCCTCGAACTTGGCCCTGGTGAGGGTCTCAGAGAAGTCTTCACCCTCGAAGAAGGACTCGATCTCGATCTTGACCTGGTGGCTGGAGGAGAGCGCGCGCTTCGCCTTCTCGACTTCACGACGCAGCTTCTGAACGGCCCTGTTGTCTTTCCTGATGTCCTTGCCCTTCTTCTTCTTGTACAGTTTGATGAAGTGCTCCATCACGCGCTGGTCGAAGTCCTCTCCTCCAAGATGGGTGTCTCCGTTGGTGGCTACCACCTCGAACACGCCGTTGTCGATGGTCAGAAGCGATACGTCGAAGGTACCGCCGCCAAGATCGAATACCAGCACGTTCTTCTCTCCGTCACGTTTGTCGAGTCCGTAGGCGATTGCGGCGGCGGTGGGCTCGTTGATGATACGCATGACGTTGAGCCCGGCGATGACTCCGGCGTCCTTGGTGGCCTGTCGCTGGGCGTCGTTGAAGTAAGCGGGGACGGTAACGACGGCATGGGTGACCTTCTTCCCTAGATACGCTTCAGCGGTCTCCTTCATCTTGGTGAGGACCATGGCGGAGATTTCTTCGGGCGCGAAGATCTTGTCGCCCTGCGCGGTCACAACTGAGACATGTGGCTTGCTGTTCTTTTCCACGACCTTGAAGGGGAAGAATTTGACGTCGTGCTGGACTGTGGAGTCGGTCCATTCTCTGCCGATGAGCCGTTTGGCGTCGAAGACCGTGTTCTCGGGGTTGGTGGTCAGCTGGTTCTTAGCGGCGTCACCGATCAGCCGCTCGCCGTCCTGCGTGAACGCGACGTACGACGGCGTGATGCGGTTGCCCTGATCGTTGGCGATGATCTCCACGCGCCCGTTCTTGTACACGCCCACACTGTAGACAAATCGTAACTTTATTATCAAAGCAGATAATGAAAATAATTCGGCAAGGGCAAGTTGATATAGAAATGAGAAAAGTATAAATTGTAGGTAAAGTAAAGAGCACAAAAATATGAACTTGTACTCAGGAATTTGGTTTGGTTACTTTATATTTGGCAACTTTTTTAGAATCTAGGGAGGGCAGCTGCGCGTCCCTGCCCCCCGATGCGATGCCCTTGTAATTCGGTTGGAACTGAATTTAAATATTTTTTTAAGGTAGCTTAATGTTTTTCCAATCTATAACACTGATCATAATGATGTCCCGTAGCAATAGCGTAAAATGCGCCTTTACTCCTAAGGGAAGCTTACGATTCCTGATTTCAAGGCAAAGGGTTCAGGCATTTGATAATAAGTCAACCAAGATTTTTCCAATAACATATTATTACAATTAGGGCAGAAGTACTGGTTTTGGCCACCTTAAGCCCGTTTTTGTCCAGTTGACATTTGCAGTCATATACAAAAAGTTATAGTTTTAAAATAATATTTTTAGTGAGTTTTCAAAAGTTTATAACTGAAACAAATATAGTTTATAATGATTTATTACTCTAAATTTATTTCAAACATATATTTAAACAATAAATAGCCATAAACGGTACAGTGATCATAACCGGTACTTCTGCCCTATATTATGTACTAGCTTATGCCCGCGGATCTAGGTTATCGCGCGGTGGCGCCCTCTACCGAAATAAAAGGTATCCTATGTTGATCCTTGGGGTTCAAACTACCTATATACCAAATTTCATCCAAATCGGTTCAGTGGTTTCAACGTGAAAGCGTAACAGACAGACAGACAAAGTTACTTTCGGATTTATAATATTAATAGGGATGATTGAATTAATATATTTTATCAATAACTACTAACACAGTACTATTGAGACGGGTTATCAGTCTCGTTTGTAAGCTTTATCTCATTAAGTTAATGCATGATAAAAAAAACACTAATCCCCAAACTTCGAGTGTATTTGGCTAAGTTTTATTTCTAGATTATTCTTTTTTTCCATTCCACACGGACTCTGCGACGCCGATATTAGACTAAACAGGCCATCAAATGGCAGTATTTAAATTTATTAGGTCATCAATGAACCATAAGACACCAATTCAGTCAAAGTGAACTAGAACATTTTAATTTTGTCACTGGTCACACAGTTACAAGAATAATAAGACTGCTGTGCGGTTCAAGAACCCTCGTCATTATTTTAAATTTGAGCCTACCAATTCTTTAGAATAGTCCATTATTAAAGCCAGGAAATCCGCAGCAGAACGCACAGCAAGTTATCGTTTTTTTAGTACTGCCTTTTGGCTGAATTATTACTCCCAAATGTTCCTATGCTGTTTTAGGTATTTTCAAACTAAATTTTCTATGAAACCAAAAAAATTATATGTGTATTTTCTTATGGCTTCATACAGTAGGTTAATCTATGATTGTTTTATGATTGTATTGTATCTGTTTCCATCTAAGCGTTACTGTGTGAGGCTAGGTAAATGAAGTGTTTCTATTTGCGTTTTAAAGTGATTTCCATGAACCAATAGAAACACTTCATGGAATGTGTATCCACGCACATCTTTGGTGGAAACATAGCCTTAAGTCTAGTTGGAAATGTTGCTATGCGAACAAACAAATAAATGTTAAAGTAGTCACAATTGTTTACAGAATAAACACAAGTGGCCCGAAAACGTCGCTATCACAAGGTCATGGCTTTTTTTAAATAATTAATGTATATTACATAAATGAAAGCTGTTTTAAACCGTTGGAAGTAGTGTAAACTTTAGACTTTGTCTGTTCAAATTCAAAATTTTATTACATTTCACTTTGTAGGTATATCTGTGTCTATTTATCACTGTCGCGGTAATTATGTATTACTATAGACAAAATTATTTTAACTAACAGCCATTTGTCTTCAAGATATTCAACCACTTCGACATTTTTTTTGCTGTTTCAGTAAGCAGACTCTACCAATTACACTGTAATCTACCATGGCCGTAATAGTAACGAGTCTGGCAAAAATATATTATTTATATCAAAAAGTATGAGACTATGCCCAGCTTGGCTTCCCCCGTGTGGTATTCAGTTATCGCGCGCTGTTCCCTCGGGAACTGCATTTTCCAAGATAAAAAGTAGCCTATGTTACTCTCTGCCCCATAAACTATCTCGATGCACAAATCACTCTGTTTCGACGTGAAAAACGGAGAAACATCCAAACACACACTTTCGCATTTATTATATTACTTTGGATTTGCATTTAAAATATTATAACTCAGGAAATGCTGATTCATTCACTTATTGTGCCTAAAAGTTTTTCAATTACAGATGCAAATTGTGAAGACTAACAACTCATCATAACTGCTTGGTGGCATAGTTACATGACAACTGGTCAGTGCCAAGCCAAGCAGAACATCTGAACACACAAGGGTTTAGTGACCTCTTATAAAACTAATCAAACAGATACCTATTTATTCTCAAGTGCAGACTTTTTGTCATGAAATCTAGTTTGTGCTGTTAATTGTACTAATAACATTTATTACTTAACAGACTTCATTAACTAAATTTAAAAAAAAGGAGGCTTTCAATTTGCTAGAATTTTTTAACTCGGTAATTAGTGTGTATATGCCCTAAAGAGAAATTTTATTAGGTATCACTTTAAGCCGAGATGATGATGGTGACATAAGTTTATATTTGCCCTAATCAAGCTTTTCAACTGGTTGAAAATTTGAAGCCACAATGTTGCAACAACAGGGTCACAGATTTTACAACTTAAATGGCATTTCCAAGTGATAGCAATTAGTGGTTACCAGACATGTTTTTGAACTTATAGTGAACTTGTTTGATATGATGTGGCAATTTTAGAATTAGGGGCTAGTGACATTTCTAACAATTCTGTCTTGGTTTGTCTTAACAGATTACCCACTTTCATACAAAATTTATGAAAATTTTGTGTTCATTATAACCTAAAAAGTATGGATATGAATTAAAGCAGTAACAGCTGTGTCACTATTTATTCATGGATTTTTTTATTCAGTATGCACTCACCATGAGTACGTCGTTCCCAAGTCGATACCGATGACAGTCCCGATGTCTTTATCCTTTTCCTTTTTGTCGTCGGCGCACACGACCGCCACGACACAAGCTAGCGCTAGTAAACTCCACCGCATTGTTGCACCTATATAAAACACTGAAACAATCGAAATAACACGTCAACAATCTAGAAACTTCCAGAATAATCTCCCGACACAGATGGGCCGCGCCGGCAAGCGCGTACGTGGAAGACACGTCACTACAGTCTGGTGCACTGATTTCGCGACCAACGGTTTCTGGGAGAGTTGAGACGGTACATTTGGCGATGCTAACGGGATAAAACGTGATAACGGTACACGTAGGAACGCCTACGGCATGATATCTAGGCCACTGCGCCGGCCCGAGTTCACGCGCATCGACTATTTTCCCCGTCACTGATCGAAAAACTAACAGGTACAGGTATTCCAATAAGATTGACGTTGTTGTTAATGCTAAGTATAACTTATAGGCTTTAAAGACAAGTAGCCCAATGAAATGAAATGCCACAAAGACAGGTTATAATTACCGCAAGCTCGAGAATTTTAGCGATGAAAATCACAATTAGGAGAAATAACGAAAGCCACTTACCGGTTTAAATAGACGATTAGAGTAAAAGTTTTAATTCAGTTAAGTAATTCACAGCCACGACAGCACTGGAATGAGTAACTTGCTTTTACGAAAACTATGTGCTTAGATCTTTTACATTCGATTTTCTAGAGAGAACTGAAGTTTCACACGCCGCCGCCGCTATTATTTAGCGCTGGCGTTGATCGTGGGCTAACGCGATTGGTCCACAAAATGATGACGTATTTGATACTCAGCCGTGATTGGTCCAAGTGTTCCTATTTGGCTCAATGTCATTGGCCCACGTTTATAACTGGCACAGAAAAGTTACACTCTCTTTGGCGTAATTTTTTAAATTTGTTACTCATAATAGTTTCTCAATATTTCACTCCAAAAAAAAAACAAAATTTAGCTCACGTATTTAAATTTTCTATACATTTTAAATTTTCATGTAATAACGATAGTTTAACTTCCCTAGGACCATTTTTAAAAATCCAATAAGTTGTATAGTGGTTGTATAGAGTTATAACATTGACGATTATGTGTATAAAAGAAAAAGTAGGTTGGTTAGTCGTCAAAATGAATATCTAAAGCGAAAGAACTATGAAAAAAAAAACTGTTTGTCTCCTCTTCAGGCAAGTTGACCACATTCAACCACATTTCATTTATTTCCGACTCGTTAATAATCTTGGACTCAAAATCAAAACAATATTATTGTGGTGAGAGTTTCATTGGTTTGGTTCTGGCAGGCACAATAGTACTAATACTCTTTGGCACTCATTCTGCTGACTTGACATACCGGCAAAGGCACCAGAATTCAAAAAATAAAAAAATCATCACCTTAAATTTTACGTCAATAAAAATAATAAAACTTCAAAATCCAAAATTCAAATTCAAATTCAAAAATTCATTTCGGACCTAAAAATCCATAGTGTTAGTTTACAAGCACTTAAGTATAGGGTTAGTAACATACAACACAACACATAAAATCTAGAAGCGGCGGGGTACGGCGGCGACTGGCGCGTGCAGCCGCGCCCAGCGCTCCATCAGAGGCGAGTCTCAGGGCTGCGCCAGCACGCCCAGGATGCTGTTCGAGCTGTGGCGAAGCCGATTGGCTAAAGATGTGGAAAGCAATCCGTTTGCGCTTCTGCAAGCATTGCCGAAACGCTGCAGTATCGCCGCAGCCCGAACAACCTCCTGAACGCATCATTATTATTGCACTCGCAACACCTCATATATGCTCGCAGCGTGAAGTTAGCCCAGGGGACTCGATTTGTGGCATTCGAACATTGAGGATGTGGAACAATGTTTAATTTTGCTATTTCTGTTTCTTTGGCTAGTTGAAGTATAATTTTGATAGTGTTTTATGCGGCGATTAACCTTAACAGTGAACAGTGATCACAATATTCAATATTGCTCTCGTGTCTGACATTTTTTAATGCGCAAGTTGTCTCCACGTGGTTTCTGGAATTTTGCTATCAAGTTGCAAAAACTACAATCACCGTACAACGTTGCCTCGCGAAAGAGAATACTTTGACATTGGCGAAATTGTCTTATTAATTAGGACAGAAGCCATATTTTAAAAAAGAATAAGAAGTTAGCCCACAGACTGCACGTGTAGGTCTGACATTAAGCTTTTCTCAAAGCCTTTTTCAAGCACGTTAAAAATATTTAGATAACTATACAAAAAAATGCAGGAAGAGAAATAACAAATACACTTCAGATATCTTTACAATAGTGTTGTCACTTATGCCAATGGAAAGCGAAGGACCACGGGCACTATTAAGAGCACGGGTAAACTGATAGCTAGCCTTAACAGTAGAAAAATACTTGCGTACCTATTTGTTTTGTAGTGATTCTAGTGATCTAGATATTCTAATAAAAATGACCACAAGTTAGTAAGTAGTTACAAGGACGATCGGAGATAAAGACTGACTGAATCAAAACGAAATTTAACCCTACGGAGTACGGAGGCCTTTACAAACTTATTTCAATTACAATGTCCGTATGTAAAGTTTACTTGAAATCTTGTTTGTCGAATTTTAGCCGCCTCTAGCAAACTGAAGAAGGGTTCAGAAATATAGAAAGAATGATCAGTTTATACACGGTGTAAAAAGAGGACTTAGCATTTATCTATCATGCACATTCGCATGCATATTCGAAGCATTTTATGTTGTATATTTCATAATCCGGTCTCTTACTATTATATATACCTAAGTAAGTACCTAGTTGTAAATAACGAAACACGTACTGAAATACGTACTTAGTTAAAAAAACCGGCCAAGAGCGTGTCGGACACGCCCAAAATAGGGTTCCGTAGCCATTACGAAAAAATTAAGTAATATTTTTTTTTTATACGGAATCTTCCAGGTAAGTATATTTTATACCTTACGCTGCTATTTACTCATAAACTACTAATAATTCTCAAGAAAACTTACTCGTTATAGTTTTTCTTGGAAGTTTGATATACTGACTACCATCCTGAATTTTTTCAAAATTTTCCACCCACCGGTTTAGATTTTAGACGGGGGGGGGGGGGGGGGGGGACGCCCGATTATAATGAAAATTTGCACTTTAAAGTTGAATATTTCGCAAACAAATTACTGAATCGAAAAATCGTTTTAGCAGACCCCTAATGGTTTTAAAATACCTATCCAACGATACCCCACACTATAAGGTTGGATGAGAAAAAAAAAATCACCGCCACTTTACGTCTATGGGAGGTACCCTAAAAAAAATTGTTTTTGAATTTTTAATTGTACTATTTTGTCGGCATAGTTTACCTATATAATATATCCGTGCAAAATTACAGCATTCTAGCATTGATAGTCCCTGAGCAAAGCCGCGGACGGACAGACAGACAGACAGATATGGCGAAACTACAAGATGTTCCGTTTTTGCCATTTTGGCTCCGGAACCCTAAAAAGCTTCCATTCAAAAGATTTGTTTAGCATAACGGTCCTTACGTTATGGTAAAGAAGGAAAAGCAAGGCGTAGGAAGGCTCTACTAAAACAGACCTGTTTTAGGAAGTAAGATGGAAGAAACAGCCTACACTTTGTCGAATTCAAACACGTGGGTGGGTGGTCTGTACCTACAATAGCAGATGGAGAGTTAAAACGTCATGATCAAATTATATTAGGTATAGCAGCTAACGAAGAAGTCTAGCTTGTGAGAAATTTAACAGGTTACCATATAGGTGTATTTTTGTCACCGAATTGTAATCGCTATTAGTCGAGGGAACGCTGGCCAGCCTTTTGGACACGATGCCATTTTAGGATGTTATGTTGTTCTTAATAAACCTATCATTATTTTTGATAAATAAATGAAATCAAATGATACAGTTAACATACTTATTTGTTAATCATATTAGTATTGTGTTTGTGTCTTTAATAAAAAAAAATGATAAAATTTGATCGCCTAAAATTTGACATTAACGCGTGTTGTAAATCATAGAATGTTGTAAAGTTATATTGCTAAATTATACTTTTAGGCGTTAATTGAAATCGCAAAAATGTACCTCGTCATTTTTAAGAACAAAATTGATAATTTAATATAAAAATTAATGAGACCTTGACCCACGCTCTGGGTCATTTCTGGTGCAAAGGTTGTCCATCGCGGTTCAGCGGGACAACCTTAGGGGACAGCCAGTGTTAAAGTAGAAATACTATTAACGATTGAAAAGGATCGATGGAAATTATTGTTGCTGTTATAGCTTTTGTATTTTATTGATATGACAAGATCAAACTTGACAACAAACCATAAAGAAGAATAAAGTAAAATCTACTATATAAAAATAAGTCGGGTTTTCCTTCCTGACGCTATAACTCCAGAACGCAAGAAAAGATATCAAAGGTTTTGCATTCGTTGGAAAGGTCTCGGGCTCCGTGAGGTTTATAGCAAAGAAAATTCGCGATAACTGAATACCGCGCGGGCGGAGCCGCGGGCAAAAGCTAGTCATCATATAAAACCTTCTTAAAGCCAGCAGTGCAAGTGTATTGGACAACTTTGCGGCTGGTGAGACGCGGAGGGGTTTATTTGACTGGCTGTATTTAAGTATCTGACCTTTTTATTGTTTACTATATTTTACCCGCGGCTCCGCCCGCGTGGTATTCGGTTATCACGCGCTGTTCCCTCGGGAACTGTGCATTTTTTCGGGATAAAAGTAGCCTATGTCACTCTCGGGCCCATAAACTAGGTATGTCATGCCAAAAATTACGTCGATCCGTCGCTCCGTAACGGCGTGAAAGACGGACAAACACAAAAACATACAAACACACTTTCGCGTTTATAATATTAGTATGTATTTTCATTCATGTGACTTGACATTATTTTTATTAATAAAAAAAATCTAAAATAAGAATAAGAACAATTTTATTATACTTAATACTTATTTATAATAGGTAGTTTAAAAAGTAGGTGTAAGTACATAAACATGTCAAAATCGATAATTTTTCCGAGTGAACTTTGTGGACATTATTTCAAAAGGGGACAATTCTGTTGGTGTATGCCAATTTTTTTTAACTTTTTAAAACGTCGTGGTGGCCTAGTGGTTTCTTTTAAGTCCACTCAAGAAGGAGATCATGGGTTCAAACACGGCTCGCACCTGTCAGTTTTTAGTATGAAGACTGGGTTGATTATAATGATAATATTGATAACGATTATCTTAAAACGCGTGCGAAGTCACGGATAAAGTCTAGTTTATATTCCAGCGGCGTGAGACGGCAGCAGAGCAGATGTCGCGGCAGCAGAAGGAGATAGAGGAGCGCAGCGGCCCCGTGCGGGACGAGGTGCGGCAAGCGGTCACCCACAACGAGACGCATCCCAAGCTAAAACGGCAGCTGGAAGAGCGGCGCTCGCTCACTGAGGTACTCCCTGGGTACTATTGGTAGAGGCAGGTGTGCTGACGGCAGAGAGTTGGAGGAGCGCAGCGGCCCCGTGACCTCTAGCTAAAGCGGTGCTCGTTCACCGAGGTACCTCTTGCATACTGTTGGGTAGAGGCAGGTGTCGCGACGGCAGAAAATTGGAGGAGTGCAGCGACCCTGTGAGGGACGAGGTGCGGCAAGTGGTTGCACACATGAGAATCTCTAGCTAAAGCGGTGCCCGCTCACAGAGGTACCTCCTGAATACTGCTGGTAGAGGCAGGTGTGCTGACGGCAGAGAGTCAGAGGAGCGCATCGCAGCGCAGTCAAGTATGGTACGTTTCCCAGAATCTTAAGGCAGTGCGGGCCGCTATTAGCAGGAAGCGGACTTTTGGTACGGGCTGACGTAAAAATGACGTCATTTGTATACAGATTACGTTTGTTCGGAACTGCAGTATTGGAGCCCTGGAGTTTCTATCAAAAGGTTACGGTTGAATTTGACGCTACCCAGCCTTAATTCCATGGATCAGGCCGTATTTGAAGTCTGTCTCCACCGAAAAAAGCAAAAACTCTGAGCGACATCCCCGCCCCTAGTAACCAGGGGTCTGTTTTCCATAACCCTCGCACTCTTGCTCGAGTGGAATCCCACGCCACACGGTCTGTTATAACACTGTTTAGTTCCTGACAGGGCCGATTTTAGAAGTCTGGTCGTGGAGTACCTAACGACAGAGCGACACCTAAGGCGAAAAAACTTTGACACATACTTAGGTACATATTTTTTTTAAAAGCTTTTATTTCATTTGCAAATCTTGTATCTATGTATTTGCGTGTCAAATCTTGCAAGGTAAATTTGACCCACTTCTAGTAGTACAATTGTCTTAAAATTTAGCATAAGTACTTTTTTAAATTACGTGACAATACAATTCTGGTAGTGGCATCCTGGTATTCCAGCCAGGATCGTCTCCGCAGGGCGGAACTCTTCTACAGTTAATGGGTTGGGTGACAATGTAAGTACAGTCAGCAAAAAAAAACTTATTAAAAATGAAACTTATCAAAAATCTATTTCATTGACAATCAAATAGGTTTTTGATAAGTTTCATTTTCCAGTTGCTTTTTTTGCGGAGGCCCCTAGGCTGTAGCCCCAAAATTTTGTTTCTTTTCCTCACTGTACGTTACGAGTACGTAGTTAAGTTTAATTAAATAAAGTTCTCTTTGAGAATGGTTTGTCTAAATAGCGTTATAGGTTGGTACAGTCACCTGCCCTGATATATGCTACAGCGAAACTTGCACTAGTCCTAGAAGTACAGTCGTATTAGATTATGAACGTTTTCTGTCAGACATTGGTGCTGAATGACTGTACAATTCTAAGCCGCTGCCGCTACATTCCCCTTACGACCCCATCTCACTGGAGTCGTTCAAAGTCATCAAGTTAGTCGAGGCTTTGACAGCATCCCTACTTATCTGCATCCCGCGTCTTTCTCATTTTCCCATCCGGTTGTTTCAGTGCGACAAACAGGGAGAAAAAAACGCACTGGCTCACTAAATGAAGATAGTGCAGATAAGTGGGGATGGCTGCGCTGCCGCACCGCAAGAGAGGGGGGGGGGGGGGGGAACTGCGGGCGGCTTCGGCGCCAGCTGAAGCGCCCGCTCGACAGGGGGTGCTCGCCCATTGAGGTAGCAAGTGCAAAAATAAGTATCTATTCGAACCACTCAAAAATATGTTACTACGGCCTTATTGTCTCGGAATAAGAGTCTGTGGTACTTATTTTTGAAACTTTGAGTTAGTTCATATTTTTACACTTGACTGCAGCAGGGAGGGCTCTACGAAATTCGACTTTATCTTACCTCTCTACTTATCACGGTTGTACAGTCAC
Source organism: Choristoneura rosaceana (assembly GCA_037349165.1). Lineage (NCBI taxonomy): Eukaryota > Metazoa > Arthropoda > Insecta > Lepidoptera > Tortricidae > Choristoneura > Choristoneura rosaceana. The sequence goes on along the minus strand of JAZBNJ010000006.1, from coordinate 2,777,483 downwards.
CAGCATTAATATCTGCCACAGCGGAGCGTGCAAAAATATCTGACACGTCCTTCCGGCCCTGGGAATAGAGTCGTATCAGATATTGGTGCTGGTGACTGTACTACTAAACTCGGGGCCATAATTCGAGAGACAACTTTGACAATTCATTGTGCACAAGTGTTGCCACAGACAGGGTAGTGCTGTTCGTGTCGATATTAAAAAATATCACGGCATTGGCTTCTATCGATATTTATCCATTATTTATGGTGACAATACCAAATTAGTTTAATAATTTACTTTGCAATGTAAGATCATTGAAAGAAGTGCAAATACAAACAAGGACAATTATTTCTTTTATTGTTTTGATTGGCCTCACCTCAAATCCGCTTTATTTATTTTATATACACATGATATGATTGTTGTCACCAAGGGCGCTACCAAGTAATAATTTATCATTACCTTCACAAGAGGCGCCATTTTGTCAACGATAATGTAGCGATTGGCGGGGGCAGGGGGCTACTGCGAAATTCGAAGTTTTTATCGTACCGTCCCTCTCACTTTCATTTTAAATAATATTAACGCCAGCAGGATAGCAAGATACGGAGTTCGAATTTTACACTTCGTAGTATATAGGGCCAAGGGCGGGGGCCGGTGCGGGGCATTCGTCGATTTTTCACTTTGAATCGTAATGGACCGTAAACCTCAGCAGGGCTACTATGAAACTCAAAACTCGAACTTCGTGTCGTGCGGTCCCTCTTACCCTTTTATACTATTTAATACGAGAGCGAGAGGGACGGTACGATATGAACTTCGATTTTCGAACTTCGGAGTAGGCCCTCTGAAACGATTCACGGATCGGATCGTATGCTCTTGAATCCTTCTCACAAAAATCGTATCAAAAATTGATTTGAAATTTGTATTTATTTTGACAATTTGAATATTAGATCTGACCACACATTGGATTTAATCGTTAGAGCCATTGCTTTAATCACAATAAAAAGAAATTATTATTCACACACGACGATACTTACAGCATCATCATCATCATCATCATCATCCCAGCCTATATACGTCCCACTGCTGGGCACAGGCCTCCTTACAGCATAAAGAATGTAAAATAAACACAATTTAGCTGTGTATGACTTTTTTTAACTATCCGCATCCTGTTTCATTCTTTTTATGTATCTATTTGCTTCGGTTAGTAACATAAGCAATGCGGACTAGTAATGCGACTTTATTGCGGCATCCGTTTATAATCGATTTGTCTTCATTAAGATAGTAAATATTCAATATTACTTATTATATCATAATAAATTGTCTGTAAATACGATTTAAAGGATACGATTCGCTTTATTTCCGAATCGAATCGGTTGAAGATTATATTGAAATGAATAGATTAAAAAATCGCTACATTGTATCCATCGCTATATCAATCTTCATAAAAATCGAATCGTAACGTGCATCCCTAATTCGTGTAACAAACTTTTGTAACCCATTCGGCTTCCATTTCCCGGAGTGTTTGAATCTGTTTCGTGGTTTTCTGCATCTCTCGCTCACTGTGCGCATTTTATCTGTTACGTTTTTGTTTTGTTTGGTTAAATTTTCGTTGTGTTATATCTTTGTTACTTTGAATTGGTACAAAAAAATCCCTCTTAGCAAACCATTTAGTCGAATCGACAATGAATATCGATATCGGCTACATCACTATTTAATTTCGTCGAACCCTGGTAACCCTTTACCTGTCATTGACTTGTCAAAGTTGTCTCTCGAATTATGGCCCCGAGTTTAGAGATACCTGCATATGGAAGAGCGGGACAAAAAGGGGCACGCACATTGTAAAATTAGTACGTACTAAAGTAAATAAATAAACGAATAAACAATTTTAATTTTTTCAACTAGAAACTCAATGTAGCGTGGTGATATGGCTACTTTTTTTTAGTTCTTGGACCGACCGGTGAAGCGTCTGCGACTCTGCCTCTCCGACTCGGACAAAGGGAGCAGGCCCCACCGGAGGCGGCCGCCGCGCCGCGAGCTCGACCGGCCCCGCCGCCCGACGAACATCAACCGGGTGGCCAAGAGACGCGAACGACGGCCCTGCACCTGTAGTAAGTGCTTGAAGAAGCCTGTCTGCAGGAAGAACTGCATCAACCGGGTGGCCAAGAGGCGCGAACGACAGCCTTGCACCTGTAGTAACTGCTTGAAGAAGCCTGTCTGCAGGACTAACATCGCCAACATAATACGCGTATACGTGGTCAATAAGCGCATCGGCACTGACACATTGCCGCTTGGTGAGAACGCGGCTATACTGAAGCCGAAGGGTTCCATCCAGGGCTCGAACCACTCTGTCGGCATACACACGCCCGCGTCGAGGCATCAGTCTATATCCAGTTACAACAGCTTCGACTCCTCGGATCACCCGCCTGTGGTGTGACGGTACGCCGTCGTTGAAGGCCTTCTCTTTTGATGGCCAGTTTCGTATAGGTAGTGATGCCGAACTACTTATCAATAGTTGACCATGAAAATCGGATAGGATGTCGCGATAGGACTATCGATAGTACAAAATGTGATGGTACCGATAGGATCGATAGTTTTAATCTTTGATAGTCGTGTCGATAGTATCGATACTATTTACGTCTCTGGCCACTTTTCAATCGATACTATAGATCGTTGTCTATTTTTCGATAGTATTACTAACTGCTGCGTATCGACGGCTTTGCCCCCAGTGTCGTTTTTTTTTTAATTTTCTAAATCTTCTTTTATAAGACAATAGCAAACACAACAAAAAAGAATTAGCGAAATCGGTCCAGCCGTTCACATGTGATGCCGTGACCAAGGGAAATAGGGATTCATTTTTATTATATATTAAGATTAAGGTTATTATACCATCAAAATGTAGAGGATATCGTGTACAGTAGTGCATAAATATCGATAGTATCGGCAGTATCGATAACGTAGCGACTATAACAAGGTGTAAAACTATCGATACTATTGCTAGTTTTTTTTTATTCGACTGGAAGGCAAACGAGCATGTCATCAATATAGAGTACCTACGCATTTTGTGCTATCAATAGTATAACGTTATTCCCACTATCTATTGTCGCGCTATCGATAGACTCTATAGTCTGTCGATAGTGGACTATCGATCGGCATCGCTACTTATATACTCGAGTCCAGAATTAGGCGAACCAACTTGACAGTTCATTACACACAAATGTTGCCACAGTTACACCAGTGCTATAATGTCGATATTAAAAAACTTAATATCGATGTTACAAAAAAACTCAATGCGAAATAATAAGTAATATAAGAAATCTTTTATTTAAAAGATTTAAAAAAAATTTTTTGAACATCGGGGAAGGATGCTATCCGCCATTTTGTTTTATTGACATTTCATTATGTCATTCGACTTAACTGTCATCGGCTTGCTTGAAACTATTTCCGTTATTGTGAAATTTTCGTTGCGTTGTTATTTGTTGTTATCCTTTTTTTCTTTTTAAGGTCTAAAACTATGAAAATAAAGTTCAAAAGTGACAAATATTTTTATTCTGCGTCTACACAAGGTTATTTATTTTTTCTATGTCTGGTAACATTTTCGGTTGTCAATCTAGTTCACCCAATTTTAGACTCGAGTTTAGAAATAAACGGAAAGTTTCTAAGCGCCTACCTACATACAGTGGGGCTATTACGAAATTCGAAAATCCAAGTCCGTATCGTACCTTAATTCCTTCTCACTCTTGTATTAAATAATATAAGCATCAGCGGGACGGTACGATACGAACTTCGATTTTCGAATTTCGTAGTAGCCCTCCAGTAACGGTGATCGGCAAAAGAAGGCTAATAATTATAACCCTATCCCACTATGGGTTTCTGTGGCGCTAGTATCGTGAAGGCCGTTTGACACTTTGGCGTTTGCGCTACGTTTGTGATTGGTTGAATCAATGAGCCAATCGCAAGTAGACGTGTGCGCCGCGCCGATCCGCCGCCGCCGCCGGTATTTTTTCGGCGCCGCCGCCGCCGATTTGCGCATCGGCGTAAAATCGGCGCGAGTTCCTAATGTTTCCGAACGAAGTATTCTATATTTGACTACAATGAATCATCATAGTCGGTGAATACATCATCATCATCATCTCAGCCATAGGATGTCCACTGTTGGACATATAACTGTATATATATAGCTCCTGGCCGATTTCGGCTACAGCGACTACTAAAACTGGCTATTGGACGAGAGGGCTAAGGTTGTTCGCTCGTTCATGTGTCCTTAAATGACTGCAATAGCCAATTTTATTAGAAAACATGCACAAACAGTGGCAGCACGTAAGGACACCGTCAACGAAGTGGTAAGAGATGGCTGTGGGTGGCTTAGCCTTGAGAGCGTCACGTTTCATGTCCAGATCAGACCGCCTCTGCAACTAGAATTCAGTCATTTTATCCCTCACAACGCGCCTCCATTCAGGGCGGTGCCCTGCCTGCTCTTCCCAGCGAGAGGGATTAATACCACACCTTTTCATGTGCCTTTTCTGAACGTCCTTATATCGTAGGAACTGGCCGCCTTGTTTCCGCTTGCCATTCTGGAGTTCAGAAAAAAAGATGCGATTCTTCCGTCCACACCAACGAAGCTAACGCCGCATCAAGTAACTCTCAACACCTAGGACATTCACCCGGCGAAGGACATCGGTGTTTCTCACCCGATCCGCCCACTTGATGTTTAGAATGTCCCGCAAGCACTTTATGTGGAACCCATCCAGCGTGCGTATTTGATGGCGGTTTAGGACCCAGGTCTCAGAAGAATATAGAAGATTGGGGAGCACTACAGCCAAGTAGACGGAGATCTTTGTCGATAACCTAAGATCATGTGAATGGAATACCTTGAGTCGCAATTTGCCGAACGCAGCAGCTGCTAACGCAATACGGTGGTTTATTTTCGACTCAAGCAGGTCACACCACACGTGGCTGTGATACTGCTACCCAAGTAGTTAAATTTCTCGACTTGCACAGAGGATGTAGGCCTCCCCTTAGACATCCAGTTGCTTCGGTTGGCAGCGGCTTGCATCCATGAACCCACGGCTTTAACCAAGTCATCCGTCCATCTCGTTGGTGGAAGTCCTGCTGCGCTTGACGATCCGCGGTCTCCACTCGAGAACTTTTCGGCCCCAACGGCCATCTGTTCTCCGTGCTATATGGCCCGCCCATTGCCACTGCAACGAGCTAATTCGCTTGGCTATGTCGGTGACTCTTGTTCTTCTACGTATCTCTAATTTCTGATTCGTTCCCGTAGAGAAACCCCAAGCATAGCTCTCTCTATAGCTAGCTGAGCAACTCTGAGCCTATTTATAAGTGAAGCACCACTTCTCGGATCTATTATGTAATCACTGGCAACACACATTGGTTGAAAACTTTCGTCTTAAGACACTGAGAAATTTTGTACAAAAACACATTGCGGAGTTTCCCAAACGCTGCCCATCCGAGTTAGATTCGACGATTGCCCTCCTTCTCGAAGTTGGACTTACCTAATTGGATGGTTCGTCCTAAGCATCCACGCGTCAACAACTTCAAGAACCGAATTCTCAACCAAAACTGAGGTAGCCACTACATGGACATTCGACATGACCTTTGTCTTGTCTCTGTTCATTTTGAGGCCCACCCATTGGGAGACTCGATTAAGGCCTTCGAGCATTGTGCCGAGTTCTTTCATCGACTATGCCATGAACGCCACGATTTCCACGATATCGTCGGCAAACCGAAGGTGAGTGATGTATTCGCCGTTGATATTGATGCCTGGTCCTTTCCATTCCAGAAGCTTGAAGGCATCTTCCAAGGCGGTAGCAAACAGTGTCTGAGGTCGGAGATATGACATCTCCCTGTCTTACGCCTCTTTTCAAGGGCATCGCCTTCGAACTCTGTTCCTGTACTCGGACGGACATTATAGTAGCATTTTTATACAAACACTTCAACACTTCGATATATCGATAGTCGTTACTGCATCGTTGGAGAGACTCTAACACTGCCCACGTTTCGACCGAATCTAAGACGCTCCAATCCACAAACGCTAGACATAGCGGCAAGTTATACTCTTCGGTCTTCTGTATGACCTGCCGCAGCATATAAATGTGGTCTATGGTAGCCTTTTCGGTACCCGGCTTGTTCGGGTGGCTGGAAGTCATCGAGCCTGCGATCGACACGATTTACAATGACCCTGGAAAACAGCTTATAAAAATGGCTCAACAGCGAGATAGGCCTGTAGTTCTTCAATAGGGTGTTATCACCCTTCAAGAAGAACAGCAGCACAACGCTCTTGTTCTACGCTTCTGGCGTTGTGCCTTCGAGCAAGACGGAATTAAAGAGCCTCTGAAGGACTTTAAGAGCCGGTGATCCACCCGCCTTCAGAAGCTCTGACGTAATTCCGTCCTCACCCGGCGCCAACAACAATGTTCTTAAGCTGTTTCAGGGCCATCCTTATCTCGTACAGGCTGATCCCGGGATATCTTCTGTATAGTGTCGGGTCAGTTTGGCTCTTGGGTTGAGTCGCCGCGCTGAAAACAGGCTTAGTGACCGACTCTTAGAGCAGTCCATATAACTCTTCGATTTCCCTCAGCATTTCCGCTTTAGTCCATGCTACACTGCCATCATTTCTCATCAGCCTTGTCATTTGGCTTTGCCCAATAGACATATCTCTTGCGAATACTTTAGAGTCTTTATTCCGCTCAATGGTATCTTAAAGGTATGAATATCGTGTCGCAAGGATTTTGAAATTTGTGTATTCAGCAGCATCGGGAGACTGCATTCGAAGCGAGCGTCGTTCAGCCATAAGGTTAAGGGTATACTCCAAGAGCTTCCGAGTTCTACTGGCACGGTGAATCTTAAAGAAGAGAAGAAGAAAAAAGGTCCCATTTAAGTCCGAAACGGGTGGACCAAATTATATTTGTCCGTGACAATTACAGCCGCTGCAAGGCGTCAATTAAAGCTTCATTGTCCATGTCTTAGCACAGAGGTCGCTACAGTTGATTTGTTTTATGATTTTTTAAAACTTTATCTAGTTTTTTAATAAAAATTTGTTTAAAAACTAAACAGTTTTATTTAAATTCTCCGCGCCGATTTCACGCCGAAAACACGCCGCCGCCGCCGATTTTTGACCGGCGCCCGCCGCTGAAGATTTTAGCATCGGCGCACACGTCTAATCGCAAGCGGATCGTTCATCCATCATTACCATTACATCTCATATTTCGTTTTCTAGATTTTTTTTACCGAACAACGGCAAAAACTACTACTGGCAAAATTGTTCTTCAGTGGACAGAGCCACATTAAAAAAAAACCAGGGGAGACCGTAACGTCAAACGGACCACACGATACTAACGCCATCTAGCAATATTTCACCTATCAAGAGACACTCATATATTTAGGACATCATCGAAATATACCAAATACTTTACTAGCACTTGGATATATGTGTATTTTTCCAAAAAAACATACTTAATTTATTTACATTACTATACGTTTAGGTACAACACGGCCGTTATAATAATAATAATAATAATAATGGATTTATTTGTCGACCAACTTGGATCAAATTGTTAGTATTTTATTTACATGTCACAGACTTATAGCTAAGGTTAGGTTAACGAATTCACAAATTAAATTAAATTAAAACAAATAGTACCTACCATTAGGCAGCGCCTCGCACATGAAGCTGACAACAGTGATTCATGTACGGACAGTCCAACCTATTCGCCACCACGCTCAGGATGCTGTTGGTGCTGGCACGAACTCTGCGCACCAGGGATGCACATCGTTTTCGCATCGTAGTGTAAAAGCAATCTACTCGAGCCTCCGCGAACATCCCCGACGCACTGCAGTACCGCGGCAGCCCCATCAGCATCCTGAACGCGTTGTTATACTGTACGCGCAGCGCACTGTACTGCTTCTGTGTGTAGTTCACCCACAAGCTGCTCGTGTAAAAATTTGTACAGTAGGCTTTAAAAAGAGTCACCTTAACTTCTTTAGAACAGCGAGCAAACCTGCGGGCAATCATATTAGCACGAACAGACAGCGCCCTGCGCTCACGCTCAATGTCGACATCGTCTTTTAAGCTGGATGTTACCAAGTGCCCTAGATATTTAAATTGCTCCGCTATTCGGAGCGGTACACCGTTTAATTTTACTGGTGGTATATTAGTCGGACATTTACCTCCAGCTGCAAAGACCATGCATTCAGTTTTATTGACGTTATAAGAGTATGAAATCTACAAATACGGCTCTGGAATAAGTGTACCTACTTACCCATAGTGAAATAAACCCAGATAGCTCACGTCTTAAATCTAGTTTAACTCATCATCATCTCAGCCGTAGGACGTCCACTGTTGGACATAGGCCTCCCCCATAGACCTCTAATTGCTTTGGTTGGCAGCGGCATACATCCACCGCGAACCCGCGGCCTTAACCAAGTTGGTGGACGTCCTACGCTGCTCTTGCCGATGCGCGTTCTCCACTCGAGATCTTTACGGCCCCAGCGGCCATCTGTTCTCTGTGCTATATGACCTGACCTGCCACTTAAATTCAAATACGTTTATTTATCAAACATATTTGAAAACAGGTGGATATTTTATACATGACAGCTTCAACGAGCTAATTCGTTTGGCTGTGTCGGTCGGTGACCCTTGTACTTCTACGTATCTCTCAGTATCTGCGTTTATTTCACTACCTACGTGTGAGTTTTAAGGTCTCTATAGATGTAGTGAAAAAAGTGTTTTCACGGGCCAAGTCAAAATCAATCTTATACCAATGTATTGTATTGTATTGTATTGTAACTCTTTATTGTACATATAAAACATATGAAATTCATACGAAATGAATAATGAAATGTCATAAAGACTGACATGTAAAAACTTTCCTCACTAACTATACACATTACACCGTATCAGCTTGAAAAGTATGAGACTAGCAGGTTCCGTAACCAACCGTCGCCGTCACGGCCATGTATGCGTTTGATATTCAGTTTGACACCCGGTCTGATACGTTCCTATTACGGTCATGACATGATACGATGTAATGTGTAGAGACCTTAACTGTAGTTTCATGTTCAAAGTGTACTTACTCTCTGGGGACTACATACCAACTAAAAAGTGGACTTTTTTATCCGAGTATATTTTTTAGTTATATTTATATTAAATTAGGTACGTTATCCCTAAATACGAGCAATAAGTGACTGTAATAAATAAACTTACGTGCATTGAAAAATATTGCCTTTTCTTTCTCGCACGCGAAATTTGTCGTAAACATATTTTCTTGTTAGTTCTCGGAATCTTTGGAGCTAAAATCGATCTGCATTGACCTGTTCACCGCCACAAAATAAACGAAGGGGTGTAATGAAAGGGTGACAACGTAAACCCTATTGCTGTCGCTGTCAGTCTACCCGAAAGGATGACAAAGTGAACCATTACTGTCCCTAAGCTGTCAGTCTACCCGAAAGGTTGACAAAGTGAACCCTATTAATGTCGCTAAGCTGTCAGTATACCGAAAGGGTGACAAAGTGAACCCTATTTAATGTCGCTAAGCTGTCAGTCTACCCGAAAGGTTGACAAAGTGAACCCTATTAATGTCGCTAAGCTGTCAGTATACCGAAAGGGTGACAAAGTGAACCCTATTTAATGTCGCTAAGCTGTCAGTATACCGAAAGGGTGACAAAGTGAACCCTATTAGGCTATTACTGTCGCTGTCAATCTGCTAACCTGTAGCATGGCTATATCTCGAGAATTTTTACATAATGTGTACTTATCTATTGTTGCTCCAATAAAAATAAGAACTAAGGGGGCTTTCCCATACAAGTAGCTTATTTTTTATTTTTATTATGCAGGAATATTTACCTCTTCTTATCATTCAGTTTGAGCTTAGTATGGTCAATGTCTAAAGTAGAGAAACAAACAATAAATTATAATGTGACATCACAAAAAGATCGCTCATTGGATAACATTTATTTAAGTATTTCATATAAAATTATATTACAAACAACAGTCTCTGTACTTATCAATAACCTATATTTTTCGTAGTGCCGACCAAGCCTAATGTATTGTAATGTATTCGTGGGATAATTTATCCGCGAATTACACATTTGTGATATGCGTGTATCTAGATAAAATATTATTCATATTGTTTATTTGTATATAATTATAACCAAAAACCTTAAATATTTTCCGTGTATTTATCCAATAAATCATTCGTCATTTGAATTGGCATTGATCTTTTTTGTACTACTGTTTTTCATCTTATTTTCTTAAAATATAGATGATTTCAAGATACTAATTTCATTATCTTGGCATATAATGGCTTATTTAATTTTTATTTTATTTTTTAAATATCAGATACGACGTCTCTTAAATTAGATTATAGCTCAGCGGCAAAAAATTTAGCCCACCCTTCATACAAAATTACCGATTCTGCATACATTTGAGGGCGAGATTTTTTGCTGCTCAGTATATTTTAACCCTTTTAACCGCCATTGTTTGAATTATAAGACAAAAATTATCCAGCTCATTTCGCCGCAGTCATATAATAAAGACAATATCATATAGTTTCGGTGTAGGTGGCGACACGGGCACGTACGAACGAAAACGTATTGGCGGTTAAAAGGTTAAAATGGTTTTCGAATCACGGTACATTGGTAAAATATGAACAATGCCAATTGTGGTCGAATGATTTATTCGCGGACAAATTATTCGTGAATTAGAATAAGGAGAGTTATTCATTAGAATAATTATTAGGATAACAACTTATTCGAACGATACCTCTAAGCTGTATATCTCTAAGCTGGATGACCTGGGTGAACTTGCAATCAGAATTCGTACTATTATATATTTCATTCTGAACTTAAAACTAATATAAAAACCTACACCGTGTCGTTTACCTTAATTATTATTGCTTGCTCGTTGTCATATTCACTATTCACTTCTTATTTATTATGCTCAGAACAAGAGGCGCGAAATACGTTATAATGCAGTCGGCACCTGAAATAAAGAAATAGATTGTGAAATTGACGGTAGGTACACAATTATTGCATTGTTTTAACTTTGATACGTTTTATGCACACATGCTGTACAATCTTATGCGCCGGGCTCTGATAGTATTAAGTATGATAACGCCTCGGAATAGCGACTGTCGCTTAACTATCGCAAACTACAGTCCGTGAGATCTTAAAAAAACCTTCGGATTTTAGAAGCATGCTTCGGGTATTGACGATGACACGCGATCGTGATACGCGGTTCTGTTCTGTTATCAACTTGCAAAACTTTTCAAAGTTACCGTAAAAAGTTATGTAAAGAATAACCATCAGTACAAAATGAACCTTACTATAATAATATTACGCTTCTTTATCTTTTTCTAATTTTAATACAATATCACTTTTTGTCATGATACAAATAAAACAAAATCAGCATTTTCGAATTCTTCCATCGTCAATTTAAATTGAGAACACCCCGCCTCAACACAGTACTTTTGTTTGGAATTATATAGAGCTGTTGTTATACTGTATCTACTTCTCTTGGGTACGTCAAATGAATTTTTTTGGTCTGCTTTCGTTTTATATTTTTTTTAATGCACTTTTCGAAATCCCCGTTGCTTCTATAACACGGTCTAGTACCTTATTAAAATATTTACGACCACTTTTTTCTTAAAAAATTCAACTTATATACAAAATATTTATAAATATATTGTAATCAATTTCCAGTGATTGGCTATTTACAGACATACCCTGCTTAAGTTGACTCGCCATGGAAATCAATTTCCGAAAAATAACAAACTACCTAAATAAATATATGGTATGGTGGTTTTAACTGCTCTATATACATCAATGAAAACACAACGAGTGCACTCTACGCGTGATGGATTGCTACTGAGTCAAAAAGACAATTGTCATTTTTTACTAACGAATTCTTCCGATTTCCCCCGAAACCCGAAGGGTTTTCTAAAAGCTCACGGATTGTACTTGGTACGAAGAACACAGTTGTTGTAAAACGCGCGGCCGCCGGGGAACTGACCGTTTAGGTAGAGTGGACATTTTAAGCTAGGACATAGTGAATGTCTTGATACATGGACAGTGTAGACACAGCAGGACACGTAATATCCTAAGGCGCTGTTTGCCGTATATGAACTGGCCAGAGGCCTTATTGTCCGAGTCAATCAACTTGTCAAGTTTTTCTAACAAGTCTCGAGACAACAGTGTCTAAGAGACAACAGTGACAGAGTAAATTGTTGTTTCGAAAATACAAACTGAAATATAGATGCATAGAAAAAACCAGAACAATGAGACCAGCGCTGAGAATCGAACCCAGGTCGGGCGCGTGCTACACCGCTACACCACAGCTGGACATTGGTACAGACACGAATTTCTCCTATGCACCAAATACCTCAGCTTGTTTGTTTCCTTACTTAAGCAGTGACACTAGCGACATCTATGCTGTAGCCCTCATCGAGAAACTTTCAGCACACCATCGGAACTAACCACTCGCCCGGACAAGAGATGTCGTTATTAAGCAATCAAATTAAGATGGGTTTTTGGAATCTTTTTGTATTTTTTACTAGCTTTTACCCGCGGCTTCGCACGCGTAAACTAATAAAACGGGGATGTATTCGGTCCCTTAGTTATAAAACTATCCCGTGGGAATATCCGGATAAAAAGTAGCCTATGTGTTATTTCAGACGTTCAACTACCTACATACCAAATTTCATGACTCTAAGCCCAGCAGTTGTTATTTCGAGATTTTATCCATATCCCGTGGGAATATCGGGATAAAAAATAGCCTATGTATTATTTCAAAGGTCCAGCTACCTACACACCGAATTTCATGGCTCTAAGCACAGTAGTTGTTATTTCGAGATTTCATCCCCAGGTATCCCGTGGGAATATTGGATCAAAAAGTCGCTTATGTGTTATTCCAGACTTCCGGCTACCTACATTCCAAATTTTATGACTCTAAGCCCAACGGTTATTATTCCAAGATTTTATCCCTATCCCGTGGGAATATCGAGATAAAAAGTAGCCTATCTATTATTCCAGAGGTCCAGCTATCTACATACTAAATTTTAATGGCTCTAAGCACAGCGGTTGTTATTTCTAGATTTTATCCCTAGGTATCCCGTGGGAATATTGGGTCGAAAAGTGGCCTATGTGTTATTACAGACGGCTAACTACCTACATACCAAATTTCATGACTCTAAGCCCAGCGGTCATTATTTCAAGATTTTATCCCTATCCCGTGGGAATATCGGGTTAAAAAATAGCATATGTAGTATTTCAGAGGTCCAGCTACCTATATACCGAATTTCATGGCTCTAGTCCCAGTGGTTGTTATTTCGAGATTTCATCCCTAGGTATCCCGTGGGAATATCGGGTCAAAAAGTCACCTATGAGTAATTCCAAACGTCCAACTACCTACATACTAAATTTCATGACTCCAAGCCCAGCGGTTGCTATTTCGAGATTTTATCCCTATCCCGTGGGAATATCGGGATAAAAAGTATCCTATGTCCGTCTCCTGGCTCTAAGCTACCTCCCTACCAATTTTCAGCCAAATCTGTTCTGCCGTTCTTGAGTTATAAGTGGTGTAACTAACACGACTTTCTTTTATATATATAGATTTCAATTTAAACTTTTGTTACTTTTACGGCCATCCTGTAAAACCCATATCGATATGATAAAGGATTCCAAAAACAAATCTGAAATGGTCAATCTAATGTAGCAATGAAATAAAGAATATTCTAAAAATAACTAAACTTACCCACATAAAATTAAAATAAAACCTAAAACTAAAACAAATTACTTAAAGAGTACCCCTTAGGCAAGGTCCCGAAGATGCTGGCAGCGTTTCCTCTTTGAATAGCTAGGCTAATTCTTTGTCCGAGGAAGCTGCCAGGTCTTTGGTCACCTGTGATGTCTACTAATCTTTTCGAAATTTCTCTAATTGTTATATATATGTCGCCGGCCGATCGTAAAATCGCCAGATCACGAAATTCCTAGGCATATCGTGAAATGGCGCCATTTCATGAATTGGCTAAGGGATATCCGCCATATCGTTCAAAACTCACCGTTTGACGATTTGCCTAGTGACGTTTAGGCAGACCATGAAATTCTTAGGCATTTAATGAAACGCCGCCATCGTGATTTGGCTAGTTTAGGCAGATCATGACATTCCTAGGCATATCACGAAACGCCGCCATATCATTTCATCATACATCACAATTTATACGAACCACTCCTCGCTTCGCTCGTCGTACCTGTTTTTTTTTTCAGCATATCATGATATGCCCGGTATAAAGCTAGCTATCGACGAATGCGTTGCTCTAATCGATCTGCCGTATTGTTTCTCAGGCACATCGTGATATGCCTGGACAACTTTTAGGCATATCATGAAATGGCGCCATTTCATGATGTGCCTAGGAATTTCGTGATATGGCGGATTTTACAATCGGCCGCCGACATATAATATCTCATTGGGATACTAACCAGCACGCCGCATGCACACCAGGGTCTCCATCAGCGTGGCCGCCACCTCCCCGCTGTCGCCGCATTTAGCTATCATGGCGTACTCTCCCGACACCTGAAGATAAAATGGCAAGAGCATTAACGCAATGCCACCCCCCTCTCGTGCCCATTCAGTCAAAATATCTTTTTCACTTCTCATGCTCGTAAAGTTTGAGTTTATGGTGGATCTAAGCGACATAGAATGACTTTTTCACTTCTCATGCTCGTAAAGTTCATGTTTATGCTGGATCTAGGCGATATAAAATGACTTTTTATGCACTTGTGCATAAAGTTAAATCTTCGTCTAAGACCAAGGTAATCAGGTGTCAACAGCCACAAACAAAAAAGTTTCTACATATTTTTTAAAATAATTTATAATTTATTTAAAACTAAAAATAAATCAATAAAACTAAAAATATAATTATATAATAATGCGTGAAAAATAAATGGTATATATAAAGTAAACAATTGCTTCCACTGTTGCTATTTCATTTCCTCGCAATCTAAGTGAAAAGCAGAGTGTAAAACTCGAGAATTAAACCCATTTTCCCCTCGGCGTGTCTAGCCACCCTCGCCGTACAGGCTCGGGTGGCTACATGAACGCCTCGGGTAAAATGGCTCGTTTTATGCTCTATCTACTATTTATGGTCTAAGTAGTGCATAAAGTCTTCGTCTAAGACGAAGGCAATCAATAAAAATAATAATTTGCAATGTATGTACGTATCGGACGGATGACCCAAAACCAGCAGTGGACATGCCTGTACCAGCCATTCAATAGTTTGAAAAATGTTTGTCTTTAATGTTATGCAGATATCTGCCCCGACCGGGGATCGAACCCGGGACTGAAGTTTCGTAGTCAGTTTCTAACCACTGAACTATCCGGTCGTCAGCATTTGCTGCACTTGTCAAAAAAAATTGATATGGATAACAGAAGTTCCCCGCGACAAGGTTCAAGAGTGCCACATACGAACATGTCAAGATATATAAACTGACCTGGTATAAGAAGAGTGGGTAAAGATATAGTAAACTGACCTGGTATATGAAGAGCGGGTGAAGTATGCTAAACTGACCTGGTATATGAAGAGCGGGTGAAGATATAGTAAACTGACCTAGTATATGAAGCGCTGGTGATAATATAGTAAATTTACCTGATATTTAAAGAGCAGGTGAAAATATAGTAAACTGACCTGGTATATAAAGAGCGGGTGAAGATATAGTAAACTGACCTAATATATGAAGCGCTGGTGATAATATAGTAAACTAGCTTATGCCCGCGACTTCGTCTGCACGGACCTAGGTTATCGCGCGCTGGCGCCCTCTACCGGAATAAAAAGTATCCTATGTTGATCCTTGGGGCTTAAACTATCTCTATACCAAATTTCATCAAAATTGGTTCAGCGGTTTCGACGTGAAAGCGTAACAGACAGACAGACCGACAGACAGAGTTACTTTCGCATTTATAATATTAGTAGGGTTTGACCTGATATTTAAAGAGCGGGTGAAGATATAGTAAACTGACCTGGTATATGAAGAGCGGGTGGTTAGGGAACTGGTCCTTGGTCCGGCGCACCACGTCCAAGTAAGGCAGCCCCGGCTTCACCATGAGGAAGTCTGCGCCTTCCGCCACGTCGCGCGCCTGCCGACAACCCAACGGTCAGCAACCCCTGTCAACCCAGGGACAATTATGACATCCTGACAACAAGGTTGCGTTTTAGTACGCAACTACGTTACCGTCAGTGCGCAAGTGAGTTACTGCGTTACCGTCAGTGAGCTGCTCACTGATATCGTTACTTTGAACGTTAGTGAGTAACTAGTGTGTTCAGTGCCTCTGCTTTTATTTTATAATTATCATTTTCAAATAACTTTAGTTTTTACGAATAAATAGTAAGTCAGGAAGCGTAAATCAGAACAAATTCCACACGAAAAGTGGCCATATTTTAAACGAAAACGGTCTATGATTCAAACTGTCGAGGTTGCAAATTGGTCGATCAACTTTTTCTTGTACCTCGTTGCTATGGTTACGTCTCCTGGACAACTCTGAGTTTCTATGTTTTCTGTGGTAAACATTCATCAAACTTACATTTTTTCATAGTTACAAGCTCATTATTTTTTTACTGTTTCTTAAGCACATTCGCATATATTAAAGCAGTTTTTTAAAAACTCTGTCACTGTTGTCTTGGATTGAAATAATGAGTGGGGCAGACCGCGGCGCGAGCGGCGAGCCCGGCGCTGCCCGGCGGCAGCTGGTAGCACTTGCGATCGCCCTCCATGGGGGAGCTCTTCATCGTGTCGCGGAACGGCCCGTACAGCGACGACGCGAACTTGCACGAATACGACAGCAGCGACACCTCACGGAGACAACATGAAACAGAAAAAAATAAACAGTAAAAATTGGGAACACGCGGCTATATCCGAAAGCTGCTAACTTGTCTATGAATCATGGCTCAATCAACTTTTTAATGTCGTTGTCAAGGCTCGGATACCGATTAAATTTCCAAACGGCGCAAAACCTTTTAATTTTGGTTTCGTTCGCGAAACCGTTATTTTTAAACCGGTTTTTAAGGGAACATTTCCATAACGTTGTCGTCAGATTAACCGGTTTAGAACAATAATAAGCGCTGCTGAGCTGGCACTCGTCGAATAAACCGGTTTATTTAGGTTAATAGTAAAGTTCTTAAAAACGTTTGCGTTCTTAAATATGAAAGTTCGGAGTTAAACTGAAATAAACCGGTATTTACCGCTATTTTATTAACCGGTTTCGAGCCTTAAATTGTTCTGAATAAATAAATTAAATAATGTCATCAGTAGGATTTCATGCCCTGGTTACCTGGTTTTCCAGTTTGTTGGCAATGAGGGCATCCTTAATGGCCTTGATCCTGTTATCCATCATGTCAGAGGGCGCCACCACGTGCGCGCCTGCAAACATATATATGTAGAATTATGAGTAATGTCCTTGTTATGTCATGACCATGCGTGGTTTATTAAGGATTGGTATTATAGCACTTTCGAAACGCCAGTGTTGCCATGCGTGGCGCGCTTGACAGAGCCTGAGATCTGGACGCGGGAAAAGCGATCGTCAATTGTCAGTTTGTAAAAGAAGTTGGGCCCGAGTCGACAGTCTCAGGAACTGTTACGCGTTTCTTTATTATTAACTAGGCTTTTCCTTAAGATTATTGTGAATCGTTATGATAGTTGCATTTCTAAGATTTCTGTGAATGAGTGTCGTATTGTTTTGGTTTTATCTTGACCACGATTAGTGGACTTTTGTTAGTTCTTTAAAATTGTTTCATTCTCTGCCCGAATCCCACTTGTTATGCCCACATTGATCACGTCAGGGTCGAATCCCGGCTCTCTAAGTCCTATCTTACGACATATATATATATATACTTTTATTCGACTGGAAGGCAAACGAGCAAGTGTCTCCTGGACACATGAATTGATATGATATTGATATTTATTTATTTGGCAAAAATACTTATTACTTAATGATACAATTTTCCGTCAGACTCCAAACTAGGCTGAGCCTGTAACTTGATAGTCTGCGAATGTGAAAAACAGATTAACAATAGTTTAATTAATTAAGATTTTGTTACCGCTACGTCTATACTCTGAAAAAAATTATGTTAAAACCTACAACTAAATATCCATTACAATTTCAGAATTAATAATTGACAAGATTTCATTTTTCAACACCTGTAAATTACTACAGGAATCGAAAAAGTTTTGCCTCCTGAACATGGGAAAATATTTATTATAATTTATTTCTCCATATTTAAAAAGATACAAAAATTTAAAAATGTATCTGAATTTGCCAATACTACGACAGAATAGGTATGTTACCTTTGCCTTTTTCACCAGAAAAAGGAGATGTCATAATTTTGACAACATCTACATCAGATTTACGCATGATTTACGTGATATTTTTTTTTAATGGGCACTAGACATAAGTAATGGATCTGTTGTATCGTAATTTTGGAGTTATGTCCTTTTAGAATAAGCACATCTTAAAAAAAATTTAATAAATTAATTAATAATCGTAGCGAAATTTTAAAAATATCAGCGTCTTTCTATTTCCAAACAGAATACAGAGAACGAATCAAATCATTGTCTTAGAAATATGAAATCTTGTAAATTAAAACACACTAAAATAAGTAAAGAAAATAAATAAATAATAAAATTACAATGTCCATTATTATTAAAAATTTGATAATTACAGCACAATTATATAAGAACGGTATCAAAAATTAAAAGTTCAGATCCAAATTAAAGTCAAAAGTTAAAAATTAAAATTTCAGTACATCAGAATAACTAAAGAAAAAAGAAAATGTCAGCACTAGAGAAATAAAATCATTCAAAAATAAAATAAAATAATTAAAATTATTGATTTCAGAATGTGTGTGTGAGTATTTGTGTGTGAAAGTGTTGTATATGTGTATTGATCTAACAATGCAATCTGACTACGGATACCTAACCTTAGGTGTCTATGGCTACACTGCTGAAATATGACCAAAGACACAAAAAGAGTGACCATGATCAGATTGATCTAACAATATAATCTGACCACGGATACAGAAGGCTAAAAGGGCGCCAAAGGCATCACTCGCCCGGGGCGCCCAGATGGCTATGGTGTCTCACCAGCTTTGGCGTAAGCGAGCGCGACCTCGGCGATTCTGGCGACGCTGGCGGCGTGGTCAATGGCCCCGCTGGGTGTCAGCACGCCGCAGTGCCCGTGGGACGTGTACGGACACAGGCACACGTCTGTCGTCAGCAGGAGGGAGGGGAAGGCCGCCCGGAGTCTCGGAAGCGCCCGGATTACCGGGTTGGAGGCCGAGTCCGCGTTCGAGCCCGTGGCATCCTGGGGACAGTCGGAGGTTTCAGTAGGCTTTACAAACGTCATAAGCAGAGCCTGAAATTTTCGTGGCACTTTTTTTGGAGTCCTTTTTCATTTATCGACTGCCCTTATTATATATTACCAACATCCGACACCCGACAAGTGGGAACAAGCTCAGTGTCTCATGGGTTTGTTCTATTATAAAAATAAAATAAATCGAAAACTCTGGTAACCTATATCGAAAAATCAAACTGAAATAAATAGCATCTGCACAGAAAAACCAGAAAAATAAGACAGCGCTGGGAATCGAACCCAGGTGCTCGGCATTCCGTGCCGCGTGCTATACCGCTACACCATCTCTGGACAACGGTACAGACACGAATTTCTCTTATGCACCACATATCTCAGCTTTTTTGTTTCTTATTTAGCCACTTAAGCATCGACACTAGCGACATCTATGCCGTAGCCCTCAACGAGAAACTTTTCGGCACTCCATCGGAACTAACCGCTCACCCGGACAAGAGATATTGTTACTAAGCAATCAAATTAAGATTGGTTTTAATCGGGTTACCTACCTTGGGCAATGTGTCTATGATCCCAAAGATGAGTATAGACTTGAGTCCCTTCTCCACCAACTCGGTGAGCGCCGGGATGAGCTGGTTGATGCCATATCGGTAGACATTGGGCATGCTTGATACGGGCTGGACAGCGTCATCGTTTTCACTGGAAAATTAGACATCAAAATTAGAGATGGGCTGAACATGGGTTTCACTGAATACGAATATTCGGCCGAATGTTCGGTAAAACGGCATTATTGATTCTTAAGTAGAAACTAGAAACATGTTTTTTTTTTTTTTTATATAATTAATTTTACTCTTGAGTAAAAAAACTTGCTTAATTTTTCACAATAAAGATCTGAGTGATTATATTAACATATTATTTTATTTTAAAGATCACACTTACTTATATTTTGATTTTAATTAATCTTTTTTATCTGCTGTTATTGGAAATAAAGCTAGTGTCAACAAAAATATAAAGTCTCACTGTACCTCACAAAAATAACATATTTAACACTCAACTTATACCTGTGCTTATACATGGCTCAATACAGTTAAAATTTCGAGTACCAGTTTGCCGAATATTCGGTAATTTAGCCGATTATTCGGCCGAATTACGAATATTCGGTAAATCTGCCGAATACCGAATATAAAACGAATATACGGCCCATCCCTAATCAAAAGGATGCCTCAGTTGGGGCTAGACTAGACTTTAAGCTTTTAATACTCTACTATTAGTTCAAGTTTGTTTAACTATTACAGGAATAGAATGAAAATAAGTATGTGAAAAATAGTTAATTTTTAATGCAAGCTTTTTTTTGACGACTGTACTTTCTGTTGATACTACCTGTTTTCGTAATGTGTTACATTGTTGCCGTGTTTTGCATGTACTTACAAGAAAAATCAGGTTGGTATTTTTATCTCGGTATTATCCGGGCTGGGAAAGAGTGTCAACCGTATTTTTTACAAGCACAAAAAAGTATCAGGACAGTAGATGCTACACTGATAAAAAAAATATTATAAAAGGCCTTGGGAGCCAAGCCCTTCAGCCAATATACAATGGGCGATGGATGAAATTTTTAAAAGTGGCTGATTTTTTTTTTATAAGTAGGAATAAGGTTACTGATCAATGGAAAAAAATATCAGATTTTTCTGTTGTACCAATTAATTTTAAAAAATAAAACAAATTTTTATCCCGCCAAATTGAGCTAATGCGATTGAATATGGATTTTGTCAGAGTCCTAATGAAAAAATTAAAAAAAAACCTAATGTCAACATCATTAACACAGTGTTTTCACTTCCTTATAGTTCGATGAAACACAACACGAGGAATAGTACCGCCTATCCTCAACAGAGGGCGTTGTTCGGAGAAAAGCTTGTAAGCATGGTAACCCTGATTGAAAGAAAAAAGAAAGAAGGAAAGAAAATATTTAATTGTAATATATGGGACAAGAAAATAAATAAAAACAAGAATAAAATATAAAACGCGCATGCCAAGATTTACGATTTTTGATAAAATAGTTACGCCTATACCCGCTTGACGGCGCTGTAATCGGTTTCCTTGACTAACAACTCTATTCCTATATATACAATGTACTCTATGGTCATTAATGTCAGAAGGGCTACTCCGAAACACAACGTTCGAAGTTCGTGTCGTGCGGTCCCTCTCACACTTATACTATTTAATACGAGAGCGAGAGGGATCGCACGACACGAACTTCGAACGTTGTGTTTCGGAGTAGCCCTTCTGACATTAATGACGTTGACATTAGGTTTTTTTTTTAATTTTTTCATTAGGATTCTGGCAAAATCCATATTCAATCGCATTAGCTCAATTTGGCGGGATAAAAATTTGTTTTATTTTTAAAAATTAATTGGTACAACAGAAAAATCTGATATTTTTTTCCATTGATCAGTAACCTTATTCCTACTTATAAAAAAAAAATCAGGCACTTTTAAAAATTTCATCCATCGCCCATTTAGGGGTGTAATGCATTACCGGCCCGGCTAACACCGACATGTAAATACCGGCCCTGTTTTTTGTGTACACGTCCATACAAACTGACAGGAGCTGTCAGTAGCTTCTATGGGCGAGTACACGAAAAACAGGGCCAGTATTTACATGTCGGTGTTAGCATGGCCAGGAATGCATTACACCCCAATTTAGGTGTAGTCAGTTAGGTGTAACCAGCTACACAGGAAAATTAAAAGTAAACTTGTTAATTCTGGTATTTAAAAAAAACAGTAAAAAAATATAGTGCAGCTGTGAAATTCCTTCCTTTAGGGTTTAGGGTGAAGCCAGACAAGTGTAATTTTATGAGTCGCCGTGAGCCGCGTATTTTCAGTCGCATATTTTCGGTCGTAATTTCTGCTGCATTCAGTTTTATACTAAATGTGCATGGTATAAAACCGAATGCAGCAGAACTTACGCGACCAAAAATACGCGGCTCGCGACTCAAAAATCACACTTGTCTGGCTTCACCCTTATGCCTGATAATACAAATAATACAAATTGACAGAAGAATTCCACTTCAATTCATAATTTTTTATCCACGATAATAACTACTAAGACCTAACTTACATGCTAGTTGTAAGTGTCTACATTATGTATTATCGGTTTACATTAGCATGAATTTATTATTAGGTATTAAAAAAAATCTACTCATCGAGATTACGTTATCAAAAGGTCAATGGCAATTTTTATTTTTCTGGAACTTTTCTAGGTATAGTCATAAAAAAGTTTGTAAAACTAACTTACAGCAAGAAAATCGGGTACATAATATTATGGGGCTCGATGCTGGTGTCTGGTTCCTGAAGTTTTCGTAATGTGGAATGAAAATATCCTCCTTGCAAAACATGGTCGCGGCTCACGAAGAGATCACTCATTTTAACTATTTTTATTAGAAAGTATAGAAAAATTAAGATTTTTGATACAAAGAAATGGTCGTTGACGTAAGCAGTGACGTGTCTAGATTTATAAAATTGGTAATTAAATAAAAATAATTTAATTCCAATTACGTGAACATGATGCGAATATCAAGGAAACGAGTTGACGCAAAGAGTTGACGTCCGAATCTCGCTATGATAACTTTGATTGAAAATTGAAATGTCATGGAAATGTCAGTGAAGTTATGAGGAAAAGTTCGCCATTCAAACCGATTATTCCATTAGCGGGAATCGATTAATGTTTTTAAAGATTAACTTCATAAAAAAGATTTCAAATGAGAACAAACTATTAAAATTATTAGTTTTATATCACAATAATCGTTATTTGTAAATTAATACGGCTCATTTCAGTTTTCTTAATTTAACACAAATTATCTTATTGAGTAGCCAGCTTTAAAGCCGTAGCTCGGATTGTTCGGGTAACTTTAAAGTGTTCGAGCCATCTACTCTGTAGATTGCAAATTTTAAAAATATGTGCAGTAAATTATAAAAACGGTGTAATTTTGTATCATTTTTAACTAAGATTAAATTTTTGTGGAAAAAATAAAAATTATGCCTTTTTTACTTAATCAGAACATTAAAATTCTATCCACGTTTCCACATACGGTTTGGTAACCGAGTCGAAAAACGAACATGGCTACACTGCCAACAGGGCACCTTCGCTTCGATCGATGGACTACTGTCAACAATGTACCTTTCTTCTAAAATAATTATGAAATAATTCGACATAAGACTCCAAATACAGCAAGATCACACTAATTACTACAATTTATGTTATACACCAGCATTTCGAAATCGCAAGTGAAAGGTGGTCCAGTAGTGAAAGTGTTGTGTCGTGTCGGTGACTCGGCTGTTTGCTGCAGCATATGCGTACGGATTCCTCGCGAATGTTACGTAATTAAAGCGCCATGTCTTGGGTGAAGAAGCCGGGAGGGCCGCCGCCAGAGCAGCCGGCCTTCGCCCCCCAGGTAACAGCTCTATCTACGCACTGACGTGGACCTGCCCGTATCATCGCTTGGAAAACAAATTTGTTATGGCTACAGATAAGCGGGATTATGGACGCGTTGGTCCCTCGAGCAGTGTTTTTATTCGTTTTGACTTGCTTTCAATCGTTTTTACAGTAAGACAGTAATACTTTCCAGAATGTTGTAGTCCCTTTCACTTTGCACTGGTCTGATAAAGATGGAAGATGGATACTTTTCATTTCTTATTGACTTGCCTACAGAGCTGATGTTTTTTCCGTCTTTTGAGACAGGCTCAGGAATGACCCATACAGTGTTGTCATTTGACCACACCAAATTACCTAATTACTGACTGCAACAATTTTTTTTGCTTATTTTGTTTTGGGCCATGAGATCAAAGCCTTTTAGCCTGTAAGCATTTAAGTTCTAACATACTCTTGGTTGCTGAATTTTATTGATTTTACTCTTAATGAGGTTGCAGCTCTGTTTGTTTCCAAATGTGTATTTTATTTTTTGTTGATAGACTCCCACTTCATATGTATTCAATTCTTGACCATTCTCATTGCAGAAAGGCTTGTACACATCAACATTTGAAAGGAGAAATTGACTAAGCAATTTTTTTTAGTGTGAGGTTATACATGTTCGGAATCAGTAAATTTTTCTCTGTTGTTTGAGGTATGTCTCAAAATTTGAACAAAAATGTTGCTTAGTCAATTTCTCCTTTCAACAATCAACATATACTTCAGTTGACTTTTTTGTCATATGCTTACTTACATTGTGTGTGAGCCTCTTTGTGGGTTATCATCCCATAACTATTTCTTTCTAATATGTTTAAAAACAAAATGTAACCCTCCTTCTGGCAGTTGAGTAAACAGTTATGGATTCTATTCTGAAAAGATTGGAAAAACAATCATGGGTGTCAGTAAAAATTTAGTTTCATTATAATTTCATCAATTATATACTTTTTTTGTGGTCCAGTTTTTGATATGAATTCACAATTATTATTATATTATTATAATATCAATGACATTGCAATGAGGTATAGTTCAAAGAAGCTTTTACATATCTTGACATATTCATAACTAAATGCAATAAAAAGAAATATAAATCTCGCAAGTGATTTTTGATCCACTTTAAATTCAACTCAATGATCTGGTCCAATCAAAAAATGCTTGTGTTAAAAAGAGAAACTGTTAATAGTGACATCTCTTATAATAACATATTAGGGGCTGTCCATTAATCATGTGAGGCTCGAAAGGGGGGGGAGGGGTCCATAAAAAGTCACGAAATATCACAAGGGGGGAGGGGGGGTAAAGTAATACATCACGTGCACTTATTTTTTCGGCAAGCGCGCGATACTCAATCGAAAAGCGGCGTTACATGTATTTCTTTTTAGTGAAACGCGTACAAAATAGTATTATTTTATGAATAAAAAAATAGATTCTTTGCAGGTACGAAAAAATACACGTGATATAGGGGGGAGGGGGGAGGGGTAGTCTTAAACCTCACCACGTATCACCAAGGGGGAGGGGGGTAAAAAAATGCCAAAAAAAACATCACGTGATTAATGGATGGCCCCTTATAGGTATGTACCCACCAAGAAAAAAAAATCTTATATACCATAACAGCACTGCACTGGTGTTAATGTGAACCTTTCATAATATATATAACATAATATGAATAACATATTATGTTGAATCTAAAAATACCTTTGGTCTAGCCTCCTTTGTTTTAAATAATATTAAATAATGTAAATTAAGATAAAAATAAAAGATAGCCTTAAATGTTTGATGAATCTGGGGAAAAACATATGAAAGGTGCACATTCAAAAATTGTTGTCTCATCATCCTCATCAGCCTAAGCAGTCCACTGCTGGACAGAGGCCTCCCCCAATGAGCGCCATTGCACCCTGTCCTCGTCTAGACGCATCCAGCTCCTACCAGCAGCTTTTCACAGATAAATGCGCAAAATTTTATCAATCAGCTAAGTGTTGATAAGAAGCAGCAAGGCTACTACTACGAAAAGGGAAATTCGAAAATCGTAGTTTGTGTCGATCTGTCTCTCTGACAATGACGTTTATACTATTTAATATGAGATTGAGAGCAACTTCAATCAATAGTTCCCTTAATCACTAATAATGGACATTCTGCAATGGAATGTTCAGAGCATTTCTAATAAAAAATCAGAACTCATCTTTTTACTAAACAAGTATAAACCCATTGTTTCTGCCCTCTCGGAGACATGGTTAAAGCCAGGTCGTCGCTTCAGGGTTCCTGGCTTTGCTTGTTTCCGGGATGACAGAGATGATGGGTATGCTGGTTGCGCTCTCCTTATAAACAGATCTTTTACGTATTCTGTTCTCCCTCTTCCCAATCACAGTCCTGGCTTAAATATAGTTGCTGCCAGATTACTTGACTTTTCTTTTATTTCCGTTTATATTCCTCATCCGAACTTAAATCTATTAGCTGAATTTAAAACTATTTTATCTTCCATCCCTTCCCCTTTCATTATTTTAGGTGACTTCAACTGTAAAAACACTTTATGGGGTTCAGCTTCGTGTGACCCAAATTCATATACGCTTCTAGACATTATGGACGATTTAAATTTGTATGTTATAAATGACGGTTCTCCCACTAGGCGAGTATCTCCTATTCAAAACGCTAGTGCAGTAGATCTAACTATTGTTTCTGCTAATCTGGCTACTTCTTTTTCATGGAAAACTTTAAATCATTCATTCGGTAGCGATCATTTTCCTATACTTTCTTCGATCCAAAAATCCTTTCCTCCTCCCTTCATTTCTCCCCCTTTATTAAAATATAAAATTAATCAGGCTGACTGGGGTGAATTTTCTTCTAATTTAGATAAAAGTATTAATACTCTTCCAGATATATATGATGATAATTTCGTTCATGTTTATGATAGTTTCGTTAAATGTCTTCTCTCTGCTGCAGATGCAGCAATTCCTTTAAAAAATTCTGCACGCAATAAAATCCCTTCTCCTCCGTGGTGGGATTCAGAATGTACTAACATAGTTCGTGAGCGTAATTTGGCTGAGAGTAGATATTCTGTCAATCTTACCATGGATAACTATTTATTTTTCAAAAAATCCTCTGCAAAAGCGAAGAGACTGTTGTCTAAAAAGAAAAAAGAGGGTTGGTCTAATTTTTGTAAATCATTATCTCCCCGGTCCCCGTCCACTTTAGTCTGGAAAAAATTCAAGGCATTTCGTCGGAGTTTAAGTATCAATGATGCTATTTCTAATGATACAGATCCGTGGCTAGCTGAATTTTTAGACAAACTCTCTCCTCCTTTTGTTCCCTCTGAGGACCTTTTTCCTCCAGTTCCCCCATCTCTTCCCTACTCGGATAGAATGAATGATTTATTCTCTTATGCGGAGCTATTATGTGCCCTAGATCATTTAAAAGACTCTTCTCCTGGGATCGATGGGATCCCTTATTCTTTCATTGTAAATTCATCGAAGTCTGCTAAATTAATCTTCTTAAAAATTATCAATCATATTTTCATAACTGGTATAATACCCTCCTCCTGGAAAACTCAAATAATTATCCCTATCTTAAAGCCTGGTAAAGATCCTAATGATCCTTCATCTTATCGTCCAATAGCTCTATCCTCGGTGTTAGCAAAAATATTGGAACACCTGATTAAAAATAGATTAGAATGGATCGTGGAAAACAGAAGTATTCTAGCCAAGTCCCAGTTTGGTTTTCGTAAAGGAATGGGTACTTCTGATAGTCTCAGTATTTTAACATCTGATATTCGCATTGCTTTTAGTAAAAATGAAAATGTTGTGGCTGTATTTTTGGACATTTCTGCTGCTTATGATAGTGTCAACCTATCTATTCTCAGACAGAAATTAATTCAGCTGGATATTCCAACTAGATTGGTTAATATCATTTGTAGCTTACTAATGTCTCGTTTGATTCGTGTACGCATTAATGGAAATTTACTTCCTCCAAGACTTGTTTGGAACGGGTTACCTCAAGGGTCGGTGTTAAGCCCATTATTGTATAGTCTTTATACTGTTGATCTGGAACCTGCTGTATCCTGTTTCTGTAATATTTTACAATATGCTGATGATATTGTATTATATTGTAATAATTCCTCCCTTACTCATTGTTCTAATAAATTAAATTTGGCTCTATATTATCTAAATGATTGGCTTGACCTTCATGGTCTTTCATTGTCAATCCCTAAGTGCAATGCAGTTGTTTTCTCCAGGAAACGAAATTTACCTGCTCTTAATCTATCTATCAATGATCAACAAATTTTAATCTTGGATAAAGTAAAATTTTTAGGGGTTTTCCTTGATTCTAAACTTTCAGGGGTGTATCATTTGAATTATATTATCAATAAATGTGAGAAAAGTATAAACGTCCTTCGCTCTCTTTCTGGTGTGAGATGGGGAGCTCATCCTTACACTCAAAAAATCCTTTATAACGCAATAGTTCGCAGTCATTTTGATTACGCCTGCTTTGTTTTAGAACCTTGTAGTAAATTGTCGTTGGCAAAACTGGATCGGATTCAGTCTAGGTGCCTGCGCATAATTTCTGGTGCAATGAAGTCATCCCCTATAAATGCATTACAGGTTGAATGTGTGGATCCTCCTTTATTTCTTCGTCGTCAATATTTAGCGGACAGGTTTTTTCTCAACATATCTCAATATCTTTCTCATCCATTGATGGCTAAATGTAAAAAATTGGCAGAACTCTCTTCTTCCTCTAGATATTGGGTGAATAAGGCCCTCCCTCCCCTTGTTAAATCTTATAAAAAGTATGCCCCTATTCCTACATTCAAGTTGTGTAAAAACCCAATTTTTTGTTTTGATTACGACAGTCTAATTTTCCAACCAAATGTTATTTTTGATTTGGGAATTCATAAAAAATCTCCTAGTGCCAACTCGGAATTTATTCAAATTATGAATAGTAAATTTAAGGACTGGCTAAGAATATTCACGGACTCCTCAAAAATATCTAATGTTGATTCTGTAGGGTCAGCTGTTTGGATTCCCAAATTTAAAATTATCCTAAATTTTAAAAGCCCTCCTCATTGTTCTATTTTTACTGGCGAAGCGGTGGCTTTATATGAAGCGGTATCTTACATTAAATCTCATAACCTTAATAAAACTATAATCCTGTCTGATTCGTTAAGTTGTTTACAAGATTTGGTGGCTTTTCCTTTTCACTCTAGAGATAACTTTTATTTGACGCTAAAAATCAAAGATGCTCTTCGTGATTGTCATCTAGCCAATCTTGAAGTTGCTATTGCCTGGATTCCGAGTCACTGTGGTATTGTGGATAACGAGATAGCTGATTTGTGTGCTAAACAAGCAATTCATTTAGGTTTGTCTGACTACAATGAATGCTTTAGCCGTGACATTAAGGCCCTTGTGAAACCTCAAATGTTTGAAGATTGGAATGATTTGTGGCAATCATCTCGGTTAATTAAGGGAAGACATTTTGGAAACCTTCAATCATCTATTCCTACGAGACCATGGTTTTTTATTAATAGAGAATTTTCTAAATTAAATACCTCCATCATTATTAGATTAAGACTGGGCCATTTTTGTTCTCCTGTATTTTTAGCAAAGCTTCGTATAAGGGACAATGCCATCTGTGAATGTGGTTTGGCTGATGGCACTCTGGAACATATGTTTTTGGAATGTACAAAATTATCTGTTCCTTTATATAGTATTCTCCCTCGTGATATTATTCGTCCTATTAATATTAATTTTCTCCTTACTTTAGTGTTCTCTCCATTTTGCGAAATATTAGACAAATTTTTGACTAAAAATAAAATAAAATTATAAACGTAGTTTTTTTTTTTTATGTTCATTCTTGTTTCAATGTATTCTTACCTGTGGTGAACTGTCATATCATAGCTTACTGTATCTGTATCTTATTATATCATCTATAATATTCTTATATTTGTTGTTTAGTGTTGTTTAGTTTGACTTAGTGTATCGTATCTTCATTTCAGATAGTAACTGGTAGTTATCCCACCGAAAACTGGCAGATTACCAAACAAGTCGTCCACCTACCCACCGTGTCTCTGTCAACCTCGACACTGGCAGAATCATCAAAAAATTGATGGAGCCATTCTTCCTAAATTTGAATTGAATTGAGATTGAGAGGGACACGGACGGTACGATAAGAACTTCGATTTTCGAATTTCGGAGTAGGCCCTCGGAGACAAACAGTGAATTTCTTACTATCATTTTGTATCAGAAGAGATAAAGATATAGATAATATTACTCTAGTATCTATTGAGTAAATTGAATTTAGAAATCTTTTTATCTGGTTTTGATTGTGATAAGTGAGATGTTGTGTAAATCTTGGGAGAATCGACTAAAGAGTTAAAATGTCAATTTAACAGACCATACCATGCCATAACTGTAATAGTGCATACATGACACGCGACGGCGAGGGTGTGGTTAAGAAACATTGTAATGGGCATAGTCTCATACTTTTCTATACCAAGAATATATTTTTGTTGAGACGTTGCTATCAGGGTCATGATATGATATGGTGTAAAATGGGTAGAAACCTTTATGAAGAAAAGAAAAAACATTTAGTCGTGACAGTTACATAAACGAATATGCAAGCAAGAACAAAGCAAGCAACTATCACGAAACGAATCCACCACAGCATAATGCCGGCTCGAGAGCCAGCGCTGTCTTTTGGTGGGGCTGTGAGGCCGTCATTTGCAACCTGCGCGTACGACTGGACCTTTTCTAATTGTGAACCGAACAATTTATGCTCAGCTCAGCGCTACCAACATAAGAGTGTTTAACTCAATAGGTCCAGGCTTACTGATATAATTTAATGATGTTGCATATTACTTCAATGTTATCAGTTATCACAATGATGTCTCCGGGAGCTGTAGACCTCTGTTTTTCTTTAGGATTTCAATATACACCTTGTTGTCTCTCCTAAAATGTTTTTTCTGTGCTGTATGGCACTGCTTGCGCTTGTATTTCTTTCTCTGTCTAATGTCAAATTTCAAACATTTACAGCTCTCTTATTATGAAAAGGGGTTTCAATAATTGATTTTCAGTTTGACAAGATGAATTGTCAAAGTTTGGTTTATAAAATAAATAAGAAGTAGTCAAATATTGTTGCTCAGTTGCGATAATTAAAGTAGGCAAAATACATATTTCATAGAGCACTGAAATCAATGCTACTTGATTGCTAAGTAAACAAATATCGCCAGCTGACGAGCAAAATTGACTAAAACTTCTGTCACCGTTCTTCAAAAAGTCGTATCTAGTTAGTAATTTCATACTGAGATACGAGCTTTGTTGTAAGTAGGTATTTGGTACTCTGTGACTTGCTTGTCAACCAACGATATGTGTTCATTTCTTGTTCTGTTGTAGCTGCCAATCCGTACTAATATTATAAATGCGAAAGTGTGTTTGTCCGTCTTTTACGCCGTGACGGAGCGATGGATCGACGTTATTTTTGGCATGACATAGTTTATGGGCCAGAGAGTGACATAGGCTACTTTTTATCCCGAAAAAATGCACAATCCCGCGGGAATACCACGCGGGCGGAGCCGCGGGCAAAAGCTAGTAAGAAATAAATATAAAAATGAATCCCTATTTCCCTTTGTTACGGCATCACGCGTGAACGGCTGAACCGATTTCGTTAATTCTTTTTTTGTTGTGTTTGTTAATATCATGAGAAGGTTCCTATAAAAGAAAATTTAGAAAAAAAAACTACACCAGCGTGAAGCCACGGGCACCAGCTAGTAACAAAGAAATTATATGTGTTGGTTGAGATGAAGTTTTTTAGCGAGTGCATACAAACAATTTAGACAATATTTATTAGTTTAAAAAGCAAATGTTGTTGTAACATCACAAGCAAGTAATTTAGACTTTTATTATTATTATTAGGCCTCTTTATTCAGATGCAAGTACAAAGTATTTAAATCATAATACATAACAGATTTTTTTTCCCCATTCAGTCTTCAGCATCTGTGTGCCTATTGGCAAAGGCCTCCCCCATTTAGACGTTATGGATTCTAACCATAAATAATGTTTCCTAATAGCTGCTAATTATGTTTAATGTACAAGTATATTAAATGTACGTTATTGAATTGATAATAAAGTGTGAGGGTAAACCCACAACGGTCTTAATGTTAATGGTGTTAGTGTTAATGTTGTGGTCTTAATGATTTGAATATTTTTTGCAAATAGCAATTAGCATTTGCGAATGTCTAAAGTTGTTCATTATGCGACTGCGCATGCCCTGTGCGTTATTTTTTGCTACCTATTTCTCTAGTTTAGTAAATAGAAATAAGTAGTAGTGTCCAAGCCATCCTTAAAAATTGACGAATTTTCCCCTGCATCATGATTTATTGGAATTTATACGGCCTGAGTATTAAAACTGAGCTGAGTATTGAAGCCGTGGTGGCCTAGTGGTTTGACCTATCGCCTCTCAAGCAGAGGGTCGTGGGTTCAAATCCCGGCTCGCACCTCTGAGTTTTTCGAAACTCATGTGCGCAATTTACCACGAGCTTTGCGGTGAAGGAAAACATCGTGAGGAAACCTGCACAAACCTGCGAAGCTATTCAATGGTGCGTGTGAAGTTCCCGATCCGCACTGGGCCCGCGTGGGAACTATGGCCCAAGCCCTCTCGTTCCGAGAGGAGGCCTGTGCCCAGCAGTGGGACGTATATAGGCTGAGATGATGATGATGATGATGATGAGTATTAAAATATGTTGCTTTCACTCTGTCTGATTATAAACTGGTAGAGTTAAATTTCATTGCATTTGTACCCACAACGTCTGACAGACCCCATCTTATTTACCCCTCAGAGACTACAGTTTCACTCATTTTTTGTACACTTACCAGCCAGTTAAATTACCAGCCAACGATTGAATTCTTGATATTTCCTTCGCAGCAATACAACAATCAACCGCAACAGAGCATGTATCCCAACTACGCGGGTGCGCCGCCGGCCATGTGGCCCCAGCAGCCGCAACAACAGCAGTTCAAGCCCAACAACTACCCTCCCTATCAGCAGGAGTACGCAACCAACGCGAATCAACACTACCAGCAACAGTACAACCAATCGTACCAGTACGCCCAGCCCGGGTACCAACAGTACTATAGCCAACCCCAGCCCAATCCAGGCCAGAACCCTGACAACTGGGACAACTGGGACTGGGGATGGGAGGAGTCCGCCAAACAGGCTCAACTAGCGGCACAAAACGCCGCCCCTCAACAGTTCAACAACGCCAACGTCATCGAAGAAAGCTTCGCCTCCACTGACACATGGAACTGGTCGATGGAGGACAAAAAGGATGCGGAGAAAAGTGCAGTCACTGAGAACAAACCTGAACCTCCTACCCGGCCGCCTCAAGTCGAAGAAGTCAAACTGAGCGACAAGGACACGGTGAAAGAACGCGCCCCGAATCTGGCGCTAGGAAAACGCTTTCACACCGACAACCTAACCCCTCAGTGGTCTATAGAGTCCCAGATGTCCCAGGAGTCCAGTGAGGGTATGCACACTCACTCAGAGAGCACATTCCGTAGCGAAACCCAATCCAGGAATTCCACGAAAAGCAGCCCTGGCATCACCACGGACGCCACCAGCTTCAACTTCCCCCACGACGAGGCGCTGCCGCCCATCGACTGGCCGACGCCCACGGCCGAAGAGGCGCAGCAGATGGAGCACCGCAAAAGCCATGACGACCTCACTTCTTCCTTGCAAGAACTGAGCATCGCCAACGATGAACCTGCCTCGCAGGAGAGAAACTCGAACGCACACGACGAAACTTCGCCATCCCAATCGCCTTCGCAGCCGGCAATGCCGCCGGCGCCGCCCGTGACCGCAGCCACCCTGCCTCCCGCGGCCGTCCTCCCCCCGCCATCAAACTTCCCTCCATCAAACCAAAACCCCTTCAAGAATACGGGCTCTTTCTCCCACAAGAGCACCTCCAACCAGTCGTTCTCTGGCATGCCGGGTCTGACCTCCCCTGCCGCCGTCAACAAAGTCCAGCACAGGCCGCCGGTAGGCTTCGGTGCCAACTTGGAAACGACACCTGACAATTCAGAACGCCCCGATCAGCCTCAAGTTGCCTTTCGACCGATTCAGATCACACAGCAAGTCCCTGATAACCTAGAAGTCGCTCCGCAGAACGATAGGAACGAGTACCTGCAAACGGCGCATCTATCTACAGGGGATTATGGGGAGAACACAGATTTCAGCAGGACCATGCCGCCGCCGCCCGGGCTTCGCCGAATGGTGGTCGGACAGCAGGAAACCGAGTACGGGCAGACGAGTGCTGATGAGCCCCCGCCCGGGCTCGCGCGCATGGTTCCCGGACAACCCACAGAGGCAGACAACACTTACAACCAGCCCAGCGACAACTACATGGACAGACATATAGACGGACAGCCCACAGAGGACAACTCCCGCCCGTACAGACAAGCTGATGGCCAACAGACACCTGACAACTACACGCAGCCAGCGCAGAACAGGACCGAACGACGCCCCGTCGGCTTGGACAGAATGGTACCCGGAGAACCGAGCAACGACGAATATTCGCAGTACCAAGCCGGGTACTCCAACGAGCAAAGAGTGGTCACCGGCGTGGACCACGACTATCCCAACGCTGGGCCGACTGATATCAGGGAGCAGAACGTCGACGGCTCGGACTACACCGAAACTACGCCTAGGAACCCGTTCGGAAACGTCCGCGGTAGCTCCAACGACGTGTCCTCGGAATACAACGGTCCACCCGAAGAACAGCAACGGGAGATCATGATGGAAGGCGAGAACCTCCAGGATCTGAGCGCGATCGCGCCCGCAGACATGACATTCACGAGAGAGCAGGCTTTGGACGGTGCCGACATGAACGCTTCCGACATTGCAAACGAGCGGAAGACGGATCTATCGGAAAACGACCACCCTGTCAGCAGTTCTAGAAGGCAGTCGATAAACCGCGGCACGTCTGGCGAAGAATCCGAAAGGGATCGATATAAGTCATCCCCTAGAAGAGATAGGGACAAGCACAAGAGTTCCCGTGACAAGGACAGGGACAGGGATCGCGACGGGAGGTATTCGAGGGATTCTCGGGGGAAGTACGAGGCGGAGCGGAGGGTGCGGCGCGAGGACAAGGAGCGGAGGCGCGATGGCGGGGACAGCCCCGAGGCGCGGAGGCACCGCCGCGGCACGAGGAGCCGCCGGTACGAGACTGAAGACACAGACTACTACAGCGACCGGGAGAGAGATCGCAGGTAACTGTTCAACTATAGTATTAACGAACCGACTGAATTGTGACCCACTGGAACCTTTTCGTAGAAAAGGTCATAGTGATATTGCATCGCTTGACAAGAGGATTCATTATGACACTTAAGTATTGGATGAGCTTTAATCCAGGTTATAAACTAACTTTTTGCCAAATTTCATCCAAATCCGTCCAGCCGTTTCAGCGTGAAGAAGTAACAAACATACTCACTCACTCACTCACAAACTTTCACATTTATAATATTAGTATGATTCAATGAACTAACACACAGCGCAGATTTATATTTTATATCGTAAAGTATCCAGGCCCCTCTTCCCGACTGGGTACATTGCGCACGCGCGCAGGGCCCCGCGATGCATTGAGGCCCCCTAGTCTCTACTCCATTACCAAACGATAACCGATAGCTACTCCATTCTTGCCTGAAAAACAGGCTTACCGAATGCATTATGTTGTGCCCAGGCCCAGTGTCTATATACAGGGGGTCCCACGGCTATGCTACATGGAGGGAAAGTACATAAATATTGTACATGGAACATTTTACTGAAAGAAGACATTATTTTAATTAACAAAAAAAATATTTAAACTGCATTCATAGATTTTTAAATAATTACATGGGTGAACTGGGAAAAAAAAAATACCCTGTAGCTTTATCATACCGATCGAAGGGCATCATCATAAGGATTATTTTTTGCTAAATAACATAGTGTCAGAAATAAAACACACATCACACAACATAGTTACTACTTTGTATCTCACTCTTTTTTTGTATTTTGTTATTTTATGTATCTCGAATATTTTTTTTCATATTCGCAGACGTTATCGCGAAGGCTCGTACGGCAAGCCGCCGCGGCCGGACGACTACCGCCGGCACGAGGACCGGCGCCGGCACAACACGAGCGAGCGCGAGCGCCGCTTCGAAGAGGAGGAGCGCCGGCGCTACGGACGGTACCGTGACATAGACCCCACCAGGAAGTACGGCAGTCTGCGCCGCGAGGACGACGGCAGGAGAGGTCAGTGTTGCGTTAGCCTGACGTGGCGTGCCGTGACGCCTCAGAATGACTTACACTTGACAGTCCGGACCGCGCAACCAATACGCCTCAAACCGTCCCGGTTTTTTATAGGCGGATGAAACGCGCTGTGTTTCCTCAATTTTTTTACTACAAGGTTTTGAATAAAGAACACATACTGAGACGTAAATTCATATTTACCCATTCAAATATTATTTGTAAAACAATAGCATGTAACTCACGTCTTAAATCGAGTTTAGCTCGCCTGTTTCAGGCTAATTCGTAGCCCTTCTTCCTAGGATCAACAAGAGCAAGAGGTGAGCGGAGCGAGTCAAAAGAGTTAAAATGAGTCCGCTGCGTCAAGGTCTTTACATGTGATATATAATAATATGTATTCTAAACGGTGTCGCTGTAAACGGTTTTGATTCGTCCGTAATTCAATTTTCACATGTAAATTTCACTTGATTCTGAAGGCAGGAGAGGTTTTTAGAGTCGTGCATTTGGTGTAATCATTACACCATATACACATTACACTGTAACTGTAATGTGTCTTACCTTGATCAGTGCCGGTAGACTATTTGATGCTCTAAGCCCCTCCCCCCTCCCACTCCCGGCCCGTCCATAAGCAGCCGTAACTGGCCTGCTTTTTTAGGAAAAATATGGCCCTTAACAACGTATAATGAACAGAATATACATTGGTTATTTCTATTTAATCATAATCGTCATCAGTCGGAAGATGAGTAAGCAGTCTTATTCGGGTTCCTTCGTCAGTACCAATATACCCCTTGAATAAATTACAGCGAATAATCTTTTTATATTGCCAAAGTAATCTTGTCTATGTAATCTGCGCCAAGCGTAATTGCGATTTGATATGTATAGGCAAACCGCGTAACTGAGTCCTCGCCTGCGCGGTACAGGGGCGTGGGGGTAGGACGACAAAGGGGACTGAAGGAGGTGCGGGCGGCAGGCGCTTCTTAGCACAGCTATTCATGCTCGCCGCCCGCACCTCCTTCAGTCCCCTTTGTCGTCCTACCCCCGCGCCCCTGTACCGCGCAGGCGAGGACTCAGTTAAGCGGTTTGCCTATACTAATGTATGTCCTGTCAAAATCAAAGATATCGTTACACTTTACCACCTTGTGACTGTCACATCATGTTTGAACTTTTGTATAGAATTGTCAGATAGCATACAGTGACAAGGTACTAAAATGTAAATATACCAAGTACAAGGAATTATAGTTTTTATAATTTATTCATGCGCTTTTTATGCTTATCTATATATTGTTTATGTGATATTTACGTTTAATACATATTGTATGTCATGTTTTTTGTTGATATTACGATATATTTTGATAACGCACGCTACACTACATACTGTCTAAAACCGGCCAAGTGCGAGTCCGACTCGCGAACCGAGGGTTCCACGCAATATTATCAAGTAAAATAATACCTCAGGTTTTTTAAAACCGAGGTTTTTCCGAACCGGTATGGTAGATTTTTTTTGCTCATGAGTACCAACAACTCAAGGACAGTCACTGGTCTGATGCCGGCCTTTAAAGAAAGTATGAGCCCTTTACTGAAAGCCATGATGTCAAAGTTGTGCCGAATGTTGATTCCCGACAGTTGAACGAATGTATTTTGAATTTGAATTTGACTTTGTTTTCAGTCGTGACGTTCTCTGGCGACGTCCGAAGCTCTAAAGCGAAAGGTACAATGTTTGTGCGAGTGCGTGCATGGCCGCCAGCTCATTAACACGACAGGGGTAGCAGTATACAGTAAGCAACAAGGATATGAATACAGCCAAAGTGCAAAAAATATGTATACACTACCTTAATGTTCAGGCAATAAAGACCTGTATAAATATTTTTGGCATTTCAAACGTATGTATATTTTTGTTGCTCACTGTACAACACAGTGTCTAAATTATTTATTGAAGCAGGCGTTACTTTAAGGGCTATCACACTTGAGAGTTGCGAGCGTGTTTTCTACAGGGGGTCTCTGACCATGGGGCTTTAAATTCAAGCTT
The DNA here is from genome assembly GCA_037349165.1 of Choristoneura rosaceana. Lineage (NCBI taxonomy): Eukaryota > Metazoa > Arthropoda > Insecta > Lepidoptera > Tortricidae > Choristoneura > Choristoneura rosaceana. The sequence goes on along the minus strand of JAZBNJ010000006.1, from coordinate 2,739,399 downwards.
CGATTCTACTAGCAAAACTAAGCTACTTTTCTTTTGTGACAATTTCAAATATCTATAATTTAGATAATCCTCAAAGTTTAATTGTTAAATCAGTGTATCGGACATGGCGGTGTTATCGCTGTTTTTTGGTACGGGGACCGTTGAGTATTTTTTGACAGTTTTTTTTAAAGTCCTATGGTCAAAGACTCCCTGCATACAAATACCAGTTTAGGTAACGAGTATGCGTTGCGTGATCGCCTTCATAAAAAATACGCTCGCTACTCGTAAGTGTGGTAAGGGCCTAAGACTATAAGAACATACATCTCACATTTAATTTACCATAACACTGAGGCCCTTTTTCGCCTCCCTTTGATACATTTTATGTGACATATCTGTGATGTCGTCTCTATTTGTTTTCTCGGAATAAAACTTTGTTGGTTTCTGACGACCTGGTGAATATAGCGCTTACATTACTTTTTGCGATTCATTTTGTCGGTTTGTTTGTTGTTTATTTTTTATGCTCATTTATTTAACACGCACAAACACACATAAGCATCATATTTGTTACATGTAACCACCATACTGTAATTTAAAACCCACTGCTCTTGCGTCAAATCGATTTGTTAGATATATAAAATAACTGTTGCATAATATTTCCGTTTGCCTCAAATATACCTGCTCTGACATGCGCACATGGTCTTAGACAATAATAAATAGGCTGTTAATTATAAATGCGTCCAATCATAATTAACAGGCATGACTTTGAAAGGACGTACAAATTGCATCATTGACATTTACGTACAGTCACCAGCATTAATATCTGTCACAGCGGAGCGTGTAAAAATATCTGACACGTCCTTCCGGCCCTGGAAATAGAGTCGAATCAGATATATATGCACGCTTGTTGTGTCAGATATTGGTGCTGGTGACTGTACCTTACGGCACTAGACCGGTTGTTTGGAACAAAACGGCGCATCAATCATCATTATTAATTTGACACAACCCCTGTCACGGACGTCAACAAACTTGTGAAACCGTCGCGCGACAAGCAAAAGTCACCAACTACCACTTAGAGTCAAGAGGGATAATCAAACTTATGCTAGCATCGTAAGGTTGATATTCCACCAATCTTTTTTGCAGTTAGTGACTCTTGCTTCCACCCGACGAGGTTCACAAAACCGCGATGTGAACCAATTTTGTGCGCCGTTTTGATGTAAGACACATGCAGTCTATACATAGATGTCGATGAATTGAATGCTTTTGTCATTAAAACCTTTTCACCGATAGTTAATAATAACAAGTATTATGGTAACGCCTCGGGATAGCGACTGTCGCTTAACTATCGCAAACTGTACGACGGGCGGCGCTTGTCACCGCACGCACTGAGTTTCGTGGTACGAGGCACACAGTTGTTGTCAAACGTGCGGACGCGGCGACTATTATCGCCATTTCGTTACGGAATGCGCTTCGTGTGTATTGCTTAGGTGTTCGTGTGTTTTCTATTTTTAACCCCCGACGCAAAAAGAAGGGGTGTTATAAGATTGTCTGTCTGTGGCACAGTCGCTCTTAAACGGGTGGATCGATTTGAATGCGGGTTATTTTATTTTAAAGCAGGTTTTCGAGCGATGGTTCTCAGATATGTTTTATTAAAATCGATTCCGCCATTGTTGAGATATTGAACTTTAAAGTGACAAAGTCGGAGGGTACCAACTGTTTTTTATTTAGGTTAGTTTATATACAGTTTGGAATTTGTTTAAAATTGTTGTTATACTATAGCTTCGCTCCGCTCAACTATTTCCACCAGAGCGGTACTGTTCGAGGATAGGTAAATGAAGTGTTTCTATTGGTTCATGATAAACACATTCCTCGTAAGGCGTTCTCGCACATCTTTGATTGAAAGGCAGCCTCATTCTGTCCTGTGGTTGGAAATAAAAATCTTGAATATTCTTAGTCGTTTAGGCCGTCATTGTTCTCCCGTTGTTGCAGGCGACCCGTACGCGTCCCCGTCGCGGACGGAGTCGCGCGACGACCGCGGCCCGACCGACGACGAGTTGAACGAGACGCTCGCGTCCGCCGACCCGCGCCGGCGCGACCGCGACCGACGCCGCCGGCACCGTCCCGATCCCTACTACGACGGTATGTATATGGTGTGCTACGAGCTATTGTATGGTGCTATTTTATAGAATCGTCAGTGTGCAAAAAAATAGAGACTTTAATAAACATTAATTCGTTTTTTAAGAATATAGAAGTCTATCACGAATAATTATTTGAGTAGAAACATCCATACTAATATTATATATGCGAAAGTGTGTTTGTATGTTTGTCCGTCTTTCACGCCGTAACGGAGCGACGGATCGACGTGATTTTTGGCATAGAGATAGTTTATGGGCCCGAGAGTGACATAGGCCTTTTTATCCCGGAAAAATGCACAGTTACTGAGGGAACAGCGCGCGATAACCGAATACCACGCGGGCGGAGCCGCGGGCAAAACTAGTTAACATATGTTAAGAAAAGTTATCAGATCACATTTTTAATTTTCATTCAATTTTTATGGAGGAATCGAGAAAAACTAACAAAAATGCAACGTTGCCAGCTCAGCAGGTATGAACGCTGTTAAGAAACGTATACCTAGTTTCATCTTAGTTGAGGTCACGCACACAACAACATTGTCGTGTAATGACAGCGAGAATTTGAAATTACTGTTCCTTTATTGTACCGTTAGCAAGCTCAACAGCGAATTGCAAGATAGACCAAAAAGTTTATTTAACCTCTTTTGTTAAGAATTATATAGAGCATTTCGTCGACTTTAAATAAAACAGAAAATGCAACATTTTGATTAATTTTATTTACATTAATTCAAATAAAGGTCACATTTGCGTAGGTAGGTACATGAATATAATATTAATCGTAGAAACGAAAGAGAATAAGTAGTAAATAGCATTGTCTTTATTTATGTAGCTATTAAAATTGTATTCGCATATAAGCGTATAAGCGTTCTTGTTTACATTCACTCACTCATTTCATTCATTTACTTTTTTGCAATGAGTACTTCATGTAGCTGTGTGTGTAATCATTCACCTCAACTAAAGTGGAATTATCTATATCTCTCATGGGTGCAGGTTACGCGAGCGTGTACGCGGACCCTTACGCGCTCCAGCGGCAACAGTACCAGTACTACGAGCACCTGAGACAAACGGACCCTCAGCGCTACATGGAGGTGTACAAGCAGATAATGGCGGGGCACCCGCCGCCGCCGCCGCCCGAGTACCTCGCCGCGGCCAAACTCAGCGCGCTCGAGGGTAAGTACAGTGGGGGTAGAGAAACCTTCGTCAGTTATTAAATTGATTCCTTTACGAAGTCATAGACTCTTACCCCCTTATTCATAAACGACAATCAACTCGAGGGTAAGTACAGTGGGGGTAGAGAAACCTTCGTCAGTTATTAAATTGATTCCTTTACGAAGTCATAGACTCTTACCCCCTTATTCATAAACGACAATCAACTCGAGGGTAAGTACAGTGGGGGTAGAGAAACCTTCGTCAGTTATTAAATTGATTCCTTTACGAAGTCATAGACTCTTACCCCCTTATTCATAAACGACAATCAACTCGAGGGTAAGTACAGTGGGGGTAGAGAAACCTTCGTCAGTTATTAAATTGATTCCTTTACGAAGTCATAGACTCTTACCCCCTTATTCATAAACGACAATCAAACCTATTTTAGTTAAAATGCCGCTAATATTCGTTTGCCTTTATCTGTCACTTCGACATTTGTATTTGTTAGAAAGGGACAAAGCATTTGTTAGTTAACATAGGCTTGTTAAGTTTTATGAATAAGAGGTTTAGTACGTTTTGAAACCAAAGTACTAAGTAGACAAGTGCATATCAAATTATACTTAGGTACTTGGCATGACAACAAGGATCAAAATAGTATACACCTCTGACATATTTCTAGTTTCATATCAATACAAAATCTTTTTAATAAACGACTACGTAAAAGTTTCAAACAAATAATGTTCTATTTAATTGTCAATGTTTGTCAGTGCCAAGGTTTAGTTGTAGGGTTGCTATGGTCACCTGATTATGTTTAGCAGGTTGTCAGGTTGACGCAGTATGTCCTACTCAATCGGTAAAGCAGATGAGCGCTCATACTGAGCAAAGGAAAATAGATCTTAAGGTGACGAACCTTTTTTTACTCCGACTGTACAGTGCTTCCATTCTAGCGCGGTGCGGGTGACAGCTGTCAATATCATAGACTAGAGAGTGGAAGTGTCCAAACTTGAGTCGGTAAAACTAATGAGTACGCTAATTTTGATGAAAATATTAGTGGGATTCTAGTTTGAAATATTATTTGCCACATAAGTAAGACTAAACGGAGTTTACAAGAATGTTCGTTACTTAACAATCAAAAAATATCGATATAACTGAAGATCCATTAAATCTAATCACTAAGTGAATCTCTGGTGTTACTTTACACATGCATATTAAGTTTCTTTACTTAATTGTGCTTTGAATTAATTTATTATAAAAATCTGATGGCTTAAATTTATTTCGTATAACATCCCTACTAATATTATAAATGCGAAAGTAACTCTGTCTGTCTGTCTGTTACGCTTTCACGTCGAAACCGCTGAACCGATTTTGATGAAATTTGGTATAGAGATAGTTTAAGCCCCAAAGATGAACATAGGGTACTTTTTATTCCGGTAAGTCCGCGCAGACGAAGTCGCGGGCATAAAGCTAGTAGTTCTATAAGTACAAATATTTTACAACTGAAATATACTTCTGTGTATTTAGACAGCAACTTTTTTTTTAGTAAAACAAAACGGTGCATAGTGTACCCGCACCAAGCTAGAATGAAAGCACTGTAGAGGGCGCAGGATGACTTTGTCCTCAATTCCATTTCGTCACCTTTTTAAATCTTCTACAGTGCCATGTCGTCAGCCTTACAATTCCTTTGTAAATCGTCACCTTCCTACCTCGCCCTTCCTGATATCGTCAATATCCCAATTTATCTACATTATTGATTCGATCACTGTCCCAACTTGTCCACATTCTTCTATCGACCACAGTACTACTTGGTCAGCAGTGCCAACTTTTCCACATTTACCAGACGTGTGTCAACGAACGGTCGAACCGAACGAATGAAAGAATTCAAAATTAACATCTTTTTCAGTGCTGACGAAAATGTACTCGAGTGACTTTTTTGGTTTTTGTTATTATTTATTATGTCATCTACATACGTGTCCAGGGTACGGCTCGCTGGGATACGACGGCCGCATAGAGGAGCGAGGCAGCGTCCACTCCGGCCGCTCCAGCGCGAACGGGCTCAAGGGAACAGATACGTGAGTACACACCGACACATTCAAGGGCGTCGTATTTACCCCAAAGCGAAGGGGGCCATGTTCAGTTACTGCAACGATTCGAAATAGGGGGCTGTTTGATAAACTGTGTGTTTGTGTTCACTAACCTTGTACAGCACGTGTTTTTTGTCGAGATTTAAAAAGCTATAAAATGACCTCAATATTTATGGAAATATAAAGAAAACGCGTGCTAACTATTTGAGTGTGGCTTATCAAAAATTGAGACACTAAAAATAGAATTACTTCTTAAGGTCACCCGTTTAACCCTTAAATTTATTTACTGTAATTCGGTGCAAATGGAAAATATACCGCTTGAATTGACAATTTTGATTTTGGACCAAAATGAGTACCATCCAAACTGAATGTTGTAAAAATGTAAGTAATTGTACTGAAAAATAATTGTAACCAAATTATTTTTTGTTGTAATTTAATCAAACCTGAATGGAATATTGTCTATCATAAATTTGGTGCAAAATTAAATAAGCAATAAGTGGATGTTGTCTAAATCTAGTTAAATCTTAATACGGCTCAAAACGAATGATTTCTAGTGGAATATAATTCAATGTCATAATTTCTGAGTGTAAAAATGGTCCTTTTTTTTCGATATACATCAAATTTGACAATTTTACCCAGGGGTCAAGATTCGTTTTTCGATGAAATTCAGGATGGTCGATTTTCCTTGGTGATATATTTAAAATTATTATTTTTTTGCTTTGACGGTTTCCGAGTTCTCCATTGTCCATTTGCACCAAACGACAGTAAATCCTTAAATTGTCAGTGTGCACCACAATGCACGTAATTCATGAATAGCTTTATGTATTTTATTAATGTAGAATTTTTTGGACTGTAAAGTAAGGACGAGGTTTGAATCAAAAAATTTCAGGGTTAAATGATTCACAGTTGATAACTTTGAGCATAATTTCTACGTGATATAAGATCATCATCATCGTAATATCATCGGTAATGATGGTCTGCATCTCGTAGTAAAAATGCCTTTTGAAGGTCACTTTATACGTCAGTTTTAAGCCCATTAAATGTAAACCATGTGTTTTAAAACTGACCCATTGCGTACAAACAAAGTCATTGCACGCTGACACGCCACAAGCTGAACAAAAAGCGGTAGCGGCGGCGAATCCGCTCCTCCGTATCGTTTTTCTTAAAGATGTATATACAACTTTGTACGATACAAAACCCGCTCCCGCTGCCGCTTATATGTATCATTAATTACATATCCCGCCATACCATCGCTCACTCGACAAGGTTCATAGTCGCTTGCACTTGTATAATACTGTTTGGAACACGCGTTTTTACTGCGTTGAGGTTAGGCAACGCTTCAGCTTTTGGGTAAGGATAGAAGGTTCAGCTTTATTGGTATAGTATTTCTAGTTTGATAAACTGTTTAGCCTAACTTTAGTTAGATCTAATTATTTGCAAATGGTCCACCTGAATTTTTATAAAAATATATGATATACTAAGATACTAGAATATTTGCATTCAATTTTGAAAACGAGATATTCAACCAAATCTAAAAATGTCGATTTTTCAGTCTAAAAGTCCCTGGATACTCAATTTGAAAAAGGTAGGCTAGTGGTCTGAATTCCAATTTAAACTGTTATTTTAAAAAAAATGCCCATAAAAAATTAACTATAAGTATACTCATTTAATATGTAGCAAAAGGCTCAGGTTCAGCATGCGCGGTGATGCGTATTCTTCACGAAACAGTTTTACCCTTTTGGGGGTAATTACGATCAGATTTAGAACCAATGCCTTATAAAAGTGCAGTGTAATTCTTAAGTCGGGTTTGTGCCCCCGCACGAAACACAGTTTTACCCCTTTTGGAAGCGACGGCCAGATTCGAAACCAATGTTATAGTGTCTAACCTGTTGAAATTTACCACTGAAAATTGTATACTGTTATTTACCCTTCAGATCAGAATAAGTGCAGTGCGATTCATAACTTCACAAATGAGATTACAATACCTTACGAACGCGCCTTAAGAATCGTTAGACGCTTCTTTTATTTACCCGTCACGAGACAAGTATTACCCCTTTCGGGGTAATTGCGGCCAGGTTCGGAACCATTGTAGAGCGTAGTGTGGCGGTGTCTTTAGCGCGCTGTTCTTAGGTACTACGGGTACCGGCACGACGCGTCGCTCCGGGATGCGACTTCGCTGCGCACCGACCTCTCGGACAGGTAACTGGCGCCGGGGATCCCCCGTGCGTGGCGAGGGCCCCTTTTTGTCGTACCTCGTAAGTTCTAGCTCACTTAGTAATGTAAACTTCATTGATGGAAGTGCGTCAATCAACTTTTTAGTGTTGTTGTTCTGCCCCGTAACTCAGGAGACAACAGTGATACACTTTGTTAGAAAAATGTTTGCAATGCCATGAAGGGATTCCCTTAAAACTGTCCGATTCCTAACTTTTAGTGGTTTTGTACTCCATAAAAATCATACTTTTATTAAGTTACTCAGGAGACGTTATCATGGCAAAAAGCTACTCTGAAAAATTGATTGACCCCAAGTGTTACATTTTAATGAGACAATTTTTGTATCATAAAAACACACATACAATATTTTCCCGGTACTGCCCTTTATTTATAAAGTTGGGACTTACGAGGATAACACAAAAGCTAGACGTTCAGAAAATATCTTGACATTTTACAACTGTATCTATATTGGGGCTTTAAAGCTTGGAGCACTGTACGCTTAGTCGATTATTTCGCTACACGGCTGTTTTTTTAACTGTACGGTGTATGCCGCACGCTGATTGCTTGTAAATAATCGTTCTATTGTGTAACCGCCTATGATTGGCTCGTTCGAACGTTCCTACCAATGAGAAACGCGAATGTCGCGGCAGTACCGTACAGTTGGAAATCGTACACCGCTTGCCTGCTTATGTCATCCGAGTCATTTGGTTTTGCCATCTTTCGGGGACAAAAATTACGTCACGCCATTCTTTATTTTTAAACATCCGCCCCGCTCTTGATATTACTTTTTAATATGAAATTCCAGCCAGTTCTAAATGCGTGACGTTAATTTAGGAAAGTATCGTTCTTTTCTTTTACTGGCATGATTTTTAAAATCGGAATTTAAACGTAATTTTTATTTTATACATTTAATTTTTAAACTAGGTATAAATAGAATTGTTTTTGCTCTCCCGCCTTCGGACTATCTCTGTTATTGGTATCTGTATTCTCCCTCTTATATTCTTTTTGTCCTGCTCGAAGTAAATGGGGTATTTCTTTGCCTCTTTGGTCCTCGTTTGTTCTTGTAACGCTGAGAACTTTAAGATGTAGTTCTAAGGAGCATGTTGACTTTGCTCATCTCTGGTGAAACGCAGCCCAACACTGCTGGTACTACTATTCTATGGTTTTATGTTTAAAAATGTCTCAAACACTTAATTCAACCACATGATTCCTTAGTACACCTTCTTAAAAAGGGTGTCTGTGACCATGGGACTTTAAGTCCAAGTTTCCGTACTACTCGCATAGCTGAGCCAGTTTTTCTCTGCAATTTTTTTAAAAATATTACCATTATTAATACACTTCAACACATGCAATACAAAACGGCGCATGGAGAAATGTTTATCGTAGTCGTAGAGATGTCAAATAAATGTAAAAAAAAATAAGAGCTAGCGATAACATCTAACATCGCCATGTCTGATTTTCCGATTAAACTTTGATGATCAATAAATGATGTAAATATTTAATTAAAGTTTTGCAAATAGAATCGAACCTTTTTAAATATCCGTGGTGAGAGACACCTTGTAGTTTTTCAGCGTTTGGCATGTGTGATTGTTATAAACGCAAGTAATGTACGCATTGTTTTGACGCAGAGAGCTGAATACGGACGCTTCGCTGAATCTGCACCTGGAGGAGTCGACGGTGCGTTCCGAACGCATGACCCCGTTCAAGTTCTCCACAGCACACATCAAGGTATTTATCTAGATCACTATCAGAACAAACAAGTTGGAATATCGCTAGGGTCTTACTATTGGGTACGTTCCACTAAACGTCCGCAACAATTGTAATGCCCTCTATGTCATTCGACCTATAACATTCGCCAGTAACGCTCGCGACCTTTTTACGTTGGAGGAACGGCATTGCAGTAGTCGAGGGCATTGCGGACGTTTCGTGGAACGTAGCCGTTGTCAGCTCCGTTTGTCAATCATAAAAGTGATAGAAATGTTGAATAGACCTCACTATACTTTACCGTTTATAGGACTACAGTGACCTTTTTTTTAGTGAGTTACAAGTACATAGTATCAATGTCTGATATAAAAAAAAAGTTTTGTGTCGCATCGTGCAGTCACCAGCATTAATATCTGCCACAGTGGAACGTGCAAAAATATCTGACACGTCCTTCCAACCCTAGAAATAGAGTATTTTCAGTTATTTATGCACGCTTGTTGTGTCAGATATTGGTGCTGGTGACTGTACGTCGTCCGTCATGTCGAAAGAGGTTTCATTCCCAGCCTACATATTATGTCCCACTTAGGGCTTTTGTGTTGTGGGGTCAATCAACTATTTAGTGTATGTTATTCTTTCCCGTAACTCAGGAGACATCAGTGATACATTTGGTTAAAAAAATGTTTGCAATCTATTATCATGCTTAGGAAATGAGCCATAAAGGTAAATAAAGGAATCCATACTAATATAATAAATGCGAAAGTGTGTTTGTAACTTTGTGTTTATCCGTCTTTCACGCCGTAATGGAGCGACGGATCGTTGTAATTTTTGGCATAAAGAATAGAGAATAATAGAGATAGTTTATGGTCCCGAGAGTGACATAGGCTACTTTTTATCCCGGAAAAATGCACAGTTCCCGAGGGAACAGCGCGCGATAACCGAACACCACGCGGACGGAGCCGCGGGCAAAAGCTAGTAAATAAATAAAATCAATACTTTTAATAGGTGACCCAGGAGACGTTACCATGGCAACAATCTACACTAAAAGGTGGATTGACCCTGTGAAGTGTATTTTCTTTCTCTCTTTCTCTTAAACTAGTTTTCTGTCCGTGCAGGGCAGCATATCGTCGCGGCACGTGGTCGTGGTGCGGCCGTCGTACCCGGTGGACGGCCTGCCGGCGACCGTGCAGATCCTGTCGCTCGCGGCCGCCGTGTCCGGCCAGCCGGACGCGCACGAGCTGGCCTCCTACCCCGGCCCTCTGGTCAAAGGTAACGGCTCAGTACCAAATCGTCAATGAATCAAAATGACCACAGTTCAGATGGTCTAAAAAGCACATGCTACTGCCCTTCCGGTGCATTAGAACCTTTACAGGTGGTAGGACCTTGTGCAAGGTCCACCCGGATTGCTACCACCATCTTGCTCGCTAATCCTGCCGTAAAGCAGCAGTGCTTGCACTGTTGTGTTTCGGCGCGGAGAGTAAGACAGCCGGTGAAATTACTGGCTCTTGAGGTATTCCAACTTAGGCCTCTAGGTTAGCAACGCATCTGCAGTACCCCTGGTGTTGCAGATGTTTATGGGCGGTGGTGATCGCTTACCACCAGGAGACCCACTTGCTCGTTTGCCTTCCAGTCGCATAAAAAAAAAATTTGAACCTAAGCTCAAATTACCCTATTGTACGGTACAACCTAATGTCAAAAACACATATTGCCGTATAAACATAAATTCAAAATAATCTAACGTCTAAATACCTGAGTCCCTTAAAACCTTACAACCAAAATGACCTAATCTTAAATATCTACTTCTCCCGTGATCGCCTAATGTCATAAAGGTTGAAGCTCAAACAAACTAATCCCATAATACACTATTCATAAAATACTGCAATGATCTGTCGTCACAATGCAGCACGAGTACAAACCGTAAACAGTTTTTGACATTTAAGAAAAATGTTTTTTAAAATGTCCGTATGGTGCCGTAATGTCATATTATTTCGGCGACAATCTATAGAAAGAACTGACGTTGTCATGGCGGTTTGTTAACGGTTTGTGTTAGTGTCGTCCTCTGCCCAGAGTTTAGCGTAATATTCCCAATTCTGTAAATTATGTCCATAGTGTGAAGATACCTAATTCCGTCAAAAACTGTTCATGTCTAGCAAAATATTGTTCCTATAAGTATTGGTATGATCTCATTCGATTCAGCGCAAAAAATTACATAGAAAATGCCACCTCACTCGCCTAGGTTATAAAATTGCATTTTTTTAACGTTGTGCCCTGACCAATCTGGCCGTCCCCTCTGGGATAAGATGCCTAAATTTGGGTAGGACTCGGCAGATCCTCATTTCTAGTTTCAAGATAAAGTTATAATACTGTCGTATTTAGTCTTACTTTACCTGTAGTAAGTGTGCACGCTTTTTGAGGGTTTTCTAAAAGTTGTAACATAGATGGTGTTACTATTGGGTGCGTTCCACTAAACGTCCGCAACGACTGTAACGCCCTCTGTACCGTTTGTGGCAGGCGTGACGCACAAGAAGACCGTGATCGAGTACTGCGCGGCGCGCGTGCGCGGCGGCGGCGGCCGCGGCGACCCCGTCGGCTACGCGCTGGTCTGGGAGCTGCTGTCGCTGCTGCTGCGGCAAAACGGGGTAAGACATCTAGACGTAACAATAAAAATCACTCGCACTTCTCATGCTCGCAAAGTTCGTGTTTATGCTGGATCTAGGCGACATAAAATGACTTTTTATTGACAGCCACGAACGAAACAGTTTCTACATATTTTTTAATAATTTTTAATTTTAATTTATTTTATAAAAAAACAGTTAAAATAAAACAATACAAGTAAAAAATATATATTTATACAGAAATGCATGACAAATAAAAGGTGCATAGTAAGTGAAAAATTGTTTCCACTGTTGCTTTTTCATTTCCTCGCAATCGAAGTGAAAAGCAGAGTGTAAAACTCGAGCATTAAACCCATTTTCCCCTCGACTTGTGTATCCACCCTCGCCGTACCGGCTCGGGTAGTTATATGAACGTCTTGGGTAAAACGGCTCTTACGCCTGTCGCTCCGTAGGTGGTGGTCGGCACTGATATAGCAGAGCTGCTGATGAAGAACAAACGGGACTTCGAGTTGAGTCCCAGCGCCAAGTCCACGCCTAACGGTGAGATCATTTGTGTTTTTTTTTTTTATTAAAACTGACGTTGATTGACCCCTATCTCACCTGATGTTAAGTTCTTATATCGAATGGTGTATCTGGCTCTCTAGACTTGTACCACTTAAAACCTGCTGCAGTGACCAACCGTATAGCATCCAATTTCTTTGCTCCTAGTCCCGTGGCTCATTCGTCTCTTCGATTTTATTTCTAATTTTTTCTCTTTTATTACCCGACTGCAAGGAGAGGTATTGTTTTTCCATTTTTTTTTATTTCGTGTTGCATTTGTTCTCCATTTTGTTTGTGTCCGTTCGTATCTAATGACTTTAAACGACCAATTCTTGTATAATCAGAATCTCGGAATCGGCTCCAACGATTTCGATGAAATTTGGTTTGTGAGGGTTTTCGGGGATGACAAATCGATCTAGCTTGGTCTTATCTCTGGGAAAACGTTTGCTATCGAGTTTTAGCCCGAACAAAACTCGGTCGCCCAGGCACTCTTCGTATTGTACGTGAACACCTTTAAATGGCTTTATTGTTACTTTTTTTTGTAATCCACCTGTAATACTTCATTAAAAACTGGTGGTTTACCGAATAAAATAAAAAATAAGGTTGTTTGCAAGCTGACGCTTTGTTCGACTCCTACTAATCCTCTTGCTCGTTTGCCTTCCAGTCGAATAATATTTTTTTTTATTATAAATGAGAAAATTTGTATGTGTGTTTGTTTGTTACTCCTTCACGCTGAAACGGCTAGACTGTAGATAGCTGGACATCTGGAATAACACATAGGCTACTATTTATCCCGATATTCCCACGGGATAAGGATAAAATCTCGAAATAACAACCGCTGAGCTTAAAATCATGAAATTTGGTATGTCAGTAGCTACACGTATGGAATAACACAAGCCCCGGTATTCCCACGGAATAGCGATAAAATCTCGAAATTTCAACCGCTAGGTTTAGTCTTGAAATTGCGGACAGTTGCTCCTAACACAACCTAAATGAAGACCACGATATACATTTTGGGAATTCCCAGGGGAATATTCTAAAATCTCGGAATTTCAACTGTACCAAATCGAATAGTTTACGTGTGCGAAACCGAGGGTACACTAGTAAAAAATTTGGTTGTTTTCACGCTGACGCTTTGTTGGAATAATGCAATGACATTTAAACCAGGACGCACATTGCCGAACAAAATCCCCTTCAAAGAATGTCAGAACTATTGATTTGTTTGCGTGACAAATAAAATCATCTCACACAAAATAATTAAAATAATACGAGACGAAATTTGAACCTAGTCGTTACTCTATTACGGGCGAATTTCGCTAGCGGCAAAACTCCACAACGCTTGACACTTGACAACAACGTACTGAGAAAAAAGAAGGCCACTTTTACCAAAGTGGCAGGCGAGCATTCTACCAACCTATCTACCTACTATCGACCTACCGATCGACCTATCGACCTAACCTATCCCGGTGATCTGAACCAGTGATTTTAGGCCAGTGATTACCAAAGTGGCGCTCATTTGGCTCGGACATATTTGGGCGCGCGATTGTGAATCTACAGGTATAATTCATCAAAGGAATAATGTGTGTTTGTCTGTCTAGCGGACGGGCGCGGCTCCAGCGTGTCCGAAGAAGAAGCGGGCGCCTCCCACGCCTCGGATCTGACGCGTAAGTACAACACGACAGCCACCTTGACGACCGGATGGCCAAGTCGTTAGAGAACCTTACTAGGAAGCTTGAGGTCCCGGGTTCAATTCCCACAGCTGGGGCAGATATTTGTGTAATATGTACTATGATTGGTTTTTTGGAATCTTCTTGTATTTTTTATTTCAATTCCAAATTTTTACTTTTACGGTCATCCCGTGAAACCTAAATTGAAAATACAAACCGAAACATAGATGCACAGAAAAATGGTTATGGTGCTTTATGGTTTTTCTGTGCATCTATGTTTCGGTTTGTATTTTTAATATGTACTAGTTTATGCCCGCGTCTTCGACTTCGTCGGCGTGGATCTAGGTTATCGCGTGGTGGCGTCCTCTATTGGAATAAAAAGTATCCTATGTTGATCCTTAGGGTTCAAACTATCTCTATTATCAAATTTCATCAAAATCAGTTCAGTGGTTTCGACGTGAAAGTGTAACAGACAGATAGACAGACGAAATTACTTTCGCATTTATAATTACTAGCTTAAGCCCGCGACTTTGTCTGTGCGGATCTAAGTTATCGCGCGGTAGCGCCCTCTAACGGAATAAAAAGTATCCTATGTTGATCCTTGGGGTTCAAACTACCTATATTATTATTTATTTATTATATATCAAATTTCATCAAAATCAGTCAGACAGACAGACAGAGTTATTTTCGCATTTAGAATATTAGTAATGATTAATCGACTTGATATCTCCACGCATTCTTGGGAAAAAGAGTCAAAATGACGCTAGTGATAAGCTCAGTTTAGTAGTGTCAAAATGTATGGAACTGTCAAGCTTAAGGCAGGTTTAACTACTAAATCTAGATTTATTTTTTCCTGCAAGGCGACCTAGATGTAAAGCATAGCGATTTTATTAAATTTCAACTGTACGAAGCGAATTTTATAAGTATACAAAAATATTCATGATAAAATGTTTCACCGAGACATTCTATAGACTTCAATGTGTAAGTTTGTTGAAATGAAAACACGTGGAACTTAACATGACATTAAAATATGTCCAAGTTGGGTATTTGTCTGTCTATATACCAGTCTGCCCCATCGTTATTTGATTCGCAATATTTTCGTAACTGCTTAATAATGTCGTTATTTGAAATAAAGCATCGTCACTACTTTGAAAAAATCACGTATCTAAATTCAATATGTCAACAAAATTGAACCTTGACTTAATGTGTATAAAGTTCACTCAGAAAAATTATCTGTTTTGAGCTACGATTTTTTTTTAAAGTAGTGACGATATTATTATGTGTTGTAGCATTGCAGTTTCTGATACGTTTATTATTTGTCTTGTGTGCAGCAAGGCGAAATTTCTAAAGAGTATTGTAACCTCGCCCTCGCGTATATTATGAAGTACGAATCCATCACGAGAGCGTGAGTGTGTGTAAAATGATTATAATCATGGACAGGGATATTTGGAAATTCCGATCCGCATTAGCGATCCCTTCAAATAGCGAACCTACTGTGTTAAAAATAAAGTCGTGTTAAATAGTTGAGATGTATAATATATAGATATAGTAAATCTGTTTTAATATATATATACCTCATTGAGTTTCTTGCCGGATTCTTCTCAACAGAGGTTCTTCCGAACCGGTGGTAGATTTTTTGACATTCATAAATGCTTGTTATAGCCTAAATTTAATAAAGATATTTTGACTTTGAGTTTGATAACCACTGATAAATGAACTAAAAAATTGTTTTGTGTACTTGCATGCATGCAAGTAAATCTTTCTCGCTCTGATCTTGAATTTCAAACCTTCTTGACTGTGTTATATAAACGTATTATGTGCAAGGTATGTGTTCAATAACATGCATTGTGAAGCTTTATTTTATAATTTACAATGAAATCAATATCAATAATATATATAGTCAAATAGCGTATTAAATGTATCGTTATACGTTGATTTGTCAAATTCCTTACATTGTTAGCAGTATTTAATTTGTATGAAAAAAGGAAAATTTAAAGACTCCATTATTTTTAAAAGTCGCTGAACTGATGTTGTTCAGACGAGAACGATCTATGTTTTAATTTTTTGCTCGTCAGGTCCACGCGGTACAAAATTCGATTTTTGAGATATAAGTTTTTTTTTAATATCATTTACCAATTGTGCCGAATAATGAGCTTCTCTAAAATCAAGGTACGCAGAACCAAACCCGAATTTCAATCATAAAATTCCGAGAGCCATTCTAACATTTGAAAACTTTCCGCAACTTGCACGTCTGTGATTCCAAGGCGCGTGTTTTGCCAGTTGTGTTGAGACCGTTGACGTTTGTTGTAGCTCCCGAAGAGCGGAGCTGTATCGACGAGAAGACGGCGATAGATCAGCTGCGGGAATACCTCACCTACGGGAACCGGCAGGAAGCGATCGGTGAGTCCTCACGTGGCATCGGTTAACCAATTTATAGGGAATATTACTGCAACTTTCTCACGTCAGAATGCGGCACTAGCACAAACTGTAAACAGTTTGAATGAAATGGAAAAAAAATCGAGACACAAAATACAAAATGAAAAAGGCAAAAGTAAAACTATGTTCCCGAAATGGTTCCGCCTAAGCTTAAATGCAAAAAGGTAGAGGCGATTTACCGACCACATGCCTTATTACTTTTGTAATACGTCACAGTATCCATGTTTATTGTTGAAAATAGGACTACCTTTAAATTATACTTTATCAGGTATTTATTCGATAGCTGCTTTTGATTATGTGGTAGTATGCTCCAATAAATGGGGCCTTATCCGTTGTCTAGTGCCCATAGTACAAGCTTTGCTTAGTTTGGGACTAGGTCAATTGGTGTCAAGTGTCCTACGATATTTATTTATTTATGGGTCAAGTTCGTTAAGTTCAGTTTTGTTGTCGCAGAGTGGGCGATGTCGCACAAGCTGTGGGGGCACGCGTTCCAGCTGGCGGCGTACGGGGACCGGCGCGCGCGCGCGGCCGTGGCGGCGCGCTTCCTCGCGGCCGTGCCGCGCGCCGACCCGCTGCATTCGCTGTACCACGCGCTGGCGGGCCGGCAGCCGCCCGTCGCCACGGTGAGCGAGCGTAGCCACGGGCGGAGGGGAGGTGGGGTGTAGCCGCAGGGGAGGCGTGTGGCAGAGTGTAGCCACGGGGGAAGTGTGTGGCAAAGTGTAGCCACAGGGGAGACGTGTGGCAGAGTGTGGTCGCGGGGGAGGTGTGTGGGAGAGCGTGCGTAGACGTGTAGTGGAGAGAACGTAGCCACAGGGGAGACGTGTGGCAGAGTGTGGTCGCGGGGGAGGTGTGTGGGAGAGCGAGCATAGGCGTGTAGTGGAGAGAAAGTAGCCACAGGGGAGACGTGTGGCAGAGTGTGGTCGCGGGGGAGGTGTGTGGGAGAGCGAGCATAGACGTGTAGTGGAGAGAACGTAGCCACAGGGAAGACGTGTGGCAGAGTGTGGTCGCGGGGGAGGTGTGTGGCAAAGTGTAGCCACAGGGGAGGTGTGTCGGAGAGCGAGCGTAGACGTGTAGTGGAGAGAAAGTAGCCACAAGGAAGGCGTATGGCAGAGAGTGTAGTCACAGGGGAGACATGTGGCAGAGTGTAGTCGCGGGGGAGGTGTGCGGCAAAGTGTAGCCACAGGGGAGGTGTGTGGGAGAGCGAGCATAGGCGTGTAGTGGAGAGAAAGTAGCCACAGGGGAGACGTGTGGCAGAGTGTGGTCGCGGGGGAGATGTGTGGGAGAGCGAGCATAGACGTGTAGTGGAGAGAACGTAGCCACAGGGGAGGCAGGTGGCAGAGTGTAGTCGCGGGGGAGGTGTGTGGGAGAGCGAGCATAGACGTGTAGTGGAGAGAACGTAGCCACAGGGAAGACGTGTGGCAGAGAGTGGTCGCGGGGGAGGTGTGTGGCAAAGTGTAGCCACAGGGGAGGTGTGTCGGAGAGCGAGCGTAGACGTGTAGTGGAGAGAAAGTAGCCACAAGGAAGGCGTATGGCAGAGAGTGTAGTCACAGGGGAGACATGTGGCAGAGTGTAGTCGCGGGGGAGGTGTGCGGCAAAGTGTAGCCACAGGGGAGGTGTGTGGGAGAACGAGCATAGACGTGTAGTGGAGGGAAAGTAGCCACAGGGGAGACGTGTGGCAGAGTGTAGTCGCGGGGGAGGTGTGTAGGAGAACAAGCGTAGACGTGCAGTGGAGAGAAAGTAGCCACAGGGGAGACATGTGGCAGAGTGTAGCCACAGGGGAGGTGTGTGAAAGAACGAGCTTAGACTTGTGGTGGAGTGAGCGTAGCCCCAAAGGATGCGTATGGCAGAGAGTGTAGCCACAGGGGAAACGTGTGGGTGAGCGAGCTTAGACGTGTAGTGGAGTGAACGTAGCCACTGGGAAGGCGTATGGCAGAGTGTAGCCACAGGGGAGACGTGTGGCAGAGAGTGTAACCACCGAGGAGGCATGTGGCGGAGTGAGTGTAGCCACGGTAACGGTTGTGGTAGAGTAAGTGTAGCCACAATGGAGGCGTGTGACAAAGCGAGCGTAGCCACAATAGAGGCCTGTGGCAAAGTAAACTATGACATGGCTGCAGCGTGTAGTAGAGTGAACTACATACATATTTATGTAGCAAAGTAAACACAGTGTAGGCATGTGACAGAATTAACTGTCTGTCTGTGTTCCCTGACCGCTATATTCTAGCCTAGGTATATACGACGAGTCACCGAAGCTTGCTAATGAATGCATGTTTCCTGTTATCGTTTGATAAAACAGTGTTGTTGTCTCCGTCAGTGCGCGGCGGACGAGCGGTGGGGCGACTGGCGCGCCCACGCCGCCATAATACTCTCCAACGCGTCCAGCAAGCCGGAGAACGAGACTCGCACGCTCACGCAGCTCGGTGAGTGCGCTGACCATGGCTGCGCGTGATTGATTGTGGGTTTCTACGAGCGTTACAATCGCTGTTAGTCTTTTGTCGTTTATACTGAAGAAAATGAGTCAGGTAGAATGGAAGGATTTTATAAAACGATATGGGTTTTTTTTATTCCACTGGAAGGCAAACGAGCAGGTCTCCTGGTGGTAAAAGATCACCACCGCCCATAAACATTGCGTTGCCAACCTAGAGGATGGGAGATGAGAATGATTGATTGATTGAGATGGAATACCTCAAGTGCCAGTAATTTCACCGACTGCTGCTTCACCGTGAAGCACCGTGAAGCCTTCACGGCTGGATTAATGAGCAAGATGGTGGTAGCAATCCGGGCGGACCTTGCACAAGGTCCTACCTGCAAAATGGTGTGCATTGCGTGCGGTACAAGGACGTAGTTATGCAACCAGGAACCAACCCACACCTCCCCCCAAAATTGTAATTAGTATGCAACAAGATACTAAAATGCACTCTATCGAGTTGATAGAAGGTGCATTTTAGTAACTTTTTGCATACTTATCTAGACTTTATCGGGCGGTGTAGGTTGGTTCCTTTTTGCATCACTACGTCCAATTACAATTTTTTTTGCTTATGGTATATCTCATTTCTTCAATATATGTGTCAAGAGACTGGTAGCGGTTGAAACGCTTGTAGAACTAACATTATCCAAGGTGTTAAATTAAATGACTGAAAACCTGAGACACCCTAAAACTTTAACACCTCTCATTTAGAAAAGTAATTTTTGCTCCCTGACGAGAGGGATCAAAGTGTAACTTTTCTGTTGAAGGCTTTTCTAAGTGTTTTTTTTACAAATGCAATTTTTCAAATTGCAATTGATAATTGTAAAACCACGCTATTTTTTATGCTGGTTGCTGGTTGAACTGATGCCATAGAGAGGCTGTAACCATATCTTAAAGGGCTGTTTCACCATCCATTGTTTAATGTTAACTGACGGTTAAATCTGATGCCTGATTTGTTTTGTTCGAATAGACGAAAATGGCATCACATTTAACAGTCTGTTAATATATTGTATATTGTATTGTAACTCTTTATTGTACATATAAAACATATGAAATTTAAAATTTAGAAGAGAAAGACATGTACAAAGGCGAACTAATCCCTTAAAGGGATCTCTTCCAGTTAACCTTTGAACGATTGAAAGGACAACAGAAACAAGAGTAGACACTACAATGGAATGATAAAAGGACCGAAAATTTTAAATTAACCTAAACAGTACATCAAAAATAAATAAATAAATACCTACACATACTTATATGAGTACACACTAATACACAACAATAAATAAACAATAAACTAATACATATCAATATCAATAGACTACATACAAACTACATGTAAATAAACCTACCTACGCATACACAAAAAAAAACACATGACAACTATTTTAAAGGGAACTATTTTAATACTGATCAATGGATGGCATAACAGCCCCTAAAAGTAGATTGTCCGGTATATCGTCCGCTTCTGGTGGCAGGCGACTCCCTGCTGTCCCGCGGGCTGCTCTACTCGGCGCAGTTCTGCTACCTGGCGGGGCGCGTGCCGTTCGCGCGGCACCCGTTGGCGCCGCTGGCGCCGCCGCCGGCCGCCGCGACCGCGCCGCCGCGCCTCGCGCTGCTCCTGGCCGACTCGCGCGCCGACTCGCTCCGGGACCTCGCCACCAACGAGGCGATATTCGCCACGGAGATTTACGAGTACGCGCTGTCGCTCAGCCAGGACTATTCTATCAACGAGCTGCAGGTCAGTTATAACCGACGACCGGACCGGATGGCCGAGTGGTTAGAGAACCTGACTGCGAAGCCTGAGGTCCCGGGTGTACTAAATCCATCTTATTTTGTCATAAAGGCACGCTAATTTACCCGATATTTCAGGAAATATCTTAAATTGAAAATAAGTTGGTGTTGCCCATAATGACGATCGTTGAGAAAAATGATGTAAATTGCAGAATATAATGACGCAGTGTTGCCGACAGTGACGATTATTTGATAAAACCTTAAATAATATGCAAAATATATATTTAGACGACCAGATGGCCTAGTGGTTAGAGACCCTGACTACGAAGCCTGAGGTCCCGGGTTCGAATCTCGGCCGGGGCAAATATTTGTATGATGAATACGAATGTTTGTTCTCGGGTCTTGGATGTTTAATATGTATTTAAGTATGTATTTATCTATATAAGTATGTTTATCCGTTGCTTAGTACTCATAACACAAGCTTTGCTAAGCTTACTTTGGGGCTAGGTCAATTGGTGTGAATTGTCCCGTGATATTTATATTTATAACACTAAGGGGCTGTTTCACCACCCATTGGTTACGGACAAATGTGATGCCATCTCTGTCTATTCGAACAAAACGAACAGAGACGGCATCACATTAATGTGCCAGATAAATTTAAACGCGAGCCCATGTCTCCTGCGAAATAAAAGTCATTTTATTTCAATGTTAGTTTTATTATTCGGAACGTCCGGGTTCGATTCTCGAGTTGAGTACAAGTATTTTGTTTGCATTGTATGAATGCAGTCTTTCTTGTTACTAAAATTGATGACGCGGTTTCTAAGAACAGATCTTCGTATGTCTTATAGTTTTAGACTTTCCCATACTGACCGATTTAAATGAGACATATTCTACTAACCATTACTACTATTATAAATAGTGCCACCATAGTTAAGGTTAAGGATAGTTGTATGCCAGGATCTTACTCATAGCAAGTGGAAGGATGTAGTAAAGTTCTGCATACAGTCACTCCGTGCGACACTTTATTAGCACGCCGTGACGTTTGAATCCGGTAGTCGCGGTAGCTTCAAAATTCACGTGCGACATTACAGTCATCAAATTTTACAACGAGCTTTGCGGTGAAGGAAAATATGGTGAGGAAACCTGCGGAGGGATTCGATGGTGTCTGTGAAGTTTCGACATTTAGTTACTGGTAACTACGGCCCAAGCCCTCTCAGTGTGAGAGGAAGCCTGTGTGGGACGTATATAGAACGAGACGTGACGGTGTGTGGTAACGTAACGTAACGTTTAAGTGAAGTGGTGATTTATAGGGAATTTTCATTGGACAATAGCACTGTTCCGGCCATTGTATGCAATTGATTTTATGATTAAACCCCGCCTGCTGCGATGTGTAGTCGAGGAAACTGAATCATGTGCCAGGGTGGAACTTTTTCATAGCCAATTTCTCTATGATTTCACAAAGGTTCCACCCTGCCCTGGTACGTGATGCAATTAACTTGACTGTATGTTTGTCTTAAAACGTTTTGAATACGCCACCACCACTTGTATTTTCTGTAGTAAAGAGTTATTGTATTGTAATACCTAACTTATTTAAAATTATGAGAAAAATATAAGGTGTCAGTGCGAAAAAAATTTAGACAAACGATGATTCGGACAAAAATTACGCTATGAATAGTGAAGACGTGGTGGCCTAGCAAGCCGTGGTGGCCTAGTGGTTTGACCTATCGCCTCTCAAGCAGAGGGTCCTGGGTTCAAATCCCGGCTCGCACCTCTGAGTTTTTCGAAATTCATGTGCGCAATTTACCACGAGCTTTACGGTGAAGGAAAACATCGTGAGGAAACCTGCACAAACCTGCGAAGCAATTCAATGGTGCGTGTGAAGTTCCCAATCCGCACTGGGCCCGCGTGGGAACTATGGCCCAAGCCCTCTCATTTCCGAGAGGAGGCCTGTGCTCACCAGTGGGACGTATATTGGCTGAGATGGTAGTGAAGAGTATGCGAACCTTGGCGCTCCCGTGGTATCTTCTTAAACGTGTCGTACCCCCCAGGTGTACAAGTTCGTGCTGGCGTGCCGGCTCGTGGACGCGGGCCAGTACGAGCGCGCGCTGGCGTACGCGGAGGCGGTCGCGCGGGCCGTGACGCGCGCGCCGCGCGACCACCCCGCGCGGCTCGTCGCGCAGGTCGCCGCGCTCGCCGACAGGTTAGAACCACCCCCTGTTCTCGAACAAACTCCCTATCGTATAAACACCCTTATTCATAAAACTTAACAAGCCTATGTTAACTAACAAATCGCGGTGTAAAAGCCAGATGAACGTAACATCGTTTATCCAAATTGTGCAGGAGAGCCAAAAAACTGCGAAATTTTACCACTTTCAACTTTACAAGCTTCTTGGCGAGTGAATATCCCACGGAAGAAAGAAAAAAAAATTCTGACATATTCACTCGCCAAGAAGCTTGTAAAGTTGAAAGTGGTAAAATTTCGCAGTTTTTTGGCTCTCCTGCACAATTTGGATAAACGATGTTACGTTCATCTGGCTTTTACACCGCGAAATGCTTTGTCCCTTTCTAACAAATACAAATGTCGAAGTGAAAGATAAGGACAAACGAATTTTAGCGGCATTTTAACTAAAATAGGTTTGATTGTCGTTTATGAATAAGGGGGTAAGTATTTACGTAAGCAGAATTTCAGTCATCCCCCCCCCCCCCCTCTTCGTCAGTGAAAATTGACAAGATTTCATTTTTTCAACACCTGTTACTACAGGAATCGAAAGAGTTTTGCCTCCTGAACATGGCAAAATATTTATTATAATTTATTTCTCCATATTTAAAAAATTCAAAAAATTTAAAAATGTATCTGAATTTGCCAATGCTACGACAGAATAGATATGTTTCCTTTGCCGTTTTCACCAGAAAAAGGAGCTGTCTTAATTTTGATAACATCTACTTCAGATTTACGCATGATTTACCTGTTTTTTTTTTTAATAGAGACTAGACAAAAGTAATGGATTTATTATATCGTAGTTTTGGAGTTAAGCCCTTTTAGAATATCTATATCATAAATAATAAATTAATTAATAATCGAAGCGAATTTAAAAAATACCAGCGTCTTTCTATTTCCAAGCAGAATACAGAAAACGAATCAAATTATAGTCTTAGAAATATGAAATCTTGTCAATTGGGATGATGACGCCATTAAAAAATAATTCGAAGGCACAACTCCAGTAAAAAAACGCTTTATTTTAGCCCTGAAAACCAGATAAATTTTCGATTTACTGTAAAATTAGATTTTTTATTGCTTTAAAACAAATAAATGGTTAGTTGATTGAGTTGCCGGATAGTGACATCATAATTCGCTATTGCCATTGAAACTCTATGGGAGGATTGTGTTTTGACAGCTCATAAAAAGTACGTCATTTGATTGATGGTGTCAACATCCCTATTAGTAAAACCCTAACCCCTCCCCCCTATGCTTACGTAAACATTGGTATATATATTTTAAATCTATTCAGATTTATTTATTGTTATTCATGTAAATTCGTCGCAAGTAGGGTAGCCATATTTGCTTGAATTAAAACCACAGATATAGATTACATTAGATAACGCAAACGCCTCAATCTGTATGGAAACCAACCGTGTCACTTTTTCATATCTACTGTGACGTCTCAAATTATACACACAAACAAAAACTAAAAAAGTACGTGAAATTTTTAATTATAATAAGAAATCAAAAAATAAATGAATTACAACAAGCAATAAGTAAAATATAACACTCCTTCGGGCATTTTGGTAAAAAAAAAGTCCCGTTGCCCAAGAAACAACAGTGATAGAGGTTTAAAAAAAACTGCAACTTACGTGCTTAACACGTAGTCCATAAAATAATGGACTAGTAACTAATACAAAAATGTACGCTCGATGAATTTTTACCACAGAAAACATGTAGAAACTCGTTCTTTTAAATAGTTATCCAGGGGCAAAACCATGGCAACGAGGTACAAGAAAAAGTTGATTAACCCTGGTACAAATCGTCACTACTTAAAAAAAAAAACTCGTAACTCAAAATCGGTAATTTTGAAAGAACCTTATGATTATTATTTCAAGGTTCAATTTCGTTGACATATTGATATTAGGTACGAGATTTTTTCAAAGTAGTGACGAAATCTTTCTTATGCCTCCTCTACATATCGACGGATACGTCGGCAGATTGTATCTGGGGATGCGTCCGCCGAGGTGTAGAGGGTGGTTTTTGCTTGTCTGTGGTAGGTATTTAACGTCGGCCGATGCATCTGCCACTCATCCGTTTGGTGTCGGTTTTTCGACACGGATCAAAGGGTGACAGCGCGAACGCAACGCGCTTGTCCACACGTCTGCCGATGTGTGGACGGATCGCAATTTATCCGAAGATATGGTTGCGGATCCATCTGCCGACGCATCCGTCGATATGTAGAGGAGGCATTAGTGTTTGTAACACAAGATGTTCTTTCAGGTTGAAATACCACGACCCGGCCTTGAACGAGGACCCCCCTCTGGTGGAGGACGGGGGCGACAGCGGGGAGCCCTCCCCGCGCCACCACCAGCAGTGGCTGGGCGACGTGGCGAGCGTCGCGCAGTCGCTCGCGGTAAGTACAAACCGGATAACATGAGAGAGAGAGAGAGAGAGAAAAATTTATTTATACATATTCGATACACATAAAAATACATTACATTGAAGGAAATTAAATTAAAAATAACATCGAACAGTATAAACATAGCCGCTACATGGATTTTGTACCGATTTAAAAAAAGGAGAAGGTTCTGTGTTCGACTGTATAGGTATCCCATACCTTTAAACAAGCAATCCATCCATACTTATATTATAAATACCAAAGTGTATTTGTTTGTATGTTTGTGTATATGTTTGTCCGTCTTTCACGGCGAAACGGAGTGACGGAAAGATAGTTTATGGGCCAGAGCACTTTGGCATAGGCTACTTTTTATCCCGGAAAAATGCACAGTTCCCGAGGAAACAGTGCGCGATAACCGAATTTCACGCGGGCGAAGCCGCGGGCAAAAGCTAGTTAGGGTAGTAATCTCGGAAACTGCTTCAACGATTTCGATGAAATAAGGTATGTATCTGAGGGTTTTCTAACCCCCGACGAAAAAAAGGGGATGTTATAAGTTTGACAGCTGTGTGTCTGCCTGTCTATGACATCGTAGCTCTTAAACGGGTGGACCGATTTGAATGCGGTTTCTTTATTTGAAATCAGGTTTTTTAAAATACTCATATGAAGAAAAAAAAAGTTTACCTAACGTATGTTTGATACGCGCAGGCGGAAGCGGAGGCGTCGCTGCACGCCACTCCGGCGCACGCCGCGCCCGCGCCTGAGTACTACCCGCCGCAGTACGGCTGGGGCGAGCCGCCCGCGCAGCCCGACTATACGGCGCTACAGGTACACATACATACATAAAGTCACGCCTCTCTCCTAACGGGGCAGGCGGAGACAGAGATGTGCGATGCTCTTGTTGTACAATCCATACTAATGTCATAAATGCGAAAGTAACTCTGTCTGTCTGTCTGTCTGTTACGCTTTCACGCCAAAACACATGAACCGATTTGGATGAAATTTGGTACAGAGATAGAATAGACCTTGGGAAAGGACATAGGCTATCTTTTATCGCGAAAGAGAGGCTTTAAGGGGTTAAAATAGGGGGGAGAGTTTATATGGTGGAAGTTCGTCGTTGTCGAAGATAAAACTATGAAACTTGGCATTTAGGCATTTAATATAGTATCCATATCCATAATAAATGTCAAAGTGTGTTTGTATGTTTGTCCGTCTTTCCGGAGAGCCACGAAATATCATACCGGAATACCACGCGGGCGAAGCCGCGGGCAAAAGCTAGTCTACTATAGTTAAACTACCTACAAGTATAATTTGTTAATTTTTATGAACTTGTCTTACACATCTTCGCACAGCACTTCTAGCGAGACGAGGTAAATGAAGCGTTTCTATTGGTTCATGAAGAACACGTTCCTAGCAACAAATCATCACACATCTCTGGTGGTAACGGAGCCTTAAGCCTTCAACGTAACTGTTCAGTACCCATTCGCAATCGCTTTCCCTTTCAAGGGTGGTTTTACAGTGACGCTTACGCCGGCGCGGTTGGTAAGCGTGGCCCCAAAACTATAAGGCTGACCAGGGATATAAAAAGCTGACTTCTACGTTTTATATTGCAACATTCTTTATACTTACTATACCGTACCTACCAATCATATTGACAACGGTGTCGGTGGTGTAATTCAAAGGAATATTTTCTAATCCCTCAGACTTTTTCTATGATAAATACTTTTTATACATCGTAAGTTATGTTCCGTCTAAGGCTATGAATAATTTTCGGCATTTTAACGCACAAAAACACATAATACCTCGCGCAGACAACGTTAAACTTTGACAGCAGTAGACAGATGACATTTGAATTTAGTGTTACCAGTGCAAGAAATTAGTTCTATTGGTTTTCCGCAATATGGCGAGGTTTTTTATAATTCTGATCAGCTTTTAAACGGTAACTATGTAACGATCCAAGAGGCAGCCGCGGCGTTAGCGTCACTGTAAAACCACCCTTAACAAGCGATCCCCCCATCAGCAACAACAGCCGCTCCAGTCGGCGTACCCCGAGCCCTACCAGCCGGAGGAGCCCTACTACCCTCAGCCCGAGGAGCCGCAGGAGCCCGAGTGGCGCAAGGACGACTACGCGGAGCCCTACTGGCCGCAGGAACAGTACCAGTATGAGGTAAGTACCGCTAGACTTGGATGACGCAATATGTTACTAGGGTTACTGACAGGTGTGACACTAGATGGCGCTGTACAGACATCTGCTACAGCGGAGCGTGCAAAAATGTTAGGGTCAATGAACTTTTATGTGCTTATATATTTCACACGGAAACACAAGCCGGAACATGGATGCACAGAAAAACCAGAAAAATAGACCAGCGCTGGGAATCGAACGCAGGTCCTCGTGTGTTGTTATTCTTTCTCGTAACTCAAGAGGAGATATCAGTTTCTTGTAAAAATGTTTTCAATTAGTAAATATTAGCCTGCTTAGGAGGTGAGCCATTAAGGTATTGCCCTAAAACTGTCACAACTCTTAACTTTTAGGAGCTGTTCACCATCCATTGATTAGTGTTGACTGACGGTTAAATGTGATGCCGTCTCTGTGTATTCGAACAAAACAAATAGAGACGGCATCACACTTAACCGTCAGCTAACACTAATCAATGGATGGCGAAACAGCCCCTTAGTGGATTAGTACCCCATAAAATCATACTTTGAATAAGTAACTCAGTGGTAGTTACCATGGCAACAAGCCACATTAAAATGTTGGTTGATCCATGTGACATGTCCTGCCGGCACTAGAAATAGAGTCGTATCAGATATTTATGCACGCTTTGCTGTGTCAGATATTAGTGCTGCAAGGCTACTCCGAAACTCGAAGTTCGTGTCGTGCGGTCCTTCTGACACTTATGCTATTTAATACGAGAGCGAGAGGGACCGCACGACACGAACTTCGAGTTGCGAGTTACGTACTAGCCCTGCTGGTAAATTTACCAGCGTCGCTTTCATCTGAGCATCTGGACATGAAACCACGTTTCGAAGCTCTCGCCCGCTTTTGGGAGGTTATTGGATCTCTCGTTCACGCTTAACAGCGACTTGCGAGCGAGCGAGTGAGCGAGATCTTCGAGCGCCCCAGAGCTCATGCTAGCGACGGAGACTAGCGGAGCGGAGAGACGTGTAGGGATCGAAAAATCCACACACATCTAATGATACAATACAATACAATACAATACAAATATTCTTTATTGCACACCATAAAGCAGTACAAGAAAAACCTTACAATACAAACACAGATTTAGGGTAGACAATAGGCGGGCAATAGGGTGATAATGATGCGGAGACGAAATATGGATTCAGCTAATATGATTGGTCGATTCCTACGTCTCCTCTCCGCTCCGCTCGTCTCCGCCTCGGTGGTGCCGCACCCTTTGTGGTGCAACCTAAGTCGTATACGAGGTGTCTTCAAATTATTACGGAATTATTTCAGCAGATGGTTAAGTTCGATTGTAAACCCCTGTTAACTTTTTTCTGGATTTATTCAATAAACTAGCCTATTGTGACGTAATTGCGACGAAAGTTCGGGGTCTAGGAGTATGCTTTGAATCAAACATTCAGAAGGAAACTTTTTACAGGGGTGTGCAGTCAATCCCTTTAACCTGGCCCCTTACTACGAAGTGTAGAATTCGAACTTCGTGTCTTGCCGTCCCGCTGGCGCTTATATTTAAACGAGAGTGAGAGGGAAGGTACGATAAGAACTTCGATATTCGAATTTCGTAGTAGCCCCTTAGGAGCCTTAATGTTTATTACAAGCAGCTCGTGGGCATTCACCATCTCTCTCTCTTTCCTACCCTTATCCTATACCATGTGACATGAAGAATCTATGAGGAAGTGATTTAGAGTGCATCAGACAATAATGGCTACTTGCTGGAAACGCATAAATCTCGAGTTAGCGTTAACTTCAGTTTAGTAGTGTCAAAATGTATGGAACTGTCAAGCTTAAGCCAGGTTTAACTGCTAAATCTAGATTTGTTTTTTCCTGCAAGACGGCCTAAGGCACCTGCTTAAATATTCTGAAATAATCGACAGATCATTCAATAATGTTTTTCCATCGTGTTTTGTCGGATAAATTCGTATTTATTTTGCTCTCTCAATTAGCTTCAGTAAACTTCAGCAAGCTAGTTGAGATAGCAAGATAAACAGAAACTTTTCCGACACAATACGAAGGAAAAACATTGTTCATTCTTATCTCAGTATCGGCGGCGCTTAAAGAAAATGTTCTCTCCACGCCGCTGGAGTACAGTCAATGTCATATTATTTTACTCACTTATTATGTCACTAAATCATATTATATATTACGCTGCCAGGAGGACAAGGTACCTAACTTTTTGTAGTTATAGTGTGTGGCGTTTTTGTTTATAAAGTTTTTCGTGTTTTATTAGACCTGAAACATTGCGGGATTATGTTAGTATATAAAACATTTATTACAGTCGATTGCTTTAGTCGATTCAGTTTTGTTTTTGACAGCGTATGCAGTCGAGATATACAGCCGTCAAGTCAAATGTACAAGGTATTAATTGAATAATTTAAAACCAGAAAGTGGTTTGTATAGGGTCGAGAGTAGAATCGATTTCTTATGCGTTTGGCATACTTGTCATGCACGAGCAATCAAGTCAGACTTAACAGTTACAAGACTCGACTGTAAAAACTGTTAAAAGTACTTAATTAAGTGTGTTTTTTTATTTACGATATAGTCTCTTTATATTTTTCGTCCTGCCATGTTTCTGGGCCCAGTTGCATAATGACGCCGACGAGACTAATTCTAGACGCAATGTTTGTTCGCTCAGAGTTGATAATACCAGGGGTTCTTAGCTGATTTTTTATGCGACCGGCTAATTATTGATCTCTCGTTGCTCGTACATAACCAATTTGACAACACTCGGTAGAATAAAAATAGTAATGTAGAGTACTTTTACATAACAATAATTATTAACTGTATAAAACAGAAGACAACACGCGAACACTCAAACGATAAAATAAAATCGCTCGTCCGCCCGGCGCGCGTTTGACAGCAACTGCCTGTCTCCTACCACGAAACTCGGTTCACGCGGTGTCAAGCGACGCCCGTC
The DNA here is from genome assembly GCA_037349165.1 of Choristoneura rosaceana. Lineage (NCBI taxonomy): Eukaryota > Metazoa > Arthropoda > Insecta > Lepidoptera > Tortricidae > Choristoneura > Choristoneura rosaceana. The sequence continues at coordinate 2,708,987 of JAZBNJ010000006.1, read as the reverse complement.
ATATTGTTTGCGATAGTTTAACGACAGTCGCTAGTTCGAGGCGTTATCATAATAACTCTTCAGCTCTCTGCGTACAGACTATGGTACGAATGGAACGCCGTTCATCCTATTGAAATAACTTTGTCTTAAAAATAAACAAAGTCTCACATTTATTATGCATTTATTATACTTTATTATGCAACTGGGCGTCGGTCGTAATTCAGTCAACACAATGTAGACTCAAGAAACGTCTACAGTTCTAGATTATATTTTGGATGCTTGGTGAACTGTTTTATACGTTTGGCATAACAATACGATTTGCTTGATTTCGTTCGATTGAATGTAGGAATTAACTTGGAGTCTTATTTATGCACCCGCCTAGATAAAAAGAACTGACAAACTCTTTTAATGACTAGTCTTTTGTTCGATTTTTTTCTCAAAGGGCACTAACCTTGGTTATTTGATAGTAATTTAAGCTTGATACCTCCACGCCTTCCCGAGATAAAGGGTCTTGACATACGGACAGACAGACGGACGATAAAGTGATCCTGTAAGTTTTATTTGTTATGCCAAACGATGAGTTTAGTTTTTAAACAATTCCGGTAACCCAGATGGGCTACTACGAAACTCGCAAATCGAAGTTCGTATCGCACCGTCCCTTTCACTCGCGTATTAAATGACATAAGCGTCAGCGGGACGGCAACATACGAAGTTCGAGTTTTGCACTTCGTGGTATAGGGCCTGGTGATTAATCCGTTCCCGCCTGTATTAATCACACAATATCTGATCTGTAAAAAACATTAAACCCACACTCCACATTTGTCGAAAATAAGAAGTTTTTAAAAGTAAATCGGCTAAATAATGTTTTTTGAAGAGATGCAGAATATTTTTTTACCGGCCTGATCTTAAACAATTAGGAACGAGAGCCCTATTATTATAGCACAGTCTAATGATTTTTTAAGGCTGATGGCAGGCTGATCATTGATACCTTTATACTTTAAGAAAAAAAAAGCAAGACGTCAACTGACACTTGTCAATCTTGTCATCTGAAAACTACGAATAACACGACGCTGGCACAAATATTTTGGATACCGGTCGTCATATATAGGGAATGTAAATTCCCTGTTAAGAAGAAGAAAACAGTAATTCCAACCGTTTCATTTGTCGGGGATAAGATTGACAAGTGACAGTTGACATCTTGGTCCAAGATTCTGAAGTTTACTTAGATACGGCCTTACCATGCTTTGACCGCGCCGTAATCTGTCAACTCTGAATTGAATGAGCTTACTTACGAATTTCGAATCACTATAGAGAAAGTAGTGTTGTCGATTTCCGTAAGACAGAAAGAGATGGCACTACTTTCTCAGTACCGCGGCGTGATGTCTATGTTACTACACTTTTTCACTGTGAAGGCATATCTATACTTCTAAATCTTTGATCATGGCCAAAAAAAAATGCCGTTCCTTGCTAATACCTTAAGTTAACTTTGAAAACCGGGACTATAGAAAAAAAAAACTGCACCTCTTTAATAAACTTACGTTAAAGGTACTTGATTAGTCTATACTTCGTTTTTTTAGCATAAGAACAGGGTAAACAATCTTGACGAGTCTTTTTATTGAAAAACGTTCTATAAAATACAGTAACTCTTACTAGTATTACTTATGATACCAATAGCATGTAAATGATGATAAGTTCTTGCTAATTGTTACAAATTCGCTGTGACTTATTTTTCAAAAGTGTTTTTCAATAAAAAGTCACGTCAAGATCGCTTACCTTCTTTCTAATGCTAAAAAAACTAAGTATAGAAATGCAGCGTTAACAGTCGGAGACGTAGGCTACATATAAAGGATAGATCCGTTATTTTATTACACTGTCTCACGTTAAATGCAAGTGATCCAGACATTTTTAAAATTCCTACGAATCTACTACACTCAAATGAATAGGGCAAATGATACCATAAAACAATAATTGCAGGATGCGACTAGAGAAAAAAAAACACTATTTCAGCCCTGAAATACAGATTATTTCTCAACTAACTGCAAAATTCGATTTTTAGTTGCTTTCAAAAGAATATTTAGTCAATTGTGTTGGCGAATAAATGACGTCATAATATCTAATATACAGGATGGCACATTTAGATCGGTCTGTATGGGAAAGTCAGAAACTATAAGGCATACGAAGATCTGTTCTTGTAATCGATTTTAGTAAGAAGAAAGCTTCATTCATACATACATACATAAAATCACGCCTCTTTCCCAGCGGGGTAAACAGAGACTACATCCTTCCACTTGCTACGATTCTGGCATACAACTCTCGCTTCCTCTACGTTCATCAATCTTTTCATTCATACATTAAAAAAAAAAACTTGTAATCAGTCTGGGAATTGAAACTGGACGTTTTAAAAAAAACATTATTGAAGAATATGAAACACAATACATTTTATTCATTTTTGGTACCGTGTTTTTATAGTAACATTGCGTATGACCTACACTACTGATATCGAAATAGAAAGACCTAATGTATAATGTATCTATGTTTTATTTTTCAAAACGACCGGGTTCGATTGTGTGTATTGTATGAATGCAGTTTCTTATTACTAAAATCGATGACATGGTTCCTAAGAACAGATATTCGTATGTCTTATAGTTTCAGACCTTCCCATACTGACCGATCTAAATGAGACACCCTGTATATTGGCATACAAAATCTATGTGACAAATTGTGTTTTGACAGCTGATAAGAAGTACGACAGTTGTTAGGTGGTGTCATTATAGCCGCATCAGAGCCGTCAAAATGTCGATCGTGAAGTGTGATTTTGTATCGTAATAATGAGCTGTGACGACAATTATTTATTAATTTCAAATCAACTAAAATCTAATCACGCAATTACTTAAAAAAACTCCGAAGTAAAATGTTTTTTATTAGAGTTGTGTCTTAGAATTTTTAATTATTGGTGTCAATTGCCCTATTGCCATTTGGCCATTTTGCTGATTGGCTGTTTAGTGTAGACGGTATTATCGCTATTTGTTGGTAGAACTTGAAAACAAACACGGACTCAGAGACACTGTCCAATTTTATACCCAGGCCGCGCTCGGCCTGCCGACTCGAACCGTAATTTCCGGTACAATTGACCCCCTCCCGCCCAATTAACTCCACAATTTAGCCACGCCAGTCGGGTCCTGAGAGTGTTAATATATTTGTTTGTGTGCCGCGCCGCGCCCGCGCAGCCGGCCCAGCCCGTAAGTACCCGCCGCGCACCCACCGCCCGCGTCCCGCCCCGCACGCTAGCCCGCCCCTTGCCCGCCCTGGACGAGACGCTAGAGACTAACGAGTACCACCGCTCCCCCGGCTTGCGGAAACGCATACACCCCAAGAACAAAGTCGTCAACATAGGCTTCACCGAGCCGAGAGTGTCGCCCTCCCCCGGCAGGATGCGTACCATATCGCGCGGTAGCAGCGGCAGTGCCGAGTCCGATAAGGCCAAGTCGCCCAAGAAGCCCTTGTCCGACCTGGACATACAGATAGCGCACAGTCCGCAACTCGGCGCGCCGGCCGGCGAGCCCACCAAGTCGCAGATGTTCGAGACCAATCGCCGCCGCTACGGCCAGGTCATCGGCAACACCGTCGACTCGTGGGCGCGGCAGACCGTGCACGTCCGCGACGGCACCTACAAGCCCCTCATATTCGGGGGCACGTACCCCATAGACGTGCCAGCTTCGCCGCCGGAACAAAAAACTGCGCTCGACAAGGTCGCCGAAAAAGTGATACCCGTCGCCGAGGTCAAAGCGACCGTTGATCAAGCGGCGCACAGACGTGAACTGAAGAAGACCATAGAGAGGAGCCTCGACAGGTTCGAAGCCATACTCGCCAAGCGCGACACCGTCGGCAAGCGGCAGGCGTTCTCCAAACGCGTCGTCAACACGTTCGACATCGACGAGCCGATCAACCTGAGCGAGACGAAAGACTTGCCGCGAGACAAGGACGCGAGATACTACGTCACAGGACCGAAGACGTTCAATATAGACGAGCCCGTGACGTTCATTTAGAATTTGAAAAACAAATGCCGTCGCCTGATGAAGAATACGGCGAAAAAGTTGAAGAGGAAGTGAAAGAACTAATCTCTGTGAGGCGTTCCAGCACGAGCACTTGCGGTCAGTGTATTGGTGTAGTTTTAAATTTGTCCATTTTTTTACTCAGTGTACTCTGTTTGACATGAATGGTGACTGTTAACCATTGCAATGCTCTTACTGTTAAAGTGTTAGAAAAATATTATATTAGGTAATAGACCTGTTACAAAAATACCTTTAACGGTGGAAATAGAGTTAATTGGTAGAAACCTTAGTATGCATGACTATGTTTAATTTACCGAATAAAAAAAAGCTTGCGGCAAAAAAGTATCATTGAAATAAACTTAAAATAAAAGAGCAAATAGTACAGAAAGGTTTGCTTCTCTTTAAAATAGTCTGTGCCAATTCGGGTTCACTGACATGACAGCCTATTAAGATCAACCCTATTTGACTTGCACGAAGATAATTTCCAGGTATTTTTGTAGCACGTTATATAAATAAAACATGCTTCTGTTAATAGTTTTAAGTGTGCGTTTTGTATTTTTGACACTGTCGGTGCAGGCGTACTTACGAGGACAGAAAATTGGCGATTTTCGTCAATATATTCTCGTGGTGTCGTTAATGTGATTCGATCGGTTCGCGTACAGTTGGATACGCTTACAATTGTAGTGCAAATTTTATAGGAAAAATTCGTATACCTATATATCGTGCTCTCTCAATTAGCTTCAGTACTCATCGACTATTTTCGTCACTACTTAAAAAAAAAGCTTGTAACTTAAAATTATTATTTTGTCGGAGTGAACACTGATTTGATTATTAAACTTTAAGTTTTGCGAGTCGAATCGAACATTGAATTAAAAGCCCGTGACACCATGTAGACACTAAATTACGAGTACGGGGTGTGCCACAGAAAGTGTAATAAATAATCTACTTAATAATTATTTGTATAGTCGCGTTCGCGTTGAATACCTAATTAACAGCTCCGATTTTTATGAAAGCTACTGTACAAAAATGTGATTCTACCTTATAGATGAGTACTCAATGTTTTTATAATGTAATGCAGTGATAATTTTTATTTTACTATTTTTTAATGAATTGATATACCGACGAAATTAGATGGGGTCGTGCTAGCAAAAGGGCTGGCTTTTAAAATGATTGTTTTCACAAACGTATAATCACTGTTGGTTCGTGTTACATCCTGCGAATCAATTTTAAACCACTCGAGGCAGAAAGAAAAAAGGCTTGTGTTGTACGTAGCTAGTGCACAGAGTTGCTATAGAACTAAAGTCATTTTTCGAATATGGAACGAACAAATTATCTTCTTAAGTTTTTTACCTATATTGCCTACAAAGTTGCATTCGCGTAATTATATAGCCTGTATTTTTTATACGAACACAAATAGTAAACAGATGTTGGGTTTTAGTGCTGTGAAGCGTATTGCAATCAAGTTTAACATCGTTTGAGGGGCAATGTATACGACACGAGGGAGAAACAGCAAGGCTACCACGAAATTCGAAAATCGAAGTTCGTATCGTACCGTCCCGCCTACGCTTATGTTATTTAGTACGAGAGTGAGAGGGACGGCACGATACGAACTTCGAATTTGGTGTTTCGGAGTAGCCCTTCAGATCTGTGTCAGCTCTCACGTCAGCAAATGTGACCATTCGAATAAAAACAAAGCAGTGATTATGTAGGGATACATTACGGGCTAATTTATTTTATGAGGAAAAAGGTCTTATTTTTTATAACTTTACAGTTTGTGGTTGTAACAAAAATACAAGCTGTATATTTGCCCTTTAACTTGGGTATAATTACATCTAAATGTGACAAGAACCACGAGGAGAATTAGTGCTATGCCCCGCTGTTATTCAGCTTGTAGAGGACATACCGTCGGTATCCAATTCAATAAATGTATTCCAAATGACATTGTCGTTAATTTACTATACTTACGTCGTCTGTAGCCTTCTGAATGTTTTTTTTTTTATTAAGTCTTGTAGAGATTTTCAAAGAAAATCACTGTACAATCGAACAAGCTGAAAGACGTGCCAGGTTGGAACCTTCGTGCTATAATGTCATGTTGGCATCCCATACTTTAGTCAAGGTAATCATAGTGAAATTGATCATTAAAAGGTTCCACCCTGGGACATGAATCAGTTCATTGGACCATACAATGAGCATAATATTGGCATTACACTTTTATGTATATATATTTTTATGTTCGATAATGCTTTGTGATAAATGTAACGCATAATATTGTGATAATGATAATATTGTTTTGATGTTTTTATTGTATTTTAAGAGTTGATACGATTTTCTATGTATTGATATCGCGACCGGCGAAACAGGTCGAAAATTTAATAAAGGTAATTTGACAATTTGACTGATAATAATCATCAATGATCATTGCGGCTTATATACATCCATACGCAGTCAAACCCGATAACTCAAAATAATTGTATGTTAAAAAAAAGAACACTATGTAAATTTAAATTCCAAGTTTTTACGAATTGTTAGATCGTGTTATTGGATTTGATTACACAACCCTCGCACTATGTTACCATGCTACGACTACTCTTATTTCTAAATTTTTTAGACTTATCTGTGTATAGTTTCTATAGATACTATGCCGCTGTAGGTTTCAGTCAGCTGAAATATTTCATTTTAACGGCGCAGTGTTTAAATACCGTTCTTAAATTGATCGCCTGTTTCGTTTAATTGGGTCGCTGTGACGGCCCGCGTTCTGACTGGCAGCTGAGGGGCTACAACGAAATTCGAAAATCTAAATTCGTATCGTACCGTCCCTCTCACTCTCGTATTAAACAATATTGGCGTCAGCGGAACGACAAGATACGAAGTTCTAATATTGCACTTGGTATTGTAGGGCCTCGCCCGTACTTTTATCGCAGCTAGCATTAACGGAGTTGCGAATACAGGTATCTAATAATGAGGTCTATATCCACGCGTACCCCACGCTACGCGAGGCCATTTCCTACTTATTTTCTGAATAAACTTGAGCATTTAACTTGTAAAGTCGGGTTTAGATACAAGAGAAACCGTGCAAGTTGCATCACATTGCGATGCCGTAAAGCCAACGAGTTTGCAGTGGTCAATCGCGCGCCTCAATGTAATGCAACTTGCACGATTTTCTAGCAAGTCTAAACTCCGCTTAACACAACATCGAGCATTTGCCGTTTTTTAATTTGTCAAAAGGAAAAACGAACAGAGTTGAGCATAGAGTCGAACATTGCTGGAGATGCAGATGGAGACGAATAATGTAATATTTTGCCGGAACAGTTCGTATTTTTATTTATCTTGCTATCTCAACTAGCTTACCGAAGTTACTGAAGCTAATTGAAAAAGCAAGATAAATACGAACTTATCCGACAAAATACGATGGAAAAAGCTTATGATCACTAAATCTGTACATTTACAAGATCATTGTAATAAACGTTCTAGTAAATCCTCGTTCAATTTTTTTTTATATTCATGAAGATGTCAGACGGATGTTCGGCAAGCTCGAAGCAAATATGCCGTCGTTTCGCCAGAACGCTGACTAGAATGCTTGCCAAAATGTTCTTCTACCTGCAATGAAACGTTCGCTGGAATGCTCATTAAGAAAATAAATGGTTAAGTTGCAGTCAGAATGCAGACCGTTCATACAGACCCTGAAATTTTGTTTACACGGTGCGAGAAAGAAGTAGCGGCCACGGAACTCCATGGTCTGCTTTCGTCTTAGCGTGCTATGAAAACTTCTAACCCTGTCAAAATCAAAATCAAAGTCAAAGCACTTATGAATGTCAAAAAATCTACCACGCTCACGGCAATTTACCGGGTTCGCTTGATATTTCTCGCACCATCTGAACAAGATTTTCAAAGTAATAAAACGTAATTACGATTAGATTTTAAGTAACAGTTCAATGTTAAGGGATTCGCTTTTGTCTGTTTAATGGAAGTGCGATTCAATTTTCTCTTTCGCTCTTTCGAAGTCTCTACCCACTACACCGTATTATACCATATTTCAACGACGTGTCGTACCGTTAATGGTGATTTTCCACCGGCCAGGCGCGCCCATCGCGAGAAGCCGCGGGCGCCGCCATAAAAAATTCTATTTTTTATTTATTTATTTGTCTGGATGGCAAATGAGCAAGTGGGTCTCCTGATGGTGAGAGATCACCACCGCCCATAGACACCTGCAACACCAGGGGGATTGCACATGCGTTGTCAACCTAGAGGCCTAAGATGGGATAGATACCTCAATGGCAGCAATTTTACCGGCTGTCTTACTCTCCATGCCGAAACACAACAGTGCAAGCACTGCTGCTTGACGGCAGGATTAGCGAGCAAGATGGTGGTAGCAATCCGGGCGGACCTTGCACAAGGTCCTACCACCTGCAATATTCTCGTCTAGCCTCGTCTCGTTTCGTCTCGCAGGTGGAAAATCACCTTAAGAAGTGTATGGGTACTATTTTTGACGCTCCGTGCATGTCATACGACGGCGACGGTTGGTTAAGAAACGTTGTTAGTGGTACATAGTCTCATACTTTTCGATGTAGTGGATAGATACCTTTATAAGATCTTTCTTCACCTGTGAAGCTTTTGGGGCGGATTAGAATGAAATACTTCCATTAGAGGTACAGAGGGGCTACTACGAAATTCGAAAATCGAAGCTCGTATCGTACCGTCCGTCTCGCTTTCGTACATATTAAATAATATTAGAAAGCGGGACGACAAGACACGAAGTTCGAATTTTGCTCTTCGTAGTTACGATCCGCTGCGAGTAATCTATTGTTAACGTAATTAACTGTGTAAATTCTAAATCGATGTAGTAAACAACGTATTAAATGTTCACTATTGAAGAAACTGTTGTATGATTTAAGACTTTTTTTTTAAACGGTTGCGCTGAATAGGAATCGGATGGGCATTTTCTGGCACTACGCGTCAATCCAATTGGACTTCGCAGCTTGCGACCAATTGGCCCGAAAATTTAATTGATTGGTTGTATGACACGTTTCGAACCGGGATGCCCGCAGTTACTCGTTCTCGTCTTTGGCCGTGACCCGACGCGCGTACGCAGCCGCGTGACGTTCAGTCGAAGGGCTACACACACACGTGCACACATCACCTCCGCCACGCTTCCCTCCCTCGCTTGAACGCACTTAATGTCGTTATGTGATGAATGTACGTAGATCTGTTACAGTACATAGATGTAATCGATGTTTGAGGCTTTTGGCAGACGTAACGTTGAGTTTTCTGGCAGGAATAGCGCTAGATGGCGTTGGTATCGTGTGGTCCGTTTGATGTTACCGTTTTGCTGCTGATCCCATTTTTTTGGGAATACACATCCATAGAAACTATCGACGATTACGCGATTATCGAGATTGAAGATTTACATTTAGTTATTTAACCAATTACGAACCTCCTCGCGATACTGGCGCCATCTAGCGATCGAACTGTCACATTAATCCACATTGTAACAAGATACTAACAATTTTACACAGAAAATATTTGAAAAATATAGCAGAGGCTGGGAATCGAACTCAGTTCCTCGTCATTCTTTGTGCTTTAATATTGTAGAGCTTTATGTGTGCCCGTGGCTTCGTGTCCGTGACGTCATCAGCTGTTTCGTATTCTGTTTACTGCGACGGTAGTGTGCTTTGCTGACTAGAAGGTGCGAAAAGAAAGTGAAAAGAAAAAGGAAAGTTACTATGCACATTTCATTTTACGCTGCCGTTTCACTAGAGATGTACGGTCGAGGACTTTAATTTATAAGCTATGGAACCATTTCACAGTAAACGTCATAGCGCCATCGCATTAATTAACAAGGAAAATCATAATGACTTTTTCTCTGAAAAGGTTCCATGATGGGTCATGATTTAAATTCCTTGACCGTACCAGAATGTGTTCATGTAGTGAATGTGTGTTCTAGTGGCAACAGCTGAGCGGAGTCAGGATGTGAAGCGTTGCTTTTGATTCATTACAAACACATTCCTCGCACATCTCTGGTGGAAATGTACCCTTTAACGTCTTAGCAGTCTTTTGCCTTAAAACAGACATTTATCAGTTTTTTTTGCGATTTGTCTGTTAGGCCACTTGTAGACGTCCTTTGTTTTCACCGGACGGTTTAGCGGTGTTGTATGGCTTCGTTGCCGGACATGTGTCCGGTGAAAACAACGGACGTCTGCGAACGACTTTATAATTTTTCTTTTTTAAAATATCTTCAACTATCAGTAAAGCACAGAATCGTCAGTGCATGCGCGCTATGTTTAGCAGTCGTAAGTCGCAGGCGTTTGTAATCGTGTTCATCATCTCTTTCTACCTTCGTCTAATACAGTGCGATAGAGTAAACTGCTGAAAACGATTGTCATTCCGAGCGCGTTAGACATCGACATCTGTGTATAGACTGCAGGTTGCTTACATCAAAATGGCGCACAAAATTTGCTCACAACGTAGATTTGCGAACCTTTTACTATAATTTGATGACGTCCGTGACAGGGGTTGTGTCAAAGTAATATTGATGATTGATGCGCCGTTTTGTTCCAAACAGCCAGTCTAGTGCCGTAAGGTACATAGATGTCAATGGCATTAACAATGAATCCTAAGTTTAGACTTGCGAGATAAGTTTAATATATATAAAAATAAAATTAGGCGAACCTGCGTTCTGGTTTACCTATACTAGGTATATTTAAATTATTGCTGAATATTTCATGATAGTTGAGTTTGGGAGAAACACTATTCGATACATCTGCTACATTTGAAATCAAAAATTCTGTTGATTAACCTTTACAAGGGCGTTCAACCGAGCTAACCCAGCTTACCCATGAAATATTCCAGATTAAAGCTCACAGCTCATTACTGCCAACCGGCACCCGACCAGCACCGCCTCACCTCAAGCGGTTGTTATTCTTCATATGGATTTGTATGGGCATGCGCTCACTACATCAACTCCGTAGCGTCACCGGATCGCCTCACTCGCGAGGTTGCCACGCGCGGACGGCGAGTGGACTGCTCGGTGACAGCCTGCTTCTCGCCATACTGACTACTAGGAAATTCGTGGAGCACGCTAGGTCCACTCGTGGACCACCTGTCGACAACGAGTGGACGCCGAAAGTTGAGGCGTTGCTAGTCCGGTGCCGGGTGGCATCTAATGAGCTGTGACCTTAATTCTGAAACACTTAGTATACTTACGTATTGTCGTTTTCGATGTTATTAATATACAATAGCGCTACTATCAATGTGGCTTGAAACCCCTGAGGGCGCGCTTTAGGAAGCGGTGCGGAGACGCAGAATCGGACCAATCGCACTAATGGAAATACAGTCGCCTTGTGGCGTAAATTTCACTACGAATGGTCAATGAGGGTATCTGTGACAACCTAGATGGCGCTAGTATCGTGATGTCTTTTGACAACTTTTGCTATGTCACGTTTGGGATTGGTTTACATTCAGCCAGTTGCAAGCAAGACAGATGTACCTACAGAATAAAGTGCCATCATATTTTGACGGAAAAGGTCGGTTTTATCAAAGGGACCTCACGGTACTAACGCCATCTAGCGATATCAACTGTCAATAAACCCTTATTTTCTACATCTCCGTTCCTATTAAATCGTACCCAGCCGGGTGTGCCCTCTTCCGTAATATGTATATGGCCGTCCGATAGAGTATGGTGTATCTAAGTGTCATTAGGAATTAAAATTGAAATGTTCATTACTTTATTAAACAGAATGCTAAACGTATTTTCACTAAACAGTTAACGTCAATGCCGACCTCAAATACAAAACGAGGCAAAACATGGCTCAGTTATATAAAGCACCTTCTGTCTATGGTGAGGGTAGACGGTAAAACTAGTCAGCGAGATTAACGCATTTTGCGACTAACCGTGCGGTTTGAGCGTGCCGTCTCTTTTTCAAGCGATGCTTTCCAGAGCGATGGCATGCTAAAACCTAAATTCCTTAACAGTTTAGTACACTTAAATATAACAATTGGCCATTGACTGAAACAGCGGATTCATTTACGCAGTGATATCTTGTATTTGACCCTAATTGTTCTCTTACGTAGACCACCCGAATATAATTGGGCCATGTTAGCCAATCGGCAGCTCTTCTAACCGGCACGTCTAGCATGCATGCGTTCCACAGCCGCTGTTAATGTCCGCCCGATGAATCGTCGCCCTGGAATGTATGACCTGATAATTCGTCTACTGTGTATTAATTACATAAGAGCGCGAATTAGTCGTACATTCCGAGGCGATAATTACCAGACCTACATTTACTGGACACCTTTTCTCGTTTTTTACTACGGGCTCGTCTTTTTAGTCTTATCCTAGGCGACTAAGCAAGTGGCATTACGCGGTGGACGACTCTTTGTTCTGTATACATACATTGCGTGTTCTACTGACGAGCCTTTGTGCGGTGTGCGTGTTGAGCGCGCAGTAAATTTAGAATACACCCGCCGCGTCGCCAGTGACGTTTTATACGCATACGGGTTGGAAATTTAAATACCTCCTTTAGGGAAAGTACCTACTCTCAATACTTTTATATATAAGAAAGTTTGCTTTAAAGGGAACGTTTCTCTATAAAAAAAATTATTATACATTTTCGTTTCGTCTTTTTAAGTTTAGTTAAAATAAACAGAAAGTTTGCATTCAGTGGTTCTCCCTTGCATTTCACTTGTAAGTTTGTTGGAGAAAATTTATCCTTATACCCTAACAGTTTATCCCATAAAATTATAGGAAGTCGGTTTAATCCCTGGTTGCTTTAAGTTTGTTTTCACAAGTGGTTAATACAGTTTTGTTTTCCAAGTAGCGTTATAAATTTCCACCCCGTAAAGTGGCTAGGTCGCCTTTGTATTAGTTTCAAGTACAGTTTGTTACCAACACGGGCCGTTAGAGGCGCTGCCTACCTGCCCATAGTAATCAAGAGTTTAACGCCTTTTACTAGAAAGCTTTATACTAGACGGACGCACGTTTAAGACTAAAAAGAGGCCAACATGTGGTGCATATGATGCTAGTCGTGCCGATTTATTATTAAAACGGATCGTTAACTCGATCGATTTAACTGAATCATAACTCTAGTAACAAGTGTAGCATGCAGCACAAATCCAAAAACTGATGCTATCCATATCATTCTCGCGACGATCGTTCCCCAGAAGGTGCCATAAATATGTTATTTACTTATTTTAGACGTAAATTAAAGATAACGCTTTGACTGTTGGTCTAACTTAAAAGGGACTTAATGTACTTAGTCCGGTCGTACGATGTATTCAAGGCCTGGCCACATCACCGTCGCAACGTGACACGTCGCGGCGCCGCAGTACGGTACGTTTCCATGACGGTGCGCCACAAGATGCTGATTATAGAGGTGTCAAATGTGCAGTTACATATGGGCGGTTACAGACGCTACTCTCGTTTTTGACAGACTCGCTTACACGCGCGCTAGATAAGACCGAAAGCGCGTGTACGCGCTCTTTTCCGCGTGTTCAACGATCAAAGAAAAGTAAATCGCACCAAAAACGAGCTTGTAACGCACTATAGACCGCTAATCTGAAACTGCCCTATATCTGTCCTACTACAGCAACGTTTCAAGTTACAATAAAGATGTGACCAAGCTCTAATTGTCCTCGCATCACTTGTCTACCATAAAAAATGGTGAAAAATTTAGCTGAATTTCAAATACCAGTATACGAGGGGTGATCCAAAAGTAATGATAATTGATTACTTTTAGTGGCCGAGTAAAGTAAAAAGAGGTTTTATTTTTTAAAGCGGTTATTGGCTAGTAAAATAAAAAAATAATAATTAAAATATATATGTCTGTCAGTGAGTTAAATGCATTTATTCGTGACTTGTCGGATTAAATTCGTGAAAATGGAGAAAACTGAAATGAGAGCCGTTATTAAGTACTTCTGTTTGAAAATTTTTTTTACTAAAGATATACACATTGAATTGGCGGGAACATTGGGGGTTTCTGCTCATCCGTATTCTATAGTTGCACGCTCGTGCAAGGAGTTTAACTTGGGTAGGACATCAAATAAAGACGAACACCGCGAGGGCCGTCCGTTCATCGTCTGTACTGGGGATAACGTCAAGAAAATTGAAAATTTAGTTTTAACTGATGGAAAGGTGACAATCAGATATTTAAATGAAGTCACAGGGATCTTTTATGGCAGCATTCAAAGAATTTTAACCGAAGAATTGCACATGAAAAAAGTATCCGCTCGTTGGGTGCCTAGAATGTTAACTGACGACCAAAAGAAGATTCATTACGAGAAGTCATTAGGCAATCTTGAAAAATTTCAAGCTGACCCTGAAACTTTTTTGCGTCGATATGTCACCGCGGACTAGTCTTGGATTCACCATTTCGATCCGAAGACCAAGCAGCAGTCTATGACGTGGAAGCGACCGTCTTCCTCGACACCGAAGAAATTCAAGGTCGCCAGTTCAGCGGGTAAAGTTATGGCGTCCGTTCTGGGATACCGAAGGAGTCCTAATGATCGATTACTTGGAAATAGGAGCCACGATCACAGGCTCATACTACTCCGAACAAATAAAAAGATTGCGGGAAACCATCAAAGAGAAGCGACAGGGCAAACTACGTGCTGTTGTACTGTTCCACCAAGACAACTCATCTCCTCATAAGGCCAGAGTTGCAATGGCTGCAATCCAGGACGCAAGCTTCGAATTGCTAAAATACCCCCGTATTCACTAGACCTATCCCCCAGCGACTGTCATCTGTTTCCACGACTGAAGGAACACCTCAGAGGCAAAAAATATTTGAACGACAAAGAGGTCATAGCCGCTGTAGAGGCATATTTGGAGAGTCGCGAAAAAGATTTTTTTTTAAATGGAATTCGCGGTCTGGAGAAGAGATGGATTAAGTGTTTAGACTTGCTTGGAGATTACGTTGAGAAATAAATTTAGTTTTCGGCTACTTCAGTTGTTTTACATATTAGTTATCATTACTTTTGGATCACCCCTCGTAGTAACGCGGCGAGTATGTTATATCGATCGCCGCATGCGGTGACCGCGACAGTGTAAAGAAGACGGAAATCGGCCGCATTCGATGAACGCCTGCGACCGCAATATGGCCGCCACAGTGCGCGGTCAGACTAATGCAGAGACGACGTTCGATCGCCGATGTAGTTTGAAACAGGTTCGACCGCATTAGGCGAACGAAGCAATGTATTTGCCGCATAAAAGAAAATTACTGTTTTGAAAGGTTTTCGAGTGATGTTTTGCCGATTGTTGGATGTTATTAATGAGTGTACTTGGATGTTTAAAGTGTTTCGACTGAAAATTGTTTGTAGCCTTTGATGTACCCTCCTGTGTGACCTATCCGCACAACCAAAGGCCGCATGAGCTCGTGGCATGCGACACTTCCGTCAGACGACCGTACTAGTATATTTCTCCATTATTAGTACCTACACGTTCAGATGATAAGGCCAAGGCCGATTCAATTCAAACATCGCTATGGCATCTTCCCCCGGGGTCATTCGCACAAACACATAGACACGACCCGACGCGTACTCTATCGGCCGGGCGCGTGTAGCGTTGCGTATCCCGTGCGTGTGTGTCAGGCGCCGGCGGAGGCGGGAGCGGGAGCGGGCACGGGCGCGGGCGCGGAGGCGGACGAGCCGGATCAGCCGCGGCCGACCATCACGATGCCGGGCGCCGCTGCCAGCCGGCCGGCCTTCTATAACGACTATGAAGACGATCGACCGCCCAGTGCTGATGTGAGTAAGCCTTGGCTACTTTTTTGGGATTGAGTATCCTTAACCCTTATAATATGGAGGCGATTTACCGACCACATGCATTGCTTTGGAAATTTAACGTTATTATTTTTATAATCACAATATATATCCATTGTAATTGTTGAAAATACGACTAGATTTAAAAATATTCTTTGTCAGGTATGGATTTGATAGCTGCTTTTGATTATGTGGTGTATGCTCCAATAAGTGGGGCCTAATTTTTTTTAAGGGTCATAAAGACCCTACTTCCTTTTCTCTTGTTTCCTTAAAAGTAGTTTCTAGAGCTGTGTAGCTCGTGAGTGAGTGAATCCAAAGAACTACACTAATTAGTTGGGTTTGCAGTGCAGTGAGGGTTGGCAGCTTTACTGCTTACCTTGCATTCTCTCAACTCAAATTTCACAATTAATCGCTGAACTAGTGGAATGTAAGGACTAGATTAGTTCAGTAGATCGAATGATAGATCTGGTCGCTCACTTTAAAGACTAATCAGGAACAAGCCTAGTGGTAAAACTTTTTCTGCCATCAACAATGACCTAAAGAAACCCCAAGTGGTTTGTTGTTCGGCCGAAACTGAAACCGGTACCGATTTTATTTTGTAAATAGCTGGCCTGGGCTCTAAAGTGACTCGTAAATCGACTAATAATGTCCCGAACACTGCACTAAATCCCACTGGCTTCAGCAGATCGTAGGTCGAAGCCGAAACTTGTCGAAAACCAGTTCGGTCGGACTCTAGTTTCCATTCCCTAATTCAATCCCTGACTCTCCCACAGACCGACACGGACGCATCCAAGCCAGCCAAGAAGCAGGAGCCTAAACCTAAGCCGGACGGACAGAAGAAGGGCGGCTGGCTGGGCGGCATCTTCACCAAGCTGTCGCTGCGGCCGCCCAACCAGATGATACTCCCCGACGATAAGAACCCCACCGTGAGTAGACCCCGCCCTGGGCGGAGCGATCGCAAGTCGAGAAGGGAGATGCCCACGCTGCTTTAACAAAGTCGTCTATGTACCGTCTGATGTGAGAGCGGCATGTTTGTCCACAGGCCTGACAAGGGAAGACCGCGGAGGTTGGCACAGAACCGTCTTTATGTCGTTTCTGTATCTTGTCAGCAAGCGTTTTGTCCCAGGCTTCATTGTGATACTTGCGAACCTTAAATACACGTATGGCCCAGTCAGTGCGTTTTTCCGTGCTTTTTTTGTGGATGACTATGTCGCTGTCACATCGGTCTAGTCATACTTAGGAACTTCGTTGCGCTCTGCAACAGACGCCTAGGTAGGGGGCTGTGTACCTATACAATGACTGATTATGCCCAGCCGCTTTCACTGGAGCTGGTGGCTTCAAATTTACAGGTTGTCTAAATACTACAATAAAATAGGATGAAAAGGAAGCGGAGATAGTTTTCTCGTATCATAAAATGGTTCAACACAACACCATGATTTTGCAAGCATGCTTTGGGCCCGTGTGGGAACTACACCCCAAGGCCCTTTCCCTCTGACAGGAAGCCTGTGTCCTACAGTGGACCGTACATAGGGTGAGACGATGAGTCCGACTTGCTTTAATGCCATTTTTCTTAAGGTGGTACTGACATTTTGCCAATAATGGTTCTATTTAAGTGGAATTTTTGTTAGTTCTGACGAAAAGAAACAAAATCTTCAAAATTCCTTCCCTCGATTCGATACTTATTTCTAGTTCGATTCTTTGATAAAAACTGATGTATTCTACCAAAAAGCGAAGTCCAATAGATTATTTTTATCTTATAGATAGGTACCATATTTTTGTTGATGTTTTATTTAAATATTTTTATTTATACAAACTCGATTATACTGGGGGGGATTGGTTTAAATGTGGTAAAATATCTTAATTTGCCGCACCCATTTTGTGAAATAATGTTTCCATTCTTGATTCAGTTATTTGTCTATTATTTCTATTTTATCTATATACTTTTTATATTTGTGTATTTTATGCAATTTGTCTATGTATGTATTCATATTATATGATGTAAATGAGACTTATAATCTTCAATAAATACATATTTTTCTTATTGCTTTTTACTTCTCTCTCGCACACTTCTATAGTTACCCGTAAAAGTTATTAAATCTATCATCATCATCAGCCAGAAGACGTTCACTGTTGAACAAAGGCCTCCCCTTATATAGAACCCAGTGCGGATTACTGGGCTAGCGTGAGAATCACGGCCCAAGCCCTTTCATTCCGTGAGGAAGCCTGTGCCTGTGTGATGATGATGATGAGGCTTCCGATCTCGCAAAAAAACTAAGGTTCTACTGTTATCCTGTTGGCAGATATTAAAGATACATACCCGGCCATAAAGGTTGCACAATCGGTCTTTGGAAAGAGACTCTGCTAGTGTCAGCTTCGTAGAGCGTTGTCGCACTTTACTTATGTGACTTTCGTCAGGCGTTGTACAGGTGCAGTAGAGTACGGAAGCATTTAGATGAAAATATGCCATAAAGAGTTGTTGAAACCCCCAAAACTTTAGTACGATAGCATCTTTAGGAAAAAGAGGCAACTATCCTTTTTCTAGTAGTTGCAACAGCTCTCTATAGATATCCGATGTTGACATGTCATTAATTTGACGTAAACTAATTAAGTCCATAAAGGTGCAGTATTTATTTGATATAAAACGTCACTTAATAAATACGATGATTGATGGACGGTCGCCAGTGGTCGGAAATCGTCGTGAACAGCCAATTGTCTTTTTCCGAAAAATGATGTACAATCCTTATCGCCGGGTACTGTGATAATTCTGACTAACTCGCTGTTTATAAGCTATGAGATACGAGTAATTCCCGATTACCTAAAGTGTTGAAATTTGGCTCCAAGCTAGGTTTTTTTTGGATAGAGTCGCCACAATGGCCAAAGACATCACCTCTGCTTTTTTTTACTTATTTTTTTTTTATTTTACATCGAATGCTTTCTTCACCAAGCTGTGTTGTACAGCACAAGTATAGCGAAAGATCCGAAATGTAGAAATATTTGTGTTCTCCATAAAAAACAATACCAACAATACAGATATTCTTTATTGCACACCATAAATCAGTACAGAATTTTATATAGACACAAAATGCGGGGTTTTTTGCATATAAGCAGCATCTTGCTAAAGTTGCTAAACAACATCTTGTCAAACTGGTTAATAGGCATACCAAAAAGTATTGATATGTTTCTAAAAACTTTTTTAATAGCTTATTATAGCGTCTTACTCCTGGGGAAACGCCCTCTTGACTTCCACAACTCGTTCTGGCGCTATGTTCAGGCCATTCTTTGTGTATGTCTCCAAACCGTCCCGCCATCTCGGTCCGCCTCGCCGTCGCTGGCCGTTCTCCGGCACCCACCAACTGACGTGAGCCCACCTCTTGTGGCGGCGTGAAGGGGAGCGAAGCGGGCGGTCCGCCCCGAGTGTCAACACAACTCACTTGTACAGTTAGCATCAAAAGTAGCTGATTACTTTTGTACTTTGTCCTTTTACAGCCACGCGTACTTAGCGCCATACAATATCGACAAATGTATTAATTTTACAGAGTAACCCCCTTATTCATAAACGACAATCAAACCTATTTTAGTTAAAATGCCGCTAAAATTCGTTTGTCCTTATCTGTCACTTCGACATTTGTATTTGTTAGAAAGGGACAAAGCATTTGTTGGTTAACATAGGCTCGTTAAGTTTTATGAATAAGGGGGTAAGAAAGTAACCAGCTACTTTTGATGCTTACCGTACCTCCAAAGAAGGCGCACAAAATCTCGAGACATATTTTAGTTTAGTCCTCCATCCATCTCGTTGGTGAACGTCCTATCCTCCATTCGACAAAATTTCGACCCCAACGGCCGTCTCTGCATACAAGAGCAACGAAATAAGTGGATAATTGTTGTAAGATAAAAATAATATTATTACGAGGGTGGGTAGCGCAATACCAATACCCTTTAATTTTTAACAGAAAATAACAATGCTAATGTAATTGCCAAACTTTAATCGTTCAATATATCTCAGGCGTCCTGGTTTCGCGCGGCGCGGGCATAGTTTTGTTGGGAAATGGAGCTGAAAGTGTCCTTAGATGGAGACCTTTTTAATTTGGGACCGTGCGAAGCCGGTGGGCGCTAGTCGGATATAAAACTGGACGTGCCGTTTTCCAGATCGTGTGGGACAACGTGAACAAACGGTGGCAGAATACAGACGCGGAGGAAGAGCAGGCGGCGCGCGCGCCCCCGCCCCCGCCCCGCGCCGCGGACATCCCCGCCATGCAGCCCCCGCAACCCCCCAGGTAAGCGGCGTCATCAGAAGTAGGGCTGTAATAGTAGATTGATAACCAAGGGTGGAAAGTGACCCATTTTACCCGAGATATTTCTGGCGCTCGAACGAAGTGAGAGCGCCAAAAGTTCGAGGGGAAATGGGTTATTTCACCCGAGTTAGACACTCTACTTTTCATTTCGACTGTGAGGAAACTAAAATACTACAAAAAAAAAACGAGAATAATGATAAATTGAATTTACTTATAACTATCCAACCTCCAACGGTACCTTTTCGACTGGCCACTTGCCATGCCGAAGCGTGAAAAAAAATATCATTGACGTAACTCAATTATCTTCGATGTCGTGGCTAACCGAAAAATTAAAAAAAAATTACTTTCCACCCTAGAGGAGAAAACGAAATTTTCCACCCGGCTATCTACCCATGAAAATTAAACTTTCCGAACAGGAGAGATGAAAAAGTAATGAAAACCTTGGTACCCGTACGTATTCGTTACTTTATCAACCAGTACTCGTTACTATCGTATCGTTACTTTTGATGTGACCATGAAGCAGAGACACCGCTTCCCGTCACCGTACGGTATGAACGAACGTACTTTATACAAAGCAAAACCGAACTGTATCATTATCGTATCGTCGGTCTAGATGTGACGCGACGCACCGTAAATGATTTTTTTTTATGCGGTTCGTATTGTTCTGCTGTATATTTGAAGTGATTTTTGTAATAAATCTAAACTAATATTTAATTTATAATAATATTATAAAGCTGAAGAGTTATTTTATTTAGTTGAATGTGCTTCTCTTAGTAAAATAATTAAAGAGTGACAGTTGAACCAGAACAGAGTACGACCGATACGGGTTATACGGGTAACGAGACGTATTCGTGAGTAAGGATTCGTTACTTCAAACCAGGTGAAGTACTCGTTAGTCAGTAACGAATACATACGGTTTGCCACAGGCCTAATCAGAAGGCACTAGGCTCAGTTCGGCGATATAATGACTAATGAAAGTTTTACCCCCTGTTTCACCATCCATTGAATAAATTTATTTGACGGCTAAATATGATGCCATCTCTGTTTGTTTTGTTTGGACAGACAGAGACGGCATCACATTTATCCGCCTAATAAAATTAATCAATGGATGGTGAAACAACCCCTTAGACTGTCGCGGTCATTACTAATTACAAGCTTTTATTTAGTATCACCTGTCCCGTTGTCTGTCTGTCTGTAATCAAATCTTGCAAGTTAAATTCGACCAACTTCCACTAAGTAGTTGGATTTACTTGAAATTTGGTATAATTATGTAACTCGCGTGATCAATAATCTGGTAGTGACATCCTGCTAGTCCGGCCGGGATCGTCTCCGCAGGACGGAACTCCTCAACGGTTGAAATTTGGTATGCAAATGTAGTTTCGGTGACAATGCAAGTACAGTCAACAAAAAGTACAGTCAGCAAAAAAACTTGTATTAAAAATGACATTTTTATCAAAAACTTATTTTATAATAACGTTTTAAACTTTCGTGATTTTCAATCATAGTCAAAATACCACAAACGGGACTTAAAATCTAGTGTGTTTTGGCATTATAAGTCCCGTTTGCGGTATTTTGATTATAACTTACGATACAAATTCGGGTTTTGTTCCGCATACCTCGATTTAAAACAAGCTCGATATTTCGGCACAGTCGCATGCGCCATGATCAAGCAACATCATTCTGAGTGGGACCCAATGATACTATTCGATATGTTTTAATTATTCTTTTTTCCTAGTGTCTTTCTCTTCATATCGAATATGTGTATACAGGATGGAATCTAGGACGTGATACAAAATTAGTGTTTCGTGCTCAGTTAATGCTGGGTAATATAATGCATTAACTCTTTTGTTGAAATAAGTCTGGAAAAAAATGTGGTTTCCATACATTATTGAAATAAGAAATCATGAACAATGTGTGGAAACTGCAAATTTCAACGGACTTACTTCAACAAATGAGTTAATGCATTATATTACCCAGCATTAACTGAGCACAAAACACTAATTTTGTATCACATCCTAGATTCCACCCTGTATAAACTCTCTCTCTGATATCGCAAGCTAAGCAACCCTGTGTCCCTTCAAGGTTAACATGCGTATACTATGTCCGCAGCGCGTCTTCGCCGCTGGCGCCGCCGGCGAGCGCGGACCCGCCGCCGAGCGCGCCCGTCTCCAACATATTCAAGATGCAGAAGAGCCGCCGTAAGTGCTCAAGCTTTGCCATGACTGCTTCAACGAAAAAGAAAAAATAATTATTGCCCCGCCCCCCCCCCCCCCTCAAAAAAATTTAAATAATCCTACTAATAGACATCTGGAATAAAACGTAACCTACTTTTTATTCCCATATTCCCACGGGATACGGATAAAATCTCGAAACAACAACAGCTGAGCTTAGAGTCATGAGATTTGACATGATTGTTTTTAATGTAACGTCAATGAAAACCACTATTTAACTTTCGGGATTTTTTTTTCAATATCCCGTTATTGCCACTAGTCATACGTAAGTATAAGTAAGTACATGACAATAGTTTATAGACAACTAGCTTTTACCCGCGGCTTCGCACGCGTAAACTAATCGGTCTGGTAGTGGCAATTGAAATATCCCGTGAGAGTATAGGGATAAAAAATAGCGTATGTGTTATTCCAGACGTGCAGCTACCTACATACCAAATTTCATGACTTTTAGCACAACGGTTATTATTTCAAAATTTTATTCCTATCCCGTGGGAATATCGGGGTAAAAAATAGCCTATGCGTTATTCCAGAGGTTCAGCTACCTACACACCAAATTTCATGGCTCTAAGCCCAGTGGTTGTTACTTCGAGATTTTATCCTTTAATATCCCGTGGGAATTTCGGGTCAAAAAGTCGCTTATGTATTATTTCAGACGTGCAGCTCCCTACATATCAAATTTCATGACTCTAAGCCCAGCGGTTATTATTTCAAAATTTTATCCCTATCCCGTGGGAATATCAGGATAAAAAGTAGCCTTCGTGTTATTCCAGAGGTCTAGCTACCTATATACTAAATTTTATGGCTCTAAGCCCAGCGGTTGTTATTTCGAGATCTTATCCCTAGTTATCCCGTGGGAATATTGGGTCAAAAAGTCACCTATGTGTTATTCCATTCCATACGTCCAACTACCTATATACCAAATTTCATGATTCTAAGCCCAGAGGTTCTTATTTCGAAATTTTATCCCTATCCCGTGGGAATATCAGGATAAAAAGTAGTCTTCGTGTTATTCCAGAGATCCAGCTACCTACACACTAAATTTTATGGCTCTAAGCCCAGCGGTTGTTATTTCGAGATCTTATCCCTAGTTATCCCGTGGGAATATCGGGTCAAAAAGTCACCTATGTGTTATTCCATACGTCTAACTACCTATATACCAAATTTCATGACTCTAAGCCTAGAGGTTCTTATTTCAAAATTTTATCCCTATCCCGTGGGAATATCAGGATAAAAAGTAGCCTTCGTGTCATTCCAGAGGTCCAGCTACCTACATACTAAATTTTATGGCTCTAAGCCCAGCGGTTGTTATTTCGAGATCTTATCCCTAGTTATCCCGTGGGAATATCGGGTCAAAAAGTCACCTATGTGTTATTCCATACGTCCAACTACCTATATACCAAATTTCATGACTCTAAGCCCAGAGGTTCTTATTTCGAAATTTTATCCCTATCCCGTGGGAATATCAGGATAAAAAGTAGCCTTCGTGTTATTCCAGAGGTCCAGATACCTACATACTAAATTTTATGGCTCTAAGCCCAGCTGTTGTTATTTCGGGATCTTATCCCTAGTTATCCCGTGGGAATATTGGGTCAAAAAGTCACCTATGTGTTATTCCATTCCATACGTCCAACTACATATATACCAAATTTCATGACTCTAAGCCCAGAGGTTCTTATTTCGAAATTTTATCCCTATCCCGTGGGAATATCAGGATAAAAAGTAGCCTTCGTGTTATTCCAGAGGTCCAGATACCTACATACTAAATTTTATGGCTCTAAGCCCAGCGGTTGTTATTTCGGGATCTTATCCCTAGTTATCCCGTGGGAATATCGGGTCAAAAAGTCACCTATGTGTTATTCCATACGTCCAACTACCTACATACCAAATTTCATGACTCTAAGCCCAGAGGTTCTTATTTCGAGATTTTATCCCTATCCCGTGGGAATATCGGGATAAAAAGTAGCCTATGTCCTTTCCCAAGGTCTATTCTATCTCTGTACCAAGTTTCATCTAAATCGGTTCAGCGGTTTTGGCGTGAAAGCGTAACATACAGACAGACAGACAGACAGAGTTACTTTCGCATTTATAATATTAGTATGGATTTTTATTATGAAATCTTGTAGAGTTTGTAATTTCGGACTTTTCAACATTCATTTTATTATTTTTTACAGAAGCATTTATTTAAGTTATACCAAAAAGCAATCGCAAAGAAAAAAACACAAATATATCTTTGAATTGTGCACAAGCTAATGATTTCAATATACAGGTAAATTTACTGGCGACCCGCCCTGACTTCTCACGGGTGCGATTTTGAAAAGTCTCCAATAGCATTCTATTGCTTACTTCAGCTTTTTTCAGCTTCTTCTCCTCAAAACTAAACGTGCGCGAAGCCAGGGCGCGTCGCTAGTATATGTATGTGACATACCTACATATGTATATAAACTTTGACTGAAAAATTATCTGACTGATGGTGAACACCGCATTCAAAACCGTCGCTTAGCTTGAAAGATCTAAGCGTACAGGACTTTATTTTTAACCCCCGATGCAAAAAAAGGGGTGTCTGTCTGAGGCACAGTAGCTCTTAAACGGGTGGACCGATTTGAATGCGTTTTTTTTTATTTGAAAGCAGGTTCTTAGACATGTTTCATGAAAATCGGTTTAGCCGTTTTTGAGATCGAAATTTCAAGTGACAAAATCGGGTTCTTCCAACTTTTTGTTGGTTAGGTTACTTAGGTTATATCCTGTGTGAAAATGGAACGTCACGCGTGTGCTACTCGGACTGACGTGACGCGTAATGTTTTGACAGACATAAAGAAGTCTTACGTGGACGTGTTCAACCCGAGCGGCGCGGCGACGCGGCCGCTGCCGCCCGCCGCGGAGGTGCTGGGGCCGGCGCTGGCGCCCGCTCCCGCGCCGCATCACTACATGATGCCCCAACAGGTGGGTTCACGGACACAGACAGTGCCGTTGTGGGTTCACCTATCTAAGTACATACATAAAGAAGTCGTACGTGAATGTATTTAATCCAAGTGGCGCGGCGACGCGGCGGCTATCGCTGGCCGCATGAGTGATGCCTCAGCAGGTGGGTTCACGGACACAGACAGTGCCGTTGTGGGTTCACCTATCTAAGTACAGAAATAAAGAAGTCGTACGTGAATGTATTCAATCCAAGCGGCGCGGCGACGCGGCGGCTATCGCTGGCCGCGTAAGTGTTGCCTCAGCAGGTGGGTTCACGGATGGGCGAATATTCGAGCGTTTTGACTGCGCGGTCAAACGTCATTAGCATCCCACGTTGATATAGCACAACGGAAAGACAAGTCATAAGAATTTTAATCACCCTAAATTCAACATCGGCGTTGTCTTAAATTTTCATAAAAAAACAACCCTGAGCATTAGCTCTTTTAATAACACCTGTGAAGACACTAATGACGAAAAAAAAACGCTGCAAAAGCGCTGAATATTCGCCCGGATACAGACAGTGCCGCTGTGGGTTCACCTATCTATCTAAGTACAGACATAAAGAAGTCGTACGTGAATGTATTCAACCCAAGCGGCGCGGCGACGCGGCGGCTATCGCTGGCCGCGTAAGTGTTGCCTCAGCAGGTGGGTTCACGGATACAGACAGTGCTGCGTTGGGTTCACCTATCTATCTAAGTACAGACATAAAGAAGTCGTACGTGAATGTATTCAATCCAGCGGCGCGGCGGCGCGGCGACGCGGCGGCTATTGCTGGCCGCGTAAGTGATGCCTCAGCAGGTGGGTTCACGGATACAGACAGTGCCGTTGTGGGTTCACCTATCTAAGTACAGATATAAAGAACTCGTACGTGAATGTATTCAACCCAAGCGGCGCGGCGACGCGGCGGCTATCGCTGGCCGCGTAAGTGTTGCCTCAGCAGGTGGGTACACGGATACAGACAGTGCCGTTGTGGGTTCACCTATCTAAGTACAGACATAAAGAAGTCGTACGTGAATGTATTCAATCCAAGCGGCGCGGCGACGCGGCGGCTATCGCTGGCCGCGTAAGTGTTGCCTCAGCAGGTGGGTTCACGGATACAGACAGTGCCGCTGTGGGTTCACCTATCTATCTAAATACAGACATAAAGAATTCGTACGTGAATGTATTCAATCCAAGCGGCGCGGCGACGCGGCGGCTATCGCTGGCCGCATGAGTGATGCCTCAGCAGGTGGGTTCACGGATACAGACAGTGTCGATACGGGTTCAAGCTGTATGATAACTCAGCAGGTGGGTTCACGGATACATTCAGCGCCGGTACGGGTTCACCTATCTACATAATAAGAAATCCATTTATTATCCATCCATATATTTTCCATCCATTTATTTTAGAACTTGTATGGGGCTCAGCGTCTGCATTAAAAGGTTTCTTTTCTTTTTAAAGAGTTGCCTCTGGAGATTAAATCTATTTTACCTAAATGAGAAAAATATCAAACAGAAACTTGTCCAATATTTTGTGAACAGGTTGGATCCATTATTAAAATGAGATGCTTCTTTATATTAATACCTAAATTACGAAATTAAATTTAGTAAAGCTATGAACTCGACTGTATGATGGGTACTGACTGGAGTTGATTGAGAGAGTATGATGATATATCTGTATTTACGTTTGCAACATGTTTGTGTCACACGCTGACAGGAGGCTGACGCCGTCAACGGGTACTAACAGGTATGCAACGTGACACTATAAAGGTACCCGTCTCGCTTCCTATTGTTTAGGTGACATTTGCATTTACTGCAAAATTGTAGAGCACAAATAATCTATGAACATTGTTACAATGCAAAGATTTTGAGATAGAGCTCGTAATTCCTTATCGCGAGGGAATTCTCGGAAATTCTTAAAACAGTTTTTAATTTTACATTTGCAAATTTGAAGTCTCTAAGATTTATAGCTACAGAGACTATATTTCCCTCACTTGCACAGTTCCTATAAATTTGAGCAAAAATTTGATCAATAATATGAGAACACGACTGTATTTTCAACAGCGTAGAAGCGTTTTCAGATATTTTTGATTCAATTTTGCTCAGAAGAGTAAATGCTCGACTGTGACACTGTACATATGTATACATGTGTGTGTTGTAGTGCACAATGTAGTACCGGTTGCTGACTAGTCGTGCCGTGTGCGAACCACAATGAAAATGTATGGCGGTGACACTCAAGCAACTCATTAGTAATTCGAGTTTGTAACTAGTTATTTGTTTAGTTATTTGGTGGAACCAAATAAATCTTTCTTTCTCTCTTTTTATATTTGAGTGCGGAGGGCCTATGTTTCGTAATAAATCCCCTTGTCAAACAATACCTATGACAATTTCTACGAAAAGGTTCAAAATAAAAATCAAAATATACTTTATTTGCTAGAATACAATGAAGCGGATGTTGATGTGTATTAAAATTTGTGTGCAGTGTACTCTGCCTGCTAATGGGCATGCAAATGTTCAGTGTTAATTACAGTCTTAACTTTAAGAAATTTTATGAGGCTTATAATCTAAGTATTCTTTTATGGAGTAAAATGCATTTTGAGTCAAAAAATTGAATAAAGTTTCTTAAAGTCGTCCCTTTATGCTCTTATTAATTCAGGTAACTTATTATGCAATTTGGGTGCCATACCGAATGCACTTTTTGCACATAAGGCTGTTTTTGATCGTTTGTTTACGACTTTATGTCGCTGCCGTGCACTATTAAAAACAGAGAATTGGTTAATATTTGACTTAACATACATAGCTGTTTCGAATATATATATATATATACATATATATATATATATATATATAAACAGGGAAAAGTTAATATTTTTAACCACAGTGGGTCACGATTCAGTCAGTTCGAGTGTCCCAACATCACCAAAGGTACCTCGCCTGTAACAAACGTATGTAAACGTTTAATGTTTTTTTTTCGCAGCCTTACGACGCGTCGCAGCCTGAGGACAGTCCGTACGGCGGCATGTGACGCGCCGGCGCCGACAGCTGTGCTATCCGCAATAAAAACATGTTTGCTACGCTCATTCCGACGCTGTGTGTGCTATCCAGACTGTGAACTCACGAAGGCCGGATCTTCTTTTATAAACATATGCCTTATCGTCTGACGCACTCGGAATCACAATTTCACCAGTCACCACACGCTTCAGATGGACGCGATCACGGCACGGTCGCCGTGCCATGTTTGTATGAGCTACATAGACAGATTCCACATGGCACAGAGACCGGGCCGTGACCGTAGGCATGTGAAGCGAGCCTCACACGGCGTAGGATGATGGTGGTAAAGCCGAGTAAAACTTGCAAAAAAATCGTGCAAGTTGTATTATATTGCGAGGCCCTAAAGCCAACGAGTTTGTAGTGGTCAATCAAGCGCCGCAATATAATGCAACTTGCACCAGTTTTCTTGCAAGTCTAAACTCGGCTTAATAAGAAAAGGTGAATGCGATTGCGAGTGCTCGGGCGTTATACAATACGGCCTCGGATTCTTTATATCACTTGGTGTCACACTGTACGAGTAGGGTTTGGAAAGCGTCTATGTAAAGTATAATCATAAGTAACTTAACCTAAAAAGAACGTTTTTGAAACAACCGTTTTTGTCACGGGGTTGCAAGTACGTTTGAACGATTGGAGCATCGGAAATGGGTAAATTGAAGGTATTAATCTTAGAAAGAGAACTAAATAAAGAGACGGCATGTGTTACTTTTTTTTAAATATCCTCATGCACCGCTAGGGGGAAAGGAGACAAAACATCGATGGATGATAAATTTTAGTTTCTTTGCCAGACTATTACGAAACTAGTTTGCGCTCGCGGCTTCGCCTTCTCTTTAGAATTCTCTGTTCCATAGTAAATGCGGAAAATCCGTCCTTATTTTGTCAACATTGTAAATCAGCAATATGTGATCCGTAGTCCAAGGTTTTCGGGTCGGTGTTTGTGAATAAAAACGTTTACTTTTTTTAGTAAAATTGGACAATCGACCCACATTTGTTTTTGTATAAATTTGATCTATGTATTTCAGCAGGTTTAATTGACTGAACGCTCAAGCTTTTCAGGATAACTTAATCGTTGTCATTGGTCTATGTTCAAAGTGTACTGCCTCAAAGTCGTGGCTATACTTCGTTTTTTTTAGCATTAGAAAAAAGGTTCAGCTGTCTTTTTATTGAAAAACACTTTTGAAAAATAAGTCACGGCAAATATGTATCAATTAGCAAGGACATATGATCATTTACATGCTTTTGGTTTCATAAGTAATTGTTACTGTTTTATTAAAAACGTTTTTCACAAAAAACACTCGTCAAAATTGTTTACCCTTTTTCTAATGCTAAAAAATCGATTTATACATCTTGAATCAATAATTGGGTAGGTTCAGAATGATTATTCGATTGATTCCATCAGTGTAGATTATCATAAATGAATGAATGCGTATTTTTTTAAAAGATGCAGCGCGTCAAAGTGAGAAAATGGGGATCCATGACGTCACATTTTTTTTATTTAATCGATTAAATAAAATATACGTGTCCGATATTGTATAACTCTTTATTGTATCATCAGCCAAATTTTAAACAAGTTCCTATCAATTGAATATGTCGCTTAAGTAGAACTTTCAATGAAATAAAAGAATTTCTTTGCTCACCCGCGACCTTAAGATAGCTAAGTCTATGCAAATCTATGTCTATGTATGTCTATGATATGGACCTCCGCAAAGTAACGCCTGATTCAATAAATTATTTAGAACTTTCAAGTTGACAGACACGTCTATTGGCATTATTGTTTTATGACATGTACGATTATCAACTTTGGGTGGTAGACTACATATTTGGCCGATGTTACGGTTGAACAAATTGAATCATGACCCAGGGTGGAACCTTTTAATAATCAATTTCACTTTGATTTCCTTGACAAAAGTATAAGATGTCAACATGACATTAGTAGCACAAAGGTTCTGGCCTTGGGTTAAAAAAAACTGTTACAAGAGAAAAAGATGTACAAAGGCGAACTTATCCCTTAAAGGGATCTCTTCCAGTTAACCTGTATTATTCGAAAATGTAATGACTGACGAACTGATGTTATATTTTTAGGAGCTAATCTGTCTCAAAAATACCGGTTTCATTTTAAAACGCCTTGCCTACTCTCTAAGTAAGCGTCACTACTCCACTACTTGCGTAATTCGACGAGGATCAGCGGGGCTAATCCGAAATTCGAAGTTCGCGTCGTTCCGTCCCTCTGACACTTATACTATTTTATACGAGAGTGACACGGGCGGTACGATACGATATTCGATTTTCAAATTTCGGAACCCTCAGAGTACAGTCCAGTCTTCGTGGCGCTCATGGGTCTCATAGCAATGTATATTGAAAAGACAATACCTACGTTAGTTGTTAAATTAACCGAATTTTGTTTGGATGGATTGCGGCTCAATCCACAAACTGTTTTGTGCAGGAATAAAATTGACATTAATGAATGACGCTATTTTGACAGTTTATGATGGAATGGTATCGACTTATTGTCACGAGATGTAAAAGAGAAAGTTGTTGACTGACTATCGTATCTCCTGTGTATAATTATGATAATATTACACAAAAAATCCATAAAGATATACTTTATTTCCGTCAATTTCTCTAAGATAATCATGAATTAATATAGTTTATGCGCATTAAAACAGTATAATGTTTCTAAATTTATGATATTCTTGAAGTCGCGTAACTAAAGTGTTTTTGATTCAGACATATATAACAAAAGAATGTTAAAAAAGTGAGTTTTTTTGTCTCTCTGATCTGCCACCTCAATGTCACTTGTCAAATTCGTAAATCGATACTCAAAATCGATAAAAGTCAACCATCGATATATCAATTCTATTCGTGTCTCAGAACTATAACAGAGTGAATGCTAACCGGCAATGTATTGACGTAATGATATTTGTTTATACATTCTAGTGTTTTAATAAGTACCTCTAGTAAGTCAGCAATAACTGTTTGTTATTAACACTGCGATTACTTGGAACGCTCTAGTGGACTGACGTAGGTTTTACGGAGTCAAACCAGTTACGTTTTTAAACTGATTTTCTTCTGATATGATATCTTTTTTGAAATATCAGTAGACAATCGGCAGGCTAAGTATTGTCTACGGAACTTTATTGCTTAAACAACGTTCAAGCATACTATACCAATCGTCACTACTTTGAAAAAATCGCGTATCTAAAATGGATATGTCAACAAAATTAAACCTTGATTTGATGATCATAAAGTTCACTCGGAAAAATCATCTATTTTGAGATACGAGTTTTTTTAAAGTAGTGACGATATGTAAATCAACGAAAGCCTCTGTCAGTCATTGGTATACCGTTCCAAGTGCTAGATATTGATCTCACAAAACAGAAGCTTGTGGCAGGTGGACGCTTATTTAAATGAACATTTGTAAATTCCAATTTGCAAATGCTCGTTGCGTTACATTGCGATGTCGTAAGCGAGCGTGGTAAAGGCGGGCAATCGCGCGCAGCGTTGTAAAGTGAATTGCACTAGTTTCCTTTCAAGAGGCGTTCGCGCGTTGACAATGGTTAGGATAAATTATTCGAACTTTTATTCCGTTTGATCCACGTGGGCACATTTTTGTTGACATGGTAGAAGATACTGTTATAGTTTCTAGTTAAATACTAGAAGTACAGGATGTTTGAAAAATAATCGTAAATGACATCAAATTCTATAGCCAAGTCATAAAAAAATGCGACTATGGAAATTGAGGCGGTTTGAAAAGCTCGTATGATGGATGACCCGTTAACAGTTTGTTAAGTTGTTCGGGATTTTCGTTCGATGTTCCGATCGAGTCGGGTGGTTATACGCGTCTCTTTCTGTTCTCGCTTAGCGCCCCGTCCTCTCTCTGTCAGTTTTTATGACTTTATATTTTTCTTTTCCTCTCTGTTTTACTGTTGATATAGTTTTGAAAAGCTGAATTTTCTTAACTCTATCTCAAGGCAGCTGTTATTTGTACTTAAAGTAATAACAATGTTTACTTTGTTCTACTTCAAATACTTTTTTAAAGAGTTTCAAACGTTAAACAAATTCTGGGTCGTTTTGTAGCCTTACTGTTGTTTCGGGAAATAACGGGTGCGATTATTATACACCTAGGTAACTATCGATCCGCAATGTACGACCTGCACAGCTTGGTATCAGGGCGTGCTTTATTAAGTCGTACATTTTATAGTCTGCGCGAAATGAACGCGTGTAACCACCCGGCACGTCTTTGCTCGGAGGTTTGCTCATTATTAAAGAAATTAATTGTATCTCCGTATAAAGGAGCGGCCATACTGCTGCTTAAAAAACCGTGACGGTACGGAATCGCAGTGACGCATCGCATGCGCACTGTTTTTATCGCATGCCCTCCACACCGCTGCTCAAAACACGCAGACGGTGCAAAATCGTGCGTAAACGTCACGACTTTTGGTGGACAGCATGCGGTAAAGTCCTGACGTTTACGGCACGTCACTGCGATTCTACACCGTTAGCGTATTTAAAGCAGCGGTGTCGCCGCTCCTTAAATATAATAAATTAAAACATCCTATTTTGTGTAGTGATTTTTTCATTGAGACATTGTGAGTTGTAAACATTTATTTTTGTTCATTATAGTTTTTGTATCAAACTTGTTGATGTTATTGCGCCGTAGATTGTAACATATTGTTTACTGTTCAGATATTATGTACTTTATATTTTAGTGTAAAATTCTAGTTTTAGTTAAATTCATTATGGTTTAGTTACCATCAGAGTTTTTGGTGTATGTTTTTTGTTGGAATGACGTAGAAAAGCGCTAAAGTCTCATCATTCTATGAGAACAGTGTGTCTCCCGAGAAAATTGTGCAGTGGCAATTGAAACCTTAACGCGAATATGTTCGACGATTTTTTATTTTTAAAATATACCCTAGAAAATCATCAACCAGTGTGATTGTTTAAACGAACCTCGTCCGGGAAAACATCAAACGGCAACCAGACAATCATAACTTGACTCGTTAAAACACAGAATTATATAGCATCGGGTGTCTTATCGTTGGTCGTGCGAAGACATCCGAACTGAACACTGATTTATAATAATTACAGCATGATAGTTACTATGAAAAATGTATTTCCATCGGGAAATGTCGGATATCAATCTCAATGGGCGACGGGTCGAAGTGATTTTTAGCATAGAGATAGTTTATGGGCCAGAAACTGATATAGGCTTTGCTGACCGTTGCTAACCTATAACCGTGAGTTAAAGCTATTTAATTATTAAATCATCAATTTCGATGCGATTTCGCCTTTCGAATGCGGAAAGAAAAACCCCTGCATTCTAGCGCGGATGTAGACAAAATGAAAATAATTAGTCTCGAATTTTGCACTCAGCAGTGCCAAAAGTTAAATATATGCGACAGTTGTTAGGAATGTTAGAGCACTGAACTGAGGCCGTATTGCCTAACGTTTTGGAAAATGACAGGTTTCGAATACAAAACTGTCATTTGATTGCAATCGCGAGCGTCAGAATCGTTAGGCAAAACGGCCTCTGGCCGTATACTACGAAGTGCAAAATTCAAACTCGTATCTTGCCGTCCCGTTGATGCTAATATTCTTTAATACGAAAGTGAGAGGGACAGTACGATACGAACTCATATTTTATAAATAAAATGACTGCGAGAGAACAGGCCAAGGCATGATTGTCTGTAGAGCACAGGGATGCCTCCACTGACGGGGTTCGTTCAAGTCAAGGGATTGCGAAAAGCGAAATGTATTGACTCTCCTCGACACCCAACGGTGGTCTTGTTTGTATATTTCTGGGCACTCACTATTTGTAGGTATATCGAATGCAGGTAAAATGAAAGGGGATGTTTTCTGAGTCATAGAAAAATTAAAAGCTTAAGACGTACGCCTTTAGATTTTGCAATATAGAAGACGCGCGGTGATGATACATATTGATCATTATCATTACAATTTAACCCTTAACCAGTCCGCTTATATAAATTTTGTATCAAAAAAGTTTACTTTTAAATCTATGTACGTGGGTGGCCTTCCCTTAGCCTGGTGAAGGGCCTGATCAATTTCATAATAACATTCCATACGACAATATAAATATGTCAACGATTGCAGTTTTCAAGTACGCCATGTGAAATTCACGTATTAATTTTGGAATTGGTGTCACACGTCAAATATTGTTCTGTGAAATTGTAGCCCTGTTTTTGCCGATCACACTGTAATTTTAACCTATTAATTTAGGATTGATAAGGTTAAAGTTGCTTGATCGAGCTGCTATTTTTTTAACCTATCTATTTAGGATTGATGAGGTTAAAGTTGCTCGATAAAGTTACTATTTAAACCTATTAATTTAGGATTTATAAGGTTAAAGTTGCATGATGTGCTTCCATAAACCTACAATAGATGATATCGTTTGATTCTGTACGCCCCTCTCCGCATATATGGGGAGCGCACTCTTGGTGCTTGAAACTGCTGTATCGTTGCGCTTTAGTTTACAAGTTTATATTGACAACTGTCTAGTTAAAGATATCATAACCTTTTGGAACAGTAAAACATCAATTGGGTGGCGCGTGATTTACCGTGCGAGTTTCGTTCATTGCGGGGCAATGCGGCTATGGATTTGCAAGTCACCGATCATCCAGAGCAATGTAAACAACTCGCACGTTGTTTAGCACGCAGTCTTAATCAGGGTTAAAACGAGCAGGCTCGATTTGAAATCGGTACTAAATGATATAAAGGCGTCGTGTTGCTGGAGAAGCGTCAATCGGAATTTGTTTTGTTTATAAAATTATGTATTGAGGAACTTTGATGTTTAGTTTAGTATTATTAGATGAATTATTCGGGTTGTTTAACGCGGCAATGACATATTAAACATTAATTTATTATAACAGTTTTATTGTAAAAAAAACGCGTCAGTGTACAGATTGAAAATGATAGTTATTTGTAAAGGGTTTGTAAGTTTGTATAAATGATTAAATGCCTTAGTAATAATAATGAAATATTGTAATAGTAATAGATAATAATTCCGCATAGAACTAGACAGTTTAAGTAACAGGGCGGTGCGCCTTAGCCGAGACATTTTTTGCTATTTGTCATAAACTTTTGCTGTCTTAAACTTTTTTTTTCTAGATTTGAAACTGTCAATACTGTAACTATTACTGTCGAATCGTATTTGAGTGAAACATTTTCATCTCGCATCATCGTGAATGACTCTACCTATATGTGCTGTATTAGTACTTATTTTTCAATATATATCTTTATCAGATTAAGCGAAAAGTGTACGCGATTGACACTGTGCGTTTCTAATCCGGAAAAAAAACGAAGCATACTTACCACAGTTCAATTAAGTTCAAAAGAATTAGTTCGCTCCATCAGGTTTTTGATGTTATGTAGACGATATCATTGTTCGGTAATCTAGACGTATGCCTAATTCCAAACTCTGATAATAATATTTTGTTAAATTAATTGAACATCTATGAACTTAATTTCTGAATATATTTTTTTTTTGTTGTTTTTTGAAATTCTTCAAATTTGACATATTACTGTGACGACCCTGAATTGGAAAATGTTATTTCAATTGAAATATACACTTTCTGTCATCCTTACTGAATAGCAATATTATATTACATATTTAAATTTGGTTGGTGACTGACTACAAAACATTGTATCATTTTGGTATCAGCCTATCAGACTTTTACACCGGTTCTATGTGGATTTATTATGGTATATCTGAATAGTAATATACTCGTAGCTGCAGCCGACGCTGTCTCCAGTTGATGACTGGGGGGCTGCTACGAAATTCGAAAATCGAAGTTCGTGTCATGCCGTCCCTCTCACTCTCGTATTAAATAATATAAGCGTCAGGGGGACGACAAGACACGAAGTTCGAATTTTGCACTTCGTATAGGGCCTGTATGGCTACGTACGCACGGCTGTAGCGCGCCGTCTCTTTCTCAAGCGATACTTTGAAGAGGGACGACGCTAAAAGCATGTGATTCGCCGCTTAGTGCGTACGTAGCTTTTGACTTAACGCCGTAGGTCGCTTGTGCCGGCGTGGTCGCGTCATGGCTCAATTGGACTAGTCAAGCGTCAATGTGCAAGTGGGAAATTGTTCCGTGCAAAAACAGGGTATTGTTATAATATCATCATCATCCCACTGACGAGCACTCCTCTCCAGCTTGAGCCGTTGTTCCTAGAGCCCCGAGGGATTACTACGAAATTTGAAAACCGAAATTCGCATCGTACCGTCCCTTTCACTCTCGTTTTAAATAATATAAGCGTCAGCGGCACGGCAAGGTACGAAGTTCGAATATTGCACTCGAGGTTCGTGTCGTGCGGTCCCTCTGACTCTTGTCCTATTTATTACGAGAGCGAGAGGGACGATACGATACGAACGTCGAGTTTCAAGTTTCGTAGTAGCCCTGCTGTATGGAATGGGAAATTCACACACACCATTGCATTGCTTCATAGGTTTTCTCACGATATTAGGCCACCTACTAGTGGTTTGAACTCTCTTGGTTCAAACCCTGGCTCGCACACCTGAATTTTTCCAAATTCATGTGCGAAATTAAATTTGAAATTTACCATGAATTCTTCGAATAGACACGGTGAAGTAAAAAGTCGTGAGAAAGCCTGAACAAATCCGCGAAGAATGAAGCTTATAGGACAGGCGAAATAGCACTAGATGGCGTTAGTAGTTAGCCAATGAGGGCTATCGTTTTTTCTCTCACTAGATGGCGCCACTGTTGCGTGAGGTTTTTAAAAGTCTGTTATAACGGCCGTGAAAACAAAGTTTAGATTAAAATCATATTTAAGACATCGTAAAACAGTACCATAAACATATTGAGCAACCACAGTATTGCATATTCCCGTTTTGTTCGAAAAAAAGGGAGGGCAAAAGTTTTCGAAAGCCGAAACTGTCTCAAATTACAGCCGTTCATTGCCCCTTATCGCATAATTGCCATAATTAATTTCAGATAATGCAAAATACTCACAAAATTATTCTAATTATAAATAAACCCGCGTAGCTCACCCAAAAACTATGTGATTTGACATTTCGTTGACCTCACGCTACACTAGCGCCTCTAGCGGAAAATTCATTCGCGATAGCCCCCATTGCAAGCAAGACCGTAACGTCAAAAAAACCTCACGTTACTAACGCCATCTAGCGATATTTCGCCGGTCTTTAGCCCTCATTCAATGGTGTTTGTGCAGTTCCCAATCCGCACTGCGCCCGCGTGGGAACTGCGGAGCGAGCCCTCTCGTTTTAAGAAGCCTGGTCCTAAAAGCGGGACGATGATGAATCCAAGCATTTACTGAAATCTTTCGTGTCAATTTTGAAACAGCTTGTGTTTTCTACTCAACATACAAAGTAATCGCACTTTTGCTCCAAAACTGTGACATCTTATAATTGGAGATAGCACAGTTGTGTTGCAAAGAAGCGAAATAGTCGGCTTGACTCGTACGAATTGAGCCAACAATAACCCCCTGTTTCACCATCCAATGATCAAATTTATCTGACGGATAAATGTGATGCCGTCTCTGTTTGTTTTGTTCGAATAGACGGAGACAGGATCAAATTTATCCGTCAGATAAAATTAGTCGATGGGTAGTGAAACAGCCCCTTAGTGCAATGTGTGACTTTATAACGGAACGAGGTGCTTGTGAGTGTATCTATAGTTTTGTCTATACCTAATTTGGCATGACGCAGGTTCACATGTGTGCACTGATTCAACATTGAAACTTGACATCCGCTATTTAGTTATTTTACATTCAGTATGTTTCTACTTTGACAAGATGCCTGATGTTTTGTGTTCTAAATGTCTCTGGTGCCGTCCCTGTTTATTTGTACAGAACAGACAGAGACAGCAGCGCTACATTTGTCGCGTAAAATGAACAGGAAGTTGGAGAACGGTGGCCGTTAAGCTTGATTCTATTGCGTTTCAATATTTTTTACTTTTATTTCCTGCGAGGAGTCTCGTGGACTATAATCAGGTTTATTATTAGCGTAAATAAATATAAAAAATGAAGTCTGATCAAATTATCCTGGAATATCGTAAGCAGTTCTGTTATTAGATGAGGCTGTACTCCTATAAACTTTTTCATTGGAAATTTTTATTCCAAGTGTAGTCATGCCTTTGATGCGGTACACTTTAAACATCGCTCAATGTATGGAAGCATCTGTTAAAAAAAATCTAAAATAATATATACCGGAGTGTTTAGTCAAACTAACTTGTTGAAGTATTCTGGGATAATTCAGAACTGCCTTGGCTTTTTGGGCTGCAGTACAGGGCCCCGGTCGCTATTTGAGGTCTAGTGTATATACTGGGGTCTCTATTGGGTGCTATTATATATGTACTAGGTCTCTAATAGGGGCTGGGGGCCCTGTATATAGGGATATAATCCCTATCAAAGTCAGTTGTAGGTCTCCAGTAGTATTAGTCTTTAACGAGTTTTTTAGAGGTTTAACGCTCGCTGTCTCTCTCACACCCGTTTGTGCATCATTAAGCGAGACAGGGAGGACTAGATAGTCAATGTTGAGTCGTGCGAGGTTATGCAGTTAGTTCATCAGCTGTATATGTATATTTGGGAAACTATGTATTCCGGATGTATTATAATGATTCAATGGTAATAAATATTTAAATAAAATGTTTATGTTAACGCTTATACGGTCTTTTTTTGTAATCTAAATTAGTATTGCCAAGGGAAGAGATTTGTTTGCTTTTTTTAGAATGGATTAAACTCAATCACGAATGAAATCGATTTTGATAATTATTTATCTTGTCTAAAGCGAGTTAGTGTCCTGAAATGGTCTGAAAACATATTTTAGTCTGCTGAAATCCAGTAACATTTGGTTTGCCATTGTGTTAGGCCTGAAAACAGCTTTCAGCCTACTGAAAACAAACAGTAATAGGTAATTTTTAAATCTATTTAAAATAAATAACGACTTCTCTGTTTTTTTCTTTAAACCATCTTAAAAAATGCTGATATGCAAGCAGGCTCTTCACTGCTATAGTGCAGTCACATTGAAAATGTAACAGCATGTTTTACATAGAGCACTTGTAACCTTTTCTTCTTCTTCATCTGCCAGTACTGACACCATAGCACAGAATAACCAATAGTACTACCGTACAGAAGGGACTCTCTCGAACAAAAGTCAAGTTTAGGTATAAATCGTTGTCTACTCTTACGACATGCACGCGAAATTGTAACTTATAATGTTACACAAGCGTTCATATTCCGTTGGGCACCGTTGACACGAAACAGGTTTGGCGCCAACAGCGCAGGGTTCCCACTCTCCGATGAATAAAGATAACAGTGGGTATTAATATGGATTAAATAAGCTATCTTTAATAAATAAGTAAATACACTTTAAAAGCTAAAGCTACAAAACAACAATATTTTATCAGCAACAGTAACCATTTTTAACAGACTTCAAAAAAGGAGGAGGTTCTATGTTTCAATGTTTTTATTTATCTTGCCGTCTCCACAGATACTCTACAAAATGCCCCATACACAAACATACTGTTACAACACAGTCTTTTTGGACCGTTTCAGCATTTTGCCAAAAAATAACAACAAACTTAACGAGAAACAGTAACAAAAGTCAACAAAAATAATAATAGAAATGAACAATAACAAATACCATGCAAAGAAAATGCAACGGGAACTCGACTCGTATACACGGCAGACGCACTCGTACCTACTGACAATGATACTGACAAGTACTGGCCACAAGAGGCACAAGATGGTTGCGGCCGCTTCCCAAATAGCCGCATTTACAAAATCTTGCAAGTTTTGTTTAAAAATTTAAAATATCTTGGTTCATTGTTATCGAATAATGAACCGCTGCAATTGCCGATTTATTTATTTATTTATTCCAAGAAAATAAAAAATCCGATAACATTGCGTCATTTAAAAAATAAATATTTTTCTATCGTATTCGATGGAGGCTATTTAACAGACACTGATATTGCTATATATTCTTAAAAAGAACAGTTTTAGATTTTTTTGATTATTTTGTTTCAAAACAGAAATTATTTTTAAAAAACATTTTGCGAACATAGTATGCGTAATTCGGAAAATTTTCAAATGTCACAGAACTCATCATAGGTGAAAAATACAATAAGCGGCAACCCTTTGCCGCGAACCCCACGGTGAGGTCGCCGGCCGAACGTACCTAAACTGCGGAGTGTCCAACCCCTGACCATAGTAAAAGTTTAAATTACGCTTTTACTATGGTAAAAGCTTGTAGCCTATACTTTCGTATTCTCAATTTATTATGTATGGTGTTTCTTATCTTCAAATTAAGGAGTTGAAATAAGGTTGACGTGAAGTTGTGTTTATAAAATATGCTATTCTTTATTTTAATCTCAATATTTCTACTTAATTCGGCTTATTTACATTTTATAATTTACAGATTTTAATGGTAGTGCCATCTATTGCGGTTTTTTAGTATTAAATATATTATTATCTTGTATGAGTTGGTAGCCCATGCTTGAGTCGAAGCCACGAAAAACTCACGTACGCTGCTTATTCATCGTTGACATCTGCACCAGTAAAAAAAAGAAAAGATAATCACAAAACATATTTCAGAGCTGAAAGACGCACAGGGATCATTAGCACCGTACACGTCAAACACTCACCTTGTAATACTTATCATGATCACGTGGGAAGCTCTAATCTGAGAACCAAAGCATCGGCATTCTTAGGGTTAACTAAAACCATAATATATACCGCAGAAGATTGCTAAAAAAGCGAAAATCATCTCGGATTCACCTTCTGAAACTTATGTATGGTTCCTTAGATTTTATTGTTTTACTAGAGCACTTTTGTTTATTTATTAATATTACTAATTCATTCACAATACACAGAGATGCAATAATGAATGGTGAATTCAATTCGGGAAATGGGTATTCATAAAACTTAACTACGTACTCGTAACGTACAGTGAGGAAAAGAAACAAAATTTTGGGGCTACAGCAAAAAAGCCTTTACAATCAAATAGGTTTTTAATAAAAGTTTTTTTTTGCTGACTGTACTTACATTGTCACCCAACTACATTTGCATACCAAACTTCAAATCGATGCCATTAACTGTTGAAGAGTTCCGCCCTGCACTACCAGAACTGTATTGTCACGTAATTTACAAAAGTACTTATGCTAAATTTTAAGACAATTCTACTACTAGAAGTGGGTCAAATTTACCTTGCAAGATTTGACACGCAAATACATAGATACAAGATAGGTACATTGCAAATGAAATAAAAGCTTTAAAAAAAAATATGTACCTAAGTATGTTTTAAAGTTTTTTCGCCTTGGGTGTCGCTCTGTCGTTAGGTACTTCACGACCAGACTTCTAAAATCGGCCCTGTTAGGAACTAAACCGTGTTATAACAGACCGTGTGGCGTGGGATTCCACTCGAGCAAGAGTGCGAGAGTTATGGAAAACAGACCCCTGGTTACTAGGGGCGGGGATGTCGCTCAGAGTTTTTGCTTTTTTCGGTGGAGACAGACTTCAGATACGGCTTGATCCATGGAATTGAGGCTGGGTAACGTTATATCCGCCTTCTAATCCTGTGGTCTATCTTCAATCGTAATCTTTTGATAGAAACTCCAGGGCTCCAATACTGCAGTTCCGAAAAAACGTAATCTGTATACAAAATGACGCCATTTTTACGTCAGCCCGCACCAAAAGTCCGCTTCCTGCTAATAGCGGCCCGCACTGCCTTAAGATTCTGGGAAACGTACCATACTTGACTGCGCTGCGATGCGCTCCTCTGTCTCTCTGCCGTCAGCACACCAGCCTCTACCAGCAGTATTCAGGAGGTACCTCTGTGAGCGGGCACCGCTTTAGCTAGGGATGCTGATGCGTGCAACCGCTTGCTGCATCTCGTCCCTCATAGGGTCGCTACACTCCTCCAATTTTCTGCCGTCGCGACACCTGCCTCTACCCAACAGTATGCAAGAGGTACCTCGGTGAACGAGCACCGCTTTAGCTAGAGATTCTCATGTGTGCAACCACTTGCCGCACCTCGTCCCTCATAGGGTCGCTACACTCCTCCAATTTTCTGCCGTCGCGACACCTGCCTCTACCCAACAGTATGCAAGAGGTACCTCGGTGAACGAGCACCGCTTTAGCCAGAGTTTCTTATGTGTGCAACCGCTTGCCGCACCTCGTCCGTCACGGGGCCGCTGCGCTCCTCCAACTCTCTGCCGTCAGCACACCTGCCTCTGCCAATAGTATCCAGGGAGTACCTCAGTGAGCGAGCGCCGCTCTTCCAGCTGCCGTTTTAGCTTGGGATGCGTCTCGTTGTGGGTGACCGCTTGCCGCACCTCGTCCCGCACGGGGCCGCTGCGCTCCTCTATCTCCTTCTGCTGTCGCGACATCTGCTCTGCTGCCGTCTCACGCCGCTGGAATATAAACTAGACTTTATCCGTGACTTCGCACGCGTTTTAAGATAATCATTATCATTATAATCAACCCAGTCTTCATACTAAAATCTGACAGGTGAATCCACGATCCCCTTCTTGAGTGGACCTAAAAGAAACCACTAGTCCACCACGACGTTTTAAAAAGTTAAAAAAAATTGGCATACGCCAACAGAATTGTCCCCTTTTGAAATAATGTTCACAAAGTTCACTCGGAAAAATTATCGATTTTGACATGTATATTTTTAAACTACCTATTATAAATATTAAGTATAATAAAATTGTTCTTATTCTTATTTTAGATTTGTACTATTAATAAAAATAATGTCAAGTCACATTCACATAGATGAAAATACATAAGTACTAATATTATAAACGTGAAAGTGTGTTTGTATGTTTTTGTGTTTGTCCGTCTTTCACGCCGTAACGGAGCGACGGATCGACGTGATTTTTGGCATGACATAGTTTATGGGCCCGAGAGTGACATAGGCTACTTTTATCCCGAAAAAATGCACAGTTCCTGAGGGAACAGCGCGTGATAACCGAATACCATGCGGGCGGAGCCGCGGGCAAAAGCTAGTAAATAATAGAAAGGTCAGATAAATACAGCCAGTCAAATAAACCCCTTCGCGTCTCACCAGCCGCAAAGTTGCAAACGCAAACGGAACCCTTATAGTTTCGCCATGTCTGTCTGTCTGTCCGTCTGTCCGTCCGCGGCTTTGCTCAGGGACTATCAATGCTAGAAAACTGTAATTTTGCACGGATATATAGATAAACTATGCCAACAAAATAGTATAATTAAAAATTCAAAAATAATTTTTTTAGTGTACCTCCCATAGACGTAAAGTGGCAGTGATTTTTTTTTCTCGTCCAACCCAACCCTATAGTGTGGGGTATCGTTGGATAGGTATTTTACCATTACCACCATTAGGGGTTTGCTAAAACGATTTTTCGATTCAGTAATTTGTTTGCGAAATATTCAACTTTAAAGTGCAAATTTTCATTAAAATCGAGGGTACCCCTCCCCCCCTCTAAAATCTAAACCGGTGGGTGGAAAATTTTTAAAAAATTCAGGATGGTAGTCAGTATTTCAAACTTCCAAAGAAAACTATAACGGCTAAGTTTGCTTGAGAATTATTAGTAGTTTATGAGTAAATAGCAGGGTAAAAAAATACTTGTGAAAAAGTTAAATCTAAAACTTTTTTTGGGACAACAATGAATATGGCG
Organism: Choristoneura rosaceana; assembly: GCA_037349165.1. Classification (NCBI taxonomy): domain Eukaryota; kingdom Metazoa; phylum Arthropoda; class Insecta; order Lepidoptera; family Tortricidae; genus Choristoneura; species Choristoneura rosaceana. The sequence continues at coordinate 2,665,044 of JAZBNJ010000006.1, read as the reverse complement.
CCATATTCACAAACGCTATGACACCAGCAGCCTCAGCACAAGGGAAGGGAGGCGCTGTCAGGGAGGTCTGTCTGCTTTGGGTTGTATTTATATCTGTGTTTGGGTGACCAGCCATACGGTAATCATGGAGTTGCGGGGGGAGGCTCCAATAGAGAGATCTCTCTCCAGGCAGGTGTTATGCCTGGGGACCGAAGTCCAGAGGACGAGCGTCGGTACTTATATATACGTCCGAGTTGTGAAACTTCGATAGCGCGAAGTAGAACATGTATGGAGTTTCTATCGTTGTTCACTAGATGGCGCTAGGAGTCGCTACAGAGTTTTCAGGTATGATTAGACTATAAAAATAAGAATATTCACAGATTGCTTCTTCACAACACGCTGTGTGTTTTAGAATTGACATTATATACAACATAAAATGCTTCGAATATGCATGATAAATGATGTCCTCTTTTTACACCATTTACACCGTGGCCCAAAATAACGTTGACAAAATTAAAAAGTAAAAATTTCAAAAATGGAACGTTTTGCGTTTTCTTTTGTTTTTTGTTATTGTAGGCTCATTCTTCACCGTCATTTTAAGCATTGTTTTTTTTGCTTTAAAAGTGTTGAATAATATCTATTTCGCTATGTCAGTGCAACGTGGCGCCATAATTTCATTGCATGAGCGTGGAAAAAGGCAGTGTGAGATAGCTAACATTCTCGGTGTTAGTCGTCAGTTAGTTTCTTCAGCAATTAAACGTTATAACGAGCTTGGCAACATCGGAGACCGTCCTGGAAGAGGACGCAAGAGGACTGTAAGAACTTGTAGGAATAGGCACATCATCAAACAAAGATTAGTCCGCAATCCACAGACCAAAGTGAGAAAAATGGCGCGAGACTTGGGAATTAGTCGCTCCAGCATACAGCGTATCGTAAAACACGATCTACAATTAGTACCATATAAACTCAGAAAAGCGCAATTGCTTACGGATAAAGACAAAAAAGTTCGACTTGAGAGATGCCGATTGCTTAAACAACGCTCCGTAGCGTCGAATTGGGAAAATATCGTATTCTCTGACGAAAAATTATTTTCGATTGAACAAGCCCATAATCACCAAAACGACAGAATCTGGTCTTCAACTCGTCCTGGAGCTGCTGCAATCGTTCCACATCGCCAAAACGCCGAATCAGTTATGGTTTGGGGTGCGATTTGCGCTACTGGCAAAACTCCCCTAGTTTTTGTACAAAAGGGTATCAAAATCAATCAAGAAAACTACCGTCGAGACATTCTTGAAAATGTGCTTCTTCCTTGGAGTCAACAGCACTTTGGTAACCGTAGATGGATATTTCAACAAGACTCTGCTCCAGCTCACAGGGCCTTAAGTGTTCAACAGTGGAGCAAAAATAATTTACCCGATTTCATCAGCTCTAAAGAATGGCCACCCTACTCGCCTGATCTGAATCCGATGGATTATAGTTTATGGTCTATCTTAGAAACAAGGTCCTGTTCTACGCGTTATAGAAGTGTTGACGAGCTAAATGCAACTCTTACACGTGAGTGGGACAAAATATCTGTGGAGGAACTGCGGAAAATTGCAGAAAACTTTACCAAGCGTTTGTCTCTATGTATCCGTGCTAAAGGAGGTTATTTTGAAGACAAGTAGGGACTTTTTTGTAAAATAAAGTGTATTTTTATAATTTTTAATCTAATTTTATTCACGTGTAAAATTTATAAAATATGTTCTAAAAACTCTTGTCAACGTTATTTTGGGCCACCCTGTATATACTGATCATTCTTTCTATATTTCTGAACCCTTTTTCAGTTTGCTAGAGGTGGCTAAAATTCGACAAACAAGATTTGAAGTAAACTTAACATACGTACATTGTAATTTAAATAAGTTTGTAAAGGCCTCCGTACTCCGTAGGGTTAAATTTAGTTTTGAGTCCGTCAGTCTTTATCTCCGATCGTCCTTGTAACTACTAACTTGTGGACCTTTTTATTAGAATATCTAGATCACTACAAAACAAATAGGTACGCAAGTATTTTTCTACTGTTAAGGCTAGCTATCAGTTTACCCGTGCTCTTAATAGTACCCGCGGTCCTTCGCTTTCCATTGGCATAAGTATGTAATTTATTAGGTATTAGGTAGTTCAACGTTGCTTTTTGATTTCTTCTTCTCTTTTAAAATATGGCTTTTCTGTCCTAATTAATAGGACAATTTCGCCATTGTTTAAGTATTCTCTTTCGAGAGGCAACGTTTTACGGCAATTTACGGTGATTGTAGTTTTTGTAACTTGATCGTAAAATTCCAGAAACCACGTGGAGGCAACTTGCGAATTTTGAATTTGAATTTGCTTTGAAGTTTTATTAGTTTTATTGACGTAAAATTTAAGGTGATGATTTTTTTGTTTTTCGAATTCTGATGCCTTTGCCGGTATGTCAAGTCATCAGAATGAGTGCCTGCCAGAACCAAACCAATGAAACTCACCACAATAATAATGTTTTGATTTTGAGTCCCAGATTATGCCTTTTAACGAGTCGTAATAAATGAAATGTGGTTGAATGTGGTCAACTTGCCTGAAGAGGAGACAAACAGTTTTTTTTTATAGTTAGCTCTTTCGCTTTAGAAAATACTTACATAGGTAAATACATGAATACATTTTGACCACTAACCAACCTACTTTTTGTTTTGTACACATAACCGTCAATGTTATAACTCTATACAACCACTATACAACTTATTGGATTTTAAAAACCGGCCAAGAGCGTGTCGGACACCCCCAAAATAACCCTATTTTTTTAACCCTATTTAATAATCATATTAGTATCGTGTTCGTGTCTTTAATAATAAAAAAACGGCCAAGAGCGTGTCGGACACGCCCAAAATAGGGTTCCGTAGCCATTACGAAAAAATTAAGTAATATTTTTCTAAGGATTTCGTATTTTTTATACTGAATCTTCCAAGTTGAGTTATAAATATTTTATACCTTACGCTGCTATTTACTCATAAACTACTAATAATTCTCAAGCAAACTTATCGTTATAGTTTTCCTTGGAAGTTTGATATACTACTACCATCCTGAATTTTTTAAATTTCTTACACCCATCTGTTTAGATTTTAGAGGGGGGGGGGGGACGCTTGATTTTAATGAAAATTTGCACTTTATTGTTGAATATTTCGCAAATGAATTACTGAATCGAAAAATCGTGTTAGCAAACCCCTAATGGTTTTAAAATACCTATCCAACGATACCCCGCACTATAGGGTTGGATGAGAAAAAAAAATCACCGCCACTTTACGTCTATGGGAGGTATCCTAAAAATAATTGTTTTTGAATTTTAAATTGTACTATTTTGTCGGCATATTTTACCTATATATCCGTGCAAAATTACAGCTTTCTAGCATTGATAGTCCCTGAGCAAAGCCGCGGACGGACAGACAGTCAGACAGACAGACATGGCGAAACTATAAGGGTTCCGTTTTGCCATTTTGGCCCCGGAACCCTAAAAATGGTCTGTTTGATGGCAACATTGTTATTATCTGTGGTCAATAAAAATGGCTATCTGAACAAACCATAGACCTATGTATAGACCTATACCTACATTTATTTCTTCTGAGAAACAAACTGCACGCTGTGTCGTCTACTTATTTAAATACTAATTACCACGTAACTAATTGACCCTAAAATCTATAATAAACATGATGTCAGGTGCGATGGGCTCCCTAAGGGGCATGGAATTTGAAGGGAACCTAGCGGAAAATTTCAAGTTATTCAAGCAATGTCTAATGCCCGCTCTACACTCGCGCCGCGAACGCCCGCGAAAGCGCGAAACGCGAGTGTAGATGTTGTTCACGCCTTCGCCGTCCCGTCCGGTGGCGGTTTTTTGGCCCGCGACAAAGGGTACGCGGCGCGCGAATGCGAACGCAGCTACACTCGCTGTTTTATCGCAGTAGCGTACAAGACATTGTGGGGGATGGATGTGGAAGTTGCGAACAACACTGCGAAGCTTCGTGAGTGTGGAGGGACACAGTTGTGGGCGAACCGCTGCGTAAATTCACGCCGCGGATTCACGGAGCGACTTCGCGGCGCGAGTGTAGAGCGGGCTTAACAATTTTTAAACCCCGACGCAAAAAGAGGGGTGTTATAAGTTTGACCGCTATGCGTGTCTGTCTGTGGCACCGTAGCTCTTAAACGGGTGGACCGATTTCAATGCGGTTTTTTTCAATTGATAGCAGGCTTTCTAGCGATGGTTCTTAGACATGTTTCATCAAAATCGGATCAGCCGTTTTTGAGATATTGAACTTTAATGTGACAAAGTCAGGGGTTTTCCAACTTTTTTTCATCACTGCGAACGACTTGGATGGGGCTTCTGAAAAGAGGAAAATATGCATCCTATTAAACTACATCGGTGAACCAGGTATTAATATATAGGTATAATACGTTTAACTGCAACGGTGATCGGAAAATTCGAGAATTATTTCACACCAAGGAGAAGACAGAGAAATCAATTTTTCACCATTGAACAGGGTGATACTAGATTAGAAGAATATTTTCAAGAAGTAATCAACTTGGGAAAGCAGTGTGACTTTGGTGATCTTCGAGAAGGCTTAAGTGCCAACAAGATTATTGCGGGATTAAATAACAAATTTAAAAATCTCAAAACAAAATTAATGGCAGAAGACGATTCAAACTTGACATTAGATTATACAATGAAATTCTTGTTGAGTGCTGAGGCATCGCGCCAATATGTCGAGGAGAACTCGAAAGGAGACATAGAAAATAACAATGGTACACAGGATGTGATGTATGTGAAAAAATCTAAAGAAAGCAGCAAACAGATTAAAAATTATAGAAACTGTGGACAAAATTATAACATCAATGCCTGACCAGCCTACAATAATACTTGTTTTAAGTGTGCCAAACCGAATCATTTCGGAAATGTATGTAGAATGGGGTCTAGAAAGAACAGGCAAGTTAATGTTATCAGTATTTCAGTATTTTCAGTATTTCAGTATATTTATTTCCATAACAATTTACATTGTGTCGGACAATATATATATATATATCTATAAACATTACATATCGAGGTGAAAGCAAAGAAGAACCTGCAGAAGAGGGTGACTTCTTCGTTGGAATGGCTGCAGGTGAGGAAATCACCCAATTATTTACTGTTAGGGGCCAGCAAGTGTCCATGAAAATGGATACTGGTGCAGCTTGCAACATTATAGGTTCTGATATGTGATAAGCTTTGTATTAAGGAGCAAGAAATTAAATTTACAAATAAAAAAGTGGTCCAATTAGATGGGAAGCGTATCCCAGTAAGGGGTACTTGTCATTTGAAGGTGTTTCACCCAAGAGGAAATGCATTTCTTATTAAATTGTTGATTATCGAAGGCAGTGTCCCTACCCTACTTGGCTGTAAAACCTGCATAGAATTTAATTTTTTTATGCCAAATACTGACCTTGTAAATGTGCATAATGTCTCACGTATTACTGAAAAATCGCAAAAACTAACAAAACAAATTAAAACTGATTTCAGTGACCTGTTCAAAGGAGGTCTTGGTTGCTTGCCTGGCTCAGTAAATATTAAACTGAGGGAGGATGCGGTTCCAGTGGTTCAAGCGGCTCGGCGTGTTCCCTTTTCATTGCTGCCTGAGCTTCGTGATGAACTAGCAATAACCTAACCTAACCTAACCAACAAAAAGTTGGAAAACCCCCGACTGTCACTTTAACCCATTATGACCTGAATTATTTTAGGGTCTCAGAAATTTATCATATTTTGATATATTGCTGTCTAAGGCTTCTCGAGTTGTTTTTGATTATTAAAAGTTAAATTGATTTATTCGTTTTGGAAAAAACAATGGGTGCCGTATGGCACCGCTAGGCCAATACGTCAGCTTTACATCTCCCTATTAAGTATGTATTAACTTTTTATTAGCTACTTATTATTACCGTTTATTTATAAAATGATGAATATTTTAAGTAACGTAGAAATTAATAAGTGATTCCGACCATCATAGTGAATATCATGCCTGTACCGGCTACAGGTTATATATCTGGTGCCATCGGTGCATTTCTGCGACTACTGGGTCGTGTCCATCGTGGTGATAGAGACGTTAGACGCGAACACCACTTCGCAGCCAGCATTGAGTTGCCGACCTGTGAGGTTATTTTTAAAACCACCCCCTTCTTCGTCACCCGAATCTTGATCAGAGTCGATTGCAGGTCTGGAGATTCAACGTATAGCGACTGCGGTTTGATCTTCTCATCTTTTTCTAGCAGGGCTAGTGCCTGATGAAGTGTACAACCCCTATCAAGAGAAATAAATACCTATCACCCACTCAAAAACCAAAAAATACACCTCCACCCTTTATTGGAATATACTACAGATCGGCCTAGAGTTGCCGTACGGCACCCGTAAATTTTGCCCTATGATAAAACAAATACGCAAACAAAACTGAATTATATTACAATATTATCTAGTCACACAAATATTAAGGAATACAAAAAAACGCATTTAAGTTATAGATTTTACGAAATATCAATACTTTGGCCAATTTACCGCAGCGTGCATTTCAATTTCTGCGATTATTTCAAAACACTAACTTTGTGACGCTCGTGTCGGTCTCAACAAGAACATCAGTTCAAACAAAGCATTAAAATAGATAGCTGTCTTGCTATAGCACCTAATTGATACCAAACCACCGTGCTTTACTCTTCAAAACGCGCGAAGGGCGCGAATTTCTAGACTCCTTGAATTGGGTGCCAAACGGCACCCCTAGGTTATAATGGGTTAAAGTTCAATATCTCAAAAATGGCTGAACCGATTTTGATAAAACATGCCTAAGAACCATCGCTAGAAAACCAGCTTTCAAATAAAAAAAACCGCATTCAAATCGGTCCATCCGCTTAAGAGCTACGGTGCCACAGACAGACACAGACAGACAGACACACAGACAGACACACAGACAGACACACAGACAGACACACATAGCGGTCAAACTTATAACACCCCTTTTTTTGCGTCGGGGGTTAAAAATGGAGAAGAATGAAAAAGTAAATAAAGCAACAAAATGGATAAATAATTTAGTGTTGGTTAGAAAACCTAATGGCAAACTTAGAATTTGTATTGGTCCAAGAGCACTCAATAAATTTATAATACAGCCTAAATACCAACGTGTGGACGAAATAAAAAGCAAAATTAGAAATGCTAAAGTATTTGCTTTGTTAGACGCATCGAACGGATTTTGGATGCTTAATTTAGATGAAGAGCTCTGACCTATGCACATTCATTACACCATGTGGAAGGTACAGGTTTCGTAGGTTGCCATTTGGGATAAGCTCAGCTCCAGAGGAATTCAGTAGAATAATGTGTCAACTAAGTATTTGAAAATGTTGAAAGAGTCATCCCATACGTGGACGACTTGTGTATATTTGCTGATTTTGTAGAACAATTAAATGATAGAATAAGAAATGTTTTACAAATAGCATCAAAAAACGGTCCTAAATTTAATGAAACAAAATGTAAGTTCTTTATCCGTTGCTTAGTTTAGTACCCATAACACAAGCTTTGCTAAGCTTACTTTGGGGCTAGATCAATTGGTGTGAATTGTCCCGTGATATTTATTATTATTTTATTTTATTTGTAGAAGAACTTATTTTTGTGGGACACAAATTCACTGCTAAAGGTGTTTCTCCAGATCCTAGTAAGATACAGGCAGTAATGAATATGGAACACCCAAAGTCACAGAAAGACCTTGACAGATTCTTAGGTATGTGCAATTACTTGTCACGTTTTATACCAAATTATTCTAAATTAATTGAAATTGAAATTAATTGAAATGAAAAAATATGCGGCATTTGTGTGGGACAGCAACCAAGAACAATCCGTGAACATGCTTAAGAAAGCTCTATGTAATTCTCCTTGTTTGGGCTATTTTGATACCTACCAATAAGAACATTGTATTATCAGTTGATAGCTCTTCGACTGCTTTGGGGGTAGTGGTTTTGCAAGACGGCCAGCCAATTGCTTTCGGGTCTCGTGCATTTACTGCCACTGAGCTAAACTACTGTCAACTAGAAATAGAAATGCTAGCACTAGTGTTTGGTTGTTATAAGATGCATCAATATGTGTATGGACGTGTAGAGTACCTACAAGTTCAGACAGACCAAAAACCTCTACAATCATTGTTTAAAAAACCTCTATATAAAGTACCAGCACGATTACAAAGTAGGATGCTGGCAGTGCACGGATATAATTTAGAAGTAAACTACAAACCAGGTTGTTTATTATTTATTGCAGATACCTTATCACGAAGTTGTACACAACCTGTTGAAAAGAAAATGACTCAAAACTTACACTAAGGCTACTGAGCTAAAGATAGTAGAATTAACATTTTTATAACGATGGGATGTAGTATTATATTCCATAATTAAAACAACAAAATCCAAGATACGACTAATAAATAACACTTTACCTCATAAAACCGCATTACGTAATTATAAATCAACTGTAAAATTACGTGCTTTGTAACAAATAGATCATGGCTGCATGAAACGACGGCAAATTGAAAAAGAAGTGATTGGCTACATTTCACAGATAAAAAATATATATTCACAAATAGGTAAATGCGGGTAGGTAACTTCGGTTTTCGAATTTCGGAGTAGGCCCTCTGGACTCACGGCCACAGGCGTGCCCGCAACGCAGCCGCGTCAGCTAGCGTACGCCCTTAGATGTATGTGGTGTTTTCTCCGCGGGACTCCTCCGCGCCAGCTATGAACTGCAGCACGGCCGCCGTGATGGTGCCGACGACAAACACTGCCATCACCATCGTGCCGCAGAGCAGCATCGCGTTCATCACTGCGAAATGAAGCCCCTGGAAAGGTGCGAAGGTTACCAAGGTCGTAGCTGGAATTCTGTTGGAGGCAGGCCAAACAAGAATATACCTAACTACCGGACCCGGCAGACGTTCTGCCCGGAAATGTTACAATAACAAATATGATAACAATGGACAGCAATTGTGTTTTTCAAACCATTCAGGACGAACCTGTTGACAAAATTTTTATCGAATTGGTTCAGTCGCTTAACACGTTCGCCGGCGGCACAGTACAAGTAAGTATTCTTGTTACTTGTATTGTGCCGGCGGCGGTAAAGGGCAATTACCGTAAAATACGAACCACGTAATTGACAGTACGGCTAATGCAGTATTTATTCGAGATTTCCTTTAAGAAAGTACGGTAACAAAACACAGATAGTTCAGACACGCGTCTAGTGAACTTTTTGTGCAATCCATACTAATATTATAAATGCGAAAGTGTGTTTGTGTGTTTGTATGTTTGTATGTTTGTCCCTCTTTCACGCCGTAACGGAGCGACAAATCGACGTGATTTTTGGCATAGAGATAGTTTATGGGCCCGAGAGTGCCATAGGCTACTTTTTATCCCGGAAAAATGCACAGTTCCCGAGGGAACAGCGTGCGATAACCGAATACCACGCGGGCGGGGCCGCGGGCAAAAGCTAGTAATAAAATATTATAACTGTTCAGTGGACGATTTTTTAAATTAAATAATCGTGAATTTCGCCAATAACGAAATCGTCGCAAAATATTTTCTGTGACAAATTTATAATAGGTATACCCCTTTGCAAAAAAAACGGGCACCTATGGTTTTTGTATTTTATGTACATGAAAGCTTACTTTCTAAGCTTTAATGCCTAAAAATCTGAAAAACCTTAGGTGCCCGTTTTTTTTGCAAAGGGGTGTATAACAATGACATTAAAATTAAAATATTTTAGTTATTAATTTATATTTCCATCCTTCCTGTTTCATTCTCAACAATAAATCAAGCAAGATACAAGTGCCACTACCACGATAGTTTTTTGCTGCATAAGCCATAGTTGACTACCTTAGAGCGACCGCCGAGCGTAGGTATGAAAAGTGAAGTACATACATGAGATTGACTTCTGAACTATCTATGTTTTGTGTTACTGGACTGTGGTACTGGAGCGTGGACTAATGTAGACGTGGGCGAAGTCCTATCAGTGAGGCCCCTTTTCTATGGTCGCACTGCATTCGTGAGGCCCTTTTAAGTGCGAGGCCGTGGGCGAGGGCCTATTCCGCCCACGCCTAGCTACGCCATTGTTCCCAGTAGGTACATTCCATATCTTGGGTACCGCCAGCGAACGTTTTAGGAGGTGTTAGGTACTGTAGGGATTAGGCTGTATACCGCTGGCAGGTGGTAAAAATGACCGCCTGGCAGGCTAGACTGAATGTATTTTGTATAATTATAGTATTTTTGTAATCTATATATTTTATATAGTATTTTGTAATAAATCTACGAATATATGAAGCAAGTGCAAGTATTGAAGAAACATCTTTTATTGAACTGAGTTTAGCATCACGCGCGTAGATCCCCTATACCGTAGCTCTAACAGCTACAGTCCCCACGATTAGGCTGTATACCGCTGGCAGGTGGTAAAATGACCGCCTGGCAGGCTAGACTGAATGTATTTTGTATAATTATAGTATTTTTGTATTTTATAATTCTGGAATTCGATTTAAAAAAACAGATTGACAGCGGTATACATGCCGGAGCACAGGCTTGACCTATGATTGTAAAGTGTATCTTTACTTTAAGCTATATCTACGAATATATGAAGCAAGTGCAAGTATTGAAGAAACATCTTTTATTGAACTGAGTTTAGCATCACGCGCGTAGATCCCCTATACCTAAGCTCTACCAGCTACAGTCCCCACAGTACCTACCTACCTATTGATATGTCTAGCAAACACGACCGATCATAGTCGAAATATCACAAAGACATGAGCAATCAGGGCCGGATTTGGAGGTCGGGAGGCCTTGGGGCAGCAAATAGAGGCCCAATCATTCACTTCAAATCTAGGTGAAAGTGGCTCCATACATTTTTTGATGATTCTGCCAATGTAATGAGAATTTTGCCACCCCCGTGTTCCAACAGTTTCGATGTTCATGACGCGCCATGACTCATCATTCCCGGGCAGAAAGCCTGGATGCCAAATAAAATTACGTGCCTCTATGGTGGTCACAGTGACCCGGTCTTCTAGCGAAGATCGGGCCACTGATTGGTTGAGCCAGCCGCAAGTGCATTCCGCTCACTCTGAACGGATTGACGAATGGGTTCAGTATAAAACGCAGAGCAGAACTGAATTCCCCCTCTTTCCCTTCTAATTCTCCACTACAAACGCAACCGTAACTAACCAGACCACCTCTGTGCAGTTTATATTATGTTTGTTGTAATAGTTTATACTCTTTTCTACTCAATAAACGCTTAAAACACTTACTAAGATGGGCTGTTACACGCAAAAACTACTTATTACAACTGATGCTGTCGCGCAGTCGGTCTGCCGATCCACAACATGGTATCCTCCGTCTTCTTATTAGGCCTTGTAAGGACAGACCACATTATCATCAAAAGGGTCAATCCTAATATTACCGCGACTATCAAGAAAGCTATCAGCTTATTATGCATCTAATGCTTGATCTTTTTGATTGATATTTTTGTATGTACAGTAGTTTCAAATTGACATGACAATTGACAGCGTTTCAGCGTGACAGAAAAATGCGCAAGGGTTTATTTGAAGCGGAATATATAGCTGAGTTTAGATTTGCAAGAAAAATCGTGCAAGTTGCATTACATTGCGGCGCTACAAACTCGTTGGCTTTACGGCCTCGCCTCGTAATGTAATGCAACTTGCACGATTTTTCTTGCATGTCTAAACTCGGCTTATTGTATTTACAGACTTTATGCGAACGACATTATAGTATTTTATGCAACTGTATCGTAATAAGAGTTCTTAAAACACGAGTGTGGTTTTATGAAACGAGGCGTACGGCATCAGAGGCCTTATTGCCTAACGTTTCTGACACTCGCGATCGCAATCAAATGACAGTTTTTGTATGCGAAATATGTCATTTGATTGCGATCGCGAGCGTCAGAAACATTAGGCAATACGGCCTCTGGTCCTATAATAAGTCTGTGCAGCCCTGCCTTAAATAAAACGAGGGCTAGATGTTCAGTAAATAAATAAAACGTTAGTATAGGTGAAAAAATTAAGTAAAGGACCTGTTGTATGTAGTAGTAACTTGTCCATATAAACAAATTGACGTTCCAAATTCGCAAAATGACTTAGGTAAGCTCCATATCAATTCTGTGCACCACACCACTACATACAACAGGTCCTTTACTTAAGTTTTTTACCTATAGGTAGGTAAGGTACAGATATATTTTTATTATTAAATGGTTTTATTGTTAGAATGAATGTGTCATCTCGTATTCTCAGCTTATAATTTCTCAACCTCGTATCTGGCCACATTAAATTGCTTTAAAATCATATTTAATAGGTACTTAAATTATCAAAAAAGAAACTCGCTCAGCGATGGTCGCCTGACAGTCAGAATTTTATTCACACTGAGAGAACAAACAATTGTTTCTTGTGTACTAGTGGCGAGTTGTATCATTGTGGGCGTTCTAAGGGGGAGGCCTTTTGTTCGGCAGTGGACGTCTTCTGGCTGGTGATGATGATGACCTTACCATCCAACATCTCTAACGCCTAACGACATCAACGTATTCTTGAATCAATATGCTGCTGTGTCCAGTCTTGTTGATGTTTCGCATGTTCGAAGGCGCGTCCCGATCAATCGATCACTTGCCACTGTAACCATAAAATTATTACTGTGCAGCAGCCACTACTAAAGCTGAGTTTAGACTTGCAATTAAAATCGTGAAAATTGCATTACATTGCGAGGTCGTAAAGCCAACGAGTTTGTGGTGGCCATTCGAGCGCCGCAATGTAAACGATTTTTCTTGCAAGTCTAAACTCAGCTTAAGACTGCGCCTGCGTTCCAACCAAAGATGGGCGCGGATGTCTTACATTCTGTTTGACAATGACAATGATTTCCTAGACAAGATGACAACATGACATTAGTAGCACAAAGGTTCCAGCCTGGGTAATGATTCAATTTTTCGATTGTACTACCACCATGATCTTTTTCAAATTTTTCTGACCTTAGTTTAGCGGAGTTTAGAGGGGGTAGGGGGGCACTCGATTTTAATAAAAATTAGTACTTTATAAATAAATAAAAAATACATAGATAAATAACAGCATAGTAAAAGTATTTTACTATGATAACAGTTTTCTAACACTGATATCATAGCTGATATTCTCTGAATGAGCAAAGCCGCGGACAGAAGGACAGACAGACAAACATTGCAAAATTAAAAGTTCCGTTTTTCCCATTTCAGCTACGGAATTCTAAAAAAGGAATAAAATAGTAGAGATGTATGTTAAACTCACTAATCGTTCCAATTTCTGCGAGTTGTAGTAGCTGGGGGGTCGTATTGTTTCCAATGTTTCAACGTGTAGTTTAAAAAATATAATGTAAAGAGAACGGTAGACACGGCGATCGCTCCAAAAACTAAGTCTTTCCACATTAAGGACTTCACACCTTTAAGCTATTTTGTTGTTAATTTTTTTTCTTCTGCCGCTGTTAAGGCTGCCACTCGTGGTACAGTGTCTCCAAATGATTCGTCTTTAATAAACGGCCTCTGCGGGGCCAGTTCTCATCGTAAGAACTTGGCTTGACACTGCCACGTGCTAGATAACGCTTCGTTTCGTTTCGGTGCACAGGGACAACACGCGATAGCCACACAAACGCCGCCACAAGAAGCTAGAACAGATGGGCTACTACGAAACTCGCAAATCGAAGTTCGTATCGCACCGTCCCTTTCACTCGCGTATTAAATGACATAAGCGTCAGCGGGACGGCAACATACGAAGTTTGAGTTTTGCACTTCGTGGTATAGGGCCAGGGCATTGTAAAAACGTGCCAGTAGCGATACATTGCGGGGTCACAATGCAAACGAGTTACACAAGCGACCGCAGTGTCATGCCACAGTATAACAAGTTTTCCCTACAGTAGGCCGACGACTTTGAAGTTGAGCAATACCGCAGCCTGTATGTATTTACGCAATTAAGGAAGGGTTGTCACAATTTTAAAATTTAGAAGGTCTTTTACGAATCGGTACCTACATATTGGTATTGCGAAATTAGAGCTTGTCCAGATGAGGCGATTTACGCGCGAGTGGACTCGCGCGAGTCCACTCGCGCGTTCCCGAGGTACTGGGGCTACATAATATCCCGTCCAGATGATGCTGCGCGTTTCGCAACTCGCGCGTAAATCGCGTGCAATGAGCGCGACTCTCGACTCGCGCGTAGTACGTGCGTAAATCGCCTCATCTGGACAAGCTCTTATATAAAACAAAATAATTTAGGAGTGGCATACTTACTAGGGGTAAGCTAAGAAGTATAGAAATATATGAAATCTTAGTTCCTTATTCATGCAAAATGAAGATTTGCACGCACTCACAGTACATGTCACATGCACCAAATAGATTTTATTATAAAGTTATATGTTAAAAATACGTGATAGCCCTAGAATCCTTGTCCCAAGCTACTAAGAGCCCTCGCTCCCACCCCGCGTCTCAAACCTCACGCCCCGCACGATTGCTCTGTCTAGTCTAGACGCCTCCGTCGGATTACTACTGTACGGAAACTTGTTATACTGTGGTCATGCTACTGGAACGGTTTTACTGGAATAATGTGAACCGGGCATTCAGGTAGATGAAGCGCGCAACAGCCACTTGTGGCCAGTGGTCGACACTTTTGCCCGGTGGTTGACACTTGTGGCCGGTGGTCGACACTTGTGGCCGGTGGTCGACACTCCCGGTCGGTGGCTACTACTTTATTTCTCTGAGGTATCTACCAAAAGGAGAGAGGGGTGGGAGATCGTGCGAGTGGCGTGTTGTGGCGTCTTAATAATAAAGCGTTTAGCCTCTTCACCGCCACAAAACAAATGAAGTGACGTGCTCTGTTACGCCATCCACAGAAAAACTTGATCTTTAATGCCATTGCAGAAGGATTAATTTCGAGTTGAATGTTGGTCATGTATAGATGACAGTGGCGTGTGAGGCATTTCATTGGCTGTCACGACTGGATGACTCTGGCGGTGAAGAGATCAGTAGCGACGTCCGGGGGTTAGTATCATTTCGTCAAAAAAGCAACTGGTCTACGTAGAAAATCAGCAATTGGTCGAAGTAGCAAGTGGTGTAATTAGCAACTTGTCTAGAATCAAGTGGTCTTAACTAAATTCTTTGACTCAGTCGGCGGAGCTCCTATTCCACGTGGCTGAGGCGCTTCGCGCCTTTTTTTCCAAGCAAATGAAGAGGGAGTGAACTATGACAGGCCGAATCCATGGGCTACTGAAAAATATGATGTTATGCTGTCCGTCTCAGCTTTCCATAGAAAAGAGTATGTATTATTATTATATTATATATGTAGCTTGATACTTACTACAATAATTTCTACAAAACAATATAGGTATGTGATGTACCTTACACCAACGGACGAACGATGACAATTCCAAGACAGCAGGCCTCAAAAATACTCTTTGTACAATATACTCTTTCTGTTATCGCAACTGACATTGGCCCAGGCCCAAGACTAGAGCGTTTTCACATTATCCGATCCGATATCGGTATCGGACGACAATAAACGACATCCGATAGCCGACACTATGAGCTGTATTCACATATTTCCCAGAAAATCGTTCCGATGTAGCCAGTTTAAAATGGCCGTCGATAAGATATCGGGGCAAGTAAAATGTGTGAAATAAATATGAATATGTATGTACCGTACCTGTCTTTCATATTGTCCGACCCGATACCGGTGCCCTTAGTGTAAGCTTTTGGTTACAAAATACGTCTCGATCGCGTTCGCGTTAAAATCTCAATTTATATGGAAACACGAACAGTGCCTTTAGTGTAAGTTTCGGTTACAAAATACGTCTCGATCGCGTTCGCATTAAAATCTCAATTTATATGGAAACACGAACAGCGCCTCTAGCGGAACGTTTGCGATGCTCGTGTTTCCATACAAATTGAGATTTTAACGTGAACGCGATCGAGGCGTATTCTGTAACCTAAAACTTACACTAAGGGTACAGCGCCTCTAGCGGAACGTTTGCGATGTTCGTGTTTCCATACAAATTGAGATTTTAACACGAACGCGATCGAGACGTATTCTGTAACCTAAAACTTACACTAAGGGCACGGATATCGGAGCCGACACCGATACGTTCATGGCATGGCCGGCGAGGGTTTGTATGAGTGTTATGCGTGTATCTTAATTGTCTCTATGTGCTCAGAGCCCGATGCGTGGCGGCCATTTCAAGCCGGCCGTATCGGAACGATTTTGTAGGAAATACGTGAAAGCAGTACATGTGTCGGCGATCGGATGTCATGATTGTATCGTCGTCCCATACCGATATCGGAACGGATAGTGTGAAAACATGAAAACAGAAGTTATACCCCTAGTGAAATGAATGACTACGAAACTTTGCGCTGGTTAAAAAAATTACAGGGAAAGGAGGCGTTCGGAAAATTTTATACAAGAAAATAAATATATCGGCAGAATGCAGAATGTCTATAGTGAAACAAGGCGTTCGGAAATACGTCTACGGGGAAAAAAGTCGATCGGAAAATTTTATACAAGAAAATAAAAATATCGGAAAATGCATCTATAACAAACCCCTCCAAGAGCCATATTTTTTTAAAAGAAACAACAAAGAGTGTTTTTGATGCCTGTCTTGGAACTGTCATCGTTCGTCCATTGGTGTACTTAAAGGTACATCTCATATTATATCGTTTTCTAGAATTATTGTAGAAGAAGTAGAAGCTTGCAATATATCTATTGTATTTTATAAATGTGAATACACGAAACACAAAGTAAAAACGCAACATATTTGTGTAGGTACTTATTTAAATCAAGAAATGGTAAGTAGGTATATCATTTATACTAAGGGTTGGAGCCACATTTTCCTATGTTAAGGCACTGGTCCCACCGGCGGCTACAAACTATTAGCGAGTAAAACTATAAACTACAAACGAGTGGGCGAGAGGCGAGAAGCGAGTATAGTTTTGCTAGTTTAGACGCTCGGCTATGCTATAAGCGAGTGTTTGCGGCCGACGGGCTCGCTGCACTAGCTCAGCTCGAGTACCGTTGAGCTAGTTTTATAGTCGATAGCTTATCGCTGCGGTCAACTAGTAGACAGTGGTCCCACCGCCAGCTCGGCGGTCAACTAGTAAAATTCTGTACTAGAAACAGTTGACAATCGACAGGCGGCTAGTAAACAATTCTATGGAATTATCGCTTACTCGCCCCGGGCGATGGGAGAGTATCCTCGCCGGCAGTGTGAACAGCCAGCTATGAACTATAAAAATATAACTCTCTTTTATGTACACGGAAGCGATTATCTTTTGTTCGTTTCTTGGGCTAGAAAATAGCCGATAGCTCATAGCTTACTAGCTCGCGGTGGGACCAGTGCCTAAGGTGGCTGATAAAAGTTTAGCATCTACCGAGTGTTACGTTACAGTGCCCTTAGTGTAAGTTATCGGTTACAAAATACGTCTCGATCGCGTTCCGTTTAAATCTCAACTTGTATGGAAACACTAACATCGCAAACGTTCCGCTAGAGGCGTTGTTCGTGTTTCCATATAAATTGAGATTTAAACGCGAACGCGATCGAGACGTATTTTGTAACCGAAAACTTACACTAAAGGCACAGCATGCTATAGGTACTTACTTCCACACGACGTTTTTTACAAGCTGATGACGGGCGTTTTTGATGAGCGCGTCTTCTGCGCGTTTTGGCAGATTTTACACTTTTTTTTGTACCCTTAGATGAATGATGGTCTCGCGAGCGAGCGCGCGAGACAAAGGTTGCTCAAGAAAATGAACAAATAATCGTGGGGGGAGAATGGTCCTCGAAGTGCAGAGCCCTCCCACTAGGTCTAAAGACATTGCGAGAGTTGCGGGCAACCGGTGGATGCGATTGGCGAGTTGTCGTTCATTATGTGGCGATCTAAGGGGGCACCTTTGGTCAGCAGTTGACGTATTCCGTCTGATGATTACGATAATGATGTTGAGTTAATTTAAGTTAAAAATTGTGTTCAATTTTCTTTCTTATGTTTTAATAATGAAACTCTTTAAACTATACTAAGTATTTATTTGTTATTTATAAGCCTTACTAGCTTTTGCCCGCGGCTCCGCCCGCGCGGTATTCGGTTATCGCGCGCTGTTCCCTCGGGAACTGTGCATTTTCCGGGATAAAAAGTAGCCTATGTCACTCTCGGGCCCATAAACTATCTCTATGCCAAAAATCACGTCGATCCGTCGCTCCGTTAGGGCGTGAAAGAGGGACAAACATACAAACACACAAACATACAAACACACTTTCGCATTTATAATATTATATAGTATGGATTGTCCATATGTAAGTGGGTGTTTCAACACCCCTCGGCCCGTGTTTCAACTTACCTCAGCAGGAAGAGAGGGGAAATGAAATGAAACAGAGTGACTTTTTTTGTATAAGTTCGTTTTTCGAATAAGAAGTACTCAAAGTTACGCTTTGTTAATGGGGATGAAATAAAAGATGAATAAATAAGCTGTCGATTGATACCAATCTCGTATGATTCTTACGAATAGATGTCTATGTAATGTATGACACAAAATGTCAAAAATGTTCTCCCCTCGGTCTCCCCTATAGTAAATAAAAGAGAACAAGTCCACTCCGGCCTGCCTTCTCCGGCGCGGACGCGGACTATTTTAGATTCATTACCTACCTATCGGCAAATAATTTGAGTACGAAAGTCAACTTAAAATTGTCTTATATCTGTATGTAGAGAAACCAGACAGATTCTATGCCGTAATAATATTATATATTATACTAAATTTGAAAATGTTAGATATTTAGCCAGTAGTAGTGCCGTAGCGATACATTGCGGAGTCACAATCCAAACGAGTTACACAAGATGGATCGAGCACCGCAGTGTCATGCTACTGTGAACCGGAAATAAAACTTTTTCATCTCTCCTGTTCGGAAAGTTTAATTTTCATGGGTAGATAGACGGGTGGAAAATTGCGTTTTCTCCTCTAGGGTGGAAAGTAAATTTTTTTTAATTTTTCGGCTAGCCACGACATCGAAGATAATTAAGTTACGTCATATTATAAAAATAAAAACTTTTCAGTAATCTAAATTCAGCTATACATTAAACGACATGTTTATTACGATCTTAATAGGTTCACATTAAAAACATTTTACAATTGGTCTATTTTTTTTGAAATTACAAAATATCAACATTTAAAATTTTTCCTCTATTCTGCTGCCCGCCATAATGCCATGATAGGCATTTTTTTCACGTTTCGGCATGGCCATCTAGATGTAAGTCGTGACCAAGAACATTATATACAACACTGGAGGTTGAACGCCGAACATCCGTAATAATAAAAGTCAAACTTCTTGGTTCGGCGTGCAACCTCCAGTTTTGTATAGTTATAAGCTCTTTGGTCATGTCGTGGCCAACTCGATTACAGTCTAGTCGGCCGCGGCAAGTGGCCAGTATGGAAAGAGTAAAGTAATGTATGAAAAGGTTAGAGGTTGGAAATAAATAAATTTAATTTATTTATATTTTATTAATTTATATCGTAATTATAACTTATATAATTTTGTACATTTATTTATACTAGCCACGACATAGAAGATAATTGAGTTACGTCAATGAGTTTTTTTTTCACGTTTCGGCATGGCCATCTAGATGCACGTCGTGACCAACTCGATTTTTTTTTATAGTCGGCCATGGCAAGTGGCCAGTCGAAAAGGTACCGCTGGAGGTTGGATAGGTTTTAGTAAATTCAATTTATTATTATTCTCGTTTTTTTGTAGTATTTTAGTTTCCTCACAGTCGAAATGAAAAGTAGAGTGTCTAACTCGGGTGAAATAACCCATTTCCCCTCGAACTATTAGGAACGATCTCGGGTGAAATGGGTCACTTTCCACCCTTGGTTATCAATCTACTATTTTACATCTCTCATTCAAAAACGTAACTTTTCCTCGCTGACGAGAGGGAGCGAAGTGCAGCTTTTCTGTTCAAGGCTTTTCAAAGTGTTTTATTGCAAATGCAATTTTTTAAAGTTGATGTAAACCCATGCCTTTTTCTATGCTCTCGGTACTTAGTATAGTTATATTTAGATTTTTTTTTCAAGTTTCTTAATGCTCGGTGTGAAAAGTTGTATACCTAAGCCACTTGGGAGCAAAATTATTTTCATCTTGGGCGTTAACACTTTTGAATCCCTCATTCATTATACTCCAATTCAATATAATCTGACAATCCTGTAGACACTTTCAGCCTACTAATATGAACACCGGGCTGCCTAAGGCTTTGTGATGTGACTATTATTCTTTTTTGATTCCTTTTAGATGTTAATCACAACAACAGGGACATTATATAATCAAGCGTGCCCACATTAGGGTGCGTTAAATGTGTAGAAAATTGTCAGATTCTATTGAATTGTACTTTATAGGTACGCTCAGGATTCTATTGTAGAATCCTTCGCTACAATCTGGATTTAATATACCGCCCTCGCCGTAAATACACCATTTTGCTCCCTTGTGACACAAATAATAACTATTTCAGTAGAAAATTAGTGTGACACATGTTTAATTTATTTTCTTTGCAGAATTGGAGAGAATTAGGTTGGGGGCTGGCTGGCGCGGTCTGTGTCTATATCATAGCATATTTTATAGATTACGCGCAGAAAACTTTGAAGGAGTTCGATAAGGACGCGCCACCGAAAAGGGAACCGAAACGGTACGCCTACTACACGCACGATAGGAGGGACATTTACTTATAATAAATCGAAAATTTGGAGAAATAGTCTTTGTGAAGCGTTTTCAGAAATCTGATTCCAAAAATATGATTTATAAACTGAATTATAAATAAACTAAAGAGCGTAGCCGTGTTTTCATAGAGAATCGGCCCTTTCACCAAATGTTTACTGTAATTTTTTTAAAGAGCTCTCATAACAAATATTATTTACTGTAAGTTTGAGCTTTCTATCTTTGTTATTTTCTGAGATATGTATTTTTTTTTAATTTTCATAAAAAACATTTTTTGCAACATTGGCTTATGCGATTCACGTGAATTTTTGGAACAATAATATACATGTAATGACTCACATATTTTTGAAATAATATTTAATAGTGCCAAAAAAAAACTTGGTTAAAAGTAGGAAACAAAAGTTTAGTTTTTTTTCTCAATTTTTAAAAAGCGACACCTACAGTTCTTTGTCATGTCATGTGATTGCCTATATAAAGGCTTGCAACATATATTTTTTCAAAATAATCCAGTTGGTACTTCATACTATAAAATGGAAAAATAAAGGATACTATCCATACCCGCAAACGAGTTGCACAATAAATATGATTGTGTATGACATAGTGAATGACATATAATTTAGTCGCAAAAGAAATGATATTGCAACCTCTTTATTATTAACAATATTGGTACTGGCAGATTGCATTTTTAAGGGTATTATTTAAGATGTCAATGTCATGATTTAATTGTTTATTACTTAGATGCTAAAGAAAACGAACTGTTTAAAATAAACTGATTAATCTATTTACATAAAAATGTATACAAACAAATCGGCACCACACACATTGACATCTTATATAATACATAATACCCTTAAGAATGCAATCTGCCAGTAGCAATATTGTTAATAAAAAAGAGGTTGCAATATCATTTCTTTTGCGACTAAATTATGTGTCATTCACTATGTCATACACAATCATATTTATTGTGTAACTCGTTTGCGGGTATGGGTAGTTAGTATCCTTTTTTTCCATTTTCTAGTATGAAGTACCAACTGGATTATTTTGAAAAAAATATATGTTGCAAGCCTTTATATAGGCAACCACATGACAAAAAATTGTAGGTGTCGCTTTTTTAAAAATCGAGAAAAAAGAACTAAACTTTTGTTTCCTACTTTTAACCAAGTTTTTTTTTGGCACTATTAAATATTATTTCAAAAATATGTGAGTCATTACATGTATTATAATTGTTCCGAAAATTCATGTGAATCGCATAAGCCAATGTTGCAAAAAATGGTTTTTATGAAAATTAAAAAAAAATACATATCTCAGAAAATAACAAAGATAGAAAGCTCAAACTTACAGCAAACAATATTTTTTATGAGAGCTCTTTAAAAAAAATTACAGTGAACATTTGGTGAAAGGGCCGATTCTCTATGCAAACAAGGCTACGCTCTTTTAGTAATTACCTTCATTTGACCCCAGCAGTGTCTCGTCACAAAAGCAGTTTATAAAGCAGAGGCCGTATTGCCTAACGTTTCTGACACTCGCGATCGCAATAAAATGACAGCTTTTGTATGCGAAATATGTCATTTGATTGCGATCACGAGTGTCAAAAACATTAGGCAATACGGCCTCAGGTCTACAGTCTAAAGCAAATTTACAGTTTGAAATATTGCTGTCCTGCTTATAATAGCAAAGAGCTACGAATAAACAGCCGAAATAACAGCCGATTGCTGGTAACTTACTCAAAAACAACGTGCCGGATTAATACGAAACTATGTATATGTCGGCGGCCGATCGTAAAATCCGCCAGATCATGAAATTCCTAGGCATATCGTGAAATGGCGCCATTTCATGAATTGGCTAAGGGACATCCGCCATATCGTTCAAAACTCACTGTTTAACGATTTGCCTAGTGACGTTTAGGCAGATCATGAAATTCCTAGGCATATCATGAAACGGCCCGAAATTATACTAAAAAAAAATACTTAGAGCGAGTTGAAATTTTATAATGGAAAACTAATAGTGAAACTAATATTGTGCCTAATGCATCCCGTTTACCTAACCACCACCTTTGTGAAATAGGATAGGTCACACAGGTACATTCAACCAATTTGATTTCTAAACCACTATGGAACCTTATCATAGTAAATAATTTTGAATAAATGAATAAATGAAATAAGCGTTGAAGTATTATAATGGAAAACTAATATTGAAACATATCGTCTCTACTTTGAAAAATGTCCACTAATTTTGAATTTAGTAACATTTTGAATTTAGGCCAAACGTAAGCTTATTTTTAACCGACTTCAAAAAAAGGAGAAGGTTCTATGTTCCAATGTTTGTATTTTTTTTTTCTTTTTTTTTATGTTCACCGACTACTGCGGCAATTGTGGACCGATTTTCAAAATTCTTTTTTTATTCGAATGGGTATTCTTCTGAGGTGGTCCCATTGTCACCAAATCAAGATCTGATGATGGGATCCTAGTGAAATCGAGGGCAAACCTCAAATTTTATAGGCACACCTATGGCGATTTTGGCATTTTTAGTGTTAAGGTAAGCATTTACATTCAGAAAATATCATTTGGTAACCTGGACCTGATGAAGAAGACCATAGGTGACCGATGGAACTCGTCGAAGCTAAGTAATACTCGCTCGTCTATAAACGGTCATGATTAACATATCTAGATAAGCAAGTAAGAAGAAGCTTTAAGTTAATGATTCTTTCGAACTGATCTGATGCTGAAGCCAGAAGGTAGGCAACGGAACTTTGTTATAAAACAACGTAAGTTAGTCGTGTTTGGGCTTAATGGAATGGTTGTGAGACGTACTTTGGCTACGAATCACTAAAAAGTGAGAAATAAAAATTTTTTAACAAAAAAGTAAGTAAAACCGACTCCAAAAAAATGAGAAAAATAACAAAAAATGGAACCGACTACAAAAACCCTTGAAAATATTTTTCTGGGTACCTACTAACTCGAAGTCGGTGACTCAGCACGACCCAGCAGGAGTGATTGAAACCCATTGTCTCTAGGTGAAATAGACGCCTATTGCTCCACTCCTGCTGGGTCGTGCTGAGTCACCGACTTCGAGTTAGTAGGTACCCAGAAAAATATTTTCAAGGGTTTTGTAGTCGGTTCCATTTTTTGTTATTTTTCTAATTTTTTTGGAGTCGGTTTTACTTTTTTGTTAAAAATTTTTTATTATAAAAAAAAGGTCAGCTAGTATGGACAGTTGGAAAATATTCCACAAGTCCCTACTTTACGGTCAGTTAGTATGGATGGTTGGAAAAAAATCCACATATATATGTACAGTTCTTTGCTAACATTAGATTTACAAATTGACCTGCTAGTAATTTGTAGGTTCAGAACCCTCAGTGCGTGGGTTCTACTTACACTTATACTGGCACTATTTTGCCGGCACCAGCACGCATGAGAACGCATCTCATATTCTGCAGGGCTACTGCGAAACTCGAAGTTCGTATATCATCGTCCCTCTCGCTCTCGTATTAAACAGTATAAGTGCCAGAGGGACCGTACAACACGAACTTCGAGTTTCGAGTTTCGTAGTATGTACTGCTGGCCTATCGCACTATTCTGGAACCGTCTTTGTACTCCCTATATACGCTTCTCTTCTCCTTGTTCATGTACCGTATAGGCTGGAACAAATACGGACTCGAAGCTGTGCCTTCCGGTTTGTCTGTAAAGTCTTCGGATTCTTCGGCCGGGGGCATCTCATCACCATGACTTTTGTCTGTAATGTTGGTAGGGCTTACGTTTGCCGATAGAGCTGCTTCGACTTCGCTCTGCGCCCGCCGACCGTCTGTCGCATTTGCGCGGAAATCGTGACCACGGTAACTGTAACCACAGCACATATAAGCTAAAGCAGTAGGGAAGCTACGAACAAATCGATCGAAACGAACACACTCACACAGACACGCGCTCTACACGGCCTCTAAGGGGGTCACGCGACTGCAGTGCCGCGAGACCCCCTTAGAGCCCGTGTGGAGCGCGCTTTTATGCGTGTGTTCCCTACTGCTTTAGGTTATATAACACTTTATATAATATACTATGCTGGAACACAGCCAAACTATCAAGCCCAGGCGAGGGGAGGGGGGGGGGGGGCAAGTTGACATGGAGAATGAGAAAAGTATGAATGTACGTATTTATTTGAATTGGTGATTTCGTTGAATTTCGGTTTTGACATAAGGGAATGATCGATCAAGCGAGTCAAGTCAAAGACTTTGACTTGACTGAGTCAAGGACTTTGCTTTGGTTTCTTTATATTTGGCAACTTTTTTAGAATCTCCCTCCCCTCCCCTGGGGCGACGAACTTGCAAACATTCAGCCTAAATCTGGTGCTCGCGATCGCAATCAAATGAAATGACAGTTTTTTTATGAGATACCTTGGCAATACCTACGGCCTCTGCTCACAGCACAGACGCTACAAGTCATATACTATCATCAGTCCTATACTATACTGTGATCAGGCCGTATACTATGAAGTGCAAAATTCCGTTTGTTCCCAACGAGTCACACCCTTAACTGTCACACTGTGATTCGTTGGGAATACTTTTGTTAAAAAAATCCCAATCAGCCACTAAAAAAAATACCTCACATCGAAGGCTAAGGCGGGAGCTACGTTCCGTTTCGCTCCCGCCTTGCCTTAAGGCCGTCACAGACTACGCAGATGCGGTAAGATATCTGCATCTGCGCAGATATCTGTCCATATCGCTCCCTATACAATTCAATGAGCCAAAACACACTGCGCAGATAACTTATATTTTATCGTCAAGCATCTGCGGGCACCGACATATATCGACAGATGTCACAGATTATCATCTGTTGATCTGCGTATAACATCTGCCGCTACAAATATGGTACAGATTTTATCTGCAGATAGATACAGGTTGATGTGATAAAATAGGCATGGGTAAAAAAAAATCGATATATCAAAAAATGTGTGCCTTGTGCACGGTCCGCCCGGATTGCTACCACCATCTTGCTCGCTAATCCTGCCGTGAGATGCGATACGATGTGATGCGATGCGATACGATGCGATGCGATACGATGCGATGTGATCCAATGCTATGCGATGCGATGCGATGCGATACGATGCGATGCGATACGATGCGATGCGATGCGATGCAATACATAGTCAGAATCGTCATCTGACGAGCTGTCTAGTAAATATAAAAGAGATAAACACGAAAACATCCTGTATAAAGAATCCGCACCAAAAAACACGTCTACTCAGTTTGAAGGATTTGGACTGAATGTATGCGTCTCGTATATTATCACATCTGCGTAGTGTGTGATAGCTTCAGATCATTACGTTTTTATCTGCAGATAAAATATTACCGCATCTGCGTAGTCTGTGACAGCCTTTAGCTTTCTGAACCTCACCTATCCGAGACTGGTTGGAATTTTTTTTTGTAAAAATATTCCCACCGAGTCAGTGTGCTCGGCGGGAACAAACCCAAAATTCGAACTTCGTATCTTGCCGTCCCGCTGACGTTTACATTGCTTAATACGAGAATGAGAGGGACGGTATGATACGAACTTCGAATGTAGTCCTCCTGGTCTAGGACTACGGAACCCGAGTACGACTTACATCCAATAATTTGCTCTTTTTGGCATTGGATCGTTCTTGTCGAATTCTCTCCAAGCTGTGACCCCGAGGTCTATGCTGTAAAGGGTGATGAGGACACATCCCACAGCCGCCAGGCCCCAAGCTGCATCTTTCAACATCTTCACGAGTTCGGAACAGGGATTGTGTTATTGGAAATATATTTTTGTTTTTTTTTTCTTATGGCGCTGTTAGATTTGAACAGTCCAAACAATGAGCATTTTCTATCTAACGTTGTACCCTGAGTTTATCTCTCCGATTTCAACAAAATTTGGAAGGTAGACTCAGTTCATGATTGCGAGCTGGAAAAACAGGGTCTCCAGATATGTCCCCAAAATATTGTAAGTATGAATGTGTCCGTTTTGTTACAATTTTTCTTAATCATTTTCGTAACAAAATGGACACAAAGGTACATTTATATAAATTTTGTTGAAATCGGAGAGATAAACTAAGGGTACAGCGGTAGATAGAAATGCCCCAAACGAATATGCACCGAACAATAGTTAGCCAAATTTATAGGAATTATATTTTGGTGGGCGTTTATTTCGTTGATTATTTCTTTCGTTATCATTATCAATACTAAAAATAGTAACCAGAAATAGGATTTCGACTTCTTGATTTTGTTTGTTAATAATTATACCTACAAATACTTAAAACTTGATACCTTGTGGTGACAGCGTCATTGCCACAACGCTACCACCAAAGAGAATATAACCACTACACTACCACACACACGCAACCATAAGGCCCCGTTTACACTTTGATAAGTGATTAGTGCGAGTTCATACATTTTCTGCGAGTGCGATTAAAAAATGTATGAACTCGCACTAATCACTTATCAAAGTGTAAACGGGGCCTAAGAGAGTTTTCATATTACCTATCCGATCCGATTCGATTTTTTTTATTCGACTGGATGGCAGTGGGGTGGCAAACGAGCAAGTGGGTCTCCTTGGGGTCTCCTGATGGCAGTGTTGCCACTTTAGCCAATTGCATTTAGCCACATTTACGAAATAATTAACAAAAAAGTGGCCAATTTTTTTAGCCACACTTTCTAACAACTACTTACAACAAGTAAGTTACCGCCACTGTTTCAATCAATTTAATTTATAATGTAAAATGTACTTCCGTACGCTACTGTACTTAATTACTGAGAATATCCTTCAAGAAATAGGAAAAACTAAGAAATCCGACAAAAATAAAGAAAGCGGACCTTCAACATCACCAGATGACATCGATTTTAAATACATTTTTCCTTAAATAATAATGTAAGAGAAATAAATACTTACAAAAATTAAAGACTTATATCCCATGTTGCCTTTTTTTTTTCTTTAGCCACTTTTGGCAACATATAACAGTGTAATTTTTGTGACACTAGCTACTTTTTACCGTATGTTTAGCAACTTTTTCTTTGGGCAAAGTGGGAACACTGCCTGATGGTAAGAGATCATCACCGCCCATAAACATCTGCAACACCACGGGTATTGCAGATGCATTACCAACCTAGAGGCCTAAGATGGGATACCTCAAGTGCCAGTAATTTCACCGGCTGTCAACTCTCCACGCCGAAACAACACTGCAACTACTGCTTCACGGCAGGATTAGCGAGCAACATGGTGGTAGCAATCCGGTTGGACCTTGCACAAGATGTACCTTGTACCACCTTCAATATGACGATGACTTCACATATTTCCCTAAAAATCATTCCGATAAGGCCGGCTCAAAATGGCCGCCACGCATAGGGCTCTGCGCACAAAGAGACAATTTTGGACACGTCACATGCAGACATTATTGTCCGACAGCCCATATCATATCGTCATCCGATACGATATCGGATCAGATAATGTGAAAACGCTCTAACAAACGGACCTCACAATACTAACGCCATCTAGTGATTTCGCCTGTCAGTCATAAACCCTTATTGACGTATTATTGAAGTATACTCTGGCACTTTACTGATTATAGTGGCGATTCGAGGGGTGACATTTTTGATTAGGCAACCTAGAGCAAAAAAACGCGCATTTATTACCTATGTACCAGAAAATAGTATATAATAGTCAGTAGGACTTGTAGTATAATAATCGAAGTTCGTATTGTACCGTCACTCTCACTCTAATCCATACTAATATTATTAAATGGGAAAGTGTGTGTGTCTGTGTATTCATACGGTTGTGTGTTTGTTTGTCTGTCTTTCACGTCGAAACGGAGCGACGGATCAACGTGATTTTTGGCATTGATATAGTTTATGGGCCAGAGAGCGACATAGGCTACTTTTTAGCTCCCGAGCCGAGGTAACAGCGCGCGATAGCTCAATACCACGCTGGCGAAGCCGCGGGCAAAAGCTAGTGAAATAATATAAACGGTACGATGCGAACTACGATTTTCAAATTTCGTAGTAACCTATATACAGGTTAGTGAAATGAACAAGGGGCTACTATTAAATTCGAATATCGAAGTTCGTATCGTACCGTCCTTCTCACTTTCGTATTAACTCGTTTGCCTTCCAGTAGAATAAAAAAAAAAATAATAATAATAATAATACAAGCGTCAGCGGGACGGCAAGATACGAAGTTCGAATTTGGACTTCGCAGTTTGGAATGAAACAGCAGTTCGCTTGTGATCATTTATCGTCGATAACAGCTCGCATCCAGGCGGCATGCCGTGCCGCGTGCGCGTACAGGGAGGGCTCGCAGGCGCCGCCGCACGCCTCGTTGTCCCCCATTACTCCCAAAAGCGCACGAACCTGCACCGAGGACATAAGAAGGGCTACTCCGAAACACAAAATTCGAAGTTCGTACCGTACTGTCCCTCTCACTCTCGTATTAAATAACATAAGCGTAGGCGGGACGGTACGATACGAACTTCGATTTTCGAATTTCGTGGTAGCCTTGCTGAGCTGAGGGGCTACTATGAAACTCGAAAATCGAAGTTCATACCGCACCGTCTCTTTCATTCGCGTATTAAATAACAAGCGTCAGCGGGACGGCAACATACGAAGTTCGAGTTTTGCACTTCGTATTCTAAATTTTTTTAGAAAGATGTTGAGAATAATGACTCAAATTCTAATTCTAATCATTTGTTGAATAAATAGGCCGCAAAGGGTACTTTTACACGTAACTTTTTAAACTACCAGCACTTTCGGAAAGACCATCATTGCCAAGAAGAATGCAACTTGCCAGAAAGTCATTTTTTCAAAATAAAATATGTAATTACAAATAAAATACTTAAAAACTACAGTATAAAATTAAAGAAAAAAGCTACATAAAAAGAAAGGAAAAAGAAAAGAAGAAGAAGAAAGAAAGGCTGCTCGTATAATCAGGGCCTGGTGGGTTTTGCCATTGTACAGTAAAAAAAAAAAAATTACCTTGTGTTCTGATGGTGATGCCTTCTGTTCGCGGCGCAGCAGTGGCGCCCCCGCGCAGTAGTTACACACGCGGGCGCGCGCGCGCAGCACGCCGGCGCAGAGCGGCGCGGCGCCGCAGCGCGCATGCGCGGCCGGCGCGAGCGGCCTCAAGTGCCGCGCCTCAAACGCCGCGCCGCCGCAGTGCCGCAGTGGCAACGCGTGCACAGCGGCAATGTGCACCCGCTTGCCGAAAGGACTGTTGTCTATCGATCTTGAAAGTAAATTATAAATTTTACAAGCTGTTATTGTTTTAACCCCCGACGCAAAAAGAGGGGTTCCGTAGCCAAAATGGCAAAAACGGAACCCTTATAGATTCGCCATGTCTTTCTGTCTGTCTGTGGAACTGCCCCGTCTAGCCCTCCCGGTAGCTACGCCACTGGCAGCGCCACCAGCTCTAGCGCTGTCCATCCCGCTGCCGTCTCTATGCACGTTATTCCGAACCCGTCAAATGTCGGAGTAGTCGTAACCATAATGGGGAAATCGAATGACGGAAGTCAGATTTAATCTATGTCTGAGCCGAGAGAGGCGAGGTAAACGAAGCGTTTCTATTGGTTCATGAAGAACATTTGGTAACACATCTTCGCACATCTCCTCGCACACATCCTCTGATTGAAACGTACCCAACTAGCAAAAAAAGTCTTGGATTGCGCACTTTATGAGAGTGGTGGGCTTATAGCGCTCTTTTAATTGTTTTGGAACATGTTACTGCTCTTATATTAGCCTTAGATAAGCTAGTACAGACTCAAGAACTCTTTGTCTTATAACCTAGTCTCATATATGTATATAAGCTCATTTTATAATACTTTTATAAGCCTCTTACTCCTACAGTAACATTTACGAAGACTAATTGTACTTGAGAATACCTGTTCTTATAGCACCATTCTCTAAGTTTATTAGAGAATGGTGCTATAAGAACAGGAAATATTTTATAATGGTCCTGATAAATGCTATTGTAAGATTTTCAGACTAATATCAGCATAACATAAGAAGATTATAAGTGTATATTTTTTTGATCTTGTTTAAAGCTATTATAAGATCAATAGCAGTATTTTAGTAAGATATTAGAGTGATATTAGTTCATTTGATTTTATAATGGTTTTGATAAAAGCTTTTGTAAGAATGTCAGACTAATATCAGCATAACATAAAAACACCTTAAGTGCATACTTTTCTGATCTTATTTAAAGCTATTATTAGATCAATAGCAGTAGTTTAGTATGATATTAGAGTGATATTGGATAAACATACTTACAATACAAAAGATGAGATCAATATAAGGTGGTTTGATCTTAAATCGATTTTGGGAACACAATTGTAAGAATATAACATTTAGTTGCCAAATTATATTGTTTTGTGAGTACTTAGGTAGGCCCATTTACACTATCTAACTTTCTGCGTATTCCATACAATAAAATTGAGACAACAAAGAAATTGCTCAGTCTCCTAACGTGATATTCTTGCATATAGAAAGCAACTTGCATTCAATACTTGCATAGGTGTAAACAGAGGCCAATAATTAATTAATTGCAAGAACTGCCGCTCCGTTTTCATTTCAAAGATGGATTCCGCTCGTGAAGGTGTGCTCATTGTTGCTGCGACATTAACGACTGTATTACAACAGGAACTATTAAGAAAACGTGGCAAGAAAAGGTGTAGGGTTATTTTAGCTTTTGCGAGTTCCGTTGGCAACCTAATCAAGTCCAATTCGCCAAATGATACATACTTTCAAATTGTTAAAAACGCCAAACAAAACCTAAGGTGTTATAAAATTTGAGGGTACCTATTCTCTAGAATTCCATCAACAAACATAGTGCCAATGGCACCACCTCGGAAGTACGTATAATAAAAATTTTGAAACACAGACTAACTATCCCGTAATAAAAATACGAAAAAAACACCTCCTTTTTGAAGTCGGTTGCGGCGGTTTTATTTTTTACCACTACAATATTTTTTACACTTTAATACATGCATCGATATATATGTATACATATATAAGTCAATGAATACATATGTCGGTGTACTGCCGTTTCGGCAAAATATTTTTCGCCAAATTTCACTTCCCAGAAAACTTATCGCACTAGTTTCATTTCCAAAACGAATCTTTAGGATAATTACATTTCGCATTTTATTCATTTGATCAAATTATCATTTGGCATAATTTTACTTTGTCAAATTTTATTACGACAAACGTTTATTAGACAAACGTTTTATTTTAGCTAATATTGTATTACAAAAAAAAAATTGTTCAAAATTACCTTTCGCACAAACCAACCACAAAAACCAACTGCTCCCAGAAAAGCAGCTTAGGTTAGAACTGCGTCTTCCACAGAAACGTACTGCTATCAGAAAAGTAGATGAGGTTAGGCTAAAACTGCGTCCCCCGCAAAAAAGAACTGCTATCAGAAAAGTAGGTTAGGTTTGGTTAGAACTGCGCCCCCCCCCCCCCTCTCACAGAAACGAACTGTTCCCAGAAAAGTAGGTTATTATGTCATGCGATGTTTTGGGAAGAGTACATTATGCTAAACGATATATTTTACCAAATGATACTTGGCAATATGAAACTTGACTAAGTAATTATTTGTGAAACAATAATTTGCCAAATAAAAATTTATTAACTGTAAATTTGCGATAAGTTTTTTTGCCTTGTCAGGCTACTAGGTTTAGACTTGTCAAGACTTTTATACAATTATTTTCGTGCAATAATGTCATTAATGTAAACAAATTAGGGTAGCAATTATTTCCTGTCAATACTTGTACTCAATACTTTAATGATTTATTGCTTGCATGTAAACGTCTATATTATCTAAGATGTAACACTTCGGTTCAATTCTTGAATACTATTATTGAAACGAAAAATTGTATACAATTATTGCCGATTCTTGTACAAGAAAGTGGTATAGTGTAAATGGGCCTTAAAACTAGTGCTGTGATATACCCTAAATTAATTCAACATGGCCGTACCATTGGTATTCAGAATGCTAATATTAGAGTAAATGATCTTACAATAGTCTAATAGTGCGCTGGAAAAGTGCAACTATGACAATGGCGTCATTTTCACTACAATTATAGAAATAAAAAAAATATACGAGGATAGAAAATACTATTTTTTGAGTGGGCGCATGAAATTTGAAGTGTAAAACAGGGTCTACTTTACAGTAAATAATATTTCCCAACGTAAATACTTACTGCACAACATAAAGAACCACCAATGATAACAAACATGTTATTAATATTACTAATAGGTAATACTTATACTTTATTCTGCTACGCTGCAGTTCACTCATCGAGCACAATGCACACGGAATGTTTCTAAATTCCGTTTGGTAGTACAAAAAATCAAAATGAGCTTATTTAGGCTCACAAGATTCTAACGTTGGACCAATATAAGCCTATGCAGGCTTACAAAATACTTACGTAAAAGCGATATTAGCCTAAGGCAGCTTAATTTAGTTTAGTTAAAGATTATTATAAATGCGGACAGTATTCAATAAGACTGATATTAGGACGATGTTAAAATAAATACGCTTATAATTTGTGCCCAAATCCAGGCTTATACGATGATATAAAATCAATATTAGAGTGAAAATTTATAGTCTTGAGATGGTTGTAAGAGGGATTTTGCTAGTTGGGTAGCCTGTAGATTCGATAGCTATATATACTGCTCTGTACCGTATTTTCACAGATTGGGATTGGACGCAGTGCAAAACCGCTCTTAGGGTTCGATACATTAAGAGTAAAAAACCGGCCAAGAGCGTGTCGGACACGCCCAAAATAGGGTTCCGGAGCCATTACGAAAAAATTAAGTAATATTTTTCTAAGGATTTCGTACTTTATACGGAATCTTCGAAGTATAGGTATATTTTATACCTTACGCTGCTATTTACTCATAAACTACTAATAATTCTCAAGCAAACTTAGCCGCTATAGTTTTCCTTGGAAGTTTAATATACTGACTACCATCCTGAATTTTTTCAAATTTTTCCACCCACCGGTTTAGATTTTAGAGGGGGGGGGACGCCCGATTTTAATGAAAATTTGCACTTTAAAGTTGAATATTTCGCAAACAAATTACTGAATCGAAAAATCGTGTTAGCAAACCCCTAATGGTTTTAAAATACCTATCCAACGATACCCCACACTATAGGGTTAGATGAGAAAAAAAAAACACCTCCACTTTATGTCTATGGGAGGTACCCTAAAAAAAATTGTTATTGAATTTTTTATTGTACTATTTTGTCGGCATAGTTTACTTATATATCCGTACTAAATTACAGCTTTCTAGCATTGATAGTCCCTGAGCAAAGCCGCGGACGGACAGACAGACAGACAGACAGACGGACAGACAGACAGACAGACAGACAGACAGACAGACAGACAGACATGGCGAAACTATAAGGGTTCCGTTTTTGCCATTTTGGCTCCGGAACCCTAAAAATTGTCCCTTTTCACTTTGTCATCCGTCAACGCTTGACCGTGTTGTACACTCAGCATTCATCACACGTATCATACATCCATATACGAATCCCGCATCAAGCATGTCCAAACTGTCAAACTTAAAAACTTACCGAAACTTCCCAAATCCAAGCAAATCGAACTGTTCTCCGATCGTAATTTTAAAATAATCCAACATGGTCGGTAGGACTACTGCCGTCCTTCCCAGCGGCTCCTCCGATTTCAGTAACGCCAGGTCGTAGCTCTTGTTCCCCCCCTCATACAGCGGATGGACCCTGACGTCCGACACAGGGTGTGACTGGCCCTGCACCGGCTCCCCATAGTTATCCAAAATTACGAATGAATCCAACGAATCGACTTCTTCGATCGAATCTAAACAGCTGGCAGCAGTCACCGTCCAATGGTCAGAGAGAACTGTCAGGATACACCCAAATGTTATGCCGCTCGGCTTTATCTTCACAAGCGCTAGGACCACATCTCTGTCTTCTGGACTGGCTAAGTCACCGTCTAGCACTTCTTCTATTTCTGAATCTGGTGCTTCATCAGCCCCGTAATCTGCCTCTATGAGTTCTGTTGCACTGTAGTTTGCAGTACATTTAGTCGAACGTGTTGTAGCTTGGTCTTTAGCATCAGGTGTGGCATCAGGGTATACTGCCGTGCATTTAGTAGGCCTTATAGTAATACCACTAGGTAGAGTTCTTATTGTCGCAGTAGACTTCGTATGCTCAGTTGGAGATGTATCTGGACGTTTTGTAGACTCAGAAGCAGGGTTTGTTTCTGTTGAATCTGGGGTTGATGGTAGACCTGGCGTCGTTTCGTCTGGATCTGTGTAAGCTTTTGTGGTAAGTGGTTCGTTTGTCGCTCCTTTGCAGGATATTAGATGGAGTATCAGGAAGACCAGGAATACAACGAACAGGAGCAGCAAGATGCCCTCGACGATGGCCAGGAGCGTCTCCGTACGAGTGAACGACTTGCACCAACCTTTAAATTCTTTGCAGCATTCCCGACAAAATTTTGACATATTTACATAGTTGGTGCAGGCACGGCCGCATAGATTTCACATTGAACCGTTTATGATTGTAAATACTCGATGGTACCTATATAGGTACGATAAAATTATGACCAAATGCTGATTGATATTGATTGATTTATACGTATTTAAATTTTAACAGCAAATAACTCCTACTAAATATTATAATTTCCAAAGTTTGTAAAGTACAGGCGTGTGTTCGTTACTCCTTCCCAGAAATAAGTCTTTAGCTCACCCTATTCAGAGGAACTTTGTCAACATATTCGGAACCTTGCATGTGGGGACTCTTACAATCTACATATACCTACCAACATAATTTTATTTCGGTACTTTGATACAGTACCAACCACTTCGTGTAAAAAACAGCTGGTCTAAATACCCAAGTGGTCTAAGAAGCAACTGGTCTAAGAAGCAACTGATCAAAGTAGCAAGTGGTCTAAGAAGCAACTTGGTCTAAGTAGCAAGTAGTCTAAGAAGCAACTTGGGTCTAAGTAGCAAGTGGTCTAAGAAGCAACTTGGTCTAAGTAGCAAGTGGTCTAAGAAGCAACTAGTCTTCATAGCAAGTGGTCTAAAAAGCAACTGGTCCTAGTCCTAACCTGTTTTATAGTCGAAAACTTAAAAAATAATACGCTAGGTTAGAGTTGTGTCAAGGCACGAAGTGCCTTAGCCACGCGGAATAGAAGCTCCGCATGCGGAGCTCCGTAGATTTTGAGTCAAAAAAATTTGATTACTTGCTACTTTGGCCAACTGCTTCTTACAACAAATGCTAATTTACTACATAGGTCAGCTGCTTTTTAGACAAAATGATACTAACCTACTTCTGCCGTCATAATGTAGCACTAGCACAAATATGCCATAATATCTTTCATAATATCATATTATTTCCATTATTTTTTTTAAGTAGCTATTAGCTCTATCGTTACTATCGATGTAAATATCATAATATTTTGTTAATAATGAAAAAAAATACCTATGTCACTTCAAGTATCAACCAGAAGTATAATCATGATCCATATGGCGACAAGCGACAAACTATAAAGAGAACTGACATTGTCATGGCGGTTCGTTTGTGGTTAGTGTTACTGTCGCCCCCTGGGCAGAGCTTTGCGTAATATTCCCTATAGGTGACAAATTGACAATAATGCAAATAAGGCGATAGCTTGTTAGTAAGTATAAATGTAATTTATTCGATACCTAAATCTTTTATATAAATAACATTTCGATTATACACAAAAATTACGCAATCGCCAAAAAACTCCACCACTCCCAACGATGATAGAAAATAAATCTGCAACATGATGAACTCCAAAAGAATAGGTTTTTTTTTTAATTAGGGCTACGCTAGCTGATGCGTAGAGGGTTACTACGAAACTCGAAGTTCGTGTCGTACCGTCCTTCTCGCTCTCGTATTAACAGTATAAGTGTCAGAGGGACTGCACGATACGTACTTCGGGTTTTCTAGTAGCCCTGCCATTGAAAAAGAGCAGCGCTAACTGCACGAGTCGCGTGCATAAGATTGTATCTGCACCCACACCAGCCAGCGTAGGACCTTAGGATCCTTCTTTGGAATGGTAATAAAGGTAACATTCGAAGACCCCCTTCCCTCCCCTCTTCAGTCAGCGCACACGTCCTTGAGCTGCGCGCAGCACTCGATATCGAACGCAGGCGCAGAGATCACCGCCGCCTGGATCTTCGTCTGCACGTGATCTATGGCAAAATAATGCGGAATACAATTTAGGGCTGTTCAAACAGAACCTGAGACTATGAATCTGAAGATTCAAAAGAGGGAGGGGCCTACTACGAAATACGAAAATCGAAGTTCGTATCGTACCGTCCCTCAAGAGGGATGGCACTGTCATGTTGGTATGCAATGCACCTTGCCCGTTTTTTTTGCATTTCGAATATCTATTTATTTATTATTTATTTGGACTTTACCAATAGATTCGGTGGCGTCCACCTCCCAGGCGGTGATGCCAGCTGCAGCCCTCATCTCGGCCAGCGCCTCCGAGTAATAGTAGTCCAACTGAGAACACCGAACTAATTAGGGTTTCTTCAGGCGAAATACATATCGCTAGATGACGTTAGTATCGTCAGGGCAGTCTTGCTCGTGATTGGGTACTCAGTTATATACGAGTAATGTGTACACATGCAAGTTCTTGGATCATCTATCGCGTGGACTTACATCGAAGTCAACCTGGGCCTCGGAGTCCCTCGGGTGAGGCAGCACGCGGGGGCCGCCGCGCGGAGCCACGTGACCCGTGCACCAGTCCACGCCCCGCGCCAGCGCACGCGCCCGGCACGTCGCCGGGTCAGAGTTCAAGAAAATGATGCTGCAAGCAGACAGCCCTGCTGACCCTGAGTTGATAAATATTCCTAGTGCCATCCACGAAGACGCATTGGCATTGTAATAAGAACCACGGCACGCGTCGTCATCGCGAACGACTCTACCTATAGCGTGGGATTACATCTCGTCCCCTGTGCAGGAGGCGGGGATGCCGCTCTAGGTTTGATACCTTTCGGCAAAGTCAGTCGCCAGCCACAATTATGGCTGTCTCAATGTAGTTCCAAGAAGTCATTATCTCCATTACGTTTTAAAGACCATTTGGCTACGTTTGCGCCAGAGATGTGTGATGCGAGGATGTGAGGAAAACAAAGAAGAGCTTTTAGTTACCTATCCTCGCACAGCACCCCTCTGATGGTGCAGCTGAGCGGTGCGATACGTGGTGTGAAGCGTTCCTATTGGTTCATGAAAAACACATTCCTCGCAACACATCTCTGGTTGAAACAGTCTTAGCTATGACGTGTATTGAGTTGAGGATCGGATAGGCAGCGCTAGTGTTGCTTATCCTGAAGCGGTAGGATGTCGCACTGCTGCAGAAGCAAACTACCACCAATGCCTGGTGCACTCAGAGACAAATTACAAGCTAATGTAATAGTTTACCCGCGGCTTCGCAGGCGTAAACTATTCGATCTGATTACAACTGAAATTCTGGGATTTTACAAAATTCCCCTGGGAACTCCCAGAATTTATATCGTGGTCTTCATTGAGGTTTTATTAAGAACAGCTGTTAATAATTTCGAGACTCTAAACCCAGCGGTTAAAATTTCAAAATTGAATCGCTATCCCGTGGAGATATCGAAATAAAAAGTACCCTATGTATTATTCCAGACGTCCTACGAACGACGAAGCTACGTTCATCCTACCAAATTCTATGACTCTAACGCCAGCGGTTGTTATTTCGAGATTTTATCCCTATCCCGTGGAAATAGCAGAAATAGTACCTATCTTATGATTTACTGCAGATACTTTTTACCAAATCCATCCAGCCGTTTTAGCGCGTGAAGAAGTACTTAACAAACATACTCACCCGCTCACTCACTCAAAAACATTCGCATTTATGAACAAGGATACAAGTAGCGGCAGGAGAGTTTAGCGCTGAGTGAACCGTGGAAGGGATAGCTGCGCATGGGTGCATGGGCGCGGGGGACGTAATGCGACTGGAAAGCCAATCGGCGCTACGCACGCCCGCCCTTCCCCCTGTAATACCTTACTTTTGACTTCTGCGCAATAACGGTCTGTTAATGTTAGTAACATTCGTTTGGTATATGCCTTATAATAATATTTTGGAATATTATAGACGGATTGCTCTGGCAACTATACTGATATATTTTTTGACCGTGCAACACCGGTACTGTTTCCTCTTCCGTTTAACCTCTCCGTTGAAAAAAAGCGCGGGAAACGTGAAACGCGGTGGTTCTGTTTCTGGCTTTCTTTTTCGTTAAAATTTTATTTAATAGTTTAAAGATCAGTTAGGTGGTGTTTGTATATATATTTTGTTTCTCTATTTATTAGTTCATATTTATATTTGTGTAAGTGTATATAAAAACGTCGGGCTAGGTAAGTTTTTCTTTTTATTATATTCTGGCCCTATGGGGGATAAAGATCCTCCAGACCCTGGAGGTGCGAGCCTCCAGGTTGGGTGCAATATCGAAATCGACTCCATCGTAGATGGAGTCATCGTTGATACAGACTCGTCCACGACATTTACTGTATGCGATCGGAAACGACGCCGAAAAATTTGCAAAAAATGTAACACAAAGAGTAGAAAAAACAATGAGGGATATTACACATGCGCTTGTAATGAAAGTGTTCCTGAAGTTACTAACAGACCAAGGAGTATCAGTACTGTTGACTCAAATACTGTAGAGACACGTAAGATGGAAGTGGAAAAAAATAAAACATCAGGAGTTGGCAGGGAATTGTTTAATACTATGGATTTCAGTCCCTTCACTATTCACGTCCAAACCAAGAAAACAGACGCAAACTCGTCCTTACACCCTGTGTCTTTTGGTAAATTTCTGATGAGGAACAACTTCCAAAACATTATTAACGGAAGCTTAAAACGAATTGGTAGGACCCGCATATCTATGGCCTTTTCTAAAATGAATGACGCAAATGCATTCATCCACGATTCTCGCCTTGAGGCCGAGAATCTCACGGCTTACATTCCGTCATTTTCTGTCACACGTATGGGTTTAGTCCGGGGTATTCCAGCTCAATGGTCCGAGGACGAAATTTTAACTAACATCACTGTACCTATTGGGTGTGGGAATGTTGTTAAGGCGAGGCGATTGAACCGAAGAGTGACTATTGATGGTTCTGTTACATGGCAACCTTCGGAAACTATCGTTTTGACTTTTGACGGACGTCATCTGCCAAAACATGTTTTCTCTTACTATAACGCAATACCTGTAGAGCTGTACATTTTCCCAACGGTGCAGTGTTTCAGCTGTTGCAAGTTCGGCCACACAAAAACTAATTGTAGGTCCAAGCCCCAGTGCTACAAATGTGGACAAATGCATACAGCTGAGACCTGCTCCGTGGAAGAAGACAATGCCTTCTGTTATTGGTGCAGTGGCCCTCATTTTGCTATAAATCGATCATGTCCGGAACATAAAAGGCAAAAAGATATTAAAGTGACTATGGCCAATAATTGTATCTCGTATGGAGAAGCTGCTAAGTGTCATCCACCAGTTAAAAAATCTTTTGCAGATGTCCTTTTTCAGCATAATCCCTCACCTCATCAACCTTCACCATCACACCAACAAACTTATCGCAATAGTGTCGGAAATTTATCTAGGCAAAGCACACCCAATCAATCATATAGAAAAACAGTATTTGTTAAACCTCGAGGCCCTCCAGTTAGAACCAGTAAAGGATATGATCAAGTGGCTCACAATGCTTTAATTAAGGAATATGCTATCCCATCGCCACAAAATGGTTGCGCGCTGAAAGATCCCAACAATACTGATACACAATCTCAATCTGTGGCCGAGGCCATAATAGCTTTAATTTCTTTGTTATCTAAATCTAACTTTGTTTCATCGTCCCACGTTGCCCCCTTAATTGAAGCACTTGCTGCTACTATAACACATAATGGACAAGATAGTTCAGTGGAACTGCCGAAGTATAATTAGCAAAAAACAAGACTTAATCTATCTTATAAATAAGTTTAATCCTTTCGCTCTTGCCCTCTCTGAGACATGGCTTAAGCCTGGAGCTCTGTTTAGAGTTTCTGGCTACTCATGTGTCAGAGAGGACAGACCTGATGGATATGGTGGAGTAGCGTTACTTGTTAAGGATCATATAGCATTTTCAACAATACCTACTCCTCCACACAGCAACAATGAATGGTCCATTGTTGCTGCCATTGTAAATAACATTTGTATTGTCTCTGTATATATTCCTCATCCATCATCATTGATCTTCCATGAGCTTGAACAAGTGATAATCTCCCTTCCCAAACCCATCTTGATTCTAGGG
Source organism: Choristoneura rosaceana (assembly GCA_037349165.1). Classification (NCBI taxonomy): domain Eukaryota; kingdom Metazoa; phylum Arthropoda; class Insecta; order Lepidoptera; family Tortricidae; genus Choristoneura; species Choristoneura rosaceana. The sequence continues at coordinate 2,623,981 of JAZBNJ010000006.1, read as the reverse complement.
GATTTTAATTCCCAGCATCGCTCTTGGGGTAGTTCAGTTTCCAGCAATCATGGAGAACAAATTTTAGATATTCTCGATAGTCATAATCTTTGTGTTCTCAATAATGGCTACCCCACTAGGCGAACTGGCCCTTTAGAGGCCATAAGCGTTGTGGATTTATCTATTTGTTCTGCTCATCTTTCATCATCATTATCCTGGCATACATTAGAGTCATCTCATGGAAGTGATCATTTTCCAATTTTAATTTCTTTTCCTTATACTATTCCGTCTTTTACAAGACCTAGTCCCATGCTCAAGTACAATTTAAATAATGCAGATTGGAAAATGTTTAAAAACTGTGTAGATAAGAGACTATCTGATCTCCCCAGTATTGATGAGGAGGACCTAGTTACTTCCTCGGCGGCCCTGGCTAAGATAATTACTGAAGCAGCTGATGAAACTTTTCCTGTTAAAAATAGTGCATCAGGTAAAATCCCTTCTCCACCTTGGTGGGACTTTGAATGTACCCAGTCAATTAAAAAACGAAAGGAGGCTGAGAGACGTTATCGCCTCTCAATGACCAATGAAAACTTTGAATTTTACATGCAAGTTGCAAGAGATACTAAAAAGTTGCTGCGTAAGAAAAAATATGAAGGATGGAAGCAATTTTGTCTGTCACTTTCTCCTAATATAAAACCTTCCATAGTATGGAATAATGTAAAAAGGTTTAGATCTGCATTTAATGATTCTCCTAGACAAATACTTCCTCCTAATTTAGCTCAACAATTCATAGACCAGTTAGCACCTGCATCAGTCCCTGAAGGGTATGTTTTTCAGCACTCCCCTATGCCTTCTAGCCCTTCTTCTCAATTTAGTCTAGGATCACCCTTCCGAATGGAGGAGTTAAAAGGTATTTTAGCAAACCTAAAGGATTCAGCTCCAGGAGAGGATGGCGTACCTTATTCTTTTCTTTCAAATGTTAGTGACAGTATTCTCTCTTATTTCCTTTCTGTCATAAATACAGTCATGTTTACTGGCACTGTTCCTGAGGCATGGAGGTCTCAAATTATAATACCTATTCTGAAGCAGGGTAAACCAGCTAGTGATGCATCCTCTTATCGCCCAGTTGCCCTATCTTCAGTCTTCGCCAAGGTGGCGGAGCATTTGATTAAAAACAGGTTAGAATATTTCATGGAAAGCAAACAGCTTCTGGCTCAAAGTCAATTTGGCTTCCGCAAAGGTCGGTCATGTCATGACAGTCTGGCAATAATAACATCTGATATTCATCTAGCATTCTCAAACAATGAGTCAGTTACTGCTGCTTTCCTTGATATTAGTTCTGCCTATGATAATGTGGTAGTTTCAGTATTAAGGGATAAACTTCTCAAGTTAGGTGTACCTATAGTATTAATCAACTTCATAATCAATTTACTTTCAGAAAGATTTATTAGTATACTCTTAGATGACAATAATCGAATCACACGTACAGTGTGGAGAGGACTTCCACAGGGTTCCGTGTTAAGCCCATTGCTATATAATATTTATACATATGACTTGGAATCATCTTTAAATGGATCTGTCAGAGTTTTACAATATGCTGATGATTTACTATTATACTCAATTAATGGCTCCATTGAAAAGGCTAGCAATAGTCTCACTTCTTCTTTAGGGCTGTTAAAGACATGGTTAGACTCCAATGGTTTGGAGCATTCTGTGTCCAAAAGTGTAGTAGTATTGTTTACCAGAAAGCGACTCCCTCCCCCAATTAGTGTTAAATTTGGTAATCAAGTAATTTTGGTTAAAAATCAAACAAAATTTTTAGGCGTAATTTTAGATAGCAAATTAACTGGTCTAGCCCATTGTGATTACATAGCTGCAAAATGTGAAAAAAACATTAATATTCTGAGATGTGTCTCAGGGGTTTGGTGGGGTGCACATCCTTCATGCTTGAAATTAATGTACAATGCTTTGATAAGAAGCATTCTAGATTATGGTACTTTTTTACTAGACCCTGGAAGTGTTGCTGGCTTCAATAAATTGAAAGGTACCCAGTCTAAAGCTCTTAGAATTATCTGTGGGGCCATGAAATCTAGTCCTATCAATGCACTTCAAGTGGAATGTGTTGATCCTCCACTATATTTACGACGTCAATTCCTCAGCGATAGATATCTCTTCCGATGTACTCAGCTATCCAATCATCAGCTCTGGTCTATTCTGCCTCGTATATCTCTGCAAATAGCCTCCTCAAAATATTGGAAACATAAGAAGCCTCCTTGTTTAATCCAAAGCTTTGATAAATATAAATCTATCTCTGCACCCACTATTAGTTCTTCTACACTTCCCATTTATCAGTATGAATATGAATCATTATTCCTTATTCCATCTGTTGCCCTAAATATAGGTATTTCTAAAAATGATGTAGAACATAATCAACAGTTTTTGGGTTTCATTGGATCAGAAGCTCGGGATGCCCATCATATTTACACAGATGCTTCAAAGGTCTCCTCAAATGGTTGTGTTGGCGTTGGTGTATTGCATTCTCAATACAATATTGTACAAAAAATTAAACTTCCACCAGAATCATCTGTGTATACTGGAGAGTGTTTTGGTATCCTGAAAGCAGTTGAATATATAGTTTTAATGAAACTCAAAAACACTATAATATTTTCGGATTCACTGAGCTCATTGCAGTCTATTGCTAAATTTCCTTTCAAAACTAAATCTAACAATCCTCATATCTATAAAATACGAAGCCTTCTATTTAAATGTGACCAGAATGGATATAGGGTTTCCTTCGCTTGGATCCCTAGTCATAGGGGGATCAAGGGAAACGAACGAGTGGACCAAGTAGCTCGCGAGGCAATAGATAGTGGGGACCTCCATCCGTTCAAAAATATAGCAGAAGATCTCGTAGCTATACCAAAGACATACTTACGGGAGGCTTGGAGCCAACTTTGGGCGTCCAATGATGTAAGGACGGGTTTGCGTTATCGGGATATTCAACCGGTAATCCCTGCCAAGCCCTGGTTCTCAAAAATCTCTCTCTGTAAGCCTGCAACAACTATGATGTCCCGTATGCGAATGGGGCATGTTTGCACACCCAAACATCTTGCGAGATTGGGCATAGTGGACAGCTCAGCATGTGAATGTGGAGCTGTCCCCTGTGATCTTAATCACATAATCTTCGCCTGCCAACTTTATGATCGTTCCTCATTTCTACAACAGCTGTCACTCCTTGGCGTTCCGTTTCCCGTATCTGTTCCATCCCTCCTTTTAATTAATGATAATTCCTTATATATATTTAAAGCTCTATATACTTTTCTATCTCATAACAATATTAAACTATAAGTATTATTATTTATCTTTTACCCTCCCTGATCTTTTCCAACCCATTTTTCTAAATTCCGATCCTTACGCATTTTCCTTACCTAATTCCGTTTCCCCGTTTGGCTAAATGCGCCAAGAGCGCGAAGCTATAAAAAAAAAAAAAAAAAAAAAAAAAAAAAACCTCTTCGTTGCTCTGGCTGCGTTTGTATATTGTCTCCCGTATTTTAATATTAATATCAAAGTTTGTAGTAACAGTTTATGTTCATTGAACATTTGTTTGTACGCCACGGCCCTTAACGTGTATTTGCTGAAATATAGTACAGTTGAAGTGTCAAGATTGTTTCCTTTCCTGCTGCCCACGCCACCAATCTCCACTGCGATCCACGCCGGCCTTGCCTGGCCTCTAGACCTCTGAACACGGTCAGCGATAGACTCTCGTGCCGCTACTTGTACCCTAATCCATGTTTCTTCTTTTACCGGTTAGGAGGTGTCTCCATTTTGTCCAGCAGCTCGAACTCCGGCCCCGAAGCCGGGAAAGCTGTCATCACCCATCCCTGGTCGATACAGTCCTGGACGTAGATGGAGCATAAATATTTATTTACCATATTCTTATCATTTTCAATTTGTTTTTTATCTGCCCTATTAACATCCATGGGATGGCCATCGAAACAGGTAGATCGAGGACCGGGATGACTTGGACGTTTATCAAGTAGAGTGGCTGGAGCTGCAGGGCTACTACGAAACTCGAAGTTCGTATCGTACTGTCCCTCTCGCTCTCGTATTAAAAAGTATAAGTGTCCGAGGGACCGTACGACACGAACTGAGAGTTTCGAGTTTTCAAGTAGCCCAGCTGATTCAGCGCTTGTGCGCAAGGATCTTGTGTAAGGTTAAAACGTGCCAGCTTCCTCGATACTAACAAGCCCAAAAAAGCCTCGGGCGGAAGGGCACTAACTAAAAACTACCAAAACGCGGTGAAAACATCAAAAACGCGCGTCGTCACCGCATAAAAAAAACGTCGTGTTGAAGGTCCCTAATCAGTGTTGGAACTTTCTATATATGTATACAATGTACCTTGGCGAGCAGACGGCGGCGAACGATCGAGGCTCGCGCCTGCGCGCTCGGGCCGAACTTGCGCAGACGCTCGCCCAGCTCGTCATTGGCGTTGCACGCTTCGCTGTACAGGTCGTCGAAGTACACTGCAGCAGAGACAGCTCGACAAAAGTCAAAGTCAAAGTCAAAATATCTTTATTCAATTTAGTCAAAAAAAATCTACCACCGCTTCGGAAAAACCTATGTTGAGAAGAATGCCGCAAGAAACTCAACGAGGTATATACCTTTTTAACCGACTTCAAAAAAAGGAGGAGGTTATCTATTCGGTTGTATTTTTTTTAATTTTTTTTTAATGTTTGTTACCTCAGAACTTCGTCATTTGTGAACCGATTTGAAATTTTTTTTTTGCGTTTGTCTAGCTATGCTTTCAATTAGGTCCCATAAGCGCCAAATCAGGATCTGATGATTGGATCCTAAGGAAATCGAAGGAACTCTTCAAATGTTGTAGGGACACCTATGGTAATTTTGATATATTTAGTAGTAACTCATGCATTTACTCTTGAAAATCGTCATTTGGTAAAGTGGAACTGATGATGAAGACTACAGTTGACCATCGAAGTTATTACTCTATAACAAGTATTTCATGGGTTGAATTTCAATTGCTTTAACACAGTTGCTAAACAATTTATGCTCCTCGGAACGTATATGGTGAAATGTAATGGGCGGTGAATCACCAGGACTCCTCAATAATGAACATCTCTGCATCGGAAAAAGCAATTTTTGGTAAAAGGTGACGAGCAGTTGACATTAAACTATTGTATCTTAGATGTTTTACACTAAAAAGCGTGAAAAAAAAAATTTATAACAAAAAATAGAACCGACTACAAAAAACCATGAAAATAATTTTCTACCAGTCTGAAGTCGGTGCCTCAGCACGAGCCAGCAGGAGTGGACCTATAATCGTCTACCTCACCTACAACTATACGAGTAAATGGCTTCAATCACTCCTGCTGGCTCGTGCTGAGGCACCGACTTCAGACTGGTAGAAAATTATTTTCATGGTTTTTTGTAGTCGGTTCTATTTTTTGTTATAAATTTTTTTTAAAACGCATTGCATTAGCACGTGAGTTTACTAAAGCATAATCTTTAAATAAAAAAAAAGAGAAGTTGACTGTCCGATTATGGCGATCAATCAATAGAGCAAGAGTTCGCGACGGTTCGATCGACCTTCATCCATACTAATATTATAAATGCGAAAGTGTGTTTGTAAGTATGTGTGTTTGTCCGTTTTTCACGCCGTAACAGAGCGACGGATCAACGTGATTTTTGGCATAGAGATAGTTTGTGGGCCCGAGAGTGACATAGGCTACTTTTTATCCCGGAAAAATGCACAGTTCCCGAGGGAATCGAATACCACGCGGTCGGAGCCGCGGGCAAAATTTATTAGTTATTTTATAAAAGCGGATAGTTTTTTTTGTGTCCCTAAGGTAGGTAATAACGATCCTCACATTATGAAATTTGGGTAGTGTGGTGGCTTTGACACAGTCTAGAAATGAAATTTAATAAATTTTATTCGAAATAATTTCCTTTATTGCCGGATACTTTGTAGGGTTGCAACAAACCCCTGCCAGACTACGTTTGAATAGACGCCTGACAAAAAATATTAGCTAAGTTTTTATAACCAAATAACCCACACAAGTGTTGGCGCTTACCGTATACGAGGTTGAAGTGTTTGGCGAGCATTGCGGCTTGGGTGCGGCGGCCGCAGCCCCGCGGGCCTAGCAGCAGGATGCGGTAGACGCCGGGGGCTCCGCCGGCGTGGAAGCCCTGCCCCGGGCCCTGCGCGCCCGCCTGGCACGCGCGGATAGCGTTGAAACACTTGCCAGCGATGATAACTTCTGATGTATCCTCGGGGTTGATGTGTACTTCCTAGGTGGATGGCATATGCTTATTAGTCTTAATGGGCTACGTTTCCACTAGATATGTACAAGGTAGCTGAGCGAGTGGTGCAAGGATGTGCAGCGGGGATGTGTAGAGGGCACTTCGAATAATCGAGAGGTGCTGTGGCCATTACTAGTGACTGAGTACTTCGCAACACCCTCGCACCACTAACAACATTTCATTTTTCTAAGACTATAATTTGATTCGTTCTCTGTATTCTGCTTGGAAATAGAAAGACGCTGATATTTTTAAAATCTCGCTACGATTATTAATTAATTTATTAAATTTTTTTTAAGGTGTGCTTATTCGAAAAGGGCTTAACTCCAAAACTACGATATAATAGATCCATTACTTTTGTCTAGTCTCTATTAAAAAAAAGATCACGTAAATCATGCGTAAATCTGAAATAATTTATTGAATCAGGCGTTACTTTGCGGATGTCCATATCAATGAACTAAAATGATTTCTTTGCTCACCCGCGACCTTAAGATAGCTAAGTCTATGCAAATTATGCGTGTTCATGCAGTTCCTCCACCTCCACACTGTAAGAACACACACAAATTACACAAACCCATCTATCACCACCACCACAACACACTGACGCGTTTCGAACTCAACCAGAGCTCATCTTCAGAGTGACACAACCGTACACCATGCTACCAGTTGTTAGAGTAACAAACCACCACCACTGTTTTAATTTGCCAAACAAAACAAAAAACTACCCGCAAAATATTAATAAATTTTAACTATGCTACAAAACTACCTTGATTTTTTAATTTTTATTTATTTTTAGTCAAGGCATGTTTTACTAACTATCGTTGCTAAAATTAGACCCAAGCCGTAGCAAGGGAGATGACACTAAATTTATTTGCTCATTAATAATAGACCCCATACTATTGTACCTAATTATCTCCATACATTCTAACACGTCGAGACGAAACCCCTTATCACAGTAATGCAACACTTCATACGAATCTGAGTCTGATATTGAATGATTTAATTCTAACAGATGCTTGGCAAAATTAGATCTATCAGGATGTTCGTTCCTATATGCCGATACATGCTCTTTAAACCTAGTATTAAAACTGCGCCCGGTCTGACCTATATATACCTTATTATAATAAACAACAATTTTAAAATTTATCGAAAAACCACATACACAGATGCTGTGATTCCAGCATCATCTAATTATCCGTGGCAGCATAAGTTAGCAGCCTTTCATTGTTATGTACATAGATTATTAACTGTACCACTCACTAGGGAAAATTATAATTCAGAGTTAAATACTATTTATCAGATAGCAACGTCAAATGGCTATACAAAATCAATGGTAGATGGTTTGGTTAAGAGGAAGCAGGCACGGATAGTAAATAGCATGCTTCACGCCGGGTTGCCTTCTCAGTCTACAAACAAATATAGGTGCAGTATTTCATATGTTGGTCGTTTGTCTGATAGAATTTATGACATTTTAAAATCAAACAATGTTAATGTAGCCTTTAAAACTAACAACTCTTTGTACTCTAAACTTTGTAACCACAAAGAGAAGGTGGATAAAGGAACTAAATCGGGTGTATACAAGCTCACTTGTAATGACTGCAGTAAGGTATATATAGGTCAGACCGGGCGCAGTTTTAATACTAGGTTTAAAGAGCATGTATCGGCATATAGGAACGAACATCCTGATAGATCTAATTTTGCCAAGCATCTGTTAGAATTAAATCATTCAATATCAGACTCAGATTCGTATGAAGTGTTGCATTACTGTGATAAGGGGTTTCGTCTCGACGTGTTAGAATGTATGGAGATAATTAGGTACAATAGTATGGGGTCTATTATTAATGAGCAAATAAATTTAGTGTCATCTCCCTTGCTACGGCTTGGGTCTAATTTTAGCAACGATAGTTAGTAAAACATGCCTTGACTAAAAATAAATAAAAATTAAAAAATCAAGGTAGTTTTGTAGCATAGTTAAAATTTATTAATATTTTGCGGGTAGTTTTTTGTTTTGTTTGGCAAATTAAAACAGTGGTGGTGGTTTGTTACTCTAACAACTGGTAGCATGGTGTACGGTTGTGTCACTCTGAAGATGAGCTCTGGTTGAGTTCGAAACGCGTCAGTGTGTTGTGGTGGTGGTGATAGATGGGTTTGTGTAATTTGTGTGTGTTCTTACAGTGTGGAGGTGGAGGAACTGCATGAACACGCATAATTTGCATAGACTTAGCTATGTTAAGGTCGCGGGTGAGCAAAGAAATCATTTTAGTTCCTAAATCTGAAGTACCTAGACGTTGTCAAAATTATGACAGCTCCTTTTTCTGGTGCAAAAGGCCAAGGAAACATATCTATTCTGTCGTAGAATTGGCAAATTCAGATACATTTTTTAATTATTTTGTATTTTTTTAAATAAGGAGAAATAAATTATAATAAATATTTTTCCATGTTCAGGAGGCAAAACTCTTTCGATTCCTGTAGTAATTTACAGGTGTTAAAAAAATGAAATCTTATCAATTGTCGCACAAATCCTTCGCTTGTTTCGAATATACGAAAAACCTTGCTCTGCTGAGCTATTTCCGCTAGAGCTGCGCGGAGCGAGTGAGCGAGAGAGTTTCTAATGACAACCACATTCCTCGCAACGCAAAGTATACTCGCACTTTTTATTTTTATAACACTTAAATTACCTTACCTTTAGTGTAGCTTGATACGCAAACTTGAGTGCCTCGAAGTCCTGCTGGAAGAACCCCCGAGGGGCGGTGTGGGGGTTGTCGGCGGGGGGCGCCACCGGCGGGGTGGGGATTATGGCTAACGTGACCGTCGGCAGGACCCCCTCCTGTTGCAGGCAACGTGCCTCACGCAACGTGCAGGGGTGATCTATAAGACGGTGATAAAATAACTCAATCCTGGCCCTATAAATACCACAAAGTGCAAGATTCGAACTTCGTATCTTGCCGTCCCGCTGACGGTATAGTTCTTTTTATTCAACTGGATGGCAAACGAGAAAGTGGGTCTCCTGATGGTAAGAGATCACCACCGCCCATAAACATCTGCAACACCAGGCGTACCTATTACAGATGCGTTGCCAACCTAGAGGCCTAAGATGGGATACCTCAAGTGCCAGTAATTTCATCGGCTGTCTTACTATCCACGCCGAAACACAACAGTGCACACTACGGAATCCAATAAACTAATCGATTGGCCAATAGGTACAAACTCGTTGGCTTTACGGCCTCGCAATGTTGCAACTTGCACTATTTTTCTTGCAGGTCTAAACTCGGTTTTATTACAGTATGGTGATGCTATCCTAGTGATGGAAACAAACCAAGCTTTCTTTCTTTCTGATCTAAAGCATGATCACCTTACCGTACATGAGCCACCCGTCTTGAAGCACCGGCTCCTTTAGGGTCATGGCCTTCGCCACCTCCGCCATCAGGACCGGAGACACGCAACCGGGGACGTAATCGTCATGCTGCCAGAAAATACAAGGCTCAGAGCGACTTTGAAGTGATGTTAATACATTTCCCTAAGGATAGGTACTTCACCAGGACGCCGCGACGACGTCGCTGACTACGTATCCAAACAATATAATGACGTCCCCCTGCCGTGTCATTTCATCTATAAAAAGCAGCTGGTCTAAATAACATGGTCTAAGAAGCAAATGGTCTAAGTAGCAAGTGGTCTAAGCACAATTAAGTGGTCTAAGAAGCAACTGGTCTAAGCAGCAAGTGGTCTAAGAAGCAACCGTTCTAAGATGCAAGTGGTCTAAGAAGAAACTGGTCTAAGCAGCAAGTGGTTTAAGAAGCAACCGTTCTAAGAAGCAAGTGGTCTAAGAAGAGATATTTGGAAATAATTCCGATCCGCACTAGCGATCCCTTCAAATAGTGAACCTACTGTGTTAAAAATAAAATTGTGTTAAATACTTGTAATGTATAGTACATAGATATCATTTATAAATATTGTGAATCTGCTTTTTTTAAAAAAAAAATATCTCGTTGAGTTTCTTGCCGGATTCTTCTCAACAGAGGTTTTTTTCCGAACCGGTGGTAGATTAAAAAAATGACGTGTAAAAGTGCCCATTGCGGCCTATTTGCTGAATAAATGATTTGAATTGAATTGAATTGAATTGAAGAAACTGGTCTAAGCAGCAAGTGGTCTAAGAAGCAACCGTTCTAAGAAGCAAGTGGTCTAAGAAGCAACTGGTCTAAGCAACAAGTGGTCTAAGAAGCAACTGTTCTAAGAAGCAAGTGGTCTAAGAAGAAACTGGTCTAAGCAGCAAGTGGTTTAAGCAGTAACTGGTCTAAGTAGCAACTGATCTATGTAGCAAGTGGTCTAAAAATCTTTGACTCAAATTCGACGGAGTTCCGCTTCGCGAGGCTCCTATTCCGCGTAGATGAGGCGCTTCGCGTCTTGACGTACATAACTCTGAACCTAACATAGGTTTAAAGTTTTCGACAAAAAACAGGATGGGACTAGTTGCTTCATAGAGCACTTATTAGGTAGATCAGTTGCTTGTTAGACTAGTTGCTATTTACACTACAGTACGTTGCTACTTAAACCAACTGTTTTTTTAGACGAAATGATATTAACGTAGGTATGTAATTATGACCACTATCATCAAATGGTTACTCTCTCATCTACTCAAAGGTTGACTGGTAGAGATCCCTTAAAGGGATAAGTTTGCATACATATGTGAGCCTAAGCGTAGGTGTATATAGATCTTGGACAGGTCTTTATGATAACAATAAGAAGTTTGACATCCAGAGGCCTGTATTGCCTAACGTTTCTGATGACACTCGCGAGTCTTCTCAGCCTCGGCCTCAGGTGTTCTAATCGTAGTCGAACCGGTTACTTGGCCATTCAGGGTGTCCTGGTTAGGCAGGGTTTTAAAGCTTATATTACCTTCTCGTTCCGAGAGGAGGCCTGTGCCCAGCAGTGGGACGTATATAGGCTGAGATGATGATGATTACCTTCTCGTAGCAATCCATTATGTACCGCCGCGAGATGACGTAAAGACCAAGGTCTTTTATCATCTCCTTGATAAGCCGTCGGACATCTGGCGAAATATTAATTGTCAACTGAGATTTTCACCCATTAAGTACCTGGCCCTATACCAGGAAGTGCAAAACTCGAACTTCGTATGTTTCCGTCCCGCTGACGCTTATGTCATTTAATACGCGAGTGAAAGGGACGGCACGAACTTCGAGTTTCGTAGTAGCCCTGCTGCATTGGTAACAAACATTCTAGATTCAAAAAATCAAAAATCTTACCAAGTTTAAGTTCAGGAGATATCAGCACAATGACTCGATCGATGTCCTTGCTGCTGGAGATTCTCCTGCCGAGATACACCTTCATGTGTCGCAGGTGATCCTTAGGGAGGTTGATCACGAGATCCCGCATCATATCCTGGAAGGTTACCACAAGTGTTCACTCTCCAGACTTGAAATCTGATGATTCAGCATCAGGTTACGAAGTTCTTGCCATCCCGCTGACGCTATTCCTATTTAATACGAGCGAGAGTGAGAGGACGGTACGATACGAACTTTGATCTTCGAATTTCGTAGTAGCCCCCCCCCCCCTGAGCCCTGAACGTTGACAGGTTGACAAACCCATGGGTGTATACCCACCATCGAAATAGTAAGTACCTGGAATGTGCACTGTGCAGGAATCACGGTCCGTCATTTTGCCGATAGAGATAGCTACCACAGGGTTATTTTATCTCACTCTATTAGTATGACCATAATTTTATGCAATTAATGAGACATTCCTTCCTCCTAGTACTTCTTTTTCAGAAAAATATACTAAGTAGCAATAACCAGAATTTTTATTACTTGTATACCAAGTCCTTATGATACGGCATGTGGACTAGAGCAAATAAATTTTAGGTTTGTACGTCGGTGCTAGTAACATAAGTATTCACTTTTCTATAGGTAAAACTTATGATATTGGCAAAACCGGTATTAACATTGTATAATACCGGTATTTCGATATTGATCTCTAAATACCAATTATTTTGTTATTAAATAGGGTTAAAAACACTCAAACGTTGCAAGTCACAAATGCATTAATACTTATTTCATTAATATAATCTTAGACATTTTTGAAATAATCTTAGCTACCTACTCGTACTTAAGATTGTCGGAACCGGAAAGGTTTTGGAAGTGCGAAACTCATTCATTTTACTTTAGTAATACGAATATCGAAAAAATACCAAAATACCGGAATATCGGTATTTGAATTTTCGGTATTGAAAAAATACCGATATTGCAAAAAACGTCCGATATTAGATGCTCTATCATTTAGGTTAATAAATGAATGAAGACTAAGTGACAATACATATATATTACACTATTATTTACTTATTCACTATTTATTAACTTTTACCAGCGTCTTCGCATGCGTAAACTGAACCGATCTGGTAGTTATAATTGAAATTTTCGGGATTTTTCCAAATTCCCCTGGAAATTTTAAAAATTGATAATAATAATATAATATAATATAATGTAGTAGAATTATTATTTTATGCATGTATGTATCATTCGTATTAGACAATACGTATGATGGGTGGGTATAAAATATTATATGATAATAAATATTATGTCAATTCTAAAACACACAGCGTGTTGTGAAGAAGCAGTCTGTGAATATTCTTATTTTAAGTCTTATCTTACCTGAAAACTCCATGATTACCGTATGGCTGGTCACCCCAAAGCAGACCGCCCTGACAGCGCCTTCATGTCAGGCTGCTCTAATGACATAGCGTTTGTGAATATGGCGCCATATTCATTGTTGTCCCATAAAAAGTTTTATATTTAACTTTTTCACAAGTTATTGTTACACAAGTTACCGGGTAAAGTGTGTAAAAAGTTGCTTGCCGTATATCGAGATTAAATTTTACTGTAATTCAGTATTTTTTGTCGAGTTTCGGTCGCAATGTTATCCAACAATACGCCGGTCAACCATTGAAATTCCTTGAAGTTGTGTTGCATTACGCTTATTGAGCATATTATAGCTCAATGGATCACGCAGAACGAGAGAAAAACAAGCAATCCTCGTAAGTGTATGAGTCAGCATCTTCTTTCTCCTCGGAGGAGGTGACGTTCAACACTTATTGAAAACAAATACAGACCCACGGATGGGACTTAGTTGGTTGTTACCTACCTACTCAAGATGCAAGTGGGTAAGCTTTTTTATTTACTATATTATTATGCGTGCATCACTGATGCGCAATGTTAAATAGCGGTCGGAGAGAGAGTAATGTTTTGACGCGAACTGTCGCGAACAGATTATAAGTTTTTCTTGTCAGTTACAAGAACTCGCGGACTGGTAAGATTGCCGAGTAACCTGCTACTTTGGGTTCAATAGTATTAAAATCAAGAGGTACAAAACTGTGATCCTTAGACCATGCATTGGCAAAGAAAAACTTACTAACTACTAACTGAAAAATTACTAACTGTTATTTATACAAATTTCACAGATTAATTTTAAATTATCATAATGTAACTACTCATGTAGTGTATCAGGTAGCGGAGTTATTTATCCCGTACTAATCTGGAATTTAAAATACTAAATATTATTAATGATACTATTCTATTCTTAATGCTCCTTTGGGTGGCCAAAACCTACGGTCAAAACAGCATTTTGATCTAATTACATGCTATCAAGCACAAAGATTATTTGATAATCTTTTAACTGGCTTACCTATGTTGATTAAACAATAGATGCAAAGACTTTGCAGCACAGTTTGACAGGTCGATCCATGGGCTCACATTTTTGTTGAATGACTCATAGCACAGAATTGAGTAACATTTTTACCCATAAATGTTTATGTGAATGCAGGAATTATTATTATTAGGTGTTACACATTTTAACATTAAAAAACTGTGGCTACATTGGTATCCAAGAAACTTACAAGGATCTTACAAGACCAGAGTGTGCATTGAGTAAGTACAAACAACTGGGCAGTGCCTACCCTGCTGTGTGGGGTACCGGTGCGGTGCTCCGGCGCAACTATCAACTGTCTGAGCTGGAAATAGCGCAATATAATGCTAAGGAATACAACCACATAGGTAGTCTCCTGTAGAAACTATTACTGTGATCCAGTGTTGAAAAATAAGTCTCGCTATTAAAACTGGTTTTTTGAAGACTGACCACCGCAGTGGTATCTTAAGCGGAAACAGTTGGCCAAGTGTGTATAATTTCTGACCCACTATGTAGAAAGCTTAGTGACACTGAAAATACTGTCCTCAGCAGAGAAAATGTATGATAGCGCAAAATAAATCACCTTGTCACTTCCAAACTAAAGCAGACTTATTTGCTATAAAGAAAATCAGAATATCTAATAAAACAGATAATATTAGTATTGATGTTATTGATATGGTATATGTTCATACAGCCTAAAGAATTGCAAAGGTCATTAAAGTGTCAGGCGTGAACACTCATTTTAGTTTCTTGAGGTAATATCTACTAACCGACTCAGAGGACCGCGGAGGTTCTTTTTGAGCGGAAGTCAGCGGATGACTTGTTTATTGAGCCCATCATCCTCATTCCAGCCTATATACGTCCCACTGCTGGGCACAGACCTCCTCTCAGAATGAGAGGGCTTGGGCCATAGTTCCCACACGGTCCCAGTGCGGATCGGGAACTTATTGAGGTAGATATTACTAACCGACTCAGAGGACCGCGGAGGTCCTTTTTTGAGCGGAAGTCAGCGGATGACTTGTTTATTGAGCTAATATCTACTAACCGACTCAGAGTACCGCGGAGGTACTTTTGAGCGGAAGTCAGCAGATGACTTGTTTATTGAGCTAATATCTACTAACCGACTCGGAGAACCGCGGAGGTTCTTTTTGAGCGGAAGTCAGCGGATGACTTAACATATTATATTGAGCTCTGTAATTTATGTTATTTTGTTTTTTATTTGAGAAATGTCATGGAGAGCAATTTGCCAGTGATTGAGCAAGGACGTAGAAGACGACCCCCCACTTGGCTGACGACGGTCGAGAATGACCTCAAAGAAGTAAAACTGGACGCGAGCATGGCACATGACCCTGTGAAGTGGAAATTGCAAACAAGGAAGGCCGACCCCAAGTAAATGGGATAAGGTCTAGCCCAGATTAATCATTTTGGAGAGCGGATCTCCATTAATAATGGCTCTAACAACCCTAAACCTGTCTATAAGTCAAAACTACGTACACCCTACTTTGATGCATAGGTGACCTCTCAGATGGGTAGGTTTAAAGACTTTTTGTAAAACATACTGTGTATATGTATTACGATGCATTATCTCTGTCTTAATTAGTTTTTGACATCACTCGATATATTATTATTCCCCCAAGTGAATCCAACCCGATCATTCGTCAATTTAGAGTGGACTGAAAGGGGGGGGGGGGAGGGGGTGTACAGGTTACAAGGTCATTAAGAGGCAACAGAGGGCCAGAATTTCTTACCATCAACCAGCTGTTTGCCTGTTTATAATATCACAGTCAATGACTAAATTTGTTTTTTAAGCTTGAAGTAAAAGCATCTTTTCTGACTCTGTTTTTTATAATATCAAAATTTCAAGAGAAATCTTGCATATAAATGCATATAATTAATGTCTAGAGACTTATGAAAATGCAAATATCATAGTGCGGATAGGCATCACCCACCATGGTTCTTGTTTCAAGGAACATTACTGAAAAGAAGGGTTTTACAGCGTTTTTACTAAATTTATTTTTCTACCTAAGCCCTTCTGAATATCAAAATAAATAACTATCAATTCAGTCTTCATTTGTAAAATGTTAGTTACACAAATATTATAGCAATTTGAAATGAAATAGATTCCTTTTCAAATTACATATTTTATCAGCAAAAAGTCATTTTTAGTTTTCTATTAATAGAAAGTAATCATATTTATTTAAAACTTTATTAACCATTTATTTAAAACGGCCCTAGGCTGGGCCTTACCGCTCTTATTGAATTATTATTGTACGTATATTTGGTACTACAGATGTTAGCTTTAGGTAGATTGCGAAAAGAATTGAACTTATCTCGGATATATCTACCTGGAACCAATGGAATAAGCAAACCTTAGAATTACGGGATGTTCGGACATCCAGGAACAACCTGAGTAAGGTAACTAAAGGTACACCATAGCACTTACCACCTTAGGTGGATCAGCCCTAATTTAGGCAATTAGATTGCAGTGGTACCTCAGTATAATAAATCATATCAAAACAATGTAATATGATAGTAGGTACCTTGTTTTGAGTAGCAATAATATTATGAATCTTAGAACACCATAAATGTAGATTGAGTCTTGACCAATTAATTATAATGTTTTTTGTTTTCACCTGCAACATTATGTAGGTATACTAATATCCAAGTAAAGAACTACTTATCCTGGGCTAGTAAGATTTAAATAACATTTTACATATCATAGTAAAAGCTATTGTAAGAGTAAAATGACACTAATGGCATTAAGTATCATAACAGCAAGAAATATGAAGTAATCTGAGATCTATTCTTGAGATAAAAGTTTTTTAAACTCTTAAGCAAAGACAATGAGTTTCTTGTGTTGTTGGCATATCCAATTCAAATAGGAGTAAGTATTTGTTCAACATACTACTAATACAAGGATGTTAATTTCACTGCTAGAACCATGAAGTTTAGAAAATTCCTTCACAATTTCAATTCCTTTCTGTTCTGGTCCATTACAATCACAAGAAGGGAAAGCTTCTCATTAGCTACAGAAGTGTACTTAGACAATTTTCACCAATTTTTTTTTTAGTCATCACATAATAAAGTGGGCAGTGAAAATTATTTTAAAATAAGAAAATCGCATCATTATTTTAATATTTTTAAATATTTATATGATATGCCCTATTTTTTGTTGTTGTCAGAACAAATATTGTAGTTCATTTTGATCCAGTCCCAGTGGTTGGATTGACTTGAAAATTCGGTATACATAGATATACATATGCAAGTCGGATTGTACAGTCAACAAAAAAGTACAGTCGGCAAAAAAGCTTGTATAAGACATGTTATTTTTATAGAAGTCAAAATTAAACATTTTAAAACTTTTAAGTATTTACTGATAAGCAACTAAGGTTGTTTGGGAAGGTTTATTTTAAAGAAATTAAAATATAATTGAGAACCGCTTGTTCTCTAGGAAGTATTTGAGTATTTGATGTTCTCTTTCCATTACATTTATTTAATTTGTTTATAATTCACATAGCGTTTGTGGCTCAGGTCACCAGCAGATACCAAACACGTCTTCACAACACGCTGTGTGTTTTAGAATTGACATAATATGAATGTTTTGCATTACAACAAAACATGTATTATGTCTTGAATAAAACACACAGCGTGCAGCAAGGCTCTTGCTGGTGATGATGAAGACACTATGACATTAGAGCAGCCTGACATGAAGGCGCTGTCAGGGCGGTCTGCTTTGGGGTGACCAGCCATACGGTAATCATGGAGTTTTCAGGTAAGATAAGACTTAAAATAAGAATATTCACAGACTGCTTCTTCACAACACGCTGTGTGTTTTATTCAAGACATAATACATGTTTTGTTGTAATGCAAAACATTCATATTACATATTAGCCATTTGGATACATCGTGAAAAGATTGTCACCCTAGTCTCAATAACGAAGCTACCATCTTACTGTTTGGTGTGGCCATTGAGAAATTAATAAAACCTACCATCAAGTTAAAATTAGCTCGTGAAAAAAGATTTAAAGCTTATTTCATTAAAAAAATATTAAATCGTGTAATTATTGCTTATTGTAAATGTATATATTTTATTCAATATTTTTAAAAGACAACACTCACGAAACTAAAATTTACTAATTATTTATTTCCTGGCAATAGTTAGAGAGGGACACACTGACTCCGTGCTTGCTATTTCACCCGGACCGGAGCCCATTAGTTCTTATGTCTATGTCTTTTAGGTCGGTTTTTGCTCGTCTGTTTTTGGAGTGTTCATTCCAGAGTACTTACTATTTCGATGATTGGAAACTAGCGAGTTTCGTCGATAACTTAATTTATAAACTACTACCTACAGTTTGATAGAGTTAGAAGAGGCAAATATTTAGTTAGGTACTTAAAATTTTGGAATATACTTTTACCAGCGGCGGCCTTACGTGGTGGAGAATAGGGCATTCGCCCGGGGCCTCGCGCAACAACACAAGCAAATTTTAAAAAATATCATTTTTTTAACTATATTTTCGCATCACATACTTTTCACGAAGGACAAAGGTTCTCGCAAAGACCGGCCGCCCAGAGCCTCGCAATGGGTAAGGCCGCCGTTGACTTTTACCCCCGATTTCATCTGCTAATAATTAATCTATCGCAATATCGCGGAAACTATGCAATTTTCTGTATAAAACTATGCTATGTCCTTCTCAGGGTCTGTTCAGTTTCTCTATACGTACCTGATGTAGCTACTCCTAGCGCCATCTAGTGAGAACATATAGAAACTCCAAACATGTTCTAGGTCGCGCTATCGAAGTTTCACAACTCGGACGCGTAGGTACCTATATACAACTACCGACGCTCGTCCTTCGGACTTCGGTCCCCAGGCATAACACCTGCCTGGAGAGAGATCTCTATAGGAGCCTTCCCCCACACTACTAATACTGTTTGATCTTCAGTGACTTCAGCATTTAGTATCAGACAAACAGTTACTTTCACATGATAATACTGCAGTATGCAGTACTACTGTAGTACCTTGATATACATGTACTTACCTTAAATATTTTGTAAATTCTATATTTCTCCAGATACGGTAGAAATTTTACGGGCATTTGTAGTGGTTGCACGGTAGCGTCTGTTTCGGTCATGGTAATCGCTTTAGTCAAGATTTAAATTACTGTTTCCTTTTAAATTAACGCCTTTTTGTTTTTTAGAAAGCAGCTTTGTGACAAACTGACAAACGTAACATTTTTTTTTTTTTTTCAGATTTCTAGGTACTTTCTAATTCAATCATCCTATCCTATATACGTCCCACTGCTGGGCACAGGCCTCCTCTCAGATTGAGAGGGCTTGGGCGGATTGGGAACTTCACACACGCCATTAAATTGCTTCGCAGGTTTCTAATTAAAACTAGGTACTTTATTTTTGGACTTTCTAATTAAAAATAATTATTATTATTTATTTGATACACGTGTTGCATTCAAATCTTATTAGTTATTTGTACATATTTTATTTCTATAACTTACTTTCTACGTTGAACTCAATATCCAAGCCGAATTGCAACTATGCCATGGCCTAATCGCCTGGCACGCCGATAAAAAAAAAAAAAAACAGCTGATCTGACATGCTTGCTTGACAATGCGATATTCTGCAATTTGAGGTTATGTTATGAAATCACAAAATGACTATTGTTTCTCGCTTCACCGGTAATATTCGGTTTCCAGTTATGACGCTAGATCGTCGGGGTCAGATGTCGTCGATCAATTGATAAGGCCGGGGGCTCGCGCCACGCTAACCGGCCATGTGATTTGACGCCGTAACGTGTTTTACAAGTCTGCGTTTCTTATTTAGCCTTGATAATCGAAATTCGTCACGCAGGCCGCTCATGAATTGGCTTTTATCCACATGTAGTGCAGTGGTGACTAGTGGAACGAGGAGGATGTCTTCCAAATATTCTTACGAGGTAACTGGCTAACTTATTTAAATTGGAACGATAAAATGGAGTTTATTTGCTGCGACGTATTTTGTTTATTCGAGATAAGGAATTGTGCATTATTTGAAAAGAAATAGATGTAAACTCCAGTTTAGTTTTCATATTTGTATATTTAATTGTTGTAAATAAGCAGGCGATGCGTTGTATAGCGAGTTTGCCGCCTTTAGTGCATCTTGGTGTTTTAAATGTTTGCATAAAAATATTTTTTTTAGATATCAGTCAGCAAGCACAAAAAGTTTTTTTTTAATTCTACTGGAAGGCAAACGAGCAAGTGGGTCTCCTGGTGGTAAGAGATCACCACCGCCCATAAACATCTGCACTTTTTATTTTTACTTCCATTTATTTTTTTATTTATGAAACATGGCTGTAGAATCACTGTAAATGTTGCATTGTGCCACTCAATAATTTTCCTGTACCACCATACATATTTAGCTATAGTTTTATGAATTCAGGATAAAAGACAATATATATTTTATCCTTATTGATATCATATTTTTAAGCATTAATTATTAAACCATTGTATGCTTAAGACTCAGAACTCAGATAAAAAGTAGCCTACATGTTAATCCAGGTTATAATTACCTGTATCCAAATTTCATGCAAATCCATTCAGTAGTTTTTGTATGAAAGAATAACAAACATCCATCCATAAAAACTAGCGCGTTCATAATACCTATTAGTAAGAAGTAAGATAGAACATGTTGCAGTATTGCCGTAGGTATTACTGATGATTTGCTTTTGTGCTTAGTCATTCATTAGTTTGTATAAGGTTGATATTTCTTGACAAAAGGTCATATGTCAAGGTTTGTTGGAAGCAAACAGTTAATTCGTAACTCACTTTTGTAAAATCCTTGGCACAAAATAATTTATATCTGGGTAGGTTCCTGGAAAAATAATATTCCATGCCTGTTAGTCTACTCTCAGTAGTCTGTCAGTTAGGATATCAGAAAATAGCATATTTTTTTCTTTTATCCATTAATTAACATGTTCGGAACCGGCAACAATCCACTAAGCTCTTACACTATGCCTACGCATATCCCAGACCAGTCACTTCTATGCCAGTGACACGTATATGTGTCACAGACGTAATACATCCCGGTGAGAGTGACACAACATCTGTGACTTTTTAGTTCTTACTCCTGTGCCAGTGACACAAATGTCATGTCAATTCGGACGAGCTTAGCTTAACGTTGCTGGAGCAGAAGCCGACAGCAGTCACAAATACGTGTGACTGGTATAGGAGTAAGAACTAAAAAGTAACAGATGTTGTGTCACTGGGGCCAATAGTGTTAAACAAAAAAATTTAAAGACAAAGCTCTTCAAAGTTCGGGACTTCGGGAGTGTGGCTATGTGACATCACATATTAAAGTGTATGTAAGTGTGACGTCACAAACACCTTGTCTAAATGAATTATCTAAGCAAATAGTATAAAACCTCTCTAAAACATTTACAAATACCTAACTATGCTACATAAAAGATATGTCTGCCGGATGCATCCGGATCGTTGGGCCAAAATCACCACTGATTGGGTTCCAAGCGACGGGCACCGGAGCAGAGGTAGGCCTAAAAGAAGGTGGCGGGATGATTTGGAGCGATTCCAGCCGGATTGGCAACAGTTGGCCGAAGTCAGAGACGAGTGGAAGGAGAAAGGGGAGGCCTTTGCCCTGCAGTGGGACACTATATAGGCTAATTAAAAAAAAAAAACTATGCTACATTTGTAACTATTATATGGCACAGGAAAAAGATATTTAAAAGAATACAGATAATGAAGGTTGAGTCCTTACCTTACATATAATATACATAAATCAAAATCAAAGTGTTTTTTCTGTAAGTAGGTCACCAAAGGCTCTTTAACATGTCACTTTTAAACTACCAGCGTTTTCGGAAATACCATCGTTGTCAAGAAAATTGCGCCTCAAGAAACTTGGCAGAAAATATTTTTTTCAAACAAATCACTTAGGATATCAGTTATTTTTAGCTGGAAAAATATGCAGATTGAAGTGGCAATGGGCGGGCCACATCACTCGAAGAACAGATGACCGTTGGGAGAGAAAAGTTCTCGAGTGGCGACCACGAACCGGAAGACGAAGCGTTGGCAGGCCTCCCACCAGGTGGACATATCGTCATATCGTGAGAGTTGCGGGAAACCGGTGGATGCCAGTGGCGAGTTGTCGTTCATTATGGCGTTCTAAGGGAGAGGCCTTTGTCCAGCAGTGGACGTCTTCCGGCTGATGATGATGATGATGATGATGATGATGATCAGTTATTTAATTAACACCTTGTGCAGAATACGGCAAATGCAGGAGTTGTTAAATTCATTGTTGTGTACATTTATTGCAGGAGGCGATACGCAAGTTGAACTCGCTGCAGTCCAACAAAGCCACGATAGAGCAGATCCGGAGGAACATCAAGGATGGGAGGGTGAGCTGTGTTAGCACTTCTATCTTAACTTTATTATATTACTAGCTTTTGCCTGCCGCTCCGCCCGCGTCGTATTCAGTTGTCGCGCGCGGATAAAAACTAGATTATGCCACCCTCGGGCCCATAAACTATCTCTATGCCAAAAATCACGTCGATCCATCGCTCCGTTACGGCGTGAAAGACGTACAAACACACAAACATAAAAACACACTTTCGCATTTGTAATACTAGCTTTTCCTGCGGCTCCGCCCGCGTGGTATTCGGTTTTTGAGCGCTGTTCCCTCAGGAACTGCATTTTTTCGGGATAATAAGTAGCCTATGTCACTCTCGGGGCCATAAACTATCTCTATGCCAAAAATTACGTCGATCCATTGCTCCGTTACGGCGCGAAAGACGGACAAACACACGAGCACACTTTCGCATTTATAATATTAGTATGGATTAGTATGGATTTCAAGTGTAGGGTGAATGAGCATTTACTAGGCAAGCGTGCTCCATCGTAGGCCTCATCCTCGCTTTCCATGAGGCGTGATTGTGGCCAAACGCAAGCCTAGGTACTGTTTGAAAAAAATATGAAGAAGCCCACTAATATTATAAAAGCGAAAGTTTGTAATTCTGTTTGTTTGTTACCTCTTCACGTGTAAACCACTGAACCGATTTAAATGAAATTAAGTATACAGATAGTTTGAGTCCTGGGGAACGACATAGGATAGTTTTTATTACGGAAAATTGCATAGTTTCCGCGGTTGGGAGAAACGAATTTGAAGAGGATAGAGTCTCGGGCAATAGCTAATATTTATTTAGACGCAGTCGATCTAACATGGTGCGTGCTTTTGAATTTTTGCAAATTAAACTTTCAACCTACCACGCCATTACAGAGTAAGAGAGAGTCTTCTCTCCTTGTCCTAGAGTTACTATTAAAAAAAATGAAACATCTCTTTATGTCATGCATGGTTAACGGAAGCATAAAAAAACTTCTTTCTTTAAAAATAAAACAAAATCTGTTGCCAGCTACGGCGTTAGTCGCTGTGAGGGAAGAGCTAAATAAAATGCTGAAATATTAATAACTGTATTGCTGGACTCAAAATAATAAACTAGTGTTGCTAGACTCAAAATGACGTAGGTACTTAAGCCATACTCACACGAACTGATATATATGACGGATTGACGTTTCAGAAATGTGAAAACATTGAGGAGATGGAGAACTACCTGCTGAGGACCGGCGTGACCCTGGACCGGCTGGACCAGCTCTCCGTCATCCACGTCGCCGGCACCAAGGGCAAGGTGACACATCCACCAAGGAATAGGGCAGAAGACACCACAGAACATACACTTTTTACAACTAAAGGCCGTATACATATATTGACTTTACGTTTCTGACGCTCTTGATCGCAAAATGACAGCTTTCGCATACAAAAACTGTCATTTGATTACGATCGCGAGCGTCAGAAACGTTAAGCAATACGGCCTCAGGTCCCTGTACCACTAAAATTCCAACTGCTACAAATAGACATCATTGTTAACTTTTCCATACAAAAAAGTAGTAGCACTTTTTACGTTTTTTGTACAGGGGACAGATCAATTTTGAATTAAGCCTACGCAGTTATAAACGACTGTTTAAAAGAGAAACTTTAAACAGTGTAGACAGATGTTTTGAAATAAATTTAATTTAAAGCCCTTGGTAGATAAGGGTGCGTTTCAAACCTATGGCAGAAGTTCGTGGTTTGTTTTAAACTGTGTAGGCCACTGTAGGCAGCACCGTGTGATTCGCTTCTGGGCATTTCTATCTATTGCGTACGAAAAGTATTAAGAAAAGTTCGTAACAAAACGGACACATCCATACAATGTTTTAGGGACACATCTGGAGACTGTTTTTCCAGCTCGCAATCATGAACTGAGTCTACTTTCCAAATTTTGTTGAAATCGAAGAGATAAACTCAGGGTACAACGGTAGATAGAAATGCCCTTCTACCAAGGAAGATATTGTGGTTTTAAGCCTATAAGAGAATAAACAGGTAGTCGATTCAGTTGGCAATACATAATTAATGATTCTTCTACCTTTTTGTTTGGAAAAGTTCGTATTTTATTGCGCTCTCTTAATGAGCTGCAGACTGCTGTATAATATATATATAACCGTTTTGACATTTGACACAATAATATCCGTATCTGTAATAAAAAATAATAATTTTGAACATCCCTCGCCCTTGGCCGTTTTTTTATACTATAATTATATCGATACAAATACGCGTTCGAAGTTCGTTTCAAAAGCGACTATACCGAACCGAGTATACCGAAAAAACTTGTAATATCTGCCAAAACGCGATGTAAACGCGCACGTCAAAAACACGTCGTTAGGACGTAAAAAAACGTGTGGAAGGGCCCGAACTGGGGGCCTACCACGCTCTCTTAATACGATTCAGTTTAAGCTCTAAACTGAACTGCATCGCTATTTCGTACTACGACGTTACTTTTGTGATTCATTTCAAGTGAGGTTCAGCGATAGCGATACATATATCAGAGAAAATATCGGTCTTTCATTCACTTGTAAGCGATTGAGATTCAGTTCTGAGAAATAAAGGTCGTGGTACCAATTTCGACGATTCAGTTTAGGTGCCTAAATTGAACTGCTCTGCGTTTGGATCGTTTAGGAAAGATCGTGGTAGGCCCCCTGGCTTACACTGTATATTTTAGCATAAACTTATCGCAGGGCTCGACGAGCGCGATGTGCGAGTCGATCCTGCGGCGTCACGGGCTGCGCACGGGCTTCTACTCGTCGCCGCATCTGTGCGCGGTGCGCGAGCGCGTGCGGCTCGCCGGCCGCGTGCTCACGCGCGGCGAGTTCGCGCGGCATTTCCATCGCGTGTACGACATGCTTTACGGCTCCCAGGTATGAATTTTTTTATTATTAAAAGCTTTTTCTCAAACAACATTATTCATTCATAAAAACAATAAAAAAGCTTAAAAGGAAGTGAAAAATGGTCAAAATTAGTCATGAATTGGTTCACAAGTCACGAGAAGAGAAAACGAGGTAGACCATTTAGATGTTAGGTAGATGACATTAAAGCCGTTGCGGGTAGCACATGGACAAGAGTGGTCAATAATAGAGAAGAATGGCGATAGTTGGAGGAGGCCTTTGTCCATTAGTGGTATACAGACAGGGAGTCGATGTAAAATAAAATGAGTAGTGAATGAGTGCACTGTATATTGTCTTAAACTATACTTAATATGTAAAAGAAAAAAAAATAACTTATTTAAACTGTCTGAATAAAGGCTACTATTATTATTATCATTTTCTCAAACATAAAATGAAATATTGACGTTGTGGTACAAATCATAGGCCGGGAAGTATTCGTGCTGCAGAGATTTCATACAACTTTCCCGACCGCTGGCCGGCAATGCGACCGCCTTTTGTTCAACGCGAGTTGCGGCTCGCGCCAGCAGACAGGCACAACAGGGTGACGAGACTAGTGTCCCGCCAGCTTGGTTATTTTTTTTTTATTTCATGTCATGTTTGAGAAAAGCACTATACAAGCCTCGGCCGGAACGTGGGGTTGCCGGCCTCGCATCCATATCCTCATATCGTCTAGGTATATCTGCTTGGCTGTAAACCCCCTACTTCCTTGCCTCTACAATGTTCTTTTTATCCTCCATTATTAGTTGGATCCGATCGGAATGACCTAGGATTGCTATGGTTTATGAATCTCTTATGTCCGCAGGCGTTTGACGGGGACATGCCCAAGTACTTCGCTTTCCTCACGGTGATGGCTTTCAATGTTTTCCTATTGGAAGCTGTGGAGGTGGCCGTGGTCGAGGTCGGAATTGGCGGCCTGGTCGACTACACCAACGTCCTCAGGTCAGTCTTGTACTGATAACTATACCGCACCCAAGACTTATGATACGCTAACACAACGATTAGAGATACTTGGATAAAGGCGGACTTATCCCTTTAAGGGATCTCTACCAGTACTAATATTATGCATGCGAAAGTTTGTGTGTTTGTATGTTTTTCCGTCTGTCACGTCGAAACAATCGTCTTGATTTTTGACATAGAGATAGTTTATTGACCAGAGAGTGACATGGGATACTTTTTATCCCGAAAAAATGCAGTTCCCGGGGGAACAGCGCGCGATAAACGAATTCCAAAAGGCAGTAGTATTGAAAATAGCTAGTACTATATAGTGATTAGTGCTTTGTATAGTTCATTGAATATTACCAGTAGTTCTCGTTCCCAGGAAGGTCCCAGTGGTGGGCATCACGGCTCTAGGGTTGGACCACACGGCGATCCTGGGCTCGACGTTGACGGCGATCGCTCGCGCCAAAGCCGGCATCATGAAGCCGGGCTGCCTCGCCTTCACGGTGCCCCAGCCGCCGGAAGCCATGCAGGAGTTGGCTCGCGTCGCCACTGACACGCAGGTTGGTCTGTCACCATCGTCACCGATACCCGGAAAGAGTGAGCTTTTTGTGAGACCAGTTAGGACATCCACTGTTTGACATAGGCCTCCCTCACATAGGTATGTGAGGTTGGAGGTCCAATTGCTTCGGTTTGGTGGCCCATGAGGGGGGTTTCCCAATACTCGGCTCGCCTGATTGCTCATTCAGAGGGTACTTTTTGTCACTTACTACATTTAGGCCTGGGCCAATCAACTTTTTTACCGACACTAATCTGTCCACGAATTTTTGTGAATTGCAGATTTTTGTTAGTAAACATGTTTTGTTTCTAATTTAATAGATGGTAATACACGAATGCATACCATCCTACGTAAGTTCAACCTATTAAACCGTGAGATATCTGGATGGAAGTACGATTTTTTGGTAACGCCAGAGACAATTTTGGTAACGCAGGAGACAGCCGCCCAAAGTGTCGGTAAAAAAGTTGATTGGCCCGCCTACATTGTAATTTTTTAGATACATTATTTAATTTTCTTGCTTTTGTATTTTAATTTCTACATTCCTTTCTAGTGCCCGCTTACAGTCGTCCCGGAATACGCAACTTACAATATCCCATCAGAAAACATACTGCAAGTCAACCTGCCAGCATTCCAGTCGAACGCCTCACTCGCGATACAACTCGCTCACGCTTGGCTGAAACACGTGAAACGGAGCGGATTAAAAAACAAAAGTGTCAAAAAAGTTGGCGGGAAATTATCAGAAATTGACGCTGTCATTACGGGTGTGGAAAAGGGTTTCGAGAGAGAGTTCGACGTGCCCATAGAGACTGTGCTGGGATTGAAGGAGTGTAGATGGCCGGGAAGGTATCAGAAGATCGAGGGGGACTATGCTACGTTCTACTTGGACGGCGCGCATACAGCCGAGTCTATGGTGATATGCGCGCAGTGGTTTGAAGATAACGCCAGGTACAGTATATTTGTTCCACAACAAGTGTGCTGTAAAGACCCTTTTTATCAGGTCCGCGTGGAAATATCAAGTTGAAATTAATACCAAATGCTCAGGTCTGATACCTCTAGAAGCAGTGAAAATATCTTGCTTCTATGTCAACCCAACACTAAAAAGTTACATATAGTTATTAAAAAAGCTATACAGATTTCCATAACCAAACAACCTATAGGGTACTTCCTAAGGTTAGTTCAACACATGTCATCGCCATTTTTACTACGGATTACGGAGCGGAATGAAGTCGATTTTGAAAATAAATTAGTTTTATAAAAATAACACCAGTAAGGTCATCATTTATTAACATCACCTATCATATTTCACCATGTAGATTTTTGCAAAAAAAATTGCAGTAACAGGTAATTTTGAATGGAGTGGGCCAAATTTTGTGCCGCTGAGTATACATTAGACTCCAGAAAATGGAAGGTGGAGCCATAAATAAAAAAAAGACTAAGAAACATCTTCAAGCCATTTTCTAAATGTGAGATGATGTTCCAGGGGTGTTATAAAATAGAAAATGAGCGACTTTTAGTAAATGAATGTGAAAATCAAACACGTGTGTTGTATAATATCAAAAAAAAAATTTTTACCTACTGATAATTAATTGCATTGATATCTCGTGAAATAAAACATCTAATTATAATTAGTTGGTATATATTAAAAGTAATACGCCATAATCAACCAAATATCAACTATACTGGTTTATAGATACAAGGTTCTTCATCAAACATAATGACTTCTTTATGTGTGTCACACTCACTCAATCGTCAACTGTGTGTCATTAGTATCCAACAACCTGTCTAAGTCAGTCAGCCATGAAATCAAACGATCCACATAGCCTCCATCGTGCTTATAACTAAGCAACAACAACTGCATATGCTGGAAAGCCATCGGTTGCTCCAAACAGTGCTCCAGTCTTCTGTCACGCAATGACAACAATTTCAGCATAATAATAGCTATCAAAGTCCACTGAATAGGCTTAAACATAATATTATTTGCACTTAGTTTAAACGTGTTCACAAGTAGTTTCACTTCAGCAGTAACAGAGAAACTAAGCAGACCTAGGGACCGCATTAGATCTGGCAACACTTTATTCAAATGCTGACAGACTATTCGTCTACGAAGCGCATTCTGGGCATTCCTATCAACTAACGGCAGCTGTGTTAAAGTCTCGTCATTGCTAGAGTTAGATTCTTGCTCGGGTTCAGGTATGTCTGTGCTTCCATCTAAGTATGCTTTGACTTTTAATTGCATCCGTTTACTCTCCTCTTGTATTATAGAATAGTCTGGAAGTGGCTTCATTTCTCTCTGCACCGTTTTCGAATTGAACTTCTTGTCTTCTAGTTCTAGCATATTCAACTTGCGGCACAGGGCTTGATACTGATCATAGCTATTTGACCTATGGAAAATGCTTGTAGCGTAATTGTTCATGTACTCTTTGATGCATTCACCTTTGTCTGTTACCATTTCTCTTACCTTCTCTTCACCCAGTAAAAACAGCATAGTGTCCAGTGTGAACCACTGTGCCAAGGATTTTTCTACTTCAATCGTGATTGCGCTCAATGCTGGTTGCTTTTTTGAATGAATCTTTTTAGTCTGTGCCGCAGGCTTCCCTACCGGTTTATTCACTAGTATGGGATCTATTTTACGTTCAGGCCTCTCAACAATCTCTCCTATGATGCTCAATGGATTTGATACTGGTTTTATTTTATCTTCAATCTTCATTGAGCTTTCTTTAGATTCTGTACTGGGGTTTGGTTTTGTATTATCCTCATTTTTTATAACATATTTATCTGTATTCTCACTGAGAGGAGACACTGCTTTTGTTTCAGTTTCTTCTGAGTCTGCATTATTATCGCCCATTTCATTTAAGCTTGCTTTAGCAAAATCATTTATAGATGTAAATGCCGGGCGCTCTGTTATCTTAACTTTGTCGATGATTGACACATCTATCTCTTGTCCCATGCAGCCAGTGGATTCCGGAGGAAGTAAATGGAACTTAGGGATATCCTCGTATTCCCTGAACCACAGGGGGCTTGTGAGCATTTGTTGTTTAATATACATTGCAGAATTATAGCAGCGGTTGCTGCAAAAACTCTTTCTTCCCGTAATGTCGTACACTTTGTTCGTCTTGACCGATATTCTGTACTTTTGTTTCGGTATGTCGCTCTCGGATATTGGTTTGTCACACAAAGGGTAACCGCATAGATGGATGATTGACCGCTCTTCTATGACGTCGTCGAAATGGCTCTGGTTGATTTCAGGCAGGCATTCGACGAAGTAAGCCTCGGAAATGTTCTTCTCCAACAAATTCTCTACGATAGTTTGAGCCTTGGCATTGCTCTCGCGTTTCTTTAGTATCGCTTGTCTTATTTGTTCTTTTGATAATTCCTCAAACTTTGTTGGTTTCTTCTTAGTTTTGACTGTCGGAGTTTCCATTATGTACACTAGGTTAACTCAGATACGTGATAATAATTGTGAAATACGACGAAAACCAAACACGGGACGAGATACGATCAAGAAGTTGACATTGACATGTCACTGATTTTTTTTAAATCTTCGGGTTCTGTATTCCCATCTGTTTAGGAATTTAATTATATGCAATTATTTTTTAAGTAATCAGATGCCGTAAAATTTTAGTAAGTTAAATTTAGGATTTAGTAATGATTTTGAATATTTTTTTTATCAAAATATGTGTATTTGCGATAAGCTAACCGTTCACTTCAGGACTATGGGGAGCGTTTACGAAGACAATTGTAGTTAAATCGATTTAAATCGATTTTTTTTTTCAAAAACTGTCAATCACTAAACCAATATTATTTTTGTTCCCAGGTATCAAAACAAAATCCTTATATTTAGTGCAACTGGTGACCGGGACGTGGAGATTCTTCTAAAGCCACTTACAAAGCTACATTTTAAGGCAGTATTTTTCGTCATTCCTACGGCATTTAAAGATTTGAAAAAACAAAATGACAACTATTCGAAAATAGAACACACAGAACTGATTGGTAGATGCAGTAGCAATGCTGAGATTTGGAAATCGAATAATTCTAATGATTGTGATCTATTTGTGATGGAAAGCGTTTCAGAAGCGTTAATTAGTATTAAGCGTTCCTGTAACTCTGTTGACAAGAGTTCTGTGCTTATAACTGGCTCTCTACATTTGGTTGGAGCCGCTCTGTCCATTATTGATCCTAGTTTAAGCAGAGATTAAGTTGACGAAATTTATTATGTAAGCACTACAGAGATCACATTTCTTAGATATACAATATTGTTGAGCAATAAAATGGTTAATCTTTTGCGTTATATTTATTATGCTTCGTATATTTTTAACCCGTTTTTTAAAAGAAAACAAAATTTTGTCAATCCGATATTACGGATTAATTTGTTGGATTCGGTGTAGATACCGAACTGATGTGATAAAAGTTAAGTAAGGAAGCTATTTTTTATGTACTGCTGTATTCTTATACCCAAGCATCAATAGTTCACTTGCACTTGCGATCAATGTGATAGACGCTTTACGTTTAAGAATAAAGATCAATTATATTTAATGCTAAAGCTATTATTCTTAGGCTAAAGCACCTATTGCACTACACATGAGCCCTTATTATTTAGTATTACCATGTATTACCATTGTACTTAAATCTATTTGTAATTACAATTCATTGATTATGGGCAAGTATCCAATGGATTACTTCGCGACAGTACTACATAAAATTTGAATTCCTTTTCATTCGTTTTGTTATCGTCATCGTCATTTCAAGTTTATGTTGTAAAGTATAAAATAAAATGTTCTACAATCGATTGCGATTATTCATAGTTGGCTTAATTCATTATCGATCTTCGTAAACGCCATCCGTAACGTCAGCCTGACTGGCAGCCTGCTTTTGGCAGATTTCAAATTATTGTTCTCTTGTTCGCAAGATACGTACGACCTTCCTTTCGTTCGTTCCTTTCTCTGGTCAATTTTTAGTCGCGAACTACGCTTTCACTTCATTGAAGCGATAAAATCACGATTAAATTGATAAAACATTTCACGGTGGCAATTTTACCACCACAATATTGACAGTGCTACTTCATAAACAATTATCCTTGTAAATCGTATCCTGTGATTATATTATTTATTTTCTAATTAGTTTATCACATTGATAAGAATGTAGAGCGGTGATATCTGGTGTGCTAGTGGTAAGCAGGAGAGATCGGAATTTCAAGATATACATAGACAGAAAAGGTAGGCGTTTTTTGTATATTTTCAGCATAGTTATCTAAGTTTTTAATATGTTGCCTGATGTATTTATATGTTTATTTACTAGCTGTTACCTGCAACTTTGTCTACGTCCTGTGAGTACTTTGAACCCTGCAAAAAATACTAATAAATATTTAAATTTGAATGTTGTTAAAAATTACAGTTACTTTTTATTGAAATTGGTTCAGTAATTTTAGTTATTTCCAAAGTTTACTTATTTATTGTATACTATTTATTTGTTGTACGCGACTTCGTCCGCTATGAATTCGTTTATCGCAGAACTATATAATTATTTGGGTTAAAAATTATCCTTTATCCAACATTAAACATATTAATATTTTTTGACATAATTAATACATCATATCATCATCATCATCATATCAGCCGAAAGACGTCCACTGCTGGACATAGGCCTCCCCCAAGGCTCTCCACTTAGACCGGTCTTGTGCTTTTCGCATCCACCGCGATCCCGCGATCTTAGCCAGGTCGTCGCTCCATCTTGTTGGAGGCCTACCGACAGCTCGTTTCCCGGTCCGCGGACGCCATTCGAGAACCTTCTGACCCCATCGGCCATCAGTCCTGCGTGCAATGTGCCCCGCCCACTGCCACTTCAGTTTCGCGATCCTTCGGGCTATGTCAGTAACCTTAGTTCTACTGCGGATATCATCATTTCTGATTCTATCCCGCAGAGAAACCCCGAGCATTGCCCTCTCCATAGCCCTTTGAGTGACTTTGAGCTTCCTTATGAGGCCCATCGTTAGCGCCCACGTCTCGGATCCATACGTCATCACTGGCAACACACACTGGTCAAAGACTTTTGACTTCAAACACTGCGGTAATTTGGATGAAAAAACACTGCGAAGCTTCCCGAACGCTGCCCAGCCGAGTCGGATTCGACGAGTGACCTCTTTCTCGAAGTTGGACCTACCTAACTGGACCGTCTGTCCTAGGTATACATAGTCGTCAACAACTTCGAGCGCAGAGCCTCCGACTATTACGGGAGTTGGCACTACATGAACATTAGACATGACTTTCGTCTTGTCCATGTTCATTCTCAGGCCAACTCGGTCGGAAACTCTGCTGAGGTCAGCGAGCATAGCACTGAGGTCCTCCATGGTCTCAGCCATGACTACAATATCGTCGGCGAATCGAAGGTGAGTGAGGTACTCGCCATTAATGTTGATGCCTCGTCCTTTCCAGTCCAAAACCTTAAAAGCATCCTCCAATGCAGCGGTGAACAGCTTCGGAGAGATGACATCTCCTTGTCTGACTCCCCGCTGCAAAGGAATAGGCTTCGTGCTCTGGTCCTGTAGTCGGACGGACATAGTGGCGTTTCCGTACAAACACTTTAACACTTCGATTCAAATTCGATTCGAACAACAAATTATGAATGGAGAATTAGAAATCAAGCAGAATTACTGACTTAGCCAAACATATTAATATTTTTTGACATAATTAATATATCTGTAAGCTAATATAAATTAAACTTAACATTAATAAAAAAAGACAGTTGCAGTGTCAAGGGTTTTGAATTTAATTTTTATTTTATTTTTAAAACCTTTTTTTTCTTACATTGAAAGTTTTAGGTCAGACCTTGCAAGTTATAATTGAGCAACTTTAAGTGATTACACATTATTTACTGGTACATGCGACAACATAACAATATGAATGACTATAATATAGTATATGATATGTGATATTATCACAACATAATTAACAAATAATAAATAAATATCAGGGGACACTTGACACAGTTGACACAGTCTCAAAAGTAAGCAAAGCTTGACTATAATATAGTATATGATATGTGATATTATCACAACATAATTAACAAATAATAAATAAATATCAGGGGACACTTGACACAGTTGACACAGTCTCAAAAGTAAGCAAAGCTTGACTATAATATAGTATATGATATGTGATATTATCACAACATAATTAACAAATAATAAATAAATATCAGGGGACACTTAACACAGTTGACATAGTCTCAAAAGTAAGCAAAGCTTGTATAAAAGTTAAACAGACTTTAATACATATCATCACTACTTTTAAAAATACTCGTATCTAAAAATAGATAATTTTCTGAGTGAGCTTTATGAACATTATATCAAGGTTCAATTTTGTTAATGTATTATTTTAGATACGAGATTTTTTCAAAGTAGTGATGATATTTAACACCACTTTATACTTGAAACATTTTGGTAATTAACTAGATGTAAACAAACTTCAGCTGCCATATTTGGTAATTCAAGGATTTTCAACATTTTACTTATCTATCATTGTAATACAAACTAGACTAGTTAATTTCAATACAGAAATGTAATGTTTAGATAGTATAATGGGGCAATTTCAATATCTAAGACACCGATTGACATTGTTTTGTTTACTTTTTAGTAGCCAAATAGTGTAGAATACACATGCTAATTATTATTTTTATTACAAATGTGTGCCCCAATTGGGAATCAAACTTGGGACCTTAAGCTTCATAGTTTCAATGTCATCTGAATTGTTTCTTGATGTAACATATATTTTATAGAAGAATTTTTCAATATAAAGCTTGATCAAGATAGTTCACTACATTTTTGTTTAAATAAGTTTATGTATGATGACAATGCAAGTACAGTTGAGGAAACTAAATCATGTAGGTACAGTCAACGTCATAAATGACCACTTTTGTACCTTGTCACTTTAACATCATGTTTGAGAAACCATACGAAATTGTGTAAGGACCGAAAGCAACAAGGTACAGAAATGATCACTCATTTACGACGTTGACTGTAGCAAAGTGGATCCTTTGTGCTACTAATGTCATGTTGTCATTCCATACCTACATCTGCCATATATATGTGTTTGCTTGTAAACTTTATGTACAAAAGAAAGAAACGAAATACAATTGACAAACTTTAAGATACTTGTACAGTCAAGTGCAAAAATAAGTATCTATTCGAACCACTCATAAATATGTTACTACGGCCTTATTGCGTAGAAATAAGAGTTTGTTAAATGGTAAGTTTTGAATGATATGGCGGATGTCCCTTTGCCAATTCATGAAATGGCGCCATTTCATGATATGCCTAGGAATTTCGTGATCTGGCGGATTTTACGGTCGGCCGCCGACATATATGTATAAAAAGCTGTAGTACTAAAATAATATGTTTAGTAAGTTTTCAAAAGTTTATACTGAAACTAATAAAGTTTGTACTATAAATTTATTTCAAACGTATTATTTAAACAATAAATGGCCATAAACAGTACTTCTGCCCTACATACTGGTAAATACATAATACATGTATAATATTATTACACATGAGTCACTGAGTGTGCGATAACGAGTTGTCCTTTGGATCTAATTCAAATAACAAACTGAGCATTATTTAACGAAGTTATGATTTGTAATTAGTTGTAAACCATAGCTTGGCAAATTCAGTGGTGACAGTCCATTGACAAATATAGATAGATAGTGCCACAAGTGTTGAGGTGAATGATTACACACACGCTAGTTACAACATGTCGTGTAATAAATAAATAACAGCAGGATATAGAAATTTATCTACTCATTAATTTATTGCTATATTTCTATACTATTAAAATCGTGACGCTCAAAAACTCTTAGTAATGGGTCCCGACTGTTGAACTTTAAATTAGTTACTTAACAGAGTTCTAGACCACTAGACTTATTTTCTTCCCTTTAGTTTTTTGTATTACAAAATGCGATTTGATGCTGATAGATGACCTCACCCTTAGGGGTGAAACTAGGGCTGGACTAAAAAACTCTGGACACTCAGTAGGAAACAACTCCGACATATCGTCGGGGCATTTACAGGTCACTTCGATACTAAACACGTACTAGTAAAGATGGGACTACAGGACAACGAAGATTGTAGAATATGTGGCGAGGAAGACGAAACAATGGAACACATCATGTGTGAATGTGACGCTCTCGCCAGATTAAGAATGAGACTCTTCGGCGTCGGATAACCCGCGCCAGGAGACTTTAAGGCACTACCGCTACGTCAAATCATCCAATTCATGGATGAGGTGATAAAAGCAATGGAGTAAGTGCGAAGGAGGGGTAATTACGCAAAAGATCACTGCGGGTCGAAGTGTATCCGCAAGGACCCCTAAACTTAAGATAAGATGAGATAAGATAGGGGTGAAACTTACGCGTGCGTAGCCGGGGGTAAACAGTTGTTATATTTTACGAACACGAGGACAATCAATTATACTGACAGCAAAACAATGATATTTTTTACAACATTAGCGTCTTGAGTCACCTATGTTTGAACTGTCGCGGCCTGAATAGAAACTATATAAACAGAATTGCTTAATCTTTCTATTGTTAAATAGGAGTGTAGTTTTGACTATTAATGTTAATCAATGATTGAGTTTCAAAACAATGGGTCATCCAAGTTAACATTTTGATGATGACGATGATATCCAACTCAGATTCTCTTCGTTCCATTTTCCGTACAAACGTAGTCCCGGTCTCATTTGAAAACCAGGCAACAGAAGTAGATGAGATTTTGTAAGTATGGATACGTAACTATCTATGCCTAATTATCTATATATCGATACATTATATATTATACATTAGCGGGAAGCGGAGAAGCGGGAGGGGATGTGCATGGGGGAGACGGCTGTGAGCGCTTATGTTACGAGCGATAAAGACAGCAATATCCCTAACCCGCTAATGATTTCAAAGACCTATCCAACGATACTCCACACTACAAGGATGGATGAGAAAAAAAAATCACCCCCACTTTACGTCTGTGGGAGGTACTCTAAAAAATTTTTTTTTTAATATTTTATTGTATTTTTTTGTCGCAGTTTTTTTTTTATTCGACTGGAAGGCAAACGAGCAAGTGGGTCTCCTGGTGGTGGTGGATAGAGAGTTTACCATAGCTGGGCACCGTTAATCAAAAGGTTAACTTCGTTAATCGCTAATCCGCTACTAAGAAAGTTAACTTCGTTAAACGTTAAAGCGTTACATTTCGGAAGATTTAACGCAAGTTAACGTTAATCGTTAATCCGTTAACATTTGATAAAAAATGAATCCCAGTATTAGTTTTCATTAGAGATACTCTAAACTGTATGATCTACCAATTACATACTTATTGAAATCTTAAATGAAACCGCATAGTTCAGTTTTTATATTTTTTGCGTTGCCAAAATTGACTGGACTATAGTCGCGATCGACCGGTTGGCCATCCCTGTTATAAACACATTTAAAACCGTATTTTTTATCAAAAATTCTAGGGTTTAATGAATGACTGAATGTACGAACGATTGAATGCTCGACATTCTCATCGATATGGCCCAAGCCCTAACTGATTTTACGTTATTATCTACGTACAAATGTCATGTCCAGAGAAGAATTTTTTTACTGTGATAATGAAAATTACTGCTGTGTTTAGAAATCGGGTCGATTTGTATGCGTGTGTACGAACATTTTGCATTTTTCATTATCTTGTAGATTGCATGATGTGGGAGTGCATCGCCCCTCCCCCCGCGAGTTTAGACAAAAAAAAATGATTAGCAGTCCGTGAGCGATACCATCTTCTTTTAGTTGAATACTCAAAGGACACGGCGCGTGCGTGCGGTATCTCTTTGATAAATAGTAGGTACCAAATTAACGATTAACGGTTTTAAGGACATTTAACGGAAGTTAACGAGTCCGTTAACATTTTTTGAAGTTAACTTAAAAGTTAATCCGTTAGTCAAAATGTTAACTTCGTTAATTAACGATTAACGGATTAACGAGTTAATGCCCAGCTATGGAGTTTACATATGTATTTGTATATATTCGTGCAAAATTACAGCTTTCTAGTATTGATAGTCTGAGCAAAGCCGCGGACGGACGGACAGACAGACAGACAGACATGGCGAAACTATAAGGGTTCCGTTTTTGCCATTTTGGCTACAGAACCCTAAAAATGCTGTGTCTGATAGCAAAATTCGAACTTCGTATATTACCGTCGCGCTAACGCTTAAATTTATTAAATACGAGTGAGAGGGACGGTACGTCGACTTCGATTTTTGAATATCGTTGTAGCCATCCTGAGTAGGGTTGCCACCTTTTTTTAGGGCGAATAAAGTATTTTTTTCATTTTTGAAGGACAAAAATAAAGTACACAGAATAAAAAAAGAGTATCGCCAAAATTTGGTGGCTGTGGATACCAGTTTATTTAGTCTCATAAGTACTCATAACCAGTAACGAGCCAGTAAGAATAAGTTTTACGTAAATAGAGTATTTTAGCGTACTTTATTAGTGTCGTAGATTATAAAGTACGCCTACATGAAAAAGAGGACAATACTCTATTTTAGAGTACGGGTGGTAACCCTAATTCTGAGCGAGTGTTCTGTCGGCAGGGCGCCGGCGCGATGCACATGTTCATGTGGTTCGGCTACGACCTGGGCCCGTTCCTGTTCGCGGGGCTGGACGTGACCACCCGGTGGGCCTTCGCCATAACGTGGGTCGCGCTGTTCTTCGTCGCCCTACTCTTCGAGGCCTCCAAGGTAACTGTTGCTATAAATCATCATCATCCCAGCCTATATACGTCCCACTGCTGGGCACAGGCCTCCTCTCAGAACAAGAAGGTTTGGGCCATAGTTCCCACGCACTATTGAATTGCTTCGCAGGTTTGTGCAGGTTTCCTCATGATGTTTTCCTTCACCGCAAAGCTCGTGGTAAATTTCAAATGTAATTCCGTCCGCACATGACCGCACCAGGAGACCCACTTGCTCGTTTGCCTTCCAGTGGAATAAAAAAAAAAATGAATTTCGAAAAATCAGAGGTATGAGCCGGTGTTTGAACCCACGACCCTCTACTTGAGAGGCGATAGGTCAAACCAATAGGCCACCATGTCTTTTATTTTGCTATAAATAATAATATCACGAGACGATTCACACCAATTGATCTAGTCCCAAAGTAAGCTTAGCAAAGCTTGTGGTATGGGTACTAAGCAACGGATAAATATAATTTTATAGATAGATACATACTTAAATACATATTTTTATACAAATTTTCATACAAATATCTGCCCCGACACGGGAATCGAACCCGGGACCTCAAGCTTCGTAGTCAGGTCCTCTAACCACTAGGCCATCTGGCTGTCAAAGTATTACTATTTCAGTCTAAGTCGTCGTCTTGCTATTTGCTTTACTCGCAATCGAAGTGATAAAAAGAGTGTAAAACTGGGGCATTAAACCCATTTTCCCCTCGACGTGTCTATCCACCCTCGCCGCATGGGTAAAAAGGCTCGTTTTATGATCTAGTTGTACATACAATCTACTATTTGATCAGATAAGAGTAGAATAGTTTTCATGTTATTGATGCTTAGGTATAGTTTTAAAGATATAATAATACGCACTATATCGAAGATTGCACGCTTCACTGAATAGATACAAATGCTGTATCGCCTGAAATGGTCCGTGAAGTATTTGCGATACCGCGATAGGTTTGTAATTGTATAAAAAGTGTAAAGTTTATTGTTTAAATCTGCGTAAAACTGTGTATAAAATATACCAAATAAGTTCCAGCAGAAAACCTCCGAAATTGTTGTAATACTTATTTAATAATACAATACAATTAATAATTAAATTTAATGATATTAAAGTACCTATGATTTAATTAATTTATAGAATAGCGGTTCATCATGTCAGCCGAAAGACGTCCACTGCTGGACATAGGCCTCCCCCAAGGCTCTCCACTCAGACCGGTCATAGCGGTTCACAAATTAATAATTATTTATATTTACAAAAACTTGCTCAAAGAATAAACTTTTTGATTTTTGATCTTTAAAAAATATTGAATGAAACCATTAACCCTTCAAACAGCATCAATCATCATTATCAATGAACTAAAAGAATTTCATTGCTCATCTGCGACCTTATGATAGCTAAGTTTATTCAAAATATGTGTGTTCATGCAGTACACTACACTGACGAGCTCATCTTCAGAGAACAATGTACACCATGCTACCAGATGTCAGACTAACATACGGATGTGTCGCTCTGAAGATGAGCTCTGGTTGAGTTCGAAACACGTCAGCGTAGTGTGGTGGTGGTGGTTAATGGGTGTGTGTGATTTGCTAATAAATATGTTTACAGGCTGACCTACTTCGGAGCCATGCCATCAGCTCCATCACCCCCCCCCCCCCCCCCACTATCAGAAACCCTGCGCTAGTAGCTCGGTGCGCTATTAAATTCTGTTGTGTTCTTGCAGGTGTATTTGGCGAAGACACAGCGGTGCGCACAGAAGAAACTATACCCATACCGATCCGACGAGCGGAGGAATTTGCTATGCCAGTAAGTTAAATAAGTAAAAAAAACTGTTACGTTTACGTTGAACTATCATGGAAAGACCATTGGGTGGGGTTGCCATACGGCAAGATTTGTCCTGACATGTCGGGATTTTTGATCCTCTGCCAGGATTGCGGCCGGGCTTGGCAAGTGTCAGGGTTTTTAGAAATGATAAATTTATTACAAAGTTTACACAGTTTTATTGAATGAATTAATATATCGTCACTACTTTGAAAAAATCTCGTATCTCAAATCAATACGTCAACAAATTTGGCCCTTAAAACAACGTTGTTTAAAATAAGATATATTATAGCTAAAAAGATCTTAATTTTTTAGCTTCAATTATAACTCAAGTGTGTCTTTTAAGCTAAGTACCTACACCAAATCTCTGTTACAAGAAGTCAGGACTTTTAGGGAGATATCAGGATTTTTATTGGGACATTTAATTTTTCCACATGGTAACCCTATTACTTCGTAAATATTCAGTGTTTTTGTCGTCGTCATGTCATGACAACGCGGGACGGTAATGACGTTTGGCCGAGCAGTCAAAACGCTCCAAAATTCACCTCACGCCGTTTACGGTGAACTCTCATGAAAAGGCTAGGTACTTTTCTACATAGAATACCTACGGAATACGATGTATGGAGACCGACTAGATACTCGGGGAAGTTTTTAGACCACTTGCTTCTTAGAACAGTTGCTACTTAGACCAGTTGCGAGTTAGACCAGTTTCTTAGACCAGTTGCTTCTTAGACCAGTTACTTCTTAGACCAGTTGTTCTTAGACCAGATACTTCTTAGACTAGTTAGTTCTTAGACCAGTTGCTTCTTAGACCAGCTGCTTTATAGACAAAGTGTTACCAATCCACTGTAGCTTAGCCCTATCTAAACATAGACTTGGTATCTTAACGTCAACACTCGACATCAGGAGTCGCGGGCGCAGCCACTTATAGATATAACAATAGTTCACAACTCAATTGTTCCGATCGCTGTTTAAAAAACAATATCTGACCAACAAAACACTTGCTTTTGTTTTTGAAGCGAATTTAAAATATTAACATGACACATTCATAGGTTACGATCGGGCATTGGAATTTAAGGGGTGAAATTTAATGACAGGTGGGGGGTCCTCTATCGAGAATACACAGGGTGTAATTGTTAAGTGTGCCCGGGCGATTATTCCGTAACTATTACAGATATCAAAAAACTGTGAACTGTTATCGAAAGTACGTTACCTAATGAGTAAAATGACATCATTAACTTTTTAAAAATAAAAAGAGAAATATCCAAAATTTTGACATCAAACACCTACTCCCATAAATTTAGCACGAGATTAGTAAAGTTTTAGTTTCCTTGTTTTAAAAGGTTATTTTATTAGCTTAGTACTGATATTCGCAGGTGGTAGGACCTTGTGCAAGGTCCGCCCGGATTCCTACCACCATCTTGCTCGCTAATCCTGCCGTGAAGCAGCAGTGCTTGCGTGGAGAGTAAGACGGCCGGTGAAATTACTGGCACTTGAGGTATCCCATCTTAGGCCTCTAGGTTGGCAACGCATTTGCAATACCCCTGGTGTTGCAAGTGTCTATGGGCGGTGGTGATATCTTACCATCAGGAGACCCACTTGCTCGTTTTCCTTCCAGTCGAATAAAAAAAAATTAAGATGTATTAGTTTTATTACTTTGTTAGGTTAATAAATAGTTTCCTCAAGTATCTGTAATAAAGTAACTTTTTAAAATAAGGCAACTAAAATCTGGGATGGAGATGGGATGGTAGTGTTTGCTGTCAAACTTATGGATATTTATCTTTTTTATTTAAAAAAAGTTAATGATGTCATTTTACTCAGAAATACTCCGTATTAGGGCCCCATTGACCAATGAAACTGAGACTAAGTCGCGTTTGCATGCTACAAATTACGATATGCCAAAGGAAACTTTCCAAAATTGCGGAATTTTTCATATAGGAAAATTTCGGAAACTTCTTACAATTTTGTATGGGAATTGAAACTCCGTTTCTTGTGAAAATTTCCAGAAAATTCTCAGAACTTTTCCAACTTTTTGGAAACTTTCCACAACTTGCACATCTGTAGTCTACAAACAAAAATATCCCGCACCCCGCATGCGGGTCCTAGCAACCAATTAATAGTACATTATGATACAAGTGTGCTATGTTGGTCATTACACTCGAGTCGGTTTTTAAGCCTGAGCCGAAGGCGAAGGCTTAATGGAGACGAAAAGTGTAATGACCAATGCTCACGTGTTTCATACGACGTTTTTCAACACACTTGCGAGGAAAAGTAAATAAAAGTTCACATTTATTTAAATAAACTTAACAAACAGAAACCCATTTAAAAGATGGCGGCCGTAATTTTTTTTTTTCGCGCGCTCAGCGCTGCATGCGCGCGCAAGTCTGAGATAAGGGCACCGGCAAAGTAGCTAATCAGCCACATATTTATAAATTTTGAAATTGGGTATTTATAGTTAAAAATACACCGTCAAATTATAAATACCAACAAGCTAACAAGCAGTTTCATGAAATTCTTTAATTATTTATCACATTTTGAATTGAATTTTATATTTACGCAAATAACTACTTAGCTGTTTTCGAAACATTAATACTTCTTGCTAATATTTAAAAAGATATGTAATGAAAAGGCACTAGTGCGATAATGTAATGTAAAAGGCACGGCATGGGTAATATTCTGCATTATCAGTGTAAATACGCTGTAATAAGACCTACTTTACGAGCAGGTGTGTTGAAAAAATATTCATAGCTAGTTACTTGACAGTGACAGTTTTTATCAAGAAACGAATAGTAACTAATTCGTGATAGCTGTAATTACCTTACCTAATGAACTTTGCGTCGTGGATGAATGCCAATTAGTCTATTTAAAATTTAAATCAACATTATTACGGTTGGAAGGTGAAGAGCGTCTCATGTAGATATCTTTTCCTTTTTATTAGTTTCTAGCTTTAAAGTGTTTATTTCTTTGAGCTTATCGAAAATTTTGTAAAGTACCTACTTCCTGCTTTTACCCGTGTATTTGCTTTTGTGAAACATTAGTGAGATAGAGACAGAAAATGAGGGAACTTCTAAGAAAAATCAAATTTATCTACGTTGACATTTCTTAGTATATTAGGCAATGGAAAGTTCGAACATTCTTTTGGAACAAAATTTTCTAATTTTTTTTTTAGTGAAGTAGTAACAAACTCACACTCGCTTGTACGCACGATTTGCAGGATACAAACTTAATTTTTTGCTTGTTTTTAAACACGAAACTCTGTGCTTGTCTTACTTGTAGGTACTGTATAATATCCGACTTAGCATTCAGCCTTGAGGCAGCCGGACTTAGTATCGATCATACTGCGAGATAATCGATCATGAAAGTAGAATATTGTTTCTGTATTAAATTACGCGTAAAATTGATTAAAGTGGCGGCATACTATTTGATAACTGAGTGATGGCGAAAGGAAACTGACCACACTGTATTAAATTGAGATTAGAATACGACTGAGCACATATGTCGTTTTTAACCCCCGACGCAAAAAAAGGGGTGTTATAAGTTTTACCACTATGTGTGTCTGTCTGTGGCACCGTAGCTGTTAAACGGGTGGACCTATTTGAATGCGGTTTTTTTTATTTGAAAGCAGGTTTTCTAGTCGTGTTTAATCAAAATCGGTTTAGCCCTTTTTGAGATAATTGAACTTCGAAATGACAAAGTCGGGGGTTTTACAACTTTTTGATGGTTAGTTTATTGAATTGATACATGGAATACGCAGATAAATGAAAATACCTACTTATTTCAGCACGAAGAAGTTCTAAAGTTTGGGAAGATAGCATAAATTATATTATCATATCACCTAATATATAAATGATATTAAAATGTTAGGTAATTATTCTAGAAACAACTGCTTAATGCTTTACCACGAATGTATTTTTTACTAATGTATTTTTACTGAGCTGCAACTGCCACTTCAGTTTCGCAATTCTTCGGGCTATGTCGGTAACCTTCGTTCTACTGCGGATATCATCACTTCTGATTC
Source organism: Choristoneura rosaceana (assembly GCA_037349165.1). Taxonomy (NCBI): domain Eukaryota; kingdom Metazoa; phylum Arthropoda; class Insecta; order Lepidoptera; family Tortricidae; genus Choristoneura; species Choristoneura rosaceana. The sequence continues at coordinate 2,579,617 of JAZBNJ010000006.1, read as the reverse complement.
TATCTCACAGAGAAACCCCGAGCATAGACCTCTCCATAGCCCTTCGAGTGACATTGAGCTTCCTAACGAGGCCCATCGTCAGCGCCCACGTTGTTCATTTAATCAATAGTTATCATTAGACATCGGATTATATGCACTATCAAAATGCCAATATATGCATGCAAATAGGCACTAAAAAAGGGCGAAATATGCACAAAATATGCACAATCAAAATCCATTCATTATTAACAATTTACATTATTTTCACATTTTATTTATATGTATATTCGATTGGATATTTTTTGATGAATTTTGGTAATTTTGTTTGTCCAAAGTCAGGGTATTTTTTTACTGGTGACATTATTTCAACAAAAATAAGATTTTCGTAGATAGTTTGAACGTTTCGACAGCATAATACAATACGCCTAACACGTAAAACAACTGAAATATGCACTGTCAACGAAAAAGTACCGAAATATGCAATAACGCTACAAAAGTATAATTATATGCATTTGCATATGCAAACATGCAAATGCATAATAATAATAATAATAATAATCGTTTAATTCAGATCACAAATAATCCATAATTTTGTTAGCTTACAATGTCATCCTATAACTATGTTAGTAATGAAAATACATTTAATTATAATAAATTGTCAAATTATTAACGCCAACGGCCGCGTGTGACACCGCATCCAGTGCCGCATCATTGGAGAATCCCACCTGCCAACTAACGCGGCCAGGATGACATATAATCCGATGTCTAGTTATCATTAATGTTGCAGGGAGCAGGGCGGCACCATAGAGCCTGGCACCAGCCGCAACGCCAGCTCAGGCCAGGTGGGCCGCTGGGCGTCCCTCAAGACCAGGTACGATCGGGCAAACTATTGATCACTTATGTTTATCCCTGGCGTCGCACGCGTAAATTAATGCACAGCAGTTGAATTGAAATCCCAGGTTTTAGAAAATTGTTATCACCAATTCGTTAGCTGTGGTAACAGCTGGGATTTTTTTTTCCCATCTTTTACCACTAAGTACTTCATACTTGGTGGTAACAACTGGGATTTATTACCCATTGGTTACCACAAAAGCAATTGGTTTAACTACTGGTATTTTTTCCCCAGTTGTTACCACCAATTACCTAGTTTAGTGGTAACAGTTGGGATTTTTTATTCCCATTAGTTACCACTGGTACAAGATGGGAAATTTTTTCCCACCTGTTACCACTGGCAATATATTGGTGGTAACAGGTGGGAAGAACCCACGAAAAATGGCGTATATATTTTATTCCAACAACATCAGCAAAAGCCTAACTAAATTGTCTAACGCGCTGACGCTTCCTATCATTCATTATTTCTTTCTGTCTTACGGTGTATGACGGTGACATAAAGAGATGGTGAAAGGGATGGCACGAGCCCGCGCGATAGACAATAAGGCCTTTGGTCCTTTACTTAAGTCTTACCTATACAGGATGTAACATATCGGTCAGTATGGGAAAGTCGGAAACTATAAAATTTACAGACTTTCCCATACTGACCGATATTAATGTTACACCCTGTATAGCTTTGTCCTATCTAACCGGCGTCTCGTGTCCAGGGTCCTGATCAACTGCCACCAGTCTCTGGTGTTCGTGCTCCACAACGCGGTGGGGTATCTTCTGATGCTGGCTGTGATGCTGTACAACGCGCATTTGCTATTGGCTGTCGTCGCGGGCATGATGCTTGGTGAGCGACAACAATAAACAATAAGATACAACGACAATTAACAACAAGCGACAACAATAATAAAGAACAAGCGACAACAACCATAAAGAACAAGCGACAACAACAGTAAACAACGCTTGTTGTTGCTGTTGTGGGAACAACGACAATAAATAACAAGCGACAACGACAACAAGCGACAACAACCATAAAGAGCAAGCGACAACAACAGTCTGATAAAAACTTATTATCCACAATAAGATTAACTTTGTTTTTGAACGAAATATAAGTCTTCGACCAAGACAGTAAGGTGCCAACAGTCGCAAACAAAAAAGATTTTTTTAATAATTCGTTATTTATATTATTAAATCAACAACAATGTAAAAGATACCTAATATGTGAGCAATGTTTTCACTGTTGTTATTTAATTTTCTCGCAATCAAAGAGAGAAACAAAATGCAAAACTCGAACATCAAACCCATGTTATGCACTATCTACTATTATTTAATCAGTCGTGGTTTTCATTAACATTGCATTGCATTTAAAACAACCATACCAAATTTTATGACGTTAGCGTCATGAAATTAACAACAAACACACACACACACACACACACACACACACACACACGTGTAAACTTTCCCATTTATAATATTAGTACAATTAACCAAGTAACTACTTTTTTCCCATCGCCAGGCTACTTCCTGTTCGGAGCCAAGCTGACCCGCCTGCAGATGCAATGCTTCCGTACGAAACGCGTCGTGATCTGCACCCCGGAGTGCGACGACACAGGTTGGTTTGAATCATCAGCCGTAAGACCTCCACTGCTGAACAAAGTCCCTCTTAGAATGAACTAAAAGAATTTCTTTGCTCACCCGCGACCGCGTGTGGAGGTGGAGGAACTGCATGAACACGCATAATTTGCATAGACTTAGTTATCTTAAGGTCGCGGGTGAGCAAAGAAATTCTTTTAGTTCATTGATATGGACCTCCGCAAAGTAATGCCTGATTCAATAAATTCCCTCTTAGAACGCCAATAGATGATGACTTGGTTAAAAATATATCATTCTATATTTAGTCCGACAGTTGGATTATGGAAAAATATGGGACACGTATTTTTTGGTTGATCTATTTACTAAAAATCGGCAAAGGTATGGATGAGGGCTTGGGTGAAGACCAAAATGTTGCACACCGTTAAAGCTGCCTTACCAGATAGTTGAAATTTCCTTTAACTTTTTCCTTTGTTATACGAAAATTCATAATCATACACTTCAGTAAGCTAGTTGAGATAGCAAGGCAGAATCTTCCACGCTGGGCGTCTGGTACCCACGCTACGCCACTGACTTTAATCTAATGGCCATTCCCCAAGACCGCTGCAACACCGAGAAGTGCAGCTGGGAAGTTTGCGAGGGCAAGCTCTGCAAGCAAATGGACGCTATCGAGCTTCAACAGCAAGACACTCGTTTCAACAAGTTAGGATATATGGCGGTCGCCTCGCTTCTGACAGTCAAATGATAACGTTAATTTTTTTTAAGCATTCGGCAAAGGGTTTTCACCCGCACCATCTCGATGATTGGTGCTCTTCCACTGTGCTGTTTAAACGTACGTTTCTACCTCGCACGTGTAGCTATGATTTGGGTACCTTCAGGCTGGTTTTAGTGTCACGCGTACCGTGGTGCGGATCGTTCCGCGCGGGCTGATCAGCCAATGGCTAATGAGCTTCCCGTCCGCACCGACGGTACGCGTGACACTAAAACCAGCCTCAAAGGGAGAGTGTATCGCCTATTGTAAGGCCGGCAAGGCACCCGCAGTCTTAATAAGTCTGCTGTCTTAATTCTGTGGGTGACCATGGGCGGCGGTGATCACTTACCATCAACTTATATATGTATATGTAAAAAGGGTAGTATTTAAACGCACATCAAAAAAGTCCTTCTTTTAATCCAAAAAACATCCGAATTCACATCAAAATTACTGATTGCACAGCAAAATACTCCACTCAAAATATTACGTAATAAACTGCAAATTATAGTCGTGGCGTACGTACCGGTATTTATCTTAAAGTAAAGCATTTTTATTATTGAACAGCTCATAATGACCTAACGCACGTCGTCATACCTTGTAACTCTTTCTTTTTTTATATATAGCTTTATTTTTGCACATCAAATATATATTACCTATCAATTTATTTTCAGCATGTATATACTTTTTACATAACCATCACTAGTAGGGGTCAAATTATTTCTCGCTCGCTTTGCTCGCTCGGCTCGCGCATTGTGGTCGCAATTGTACTTAACGCTGCTCCTTGCTCCGCTCGTTGTCGTACCTATTTTCCGGTGCCAAATTGACAGTAAAAGTTATTTTGCTACGAGAATGAGTATAATCTATGCACGCTCTAGTTAATTTGCTGTGGAGTCAGTATTTTTGATGTGACTGTAGTATTTTTTTATTTTTTTATATTTATTTATTTATTTATATGATAGGCAATTGTTTATTTGATGTGCAATTAATGATATTCCCATAAAAATAACAAAAACGTCGTATGAATATGATAAAGAATTATCAGAAACAGAAAATTTACCAAATATGCGACACTTCAGTCGGAAAGAAAGACTTATACTCAGATGTAAACTTAAATGAAAGTTTGCGTTAAAATATAATGTAAATAATAAATATTTGTGACGTTTTTGACTGTCAGAAGGTGGTTTATGTAGATAGGTAGTATTAGAAGCTATTTACTAGAGGGGTGCTCGAAAAAAATGTATGTGCAAAATATGAGGACCACATTCCACCAACAGTCTACAATAAATAGAATAATATCTCAAATATTTCGGATGTCATTATTTCGCTCATATTTTGTCATCATCAGTGGCATCATGTGTCATCCACAGAAGCAATAGAAAAGTCTTATTCTAACCCGACACCACACGGGACAGATATGAGGATATAGGTTAAGGTATACCGTGGGTGGGCGACAGGCTAGCAACCTGTCACTATTGTACCGTTTTTGTCAAACTTAAAACGTAAAATTGCTAAAAGTGGCTCCGAAGCGGTAACGTTTCGTGTGCTCTGCCTACCCCATTTGGGAATACAGGCGTGATGTTTGTGTGTGTGTTGCATCCACTTACATACCGTTGAATTTCTTCGCATGTGTGTCCAGCTGTTTCTTAAAGTTTATGGTAAATCTTCATTTCTGTTATGAGTAGGGACGTCACTATTTTTAAGAGGACATCACTAGCCAAGATGGCGTCATGCGTACGGTTCTATTGTAATTAATTCGATTAAGGACTTACTTAATAAAAACCATTTGAATAATTTATTACGACACCAACCAAAACAATTTCTTACTGATGCGTGTCCGGCTTCAAACCCACGATACTCTGTTTGAGAGGCTATAGGTTAAATTACTAGGCTACACGTCATCTCTTTGAGAATATTTGAAAGACTACCGTTTTAGCGTGAATGACGTTAGAACGAGTATTCATTGGTGGAAAGCGGTCCTCACATATGCACATTCAAGTAAATATTGCGCCTTCTATACAGTGTTTTTCTTGAGTTCCGTTAACTTCGACGGACGGCTCATAATTGACCTGGTAAAAATAGGTAATCGATTTTATGGCCCAATCGAAAAAAACACATTTTACTTAATATGTATATTTATTAGTTTAGGGTCAAATTGTAAAAATATCAAACTTAACGTGACACATAAGAGAGAAATAAGAATATTCATTTTAGTAACCTTCTTTTACCAAATAGGTATAAATTAAAAACACTTTAGTTAGGCTTTAAAAAAGCGTCTTGGGACACATGAAACCAATTGACCTCGTCCCAAACTAAGCAAAGCTTGTACTATAGATACCTACTAGGCAACGGATAAACATGCTTATATAGATATATGTATACATACTTGCGTTTACATATTAAACAGCCAAGACCCGAGAACAAACATTCGTAATAATTAACTTATTGCTTGATTATCTTTTTAAACCACATACATATTTTAGGACGCTAGTGTCTTGTAGAAACTAACTGCTGTTGACCTACTGAATATTCCCTTAAAGTTAACGGAAGTCAAAAATAACACGTTATAGATACCTACCTACTTTATAAAAGTCGGTTTTAGACGTAGCCACATTTAGTTTTCTTTACCACTCATGTAGGACATTGTTTGTAAATTCTAGCTTATAATTACATTTAAGTATTAAGTAGGTACTTAGTATAGCAAACTGAACAGCAGAGTTCATAAAGTTGTGAGCAAAAATTTGATCAAAAATATCTGAACACACTTCTACGCCATTAACAATAGTCGTGTACAGATATTTTTGGTCAAATTTTTGCTCACAAGTTTGTGAACTCGACAGTAATATAAAACTTTCGCTGCTCTCATTTCATTATACAGGGTCAATCAGTTTTTTAGTATTGTTACTGTCCCGTAACTCAGGAGACATTAGTGATACACTTTGTTAGAAAATTGTTTGCAAATGCTCAGGAGATGAGCCATGAAGGGATTGCCTTAAAACTGTCCAATTCCAAACTTTTAGTGGCTATGTACCTCATAAAATTATTTTTTGAACAAGTGACCCAGGAGACGTTACCATGGCAACAATGTACACTGAAAACTTGATTGATCCAATTAATGGCGAAGTAAGGAAGGCGTATTCTGTTGGAAAAGTTCGTTTATCTTGCCTAATGAAAGTTGTGTAGTGTTGATCCCATGGCGTCATCAGAATCACTATGTAGTATTGCGGATGAGGAACCATAAGGTTGCATTTCCACCAGAGATGTGCGATGCTGTGCGGTGCGGGAATGTATAGCGAGGGAATGTAGCGGGCTCTTTTCAAATAAGCGAGCGAGCGGTAAGGCGGGAGTTAGGGTAGCCAACTTTTTTTTACAAGAAATAAAGTATATTTACCTCTCAGAAAGGAAAAAATATATCGGCTTTCAGTTAGTATTTTAAATTATTGTTTACCCGTCCCTATGACTGTCAAGCTACCAAATTGCATCACCAATAACGGTGTCTGTTCATGACAAACATCCTCGCAACACTCGCACATCTCTGGTAGAAACGCAGCCAAAGAAGGCGTTTCCTGATCTCTCTCTGTTTCCAGCTGAGAACTCCACCCCGCCGCTGCTCGACGCTTCGCTCAGCTCAGAATCGGACTTCTTCATCTGCCAGACACGCACCTGTATACAGCCGTCTCACTACTTCAGGGCCAGCACTTCTCAGGTACAACCCACTTCTCAGGTCCAACCCATTTCTCAGGTCCGGCCCATTTCTCAGGTACAACCCACTTCTCAGGTACAACCCACTTCTCAGGTCCAACCCATTTCTCAGGTCCGACCCATTTCTCATGTACAACCCACTTCTTAGGTACAATCCACTTCTCAGGTACAACCCACTTCTCAGGTACAACCCACTTCTCAGGTCCAACCCATTTCTCAGGTCCGACCCATTTCTCATGTACAACCCACTTCTTAGGTACAATCCGCTTCTCAGGTACAACCCACTTCTCAGGTACAACCCACTTCTCAGGTACAATCCACTTCTCAGGTACAATCCACTTCTCAGGTACAACCCACTTCTCAGGTTCAACCTACTTCTCAGCTACAAACCCTTTACTTTACTTCTGTAGTCAACTAGGAACCCGTATAGTTTTGCCTTATAGTTTTTTCCCCTCCCTAATGAGACAGAAAAACAAGAAATTGACGATCCACCCAATTGACAAGATTTCATTTTTTTAACACCTGTAAATTACTACAAGAATCGAGAAAGATGGGAAAATATTTATTATAATTTATTTCTCCATAATTAAAAAAATAATAAAAATATTTGAATTTGGCAACACTGCCACAGAATAGATGTTTCCTTTGCCTTCTTCACCAGAAAAAGGAGCTGTCATAATTTTGACAACATCTACGTCAGATTTACGTGATGTTTTTCTTTTATATAGACTAGACAAAAGAAATGGATGTATTGTGAGGTAGTTTTGAAGTTATGCCCTTTTAGAATGAGCACATCTTAAAAATTTGTAATAAATTAATTAATAAGCGTAGCGAAATCAAAAAATATCAGCGTCATTCTCTTTCCAAACATAATACAGAGAACGAATCAAATTATAGTCTTAGAAATATGAAATGTTGTCAATTGGTTGAGCAACTGAACAAGCCAATCGCAAGCAGATTGTAACGTAACCTACTGATTAACACTTTCCCCGCAGGACGCCGCACAGGATTCCAACACGTGCTACTACGGCGCCAAAACTTGCCCCTCCAAAGTAGCTCGGGCGAAAAAACAAGAGACTCCAAAACACTGTCACGACAAAGAGCCAAGCGTCGAGGCTCAGTTACTGGGCGACCAGTGCTGCAAAAAGGACAATAAAGTGGAAACAACTATAGTAGTTCACGAGCATAAGGGCTGCTGCAAAGAGGACAGCAGCTCCGGCTCACAGGACGTCCAGGTCAGAGAGAACAGCCCGCAGATCACGTGCTGCCACAGCGCGAAGGCCATGCCGGCTGAAAGCCAGGAGCAAATAGTCTGAACTTTCTGACGGGTCAAGTCATGCGGTTTTGTCGTCTTGGGATCTCTTCAGAACGGGCGCTAGAGGCCCAATATTCGAGCGTTTTGACCGCTCGGTTGTACGTCATTACCATCCCACGTTTGTTAGCACAACGTAAGGGTAAGTAGCGAGAATTCTGATCACGCTAGATTTAGCATCGGTATTGTCTTTAGTTCTATCTTTTTCAATAATTCTTGTCGAAACGGTAATGACAAAAAAACGCCGCAAAATGCTGTATATTTACCCTAGAGGCAAAGAGATAAATAACCCTCCTTTTTCGTAGTTGGGTAATTAGCTATAATGGGGAATATTACTGCACTGTTCTGCTATCAGAATGCAGCACTAGCACAAGCCGTAAAATATCTTAAATGTCTTATAAATGTCCGTAGCATGCATAAATGGGCATAACTCCAAAACTACCACACAATATCCATTACTTTGGTCTCGTCTCTATAAAAAAAAATCACGTAAGTCTGACGTAGACATTGTCAAAATTAAGACAGCTCCTTTTTCTGGTGAAAAAGGTAAAGGAGACATATCTATTCTGTGGCAATGTTGGCAAATCCAGATATATTTTTTAAATTTTTTGTATTTTTTTAAATATGGAGAAATAAATTATAATAAATATTTTCCCATGTTCAGGAGGCAAAACTCTTTCCATTCCTGTAGTAATTTACAGGTGTTAAAAATTAAATCTTGATAATTCTTGACTAACAAATATGGCATGATCATGATCTGTCATGGTGACAAACCATAAAGAGAACTGACGTTGTCATGGCGGTTTGTTTACGATTAGTGCTAGTGTCGCCCTCTGCGTAGAGTTTTGCGTAATATTCCCTATTGTGCTGGTGAGATCCATTTTAATCTTTGGATACGATTTATAAAATTAGAAAATTGGAAAATCGTCCACATAAATCGATTCTTTATCCGTCCGTATCCGTTGGTGATTGCGGCTTTCAAGTTTCGCTCTTCGCCCGCTCTGTAGACGCCGAGATGTATAAGACACCGACATCTATGTATGGACTGCATGTTTCTTACGTCAAGGGCGCAAAAAAATTGTTCACTGCGCGGATTTGTGAACCTTTTGCTAAAGTTTGTTGACGTCCGTGACAGGACAGTTATACCGGGTGTGGCCTGTAATATGAGCAAATAATTACAACATAGATCATACTCCTCAAATTGAAAAACATTAGTTCAGCGACTTTTAAAAATAATTAGTTTTTTTTTTTAATTTTTATTACACTTTTGAGCTTATTCGAAGAAACAATGTAAAGCATCAGTTGTGTATCTAGGATGGCGTACATTGATAGCAGTATTTAATTTGAATGAAAAAAGGAAAATTCAAAGACTCCATTATTTCAAAGTCGCTGAACTAATGTTGTTCAGTTTGACGAGGACGATCTGTTTTAATTTTTTGCTCGTGTTACAGGCCACATGCGGTATTGATGATTGCGCCGTGCGTTTAGTTCCAAACAACCAGTCTAGTGCCGTAAGGTACCATCGTCTACCACCCTAAAGTTGATAAATCGTTTGCATGTCATAAAACAATGCCAATAGACGTGTCTGTCGACTTTAAAGTGCTACTTTAACGACAATAACGACACACTCATTTGATAGGAACTTGTTTAAAAATTGATAGACCACTTATTTGGCTGACGATACATGGATGTCAATGGTATTATTAATTAGTTCACGCAATAAATATATTTTTGTATCGCTAGGTGCTATGTTTGTTTGTATATGACGGTTTGTATTAGATATTAGATTTTGACTGATCTTTTAATGTAGCATGACACTGTATTTTTGTATAAATTTGTGCGTTTCTTTGGGTCGATCGTTTCACAAAAAAACAAATGCATATTTTGCTCAAACCATTCCATCAGCATATAATTATTAACTGTTTAAATTAATTATGAAGCTGACGTTACCTGACGACGTGCGCAAATGTAATCAATAATTCCTAATTTTCACAAAATAAACAAAGTTTCTGAAAATTTTATGGCTTTAGAGAAAATTTTTAGGACTGCTTTGTCGTATCAGGTCAAGCCTGCAAAGTGTATGCAAATAGGTATATGTAAAAAAATGGCAAATAATGATCATTATGATAAAAAATACATTATGAATTTATGAAATTATCTTCATGGATTCAGCAGATAAAATGTGTTTGTGAAATTGTGCATTTGTGAAACGTAACATAGTGAAATGATTAGATCCTGTTATAGAAAAATTATTTTTAATTATGTTTGACGAATTTAGGTGGATTTTCTAATTAATTTAGTGAATTGAATACATAGTTATACTACTTTAGATAATATAATATTTTTACTAGCTGCCAAGAAGCGATTTTCCCATAGATTTTCTATATAAATAGCGAGCTATGACGTCACTTATTTATCAATTCGGGTGATTAGCTTTTTATTTATTGCATAAGATGATTTGGGTTTCAGCCGAAATTTAAATTTAGTTATTATTATTGCTCAATACTATCAACCATCATATTTATTGAAAATAGACCCCAAGTCTGGGTTAGCCGGCTTCGATCACAGAAAGGAGTGGTGAATGAATCGAGTTTTCAAATTCAGTGGAGTTTGAAGGAACACGACATAGACGTACTTGCTATATCCAGTCCTTTCTGTGATCGAAGTTAGCTGTTCATTACAACGAAGGTGGGACTCAAGAGTTGTGGTCTATAGTCGAAAAAGATGTGACATATCAATTTCATAGTATTTTAATTTTAATTGGGGTATGCAGGAAGTCTCCTAAAATTGACAATACTGTCGGTCCGCTTTTGGAATGGGAAAATACATGAAGTTTATTTATATATTTATTTTTGTAAAATTAGACGGTTTTTTTTGTCATGTTATGTAGGATTGGTTTAGGTTAGACATAGCTAAATCCCGTAGACATGTCAGAGAAAACTATATTAAACCAAATAGAAATTATGTATTTTGTACATTAGTCTTTTCAAAAGTTATGTCATTTGATACATACCAGTTCGGTCTAGAATAAATTGATCAGGTAACTGTATTTGGCTATAATAATGAACAACGAATGAAGGAATTGTTGTGTTGTTGAATATAATGTTATATTATAATGTTGAACTTTCACGATGCTTGGTAACTATTACCACTTGTGGGTAATTTAAATAATATTTTAGGGCGTATTATGATATAACAACATGTTATATAACCGCATTAATCCCGTAAGTTTATTTCTTGATCGAAATGTAGCTACTTCTGACGCCATCTAGTGAGCAAATAATAATAACTCCAAATCCTACATGGCGCTATCGAAGATTCTCGTCTCGGTCGAAAATTCTGAAACTACATCATATGAAGATCTGTTCTTAGGAACCACGTGATCGATTTTAGTAATAAGAAAATTGCATTCATACATAAAAAAAACTTGTTCAAGAATCGAACCAGGTAGTTTTGAAACAAAAAAGTTACATTCTTTTTTTATTTGGATATCGATAGTGTAGGTCATAAAGTCATAAGCAATAAATGTTACTATGAAACACGATATCTAGAATAAATAAAATACGTTTTCATATTTTTTAATAATGTAAGTTTTATTTTTCAAAACGTCCGGGTTCGTTTCTCGAGTTGAGTGCAAGTTTTTTAAAATGCATGAATGTAGTTTTTCTTGTTATTAAAACCGATCTAAATAAGCCATCCTGTATATACAAATTTCAACGCTCTTCTTTCTGATTTCGGTCCCCAGGCATTACAACACCAGCCTGGAGAGAAATCTTTCTACTGTAGCCTCTCACACAGACATATAATTATTCAAAATGTTGTTATATCTAAGAAGCCCAAGCTGTTATAGCCCTGAAAGTGGTAGTAATTAGTGATTATCCAAATTAATATATTAAATGTTGACGACTGTACATTGTATAAAGCTATAACAGATTCTATGTGTTATTAAGGAAGTGCCTTCGTTTTAGGCTGTTTTTTTTTCTCTTCCTCATTTATTTATAGAGATAGATTCAGTTTCTAAGGGCGTGTACAAAACAGGGTCGGTACTTCCATGTCGGTATTATCCGGGCCGGTAAAGTGTCACCCGGTTTTGTTTTATCCAGGAAACTAGCCTATTTCTCTAAAACGTACATAATTGCCCTCAATAGGTTTTACAGGGAATCCGCTCGCCATTTTATATTTTTTCACTAAGTTAATGTGCTCTGTGATGTGTAAAAAAATTATGTGTATCGTGCCAAATATTGTTTTATACATAGCTATAGTGCCTCGTATTGTTTTTATAGTTACATATTATTTCATAGACTATGGGATAAGTTTTTCATTAAATATTTAATTGGTGTTGCTGCGTTTAATTTTTTTTCCTTTAATTTGTATATACAGTCTATACTCCATTTATTTTAACATTTGGAACTTAACGATAAAATTAGCTCACGTTTTTGAATAAAAAAATGAAACTATTTAAAATTGTGTTAACTTCTATAGTAAAAATATAATAAATACCGCTAATAAATGTACATGTAGGTATTTTGAGTCAATTTGTGTTCGAAATACCGAGAAACGAGTGTTACAATTTGACCGTTAATTCAAATCTTATTTTAAACAATCGACGAAAAAGATTTGTATCAGATACCTTTATGTACGCTTTGTTGTGTCAGATATTGGTATGACTGTACAGTCTAAAAAATCGAATCATGAGATCATAACTAAACATCGGCATCAACGTGCGAATTTCGTGACACTAAGGGTAGCGAAATAAATAAATACATACGAATACTTGAATAATAAGGTTTTTTTTTGTCTTTGCACTCAGTTATACTGCGGTAAACTGTACCTATACTAAGAGATTTGTATTCTAAATACGTTATACACATTTCGCATTCGAAAAATAATACATTCTAAATTTTCCCATGAATGCCAAAATCTGTAAAGTCAAATTAATTAATTATTATTTGTTTAACGAAACCTCAGTCAGGGTGGAAAGGTCTTTAAGGCATTTAAAATGGATATATTCTTGCAGATGTCAAAGATTGACTGTACATTAATTCTTATTACCTTGGTAGTAGCTCATATTTTGTGTACCACAAACGCTCAACCATATACATAGATACTATTAATGTATTTGTCATATGAAGGATTTCATTAAAATAATTCAGGTAGGGTGGGACAAATGAAGAGCTTAGTTAAACATACTAGATCACCTTTATTAACACATAGTTAATGACAATTAAATACATTATCAACTTAAACTATAGTAAATATTACGCCAACCAAAACTGGTTACCACTGGAGAAAACTGGTTTTTCCTTTCACTGTATTGGAAAAACATTTTTTGGGTACAATTGGATAATTTAACAAGTTGTACTGCATTCCTAGAGACGTTGACTAACAAGAAACGTCGCCTTACAAGAAGCAACGTCGCTCTACAAGAAACTTCTTCTTAGAAAACGTCACTTTAAGGACTCGCCATATCTAACGATGCGGAATCGGCTTTAGCAGATCAAAAAATGCTTTGTCTGCGCAATAAGAGTGTAAAAACACGTTTTTGCATCGTTAAATGTCGTTTTGTGTCAGCCGAGCCGATCAACGTCGTTTTCGCGCTTATTTTGTGATAATAAAAATAAAACGTTTTTTGATCAGCTAAATCAGATTCCGTTGCTTTACAAAAACCGTTTTCTTAACATGATCTTACAAGTAAAGTCTTATGAGAAACGTTGCCTTACAATAAGAAACGTCGCTTTACAAGAAGTAACGTCACCTTAAGGTCTCATTGCACCGTATCATACTATGACCATATATGGAAACTTGTCAGACGGACTGTTAAACGAAATGTCAAACGCATCTGGACACGCGACGGCGACGGTTGGTTACGATATGTGCCAGTGGGCATAGTATCATACTTTTCGACACAAAGAATATAATTTTACTTGAGACTGCTATTACGGTCATAGTATGATAGGGTGTAGACCTTTACAAGAAGAAACGTCACTTCACAAGAAGAAACGTCGCCTTACAATAAAAAACGTCGCTTTACAAGAAGAAACGTCGCCGCGACGTCTCCATCTGGTGCCGCCTGCCGGCTATGATCCACTCGAAGTCTCCGGTCTTGGAAGCGAATGTGCCCTGCTGTAGGGAGATCAGCTTTAGTGTGAACCGCGGGCCCAGCTCGCAGAGACGCGCGCGCTTGCCGTCTTTCGTGAACTCATACCTATAAATCAAGACACATCAAATAGTAGATTGTACAACAAGAGCATAAAACGAGCAATTTTACCCGAGATGTACATTATAGCCACCAGAGCCGGTACGGCGAGGCTGGATCATCGAGGGGAAAATGGGTTTAATGCTAGTTTCACTTTGATTCGATTGGAGTTGTAACGATTAAGGATTAAGGAACTGTTTATTTTATAAAATACTAGATTTCGCCCGCGTGGAATTTGGCTATCGCGACCTCGGGAACTGCATTTTTCCGGGATTAAAAATAGCCTATGTAACTCTGGCCCATAAACTATCTCTATGCCGAAAAAACACATCGATTCGTCGCTCCGTTTCGACATGAAAGACGGACAAACATACAAACACACACTTTCGCATTCATTATATTAGTATTTATATCTGCATTGATTACTAATGTTGAATAAATTGAAAATACAAACTGAAATATAGATGCACAGAAAAATAAGACCAACACTGGGAATCGAACCCAGGTCCTCGGCATTCCGTGCCGCGTGCACACCACTGCTGGACAACGGTACAGACACGAATTTCCCCTATGCATCACATTTCTCAGCCTGTTTGTTTCTTATATAGCCACTTAAGCAATGACACTATACTGTCTAGCTCTCAACGAGAAGCCTTCAGTACAAAAATATTCCAAAAAAACAATCTTAATGTTGCATAGTTTTTCTAGCCATAAATCCATACTTAATATTATAAATGCGAAAGTGTGTTTGTATGTTTGTCCCTCTTTCACGCCGTAAGGGAGCGACGGATCGACATGATTTTTGGCATAGAGATAGTTCATGGGCCTGAGAGTGACATAGGCTACTTTTTATCCCGAAAAAATGCACAGTTCCCGAGAGAATTGCGCGCGATAACCGAATACCACGCGGGCGGAGCTGGCAAAAGCTAGTTAAAACATGAAGCTGCACTGTTTGAGGGTACCTGTGGTGCCGGAAGAATATGTAGTCGCGCTGATTGTGGAACGTGACGGCGCGCCGGCCGCGGAACTGCGGCTCGTAGTGGAACAGCGCGCCCAGCATGCGGCCCACCGTCAGCCCGAGACGCGTGCCGAAGTTGTTCAGGAGGACCTGTGCGCATGTTTGTTACTACAGCACGAACAATAGGGATGTTGACACCACCAATCAACTGACGTACTTTTTATGAGCTGTCAAAACACAATTCTACCATAGTCTCAACGGCAATAGCGAATTATGACTAGAGATGAAACGGATAGTGGTTTGGCCGGATAGCCGGATATTCGGCCACCGGATATTCGGCTTAGTTTTACGAACAATTAAATTAAGCTGATTCGAACATTTTTTTTACTAGAGTTGTGTTTTAGATTTATTTTTTGATGGCGTCATCATCCCTATTTCCCAACCGAGGGTCTCCCTCCTAGGCAGGCAAAAATCTGCAATTGTTTGGGAAATGTCGCGTACAGATTAGTGTCGGTAAAAAAGTTGATTGGCCCAGGTAAGATTGTATTTCCAAATAAAAATCAAGGTAGGTAGTAGGTAGCGATGTTTGGAAAAAAACCACAAGTCTCTACCAAACATTCAGCTAGTATGGATTGGAAAATATTCCACAAGTCCCTACCGGTGGGGCTGGGAGGGATAAGTGTTCATATTATTTCCATCTATCCCTACCGGTAGGGAAGAAAGGAAAAATATTCCACGTATCTCTATCAGGGGGGATATAGCGGTAGGGATAGATGGAACAGAGGAAATTAACTATTCCAAACCTTCGAGCACATAAGCCTAGAGATGTAATACAAGGTAACCCGACTCATTCAACTAGTAAGTGGTTTGTCACTGAAATCTAATCTATCTAACGTACCTCCGGCCTGTGATTAGTAATTTCCTTGTAATCCTTCCGCAGCTCCGGTGTAATCTTGCAGCTGGACAGTCTGAAGTGGGCGGTGGGGCCGTCCGGAAGGTGGATCAGCAGGAACCCGTTGGGCTGCTTCTGGTTTTCATTGACAATGATCACGTCTGTCACTTGTTCGCGTATGGCCGACTGCACTATGCGTTTTACAGATGACCTGGAAGATGAGGTTTTATTTTACACTAAAATTGGCTTTGACCACGATCATGACAGAGTAAGCGAAGATCTGGACTAATATCGAACACTTGCTTTTAAATTCCCCTTTACTCTAGACACAGTATATATAAGCTAAAGCAGTATGGAAGCTACGAACAAATGATCGAAACGAACACACTCACACAGGCGCGCGCCCTACACGGCCTCACGCACGGTCGGGCGGTACTGCAGTACCGCGAGACCCCCTTAGAGGCCGTGTAGGGCGCGCGTTTGTGTGAGTGTGTTCGTTTCAATCATTTGTTCTTAGCTTCCATACTGCTTTAGCTTATATATATACTGTACCCTAGATTTGAAGATGACTAGATTGTAGGGATCAGGGAACACAGAAGCTGGCAGAGCATTCCATTCCTTTGCTGTCCTGATAGTAAAAGACGAGAGAAAACATATGTGTATAGTTGTCCAGATCACTGTATTAATGCTTATCGTGATGAAAGGGTGGTGGTGAACACTTAACATCAGGTGAACCATGTGCCCTTTGGTTGACTTTCATATAAACAAGAGTCATACAACTTTTACCATGAGTTTCTATGTTTTCTGTGGCTAAAAATTATTGAGCATACATATTAGTCATAATCACTAGCCCATAACTTAACGGACCATCTATCTCTTAAGCACATTAGCAGCATATATTAAAGGTTTTTTGTTGGACAATGGGACAGAATAAGAAACGAGAAAAAAATTATTGACCCATAAATAATTATGGTTTAAAAAATTCGCGACCGCAATGACACTCTTGCTATCCTTTGTGTTGTCTGTGTTTGTAACATTTTCGGTATTTTTCAAAATAGCAGAGCCATGACCCATGAGCTATCATATTTCAGCCGTCCGACAAAGTTTTAGAGCCTCACACCTCACAGAACCAGTAGTTTAAATTGTACCACAATATAGTTTCAAACAGTTTGCTTTGCAGCAGATTCTAAAACACATTCCAATTTTAGGCAAGCTTTCATACTCTTAATTGAAAAATCCACAAAATTTTTAGTAATAAAGCAATGCCTGAAGTCAAAAACTATAATGCCCATAACACCACTATGACACTATGAACCAGTGTGCAATAGTGACCGAGTCTAAAATCAAGCTATAAATTTGCTTTTGGCAATAATAACTGTCAAGGTGAGCTTTGCTTGGAGTTTTTTGCTAAGGCTTTGTTTCACCACTCATTAATAAATTTTATTTGACGGATAAATGTGATGCCGTCTCCGTCTATTTGAACAAAACAAAAAGAGACGGCATCACATTTATCCGTCAAATAAATTCTATCAATGGATGTTGAAACAGGGGGGTAAGACTCAAAAACGCCAGATTTCCCAAAGAGAACAAAACAAAGAAATTCAAATAAATTCCAAAACAAAATACTGATCATAGAGATGCAAAATTTAAATCTATTATTAACATGTCATTTATATCTATGGCTTTATTTAATGATTATACCAAGGACAGGGGTGATTGGAAATAATTCCACACACTCACTTCACTAAAGCAGTTTTGTGAAAAATGCTAGCAATAGAATGAACACATATGGTTATAGACATGTTGATAATTGACCCCTGCAAGCCAGCATGCATAGCTGGGCATTAACTCGTTAATCCGTTAATCGTTAATTAACGAAGTTAACATTTTGACTAACGGATTAACTTTTAAGTTAACTTCAAAAAATGTTAACGGACTCGTTAACTTCCGTTAAATGTCCTTAAAACCGTTAATCGTTAATTTGGTACCTACTATTTATCAAAGAGATACCGCACGCACGCGCCGTGTCCTTTGAGTATTCAACTAAAAGAAGATGGTATCGCTCACGGACTGCTAATCATTTTTTTTTGTCTAAACTCGCGGGGGGAGGGGCGATGCACTCCAACATCATGCAATCTACAAGATAATGAAAAATACAAAATGTTCGTACACACGCATACAAACCGACCCGATTTCTAAACACAGCAGTAATTTTCATTATCACAGTAAAAAACTTCTTCTCTGGACATGACATTTGTACGTAGATAATAACGTAAAATCAGTTAGGGCTTGGGCCATATCGATGAGAATGTCAAGCATTCAATCTTTCGTACATTCAGTCATTCATTAAACCCTAGAATTTTTGATAAAAAATACGTTTTTAAATGTGTTAATAGCAGGGATGGCCAACCGGTCGATCGCGACTATAGTCCAGTCAATTTTGGCAACGCAAAAAATATAAAAACTGAACTATGCGGTTTCATTTAAGATTTCAATAAGTATGTAATTGGTAGATCATACAGTTTAGAGTATCTCTAATGAAAACTGATACTGGGATTCATTTTTTATCAAATGTTAACGGATTAACGATTAACGTTAACTTGCGTTAAATCTTCCGAAATGTAACGCTTTAACGTTTAACGAAGTTAACTTTCTTAGTAGCGGATTAGCGATTAACGAAGTTAACCTTTTGATTAACGGTGCCCAGCTATGCCAGCATGCATGGGCAGTGCTTGATTAGTCCACAAGCAAATTAAGCAATTGCTTAGGGCATCACATCTTGGGAGCACTGTAAACAGTACCAAAAAAAAAAATTCGCCAGCATGTAAAAGGTAACGCCATTTGAAAATCTGAACATTTTAAATTGATTGCAACATTGACATTTTTTAAAACATTGTTACTAGGTTACTTATGGGGTTGGGTACACCGGCAGGGACTGCCTAGGGCATGAAACAGTCTTAGGGGCTGTTTCACCATCCATTGATTAGTGTTAACTGACAGTTAACTGTGATGCCGTCTCTGTCTATTCGAACAAAACAAATAGAGACGGCGTCACATTTAATCGTCAGTTATAACTAATCAAGCCCCTTTAACCGGCACTGTGCTAGGGTAAAATAGAAAATCAGCAAAACGTCTCATATAATCTTTACCTCTGTCTATAACGTGATATAGAATTGGGAATGATCCTCATAAGCTCGCGTCCAAATATCCGGGTCTTGTTGTGCGGGTTGTCCGAGTATGTGATAAGGACTTTTGGCTCGTAAGAGTTCTGGTAGTAAGACGATAGCTCGTCCAGCTCCATGTCTTTTTGTGCCTGAAAAGGGAGAGAAAAAATGGAGGTAAAAAAAAAGGAACTCATAGTTGTTTGAACAGATAATGAAGAACATCCAATAATATTATAAATGTGAAAGTTTGTATGCGTGGGTGCTAAAATGGCTTGATGGTTTTGGATGGAATTTGGTGCATAGATAGCTGGATGACTGGTATAACAAATAGGCTACTTTTTATCCTGATATTCCAACAGGATTGGGATCAGTTGCTTGCAACTGCCTGCCTGATAATTTATATAATAATAATAATAATAAAGTCTCGATATATAAAACAATGGATTCGAATACATTAAATTTGGTACAAGTGTTCTATATGAAATGATGATGAAATTCACTATGTAATTTTTAGGCGTTGGCAACAGAAAAGCTTATTATGAAAGCCTTTTATATTTTTTCATAGTTTATTATTATTATTATTCGCCTCAATGGTGGCCTTAAGGCCTTGGGCCAATGTTAGTGGCAATGACAGGGTTGCATATTTTTTATTTTACTGTTTTTTATGTATTAATTTAAATTTATGGAATCCATTTAATTTATGTATTCAGTGTATCTATTTAGTGGATAACGCGTGAATAACTGTGGGTATAGCCTTTTTTTATGGTATAGGGGGCAAACGAGCAGACGGATCGCCTGATGGTGAGCGATTACCGTCGCCCATGGACACCTGGAACACCAGAAGAGTCACAAATGCGTTGCCGGCCTTTAAGGTAGAAGTACGCTCTTTCTTGCTTTTTCTTTCTTTCTTTCTTTTTCTTTTATTTTTAGTCTATTAATAAATACTGTTTACAGAATCCTAACCTCTTCCTGTTCCTCCGCGTCAGCTGTCGCCAGCATCGTCTCATCTTTCTCTCGCAGCGACTCCAAAGTGTGCGGAACCTGCTTCGGAACATCGTCGCCTTCTTGCTTCTTCTCTAGTTTACGCCTAAAACAGTACTCAAGTCAGCTCGTGGTAATTTCAAGAAGTAAACATAGCACGTGTTTGATGCACTTACTTCTTTTTGTCCTTTCCGCGCGCCATTTTAACTGGTTACGGAAATAAACTAATCGTTAGTTAGACTTTTACAGTTCCTGCTGCTATCAAATATATATATTTTATTCAATTATTTTTGGTAAAATAATAAATTGCATACGACGCCACCACGACCGCTCAACTCGTGAGCTTGTATTTGACAGTGACACTGACACTTAACTTTTTTTTACAATGACATCCCTGAGCACGTTCACAACGCTTGTTATCATTAGAATCCAATCGATCGTAATCGATTATTCAGGTGTTTATTTTCTGGATAACAATATTATTTATTGATTCGGTACAGTCAAGTTCACATTGTGAGCAAAATTTTTGCTCACAAGCTTATGAACTCGACTGTACATTAACCTTTCTCGTTATTTATTTTAAAATATACCATTATGAATGAAAATTATTTTCCGGCACACGTTTTAGATGGGGTATTCTTTTTATAATAATTTTCATTTTCATA
Source organism: Choristoneura rosaceana (assembly GCA_037349165.1). Lineage (NCBI taxonomy): Eukaryota > Metazoa > Arthropoda > Insecta > Lepidoptera > Tortricidae > Choristoneura > Choristoneura rosaceana. The sequence continues at coordinate 2,558,548 of JAZBNJ010000006.1, read as the reverse complement.
GTTAGTTTAGATATCTTAGGTTAGCTCTTTTTTAAGTATGTGTATGTGTGTGATGTATATTGTATTGTGTTTAATGTTCTTTCTTAGGATTTTATTTATCTCTTTTACGGACAGATTATAATTTACTTTCTCTGTGGCGAATGGTTGGAATCAAAATCTAAATAAAACCCCTAAAGGCTAGCAAGAGATGACCCGAGATCCCAATGGCGTATTAGTCTGGTGAAAACGTAGTGGTTATATTCTCTTTGGTCTGGTGTTGGAATTCACTGCGCCCGGATAGTAAGTATTTAGAGCTCGAGTACTTTTAGCATTAAAATCGGACTCATATACGTTAATACTTCATTCGAGTCAACACTTAGTCAACATCTGTTTTAGGAAGCAGAGTACGGGTACGATACTAGTCATACTGTGTTCTCTCTCTTTCTCGTCATGACACAAAGGGCTGCGCAAGAGATAAATCTCGGCAGAGGGTCTACTCCGAGATTCGAAAAAAGTTTGTATCGTACAGGGACGGTATTAGCGTAATAAGCGTCAGAGGGATGGAATGTGACACGAACTTCGATTTTCGAATTTCGTAGTAGCCCCGCAGGTGGGGAGGGTTTAAAGAAACACACATCTTTATCATACACATTTTATTACAATAAATTATAGCCTAGTTGAACTGCACGTCCTGCCGCGCCAGCTCCAACAACATAGGATCGTCGAAGAACTGCAAACAAAAATGTTACTTTCACTTTCATGCTCGTAAAGTTCGTATGGATGTAGACAGCATATAATGGTTTTTCATCTCTCCTGTTCGGAAAGTTTAATTTTCATGGGTAGATAGACGGGTGGAAAATTGCGTTTTCTCCTCTAGGGTGGAAAGTAATTTTTTTTTAATTTTTCGGCTAGCCACGACATCGAAGATAATTGAGTTACGTCATATTATTAAAATAAAAGCTTTTCAGTAATCTAAATTCAGCTATACATTAAACGACATGTTTATTACGATCTTAATAGGTTCACATTAAAAACATTCTACAATTGGTCTATTTTTTTCGAAATTACAAAATATCAACATTTAAAATTTTTCCTCTATTCTGCTGCCCGCCATAATGCCATGATAGGCTTTTTTTTCACGTTTCGGCATGGCCATCTAGATGTAAGTCGTGACCAAGAACATTATATACAACACTGGAGGTTGAACGTCGAACATCCGTAATAAAAGTCAAACTTCTTTTTTCGGCGTGCAACCTCCAGTTTTGTATAATTATAAGCTCTTTGGTCATGTCGTGGCCAACTCGATTTTTTTTTTTCTAGTCGGCCGCGGCAAGTGGCCAGTATGCAAAGAGTAAAGTAATGTATGAAAAGGTTGGAGGTTGGATATAAATAAATTTAATTTATTTATATCTTGTTAATTTATATCGTAATTATATCTTATATAATTTTGTACATTTATTTATACTAGCCACGACATCGAAGATAATTGAGTTACGTCAATGAGTTTTTTTTTTCACGTTTCGGCATGGCCATCTAGATGCATGTCGTTACCAACTCGATTTTTTTTTTATAGTCTGCCATGGCAAGTGGCCAGTCGAAAAGGTACCGCTGGAGGTTGGATAGGTTTAAGTAAATTCAATTTATTATTATTCTCGTTTTTTTGTAGTATTTTAGTTTCCTCACAGTCGAAATGAAAAGTAGAGTGTCTAACTCGGGTGAAATAACCCATTTCCCCTCGAACTATTGGCGCTCTCACTTCGTTCGAGCGCCAGAAATATCTCGGTGAAATGGGTCACTTTCCACCCTTGGTTATCAATCTACTATTGTATTCTCTATTTCTCTAGCTCTAGCGTTTAATAGTGGATTATTGTCGTGGCATGGAAGTAGGCAATTGGTAGCTGGCTGGGTATGAGTATTAAACTAATACGAAGCCAGCAATTACTATTTCAGCACAGACTGAAATAAAGCATTTCTCAAATGTGGTGAAAGAAAAAAAATTAGAATAAAATATCTCAAAATATATCATGACATTCCAGTCATTTTGACAACGTTGTTGGTGATGTTATTTAAAGAAATGTTTTCTAATCCCTCTGACTTTTTCTATGAAAAATTTTATACATTATGATTTTTTTATACACCAATTTCAACGCGCAAAAACACAAAATACCACGCGAAAACAACGTTAAACTTTGACAGCAACAGACAGGTGACAGAGAGGTTTTTTTATAATTCTAGTCAACCTTTACATATAATTTCTATTATATTATAGATATTTTTGAGAAAAGTAAAATGTTTACCTTGTTGATGGAGACGTCCTCGCTGAGCCCTTTGCGCCGGCGCGTCTTGACCATGAACTCGCGCGCCAGGTGCGTCGCCGGCTGCGGCTCCAACGGCCTGCGGGACACAGCTCAGTTTACAAACAACCACTGCCAACTGACCGATTTATATACGAGTATTAGAATAATTTAACAAAACATGACATGTAATAATGATTACCAATATATGAGTTTTCATCTCTCCTGTTCGGAAAGTTTAATTTTCATGGGTAGATAGCCGGGTGGAAAATTGCGTTTTCTCCTCTAGGGCGGAAAGTAATTTTTTTAAAAATTTTCGGCTAGCCACGACATCGAAGATAATTGAGTTACGTCAATGACATTTTTTTTTCACGTTTCGGCATGGCCATCTAGATGCACGTCGTGACCAACTCGATTTTTTTTATAGTCGGCCATGGCAAGTGGCCAGTCGAAAAGGTACCGTTGGAGGTTGGATAGGTATAAGTAAATTCAATTTATTATTATTCTCGTTTTTTTGTAGGATTTTAGTTTCCCCACAGTCGAAATGAAAAGTAGTGTCTAACTCGGGTGAAATAACCCATTTTCGTTCGAGCGCCAGAAATATCTCGGGTGAGATGGGTCACTTTCCACCCTTGGTTATCAATCTACTAATGAGTATGACCCGTCAATGTAGCAGTGTAGGGAAAGTATTACGTCGCCATACTTCAAGTATTACGTATCTAAACTACATCTCCGTATTAAAGTCGTCACCATTACCCATTGAGGAGTTTCGTCCTGCGGAGACGATCCTGGCCAGATCGCCAGGATGTCACTGCCAGATTATTTTACTGTCACTGGATTTACAAAAGTATAGCAAATTTCAATCCAACCAGAATATCACTGCCAAATTATTTTACTGTCACTGGATTTACAAGAGAATGGCAAATTTGAAACTAATTCAACTACTGGAAGTGCGTCAAATATAACTTGCAAGATTTGACCCGTAACATACATACACACATCGCAAGTTTTTGACCAGGTTCGATTCCCGGTTATTGTATTGTATTGTAAAACTCTTTATTGTACATAAAAACACATGATAATAACAGAACACAGGATAATAAGATGTACAAAGGCGAACTTATGTATGAGAGTTAAACCAAAAAATTAGAATGCCATGCCATTTGAACTTTGAACTATAAAATCTAAAATCGAAGCCATAGTTCTTTAGAACAGATTTCGCTATCACATAGTTTCTGACTTTGCATGGTGGTTTTCATTGACATAGCATAAAAACAACCATCCTAAATTGCATGACTAAGCCCAGTGGTTAATTCAAGATTTTATCCATATCCCGTGGCAATGTCGGGATAAAAAGTAGCCTATGTCTCATTCCAGATATCCAGCTATCTACATACCAAATTTACAGACAGACACACAAATACAGGAGGATTTCTCCTTCATCTGACCTGATCACGATGCTTTTGTCGAGCGGGTCCCCGGGCACGATCTGCCAGTGATGGAACACCTGCAGACAGAACGCCTGGCCCTGCGTGTGCGTGCGCAAGTCTGTTTCGAAGCCGAAAGAATCGATCGCCGGCACGAACGCTTTGATCGTGTAGAGGGGAGAGCCGGGGACCGGCGCGTCCTGGGTCACATGGCCTGGGGACGAAAAAAAAACATCTTTAACGATTGAAATTTTTCAAATTGGGATGTCCCAATTTTTTACAAAGTATAATAAATCGAAAACCATTTGGAGAAATAGGCTTTGTGAAGCGTTTTCAGAAATCAGATTCCAAAAATATGATAATCTGAATTAAATAAATAAAATTTAAGTAATGACCTTCATTTAACCCCTGCAGTGTTACGTCACAAATGCAGGTCTAAAGGAAAGTCTACACTTTAAAGCAAATTGACAGTTTGAAATGTTGCTGTTCTGCTTATAATAGCAAAGAGTGACAAAGATGGAAATTTAATCACATGATGCGCATTCGGCTTTAAACAGTTGTCATTTTATCGTAAAGTCCGAAATGTATACGAGTATTACCAATGTATTTTCACAAATAAAAGTATTAAATAACTACGTTAAAAGTGAATATAAAAGAAAATAAATATCAGATTTTAATAAAAAATATGTATTTACTATCACACCATTAAACAAACCTACGAATAATCGAAGCTAAAAGAAGAGAAATAAATGAAACTATTTGTCATGGTTCATTTAGGACCGTGCCGTGCTTGTATGATTGTTGACTGTCACTTGACTTTCAGTAATGCCACAGATTATGTTATGTACAAATTGAATTTTTCTAGGCAATGAAACGTGGCTTTCTCACTGTGACGTCATCCAGCTTATTTCGTAAAAAAAATATAAAAAATTAAATACTCATCCAAATTCAAAATCGATGAAAAAGGTATCTTAAAATATCCTATTCTTTCCAAAAATAATATAAAAACTATAGGTTATTTTTTTTGGGACATCCCAATTGTTATAGTAGATTATTGTCGTGGCATAGGAGTAGACAGTTGCTTTACTGCAATGTTACTTAGAGCGAAGTATGTATAAATATAAATACAGATACATAGAGAGTAATACTTGAGTTAATAAATAAATAAATATATAAGGCGAGCTTATCCGTAAAAAGGGATCTCCAGCTACTACAAATACATTTTTAAACACAGCAGATTCGCTATTTGGACTAAGTGATCGCCTATGCGGATCGGATTCATTTCCAAATATCCCTGTCATCTTGTAATAAGTAGCTTTATGACAATTTATTTATTTGTTACTGTTTATCTCGCCGCCTATATTTATTTATGACGTATTCGTTCGAAGATGTATTTTTGTTACGTTTTAATTTTTTGATCTACTTTTGATGCACCATCTGTTGTAAACTAGTCCCTCCTTTTTTCTGTAAAAAAGGTTGCCTGGAAGAGATCGCTCTTAAGCGATAAGGCCGCCTATTGCTTACCTTGTATTTTTTTCTCTTTGTATCTGTTTTCTGTATCGTTAACTATTTCTGGTGTACAATAAATAGTCTTTGTATTGTATTAGGGGGCGTCCATAAATTACGTGAGATGTTTAAGGTGGGGAGGGGGTCGAGTCAAATCTCATCTAATCTTACGTTGGAGAGAGGGGGGGTCTCGGCAAATATCACGCAATTTTTTTTCTGATTGAGACTTAATCCAGATCTTACATGCTTACGATTTAATCTTAATCGTAATACGTAATATTCACTAATTCGTTTGAAAGAAAATAATTGTCAAACCACCATATTTGTTTTATACCAAATAGGTCAATTTAATCTGAATTTACAGTACAGTGTAGCCCGTAAAAGATCTCACGTGAGATTAGGGGATGGGGGAGGGGATTGAACAAAATCTCACGACATCTCATGCACTATTCAGAAAGTTTAAAAAAACACCTCACTTAATTTATGGACGCCCCCTTATATTATAGTTGCCTTGGGGGAGGCCTATGTCCAGCAGTGGACGTCTTTCGGCTGACATGATGATGATGATGATATTATAGTTAAACTGGCAAGGTGGGGCGGGGTGCACTGACCTCTCCGCTTGGCGAGCACGGTGTAGACGGCGGAGACGCAGTCCGCCGGCGCCTGCACCTCCACGAACAAGTAGGGCTCCATCAGCCGCGGCGTCGCCATCAGGAACGCTGAATACGCCACCTGCTCGCAACAAACAAATGGGTCAAAATTTTACTACATCTTTTTTTTATTTATTTTTTTATTCGACTAGGAGGCAAACGAGCAAGTGGGTCTCCTGATGGTAAGATATCACCACCGCCCATAAACATCTGCAACACCAGGAGTATTGCAGATGCGCTGCCAACCTAGAGGCCTAAGTTGGAATACCTCAAGTGCCAGTAATTTCACCGGCTGTCTTACTCTCCGCGCCGAAACATAACAGTGCAAGCACTGCTGCTTCACAGCAGGATTAGCGAGCAAGATGGTGGTAGCAATCCGGGCGGACCTTGCACAAGGTCCTACCACCTGCAAAATGACGTTATCTTGTGGCCATGATAACGTCTCCTGCATTACTTATTAAGGGGCTGTTTCGGAATCCATTCATCCTATTTGTTTTGTTCGAATACACGAAGACAGCATCACATTTAACCGTCAGTTAATACTAATCAATGGACGGTGAAACAGTCCCTAAAAGTATGATTTGATGGTGTACAAGTCCACTAAAAGTTAGGAGTTGTGACTATCCATTTAGAATACTAATATTTTATGTTTCCCTAGAACGATCGTGTAAATGTTCTTAATGATATTTGGCTCTGTTTGTTCGTTCGAAAAATTGGGTTATTCCCTACGAATAAGTATTCTCTGGAAACGTAACTGCTAGCAATGAACGCTTCGATTGTGATTCCATTTGTAGCATTTACGCAAACAAACTAACAGCAATGACAACGTAACACACACTCTCTCATACACAGCGCTGGCCCGCGATTGGTCCGCGTAAGAGTCGGCGCCGCCCCCTTGCGACTTTTCTTGTCTAATTAAGCAAATAACGATTTTAAGATATTGCTAAGTATCAGTCTTATCCATGGTTTCATTATTTGTCCACCTTGTATTACTGCATAATGGTGGTACTTATGGAAACAAAACAAATCTCTCTCTCTTTCTTACCCGCCGGGCGGTGGGAATGATCTGTCCGCCGCCGCGGTGCAGCGGCTCTTGCGCTATAACTGCATCCAGGATCTTGAACTTGACGTTCCTGATTGGCTCCTCGCAGAGCGGACCCTCGCGCGTGCCCCACTGGAAACCTGGAACAGATCGAGTTATAGAATCGATTCACTGAAATCAATAATCGATTTCATTAAAAACTAGCTGACCCGGCAAACTTCGTACCGCCTCATTTTTTTTTTCATATTTACTCACCTTTTAAACCTTCCCTGGACTTCCACAAATTATTCAAAACATAAATTAGCCAAATCAGTCCACTCGTTCTCGAGTTTTAGCGAGACTAACGAACAGCAATTGATTTTTATATATATAGATAGATAGTGAATGAGTTCTACACTTTCTGCCAACAAACTGCTATGCAGTTTGGCAGAGGTTTCTATTTATAAGTGTTTCTGTACTTCTTTTGTTTTTATTTGAGTAAATAAATAATAATAAAGAAAAAACGTAATAGACGAGGGTTTTTTTTACAAGCTTTTATCTTTTAGCTTGCCCTGTTTATTAATTTATTTTGGTCAAATCTTGGAGGCTAAATTTGACTTACTTCTAGTGGTAGGATTGACTTGAAATTTGCCATACTTTTATGAATCTAGTTACAATACAATAATCTGGTCACACCTTTAAAAGAAAAATGAAACAAAGCCACAAAAATCTTTCGCTCTCAAATTGAAATAAAAGCTTGTAAAAGTTCATGATTCCAACCTCGTTGTTACCTAGACGTCCAAAAACTTGTACAATTAAAAAAAATACAAAAAGGTAGTCTTGAATCGTATTCATTGTGGTGCACACTAGTGGTTATATTCTCTTTGGTGCACACTGTCAATTAACTTTTAAATTACTTTATTTATTTCAACTTCGCCAAAGACAAACTGTCAATTTAAGAGTTAGTGTCGTTATTGGCTTTAGTTTTCATAAAAATCGCGCATCGAATCGTCGAAAATCGAGCATCGTCTCGTTTAAAACTTGCCCCAACAGTAATGAACTACAGAGAAAAAAAAGGCTACAAAAACCCTTGTGTGCAAGGCTCGGAACCGGTTTATAAAATAGCGGTATATATCGGTTTATTTCGGTTTAACTCCGAACTTTCATAAGAACGCGAACGTTTTTAAGAACTTAACTATAACCTAAATAAACCGGTTTATTAGACGAGTGACAGCTGGCCGACCGGTAGCGGCCGGTACGTTTATCCTGCGCTGAAATAAACCGGTTTTTATTGTTCTAAACCGGTTAATCTGACAAGAACTTTATGGAAATGTTCCAAAACGAAACCAAAATGAAAAGGTTTTGCGCCAAGTACATGATAATGGTTTGAAAATTTAACAGGTATCCGAGCCTTGCTTGTGTGGGAGACAACGCATATGTGGGAAACAACCCTTGTGTGGTACCCTTGTGCTTATACTCCAATTCAATAGAATCTGACAATCCTGTAGACACTTCCAGCCTACTAATATGAATACCGGGCTGCCTAAGGCTTTGTGATGTGACTATTATTCTTTTTTGATTCTTTTTAAATGATAATTGCAACAACAGGGACATATATAATCAAACGTGCCCACGTTAGGGTGTGTTAAATGTGTAGAAAATTGTTAGATTCTATTGAATTGTACTTTACCTTGCACGATGCTGTCTTTGACGGCCGCCAACAGATGCTTGTCCACTTCTGAAGGCAGCGTGTCGTCCACCAGGATGTTGGGTCCGGTCGTGGTCGGTCCGAACGCCCAGATAGACCGCGCCGCGAGCAAATCCCAGTCGTATCTGAACACATTATATACTTTCACATCCCAAGCTCGTGTAGTAAGTATAGTGAATAAAGTTTTTGCCATCGCATTTTATCAAAAAAGTATTGAATTATAAGTATGTAGTCTCTATTATAGCCTCCATCAAATATTTCGAAGCGGCCAAAGCGGTCAAAAGTATCGATACAATACCTGCACCTATTACTACAGTAGATTGTGGAAAAAGAGCATAAAATGAGGCATTTTACCCGAGGCGTTCATATAGCGGATAAAAAGTTATTTTATGTCGCCTAAATCCAGCACAAATACTAATTTATGTTTCTATATTTTTGATGACCTTGACCATCATTAGAATGAACTTGAGAAACATTAAACACAGTTTTTTCGAATTTATACTGTTTCTTGTGGAAAAAAAAATACGTGATATTTTCCGAAATCCCCTCTCCCCCCGTGTGAGATTGGTTGATTTTAGGCTCACCCTCTCCCATTAAACGCTTCACGTAATACGGATGCTGACGCAATTAAAAAATAATTCGAAGACACGACTCCAATAAAAAAACGCTTTATTTTAACCCTGAAAACCAGATTAATTTTCGATTTACTGTAAAATTAGATTTTTTGTTGCTTTAAAACGAATAAATAGTTAGTTGATTGAGTAGGCGGTTAATGGACCCGATTCTACAGCGGCCGCTAAAATTCCTAATTTTATTTAGACGTCGCTAAATCACTTTGCTATTCTATGAGCACCTGTCATAATCAAATGACAACGCTAATTTAATCTGACGTTCCTTATTTTAGCCGATCTATCTAACCGGTCAGCGTGACTTTCTGGAATAGCACTAGTTAAATCAGCCGTCTAAATGTCAATTAAAATTTAGAAAATTTAGATTTAGACAATTTAGCCGACGTGCGCGTAGAATCGCATCCAATGACGTCATAAGTCGCTATTGCCATTCAAACTCTATGGGAGAACTCTGTTTTGACAGCTCATAAAAAGTACGTCAATTGATTGGTGGTGTCAACATCCCTACTAAGCCTGACTCACTTGTTCTGGAAGAACTCCCCGAGCCTTCGTCGGTCCCAGCTGACGCAGACCGCACCAGCCTCTATGTCCTCGGCCAGCCCTCGCTCCAGGGGCTCCGCTATCATCGTCAGCTTGTTCCGCTTGTTCGGCGTCTCCGCAAAGCATTTCAACGAGGAAGTCTCTACCACCGTCTCGCAGAAGGACACCACCGGATCAGCGACTGGGGAACAAATGGAAGGAACAAGTTATATTAGTTTATTATACACTAGACTAGAGTTTACCCGCGGCTTCAATTTATATCATGTTATATATGTCGGCGGCCAATCGTAAAATTCGCCAAGTCACGAAATTCCTAGGCATATCGTGAAATGGCGCCATTACATGAACTCGCTATGGGACATCCGCCATACCGTACAAAACTCATCGTTTAACGATTTGCCTAGTGACGTTTAGGCATATCATGAAATGGCGCCATTTCACGATATGCCGATATGCCTAGGAATTTCGTGATCTGGCGGATTTTACGATCGGCCGCCGACATAAATAATGAAGACTCATTGAGGTTGTGTTAAGAAAACAGTCCAAAGTAACTCGTGTTCGTTTGTCAATAATCCAATGCCAGAAGTTAAAAATATTAATTTAAAAATACTTAAGTACTCATTAATGGGGGGCGAACAACCGTAGCCCGCTCGTACAATAGTTTTAGCAATCGCTGTGGCTGAAATCGACCCGGCGCTACTCATTATAACTAAGATTAAATTGTTTTAATATTGCTATAAAGAGTACTCCTATTAGATTTTAGTAAAGCTTTCAATGCTATTTAATTTGACATTAAGCTTGGTATTTTGCATTCTCTTTACATATTTCTTACAGTTATCGAATAGTTTTACAGTTACTTAGTTCCTCGTCAGCAATGAACAAAAATGAAAGATCTTTCGACTTTTTAGTGGAACACGATCGCCGGAGTACCGCAGGGTCGCGTGTTATGCCCTTTATTATTCACTACCTACAATAACGCGTTCCCTTCGCTGTTACTACGTCTTCTTAAACGTCTTATTGTAGCGTGTTAAGTTTCTATTTGATGTCGACTCACCTTTGATGTCGATCTCCGAATACATATCTCTAAGATCGTGCATAACGCAGTCGAGATACAACTCGCCCGTGCCCAGTACCACGTGCTCGCCGCTCTCCTCGACGCGTGTCGATAGAAGCGGGTACGATTTGTTCACCTGTGTACACAAAACACGTCTTAATACCTGCTGCACACGAGAAATATAGTACGTACCAGATTTGCTTAGTTCAGGACACAGGTCAAACGGTTTAAATCAAGGATGCACAGATTTAGTAAGACTAGGGGCCATTCGGACAGATCATGAGCTAGAGGCTATTACAAGCTTTTACGTTTCACTACGGGGTCGAATTAGAAATGACGAGATCCGTAGAAGAACGATAGCCACCGACATAGCCAAGCGAATCATGCAATGCAGCACGGAGAACAGATGGCAGTTGGGACCGAAAAGTTCTTGAACGGAGACTGCGCGGCAATCAAAGCGTAGGACGTCCACCAACGAGATAGACGGATAACCTGGTTATAGCTGCGGGTTCACGGTGTAACTGGAAGTCTATAGCCTCGTGCGGCCCAATGTGCAATAAGTTCAAGGGAATTAGGATTCTATGACGATGTAAAAATTCCTTTGCTTTTCTATTGTTTTACACCATGGCAGTTTGACGACAGTTTGACTTTATTATCGAAACTATTAGATTCTAATTGCTGTGTATTTTTTTTTTCAAAATATTTATATGGTGAGCTTCAGAAGGGTAGGGTAAGCCTACGTCTGCATTGCATCGTGCTTTCGCGGTCGGCTATTTCTCGGCCTCCCTCCCACGTTGAACCCCTCACCTTCCTAAGACCATCGAGCATCTTCGGCAGCTCCGACGGATTCACCGGCTCTACGGCAATCTTGACCACAGCCTGCGTATTGAAACGGAGAGGCTTGAACGTGTGGAGTTCCGCCGTTTCCTCTGCGGACACCACGGTGCACGTCTTCACTATCGGCTGGTCGATACCCTCCACCAGCGCCCAGCAGCCAGCCGGCACCCGGTTTAGTTCCACCTGGAAAATTTAAAGTATTAAATTACTAGCTTCTGCCCGCGGCTGCGCCCGCGTGGAAGTCGGTTATCGCGTGCTGTTCCCTCGGGAACTGTGCATTTTCAAACTCAAACTCACAATATTTATTGACAACAAAAACACACTACATCACAGCAAAAACAGTAAAAACATAAATAGGAGAAGAGAGAACAATTAAATAATTAATTAATAATTAATTTTCCGGGATAAAAAGTAGCCTATGTCACACTCGGGCCCATAAACTACCTCTATGTCAAGAATCACGTCGATCCGTCGCTCCGTTTCGACGTGAAAAACAGACAAACCATACAAACACACTTTCGCGAATCACTTAAAACACCCTGCTGAAAAATCGACTGTACCTTATACCGCGCCTCGTAAATCCACAGCCTGCCGACGTTCATGATCCTGGAGTCTTCCTCGTCCTGGGTGCTGTAGTTCTCCCCCAACACACGGACGGACTGACCCGCGTACAGCGTCCCGGACATGATGCGGGCCAGTACCTGGTAATAATCATCATGATTACAATGCAAAGGCTCTATCCTCCTGAAGCCCACCATTATAGTTTGGAAAAAATTGACAAGGCAATTAGAATCTAATTGTTTCGGCCATGGTGAAAAAAAATAGAAAAATAATAGTAGATTGTACAACGAAAGCATAAAACGAGCCATTTTACCCGAGGCGTTCATATAGGCACCCGAGCCGGTACGGCGAGGGTGGATAGATACGTCGAGGGGAAAATGGGTTTAATACTCTAGTTTTACACTCTGCTTTTCACTTCGATGGCGAGGAAATGAAATAGCAACAGTGGAAACAATAATTCACTTTCTATGTAACTTTTATTTTTTATGCATTATTATAATAATTCCATTATTTTAATTTTACTGATTTATTATGATTGATCTGATTGATTTTTAGTTTTATATAAATTAAAAATCATTTAAAAAATATGTAGAAACTTTTTTGTTTGTGGCTGTTGGCACCTGATTACCTTGGTCTTGAGTTGGTATTAGACGAAGATTTTATTTTATGCACTAGAAGAGCATAATAAGTCATTTTATGTCGCCTAGATGCAGCATAAACACGAACTTTACGAGCATGAGAAGTGAAAAAGAATTTTTACTTTGTTACATCGTCATAGATTCCTAATTCCCTTGAACTTATTGTGTACATTCTATTGCACATTGGGCCGCACGAGGTTAAATTTACCCTAGCCGTGTCCAGAGGCCGTATTGCCTAATATTTTTGACACTCGTGATCGCAATCAAATGATATATTTCGCATACAAAAGCTGTCATTTTATTGCGATCGCGAGTGTCAGAAACGTTAGGCAATAAGGCCTCTGGTGGGATTCGGTTTGTAGCATTCGAACATGGCGGATGAAGTCAATATCTAATTTTGCTATTTCTGTTTCTTTGGCTAGTTGAAGTATAATTTTGATAGTGTTTTATGCGGCGATTAACCTTAACAGTGAACAGTGATCACAAAATTCTATACTGCTCTCGTGTCTGAAATTTTTTAATGCGCAAGCTGTTTCCACGTGGTTTCTGGAATTTTACTATCAAGTTGCAAAAACTACAATCACCGTACAACGTTGCCTCTCGAAAGAGAATACTTTGACACTGGCGAAATTGTCCTATTAATTAGGACAGAAAGCCATATTTTAAAAGAGAAGAAGAAGGCCTCTGGTGGTAAAGTACAATTCAATAGAATCTGACAATTTTCTACACATTTAAGACACCCTAACATGGGCACGCTTGATTATATATGTCCCTGTTGTTGTAATTATCATCTAAAAGGAATAAAAAAGAATAAAAGTCACATCACAAAGCCTTAGGCAGCCCGGTGTTCATATTAGTAGGCTGGAAGTGTCTACAGGATTGTTAAATTCTATTGAATTGGAGTATAGTGGGTTTTGGGTGTTATCCACTCACCAGGAAGAAGCTGCAGTCGTCAGTGGGGTACATCTTAGTGGTGTGCGCGACCAGCCGGCCGCTCTGGTCGCACGCGCGCATGTCTTCGCAGAGCGCGCCCTCGCTGCCGCGGTAGGTGTGAGCGACTTTCCGTGGCGCCGCGTCCAGGGGGGAAGGCACGTGCCGCACCACCATCTCCACGAAACCGCTAAGACATAAAGGGGGTCCATATTGGCTCGCATACTTTTTTTTTATACGAGTGGAAGGCAAAACGAGCAAGTGAGTCCAACACCAGGGGTATTGTAGATGCCTAAGTTGGAATACCTCAAGTGCCAGTAATTTCACCGGCTGTCTTACTCTCCGCGCCGAAACACAACAGTGCAAGCGCTGCTGCTTCACGGCGGGATTAGCGAGCAAGATGATGGTAGCAATCCAGGCGGACCTTGCACAAGGTCCTACCACGTGCATATCGAAAGTCCGAATGTAATTTTTGTCAGAACGATCGTCAGTCACAACTCTTTTTTTCTCTAAATCCAATGATTGTTTAGAATTCTTATAAAATAAACCTAACCTAACCTAGAGTTTTCTATAAATTACGTTTTAAGTAGTATTAATGGAGTAGTAATATACGTTTGTTCCCGGTCCTCTGGGTTGTGGCGTAAAATTAGTGTTTTGCTCCCCATACCACTGAGCCATGGCCCTTTTGCACTGCAGCGCACACAAGCAATATGAAATGTTTACTTTGAAGTCTGAGCTGATGTTCTGTATCCTTGTATCTAATCTTGATTGTGTGTGTTTGGAGTACCAAATAAACATTTTTATCTATCTATCTAAATTAACTTAATTTTAAAATGTATATTTTGACTTGAAGCTCACCGGAAGTCCCCGAAGAGTCGGCTGCAGACCAGCCTCAGGAGTGGCCGCACGTTCAGCTTGGACTCCTGCTTGCTCAGCTTTATGTCCAACTCGGCCAGCACGCCCGGCAGACTGTCGTCCACGTCGCCCACCACCTGGACAAACCGTGAGTCGAAACTTAAAAAAAAGTCGTTGTTCTGTCCCGTTAGCCAAGAGACAACAGTGACAGAAAAGATGGAGTGCCAAAAAGTTTCTCGATGAGGGCTACGGCATAGATGTCGCTAGTGTCGCTGCTTAAGTGGCTAAATAAGAAACAAAAAAGCTGAGATATGTGGTGCATAGGAAAAATTCGTGTCAGTACCGTTGTCCAGCGGTGGTGTAGCGGTATAGCACGCGGCACGGAATGCCAAGGACCTGGATTCGATTCCCAGCGCTGGTCTTATTTTTCTGGTTTTTCTGTGCATCTATATTTCAGTTTGTATTTTCGAAGCAGTGACAGAGTTTCTTTAAAAAACTTTTGTAATTATGTGCTACTAATATAGCATGTACAGTCAAGGGTATACATTTTTGAAGAGTTGTCATGTTCAAAGTTGTACAGGGGACGTAACCATAAAAAATGCGATTCGATGCTGATTGATTTGAGTGACTTCACAAACGGAAACGTTTCAACCACTTCAATTTTAGTGGTCAATAGGCTAGACGACTAAAAAAACTGTTTAGTCCGTCAGGTGGATAATTAAAAAAATATTGCAGTGCAGTTGTTTGACAAACAGAAAATGACGTACGTAATGATATTGGGATATTCTAGAGCAAGTACGGTATCAGTTTGTAACTGTATCAGTTCTATCTCATTAAATTGTCCGCAACGTATCACTCTCTTCGTCCCCCGCCGCTTCCCCGTCCCCGTCTTACAGTTCCAAATTAGTAAATTTTGGCTAAACGTGAAGCCTAACTATACTGAGCGGCAAAATTCTGGCTCTCAAATGTATGCAGCAATAAGTAATTTTGTATGCAGAGTGGGCCAATTTTTTTGCCGCTGAGTATAGTTCAGCTATCCTTTTTTTCAGTATATCTTTACAGCAAGCGATGATTTGACGACCGGATGGCTAATTGGTTAGAGACCCTGACTACGAAACTTGAGGTCCCGGGTTCGAATCCCGGCCGGGGCAGATATTTGTATGAATAATACGAATATTTGTTCTCGGGTCTTGGATGTTTAATATGTATTTAAGTATATATTTTTTTGTTATTTATCTATATAAGTATGTTTATCCGTTGCCTAGTACCCATAGTACAAGCTTTGCTTAGTTTGGGACTAGGTCATTTGGTATTTATTTATTTGTTTCGTGTCAGTCTAACCTGCGCAAAGATCTTATAGAGCGGCTCCAGTATGAACTCGACGAAGCTCCTCTGGGCGGAAGAATGCGGCTGCTTCTTGGTGAACCTCCGGGTCTTCGCGTTGAAGTACACGTCGCCCCAGAGCCAGGCGGCCATCTCTGGGGCGCGGAGCCCCGCGTCCGGGTGCGCCGCCGCGTACATGGCGGCGAACGACTCCAGCGTGAAACAGACGTCGTAGAGGGACGATGCGAAGCACACGTTGCCTGGTAAACGATACAACAGTAGATGTCTATCAGTGATAAACTGGTTTAAAAATGTTTGCAATATATTAGTAGTATTATATAGAAGAAGAACCACGAAAGAATTGCCTTTAAATTGTCACAACTTCTAACTTTTAGTGGATATGTATACGACATAAAACCTAGAGCTACGGGGAGGAGAGGCTTAGAGTGAATTCCTATCTACCCACAGTCTTGCTTTCGCCATATCTTGGGAAGCCGAAAGAGGATCGTGCATTGTCCTGTTTAATTCTGCGGGGAGCTTGGTTCAGTATTTTTTTGGCATCTTCTTTGAAAATATCAAAAAAATGGCTAGATTTTCGTTACAATGCATAGTCAGGTTATCCGGTCCGGCCGTATAAATTAAGATAGGGCGTTGATGAGTCAGTCACTCACCCAGCAGCGGCGAGAAGACGGTCGCCGGCTCGTCGGGGTTGTCCTGGGGCTGGTGGGTCTCTATCATCGAGTTCAACTCATCGACTATATGCCGAAGCTTGTAGTAGCTGCAACAATAACGACAGTAAAGTTTTAGTGTGAAAGCACAGAATCTTTTCTAACTTAAAGTTAAATTGTGATTAATTACCTAATCTACTTATCGTTGTGAGTGAATTCAACGGCAGTTAAACCTTAGTATGGTTTTGCTCGTTGCATTATTGTAAAATGTATATTGTTTCTCTAATTAGTAAATAAATGAAAAAAAAAGATAGGTCAATCAATTTACATACAAAGTGCGTTCGAGCAACGCACACAGATACTGCTCACGGACACGACATCTCGGACCGGTTGGGACCAGTGCGAGCGCGAGTGCCATCCGCTTGAGACATGCGTGTGAACATTTTTGTGAAATAATGGAGAATTCGAATTTATAACACTTTAAAATATAATTGTGCATTTCGCCAATGTCGAAATCGTCGCAAGATATTTTCTGTGACAAATTTGTATGTTTTAAATGACATTAACACTAAAATTTTCATCATCATCATCAGCCAACAGCAGTCCACTGCTGGCCATAGGCCTCTTCCACGGCGCGCCACAACACTGTCTTCAGCCCCTCGCATCCATCCTCTGCCAGCGACCCTCTTAAGGTTGTCCGTCCACCGTGCCACAGGATGCCCTACACTACGTTTTCCCGTCCGTGGTCTCCATTCGAGGACAAAATATCAAAATATTTTAGTTATTATTAATTTATATTTCCATTCTTCCCGTTTCATTCTCAGCAATAAATCAAACAACGAGATACGAGTGCCACTACCACGATACTATTTGGTGCATAAGCCATAGTTGACAACCTTAGAGCGACCGCCGAGCGTAGGTATGAAAAGTGAAATACATACATGAGATTGAATTCTGTACTTATCAGTTTTGTGTCATTATCATTATACCATATCATACCATGGCCGTAATAGCAAAATGACAGGACTCAGGGGGATATAGATAAATACATGCTTAAATAAGTACATAAACATCCGAAAGAAAACATTCATATTATTCATACAAGTATCTGCCCCTGCCGGGAATCGAACCTGTTACCTCAAGCTTCGTTATTGGTACTCACGCGTCCGCCGGCGGCAGTTTCAGCTCGAGCATCAACCGGTCCAGCTTATTGATGCAGATAGTCAGCGGCACGCGTTCCTGCACGGCGTGACGCAACAATCTCTCAGTGTTGAGCATGATGCCTTCCGCTGCGTCCACGAATAACACCGCGCCTGTCGACATGGTCATGGGTCACATGAAGCCATCTATACTAGAGTTGCCACGAATAGTGATTTGGCCGAATACCGAATATTCGGCGACGCCGTCGGCCGAAGCGCCGAATATTCGGCCGCCGAATGTTCGGCTCAAAATACATGCTTGTCGCGGGCGTAAACAAGAATAAGACAAGTCGCAAAAGTTTATCTTTCGTCTCCTGCGTATATATAGTGAACGGCTATTTTCCGAAGCTGATATCATTTACGACGAAAAGCGTAATCGTATGCTGCCAACAAATGCTGAAAAGCTTGTTTTTATTCATCACAACTTACCACTGATTAATTTTACTTACTAAAGTATTGTAATTTGTTTATGAAAGCATATAATCTTGAGTAATATGACGTGTCTTTTTTCATTATTTGGTATTCGGTATTCGGCCGAATAGTTCAAACTATTCGGCCGAATACCGAATAGTAGCCGAATATTCGTGGCATCTCTAATCTATACATCTAAATACAAGTTTTGGTTACTAGAAACATTAAAGTTGAGATGGCTAGATATCAGCTGGATGCTTTGGACTCTCTCTCTTTGGATGGAAGAGGATCATAGGCAGTAACTCACTCGTGGGGGCAAATCTTCTGAGCCACGCCGTGCCTGGCCATGCCGTGGTTTTAGAATAAGACAGAAGACATGATCTTCCTATGGAATCACAGATATAGATAACACTAGATAACGCAAACACCTCAATCTGTATGAAAACCAACCGTGTCACTTTTTTATATCTACTGTGACGTCTCAAGAGCGAATTAGCGATGTGAATTCCCCCATGACCACGCAAAATCGATTCAAATGCGCCGCCCGCGCCATTGGGCTCGAGTCAGTTATACTAGTCATGATTAGTCAGTTAACAGTCAATCTTTGTACTGGGCCAACCCCGACGTTTGGTCGCGGTTCAGACACGCGAAGTAGATACATTTGCGTAATCTAGTGTAACCTATATCTGTTTATGGAATGTTGTCTAAAAGACAAGGGACAAGAGTGAGCTAGCATTTTCTATTGCCCGCTACAATCTTCAGACCCCCTCTATCCTAAATGATCACTCACCATCAGATATCCTCAAAGCCGATGTGACCTCATCACTGAAGTTGACGTGCCCCGGTGTGTCCATGATGTTCAGAAGATGAGACTTCCCCTTTATGTTCTTCAGCATCAGGGTAACTGGCATGGCTTTTATGGAGACCCCTCTTTCCTGCTCCACGAACAGTGTGTCGGTGTAACGCATGGGTATTGTGGTTTCGTTGTTTATGGTGCTCGGATGAGTTTGGCGTATGAGGCAGTCCACGAAGGATGTCTTGCCTGAAAGCAACTCAAGGTTAAAACACGAAATGCGTTAATTGTAAAGCGAAGACAATAAACACTGCAACCTATCGATATGATCCGTACTGATGGTTTTCAATCTCACATTTCTTATTTTAAAAATACTCACATACACCAATATATACTAGATTAAACAATCAGTAAAAACCACACTATGTGATCCCCATAGTGCTATGTGGTGTTCAGTCACTATCACCAATATCTGACAGCAAAGTGTGCATAAATATTTGATAGAACTGTATTTCCACTGTCAGATATTTTTGCATTCTCTGCAGTAGCAGATATTGAAGCAGGTGGCTACACCTAGATTGTATTGATTGTTAGAACAATAAAAGTGACTTTTCCTCCTTTCCACATAAGGGCCTCCATTAATGTGTAAGGGTGCAAGTAATGCTTGTTTCATAACAGCAGCACGCGACTTAGCGGAAATACTATTTATCCCAACTTAGCTAGCCTCCAAATATGATAAATAGCAAAAGTGTGACTTACCATTATGGAGATGCCCCATCAACGTAACATTCCTCATCAAGTTAGTGTTATCAAGCATGTCAGCGAGGTACTCCATATCGTATGTGGTCTCCGGCAGCTCCTGCTCTTGCATCTGGAACTTCTTGTGTTTGACGGGCTCTACTAGAGGCTTGTCCAGGGCTTGGGTGTCTTCTTCCTGGACCACAGTCTCCACATCGGGCCCGTACACTTCTACTGCTTGCGGGTAGTATCTGGAGAACAAATGAGATGAGATAACATTTCACATTGAGGTTACAATTGTAAGGTGGAATGAAACCTAATGAGTGAAAGAGACAGAATGAGAGAAATACTGACGCATGAACAAGACGCAAGATAGTTGAGTTTGAAGGATGTATGAGTGATAGAATTAGGTTTTTTAGTACGTAAGAAAGAGACATGAATAAAGAGCTCATGGCAGAATCTGAGTTTCAATCCTTATACAATCAAACTAGGTGTAACAATAATTCCCACATTAGGACTGGCCTGTATTGCAGTGGGAACATTTACATAAGAAGCATTAATATTAGATGGTTAATAAACACGTAGGACTAGCTTTTACCCGCAGCTTCGCTCTCATAAAATTTGGGGCTACTTTCTGCTATACTCTTTTCGTGTTTCGATTGATTTGTCGGAGGATTACACAGATATACAAATACAGACATTGTTTTAGACAGATGGTGCCAATTATGGAAATAAAAAATCAACCTACATACGTAATTAAATTATCTAAATTAAAACAAGTAGATTTCTTTTGACATTCATAAATGCTTGTTATAGCCTAAATTGAATAACTATATTTTGACTTTGACTAAAAATAAGAACTAACACTTGATTGTTACATAAAATGATAAATGAATATTTCAAAAGTTAATGTGATGGTTGCAGGCTTGTTGTTTACATAGGCGTATATAGGGGGGGGGGGGGGGGGGGGGCAGGTGAACCGTGCCCACCCCAGTATGGTCTAGTGCCTACCCCAGGATGTTGGGCAACCCATTCAGATTTCTATAATAATGATATCTTCAAAAAAATTCCCTTCCAGGCCAGGCCCCCCCCTGAAAAATAACCCTAGATACGCCAATGGTTGTTTAGTAATATGTTTAATGAAATGAAATATAATGTGAGTTTATTTGCTGAATATGCGAGTAAAAAGATGGGCAATTACAATATTTCACTTATTTGGTAGGTGGTAAGTACATATTCAACCGGAATTCCGGTGTGCAAATTTTACATAGGAATGTGTTTATTACACATTACATGAGATGATGATCACACTTTGGTACCCTAGGGATGGCAAAAGGAGTAGAGGAAGGCAACACAAGAGGTGGGAGGATGACCTGCCTAAAGAGTTTCGAAGAGAAGCGAGGGATAGAGGAGAATGGCAGCGGCTGGAGGAGGCCTATGTCCTGGAGGCAACCTGATACGAATGTGGCTGGTGTCAACAACCTATAATATTGTATTTAATATCAGTGAATAAAGGCTATTTTTATTTTTATTTATTTTAAGTACATATTCAACCGGAATTCCGGTGTGCAAATTTTACATAGGAATGTGTTTATTACACATTACATGAGATGATTACATGAATCACTAAGTTCAGGATTTTTTGACGGATGAAGTAAGAAATAGAAGGGTTTTTAGGTTGCTAGGTTGTAGGATACAAAAAGAAAGAATGTTGTAAAGAAAGCATTCGCATGAATAGCTCACCGTTTGTCCTCATGCAGCACGACGGACATTGGCGCCGCCTCGGGCTCCACGTCTGGATCCTCGTCGTCATCCATGCCCTCTTCGTCCCCATCGCGATTATCGTAAACGCTGTGCTCATCATCAGAGTCCGAATCTAAATCCGGCCCGATATAGTTACCAAATTCGTCGTATAAATCACCGTCCATCCTGCTGGACTACTTTTACAAATAATGCCCGTTATTGGTATGGATAATATCGTAAAATTCTATAAAACAAGCGTACTTAAAATCAAAACAAATGCCGCTATGCCTGGCTTGCTTGGCTACTGCTAGCATAACCTCAAATTTCAAAATGTTGTTTTTTTTTACGTATGCCCTGGCTGGAGGAATTTTTAAGCCACTTTATTTTTTTGAAATCTAGACACGCGGTAGAGTGTCAAGCCAAGTTGAAGCTATTAGCACTACAATAGAAAAGGATTCTATAATTGAATCACGAGCGCAATATTTTTAACAGTATTTTTTATAGATAGGTAAGTAATACTTTTCTACATTCATAATAGAATGGTCATGGTTGTTGGATAAGCATCAATAATATACCTTGATGGCCAATTGATTAGGAAAATATATAGTGTGATATTTTTCTTTTGCCTTCCACGCTGCAGAGCTAGCTCTCCGTCTGAAGGTTTTAGTTCCAACCAATACAGAGCGCTAGATTTCAATCTTCACAAATTCCTTGAAAAGCGGCTCAAAACATACGGCTCGAAAACTATTCTGTCGAACTATAAAAAAATTTACTAAAAAAATCAATCTGTCAGTCTGATTTTGACAATGTTGTTCTGTTTTCTTGCTTTCGTGCTCGGTGTGGTTTTTGTGTTTCCATGATTAAAGAGGAAAAATAAAATAACACAATTATATCCTTTTAGGAATAAAATACCTAAGTAAATATAAGAATAATGCCTAAAAAACGTATAAGCGATAACACCGTCTCGTCGTCTGACGATGCTTTCAAAGCGAAGAAACGAAAGACCATGCTAAAAGATATGCCGGGCATGTCAGGACAAGAGCTCAAACGTAAAGCCGATGAATTCCTAGCTACGAGGAAGAACGCCAACAAACTAGTAGAGATATTGGAGTTATTCAAGGTGAGTTATACTACCCATTGAACACATGGGTTTTGAAGGTTATGTTATTATTATCTAACCAATTTCTTGTGTTGCAGTGTGAATCAGACTATTATACTCCCGTACTTTTGACAGTGCAGAATGTGTTTACTGAACTACTGCATCGACGGGATATGGTAGAAGTCATTGACCCCGCAAAACCTTCAAGTGAGTGTTTTTTTGGAGTTGAGTAGCCTGAACCCCTCGTATGTCGGAACTACTGAATTCAAGTCTCATCTGTTTTAACAAGCAAAAATTCTGGTGATTTAAAAAAAATACAAAAAGGTAGCCTTAAATTGGATATGGATACATGCTTAAGCATACAAGGGGTTAAGGGCCAAAAGTGAAGCTTAATGAAATGAAATTTTCATTTAAGAAAAAAATCTCCAATTCATTATGAAATGCTTTATTATATTGTCACTTAATCAATGGCATAGCATAGACTAGACGTGGACAAAGTCGTATCAGTGAGACCCGTTTTCTATGGTTGTATTGCATTTAAAGAGACCTTGTGAGGCCCTTTTAAGTGCGAGGCACTCCACCCACGCCTAGCTACACCACTGCACTTAATTGGCAGAGCAAACCACCCTGGGAGTACAAATCTTTAAATACACTTCTATATACTAAAGCCTTTAGAATCTTGTCTTTACTGGCTAAGTGTTTGATGAATGTGGCCAACAAGTCTTCCAACGCAGCTGGCATATTCACTCAGTGCCCTTAAGCCTTAAAAAAAAATAGAAAAAAAAAATGACACCATGTGCCAACATTACCCCCTTCAGAAACCCTCATTGCTGTGGCTAGTGCGTGATCCAACCTCAAACAATTCATCTGTCCACAGAAGAGACTCCCGCAACTGTTTACGCCAAATGGCTCCGTGACAACTATGAGCTGGCTCTCAAAGCTGTCATGAGCTGTATGAAGCGTGGAGACCTGGACAGCAGGATCCAGGCCCTGGAAACAGCATGCCAGCTGCTCAGGGAGGAGGGGCGGTACCCCCTCAGGTCCAACCGGGCTGTAGTCTTCCCCACTGAACGCTTGCAGGTAATTACCAAAGATTACTAATCTTAGGGTCTCCCATCATCTATCAACATGGAATCCACATAATCAGAGCCAAAAAGGCACGGTTCGGGTCGGATCGGCTCTGCCAACGCCTATTGAGGCGTCTATTTTCGCTCTTATTGGGTAGACAATGCTTTTTCTATCAGTTAAGTCTTTGCGGGATCTGGGTGCAAGCAAATCAATAATTCTGAGCGTTGCTGAACTTATTAAAGCTAGATCTCACATATGTGTATGTTGATATGTTTTTTGGATTTATGTTGCCGCAGAGAAAAGGAAGGAATGCTGTACAACATTTGTTCAGGATTATAGTATTCTTTCTTAAGCGTGTTAACATTATTGATTTGTTTTTTATTGTGGCTTGAAAAGGCTGCCTGGAAGAGATCGCATTGCTTATTGTTTAGCTTGTAGTTTTCATTCAGTGTTTGTTTTCTGTATCATTTACTATTTCTGGTGTACAATAAAGAGTCATTGTATTGTGTTGTAGCTTGTGAATGAAGCCAATCGCAATTATGGTAAATTAAAAAAAAAAATAGGTACCTGCTTTAATGCCAATGTAGATACTATGATAGCTATGCGTTTGCAAAAAAATATTATTGCAATTAAATTTATGTATAGTCATGACATGAACATGAACAGGGATTGCTGAGCCATCAGCGCTGTTTGTAATTTTTATTTTTTTTTCATTCATAATTTGTCTATGTACTGCTCGTGTTTATTAATGACAATATTTACTACAAGTATGTATAAATCTGCTTAATTATTAACAGTGGTGTGTGGGTCAACAATCCCGCTTTGCGATGGTTCTTATTTATCTATAATGTTCTTGTTGCTGTTATTTATTTGTATGTGTGCTTTTTTATTTGATGCCATAGCATACATTCCCTCTGCTATGCTTGATACTTTGTGATTCTACCACCTTAGGCTGTTGACACTTTGTTATGTGACAACTTGACATCTATGATGCTAGTTTGATAGAGCTTGTACTTCGTAATATTTTGAAAGGAATGTCCGATTTGAACAATTCCAAACGTAATCTATAGATATTGAAACAGTCTTGAATATGAAATGGTTCATTTGGATAATTAATGATTAATGCAAAGGTATGGATAGCATGGTCTGATTTAGGTCTGTTTGGTCTAGTTTTTGTAGAAAAATTTTTTGTTCTATCATCATTAATTTCTGCAGTCCATGCGATAAAAGATATTTTGTGGCTGATTTTTTTACGCCTTGAGGTACATATTGGAGTTTTAGTATGGTACCCCAATTTTTTGTCGTTATAAATGTAGCCTCTAGCTGTCACTTTGGGATAATGTAGCATGAGTTGGTCCAGTAATTTTTGAGTTTATTCATGACAAACATCCAAAAATGCAAATCTTCCTCGTTATACTTATAATATTAGTATAAATATAGATATAAAAACCAAGATTTGTTTTAACTGCCCACGAACAGGCTATAGCTGCCAATGACAGTTCCAAATGCGATATGCTGAGTTGTGCTGTTTCAGAGCATACTCGCGGCGCTATTGGACGCGGAGGCGTCGACGACGGCCCTGATCCGCCGCTTCCGCCAGCTCAGCCGGCATCGCGACTTGCAACAGATGGGGCTGCGGGCCCTCGCTGCCTTGGCCGAGACGTAAGTACACGCATATTTTGCATAAACTTAGCTATCGTAAGGTCGCGGGTGAGCAAGGAAATTGTTTTAGTTCATTGAGACGTAAACTACAATTCAATAGAATCTGACAATTTTCTACACATTAAAGGCACCCTAACGTGGGCACGCTTGATTATATATGTCTCTGTTGTTGCAATTATCATCTAAAAGGAAACAAAAAATAATAATAGTCACATCACAAAGCCTTAGGCAGCCCGGTGTTCATATTATTAGGCCGGAAGTGTCTACAGGATTGTCAGATTCTATTGAATTGGAGTATAAGTAGTCATGGGCGTACGCAGGGGAGAGCAGCTGCCTCCCTCCCCCTTAGATATATTTTTTTAAATCTTATATTTTAACGAGGCTTCAGTACACTAAATGTGACTATGCCAGCCTCATTGGGGGCCTCAGATACATGTTACACTCTTGTGCCGAAACCTAGTCTCTGGATGCGAAGGCCCGTCTGATGAACCTGTAAATCCGCATCGCTTCCTCTGAAAGTGGATGACTCAGAATCACATTTGCACTTCCATTCAACAGATCCACCATCCAGATACCTGTTTCTGGTGTCCTTATTCTGATCACATTTCAGAAGAAAATGAAGGTCTTCAGTCTTATTACAACCTGTACACAAGGGTGATTGTACAACTCTCATCAAATTTAGGAAATAATTTAGTGGAATGTGACCAGATCGCACACGAAATGCAAGCACAAGTAGTTCCCTGGGATGTCTGGCACAATCAAACCAGGGTACCTTGTACACTTGGATATTATAATATTTTCTACAATATATTATGCCCCGTTTACCTATGAAGCAGGATTCCTTGCGGGTGTTTGCCCTACACACTACATATACCTTGTTTCGGTGTACTGCCGTTTCGCCAAATTATTTTTCGCCAAATTTCACTTCCCAAAAAACTTATCGCAATAGTTTCATTTCCCAAACGAATCTTTGGCATATTAACATTTCGCATTTTATTCATTTGGTCAAATCATCATTTGGCAAAATTTTAGTTTGTCAAATTTTATTACGACAAACGTTTATTAAGCAAACGTTTTATATTGGCAAATATTGTATTCCAAAAAAATGTTTGTTCAAAATGACATTTCGCACAAACCAACCACAAAAACCAACTGCTACCAGAAAAGTAGCTTATGTTAGAACTGCGTCTTCCACAGAAACGAACTGCTATCAGAAAAGTAGATGAGGTTAGATTGCGTCCCCCACAGAAAACGGACTGCTACCAGAAAAGTAGGTTAGGTTAGGTTAGAACTGCGCCCCTTCACAGAAACGAACTGTTCCCAGAAAAGTAGGTTATTATGTCATGCGATATTTTGGGAAGAGTACATTTTGCCAAACGATACATTTTACCAAATATTACTTGGCAATACGAAACAATAATTTGCCAAATAAAAATTTATTTACTGTAAATTTGCGATAAGTTTTTTTGCCAAATGATTTTTTGCCAAATGATAATTTGGGTAAAATTTTTTGGGATGTGATACTTTGGGAAAAGTTTTTTGGCCATACATTAGTAATCCCCTTGTTTCATGTAGGTGTCTTTGTGTAGTGTGTATGACAAAACAAGTGCGGGCGATCTGACCTAAAAAATCTGACTCCCCCCTTCCCTACATACCCCCTACATATCTATCATTACACTTAAAAATCATTTATGCCACTAAATTCATAAAAATGTCACTGACTATAATATTATTATACTATTCGAATTTTAGGCACTGTTGAAATGCTGTAGGTACTGTGTTCTCCGGTTCCCTATATTAACTATAAATGCATAACAAAACAACTTAAAAAAAAAACTTGTCTTCTAAATTCATCCTTCTGTTTCTACCATTATTATATTTTCTTCCATAATCATTCCATACTTTTCATAATATCTTTAATTATAACTCACTTCATAAATTTTATATTTCATAATATATTTATTTATCAGTGTGCTACTTTGGCATCACTTTGTCATCAAGGTCAAGATCCACAACACATTTATACATTTCGTGTCCGGCCGGACTTTAACTTCATATTATTTATTTGTTCAGGATATAAGGATATTTTTTTTTTTACTTTCGTGCGCGCACATTCATACTTCATTATTCATTTATAACAACATTTACCCAGGTAGTTCATTTAACACTTCCCTTCTTTTTCAATCATACCATGTGTCCAAGAATCGTCACGAGTGGTAGCTCGACCAAAACATGATCCAATTTCAAGGATTCAGCTACCTGCCCTTATATCCTGGTGGACCTTGAATTTACAACTACTTCCTATCATATACCATCTTGTAAATAAAAACACATTCAAATATCTCAAAAAATCCTCATTCATATAAAAACTTCAACTCACAAGAATTTCATCAACTTTTAAGAGTGGCCTTCTTAACAGCTAAATGAAAATCCTGATTGTTTCCGCTTTTCCCCCTACATATCTATCATTACGCTTTCTTTCAAAATCATACGATATGCTAACCTCACAAAACTCTTCCTTTCCTAACTCAATACATAAATGCTATTCACAACTCAATACCTGTAGTACTTACGTTTCCTCATATATGTCAAATTCAAACCATAAAATCATAACCATTTTGTAACCAAAAAAATGTGTAAATATGCTGTCTCTGTAAAATAAAATTTAAATTTATTAAAAAAAAATTAAATATGTACATTATTTCTTTCGGTAATGTTATTGACTTATGCACTAATAATTTGAAATAGAAGCCAGGTGATCAAGCTAGCAACAATAACAAATTATTTTCGGATCATCCTTTTTATTCGTCTGCAGCTGAATAAAGAGGACAATCATGGCTACCTTTTTAAATGAATCCTAATAAAATAATGCAATATTTATTTTTTAAACTGCTAAGTTCATGTAAAATCTATTTGCGTAGTAATTAAAACATGCATTAAAGAGCGCACAGTACCTCATTTACCTATTGAAATGTGAGACGAAATAACACACCTCGCATTCCGATCCATTCTTGATGACATATATGGAATCATCAAGCTAAGCGCTGGGAATCTAAACAATGACATATTAGTTTCTATCTATTTTAAGACTGTATAAAATAATTTAAGTTTTGTTACTTTGAAAATGATAATATTTGAAAAACTTTGAAATTTGTAGAATCTCGTCAACAAGCGGCATTGATGTTATACTTATGATTATATTTAGTATCAATTAAGCACACGACTAATAATAATAAAAAAAACAACTAATCAAGAAAACCCTGCTAAAGTCTTGTCAATATACCTTTTTAAACGATGGTATAAAAAAAACGCCTGTTCTGGTTGGCTCCCACTCCTTAAAGTTCGTCCGATTGCGTCAACCCGTCCTCGACGCCATCCTCGGCCTGCTGCGAACCGAAACCTCTCCAAAATCTTCTTGCAGCAAACCTCCACAAATCTTTTTATTTGGTTTTCTTCTCCAATTTCTTCATTTTTTTTGTCTTATTAGTTAGTTTTTTTTCCTGTATTACTTATATTCTTCTTTCTTGATTTTATTTAATATTCATCTTTCTTACTTTACTTTATTAAGTTATTTCCTTATTTTTATTATCTCTTCAATTTCTTCATTCTTAATTTTCATTGCTTTAAGTATTCTTCTCTTCTTACTTCATCTCATTTTATTCGCATTTTCTCTTCTTATCTTCTTACTTTCTTAATTTCTTCTTTTTATTAAATTCGTCATAGTCAATGTTATTTTTCTCTTCTTTCTTTTCCTTCAGTAGATTTTTTTCCTCTTCTTAATCTTCTGCCGTTTATTCCGTGTTTTTTTTTTCCTCGCCCGTGGTCACTTTCACTTTCTATGTCAATTTTCAACTTTGTTTGTTTTAGCTGTAGCAGTGTTTGTTTTTTCTTAACTTCCTAAAAATATTTGCTCTATGATAACTTGTTAGTTCAATATTCTTCCGTCTTCTCACTTAAATTTATTTCCTTAATTAATTATAATTAATAGTACCTAGTTAAAGTTCATGTTTTTTTTGTTCATAGTCTGTAAATAAAAGTTCACACCTTTTCACTTCTTCAATATTTAGTCTTTTTTTCAATTCACTTCACTAATTTAATAATTAAGTCCGTTAACTGGTGGCACAGCGCGCCGCCAGCGCCGCACGAGGCAGCGGCACTGGCAGGGTCGCCATGTAATGTGGGGCGATGGGAGACTAGTAAAACTCACGAGTGCTGTGTAAATACTGTCTATATTCTAAAGCCTTAGGTCTAACTTATAGTCTAAGTAGTATACCTATGTTGTTGGGAGAGTGTGTGTGTGAGGCGCAACTCACACTACAGGCCAAAAGCTGGGTACGACCCCGTAAGTAGTTGACCATTATTCATTTTCAAGTCTATGCATTACGATCTTATGGACAACGCCTAAAGACGCACGAGCGACTGATTTTGGCTCTTTTCTTATAAAAGGTGACACAACATTCGGTTTGCGGCAATAATCTAAATTGTCAGGCCTAAGCATGATTAAGTATGTAAGGAAAATAAATTATTAGGTTGTTGCTTTTGCAAAAACTTTATTTTTCCTTTATGTTTTACTTTAACTGTTTTCTTTATAGATTCTAAGTTTTATAGAATCCATGAGCTTTTATTAACTAAATCAAGTTTCTAAATCATATTCTTTAGCAGTCGATCTTGTGAAGACTTACAATGTTACCGTCCGCGACCCGACCGCGACTCACACTTAATATATGAACTTAGTCGCGCGACGCGGTCGCTTGCAACTATCAACTTTTCATATTAATTCATACTTCCATGGAATGGTATCCAATTGCCCAGCTCAGATTTGATTTATTTTAATGTTGGAGAGTATAAAATAACAGACACGTACAGTCGAGTTCATAAACTTGTGAGCAAAAATTTGATCAAAAATATCTGAATACGACTCTATTGTTAACGGCGTAGAAGCGTGTTGCTCGACCTATTGAGAGTCATTGTCTTCCAATGTACTACTGAACCCTCTAGCTCAGCGGTTCTTAACCTTTTAGTCAGGAGGGACCACTTGACAAAATTTCTTTCGTGCCATGGACCACCAACTGTTTGAAGGTAATAATAAAAGTGATATTGTAAATGAATGAACGGTTGCGACCGCTACTTGACTGGCGCGTCGTTTTGCCAATCCGTTGCTGATGGCTTCGCGGTCCACTTCGAGTTCTTCCAGGGACCACCAGTGGTCCGCGGACCACGCACCGGTTAAGAACCACTGCTCTAGCTTCTGTAGAGAGTTTTGTGTCTATTATTTTAGATTACTCTCCAACGTCACAAAATACAATAATAAATACTAACCTAACACAATAAACACTAACCTAGTCAAATAACTCGCCCCTTGCCATTCCCAGCGCAAAGGTGCCCATAACGCTCGCGGCATTACCACGTTGGATAGCTATGGACAGCTATTACCCTCTATCATATATCAAAATAAATTAAATCGGAACCGGACACGTGTTACTAGCGCGACGTTGTTTTGCATCTGTCCGTGCTTCATATGAATTCATACTAAGTGGGTCGCGCGATCCGATCGCGTTTTTCCGTCGCGGTCGTCGGTCGCGGTCCTCAACATCGAGTTGCTACTGGTTGCGAGCTAGTCCACCATGTAGCGGGTCTTTCGCAGCGGGGACCAGAAGGTCCTCTCGTCCTGTTCAGGGATCGGCATCCAGTTGTGACCTGCGCAAAAATTAAGTAGTAAATCTGGGATTACTGGGGAGTACTTAGTTCATGTGCATGTCCATCCATCCCAGTCTATATACGTCCCACTGGTGGGCACAGGCCTCCTCTCAGAATGTGAGGGCTTGGGCCATAGTTCCCACGCAGGCCCAGTGCGGATCGGGAACTTCACACGCACCATTGAATTGCTTGGCAGGTTTGCGCAGGTGGTAAATTTCAAATGTAAATCCGCACATGAATTCCGAAAAACTCAGTGGAGCGAGCCGGGGTTTGAACCCACGACCGTCTATTTGAGAGGCGATAAGTCAAACCACAAGGCCACCATGGCTTTTTTTTATGTAACACAAGCCTAATTTTAGTAGGCGACCCGGTGAGAAAGATTACTAAATTTAAGTACCTCGGTAAAAGTTTTTTTTTTTTAGTAAAGTCGCCTTAAGGGCTACAAACCTTAGGCCCTTGCTGTTGTTTACTTGTTGTTGTGTTGTTGTTTTAGGGTTCCGTAGTCCACAAGGAATCCTTACAGTTTCTCTATGTTTGTCCATCTGTCTGTCTTCTGTGTGTTGGGCTTAGTTCGCACTGACCTGCGTATAAGTAGGACTTTCCGCCGCGAGAGCGGTAGTTGAGGCGTGCGGCCGCGTCCTGCAGGTGGGCCTTACGAGGCACCTTGCTTATTCGTGCCATCGCGTACACTTCCTGGCTCTGGAATAAGTACAGTCTATTGATCGCGTGATGTTTTGTACAGAATTTCATCCAAATCCGTCCAGCCGTTTTAGCGTTAAGGAGGGCAAACATACACGTACACACAAACTTTCGCATTTATAATATTAAGTCTATTGGAACGTAATTTAAAAAAAAAGTAAATGTCATTTATTTTGTGTTGGCAACACTGCGCCCCTTGGCCTCCGACCTCTGACCTAGCCGGTCGTATTAATTTTAACTCCAATTTCCTGTAAATAATATTATTAAAATAAACCACTGAAGACCTCAACAAGATTATTTATTTACAAATAATACATTAAGTAGGATGCCCGCAATCGGCATTCAAAGATTTTTGATAAAAGTCAGCGAGAAAATCGTCAGATTTGACTTTTTTTTAAATGCCAATCGGTCCCATTTCTATCAAGGATTAAAACACTCTTTGAGACCAACTAAAGTTAGAGTACTAGAACACCCACAAATCAAAGAAAACTTTTTCCATGCAGTTCGTAGGGTACTAATTTGCAAATCTTTTATGATTTAAAGAAAATTAAACAGTATGTAGACAACTAAAAACTGAACATTTTAACTAAAATTAGTGTCTTAACCCAGTATTGCTGCCCCACCTCAACTTTCCACCCTGTATCATAATAGTACGTAAATGGAAGTAGTGAGAACACACCGAATAAAGAAGGAAAGAAAAATGGTTTATTTACGGCTCCAATAGTATCACTACCAAAAATTTAATTTAACTTAAGTTAAAAAAAATACAGCTGTAAAATACAACAAAATACATCGTAATTGTGGTGACACCAGTAGTCACCGAAAAAGGGTCTCCACTCAGCATGACAATGTGTTGCTCCACAGTGAGTGAAGCAACGCTGATTTTCTGTGGAGCCCAAAATATGAGCTACACGACAAATCCACTAGTTACACAATAATAATAGGGATGTTAACACCACCAATCAACTGACGCAATTTTTATGAGCTGTCAAAACACAATTCTCCCATAGTTTCAATGGCAATAGCGACTTATGACGTCATTATTCGGGAATCAATTCACTATTATTTGTTTTAAAGCAACAAAAAATCTAATTTTACCGTAAATCGAAAATTAATCTGGTTTTCAGGGCTAAAACAAAGCGTTTTTACTGGAGTTGTGCAATCGAATTATTTTTTAATGACGTCATACGCCCCATTGCCCTGTGTCGGACGGAATTTGGCATACCTCACAGAGCATCATACCCAGCACCTCGTTGTCTCCTGTCTGCTTGAACCTCACGTCCACTGGATCCAGCTTCTTGCCTTCGGGAACACCTGGAAACGGGAGGTCCACTTTATGAAACCTTGGTATAAGGGTTCCGTCACTCGAATTTGGGCCAATCAACTTTTTTACCGACACTAATCTGTCCGCGACATTTTTCAAACAATTGCAGATTTTTGTAAGTAGGTAAACATGTTTTTTCTTTAATTTAATAGATGGTGTACATGAATACATGCCATCATACGTAAGTTCAACCTATTAAACCGTGAAATATCTTGTTGGAACTACGATTTTTTGGTAACGCCAGAGACAATTTTGGTAATGCAGGAGACGCCCATTCGCCCAAAGTGTCGGTAAAATAGTTGATTGGTCAATGTACGGGCTACTTCCGTGTAAGCTAATTCCATGCGGCTTACCTTGCAACGGCACGTACATCAGATACTGCCCGCGGTCCCCGTTCTCCACGAGCAGACTCATCTGGCCCGACTCCCGTATGAGCACGTGCCGGGCGGTCCAGTTGACCGGCGTGCTCACGTGCTCGTCCAAATAATCGTGCAGCAACTTGTAGTCCTAGAAACACCAGCTGTAGTAGGGTAGGGCTTAGCTATCTAGGCGTCCCGGGCGAGGCAAGCCTTTGGGGCCCTTTTAGATACACACAAACAAACATCGCGCCTGTATTCCCAAATGGGGTAGGCAGAGCACACGGCAACGGTAACAATTGACAACACAGCGACATAATAACAGATCGTGCTTGTTTCGTGCGTTAACAAGTTCGGCCTAGGCAACGAACGATCCACTAAGCTCTCACGCTATGCCTACGCATACCCCACAGCAGTCACTTCTGTGTCAGTGACACGTATACGTGTCACAAACGTAATACATTCCGGTGCCAGTGACACGTCTGTGACTTTTTAGTTCTTACTCATATGCCAGTGACACATGTCGTACCTCCTAAAGGCTGGCATAGCGTAAGGACTTAGGAGAACGTTGCCGGAGTCGAATGCTATCCACTAAGCTCTTACGCTAGTCATAGCGTATATCCCACAGCAGTCACAAATACGTGTCACTGGCACAGGTGTTAAACTGAGTTCGTACGGAGTCGGTTCCGCTCGCGGTATAAATTGAGCTTAAGACTTACGCTTTTCCGTGGCAAAGTGAAGTCCACCCGCAGCGTGGGCGTCTGCGGGGCCCAGAAATAGAACACTATCCACGTCTCGTCCAGCACGGTGTAAGGGTTGAATCTCGCGTAACGACTGAACTCTTCACAGGACGTCTTATCCTCCGGCTCGAGATGGGGCCCGGCCGGCGTTTTAACACCCGCGATCATCACGATTTTGAGAATTAAGATCCCCATGTGCAGTGACAGTGTTAGAGCCATTATTAGTTCGCTGGTTTGCAAATAAAGGATCCATTACACCGTTTCACACATCGTTGTAATAGCAACGTGTCAGACAAAATTACATTCTTTGTGTCGAAAAGAATGAGTTTATGCCCAGTAGTACGTTCCGCAACCAACCGCGTCGCGTGTTATTGACACGTTCCTGTTACGGTCATATGATACGGTGTAGTGAATAAGAGTCCTGAAAACGACGTATAGTCAGGGTTCCTTTAAAATTCCGCTTTCTGGAAAGTCAGGGAAAAGTCAGGGAAGCTCAAGGTGGTCAGAGAAAGTCACGTTTCCGTCTATCAGGGAAAACTTGCTAGAAATCCAAAATTCCCTTCTATCTCTTATGATACATTCATAAGATTCATTATGGATTTACTGAGATTTTATTTTCAACGTAGATAAGTATTTATTTGTTTCAGTTCATTGATATGGACCTCCGCAAAGTACCGCCTGATTCAATAAATTATTTAACTGTTACTTGTAATACTGACAGAAGTCTTAGAGAATATTAAATTAGAGAATTAATGACGGACTTCTTTCAAAACTTGCCAATTAAGCTCGTCGCTGCTCTTGTGTCAGTAGCTAAATGAAATGTACTGTTCCCCCGATGAATGATGTTTAAAAACATCTGAAGGAATTCCAAATTTTAGGATGTTTAGTGCCTTCTGTTCTCGAAAAATTGGTAAACATGAGGTGTCTTTGTTTTAAGGTTTGTTTACACTTGTAAGTAGCAAGTACAGGCGAGAAGTGCAGGTGTAAAGTGATTAATAAAAAAAACCGGCCAAGAGCGTGTCGGACACGCCCAAAAGAGGGTTCCGTAGCCATTACAAAAAAATTAAGTAATATTTTTCTAAGGATTTACATTTAGCAGAATTCTTTTACGCATAATCATGTAAGCTATTGATTATGCGTAAAAGAATTCTGCTAAATCTAAAGTTATGCGAAAACAGTTATGGTAAACAGATTATGCGAAATACATAGAATTATGACATAAAAAAAATATGCGTAAACAAGAGGAACCGATACACCAATACATCATTGATATTAAAGTAGTATTTTAATTAATATGCATGTCATTTTATTAACATTTTTAATATATACAATAAAACATTGTCCCAAGAGTACAAAAACAGTACCCTGTTTCCTGATTATAAAAGTAATTGATAA
This sequence comes from Choristoneura rosaceana, assembly GCA_037349165.1. Classification (NCBI taxonomy): domain Eukaryota; kingdom Metazoa; phylum Arthropoda; class Insecta; order Lepidoptera; family Tortricidae; genus Choristoneura; species Choristoneura rosaceana. Next base: position 2,523,004 of record JAZBNJ010000006.1, on the reverse strand, counting down.
CATTGACATTTGTGAACAAATTTATATAGGTATAAACAACAGTTAGGTATGTTGCAAAACCATTCTTTTCATTATAATTTGAAGAAAAAGTTTCCGATTTGTGGAGTGTTACTCACATAAGATGGCCTAAAGCTCTCATGGTTTGCCAAGAACAATGGTTCGAAAGTGGCTTCCTTTGCAATCTCAGGAATCTTAACTCCTGTGTACAGGTGGGAATATCGCACGGGAAACGGCACCATGGCTGCCGCTGAGTAAACTAATACTGCGGGTACTTCTTTAAGGGTGTCCCGGTGCAATAGCGTCGTCTCCCCGGTGTCGCACTCCATGATTATCAGGAAACTTCCTTTAGCCACCATCAGCATTTGGAAACGGACGAGTTGGACGCTCTTACGCCTGATGTGCTCGACTGCAAGAGATGCAATGAGGGTCAGTTGAGTATTATGGTGCTTCAGCGTTAGGTGGCGTTCAAGTAATAACGCAATTTTTGAAGATTTTTGATATGAAATGAAATGAAAATTATTATTTTATTACACACAAGCAATATTACATTTTTAGTAGTATTTAGTAGGTCCACTGACCCCAAACTAGGCTGAGCCTGTATCTTGGGGCCCGATTGAAGAACGTTCGTATGGTACCGCCCCTCTCAATCTCGTATTAAATATTATTGTCAGCAAAACGATACGAACTTCTATTTTAGAATTGCGTAGCAGTCCCCCCTCCCTGATTGACACTTTTTTTCGTGTCGTCTACCATAGATAACGCTAAGCTAATTCCAACATGCGAAAAAATATTCACTAAAATTATTGCAAAATAATTTGATATAAATTTAAAATACAAAAATAACGAAGTTTCGTGTCATGATGCGTGGAAAATTTTTATGATGTAAAATTGAGTTATAGCTAAGTTTTAAAGATGTAAATAAAACCGTTGGCTGACTTAAAACCTCTTTAGTCTGAAATGACATACCTACTTTTTAAAACTAAAGTCATAACTCCCTTGGGGGTATTATACGTAAACCCCGCGGGAACAATTGAGGTCATTGTCCTTTAGTATAAAGCAGTGGTTCTCAACCTACTCTTGAACCAGGGGCCACTTTGATTTCTTTGTTGTTGGTAGGGACCACTACTTACAAAAAAAATAAACGCATGGAATAACATTATTGACGAGCAAGTGCGATAAAAAAGTATATTTACGGGGGAATGCGGCGCGCATGTTCTGCACGCCTATGTACCGGCCCGGTGTGCTCCCCATCGGTATCAGAAGAGTCTGGCGCTCCGTCCGAGATCCTTGTTGGTCTATCATTACGAGCTGGGCTGCGTCCCACACTGGCTCCGTTATCACGAGTTTGCCCATGTCCTTCTTGAACCTTGCGATCTCCTGTGGGACGAACGCACGCGATCATTAGAGTGCGACCACATGCAGTCGCTCGTCGCTTTTGAATTTTGAATATGATTTAGAATTTCCCGCGACTCGAAAAAAGAGCGTTAAGTCGCCACGACGATGCAGTGACAAGATGGCTGCTTGCACGAATGATCTTGGTCTTGGAAGCTGATTTCTTAATCTCATTCAGTAGCAGTCGTGGCAGTGGTGCAAATAAAACAAATATATAGTGTTTTTGCCGAAATTGAAGAGGTTTTTTTTCCAGCGATCAAGCTCAACATTTTTAGCTTTATCGCTTTATCATGTGTTCACGACGATCTATTCAGATTTGACGCTAGAAACGAGTATCGAGCGACTTGCATGTGGCCGCGCCTTTAAGAAGCGTTTCCACCAATAGTGTGCGAGGAATGTGTTTTTATTGACCAATAGAAACGCTTCATTTACACGTCCTCGCACAGCACTTCTGGTGGAAACAGCTGAGCGGAGTGAGGCGAAGTAAATGACGATTTCTATTGGTTAATGAAAAACACACATTTCTGGTGGAAACGCAGCCTAAGGCAACACAACTCCAATAGTAGAAGATCCAAACTTAAAAAGATCTTCACCGGTCTGATAATAAAATGTGTGGCGTTTTCACAAAACACTCGTTAGACGAAGATGTAAATCGAGCGTTTTCGTTACGATACGCGGACGAAATAGCTTACGTAGCAAACCTACACACAAAAGGCGCTGTCCGTGTTTCCATACAAATTGAAATTTCAACGCGAACGCGATCGAGACGTATTTTGTGAACGGGAAAATACACTAAGCATTGCTTACTTTAGGGGTCACCTTTCGAAACCCAAGTAGATCGTACGGCACCTCGTGCGTGTTCCAAGTGAAGTCTTGTACCCAGAGATCAACACTGCGGTCAATATTAAAATCAGGATCTTCTGCCAATTCATCGCACATTTTATGGAATAACACCTGCTTGTCTATAAATCGGTAAGCGTCGGTAACTAAGGTTGTGGCTGCACATACGGTTAGGATAGCTATTCGTCTAGACGACATTGTGACTGATTCACATGGTGCGGCGTCGCCCTTATATTGTGGTCTGCGATTGTTGTACTCTTTTGTTTCGATGTTCTCACGCCAGCGAAGAAACTCGGGTTATATTCGATACGTAGTAATGCCTTCCCACATTGTGTTCCTAGAAGGACCGGTTTGTCACTATACTCCGTGTTTTCTTTGATTTCCGTTAACTCTAGAGAACATTAATTCCGGCGTGACCTTAGACATATTTTATGACGGTGTTTTATCTTTGAAAAACGAAATTCTAGTGTCTATGTCTGCGTTCTGATTGAAATAGTAATAAGTTTGGCTTAGTGTTACTGTTTACGTCGACGACTGTCGTAAAATGTAATGTTTAACGATTGTATTATTTCATATTTAATTGCACATAATTCTCCATACAAGTTTCTAAAAAATAATAATGGACTAATTATAAATTATAATATCTATGTGTGTGTTTATTTCAATGTCCGTAACCCGTAATAAGCTGGGATGATGAACCCGTAACTAAAGATTTTTTTAATTCACACAATTAAGCAAAAGAAGGTTAAAAATTGAGTTTTTGTCTCTCTTATATTTATGTTTGACGTCAATGTCACTAATTAAGTTTGAAAATTTTATGATTTGATCATTTGTGGAGACGTAAGAAAAAACTTGTTTCGCCTTATTAATATTTGAAATTTTAAGAGTTTGTGGTTAGCTTATATCCTTCACGATAAAACGGCATATCTGGAATAATACATAGGCTACTTTCCATCGTGATATTCCCACGGGAATTTTTTAAAATACTTGAATTTCATTTCAACCGCTGTATCTAATGATTTAGGCATGCGAATTAAAAAATAGTTCCTATCAATGACCTATTCGGTAATTGTATTTTTTTTATTTATTTGACATTTAATTTGATTTGAATTGATTTTAATTTTGAACAGAACTAACATAGTTTGTAAGTGTGTAATACTAACAAATGAATGGATCTGTGTTGTCTGATTAATAAATGAATTATTATAATTATTACTAATGAACTGAGCCGTCAGCCGAAGTTAACGGAAATAAAGAACAACACTGTGTATAGCGTGGTGTTTACGTTTGCGTTAAAACTCGCTTTTCTTCCATGAACCTTCTGTCCTGCTAATTATGTCGTAGCAGTAGTATTCACACAGTTTCGGGCCATACAAACTACGGAATGGCGCAGGCAGTTTGAACTACTTTTTCTTGCACCTCGTTGCCATGGTTACGTCCCTTGGACAACTGCTTAAAACCATGAGTTTCTATGTTTTCTGTAGTTAAAACTCATCGAGCGTACATTGTTGTCGTAGTTATGTTATAAGCCCATTATTTTATGGACTACCTCCTAAGCACATAAGTAACATGTATTATATTAAGAAACCATTATTTTAAGAAACTCTGTCACTGTTGTCTCCTGGACAACGGGACAGAGACAAGAAAAAGTTGATCGACTCAGATATAGAATTCAAATCGGTTGCCAATATAATATAAAATAGCTATAAAAAGTAGCCTATGTCACTCTGTGGCCCATAAACTATCTATATATATATTTTTTTTATTTGACTGGAAGACAAACGAGCAAAGTGGGTCTCCTGATGGTAAGAGATCACCACCGCCCATAAAATCAAAAAATATATCAAAAATATATCTATATGTCAAAAATCACCTATTTTTTGTTTATTTATTTATTTAATATGATTATGAAAATAGTGACACATAGCCAATTACAGGATCTCGCAGATAGTCTCAAAATACAAGTATAAGCTTAACTTAAACGAGATGACGCGTGCTATATCACACCCTACTCAAAAAACATAACTCTTCAAATGACTTTTTTTGATCATGAAACTACCGTGAGACTCACTCATATTAAATGATATTGACCGGATTACTCATGTCTTAAATCGAGTTTAGCTCGACATGTTTCGGGTTATTTCGAAACCCTTCATCACTGGAGCACGCGACTCGGCGGCTGCCGCAACACGCGCACTACGCGCCACCGCTCTGATCGCGCGACGGTCCGACGAAACTAACTCAGGCGCACAACTACCCTCATTTTCATCGTCATTTTTATTGTCACTATCAAATGTAGGGTAGCACACAACACTAACAACATCGTTCCGTAAAGGCACGTTTACACCAACCGATGACGCAGCACGAGTATTTAATACTGTTTTCCAACTTGGGGGTACCGACCAACCACAATCCCGGTTAAAATTCGGATGACGACCAATCTCAATGGCTTCACGCACTTTCCGCGGAATGAAAAACTTTTCTCTCGCAAGTACAGACACCTTATCAAATCTGATATAATGCGTCGAATCCGAATCCATAGAATGCTCGGCCACCGCGGATAAAAACAAAGCAAAAGCAAAGCGGAGAAAGCAGGACGACAGGGGATCCGCGGTGGCCGAGCATTCTATGGATTCGGATTCGACGCATTATATCAGATTTGATAAGGTGTCTGTACTTGCGAGAGAAAAGTTTTTCATTCCGCGGAAAGTGCGTGAAGCCATTGAGATTGGTCGTCATCTGAATTTTAACCGGGATTGTGGTTGGTCGGTACCCCCAAGTTGGAAAACAGTATTAAATACTCGTGCTGCGTCATCGGTTGGTGTAAACGTGCCTTTACGGAACGATGTTGTTAGTGTTGTGTGCTACCCTACATTTGATAGTGACAATAAAAATGACGATGAAAATGAGGGTAGTTGTGCGCCTGAGTTAGTTTCGTCGGACAGTCGCGCGATCAGAGCGGTGGCGCGTAGTGCGCGTGTTGCGGCAGCCGCCGAGTCGCGTGCTCCAGTGATGAAGGGTTTCGAAATAACCCGAAACATGTCGAGCTAAACTCGATTTAATACGTGAGTAATCCGGTCAATATAATTTAATATCTTCAAATGACTGTTACTTATACATACTTTCTTGTACCCAAATGGTTGTCTCGAAGAGATCGCTTTTAAGCGATTAGACCGCCTATTGTCTACCCTGAATCTAAGTGTTTATATTATAAGTTTTTTGTACTGCTTTATGGTGTGCAATAAAGAATATTTGTATTGTATTGTATTGTATCACGTCGATCCGTCGCTCCGTACTACGAAGTACAAAATTCGAACTTCGTATCTTACCATCTCGCTATCGCTTATGTTATTTAATACGAGAGCGAGAGGGACGGTACGATACGAACTTCGATTTTCTCAGTAGCCCCTCAATGCGAGTGGCTTGAAATCCAAGAGTTGTCTCGGTTGTCTCCAGGTCAGCCAGCCGGGTGTACATGCAGAACTATTTGGAACTGTTCGAGGCGCTGATGGCGGCAGGCGTGCCGACCGAGCCTCGCCCGAGGAACAAGCGTCACGGCGACGACCTGTACTACTGTGAAAAAGATGGTGAGTTCGAAAGGGATATGGTATCTATTTAACCACAGATATAGATTAAGTAAGATAAGATAATTTATCATTTATTGCTACGCAGACACAAACACACACGGCTAGACTAGAGGTTCCCAAACTTTTTTTACTCACAGACCCCTTTCGAAGTTTTATTGCTTTGCGTTAGTAGGGATGTTGACACCATTAAAAATGATTCGAAGACACGACTCCAGTAAAAAACGCTTTATTTCAGCCCTGAAATTCAGATTAATTTTCGATTAACTGCAAAATTACATGTTTTGTTGCTTTGAAACAAATAAATAGTTGATTGAGTGTGCGGACAAAGTGACGTCATAGTTGCTATTTCCATTCAAACTCTATGGGAGAATTGTGTTTTGACAGCTCATAAAAAGTACGTTAATTGATTGATGGTGTCAACATCCCTGTTAGACCGCCTGCTGCTAGGTACATTACCAAATATATTCCAAAAATATCCAATTTTTGTTCACGCCAACGTGAACTCGACCACTTTGGGAACCTCTGGGCTAGACTAAGATGAAGACCCTCTCCTCAGGCAAAGTGGGCGTCCTCTTCAACCCTGAGGAATGCAGGCGTTCAGTGAACAAATGCTGGGACGCGGCCTGCCAGTGGCCGTTGAGGAGTTGCGAGAGGACGCACCGGCGCGCGCTGCGACTGCTGGTTGACGAGTTGTTGCCGCTGCTGGCGCGGCCTCAGTTGACCACTGACTTGCTGTGGGACAGCCTGGACTGCGGTGAGTGTGTGGAGTTACGAAGCTGAGCGGAGCGAGGGGTTCATGTTGCGGAGTTGCAGATTGTGTCTGTCTATAGGCGCGGTGCTACAGATGTTTGTTTGTTTATACTCTTTATAGTACAGTCAAGTGTAAAGATGTGAACTTATTCCCAAGTTTCAAAAATAAGTACTACTGAGTCTTATTCCGACGCAATAAGGACGTAGTAACATATTTTTGAGTGGTTCGAATAGATACTTATTTTTGCAATTGACTGTACAATTTCAAACTCTGATAAATCCACTCTAACCATTTGGGAGATTATTGAAAAAAGTTATAATAGCGTTAAATATTTTTACGGCATTTTTTTTTATTTAAAGCGATTCTGTTCGGCATATTCAGCATTAAAACCATCCATTCTTTACAAAAAACAAATGCTCATGTGATTTACCTTCATTTGATATAGATATTTCAATCGACTGCAATTGCAAAAACCTGTCAAACCATGCACATTTATAATCCGCCCCTGTCCGAGACTATCCGAAATTTTAATATCGGATTCAGTTACGGATAAGTAGTTTTATTTCGGACATCCGATAGTTTCGGTTACCTATACGGAGCTCCATAACATCCCTGAATTATATTCACCAGGTGGCGTGCTGAGCGTGCTCGCGCTCCGCGGCGTGGCGGAGCTGGTGACGCGGCACGGCGTGGAGTACCCCAGTATCTACGACCGCCTGTACGGGCTGCTCGAGCCGGCGGCGCTCGCCAAAGCCAGCTCCAGGCTGCTACACACAACGGGGACCTTCCTCAGCTCCACGTGAGTCAGCATCGTCTGGTTATAGGTCACTGTTGTCCTAATGAAAAGGTATCATATCGTCTACGTAACAAAATATCCGGCGTGGAGTACCCCAGCATCTACGACCGTCTCTACGGGTTGCTCGAGCCGGCGGCGCTCGCCAAAGCCAGTTCCAGGCTGCTACACACAACCGGGACCTTCCTCAGCTCCACGTGAGTCAGCTTCGTCTGGTTATAGGTCACTGTTGCCCTAATGAAAAGGTATCATATCGTCTACGTAACAAAATTTTCGGCGTGCCAACTGGTGACGCGGCACGGCGTGGAGTACCCTAGCGTCTACGACCGTCTGTACGGGCTGCTCGAGCTGGCGGCGCTCGCCAAAGCAAGCTCCAGGCTGCTGCATACTACCGGGACCTTCCTCAGCTCCACGTGAGTCAGCATCATCTGGTTATAGGTCACTGCTGTCTTAATGAAAAGGTATCAAATCGTCTACGTAGCAAAATATCCGGCGTGGCAACTGGTGACGCGGCACGGCGTGGAGTACCCTAGCGTCTACGATGCGATACATTGAATCCAGCCATCCTCATTTCCTCACATTATTTGAGAAAAGCACTTTACAAACCTCGCCCAAGACAAGGATTGCTGGACTCGTTTCATCCGTCTACCCCAAAGTCCATCAATCCCTTACGTCATGGCCTCTGCAGTAATGTACTATTACTGTTTATATTATTCCAGGCACATCCCGGGGTCTCTGGTGGCGGCGTTCGCGAAGCGCCTCTCCCGTCTGGCGCTGCTGGCGGCACCAGCTGACTGTCTGGCCATGTTGGGCTTGGTGGTGACCCTGGTCGCCGCGCACCCCGAGCTGAGACGGATGCTGCGGGAGAGGGACGGCGCTAACATCAGTGAGTGCAAGTGGCCAGCGCAGCGTAGCTTTCTGACCCTAAATTGGAAATCAAGAGTAGTATATTGTTGAACAAGGGACTAAAACAAGCTATAACGACACGAGTTTGTTTAATAGTTCGAGTGGCATTATGGTTGTTTGGTCTCGCGTTAAGCACTCTACTTTTCAGTTTGAATGCGAGGAAAAAAAATGTTCTGTTCAAAATTACAATATTAATTTTTAAAACGGACGCTTGACTAATGGACAGGCCTTCTCTTTAAAATTCAAATAGAAAAAAATAATTGTTGCTTGGTTTTTTCTTTTCTTTTATTGTTTATGAAGTGACGCTTTAAAAGCTTACATATTTAGCCAACAATTTCAAAGTTGAAAACTAGAAAACTATTTAAAACTAATTAATATAATTGAATAGACTCATATTCGTAATCATTAATTGTTTAACGAAATTTAATCGTGTATTTTTTATATTTTTGCACAATTGTCAATTTATTTCCACGCCCTAAAAATCCGCCATTCACAAACACTGTGTTGGGTGTTTAGGGGTTTCCAAAGTAAATTTAAAAGAAATACTTGAATCCCTAGCGAATAAAAAGGATCTTTAGTCCCGATATGCAGACCGAAGTAATATTTTAAAGGTTTTGCGCCAAGTACATGATAACGGTTTGGAAATTTACCCGGTATCCGAGCCGATATGAAGGGTTCCGCAGTCGAAATTGAAATGGTTTTTTTGCAGTACCCAAAGACCCGTACATAATGGAAGAGACGTGTGCCACCGCATCGCAGGCCATCAAGTCTTCGCTGTGGGAAATTTCGGCTCTAAGGTAAGTGTATCTAAATCAATCTAATAAGCTAAATCCTTCGATAGTCTTTAATTGTCAAGTTCGAGTGTCACATATGTATAAACAAAATCATGATTCAAAAAAATGTAACATAACATGTAAAAACCCAAGTCATTGCATAATATTATTAACTAACTTAATACCTATCATTATTTTATAAGGCAAACACGTCGTCAAGAGATGTCGCTGGCATGGACCCTAGAACGCAGGCCGCATTACCTCTTTGTATAGCAATCCTTATTCCCTTTTTTTTAATGCTTATTATTAAATAAAGAACTGATTTAAAAAATGCTAAAGGCTTGTATCAAAAGAGATTCTGCAACAGTGCGCGATTTTACCCGACTGATCCAAGGAGCGTTATGTTTGTCAGGTCAATTAGCATTTTAGTGTAGCTTGTTGCCATGGTAACATCTCAGTTTACTATTAAAAGTATGATTTTTGGGGTTTAAATCCACTGTAAGTAGAAGTTGTGACTTGTGCTATGCTGTAGGATTTAGAATGCTGATTAGTAACTTTAATTTGATGCCTATATTGTTAGAATACAATTGTTTACACCCCATGAATAGCCCATGTCACTTCGATAGTTAGGAAGAATCTAACCCTTTTCCAGGCCCCGCGAGTTTATGTACGCTACCACAAAATGCTTCCACAGTTTTACATAGTTAACCTTTTGATAGATAGATAGATAGATAGATAGATAATTTATTCAATAATTTGTATTACAAAATAACAATAAATACAATGTTTTACGTAATTCTATGTAACACGTTGTCCTGCACTAGAGTTACTAGAAAACTGTATCGCAGGCTTAAAGCGCTAGCATAAAATAAAATTTAAAATTATTTAAGTATCTAAGCTAATAGATATTATGAAATTATACAGACATTAAGTAAAGTGAAAATAATAAAAAGGTAAAAATTACAATAGTAGAAAGAGATATTCATTTAAAAACGAATAATATTTTTGACAACATCAATTTAGAAAGGTCGTGTTTTTGTGCACATTTATGTGATCGCTATATGCACTATGCCTGGTAAAGGGTTTAGCCGCCCAGCCATTTAGATTGCAGCTTGGTCCTCACCAAAGGAATAGAACATACATGGGTTAATCCACTTTTTAGTGTTGTTATTGTCCATACAAATAACTAACAGATTGTGTTCGCAGACGCCATTTTGCGCCGGAAGTGAGCACGGCGGCGTCGCGGATGCTGGCCGAAGACCGCGCCTCCGCAACCCCCGCGACCCCGACGCCCGGTCAGACGGTGAGTTCAAACACTGTTTCAGTGCTATTTGGATTATATCCATATTAATATTATAAATGCGAAAGTGTGTTTGTATGTTTGTCCCTCTTTCACGCCGTAACGGAGCGACCGATCGGCGTGATTTTTGGCATAGAGATAGTTTATGGGCCCGAGGGTGACATAGGCTACTTTTTATTACGGAAAAATGCACAGTTCCCGAGGGAACAGCGCGCGATAACCGAATACCGCGCGGGCGGAGCCGCGGGCAAAAGCTAGTTTACATATAATTCCGATTTCGTAGCTAGCTATCAAACCAGAGGGCGTATTGTATATACCAGGCGCCATTGTATTGTATAATAGTCCAGCGGTGGTGTAGGAGAATGGCACGCAGCACGGAATGCTGAGGACCTGGGTTTGATTACCAGCGCTGGTCTATTTTTCTAATTTTTCTGTGCATCCATGTTTCGGCTTGTGTTTTCGTGTGAATTATATACTTTCACGGGATGACCGTAAAAGAAACAAAAATTTGGAGTTGAAATAAAAAAAAATACGAAAAGACTCTAAATAGTAATCTTAACATAATTGTAAGTTCCTGTGCCCAAATGGTTGGCTGGAAGAGATCGCTTTTAAGCGATAATACCGCCTATTGTTTATACCTGCCATGTATTTTGCGATCATTATGTAAAATTTTGTACTGATTTGTGCTGTGATAAAGAATATTCTTATTGTATTGTAACTTAAGAACGTCTCCCCAGGACTTCGACAGGGACCTCAAGATGTGGTTCAAGAACATAGAGATGAATTTCGTGCGCCCATCAGCGTTCGAGAACGCAGCGCCTTCGGAGCGAGTCGCCGGGCTGTGGGAGATGGACGTTTGAGCTCTGTATCCAATGTACTTTATGTTTATGTGTAATAAATAAGTTAATTCATACGACTGTCTCATACTTTTTTCTGCTTGCAAACTTACATAACCTACATTGGAAAAGGCTAAACAGTGCCGGATTTAGAGGATGGCAACTGCCCGGGGCCTTCACAAGAGACATCGGAAAGAAATTTTTCTTTCAAATTCCGACGAGTAAACAACCGAGTTGAGTTTCGTAGTAGCCCTGCTGGTCATCGGTCACTCGTTGGCGGTCGTCCTAAGGTGGGTCCACACTTGTGACAATTTGCCGAACATTATCCCGTGACTGTATCAGAAACACGTGTCAGTACCGTTAAAGGTGGGTCCACACTTGTGACTTGACGACGGACCGGACCACGTGGCATTGCAACAGAACATGTTACGCTAAATGTGGACGCTCGAGATTGTGCTGACACGGTTACAAACCGTGTACGATGAAATGTCCACAAGTGTAGACGCATGGTGTCGAACCAGACTGCGTGGCATGACATCGGTACAAGAGTCGGTCGGTGGTTGTCATTTACCGACTACCTAGCAGCTCAGCGGGCGGGGGACGTACCACCGGACAGGTCTCGACGTGATCCATTCCTACCTCGTGCCTGTGTCTGTGTCATCTGGCGTACTTGTAGTGTTCGGAATGGATTGTGCCGTACTGCAGCTTGTAACAAATTGTTCGCGTAACAAAATACGTCCACATTAACGGTACTGACACGTGTTTCTGATACTGTCACGGGATAATGTTCGGCAAATTGTCACAAGTGTGGACCCACCTTAATGTGGACGTATTTTGTTACGCGAACAATTTGTTACAAGCTGCAGTACGGCACAATCCATTCCGAACACTGATGGAACTGTCTGTGTACAGAACCAAACGGCAAGACATATGGAGTTACGATCTACTAACCGCGGGCCTAGTGTGGATGCTGGTCTGTGTACTGTCACGCATCAAAGTCACGTGTTACGAGCCGATCCGCCGAAAGTCGGTCTTTTTCAAAGCATGTTCGCTATTTTCCCCGACCTGTGACGTGACCACGACACGTCCACACTTGCATTTATGACACGCGTACAAGTACGCCAGATGACACAGACACAGGCACGAGGTAGGAATGGATCACGTCGAGACCTGTCCGGCGGTACGTCCCCCGCCCGCTGAGCTGCTAGGTAGTCGGTAAATGACAACCACCGACCGACTCTTGTACCGATGTCATGCCACGCAGTCTGGTTCGACACCATGCGTCTACACTTGTGGACATTTCATCGTACACGGTTTGTAACCGTGTCAGCACAATCTCGAGCGTCCACATTTAGCGTAACATGTTCTGTTGCAATGCCACGTGGTCCGGTTCGTCGTCAAGTCACAAGTGTGGACCCACCTCTACGCTACGCTTGCTAATCAGAGGTCTCCAGACGAGAACTTTTCGGCTGCAACGGCAATTTGTTCTCAGTGCTAGCAATAGCGATGTTGACACCACCACTCAACTGACGTACTTTTTATGAGCTGTCAAAACAATTCTCCCATAGTTTCAATGGCAATAACCACTTATGACGTCATAACTCGCTATTTGTTCGCCTACTCAACTATTTATTTGTATTAAAGCAACAAAATCTAATTTTACAGTAGGCAGATTTCTATAAGACTGGCAGTTTCAAGAACACGCGGAAATACCTTGGATATCCTCTATATTGCCTTGAGAATGAAGTTAATTGAACATTGTACGCCATAGTTTGTGAATGGGAGCTTCGACGAGTTTTAGAGTAAATAAAAAATTAATCTGGTTTTCAGGGCTAAAATAAAGCGTTTTTTCTCTGGAGTCGTGCCTTCGAATTATTTTTTAATGGCGTCAACATCCCTATTTATTAGCAGAGTAATTTTGCTGCCCGGAATATAGGACCTAATAATGAAAGTCTTGTGTGTGTACAAAATAATAATTTCCGGGTCGCATACCGCATCCTACCTACGTAAAAACTTCAGGTACTATTATTATTCAATTGAAAAACGAACTAGGTTTTAAAATTTTATTTGGAATTTCCAAGTTTACAAATCCAATGTTATCCTCGAAGCAGCACCAAGCTCCCTGTGCGTCGTGTACCTGTGTAAAAAAAACAAAGTTTAAAAGCTTCCTTTACATAATGTTAGAGGCGCGCGGGTGAACAAGAGGGAGATATAAATCCTTGCCCAGGGTGGAACCTTCGTGCTAATAAAGTCATGTTGACATCTTATGAGATGTCTAGGAAATCCATAGGAAATTATAGTGAAATTGATTTTTAAAAGATTCCACCCTGGGTCCCTGATTCAATTTTGTTCCACTGTAAGTCTCCGTATATCGTTGCCCAAATGATCTAATACAGATCGATTCACAAGAGGTGGCGTGAACGGATTGAACGAAAGTAATGTCACTTAGTTTTTGTAACAACATGACAGATGCATGACATTTTCACATTTATGTGAAGTATATTTAAGGCTTTGAAGGGTGTATTCAAATAAGTCACACATACTTTCAGTGCCCTATTTCACGAAGCTACAAGTTACAACTTACAAGCTTCTTTGATTTGACAGTATGCATTGAAAAAAGACTACCGTTTGTAAATTGTAACTTGTAGTTTCGTGAAATGGGCTACAGTACAGGTCGTTCACCCACCATTACCTCTCTATTTCGTTTTCTAGATTTTCTTTTATCGCAGAACGGCAAAGCCTACTAACTAGACACTGGCAAAATTGTCCTCCAATTACTAGATACTTTCATTCACTCATTCAATCCATCCGCGCAGCTCTTGCGCGACCCGTACGCTAGCCCTTTCTATACCCCCAAGCACAAGCAAACAAAAATGGCTGGAATGTAGTGGGTCTATATAACCGCGCCGGCCAGCAAGCCGGCGCGGCAGTTTTGACCACGCTGCTCTGTGTCTGGATAGAGGGCGTGCGCCACTGCCGCCGCATGCCCCAAGGAACACTGAGTGACCATGCCAGACACATGCGCAAGACCGGAGGTCTCTAACCGCATTCAGATTTGTCGTTTTGTGATGCTCTATGTCTCTCTCTCTCACGACACAACAAGCCGTCACAACACATTGCATTGCATCAGATAAAAGAGAAATAGATGAAATGCTGTCACGTGCAGTTTCTTCCGCAATCGGTATCGCAAATTTTTCATCTCTTCCTTTTTTAGTAAGTCTGGCTTAAAAAAAAATACGGTACTCGCCAATTTGGATTTTTCTACACGGTACAGGTCTTCCTGTGTTGTCATTGTCAAATCAATGACCCACAGAAGGACCTTATCACAGCCACAGTGACAGCATTGCTCGACTTTGAGACTTGCTTGACGTTAACCGTGAGAAAGTTCCACAATGGGACAGGAAACTAATGATTTGCTAAGAAACAAACAAACCTTTTTGTCTTGTCACTTCTTCAACTCTGGTTCATCTGATACCTGTAATAAAAAAAAAATGAAATTATGTAGTTAAGTTTCTTTCAACATAATGGCGTTAAATGTTGTAGTTATGATCAGACGCGTGTTGGGTCAACATGGTTGTTTGGGTTCGCTCTGTTGAGGGAGACCTGAAGGTCAAGGTCATCATGTCAAAAATATCAATCTCATTTCTACAGGGGTCCAGAATAACGTAGGAACATCAGGTGATACATACACTGGAGTATTAAGAGTAAACTATTTTTCAGGCAGATCTTAGACATGAAAGGTATTTAGCCAAAATTATTTAATTTAAACTACATATAGTTTAAGAGGTCAGACAAGGTCTTACCTATAATAGCTCAGTTCGCAACCGCATACGCCCTTCAAGCTTGAATCCACTTCAGTATCTGATAAAAAAAAATACAAGTATTAGAAACATGTTTTGAAGAAAAAAGATTTTTATGTTCATGTTAAAAAAAATCAGACGTGGGTTGTGTCAACATGGTTGTTTGGGTTCGCTCTGTTGAGGGAGACCTGAAGGTCAAGGTCATCATTTTAAAATTGTATTTTCAAACATAACATGTGGCAGTTCTATATGTATCTTAACTTAGCAGTGGAGAGGTAACTGAAATTTTCCCATAGGAAAATTGGGATAAAAAGGGGCTTTCATGTTAATCCAATGAGCTATATAATATTCATGTCAAATATCATCCTTGCAACAGTTTTAGCCTGAAAGAGTAACAAACCAACCACACAAACTTGCATTTAGATACCTATATTAGTAAAATTGACTTACCTTATAAATAAAAAGTTTTTCTGTCCATCACACAGCACTCCTGACATCTGTGAACAAAGAAAATATTTCTGTCAAACCGATTAAGTAAATACATTATTGAATTTAAATAGGTAAAACGATCAGACGCGTGTTGTGTCAACATGGTTGTTTGGGTTCGCTCTGTTGAGGGAGACCTGAAGGTCAAGGTCATCATGTCAATAATAACTGGCTTATTTTCACTTCTTAAAACAAACGTGTCATCAACGCTTATCACAAACTGTGATGAGAACGCGCATTTACCCGAGATAAGTGAAATATTACACAGTGTTTCTTGTTATCTTCGATAGACGATTCAGGTTATTGATAGAAAAATTAAAATTTAGCTTCATTTCAAACTCCTGTTGCGGCTTTGCAGTCTACCAGTTTTAATGCGCACACAAACACCTTTGCATTTGAAATATACTCGACGGCAAAAAATTTGGCCCACCTTTCATACAAAATCACCGATTCTGCGTATATTTGAGGGCCCGATTTTTTGTTGCTCAGTATATTAGTACGACTATCTTACCTGCTAGATAACATGCAGCGCCAGGCTCTCCCTCCATTACAGCGAAGCTCCTATACCTGCGTAGAGGATAAAAATTGTATAAAAACAATAAAATAAGCGCAATATCTGATTTAAATAAAGAATGATCAGACGCGTGTTGTGTCAACATGGTTGTTTGGGTTCGCTCTGTTGAGGGAGACCTGAAGGTCAAGGTCATCATGTCATATTTAATTTATCTTCGGCTTTATTCAAATCACTTGTGATGGAAGTTGATATTACTTTGATTTTATTATATAGTGTGTTGTTTTTAATTATTAACAAACTTACCCAATTCCTCTTGCCATAGCCATCACGGAACCTTGCCACTTGCCACCCTGTGAAAACATATTTGTAAAAAAAAACTCCAACGCAGATACGTCCTAATATTATTACTCGAACATCAGTTGAGATAGTTATGCTAACAGCACTATATGTCAGATGTCCCTATCAAAAATCATCATGTAAAAAAACAGGCCAAGTGAGGGAACAAGTGAGGGAACCCGCGCACTGAGTATACTGAGCCATTGATATATTTCTTTATAAAACTTAAGCAATTATTAGTTGACACATAACTGGACGTCGTTTTGCAATAGTGAATCAACCCATTGCCTTTTTGCAATACAATGTCGACTGTTAAAATTATTTTCTAAGGGTTGACATTGTATTGCAGAATTAATCAGGGTTGACACACTATTGCATAAGTAATTCTCACATAAATGAAGTAAAGAAATTTTTTTACTATAATTTAACCCATACAAGTAAAAAATATACAGAAATTCCCCGAAGTCTCGTGATTCAAAATACCATAAAAATATTTTTTATCAAATTAAAATATTGTCCCCACTGGTATTGTATTAGTAATCAAATCACTAACCTTAATGTGGGTTGAATTAGCGTACACGATTTAACTCCATGAATGGTGCCGCCCGAATTCAACGCAAACGAAGTCGCGAGCAAAACTAGCACAAAATGAGTCTCCATAAAACCTTACTAACCTTGGTTTCATACATAAAATATCTTGATCCTTCTTGCCTCCAACAACAGGGGTACCTATGACAAAAACATTTGACAGTCAATAAGCAATCGTCATTGTCATTATTTTGCAATAATTTTAACAAATAATCAGTAGGGATAGTATATTAACAGCATCATAATCAGATGTCCCTATCAAAAATCATCATAAAAAAAAAGATTATTAAAAAAGTAGGTAATAATGGGGAATGGATGAAAATTTTAGAAACGCTTGAAACTTTTTTACCAGACTGCCTGAATTAGGGTTATGTTTTATCAATAGTAATCTTTTTAATTAACAAAAAAAATATCAGATTTTTAAGTACTTAGAATCAATTAATTTAAAAAAAATGAAAGTTTTCTTTACCGCCAAATTACGACAATCCGGTTGGTTACAGGTCGTTCCAGTCAAGAAAAAAAAACATTAAAAAGTATTTGTCTTTGATTCTATCGTTTTGACAGGAGACACTCTTTACCAGCTCTGATAAGACAGACCCTGTATTTCATCTTCACACCCATAGGCTCATGTCAATTTCTATGGGCGTGTACGTCTACTGGCGAAAGGAGAAGCCTTTGTCCAGCAGCGGGACATATTACAGTCTACATAAAAAAAATCTTTACCTTTTGAATTAGCAAAAGCTCCATACAAACAGTTGCCATCAGTACCTATAAAGAAAAAAAATATATTTAAAAATATATCTAAGACAGAAAAATCTTTACGAGTTGTGTTTCACGTCAGATAGGAGCGAAAGACAAAGCAAGTATGTACATCACAACTGTCAGCTGAACTATGAAGTCATCATTTTAATAAAACTACAGAACTCTGAAAGAATTTATCTATTTTTAATTTAATTTGTTCTTATACTTTTTTTTCTAGAAACAGTACCATTTTTTTTTTATTTGTGTGTTATGGGTTCATTATCGGCTCGCATACTTATTGAAAGTCCGAATGTAATTTTTGTCATAACTCTTTTTGCTCTGAATCCAATAACTTTTCAGAATTGTTATAAATCAAACCTAACTTATAGGATGACTAATTTCAGAAAAAAAAGGTTTCAGTGGAAAAAAATTATGACAAACAATGATTCGGACCAAAATTACGTTAGGACTAGTGAACAGTATGCGAACTTTGGAACTCCCTTGTGAGGTATTCCATTGGCTGTCATGACTAGATGACTGGGGCGGTGAAGAGGTTAATAAAGAATACTTACAATTTAACTGAGGCACGAGAACCGTCCGCCATTGAGGTATTACAACCCTGCAAGAAAAAAAAACGTCAAAACAGCCGACAATACCGAGCGTCAGGATAAAGGTTCTATCTCGAGTCAGATAGGAGCGAAAGACAAAGCAAGTGTGTGCATCACAACTGTCAGCTGAACTATGAAGTCATCATTATTATTAAACCTTTATTTATCCATG
Organism: Choristoneura rosaceana; assembly: GCA_037349165.1. Taxonomy (NCBI): domain Eukaryota; kingdom Metazoa; phylum Arthropoda; class Insecta; order Lepidoptera; family Tortricidae; genus Choristoneura; species Choristoneura rosaceana. Next base: position 2,504,581 of record JAZBNJ010000006.1, on the reverse strand, counting down.
TACAGTCAGCAGCATTAATATCTGTCACAGTGGAGCATGCAAAAATATCTGACATGTCCTACCAGCCTTAGAAATAGAGTTGTATCAGATATTTATGGCATTTATGCATGCTTGTGTCAGATATTGGTGCTGTGGCAGATATCAACGCGGGCACAGTACGTACAATCACTAGCACCAATATCTGTACAACAATATCACTACAACAAAGCATGCTTGCATTAATATCTGATACTATTTCTAGTGAGAATATGGCAGATATTTTTGCATGCTCTGCTGTGGCAGATATTTGCAGGAGACTACAACAATCATTTCTACAACTTACCATCGCCGTCATATTTCGATCCGCCTGTACCTGCCACAGAAAAAAAACCCCTTCAAACACATGACAACTGCAACTTAAAACTAAACAAGATTTAACTCGCAGTTCAGATAGCATAAATGCATTTGTGCATCAGCCCTCACGTTCAGTGGCCCTAAGCTACGGAATTTAAAAAAAAATTACCAAAATACAAGTTACTGAAAAGGTCCCTATTCTCTGTAACACTTCCCGTGAGGCAACCGGAGTTTCAGCTGCACTGCGCTGTCATCATAACAACTATGCATTTGGGTAAGCGAACTAGAAATCAGCCATGCCGATAGACTAACATCCCCTTGTAATGGAACATTGAGCATTCGCTGTTTCAATTTGTCAAACTAAACATTAGTTTTACATTCGGTTTAACCGAATTTCGGCAGCTTGAGCCAAACTTCTGCATTCGGCCGAAATTCATAAATGCCGAATATTCAGCATTAAAAAAAAAAACAACTTGTACTATTTAGACTGGAATCAATAGAAAACATGTCTGACATTTCAGTAAAATATGCTACGAAAATGAAATAGACTATCTCGATAAAAATTCCTAAGTCAAAATTAAACAAAAAGTTTTCGGTTCACGAATTTCACAAACTAAACATTAACCCCCTTATTCATAAAACTTAACAAGCCTATGTTAACTAACAAATGCTTTGTCCCTTTCTAACAAATACAAATGTCGAAATGACAGATAAGGACAAACTAATTTTAGCGGCATTTTAACTAAAATAGGTTTGATTGATTCTCGTTTATGAATAAGGGGGGTAAGTATTTTTAATCATTAAAACATACTTTCAACAACAAAAGTTAACAATCTCTTCTTTATCCAGGTATTTACTTGTATTTCATTTAGTAGAGGCAGAAGGCAGATTATTGAAACCAAGTTCGGGCTAAATTATTATTTCACCTCTACTAAACCACAAAACATCCAAGTGTAGACTAAAACCATTGTTATAGAAATTCTAGGGCACGCTCAAGTAAATGCTGGTCAAAAATAGTATTATTCACAATGATGTCAGACAGAAGCAAACAATTTTTTTAGGATTTGTCAGGTCTAGCAATGCAGCAAGTAATAAGATTTTTCTGATCCAGATAGTAATGTTAACCTAAACAAATAGGTACTGGAAACTCACCAAAAACAATTCAGGTCTCCAGACGTTTTGGCCAAATCCCTCCCAGTTCATACTGAAACAAGATTCTTTCATGAAACGGTTCACTTTAAAATGTGTTGTACATACAATAATAAAAAAAAAATCAGATAGAGCTAATATACATGCAAATCATAAAAATCAATGGTTAGCATTTTTCATCATGTAATTTCAGTCAGTTTTGTTGTGTGTTTGTAAATAAAAAAAATTGACTATTTTATAAAAAGCTGCGCAACAAAAAAAACTAAAATTTAAGCTTTTCAAAAGATCTACAAAACCGATCAACATCAAAATCTTTCCAATTTACACACCCAGAAAAAGCACCTCTCACTCGAAGCAGAGAGGACTCCATATGGACTCTGACATACAACAATCATCTACATAGAAGTACTCTCTCCGAAGTCCAAACCAATATGAAGTTGAGCAATGTAAGTTAAACTGAGACTGTAGAGTCCAATCCTCTTCTAGTGGCAGGTGTCAGACCAACTTCAATAAAAGGGATACATTTGAGTGAGCGCCATACATTTCCATCTCACTTTAACATATAATAACCGAGTCCCTCGCCCCAATATGTAGAGCGGCATGTTTCCTAACAGAATTTCAACTTACTCTTCTTATATTTTCCTTGAACGAAGATCCTTGGGACATCAACACCCTCCTTGAAGTTGACTGTTCTGCGCTGGACATAGCTGTTCTCAAGGATCTCAAACCCGGCGCTTGTGAAAAGGTTTGCGAGCTCCTCCTCGGTGAAGTAGTAACTCCTGAAAGTGAAATTAGCTTTAAAATATGAGTTTGACTTGATAATCTTATATTTTACTAGCTGTTGCCCGCGACTCTGTCCGCGTAGTAGTATGAAAAATAGATGTTGGCCGATTCTCAGACCTACTCAATATTACCCCCTTACTGCTAAAAGCGACTAACTGCATCAATAAAAACCTTAAACCTTAAAGTCAAACCTTTAAATGCGTTTTTCTCTAAACTATCATTGATGCAGTTAGTCGCTTTTAGCAGTAAGGGGGCGATATGCTCACAAAATTTCATGAGAATCGGTCAAGCCGTTTCGGAGGAGTACGGGAATGAACATTGTGACACGAGAATTTTATATAGAAGATAATTGAGCCAATTATCTTTACATCTTTCAAAAAAAAACTGAATTGTCTGAACACAAAATGAAACTAAAGTGAACATGCCCCATCTCCTATAAAGCATTTCTATTAAACTAACAAGAAATAAGTAGACAAAAGAAAGGACCCTGTCTAGTGGTGGCCCTAGCGACATAACCTTAAAAAAGAAATTTAACCGATCAAAACTCCAGTTACCTCGTGCCATCCTGCCGCATGTAGAAGTTATCAGCAATTTTGTGCCCCGGCTTAAACCTCAATTGTGCCATGTCATATCGGCCGTAGTCTCTGAACAGCAGGGTCCCGCCCGGTCGCAGCGCGCGCCACGCGGTCCTCGCGACCCGCTCCCAACTGGCCGGCTGAACCGCCGACAACACGAAAATCAAGCTCGCAATATCCACAGACCCCTCCGGAACATTCTCGAACAGTTCTTCAGTCGTCAGATCCGCGCAAAACGCAGACATTTTACTCGGATCGTACAGCTTATTGCTTTTGACGAAATCGACCGCGCGCGGTGAAAAATCACACGCGTAAAAATAAAAGTTGTCGAAACCCTCCTCGACTAATGGAAAAAGCATGTTGCCGACTCCGCAACCGAGCTCTAGAAACACTATCTTTTGCTCCGGATTGAAATTTATCAGCTCCTGGAACTCACGTGTAGTCCAATGGCGGTCGCGGAAGAATTTAGTCTCATTACGTTTGTAGAATATATCCCAGTGGCGTTTTGCTTCGCGTTCTAGCTTCTGCGCCTTAGCTTCGGGGATTAAACGTGAGTTTTGTGCTTCAAGACGCTGTTTCTCTTCATCGGTCAGCTCTTTCAAACGATGAACAAACACGTCGGTTTCATCCTTTTCCATCTTACGATTTGGATAATATATTCGCGTGGAAACTCTTCAAATCGAACGCAGGGCCGTTGTTCTTTAAAATTTCGCGTAAATTTTTAACGGACATGAAGAAATAATAGAAACTTACTGATAAAACTTGTATTGAAAACTGCTGCTAGCTCGTGCTCGTTGAACCACCACAGCAAAAGAAATGAATGATTGAACGAACGTCACGACCTTATTCGTCAGAGGTTTGTCTTCTGACACTGACAGTGACAGGACGTAATGGTCCGTCCGTAACGTAACGTTATATAGTTTAAACTTCACATGTACAAATGCAACGCACTATTTGTTTAAACTATCTTTAATTAAAATCTACAACTTTTTATAAACGCAAACAGTAAAAATATAGATGATTAAAAATATAGATGATTAATGCTTTTAATTTATTTTATTTTACACAAAGTAAAATTCTCGACGAAAAATAAATATACAATTCGGACTTTGAAACCCCACTATTCGTAATTGACGGACTGATTGGTCGGCAGCGAACAATGACAGATTTCTCAACCAATGACCGACGACAAGTGACACAGACGCTTCTATGTATTGGTTGATTTTGGAGTAAATTCTCAGTTATTAAAAAAAAAAAAAATAATAACTGGTGTAATTTTTTTTTAAACTTTCATTTGCAAGTAAAGGCATCAGCATCCTTTCATTAAATTCTCTCTCTGTTGAAAAAAACAGAAAAGTCTGTGAAGGCACAAAGTAAGCTTTTGAGGTTGCTATTATATTTTGAATAGGCACTTCTCTAAAAGAGAATGATAAAGCGATTATAAGTAGGTAATGAGTATTTGCTATAATTATTTGCCACGTTTTAAGTTAAATAATTGTCCAAAACTCTTGAAATCAACATCCTTTTATTTTATTATTACAATTAATATCATCTGCCGCAGCGGAGCGTGCAAAGCAAAAAAGGTCTCACGTGACCCCTGCCCCTACCAAGCCGCCCTTACAAGCGACCGGTCCTAGAAAAGAAATTGAGTTGCGTCAGATAATTTATAGGTACACACTTTGTCGTGTTTGTGTCTGATCTTCATGCCGTGCACTGTACTAATGCAGGGTCTAGTTAACGCGAACGCGAAGTCACGCGGCTGATTAGACCTTGAGCCAATTAATTAAGAGACCCATTTGACTCTGGAGTCGAGTACTTAATTGGCCTAGTACTAGAATGTAGCTACAGGAGTTTTTTTTCTAAAACTAGATAACCTAACCAACAAAAAATTGGAAAACTCCCGACTTTAGCAGTTCAAAGTTTAATATCTCAAAAACGGCTGAACCGATTTTGATGAAACATGTCTAAGAACCATCGCTGGAAAACCTGATTTCATATAAAAACCGCATTAAAATCGGTCCACCCGTTTAAGAGCTACGGTGCCACAGACGGACACACTTAGCGGACAAAATTATAATACCCCTCTTTTAGCGTCGGGGTTTTCATCTGAAATAACCGGCCAAGTGTGAGTCGGAGTCAAGCATCGAGGATTCCGTACAAATCGTACGGTTTTCTACAGTAAATGATTTATTTATTGAGTAAATCCTCAAATTTTAAAGGTAGTAATGAAAGATAGAGAAATAATAAGTACCTAAATAGTTAAATGAATAAATTCACTGGAAATTCGGGACACTCTTAATGTAAATGCCGTATTGTCTAACACGCTGGTGGGTTACAAAATTCGAAAATCTAAGTTCGTATCTACCGTCTCCCTCACTCCCGTATTAACTAACATAAGCGTAAGCGGGACGGCGACACGAATTTCGTAGTAGACCCATAAAATAGCACGATACTTTCGTTGTTTCCTAAAATAATAAAGTCAAAAACAACTGCAACCCTCAGTTATTGTGAAAAAAAAGGAAACAAAGCATACACTACCTGGAAACGTTTACCTGAGTACTTATTGTCCACCGGCGGCCGGGGAAGTGTGAAATGTTTTGAACCCAGGCCAGGTGTAAGCATCTAGCCGGTACTAATGGCCACTTGCAGGAAACACATAAATCTCGAGTTAGCGTTAAGCTTAGTTTAGTAGTGTCAAAATGTATGGAACTGTCAAGCTTAAGCCAGGCTTAACAACTAAATCTAGATTTATTTTTACCTGCAAGTGGGTGTAAGAATTTTACAAGTAAATTATTGAAGCGTTCTTAGCGAAAAAAAATATACCTCGTTGAGTTTCTCGCCGGATTCTTCTCAACAGAGGTTTTTTCCGAACCGGTGGTAGATTTTTTGACGTTCATAAGTGCTTGTCATAGCCTAAATTGAATAAAGAGATTTAGACTTTGACTTTGCAGATCTCATTCGCGCGCGAGTGATCAAAGTAATTGTTTGAGTTCAATTTTTAAAGTATTCTTTAAAAAATCATAAAACGCGATTGCCTTAAAAAAATAAGTCGTGGTCGGGAAACTGTTAAATGACGTGATGGACAGACAGACTGGCAATAAAGTGATTCTATAAAGGGTTCAGTTTTTTTTCTTATTGAGACACGGAACCCTAAAGGGTCGTTCTACCATTTCGTCCGGATTTGGTGTCCGGACCCGATTCAAGTGTAAAAAAATATACTTTTCAAAAATGGCTAATGTGTAATGATTTCTTCACAAATGACGCAAAAGGAGTATTTGATATAATTTGGCCAAGCCTTAAAATCTTTAAACTATTGTACAAAAACTTATCAAAATTTCATTTCTCTCCTGTGTAAAATAGTGCTCCATTGGATTGATGATTAAAAAAAACTTTCTTTTTGCAGGAAAACCTGTTGAGTTTTTGTTGTTTATGAGTAAAACACATATTAAATAATATGTTAGTGCATCCTTATATTAACTAGAGTTAAATTATTATGGAGAGAACGCAGTTTTTCGTTTTGTCAAATGAATACCCTCATTTCCATCCGCGAGAATTGAAATTCATTTCAAATCTAAACTCGCCTTATTCACGAAGAACCATGATCCCCGCTTGTCTTCCCCACCTCAGTCTGCCGAAACAACTCAATGAGGAAGGTCTAGCACACGTGGTTTGGAAAATATTTGTGTTCTCTCCGTTCGAAATCGATTTTGTCACAGGTCTGTACTCATTACTATCCGGGTTGTATTTCGAAACTCTCTTATGCAAATAATTTCTCTGGCACGATATTTATTTCCATTTGGATGGACTTTAATTCAGTTTGCTTGATGACCTTGAAGGACAAAGAATAGTGAAATAACTTGGATTTAAGTGTTGATAATTCATTTCTCTCCTATTCATTTCTATCCGTTCCTTCCAATATTTTTGTGGAAGGAAATGAATGGATTTGGAAGGAAATGACTTGATTTATCCCGCTATTACAAGTGTTGTGCCGCAATTCTGGGTGACCTTAGCCTCTGGACAAATACGAATACTAATGGTTTAACATGATATTTAAAGCCAAACAGCAAAGTATCATAACAATCAGTCCAATATTTACCGAAAAACTGACGGTTTTCAATGTACCTACTTATCCACTTTGGAGGAGCCTATGTTTTTGGAAGATCTAATTTAATAGATTTTTTTCTTGTGTAATTAAGCAAATAACTATTTTAAGATATTTCTAAGTATCAGTCTTATCTGTGGTTTCATTATATGTGCAGAGGTTAAGGTCACCTTTTATATTTTATGGTGCCTATTGGTGTGGGGTTTTTTTTTTATTTTTTTCATCGTATCTTCTAGGTATTTACATTGGTAAGAATGGTGAAGACAAAGAAAAAATTAACTGAAGAGGAAAAATTAGCAAAGGATAGGTTACGAAAAAAGTTGAAATATGCTGAAATAAAGAAAAATCTGAAACTTTATCGTATTACCCAAGAGAAAGAGAAACACCGTTATTTATTAAAAAAAGAAAGAATGAATGTTGTTAGTGTTCATGAAACGAGTGAAAAGGCCACCAGAGAAAAAAGACGCCAGAGGAGAAAAAAATCTCAAACTTATATCTTAAAAAACTTAAAGTACAATAAAACTGACCCGAATTCTTATAGAAATCTCACCACCGGACAGTGAAAAGGAGCAAATTCGAGAGGCCTGTGTTATTCACGATGATCCTTTAACTGACACAACAAATTTACCACTTGTGCCTAAGGCTAAATAAACCAGGGGATAAACAAAGCACAAGCAAGAAAAACAATACAACAGGAAACGTAAATAAAGCAATCAGGCGAATAAGATAAAATATAATCATCTAAAGGAATTGAAAGAATTCACAACAAAAGTTAATACTTTGCAAAGAGAAAATGAAAAGCTGCTTAGGATTAAATATAGACAAAATATACAGAAACCAAAAGAAGACACGTCAGAGAAATATTTTTTAATTTGTAAAAGACATTAAAGAAGACAAAACACAAGAAGTAAAAAGAAAATTGTTATTCTCCGAAACAATTGCTAGAGGATTTTGCGAAAAATATAAGAAAACTGACAAAAAAAAGACAAGTGAAGTCTTGCAGAAAGCGTTATATCGAGCAAGGATAAGCTCTCAAAATACCGTATCGTCTCTAAACTGTCCTTTTCTTTGAGGGAAAAACGAGCTGAGCATGATCAAGGTACAAAAGTGGCTCTTATGAAACTGCAGGTTCAAAAGTTCTTTGAAGAGGATGGAAATAGCCAGATTGCTGCCGGGAAAAAGGAGTGCATTAAACGGAATGGAATAAGAAAACAGAACAGGTACCTTAAGGATCACTGGAAGAATTTGCATGTAATGTATTGTAAATGGATAGAGAATATCGGTTATTCAACCTTTTAATGAACTATAACAATTTCCTTGCTCCCCCGCGACCTTATGATAGCCAAGCTTATGCAAAATTTGCGTGTTCATGCAGTTCCTCCATCTCCACAATGTAAGAGCACACACAAATCACACAAACCCATCCATCACCACCACCACACAACACTGACGTCTAACAAATAACAACACAACGTCTAACAACTAGTAGCATGTTGTACGGTTGTGTTGCCCTGAAGATGAGCTCTGGTTGAGTTCGAGACGCGTCATAAGCTTGGCTATCATAAGGTCGCAGGGGAGCAAGGAAATTCTTTTTGTTCATTGATATGGACCTCCGCAAAGTAACGCCTGATTCAATAAATTATTCAACCTTTTGTAAATAATACACCATTTTCGGTTGTTCAACCGAGTAACAAAGGAGACATATGCCAGTGTAAACTTCATACCAACGCCAACCTCTTAGCTGATGCACTACATAAAGGACAAATAATCAATGAAACATCAGTAATTAATATTTTGTCAAGACTATGCTGTTACGTCAAGAACTCAGCCTGTCTACAAAGATCCTGCGATCGTTGTAAAAGGAATGTATTTATTGAGCTACAAGGAATTTTATCATAAAGGCTGTCACAGACTACGCAGATGCGGTAATATTTTATCTGCAGATAAAAACGTAATGATCTGAAGCTATCACACACTACGCAGATGTGATAGTATACGAGACGCATACATTCAGTCCAAATCCTTCAAACTGAGTAGACGTGTTTTTTGGTGCGGATTCTTTATACAGGATGTTTTCGTGTTTATCTCTTTTATATTTACTAGACAGCTCGTCAGATGACGATTCTGACTATGTATCGCATCGCATCGCATCGCATCGCATAGCATAGGATCGTATCGCATCGCATCATATCGCACCGCATCGCATCGCATCGCATTGTATCGCATCGCATCGCATCGTATCGCACCGCATCGCATAGCATTGGATCACATCGCATCGTATCGCATCGCATCACATCGTATCGTATCGTATCGTATCGCATCGCATCGTATCGCACCGCATCGCATCGTATCGTATAGCATCGTATCGCATCGCACCGCATCGCATCGGATCGCATCGTATCGCATCGCATCGCATCGCATCGTATCGCATCGCATCGCATCGCATCGCATCGCATCGTATCGCATCGCATCGCAATGTATCGCATCGCATCGCATCGTATCGCATCGCATCGCATCGCAACAATGTGAGAAATATTTCATCCATCCATCCATCTATCGCATTGCATCGCATCGCATCGCCTCGCATCGCATCGCATCGCATCGCACCGCATCGCATCGCACCGCATCGCATCGCATCGCATCGCATGGCATCGCATAGCATAGGATCGTATCGCATCGCACCGCACCGCATCGCATCGCATTGTATCGCATCGCATCGCATCGTATCGCATCGTATCGCATCGCATCGCATCGCATCGCATCGTATCGCACCGCATCGCACGTATCGTATAGCATCGTATCGCATCGCACCGCATCGCATCGCATTGTATCGCATCGCATCGCATCGTATCGCATCTCACGGCAGAATTAGCGAGCAAGATGGTGGTAGCAATCCGGGCGGACCGTGCACAAGGCACACATTTTTTGATATATCGATTTTTTTTACCCAAGCCTATTTTATCACATCAACCTGTATCTATCTGCAGATAAAATCTGTACCATATTTGTAGCGGCAGATGTTATACGCAGATCAACAGATGATAATCTGTGACATCTGTCGATATATGTCGGTGCCCGCAGATGCTTGACGATAAAATATAAGTTATCTGCGCAGTGTGTTTTGGCTCATTGAATTGTATAGGGAGCGATATGGACAGATATCTGCGCAGATGCAGATATCTTACCGCATCTGCGTAGTCTGTGACGGCCTTAAAAAAATTATCAGTTACTACGAATAGATATTAGAAAAGTAGAGCTACATGGGAAGAGATGGAAAACAGATTAAACAAGAAGACAGTCCTCGAAATTTAATTTGTGAAAGTTGAGAAACTAAAGATCTATGCTATGCATTACAATTAAATTTGTGTTCTACTTCTTGCCAAATAATAAGACTGAAGATTGAGTCTGAAATAAAGTATTGATTTCTGTTGTGATTATAAAAATCTAAATTAAAAAGTTAATTAAAGAAATATACGAAACTGTGTAATTTTTGTTTTATGCTAGAGCTGCCATACATTGCCACTTATCTAATTCATTTCTATCCTTTTACGATTCATTTCCATACAGTCTAATTTCTTCGCTTTTCGTCCATATTTCATTCCCATCCGTTTAAGTTTCATTTCCGTCCAGTCGAATTTCATTTCCATCTACGCTGTCATTACATTCCATCTCATTTCTTTTTAAATAACATTAATATATGGGTGCCTTTCACTAAATAATATAAAGACTAAGTATGCACACACGCAATATCAATATAAACACAAAAGCTCAAGAAAAAAAAAATTCTCTAAAAAAAGCCAAATCCGGACGAAATGGTAGAACGACCCTAAAACTAAAGCTTTCTTGGTAGGTATACATAATTACTTACAAGAGATATCCATACTAATATTATAAATGCGAAAGTGTGTTTGTATGTTTGTGTGTTTGTATGTTGGTCCATCTTTCACGCCGTAACGGAGCGACGGATCGACGTGAATTTTGGCAGAGAGATATGTAGTTTATGGGCCCCAGAGTGACATAGGCTACTTTTTATCCCGGAAAAATGCACAGTTCCCGAGAGAAAAGGGCGCGATAACCGAATACCACGCGGGTGGAGCCGCGGGCAAAAGCTTTAAACTTTAAAACACAAATCACTGACACGTTTCGAACTCAACCAGAGCTCATTTTCAGAGCAACACAACCGTTCACCATGCCACATGTAAAGTAACGCGCTTGATTCAATAAATCATAGCAATTTTGTTGTGATTATACAATAAATCTTTTTTTTACCTGAAGAAGTTGTTAGCGACCATTTAAATCCGAACTCAATTGTTTTCATTTAACCTTGGTTTCGTAATTAAACGTCCAATTCATAATACGTATACAATTTATACAAGCAATGTTATGTCAGATTTTAAGTACAAATGAAGCGGCCTTGTCGGTTCAAATGGGTGCTTCCTCTCTTGAAGCACTTAATAACAGGAGACGGCAACGCTGTATCCTTCTGTCAACGTCACGGGAACAACTGCCCATCATGTCATTATGTCGTTTTAGGGTAGCGAAAAAGACAGCGTTCACAAATCGCTATACTCGGTTTAATCTAAGGTTTGAATTAACAGTCAAATTGTAACACACGTTTCTCGGTATTTCGAATACAAATATGGACTAAAAATACCTACTTGTACATTATTAGCGGTTATTATTATGTTTTATTAAAGTTAACACAATTTTAAATAGTTTCGTTGTTTCATTTAAAATCTTGTGCAAATTTTGCCGTTAAGTTTTGAAATGTTACTTATTTATTATATACCGTATGTGGCCTGTAATACGAGCAAAAATTTAAACAGATCGTCCTCGTCAATCTGAACAATATTAGTTCAGCGACTTTTAAAAATACTTAATGGAATGTTTAAATTTTCGTTTTTCCATACAAATTAAATACTTACTGCAATCAATGGGGTACATCCTAGACTACAACTGACGTCGCCTGTCACGCTGTAAACATCAATAATTTCGCTTTACATTGCATCTTGTTGATGGACGTTCTACGCTGCGCTTGAAGACAGACAACTATAATAGCCTGAAAAAACAGGTTTTTTTTTGGAAATACTAATTCGATATAATATAAGGCATTTTTTTGTTTACGACGTTTAAAAGCAAATTTTATGAAACTATATTTTCGTTTCGAGTTCACTCAAACAAAGAAAAAAAATGTATGTAGGTACTTACTTACCCCCAAAATAGGTGATTTATCAGCAAATAGGTAAATCAGTAAATTTACTGTCAAAATATATTTTTGAATACTTTACCGTTCTAACTTCACCTACCGTACCGTATACATCATTGTTCTGGAACTTCTGGAAGGGATTTAGACCTAAGGCCAGCTCTCGTCGTAAGTGCTCTGTGCTTCCACTCGTCGGGTTATTATCCATTTTATTGTACAGTCAAGGAATCTGAATCGCGTACCAGTAGGACTACTCCGAAACACGAAATTCGTATCGTACCGTCCCCCTTACTCTCGTATTAAATGACATAAGCGGAAGCGGGACGGTACGATACGAACTTCGATTTTCGAATTTCGTGGTAGCCTTGCTGGGAACCTTTGTACTAATGTCACTAACATTCCATACACTTGCCAAAGAAACAGCGAAATAGTGATGGGTTATACTTGCTAAGTCGCGTAACAGGGCTTAAAAGTACGTCCACCTTCTCATACCAGGTGCAGAAACCAGGTATCAAAATCAAAATACATACTTTCAAAGTATTTTCTGTCCAACGCAACGAGTCGAATACTTGCCTCCTTGCAAGTTTAAATTTAACCTTGTTATTATACAGATAAGATTCAAAATATTCCAATCAAGACGTAAAATACTTTGAAAGTATTTTATTTCACATATAAGCACAATCTGAAACTTTCGAGAAAAATACATTACATTCGACTCGTTCGACGTAGTACTTAGTACGAGTACTTTGAAGGGACAGTAGTATACTTTAATGGAAAAATACTTTCAAGTCTTGCAAGTATATCGAGTCGGTACCTGGTTGGTATACTTGCAAATAAGTACCTGGTATCAAAACCTGGTAACGTAAATACATCTCTACAGTGAAATTTAAAAGGATCCACTCTGGTAGGTGAGTCAGTTTCCTTGACCGCAGGTAGGTAGCTATGGTCGAAAAATGAATCATGATCCAGGATGGAACCTTTTAATAATCAATTTCACTATGATTTCCTTGACAAAAGTATGGATATCAACATGACATTAATAGCACAAAGATTTATTAGCAAGAAGATTGGATGGTAAACGAGCAAGTGGGGCTTCTTGTGGGTAGAGAGAGTTCACCACCGCCCATAGACATCTGTAACACCAGGGGGATTGCAGATGCGTTGCCAACCTAGAGGCATAAGATGGGATACCTCAAGCGCCAGTAATTTCACCGGCTGTCTTACTCTCCACGCCGAACCACAACACAACACACTGCAAGCAAATAAGCGAGCAAGATGGTGGTAGCAATCCGGGCGGACCTTGCACAATGTGCTACCACCTATAAGATTCCACCCTGTTATGATTAAATTTGTTCGACTGTACCATCGGTCAAATGACTGATTATTTACAAAGGTATGTGCCTTTTTACGGCGATTCATTCGAAGATAATGTATGTAGGGTGACGGTACCAATCATGGACATGTTATGCATATACCTACCCAGTTATGGACAACGACTTTATGCCCTTTAGAATGCCATTCATGAACGGTTACCATCCATTTATTTACATTAGCTAGTTATTAGTTAAAAAAACCAGGGCATAAAAATTTCATTTTTATACTTACATGCTTTTTTGTGACTGTACTTTTTATTGACTGTACTTGCATTGTCACCCAAACTACATTTGCATACCAAATTTCAAGACTTCCGTCCTGCGGAGACGATCATGGCTGGACTACCAGGATATCACCACTAGATTATTGTATTGTCTCGCAATTTACATAAGTATTCCGAATTTCAAGACAGTGTGACTACTGTAAATTGATCAAATGTAACTTGCAAGATTTGATTACAGACAGACAGACAGACAACGGGACAGGTGAAACTAAATAAAAGCTTGTAAAAAAGTAGGGTCCGTTCCTTAAGATTTGAGTGAGCGGAAAAATTCCATAATAAATTTATAGTAGGTACTGAATAATAATCATCATCATCATGTCAGCCGAAAGACGTCCACTGCTGGACATAGGCCTCCCCCAAGGCTCTCCACTCAGACCGGTCTTGTGCTTTTCGCATCCACCGCGATCTTAACCAAGTCAAAATCCATACTAATATTATAAATGCGAAAGTGTGTTTGTTCGTCTTTCACGCCGTAAAGTAGCGACGGATCGACGTGATTTTTGGCATAGAGATGCTTAGTTTATGAGCCCAAGAGTGACATAGGCTACTTTTTATCACAGAAAATGCACAGTTCCCGAGGGAACAGCGTTATAACCGAATACCACGCGGGCGGAGCCGCGAGCAAAAGCTAGTACTGAATAATAATATTATCTCAATAATATTATTAAACATAAATACTTAAATAACTATTATTTCTCATCTATGTATATACAATCAATGACGATTACTGTTTTTGTTCTTTGGAATTACTGTAAACTAGATACTGCTGTATACACCTATGTAGCCATTAAGTAAATGAAGTCAATCAAGTATTAATTATTTAATCTGTGTCAGGCACGTTGTTGACACCAGCTGTCGGCCATTTGCAATCCGCTGCGCCTTGTTATGGCAACAATGACAAAATGACAATGTGTGTTTACCTTTCGCGGAGATTAGGGTCACAGCATGCAACTATACTACTACCATGAGTTACTCGATAGCGACGGCGTAAATCATTTGTAGAGGCGCCTTAGTGTAAGACTGGTTTTAGTGTCACGCGTACCGTCAGTACGGATCGCTCCGCACAGGCTGATCTAAGTATATGAGCTTCCTATCCGCGCGGATGGTCGTCCGTACGGACCCCTCCGTATTACTCTAAAACGCTCCCAGGAAGCTCATATTATAGATCAGCCTGTGCGGAGCGATCCGTACTGACGGTACGCGTGACACTAAAACCAGTCTAACCCCCTTATTCATAAACAACAATCAAACCTATTTTAGTTAAAATGCCGCTAAAATTCATTTGTCCTTATCTGTCACTTCGACATTTGTATTTGTTAGAAAGGGACAAAGCATTTGTTAGTTAACATAGGCTTGTTAAGTTTTATGAATAAGGGGGTAAGTTTTCGGTTACAAAATACGGCTCGATCGCGTTCACGTTAAAATCTTAATTTGTACGGAATTACGAACAGCGCCTCTAGCGGAACCCGTGAGCGGAACGTTTGCGATGTTCGAGTTTCCATACGCGATCGAGACGTATTTTGTAACCGAAATTTACACTATTCTCAATTCAAATAATTTACGCCGTCGCTATCGAGTACGGTCACTGTAAACTCATGGTAGTTGTACTGGCAGCGATTTACTAGCTTCAGATGTACATGCATCAAAAGTGGGTGGGATACTCATTCCCTAGACAAATTTGATGTTTTGACTTGTATCCATATTAATATTATAAATGCGAAAGTGTGTTTGTATGTTTGTCTGTCTTTCACGTCGATACGAGGCGACCACGGAACAGTTTTTTCTGTTCTGTGGGTGCGACGGATCGACGTGATTTTGTTTGCATAGAGATAGTTTATGGGTCGGAGAGTGACATGGAATACTTTTTAACCCGGAAAAATGCACAGTTCCATTTATGCATCGAGTTTTATCACTTGATTGATTGTGATAGCGAGTGTCAGAAACGTTATCATGCAAAAAACCTCAGGTTTAGTAGAGCTACCCTTAATATCTCGTCCACCTATTTTACTCAGGCTCCGAGTCACTCAGGTTCCGTTTTCCGTTCCGATTCCATTTCTGGTTCCGATAAACTAAATTGGAAACATCTGGTTCCGATAAAACCACATCCGTTATAACCCTGGTCTCCACGATACAGAAGGGCTACTACGAAATTCGAAAAATCGAAGTTCGTATCGCACTATCCCTCTCTCTCTCATAATATTAGCGTCTACGAGACTGTATGTACGATACGAACTTCGATTTTGGAATTTCGTAGTGCCTCTCAGGCCCAGTACCCTTAGTATAAGTTTTCGGTTACAAAATACGTCTCGATCGCGTTCGCGTTAAAATCTCAATTTGTATGGAAACACGAACATCATCGTAAACGTTCCGCTAGAGGCGCTGTTCGTGTTTCCATATAAATTGAGACTTTAACGCGAACGCGATCGAGACGTATTTTGAACCGAAAACTTACACTAAGGCACAGAATATATAATAGTACACTAAGGGTACAGAATCTAGTGCGAAGTCCGCCGATGAATCTTTATTGTAACATTGTTATATTTCAGATAAATTCTTTCATTCTATTCTTATTCTATAGCAGACTCGTCGGACGCGCGTCTGCTCCGCGGTTCATTTTATTGTCACTGCTTCCTGCGGCCCGCTGGACGCTCCTGGCCGGAACCCGGTCTAAAAGTAGCTCGGTTCAATTACTGTGGCAATAAAAACTCACTTGTGAAATACAGTGACTGGTATATCGAGCTATTCCTTGAAAGGGATTATTCTAGAACTTATTTACCATAATGTTTTAGACTATCGCTTTGATTACTAGACTGGCCAAGGAAAGCTGTCCACGCATTTTTGACGTTTTTCATCTCTCCTGTTCGGAAAGTTTAATTTTCATGGGTAGATAGCCGGGTGGAAAATTGCGTTTTCTCCTCTAGGGTGGAAAGTATTTTTTTTTTAATTTTTCGGCGCACGATGCAAGTCGTGACCAACTTGATTTTTTTTTAATAGTCGCCGTGGCAAGTGGCCAGTCGAAAAGGTACCGTTGGAGGTTGGATAGGTATAAGTAAATTCAATTTATTAATATTCTCGTTTTTTGTAGTATTTTAGTTTCCTCACGGTCGAAATAAAAAGTAGTCGAACTCACTTCGTTCGAGCGCCAGAAATATCTCGGGTGAAATGGGTCACTTTCCACCCTTGGTTATCAATCTACTATTGAGACTGTCTGTATAATTGTCATTCTAGCCCGGCTTAGATAATTTTGATACTTCTTCTATAAGAAATAAATAAATTATTTTTTGTTTAATTCGACCTCTTACCATTCTCAAAATATTAAAAAAAAACAGATTTGCAACGTTATTAATATTAAATTATTAACTAACGTAATACCTATTTATTATTATTTTACAAGGCAAACGCAAATGTTAGAAGATTGTTAGAATTAAAATGTTAAAAGATATATTCAATTCAATGCCAATCGGGTCAAAATAGTCCAAAAATTGATGCGTCTGGATTGTAATTGGCACTGACAAAGGTCATAAAATTTACCAAGGGACTCCAAAAGTACATCATCAACTTTCACACATAACTACATGAATTTTGATGCAGCTAAAAGTCCCGAGTTTAATTTAATATCTGGAAAATTTAATTAATACTTATCTAAAAGTATCAACATCGTTTAATCAGTGTACAGCAAGTTGTCAGCCTCATTTTTTTTAATTTGCGGCGATTTTTTGTGGACAGCTTTCGCTGGCCAGCTGGGCTAGCACGAAACTCGAAGTTCGTATCGTACCGTCTCTCTCGCTCTCGTATTAAATAGTATAAGTGTCAGAGGGACCGCACGACACGAACTTCGAGTTTTGTAGTAGCCCAGCTAAGTAATTTTATGAGTCGTCTCAAGTGATCATTAATGATCATAAACAATCATTTGTGCCGAAATATCGAGCTCTAGAATCGTATTTGCAATGTTCTTGGACCAGTCAACTAGGGGTCAAATTTCAGTAGTTTTTGAGTTATTCGAGTTTCAAGTTATTTTCGAAAAAACACTGCCTTCCGATCTAAAAGTGGCAATTATAAAAAGGTACATGTATTACGAGTTGAACAGCCATTTTTTTTCTAGTAGCCAGTGTGCTAAATATTCCTCCAACAAAAAAGTATTCCAAAAATGTAAAGGCTTTAGAAATAAAAGGTTAATAAATCACAAATAATTAAAAAAAAAGTTTTTTAAATCAACATCGATTATTAAAAAAAAATATGACACTTCGACTTCGCATAGGTAGTTAAAGTACATGTATACAAATTATTTAAATTACGAAAGTAAATTTCTCAATTGATAACCTTTCTAAAAAGGTAACACCACAACATCTTTTACCAAATTATTGATAAAAATAATGATAATAACAGAGCAGGTAGCGAGTGAGCTGAAAGCGTAGGTAGGTAAGTACAAAAAAAATTGACTGTCCTAAGGCATGTAAGTACCTACTTTTTTTACAATTGCCACTTTTAGGTAGGTGTTTTTTCAAAAAAACTTAATAAGTCGAATAACTAGACAACTACTGTACTGAATTTCGACCTCTTCAGGTTGACTGGACCAAAAACGATTTAATACTTACTCGAAATTGTACGTCAAAGCAGAAAAATTACCATTTGAAATATGTGCATCAACATGGAAAATTGTACATCCTGAATATCGTCGAAAACTAAGTATCCACAAATTAAGTTTTGACAGAATTCACTTTGGATTATATACATTTTGGTTTTCAAAATGGTCAATTCATGTGGCCCATTTTCCATTTGCACCGAATGACTGTCCATCCTAAAAACATTGTTTATAAGCTCTAGACTAGAATAATCACTCAAGGAATAGGTAGGTAGAATTACCAGTCGCTCTGTATAGGTAGTGCCGCGAGAGTTGAAGTTGATGATTACACGCATTGCTACGTGAATAACTAATAGTATAAAAGAATGAATGAATGAGTGAATGTTAAAATCCCACTTTCAGAGAGATGAGATGAGATGTTCGTATGTGTATGTTGAGGTCACAACCCTAGTGGCACTATAGGTATACTAGCTGTTGTCCAGGGGACGTACGTAACCATGGCAACGAGGTACAAGAAAGTTTATCGACCCCTGAATACATGTATTTGAATAAGAAGTATTTGTATTAATAAAACCATTTTTAGACATTGTATGTAAGGTATAAAGAATTACATACGTTTATTACCTATTATTATCGTTTTATCAATGAAACTGGTAGCCCCTGATTTAATTTGGGTAGGTATAAATAGAATGTAAACTTCATTCGCTCGTACCTATCTGTATTATTGTTCAACAGTAATTGATATATTTTACGTCATTCAATAATTACAAATTCGCTTAAGCTCATCTTAATTGATTATTTCATTAAAAATCGCTTTGCATTATCAGTAAGTTATGCGTGTTATGCTTACATACCGCCATCTAGTGTCTGCACGGTCGCAATAGTTCCAACCGCGGCGCATAGGTGGCGCTATGCGTCGCAAGACGCTCGCAACAAAGAACATGCAATCTAACGGGTCACAAAGAAAATGAATCACGAAATAAAACAATGTGGAAATGTGGCAGTAAATATATTCAGAAAATATCAACCGTAATCGCCTCGATTTTTATAATAATAAAAAAGAGTAGACAAGTATGAATCATTATAAAGTATAATCTATTGTCGATGGAAACCACCGAGGTTCCCTATTATAATAGTCAATTATTGCTTTATACAATATCGTATCGAGTATAACATTCGATATCAGAGTCATTACAATAGATAACTATCTTAAAACTAAGGGATAAGCCAGCTGTTCATTCGTTCTCGTATTCACGTTCACGTTAAACTTAATTTAGATTTATATTAATTACATATCACAATGAGACGTCCCATAGTCACTTGCAGTCACACATAAAGGCACGAGATCCTGTACAGGGGCCGCGGCGCCATCTTGACGTAACTTAACCTCTAACCTAACTACCTAACCAATCATTCGCAATGCAACAGACAGCGGCGCCGCGGCAGCCTGTAAAACATGCCTAAAAGTTACCTAAAAGCGCTGGCACGCTAAGTCATTCGTGTTGGAAGTCCTACAGTAATAAATGGCCCGAAGCTGTCTGGAATACAATGAGGGCTCGGCGAGGTCGACCGCCGGGCCTGTGGAATGCAGCGCGGCGCAGCGGTGTCGCCACCCCGCCCCGCCGCCGAGCGACTTCTCTAAAACCCATTCGACCCGCTCCCCGTCGAATGCATCTTAAAGACTAACTTAAATATACCCGAGATCGCTGATCTACGCGCCCACAGAACCCTTCGCCTCCTCGAATTTCTCCGACAGTTCGGCCATTAGCTCTTTGTAGATGAGGGGATCGATGTTCTTGCCGAGTTGGTAGAGGACGAACCAGTCGCCGATCTGCAGCTTGCTGGAGACGGATTCTACCTGTTCCTGGAGCGCGAGGCGGCTGCGGGCGCGGAGCAGGTACAGGCGCACGCGCGGGCCCGCCACCACCACGGCGCGGTACACCAGCGAGATGCCGCTCAGGATCGACAGAATGATAAACCAGAACCACAGGAACACGTAGATTTTCTCGTTGACTATATTTAGCGGCAGCACGCACAGCCCGTCGAACTTCTGCACAGTTCCAGAAGGACCGTACTTGTGGAACGTACATTTAGTCATCTTTGGGAACACCCGAGCCATAGGGTCTTCGCGCTCCTCGGGCTCCATCTCTGTGAAGCGGACCACGTCGCGGCCGTAGGTCGTGAACTCCCCGTCCAAGAAGAAGTCCATGAAGTAGATCTGCCCCACGACGTTTATAAAGTTCAACACTTCACAGATGAAGAAGCGGAACGCGTAAAAGTTTTGCGTGTTCAGGTTGGCGTAGAAGTAGTCCACTAGTAGTTTCTTGCGGTCGCACTTGCTCTCCTCCTCCACGATCGGGCAGTTGAGGTCCAGCACGAGCATCTTGATGCGGCCGCCTTCCCAGGTCTTCCAGAGATAGCGCGGGACGTAGAACAGGATAGCTTGGAAAAACAACACGAAACACACCCACTGGTAATACTTGTGGTATTTTACTTCGTCCTTTCCGTCGACGTGCGTGGCGACGCCGGCGTACGCCATGTCCTGTCCGACGCGGCCGGTGAGTCGGTTCGGGATCGTAAACGTAGAATAAATCCAGCAATACGTGTCCATTACAGCGAGCGGTATCTCGTCGACGATGCAGTCGATCGGGTCACCGATGTATTGCCGCGACGTGACGAGCAGCGAGAACGCGATCAGGATGATCACGGTGGCTTTGTAGTGCAGCCGGAACACATTGTTGTCGATGCACACTGAGTCGAGCTTGAGAAGGCCCTTGACCGAGCCGAATACGTCGAACATGGCGGATGGGCCGCGGGCTCGCGGCGCGGAGTACGCGAGTCGAGAACGGAGCGCGCGGTTCGGTCGCGCGTCGAATGCGGAATGGCGAAGGCGACTGCGGCGGTAAGGGAGTGTGCGCGCGGGGGGCGGGGCACGCCGCTGCTCGGGGCGCCGGGGGAGGGGGACGCAGTGCTGCCATTTTAGCGCTTTCGCTGCCAATCTAGCGATTTTTACCCGACTGCCCGAAGGAGGGTTATTTGAGGCTATTGTTGCTGGGGGTGATATTGTATCTGAGCAGTCTGATGGCGTCTTTATGACGCCATGTTCTTCTCGGCCAATTGACGTTGTGTTCGCCAGAAGACTGTCTTCAGAGAACACACATGAACATGGTGAGCATGGCGTCGTAAGGACGCCATCAGATGTCTCAAATACAGTATCCCTTAACTGCAATAGCCCCGGGTCACCTTAACGTTTACTTAAAGATCATGTTTGTAATTTCTGTTAATATCACTTGCTAAGATTATTCAAGTGATGGCATACGCAAGATTGGAAACTTAAAATTATGAATACTCGTAGAAACAATTAACAAAAAAAAACAGAAAAAGCAATTTAGGTATTCAAAGGAGTCCCCTTTTAGTTTAGGCAAGGTTCCGAAGATGCTGGCATCTCTAGATAACTTTTTTTTTGTGAAAGTCTACTACACTTTTTACAAGCTTTTACTTAGTTTCACCTGTCCCGTTGTCTGTCTGTCTGTAGTCAAATCTTTCAAGTCAAATTTGGTCAACTTCCAGTAGTCAGATTTGACTTGAAATTTGGAATACTTATTTAAATCGTGTTATAATACAATAATCTAGTAGTGACGTCCTGGTAGTCCAGCCAGGATCGTCTCCACAGGACGGAACTTTTCAACGGTTAATAGCATCGACTTGAAATTTGGTATGCAAATGTAATGACAATGTAAGTGCAGTCAACAAAAACAACAGTCAGAAAAAAAACTTGTACTAAAAATGAAATGTTTGTGGTTAGGTAGAATATTATTATTTCTATTAAAGTGTAAAATCGCTAGAGCAAAAAAAAAATGTCAAAGAAATATTAACAATGTTCAAGCTGGCCCTTCAAATACTTTAGAAAAAAAAATATCTTAAATAACATGAAGAAGTTTTATCCATTTCAAATAGAATTCGACCATTGTGTACGAATTAGCATTTTTTTAGCTCGAGCTTAGCCTTTGGCGCGTTGTATATGTATGTACTCTTTATTGTACAAAATAAATAAACAAATACAATTGCCAAACATTGAGATACACAAAAGGCGGACTTATCCCTCCCTCCTTATCGTTGTTATAAAAACTAGCGCTTTTCGAATCACCGTTGGCGACGAACGGCCATTTTGTCCTGGCAGCACTGGCAGACCCGCTTCAAAGCACAGCGAACACAAAATGACCCCAATACACTCGACGCGTCATCGCGGTCGCTCCGTTTGCCGTGCTGCAGGGCTATTACGACACTCGAAACTCGAAGTTCGTGTCGGTCTCTCTGACACTTATATTATTCAATATGAGAGCGAGAGGGACCGCACGACACGAACTTCGAGTTTCGGAGTAGCCCTGGTGCCGAGACGCAGCGAGAGGCATCGTGCATGGCTTCAATTAAACTGAACGTTGCGTAAGTCCAAGCACGCGGCCAAAACAAAATATCAATTGGGTCTAAGTATCTATTGGTAATGGAGGACGCGCGACGCGGTTTAGTAAACAAAACACGCGTGCTTCTAAACTAAAATGTCCCCCAGATCGTCAAAATTGGTGCAAGAATCAGCGCTCGTTTTTTCTCGCTCTCTGATAGCACTGCATCCTGTATGTACTATACTATAGGTACTTGTTATCTTTTCTCTGACTGCACTCTCGTGACGCATATTAGTGTGTGAAGCATTGGAATACATTGTTACAAATTAAATTATTAATGTACCTGCCTACTTACAACATGGATTTTTCCATGATTTGCATTGTCATTTAACTTTCACATGTACTTATACCAGAAGTTGATTCGACCAATGTATGTGGTAAGAGCCTAAAGAGATTTTCGACATTTAGACTAAGTTGACGCGGAAAGTTAAAAAGCTCATTTAAGCTTCCATAAAGCCCATTCATCAAATCCAAAAAAAATACTTTTTTTTTTAATTCGTCCGTTCGGACAGGCTAAAGTCAGGCACCAATCGTTTCGTCATTTGTATGTACCTAACTAATTTCTCGACGATCAAAATTGCTTGAAATGTAAAATTGACAGTCTAGCCCCTAAATTCGAATGCCGTATCTTGTCCCGCTCACGCATAGGTAAATATTATTTAATTCGAGTGAGTGACGGTACGAGTACTTACCTACGATACGAATTTCGTAGTAGCCCATGGTGAAGCAAATTTACCTAGGCAGGTAACTGTTCTTTTTCGCTGTAGATAGTATTCATAACAAGGATTATGGCACCAGTAATGGACAAAAAAACAATGGATTTTGTTTCCACTACCCCAAATTTTATGAAACGGACCATTCCTTTTTTAAACTAAGTATAATAATGTTCAGATAACGTGGAGCTAAGCATTCAAAATCAAAATCAGAATATACTTTATTTATTTATTTATTATTATTTATTTATTTTCTAGAATACAGTCAAACGGATGTTGAGTCGTAATTAAGGTACCTACAATTTGTGTGCATTGTAGGTACTCTGCCTGCTAATGGACACGCTAATGTTCAGTGTTAATTACAGTCTTAACTTTAATAAATACTAGCTGTTGCCCGCGGCTTCGCCCCCGTTGTAATTTGTACAAATTTTCTTCATATAAACCCTCTCCTGGCAATAACAAACAAGAAAAAAATAATTAGCGAAATCGGTCCAACCATTCCCGAGTTTTGCTTGAACCTAGAAAACCTGCTTTCAAATAAAAAAACCGCATTCGAATCGGTCCACCCGTTTAAGAGCTACGGTGCCACAGACAGACAGATAGACACACATTAGTGGTCAAACTTATATCACTCCTCTTTTTGTGTTGCGAGTTAAAAATTTAAAATGAAACAGTCACAAGTACCTAGTACTTAAAGCTGGAATATTTTCCGTATCAACAGACAAACATATTTAGTTTGTTTTATTTGTACATGATTTAGATGAAGTAGGTCAAGACGTGAAAACTTATTGACTTACCGATAACGACAATATCTTTTAGTCTAGTGTCAGACAGAATACATTGTGCTCTCGAGTCATTTTAAAATAGGTAATTTCTGAAAAAAAATCTATATCTATCTAACGCGCAATTTTTGTATCATCATCATGTCAGCCGAAGGAAGTCCACTGCTGGACATAGGCCTCCCCCAAGGCTCTCCACTCAGATCGATCTTGTGCTTTCCGCATCCACCGCGACCCCGCGATCTCAACTAGTACCACTACCATGAGTTTACAGTGACCGTACTCGATAGCGACGGCGTAAATTATTTGTGTGGATAACTAACTTATGCCCGCGATTTCGTCTGCACTGACCTAGGTTATCGCACCCTCTACCGGAATAAAAAGTATCCTATGTTGATCCTTGGGGCTTAAATTATCTCTATACCAAATTTCATCAAAATCGATTCAGCGGTTTCGACGTGAAAGCGTAACAGACAGACAGACAGAGTTACTTTCGCATTTATAATATTAGTAGGGATGTACAGCGCTGTCGCTATCGAGTACGGTCACTGTAAACTCATGGTAGTGGTACAGGTCGTCGCTTCATCTTGTTGGAGGCACCGACAGCTCGTCTCCCGGTCCGCGGACGCCATTCGAGAACCTTCTGACCCCATCGGCCATCAGTCCTGCGAGCAATTATTGTATACCTACCTATATAAAATCAGGTTCTCGAAAACGGTTCCAACGATTTCGATAAAATTTGGGGGTTTTCGGGGATGAAAAATCGATGTAGCTGTCTTATCTCGGGGAAAACGCTTGTTACCGAGTCTTAGCCCGAGCGTAGCTCGGTCACCCAGGGAGGTACTTAGGGAGGTTAGATTATTAGAATATATTGCACACGTATTTTTTCTTTAATCAATTAAAAAACGACAAAAAATCAAGTTTGATGTATGGGAGCCCCTTTTAAAAATTCATTTTATTCTGTTGTGTTTGTTGTTATAGCGGCCACAGTAATACATATGTTTTAATGTTTTCTTCCAAATAAATAAATACTAAAAAAATATATGATCTGTGAAACTTTGAAGTGTCTATAACTATGACGACTCAAGAGATAGAGTCCTGAGACAGATGGACGGGCAGACAGACAGGAATCTCGGTAATAGGGTTTTGATGTTTATTCTCATTTTAAAATTTTGTTGTGTCTGTGTGTCTTTGTGAATGTGAATAAATGTCTTGTGTCTTCTTCTTTCTTTCTTTAATACTAAAAAAAACTACTAACAAATTACTAGAAAAAAATCTATGTTCAAACTAAACACTATGACCGCACAACACAAGCGGAAAGCAGTTCACATACAAACCTAAAATCCGGAAGCATATTGCAACACCTGACCAGTTCAATAGCATTTAAACAATCAAACCATAACAAATCAGTGTTCAGAACAAGAATGCTAAAAATAAATTTGTTATACAACTTCACCATTCAGTTAAAACAAACTATAATAACTTTGCATAACGTGGGTTTGTTTTCACATAAAACACAGATGACGCAATTAAGTTTGTAAAATAATTAGCCGAGTTTTGATTTTCCTGTACAGATGTGTCGCGTCTCAAATGTCCAAGAAGATGAATCAATGCATTTAATTCTCATTAAATGTTAAGTAACTAAACACGGGAAAAACATTTCTATGGGTTACTCGTAAACATCATAATATGCAGTGCCGGATTAGCCTATAAGTACTTGTACTATTATCTATTCTGTGCCATAAGCAAAGTCGAGCACTTTACACTTTTGACGAGATCCTTAAATTTCAGCCAAAGGCTTTTGGGTCATCATCATCATGGTCAGCCGAAAGACGTCCACTGCTGGACATAGGCCTCCCCCAAGGCTCTCCACTAAGACCGGTCTTGTGCTTTTCGCATCCACCGCGATCCCGCGATCTTAACCAGGTCGTCGCTCCATCTTGTTGGAGGCCTACCGACAGGCCGAAGGCTTTTGGGTATTTACTGAAAACTAATAAATTAATTAGCTTTAGAATAAAAGTTCGCATACTCTTCGCTAGTCATACCGTAATTTTTGTCCGAATCATCGTTTGTCATATTTTTTTCCCCCACGTAAACCTTACAGTTTTCTGAAATTTTTAAATGGTCATCCTATAAAAAACTATAGGTTAGGTTAGGTTGGTTTTATAACTATTCTGAATTATTGGATTCAGAGAAAAAAGAGTTATGACAAACGATTGTTCTGACAAACAAACATTTCATTCGGACTTCCAACAATTGTATGCGAGCCAATATAATAATAATAATAATAATAGGCCTTGACATCTATTACAGATGATCTAAGTACCCATCATTATTGGGTCCATATCAATACAATAATCAATACAATAAAGGAGTATGAGTATGAGCATGTATGAGTAAGAAATTGCTGCTGCAACGTGTTGGGGGCTTAGGGGGCACCATAAACAGCACCATAAAAAATTCTAGCACAAAGGTAAGGCTGGTTACGGCTGCGTATGGAAAAAGGATGCGGGGAGGGAGTGCCACAGGAGTAGATTGCTTAGGGCATCAAATAGTCTTAATCCGGCACTTTATAACGGCGGCTACGATGCCAAAGACAGACACACAGACTCACAGACACACCTAGCGGTCAAATTTACTAGTATATACTCTGTTTCCGTCGGGGGTTAAAAAATCAGGGCAGGGCATTTCCTCGTGGTATTTTCCGTGGTATTTGGTAAAGTATGAAGATTATTGTCGTGGCATGGAAGCAGGCAATTGCTAGCTGAGAGGTATTAAACGGACGAGCTTGCATGTATGTCTGTGGCATCGCGCTCTTAAACGGCTGGACTGATTTGGATGCGGTTTTTCAGGAGAAAGCGTGTTTGAGTGGAAGAATCAATTGATTCTGAGTGTGTTAGGCAAAAACATAACCCTCCCTCGGGCAGTCGGGTAAAAAGGCAGTTTTTGCAATTTTGTGTACCATTAGCCAAATAAGTGGTTTATCTATTTTTAAACAAGATCATCAAATGTCGTTAAAGTCGAACTTGCAAGTTGACAGATAATGTCTATTGGCATTATTGTTTTATGACTTGCAAATGATTATCAACTTTAGGGTGGTAGACCACATATTTGGTTGATGGTACCTAAGTATTTACTCAAAAGAATATATGCCCATGCCATATGAATTTTACCGGTGAAATGAAATCAAAATTATGTTTGCGTTTTTAATTGAATACATTTAATCAATTTTCAATCAATTTAAAAAAAGCCGTGGTGGCCTAGTGGTTTGACATATCGCCTCTCAAGCAGACGGTCGTGGGTTCAAACCCCGGCTCGCACCTCTGAGTTTGTCGTAATCCATGTGCGGAATTACATTTGAAATTTACCACGAGCTTTGCGGTGAAGGAAAACATCGTGAGGAAACCTGCACAAACCTGAGAAGCAATTCAATGGTGCGTGTGAAATTCCCAATCCGCACTGGAAGGCATGTGCGCAGCAGTGGGACGTATATAAGCTGGGATGATGATGATGACATTTAATTGAATGAAAAGTATTGTGTTATGTTGTATTAATAATTAATTACCATTTTTAACCGACTTCAAAAAAAGAAGGAGGTTCTATGTTCCATGTTTAATTTTTTTTTTAACAAGGAATAGTGTAAAGAATTATATTTATTAGTATTCAAGTGATCCTTATTGTCTTTTGAGCAGTTTATTATTAGAGTCATTCTTTTTGATGTCGAACAAAGTGCTCTATGTGTGTATGTACAGTTATCATCAAAAGTAGCTGTAAACTTTCGTACCTTGTCGTTTTACAGCCACGTACTAAACGCCATTCAAGATTGCCAATGTGTCACGCTACTTTTGAGTGTACCTATGTCAGCCAAACCGCTGGGCGTTGATGAGTCAGTCCCTTAAAACGTAACTTTAAAAAAAAAACCATTTTATTTGCCAGCCGCCGTCAAATTGCAAATACCACGAAATTCGAAAATCGAAGCTATCGAAGTTCGTATCGTACCGACCCTCTCACTCTTGTATTGAATATAATAAGCGGGACGGCGAAATATGGAGTTCGAATTGCATGTAGTTTATACTGCCTGTGACTCACAGTTACCTGCGCCCTCGCAGCCTGCCGGAAATGCCAGGTACATGCTGTTTGCTGGGGATGGATGGCATTTAATGAGAGCGTAACTATTTTTAGGGTTCCGTACAGGGTTGCTAGACAGCCATTTCATTTCAAGGACAATGGGGAATGTTTGAAAAATTTTTAAACGCTTGAAACTTTTTTCATCGATAGGAATAACCTTTCTAATTAACAGGAAAAATATCAGATTTTTAAGTAGCATCAATTAATAAAAAAAAATGAAAGAGTTTTCTTTACCGTCAAATTGGTTGTTCCATAGTCTAAAATAAAAAACGTTAAAAAAGAATTTATGTGTCTTTGACTCGATCCTTTTACCAGGTGACACTCTTGACCGGCTCGGATAATACCGACACATGGAAATACCGAGCCTGTTTTTCATGTACAGTCAAGAGCATAGATATCGACGCGGTCGAAGTATTAAAAATATGTATACACGGCCTTAATGTTAAGTCGTGTATACATATTTTTATAACTTTGGCTGTGTCGATATCTTTGCCCTTAACTTTACACACCCATAGAAGCTCATGTCAGTTTAGATTTCGATTTTGATTTGATTCAATTGAGATTTTAACGCGAACGTGATCCCTGGTCCCTGGCCCCTGGCCTCGTGGTCCCTGGCGTGGCCTTCTAAGGGCACTGGTCTATCTCTAGGAGGCCTCTTCATACTTCTCGATGCATATTCAAATAAGTTCGACTTAAAATTCTTACAACATATGCCTTTATTTGACATCGACCAATGAGTAACGGTAGTTTATGCTAATGTTGGCCACATGAGGATTCCGGTTGCGGCATACATAGGTACATATAGTCACTACTTTTAAAAAAGCTCGTAACTTAAAATGGATAATTTTCTAAGTGAACTTTATGCGCATTATTTGAAGGGTCGATTTTGTTGACGTATTGATTTGAGATACGAGATTTTTTAAAAGTAGTGACGAATAGTATACGTAGGTCAGCAAGCTACAGAGAATATGCGTGGCTAAGCAGTGTCCACACCTTAGGGTAATTTACCCTAAATTTAGGGTATTTTTACGCGTTTAGGTTATTTTTTGGGTAGAAAATTATTTGGGGTATTTTTTTGGGTAAAAATTTTCGAATAAAAAGGAAGGCTTCAAGAAAAAAAAACTTACTGCAGCTGACATAGAAGCCAAGACTATTATGGATGCATTACAAGAATGTTTCGAAACGGTGTAGTTGTTCAACTATTAGTTTATTAATAAATCGCATTTATTTGCTTCGTTTTTATTAAAAAAAGGTTAGGGTAAAAAATAAATAAAAGTGTCTAATTTAGGGTAATTTCGCGTAGCGTTAGGGTACAAAGAAAATATCTGAGGTGGCAGCACTGTGGCTAAGACTAGAGCCCACCGTCAAAACGTCGATGGTTACAATGCCGCGTAGGTAATAGGAAAAAAAACTTTTTAACATAAAATTAAACCGCTGAAAATAACTAACCTGTATGTAACCAACAAAAAGTTGAAAAATCCCCGACTTTGTCACTTCAAAGTTCAATATCTTTTTTTTTACTTTTTCGTTTTTTGCCGCTTTAATTTTTTGTACCTAAAAAATTTTTTTTATAATTTTTTCCCATCCATTTGAACCAGTGTCCGATTCACAACCGCAATGACACATACCTTTGTGTTGTTTATTTGTACCTAATAATATTGTTGTCTTGTGTTGTGAATAAATGTATTTTCTTTCCATCCTTGGGGTAGGACTTTTTTTCCAAATTTGAACGGAACGTCGGTTCAATTTTGTCTTACAATTTTTTTTAGATTTATCGTAGTTTCAGTTTATTTCATTTTAGTGTGGCTTTAGTTTGTTAATTGTAATCTACCTTTTATATTATACTATCAATAAAAAATTGCTTTATGTGGTTGTTGGGGATTTAATTTTGAATTTAATTATATTTTTACTATTGTCCTCGTTGCGGCGGGGCGAGATTGAATAAATAACGGTATAAATCAGTGACTTCAGGGATTTTCCTTTACGTCTATATGCGACCTTCCTTCCTCTAAAATTCATGCGTATGTGTTAAGCTGTCAAAGGAAAAACAAAAACATACAAATTACAAATCGTCACTACTTTGAAAAAAATCTCGTATCTAAAATCAATATGTCAACAAAATCGAACCTTGATGTAATGTCATAAAGTTCACTCAGAAAAATTATCTATTTTGAGCTACGAGATTTTTTAAAAGTAGTGACGAAAATTACGTTACGCACGAGGTTCTTTCTTTCCTTTAAAAAAAGACTGACATGACATGTCACTACCATAACTCCATGTTTAGTTTAGTTCAAGTTTAGTTTATTTATGGAACATGGAAGTCTGACTAAAGCCTAAAAAAAACTGTAAAAGTTTGAGATTGAGTGGCAGTAAAGCAGGGATTGCCAAACTCTTACCAGCGACTCATACATAAAAAAAAAATGTATTATGCTTTTAGAAAAAGCCTTCAGTGATGTTGATGAATATTTTCCTATTTTGACCAATGATCCTATAATTTACCTACGTCTGAACAATTCAATTACATTTCTAATGAAAATACCACTGGTGGTCCCTGGATACAACCAAAGTGTACCTATGTATGTATGTAATGTAAATACTTTATTGTAAATAAAACACAAAATAATACAGAAAGAAAACAACGAAACAAAAAGAGTACAGATCCTTTCAAGCTAACCTAAACTAGAAAGGAAGGAGAGGAGATAGGCGAACAGTAACCACAGCAAAGTGGTCCGCGAAGCCATCGAAAAAAAATAATTCTTTACCTATTAATTTTCAACAAAAGTGTATTTTCCGAGGTATAAGAGGTAGGTAGTGGTGGTAGGGCCATAATAATAAAATGAGGGACCATTCTAAGAGCTATTGGACGTATTTGGGCGTTTTCAAAAAAAGTGTACCCTTACTTTTTTTAAGAAATTTTGGAAAAAATATGGTTTTTCTTACTCAGAATCAAGAGCACAACCGATACCGATAGTTAAAAAAAAATACAGTTTTGCGACGTTTTTTTCATACACTTAGTATGGGCGTGACAAAACTGGCACATAATTTGTATGAAAAACTGTGGACATTTTTTACCCGACTGTAAGGAGAGGTATTAAACGATCGGAATTGATTGTGCACTTGATTCTGAGTAGGAAAAATAGTATATTTTTTCCAAATATAAAAAAAAACGCACAAACAAACAGGGTACACTTTTTTTTGAAATAGCCCATTTATGCAAACAAGGAACCAAACCACACTTCCCCCCAAAATTGAGATAAGTATGCAACATTACTAAAATGCACTCTATCGAGTTGATAGAAGGTCTATTTTAGGAACTTGTTGCATATTTCTAGGCTTTGGGTGGGCAGGTGTTGGTTTCTTGTTAGCATAAATATGTCCCATTGATCTAGGGCATCGGCAGCGCGTCGGGTTCCCTGTAACTGTCCGTGTGGGCCACATCAGTGTCACGTTCATGGCGTTGGATAACCTTTGAGCTTAGATTATGGAAAAATCCGGATGCCGCATTGTTTTCACGCATAGATTAGATATAGTGCATATGTAATGGCTTACCATCGCATTTTATCGGAAAATTTCATATTTAGAAGTAGCTTCAGTAAGGTAAACGTACTAGTGCTCGACACTGTCCCAATTGTTGGCATCTAATAAGTCACTAGCAATAGATATGACAGCATGGTGCCATCTATTTTGCATTAGTGTCGAGCACTGGGACAATAGATATGACAGCATGGTGCCATCTATTGGGCATTAGTGTCGAGCACTGGGACATTTACCTTACCTATAGCAAAACGATCGATGAGATGAATCCTAGCCACAGAATAATAGCCACCGCACGGGCAATGTTTTTTTACAGAAATAAAATAAATCTTCAATGACGCTTACACACGGTGTCTGGTTTATTCAATATTCTAGCCTTTGGATTTAGTTGCTACGTCGAAAAAGCTGAGTCTGTGGTTTTGCGCCTACCTTCGAGCTAGTAACTGACCACTGGAAGTATCTATTTCAATTTTTTGCTGACGGCTTGTAGCAGCTGCGGCCTAGTTACACATCTCTACCGACAACGTAAAGGGGCATTTCAGCGTTCTAAGTAATGTTCCTGATATGCAGGGCTACTATGCTGCCGTGCTCGAACTAAAAGACGGCTAAGTGACATTTGGCCAAAATTGAGATGGCTTAGACTGATCGATGCGGCTTTTTTCTCTTTCGATCTGTATTAAAAAGTCAATTTTGGCCAAAGTGACACTTAGCCGTCTTTTAGTTCGAGCACGGCAGTATGAAACTCGAAACTCGCAGTTCGTGTGGTGTGGTTCCTCTGACACTTACTATTTCATACGAGAGCGAGAGGGACGGGACGATATGAACTTCGATTTTCGAGTTTCGAGTAGCCCTGATGCACCGCTAGAGGCGACGCAGAGTATTTATTAAAGGTATTAAACACGGTATTAAAGGTCTCTTACACATTACACCGTATCCTCATGATCGTAAAAGCAACGTAACGTGACGTACGCAAGGACTTACGAGGATAAAAAGAAACAAATAAAAATATAGGTCATATGTATTTTTGTATTTCGAATTCTGTGTATTCCCGTCAGTCCCAAGTGGTCATCTTTCATTTTACTTTCATTAAATTGGGTGTCATCTATTAGGTAATACCGTGTCGAGCACTGGGACTATTAAAACAATGTTATTTCCGCAAATCTTTAGTGATTTTACCATTTCACGAATATTTTTGCTATCGTTTCTATGTATTTCTTGTTATTGCAGACTTCACACCAATTTAAGTAACGTTAGATACAAGTTGTATCAAATGTATCATACGACAGACGCGTTTAAAGACATAGTTACCTATTGTATGACGCGCGATACTATGATCGTAATACTGTTAACGTAGGAAAACGTACGATTTTTCCTCAAACCATTGACTGGGCCAGGTATTTCCCATTTAGTAACCTTGGCGCTTTCATTCATGAATCAGTCAGTAGGTAAAGTACCTATCAATTTAAATTGGCAAGAGGAATTCATACACGCTTCTGTTTACGATTATGATTAGGTAATTATAAATTCGATGAAATAATTAATTAACGTTTAATGAGTGGTTTAAGTGGTTAAATTTAGCGGTTGAATCAGATTCAAATTATTATTTTTTATCGGGAAAAATAAATGTCGTGTTAACAAGCTTGCTTATTAACTGTTCAAAACAAGAAATATTAATTGTCAATTGCACTAAGTATTATAACGAGGTACATAAAGAGCGCTAAGTATACTTGATATGTTTAGAATGATAATTAACTAATTGAAAACAAATTTGATTTTTAACATTTTACTTATCTATCATTGTAATATATAAACTAGATTAAGCGCGTTTGTACCTGTTTAGCTGGCAACGTTGCATTTTTGTTAGTTTTTCTCGATTATTCCATAAAAAATTTGATGAGAAATAAAAATGTGGTATGTATAAATGTGTTTCAAATACAGGAATGTAAATGTTCAGATAGTTTAGTAACATATTATCATTTCATTATACGAGAGCAATAGAATTTTGTGATCACTGTTCACTGTTAAGGTTAATCGCCGCATAAAACTATACATCATCAAATTTATACTTCAACTAACCAAAGAAACAGAAATAGCAAAATTAGATATTGTCTACATCCGCCATGTTCGAATGCTACAAATCGAATCCCAAATGACTACACACATAGCTACATGAATTACTGATTGCATAAAAGGAGAATGAATGAAATTAATAAGTGACTGTCAAAATCTCGCTGTCATTACATGATATATGTTCTTGTGTGCTTGACCTCAACTCCGGTGGCACTGCCTATGCCTACACAGGCAGGTGTAACGGTACGCGTCCACTTAATCCGTTGTCGTACGAACTATGTTCGGACGTCGTCGTCCGAACTCGGCCGATCGAATCAAACGTATGTAAATGAACGAGAGCGCGTTCACTGCTACAACCGCCATCTTCCGTTGACGTCCGAAAACGGCCGATCAACTGCCGAATCCGAACTTGTTTGGATTTGTCGTCAGTATTGTACCGGCTACTGCAAAGTTGTGTGTTTGTTTACTTAAAATAAATTGTATATTTAGTTAAAATAAAGCGACTCTTTCGAAAAATTACTATGGATATCGAGAAGCTAATTAGTAGTGTCTATAATGGTGGTGAAATTCACCCAGTTGTCTTCTGCTCATAAATATTTCATTAACCCAGACACGACGAAGTCGCCGACGTTGACGTCGACGAATTACATGACGGTACGAATTTTCTAAAAGATACATTTCTTCTAAATTGTCCATTTTAAAACCGCGTCCTCACAAGCTTTCAGTCAAACTAAGAAGAGCGGCAACGTCCGATGTCGGAAGCAGTTTATACAGACGAACGTCCGAGACAGTCGTCCGAACAGCTCCGATCCGAAATCGGCCGATAAATCGGTTTTAGTGGACGCGTAGCGTAACAGTCAAAGGAAAACAAAGGCCACTTAAGTTTCATCGGTATATTATTATTATTATTATTATTATTAGCTCGTTTTGTCCCACTGCTGCGCAAAGGCCTCCCCCCAATACTTCCACTGCTCTCTGTCCCCTGCATACAAGGGCCAGTCCTTCAAGAAGAAGTCTAGTTCATAATGGTTCGGTATAATGAAATCAAAACAAAAATACATTTGCGGATTTATCAGAATACATTTAATTGAATGAATATCTGTAATTGTGTTATGTTGTTAATAAAACCATATTTTAGACAAGGAATGTTATAAAGAATTATAGTTAGATAGATAGATAAAAAACTTTATTCACAAACAGCCACGACAATTTTACAAAAACAAATGATTCAAGTTGTTAAATACATTATAAATTAAGTTGTCACAGCACATCCGCGAAAAGGCGCCGACTCAGCATGTATTAAGTATTTACCTACTATCTTTTGCCCGCGGCTCCGCCCGCGTGGTACTTAGTTATGGCGCGCTGTTCCCTCAGGAACGGTGCATTTTTTCGGGATAAAAAGTAGCCTATGTCACTCTCGGGCCCATAAACTATCTCTATGCCAAAAATCACGTCGATCCGTCGCTCCGTTTCGACGTGAAAGACGGACAAACACACAAACACACTTTCGCATTTAAAATATTAGTATGGATTTACATGCTTTTGGTATCATAAGTAATGTTACTGTTTTCTATAAAAAGTTTTTAAATAAAAAGACTCGTCATGATTGTTTACCCTTATAATGCAAAAACAAGTTCTTTGCCTTGCCTTCTTAAAATTCCTTCTACCCTCATCTTATACTGCGTGAGTGATTCCAAGATCGTAAGACAAAAACGTCTCTGAATTACAATAAGTACCTATACTTATTTCTTAGAGCAACGCGGGCTTCATATGTAGGAAGGTAGGAAGCCCGCGTTGCTCTAAGACTTATGTAGAATGGACGGTGACTAAAAAATCACCATGTGTTAATAGTAAACAGCAAAAAGTAATAAAAATATCTAATTACGTCGATCGAGTGTATTGCGCGTGATACGCCTCGGGTATCAGATAAGTCGTGACACTTTGTCATTCATTAGATTATATTCTGTTATTGTAATTTCTTAGAATATTGACTACAAATAAATCTTTTCACCGGATACCTTTGGTAATCCTAGGAATTGGTTATATGGTTATAGTATTTAGTCAAAACTTTATTTAAGAATAAAAGTGGGTATAAAAACAGAGACTAAATATAAAATTAACATAACTAAAAATAATTTCCAATAGCTAAATAAAAATTAACACTAAAAAATATTATCTAATTTTAGACCCTTAGGTAGGGTGCCCATCACGCAGGCAGCATCCCTTGTTGAATTGCTAAAGCCTTATTATTTATTAATTATTATAGTATAAGGGCTTAAAGCCCCATAGGAGGTACAACTTTGGTCCACGCATAAAAAATCTCAACACCAAGCCGGACACCGACGACTATCCGGAGTGTGCATGAATTTGTAAATGTGCCGATGTTGGGTGATAGACAGGCGTGGAGCCAGTGGCGTGCTTCAGGTCTAGAAACAGCCAATAGTCTGGCGCGGTCTCGGCCTGTGGTGGTATCAATCATTGAATTTAGGGTTGACTTTAATATGCTTATAACCCCTGCGCGTATGGTAACTTCTCACACACCATTCGCAGCCAGGTCTGTTCCTCACATTGTTTTCCTTCATCGTGAAGCTTCAAGGAAGATGCGCAGTCGCAAGGCAGCTGTGCTGAAGATGTGTAGCTCGGGTAGACGCACGTGTCCAGAGCAACTTCGTTGTTAGAATATAACTATATAACCCGTTTCCGCCAGTGGACCAATGAATACGAGTATGATTGGTGGATATCAAACACATCCCTATGGACGTAAACTCCATTTCAATAGAATCTGACAATCTTATAGACACTTCCGGCCTACTAATATGAACACCGAGCTGCCTAAGGCTTTGTGATGTGACTATTATTATTTTTTGATTCCTTTTAGATAATAAGCACAACAACAGAGACTCAAGTACATATCTGGTGGAAAGGCACTCTAACTATCAAATGCAAGAAACTGCATTATGTACTGCATCTGCGCCTGAGCACAATAACACCCAAGCATACAAAAAAAAATAGCTGAACTAGTTTGGCTACTTGACATTTAGCCAAAAATAATTTAATTAGTAACCAAAGTGATGCTAATATTGCAAAACTGGTTTTTTAAGACAACACCTATCTTTTAGCTACTAACCCCCGACGGAATAAGAGGGGTGTTATAAGTTTGACCGCTATGTGTGTGTCTGTGGCACCATAGCTCTTACACGGGTGGACCGATTTGAATGCGGTTATTTTTATTTGAAAGCAGGTTTTCTAGCGATGGTATTTAGCATGTTTTATCAAAATCGGTTCAGAAGTTTTTGAGATATCAAACTTTGAAGTGACCAACTTTTTGTTACGACTTTTATTACAACTCAAGTTTCGAGTATGTTACAAGCAACATTTTTTTGTTTTTCAGTGAAAGCAATCACAAGAACTAGGTATTTAAGAAAACCTAAAGATTGGTATTAAATCATCATTTAACTAAACAATAGTGACATCATAGTTATCGATTCAAGTTACGAATAAATAGCTGTAAATCAAACTGGTTGAGAACTTAATACTATAACGTTTGGAAACATCGTTAGATTCTCGCTTTTATCGCATTGCGTAAGCGCGTTTAATGTTTATGGCAATTAAAATAATGCTCATAATCTAATACAGCGATTAGCAGTCGTTTAGTGATTAAATAATTTATAACCGATGAAAAAAATGATGTCACATCCGACAAGCACGGCGCCGGGCCACCACGAAATAGGGATGATGACGCCATTAAAAATAATTCGAAGGCTCTAGTAAAAAACGCTTTATTTTAGCCCTGAAAACCTGATTAATTTTCGATTTACTGTAAAATTAGATTTTTTGTTGCTTTAAAACAAATAAATAGTTTGAGTTGCCTTAATTCGCTATTGCCATTGAAACTCTTCGTTGCCGCATGCTGGGCGCGCTGTTCGAATATTGGGACAGTGACGAACACTCGTACCTTACGGACCTTCTGTTAAAGTTGATTAAAAAAATGTCTTCCTTTGAAAGAGTTTATACTTACTTTACATAGTTAGAGGTGTATGAATAAATAATTATAATGTGGTAGTAGGTACTTTAAATGCATTTGTCATTTGTGTTTGTTTATTGTGCTTTCCAATTCTTCTTGAATCAGAATTTTAAAAGGAAAATAATGTACCTAAATACACAAGCAGAATAACCCATGAGGCAGCTTGGATGGAAGAGTCATCCCGACACGATAATGAGGTTGTAGTATTCGTCCGCTCACGTAGGCCGCAGAACTGCAAAAAGTGGTTGTCTTTGTCTTTTCAAAGTCAAAGTTAAAATCTCTTTATTCAATTTAGGCTACAACAAGCACTTATGAACGTCAAAAAATCTACCACCGGTTCGGAAAAACCTCTGTTGAGAAGAATCCGGCAAGAAGCTCAACAGGTATTTTTTTAAAAACATATTCATCATATTTATAAATGATATTTATATACTTTTTAGGGTTCCGTAGCCAAAATCAGAGGCGGCGCAAGGCGTGGGTAGGGCTGCCACCTCTCCGGGTTGGACCCGGAGTATACGGGCTTGCATGGTGCATTCCGGGCTACGGGTTTAACATCGATATCTCCGGGTCAGACCGGGTGGTGACAGTGACAGCAAGAAAGGCCAACCATCACGGCGCGGGGTGGTAAAGGCAGAGTTAATCGTCACTTCTTGGAGTCGAGATTATCTACTCGTACTTATTACTCGGAATACCCATGTGTGTTTGGAGTTGTCTGTCTGGGTTAGACTTTAATGACTGAATACGACTTTAAAGGGATGAACGATCAATCAGCATAACTAAACCTTTGGCATAATTTTGTTGGTTAATGTTTGAAAATAAGTTTGCTTTTCCACCAGAGATTGTACGAACCTAAAACTTAGAAAGGCTTCATTGGGCCATGTTTCTCAAAGCTTACAGGTCTAATGATTGTTTTGTCTCGTAAATTCAATGAGAAAATTAAACAAAACATTAATATTATTAGACTAATATGCTTCGAAAAACTGAGCCCTGAAGACGTACCTATTGCCTAACGTTTTTACACTTGCGATCGCAATCAAATGTCGGATTTGGCATACAAAAAACTGTCATTTGATTGCGATCGCGAGTGTCAAAAACGTTAGCTAATAATGCCTCTGAGGACGTACCTATTGCCTAAAGTATTTGACACTTGCGATCGCAATCAAATGTCGGATGGCATGCAAAAAACTGTCATTTGATTGCGATCGCGAGCGTCAGAAACGTTTAGGCAATACGGCCTCTGGAGTCGTCAATGTATATACCGTTAAACCCTCATTTCTTCACAAGTACATGCTGCTCCATTATACTAAATCCAGCAATAAAACTTGGCTTACCGAATAAAATTTTACGACGTAATAATTCGGCAGATAAAAACATTAAAAACGTGCCGTTTTGTAAAAGAGTCCTCTCCGCACCTATTTTAAAGGAACAAAGTCCATATTACCCTGACCGACTGATTTAGATGATTGATAAGTTAATACTCTTTGCCTTCATGATTGAGATCTGTCAAATAAATTTTATCTAGTTCGCGTTGTCAAATAGGTGACTGGAATATTGAAGAGTCCGCGTATTTTCAAGTGCGTTTAGAATCAAAGCGAAACTCACGGAATAGGTACCTTACCTACCTATAGTCATCATCAGCCAGAAGTTGTCCACTGCTGGACAAAGGCCTCCCCCTTAGAACGCCACAATGAACGACAACTCGCCACTTGCATACACCGGTTGCCCACACGATGTCGTCACTCCACCTGGTGGGAGGCCTGCCAACCCTTCGTCTTCCGGTTCGTGGTCGCCACTCGACTACTTTTCTCCCTCAACGGATATCTGTCCTTCGAGCGATGTGGCCCGCCCTTGCATGTCTCCAGCTATGTCGATGACTTTGTTATGCGACGAAATTCCGTATACTGGATTCTATCACGCAAAGAATAGCTCTCCCCATAGCTCGTTGCGTGACTCTGAGCCTCTCTAAAAGGCCAACAGTCAAGGACCATGTCTCAGCGCCATAAGTATCACTGGCAACACACACTGGTCGAAGACTCTAGTCTACCTATCTATAGTAGTCCACCGCAAAAAGGCAATCCTGACACGTCATCCCGGTACTAAATACGTCAATGTTTTTGTTTTTTAACGTATTCAGTATAGGAGTGAATTACGTCACACCTGTTGGGGGGAGGGGTTAGGCGGTTTCTGAAATAGAAACAAAATAATCGGGATGTTCACACCACCAATCAACTGACGTACTTTTTATGAGCTGTCAAAACACAATTCTCCCATAGAGTTTCAATGGCAATAGCGTATTAAGACGTCATAAGTCGCTATTTGTTCGCCAACTCAATCAACTAACTATTTATTTGTTTTAAACTAACAAAAAAATCTAATTTTACAGTAAATCGAAAATGAATCTGGTTTTCAGGTTTAAAATAAAACGTTTTTAACTGGAGTCGTGCCTTCGAATTACTTTTTATTGGCGTCAACATCCCTATTTTTGGCGCCATAAGTCAAGTTTTTAACCCGCATAACACATTGAACGTGCAGTCAACTCAACGCTCTTGACCGTTTTTATCTATTTATCGCTATCAGCGCCGTCAGCGGGTCAAGGTTTTTACTTAACTGTTTGAATGTCGACCGACAGTAACTGTACTAGTTAGTGGTAACTGACTCATTTATGTTGACGACTTGTTGAAGATTGTCATTGTAACGACAAACTTCAAAATGTGTCGAATGTAAACCGTACGGGTCTTATGCTTTTGTTGTTTATGTTACGGATGTACTTTTCATTGTACTTGTAGTGTCTACTCTTATGTCTGATATCCTGTCAAACGTTCAAAGGTTAACTGGAAGAGATCCCTTTAAGGGATAAGTTCGCCTTTGTACATCTTATTATCCTGTGTTCTGTTATTATCATGTGTTTTTATGTACAATAAAGAGTTTTACAATACAAATACAATACAATACAATACAATACCTCTGTACAGGGGAAACCTTTTCTCTGCAGCTGACTGTACCTACACACCGGATTTGGTCACATGTGTTTTCAAATTCTGTCAAATCTTTATTTAGTTTAGGTTGTAACATGAATGCCAAAAAAATCTACTACTGGTTGGTTCGGGAAAAGCTTTGTGGAAAAGAACCTGGTGGGAATCTCAACAAGGTACCTAATCTATTAGGTAGATATATTTCTTTATCACAGTATCCGTCCTTTAGTAGTATTGGTATGTCGCAGTTACACATTGTTAATGATAAAACTGACATCAAATATAATTCAACTTTATTGTTTTAAGTGCTGATATGCAAATATAAGGGCCCCATTTACCTCTCATTGATAAATTTTATGTAACAAGTAATATAATACAGATATCTTCACACAAAAATCCAGCCCCCCTCCCGAAAAATAACTCTTAACACGCCAATCATCATCATCATCATCATGTCATCCGAAAGACGTCCACTGCTGGACATAGGCCTCCCCCAAGGCTCTCCACTCAGACCGGTCGTGTGCTTTCCGCATCCACCGCGATCCTGCGATCTTAGCCAGGTCGTCGCTCCATCTTGTTGGAGGCCTACCGACAGCTCGTCTCCCGGTCCGCGGACGCCATTCGAGAACCTTCTGACCCCATCGGCCATCAGTCCTGCGTGCAATGTGCCCCGTCCACTGCCACTTCAGTTTCGCAATTCTTCGGGCTACGTCAGTAACCTTAGTTCTACTGCGGATATCATCATTTCTGATTCTATCCCGCAGAGAAACCCCGAGCATAGCCCTCTCCATAGCCCTTTGAGTGACTTTGAGCTTCCTTATGAGGCCCATCGTTAGCGCCCACGTCTCAGATCCTAATACGCCAGTGGTAATACGATACATCAGCGCTAAAAACTCAGCGCGCTTTTACATGTTTTATACGCGTGATATATCTTTTAATGTGCGTCCGATTGGTAGATATTTGCAAGATAATAATTAGATTGCTAATCATCACCTCGCCCACCATAAGGTCATATGTTTACAACATTAATAAAATGGGTGCGGTTTGATAATATATGTACAATCTTTCAGATAAGCTGTAGGTAACCTGAGTTCCGCTAATGAAATGATGTGAAATAATGATAAGAAATAAGGCTAAACTTAAATTGAAAATACAAACCGAAACATAGATGCACAGAAAAACCAGAAAAATAAGACCAACACTGGGAATCGAACCCAGGTCCTCGGCATTCCGTGCCGCGTGCTATACCGCTACACCACTGGTGGTCAACGGCACAGACACGAATTTCCCTATGCATCACATATCTCAGCTTGTTTTTACTTTATTTTGTAACTTAAGCAGTTACCTAGCGCCATCTATATTGTCTAACTCTCAACGAGAAGCCTTCAATAAAAAAAAAGTAAAAATTTGGAATTGAAATAAAAATACAAAAAGATTCCAAAAAACCAATCATAAGGCTAAACTTCACTTCTCATGCTCGAAAACTTCGTATTTAGCTCTAGTGCATGAAGTGAAATCTTCGTCTAAGACCAAGGTAAGCTGCGAACAGCCACAAACCAAAAAAAAATCAACAAAAGTAAATAATAATACAAATAATAAGTAATCCACACTTCCATATACTTATTTACTTACTTAATATTATAAATGCGAATGTGTGTTTGTATGTTTGTGTGTTTGTCCGTCTTTCACGCCGTAACGGAGTGACGGATCGACGCGATTTTTGGCATAGAGATAGTTTATGGGCCCGAGAGTGACATAGGCTACTTTTTATCACGGAAAAATGCACAGTTCCCGAGGGCACAGCGCGTGAAAACCGAACACCACGCGGGCGGAGCCGCGGACAAAAGGTAGTAAAAAATATATATGTAAAGATTATATTTAGTAAGTTTTTTTTATTCGACTGGATGGCAAACGAGCAAGTGGGTCTCCTGATGGTAAGAGATAACCACCACCCATAGACCCTGCAGCTCCAGGGGGATTGCAGATGCGTTGCCAACCTAGAGGCCTAAGATGGGATACCTCAAGTGCCAGTAATTTCACCGGCTATCTTACTCTCCACGCCGAAACACAGCACTGCTGCTTCACGGCAGGTTAGCGAGCAAGATGATGATGGTAGCAATCCGGGCGGGCCTTGCACAAGCCACCTGCAAACCATCCAAATCGAATTTCATTCACTTCTTGCGATCGGATTGACACAAAGTTTGTCATTAATGTGCGGGGGATCGCTGTGAAGTGATATATATCCGGTTAAATTTCTACCACCAATTCAATTGTTTTTTAAAGTCAATGGTTTTTAAATAAAGGTTCGTCTACCGCCTTTTATGCAGCTGTTACCAATCGGTGGGATATTTTAGAAAAGCAGTGACGATATGCAAATACAAATACAACATAATCCGGACAGTAAGCAATCATAACTTTGTAGCGACAGTTGTTTGGGTCAGACACCTGCACTTGCGCTGACGTG
Source organism: Choristoneura rosaceana (assembly GCA_037349165.1). Taxonomy (NCBI): domain Eukaryota; kingdom Metazoa; phylum Arthropoda; class Insecta; order Lepidoptera; family Tortricidae; genus Choristoneura; species Choristoneura rosaceana. The sequence goes on along the minus strand of JAZBNJ010000006.1, from coordinate 2,461,053 downwards.
AGTTGATCACAGTACTTACGTCGAGAGTTACCTTAAGCTTCTTTTAACTCGTTGACTTTCGCCATACATGGCCATAAGAAATGATTTGACAAAGTCAGACCTACAACTTAGTGAGCCTATAGTGGAAGTATGGACTATGGATTCCTGATAAAAAGCTTCATGATCTGACATTGGGGGCACCCGGACAGGAAGGATGCTAACATTTTCCTTTACCATTTTTTTTTTCGAACTTTCGGTTACTTTGCTTTAGGACGTCTTGTAGGCTTTTTTAAAATCTCGATTTAAGGCTTAAACCATAGTTATTTTTTTATTTGAAATCAAGTATTCTTGAGATATTGAACTTTGAATCAAAAAAGGCGGGGGTTTTCCAACTGGTTAGGTTATTCAAAAGTATTTTTCAATAAAAGGACATGTCAAGAGCTTACCTTCTTTCTATAATAATGCTAGGTTGTTTAAGTTATTTGTTTCTGAACAATAACCTATGAGCAGTGGCGTAGCTAGCATGGGTGGCACCCGGGGCGGATATTGCATGTTTCACCCTAAAACTCGAATGAAAAAAATCATAGGTACTATGCAAGTATAGACACCTATTAAGTAGGTAGGTACTTATTATTGTTACATATGTATATTATTTAGAGGTGGGTATATGCAATCTGCCACAGTTTTAGGAATTTTCATAGGTGGCACTACTGTTGTTCACGGTCGGGTGTCACCCCTAAGTGGGTGACACCCGGGGCGGGCCGCCCCCGCCGCCCCCCTAGCTACGCCATTGCCTATGAGTAACTCTTGTGGTAAGTGCTCCAAGGCCGTACGTGACTTAACACGCCGATACGGTGAGAGCGGCTGGACAAAGACTACAGCCAGATCATAACAAGAGTTCACAGATAAATGTAATATGAGACGGCACTAAGCTTGGTTCAACAGTCGACGACAACATGTAAAAATATTTGCATGGTCATCGCAAAAGTATTATACATATGTACCTACAATGTGTTAGTTAAATAACTGAAAACCAGAAAGAAGTTTGCTCAGAATCGAGAGTAGGGGAGACCGAGGAGAATTGTGACAGAGGAAAGTAGTGACAACGTCGATTTTTGGGAACTTATCAATTGCTAGCAAGCTCACAACAGCCACAGAATAGATAATAGTACAAGTCAACAGCACGTGTTTGTTAGTTCGAGACCTGAACTAAAAAACGCGCTCTAATGTGTTACAGTTAATGATTTCCAAAAAGTCGATATTGTCACTACTCTCTTGTTTAATGCTGATCATTGCTAACGGTTCTTGAACGCATTAGGTATACAAGGTGTTAATTAAATAACTGAAAACCAGAAAGAACTTTGCTCACAATCGAGAGTAGAATCGATTACATTATACCTATTTTAAATCAGGTTGTGTTTGTGTTTTTAAATTCCTTTTTATTGTGCCCAATATAAAGTTACGAGTGCAACAGGCGCCAGGCGCCATATTTAACAATTTCAGCGAGGTTGCGTAAGAAATAGTCCATAAAATAATGAGCTTGTAACTATGACAAAAATGTCGAGGCACATCAAGAAGTTGATCGACATAGTCAATACCTAAGTTCCAAAAAATCAACACTGTCACTACTCTCCTCTGTCACAACTGGCCTCGGTCTCCCCTAATCCCTATTTCGGATTAAAGAAATAACTAAAACGTACCAGTGCTCAAATCGTCGCGTTTAGTTAAGTACATAGATTAATAACTATCAATTATCTACCACTAATCTAGGATTAGGAGATATCATTAATTTTATGGCATCACATTGATTTCGGGTTTTGACATCTAGCAAACAAACAAATCGGGTAGGTAAAACTAAAAATAAGTGCTTGGTAAAAATTCCGTGGTAAAAAGAAGCCGTGGCGGTCAAGTGGTTTGACCTATCGCCTCTCAAGCAGAGGGTCGTGGGTTCAAACCCCCGCTCTAACCTCTAAGTTTTTCGAAATTCATGTGCGGAATTACATTTCAAATTTACCACGAGCTTTGCGGTGAAGGAAAACGTCGTGAGTTAACCTGCACATACCTGCGAAGCAATTCAGTGGTGCGTGTGAAGTTCCCAATCCGCACTGGGCCCGCGTGGGAACTATGGCCTAAGCCCTCTTGTTCTGAGAGGAGGCCTGTGCCCAGCAGTGGGACGTATCTATTTAAGCTGGAATGGAAAAATTCCATTTTTAATTCAAGTTTTTTTTGCCGACTGTACTTTTCGTTGACTGTACTTGCGTTGCCACCCAAACTACATTTGCATACCAAATTTCAAGTCGATGCCATTAACCGTTGAAGAGTTCCGTCCTGCGGAGACGATCCCGGCCGGACTACCAGGATGTCACTACCAGATTATTGTATTGTCACGAAATTCACATAAGTATACCAAATTTCAAGTCAATCCAACTAGTGGAAGTTGGTCGAATTTAACTTGCAAGGTTTGATTACAGACAGACAGACAACGCGGGACAGGTGGAACTAAATAAAAGCTTTTAATAATGACGACCGGATGACCAAGTGGTTATAGAAGCTGACTATGAAGCTTGAGGTTTCGGGTTCGATCCCCGGTCGGGCAGGTATTTGTGTGAATAATACGAATGTCTGTTCTCGGGTCTTGGGTGTTTAATAATTATGTGAGTATGGATTTATCTATATATGTACTTGCTTGTGCCCGCGACTTCGTCTGAGTAGATTTTTAGGGTTCCGTAGCCAAAATGGCAAAAATAAAACCCTTATAGTTTCGCCATGTCTGTATGTCTGTCCGTCCGCGGCTTTGCTGAGGGACTATCAATGCTAGAAAGCTGTAATTTTGCACGAATATATTGTTTAAAAAATTCAAAAAGAAAATTTGGGGTTGCTAAGACGATTATTCGATTCAGTGATTCGTTTGCAAAATATTCAACTTTAAATTGCAAACTTTCATTAAAATCGTGCCCCCCCGCCCCTTTAAAATCTAAACCGGTGGGTGGAAAAGTTTGAAAATATACCTAAACTTTGAATATTCCGTACAAAATACGAAATCCTTAGAAAAATTACTTAATTTTTCGTAATGGCTACGGAACCCTACTTCGGGCATGTCCGACACGCTCTTGGCCGGTTTTTTCTCACGATTACGATTTCCTGGTTAAGACCTTTTGTTGCTAGTCCTCAAAATCGTCTTAAGCGGGTTCTACTGTATTTATTACATATAATTTCATCTGCTAAAGAAATAATGACGAAATTGATTACGAAAAGGTGCAACCCTAGGACGTGATTTTGATTTCCTCGAATGAATTATCTTACTAGCTTAGTAACAGCCTGTTCTAGCCTTTAAAAGCCCTAGGTTTAGGCCTTAAAAAGAGTTTTGACCCATCTACTCGTACAAGTCGAAAAAGTACATACATATTAGTAACATACAACTATCACCGTTACCGCCAGGTTTGTGTATCTTGACAGCGATCACCGATGTTTGATATCGTTATCGGAGCTCAAGGCGGCTGATTAGTTATCTGACAGTTAGTTTATCTGATGCTTTGATCCTATCCTGCGACGGAAATGCCGCCATCCCCTTTTTACGTGACCTAGGACTTAGTAAGGGCCTGTACTAAGTTTCACCTGTCCTGTTGTCTGTCTGTCTGTAATCAAATCTTGCAAGTTTTTGACCAACTTCCTGTAGTCAGATTGACTTGAAATTTGGAATACTTATGTGAATCGCGTGACAATACAACAGCCTAGTAGTAACATCCTGGTAGTCCAGCCAGGATCGTCTCCGCAGGATGGAACTCTTCAACGGTTAATAGCATCGACTTGAAATTTGGTAGCAACTTAAAAGAGACTTGAATTTCATCAAAATAGGTTGACCGAAAAGCCGTGGTGGCCAAGTGATTTGACTGACCCAAGCAAAGGATCGTGGGTTCAAACCCCGGTTCGCACCTGTGAGTTATTCAAAATTCATGTGCGGAATTATATTTGAAATTTTACCACGAGCTATGCGGTGAAGGAAAACGTAGTGAGGAAACCTGCACAAACCAGAGAAGCAATTTAATGGTGCGTGTGAAGTTCCCAATCCGCACTGGGCCCGCGTGGGAACTATGGCCCAAGCTCTCTTGTTCTGAGAGGAGGCCTGTGGCTAGCAGTGGGATGTACCTATATAGGCTGAGATGGATGGATAGATTTATATATAATTATAATACCATTAGCTTAGAACTAAAAGAACTAAATTACGCCATAATACGTACACACATAAAATAAACAAGTCTCGTAAAGAGATAGATCACATCGCATGGGAGAAACACGTAAAAAATATCATTCCAAATCGATGTCTCACGCCTTTTAATCCAAATAAATTGCCTCTATGACCCCACAAATTAACCGGCGACACGGCAGAAACGCGAACTACAGGTTCCTCCATAGTAATTTGTAGTTCAACGTTGACAGTGGCGCCACAGGGTTATGTAGAAGTAAGTTGGTGGTAGTATAGACGGTCAGTGCAGGCGCAGACGGCCGGGGGGTGAGGGGGGGAGTAACGCGGAACCTGTCAAACCTGCATACCCCTACCACTATGCGAATTCCACACATCCAAATGAATTTCAACCTACGGTGTATGGTACTTAGATTCACTTTTAAGCATTCAGAACCACAGACTCACCTTTCTATTCTTCCTTTTACGGTCTTCTTAAAGAGCCTTAAATGAAACTTTCGACTTATTGCTTTGACTTAAGATCTGTTATACACTGAGATAGCTTTTCAAAAGGAACGTCAATCGTTTGCTTTAAGATTTTAAGATGAATTTGCATTGCGATCAGTTTGGCGGTTACGGCATTCCGTATTTTACAGCTGGTGAGATGGAAACCGTGTTCGAAATTTAGAATTCTCGGAACGGTCGGGTTCGTTATTTAAAAAGAATTAAGTCATTTCAAGTCATAAAACTAGGTGTTGTTAAAAAAAAAGCTAGTTCGGTATTTGTTTTAAACGGGTCCAGGGAAAGGTTTTTTACCCGACTGCCCAAAAATTATGTTTTTGAATGTCCGTTTTTAAGAATTGTGGTATTTTTACAAGCTTTAATTAAGTTGTTAAGATAGAGAGTGGTATTAATTTTGCCAGACGAATTTCAGCTACTTCTTAATTATTATTATTGAATTGAACTCTAATTTGACATTTTAGATTCTATTTTTTTTTTTATTTAGTAGCTGACAATTTATTGTAATAACATTTATTTTTTGAAAGACTTCTATTGTTAAATATCATTATCGATTTGAGATTTAATGCGGTACTGTAGTTGAACGTAAAATTTTCGAATTTCGGAATAGCCCCGCAGATAGACATTTAATCTGCTTCCATTGCCATTATAACGTTAAATAAATAAATAATCACTGGAGACTTGACACCAATGACCTAGGTACCAAACGAAGATAAGCTTGTACTATGAATACTAGGCAACGGATAAACATACTCATATAGATTAATACATACTTAAATACATATTGAACATCCAAGACCCGAGAACAAACATTCGTATTATTCATACAATATCTGCCCGGCTGGGAATCGAACCCGGGACCTCAAGCTTCGTAGTCAGGTTCTTTTGACTATCCGTCGTCCGAAATAGCGAAAAAGTAAATAGCATGGTGGCCTAGTGGTTTGATCGATGGCTTCTCAAGCAGAGGATTGCGGTTCAAACCCGAGCTCGTAACTGAGTTTTTCGAAATTTGTGCGAAATTACATTTCAAATTTACCACTAGAACGCGAACGCAAATAACTTTGTCTTTTGTAATTCAGGCCCTACAAGGTAAACGTACGAGTGCTCGTCACTGACCCAATAGTTGGCATATTTAAGTTTATATATAACAATAGAGGTGACAGGGGTGTCATCTACTGGGCGTTATCGTCGGGCACTCGGACGTTTATTACTACGAAGTGCAAAATTCGAGCTTCGTGTCTTGCCGTCCCGCTTACGCCAATGTAATTTATGTAATACGGTGTTCGAAATTCGATTTTCGAATTTCGTAGTAACCCCCCCTTCCCTTTGGTGGTTGGTTTTACCGGGAACATTTATGCGCATGAGCAAGCACGTAGGCACTTTATGCGTAATGTAATGATAAAAGTATTCATTAAGGCGACAGCACTTCGAGCACGTCGCTTTGTACCCCACTGTCTGAAGGAGGGTTATGTTTTTGAAAGAATGAATGAAGTGTAACAATAAAAAAAGGTAACCCTCCATCGGGCAGTCGGGTAAATAGGTACAGGGTACAGTCGAGTTAATACACTTGTGAGCAAAAATTTGATAAAAAAAATATCTGAACACGCTTTTACGCCGCCGTTAGCAATTGCCTCCTAAGTCTTGACATTTTTTAACAAACTTGGCCTTTAAGATTTTTTTAGTCAATGAACAATTTGTACTTTATAAAGTATATTCGGCCGTTATTCTTATTAATTAGTCCTTTATAAAGTACGCGAGGACTTAAGAAGATAGAGTCGTGTTCAGATATTTTTGATCAAATTTTTGCTCATAAGATTATGAACTCGACTGTACCTATGTGTGGATTGTATGTATATTCGTATTGTTAGGTTATTCAAAACTGTCAGTCAGTCAGGCATGGAAAAACTAGATACACAAAACTTGACTTCATTCACCAAATACAATAAAAATAGTTTCAATATACAAAATTTAATATCAATATTCAATTAACTAAAAATTAAGTATTAGTTTGTAAAAAAAATATGGAAATTGGTTACTAACAATTAACTTTTCTATAGGTACTTAGTACTTACTTATAACCATCCTCGGGGCAGACGGGTAAAAATACAATACAATACAAATATTCTTTATTGCACACCGTAAAGCAGTACAAAAAAACTTATAATACAAACACAGAAAAAATAAAAATAAAATAATAAAAATAAAATAAAATAGGTAATAAAAAAATTGGTACTTTTTTTTATTTCCAATTCAATAAAGTATACCTCACCGCCCCTTAATACCGAGACTTGGGGTAAACCCTAGTTAAAACCACATTTACCTGTTTTGGAGAAACTACAGTATTTTTAGCGCATCATGCAAACCACAAGTATCTTACATGACTTAGTTAGTCAGCATATAACTTAAACAACAATTAAGTACATCATGAATTTTATTGTTGCAAAAGTACCAGAGCCAATATGATAGTGCCCTAAAGAATTTTATCTACACACAGTTCATAGCATTGTCTATGGTAAAGCTTCTTTTCAAAACAACATACTGGTATAGTATACATTAAAATTTAAGTTCAAATTGAAATAATACTATTAGTTAAAGGTAGTATATTCTGTGATAATAGATTATTTCATTTACATTTACGTCGTGCAACGAATTTCGAGTTTAGAGAGGTCATGAGTATTTTTTTTATTCGACTGGATGGCAAACGAGCATGTGGGCTCCTGATGGTGAGAGATCACCACCGCCTATAGACACCTGCAACGCCATGGGGATTGCAGATGCGTTGCCAGCCTAGAGGCCTAAGATGGGATACCTCAAGTGCCAGTAATTTCACCGGCTGTCTTACTCTCCACGCCGAAATACAACAGTGCAAGCAACAGCAGGCTTCACGGCAGGATTAGCGAGCAAGATGGTGGTAGCAATCCGGGCGGACCTTGCACGAGGTCCTACCACCTGCAACCTGCATCTGTTGTTGTTTAAAGTTTATAAAAAATAATTCCGTTATCTATTTTAATTTATTAATTAAGTACGTAAAAATAATTATGGTCATTTATTAAATTATTACTTATAATGGTAGGTACAATTTTAAAACACACATAAAAAAAAACATACAAAGTACATTAATTTAATACCTAGCACACTCGTGTTTAAGGACCTCTATTACGTAACAGTTGCATAATCTACTATTAATAAATCCATTAGTTAGGTTATCATAAATATTTGACAAGTGTTTTTCTTTTTGTCAAAAAATAATGGAATTGCGGCCAGTTGAAGTTACGCGTGACGTCACTGGCCCCCACTCACGAACTATGACGCACGACATGTGACTGTGCATAATATACATAAATCGAAAAACATAACCCTCTTTCAGGCAATCGGTTAAAAATGTAAAGCTTCTTTTCACAACTGTGTTTATTGGTACAAATGAAATAAAAAATGTCCTAAAAAAACTTAACTAGTTACCTACATAAAATAAAAATAGAACCTAAAACTAAAACAAATTACCTAAAGAGTACCCCTTAGGCAAGGTCCCGAAGATGCTGGCAGCGTTTCCTCTTTGAATAGCTAGGCTAATTCTTTGTCCGAGGAAGCTGCCAGCTCTTCGGTCACCTGTGATGTCTACTAATCTTTTTGAAATTTCACAACTTACACAGTAAAAATTAAAGTTTAAATTGAAACAAGAGGTTACTTCATTTACATTTACGTCGTGCAACGAATTTCGAGTTAAAAGAGGTCATGAGTGTTTTATAACATAAGTAAAACAACAAAAAAACTGTGGCCCAACAACCAAACCACATTACAAAAGATAAGACCCCCGAAATTGTAATTTTAAACTTCAATATATCGAAAACTACAGCAGCTCAGGAAAGGCTGAATCTATAAAAGATCCGAAATTAAAACTAATATTTTAGTGCAAATAAGTATTTTACAGAATAATTATAAACTAGTTTCAAAGTTTTTAGGGTTCTGTACTTCAAATGGAAGAACCTTAGAAATAGAGTTGTACCAGAGTCGAGATATTTCGTCAATGCTTTGAAAAAATCTAGTATCTCAAATAAATACGTCAACGAAATTGACTCTTGATACAATGTTTATAAGGTTCACTCAGTAATACGGGCTTTTTTCAAAGTAGTGACGATTTATGCATATTTTGTTGAAAGTAGGTATCACATAATTGGTGCTGCTGATTGTAATACGTAATTCAATGACCCAAAGACCACGAAAACGAAGTAAACGAGTATTATTAGCATAGAAGTTAATTTTGTGGGGGAAAATTGGAAAAAATTACTTGTACAAAGTTATTTCATATAAAATATGGAAAGAAAGAGCTCTTTGTGAAAATCCATACTCCATACTAATTTATAAATGCGAAAGTGTGTTTGTATGTTTGTCCGTCTTTGGCGCCGTAACGGAGCGACGGATCGATATCATTTTTGGCACAGAGATAGTATATGGGCCCGAGAGTGACATAGGTTACTTTTTATTCCGGAAAAATGCACAGTTTCCAAGGTAACAGCGCGCGATAACCGAATACCATGCGGGCGGAGCCGCGGGCAAAAGCTAGTATTAAGTAAGTATGTGTTATTTATGATTTTAGGATAAACAGCTACGAAGTTATTAAAGAAAACGGACAACAATTTATTGGGCCACTTTTGGGCCTAAAATAAAAATAAAACGCAGAAAATTGTTTCATCATCATCATCATATCCGCGTTATGACGTCCACTGATGGACATAAGCCTCCCCCATAGACCTCTAGTTGGCTCGGTTATAAGCAGCTTGCATCCACCGTAAACCCGCGACTTAACTAGGTCATCTGTTCTCCGTGCTATATGGCCAGTAATTGTTCATAATAAGTGTAATTTTTCATTTATAGGTAGTGTAATTTAATAATAACTAAAAAAATCACCGTCGAAACCCACCACGCGACTCCGATTCCCGCTTGGCCGGATTTCTTAATTTAGGTATATTAGGCATAACTGGTTCCGCCGCCCGTCTGTCTGTCCACTGCACAGTATCCTCGTAACCCGTTATAGCAAGATGTTGGGTGTTTTGTCTGGGTTCAGCGAAAATGTCAAAGTTAGAGATCCGTCGTCATCTCCGGATGGCTAAGTGGTTAGAGAACATGACTGCGAACCTTGAGGTCCCGGGTTCGATTCCCGGCTGGGTCAGATATTTGTATGAATAATACGAATGTTTGTTCTCGGGTCTTGGATGTTTAATATATATTTAAGCATGTATTTATCTATAGAAGTATGTTTATCCGTTGCCTAGTATCCATAGTACAAGCTTTGCTTAGTTTGGGACTAGGTCAATTGGTGCCAGCCAAGTGTCCCATGATATTAATTTTTTTTAGCTGTAGGATATCTACCGTTGGACAATCAAATGGACATGGGCAGTGGCATATATAGTGGGTATCAGCCGCCCTCCTATTTAGGGTAGGTACTGATTCTAATCAGTCCGAATCGTAGGTGCGACATTTTTTTGTTACGTAATTATTATCCCACTGCTGGACACAGTCCTCTCAGAATTAGAACACTTGGTCCGTAGTTTGTGTAAAAATATTATTTTTTATGGTATTTTGCAGCCCCCTAAATATGCCGGTCGGGGTGGACCGCCCCCCGCGCCCCCACCCAAACTACGCCACTGGACATTATGCTTCCCCCCATAGACCTCCAGTTGCTCTGGTTGGAAGCGGCCTGCATCCACCGTGAACCCGCGGCTTTAACCAGGTCATCCGCCCATCCCGTTAATTGCAGGACATCCTACGCTGCGTCAGCCGATCCGTGGTCACCATCCGAGAAAAAGGGCACTTAAACGGGCAACAAAAATTGCTCAATTATGAGCAATGATGGTCGGCGGCAACAAGTGTCAATTTGACAAAATATATAACAGCTACAATATTGAGTGGTTTTCATTAAAATCTGAAGTAATTAAATCACAGTTTATAATAATTATAATCAATTTTGCAAATTCGCTACTTAGTTTTGTATATTTATAGATTTTTCTACGTATAAGTCGATATTTTTTTATTTTTGCCTTTTAAAACTCTCTCCTTGTAAACTTTTACGAAAACGAAGAATAAAAAAAAATCGCACTAGTGCGGTAAGATTGAAATTATGAGCCATTGTTGTTTGAAAGTGAATTTTTCGAGCAAATGTATTGAAAAAATACTCATTAAGTTCGCATAAGATTTTATTTGCGTAAGTATTTAGGGAATTCCGACGATATAGACATCGCACCGTGGATGCTTACCATGGCTGACCTGTATTTAGGTCATTCAACTTTTTTATGTAGTTTGTTGCCATGGTAACGTGTTTGCTGAGCTACTAAAAGTATGATTTTATGGGGTACAAATCCACTAAAAGTTAGGAGTTTTGACCTTTTGACAGATTTAAATCAAGTCCTTCATGGCTCACTCATCTCATAAGCAATAAATAGTATATTGCAACGTTTTTCTAACGACTTCGAGAATTTTGACGACCGGATGGCCAAGTGGTTAGAGGACCTGACTACGAAAGCTTGAGGTCCCGGGTTTGAATCCCGGCCGGCGCAGATATTTGTATGAATAATATGAATGTTTGTAATCGGGTCTTGGATATTTAAAATGTATAAGTATGTATTTATCTTTATAAGTATGTTTATCTGTTGCCTAGTATCCATAGTAAAAGATTTGCTTAGTTTGGAGCTAAGTCAGTTGGTGTCAAGTGTCCCATGATATTTATTATTATCATTTATTATTAACAAAGTGTACCACTGATATTTCCTGAGTTATGGAATAGAATAGCATACACTATTTCATTGACCCAATTAAATAAAAAAAGAAAATTTCTTAAAAAAAAAACTTAAATCAAACAGCTGAGATATTTTATAAATCGAGATTATTACGAAGAAATAACCCTAGATAACTCTTAAATAGCTTAAATAGCTCAATACCGACTACCAGAGGTCTATGGGGGGAAGCCTATGTCCAAACAGTCGTAAGGCTGATATTTATGATGATGATGATATAGTTTTTCCTTTAAAATTTTCGTATTGTGTCAGCGATTCTTCGAAAGCGGCAACGATCATGTTCGCTGAAATCTAATCAGTATTGAAAGCGGCGCGTCATGGAGATATGTCATCAAAAAGTGACGCCAAAAACATGATACCATCAGGCTATGTCTGGAGTTGAGGTGATTGGTTACAGATGGTGTTCTAGAGAGAGAAATTTTTAGCCACCTTGATGGTTGGCTTCGAGCGAAACTTAAAAAATCTGGAATCGCTCATGGGGGAGGGGGCAGGGGAGGGCACCTGCCCCCCCCCCTGGAAATTTTATGTTCTACAATATATTATGAAGCAGGATCCCTTGCGCGAGGTTGGCCTTACACACTACATATCCCTTGTTTCATGTTGGTGTCTTTGTGTATTGTGTATGACAAAACAAGCGCCGGCTATTTGACCAAAAAATCCTACTTCCCCCCCCTTCCCATTTTCTGGCTTTGCTATGGAAAAGCATTTTTTTTTAAATTTTTTTTTGTTATTGTTTTTTGGATATTTATACAATACTCTTTATTTATTGATACTTTATCATACTGTCAAGTTTTTTCGGGCTGAGGAATTACTGTTGGGTCCACTACCTTTATTTACTGCACTAATTCTTCCTGTACTATTTTCTTGATACGAAAATCACTCATCAGCAACTATGTCAGCAGAACCGATAGTGTTTATTATCAATTGACGTATCCTTGAACATATCCAAGACGATAACGGTACTTTTAGTATATTTGGGTTAGTACATCCATCTATGGAGTGATTCAGAGATTGGTATCATTCTATGTGGATGCTGATAACAGTTGGAGGTGTAAATTGAAAATAAAAACTGAAATATAGTTGCACAGAAAAACCAGAAAAATAAGACCAAATAATTCCCAAATCGAACCCAGGTCCTCGGTTCCGTGCCGCGTGCTATACCGCTACACCACTGCTGGACAACGGTACAGACACCAATTTTTCTATATGCACCACTTACTCGTATCTCAGCTTGTTTGTTACTTATATAGCCACTTAAGCAGTGACGCTAGCGACATCTATACCGTGTAGCCCTCATCGAGAAGCTTTCGGCATACCGTAAAAGTAAAAATTTGGAATTGAAATAAAAAATACAAAAAGATTCCAAAAAACCAATCTTAAGTTGGAGGTGTTTCGAGTGGCGCTCAAGAAACAGCGGCTGCTGCGAAACTAGAAAATCGAAGTTCGTATCGCACCGTCCCTTTCACTCGCGTATTAAATGATATAAGCGTCAGCGGAACGGCAACATACGAAGTTCGAGTTTTGCACGTATAGGGCCAGAAGACGGCGCGTTGGCGGGTTCCTTGATAAGTTGGGTATAGCCAGCACCAATATCTGACACTACAAAACGTGCATAAAAATCTGGTATGACTGTAATTCTAGAGCCGGTTGGACGTGTTAGATATTTTCGTACGCTCCGCCAGTGGACGTCAAAGGTGGATGTTTATACTTAGCGTTCTAAAGGAAAAAAAGAAAACATTAAAGTGACAAAAATGAGAAGAATGGATAAAAATAAAATAGTTAATACATTTCATGAAATGGTTCCTACCTACCGGTCTTCCTTTGGGTTCATCATACATTAAACTTTACACAGTTAAATACAGCGAAAACGATACAATTTTCAGTTAAAAAATTATAATTAAATAATAAGAATAAAACTAAATTACAATATTAATGATTGCCAAAAAGGAAAAAGAAATATTAATAGGTCAGTCTCCTTTAACCTTCTGGTTCTTAACAGAAAAAAAAAAAGAATAAGCAAGCAAAACAAAAACAACATGCGATTTGCTCATGCTCATTCTCCAAATCAATTGGCTTGCATCCACCGTGAACCCGCGGTCAGGTCATCCCTCCATCTCGTAGGTGGACGTCCGCTGTTTGCCAATCAGCGGTCTTCGAGAACTTTAACGCTAGGTTAGAATTAGTTACATGAAATTTAGCGCTGTGTCTAACGTCTAGTTATAGACAAAGTAACAACCAAGCCAAACGAGAAGCCGAAAGTATGTTTGTAATTGAAGTCCGTATTTGCTCATTAGAATGGTTCAGAGGGCAAGTGATCTATTAACATTGCGCGGCGATCGGTTGCTGTGTCGCTATTGAACCCTGGGAGAACGAAAACCGATAGTTTTTAGGGTTTCATTAATTAAGTAATTCATCATTTTGAGGAGGGTCTACGAATTAGCCCGAAATATGTCGAGATTTTTTTGCGGCTCAGTAACAGTTTATAAAATTGAAAACTGTTTTAAAACTAATTGGACTATACACAATAAAATGAATTAATCCTTAATATAATTAAATAGATTCGTATTCGTAATCCATTAATTGTGTTTCACGAATAAAATCGTGTTTTTTTTTTTAATTTTTGCACAGTTGGCATTTCGAGGTTATTTCCACGCCCTGAAATCCTCTATTCACAAACACCGTGTCGGCAGTTTAGAAGTTTAGGAAAAAGTACTTTAATCCCTAGAGAATAAAAAGGAGCTTTAGTCCCGATATGCAGAGACTAAAGTAACATTTTAAGAGCATGAGAAGTGAAAACTATACTATATCATACATCACGGATTATACTTAATGGAGTGTCGAAACGTAACCTGTACAGAGTTCTTAACAGAATGCTTGAGATAACATATTATTATCACGTTCATTTGTGTATGTACTTAGCGATAACAGCTATTTAACTTCAACTTTAACTTATCTGGCTGGTTCACTGTCCCCAAGGGAACTGGTTTGATATAGGGCTCTGCTCGCGCGACTGAAACGTGTCGAGCTAAACTCAATTTAAGACGTGAGTTATCCGTCACAATATCTCACGTATCGTCACGTCAATGTCTCACGGTAGTTTCATGTTCAAAATTGCAAATCTCTACGAGAGATCTGGCAGAATAAATCGCGCGAGCAGAGCGGTGGTGCGTAGTGCGCGTGGTGCGGCAGCCGCCGAGTCGCGTGCTTTGAAGAAGGGCTACGAAATAGCCCGAAACAGTCGAGCTAAACTCGATTTAGGACGTGAGTTATCCGTTACAATATCATTTAATATGAGTGAGTCTCACGGTACTTTCATGTTTGTTGCCGTAGTAAATTAAAAAAAATAAAAAACAGAAAAAAAATGGCTTGAGCTCATCGCTTACACAATGATAAATTGCTGTAGTGGGAGTGGGATGGACAGAATCAGCTGACTTCGTGAGTGAAGCTGCAATTAACAATTAGTGTAGAATTTCATACTAATATTCGTCACGTGACAAATGTAATCAAGACTGTAGGGTCACCATCGTTTAGCGACGGTGACGTTCTTCCACGTGGCGCATTCTTCTTTGAATTGAAAATACAAACTGAAATATAGACGCACAGAAAAACCAGAAAAATAAGACCAGCGCTGGGAATCGAACCCAGGTCCTCGGCATTCCGTACCGCGTGCTATACCGCTACACTACCGCTGGACAACGGTACAGATGCAAATTTCTCCTATGCACCACATATCTCAGCTTGTTTGTTTCTTATTTAGCCTCTTAAGCAGTGACACTAGCGACATCTATGCCGTTGTGCTCATCGAGAAACTTTTGGCACTCCATTGGAACTAACCGCTCACCCGGACAAGAGATATCGTTACTAATATAAGATTAAATTAAGATTGGTTTTGCGGGATGACCGTAAAAGTAACAAAAATTTGGAATTGAAATAAAAAAAGATTCCAAAAAAAAACAATCTTAAATGTCTTGAGCTCATCGCTTACACAATGACAAATCGCTGTAGTGGGATGGACAGAATCAGCTGATTTCGTGAGTGAAGCTGCAATTAACAATTAGTGTAGAATTTCATACTAATATTCTTCACGTGATAAATGTAATCAAGACTGTCACCATGATTTAGTTACGGTGACGTTCTGTCCACGTGGCGCATTCTTCTTCACTACATACGAGTAATATTAGTAAGATATAAAGAGTTAGAGCGCCTTGCAGGTAAAAATAAATCTAAATTTAGTTAAAACTTGCTTAAGTTTGACAGTTCCATACATTTTGACACTACTCGTACTAATCTATTAATCTAAGCTTAACGCTAACTCGAGATTTATGTGTTTCCAGCAAGTAGCCATTAAACAATTAATACAATGCAATGTATACGGGCCGAGATAATGGCACTTAGAGTGTTGAACGTCGCATTCCCAGATACCGCCGCCTCGTGGTCACCGCGGCGGTATCCTCGTTAATCGAAGCAGGGGGTCGGAGTCAAACAGTTCGGCCTTGCGCCCACTCCTGCGCAGCTCGTACCTGTCTCCGGGTCTTCGTCTATTTATAAACTGCTGGAATAAGCTGGAATAAAATCGATAACAAATGCTATACCCTACCAGGGTTCATGTTAACTTTCAGAGCTTATGTTACATGTACGCAATAAAATAAATAAATCCCTACTAATATTATAAATGCGAAAGTAACTCTGTCTGTCTGTCTGTTACGCTTTCACGTCGAAACCACTGAACCGATTTTGATGAAATTTGGTACAGAGATAGAATAGACCTTGGGAAATAACATAGGCTATCTTTTATCGCGAAAAAAAGGCTTCGTCGCTGTCGAAAATAAAATCATGAAACTTGGCATCTAAGCACTTACAATACAATACAATACAATACAATAACATTTTTTAATTGATTGTACCATTTTGATTTTGATTGAATAAAGAATTTTCTATACAATAACTCTGTATTGCACACCAACATATAGCAAAAAAAAAATTTACAGAAAACAGGTATATACACAGAGACTTTCTGAGGTAAGCAATAGGCGGCCTTATCGTTTCAGAGCGATCTCTTCCAGGCAACCTTTACAATGGAATGGAGAAGTGAGGAATAAATTTAAGCAGGTGGTGAATTTACATTACATTACAGCAATATCAAGAAAACATAACAATTTATACAGCACTTAATAAGAAATAAGTCTGTATTTGTTTGAGTTTTTTTCAACACAGGATACCTTTTATTCCGGTAGAGGGCGCCACCGCGCATTAACCTAGATCCGCGCAGACGAAGTCGCGGGCATAAGCTAGTAAATAAATAATGTTACAAACTTTCGTCATTTTGTGAGGGTGGAGTGACACTATTTACCTATTACACTACTGTTTTTCGATTGGCTCATTTAGTTATTTAACCAATCACGAGCAAACGTCAAACGGACCTCACGATACTAATTACTAACGCCATCTAGTTGTGAGCGTGATGAGAAATTTTGAAAAGATTTTTTTTTTTATTCGACTGGAAGGCAAACGAGCGAGTGGTCTCCTGATGGTAAGAGATCACCACCGCTCATAAACATCTGCTACACCAGGGGTATTGCAGATGTGTTGCCAACCTAGATTTTTTTTTTTAGATTGCTTGCAGGTAAAAATAAATCTAGATTTCATTGTTAAGCCTGGTTTAAGCTTGACAGTTCCATACATTTTGACACTACTAAACTAAGCTTAACGCTAACTCGAGATTTATGTGTTTCCAGCAAGTGGCCATTAATCATAAAAGAGAGCAATTAGAGCAGTTTATAATTTGAAGACGCGTGAATCTTAAGGATCTTTTTTTAAGGAAACTGGTATCCTAACCCTGCCGTCGCTTTATGTATTTGAAATAATCATGTACGGTAGGAAGAACATATGTGATTTTCCCACTAACGTCGATAAGCCAAAGGCTACTAGAAACACAGGGAAGCTTAAAGTTCCATCTTACAGACTGGCTAAAACCAAAAAGTCGTTTTTGGGAAATTGCATACGTTTTTATAATAAAATTCCAAAAAATATTACTAAAGAAACTGATACAAAAAAAGAAACGTTAATATCTAAGGCTTATTATAAAGTTAATGATTATATATGGACAGGGATGTTTGGAAATAATTCCGATCCGCATTAGCGATCCCTTCAAATTGCGAACCTACTGTGTTAAAAATAAAATTGTGTTAAATAATAGTATATAGATATCATTTATAAATTTTGTGAATCTGTTTTTTTTTTTTAATACCTCGTTGAGTTTCTTACCGGATTCTTCTCAACGGAGGTTTTTTCCGAACCGGTGGTAAATTTTATGACGTTCATAAGTGCTTATTGTAGCCTAAATTGAATAAAAAGATTTTAACTTTTGACTTTTGAATCATGCAATAAGTTATAAACTGATTTTGATGAAATTCAAGTTTCAAGGAAACAAGGATGTTTTTCAGAGACAGTTTAGTGTTACAGCTAATTACTATAAATAAAGGCGAAATATTTTCCCTCAGCGTAACCACAGAAATCAAGGACGCTTTTATAACGTCAGTAATTTACATCGATATATACTTACTAGATATCGCGATCCGAACACTCATTGTGTTCCACTGCTTTGCACCTTGCACTCTGCAAAGGACTTTAGTATGACATTGACATTCATGAGCGGCGAACGGACTAGTTTTTGATTGAGACTCCGAATGTAAGCGTGAACCTGCACGTAAGTAGCAATTCACTACTCAAGTAAGTAAAATTACATCTCGTTCAAGTGATTACGCAACTAATAATATTGTAGTACCACAATAAAAACATTTTTTTAAATAAGATGTCACGCCATCTTACAATCATAGACTAAAAACGTGCAGAAGTTCCGTTCCTATTCAGAATTGGTTGTAGGTAAAAAATTGTGACTGAATATGAATGACAGTTCGTTTAATTGCTTTATTTATACCCAGTTTGATATTTTGAATATTTATTTTACGTTCTTTCTTTTTGGTCTAAATAATATCAAATTTTTTTTTTCGAAAATATCTATTTTGCATCTGAGCATTATAATTACGTTTTGTAAGTAAAATAGCTGTGTCACTTCTGCGGTGTATAATCTATATAGCGATGACGTCTTGTGACAGTCCGGTATTTGAACATATTGTTGACATGAACGTTCGTGTCTATAGAATATAAGTCAATGATAATTTAATTTAAAACTGCATAATATTAGTCAATCACTATTCTATTGTCTAATTGTTATTCCCGTATGTATCATTGCGGTTAAAACGCACAATGTGGTTATAATCAAAGTTGGACATATATAAACAGGTTCAAGTGGATTTTAAGTCCATTTGTTTGTATTTAAAGCCAGTGTAAGCATATCTTAGACGAAATTTTGAAAGTTGGTTGTTAATTTCTTTTTATAAATCGACGGTAGGTCAAAAATTTATTTAATTGTAGTCAGTAGTGGTTTCTTGATTTATCTTGACTTCGAGAGATAGGTCAGTAGGTCAGTTCAGTTAACGTAGTTATTGACAAAAGCAAATTTGCTTAAAAAATTTTTTTTTGTTTTATTATAAAATTTACGAAATTGATGAAGGACAATGGCGTGTCACGTGTAGTAAGATTAATAACTCTTTCTCTCTCTCTCTCTCTCTCTTTTATACAAGCTTAGGTATATTTAACTTGCCCTATTCGTTTATTTATTTGGGTCAAAACTTGCAAGTTAAATTT
The DNA here is from genome assembly GCA_037349165.1 of Choristoneura rosaceana. NCBI lineage: Eukaryota > Metazoa > Arthropoda > Insecta > Lepidoptera > Tortricidae > Choristoneura > Choristoneura rosaceana. The sequence continues at coordinate 2,441,880 of JAZBNJ010000006.1, read as the reverse complement.
GATCCACTTCCAGTAGTCCGATCGACTTGAAATTTGGTAAACTTATGTAAATCAGATGAATTCATAAAAAAAAAATATTGCCGAAAATTGACACTGATCCGCGTCTTAAGCATACCAGGGGTTAAATCTTAACTAAGATTCTAAACGCGAATGTATGTAAGAGTGTGTCTATCTTTATGTTTTAATTTATTAATGGGTCCCATGGAAAAATTCTTATAGCTCTGCGGCTTATCGCAACATTATGCTTGGGCACAATTTGATATTCGATTTTTATATACTAATATACTTTCGAATGAATTGAATATTATTTGAGGTGCTGAACCCTAAGAACATGACTATATTTTTTTAGATCCGATGGATGGCCGGCTTTAAGCAGCGCTGCGAACAGGTAAGGGCCGTTCCCACAGCGCCGCCGCGTTTTTGCTGCGTAGTGATGCGCGGGAGTCGACGTTCTGACAGATATCAGCAAGGCTACCACGAAATTCGAAAATCGAAGTTCGTATGGTACCGTCCCGCCTACGCTTATGTTATTTAATACGAGAGTGAGGGGGACGGTACGATACGAACTTCGAATTTCGTGTTTCAGAGTAGCCCTTCAGTTAACGAGGTTTAAAACGAGCCTACCAATTCCTAAAAGGGTCGGCAATGTACCTGTGATTCCCCTCGCGTTGCAGGGGTCCATGGACGACGGTGATCGCTTTCCATAAGGTGACCATCTGCTCGTTTGCCCCTCTTATATATAAAAAAGTCTGATCGACGCGGAACTTTCTATTTATATGTATATTTTATGTAGAATTATCAATATCGGTCATTGACATGGAGAGTCTATTAAGGGCTAGCCGTTACCCGCGACTCTGTCCGCGTAGAATTCGTTTATCGCTATCTCGCGGGAACTATGCGATTTTCCGGGATAAAAACTATTCTATGTCCTTCTCTGGGTCTAAAACTGTCTGTATACCAAATTGCGTCGAAATCGGTTAGATAGTTTAGACGTTATGAAGAAGGACAAACAAACCAACAAAGTTACAAACTTTCGCATTTAGAGTAAGTAGTTAGTGGTATTGGTATTACCTATAACACCTACAAAACGCTATTGTTGCCATGCTTGGTGCTTGACGGAGCCTGAGGGGAGTTTATTTGAGCGTTTCAACCGCCTTATTTATCTGGTCACATTTTTTTACGAATTGGCTCTAGATTTAGACGTCGTTTTTACAATTATTTGTAAATGTTCCTGTATTTCTACCAGATAACTAAAAAAACTGTATCAGAATATTCGGCCATCTTTACAGAAAAGTATCCAGAAAAATGAGACGTTTGAAACGCTCGAATAAACGTCCTGAGATCTAGGTATACCTACGCAGGAAAGTCGATTGTTAATTTGTCAGTTTGTAAAGGAAATTTACCCTTATTATTGACAAGGTTTTCATGTAAGTTCTGTGAAACAGTGTGATAGTGGCATTACTAAGATTTCAGTGAAAGAGTGCCGCATTGCACTCCTTCACTGAAATGTAGTGCGCCGTTTTGATGTAAGCAACATATATGTCGCTTACATCAAAACGGCGCACAAAATTTGTTCACAGCGCGGATTTGTGAACAGTTTACTATAGTCTGTTGACGTCATTGACAGCGGTTGTGTCAAAGTAATATTGGTTGATGCGCCGCGCGTTTTGTTCTAAACAGCCAGTCTAGTGCCGTAAGGTATATAGATGTCAATGACTACAATAGTACCACAACCAGCCGCGTTTATAGGACAGCTAGATTTACTAGCGTCGCTACTCATAGTCTCTATTTTAAAAAAAACGTAACCCGTTAGTGATCTCTTTTAACAATACATACGTACTTTCAAAAATAGTAATGTCATAAAACATACAGAACAGCTGTAAGTGTGAATGAGTAGCGAACATATATATACGACGGTTGAAAGGAGAAATTGACTAAGCGACATTTTTGTGAAAATTCTGAGATATAGCTCATTCTAATTCTGATTATTTTAATTCTGAGATATATATCATGAGATATGTACATCGACCACATGTTTACAGGTCAGACACTTTGTATATTTGTTTTTTCATTGCAACTGCACTGAAACTGTTTTCCCGTCACTTATTTGTGCCTATAGTTAGCAATAACTTACGGTTTATTGCTGGTATTAGGAAGATTGAACTAGGAATTGTGATAAAACGAGGGAATCATCAGAACATGAGTTGTAAACAATTATAATGTTAGGTTGGTTTCGCTTCGTTTCCTGTTTGTTGTTTATTCCTTGATTCGTTTTTTTCTGGGTATAGACAAAAGGTAAAGGAGTATAGCCTATGCTTGCATGGAAGCCATTTTTGTTATAAATGTTTAGTGTTTTATTTTTTTCTCTTTTAAACGGAATATTGTGTCGGTTTTCACTGTTTTTTTGATATATATTTTAATGTGTGATAAATAAACGGATGGTCCCAAAGGAAGAACAGCGCCGCTCGCAAGACCGGCAATTTTTGCTGATTTGGGACCATTTCGTGACATAATAATTTCGCACTTTTCAATATCTTTTTTTTTGTTATGCTATGCTACTTTGTCACGAATAAATGATTTCTTTCTTTCTTTCTTTCTTTCTTTCTTTCTTTTCAAATGACTCTTGTGTAATTCACTATCTTAATTTATTTATTAATTTATTTATTAAATTTTTTTTAAGATGTGCTTATTCTAAAAGGGCATATAACTCCAAAACTACGATACAATTCCATTACTTTTGTCTACCTATCTTAAAAAAATGTCACTTAGTCAATTTCTCCTTTCAACCTTTGTCAATGCTACTTTGTTTATTTTTCTTTCACATATATACCATTAAATAGGAAAAACTATCGATAACTGTCACATCACTGTTTCTGCGTAAATGTAGTAGTTGATATTAGTAACGGGTCTGCTGCTGTCTCTTTCTAACTCGTGTTCGGCGTCTCTGTTTAGTGTAGGTAGGCGTAGAAATAAGCCGGTGATTAGGAAAAAAGGCGGAAATGTATTTTCATTATGTACTTTAAAACTTTATTAAGACAGGCTGACAGACAAACATACTTTTAACAGAACACAGTTTTACCACTTTGGAAGTCTCTCGCGCAAACTATTCAGTTTAGAAAAAAATTATATTAGAAACCTCTATGTCATTTTTGAAGACCAGAGGCCTTATTGCCTAACGTTTCTGACACTCGCGATCGCAATCAAATGACAGTTTTTGTATGCGAAATATGTCATCTGATTGCGATCGCGAGCATCAGAAACATTAAGGCTGTCACAGACTACGCAGATGCGGTAATATTTTATCTGCAGATAAAAACGTAATGATCTGAAGCTATCACACACTACGCAGATGTGATAATATACGAGACGCATACATTCAGTCCAAATCCTTCAAACTGAGTAGACGTGTTTTTTGGTGCGGAGTCTTTATACAGGATGTTTTCGTGTTTATCTCTTTTATATTTACTAGACAGCTCGTCAGATGACGATTCTGACTATGTATCGCATCGCATCGCATCGCATCGTATCGCATCGCATCGCATCGCAACAATGTGAGAAATATTTCATCCATCCATCCATCGCATTGCATCGCATCGCATCGCATCGCATCGCATCGCACCGCATCGCATCGCATCGTATCGCATCGCATCGCATCGCATCGCATCGCATAGCATAGGATCGTATCGCATCGCACCGCACCGCATCGCATCGCATCGCATTGTATCGCATCGCATCGCATCGTATCGCACCGCATCGCATAGCATTGGATCGCATCGCATCGTATCATATCGCATCGTATCGCATCGCATCGTATCGCACCGCATCGCATAGCATTGGATCGCATCGCATCGTATCGTATCGCATCGTATCGCATCGCATCGCATCGCATCGTATCGCACCGCATCGCATCGTATCGTATAGCATCGTATCGCATCGCACCGCATCGCATCGCATCGCATTGTATCGCATCGCATCGCATCGTATCGCATCTCACGGCAGGATTAGCGAGCAAGATGGTGGTAGCAATCCGGGCGGACCGTGCACAAGGCACACATTTTTTGATATATCGATTTTTTTAACCCAAGCCTATTTTATCACATCAACCTGTATCTATCTGCAGATAAAATCTGTACCATATTTGTAGCGGCAGATGTTATACGCAGATCAACAGATGATAATCTGTGACATCTGTCGATATATGTCGGTGCCCGCAGATGCTTGACGATAAAATATAAGTTATCTGCGCAGTGTGTTTTGGCTCATTGAATTGTATAGGGAGCGATATGGACAGATATCTGCGCAGATGCAGATATCTTACCGCATCTGCGTAGTCTGTGACGGCCTTTAGGCAATACGGCCTCTATAGATACATCACACTATGGGAATGATGAAAAAAAATTTGAGTTTCAGTTCTAAGTATGGGGAACCCCAAAAATTTATTGTTTTTTGTTCTATTTTTGAGTGAAAATCTTAATGCGGTTCACAGAATACATCTACGTACCAAGTTTCAACATACTCGTAGTTCTTATAGTTTCGGAAAAAAGTGGCTGTGACATGACGAATCTTTATGGGTTCCGTTTTTGGCCATTTGGCTACGGAACCCTAAAAAGACAGCCGAGGTTCTTCAGTAACATCTAGTTCATTGTTACTCCGGATTTCGATTTGTATGGCTGTTTGTATGGCGTCGGTGCCGCATTGTATTGTGTATTCTTCGACTGTTCGGAATTTGGAGTCGTACACGTGCTTGTTGTACTAATGGGCAGAGTGTGGGAATCTTAAACCTTAATCTTGAGTCGACTGTATCACACTCACACTAAAACATATGGACATATCGTCACTACTTTGAAAAAAGCCCGTATCTTAAAATAGATTACTTTACTGAGTGAACTTTATGAACATTATTTTAAGAGTCAATTTTGATGACGTTTTAATTTGAGATACGAGATTTTTTCAAAGTAGTGACGAAATATATATCTAGGCATCGCACACGTAAATCATTAAATTCAGATCCAACAGTTGAATTGATATATCTGGATTTTCAAAAAACCCCAGGGAATTGCCAAAAATTAAATCGTGGTTTTTCATTGACGTTACATTGAAAAAAATCATGACGAATTTCATGACTCTAAGCCCAGCGGTTGTTGTTTCGAGATTTTATCCCTATCCCCTGGGACTATCGGGATAAAAAGTAGCCTATGTTTTATTCCAGACTAGCTTATGCCCGCGACTTCGTCTGCGCGGATCTAGGTTACCTATCGCGCGGTGATGCCCTCTGAATAAAAGGTATCCTATGTTGATCCTTGGGGTTCAAACTACCTACATACCAAATTTCATCTAAATCCGTCCAGCCGTTTCAGCGTGAAGGAGTAGGTAACATACATACTCACTCACACTCACAAACTTTCATATTTAATTATTAATAGGATATATTATGCACATTTAAACTATATTGTAAGAACTTTCGTTTTTTTTTTAAACAATAAGTTTCGTATAATTTATTGAATCAGGCGTTACTTTGCGGAGGTCCATTCCTTGCAAAATTTAATCACAAGTTATTGTTTTCAAATAAACTAGAACTGAGTGTTCTTTTCCAAGAACCCTACAAGACTAGAGTAGTACTTGTCCTTCTACTCAAGTACTAAATAAACAGCTTTAGGTACCCTACTTACATTCACAAAGACCTAGCTATTCCACTGCCTTCAGTTCAAGTGTTGATAATGCTAGAAAAGGACAGCTTTGAATGATATCCTTATCTGTTTATCCGAGAGCTGGTAGGCATTTAGCAGTAGATAGGCCAATCAACTTTTTTACCGACACTAATCACGAACACACGAAATAATCACGACCCAGGATGGAACCTTTTAATAATCAATTCACTATGTTCTATTCTATTCTCCTCAATGGCGGCCTTTAAGGCTTGGGCCAATGTCAGTTATTTATACATATAAAGATAAATATATTCTTCTTCACGTAGTACGGTGATTGTAGTTTTTGCAACTTGATAGCAAAATTCCAAAAACCACGCGGAGACAACTTGCGCATTAAGAAATGTCAATATCGAATTTTGTGATCACTGATCACTGTTAAGGTTAATCGCCGCATAAAACACTATAAAAAATTATACTTCAACTAGCCAAAGAAGCAGAAATACCAAAATTAGACATGGTCTACATCCGCCATGTTCGAATGCCACAAATCCCTCCAATTCACTATGATTTCCTTGACAAAAGTATGAGATGTCAACATGACATTAGTAGCAGAAAGGTTCCCTGGATAATGATACAATTTGTTCGACTGTACTACATGAGTATATAGGTATGTACCTACCATGAGCCAAATATGTGGTCTACCCTAAAGTTGATAATCGTTTGCATATCATAAAACAGTAATACCAATATACGTGTCTGTCAACTTGAAAGTTCGACTGTAGCGACATATTCATTTGAAAACTTGTTTAAAAATTGATAGACCAGTTATTTAGAAAAAAGTAGTTATTCCAGACGTCCAATAGTGTTATATTCATCCAAATCTGTCCTCCCATTATGGCGTGAAGAAGTAACGAACATACACACATAAAAACTTTCACATTGACAATATTAAAGTAGGAACAATCGCAGAATTATCGATCACTTACTTATTATAACGTCAAAAAATTTTAAGTAAGTGAGTATGTTTGTTACTTCTTCACGCTGAAACGGCTGGACGGATTTGGATGAAATCTGGAAAAATGTTAGTTTATAACCTGGATTAAAACGTAGGGTACTTTTTATCCCGATATTCCCTCGGGATAGTGATGAAATCTCTAAATAACATCTGCTGGGCTTAGAGTCATGAAATTTGGTACCTCTGGAATAACACATAGGCTACTTTTTATCCCCATGTTCCCACGGGATAGGGATAAAATCTCGAAATAACAACCACTGGGTTTAGACTCATGGAATTTGACACGGGTGTTCTTTAACGACAAAATGATGTAATTTTAGGGAATTCCCACGAAGATTTAATAAAATCCCGAAATTTCAATTCAACTGCTATCTAAAGACATACGCGTGGTAAGCCGCGTGTAAACGCTAGTGCATTTCGCGGTGTAAAAGCCAGATGAACGTAACATCGTTTATCCAAATTGTGCAGGAGAGCCAAAAAACTGCGAAATTTTACCACTTTCAACTTTACAAGCTTCTTGGCAAGTGAATATCCCACGGAAGAAAGATAAAAAATTCTGACATATTCACTTGCCAAGAAGCTTGTAAAGTTGAAAGTGGTAAAATTTCGCAGTTTTTTGGCTCTCCTGCACAATTTGGATAAACGATGTTACGTTCATCTGGCTTTTACACCGCGATTTTAAAGTAATTTTTCGCAAGCCCTCTCCATGCGGGAGGTTACCATTCCGCGTCCAGATTGGCCTCTTAGTCATCAAGCGGACCCTGTACTATGAGCAAAATTCCAACTTCGTATCTTGCCGTCCCGCTCACGCTTACACTGTTTAATATGAGAGCGAAAGGGACGGTACGATATGGACATCCATTTTCGAATTTCGTAGTAGCCCCCCTAAAACCAGCTCGATGCCCTGCGCGGTGCGCTGGCGCAGGAATGCAGTCGCGCGGGCTCGCACACAGGCGCAGCGAGCAGCGCCACCATGGCAACTCGACGCCGACTCACGATCTTTACAGATCTACAATTTTATTTAATACCTTACAGACATTATATTAACTAACGGGACAATTTGTATTTATATACCACGCCTCATAAATCTGCCTAGTCTTCTTCTTCTTCTTCTCTTTTAAAATATGGCTTTTCTGTCCTATTTAATAGGATAATTTCGTCAGTGTCTAAGTATTCACTTTGAGAGGCACGTTGCACGGTGACTGTAAGTAGTTATTGTAACTTGATAGTAAAATTCCAAAAACCACGTGGAGACAACTTGCGCATTAAAAAATGTCAGATAAGTACGAGAGCAATATAAAATTTGGTGAACAATGTTCACTGTTAAGGTTAATCGCCGCATAAAACACTATCAAAATTATACTTCAACTAGCCAAAGAAACAGAAATAACAAAATTAGATATTGTCTACATCTGCCATATTCGAATGCCACAAACAGAATCCTACTTAATACTCATTTTTGACGCATTTTTGAGATACATTTTTTTATGCGACGTCTTTACGTTGCTCCCGGATTGTGTTCGAATGGCTTAGCGGTATACTCGTAGTTAGTGCCTATTCAATTATTGGATTATGTATACCTTTATAGTTTTTGTGGTACTAGTCGTGGCAATGAACTTTTAGGCAAAGTTAGGCGGCGGAAGGTATAGAATAAATATTTTCACCAGAACCTGTATTCCATGCGGTTTTCTCACAAATTAGTCGTTATACTCGTCGGGGCGTTCTCTGTCCCCTCGTTCTAAAGCTCATAGTAACACTTCGTAAGTCGGTAAATACGTCTAAGACGTTTGAATAGTTTAAGCAAATAATCTCCGAGTCGTTTCTGAATGCTCTGGAGCTTGCTCGTTAAATTTTAAATACGTTTTTAAATAAATTGCTAAAAATGTAGGAAAAAAACAATCAAGAGCATGTCGAACTCTAGCAAGGGTTCAAGAGCACATTTAAAAATACAAGTAAAAATACGTTTGTATTTCATTGTAATTGTATGAATAATAAAGGTATTTTTCAGAGTTTTTCTAAAGTTTTTCGGAATAAGGATGGTGGATTGTTGACTTTTTTTTTCGTTGAAATTGAATTGAATACCATCGTGTCAAATTTGAGGACCTTTCTTATCTATATTATATAAGAACCTGCTGAGCTAGCAACGTTGCAATTTTGTTAGTTTTTTATTCCATAATAATTGAATGAAAATTGAAAATGTTGTCTGATAGTGATAGAACACTATATTAGTTAATGTGTCTATTACAATAATTATCCGTGATAGAAAGAAAGAAAGAAAGAAAGAAAGAGAATACATTTATTCACAACACAAGACAACAATATTATTAGGTACAAATAAACAACACAAACTTAGACATCATACACTTAGACAACATAGACTTTTATTTTCTTTAAAAACCGTTAATAAACATTAATTCGTTTTGAAAGAATATAAAAGTCTATCACGCAATAGTTATTGGAGTAGACACATTAACTTATATATTAAGAAGTGTTCTATCAGACAACATTTTTAATTATAATTACATTTTAATGGAATAATACTTTAAAACTAACGAAAATGCAACGTTGCCAGCTCAGCAGGTATAAACTCTCTTAAAATGACAAACTGTCAAGAATAACACTCTTCTTCTTCTTCTTTTTTAAAATATGGCTTCTGTCCTAATTAATAAGACAATTTCGCCAGTGTCTAAGTATTCTCTTTCGAGAGGCAACGTTGTACGGTGATTGTAGTTTTTGTAACTTGATAGTAAAATTCCAGAAACCACGTGGAAACAACTTGCGCATTAAAAAATGTCAAGCACGAGAGCAGTATAGAATTTTGTGATCACTGTTCACTGTTAAGGTTAATCGCCGCATAAAACACTATCAAAATTATACTTCAACTAGCCAAAGAAACAGAAATAGCAAAATTATATATTGTCCACAGCCGCCATGTTCGAATGCCACAAATCGAATCCCCAGAATAACACTCAAGGATGACACTCTCAGTGTCATACTCGTATGTCAGTGCAATTCAATGGTGTGTGAGAAGTTCCCAATTCGCACTGGGCCCGCGTGGGAGCTACGGTCCTCTCATTGTGAGAGGAGGCCTGTGGCCAGCTGTGGGACGTAGATAGCTGCTGGTATGATGATGAAACATTGTAAGACTAAACAACCTTAAATATTTTTGTACAATAAAGTGACTTTCACTGATTCACCTTTTTCACTAAGCAAACATTTCCGTTTAAAGATTACCACCTTAGACTAAGAAGGAAAATTATATTATCCGCCAATGTGTCACAAATTATTTGCAGTATTTAATCAGTGACTAGTTGATGACGGAACCACTGATAACGCGATAGGAATTGGGGGCTGATTATAAACGCGAATTTGCTGTACGAAAATTGAGATCGACATCATTTTTAACTCCGACGCAAAAAAGGGGTGTTATAAGTTTGACCGCTATGTGTGTCTGTGGCACCGTAGCTCTTAAACGGGTGGACCGATTTGAATGCGTTTTTTATATGAAAGCAGGTTTTCTAGCGATGGTTTTTAGACATGTTTCATTAAAATCGGTTTAGCCGTTTTTGAGATATTTAACTTTGAAGTGACAAAGTCGGGGGTTTTCCAACTTTTTGTTGGTTTTTTTCAGTTATTTTCGGTTATTTACCGCGAGACTCACTGTCAAATGATATTGTAACGAATAACTCTCGTCTTAAATCGAGTTTAGCTGTTTCGGGCTATTTCGTAGCCCTTCTTCAAGGGCACATGTAGAGTTAAACTCGATTTAAGGCGTGAGTTATCCGTTAAAATATCATTTAATATTTTTGTTGGTTAGGTTATAACCGTAGGACTTCACTGTTGGACATATGCTTAAAATATTTTATGCTGTGGGTGCGAGCGCCGTAGAAACCGGTTGAGGTATTACCAGAATACTGGCAGCAGCGTCTTTTTGGCAATCTTTACTTTCTATAACTACTGCGCGGTGTCTCGTGGCGAAAACTAAGATGCCAAAATCAAAGTCATTTATTCATTAAATAGGCCGCAATGGGCATTTTTAACAGAACACTTATTATACAGAGATGTGTGTTTAGCTTTAGTTACAAAACTAAAACTAAACATGTACTTAACCATACTAGGTCTACATTTAGTGGAAGTGTAGATTGCTGGCAAAGCAATAAATAAAATAAAAAATATTCTGAAATATATAATCATTAAGCTTTTGGATTCCGAAGGCTATAGCGTTTAAAAAATGACAATAGAACAGCTATTTTGTTAGGTAGGTAATAGGTAAGGTAGTAGAGAATTTCATTACAATGAGTCGAGAAATAAGTACGCAATTATTATATACCTACCTTGGACCAGTTGTCTAATGTAATCGTAGGTCTAACTTCGACAAAGAGGTCGCCGGAAGAATCTAACTCGGAGCGGTCGGGAAACTTTATACGACTTAGAGTCATATTCATATGTCATCTCATCACCTATGGCTCTGAGACGTGGTCAGTGTTGGCCTCTTTGATAGGCTCAGATCCACGCAATGGGAGTTTCGTTGCGTGATAGAATTCGGAATGCGAAAATTCGTCTAAGAACTTAAAGTCACCGACAGCTGGCAAAATAGGCAAGTTGTAGTTGCAATGGACGGGCCACATCGCTAGAAGACCATAATCGTTGGGGGAGAAAAGTTCTCGAGTGGCGACCACTAGTCGGAAGATGAAGCGTTGGCGTTCCTCCCACTGGGTGGACTGACGACATTGTGAGAGTATCGAGCAACCGGTGGATGCAAGTGGCGAGTTGACATTCATTAATATTGGCAAGGGCTAGTTCAGTAGTGGACGACGTCTTCCGGCTGATATATTGTTTACAAATTTGTAAGGAACTCTAGTCGCATGAGTTTGAGGCACACTTGCCTTTTTTTTCTTGCTAATCGCAAGTTTGTCATCATTGTATTTGGCTTGGTATGAAGTAACCGTGACGTTCTCGGAAATAGGTTGTAGATTAGAAAACTAGCAATTACTTGTCTTAAATCGGGAAATTAGATCAAGAACTGATACTAAATTATAATATTAATCATTATGTCAAGACACTTGACACCAATTGACCAAGTCCCAAACTAAGCAAGCTTGTACTATGGATTATGGATACTAGGCAACGGATAAGCATACTTATATAGATGGATACATACTTAAATACATCCAAGACGCGAGCAGAACCATTCTTATCATTTATACTATAATATGTAAGTATTAAAGTATGTATTTATCTATATAAGTATGTTTATCCGTTGCCAAGTATCCATAGTGCAAGCTTGCTTAGTTTGGGACTATACTTGGTTTGGGTAGGTATTAACTAAATGTAAACAAGCTTTAACAGTTAGATTTCAAGGATTATAAACATTATACCTATTTATTACTGTAATACAAACTAGACTAATGTATTTCAGTACAGAAATGTATTTTTTTAGATAGTTTAATGGAAGAATTTGACTATTTAAGACACCAATTGACGTTGTTTGTTTACATTCAGTTAAATACCTATGCAAACCAAGTATAGGTCAATTCGTGTCAAGTGTCCCATGATATTTATTATGTAAAGCTAATAGTTAACCCATTCTAAATTCGGTCAGCATTCAATTATCTAAATAAACAATCTCGCCAACTTAATTACTTCCTTAATAGGGATGTTGACACCACCAATCAGCTGACGTACTTGTTATGAGCTGTCAAAACACAATTCTCCCATAGAGTTTCAATGGTAATAGCGATTTTGTTCACCAACTAAATCAACTAACTATTTATTTGTTTTAAAGCAACAAAAATCTAATTTTACAGTAAATCGAAAATTAATCTGGTTTTCAGGGCTAAAATAAAGCGTTTTTTTTACTGGAGTCGTGCCTTTGAATTATTTTTTAATTGCGTCAACATCCATATTCGTGTGTTGGATTGTAAAATTTAAGATAGAGCACAATAAAGGAGGTTTACATACATATATACATTACAACCCAAATTAATATTCGCCGTAAACTTTTCTAGAAACACAACAATGGCCGATCATATTATCACATTGGTGTCCATGCAACGCTTTCAAAGAACGCTCGGAGTTCTGTTGCATTTTATATAGAAATCTGTTGTTGTTTCTTAGGCGTGATTATTTTGAAATAGGTATTACAGATTTTATATAAGTAACAAGCTTTTGCCCGCGGCATTTCCTCACCGTAAAGCTAATGTAATTTTGCACATGAATTTCGATATGTTCACTCACAGGTGCTAGCCTGGATTTGAAACCACGACCCTCCGCTTCAGAGGTTATAGGTCAAACCACTAGGCCGTCGCAGCTTAGTGCAGTCTAGACGCAATAATTCATTATAATATTATAACCGGTGGCATATACAATTTTAAATTTATTTTTAGCTAGTTTATTTCGCAATGTTGACATTTACTTTTTATGTATTTCCGGTAAAGGCAGTATCTTTGTGTGCTTGACGGTTCTTCTCTGAATCTCATAACTGATTCGACTAGCAAAGCTAGCAAAGCTTACAGCAGTAATAGCGAACGAATATTAATTTTTAATTTTATTAATTTGTAATTATGACATTACTTACTTTAATTACTACTATTATTACTATTATTATTACTCTACCACTACCATGAATTTAGAATGCCAGTACTCGATAGCGACGGCGTAAATTATTTGTAGAGGCGCTGTACAATTCTCCATACAAATACGTCACTGTAAACTCATGGTAGTGGTACTTATTTAAAGTTACTTTTAAATAATTTGATTTATATTAGGACCGGGAGACGAGGTGTCGGTGGGCCGCCAACAAGATGGGACGACCTGGTTAAGATCGCGTGATCGCGGTGGATGCGCGAAGCACAAGACCGGTCTGAGTGGAGAGCCTTGGGGGAGGCCTATGTCCAGCAGTGGATGTCTTTCGGCTGACATGATGATGATGATGAATTTGATTTCATAATTTAGCAAATTTAAATTATTTGATATATTGTTATTATTAATAGTAGTCAGACAAACAATTCAAACGTTATGGAATCCCAATACCAATATATATTACAAATTTAAATTTAAGTATTATTCTATCAATTCTAGCATTTAATCTGTTTATTATAGTCAGCTATAAGAGCACGCGAGCATAACATTTCGATTTATTATTATTAAAGTTTTGACATTTAGCGTTTGTCCGCAAATAAGTTTTTAGATTTGTATATTATAATAATGATAAGATAACCTTTGCTTCGCTCTGTGGCTCTGTGGCTCTGTGGATGTTATACCTGTAACACAGTGATTAATTAGAATTGTTTTTGGATAGCTATGTTTCTAAACAGCAGCTCTAATGTAAGTTTTCATTATTTAATTTGTTTGTTTATTTACTTTTCGAAAACCCTTCACCAGCCACATGGTCGAGGAAACTAAATCACGTTCCAGGGTAGAACCATTTCACAATCAATTTCATTATGATTTCTTTGGTGAATGTGTGATATGTCAACATGAAATTTTAGCAATGGTTTCACCCGGGTACGTTACAGTTTTCTCCACTGTACCTATTCTTAACATTAGGTGACCCACTAGTTCATTTGTCTGGTCTCTCTAACATAAAAAAACACCCTTTCGACAACGTAACACTTGATCGTCGACACTGCTGGATTTTTGTTACGTTGCTGACAGCTTTTGTATTGTAGTGTTTTGCCAAAATATTTGCGAGTGTACGTGCCAAACTCAGCGATGCGGGCCGGGGTTTCAGGCTAAATCATCTGCTTGAGTGTAGGTATTTTATTTGTACCTAATTTAATTTTAATTTATTTGAAAAAAGGCCTTTTCGTCTACTTGCGGCGCAAGCTCAACAATAATCGTCTTTTACGTGCTGATTTTTACTCCATTTTTATTCGGTAGCGGCACGTAAAGGAGCCCTTTGCGGCCTGCTCGCAGTTTTTTTTGGATTTTTGATTTGTTTGCGTTTAGTTCGCGCAAAAGAATCGGAGCATTATCTCGTTTATCGCAGTATGAACCAATGTTATCAAAATGATAACGCGTCAAGACAAAGCGTACTTCAGTATAGCCATGCCTGCCGCCCGTGCTATGTCATAAAAAAAGTGGATAGTTTGAGGTATTTATTATATTATATAAAATAATTATTTATTTCTCTGTAAAAACTTACATGGACCGTTCAAGTCACAGTGTGGGTAAGCAATCTGTTTTACATAATTTATAAGAGCAAGGAATTTCCACTCGTGATTACTGGGACCAGAAATTAGAAAATCGAAGTTCGTATCGTACCGTCCCTCTCACTCTCGTGTTAAATAATATAAGCGTAAGCGGGACGGCAAGATACGAAGTTCTAATTTTGCATTTCGTAGTATGCCCCTAGTCTGTTGTTGATTCAAAGTGGGTCAACTAAGCAAAGACAATGTTAATAAGTACATAGTTATTTATTCAGAAACAATATACATTGTGTTTGTAATACAGGACAAGAACTAACTAATTAAATATTTAAATTAACAACACAAGTGTTACAAACAGAATAATATTATTACATTTACACATATGTCAATATTTATACATTTACATACACCCAAATGATTTTGGATCTGAACCGCAGTGGCCCATATAACTACTTAACTTACTTAGGTCACAGTATATAAATACAATTGTATTTATATACTGTGCTTAGGTACAGTCACCAGCATTAATATCTACAAAAATATCTGACACGTGTCCTTCCGGCCCTAGAAATAGAGTCGTATCAGATATTTATGCACACTTGTTGTGTCAGATATTGGTGCTGGTGACTGTACCTAGGTACTTGTTTTCAGTAAATCATAATTCTAAAATGTTATTCCATGCCGGTGAAAAACTTAGCCGAATTTGAAATACGAGTTGGATATCGGAAATTTACAGCTCTTTAAGTAATAGCGCAGAATAAGTAATAGTACTACCTTAATGTAGTTATAGTTTTGTAGTGGTCAAGGACTTTTATTCATAAACCATCATGGAACCTTTTCAAAGGAAAAGCCATTACGGTTTTTAAGTCCCGACGCAAAAAGTGGGGTGTTACGTTTGACCGCTATGTGTCTCTGTGCCTGTATGTTTGTGTGTCTGTGTGTGTCTGTCTGTCTGTGGCACCGTAGCTCTTAAACGGGTGGGCTGATTTGAATGTGGTTTTTTATTTGATAACAGGTTTTCTAGCGATGGTTCTTAGACATGTTTTATCAAAATCTGTTCAGCCGTTTTTGAAGTCACAAAGTAGGGGGTTTTACAACTTTTTGTTAGTTAAGTTATCTTTGTTAATATGCGATGTCACTATGATGTTCATCCTTACATCTGAGGTTTTGAACGGTGTGATCTGGTATGATTTAAAAATGTCGGTTATTTTTTAAATCATAATTTGCAAATGGTGTTGACAGCCTACAATAACAGTTCCATTTCTTGTTTTAACTCTTATCTTCTTTACTCATTCTCTTGTTCTTAGAAAATTAATTTTTAATATTTTGAGCAAAGCGAATTTTTGCACATGCGAACGATAACGCCATCTGTTGCGAAAGTTTTAAACTAGTTGTGTTCCTAGCGCTCCTCCCAGCTATTCCTGTTGTTTGTACCTAGCGCCACTAGCGGAAAGTGCGTACACTAAAGAGTAAACGACATGACAGTAATATTTGATTAATGTGATGTAATGTTACCATCGACTAGCTGTTACCCGCGTCTTTATCTTGATCCCGTGGTAACTTAACCGAAGTAAAACTAGCTTTATAATGTATAGTATATAGATATCATTTATAAATATTGTGAATCTGTTCTTAAAAAAAAATACCTCGTTGAGTTTCTTGCCGGATTCTTCTCAACAGAGGTTTTTCCCGAACCGGTGGTAGATTTTGTGACGTTCATAAGTGCTTATCATAGCCTAAATTGAATAAAGAGATTTTGACTTTGACTTTGACTTTACTCTCTATCCAAACGTCTTCACAAACATTCACATTTATAATATTAGTAGGATAGGGGGTGAAGTTCCCAATCCGCACTGGGCCCGCTAAGGTCCTAGCCCTCTTGCTCTGAGGCGAAGGCCTGTGCCCAGCAGTGGGACGTAAATATGCTGGGATGGATGGATGGAACATACGAAAGTGGTTTTTATTAATCCCTTAACGTGCGCAACGGGCGCGGGTCGCTAGTCTTATATCTAAAATGGAAAGGTAGCCATGTTATCGCTAATAAGTTAGGTGGAATAGTAACAATAAAAATTTTACGATTGTGCTAGTTTAGTCTAAATTAACGTTAAATCGAGTTCTACTAGCGCAGAATCGATTACTTTTATCGATTTATTATCGGTATTGTGGGAATCGATTACGTTTTACATCGGTAACGTTCGGGGTCTGAATCAGTGATATTGGTTACCAGGCACCCATAAATACTCTGTATTGCCGATCGAATTCCGAATTCCAGGGAGGCTACTACCGTCTAGTCGAAATTCGAAAATTGAATTTCGTTTCGTACCGTCCCTCTCACTCTCGTGTTATTAATGTTAGGGTTTCTAATGCGGTGTACTTAACTGAATCGGGAATCGAACCCACCAAACACTAAAAAAAGACACCTAATATTAAATTTCCTGAAATTACCCATAAATTGAAATTTTTACGGTCTTCCCTTTATTGGTGGCGTATCCTGTGTTGATTCTTGGGGTTCAAACTACCTAAAGCCTCTTTTTGGCGATAAAAGATAGCCTATGCTCTTCATATTATTTCTATTTTTCTATTTTTATCTTCTTTCCCAAGGTCTATTCTATCTATGTACCAAATTTCATCAAAATCGGTTCAGCGGTTTCGACGTGAAAGCGTAACAGACAGACAGACAGAGTTACTTTCGCATTTATAATATTAGTAGGGATTCTATATTACTTATCTGAAAAAAATTATGTCTTTGGATCGGTAGCTACTGTAAAATTACAGGCATATTTTTACCATTTGGCGCTTCCCATTTCCAATGCATGTCTGTCTGAGAATATTCAAAATTTTTTAAATTCAGTTAAAATTGTTTTTAAAATCAAAATTCGCCTCTTTCAATAAAATTATCTATCTACAAAATACTTTCCCTCCATGTGGCACAGGGCACAGCCGTGGGACTCCCTGTGTATCAGGTGACCTACTTACATGTCAATGACCTATAATAACACTAAGAGATAGGTATTTACCATCACTTGGACTCTTTAACGCGCGTATCAACGCATAGATTGTTAAATAAACAATGGCGGTTGTTCATTTGTATTAAATGCGCGTATAAACATAAAGCGCATACCAACGAACAGTCAGACATATTATAAAACTAACGATAAGTTAAACATTGAGTACTGTCATTGCTTGAATTCCTTCCGATCTTACTCGTACCCTAGATAACAAATAAACAACAAACAGTTGGAAACCCCCGACTTTTTTTAAAGTTCAATATCTCAAAAACGGCTGAACCGATTTTGATGAAACATGTCTAAGAACCATCGCTAGAAAATCTGCTATAAAATAAAAAAAACGCATTCAAATCATCATTAAGAAATACGGTGCCACAGACAGACACACAGCGGTCAAACTTAGCGTCGGAGGTTAAAAAAATACATGAATTGGAACGTAGAACCGCCTCCTTTTTTGAAGTCGGTTAAAAATGAGAACGATAGTAGTCATTGCGTCGTTAAAATGCAAGTACCGTAAGGGCGGGGTACTTTCATAAAATGAAGGGTACCTATTTGCCGGTCCGGATAATAGCGACCCTATTTTGCTTGTGAAAGCCCATACAAAGTTCATGTCAATTTTCTTCAGTCGGTATTATCCTGGCTTGGTAAATAGTGTCACCCCCTTTGATCCGCAACTGCATGAACACGCATATCTTGCATAAGCTTAGCTATCGTAAGGTCGCGGGTGAGCAAAGAAATTCTTTTAGTTCATTGATGATGGAACTACCGTGAGACTCACTCATATTAAATGACATTGTAACGGATAACTCACGTCTTAAATCGAGTGTAGCTCGACATGTTTCGGGCTATTTCGTAGCCCTTCTTCAAAGGAGCCTGATTCAATAAATTATTTACTTAATTATTTTTTTCTTCATTACAGATTAACTAGGAGAAGGACAAAAAACAAAGATGGAGGGCAAACTCTTCGCCGCGACGATATCGACGCTCGCGCCGCGCTTCAAACTCAACAAGTCGAAGCCGACCATAGAAAACATAGTGTTTAAGTTACACTACAAAGCTACTGTGACCATCCTCGTGGCCTTCGTGATTCTGGTCTGCGCCAGGGAATTCTTCGGGGACCACATCAAGTGCATATCGGACCAGGGTGTGCCTGACAATGTCATACAGACTTACTGCTTCTTCATGGCCACTTTCACTATAGTAAGTTTATGTTAAATAATTTATTGACGTTTTAGTGACATTTGGACGGCTAAGTGGCTAAGTGGTTATAGAACCTGACTACGACTACGAAGCTTGAGGTCCCGGGTTCGAATCCCGGCCGGGGCAGATATTTTTATGAATCATTCGGATGTTTGTTCTCGGGTCTTGGATGTTTAATATGTATTTAAGTATTTATTTATCTATATAAGTATGTTTATCCGTTGCCTAGTACCCATAGTACAAGCATTGCTTAGTTTGGGACTAGGTCAATTGGTGTCAAATGTCCCATGATATTTATTTATTTATTTATTGAATCAGGCATTACTTTCCGAAGGTCCATATCAATGAACTAAAAGAATTTCCTTGCTCACCCGCGACCTTGCGATAGCTAAGCTTATGCAAAATATGCGTGTTCATGCAGTTCCTTAACCTCCACACTAATATGGTTTCGGAGATATTTGATACTTGGGAAATTAAACATTTGCGAAAAATATTTTGCCCAAACTGAAGAGAACCGTTGAAAGTCATGTAATCATGTTTATCATAATTTTTGACCCCTAATTCCATTACTTGTTCAGAATGTTATAAAACAATAACCTATAGAAAATTCTAGAATGTAGACCGCGGGTCACTCAGCGCAGCATAGAACGTTCACCAACGAGATAGTCGGATAACCAGAGGCCTTATATTGTCTAGCGCACTTGAAATTATAATTGAAGCAGTGGGAGCAACAAACTCTATTTTACTCTATTTTACAACGTACGTCATTGTTGCACCCAATGCTTCAATTGTTTCGGCGAACACGTTATCTTAGACCTCAGACACTCGTGCATTCAAATAGCGCCACTGCCTTAGCCGTCGGGCAGTTCCTGCCTCCATAGGGCCTGGTAGATAGAACACTGTTAACCAATTTCTTGTCCACAGGTCCGACACTACAACGAGAGTCTCCTGCAATCAGGGTTCCTCCCCCACCCTGGGGTGGGGCCCATATCAGATTCCGACGAGACCCTCCACCACACCTATTACCAGTGGGTCCCTTTTGTGCTGTTCCTACAGTCCATCTGTTTCTACATGCCGCATTATGTGTGGAAGAAGAAGGAAGGTCAGTGCACATTTACAGTGGCGTGGTCACGTTATTCCGATTCACATTTGTCTTTTACTTTTGCTGTTCGATAGCTAGCTGATCTGAGGCCGTGTTGCCTAATAGCTGTAAAAGACGATCGAACGGTGTTAGAATGGGATATCCATACCACCTTACTCTAACAGACAGTTGTGTCCCTCTCGGTCCACCGGACTGTTCGAACCTCTGTTACGGCTATTGTAACGTTTCTGACGCTCGCTATTGTAATCAAATGACAGTTTTTGTATGCGATATCTGTCATCGCGTCAGAAACGTTAAGCAATACTGCCTCTGGTCTAAGATCCGAACTTCACGTCGTGTCAGATATTTATGCACGCCTTATTGTGCCAGATATTGGTGCCTTAAGAGAAGTTTCCAAGCATATATAATTACGTCTAGTCCATACTTACAAAATGTCATCTACTTCTCTTGACTAGTTTTCAAATGAGACCGGGATTACGGTTGTATGGAGAATGGAACGAAGAGACTTCTCTTACCTAAGCAGTACTGCCTGGGATCTAAGACCCGAACTTCACGTCGTGTCAGATATTTATTAAATGACCAGACCCTTAAATGAACAGAAATTAAAACTAACACACTGCAAGCCCAACTCTTATTAAACCTGCAGCCTGCAGGGTATATACGAGGCGGGCCACTTATCAAATTGGGGTCGAGATAACGATAATCTTGGCATCGTTTGATAAATTTCAATCTGCAACAAAGCGATCAAATTGTTATGCAACGCGCAGGAATGATACGTCGATAGGGCATTTCAAACCTGAGAGATTATCCATGCAATAAAGGCTGTTTTAAGAAATTTTGAAGCTTTCTATAAAAACGCAAATTTTCATAGCTCGAATGAGGAAATTAAGTTAAAAGTTAAGGTGATTTATGTTGGTATTTCACAGTCACTGCTTGTCTTCTGCTTGTCTAAAAATAATAAGGACATGGCGTAAACTGTTTTCCAAAGTACCTTGTATTTTAAAGTAACCCCGTTTAACGGCACTAAGTTTCGAGTTTCGTAGTAGCCTTGCAGCCGCGGTTTTTAACCATGTGACTTTGTGAATCAAGTAAACGTAAAGCCGACAGTGCGGCCTCTTGCAGTTTACCTGCACTTTACAGTCACGCTGCTAATAACCGAGGCAGTTTAGCCGTAATGCAGCCTAAGCCTAAATACTGTCTAAATATCGCATAATCTATAACAAATCGACAATCCACTGTTCGAACTACATCGATGTTTTTTCTACAGGTGGTCGGATCAAAGCGTTGGTAGACGGTCTCCAATACGCCAGCATAGCAATCCAAGATGGCGACGACATGGTGATGAAAGGAGCCACGGTGCCCTCGCAGAAGTCTCTGGACAAGAAGCTCGACATCATCAGAAGAGATATCATCTTGAGGTTGGAAAAGAATTAATGAAGTAACTCAAGGGATTCTCCGTCTCTCTAAGTTTTGTTTGTAAAAAGATGTTATTGAAAATATAAAAATGAATCCACTTAATAATCGAAGATGAATAATGTACCATTGTACTTCGTCGGAAAAGTTCTATCTTGTTATTTTTGCAAGCAAGAAGTTTACTGAAGCTAATTGAGAAAGCACGATGCATACAAACTATCTGACAAAATAATTATGGAAAAAACATTATTCATTGTGATCTGTAGATTCCTTCATCGTCTCTCGTTCTTCGCCTAGCGATTATTTAAATATGCTTTGTGCAAGTTCATGATCGACTTCAATTTAAGTTTATCCATGGAGAAACTCCTTAACTGTCATCAAATTTTGCCCCTGAGTTCCAATATCTGATTCTCTCTAAAAGCTTGTTATCTCAATTGGTGTTGGATCTTCACTATTACGACGTAACACTCCAGAGACTTTGCTTTCAGAGACATCGGTGACATAAAAGCCTTTTTGTTTTCAGACTCCGCATCACACGCACTTGGTCAGTGTGGTTGGTTGCCATGGAGATCGTCAACTTGCTGCACGTCATGTTCCAAGTGTGGATCGTAAACTGCTTCCTGAACGGCCAGTTCATGGACCTTGGGGCCAAAGTCATCGGTTTCAAGGACTGGAACAATATAGCTGACCCTCTGGAGAATGTGTTCCCTAAGGTGACCTTTTTTTAACGGATATCTTCTTAGAAATAATAATAAATAACGGTATCACCAGCGAATAGGGCTGTTGGAATGCTGGGCAAAGGCCTCTCGTCTTCGCCTTCATATAACTTCCGGTTTGATGCAAAGACAAACCAGTGGGCGCCTATGGCAGTACCTACGCATCACATTACATTACATTATTTTATTCCTATCATATCCATCGTCTACTTCGTCATCAGAGGCCACTTTCCAGTTCAACAAGTGGGTATGTTGAACTCTACCAGTCCTTTTCCCAACGTTGGCTAAGCGTGCTTTTAATCGCAGCATATTCCATATTATATTATCCATATTATTCCATATTATTTTATTATTATTTTTGCATATTATATTGGGTTCCAAGCGACGGGCACCGGAGCAGAGGTAGGCCTAAAAGAAGGTGGCGGGATGATTTGGAGCGATTCCAGCCGGATTGGCAACAGTTGGCCGAAGTCAGAGACGAGTGGAAGGAGAAAGGGGAGGCCTTTGCCCTGCAGTGGGACACTATATAGGCTAATTAAAAAAATATATATATATTATACTAGCTTTTGCCCGCGGCTCCGCCCGCGTGGTATTCGGTTATCGCGCGCTGTTCCCTCGGGATCTGTGCATTTTTCCGGGATAAAAAGTAGCTTATGTCACTCTCTCTCAGGCCCATAAAATATCTCTATGCCAAAAATCACGTCGATCCGTCGCTCCGTTACGGCGTGAAAGACGGACAAACATACAGACATACAAACACACTTTGACATTTATAATATTACTATGAATATGGATAGTATATTAAATGCCTAAATGCCAAGTTTCATAGTTTTATCTTCGACAGCGACAAACTTCCACCATATAAACTTTCACCCCCTATTTTAACCCCTTAAAGCCTCTTTTTCGCGATAAAAGATAGCCTATGTCCTTTCCCAAGGTCTATTCTATCTCTGTACCAAATTTCGTCCAAATCGGTATAGCGGTTTTGGCGTGAAAGCGTAACAGACAGACAGACAGACAGACAGACAGACAGACAGAGTTACTTTCGCATTTATAATATTAGTATGGATTAATCCCAGTTGTCCTCTTTCTCCCCCATTATGCTAGATTTATATTACTTTCTGTCTCAGGTCACGAAATGCATCTTTCACAAGTACGGTCCCAGCGGCTCGATCCAGCAGCATGACGCTCTCTGCGTCATGGCTCTCAACATCATCCATGAGAAGATCTACGTCATCCTCTGGTTCTGGTTCCTGTTCCTCTTCATCGTCTCTGCAATCGGTATGTTTATCAACATCATCATCATCAGCCGGAAGACATCCACTGCTGAACAATGGCCTCCCTCTTAGAGCGCCACAATGAACGACAACTCGCCACTTGCATCCACCCTTTGTCCACAATTCTTACGATGTCAGTCCACCCAGTGGGAGGCCGTCAACGCTTCGTCTTCCGCTTTGTGGTCACCCGCCACTCGAGAACTTATTTTATCATACCATATCATATGTTTATCAGTAGTATCAGTTTTATTTGTCATTTTATCAAATTACGTTCCGTGTTACCTACTTAGGTCAACTTTTTATACTGTCCCTAATCTGAGAAACGCGAACACGTCGCATCACGCATTCTGTTTTTCTGTTGAGAACAAGCACTGTACGTATAACTTGATGCTAACAAATTAAAGTCATACTTTTATCTTCTAAGTTAATTTTGATCTGTCTTTTTTGGCTGCTAGAATACAAGTCACCTATACGTAGACTCACTTGCGTCCGTTCGTCGGTTCTTTGGGTTGCCAGTTCTAAAAAGAACAAGCACAAAAGAGTACAATGTTACAGTACTCCTAAGAACAACTTAAAAACCAACCAACCATGCTATTACCTCATTACAGCTGTGATCTGGCGTGTGATCTCCTTCTTCCTATACCGCCGTTCGCTTCGTTTCAACGAGCTGATGTTCCGCCAAGTCACCGGCGGAAAGTTCAATCCCTACAACGTCATCAGCGTGGTGAACGGTTGTCAGTTCGGGGACTGGCTGTTCCTCTATTACCTGGCGAAGAACATGCAAGGATTCGTCTTCAGGTTAGTTGGATTTAGGATTTGTTGCTGATTCTTGATTAGAAATATTGCTGACAACCGTCCCTTCCTTCACTTGCAAACTAAAAAATATGAATTAGCTTCGTCTTTTGCTGAGTCCATTTTTTTTGTTTATTTGCAATACTATATGGTTGTATGAATAGACTGGCTATTATAAAAAGTCTTGCCTGACTTCCTTAAAGCCACAGTTGGAAACATCAGACCAAGACAGCTAAAATCTTGAATAGGGAACAGGGTGTAGGTATAATTCTGTAATATTCACACGGGATGTTGTTCCGTCAAAGCTGCTTGTTACAGTAGACTGCAATTAATATCTGCCACAGCGGAGCATGCAAAAATGTCTGACACGTCCTCTCTGCCCGAGAAATAAATGTATCAGATATTTACGTACACTTTGTGTCAGATATTGGTGCTGGTGTCAGGGCCAGATTTAGAGGTCAGGAGGCCTTGGGGCAACAAAGGAGTGGAGCCCCCCCCAACCCCCCTCCATGAGGGCCATTTGAGATTTTTTTTACTGATTGCCTGACTGAAGTGAGCAAATCTAAATGAATAGTTTGTTTACTAGTGTTTACTCGTCGGAATTTGAAAAAAGAACCGAAGTCTTTATTGCGGGGGCTCCTCTTTTGTGGCCGGTTACCCTCCCCTAAACCCGGCCCTGGCTGGTTTAAACAAATCTCTTTGCTTCCAGGGAGCTGTTCGCCCGGCTAGCTGAAGAGCTAGAGAAACGAGACATGCCTTACGGACACATGGGTTCCGAGAAGAGGGGGGCAGAGCCTGTTCTAACCAGTCATGTTGACTACAGCGATGAGACTCTGCCTCTTAAAGACGAGAAGACCTCGTTATGAACTGGATAGACCAACAATTGATACTCTAGTCTTATAAGCTGGACAAGTGACAATCTAGAAAAAACAATGGCGAACGCTAACGTCTACGTTAGTTCCTATATTTCGTTGATAGTTGGGTAATATGGTGTGACTGTGTAACAGGGAGGCTACTACGAAGTAGTACCGTCCCTCTCACTCTCGTATTAAATAATATTAGCGTCATTGGGACGGCAAGATATGAAGTTCAAATTTTACACTTCGTTGTATAGGGCCAGTTCGTTCCCACCTTGAGGGCTACTACGAAATAAAAAAATCGAAGTTCGTCCCGCTGGCGCTTATGTTATTTAAAACGAGAGTGAGAGGGACGGCACGATACGAACTTCGATTTTAAATTTTCGTAGTTGCCCCTCTAGTTCAAAAGTGGTTAGGTATATCAAAATACAGATGTAGTACATAGTGGTTTTCCATCGTATGCTCTCTCAATTAACTTCAGTAGCCGTCATACAGCCGTTTTGACATTTGTCACTAAATAATAAATAAGTCACTCATTTAATCTACGAATAAATTCTATTATTTATTCGTAGCATTTAATACAAATCATTTAATGCAATAATGCCGTCGTATTCCTATTGGGATCCGACTTTACCCGATGGGAAAACCATTTAGCAGTACCTAAGTAAATCTGTAATTCCTTATTTACTGCCTTTTAAGTCACAATGTACTTTACTCGTACTTCATTTTTTTAGCGTTAGAAAGAAGGTAGGTAATCTTGACGTGTCTTATTATGGAAAAATACTTTTGAAAAATAAGTTTCAGCAAATATGTAAGAATCAGCAAGGACATATGATCATTTACATTATTTTGGTACTATAAGAATAAGTTACTGTTTTTTTTAAATCGTTTTTAAATAAAAAGACTCGTCATGATTGTTTACACTTTTTCTAATGCTAACAAAACGAAGTATATCATGATACCAAAGGACTCAAATGAAATGATTGTCGATACGCGTGTTAATGTAAGCAATATCCGTTAGTTTACATTGTTTTCGATGACGATTAGGTACGACGCAATAAAGTAAATGTCAATAATACAGGATAAAGATAACGAGAAGTTATTACTGTGATTGACTCATTAAGGAAAATTGTATGATTCGAATTACATTTTCGTCATCATCATCTCAGCCGTAGGACGTCCACTGTTGGACACAGGCCTCCCCCATAAACCTGTTGCTTCGATTGGAAGCGGCTTGCATCCACCGTGAACCCGCGACTTTAAGCAGATCATCCGTCCATGGCATGGATGAAATAGAGTAACTTTGTCTATGGTCAGCGGGCACACTACGCGGAAGATCGGTCGTTGCGCGTAGTAGGTAATGCAAAATATTCACAAAATTATTCTAATTAAGTATAAATAAACCCGCGTAGCTCACCCAAAAACTATGAGATTTGACGATTCGGAGACCTCACGCTACACTAGCGCCTCTAGCGGCGAATCCATTCGCGAGAGCCCTCATTGGGCTCTGATTTGTTATGCCTCTACATATCGACGGATGCGTCGGCAGATTGTATCTGCGGATGCGTCCGCCGAGGTGTAGAGGGTGGTTTTTGCTTATCTGTGGTAGGTATTTAACGTCGGCAGATGCATCTGCCGCTCATCCGTTTGGTGTCGGTTTTTCGACACGGATCAAAGGGTGACAGCGCGAACGCAACGCGCCTGTCCACACGACTGCCGATGTGTGGACGGATCGCAATTTATCCGAAGATATGGTTGCGGATCCATCTGCCGACGCATCCGTCGATATGTAGAGGAGGCATTTAGGCAAATGCGTGGGATGTCAATTGACATTAGTAGGACAAAGGTTCCACCCTGGTATGTGATTAAGTGTCCTTGAATGTAGGGGTAAGGAAAGGTTCGTCACTTTTCAACTCTTAAGTATGTCAATTACGTTAAGGTCGAAAAGTGACGAACCTTTTCGTACTCCGACTATACTTCTACTGCTAGGTACACTCAGCGTCATAAATAAATAAGTGATCACTTTTGTACCTTGTCATTTTAACGTCATGTTTGAAAAGCCATACGAAATTGTGTAACGACTGAAAGCGATAAGGTATAGAAATTATCACTTACTTGTATTATGTATGACGTTCACTGTACTTACATGTAAGATGGTTATGTTACAAATATTTTTACCTATAGATACTTTATTAGTAAGGCTAATTAGGTACCTAATTTATGTTGTACGTAATGCATTTTTACTTTAATTATTATGAATTTACTGTACTTTTGTAAAAAAAAAAACCTTATAAAAAATAGGAAAAGATTAACTATTTTTTGACGAAAAAATAGTCATTTTGAGAGAGTAGGTAAGTATACAATAGTTTTATTTTAAGAAACTCCCAGTAATATATTTCGACGAATAAAATTATAATTAAGTTTAATCTATTCTTGCCATTGATTTGTGAGAGAATTTATAAATATTAGAAATTATAAGAAAAAATACCTAACGGATGCTGCCATATTTTTATGTTTTTCTTTTTAAATGTGGATACCTAGTGATGTTATGATAAACAAATTCATTTAAATGATCATTGTGTGTACATAAGTTGTTGACCCAAATTAATCCGAAGTTACGGTAGTTAATATAGTTATTAAACAATATAACTCAACAGAAACTATATAGATAGGTGCTTTTTTCACAAGCATTTATTTAGGTTGCTTTGTTTGTTGATTCTAGGTCAGATACTTATACTTACTTAGATTCGATTTGTGGCATTCGAGCATGGCGGATGTAGACAATATATAATTAATTTTGCTATTTCTGTTTCTTTGGCTAGTTGAAGTATAATTTTGATAGTGTTTTATGCGGCGATTAACCTTAACAGTGATCACAAAATTCTATACTGCTCTCGTGTCTGACATTTTTTTAATGCGCAAGTTTCCATGTGGTTTCTGGAATTTTACTATCAAGTTACAAAAACTACAATCACCGTACAACGTTGCCTCTCGAAAGAGAATAGGTACGTAGACACTGGCGAAATTGTCTTATTAATAAGGACAGAAGCCATATTTTAAAAAGAATTAAGAAAAAAAAAAACTTATACTTACCTATTGTAAGCTCATTTTAACCCACTTCCAGTGGTCGGATTAACTTGATATGGTATATACATATATATCGTCACTACTTTTAAAAATTCTTGTATCTCAAAATAGATAATTTTTTGAGTGAACTTTATGAACATTATGTCAAGGTTCAATTATGTTGACTTATTACTTTAGAAACGAGATTTTTTCAAAGTAGTGACGATATTTGTACTTACCTAAATTAGATGACATTGCAAGCACAGTCAGTAAAAAAAAAAGATGATACTTATTAAAATAACATTTTCAAGAAAAATTTATATCACAGACTGTTATTTGGCTTGCCAGAGAGGGCCTACTCCGAAGTTCGAAAATCGAAGTTCGTATCGTACCGTCCCTCTTGCTCTCGTTTTGAATAGTATAAGCGTCAGCGGGACGGCAAGACACGAATTTCAAATTTGGCACTGCGCAGTAAAGACCTGGTCCCTTGAGATCCTAGTTTTATTTTATTGAATATTTCAGAAAAAAATACATGACATTCTGATATGGCTTGCAGCGATGAATTATTGTGTTAGTTAAATGTATTTTATACAATTAGCTCTAGTCTCAATTTGTTTTATATTTCGGAATATATTTTAATAATCGTTAGTTTTTTTTTTATTTACCAATCTTTTTTGCAGAATCCAAGACTTAATGTATAAAGATTAGCTTTTTACCGCGGCTCCATTATGAAAAAAAAAAAGTACTACAGGGCTACAGGGTACCGTGTAACAGGCGCAAAGGAAAACTAGAGTGCGTATCAACTATTAGACAGAATTACAGGAGTAAGCGAGTAAGTATGGTATTCCATGTCTAATGCCTCCTCTTCATATCGAGACGGATGCGACGGCAGATGGATCCGCAACCGTATCTTCGGATAAATTGCGATCCGTCCACACATCGGCAGACGTGTGGACAGGCGCGTTGCGTTCGCGCTGTCACCCTTTGATCCGTGTCGAAAAACCGACACCAAACGGATGAGTGGCAGATGCATCGGCCGACGTTAAATACCTACCACAGACAAGCAAAAACCACCCTCTACACCTCGGCGGACGCATCCGCAGATACAATCTGCCGACGCATCCGTCGATATGTAGAGGAGGCATAAGAAACACGAGCTGTCATTTTGTCACTCGTCCTACCTATCTAAAAGGGCGCCAAGACGTGACTCGCCCGGGGTGCCCAGATGCCTAAGGCCGGCCCGGCTACCTACGACAGCTGGTGCCTATGTCTAGCAAACACGACCTGTCATTTTGTCGCTTGTATCTAAAAGGGGGCCAAGACGTGACTCGCCCGGGGTGCCGAGATGCCTAAGGCCGGCCCGGCTACCTACGACAGCTGGTGCCTACGTCTAACAAACACGACCTGTCATTTTGTCGCTTGTATCCAAAAGGGTGCCAAAGGCTTGACTCGCCCGGGGCGCCTAGATGGCTAAGGCCGGTCCAGCTACCTACGACAGCTGGTGCCTATGTCTAGCAAACACGACCTGTCATTTTGTCGCTTGTATCCAAAAGGGTGCCAAAGGCTTGACTCGCACGGGGCGCCTAGATGGCTAAGGCCGGTCCGGCTACCTACGACAGCTGGTGCCTATGTCTAACAAACACGACCTGTCATTTTGTCGCTGTAAGCAAAAGGGTGCCAAAGGCTTGACTCGCACGGGGCGCCTAAATCGGCCGGCTCTGGCCGTACTACGAAGTACAAAATTCGACCTTCGTATCTTGCCGTCCCGCTGACACTTATTATATTTATACAAGTGACAGGGACGATACGAACTTCGATTTTTGAAATTCGTAGTAGCCCCAGGGGGTTATCATTTTCGGTTTGGGTTGCTAATACCAGTACCGGTCGGACAATAGCCTTTGTCTAGAGCCTTGTGACCTTGTAACGGACTAACTCTTGTGTTAATAAGGCACTAAGTATTTGTTAGGTTACCGGGTCAAGCTTACCGCTACTTTAACGTCTTGTTTTAATCACAGAACTTTATGTTACTAATCATCATCGTCATCTTAACCTGTATACGTCCCACTGCTGGGTACAGGCCTCCACTCAGAATGCGAGGACTGGGCTGGAGTGCGGTTTGGGAACTTCACAAACACCTTTAAATTTCTTCGCCGGTAAGTGCGGGGTCCTTACGATGTTATCCTTCACTGTCAAGGACGTGGTAAATCTCTAACTTATATCATAAGTAATGGATAAAAGCAGTCTACTTTTTAGATGTTTAGGTACCTATCTTTAGACAAAATTTCATCTAAATCTGTCAAGTGCAGCGGTTTTAGCGTCAACAAGTAGGTAACACGAAAATATTTTCTTATTTTAATTTTACTTATAATAAATAACAGTTAAAACAAACTACTTAACATAAATTACTGCTAAATTACCAAATAGGATACAGGTGGTTCGTGTACGTTACCTGTATCTCTTTCTAACGGGACCGGTATGACAGAGACACCCAACGACACTATCGGTTAACTTGATGATAGCCATTGTGGACTGCTAGTGTTGCCGTGTTCATCGATAAAATTCGATTTTCGATTGTTTTTAACTGAACACTGTATGACGGGCATCGTTTATTTACAAGGCACACAGTTGTTGTCAAGAGAGTGCCCGGGCGGTTTAAGATTATTGATTATATCGACAATAATAATTAGCGGACCGCAATTGTAACGATATAAATGAGTTAAGAACTGATCATTCAACTTTCGGTGAACAAGGTTAACTGCAAGAGATCCCTTTAAGGGATAAGTTCGCCTTTGTAAATCTTATTAGGTATCCTGTGTTCTGTTATGTTCATGTGTTTTTATTTACAATAAAGGGTTTTACAATACAACACAATACAATACAAGCTTTAAACCATAATAATTAGTATCATTAGTTAGTTAAACAGGAGGAAGATTTGAAGCACTGTGATAGTAGGTATGTTTAGTGTAGTAATAGTATTCCGTCAACAGCAACAATACCTATAATACAATTCAATGACTCTTTTTACCTGACTTCCCAAAGAAGGGTTATGTTTTGTTCACCAAAATCGTAGGCGATACAGAAAACAAGTACCTACACAGAGATAAAACAATAAGGTAAGCAATAGGCCAGTATTAACGTTATTTGTCACTGTGGGTTGTTTTCGATAAAAAAATAAAGATCGTAAAACTATCGATAGTAAACGTGGCAGCACTATGTTGCTTGCGTAAGTATATAAGTCTGTGATGACATAGTGATTTAGGGTACCTACTTTACTTACTACTGTAAACGATGACTTCATTGACAGCGTTACTTTCCGTTACCTGATTTGTTAGTCTGGGCCTTAGTGCTTCCTTATTTACCTAACTATAACGCGGACCCCTAATTTTTTTTACTTTTATTTCATTTAATATTCATAAACATTAACTCGTTTTTGTCAACAGACCCCTGAGACAGGATCACAGGATCATGGAATCCTAGGGGTTAAAAAACATCGGTCTACATTTTATAGGTCAAGTATTTATTTATCCTTCCTATCCATTTTGTTTTTGGGAGTTCTACCATTGATATTCATTATCAAGGTTGAAGAGTACATTCATTTATGTTCTCTCTTTCTCTCCAGCGCACGCCAGCCCAGCACAAATAAAGATGTTGACAGTACTATAATCAACAAAATAAAATGTCAATTTACAACAATCAAATTAATGCGGATTTTTGCCACGAAAAATAAATAAATTTAAAGCATTAAACATTACATAATCGAAAAATGCTGCGTTGAACGAAACGTTTTAGGCGTTGGCAACACTGCTTCGAACATGGCGACGCGCGCGCTGTCGCACGTAATCTTAACTACAAGTTCAAAATGTTTGCATCTCGCTCCCACAGCGAACCAACCACTGACCCGCTTGCCTCAAGAACGAGACAAAGCTATGAGCACCAGATAGCGTCCTTTCGTTTTAACACGTGAAATGCTGCTTTGATTGTGTCCAACGTAGTTGATCGGAATTGTGTCACGCGGTCTCTGTCTCTCGGTAGATACAGCTATCTATCTATAGCACAGTACTGGCAGGCAGTATGCTGCACTCTGTGGGCTAGTAAAACAAAATTGTGCAAGCAAGCCAGAGTACTTGAGTTCGGCGGTCGTACGATTACGACTGTAAAGTGATGAAATGAATTAATTTCCTTAAACGAGACTGAAATCGACAAAATTTCTGAGTAAATGCCTAGTAGAAGATAAAAGACTGTTATTTATAGCAAATTTTGTGGACTTTACTGTGTTTTTTACTGATAATTTCGTTTGTTAATGAACCAAGTTGATTCGGAAAACGCGCAGTTGTTCGCGGAAATAATTTCCTTGGCGCAAAGAAAAACAATTGAACGTGTGTTCGTAAGGGACGTCTTCAAATAGGTGAGTATTACGAGTTTTTCTTCTAAATTGCAAGGCCGTGCCACACGAGAGTACACTGTCCATAGAATTTGATCGCCCCCAATTCTATTGTGCCAGTTAATGATTTTGTAAAATAGCAGCGAGCTGGCTGGAAGCGTATTTGTTTTTTTTTTCTCTATTTGACAGCTTTGTTTTCTTTTAATTTGTTTTTAATGCTTACGTATTTTGCGAACATTCCTATTTTGTATTCAAGCCCTGTGTTAGTTAAAACCGCTCTGTGAAAGAAAAATATTATTACTGCAATGATAAACCATAATTATGAACGATGTCATTGAAATTAAATTATACACATGCTCACTTGTATTACCTGTGTTTTGATTCATTATCTTAAATACCAGAACTTTGATCTCAGACTTAAAGTAGGTTAATTACTGATGGTCTCAAACTAATCTCAAATTAATTTAAGTTTAATATGTTTGTGTATGTAATTTTAAAACGTCATTCTACTAAAACCTTTTGTCTTCATCCCATTATAGGTTACATACAGGATGCAATTGAAGCCCTTATGTACCTTTATTAAATTGCTTTGCAGCTGTGTACAGGTTTTATTGTTAACTAATATTTTCCTAAAGCCTGCAACCCATCTTCACCCCCATAATAAGTAGATCTTTATCAAAAAAAAAAAATTTTTTTTTTTGATCCAAGCTTTTTTTTGCTAACTGCTCTTTTATTGACTGTACTTGCATTGTCATCCAAACTACATCTCTATGCCAAATTTCAAGTCAAAGCAGTTATTTGTTGAAGAGTTCCATTATGCAGAGACGATCCTGGCCGGATCGTCTCCAGACTTACATAAGTAGGCATGCCAGATACCAAGAAGTTTTCAAAAAAATTATAGTCAAATTTATAAATCACAAATTACAAACTTACAATATTAAAATATTTAAAAAAAAAAATGTTTTCCGTACAAACTTTTTTTGCTCACTGTACTTTTTGTAGATTGCACTTTGTCATCTAAACTAGGATAGTTCATACCAAATTTCAAGTCAATGCAATTAACTACGAAGAGTTCCATCCTGCGGAGCCGATCCTGGCTGGACCGCCAAGATGTCACCAACCGAGGATTGTACTGCCACCAGATTTACATAAGTGTGCCAAATTTCAAGACAATCTAACGTCTGGCAGTGGGTCTACTGTAACTTGCAGGATTTTCCCCATATCTACATAAAGTTGAATAAAATCTTGTAAAAATGTTGCTAGTTGAATAACAGCTTGTAAGCTGCCAAGCTAATGGCATAATTTTTGGTAGGTAATCACATTTTGTGACACAATAACAAAATAATTGCGATTTTCATAACAATATGTGTGATAAGTTCTAAAAATGGTTGGTTTGACCCTATAGTTTGCATGCTTAGATACATTGTCGAGTAAAACTTACCTACTATTAAATTAAGTAATTCCTGTAAAAAAGTTGTTGCATTGTGTTTCAAATAAATCTTTCTTTCTTTCTTTGAAAACCTTTCAAAATGTAATTTTGATATTTGAACTAAAAGGTTCTGTCTTAAAGCCTAACAGACTACCGGACAGCTGAATAGTTGGAGAACCTTAATATGTATAAAGCTTTAGGTCCCGGGTTCAATCCCTGGTTAGTGCAGATTGAGAGTGATGTCTCCGTGCTATATGGCCTGCCCACTGCCACTTCAATGAGCTAATTTGCTTGGATAGTCGATGACCCTTGTTCTTCAAAACAAGGGAAAACCCTAAGCACAAATTATTTCTATTAATAACCTAACCATAAAAAAATCTTTTTTAATACAAGCTTTTTTGCTGACTGTACTTTTTGTTGGCTGTACTTGCATTGTAACGCAAACTACATTTGCATAACTAGTTTCAAGTCTATGTAACCGTTGGAGAGTTTCGTCCTGCGGAGACGATCCTGGCCGGACTAGGTACCAGGATGTCACTATTAGATTATTGTATTGCCACGCAATTTACATAAGTATTCCAAATTTCAAGTCAATCTGACTACTGGAAGTAGGTTAAATAAATTTAACTTAAATTTAACTTGCATGTTGTATGGGAATTGAAATTTTCCGTTTTTTAAATTTACCACCTATATTTCTTGTAAAAATTCCAGAAGTTTCCCAAAACTTTTTAAATTTTTTGGTAACTTTCCACAACTTGCACCTTGTGTAGGTCCACTCGGTAAGTACGGTTGGCATGGCAACCCTGTCACCCAGAGTAGTGTAAACTGTGTTAGGCGGCCCCTAGACCTACAATAACATTGTACAATACTTTTTATTGCACAATAAGATTGAAAGGCGCTCTGAATCCAAACGAGCAATTGTATTGCACAATAAAACGAACTGCACAATGTTTTCGTGTTCAGTATAGTATTGAATATTGTGCAATACTGACCCTACACGATGCAATATAAAAATATGGTGCAATAAAAATTAAACTCGCTCAAACTTTTGGTCAATCATTGTGCAATCTTCAATATTGACCCTAAACAGTCAATAATATTGCACAATTCGCGATATTGCACAATATAATTGACCGTTTAGGGGCCGCCTTAAAGGCTATTCTCTGCTTACGCGCAATATTTTAGGTACTAAAACAGCTCTTCCGTCTGGGCAATTACGGTCCCTGGGGTAGCTCGGTACTTAGTTTTTTGTGCCCACGTTCCGGGATAATGACCTCCTGATTTCTTGGTAGGGGGGCGGGCCGGTTTTTGATTTACTGCTGTTCTAGAACATTCGACTTAATAGGCACCAGGCAGTGTTGGTTCCGTTAATGCGCGGACGCAATGGTTGAACGAGCGTTTAACAGATGAACTAAAGGAATTTCTTTGCTCACCCGCGACCTT
Source organism: Choristoneura rosaceana (assembly GCA_037349165.1). NCBI lineage: Eukaryota > Metazoa > Arthropoda > Insecta > Lepidoptera > Tortricidae > Choristoneura > Choristoneura rosaceana. The sequence continues at coordinate 2,406,383 of JAZBNJ010000006.1, read as the reverse complement.
ATGATAGCTTTATGTAAGATATTCAAGAGGTACAGTCGACCAAGCTGGTTCATGTTGCCAGTATTAGCCAATGACGCAAATGTCAAAGTAAGTTTGCAGGTGGTAGGACCTTGTGCAAGGTCCGCCCGGATTGCTACCACCATCTTGCTCGCTAATCCTGCCGTGAAGCAGCAGTTGCACTGTTGTGTTTCGGCGCGGAGAGTAAGACAGCCGGTGAAATTTCTGGCACTTGAGGTATTCCAACTTAGGCCTCTAGGTTGGCAACGCATCTGCAATACCCTGGTGTTGCAGATGTTAATGGGCGGTGGTGATCTCTTACCACCAGGAGACCCACATGCTCGTTTGCCTTCCAGTCGTATAAAAAAAAAAGTTGTCAAACGGACCTTACGATACTAGCGATAGCGCCAACTAGCCTGTGGTAGAAACCCTCATTGTATTAGTGATACGCGACTCGAGTTAGTCGAGTAATTTTACTGTCACTCGAGTTGTACTCGTGTTTTCGAGTCACCCGCTCGAGCAAACTGCTTACACTCCTTACAACTCGAGCAAGAATTAATAATTCGAGATGAGTTTCGATTAGTTAAGATTAAGAATTTTAAAATACCGTTATTATTTATTAATATTTGGTAATGAGAAATAAAATAGAAAATATTATTTACCTTGTTTATGTCATTAAACAACAAAGAAAAACAAAATGTCTTCTTACGACTAATTAAGCGCGCCGAGTTGACTCGGTAACTCTAGTGGAAATGGAAACGAACTCGAGTCAATTTTTTTTCGCGCAAATACGAGTTCCTCGAGCCACTCGAAAACGACTCGAAAAAAAACGGCTCGAGTCGCATCACTACATTGAATAGATTTTTGAGCTTGGATATTAAACATTGCATCTGAGGATTCTACTTAAGTCGACTACGAAGATTCAGTTTTTGTGATGATTGTAATTAAAAAGCAATCGGTTAAGATAATCTGTCAAACAGAAAAACCCATTTTATTAGTAATTTAACACCAATTTAGTTAATTGCCCGCCACTGTAACTACATACTATTATTTAACTTGAATATTTATTTCCGTTAGGTACAGGGTACAGTCGAGGGCATAAACGTATGTACAGCCATTGCATCAAATATCTCAATGTTTTGAGACAATTGCGATCATTACTTATTTTATATGATTTAAATTCGGGTTTTGTTGCGCATACCTTGATTTTAGAGAAGTTCGATGTTTCGGCACAGTCGCATGCGCCGTGACCATGCACGAGACGATGTCATGTAGAATGTCGGCGACCGATCGTAAAATCCGCCAGATCACGAATTTCCTAGGCATATCGTGAAATGGCGCCATTTAATGAATTGTCTATATAACGGACATCCGCGGTACGTTCAAAACTCACCGTTTAACGAATTGTCTAGTGACGTTTAGGCAGATCATGAAATTCCTAGGCATATATTGAACGTCGCCATATCGCTTCTGGCACTTCGCCGGACGCTGCCGCGATACACTCGCTTCGCTCGTCGTACTTAAATTTTTATTTTTTTTGGCTTGTCACGATGTGCCCGGATCTAGGAATATCGACGAATGCATTGCTCTAACTGATCTGCCGTATTGTTTGTTAGCAGTAAGTTTGTCAGGCACATCGTGATATCCCTGGCCAACAACGTTTAGGCATATCATGAAACGGCGCCATTTCACAATATGCCTACGAATTTCATGATCCGGCGAATTTTACGATTGGCCGCCGACATATACATCACAATATTTTAGACTTAGACTACCGCGGTCGTTACTAACTAATTTTATGATTTAAATTCGGGTTTTGTTGCGCATACCTTGATTTTAGAGAAGCTCGATGTTTCGGCACAGTCGCATGCGCCATGATCACGAGACGATGTCTGTACATCCACCTTAGGTTACTGGCAAAAGGTGTAGTTTTAACCGTCTTCATAACGATCCCAATTTAAAAGGCAACGGGCAAGTTCACAGTCAAAACTCATTGTTATTTGAAGAATGCGCCGCAAAAAACTTAGAAATTCGACAGATAAAGTGGGAGTTATCCAGCTGTTCACCATGTCTTATCTGGGGATTACTAATGTATTGCCAAAAAACTTTTCCCAAAGTATCACATCCCAAAAAAAATTACCCAAATTATCATTTGGCAAAAAACTTATCGCAAATTTACAGTTAGTAATTTTAGTTAGGACGTATGACCTGGTTAAAGCCGCGGGTTCACGATGGATGCAGGCCGCTGCCAACCGAAGCAACTGGAGGTCTATGGGGGAGGCCTATGTCCAGCAGTGGACGTCATGCGGCTGAGATGATGATGATGATGATGATGATGAATTTTTTATTTGGCAAATTATTGTTTCGCAAATAATTACTTGGTCATGTTTCATATTGCCAAGTAATATTTGGTAAAATGTATCGTTTGGCATAATGTACTCTTCCCAAAATATCGCATGACATAATAACCTATTTTTCTGGGAACAGTTTGTTTCTGTGGAGGGGCGCAGTTCTAATCTAACCTAACCTACTTAATTGATAGCAGTTCGTTTTTGCGGGGGACGCAGTTTTAACCTATAATCTCACCTACTTTTCTGGTAGCAGTCCGTTTTCTGTGGGGGACGCAGTCTAACCTCATCTACTTTTCTGATAGCAGTCCGTTTCTGTGGAACACGCAGTTCTGACATAAGCTACTTTTCTGGTAGCAGTTGGTTTTTGTGGTTGGTTTGTGCGAAATGTCATTTTGAACAAACATTTTTTTGGAATACAATATTTGCCAATGTAAAACGTTTGCTTAATAAACGTTTGTCGTTATAAAATTTGTTAAACTAAAATTATGCCAAATGATAATTTGACCAAATGAATAGAATGCGAAATGTAAATATGCCAAAGATTTGTTTGGGAAATTAATGAGACTTGCGATAAGTTTTTTGGGAAGTGAAATTTGGCGAAAAATATTTTGGCGAAACGGTAGTACACCCTTATCGGGTCCCGGCAGAATGCAAGATAGTTACTTGTAATTGTGCATGTACTTATGTAAATCAGTTGGCAATAAAATACTCTGGTTGTGACATCTTAGTGATCCAGACGGGATCGTCCAGGAGGAAACTGCTCAATGGTCAATGGCATCAACTTGAAATTTGGTAGGGAAATGTAGTTTCGATGACAATGCAAGTACAGTCGTCAACAAAAGATGCAGTTAGCAAAAAAAGCTTGTATTAAATATGAAGCAACCCGTCGTGATTAGTATTTTTTTGTTACTAGGCGAGGGCAATATAAATTACTTAATGCGAGGTGCATAATCTGCTTTTCTTTCAATTATTACCGGAATAGATGAAAAAAAAACTCATGCTAAAAAATCAATAGGAATGAAATGTCATTAGCACTCGATGATTCCATTTTTACATTCGCACCCATGATTCGCACTCAAAAAAAGTCCACGGAAAATTCGCAAGGTTCCCGCTTGGTTCCCGCCAATTTTTTATTTTTTTATTTCTTTTTTCGGCAGAGTTAGTAGCCAGTAGCCGATATTTTTATCCGCGATCTGTCAAACTTCGGATGGGCGCCTGGTTGGCCAACCAAAGACGCGGTTTTTTTTTTAAATACGCCTACTTACTTACTTTTTTGATAGGATTTGTAGCAAAAATTTTTTGTGCGCAATCTGTCAAATTTCATAAGACCGTCAGGTTGACCAACCCAACATTAGGTTTTTTACTAATGCAGTGCTAATTTTATAGCAAAAATTGGTGGTGCAATTAAAAAAAATTACGATAATCCAATAAAGGATTTTCATACACTTTCTGCTCTAGCGCTTTGTGCTGGGTATTTAGTGCGGTTAGGATGAAATTAAAGAATAGTTGGAAGAAAAAACTTATTATTATGCAATAAGGCTCTGGTCTTAAGTACAGGAGCAATCTTACTTAGTTCTACTATTTCTGTAACTCAACGCGTGCGTTTAGCAGTTCGCCTTGACCGTAGGGAACCGGCTGCGTTCAATGTTACCTCATCTTGCTATCCGGGGCAAGTTCAGTCTGACGAGTCTACCAGCGGCAAAGATAGATAAAGACCGGAGAAACCACCGTTGGTTTCAAACCACTGCCTACTTCAGTTTCAAGATTGTTTTTTTTTTATCTTTTTTTTTATTTCAATTCCAAATTTTTACTTTTCCCTCATCCGGTTCATCCTGTAAAACCTAAATTGAAAATACAAACTGAAATGTAGATGCACAGAAAAATCAGAAAAGTCAGAAAAATAAGACCAGCACTGGGAATCGAACCTAGGTCCTCGGCATTCCGTGCCGCGTGCTATACCGCTACACCACTGCTGAACAACGGTACAGACACGAAATTCCCCTATGCATCACATATCTCTTGTTTGTTTCTTATATAGCCACTTAAGCAGTGACGCTGCCAGTGGTGGTCTTATTTTTCTGTCCATCTATATTTCAGTTTGTATTTTCAATTTACTTCAGTTTCGTCAGTTGTCCACTGTTGAATGCTACAAAAATTTTGTAACAAAAAATTGGACCGACTACAAAAAACCATGAAAATAATTCTCTACCAGTCTGAAGTCGGTCGGTGCCTCAGCACGAGCATTTTCCATTTGCACTATGTTTTAATTGTTTGCTCGTATTACAGGCCTGCATTTGAGCCGTGGTGGCCTAGTGGTTTGACCTATCGCCTCTCAAGCAGAGGGTCGTGGGGTCAAATCCCGGCTCGCACCTCTGAGTTTTTCGAAATTCATGTGCGCAAAATTTACCACGAGCTTTGCGGTGAAGGAAAACATCGTGAGGAAACCTGCACAAACCTGCGAAGCAATTCAATGGTGCGTGTGAAGTTCCCAATCCGCACTGGGCCCGCGTGGGAACTATGGCCCAAGCCCTCTCATTCCGAGAGGAGGCCTGTGCCCAGCAGTGGGACGTATCTTGGCTGAGATGATTACAGGCCACACCCGGTATGTCTCGTTGACAAAGATCTACAACAGGTTGATTTGGCATTGTGACGAGGACGCCCCAATCGTCCAATCGGCGCCTGTACTCTCAATTACCATGAGGGAGTACGCAGTTAGTTTATAGTGGTTCGAACGATTGTATTGCCAGAATTTGGCCTCTAGCTTCTGTATCGATCTAATACTTTAATCGATAGTCAATTGTAATCTCCAGTACCACTACCATGAGTTTACAGTGACAGTACTCGATAGCGACGGCGTAAATTATTTGTATGGAGAATTGTACAGCGTCTCTACAAATCAAAATATTAACCGCTAACTAGAGACACGAAATTTTGCACGAGTTGTCGTACGGTCAAAGACAATTTAGCCACCATGGTACCTTGTCAAAGAAAACGTCATCACGACTTTCCTGAGTTAGTTAATGCGATGTCACTGACGTTTACTGTGAAATGGTTCCATGTTGGCTTATGAATTAAAGTCCTTGATCGTACAACGTAAATTAGAACCACGATGTAGTTTTTGGACTTCCCGTGAGAGTTCAAATTAGGAAATTTTTAAGTAATTAATTGTTCAGAATATTGTGGATATGACTCCAAAATTAATTAATTTCTTGAAATTGCACACACTTTAAAAATAACCTTAGTAACACCCCTTTTATGTTTAGTGGGATTCAAAAATATTGACGAAAACATTTTGTTACGATACGTCTGTTTTGCTTTTTACTTATAAAACAGTCGTAACGCACATGAAAACCAGTGGCGTAGCTACCAGGGGGCTAGACGGGGCAGTGCCCCTGGGCCTCCGAACTCAGGGGGCCTTTCGGACTTACGGGCCATATTGAAACATTATATAGCCTATGTCACTCCCGACACTGACGAATCCAATGACACCTCATATGTTAAAATCCGTCTCGCCGTTTAGGCTGCAGCGAGGACCAAAGAAATGGACATACATACCCACATACATACACTCGAAAAACATAATCCTCCTTCGGGCAGTCGGGTAAAAATAGGAGTTGTCGCGAGCGCTCGCCCATGTGATAATACGTCCACAGATGATTCAATGAAACGTTTCAACAAAAATACTTCAATTCACATGGAAGCTTCAATCAGTTCCCGCAAATGATTGTATAATATTTTGCCGTTTTTATCATAAGGATCACGTTACACCCTGAGAGCGGAGTCCGGTGGCGTGTTATGTAAATATCGAGTCGTTAATTGTAGCGGTCGGCTCGACGCGTGTGGCGGAGCCTTTGGGATATCGACACCCACTTGAATGGTGTTGAGGATATGCTGAAGTCTTCCGCCCATTCATCATCACAAGTCATTGTATCAGCTACGACATAGTCCTCCCCCATGCCTCCTCCAATCCAGCGGCACTGGTTGGAAGTATTCGAGCGAGGGTAGCCAACTTTTTTTACAAGAAATAAAGTATATTTACGTCTGAGAAGGGAAATAAATAGTATACAAATTTTTGGGTGCTTCTCTCACAACTTATCAATTAAGTTTAATTTTTAAAAGCCTGAGACCTCGTCAGAATCAAAACTTTTAAGACAAATAAGGAGCCAAATTTTTACTAAATTCACCAGGCCCGCGGTTAACCCCCCATCTCGTTGGTGGACGTCCTACGCTGCGCTTGCCGATCCGCGGTCTCTGTTCGAGCACCTTTCGACCTTAAAATTTATGAAATTACCTTCCAGAAAAATACGTCAAGTGCAAGATTTCATACGAAGTGGAATATTGTAGCTCTCGCTCCATCATTAATTGAAAGTTTATCATACACAGTTATAATGATAACTCTGTGTAGTAACATATAGTAAACAAATTGCCAATTGTTAGTTGTTAATGAGCAACCAAAATACCAAAAGCGACTGATAGCGTCGTTGGAGTAAGTCCCGATTAAACTAATATTTATATCAACTTATTGGATTTATAATAACTACAGTCCGTGAGATCTTAAAAAAACCTTCGTATTTTAGAAGCATACTTCGGATATTGACGATGACACGCGATCGTGATACGCGGTTCTGTTCTGTTATCAACTTGCAAAACTTTTTGAAGTTACCGTAAAAAGTTATGTAAAGAATAACCATCAGTACAAAATAAGCCTTATTGTGATTACATTAAGCTTGTTTATGTTTTTCTAATATTAATACAATATGACTTTTTGTTATGATACAAAGAAAACAAAATCAGCATTTTCGAATTCTTCCATCGTTAATTTAAATAGAGAACATCCCGACTTAACACAGTGATTTTGTTTGGAAGTATATAGAGTTGTTATACCGTGTTTACTTCTCTTGGGTATGTCAAATGAATTTTTTTGGTCTGCTTCGTTTAATATTTTTTAATGTACTTTTCAAAATCCCCGTTACTTGTATGACTCGGTCTCGAACCTTATTTAAATATTAACAATCAACTCTTTTCTTGAAACATTCAGCTTCTTTGAAAAAATATTTATTTTACATTATAAACAATTTCCGTGATTGGCTATTTACAGAAATACCCTGTTTAAGTTGACTCCCCATGGAAATCAATTTTCGAAAAATAACTAACTGATTAAATAAGTTAGTGGTGGTTTTAACTGCTCTATATAAATAAATGAAAACACAACGAGTGCACTCTCCGCGTGCTGGATTGCTACTAAGTCAAAAAGACAATTGTCATTTTCTATTAACGAATCCTCCCGATTTCCCCCGAAACCCGAAGGTTTTTCTAAAAGCTCACGGATTGTATATTTATACCGACCTATACCTATAATAGAGAAACGTCTGACTGCCATAAAAAGCACAGCCTGAACGTATGTTAGGAAGAAGAAGAAGAAGAATAATACAGAATCGCACAACATAATAAAAATTCAAAACGTTTACTATACGAAAATAGGTCGTAAATGGGTCTGTTATGTACATAACATGTCACTCTTTTAACTACCGGCGCTTTCGGAAAGACCATCATTGGCAAGAAGAATGCGCAGCATGAAACTTGGCAGAAAGTATTTTTTCAAAACAAAATAAATTTATGAGTTAAATACACATAAATTACAATGTAAAATTGAAGGGAAAATTACATAAAAAATATGGTTTACCCTTATGTATGCAGTGACCTAAGCGTATTCTACCGATACAAATATGAAGCCCATCGCGACAATGACTAGGCAAATAAATCGCGGAATCGGAATGGATCATATTATTTGTTATATCTGTCATGTTGACCAAACACAGTGCGTTGACCATAAACATTAGATGACAATGGATTCCTTACACACGCAACGCTATGTTTAGCTTTAATGCAAATAGTGATGACGCTGTACTGATTCAACGGTGAACCGGGAAGTTGGATGAGTAGACTTTGCCCGCGTCTTCGCTCGTATTAATACGTTCGGCCCCGGGAAAGATCCACTAAGCTCTTACCCTATGCCGTATATCCCAAAGCAGTCCTTCTATGCAGTGTTGCCACCTTGCCCAAAGAAAAAGTAGCTAAAAGAATACTCTGTTAGAAGTTTTATTAAGTAAACATAACTTTCTAACAATTAATTAAGAAATTAACCTCGAGTTTTACGGTGAAGGATAACATCGCGAGTAAACCTGGACATTTACTGGTTTGTGTGAAGTTCCCATTCCACACTGAGCCCGCGTGGGAACTACAAGACGTCATTCTGAAAAGTGGTCTGTGGTTAGGAGTGGGACGATGATGATGGGAAGGGGGGGGGGGTCTGGAAACAAGTGTGTTGAAACGGTTAGTTGTGAAACCCACAGATTGAACCTACGTCCTCGCTCTGAGGCCGCCCCGATAACATCTAGCAGCGTTTGACAACGCGTTGCTTTGTTTAATTTTTTTTAATTAGACAATATATCATGACCCCGATATGGATTTCTGTCGTCATATTACAGTGGAATATTATTTTGTTAGGGTTTCGTTCTTCAAAGAACCCTGTCACTTTATACTGTTTTTAGGGTTCCGTAGCCAAAATGGCAAAAACGGAAACGTTATAGTTTCGTCATGTCTGTCTGTCTGCCTGTCTTTGCACGAATACATATGTAAAGTATGCCGACAAAATCGTACAATAAAACAACAAAAAAAAAAATTGTTTTAGAGTACCTTCCATAGATTTAAAGTGGGGGTTTTTTTTTTCTCATCCAACCTTGTACGAGTAGTGTGGGGTTTCGTTGGATAGGTCTTTTAAAACCATTACGGGGTTGCTAAGATTCAGTGATTTTTTTGTAAAATATTAGAACTAAAAACTGAAAATTTCCCCCCCCCCCCTTCTAAAATCTAAACTGGTGGGTGGAAAAATTTGAAAAAAATCAGGATGGTAGTAAGCAAGCATATAAATTTAGAAGGAAAACTATAACGTACTTTAAGAGTAAATAGCCTGAGGTATAAAATATACCTAAACTTGGAATATTCCGTACAAAATACGAAATCCTTCGAAAAATATTACTAAATTTTTTCGTAGTGACCATGGAACCCTACCTAGGGCGTGTCCGACACGCTCTTGGCCGGTTTTTAGTATTTGTTGTTATAGCGGCAACAAAAATACATCGTGTGAAAATTTCAAGTGTCTAGCTATTACAGCTCAAGAGATAGAGCCCTGTGATAGACGGACGGACAGACGGACAGCCGAGTCTCAGTAATAGGGTTCCGTTGGCACCCTTTGGGACGGAGCCCTAATAAACTACTGGTACTAATAAATCATTAGTACACTGTATAAGATCGAGAACTTTTTCAATATACCAACTGGTTGATAGAGCAATTGAACGATAAAGTTTTGCAATAAGTTTAATTGAACTAACAGTAAATGCTATTAAAAAACCAATTAAAAACAAGTCTCTGTCGCTATCTATTTCGACACGTCATCGTAAAAGTACAGTCGCTCATAATATACTAACGTGCCAAAATATATAACTTTCCATACAAGATGTACGATACTTTATTTTGTTTAAACTCTTTATTCTTTTGTAGCAAAAACACAAAAAAAAATAGGAAAATATTACTTGCTTGCGATGGAGGAAAACGAGCAGGCGTGTCACTTGCGGGTAAGTATTACCGCCTATGGACACACATAAGTTGAATTACATATGCGTTGCCGGCCTTTTGAAAAAAAAAATAGACTTATGATATGAAGATTTTGTGGATTTTTTTTAAATTAATTAAACATACTAATAATATATACAATAATTAACAGAAATAATAAAAAAAAGAGCTAAAACTAACTTACTCTAATCCTAAAAATCTATATTAACAAATATCACCCAAGTCGTTGCCATTGGGCAGGATGCCCATAAGGCTGGCTGCGTTTCCTCGTTGTATGGCAATGCCAATACGTTGACTGAGGAAAGAGCCAACCCTATGGTCACCAGTGGAACGGGTAAGCTTCTTAATTTTTTAATTTAAATCATTTTTTTGCTTCGGGACCCCACGGACCAAGCGTTTCAACAGCAAAGGTATTTGTACGAACAGAAAATAAATGGTATCTTTTATTAGGCAGTATAGATAAATATATAGGTACGGTAAAAACAAATTAAATCGTTCCACAAACATGATTTGTTTAAAATCAAATTCACTGTGGTATTTTAATTGAATGTGTCGCTGTAAAACAAGGAAATGGGCACAATATAATTCGCTTTTTGTCGACCAAGTTTGCGGTTTCCAGGAAGTTAACATACCTAATATCCGATGTCAATTCCATGTTGGTATTTAATTTCCTATTCAGAATGTTCATGGTCACATAATTTGCTTGATTAAAAAGAATGACTAAAAAACAGTGGTTAGGTAATTAGATTCTGGTACAGAAATATTTTTTTGTCGCAGTAGCTTGGAACCTCTCGTGTATAATGGTCAAGGGTTCCAGCCAGAGTTGCCAGGTCTTTTTCGAATAAATACTGAACGGTGAACGGAAAAAAACGCTTCCAACGCCCACGAAACGGCCACATCAATTGCGTAAAATCTGATACTTGAATCCTTCACTAGAGAGAAAAATTTATCGGAAAAAATATACTGAACAGCCCATACTTCGGTATTTTTAACCCCCGTCGCAAAAAGAGGGGTGTTATAAGTTTGACCGCTATGTGTCTGTCTGTCTGCGGCACCGTACTTTTATTGGAAAGCAGATTTTCTAGCGATGGTTCTTAGACATGTTTAATCACAATCGGTTCCACCGTTTTTGAGATATTGAACTTTGTGACAAAATCGGAGGTTTCCCAACTTTTTCTTTCAATGAGAGCCTATCAATTTTTTTTGTGGTTTTACATACGTCTACATTTAAAATGTGGGACGACGATGCGTTACTTTATTTCAAGCATAGGGCCGAACATTTTTACGAACACAAATACACGATCGTTCTAGTAAACGCTCTAGTAAATAATTTATTGAATCAGGCGTTACTTTGCGGGGGTCCATATCAATGAACTGAGACAATTGTCAAGCAAAGTAATTTTGCTTACCTGCGACACTGAAGTAAAACACACACACACAAGCACACCTAAATGGGGTAGGCAGAGCACACGAAACGTTACCGCTTCGGAGCCACTTTTAGTAATTTTAGGTTTAAGTTTGACAAAACGGTACAATAGTGACAGGTTGCTAGTTACAGATATACACTACTTACCATTATATTCCAGTTTTTGTGAGCTTTTACCTATAATGTACCTATTTTTTTTTAAATGCTCATTACAAGTGAATGGTCAACTTTAATTTGCTTAAGACTGCCGCGTTAAAAATTATAGGTAAAAAACTTAAGTAAAGGACCTGTTGTATGTAGTGGTGCACAGAATTGATATGGAGCTTAAGTCATTTTGCGAATTTGGAACGTCAATTTGTTTACATGGACAAGTTACTACTACATACAACAGGTCCTTTATTTAAGTTTTTCACCTATATAATTTTATTGTTCCCCTCTTAGTCACCCTGTATATATCCATACTAATATTATAAATGCGACAGTGTGTTTGTATGTTTGTGTGTTTGTCCGTCTTTCACGCCGTACGGAGCGACGGATCGACGTGATTTTTGGCATATAGCATAGCATTAGATAGTTTATGGGCCATAAAATGCACAGTTCCCGAGGGAACAGCGCACGATAACCGAATACCACGCGGGCGGAGCCGCGGGCAAAAACTTTTACAATTATAATTATTGTTCCCCATTTAGTCATCCTGTATACATACACATTATCAGTTACACATGTGTGCGTGCTAATAACGCATGATGACGCGTGGGGTATTCCTAAAAAAGTCTGTAACAGACATGTGCAGTTCTCGCTGACACGATCCGATTTTTCTGGGAATCCAAATTATGGGAATTTAATAACGTATGTAGTTAGGTACGAGGACTGTGTTCGGTTTGTTTAATGCATTTTGAGATTACTTTGAAAAAGCTCTTACGTATCTGCTCTTCTACTAATATTTAAATGGGAAAGTTGGTGAGTACAAAACCAATAATGGTTATCACAGAGGCGAATATCGTTAGATGGCGTTAGTATCGTGGGGTCCATTTGACGTTTGCTTGCGATTGGCTCATTTAGTTATTAACCAATCACGAGCAAACGTCAAACGGACCTCACGATAACTAACGCCATCTAGCGATATTTCACCTCTGTGAAAACCCTCATTGATTCCTGACTTACCATTCTCCCAGTAAGTGTTATAATAAATTCCCGTGCCAAGCAATAAGATGTCAGTATGACTTTTTCTACGAAAAGGTTCCACAGTGAGACGCGATTCAGTTGGTTCGAGTGTACCTATGTATCTTTGTATATTTGTTACTTCATCACGACAAATTTTGTATGAAGACTGGAATAACACATCATATCGCGATATTCCCACGTGACCGGAATAAAGTGACATGCTAATCCTACCGGTGAGAATTTTGGGTTTTTATCCAGATCCCGTAGGAACACAAGTTAAAAACCTTCCGTATCGAGTTTTTAAATGATGAAACTAAAATAAGTTAATACAATAAGTAAAAACTGACAATTAGCACAATTATGTAATTGATAATGGAATTTCTGATTTTTTTATTGACACATGCTTATTTTTTTAATCATTACATTTAATAGCTCTTTAACGTAGAATAATATCAATCAATTAATTACATAATTGTATAATCTATTAATGTAGGAATCTAATAGGTGTATAATTTCGTATAATTATTTTCATAATATAAATGAAATTATATATCAGGTTTTGTTCCGTCTGGTAACATTTTTTACTAAAGCACTAAAGGCGATTGCCTTAGCATCCTTAGAGGTCACAAGTCAATTGACTTACATCATTATTTGCTAAATGCAAATATACGAAGAAGATAAATATAATCACGCCAATGATATAAGGTGTTTTAAAATCATCCCAGCCTACATACGTCCCACTGCTGGGCACAGTTCTCTCAGAATGAGCTTAGGCCGCAGTTCCCACGCGGGCGCAACGCGGATTGGGAATTACACAACCTATTCAATTTATTCCCAGTTTTAGGAAGTTTGTTCGATCGAGTGATGTAAAAAAATAGAGTTTACACTGTACAGTCCGCTGCAAAAATATTTATCTATTCGAGCCACTTAAAATTATATTACCTTGGCCGTATTAGGTACATCATAAGAGTCTGTGGTACATATTTTCGCACTCGACTGTAGTTACAAATTTGTACGGAACGCTCGACGCGCGAATCCGAATTTCGCTTAGCCGGTATTTTATGGCTTCCCTTTTGATCTTTTTTTTTTTATTCGACTGGAAGGCAAACGAGCAAGTGGATCTCCTGGTGGTAAGAGATCACCACCGCCCATAAACATCTGCAACACCATGGGTATTGCAGATGTGTTGCCAACCTAGAGGCATAAGTTGGAATACCTCAAGTGCCAGTAATTTCACCGGCTGTCTTACTCTCCGCGCCGAAACACAACAGTGCAAGCACTGATGCTTCACGGCAGGATTAGCGAGTAAGATGGTGGTAGCAATCCGGGCGGACCTTGCACAAGGTCCTACCACCTGCAATACATACATACATACATTGAATGAAATTGATACATACATTGTATTCTGAATTCGTTTGTATGTAAGTATAAATCCTTGAACTATTCATAAACTTAACATTCGGTAATTAAAACAGAAATATTTACTTTTAACTACTCATTAATCTTCCGTTAAGTTGCCTGTTAACCTAAAACAAAACAATGGTTAGTTAAACAAATTTGCACAAATGCGCTTGTGATTTAAACTCTATTGCTTTGTAATAAGGTTTGTAATAGGCCGCGATCGACACTCGGGTGACCATGATGCGTACATGGCTTGTACGAATGCATAAAATTATGTCATTTTATGTCTTTTAATGGATGACTTATTCTACTAGTATTACATACGAGAGTTTCTAGATGCGGTGCATTGTTGGGCCGCGTAATATCTAATGTATTAGTAGGTACGTACTTATGTTTAAAAAAAAGAAATTTAAATTTGTGGTTAGTAACATTCTGTTCTCTGTACACAGCATTAATATCTGTCACAGCGGAGCGTGCAAAAATATCTGACACGTCCTTCCGGCCCTAGAAATAGAATCGTATCAGATATTTATGCACGCTTGCTGTGTCAGATATTGGTGCTGGTGACTGTACTACTATGGTACTACGTTGTAAGATCTTGAGCGGTGTCGAAATAAAAATACAAGTTTATGTAATATTAAAGTTAGGCATAATTCCTTTTAGCCGAAGTATTGAAGACAGGCATAAATCATTACGCATAAAATGTAATGACATAATAAACGTTGATAGCATAATCAAGAGATAGATAGAAACAAGAGAGGCGAGAGTCGACCATCTGAGGCCGTATTGCCTAACGTATCTGACGCTCGCGAGCGCAATCAAATGACAGTTTTTGTTTTTGTATTCGAAATCTGTCATTTGATTGCGATTACGAGCGTTAAAAATACGGGCAATACGGCCACTGGTTTGTGAACGCTTGTGTTGCTTTGATCGTAAACTCTGGTTGAGTTTGAAACGCGTCAGTGCGGGGTGATAGTCGAGTTTGTGCAATTTGTGTGTGTTCTTACAGTGTGGAGGTGGAGCTGCATGCTCACATTTGTTGCATAGACATATACAACGCACCATATAAATCTGCCTAAAAGTTAATTACTTAATACTCAGTTTTGACGCATTTTTGAGATACATTTTTTATGCGGCGTCTTTACGTTACTCCCGTATTGTGTTCGAATCACTTAGCGGTAAAGTGCCTATTCAATTATTGGAATTATACCTTTATATAGTTTTTGTGGTATGTACTAGTCGTGGCAATTGAACTTTTAGGCAAAGTTAGGTGGCGGAAGACATTAAGTTGGTCTTGAGGTTGCTGGTGAGCATAATAATTGTTTATAGCCAATTCCATAAATTTTCGTGATTCTTGGTCACATTAGTACAGGTGTTCGACCTAATTCCGTATCGCACAGGTGTAATGATAAGAGGGCAATGAACCCTTCATCTAAATATAGTTTGGAGCAAGACTCCACGACTGAGAAAACAGTGCAGTGTTGCCACCTTGCCCAAAGAAAAAGTTGCTAAACATACGGTAAAAAGTAGCTGGTTTCGCAAAAAATACACTGTTATAAGTTGCCAAAAGTGGCTAAAAAAAGGCAACATGGAATATAAGTCTTTAATTTTTGTATTTATTTCTCTTACATTATTATTTACGAAAAAAAAATATTCAAAATCGATGTCATCTGGTGATGTTGAAGGTCCGGTTTCTTTATTTTTGTCGGGTTTCTTAGTTTTTCCTATTTCTTGAAGGATATTCTCAGGAATTAAGTGCGTAGGTAGCGCACGGAAGTACTTTTTACATTACAAATTAAATTGAAACAGTGATAACTTACTTGTTGTAAATAGCTAGAAAGTGAGGCTAAAAAATTTGGCCACAATTTTTTTTGTTGCTAACTATTTCGTAAATGTGGCTAGATCCAGCTAAAAACTGGCTAAAGTGGCAGGCAACTAAGGTCCGACCGAGACTGCTTTTTTAATCTCGGCCGAGACCGAGACCGAGACCGAGAAAAAAATATATTCTCGGCCGAGACCGAGACCGAGACACAAAAAATAAGTGTTTTTTTTTTCTATATTTTCATTTTATTATCTAAAAAACCGACAAAGCATGTCGAACACGCCCAAGATAGGGTTCCGTAGCCATTACATAAGTATGTTTATCCGTTGCCTAGTGTCCATAGTACAAGGTTTGCTGAGTTTGGGACTAGGTCAATTGGTGTCAAGTGTCCCATGATATTTATTTATTTATATATTACGAAAAACCAAGCAGTATTTTTGTAAGAATTTCGTATTGTGTACGGAATTTTCTAAGTTTAGGTATGTTTTATATCTTAGGCTTCTATTTACTCTTAAACTATTGCTATTTCTAAAGCAATCTTTTTTTGACAAAGTTAGACATTAGGTACCTAATGACATTGTAATAAGAACCACGGTCATCGTGTATGACTCTACCTATACGATCTTGATTTTTTTTTCAAATTTTTCCACCATTTTGTCTCATATTTCGTTTTCTAGAATTTGATTTACCGTTCAACGGCAAAACCTACCAGACACTGGCAAAATTGTCCTCCAATGGACAGCGCCATATATTTCTAAAAATCAACAACAACAATTTTTTCCACCCGTCGCTTGATTTTCAAGTTGAATATTTCGCAAACAGATCACTGAATCGAAAAATCGTCCTAGCGACCAAAAATGATTTTAAAAGACCTATCCAACGATACTTCATACTATACGGTTAGTATAGTAGAATAAAATTCACCCCCACTTAACGTCTATGGGAGGTACCCTAAAAAAAATATTTTTTATTTAACCACTGTCGGCGTGACTGATATGTACCTAATAATATGTATATTCATGCCAAATGACAGCTTTCTAGTACTAATGGTCTCCGAGCTTAGCCGCGGACAGACATACAGACAGACAGACAGACAGACGGACGGACAGACGTGACGAAACTATAAGGGTTCCTAGTTGGCTACGGAACCCTAAAAATACGTGTTATGAATGGCAATTTTTTTATTGTGGTTTAGTTAAACGTTCCACCGGGTCCTACAAACAAACTTAATTATCACGTAAATCAAACTAAAGTATTATATTAACAATAACAATCGTTATCGAAAAGAAATGAACGAGCTGTCACTTGTTACTCTTGCTAGCGGGTGCCAGTGAGCAAGTAGGTTAGGTACCACACGCGCGAGCCTGGGTGAGGTGACCAATCAAAATCCCAAATAAAGCTCGTGCCACCGCGAACACCGTGGTAAACCGCGCGCTAATATTAAAATTCAGTGCCGCCGTGGAGTCTCGGCCGCGGCCGAGAATCTCGGCTGTTTTTGGCCGAGACCGAGACCGAGATCTCGGTTCGATTTTTGGCCGAGATTTGCCGAGACCGAGACCGAGACCGAGATCTCGGTCGGACCTTACAGGCAACACTGTGAGAAAACTGAGCGAAACACTTGAGTACATAAAATATAGAGTGCATAATGACAATTGAGTTAATATAGAGTACATAATGACAATTGAGTCCATAGATACTAAGGAAATTCCTACGATCCGGGGGTACTACTACGAAATTCGAAAATGGAAGTTCATTTCGCACCGTCCCTCTCACTCTCGTATTAAATAGTATAAGCGTCAGCGGGAGAGTACGATACCAAGTTCAAATTTCGCACTTCGTAGCAGCCCCGCAGTTCTGAAGGCGACCGACGATGCAATAACGGCACAGAATAGATAATAGTACAAGTACAGAAGTCTCTCTGTTTTGATTTTCGCAAATGCCGCCTTTTTATGTGCCTACATAATTATTATTAACAAACGGACCGCACGCGAGCAGCCGACATTGAGCTCTCTGGCGCCGCGCGAAGGCGACATTATTCCACACCTTGTCAGATATTCCGAAAATAGGGTTGTCAATACCCACCCATAATGTCTCCCACTGAAAAACAGCGTTGCGGCTTGCCGTAACATCATGCTGAGTGTGGCCCACTTTATACTGTTCGATGTTATTTTTAATTCTTTCCATCTAATGTTTTTTTATGTCTATCGAATAGGTATGTATAAATAAATGTTTCTCTCTCTCTCTCTTCGCGGTTAGCACTTAGCGGTTGCACTTATTTACTTATTCTATGGCGCGGGGTCGAATATTATGTAAGAATATAAGCTAGGTACCAGTCTAGTCCAGCGCAACTATGCTTAGCGACTAAGGTCCGACCGAGATCTCGGTCTCGGTCTCGGTCTCGGCAAATCTCGGCCAAAAATCGAACCGAGATCTCGGTCTCGGTCTCGGCCAAAAACAGCCGAGATTCTCGGCCGCGGCCGAGACTCCACGGCGGCACTGAATTTTAATATTAGCGCGCGGTTTACCACGGTGTTCGCGGTGGCACGAGCTTTATTTGGGATTTTGATTGGTCACCTCACCCAGGCTCGCGCGTGTGGTACCTAACCTACTTGCTCACTGGCACCCGCTAGCAAGAGTAACAAGTGACAGCTCGTTCATTTCTTTTCGATAACGATTGTTATTGTTAATATAATACTTTAGTTTGATTTACGTGATAATTAAGTTTGTTTGTAGGACCCGGTGGAACGTTTAACTAAACCACAATAAAAAAATTGCCATTCATAACACGTATTTTTAGGGTTCCGTAGCCAACTAGGAACCCTTATAGTTTCGTCACGTCTGTCCGTCCGTCTGTCTGTCTGTCTGTCTGTATGTCTGTCCGCGGCTAAGCTCGGAGACCATTAGTACTAGAAAGCTGTCATTTGGCATGAATATACATATTATTAGGTACATATCAGTCACGCCGACAGTGGTTAAATAAAAAATATTTTTTTTAGGGTACCTCCCATAGACGTTAAGTGGGGGTGAATTTTATTCTACTATACTAACCGTATAGTATGAAGTATCGTTGGATAGGTCTTTTAAAATCATTTTTGGTCGCTAGGACGATTTTTCGATTCAGTGATCTGTTTGCGAAATATTCAACTTGAAAATCAAGCGACGGGTGGAAAAAATTGTTGTTGTTGATTTTTAGAAATATATGGCGCTGTCCATTGGAGGACAATTTTGCCAGTGTCTGGTAGGTTTTGCCGTTGAACGGTAAATCAAATTCTAGAAAACGAAATATGAGACAAAATGGTGGAAAAATTTGAAAAAAAAATCAAGATCGTATAGGTAGAGTCATACACGATGACCGTGGTTCTTATTACAATGTCATTAGGTACCTAATGTCTAACTTTGTCAAAAAAAGATTGCTTTAGAAATAGCAATAGTTTAAGAGTAAATAGAAGCCTAAGATATAAAACATACCTAAACTTAGAAAATTCCGTACACAATACGAAATTCTTACAAAAATACTGCTTGGTTTTTCGTAATATATAAATAAATAAATATCATGGGACACTTGACACCAATTGACCTAGTCCCAAACTCAGCAAACCTTGTACTATGGACACTAGGCAACGGATAAACATACTTATGTAATGGCTACGGAACCCTATCTTGGGCGTGTTCGACATGCTTTGTCGGTTTTTTAGATAATAAAATGAAAATATAGAAAAAAAAAACACTTATTTTTTGTGTCTCGGTCTCGGTCTCGGTCTCGGCCGAGAATATATTTTTTTCTCGGTCTCGGTCTCGGTCTCGGCCGAGATTAAAAAAGCAGTCTCGGTCGGACCTTATTAGCGACTCTCGTTGCGAGACGTCACCCGTCACTTTCTTACAGTAGTGCACAGAAAGAGACAGGTAATATGTACATCTCGTGCGAGAAATAAATAGTCACATGTTACAGTTGCTTCAGAATGGCTGGTAAGTGTTATAGTCTAGGAGCTATTAAACAGTTATTAGGTACGCAACAGAAACAAAAACAATATATTATGAACTGCTTAATCTGATTATCTTAATTAATCTAATATTTATATATTCACAAAATTAAAAGTGGCTAACTTTTAAATATCACACGCGTTTGCGACGTAAAGTGAGTCGTACTGCGTAAGAGGCGCGCGCGTGCGCCACGGGTCAGTGCGCGGCAACCACTGAATCGCCTCAACGTTGGGGAGGCCCGGTACGCACTGTTAGCTCGGCGGCGGAATGGCGTAGTGACACCCCCCTGATAACGGTAACAAGTTCAATATGTGGGTTGAATTATTATAAGGCTTATTCATCCGTTCCGATTTATCTATTCGAATTTCGATAATGTTCTGTTCGCCGATACAGAACAGAAGAGGTACCCGAAAAAACTGTTTACTTTACCACTTTGTCGGCGTGACTGATGTTCATGCCAAATTACAGCTTTCTAGTACTAACGGTCTCTGAGTTTAGCCGCGGACGGACAGACAGGCGGACAGACATGGCGAAACTATAAGGGTTCCTAGTTGACTACGGAACCCTAAAAATCGTACAAAACTGTACAGTGCTCTCACACACAAGTTACGATAAACGGTACCGGTCGAACAGTGCAATCTGGACGTCAGGATTTTTCGTGGCGTCCATGGGCCTTGTGAGGCCCTATCATCATCATCATCAGCCGGTCCCCTGTTGGACAAAGGCCTCCCCCTTAGAACGCTACGATGAACGACAACTCGCTACTTACATCTACCGGTTTCCCGCATCTCACGATGTCGTCACTCCACCTGGTTGGAGGCCTGCCAACGCTTCGTCTTCCGGTTCGTGGACGCCAGTCGAGGAATTTTCTCCCCCAACGGTTATCTGTTCTTCGAGCGATGTGGCCTGCCCAGTGCCACTTCAATTTGCTATAAGGCTATTATAACAGGGGCAACATTTAAGCAAGTTGCAAGAGTCCAGTTCTCAGCGGTGCGAAGCGAGGGGGTAAAGCTTGCTACAGAGAGTGGGGGCGGGGAGTTGTATTATTCGAGCTAACATGAATGAGGGCACACAATACCGAGCGGGTAATAAGCTTGGCGTGCAGCGTGTGCCGTCTTTCACGTTAGCTCGTATATTACAACCGCCATCGCCGCCGCACCGCTCCGCCACCGGCGTCAGTGCGTTTCTAGCTTTATGCGGAGCAGTTACGTAATGCATCTGTCCCTCGGTCCCTCTGACGGCTCTGACACTTATACTATTTAATATGAGAGCGAGAGGGACGGTACGATACGATCTTCGAGTTTCGTAGCCCTGTAAGACACGGAGCTAGATAGCACACCGGAGGGAGACAGTAATACGTCAGCGCTGAACCGTTAGACAATAATGGCAGTTTGTGTTTACAGTTTCCATGAAGTCGTATACTCTCGCGTTGAAGGTAATGTAATGAATACATTACATTATGCACTTTGTGAAACCACATGTAAATATTTCGATCAACGTCAAACCGCTGTTTCGATTGAATCAGGAATTGACTTGTGAAATTGTCCATCACAATTCAAACTGGTATATATTTCGAAATTGATTTGATTTTCTGATTCCAAAACGGTGTCAGGAATGGTGCAATGTTTGTTAGTATTTGAATATATTGTTTTTTGATTGAGTGTTTTTATGGTTCCTTAATTCAAAAAGAGAAACGGATCCTCGAGTGTCAGTTCCTACACTACAAAGTGCGAAATTCGAACTTCGTATCCGGCCATCCCGCTGACGCTTATTTAATTAATTTGTACAGAACCCTAGATGCACGAGGCGAAACGCACTTGGCATTTCAATTTATTTATTTTTTATTCGACTGGATGGTAAACGAGCAAGTGGGTCTCCTGATGATAAGAGATCACCACCGCCCATAGACACCTGCAACACCAGGGAGATAGCAAATACGTTGCCAACCTGGATGCCTAAGATGGGACACCCTAGTGCCAGTAATTTCAATTCTGGGACTATTACCTTTGAATGGCGCAACATTTTTTTTTGTAGGCTATCATGTGTTATCCTTACTCAGAGTCACAAGCACTATTAATTTTGTTGAAGAAAAAAAATTGTGTAAATGGACACGACCCATATAAACTGTATGAAAAAAAGTCACCCAAAACTGACAAAAAATGGGGACGCTTTTTTCTTCGTCTAAATACACAGTGCTCGTAATTCTGAGTAAAGAGATCCAGAATTACCTAATTCTAAAAAAAAAGTTTCTAGCGCTATTTCAAACAAAAATGGCCTCCTATTAGTTCTGTTTGAACTGTCGTTGAACACACTTTCAGCGGCCTACAAAGACAGTTGCGATCGTAAAGCACGATGAGAAGTTTTAAGTGTTATAACAGTACGGCCTGGATTCTAGTTTGACGTCATGGGCACCGGCGCATTATTCTCTCTCGAATGGCTCAATGACATTACAATGAATACAATAATAAACTACTTTGAAAAAATCTCGTATTTCAATTCAATACGTCAACAAAATTGAACCTTGACCTAATGGTTATAAAGTACATTTAGAAAATTTTTCCATTTTGAGATACGAGTTTTAATAAAAGTATAGTCACGCAATATAATTTTTTTATAGCTTGACTAGCAAACCCGGCGAACTCCGTTTCGCCACCAAATGGCTTCGTTTTATGTAACATTTCGTTTTCCCGCTTTTTTTAAAAAAAAATCCTGAATTTTCTTTGCTATAAACCTCACGGAGCCCGAGACCTTTCCAACGAATGCAAAACCTTTGAAATCTTTTCTTGTGTTCTGGAGTTATAGCGTCAGGAAGGAAAACCCGACTTATTTTTATATAGTAAAAAAAAAGATTATGATGACGATGTTGACGATGATGATGATCTTATGATGATGATGATAATGATGATCTTTGTTCCAGGGTAAAGGAGACCGTTGAAGCAGCTCACAACCCAATGACGCACTGACCCCACCAAGATGTTCAAGCTACTTGGAGGCCTTAGCGTCTACTTCAAGTACCAGGACATAAAGATCGACAATGCGGTCTTCCGTCTCCACAACATCTTCACCACCGTGCTGTTGCTGACCTGCTCTGTCGTCATCACCGCCTCTCAGTATGTTGGGCAGCCGATACAATGTATAGTGAGCGGGGTGCCCTCTCACGTCGTTAATACCTTCTGCTGGATCACGTCCACTTTCGCCATGCCGGATTCTTTCGCGAGAGAGGTGAGTCTGGTAGTCTACCTTAGGTTATCAAAGTCTTATTGTTTGTGAGGATTTGAGATTGCTACTGTATGGGCAAAAAAACTTTTCCCAAAGTACCACATCCCAAAATATTTTACTCGAATTGTCATTATCAAAAAAACTTATTACAATTTTACAGTTAGTAATTTTTTTTTTTTCAAATTATTGTTTCACAAATAATAACTTAGTCATGTTTCATATTACCAAGTATTATTTAGTGAATAAAATGCGAAATGTGAAAATGCTAAAGATTCGTTTGGGAAATGAAACTACTGCGATAAGTTTTTTAGGAAGTGAAATTTGGCGAAAAATATTTTGCCGAAACGGCAACACACCGAGGATTTGGTTGCCCTGTTGACCGTTGGTACAAATCACAATACGTATAGTTAAAAAAATCCTGTACGATAATTTAGCACACATTGACAAATAGAAACATTATAAAATACACTAATCACAAACATCAAATAAAATTATATTAATTAAATAACATCCAATTGTCAAAAATAATACTAATAAAAACATTTAACACAAACAAAAATAATACTAATAAAAACATTTCTGCACAAGCCAAACATGTATCTGCGATTTAAATTTATAGTCATGTCCATGTCCTTAAAAATATGGGGTTATTTGCTAACCAAGTCCTCTCAGTCTGTCAGAGAGCCTGCAATGGAACGTATACAGGCCGAGATTAAGACATCAGGAAGTGCAAATTGAATTAGTCTCGCTCAATCAAGTTTAGAGTCAGCAGGAGTCTGATACAAGTGACGTCATTCTAAGTCGCTCGCTATAATCTTTGACAAAATACTTTTATTATCATCATCATACGAGTATCCGCCGTAGGACTTCGAATTTGGACTTATATCTCTCACATACCACGGATCGGCAAACGTAGCGTAGGACGCCCTCAGATTCGGTGGTGCGATGATCTTCGCAGGGTGGCTGGCAAAAGCTGAATGAGAGTGGCCGAGAATCATGCTCAGTGGCGTGCCATGGGAGAGGCCTATGTCCAGCAGTGGACGAACATAGGCTGATGATCTCCCACATAGACCTCCAGTTTAGGGATATCACGAATGTCATTTCTAACACATTCGCGAATGCGAATGCGGATGCAAATATTTAGGACGAGAATGTGCGAATGCAAAATGCGAATGAAATAATAGTTACCTTCATACCAAACTTCAAGATTCTGAGTTCACGGGAAGTACCCTGTAGGTTTTGATTCCCTTGCGAGTTTCGAAAATTGCAGAAATTTGCAGCATGAACGGCTGCATCTTTTGATTGCGTAGGTATAGAAGTTTGATTTTTTCACAGCCCCAAGAGACAGTAGATCTCGGTATTTGATATAAATTTCAGCTTGATACCTCCACGCATTCCCGAGAAAAAGGGTCTTGACCGATAGACAGACGAACGAAAGTGGTCCTATAAGGGTTCCGTTTTTTCCTTTTGAGGTACGGAACCTTAAAAAACACATCCATATTAGTGAGCAGGTACATGCTCAGTTATGAGGTAAGGTTCCATAGTATCCATTCGAGAACTTTTCGGCCCCAAAAGTGTCGGCCTCTGCTATATGGCCTGCCCATTGCCTATTTGCTATTTCGCTCGCAAACCTTAGTTAGCAAAGGAATTTTCATTCCGCCATCTCACACACGTAGCTACCGCTAATCCACACACCTGCATTGATATTGATATGTAGCCGGGACATCGTTAGGAATGCGATCCGCGTCGTATGACGAACAACAATGGACGGCGGACTAGCCAGTATGGCCCGCTATACACGAATATAACTTTGATGAAGAGAAATTATATTCGTGTTTATGATGGTATCCGCAATTTTGATCATGAAACCGTGAGACTCACTCATATTAAATGATATTGTAACGGATAACTCACGTCTTAAATCGAGTTTAGCTCGAGCGTTTGGGTCGCGCGAGCAGAGCGGTGGCGCATAGTGCGCGTGTTGCCGCAGCCGCCGAGTCGCGTGCTCCTTAGAAGAAGGGTTTCGAAATAGCCCGAAACAAGTAGAGCTAAACTCGATTTAAGACGCGAGTTATCCGTTACAATATCATTTAATATGATATCCGCAGTAGAACTAAGGTTATTGACATAGCCCGAAGAATTGCGAAACAGAAGTGGCAGTGGGCGGGGCGCATTGCTCGCAGGATTGATTGCCGATGGGGTCAAAAGGTTCTCGAATGAGTCGGTAGGCCTCCAATAATATGGAGCGACGACCTGGTTAAGATCGGGGGAACGCGGTGGATGCGAAAAGCACAAGACCGGTCTGTGTGGAGAGCCTTGTGGGAGGCCTATGTCCACCAGTGGACGTCTTTCGGCTGACATGATGAAGAGAACTTCTGTCTAAGAGTTTGATTTTTCAAGTTTTTTGATGATTCGAAGTTTTAGCAGTTTTAATTTCGCATCCGGGTTCGATTCCCAAACTGATGACAAGTGTTCTTTTTAAATGTATGAATCATGCGGTTTTCCTTGTTCCTAAGAACCGATCTTCATATGTCTTATAGTTTCAAACTTTCCCATACTGACCGATCTAAATGGCCCCCTGTTTGAGTAAAAACACTTGATTTACAAAGGTTTTTGCTCCCATGTTTCACCCTTTTATAGGTGGAATTGCCAAAAACTGGACCTTTGATGCTCGCCTGCGTGATAAAATGTATCTCTGTCATTGTTCAAAATGTCAATCTCCGAGACCCAATAGGTAGAGTAGAGCTGTGCGTTGATATGTCAGTCAGCCACTAAGCCAATTTCTTATGTTCGCAGATTTAGTTGACAGGTTTTTAGTTGACAGACAACAAGCCATGATTAATAGAACACAGTTGAATGTAGGAAAATCCAAACCCAATTCAAGATGGCCGCCATCATAAAATGGCAGGTTACATTAAATTTCTTTTCAATCCCTGACACCGTATTGTCTAATGCGCTGACGTTCGCGATCCCACCGTCTCTTTCTACCCTCGTCTTATGCCGTAGGACAGAAAGAAGTGGAGAAAACGATTTCGATTCCATGTGTTGTAGACTAGGCCTCTGACTACAGAGCATAGCTCCTCCCTAACATGGCACATGACCACTTTGTTCATCATGACCACTGTGCTCATGAGACATCTTTCACATTGCCTATTCCCGTTGTAACTGTAGCTTTAATATGCGCGGGCGCAGGAAATGTATTAAATTGAGAGCACCCAAGACTTAGCTAAACCCCTAAACCTTATAACAGCAGAATAAGGTTCACGATTGCGTGCGCATTCATAATCATAAGGAATGCTCTCTTGATCAATTTAAATGACGTTTGATTGGTTCTGCGTGCGAGCGGACAAAGTAGATCTCTTGTACCTTTCACATTTTCAGTCAATCTGTTAATTAATTCCTGACCCACTATGAACGTTGGTACTGATGGAGTGGGTACTACTGACACGCTGGCTCCTTTTCATCTCCATGCAATCTTCAACAGAGCTGGTGAATATGAAACAACTGAAAAAGCGAAATTATCTAAACTAAAAGTAAAAATTAGTCTAGATATTGACTGTCCCGTTCGGTCTTTGTCCCATGGTCCGTGGGGGCCACATAAGTAGAGTTGGGGGCTTTAACTCTATAAAGAAATAACTAGGAGGTTGGTAGACGTCACGGGGACAGAAGGGTTGGCAGCTTCCTCGGACAAAGAATTTCCTTAGCTATTCAAAGGAACGCTGTTGGCATCTTCGGAACTTTGCTAAGGGGCTGCTTTAAATATTTTTTTATAATGCACAGGCAGCTTATAGCTGATGTGTGCATATCATTGTTCACTTGTGTGTCTTCAAAGTACTTATCAAGTCTGTTTTTAAAAGAATTTACTGAAGGTGCACTGATCACTGTCTCGGGCAAACTGTTCCACTGTTTCACGATGCGGTTGCCCAGGAAATGGCGCCTGGGGTTTGCTAGAAGTTTTTTTTTTGTTTTATTGGTATGTAAGAATTTTAAGATTAGGATAATGTTATGTAAATAGATGCCTATAATTTAATTATTAGTTACTGTTTTCTGTTATAATAAATTCATTATCTTCTCAATAACAACATAACAATCATTTTTCACAGGTCGGTACGGATGTGGCACATCCTGGCGTACGGAACCCCTACGATGGATCGTCGGAGAAGAAGTACTACACATACTACCAGTGGGTGTGCTTCGTCCTCTTTTTTCAGGTAAGACTTGTAAACCAAGGAAAGAGATAAGACAAAGACCCATTTGCTCGTTTGCCTTCCAGTAGAATAAAAAAAAATAAAAAAAAAAGATAAATACTGCCGCCTTAAGGAGAAAAACCATAAGTGACATTTTTTGTAAAATTTTCTTTTCACCAGCCTCGTACTCAGTATTTTTTCTTGAGTACGAGGCTGGCGAAAAGAAAATTTTGCAAAAAATGTCACTTATGGTTTTTCTCCCTAAGGCGGCGGCAGAATAGAGGTTAAAGTAAATTATGCGTTTTAAGTTTTATTCTATCTAACCTATCTAACTATTAGACTACTCGTTTATTATACAATTAGTAGTTATGTTAGTAGTTATATATTTGTTATGGTCCCAAAAATCAGGTAGTTTGTTTATGCATTTCATTCTTATAATGATTATGCATTTTTATACATGTAAAGGGAAATTACTACAATTGACATTATGCAAACACTGCTCACGTCACGACAATGGTGCACGATTTACATCTATTTTTACCACATGTTATGAAGCGCCAATTGACACGTTTACAGTTAATGCCCCAGACACCAATGTGATAATTTGACAGTCGTGACTGTCATGACACTGTCACCAGCTCCGCGGGTTCAATGAACTGGTGCAACTGTTTGTTATGAACTTATGATTCATTACATATTATTAGATATAACCTGCAGTTATAACCTGGTCTATCTTTTTTTAGGGTTCCGTGAAATACTCAAAATGCAAAAACGGAACCCTTATAGAATCACTTTGTTGTCTGTCCGTCTGTCTGTCTGTTAGTCAAGACCCTTTATCTCGGGAACGCGTGAAAGTATCGAGGTGAAATTAAAACCATGTACATGGACTCAGGTCAGGTCTATAGTCCCTTGAAGCTGTGAAAAAATCAAACATCAAAAGATACCGTCATTAAAAAAAGGTGTTGCCATATTAACCGAAAAGTAATAGGGTACTTGCGGATGTCCTAGAAACTCGAAATTATGTATGAAGGCAGCCCTTAGAGCACAGACAATAAGAAAAAAAAAAAACATAATTATAATCCCGCAGATTAATAAAAGCAGCGGGATCCCGCGGGAACACGTGATCCCGTTTTGAGGGATTGCAATACCTAGCTGCTAGACAGGCTCAGCAAGTGGTAGTCTATCTTAACATGCTAAAGCGGCAAAGTGACGCCTCAAAAAATTAAGAGTTAAGTTCCATTAAGTTCCATTCTCCATACAAACGTAGTCCCGGTCTCATTTGAAAACTAGGCAACAAAAGTAGATGAAATTTTGTAAGTATGGACTAGACTTAATTATCTATGCCTGTGGTTTTCCAGATTTTCATATAAATGTGTAATATCAGAATTACAGGAGCTCAAAAGTCGACAAAAAAAGATGTCAACTTTGCACGAGAATTACAGATTAATAAAGCATTTTTACAAAAAACGAAAAACCACAGGCATAGAAAATATAATGAAGATCTTGATTGTAAAATATCATTGATTTCTGTGCTATACTTTTCGTATAATATGAGGACAACGAAACCCAAAATTCAACCGCCCAAATCTTGAAAAGCCTACAGCTATCGCGATATACATTAGTGGGAAGCGGAGAAGCGGGAGGGGATGTGCATGGCACGGCTGCGAGCGCTTATGTCACGAGCGATAAAGACAGCAATATCCCAAACGAATACCTAACGCGCCCGCGCGAGCGGCAGGGGAACTCTTAAAGATCCAGCACAAAAATGATCAAGAATTCGAAGACAACGGGGCACGTGCCGAAACTAGGTTGCCCCAAGGAGTCAATTACCACGTCGGGGCGTGCGCGGGCGACGGTGCGCGTTTCACAGCCACGCTCGACCGGCTACCGTTCGCCGGCTTAAAAATCGTGCTTTGAGGTCAACGCTCCATTGGATAGATCGATTGAACTCTTAGGGCCTGCTGCAATAATTCTTAGTATTATGAAATTGTACTTAAATGCGAAAGTTTGTGAGTGAGAGAGACAGAAAAAGAGAGAGAAAGAGAGACATACTAGGGCCAATCAACTATTTTACCGACACTTTGGGCGTCTCCTTCGTTTGCAAAATTGTCTCTGGCGTTACCAAAAAATCGTACTTCCAACAAGATATTTCTCGGTTTAATAGGTTGGAGTTACGTAGGATCGTGTACACCATCTATTAAATTACAGAAAAAACATGTTTACTTACAAAAATCTGCAAATGTTTGAAAATGGACAGATTAGTGGGTAAAAAATTGATTGGTCCAGTAACACAGAAAAAGAAAAAAATTAAAGATCATAATAAAATGTGTTTATTTTTGTTACTCCTTCACGCTATTTAAAAAGGCTGGACGAATTAAGCTGAAATTTGGTGTGTAGTTGGACTTCTGAAAAACATATACTTTTTATCCCGTAATTAGATAAGTAGAATAGATCCCGTAAGTAGATTGGGGTAAAACCTCAAAAATTTCCTCCGCTGTTAAAGTTTGAGGTTTTATTTAATTAAAATAAAACTATCGATTTGTCGATAACGTCGTCGATGAAAAGCGGCGCTCTCTCCCTACAATCTGTCAATGGATGCAAAATTCTGGGCCCTACTGATATGATAAACGTTTATTGGCAGGCCATCATGTGCTACACGCCCAAGTTCCTATGGGACGCATTCGAAGGCGGCCTGATGAGGACCATAGTGATGGGCTTGAATGTCGGCGTGTGCAAGAGCAAGGAGAAGGAAAAAAAGAAGGAGCTCCTCATCGGGTACCTGTTGCGGTATCAGAGGGTAAGTTCATACTGCATTTTACAATACAATACAATACAATAGAAAACAAATACACAGAGAAAAAAAATACACGGTAAGCAATAGGCGGCCTTATCGCTTAAGAGCGATCTCTTCCAGGCAACCTTTTTACGGAAAGAAGGAAGGACTAGTTTTCAATAGGTGGTGCATCAAAAGTAGATCAGAATATTAAAACAACAAAATAGAGATGAAACGGATTTTAGAGATGAAACGGATAGTGGTTTGGCCGGATACCGGATATTCGGCCTAGTTTTACGTACAATTAAATGACACTAATTCGAACATGCGCATGACACTCCGTGCAGGTTGTAATTAATTAACTTAGGGGATGTTTCACCACCCATTGATTAATTTTGACTGACGGATAAATAAGACGTCGTTTCTGTTTGTTTTGTTTGAATACAGACGGTATCACATTTATCCGTCAGTTAAAATTAATGGGCGGTGAAACAGCCCCTTAGAATAATTAACTGATGTCAATAATTGATAAATTCATAAATAAATACAAGTTTTTAATCATAACTATAAGTTTTTTACCATCCGGTATCCGGCCGGATAGTGCGCAACTATCCGGTATTCGGCCGAATAGTAAAATAGTGGCCGGACAGGCCTGATACCGGATACTGGCCGGATATTCGCGGCATCTCCACTGCATTCACACTCGTGGTTTTTTTACAAGATTTTCTTTAGCTTGCGGGCAAATATTCGAGCGTTTTGACCGCGCGGTCAAACGTCATTCGCGTCCCACGTGTATATAGCACAACGGAAAATCACAAGAATTTTGAATCACGCTAAATTCAGTATCGGTGTTGTCTTCATTGTCTATTACATTGTGAATTCATACGTCACTTTCTTGGGAATGATAGTGCAGTGGTTGCCTTCTGCACTAGAAATTTTAGAAGCTATTTCAACTCCAAGGCCGCTGTAGCCTCCGTTAGTTGGTTTACAACGGTGCAATGTATACAAAGAAAATATTACGAATGTATTACTGTGTACTTTCACTTCTATAGTTCATCAATACCTATTCTAATCTATTCGTAACAGACAATATTTTGTTGCCAACAGTACACAGTGTTATAATACAGTTTTGCAACGGCTATGGAGACATTTCACCACGATTACGTCTTGCTATAGTCTTGTTACGTCATTATAAACCACTGGCCGCCAAAAATGTACACAACGTTTATATTATCAGGGTTCCTTGCATTTCTTATTTTACCTTGCCTTAAGACGAAAGTCTTTAGCCAATGTGTGTTGTTAGTGATGACATATGGATCTGCAGGGCTACTACGAAACTCCGAACTCGAAGTTCGTGTCGTGCGGTCCCTCTCACTCTCGTATTAAATAGTATAAGTGTCAGAGTGACTGCACGACACGAACTTCGAGTTTCGAGTTTCGTAGTAGCCCTGCTGAGACGTGGTGCTTCACTAGAGGCCTTATAAATAGGCTCAGAGTTGCTCAGCGAGCTATGGAGAGAGCTATGCTTGGGGTTTCTCTACGGGATCGAATCAGAAATAAGGAGATACGTAGAAGAACAAGGGGCACCGACATGGCCAAGCGGATTAGCTCGTTGAAGTGACAATGGGCAGGCCATATAGTCGTTGGGTCCGAAAGGTTCTCGAGTGGAGACCGCGGATCGGCAAGCGCAGCGTAGGACGTCCACCAACGAGATGGACGGATGACCTGGTTAAAGTCGCGGGTTCACGGTGGATGCAAGCCGCTTCCGACCGAGGCAACTGGAGGTCTATGGGCGAGGCCTATGTCCAACAGTGGACGTCCTGTGGCTGATATATGGCGGGAAAGGAGCATGCATTCTTCCGTTATGCTGTGGGGTGTCAGTCTTTTGTTGAACCCCATTGGCTTCTTTCTTGACCTATCCATTCAGGATGCTTTTTTAGCTTTGCCCGCGTGGGATTCGGTTATCGCGCGCTGTTCCCTCGGAAAATGAGCATTTTTCCGGGATAAAAAGTAGCCTAGGTCACTCTCTGGCCCGCAAACTATCTCTATGCCAAAAATCACGTTGATCCGTCGCTCCGTTTCGGTGTGAAAGACGGACAAACACGTAAACACACACATTACATTAAGATTACATTAACAAACTAGCTTTTGGCCGCGGCTTCGCCCGCGTGGTATTCGGTTATCGCGCGCTGTTCCCTCGGGAAAAGTAGCCTATGTCACTCTCGGGCCCATAAACTATCTCTATGCCAAAAATCACGTCGATCCGTCGCTCCGTTACGGCGTGAAAGACTTACAAACTCACTTTCTCATTTATAATATTAATATGGATTAACATTTTAGATAAGCCGTTTTTAAGATACAAATGCATATTTTTCCAAATAAATCCTATTACTAAAAGACGTTGTCCTTCAAAAATTCTGCGTAACTTTAAGTTTGAAGTCTCCGGCATCGCGACGTGTATGTAACTAATTTACATACAACGCATATTCCCATGCATTACGTGCGATATTATTATATTCTTACCTCGTACTGTACAGTCTGTAACAGGAGAGTATGAGCGGCTGTGAAGATCGAAACTATACACGACTCTACTGCCTACGTAATAAAGATTAATTTAAGATTAAAATTGAAGCCCGTTGTCAAGAAGACATTATGTAAGGTGTATTTAGAATTAATGGAGGAATCCGCATTGGCAATCCCTTCAAATAGCGAGTCTGCTGTGTTAAAAATGTAGTGTTAAATACTTCTAACTGACGAAGCTTGATGAAGTTTGTTGCGGATGTATCAATGTGTTGTTTCAATATTTTATTTATTAATAACTTGACGAAGCATGTGGCTGAATATTTCTATGTTTTTAATTATTCTTCTTCTAACTTAAATCATGATTGTTTAAAATAAGTAAGTAATGTTCGAAATTAAATTATAAATTTACCGCAAACTTTGTGAGTGTGTGGGGTTCCCAATCCGCATTGGACCCGCGTGGGAAATATGGTCCGAACTCTCTCTCATTCTGAGAGAGTTTTCCGTGCCTGTGACATATAATTCGGTATATTTTCGCTTTTTACCGCATTTCCGGAAACGCTCCTTTAGCTGCCCGGTAGGTATTAGATTAGGACGGACTTATTAAGTATATTCTTATCATCTTTCTTACTCGTACATCAAAACGGCGCACAAAAGTTTGCGCAGATTTGTGAACCTTTCGCTATAGTTTGTTGAAGTCCGTGACAGGGGTTGTGTCAAAGAAATATTGATGATTGAAGCGCCGCGCGTTTTGTTCCAAACAACCGGTCTATTGCCGTAATGTACACAGATGTCGATGAATAGTATAAATTAGACCCCACCCAGCATAATGTCGCAGCAAGCCCCAACGCTGTTTTTCAGTACACACACTCTGACGACACGAACGCAGCAGAAACTAGTTCGCAAAGAAATTTCTACAAGAGCCTTAGCTTTAGGAGGATACAGGATAGAGGAAGCAATGGGTATTACCAAGTTGTGATATTTACGCCCAGTCATTTAGTTTCAAAGAATTACAAATAAGTAGCGTATATATAAATACTTTAGTTTAAACGGATGCGTGACTCATTATTGCACAACTTTTGGATTTCGTTAATACCAAAGTTAATGTTAACGTGTTAATTGTGTGTCTGGTCTCGTGCCCAGAGGGTTCAAAGTCGAAGTTCCTATCGTATCGTCCCTTTCACTCTCGTGTTAAATAGTATAAGCGTCAGAGGGACGGAATGACACAAACTTCTATTTTCGATCGGAGTAGCCCCGCAGTACTATATCAAACTCGTTACGCCCTTAGGCGTAATACGCAAAAAACTGGCCAAGTGCGAGTTGGACTCGCGCCCGAGTGTTCCGTATAATACAAAGTAGTCATCTATAAATATCCAGTCCAAACATAGTTCTAGGTCAATGGAAAATAACTTTTTATTCCCTTAATGGAGTGTCGAAATATACCTTATTAGCTTATGCCCGCGACTTCGTCTGCGTGGACCTAGGTTATCGCGCGGTGGCGCCCTCTACCGGAATAAAAAGTTTCCTATGTTCATCCTTGGGGCTTAAACTATCTCTATACCAAATTTCATCAAAATCGGTTCAGCAGTTTCGACGTGAAAGCGTAACAGACAGACAGACAGACAGATAGAGTTACTTTCGCATTTATAATATTAGTAAGGATTTAAGGCATAAACTGCCATAACTTTTTTTTACGTTAACTTAGAAATGTGATTTTTTCTCAGCTTCGAAGGACTGTGTGGATATGGTTTTAATCTTAATTCAATATCTCCACATGTTCCTGAGATAAAAGATCTTGATAGACCTACGGACGGGCAACAAAGTGATCCTCTAAGTCAGCCGGTGAAATTACTGGCATTTGAGGTATCCCATCTTAGGACTCTAGGTTGGCAACGCGTCTGCAATCCCCCTGGTGTTGCAGGTGTCTATGGGCGGTGGTAATCTCTTAGCATCAGGGCACTTGCTCGTTTGCCATCCAGTAGAATAAAAAAAGTGTACCGTTTTGTCCTTTTGTGGTACGGTACACTAAAAAAGGGCCTCGGGTTTTTTTTAGGGCATGGGCTCTTAACCTTTTAGTCAGGGGAGGGACCACTTGACAAAATCTGTCTTGCCATGGACCACCAACTGTTTGAAGGTAATATATGGTAAAAGTAAAATTGTAAATGAATGAAAGGTTGCGACCGCTACTTGACGACTTCGCGGACCACTTCGAGTTCTTCCAGGGACCACCAGTGATCCCTGGTTGCAACCAAGTTATCCTGCAAGTTACGACACTACAAGCAAGTATGAATAACTTAGAACATTGTTTGGTGCAGTAAATGAAGAAAGTTGTTGTATGGAGACCCAAGCATTAATTCCTCAGACGATGAAATTTTGCTTGGTTATTGTATAGTATGAGCCGTTACTAAAATATAAAAAATCCAAAAAAAAACACCTAAGTTAGGTATTTATAAGCTAAAAATCGTCACTACTTTTACAAAACTCGTATCTCGAAATGGATTATTTTTCCGAGTGCACTTTATGACCATTACGTCAAGGTTCAATTTCGTTCACGTATTGATTTGAGATACGAGATTTTTTCAAAGTAGTGACGAAACACAAATCTGTTTATATTAGTAATTTAATTTAATTTCTGCTGGGATATTTTTTTTTTATATTTCATATATTGTTCCAATACGTTACATGAGTATGTCTATGTTGAAGAAAGTTTGAACGGAGCATTTTTTTTATTTTATTTATTTTTACTATTTATTTTTGGATTTTTATACAATACTCTTTATTTATTGATACTTTATCGGTCGGTTAACCGATTTTTTTTTTATCGACCGGTTTTTTCGGGCTGAGGAATTACTGCTGGGTCCACTACCTTTATTTACTGCACTAGTTGGCTAAACAACAGGCATACCACAGTACTAAGATCGTGACAGCCACACGAATCGTCGTACGCATTTTTTGTTACCGGTCATTGCCTCTTACGCAATAGTTTTCCATCGACGGCTGCCCTGTGACAGGACAGGTCCAGCCCGTAGCCGGCCGGCATTGGATACCGGCACGGTCAATGGCTTAGTTGTGCAATACTTGTGCTTTATATCATGGTGAGAACCCTTTGAAGCTAATCCGAGTTCAACACGGCTATAACTTTTACTATGTGTCCTGGGACGGACACGTATCTTGATACAGGGGGGCTACTACGAAATAAAAAAGTCAAAGTCAAAATCTCTTTATTCAGTTTAGGCTATAACAAGCGCTTATGAACGCCAAAAAAACTACCACCGGTTCGGAAAAAACCTCCGTTGAGAAGAATCCGGCAAGAAACTCAATGAGGTATTTTTTTTTAAACAGATTCACATTATCTATATGTCATTATCTATTATGTCATTATCTATTATGTCTTTTTATTTTTTTTTTTTTTTATTTTTTTATCTATAAATGATATCTATCATTCGAAAATAGAAGTTCGTATTGTACCATCCCTCTCACTCTCGTATTGAATGATATTAGCGTCAGCGGGACGGCAAGATACGAAGTTCGAATTTGGCCCGTCGAAGTTTAGGGCCAGGCTCAGAATAGTTTGAGGCTCATCCGATAGTCTGCTTCAAAACTGTTTTTTTTTTTTTTCATTTTGTAACGGGCTTTAAAACGGTTAGTTTGTGTGATACTTTTTTTTCGTTCTTTCTAATTAGCGTTTACCCGCAGTATCGCTCGCGTGTATTTGTGCTCTTTATTGTTGTTTTGTGTTTATCTATATTGTTCGTTTGAATTGAAATTCCGGGATATCCCAAAAAATTACAATTAGGTCTTAGGATTATACTGGATGTGGTCTGTAATATGAGCACATAGTTAAAACATAGATTATACTTGTCAAACTTAATAACATTAGTTCAGCGATTTTGAAAATAGTCAGTTTTTTTAATTTATTCGAAGAAGCAATATAAAGTAAAATGCTTGATGTTTGTAGCATGTATTTAATTTGTATGATAACACCCCTTTTTACGTCGCGGGTTAAAAAAAGGAAGATTCGAAGACTCCAATTTTTAAGTCGCTGAACTAATGTTGTTCAGTTTGACGAGGAGAATCTTATGTTTTAATTTTTTGCTCGTATTACAATCCACATCTGGTATTAACAATTAGGACAATCGACAACACACCAAACTTCACATAGGTCCAAGTTTTTACACAGGCCAAGTCAAAATCAATCTTATGCCAATGTCATAAAGACTTTCACGTGTAAAAACTTTTCTCACTTTAACTATACGATGTGGATCCACATTATTGATCTTGATCAAACTCGGTGAAGAATGGTGTTTTTGCCATGAACTGGCATGTGGGTCCGCATCCTGTCAGGTGCCACATTGCCACAAGTGGCGATCTAGAGGCCGAAGCAACATCTGTCGGTGTTTTTGTCTAATAACTACAAAAAACTGGTCAAGTAAGAGCTCTGATGTTACGGGTGGTACAGTCAAGGGCAAAAATATGTATACACTTTAGTACCTTGTCACTTTAACCACTGGGACAGTTCATATATGACGAAAATTGGACAAGGTACTAAATTGTATACATATTTTTGCCCTCGACACTACAAGGGTGGTACGGGCGAATCGGATATGGACAATTGTGTCCGAAATAGTCCTACTAATAATAAATGCGAAAGTTTTTATTTAAGTGAGTATTTTTGTTACTCCTTCACGCTAAAATGGCTTGACGCATTTGGATGAAATTTGGCACGTATATAGATGGATGTGTGGAATAACATATGGGCTACTTTTTATCCCGATAATCCCACGGTATAGGGATAAAATCTCTAAATAACCACCGTTGGGCTTAGCGTCATGAAATTTGATGTGTAGGTAGCTGGAGGTTTGAAATATGAAATAACACATGGGCTACTTTTTATCCCGATATTCCTCCGGGATAGGGATAAAATCTTGGAATTTCTACCGCTGGGTTTAGTATTAAAATTTTGAGCAGATGTTATTAACACAATATTAGTTCTCTGTTGGACATAGTCCTCCCCCATAGACCCATAGTTACTCATTATGAGGGTGAACCAATGCTCGCCACGCGTGGCAAGCGGATGCGAGCGCAGTATAGGATGTTAAAGTTACCAAGAAGACGCTGCCCATCTTATGATATCATCCACGTATCATCCCTCGGCCAGTTTCTACAGCGCCCACGGGAGAAGAAAGAGGGGCATTCTAACGCCGGTATACTCAACAATAGAAATGTCAAATACCTGACGATAAGACACCAGATTCCTTAAAACTCTCGAAAGGATCTGTGTCACTTGTAACTGTTTTATAACCACTTTCTCTGATACGCGTCTAAGTCTAACTCATCACGGGTCTGTGGAAGCACTTTTTTTACTTGTTGCCTTTTTTATAACCAAGTGCTTAGAAACGAGTCGAATGGAATTTGCTTCCGTTTATTTTGAGTGTTTTTAAGAGTCTTGACAACTTAACATCGATTAAAATGGTGTTTTAACTCCCGACGACAGGCAGAATAGACAATAATAGGAATTTTTGAGCTAGTTAAGATTTTAAATGTAATTTTTGTGCCACGTTAAAGAAGACTATGGTGTGTTTTTTGGATATTTTTGCGAAATTCTCGGAGGTATTTAGCCCCAGTAGAACCCCTTCATTATTTTGATCGGCTCGAAAATCCCGGTAATAGATTAATATGTGTATTCATCATCATCATCATGTCAGCCGAAAGACGTCCACTGCTGGACATAGGCCTCCCCCAAGGCTCTCCACTCAGACCGGTCTTGTGCTTTTCGCATCCACCGCGATCCCGCGATCTACGCATATGCATATCTGCATTAATAAATCTTTATTCAGAGTAAGTGTCATAATAAATTCCCATGTTAAGTATTGCGATGTCACTATGACTTTATCTATTTCTACAGAAATGTTCGACGGTGGGTCACGATTCAGTTGGTTCGATAGTGCATACGCTTGAAAAATATAACCCTCCTTCGGGCAGTCGGTTAAAAAGAGAGAAGTAAACCTTGTTATCCTTTCGTCTCGCTCACAATCCGGGGAACGTGATTTCTGTCACGTACACGCTTACCGTTAGGGATTTTAGCGTTTGGGTTGACAAGTTGTGCTATCAGTATCTAATAGGAGCGGGTGGTACGTTGTATTTAGGAGTAGCTACCATAATCGTGGAACATTATAATAATTAAGTTGTAAATAATTATCACGGGACAATTTATTTAGTCCCAAACTAATCAAAGCTTGTGCTTGGCAACGGATAAACATACGAGTACTTAAGAAAATACATACTTAAATAGAACAGACATTCACATTATACATACAAATCTGCCCTGACGGGGGATCGAACCCCAAGCTTCATAGTCGGCATCTCTATACTAGATTTGGGTAGGTATTTAACTAAATGTAGGTAAACAAAACGTCAATTGGGGTTTTGTATATTGAAATTTCCATAAACTATCTAAACATTTACATTTCTATACTAGTCTAGTTTGTTTATTTAATCGTATGGCATACATTTGAAATATAGGCTTACAATATTTAGGTACATACATATAAAGTTACAAAATACAGCTCTTGTACCCTCAATGTTAATTTGCAAGATGCTGACTGAAGATCCGACTTCTCTAGTCGAAATGCTCGGTGAGCTGTTCGCTTAAATTGTGGGCTCTGAAAAGAGCCATTCGCATTCGTAAACATGTCTATCGCCATCTTTGCCTATTTGTATATCGCTTTAATGTTTGTTTAGCATCACCCAGGGGACACGTGCAGGGTTGTGGTGGGTTTCTCCTGCGGACGCGAGTAACAATCTTCCCCCCTAGTTTGTATTACAATAGATAAGTGAAATGTTTAAAATCTTTGAATATACCAAATCTGGCAACTAAAGTTTGTTTACATTTAGTTAAATACTTGTCCAAACCAAGTATAACAACTTCCACCAACCAGTCGATTATAATGATAAATTGTACTATTTGCCATAAATAAATAATATCTTCGGGACCTTGCCTAAGGGGTACTCTTTAGACAATTTGTTTTAGGTTTAGGTTAAATTTTTATTTTATGTAAGTTTTTTTTTATTTTATGTAGGTAAGTTTAGTTAAGTTATTTTTAGGATATTTTTAGATCTTATTGTACCAAAAAGCTTAATAAATAAAAACTTACTATTAAATAAATAACATCGATTAGGAAAAAAATCCGTTGATAAGATTAAGGCAAAAAAAAGAGAATATTGCACTTTAAGAGCACATTTTTACGGTTTAAAATCCAACTGGTGGTCAGTAAACCATTGCCAAGACTTATTTAGTTATTTCAAACCCAACATATTGGTATGGTGTACCTACCTCTGGCTAAGGTCGCCGACCTCATCTATAGATTATAGATTACATCATTAAATGGATACTACATTACGAGTATGAGCAGACGAGCAAAAAACTGCGGTAAAAAGCTTTCGATGTGCGAGAAATATCGCGAGAGATACAATACATTACCGTTGGTGATCCATCACATATAAATCCATAGTTACGTGACCGCGCAATGTAATGAAAATGCACAATATCTCTCGCATTGTATAAAGATTTATGTTATGCCTTAAAGCAAACTTGTATCTTTATAATTACTCCAATCGATCAGGATAGTTATACCTTAGATATAACATGCAATTTTGAGCGTATGGTAATATCTTGCAATATTTCGACAATTGAAGCAATTGTGAAAAAAACTTGCCCAGACAGTGTACCTTGGGGCTATGCGAGTTTTTTATTTTTTTTTTATTTTTTTATACGACTGGATGGCAAACGAGCAAGTGGGTCTCCTGGTGGTAAGAGATCACCACCGCCCATAAACATCTCCAACACCAAGGGTATTGCAGATGCGTTGCCAACCTAGAGGCCTAAGTTGGAATACCTCAAGTGCCAGTAATA
This sequence comes from Choristoneura rosaceana, assembly GCA_037349165.1. NCBI lineage: Eukaryota > Metazoa > Arthropoda > Insecta > Lepidoptera > Tortricidae > Choristoneura > Choristoneura rosaceana. The sequence goes on along the minus strand of JAZBNJ010000006.1, from coordinate 2,365,998 downwards.
GTGCAGTAGTAGTAGTAGTGCTAGTTGTGTGGTAAAGTACAATGGTTCTTGTTCTATCGTAATACGGACGGTTATATGCCACGCGTTTAACCGAAGAAAGCTGTAATTGGGCAGTTTAAGGATATAACTGGTTACTCTGAAATCATTTGGTTAACTGTTTTTGTGTCCTACGTGTCTACTAGAGAGTTGGTATTAACATTTCTGATACTTAAACCTCCTTACTAGTGCTTGGCCTAAATTATTGTCGATGCCTTTTTATGTCTACTATCAAGTTGTCACATGTATCTTTTTCAATATCGTATGTCGGATTCAAGCTAATTAAAACCAATTATCCAAATATCTATTGGTTCAGTATTGGTTTGTCTTTTACTATGCTACAATTTAATCACAAGTCAACGGCCAAGTCACACAACATTAACTACATATAATAATAAATAATACGCAGTAAGGAACCTTAGACTTGGCACGACTTTATCTAAATTTCATTACTTTTTAGAGATAAACAAGCAGCTCCATCGAGACTTGGCTAGTTTTTTACAGAATGTTTTTAGTAGGATTATATTATCTAAATGTTACCATGGACGAAGTATAGTATGGACGTGCAGCCTCCATACATAAGATAGTTCCTCGTTGCTTAGTACCAAAAAACGAACTAGATGTCGCCAAATGTATTGAACCGGAATAATACATAATTTTAGTGGCGACATTGCTCTATTTAGCATGGTGGCAATAATGTTCAACTCTTTAATGTACCTCTGTGAGCTTACTAAAGTTCGTTATGTTGTAGAAGGTATATCTAGATGGCGTTATATTCATTCGAGCGCCAAGTTTTGAATTTTTTTCGCAGCAATTACAGAATTGTTCACGATTTACGTGTGAATTAAACTATGGAGTTTGATTTGAATCCGCAATCTGACATATTACGAGGGCTGTTTGAAAAGTACCCGGTTATGGAAAGAAAACACATTTTTTTTTGTATCTATGCATTTATTTTTCCACGTAGTCACCTTTTAGCTCTTTACATTTGTTCCACCTATACTCAAGCTTCATTAAACCATCTAAAAAGTATGATTTTGGAAAGTCATTAAAATAGGCCTCTGTGGCGGCAATGACTTCGTCATTTGATCCAAATCGCTTACCACCGAGCCATTTTTTTTAGGTTGGGAAGCAAAAAGAAATCGCATGGGGCCAAATCTGGAGAATACGGAGCGGTGAGGCAATAGTTCGTAGCGTAACTGTGCTAATTTAGCCGTCACAACTCTGGACGAATGAGCCGGGGCGTTGTCGTGATGAAACAGTACTTTTTTCTTTTTTAAATGGGGTCGTTTGTCCTTCAACACGGCATCAAATTCAGCCAACAAATTGGCATAGTACTGCCCTCTTATCGTTTTCACCTTTTCCAAGTAGTCAATATGTATAATACCCTGCGAATCTCAAAAAACAGTCGTCATGACCTTTCCAGCCGATGGGACGGTTTTTGCTTTCTTTGGAGCAGGTTCACCCGGTAAAATCCACTGCTTCGACTGCTCTTTCATTTCCGGTGTGTAGTGGTGAACCCACGTTTCGTCCACGGTCACGAAACGACGCAGAAACTCCTTCGGGTTACGTTTCAACACGACCAAACACTGCTTCGATAGTCAGTCGGTTCCGTTTTTACTTCGTCCAATTCGCAATCATGGACTGAGTATCTTTCAAATTTTGTTCAAATCGGAGAGATAAACTCATGGTACAACGGTAGATAGAAATGCCCATTAGGGCATTTACCGTATTATTATTTATTTAGCGTATTAATGCTACAGCTAGAGATGCATCTGTCAAATTATTGAAGAGAAAAATGTGAGACAGATGTATGTGATGACAATACTGTACTGTTTTCGATGATTGTCACATTGCTTACCTGAAATTAGCATAGCTATTTTTTTTATTAATGTTCGACCTATTTTTCTATGTTGTTCAGATATATTTGATGTGTTGACCTTTTTGGTTGACTGTTTAAAGATAAAAGTGGTTTTTTGACAGCTGAAGTATTTACTACGTGAATAGTGCCATCTAGTAACAATGTCGGAAAAACCTCAGCACCGTTTTCCTGGATTATGCGTTGTTATTTGCGTTTAGTGCCATCTAGATATAATGTAGTAAAAATCTCAGCGCCATCTAGTTTTAAGCCTGGATTTTGGCTTTGTTCCGGTGAACGTTTTTTAGTATGGAGAATAACAATCCATACTCTATTTCATCCATGATGTTACGAACAAATAATAATTATTTATTCGTAGTAATGATAACCTAGAATGTTTCTTATACAATGGACCTTTAGAACGAAACCGACACAATTCGATATATCTGGGGGCACGGCAGTGCCCCCGCCAAGTCGAGCAAAAAAAAACAAAGGCACGGCCGTACCATACTTTTCTCGAAGCCATTCAGGCTATTTTCAACACCCTGTATTTTTGTTATGGCTAAAGCTAGAACCCTGAATTTTCAGTTACCTATAGGGCCTAATGGGACTTAGATATATTATCAATTACATTCAGTTCGAACACGTAGATTAAGAACTATCACATGTTAAAGTTCCTCAGTTTTGTCACTGACATACCTATACACTGACTTTTGATCATCATAATTCTAAGGTACTTCTAGCAGACCCACAAGCTCCAAATTTTAAACATAGTTAGTTTTTAGCCTACATGGTCACAGAAAAATCCAAAATGTTGCAATTTCAGTCACGTTTCAAAGTTATATAAACTGCACAAGTAAGTTTGTAATCCCATATAAATACTAGCGATTACAAAGTTACACAGCAATGACTTTATTGAACGTAGTCGTATTGTATACGTATTAATGTTGAGTCTTAATACCTGAGTATTAAGGGTTAAAATGAAATTGTTTATCTTACTAATGTAATAAGTACCAAAGTTCGTTTGTTTGTGAATGTGTGTGCGATGCGAGTGGACGCGAGGATGGACGATGGAAATTGGAATATGGATGATGGACAATGGATAATGGTCGATGGACGATGGGTAGAAAATGGACGTTGGACGATGGAGTGTGGACGATGGACGATGGGCGACGGACGATGGATCATCATCATCATCATCATCATCATCCCAGCCTATATGCGTCCCACTGCTGGGCACAAGCCTCCTCTCAGAATAAGAGGGCTTGGGCCTTAGTTCCCACGCGAGCCCAGTGCGGACGATGGATGGTGGAGGATGAACGACGGACGACGACGGACGACAGAAAACGACGGACGACGACGGATGACGGAAGTTAGACGGGCGAAAGACGAACGACCGACGACAGACGATGACTGACGAGGGAAGTTCGACGACGGACGATGACGGACAACGGACGATGACAGACGACGGACGACGACAGAAGACGAACGCCGACGACGGCAGTCGGTACGGACGATGGACTGTAGACGATGAACGAGGATGGACGATGGACGATAACCGAGGATAGACGATGGACGGTGGACGATAGACGAGAATGGATGATGGATAGTGGACGAGGATAGACGATGGATGGCACACGATGGACAAGGATGAACGATGGATGATAGTGGACGATGGACGATGAACGATGAACGAGAATGGACGATGGACGAGAATGGACGATAGACGATAGACGAGGATGGACGATGGACGATGGACAAGGAAGGATAAACAAATGAAGATAGTAGTGCGTTATTACAAGAAGTAGTACCCGAAAAAAAAGAACTGCCTACAAAAAGTGATGAGATCCCACCAAAAACATTACATGTAAAAAGCTGCAAGTCTCGCAACGCAATGCAGTTCTTGTAATGCTAAAAAGGTTTGAGATGCAATGTTATACCAAGTCGGTTATTTTTGGCAGTACCGGGGGGTTTCCATAGAACTCGATTTTCACCAACTTGCTTATTTTAAAAAAATAGAAAAATACAGTTTATAGTTCTCAAATAAAGAGTAAACCAAATTATTTTTTAAACACATAATGACTTGGCCATCGCACTCAACCTTTAGTCATTCTCGTATTATGTGTATCACTCAAACTGCAAGGCTGGGGCTAGCGCTATCTTTAATTATAATTACTTGAAATAGCTGACGTTGATGATTATAATTCTTATGTCATTATGTAGCCTTGCGATGGCCAAGTCATTTATGTGTTTAAAAATAATTTGGTTTACTCTTTATTTGAGAACTATAAACTGTATTTTTCTATGGTTTTAAAATAAGCAAGTTGGTGAAAATCGAGTTCTATGGAAACCCCCCGGTACTGACAAAAATAACCGACTTGGTATAACATTGCATCTCAAACCTTTTTAGGATTACAAGAACTGCATTGCGTTGCGAGACTTGCAGCTTTTTACATGTAATGTTTTTGGTGGGATAAACTGTATTTTTCTATGGTTTTAAAATAAGCAAGTTGGTGAAAATCGAGTTCTATGGAAACCCCCCGGTACTGACAAAAATAACCGACTTGGTATAACATTGCATCTCAAACCTTTTTAGCATTACAAGAACTGCATTGTGTTGCGAGACTTGCAGCTTTTTACATGTAATGTTTTTGGTGGGATTTACATTTCTAAAATTTAATAAACTTTTGTATAAAACAAAACACGATTGATTTTTAAAATGAAAACATTCTATGCGATGCACCTTTAAGCTGACTTTGTATTTGTTTTGGACCCACTATCAAACTTTGTGGTCGTTGTACACGCCATTTTACCTGTAAGGGCAAGGGTTCCTAAGCGATCCCGAGGACTTACTACCATTTCTTTCTGTCACACGGCATAACACGAGGGTAGAAAGAGACTGAGAATGGGCTCGCAAACGTCAGCGCGTTAGACAATAAGGCCACGGGAATAGGGTACGACTACTGTGTTAAGATGAGGGGGTATCGGCAGATGCTTTGTCCCTTTCACGTCGCACCTGGCCGCTTTAACCCCTCGGATTACTATTGAAGTGTTGAATGACGAAATAATCACGCAAGTTGTCAAATTGGCAAATGAGGATGTAAGTACATTGGACAGATGTGAAGTATCTCAAAAGGGGTTTGCATTAAGTAAATACAAGGTGTTTTTTCATTTTAAGATTTGATTGCATTTATTTTTGGATACTTATTTTAAAAGATATTCGTATTTTGCTAAGTCGGTAGAATTACCGAGTTAGAAATGAACTAGATAGAATTATCTAGTTCATTTCTAACTCTATAGCTACAATTATGATTTGTATTTTGTCAGTTGGATGCTGCTTCGCAATACTGCGTCATCCCACTGTCATTTTGCAATACAATGTCAACTGTAAAAAATATTTTCAAAGGATATTGTATTGCAGAATTAATCAGGGTTAACACACTATGCAAAACAGTATCCAGTAGCACTTTGACGATTTTAGAAGAACTTCACACATTGACAGCAAAACGGCCACTATAAAATTATCGAAAAATTATGAGACGACGCTATAATATTTAATTGACGCCTGTTGCAGTCGTAACTTTTAGACTGGGCACAATAAAAAAGGGAATTAAAAACAAAACCTAATTTAAAAAAGTGTAATCGATTCTATTTACTCTCAATTCTGAGCAAACTTCTTTCTGGTTTTCAGTTACCTATTTAATTAACACTAACACCTTGTATATGAGTAATACATATAATTGTGGCTGTCTATTTTTTTATACATATTAATTATAGCGAATCGAAAACCATTCCGAGATAATTGCTTATTAAACCGTTTCCTGTGCCTAGGTATTTGATTTTAGAATTATTGTAATGAATTTATTACACAAAAAAATAAGCAACGACCTTCATTTCATTTTGAAAACTATGACGTACCTAGCTAGGCGGTCCAAATTGTACTTTTTGTTTAAATAAAACGGACCCGTGAGTAAATTTTTTTACGATTCACAATTTACAAGTGGCTTTTTTAAACTACGGAATTCGATTTGGACCCGCAATCTGACATATTACGCTTTGACAGTGACAGTAGTTGTCATTTAGACCGTCTCTTTGGCCTTTGTTTTCACGCGAGCTCGATGTGGCTTTTTAACTTCATTTTATATCACACAATCGCCATGGCCACTTATGGATATATAAAAGAAAAAGTGCAACAAGTAGGAGTTTTTAAAACTGCCTACTTCATATAAGTGCCACTTCAAAATGTTATGAATGAAGTAATACTTGAAAGGTGTAGCCAATTAAACTTTTTTGTTACGCACTTGAAAATTACTTAATAAGGACGCTTATGTTTTACAAAAGTATACTTACAGGGTTATTGGTAATTCGACGTATTCCCGTTAGGAGGCGATCGCCTCCGAGGCGATAAGGATGACTAGTTAGCATTATGAAAAAGAGACCCATTTTCGAGTTAGGTATTTATGCTTTTTAGCTTTTTTAAAAATAAGTTAAAATTGCAATATTAAAAATTTATTGAAAAAAGAATGAATTTAAATCTAATTTTGTTCTTCCCCTCTTGGCTGGAAAAGGTTTTTGAAATTCGAACGTTATCACGAAATGGAGTGCACCTACCTAACTTTTCTTTCAATTAGAAAAATTAAATTTTTGTCAAAACCTATTTTCTTCGCTTAACATTTGATGCTTAGATGTATTTTCGTAATAGTAATCGTCCTCATCGTCATCATCATCATCATATCAACCATAGGACGTCCACTGTTGGACATAGGCTTCCCCCATAGACCTCCAGTTGCCACCGTGAACCCGCGATTTTAACCAGGTCATCCGTCCATCTCGTTGGTGGACGTCCTGAGTAGGTCTCCACTCGAGAACCTTTCGCCCCTAACGACCATCTGCTCTCCGTGCTATATGACCTGCCCATAGCCACTTCAACGAGCTAATTCGCTTGGCTATGTCGGTGACCCTTGTTCTACGTATCTCATCATTTCTGATAATAGTAATAATATATATAGGATTGTGGCAAGGAGTTGTCAAAGACAGTATTCGTATCAACTAATAAAAATACCGGCTTGAATGGCACGACCGCACACTCTGTCTGTCCATTGTTAGTCGGCTAACAGACTGGTCGTTGTAAGATGAACCGCGGCTTATACTGTCGGCCACCCGCGCTATGAGTGTCTGTATGATATGGCATTTGAATATTAGTACAACAGCTTTAATAATAAATATAATAAATATCATGGGACACTTGACACCAATTGACCTAGTCCCAAACTAAGCAAAGCTTGTACTATGGGTACTAGGCAACGGATAAACATACTTATATAGATAAATAAATACTTAAATACATAATAAACATCCAAGACCCGAGAACAAACATTCGTATTATTCATACAAATATCTGCCCCGGCCGGGATTCGAACCCTTCAAGCTTTGTAGTCAGGTTCTCTAACCACTTAGCCATCCGGTCGTCAAGTAATTGTAATTTATACAAGTAATTGTAGTTAGGTCTAAATTCTGAAATGAAAACTGTACCAAAATGGCAAGAACGGATCTCTTATAGTTTCGCCATGTCTGTTTGCGTCCGTCCGTCCGTCCGTTCGCGGCTTTGCTCAGGGACTATCAATGCTAGAAAGCTGTAATTTTGCACGGATATGTCAACTATGCCGTTATGGTACAATAAAAAATCTATTTTTTTTAAGATACCTCCCATAGTAACGTAAAGTGCGTGTGATTATTTTTCTCATCGAACCTTATAGTGTGGGGTATCGTTGGATAGGTACATAGTATCGTTGAAAAAAGATTTTTAGAATTAAAATTATCAGGCAGGCAGCTGCAAGCAACTGATGGTGCCTATATCTGTTCCTTGGTCAAGTATTCTTTGTACCTACTGCTAATGTGTTGGTCTAGCCATCGATTTTTTTTGTGAATAATTTTTCAAGCCGCGATTGGAACGATGATTCGATTCGACTATCGATCTTTTCTGCAAACAATCGCCATCTCTACCTATTCTTAATTCATAATCCGCGCGCAATCTTACGTTGCGTCACAGTTGCCGACCTTGTTCCGACAAAACGACAACTCGCAGTTTAACCTGCGACCCGACCCACGTGTTGCGATGATCCAATAATCACGCGTCATTTGATAACGATTACCGTACTTGTTTATTAATTTTGCACACAATGTGGTTAATAGAGCTTGCGTAGTAGCGATTTACATGATCTTATCCTTATTAACATAACATCTTCACGTGCCTGTTGTGTGCGCGAACTTTTTATTCGACTGGATGGCAAACGAGCAAGTGGGTCTCCTGATGGTGAGAGATCACCACCGACCATAGACACCGGCAACACCACGGGGATTGCAGATGCGTTGCCAACCTAGAGGCCTAAGATGAGAAATATTGCATTAGTTCTATTGAATCATTATGGAGGTCTCATAAGATTCTGGTGCTTTACAAGCCTCAATTATGTTAACACAATAATTGAAAATCATATTTAATGAAATAAAAACGAGATAACTCAACTTTACCTAGACATGTTTCGAGCTAATTAGTAGCCTCTCATCTAGGAGCTCACGAAACGACGTCACGTCTCTCTTTCTAAAAGGGAAAGCATCTGAATATCGAATGGGTCATAATATCGAAAGGTTTATTTTCAAAAACTGTAAACTTCTCAGGATTCATTAAAACGGCATCGTATAGAACCCCTCAGGTTAGGTTAGGTTAGATTTATAACAATCTAAAAAAAATATCCTAAGAAAAATACCTTTTCGATATTATGACCCATTCGATATTTTAATATATTCGGTATTTTAACATTCGATATTCAGATGCGTACCTTTCTAAAATCATATCGGTAGCATGCAGATGTAGCCGTGTTCCAAATTTTCACCATAGAAACCGATTGTCCACTACATCTGTATACTTAAGCTATACCTATTCATGTATAACTTGACACGATCGCTATCTTGGCCAATATACCGTGCAATACGAACCAACAAGTGACTGAAAGGCTCATCTAACCGTTCATATCAGTCAAAGGAGCCATTTGACCAGAGGTCACCACTTGGTCCTATAAAGGATCAATTGGCCGACTGCATGAGTAACTAGAGCTCAATTGATAACCAACCGGTAAGTTATGGAACAAGCGTAACTGGACTGAAGAGATGCTTTGTATTTCCAACTCTAAAGACTAAAATAAAGATCCATAAAAGATGCTTAAAAGAAGTATCTTCAAAGTCAAAGTCAAAATCTCTATATTCAATTTAGGCTACAACAAGCACTTATAACGTAAAAAAATCTACCACCGGTTCGGAAAAAACCTCTGTTGAGAAGAATCCGGAAAGACTCAACGAGGTATTTTCTTCTTAAACTTCGTTACATTCTCCATCAAACGTAGTCCCGGTCTCATTTGAAAAATAGGCGACAGAAGTAGATGAAATTTTGTAAGGACTAGATGTAATTATCTATGCCTGTGGTTTTTCAGATTTTCATCTAAATGTGTAATATCAGAATTACAGGAGCTCAAAAGTCGACAAAAAAAGATGTCAACTTTGCACGAGAATTACAGACTTAAAGAATTTTATCCCGAAAAAAAAGTATGATATGACGATTGATTGAAGAACGATTGATTTAATTTTTTTCTTAAATCTGTTCAATAATACAATATCACCATGCGCAATTGATGGGAGAAAGTCAAATGAATGTAAAACCATAAAGATTACACTATTTCACTTGCCCACTTAAGTATCTGTCATTTTATGTGCATCTAGAGCGATTAAGATGTTTCTGTCGTAAGAAGAAACATATAACTGGTATTACAGCGTCTCTTAGTAAATATTTAAGTATCTTAAGTTACCGACTACGATTTCAAGAAACTACGATTTGTACCGGCTCTGTACTCTGTACTCCGTGGTCTCGGGTAAAATAGCTCGTCTTATGCTCTTGTTGTACAATCTATTATTTACAGAGTGCAATGACTCATATTAAATATATTTTCGCGGATAACTCACGTCTTAAGTCGAGTTTAGGGTTTGTTTCGGGCTAATCCGTAGCCCTTCTTCCTCGGAGCAACCGCCGCAGCAGCCGCCGAGTCGCGTTGCTCCGAGGAAGAAGGGCTACGGATTAGCCCAAAACATGTCGAGCTAAACTCGATTTAAGACGTGAGTTATCCGGGAAAATATCTAAATATAACATATAAAAGGCAAACCTGACTCACAGATAATTGGACCCATGTTAATATAACATTATTTACTCGTATTACCGTCATGAATACGCTGTTAAAATATTTCGGGTTATTAAAACCCACGGTGTATAAAAGGCAAACCTGACTCACTGGGTTATATATCAACGCACAGCCCAAACCGCTGGGCCTAGAAACTTGAAATTTGGTACAGGGGTTCTTTTTATGATGTAAGTGAGCACTAAGAAAGGATTTTTAGAAATTCATCCCCTAAGGGGGTGAAATGGGGGGGGGTGATGTTTATATGGAATTTTCTTATTTCTGGACTTAAAAGTATGAAAATAGGTGTATATGTTCTCGATTACAATTAAAAATTATCTGTCCAGGTCAAATGGATAAAATTCCTTCCTAAAAGGGTAAAATGGGGGGGGGGGGGGTAACTAAAGTACACGCGAACGAAGTCGTGGGCAAAAGCTAGTATTTAATATGAGTGAGTCTCACGGTAGCTTTGTGTTCAAAAAAGTGCAATAACTCGCCCAAAAGAAGTTTCTTATGTATCGCGTCGTTTTTTCAGGAGCACAAACTCTACGCGCTCCGCTACTTTGGCTGCGAGATGCTCTGCCTGGTGAACATCCTCGCTCAGATGTGGATGATGGACAGCTTCCTAGGGGGAGAGTTTTTGAACTACGGCACCAGGGTGCTGGGCTACGGAGACGTTCCTCAGGATCAGAGGTAAGACAGGGCAACAGACAAGGTGATCATAAGCGTCATCCACGAACGGCGCACCAATTTTTCCTTCCCTTCGCTCTTGTCACACCTATTGTTATGAAAACTGCGAAACGGTGTCTGACAACTCCTTAATTTGCCATGTCTGATATATTATTTATCATCATCATCCCAGCTATATACGTCCAACTGCTAAGCACAGGCCTCCTCTCAGAACAAGAGGGCTTGGGCCACAGTTCCCACGGGGGCCCAGTGCGGATTGGGAACTTAGTGATACTGAACTGATATATGTATTATTATGAAAATGTAATATATCAGACATGGCAAATGACATGGATATACATACAGTGTATAGCGTAGAGCAAACTTAAATCGGTTGAAAATTGGATTAAAAGTGATTTTTTGAAAAAATTATACACGTGTCTCTTTCTCAAACACTTGTTTTTTCTCTGTGCAGTAATTATGGCGCTACATCTTTTATTTCAACTACAAATTTGTTACTTTTGAGTTCATCCAGTAAAACCATATCGAAAATACAAACAGAAAAAGAGACCAGCGCACGCGCAATGTGGTGCAGCACGGAATGCTGAGGACCTCGGTTCGATTCCCAGCGCTGGTCTCTTTTTCTGAGCATCCATGTCTCAGCTTGTATTTTCGATATGGTTTTACGGGACGACCGAAATTTGGAGTTGAAATAAAAAATACAAAATACTCCAAAATAACCAATCATAATCTGAGCACTCGTACATTTATTTACCTTATCTTCTTATAGCGCTGCATTACAAGTTTTAGTTTTATTTCTTGCTTGCGATTTTTCTTAACTTTATTAAGTCTTCTGCAAAGCCTGATGTATTGCTATTGCGAACTGCATTTTCTACTTGATTTGCTTGCTTTGCGATTGGGGTTAGGTACGTTTTTAGGGTTCCACACCAAAAAGGTAAAAACGGGACCCTATTACTAAGAATCTTTAATTAACTGTAACCTGAATTCCACGCGCAATTAATTATTATTGTTATTATTATTAAGATTTCACTGTCCGTCTGTCTGTCACCCACCAGGCTGCATCTCGTGAACCGTGACAGCTAAACAGTTGGAATTTTCACAGATGATGATGTTATTTTGTTATGAGGATTAAAGTTTCTATCTATCTATCTATCTATCTATCATGATGTATTTCTAATCCCGCTACAACAGAAAACACTAAAAACAGAATAAATATAAATATTTAAGGGGGGCTCCCATACAACAAAAGTGTTTTTTTGCCGTTTTATGCTCGATATTAATAACGGCAATAGGTAGTTGTTTATTTACTGTAAAATAAAATAGTTTTAAAATAAATATTTAATGTGGGCTCCCATACAACAAACGTGTTTTTTTTTGCCATTTTTTGTTTAGATATGTCTAATTTTGTTAAGGTTATCGTTTTTTGGTATTTCTAGATGGCGCCACTGTTGCGTGAGGTTTTAAGTGTGGCTTTCAAAGTCTGTTATTACGGGCGTGAAAAAAAAGTTTAGATTAAAATCATATTTATTTAATAGACCTTAAAACCGTACCATATAAATATCGAGCAACCAGAGTGTTGCGTAGTCCCGTTTTGTTCGGAAAAAAAGAAAGGACAAAAGTTTCCGAAAGACAAAACTGTCTCTAAAACACATTCATCGCCCCGTAACGCATAATTGCCGTAATTAATTTTGGGTAATGCAAAATGTTCACAAAATTATTCTAATCCATAATCTCTATCTCTACTAATATTATAAATGCGAAAGTAACTCTGTCTGTCTGTCTGTCTGTTACGCTTTCACGTCGAAACCACTGAACCGATTTTGATGAAATTTAGTATGTAGGTAGTTTGAACCCCAAGGATCAACATAGGATACTTTTTATTCCGGTAGAGGGCGTCACCGCGCGATAACCTAAATCCGCGCAGAGGAAGTCGCGGGCATAAGCTAGTAATATTATAAATGCGAAAGTATGTTTGTGTGTTTGTCCGTCTTTCACGCCGTAACGGAGCGACGTACGACGTGATTTTTGGCATAGATATAGTTTATGGGCCCGAGATTGACATAGGCTACTTTTTATCCCGGTAAATTGCACAGTTCCCGATCGAACAGCGCGCGATAACCGAATTCCACGCGGGCAGAGCCGCGGGCAAAAGCTAGTTATAAATAAACCCGCGTAGCTCACCCAAAAACTATGAGATTTGACATTTCGGAGACCTCACGCTACACTAGCGCCTCTAGCGGCGAAGGGTGTAATGCATTACCGGCCCGGATAATACCGACATGTAAATACCGGCCCTGTTTTTCGTGTACTCGCCCGTAGAAGCTCCTGTCAGTTTGTGTGGGCGTGTACACAAAAACAGGGCCGGTATTTACATGTCGGTAAAAACATGTCGGTAAAGACTGTCACCCGCGGCGAATTGATAAGCGATAGCCCTCATTGAACCCATCGTGATTCCAGGTATGACCCGATGATCTACATATTCCCTCGAGTCACCAAGTGCACTTTCCACAAGTATGGTTCGTCAGGCAGTATTCAGACACACGACAGTCTGTGTGTGCTCCCTCTGAACATAGTGAACGAGAAGACGTACATATTCCTGTGGTTCTGGTACTTGATACTAGCTGCTCTTTTGGGATTGCTTATCATCTACAGGTGAGTGCTATGGTATTGTGAAGAAAGAAACAAATACATTTATTCAAAACACAGCAATATACAACTACACAAGACACAACAATATTATTAAGTGCGACAGCATATATAGGTAGTAGGATATGTGTCATTGCGGTTGTAAATCGGACACTGGCTCAGCATGATGCTGAGACGTTGAGAACGCCCCAGCGCTGATTTTCAGCCAGCACCGTCGGTGACCCTCTGACCGCTATAAAAACATACACACACTATTAAAAAACTACATGAATTTATAAAATACGAAACATATTTATACTTGTGACTTTTTGAAAGAAAAAAATAAGTTAGTACGTAAACATAATTACTAGAACATTTAAATACCTGTCTACACACTTGCCAAGTATAAGTGCATACTTACGCGGGCTTAAACAAAAAAAATAATTTAAAATAACTGAAAGAAAAAAGATGCTTTGTGAGATAGTGCTGGAAAGGAGTGGATTTACGACTTCCGAAATTATATATTCTCCTTGCACTCCTAGATCAACAGCGAAATAAAGCCGATTCATTTTAATTTAGACTCAACTCCTGGAAGGCCAAACGTCTCAATAGGGAATATTACGCATAGCTCTGAGCAGGGGGCGACACTAGCGGTTCTTTATCGTTTGCCCGAATTTCTTATGCCATAATGTATCGTTTCCCATAATTTTCATTTCCCTTTACCTCCTATTTTAACGCCCAGAGTCCTTTATAAAGGACTTATTGTAATTTGAAATCAAACTCTATCATAAATGACATAGTTATTCTTTTTTTTTCTCGCTTGATGGAAGGCGAAGATGAGGCCTAAGATGGTACACAATTGTCTAGAAGGTGTCTGTTGACTTTGACCTTAAAAATGCCCAGGAATAGAATAGACGACTAAAAAAAACTGTTTAGTCCGTCAGGTGGATAATTAAAAAATATTGAGCACATATTTTTTCTTTTGTTCGACAAACAAAAAATGACGAGGATACAGTGCTTAGAAGTTTCGAGTGACGTCACTCGGTACGATTTTTACCTTATAGTGACGTCACAAGCGCTCACTCCTGAAGTTTGATGATCTATACGTAGGTAGTCGTACATGTACCTTTGTCGATTTTTAGTAATTAGATAAACCAAAAAATACGTGTCCATAATCTAACTGTCGGACTAAATAGAATGATATATTTTTAACCCAGTCGTCATTTTTTTTTAATACCACGTTGGTGGCAAACAGGCTTGCGGCCCGCCTGATGTTAAGCAATTACCGCCGCCTAGGAACGCTTGCAACACCCGAAGTATCGCGCGTTGCCGACCCTGCATATACCTTTTTCTGTCATCCCTATTCTACAGTAATCTCATTCTATAGACTCATCATCATCTTCGTCCCCGGTATCCGTCCGCGGCTGTTGCACGCGAGATCCCGGTCCGTTGCCATGGAAACAGCGTGGGCGGTCAGCCGTCACGCCGACGTCGGTGATTGGTGGTTGCTATACATGCTCGCGCGCAATATGGACCCTATCATATACAGGTAAGAAAGTAAAAGTCTTAAGCAAAAATATATTCTAAAAAATAGTAGATTGTACGACAATTATGTAGCCACCCGAGCTGGTGGCGAGGGTATAGACACGTCGAGGGGAAAATGGGTTTAATGGACGAGTTTTACACTCTGCTTTTCACTTCGATGGCGAGGAAACGAAATAGTAACAGTGGAAACAATTGTTCTCTTACTATGTACATCTGGTGCACGGCAGTTTTCATGCGTTACTATATAATTATAATTTTTTAGTTTTATTGATTTATTGTGATTGATTTTTAATTTTATATAAATTAAAAATTATGAAAAAAATCCATACTAATATTATAAATGCGAAAGTGCGTTTGTATGTTTGTGTGTTTGTATGTTTGTCCCTCTTTCACGCCGTAACGGAGCGACGGATCGACGTGATTTTTGGCATAGAGATAGTTTATGGGCCCGAGAGTGACATAGGCTACTTTTTATCCCGGAAAAATGCACAGTTCCCGAGGGAACAGCACGCGATAACCAAATACCGCGCGGGCGGAGCCGCGGGCAAAAGCTAGAATGTATATATAAACTTTGTTTGTGGCTGTTGACACCTGATTACCTTGGTCTTGAGTTGGTATTAGACGATTAACTATTACTTATGACACCAAATGCATGAAAATGATCATATGGTCTGCTAATCCTACTTTATATTATAAATGTGAAAGTTTGTGAGTGAGTGAGTGAATATGTTTGTTACTAATATATCAAACGTTTTTATATCGATCGTTACGCACCCTGCTACCAACACCTGAAGTGATAAGATAACCACGACCACTCTGTCAACAGTGATACCGACAAAGAAAAAGAAAGTACACGAGGAACCATGAGGATAGACTGAGATGGGTAGTTGTTCATATACGCCAATTTGACTGATACTACATAATACAAGGTGACCTTAGCCTCTGGATAAATAATGAAGCCATGGATAAGACTGATACATAGCCATATCTTAAAATAGTTAAGTATTTGCTTAATTAAGCAAGAAAAAAAATCCATGAAATCAGATCATCCAAATAACTGGCACTTGAGGTATTCCAACTTAGGCCTCTAGGTTGGGAACTCATCTGCAATACCCCTGGTATTGCGGATGTTTATGGGCGGTGGTGATCTCTTGCCACCAGGAGACCCACTTGCTCGTTTGCCTTCCAGTCAAATAAAAAAAATACACATGCTGCTCCAAAGTGATACATTGAAAATCGTTAGTTTTTCGGTTAATATTGGACTGATTGTTATGATACATTTGCAGTTTGGTTTAAAATATTTTTCTAAGCCATTAGTCTTCGTATTTGTCCAGAGGCTAAGGTCACCCATATATATTGACGACTGCTTTGCTTAGTTTGGGACTAGGTCAATTGGTGTCAAGTGTCCCACAATATTTATTATTATTATATAATTACAGGGAGTTCTTGGAGGATCTGTCAAAACAAATGGACGACAAGCCGACGTCGCGTGCGTGACAGCCAGCACCCACCATATCTTACGTAGGAGTGTGATCACGACGGCTTTGTAAGTACTGATGGAACCTTGGCTCTCTGATAACAAGCAAGCATATTTTAGGTCAAAGGTATATGGAGAGGGCTATGCTCGGGGTTTGTCTGCGGGATAGAATCAGACATGATGATATCCGCAGTAGAATTAAGGTTACTGACATAGCCCGGAGAATTGCGAAACTGAAGTGGCAGTGGGCGGGGCACATTGCACGCAGGACTGATGGCCGATGGGGTCAAAAGGTTCTCGAATGGCGTCCGCGGACCGGGAGACGAGCTGTCGGTAGGCTTCCAACAAGATGGAGCGACGACCTGGTTAATTTCGTGGGATCGCGGTGGATGCGGAAAGCACAAGACCGGTCTGAGTGGAGAGCCTTGGGGGAGGCCTATGTCCAGCAGTGGACGTCTTTCGGCTGACATGATGATGATGATGATTTTTCGAGGTCCCCGTACCCAAGGGAGGTGAAACTCCACTGTCTGTCGGTCTGTCCGTCCGTCTGTCACAGGGCTCTATCTATATCGTATTGGTTAGACACTTGAAATTTTCAGATTATGTATTACAACAAATACTAAAAAAAAACAGAATAAAGCGAGGGTGGATAGTGGATATATTTTATGTCGAGGGAAAAATGGGTTTAATGCTCGAGTTTTACAATTTGCTTTTCATTTCGATTGCGAGTAAATGTAATAGCAACAGTAGAAACGACTGTTCACTTTCTATGTACCTATCTTTTATTTTTCATGCATATTTATATATTTTTTTAATTTATTGTTTTATTGATCGTTTTGATTGTTTTTTTTTTTAATTTTTATTAAAAAAAAATGTAGAACCCTTATTGTTTGTAGCTGTTGATGTATGATTATCGTGGCCATAGACGAAGATTTTACTTTATGCACAGAGCACAAAAAACGAGCATACTTTACGAGCATGAAAAGTGAAAAATATTTTTTATTTCACAGGAAACTACGCAATTGGAGCAACGCCATCTCGACGCGCTGTAACAGAATAAGACTTATGGTCTATGCTTTCCTTTAGTATAAAGATAGGACTTGGCCAACCAAGTTCTTTACTAGACTGATACATTCCTTCTAGCTTAGACTTTAAAAATGTGTAGTATATCTCAAGTAGGTACCTTGAAAACGTAATGTTCAATCAGGAATACGGAGGTCCAAATCAATGAACTAAAACCACAGATCTTGTATTAAGATGTAGCGCTTCAAACTGAAGGGCTACTCCGAAACACAACGTTCGAAGTTCGTGTCGTGCGATCCCTCTTGCTCTCGTATTAAATAGTATAAGTGTGAGAGGGACCGCACGACACGAACTTCGAACGTTGTGTTTCGGAGTAGCCCTTCTGTATGAGAACCTAGCGTGTCGAATTTCGTACCTACGATGACGTCACGAGCGAGGTTTAGTGATGGGAAATCAAGACCGCACGGTACCGATTCAAAGGCGCGCGGTACCGATTCAAAGGCGTACCACCGCGGCTCGAGCGTCATCCCATCTATCACCACCATACACTGACGCGTTTTGAATTCAACTAGAGTCCATTCTTATACTCCAATTCAATAGAATCTAACAATCCTGTAGACACTTCCAGCCTTCTAATATGAACACCGGGCTGCCTAAGGCTTTGTAATGTGACTATTTTTTTTTTATATTCATTTTAGATGATAATTGCAACAACAAGGACATATATTTATTTATTTATTTATTATTATTATTATTATTTATTTATAATCAAGCGTGCCCACGTTAGTTAGGGTGTGTTAAATGTGTAGAAAATTGTTAGATTCTATTGAATTGTACTTTAGAGCCACAGTACAGGGCATAGATCAACAGCAATTTTACGTAAACGTTTTTCAAAGTATCTTCTACATCAAAACTACACAATTTTCAAAGACTTTGCCTAGAATTTGTAATGGATTATTCCATTGTCAAAATTAATGGGTGCAATTAGATGTAGAAACTCGACAGTCTGCCAAAATGCCTTCGTGTTGCAGCATTTTTGCATTTTATGATGTAATGAGCTCAATTTTTTCACGTGGATGTTTGCGTGTTGAGAAATGTACGAGTATAGGGAGTATTATGCTAAACTTTGTATAGGGGGCGCCACTAGCGCAAAACAACACAAACCGCCATGACAACGTCAGTTCCCGGCACAAACCGCCATGACAACGTCAGTTCCCAGCACAAACCGCCATGACAACGTCAGTTCCCAGCACAAACCGCCATGACAACGTCAGTTCCCAGCACAAACCGCCATGACAACGTCAGTTCCCAGCACAAACCGCCATGACAACGTCAGTTCCCAGCACAAACCGCCATGACAACGTCAGTTGCTTTTATAGTTTGTGGCCATGACGGATCACATGATGTTACTATCGATGTAAATAATAGTAATTTATCCATCAGACAATATACATTTATTTGTTTACAACTTAGAAACTAAGTGAGTTCGGTTAAAAATGACATTAAAAATTAATATATTCAGAGAAAAATAAAATAAAAATGACAAAATATTAAATAAGGCAGAACATAAAGAATAAATAAAAAAATTAAATTGCAATTAACGAACAGACGTCAAATTTTAAATTTTAAAATAAAATACAAAAATCACGTCGATCCGTCGCTCCGTTAAGGAGTGAAAGACGGACAAACACACAAACTTACAAACACACACACTTTCGTATTTATAATATTAGTATGGATGTTATGTATATCGATAGTTATATTTCCAAAAAGTTAATTTAAACAATATTATTATGGCATCCTACGGACATTTTAAAGACATTTAAGACATTAAAAAAAATTGTTTACGCTTTGCGCTAGTGCTGCTTTCTGACGGCAGAACATTGCAGTAATATTCTCTATTGGGCATGGAGAAATAAATCATGGTTGTAAATCGGACATGTTTTTTACGGAATTTAAACCGTGGTCGCGTTCTTAAGCTCTATATTTGGACCCATCTTGAAGTTTCAGACACTTTTTTTTGATCGAGTGAAATTAATCCGTATTGAAAATCTTCCTTTTTTGAAGTTGATTAAAAGCGATCGCGTTCTACGTCTCGTAGAAAATATGTCTGATTATTCAGAACTGTTTGGTGTATGCGCAGTTCAAAATTCCTATAGTTTAATCGTAATTATATATATTTGTCGATTTTTTAGCGTGGCCACATTGTACAAAATCCTTCGGTTCTAGGATTTAAGGTTGTTTTTAGCACAGCATGTACGACAGGAAATGACATTTATATTTCTACTAAATTTTTGAGTGAAGAGACTGTTAAGGGATACACGGTTCAGACCGATCGAAACGACGAATCGATAAATGTCAAGATCGTTAACGATTTACTTCATCGAAGACGGTGTCGGAGATCGCAACAAAATCCCATGCAATCATGAATATCGTAACGATGAAACGATAGTGTGTGGCTCTTTACGACCAATCCTTAACGTTGAGTTTTCGAGAATATCCATCTCCTGTCGTATGTGCTCGGTGTTATGGAGTATTGTATCTCTTTCATGACTTTATGTAAGTTAGGTTAGTTACTGTGATTCGCGCGTAGGGGCATCTATCACTGCCGTATATAAGTGGCCTCTATGTGCCAAGCGTTTAAGTAAGGGTCTATACTTGGTTTGCATAGTTATTTAACTAAATGTAAACAAAACAATGTCAATTGGTATCATAAGTATTGAAATTCACACATTAAGCTATCTAAACATTTACATATCTGTGAAATACACTAGTCTAGTTGGTATTACAATGATAGATAAGTAAAATGTTTAAAATCTTTGAATATACCAAATCTGACAGCTGAAGTTTGTTTACATTCAGTTAATTACCAAAACGTTTCAAGTATAAGTCAAATTGGGAGTAGCACAGATACACAGGGCATTTTACGAACAGATTTTATCACAGATATAAATTACACTAGATAACGCAAACGCCTCAATCTATATGAAAACCAACCGTGTCACTTTTTTATACCTACTGTGACGTCTCAAGAGCTAATTAGCGACAAACTATCTGATATTTTTCGATTCAGGTAAAAATACCTTGCAAGTCAAAACGTGCTCTCTCCCAGTTTGGTTTGAAAGGACCAGTCCAAATTCCAGAACAATAAATTTACTGTAGATTGTAGTTAACACATGACATTATGTAACTAATGCTGTTGCCATAAGGTCGAGTTTTGTCTGTATGCCATGTTGGACCTTGTTTAGGTTTGCTTGGATAAATGCGTGTTTATTAAATTTTATAAAGTTAATTTTACCTTTTAAAGACAAATAGGTACAAATCGCCTGCAGAATAAATTTGCAATAGTCTTACTTCGATCCAAAAATACGTGAGTTATCTGCCGCTTTCAGAGGCGCGACTATCTTGGAGCTTTATGTTCCATTACAATTAATTGACATCTCCAAGCGCAGCAGTATAATATGTCAACTTTGATATATACTCGTATTGTATCAAATTGAAATCACGTTATTTTTAAAGGTTCATATCCATGAACTAAAGCCAATTTCGTGCTAACGCATGACCCGGCGAAACTGCGTCTATGCGACACAAATAACGTGTTGTAAAAAAAAGCAAAAATATACAAAATAGGGTCAACCCTAGCAGGCTGTACGCTATATTTTTTTGTGTAAATTATGTTTGTACACTCACTTAAATCTGTATCGGATAGACGTAGGCGCGTGCGGCCACAGAGCAGATATTGTCTTTTTTAAAAGTATTTCCGAATGTAGTGATTAAACTAAACAAGCTAATGCATGTTTTTTAAAGGTTGTATAATTAAGTATTGTATCTTTGTTAGCGTTGTATTATTATATAACTTTGTCTATGGCTTCGATCAATGATACTAAAGACTGCCCTACTTGCAACCGGTACCGAAAAAACTGGTATTGAAGTGGTGTTTTACCGGTATACCCAGGGATTAAAAGTAGTACCAATAATACCGGTATTAATGCGGTATATAGACTCATTAAAAGTGCGTAGGAATATTTTTTTAACCTTGGCAGTTTTGAACATTTCGATATAGTTTATATTACTATCGTGTCAAAACATCAAATTTGGTGTAATGAGTATCCCAAGACTCTTTTGATGTTAGTGCATACTTGTATTTTCCGTACCGGTTTCAATCTAATGATAGATCGATGCTCATCGCGGCAAATGACAGTTAATTAGTAACAAACCGTTGACAGTAATATTGACAGTATTGTTAGAGTAACGTTTTTGAAATATTTTTGCCAGCGTTGAGGTGTAGAACTTTTTGAACATCCATCAGATGTTGATGATAAGAATAAGAATAAGAAATCTTTATTTCGCATAAGTAAGGGTACAAACATGATTACTGTACATTCGTGCTGACATCTATTACTCTTTTTGTATGTAGTGTAGTGTCTATAGTATCATAGATCAGAGTATAAAGACGACCCATTGGACAATGTTTGGGACCTGATCATTTTGACGTTTCCGAGGAATTTATTGTTCCTCGCTATAAAGCCATGCATCGTGTGCAAACGCACTGTTTTTAAATGTGATATCATCATATAACCCGTCTGTATGTCTGTGTATTCATATGTAACGCATAACGTAAATGATGCCGTAAAGATAACACAGTATTTATAAGATGAATAGAAATGTATCGTTCTATTTCCTTCTACAATCGCTGGCATCTTCGCCTCTCTTTCTGTCAATGATTGTTTTCAAAGGTTTTAAGTAAATATCAATATTATTCATACAATTATCATCCTTTTTGATCCGCCCTCTCTGCCATTTATAACTTGTTTTTTTCTACAATTTCAGTTGCAGTACCGGTATAGAAATACATTGTTTGTTAGTTTAATACCGGTATTTTTATACCGGTACCGACTTGAAGCCGTGGCGGCTCATTTATCGTACGTGACTAACGTGACATTTCTAATCATCTTAGTTCTGTGAATAATACCTATATACCTAACTCTATAAACGCTACAATTTTCTAAACCTAAATCATCATCGACTGACTCATCAATCTCATCATAAAGATCTGTCATTAAGATCTTTTATTAAAAGACAATAATCATCTCGCAAAAATCAATTTAAAAAAATTATCTACACATATCATGAATTCTACATAATGTGTAATCGGAAGCGTGTCTTTTGGACAACAAAGACAGAATAAAAGAAAAAAAAGAAGAAAAAGTTGACTGTCGGAAAAGGGATGTTGACGCTATTAAAAAATAATTTGAAGGCACAACTCCAGCAAAAAAACGCTTTATTTTAGCCCTGAAAACCAGATTAATTTTCGATTTACTGTAAAATTAAATTTTATGTTGCTTGAAAACAAATAAATAGTTAGTTGCCCCGGATAGTGACGTCATAAGTCGCTATTACCATTGAAACTATGGGAGGATTGTGTTTTGACAGCTCATAAAAAGTACGTCAGCTGATTGGTGGTGTTAACATCCCTATTGATATAATACAAAATAAGCTACATGTAACTTATGTCGCAGAAAGCGTCCAAAATTTCGTATTAAATTACACAAATTTAGGCCTTAAAGTAACGAGACAAAGCTCGAAATGAAGTGTTCATTTTTACCGCCCCTTTTGGGCGTTTGATATTTTTAATAATTGTCAATTCTACGCGTTCAGCGCTGTTCTAAAGACTTGAGAAAGTATAGAGTGGACATTAGAGAGGAGTGACTGCGAAATTTCCATTGGTCAAATTTGACCTATATTTTTGCCATGTAGGAACTAACCAATAGAGTGGAGATTTTTTTATTTTTAAGTAACATTTTTGTTACAAAAATTACGAGAAATTAACCGTGAGCTTTACGCTCACAGTATGAAGTACTCCATTCGCACTGCGCCTGTGTGGGAACTACCAAGAGAAATTAAACGTCTTGCCTTGCCTAGTGTGGCATACGGGAAAGCCAACCAGCTTTTTCTCCGAACATTCATCTACACATCGTAACTACTTTGAAAAATCTCGTATCTCATATTAATACGTCAGAAAATTTTTACCGTGAAATAATAATAAAGTTCGCTCAGAAAAAATATGAGGTAGGTAAGAGTTTTTTTTGATCATGTAACTACCGTGAGACTCACTCATATTAAATGATATTGACCGGATTACTCACGTCTTAAATCGAGTTTAGCTCGACATGTTTCGGGTTATTTCGAAACCCTTCATCACTGGAGCACGCGACTCGGCGGCTGCCGCAACACGCGCACTACGCGCCACCGCTCTGATCGCGCGACTGTCCGACGAAACTAACTCAGGCGCACAACTACCCACATTTTCATCGTCATTTTCGTCGAAACATGTCGAGCTAAACTCGATTTAAGACGTGAGTAATCCGGTCAATATCATTTAATAAGAGTTTTTTTTAAAGTAGTGACTAAATTTTATCGTAGCTGTGCCGATTTACATAGCTCTTTATTGATGACTAATACATATTAGCGGTACTGAAAACACGGGTACTTATATAGAGATTACGAGCGATTTGCTTATGCGTAAAGAAACTTTATTGTATAGCAAAATTAAACTCTTAATTACCACTCTATTGGTGAATTCCTTCATGAATTTCTCGCACTTTTTTTTACAGCACTAGATTATTTTTCGCTTTTGTCGATGGTTACAACAACTTGTTATATTGTCTATGACAATCGCGATCGCAATTCACAGATTTTTCTTGACGCACTAAATTGTATATGTAAAAACTGAACTTTTATAATATGTATATCTAGGTGTATGTGAACTAAATTTAATTTGTATATTGTGTATAATGTAGTGAAGTTATAAATTGTTTTTTATGCCCGGTCAAGATTATGGTATGTATGGATTTTACTCAAAATATTACTATGGAGGTACAACTTTGTGTTAAAAATGTATGGATCGTACTGATATATTGACGGAATAAAGTAGAATTAAGATGGTAATTAAGCAAAGGATCGATAGCACGGGTCCTCAAAATTTGCCGACGCGTCCCGTGTGTCAGGTTTTTAACACATATTGACGTGCCGTCAAAAAATGCTGACGTGCGGAAGTGCAGTGACGCGAGTTATAAGTCACATTTTTAATACAGTATATGGATATCTATATACGATGACGCGCGTTTAAAGTCAGAAAACTATTAATTGGTATAGAGAGCCCAAAAACCGCTCCGGACATGAGCGCTGTGACCCCTCGCAGCGCTCGCGTCTTCACACTCGCCTCGCGCCTCGCCTCGCGCCTCGCCTCGCGCCTCGTCTCGCGACTCGTACGCGTGTATAACTCGCGTCACTGCATTTATTGCATCAGCGTAGACATTTTGATCGTCAGTTTGAAGTTTGTTTGAAGGAATCAATCGAGTGAGAAATGAAGTTCCTTAATCAACCACAATTTCAATTTTATAAAAAAAAACCTGTTTTTTGTAATTTACCCCAAAATTTTTACCAGCTCCGAATATTGCATGTCTAGTTTACAGTTTTATATGTTTTACAACGGTTATTTCGACAGGTGTCTTTAACAATTGCTCATCATTATGACGTTTTACTTTGATGTATTGAAACCTTTGCACGTTTGCCAAGTATTGCCTAGACTTGCTTAGGTCAAGCACAAAGGAAGATCTTGTGAGATTTTCTATTAAGATCTAGTGTATTTGATATAGAGGATTTTTGGACGCAGAAACTCTGGTGTTCTTAGGTCGGCCAGAGTGTGAATCCTTAGAAGATAGGAGAAATATGCGAGAAATATAACTTTACAAATCCATAGTCATGTAACCCAGAAGGTTCTACCTCTTTTGGCATAATCTCGTATATCGCATAGTATCGTTTGGCATAATTATCATTTCGCAGAATCTCGTTTGTACGAAAGTCATATCCTTCACATAATTTTGCTTGGCCTAACACCATGTGTGATTAAGATTGTAAGTTCTGTGTGTTCTAATCTAACCTAATTCTGTTATCAATTCGTTTCTGTATGGGGTTTTTCTTAGGAGAATAGTTCGATGATTTCGTTATGCGAAATGACTTACGCCAAGTACATTTTATGCGAAGTTATTATTCTGATAAAAAAGTTTATGTGAGACGATTTATGCTGAGTGTCTCCATGCAAACAAGTTAATGCCAAATGAGGGGTGACCTAGCAATATGACGAAACTCGCACAGTTTTCCCCCCAAAAGGCTCAAAAGTAGGATTTGGCTCATTGCCTCCACAAAGTCTGTAAAAAAACAATCCGCATTTATTTTACTAATGTAAGTAGAACATTTAATCGTTATTTTATTATTATTAAGCAAACGATTTTAGTATCAATTATATTTTTTTAGTTCGTAGGTTTTCTATACTGACTTTTTATAATTTCGACTCGATTAAGACTTTGGATCTGTTAAAAATTAAACTTGAGTTTAATATTACTGTAACTCTCTGAATCTCTGTTTACATTCGACCTATTGTTATTAGGGAATAAAATCGAGCATTTATAAAAAATGTATATTTCAAATTTATGTAAGTTGGAAATCTCCGTTAATTGTAAGACCGCATGCAGTGTTTTACTATTATTTATTATAAATCCATTTTTATTGTCGACGACAATGTAACTAAAATTAAGTTAAAAAGGAATTATACTATTTTGATTTTTGTATTCATTGGTTTAATTTGACCCCGCGTTCACATTCATATAGTTAGTATTTAAATTGCATAAAGTTTTGAAACTTTTATTTAAGGTTTTGTTAAAAATATTTTTTAATACGAGCTTTTTTTGGCGACTGTACTTTGACACTCAAACTACGTTCGCAAATCAAATTTAAAATCAATGTTATTATTCAATGAAGAGTTTCGTCCTGTGGAGACAATCCTGGCCGGACTACCAGGATGTTATTACTGATATTACAACATAGGATACTTTTTAATCCGTTATTCTCACGGGATAAGGATAAAATCTTGAAATAACCTTAACACAACCTCAATGAACACCATGATTATAGATTTTGGAAATTCACAGGGGAATTTTGTAAGATCCCGAAATTTCAATTGTAACTACCAGAACGAATAGTTTACGCGTGCGAAGCCGCGGGTAACTGGTTGTTAATAAAGTTCAATTTTGATATATAATAATATGAAATATTTCATGACGGCTGTACAAAACAAATAACCATACAGACTTAAAAAGGTTATAAAACCCCAGGTACAGTCATCAAAAAACAGCTGAACCGATTTTGACTAAACATTTCTTTTCGCGTAAAGAAACCGCATCGAAATCAGTCCATCCGTTCGAAAGCTACGATAACAGAGAGACAGACAGACATTAGCGTCAGACTTATAACAACCCCCTTTTTTGTCGGGGGTTACCCAACTTTTCCATTTCGTTTAGTTACAGGGTGTTACGTCACCTCTATTTTCCTTCTATTTTCGGCACTTAATTAAAAAGGTAATTAGACTTGAGTGCACAAATAAATGTGAATGGCAGCCTTCCTTTTTAACCCCCACGCAAAAAGAGGAGTGTTATAAGTTTGACCGCTATGCGTGTGTGTCTGTCTGGGGCACCGTAGCTCTTGAACAGGTGGACCGATTTCAACGCGATTTTTTTATTTCATAGCAAGATTTCTAACGATGATTCTTGGATAAGTTTCATCAAAATTGGTTCAACCGTTTTTGAGATATTGAACTTTAAAGTGACAAAGGCGGGGGTTTTCCAACTTTTTGTTGGTTAGGTTATTTATTCTAGATGTGCGGTGAGTCTCAGTGTCGTGTCACTTTTGCATGAAAACAAAAAGTGGAACGGTAATTATACGTGCGAATAATAACTTAACCAACAAGAGTTGGAAAACCCTGATATTGTCACTTCAACGTTCAATATCTCAAAAACGGCTGAATCGATTTTGATAAAACATATCTAAGAACCATTGCTGGAAAACCTGCTATCAAATGAAAAAAAAACCGCATTCATATCAGTCCACCTGTTTAAGAACAACGGTGCCACAGACAGACAGACATACACAGCGATCAAACAGTAACACCAAAAGCTAGCAACAATAATGCGATTTAATGCAGTATTTGTTAAATTTTAAGCTACCCATTCTCACAAACTGAACATAAAATACACATCAAAACTTGGCTCGCGAACAGTAAGGAATCGCCGTAAATTTTTTAGCTACTCGTACTCGAGTACAACCAGCACCATTAGGTATATGACAACTAAGCGTGCATAAAATATCTGATAACGGCTCTATTCCTAGGGCTGCGGCTGGTAAGACGTGGCGTTTTGGCCGCTTCACTACAAAACACAGACAGCTCAGAAATCTGAGCTCAAAAACCCAGCCTATACACGTCCCACTGCTGGGCACAGGCGCCTCCTCTCAGAACTCTATACACGTCCCACGCGGGCTCTGTGCGGATTGGGAACTTCACACAATGGTCCAAGAGCCCGGGCCGGCCAGACATACCTTTTATCATAAATGCTGAAGGTTTGTCTATGTGTGCCTCTAGTACAGGTAAGAATAATCCCCACCCATGATACCTGGGTAGTGGTTCCTTTGGGAGGTATCAGGTAGCAAAGGTGTATAAAATTCCATCTTACTTTCGTTATTTTATAAAACTCAATTTTTTTATATTTCATTCGTAACAACATCAAAATTCACTTTACTCATTGCCAGACACTTAGTATGGTTCCAACCCCCTGCCAGACACCCCTAAACTATAATATTTTGTGATTCAATTTACGTTATATTATAAAAGCTAAATTTAATATATGCTCATGTAACTATATATAGGTATACGATCAGTGGAAGTGTAGAATGCTTCCACCGCCCTAAATTAATGTAGAGACTGTACAGTCAGCTGCAGAGAAAGGGTACCCCATTGTATGGCGGTAAGTTTTTATTTATTTATTTATTTAATCTCATAATTAACACTTACAGTCAAGCCACACATGCTAATTATATAATAAGAGAAGTTAATGATATACCTAGTATACAAACTAAATATTTACGTTAAACATTTATTGAGGTCGGTGTTACTACTGACTCCAAATGCCGGTTGGCCGATGCAAGAAATCTCGACTCGGAGGTAAAAAACAAATCCAGACTGGGGTCACTGTCCAGGATATCGTTCAAGAGAGTCAATGCTCGGGGTAGGGGGGAGTGGGACAGCGTCCTAGTGCGCGCGGCCGGGACAGCGAACAGGGGACGACGGCGCGAGCGAAGTTGTCTGTGAGAAACTGGGGGAAAAGTATGGATACCGCCGTTACAGGAGGGTACCTTTTCTCTGCAGTTGACTGTACAAGTGTAATGCGGCCAGCATCAAGGGAACCCTGCCACACAGGCAGATCTTTTGGACGGAGTGTTCTTTTTATAATTTTTATATAGAGGTAAACCTATAGATATATTTAGTTAAGGTTTCTTAGGTAAGTTTTCTTTGTCTTCTTTTTAATTATTAATTTAATGTTACTATTTACTGAATAAATGTATTATTATCTGGGCCAATCAACTATTTTACCGACACTTTGGGCGTCTCCTGCGTAACCAAATTTGTCTCCGGCGTTACCAAAAAAAATCGTACTTCCAACAAGATAATTATTTCACGGTTTAATAGGTTGAACTTAGTTAGGTGTTGTGTTTCGGGGCGGAGAGTAAGACAGCCGGTGAAATTAGGTATTCCAACTTAGGCCTCTAGGTTGGCAACGCATCTGCAATACCCCTGATGTTGCAGATGTTTATGGGCGGTGGTGATCTCTTACCATCAGGAGACCCACTTGTTCGTTTGCCTTCCAGTCGAATAAAAAAAAAAAAAAAAAAAGGATGGCATCTTTTAATTTACAGAAAAAACATGTTTACTTACAAAAATCTGCAATTTTTTTCAAAATGTCGTGGACAGATTAGTGTCGGTAGAAAAATCCATTGGCCCATCTACCACAATTCTCACTAAGTAACAATAGAGATGATGACACCATTAAAATAATTCGAAGGCACAACTCCATTAAAAAAACGCTTTATTTTAGCCCTGAAAACCAGATTAATTTTCGATTTACTGTAAAATTTGATTTTTTGTTGCTTTAAAACAAATAAATAGTTGTTGATTGAGTTACCGGATAGTGACGTCATAATTCGCTATTGCCATTGAAACTCTATGGGAGAATTGTGTTTTGACAGCTCATAAAAAGTACGTCAGTTGATTGGTGGTGTCAAAATCCCTATTAACCAAATAAGAAGGTTATATAGCGTGTAATGTCAATAAAATTGATATGCAAATCGAACACAGGATATCAAATTCTCCGCGAACAGATTTTATAAGTGGGTGTTGGACACGCTACCGGGTGTTGATTACGATCCATCGGTTTCAGTACGAATCCTGGGGTCGTAATCGGGGTTTCAACAAGAGGGGGGCCTTCAGCCAACCCCCGAAATGGTGATTTGTCCCCGCAATATAAGGCTGCGCTTAAAACTGAGCGAGCGGTGCGCAGATGAGTGCGACCTTAAGAAGTCACTCAAAGGAGTCACGCCGTTTTTTCATTTAATTAGTTTTAAACTAGCTTTTGCCCGCGGCTCCGCCCGCGTGGTATTCGGTTATCACGCGCTGTTCCCTCAGTAGTCATACTTGTTAGAGTCAAAATGCTGCACTTCATGATGAAAGCAAGCCGCTTTGCACAGTGATAGTACAGACTAAACTGAGTGATTTGACTCGCAGCAGCGGAAGTTTCACCCCTTAGGAACAGAGATGGCGCCACTTCTTTAAAAAATGTTTCAAAAAATTCTACAAGCTAAAGTAATAGACCGATTTCAATGTTTGATATCTCAAATGAAAGCTTATTATATACGTTACTTATAAAAAAATACTGAAAAAATATATACTGTAAACTTCTGGCAAAACACGGCATCTTAAGTTTTTTTTTCTTGCTTCATTTGTAGTTTTTGCTTGATTTCTTAAAAAAACTGTATGCAACATGAATGGTTTAATGCATATACATATTACAGAGTACATAACAAGTATAATAAAAAAAACCCGACACCAATACCTTTCATATTCCACGAAATATGAAAGTTTAAATGTGAGCACAAATTTCTCAAAAAAATATTTCAAAAAATTCTACAAGCTAAACTAACAAACCGATTTCAATTTTTAATGTCCCAAATGAAAGCTTATAACATTCATTATTAAAAAAAAAATACTAAAAAAATCTTTACTGAAAAATTTTGGCAAAAACCGCTATCTCAAGTTTTTTTTTCGCATCAGATTGGTAGTTTTTACTTGATTGCTTAAAATATTGTACGTTTTATGCAATATGAATGGTTTAATACATACGTATATATATTTCTGAGTAAATAACAAGTATTATAAAAAAAACCCGACACCGATACCTTTCATACTTTACGAAATGTCTAAGATTAATTGTGCACGCTTTTCTTACAAATAAATTTCAACGAAATCTTCAAGTGAAACGAGTGCTCTAATTTTAATGTAAGTATAATATTAAATGAAAAGAAGAAAGAAATTACCTATTTTATTAAAAAAAAATGAATAAAAAGTTTTTTCCTGGTGTTACGAGAAATTGTTTTTATTCAAAAGTGACTATATTTGAAGACAAAAAATAAAAACTGTCTCGTTTCCGGCATAGTCGTTTCTGAAATATATTACATGCTGCGTAGTAGTTGGCAAATTCATTTAAAAATTAGCTTTTTATCTGATAGGACCTCAACTTATAGATTTCTCACATTTCAAATAAAAGACTGTACATCAATGTTTATCAAATATTTTAATTATAACTTGTAAGTCCTCTTCGGGTTCATCGGCACAAGTAGAACTGAAAAGGAAAAGCCGTTTTGAAGTACTTGTGCTATTACAATACTACAAAATCAAAGATCTTTTAGACATGTAAAATTTTATGCCTACCTCTGGAAATCAGTGGTCAACATACAAAATAAGCCTGCAACGATTATTATATTATGGCCGATGTGGTCAAAAGGTTCTCGAATGGAGTCCGCGGACCGGGAGACGAGCTCAGTGGTCAGCATACAAAAGAACCCTGCAACGAATATTATATAAACTTGCTTTCGATTTGTACAGCCACCTTGCAGGATTTACACTGGGCAGTGCATGGTAAGCTGACCCGACGACTCCCACAACGCATGGTATCACAGCCAGATTTGCAGCCACAATAGTCCAAGAGGCTTAATGGCGACCAAATCGCTGTAACTGTCGACTATTCTGGAGTCCAACTCTCTTTTGCCTTAGTCCATTCCCAACAAGATGGACATGGTACGGAAACTTCTGGTTTCAGAGCGTTTCCCCACATGTGGCCTGCTTGGTAAGCTGCACGCAGTACCTACATGTTTATGGAGAGCAGCTATGGTAGGTGGCAGGCTTGTCACGAGCTTATTTTTTGAAGCAAACAAGTATTTACGAACTTCATTTCAATACATGTGTTCCGTTTGAGCATCATATCTTCAAAAAACAAGCTCGTGACAAGCCTGCCACCTACATCAGCTGCTCTCTATAACATGCACTACGTGCAGCTTATCAAGCAGGCCATGATTTGGGTAAACGCTCTGTAATCAGAAGTTTCCTTACCATGTCTATCTTCTTGGGGATGGACTAAGGCAAAAGAGAGTTGGACTCCAGAACGATCGGAAGTTAAAGCGATTTGATCGCAATTAAGCCTCTTGGATCATTGCGGCTGCAAATCTGGCTGTGATACCATGCGTTGTGGGTGTCGTCGGGTCAGCTTACCATGCACTGCCCAGTGTTAATCCTGCAAAGGTGGCTGTACAAATCAAAAGCAAGTTAATTATAATATTATCATCATCATGTCAGCCGAAAGACGTCCAAGGCTCTCCACTCAGACCGGTCTTATTCTTTTCGCATCCACCGCGATCCCACGATCTTAACCAGGTCGTCGCTCCATCTTGTTGGAGGCCTACCGACAGCTCGTCTCCCGGTCCGCGGACTCCATTCGAGAACCTTTTGACCACATCGGCCATAATATAATAATCGTTGCAGGCTTATTTTGTATGTTGACCACTGTTTCCAGAGGTAGGCACAAAATTTTACATGTCTAAAAGATCAGTGACTTTGTAGTATTGGAATAGCACAAGTACTTCAAAAGGACTTTTCCTTTTCAGTTCTACTTGTGCCGATGAACCCGAAGAGGACTTTTAAGTTATAATTGAAATATTTGATAAACATTGATGTACATATGTGACATATCTATATAATTTATGAGTTGAGGTCCTATCAGATAAAAAGCTAATTTTTAAATAAATTTGCCAACTACTAAGCATCATATAATATATTTCAGAACCAACTATGCCGGAAACGATATAGTTTTTATTTTTTGTCTTCAAATATAGTAGTCACTTTTGAATAAAAACAATTTCTCGTAACACCAGGAAAAAACCTTTTATTCATTTTTTTAAATAAAATAGGTAATTTCTTTCTTCTTTTCATTTAATATTATACTTACATTAAAATCAGAGCACTCGTTTCACTTGAAGATTTCGTTGAAATTTATTTGTAAGAAAAGCGTGTACAATTAATCTTAGACATTTCGTAAAGTATGAAAGGTATCGGTGTCGGTTTTTTTTATAATACTTGTTATTTACTCAGAAATATATATATACATATGTATTAAACCATTCATGTTGCATAAAACGTACAATATTTTAAGCAATCAAGTAAAAACTACCAATCTGATGCGAAAAAAAAATTGAGATGGCGGTTTTTGCCAAAATTTTTCAGTAAAGATTTTTTTAGTATTTTTTTTTAAATAATGAATGTTATGAGCTTTCATTTGGGATATTAAACATTGAAATCGGTTTGTTAGTTTAGCTTGTAGAATTTTTTGAAATATTTTTTAAAGAAATTTGTGCTCACATTTAAACTTTCATATTTCGTGGAATATGAAAGGTATTGGTGTCGGGTTTTTTTTATTATACTTGTTATGTACTCTGTAATATGTATATGCATTAAACCATTCATGTTGCATACAGTTTTTTTAAGAAATCAAGCAAAAACTACAAATGAAACAAGAAAAAAAAACTTAAGATGCCGTGTTTTGCCAGAAGTTTACAGTATATATTTTTTCAGTATTTTTTTATAAGTAACGTATATAATAAGCTTTCATTTGAGATATCAAAAATTGAAATCGGTCTATTACTTTAGCTTGTAGAATTTTTTGAAACATTTTTCAAAGAAGTGGCGCCATCTCTGTTCCTAAGGGGTGAAACTTCCGCTGCTGCGGGTCAAATCACTCAGTTTAGTCTGTACTATCACTGTGCAAAGCGGCTTGCTTTCATCATGAAGTGCAGCATCCGGCCAAAAAATGGTCCTAACAAGTATGACTACAGGAATTGTGCATTTTTCCGGGATAAAAAGTACCTAGCCTATGTCATTCTCGGGACAGTAAACTATCTCTATGCCAAAATTACGTCGTTGGTCATCGTCGTTCCGGCGTGAAAGACAGACAAACACACACACACTTTTGCATGTATAATACTAAGTATGAATATTGTGTTTTTAAAAAAGCCGTGGTGGCCTAGTGCTTTGACATATCGCCTTTCAAGCGCCTTTCGTTCGTGGGCTCGAACCCCGGCCCGCGCCTCTGAATTTTACGAAATTGACGTGCGAAATTATATTGGAAATTTACCACGAGCTTTACGGCGAAGGAACATCGTGAGGAAACCGGTACACACCTGTAATTCAATGGCACGTGTGAAGTTCTCAATTCGCACTGGGCTCTAGTGGCAGCTACGGCCTCTGAGAGGAGGCCTGTGCCCAGCAGTGGGACGTATGTGGGCTCGGATGATGATGATGATAGGTGTGTTTTATATTGATTGTATGTATGTTAGTTTTTAAGATATATTATGGGCCGTGTTGCGCGAAATAAATGTTTTAATTATTAAGTATTATTTGTTCATATCACCATCATCATCAATTAATTTCTACTGTTTCACTAATATTGAAAAACTTTATGAAATTGGTGTGACGTACTGTACACATATGGATGGCCCCATGGCCCCATATATACGTACGTAGTCGTGTTCATAAACCTGTAAGCTAAAATTTGATCAAAAATATCTGAATACGCTTTTACGCCGTTAACAATGAGTCGTGTTCACATATTTTTGATCAAATTTTTGCTCACAAATTTATGAACTCGACTGAACAATAAAGGATCAAAGTTGCTCCGCTTCTGGAATAGCTCCATCCTTAATGTGGCCAATATAAAACATCAGAAGTGATCATTCGCCGCTCGACGTACCTCGATACGCGGCAAGCTCATAATCAGCTGAGACATCAATGCCGTGATAAATCAATGAAGATCTACCTACCGAACATCTCTGTAACCGCTACTCAAGTCAATATTAATTTATTTTATTTATATTGTTCTCCTGTACCACTACCATGAGTTAACAGTGACCGTTGTCGATAGCGACAACGTAAATTATTTGTAGAGGCGCTGTACCCCTAGTGTATTTTTTCGGTTACACAATACGTCTCGATCGCGTTCGCGTTAAAATCTCAATTTGTATGGAAACACGAACAGCGCCTCCTAGCGGAACGTTTGTGATGTTCGTGTAACGCGAACGCGATCGAGACGTATTTTGTAACCGAAAACTTACACTTACAATTCTCCATACAAATAATTTACGCCGTCGCTATCGAGGACGGTCACTGTAAACTCATGGTAGTGGTACTGGGCCAAAAGACGCTACCGTAAAACGGGGTGACTTTAAGAGAAGTCTCTTCGTTCCATTCTCCATACAAACGTAGTCCCGGTCTCATTTGAAAAGTAGACAACAGAAGTAGATGAAATTTAAGTATGGACAGTGGTTTTACCGATTTTCATATAAATGTGTAATATCAGGATTACAGGAGCTCAAAAGTCGTCAAAAAAAGATGTCAACTTTGCACGAGAATTACAGAGTATTAAAGCATTTTTATAAAAATCGAAAAAACCGCAGGCATAGAAAATATAATGAAGATCTTGATTGTAAAATAAAGTTACGGGAAACCGGTGGATGTAAGTGGCGAGTTGTCGTTCATTGTGGCGTTCTAAGGGGGAGGCCTTTGTTCAGCAGTGGACGTCTTCCGGCTGATGATGATGATAACATTAGGAGGTTCAATGAAATGCAATGTATCTATTTTCAATAATTTATTCGTTGTCAATTGATAAACCTTTATCTCGCTGCTTTGTCGTAACGCACCTCAAATTTAATAGTAAGTTATATAGGTACGTTTAACCCAAAGCGATACAGTACCAAATATAATAAGTTTTCAACTTAGACTGTAAAAAATCAGCCGAATTAGAAACTACGTGTGTCCAGAAATCAAAGTGAAAAACGCTAAACAAGAGATAGACCATTTTACAATGTTGGTGATTTTCCGTCTCTTCCCTTACGAGATGTTTTCGATATTTTCTCTCCAAATCTTACGTAAGATTTTGCAACTTACAATTTTAGAGAACTGTGCTTCTTTGTAGCGTTCGTTAGTGGAAAATAGTTATTTGTTATGCAAGGCTGGAAAGTGGCTGTTTGGCGCGAGTGCATATATTGAAACCCGAGCAAGCGAGGGTTTCTAGGATTGAACCACGAGCGAAGCGAGTGGTTCAAATGAAGAATCCTGAGCGCAGTCGAGGGTTTCAAAGGCACGAGACGCTAAACAACTTTACAGCCGAGCGAAACACACAATTTTTCACCTCACTACAGCGAGAAAATGGCAAATGGAAGAAAAACTGTGCAAGTAGTTTTTAATAAGTCGGTTTTATTATCCACTTATATATAATCCAAATCGATATAACAGTGGGTACGTACATACAATTACTATTTTGAAAAGGATTGCATGGCAAAAGTATCGAGGTGTACTAAAAATTAAAAGTAAAATTGCAAAATAAATGTTTAGTAATAAAAGAAAATAACAGATTTTAAAATTAGGTAGGTACTTCAACAAATGTATGACGAACTTTCTTAGTGAACACGTCAATATTCAACGTTTTCTTCCTCAACCTCGTATCTACTCGAGTTGTATACAACAAATAAACACTCAATTTTCGTGGCCAGATACGAGGTTGTGAAAGTAAGCGGTCGATGTATTTTCAAGGGAGCAGCCGTTCACGCTAACGTTCGAATTTCAAAAATTCTTTCCAGCCTAGAGGATAAAAAGCTACTTTCCACGCAGATTTCGAAGGATAAAGAAAGCATTTTCGAGCTAGTGAGGTGAAAACGTTATTTAGGTAACAGCTGAACAAATTGAATCATGACCCATGGTTGGAGGGCATTTGTATCTACCGTTGACCCTGACTTTAACTCTCCGATTTCAACAAAATTTGGAAGGTAGACTAGAAAAACAGGGTCTCCAGATTTGTCCCCAAAATATTGTATGGATGTGTCCGTTTTGTTACGATTTTTTCTTAATAATTTTCGTAACAAAACGGACACATCCATACAATGTTTTCGGGACACATCTGGAGACCCTGTTTTTCCAGCTCGCATCATGGACTGAGTTTACCTTCCAAATTATGAAATCTGAGAGATAAACTCAAGGTACAAAGGTATATAAATGCCCTGGAACGTTTGTGCTACTAATGTCATGTTGACATCTCATACTTTTGTCAAGGATGTTACATGTAACATGAACGAAAGGGTCAAAACAGGTGTCTCTCACTAGAGTGTAGTGTCGAGTCCAGAAAGTTCGTGTAGAGAATAAGACAGCTGATTTTTTAACACATGATCTTTAAGCGATTCATATATATGTAATCTTGTGGCATACAGTTTTTATCAGTGGCATAGCTATGTAACCAAAGGCCATGGGGCAAAAAATAAATTAGGACCCCAACTATTTAAAATCGTTTGTTCCATATTCGACGTGTTCCGAATTTGACGTACTCTATTAATTTTGTCATTTATAGTTTGTAAGTCAGAGTCCAAAAGACCCCCTGAGCTGGGCCCAGTGCACTGCCCCGTCTAGCCCCCCGGTAGCTACGCCACTGGTTTTCATGTGCGTTACGACTGTTTTATAAGTAAAAAGCAAAACAGACGTATCGTAACAAAATGTTTCCGTCAATATTTTTGAATCCCCCTAACTGCCCCTAAGCATAAAAGGGGTGTTATAAATTTCATGCGTATGGACTGATTTGTATGTGGGTTTTTAGCACAGATATAGGTTGCACTAGATAACGCAAACACCTCGATCTGTATCAAAACCAACCGTTTCACTTTTTTATATCTACTGTGACGTCTCAAGAGCGAATTAGCGATGTGAATTCCCCGATGTCCGCGCAAAAATCTATTCAAATGCGCCACCCGCCCGCGCAGTGGGGTTTTAGTCAGTCACTAGTCATGATAAGTCAGTTAGCGGTCAGTCTTTGTATAGAGCCAACCCCGACGTTTGGTCGGGGTTCGGACACGCGAAGTAGATGCATTTGCGTAATCTATAGTGTAATCTATATCTGTGGATTTTAGGGCCAGTACAGCCGGACTGTATTTCAACTGCAACGTAGCTGCCGACTGTCCATACTCAATGGCAGTCAGAGTGCAGTTGTGTCGAATCGAACTGCAACGAAAAATGTATGGGCGGGCAGTTGTGGTTACTACAGATGGAATGTAGTCCATCTGTACTGGACCTTACGTGAATGTAAGTTTCCTTGCAGTAGTTTTAAGCTGTGTTAAACCGCAGAAGAAATCAAAAACTGTCGTAACTCAAAATTTGGGGCTTCTGAAATCTGATCTGATGAATGGGCGTTTTAAAAAATTGTTACCTTACTTTTTTAATTTTGGAATAATATAGTTTTTTTTCTACTCAGAATCAAGGCACAATCGATTTCGATAATTTATAAAAATATCACTTTCGCGACGTTTTTTTCATACATACGAGTATATGGACGTGATAAAACTGACTCATAAAATTTTGTACTTATGAAATAATTGAGACTTTTTTTAAACGATCGGAATCGTTTGTGCTCATGATTCTGACTAAGAAAAACCATTTTTCCAAAATTTCAATAAATAGGATACCTTTTTTTTTGAAATGCCCAAATCGCAGTTTTTGATTTTGTGAGCGAAATATCGGTTATTTTTCATTATGTTTAATTATTCGAAATTACTAATGACCACAGGGCTGGTGTTTTTCTCGCCCATCGTATTGGGATCACGATCCAGCGCGGAAATGGAGATAGCCTTTTGGGCACTCTTCCGCAGGGACAAGACTTGGGGGAATTGTATATTGTACATTTATATCGGTCAGTATGGGAAAGTCTGAAACTATAAGACATACGAAGATCTGTTCTTAGGAACCATGTCTTCGATTTTAGCAATTTGATTACGATACGGCTGTTAGGATTTCGACCTCCATATTTTTTGGCACATTTTTTGGCATACATTATTTTTAATATAATAACCAATGTAATGATATTGTCCATACTTTAAGATTACGTAATACTGGTCGAATAAAGTGTATATCTTTGGTACTGAGAAATGGCTTAGAATTTTAATCAAAATGGCCTCATTATCATAACTTAAAAATATACAGCGTTAATTAAATAACTGAAAACCTGAATTTAGTTTGTTCAGATTTTAGAAGAGAATTACTTATCCATAGATTACATACTTTGAACCAGAGGCTGTATAGCCTAACGTTTCTGACGCTCGCGATCGCAATCAAATGACAGATTTCGCATACAAAAACTGTCATTTGATTATGATCACAATAGTCGTTAGACAATACGACCTCAGGTTGTGTTTTTTTGATATCTCTTTTGCAACATACGCCAATTACGAATAAATGTCTTAACGAGGTTGCATATGATTTAGTAATTTAATACTGGTCGTTTTCCTGTCAGTTTCCAAATAACGAGTGTAGAGTTTAGAAATGAAGTACAGTTACCGACGAAGCAAAACATACGCATATATTTTTTTACAATTTGAGTATTTGTAAGTATATGGATTAAATTTATTTTAAAATAAATAAAGAGAGTTCGGTTGTTGCAGGTTTCCAGTTTAATAATTAACATCTTATAGACAGAAGGTTATCAAATTAAAGAAGTAAGTATTTAGAAAAAACATTGCGGGCAAACATTAGTTATAAAATTAACGTGTTTAGGTTTACGAGTGTCAAACAGATTGATAGACAGTAAGTTTTGATCAAAACCCTAACCAAAAAAGTGCAATAGTCTATTGAACTCTTAAAGTGCTATTCAAAAATCTCTATGACAATTTGATTTAATGGAATCACCGACTAAATTAACTTTTATTAACCGTATCTGACCTACAATTAGTGTCAAACATTTTGACATTATTGACATTTGACAGATGTCAAAATACCACCTGACCTGACCTTGACCGCGGTTTGGTCCATACGGAGAAATTTTCACTACATTAATACAAGTTTTAGAGATAAATTAATTAATTTAAATTTCAGTTCCCTTGTCATTTTTGGACAGATGGTATTTTACCATCCTGTATTACACTAAGACATTCCGAGTCAATATCGAATTTGACACAGGATCAACAAAATTATGGTACAATACTTCTAAGCTGCTGCTTTTTAACCATTGCTGTTTGTATTTGACGTAGACAGACCGTATTGCCTAACGTTTCTGACGCTCGCGATCGCAATCTAGTGACAGAATTCGTATACAAAAACTATCATTTGATTGCGATCGCCAGCGTCAGAAACGTTTTTTCGATACGGCCTCTGAGGCCTTATTGTCTACCGCAGTTGGAATAACAATCGTTTTCAACACTTCTTTCTGACAAACGGCATAAGACGAGGGTAGATAGACTGTGAATGCGAGCACAAACGTCAGCGCGTTATACGAAATTCGAAAATCGATGT
The DNA here is from genome assembly GCA_037349165.1 of Choristoneura rosaceana. Taxonomy (NCBI): domain Eukaryota; kingdom Metazoa; phylum Arthropoda; class Insecta; order Lepidoptera; family Tortricidae; genus Choristoneura; species Choristoneura rosaceana. The sequence goes on along the minus strand of JAZBNJ010000006.1, from coordinate 2,325,715 downwards.
TTGTATCGCACCGTCCCTCTCAATCTCGTATTAAATGACATTAGCATTATCATGCCGTATAAATTTTGGCCAATGATATATATGTCAATATCATCTTCATCATCCGGTGTTTTAGTGTCGTCTAATATTTTTCTGTCCTGATGTTTGGTAGAACGATCGTTTGTAATAATTTTTGTTTAGTCGAAACTGTCAATATTTCGGAAAATGAACACATGAGCTTCTTAAAATATAGGTTAGGATTAATTTATAATTTTTCCTGATAGATAGTTTCATGATTAAAATTATAGGAAACAATTATTCAACCAAACAAATGTTATATAAAAATTTTCGACCATTCGATCCAACTGATTATGAATGATGTGTATGGTAATAAAAAAAAATGTCTTGATATTTGACATCAATTGCAAAGAGCAATGGCTTGAAACACAAACATCGAAACCACGCAAATGACAGACAGTCATTGCTAGATTAGAATTATTGTTACCTATTACAACAAGACTAGTAACCATTGGATTCCGAGCCCAAATAGTTAAGACAGTCATCTGTGCATCCGATTTTATTAAGTTCACTTTTATCCCAAAATCACCACAAAATTGATAACTATTGGGTTCCGTGGGATGGCTATCGAAACAGCGGGGCTACTTCCAAATTCGAAAATGGAAGTTCGTGTCGTCCCGTCCCTCTGACACTTATACTATTTAATAAGAAAGTGAGCGGGATAGTACGATTCGAACTTCGATTTTCGAATTTAGGAGTAGGTCCACGGAGGCAGACCGTTGAGGAAATGGCGGGACGACTTGGACGCATATCAAGTAGAGTGGCAGGAGCATGCTTACGACAGGGATGAATGGTGGAAAAAGAGAGAGGCCTTTGCCCAGCAGTGCTAAAAAAAGTAAAAAACAATCGCCTCCACGTAACGTCTAACGAACATCTTCATCGATAAACTTAAACTGAGTTCTCTCCCTCCGCTCGCAGTGGAAGGTTGGGCATTGACATTCGTCATTAATCTATCAGATTGACAGTTGTCATTTGCAGGCCACAGACAAAATATGTCGCTACAAGTGTCGCTTTACGGTGAAAGTTAGAATTCTTTGTTTTTCTCATTGTACAGACAGAGAGAGATCCGACTGTCATCGTAAAAAGTCAAACGTTGCGCGCCTAACTGAATAGAGGCCTTATTGCCTAACGTTTCTGACGCTCGCGATCGCAATCAAATGACAGATTTCACATACAAAAGCTGTCATTTGATTGCGATCGCCAGCGTCAGAAAAGTTAGGTAATACGGTCTCTGGATTTTGGCTTTAAACGTCAAAAGGCAGATATTCATTGCGTTAAAGTAAGTATAGATAGTTTATAATTTAGATTGAAGCCAATCTCGTATCAAGACAGATACATCTATGCGACAAGTCTCATATTGCTATATTACTCCAACACCCGACCATTTTGGAAAAGGCTTGAACTCTCGAGTTCTCAACAGTATAAGTCACTTGTCTCTTTCTATCATACCCCGTGTAAAGGACAGATGCTCGGATTCCGATGATTAACAAAATAAATAAATAAATGACATTGTTACATATTAATTTAATTTATAATAAATATTTTAATGTAACATCAACTATTTGAAACAAAAAATTGGAACAAACTAATTGGAACCTTAGACTGTAAAAGACAAAGTTGCTTATCGTACTAATTGTTTAATGCCGTTACCACTTTTTTGATCCAGACAGTCGATAATAAGGTGGCAGTGCTACAAGCTTCCAAGCGTCTAAAATGGAGTAACTCCCAGAAACTTCTCGTTCAAAAAGCAATCTTGCGTGATGACGTTAAAGTCTAAATTCCAATGGACGTGACATGATATTCATTTTAATGAACCAGCCAGTTTCCGGAAGATACGTCTTGTTTCTAAGTCTATTTACTATCCAGTTATTCTGATACAAGCATTTTTATATTATTTTAAGTCTAACAAGTTTTTTTTTTCTTTACACTTCCTATCAGTACTGACTATCCTAGTTTTTAATTATAACCAAGTTGCGAATATCTGACTCAGCTTGCCAGTTACATTTAAATGACATTTTCACTCTAATCCCCAATTGTATGACATGATCAATGTGGAATTATATGAAGACTTTTAAAATTTACTTAATACTTAGAGCCATTTAAATTCAACCTTGAGCGAATCGGACAAGGTTCAATTTACAGTGCCCGAACACAGATGAAACAGCGCCATCTATCGGAAAACACTAAATTATATGTGAAAATATGTCAGCTGCCGTTTTTTGTCTTTTGGCGCATTACTCGTCAAAATCAGGGCAAAATTGTGGCATGCTACATGTAGCACTAACTATGTCATGTTACATGCCACAAAGTCGTAACGATTACTTTGGGGCCAAGGCATCGGTGCCGCATGCATTGTGGCATGCTACAAGCCAGTAAACAGACCTTAATTCAGTTAGCTACAGCTACGTATTCGATTAAATTTAATTTACAATAATTATTGCTTCTTTTGTCGTTTAATAATACGCAAAGATAAAAAATATCAGCCATAGCTGTCAAAACAACTGTGTTCCGTGTAGTAGAGACTTCATTAAGAAAAAAAATGTAATTAAAAATCAAACTGGCCAAATACAATAACCGTCCGTCATGATTATTTGGCATATTAATAGAGCAAATGGTTATCCTGGTCCCATTGGCAATGCATTTGCAATACTTTTGTAATGCGAGTATTTAAGGATAGTGGTTATTACAGAAAAGAAACAATCCTTTCCCTAACAAAAACAGAAAGAAGTCTCTACTATTGAGAACACAGTCAAACATGATTATGGCAGCCATTTTGTAATCTTTGTTATAGAAAACTGGTTTATAGACAAGAGCTACGAAAAGTGGTCGAATTTCTTAAAGTTATTAGCATAGAATTTGACATTTTCATTGCCCTCAACTATAATTAAGAGTAGCTATAATAAGAAGTGTCACAAAATTATGGTGTACCGGAGACTTAAATCAATAAAGATTTTGAAACAATACATAGGCCTCATTAAAACACCGATTTAACGGTAAGCCAAATTCAATTAGAATTTACCTACATAGTGACCATGGACTATAATTACAGGTATGAGTATCTTTTGTGAATATCGTTATATCTTCAAGTAATATCAAAGATTGTGCTCAGACATTAAAAACTGCACTAGATTTTTTTTCGAAGACAAACCGAGAGCGATTATATTCTACACGGATGGTTACAATATCTTTAACGGTCAATGCGTCTTCGACGGTAGTCAACAATGTCACGTGCTTACAAAAAAAGTGCCACCCGGCACACCAAACTTGAAGAGTTGAAGACTATAAACTGGTCTTGATCACTGTCAGCTAGCTCGCCGGCGCTTCTTGAGATCAAACTACGAATAACTTCACATATACCACAGCGGCAATGGCCTACACGGGTGGGTCCATATCACGCTGCAGTGACGTTAGTCAGGTATGGAATACCCAACCGGGTATCGGTGGTCACGCGTCTGGTACCCCATGGATATGGTGCTGGTAATTGTGGTTCAGTTTGTTTGCGAACTCGTGCATGATGTCCCGGAATATGACCGAGTCCAAGTTCTCTCCAAGTATGTAAAGGAGGTACCAGTCCCCCATTTTGCTTCGTCGGACGATAGTGTCCACGTTGTCCCGTCTGACCAAGCGGAATCTCATCCGCATCATGTAGACTCGCATGCGGGGGGAGAATATGATCACGATCCGGTAGAGGAGGGTGATGAAGGTGAGGATTCCGAGGATGACGAACCAGAACCAGAGGAATACGTATATTTTCTCGTTCACCACGTTGAGGGGAAGGATGCAGAGGGCGTCGTGTCGCTCCACCTCGCCGGAGGAGCCGAACTTGTTGAACAGCGTGCATTTGACCATCCTGGAAAAGAAGGTGATATTGGATCATGTTTATATCTTGTGCTGGTCTAGTGGTTTGACATATGGCCGCTTATGCAGAGTATCGTGAGTTCGAGTTCGCGCTCTCTGCTTTTTTGAAATTTGCATAAATAAATAGTGCAGGCACACTTTCTACTTAGAATTCTGGTTTGCACAAATGTCAGGGGAGTGTTTTTGGGTGTTTGAAAAATGTTAATTAAATAAGTAGTTTTATTATTTTTGGTATAATATTGGACAAGCTTAAAGATATGGTTGTTTTCAAACAAAGAAATATTGTTCTTTGATATTTATCTCAACACGTTGGTATAAAAAAGCCAAGGACAACAAATTTCCGATTAGTGGAGAAATGCCCTTAGTTACCTTCACTGAAGTGTGTGCTGTCGTTTCCTTAGATTCATATCCCTCCGGAGTGTTATGTCAAAGTCGTAAAATGTCCAGTGTCGAAATTACGTCCAAATCATAAGAAGTCAATATCTTACAGCGTCTAAGTAGTGCCACGTCTAAGTCTCCCACGGTCCAAATCGAGAAATGTCTAAGTCGTAAAATGTCCAGTCTATACTAATGTCTAAGTCTCGGCCGGTACATATCGAGAAATTTAGTCTTAATTTAATTCGAATCGGTATATAAAAATAAAAATAAACGACATTTTAAAGAATTTAATGGAACGCTATTTGACAATTTTTTATATATTTTATAAATTAAAACTTCACAATGCCTGTTATCGAATAGAGAAACAATTTTAAGCTACCTTTACAAATAACATAGTTACAAAGGTTTGAAGTTCAGGATTGGACAGAGAATAACATACTTGAATGTGACGTCACACGCCAGTACCGCCATACTTGCTGCATTGAGAAAAGCGTTTGAGAAAGACAGGTACATAGATTTATCAAAAAATCATTTAAATCCAATTTTCAACCAATTTAGGTTTTCTCTTCATTAAACACTGTATACCTATATTTTCATAATAATATCAATATATTACATAGGTATATAAGAGATGGCAATTCAGGTGTTGTCAAATACTATTAGTTTGGCTAAAACTTTGATTAGCTGTTTAATGTTTTGGCTAGGTACTGTAATAGTCTATTTATACTATTTGATCTGTATGTAGGTACCATTTGATCCTGTCCATCTGTTTGTTAGTCTGTCCTCGTATCTCACAGGTATTTTACTCAGTAACTCTGCGAGCTTTTAATTAAATTTTGATGGCAGGTATCTTTTGTAAACAGCTAGGCAGTCAAAACAACTGGCTGAGATAAATCTAAGTCCACTCTGACGATGTTAGTGTTACAGTACCCGGCGATAAAGATTGCACATTGGTCTTCAGAAAAAGACAATTGGCTGTTCACGACGATTTTCGACCACTGGCGACCGTCCATCAATCATCGTATTTATTAAGTGACGTTTTATATCTAATAAATGCACCTTTATGGACTTAATTAGTTTAAGTCAAATTAATGACATGTAAACTTCGGATATATATAGAGAGCTGTTGCAACTATTAGAAAACGGATAGTTTCCTCTTTCTTTTAAAGATGCCATCGTATAATTTAATGTTGTAGGAGGTTTCAACAACTCTATATTATATATTTTCATCTAAATGTACGTACACTATTGCATCTGTACAACTGACAAACGTCACATAAGTAGTGTGTGACAACGCTCTACGAAGCCGAAATTAGCCGAGTCTCTTTCCAAAAACCGATGTGCAATCTTTTTGGCCGGGTACTGTTTGTTTTTAATCACCTTGGGAAGACGTATATCATGGGGTCCACGCGGTCCTCCTGGTCGGACTCCATGTACTCGATCACGTTCAGCCCGAACGCCATGAACTCGCCATCGAAGAAGCGGTTCATCAGGAACATTTGCCCTGGAACATGGATTGAAATATACAGTAAGTGTATGAGTGCTCGTCACTGTCGCGATTGTTGGCATCTTTAATGTCATTAGCAATAGAGATGACAGAAAGGTGTCGTGTATTGGGTATTAGAGTACAGAATATAAATACTTAGGGAAAACACTAAGAATATGACTTAGTCAGGCTTTATTGTCTAATGCAGTCGGAATCACGATCGTTTTTATTTACTACCTCTTTCTCTTTCTGTTACATGGTGTAGGACGATGATAGAATGAGATGGCAGTGAATGCGATCCTGAGCGCCATTTTAGATAATACGGCCAATATTGTACAGTCGAGTTCGTAAACTTCTGAGAAAAAATTTGATCAAAAATATCTAAGTTTCTACGTCGTCAACAATAGTGCTGTTCACATATTTTTGATCAATTTTTTGCTTAGAAGTTTATGAACTAAACTGTATGTAGTAGTAACGTGTCCGTATCGTTACCAACTCGACTACACTAGTAATGTGTCCATATCGTTTTAAATAAGTCGACGTTCCACATTCGAACAATGAATTTAGTATTACTTAAATCAATTCTGTGCACTACTCATACTGTCTACCATTTTTGACGCTCGCGATCGCCATCAAATGACAGAAATTGTATACAGAAACTGTCATTTGATTGTCATCGCGAGCGTCAGAAACGTTAGGCAATAAGGCCTCTCTCTATTCATCTTTAGTTTTTTACCTATACTGAGAATAGTTTTTTTTATAATTGAGATATTTTGCCCGGCACAGTGAAACTTTGCGGCGATCTTACAGAATAAATTGAATGTGATGTCAAAGGAGTAAAGCCAAAGGACGAAGCTAGCTATCATTATCATCATCATCCCAGCCTATATACGTCCCACTGCTGGGCACAGGCCTCCTCTCAGAATGAGAGGGCTTGGGCCATAGTTCCCACGCGGGCCCAGTGCAGATTGGGAACTTCACACGCACCATTGAATTGCTTCTCAGGTTTGTGCAGGTTTCCTCACGATGTTTTCCTTCACCGCAAAGCTCGTGGTAAATTTCAAATGTCATAAAAGATGCTAAAGAAAGCTAGCTATATGTCAACAATTAGATCGGGACGGTGACCGTCGCGGTGAACGGTAGTTGTTATTCCAGCCGCAACACTTCCGGTGCGTAAGCAATATCGGGCGGCACCAAAATTCGCTGAGGCGGCGACCCTTCGGCTTGTGGAGCCACACCGCAGGCGGTATCAGATTAGTACTAATAAGGAATATTACTCAAATTTTCTCCCATCTGATTGCAGCACTAGTACATAACGGTAAACAGTTTTTTGAGTAAGTATATCATTTCAATTAAATTCTTGGAGTAAAGAATTAATGGCGAAATATCTTTTTTTTCTTCTTCCTGTACTTTAAATAGTTTTACTTAACTCAATTTTTATTTTGTTATCTTTTTTTTTTTCAAAATAAACACCTGTAATTTGTGAGTTTTGGGAAGGAGTACTGCTTATCCTAAAGCACAGATTTTTACCTACTTAGGAAGCAGAGTTTTTTTAGTATAAATTGATACTTTGTAACTGTGACGCATTTATGAATAAACTAGCTTTTGCCCGCGGCTTCGCCCGCGTGGTATTCGGTTATCGCGCGGTGTTCCCTCGGGAACTGTGCATTTTTCCGGGATAAAAGTGGCCTATGTCACTCTCGGGCCCATAAACTATCTCTGTGCCAAAAATCACGTCGATCCGTCGCTCCGTTACGGCGTGAAAGACGGACAAACATACAAACACACTTTTGCATTTATAATATTAGTAGGTATGGCTTATTATTATTATTATTATTTATCTCTAAATGGCGTAAGTGTCGTGAAGTCCGTTCGACGTTACAATCTTGCTGCGATTGTTTCATTTATTTTATTGTATATTGTTGTATTTATTATTTATTCTACATATAAGTTCTTAAAGTTAACGTAAACCCGGTGATATTAAACCAATCAAGCTTTGCTTAGTCTGGGACCAGCTCCCACGATATTTATTTAATCACAAACGTGACAATAACATCACACCGTGGCACCTGCACGACCCGTCTCGCGCCCGCTCCCGCAAATGTAAATAGGCCGCTGCAATCGACCCGACACCGCTACCGACCCGCCGCCGTACTGTGTTTTGCGCTTTAAAATCGCCGGTCTCGCGGCCCGACGTTCCCAAACTGAAATATCAGTGAGACAGTGAGCCATCTGCGACGCTCGCCGCCCGAATCTCAAACTACCCCGCATTGTAAATCATAACATATTGAATTAAAGCTCGCATAAAACACGTTGACCTTTGTGGGGTCTGTTTACTGCCGTACATGGTGTTTCGGTGGGTTTAGTGTCATTAGAAAGCTGTTAAAATTGTTTCGCTCGGCATTTTTAACATGTCAGTGCTCGAGTTTTTTACGCCACGGATTTGGGTGACATTTAACCCCTGCTACGCTTGAGACGTGGTTATGCGCCAAACCTGAATCTGTGTTTTTACTTTTTCTTTATTATTTTTTATTTTAAATCAGCAGCATATCAAAACAGATGAGATTTGGATGTAGCATTATAATTAGTTCCTGCATTAGAGGGATGAAAGAAAACATTTATTTTTGACAACAGGGAAAAAAATCGTAAATTAGGAATGCAATCCCCTGGTGTTGCAGATGTTTATGGGTGGTGGTGATCTATTACCAGAGAACCACTGGCTTGTTGTTGAAAAAAAATTAAAATATTAACGATGCACCTACATCCTGCAAGGTCCGCCCGGATTGCTACCACCATTTTGCTCGCTAATCCTGCCATGAAGCAGCTGTGCTTGCACTGTTGTGTTTCGGCGTGGAGAGTAAGACAGCCGGTGAAATTACTGGCACTTGAGGTATCCCATCTTAGGCCTCTACCTGGTGTTGCAGGTGTCTATGGGCGGTGGTAATCTCTTACCACCAGGAGACTTGCTCGTTTGCCATCCAGTCAAATAAAAAACTGCTATTTATTAATGATGTTCATCATCAGCCGGAAGACGTCCACTGCTGGACAAAGGCCTCCCCCATAGAACGCCACAATGAACGACAACTCGCCACTTGCACCGGTTTCCCGCAACTCTCACGATGTCGTCAGTCCACCTGGTGGGAGGCCTGCCAACGCTTCGTCTTCGTCTTAGTACCTATTAATGATGTTCATCATCATCATCATCATCATGTCAGCCGAAAGACGTCCACTGCTGGACATAGGCCTCCCCCAAGGCTCTCCACTCAGACCGGTCTTGTGCATTTCGCATTTAATGATGTTAATTCCCAAAAATTACTTCGTAACGGTGCATACGAAGTACCTCGCCTAATCTCAAGTATCTGAACCTAGCGGTTGAGATTTTGGAATTTGATCCCCAACTCCGTTGGAATATTGGAATAACAAAGTAGACCGTGTGTTATTTCAAACGTCTAGCTATCTACATACTAAACATTCAAATCCATCAAGCCGTTATTACTTGTAGTAACAAACATACGGATATTTGTATTGGCCAGATTGTAGCGACCTGAGAATACCGACTCAGGTGGGCCAAATAACTTTTTTACCGACACTAATCTGTCCGCGACATTTTTCAAACAATTGCAGATTTTTCTAAGTAAACATGCTTGAGATGCGATAAGTCAAACAACTAAACCACCACGGCTTTTTGAAAAATAAAAGTCTATCACGAATAATTATTGGAGTATACACATTCCGCAGTAGAACTAAGGTTACTGACATAGCCCGAAGAATTGCGAAACTGAAGTGGCAGTGGGCGGGGCACATTGATCGCAGGACTGATGGCCGATGGGGTCAGAAGTTTCTCGAATAGCGTCCGCGGACCGGGAGACGAGCTGTCGGTAGGCCTCCAACAAGATGGAGCGACGACCTGGCTAAGATCGCGGGATCGCGGTGGATGCGAAAAGCACAAGACCGGTCTGAGTGGAGAGCATTGGGGGAGGCCTATGTCCAGCAGTGGACGTCTTTCGGCTGACATGATGAGACACATTAAACTTCTAGAGCCACCACATTTTTAATTTTCATTAATTTTTAATTACTAACAAAAATCCAACGTTGCTAGCTCAGCAGGTATAAACGCTCCGAAGCATAGCGAGTTTTAGGGATTTTATATAGAAATTACCTCTAGTAGGTAATGAAGTGGACTCTTAAGAACTCACCTATAACATTGACAAGGGCAAGCCCTTCGCAAAGGTAGTACCGGTACGCCCACCAGTTGTGGTACCGAAGGTTCTCCCACAGGTAATCGAGTATCAGCTTCTTCTTTGTCTTCTTCTCTATCTCTGTGCAGACGCCCACGTCCAGGTCCATCATCAGGGCGCGGATCTTGCCCCCCTCCCAGGACTTCCAGAGCCAGCGGGGAGCGTAGAACAGCATTGCCTGCAACAAAGATTTGCAATTGAAATATCAACATCATCACTACACGGCCTCTAAGGGGGTCTCGCGGTACCGATCGTTGATTCGTAGCTTCCATACTGCTCTAGCTTATATATATACTGTGACCACGGCTTTTTGGAGTTGCATCAGAAGATACCTAACTCACACTTCCACCCCCGGTGGGCACCAAAATGTTCAGCCCACGCTACTGGTCAGTTAGAGATCCTTCTGTCTGTATGTTTAACCACTGTGATGAAAACCGCAATCATATTTATCTCCATAAAATGGTTTTACGACCGGCTAGACGTATCAATCTGGCCATAGGCCGGCCGCAAACCTGCGACTGACAACGCTGCGATAAAGTTGAGATCTTTTTAACCCCCGACGCGAAAAGGGTCTGTGTGTCTGCGGCACCGTAGCTCTTGATCGGGTCGATTTGAACGCCGTATTTATTTGAAATCATGATTTCTAGCAATGGTTCTTAGACATGTTTGATCAAAATCGGTTACTGAGAGTGTTACTACAGCATTAATGAGATATTTCAATGCTTTAACTAATAAAATTGGAATTGACGATAAATCAAATTTGTAAGTGTTTATGACATTAATATTTAGATTATTTTATTTTATAAAAAGAAAAGAAAGAAAGAATGAAGACATTTATTCACATTCACAAAGAATTCAAAAAAAATTTTTCAAGAAAAAAAAGAAAGAATTCAAGAAAAAGATTTTGTGTGTCCCCGCAAAAGTGAAACGGCGGGGGGGATGGGGGGGGGTTATGTTTTAATATCGTATTATTAAAATGGCTTGTACTTGGCAACGGATAAACATACTTATACGAGTATAGATAAATAAAATACATACTTCAATACATATTAAACATCCAAGACCCGAGAGCAAACATTCGTATTATTAATACAAACTGCCCTGGCCGGGATTCGAACCGGGACCACAAACTTCGTAGTCAGGTTTCTAACCACTGTGCCATCCGGTTGTCAGGTACGAGTATTCGGAGATGAAAACAGTCCGTGTGCGGCCGAACTTTACCGATTCGCGATTGAGTTCTCAACTCTATCGTGAACTCGTAAAGTTTCTTCCGCTTTTAGAAACCAGGTTAAGTGTACACGAACAACAAAGCTCTAGGGATGGGAAAAATCGGTTATTAAAAAAACCGATTATACACTCATGACAGTTAATGGAATGCCTCAGTCATCATCTATGAGTATGGCCCTTTTTGCTTCTTTCGGCACAATGTCCTTTTCTTTTTCGATTATTTATTATTATTTAAGAGTATGTACGAAGGTTGTCTTGTTTTTAACTGTTTTTTTTGCTGTGTCGAATTTTAGCAAATAAATTTATTCTTTCTTTCTTACATCTCGGCGGCGGATCGTAAAATCCGAAAGATCACGAAATTCCTAGGCACATCGTGAAATGACGCTATTTCATGATATGCCTAAAAGTTGGCCAGGCATATCACGATGTCCCTGAGAGACCCGAGAAATCGCGTCGATCCGTCGCTCCGTTACGGTGTGATAGACGGACAAACACACAAACACACTAACGCATTTATAATATTAGTATGGATATCCGTTGCCTGTTTCCATAGTACAAGCTTTGCTTAATTTGGGACTAGGTCAATTGGTGTGAAGTGTCCCATGATATTATTTATTTTGAGCACCTTAACCACTCATCCACTTCTACTGCTGACTGTACATGACAATTGACAATGACGTGACAATATACAAACTGACCAATTTATCTGTAAATCGAAAAAGTTTTTATGTTGTTGGCATAAGGTGTAGTATTGCTTGGTCTGATTCGCAGATAAGTTGGTCGAGCTGTAAGTGCGTTGCCAAGATGTCAATAATATCTATTCACCTTTAGATCAGTAACCATAAGGTCGATGTATACAAATATTTTACGCTATAACTGTATACAGTGTGGACACTACCCAGGATTTTTTTAAGGGAGGTTAAAGTAACGTATTTCTGTAATATAACCATGACATTAATTTAATTAATAAACTAAAATTCAGCCTTTGTTAACTTTCTGACTAAAATTACAATTGCCAGTAATGTAAAGCAAAGTAAATTGCCAAGTAATAATCAAAGTATATGAGGCCTTATTGCCTAACGTTTCTGACACTCGCAATCGCAATCAAATACATATATATTTCTGTCAAAAAACTGTCATTTGATTGCGTTCATGAGCGTCAGAAACATTAGGCAATACGGCCTCTGGTCGGCTGGCTGTCGTTTACACTTACTTGTTAATTAACTTTGCTGTACATTGCTGGCAATTACAGTTATGTAGAAAATTAGTTTATTAATTTAATTAATATCTTGGTTAAGTAACAGAAATACGTTACTTTATATAATAATAATAATAAGCCTCTTTTATTTCTTAATACAATTAAACGGTACAATTTAAGAATAAATAAACAATTTTACAATTTTATTTGATAATTAAAAATAACAACTTTTAGGGTTAGTAAAATTGATTTGATAATATAAATTAAATTAAATTATTTGATATAAGTATTAATAATACGATATAATTATAATTGAAATTTTTCGGTTGGTATAAAAAAGATGTTTGCAAAACATTCAACTTTAAAGTGCAAATTTTCATTAAAATCGAGCGTCCCCTCCTCTAACATCTAAACCGTTTGGTGGAAAAATTGGACAAAATTCAGGATGGTAGTAAGTACATCAAACTTACAAGAAAAACTATAACAGTTAAGTTTTCATGAGAATTATAAGTAGTTTAAGAGTAAATAGCAGCTTATAGTATTTTATGCAACAGTTGTATAATAGGGGTCAAAAAATGTGAGTGGCGTAAGTTACGATGTGAGCGAAGCGAACATCGTAAGAAAAAACGCCACGAGCTTTTTTTGACTTATTTATACAACGTTGCATACAATACTTTTTCTACGACTACCTACTTAATAAATAAAACATAAAATTAGAGAAAGAAAAATTTAATATAAGTAATAAAAGAGTCCGATCGATTCTGTTTTTCGTGTTCATCATATTTACTACCAGCGTATCATGGGCATCTATTTTTAAATTATGCAGCTCTTGTCTGCGACAAGCACCCATGATCCCAAATATTACCGCAACCTGTAACAAAAAAAGAAATTGGAAGATTATTATAATCAAATTAAATACAAACTTTGCTTACACAGGAAAAACTGCAATATTTATCAAATAAATAGTAAATACATCTCTCGCTCAAAAATATTTTTGAAACAATTACGTACCTTGTTGAAAAGATAGATTTGATCTGGTGCTTCATCGATGAATTTCTTTAAGTCGTCTGGAGAAAAAGTTTTTGCTTTCTTTGCATCAAAACCTTCAGATCTTCGTTTCAATAATATTTTGATATGTTAGTTTGGTGGTATATATATACTAAGTGACGACTTTAATTTGGAATATTCCACCCACATAGTGAAGATGGCTCAAATTTTCCAATAAAATTTTGGAAATACGCTAGTAATACGTTCTCCGAAAATGACGAGGTCTGGTGTTCTAATCTCCACGACATTAAATTTTTGTAGGATTTGTCATATAGGTGCCGTGATTTAGAAGGCAACAAACTTTCAGTCACTACTTGGGCTGCTGCGGATATTTCTTCGGGCGTAGAAATAATATTTTCATCTGCATCCATGTTTAATAAGTTTCACGTAAACTTGCTAAAAATCACTAGTTTCTATCTTTTAAAACTTTACTCATACTAAAATATTAAGGCAAACAATAATGGCGGGAAAATTTTTAAATGTCAAAAGTTGTCTATGGTGAACTTTGTTTTTAATTGACGTAACTTGCTAGCGACTATTTTGAAAAAATATGTGTTACTTATGTTGGCAGCTATGAATCATGTTCGGAATTTTTTTGTTCTATATTAAAACCAAGTAAGTGGCTGCACTTTGGCTTGTCAAAACGGACGAATTAAAAAAAAAGTAAGTGGCCGCGGTATCGTTTTAGCAACATTACGATACAGTGCTGTTATGGGGAATAGACTATAGATTTTGCCAGAGTCTTGTTAATTATGTTCATATATTAGCGTTGGTGATTAAGTAAGTCACAGATAACAGTATTGGAGTAGAAAAAGGTATATAAAATACACCTAAACTTGGAATATTCCGCACAAAATACGAAGTCTTGGAAAAATACTACTTAATTTTTTCGTAATGGTTACGGAACCATATTTCGGGCGTGTCCGACACGCTCTTGGCCGGTTTTCGATACTTAAACCTCCCTAAAAAAGCCAGGCTACCGGTAACACGCTGTAGACATTAATGCCCTACTGCATAACGTGAACAAAATCTAAATTTTAAATTATTGCAGGCCACGCAATAGTTTAATAAACTGCCGTTACACTAGATTTATTCGTTAGGCGCATGTTTTGGCAGGACTCCTGATGTTAACTAACCGTGCAACGTCAATAATAACTTACAGTACATTGCCATAAATATTCTAAGCGTATATTTGACTCGAGGGCCTTGGGAAAGGCACGCCGCGTTGGAAGCGGGCGGGTCGCGGCCACGGTACGAGCGGCCAGCGGATCACCAGGGCTACTAAAGTACAATTCAATAGAATCTGTCAATTTTCTACACATTTAACACACCCTAACGGGGGCACGCTTGATTATATATGTCCCTGTTCTTGCAATTATCAAAAAAGAATAATAGTCACATCACAAAGCCTTAGACAGCCCGGTGTTCATATTAGTAGACTGGAAGTGTCTACATATAGGATTGTCAGATTCTATTGAATTGGAGTATACGAAACTCGAAACTTGAAGTTCGGTCCCTCTGACACTTATAATAATAAATTCATTTATTTCGGTCAACTTGGCCCATACAATACGAGTAAATACCTTACAGACTACATACATATTTATAATCAATAATATATACTATTTATACGAGAGCGAGAGGGACGGTACGATACTAACTTCGAGTTTCGAGTTTCGTAGTAGCCCTGCAGTACCCTTAGTGTAAGTTTTCGGTTACAAAATACGTCTCGATCGCGTTCGCGTTAAAATCTCAATTTATATAGAAACACGAACAGCGCCTCTAATGGAACGTTTGCGATGTTCGTGTTTCCATACAAATTGAGATTTTAACGCGAACACGATCGAGACGTATTTTGTAATCAAAAACTTACACTAAGGGTTCAGGCCGCAGAATCATAACTGGGTATAGCTCATAAGTGTTTTGCCCGCCCGTTCCAGTGCGTTCTGAATATTGAGTGATTTTTTAAGCCAAACTCTAAGTCATTTATTTGTTGCATTGCCATGGTAACAAGAATCGTGTAAATAAACGGTTGTCGTTTACAAACTTGAGTTAAGACAGCATTTAGTTATTTTAATGCGGGCGAAGCCGCGAATTAAGGCTAGTTTTTTTATAAATTATGAATTAAATTTTCTTATCTAGAGCGTGTTGCCGGCAGCCAGGCTTTTTTAAAGGGAGGTTAAAGTAACATATTTCTGTAACTTAAGCATGACATTAATTTAATTAATAACTAAAATTCAGACTTCGTTAACTCTCTAACAAAATTATAATTGCCAGCAACGTACCTACAGAAAGGTATATTGACAAGTGAAAATGAAAATGAAAAAAAAAATCAAGACACGCTAATATAGATAATAGATACAACAACAAAAAATAAAGTGAAATAAAATAAAATGACAATACAAAATACAAAAATAATTCAGAATACTTATTTGCTTGTGCCCCAAATGGTCCTGCTTCAGGATAAAATGCGGACTCCTCAGGTGGAGCCAGCGCTGGTCTTCCGGCGAGACCATATGTAAGTGTCAATGTCATGGTTTAGTTACAGAAAAACATTTCTCTAACCTCCTTTAAAAAAAGCCTGGCTGCCGATAACACACTGTTTATTACTTAAGTAAATATAATTTAAATTGTCTTAGCTTGTGAAAGAAGGGCAAGTCGCTAGTGACTTGCAGCACAGTCGAGAGTGCCAAAATCGTACCGGGCGAACCTGAACCTTGGTACCTCGTTAGCTGGTAAACAATAGCTCTAACTGACTTTATCCCCTAATTTATCAATGCAAAAATTTGTAAATAAGTCTGTTTGTTTGTTTGTTACTTTCATCACGTCTTAACCATTGAACCGATTTAGATGAAATTAGGTATACAAATACCTGCAACAAGATGGAGCGACGACCTGGCTAAGATTGCGGGATCGCGGTGGATGCGACAAGCACAAGACCGGTCTGAGTAGAGAGCCTTGGGGGAGGCCTATGTCCAGCAGTGGACGTCTTTCGGTTGACATGATGATGATACACAAATAGTTGGAGTCCCGGGGAACGACTTAGGATGACAACTCCTCAACTCTGACAACTGGGGGTGACAACTTATTACTCATATTTTTCTTAAGTAAGAACTCTGACGGGAAACATGATTAAATGTAAATTAACTAATGGAGGAATGTTTTTATAGTGTTAAGGATTATTTAAATCATAAGAAGTTGTAAAAAGAAAAATGATAATAATATTTATTTGTTAAAACACGACTTACATGAAATACATGTAAATTTTAAAATAGTAATTAAATTACATAATCCATACTAATATAAAAATGCGTAAGTATGTTTGTATGTTTATGTATTTGTTCGTCCTTCACGCCGTAACTGAGCGACGGATCGACGTGATTTTTGACATAGAGATAGTTTATGGGCCCGAGAGTGACATAGGCTACTTTTTATCCCGGAAAAATACACAGTTCCCGAGGGAACAGATGAGACCGGGACTACGTTTGTATGGAGACTGGAACGAAGAGATTTCTCCTAAGCGATAAGGCCGTATTTCTTACCTAGTAATTTTCTCTCCGTGTATCAGTTTTCTGTATCACTTATTTCTGGTGTACAATAAAAGGGCATTGTGTTGTAATGTATTGTAGAAGTTGGTTGAATTTAACTTGTAAGATTTGATTACAGACAGAGACAACGGGACAGGTGAAATTAAATAAAAACTCGTAGTAATCGTTTATCGTTATGATCGGGCATTTTATATGACACGATGACTTCTTCAAAACAATTTTGGAAGGAAAGATCGAGGGGAAGAGAGGAAGAGGTCGACCTAGGCGGTGTTATATCGATCAGATAAAGGAGAAAGTCGGCGTCGCGTCGTACCTATCAAGAGGTCAAAAAGATGGCTTGAAGGAGGGATGTGTGGAAGATACTCCACCGACAAGAGTATATACCGGGTGTGGCCTTGTAATATAAGCAAAATATTAAAACATAGGTAGATCATACTCCTCAAACTGAACAACATTAGTTCAACGAATTTTAAAAATAATTATTTTTTTATTTTTTATTACACTTTTAAGTTTATTCGCAGAAGCAATGTAAAGCAAAATGCTTGATGTTTGTAGCGTGACAGGCGACGTCAGGTTGTGTTCTAGGATGGCGTACATTGATGGCAGTATTTAATTTGTATGAAAAAAGGAAAATACAAAGACTCCATTATTTTTAAAAGTCGCTCAACTAATATTGTTCAGTTTAACGAGGACGATCTATGTTTTAATTTTTTGCTCGTATTACAGGCCACACCCGGTATAACTCTTAAGTAAGAAGAAGAAGTAATCGTTTACAGGCCGAGATATGTCGTGACAATGCTGGCAGATATTGACACCGTAAGCCTTAAACCCTGACAACTGAATTACTGAAGCGAGAAGACGCGATGAGATAGCAAACAAACAGAGCGTTCCATCATTTCTTTAAATCGCAAGGCAGTAGAATAGCGGGCCGGTGCATCGAACCATGAATCGATAGGCGCCTGTTGCATGTCGCATTGCACTGCATATCGTTGCACCCAGATAAAGTTAGAATTTCAGTAAGATTTTTAAATACGAAAATACTAGCTTCTGCCTGCGGCTCCACCCACGTGGTATTCGGTTATCACGCGCTGTTTTCTCGGGAAATGTGCATTTTTCCGGGATAAAAAGTAGCCTATGTCACTCTCGGGCCCATAAACTATTTCTATGCCAAAAATCACGTCGATCCGTCGCTCCGTTACGGCATGAAAGACGGACAAACACACAAACATACAGTCACCAGCACCAATATCTGATGCAACAAGCGTGCTTAAATATCTGATATGAGTATGACTCTTATTTGTAAGGCCGGATTGACGTGTCAGATATTTTTGCACGCTTGTTGCATCAGATATTGGTACTGGTGACTGTACAAACACACTTTCGCATTTACAATAATAAGTATGGATTTGTTGCTGTTTATGTCACTGCCTATATTTATTTTGTTTTGTTTAAATAAAAAGACTTTCTGGCAAGTTTCGTGTGTTGAATTCTTTTTGGCAACGGTTGTTTTTCCTAAAGCGCTAGTTTTTATAAACGGACACGTAAAAGAGCTTTTTGCGGGTAATTTGTAGATAGTAATTTTGAAGAGCACACGGCATGTACAGTCGCGTTCATAAACATGTGAGCATTTGATCAAAAATATCTGAACACGCTTCTACGCCGTTAACAATAAGTCGTGTTCAGATATTTTTAACCTCCAACGCAAAAAGAGGCGTGTTATAAGTTTTACCGCTATGTGTGTCTGTCTGTCTGTGAAACCGTAGCTCTTAAACGGGTGGACTGATTTGAATGCGGTTTTTTATTTGTTGTTTTTTTCTGTTTTCAGGCATTGAATTTGAAGCGACAAAGTCGCGGGTTTTCCACCTTTCTGTTGGTTAATTGGATTAAATTTTCGCTCACATACCTACTTATGAACTCCATTGGTAGTACAAGCATGTAAGTTAAGCACTGAAGTCATGAAATGTTCCTCAGAGTGATTAAGAGAAATTTCCCAGCCGGCCGCGCGGCCGCGTTAAGTATTCGTTTGGGATATTGCTGTCTTTATCGCTCATGACATAAGCGCTCGCAGCTGTCCCTCCATGCACATCCCCTCCCGCTTCTCCACTTCCCGCTAATGTATATCGCGATAGCTGTAAGCTTTTTAAGATTTGGGCGGTTGAATTTTGGGTTTCGTTGTCCTCATATTATACGAAAAATATAGCACGGAAATCAATGATATTTTACAATCAAGATCTTCATTATATTTTCTATGCCTGTGGTTTTTTGATTCTTGTAAATATTCTCTAATAGTCTGTGATTCTCGTGCAAAGTTGACATTTTTTTTTGTCGTCTTTTGAGCTCCTGTGATTCTGATATTACACATTTATATTAAAATCTGAAAAACCACAAGCATAGATAATTACGTCTAGTCCATACTTACTAAATTTCATCTACTACTGTTGCCTAGTTTTCAAATGAGACCGGAGGCCTTATTGCCTAACGTTTCTGACACTCGCGATCACAATAAACTGACAGCTTTTGTATGCGAAATATGTCATTTGATTGCGATCACGAGTGTCAAAAACATTAGGCAATACGGCCTCAGGACTACGTTTGTATAAAGAATGAAACGAAGAAACTTCTCTTAAGATGGCGACGTTCCGGTCTGATTTCGGCTTATTTTTACTTACCGGATCCTCGTTTAATGGTGAGTTAAAGTTTAATGCTACGATTAAACTGATCGGGCAGCGATCGCGGTGGGTTCCTTCCCAGAAGTTGCTTTATTGGCGCCGCAAGAACAGACCACACACGGCTGATTAAACGCGGCGTTTAAAATAAAGCGAGGTAAACAATCCATCGAGGGTTGCGTGGTCAAACCCAATGACGGGTTAGATCGTTTGCCCAAAATCGTCATTTTCTAGTAGCAAAATTTCCAGTCGCATAACACCAGACATTTATTCCTTACATTAAGATGGAGCGACGACCTGGTTAAGATCGCGGGATCGCGGTGGATGCGAAAAGCACAAGACCGGACTGAGTGGAGAGCCTTGGGGGAGGCCTATGTCCAGCAGTGGACGTCTTTCGGCAGACATGATGATGTTGATGATTTATTCCTTACATTATTTTTCCATTCGCAGGTTTTCCTAAATTCTTTTTTCCCAATATGATTTTTACTGAAGCTCATTTTCACAATCGCGCTTTTTCCCAATTTTAATCGACACAGAAACATAAGTTGGCTTAGGTTATGTTTAGTTTGCATCGGCCCGAAGGGCCAAAACTACACAAAAGTAGGAGCTCCGCGTGAGCAGAGCTCCGTCGACACAGTTATTGTGTCGATTATAATTGTATAAATTGTATAATAAAACGCAATTGTGAAAATAAGCTTCAGTAAAAAGCATATAGGGAAAAAAAGCAATTAGGAAAATCTGCGAATGGAAAAATCATGTGAGGAATAAGTACGTCTGTTGTTAATTAAGAATAGGAAAATACGTGACAGGAAATGTAGCTACTAGGAAATGACGATTTTTGGAAAATGTTCTAACCAATCAACCCAAAAGCTCGGTCTAATAATTCGTAAAAACTTCGCATTTAAACTTCTAGATAGTGTTATTTTTTCAACAGTCAATATTATTTTTGAGTTTGATTTCGAAGCTCTCGTCATACAACAAAGCCTGTGTTACTAATATTATAAATGCGAATGTTTGTATGTGTTTATTATTATTAATCCAAGCCAGCTGTTCAGTCTCGCAGACTATTCCATGGAAATTTCAGACAATAAGTTTTTTAATTAAAGGAAAGCTCGAAGACGGGCTTCAATGCGTCAGCCGGGATCCTTTCGACTGCCATAATCTTATAAGTCATAATGTAATGTTTGTCATAATTATTGTTACTTAGTAAAAAAAATTTTCCCGCTGAAACCGTAAATTATTCATATTTTTTTAAATGATTATCCTGTAGAACTCTTTACCTAGGTTAGATTTGTTTTATAACAATTCTAAAAAATAAATGGTCTCAGAGAAAAAAAGATTTTCAAACACTACATTATGACAAACAATATATAATTATGACTAAAAATTTTCTACCAGCCAACATAGAACCACGTCAGCGCCATTATGGTGCCATTTCATGATGTGCCTAGGAATTTCGTGATCTGGCGGATTTTACGATCGGCCGCCGACATTATAGACCGCTCTTTTAACATCGACTGCAGTGTCTGCCCTCCCTACCGAGATCGGTAAGCTAAATGCAGTTGCAGGAGCGTTGACCCCTATGTATTGCGATTGAGTATAAATACAAGATTTATAGGCACTCGCTAAGCCCACCAGGGTATCATACGCTAAAAATATCAACTGGACATCTGCAAATCAAAGTTAAAAACAGCCCCAGTTCAAACCTTCGTGAAAAATCGCGTTGCATTGCAGCGCTCGGTTGACCACATGGCTGTTTTAGGTCATGCCCTTTTGGAAAGTAAAGAAAGATTTTTCATATTAGTCAGTAATCCATACTAATTATAAATGCGTAAGAGTGTGTGTTTGTATGTTTGTGTGCATGTTTTGTTTTATTTTTTTAACTAAGCCATTCTTGTATTTCTATATACCTAATCAGAATCTCGGAAACAGCTCCAACGATATCGATGAAATTTGGCATGTAGGGGTTTTCGGGGATGACAAATCGATCTAGCTTGATCTTCTCCCTGGGAAAACGCTTATTACCAATTTTTAACCTGAGCATAACTCGATAGCCCAGGTACTATTATTAATGACTAAGGAGTATCTTAGGCGATGTTACCATGACAACAAGGTACACTAAGCAGCTGATTGACCCATATTCTTATGTCTAGCCCTATCGTAGTTGCGTAGAAATACGTCAATACGTACATCCAATACCCATAATTTATGAGCACTTGCTGGATTAGAACCAGTACCCCGGGGATCGCGCGCCTTGCACAATGGAACCTTATCTAAATGACTGCTGTGAAATATCCCCTTTGTACAGGCGTGGTGGCAAATTTAGGGAGATTTTTGAGTCTAGATTATTTATGCTCTAACAGAATAAACATTAGGTATACATTAGGTAGAAATAGTGCGATAAGAGAACGCTGTGGTGTAAATGAAGGTATAGTCACACGGATTGAGAAAGGTATGCTTGGATGGTTTGGGTATGTGGAGAGAATGAATGAAAACAGATTGACTAAGCAGATCTATAAGACGAGCGTGAATGGGAACGTTGGGAGAGGAAGACCTAGACGAACGTACCACGATCAAATCGGGGACATTCTGAAGAAAGGTTGGGTCAGGAGTACTCTAAACCGACGTGCATGCATGAAAAGATTGATGAATGCAGAGGAAGCGAGAGTTGTATGCCAGGATCGTAGCAAGTGGAAGGATGTAGTCTCTGCCTACCCCGTTGGGAAAGAGGCGTGATTTTATGTATGTACTAAGTAGGTATACACCAAACCAATGAAGTCATTACATTAGGTACATAATTTATGATTATTTGAGATAAACCGGTGTAACCCAACTATGGTTTATGTCAATTCAATTTATGAAAAGTGTAAACAAAGATTTTAATGTAATTTGTTAATGCTTATTAATTGAATCCGTGTACAATGTTATATGAATGAAATATGTATTTGAAACTGAACAAAGAAGCCATTTACCCACCCGTTAGACATTTAGTGATTTGAAAACTTGGAGCCCATTGCAAAATAATTAATCTGTTCAGTAAATCGATTAATTATTTGAATAGATCAAAATTTTTGCCTGTTTTATTGTTTACAATACCTAATTCAATTCCAAAGACGGTTTATGCAATTATAAAAGCAGATTTTATTTTAACGTAAGTAAATATAAATATCTTACTAAATCGAGCATTTTTTAAATGTCAAATTTTCCACCTCCTCTACGCTAGTCTATGCTGCTACAGATTATACACCATGTTTCATTCAAGAAATAACGTCAGATTTTGACGAAGATTTTTTAAATGATAATCAAATATTGAAATCAAGAAAATTTTGGTGGAAAAAGTGATTATTCGTCTAGTTAAATAACATGAATTATAGATAAACTAGCTTTTGCCCGCGGTTCCGCCCGCGTGGTATTCGGTTATCGGGCGCTGTTTCGGGATAAAAAGTAGCCTATGTCACTCTCGGGCCCATAAATATCTCTATGCCAAAAATCACGTCGATCCGTTGCTCCGTTACGGCGTGAAAGACGGACAAACACACTAACATACAAACACTTTCGCATTTATAATATTAGTATGGATGTGTTATTGATTCGATCCACTGCGTGTTTATAGAAGAATTTTGATAAAATCTGTTTATTTACACTTTATATAAATTCGATTGATATAAACTCTACCACCATTTTGCCGTGAAATTTTAAAGCATTTCAATAAATGGACAGCATAATGCCCAACGTCAAAAACAAAATCGCCAGCGCATTACGGCTTTTGTTTGTTTGATTGTCCAACACGTCAGTTATCTGCAACCATAAAAGATGGTAGATATTTTATTGTGGTGCGTGTACACTGTATAAACATGCCTTGACATGTTGATGGCAATGACGTAACTAAAGATGATGTAGAATAACGAAATGCTAATAAATATATTAGTTTTTGTTCCAATTTTCATTTTTAGAACAAGCTTTCTTATAACCTATACTCTATTTCTTTTAACATTTGAAACTTAACGGTGAAATTTGCACACGTTTTTAAATGGAACTATTTAAAATTATGTTAACTTCTATACTAAAAATATAATAAATATCGCTAATAAATGTACATATAGGTATTTTGAGTCAATTTTTGTTCGAAATACCGAGAAACGTGTGTTACAATTTGACCGTTAATTCAATGGAGTATAAAGACGTAGGAATATTACTGCAATTTTATCCCGTCAGAGTGCGGCACTATTACATACTAATGTTTATGGTTTATGTTTTTTGTGTATTTAAATGTCCGTAGGATGCCGTAATATCATATTATTTAAATTATTTCTTTGGAAATACAACTCTATCGCTACCATTGATGTAAATATCATTTATTTTTTATTCATAAATATGTCATGATTTCTATAGGTATTAATGCATAGTCCTTGAATTTGCGCACGATGTGCACATAGCTTTAGGTAGCCTAAGCCTATTTCACGCGATAGTGTGTACAGAGCGTCACAAAGATGGCCGTAGTCTCATTATGTATGGCCACGTACTGCAGTAACTTTAACTAAGACCTGGTTAATTAGTAGTAAAAGTACTGGTAGGAATTACTCATTAAATATTAAAAAGTTAGAGGACTAAAGTGCTTTTACTTGCAAAACTTTACACACTAACGTAATTTTTTTAATAACAAAAAAGATTTGAAAGAATAAAAAATATATAATTTAATAATGACTGTCAAAAGACAGACAAACATCACGCCTAAATGTCAAATTATAAATAATAATGATAATAGAACATAAAATAAAATAGGTACAAGAACTGTGTTATCACAATTTAACATTATGTAATTCAGATTGGCTTTTGGAATCTTTTTGTAGCTGTTATTTCAACTCCAAATATGTTACTTTTACGGTCATCCCATGAAATCCAATGAAAATAGAAATTGAAACATGGATGCACAGGAAAAACCCAGAAAAAGAGACCAGCGCTGGGAATCGAACCCAGGCCCTCAGCATTCCTTGCTGCGTGCTATACCCCTACACCACCACTGGACAGAAGTGTAGACACAAATTTCTACACATTTCAGCCAATTTTTTTTCTTTCTTAGTCACTTAAGCAGCGACATTAGCGACATCTATGTTTTAGCTATCATCGACGAGATCGATTTTTCTGTGCATCCATATTTCAGTTTGTATTTTCGTTGGATTATGTATTTTGGGCCAATCAACTTTTTTACCGACACCAATCTGTCCGTGACATTTTTCAAACAATCGCAGATTTTTGTAAGTAAACATGTTTTTTCTGTAATTTAATAGATGGTGTACATTAATACTTGCCATCCCACGTGAGCTCAACCTATTAAACCGTGAAATATCTTGTTGGAAGTACGATTTTTTGGTAACGCCAGAGACAATTTTGGTAACGGAGGAGACGCCCAGAGGGTCGGTAAAATTGCTCATCTAATTAATTGGTTGAATTTATGACGTGTTGGTGTTTCCTTTTTTATGATTATGACAGAAAAACGAAACTTTTTTATTCATAAAAACTGTACCAGGCTTCTCTACGGCCAGTAACAATTTTCGAGTAAACTTTTTTTTATATGTCACAAACATAAATCTCGGTTCGAATAAAAAAAAGAAAGAAAAATAAAGAAAACATTTATTCGTGACAAAAAAATAAAATACCTAAATAAAAAACAAAAAACAAAATATAGCTCCGAATCCGACTCAAACATCGCCGGTGTTTATCAAACGCGGGGAAAGACTTTATCTGCCATTATAATGTACAATTTGAAGATCCCACCGATATTTCCAAGTGCATTGATCATGAGAATGTCAACGAGGTCTCAAACCGCTTTGTTATCCACAAATCGATTCTTGAATATTTAAACGGTCCCTGCACCAGGCGGGAGCGGAAAGCGTTTTTTGTCTTCTATGGGAGGCCGAGACGCTGTCCGCGTAAAGTACATCATCATCATCATCATCAGCCTATGTTCGTCCACTGCTGGACATAGGCCTCTCCCATGGCACGCCACTGAGCTCGATCCTCGGCCACTTTCCGTAAAGTACAATTCAATAGAATCTGACAATTTTCTACACATTTAACACGCCTTAACGTGGGCACGCTTGATTATATTATTATATGTCCCTGTTGTTGCAGTAATCACCTAAAAGGAATCAAAAAAGAATAATAGTCACATCACAAAGCCTTAGGCAGCCCGGTGTTCATATTAGTAGGCTGGAAGTGTCTACGGGATTGTCAGATTCTATTGAATAGGAGTATTATAGTATAGAGCAATCGTAATGAAAATGAAATGAAAAACGTCTATGCAACAAATGTTCATGTAGGGGGGCTACTGCGAAATTCGAATATAGGAGTTCGTATCGTACCGTCCCTCTCGCTCTCGTATTAAATAATATAAGCGTAAGTGGGACGGCAAAATACGAAGTCACAATTTTGCACTTCGTAGTATAGATATAGAGCCTGCTTTTCCACCACCACACAAATCAACCAAACCCATCTATCACCACCACTGAACACGTTTCGAACTCAACCAGAGTGCATCCTCAGAGAAACAAAACTATTCGCCATGCTATCAGATGTTAGACGCCAATCAAGACGTCAGTCAATCTGGTAGCATGGTGAGCTCTGAGGATGAACTCTGGTAAAGTTCGAAACAAGTCAGCGTAGTATGGCGGTGGTGATGGTTAGTTTTGTGTGTTTTCTTACAGTGTGGAGGTGGAACTGCATGAACACGCATTTGTTGCATAGATGTACTGAATGCGGATCGGTAAACGTAGCGTAGGACGTCCTCAGACTCGGTGGAGCGATGATCTTCGCAGGGTGGCTGGCAAGAGCTGGATGAGAGTGGCTGGGGATCGTCCTCAGTGGCGTGCCATGGGAGAGGCCTATGTCCAGCAGTGGACGAACATAGGCTGATGATGATGATGACAGAATGCTGATCAAAGTAATTTTTTTATTATAGTTACATGGACCTCCGCAAAGGAACGCTTGATCCAATAAATATTTTTTAATATTTTTATTTTTGGGTTCCGTACCCAAAGAGTGCCAACAGAGTCCTATTACTGAGATTCCGCTGTCTGTCTGTCTGTCCGTCCGTCTGTCACAGGGCTCTATCTCTTGAGTCGTAAAAGTTAGACACTTGAAATTTTCACAGATTATGTATTGTATTACTGTGGCCGCTATAACAACAAAGACTAAATCAAAATAAAATAAATATTTAAGGGGGCACCCATACAACAGACGTGTTTGTTTTGCCGTTCTTTGCTTGATATTAATAACGGTATCAGGTAGACGCTTGATATATTCATGGAATCTTTAGTTGTAAAATCACTTTAAAAATAGAGGTATATAATTAAAGTACAATTCAATAGAATCTAACAATTTTCTACACATTTAACACACCCTAACGTGGGCACGCTTGATTATATATGTCCCTGTTGTTGCAATTATCATCTAAAAGGAATCAAAAAAGAATAATAGTCGCATCACAAAGCCTTAGGCAGCCCGGTGTTCATATTAGAAGGCTGGAAGTGTCTACAGGATTGTTAGATTCTATTGAATTGCCTGAATTGGAGTATAAAATAAAATCAATATTTAAGGGGGCACCCTTACTACAAACTTGATTTTTTTGCCGTTTTTTTGCTAATGTCCAATATAGTATAGATAATGGTACGGAACCCTTCGTGCAAGAGTCCGACACGCACTTAGCCGGTTTTTTACCTATTTCTTTAATGCCTGACGTCTCTCAGATTTGCATGATAGGTGCTGATTTTAGGTACTCAAACACCGATCTATATTGATGTAAATTTGAAGAGCTCTTAAGGTTTTTGCTTAGCTCTTGATGTTACCTAAAGTAGGGGTTGAAAGTTAGGTAAAGTTAAGACGTTAATGTGGGCTAGACGTCTAGCTTTCAATATACGGTCACGATCGTTATTTTGGGACCCACTTAACGAATATCTGTCATTTTGAGCATTTTTGTATATTTAAGGGGGCTCCCATACAACAAATGTGTCTTATTTGTCGTTTTTTTAGACGACCAGATGGCCTAGTGGTTAGAGAACCTGACTACGAAGCTTGAGATCCCGGGTTCGATTCCCGTGTCGGGGCAGATATTTGTATGAAAAATACGAATGTTTGTTCTCGGGTCTTGGGTGTTTAATATGTATTTAAGAATGTATCTATCTAAATAATTATATTTATCCGTTGCTTAGTACCCATAACACAAGCCTTGCTAAGCTTACTTTGGGACTAGGTCAATTGGTGTGGATTGTCCCGTGATATTTATTGTTTACTAGCTTTTGCCCGCGGCACCGCCCGTATAGAATTCGGTTATCGCGCGCTGTTACCTCGGGAACTGTGCATTTTTCCGGGACAAAAAGTAGCCTATGTCACTCTTGGCCAATCTCTATGCCAGAAATTACGTCAATCCGCCGCTCCGTTACGGCGTGAAAGACGGACAAACATACAAACACGCTTTCGCATTTATAATATCAGTATGGATTTTTATTTTTTGCTAATGTCTAATCTATATATATAAAAGGCAAACCTGACTCACTGGGTTATATATCAAGGCACAGCCCAAACCGCTGGGCCTAGAAACTTGAAATTTGATACAAGGGTTCTTTTTATAATGTAAGTGAGCACTAAGAAAGGATTTTTTAAAATTCATCCCCTAAGGGGGTGAAAAGGGGGGGTGAAGCTTATATGGAACTTTCTCATTTCTGGACTTAGAAGTATGAAAATAGGTGTATAAGTTTATGATTGCAATGCAAAATTATCTGTGTAAGTGGAATGGACAAAATTCCCCCCTAAATGGGTAAAATGGGGGGTAAAATTTGTATAGAGTTTTTCTCATTTCTGGACTTAGAAGTATGAGAATAGGTGTGTAAGTTCTCGATTACAATCAAAAATTATCTGTCTAGGTGAAATGGATAAAATTCCCCCCTAAAAGGGTAAAATGGGGGGGTAAAGTTTGAATGGAAATTTTCTCATGTCTGAACTTAGAAGTATAAAAATAGGTGTATAAGTTCTCGATTACAACTAAAACTTATCCGTGTAGGTGAAATGGATAAAATTCCCCTTAAAGGGGTAAAATGGGGGGGTTAAGTTTGTATGGAATTTTTCTCATTTCTGGACTTAAAAGTATGAAAATAGTTATTTAAGTTCTCGATTACGATTAAAAATTATCTGTGTAGGTGAAATGGACAAAATTCCCTCCTAAAGGGGTAAAATGGGGGGTAAAGTTTGATGAAAATTTTATCATTTATGGACTTAGCAGTATAAAATTGGTATACTTACAGGGTCCTGATTACAAATAAACATGATCTGCGTAGACAAAGATAAAGAAAGAAGAAGTAGATTAAGAATTATTAGGGGGGAGTTTCTAAGAGACTTCCTTATTTCAAGACTAAAATATGGCTGGTCACTATTTAAAATCTTATGGTGTTTGTCATTTCAATAGGGGAGGAGGAGGGGTTTCATACAAAATATACAATTAAAATGTGCTAATTAAATTGATATTTAAAATGATGTGTGAAATAAGTTTGCAAATAATTATGCAGCACCTAACTTAAAAATTACTCATCGGGCTGTGCATAATAAAATCAATAATAATAACTATAATAAGGAAGCGTAATTTTTGTGTGATTTTTCGTTCTTATTTATCTTTTACCTAATTTAAAAAATATTATATACAGTGCAATTTTGATTATATACTTCGGGTTCTAGAGTAAAATTCGGTTCTCGCCGGAAGAATACGAAATAATTAATTTACCCTGGTGTTTTTCATAAAACTTTTTATAAAGTAGCTTCGAAACTGGTAAAACAATTGTTTATAGCGAAGTAAGTACTTACTGTAATAAGCAGTTATCTATCGGTTACGGCAGTACTTCGCTATATACACAGATACACATGTCACAATTATAACGGGGGTTAATTAAAACTTATGCCCTAATAAATAAAGTGCACGCGGACGAAGTCGCGGGCAAAAGCTAGTTTTGTATATAATGGTACGGAACACTTCGTGCGCGCGTCCGATTTACACTTGTTGTCACTGGCAACCCCGTTTTTTTTTCTAAGTAGCACCCCGTCGTGAACATTAGCTAGAACGCGGTAGTATCGTGTTGCAGTGGCAATAGAATATCAAATGAGCGGGCCGCGTTTTTATTCACTGTTGCACCACTTGCCAAGTTTTCCAGAAAGAAAACACATTTGTTGGCGAACTCCCGCCGCACGTGTTGTTATAGGCTTTGCCCGTGGATTCGTTTGTATGGAAAACCCGGGAAATTTGATGAATTCTCATGGGATATACCAAAAATGACAAAGTCAAAATATCTTTATTCAACTTAGGCTAACTTGGATTGTATTTTTATTTATTAATTAAAGAATTTCTGATTATGTAAAAAAAAACTTAGGCTACCTATATATAACAAGTACTTATACCTAATGTAAAACATTTTGCCAGTTTCGCAAAATCCTGCGTTAAAATTAGTTGTCATAATATGAATTGGCATAATAGATTTGGCATAACATTTAGCTGACATAATAATTAAAAAGCATTATCCCTATGTGTGTGTGTCCCTGTGTTTATAATAATAGTAGAATTAAGTCCGGTAAGCCTGGTATTCGGAAATATTAAATACTAGCTTTCGTCCGCGGCTCCGCCCGCGTGGTATTCGGTTATCGCGCGCTGTTCATGTGCATTTTTCCGGGATAAAAAGTAGCTTTATGTCACTTTCGGGCCCATAAAATATCTCTATGCCAAAAATCACGTCGAGCCGTTGCTCCATTACGACGTGAAAGACGGACAAACACCCAAACATACAAACACACTTTCGCATTTATAATATTAAATAGTATGGATTTACAAGGTCATTTTATTTCTTTCCCAAAAATAAAAATACAGGATATTATACCGCGCATCGCGAACCAGTATTTTAAAACCCGAACAATAGGTAAAAAAATATTGTAAATATATCCAACCCCAGACAAAAGCTTAACAAAATCCTCTTTTTAAAACCCGAATAAAATTCACATTTGTTCATTTCATCGCTGACTAAAAGCAGTGCAAAATAACCACGTTAGCACAGAACTCGAAACGCATAATTTTGTTTCATTTGGAAACAAAACTTGGAAATAAAACTGGCATTTGGTAAGCTTAAGCCAAAAGAAAATCAACCAAGTGTGAGTCGGACTTTCGGAAGTAACTTACTTATTATACGTTATTCGAAGAAGCAACTTATAATAGCAATGTAAAATATAAAAAAAACAGATTTACAATACACTCGCGGTCAAATAATACGGGTCAGTGACGAAAACCTTAAAATTTTGAAAATGAAAAGGTTTACTTATACGAAACTGACTCTATATTAAAGAGAATTTAATATCGTATTAAATACAACCTTTAAATGTTTTACATGGTTGCTGGAAAAAGTTAGAATTAAAAAAACTAATTAGGGTCTAAATTAAAATTGCACTTGTTTTACTTTTGCCTGTTTTCTCACTTTTATTTTCAATCTGTCAAAGCATAATGATAAAAGGCACTCATTGTTGTCTTTCTTGATCATTATTGATTCACTATCATGTGGCTGACACCAGAAGAATGTACACGTATCGTCACTATGTTAGAAGAAGGCGGAATTCAGAGAACAACAGCGAGAACTGTTGGCATGTCACTTTCTACCGTGCAGAGAGTCGTCCAACGTTTCCGAGAAACTGGGCAGAACATTAGAAGACCAGGAACCAGCAGACCGAGATGTACTACAGCTCGAGAGGATCAATTTATTGTTAAAACCATGCTCCTAAATCGGCACCTCACGGCTGTTGAAGTCCAAAATCAACTTCGAGAGACTCGAAAAGATGACATAAGCGAGTGGACTGTAAGGCGGCGGCTACAAGAAGCTAATTTGACCCCACGTAGACCGGCAAATGGCCCAAAACTTGAAAAGGGGCAGCGAACAGCAAGATTGATTTACGCCCGCGAACACAGATGGTGGGCAGACGAAGAATTGGCAAGAAATATGTTTTCTGATGAATCCAGATTTATGCTCTATGCACATGATGGGCGGCGAAGAGCTTACAAACGGCCAGGTGAACGTTTTATTCGAGCTTATTTTGAGGAAAAAGTGTCGTTTGACGGTGGGTCTATTGTGCCTGAGCTGTAATCTCTTCAGAGACTCACATGGAGTAAGTCTTCATAAAAAATGGTACGCTAACTAGTGCAAGATATGTAGAAGAGATTCTTAATGAGCATGACGGTCCATACTTAATTAATATGAGTGAAAATCCCATGTTCATGCATGAAAACGCCAGGCCATACACAGCTCAGATTGTAAATGATTACTTTGACGACGTTGGTATCATTTTTATGAACTGACCCTCGAGAAGTCCGGACTTAAATCCGATTGAGCATGTATGGGACGAGCTTAGAAGGCATGTAAGAAATCGAAACTCCGCTCTAGCTACACTTAGAGACCTGAAACATGCGTTAGTGGAAGGATGAATCAATATCCCGCAAAATCGCATAAGAAACCTAATGAAGAGCATGCCCAATCATCTGGAAGCTTTAAAAAGAGCCCGTGAAGGCAATACGAAGAATTAATTTGTTTTAAAGTTAGTTTTTTCTGTTGTAATGTGAGGTACCAAGTGTTAATTTTTCTACGTAAAATTTGTAAATATTTTGTTTTGTACGTAATTAAAATAAACAAATGAATAACTTTCACACCTATCATGTCGTTTAATTAATTATAGAATTATCTACAATATACAGTTTAATTCATGCTCCTAGCTCTATTATTTTAGGAGATATTCTAGTTTTTCGTACCGACCCGTTTTCTTTGACCGCGAGTGTATTATTAATGTTTAATTATTAACTAACTTAATACCTATTTATCATTATTTTATAAGGCAAACACGTCGTCAAGAGATGTCGCTGGCATGGACAGTAGAACGCAGGCCGCATTACCTCTTTCAATAGCTATCCCTATTCTTTGCGCGAGGTAACCGCCAGCTCTAGAGTCCCCCGAGGCCAAAACTAACCTCCTAAACAAGTCTTTTAAGACTTTTTTCGTGTCTGTTGACCACGGTCCCATCGTTTCAAAAGACAACATTATGCCTATAAAATTTATTAAAAATGTAAACAAACCGATTTCATCAAAAATCTTTTTTCAAAACTGGATGTTTAAATGTTAAAATTCATAGCCTCCCTTTTATTTCTGACACTATGTTAATTAACAAAAAATAATCCTTATGATGAAGCCTTTCGATCGGTATGATAAAGCTACAGGGTATTTTTTTTTCTCGTGTAGTGGGTTCGATTCCTGGTTCAGCCATGTGATTACTTAAAAATCTATGAATGCAGTTTAAATTGTTTTCACCCGACTTTAAAATAATGTCTTCTTTCAGTAAAATGTTCCATGTACAATATTTAAGGTACTTTTCCTCCATGTGGCATAGCCGTGGGACGCCCTGTATACAACATACCAAATGTCACCCCGATCCGAACTTAGCGTAAAAAATGCGAACAAATACAAATTTTCTCCGTGCCCCAAGTGTCCCGGCAACAAATTTTGTAGAAATCGGCTACAGCGCCATCTAGCGTAAGCAACACGTGCCGGAAGAGACAAAGACCTTGTACAAGGCATAACACTGTAAATTGGGTCGCCTCGTAAGGTCGGCCCAATTGTGGATGCTAATCGGTCGATATTAGAGCTCAAGAGATAACGACTGTTGTACTTTTTTATTCCAATGACACTGAGTTAGGGGGCAGTTCTGTTGGCGCGAATTTAAGACTGAGAAAAGTGGTGTTGCTCGCAAATATTTAATTTGATTTTGTTTCATTTCATTTAGTTTTATTTAATTTAATAGGATTTAATTTGACATTTAACTACCTACTCCGATTATTATATTTGACATTATTTTAATACTATTTTTTTTAAATTATTATTTGTATAAAATTTAACGATATTAATGCATAAAATTTAGGACATTGTACCTAATAAATTCTTTGCATTGTAATAATCTAATTTAATAAGTATCTACTGTAATTTTTTGTACCTAATTATTATTATTGTGTGCCCTTACAGGGCGTCATGGACTGACTGATAATAATAACTGAAACACCTTTTATAACTATGTACATGACTTTACAATGAATAAATGAATATGAATATGAATATTTTTTACCTACCTGACTGCCCAAAGAAGAGTTATGTTTTTCGAGCGTACGGATACGAGTAGGTAAGTAGGTACAGTTAAGGACTCTGAACCACGTATATGCGTATGTACCAGGGTGGAAGTCTTTGTGCTACTAATGTCATGTTGACATCCCATACATTTGCCAAAGAAATCGTAGCGAAATTGGTTATGAAAAGGTTCCATTCTGCCATTTAGTTTCCTCAACTGTGTTTCTTTTTTTTATCGTTTTTATTGGTCCTCTGTAGTCTTAATGAATGGTTTTCAACATAATATTATTATTACTATGAGCAAAGCCCGGAATTTTCGCGGCTTTTTTGTTCTGTCATAGTGACTTCTCACATATCGACTTCCTTCCTTCCTGCCAAATGTTAAAAAAGATTAACGAAAAACACGCGATTAACGAAAAGTACACGAAAAACAGGGTCGGTATTTCCATGTCGTTATTATCCGTAAAGAGTGTCACCCACTCGCAACACAATGAGTATCACAGGTGCCTTGCCAGTCCTTCGAGAGACTTAATATCTAAGGCTTATTACAAAGTCAATGATTATATCATGGACAGGGATATTTGGAAATAATTCCGATCCGCATAAGCGATCTCTTCAAATAGGGAACCTACTGTATTAAAAATAAAGTTGTGTTAAATACTTGTAATGTATATAGATATCATTTATAAATATTGTGAACCTGTTCTTAAAAAAAAATACCTCATTGAGTTTCTTGCCGGATTCTTCTCAACAGAGGTTTTTCCGAGCCGGTGGCAGATTTTTCGACGTTCATAAGTGCTTGTCATAGCCTAAATTGAATAAAAAGATTTTGACATTGACTTTGACTAAATAGGCTTTAAAGACCCCCTAAATTGTACCGCTCCAGAAATGCAGTCCTATGAAGCTAGGTCCACATTTTTGTCAAAAAAGTTTCACTCAAAGCGGACGCTGCTAATTGTCAGACATCAACGTTTATTTAATCGCAAAGTCGCGCCAAAGGAACTTTGCGGCGCCCAGGAGCATTAGTATGTTAACCATTTGCAGATTCCGCTCGGATTCGCTTGACTTGTAAACAAGGTTGGAGCCGGGCCTGAGCCGCGGAATCACCCCCACCAGCTCCAAAAGGGGTTAAGTAAAATGACAGCTTAAGTTTTTTGTTTGCGGTAGTTGACACCAATAATTAAAATATTTATTATGTTCAATCACTAAAACCTCTCTAATTTTTGAATGATTTCAAATTGTCTCTGTCACTTTTTACTTTAGAGCGATTATACGAGTATAAAGCATGCATTTTCCGAAATTTCTACATGAAGTATTAATTGCCACATTTATCCATATCGATAAGTTGTCGTTATGTTCTCTGTGTCGTTACCCATCAATACTTTTCAATCCGTTCCAAAGACAATCTTGACACTGCAATGTCAGATATTTTTGAAGTTATTCAATCGTTCCTTCAATTATTGAAGGCAATCTTATTAGAAATTATATTTTTCAGTGGTTAATCGGTTGATTTCAATACTTTGTGAGTTTCTTTAAGTATACAGGAACATTTTAAGTGATGGTTATTGTGTAATCCAAGAGAAAAGTGTGTCTTCGAGAAGTGTTTGTTTACTTGATAAGACACGGAAGGATGAATCAAATATACTTGCTGAGCTGGCATTGCATTTTTGTTAGTTTTTCTCGATTATTCCATAAAAATTGTATGAAAATTAAAAATGTTGTCTGATAGAACACCTTCTTAATATATAAGTTTATGAGTCTACTCCAATAATTATTCGTGGAATTTTATTTTCTTTAAAAACCGGTTATAAACATTAATTCGTTCACCTCTACACTGTAAGAACACACACACACACTCAACTAACACCTTTCCAATACAAACCACATCTTAACTGAGCCTGATTTGTTCCTAACTCCAAATTTGACTTTTTTAGGGTTCCGCAGTCAACTATAAATAATAATAAATATCATGGGACACTATATCATGGGACACTTCACTCACACCAATTGACCTAGTCCCAACTAAGCAAAGTTTGTACTATGAATACTAGGCAACAGATAAACATACTTATATAGATAAATACATACTTAAATATATATTGAACATCCAAAACCCGAGAACAGACATTCGTATTATTCATACAAATATCTGCTTCGGCCGGGAATCGAACCCGGGACCTCAAGCTTCGTAGTCAGGTAACTATGAACCCTTATAGTTTCACCATGTACTCGTACGTCTGTCTGTCTGCCTCTTCGTCCGCGGCTAAGCTTAGAGACCGTTAGTACTGGAAAGCTATAATTTGACATGGATGTACATATCAGTCACGCCGATAAAGTGGTAAAATAAAAATAAATTCGGTTACCTCCTATTCCCATAGACGTAAAATGTGGGTGATTTTTTTTCTCGACTAACTCTATAGTGTTGGGTATCGTTAGATAGTCCTTTTAAAACCATTGGTATGTTGCCCAGACGATTTTTCAATTCAGTGATCTGTTTACGAAATATTCAACTTTAAAGTGCAAATTTTCATTAAAATCGGGCGTCTCCCCTCCGTCTAAAATTTAAGCTGTTGAGTGAAAAAAAAAAAAACAGGATGGTAGTAAGTATATCTTTACAGGAAAAGTTATAACGGCTAAGATTGCTTCAGAATTATTAGTAGTTTAAGAGTAAATAGCAGCCTAACGTATAAAATATACCTACCTTATCTTGAAAGATTCCGTACAGAATACGAAATCCTTTACATTACTTGATTTTTTCGTAACGGCTACGGAACCCTATCCTGGGCGTGTCCGACACTCTCTTGGCCTACTTTTTTGTAGTTACGTCCTTTCGTGTTCATACTAAACAGCGAAATTGTGTCGTTAGATGGTGTTTTAAAAAGTTAATAGGTATTCGTTCCTTTTCTAATTAAGTGTATTTAATTGGCGAAGCGGGAAGGGATCTTGGGACATACAAAAAGCACAGTTTTTTAGGCGTGTTGTGAATAGATAATATGTTACAACGTAAAGTTAGTTGATAGAATAACTACTAAAATATTCAAAGTTAAGTTTGGGATTAGATTGTTTGGTGTGAATTGTCCCGTGATATTTATTTACTAGCTGTTGTCTGCGACTCCGTCCGCGTAGAAGTATGAAAAATAGTTTACGTCCTATTCTCAGACCTATGTGTGGCCTGTAATAAGAGCAAATAATATATTTAAAACGTAGATCGTGCTCGACAGACTGGACAATATTAATTCAGCGACTTTTAAAATAATGGAATCCTTAGATTTTTCCGTTTTCATACAATTTTATAATTGAAGTATAGCAGTAGTGTAAAAGTATTAAATAGTATTGTCAATGCACGCCATCCTAGAGTCCAATTGACGTCGCCTGTCATTCTACCAACATCAAACATTTTGCTTTACATTGCTTCTTCGAATAAACTTTGAAGTGTAATAGAAATAAAAAACTATTTATTTTCAAAACTCGCTGGACTAAATGTCGTTCATTTTGAAAAATATGAACTATGTTTTAATTGTTTGCTCCTGTTACAAGCCACACCCTGTATTTCAAATAGTAAAATGCACTGGTTTTTTTGACAAGGCAATGACCGGCTAATTATACACTATTAATTAGTTCCCTGTTCGCGTCCGGGGCCTATTAAACATGACGATTAATAATTGAACTCGATCCAACAGTTTGTTCGGGGTTATTGCAGAAAATTCCATATTTTATGGAACCCGGTAATGGTAGTTCAATGGTGTTAATAAATATGTGTGTTAGTAACTTGTAGATGGTTGCAGAAAGGATGAATGGCTGTCTTTACTAATTGGGATGGTCCAAAAAAATACTACTGCTTTTTTTTGCACAGAAAAGTCGATTATAAGGAACTAACTTCAATATTTTTTCAAATAAATTGTTGAAACTATTTTGGACGATGGCGTCATAGTTTATACTAGTTCTGCTTATTTTATTTCATAAGTTTGATCAGGATTGTTGAGCACCAGTATTATTTTCATATCTATGGTGAAGACGTTTAATCATTTTAGCTAATGTCAATGTCATGTCATGACATGACGCCCCATTTTTTCGTCATCATGAGATTTTTCATTTAAAAAAATCAGTTTATGAGGATTACTTTCTTGTATCACTGCTACTGTTTTAAATATTCTTGTCCATGTATGAGAGATCCAAAGTATTTCAGATTTCCCTAACTTTTTAACTAGTTTTAACTAGTTTTGTAAGACCAAACCTACTAACAAAAATGTGGACTTTTGTTTGGTCTGAAATAAAGTATTTTATTTTTATTTATTATTTAATAAGTTCTTTTTAAGTGTGTATTTTGGTACAACCTCAAACTTTAAGGGTAGTTAGTAAAAGCCCTATAATAAAATAGTCACACTATTTGTACTTTATTAGTTTTAGTAATTTAGACACGTTATTTTCCTTTTAAAACTACTTTGTTTTTATAAATAAAACTACGCGATACTACTTTGTTTTCAAAACGTCGCACTTGTTGACGTGACAGCTGTCACAGAACGCTTCTCTCTCGTGTTATATTATTGTACGCACTACACATTACATTGCTGCTTGAAAAAAAAAATAATTACGCTTCTTGTAGTTAAAGATTAATTTTAATACCTTGTCACTGTATGCCTTCTTATAATTAAAAAAAAAAAATCAAAACCGAAGCGCCAGCGAAAAGTTAAGTACCTAGTACCTAAAGTTTTATTTTTTTTTTCGAGTGGGAACTACCAAAAAGAAATTAGAATCAAAACGTTCGCATACCTTTACGTAAAATAAAAAAAAATGTACTTACATAGCTATAATAAGCAAAGTCTGGCGCTGTGGCTTGCGATCCGGGTCCATCTGTAATACCAGGATAGCGTTAGCGAATCATCCTGTAGACGGCAGTGGTTGCAGATAACCAGAGTTGTTTAAAAAACACTCTCTATATAACTTTAATGGCTCTACAACCACATACGGTAAAATTTGAATTCGCTTGCGCTCCTAAAATATAAAAAAAGGAACTTCCAATTTCGTTATGGGAATAGACTTACTGTCAAAAGAGTAAGGGACGGAAATACACCTAAGCAAGGTGAGCGAGAGGGAGAAAACATTCGCACGGCAGCAGTATCGCAAGCCACAACGCCAGCTTATAACTAGAACACGGAATATAATGGGTTCCGTGAAAGTCTGAAAAAAAGAACAATGTTAGAACAATTTAACCTGAAATCGTCCTTAGGGTCTACGCCAGATGGCGCGGGTGCAATGCCAGTATTGCCACCTCAGATATTCTCTTTACCCAAACGCTACACGAAATTACCCTAAATTAGGCACTTTTATTTATTTTACCCTAACCTTTTTTAAATAAAAATGAAGCAAATAAATGCGTTTTATTAATAAACTAATAGTTAAACTACTACACTGTATTGAAACATTCTTGGAATGCATCCATAATAGTCTTGGCTTCTGTGTCATCTGCAGTATTTTTTTTCTTGAAACCTTCCTTTTTATTGGAAAATTGTTACCCTAAAAATACCCCAAATAATTTTCTACCCCAAAAAATACCCTAAATTTAGGGTAAATTACCCTAAGGTGTGGACACTGGCGCACGCCTTTGGGCGCGGTGCAGGTTAACAATCCGTCGCACGCGACGCGCGCATTTAGCGTTGCTTAAACTAGACTCTGGCCAGTAAAAGCTGTCAACGACAAACGGCGGACAATTAAAAAAAAATTAGGCTGACAACACTTGCTGTACACTGATTAAACGATGTTGATACTTAAAAATTATTTATATTTTCCAGATATTGTAGGTACGTGAGACTCTTCAAGCTGCATCAAAATTCAGTAGTAATGTGTGAAAGTTGATGATGCACTTTGAGTCTCTTAGTGAATTTTATGACCTTTGTCAGTTTAAAATAAAATGGTGT
The DNA here is from genome assembly GCA_037349165.1 of Choristoneura rosaceana. Classification (NCBI taxonomy): domain Eukaryota; kingdom Metazoa; phylum Arthropoda; class Insecta; order Lepidoptera; family Tortricidae; genus Choristoneura; species Choristoneura rosaceana. The sequence continues at coordinate 2,285,920 of JAZBNJ010000006.1, read as the reverse complement.
ATATTTTAAAGTATTTTCAAAATTATTATTGTGTCAATGGAGCTTCAATTATAATAAAAATTTACTCCCATAAACAGAGCTAGTTCTGTTTTGCAGCTTTTTAATGCCCACTCTCTCTTCTCTGGCCCATAAACTATCTCTATGCCGAAAAACACGTCGATCCGCTACGTTTCGACATGAAAGACGGACAAACATTACAAATTCACACACTTTCGCATTTATAATAATTACTAGCTTTTGCCCGCGGCTCCGCCCGCGTGATTTACGGTTATCGCGCACTGTTCCCTCAGGAACTGTGCATTTTTTCGGGATAAAAAGTAACCAGTGTCCCTTTCGGGACCATAAACTATCTTTATGCCTCTAAGCTATCATACAAATGCACACTCTTTCGCATTTATAATATTAGTAAGTCATCATCATCATGTCAGCCGAAAGACGTCCACTGCTGGACATGGGCCTCCCCCAAGGCTCTCCACTCAAACCGGTCTTGTGCTTTCCGCATCCACCGCGATCCCTCGATCTTAGCCAGGTTGTCGCTCCATCTTGTTGGAGGCTTACCGTTTTACCGTTTACCGTGTGTTTTTGTTGTCAATAAATGTTGTGAGTTAGAGTTCGTTTGAGTTTGATATTAGTAAGTATGTGTATGGATTCGTAGGGGGCACCTTGTATTTTCTATGGGCTTAGTTGCCTGAAACAAATATTTAAGTAAAGACCAAATCCATCTAGCATCCGTCTCGTATCTGACACAGTTAACCCATTTAGCCGTTCTAGAAATATTTTGATCACCGAATTCCGTATCACATTTTGATTAATAGCACATTTAACGAGTCACTGGCGCAAGCGCAAAGCGTGTATAATAAAAATTGTGAAACTAGTCGCACTGTAAACGCGGTCTAAATGTAGCGCCTTTGTTGACTTTGTTTATGTTTGTGACGCTACCTGTCCGTCCGTCAGTACGTTCGAACCAGAAGCCGTATTGCCTAACGTTTCTGACGCTCGCGATCGCAATCAAATGACAGATTTCGTATACAAAAACTGTCATTTGATGGCAATCAAGTTCGAGTAAGACAGCCGGTGAAATTACCGGCACTTGAGGTATCCCATCTTAGGCCTCTAAGTTGGCAACGCATCTGCAATACCTACCCTTGGTGTTGCAGATGTTTATGGGCGGTGGTGATCTCTTACCATCAGGAGACCCACTTACTCGTTTTCCACCCAGTCGAATAAAAAAAATCGCGAGCGTCAGAAATCGCGATCGCAATCATTTGATTGTGAACGACAACTCGCCACTTGGATACACCGGTTTCCCGCAAGTCTCACGATGTCGTCAGTTCATATGGTGGGAGGCCAGCCAACGCTTCGTCTTCCGGTTTGTGGTCGCCACTCGAAGACTTTTCTCCCCCAAGGGTTATCTGTTCTTCGAGCGATGTAGCCCGTCCATTGCCACTTCAACTTGCATATTTTTACAGCTATGTCGATGACTTTAGTTCTTCGACGAATTTCCATATTCCGGATTCTATCGCGCAAAGAAACTCCAAAGCATAGCTCTCTCCATAGCTCGTTGCGTGACTCTAAGCCTCTTTAAAAGACCAAAGTCAAGGACCGTGTCTCAGCGCCATAAGTCATCACTGGCAATACACACACAATCTGTCATTTGACAGATTTTGCATACAAAAACTGTCATTTGATGGCGATCGCGAGTATCAACGTTAAGAAACGTTATCCGATACGGCCTTAGAGCCCGTACTTTTGATGCCGATAACATCACTTGCGCGTGCGACGCGGGTGAACACAAGTATGTAAATAATACTTCACGACAGGGGCTGTTTCACCGTCCATTGATTTCAACTTATTTTTATTCTTCCGAGTTTACATTTACAGTACTCTTACTTGATGTTAATTTACTTTGCTGTACATTGCTGGCAATTATAATTTTGCGTGTATTTTTGTTACTTTTTCTCGCTGAAACGGCTGGACGGATTTGGTTGAAATTTGGCAAAAAGTTAGTTTATAACCTGGATTAAAATATAGGATACTTTTTATCATGAAACTTCCGAATGACGCGCTCAAATTAAATGATATTGTAACGAATAACTCACGTCCTAAATCAAGTTTAGCTTGACATGTTTCGGGCTTATACGTAACCCTTCTTCCTAAGAGCAAAGCGACTCGGCGACTGCCAAATTTTGAAATTTCAACCGCTGGGTCATTACATGAAATTTGGTATGTAGGTAGCTGGACGTCTGGAATAACACGTAGGCTACTTTTTATCCCGTTATTCCCACGGGATAGGGATAAAATCTTGACCTTGTAACCGCTGGGCTTATTCTTGAAATTTCTGACCAATGAAGACCACGACACGATATAAATTTTGGAAATTCCCAGAGGAATTTTGTGAATCCCGGAATTTCACCAGATCGAATAGTTTACGCGTGCGAAGCAGGCAAACTCTAGTTTTTTTATACTTTATTCTCTCTTGTAAAATAGTACGATAGACATTGTTTTATAAAGCTACGTTTTCATGTGTACGTACCTAGAACAGACGCCAAAATACACTTTTATTACCATGTCGTTTTAATGTGCCCGACAAATTCGTTCAGAAGCCTATAAATTATATTAAAGTGTTAGGGTGCTATCTCGACGTTTTATCATCTTGAAATAATTATGGCTAGGTATTTGAATAAAATATGTACTATATAAAAGAATTAAATTATATGTAATTTGTACTTTTTAAATTGATTTATTACCTACGAAGTCAATTAATAATATTGTTTTTTTTTTTAATTGTTATTAGTGTCTTTTATAGTTGATTAAATTAAATTATATTACTTCTTTTTTCCAAAAACTCGGGGAATCCTAGTTCAGACATTGGTCATATTTATCCTGTGATAAGTGTAAGTCCTTAGTTATCACTAATATTACTGATGAAAAATTATTTTTTGCTTTTTTCACTTTTACTTTATGCAATACCAAATAATTTAAAAATGTAGTAATTTTACAAATTTTTCGACACTATAGGTGAAATGCCTTTGTCTTTTTCATGAGAGAAAAAAAAATAAGCTTTCTTGATTTTGTATTTGACATTGTCAATTAAGTACCTTCAAATTAAGTAATTTCTTTGAAATTTGCAACCGCAATGTCTCATTCTATCCTTCGTTTTGTCATTTATAGCTTATTATGTAGACGACCTGATGGCTAAGTGGTTAGAGAACCTAACTACGAAGCTTGAGGTCCCGGGTTCGAATCCCGGCCGGGGCAGATATTTGTATGAATAATACGAATGTTTGTTCTCGGGTCTTGGATGTTTAATATGTATTTAAGTATTTATTTATCTATATTTAAGTATGTTTATCCGTTGCCTAGTGTCCATAGTACAAGCTTTGCTTAGTTTGGGACTAGGTCAATTGGTGTCAAGTGTCCCATGATATTTATTTATTTATATTTATATTAGGAGATTCACTTCGGAATGAGAAATAATTAGCTGTATACGAGTTTCCAGTTTATTATCTCTTATTCCGAGACTGACCCATTCTCATCTCGTAAGTGGCCGTAGGTATACTTAATGTTGTCTTGTGTTGTTGTGAATAAATGTTTTTTTTTCCTTAAATAATCCATTTTACAATAAGTAAATATTAATAAACTAAACACAAGCTCTAGTAACAGATAGACCCACTTGCAGGTAAAAATAAATCTAGATTTAATTGTTAAGCCTGGCCTAAGCTTGACAGTTCCATACATTTTGACACTACTAAACTAAGTATAACGCTAACTCGAGATTTATGTGTGTCCTGCAAGTGGTCATTAGTGTATATAGCCTAACCAATAAAAAGTTGGAAAACTGATTTCAAATAAAAAAAACCGCTTTCAAATCGGTCTACCCGTTTAGGAGCTACGGTGTCACAGACAGACAGACAGATACACACACGTAGCGGTCAAACTTATATCGCCCCTCTTTTTGCGTCGGGGGTTAAAAATTAACTATCAGAATAAAATGCAGAAAACTACTCAAATTTTCAAGCTCAGAAATATGAAAGGAATAATACACCACTGCGGATTATTAACTAGAAAGGAGGCCTTATTGTCTAACACAGTCTACACATACGAAACCACAATCGTTTTCACAACTTCTTTCTGTCACACGGTATTAAACGAGGATAGAAAGAGACAGGGATGCGATCGCGATAGTCAGCACGTTCGACAATACGGCCTCTGGTTGTCTGGTTGTTAAGGTCCGACCGAGATCTCGCTCTCGGACACGGTTTCGTCACATCTCGGCCGAGAATCGGGCCGAGATCTCGGTCTCGGCCCAAAACAGCCCAGTTTCTCGCCCTTGTTCCTTACAGATAACCATGGCCAGATAACTGGTAATCTGTGAAGAATTTTTTTCTTCCAGTATAACTAGTTATCTCCAAAGATTTTATTTTCCCCACAGATAACTGATTTTTTTAACGGTTATCTGCAAGGAAAATCCATTCCTTCCAGGTAACTAGCTATCTCCGGGGATTTCTTTTCCCCACAGATAACTGAACTGTTTACTCTAAGGACTCTTTATTTGCCCTATTTCAGTACTGTACAATAAAAGTCAATTATACTAAGTAATAAACGCATTTCTTACTAATATTATAAACGTGAATGTCCTTAGAGTCAACTGTTAAAAAAAACAGTTATCTGTGGGGAAAAAAATCCCCGGAGATAGCTAGTTACCTGGAAGGAATGGATTTTCCTTGCAGATAACCGTTAAAAAAAAACAGTTATCTGTGGGGAAAATAAAATCTTTGGAGATAACTAGTTACACTGGAAGAAAAATATTCTTCACAGATTACCAGTTATCTGGCCATGGTTATCTGTAAGGAACAAGGGGTTTCTCGGCCGCGACCGAGACGCCGCGGCGGCACTTAATTTAAATATTATACACGAGCTTTCCTTGGGATTTTGATTGGTCGCCTCGTCCGGGCTCGTGCGTCTGGTACTTGTAACTTACTGACACCCGCTAACAAGAGTAACAAGCGAAACGCTAATACTTTTGAGTATTGGCATTTCTCGCCATATAAAATTATTACACCCTACAGCCAACAAATTTAATTATTTTTTCTGTCTCGGTTTCGGCCGAGTATATTTTAATCTAGGTCTTGGTCTCGGCCGAGATCAAAAAAGCAGTCTCGGTCGGACCTTACTGGTTGTCATCTCGTACATGCCTTGGGTCATAAAAATTTATATAGCACCCGTAAAATGTGTACCGCCTCCAGGAAGTTGTAACTTAAAAAAAAACTTACCTGAAAAAACAGGCAGAAGCACACCCATTGGTAGTATTTGTAGATCTTCCTGTCACTCATATCCTCCTTCCCTTTCTCGCGACTGTTCCCGATGCCAGGATACGGCACTTCCACACCCACTTTCTTATTAAAGAAACTCTTCAATGTGTACGTCGAGTGGATCCAGCAGTACGTATTCAAAACGTCCTCTGGAATGTCTTTAGTGTGAATGCAGTCTATGGGATTCCCAACGTACTGACGCGTAGTTACGATCAAGCTAAAAGCTATAAGCAATATCACCGTGATCGAATAATGCAATCTGAATACGGGCGAATCGATATGTACATAGTTGACTTTAATGAGATTCTTTAGACCCCGAAAAACGTCTAACATCTTAGAAACTTGGGTGAGCCTCTGTATTTCGTTTGTAGCATTATTCTTCCCGCGGTTCTAAGGCACTTTATGTTTCCTCACAGTACGGTGCATGTTTCCTTCGTTTCATTGTACCTTCGTTTATCGTGTCATTTCACTGGTTCATTGAACTTTTGTAACGCGAAATCACTATATAATTTATAATTTTTCGTGTAAACTAGTTCATGGAATCGGCAAGTTTTGAGTATACGAGGTCATAACACAGTGCGTTCTGTAACGGTCGTAATTTTGGTGGCTTGTATTAAATAGTGCTGGTGTTGATATTAACAGTAAAATGACAAATTATATCAAATCGGTAATTTAATTGGGGCTGACAAATGTTTCCCAGAGTGCTCACATCATGCCATACTATAACGTATTTCGCATAAAATCAATTGTCATAATTGACAAGATTTCATTTTTTTCAACACCTGTAAATTACTACAGGAATCGAAAGAGTTTTGCGTCCTGAACATGGCAAAATATTTATTATAATTTATTTCTCCATATTTAAAAAAATACCAAATAATTAAAAAATGTATCTGAATTTGCCAATACTACGACAGAATAGATATGTTTCCTTTGTCTTTTGCACAAGAAAAAGGATCTGTCATAATTTTGACAACGTCTACTTCAGATTTACGCATTATTTACGTGGTCTTTTTTAAAATAGAGACTAGACAAAAGTAATGGATCTATTAAATCGTAGTTTTGGAGTTAAGCCCTTTTCGAATAAGCACATCTCAATTTTTTTTAAATAAATTAATTAATAATCGTAGCAAAATTTTAAAAATATCATCGTCTTTCTATTTCCAAGCAGAATACAGAGAACGAATCAAATTATAGTCTTAGAAATATGAAATGTTGTCAATTATGGATTCGCATAACATTGGAATATAGAACCTCCTCCTTTTTTGAAGTCGGTTAAAAATCGTGCGAATCATGTCTTTAATCCTAGCAGTTGTAATTTAGCGCGCTATTACATTTAAAAAGTTTATGTTATTGTTAATTTTTCTTAACTTTTCTTACATAAATAAACTACTATACAAAGTGTTACAAAGTTCAATATCTCAAAAACAGCTGAATCACTTTTGATAAAACACATCTAAGAACCATCGCTAGAAAACTTGCTTTAAAAAAACCACATTCAAATTTGCTCCCCCGTTTTAGAGCTACGGTGCCACAGACAGACATACATAGCGGTCAAACTTATAACACCCCTCTTTTTGCGTCGGAGGTTAAAAAACATTAAAAAATGCATTTAATCGGCACAGTCGTTCTCAAGTTATGGTGTGACCAGGAAAAATTAGAATTCACTTTTAAGTTTTAAGTAATGTAAGTATAATATATAGATTATATTTCACTGACGAAATTCTTAACAGAGCTCTAATAACATTGCTAAACATATACATCTAGGTAACAACGATACACCACACTATGCGATAGAAAAAAAAATACAATCCGAACTAATATTAAAAATGCGAAAATGTCTTTGTATGTTTGTCCGTCTTTCACGTCGAAACAGAGCGACATATCGACGTGATTTTTGGCATAGAGATCGTTTATGGGTCAGAGAGTAACATAGACTACCTTTTATCCTGAAAAAATGCACTGCACAGTCCCCGAGGGAATAGCGCGCGATACCGAATTCAACGCGGTCGAAACCACAGACTTCGGAACTCTAAAAATCGTCTCTATCCATTGTGACGTCACTCTTTATTTCTGAACCGTCTACAATAAATTAAGAGTAAATGACAAATAAAATTTCTAAATACATTAAATGGGGTTTACGCTTATCGTTTTTGCGTTTTAAGAGCGTATTAATCACCGCTAACGCGGATATCAAAGAAAAGCTTATAAATGCTTGTAGTAAATTATATATTTAGTCTAATCAAAGACTGTGATGATATTCAACTTCGAAATAATTGACTGTTTCATTATTTGAAGACCTTTTTAGGGTTCCGTAGTCTAGAAACCCTTATAAATAGTTTCGCCATGTTTGTCTCTCTGTCAGTCCGCGGCTTAGTTCAGAGACCGTTAGTACTAAAAAGCTGTTATTTGGCATTAATACTATACTGATAAGTCACGCCGATAAAGTGGTAGAATAAAAAAGAAAAAATATATATTTTTTAGGGTACCGTACCTCTCATAGACGTAATGTGGGGGTGATTTTTTTCTTGACTAACTCCTTAGCCGTCCGGAAAGGTATAAAAATACTTAAAGTGCTAGAAAAAGCTCGTCGAGAAAGTATGCGAGCTTACTGTTCATTTCAAGACCTGAGAGTTCAAATTGACCCTTTGGTTCACGTACAAAGCCGCTGGTAAGTTACACTGGTAACGTTTTAATTAATCATTTAGCTTAATATCATAAAAAAAATGCCTCTTATTTTCACCTTGACACGCATAGAACCTTGTCTCACTGACCCAGCTCCGTAGAACTTTGTCAGACAGTTCTCGGGTTTATTAATATCGTTAACATTACGAGCAGTCGTTAAATGGCCGTTAAACTCTTTTCGTGCGCGCGCGCCGTTTAGCGTACAGCGCCATCTTTTGTGAGCAACAGGAGATTGGCATAATTGTGCTGTTTGAAGTACGTCAGTAAAGCAAAATATGAGATATAGGTAAACTTTTATTTATGTAATGCAAAATGCGTGGAAGAGTTATTGGTCTATGAAAGAGCTGGTAAAAGGGCGACCTTCCTTTAACCCTAAAGCGAAGACTTGTCGATATATACTGCCTGTCCTAATAAATGTATGATACGATATAGGTTATTTTATTAAAAAAAAAAACAATATTGTACTTTACTGTAAACATATCTGTTAAACTGAGTTTAGACTTGCAATTAAAATCTTGCAAGTTGCATTACATTGCGAGGCCGTGAAGCCAACGAGTTTGTAGTGGTCAATCGAGCGCCGCAATGTAATGCAACTTGCACGAGTTTTGTTGCAAGTCTAAACTCGACTTTGAAATTCACCGCCACGTCTATATAAAGGTCAGTACCGGTAATAGAAATAGCCCCTGCATTAGTGCATTAGTTAGATTGGCTTGAAATGTACGTACAGTAGCTTCTATGACAATGCAAACACAAGCAGTCAACAAAAGAACAAATGAAATATTTCTCAATAGGTACCCTGTAAGTCAGTCTCTTGTTGCTCCTAATAGATGGCGCTGTTCGCATCATACTCTCGAACTTAATTTTTTATAGTTATTATGTCCCGTATTTTGCTTTAGAAAAGAAGAAGAAAGAAGAAGAAGAAAATACATTTTATTCGCAAAAAGTAGCAAAGTACATAACTTAAATGATACATAACATAAACAAACTGTCACACTTCAAACGCAACACAATTATGGCAGTTTAATTACTGTTGCAAACAACAGATGGCGCTATTCGCTACATGGACGAGTAGGTACACCCGAAAAGTTTTTTAAAAACTTTATATTTACCTCATTATGATCTGACTGCAGGACACAGGCCTCCTCTCAGAATGAGAGGGCTTGGAACATCGTTCCCACGCGAGCCCAGTGCGGATTAGCAACTTCACGTCTCATGTAAATTTTACTTGTAATTTCCCACATAAATTCTAAAAAAATCAGAGATGGTTTCAACGGAAGACCAGCGTCGGCTGCAAGGTGAAGCATGCTGAGTTGGGACCACAGACATAGATTAGGTACACTAGATAACCCAAACACCTCAATCTGTATGAAAACCAACCGTGTCACTTTTTTATATCTACTGTGACGTCTCAAGAGCGAATTAGCGATGGGAATTCTCCGATGTTCGCGCAAAATCGATTCAAATGCGCCGCCCGCCCGCGCCGTGGGGCTCGAGTCAGTCACTAGTCATGATTAGTCAGTTAGCGGTCAGTCTTTGTATGGGGCCAACCCCGACTTTTGGTCGGGATTCGGACACGCGAAGTAGATGCATTTGCGTAATCTAGTGTAATCTATATCTGTGGTAGGGACCATTTCATGACAATATTTGTCTCGATTTCCGAGTTTCTTTTTTCTTTACTTTTTAAATGTCACGAATAAATGTTTTTCTTTCTAGATGCGAGACCGGGCTTGAACCCACGACTCGACGATGGGTGAAACTCGGCTATCACAGTTTCATTAACATGTAATATTTGGCAATTAGATTCTCTCGTCATTTTGCGGAATTCCTCACTTTCTCGTTTGCCATCTAGTCAAATAAAAAAAAATTAAAAAAAAATCATTTCAGCTGTCAGTTCCAACGGCGGGCGGAACCGCGGGTAAACATATAACTTTACAAACTTGTATAATAAACCTTGAACTCGTCTTATATCGTTTATGGCGAATTCCAAAGTTTTTTAATAGGCCTATATAGCTCGCCGAGACAACCGACTTTGTGTCATATCCGCTGAAGTTAGAGTCGATATTACGACTAACTTCCTGTGATAATCATCAAGCATTTTAGACTAATCTCGTTGCCATATGATCACTGGACCGTTAATTCACCGACTGTGAGTGAGGCGGGTTGTGTTAGATGTAAATATTTTACATTGTAACATTAGTATTTTAATAATTGATTGAATTTGCGGTTCTCTATCGTTTACCCGAATTACATATGCCCGAATGTATCATTTTCTAGAATTTTCATTTGCCATAAAGTAATTTATTTCTGAAATAGTAGTTTCTTCAGAGTTGATATTAAGCTAACCTAACCTACTGCATTCTACAAGATGACATTTTAAAAAATTATGAAATCAGCATGGTTCTAAATATTTTATGGCAAACGTTGGTATGGCAAGTGAAATTCGGGCAAATGAAATTCGGGAAAGTAAAGGTAAGCGTGAATTTGCTGCTAATCCAATACTCATCTGTAGCGACTGAATTTGAAGTAAAAATTACAAGTTTAATATGCACATCGTTATTATATGTGTTATACATAAGTTACTTTTTATCCCGAATTCCCAATATTCTAACGGGATATGGATAAAATCTCGAAATCTCAGCCGCAGGGTTGAGAACCATGAAATTTGGCACATTTTTTAATGCAACGTCAATAAAAACTTTGATTTGTTTGCTCTTTCACACTAAAATGACTGAACGAATTAATGGTTAATTTGTGAGAATTTCCATGGGAATTTAGCGAAATCCCAGAATTTAAATTCAATGTTTAATTACGCGTGCAAAGCCGTGAGTAAAATCTAGTATTTTTATTCGACCATTTATTTACATACCTACTGTATTATGGTATTAAATACGGAAACAATGACATTCAGTTTCGTTATTTAAATCGATAGAAGACGCACTCATACGGTTTCTCTAAGGAATTATACTTAGACGAAATACATGTGAAAGTCATGTCGAGATAGGGTTGCGGGTATTGGCCGAAAACGATACTGATATCTTTCTCGGCGATGCGAGCGCTGAAACCTGAAGCCTTATTTACACACTTGGAATTACAATTGTTTTCACTTCTTACTGTCACACGAAGACGAGGTTAGAAAGAGATGGAGAATGCGGTTGCAAACGTTAGTGCGTTAGACAATGCGGCCTCTAAAGTAGACAAGTATCCGCGGTTTTGTACAGTTACTTCAATGTACTACTTTTACTAACTTTTAGAACTTTAGAACTTTAGAAAAATTTCATTTCATTTCAGGTAGGTATACAAATAGAAATAAAAAGGGGAATTTTTCGTTAATAAAAAAATTCTTTTAGCTAGCTTGGTATAAAGAAGACAATTTTCAAGAACAGAACCAATAATTAAAATTACGTGCAGTAAAAAGAAAAACAGAGGTACCCATAAAATTTATAAATATATGAAGAAAATTATAAACACTAAATCACACATAATAATAAAACAAATGCAGATGTAACTTACTAAAACAATAACTTTGCTCACCCGCGACCTTATGATAGCTACGTTTATAAGATATGCGTGTTCATGCAGTTCCTCCACTTCAACACTGTAAGAACACACACAAACCCATCTATCACCACCACACTACACTGACGCGTTTCGATCTCAACCAGAGCTCATCCTCAGAGCAACACAACCGTATACGGGTACACCATACTACCAGATGTTAGACAACAAACGCTTTAATTGGTCACTTGTTAGAGTACCGCTCTATATAAGTACCCACCTATATTTTTTCTCAAAGAAAACTACTAACATTTTTTTTATTGAACACACTTGTGCACAAACGTTGCTATGATAAGGTCGCAGGTGAGCAAAGTTATTGTTTTAATTCATTAAGAAGAAGACGAAATTTATTCCATTCTTCTCACTGTGCATAAATTACTCTTCGCCTCTCTTTAAGTTTTCCTTTCCAGTTTAGGTTAACTTGAAAAGATCCCTTTTGGGGATAAGTTCGCCTTTGTGCTCTTTTTGTATTGTTGTTTTCTTTTGTGATTTATGTACAAAAAGTATTTACATACATACAAAATAAAAAAGGAATCTCGCATCTTTTAATTCCTTCGGCCACCGCGGTCTCCCCTAGCCGACTCGTAGGGAATACTTCGAAGTGTAACTCAAAGTGTCTTGTAAAATACGGTATTAGCAAGTTATAATCCTTTCCTTATTACGAGGGACACAAATACTAACAACGGCAAGATTTTGTAAACAAAACGTGGTAAAAATTTCATTCAAATAGTCTTGCGAAATCATCGTATTTTATATTAAGTACGCTAACTTATACACGTATGCACTACTTACTTATTTGGTCTAGTTGTAAAAAAAAAACATCAAAATTAAAACGTTTATTCTCGAAGTATAAGATTCTTTTATATGCCACTTTTTCACTTATCACTGTTTTTTGCACTACCAGCGCTTTAGGAAGAAGAATGCGCCGCAAGAAATTAACAGAAAGTAATAATTACTTAAGTAAAAATTATTTTTTCTAGCAAAATAGAATAACAGTAGGACTGAATTAAATTGTAATAATCCATATCTATACTAATAATATTACAAATGCGAAAGTGTGTGTGTTTGTATGTTTGTCCCTCTTTCACGCCGTAACGGAGCGACGGATCGACGTGATTTTTGGCATAGAGATAGTTTATGGACCCGAGAGTGACATAGGCTACTTTTTATCCCGGAAAAATGCATAGCTCCCGAGGGAACAGCGCGCGATAACCGAATTCCACGCGGGCGGAGCCGCGGGCAAAAGCTAGTACTTTCATAAAACGGCTCAACTTTGTCCGTCACTTGTTTTAAATAAGGCATCTTTAAGGCATGTCTAGCTACATCAGGATGTTCGGTTCTACGTTTCCTTCTGAGCTGCCATTTATTCTTTCCTTATGTAAAAGGAGTGATGGAGATATATATCAGACATCCTAGTACATATAAAGTTAGAGATAAGTACTATTTTACAAATATTTAATAAATGGCCATTTAAACTTCAGGGTGACGTCACGCTTAGTTACACTTTTACTTCGATATAACGTCACTGGTTTTGACTTCCGAACTATGACATACTTTATCGTCGTCACATAAAATAAAAGTATGATTTTTAGCTTTATTTTTAGTCACTTAAGGTACCTCATGTTTATTGCTAACCCGACATTTTATTCGTCTTCTATTAAGTTCTGTGATTTCTGTAGATAACCTGCATCGCATCGCGTTGCATCGTGAATTACTACATGCGATTCAAACTATTTCAGTGACTTAAAATTGTACAAACCGAGAAAAGCTAAAACAGTCCGGGTATACATCAAATTCTACCATCACTACTTTATTTTAATTTATGGCAACCCAGCTCGAACTATGAAAGGTGAAAGGACGACCGCACGCCACTGCTATATTTTTAAACCGCCATAAAGATGCCAGTGTTGCCATACCTTTTTCAAAATAAATACCGTTCGGTGTCATTGACTTGCAAAGAGATGTTCTAAATTGAACAACTTCCGAGGTATTTGAACGTATCGGATGCGCGGGGGATGCGTCTGAATCAGTTTTTTAACCCTTTGTATTTATTGAATCAGGCGTTACTTTGCGGAGGTCCATATCAATGAACTAAAATAATTTCTTTGCTCACCCGCGACCTTAAGACCTTTGTATTTGTGGTAAAAGATAAATTACGAGTATTATCATTAAAACTACTATTTTCTACCAATATTATGTGTAAGTTTGAGTGTATATTTGTTACTCTTTTACGCTAGAACGGCTTGACGGATTGGAATGAAATTTGTTTTGTAGATAGCTGGACGTGTGGAATAACATTTAGCCTACTTTTTATCCCTATATCTCTACGAGATCCAGATAAAATTTCGAAATTTCAACCGCTTATTTACCGGTCTCACTGCTTTGTATAGGCCACTTTTTAGAATGAGACGGCATTCTTGGTAACTATATAAATACCATTGTTACGACACTGCCCAATAAATTGGCCATAGATAATCTAAACTCAGTACCCAAAACTGCCTATGTAATGTACATTTAACAGCCGACACATTTATGGCTCGCAAAACACGACAACAATGTAACACATTACGGTGACAGGTCGTATCAATATAATGTATTTCATAGTACGATACGACTTTTAAGAATATATTTCAGAATTTCAGTCCCGGCGTGCTGAAACGACAATCGGATCAATCAAAAGTAATCGTCTGCTGCATGTGAAATTAAATTGACTAATGATAATGCGTCATATTGTATAACTTTTTGAGTTTTTTTTTCTTAAACGCATAATATGAACAAAAATCAAAGGTCGGTATTTCCATGTCGGTATTATCCAGGCCGGTAAAGAGTGTCACAAGGCGCGAGCAACACAGTCTTTGAATTGTTGTTTGTTTTGTGACAAATGTTTTTTTATTTCCTCGCAGTAGTCCTGAAAAGCACAATCGTACATCTATCTAGACTAGGGATGTCACGAATGTCATTTCTGTCACATTTGCGAATGCGAATGCGGATGCGAATATTCAGGACACGAATGTGCAAATGCGAATGCGAATAAGGGAGTGCACTGAAACGTCAACTTCAAAACAAAACTCATCAAGAAATCCCAAGTCACTGTCACAGTAAAAGTGCTTCCTATTGGTCAAAATTAATCACGCAATAACGGGTTGGGGCGCTTTGCGCATGCGCGAGTCGGCGTCTCCGGCCAGGCGAAACATGTCACGACTTGCACACATTCGCATTCGCAAAATATTCGCATCGTTTTATTCGAACGCGAATTTTTAAAGTAATGCGAATTATTCGCATATGCGAATGCGAATACAAATATCCGTGACATCCCTAATCCAGACAATGAATTTTATTGTGAACATCGAATTGCATTTCATCCCAGGACAGAGAAGCCTCAAGCCCTGAGGGTCTCATCCGGAGAGGCCCTTGTGGCCGAGGATTAGCGGGAGTGTCCCGCCCACACCGCCCTTGCAATTGACATATTTAAAATCGGAATTTGCGACTGGTAAAATAGCAGTTTATGCGACTGTTACGTAATAATGCATTTAAGTGTGCGCGTATAATGTGGCTTTATGAAACGTGCCGACGTGGGAGTTTCGTAATTGTATTGTAGTATTAAACTATTTATTGTATAAAAAAACATGAAAATAACAGTAAACAAGAGAAAGAGATGTACGCC
This sequence comes from Choristoneura rosaceana, assembly GCA_037349165.1. Lineage (NCBI taxonomy): Eukaryota > Metazoa > Arthropoda > Insecta > Lepidoptera > Tortricidae > Choristoneura > Choristoneura rosaceana. The sequence goes on along the minus strand of JAZBNJ010000006.1, from coordinate 2,270,704 downwards.
CAAGGCTTTTATTTTATTAATTTATGAGCCACCATGTGTGGAACCTTTTCAAAGGAAAAGTCTTTAAATTTTTCCTTGTTAATTAATGCGATGTCGCTATGACGTTTACTGTGAAATGGTTCCATGGTGGCTTGTGAATTAAATTCCTTGACAGTACAGTAATATGTACCTACACTGCTTTATCTTCACATACTTATATTATAAACAAAACAAACTAATCTTTGCAACAAGGTAGTTAAACTGAACATCCCGATACTGCAGACGGGATCGGGATAAGTCGAAATCTAGACCTCAAGGTTTACAGTCATGAAATTCGCCACAGTTGTTTTATATGCAACACTAGCTTTTGCCCGCGGCTCTGACCGCGTGGTATTCGGTTATCAAGCGCTGTTCCCACGGGAACTGTGCATTGTCACTCTCGGGCCCATAAACTATCTCTGCCAAAAATTACGTCGACCCCTCGCTCATTTACGGCGTGAAAGCCAGACAAACACATATACATACAAACACACTTTCGCATTTATAATAATTAGTATGGATTAATGAAATCCACGATATAATCTTTGAGAATTCCCGTGCGAATTCAGTGAAATTCCGAAATTTGTGAACTGTCACTTCTATAGCTTCTATAAATCATTTTTTTAGGATTAGAAAGAAGGTAAGCGATCTTGACGTGTCTTTTTATTGAAAAACACTTTCGAAAACATATATTTGCCATAAATATATTATGTCACATGCAATTAGCAAGGACATATGATCATTTACATGCTTTTGGTATCATAAGTAATAGTTGCTGTTTTCTTTCTTTCTTTCTAAAAAAGACACGTCAAGATTGTTTACGTTATTTCTAAAGCAATAAAAACGAAGTATAATTGGTTTACATGCGAAGCCACGGGCAGAAGCTAGTTAATTATAAACTAAACGTTTACAAGACGCGGTCGAGATCGACTGTACATAAACACTCGCGATCAAAAGGATTGTACACGGGCAGGCCCTTCGCTATAAAGTCGTCCAAATACACTGTATCAAAGTGAAACGTAAATAACACGCTCGAACTACTTGTTATCACAACGAAATCACATTTTCCGACAAAGAACAAATCAGGGTGAAGACACATCTATCAGTATCGAATCGCATTTAGCTGGATGATTTTGGACACAATATACGCATTGCAAGTTTAAGTGTGCTGTTACAGTATCAGGTGCTATCAAGCTAGGTGCTAACAAGCCGTTATCAATTGCAAGCATTATGTCTCACGCGTAATCAACTATTCTCATTCGCAAGCATCTATTCTCACGTCTTTTGCAGCCGTTCTCATGCTTTTTCTTGAACTAGCATTCTTTAGTAGGTTAAATGGATAGCTACGCTTATACGCATTTAATGCTGAACCGATATTGGATTTTTGTATTACAACCCTTAGTTCGCTGAAGTGGCGATGGGCTGGCCATGTCTGTCGCAGAGCCGATGAACGGTGGACTAGACGAGTCCTTGAATGGAGACCACGAACGGGAATACGTAGTGTAGGGCGTCCTGAAGCACGGACGGACGACCTTAAGAGGGTCGCTGGGGGCAGATGGATGCGAGGGGCTGAAGACAGACTGTTGTGGCGCGCCATGGAAGAGGTGTATGTCCAGGAGTGGACTGCTGTAGGCTGGTGATGATGAGCTATGGTCTTTGGAAAGAGACTCGGCTAATTTCGGCTTCGTAGAGCGTTCTCACACACAACTTATGTGATGTTTGTCAGTCGTTGTACAGGTGCAATAGAAGGACGCATTTAGATTAAAATATATAATGAAGAGTTCTTGAAACCCCCAAAGACTTTAAATTATACTATGGCATTTTTAGTCAAAAGAGGAAACTATCCTTTTTCTAGTAGTTGCATAGCTCTCTATAGATATTCGAAGTTTACATGTCATTAATTTAGTTCATAAATGTGGTCAATGTTCGGAAATCGTCATGACAACCTATTGTCTTTTTCCACTGACATGTGCAATCTTTATCGCCGGGTGCTGTAAGTGACAGAACTTTCGTTCAATCCATTGTTGCTAGCTCTTAGATTGTGACACATTGTTCACTTTTGCCTTTTAACGTGCCGCTAACAGTAGCGTACGTAATGAAATCTCGTATAAATAGAGTATATTGACTCAGTCTGATCCGTGCCAGCAGCGTGTAAGTATTTCCTACCGGAAATGCTTCTCTTCAAGAGTGTCACATGACTCAACCGGAAGAATGTCTAATTTATTTTCAACTCGGACATTCGGTAATAATTTGTTAGCCGACGAGTGATTTTAAACATAACGTATCTTCTTTACAGATTACTACAGATAGAAGACCGGATGGCCAGGTAGTTGGAAAGCCTGACTATGTGGCTTAAGGCCTGCATGGTGAAAGGTTGTGTTGCTCTGAGAAGTTCGAAACGGGTCCGCGTTGGTGGTTGCTATAGTTGGATTTGTGTGCGTGTTTTACAGTGTGAATGTAGCTGCGTGAACAATTGTTGCATATGTAGACGAAGTTGTCATAAGATTACCATAAGGAGTTATCAAAGTAATTGTAACCTACACTATCGACTTATAAATATAAAAATAATGTAAGCCTTATTTTTCAAAACAACCGGGTTTCGATTCCCGTTCTGATTACAAGTATTTTTTAAATCTAGGTACGCAGTTTTACTGGCAACTAAAATTGAAGACAATATGGTTCCTTAGAACAAATCTTCGTGTCTAGTTTCAGAGTTTCAAAAACTGTCTGGTATGAATGTTAGAGAGAGAGAGAAACATTTATTTACACATATTCGATACATTAAAAAATACATGCAATAGTATGAAGTAATAAGAAAAAAAAACATCGAATAATATAAAGTGGGCCCCACTCAGCATAATGCTACGGCAAGCCGCAACGCTGTTTTTCAATGGGACCCGTTTAAAAACTAAAACATAGAACACACTATGACGACACGAACGTCAGCAGAGAGAAGTTCGCAAAGAACGAAGTTTGAAATGACTCGATCAGTTTCAATATTTTCGAAAGAGTTACGCCCTGTATAGGCCGCGGTGAGACGATGATCCACCTTCCAATGGGTAAGTAGAGCGTTATCACACGCTAATAGCAAGGCAACGCCACGTGGCCCTTTGACTCACCTTGGCTCCAATACGTCATTTGTCGATTAACCTCATGAGTAATAACATAAAAAAAATACTTCCAAGGAATCCACTTTGTTTGCTCAAGACATTTTTCATTGCTTTCCCGTTTGTTTACGTTACCGGACATAATATGAGCGGATTTGTGAAGATGTTTGATATTTCACTTTTGTATAGTCTTTTAATAAACGGTCGGAATGTGTCGTGTTCGTCGTTTGTTTATTGTAATTTAATAGTGTATTATTAATAGGAGTTTAGTGGGTGTGTTTCATTAAATAATTTATTGAATCAGGCGTTACTTATCGGAGGTCCATATAATGAACTGAAAAGAGAAAGAAGAACACACGAATCACACAAACCTATCAGTCACCACCATGCTACACTGACGCCTTTCGATCTCAACCAGAGCTCATCTTCAGAGCAACACAACCGTTCATCATGCTACCAACTGTTAGATGTTGTGTAACATCTGATAGCATGGCGAAGTTGTGTTTTTCTGAAAGTGTGCTCTGGTTGAGTTCGAAACGCGTCAGTGTAGTGAGGTGATGGTGTTAGTTGGGTTAGTGTGATTTGTGTGTGTTCTTATAATGTGGAGGTGGAGGAACTGCATGAACATACAATTCTTGCGTAAATGTAGTTTATGGCTGACAATATGAATTGCAGATTATTATGTAAAAAGGGCTTTTATTAACTCTTTTAACCATTATTTTATTACACCTGTAGACATTGTATGATAAAAAGTACTTACAAGTATTTTTTCCTTGCGGTACTTTTTGTCAAAGCAGTGGAAGCCCAGTGTTTTACTTTACTATACTACTAGCTTTTGCCCGCGGCTCCGCCCGCGTTGCTGAATTTTTTCGGGATTAAAAGTAGCCTATGTCACTCTCGGGCCCATAAACTATCTCTATACCAAAAATCACGTCGATCCGTCGCTCCGTTACGACGCGAAAGACACACACAAACACACTTTCGCATTTATAATACATATTAGTATGGATACTATGGTCACTTTAAGCAACATTACATTGAATATGTATTTAAGTATGTATTTATCTATATAACTATGTTTATCCGTTGCCTAGTGTCCATAGTACAAGCTTTGCTTAGTTTGGGACTAGGTCAATTGGTGTCAAGTGTCCCATGATATTTATTTATTTATTCATTAATAAAAGCTTAGAAAAACTAGCGACTATCAAACTTTGGGGCTATTGTCGCTCCCGTAAGTCTACTTAGTCGACAATGTTCGGTAGTTGCGCGGGAAAAAAGCTGGTACAGTGAATTAACCTAGTTAAGATCTATTTTAGTGCCTGCGCGTGCGGCTTACTCCCATGCGGCATCTGGATCGCTGCTCAAACTGTGCGGGAAAAATGGGAAACCATGTATAGATGGAGAGTTCAATAACCTGGGCAGACTGAACTTGAAAGAAATAAGATGTTGAACAAAAGAAGAAATACTGTCTGCCGAAAGTGCTGGCGGCTCAGCAATCCTGAGATACGGATTTGGCGCTGATTTTCGGATGCAGTCAAAATATATATAAGGTCATTAAATAGCTGAAAACGTTAGAGACCACAATAAAAAATAATAATACCAAAATAGTGGTTCAATCAACCTGGTGAAAAAAAATGAAATTAATGAAAAAAATTAAAAAGTTTATTGTTTATCATAAGGTAGGTTAACAATGAATGAAGGTTACCCTCTAGTTAGTGTGAAACACACTTGTAGCAGAAAGTCCCGCTCTTCTATAGCATGGTATGCATTGAATACCTAACTTTACAATTACAACTTTAAAACTTGTTAATATTACATATATTATTCATGTAGCAATAGGCGTAAGTATAAAATGTATGTTTGAAACGTAAAGTTTCAAGTGTCACTTATAAACGATTCTACTCTCGATTCTGAGCAAACTACTTTCTGGTTGAAGAAAAGAACAAAAAACGGGTTTCGTGCTTGACACCTAAAACATCACGTGCATGTGTTGTCTGATAAGTGTCTGATAGAGTTCTGTAAAGGCATAAGTTTGCCTTTGTACATGATAGAAAATCTAAAGATGGAGCCGTTGATGTTGATGATAAAACCTCTGTTTCTTTTTGTTTCTAAGGTTACAACAAAGTAGCTGGAATGACAAAATACGAGTTTCTTGTATGACCCTCTTTAATTTGTAACTTTTTTTTGTTATATCGGCCACAGTAATACACATATAATCTGTGAAAATTTCAAGTCTAACTATTGCGGCTTAAGAAATAGAGCTCTGTGATAGACGGACGGACAGACACACACAGACAGGCAGATAGACAGACGGACAGCGGATTCTCAGTAATAGAGCCCCGTTGGCACCCTTTGGGTACGGAACCCTAAAAATGATAATTTCGAATTGCCCACGCGCACCCGTAGGTACAAAGTAGGTATCTAATCTATATTATGCACTGTTAGCAGAGCCCCTCTTCTAAGCAAAATGTACGTATTTTGGGGTCATTTTAGATGGCTACGGACAAACAGATAGCTGTATAAAAAATTAAGATTTTTTGACTTCATTATCGTGCTATAAGAGCTACCTTCACGCCAAATTTCAAGTTACAAGGAAAACTGAAGTATCCTACTTATAGGTATTTTGGTTAAAAAAGCCAATTTGTACGGAAACACCTTTTTTAATGACTTCTTCTTTTTTAATGTTCTTTTGATTACATTGACTTTTTTTTTTTCACTGGTAAGGTATCAGATAAGGAAAAATAAGAGTTAGAAAAATGTTATGTATTAATATTAAAAGGGATTTGGTATTTACTCGCAGTTTGAGAGCCGCTGGAACGTATTATTAACTATTGAAAACATCTCAACCATTATTAAAATAGATTATTTTATTATGTAGAAACATTGCGATGATTTCGTTAGTGTACTTTCGTAATGTCACGTTTCTAGTTATCCTTATCGCACTTGCGATGGTAAAAAGAGACAGTCTTATGACCGCTGGAGACGAAATGTTTTTTGTATAGCTACATACTTTTGAACGTTTAAAAAAATAAAACTAATTACTAACACAACCAAAAGATTGTATATTAGCATAACTAGCTTTTGCCCACGGCTTTGCTTACGCGAAAATCGGTTATCGCGCGCTGTTCCCTCAGGAACTGCATTTGTCCGGGATAAAAAGTAGCCTATGTCACTCTCTGGCCCATAAACTATTTCTATGCCATAAATCACGTCGACCCGTCGCTCCGTTTCGACGTGAAACATACAAACATACGTTACAAACATACACACTTTCACATTTATAATATTAGTATGGATATGGATTATGTCCTAGCTAAATATATTTGCTGCGGTTATTTTTTTAAAGTCTTTTTCGATAAAAAGACACTACAAGATCGCTTCTAACGTCCTTAGTGGTAAGATTTTGGGATTTTAATAAATCCCGTGGGAATATAGGAATAAAAAGTAGCCTACGTGTTATTCTAGACGTCAAGGGCAAAAATATGTATACACTTTAGTACTTTGTCTATTTTCATCATATTTGAACTGCCATATATGAACTCTCGCAGTGGTTAAAGTGACAAGGTACTAAATAGAAAATGTAAAGATACAATTAAGAGAGAAAGAGAGACACAACACGACAGGTAAATATGTGAATGCGGCTCAACGCACGCACACACACAAACTTTGGCATTTACGAGCAGTATCTTCACTTAATATCTTTACGCATTCACATATTTACAGACCGTTATATTTACCGCATTTATAAACGAGTCATTACCTTGTTGCTAAGTAAATGCTTAAGTAAAGAAAATGGTGACTGTGACTTGGCTAAGCAATCTAACATTTGACAGTTCAAATTTCAAGCAAAAGCTCAACTTTACTATAGAATAAAACTCGTTACTTGAGTAATTACTTTTACTCAAGTAATGGCCTTTACTTCTCTATAAATACGGGTGTTATACATGAAGTGATTCTATAAAACATAAAGGTTTTTATTAAAAAAAAAAAACTTTCTGCCAAGTTTTTTGCCGCGCATTCTTCTTGGCAATGATGGTCTTTCCGAAAGCGCTGGAAGTGTAAAAGGGACTTGCAAAAGAGCCCCTTACGAAATACTTGTAGAGTAAACGTTTTGTATCTTGTATTATACTGAAGTAACCCTAAAAAAAATTACAGATAGGGTTCTTGAAGCAAAGAATCGATTTATACAGTTCGTTAAACCCCTGCAATCTAATCGGCTCTGATGATGGACGTCCGTCAGATCCGCTGCCAACTCTAAATCCCGAGTATCAATGCTTTCATGTTCAACTACAAAAGATGTACATCAACGTATACCACGTCCGATATAGCTCGAAGAATAAGTTAAGTGGCAATGGACGTATGTTGGACCCATCAACTATTTTACCGACACTCTGGGCGTCTCCTGCGTTACCAAAGTTGTATGTATGTATGTATGTAAACTCTTTATTGCACATAAAAAAAATACACAAACACAGACAGGAGAACAAAGGCGAGCTTATCCCTAAGAAGGGATCTCTTCCAGCTAACCTAATTATGAGAGGACAGTATATTACAATAGAGGACAAACACAAAAAAACAAAGTTACAAAGTTGTCTCTGGCGTTACCAAAAAATCGTACTTCCAACAATATTTCACGGTTTATTAGGTTGAACTTACGTAAGATGGCATGTATTCATGTACACCATCTATTAAATTACAGAAAAAAACATGTTTACTTACAAAAATCTGCAATTGTTTCAAAAATGTCGCGGACAGATTAGTGTCGGTAAAAAAGTTGATTGGTCCTTGTAATAGGGATGATGACGCCATTAAAAAAATATTCGAAGGCTCAACTCCAGTAAAAAAACGCTTTATTTTAGCCCTGAAAACCAGATTAATTTTCGATTTACTGTAATATTAGATTTTTTGTTGCTTTAAATCAAATAAATAGTTAGTTGATTGAGTTGGCGAACAAATAGCGACTTATGAGGTCATAACTCGCTATTGCCATTGAAACTTTATGGGAGGATTGGGTTTTGACAGCTCATAAAAAGTACGTCAGTTGATTGGTGGTGTCATTATCCTTATTGTTTAGATAGCTAAAGGAGCCAAGACTGGTAACGTCAAATAGACCTCTCGATACAAACGCCATCTAGCGATATTTTAAGTTAAATACTATTAATTTTATTTCCACGTTTTTATTATTCATTATTGTTATCAGTATTTTAAATTACTAGGTACTATGATAATTTTTTTTATACATTCGCCGATCAACAATATAACTTGATATATCTGCCTGACTCGTGTATAAAATACTTTTTTCTATGAAGGAAATAAATTATATCTATCTACTCGTACTATGGTTCTTAATGGTCGATAGTATCTCTACCTATTTATATTATATATAGGACTATTTAACCCATCAAACATCTAACATGACTGCTGCTCCACGGGTATACCTGTAACTTTAAATTGCAGTGCAGCCAGGGTCTGATTTACCCACAGGCTAATAAGCCTAGAGCCTAGGGTGCAAGGACCAAGGGGGCGGCTGGCGCGAAGCGGAACTGATATTTACTCTGATGAGAATGCTATTGAGATAGGTGGATTGGGTGAGAAAAAGAGAGGTCATTAGAGCAGTGAGGAATTATTGTTTAGGGCGTTTAGAACTCTAAATCGGGCACTGAGTGCAGCCAGCATTTGTTTTCAACTCAATCGTCCGATAAAGTTAATTGTTTAAAAATAAACGGGACAGAAACTCTAGCCCAGGTAGACTTATAAATCTGAGATTCGTGAAAGTTTTAATAAATGTTGAAAATAGCCTGAATGGCTTCGAGAAAAGTATTATTTTGCAGGTGGTAGGACCTTTTGCAAGGTCCGCCCGGATTGCTACCACCATCTTGCTCGCTAATCCTGCCGTGAAGCAGTAGTGCTTACACTGTTGTGTTTCGGCGCGGAGGGTAAGACAGCCGGTGAAATTACTGGCACTTGAGGTACCTATTCCAACTTAGGCCTCTAGGTTGGCAACGCATCTGCAATACCCCTGGTGTTGTAGATGTTTATGGGCGGTGGTGATCTCTTACCACCAGGAGACCCACTTGCTAGTTTGCCTTCCAGTCCAATAAAAAAAAAAGTATGGTACGGCCGTGCCTTTGTTTAACTTGCCATATCAACTTGCCCCCACCTGGGGCATCGGCTCGCGAAGCCCTTTGAATTTTATATGGAAATTCGTCATTTTTGAAGCTAGAATCATAAACTTTGCTTTCCTCGTGCGACCCAATGTGCAATAGAATGTACACAATAAGTGCAAGGGAATTAGGAATCTATGACAATGTAACAAAGTAAAAATTCTTGTATAACGTTTTAATCTTTCGTGATTCTCACTCATAGTCAAATACCTTAACGGGACTTATCACGCTATTTGATACAATTATTAGTTACCTCGACGTTTCGGCAACATTTCAGTTGCCGTGGTCACGAGTAGACTACTCTTCTTTTGTTTTTCTATTGTTTTGCACCATGGCAGTTTGACGGCAGTTTGACTTCATTCTCGAAACAATTAGATTCTAATTGCATTGTCAATTTTTTTCAAAATATTTATATAGTGGGCTACAGGAGGTGAGAAGACCTGACTCACTGAGTCATCGACAGCCAGCCGTTCACGGTGGATGGAGGCCGCTTTCAATCGAAACAATTGGAGGCCTATGTCCAACAGTGGACGTCCTACGGCTGAGATGATGATGATGAAAAGAGTATCATTTGTCACTCTTCAAGTTCGGAACACTAAAATTATGTCACCACTATTGTCATCAGTAATTTTTAGACGAAGTTTTCGACCTAGACATTATAAATTGTAATTTTTTTGTCACAAATAAACGTTTCTTGCTGCGCATGATTACGTTCTCTAATAGTGCGTAGGAATGATTTATCATCGGTGTCTCTCGGTAGAAATGTGGATTTTAACAGACCCAATTTGTTCTGTCATGATTTTATAATCAGAATAGCTACATTATGTCACTTCTTGTCAACCTTGTCAAGCATAGTACGGTCAAAGACTTTATATTCATGTCTTGAGCCACCATGGAACCTTTTCATAGGATAATTCATTACAATTTTCCTTATTAATTAATGCGATGTCAGTATGATGTTTACTGTGAAATGGTTCTATGGCGGCTCATGAATTAAAGTCCTTGACCGTACGGTTTTTTCACACATAGCAGTTGCTTCATCATAATCATCATTATCGGCCGGAAGACGTCCACTGCTGAACAAAGGCCTCCCCCTTAGAACGCCACAATGAACGATTTCCCGAAACTCCCACGATACCGTCAGTCCACCTGGTGGGAGGCAGGTACGAACTATTCCGACAAAATAAGATAACATTTCTTCACTACATAATGTACATATTTAGTCGAGCACCGCGGATTGGATCTGTTACGTGGTCACTATTTAGTTTAATCTGTGCTTTCGCAATCATTTGTTACTTGTAATAAAACAGTTTAAATAATTGTTTTTACATATCAGCCGTTGCACCCACTGCTGTAATTGAATGCTTCCTAGTCTCAGCTTGTTTCTTCCTTCTTGATTGATAATAAATCTACTATTACGTCCGTCTACAGTCTACACAGTCCAGATGCTTTGATATAGATTTATCGTGTAAACTTACAGCTAATGCGATAATTAAGAAGCAATCGACATGGTTTTTTTTTGGATTCAGAGATAGACAAAGGCACTAAGCCTATAAAGGTAATTTGTATTATGAATTTTACTTGCTAAGTTAGTTGTAGCGCATTCTTGTTTTCAATAGGATGTTGACGCCATTAAAAAATAATTCGAAGGCATTCCAGTAAAAAAATGCTTGATTTTAGTCCTGAAAACCCGATTAATTTTCGATTTACTGTAAAATTAGATTTTTTGTTGCTTTAAAACAAATAAATAGTTACTTGATTGAGTTGGCGGATAATGACGTCATAGGTAATTCGCTATTGTCATTGAAACTCTATGGGAGAATTGTGTTTTGACAGCTCATAAAAAGTACGTCAGTTGATTGGTGATATCAACATCCCGATTGTGTTGTGGTCTTTCCAAAAGTGCTTGTATAGTAAAAGTGGAAAAGAGCCCTAGAGTCACTAAATCGCATTTTACAAAAGACAGTTCCCGTAAAGTATTGGATATTTCTGTGTAAACGAGTTCTTCAGTAACATTTAATTGATTTACTTAGGTCAACTTTGTCGGCAACAGTTATAGGCGAACGACGAAGATTCTTGATGGCATATTTTTTTCGGCAATATTAACAATATAGTACGGTGTATTTTTCATATTTTAAACGAGATAAACATAAATAAAAATTAAGAATTTGGATTCTCTGCCTTGGTTGAAAAGCAAAAACTCCCTTAGCAACGCGAAATTAAAAAAAAACGTGGCGCCCGACCGCATCGCTCTACAGCCAAAGCCGTTCAAGCATTCGAATTAACCTCTAAAACTCACCACGTGTTTATTCACTACGCTCAACCGTTCACAATATTTGACCCGTATCCATTCTTAAAATAAATATTACGATCTACGCACAACAAAATACATTACACCTTGATTTTTGCAACTCCATGACAGTAACAGAAACCAAGTTTACAAATTATTTGGCATCGTAAATCGAGCTAACAGTGTGTGAGGGTTTATTTTTTTTAAACCTAACATTGATCGAGACGAACTGGCTGAATGAAATGAATATTTGCTTTCAGATGTTTAAAATTGGAACGTGTAATGTTGAATTGCAAAGCGTAAGCTGTGAGTTTCAAACCGACCCGCCTTAGAAGCGATCCGCTTCATAATAAAGTCAATAAAATATTGAAGTGTGCAGTGTGATTGATACTCAATATAACATACTACTAATACCTAATAATATAATCCTACTTCCTACTAATATTATAAACACGAAAGTTTGTGAGTGAGTGAGTATGTTTGTTAGGTACTTCTGCACGCTGAAACAGCTGGACGGATTTGCATGAAATTTGGCAAAAAGTTAGTTTATAACCTGGATTAAAACATAGAATACTTTTTATCCCGATATCCTCCAAATAACAACCGCTGAGTTTAAAGTTATGAAACTTGGTATGTAGGTAGCTGGACGTCTGTAATAACACATTGGCTACTTTTTATTCCGATGTTCCCACGGAATAGGGATAAAATTTCGAAGTAATAACCGCTGGGCTTAGAGTAATGAAATTTGGTATGTAGGTCTGGAATAACACAGGCTACTTTTTATCCCGATGTTCCCATGGGATAGGAATAAAATATTGGACTAATAACGCGTGCGAAGTCGCGGGTTAACGCTAGTTTTAATATAAATACAAATACATTCTTTAGCCCCCACCACAATTGGGTAATAAAGCTCCATGTAAACGGCCCATTAGTATCATAAATCCCCAAAATCCCCGAGTTCACCGTTTTTCATCTCCCCCCAATTTAAGCCGACGGTTAATTTTAGAACAGTTAGTTTAAGACAAACGACAGCACGCGCGACTTGACGAAAACTAAAACAGCGTTTAACTAATTGGTTTAAAATAAACAAATAGAACAAAAATAGAGTCATTAATATTTTAGAAGGGGGAATTTTGGTACCATCGCTGGTAACACTTTGGAAGTGAAGAAGGAATCAAGACTATATTCTGTTCGTACTTAGGTTCAAATTGCGGTGACACGGTTTTACCAGTTTATTGTATTTGCTCAATTATACGGGTTAAATTTCAAAGTGTGAGTTATTTTATTTCGGAATTTAGTTTTACTGTTACTTACTGAATGTCAACCAGATGTTAACATAAGCAATAATTTAAAGAATACTACTGCCGCCTTAAGGAGAAAAACCATAAGTGACATTTTTTGCAAAATTTTCTTTTCACCAGCCTCGTACTCAGGAAAAAAAACTGAGTACGAGGCTGATGAAAAGAAAATTTTGCAAAAAATGTCACTTATGGTTTTTCTCCTTAAGGCGGCAGACTAGCCGTTGCCCGTGGCTCCGTCCGCGTAGAATTCAGTTATCGCTATCCCGCGGGAACTATGCAATTTTCCGGGATAAAAACTATCTTACGTCCTTTCCCGGGACTCAAACTATCTATACAGAGCATTTCATCTAAATTGGTTCACCCGTTTAGACATGATGAAGTAACAAACAAACTAACAAATAGACTTACAAACTTTAGCATTTTTAATATTTAGTAGGATTTGTAACTTTACTTAAATTAGAAACAAAAATACCAGGCCGTAGTTATTTTTTTTCTTCACGTAACAGCACTTTGTTTAAAATTATAGCAAAACTATAGCCACATTTTACTAATTAACTAAAACAATTCAACAGACAGATCTATGGATTACGCGTGCGAAACTACGGATTTAGTAAAGTAAATGATAATCTTTTATATTATAATATTTAAATCTTCAGTAAATCGAATTATATCAAATGTAGCATTATATCAAATTTTATAGTTACATTAAATTTTATTGTATCATTCGAGCTGCTCTTGTGCCGTAAGTATATACATGAGAGGGAGACGGACGGTACGATATGAACTTCGATTTTCAAATTTCGTAATAGCCCCCCCGCCCCCTGTTTACGCAAGCAAAGTGAATAATAACTATATTAATAAACGAGATGAAATTCACTACTTACTCACAATATTATGAGCCAGGATCAACCAAATTATAGTAGCCAGATCATGAAATGATTGGTTTACGGTATTACCGATTCGTGGTACAGCACCGTCATGCCGGCCGGTAACTGAGGAATCGGTGATTTACGATTGGTACATCACTAGTTGATTCATGCGTTTCCAATCGGCTCGTCTCTATAAATACACGTTCGTTTCGTTCATTCATTCAGTTGTCTTTGGGTGAAAAATTCACGCCAGTATTTGTTTTGAGTTCATAAAGTTGTAAGCAAAAATTCGATCAAAAATACCTATACCCTTAGTGTAAATTTTCGGTTACAAAATAGACGTATTTTGTAATCGAAAACTTACACTGGAACACAACTCTATTCTTTTATCTATTATTATTCTATTCTATTTGTTGTTGTGTTGTTTGTGTAGAATCGTGTTCAGATCATCATCATCATGTCAGCCGAAAGACGTCCACTGCTAGACATAGGCCTCCCCCAAGGCTCTCCACTCAGACCGGTCTTGTGCTCTCCGCATCCACCGCGATCCCGCGATCTTAACCAGGTCGTCGCTCCATCTTGTTGGAGGCCTACCGACAGCTCGTCTCCCGGTCCGCGGACGCCATTCGAGAACCTTTTGACCCCATCGGCCATCAGTCCTGCGAGCAATGTGCCCCGCCCACATTACCGCAGTGTTTGAAGTCGAAAGTCTTTGACCAGTGTGTGTTGCCAGTGATGACATACGGATCTGAGACGTGGGCGCTAACGATGGGCCCCGTGAGGAAGCTCAAAGTCACTTAAAGGGCTATGGAGAGGGCTATGCTCGGGGTTTCTCTGCGGGATAGAATCAGAAATGATGATATCCGCAGCAGAACTAAGGTTACTGACATAGCCCGAAGAATTGCGTGTTCAGATATTTTTGATTAAATTTTTGCTCACAAGTTTAGGAACTCTACTGTTATCTATACCTTCTGCATTCAAGGACAGCCCCGATCTTGATCGAGGGATCTTGGCGCCCCGGCGAGTCATACCTTTGGCGCTTTTTACGACAAGCCAAAATGGCAGGTCGTTTTTTGGAGGTAGATTTTTATCGAAAATACAAACTGAAATATATGGAATCGAACCCATGTCCTCGGCATTCCGTGCCGCGTGCTATACCGCGGCACCGCTGGACAACGGTACAGACACGAATTTTTCCTATGCACCACATATCTCAGCTTGTTTGTTTCTTATTTAGCCACTTAAGCAGCGAAACTAGCGATGTCTATGCTGTAGCCCTCATCGAGAAACTTTTCGGCACTCCATCGGAACTAATCGCTCACCCGGACAAGAGATATTATCGGTACAAAGCAATCTAATTAAGATTGATTTTTTGGAATATTTTTGAAAAGATTCCAAAAAACCACCAGTTACCAGGTTGTAACTCATGAGCTGTGATAGTTAGATAGTTGAAATTTTCACAGCTTATGTAAAACTGTGGCCGCTATAACAACAAATACTAAAAACAATAAAATAAATATTTAAGGAGGGCTCCCAAACAACAAACGAGATTTTTTTGCCGTTTTTTGCTAATGTCTAATGAGTGTTGTATATCTAGATGGTACGGAACCCTTCGTGCGCGAGTCTGACTCGCACTTGGCTAGTTTTTTTTAAAGTCTTGGGATACGAGTACTCATTTTTCGTTGGAAATTTGTTGTTTAGACTCGGTAGTAACATGCCTATATTGACATGTTTAAAACTGTCTAGGGATTTAAAAACATATACGCGTCGACTTGAGAACCTCCTCCGCTTTTTTCCTCGCTTAAAAAAATCTCTAGGCACTTTTAATGAGTGTATTATTTAGTAGAGTGAATCTCAAGCGCGAGACGCTACATCTTCTGTGGTCGCCATTTTAATTCCATGAACAAAAAACATAAAATGCTTAACGATAAACTAATAAAGCTATAGACTGGGAGCGGAACTCATTATCTCCAGTCTTTCGTCCACATTTCGCCGAATAAATAGGCGATTCGGCGAGATTATGGCCGAATCGATATTTAGAGGCCGTTCGGGCGATCTACGCATATTTATGGTTGTCTTTGGAAAAAGTTATTGGCATAATGCAATTGGTTCTGCTTAGACATTACTTCAGTTTCTGTTTGTCCGTCCTTTGAATCCTACTTGCATATTAAATAAGTTTTGTTATATTATATTTATTCCTTATTACTATTTTTTTCAACAAGGTGTTAATTAAATAACTGACTACTAGGTACTACTGAAAGAATCGAGAGGAGTATCGATAAAATTTTAGGTTAATCCGATTACTAGAAATAGGTAGACTATCGAGATTAGAAGTCTATTCACAATCGTTGCAAGTCAAATAAATACTTGGTAAAAGTTTGAAAACCTCTGCGATAGCCTATGGCATCTTGACGGACGGAAAGCGCTAAAAAACTGTTTTATATCCACCCAACCAATTTGTAGTTATTTTCTTACAGCTACAAATACCGAAATGCACGTTAACGTCGAGATAACGGTACATTTATTCGTTCTTTTGCACAGAATGAGTAGGTGCGGACGAGAATAGAGCAAATAATTACGGATTTTCCTTTCTTAATTGTCCAAAATGGCGGTTGGATGCCGTTTAATTTGTCTATGGCGTAACGGTGTTCCAATTTCGAATTCTAGCGCGAGTTTATAGAGGGTTTATGCGTCTGTGTGTCAACTGACATAACGTACCTATGGAAAGTTTTGTAGTTGAAATAATCTTGTTTTTACAAGAGAGAGAGAGAAACATTTATTTACACATATTCGATACACTAAAAAATACATTAGATGGAAAGAAAAAAAAAACATCGAATAATATAAAGTGGGCCCCATCAGCATAATGCTACGGCAAGCCGCAACGCTATTTTTCAGTGGGACCCATTTAAAAACTAAAACATAAAAAAATACAACAGACTATGACGACACGAACGCCAGCGGAGAGAAGCTCGCAATAGTAGATTGATAACCAAGGGTGGAAAGTGACCCATTTGACCCGAGATATTTCTGGCGCTCGAACGAAGTGAGAGCGCCAATAGTTCGAGGGGAAATGGGTTATTTCACCCGAGTTAGACACTACTTTTCATTTCGACTGTGAGGAGACTAAAATACTACAGAAAGACGAGAATAATAATAAACCTATCCAACCTCCAACGGTACCTTTTCGACTGGCCACTTGCTATGCCGAAACGTGAAAAAAAAATGTCATTGACGTAACTCAATTATTTTCGATGTAATGGCTAGCCGAAAAATTAAAAAAAAAATACTTTCCACCCTAGAGGAGAAAACGCAATTTTCCACCCGGCTATCTACCCATGAAAATTAAACTTTCCGAACAGGAGAGATGAAAAGAAACTTTCAGTCCAGAAGCATGTAAGGCAATACTCGATCAGTTTAAATAATTTTCGAAACAGTTACACCGTTAAACCTCAACAAGTCAGGCCAGGATTGTAGTGCTTTAACAAGTACACAAGCTTTAACTTCACCTCGTATATTTTTACTTTGCTTCAAATGTTACAAATTGATTTTTTTCCATTTTCAATGGTGTACAGATGTAATGACTAATGGCTTTCCATCATTATATTGTTGGAATATTTATCCCTGTCCTGTTCTGTGCCTAATCGAATTAGCTTTTAACTTTTTGTTTTGACATTTTTTATGGCTTTCACCCTGTTGTTTTAGAAAGATGTATTTTACTAATGTCGACTTTTTACGTTAAATTACAAACTTACATATTAATGGATACGAAAATGCCACTCATTTAATAGTATAATTGATTGACGTTTCATGTCAAACGCAAATGTCAAAGTTGTCAAACGCATCTTCGCGCCAAACTGCCACAAAAACGCGGGAAAACCCGTCTTTATACCTCTAAGGCTACCTATTACTAACTTAACCTGCCCGGTTTTGTTTGGCTTGCAATTTCCAATCCCACTTGACAAGATGTCCTGATAATGAGGAGTACCCTCGACCTTGGCGTAAAGAAATTGCTATCGAGATCCATCTATTTTTAAATCACAAAAGAATCTTGGTCAGAATCGGCACGAAACTAAGAATTTCAAAATGCACAGAAGAAAAAAAAAAATGACCTGTCATTTGTTTTGTTTGTGGACAGTGTGTTTTTCAATATGGACTCGTTGAGATTTGGACCGGTAAGGGTTCGTGGATTTATGTTGAAGTGGAAGGGGGTAGCTTTTGGATATAAATATAAACGTCGCACATTCGTAGCTGTCTTACACGTACGGTAGCGGAAGAGAAAGGTAAAGAACATAAGACTTGTTAACTACAAAGGAAAGAATAATTGTTCAACAAGAGCATAAAACGACCCATTTTACGCAAGACGTTATATAGCTACCCGAGCCGGTACGGCGAGGGTGAATAGACACGTCGAGGGGAAAATGGTAATGCTCGAGTTTTATTTCAATTGCGAGGAAATTAAATAGCAACAGTAGAAACAATTGTCACTTTCTATATGCCTTTTCTTTTTCATGCAAAATTATTTATTGTTTATTTTTTAGTTTTATTGATTTATTTTGATTGATTTGATTGATTTCTAGTTTTAAATAAAATAAAATTATTATTAAAATAATCAGAAACTTTTTTTTGTGGCTGTTGACCTGATTACCTTAATCTTAGACGAAGATTTTACTTTAAGCACTAGAGCATAAAACGTCATTTTATGTTTCCTAGATCCAGCATAAACACGAGCTTTACGACCATGAGAATTGAAAATATTTATTAGTGACGACAAATACCTGATTCGGACTTTTGCCAGGTTTAATAAAGTACAACATTAAAAAAAAAACAATATCGCAGAGACCGAAACCATGGTGGGTAATTGGTATCATTTCCAGATAATTTTGATGTGTTATTTTGTGGAGATTCACACCAGTATTTTGGGTCCTTGTGAGTTTGCATGTAACTAAAAAACTAATTTATAATTTTATAAACAAAAAATAGGAAATGTCTGATCCTTTACGTTCAAAAATGACGATGAGAATAACTCACTGAATATCGTGCATCGTGCTACACCTATTATGTAATTTTCTGGGTAAAAAAAACATTATTATATTTAGTTCGTTAATTTAATTAGAAATATTGGACAAGTATTTTTTTATTTTGTCAGTCAAACAGAAAACGAAAAAATACGACAAAGTTGAAGCACATCTAAGTTCAGAAGTTTGAGCCCGTGAAGTCACTCCGTACCAAAAAAAAAATTCGCAAAACCTTGACTGGCTATTTTATTTGTTCCAATATTTATATCCAATTTTCTGATGATCGACAGACTATTTAGATTTTTTATTAAACTAGCCCATTCCAAATATACCTACATTTTATTGTAAGCATGCCAATCCGAATTAATTAATCTCGATCTTCCAAAGCGGTGTCCTCGAACGCGCCCTACCAACATACAAAACACTCAAGCATTGGCGGCAAATCATTAATAGACGCCCTAACGACTGACAGCGAAAAACGCGCCAAACACGATATCGCGGCCATTTTGTGTCCAATGGCGTCCGAAAATACGAAACGGAATAATATAAAGCCAGGGAACGCGCGGAGGATGCCCTAATGTCCCGGTTTGTTACAAATTTTTATTCGCCATGTTTTTAAAGATGGTAATTTCGGGAGGTGCTAATGTTGTACCGTCGAGAGTTAAACGTAATGGAGAGTTCCGATTAATTTATCAAGTGATGCCCAATGATATACATGTATAATATAAAGACATAAATATGTTATTAGAGCACAGAAAATTAAGAAAAAAAAACCGGCCAAGAGCGTGTCGGACACGCCCAAAATAGGGTTCCGTAGCCATTACGAAAAAATTAAGTAATATTTTTCTAAGGATTTCGTATTTTATACGGAATCTTCCAAGTTTAGGTATATTTTATACCTTACGCTGCTATTTACTCATAAACTACTAATAATTCTCAAGCAAACATAGCCGTTATAGTTTTCCTTGAAAGTTTGATATACTGACTACCATCCTGAATTTTTTCAAATTTTTCCACCCACCGGTTTAGATTTTAGAGGGGGGGGACGCTCGATTTTAATGAAAATTTGCACTTTAAAGTTGAATATTTTGCAAACGCTTTACTTAATCGAAAAATCGTTTTAGCAAACCCCTAATGGTTTTAAAATACCTATCCAACGATACCCCACACTATAGGGTTGGATGAGAAAAAAAAAATCACCCCCACTTAACGTCTATGGGAGGTACCCTAAAAAAAATTGTTTTTGAATTTTTAATTGTACTGTTTTGTTGGCCTAGTTTATTTATATATCCGTGCAAAATAACAGCTTTCTAGCATTGATAGTCCCTGAGCAAAGCCGCGGACGGACAGACAGACAGACAGACAGACGGACAGACAGACAGACAGACAGACAGACAGAGAGACAGACAGACATGGCGAAACTATAAGGGTTCCGTTTTTGCCATTTTGGCTCCGGAACCCTAAAAAGGTTATTCAAAATTGAACTGAGTACCTACATTTCCTTACTTACTAATATTATAAATGCGAAAGTGTGTGTGTTTCACGCCGTAACGGAGCGACGGATCGACGTGATTTTTGCCATAGAGATAGTTTAGATAGCGAGAGTGACATAGGCTACTTTTTATCCCGGAAAAATGCAGTTACCGAGGAAAAAGCTAATATAAAGATATTTTTTCCAGACGCCTTAATGTCCAATACACTTGGGATCGCGATTGTTTTATCACTTTTTTCTGTCAAACGGTTTAATGTGAGGTTAGAAAGAGATGGTAAATGTGATTGCGAACGTCCGCGCGTTAGACGATACGCTCCAGTTTGTTGTCGCTGCCTCAACACCAGCCAGCAGAAGTGGACCTATAATCGTCTACCCACACAGTATGTAAACCTAAGAGTAATTATCAGCCTAAGGTACAAAATATACCTCAACTTGGAATATACCTTAGAAAATACGAAATCCTTAGAAAAATATACCTATTACTTAAATTTTTCTTTATGGCTACGGAACCCTATTTCGGGCGCGTCCGACACGCTCTTGGCCAGTTTTTTTAGCTAGTTTCATTGAAATAAAATCGATTTATTGATTTTGCGATATTGATCTTCAAAATTACAATATTGGGAGTTTTTACGTTTTTAAATTGGCTGGGTTATTAAACATATCAACTTTTTGTAGTGCGATTAGAGTTGACACTATTACCCTATTACATAGTATAAAACAAAGTCGCTTTCTCTGTCCCTATATCCCTATGTATGCTTAAATCTTTAAAACTACGCAACGGATTTTGATACGGTTTTTTTTAATAGATAGAGTGATGGAAGAGGAGGGTTTATAATATATGTATAATAACATCCATCATCATATTTAGTATCAGCATTGCACCCATGCGAACTCAGGGCGGGTCGCTAATTAGAAAAAAAAACTTTTCGCCAAATAATTACTTAGTGATAGAGGAGGGTTTATATGTATGGGTAAGGCCGCGAATTTTGACCAATGTGACATAGAAATAACATAAAAAAAATACGTAACGTTATCATAAAACGTAACGTAAATTTTGATGAAGCCTTCATCATACTGGCAAATATTCTCATTAGATAACGTATCTATAAAAAAAAAATCATGTCATATAATAAAGTGAAGTTATTATTTTTACTAGAACTTTATTTTTGTTTGTTTTTTCTACAAAAGTTGTAGTTGATAGACATAACTTATTAAAAACATATTACCTATACATTTCATTATCCTAAAATTGACACCATTGTTCCACACACAACAAACATATACAAATTATCTATCTATTATAGTTTCTGACCTGATCCTAAACCTGTCCTATATGGGATCTATAGAGTTAAAACACGAGAATGTGGAAGTACCCTCTAGTTGACAAATAGGTATCTTTCCAAGTGTCTCTTTACATGCCTCTATAACACTGACCATAAGGTGCACATTTATAAACATAATGAATTTGGATAAGTGGTTGTGAGCATGCTTGTGAGTTCGACTGTGAATTTAACTAACTTACTGTGTAGTCATTGGAAACCTAATAATAAATTGGTGTAAATTAGAACTTTTCTGTGTGCACTTCCCTTTACCACATTTTTTCGTTACGTTATGTAAAAAATACGTTGCATTTTGTAAAAATGTAACGTAATCGTAACGAAAGTGTAACGTATTTTACACAAAAACACGTTTATCATGATGAAATAACAACATTTTGATCATAATAATACATGCTACTTACATGGAAAAGATTACCCTATCGTATGAAAAAACAACCAGTTAAAAATAAGCACTACTTACCCTTAAAATCGGACAAGCACTTTTGACGTTATTTCGAAAAACTTTCTCCGCGTCACGTTTGATGGCTGTTTGTAAACAAACTGAAGAGATTTATTTATCTCATATGTGTTGCCCTATTAGAGTATTAGTTGCCAGTGTACAAAAACTTATTTCTACCAAAATTGGCGTTAAAACTAGCTTCATAAAGCGTCACCAAAGTATTCGTAACGAAAACGTGGTTTTTTGGCACGTGAAAAGAAATAAATATAAAACAAGAAAATTATTTGATTATCATGATTCCGAAATCGGTAGAGCTATCGCTATATCATTAAATTTCGTTTAGACAAAATCATGATCATGAGAAGTTAAATAGCATAAAAATAATAAGGTATTAAGTACTCGCGGCCGAAAAAAATAGTCAACTTTCGTTACGTTTTGGACACAAATATATTTTTATTATTTTTTTAAAAGGGTTTAAATGAATTATCTCATTTGCGACCTTGAGAATTTATATCGCGTAATATAATTAAAAAAAAATGAAACCTCTAGGGGTTACCAGTTCTTTTTTATCAGCTTTCCAAATTTGAAACGTCCAAATTGGTCAAAATTCGCGGCCTTACCCGTATAATAACATCCATCATATTTAGTATCAGCATTGCACCCGTGCGAACCCGGGCGGGTCGCTAGTTAGAAAAAAAAACTTTTCGCCAAATAATTACTTCGCAGAATTTTTCTTTCGCCGAATTCTTCGAGTCACGGCCATAAAGCCAATGTTTACGCGTTATTGCGGCCACGGCGTCGGCAGTAGGTCGACACTGTCCAGTCGGCGTTTCGCAACCAAATCCAGTTGCGGTAATTATAAACCGGTTCAATACAAAAACAGATTAGTTTTGGCCGAACACCGATTTTTTTTTCGTTGATCGAATCCTGCCGAGTTTGAATTCGAGGTTTTAAACCTACAAAGGTTAATAAGTTGTACCTAAATAGTCTAAAACTAAAGTGAGCAATAAGTGCAATTTACCCGTAGTTATCCCTAATTTTATTTGGAAAAGTTGTTTCTATTTATGTTGACTTTTGTTTGTTTTATTTTTGTTGTTTTTTTTTCAGTTTATTTTAATTAGTGTCTGGATACCTGTAGTGGTCCCAAAGTGGCTCAAATATTATGGTATTGTTAATTTATGTGCTAGAAATGTGCTATGTTCATAACGTGCTGTAATAAGACATGTCATGTTTATAGATATACTAGCTTTTGCCCGCGGCTCCGCCCGCGCGGTATTCGGTTATCGCGCGCTGTTCCCTCGGGAACTGTGCATTTTTCCGGGATAAAAAGTAGCCTATGTTACTCTCGGGCCCATAAACTATCTCTATGCCAAAAATCACGTCGATCCGTCGCTCCGTTACGGCGTGAAAGAGGGACAAATATACAAACACACAAACACACTTTCGCATTTATAACATTAGTATGGAAGTATGGATATATTATCCGACACAATGTAAATAGTTATGGAAAAAAATATACTGAAATACTGAAAGTGACGTTTTGTCTTGAACTCTTGTCCATTCTGGGATTTCAATTAACGTTATTTTTGGGGTTGCGCCTTAAGGATGAAAGAGTTGGTTTACTTTTCTAGTTTTTTTAGTTTTTTATGAGGTGCTTTAGAGATGGTTTGCAGGTGGTAGGACCTTGTGCAAGGTCCGCCCGGATTGCAACCACCATCTTGCTCGCTAATCATGTCATGAAGCAGTATTGCTGGCACTTTTGTGTTTCGGCGTGGAGAGTAAGACAGCCGGTGTAATTACTGGCACTTGACGTATCCCATCTTAGGCCTCTAGGTTGGCAACGCATCTGCGATACCCCTGGTGTTGCAATTTATATGGGCGGTGGTGATCTTTTACCATCAGGAGACACACTTGCTCGTGGACAAATTCTATTAAAGTTATAGGTATGACTAAGAATTCTATTAAGTTTTTAGGGGTATATAGAACCCTACAAGTAGAGCAGTTACGGAATTCAAAATGCCAATCAACTATTTTACCGACACTTTGGGCGTCTCCTGCGTTACCAAAATTGTCTCTGGTGTTACCAAAAAATCGTACTTCCAACAAGATATTTCACGGTTTAATAGCTTAAACTTACGTAGGATGGCATGTATTCGTGTACACCATCTATTAAATTACACAAAAAACATGTTTACTTACAAAAATCTGCAATCGTTTCAAAAATGTCGCGGACAGATTAGTGTTGGTAAAAAGTTGATTGGTCTAGAAACGAAGTTCTACAACACTACTTAACACGGCTGAAAAATGCTAAACGCAACGTTATTACTTTTAACTATTTGTCGTAACACATTAACTACATGGAATTTAAGTTATTTAGCTGCACAGGCGTTCATCGGAATTTAACTTTTTTTGTGAACTTTATTCGAAGTTTCAACACGTACTGGCTGGTATTTGAAAAAAGAAAAAAAAAAGGAAATCATTTATGGCCCATAAACAATAAATATTCGTGAGAAGGTAAAGGTAAACCAAAAATATAATTTACACTTTAAAGTTTATTCGAAGAAGCAATGTAAAGCAAAATGTTTGATATTTGTAGCATGACAGGCGACGTCAGTTGGTTGGGTTCTAGAATGGCTCAGGGGAGACCGAGGAGAGTTGTTTCAGAGGAGAGTAGTGACAACGTCGATTTTTTAGAAGTTATTAACTGCTAGCGAGCGAAACATAGCGCACATTATTTAGTTCAAGTCTCGAGCTAGCAAACACGTAAATACGTTCCCAAAAATCTTTAATAACACACTCTCCTCTGTCACAACTCCTCGGTCTCCCCTACATTGAATTTACGATTAGGTTTGTTAAAAAAAAAGAGTTTTGATTTTAATTAAGCGGGACAATAATGATCCAATTACCAGTGTAGTTAAACGACATTTTTGTAGAGATGTGCCGACTAGTCGGTAAAGCCGACTATCCGGCCACTATCGCAGTCGGCGACTAGTCGGCGAATAGTCGGCAAAAAGCGCCGACTATCCGGCTTCTTATTTTGTATGTATTTTTCAATAAAATATACATGTATATGCAGAGCCTTGATTATTTATTAACATTTGAATTTTATAATCATTCTTATTCATTTTTCAATGTAAAGCAAAGCAACTTTCACGTGACCATTGTACATCAAATTTGTTTTCATTGTACATTCAATATTTTTTGGCATTTGATTTTATGAAAATCATTGTTTAGTTGTTTTTTGTTTTAAATTTCTTTTTGAAATTAAAAAAATCATTAAAGTCACTTTAATGAATAATAAGAGTAGGTAAAATATTTTTAAACAAAAACACCGCTTTGATAGGTAACTTACGCGAATCAGCTGGTTAAAGAAGCGTCACAGAAAACCCGGAAACTGTGATCGGCTTGGCCGACTAGTCGGTCGATTAGTCGGCTATTTTACAACCGACTAGTCGGCTAGTCGGCTAGTCGGCCAAAGTCACGATCGGCACATCTCTACATTTTTGTGAATCCCGATAAATGAAATGTGATCTTATTTTAATTATTAAGACAGATGCCTTGTGCTGAAAATTTCAAAGCTGTAGGGAGGCTGCAGTGACTTAGTGGTTTGACTTATAGCCTCTCAAGCAGAGGACCGTGGGTTCAATGGGCTCACATTGTTGTTTTTCAAAATTGATGCGTGAAATTGCAAACAAATTTACCAATGAGCTTTAAGAGTATGAGGTGACAGAATCAGTGCGTGATGCCTGCACAAATTTGGGATGCGATTCATAGGTGTGTCATGCTGAGCTGAGTCCTTTTGGCATCATACTACACAGTATATATATAAGCTAAAGCAGTATGGAAGCTACGAAACTACGATCGAAACGCACACACTCACAGAGACGCGCGCTCTACACGGCCTCTAAGGGGGTCTCGCGGTACTGCAGTATTTGGTCGTAGCTTCCATATTGCTTAAGCTTATAATAATATATATACAGTGCTACAGCGTAAACGTCTGTAATTATTCTCTCTTCTTCTATTTATGTTTTTACTACCTATGTTTTTGTGTTTTTGTTGTGACGAAATGTTTTTTAAATATGTCAATAAATGTTGTGAGTTTGAGTTTTGAGTGTGTAAAGTTCCCAATCCGCACTAGGCCCGCAAGCAAACTAGAGGCTCTCATACTGTCCCTCTCCCTCTCGTATTAAATAATATTAGCGTCAGAGTGACGGCAAGACACGAAGTTCGATTTTTTTTTATTCGATTGGATGGAAAACGAGCAAGGGCCTGATGATGAAGATGACGCATTATCGATCGAATATAGCATCCTATTTATTCTAATTCCTATCCTACTTAGGTATATTATAAATGCGTGTATGTGTGTATGTATACACATACGTTTGTTACTCCTTCACGCTAAAACGGCTTGACGGATTAAAAAGAAATTAGGTTTATAGATAGCTAGAGATCTGGAAAAACACATAGGCTACTTTTTATCCCGATATTCCCACGGGATAGGGATAAAATCACGAAACAAAAGCAGGGCTTAGTGCCATGAAATTTAACATGATTTTTTTTATGTAACGCCAATAAAAACCATGATTTAAATTTCGGGAATTCCCACGGGAAATTATAAAAAATCCCAAATATTCAATTTAGCTGCTGGATCTGATGATTTACGTGTGCGAAGCCACGGGTAAACACTAGTTGTAAATAAAGACAAAATTTTATTTTTGGGAATTCCTACAGGAATTTATTTTATATTGGGAATTTATTCGACTGCCTGATCTAATAGTACACGGGAAGAGCCAGGGGTAAAAAGTAGTGGTCAACTACGTGTATAGGTAGAGTCATTCACGATGACGCGTGCCGTGGTTTTTATTACAAAGTCATTAATGTCTAATGTTATCGAAAATACAAACTGAAAATATAAATGCACAGAAAAACCAGAAAAACAAGACCAGCGCTGGGAATCGAACTCAGGTCCTCGGCATTCCGTGCCGCGTACCGCTGGACCGTGGGACGACCGTAAAACAAAAATTTGGAATTGAAATAAAAAATACAAAAACATTCCAAATACCAATCTTAATGTCTAATTTTGACAAAATCTCGTGTCTATGTGGATGGAACCAGGTATAAAATATGGTGTTTTTTTTCGTCTATCACAGTGTAGTGTCATTTTTGGATTTCTTTTGACATCCGAGGTCTGTCAAGGGATTAATTTCCGAAATATCTTTTATATAGTAACCCCCTTATTCATAAACGACAATCAAACCTATTTTAGTTAAAATGCCGCTAAAATTCGTTTGTCCTTATCTGTCACTTCGACATTTGTATTTGTTAGAAAGGGACAAAGCATTTATTAGTTAACATAGGCTTGTTAAGTTTTATGAATAAGGGGGTAAGTATACAGTGTGTTACCGGTAGCCAGGCTTTTTTTAAGGGAGGTTAAAATAACATATTTCTGTAACTTAACCATGACATTAATTTAATTAGTTAAATAAAATTCAGACTTTGTTAACTTACTATCAAAATTATAATTGCCAGCAATGTACAGCAAAGTAAGTTGACAAGCAGCTGTAAATGACAGCTGACAGATAGGTACTTTGATTATTACTTTGTCAACTTTTCAGGTGGTAGGACGTTGTGCAAGGTCCGCCTGGATTACTACCACCATCTTGCTCGCTAATCCTGCCGTGAAGCAGCAGTGCTTGCACTGTTGTGTTTCGGTGTGGAGAGTAAGATAGCCGGTGAAATTACTGGCACTTGAGGTATATTATCCCATCTTAGGCCTCTATGGTGGCAACGCATCTGGTGATGCAGATGTTAATGGGCGGTGGTGATCTCTTACCATCAGAAGACTCACTTGCTCGTATGCCATCCAGTTGAATAAAAAAAAATATATATATATATTTTGCTATACATTAATGACAATTATAATTTTGATAGAAAGTTAAAAGCGTCCGAATTTTAGTTTTTTTTTTTTGTTTTTTTTTTTAATGTAATTTTGTGGATTATTAGCTAGCTTTAGAAAATAATTATGTTCATGTCATTGTTAACTTATAAAAATATGTTATTTGAACCTCCCTTATAAAAAGTCTGGCTGCTGGTAACACACTGTATAATATTACGTCAAATTTAAATCGGTGCCTGCACTCGCAATTACATTCAATTATACGTATATAAAAATGAATCATTATTTACGTTGGTCACCAGCACGGCTACGAAACTCAAAACTCGAGGTTCGTATCGTACCGTCCCTCTTGCTCTCGTATTAAATAGCATAAGTGTCAGAGGGACCGCACGACACAAACTTCGAGTTTTGAGTTTACCGAATTTTTACAAAAAAGTTACGCAAAACACTGGAAAATTTAAAAAAATTAGCGACTATTAACTTTTCTAATGTAGTTCTTAGCGCGTTAAATTATGATGTCTTTATCATACTCCTGAAGAAGGTATCGTTAGTAGAGTAATATAAATATTTTTGTAGTTTAAAGTGAAAATAAACTAACGTTTGAGACTGGCATTTACTCAACTGACGCATTTTAAGCGTAAGCTTGAGTAACAATTTCCTAAGAAAACTTTTAGTCATGTATAATCTGTTATTTTAACTCTAACATACTCTTTCTAAGTACAGTTTTTATTACGCTGATTATGGACGAGAATTCTTAAGAAAGAACAGTTTCAATCTGGCGAATATTAAGAAATATCATTTCAGTAGCGTTTAGCATTTCATTTAGATGGAAACTTGAAACAAAATGTAAAAGGAATTACTTAGTGACTATTAGAGAAATGCAAGGTATTCTCCGAGGAGAAGAATATTGGTAATATTCAAGTAATACAGATTAGTTCTTCAATTCTGACGCAAGCTTTTTTCTTCGAATGTTTCTTTATAGGTTATATCTAAATTGCATTTACATACGTACCAAATTTGCAGTTAATTCATCCACTAAACGTTGATACACTTGCAAGTTTTGTTATAGAACATAATTGAATAACAGAAATGTTTTAGTTTAATGA
Source organism: Choristoneura rosaceana (assembly GCA_037349165.1). Taxonomy (NCBI): domain Eukaryota; kingdom Metazoa; phylum Arthropoda; class Insecta; order Lepidoptera; family Tortricidae; genus Choristoneura; species Choristoneura rosaceana. The sequence goes on along the minus strand of JAZBNJ010000006.1, from coordinate 2,241,664 downwards.
ACGTAAATAAAAGACTGTTTTTAAACAATAAAATTAAATGAGTAAACCGTTCTGCTTCTAATTCGTCTTATGTTAAAATTTCAAAAGGATTGTGCAAGTTTTTGAAACCAAATTGAAAGTCTTATAATGGAAAATTGCATACAATAAAATATTAAGAAACCATACCAGGTAAGTGATGTAGATTTAAACAGTTTGACAACGTATTCACTCATTTTTAACCCATTCGCTGTTCCAAATCAATGTCGAAACTATCTTTTCGTCAACGTATATCTAAGTACGTTTATCTCATCGTAAAGATCTTACAACAAATCCAAATTTGTCAAAGCACCCCCATTTTTCCAAGCAACCCCTTCTAGCCTATAACACCGAGCTTATAAAACTTCGCGAGCGCACAAAACGGCGAACTTTGAAAAAACTACGTGCCCACGTGGGAAACTCTGGGAAAACGTAACGCTACATCTGTCAAGCCCCAGTTCCACTCGCGTATAATGCAGCACTATTTAATCCGAGATTTGTCATTAACCTTCATTTATTCTGAGAAAATGTTTTATTTTCGTGCACTGTCACCGGCCGAGCGCCGGACGCGTTCGCGCGGCCACAACGTCCGACGAATACTGCTTCACTTGAACACTTACTGACGATATGCAGCTATTTTTAAAAATATTAGTTAGGTTGCACCTCGACTCGACAACGTTATATTCGATATTAGGTTGGTTCCGAACGTCTGCCCGCTGTTTATATTTGGTCAGAAACTGATTAAAGTTTCTGGCGAGATGACGAAATTGATGCTCGAGCTTGTACCCTTCGTAGCAGCGATCTTAGTGATATTTATTGCTATATAGCTTTTTAGGTTTATAATAAGTTAGTTTTAGTTCTATAATATCGTCACTAGGTACTATGAAAATATCTCATATCTAATATCAATATTTCAACAAAATTGATCCTTGACATAATGGTCATAAAGTTCACTCGAAAAAATTATCTATTTTGAGTTACGAGTTTTTTTGAAAGTAGTGACGATATATATATATTTGTAATGACATTTGTTTTTTTTTACGTACTAGTTGCTCCCGCATTTCCGTCCGCGTATAATTCTTTTATAGCTATCCCACGGAAACTATACAATTTCAGCGATACAAATTATCTATTCTATGACTTTCCCCGCGACTCAAATTATCATTCTATACATAAACTGAATTTCGTCTAAGAAAGAAAATATAAACGCGCCATAAAAACAAATCAATACAAGACATACATGACCCTAAATAGGTCACTCAGCATAATGCCACGGGAAGCTGGCGCTGATTTTCAGTGAGGACCTTGTCTAAGAACTAACTTAAAATAAAAATTAAAAAGAAAACTTATTATTAAATTGTATGGCAACACCGACTTAAACAGTTCAATCGTATGCAGTTTATTTAGATGTGAAAATGTAACAAGCAAACAAACTTACAAACTTTCACATTCATTATTAGCGGGATGTCAAAGAATAGGGATGATGACGCCATTAAAAAATAATTCGAAGGCACAATTGCAGTAAAAAAACGCTTTATTTTAGCCCTGAAAACCAGATTAATTTTTGATTTACTGTAAAATTAGATTTTTTGTTGCTTTAAAACAAAAAAATAGTTGATTGAGTTGCCGGATAATGACGTCATATGACTCTATTGCCATTGAAACTCTATGGGAGAATTGTGTTTTAACAGCTCATAAAAAGTATCGGGTAACGTGAAAAAATAGATGCAATGAAATTTTCGACTCGCATAAATACGCAAAGAAATAATTTGTTCTATTTTACAATTTCAATTAATTTCATAAAAATACAGGATGTTTCCGACCACGGCGCTATTTTTTTATTTGACTGGAAGGCAAACGAGCAGGTCTCCTGGTGGTAAGAGATCACCACCGCCCATAAACATCAGCAACACCAGGGTTATTGCAGATGCGTTGCCAACCTAGAGGTCTAAGATGGAATACCTTAAGTGCCAGTAATTTCACCGGCTGCCTTACTCTCCACGCGGAAACACAACAAATTCAAGCTAGCTAGCTAGGTTAGCTTTAAATTCGAGGTTCCATTCTACTCAAAAAACTAAGCTACTTTTGTTTTATAACATTTTAAAAAACTCAAATTTCGATCGTTTGTAGATATTCAAAGTTTAATCGATCAGTGTATCGGACATGGCGGTGCTACCGCTGTTTCTTAGTACGGGAGCCTAAAATAATTTTTGACATTTATTTGACATCTCTAAGATAAACATTTACCAATGTGCCGTTAATTTAGTATTAAGTAAATAAATATCATGGGACACTTGACACCAATAGGGATGTATACGCCATTAAAAAATAATTCAAAGGCACGACCCTAGTAAAAAAAAGACCTTACTACTCTTACTCCTTCTACTGAACTCTTTTCAAATCTAGCACAGTGAGAGTTTCTGTGAAAAGCTTTCTGTATTTAATGAAGTCAATTCGAATAGCTCACATCTTAAATCGAATTTAGCTCAACACCTTCCGGACTCATTCGTGGCCCTTCCTCTAGGAGCAACGCGACACGGCACCTGGCTCTGTACTACAAAGTTCAAAATTCGAAACATCTTGCCGTCCCGCTGACGCTCATAATTTAATACGAGAGCGAAAGGGACGGAACGACACGAACTTCGTAGTAGCCCTGTATATGACAACCCCAAATTACTACTGTATTTACGAACACCACTCCGACACGTACCAATACGTCAAAAACATAGTAAAGGTGAAATCTAACATGTTAATTCTGCTTGGAGTATATCCAAACAAAATATATCAGTTTTTACGATATAGTTGACGGCTCGATCCGTTGGATTTATATTATTTTCTATGAGAACATGTTATAATGTTATGATGATCTTGGGTGATAAATTTTTATGATTCTCCGCTTAATGTTGAGGGCTGGCTTCGGACTGAAGGAACACCTTGTTCTCCGTACATTACATAACTAGAACTCGAAAAGGCCAAAGAAGCGTAAGTCAAAAATCATCTATTTGACTATGGGAGATGTATGAAAATTTTAGAAACGCTTGAAACTTTTTTTTATCGGTTGGAATCACCTTTCTAATTAACAGAAAGAAATATCAAATATTTAAGTAGCATCAATTAAATTAAAAAAATGAAAAAATTTTCCTTACCGCCATATTACGACAGTCCGGCCGGTTACGGGTTGTTCCATAGTCCAGAATAAAAAACATTAAAAAAGAATTTGTGTCTTTGACTCGATCATTTTGACAGGTGACTCTTTGCATGCAAGTTTTTACTACATTGCGGTATTTGTTTGACCAATTGAATTCATTGTCTCTCAATAGTCCGCAATGTAACGCCAAGTTCTGGCTACGTCTAAATACGGCTCAACAATCATTTGCGTTAGACGATGCAAAAACATTCATGCGAGTCGCGTTAGATACATTGCAGACTACTGACTGAGGTAAGGTGCTTTAGGATAATTCCGGCAGGATTTTTGATGAGTTGACATGACGTTTGTAATTTCGTTAATTATTCCGAGTTGTTACATTATATTTAAAGTCTTAGTACATTTCTGTTGTTTCCATTAGCCGACCTTATATACTATATAAAAAAGTTTCTAAAATAAGATCGATTTATGGAAATATTGGTATTCAAAAACTAGTTACTTATTTTTTTTGCACAGGGGATATTTCGGCATATACGGGGTTATTCCGCTGCTATTTAAAAGTGGACTTTAGTATAACTTGACTCAAGGTTCATATTTCTTTTTTGGCTGAAATTACCCCACTCATTTTTTTTTTTTTTACGTTAGTAATATCCATAATTACAGATTTTTTCAATCTCAGTATTACGAAATAGCCCCACAAACGCAATGCGGTTCTCAAAATTTGCCGCAAAGGAATATTAAATTTACATACACATTACATTAGATTAGTTACACCATTTATAACTCGAGAAGAGCTGGACAGATTTTCATGATCTTTGATTTGTGGATTGTAGAGTTTGTCTTCGCTCCGAATAGCAGAATAGGGGGAGAAGGGCGAAGCCGCGGGAACATGCTAGTAAGTATATAAAACAATTAGAAATGCCATGTCACTTCTATATTTTGAACTAGCTTTTACCCGCGGCTTCGCTCGCGTGAACCATAAACATTTCAATGAAGCAAGCAAGCAAAAATAAATCAAGAAGTCATCATCATCAGCAGCCTATAGCACTCCACTGCACTGGTCATAGGCCTGTCCTCGGCTAGATGCATCCAGCTTCTACCAGTAGCCTTTCGTAGACCGTCACTCCACGTTTACTATGTTTGCCGAGATGCCGATCTCTACTCAAGAACTCGTTTACTCCAGTGGTTGTCGGTTCTTCGACAGATATGACCAGCCCACTGCATCTTCAACTTGCTAAATCTCTGAGCTATGTCGATGACTTTAGTTCTGTGTCGGATAACCTCGTTGCGGATTCTATCCTTCAGAGAAACTCCGAGCATAGCTCGTTCCATAGCTCGCTGAGTGACCTTGAACTGGTGGATTAGCCGTACTGTGAGTGTCCACATTTCATCTCCGTATGTAATGACGGGTAGGGCGCACTGGTTGAAAGCTTTCGTTTTCAGATTGCGGTGTGGATGACGGGAAGAGACTTGACGTAATTTTCCGAATGCTGCCCATCCCAGCTGAATCCTCGGTTTGGCTTCCATCTCAAAGTGGTTTCTATCTAGCTGCAAAATCTGTCAGAGGTATGTGTACTCCGAAGCACCTTCAAGAAGGTTTCCACTGACGCTGACGCTGACGGACCTCGCATCATTCACACATTCATACTGAGACCTATCCGACGTGACGTGAGGCTGATGCTAGGCCGCCCAACATTTGTTTCAGATCCTCTAATGATTTCGCCATTAAGAATGTCATCTGCGAATCGTAAGTGTAAGATGTACTCGCCGTTTATGTTTATGCGCATACCTTTTCAGTCCAGCGTCTTAAAGAAATCTTCCAACGCGCTTGCGGTTGACCAAAATTGTTTTCGGTGATATGACATCGCCTTGTCTCGCTTCTCACTTTAGTGACGGGTTAGGGTGGCTCTCGAATCGTGGCGGTCACGCTGGGGGCAATATTGTCGGCCATAGAAATCCCCGACTCCGCAAAAATCTCCAGCTTCGACATAATGGTTCGACCATCGTGAGTTTTAAGCTTCGTCAGGTGGCTCCTTCTAAGCTACTGAGTAAATACTTTGGACCCTCTGTTCCGCTCTGTTGCCAAGAGGCGGCGTGAGCTAATGTAATTCGGCTTTGCCACATCCGTGTGGGGCCTCTTCTTAGAACGAGTTCATTACAAAAATCCCCTCTTGCTCTTAAGCAGTGGACTGCTTGTCCCTGTGATTTTTACTTCCAAGGCCATGCGGGCCCACCCTGGATTCGTTGCCGATCTGGACTCCCAATTTGCTCTTAAAGTCCCCCATAACAACATTGAAGTGAGCCTTAGTGGTGTTGTGCAAGGGTTTGGATGTGTCCTCGTACATATCCTCCAATCCTCCACTTCGTCATCCAAGTGTCGTGTCGAGGTCAGTGCGTAAAACTAAATAATCTTCTTCTTCTCTTTTAAAATATGGCTTTCTGTCCTAATTAATAGGACAATTTCGCCAGTGTCAAAGTACTCTCTTTGAAAGGGACGTTGTACGGTAATTATAGTTTTTGCAACTTGATAGTAAAATTCCAGAAACCACGTGGAATCAACTTGCGCATTAAAAAATGTCAGACACGAGAGCAATATAGAATTTTGTGATCATTGTTAACTGTTAAGGTTAATCGCCGCATAAAACACTATCAAAATTATACTTCAACTAGCCACAGAAACAGAAATAGCAAAATGGCAATAAAATTAGACATTGTCTACATCCGCCATGTTCGAATGCTACAAATCGAATCCCTAAATAATGTTCATGCTACATCGTTTTGTTAGCCGAAGAATCGGGTACGCTACCCTGTTCGACACACTGGAGATCTCTTCAACGTTGTTAGAGAGGGCCCTATTAACAAGGAACCCTACGCCACCCTGTGATGTTTGATCATCCTCGCGAAAGTACAGAAGGTGGCCCGAGTCTAGGGTGATGGTGTTCTCTCCCTCTCTATATACTTCACTTAACTCCAGAATATGCCACCTTATGTTCTACAGCTCCGCTTCCAACTGCGCCAGAAGAGTCCTAAGAGTCCGTCCGTTCTACGTAGCCAGGGTCAGTTTACTTAGGTAGCCTTGGATCGCTGAGGGATTCTTAGCACCCACCGCTGTTATCATGAACGCTACTCATTATCATCATCAGCCTATGTTCGTCCACTGCTGGACATAGGCCTCTCCCATGGCACGCCACTGAGCACGATCCACGGCCACTCTCATCCAGCTCGTGCCAGCCACCCTGCGAAGATCATCGCACCATCGAGTCCGAGGACGTCCTACGCTACGTTTGCCGATCCGTGGTGCTATTCCGTGCCGATGAACGCTACTATGGCAAGGAATAGCGGGGCGACCGGGAACTGGGGGCCATCTCTTTGCCGTGCGCTTCATTCTGGTAGGGGTTTGACCATAAACCCCACACTGGGCATGCGGGTTGGGGATCGCATCGCAGGGCACAGTTTATTGCACCACCAATGCTGCTGCCCATCCGGGGCCCGGGAACTTAGCTGTGCCGATGTTGGCTGCGCTATGACCCAAACAGCCAGCTGCCAGAGCCTCGTCTGTTAGACGGCAGGGTGCACCACGGTCAGGTGAGGTTGGCTTGTGGTCCATAGATGGAGGTTGGCCCCTTTACCCCACAAATAAAAATAATCTAAAAAAGAAAAATCTTGAAAGTTGAAAGTTTGAAAACCTCAGACGATTTCCATACTAAAGTAAGTTGGGGTTATTTTAGGAATCATTTTACTGGAATAACCCCTAAAGGGGTAATTCGGTTTTTTTTTTAAAACTAAAGCTAGGCTTTTAAGGCTGACACAGTCATATGCAAAAAACGATTGTTTGTCATAATATTAATAGTTCAATCTGGTAACTTACCAGGTTTTCGAGGTAGCGGTGTTGGGGTTATTTCGTATTAAATTTTTGGCATGAAAATCCGCTCGACCCGAAAAAAAAATATTGCTCGTCAAACCGATGTCAGTGCCTCGCATCATCTAGAGAGGCGCGAGGAGCGGTAAATAGGGCATCCATTTAAGTGTTGCCAGTGATTAAACATCAACACGTTTAGGAGAAATTTTAAATAAATGGAATAACCCCTTTTACGGAATTACCCTAAAGCACCTTATAACCAGGTACAAAGAATAGGGCATATTAGACAAAGTTCTGCACAGGGGGCGACACAAGCGCAAACCTATGACAACGTCAGTTCTCTTTATATTTTGTCGCCATGACAGATCATGACCAAAATGTATTAGTACCTTTAAAAATCATGATATATTTATTAGTAACAAAATAGCATGATATTTTATGTAAATCAATCGTAATGATAGAGCAAATATATCCAAAAATGTTATTGAAATAATACGATATTATGGCATATAAGATACTCAAAAAACTGTTCACGGTTTTGTGCTAGTACTGCACTCTGACGGGAGAAAATTGCAGTAATATTCCCTGTTCACTTGATCAAACAAATGTGCCGCAGTGTAAAAGGGGTCTTGTACGTAAGTGACAGTTCAAACGTCTAGTAGAGCTAGCTATTTGATTTGCATTTGAACAGTCAAATTAGAAAAACTTTTAGTTTAAAAGTCGTTGATCAAAGTTGTGCTAGACGTGAAATCTATTTTTGGAGTTCCTTGGGAAAATACGAGTACTTTAAAACTACCACTAATTTCCTACTATAAATGTTAAAGTGTTGGAGTCTGGGTGTGATATGATATTCTATGCTATAATTTTCGAATGGAATTTTCTACATAAATATCGTCGTCATCTCGTCATCGTTGGACATAGGCTTGGCCTGTCGATTCCACGCGTGCCCAATGTTTGAGAATACCACATACAGTATTGAATTGCTTTTCAGGAGCGTCCAGCTTTCCTCGCGATGTGTAATTCGGGCAATGGGAATAGGGGATATTACTGCAACTTTCTGGCGTCAGAGTGCAGCACTAGCACAAAACAGTAAGCAGTTTTTTGAGTATCTTAAATGCCTTATTATCATTATTTAATTACATTTTTGGAAATATAGCTCTATCGCTACTATCTATGTAAATATCATTTTATTTTGTTACTAATAAAATATATCATGATTTTTAAAGGTACTAATATTACTCTTTGGTCATGATCTGTCATGGCGACAAAATATAAACAGAGCTGACGTTATAGATTTGCGTTAATATACCCTATTAAAATGTGAGATTACTGCCTTTGCTTATCTTTTCGCCTTCTTTTAAAACTTTCAATACGTGCGAGGCTGAGATGAGTCGCTAGTAATATTTAGTTCACTGGTAGGATAATATTCGAACCCATCACGCTTCGCACGTTCGTTCTTGGCCATTCCGGCTCATGTTTCGCTGTCTACCGCCGACAAGTTATGACATGTTGTGGATTACAGTTAAAAGCTTTCATTTATAGTATTTTACATTAAATCGTATTATACAAAAGTTTGTGTAAACCTCAATGATGAACTAGAAACAATTGACAATATTTCATTTTCTCAACACCTGTAAATTACTACCGGAATCGAAAGAGTTTTGCCTCCTGAACATGAGAAAATATTTATTATAATTTATTTCTCCATATTTACAAAAATACAAAAAATTTAAAAAATGTATCTGAATTTGCCAATGCTACGACAGAATAGATGTGTTTCCTTTGCCTTTTTACATCAGAAAAAGGAGCTGTCATAATTTTGACAACGTCTACTTCAGATTTACACACGATTTACGCGATCTTTTTTTTAATAGAGACTAGACAAAAGTAATGGATCTATTATATCGTAGTTTTGGAGTTAAGCCCGTTTAGAATAAACACATCTTAAAAAAATTATAATAAATTGATTAATAATCGTAGCGAAATTTTAAAAATACCTGCGTCTTTCTATTTCCAAGCAGAATACACAGAACGAATCAAATTATAGTCTTAGAAATATGAAATCTTGTCAATTCTTTGCTCACTCACCCAAGATCTTACGGTAGCTACATCTAGGTTAGTCTTATAACAATCCTGAAGTAAAGTAATTTTCTCAGTAATAAAAGCTCGTTTTTAAACAGTAAGAAAAAAAATCCTGAAGTAGTTACTGTTAAAAAAATGAGAGAACCTAATACCTATTATAAATTTCAACAGGCGGGACCCAAAATCGTGAAGAAATCTAAAATTCTCTATTTTTACGGTCTAAAAGAATAGTCTTATGAATGTACAGTCACCAGTACCAATATCAAACAAAACAAAGTTTACATAAATATCTGATATGAGTCTATTTCTAGGGCCAGTGGGTAGATGTTAGATCAGTGTTTTTCAAACTTTTTAGGATATTCAGATATTTTTGCACACTCCGATGTGGCAGATATTAGTGCTGGTGACTGTACAAGATATAATACTACGAGACAAAAAGTGACAGTTTTTTTTTATTCATGTCACGGTAATTTAAAAAGTGAGCGACGGACGCCGCATTCTTGACAGTTATGACAGGTGACGGATAGACTAGATATCAAATTGACGTTTTAAAAATTAGAACTACTAATTTTGACAAGAAAACTCGCTACACTCTATAACATGCTTTTATTAGGTCGATCTATGTGTAAGTAGAAAAACCTTTTTTTTTATTCAACTGGATGGCAAACGAGTAAGTGGGTCTTCTGATCGTAAGAGATCACCACCGCCCATAGACACCTGCAACACCAGAGGCGCAGATGCGTTGCCAACCTAAGATGGGATACCTCAAGGGCCAGTAATTTCACCGGCTGTCTTACTCTCTACGTCGAAACACAAAAGTGCAAGTACTGCTGCTTCACGGCAGGATTAGCGAGCAAGGTGGTGGTGGTTTTAATGTAAAATTGCACATTAAAGATTAATATTACGCAAACAGTCACTAAATAGAAAAATCGTTTTAGCAATCCCCTCCCCCTCCCCCTCCCCCCTAACAGTCACCGAGTTTCTTAAGAAAAGTCTCTTCGTTCCATTCTCCATACAAACGTAGTCCCAGTCTCATTTGAAAACTAGGCAACAGAAGTATTAGATAATTTTTTTCAAGTATGGACTAGACGTAATTATCTATGCCTGTGGTTTTCAGATTTTCATAATAAATGTGTAATATCAGAGTTACCTACAGCAGCTCAAAAGTCGACAAAAAAAAGATGTCAACTTTGCACGAGAATTACAAAATAAGTATTAAAGCATTTTTAGCAGTATTTAATTTGTATGAAAAAAGGAAAATTCAAAGACTCCATTATTTTTGAAAGTCGCTGAAATTAGTTGTTCAGTTTGACGAGGACGATCTATGTTTTAATTGTTTGCTCGTATTACAGGTCACACCCTGTATAGACTAGCACGACTTCATAGAATAAAATAAACTACGAATGAACTAAAAGAACGTACAACATTGAATATCCCAGTATATATTCCCAGTGCGCGGTGTTGGACATTCGTTCAACACAACAGACAACAATAGACTTATGTCAGATGACATATGAAATGCTAGCACTCGTACCAACACGTACGAGAAGAAAAACATCTCAGTGATTACTTTTCACCGACTCTAAGAAGAAAAATCTCAAACTCAGCGTACATTGATAGCACTATTTAATATGTATGAAAAAAGGAAATTTTAAAGACTACATTATTTTTAAAAATCGCTGAACTAATGTTGTTTAGTTTGACGAGGACGAACTATGTTTTAATCAAAATTTTGCTCGTATTACAGGCCACACCCGGTATACTCTTGACATTCCGTTTTGACACGTTCCTGTTACGGTCATGGCTTAAGAGAAGTTTCCCTGCCGGCCGCGGGGCCGCGTTAGGTATTCGTTTGGGATTTTGCTGTCTTTATCGCTCATGACATAAACGCTCGCAGCTGTCCCCCCCATGCACATCCCCTCTCGCTTCTCCACTTCCCGCTAATGTATACCAAGATAGCTGTAGGCTTTTCAAGATTTGGGCGGTTGAATTTTGGGTTTCGTTGTCCCCATATTATACGAAAAATATAGCACAGAAATCAATGATATTTTACAATCAAGATCTTCAATATATTTTCAATGCCTGTGGTTTATCGATTTTTGTAAAAATGCTTTAATAGTCTGTAATTTTTCTGCAAAGTTGACGTCTTTTTTTTGTCGACTTTTCAGGTCCTGTAATTCTGATACGTTTATATGAAAATCTGAAAAATCACAGGCATAGATAATTACGTCTAGTCCATCCTTACAAATTTTCATCTACTTCTATTGCCTAGTTTTCAAATGAGACCGGGACTATGTTTGTATGGAGAATGGAACGAAGAGACTTCTCTTAATACAGTGCAGCGGGTAGAGACCTATTTCTAAGGGTTCCTTTTTTTCCATTTGAGTTACGGAACGCTAAAAACAAATGAAATCACGAGCCGTAAATCAACTAAATTAATAATAATTAATTTTATCGACAGTTACGAACGTGTTTAAAAAATGTGTGTGTGTGTCACGGTTCACAGGTGCCGGTCGTAAAGGAGCGTGAGGCACAGTAAAACTGTTTCGTCGCGGTGTAAGGCACACGAGATCGCGGAAGATATTCATCAATATCACATCATCTCGGCCTATATCCATCCCACTGAAGGGCACAGATCTCCTCTCAGCATGAGAGGGCGTGGGCCGTAGTTCCCACGCTGCCCAGTGCGAATTGGGAACTCCACACGCACCATTAAATTTATTCCTTACAATGTTTTCGAATGGCGTCCGCGGACCGGGAGACGAGCTGTCGGTAGGTCTCCAACAAGATGGAGCGACGACCTGGTTAAGATCGCGGGATCACGGTGGATGCGGAAAGCACAAGACCGGTTTGAATGGAGAGCCTTGGGGAGGCCTATGTCCAGCAGTGGATGAATGTTTTCCTTCACCGTTATGCTCGTGGTAATTTCAAATGTTATGATGTGTGTTAGTTTTATGAGCCAGGGTTCGAACCCACGGTCCTCTGCTTGAGAGGCCATAGGTCAAACCACTAGGCCATTACACAAAGTAACAAAAAGTGACAAGATGTGTAACCGGGCAAATATTCGAGCGTTTTGATCGCGCGGTCAACGGGAATGGGAACGTCATTAGCGTCTCACGTTTACATAGCACAACGGAAAGATAAGTCACAAGAATTTTAATCACGCTAAATTCTGTATCGGTGTTTTATTTTTTCATAAAAAAAACAACACTTAGCATCACCCTTTTAATAAAGCTAGCGAAGACACCAATGACAAAAAAACGCTGCAAAAACGCTGAATATTCGCCCAACCTGAATTAAGACCAGCAGCGCGGCCAGTCACTTTTGTTGTCCATCTTTTATCTAAAGCTCACAAACTCCTAAACTGCAATTTCAGGTTAATCCTCGTCACTCGTTCTTATCTCAACTAATGATCCCACTAAATTACTTGTGAAAGTGTTTATATGAACTACTTTTAGTTTAAATTAGATTTACACCGGGTGTGGCCTGTAATGTGAGCAAGTAATTAAAACATACATCATACTCGCCAAAATGAACATTAGTTCAGCGACTTTTAAAACTAATTAGGGATTCGATTTGTATTAGCATTCGAACACGGTGGATGTAGACAATATCTAATTTTGCTATTTCTGTTTCTTTTGCTAGTTGGAGTATAATTTAGATGTTGAAAATAGACTGAATGGCTTCGAGAAAAGTTTGGTACGGCCGTGCCTTTGTTTTGTTTTGCTCGACTTGGGGGGGCACTCCCGTGCCCCCAGATAGTGTTTTATGCGGCGATTAACCTTAACAGTGAACAGTGATCACAAAATTCTATATTACTCTCGTGCCTGACATTTTTTAATCCGCAAGTTGTTTCCACATGGTTTCTGGAATTTTACTATCAAGTTGCAAAAACTACAATCACCGTAGAACGTCCCTCTCAAAGAGAGTACTTTGACACTGGCGAAATTGTCCTATTAATAAGGTCAGAAAGCCATATTTTAAAAGAGAAGAAGAAGAAAACTAATTAGTTTTTTTTAAATTCTTATTACGCTTTTAAGTTTATTCGAAAAGGCACTGTAAAGCAAAATGGTTGATGTTTGTAACGTGGCAGGCGACGTTAGTTGTATTCTAGGATGGCGTACATTGATTGCAGTATTTAATTTGTAAGAAAAAAGGAAAATCTAAAGACTCCATTATTTTTAAAAGTCACTGAACTAATTTTGCTTACTTTGACGAGTACGATCTATGTTTTAATTATTTGCTCATATTACAGGCCACACCCGGTAGAGAAAAATTTGGTTTAGTGTCTAGTTAAATTAAGTTTACAAGGTATTAATTACTAGTAACTGTAAATATCAGGCACACAATATCTTTTTATTGTAAGTTAAATAGTTTAATGCTTTATATAATACCTGTGATAATACTAGCTTAAGCTTATGCCCGCGGATCGTCTGCGCGGATCTAGTATATCGCGCGGCGGCGCCCTCTACCGGAATAAAAGGTATCCTATGTTGATCCTTGGGGTTCAAACTACCTATATACCAAATTTCATCAAAATCGGTTCAGTGGTTTCGACGTGAAAGCGTAACAGTCAGACAGACAGAGTTACTTTCGCATTTATAATATTAGTAGGGATGCACAAATAAATTAACTATTGAATAATTCTTGCGTTTTACTAAGTTTGTAATTCTATTTGATTCTTAACTCTCCATATACAATTCGACGTTGTCAGTTGCACTTCTAACAAAGCAAAACTGACAGAAGTGACAGAATACTCGTAATGACCAGTATAAATTAATTTTCATTTAATTTCAAGGAATTTCGCGCACTTATTTGCCACCGTCCGACGCTTACAACTTGAACTCGCTGATGTATTTTCGTTTTGGGGACAGTCGGTGACGTAAAATTGCAATGTATAATTTCTTCCTGGAACCGTGGACAGTAACTACCACCTTAAAAGGAGGGTGTGAGTTTCAAAATTTATCTTTTGTTGTATTTCATGTCAACGAAGCTATACATTTTACGTTAAGAAATGAAACACTGTGCTTCATAATTGGAAATGTTGTCTACCTACATTCTGTAATATCTCAGGGCATCTTTAATCCTTGACGCAAAAAGAGGGGTCTGTGTGTCGGTAGATAAAAGTGTCAAAATTACAGTTTTCTAACACTAATAAATAGTCTTCTTTTCAGTTTTTAATATATTGAAGTAAAAAATTTTTTTTTTCGCCGACGCCATATTTAAATATTATATACCCTATGTCACTCCAACAGTTATGACATATCCAATGACACCTCATATGTTAAAATCCGTCCAGCCGTTTAGGCTGCAGCGAGGACCAAAGAAATGGACATACATACCCATATACTCGAAAAACATAACACTCCTTCGGATGGTCGGGTAAAAAAGGTATTTTTACAAAAAAGTAAGTAGTTATTAGGAAGCAAAGTAATAAGCTAGACTGGTAGAATTAAACCACGTATATTTTAAAGGGAATAATATATTAAGTCCGAACTACTTCACGCTTTTATACCCGAGGGAGTGTACAGAGCCAAGCCCGATGTTTAGTGTCCAACTTAGGCACTAGGCGACGTATTGCCTAGTCCAAGTTTGTAACGGAGTAACAGATCAAATTAAAGAGAAATGGAATATCTAAATAGTCTAAATAAATCTCGATAATACTAGGAATTTGAACTTTACGCGCTAACACAAAAGATATATATTTAAGTTGTCTTAACAATAAATAAATCCATACATCAGTGGGGAAGCGTCCATAGAACTCCAATCCTTGCCCAAAATTTACAAAATACAACAACAGACGTACATTATTTATGAAGGATATTGGCGATCTTTGGGTGACACTCTTTCCCGGCCGGGATAATACCGACATGGAAATACCGACCCTGTTCTTTGTGTACACACCCATGTCGGTGATATTCGGGCCGGGAAAAAGTGTCACCCACGCTATGCCACTGCTGTACATATCGGTTATTATATTCCTAAATTAAAGTACAACTCGACAGATTCAGATGAAATTTTTGATGTAGATAGTTTTCTCCATCATCATCAGCCTACAGCAGTCCACTGCTGGACATAGGCCTCTTCCATGGCGCGCCACAGCACTGTCTTCAGCCCCTCGCATTAATCCACCGCCAGCGTTTACTACGTTTTCCGTAGTCTCCATTCGAGGACTCGTCTACTCCACCGTTCATCGGTCCTGCGACAGACATGGCCCGCCAATCGCCACTTCAGTAAACTAATTCTTTGAGCAACGTCGGTAGTTATCTACTCAAGCAAATTTAGCCGTAATGGTTTTCCTTGTAAATTTCATATATTTACTATCAACGATTTTTTTTATGATTTTTAGCACTAATTGCTTGGTAATTGGTTAGCTTAGAAAGTACAGCGTAACGGACGGATGGCAGACAGACTGACAGACAGACACGATGGAACTATAAGGGTTCCGTTTTTGCCGTTTTGTCTACGGAACCCTAACTAAAAGAATATTACAAGAACTTTCAGCATTTTATTTTTATGTATGACTGAGTGTTGAAATTAGGCCGGCAACTAATTGACGCCCGTTGGCGTATAAGTCAATATAAAATTTATTGTTCTCGCATGCGGTTCTTCATTTATGAAAAAAGCCGTTAAATCAGTTTATTATACCCCATTTCGAACTAAAACAGACGTATATGAAGGCCAGCTTTATACTGAACAAATTAAAATGTACTAATGGTGAGAGAAAAACCTAGGATAGTCATAATTGTGAAAATTGGCGAAGCTCAACGAGTTTTTTAAAGGGATCCCATGCCCAAATGATCTTCGATCTGAATTCCTTAGTTTTTTAATGTTTTTTGTATCTTATTATATTAACAATAACGGCTTTAAGCAATATAGTATCCCATCTTTACTTCACAGTTCATTGTCTTCGAGAAATTGGCATCAAAGTTGGACAATTTTAGGCCAAAAAACTAGTTTTCTGGCCATAACTTTTTTAATTAGTTTCAAATGAAAACCCTAGACAAGTTTTTAGAAACGTCAAAGATGAACCCAAATATGTGGATTTCGTATATGTTAGATCTTTCACGTCAATAGAGATACAAAATAACTGTTAAAGTATGTTTGTGTGTTTGTCCATCTTTCACGCCGTAATGGAGCGACGGATCGACGTGATTTTTGGCATAGAGATAGTTTATGGTCCCGAGAGTGACATAGGCTACTTTTTATCCCGGAAAAATGCACAGTTCCCGAGGAAACAGCGCGCGATAACCGAATACAACGCGGGCGGAACCGCGGGCAAAAGCTAGTTGTAGATAATATGTTAATGAATAAAAAAAAATTAGAAAATAGATTCGCTATTTGAAATAATACGATGCGTGTGCAGGTGAAGCCAGGTAACAGCGCTAGTGCAAAGCGATGACTCTTTAACCCTTTATCGCTTATTTATTGGTATAGTGCCGTCATCTTATTGTGGATTGGCTCGTGCCTTCAGCAGAGTTTAGACTTGCAAGAAAATTCGTGCAAGTTGCATTACATTGCTGCGCTCGATTGACCACCACAAACACGTTGGCTTTACGGCTTCGCAATGTAATGCAACATGCACGATTTTTCTTACTAGTCTAAACTCGGTTTTATAAATTAAAATCATCATTATCATCCCAGAGGCCGTATTGCCTACTGTTACTGACGCTCGCGATTGCAGTCAAATAACAGATTTCGCATACAAAAACTGTCATTAGATTACGATCGCGACCGTCTGAAACGTCGCAGACGCTTGCTATCGCGTTCAGTATTTCTTTCTGTCTAACTGTGTAAGATGGTGACAGAAAAAGACGGTGAATGCGATGGCAAGAGGCCGCGCGTTAGACAATAAAGCTGAGCCAGCTGGCACTCACGACCGCAATCGAATGTCATTCGCATACAAAAACTGTCATTTGATTACGATTACGATTCTACAGGATGACCATTTAAAAAATTATGAAAAATGTACGGTGTCAGGCAGCGGAAAAAGAAATTATGACTAACAATAATTATGACAAATATTACATTATGACTTATAAAATTATGGTATTCGAAAGGATCCCGCCCAAGTCTCCTCTCCGAACTAATATTTTTCTCTAAATTTTTCAAAATTCATGTGCGAAGCATTCAAAATTTAATTTTATTATATATTTTTTTTATTTTACGTTGAAGGAAAATATCGTAAGGACTGCAAAAGTCTGCACTAACTATCATGCTGTGAGGAAGCCTGTCCCCTGCAGTAGGACGTGGGACGTATATAGACCGAGATGATAAGGCCCAAAACCATGAAGGTGGCGAATTCCGATTTTGTAATTTGCACGAAAAATATTGAAAGGATTAGCAAAATTAAAGACTTAAAATAATTTGTATGCTGTTGTGCTTACTAGATTTAAAAGGGGCGCGCAGAGATTTCACTATTTTTTTTGCTATATCGATTTTAAGCAAACTCCCTTACTAAAATTCGTCAAATCGGGAACGACATTAATTTTATTTTTTGAAATAGAAGAGTTCTTAAAAACATTAAGTAGTTAATTATTATTTCTTACAGTGTTTTCCAGTAACTAAGTGCCAAAGAAAATTATGTAAAAATATGACCATATTTAAAAAATAAATTAAACTGAAAATCAAAACCATAGTAAAATACGTTCCCGTAATGATTTATAGTAAAGGTACGGTCAATATAACATAGTTACAAAGGTACTTAGCATTTAAATGATTATATTTTTGCGGACAAAACAAATATCGCCTGTCTCACAAAACACCCGTGATACTACTACAGCGCACTAGCGCCAAAAGTCGGCTCAGAAGTAAAAGTTTTGCCTATTTATTGTGTCGTTCACGAATATGACGTATACTTTGTTGGACAAACTTTTAACTAATCCTGTGTTTAAAATAAATTTATTTTGTCTATGTTAGTTTAAAATACTTAATTTTTAGGAATCAAAATACTCATAATGTATGTTTAAAACATTTAAAGTTGACTTTTACTACATTTTCAAGTAAGTTGAAGTTACAAGGTGGTGTTTCGGACGCGTTCCCGATATGACTTTTTGACCTTGTTTTCTGTTAAATTGATGACAATTGCTTATTTTGAAATTCTTTTTTTAAAGGTATAGATATATGCGACTAATTTTATTAATATTAAATACTTATTTACTACAATTAATTTAGATTTTTGTTTTTATGAGTTGCCGAAGCAAATTCTCCACCTTCGTGGTTTTGGGCCATAACGTCGATAATATCATCAACGTATACTTAGGAAAGCGTCTCGATGTTTAGTGCAACCAAAGCTTCAGCACTCCAAGAGAAATTCGAAAATCGAAGTTCGTATCATACCGTCCCTCTCACTCTCGTATTAAATAATATAAGCGTCAGTGGGACGGCAAGAAAGTTCGTATCTGGCACTTCGTAATGCAGGGCATTCTCCCTTCCCCCCACTGCAGTCAAAACAGTGCCCCCTTGGGACTCCGATGGCCGAGTCTGCATTGGGGGCATCTAAATCTGTCCACGTCCTACCCCAAAAGCCGATGTGGTAACTAAGCCATATTAAATTTACAAATTTTATTGTTCGTTTTCAGATGCTTTAAAGCAAGGCCCGATTGCATATCAAATTACAAGCTAATAGTACTCATATTAGTGATTTTGTATTGAAATTAAAAATAATATTTGCTTGTAATTTGTACCATATAAATATTTTGAAAAAATTGACATAGCAATTAGAATTTAATTGTTTAGAGAATAAAGTCAAACTACCGTCAAACTGTCATGGTGCAAAGCAATAGGAAAACAAAGGATTTTTTACTTTGTTACATTGTCATAGATTCCTAATTCCCTTGAACTTATTGTGCATATTCTATTGCACATTGGGCCGCACAAGGAAAATAATTGGGCCGGTTGAATTTCAATTTCAAATTTTACATCATTTATTCAGTGAACGTGGGAAAAACTAAAATAATGACCAACATTCCCGAAGTCACAAACTACCAGCTTCCGGTGGAGAGGGTGACCGAGTACGTCTACCTGGGACATAAAGTCACCCTTGGCTTTGAGAACCAGGTGGCGGAGGTGGAGAGGCGGATAGCACAGGCGTGGGCTGCGTTTGGTGCTAATAAGCACGTATTGCGTGGCAACATACCCCTGCGTCTCAAAGTGAAAGTCTTCGAGCAGTGTGTTATGCCCGTGCTGACCTACAGTACAGAGACTATGACTCTTACACAGAAATCCGCCGAGAAGTTCCGAGTTGCGCAGAGGGGTATGGAGAGAGCGATGCTCGGGATCACCCTTCGTGACCGGAAGCGTAACGAATGGATTCGAAACAAGACTAAAGTGAAAGATGTCATGGCTGTCATAGCAAAAAAAAAGTGGACATGGGCAGGACACATTGCGAGAATGGACGAGAGTCGCTGGACAAGACGAGTCCTTGAATGGAGACCCAGAGCGAATACTCGGGGGCGCGGCAGACCACCGCAACGCTGGGTGGACGACATTCGACGGCACGGAGGTCGAGACTGGATGAGACGGGCACAAGATCGCCAAGAGTGGAAGATGAGGGAAGAGGCCTACGTCCAAGATTGGATAACCAAGAGGCCGCCATGATGATGATGATGATGATTCAGTGAATAGGCTGCAATGGGCACTTTTACACGTAATTTTTTTAAAACTGCCCGCGCTTTCTGCAAGACCATCATTGCCAAGAAAAATGCGCTGCAAGAAACTTGGCAGAAAGTCATTTTTTCATCATAAAAAATTACAAATAAAATACTTAAAAACTACAGTATACAATTAAAGAGAAAAAAAAATACAAAATAATAATAATACAGGGATGTATGGGGTCCCTTAGTTACAAAACTAAACATTAACTATATCTACGTTCAGCGGAAGTGTAGAATGCTTCCACTGTCAAAAATAAAAATGACGTGTAAAAGTGCCCATTGCGGCCTATTTACTGAATAAATGATTTGAATTTGAATTTGTATTATTCGTGATAGACTTTTATTTTCTTTAAAAATCTTTGATAAACATTTGTTCGTTTTTAAAGAATATAAAGTCTATCATGAATAATTATTGGAGTAGACACATTAACTTACCTATACATATAGAAGAGTTTTATCAGACCACATTTTTAATTTTCATTAAATTTTTATGGAATAATCGAGAAAAACTAACAAAAATGCAACATTTGCCAGCTCAGCAGGTATAAGTGCTCTTAACGAGGTATATTACCAACAACAAATCCATGGTAGCACGACTATAGTAGCGTGATTTATAATCCAATATAAGATGGTCACTGATGGAATTACCGTAAGTGATTGACCGGAGCATCGTTTGTCTAAATAATATAATCGTCATATTATTTCAACTTGGCTCAGTAAACTGCTTAGCTATCAAAAAACGCTAAACCATACAATCGGACCGATTGATTGTTAATCCATCGTAGAACGTTACCACAGTAAGGGGCTGTTTCACCATACATTGATATGTTAACTGATGGTTAAATGTGATACCGTCTCTATTTTTTTTGTTCGATTAGACGGAGATGGCATGACATTTAACAGTCAGTTAACACTAATCAATGGATGGTGAAACAGCCCCTAAGTGTCACAATAATATCCAATGTATATTGCTTTATTTCTGTTGAGAACGCGCTGAGCTTCTAGCGCATTCATTGTGTTTGTTTAATCCTTTATTGTATCATTACTAGTAAAGTGACAGTTAAAAAGTAACTCAGTTCTGCAGTTTAAGCAAAGCTGGTTTTAAAAGTTCCATGGTCAGAGGCATCCTGTATTTTCGTGAAATTACGCCGTGTATAATAAATGGAATTATAAAAGTTACGCCACGCCACTGACTAGTCCTGAAAGCCCTACGGTCAGAGGAAGCTCTTATTTTATGTTTAATCGTAAAATTACGCCATGTATAATAAAATGAATTATAAAAATTACGCCACTAACCAGCCACGAAAGCCCTATGATCAGAGGTACCCTAGTTTAATAATAAAATTACGCCACATTTAATTAGCATGAGTTATAATGAGTTACTACGTCACTGACCTGCCCGTGGAAGACCCATGGTCACAGGTACCCTGTATTTTATATTTAATCATAAAATTTCGCCGCATTCAATTAGTATGAATTATGAAAGTTACGCCACTGACCTGCCCCTGGAAGCCTCATGGTCAGAGGCATCCTCTATAATGTTTACTCGCAAAATTAAGCTGTATAATAATATAACATGAATTATATAAGTTACGCCACTGACCTGCAGGAACAGCGTAAACGCTACCCACTGGTAATACTTGGCACGGCGGCGGGGGGAGGTCCCCGCTCCCTTTACCCCGGGGTAAGCTCCCCCCTCCCCCGCTACTGTAAACGTCGAGTGGATCCAGCAGTAGGTGTTCAAAACATCCTCTGGTATGTCCCTGCAAGGAATAATATTTTTAGTAAAAGAATTAATTTTAAATTTAAAAACCCTACTACCTAATTTTTTTTTGATAAAAACAAAAAAGAAATGATAAACTTAGTACGTAGACAGCCTTGCAGGTAAAAATAAATCTAAATTTAGTAATTAAACCTGGCTTAAGCTTGACAGTTCCATACATTTTGATACTACTAAACCAAGCTTAACGCTAACTCGAGATTTATGTGTAAAGCAAGTAGCCATTAGTATTTAAAACTCTGTTAAGTATCTCAAAATTGAACAGTCGGGACCCATACAAAATCGCAACCAGCTGAAAATGTTTCACCAAGACCCCGACTGTTGAAGTCTAAGGGGCTGTTTCACCATCCATTGATTAGTGTTATAATAAACAAACACATGGAGACGGCATCACATCTAACCGTCAGTTAACAATAATCAATGGATGGTGAAACAGCCCTTAAGTTATTGAATACTGGCTTATGCCCGCGACTTCGTCTGCGCGGACCTAGGTTATCGCGCGGTGGTGCCCTCTACCGGAATAAAAAGTATCCTATGTTAATCCTTGGGGCTTAAACTATCTCTATGCCAAATTTCATCTAAATCGGTTCAGCGGTTTCGACGTGAAAGTGTAACAGACAGACAGAGTTACTTTCGCATTTATAATATTAGTAGGGATCTAGACGTCATTATTTTTGGACCATTTAAAAAAACAACCTTTTATTATCATTTGAGCCGACAGATATTCAGTTTTATAGGGCCCTGTTAAGTTCGTTGATTATAAGGCATATTGTACGTATTCGTATGCGGGATCGCGGTGGATGCGAAAAGCACAAGACCGGTCTGAGTGGAGAGCCTTGGGGGAGGCCTATGTCCAGCAGTGGACGTCTTTCGGCTGACATGATGACGTATTCGTAGACCCCTCGTAGACGTGCTACGATAATTGCTACGAAGGCGTAGAGGGTCTGCTACGAGGTGCTACGAAAGATGTATTTTATATTTTTTTATTTGTTTTTTTTATTCGACTGGATGGCAAATGAACAAGTGGGTCTCTCGATGGTAAGAGATCACCACCGCCCATAGACAACTGCAACACCAGGGGGGCTGCAGATGCGTTGCCAACCTTGAGGCCTATGATGGGATACCTCAAGTGCCAGTAATTTCACTGGCTGTCTTACTCTCCACGCCGAAACAACAGTGCAAGCACTACCTTGAGGCCTAAGATGGGATACCTCAAGTGCCAGTAATTTCACCGGCTGTCTTACTCTCCACGCCGAAACACGTCAGTGCAAGCACGGCTGATTCATGACAGGACTAGCGAGCAAGATGGTGGTAGCAACTCGGGCGGACCTTGCATAAGGTCCTACCACCTGCAAACAACAAACTACTACTACTAGCTTGTGTTACTAAACAAAGTAGGTACAGTGTAGGTACTGAAACGTATAATAGGAACACTTATTTTTAAGATGCAAATATATTTTTTTATTTGTATTGATTGGCGTGATCTTACTAATACGTACTCGTATTATAAGTGTTTGTAATTTCTTATTTTGCTAGTCCATTATGCTAAATTAAATTAAATTTAATTAATTTAAAATTAATATTTGGAAAGCTGGATGCGTAGATTTCGATTCTGAAATCCCCACGGAATCCATACTTAATATTACAAATGCGAAAGTGTGTGTTTGTATGTTTGTGTGTTTGTCCGTCTTCCACGCCGTAACGGAGCGACGGATCGACGTGATTTTTGGCATAGAGATAGTTTATGGGACCGAGAGTGACATAGGCTACTTTTTATCCCGGAAAAATGCGCAGTTCCCGAGGGAACAGCACGCGATAACCGAATACCACGTGGGTGGAGCCGCGGGCAAAAGCTAGTCCATGTAAAATCCTAAAATCCTAACCCTTAAGTGAGGAGACGATTGATTTGTCATATAAAAAAATTAGTGAAATCCCATTCAGGTTATTTCGCTTCGGTTCCCATAATTCCTTTCGTCACAATTTCACTTGCCATAACAATGTTTGCTATAAAAAAATAGTTGTCAAGATTTTTCAACCGACTCCAAAAAAGGATGTTCTATATTCGACGACACTAGAATTATTTTTCCTAGCCTCTGGACAAATAATGAAACCATGGATAAGACTGATACTTAGCAATATCTTAAAATAGTTATTTGCTTAATTAGACAAGAAAAAAAATCTATGACATCAGATCATCCAAATACACAGGCTGATCCAAGTGATACATTGAAAACCGTTAGTTTATAGTAAATATTGGACTGATTGTTATAATACTTTGCAGTTTAGTGTTAAATATCTTGCTAAGCCAGTAGTATTCGTATTTATCCAAAGGCTAAGGTTACCCAGTATTGGTTATTGATAGATTGTTTTGTTTCGTGATTAACATACGCGTATTTTAGTGGCTCCAAAAGAGTAGTAGTTGCACCTGTCAGCGTGGTGATAACAAATCTACTCGAAACTTCTACATTTAGCTTTTTTACTAACAGCGCCATCTCTCCGTGCCCTCCGGTACTAGCTGGACCTAACCTTCAGTACCTACCTCGTGTGGATGCAGTCTATCGGGTTGCCCACTAGATGTCGCGTTGTCAGCGCCGCACTAGCTGCCAGCAACGCCGCCGTAGTCGCGCCGCAGTGCAGACGAAAAGCTACCGAGTCAATCTTCGGAGTGACTCCTTGCTGTTAAATAATAAGGTTCTTTTAAAATTGTATTTTTTGCAACTGTATCATAATAAGGGCCGTTAAGACACTAGTGCGAGTTCATGACAGTTTAAGCCACCATGTGGTAGGTTACAGTATGGAGGTAATAATAATAAATAAATAATAATAATAAATACCATGGGACACTTGACACCAATTGACCTAGTCCCAAACTAAGCAAAGCTTGTACTATGGACACTAGGCAACGGATAAACATACTTAAATATAGATAAATAAATACTTAAATACATTACATTAATACAAAACAAACATATACATATTAAATACAAAACAAACATTCGTATTATCCATACAATTATCTGCCCCGGCCGGGATTCGAACCCGGGACCTCAAGCTTCGTAGTCAGGATCTCTAACCACTTAGCCATCCGGTCGTCCGGAGGTGGAGGAACTGTATGAATACACATTTGTCGCATAGACATAGCTAACATAAGGTCGCAGGTGAGCAAAGTATATATTTATAGTTCACAAGCTATCGCGCGGGAACTATGTAATTTTTCGGGATAAAAACTATGCCATATCCTTCCCCGGGACTTGAACTATCTGTACACAGAATTTCATCTAAATCGGTTCAGTGTTTTTGACGTGAAAAGGTAACAAACAGGATTACAAACTTTTGCATTTATAATACTAGTGTTTACCCGCGGCTTCGCACACGTAAATCATTAGATCCAGCAGCCGAATTGGAATTCCGGGATTTTAAAAAATCCCGTGGGAATTCCCGAAAATTAAATCGTGGTTTTCATTGACGTTACATTAAAAATATTCATGTCAAATTTCATGACTCTAAGCCCAGCGGTTATTGTTTCGAGATTGTATCCCTATCCCGTGGGAACATCGGGATAAAAAGAGGCCTGTGTGTATTCCAGACGTCCAGCTACATACATACCAAATCACATGACTCTAAGCCTAGCGGTTGTTATTTTGATATTTTATCCCTATCCCGTGGGAGGGAATATCGGGATAAAAAGTATTCTATGTTTTAATCCAGGCTATTAACTAACTTTTTGCCAAATTTCATCCAAATTCGTCAAGCCGTTTCAGCGTGAAGAAGAAACAAACATCACTCACTCACTCACTCACTCACTCACAAACTTTCACATTTATAATATTAGTAGGAAGTAGGATTAAGTGGTACGAGTATTAACTCCTGGTAGTGCCTGGTACAATAAATTATTCAAATTCTACTTCTATAATGTACCAGCTCTTGAACTACAATATCGATTTAAAATTCATATTAACTTTACATTAGAGGTCGATCGTAAACTGTCGTTACGCGTAATGAGCCAAGGTTCTAACGAGGTCGATTTTCTGCACATTATGCAGACAGTAGCGTGGCGCTGTTACTCAATCGAACTTTCCACGGCGACTGTTTTGACAGGGGCTTCCAAGAAATGTCTATCTTTTTAAACTTATACTTACTTTATAAACCGGTTCCGAGCCTTGTGTCCAGCAATGGACGTCTTTCGGCTGACATTTTTTTTTATACGACTGGAAGGAAAACGAGCAAGTGGGTCTCCTAGTGGTAAGAGATCACCACCACCCATAAACATCTGCAACACCAGGGGTATTGCAGATGCGTTGCCAACCTAGAGGCCTGAGATGGAATACCTCAAGTGCCAGTAATTTCACCGGCTGTCTTACTCTCCGCGCCGAAACACAACAGTGCAAGCACTGCTGCTTCACGGCAGGATTAGCGGGTAAGATGGTGGTAGTAATCCGGGCGGACCTTGCACAAGGTCCTACCACCTGCAAATGACATGATGATGATGATGATGATGAAGTAGGAAGTAAGTTTAAGTAGGATAATAGTAATTTGAATCAAGTTTTTACGACACCACGCTACTGCTGCCAGATTCATCCTGGCTGCTTAGCTGTTTGACATGAAGGTGTAGGGATTGATTGTTAGTGAAATGCTATGGAAGCCGTGGTGGCCTAGTGGTTTGACCTATCGCCTCTCAAGCAGAGGGTCGTGGGTTCAAACCCCGGCTCGCACCTCTTAGTTTTTCGTCATGTGCGGAATTACATTTGAAATTTACCACGAGCTTTGCTGTGAAGAGAAACATCGTGAGGAAACCTGCACAAACCTGCGAAGCAATTCAATGGTGCGTATGAAGTTCCCAATCCGCACTGGGCCCGCGTGGGAACTGTGGCCCAAGACCTCTTCTGAGCATTGGGGCGTATATAGGCTGGGACGGATGGATCGAAGTGCTACGACATCGTAGCACGAACAGTGTAGAGGGTCTACGAACATGCTACGAACTCGTAGAGGGACCTCTACGCTGTTATAGTACGTAAACCGGGGTTACTTTGGGGATATTTTAACAGATTTAAAATGGTTATAAAAACGCAAATATTCATAGCCCGATTGAGCAAATGAAGTAAAAAGTTAGGTAATTTATGAAGGTAGATATTTCACTGCAACAATTTGTCTAAAAAAATAAAGACATGGCATAAAAAACTGTTTCCCAAAGTAGCCTCTGATTGAAAGTAGCACCGTTTTACATACTAGTCCGTTTTCATCTGGACACCGCTTTAACTTGGCCACTTTAACCTGACCACTTTAACCTGGCCCCTGCAACTCTAATCACAGTGTACACCTTACTCCAACAGCAGCGCGTACAAGCTAGTGAGCATCCTGGTCACTTCAACCTATCCGTCCTTAACTGGTTGCTTTAACTTGGCCACTTTAACCTGACAACTTTAGCCTAACCAGTGACAACTGCTACTTGTATTACCCCTTACCCCGCCGGACAGCAGCGCGTACAAGCTAGTGAGCATCCTGGTCACTTTAATATCCGCCGTTACCTGGTTGCTTTAACTTGGCCACTTTAACCTGGCAACTTTAACCTGACTACTGCTACTTGTACCCCTTACCCCGCCGGACAGCAGCGGGTATAAGCTAGTGAGCATCCTGGTCACTTTAACCTATCAACCGTTACCTGGTTGCTTTAACTTGGCCACTTTAACCTGGCAACTTTAACCTGACCACTGTTACTTGTATTACCCTTTACCCCGCCGGACAGCAGCGGGTATAAGCTAGTGAGCATCCTGGTCACTTTAATATCCGCCGTTACCTGGTTGCTTTAACTTGGCCACTTTAACCTGGCAACTTTAACCTGACCACTGTTACTTGTATTACCCCTTACCCCGTCGGACAGCAGGGCGTACAAGCTAGTGAGCATCCTGGTCACTTTAACCTATCCGCCATTACCTGGTTGCTTTAACTTGGGCACTTTAACCTGGCAACTTTAACCTGACCACTGCTACTAGTACCCCTTATCCCACCGGACAGCAGCGCGTATAAGCTAGGATGACCAGGATGCTCACTAGAGCATCCTGGTCACTTTAACCTATCAACCGATACCTCGTGGCCACTTTAACCTGGCAACTTTAACCTGACCACTGCTACTTTTACCCCTTACCCCGCCGGACAGCAGCGCGTACAAGCTAGTGAGCATCCCGGTCACTTTAACCTACCCTCCGTTACCTGGTTGCTTTAACTTGGCCATTTTAACCTGACAACTTTAACCTGTCAACTTTAACCTGTTACTTGTATTACCCCTTACCCCGCCGGACAGCAGCGCGTACAAGCTAGTGAGCATCTCCATGGGCCTGCGCGGCTGCGTGTCCCGCTCCCTCCGGCGCCAGCCCTGACGCGCCGCCGCCGCGCCGCGCGCGCGTCCTCCCCAACCGGCGCGCCCCTCTCTGCGACAGAAGGGACACATCAACTACTCAGTGGCTACAGTCACCAGTGCCCTATTTTATGAAGCTTCTTACAGTCACCAGCATTAATAGGGTAAACCAGGGTGTTATTTAAGTTTTAATTAAAAACTGATGAAATTTTATGAGAGAATTTATTAGGCTATAAGAAAATAATAATACACAATCTGTAACAATTTTTTTTTTTTGGAAGTCAATCTGTTTGAAGTCCTTAAGTGGGCAATAACTATATGGTTTACCCTATCTGCCACAGCGTAGCGTACAAAAAAATCTGTCACGACCTTCCGGCCCTAGAAATAGAGTCGTGTCAGATATTTATGCACGCTTGTTGCGCCAGATATTGGTGCTGGTGGCTGTATAAGCTGTAGGCCGAATATTCAGCGTTTTTGCAGCGTTTGTTTTTCGTCATTAGTGTCTTCACATGTGTTATTAAAAGAGCTATCAGGGGTTTTTTTTATGAAAATTAAGACAATGCCGTTGCTGAATTTAGCGTGATTAAAATTCTTGAGACTTGTCTTGCCGTTGTGCTATAATAAACGTGGGACGCTAATGACGTTTGACCGCGCGGTCCAAACGCTCGAATATTCCCCCTGTAGTCTTTGTTTAACAGTATGCATTGAAAAGAGACTACTGATTGGAAAGTGTAGCTTCGTGGAATGGACCACAGCACCATTATCTGACACAAAGAAGCGTGTGTACGCTGTGTCAATCCGATACATTGAAAGTGTATACAATAGTGATGTGAATAAGAATAACGTTCATTTCGAGGCTTATAGACTCGAACCCTGCAATGACGGTTTCTTGCGTTCATACGCATAAAATAAGCCAATTTAATTCTCAAATGTAGTAGTCTTGAAGACTCTGGAGTCTTAAGGTTTCGAGTATTTAAGCCTCAAAATGAGCGTTATCTACAACTCAAGTAAACAAAAAAAAAACATCAAAATTCTTGCATAAACATCCACTGGATTGAATCAGTAACACATTCATATCCATACTAATATTGTAAATGTGAGTGTGTGTTTGTATGTTGGTGTGTATGATTGACGTGATTTTTGGCATAGAGATCACATGGCATTCCATAATCTGCCAAAATGTCAGCGCTGAAATTGATTGTGAAAAGGGCCATTTTGGTATGCATTCTGTTTTTTTCGGCTCCACTAGTAATTTTTTGGTGATAGTTTTCGGCCATTCTTATTTTATTATGCACCTGTCTAATAGGGATGATGACACCACCAATCAACTGACGTACTTTTTATGAACTGTCAAAACACAATTCTCCCATAGAGTTTCTATGGCAATAGTGAATTCTAACGTCACTATCCGGCAACTCTATCAACTACCTATTTAATGTTTTAAAGCAACAAAAAATCTAAATGTAAAAAGTAAAAAAAAAAACGCTTTATTTTAGCCCTGAAAACCAGTATAATTTTAGATTAACTGTAAAATTAGATTTTTGTTGCTTTAAAACAAATAAATAGTTACTTACTTGATTGAGTTAGCGAACAAATAGCAATTTATGGCGTCATGAGTCGCTATTGCTATTGAAACTCTATGAGAAATTGTGTTTTGAATGGTTTTGACAGCTCATAAAAAGTACGTCAGTTGATTGGTGGTGTCAAAATCCCTATTATAAATATAAGGCTCATTATCCATTTAAATTATATCGACTTACGACATTTCTATATTAAAACCTTCTTCAACATACTGAAGTATTTAAAAATGGTGCAAAGATTACATGTTACTTAAATTTAAACCCTGTGCTAGTCGTAATAAAATCGCAAATTCCACTTAACGGTACCTACAGGTACATAGACCCATTTATTCATAGAAATAGTTCAATAGCAACAAAAACCGTAAGTAAAATTTACGACTATGAATGGCTCCTATCGCAACAACGTACAATGCTTTTGAAATCGCTCTGAAAGTTAACTAAATACGTATAGAACAAGGTTTATTTTTGTTTACCTTACTCGGACGAGATAAGAGTTTGCTTGTATTAACGGATATAGGTCAAGATTAAAGGCGTTTGGTCGTCTGTTCTCGATCTTTTGACGGGAGCTGTTTGACAACGGAAGATGACAGTTAATGCTTAATGTGACACCGTCCCTGCTAGTCACTTTTCGTAATAAACGTTACAGAAAACTGAATTACTGGCACTTGAGGTATTCCATCTCAGGCCTCTAGGTTGGCAACGTATCTGCAATATCCCTGCTGTTGCAGATGTTTATGGGCGGTGGTAATCTCTTACTACCAGTAGACTCACTTGCTCGATTGCCTTCCAGTCGAATAAAAAAAAGAGATAGAAATAATAATAGTTTTCGATCGTATTTTATCGGAAAAGTTCGCGTAACACGTGTATTTTTGATACTACCTCAAACTGTAACTAGGCGAAGATTTAAGTGCTGTGAACCGATATCAAAACAAATTTTTAATTTAGAATTAACTACCAGAATTAAATTAATTTATGAAATGTTTTCGAGCAGCAATGTAGAGCATACAATAATTTGATACGAGAGAGAAACGTTCTGTGACAGCTGTCACGTCCACAAGTGCGATGTTTTGAATAAAAACAAAGTAGTATCGCATAGTAATACATTGCGTGCTAATTAATTTTATAAGGAAAATAATAAATCATTTTTTATTACTAAACATAATAAAATGTGATAATTAGGGCCTTCACTAACTACTCTGAAAGTTTGAGTTATTTTGAGTGAATAAATAAACTAAACTGAGCTTATTCGGAATATGACGGCATTCGAAGTGTCAATGAGTTATGTTATTAAACGTCAATCATTAGTGTCAAATGTCAAAACGGCTGTGTGTACGACGTGAACTGAAGCTGAGTTGATTCGATTTGAAGCATTCGAACATGGCGGATGTAGACAATATCTAATATTGCTATTTCTGTTTCTTTGGCTAGTTGAAGTATAAAATTTTGATAGTGTTTTATGCGGCAATTAACCTGAACAGTGATCTCAAAATTCTATATTGCTCTCGTGTCTGACATTTTTTAATGCGCAAGTTGTTTCCACGTGGTTTCTGGAATTTTACTATCAAGTTGCAAAAACTACAATCACCGTACAACGTCCCTCTCAAAGAGTGTACTTTGACCTGGCGAAATTGTCCTAAAAATTAGGACAGAAAGCCACATTTTAAAAGAGAAGAAGAACTGAAGCTGTACTTCGTTTTTTTAGCATTACAAAAAGGGTAAACAATCTTGCCGAATCTTTTTATTGAAAAACGTTTAAAAAAAATAGTAACTATTACTTAAGCTACCAAAAGCATGCAAATGATCATATGTCCATGCTAATTGTTACATATTTGCTGTGACTTATTTTTCTAAAGTGTTTTTCAATAAAAAGACACGTCAAGATCGCTTACCTTCTTTCTAATGCTAAAAAAAACGAATTATAATTGAGAGAGCGCGATAAATACTAGATGTTCCGATAATATACGACGGATAACAATTACTCTACACCTGTACGTACTAATGTACCCCTTAAGTACCGTGAGGACGGGGTACTTTGATCCATTGGAGGGTTACTTTGGCCCACGTAAAAATCACACTATAACGTAAAATTAAACAAATGGCAAAGAGCCATATTCTCAAAGGAATGATAAAACCAAGACTGAGGCCAAGGGCCAAAGTTACCCTTCAGGGCCAAAGTACCCCGACCTGACGGTATTCCTTTTGATAATAACTGAGAATACTTTGAGAATAGCTCTATTTTATAAGTATCCTAGTCTAATATGCGAAAGTTTGTTAGGATGAATGTTTGTCGCTAAAACTACTAGATCAATATTGGACATTCGGTATTTAAATACGAATTTTTCCGATAAAACATGACATGAAATCATTGTGAAAGCCGATGTTAAACCAAAAACTAAAAGCTTGTAAAAATTTTCAACGAACTTCGAGCGCCCTTTTTTGAAGTCGGTTAAAAAAAATCATAACGTGCAATAGACAAACATTAGGCTGCACCAATTCCCAATTTCCTCTAATGCAGTTCAGCGAAAGAATAATGTTAAATAAACAGATTAGTGCTCTTAACACGAGCAGGTGTATTTTCGGATTAAAAACTCACGATTTGGGAGCGTTCGATAATAAACAAGCGTGCAGCGCGCGCGCCGGCGAGTGTGGACGCAGCCTTATGCCGCGAGACTGATCCGGTTTATAAAGCCGCGTTCATAACGTGGCGTATACCCGATTACCAGAAAGGTTTATGTGTTTTCAGCGTAGTTTTTATGTATGTGTGAAAGTTTAAATTCTATGTTTTTACGAATTATTAGACCCATTTATTGGGTTTGAACGGACAACCTTGTGTGAGGTATGAATGAGGTATCACTATATTCTTTTTTTTTTTTACTTTTATAAATATTTATCAGTGTGAAATAAAAAAAGGCTTTTTAAGGCTTAAGGGTAAAGGCTAGTGGCATGAATGAGGTATCACTACATTTTTTTTTTTTTAACTTTTATAAATATTTATCAGTGTGAAATAAAAAAAGGCTTTTTAAGGCTTAAGGGTAAAGGCTAGTGGCAATATAAATCAGCAAAAAATCGATAAAAAACAACAGCACAATGATACGCTAAGCCTAAAAGTCTACTAACTTCATTAAAAAAAAACTATAAGCCAAGATTTGATAAAAAACGGGCAGTCCTATCTCATCATAAATACGGCATGCTAATTATTTACACCGATAAAAACAACATTTTTAAACAAAGTAGCATTAACTTAACACCCCAAATGACACTCTCGAAGCGCACCCCAGAACGGAATGGTAGTGTCACTGCATCCTTTGACGGGCACGGCGCGCGTTTGCCAACAACTGCGCGCCTCGTACCACGAAACTCATTTCGTGCGGTGACAAGCAACGCCCGTCGTACAGTTTGCGATAAGTAAGCGACGGTCGCTATGCCGTGGCGATATCATAATACTTAGACAACTCGTATTGGCATAAAGAACTCTACAGTGTGTATTTTGATACAACCTCAAACTTTAAAAGTAGTGAAGGCTCTAATAATCACACTTTATTATGTTTAAGTAAAAAATGAAGACTTATTATTTTCCTTATAAAATCGCACGCAATGTATCACTACAAGATACTACTTTGTTTTTATTCAAAACATCGCACTTGTTGAAGTGACCGTGACAGCTGTCACAGGACGCATCTCTCTCGTATCAAATTATTCTACGCATTACATTGCAGCTCGAAAAAAAATTACTCTCTGGTATTTTAAATTATTTTTTATTTCGATTCACAGCGCTTAAATCTACGTCTGGTTACAGTTTGAGGCTATGTCAACAATACACGCTGTATATAGTAGCCTACCCCTCACACTATTAATGTTGAGTTTTTTAACCCCCCAACGCAAAAAGAGGGGCTTTATAACTTTAACGTCAACGACTGTCTTTGCTATCGTAGCTTTCAAATAGACGGATTGTTTTTGATTTGATCCGTTTATTATCATTTAAAATGGTTACCATTTGAATCATTTCTCTATGGAGTCTTTGTAAGGGGCCATCCAACCCCCTTCTCGCTTTGGGGGTAGGTATCAGCATGCTAAACTACAGGGAACAAACTACGTTATCGCTTCGTCTAAAAAGGTTGAAAATGAGGTATATCTTTGAAAGATTCTTTTTTTTGCGTTATTAGCTTATCCTTCCGTGACCCAACACTTTCTAAGCCAATATCATACGGGGTGTGGCCTGTAATACGAGCAAATAATTAAAACAAGATGGTACTCGTCAAACTGAATAATAGTTTAGCTCAGCGACTTTTAAAAATAATAATGGAGTCATTAGATTTTTCCCTACTGTTATCAATGCACGCCATCTTAGAACACAACTGACGTCGCCTGTCACGCTACAAACATCAAAAATGTTGCTTTGCTTACATTGCTGCTTTGAACAAACTTTATAGTGTAGTAAAAATAAAAAAAATAAAGTCACTGAACTAATATTGTTCAGTTTGACGAGTATGTTTTAATTATTGGCTCATGTTACAGGCCACACCCGGTATACAAGCCATATATGGCGTTTTATGATATGAAACAGCCAGCAATTACCTATTTCCAGGCCACGACAATAATCTAC
The DNA here is from genome assembly GCA_037349165.1 of Choristoneura rosaceana. Taxonomy (NCBI): domain Eukaryota; kingdom Metazoa; phylum Arthropoda; class Insecta; order Lepidoptera; family Tortricidae; genus Choristoneura; species Choristoneura rosaceana. The sequence goes on along the minus strand of JAZBNJ010000006.1, from coordinate 2,207,593 downwards.
TATTAACCAGGACACTAGATGGTTTTATTTTGTTTTTGTTCTGGTATATAACAGACCAAATTGATACTGTGTCCTGGTTAATAGTAGATTATTGTCGTAGCCTGGAAATAAGCAATAGCTGGCTGAGTATGAAAATGAAAGAGATGCGTCATTTTAACTAATTAGTTCGTCAATTTCCCAACTCACAATCAACGGTTTCATTTCCTAACTCACGATTTTCTATGAAGCCATGTTTTTTTCGGTAATTTCATAAATAAATAATAATAAATAAATAAATATCACGGGACAATTCACACATAAAACAAACCTAGCCTAACCTACTTTGTTCTGTAAAAACGTAAGAAAATAGACAGAGAAAAAATGTTGGTTTCGGAGGAAATTGGGAGTTGGGAGTCGAAAGAGTTGGCGAAAGAACCATTTGGCAAACAACCCGGTAATGGGCATCTTTGCACCTGGTATGACGCGGGGCCGTTTATTTGACTGACTATACTTTTGTATTGTAAATTAAATTTCATTATAAAAATATTGTTTCTTCGTAAGGTTACTTATTTAACCAGCACTGAAAGAATCCAACTATTTTTTACTCTAAAGAAATTTAGGTAAATAATGTAATTAGAATTCGAAACGCGTCTGTGTAGTGTGGTAGTGACAGATGGGTTTGTGTGCGTTCTTATAGTGTGGAGGCGGAGGAACTGCATGAACACATTGCATACACGTCGCTATAATACGTGTGACCTATAATACGAGCAATAAATTAAAACATAGATCATCCTCGTCAATCTGAACAACATTAGTTCAGCGACTTTTAAAAATAATGGAATCTTTGAGTTTTACTTTTTTCCTACAAATTAAATACTGCTATCAATGTACGACATCCTAGGATACAACTGACGTCGCCTGCCATGCTACAAACATCAAAATTTTTGCTTTATATTGCTTCTTCGAATAAATTTGAAAGTGTAATAAAAATTAAAAATTTAATTAATTTTAGAACTCGCTGAACTAATGTTGTTTAGTTTGACGAGTACGATCTATGTTTTAATTATTTGCTCATATTACAGTCCACACCCGGTATATAATTGCGTTCTGATTATTTAATTGGATCTGTTTTAGTTACGGATTTGCTTACCAAGGTGGAACCTTTTCACAATATATTGCACGGTGATTTCTTTGGCAGATGTTTGAATGAGGGTTTTTTGTTAGGTATGAAAAGTGAAGTACATACATGAGATTGACTTCAGTACTTATGTTTTGTGTCAAGGATGTTAATTGTTTCTTTATAAAAACCGACCCCAGTACATTCCTACACTCATACGTGTTTTTGTTTATAGAAACGTTTATTCGATAAATTGGTAGTTTGATCATCATCATCATCATCATGTCAGCTGAAAGACGTCCACTGCTGGACATAGGCCTCCCCCAAGGCTCTCCACTCAGACCGGTCTTGTGCTTTCCGCATCCACCGCGATCCCGCGATCTTAGCCAGGTCGTCGCTCCATCTTGTTGGAGGCCTACCGACAGCTCGTCTCCCGGTCCGCGGACGCCATTCGAGAACCTAGTAGTAGTAGTAGTAGTGATAGTTTGATGCTTTTAGAATAATAAACTATACTTAATTGTTATTGATGGCAGCAACATAGCCACGAAAAAATGCTTATGAAACTGTTCCGAAAATTAACCAAAATTTACTGAAACCAAATGTTCGGTCGGATACTACAAAAATCCATCATGCCACCATTTCAATGTAGTTATAAAGCCTAGACCAAACTAATCCAGACTATTGGGCAGACACATTTCAAGTAGGTTTAAATAAATCGAGGATATTCTGGCAGAACCGGATAAGAGCACAATAATTATTTTTATACGGTTTTGCTAGATAAATAAAGCAGAAAACATTGACTATGCCTACGTATTTAACTTTAAAAAAATTTACTTATTCTGTTTTGCCGGAATACCCTCGAAATAGGTAAGATTAACGATTACATTTATTTGCACATATCTAAGCCATACCCACATATAAGTACCTTTAAATGTCATTGGTAGCACTTATAGTACTATAGGGTTTTGCAATAGCCAGCCCTGTGTATCTTACGCACACATTGACGCGTGTACAGACGTCGTCGTGCCTATGTAGATTCAAGAACGCGTATTTTGTACGGCGTGACCGCTCTGTGCATGTACCCAAAGAGAACTGACGTTATCATAGGTTTGCGCTAGTGTCGCCCCCTATGCAGAGCTTTGCCTACTATGCCCTATTAAATCTACGGGTGACACTCTTTCCCGGCCTGGATAACACCGACATGGAATTACCAGCCCTGTTTTTTGTGTACACGCCCATAGAAACTGACAGGAGCTTCTATGGGCGAGTACACGAAAAACAGGGTCCGTATTTCCATGTCGGTATTATCCGGGCCGGGAAAGAGTATCACCTAAATATATGACGTCTGGAGTAGTCCGGAACTACACTGTATGTAGTCATTGCACACTTGGCAGTTTTTTATCCCCAAAATGGCCTAGAACTACCCCCTTAAAGCGTGATGTCACGGAAGGTTTAAACAGTTGTATGGCCAACATACCTCATTCTCCGTTATACCTCGTAAAACCCTCCATGAGGAGGTAAAGGCACTTACAGCTGTAAGTCTTTTCGAGCGATGCTTCTTCGGAGTACGTCATTTGACGGCCGCTGGCATCTGATGGAGGTAAATGATATTAGTTAAATTAAAAAATCCTGCTAATGATATACATGCGAAACTTTAAGAGTATATCTGTGTATGTTAGTAAGGCCCAAAGCAGACAGGGAAATGCAAAATTCAAATTCAAATCATTTATTCAGTAAATAGGCCGCAATGGGCACTTTTACACGTCATTTTTAAACTACCAGCGCTTTCGGCAAGACCATCATTGCCAAGAAGAATGCGCCGCAAGAAACTTGACAGAAAGTCATTTTTACAACATAAAATAATTGCAAATATTTTTTTAAAACTAAATTATAAAATTAAAGAAAAAAAAAGAAAAAAATAATAAGAAATAAATATCATGGGACATTTGACACCAATTGACCCAATCCCAAACTAAGCAAAGCTTGTATTATGGACACTAGGCAACGGATAAACATACTTATATAGATAAATACATACTTAAATACATATTAAACATCCAAGACCCGAGAAGAAACATTCACACAAAAATCTGCCCCAGCCGGTAATTGAACCCGGGACCTCAAGCTTCGTAGTCTGGTTCTAGAACCACTTAGCCATCCGGTCGTCAAAGAATAATAATAATATAGGGAAGCCCGACGCAAAAAGAGGGGTGTTATAAGTTTGACCGCTATGTGTATCTGTGGGTGTCTGTCTGTTGCATCGTAGCTCTTAAACGGGTGAACCGATTTGAATGCGATTGTTTTTATTTGAAATCAGGTTTTCCAACTTTTAATTGGTTAGGTTTTATACCTATTAGGTGCTATTCTGTCTGAATTTTCGAGAATTCCTATGCGACCTTTTTACTTAATCCCTTACTAAAGTTTTAGTAGTTTAATAGGTACTTCTCAAATTATTGACCCGACGACGTCTTGGATTTAAAAAATTCCCCTCTAGAAAAACTAGGCCACCCTTAGTATATACGAAGAAACCTAGCGCTTGAAAATGCAGCAATGATTCTAGATAAACTTTCAGCAACTACATTTTTCAGCGGGCGACGTGTCAAAGGCTGGAACTGAAATATTAACGCTTGCATCTCTATGCAAGTATACCCTGTGGCAATGTGTGGCAAGACACACTGTGTGGCAAGACTATGTAGTAAAGCGCGAAGAAAAAAAAGGACAGATTTTTTTTTTATTCTATGGTATTAAAGACAAAATCGTCGCCGAATCTATCCGTTATAATCTAAGATTGTATTATCTACTAATAGAGCAATCGACGTTATCATTATTAATGAATATATAAAAGATTGATATTTGGAATCTTTTTTTATTTTTTATTTCAACTCCAAATTTTGTTACTTTTACGGTGATCCCGTAAAACCCATATCGAAAATAAAATTTGAAAATAGATATACAGAAAAACCAGAATAATAAGACCAGCGCTGGGAATCGAACCCAGGTCCTCGGCATTCCGTGCCGCGTGCTATACCGCTACACCACCGCTGGACAACGGTATGTACATACACGAATTTCTCCTATGCACCACATATTTCAGCTTGTTTGTTTCTTATTTAAAGAAAAGATTTATGTCCAGTATTTTCTCATAATCTGACGGACTAAATAGAAAAATATTTCTTTTTACTCAGTAAAAGTACTAGAAAGGGCCAAATATTCCCTATAACAATATTGTTTATTCAAGTACAGTCCTAAGAATAATTATAATCAACTAACTAAAACTATTATATATAAACTAAACTAATATTACAAAATAAAAATATCATCCAAATTTTCTGCCTCAGGCATTGACCCCAAGACACTGGCAGCATTACCTCTCTGAACTGTTATTGCTAATCTTTGCGAGAGGTAAGTCCTGGGGTCGCCTGAGGCCAAAACCAGACGAGTAGATAAATCTTTAATAAAAAGTTTGGTGTCTTCCGACCACGGTCCCATTGTCTCGAAAATACTTTATTCTTCAGATGCCGCATGCGGCTTTACAGCACTGCACCAACGTGGCCACCGCTTTACTCATTTAAACGAAACAAGACAGGACTTGGAAGTATTCCAAATTGACCGTCCATGATGCATGTACCATAAACAATTACACGGCGACTGTCGTTTTTACAAATCACTTGGGTATCATTGGCAGTGACTCATTAGTTTTGTCTATTGTCAATGGCGGTAAAAATAGACTTAGCTGGTAGTTTGTAGCTTGCGGGAAAGTCGGGATAAGATTACGCGGTCGCTCACCCGGTCAGCGTCGTTAAATCTCTCGCTGGCTTATCATCATCATCATAACAGCTATAGGACGTCCACTGTTAGACATAGACCTCGCCCATAGACCGCTAGTTGCTAGGTTAGAAAGCCTGCAACCACCGTGAACCCACGGCTTTAACCAGGTCTTCCGTCCATCTCGTTGGGGGACGTCCTACGCTGCGCTTGCCGATCCGCGCCATCTGTTCTACGTACTGCGAGCAAATTGTGATAAAATTTTGAAAATGAAAAAGACTCTTTTGTCAAAATGACACTGCGATATTTAAAGTATATATCCTAAAAATATGCAGTACTGTTAAAAAAAATTATACTCATCATTTTGTTACAGCCACACATTTTTTATTTCTAAGTAACTGTAAAATTGGAAGACAACTAACCAATATATAGTTTGAATGTGTTAAAAGTGATTAATAAATATACTTCTAGTTAGTTATACATCGTTAAAGGCCACTCAAATGTTTAGATCGCCGTACTGAAAAGTAGAATTTTTTTGATTGTGTCATTTTTGTTTTCAACAAGTGATATGGCACTGGCTTATAACAAAAGTTTTAAAAACCACTAAAAACAAATAAAACATCGAGAATAGTGCAACGAGTCAGCATCCTTTCTAATAAAGTGGGAAGAAAAGGTAAGAAAAATTAATTGAAAGGTATGTTTCTGAGAAAAAGAAATCATAAACGACATTTAATGGCCACTTGCAGGAAACACATAAATCTCGAGTTAGCGTTAAGCTTAGCTTAGTAGTGTCAAAATGTATGGAACTGTCAAGCTTAAGCCAGGCTTAACAACTAAATCTAGATTTATTTTTACCTGCAAGTGGGTCTAAGTAGTTTAAGATAATCAGTGTCGAAAAATAAAGTTCACTCATCTGTTTTAACCTTCAATGAATGAAACATTTGAACTAATAAGATTTTACTTCAAAATATTGAAGCTAACAATACATTGGAGTTTTCACTGGATGCAGATTATGTGTATTAAATATTCGGACCACCACGAGATTTCCATTTGTCTGCAATATTTAAAACTGTACAATAACATACGTAATTTGAGGTCAAGTACCAAGAACAGTGCCTTGAGGCACAGTGATAAATTTAAGCGAGAAATAACACGCGTTGACCCCGAAAATTCCAGATTTCAGACAGATCGTTTTTTTTTGGAGAAACAAACAGATTAGCACTTTCAAGCCAGCTGGAAAAGGCTTTGTCAAATAAATATGCGTGGTTTACGATGTCAAACGCTGCGCCCGAGTCGATTGATGGTCGCCGTTTGAAGTCTCTTTGTCTGTATGATAAGTCGAATCGGTAGTGATGTGCAAGGTGTTCAATACCGAACATACTTAAAAAAATGTAGTACCAAACAGCGCATTTTCAAAATCAATCAAGTTAATGTGTTTAGTGATAGATATAACAAGTTACATAAGGTAGATATTATGATCAAAATATAGTAGTAGTATAAGATATAGTTCTTAAATTGGGCCGACAAAGAGAGAAATCGCTGAAAGAGTCAAGCTGCCAGAAGAAATCTGAACTAAACCATTGGGTGAGTGAGTCTAACATCAGGTAGCATGGTGAACAACTATGATGTTCTGAGGATGAACTCTGATGAGTGTGAAACGCGTAGTATAGTGGTGGTGAGAGTTGGTTTTGAGTGATGTGTGTGTTCTTACAATGTGGGGGCAGAGGAACTGCATGAACACATTTCTAGCATAGACGTAGCTATAATAAATTCGAGGGTGAACGATTTAATTGTTTTAATTCATTAAAAGAACTTGATTTAAATATTTTTAATTATTTTCCTGATTGGTAATATCCTTGTTTTGTCAGATTACTGTTTCGTCGGATTCCTGTTTTTTAACCCCCGACGCAAAAAGAGGGGTGTTATAAGTTTGACCGCTATGTGTGTCTGTGTGTTTGTCTGTGTGTCTGACTGTGGCACCGTAGCTCTTAAATGGGTGGACCGATTTGAAAGCGGTTTCATTTATTTGATAGCAGGTTTTCTAGCGATGGTTTTTAGACATGTTTCATTACAATCGGTTCAGCCGTTTTCGAGATATTGAATTTTAAAGTCAGGGGTTTTCCAACTTTTTGTTGGTTAGGTTATGTTGTATTCTTGTTTTACATGCATACAATTGAGTATATCTTGTCCGATACACTTCTTTAATTATTTACTCTTTTAGTACAAACTTGTTAGTGGTCACTTAAGCCAATAAAACTTGTTGCATCATGTTTTAGAATGACGTTTAGAGATACAAGCAAAAGGTTGTCCATAATAAGTTTTTTTCTCCTGCCGTTGGAACAGAGCGTGTGTATAGTGAGTGAAACAGTATTTACCCGACTACCCTTACCCGATACCTAAAACGGCAGTCAATATTTTTGGATAAAGATATAAGCGTTCTCTTTAATTTAAATTGTAAATATTTCGTTTTAAACGAGATGTGAAATTCACGAATTTTGAATAAAGAAGTGCAGTCACAGTAATTGCATGATTTCATTCGACATTGGAAATCTAACGAAACAGGAATCTGACGAAATAGGAACACAATAATAATAATAAAGGCATAAAATCGCAAGCTTACACAATTTTGAAAAAAGCCGCAATACTTAACACATGCAGAATAGTGAGAAAGTTCATGCAACTAGACCCTGAAAGTAGTCCTTAAATCTTCTTAAAAAATATAACAATACAACTCTTGCTACATTTACTTGGTGGATAACCCGTAAATGTAGTTTATACCAGCTTAGAGCTGAGAAAAAGAAATCCGTCGAAAATAATAATAATAATAATAATAATCATTTATTTCAGACGAAACAAGATCATCCATAATAGTGTTAGTATTTAAAAGAACAATAGGAAAAAACAATGAATCAGAAACATTTTTTAACTAAATCTCTTTTTTTTCCGATTCCCTTACCCGTCCATCCTCGGGACATCACTAAGCGTATTTCGGGCGTCAAACATCTGCCGAGTGCCTAGTCTTGATACTTTTTAATCAGCAAGTATTTTTAGACATCCCGGAGCTTTGTTAGACACAGTTCTGAATGTCTATCAATTGTGTTTGCGTTTTTTTTTTTCTTAACTTCTCGTTTCCTTTTTTTTAGGATTAAAAGCTTTTTTCAGCACTAGTGTTTAATTTTATTTTTTTACTGTAGGTACACTAACATAGTTAGTATTTTGGTGTTTACTAACTTTTGGATCATCCGTTGTCTTAAATCCCTACTATATAATATTATAAATGCGAAAGTAACTCTGTCTGTCTGTCTGTCTGTCTGTTACGCTTTCACGTCGAAACCACTGAACCGATTTTGATGAAATTTGGTATAGAGATAGTTTAAGCCCCAAGGATCAACATAGGATACTTTTTATTTCGGTAGAGGACGCCACCGCGCGATAACCTAGGCCCGCGCAGACGTAGTCGCGGGCATAAGCTAGTATTAAATAATATAAAAAAATCGTTCCGGCAGTTGTATTTCAATACCGGGATTTTATTATATTCCCGTGGGAATTTCATAAATCATGGTCATTATTGAAATTGCAAAAGCCAAATTTTCATGACTATACCAAATATGACTATCCCGTGGTATTTATCGAAATAAAAAGTAGCCTGTGCTATCTATGCCAGACGTCCAGCTCTACGGTGTAGAAACTCAATGACCTTTTATTTGCATATTTACTTCCGCTCTAGGACATAATGACTTTTTGTAGTGTATAATGTAATATTTCTAACAAGTAAGTACTTAATTGATAACAATGTCTATCTATCTATCATCTATCTATCTGTCTGATTATGTACAAAAAAATATACAAGCTAGTCTCACATATAAATAAAAAATCTAATTAATTACCTAAGTACTTAATTAATCCTTACATCAGATTCAATGTACGCAAGGAAATAACAAGGCTTTGTAGAAGATAAAACCTTTTGTTAAAAAAATATTAGAAAACAGTCACTTAATTAAAACTTACGTAAATATTCACATGATTTTTTGAATGAGGTGTTTCTTTGCGGAGGTCCATATCAACAAACAGAAACATTTACTTACCTTAGGTCGCGGGTGAGCAAAGTAAATGGTTTCAGTTCGAAAATATACCCATGCTAATTTTTTAGGTTAAATTTTTGAAGGCCTTAACTAAATACTCCTAAAGTTCGTAGTTATAACAAAAATACGCGCTCTATTTATGAAACAGATGAGTCGAGTCCATTGTAGGATTATAAATATAGAATTTATGAATTGAAACGTAAACATAGACCGGAATCGACGATATAGTTTATTTTCTTTATCATAATCATTCGTACACAGTGCAGTCATTTGAGATAGTGTTTGAAGTACTCGGTTTTTATTATGCAGTGTAGATTCTGAACTGAGATGCGTTGGCTTAAGGTTGTCACGCTATAAACATCGACGACCGGGTGGCCAAGTGACTAGAGAACCTGACTACGAAGCTTGAGGTCCCGGGTTCGATTCCTGGCCTGGGCAGATATTTGTATGAATAATACGAAAGTTTGCTCTCGGGTCTTGGATGTTTAATATGTGTATTTAAGTATGTATTTACCTATATAAGTATGTTTATCCGTGGCTCAGTATCCATAGTAAAAGCTTTGCTCTTTAAAAACAATTATTCGTTTTTAAGAAATATAAAAGTCTATCACGAATAATTATTATAGTAGACACATTAACTTATATATTAAGAAGAGTTCTATCAGACCATATTTTTAATTTTCATTATTTTTTTATGAAATAATCGAAAAAACCTAACAAAAATGCAACGTTTCCAACTCAGCAGGTATAAACGCTCTTAATTCCAACGCAACTCTACCTATTATTTAATGTCAAATGTCAAACTACCTGCAAGTTTATAGTATTGCACACTGAGATGTTATATACCGGGTGCGGCCTGTAATACGAGCAAAGAATTAAAACATAGATCGTCCTCGTTAAACTGAACAACATTACTTGAGCGACTTTTAAAAATAAAGGAGTCTTTGTATTTTCCTTTTTTTCATACAAATTAAATACTGCCATCAATGTACGCCATCCTAGAACACAACTGACGTCGCCTGTCACGCTACAAACATCAAGCATTTTGCTTTACATTGCTTCTGCGAATAAACTTAAAAGTGTAATAAAAAACAAAAAACTAATTATTTTTAAAATTCGCTGAACTAATGTTGTTCAGTTTGAGGAGTATGATCTATGTTTAAATTTTTTGCTTATTATTACAGGCCATACTCGGTATAAATATAACACCTACAATCAAATTAGATGTATAGGGAATGAAGTGTAAACAAAAATCGGCATCGGTTTAAAGTTTCGAATTAACAACTGTGTTTAGAGTCATGAAATTTGACACGGGTGTTTATAGACAACGTTAATGATATCCACCATGTAATTTTTGTTAGTTCTCGTGGAAATTTAGATAAATCCCGATTCAATTCAACTGCTGGAATTCGTGTGAAGCGGTAAATAAAACTAAGTTAATAAAACAACCCAAGTGGTAGTTTTAGTTAGTTGATTAGATGTTATTTTTATTCTTTCCATTCAATGTATTTTATGTGTATCGAATATATATTTTTTTTATTCTACTGGAAGGCAAACGAGCAAGTGGGTCTCCTGGTGGTAAGAGATCACCACCGCCCATAAACATCTGCAACACCAGGGGTATTGCAGATGCGTTGCCAACCTAGAAGCCTAAGATGGAATGCCTCAAGTGCCAGTAATTTCACCGGCTGTCTTACTCTCCACGCCGAAACACAACAGTGCAAGCACTGCTGCTTCACGGCAGGATTAGCGAGCAAGATGGTGGTAGCAATCCGGGCGGACCTTGCACAAGGTCCTACCACCTGAATATGTGTAAATAAACCCAAGTGGTGTCGGGTTAGAATTACACCTCTCCATTTCTTCTGTGGATGTCGTAAGAGGCGACTGAGGATATAGTTTAAGGTATAACATAAGCGTCAAGCTAGCAACCTGTCACTATTGTACCGTTTTTGTCAAACTTCAAACCTAAAATTGCTAAAAGTAGCTCCGATACGGTAACGTTTCGTGTGCTCTGCCTACCCCATTTGGGAATACAGCATGATGTTTGTGTGTGTAATGAAACAAAAGGAAGATCCTATGAGAAGCAAATTTCAAAGAGGCAGTGAGCTAAAGAGCTAAGAATCGGTAGCGGTATTTTTTAACGCCCAGCAGGGCTACTACGAAACTTGAGACTTGAAGTTCGTGTCGTGCTACCCTCTGACACTTTTACTATTTAATACGAGAGTGAGAGGGACGGTACGATACGAACTTCTAGTTTCGAGTTTCGTAGTAGCCCCACAGACGCGCGCGATAGTTTTCACCATCTCTCTCTGCCCCCACACCGTGCCACAGAATAGATAATACAAGTAACTGCGACAAAAAGAAATGGTGAAAACTGTAGTGATACAGAGTGAGGTAAACAATAAGGCCCAATGGATTTTTACCTTCGATGATTGACCCGCGGAGCTTTAACAGGTTCACGTCCGCCAGACGTCTTGCCCATCGGACGATCGGTGCGCGAGTGGCTCTCACAGCGCTAGCGACATCTCACGGCCACCTACGACAACTGAGAATGTTGGTTATAACGCCATCTGTTGAGAAGTCACCGCAACTGTTAGTAAAAGAGCTATTTTTGCTACAAATAGCTGAAGGTACTAGCGTCACTGACGAAGCTGTGGGCTGTAGTATAAAATTTATAGAAGTGAACACTAATATTTACGAATGATATTGTAACGGACAAGACAGGAGTCTAGACACACTACTTCAGCAGCAGCACTTGCGACATCTATGTTTAGCTCTCATCGAGAGACGTCCTTCTTATGTCTAGACTCCTGTCCAGCGGTGGTGTGGGGGTTATAGCACGCAGCACGGAACGTTGAGGACCTGGGTTCGATTCCCAGCGCTGGCCTCTTTTTCTGGTTTTTCTGTGAACCTATGTCTCAGTTTGTGTTATCGATATGGTTTTCACGGGATGACCGTAAAAGTAACAACTTTGGAGTTGAAATAAAAAATACAAAAAGACTCCAAATAACCAATCACAACCAAACCAATACCCAAGGACATTAAATTTATTGATTAAGTAAATAATTTATTACGTAAAATATTGACAAATTGTATGGTTTGATATTGTTAAATACATTTAGAATTAGGTAATTTATTTTCGGACATAGATTTAGACAAGATTTCGGCCTATCAAAATTCGGCTAAATTACAATACTAGACAAGATATGCACAGTAAAATTCGGCCATGTTAATATTATGCTAGAATAAATTCGGGTAAACCATTATTCGGCTTATACATAACTAGCTTTTGCCCGCGGCTCCGCCCGCGTGGTATTCGGTTATCGCGCGCTGTTCCCTCGGGAACTGTGCATTTTTCCGGGATAAAAAGTAGCCTATGTCACTCTTGGGCTCATACACTATCCTTATGCCAAAACTCATGTCGATCCGTCGCTCCGTTACGGCATGAAAGAGGGACAAACATACAAACACACTAACACACTTTCGCATTTATAATATTAAGTATAGATTATGCTGAACTAATTTTCAGCAAGTTTAAGTTTCGGCGTAAATAAATTACTTACGCGAAACCTGTTATGCGTAATCAGTTTCGGACATTAAAAATCACAAATGCGATTTATTTACTTATTATATTTATTTAAATAATTTCGTGGAGGATGGAGCGATCTGATCGGCAGCCGTCGGGAACGAAGCACTATTCAATTTCCGCGGGAAAACGGCCCGCCTACAATGCAGACGGTGCTATAGAGAATGTATAGAGAAAAGTTTTTGTAACAAAAAACATTTCGAATGGACTTTTTTGCTGGCTGTACTTTTTGTTTGCTTATTCTTGTTGATATTGCTATCGGCTACGGCACAGTCGAGGGCATATCCATACTAATATTATAAATGCGAAAATGTGTTTGTATTTCCGTCTTTCACGCCGTAACGGAGCGACGGATCGACGTGATTTTTGGCACAGAGATAGTTTATGGGCCCGAGAGTGACATGTGCTACTGTTATCCCGGAAAAATGCATAGTTCCGGAGGGAACTCTATTTTGTGCCTACATCCTTCCTTTGGGAAGGATATAAGAAATATTTATAATTGGACACTGATGGCCCTTGTAAAGTTAATAGTGAAAAACTAGAAGGAAAATCCGGAGATTTTTCCTCTTGTTTTCCTGAATATCTAAGTTCTAAGCAATATAACTTGAAAGTTTCAAAAAATTATTCCAAAAAAGTACCTTTGGTAGAGAGCTATGCTTGGAGTTTCTTTGCGCGATAGAATCCGGAATACGGAAATTCGTCGAAGAACTAAAGTCAATGGGCGGGCCACATCGCTCGAAGAACAGATAACCATTGGGGGAGAAAAGTTCTCGAGTGGCGACCACGAACCGGAAGACGAAGCGTTGGCAGGCCTCCCACCAGGTGGACTGACGACATCGTGAGAGTTGCGGGAAACCGGTGGATGCAAGTGGCGAGTTGTCGTTCATTATGGCGTTCTAAAGGGGAGGCCTTTTTCCAGCAGTGGACGTCTTCCGGCTGATGATGATGATGATGATGATGACCTTTGGTAGGCAGGAGGGTACCTATGAACCTGCAACTCGCTTCTCATAGCCCGGCTTTAGCAACATCGCAACCCCAATTTTATATTTTCTGGTAACAGGATATGTATAGAAAATCTCGCATTTCCACGCGCGGGACAAATATGGGTCCGCGGGGATGACAGGATGCTGGGACCCGGGAAGCATTGCAGCGGTTAACATTGACAGATTCTCGCAGAAATGGCGGATGGAAATGAGACAGCGTAAATAAAAACCGGCCAAGAGCGTGTCGGACACTCCCGAGATAGGTTTCCGTAGCCATTACGAAACAATTAAGTATTTTTCTAAGGATTTCGTATTTTGTACGGAATATTACTAACTATTTATTTGTTTTAAAGCAACAAAAAATCAATTACCGTAAATCGAAAATTTATCTGGTTTTCAGGGCTAAAATAAAACTTTTTTTTACTGAAGTCGTGCCTTCAAATTATTTTTTAATGGCGCCAACATCCCTTATGATAGCTAAGTTTATGCAAGATATGCGTGTTCATGCAGTTCCTCCACCTCCATACTGTAAGAACACAGAAATCACACAAACCCATCTATCACTACCACCACTCTACGCTGACGCGTTTCGAACTCAACCAGAGCTCATCTTCAGAGCAACACAACCGTAGACCATACAAACATATTGATGTTGAGCCCCTCCCATGAGACCCCATAAACGCCTGATTCAGTCAATCATTTTGGTTTTGATTGAATCCTGTGTCTAAGGGGCTGTTTCACCATCCATTGATTAGTGTTAACTGACAGTTAAATGTAATGCCGTCTCCGTCTATTCCAACAAAACAAATAGAGACGGCTTCACATTTAACCGTCAGTCAAGTACAAACATTTCAGTTGAACCGAAGAAAGTAAATAATTCTTAAGAAAGGTAAAACGATTATGACGTAAACTTTTTGATTAAAAAAGGTCCGTTTCCGATCAAGGTGTGAAATTAACTTTTGGGGAACATTTTGTATGTGACTCAACCAAAACTTCTCAGTAATGGGTACAGTCAGTGGGTACAGTTAAACAAACTAAATCATATGGCAGGATAGAACCTTTGTGCTACCAATGTGATGTTGACTTCCCATACTTTTGTCAAGGAAATCATAGTGAAATTGATTATTATAGTTTAGTTTGATTCGATTTATAGCATTCGAACATGGCGGATGTAACTAGACAATATCTAATTTTGCTATTTCTGTTTCTTTGGCTAGTTGAAGTATAATTTTGATAGTGTTTTATGCGGCGGCTTAACAGTGAACAGTGATCACAAAATTCTGTATTGCTCTCATGTCTGACATTTTATAATGCGCAAGTTGTTTCCACGTGGTTTCTGGAATTTTATATCAAGTTGCAAAAACTACAATCACCGTACAACGTCCCTCTCAAAGAGAGTACTTTCACACTGGCACAGAATATACACTGGCGAAATTGTCCTAATAAGGACAGAAAGCCATATTTTAAAAGAGAAGAAGAAGATTATTACAGGGTTCCATTTGAGGCCTTTTACTATCTAAAACAGTTGGAATCCCTATTGATTCCACCACTTTGTTTTCAATAAATGACTTAAGGTCTGTTTCACCATCCATTGTTTAATGTTAACTGACGGTTAAATGTGATGCCGTCTCTATTTGTTTTGTTCGAATAGACGGAGACTTCGAATTTCGTATCTCGCCATCCAGACGCTATTATTTCTAGGAGAGTGAGAGGGACGGCACGATACGAACTTCGATTCTGAATTTCGTAGTAGCCCAATGACTCAGTTCGTGAGTTAAGTTGTAACGCTTGTACTAATCCCCAACGGCGAGGCCGTAGCAAGGTCTAAGTCTACTAATTAAATTTATGAGCCGACGAAAAAACGTAAATGCGTTCTATACGCTTCTTGACACCACGCCGTTCGGTTCGTGATGAGAAATAATTTATGCAAGATATACCGGGTGTGGCCAGTAATAAAATAAATAAATGGATATCATGGGACACTCTTGACACCAATTGACCTAGTCCCAAACTAAGCAAAGCTTGTACTATGGATACTAGGCAACTGATAAACATACTTAGATAGATAAATACATACTTAAATAAATATTAAACATCCAAGACCCGAGAACAAACATTCATATTATTCATACAAACATCTGCCCCGGCCGGGATTCGAACCCGGGACCTCAAGCTTCGTAGTCAGGTTCTCTAACCACTGGGCCATTCGGTCGTCAAACGGGCAATAAATTAAAACATAGATCGTCCTCGTCAAACTGAACTACGTTAGTTCAGCGACTTTTAAAAATAATGGAGTCTTTGAATTTTCCTTTTTTCGTACAAATTAAATACTGCTATCAATGTACGCCATACCTAGAACACAATTGACGTCGCCTGTCACGCTGCAAACATCAAGCATTATGCTTTACATTGCTTCTTCGAATAAACTTAAAAGTGTAATAAAAATTAAAAAAAGAAATATTTTTAAAAGTCTTTGAATTAATGTTGTTCAGTTTTAGGAGTATACTCTATATTTTAATTATTTGCTCATAATTATTACAGGCCACACCCGGTACACATAAAGCAAAATTTGAAGTAGATTGGACCAAGGAATCACGTTGTCCCATACAAACATTACCCCCCTTTTTCCTCCCTTAGGGGTAGAATGCTACGTCATACAAAGAATACACCCTCCAGCAGCGGCAGACTTTAAACCCTATCGACAGATGCACTAGCATACCTCAAATCTAGTTTATTAAATATTTAATTTAAGTAGAGAACTAAATTTTCAACCCCAATTCAGCCGCGATGTGTCCTCTCCTAAAACCTAGTGGGCACGCACCCTAAGCATCGCATAAGCACTTAATTTAATATCACATACAGAGCAAGTGTTACGCCACATTTTATTGTTCCAGCGTATTTTTAAAACAATTCTATCGCCAATAAAAACGCTTTACTACTTGGACGTGGCATAAAACGGGGACGTTTTGCTTTACATTTTAAAAAGTTTTTTTTTTAAGTTACAGCGATGGCAGCTATTGTGGTTTTGTGTTTTTTTGTGGCTATAGGAGCTGCGCTGAACGAGGATGAGGTTTCTATTTGTGACTTTAATAGTTTTTAAGCACCGATGCAAAAAGAGGGGTGTTATAAGTTTGACCGCTATGTGTGTGTGTCTGTCTGTCTGTGGCACCGTAGCTCTTTAACGGGTGGACCGCTTTGAATGCGGTTATTTTAATTTGAAAGCCGGTTTTCTAGCAATGGTCCTTAAACATGTTCCATCAAAATCAGTTCAGCCGTTTTTGAGATGTTGAACTAAGCTAAGTGTATCTGTGCGTGTGTCTGTCTGTGTCACCGTAGCTGTTAAACGGGTGGACCGCTTTGTATGCGGTTATTTTTATTTGCAAGCCGGTTTTCTAGCGATAGTTCTTAGACATGTTTCATAGTAAGGATACTTATTTAGAAGTGTGATTTAGGTTTTTATGCATTTTAATAGAGACTACGCCTTATTCTCTTCTTCTCTTTTAAAATATGGCTTTCTGTCCTTATTAGGACAATTTCGCCAGTGTCAAAGTACTCTCTTTGAGAGGGACGTTGTTCGGTAGTTGTAGTTTTTGCAACTTGATAGTAAAATTCCAGAAACCACGTGGAGACAACTTGCGCATTAGAAAATGTCAGACACGAGAGCAATATAGAATTTTGTGATCACTGTTCACTGTTAAGGTTAATCGCCGTAAAAAAACTATCAAAATTATACTTAGCCAAAAAACATAAATAGCAAAATTAGATATTATCTACATCCGCCATGTTCGAATGCTACAAATCGAATCCCTTATTCTCTAAAACACATGGAATCATAATAGTTTTCACCATTTTCTGTCATACGGTACGAGGGGAAAAAGGAGATGAGAAAGCAATCTCGAGCGTTACTGCGTTACACAAGCCTAAGCTGAGTTCTTAACAATCACGACTTGAAACGGAGATATTGGAAACAAACAATAAAAAAAACATATTTCAGCGCTATTGTTCACGTGTGAGGCTTTTCATGAACGAGACAAGCAAACAAAAAGCGAAACGATGTGAAAATTACGAGAAATATATTTTCGAGAAAACAACGTATTCTTCTTTAGAACAAAGCATGTTGGAATCTCACTCTACAGTGTGTTACCGGACTTTTTTTAAGGGAGGTTAAAATAAAGCATTACTGTAACTTAACCATGACATTGGTTAATTTAAATAATAAATTAAAATTCAGACTTTGTTAACTTCCTAACATAATTATAATTGCCGGCAATGCACATCAAAATGAAATTGACAATACTTTGATTACTCGTATTACTTAGCCTTGCCGCCGGTAACACACTGTATGTTGTAACAAAAAAATGGACACAGTGCTACCATTTTTTAACCTCCGCCACAAAAAGAGGGTGTTATTATTTGACGCCATTATCTGTCTCTCTGTGACGTCGTAACACTCAAACGTATGGACTGATTTCGATGCAGTTTTTTAACGTGAAAGCAATGTTGCGACAATTCTTAGCTTCAGATGCGTTCCCAAATTGAGAGCGTGTTTGGGGGCCATCCATAAAGTATGTCACACTAGACTGACCCATTTAGAATTCCCCCCCCCCCCCTTGTCACACGTATTGCAATAAAATTTGCAATTATTTTGTTCCTGTGTCACAAACCGCTTGACTCCTCCCCCCCCCCTTAATGTGTGACGTACAGTGGGAGTAGGAAAACCTTCGTCAGTTATTAAATTGATTCCTTTACAAAGTCATAGATTCTTAGTACGTTTTGAAACCAAAGTACTAAGTAGACAAGTGCATGTCAAATTATACTTACTCGACACGAGAACAAGGGTCAGAATAGTATACACCTCTAACATATATCTAGTTTCATATCGATACAAAACCTTTTTAATAACAACTTCTTAAAAGTTTCAATCAAATAATGTTCCATAATTGTCAGTCAAATTGTCAGTGTTTGTCAGTGCCAAGGTGTAGTTGTAGGGTCGCTATGGTCACCTGATGTTTAGCAGGTTGACAGGTTGACGCAGTACGTCGTACTCAATCGGTAAAACAGATTAGCGCTCATACTGAGCAAAGGAAAATAGATCTTAGGGTGACGAACCTATTTTTACTCCGATTGTACTTTATGGATGACCCCGTCTTTTCAGCAAATGTTTCAAGATAACCGACGCCTCTCCAAGGCTATTGTGGAGGCGCTCCAGGACTCCAACTTCGACAGTGAACTGACCTTCGATCTGAAGAAGGAGAACCAGGTCTACCTCAACAGGACCATGTCGCTACTCATCAAGTACATCGTCAAAAGGTAGTCTTTGAAAACATAATACACAAACCCCCTTATTCATAAACGACAATCAAACCTATTTTAATTAAAATGCCGCTAAAATTCGTTTGTACTTATCTGTCACTTCGACATTTGTATTTGTTAGAAAGGGACAAAGCATTTGTTAGTTAACATAGGCGTAAGTATTCGTTGCTCTCAGAACTTTCTCCTTACTGTCCCTCTTTCAAACTCTAAATTCTACGTTTATTCTTACACTGTTCAGGCTACTCGGCTGTGGAACTCCCTGCCGATAGACTTAAGGCGCGCTAAGTCCTTGCCTATCTTCAAGACTATGCTTAGGGAGCACTATCTGTCGTCTTTCGTGTGAATATTAAAACTATTAGTTTATTTATGGGTATGTTGTTAATGTTGCTATGTATCTTCCTAGTTCCTATCTACTTGGATTTGTTGTGTATGTGTACTGTATAAATTGTTATGTTTTCTTGATATTGCTGTAATGTAATGTAAATTCACCACCTGCTTAAATTTATTCCTCACTTCTCCATTCCATTGTAAAGGTTGCCTGGAAGAGATCGCTCTGAAGCGATAAGGCCGCCTATTGCTTACCTCAGAATGTCTCTGTGTGTATACCTGTTTTCTGTAATTTTTTACTATATTTTGGTGTGCAATAAAGAGTTATTGTATTGTATTGTATAGGCTTGTTAAGTTTCATGAATAAGGGGGAAAGACTTCGGTTACAGGCTCATTCTAGCATCAGTTCAGTTAGACGTCAAAATTGGTACTGATCACTTTTTACAATGTGGTGTAATTCCAAAACCATTTCAAGAAATAGGTTTATTAAATCATTTTAGGAAAAAAAATACTAAATTATGTGTGTCTAAAGTGTATATTTTTGATACTACCTCAAACTGTGACCAGTGAACCGATATCAAAACAATACAATACAACGTTTTAAACTTTCGTGATGCTCACTCATAGTCAAATACCTTAACGGGACTTATCACGCTATTTATTTGATACAATTATTATTTCCTTCAACGTTTCGGCAACATTTCAGTTGCCGTGGTCACGAGTAGACTGAAGTGTAGGGTGTCAAGTCCGCCTAGCAGCGCGAGTTCTTCGAACTACCCGCACTTGATCACTAATAGTACCGGCACTTGTATCACGAACTACCCGCACTTGGTCATTTTTATTAGTCACCCCATCACACCGACACACAACACTAACAACGTCCGATACAAACAATACAATACAAATACTCTTTATTGTACACCAGAAATAATAAGTGATACAGAAAAACAGGTACACAGATAAAATTACAAGGTAAGCAATAGGCGGCCTTAACGCAAGAGCGATCTCTTCCAGGCAACCTAAAACAAATTGTTAATTTAGAATTAACTACCAGAGCATACAATTTTTGAAATATTTTCGAGCAGCAATGTAATGCTATCAATAAATCAAATTTTAGAAAAAATATAACTCCATCGAAACTATTGATGATTCCGCCAATGTCGAGGTTGAAAAAGACACTATCGGAGCAATGTAATGCGTAGAATAATTTAATACGAGAGAGAGGCGTTCTATGACAGCTGTCACGTCAGTAAGTGCGATGTTTTGAATAAAAACAAAGTAGTATCAAGTAGTGATACATTGCGTGTTAATAAATCTCAAAAATGTGTCAAAACTGAGTATTAAGTAATGAACATTTGGGCAGATTAATATGGCGCGTGGTATAAATGCTAAATGGTTTCATTTACGCTGTTTGTTAATAAAGTTTTGTTTCAATAGAGAAGTCGATAACTACCGCTCCCGCCGCACGGACGCGATCAGCCGAAGAATCTACTCGTCCTTAATCATGAAGCTCATTGATATAGCTAAGGTAAGCTCATGCCAGCCATGATAGTTGAAAGTCATAATGTAATGTTTGTCATGGGTGACAACTCTTTCCTGGCCCGGATAATACCGACATTGGGCACACGAAAAACAGGGTCGGTATTTCCATGTCGGTACTATCCGGGCCGGGAGAGTGTCACCCCAGCCAGGCTTCATCGCAATTTTTGCGAACCTCCAATAGACGTCCGCAGTTCTCCACAGTACAAGCTTTGCTTAGTTTGGGACTAGGTCAATTGGTGTCAAGTGTCCCATGATACATCTATGTATTTATTTATTTATTATGGAAATAGTTCAGTCAGTAAACAACTATTACAAATTATTTTTTTAACATAAACAATTTCTCTGAAACCATTAATCGTTCAGAATTGTTATAAAAACAAACGTAGGTACATAACAAACATACAGAGTTCAACGGGTAACCATTTAAAATCTCCGAAAAATTAACGGTTTCGACGGTTATTATGAATAACTAAAATTATGACAAACATAATTATGTCTTACAAAAATTATGCGACTACATACGCATCCTAAGTCTAGATCTTATCGCATTTGTTCTCAGGATCTACCCCGCAACACGTCAGCCGAGAGTCGTATCGACACCGCGCATCGCTACTACATGTCGGTGGAGTCGCGCGACATGCACGACAAAATGGCAGACAACCAAGTGTTCCACGCATGCGCGAGGCTCTACGACATCGTGTTCACTGTGAGTATGCAGTCGCAGCGACACCAGCTTTATGTCGCTGGAGTCGCGCGACAAGATGGCCGACAGCCAAGAGTTCCACGCATGCGTGAGGCTCTACGACATCGTGTTCACTGTGAGTATGCAGTCGCTGCGACACCAGCTTTATGGCGCTAGAGTCGTACGACAAGATGGCCAACAGCCAAGAGTTCCACGCATGCGCGAGGCTCTACGACATCGTGTTGACTGTGAGTATGGAGTCGTAGCGACACCAGCTTTATGTCGCTAGAGTCGTACGACAAGATGGCCAACAGCCAAGAGTTCCACGCATGCGCGAGGCTCTACGACATCGTGTTCACTGTGAGTATGGAGTCGTAGTGACACCAACTGCTTTGTGTCACTGGAGTCGTACGACAAGATGGCCGACAGCCAAGAGTTCCACGCATGCGCGAGGCTCTACGACATCGTGTTCACTGTGAGTATGCAGTCGCAGCGACACCAGCTTTATGTCGCTAGAGTCGCGCGACAAGATGGCCGACAGCCAAGAGTTTCACGCAAGCGCATTACATTTATCCGTCAAATAGACTTGATTAATGGGTGGTGAAACAGCCCATGCGTATTAACTTTCTTAGACTTATCTCGTAGGAGTGAGTATGAGTATTCTATGTGTAGCAAACGCGAGCTGTCATTTTGTCGCTTGTCGTATCTAAAAAAGCGCCAAAGGCGCTCTCCCAAGGCGCCTAGATGGTTAAGGCCGGCCACCACCACACCAACCGGGTGACACTCTTTCCCGGCCCGGATAATAGCAACATGGAAATACCGACCCTGTTTTTCGTGTACACGCCCATAGAAGCTCCTGTCATTTTCTATGGGCGTGTACACAAAAAACAGGGCCGGTATTTCCATGTCGGTGTTATCCGGGCCGGGAAAGAGTATCACCTATACCAACCAACGGCGCCATTTGCATTTCTCCTTAAGATGGCGGATGCCATACAAAAGACTAACTGGAAAGTTCAAAAAAACATGCAAAAAAGCTTGAAAAATATTGAAATCTTATTAATACCTTTCCATTCTTCGTTTTAATTAAGCCTCGATTATTTAACGAGAGCATTAAAATTGACTGCAACGTTTCGTTTTATGCCACTGCATTTAAATTCGGTGCAGGGCAGGCTTTATGACTGTGAGATTATTTTTGACATCGCACGGCAGCGAAATTGCATACATTTTCATAACAAAATATAGACTATACCTAGCGCAGAATTTCGCTGCACGCGGGCAATAAGTAATTGTGCTCAAAAATACTAACATTTTTGTGCACATTAGGGATGTTGACACCACCAATCAATTGACGTACTTTTTATGAGCTGTCAAAACACAATTCTCCCATAGAGTTTCAATGGCAATACCGACTTATGACGTCATAAGTCGCTATTTGTCCGCCAACTCAATCAAGTAACTATTTATTTATTCAAGCAACAAAAAATTTAAATCGAAAATTTATCTGGTTTTCAGGGCCAAAATAAAGCGTTTTTTTACTAGAGTTGTGCCTTCGAATTATTTTTTAATGGCGTCATAATCCCTATTACATTTGGACAAAATTCACTTTGGTTGATATTCATTTTGGTCCCAATTTAAAACGGTCAATTTAAATACCCGATTTTCCATTTGCACCGATTGACCATAAATCAAAGCACCTCGTGCCGCCACGCTGTTATTGCGACACTTTTTACCACAGCGTAATGTCACCTGCCCCCACTTTGACATGCCACATCTTTTTTTTTGTACTTTTTTTCGAGTGGCAAAAAAATAAGCGTCCTATACTTTCTGATAAGCTAACTTACATACATTCACTCTCTGTATTGTATTGTAACTCTTATTGTACATAAAACATACGAAATTTACAATTTACAAGAGAAAGAGATGTACAAAGGCGAACTTATCCCTCAAAGGGATCTCTTCCAGTTAACCTTTGATCGATTGAAAGGACAACAGAAACAAGAGTAGACACTACAATGGAAAGATGAAAGGACCGAAAATTTTAAATTAACCTGAACAGTACATCAAAATAAACAAATAGATACCTACACATACTTATATGAGTACACACTAATATAAAGCAATAAATAAACAATAAACAAATAAATATCAATATCAATAGACTACATATAAACTACATGTAAATAAACATACATACGCAACCACAAAAAAAAAAAACAGAGAACACATAACATCTATTTCGCAGGGTGGCAACGGTCTGCGCCCGTCTGATGTCACTTGGCAACCGGTCATTCTTGGCTCTGTCATTAAAGTTAAAGCAAAGAATAAAATGGTTCAGTTTCCCATTTTGACACAAGGAACCCTAAAACCATCGCTACCGATCCCGATTTGTGTATCAAACTATGAAAATCATATCGCTCAGCCTTCACCGTCGCACACTCGTATTTTACCATCGCGTGCGTGAAATATAAACTGTACTCCGACGGGATAAGGTTATATATTCTATGCGTAATTTGATTAAATAGGAGGTTGGGAGGATTATTATGTATTATGACATATATATGTATTGATGGGTTTTATGGCCAATTTTATGGGAGACGTGAGTGGCGTGGTGTCTGGGGTGCAGTAAAACATGTATGATATTAACTATGGCTCAGTTTTATGGAAAGAGTAGGCAACGCTTGTGGGTAACTTTATTTTTAACCCCTGTTGCCTAAAGGGGGGTGTAAAGTTTCTCGTATAAGGGCCGCCACGTCGGAATTCCGTTTTGGAATTTCGATTCGGAATTCCGTAAATACATCACACATATGTTTATTTTAATTCTGTACGCACAAGTCCTGGATATAGATTTATATGGATTTGAGCGTTCGATATTCCGAATCGGATATAAAAATAAATATAAATATTTATCCGCTCTCCGAAATGCGAAAGTGTGTGTGTTTGTATGTTTGTGTCCGTCTTTCACGTCGAAAAGGAGCGACGGATCGACGTGATTTTTGGCATAGAGATAGTTTATGGGCCAGAGATTAACATAGCCCACTTTTTATCCCGGAAAAATGCACAGTTCCCGAAGGAACAGCGCGCGATAACTGTATTCCACGCAGACAAAGCCGCGAGCAAAAGCTGTATGTATATAATTATATTATTAATGTTTTGTTTGTTCTTGTTTTCTGTTTCTGTTTCCGCCACCTACTATTGTTTGACATAACCATAAGTTCATATACCCAAATGGTTGTCTGGAAGACATCGCTTTTGAGCAATAAGACCGCCTAATGTCTACCCTGGATATGAGTGTTTATGTAAATAATAAATAAATAAATATCATGGGACACTTGACACCAATTGACCTAGTCCCAAACTAAGCAAACTATGGGTACTAGGCAACGGATAAACATACTTATATAGATAAATAAATACTTAAATACATATTAAACATCCAAGACCCGAGAACAAACATCCAAATTATTCATACAAATATCTGCCCCGGCCGGGATTCGAACCCGGGACCTCAAGCTTCGTAGTCAGGTTCTCTAACCACTTAGCCATCGGGTCGTCAATATTATAAGTTTTTGTACTGATTTGTGGTGTGCAATAAAGAATATTTGTATTTGTGACTATTTACAATATTTTGACTATGTGTATCTGTCTGTCGCAGGCACCGAGGATACTGTCGCAGCTCGGGAAGTTCGACGACCTAACCCCCCGACTGCTGGTGCGGAAACTCAGGGAGCTGCAGATCAAGCCGGTGCATTTAGGCGTCGCATTGTTACTGCAGGTGGGTTAAAAAAAAACAACCTTGCTACATTTACCTTGCTTGGTTATATAAACATGTCGAGATAAACTCGATTTAAGACGTGAGTTATCCGTTCAATATCATTTAATATGAGTAAGTCTCACGGTAGTTTCATGATCAAAATGTATTATCAACTAGCTGTTGCCCGCGGCTTCGCCCGCGGCTTCGCCCCCGTTGTATTTTTTATGTATTTTCTTCCATAAAAACCTTTTCTTGACAGTAACAAACACAATAAAAAAAGAATTAGCGAAATCGGACCAGTCGTTCCCGAGTTATGCGCTTACGAACACATTTTGCGATTCATTTTTATATTATGAAATCAGCCGTTTTTGAGATATTGAACTTTGAAGTGACAAAGCCGGAGATTTTCCAACTTTTTGTTAGTTAGTTTATCTAATGTCTTGACACGCTTTTCCAGTTCTATCTGCGCCAGACGATAAACTACGCGATCAAATCCAAAGCGGTCACGATCCTGTCTACCAAGCCCCAAATGGTAGGCCCGCAGGTGATCAGCACCCTCAAAGCCCTGGCCGCGCGGCTTCTTCCCGTCGCTGAGTTACTGGACATACACTTGGCACACTCCAGCCCCGCTTTTAAGGACATCACGCCATCTAGTTGGCTGGGCATTGTTAATAATAAACAGATTTGAGATTTTCACGTTTAATTTTGAGCCTGCTCCGATTTTTTTTTTCATCTACTGGATGGCAAACGAGCTTGTGGGTCTCCTGATAGTAAGAGATCACCACCGCCCATAAACATCTGCAACAACAGGGGTATTGCAGATGCGTTGCCAACCTAGAGGCCTAAGATGGGATACCTCAAGAGCCAGTAATTTCAACGGCTGTCTTACTCTCCACGCCGAAACATAACAGTGCAAGCACTGCTGCTTCACGGCAGGATTAGCGAGCAAGATGGTGGTAGCAATCCGGGCGGATCTTGCCCAAGGTCCTACCACCTGAATGTGAGAGGATCGAGGGGTCAAGAGGGCGTTGGGACGGCCAACTGGTCGTCGTCCAGTTGGTCGGCCGAAGTATCGCTGGGCTGATGCCGTGATGGCGGAACTGCGACAGCTTCAAACCAGCAATTTAGGAATGGGTTATACTTCCTAAATCGCATACCAGGGCTTAAAAGTACGTCCACCTTCAACCAGGCGCAGAAACCAGGTATCAAAATACTTTCAAAGTATTTTCTGTCCAACGTAGCGAGTCGAATAATTGCTTCCTTGCAAGTTTAAATTAAACCTCGGTGTTATATAGATAAGTCGGTAGGCCTCCAACAAGACGGAGCGACGGCCTGGTTAAGATCGCGGGATCGCGGTGGATGCGAAAAGCACAAGACCGGTCTGAGTGGAGAGCCTTGGGGGAGGCCTAGGTCCAGCAGTGGACGTCTTTCGGCTGACATGATGATGATGACGATGATTATGTTTTATCAATTAGGTATTTGTAATTATGTAAGTATGTCGAAAAACGAAATCAGAGGGCAGCACTATTCATGTTAGGCTGGTGACATTTTTACAATTGACATTTCGTGCTGTCACTTTAGTATCTTGGTTTAATAAACAGTGTATATCCTGTCACAGAAACTCTCTTTCGTATGAAATATATGTCGCCAACTTTTTAATCATCGGAAGATAGTGCACGAAGCCTGTGCCAAAGTGCATCGAAGAAAAAATCAGACCGTTTTCTACGAAGGCGATGTCGATTAGTGCTTAATCGCTTTTAGCGTAGAATTGGACGAGTTATTTTTAACTAGCTTTTGACTGCGGCTTCGTCCGCGTGGAATTCGGTTATCGCGCGCTATTCCCTCAGAAACTGTGCGTTTTTCCCGGATTAAAGGTAGCCTATGTCACTCTCGGGTCCATAAACTATGTCTATGCCAAACATCACTTAAATCCGTCGCTTCTTTTCGCTCACGTAAAAACCTATTCCTATAAATGCGTCTCACCTCTAGAATAAGGCTACATTTTTGAATGATTCATGTAAATAGGATATTTTTGCACTTGATGTACAGTGTCATTCATCAAATTATTTTAAATTCACTGTAAAACGTTTCAGTCTCGTTTGAGTCAATAAATTCAATGTTATTTATCGATCTAAACAGTCCCGTGAAGGGCTGCCTATTGATATATACGCTTGGACTGGCAGATCTATAATAATATGGATTTATAGATCGTAAACTACAGCCGCGGTGTTTGATGTAGTATCATTTGTGGCCACGAAACACGTGCACGGGGCGGACGCTTATTGAATAACGTAACCATAAAAATTACATTTTTAACACAAGACGAATTTGCTGTTAATAATGAAAAGGTATATTTCTAGTTTAAAACCGATGTATTAGAAATATTTTTGGTTTGCTCCAAACTGACTCCTGTCGTCCGTATTTTGTAATATGTAAAATTTTAACGGTGCCCTGCCTATACATTTTGGAGGTTTGTGTTTTTATATTCAAGTACAAGAGCTTATTCAATCTGAGGCATGGCGTGTCAACACGCACACTGAGATCTCAGTATAAGTACAGAATTCACAGGCCATGTGCAAGACTCAAACTGTGTTCAAAAAATTCGTATATCATGTGTATGAATTTATTGGAATGAAATATACATGAATTTAAGATAAAATAACCACATAAAACTTAATTATAAACTAACTACCTAACATAAAAACTTAATAACCTACTAAATTAAATCTAAAAAAGGCCCCCGTGGCATGGTGCCCAAGAGGCTGGCAGCATTCCCTCGTTGAATGGCGATGGCGATTCGTTGAGAGATAGCTGCCAGCCCTTTGGTCTCATGTGTAATGGGAAGAAGATTTTTATTGTATGCCCCGGTTTGCCCTCCCGTGTCGCCCGCTATTTTCGTGGCCCCAAACTGGAAGGCTACTCCGAAACACAACGTTCGAAGTTCGTGTCGTGCGGTCCCTCTCACATTTATACTATTTAATACGAGAGCGAGAGGGATCGCACGACACGAACTTCGAACGTTGTGTTTCGGAGTAGCCCTTCAGAGCGCTGCGCGCGCGCATGCCTCGGCCTATTTTTATCGCATCTATTTGTTATCGCGTAAACCGTCGAATTGTATTTTGTTCTGTCAAACGACATGTTGAGCAACACCTGCAATGGCGGCCGTTGCGAAGATCCTTCACTTGCTTCAATAAACGCCCCAAACAAAATCTTTGATGAGCTTTTTAGGAAAACTTGTTGGCACGTTTTTGTGGCGCATTAAAAGATTTGCGAATGTTATCATTCCCGTTGTGCAATTACCTGTCTTATATAATAAATAAACCAAACCCCGTTATCGGTAGGTAAGCTATAAACAAATAGTTCTAAATGATTCGGATAAATGCGCAAATTGTTCTAAATAATTCTGCAAAACTGACAATGAGGTTTGATTATTCGTAAAAGATACCTCTACGCCAAATTTCTACTTTCTAGAGTTGAAGAGTCAATCTTTCACTTACTCGTAGATCCGACTGTTTAACCGCTTTTGGGGCAATCAACTTATGAAAGTTTTATGTTATACTGTCCCATAACTCTAGAGACATAAGTGATACCTTTGCTCAGAAAAATGTTTTCAATGTATACTACTAGCATGCAAGAGAAGCCATGAAAGAATTGCCTTAAACTGTCCCAACTTCTGACTTTTAATGAATTTGTACCCCAAAAAAACATAATTTTTAAGAAGTCACCGAGACAAAGGCAAAAAGCTACACTGAAAGAAAGAAATAAAAAAAGAAAAATTTCTTTTGGCTCCATAAATACCACCTAAAACTAAGACTAAAACTAGCATTAAAACTATATTACTTGGTGACACGACAGGATCTCAAAAAGGGTCTGAAACCACTGAAAATTTCTAGTAAGTAACTGATATCTTATGCGACACATAGGTAGATGTGATGTCGTAGTCTAGCGATATTTCGGCCGTCAAAAAAAAGAAACTAAAAAGCCCAACACAAAATATTGAAAGTGACGTGAACGATGACGGCGTAAATCCGTAAAAATCCCCATCAAGATTAAAATTGAAACGATTCTGTGACACTTATAAGACAGGCGTGTTTCTAAACAGTGCTGCCGCTGTTCTTATCTGTGTCAGCCGCGTTGGCACCGGCTTTAACTTACCCACAAAAGGTCGTAAGTGGGTGAGATTTTGCACTCACTTACGCCCTTCTTCCCGGACCGCGGGCGACAACAAATAAAATTCTAATAGATGTGCTGTTTATGAAAATAACCCTAATATTGTCTTTTTTATGACAGCACGTCGTCCCAAACATATTGTAACCGCGCGATAAATTTATGTGGAAGTTTATAAATTTTACGAATTTTAAAACAGAACATCCTGCTTGTGGTGGGGAGAACTTGTGGTTTTACTAATTTTTGTTCATCTATATTCATCACATCGTAAAGCCCGAGATTTGAACCTACGTTGCAAGTGGTAGGACCTTTTTCAAATGTAATTCCGCAAATGAATTTGGAAAACTCAGAGGTGCGAGCCGGGGTTTGAACCCACGACTCTCTGCTTGGGAGGCGTTAGAAAAGAAAGAAGGAAGAAAATACATTTTATTCGCAAAAAGTAACTTAAAGTACATAACTTAAACGATACATAACATAAACAAAACAAAGAAAGCAGTTACTAATCACGAAACGGACCCACCTCAGCATAATGCCGGCTCAGGAGCTAGCGCTGGTCTTCCGGTGGGACCGTGAGGCCGTCATTGCAAGCTGCACGCAAAGAGAATATAACCACTACGTTTTAAGAGGCGGGACTCCCATACTAGCGAATGAAATCGAGTTTGTATTGAGTCTGCATGGCAAACCATTACCAAAATGTACGCCAAGCCAAAGATCCGTTTAACGCCAAAAAACAATACTACCAACATAACAGATTTAAATAGTGCAGCATGCTAAACGTTTGCGCTTTTTATCGATATCGATAAAATGGTGAGGGTTGAAATACAGGCTAAGGTCAACAATTTTTGTAATCAAATTTAGGTTAAGATCGAGTCCACACTTAAGTCGTATACCTACACATAGTATTGGATTTAGGTGTGGACCCAAAATAAAATACAAGTTTTCTATTGATTTCCTTTATTTTTTTCAAAGCCCTGTTTTCAAAGTGATCTTCACGTATGTATTAATACATGTAATTTTTTTATGGAAACATTCACCAAATCTTCTTTTCCCACTAGTTTGTGCCCTGCATCTGAAAACATTTTATCGT
Source organism: Choristoneura rosaceana (assembly GCA_037349165.1). NCBI lineage: Eukaryota > Metazoa > Arthropoda > Insecta > Lepidoptera > Tortricidae > Choristoneura > Choristoneura rosaceana. Next base: position 2,177,212 of record JAZBNJ010000006.1, on the reverse strand, counting down.
TAAAACAGAGGTATTTATTTTTTTAATTTACGGTTAAAATGTTATGTAATCACTAAACTCAATAATTTATCCAGGCTGTGTGTGTCTTGTCTACCCATGATCAAGATATTTTCAACTGCATTGAAATATCGGAAGTTTGAAAATGCCTATAATTATGGTCATATTGCATGCAAGTTGTCATAAAGTTCCGATCTTTCTTCTTCTTATGTAAAGTAATATTAGTTGCACTGATAAACAAATAAGCCTACAGTTATCGATAGTTGTAGTACACATCCCTAGTGGACAATGATAAGGATATTAAATATCTATTTCCCTTTGTTTATTTAACTTGCTGCTACAAAATATAGCTAAAAGTATCTAAGACAATACTTACCGGTTCTCGTCAAAGGGAAATTTTGCCATAAAAATCCTTTTTTCGTGATTATGTCGACTTGTTCGATTTCCACAAATTTCACACGTTATAAATCGTCTTTTCGGTGCCAATTTCACAAAATATGTTTACGTCAGTCACGTGTCACTACTTTAGAAAATAATTAAGACGAACTTAAATAGAAATCTAAAGAAATTAACGAATTAAGTATGCGAGTCACAATCACAAGCTAAGCAGTAACATGCCTGACATGACACTCATGACAGTTGACCTGACAGCTAAACTGTACTGAGCAAAGAGAATATAACCACTACGTTTTAGTTTATATTATGGTAATGGTTTGCCATGCAGATTCCATACAAAAGTTTTTTTGTTCTAAGTTGCGCGAGACTGGCTGCACGTATGACCGGACCGTGTCTATTGTGAACGCGACCGTTTAAAGTCAGCGCTACCAACACAAGCATGACATGTGCATGATATTGACAACTGACACGGCCAGCCATACGCTCAGCAAGCAAGACGAAAAACAAACAAAAAATAAATATGCGATAGGTCAAACCACTAGGCCGTAATGGCCCAGTAATATTCAACACGAAACGCTTCCTGTCTCCTTGGAACTATGCGTCGTCGGACATTTTTAAAGATAAATTTTGTTCTTAATTGTTAATTAGCTGCTCTGTAAATATTTCAAAATTATTATTACAGTACAGTATCAATAATAAGCATTAGAATTTTATTAAAAAAAAAAGTTTATCAATTAGGTTACTTCTTGTTCTTAATCCTACTTGTTTTTTTTTTACAAATAACTCTTTTCTTTTTTCGAGCCTATATTTATTTCTCAATGCTAGGAAAATGTCTCCCCTTTTAGCCTCTTTAACTCCCGTTCTGGCTATGGAAAAATAGAACCTAACTGTAAAAAAACAGCCGTAAATGGACGTTCAGTGAAAATGTTGAGCCGTGTGAAAAATCCGCCAAGTTCTGTATTCCTGATGGCCCATATTCCGGCGCGGGCGCGCACTCGGAGGGTAAATATAAATCAATATGGCGTCTCCGCGTTTACGGCCCGGTCCGGTGTCCGGCCGCCGGTTGATGTATGAACCGATCTACAGCCCTGGAAGAGGCATTATTTCGTCACTGCCCTGTAAGCTTGTGATTGGGCCAATCAACAAACATACTCAGTCAGTAAAATTGTTTGTTGAATAAAATTAGTATTAACTTGTAATGTTAACGAGTAAAATATATTAAATTAATAATACCTAATAAATATATTAAATTATATATAAATATACATATATATAGGTGATATAGTGCATGACCTGGCGGATGTGGAGCTGCTAATGTGCCTTCAGCGCATCCCCTTGCATGCCTTATGAATGCATGTATTTAGTTTTAAGGATTTAGATTAAGAACTAATTAATAAGTGTTAGAGAGATAATTTTTTCTGCCAACAAACTGTCATGCAGTTTGGCAGATAATTTGTTTAAAAAATGTATTCTGTTTATTTGAGGAAATAAAGAAAAACAAAAGTCACTCACTCACTCACAAACTTGCGCATTTATCCATACTAATATTATAAATGCGAAAGTGTGTTTGTATCTTTATGTGTTTGTCCGTCTTTCACGCTGTAACAGAGCGACGGATTGACGTGATTTTTGGCACAGAGATAGTTTATGGGCCCGAGAGTGACAGGCTAATTTTTATCACAGAAAAATGCACAGTTCCCGAGGGAATTGTGTGCGATAACCGAATTCCATGCGGGCGGAGCCGCGGGCAAAAGCTAGTAATATTATGTAGTAGGATTATGATGTCGGACCGGACGGATGGTCAGTAAAAAGCTCGAAGTAAATTAACCATCATTTCGCTTGAACGATGATCTAGAAGTACTACTATACTATACAATACTAGAAGAATGATCACTAAAATCGCTCCTGTTTATTTTGTGAGCTACAGAACTGCAATGTGCTTCGGAACTGCCCGACCACCTGCTCCTTTCTTCCACAGGTCGACCAGAACTAGCCGGAGTCTCCACCCTTACGTTGTCAGTATTCCCAAAATCCGCGCAAAGCGTTTTCGCTCTTCCTTCATCAACCGCATAGCAAAAGAGTGGAATTCAATGCCTGCGACTGTGTTTCCTGAACACTACAATTTGGCTGCTTTCAAGTCTAGGGTGAATGAGCATTTACTAGGCAAGTGTGCTCCATCGTAAGCCTCATCCTCGCTTTCCATCAAAACGTGATTATGGCCAAACGCGAGCCTAAACTGTTTAAAAAAATAGACCTGTCAAATAATGCTAAAATGCTCATTCATTACAAAGTACATTACATTTACAAGTTTTAGCATATACTACTTGTTTACTTCTAATCGACCGGCATAGAAGTCTTAGCGTTAAGTTACGCTTACCCACTTATTACAATATTCTCGATCTCTTTAACAATCTTACATTTCTTTAGTTAATTGTTTAATTGTAATACTATTTTTGTTACCTTGCACGTGTAGGAATGCAGTTTAAAAATGTGTTAAGACTAATGGTAGGACGGTGAATCCCGACCCACCGTGATACAGTTTACACTAGTACGGGGGTCGGTTGACGCTTAATTGCCTTTGGATTTTACATGTTTATAAGCAAAAAGAATGTAAGTAGAATAAGCACTTTTATTTGATAAATAAAATATTTGTATTTGTATTACCAGTGCTCAAATTCAACATCTTTAGAAAAGATAAAAGCCAAAGTTGGTCCTTCCAGCTCCTCTATGGTGGCACCATGGAGACCCTTCGCCCTTATCTGCTACGTTTGCTAAGTACCCCGCAAATTACTATTACACAGTGCACGCTATGCGGTATGCTATCTCGGCGGGTCGATATTTAAGACCCCGGCTTGACGACGCAAAATGTACGTCTTGAGAAGACCGAATTACGGTGAGTGAGGAAAAATCTTACAAGCCAGGGTGAAAATTTGAACGCGGAAAATCAGTGTTCAAAGCTCAGTTCATACTTGAATAAACAGCTCGCATTTTTTAAAGAAATACAAGTAGTAATCAGATACCAATTACATAACAAAGTGGTTTGTCACTTAAATATAGTCGAGTTCATGATATTGTGAGAAAATTTTTGATCAAAACTATCTGAACAAGACTCTGTGGTTAACGGCATTGAAGCGTGTTCAGATATTTTTGATCAAAATTTTGCTCACAAGTTTATAAACTCAACTATACTTGAAATTCACTAATACTATTAGCTTGTAATTTATTCAATGTTGTTCTGATTTTCAGAAACCTAAATTGACAGTAAAAGAGACCATTACCGAAATCTCTCTAAATTATTTGATGCCAAAAGGTACTGGTTATACCCCGGTTATACCTATTTTTAACCCCCGACGCAAAAAGAGGGGTGTTATAAGTTTGACCGCTATGTGTGTCTGTGTGTCTGTGTGTCTGTGTGTCTGTGTGTCTGTCTGTGTGTCTGTCTGTCTGTCTGTCTGTCTGTGTGTCTGTCTGTGGCACCGTAGCTCTTAAGCGGGTGGACCAATTTGAATACGGTTTTTTTTATTTGAAAGCTGGTTTTCTAGCGATGGTTCTTAGACATGTTTCATCAAAATCGGTTCAACCGTTTCAAGATCATCAGCTCTTTTGTTCGCTGCGGTAGAAATCTTAGACGCATAATGGGTGTTTACTTTACTTTCAAGCATATTTGGGACCTAAAACTTGAAACACCCATGTATGCTATGTAACTATGCAAGATTATGCAGTTTTTGGCCTGATGCTGCAGCCAGGATATCCAGAACACTAGTAGATACACTCTTGATAAAACCATAGCAGATATATCGTGTTTGGATTCGTTTCGATCGGTATTTGATTCTACATACAATGCAAAAGTGGCAACAGGATGAGCTGATGCTGCAGCCAAGATATCCAGCACATTAGTACACTATAAAAAATAATAGCACATATGTCGTGTTTGGATTCGTTTTGATCAGTAATTGATTCTACATACAATGAAGTGGTAGCAACACGACGAGCTGTTTAAAAAGAATGAAATAAAAAATAAAATTTTTTTTTTAAAAACCCCCGACAAAAAAAGCCGCCAAAAACGACAACTAAAAAGTAAAAAATAATTATGCACTACCTAGCTGTTGCCCGCGACTTAATCTGCGAACAATTCGTTTATCCCTATCCCGCTGGGACTATGCTGATTTCCCGCAAAATTAGCCTAAGTTAATTTAGTATAAGTACCTAGTAATATTCTTTTTATCTAAGCGTCGTCGATGTCGGGGGACCGCTAAGGTTAATACTTTAAAAAATACAACATGTACTTTAGTTTCTGTTAACCTTAGCGGTCCCCCGACACCGGCGACGCTTAGATAAAAAGAATATTACTAGGTACTTATACTAAATTAACTTAGGCTAATTTTGCGGGAAATCAGCATAGTCCCAGCGGGATAGGGATAAACGAATTGTTCGCAGATTAAGTCGCGGGCAACAGCTAGGTAGTGCATAATTATTTTTTACTTTTTATTACACTTTAAGTATTCGAAGCAGCAATCTAAAGCAAAATGCTTGATGTTTGTAGCGTGACAGGCGACGTCAGTTGGGTTCTGGGGCGTACACTGATAAGATAACAGTATTTAATTTGTATGAAAACGGGAAAACCTGAGACTTCATTATTTTTAAAAGTCGCTCTTACTATATTTATGAATAAAACATAACACGGTACAAATAAAAAAAGAGCGTAACTAAAACTACATACAAACTAAAGTTATAAATAAAAAAATTGCCCAAAATCACTACCAGGTGGTAAAGTGCCCAGAAGGCTGGCAGCATTACCACGCTGTATGGCGATGCTTATTCACCCAAAGCCGCAATTAATGTTGACGACAATAAAGTCGCTGAACTCTAATTTTGAACAGTTTGAAAAGTACGATCTATGTTTTAACTATAGGCCACACTCGGTATAAGATAGTTATGCTTATGTATGGGGCCAGCGTAGGCCGCAAGGTTGAATTTATGCTGAGTTGGGACCATTTCGTGACAAAATTTGTTATGATTTTTTGTTTGTTGTTTTTTTTTATTTATTTATTTGACTGGAAGGCATACGAGCAAGTGAGTCTCCTGGTGGTAAGAAATCTCCACCGCCCATAAACATCTGCAACACCAGGGGTTGGTCTTCCTCTTTAATTTGTAAAATGTCACGAATAAATGTTTTTCTTTTTTTCTTTCTTTCTTTCTTTCTTTCTTTCTTTCTTTCAAAAGAAAATTCTGCTCTTCTAATCCAAAATACTCGATCCGGATCAACTCAACCTGTCAGAGAAACTCAATTCGGATCGGCAAGCGCTGCGTAGCACGTCCACCAACGAGATGGACGGATGACCTGGTTAAAGCCGCGGGTTCATGGTGGATGCAGACTGCTTCCAACCGAAGCAACTGGAGGTCTATGGGGGAGGCCTATGTCCAACAGTAGACGTCTTATTGTTGATAATATGATGATGATGGATCCGTAAATTCAGATCGGCGAGCAGTCGATCCAGGACCCTCTGCTTGGGAGGTTGAACTACCAGAGGCTGTGTCGCGCTGTTGTTAGTGATGGCATTAACCAGCTCTTTCTACCTTCGTCTTATACCATGTGATAGACAGAGACAGAAGTCGTGAAACGATTGTGATTCCAATCCAAGCGTGTTACAGGCTTCAAGTTACCAAGGCTTAAGATTGTTTTTTACAATCTTTTTGTATTTTTTATTTCAATTCCAAATTTTTACTTTTACGGTCATCCCGTAAAACCTAAATTGAAAATACAAACTGAAATATAGATGGACAGAAAAATCAGAAAAATAAGACCGGCACTGGGAATCGAACCCAGGTCTTCGGCATTCCGTGCCGCGTGCTATACCGCTACACGACTGGTGAACAACGGTACAGACACGAATTTCCCCTATGCATCACATATCTCAGCTTGTTTTTTTCTTATATAGCCAAATGTTGCTAGCGTCACTATTTAAGTGAAACATAGGTGAAATTCTTGTCTGTATCGTTGTCCAGCAGTGGTGTAGTGGTATAGCACGTGGCACGGAATGCCGAGGACCTGGGTTCGATTCCCAGTGCTGGTCTTATTCTTCTGGTTTTTCTGTGCATCTCTATTTCAGTTTGTATTTTCAATTCACCAAAGCTTCTTTCAAAGCAATTCTTCAAACTGCATGCTCGGAACAATTGTCACACCTTATCTGGCGACAGCAAACTAAATTGAAAATTGTATTGTTAAACTTCTCTATTGTGCCGTGTTGCGGTGGATGCATTGTAAACTATAATCAGCTCACGATGCAGCGGGTCATTTGTGCGCTAGTAAAATTGGATTTAGACATTCGCGAAATAAGTATAGTATAGGTTTATATATATAAAAAACTGATACAAAATTTAAATCTACTGTCAAGAAGACGTTAATATCTAAGGCTTATTATAAAGTCAATGATTATGTTACGGACAGGGATATTTGGAAATAATTCCGATCCGCATTAGCGATCTCTTCAAATAGTGAACCTACTGTGTTAAAAATAAAATTGTGTTAAATACTTGTAATGTATAGTATATAGATATCATTTATAAATATTGTGAATCTGTTTTTAAAAAAATACCTCGTTGAGTTTCTTGCCGGATTCTTCTCAACAGGGGTTATTTCTGAACCGGTGGTAGATTTTTTGACGTTCATAAGTGATTGTTATAGCCTAAATTGAATAAAGATATTTTGACTTTGACTTTGAATTGAAAAAAAAGGTGGGCCTTGAAACAGAAAAAAAAATTAAACCACAGCTTCCTCTCTTCATCTTGAGCTAATTTAGTTCTACAACTTTTGAAAATAACTTTGTTTTATGATTTTTTTTTTATAGTTCAAAGTTTAATTGAACAAGCAATATATTGCGAAATAAGATAAGATAAAATATCATTTATTTCCACAACGTGTCCACAACACATAGTACAACGAAGACTTATTACAGAGAATTACAAACTTATTATAAAGAAGATTTAGTACATTACTAATTAATATAAAAACTAGACAATAAACACTAACATTTCCGTCAAATTGTCGACCGGATGGCTAAGCGGTTAGAGAACCTGACTACGAAGCTTGAGGTCCCGGGTTCGAATCCCGGCCGGGGCAGATATTTGTATGAATAATACGAATGTTTGTTCTCGGGTCTTGGATGTTTAACATGTATTTAAGTATGTATTTATCTATATAAGTATGTTTATCCGTTGCCTAGTGCCCATAGTACAAGCTTTGCTTAGTTTGGGACTAGGTCAATTGGTGTCAAGTGTCCCACGATATTTATTATTTATTTATTTATTATTATTAAATCGGTAATTTTGGGTCATACACACACATACAAACTTTTGCATTTATAATATAGTAAGATCCTGTGGGAATCTCGGTATGAAAAGTAGCCTATGTGTTATTCCAGAATTCCAGATATTCAGACATCTACGTACCAAATTTAATCCAAATCCATCCAGCCGTTATAGCGTGAAGGAGTTACAAACTACACACACACACATACAAACTTTCGCGCTTATAATATTAATAGGATTTTACAATAAAGTTAAACAATACAATACTAAGTTTGGGTTCACTAGCTACAGTTACATCAGAGTCAGACGCACATTACCAAGACGCATTGAAAGCGAACATAGCTTCCAGTGAACATTTGCATACAATCAGCCAAGCCCGAGCAAACCACCAAAGCAAAACCAGTATTTAATAAACGAAAAAACCCCTAATCATATAATTCCGTGATATAGGGTGTCCCGAATTTTTATCTACCGTCGTTCTCACCTAATCGTCGCTGTGGGACCGAGGGGGGGATGCCTGAGGGTAAGCAGTCGTAAATCGTAGTCTGGAATGGAGAAATATTTCGGAGCATCCTGTATTATAGGAGATTTGGTAGTTCTCGAAGTTCTAGCCTCTTTTTTTGTCTTAATAGAGCTTACGTTACTTGGATGACTTTGGTGAAATACACTATCTAAATAGCCTACGGATACTTTTTATCCCTTGTACTCGTGTATAACAATAGCATCAAATTTTTTTCTATTTACAAATACTTAAGACCTAGTATTTCTTTACCAACGTAGACCATGGGAAATTTCTTACACTTGGAATTTAGTTACTTACTACATTTGCTTCCCATATACCTCTGCTATGCGGTGCAAACAGTGGCATTTCCTATGGATAAGCTTTAAACCCGTCGTATAAATAACTAGAATCCATCGCGAAGACCTTATTAAATTATTCAACAGTCAAACTAACAAATAAACCGCTACAATAACAAATTTCCACCTCTTTCCCACACTTTTATCTTTTCACCTTTGCTTCCTATATCCCTCCACCGCGTGGCGCACGCGGAGGCACCCCATAACTCATTACTCTTCCAGCCGCGCTGTGTCGGCTAAAACACTCCAATCCTTCTAATCATACTTAGCAAATGCCCGGGGGTCAAATATTATGTGTCCCAGGAGTGCTTCCCGGGATACGAGTAAATTACAGCGAGGTGTGGTATTGAAAAAGAAAAACTGGACAAGCCTGAGCCGCATAAAGCCTCCTGTTCAGTATGTGTAACTTTTGACAAACCAAACCGTAAATGGGTAAGGCCCACAAGCGTTTTGCCTGCCCGTTCCAGTGTGCTACGAATATTGATGAAACGAGAACAGCGCCTCTAGCGGACGTTTGCTATTTTTGTGTTTCCACACAAATTGAGATTTTAACGCGAACGCGATCGAGGCGTATTTTTTAACGAAAACTTACACTAAGGATACTGGTCATCCGTCCATCTCGTTGGTGAACGTCCTACGCTGCACTTGCCTCGCGGCCTCCACTCTAGATCCTTTCGGCTATAATGGCCTACCCATTGTTACTTCAAAGAGCTAATTCGCTTGGTTATGTCGGTGACCTTTGTTCTACTACGTATCTCTTCATTTCTGATTAATATTGATGCATACGAACGATGGACCGTTTCTACTAATATAAGGATGAATACTTCACTTCAAAGAGAAAATACTTGTATCAGAAGTTGACGCAAATAGTTATTGTATGCATCAATATTCGTAGCACACTGGAATGGGCAGGCAAAACGCTTGTGGGCCTTACCCAAATACAAACTGAAATATAGATGCACAGAAAAACCAGAAAAATATGACCAGCGCAAATCGAACCTAGATCCTCGGTGTTGTGGGCTGGTGCCTTAAGGGCTGAACTGGGCCTTAAGGGTCTACGAGTCTATCAAATATAAAACACGTCTTCTCTGGTGCATGTGTTTAATCAGACTGTCAAAAGGAACATAAAATTATTCAAAATTGGTAAAAAAAGTATAAAAACAAACTATTATAAAAAGGTTGTGCCTTCGGCACACTCGGCATTCGCTGGTCGCTGGTCGCTGCTTAAGTGACTAAATAAGAAACAAACAGGCTGAGATATGTGGTGCATAGGAAAAATTCGTTTTCATCTCTCCTGTTTGGAAAGTTTAATTTTCATGAGTAGATAGCCGGGTGGTAAATTGCGTTTTCTCTTCGAGGGTGGAAAGTAATTTTTTTTTAATTTTTCGACTAGCCACGACATCGAAGATAATTGAGTTACGTCAATGACATTTTTTTTCACGTTTCGGCATGGCCATCTAGATGCACGTCGTGACCAACTCGATTTTTTTTATAGTCGGCCATGGCAAGTGGCGAGTCGAAAAGGTACCGTTGGAAGTTGGATAGGTATAAGTAAATTAAATTTATTATTATTCTCGTTTTTTTGTAGTATTTTAGTTTCCTCACAGTCGAAATGAAAAGTAGAGTGTCTAACTCGGGTGAAATAACCCATTTTCCCTCGAACTATTGGCGCTCTCACTTTCAGGTGAAATGGGTCACTTTCCACCCTTGGTTATCAATCTACTGGTCTGTGCCACTGTCCAGCGGCGGTGTAGCAGTATAGCACGCGGTACGGAATGCCGAGGATCTGGGTTAGATTCCCAGCGCTGGTCATATTTGTACCGATGAAGTTAAGCGAATATATTATTTCCTTTATGTCCTGATAGGTGTTTTAGAGATTTCATACAATAAACTGTTGAAAATCAATATATTTTAGACATTTATTAACTGTGGAACCCCAAAAAAGTCGTTTCCTCGGACGTGGTAGTGTCCAGCAAATTTAGTTTCAACTTTAAATTAACTACAGTCAACTGAGCAGAAGGAACTTTTTCGTTTTGTTATTTCAGCCATTTTTAGGCACCTACGCACAGACACCATCAGTAGCGAATCACTTTTTTACTCTCTCGCATTGACACGCTGACAATCTTGCATGGCGTTAAGTACGTGGGTGGCTGTAAATCGACAAAGTACGAAAGTGGCTACTATTAATACTGACTGTACAGTTTGATTCATAAGAGCTGGCACGAATGGATTAAATGAGTGAATGAAAATATCTCTGTGTTACCTATTTGAATACATTTCACATAAATACGAAAACGTCATGCATCTGTCATGTTCCCGCAAAAATGTCTAAGTGAACATTACTTTCGTTCAATCAATTCGTGTCACCTCTTGTGAATCGAATAAAGAAGAATTTGAAGAAAATATAATAAAGAAAACAATAATATTAGACTAATTAATAATTATGGTAATCTATATACTTACTAAAAGAGGATAGACAATATGAGCGTACCGAAAATTGAGCAAAAAAAAACCATTTGTAAAATCAAACAACCCAATTGCAACAAAATAAACTTAAACAACAAAAAAACATATAAAAGTTTATAAAGAAGTGCCCATCATTCTTAAGTAAATTATAATTCAATCACAATCCACATTTGAGGCACAGACGGTTCTGACAGAATATCAGCGCTGCAGGCGTCTAACATTATGCTGAGTCAGCGGCCGTTTTACTTTTGCAGGGGCACACAAAATCGTGTTTATTTATTTTTGTTTTTCTTTTTTGTTTTATTTGTGTTTGTGATTTATTGTTTTTACTGTGTTGTATTTGTCTCTTTGTGAATATAATGAAAGTCTTCTTTCTTTCTTTCAATGGTCATGTTCAGACCATACCTTACCAAGCACGTATGAATGTCGAAAAAAATCTACCACCGTTCCGAAAAAACCTCGGTCGAAAAGAATCCGGCAAAAAGCTGAACGAGATAACCTGACTGTGCCAAAATGAGTTCAAAAAAACACTGTATCCCTGTTTTACTAAAGGCAAGGAACGCTAAAAAACTTAATATCCCTCATAAACTATTCTATTACTTGATGCCATTCACCCCTTGGTTGACGCACCGATAATTACCCACTTAGTTTCAACTGCCAGCTCTTAATCTAACCCGCTGCATTTGACAGTCGAGAGCCGTCTAAGCTATCTGTCTGTCTGAATGACGTACCTCGAACCATAGATTTTACTATTAACACCTCAGCATGGCTGCCAGCGTGGTGATTTACTAACTTGGATTATTCATTAGGCCAACATCATAAACAAGTCTGCAAAAAATCAGAACTACCGGATTTGACGCATACTACCGATGTATAAAGTTACTGGACTACTATAGGTCTTAAGTAGGTATAAATAGGCGCAGAATTGTTCAGCGAGCTATTTAGAGAGCTATGCTTGGGGTTTATTTGACGACCAGATGGCCTAGTGGTAAGAGAACCTGACTACGAAGCTTGAGGTCCCGGGTTCGAATCCCGGCCGGGGCAGATATTTGTATGAATAATACGAATGTTTGTTCTCGGGTCTTGGATGTTTAATATGTATTTAAGTATTTATTTATCTATATAAGTATGTTTATCCGTTGCCTAGTGTCCATAGTACAAGCTTTGATTAGTTTGGGACTAGGTCAATTGGTGTCAAGTGTCCCATGATATTTATTTATTTATTTATCTACTCAGATCGAATCAGAAATGAAGAGATACGTAGTAGAACAAAGGTCACCGACATAACCAAGCGAATTAGCTCTTTGAAGTAACAATGGGTAGGCCATTATAGCCGAAAGGATCTAGAGTGGAGGCCGCGAGGCAAGTGCAGCGTAGGACGTTCACCAACGAGATGGACGGATGACCAGTATCCTTAGTGTAAGTTTTCGTTAAAAAATACGCCTCGATCGCGTTCGCGTTAAAATCTCAATTTGTGTGGAAACACAAAAATAGCAAACGTCCGCTAGAGGCGCTGTTCTCGTTTCCATACAAATTGAGATTTTAACGCGAACGCGATTGAGACGTATTTGGTAACCGAAAAATTTTCAAATATTTTTTGATCCAAGACAGGACAGGGAGGAGTGGCGGAGGAAAGGGGAGGCCTTTTCCCAGCAGTGGGACATAATATAGGCTATATAAAAAAAAAATTTTTTTTGATCGAAGGGTTCATTACACACATTCCTTGTGACGCATCCTCGCACATCTCTGGTGGAAACGTAGCCTTATGCTAAGAGGAAAGCTTCCAAACGCATTCATCTTCTGTTTACAATGAGCCGCTTAAAAAATCGCGGCTTTGGTCCATTTAAGTCGTCGCAATTTCAGCCAATTTATTTCATGTCTTCCACGGTGAAGCATGAGTCGCTAGAACATGTGGTTCCGTGGGATCCTATGCCTTATTTAATAAAATTTACAAGTGCTAAAATTCTACGTAATTGGATGTAGTTATGCAAAAATGTTCCAAACTTCAAAAAAGGTTTTATTTGAAGGGTCCACGCAAAGAACATGTCTAGTCACTTTTTTTTTTAATTGAGATTTTAATCTCGAAATGTAGAGCTCACAAAGTACGATGACTTACCATTGAATTAAATAATCTGAAAACATTATAAAATGTATTTTTTTAACTTTTAAAGAAATGGTAACCATAGTAATTGTTCGTGATGACTAACTTTCAAACCGCTATAACTCAAAAAGTTGCTTAGGTGACTAGACATGTTCTTTCCGTGGACCCTTCTTGCTAATACTGGCACTTGGCATATTCACAGAAATATTTGCGTGTGTGAAAAGATGCACTATATCGTTGTTAGCGTGAGTAACGGAGATGTCACTAACGCAACGCGAATGCGCGATACCAAGTGAAGTGCTACCATAACAAATTTGTGCTCATGCAACTCCACCAAGACGTTTTTGTTTAAATTGTTGAAAAATCAAGTGAACGTATACTATAAGCGATAAGAACGTCTTTCCTGTTCCAGCGCCCCACGCTTTTGCAATGAAATGTTATAATTAAAAGCGCATAGTTTACACTTCAGCCTAGAAATAGAGACAACTTAAACGATCCATATTTTTTTTTTACGTGAATTTATAAAAGCGTGTTTTTCTAGTGTTTTTTGAACTATTAATTTATTTATAAGGCGGTCTAATAGGATTCAGCCGGTACGTCTGATTTTGGGCAATATGTTGTTCTAAACGATGTTTTTGTAAACGGTTTTGACTATACCTGTGTTTTCTGTGTTGGTGTGCAATAAAGAGTTATTATATTGCACAGTCAATGTCATAAATAAGATAATTTCTATACCTTGTCGCTTTCAGTTGTTACACAATTTCGTATGGCTTTTCAATGACGTTAAAGTGACAAGGTACAAAACAAAGTGATCACTTACTTATGACGTTGATTGCACTTACATTGTACTTTGTGTTTGACGACCGGATGGCCGAGTGGTTAGAGAACCTGACTACGAAGCTTGAGGTCCCGGGTTCGAATCACGGCCGGGGCAGATATTTGTATGAATAATACGAATGTTTGTTCTCGGTTCTTGGATGTTTAATATGTATTTATTTATAAGTATGTTTATCCGCTGCCTAGTGTCCATAGTACAAGCTTTGCTTAGTTTGGGTCTAGGTCAATTAGTTTCAAGTGTCCCATAATAAAATACAATACAAATATTCTTTATTGCACACCATAAAGCAGTACAAAAACTATAAAATAATACACAATAATATATACATAATATTGATTATTGTTATTTATTTTTAGCAATTTTTCACGCAATGTTACAATTTTTGGAACAACTGAAGAGTTTTATTTTATTTAGTGACAGCGGAACCCTAAAAACGACTCCGTTGCGGCGCAAGCGACTAAGACAATATGGACGACTGTTAAACGCGGACTTAAAGTCCTAAAGCGCGCAGACAATTATGCTAACTTTTATTTATTACTAACCTTACCCGCGATGTGTGCAGTCACAGTCAAGGACTATTCATCAGCCACCATGGTACCATTTCACAGTAAACGTCATAGTGACATCGCATTATTATTATTATTATTTAACAAGGGAAATCTTAATTATTTTTCCTATGTAAAGGTTCCATGGTATCTGTATGCGTAGATCATTAAATCCAGCTGTTGAATTAAAATTCCGGGATTTTACTGAATTCCGGTTAAGAGCATGTTCCGACCTTGCTTATTTAACTTTTCCTTAGATATCATAATTTTACAAAAACTTAAAAACTGCTCAATTGATTAAATTTCATAATTTTTTAGATGTGCTGCGGTTCATAAGTTAGAGGGGAGCGGGACACAATAATGGAGACTTTAAATCTTAAATTTTTCATACAAATTAAATACTACTACCAATGTAATTAATTAAAAAAAATGTGGAGCTAAACTTGATTTAAGACGTGAGTTATCCGGGTCAATATATTTAATTTAAAAACTTTTTGTATACCTACCTCTAAATTCTGTTTTGTTACGTTTAAGATTAATTCAAGGATCAATAAAAGCTTATTATTATTATTATCAATGTACGCCATCCTAGAACACAACTGACGTCGCCTGGTACGCTACTAACATCAAGCATTTTGCTTTACATTGCTTCTTCGAATAAACATAAAAGTGTAATAAAATTAAAAAAAAAAACTGTTTTTAAAAATGGCTGAGCTCGCTGTTCAGTTTGACGAGTAGATAATGTTTTAATTATTTGCTCATATTATTACAGGCCACACCCGGTATACTTAGAGTCCCGGGGAAGGACAAAGGATAGTTTTTATCCCGGAAAATTGCAAAATTACCGCGGGATCAACGAGTTCTACGCGGACGGAATCGCGGACAACACCTAGTTTGTAATAAGTAATAAACTAGGAAATAGTGGGTACAGTGCCTAATAATATGACCAGCGTTTCTAGGCGCCCGCAGACGCATCTGTCACAACTGTCAATGTGTCAGAATTCTGACAGCTGTCAAAATGTCTAGTCGTGTTTATAAATGAGCCGGCGGAATGGGAGCGAGAGAAATCATTCATGCTTTAAATAAATATTCAAATACAATAAATAAATTTGGTTTTAAAGTAATTAGGCGTAAAACAGCCAAGTTTTCTTTATTCGACTGCATTCGGTAAACGAGCAAGTGGGTCTCCTGATGGTGAGAGATCACCACCGCTCGTAGACACCAGCAACACCAGGGGGATTGCAGATGCGTTGCCAACCTAGAGGCCTAAGATGGGATACCTCAAGTGCCAGTAATATCACCGGCTGTCCTACTGTCCACGCCGAAACACAATAGCGCCAGCACTGCTGCTTCACGGCAGGATTAGCGAGCAAGATGGTGGTAGCAATCTGGGCAGACGTGTGGACCTTGCAATTTTGTGGTATAAATCAATACGTGATAGGTTTGATTTTTGTCACGATGTCGCGATGAAATTTCAAACCTTCGTGCTTCAGAGCCAGCAAAGTTGCTTACGATAGGTGGCGCTGATGTCGTGTACAGAACCAATACAGCTCGCATCGCATTCCATTCCTATTAAGAGAAGTTTCCCGACCGGCCGCGCGGCCGCGTTAGGTATTCGTTTGGGATATTGCTGTCTTTATCGCTCATGACATAAGCGCTCGCAGCCATCCCCCCCATACACATCCCCTTCCGCTTCTCCGCTTCCCGCTAATGTATATCGAGATAGCTGTAGGCTTTTCAAGATTTGGGCGGTTGAATTTTGGGTTTCGTTGTCATCATATTATACGAAAAGTATAGCACATAAATCAATGATATTTTACAATCAAGATCTTAATTATATTTTCTATGCCTGTGTTTTTTTCGAGTTTTGTAAAAATGCTTTAATAGTCTGTAATCCTCGTGCAAAGTTGACATCTTTTTTTTTGTCGACTTTTGAGCTCCTGTATTTCTGATATTACACATTTATATGAAAATCAAAAAAACCACAAGCATAGATAATTACGTCTAGTGCATACTTACAAAATTTCATCTACTTCTGTTGCCTAGTTTTCAAATGAGACCGGGACTACGTTTGTATGGAGAATGGAACGAAGAGACTTCTCTTAACTCAGTACCCTTAGTGTAAGTTTTCGGTTGCAAAATACGTCTCGATCGCGTTCGCGTTCGAATCTCAATTTGTATGGAAACATGAACATCGCAAACGTTCCACTAGAGGCGCTATTCGTGTTTCCATACAAATTGAGATTTTAACGCGAACGCGATCGAGACGAATTTTGTAACCGAAAACTTACACTAAGGGTACTGTAGTCCACTCCACACCAACCGCACACCGTACGATTGGCGCGAACCATCGCTAGTCCGCGATTATAAAGTATTCGGAACATCTATAAAGGCTGGCCACCACTAATGCTGCTGATAAAACTAACGTCCTCAGTAACGATTGGGCAGGGTTGGACCCAGGTAGCGCAGGCTACGCACTGGCGGGGAAACGCGGCGTGAAAGGCCCGTTACGTACAGGCTTCTAAAAGGGAAATCTGTACGCGTACTTGACCTGATCAAACATTACCTAGCCAACAAGTTGGAAAACTCCCGATATTGTCACTTCAAAATTCAATATTTCAAAAACGACTAAGCCGATTTTGATAAATCATGTCAAAGAACCGGGTCTTGGGTGTTCAATAAGTACTTAAGTATGTATTTATTTGCATAATGTTTATACGTTGCCTAGTACATAGTACACATTTTGCTTAGTTTATGACAAGGACAGTTGATGTAAATTGTTCCATGATATTTATTTATATTTTAATAATAATTTATAGTATCCGGCAGTTATATATTACACATCGGGCTTTGGAAAGCGAGTTGGCTAATTTCGGCTTCGTAGAGCGTTCCCACACGTTTGTCAGTCGTTGTACACATGCAATAGATTTATATGAAAATATATAAGAAAAAGTTGTTAAAACCCCCCAAAACTTTCAATTGTAGATGGCATCTTTAGCAAAAGAAGAGGGAACTATCCTTTTTCAAGTAGTTGCAACAGCTCTCTATAGATATCCGAATTAAACTAATTGAGTCCATTTGGTGCAATATTTATTTGAGATAACACTCACTCAATAAATACGATGATTGATGGACGGTCGCCAGTGTCTGGAAATGCAATGTGCAATCTTTATCACCGTGTACTGTGTAGGTGTTCATGGGCGACGGTAATCGCTCACCATCAGGCGATCCGACTGCTCGTTTGCCCCCTATACCATAAAAAAAAAAAAAAAAAAAAAACTGTAAAATCGACGCGTTTTTGCGCTGTTACATGGTCGGTGGTGCTTGCCGCTTCCCATTAACGCGCCAAGCAGCCCTATAAGAACTAGCAAGTGCTGTAAAAACCCGCGGCTCTCCGACCCGGTTATATCGCCAACTATAGCGCGGGTAGCTCAAGTGTTAATAACTGGTGAAAACTATGTTCACGTGGCATTACAGTTTACACTAATGCACTATGACAACGAAATTTATAGCTATTGGAGCGGCAACGCCATATTTAAAATTTTACCGTCAGGTGGCGCGGCCATTTTGAAAAAAACTCCATCGAGTGGCCATGACACCTGCGAATTAAATTAGCGAATTTCATAAAAATTATCACTAAAAAAACTATTTTAATGTTAGGTAAGTATAAATATAAGCCTTACAGTGATATAAGCTGACCAGGAATATAAAATCCTGACGCGAGGGCAGCACTTCTACGTTTTATATTGCAACATTCTTTACACTATACCTATCAGTCATATTGACAACAACGGTGTCAGCGATTATTTAAAGGATTATTTTCTAATGATTTTCTAATCCCTCAGACTTCTTCCATGACAAATACTTTTATACATTCTGAATTATTTTCCTTCCAAAGCTATGGATAATCTTCGGCATTATATCGCACATAAAAACAAAATAACACTTTAAAATACCACGCGCAAACAACGTTAAACTTTGACAGCAATAGACAGATGACATTTGAATTTAGTGTTACCAGTGCAAGAAATTAGTTCTATTGGTTTTCAGCAATATGGCGAGGTTTTTTATAATTCTGTTCAGCCTTTGAATGGACAGCACATTCATAAATGTTTATCTTATTTTTTCAACGTCGGTTAAAAATGACTTTTAAAGGTTTGTATCTGAGCGTGTGAACTCAAAATCTTATTTTTTATAGCCCCAAGGGATTTCAGCGATTCCTGGCCGAAGGAACGCCATTAAGATCTCCTCAAACCACCATACGTCTTTTATAGCTCTGCAAAATTGCTGTAACGCCAATAAAACGTATTAACTCCACTGTAGAACCATTTGGAAATTCAACCTTGTTGTAGTAGCAGTAAAGATGCATTTCAAAGTTAACGCTCAAAGAAGTTAGGACAAAACTATTTGTGCATAAAAATCGTATGATAGTAAGTAAGATTTTCGTATTTAGGGTTTGTTAAAATGACATAAACGGAATCCTTGTTTTACCATGAGACAAAACTTGGCTTATCGGTTATTCTTGGTAATTCGGCTTTATAATCTTACGCTGAGCTCACAGTGAAATCTTCTTCTTCTTCTCTTTTAAAATATGGCTTTGTGTCCTAATTAATAGGAAAATTTCGCCAGTGTCTAAGTACTCTCTTTGAGAGGGACGTTGTACGGTGATTGTAGTTTTTGCAACTTGATAGTAAAATTCCAGAAACCACGTGGAGACAACTTGCGCATTAAAAAATGTCAGACACGAGAGCAATATAGAATTTTGTGATCACTGTTCACTATTAAGGTTAATCGCCGCATAAAACACTATCAAAATTATACTTCAACTAGCCAAAGAAACAGAAATAGCAAAATTAGATATTGTCTACATCCGCCATGTTCGAATGCCACAAATCGAATCCGATTACAAGCATCTAAACTGACAGCTGCCATCAATGCATTTCCTCACATTGAGATCTGTGTAAAGCCCGCTCCACACTTAGCCCGCGGATCGCGCGCAATGGCTGCGAAGGGGCGCGAACGCTAAGTGTAGAGCCGTTTCGCATATTCTTCGCGGTTTCGCGCTTTGTTCCCCAATTTTGGTCGGTTTTTGTCCCGCGTCAAAGGGAGCGCGAAGCGCGAACGCGACGTAGTATGAGACGCGGACGAGTGTGGAGTCGTTGATAAATTCGCGGCAAGTTCGCTCCGCGAAATCGCGCCGTGATTCGCGGACTAAGTGTGGAGCGCCCTTAACATAGATAACATAGCATGTTCACAATCGTTAATTTGGGACCCATTTTGTGAAAAAGTCATTTGAATAGGGATGATGACGCCATTAAAAAATAATTCGAAGGCACAATTCCAGTAAAGAAACGCTTTATTTTAGCCCTGAAAACCAGATAAATTTTCGCTTTACTGTAAAATTAGATTTTTGTTGCTTTAAAACAAATAAATAGTTAGTTGATTGAGTAGCCGGATAATGACGTCATAAGTCGCTATTGCCATTGAAACTACTCCCGTATTGTTTCAAATTTAAATTCAAATTCAAATCATTTATTCAGTAAATAGGCCTCAATAGGCACTTTTACACGTCATTTTTTTAAACTACCAGCGCTTTCGGAATGACCATCATTGCCAAGAGGAATGCGCCGCAAGAAACTTGGGCAGAAAGTCATTTTTTCAAAATAAAATAATGACAAATAAAATACCACAGAATATATAATAGAAAATACTTAAAAACTACAGTAAACAATTAAACAAAAAATTACAAAAAAAATATTAAATAATAATACATTGTGTTTTGACAGCTCATAAAAAGTACGTCAGTTGATTGGTGGTGTCAACATCCCTACTGTCATACAAAATGACAGATATTCGATCATAAGTAGGTCCCCAAATTTCGATCGTGACTGTACCGGATTGGATGGGAAAAGGTCTCGTGGTCGCAGTCCAATACGATGGTCTAACCACGGGGCTACTACGAAATTCGAAAATCGAAGTTCGTGTCGTACCCTCCCTCTCACTTCGTATTAAATAGTATTAGCGTAAGCGGGACGACAAGATACGAAGTTCAAATTTTGCACTTCGTGTTATAGGACCAGAGGCCTTAAATTGTCTAATGCACTTGGAATCACAATCATTTTTACGAGTATTACTTCTCTCTAACGAAAATACAAACTGAAACGTAGATGCATCAAAATTTATTGATTGCTTAATAGCGACATCTCTTGTCCGGGTGAGCATTTGGTTTCAATACAGTGCTGAGAGTTTCTCGATGAGGGCTACAGCATAGGTAGATGTCGCTAGTGTCGATGCTTAGGTGACTAAATAAGAAACAAACAAGCTGAGATATGTGGTGCATAGGAGAAATGTGTCTGTACTCCTCTACAGTGGCGGTGTAGCGGTATAGCACGCAGCACGGAATGCTGAGGACCTGGTTTCGATTCCCAGCTCTGGTTTCTTTTTCTGGTTTTTCTGTGCATCTTCGTTTCAGTTGTATTTTCGATATGGATTTTGCGGGATGACCGTGAAAGTAACATTGGAGTTGAAATAATACAAAAATACTCTAAAAACCCATCTTACTTACTTCTTTCTGTCACACGGTATAAAACGAGGATGGAAAGAGACGGAGAATGCCATCTTGAACGTCAGTGCGTTAAACCAAGTTTAGACTTACAAGAAAAATCGTGCAAGTTGGACATTACGAGGCCGTAAAGCCAAAGAGAAAAAGATTTAAGGATTAAACTTTGGGGATCATTAAGTTATATAAATTCAAGTTATTTGAAAACATTACGAAACAAAATTAGCACAATTATGCGAGTAGAACTGAGACTAAAATAAAACCTCGTGCTCACAAAAAAAAATACATAAACTATCATTATTTCTTTCTATTTTGTACTCTGTCCGGTCCAACCGGGAGTTAACCGTGGCAAATAATTCAGTGGGAAAAATGGCCGCCATGATGGGGTCAATGTCTTATTCAAATTAAGATTATGGCTAGCAATTACGGGTGTCGTATAAACCCCCGGCTCGGTCAACCCCATTGAGGAGAAACTGTGATACTTCATTTACATTTTCACTTTAGAGTAGGGATGTTTGAAGGTTCGCACACGTTCCGACGCTTTTGTATCAAAGTCAAAGTCAATAAATAAATATAACATAACCTAACCAAAAAAGTTGAAAAATCCCCGATACTTTAAAGTTCTATATCTCAGAAACGTCTGAACCGATTCTGATGAAACATATCTAAGATGGTTCTTAGAACACCGGATTTCAAATAATAAAACCGCATTCAAATTGGTCTACCCGCTTAAGAGCTACGGTGCCAGAGACAGACATATAGATACACATAGCGGTCAATCTTATAACACCCCTTTTTTGCGTCGGGGGTTAAAAAAATATTTATTGTACAAAACAACTTGAAACAAACTACAATCCGTACTAATATTATAAATGCGAAAGTGTGTGTGTTTATGTGTTTGTCCGTCTTTCACGCCGCAATGGAGCGACGGATCGACGTGATTTTTGGCATAGAGTTAGTTTATGGGCCTGAGAGTGACATAGGCTAGGTTTTATCCCGGAAAAATGCACAGTTCCCGAGGGAACAGCGCGCGATAATTGAATACGCGTTCGCCGCGGGTAAAAGCTAGTGTTCAATAAGTATGGAAAGTTTGTACAGAGAAGTCGCGAGAATACTTATATCTGCTCACTCTATCGTTCACTGGTTCTTTCAAGCGTATACCTTTACATTCCCGAATTTCATTTGCCCGAATTTCACTTGCCATACCAACGTTTGCCATAAAATATATAGAACCGTGCTTTTTTCAGGATTTTTTTAAATGTCATCAAATAGAATGCAGTAGGTTAGGTTAGGTTAGTTTAATATCAACTCTGAAGAAATTACTATTTCAGAAATAAACTACTTTATGGCAAATGAAAATTCTAGAAAATGATACATTCGGGCATATGAAGTTCGGGCAAACGATAGAGAACCTCTTTCAAGACTTATTCCGCTTAAGGAACATTTGTGTATGTTGGTCAACTCGTGCTCGCTTTGAACGTTCCAGTACCATGCCAAGTCCAATGGGATGATAATTGATTTTCCTTCAGCAGCCAACTACTTTGAAGTTTAATGTGGCACTTTAGCTAATTCACGAAGCAGGCCGCGGCACAATTTTATCTCGTTTGTATTTGATTTACTGACGGTTCATAAATTTATTGCATCGGCAAAACATTTTAAGAATGATATTCAAAACAGTTTGCGCGATTGCGATCGCGACTGTCAGAAACGTTAGGCAATAAGGCCTCAGAATGGTAGGTTTGTAGAAGTCGCGAGAATAGGTACTTAGGTATATCAGGTGCTCGCTCTATCGTTCACTAGTTCTTTCAAGACTTATTCCACTTAAGGAACATTTGTGTATGTTGGTCAACTCATGCTCGCTTTGAACGTGCCAGTACCATGCCAAGTCCAATGGGATGATAATTGATTTTCCTTCACCAGCCAACTACTTTGAAGTTTAATGTGGCACTTTAGTTAATTCACGAAGCAGGCCGCGGCACAATTTTATCTCGTTTGTATTTGATTTACTGACGGTTCATAGATTTATTGCATCGGCAAACATTTTAAGAATGATATTCTTAACCGTATAATTTATAACTAGGGTTGGCTATGGTATTGCATTCGTAACTGCAGGGCTACTCCGCAACCCGCAACTCACATGCAGGTGGTAGGACCTTGTGCAAGGTCCGCCCGGATTGCTACCACCATCTTGCTCGCTAATCCTGCCGTGAAGCAGCAGTGCTTGCACTGTTGTGTTTCAGCGCGGAGAGTAAGAAAGCCGGTGAAATTACTGGCACTTGAGGTATTCCAACTTAGGCCTCTAGGTTGGCAACACAACTGCAATACCCCTGATGTTGTAGATGTTTATGGGCGGTGGTGATTTCTTACCACCAGGAGACCCACTTGCGCGTTTGCCCTCCAGTCGAATAAAAAAAACATTCTCAAAGTTCGTGTCGTGCGGTCTCTCTGACACATATACTATTTGATACGAGAGCGAAAGGGACCGCACGACACGAACTTCTAGTTTCGGAGTAGCCTGCTACTCCGTAAGGAATCGCACCTCCGCCTCTGCATCCATTTCCGTTTTTTTTGGGGAGTTGTAACGGAATACACGTTGTTTAATTTATGAACCCCGAAGAAATCATTTGGAAAGTAACAAAACTGCAAAACTGTTATACTTCGTTTTTCTTACCATTAGAAAAAGGTTAAACAATCTTGACGAGTCTTTTTATTGCAAAACCGTTTTTAAAAAAACTGTTACTATTACTTTTGATATAAAAAGTCCTTGCTAATTATAACATATTTGCTGTGACTTATTTTTCAAAAGTGTTTTTCAATAAAAAGACACATCAAGATCGCTTACCTTCTTTCTAATGCTAAAAAAAAACAAGTATAATAGCACGTCAAAACAAAGAACAACGCCTATATAAACAAAAGACGGCTAATAGTTGGATTAAAATACTAAGTATTACTTAATTACTGAAATGGTTATCTGTTACTTGTTTGTGAAAGTACTATGCAAATGGCGATCAATGTTGATGGCATTAAGGTTCAGATTCCAGTAGCGGACGTTTCCAGAACTCTGTCTGCGGGTGATGGCTGATTTTAAAACTTTTAACTCAAATTGCGCTAAGTTCTTTTGGAAGACAAAGAGTATGAGAAAATAGACTGGATGGCCCACAGATTATATAATAGTTAGTAAATAAGTTTTTGTTAAAAATTACATATTTAAAACAAGCTTTTTGTACTTGCATTGTCATTCAAACTTCATATCCGTTGAGGAGTTGCGTTCTGCAGAGACGATCCTGGCCTGACTACCAGGCTGACAGGACCAGATTATTGTACTGTCACCAGATTTGCATCAACATGCCAAATTTCAAGTGGGTCAAATTTAGCTTCCAAGATTTGACCCAAAAAAACAAATAAATAAATAAACAAATAGGGCAAGCTAAAAATAAAAGCTTGTAATAATAAAAGACTGACACTGGCGCGCGACCTTTAATCCACAAGATGAGAATTGTGCTTTCAAACTTTGTAGCTAGCTGGCAAATGGGAAAGATTTTTCTATCTCGTAGCCAGGTTTGGTAGCTAGCTACGAAATGTGAATTATGCTGTCTCATCAGCTAGCTGATCATATAGCTAGCTGCCTAATGAGAAAGATTTTCCCATCTTGTAGCTAGCTAAGAAGTTGGAATTATGCTTATTCCATCTTATGGGTAGCTGTCAAATGGGAACGATTTTTCTATCTTGTAGCCAGATTTACATAGTAGCTGACTACAAAATGACAAGTGTGCTTTTCCATCTTGTAGTTAGCGACCAAATGAGAACAATTTTTCTCTTTCTTAACTAGAAGGGCTACTACGAAATTCAAAAATCGAAGTTCGTATCGTGCCATCCCTCTCTTTCTTGTATTGAATAATATTAGCGTCTGCGGGATGGTATGATATGAACTTCAATTTTAAAATTTTGTAATAGCCCCAGAAAATTTGGTAATGGTTGTACGAAACGAACGTTCCGAACACCCGGGCGAATATTCAGCGTTTTTGCAGCGTTTTTTTATCATTGGTGTCTTCGCAGGCGTTATTAAAAGGGGTGATGTCCAGTGTTGTTTTTTTATGAAAAAATGAAACAACTCGATACCTACTGATATTAGCGTGATTAAAATTCTCGTGATTTTTCTTTCCGTTGTGCTACTTGTGCTGTATAAACGTGGGACGCTAATGACAATTGACCGCGTGGTCAAAACGCTCGCATATTTGCCCACGCGAACTTATCTGAAAACAATGATCGGCGTTGCCGATTATTCGGCCATCTTAGCGTCGATGAATCTGTTAGTCAGCTGAATCCATAGTCCCATCTCTACTAAAAACCCATATAACTATGGCTTAACATGGTGGTTAAAAGGTTAAAGCGCCTAGGAGGAAACAGTCACTCAGTCTTGCCGACCCTTCTTATCAGTCGCTCTGTCACCTTACTGTGTTGTCATGTGGTGATATTTCTTAGGGCAAAGTTGTTCAGTTGTTATACTAAATCTAAAGGGGTTGTTGTAGCGGTCGCTACTAGCCTTAAGCTCAGTTTAGATCTGCAAGAAAAATCGTGCAAGTTGCATAAGTTGCATTGTAGTGTAGTGTACTTAACCATTTATGGACTAGGTATGTCTGAATAAAACATTTGAATTGAATTGAATTATATTGTGGTGCTCGATTGAGTACTACATACTCGCTAGCTTTACGGCCTCGCAATCCATAGCAATGCAACTTGCAAGAGGTTTCTTGCATTAAACCCGGTTTTACTAGTTGAACTTTGACGCTATTATTTCAAAAAAAAATACGACTAACTTAAAAAAAAAATATTGACAACTAACAGCCTTATTCATAAAAAGTTAGAGCCTCCTTGAAGGCTCCTTGATGTCCCGATGCTAAAAAACGTGATTCATAAACGTCTGTTAGCGCTAATCAGTTGATCAAGGCTCTGCTAAAGTTAGAAGACCGTAGACCCTCCTTTATCTCTCTGCTAAGTCATAAAATGGCCGCCACAAATTTGAACAGCTGACTTTGACAAGAGCAAAAAACCATACCGATGATATTTTTATGGAAGTTTACGCAAAGATTAAAAAAAAATCAGGAAAATTTATTTTCAGGAATTTTTATTTAAAAATCCTCTAATAATATGAAAAAAATAAAATTACGATGATTAAAATAGTTACGGCTTTTTGCACTTAGTTTAGGTCTACTAAAACACGCGGATCGGAAATGGCGGGAAAACAAACATCTCTGCTGTCACTGCTGTCAATTATTTTTTTTTAATTCTCGATAAGGCTATTTTTTGTCTTTGATTTGTCAAGAGTGCCAACATAACGCGTCTAATCAGTCTATCAGCAGCTCATCAGCTAGCAGACTGTTAACAAGCGTTTATGAATCATACTTCTTGACAAACGTCAAACAAGCTTAATCAGTCTGTTAACTAACAGACTGATCAAGCCTCAATTAAGGATTTTTTATGAATAACGCTGTAAGAGAAAAAAATAAGTGCCGTAGTCTACAACTGTTACCTCAATTCAACAGTCAGGACTTTCAAAATCGTGATCAGAGGCTGTATTGCCGAACGTTTCTGGCGCTCGCGATCGCAATCAAATGACGGATTTTCTATGCGAAATCTGTCATTTGATTGCAATCGCGATCGTCAGAAACTTTAGGCAATATGGCCACGCGTCAAACTTTCAGTACCTACAGGTAATGGATCCCGACTCTTATAGTTTTGGTTAATTTCCAGAGTTCTAGACTAACTAGACTTGTTTATTACTTTTCATCTCTCCTGTTCGGAAAGTTTAATTTTCATGGGTAGATAGACGGGCGGAAATTTGCGTTTTCTCCTCTAGGGTGGAAAGTAATTTTTTTTTAATTTTTCGGCTAGCCACGACATCGAAGATAATTGAGTTACGTCATATTATTAAAATAAAAGCTTTTCAGTAATCTAAATTCAGCTATACATTAAACGACATGTTTATTACGATCTTAATAGGTTCACATTAAAAACATTCTACAATTGGTCTATTTTTTTCGAAATTACAAAATATCAACATTTAAAATTTTTCCTCTATTCTGCTGCCCGCCATAATGCCATGATAGGCATTTTTTTCACGTTTCGGCATGGCCATCTAGATGTAAGTCGTGACCAAGAACATTATATACAACACTGGAGGTTGAACGCCGAACATCCGTAATAAAAGTCAAACTTCTTGGTTCGGCGTGCAACCTCCAGTTTTGTATAATTATAAGCTCTTTGGTCATGTCGTGGCCAACTCGATTACAGTCTAGTCGGCCGCGGCAAGTGGCCAGTATGCAAAGAGTAAATTAATGTATGAAAAGGTTGAGGGTTGGATATAAATAAATTTAATTTATTTATATCTTGTTAATTTATATCGTAATTATAACTTATATAATTTTGTACATTTATTTATACTAGCCACGACATAGGAGATAATTGAGTTACGTCAATGAGTTTTTTTTTCACGTTTCGGCATGGCCATCTAGATGCACGTCGTGACCAACTCGATTTTTTTTTATAGTCGCCCATGGCAAGTGGCTAGTCGAAAAGGTACCGCTGGAGGTTGGATAGGTTTAAGTAAATTCAATTTATTATTATTCTCGTTTTTCTGTAGTATTTTAGTTTCCTCACAGTCGAAATGAAAAGTAGAGTGTCTAACTCGGGTGAAATAACCCATTTCCCCTCGAACTATTGGCGCTCTCACTTCGTTCGAGCGCCAGAAATATCTCGGTGAAATGGGTCACTTTCCACCCTTGGTTATCAATCTACTATTTCACCTCACTAGCTCGAAAATGCTTTCTTTATCCTTCTAAATCTGCGTGGAAAGTAGCTTTTTATCCTCTAGGCTGGAAAGAGTTTTTGAAATTCGAACGTTATCGTGAACGGCGGCCCCCTTGAAAATACATTGACCGCTTACTTTCACAACCTCGTATCTGGCCACAAAATTGCTATAGAATCATCTTTATGTAAGTTCGTCATACATTTGTTGAAGTGCCTAATATTTGAATCTGTTAATTAATCTGTTATTTTATTCTTATTACTAAACATTTATTTTGTAATTTTACTTTTAATTTTTAGTACACCCGATACTTATGCCATGAAAACCTTTTCAAAATAGTAACTGTATGTACGTACGTACCCAATATAATACCGTTATATCGATTTGGATTGTAAATACTATTACACCTTTATAATACTAAAAATGTTTGATAAGTGGATAATAAAAATGACTTATTAAAAACTACTTGTACAGTTTTTTCTTCCATCTGCCATTTATTTTCTCGCTGTAGTGAGGTGAAAAATTGTGTGTTTCGCTCGGCTGTAAAGTTGTTTAGCGTCTCGTGCCTTTGAAACCCTCGACTGCGCTCAGGATTCTTCATTTGAACCACTCGCTTCGCTCGTGGTTCAATCCTAGAATCCTTCGCTTGCTCGGGCTTCAATATGTGCACTCGCGCCAAACAGTCACTTTCCAGCCTTGCATAACAAATAACTATTGTTAAGGCGGTCTAGTTATTGCTTTTTATTCATATGTTTTTATTTCACACTTGTTATGTTCGATGTTTATGTGAAAATGGTAGCTTAAAATTGTTTAAGCGATCTACTCGTATAGCTTAATTATTTGCTCCTATTAAAGGTCCCGGTTCAAAAAAATAATAATGTATCTAAATTGCGTTACATTTTATGACTCCCGCAAAACCAGCCACTGAAGTCGCGTTAAAATTAAAATGTTCCTACATTTTCAACTCCGCTCATATAAATGCTTTGAGGTTATTCAAATGCAATACGAGTATTAAGTGCAGAATCCAGTGTTAGAACAACGATTCGATACCGTTAGGGCGATCGAGAACGATGCGGTATTACAAGCTTCGTAAACTCTTGCGATGTTCGTAAACTCTGTTGCTAAGGCAGGCGATAAAACGGACATTAAAGAAGTATAGGTACATTTTATCCGATGTACTATTTATCATTTGCTCTTCGTAAAAACTTTCAAAGTATAGTATCATGATTAAACATCGAATTATATGCACTATCAAAATGCCAATATAAAATGGCGAAATATGCACTAAATATGCTCAATCAAAAACCATGCATTATTAAGAATTTATATTATATTCATATTTTTATGTATATACATATTTTCTATCTCTGCATCTAAATGGGAACATGTTGATTTGATATTTTTAGACATAAAATCCCTAAACCCTAACCGGTAAGTATAGAGACACTCAATTTTGGCTCGGATGTTCCTCATATAGGTACATGTAATTACTATATAGATTATAGATATCATTTATTAATATTGTGAATCTGTTTAAAAAAAAAACTAGTTGAGTTTCTTGCCGGGTTAACCCTTCTCAACAGAGGTTTTTTCCGAACCGGTGGTAGATTTTTTGACGTTCATAAGTGCTTGTTATAGCCTAAATTGAATACAGATATTTTGAGTTTGACTTTGACTTTGACATACATCGTAAATAGAGACCTCGGTGTAATTTTTGGGAATTCCCATAGGAATTAAGTAAAATCCCGATGTTTAAATAAGCTATTATAACTTAAAATAGTAACTAACACACATACTCATACACTTTCGCTTTATAATTTAGTATTGACAGCGAATAAAAGAAGTAAGTATTCATTATTTGTTCGTTTCTAATAACGGCGACGTATCGTGTATAAATGCCCTAAAGCCATATAAATACGTATGAAGCTTTATTCATTATTTTCTAAAATTTGCTGTTCTGTATTGCACATTTACATTATTTTGTGGAAGTAAATCTATGTAGATTTATGTTGTAAGCATAAAATATAAAACAACCTACGTAATTAGTTTATTACATATCTAAAGTTTGATAATAAACTTCAATTATTAATAATCACCTATAAAATTCAGTGAACTAAATTATCGTGTAGTTTAGTTTAAAAAAAAAAATTTTTGTAAAGTTTCCGTGCGTAAATTTGTGTGATTGTTACCGATTTGTCTCTCTGTCACTTTTAAGTCCGAACTTAAGTGGGTCAAGGTCGCTTGCCCAAACTTTTAATTGCATCATTCAATTTGCTTTCATTGAAAATAATAAAGAATTCATTTACATTTGTAGAAAATTAGCAGATTTCTATCAAGTAGAGTTATGTATTTTTTTCGCAAAGCGTGTGATCTTTAAAAAAACATTATAACCTACTCATTCATATGACAAAAGAGTTATCTACTCAACCATTATGTCTACGTGAACGCACCTGTTCGGAGCCGTCATCTGTCAAAATCCACGCATTTTCGCGCCAAAATAACTTTTTAAAATCCGCCATCACTGACACTGTTCGACGCACATTTTTCACCGGCAAGTTTTAATCAGGTTTTATTGTTTTCCAATTATTGTTTTTGTTTGTGTATGGTCGCGCCGAACGACCGATGCTTGTAGGGTATAACGTACAACTGGCGGGTCGGTGTCGTCGCGCAGTTTTCAACACATTTCTCTTCGCAATCATATGATGGTGGACATTAGTTCTATTTTTGATGCGGTGAAATAGTTCGATACAATCATTTTGAAGTGCTTTATGGGAACGCGGCGAGTTTTTTTTCACGTGTTTCTGTTGATGTGCGTGAAATAAAGCTTAATGTAAATGTGCTTGGTTGACGATTTATTATATTTTTATT
The DNA here is from genome assembly GCA_037349165.1 of Choristoneura rosaceana. Taxonomy (NCBI): domain Eukaryota; kingdom Metazoa; phylum Arthropoda; class Insecta; order Lepidoptera; family Tortricidae; genus Choristoneura; species Choristoneura rosaceana. The sequence continues at coordinate 2,146,471 of JAZBNJ010000006.1, read as the reverse complement.
AGTAGTTTAAAGAATATTTACTACCGTTTGTTGTTGCTTTTTAAATAGAGACCTATTTTAATGTAATGATATGACACGGCATTGATATAACTGTACTTATATACTACAGTCGTGTATTCTGAACCTTTAATTGTTATCCATACTAATATTATAAATGGGAAAGTGTGTTTGTATGTTTGTGTGTTCGTCCGTCTTTCACGCCGTAACGGAGCGACCGATCGACGTAATTTTTGGCATAGAGATAGTAAATGGGCCCGAGAGTGACATACGTAGGCTACTTTTTATCCCGGAAAAATGCACAGTTCCCGAGGGAACAGCGCGCGATAACCGAATACCACGCGGGCTGAGCCGCGGGCAAAAGCTAGTAATAATATAAGTTATTGTTGTAAATAAAAAACAAACACAACTGACAAACCCTTGGCAAATTTATCCCTTTAAGGTATCTCTACCAGTCAACCTGTGTGGGTGAAAGTTACATTAATGTCTATAGTGTAAATAAATGTCTTTTTCTCTCAAGTTAGGCACCGATAACTAGTGTGTTTTAATAGTCAGAAATTTACCTAGATTAGCTGCTAAATCACTTAATTTTTAACTTTTTATTTTTTATTGTAATATTATTATGTACTTAAGTACAAACAAATAGGTGTACAAAAAACAGCTGGTTAAAAAAATATATTTTTCTCAAGTATTTCACCAACAAAGCAGAGAGCAAGGCAAGAATCAACCTGTAATAGTCAATAACGTTGCATAATTCGTCCCAACTGGGACTCGAACCCGTGAGCTTCGCAGAATGTGATCTAAATCCTCAATTTATCTCCATATTTGATACATTTCGCATGAACGGTGTATAACTTATTCATGTTGTTTATAAGACCATGTCTCGGACGTCGGCAAATGTACTTTTTACACCCGCGCTTATGGGCATTTCACAAAAAAGTGTACTTACCCATTCTTTTTTATTCAAATATATAAAAATATGGCTTTTCCTACTCAGAATCAAAAAAGCACAATCGATTACGGTGGTTAAAAAAATTACCCAATCAAAAATTACACTTTTTTTTCATACACTCCTCGGTATGGGTGTTGTAAAACTGACTCATAAAATGTATTAAAAACATTTTGAAAGTACACGTTTTTTTGAAAACGCCCTTATATTCATGTTACTGTTTTACTGTATTCTTCATAAACATCCCTTTAATATTTCTTCTAATCTCAGTAATCATCATCATCATACCACCCTATAATATTTCCTACTGCTGGGCACAGATCTCCTCTCTGAATAATAAAACTTACTAATACCTATTGAGGTGTCGTTTCGGCAAAATATTTTTCCCCAAATTTCTCTTCCCAAAAAAGTTAAGCATATTTACATTTCGCATTTTATTCATTTGATCAAGTTATCATTTGGCATAACTTTACTTTGTCAAATTATATTACGACAAACAGTGCAAACAAAAAATAGTGTAGTTGTAATGGATGTAAATATGTTTCAGAATATAAATGTCTTTACATTTAGCAAAGCTCCTTCATTCCTTAATTCCTTTGGATTTTAAAGGTCAGAAAACCTGGCTTATAATTCTACACGTATTAATTTACTAACCAACCCTCGTATCTTACCAGACTGTGTCATTGCAAAAAGAACCATAACACATAATGATAAAGTTCTAAGTTACTTAGTTCTGGAAAATGCTATAAGAACTTGGAAAAGTCAACAGTGAAACGTGAATGTAAATTAACATTTTTTACAAAGATGACAGTGACCGAGTGGAACAGTAATATTGGTCTTGCTTTTTGTGCTAAAGGTCGTGGGTTTGATACGAACTAAATTAGCCAATAGGGATGATGACGCCATTAAAAAATAATTCGAAGACACAACTCCAGTAAAAAACGCTTTATTTTAGCCCTGAAAACCAGATTAATGTTCGATTTACTGTAAAATTAGATTTTTTGTTGCTTTAAAACAAATAAATAGTTGATTGAGTTGCCGGATAGAGACGTCATAAGTCGCTATTGCCATTGAAACTCTTCTTCTTCTTCTCTTTTAAAATATGGCTTCTGTCCTAATTAATAGGACAATTTCGCCAGTATTTAAGTACCTATTCATTGAAACTCTGTGAGAGAATTGTGTTTTGACAGCTCATAAAAAGTACGTCAGTTGATTGGTAGTGTCGTCATCCCTATCGTAAACAACTGTAACGTCAAAACGGACCTTTCGATACTAACACCATCTAGCGATATTTTGCCTATCAAAAACTCCATTGTTTCGATAACATGAAAATTATAAGGCAAAATGATGACAGATTTGTCAAATACAGATAAAAAGTAGCCTATCTATGTCACTCTCTCGCCCATAAACTCTATGCCAAAATCACTCCGATCCGCCGCTCCGTTTCGACGTTAAAGACGGACAAACATACAAACACACTTTCGCATTTCTAATATTAGTATGGATATGGATAGTACCACCAGCAAAATAAGTGGTCTATCAATTTTCCTACCAAATCAATGTCGCTAAAATCGAACTTTCAAGTTGACAGACACGATTATTGGCTTTATTGTTTTATGATGTGTAAACATCGGATTATATGTATGCACTATCAAAATGCCAATATATGCATGCAAATATGCACTAAAAAAGGGCGAAATATGCGCAAGATATGCACAATCAAAAATCATTCATTATTAAGAATTTGCATTATATTCCTATTATATTCATATGTATATACATATTTTCTATCTCTGCAGCTAAATGGGAACATGTTGATCGATTTGGTATTTTATTGATGAATTTTTCCATTAAATTCAGGGTATTTTTTTACTGGTGGCATTATTTCAACAAAAATAAGATTTTCGTAGATAGTTTGAACGTTTCGACAGCATAATACAATTTGCCTAACACGTAAAAAAAATTGAAATAAGCACTGTCAACGAAAAAGTACCAAAATATGCAATAACGCTATGAAAATAGATTTAAATGCATTTGCATATGCAAACATGCAAATGCATATAATCCGATGTCTAATGATGTGCAAACGATTATCGACTTTAGGGTTGACCACAATATTTGTTTGATGGTCTACTGCTGTACTAACAGTACTTTATAGTATTGTATTCTAAGGCTGCGCTTCCACCAGAGATGTGCGAGGACGAGTTGCGAGGAATTATGTTTTTCATGAATTAATAAATTTCGCTTAATTTACCTATCCTCGCACAGCACATCTCTAGTGGAAACAGCTGAGCGGAGCGAGGCGAGGTGAATGAAGCGTTTCTATTGGTTCATGAAAAACATATTCCTCGCACATATTTAGTGGAAAATATGTAATAAACAAATAATAAATCTCATGGGACACCTGACACCAATTGGCCTAATCCCAAACTAAGCAAATCTTCCACTATGGATACTATATTTTTTTTTATTCGACTGGATGGCAAACGAGCAAGTGGGTCTCTTGATTGTAAGAGATCACCACCGCCCATAAACATCTGCAACACCAGGGGTATTGCAGATGCGTTGCCAACCTAGAGGCCTAAGATGGGATACCTCAAGTGCTAGTAATTTCACCGGCTGTCTTACTCTCCGCGCCGAAACACAGCAGTGCAAGCACTGCTGCTTCACGGCAGGATTAGCGAGCAAGATGGTGGTAGCAATCCAGGCGGACCTTATACAAGGTCCTACCACCTGCATATATAGATAAATACAAACTTAAATACATATTAAAGATCCAAAACCCGAGAGCCAAACATTCGTGTTACTCATACAAATATCTGCCCCGGCCGGATATCGAACCCGGGACCTCAAGCTTCGTAGTCTGGTTCTCTAACCACTTCGCCAACTGGTCAAAACTCAGCTTAATCTCGGTTTCAAAAGCTAGTTTACGTGTAGTTTTGGTGGCTGTCTTTATTGAGTGTTTCGTTTCAGTTGAAGCGGTTGATCGGCGTCTGCGCAGACAGTCTCAGTTTACGATAATACCAGTTATTGACACACCCGCTGGGAGCAATGACTACAGGTAAAAAACTAACCAACAAAAAGTTGGAAAACCCCCGACTTTGTCACTTTAAAGTTCAATATCTCAAAAATGGCTGAACTGATTTTGATAAAACATGCCTAAGAACCATCGCTAGAAAACCTGCTTTCAAATAAAAAAAACCGCATTCAAATCGATCCACCCGTTTAAGAGCTACGGTGCCACAGACAGACACACAGACAGACAGACACACAGACAGACACACAGACAGACAGACACACAGACAGACACACAGACAGACACACATAGCGGTCAAACTTATAACACCCCTTTTTTTGCGTCGGGGGTTAAAACTTAAAGACCTGAGGCCGTATTGCCTAACGTTTCTGACGCTCGCGATCGCAATCAAATGACAGATTTCGCATACAAAAGCTGTCATTTTATTGCGATCGCGAGTATTAAAATCGTTAGGCAATAAGGCCTCTGAGGCCGTAAAGCCTAACGTTTCTGACGCTCGCGATCGCAATCGAATGACAGATTTTGCAACGTTACACATAGATCCTCTGTTGTATGTGGTAATGGACAGAGTTGATATGAGACTTAAGAGAAGTCTTTTCGTTCCATTCTCCATACAAACGTAGTCCCGGTCTCATTTGAAAACTAGGCAATAGAAGTTCTATGTTACTATGGCTGTGGTTTTTCAGAATTTCATCTAAATGTGTAATATCAGAATTACAGGAGCTCAAAAGTCGACAAAAAAAAATAAAGATGTCAACTTTGCATGAAAATTACGGACTATTGAAGCATTTTTACATCTAAAAAATCACAGGCATAGAAAATATAATGAAGATGAAATTGATTTCTATGCTATAATTTTCGTATATGACGACAACGAAATTTTCAAAAGCCTACAGCTATCTCGATATATTTTAGCGGGAATCGGAGAAGCGGGAGGAGATGTGCATGACAATGACATTGTACTCGTAATAAGAACCACGGCACGCGTAATCGTGAATGACTCTACCTATAATTAATAATTTATGTATTCAATACCGGGGACCTTTCTTGAATCTAACAATTTCGACGAAACTTCGTATTACACTAATACTTATACTACTTATAATAATACTAATATAATTAATAATTTATATACAGGCCTATAGGTAGAGTCATTCACAAAGACGCGTGCCGTGGTTCATATCACGCGTCGTCGTGGTTGGCACTAGCTATATTCATTATACCGGGGACCTTTCTTGAATCTAACAATTTCGACGAAACTTGCAGGTGGTAGGACCTTGTGCAAGGTCCGCCCGGATTGCTACCACCATCTTGCTCGCTAATCCTGCCGTGAAGCAGCAGTGCTTGCACTGTTGTGTTTCGGCGTGGAGAGTAAGACAGCCGGTGAAATTACTGGCACTTGAGGCATTCCATCTTAGGCTTCTAGGTTGGCAACGCATCTGCAATACCCCTGATGTTGCAGATGTTTATGGGCGGTGGTGATCTCTTACCACCAGGAGACCCACTTGCTCGTTTTCCTTCCAGTAGAATAAAAAAAAAAACTTCCTGTTATACTAATTACTTATAATAATACTAATATGATTAATATATTATTAAAAACCAGGGTTGCACTATCGTGTACTTCTATTTAAGTCCGGCCACAGTCTGCCAAGCATTATTATATTACTATACTAGTTACTGTTATTTATAGTCACCATTGACGCAGCGCTGGTATCAGCAACGGTAATGTGCCCAGCAGGGCTACTACGAAACTTGAAACTGGTTTGTATCGTACCGTCCCTCTCGCTCTCGTATTAAATAGTATAAGTGTCAGAGGGACCACACGACACGAACTTCGAGTTTCGAGTTTCGTAGTAGCCCTGATGATTGATTTGGAATCCGCTCGTGAAACTGTGTATATGCAGAATGTGGGAACGATGCGTTAGAAGCATAAAGCCGTGTATGCATTTTTTAAGGTTCCGTGCTCCATCGGAACCCTATTACTGAGAAACCACTGTCCGTCTGTCACAGGGCTCTATCTCTTGAGTCGTAATAGTTAGACACTTCATTTTTATACAGATTATGTATTACTGTGGCCAGTAGGTATAATAACAAATACTAAAAACAGAATAAAATAAATGTAATTGTTTTGACGTTTTTTTTGCTCGATATTAATAAAGGCAACAGGTAGACGCTTGAAATATTCGCAGAATCTTTAGTTGTATAATCACTTTAAAAATAAATAGTTAAAATAAAATAAATATTTAAGGGGGGCTCCCATATACAACACACTTGTTTTTATCCGTGTTTTTCTTAATGTCTATATTGTAATAATGGAACGGAACCCTTGTGAACCCAAGTCCAACTCGACTTGGCCAAAAAAGAAAGACAAAACTGTCTCAAAACACAGACATTCATTACCCCGTAACGCATTATTGCCATAATTAATTTCAAGTAATGCAAAAATTCACAAAATGATTCCAATTATAAATAAACCCGCGTAGCTCACCCAAAAACTCAGATTTGACATTTCGGAGACCTCTCGCTACACTAGCGCCTCTAGCGGCGAATTCATACACATAGCCCTCATTGAGCGAGCACGATATATACGGACTTATCCGCTAAAATACAACGGAAAACCCTTTGGGAAAAGCATTATACAACATTTTGTACTACTTTTTAGTTTAGACACGTTCGTGCTACAGTTAGCTCTATGGGCTGTCGAAAAATGGTTTACAAAATGCTTTAGTATATCGAGGTAACTAGAAAGAACGCCAGCAAGTCTTTAATAGGGATGTTGACACCACCAATCAACTGACGTACTTTTTATGAGCTGTCAAAACACAATTCTCCCATAGAGTTTCAATGTCAATAGTGAATTATGACGTCATTATCCGGCAACTCAATCAACTAACTATTTATTTGTTTTAAAGCAACAAAAAATCTAATTTTACAATAAATCTAAAATTAATCTGGTTTTAAGGGCTAAAATGAAGCGTTTTTTACTGGAGTCGTGCCTTCGAATTATTTTTAATGGCGTCATCATCCCTATTATCTAAGCCAGCAGGGCTACTTCGAAACTCGAAGTTCGTATCGTACCGTCCCTCTCGCCCTCGTATTAAATACTGTAAGTGTCAGAGGGACCACACGACACGAACTTCGAGTTTCGAATTTCGGAGTAGCCCTGCTGGAATTTTCTTTTATTTTTTTACGCCGATAGAATATAACGACGTATTGCCAAAAAACCGGGCAAGTGTGAATCGGACTCGCGCACCGAAGGTTCCGTACACATTTATAGGTATGAAAACGGGAATCGTGCGTTGAAGATGTGCGCTTTTTAAGAGTGATTTAATACATCCAGTGTAAGCAGAGCCCTAAACAAAACGTACGCAATGTAGGGTCAGATTATATTGGTCATTGATATTTACAGACACACATAAAAATCAAGATTTTCTGACTTTTCTAGTTGCAACCATCCAATAATACCTTGTTTATTACCTTGTTTATGTTGAAGCTATCGGCTGATATTTGTTACTTTTGTTAAATTACCCTTTTTGTTTTTTTTTTCGTATTTCGCTCATTCCATAAAATAGTAATGTATTAAATAACTTTAAGTTCTCATATAAGTGAATTGTTAAATTCTTAATGAGAATAAAGAATCTTAAACCTTATAATATGATAATAGCTACCTTCACACCAAATTTCAAGTTTCTAGGACAACTGGAAGTACCTTATAGGTTTTCAGTGCACTGCTATTTTTATGGAAACACGTTGTTTAATAACTGTAACTTTTGATTGCGTCGACTTAGAAGTTTGATTTTTTCAGGACTTCAAGGAACCGCAGTTTTGACTATTTGATATCAATTTCAGTTTGATACGTCCACGCGTTTCTTAAGCCGGGTACTCATTAGCGAGCTGTAACCGTAACCGTTGCATGCACTGTAACCAAAAAACATAGTGTGTACGTGGTTCGCGAACCTGCTGTGAGCGGGTACGCGTCGGGCTTGCAGCGAGCCGATGTTTACAGCGTACTCATTTCTGAACCTGTAACGTTGCACGTAACTGTAACCGTTACTGTTACCAAAAACATAGTGTGTACGTGGTTCGCGAACCTGCTGCGAGCGGGTACGCGTCGGGCTTGCAGCGAGCCGATGTTTACAGCGTACTCATTTCTGAACCTGTAACGTTGCACGTTACAGTTACCGTTACTGTTACCAAAAACATAGTGTGTACGTGGTTCGCGAACCTGCTGCGAGCGGGTACGCGTCGGGCTTGCAGGGAGCCGATGTTTACAGCATACTCATTTCTGAACCTGTAACGTTGCACGTTACAGTTACCGTTACTGTTACCAAAAACATAGTGTGTACGTGGTTCGCGAACCTGCGATGAACGCCACACGAGCGACTCGCAGCGACCCGACGATTGTCGGTTTTTGCCGCGAATCAAAGGGCGCTCGCAGTGCGCTCGTGGACGTCAAGAGGAATGGTTGTTGCTAGCCGCTACGAACCATCTGTTCTCTCGACATGAGATCACTTCTTTCTCGATATATTCTATGAATCCACCATCTTCGTGGCCGTTTATGATCATCGAGAAAGGCATTTATAAGTATGTATGCTGCACAGGCGAGAGACACTTCGTCCGACATTGTGGAGTTATAAACTAAAACTGAGGGCAGGGAAGGCCTCCACGTTCGTTACACTCCCGGTACACACTAGAACTTCGTTACTGTATCTGTTTGGTTACAGTTACAACTCGCAAAATGAGTACGCTCGCTGAAAGTGTTCGGGCGACAACACGAGCCTAAGCTGTAACACGCGTACACACTAGAACCTCGTTACTGTATCTGTTTGGTTACAGTTACAACTCGCAAAATGAGTACGCTCGCTGAAAGTGTTCGGGCGACAACACGAGCCTAAGCTGTAACACGAGTACACACTAGAACCTCGTTACTGTATCTGTTTGGTTACAGTTACAACTCGCAAAATGAGTACGCTCGCTGATCAAGCGTTCGGGCGACAACACGAGCCTAAGCTGTAACACGCGTACACACTAGAACCTCGTTACTGTATCACGCAGGATACAGTTACAGCTCGCTAATGAGTACCCGGCTTTAGAAAAAGGGTCTTGACAGACGGACGGACGGACAACAAAGTGAAGGGTTCCGTTTTTCCTTTCGAGGTACGGAACCCTAAAAAACTGTTAATGTGAGAATCGGACTGGCCATGTGAGAAGGATATTGTACAAATTTGTGTACCTATGAATATCCAGCGTTAAGCAGAACTCCTTTCCTAAGCAAAATATGTATACGCAAGTGAAATAATTTTAGACAAATATTGACTTGTACCTAGTCGTAAAAAAAAATAAGATTTTCAGATTTTCCAAGACGGTTGAACTATAACAGCTATCTTCATACTGAACTGAAGTTTCCTCATGACCTTTAAAATGAAGGAAAACGTCGCACACACCTACGAAGAGTTATCAATCCACAGTGGGCCCGCGTGGGAACTACGACCCAAGTCCTTTGATTCTGAGAGAAGGCCTGTGCCCTGCTTCCTGCAGTAGTATATAGGCCGAGAATAGATTCCGGTGGTAACACCAAATGAAATCTAGTTCCATACCTTTATAGTTCAAAATACATGGATACTTAACGACTTTGGAACGCCACACAAAATCGAATCGTGAGAACTAACTCTTAAAGCTGAAAATGGAACACAATCCTTGGAACCACATTCATGTTCAGTGTTATAGGTAGGTAATCAACCTAAACCCAGCCTTGCTTCTAGCGTACTAGGTTTCCAATTCGGTTGTCACTTAACCGCATGAACGCCTGCGTTTTCTGCTACCCTAGTACTCGGTGCCCTTTCGCAGATGACGTCACTTGATGGGGCAATCAGACCCCCATGCTTTTATGGTATCCTGGTACCGGGAGCTGTTTAGGTGACTCAGCGGGACATTTACGGCTGTAAATTACTCATCTTTGAAATTCTAATTCAATTATTAATTTATGAAAAGTGTGAGTAAACAAAGACGCCATTTACCCGACCATAGACAAATTAGTGATGTGAAAACCTAGAACCTAGTGTAAAATCATTAGTCTGCTCAGTAAATCTATTAATTTATTAATTGTATAGATCAAAGTATTATTATCTATTTTATTACTTACAATACTTGATTTAATTCCCAAGACTGTTTATTCAATTATAAAAGCAATAACATTTTTTTAATTGTAACATAAGTAAATAAAAGCCGCTTATTAAAACGAACATTAATTGATTTTTGAAATGTCAAATTTTCCACCATCTCTACGCTAGTCTAAGCTACTACAGATTATACATAATATGTTTCATTCAAGAAATAGCGTCAGTTTTTGACGAAGATTTTTCAAATAAAAATTAAATATTGAAATCAAGTGAATTTTGGTGATGATACGTATAGTTAAAAGACACGAATTACGGATGAATGTGTTTATTCATAAGGTTCTTGCCATCGACTAAGGCACCCTAAAAAGAGATTTTTTCGTAGACCGGTACCATAAGAAATCCTGCATAAAACGATTCACTGTTTCATTTTTCACATGTCCATTGTCAAGCTTGCAGCGCAATGCGACGGATCCACGTGGTGCTCGTATTCCTAGGTACCAGGGTACCAGGAGTTACCAAGAGGCTCGAATGCAAGCGTGGGAACCGACTAGAGCCGATGCGACGTTCCAATCCCGACCATAAATGTAGGTCCATTAGGTATAAAATTAGAAATGGAGCATACATTTGGCTCTTGAATATGCACTGCGCCCGTAGCAATTGAATGATTTTTTCCTTACTTTTTATGAAGTCTTAATTCACTTAGAAAAGTTTTTGCCTTTCTGTTTCATTTTAGTGATTGATTTTTTTAGTTCAAATCCCGTTGCTATGGGAAATGGGTCTCATACCGTATTTTACTAATTCTAAAAGCGATCTGTTTAAGCGATTTGTTTTTTGTTTGATTTTAATTTTGAACAGAACTAACATAGTTTGTAAGTGTGTAATACTAACAAATAAATGGATCTATGTTGTCTGATTAATAAATGAATTATTTATTTATTTATTTAATATTTAACTCTTACATAGGCTACTTTTATACATCGATAAACTATTATGTACCGTTAGAGATATTAGGTAGAGCTGGTTTTTCATTGTATTTTATCGGAAATATTCGTATTTATCGTGCTCTCTCAATTAACTTCACTGTCCATTGTACACTAGCCGTGCATTTTTTTAAATTCTGATATGACTCTAAATAATATAACAACTCCATATTAATGGAATATGAAAATTTCACTTATTTACGGGTGTGGCCTGTAATATGAGGAAATAATCAAAACATAGATCATACTCCTCAAACTGAACAACATTAGTTCAGCGACTTTTATTTAAAATTAATTAGTTTTTTAATTTTTATTGCACTTTAAAATTTATTCTTATATAGAAGCACTAGTTTTTGTCCGTGGCTCCGCCCGCGTTGTATTCAGTTATCGCGCGCTATTCCCTCGGGAACTGTGCGTTTTTCCGGGACAAAAAGTAGCCTATGTCACTCTCGGGCCCATAAACTATTTCTATGCCAAAAATCACGTCGATCCGTCGCTCCGTTACGGCGTGAAAGACGGACAAACATACAAACACACTTTCGCATTTATAATATTAGTATGGATGAATTGTGTTTACTTCTGTACTTAAACATAACAAATACCGCTAATTAAAATGTACATGTAGGTATTTTTAGTCCATTTGTGTTCGAAATACCGTTTTTGTCCAACTTAAAACCTAAAATTGCTAAAAGTGGCTCCAAAGCGTTAAGGTTTCGTGTGATCTGCCTACCCTATTTGGGAATACAGGCGTGATGTTTGTGTGCGTGTACCGTGAAACGTGTGTTACAATTTGACAGTTAATTCTAACCTTAAAATAAACGGAGTTACTTGTGTAAAATAGCGTGATAAGTCCCGTTGTGGTATTTTGACTATGAGTGAGATTCGATTTGCAGCATTCGAACATAGCGGATGTAGACAATATCTAATTTTGCTATTTCTATTTCTTTGGCTAGTTGAAGTATAATTTTGATAGTGTTTTATGAGGCGATTAACCTTAACAGTGAACAGTGATCACAAAATTCAATATTGCTCTTGTGTCTGACATTTTTTAATGCGCAAGTTGTCTCCACATGGTTTCTGGAATTTTACTATCAAGTTGAAAAAACTACAACTACCGAACAACGTCCCTCTCAAAGAGAGTACTTTGACACTGGCAAAATTGTCCTATTAATTAGGACAGAAAGCCATATTTTAAAAGAGAAGAAGAAGAGACTATGAGTGAGAATCACGAAAGTTTAAAACGTTATAAACGGAGTAGTAAGCATCAAAACAAGTCCTTCAAAAATTCCCAACTAAGACAGACGAAAGTGTCTTACCGCCGAAAACGGTACAAGCCAAGTGAACTAGAAACCTTGATTTCACCGACGCCGTAGGGCTTCTAAGCCCGGCTTCCACCGGCTTACAGAGCCGGACGTTAATAATCAAGTAATAACCAGCTGTCGGCCGGTAAACACTCCGCAACGGAACGTTGTAAGATGGTTAGGCTGCACTGGTCTTCTAATGGGATTAAAAAATGTACTTTCCTAGCCTCAGCTAATTACCGCACACTGGGTAAACGCAAAAGTAAACGGATGGTCCCAAAGAAAGAACAGCGCCGCTCGCCAGACCGGCAATTTTTGCTGATTTGGGACCATTTCGAGACAACAATTTCGTACTTTTCAATATCTTTTTTTTGTTATGCTTTGTATATAGGTACTTTGTCACGAATAAATGATTTCTTTCTTTCAGTTTATAAGCCAAACATTTTTTTATATCCAAACTGCCTAAGTAGCACGATGCAAAAAGCGTTTAGGTAGCTCAAAATTTTATAGCTAAAAAAAATTCAGAATGGTATTAGATAAATACGTCAAATTTACGAGGAAAATTATAGCGGTTTAGATTGCTAGAGAATTATTTGTAGTTTATGAATAAAATAGCAGCCTTTAAATATACCTAAACTTGGAAGATACACACTATAAAAATGTACACAATATGAAATCCTTCGAAAAATACTACTTGATTTTTTCGTAATGGCCCCGGAACCCAATCTTGGGCATGTGTGCCCTTGACCGGTTTTTATAATATAATTACGTATTTTGTAATATAATTACGTATTGGCGTAGAAAAGTAAAAGAAGTGCCTGGCGTTCTTCCTGGTACCTGTACTGCAGACTGTACCTAACCTAACTATAACCATAACGGCATTGCTAATAGGGCATATTAGGCAAAGCTCTGCGTAGGGGGCGACACTAAAGCAAACCCATGACAACGTGTCGGTTCTCTTTATGTTTTGTCGCCATGACAGATCATGACCAAAGAGTATTAGTACCTATAGAAATCATGATATATTCATTAGTTATAAAATAAGAAAAATATACATGATATCATATGATATTTACATCTATAGTAACGAACGATAGAGCTATAAGTATTTAAAAAAAATGTGATACTATGACACCTAAAAAAACCTAGTTTTTTCTGTTCATGTTAAAAAACATTACGGTTTTGTGCTAGTACTGCACTCTGACGACAGAAAATTGCAGTAATATTTAATTCCCTATAGAGAAAACCGTAGCTGTAGCAATGCAATATTTTACCAACCAACGCCATCTCTCGAAACTTATCCGAATCATCCAGCCATCCCTTTTACTTATAAACTGAAATGAGGAAGTTACTCGAGCATTTGTACTGAACGTGGTTCGAAATGGAACTACAAGAGTCTCACATTTGCATAGCTGGTGGCGCCTCCATCGACTTGTTGTATGTTTTCCATTTTGAAGACCTTTTCTAATATATAGCGCCATCTCTCGGAGTTTTTCTGAACTATGTGACTGTGATTCGAACCACGCGTTTCTTTTATTGCGAGTGCTATGTTGGAATAAGGTTGGAATATTTTCGAATGTTTACGTTTGTATTTATTACAGAGGGCGTTACGGGTAGAGAAAGCGTAGAGTTAGAAATCAAGCAGAATTTCTGACTTCACAAAACACACGAATATATATTTAAATAATTTATTGAATCAGACATTGTTTTGCTGTGATCCATATCAATTAAGACTTCAGAAAAAGACAATTGGCTGTTCACGACGATTCACTAATCGACCATCCATCAATCATCGTATTTATTAAGGACGTTTTATATCAAATAAATACTGCACCTGTATGGATTTAATTAGTTTATGTCAAATTAATGATAAGTAAACTACGGATATCTATAGAGAGCTGTTGCAACTATTTACCAGAATGCCAGAGTTCAACAGGACCCATTTAAATCGTGACGCTCAAAAACTCTTAGTAATGGGTCCCGACTGTTGAACTTTAATTTAGCTACTTAATAGAGTTATAGACCACTAGACTTATTTTCTTCCTTTTAGTTTTGACAGTCGGACTTCTTAATTTTTAAAATAATATTATATTTTACACTTTTTTGATATTTATGTGAAAACGGTAAATTAAAAGTATTAATACATGTATATATTTAGAATGGGCTAATTATTAGCCTACATTTGATACCCATATTGTTGCAATACATTTTCTTTTTCATTTCTCCACCATATTTATATTTTAGAAGCTCATTGTAATGACTGATTAATCGATTTATCAAGTAATAAAAATACCTAATGTAACGCCTTTCACAAATATGTACATGACTTTACAATGAAATAAATAAAAGATTTTTTTTATATTTCGGTATTGTGTTTAAAAATTATGTAAATATAAACTCGTTTTGAATTTTATAATTCGAATTTTACGATATGAGAGTAGATAAATAAATAAATTTAATATTTTGACCTCTACGACGTAGCATTGCTACGAATTTCGTAGCACCGCTACGACATTTAATGTAGAACCGCGAAACTATAATGTTTCTTGGCACTAAACTTTTAATTCATGTTCTATGTTCGTCTGACTACTGGGCGAGCCTCATCGCAGCATGAGAGTTCTTGGGCTGTCCACATGTGGTGCCAGTGCGGATTGGGAATCCTTCCCTTGCCTACCTTCCTGTACCTTCGCCAGCTGGTAAGTTTCATGTGATTTTGCACATGAATTAAAAAAAAACTAAAAAGTGCGAGCCCGGTTTTGAACCCGCGATCCTCTGCATGAGAAGATATAGGTCAAACCACTAGGCCCAACTAGGTAAAGCTGTTAACTTTGCTGTCTTATTTTGTGTGAGTGAATTGTTTTGCCATCAAGTGTCAATTTTTAGGGTTACAAACTTAAAACTATTAATGTTGCCAACGTCATAAATAAGGATCATTTTTGTACCTTTGTCACTTTGACGTCATGTTTGAAAAGCCATACGAAATTGTGTAACGACTTAAAGCGACAAGGTACATAAATGATAACTTATTCATGACGTTGAAAAACAGCTGAATTTATACATAACAATGTATTTCTATTAGTTTCTACAACAAAAAATAACAAAAATGCAATTGCAATGGATACTGCCGCGAGCCGTTCATTTTAGTATATCAACTGTCAAATATCAACTCACACTTGGCTGGTTTTTTTTTGCCATATCAGTACATCGATAGTACATACCTACCTTAAAATTTAATCCAATCGTTAAAAAATCGAGGCGTAACAAAACAAAGTCTAACAATGAATCAAAACTACTTTCTGTTTCAACAAACGAACATCAGCGTGAAGCAAATGTTTTTATTATATTTTATACTATGTTTAATTCACGTAAATGGAGACCAAAAGGCATTCCCCACGAATTTTAATAAAAAAGACTTCCACATGACAACATTAAAGGACCCTGACTTCGCAAACGACGAAGAGCCACAGCCAGAAAAAGCAAAAGTAGATGACTGCCCAGACTTTAGTCCTGAAGAATTTAAAAAAATAAAAATGGAATACAATAATGACGGGGGGCGGGTCAAGTTTGTTTCAGCAGACGGTGTGCCTATAGACAAAGAGGAAGTAAAAAAAGCGGCATGCTTAAAAAAGATACTGGCCACTACGGAGTCTGGTGAGAAAAATATGAAGACGTCATTCGATTCGCCTGTCAAATTTGAAAATAGAACGACGATTAAAACAGGCAACAGCACGATGGATAAAGGGAAAAGGAGAGGGAACGAGTATGAATTTGATACAGTTGAATATTACGACGAACCAGAAGAACTTAAATTTGACAACGAAGTGTGTTTTGGACTTGTGGAGATCATTGATCTGGATATTGCTGACATTAGGAGATACGATATAGAGTGCGAGAGATTATGCGAATGGTACAGCTTGTATGATATTGGCACGTGGGATTAGAGTTTATGTTAGAAAAATAAAGAATCTATTTTTTTTTCATTTTCACTTAAGCAACGTAAGTTTTTTGCTGACCATAGTTTGTTCATCCAAATTACATTATGGTTCAGAAGGATTTGTACCACAATTCAATGAGAGTCTCTGTGGCAAACTAATTTTTACTTTATTTTTAACACAGTAGGTTCGCTATTTGAAGGGATCGCTAATGCGCATTCGATCATCAATTCTAGAATTCTGCAGTACACAGTCAAAGTCATAAATATACAGCGTATATTTTTAATACTACTTCAAACTGTAACCAGACGAAGATTTAAGTGATGTGAACCGATATCAAAACAAATTGTTAATTTAAAATTAACTAACAAAGCATAATTAATTTTTGAAATATTTTCGAGCAGCAATGAAATGCGTACAAGTTTTGAATAAAAACAAAGTAGTATCGCGTAACGATACATTGCGTGCTAATTAATTGTAAGGAAAATAATAAGTCTAAATTTTTTACTTAAACATAATAAAATGTGATTATTAGGGCCTTAACTAACTGCCCTTAAAGTTTGAGGTAATATTAAAAATACACGCTGTTATGTACAGTCGAACAATATTATCAACAAGTAGGCTTTTAAGGAGGAGTTCCAGCCAGTCGCCAACGTCTTCTAATATTCGGATCAACACGGCCACTAGGGACTAGGTCAATTGGTGTCAAGTGTCCTTTGTATTTATTTATTATATTACTTTTTCGCTTTGATTTTGTATGGGACCTATAATCTAGTACTAAATTTTGATCGAAGATTCGGGTCAAAGTAAATATGCTAGACCTCATACAAATCCATACACAACGCGTAATTGAGTCATATTTTGTCATTTATATGATACTATTAGGAGCACGATCAAAGCACCGAATAAATGAATCAAATTGTATTCACGATGCCATTACAGCCGCGGCACACGGCGACTTTCAATCGCAAATCGCAACAAATATGCCAACAGGGAATATTACGCAAAGCTCTGCGCAGGGGGCGACACTAGCACAAACCGTAAACAAAGCACCGTGACAACGTCAGCAGGGCTACTCCGAAACTCGAAGTTCGTGTCGCGCGGTCCCTCTGACACTTATACTATTTGATACGAGAGCGAGAGGGACCGCACGACACGAACTTCGAGTGTCGGTGTAGCGCTGCTGTTCTCTTTATAGTTTGTCGCCATGAATGCAAATAATGCATGACATACATATTTATTAGTGGCAAAATAACATTTACATCTATAGTAATGATAGAGCTTTATTTAATTGAACGACGATTGACGCGACGGCGGTTTGACGATTGATACGATATTATGGCATCCTATAGATATTTAAAAGACATTCAAAAAACTGCTAGTGCTGCATTCTAACGACAGAATATTGCAGTAATATTGCCAATGGTACAGATTGGCTAACGGTCTTTATTAGAGAAATAAGATAATTAGAGATTCCGCGTGGAATCCGGTTATTGCGCGCTGTTTCCTCGGGAACTGTGCATTTTTCCGGGATAAAAAGTAGCCTATGTCACTCTTTGGCCCATAAACTATCTCTGTGCCAAAAATCACGTCGATCCGTCGCTCCGTTTCGACGTGAAAGACGGACAAACACACTTTCGCATTTATAATATTAGTGTGTATTGTTGCAAGACTGAAATTTTCCAATGTTAAATGAACCTCGCTACACTAACTCCATCTAGCGATATTTCCTGTCAAGAAATCCTCATAGCTTACGACTTCGTATTAAAATCGCAGCGTGTGGGAGCTCCACTTTTCACAAATTACTGCAATTTATATAGGCGATGTAACTGCGTATTATGTTTAAGGCTTATTATAGCGTGCTAACTAATCTATTGAATAACCCCTATGTCTTCCCCCCACTTTAAAGAAATAAATCCAACTCTCCGCACAATGTATAAAGAACCTTATGCCTATCGACATAGGGTTTTGTATTAAGTGTAATTGAATCGGACATGTAACCTTGTCAGTCGGAAGGTTTGTTTTGTGGGGTTTATGTGTTTGAATGAAACTTAATGGATGATTAAGTTGTTACTTTATAATTATTTGTTTATGTTCTGGCGAATGAATGGTTTAGTGGTTAGGAAATCGTTGGTCGTAGGTTAGAGTTCAAGCAAGTCATACCTACTAAGGACGTCTTGTAGGATTTTTTAAATCTCGATTTAGGGCTTAAACTGACAGTTCTTGTATGGATCTGACAGGACTTAAGACCACTTAAACCTAGATTAAAAAGCCTCCAAGTGGACGTAAGATTCTAAAATTAAAAACGAAAAATGTTGACTTATTCTAATCCTATTCGAATCCATACTAATATTATAAATGCGAAAGTGTGTGTGTTTGTAGGTTTGTCCGTCTTTCACGTCGAAACGGAGCAATGGATCGACGTGATTTTTGGGATAGAGATAGTCTAAGAGCCAAAGAGTGACATAGCGCGCGATAACCGAATTCCACGCGGGCGAAGCCGCAGGCAAAAGCTAGTATATTATAAAAACACCCTATACTGAGTGATTTCGGGGTCATGAACAGGAGTGAAAGGGGTGATGGGGACTTTCACACTGAGCAACTTTTACTA
This sequence comes from Choristoneura rosaceana, assembly GCA_037349165.1. Classification (NCBI taxonomy): domain Eukaryota; kingdom Metazoa; phylum Arthropoda; class Insecta; order Lepidoptera; family Tortricidae; genus Choristoneura; species Choristoneura rosaceana. Next base: position 2,127,545 of record JAZBNJ010000006.1, on the reverse strand, counting down.
CGGGACCAGCCACGAAATCGCGAAAAAAAACCATCTAATCAAGAGATAATCGATCGCTAACAATCCGAAATGTATGGAATAGCAGATTTTTTTTGCCATTTCGTGGCTGGTCCCATAGCAAAAGTTGCTCAGTGTGAATGTCCCCATCACCCCTTTCACTCCTTCTCCTGACCTCGAAATCACCCAGTATGTCGACTTCGCGCTGTCATCGTTCATCCACCATTACCTTTCATATTTCGTTTTCTAAATTTTTTTTGCTGTACAACGGCAAAACCAACCAGACACTGGCAAACTAGGGATGTTGAAGCCATTAAAAAATAATGCAAAGGCATAACTCCAGTAAAAAAGCGCTTTATTTTAGCCCTGAAAACCAGATTAATTTTCGATTTACTGTAAAATCAGAGTTTTTAGAGACAAATAAATAGTTAGTTGATTGAGTTGGCGGATAATGACGTTATAAGTCGCTAATTGCCATTGAAGCTCTATGGGAGAATTACGTTTTGACAGCTCATAAAAAGTACGTCAGTTGATTGGTGGTGTCAAAATCCCTATTGTCCTCCGGACAGCGCCATATTTTTCTAAAAAAACAACAACCCTATATGTCATTTTGCGTCATAATGACATCACCGGCATCAAAGTTTCGCTCGCTTCTCGTAACACATCCACATCTCTGGTGGAAACGGAGCCTTATCCTGTGAACCTTTCGTGTGCAACTCGCTCTTGGCTGTATCACCGGGGAACCCTAAAAAGTTAAACAACAGATAAAAGCATGAAATGACACGGGACCTGACAAAGCATTTCAATCAGCCCGTTAACATTAATATTCTAGCATTATGTAAATAATCCCGCCATTTCGAGTTGACGCTGCTGCTATTTGCATTTTGATGCCTCACAGCGCTTCAAGCGCTGAGTTGGGAGCCTCTTCATTTCGCGTGTGGACCAATCCATACTAATATTATAAATGCGAAAGTAACTCTGTCTGTCTGTCTGTCTGTCTGTTACGCTTTCACGCCAAAACCGCTGAACCGATTTGGATGAAATTTGGTACAGAGATAGAATAGACCTTGGGAAAGGACATAGGCTATCTTTTATTGCGAAAAAGAGGCTTTAAGGGGTTAAAATAGGGGGTGAAAGTTTATAAGGTGGAAGTTCGTCGCTGTCGAAGATAAAACTATGAAACTTGGCATTTAGGCATTTAATATACTATACATATCCATACTAATATTACAAATGTCAAAGTGTGTTTGTATGTTTGTTTGTCCATCTTTCATGCCGTAACGGAGCGACGGATCGACGTGATTTTTGGCATGGAGATAGTTTATGGGCCCGAGAGTGATATAGGCTACTTTTTATCCCGGAAAAATGCACAGATCCCGAGGGAACAGCGCGCGATAACCGAATACCACGCGGGCGGAGCCGCGGGCAAAAGCTAGTATAGTATAAGTAAAAAACTTAAATAAAGGACCTGTTGTATGTAGTGGTGCACAGAATTGATATGGAGCTTAAATCATTTTGCGAATTTGGAACGTCAATTTGTTTATATGGTCAAGTTACTACTACATACAACAGGTCCTTTACTTAAGTTTTTCACCTATAGATCGCACAACAAGAGTATAAGTCGAGCCATTTTACCTCATAGTTCATATAGCCACTCGAGTACGGCGAGGGTGGATAGACACGTCGAGGGGAAAATAGGTTTAATGCTCGAGTTGTACACTCTGCTTTTCACTTCGATGGCGAGGAAACGAAATAGCAACAGTGGAAACAATAAATTGCTCACTTACTATCTACATTTTATTTTTCATGCATTACTATATAATTATAATTTTTTAGTTTTATTGATTTATTTTGATTGATTATAGATTATGAAAAATAAAACTTCTTTGTTAGTGGCTGTTGACACCTGATTACCTTGGTCTTAGACGAAGATTTTATTTTATGCACTAGTGCATAAAAAGCCATTTTATGTCGCCCAGATCCAGCAAAAACACAAACATTATTTATTAGCGATCCCTTCAAATAGCGAACCTACTGTGTTAAAAATAAAATTGTGTTAAATACTTGTAATGTATAGTATATAGATATCATATATCATGTATAAATATTTTGAATCTGTTTAAAAAAAATACCTCGTTGAGTTTCTTGCCGGATTCTTCTCAAAAGAGGTTTTTTCCGAACCGGTGGTAGATTTTTTGACGTTCATAAGTGCTTGTCATAGCCTAAATTGAATAAAGAGATTTTGACTTTGACTTTGATTACGAGCATGAGAAGTGAGTGAGAGCCGTGGAAGCCTAGTGGTTTGACCTATCGCCTCTCAAGCAGAGGGTCGTGGGTTCAAATCCCGGCTAGCACCTCTGAGTTTTTCGAAATTCATGTGCGCAATTTACCACGAGCTTTGCGGTGAAGGAAAACATCGTAAGGAAACCTGCACAAACCTGCGAAGCAATTCAATGGTGCGTGTGAAGTTCCCGATCCGCACTGGGCCCGCGTGGGAACTATGGCCCAAGCCCTCTCATTCCGAGAAGAGGCCTGTGCCCAGCAGTGGGACGTATATAGGCTGAGATGATGATGAGATGTGAAAAATTGTTTTCATCTTTACCTTCCACAATGGAAATTATAGAGCTCCAGCGCTGCACCGCTTGGCGCCCCGGGGCCGCGCCCCCAATTTGTGGCGCTCCGTGATTGCCCGGCTTGTTTAAGTCTCCATTAAACTGTAATTGGACTGTTTTGAACTCCAATCCGCCGTTCGAGTGCCTTCGGATTGTGCGGTATTTGTAGGGCGCTTTGTACGCCGTATGTTGCTGTTAGAACTGTTTCTTTTTTGATATTAACGAGGACTTGAATGTAGACAACGGTATTTTGTTCAATTTTGTACTTAGTCACTCCTCATGCTCGTAAAGTTCTTGTTTATGCTGGATCTAGGCGACATAAAATGACTTTTTATGCTCTAGTGCATAAAATAAAATCTTCGTCTAATACCAACTCAAGACCAAGGTAATCAGGTGTCAGTCAACAGCCACAAACAAAAAAGTTTCTACATATTTTTTTAATAATTTTTAATTTATATAAAACTAAAAATCAATCAAATCAATAAATGAGTAAAATTAAAATAATGGAATTATTATAATAATGCATAATGAATAAAAGGTACATAGAAAGTGAATCATTGTTTCCACTGTTGCTATTTTATTTCCTCGCAATCGAAGTGAAAAGCGGAGTGTAAAACTCGAGCATTAAACCTTAAACCTATTTTCCCCTCGACGTGTCTATCCACCCTCACCGTACCGGCTCGGGTGGCTATATGAACGCCTCGGGTAAAATGGCTCGTTTTATGCTCTCGTTGTACAATCTACTATTTAGCTATTCCGTCAGTTAAAAATTGGAAAATTGTCAGAAAATCTTTTTTAAGGTTCCGTAGTAAACTAGGAACCCTTATAGTTTCGCCATGTCTGTCCACGGCTAAGCTCAGAGACCGTTGAGTCTAGGAAACTGTTTTTTCTTTCGACTAACCCTATAATTGCCTTTATCGTGGATATTTGACGTTTTGCTTTGAAACAAAAGACTGTCGTCTTACAAGCCTAGGCCTTCAACGGTATATTTTGAAGCCTGTTTTAAGGAACACAACATAACCATTACATAGCATGTTTGAGAAAAAGTTATCATCATCATGTCAGCTGAAAGACGTCCACTGCTGGACATAGGCCTCCCCCAAGGCTCTCGATCCCATATCGGTATCAGACGCTTATACGAATATCGGGGCAAACAAAATGTAGAAAATATGATCCGATATCGCATCGGATAATTTGAAAGACATATTTTATACATTTGACTTGCCCCGATATGGGTATCTGCGTCCGATACCCAAATCGGAACGGATAATCTAAAAACGCTCTAAATATGTTTTCTTGGTTCTGGTTTCTTGTTTGTGTCTGTATTGTTTCTCTTTCAATTAAGAGCTTTTATACCTGCAAAGCTGGCAACGTTGCATTTTTTTTGGAAACGAAGAAATGCTTATTAAGTTAATGGAAAATAAAAGTCTAACACGCATTATTATTGAACTATAGACATATTAACTTATTTAATAATTACAAATAAGAACAAATCTATCAGACCAAATTTTTAATATGATTCAATTTTTATGGAATAATCGAGAAAAACTAACAAAAACGCAACGTTGCCAGCTCAACAGGTATAAACGCTCTTAATGATGTAAATAAAACAACGATTTAAAAACATTTCACTTTAATTTTAATAATCACGATTTCTATACCTACATTATTTTTACAACGTGATCTAAGGGCGTTTATGGACTGGCGTTTTTTCTGTAAATATTGTGCTTATTTAATGTAAAGATGGATCAACATATGATCATTTAAGTATGTCATTGCATTGTAGGTATCGAGTGCTCGTAAATATCCTAAATATGGACGCTCACTTTAAAAATATATTATTATAATAATAGGAATGTTGACGCCATTAAAAAATAATTCGAAGGCCCTCCAGTAAAAATTTGATTTTTTCCTGCTTTAAAACAAATAAATAGTTAGTTGATTGAGTTGCCGGATAATGACGTCGTAATTCGCTATTGCCATTGAAACTCTATGGGAGAATTGTGTTTTGACAGCTCATAAAAAGTACGTCAGTTGATTGGTGATGGCAACATCCCTATTTATTACCGGAACTATACATATAGGCCCAAATGAAACTAAATACATACAAATAAATCATCACATTTTTCATTGAAATTGCTAATATATTTATTAATTGAAGTATTTTAACAACAAGCATCTACAGGGTTTACGTGCTACGTTTAAATTACAAATGACTAGGAAATATTGCACAAAATACAAAATAACATTTAAATTAATTAATATTGGGAAAACTGGGACTTATTGCAATCTCTACATTACCTACTAAACGATGGTCTTACATTTTTATATTTTTACAAATTAATTATATTACTCCTTACTGTGAAACTTTCTACTTATTATTAATCAAACATTATAAGGTGTCCGAGTGTTCGACACGCTAATTTTTTCCATTGCTAGTGTCATAAAATAAAGATAAATTCTAAATTAATATCATCGGACACCAATTGACCTAGTCCCAAACTAAGCAAAGCTTGTACTATGGATACTAGGCAACGGATAAACATACTTATATAGATAAATACATACTTAAATACATATTAAACATCCATGACCCGAGAACAAGCATTCGTATTATTCATACAAATATCTACCCCGGAAGGGAATTGAAACCCGGGACAGTGACGAACACTCGTACATTTACCTTATTCTTATAACATCAATTTTTACGTAAGTTTTTGCCAGTACCACTAGTTATATAGTATTTGTAGAGGCGCTGTACAATTCTCCATACAAATAATTTACGCCGTCGCTATCGAGTACGGTCACTGTAAACTCATGGTAGTGGTACAGCACCAATAAACTGTCATTCTTTTTAGTGTTCCGTACCAATCCGAAAGATGACAAAATGGAGCCCGCGCTACACTGTCCGTCCGTCCCAGGGCAGTATCTCAAAAACTGTAATTCATAGACAGATGAAATGGTCGCTACAACGACAAAAAAAAACGTTTTTTTTTTGTATCCAATTTGGTTAAAAAAGTCATTCTGTACAGTCACTAGCACCAATATCTGACACAACTAAGGGCCTGTTGTTTGATCATTAGTTACCTAAACTAACTAATAGTTAAAATGTATGGCAAAAATAACAATAGTTAACACATTTCAACGGAAATTTAACTATAGTAACTTTAACTACTGATCAAACAACGGGCCCTAAGCGTGCATAAATATCTGAAACAATACAATTCTATTTCTACGGCTGGTAGGTAGGGCGTGTCAGATATTTTTATACGCTCACGATATTAATGCAGATAACTGTACATATATTTCGGCGATTAATTATTTATTTATATAGATATAATATATTATACATATATTTTATCGTACGGAACCTTCCCCACGCGAATTCGACTCGTATTTGTTTTTTAAAGTTGTTTCACGGACACATTAATGGTGCCAACTACAGGACTCTACAAAAAATATATTTTTTTAATAGCACGTCTCTACAATAATTTCTACACAATTTTTTCTAAAGGCTTGATGTCATTGAGAAAAAAAAGTTACTTTTTACTACTTTTTATATAATTATAGTCGTAGGGCGAATCATTTTAATCTGCAGGGCTACTACGAAACTCAAAGCTAGTATCGTACCGTCCCTTTCGCTCTCGTATTAAATAGTATAAGTGTCAGAGGGACCGCACGACACGAACTTCGAGTTTTGAGTTGCGTAGTAGCCCTGATGAGGCCGTATTGCATTCACTGTCTCTTTCTACCCTCATTTTATACCGTGTGAGAGAAAGTAGTAAAAACGATGCGCTATCCTAAAACGATCCGATTCCAAGTGTGTTATAAAATAAAGTCTCTGCAGAGCTACTACGAAATTCAAAAATCGAAGTTCGTGTCGTTCCGTCCCTCTGACACTTCATACTATTTAACACGAGAGTAAGAGGGATGGTAAGATAAGATTTTCGATTTTCGGATTAGTCCCTCTGGTCCATCGAGCGCCGCAACGTAATGCCACTTGCACAAAATTTATCTAAACTAAACTTTAGTTTCGCCGTTCAGCTCACAGATGGCAGTGCATATAGGTAGGATAGGGCGGTAGCAGAGCGCAGGCGAGTGGCAGCGCGTGCGCCGGTATCTCGCGCTCAGTGGCGCCGTTAGCGGCCTGTGCGCGAAGCTGCTCGAGTCGAAGCTGGTTCTGTCGCTTCCATTTTGTTCTAGAACAAAAAAAGGTAAGTTCTAGAACTTTTACGACTATGTATACATACTGGTAAATACGAAAGCAACTCTGTATGGATATAGTTTAAAAACCTTCGCACCTTCAATCCCGGTGCTGGACCAGACTTCTGGCTTTTGACTTTTTGCAAGCACTTTAGAATTAGAAAGAAAGAAAAAATATTTATTTATAACAGCAATAACACATACACAGGTTAGAAACAAAGAAAAATACGTAGATGCCGTTACAAAAAGGTATCTGCGCATATCGCTGAAGTAGGAAGTTATCACCCTTGCACCACTGCAACACCAACAAACGGCGCTCAAAACACACTAACGGGCTATTTCACCATCCATTGATTAGTGTTAACTGACGGTTAAATGTGATGCAGTCTCTATTTGTTTTATTTGAACAGACGGAGACGGCATCACATTTAACCGTCAGTTAACACTAATCAATGGATGGTGAAACAGCCCCTAAATCAGGAAGTGATAGATACTAGCGAACCCCAATGCTTTATAACTCACCGTCGGTTTTGATACCACGTCTTGACCTGCGTCTCGCTGAGGCTGAGCGCGTCAGCGACGTCCCCTCGGTCAGCCACACTCAGGTACTTCTGGCAGCGGAACTTGCGCTCGAGGTACGCTAGTTGCGCATGCGTGAAAGCGGTGCGCCGGCGGCGCGGCTTGCGGGCCGAGCTGCCGCGGGATGGCTGGCGGTCTGAAAGAAGACTTAAGAGGATGTACCACCGGCAGTTTCTCCATACAAACGTAGTCCTCATTTTCTTAATATTAGAGCAACATTGTTTTTTTAAATCTATAACTACTTGCATTTGCCATGCTTGTATGTTTTTTTTTTTCGATAATTGGTATATTTTAAAAATTAGAGATCCTCGAAAACTCCAAAAAATTCGCTATTTCCAGTTCCTCAATCAGAGGTTTCGTAAACAAATCCCAAGAATGTTGAAGAAAAACAAAAAACATACAAGCATATGGGATACCCTCATTAAAACATATGTGAAAAAAAAAATCGGTTCAGTTTTGGAAGAGGAAATTGAGGACTACGAAACCCTATTTTCGGATGTTTTTTACAGCTAAAATCGGCTAAAGCTGCAGTCGTCCCTTTCGCACTATATGCGGGTAATAGCAACGGCAATAGTTTCTTCAAATTACCTATTTTTTCAAAATGCTCGCCCGTGGAATATTCTCTTTTTTGACCGTCTGGACAGCAGAGTTGGAGTAAGAGGCTACAGGACTTGAGGTCCCAGGGACGATACCCGGTCGGAGCAGTTTTACGTTTATTTCAATAACTGAGACTCAATCGATGATAATAAATTTTACAAAGATTGATAAGTAATAAGTGATTTAATGAAGAGTTAGTCAATTTAACAGCCACTGCCTTCAAAATTAAAATCAAAATGTTTATTCCTTATAAGTAGGCCACAAAGGGCTTTTTTATTATACGACCAGCTTAGACGACCAGATGGCCTAGTGGTTAGAGACCCTGACTACGAAGCTTGAGGTCCCGGGTTCGATTCCCGTGTCGGGGCAGATATTTGTATGAAAAATACGAATGTTTGTTCTCGGGTCTTGGGTGTTTAATATGTATTTAAGTATGTATCTATCTACATAATTATGTTTATCCGTTGCTTAGTACCCATAACACAAGCTTTGCTAAGCTTACTTTGGGGCTAGGTCAATTGGTGTGAATTGTCCCGTGATATTTATTTATTTATTTATTATGTCACTTTTACACTATGTACAGTCGAGTTCCTAAACTTCTAAACAAACATTTGGCCAAAAATATGTAAACACGACTCCAGCAAGAAGCGTGTTCAGATATTTATGGTCAAATTTTTACTCCGACATTTACGAACTCGAAACTGTACAAGCGCTTTCGGATTTCGGAAAGACCATCGTTGCCAAGAATAATGCGCCGCAAAAAACTTGGCAGAAAGTTTTTTTTTTCAAAACGAAATATAATTACAAGTAATTTCACTACAAAAGCTAACATGACAAAGTAAATTAAAAAAAAATTACCATAAAAATACAAGGATGTATGGGGTCCCGTAGGTACAATATAAGTCTAAACCATCAGAACCTATCAAAATAATCAGACTGTCACCTGTTTCCTGAGTGTCACGTTGCGACCCTCCCGCCATGACAGATGCGAAGCCAGCCAGCAGCTGACTCTGGAACGATCCCTTCGACAAATCCATCGTCCGGCCATACACACTCTCCGAAATAACAAAACTATCGTCATCCTTCTTTCCCTCGCCTTCTGAGCGATACAAATGAAAGAGATCACCATTATACAACTTCAGACGCTCATTATATTCTTCCTCTTTGAAAGGAGAGTTGAAGTTTGCTGGTATTCGGTTGTAGTCAATTGGCGTGGAGCGGTCTGTGTCTGTGTCCTTTTTGTCGGCGATGTCGTCGAAGGCGACGGGCTTGGGGGTGGAGGTGTCGCTCCGGTTGTCGCCGACTGAAATGTCGTCGTCGGCGTCAGTTTGGCTGGCTTGATCTTGGTCGTCTATGTGGACTTCTGTGGGAGAAAAGTCATAGTTTATGGTCTAAGATCCGAACTTGCAGAGATCTTCACCAGTCTGATAACAGAATTAAACCTATTTTATGATAAATTTAGTAAGAAAATATATTAGATATGGATTTGCTAAAAAAAAACAAAGGCTATTTTTAATTTTTGTTCCATCATCGAGATAATAAGAAAATTTTATATTGACTTAAAGTATAAAACCTATGGAATACGTAGACGTTGGGGACCTGGAGGAGCTACTGGATTGCCAGGTATAAACTTAAACAGTTTTGTAGATGCCAGTTACTTAATTAGATAATAGAACAAATTATATATTAACATAAGCGCTGTTTTATTATGAACACATTGATATAGGGTAGTCTGCATTTAATTAAAAATCACTACAAATTATCTTTAAAAAATAGCCTGTCCAGGATTTTTTTAGCAAAACCCCAATATGCTAAATTTTTCGTTTAGTTTGCGTTGTCATAACATAATCGACAAAAAATCTGGGACAAAATCCAGTTTGAATAACGACGTACATTTTTCGAGAATAGACTTTTGTTACAGCACTAAAAAGAACGCCTTTATGATATTGGTCGTAAAATTATATTTCACGGATTTAAAAATATTTTCCCAGGTCAAATGTTGACGCATCAATGATAAAAGTTGAAAAACAGTGCGCCATTGTCCACAATTAACAAAATTAATTTCCGCGCCATCTATCGACAAGTGGGCGAAGTACAAAGAGATTAAAGTTCGCACTTAGGCCGGGAGCACAAAGGGCACAGACGAGTTTTTAAAAAGGGAACGGCTGCACTAATTAAAGCCTCGGGCCGCGGTTTGAAAGCTGAATGGTTTACAACTGTGGCATCTTTTAATTTGTGAGTGAATGGGCTTTATGGCGCCAGGTAATGGGAACGAAGCACTTAGGCCGGGAGCTTTTCTTTTTAAGTAAAAATATAAGTATATGGCCACCGTGGTGACCTGAGGTTAAGAGAATGCTCTTAGTTCCATTTTCCATACAAACGTAGTCCCGGTCTCTTTTGAAAACTAGGCAACAGAAGTAGATGACATTTTGTAAGTATGAACTAGACGTAATTATCTATGCCTCTGGTTTTTCAGATTTTCATATAAATGTGTAATATCAGAATTACAGCAGCTCAAAAGTCGACAAAAAAAAGATGTCAACTTTGCATGAGAATTACTCGTACCTACAGACTATTAAAGCGTTATTATGGTATAGGTATAGAAAATATAATGACGATCTTGATTGTAAAATATCATTGATTTCTGTGCTATACCTACTTTTCTTATAATAATTATTATGAGGACAACGAAATCCAAAATTCAACCGCCCAAATCTTGAAAAGCCTACAGCTGTCTTGATATACATTAGCGGGAGGGGATGTGCATACTGCATGGAGGGGGAGGGGGGGGGGCTGCGACCGCTTATGCCACGAGTGATAAAACCAGCAATATCAATGTGCTTTAAAACCATATTTATTACAAAATTAAAAAAAGGCCACAACTATCTTGTGAAAAAGCCCGTATACGCTCAAAAATCCTAACTCTCCTTCAGTCGATCGAGTAAAAATCTTTTAATCCGTATCTTTTTCTATGTAAACACAGCCCTCTCGCTAAGAACGCCATAATTTGCGTGCCCTCTTACGTCCCTGTGTAATGACATCTTCGGCCTAATTCGAGCGGAAACACCCGAACATGTTCACGACGAACTTTCAGGGGTGTCAACGCAGAGCTTTTAGTGCATCTGGTTCGATCAACTTTTTCTTTTACCTCGTTGCCATGGTTACGTACCATATAGCACTGCTGAGAATTCTTTTTCCGATTCCTCATACTGCGGAAGTTCTGCAATATTTTGATTTCCTCAACCGTTACCGCATCCTAATAAAAAAAAATCCTCTTCCGCTAACGCTTCCTCAAAATGTAAGAGGAATTTGATGACCGATTTTGATGAAATTTCGCACACCTAGATCAAAACTTTTGATCTAGGTGTGCGATTTTTTGTGCGTGTTCAACGGGATTTGGAAATGGTTTAGATTCACAATCTGGTCCACTGGAAAATGTTCTTTTAATTAATTTTTGTATTTCAACGTCTGTCGGATCCGCTAGTATTTATATAATTCATATCATCCTCTTCCACATCTGCTTCCTTCTTCCTTATAAAGTGCGCCAAATGTCGCGCGGTAGGTCATGAGTTCGTGAATGACAAATAATTATAATTTTTCTATCGTGTACACGTTACATTTTTGAAATATGAAGAAAATACCTAAAAACGCGATCTAACTAACCTATCTTGAGCCGCCGCGCTTCTCCCCTATCCTTTTGACGTACGGAACCACAGTAATATTCTCGTAATGTACTTGACAACCCTGAGTCACAAGGATCACAACAAAAAAGGGGGCTGAATTAAAAAAATACAGTTATTTAACGATGTTGGTGATTTATAAAACTGGCCAAGTGTCTGATAAAGGCGGGTTATTACGCAATTCGAAAATCGAAGTTCGTATCCATCCCTCTCACTCTCGTATTTAATAGTATAAGTGTCAGAGGGACGGAACGACACGAACTTCGATTTTCGAACGTCGTAGTAGCCCCGCAGGGTCAGCAGGGCTACTGCGAAACTCGAAACTCGAAGTTCGTGTAGTGCGGTCCCTCTCGCTCTCGTATATAATAGTATAAGTGTCAGAGGGACGGAACGACACGAACTTCGATTCTCGAATGTCGTAGTAGCCCCGCAGGGTCAGCTCACTAAGCCAAAATAATGTAAGAATGTATGTATGAAAAGCTCTATCTTCATACAAATGTGAGAGCATTCAAGTTTTAATGAATCGCGTGCTTGAATTGAATAAGGCAAAGACCTGTAAAGAACGCGCGAGAATCATTATCATTATACCCCGCTTGCTCTAAATACAGAGGTTGAATCGAAACCAATGCGTAATACCAGATGGTTTAGGGCTCGTTGTTTGATCAGTAGTTAAAGTTACTATAGTTAAATTTCCGTTGAAATGAACTATCGTTATTTTTGCCATACATTTTAACTATTAGTAACTATAAACTAACTACCTAACTTAAAAACTTAATAACCTACTAAATTAAATCTAAAAAAGGCCCCCGTGGCATGGTGCCCAAGAGGCTGGCAGCATTCCCTCGTTGAATGGCGATGGCGATTCGTTGAGAGAGATAGCTGCCAGCCCTTTGGTCTCCAGTAGTGTCGACCAGGCGCTTTTGTATTTCTCTGATTAAATTTTGTGCGCCTGGACCCTAATTAGTTAGTTTAACTAATGATCAAACAACAGGCCCTTAGTATTATTTCACCTAAAAATCAGCTGGCATTTTCAACAGCCCTTTTAAAAACAATTCACACGCTTTTCTCCATGCATCAAATATGGCGCTACTTGCCTGTGACGTCACATGCATATCTTTCTCAGTCTAATCTTGAATTTCAAGTTTTTATTTTAAAAATTGTTTCTCTGTTCGATATAAGGCAGTGTGTTGTTTTAATTTATAACATACATTATTTCCATTTGAAACTGTGCAAGAAATTTTGAATAGCAAACACAACAAGATAAAATATATCTTTGTGCGATGGTTAAACCTACCTCCTTAAATAAAAATTGTATACCTACCTACTCAAAGTAAAATATGTATTAAAATTATAATTATTGTATCCATTCATTCCAAATAATCAAGTTATATTATAAATATTGACTACAACAATCCTATTATTTAAGGATTAGTGGTTAATTAGTGAAATGTTCGTGTATTTTTTATTGAAATAAACAGTTTTTTTTTAATTTTTTTTTTACATGCATACATAAAATCACGCCTCTTTCCCAACGGGGTAGGCAGAGACTACATCCTCCCATTTGCTGCGATTCTGGCATACAACTCTCTCTTCCTCTACATTCATCAATCTTTTCATGCATGCACGTCGGTTTAGAGTACTCCTGGCCCGACCTTTCTTCGGAATGTCCCCGACTTGATCGTAGTACGAACGTACTAGGCGTCTAGGCTTTCCTCTCCCAACATTCCCATTCGCGCTCGTCTTATACTTAGATCTGCTCAGTCAATCTGTTTTCATTCATTCTCTCCACATGCCCAAACCATCCAAGCATAGGTACCTTTCTCAATCCGTGTGACTGTTTAATTTATAAAACTATACAAAATACCGTATTACGTAAGTTTAAGTTTAATTAAATAAGGACCTGAACGGCTACTCCGAAACACAAAATTCGAAGTTCGTATCGTACCATCCTTCTCACTCTCGTATTAAATAACATAAGCGTAGGCGGGACGGTAGGTACGATACGAACTTCGATTTCAAATTTCGTGGTAGCCTTGCTGCTTCACCACTTACGGATAAATTTTACGCGATAGATATCAGTGATGCTGTCTCTGTTTGTTTTGTCCGAATAAACAGAGACATCACATTTAACTGTAAAATTTATCAATGAGTGGTAAAACAGCCCCTAAATATACAATTTAACACGTTACACATGTTCAAGGGACACAGCGAGGCGCCACTCCAGAGAGCACGCGCCGCGCACGCGCCGGCTAACAAGCGCGCGCGCAGACAACCCTCATTGTTTTATAGCTTGCTCCATTTGGCTTTGAATGGAATCAATGGGAACTTTATTTAAATTTTTGAATGAATAAGTCAATCGGTGCTTTGTTTTTGTGAAGATGTTGGGGTTAAAACGCTACTTGTACTATTATTCTGTGGTTAAACGTGAATGGCTAAATCTATTATAAGTTTGTGTTACAATTTTCAAGGTTTATTAGGGTTCCGTGGCCAAAATGGCAAAAACGGAACCCTTATAGTTTCGCCATGTCTGTCTGTCTGTCCGTCCGTCCGCGGCTTTGCTCAGGGACTATCAATGCTAGAAAGCTGTAATTTCATACGAATGTATACGTCAACTATGCCGACAAAATGATTCAATAAAAAATAAAAATACATTTTTTTTTGGACTACCTCCCATAGACGTAAAGTGGGGGTGATTTTTTTTTCTCATCCAATCTTGCAGTGTGGGGTATCGTTGGATAGGTCTTTTAAAACCATAAGGGGTTTTCTACAACGATTTTTCGATTCAGTGATTTGTTTGCGAAATATTAAAATTTTCATTAAAATGGAGCGTCCCCTCCCCCTTTTAAATTTTAACCGGTGTGTGGAAAATTAAAAAAAAATCAGGATGGTAATAAGTACATCAAATTTACAAGGAAAACTATAACGGCTAAGTTTGCTCAAGAATTGTTAGTAGTTTAATAGTAAATAGCAGCCTAAGGTATAAAATATACCTAAACTTGGAATATTCCACACAAAATACGAAATCCTTAGAAAAATATTACTTTTTTCGTAATGGCTACGGAACTCTATTTCAGGCGTGTCCGACACACTCTTGGCCGGTTTTCATCATCGTTAACCAAACTATCACGGCTTATAAACATGGCATAATGCCTTCTAATTATAATGATAGGCATCATATCGCGATGCGTCCTCTAATTCCGAGTGGATGACGAATGACCCCCGGCAATCAGGGCCGCGACCCCCGCCGTGGCACCCCTGGCACCCCGCTGACAGGTGGTATAGCTGCGGTCTTGATACTTGCAATACTTTTTTTGGGGCTGAGTCGCCAAAGTGCCAAAGGCTAGCCCCCTTTTTCATAAAACTTAACAAGCCTATGTTAACTAACAAATGCTTTGTCCCTTTCTAACAAATACAAATGTCGAAGTGAATGTAGTCTTAAAATCCCACTAGTATAGGTAAATGGGAAATTTTGCAAGTCTGTTTGTTGCCTTTTCAGACCTAAACCGCTGAGGCGATTTAACTGAAATTTCTGATTTAGAGTTTAAGTCTCAAGGAAGGAATTTGATAGTTTTTGTCGCGGAAAATTTCATAGTTCACACGAGATAGCGATAAATGAATTCTGCGTCGACGGAGTCACACTTTTTTTCGGCTTTATCGTGTGACTTTACCAAGTACTTTGTAAAAAATGGGTTAGAAATTCTTTCCCAGAAATCGTTATTTCCTCCTAGGAGCCAAATTTTCATTCGCGTTTTTTCTTAAATGCTTTTTTCCCAATACGCTTTTTTAATTAAGCTTATTTTTACAGTAGCATTTTTTTTTCAATCTAAATCGACACAGTAATCGATACTGTGTCTGTGTCGACTCTGATTGGGGAAAAACGCTACTTTGAAAATAACATTCAGTAAAAAAGCATATTGGAAATAAGCGCGAATGGAAATTATGCTACTACTTAGGAAATAACGATTTCTAGAAAATGTAACAAGTCGTCGTCAAACGAAAAATAAACTTCAGTTATAAACTCCGCAAAAAAAAATGCGGAGGCGGAGGCGGAAGCGGAGGCGAAGATACGATTTCTTGCGGAACTTCCACAGTAGCGGAGGTGGAGGCGAAGTTCCGTTACAACCCTACTTTATAAACCCCCTTGCAAAAAAATAGACCAACAATGGTTTTTCAAATTTTTAGGCATTGAAGCTTAGAAAGTAAGCTTTCATGCACATAAAATACAAAAACCTTTTTTGCAAGGGGTTCTACGGCCAGCGCGTATCAAGAACATTTCGTCGCGTCAACTCGTTAGGACAACTGTGGGGTTGTCGCACAATCGGCTACCACTTAGATTGTAAACACTTCCCTTAACAACGATTATTGTTTTTGTGTTGACAAACTAGTTGGGCATGCAATCGCAAATTAGGGGCGATTGTAACAGTCGCGGACTTTTAGCCTGTGATATCATTATGACAAAGTCGGGTTATCAGAGCGTCTTAATCGATCTAACAAATCGACGATCCCTTATCCCTATTAACAGAGTCGGATCTTCAAGTCGGCCATTTTGGGATTATTACGTCAAAGTCAATATAAGACAGTATATTCGGCGTTGGTACTATAAATGCAGATCCGACTTTGTTAATAGGGATTTAATAATCCAGACTAATATTATAAATGCGAAAGTGTGTCTGTTTGCATGTTTGTGAGTATATTTGTCAATCTTTCACGTCGAAATGGAGCGAATTAACGTCGTGATTTTTGGCATAGAGATAGTTTATGGGCCAGAGTGACATAGGCTACTTTTTATCCCGAAAAATGCAGTTCCCGACGGAACAGCGCGCTATAACCGAATACCACGCGGGCGATGTCGCGGGCAAAAGCTAGTCTTACAAAATAAAAAAGTATTGAAATGAAAAATCAGTTGCCCGTTTTATCCGGTTTTATCATTTCACTAAACAGGCTTAGGTTTTTGATCAAATGACTGACTTTTCCTAGGAAAATGATTTATTAATTTATTAATAAAAACGCACTCAGGTGTCGATGCGGAGCTCTAATTTGACATTTTAAAGTCTATTTTTTATTTTAATTTGGCTGACAATTTATTGTAATAAGATTTATTTATTGTATACTTTTGACGATTCTTTTGTGAATTTCTTGTAATTAACGTATAACGTACGTGTAACGTACGTTGTTATAGTAACGTATTAATGTATTTATAATGTATTTTTTCAAAAGGTATTAAATAAATCTATCTATCTATATAAGGGCACGGTGCGCGCCGGCGGCACAGCCAACAGATCGCGTCGTCGATGATAAAACGATGATAAAATTAAATCCCCATTTTAACATCCTGCGTGATTTGATTATACCTATCCCTTAGAGATTTGTTAAAATTTTTGATAAGTATGGCTGATTCTAGGGCAAATATTCGAGCGTTTTGACCGCGAGGTCAAACGTCATTAGCGTCCCACGTTAATAGCACAACGGAAAGACAAGTCACAAGAATTTTAATCACGCTAAATTCAGTATCGGCGTTGTTTTAATTTTTCACAAAAAAACAACGCTCATTAATAACGCCTGCGAAGACACCAATGACAAAAAAAACGCTGCAAAAACGCTGAATATTCACCCAATAACCTTCAACAACTTACTTGGGCGAGCTTTTCATTGGAAATTTTCAGCGTTTTTGCGGCTTTTTTCGCGTCATTAAAAAAGTTAATGTTCAAAGTTAAATATAGTCTTACGAAAACTAAAAACAATATCGATGATAAATCTAGCGTGAACTTTTCCTTTAGTTATGCTGTATAATTTATATAGGTATAATGTCTATACGTGTAATGTAATGTATAATTTATTAATTAATTAATATAGGTACAGTAATTAGATTTGTAAAATAAAAGATTTTAATGTAGTAAATAGATGAACAATTATAACAACAAATGCTATACCCTACCAGGGTTCATGTTAACTTTAAGACCTGATGTTACATGTATGCAATAAATAAATAAATAAATTTGGTATTTAGATAGCTGGACATCTGTAACAAAACATCTCGAAACAACAACCGCTGGGCTTAGAATCACGATTTACATGATTGTTTAATCTCCAACGCAAAAAGAGGGGTGTAATAAGTTTGACACTATGTGTGTCTGTCTGTGGCACCGTAGCTCATAAACGTCAACAAATTATAGTGAAATTTTAACAAATCCGCGCTGTGAACAATTTTTGTGCGCCGTTTTGATGTAAGAAACATGCAGTCTAGTACATTTTCTATACAAACATTATAAATGCGAAAGTGTTTTATTTATTATTTATTTATATGTTTGTGTGTTTGTCCGTCTTTCACGCCGTAACGGAGCGACGGATCAACGTGATTTTTGGCATAGAGATACTTAGTTTATGGGCCCGAGACTGACATAGGCTACTTTTTATCCCGAAAAAATGCACAGTTCTTGAGGGAACAGCGCGCGATAATCAAATACCACGCTGGCGGAGCCGCGGGCAAAAGCTAGTATAATATATACCTATGTTAACTACGCAAGCCGAAAAAGTGCTAAAACAAAATATTGAAGAAAAAATTAAGTTATCCCCTGCATGTTGGGATAACTTTTTCGCATGCATCACCGCGAGCTACCTCAACTTAACATATGCACCGTGATGCATGAAAGATGTATGAGAACTTAATTAGCATGCCAGATAGCTAAATTAGGTGCCAAAGTATAGTGTAAGGGCCACCGCACACCGCTCCACAAATTGCCAGCTTATTAGGGCACCGACACACTACACTTGAACACGTACAACGTATGGTAATAAGACACGGGGTTACTTCAGCACAGCTAATCCCTTAATACCAGGTTTTTAGGGTTCCGTAGCCAAAATGGCAAAAACGGAACCCTTATAGTTTCGCCATGCCTGTCTGTCCGTCCGTCCGCGGCTTTGCTCAGGGACTATCAATGCTAGAAAGCTGTAATTTTGCACGAATATATATGTATGTATATGTACTAAACTGTGCCGTCAAATTTGGTATAATAAAAAATAACTATTTTGTCATTTGGCTACGGAACCCTAAAAATCATCCCAGAGATATGTGGTGCATAGGAGAAATTCGTGTCTGTACTTCTGCCCAGTGGTGTTGTAGCGGTATCACGCAGCACGGAATGCCGAGCACCTGAGTTCGATTCCAGCGCTGGTCTATTTTTCTGGTTTTTCTGTGCATCTATGTTTCAGTTTGTATTTTCGATACCTTAGTTCTTATACAAGCCGTGGTGGCCTAGTGGTTTGACCTATCGCCTCTCAAGCAGAGGGTCGTGGGTTCAAATCCCGGCTCGCACCTCTGAGTTTTTCGAAATTAATGTGCGCAATTTACCACGAGCTTTGCGGTGAAGGAAAACATCGTGAGGAAACCTGCACAAACCTGCGAAGCAATTCAATGGTGCGTGTGAAGTTCCCAATCCGCACTGGGCCCGCGTGGGAACTATGGCCCAAGCCCTCTCATTCCGAGAGGAGGCCTGTGCCCAGCAGTGGGATGTATATAGGCTGAGATGATGGAGTTTTTATTCGACCCTCACTAAATTCTATCATTTCCCAAAAGCACGTAGTAACAAGGGTCTGGAGTACGCATAGTTGCAAAATGCCCTCGACCGCCTTGTTATAGTCGTTAGGGCAGGAGTGGACACAAAATGGTGGCGGAAGTGCCTTGGAAAACTATGTCGGTAAGTTTCGAAGGAGATCTAAACTTTAAAAGAAATATCCTACCCTTATGGCCACTTGCTGGAAACACATAAATCTCGAGTTAGCGTTAAACTTAGTTTAGTAGTATCAAAATGTAGAACTGTCAAGCTTGAGCCAGGCTTAACAACTAAATCTAGATTTATTTTTACCTGCAAGTGGGCCTTATTAGCTAAAAGGCGATATCTAAAAAAAATAACACTTTTTTTTAGTTATTTATACCATGGGATGCAGAATACCAGAATGCCTAAGCTACACAATAGTATTAATCACTCAGAATTGTTTTTTTAACCGACGGTAATAAACGGAGGAGGTTCTCAAGTCGACGCGACGCGAATATTGTTGTTTTGTTTGAGAAAAAATATAGGTGTGTATTTAAGGAGTTGCAGTGACAAATTAAAACGGTTGTTGTGGTTTGTTACCCCAAACCTATTTTAGTTAAAATACCGCTAAAATTCGTTTCTCCTTATCTGTCACTTCGACATTTGTATTTGTTAGAAAGGGACAAAGCATTTGTTGGTTAACATAGACATGTTAAGTTTTATGAATAAGGGGGTTAGTCTTTGGTAGCATAGTGTACGCGTCGTGTTGCTCTGAAGATGAACTCTGGTTGAGTTTGAAACGCGTCAGTTTAGTGTGGTAGTGGTGATAGATAGGTTTGTGTGATTTGTGTGTATTCTTACAGTGTGGAGGAACTGGATTAATCGTATTTGGACACAAACACCGCATTTTACGATTCGCACTTGGCCAGAATGCGTTACGACAGAAACTCATCAATCCAAAGCACGCAATTGACCATAAACGTTGTGCATCATAAACTAAATCCATAATATTATAAACGCGAAAGTGTGTTTGTATGTTTGTCCGTCTTTCACGCCGTAACGGAGCGACGGATCGACGTGATTTTGGCATTGAGATAGTTTATGGGCCTGAGAGTGACACCGGCTACTTTTTATCCCGGAAAAATGCACAGTTCCCGAAGGAACAGCGCGCGAAAACCGAATTCCACGCGGGCGGAGCCGCGGGCAAAAGCTAGTTGGTCATATAAGTATTTCGCCGGAAAACGTTACGACAGAAACTCACTCCAAGCAGTTGACCATAAACGTTGTGCACCACAAACTCAATTTTTAAATATTTTATCCGAATCCGACTCGGACTTGTCCGGTTTTTTATTATCACTAATTTTAGAACCTGAAACTTTTGAAGGATCATTTATATGGTTTTATACCAAAAATACAATTCGCATTGCGGCAGATTTCCTCGGGGGGGGGGGGGGGAGCTGGATTTTAATGAAAATTTTCAGTTTAAAGTTGGATATTATTATATTACAATATGATTTTAAAGTTGCACTTTGTTGGTGATTCTCACCATTTACTAAAACCTGTGAAAACTCAAAAGTATGCGCAAGAGAGACGAAAATACAGTGACTTGAATTCGAAGGAAATTTTATCACACCTTACAATTAATTAGTTATTATTTATTATATGCGTTTGTTTAATATCTTTGTTTGATCAAAAAAATGACACGCAATTTCGTCATGTCATTCATTTATGTATTTGCCAAGAGAACTTAAAACACTAAAGAAAAATCGGTCAAGTGCGAGTGCGAGCGACTCGCGCATAAAGGGTTCCGCACCTCCGTACAATGTTTAAAAACAAATAGTTCCGTAATATTTTTTTCTAAAAAAATCTAATACAAGGTTTTTTGCTAGCGGCACTTTTTATCCCTGGTTACCAAAGTACTCGTCAAAACGAATCAAACGAGTCCAAACTCGATGCGGTCGTGTCGTTTATCACAGAGTTCCTATGGTCACCCGCTAGCCCTATCCTCAGATCAACTATAGAAATAGAAATAGAAATAGAAATAATATTTATTCACTTGAACATATTTAATTTAATATTTATTCACATATGTCATAATAATATTGCATTGGCGTCGGATTTATACATGCGTGTAAATTTTCAACTCAATCGGTTGAAGATATCCACTTCAAATTTGACTTGAAAGATTCCACCAGAGCAAACATACCTAGTTACATCACACTGCAAATAAATATAATGCTTGTAATAAGTTTTTGTTAAAACTTCATTTTTAATACAAGCTTTTTTTGCCGAATGTACTTTTTGTTGACTGTACTTGCATTGTCATCTAAACTACATAGGTATTTGTACTAAATTTAAAGTCGGTACTATTAACTATTGAGGAGTTCCCTCCTGCAGAGGCGATTCTGGCAGGACCACCAAGATGTCACTACCAGATTATTATATTGTCTCCAAATTTACATAAGTATGCCAAATTTCAAGTCAATCGGACCCCTGGAAGTGGATGAAATTTAGCTTCCAAGATCTGACCCAAAAAAACGATAAATAAATAAATAAACAAACAGGGCAAGCTAAAGAAAAGCTTCTCTTTCTTTCTTACCACAAAATATGTACCATGTTTTTATGCAAATAAATGATTTATGATTAATAATTTAAAAATATCGCCGAAATGTAAGCACCTGTGCAAGTATTTCGAATAAAAAATAATTTGAATTCTCATCCTCTTTGGTTCTGGCTGTTTGCTTCTGAAACCATTGCCCGCTCATTGGATTAAAAAATAATGTCCGTCATGCGCGGTTCATTCGCGGGAAATTCGGCGTACTTCGTATGTTGTGTAATTAAATAATAAGAAGCTCGACTTTAAACTGTATTATTAACCTTGTAAATAGTGTTAAATACTTAGTATGATTTTTTTAGTGTAAAAAACAATAGGTAAACAAAGTGATTGAGTCAGTGAGTGCAGATTTGACGAGCGCTCAAAGTTGGCTTTATTAAGGTTTGTGGTTCATAAATTGTTTCATTAATTTTGCAGAAAAACGAATAAATCAGACAGTCACTAATTATATTATCGAAACTTTTATAAAACATCATTAAAATTGCAAACCTAAAGGTAAATATTCAAACGATATAGCTAGCCGTTGCTAGGTGATTCGGCCGCCTTAGCAACGGCTAAATACGCCTAGCAACCAAAAAACGCTAAAAAAAAACATGTTTCTTGTATGACGACCCCCTTTAATTTGTAACTTTATTTTATTTTTAGTATTTGTTGTTATAGCGGCCACAGTAATACATAATCTGTGAAAATTTCAAGTGTCTAACTTTTACCGCTTAAGAGATAGAGCCCTGTGACAGACCGACGGACGGACAGACAGACAGACAGCGGAGTCTCAGTAATAGGGTCCCGTTAGCACCCTTTGGGTACGGAACCCTAAAAACGTACTGGGAAAACCCTACAGGATTTTTTGAGGATGAACACAAGGAAGTAGAGAAGAAAGTAATTTGTTTACAAGAAAGAAGTAATTGTGCGCGCTGGCAAAAAGCTGGCGACCGACCGAAATCTTCAGGGCTCCTACGAAACTCGAAACTTGAAGTTCGTATCGTACTATCCCTCTCGCTCTTGTAGTACATAGTATAAATGTCAGAGGGACCGCACGATACGAACTTCGAGTTTCGAGTTTCCTAGTAGCCCTGCTGACCGCGCTCCAAGACTGATTTTTTCGACGCAACATTTTTTTGCTTATAACCGTCGGGGAAGTTAATTACTTTGTAATATAATGTTGCTGTTGGCTTGTATTAGATAACTTTGAGATTAATTTAACTATTACACTGTGACAGGGTTGGATTCAGTATTTTTTATTGTATCAAAGCAATAAAGGTAACGAATTTAGCTGATCCTTAACTAAACACTTGTAAATTCATTTTTAATGTATCAAAAAACAAACTCTTAAAAAACAATTGAACATAAATAATTTTCTGCTAAAACCGTGTAACTCTACTTCATCGTTTATTCTTGTTTAATAGCGTTTATTTTTTTGGAGTCGGTTTTACTTTTTTGTTATTAATTTCATGTTATTTGTATTCTTAAATAATAACAAAATCACATATTTTTTTAATGTTTATGTACTTCAAATTAATTTATGTGTACGTAAGTACTTTAAAAAACGTTGCATTTTTGTTAGTTTTTCTCGATTGTTCTATAAAAATTTAGTAAAAATTAAAAGTGTGGTCTGATAGAACTATTCTTAATATTTAAGTTAATGTGTCTACTGCAATAATTATGCGTGATAGATTATTATTTCCTTTAAAAACCGTTAATTAAAAAAAAATCGTTTTTAAAGTCTATCACGAATAATTTTTAATTTTATTTTTTTTATTTAATTTTTACAACCACATTTTAAACTTTCATTAAATTTTTATGGAATAATCGAGAAAATATAACAAAAATGCAACATTGCCAGCTCAGCGCAGGTATGTATAAACGCTCTTAAGCTCTACATGTACCAAATTACAAATCAATCGGACCAGAGCAAGTAAGTCTTGAAATAAATATTAGAAAGGGACAGTCTCTATACCTACAGATATCACAAATTTTAAAAAATCGTGCAACAAAAAATATCGCTACCTTCAAAGCATTGTACATACTAAATCAATAAATATTAGAAATATTCATCTCAGATATTCTTTTTTGTCCTGTTTAATTTCCTTTTTCATCTCTAGAGCGCAAATATCGCAGCAATGCAATAAAATTAGCGACGCTTAAAAATGGAATGGTCAATAATTAATTAATTATCTAATTATCTTAAATTTATTTACCTTGAACTCCTGGCCTCAAAACATCGCCGAGCAGGTCTTTAATCAAAAACGACTTATGGCTGTCCTGCATTCTTTCCATCGCCGAACGAATTAAAAAGTTAACGCAACTTTTTAAATTAAGAAAAAATTACATCATCAATTCCCGCGCGAACAAAAAAACTTAATATCAACCGAACGTCTTTTAAAAATAATTTTGCTATGCTACTCGAAATAACGGAGATAATAATATGAAAATTATTTAAAACAATTTAGAGAAACGTTCCGGTTTATTGTACGGTAAGTAGTGATCGAATGCTCCCAGCTTTCCCGCGTTTTCGCAACTGTCAGCCATGTTCAAAACGTAGTTCGAGCGGGAAAATTCTTTTCATTTAGCTACGCCCCTTACTGGCGCTACATGGATTTTCTTGCGGTTTTGAGCCAAAACACCGCTTAAACGGGATTTAATCCGTGTTTAGCATGCGCAAGGAACGTCGGGCGGAGTCAGGGACTCCACCCTTTTCGGTTCTACCAATGGAAGCCCCCCAAAGTTTCACGGTAGAACGACTATCTAAGTACGTTTTGAGCGTAGCGTTTCGTATATCGAGTTGGTTTAAAAGCTTGTGAATATAAATCGAAAAGTTAAGGGTAAACCATGGACCAATTAAATTTGATAGTAGGGATCGCGAATAAAACCACTTTGGGTGTCTTGGATTGCGTATTATTGTTTTTTTGTGACTAGTTGTTTTGACGCGCCTGTTTTTGTGAGATACTTATTTGTAATCGGCCGTTTACGCCATCGTAGGGTTCCTTTGCGAAACAAACGTTAACATTATTTGATTTTCACTTCTCATGCTCTTAAAATGTTACTTTAGTTTCTGCATATCGGGACTAAAGCTCCTTTTTATTCTCTAGGGATTAAAGTATTTTTTTAAATTAACGTTGGAAACACCTAAACAGCCAACACGATGTTTGTGAATGGAGGATTTTTAGGGCGTGGAAATAACCTGAAAATAACAACTTTGCAAAAATATTTAAAAAAATACACGATTTAATTTCGTGAAACAAATTAATGATTACGAATGTGGATCTATTCAATTATATTAGGGATTAATTCGTTTTATTATGAACATAGTCCAATTACTTTTAAAAGAGTTTAAAATTTAGAAACTGTTGGTTAAATATGCCAGCTTTTAAAGCGTCACTTCATTAACAATAAAAGAAAAAAAACCGCGCAACAAATTTGGATTTTGAACTGATGGCCGGTCCGTCCATAGCAATGCTGATACGTTGTGCAAGGAAGATGCCAGCTCTTCGATCCACTGTGGTATCCAAAAGTCCTTTTGACAATTCTTTATACTGAGAGGATTTTTGCGCTGGGCCCTCACGGAGCTAAGGTCTCAACCCCGAATGGGACAAAGATGTATTCAGGGCTGAGACCTTTGTATTTGTTGTTTATCTTCAGTTTTTCCCCCGCCTCTGCTGCACCAGCTTTATTAACTGTTCCGCGGACGTGGGAGAGGGCTGTGTCTACGCAAGTAGCGCCCCACACCAGCTCACGACCCGATTTCCACGGAATCAGTGACATTCCGTCTGGTCTCTTGCCATCATCTCGCGATGCGCGGTGGCTCCAAAAAAAACTTTAGTAAAATGTAGATAGATAATATAATATTGACGAAAATTACAACCTAGATTTTTAGTCACCTAGAACTAAATATTTGTAAGCTTGCTTGCATGCTGAGTACATGTGCTAAATTTATTTTAAGATAATTATACTGTATTCTTACAAACATTTTTTTTTTTTTTTTAGTAAAGCTGGCACATTGACGGTGGCAAAGAGAGCGACGGATAATGTCATTTAGAGCAGTGTCTAGAGAAGCAGCCCGCACTCTTCTGGCACGAAAGGCCGTGGTGTCCCAACGCGTCCACCTCAATGCCGCAGGGGCATTTATGCGAACTGCTACTCCCAGTTGCTGGCAGATTGAAATTCTGAGTGTCAGGCTCTAGAGAAGTGCCAGTGTTGCCTGATGGATAGACGTGTTTTTTTAGGTACTATACTATAGGACATGTAGATATTTAACATGGGTAACCTGCTCGCTGGAGAACTTAACCCATTGAGTGCCGTTGACGCGCATCGGCGTCTTGGTGGCTCCTGTAATGCCGCTGATGCCGATGGACGTCTGTATCACTACCATGAGCTTACAGCGACCGTACACGATAGCGACGGCGTAAATTATTTGTATGGAGAATTTTACAGCGCCTCTACAAATAATTTACGCCGTTTCTATCCAGTACGGTCACTGTAAACTCATGGTAGTGGAACAGCACACGACCCAATTTCCGCGGAATCAGTGACACTCCGTCTGGTCTCTTGCCATCATCTCTAGTGATGCCCAGTGGCTCCAGTAAAGCTAGTCATTGACGTTGGCAAGAGAGCGACGGATAATGTTATTTAGAGCATTGTCTAGAGATGTTTCTCTAGTGATGCCCGGTGGCTCCAGTAAAGCTAGCCATTGACGTTGGCAAGAGAGCGACGAATAATGTCATTTAGAGCAGTGTCTAGAGATGTTTCTCTAGTGATGCCCGGTGGCTCCAGTAAAGCTAGCCATTGACGTTGGCAAGAGAGCGACGAATAATGTCATTTAGAGCAGTGTCTAGAGAAACAGTCCGCACTCTTCTGGCATGAAAGGCCGTGGTGTTCCAACGCGTCGACCTCAATGCCGTCGATATAAATGCTTATGCGGTACGCAAACTGCTACTCCCAGTCGCAGGCAGATTGAAATTCTGAGTGTCAGGCTCTAGGAAATCGGCGCATCAACCGCCTTTATGTGGTATCTTGAGGGGGTAATCTATGAGCTCCCCGCTACCACTGTAAAAAACCGGCCAAGAGCGTGTCGGACACGCCCAACATAGGGTTCCGTAGCCATTACGAAAAAAATCAAGTAATATGCGTTATAACACAATTAAAACTACAGTCTTAAAATGTATTACCAGGAAAAGAGCGTGTCTTGACGGCACTTATGTCCTTTTGTTGAGAAACAAAGTTTTTCGGCAATAACTCAAAAACGGTATATCCGATCATGTTGGAACCAATTTTAAAGAAAGAAAGAACGAAAGAAAATACATTTATTCACAACACAAGACAACAATAGTATTAGGTACAATTGAACAACACAAAGGTATGTGTCATTGCGGTTGTGAATCGGACACTGGCTCAGCATAATGCTGTAGCATTAAAAACACCCCAGCGCTGATTTTCAGCCAGCACCGTTCATTCGCCGTTCATTCGCCGTTCGTTCGTCAGCAGCGTTGATTTTCGTTGAAAGTATTTATTAAGCGTTACCTTTCCATATTATTGCATATTTTTTGGACAAACCGTTTACAAGATAGAGGGGGGGGGACGCATTTTTTGCTACTTTGGGAGCGATTATTTCCGGAAATCTTTACTCAATCAAAAAAGTTTTTGAGAAACCTTACTATCTTTTCAAAACCTTACTATTTTTTGCCAAAATCGTTTAGGCAATACGGCCTCAGGTCCTATTTATTACTACCAAGTGCAAATTTGAACTTCGTATCTTGCCGTCCCACTTACACATATTATTTAATAGGTACGAGAGTGAGAAGGACCGTACGATACGAACTTCGATTTTAGAATTTCGTAGCAGCCCTCCGTCCGTCCGTGGTGGCCTAGTGGTTTGACCTATCGCCTCAATATAGAGGGTCGTAGATTCAAACCCCGGCTCGCACCTCTGAGTTTTTTCAAAATTCATGTGCGAAATTATATTTGAAATTTACCACGGGCTTTGCGGTAAAGGAAAACCTCGTGAGGAAACCTGTACAAACCTGCGAAGCAATTCAATAGTGCATGTGAAGTTCCCAATCCGCACTGGGCCCACGTGGGAGCTAAGGCCCAAGCCCTCTTGTTATGAGAGGAGGCCTGTGCCCAGCAGTGGGAGGTATATAGGCTGGGATGATGATGATGATGAGTAGCCCTCCAGTTCTAAAGAGCATACTATACGGACACGCTAAAATGATACGAAACATGGCGCCCGATCTCAAATAAATACCAACGCTAACAAAGTCCCGGGGTTATAAAAGAAACGTTAACGCAGACCGCCACTCGAAAATAATGAAGGATCTGCGCCACTCCAGACCCCGCGGAAAACTCTCGACGCGGAAAGTAAAAGGTTTAAGATAAGAACGGTGAGTTTAGGTAGACTTTATTTAGAGCTAGCCAGGATCCTTCTAATATTATAAATGTGAAAGTTTGTGAGTGAGTATGTTTGTTACTTCTTCACGCTGAAACGGCTGGACGGATTTTGATGAAATTTGGCAAAAAGTTAGTGTATAATTTGGATTAAAACATAGGATACTTTTTATCCCGATATTCCCACGGGGTAGGGATAAAATCTAAAAATAACAACCGCTGGGCTTAGAGTCACAAAATTTAGTACTTAGGTAGTTGGACGTCTAGAATAACACATAGGCGACTTTTTGACCTAATAGTCCCACGGGATACCTAGGGATACAATCTTTAAATAACAACCGCTGGGCTTAGAGTCATGAAATTTGGTATGTAGGTAGCTGGACATCTGGAATAACACAAACGCTACTTTTTATCCGGATATTCCCACGGGATAGTTTTGTAACTAAGGGATCGCATACATCCCTGTTTTATTAGTTTACGCGTGCGAAGCCGCGGGTAAAAGCTAGTTATTTCATAACTTTCTAGCTTTTGCCCGCGGCTCCGCGCGGTATTTGGTTATCGCGCGCTGTTCCCTCGGGAACTGTGCATTTTTCCGGAATAAAAAGTAGCCTATGTCTCTGTGCCAAAAATCACGTCGATCCATCGCTCCCTTACGGCGTGAAAGACGGACAAATACACAAACATACCAACACACTTTCGTATTTATAATATTAGTATGAAATATGAATACCTAGTTAAAATACCACAAATGGGACTTATCACGCTACACGTGTAATATTATACTCGACGTTTCGACGTTAGGATACCCAAGGATGTCATTCCCTTCCAAACACCGGATGTTTATAAGGTTGATTGTAGTTGTGGTAGTTCCTATATCGGACACACGAAAAGAACAATAGCTGAGAGGGTCAAGGAACGTATTGCAGCTGTTAAAAATTGCCATTTGTGCGTAAGATACACAGGGCTTACTATCGCAAAACCCTAATACTCGTAACTAAGTGCTAAATGAATGACATTTAAAGGTACTTATATGTGGGTATGTCTTAGATAGTGCAAATAAACGTAATCGATAAAGTTACCTATTTATTTAAACCTACTTAAAATGTGTCATTATTATTTTCAATTACAATAGATACGTATAGGTACGACTACAAACTTAAACGAATTATTCGGTAGATAGTTATTTCATGTATTAATCGCGATAATTTCAGAAGTCATTATTTATTTAGAAAAAGGAAGTCGGTAGGGTACCGTTACCATTTCGCAAATTATTGTTCCCGAATTTAGTGCCGTGCGGCCGACATACATCGCGTTGCGCACCCGACTGCTTTCCTGCGGTTTTCCTGCAATCTGCTTTTGAGGGGTGAAGTAACTTGAACCGGTGCGGGGCGGAGCGTTGCCATTCTGTACGTTAGTACTATTATATACTAGCTTTTGCCCGCGGCTCCGCCCGCGTGGTATTCGGTTATCGCGCGCTGTTCCTGTTCCCTCGGAAATTGTGCATTTTTCCGGGATAAAAAGTAGCCTAACTATGTCACTCTTGGGCCCATAAACTATCGCTATGCCAAAAATCATGTCGATCCATCGCTTCGTTACGGCGTGAAAGACGAACAAACATACAAACACTCAAACATACAGACACACTTTCGCATTTATAATATTAGTATAGCATGGATTCTGTGCCTATACCATGGATGCCTATACTTATACACTCGGTCACTAGCACCTACTACCTATCTTCATCTATCTTTAAATTCGTAAAGGGCTTATTACACTTGACTAAATTTAGGACGCTAAATGATTTAAAATCCTAATTCAGGAAAGTGTAATCGCGTTTAGTCAAGTAAGTAGGTTACATGCTAAACACGATTACAATTTCCTAAATTAGGACTCTAAATCATTTAGGATCCTAAATTTAGTCAAGTGTAATAAGCCCTTAAATTATAATAATAATTTATCCCTGTGCAATTACTTCAACCGACATCGACGAGTTCAATTTTCAAAGTGTACTTAAATCTATTTTCTCCCTTCTATTATAAACAGTAATGAACTGTATCAAAGCCCGCGTAGCCATTTATCAAACAAATATCAAATAATTAACCCGGCAATCTTCTTAATTCCACCCTTACACAAGTTTTGATAAAGAGTAATAGCAACCCTTCATAATAATAGACCAACATGGTACGATAGTAGCACATACTGGCGGCCAAAAGTAGAACTGGCATAGCTGTTTGAAAGCTTGCTTAGTACTTCAAAATTTCGGTAGATGGCAGCAAAGTATAAGGGTTTTGCTCCAAAATGGCGGCCAGAACTTTTAGATGTATTCCTTTCAAAGATATTTTAAAATATTCAATCGAACTCCGAAATTCGCAAAAAATTAAGTAGGTAACTATTTATCTAAAAATATTATTTTGCAAAGCAATAATTAGTTCAGTGATACCAGCGTAAAGAAAATGGCGACAACCTCTCAACAAAAAGAGCAATCGAAGAAATCGATTTTAACTCGATTATAAAATACTAAAATAAAATTCAAATAAATTTTGAGGGATATAAATAATGAAATCCAGACATCGCTTAAATCGAATTCAATTGCGTTAATTTTCTTTCCTGATAAAGTGGTACCGTTTTTTTTACTGTAGGTACCGATTAATCGATTTATAGCCAAGTCGTGTCCCACTCTACTCAAGCTGTCAAAGGCAAGATTCAAACAAAAGTTGTTAGCGCAAACTTGCTTCTCAATGTTATTTTATAAAGGTTTTTGTGAATGTGTAGTGAAAGAGAGGCTTTGATTCTTTCCTAAAATATAAAATCTAGTTACAACTAAACACGCATCATGGATATTAACGAAGGTAAGATGTATTTTTAACATAACCTGTCAGTGTTTGGCGGTATCTGCATTGACGCGAAATTACTATTCATTATTTATTATATCATACATTGCTAGCTTTTATAAGATTAATAAACCTTGATTTAATGTTCCAATAACTGTAACTGCTGTTTATTTGATAATTAAATTGACATGTTGAGGTTATTAACTCGTCATATTTTTCACGTTGTTTTCTCAATAACTTACGCTATTTTTTTATTTTATGGCGTGACAGCCGTATGTTTGTGATCAGAACTGCTGTTAACAGACGGTGTATTACTGTAAGCTGCGATTTTTACTCAAATAAACTAACTGACGCGTAGTAAGTTCTAAGGTGTTGTTTTCTCTAATAATGTATTGCTGTCATCTGTTTGTATTTGTCAGTACACAATAGATCTAGACTAAGCTCCTTTAGTGATTAAATTAACCTCTGACTGCTCCATTTGCTGATAATTGTTGCAACAAACCTGTTGCAACCTGTTTGAAACTCAAGTTTTAGGGCTAAGCGCACACTTTTGACAGTCACCGTGACAGTACATCTGTTTCTTTCACACCTTTAAAAATATCGATAGATGCACTGCACTGTTATGATGACAAAAATAAAAATATCAGTAACTCGCACATGAGTGACATTTTGAAACTAATCTGCTGCCGTAAATTGCATCACCTGCTGTAATCTACTCCTCACTTCTTTCTGTTGAAAAAGGTTGCATTGAAGAGATAACTCTGAAGAAATAATGCCTTACCACCCCAAGTCGCTCTTAAGCAATAAGGCCGCCTATTGCTTACCTTGTAATTTTATCTGTGTACCAGTTTTTCTGTATTGCTTATTATTTCTGGTGTACAATAAAGAGTATTTATATTGTATTGTATTGTATTGTCTATGGCTTAGCTGTTTTCTGTATCCCTTACTATTGTGTTGTACATTCGAAGAAACCGAAACATGTACTGTCATGGAACATTTGTTCCACTAATGTCATGCTGACATCCCATAGATTTGTCAGAGATCACAGCAAAATTTTCATAGATCCCACCGTGGTCTGTGATTCAGTTGCTTCAACTACAATAAAGATTCGTTGTATTATGAACTAGCTGTTGCCTGTGGCTTTGCCCCTGTTGTATTTTTTCTGTATTTTCTTCCATAAGAACCTTCTCCTGACAGTAATAAACACAGTAAAAAAAAAATGGTGAAATCGGACCAGTTGTTTCCAAGTTTTACGCTTAGCAACACATTTTATGATTCATTTTTATTTACATAGATAAAAAGTAGACAAGGGATGCAATATGATGATGAAAGTATAAGATGGATAAGACTTTAATTTAACTATCGATTAAACTTCGATTAATATTTTTATGTAAAAATGTATAGAAATTTGAGTAGTGATAGTCTTCACAAGAATGCTGAATATCACTTTACAAAATACATACCACATACATCTGTAGATGTAAAGAGGTAATTTTCCCCTACATAAGTGGATAGTAAACTATAAAAGGAATTCACTGAAAATATGTAATCTATAATATGAAAATGAATCGCAAAATGTGTTGGTAAGCGCATAACTCGGGAACGACTGGTCCGATTTCGCTAATTCTTTTTTTGTTGTGTTCGCTACTGTCAGGAGAAGGTTTTCATGGAAGAAAAAAAAAAAACTGGGGCGAAGCCGCGGGCAACAGCTAGTATAGAAAAAAATATAATTATTTACTACAACAATAAAATTTGCTGATGCACTTGTGAAATTCTGCTATAGCGATTTATTTTTTATTGGCACACGAATATGCTGTAAATACAAGGTATTGACTATCATACTGAAAAGTTGGATTGAAAAGCTGATCTACTTTTGATGCACCACCTGTTGTAAACTAGTCCTTCCTTCTTTCTGTAAAAAGGTTGCCTGGAAGAGGTTGCTCTTAAGTGATAAGGCCGCCTATTGCTTACCTTGTAATTTTTTCTCTGTGTATCTGTTTTCTGTATCGCTTACTATTTCTAGTGTACAATAAAGTCTTTGTATTGTATTGTTGGGACCCCAACAGTATTTTTGTTTTGTTGTAATTCCAAGCATGTTACATGATAAAGCTTTAGAGGCCGTATTGTCCAGTGCGCTGACTCGCAATCACACTGATTATCTTTCCATCCCCTTCTATTACGGTTTGTCAGAAAGAAATGGTGAAGATAGTTGTCATTCCAAATATTAGACAACTAGCTTATGCCCGCGACTTCGTCTGCGCGGACCTAGGTTATCGCGTGCTGGCGCCCTCTACCGGAATAAAAAGTATCCTATGTTGATTCTTGGGGCTTAAACTATCTCTATACCAAATATCATCAAAATCGGTTCAGCGGTTTTGACGTGAAAGCGTAACAGACAGACAGAGTAACTTTCGCATATTAGTAGGGATAAGGTGTCAAATGACATGGTTATTTCATGCCAATTGGCGATTCCATACTCTTACTCCAAATAGCAAATCTGCTGTGTTAAAAACGAAGTTGTGTTAAATAGTTGTGGTGTATAAATATAATTTTACTATATACGCCCGCGTGGTATTCGGTTGTCGTGCGCTGTTCCCTCGGGAACTGGATTTTTCCGGGATAAAAAGTAGCCTATGTCACTCTCACGCCCATAAACTATCTCTATGTCAAAAATCACGTCGATCCGTCGCTTCGTTACGGCCTGAAAGATAGTCATACTTGTTAGAGTCAAAATGCTGCACTTCATGATGAAAGCAAGCCGCTTTGCACAGTGATAGTACAGACTAAACTGAGTGATTTGACCCGCAGCAGCGGAAGTTTCACCCCTTAGGAACAGAGATGGCGCCACTTCTTTAAAAAATGTTTCAAAAAATTCTACAAGCTAAAGTAATAGACCGATTTCAATGTTTGATATCTCAAATGAAAGCTTATTATATACGTTACTTATAAAAAAATATTAAATAAATATATACTGTAAACTTCTGGCAAAACATGGCATCTTAAGTTTTTTTTTCTTACTTCATTTGTAGTTTTTACTTGATTTCTTAAAAAAACTGTATGCAACATGAATGGTTTAATGCATATACATATTACAGAGTATATAACAAGTATAATGAAAAAAACCCGACACCAATACCTTTCATATTCCACGAAATATGAAAGTTTAAATGTGAGCACAAATTTCTTTAAAAAATATTTCAAAAATTCTACAAGCTGAACTAACAAACCGATTTCAATGTTTAATATCCCAAATAAAATCTCATAACATTTTTTATTTAAAAAAAAAATACAAAAAAAATCTTTACTGAAAGCTTTTGGCAAAAAACGCCATCTCAAGTTTTTTTTTCTTATCAGATTGGTAGTTTTTACTTGATTGCTTAAAATATTGTACGTTTTATGCAACATGAATGGTTTAATACATACTTACATATATTTCTGAGTAAATAACAAGTATTATAAAAAAAAACCCGACACCGATACCTTTCATACTTTACGAAATATCTAAGATTAATTGTGCACGCTTTTCTTACAAATAAATTTCAACGAAATCTTCAAGTGAAACGAGTGCTCTGATTTTAATGTAAGTATAATATTAAATGAAAAGAAGAAAGAAATTACCTATTTTATTAAAAAAAAACGAATAAAAAGTTTTTTCCTGGTGTTACGAAAAAATATAATTGCTTTAAAATGTGTAATTGTTTTTATTCAAAAATTACTATATTTGAAGACAAAAAATAAAAACTATCGTTTTCGGCATAGTTGGTTCTTAAATATATTATATGCTGCTTAGTAGTTGGCGAATTTATTTAAAAATTAGCTTTTTACTGATAGGATCTCAACTTATAGATATGTCACATTTCAAATGAAAGACTATGTACATCATAATGTTTATCAAATATTTTAATTATAATATAACTTATAAATAAGTCCTCTTCGGGTTCATCGGCACAAGTAGAACTGAAAAGGACAAGCCGTTTTGAAGTACTTGTGCTATTCCAATACTACAAAATCACAGATCTTTTAGACATGTAAAATTTTGTACATACAAAATAACCCTGCAACGAATATTATAATATCTTGCTTTTGATTTGTACAGCCACCTTACAGGATTTACACTGGGCAGTGCATGGTAAACTGACCTGACGACACCCACAACGCATGGTATCGCAGCCAGATTTGCAGCCACAATAGTCCAAGAGGCTTAATTGCGACCAAATCGCTGTAACTGCCGACCATTCTGGAGTCCAACTCTCTTTTGCCTTAGTCCATCCCCAACAAGATGGACATGGTACGGAATCTTCTGGTTTCAGAGCGTTTCCCCATATGTGGCCCGCTTGGTAAGCTGCACGCAGACGCAGTACATGTTTATGGAGAGGAGCTATGGTAGGCAGCTTATTTTTTGAAGCAAACAAGTATTTACGAACTTCATTTCAATACATGAGTTCCGTTTGAGCATCATAATTATCTTCAAAAAACAAGCTCGTGACAAGCCTGCCACCTACATCAGCTGCTCTCTATAACATGCACTGCGTGCAGCTTATCAGGCAGGCCATAATTGGGTAAACGCTCTGAAATAAGAAGTTTCCTTACTATGTCTATCTTCTTGGGGATGGACTAAGGCAAAAGAGAGTTGGACTCCAGAACGATCGGCAGTTATAGTGATTTGGTCGCTATTAAGCCTCTTGGATCATTGTGGCGGCAAGACTGGCTGCGATACCATGCGTTGTGGGTGTCGTCGGGTCAGCTTACCATGCACTGCCCAAGTGTCCAGTGTAAATCCTGCAAATGAGGCTATACAAATCAAAAGCAAGTTAATTATAATATTCATCATCATCATCATGTCAGCCGAAAGACGGCCAAGGCTCTCCACTTAGACCGGTCTTGTGCTTTTCGCATCCACCGCGATCCCGCGATCTTAAGCGGTCGTCGCTCCATCTTGTTGGAGGCGTACCGACAGCTCGTCTCCCGGTCCGCGGACTCCATTCGAGAACGTTTTGACCACATCGACCGTAATATAATAATCGTTGTAGGCTTATTTTGTATGCTGACCACTGATTTCCAGAGGTAAGCACAAAATTTTACATGTCTGAAAGGTCAGTGATTTTGTAGTATTGGAATAGCCCAAGTACTTCAAAAGGACTTTTCCTTTTCAGTTCTACTTGTGCCGATGAACCCGAAGAGGACATATAAGTTATAGTTAAAATATTCGATAAACACTGATGTATGTGACATATCTATAAGTTGAGGTCCTGTCAGATAAAAAGCTAATTTTTAAATAAATTCGCCAACTATTAAGCAGCATATAATATATTTCAGAACCAACTATGCCGAAAACGATATAGTTTTTATTTTTTGTCTTCAAATATAGTCACTTTTGAATAAAAACAATAACACATTTTAAAGCAATTATATTTTTTCGTAACACCAGGAAAAAACATTTTATTCATTTTTTTTAAATAAAATAGGTAATTTCTTTCTTCTTTTCATTTAATATTATACTTACATTAAAATCAGAGCACTCGTTTCACTTGAAGATTTCGTTGAAATTTATTTGTAAGAAAAGCGTGCACAATTAATCTTAGATATTTCGTAAAGTGTGAAAGGTATCGGTGTCGGGTTTTTTT
Organism: Choristoneura rosaceana; assembly: GCA_037349165.1. Taxonomy (NCBI): domain Eukaryota; kingdom Metazoa; phylum Arthropoda; class Insecta; order Lepidoptera; family Tortricidae; genus Choristoneura; species Choristoneura rosaceana. The sequence goes on along the minus strand of JAZBNJ010000006.1, from coordinate 2,090,895 downwards.
TTATAATACTTGTTATTTACTCAGAAATATATATAAATATGTATTAAACCATTCATGTTGCATAAAACGTACAATATTTTAAGCAATCAAGTAAAAACTACCAATCTGATAAGAAAAAAAAACTTGAGATGGCGTTTTTTGCCAAAAGTTTTCAGTAAAGATTTTTTTTGTATTTTTTGTAAATAACGAATGTTATGAGCTTTCATTTGGGATATTAAACATTGAAATCGGTTTGTTAGTGTTGATATTTAGGTTGAAATATTTGTAAATAAAAGTATCTAAACTCGGAAAGAAAAAATCGTGTATTGTTTCGAACAGAACAACGGAAAAAGCAAAGATATGACATGACATACAGAGTAGCCAACGTAAAAAAAAATCTAATAAGGTTGCGTTCAAAACTCAACACTCCCTACAGAACGCAAACCCATTTTACTAATACAGTACAAATGCTTCACAAGTGTAGTACCTTTTGTTAAGTTATCGGCTACCATATCAGAACCATTAACAAATAAAAACTTAACTTTACCCTTCGCAATATTCTCTCTAAGAAAATGCAAACGTATATCTATGTGTTTTGTTTTTGGTTTATAACAATCTGTTGATGCCAGTTTTATCGCACTCTGGTTATCAGAATAGATAATTAATGCGTTGTCAACGCCTTGGCTGAGTTCATCCTGTAGTTGCTGAATCCACAAAGCCTCCTGTGTCGCTGACGCCATCGCCATGTACTCGGCCTCTGCCGTACTGAGCGCCACGGTTTGTTGTTTACATGTATTCCAGGATATGCTACCATTCTGAAACAAAAATGTGTACCCTGTGCACGACCTTCTGTCTAATGGGTCACTGGCCCAATCTGCATCACAGTAACCAGTTATTTCTCGCGAGTCATCTTTGACATAGCATAGTTTTAAGTTCTTAGTCCCCTGAAGGTATCTCATGACCCTTTTGACTCCAAGCCAGTGTTCATTTCCTGAAATATTGCAGAATTGACTCAGCTTGCTCACTGCAAAGGCAATATCAGGTCGTGTAACATGTGCCAGATAAATAAGACAACCCACCGCTTCTCTGTATGGAATTTTACTATCTGCTCCTTCAGTACTTTTATCAAATTTTGCATTAACTTCTATGGGAGTGCGTACAGGTTTGCATTCAGTCATTCCAAAACGCTCCAGAACTGAGTTAATATATTTCTCTTGGTCCATCATAATTACCCCTGCCTCACGATTTCTATGAATATTCATTCCAATGCAATGCCTCAATTCACCTAAGTCTTTCATCCTGAATTCTTCTTGTAATCTTTCTTTAATTCTTTCTGTGGTATTTTTATTATTTGTAAATATCAAGAAATCATCTACCCATACCGCAATGAATATCATTGTTGATTTACTTATTTGATAATAAATACATGGATCAACCTTCGATCTTTCCAATCCAATCTTAAGTAAAGTATTATTCAGTTTAAGGTTCCATTGCCGGCTAGCTTGCTTGAGCCCATAGATTGATTTATGGAGACAACACACTTGTGCATTTTGTTCATACCGCTCTGGCTGTGACATATAAATTTCAGTGTCTATATCACCTTGAAGAAATGCGCATACAGCATCCATCTGAACCATATCTAAGTCATATTTAGCAGCCAGTGCAATCAAATAACGGACTGACGTATACCTCACGACCGGTGCATATACCTCATCATAATCAGTACCTTTTCTTTGCGCATAACCTTTAATTACCAATCTCGCCTTAAAACGAGTAATTTCCCCTTTTTCGTTTGTTTTCGTTTTAAAGACCCATTTACAAGGCAGAACTCTTTTACCTGGTGGCAAATCTACTAATGACCAAGTTTTGTTTTCAATTAAGGAATCATATTCCTCTTGCATTGCCTTTTCCCATTGGTCTGCATCAGGAGACGACAGAGCCTCATCAAGAGTTCGAGGATCAGTTAAATTAAGTAATGGACAAAAGAAACTTACATCATGCTCATCCGGCTCTGCATAGTTGATAGCCTTTCTCGGACGTAAACTTATCTTACGTGTAGGAGTATCTGAATCAGCTGGTGCCTCTGCATTAGCTGGGGTCTGCTTCATATCAGCTGATGTTCCTGGTAGGTCAATTGAATCATTGTCACCAGACTGATATTCATCACTCGAAGAATGTTCGATGGTGTTCTCTGATTCTTCTTTGCAGGCTTCTTCTGGTAGCTGGATGGCAGTATCGCTGTTGAGATCACAAGGTATGTAAATATTATGATCACATTCTTGCACATTTTCTAAAAATACCACATCTCTACTTTTTATAATCTTATTGGTGTCCGGGTTCAGTATTCTATATCCTTTAGTGGATTCACAATAACCAACAAATATTAGTTTTCTGGATTTAGAATCCCATTTTCGACGTTTTTCTTTCGGTACTTGTGTCATGACCTCAGAACCAAATATCTTTATATTTGACAAGTTAGGTTTCTTTCCAGACCACATCTCTATGGGTGTTTTACCATCAAGTGACTTTGTAGGTGACCTGTTAATGACATAACCAGAGGTCGCAATAGCCTCTGCCCATAACTGCTTAGGCAGTTGAGCATCAAACAACATACATTTAGCTCTTTCCACCAGGGTCCTGTTCATTCTCTCGGCGAGCCCATTCTGTTGTGGTGAATACGGAGTGCTTGTCTGATGTTCAATCCCATGTTGATATTCACATAGTCATCCACATTTCGAGAAGATTCCAACGTAGTAGTGATAAGGTCTCGCAACAATGCAACTCTCCTGTATAACCCGCTGTCATCAAAAGCTTGTTCTAAGTTCTCCCAAACTTCTTTACATGTAGTTGCATTCTGGACATGTACGTAGTTGATTGGGTCCAGTAAAAGAATAAGCTTAGACTTCGCCTTGGTTTCCTTCTTCGGATCGCTGTTCGTACCCGTGACACACGTCCATAAGTCTTCCAATTCGAAATACGCTTGTACCGCAAATTTCCAACTTGCGTAGTTGTCTCTTCCGATAAGTCGATCAATGTGGAACGGATTGTGACCCGTGTTCGACATTCTTGCATAAATACGACGAATTTATCGATGCAATTTGATTTTACGACAATTTTTGATTGTCGACAGACAAAACACGATCGCCGGTTTTCTTCTTACTTTTTACGTTTTCAACCACGGAAACACATTAAAACGTAGCCAAGTAACCACAATCTGCTACCATGTTGATATTTAGGTTGAAATATTTGTAAATAAAAGTATCTAAACTCGGAAAGAAAAAATCGTGTATTGTTTCGAACAGAACAACGGAAAAAGCAAAGATATGACATGACATACAGAGTAGCCAACGTAAAAAAAAATCTAATAAGGTTGCGTTCAAAACTCAACAGTTAGTTCAGCTTGTAGAATTTTTTGAAATATTTTTTAAAGAAATTTGTGCTCACATTTAAACTTTCATATTTCGTGGAATATGAAAGGTATTGGTGTCGGGTTTTTTTTATTATACTTGTTATATACTCTGTAATATGTATATGCATTAAACCATTCATGTTGCATACAGTTTTTTTAAGAAATCAAGTAAAAACTACAAATGAAGTAAGAAAAAAAAACTTGAGATGCCGTGTTTTGCCAGAAGTTTACAGTATATATTTTTTCAGTATTTTTTTATAAGTAAGGTATATAATAAGCTTTCATTTGAGATATCAAACATTGAAATCGGTCAATTGCTTTAGCTTGTAGAATTTTTTGAAACATTTTTTAAAGAAGTGGCGCCATCTCTGTTCCTAAGGGGTGAAACTTCCGCTGCTGCGGGTCAAATCACTCAGTTTAGTCTGTACTATCACTGTGCAAAGCGGCTTGCTTTCATCATGAAGTGCAGCATCCGGCCAAAAAAAGGTCCTAACAAGTATGACTAAGATGGACAAACACAAAAACATACAAATACACACACTTTCGCATTTATAAGAAAAGAAAGAAGAAAAAGAAGAAGAAGAGAAGAGATATTTTAATTTATAAATAAGTATCATAAATTGTTAAATTATATGAGGTGCTAAATGTAATGTATGTATGTTACATGGTCAATAAATACTTCTATTCTATTCTATTCCATAATTATAGTATGGATATGGATAATATTGTAAATCTGCTTAAAAAATAATAAGTACCTACCTCGTTAAAATTCTTACTGGATTCTGCTCAACAGAAGTTTTTCCGAACCGGTGCTAGATTTTTGGACATTCGTTAGTGCTTGTTATAGCCTAAACTGAATAAAGATATTTTTGTCTTTGACAGTGTCGACCACGGAGGACCTATGGACGCCCTACAAAGAACTGGTGGCTGTGGTAGACAGCTACCTCAGCAGCGACAGCGGCGGCGCCCCGTACGCTGTCCACACGTTCGAGTCCGTGTTGAGACGGCACAAGCAGACCTTCCTGTCGCTGTTCAAGAACCCTGTATGTTATCTTCATTATCATCTTACCCCCTTATTCATAAAACTTAACAAGCCTATGTTAACTAACAAATGCTTTGTCCCTTTCGAACAAATAAAAATGTCGAAGTGACAGATAAGGACAAACGAATTTTAGCGGCATTTTAACTAAAATAGGTTTGACTGTCATTTATGAATAAGGGGGTTACAAAAATCAATTGCTGTTCGTTAGTCTCGCTAAAACTCGAGAAGGGGTGGACCGATTTGGCTAATTTATGTTTTGAATTATTTGTGGAAGTCCAGGGAAGATTTAAAAGGTGAGTAAATATGAAAAAAAAATGAGGCGGTACGAAGTTTGCCGGGTCAGCTCGTATTTATATATATTTTGTAGGTGGTAGGACCTTGTGTAAGGTCCGCCCGGATTGCTACCAACATCTTGCTCGCTGATCCTGCCGTGAAGCAGCAGTGCTTGCACTGTTGTGTTTCGGCGCGGAGAGTAAGACAGCCGGTGAAATTACTGGCACTTGAACTATTCCAACTTAGGTCTCTAGGTTGGCAACGCATCTGCAATACCTCTGGTGTTGCAGATGTTTATGGGCGGTGGTGATCTCTTGCCAATAGGAAGACCCACTTGCTCGTTTTCCTTCCAGTCGAATAAAAAAAAAAGAATGTCATCATCATCCCAGCCTGTATACGTCCCACTGCTGGGCACAGGCCTCTCAGAATGAGAGGGCTTGGGTCATAGTTCCCACGCGGGCACATTGCGAATTGGGAATTTCACACGCACCATTGAATTGCTTCGCAGGTTTGTGCAGGTTCCCTCACGATGTTTTCCTTCACCGCAATACGTACCTAAAATAATCTAAAGTTTTAAATCTTTGATAATGGATGAAAAAGGGACCCCATACATCCCTGTATTATTATTATTTTGTATTTTTTTTTCTCTTTAATTGTATACTGTAGTTTTTAAGTATTTTATTTGTAATTATTTTATTATGAAAAAATAACTATTTACTGAATAAATGATTTGAATTTGAATTTGACATTCTTTCAAAATTTGTATGTAGTGTTGCTCTATCTTACTCTGTTTTATAATTTCAGACGAAGAACCCAACTAGCCGGGAGGAGATCAAGCGCGGGATCACCGAGGGCGTAACACTGCCCAGCGTTGGGCGGACAGTGCTCTCCAAGGAACTGGTAGACGAGGCCATCATAATATCAGGTTTGTTGTTTTTTTACTGTAGCTGAGCGAGGATGTAGCAAGGATTCGGTACGTTGTGACGAATCCGGGCACTTACGGCCATTTGACTTTTACGGCCACTTCCCCTGAACGGCCACTTGCCTTTCACGGCCACTTCCCCTGGACGGCCAATTCTCCGAATGGCCACTTAGAGTATCTGTGCGAGGTAGGTTACGTAGCATAATATCTATAATCAAATCTCTGCAGGTGGTAGGGCCTTGTGCAAGGTACATGCAAGGTACCATCTTGCTAATCCTGCCGTGAAGCAGCAGTGCTTGCACGTTGTGTTTCGGCGTGGAGAGTAAGGCAGCCGGTGAAATTACTGGCACTTGAGGTATTCCATCTTAGACTTCGGTTGGCAACACATCTGTAATACCCCTGGTGTTGCAGATGTTTGTGGGTGGTGGTGATCTCTTACCATCAGGAGACCCACTTGCTCGTTTACTACCCAGTCGAATAAAAAAAAAAATCTTGTAAGTTCGTTTTTCATATGATCAAAATATACAGTCAAATTGTATAACGTACAATAATAACTTATTTTATCATAAATTAAAAAATTCTACCACCTAAATTGTAACAATGTAATTCATAACATTCAAAATACATAAAGTCAAATAACATTATTTATTCGTCTTTTTCCATGTAGCGATTTTTCAGGAAGCGTTTTATAATGTTCGCGTTTATTTTTTTCGCTTATTTGTTGCTTTCTATAAATTTCTATGGTACTTTTTTTGGTGCATCCCAATTCCGATCCAGTAGACGCGCAGCTTAAAGGTAAAGTCTTCTGAGACAGAGATGGTGGAAGTTCATGTATCCTGTATGCTTGCATGGAAGCCATATTTGTTATAAATGTTTAGTGTTTTATTTTTTTAGAATAGAATAGAATAGAAATATTTTTATTCACGCTTCGCACATAATAAATAACAGGGCAAAAAACATGAAAACAAAAAATATACAATATGCGAAGGCACGAAACGGTCGCAGCTCAGCATTTTTTCTCTTTTAAACGGAATATTGTGTCGGTTTTCTCTGTTTTTTGATATATATTTTAATGTGTGATAAATAAACGGATGGTCCCAAAGGAAGAACAGCGCCGCTCGCAAGACCGGCAATTTTTGCTGATTTGGGACCATTTCGTGACATAATAATTTCGCACTTTTCAATAGGTATCTTTTTTTTTTTTTTTTGTTATGCTATGCTACTTTGTCACGCCGTGAGAGGTATTTGAGTGATTTGGACCTGTCCAATGGTGCAGTGAATATTATTTTGAGTAGTCCTGTATCGGAAAATGCGGTACGAATTTACAGGTTCATCAAGCACTCCTTTGCAGCCAGATAATCTGGACATCGCAATAGGAGTGTTTGATGAATGTGGCCATTGAGTCTTTCAATGAGGCTGGCATAGTCACACAGGTGCACTTAAGCCTCAAAAAATAGAAGAAAAAAAAATACTTTGTCACGAATAAATGATTTCTATTTCTATTTCTGTACCCTGTCCCTTGCAGACATGTTCAACGTGAATGAGTATCTCGCGCTAGAGCTGCTCCACACGGCGCAAAGGCAGATGCCGAGGCACCCGGGGCTCCCGCGCGGGCTGCTCGCCGTAGTGCTGTACTACGACGGACGGAGGGCGCTGGTGCAGGCGCTGAAGGAGCTGCTGACGGCGCGGGACGGCGTCTGCTGGTGAGAAAAAAAAAAACCCTAAAACTATAGGTTACTATACCAAAAAACAGCTGGAAAATCCCGGACACACAGGACGGACTCTTCAATTAATGACATCAACTTATAATTTGGTATGCAAATGTAGTTTGGGTGACAATATAAGTAAAGTACCAGCACCAATATCTGACGCAACAAGCGTGCATAAATATCTGAAACAACTCTATTTCTAGGGCCAGACGGACGGATATTTTTGCACGCTCCGCTGTCGCTGCACAATAAGCAAATTAGTTTGAAACTACCGTGAGACTCACTCATTAAATGATATAGTAACGGGTAACTCACGTCTTAAATCGAGTTTAGCTCGACTGTTTCGGGTTATTTTGTCGCGTTAGCAGAGCGTGTTGCGGCAGCCGCCCAGTCGCGTGTTCACTTGAAGAAGGGCTACGAACGAAATAGCCCGAAACAGTCGAGCTAAATTCGATTGAAGAAGTGAGTAATCCGTTACAATATCGTTTAAAAAAAAGCGTGTACCTATTCAAAATGATTTTTACCAAAAACTTATTTTTGTACAGGTCGATATCAGCTCGCGAAGACATAGTCAAATACGTGACCCGCTACGTGGACCAGCTGATAGCCGACGGGCTGCTCTCGGGCGCCCTGGACGCCCTCCGGAGCACCCTGGCCTCAGAACTGGAGCTGCTGCAGAGCAACAGGGCTCTGCCCCCGCGCGGGCACCACGTCAGGCTTGCTCATACCATCGAAGGGACCAGGTGAGCGGTACCGTTTTAGCGCTCACCAGTTGGCGCCACTGTAGACAAAGATCCTGCCTGTAATAGTGGGTTGGTTGTTATTACGGGCGTGAAAACAAAATTTACATTTAAATCATATTTAAACTCCTAAGTCCTCGCGTAAAAAGGACTAATTAACACTAAGAGTAACGTCCGAATGTACTTTATAAAGTACAAATTGTTCATTAATTTTGAAATAGGGCCCAAAATAACAAAGCAGTTTACCAGCGTCTAAGTCTTGAACGCTTAGTTTGTTAAAAAATGTCAAGACTCATGAGATTAATACCATAAAACGGTACCATAAAAATATCGAGCATGACATAGTGTTGCGTAGTCCCGTTTTGTTCGGAAAAAAGGGAGGACAAAGGTTTCCGAAAGACAAAACTGTCTCAAAACACAGACATTCATTGCCCCGTAACGCATATTTGCCCTAATTAGTTTCAGGTGTTGCAAAATATTCACAAAATTATTCTAATTATAAATAAACCCGCGTAGCTCGCCCACAAACAGTGACATTTGACATTGCAGATACCTCTCACTACACTAGCGCCTCTAGCGGTGAATTCATACGCGATAGCCCTCATTCCATTCAAATTTAGAAAAAAGTGGCACCATCAATTTTTTAATGTTCCTGGCAGCAAGGTCCTCAACGCGAACGTTTTTAAGCACAACTATAACCTAAATAAACCGGCTTATTCGACAAGTGACAGCTGGCCGGCCGGCGGCGGGCGGCTACGTTTATCCTGCGCTGGAATAAACCGGTTTTTACTGTACTAAACCGGTTAATCTGACAAGAACTCAACGGAAATGTACCCTTAAAAACCGGTTTCGCGAACGAAACCAAAATGAAAAGGTTTTGCGCCAATTATATGGTAACGGTTTGGAAATTTAACCGGTATCCGAGCCTTGCTGGTGACCACTTAGTTGACAACTTAAAACCGTATTCTCGATTAAAATAACGTTTCGTTTTGATTTTAGACAAGCAATCGTTGTTACAGGAAGCTGCTCGCCGGCGTTGTTTTCTCGGCGTCCGCGCAGAGAGGGCTCGAGAGAGACGTACTGCTACGACTGATCAACGAGGTACATAGTGTTACGAGTACCAATGGAATTCTCTCAGTATACAGGGTGGCCCATTTATATCGGTCAGTATGGGAAAGTCTGAAACTATACGACATACGAAAATTTCTGCTTAGGAACCATGACATCGATTTTAACAGCAAAGAGGTACAAGCAACCATAGAGACAATTTTACATGCCAGAATTTGTTGAATATTGTAACGGTGGACACTTCGAACACCTACTAAAATAATTTAAAGTATGTGAAAACAATGCATTTTATTCATTTTAGACATAATGTTTCATGAAGACATTTACTGCTTAAGAAGTACACAATCGATATCTAAATAGAAATAGTTAAATATATTTTTTTCAAAACAACCGGGTTCGATTCCCGAGCTGAGTACAGGTTTTAATTTAAATGCATGAATGCAGTTTTTCTTGTTATTAAAATCGATGTCATGGTTCCTAAGAAGAAATTTTCGTATGTCGTATAGTTTCAGACTTTCCCATACTGACCGATATAAATGGGCCACCCTGTATATCTCTATTACAAAATATACGACAGCGGGGAGTAGTTTAGAAGATTTACTCCACGTCAATTGACTATTTTGGGTGACACTCTTTCCCGGCCCAGGTAACACCGACATGGATATACCGGCCCTATTTTTGTGTACACGCCCATAGAAACTGACAGGAGCTTCTATGGGCGTGTACACGAAAAACAGGGTCGGTATTATCCGGGCCGGGAAAGAGTGTCACCCACTATTTTCGCTTCGAAACAAATTTTGACAGGACGATTATTTGTTTTTTTTTTTTAAATTCTTCTGTATTCTTCAGCGTACTTTTGTTGGAGTGCTTCTTTGATTTCAACTTCTATATTTTGTAATGGTAATAAGTTGTTAATTTTTTCTGGATTTTTTGATAAACAAGTTTACCTTCTGTACTTTTCTGTTTAAAAATAGCCGGCCAAGTTCGAGTCGGACTCGGAGTCGGATACGGAGTTATCCTTTGGAAAATTATTTAATTCGAGTGACCGATGTTTGCTTATATCTTATAAACTCTGTCTTCGTAGCAAACGACGGCGCCCTCGCAGGGGCCCACCGGCGCGCTGGACGAGGTCTCGCTGGCTCTACAGATGGCGCTGCTGTACGCTTTGGACTTGTCAGTGCTGCACAGGTAGGAACCAAGCCGATGAGGGTTTTCACAGAGCCGATATATCGCTAGATGGCGTTAGTATCGAGAAGTCCGTTTGACGTTTGCTCGCGATTAGTTCTTCTTCTTCTCTTTTAAAATATGGCTTCTCTGTCCTAATTAATAGGACAATTCCGCCAGTGTCTTAGTATTCTCTTTCGAGAGGCAACGTTGTACGGTGATTGTAGTTTTTGTAACTTGGTAGTAAAATTCCAGAAACCACGAGGAGACAACTTGCGCATTAAAAAATGTCAGACACGAGAGCAATAAAGGATTTTGTGATCACTCTTCACTGTTAAGGTTAATCGCCGCATAAAACACTATCAAAATTATAATTCAACTAGCCAAAGAAACAGAAATAGCAAAATTAGATATTGTCTACATCCGCCATGTTCGAATGCCACAAATTGAATCCCGAAATATCCCTAGATGGCGTTAGTATCGTGAAGTCCGTTTGACGTTTGCTCGTGATTGGTTAAAAAACAGAATGGGCCAATCGCAAGCAAACGTCATACGGACCTCACGATACTAACGCCATCTAGCGATATTTCGCCTCTGTGAAAACCCATTACAAGCTTTTATTTAGTTTCACCTCTCCTTTTTTTGTCATCCATCAAATATCGCAAATTTTGATCCATTTCCCGGTTTACGATTGAGCTGAAATTTTGCATACGTGTGTCAATTGCGTCACAATACAATAATCTGGTAGTGACATCCTGGTAGTCCGGCCAGGATCGTCTCTGCAGGATGGAACTCCTCAACGGTTAATTGCATCGACTTGAACAATCCAAGTAGTGTGGTGTAATGGGTGACAATCCAAGTAGAGTCAACAAAAAGCTTGTATTACTCTGTAACCCTCGTTCTTCTACGTATCTCCTAATTCGATCCCGTAAAGAAACCCCGAGCATTGCTCTCTCCATAGCTCGCTGAGCAACTCTGAGCCTACTTATTAAGGATTATAAATAGAGATGAAACGGATAGTGGTTTGGCCGGATACCAGATACCGGATATTCGGCGGGATCGTTGGCCGGATAGCCGGATATTCGGCCTAGTTTTACGTACAATTAAATTAAGCTAATTCGAACATGCCCATGACACTCCGTGCAGGTTGCAACTTGCAACTTGTAGAGTATAATTAATTAATTTAGGGGCTGTTTCACCAGCCATTGATTAATTTTAACTGACGAACAAATATGACTGAATAGACGCGAGACGGTATCACATTTATCCGTCAGTTAAAATTCATCGAAACATGCCCTTAGAATAATAAACTGATGTTAATAATTGATAAACTCATAAATAAGTACCAGTTTTTAATCATAACTATAAGTTTTTTACTATCCGGTATCCGGCCGGATAGTACGCAACTATCCGTTATTCGGCCGAATAGTAAAATAGTGGCCGGATAGGCCGGATACCGTATAGTGGCCGGATATCCGTTGCATCTCTAATTATAGGCACGCTGTATGTTTTTGATCATATATTTTTCTCCAAGGCGGGAAGACGGCGAGGAGCTAGCTAAGAAGCTACCTCTCATCCAAGACGCGACGCTGATAACAGTACTGATCGATGAGCTACTGCCGCCCAATAGACAGAAGACCAAGGAGCCGAAGACTAAGGCTGGTGAGTGCTGACTTGTTCTCCAAGGGTATTGACGCGACGAGCTGCTGCCTCCTGGTCGGCAGAAGACCATGGAGTCGAAGACTAAGGTGAGTGCTGGCTTGTTCTCCAAGGGTTGTAAGAAACTGCCTCTTCTCCAAGATACTGGAGACGGTATTGAAGCGATGAGCTGCTGCCTCCCGATCGGCAGAAGACCAAGGAGTCGAAGATTAAGGTGAGTGCTGACTTGTTTTCCAAGGGTTCTAAGAAACTGCCTCTTATCCAAGGCACTGGAGACTGTATTGATGCGACGAGCTACTGCCTCCTGGTCGGCAGAAGACCAAGGAGTCGAAGACTAAGGTGAGTGCTGACTTGTTCTCCAAGGGTTCTAAGAAAATGCCTCTTATTCAAGACACTGGAGACGGTATTGAAGCGACGAGCTGCTGCCTCCTGGTCGGCAGAAGACCAAGGAGCCGAAGACTAAGGCTGGTGAGTGCTGACTTGTTTTCCAAGGGTTGTAAGAAACTTTCATCCAAGACCTGACGCTAACTACGATGAGCTGCTGCCTCATAATAGACAGAAGACCAAAGAACGGAAGACCACGGCTGATGAGTGCTGACTTGTTCGCCAAGAGTCTAAGAAGCTGCCTCTCATCTAAGACGCTGAAACGGTATTGATGCGACGAGCTACTGCCTCCTGGTCGGCAAAAGACCAAGGAACCAAAGACGAAAGCTGGTGGATAATATAATATTAAGATTTATTTTTTGCTTTTGCCTAATTGAATTCTGGGACAGGCTAATTGATGCTAGTATAATGAAGTCCGTTTGACTTGAAATTTAGCATACTTTGTAAAGGTGATGATGCAATAATCTGGTAGTGACATCTTAGTGGTCCTTCCAGGATCGTCTTCGCAGGAGGGAACTCCTCAATGACTAATAGTACCGACTTGAAATTTGGTATGGATATGAAGTTAATACGACAATGCAAGTACAGTCAGCAAAAAGTAAAGTCGGCAAAAAAATCTTGTTTAAAAATGATTTTTTTAACAGAAACTTATTACCTGTAATAAGAATCAGAAGAAATACCGTTTTGTAGGGTTTAAATTATTTGTGTTGAAATAGCATCAGGATTTTTTTCGACAAATAGTCATCAAGCGATACTTCCGTCCAGAAACCTTCGTCTCATCCGATTCCTTTGCTCAGGTGGCGGCGCCCGCGCCCTCTGCCAGCTGGCATTGGGGCTGGCGTTGGCGGCGCTCCGCCGCGCGCCCCAGTCCCTCGCGAGAGCCCGGGCGCATCTGCACAGGGACGAGGAGTTGATTGACGCCGCTGTTGATGGGAAGGTGAGAGAGACAGAGTAACACGGGATGATGGTGATCTGGCCGATGTCGGCCATAATTGCGCTCATGCGCTTTAAAAGCGTTTGTACCTGCTGTGAAGCCGTGGTGGTTTGACTTATGCCTCTTGAGCAGAAAATAATGGCCGAAATCGGTCGGATCAACATCACCCGTTTTTTTTTCATTGGACTGGATGGCAAACGAGCAACTGGGTCTCCTGATGGTGAGAGATCACCACCGCCCATAGACCCCTACAACACCAGGGGGATCGCAGATGCGTTGCCAACCTAGATGCCTAAGATGGGATACCTCAAGTGCCAGTAATTTCTCCGGCAGTCTTGCAAGCACTACTGCTTCACGGCAGGATTAGCGAGCAAGATGGTGGTAGCAATCCGGGCGGACCTTGCACAAGGTCCTACCACCTGCACTTGTTCTATTTATGCGCATTCTTCCCCATGTTGTCATGAGTAAATAAAATAAATTAAATAAATAAAAATCATGGGAAACAACACCAATCGACCTAGTACCAAACTAAGCAAAGCTTGTACTATGGACACTAGGCAACGGATTAAACATCCTAGACCCAAGAACAAACATTCGCATTCTTGATACAAATATCTGCCCCGGCCGGGATTCGAGCCCGGGACCTCAAGCTTTGTAGTCAGGCTCTCTAACCACTTGGCCATCCCGTCGTCAATGTTTCTTTTTTTCTTTCATGGAGATGGTTTAACCGAGCCCCTTTTATTTCCAAAGGTGTTCGAGTATTTGGACGAGGCGGTGCTGTCCACAGATTATGTGGCCAACGAGGAGTATTACCAGCGCCGGATCCACTCGCTCATCACGGATTTTATAGTGCTCATGCATTCGAAGCTCGTCGAGATGAGGGTCAAGTGAGTGGCATTGCGTGTCGAATTAAATTAAGATTGGTTTTTAGAATACATACATTTGAAATTTACCACGAGCTTTGCCTGAGACCTGAGAAGCAATTCAATGGTGCGAGTGAAGTTCCCAATCCGCACTGGGCCCGCGTGGGAACTATGGCCCAAGCCTCATTCTGGGAGGAGGCCTGTGCCCAGCCGTGGGACGTATATAGGCTGGGATGATGATGATGATGGTTTTTGGGAGTCTTTTTGCATTAAAAAAAATACAAAAACTTGACGACGAAACGGCTAGACGAATTTGGATGAAATTTGGCAAAAAGTTAGTTTATGACCTGGATTTACATGTTCCCACGGGATAGGGATAAAATCTCGAACTAATAACTGCTGGGCTTAGAGTCATGAAATTTGACCATGATTGTTTTTAATGTACCTAACGCCAATGAAAACCATGATGTAATTTTACGGAATTCCCACGGGAACTGTATGTAATGATTTACGCGCGCGAAGCCGCGGGTAAACACTAGTTTATAATATTAGTAGGATAGGATAGTAGGATTTTAAGTTTGATGTCGAAATAAAGTTATGTCTATGTCTATGTGTTTATTTAAATATGAATTGTTTATTAAAAGAAGAATAATTAAAAACATAGAAATATTCAGCCACATGCTTTTTTTTTATATATGTAGTGTGTAGTATAGTGTATGTGTATGTGTGTTTAATGTATGTCTATGTTTGTTTTTCTCAGAGCGGACGAGGCTGCCCGCGCCATCCAGATGTACGCCGCGGAAGGCCTGGCGCCCCCGCCGGGCGCCGGCCAGAGCCGCACGCGGCTCGACTCGCTGCTGCGCTGCGTGGAGCGCCTCTACGCGCGCGACCCGTTAGGGCTGCGGGCTGAGTACTGGCGGGCGTCTGATCAGCACCCGCCGCACAGGCAAGTGGAATCCTGTCCTGTCCCTGTCCTTGGCATGCACCTGCCAATCGAGCTGAAAAGCGCTCAGGTCCTCCCGCCAGGGTAACCTGTAGTCCTATTTATATTATAAATGTAAAAGTATGTGAGTGAGTGAGTATGTTTGTTACTTCTTCACGCTGAAACGATTGGACGGATTTGGATGAAATTTGGCAGAAAGTTAGGGTTACGTATCTGAATATCGAATGTTGAAATACCGAATGTATTAAAATATCGAATGGGCCATAATATCGAAAAGATATTTCTGTTCGGACTGTATTTTTTTTGGATTGTTATAAATCTAACCTAACCTAAGTAAGAAGCCGTGGTGGCCTAGTGGTTTGACCTATCGCCTCTCAAGCAGAGGGTCGTGGGTTCAAACCACGGCTCGCACCTCTGAGATTTTCGAAATTCATGTGCGCAATTTACCACGAGCTTTGCGGTGAAGGAAAACATCGTGAGGAAACCTGCACAAACCTGCGAGCAATTCAATGGTGCGTGTGAAGTTTCCAATCCGCACTGGGCCCGCGTGGGAACTATGGTCCAAGCCCTCTCATTCCGAGAGGAGGCCTGTGCCCAGCAGTGGGACGTATATAGGCTGAGATGATGATGATGAAAGTTTGAGTGAGTGGGCCAATCAACTATTTTATCGACACTATGGGTGTCTCCAGCGGTACCAAAATTGTCTCTGGCGTTACCAAAAAATCGTACTTCCAACAAGATATCTATTTTACGGTTTAATAGGTTGAGGATGGCATGTATTCATTTACACTATCTATGAAATTACCTGGATATTTGGAAATAATTCCAATCCCCTTCAAATAGCGAATTTACTGTGTTAAAAATAAAATTGTGAAAAATATTTGTGATAGGTATGTATAGAATATCTATATTATCATTTATAAATATTGTGTATCTGTTTTAAAAAAAAAACCTCGTTGAGTTTCTTGCCGGGTTCATCTCAACAGAGGTCTTTTCCGAACCGGTGGTAGATTTTTTTGACGTTCATAAGTGCTTGTCATAGCCTAAATTGAATAAAGAGATTTCGACTTTGACTTTGAATGTACTATTGTCCCAGGTCTGCGACACAGTTGTAGCTGCTTATGATCTAATTATTTTAAAACATGTATGTTATTATCAGAGTCCGGAATTCTCGTAGCCATTTTGAGCTGTCATAGGGACTTCTCATTTATCGACTACCTACTAAAGTAGTTTATTAGATTTTCATCGTCAAAACATACTTCTTCCAACGTCTCAGAATATTCACGAATATTTTATAATGCATCGATAAAATGTACATAATCGGTAGTCGATAAATGAGAAGTCCCTATGACAGCTGAAAATGGCTACGAGAATTCCGAACTCTGAGGCCGTATTGCCTAATGTTTTTGACACTCGCGATCGCAATCAAATGACATATTTCGCATACAAAAACTGTCATTTCATTGCGATCGCGACTGTCAGAAACGTTAGGCAATAAGGCCTCGGGTTATTATGTTCAATAAAAAATCTTTTAATCTTAAAGGTCGGGTGGTCGCGCGGCGGTGCTGTACAAGTTCGTCCGTCTGTCCGGCGAGCTGGTGTGCGCGCCGTTACTGGGCGGCTACTTGCGCGCGCTGGCCTCGCTCGCCGTGCCGCAGCACACGTGGGCGCTGCTCGCGCGGCGGGACGCGCTCTCGGCGCATCATCTGCTATCAGCGCTGCAGCGGTACCACTGGTGAGTGTTGCTGACGGGACCGGCAGACGGGAGATGTTCATCATCATGTCAGACGTAGGACGTACTGTTGGACATAGGCCTCCCCCATAGACCTCTAGTTGCTTCGGTTGGCAGCGGCCTGCATCCACCGTGAACCCGCGGCTTTCACGAGAGATGTTAGACCACGGTATATTGCAAGTTCGTCCGCCAACTCAATCAAATAACTATTTATTTGTTTTAAAGCAACAAAAAATCTAATTTTATCTAAATTAGTATCGTGAGGTTCGTTTGACGTTTGCTTGCGATTGGCTCATTTAGCTATTTAACCAATCGCAAGCAAACAAAAAAAAAATTTGATTTAATTTTTCTTCGTCTGACTGGGGCAAGGGAACTGGCTCATGCATACATTTTTATTGTCTGGGCTCCACAGAAAACCAGCGTTGCTGCACATAATGTGCGGCAACACATGCTGAGTGGAGACCCTTTTTGGTATCCTGTCGTGTCACCAAGTACCTAATATAGTTTTAGTGCTAGTTTTAGTCTTAGGTGGTACTTATGGAGCCTAAATAAATATTTCTTTCTTTCAAACGTCAAACGGACCTCACGATACTAACGCCATCTAGCAACATTTCGCTTCTGTGAACACCCTCATTTTGCAAACACGTTTTACATGTTCTTTTGCAGCAACCTCCGCACGGACCTTAGTCCTTTCTCGGAGCACATGCATGCCGCCTCACTCGGTGCCTCTGCCATCGTGACGCCAGCCGCGCGGCCTGGCAAAATGCTGGTCAGACAGGAAGAGGTAAGTACCAACCAATGGTAGGGTACGTGGCCTGACACCACACCCTTCTATCTCTTAAGATCCATTCATTAGATCCATTATGGATTACGGCTGCCACGACGTACAAAATACGCGTTCTTGAATCTACATAAGCACGGCGATGTCTGTACACGCGTCAATGTGTGCGTGAGATACATAGGGCTGACTATCGCAAAACCCTAGTACTATAAGTATCTACTACCAATGATGATGACCGCTTTTACAACAAATACTAAAAAGAGAATAAAATGAATATTTAAAATAACAAATTTATGACGACCAGAGCCCAATTGCATAAAGTACAAGCTAATAATATTAGTGAATTTCAATACAAAATCGCTAATACTATTAGCTTGTATTTTATTATGCAATCGGGCCCAGATGGCCCAGTGGTTAGAGAACCTGACTACGAAGCTTGAGGTCCCGGGTTTGATCCCCTGTCTTCAGCCCCTCGCATCCATCCGCCCCCAGCGACCCTCTTGAGGTCGTCCGTCCGTGCCCCAGGACGCCCTCCTACACTACGCTTTCCCGTCCGTTTTTTTGTTAAATTTGAATTTTACAGCGCATTGTTTTTTTTATCTGTAATGCTGTAATTTTTTACTGAGGAAGTGTTTGTAACTAGGTGGAAGCCATGATAGCAGCTCTGAAGCTGATAGCGGCTGTCGCTAGGGAAGACCCGGCCGCCAGTGCGGCGATATGCGAGACTTTGCAATGGGACGCCGTCAACACTATGTTTGGTGAGTGCTTTAGATGGATCAGATAGTTCAAGGTCCTGGGTAAATATTCAGCAATATAGATGCACAGAAAAACTAGAAAAATGAGACCAGCACTGAGAATCGAACCGGGTCCTCGGCATTCCGTGCCGCGTGCTATACCACTATACCACTGCTGGACAGTGGTACAGACACGAATTTCTCCTATGCACCACATATCTCAATTTGTTTGTCTTTATTTAGCCACTTAAGCAGCGACACTAGCGAAATCTATGTCGTAGTATCGAGAAACTTTTCGGCACATCATCGTAACTAACCGCTCACCCGGACAAGAGATATCGTTATCAAGCAATCAAATTAAGATTGCGTTTTTTGGAATCTTTTTGTATTTTTTAATTTACAATTCCAAATTTTTGTTACTTTATTTGGAATTGAAAATAAAAAAATTCAATAAGATTCCATAAAACCAATCTTAAATATTCAGCGTTTTTTGTCGTCAATTCACAATGTTTATCTGCTGTGGTTAAGGTGATTCATGATTTTTTTTTTATTCGACTGGATGGAAAACGAGCTAAACTCGGGGCCATAATTCGAGAGACAACTTTGACAATTCATTGTGCACAAGTGTTGCCACAGACAGGGTAGTGCTGTTCGTGTCGATATTAAAAAATATCACGGCATTGGCTTCTATCGATATTTATCCATTATTTATGGTGACAATACCAAATTAGTTTAATAATTTACTTTGCAATGTAAGATCATTGAAAGAAGTGCAAATACAAACAAGGACAATTATTTCTTTTATTGTTTTGATTGGCCTCACCTTAAATCCGCTTTATTTATTTTATATACACATGATATGATTGTTGTCACCAAGGGCGCTAACAAGTAATAATTTATCATTACCTTCACAAGAGGCGCCATTTTGTCAACGATAATGTAGCGATTGGCGGGGGCAAGGGGCTACTGCGAAATTCGAAGTTTTTATCGTACCGTCCCTCTCACTTTCATTTTAAATAATATTAACGCCAGCAGGATAGCAAGATACGGAGTTCGAATTTTACACTTCGTAGTATATAGGGCCAAGGGCGGGGGCCGGTGCGGGGCATTCGTCGATTTTTCACTTTGAATCGTAATGGATCGTAAACCTCAGCAGGGCTACTATGAAACTCAAAACTCGAAGTTCGTGTCGTGCGGTCCCTCTTACCCTTTTATACTATTTAATACGAGAGCGAGAGGGACGGTACGATATGAACTTCGATTTTCGAACTTGGGAGTAGGCCCTCTGAAACGATTCACGGATCGGATCGTATGCTCTTGAATCCTTCTCACAAAAATCGTATCAAAAATTGATTTGAAATTTGTATTTATTTTGACAATTTGAATATTAGATCTGACCACACATTGGATTTAATCGTTAGAGCCATTGCTTTAATCACAATAAAATGAAATTATTATTCACACACGACGATACTTACAGCATCATCATCATCATCATCATCATCCCAGCCTATATACGTCCCACTGCTGGGCACAGGCCTCCTTACAGCATAAAGAATGTAAAATAAACACAATTTAGCTGTGTATGACTTTTTTTAACTATCCGCATCCTGTTTCATTCTTTTTATGTATCTATTTGCTTCGGTTAGTAACATAAGCAATGCGGACTAGTAATGCGACTTTATTGCGGCATCCGTTTATAATCGATTTGTCTTCATTAAGATAGTAAATATTCAATACTTACTTATTATATCATAATAAATTGTCTGTAAATACGATTTAAAGGATACGATTCGCTTTATTTCCGAATCGAATCGGTTGAAGATTATATTGAAATGAATAGATTAAAAAATCGCTACATTGTATCCATCGCTAAATCAATCTTCATAAAAATCGAATCGTAACGTGCATCCCTAATTCGTGTAACAAACTTTTGTAACCCATTCGGCTTCCATTTCCCGGAGTGTTTGAATCTGTTTCGTGGTTTTCTGCATCTCTCGCTCACTGTGCGCATTTTATCTGTTACGTTTTTGTTTTGTTTGGTTAAATTTTCGTTGTGTTATATCTTTGTTACTTTGAATTGGTACAAAAAAATCCCTCTTAGCAAACCATTTAGTCGAATCGACAATGAATATCGATATCGGCTACATCACTATTTAATTTCGTCGAACCCTGGTAACCCTTTACCTGTCATTGACTTGTCAAAGTTGTCTCTCGAATTATGGCCCCGAGTGTAGTGGGTCTCCTGATGGTAAGAGATCACCACCGCCCATAAACATCTGCAACACCAGGCGTATTGCAGATGCGTACCCCACCTAGAGGCCTAAGATGGAATATCTCAAGTGCCAGTAATTTCACCGGCTGTCTTACTCTCCACGCCAAAACACAACAGTGCAAGCACTGCTGCTTCACGGCAGGATTAGCGAGCAAGATGGTCGTAGCAATCCGGGCGGACCTTGCACAAAGTCCTACCACTGATCTGATATGATATGAAATGATACTCTCCCTCAGGTCTCATGTGCTGCCACATACCGATCGAGCTGAAGGCGGAGCTCTGTACGACGCTAGCGGCTCTCGGCGGGTCGCCGGCGACCGCGGGCCGCGTCTGGGCGGCCCTGGAGGCTGCGCAGCTCGTCTCCGCGGACCGGGACAAGCGGGCCCTCAACGCTGAGCTTAACGAGGTACCGCCATATACGTTGACGACATGTGTATCATCATCTCAGCCTATATACGTCCCACTGCTGGGCACAGGCCTCCTCTCGGAATGAGAGGGCTTGGGCCATAGTTCCCACGTGGGCCCATTGCGGATTGGGATGTGTATACATGTGGTTTAATTTAATGAGATACTGCCATATACGTTGACGACATGTGTATACATGTGGTTTAATTTAATGAGGTACTGCCATATACGTTGACGACATGTGTATACATGTGGTTTAATTTAATGAGGTACTGCCATATACGTAGACGACATGTGTATTGTATACATGTGGTTTAATTTAATGAGGTAGTGCCATATACGTTGACGACATGTGTATACATTAGGTTTAATTTAATGAGGTACTGCCATATACGTTGACCACATGTGTATACATGTAGAGTTTTACTTTAGAGAAACACTTTAGTTGGCGAGATAAAGTATAATTCGATAAAAACTCAAAATAAACACAATCTTAATTAAAATAATAAAATCATCTACGTCCTTTCGCGCACACGTCTTACGTCTTTCTCCACAACACTCATTCACTCCATCTCCCTCATTCGATCATCACATTCAATCAGTCATTCAGTATACCACTCATTCCTACAGCTCGGCCGTCCTGCTTGTGCCTGTCCTCAGGCACACCGTACCTAAAGTTACACAATACCAAATATCTTTAAACTGGAAACAAAAATAAACCGTCACTCATCAAACTAAACAATGAGAACAAACTCTTAACATTAACGCCTAATTTCAACATAAAATCTCATTAAAAACATCTCATATCATTTTACAAAGCCAAATCATAAACAAAAATCGTTTGTGGGGCAGTCAGTCGAATACTTTTTGCAAAACCAAAAGTACATAAGAAATAAAACTGTACCTTATGTGTAGTGCAGCATAACGTCTTTTGACTGACCCGCAGTTCATTGACCCCTAGGCCACGGCTTCATGTAATCAGCTGACGTGGAAGTACGAGTAGGCCCTTCTGTCGAACTGTCTGCCTTCTCTACGTCGTAGCGGTCCTTGCCCGTCACGGCTGTCACTCGGTAAGGTCCTAGAAACTTAGGCTTCAATTTCAAACATGTACCAAACTGCGTCCTCATGATAGCCATATGATCTCCAACATGATACAATGTGCTAACTTTGCGTCGTTTATTGTAGTTACGTCTATTTTCTTCTTGCACCTTGCAATATCTGCGCCTTCGCTGAATTTCTTAGCTGCTCTCGGTTACAGATATAAGCATCTCGTTCCTCTTGCAATAACATGTCGTATATTTCGATATCTTCCTTTGTTCGCATTTTCGTTCCAAACATCAGTTCAAAAGGTGTCGTATCGATACTTCTTTGATACGTGCTATTAAGAGCTGTCTGCAGTCTCGCAACGTGCTTATACCACAATCCTGGATCCGAAATGCACAGTTTCGTCAATACTGATACTAAAATGCGATGGATTCTTTCAACTTGTCCGTTTCCTCTTGGAATTCCAGTCGTAATAAGTGTATGTTGAATATTCTCCGTCTGACAATACTCCTTAAACTCATTGCTCGTAAACGCAGCTCCTCGATCTGTAACAAGTCTATAAGGATTACCAAAAGCCTGTTGATGTATCCTTAGCTTGTCCAATGTCTCTTTCACGGTTGTACTCTTAGTTGGGAATACCCAAACAAACTTCGTGAATGCGTCAACAATCGTAAGTATATAGTTATACTGCTTCTTTGTTTCAGATAAAGGTCCAATATGATCACAATGTAGTGTATGCAATGGAATACTGCCCTTATCAATGCAATGAAAAAAACCTTCTTGTTTTCCACTCTTCTTAGTCGCCAGCAGACACGGAATACACGTGACCATAAACTCGTCTATCTTTTTATGTAAATCTTGTATATGGTAATCTCTATTAATTAATTCCACCATCTTCTTTTTTCCAAAATGTCCATTCTCATGTACTCTTTTTATGATATCACCTTCCATTCCCTGTGGAATGACTAATTGCAGTCCTTTGTACAGTATATCATTCTGCATACAGTAATCCATGTATGGTTTTTCTCTCAAAATCTCTCGAATCGCCCTTAAACCACAATCTAGTTCTTGAGCTTTCTTGATCTGCTCATGAAATTCTCTGGTAACTACTCCGACATATCTGCTCAAAGCATCAACATGTTTCATCTGCGATCCTGTACGATGTACTATTTCATAGTCGTACTCCTGTAGTACTAATACCCATCGAGCCACTCGAGTAGTCAAATCTTTTTTCCTCAGCGTCATTTCAAAAGCCTGGCAATCAGTAATAATTTTAAATTTCAGTCCGAATAAATAATGTCTAAATTTCTTCACTCCTTCAATTATCGCTAAAGCCTCAAGCTCGTAACTTGTGTACTTCTGTTCTGCGTCATTAGTTTTTCTGCTCATATAATACACTGGGTGCATAAGGTTGTCACCTGGACATCGTTGAAGTAAAATAGCAGCTACTGCGTACATCGATGCATCTGTGTGCAATTCTGTGTACAAACATGGGTCAAAAATTCTTAATACAGGCTTACTTATCAATTCCTTCTTCAGCATGTTAAACGCTGCTACTTAATCGCGACATAATCGGGCATCTTTCCTCGTTTACCTAGTTCTTTCATGATCAACATGTAGTCGATGCACGATTCGTCAGACTTCTTCACTCGAGAACTCATCATTTCGTGGATAGTCTTACTGTCAATGGTATCCGGGAATTCTTTTAAAAGACTAGCTTTTAACTCATCCCACGTCTTGTACATCTTTTCAGCGCGTAACCATAGTGCCGCAGTACCTGTCAACGACCGCCTTGCCATGAGTAACTGCTGTACTGGTGTCCATCCAAACACCTCGGCATTGTCTTCCACGTCTTGGATCCACTTGGTCGCAGGATACGTCTTATCCTGGCCGGAGAACTTTGGAACCAGTTCCTCTGTCAGATGCAACATGGCACCGCCCCCTCGTGATGATGACATCGCTTCTTCAAAAGAATCTTCAAATTCTACTCGCCGACTATTACGTCTTGTTTCTTTAGGCATTTTCTTCGTCCCAAATTGTTTTCAAACCGTATTTTCGTCGTATGGATTTTTTGTTGACGTGAGCCATCGTCGTCGTCTTTTGTTCTATGAACACGTCGTCGTCTGAAAAAATCCAGTTGGATCGCTGTGATCCCGGACGAGCCCCCAAAAACTGTAGAGTTTTACTTTAGAGAAACAATTTAGTTGGCGAGATAAAGTATAATTCGATAAAAACTCAAAATAAACACAATCTTAATTAAAATAATAAAATCATCTACGTTCTTTCGCGCACACGTCTTACGTCTTTCTCCACAACACTCATTCACTCCATCTCCCTCATTCGATCATCACATTCAATCAGTCATTCAGTATACCACTCATTCCTACATACATTAGGTTTAATTTAATGAGGTACTGCCATATACGTAGACGACATGTGTATACGGGCCAGTCAACTTTTTTTACCGACACTAATCTATCCGCGACATGTAGATTTTTGTAAGTAAACATGTTTTTTCTGTAATTTTATAGATGGTGTACATGAATACATGCCATCCTACGTAAGTTCAACCTATTAAACCGTGAAATATCTTGTTTGAAGTACGATTTTTTGGTAACGCCAGACAATTTTGGTAACGCAGGAGACGCCCAAAGTGTCCGTAAAATAGTTGATTGGCCCATGCTTGTTGTTTAATTTAATGAGGTACAGCCATCTTTGTAGACGACATGAGTGTATAGGTGGTTTAGGCTTGAGTGAGGGGGTAATACGGAGCGTTGATTCGAAATGTCTCTGTCCATAGGCACGGAGCTTCATTGTATCCAAGTAAAGTTGCAGATTGTTTTTCCATTCGCGGGGCTTTCCAGCTGACGCTCGTTTCTCCGCCTAGCTTCCTCGCTCCGATTCCCGATTTTGTATGATTTTGTTGGCTAGCATAATTATGTATACTAGTGTCTTGTGACAATGCAATAATCTAGTAGGATCATCTCCGCAGGACGGAACTCCTCGACGCTTAATAGCATCGACTTGAAACTTACGGAAATGTATTTTGGATGACAATGTACGACAGTCAGCATAAAAAGATTGTATTGTTGTTGTGTTGTTACTCATCATCATCATCATCATGTCAGCCGAAAGACGTCCACTGCTGGACATAGGCCTCCCCCAAGGCTCTCCACTCAGACCGGTCTTGTGCTTTCCGCATCCACCGCGATCCCGCGATCTTAACCAGGTCGTCGCTCCATCTTGTTGGAGGCACCGACAGCTCGTCTCCCGGTCCGCGGACGCCATTCGAGAACCTTTTGACCCCATCGGCCATCCTGCGTGCGATGTGCCCCGTCCACTGCCACTTCAGTTTCGCAATTCTTCGGGCTATGTCAGTAACCTTAGTTCTACTGCGGATATCATCACCCGTGTCTTGTGACAATGCAATAATCTGGTAGGATCGTCTCCGCAGGACGGAACTCCACAACGCTTGATAGCATCAACTTGAAACTTACGTAAACGTATTTTGGATGACAATGTACGACAGTCAGCATAAAAAGATTGTATTGTTGTTGTGTTGTTACTCATCATCATCATCATCATGTCAGCCGAAAGTCGTCCACTGCTGGACATAGGCCTCCCCCAAGGCTCTCCACTCAGACCGGTCTTGTGCTTTCCGCATCCACCGCGATCCCGCGATCTTAGCCAGGTCGTCGCTCCATCTTGTTGGAGGCCTACCGACAGCTCGTCTCCCGGTCCGCGGACGCCATTCGAGAACCTTTTGACCCCATCGGCCCCGTCCACTGCCACTTCTGTGTTGTTTTTTTTTTTTTAAAGCCAACAAAAACTCATTCTCTTCTTTCAGATCGAGTCCCGCATGGAGGAATACCCGCTAACCGTGGCGTTCCTGAAGCTCCTCATATCTTTATGCTCGGCGGCGCCGCTGCCGCGCGCGCTGGGCGCCGGCGCGCGCCCCGCCGGCTTGGAGCCCTACGTCGAATACGTGTGCAGCCGGATCGCGCTGCCAGCGCCGCATCGGACCTACAAACGGCCCGGACAGCGGCGGCAGGTAACTAATACTGCTATTGCTAAGATCCAGACACGAGTAATGATACGAGTGATACGAGTGCCGGTACTATTAGTGATCAAGTGCGGGTAGTTCGAAGAACTCGCGCTGCTAAGCGGACTTGACACCCCACACTTCAGTCTACTGCATGCAATGTTGCCGAAACGTCGAGGTAAATATTACTTGTTAATAATAGCGTGATAAGTCCCGTTGGTGGTATTTTGACTATGAAGATCCAGACCTTCAAGGATAGCATAATCAGCACCAAATCGTCTACATAGCCGTCCGTTACAACATGAGGATCATCAAAAAACGAGCCTGCTCATTTCTCAAAGGGCCGGCAACGCATCTTAACTCTGCAAATGTCAGAGGTCTATTTACAATCTGCCCCATTAGCCATCAATATTCAGTGTGATACGTAGGTTATCTTGAGTCCTACGTCTATATATATAAAAGGCAAACCTGACTCACTGGGTTATATATCAACGCACAGCCCAAACCGCTAGGCCTAGAAACTTGACATTTGGTACAGAGGTTCTTTTTATGATGTAAGTGAGCACTAAGAAAGGATTTTTAGAAATTTATCCCCTAAGGGGGTAAAATGGGGGGTGAAGCTTGTATGGAATTTCCTCATTTCTGGACTTGTATGAAAATTGCTGTATAAGTTCTCGATTATAATTAAAAATTATCCGTCTAGGTGAAATGGATAAAATTCTCCCCTAAAGGGGTAAAATGGGGGGTAAAGCTATATGCCCTGATAACTAAAGTAACGCGGACGAAGTCGCGGGAAAAAGCTAGTCGAGTATATGCGGGCGGGTCGCAATGCCCGCGCCCCATCGGACCTGCAGGCGGCCCGGAGAGCGGCGGCAGGTAGCACTGGCGTTACTGTTGCGACGATAGATAGTGTAATAAGGAATCAGTATCAAGTCGTCTACGTAGCAAAATGTCCAGCGACGGTACACACGCCCATAGAAGCCCATAGAAATGGCCGAAAAAAAACAGACAACTCTTTGAAACAATACAATAGGTGAATAACATTTTATTAATATTTATTGGGACTTAGTCGCGAAATATATATATTCGTATTTTTGTACACTTAAAATATAACTTAAATCACAATGACACATACCTTTGTGTTGTTTATTTGTATTGTACCAAATAGTATTGTTGTCTTGTGTTGTGAATAAATGTATTTTCTTTCTTTCTTTCTTTCTTTTATGTACAATTAAACAAAACAGTTGTCTGTAAGAAAAATTTGTTCTTCACATGGTTATATCTGAGCAATAAATTTTCCTTACTACGAGAAATATTTTTTTGTATCGTAATAACGGGTACACATACTTACTAGCCTGTAAGTTAAAGTTATCATACATGATTTAATTTCAACTGATTATATTTTTGAAGTGTGTTTAAATTTTTATGTTTTGTGCGCCCATTGGCAAGACAACTCTGTATCTTACAGCCTAGCTATGTTCAATAAACATTTTTTCTGATTCTGATTTTACATAACACCTTGTATTGTGAACTGTGTTAAACCCTGTCCGTATTTTCCCCAGATCCTGTCCCTCTGCTTCCAACTGTTCACCATCTGGCTGGAGCAGTACGAGCCGTCGCCGTCCGACTTCCCCCCGCTAGACCGGGAGCCGGCGAGCGCGCCGCCGCCCGGCTACCGCATACTGACGCAGTTGCACGCTAACACAGAGCTGTTGCGGCTGATGCTGCGTACGCTGGATCAGGCGCCGGAGCTGTTGGCCGCGCAGCCGCAGGGCGGGGAGGTCAGTGACACTAACGACCCTATGCGATCGTCAACGTAACGTTCTGAAGCGGTATTAGCAGTCAGCGTCGGACTTACCCCGCTGGATCAGGCGCCGGAGCTGTTGGCCGCGCAGCCGCAGGGCGGGGAGGTCAGTGACACTAACGACCCTATGTGATCGTCAACGTAACGCTCTGGAGCGGTATTAGCAGTCAGCGTCGGACTTACCCCGCTGGACCAGGCGCCGGAGCTGTTGGCCGCGCAGCCGCAGGGCGGGGAGGTCAGTGACACTAACGACCCTATGTGATCGTCAACGTAACCCTCTGGAGCGGTATTAGCAGTCAGCGTCGGACTTACCCCGCTGGACCAGGCGCCGGAGCTGTTGGCCGCGCAGCCGCAGGGCGGGGAGGTCAGTGACACTAACGACCCTATGTGATCGTCAACGTAACCCTCTGGAGCGGTATTAGCAGTCAGCGTCGGACTTACCCCGCTGGACCAGGCGCCGGAGCTGTTGGCCGCGCAGCCGCAGGGCGGGGAGGTCAGTGACACTAACGACCCTATGTGATCGTCAACGTAACCCTCTGGAGCGGTATTAGCAGTCAGCGTCGGACTTACCCCGCTGAATCAGGCGCCGGAGCTGTTGGCCGCGCAGCCGCATTGCGGGGAGGTCAATGACGCTCTAACGACCCTATGTGAGAATGAGAATGAATATGTGATCGTCAACATAACGCTCTGGCTAATTCCCGTTTTTAAGGACCATTTTTGTATGCGAAATCTGCCGTTTAATTGCGGGCGTCAGAAACGTTAAGCAATACGGCCTCAGGTCTATGGGGGAGACAGTTTTTAGTTGGCGCCACAGCCGGGTGACAGCCTACCGGCCCGGCTAACACCGACATGTAAATACCGGCCCTGTTTTTCGTGTACTCGCTCATAGAAGCTCCTGCCAGTTTTTATGAGCGTGTACACAAAAAACGGCCGGTATTTACATGTCGGTATAAAACATGTCGGTAAAGACTGTCACCCGCCACAGCCTCGCGCCTCCAGCACTAGCGCTGCATACTCAAAGCACGCTATAGCCGACGTAACAGTAAACGTTCTACAGCTATGTTGACGATGTTGTGTTTCTCAGGAATACCTGGAGGAGTGCATATCCAGAGTGCTCCAGATACTGGAGCGAGCTCTGTTCCTGGAGCGGGCGTTGGTGACGGCTGCCAACGAGGCCGGTCGCTCCGTCCTGATCCTTGGACTGTCCAAGCTTATACTCGGTGAGTTATACTTCAGCAGCGTTTCCTACCAGGGATGGGTGAAAACCAGGGTCGGTATTTCCATGTCGGTATTATCCGAGCCGGTAAAGAGTGTCGCCTGTCAAAACGATTGAGTCAAAGACACATAAATTCTTTTTTAAGGTTTTTTATTCTGGACTATCGTAATTTGGCGGTAAAGAAAACTATTTCATTTTTTTAAATTAATTGATGCTACTTAAAAATCTGATTTTTTTTCTGTTAATTAGAAAGTTTATTACTATCTTATTGAATCAAGCGTTGCTTTGCGGAGGTCCATATCAATGAACTAAAAGAATTTCCTTACTCACCCGCGAGCTTACGATAGCTAAGCTTATGCAAAATATGGTGGAGGAAATGTATGAACACGCATATCGTCACTTTAAAAAATCTCGTAGCTCAAAATAGATCATTTTTCTGAGTGAACTTTTAATATATTATGTGTCTTTTGTTACATGAAATAAATGATTTGAATTTGATAGACATTACGAGTACATCAAGGTTCAATTTTGTCGACATATTGATTTTAGATACGAGATTTTATTCAAAGTAGGGATGATATATATGCCGTAGACAGGATAACAGGTGGGGTAGTCGGGTGCTTGAGTGGAGGCCTAGAGTAGGGCATAGGAATGTGGGCAGGCAACCGATGCGTTGGACCGACGACCTTGTTAGAGTAGCCGGAAAGGACTGGATGCGAAAGGCGCAAAACCGGGAAGAATGGCGTGCATTAGAAGAGACCTACACTCAGCATTGGGTGGTGAAAGGTTGAAAAAGAAAAAAGAGTGACGATATTTTGCATAAGCTTAGCTATCGTAAGGTCGCGGGTGAGCAAGGAAATTCTTTAAGTTCGTTATTACTATCGATAAAAAAAGTTACAAGCGTTACAAGTAACATTGACCCCTGTTTAACTCTCAGAGCCGGAAGCGGACACCGAGGACCGTCTGACCACGTGCTGCCGCATACTGCAGCACACGGCGACGCTGCCGGCGTGCGCGTCGCGCGCCGCCGCGCTCCTGTCGCGCGCGTTGCTCGCGCCGGCCGCCGCGCGGCATCTCAGCGCGCGCGCGACGCACCTCGCCGGACGGGACCTGAGGTGACGAAAGCATAGGATGGATAAGACTTATTAAACTTCGATTAAAAATGTTGTATAAAAAAATATAGAAATTTGAGTGATGGTGATAAAGTTCATAATAATGGTGAAGTATCACCACGAATAGACACCTCTTATATCTTTAGATGTAATAATTTTCCCTAAATAAGTGGATAGCGAACTATAAAAGCGAAATATATTTGCCACAACAAGAAAGAAACAGAACAATAAAATTATCAAACTATTTTTTAATCATGTTCCCTTTTTTAAACCAATCGTAGTCATATCCATATTACGTATATCGTTCGACATTATTTTGACGTAAATAGCATCTGTCATCCACCCACTACTGATGATATGATGAACAAACAGGTGACTCATGGCCATTAAATCCTCATCACTAAAGCCTGCTCGTTTGCCCTCTATCATATAAAAAAGTCATCCGTTTTAATAAGCTAGATTCTGCTGATTTCAATAAAATATTATAGCCTCGAATTTGGCTTGGATCCGCGTCCTTTTTTTTTTTTTTATTCGACTGGAAGGCAAACGAGCAAGTGGGTCTCCTGGTAGTAAGAGATCACCACTGCCCATAAACATCTGCAACACCAGGGTTATTGCAGATGCGTTGCCAACCTAGAGGCCTAAGATGGAATAAGTGCCAGTAATTTCACCGGCTGTCTTACTCTCCACGCCGAAACACAACAGTGGAAGCACTGCTGCTTCACGGCAGGATTAGCGAGCAAGATGGTGGTAGCAATCCGAGCGGACCTTGCACTTGGTCCTACCACCTGCATGTCCTAAACATGCCAGGGTTTAAGTTAATGATCAAACATCGGTGACTCGTGGCCATTAAGTGGCTAATGATCAAAGACGAGTGACACTTTGCCGGCCCGGATAATACCGGGATGCAAATACCGACCCTGTTTTTCGTGTACACGCCCATAGAAGCTCACATCAGTTTCTATGGG
The DNA here is from genome assembly GCA_037349165.1 of Choristoneura rosaceana. Taxonomy (NCBI): domain Eukaryota; kingdom Metazoa; phylum Arthropoda; class Insecta; order Lepidoptera; family Tortricidae; genus Choristoneura; species Choristoneura rosaceana. Next base: position 2,059,693 of record JAZBNJ010000006.1, on the reverse strand, counting down.
CGAGTACACAAAAAACAGGGTCGGTATTATCCGGGCCGGGAAAGAGTGTCACACATCAATGAGCAGACTCACAGCATTTAAGTAGCATTTGACGTTCCTAACTAAAGAATTTGTAATTTGATTGTACTTTGTACTATTTTTAGCTTTTGATAAACAAGTATACCTTCTGGATGCAGTATCGGTAGTAAAAGTGAGTTTTTTTTTTAATTTTAAATCGATTTTTAAGAGACACTTTTACTCTGAGTTTTTCTCGTCACTTGTGCCACGAATCACTGATGTTTGCTGATAATGAATATCCGCCGCTCGCGGACGCTTTTAACGCGTCTTCTTTTTCTTCAACTTCACCATACTTCACCTAAAGTTGCTCCCGCGCCCCATACAAATTTATGATCCCAACGGTGACGCTCACACCATCTCTCTATTACTGAATTAATAATCCCCATTAGGAACCATTTAACCCTCTTCGTTTATGGGTATTTTTTGTAACCGTGAAAAATATGACCAGAGTTTCCAGAAGTGTTACCAACTTACCAAGACCTCATACAAGCCAGCAAAAAGTCAATTAATAACAACTAATCGCCAGGCTTGATCGAATTCTAAGTTGTGTATCATTATTGTAGTTCCATGTTTTATTTCCCATAGACACTGCTTCGTGGAATGTCTGGAGGCTGAGGAGTGGCCGGAGGCAACGAGCGGCGCAGTACGAAAAGCCAAGGAAGCTGTGGTGTCGATACTACAGCACACTCTGCCCAGCGCAGCGCCGAACTTGGCACACTGGCTGCTCGGCTATCAGAATACCGAGGATGTGAGTATAGTGTTGTTATATAAAAAGCCAAGGAAGCTGTGGTGTCGATACTACAGCACACTCTGCCCAGCGCAGCGCCGAACTTGGCACACTGGCTGCTCGGCTATCAGAATACCGAGGATGTGAGTATAGTGTTGTTATATAAAAAGCCAAGGAAGCTGTGGTGTCGATACTACAGCACACTCTGCCCAGCGCAGCGCCGAACTTGGCACACTGGCTGCTCGGCTATCAGAATACCGAGGATGTGAGTATAGTGTTGTTATATAAAAAGCCAAGGAAGCTGTGGTGTCGATACTACAGCACACTCTGCCCAGCGCAGCGCCGAACTTGGCACACTGGCTGCTCGGCTATCAGAATACCGAGGATGTGAGTATAGTGTTGTTATATAAAAAGCCAAGGAAGCTGTGGTGTCGATACTACAGCACACTCTGCCCAGCGCAGCGCCGAACTTGGCACACTGGCTGCTCGGCTATCAGAATACCGAGGATGTGAGTATAGTGTTGTTATATAAAAAGCCAAGGAAGCTGTGGTGTCGATACTACAGCACACTCTGCCCAGCGCAGCGCCGAACTTGGCACACTGGCTGCTCGGCTATCAGAATACCGAGGATGTGAGTATAGTGTTGTTATATAAAAAGCCAAGGAAGCTGTGGTGTCGATACTACAGCACACTCTGCCCAGCGCAGCACCGAACTTGGCACACTGGCTGCTCGGCTATCAGAATACCGAGGATGTGAGTATAGTGTTGTTATATAAAAAGCCAAGGAAGCTGTGGTGTCGATACTACAGCACACTCTGCCCAGCGCAGCGCCGAACTTGGCCCACTGGCTGCTGGGCTATCAGAATACCGAGGATGTGAGTATAGTGTTGTTATATAAAAAGCCAAGGAAGCTGTGGTGTCGATACTACAGCACACTCTGCCCAGCGCAGCGCCGAACTTGGCCCACTGGCTGCTCGGCTATCAGAATACCGAGGATGTGAGTATAGTGTTGTTATATAAAAAGCCAAGGAAGCTGTGGTGTCGATACTACAGCACACTCTGCCCAGCGCAGCGCCGAACTTGGCACACTGGCTGCTCGGCTATCAGAATACCGAGGATGTGAGTATAGTGTTGTTATATAAAAAGCCAAGGAAGCTGTGGTGTCGATACTACAGCACACTCTGCCCAGCGCAGCACCGAACTTGGCACACTGGCTGCTCGGCTATCAGAATACCGAGGATGTGAGTATAGTGTTGTTATATAAAAAGCCAAGGAAGCTGTGGTGTCGATACTACAGCACACTCTGCCCAGCGCAGCGCCGAACTTGGCCCACTGGCTGCTGGGCTATCAGAATACCGAGGATGTGAGTATAGTGTTGTTATATAAAAAGCCAAGGAAGCTGTGGTGTCGATACTACAGCACACTCTGCCCAGCGCAGCGCCGAACTTGGCACACTGGCTGCTCGGCTATCAGAATACCGAGGATGTGAGTATAGTGTTATTATACAAGGTGACCTTAGCCTCTGGACAAATAATGAAACCATGGATAAGACTGATGCTTAGCAATATTTTAAAATACTTATTTGTTTAATTAGACAAGAATAAAAAATCTATGAACTCAAATCATCCAAATACACAGGTTGCTCCAAAGTGATACATTGAAAACCGATAGTATTTCGGCAAATATTGGACTGATTGTTATGATACTTTGCAGTTTCGCTTTAAATATCTTGCTAAGCCAGTAGTATTCGTATTTGTCCAGAGGCTAGTCACCCAGTATAATTTAAGCCCAGGCTCAAAGTTATGAAATTTGGTATGTAGGTAGGTGGACGTCTGAAATAATAGGCTACTTTTTATCCCGATATTCTCACGGGATAGGGATAAAATCTTGTAATTGTACCGCTGGGTTTAAAGTTTCGAAATTTTGGACAGTTCTTAACACGACCTCAATGAAGACCACGATATAAAATTTGGGAATTCCCAGGAGAATTTTGTGAAATCCCGGCATTTCAATTGTAACTACCATATCGAATAGTTAACGCGCGCGAAGCCACGGGTAAACACTGGTTGTTCATAATTCCGTGATTTAAATGATATTGTAACGGAAAACTCACGTCTTAAATCGAGATTAGCTGGACATGTTTCGGGCTATTCATCATCTCAACCTATATACGTCCCACTGCTGGGCACAGGCCTCCTCTCGGAATGAGAGGGCTTGGGCCATAGTTCCCACGCGGGCCCAGAGCGTATTGGGAACTTCACACGCACCATTGAATTTTTTCGCAGGTTTCCTCACGATGTTTTCCTTCACCGCAAAGCTCGTGGTAAATTGCGCACATGAATTTCGAAAAACTGAGAGGTGCGAGCCGGGATTTGAACCCACGACCCTCAGCTTGAGAGGTCAAACCACTAGGCCAACACGGCTTCGGGCTATTAAAAAAATATAAATAATAATATGTTGGGGAAATAGCCCGAAACATGTCGAGCTAAACTCGATTTAAGACGTGACTTATCCGTTACAATATCATTTAATATGAGTGAGTCTCACGGTAGTTTCATATTCCGTGATTTGTAATGATTCCAGGTGAGCCGCAGCGCGTTGCACGAGCCCGGCGTGGCGGGCTATCCTCGAACCTGCTTCCACTCCATCCTGGATTTACTGGAAGCGCATATCGCTGGACAGAACAGCAATGAGAGGTTAGTGACTTAGGAGAAGTTTCCCTGTCGGCCGCGCGGCCGCGTTAGGTATTCGTTTGGGATATTGCTGTCTTTATCGCTCGTGACATAAGCGCTCGCAGCCGTCCCACATCCCCTAACGCTTCTCCGCTTCCCACTAATGTATATCAAGATAGCTGCAGGCTTTTCAAGATTTGGGCGGTTGAATTTTGGGTTTTGTTGTCCTCATATTATACGAAAAGTATAGCACAGAGATCAATGATATTTTATAATCAAGATCTTCATTATATTTTTCATCTCTCCTGTTCGGAAAGTTTAATTTTCATGAGTAGATAGCCGGGTGGAAAATTGCGTTTTCTCCTCTAGGGTGGAAAGTAATTTTTTTTTTAATTTTTCGGCTAGCCACGACATCGAAGATAATTGAGTTACGTCAATGGCATTTTTTTTCACGTTTCGGCATGGCCATCTAGATGCACGTCGTGACCAACTCGATTTTTTTTTATAGTCTGCCATGGCAAGTGGCCAATCGAAAAGGTACCGTTGGAGGTTGGATAGGTATAAGTAAATTAAATTTATTATTATTCTCGTTTTATTGTAGTATTTTAGTTTCCTCACAGTCGAAATGAAAAGTAGAGTGTCTAACTCGGGTGAAATAACCCATTTCCCCTCGAACTATTGGCGCTCTCACTTCGTTCGAGCGCCAGAAATATCTCGGGGGAAATGGGTCACTTTCCACCCTTGGTTATCAATCTACTATTCTATGCCTGTGGTTTTTTAGTTTTTTTTTTAAATGCTTTAATAGTCTGTGATTCTCGTGCAAAGCTGACATCTTTTTTCTGTCGACTTTTGAGCTCCTGTAATTCTGATACACATTTATATGAAAATCTGAAAAACCACAGGCATAGATCTAAGCGTCTAGTCCATACCTATAAAATTTCATCTACTTCTGTTGTCTAGTTTTCAAATGAGACCGGGACTACGTTTGTATGGAGAATGGAACGAAGAGACTTCTCTGAATTTATTGAATCAGGCGTTAAACCACGAAGTCGGGATGTGTGCACCATGAGACCTACGGGTTACAGACGGATAGGGATAGTGGGATAATCACTGCTAATTACACCTATAACTAATTAAGGCTGAAGGTGTCTTATGCCACAGTGATGGAAACCTGGCAAATGATACAACGTTGATTTCCAAACTCAAAGAGACTTTATTTACAAATTTACAAGGTTTTTATATAAAATTCTGCTTATGTGTCATTACGTAAATATGTATTTTGTCAACTTAACGAAATCTAGCTTTAGCACTTTGTCCGTGCTAGATGCGATTGTGCAGTTTCTTGTCCCAAATCGTTGTGCTGATGTCGCAGTGGTATGTTCACTGCACGTGAACATATTGATTGAGACCCAACGTTTTTCGACGGTAATACATTATGCACTATTTATCTGTGTTGTGTTGTATCTCAAACTAGAAGTGTCCTTTGATCGCACAGGCAAGCGGACGACCTGATAGAGAGCTGCTACCGCCTCGTGTACTGGCTGTGCGCGCGTCCGAGCACGTCCGCGCCGGCGCTGCGTCTGCTACGCGCCCGCGACCATTTCCTGTCGCGACACGTCCGCGCCACGGTCGACTTGCAGGTACGTACTGCCACTGCATGACACTCTTTCCCGGCCAGGATAATACCGACATGGAAATACCGACTTTGTTTTTCGTGTACACGCCCATAGAAGCTCCTGTCAGTTTCTATGGGCGTGTACATAAAAAACAGGGCCGGTATTTCCATGTCGGTGCTATCCGGGCCGGGAAAGAGTGTCACCCTGCTACTAACAGACATTTTGTACACACACTAAAATTGTACATGCAACAAGAGCATAAAAAGAGCCATTTTACCCGAGGCGTTCATACAGCCACCCGAGCCGGCACGGCGAAGGTGGATAGACACGTCGAGGGGAAAATGGGTTTAATGCGTTGCCAACCTAGAGGCCAGTAAAAAGTTGCGAGGAAATGAAATAGCAACAGTAGAAACATCTGATATTTGTTCTATGTTATTTTTTTTTTATTTTTTTTTTTTTTATGGCGTTAAATAAATGTATTTTCTTTCTTTCTTTCTTCTTTCAGAAACACTTATGTTCACACTCCATGTACCTTTTATTTTTCATGCATAAATATAATTATATTTTTTAGTTTTAATGATTTAATTTGATCGATTTTTAGTTTTAATTAAATTAGAAATATAGTTTAGTTATTAGTTTATTTGTTATGTATAAATGTGATTTGCAATGAATGAATAAATAAATTTGAATTAGAAATTATATTAAAAAATATGTAGAAACTTTTTTATTTGTTGCTGTTGACACCTTGCTCTTAGACGAAGAGCACTTAATGCACTAGAGTATAAGAAGTCATTATATGTCGCCTAGATCCAGCATAAACACGAACTTTACGCGAATGAGAAGTGAAAAACAATTTTGAGTGATTAAAACTCAAAGTATTGTGTACCTTAGGCATTCTTAAAAGTGTTTTTTTTTTAGATACCGCCTTTTAGCTAAGAAGAGCTGCATATTTCGTTTAAAGTTTAGAAATCCTTCAAAACTTTCCGACATAGTTTTCCAAGGCACTTCCGCCACCATTTTGTGTCCACTCCTGCCCTAACGACTATAACAAGGCGGTCGATGACCTACATCCAGCACAAACACCAACTTTACTAGCTTTAGAAGTGACAACTCGTCTCTGTTCCCAGACGGCGTCGGTGACGACGCTCTCGTCCCGCTCGTGGGTGCTCCGCGCGTGCGCGAGCGAGGCGGGTGCCGCGTGCGCCGCGCGCCAGCACGCCGCCGCAGAGTCGCTGCTGAGGGCGCTCGCACAGCCCGCGCGGCCCGACCAGGTGAGCCTGGTGATATTTAGCTTGAAAATAAATATCGTCACTACTTTTAAGAAAACTCGTATCTCAAAAAAAATTATAACAAAAAATTGTTTTTTTTTCAAAGTAGTGACGATATATCCTACTTCCTACTAATCTTATATATAAAATTCTCGTGTCACAATGTTCGTTCCCGTACTCCTCCGAAACGGCTTGACCGATTCTCATGAAATTTTGCATATTGAGTAGGTCTGAAAATCGGCCAACATCTATTTTTCATACTACTACGCGGACGGAGTCGTGGGCAACAACTAGTGTTATAAATGTCAAAGTTTGTGAGTGAGTATGTTTGTTACTCCTTCACGCTGAAACAACTGAAAGGATTTTATATAAATATTTATATAAATTATGATGTAATGTTTGATTGAATGAATGAAAAAACTGTACTCCACGTTATAGACGGTTCTATGGTTTATATCATAAACCTCGATAAACCATCATATTATGATGCGTTACAATATTCCAATTGATAATTGCGTGCGATGCCGCAGGTAACCTCTAGTGCTAAATAAAAAGAAGTATTAGGTTTGTTCAGCGTTGTACGTTTTCGTAGGAGTGGGAGTGGGAGGGCTGTCTGCTGCGCCGGTGCCTGTCGGCGCTGCCGGTGGCGGCGGCGGCGCCGCGCGAGCCGCACTGGGAGCTGTTCAACTCGCCGCTGCTCGCGCAAGCGATCGCCAGCTGCGACCTGCCCGCCGGTAAGACAACCTTTTCAGGGCACCGGACAATCCAATCGGAAGGGATCTGGAAGAGATCCCTTCTTAGGGATAAGCTCGCCTTTGTTCTCTCTGTGTTCATGTATTTTTATTTTTATGTGCAATAAAGAGTTTACATACATACATACATATATACAATAGGGACGATGACTGGGTTAAAAATATATCGTTCTAAACTACAATTCAATAAGATCTGACAATTTTCTACACATTTAACACACCCTAACGTGGGCACGCTTGATTATATATGTCCCCGTTGTTGCAATTATCATCTAAAAGGAATCAAAAAAGAATAATAGTCACATCATAAAGCCTTAGGCGGCCCGGTGTTCATATTAGTAGGCTGGAAGTGTCTACGGGATTGTCAGATTCTATTGAATTGGAGTATATTTAGTCCGACAGTTACATTATGGAAAAATATGGGAGACGTATTTTTTGGTTTATCTATTTATTAAAAATCTGCAAAGGTATAGATCATCAAACTTCCGGAGTGGGGGCTAGTGACGTCACTATAAAGTAAAAATCGTACCATATAGTGACGTCACTCGCAACTTCTAAGCACTGTATCCTCGTCATTTTTTGTTTGCCAACCTAAAAATAATATGTGCACAATATTTTTAAATTATCCGCCTGACGGACTAAACAGTTTTTTTTTGTCATCTAGCCTATCTTAGATGTGCTACCACTAAATAAAATTATAGTTTTATTTTGTTTACCTGTGAAGGATTCATTAAAAAATGAATAATATATTTTTAACGAATTGAAATTATTTTGTATCATATTGTATTCGACCTTAGTAATATTTATGTACATTTATGACTATTTCTCAAAAAGTTGTCCATTTTCAGTTGTCCACTTATAAAAATAAAAATATATATTTCCTGACGCTATTTCAACGCAAAAAAATAAGTAATATTGTGTTTAATTTTTTTTCGCGATCGTCATTTATTGGTCGTTGGATTTTTTGAGAAAAATACAGTTAAAATAATAATATTTTATCAAAATCAGATAAATACATATCGTCACTACTTTTAAAAATACTCGTATGTCAAAATGGATAATTTTACTGAGTGAACTTTATGGACATTATTTTAAGAGTCAATTTTGTTGACGCATTGATTTGAAATACGAGATTTTTTCAAAGTAGTGACGATATGACTGTTTTTTTTTTTTTTTTTTCAAATGTTACCTACATCCAAGCCAATAAGCGAAAGAAGTTTTTTGTAAAGAATGGATGGTTTTAATGCTGAATTTGCCGAACAGGACTGCTTTAAAATTACCGAATTATACAATATTGTCACTTTTTTCAATAATTTCCCAAATAGAGTAGATTTATCCGAGTTTGAAGTTAAACGACTCGACTGTTAACTGTGTAAAGTGTCTATTTGGGTGTTTACGTCGCAGGTCCGTCGTCGAAGCGTATATCGGTGTCCCGCGTGCACGCCCTGCTCGTGCGCGACCTCGCCTCCCTGCCGGTCACCGCGCCGCAACGGGCGCTCGTCTCCGACGAAATACAGAAGGTAAACATGTGTGGAATCGAAAATACAAACTGTAGGGGGAATGAAGCGCCAGGAAGACAATTCAGAAGGTTTATTCAGGAAAACTTACAAAACAGGTTTAGGGCTTACTTTAGTTAAATGTTTAATATTTATTTGGGCAAAAAAACGGTACAATATAGAAAAAAACTTAGGAAAATAAGACTTAAACAAAACATAGACCAGCAAATATGCCACTATTAATTTACACAGTAGAGTAACACGTACAAAGTATAAAAATGACCAATTAAACAATAATTTAGTTGACAAAACGAAACTAATGGTTTAACAGTTGACATTTGACGACCGGATGGCTAAGTGGTTAGAGACCCTGACTACGAACCCTGAGGTCCCGGGTTCGAATCTCGGCCGGGGCAAATATTTGTATGATGAATACGAATGTTTGTTCTCGGGTCTTGGATGTTTAATATGCATTTAAGTATTTATTTATCTATATAAGTATGTTTATCCGTTGCTTAGTACCCATAACACAAGCTTTGCTAAGCTTACTTTGGGGCTAGGTCAATTGGTGTGAATTGTCCCGTGATATTTATGATATTTATTTATTTATTTATTGAAATGATGAAAGTTGTTCAATCCCCAATGTGCACAGATTGTAATAGGATTGAGGACTTAGTACATTTTTTTGTGGAATGTTTAGTGACTGAGAATAGCCGTGAGAGATATTTGAGTGATCTGGACCTGTTCGGTTTGAGTGATTTTGAGTTGTCCGGTATTGGAAGACGCAGTACGAATTTACAGGTTAACCAGGTTAAGCACTCCTTTCCTTTGCATCTAGATGGTTTAGACATCGCAGGAGAAGTTTTTTTATAAATGTAGCCATCGAGTCTTCGAATGAGGCTGGCATAGTCACACAGATGCATCTATGCCTCAAAAAACAAATAGATGAAAAAAATTATCAAGGGGTAGCTGACAAATAAGTGAGGTCATACCTATTTATTAGCTTGCAAAATCTATGGGGAAAGGGTCCATATTGACTTGCATAGAATTATTAGTCCTTTGGACTTAAAGCTTTGTTTCTCTATTAACCTAGTTCAATGAAGCTTCAATTCTCCCACAGGTTTTAGACTACGTGACAGAGGTGAACAAGCAGCGCAATCTAGCGGCGACACTGACACACTACTACGACTCGTGGCGGCAGCTCACAGAGATAATATTCTGCGTCGTGCCACAGGACATACTCAACATAGAAACCAAGAAAAACCTCATAATAAACATCCTCCAAGACCTTCTCACAAAAATACCACCCACAACAGTCATCCCACAACTGGGCATATTGGCCTCTGGCACAGTGTTACTACTCCTCGTCAACCTAAGACACTGCTATTTGCTACAGAAGAAAGAAACCAACATGAAAACGTCAGACTTCGAAACCACCTTCTTTGGCACCAGCCAGATAATGCAGACCAAATCTCTGCCCCTCAAATTCATCCTGCACAAAATACTCAGCTGGATCTTCGTCTCTGGCGACTTGACGCAGAAACTCCGTGTAAACCTTTACGGTGCTTTGTTGAATTTCTTAAACATAGTCAATTTGAAATCGCCTGATAGTGAAGATGAAAAGGACCCGACGTACATAAGCCGGTTGGACTCCTCGAAGATACGGCCTAGTAAAGAAGAGACTTCTTTGAAATACATGGTGATAGACGACATCGGGTATTACGGGGTGAATCTTTACACGATTATAGGGGGTGATTGTGTACGCGCCGGACATGATGCGTGTCGGATGGTGGCGCTCGCGTGTATCGATTCACTGGTCGATATCGATCCGAGGACGGATTGGATCAATACGTTGAACAACCAAGGGTTTTTGAGGAGCCTGATCGATAGTTTGGTGTCTGATGACGAGGGTTTGAGAGAGGTAAGGACGTTGCTCCCAGCTTGATTGTATTCTTTTTATTCGACTGGCAAACGAGCAAGTGGGTCTCCTGATGACAAGAGATCACCAACGCCCTTAAACATCTGCAAACACGTGCAGATGCGCATTGCAGATGCGTGGCCAACCTAGAGGCCTAAGATGGGATAAAACTATATTGTAAAGTTTCATTTAATCCATTCTGTAGTTTTTGTGTGAACGTGAAACTTTCGTATTTATATTAGCAGGATTTGTCTCCATTTCATTTTTTTTCTAGGCCATCGAACCGAATCCCCGTTCGCTCCGAGTGCTTTACCTCTACGAAACAAAGATGGCGCTGCTTATCAAGATCGCGGGCATGCAGCTCGGCGCAGAGAGCCTGCTGGCTCACGGGTTGTTACAATCACTAGCTGAACTCACTGTGCTGAGCTCGCATCCTGACGTGCACGCGGAACAGAAGACAATGGAGTTCGTGCCCGAGCAGGGCGATAGGTGAGAGTTTACGTCCTTCAAATAGAGATGGCGTTGTTAATAATGATCACAGGCACAAAAAGGAAAAAACTAATTAGCATAAAAAATTTCTCAAAATATATCATTATAACGCATTTAATTTTAAATGTCTATGCTTTCCTGCATTTTTTAATTAAAAATAACTGCAGGTGTATTTTTCCACCAGAAACACCACAAGCTGTTTCAGACCGAAAAAAAAGACCGGAATTCTAACAAAATAACTAAATTATTTGAGTTGTCTGTATACGACTTGTGCCTACATTTCCACGGCCCTTTTAACTTTTTTTTTAAAGTTTGCGACTCGGCTATAATGGAATTTGTACGCGACATTATTGTCGAGCTAGCGAGCTTGCAATCTTTTTAGCTTTTTATTTTTCGCTGACCTTAATCTATGCATACTTCTGATATGTGAAGAATAATGTCAACTTTTACGGACATTAAAATATCTTTCACATCCTACCGGCGGGCGTTAGAGTCGTATCAGATATACGCGTGTATTTTTGATACCACCTCAAACTTTAAGGGTAGTTAGCGAAGGCCCTATTAATCACGTTTTATTATGCTATTGTAAAAAAATAGACTTATTATTTTCTTTACAAAATTAATCAGTACGCGATGTATCACTACTTGATACTACTTTGTTTTTGTTTAAAACGTCGCACTTGTTGACGTGACAGCAGTCACAGAACGCTTCTCTCTCGCATAAAATTATTGTATGCATTACATTGCTGCTCGAAAATGTTTCAAAAATTAATTACGCTCTGGCAGTTAATTCTAAATTAACAATTTGTTTTGATATCGGTATACAGCACTTAAATCTTCGTCTGGTTACAGTTTGAGGTAGTATCAAAAATACATGTATACACACTGTGTTGTGGCAGTTATTCACAGTCAAAGTCAGAGTCTCTTTATTCAATTTAGGCTATAACAAGCACTTATGAACGCCATAAAATTTACCACCGGTTCGGAAAAAACCTCTGTTGAGAAGAATCCGGCAAGAAATTCAACGAGGTTTTTTTTTTTAAACTGATTCACAATATTTATTGCTGGTGAATGTACCACGTGACCCATTTCACGAAGCTACAAGGTACAATTTACAAGTGGTAGTCTCTTTTTAATGCATACTGTTGAACAAAGACTACCGGTCACGGACCACTGGTAGTTAATTCTAAATTAACAATTTGTTTTGATATCGGTACAAAGCACTTAAATCTTCGTCTGGTTACAGTTTGAGGTAGTATCAAAAATACATGTATACACGCTATGTTGTGCCAGTTGTTGCTGGTGACTGTACTAGTGAAGTAACGAATATTCGCATTCGCATTCGAGAATATTCGCATATTTTTGCATATTCGCATTCGCATTCGCAAAATTTCTGCGAATGTTTTGCGAATATGAATATCAGAAAAAATACAATTATTAGATAAAAGTAGGTTAATAAAATCGAAATACATTCATTTGTTATGTTTTTATGCAAAAAAAACTTACGAAAATTTTACTTAAAAATACAAACGAAACGTACTTCGTTTGAACGAAACTGCCATAGACAATTTGGCGCCAGAACAAAAAACTGAATATTCGCATTCGCAAATATCGATAGCAGATATTCGCATGCGCATTCGCATTCGCGAATGTTCAAAAAATTACATTCGTTACATCACTACTAGACTGTACCACGCTGGTTGTTCCAGATACCGCCAAATCCTGTTGCCTGCACTGGCGCTTTGCGATGCTCTGCTCACAACCCTCGGCACAGACAATCACAGCTGCGTGCTTCTGATAATGCATCTGCTGTTCAGCAACGTGGAGTGTCTCGAGATGGTGCTCAGGTAACCGGATATCTTTGGCGACGCTCGTGTTTCGTCCCTCTCGAACTCGAGTCATCAAATAACTGGCTGCGTTATATTGTATTCCGATCCAATTTATGATAAGCGTAAACGAAGACGCCGGTGACTCGACCATAGACATTTAGTGATGTGAAAACCTAGAACATATTGCGTAATAATTAATCTGTTCAGTAAATCGATTGTATATTAATTGAAGATGGGCCAATCAACTTTTTTGCTCACTCTAATCTGTCGGCGACATTTTTCAAACAATTGCAGATTTTTGTAAGTAGACATGTTTTTTTCTGTAATTTAATAGATGGTGTATACATGAATACATGCATCCTACGTAAGTTCAACCTATTAAACCGTTAAATATCTTGTTGGAAGTAAGATTTTTTGGTAACGCCGGAGACAATTTTGGTAACGCATGAGACGCCCAAAAGTGTCGGTAAAATGGTTGATTGGTCCAGATGTCAACATATTTTTGCCTATTTCATTATTTACAATACTTGATTTAATTTTGATTGTAGATTGACTTTTTCTTTGTACCTTTGTACCGTGATGTTTTTTGTATGATCGCATTTTGTCTAATTAATTATATATTTTTTTATTTCAATGGAATGATTAATGTCAATTGTATTTTTAATGTTAATTTGATTGGCTTCGGTTGAATTTCAAGTTGCATAATGAATTGTAATAACATATTTATATACTTAAATATTTGACATTTAAATTTTTAATTTTATGGATAAATGAATATGATCTTGACAAACCGTTTGTTCGCAGAGCGGCGCAACCGACCTCGCCTCCAGGCCTCCTCGCGGAGGTAGAGGCTATAACCTCGGTCCTCGCGCGGTGCTCGGGCTGCGCCGCGTTCGGCGGGGACGCCGGCGAGCGCTCCGCGGAGCGCGCGCGCCGCGCTCAGCTGCTCGTCGGGGCTCTCTTGCCGCGCTTCCAGAACCCGCCGGCTCAGCCCGCGGAGCAACACTACAAGGTGAGGTTTAAAGCCGCCACATACATCCTATCCTGCTAATATTACAAACTAGAGTTTTCTCGCGGCTTCACACGCGTAGACTATTCGATCTGGTAGTCACCACCTGCTTAAATTTATTCCTCACTTGTCCATTCCATTGTAAAGGTTGCCTGGAAGAGATCGCTCTGAAGCGATAAGGCCGCCTATTGCTTACCTCAGAGAGTCTCTGTGTATATACCTGTTTTCTGTAATTTTTTGCTATATGTTGGTGTGCAATAAAGAGTTATTGTATTGTATTGTATTGTTACAATTAAAATTCTGGGATTTTACTGAATTCCCCTGGGAATTCCCTAAAATTTATAGGTTCTAATTGAGGTTCTGTTAAAAATAACTGTAAAATTTCAACTCTAAACTCAGCCGTTGAAATTCCAAAACTTTATCCCTATTCCGTGAGAATATCGGGATAAAAAGTAGTCTATGTGTCTTTATATTTTTTTTTGATGCGTGATGAGATATCACAATTCTACGAGTAAAAGTTGAAGGAGTCACGTTCTACATAATAGCACATTTATGCCACGTATACCTATAGGGTGACTGCGTAATTCGACCTATATCAAGAAAGGGGTTATTCTAGAGCTTATTTGCAATGTTTTTGACCAGTAAACCAGGGATCGAAAACTCTAATTTCCAAAAATACAAGTCTGCCAAGGCTTTTTCTACCGAAACACCTGAACATACGAGATAGATCAAGTGAGTCGAGCGACCCGCTTGCCAGTCGTCAATCGTACCCATCTGTAATAAAGTACAATTCAATAGAATCTGACAATTTTCCACACATTTAACACACCCTAACGTGGGCACGCTTGATTATATATGTCCCTGTTGTTGCAATTATCATCTAAAAGGAATCAAGAAATAATAATAGCCACATCACAAAGCCTTAGGCAGCCCGGTGTTCATATTAGTAGGCTGGAAGTGTCTACAGGATTGTTAGATTCTATTGAATTGGAGTATACATACAATACGACAACATTAACTTGATAGAGTTGTTTGAACGTGCTAAATCTGTTCCCAGATCGTGTGCAACATTCTCACGTTCGTCCGCAACACCGTGGAGTGGTACGTGACGGGGCCGGGCGGCGCGCTGCCGCCGTACTCGGCCGCGCTCGCGACGCTCGCCGACTGTGTGACGCGCGCCCATCAGCTCGCCAAGACCCTGGCTACGGCCAGGCACCAGCTCAGAGGTCAGTTGATCGGGAATATAAATAAATATCACGGGACACTTGACACCAATTGACCTAGTCCAAAACTAAGCAAAGCTTGTACTATGAACACTAGGCAACGGATAAACATAATATACAGATAAATACAAGACCCGAGAACAAACATACGTATTATTCAAACAAATATCTGCCCCGTCGCAGCCGGGAATCGAACCCTCAAGCTTCATAGTCAGTCAGTCTAACAAGGTCGTCTATATAAGGTTAATTTGTATGTGTGCTATACGTGTATCTGAATAGGGATGACGACTGAGTTAAAAATATATCATTCTATTTTTGGGGTCCTAGTGAAAAAGGGTTAATTCTGCAAAAGTTGAACAGCTGATTTCGACTAAACCCCTATACACATAAAATAAAAAATAGCTGTAAAATTTCTGCAGAATTAACCTCTTTTTCACTAGGGTCTAGGGGACTAATTTAGTCCGACAGTTAGATTATGGAAAAATATGGGACACTTATTTTTTAGTTTATCTATTTATTAAAAATCGACAAATGTATACATAGATCATCAAACTTCCGGAGTGGGGGCTTGTCACGTCACTATAAGGTAAAAATCCTACCATATAGTGACGTCACTCGAAATTTCAGCACTGTATCCTCGTCATTTTTTGTTTGTCAAACAAAAGAAAAAATATGTGCACAATATTTTTAAATTATCCACCTGACGGACTAAACAGTTTTTTTAGTCGTCTATACTTCATTTAATTTAAAATTGCAGGCCACAGCAACATTGTATTGCGTCTGGTCAACTATTTCTTACCAAGCAAATAGTCCAGTACAATAGTCCGGGAGCCGCAAAATAAAATTGTTTTAATGCCACTTTATTTGCGTGTCGTCAATTGTTATTCTAGTACAAATTGTAAAGAGATTACAGTTCACGAGCCGCAATACAATGTTGCTGTGGCCTCCAATTCTATATTAAATGAAGTATAGGTATAGGACGACCGGATGGCCGAGTGGTTAAAGAACCTGACTACGAAGCTTGAGGTCCCGGGTTCGAATCCCGGCCGGGGCAGATATTTGTATGAATAATACGAATGTCTGTTCTCGGGTCTCGGATGTTTAATATGTATTTAAGTATGTATTTATCTATATAAGTATGTTTATCCGTTGCCTAGCGTCCATAGTACAAGCTTTGCTTAGTTTGGGACTAGGTCAATTGGTGTCAAGTGTCCCATGATATTGATATTTATTTAGTATAGCCTATTGTCTCTGTGTGTGCACTAAGCTATCAAGCAAATCGCCGTATCGGAACGATTTCGGACTGATATTCTATACCTCCATTCGTCTCTTTCAGAGCTTAAGTCCCTGTCTTCGGGCGCTACGGGCGCGGGCGCGGCGGGTTCCCGCGTGCGCGCGCAACGCCGGCTGCTCCAACAGTGCGTGCACGCGGTGTGCGCCGCCATGCATCTGCTCTGGCGCATGGCGCAGGTCACCAAGGCGCAGGCCAATGAAGGTTTGTTAGAGGCGTCGGTTCGCAGACGCGAGCTTTCGTAGAATTGTTTTTTCGCAGAATATTTTTTTCGTGTAATGGTTTGTTGAATCAGGCGTTACTGATTATTAATTAATTTTGCTCATCCGAGGTCTTACGGTAGCCACCGTCTAGGCAACAATTCTTTTTCTTATATTTTAAAGGTTGATAGATATGCTAACGAAATTTAGACCACCCTATCCATACCTCCTTTATATTAATCCTTATTGAAATAAGGCCATTTTTAATATACCAAACTGTTTCAAATTAAGGAACAGGTAAGGGCGAAAATATGTATACACTTTAGTACCCTGTCTATTTTCGTCATATTTGAACTGCAATATATGAACTGTCACAGTGGTTAAAGTGACAAGGTACTAAAGTGTATAAATATTTTCGCCCTTGACTGTACTTCAGAGTTATTCAAATCGAAGATTTAATACAAGACATTACAAATTCAAAAATGTCATGCTAATCAAAAACACATTTGAGCATTGGAGCTGGAAAATGTGCGTGAAGTACCTTTGGTTCGACTTGTTTTTAAACATGCCCGTGCGAAGCTGCAACGGGTCGTTAGTATTTTTATAAAACTAACTGAGGTGTTATACGTCGGCAGCGCCCGCGCTAAACGGCACGTGGCAGGTGTCCCCTGGCACCTTCACTCCTGAGCTGCGAAAGGAGCTGGCTTCCGTGCTGAGCGACCGGTTCACCGAGAGCTTGCTCGACACAGCAGAGGTTAGTTTATTTATTTATTTATGTAGGATGAGTGGAAAGGAGTGTATCATGACGTATGAAGAGCGTAAGAGATAGTATGAGATGTCAGTGTATGAGAGTGAAAGAGGAAGAATGAATAAGCAGCAGGTATATTTTTATTTTAAATGTAGAACAGGAGATTGCTAAGCGACGGAAGACGAAAGACGTGATTTAATTTGGTTATTTTGGAAATTTGGAATTATATTTTATTTTACTGTTAAAAGTGGCTTTTCTTCAATTTTTACGATCCTACATTTATTCCAACAAAAAATTACAGCATTACAGTTGAACACCAATGCGCTGTAAAATTTAAATTATACAAAACAATAAGACATAAAATACATAAAAAAACCTATGAATATTTAGGGATTTTTGAACGTAGTCTTCGTCGCTACCCTCAAACGACTGAACAACACCCTCCGGCCAGAAGTCGGAGCGCAGAACATCTGCTGGTGCTTGGCAGGCACTTGGAGTCTAAATGAGTTGAATTTTAGTTCTATCAAGCTAAGATGACTTACCGATTTTTAGGGGTCCGCAGTCAAAATTACAAATACGGAACCCTTAGGGGCTGCTTTATCATCCATTGATTAGTTTTAACTAACGGTTAAATGTGATGCCGTCTCTGTCTATTCGAACAAAACAAATTAATAGAGACGGCATCACATTTAACCGTCAGTTAACACTAATCAATGGATGGTGAAACAGCCCCTTAGAGTTTTGGCGTAGGTTCAGTCCATCATTCTAGACGAGGTCGGGATATTTGGAAATAATTCCAATCCGCGTTAGCATCCCATCAAATAGCGAACCTACGAGTGTTAAATAAAAATAAATATTTATAAACGTAAAAAAATGATAATAATTAAAGTTTGATTTTTGTAGTCTTTTCATACTCGTATTTTTAACTCCAAATTTTGTTACTTTTACGGTCATCCCGTAAAACCAATATCGAAAATACAAACTGAAACATAGATATACCCCTTCACCACCACAGGACAGGGGTACAGACACGAATTTCCCCTATGCACCACATATCTCAGCTTGTTTGTGTCTTATTTAGTCACTTAAGCAGCGACACTAGCGACATCTATGGGTTTTTCTGTGCATCTGTTTCAGTTTGTATTTGCGATTTGTATTTTTGATAATCCCAATCCGCACTGGGCCCGCGTGGGAACTATGGCCCAAGCCCTCTCATTCCGAGAGGAGGCCTGTGCCCAGCAGTGGGACGTATATAGGCTGAGATGATGATGATGATGATGATTTTTGATAATAATTTACTTACTCGACTTCTTTTATTTTTCAGAGTCAATCAACGGAGCGTCTGTTCTTGGATGTTGTCGTCAAAGATATCAAAACTATGGTTCAGTTTTAATGTTATTATTAACCCCTGACGCAAAAAAGGGGGGTTATAGTTCGACGCGTCTGTGGTATCATAGCTCCCAAACCGAAGGACCGGTTTTAATGCAGTGTTTTAATAGAGACGGCTAAGTTTCACTAAAATCGGTTCACACGTTTATGAGTGAACTTGGGAATGACAGTGGAGGGGTTGTTCTACTTTTGTTAATGGTTTTTATACCTGGTGTGGCCTGTAATATAAGCAAAAAATTAAAATATAGATCATACTTCTCAAACTGAACAACATTAGTTCAGCGAATTTTAAAAATAATTAGTTTCTTATTTTTTATTACACTTTTAAGTTTATTCGCAGAAGCAAGGTAAAGCAAAATGCTTGATGTTTGTAGCGTGACAGGCGACGTCAGTTGTGTTCTAGGATGGCGGCGTACATTGATATGAAAAAAGGAAAATTCAAAGACTCCATTATTTTTAAAAGTCGCTCAACTAATGTTGTTCAGTTTAACGAGGACGATCTATGTTTTAATTTTTTGCTCGTATTACAGGCCACACCCGGTATAGCAGCGAAGTGTTTGTAGCGAACTGCTGGCACGAATTGGTTGAACGAAACTAATGTCACTTTCCAAAGACTCCGACCAATCATAGTTTGGTTCCTTAGTAGCGACATTTCTTGTCGGGGTGAGCGGTTAGTTCCGAAAGAGTATTACGTCTCTCGATGAGAGCGAAACATAGATGTCGTTAGTGCTGCTGCTTAACCCTTTGAGCGCTTTGCCTGAATTGACAAGATTTCATTTTTTCAACACCTGTTAACCCTTTAGTGGGTAACGGCAAGATATTTGCCGTCATACGACTCAGATATTTTTTTTTTCTCAATGAACGTGTTGTTAGTTAATATAACTTTTGGTTCGCATAAGAGAATATACTCGTACTAATTTACGAAAAGAAGAATAGCAGATAAACGTTATTCCAACCCATGTTAAATGATGATTCTTAGGCCTGAACTTAGATTTTTAACTATTCCTTACAATTGAACAAAAATGTTTGTAAATAAAATTTTGTTTGCTGGATTTATCCGATAGTCACAATTCTCTACTTTCAGAGACAAGATTGGCGATATAAAGTTTAAAGAAAAAAAATCTGTTATTTGATAATTAAAAAAAATGAAGACGGCAATATATTTGCCACTATCCGTTAAGTGTCTGGTGTTTATTAAAGGAAAGGGTGGGTTAGGCTACAATTGTTATTGATTTATATATGGAGCAATAGCTTAATTCAATACTTCAAATTTGCCTTTTACCTTTATTGCTGAATTAGCCGTGTTAGTTAGAAATGACAACGGAAGTAAAAAAATAATTAATAAATAATTAATTTATTTATTTTAGATACGTCGTGCCACCCGTAGTTCCCCCGGCAAACTGACATGACGGTCTTGTCACTTAATGCCCTTGGCTGATAGCGGCAAACATATTGCCGTCTTATAATTCGGAAACCCTGCAATAATATATACAATTCTCGTTCTCAAAAATAATAAAAAAAATCATTCATGCTGTGCGTATCGTTAAAGTTCTCGATTCATTGCTTTAAAAAAATAATGGTCAAAGGGTTAATTACTACAGGAATCGAAAGAGTTTTTGCCTCTTGAACATGGGAAAATATTTATTATAATTTATTTCTCCACATTTAAAAAAATACAATTTGCCAGTACTACGACAGAATACTGTTTCCTTTGCCTTTTTCACCAGAAAAAGGAGCTGTCATAATTTTGACGTCTACGTCAGATTTACGCATGATTTACGTGATCTTTTTTTTAATAGAGACTAGTCAAAAGTAATAGATCTATTGTATCGTAGTTTTGGAGTTATGCCCTTTTAGAATAAGCATATCTTAAAAAAAATGTAACAAATAAATTAATAATCGTAGCGAAATTTTAAAAATATCAGCGTCTTTCTATTTCCAAGCAGAATATAGAGAACGAATCAAATTATGGTCTTAGAAATATGAAATCTTGTCAATTATAAGACAAATTATCCAGTTTCGCCGCAGACTTATAATTAAGACAAAATGTCATATAGTTTCGGTGTAGGACACTGGTACGAACGAAAACGTATTGGCGGTTAAAAGGTTATGTAGCGTTGTAGAAATAAGCAACCTGAGATACGTGTGCATAGGAGAAATTCGTGTCTGTACTCCTGACGAGTAGTAGTGTAGGGGTATGGCACGCAGCGCGGAATGCTAAGGACCTGGGTTCGATTCCCATGGTCTTTTTTTCTGGTTTTTCTGTGCGTCCATGTATCAGTTTGTATTTCGTTCCAAGAACGCATTGGCAACGATTTCTTGTGTAAAATTCTAAGCATATAGAATAAACTAGAGCCAAAGCGGAACGCGCCGGACGTTCCGAGTTGAAATGGTAGTTCGTGCATCAATTTTTTGTTCTTTACTGTAATTATAAATTAAGGTTTGATTATTTGTTACGCTCGCAAACTTACGGCGGGCAGCGAGCGTCTGTTTTTCCGTTCTTAACGAATGCTGCCAAGTGACCACTGAAGCTTCAATTTTGTTGACAAATTGATTTTAGACACGAGATTTTTTCAAAGTAGTGACGATAACTCCTTTAAAATCACAGAGTTAACGTTGTCATTTTTTTTTTTTTTCAATTATCTCCCAAGTAGTTAGAGTGGATTTATCAGAGTTTGAAGTTAAGCGACTAACACAGTCTACTATCGTTACTCTAGTTACCGACCTATGAAACTGAGTCTTGGAAGAAAACACGCTTGCCGCTTCGCTGCCCGCTGGCAGTCCGCGACCCTAATGTCTCGCATTTTGAAGTAAAAAGAAATACATCCACTTTTCTTTCAAGCGTTGAGCGTTTGCATTTGTTGAATTAATAGTTTCTTTTTACTTTTAAATGTATTTGGATAAGACTTGAAAACTATTATGAATGTAATGTTTAATGTTGCTGAATAAAGAATCGATTGTATGCAAATTGTTTCAATATAGACTCTCCCCGGTCACACCCAAAAAGTCGCACCCTTCGTGCAAGAAACGCGTAAAACCTATTAGGTTTGTACATGTTTTACTCCTCCTCTCAGAACGAGAGGGCTTGGGCCGTAGTTCCCACGCGGACCCAGTGGGGATTGGGAACTTCACACGCACCATTGAATTGCTTCGCAGGTTTCCTCACAATGTTTTCCTTCACCGCAAAGCTCGCGGTAAAATTCAAATGTAATTCCGCACATGAATTTCAAAAAACTCGGAAGTGCGAGCCGGGGTTTGAACCCACGACCCTCTGCTTGAGAGGCGATAGGTCAAACCATTAGGCCACCACGGCTTTTTTGCCTTACGTATGATAGGTTGAAAATAAAACAAAACATTCCACTGTCTACGCCACACGTTTACTCAATCTACCTTATGAGAAAGCGCTCGCTGTATCGCACTCAAATAGCTCGCACACAGGTTCCTGTAAAACGTATTATTGTACTGCACCACGTTCGAGTAGAAGTCTCCCACATTCGTCACGTTGACTGGAAGAGAGTTCAGCACGACGCTAACCCCGCCTCTGGCTTCACACTCCCTCTCAATCTCCTCCAAGTACTGTATGCCTTTCACATTCACCAAATTGCACAAAACCAGGCTATTCGTCGAAGTAAAACCAATCTTCTCGAAGCATTTCTTACATATCACATAGAAAACGCTCACGTTAAAGTGCGTTAGCAATGAATAATTATTCAATTGCAAGGATTCACCGACTGCCATGCCTTTTAGAATTTCTAATAAATTTGACAGACACTTTTTCTCGTAGCTGTTGTAATTTTCTTTCCTGTTCAAATCTGGCAGCGTCAATATTTTAGCTTCAATCACATCAACAACCATGTTATCCATAGGATTGTGTCTGACAATCTCCATAAATTCTTCTTCAGCCTTAATCTGCTGATACAACTTGAATATCGGCACAAACATGAACTTTGTACTGTTAACTGTAACAAGCGGTGTACCATATGTGAAAACCAATTTAATATCCAAATCTTCTTCATAAAACATTTTCCATCTCACCGTTTCTTTGATGAATATCTGCATGGCCATAATATCGCTCTTCAAGAACGTATCTAGACTGCTACACTTGCCTTTTAAAGTCATGTTGGAGTACAACTGTCGTTCTGTGAAAGAACCTCTGTGGTATCTCGGATTCGTATTGATTTTGTTCTCTTCGTGCAACACACCTTTTAGCACCTCTTGGTCATACTCTAGAGGTCGCAAGTCGTATTGGCGTATAAATTCAGCCGCTACTACCGATCTTATTTTCTTAACATCCATGTTAAAAGCTATGTTGTTCTGCATCAGGTACGCTTGTAAGTTATTGTTGATGACTTGACATTGGAGCGAACTGAAATAATAAGCACACTCCTCGATTTGTTTCACAAAACTGTCTGGTACGTCTTCTTGGGTGAAGAGAGAGGCGCTCTCGTATAGACTGGTACCGTAGGCCATCTTCAGCTTTGGTATGAACGGTTCGAGGGATGAGACGCCCTTGTATTGGAGGCAGACCGCGTAAACTTCGGAGTTGCCTTGGCGAGAGGTGACTGGCTTGTAGATGTTCACCTCTTTGAACATGTGGTTCACTAGATACAGAAGACTGACGGTCGAGTGTTCGAACGTTGTGAACAGTTTGAATATCAGCGTGCCGCCTGCAAAGAAAAGTAGTGTTAAATATTATTGCGGGAAAAACGGAACCCTTATAGGTTTGCATGTCTTTCAAAAACCCTTTTTCTCAGTCTTCCAGAGTCAGTACGGTCTGGCGTAACTCTTTATGTCATCAGACCATCTCATCTGGGTTCTGCCCACACCTCTTCTTGTGGTCCGTGGTCTCCACACCAGCACTCTATACTTACTTAGGCCCAGCGGTTATACACTCGGCGTGCAAAATATACAAATTGCCAGAACCTAAAAACCTATCCACCTTTTGGTTCTCCTAGAAACATGAAATTTGGTATGAAGGTTTTGTAATGTTGCCAGAATTTCCTCAAGTTTATATCAATCAGCATTAAAATATTTAGAAAGAATAACCTTCACTGAGTGCCTGCAGAGCTGTGACGATCTCGCAGTAGTGCAGCGGAGAGGTCACCTCCTCCTGAGCATCGGGTTTCTGTACACAATCTATCGACCCGTCCCCGGTCACCAACAGAACCTGAAATTAAATTAAATAAAATTTTGGGTAAAATGTAGAACACCTGCTGCCACACACACATACACACACTGCCCCTGTGCCCATCAGTGGGATGTATAAGGCTGGGAGGATTTTTTTTTAGTCTACTGGATGGTAAACGAGCAAGTCGGTCTCCTAGTTGTATTGCAGATGCATTGCCAACCTAGAGGCCTAAGATGGGATACCTCACGTGCCAGTAATTTCACCGGCTGTCTTACTCTCCACACCGAAACAACAGTGCAAGCACTGCTTGTTGCTTCACGGCAGGATTAGCGAGCAAGATGGTGGTAGCAATGCGGGCGGACCTTGCAGAAGGTCCTACCACCTGCAAAGGATGACAATGGAATACAAAATAACAAAGTCTTAACCCTTAATAAGGCCCCATTTAATAGAGCATACCACCACAAACTCAAAAGCAGCTATCGAATACATACCTGGGCCAATCAACAATTTTATTGACACTTTGGGCGTCTCCTGCGTTACCAAAGTTGTCTCTGGTGTTACCAAAAAGTCTTACTTCCAACAAGATATTTCACGGTATAATAGGTTGACTTATGTAGGATGGCATGTATTCATGTACACCATCTATTAAATTACAGAAAAAAACATGTTTTCTCACAAAAATCTGCAATTGTTTGAAAAATCTCCGGACAGATTAGTGTCTGTAAAAAAGTTGATTGGCCCACCTGACAAAGAATATTTTTAAAGCTAGTCCTATTTTCAATAACTGCGATGGAAATGGTGACGTATCATGAAATTAATAAAGTTTAGTTTTCAACTCAATGTTGCAGTCGCTAAATCGCCTCCACCTTATTAAGGGTTAAATTGTATTGTCAGTAGATACACATGACTTTTCCAAATTTCAAGTCACAGGGAGTGGGTCAAATTTAGCTTCCAGTTATTTGATCTAAATAAATAAACAAACAGGGCAAGCTAAAGAAAAGCTTATAAAAATCGTGATATTATCATTCCATAGATAGCTATGATTGTTCGCAAATAAGCACCCACTGCAAGCCGTGGTGGCCTAGTGGTTTGACCTATCGCCTCTCAAGGGTCGTGGGTTCAAATCCCGGCTCGCACCTCTGAGTTTTTCGAAATTCATGTGCGCAGTTTACCACGAGCTTTGCGGTGAAGGAAAACATCGTGAGGAAACCTGCACAAACCTGCGAAGCAATTCAATGGTGCGTGTGAAGTTCCCAATCCGCACTGGGCCCGCGTGGGAACTATGGCCCAAGCCCTCTCATTCCGAGAGGAGGCCTGTGCCCAGCAGTGGGACGTATATAGGCTGAGATGATGATGAAGCACCCACTTTCCACCTAATAAACAACTTTCTGGCACAGTTCTTATTATAAATGCATGTGCTTTAAAAATAATAATAACCAACAAAAAGTTGGAAAACCCCCGACTTTGTCACTTCAATGTCCCACAGACAAACAGACGCACATAATCTGTTTAAAAAAAAACCTCATTAGAGTTTCTTGACGGATTCTTCTCAACAGAGGTTTTTTCCGAACCGTGGTAGATTTATTTGACGTTCATAAGTGCTTGTTATAGCCTAAATTGTATAAAGAGATTTTGACTTTATAGCGGTCAAACTTCTAACACCCCTGTTTTTGCATCGTGGATTAAAAACTTAGTTTAAATTCATCCTTTAGTAATTAAAAAAAAACCAAAAATTACCCAATTTATGACAAAACCCTGAGGATACAAAGAGACTAGCACCCACCTTCCCTAACGCCGTAGCATTCTTCACGATAGCCTGGCTGTTGGTCCAGTCCATGAGGTTTCCGGTGTTGTCTTCTCCGAAGTCCCAGTTGGACAGTGTGTGGAACATGAAGCGGTCATCACTGATCATGTTGGATGGGGAGTTACCCTCGTAGTATGGATTGAGGGTGTTTGCAAGCCATTGCCACTGGAGACAGGTATAAACATACTAATATTAATAATGCGAAAGTGTGTCTGTTTGTATGTTTGTCCTACGAAATGAAGAGGCGGATCGACGTGATTTTTGGCATAGAGATAGTTTATGAACCCGAAAAAGACAAGCTACTTTTTATCCCAAAAAAATGCACATTTCCTAAGGGAGAAAAAAAAGCTGCAGGCAAAAGCTAGTTTTTTTTAATATTTAACAAGACGTAAGTAGACCAAGCTCATGTCAGGTTTTTTTTTTATTCACATAAGCCCCAAAGAAGTGTGGGGGATCTAAGCTTGGCTTAGTTTTGATGACATGGGGGGCGATGACCTGTGTGGTAATTATGTCACATGAATACAAAAAATTATCCCTAAATAAAATCAACAAGATAACCTGAGTGTTTCTTGTGTCTCAAAGTAGAGTAGAAGTATCGGTTTTGGCCACCTGAAGACCGTTTTTGGCCAGTTGACATTTGAAATTATATTATATAAAAGGTTTTATCCCTTTCTAACCCAGCCGAGTATGAAAAGAGTTGCGACAATTGACTTTATGTACAATCCATGTCAAGTTCAAAATTCAAATGTAAAAATTATGACAGTGGACCTTATGAACAATCCATGTCTTCTTCTTCTTCTCTTTTAAAATATGGCTTCTGTCCTAATTAATAGGACAATTTCGCCAGTGTCAAAGTATTCTCTTTCGAGAGGCAACGTTGTACGGTGATTGTAGTTTTTGTAACTTGATAGTAAAATTCCATTCCATTCCATAGTAAAATCCATGTCAAATTCAAATTTAACTAACCCACACTGTCATATTTGGCTGGGTTCAAAAGGGATAGTATTAAAATGATATTTTTAGCGAGTTTTCAAAAGTTTATATTGAAACAAAGTGTAATGTTTTATTACTATAAATTTTTTTCAAACATGTTTAAACAATACATAGCCATAAACAGTAGTGGCCACAAACGGTACTTCTGCCCTAATAGGTTTTTAATGCCAGTAAAAGAAGATAAGTTTCTTTTATCAGTTAAATTTTAAGCAAATCTTGGTTTTAATTCATAATTATTTCTACTTATTGTGGTTATTACAAATACAGAGCCAAAGATAAACTTACCTCAATATGTTCATAATTGAGCTTCAAATAATGGTTCAGTGATGTGATAAAAGCGCCCGGCGCCTCGCACAAGTGCAGTGACACCATCTTTCCGTCGGTCACCGCTTCGTTCGGGATTATGTTGTAAGAGCACGCACACTCGTAAAACTTTGTCCATGCCTGAGTCAGGAACTCGGGGTTCACTAAACACCGTATTTTCCAGCACACTTCACCTGCGGGGTTCCGCCGCCTCGTGTGGCTACTCCATTCTTCGATAT
The DNA here is from genome assembly GCA_037349165.1 of Choristoneura rosaceana. Classification (NCBI taxonomy): domain Eukaryota; kingdom Metazoa; phylum Arthropoda; class Insecta; order Lepidoptera; family Tortricidae; genus Choristoneura; species Choristoneura rosaceana. Next base: position 2,032,542 of record JAZBNJ010000006.1, on the reverse strand, counting down.
CAAAGTCGTTCAACTGACTCTTATGAAAGTTCAACCGGCTCTTCAACGTTTCCAGCTCTTGGACTTTCCAGGGCGGCGCGGTAAACCAAGAGTCCGCGGCGGGAAGCTTCCATTCCGTATCGAAACGGAACTGAAACTTCTTATTGAATAAATTGTTAAGTACGTCGTCGAATTCTTCTTTCCGATGCCGCTTGTGGTACTTGTGACGGGACTGAAGGAAGCAACAATCGCTTTTGTGCATCTTGAAATTAATTGTTTTATAATAAAATGTTCAAAAAGTGTATATGTGGATGTTTTAATACAAATAGTTTTGATCGGTCAATACAACACAAAACATTATTGACAGTAGACTTATTAGGATTATGTTGATGACATGCTGCTGCCATGCCAAACTAGTGAGTGCTATGTTTACTCTGTTCTGTTTTGTTTCTTCTCAACTTACAAGCACCATTTGCAATAGAGCAAGGGAGAAAGAATATCCAACTGATATGACAATAATTAAGGAAATGGTATTAATATTACGTAACCATCTCATAATGACCCTGATTTTACCAAAACTTTATCATTTTTCCGAATTAACTAATCTTTTAGTGTGTATGGATTTAGGTACTATATTATCTTATTGATTGCGATAATAACACCAACTTTATAGCAACATAGATAAAATTCATGATCATGTATGATTTTAAATGCAGCGGCACAATAATTTTAACAAAACGTAACTAAAACTATAAGGCCGTGGCCGCACTACGACTAAACCGCCGCGGTTTTTAACCGCGTGACTTTTTTATAAAAAAGTAAATTTAAAACCCTCACACGGTTAAAAACCGCGGTAGTTTAGCCGTAGTGCGGCCTGAACATAATCACAGTAATATTTTTAAACGTGTTTTAAAACATCGCGCATCGTCTATTTAAAATCGCCTTGCTTGTTAGACAAGCTTCTGGGCTGTCCATGGCTATATTAACAAGCATCAGAACTAATACTATCTGTCACTGTCATAAAAGGTTTTCGTAGAACTTGCAGTTGTCTATGGATGGTAGATAAAAAAAAATACAACACAACGTGCGTTTCTTTACTTTCGGCAGCCTGAATAAAGCCGAAAAATGGTGCGAAAACTAAAATTCCATGAGCAGAAATTGCTCAAAAAAGTTGATTTTATATCATGGAAGGTTGATAACAACTTGAGTGAGGTGAAAGTTATGAAAAAGTACTACATTCAGAAACGGGAAGACTATACAAAGTAAGTAAAAGATTTACAACACATTTATCACAGAAATCTATCAAAAATTATTATACTGGAGGCAAACACCGACCCTCATTACTCTTGTGTATTGGCTTAGCAATGAAAAGCAGTGTTTTGCTTACAGTGTAGTAGTCATTTATCGGTAATAAACACCATTCACGTTTACAATAGGTACAACAAACTATCTCGCGAAGTACGCGAACTGGCCAACAAGATAAAAGATCTGGATGCCAACTCAGACTTCAGAACGGAGTCCAGTGCCCAGCTTCTTGAGAAATTGTATCAAATAGGTCTAATCCCGACAAGATGGGATTTGGTATTGGCCACAAATGTGTCAGCAAGTTCATTCTGCAGGCGGAGACTTCCAGTCGTCATGGTTAGAAGTAAGTCAATAAATCAATAATTTTATTTACTAGATAATATTCACAATACATTATAACAACAATCTTATAATTACAATTCAAACAAATGATTCTATCGTTATGATTTAAGTTCAGTTTTTGTTCTGCATACCAACTGTCAGTCAGTATTTCCGGAAGGACTGGATTTAGAGGTCTTTGGGCAACGAGTGGTGCCCCCCCCCCCCCCCAGGCCTAACCTAAACTATTTTCTAAATAAATAAAATAAACAATTTGTACAAATTACTTTAGGTAAAGGTAGAACTTTGACTTTGACAGTAATAAATATAGGTTGTAGCAGGCTGTTTTTCTGATGTCCAAGTGTGCTTATTTTGCATGATTAACTGTAATAAACGGGAAAATTGCAGATAAAATGTCAGAGAACCTGAAAGAAGCAACAAAGCTGATCGAGCAAGGACATGTCCGCGTCGGTCCCCAGGTCGTGAAGGACCCAGCATTCCTTGTCAGCAGATCACTTGAAGACTTTGTTACCTGGGTCGATGGATCTGCCATCAAGAAGCATGTCATGGAGTACAACGAGATGGTAAGTATGACTGCTCAAAAATATCTGGACAGGCATTCAAGCTGTTTCTACCAGTTAACCAGTAGAATCCCTCCATATATCTCTCTTGCTTCGCTATACTGTTTCCACCAGGGATGTGCTGCGCGGGGATGTGCGAATAAAGTGTTTCTATTGGTTAATGAAAATATATTCCTCATACATTATTGGTGGATAGGAAGCTGTAGCCTACTGCAACTAGTTAAATTTTTGTTTTATGAAGATGAAACTGCCACAACCCTCATTGACAATACAGTCTTTGTCAGATGTATATGAGCACTTACGCTTTGACTTTGACTTTGATGAGGACTGCACTAAAGATGAAACAATACCCACTGAGATATCAATACTTTTACTTAGTGCAACATTAGTTGTTAGGATGCTTACTCTTATCAGTATTATTTTTTGTACAATGACAAAAAGATGGTGTATTATCTTTCTACATTGTGTTATTTTTGATTTCGCGACAGATTAGTGTCGGTAAAAAAGTTGATTGGTCCAAATACGAAAACTAACTGTGTGACATTTCTTTTTCAGAGAGATGATTTTGATCTTCTTTGATTAAGGCTGGGCTTCCAACAACTGTCCTTGGAAGGCTAAAGCTGGGTGTTGAGAACTTTAGAACAAGCTAAGTGACATTAACTAAGTGATAAGTGTAGTGTTGGCAATGTAATAAACTGTAAAATTAAATAATATGTTAATTAAATGTTAAGTCAAAAAAATGTTTTTTACTTCTCACGCTCGTAACGTTCGTGTTTATACTGGATCTAGGCGACATAAAACGACTTTTTATGCTCTAGTGCATAAAGTAAAATCTTCGTCTAAGAACAAGGCAATTAGGTGTAAACTGCCACAAACAAAGAAGTTTCTATGTATTTTTAAAATATTTTTTAATTTATATAACACTAAAAATGAATCAAAATAGATCAATAAAACTATAAGAGGTACACAGTAAGTGAACAATTGTTTCTACTGTTGCTATTTCATTTCCTAGTGAAAAGCAGTGTAAAACTCGAGCATTAAACCCATTTTTCCCTCTACGTGTCTCTATCCACCCTCGCCATACTGGCTCGGGTGGCTATATGAACATCTTGGGTAAAATGACTCGTTTTATGCTCTCGTTGTACAATCTACTTTTATTATTAGCTTATGACTGTCAGATACATCAGCTTCTTCAAGACTTCTTTCAATAGTTCGGAACTAGAGTGAGAAATTACGACTTATTGAAATAACCACTTTTTTTTTTTTTTTTTTGGTGGCTTTCACCCTTGCTTTTTTAGCAAGATGTATTTTGCCAATGTCGATGTGGAGACATTACACACATGAGGAGACTGTTCGGTTTAAATAATTTTGATTTCGGGGGGGAGGAACAGACTGGAGACCTAAAACAAATACCAATGGTTATGGACGGTACACTGACAATAACAAGACGAAAACAGACGAAACGATTTTTTTTTTTTTTAACGTAGTGGAATGGCAGACAGGAAATAACCACTTATTAAAGTTATACTTCTTAACCTCTTCACCTCCACACACAGGTCAGTTTTTCAAGGACCCTATAACCTGGACATCTTTAAGGTCAAAGTGAAAAAAACACTTTCTAGGCGATCGTGTACCATCTTAGGCCTCATCTTCGCCTTCCGTCAAGCGAGATTGAGGCCAAAGCCTTTTTTTATAATAAAAAAAGAACAAACGGAGTGACGTACTCTGTACTCTGTACGCCACAAAAAAATCAGCGACAAATACCATTTTTGATTTTTAATACCATTGCAGAAGGATTAATTTCGAGTTGAAAGTAGATATGAATATTGTTACTACTTTGAAAAATCTCGTATCTAAAATCAATATGTCAACAATATTGAACCTTGATGAAATGTGTATAAAGTTCACTCAGAAAAATTATCTATTTTGAGCTACGAGTTTTATTTAAAGTAGTGACGATATGACTGGCGTGCGAGGCGTTCCATTGGCTGTCAGGACTGGCGGCACAAAACACAGATGGTTCAGAAGTCAGTCTCCTGTATGTACTTCACTTTCCATAGTATGAAGAGTGAAGTCTTCAGTCATATTTGAGCTGATCTAATGGTATAAGATCTTTGATTAAAACGCTCAAGGTAGAATCACACGACTAAAACGCGACGCCACGCTATGCCATCCTACGCGTCATTCTGTGTTCCTGCTATGACACTAGCAAAGCGTATTGTAGCATCACGTAGCGTGTCGTATGTGCCCGGTTTGTGCACTTGTCGTCGCGATATTTCACGTAAGAATTTATTGGCTAAGTGTTAGTTACAAATGCATGCGCCAATAATATGATAATTTAATAAAAAATCAGTTTTTTCACATTTCGTATGGACCGAACATATTATGGATCTAAAGCATTTTTATTTTTTGTACCATATGTTGTGAATAAACATTATTATTATTATTATTCCCTCAACGGCGGCCTTAAGGCTTGGGCCAATGTCAGTAGTGATGACAGGGTTGCGGTTGATTCTGCAGAACGCAAACAGTTTGACAACAGCAAGAAAATATTTTTTTCATCGAGTTTCCGATCTGTCAGTGCTTGTCAGTTTGACAGTTGCGGTGGCCTTTCCAAGATGGCGGCTATCCTCGCGACCCCCTCGACCTGCACACTATTACAACGCGACGCCACGCCACGCGACCCAACGCGTAGAAGTGTTGTGTGTGTTGTAAGCATCATGTATTGTCGGGTTCCCTATCTGTCAGTGCTTGTCAGTTTGACAGTTGCGGCCTTTCCAAGATGGCGGCTATCCTCGCGACCGCCTTGGCCTGCGCTATGGCGGCTTTCGATGCTCTGGTCCGGAGCGCTGATAGACACACTTAAAACGCGACGCACGCCACGCGATCCGACGCGTGTCAGTATGTGTTGTAGTAGCATCACGTACTGTCGGGTTCTCTATCTGTCAGTGCTTGTCAGTTTGACAGTTGCGGCCTTTCCAAGATGGCGGCTATCCTCGCAACCGCCTCGGCCTGCGCTGTGGCGGCTCGCGAGGCTCTGGTCCGGAGCGCTGATAGACACACTTAAAACGCGACGCCACGCCACGCGATCCAATGCGTGTCAGTATGTGTTGTAAGTATCACGTAGTGTCGGGTTCTCTATCTGTCAGTGCTTGTCAGTTTGACAGTTGTGGCCTTTCCAAGATGGCGGCTATCCTTTCCACCGCCTCGGCCTGTGCTATGGCGGCGCGCGATACTCTGGTCCGGAGCGCTGATAGACACTATTAAAACGCGACGCCACGCGATCCAACGCGTGTCAGTATGTGTTGTATCACATAGTGTCGGTTTCTCTATCTGTCAGTGCTTGTCAGTTTGACAGTTGTGGCCTTTCCAAGATGGCGGCTATCCTCGCGACCGCCTCGGCCTGTGCTGTGGCGGCTCTCGCGAGGCTCCGGAGTGCTGCCGCCTGCACAGTGGCCGCGCGGGCCGCCCGCGCCGCCACCTGCGTTCGGGCTTCTTCGGCGCGCGCTCGGCAAAGCTCGGCCTCGGCGCGCTTGCGTTCCACTTCGATCAGCCATTTGGGGTACAATGCTGGAAAAGATAAAAGCAGGTTGTTTTAAGGGTTCCGTATTCAACTAGGAACCTTCGTCAGGAAGTTTCGTCATGTCTGTCACAAGGAAAATTATTATCCGGAGGCCCAACTCCCCTCCCCCCTTCCCCCCTCCTCTATCTTCTTCCCCTTTAGGCCGGCAACGCACCCGCAGTACTAATAATGCTGATGTCTATGGGTGGCGGAGGTAGCTTACCATCAGGTGATCCGCATCCTCTTTTGCCAGCTATTTTATATATAAAAAAAATTACAGTAAAAAATGATCCGCTACTTTTGATGCTGACTGTACCATTCATAGAGGGCTCATTGGAGTTATTGTCGGTTTCTTCGTCCAAATCCGATGACGCTTCGCCTTCGCTACGGAAATCTGTAAAAGAAGTAAAGTAACAATGAGTAAAAAGCCTATACTAGCGTCGCTATCATCTGAGCTCTGGGGCAATTGAACCACGTTTCGAACCTCTCGCTCGCGCTAGCGAGGTTATCAGATCTCTCGCTCTCACTTTGCAGCGGGTTGCGAGAGCGAAATCCGATAAACTCAAGAACGAGTGAGAGGTTCCAAACGTTAAAATGCGTTTTTAGATTTGAACTTCGAAGTGACAAGTCGACGGTTTGTTTAAATTAAGTAAACAACAAAAAATTAAAATAAGTTTTTGTTAAAAAAAACATTTTTAATACAAGGATTTTTTTGCTAACTGTACTTTTTGCTGACTGTGATGGTATTGTCACACAAACTACATTTGCATACCAAATTTCAAGTTGATGCTATTAACCGTTGAAGAGTTCCGTCCCGCGGAGACGATCCTGGTCGGACTACCAGAATGTCACTATCAGATTATTGTATTGTCACGAAATTTACATAGGTATACCAAGTTTCAAGTCAATCCAACTACTGGAAGTTGGTCGAATTTAACTTGCAAGATTTGTTTACAGACAGAAAGACAACAGGACAGGGTTAAACTAAATAAAAGCTTGTAAAAAATATCGAAAATACAAACTGAAATATAGATGCACAGAAAAACCAGAAAAATAAGACCAGCATTGGGAATCGAACCCAGGTCCTCGGCATTCCGTGCCGCGTGCTATGCACACCACTACCACAGGACAACGGTACAGACACGAATTTCTCCTATGCACCGCTTATCTCAGCTTTTTGTCTTTATTTAGTCACTTAAGCAGCGACACTAGCGACATCTATGCTAAGGCATGCATCTATGCAAGGGCTCTCATCGAGAAACTTTTCGGCACTCCATCGGAACTAACCGCTCACCCGGACAAGAGATATCGTTATTAAGCAATCAAATTAAGATTAGTTTTTTTGGAATCTTTTTGTATTTTTTATTCCAATTCCAAATTTTTTATACTTTAACGGTCATCCCGTATTTCAGTTTGTATTTTTCATATAGGTTTTACGGGATGACCGTAAAAGTAACAAAAATTTGGAACTGAAATAAAAAATACAAAAAGATTCCAAAAAACCAATCTTAACTTGTAAAAAAAGTGTCATACCAGGTGAAATGTTGCGTTCGCTACCCTTTTCCGTGGCTTCCGTTTCAACTTCTACCTTCACTTTTGTCAGCTCCTGCAGCGGCTTATTACTTGCCTGAAATAAAGCTACGCGTAAACTTGACATTTTGACATCTCAGAATAGGGATGATGACGCCATTAAAAAATAATTCGAAGGCACGACTCCAGTAAAAAAACGCTTTGTTTTAGCCCTGAAAACCAGATTAATTTTCGATTTACTGTTAAATTAGATTTTTGTTGCTTTGAAACAAATAAATAGTTAGTTGATTGAGTTGCCGGATAGTGACGTCATAATTCGCTATTGCCATTGAAACAACATCGAAGCTCATCATCATCATCGAAGCTTGAGGTCCCGGGTTCGATTCCCGTGTTGGGGCAGATATTTGTATGAAAAATACGAATGTTTGTTCTCGGGTCTTGGGTGTTTAATATGTATTTAATTATGTATCTATTTATATAAGTATGTTTGTCCGTTGCTTAGTACCCATAACACAAGCTTTGCTAAGCTTACTTTGGGGCTAAGGTCAATTAATTGGTGTGAATTGTCCCGTGATATTTATTTATTTTACTCAAAGGTTGACTGGAAGAGATCCCTTTAAGGGATAAGTTCTACTTTGTAATTTTTTTTTTGTCAACTGTATTTTACTTATTTTGTACAATAAAGAGTTTACATACATACATACATACATATTTATTTATTGAAACTCTATGGGAGAATTGTGTTTTGACAGCTCATAAAAAGTACGTCAGTTGATTGGTGGTGTCAACATCCCTATTAAGGTCACTGTTCATTAGTGCCAACCGGCACCTGACTAGCATCCACTCGTTGACAGGCGGTCCACGGGTGTTATAACGACGACCGGATGGCTAAGTGGTTAGAGAACCTGTCTACAAAGCCTGAGGTCCTGGGTTCGAATCCCGGCCGGGGCAGATATTTGTATGAATAATTCAAATGTTTCTTCTCGGGTCTTGGATGTTTAATATGTATTTAAGTATTTATTTATCTATATTTAATTATGTTTATCTGTTGCCTAGTGTCCATAGTACAAGCTTTGCTTAGTTTGGGACTAGGTCAATTGGTGTCAAGTGTCCCATGACATTTATTATTTATTTATTTATAAGTGCAGCACCCCTCTTTTTGCGTAGGGGGTTGAAAACGGCGCTTAACGATTTTGACGAAATTAGCTGTGTAAGGGACTTTTAGGGGGGAACAATCAATCAATCTTGGTATTATCTCTGAGAAAGTGCGTGTTTTAAAGAATTCGCCCGAGCAAAGCTCGGTTGTCCAGGTACTTAGGGTTAATGAGTGACAAAGGCACACGCTTTCGCATCTATAAAACAAAAGCAGGATATAATTTCGCATGGCCAAGATAAGCATCCGGTACTTTATTATTTGGTATAATCTTGTTTAAATGAAACTCGCTTAGCACAACACGTGTCGCATAAATTTATAAATTTAGCAGTATAATTAATACGCATAAAATCTACTTGGAGTCATTTCGCATAATTTTGCATAAAGAAACATCGCACTATTTGGAAAAAGCCGTGATGGCCTAGTGGTTTGATCTATCGCCTCTCAAGCAGAGGGTCGTGGATTCAAACCCCGGCTCGGACCTCTGAGGTTTTCGAAATTCATGTGCGGAATTACATTTGAAATTTACCACGAGCTTTGCGGTGAATTCAATGGTGCGCGTGAAGTTCTCAATCCGCACTGGGCCCGCGTGGGAATTATGACCCAAGCCCTCTTGTTTTGAGAGGAGGCTTGTGCCCAGCAGTGGGACGTATATAGCCTGAGATGATGGATGATGATAAAGAGTCATTTCGCATAATTTTGCATAACGAAACATCGCACTAATAGTCATTTAAAATAGTCTATTTTGCCAAGAAAAACCTCATACATAAAATAAAAAACAAAAAAATATATATCGCGCACGCGTAAGGGCATTCATTTGTAACATTTAATTTTTTGTGCAGTATTTGACCCTAGACGTATTTCGCCGCGATCGATGTTTGCTTGGGATTGGGAGTTGTGACACAACACTGTATAAATAAGCTAAAGCAGTAGAGAAGCTACGAACAAATCGACCGAAACGAACACACTCACACAGACGCGCGCTCTACACGGCCTCTAAGGGGGTCTCGTAGTACTGCAGTCACGACTGTGTACTGTACTGAGTACTGTGACTATAATTAAATATACGATCGATCGAGGTGAGGAATTTATGCTATAGAGGTAAAGAACTAATAAAGGATAAAGTTATCGGAAATCAAAATATTATAATTCGTTAAAATCTTTAAAAACTTAGATTAGAATCGAAGTGGAAGATTAAATTTGTAATTCACTGAAATAGACTAAATTTTATTTTTTATTTCTTTAAGAAAAACAATGTATTTACTTACATCACCTTGTTGGGTTGAAGTCTGACATTTCTCCACAAAGTTTGGTCCAAGTATGATCAGCGCTCTCTTCTCCATCTTGGTCAGGGCCCGTATCCGCTTCTCGGGTAAGCCCTGTGCACTCCTCTCCTTCAATAGTCGGACTTTGTTTTTTAATTTGTTCTTGAAGTCGCTCCAATACTGGAATTATTATATTATGTACCGTCAGCTAAATAAGTGATCTATAAATTTTTAAACAAGTTCCTATCTGAAAAATCTTAGTCCCAGAGTTCAGGGTAAACGAGGCTGAAGGAGCAACAAATAAATATGTCCGTCCGTTACGCCATTTATTCAAGAAGAAATGAACTACCCTACATACAAAAATCATGCGCTGTCTTAATCTACCTTCATACATCACACTATCAAATGAATCCATACTAATATTATAAATGCGAAAGTGTGTTTGTGTGTTTGTATGTTTGTGTGTTTGTGTGTTTGTATGTTTGTCCCTCTTTCACGCCGTAACGGAGCGACGGATCGACGTGATTTTTGGCATAGAGATAGTTTATGGGCCCGAGAGTGACATAGGCTACTTTTTATCCCGGAAAAGCGCACAGTTCCCGAGGGAACAGCGCGCGATAACCGAATACCGCGCGGGCGGAGCCGCGGGTAAAAGCTAGTATGTCTATAAAGTCGAACTTTATTGGCATTATTGTTTTATGATATGGAAACGATTGTCAACTTCATTGTGGTAGACCACATATTTGGTTGATACTAGTACATAAACAGTCTATCTAAGCAACATTTTTGTGAAAAATATGAAATATAGCTCAAATGGCAGACAAAAATTTACTGATTCTGACCATATACATAACTAATTTTTAGACCCACTATTGGAGGTGCAATTTGGTAGCTGTCAAGCCTTAGGGATTCTTATTACAATGTCATTAATGTCTAATTTTGACAAAAACACGCTTTTCTGTGTATGGCACTAGATATGGTTAAATAAATTCTGATCCACATCAAGTATAGATTTGCAAGAGAACTATAGCCTAATTAAATGATATTGTAACTGATAACTCACATCTTAAATCGAGTTTAGGGCTATTTCGTAGCCCTTCTTCAAAGGAGCACGCGACTCGGCGGCTGCTGCAACACGTGCACTACGCACCACCGCTCTGCTCGTGCGACTTATGAGGTGAGCTATCCGTTACAATATCATTTAAAATGACTGAACCTCACTGTAGTTTCATGTTGATATAGCCTAATTTGTCATTCTTAGAGGCCCTAGCCAAGCTGGGACGTACATAATTTATAGGGTAGAGATGAATCTTACATTACTCCATTTCTCCACAGTCTTCCTGGCCCCAGCTCGGCAGTTATTGAGTATCAGCGTGAGATCCCTCCATAGCTGCCGGGCTGTGTGTCGACCTTCGAGCGACCGAAGACTGCCAGTGGCAAAGTCTACGTGCTGGCTCATAAAGTCCAGCATCGCCTTCATCTGTTCGTAGGAGACGTTACGAACTGCCTTTGATTCGGACATTGTGTTGTCCTTCGCTCATCTCTTGGGACACAGAATGATACAGGGCTGGCTGGAAGCTATGAGTTCTCCACTGCCCTGACTCGGTCGGCAAGCTGATATGTGTAGAGCCAGGTTGGCTGTAGAAGGCTACCTGAGATTGCTGTCCCTGGAAAATTGAGTTTTTCTTTTCAATTTAGTCAAAAAGTTTGTAGAGCTTCGCTTGATGGAAAAATATAGTTAAGCCGTTAACTGCTTCGTGCTTCTGCCAACAATAGCTGTTTTCGTGATAGTAAATGATAGTTTTATAGCGAAACACTTACCTTACCCATGCAACACACATCGAACGATAACAACAAAGAGTATTAGTATTTGAACATAAGAGTATTAGTGTTTATATTATAAGTTTTTGTACTGCTTTATGGTGTGCAATAAAGAGAATATTTGTATTTGTACATAAAACAAAATAAATAAATATTATTAATAATAGACTAGATAGACGGCTGTCAACTTTTTTTTCCCCATAACGAGCCGAGTACACATACTTGAGCATAGGTAACTCTAGAAGCAGATAACATTGTCATAAGGAAAAGAATACCTACTTTAACAATGTTCATTCTAATTAGTGCTTTTATGGTGAAAAATCGTTCACTGAAATAATTAATAAAAATGCACTATTTTTTAACTACTAAATTTTATATCCCAAACCTTAAAAAATAAGGATTTTTTTCAATACCGAATAGACCAAAATCACAGGAATCCGCATTATGTTGGAAGAAAAATTAAGCAGCTTATTTATATTGTCTGTGAGCAAAGTTTGACTTTAAAAAAAGTTGACAGCTCCATAGACAAGAGCGATCGGTCGGGATTCGGGTTCGGGACGGGACGGGATTCAGAAATGGCAGTGGCTAGGGGGAGAGACACTTGTTCAAGAAAAAATAATGGAAATATACCCGCGTTATCCCTCAACAGCGACAACATGTCGACGTCTACAGACAGCGACGACATAGCAGACCCGACGTATGAAATAAGAAATATCCAAAGTATTATAAACGTGACTCGTGAAAACATTGACGCTTTGAACGCAAAATTTGCTGGTATTCAGCACCCGCCGTCTTTATATCTATCAGAATATCAGGAGTTAACATCAAAGTTACACAATTTGGAATTAAGGGAGCGTACTTTGAGGGAACGTATGCACGCAGAGTCGCCGGATCGGAGTGACGAGATATCTTTAGATAATGACGATTCGAAAAAGTTTGATACGCTCACACGGCAGCCCAAAGTTTTTTTAAGAGCGCACCTGCCGAACCAGCAGCGGACCAGTGTGCAGGTCAAGGCTGGAGTGACACTAAGGGACGCTTTGTCCAAAGCCCTGAAACTGCGGAATCTTACGTGTGAAGTGTGTGAGGTGGTACGAACTGGAAACCATCATGTGATACCTTGGGATGTGGACATAACCATGATAGAAGCTGAAGAGGTCAGTGCAACTTAATATCTATAGTTTTTTATATCACTTCTCTTTTAATTACAATTTGCAAGTGGTTAAATCTGTGCATTATTAAAAAATTACTTTTAAAAACAAAATTCTTAACTAATCGAGATCAGTTAGAGCTGTAATTTTCTGTTTGTTGTATCATATTTCAAATTTAGAACAGTTTTCGCCACTTTCTAAAAGTATTCTATTATGCCAGCAACTTTGTAGTAACCTTGCATAAGGGGATGCCTGCAATAGTTTCTTTTAGTTTTAGTTTTTTTATATACTTTTAAGTGGAAGACAATTATAATACGTAAAAACTCATAATTTAATTCTGTTGTTATTTAATTTCCTTTTATAGTGTCGATTTAAGAAATCAGGTTCACTCTTAGCTATCTTTCGACATACACAAGTTTGTGAAACTTTTTATACAAAAGCAATTTTCTTTTTAGGTCTGTTGTTGCATTATATTAGCTGTGCTTAGTTGTTTTATTGTTTCTCATTGTTAATTTGACAAAATCCTAACTTTTAATGCAGTTACTCAAACCTTGTGCTAAGCGATTTTTTTTTTAAATTATTTATTTTGGTCACTGAGGGAATACTGTAACATTTTGAACAAGTACATAGCTTGGGTTGAAGATAATTATTTACAAATTATAATATTATTAATAATAATAGGACCCTTCTATTCTGAATTTTCCACAACTTCAGCAGTACATGTTTAAATGTTATATTCTATATTAAGTCTCCGAATTCAGCGCACCTCTTTGCTTAGGATGACTGCTAAACACAGGCATTTTTTAATAAAATCATGCGGCTAGCCCAAATTGCTATAAGCAGAACTTATTATGGTTCCATAGTCAACTAGAAACCCTTATAGTTTCCTGTCTCTCTGCGATTAACCTTGGAGACCGTTAGTACTAGAAAGCTGTAATTTGGCATGAAGATACATATTAATCATGCTGGCAAATTGGTAAAAAAAATTATTTAGGGTACCTCCCATAGATGTAGTGGGGGGGTATTATTTTTTCTCGACACCCTATAATAAATCATAATAAATCCATTTATTTTGGGCAACTTGGGCCATATAATAAATACTTTACAGACTAACATACATATTTCTATCTATAGTGTGGGTTATCGTTGGATATTTTAAAACCATTTCGGGGTTTCCAAGACTATTTTTCGATTGAGTGATCTGTTTGCGAAATATTCAATGTTAAAAACTAAACCGTTTGGTGGAAATTTTTTAAAATATTCAGGATGGTAGTAAGTATATCAAATTTACAAGGAAATTATAACGCTTAGATTGCTTGAGAATCATTAAAGAGAGTTTAAGAGTAAATAGCAGCCTAAGGTTTAAAATATACGTAAACTTGTAAGATTCTGTACACAATACGAAATCCTTAGAAAAATATCAAGTACTTGATTTTGCCATAATGGCTATGGAACCCTATCTAGGCAATAAGTGGTCAAAATTGGTGTTAACTTTATGGATGACCTCCAATGAAGAGTAACTTGCACCATTGTGTATAGTAGAGTTTCTACTAGAGCTTCACTGAGCGAGTATAGATCAATGATCAAAAACATTCCTAGCAATGCATCCTCGCACATATCTCGAAGAAACGGAGCCTTAGTAACATGATGCATTTTTAAAATTAGTGTTTACCCTATTAAAATTGAACAAGTGTTCACTACGAACAAAAGTACATCGCGCGGCTTAAATGTGTGCGCGCCGGTCGGCGCGGCTACGCACGCACGCGCCGCACGCACACACTGATAATTTAAGGAGGATTAAGTTTCCTTTAGTCAAGGCTGCGCTGCTGCCGGTGCCGCACGTTTCTATTTTAAAGGGTCGGAGTGCGCGTACTTGTTCTATTTTACTATACCCGCGGGTTCACACGCGTAAAGGTGTGACCAAACCGCTGCTTAAAAAACGGTGACGGCACCGAATCGCAGTGACGCACCGTATGCGCACCGTTTTTATAGCATGCTCCACACTGCTGCTTAAAATACGGAATCGCAGTGACGCACCGTATGCGCACCGTTTTTATCGCATGCTCTGCACACCGCTCCTTAAGAGAATCTCTTCGTTTCCATTCTCCATACTAACGTAGTCCCGGTCTCATTCGAAAACTAGGCAACAGAAGTAGATGAAATTTTGTAAATATGGACTAGACGTAATAATTATCTGTGTCATATACAAAATGTATGCAAAGCAGAGCTGCTTTTATTTTACACTAGCTTTTGCCCGCGGCTCCGCCCTCTTGGTATGCAGTTATCGCGCGCTGTTTCCTCGGGAAATGTGCATTTTTCCGGGATAAAAAGTAGCCTATGTGACTCTCGGGCCCATAAACTACCCTATGCCGATAATCACGTCGATCCGTCGCACCGTTACGGCGTCAAAGACGGTCAAACACACAAAAATACAAACAAAACTTTCGCATTTACAATATTAGATGATATTAGTATGGATTGGTCATTGAAAGTACCGTGACCGGCCTACGTCCTTAGCGAGCGGCGTTCGGCGCCCCTAGGACCGCTGCGCCCGTTTGCAACGCTCACCCTGCACCATAGGTAAAGACGCCTCTAGACCGACCGTAAAGCTGCGTTTCCACCAATAATGTGCGAGGATGTTAGCTTAAGCGGAAATGGAGATTAGGTACACTGGACCTAAGACAAAACCCATTCAGCGTAGGACTCGCGGTGATGCCTTGCCAACTGTTTTGTTTCACTCTGTAGTTGATTTACCATTTTATTTCATGCTCATTTTGCTCGTACCTTTTGTTTTATTTTATTTTTTTCTCTGTTCTTGAAAAGTATGTTTCTGGTATATTTTTGATAGTACCAGATACGAGTACTAGCAACAATGCAGCCTTACCCGGCTCTAGAGTTAAATTTTATACTGTGGGACGGGCGCAGGCTGGAAATCAGCGCTGCAAGTTTCTTTCGCTCGCAGCTTATGCTGAGCCTGAGCCCATTGCCACCTAATTACGTGAAATTGTTTTTTTACTGTGTAGTCTTATTTTCTGTGACAATAAATGATATTATTATTATTATTATGTATTGCGAGGCATGTGTTTTTAACACATTTGGCAGCAGTGACACGTCTGTGACTTTTTAGTTGTTAGACACTGTTCAGTCAGACGGAGCGTTTTGCGCGTGAGGGGACTCGCGAGAAGACACTCGCGCGTTCCCCATGTACTAGTTACTAGAGATACATACACTACGTCTATACTTCGTTTTTTTAGCATTAGAAAGAAGGTAAGCAGTCTTGAAAAATAAGTCACAGCAAATATGTGACAACTATCTTTTGCCCGCGACTTCGTCCGCGTGTACTTTAGTTATCAGAAATGAGAAAATTCCATATAAGCTGCACCCCCCCATTTAACCCCCTTAGGGGACGAATTTCTAAAAATCCTTTCTTAGTGCTCACTTAGGTACATCATAAAATGAACCCCTGTACCAAATTTCAAGTTTCTAGGCCCAGCGGTTTGGGCTATACGTTGATATATAACCCAGTGAGTCAGGTTTGCTTTTTATATATATAGATTGGCAAGGACATAATGATCGTTTACATGCTTTTGGTAACGTAACGTAAGTGTATTAGTTACTGAACTAAAAGAATTTCCTTGCTCACCCGCGACCTTACGATAACAACTGCTAACAACTGGTAGCAGGTTTTGTTACTCTGAAGATTAGCTCTGTTTGAGTTCGAAACGCGTCAGTGTGGTGTGGTGGTGGTGATAGATGGGTTTGTGTGATTAGTGTGTGTTCTTACAGTGTGGAGGTGGAGGAACTGCATGAACACGCATATTTTGCATAGGCTTAGCTATCGAAAGGTCGCGGGGAGCAAGGAAATTCTTTTAGTTCATTGATATGGATCTCTGCAAAGTAACGCCTGATTCAGCAAATTCAGAGAAGTCTCTTCGTTCCATTCTCCATACAAACGTAGTCCCGGTCTCATTTGAAAACTAGGCAACAGAAGTAGATGAAATTTTGTAACTATGGACTAGAAGTTATTATCTATGCCTGTGGTTTTACAGATTTTAATATAAATGGGTAATATCAGAATTACAAGAGCTCAAAAGTCGACAAAAAAAAAGATGTCAACTTTGCACGAGAATTACAAACTGATAAAGCATTTTTACAAAAATCGAAAAAACTACAGGCATAGAAAATATAATGAAGATGTTGATTGTAAAATATCATTGATTTATGTGCTATACTTTTCGTATAATATAAGGACAATGAAACCCAAAAGTCAACTGCCTCAATCTTGAAAAGCCTACAGCTATCTCGATATACATTAACGGGAAGCGGAGAAGCGGGAGGGGATGTGCATGGGGGGGACAGCTGCGAGCGCTTATGTCACGAGCGATAAAGACAGCAATATCAAACTCACAAACTCAAACTCACAATATTTATTGACAACAAAAACACACTACATCACAGCAAAAACAGTAAAAACATAAATAGGAAAAGAGAGAACAATTAGAGACGTTGTGCTGTAGTGTGATGCCAAAAGGACTCAGCTCTGCATGTGCCGTAGCCCTGTAACCAGAGCTGCAACGCTGATTTTCAATATCCCAAACGAATACCTAACGCGGCCGCGCGGCCGGCAGGAAAACTTCTTTTAACGCTTCGTTTCTTCCCAGGTAACGGTACGGACGCTGGACAAGCTGCCGATAATGTCGCACATATCGCACCAGTTCACGCGGAAGACGTTCTTCACGCTGGCATTCTGCGAGTGCTGCCGGCGGCTTCTCTTCAACGGCTTCTACTGCTCCCAGTGCAACTTCAAGTTCCATCAGCGGTGCGCCAACAAAGTGCCCAGCATTTGCCATCAGGTAAGTAGAAACGAGGTATAGGAAGACCAAGATTGACCTATTTTAACCAGGTGAAGGAAAGGGTGGGTGTCGTGTCGTATCATGAAGTCAAACAGTTTTTTTTTTATTCTACTGGATAGAAAACGAGCAAGTGGGTCTCCTGATGGTAAGAGATCACCACCGCCCATAGAAACCTGAAGCAGATGCGTTGCCAACCTAGAGGCCTAAGATGGGATACCTCGCAATTACCAGTAATTTCACCGGCTGTCTTACTCTCCACGCCGAAACAACAATGCAAGCACTGCTGCTTCACGGCAGGATTAGCGAGCAAGATGGTGGTAGCAATCCGGGCGGACCTTGCACAAGGTCCTACCACCTGCAGAATTATTTGCCCACTTATACGTATCCGGTTCATTTCGTTATTTAATTCGCATTCAAGGAAATTGAAAATAGTACTCTACTCTTACGTGTTTTTCATTAGAATCATCATCATCATCATCTCAGCCGTAGGACGTCCACTGTTGGACATAGGCCTCCCCCATAGACCTCCAGTTGCTTCGGTTGGCAGCGGCCTGCATCAACCGTGAACCCGCGGCTTTAACCAGGTCATCCGTCCATCTCGTTGGTGGACGTCCCACGCTGCGCTTGCCGATCCGCGGTCTCCACTCGAGAGCTTTTCGGCCCCAACGGCCATCTGCTCTCCGTGCTATATGGCCCGCCCATTGCCACTTCAACGAGAATTAGAATATTTATTGGAAAATAAACGCACTGACTAGTTAACTATTGAAATAATTTGCTTTGTCGCGGGCCGCACAAATACCGGCCAAGGGCCGCAATTTGACGACCACTGTACCAGAAGATGGGCAGTGTCCTCTTGGTTACTTTTTGACCCCCCACGCAAAAAGAGGGGTGTTATAAGTTTGACCGCTGTGTCTGTCTGTGGCACCGTAGCTCTTAAACGGGTGGACCGATTTTAATGCGGATTTTTTTATTTGAAAGCATGGTTTCTAGCGATGGTTCTAAGACATGTTTTATCAAAATTGGTTCAGCCGTTTTTGAGATATTGAACTTTGAAGTGACTATGTCGGGGATTTTCCAACTTTTCGTTAGTTAGGTTATTACAAAAATTATTGAAAAAATGACTTTCTGCCAAGTTTCTTGCGGCGCATTCTTCTTGGCAATGATGGTCTTTCAGAAACCGCTGGTAGTTTAAAAAAATGACGTGTGGCCTATTTACTGAATAAATGATTTGAATTTGAATTACATTAAGGGGCTGTTTCACCATCCATTGATTAGTGTTAACTGACGGTTAAATGTGATGCCGTCTCTATTTGTTTTGTTCGAATAGACGGATACGGCATCACATTTAACCGCCAGTTAACACTAATCAATGGATGGTGAAACAGCCCTATAGTTAAATGGGCCAATCAACTTTTTTACCCACGCTAATCTACCCGCGAATTTTTTGATTACAGATTTTTGTAAGTAAACATGTTTTTCTGTAATTTAATAGATGGTGTACATGAATACATGCCATCCTACGTAAGTTCAACCTCTTAAACCGTGCCAGTTTCACGGTCAGCTCCACAGAAAACCAGCGTTGCTGCACATAATGTGCGGCAACACATGCTGAGTGGAGACCCTTTTTGGTATCCTGTCGTGTCACCATGTTAGTTTTAGTGCTAGTTTTAATCTTAGTCTTAGGTGGTACTTGTGGCGTCAAAATAAATCTTTCTTTCTTTCTCAAATATCTTGTTGGAAGTAAGATTTTTTGGTAACGCCAGAGACAATTTTGGTAACGCAGGAGACGCCTAAAGTGTCGGTAAAATAGTTGATTGGCCCAAAGACCTATCCAAACCAAGTATGGATACAAAAAGAGACCTTCGAAGTGCATTAATGGTGAAGTTGGGGATGCATTTAAGCCTCGTGGGCATCAAATGAAACGGAACGCAAACTTACGACGAAGGACATTATAGAGAAATAACTCTCTAGCAGCTAGCAGGGAAACCTCTTATGAACTAAAGCTTTCAAATAATTTATTGAAATAGGAGTTACTTTGCGGAGGTCCATAACTCCTGGAAGGAAACCTGCACAAATCTGCGAAGCAATTCAATGGTGCGTGTAAAGTTCCCAATCCGCACTAGGCCCGCGTGGGAACTATGGTGTCGTTCAAGTATCACGTAAGCAGAATTTTAGTAATTTTTAACCCCCACGTCCCCCTTGATAGCGAAAGTCAGCAAAACCCTACCCCCTCCCCCCTATGCTTACGTAAACTTTGGTATATATTTTTAAACCTATTAAGGTTTCGTTATTGTTATTTCAAAAGAAAAACAAGAAATAATAAATAAATATTGCTGACGTAAGCACCATCTGGACCCTCCTGGCCCCCATGTCATTAAAAATAAGCAAAGCAAAGACCCCCACCCGTTTCGTGCTTACGTAATACTTGAATAACCCCTATGGTCCAAGCCCTCTCATTCTGAGAGGAGGCCTGCCCAGCAGTGGGACGTACATAGACTGGGATGATGATGATGATGAATTACTGTTGAAATATTTCATCGTATAAACGTTTGTAGCTTAACCCGCAACAGCTCGGTTTAAATACGGCCGTTACCCGTGCTCTGAGGGTATCAGTTACCAATTTAAAGTTTACTCGGCGAACTAAGTTCAACTGAGTTGGGTAAGTAATTATAATATTACTAGCTGTTGCCAGCGGCTTTGCGTTGGATTCGTCATATATTTCACACGAAAACACAAGCCGAAATATGAATGCACAGAAAAACCAGAAAAATACCAGCGCTGGGAATCGAACCCAGGTCCTCAGCATTCCGTGCTGCGTGCTATTCCTCTACACCACCGCTGGACAGGAGACTAGACAAGTTTTTCCTATGCATCAATACTTCAACATGAATTCTTTTCATAGTCACTTTAGCAGCTTTTTATAAAAATATTTATACAAATAGAAAGAGGGCGTGAATAGTAGATTGTTTCACCAAGCAGAAAGTTATTTATTATTGCACCGAGTGCATTAATATCACGAGATAGTAGTTCGAGTGGCATTATAGTAGTTTAGTCTCGCGTTAAACACTTTACTTTTCACTTTGAATGCGCGGAAAAAAACAATGTTTTGTTCAAAATTACAATATTGCTTTTTAAAAACGTACGCTCGACTAATGGACAAGCCATCTGTAAAAAATTCTAATAGCCAAAAAAATTTGTTGCGCGGTTTATCTTTTATTTTATTGTTTACTAGTTTATGCCCGCGACTTCGTCTGCGCGGACCTAGGTTATCGCGCGGTGGCGCCCTCTACTGGAATAAAAAGTATCCTATGTTGATCCTTGGGGCTTAAACTATCTCTATACCAAATATTATCTAAATCGGTTCAGCGGTTTCGACATGAAAGCGTAACAGACAGACAGAGTTACTTTCGCATTTATAATATTAGTAGGGATGAATGCTTTGAAAGCTTGCATATTTAGCCAACAGTTTCAAAAATGACAACTATTTTAAAACTAATTGGACTAAGTATGCTATAAAATGAATTAATCCTTAATATAATTGAATAGATTCATATTCGTAATCATTAATTGTGTTTCACGAAATTAAATCGTGTTTTTTTAAACATTTTTGCACAGTTGTCATTTTGAGGTTATTTCTACGCCCTAACAATCGACCATTCACAAACACCGTGTTGGCTGTTTAGGGGTTTCCAATGTGAATTTAAATAAAATACTTTAATCCCTAGAGAATAAAAAGGAGCGACATGCAGAGATTAAAGTAACATTTTACTTTCGACGACCAGATGGCCTAGTGGTTAGAGAATCTGACTACGAAGCTTGAGGTCCCGGGTTCGATTCCCGTGTCGGGGCAGATATTTGTATGAAAAATACGAATGTTTGTTCTCGGGTCTTGGGTGTTTAATATGTTTTTAAGTATGTATCTATATAATTATGTCTATCTGTTGCTTAGTACCCGTAACACAAGCTTTGCTAAGCTTACTTTGGAACTAGGTCAATTGGTGTGAATTGTCCAGTGATTTTTACTTCTTTTAAGAGCATGAGAAGTGAAAAAGGTATAAGAATACTTATATCCACTACCGTTTCTTATTTTGTTTTATTTTTTATTTATTTTAAGGAGAGCAAACAGAAGCAAGTGTATACAATATGTACTTATAAAATAGATACACTCTTAAATAAATTCACTTACTCCCTAACGAGCCCCTAGTAAGAAATATGGTATAAGTGATTTTTGTAGACTTTCTTAACCATATACTGGATCTCATAGGGTATTTAAGTATGTATCTATATCTATATAATTATATTTATCCGTTGCTTAGTACCCATAACACAAGCTTTACTAAGCTTACTTTGGGACTAGGTCAATTGGTGTGATTTGTCCAGTGATTTTTACTTCATTTAAGAGCATGAGAAGTGAAAAAGGTATAAGAATACTTATATCCACTACCGTTTCTTATTTTGTTTTATTTTTTATTTATTTTAAGGAGAGCAAACAGAAGCAAGTGTATACAATATGTCCTGATAAAATAGATACACTCTTAAATAAATTCACATACTCCCTAACGAGCCCCTAGTAAGAAATATGGTATAAGTGGTTTTTGTAGACTTTCTTAACCATAAATTTCTAAAAGATTAGTAGACGTCACATCACAGGTGACCGAAGAGCTGGCAGCTTCCTCGGACAAGGAATTAGTCTAGCTATTCAAAGAGGAAACGCTGCCAGCAGCTTCGCGACCATGCCTAAGGGGTACTCTTTGGACAATTTGTTTTAGTTTTAGGTTAAATTTTTATTTTATTTTAAGTTATTGTTAGAAAGTTATGTTTAATATGTATATTATTTAGTTTCTTTTATCAATAAAATACAATATGTAGGACTTTCCTGCTCTGTATTCTGGCAAATAAATACTTTTGACTTTGACTTTTGACCCCACCACATTGGCGTTTCTTAATCATATGCTGGATCTCATAGGTTTCGCCGTCCACAGGTTCGCATGACGGATACGTACTACGCGGCGCTGCTGGCTCAGAACCCCGAGACCCAGGCCGGCATCCTCCACTTCCCCCCACACTTCGGCTACCACCATATGATCAGCCGGACTGACCAGAATCACAAGTGAGTGCTCCATTTTCCTAACATGTTGAAAAAATCTCGTATCTAAAATCAATATGTCAGCAAAATTGAACGTTAACGAAATGTTCATAAAGTTCACTAAGAATAGTTGACTGTTTTTGAGATACGAGTTTTTTTTAATGTAGTGATGATATACCTAGTGCCATCCACGAAGACGCGTGATTTTGTCGAAATTAGACTTTAATGACATTGTAATAAGAACCACGGCACGCGTTATCGTGAATGACTTTACCTATAAGTACACAACCACACAAAAAAATACGCTTGAGAGCGTTTATACCTGCTGAGCTGGCAACGTTGCATTTTTGTTGGTTTTTTCTCGATTATTCCATAAATTGAATGAAAATTAAAAATTTTGTCGGATAGAACACTTCTTAATATATAAGCTAATGTGTCTGCTCCGATAATTATTCGTTATTATAGACTTTTATTTTCCGTTTATAAACATTAATTCGTTTTTAAAGAATATAAAAGTCTCTCACGAATAATTATTGGCGTAGACACATTAACTTATATATTAAGAAGTGTTCTATCAGACATTTTTAATTTCCATTCAATTTATATGGAATAATGGAGAAAAACTAACAAAAATGCAACGTTGCCAGCAGGTATAAACGCTCTTAAAGGTGGGTGTACAGTCTAGAGATGCACCGAGTACCCGACTAGGATCCGGTATCCGGTTTCGGCAGTTTTTCAGGATCCGGCCTGATACCGGATAATGATGCCGGATAACGGGTAAGTAAAAAATAAATCGACTTATAATTTTTACAAATTTCAGTATTAAATTAAGTGTTTATTTCTCATTCGTTAAACATTATTAACTTGAAATGGCGCCATTTCATGATGTGCCTAGGAATTTCGTGATCTGGCGGATTTTACGATCGACCGCCGACATTTATATTAGTAGGAGGAAAATATTTTTCCTTCAACCTATAGAAAATTACTTTCCATAAGTAGAGAAATACCAATATCATGATATCCACTTAAATAACTACTACAATGAGTGGGACTTGTTTGACAAATGGGAAACAAACTCGTGATCTACTTGTGACCACGCCACAAAACACATAGTTCAGAAGTCAATCTCCTGTATGTACTTCACTTTTCATACCTACGCTCGGCGGTCGCTCTAAGGTTGCCAACTATGGCCTATGCACCAAAAAACTATCGTGGTAGTGACACTCGTATCTAGTTGTTTGATTTATTGTTGAGAATGAAACGGGAAAATTGGAAATATAAATTAATAATAATATTTTAATTTTGATGTCTTTGTTATTATTATAAATTTGTCACAGAATATATCTTGCGACGATTTCGTTATTGGCAAAATTCACGATTGTTTAATTTAAACAACCGTCCACTGAACAGTTATAATAACTATTTTTTGTTGTTCCATGGTTTGGGCATATGGAGAGAATGAATGAAAACAGATTGACTAAGCAGATCTATAAGACGAGCGCGAATGGGAATGTTGGTAGAGTCTGATCGGGGACATTCTGAAGAAAGGTCAGGTCAGTAGTACTCTAAACCGACGTGCATGCATGAAAAGATTGATGAATGTAGAACAGCCATACTCAACCTGCGGCCCGTTTGGGCGTTTGGGCCTTTGCCCACTCGGAATTTTAAAAAATTTCGCACCCATTAGAACAACTGTGGGCGCTCTGAGTAAATAAAATAGGTACTAGCTCGATAGCCTTACCGCGATGCATTGCATCTAGTCACTGTATAGTTGACTTTGTTGTGACCACCTTTTCTTTTTTCAATAAAGGCATCGCCAATTTTGAATTATGTTTTTTTAACATCTAAATATTTTTGCGGCCCGCGCTTCAAGATCGAAACGTGTTTGTGGCCCCATTAAAAAAAAGGTTGAGTATGGCTGATCTAGAGGAAGCGAGAGTTGTATGCCAGAATCGTAGCAAGTGGAAGGATGTAGTCTGCCTACCCTGTTGGTAAAGAGGCGTTATTTTATGTATGTATGTGATGTCTGTTCAAATCGATGAACTCAACCTTCTCCACAGCGATGGCATATAATTACAGCGCTGGCATATTAATGCTTGTGTATACGTCATAGCAGTCGGCTCGACTTATGCCGCCATGCCTGTTGACCTGTGCACGCAGTTCATGTTATAATTTAAGATCAAGTTCAAAAACACGTGGCGGGTTTGTTGCGTTGACTCGTATTGATTTAGAAGACGGTCTGCTTCAAAGTCAAAGTCAAAATCTCTTTATTCGATTGAGGCTGTAACAATGGCATGTTCTAATTGAAAAGATGTTATATACTGTTTTTATTGGATTTTATTACTGATTTTAGTGGATTTTCAATTGATTTGTTATATTGGTATTAATGATTTTATTTTTTATGTCTTGACATTTTAATGACATTGTGATAGAGGTGTAATTAAATTGCGATAATAATTGATTGCATGCCACTTTGGTGAAATAATGAGGTATTAACTGTTAAATTAAGACCTTTTGTAACATTATTTTCAAACAATAAAGAATAAATGAAAATGAAACGAACAAGCGCTTATGAACGTCAAAGAAAATCTACCACAGGTTCGGAAAAAACCTCCGTTGAGAAGAATCCGGCAAGAAACTCAACGAGGTATTTTTTTTTTAAACAGATTCACAATATTTATAAATGATATCTATTTGTATATTGTATTATACCACAAGTATTTAACACAGTCAGTTCAGTCAGAGCTTCGTCAGCCATGTCCGTGATAAAGTCAATGCTCGGTGATGTTGAATGAAACTTATTTTACAAGCTTTTATTTAGCTACACCCGTCCCGTTGTCTGTCTCATCATCATCATCCCAGCCTATATACGTCTCACTGCTGGGCACAGGCCTCCTCTCAGAATAAGAGCGCTTGGGCATAGTTCCAACGCGGGCCCAGGGTCAATATATTTCATATGAGCGAGTCGCACGGTAGTATTATCTTCAAAATTTTCCACTCTAAAATAAAAATTACATTACAATTTAAAGACCACAATAAACTATGTGGACCTCCTGATGGTAAGAGATCACCACCGCCTATAGACACCTGCAACACCAGGGAGATTGCAGATGCGTTGCCAACCTAGAGGCCTAAGTTGGGATACCTCAAGTGCTAGTTATTTCACCGGCTGTCTCACTCTCCACGCCGAAACAACAGTGCAAGCACTGCTGCTTCACGGCAGGATTAACGAGCAAGATGGTGGTAGCAATCCGGGCGGACCTTGCACAAGGTCCTACCACCTGCAAAAGAATGCCAAATAGCGGTACGCCAAAAAAGTTGCACATGGTGTTAAAATGGCGACTTAGGTCTATCAGGAAACGAATCAATTTGGCCCGTAGCACGAAAAAAAAGGAGAGGAGTTATGGCGGCATATTTTTTTTTATATGTAAATACTTTCAAAGTTGCTTTCTTGTGGTGGGTTATGTAATAATATATAATTTTAGGTACATTCAATTGCAAAAATAAGTATCGAACCAGTCAAAAATATGTTACTACTGTTTTATCTCGTCGGACGGAATAAGAGTCTGTGGTACTTATTTGTGGTCCTACCACCTGTGGCTAGTTAAATATAGAGTTTCTATTGGTTAATGAAAAAAACGTTCCTCGCAAAACATCCTCGCACATTATTGGCGGAACGCAGCTTAAGACGTCCAATCATTTTCCTCTCGGATTCTTTATTGTTTCCATCAATGTTCAATTCTCTATTCTCTTTCCTCAATTACTTTATAATATTACGACTCAAAAGTAACCGCGCATTTATGTTTTTCTTGATAAGTACCGAAACACCCACGTGTAAATAACAAAGCGCAAATGTTATTAAATCCGATTACCAAAATTAAGTACACCAAGTATTGTTAACTTGGAAATTGTTTGTTATATTTAATAAGCGGGCACCGGGAACGCTCCCTGTATTGTGTTTATTTTAATGTCTTTATAACAAAAATAATAAAGGTTTGTATTTTAATTGTATAGGTAGTCATTCACGATGGCGCGTGCCCTGGTTCTTATTACAATTTCATTAATGGCTAATTTTGGCGAAATCGCGCGTCTTCGTAGATGGCACTAGGAGGGTTGCCATAAGTGTTGGAACGCAGACCGGGACATTTAAATAAAAGTAGTAAAGGTAGGCACTCCGTGGGGTGGCCGGACAAGAATAGCTCCCCCCCATCTCATCCCGTTGGGTGTCGTTGAAGGCGACTAAGGGAAAAATCCAGAAGACGGGCAGCAGCGTCTTCTGCGTACACCATCAGCATAACACTGCGATCCCCAAGCCGCTTGCCAAGCGTGGGAATTATGGCAAACCCCCTACCCCCGAAGCATTGTGGCGTTCTCAGGGGGAGGCCTTTGTCCAGCAGTGGACGTCTTCCGGGTGATGATGAGTAAAGGTAGAAAAAAAAGTAACTTTTATTACAACAATAGGTAACTTACACAGTCATTCAATGCCAGCAACCCTCCAGTCGGGTTCCCTGATGCTGCTAGCTATGTTCTAGCTTAGCTAGGAGTTGCGTGTTTATTATAGGTATATATATTATTTACTAAGTCTAGCCCCCTTCTAAATAACTATGGTTTTGAAACCGGGACAATTTGCTAATCAGCTGGGACGCCGGGACACCATGATTCAAACCGGGACATCTCCCGGCGTACCGGGTCGTGTGGCAACCCTCTAGGTACGAAACACAGATAGTTCAGAATTCAATCACCATACAAGTACGCTCGAGCAATGAACACATAGACACTGCTCACGGACACGATATCTCGGGCAGGTTGGGACCAGTGCGAGCGCGAGTGCCATCCGCTTGAGACACGCGTCTGTGAGCTTTTTTGTGCAATAATGGAGCAACAAAAAAGTTATTAACTGTTCAGTGGACGGTTGTTTAAATTAAATGATCGTGAATTTCGCCAATAACGAAATCGTCGCAAGTTATTTTCTGTGACAAATTTATAACATAGCATTGACATTAAAATTAAAATATTTTAGTTATTAATTTATATTTCCATTGTTTCCGTTTCATTCTCAACAATAAATCGAATAACCTAAAATCGATGACATGTTTCCTAAGAACAGATCTTCGTATGTCTTTTAGTTTCAGACTTTCCCATACTGACCGATCTAAAACCCACTTGCAGGTAAAAATAAATCTAGATTTAGTTGTTAAGCATGGCTTAAGCTTGACAGTTCCATACATTTTGCCACTACTAAACTAAGCTCAACGCTAACTCGAGATTTATGTGTTTCCAGCAAGTGGCCATAAATGAGACATCCTGTATAACGTCTCTCTAATTGACTATTTAAAACGTCCATATCTTCGTATTTTTGTAAGATTAAGATATAAATAATTCTTCTACGGCGAACATATAACAAATGTTTGTATATTTAGTTTCACATCGACAGAAGGGTTTAAAGTGGTCATTTGAATGGGTTCCGTAATAGGATTAACTTCACCGGATCGCGTCTTTGTGCACTTGCAGCATGCAACCCAGTAAATGATATCACAGAGTCGAAATGCGATTGTTAAAATAACCTGGCCGCGGTTAATGGCTCATAGAATTAATGTGTGGAACTATGTTCCTGATTGTTTCTGTTCCTTAAACATAGTTGCCATTTGCCGCTAAGAAACTTCTTGTAAACCGTAATGTTTTCTGCGTCTTTAGGAGAAGTTTCCCTGCCGGCCGTGCGGCCGCGTTAGGTATTCATTTGGGATATTGCTGACTATCGCTCGTGACATAAGCGCTCGCAGCCGTCCCCCCCATGCACATCCCCTCCCGCTTCTCCGCTTCCCGCTAATGTATGTCGAGATAGCTGTAGGCTTTTCAAAATTTGTGCTTTTGAATTTTGGGTTTCATTGTCCTCATATTATACGAAAAGTATAGCACAGAAATCAATGATATTTTACAATCAAGACTAATGAATTTCTTAATTACGGTTAAGGAAAACATTGTGAAGTTTCAAATCAATTCTGTGCCTTATTCGAAAAGGAGACCCTGCATCTGCTATACGTAAGGTGAGATGATGATGATGAATGATATAAGGAAAGCTGCTGGGCTCCGTAGTGTGACGGAACCCCCTCAATATTTCCCACGCCGTTTGATTGGCCATTAACACTCTCGTAGCAAGTTGTCGTAGAGCCTCTACGAACACCTCTACGAGTCTTTGCCTCTACGAGACTACGCTGCGTAGCATCCAGCACTTGTTTCACAGTACAGAGAAAATGGATAGTAAAATTTTAAATTGAAGCTTTGAATAGTGACTGTTACCAAGGCCGTGGCTTATTTGCTCTTCTGTGCAGCATTATAATAATAATAATAATTTATTCAGACTTTTCAATCCATTTTGTTAGTAATACATAATCACTTATTGACTAATGTTAAATATTATGTTATGTTATGTTAATGTTAGATGTTGATTATGTCTACGTCTCACGTCTTGAATCGAGGTTAGCTCGACATTGTTCGGGCTATTTCGTAGCCCTTCTTCTCAAGATCACGCGACTCGGCGGCTGCCGCAACACGCGCACTACGCGCCACCGCTCAAACCGCGAAACATGTCGAGCTAAACTCGATTTAAGACGGGAGTTATCCGTTATAATATCATTTAATATGAGTTAGTCTCACGGTAGTTTCATGTTGAGAACAATTATTATTCATGAAAATCATGAACAACATACCTCAATGAAGCCGACTTCGATGTATGACGCTCGCTAAAGTCCGTAAAGCCGCAATAGTGCCAATTCACTAGCCAGTATTAAGGCTTATAAAGTTTGTTATTATACTTATTATTTACACACAAAAATATTTACAACGTCTATAAAAACAATTAATATTTATTTTACAAAACCGAGCACAACCGCACCAATATAATGGCCGCCATGTTTTTTTTTTTGAGTGTCGCTGACTGCCGCCTTTTTTACGGTGGAAGGCGCGCGGCAAAGGACTTGCGCCAATCAGCCACCGACAGCAAAGAGGATGAAAATTCAAAAATTGTTCGCTATCCAAAATACTTGCACAAATGTTTTCATGTAAACGGCCGGAACGCGAGTTATTATATAGAGCTTGTCTAATTTAAAATGGCGCGTTCTTCACTCAACTAAACCAGTTCATTATGACTAGTTAGATATCAAATCCTACTTGTATTGTAAACTAGCTTTTACTCGCGGCTTTGCTCGCGTGAGCCATAAACATTTAAAAGAAGCAAGCAATTAAGCAAACATGGAAATGATTATGTAATTATCCAAGAAATAATGCAAGCAAGCATGCGTTCAAGACTGCATTCAACATGCAATTAAGGATGTAAGCAACCCAGAATGCAAGCAAGCATGCAAACAACAGATCAAGCAAACATATTCCCAAAGGTGCAACCAATAATGCAAGAAAGCATGCAGATAATTTAGTTCATATATTTATCACTTCGCACGAGTAAAAAGACGAAACACTTTCCGCAGACATCACATCGCACTGCTCGACAAAGGAATTTATTATGACACTTACTGTGAGAAAGTTCTACGGTGAGTCAGGAAAACCTTGTGCGCCGGAGGTGTATGGTTCGAAGTTGGATGCTATTTATAGATTTAAAAACACGACGTAAAATATTTGCCCCGTGCGAATAACTGTACTTCAGAGATGGACCGCTGTGGTTTGAACCGAATACGAACTTTGGCCTAACTTTCGGTGAAAATAAAAAAATCGGCCTATGAATAATAAAGAATTCGGTTCAATGGCATGCTTCTAAAAAAATTTGAATGAGATTAAATAAAATAAGAAGGGATTGTTAAATTGGATTGTTGAAAACATCCTTTAATAATATAATATTCCGTGTCAGTGTTTAATTTAATTCCTATTTTGTTTTATTTATTTATTTATTTTTGTTAATTGATTTAATTCACTTTGATTTAATTTTAATTTTGTATTTTGACATGTATTGCTTTGCTATCTGACGTTAAATAAAATAATTATGAGTTAAGAGTTAGAAATCTAGTCTGACTTAGCAAAATACACGATTTCTTTTTCTTTAATAATTAAAAATAGGTACTTAATGTTTCTCATTGTTAGTTTGTCAAAATTGTGAACCAAAATGGCTTTTATTACGTTTTAGTTACGAATTATAATTAAGATGTTTATTAAATGAATAGTTACTATGTTTATTTAATTTTTGTTGCGTATTTTACTGATATGACAGACGTGCTGCTTTCTATTAATTTTCAGTCGAAATAGTACAATTAGGTTTTTTTTTCTAGTGCCGAATGTTCAGCATTTAAACCGATATTTCGGCCGAATGCCGAAGTTCGGCCCAAGCTGCCGAAATTCGGTTGAATCGAATGTAAAACGAATTTCGGCCCATCGCTACTGTACTGCATTATGTATTTCCATTAAGAAAAGTCGCAGTTAGACGTAACTGCGACGGCGCTCGAAGTGTCAATCAATTATTTTATCAGAAGTGTCATTTTCATATTCATTAATATGGAACCGTATTATTTAGTGTCAAATGTCGAGACGGCTGTATGGGTTCTGAAGATAATGGGGAATGTCTGTAAAATATAGAAATGCTGATACTTTTTATCAATAAGAATAACCTATCTAATTAACAGAAAAATATCCAATTTTTAAGTAGCATCAATTAATTTAAAAAAATTAAAGAGTTTTCTTTCCCGTCAAATTACGACAGTCCGGTCGGTTACGGGTTAGTCCATAGTCCAGAATAAAAAACATTAAAAAAGAATTTATGTGTCTTTGACACGATCGTTTTGACAGGTGATACTCTACCGGGCCGAATAATACTGACATGGAAATACCGATCCTGTTTTTCATGTATACGGTACACACCCATAAAATCTTTTTTTTTTTTTTTTTCATTTATTTTTAAACGGGCATCGTACAAATTTGTCACTTTAGCCCATAGGGCAAAACATTAAATAACAAGAAAACATAATATATAATCTCACAATTGACTATAGCAAACACTTGACACATCAGCCAACCTGAAAAGTTGGCTGCTGCAAACAACGTCTCCCACGCCGCACGAATCTCAACACATTCCTCTAAAGGGAAATGCCCCTGGGCATCTTCTGTCGAACCGCATAATTCACACTCACGTCTAAGTTCGGTTCCAACCAAGTCTCAGAGACTAACTCTATGTCTAATTTTTCTTGTGCCAGTCTAAGCCTTTGAGAGACCCATTGTATAATACTAAGCACAAATATTCCTTGCGAATTTACGGCCATAGTAAACCAGTTATCAAGTTCTTTAGTATATTTCCATCTCTCAACATCTTAAAAACATAAACACATAATTCTTCAACAACTATTTTGCATAAAACTTTAACCTTATCTTCCAAATTTCCCTCCGATTTTAAAATATCCCTAAACTTCCTGAAAAAATTTTGAATTGAAAACTTTTTATCACGCGTGTCCTGCTCTTTAAAATCGCCCAAATTAAAATCTAAATCTATAGTATTCTTTGCATTATTCGAAGATTTCACGTTAGATTGCCTTCTCTTCGCATGTTTTTTACGTCTTTTTCTTAGCTGGCTTTGTGTTGCAATTGAAATTGAGGAGTCAGATGCTACTTGCTGAAATTGATCTTCTGTTTCATTTATGATGAAAGGACTCACCTGTCCTAGGGGGATAGGAGTATCAGTTACTGTAGACTTATTAGTGTTTTTTAATGCATCGCTGTAAGAGTATAAACCTGTCCCTATTCTTATTAGTTGAAGAAAATTAGATTGCAATGTATGGAAAAATTGGCAAAATTAAAGCAAGAGGTTTATCTATCAGGATATGTAGGTTATGGAGAAAAAAAAAATTTTACCCACTCTCCCCCCCCCCTCCGGGGGGAGCGTCACCCCCCCGCGCCCTCGAATATGTCCCGGATCGCGGTATTTTCCATTATAAAAGAAAACCGTACACGATACATAAAAAGTGTGTAGGAACGAAATAATCCTAGATAAATTTACTATAAACCTTTCATACATACAAAAGCGATACCACTTACAGTTTCAGCGCAATCTGGCACCAAATACGAACATTTTTAATAATTTATCCAGTTTTTTTTGTTAATTGTTTAGTTTTTTCAATTATTTCACACTTTACCGCCAAGATATGTATGAATAAAGTGAAGAACAGGATATATTCTTTATAAAAAGGTATAATTCATTTCTAAACTCATTCATTTGACGCTGCTATGCTATTTTGAAAATTCACCATAATCAGCTACTGCGACATTAACTTAGGAAAAAGTACCAAAAAAAAAACTATTTAGTCCGTAACTAAGATTATAATAAAATATTACACATTTTTTAGGGTTCCGTAGCCAAAATGGCAAAAGCGGAACCCTCATAGTTGCGCCATGTCTGTCTGTCTGTCTGTCTGTCCGTTCTCGGCTTTGCTCAGAGACTATCAATGCTAGAAAGCTGTAATTTTGCACGAATATATATGTAAACTATGCCGACAAAACAGTGTAATAAAAAATTAAAAAAAAAAATTTTTTTTAGTACCTCCCATAGACGTAAAGTGGGGGTGTTTTTTTTTTCTCATCGAAGCTTGTAGTGTGGGGTATCGTTGGATAGGTTTTTTAAAATCATTAGGGGGTTGCTAAAACAATTTTTCCATTCAGTGATTCATTTGCAAAATATTAAACTTTAAAGCGCAAATTTTCATTAAAATCGGGCGTCCCCCCCTCTAAAATCTAAACAGTTGGGTAGAAAAAATTAAAAAAAAATAAGGACGATAGTAAGTATATCAAACTTGCAAGGAAAACTATAACGGTTAAGTTTTCTTGAGAATTATTAGTAGTTTAAGAATAAATTGCAGCCTAAGGTATAAATATACCTAAACCGTCCGTCTGTCATAGCCAATTTGATCCGAAACTACTAGACCGATTGAATTCAAATTTAGTTCACCTATGTAAATTGATGACCCAAACACGGACGTGTAAAGTAAATTAATTAATTTTAAACACGGGGGCCAGTTTGGGGGGATGGGGGGATAAATTAGAAAAAAAAATGTAGAAACTATATCATGTGACATATCAAATGAAAGGGTACATTATGAAAAACTCAAATATATATTTTTCATTATTTTAAATTAATCCGTTTTGAAGTTATTTAAGAAAGTAGGTGAAAATTAACCATTTCCCCGCCCCTATCTCCTAAAAGCCCAGCAGGGCCTAATTTTTTTTTTTAAATACAGAAAATAGGTCCATACCTATAGCTTATAGGAAAACATATGAGAATCTAATGGTATTTAAAGTAACACCATTTAACCAGTATGAACATTTATATTTCGCTGAATGGCCAAATGAACTAAATTAAAAAAATAGCATAGCAATGGTAAATGAAAGATTTTAGAAATTAATTATACCTTTTTAAAAAGAAAATATTCTATTCTTTACTTCTGTCATACATATCTTGGCGGTAAAATGTGAAGTATTTGAGAAAACTAACCTTTTAGCCGAAAAAATAGATGAATTATAAAAAAAGTTAGTATTTGGTATCATATTGCGCTGGAACTATAGGTGATATCGCTTTTAAATGTATGAAAGGTTTATAGTAAATTTATCAAGGATTATTTCGTTCCTACACACTTTTTATGTATCGTGTATGGTTTTCTTTTATAATGGAAAATACCGCGATCCGGGACATATTCGGGGGCGCGGGGGGGTGACGCTCCCCCCGGAGGGGGGGGGGAGAGTGGGTAAAATTTATTTTTTCTCTATAACCTACATATCCTGATAGATAAACCTCTTGCTTTAATTTTGCCAAATTTTGATCTAATTGTACTGAACTATATGCGGGTGGAACGTTCAGGTTTGCTGTAAGAGTGGTCATTTTTAACATAATTCTGCTCGTTCTTCTTTTCGCTGTGTATAAAAACAGCCTTCTTATATGTGCAGTTCATTCTTGACATTATTTGTCTTACTTCTTTCTCTTTAATGAATATAGGACAAGATTTATCTAGGGCCATGTGGGCCCCCTTGCAATTTACACATTTAAATGACAAAGTTCCGCAATTTCCATGTCCCAACCCACATTTAGGGCAAATAATCTTCTTTGTGGGACAGAATTTAATTAAATGTCCAAATCTCCAGCAGCCCGAACACTGCGATACTGGGAATGTATAGGGTTCAACTTTGAACCTGCATCCATATCCGTAAACATATGAAGGCAGAGAAGAGCTTTTAAAACAAAGACGAATTGTCTCGCAATCCACCCATTTTCCATCTTCAGACAACCGTCGTAAACGTATCGCCGATATAATGTCAGCATCTGCCGTCAAAATAGATGGGATTTCTTTGACATCAACATCTAAATCTATCTGTTTGAGTATGCCAAAGCACTTCTCTCCTTCGGTAAATTCACATCTGTATCCCAGTTCAGTAAATTTTTTAGAATCAATCAGCTTTTGGGCATTATCTTTGCAATCAAAAACTAACAAAACTTTGAGAGAGCTTTTATATTTAATCTTAAGGATACCGCCAATGGCCTCTGCTCTCAATAGTTTTGCTAACGCTAGTTGCTTCGGTAACGCTGCTTGGGCCGTTAAATACACCTCAATACCTTCTACGACATCCATCATAGACATTTTGCTGTTGGGTGTTCGAGGTCTCTTGCGCGCAACAGTCGTGAACCCCTCATCCTCATCGTTGTCGTGATTCACTTGTCCGCTATAGATCTTCGGCTGATTCTCGAAGCCCCCAGAAGTATAAGTATGGCTTAGAAACTCATCGTCATCAAAGTTACGTTGAGATACCTCAACCTCTACCACACTACTTACGCTCATGGATGACGATAGCGAAGTAAAACTTCGCTCGCTCATCGCGTAAATCGCATAAATTTACAATATAATATATATTTAGTCGCAAATAAAAATTTAACGAATTTTAAATATAACTGACACCGTTGACGTACTTGAAGTATGCCCATAAAATCTGACATGAACATTTTATTTGGTTGCGTTCCCATTTATCTGATGCGCGTAAGATTGGTTTTTTGGTATCTTTTTGTATTTTTTATTTTAATTCCCAATTTTTATTACTTTTACGCTTTTTTGCTGCTTAAGTGTCTAAATAAAGACAAACAAGCTAAGATATGTGGTGCATAGGAGAAATTCGTGTCTGTACCGTTGTCCAGTGGTGGTATAGCGGTATAGCACGCGGCACGGAATGCCGAGGACCTTGGTTCGATTCCCAGCGCTGGTCTTTTTTCTGGTTTTTATGTGCATCTATATTTCAGTTTGTATTTTGAATGATGCAGTGTGTTACGAGTATGTTGGCTTGTGTTGTGTCACGTCAAAAGCATTTAGCAGTTGTCCAGGGGACGTAACCATGGCAACGAGGTTATAAAAAACGTCTATCCAACCTCTAGCTGGTAGCAACAGCAAAAGCGTCAAAGGGCATGTCGGTTAGTTTGCAAAAATGCCATTACTAGTTTCGTTTTGTGTTGTCTGAGCCTTTGACGCGCGCAGCGTGGTGCTTTTGCCTTTATCGCTTGTGTTTGAGAATTGCCGGATTGGTATTGTCTAAATAAATACCAACGGTTTTTTTTTTAGAAGTTAATTATTAATAACGTTTCGATATTTTTTCATGTAAATTTTTACAACCTTTTTTCAAATTAACTATTCAT
This sequence comes from Choristoneura rosaceana, assembly GCA_037349165.1. Taxonomy (NCBI): domain Eukaryota; kingdom Metazoa; phylum Arthropoda; class Insecta; order Lepidoptera; family Tortricidae; genus Choristoneura; species Choristoneura rosaceana. Next base: position 1,996,284 of record JAZBNJ010000006.1, on the reverse strand, counting down.
GGTTGACAGTGTTTTGGTTGACTGTCACACCAATGCTAATTTGTCAATACGTACTTTAATAATATAAATGCGAAAATAAAATAATAAAATAGACAAAAATACGTTGATCTATTCAATTAATGTATAATCGATTTACTGAACAGATTAATTATTTTGCAATAGGTTCTAGGTTTTCACATCACTAAATGTCTATGGTCGAGATGATGGCGTCTTTGTTTGAGCTTGTCATACATTGGATTAGAATATGATTAGAATACAATATAAGATAATCTATCGAAGCCTAAGGTCTGACTTAGCTAGTTCTCATATACGAATTATTATTCAGTATCTACTAAAACAGTCATCATAGAGCCCCATGTTCGGTGGCCAGTTTCTACCAGAAAGCCAAATTTTCGGAAGAATGAACTAAGAACTTAGTTTTAAAACTTGCGAAGGCTATAATGTGCAAATCGTGTCAGACGGGAACGTGAGAACGTGACCATTTATTTCTGGATTCAGAACGGGACATTAGTTCATTTAGGTTAATTAACAGGTAATCAATGGAAAAAAAAAAACGTTTTAAAGACATTTATTTAGAAAAAGTTATCTTTTATTATAGTCCAAATTAGAAAATATATATTCAAAATGTTTAGTTCTATTTATCAGAGGAACAGCTTTAACACAGCTGGTGCTGCTTTTAAGTAAGAATAAAACTCTTGGCACGTTTTTTTATGTCCACCTTTGTTATTAAAGGTGATAACAGTTAGAACTGAATTTTCGCGCGATTTTTGAAAACGGGACAATTTCGCGTCCCGGTTTTCATCTTGGGGACACCGGGACTCGTAATCAAAAAAAGGGACAGTCCCTTTCAAAACGGGACGTCTGGTCACGTTAGTTAAGTACTACGAAACTTGAATATCGAAGTTCGTATCGTACCGTCCCGCTGACGCTTATATTATTTAATACGAGAGTGAGAGGGACGGAACGTAGCCCTGCAGCTAGCGTAAGCCGTTAACGTCGTAATTCGTTATACGCACCATCGTTCCGTCCCAGCGACGCTTACATTATTTAATACGAGAGTGAGAGGGACGGAACGTAGCCCTGCAGCTAGCGTAAGCCGTTAACGTCGTAATTCGTTATACACACCATCGTACCGTCCCACTGACGCTTATAATATTTAATACGAGAGTGAGAGGGACGGAACGTAGCCCTGCAGCTAGCGTAAGCCGTTAACGTCGTAATTCGTTATACGCACCATCGTACCGTCCCACTGACGCTTATAATATTTAATACGAGAGTGAGAGGGACGGAAGGTAGCCCTGCATCTAGCGTAAGCCGTTAACGTCGTAATTCGTTATACGCACCATCGTACCGTCCCAGCGACGCTTACATTATTTAATACGAGAGTGAGAGGGACGGAACGTAGCCCTGCAGCTAGCGTAAGCCGTTAACGTCGTAATTCGTTATACACACCATCGTACCGTCCCACTGACGCTTATAATATTTAATACGAGAGTGAGAGGGACGGAACGTAGCCCTGCAGCTAGCGTAAGCCGTTAACGTCGTAATTCGTTATACGCACCATCGTACCGTCCCAGCGACGCTTACATTATTTAATACGAGAGTGAGAGGGACGGAACGTAGCCCTGCAGCTAGCGTAAGCCGTTAACGTCGTAATTCGTTATACGCACCATCGTACCGTCCCAGCGACGCTTACATTATTTAATACGAGAGTGAGAGGGACGGAACGTAGCCCTGCAGCTAGCGTAAGCCGTTAACGTCGTAATTCGTTATACACACCATCGTACTGTAGGGATTAGGCTGTATACCGCTAGCAGGTGGTAAAAATGACCGCCTGGCAGGCTAGACTGAATGTGTTTTGTATAATAATAGTATTTTTGTATTTTATAATTCTGGAATTCGATTTAAACAGATTGACAGCGGTATACATGCCGGAGCACAGATCGCTCCCGACAGCCTGAGAGGCTTGACATGATTGTAAAGTGTGTAATTTTAAATCATTGAATATATGAAGCAAACATTGAAGAAACATCCTTTCATTTCTTGAACTTTGTTTAGCATCACGCGCGTAGATCCCCTATACCTAAGCCTCTACCAGCTACACAGTTCCCCACAGTACCGTCCCACTGACGCTTATAATATTTAATACGAGAGTGAGAGGGACGGAACGTAGCCCTGCAGCTAGCGTAAGCCGTTAACGTCGTAATTCGTTATACGCACCATCGTACCGTCCCACTGACGATTATAATATTTAATACGAGAGTGAGAGGGACGGAAGGTAGCCCTGCATCTAGCGTAAGCCGTTAACGACGCAATTTGTTCTAGGCACCATCGTACCGTCCCACTGACGCTTACATTATTTAATACGAGAGTGACAGGGACGGAACGTAGCCCTGCAGCTAGCGTAAGCCGTTAAGGTGGTTTGTCACGGTCAGCTAGGCACTACAGCGCCAGTAGATGACGTTAGTGTGCAAATTCCACGTATTTTATTTTTTTTAGGAATGAAAATGTGGATATTTTTATAAAATAATGTACCTAGCGCCCGTAGAGTGAAATTTGTAATATATTCTACCAAGTTTCAGATGTATTTTAATTCAGAAAATACTTTCATTTGGGAATGCTGCAGTTTCGACTGATATTTTCGCACACATGCTTGCAATTTGATATAAACAAAAGTCTTTGTTAATTTCGCTGGCATGATCAAAGAGCAGAATGGCCTAGTTGTATAAGGCTCGAGTTTACCCTAAGAATAGCTTAGGAAGTTCGGGTTCAAACCCGTTGAACAATTAAGCTTTTTTTGTTTTTTTTTTTATAGTTCTCTGTTAACGACGTTAATGTTTATTGAAATGTGTAGCAAAAAATTAATAAGACCTAATTTAGGCACATTTTTTTTAAAATTTTAAGCGAATCTATCTATGAATATGCACAACTACAATACCTACTATGAGACTTATTCCTCACATCTACTCAAGGGTTGCTTGGTAGAGATCCCTTCGAGGGATAAGTTCCTCTTTACAAAGTCAAGGAAACCGAATCACGTACCAGGGTGGAACCTTTTCATATTCAATTACGCTGTGATTTCTTTGGCAGATGTATGGGATGTCAACAATACATTAGTAGCACATGGGTTGCATATGGGTTATATATTTTTTACAATACAGTTTACATACTATGGGAAAATTAGTCATAACCATTATCATTATCCCTATACATACATACAGGCCTCCTCTCACAATGAGGGCTTGGTTTGGGCGTTGTTTTCAACGCAGGCCCAGTGTGAATTGAAATATAGCACACACCATTAATTATTTTACAGGGGGTTGCACGTTTCTTCACGATATTTTCCTTCTACGAAAAACGTGACCATATTAAATTAGACTTGTTTATTTTTATTTCAAATTTAATTGGTTGGGTAGTAATCGAAGGCCCTATTGAACAACAAATTAAAAAAGTCCATCACTAAGTCAGTTTTTATTTGTTTATTTACATCAATCAATCAAATTAGCCCACATAAAACCACTGCTGAGTGCCTCTTGCATTTTCACGCCACTTTTCCAGTCTTGTGCCAGTCTCATACACATCTGTAATTAAATATTTTTTTATGAAAACCAAACATATTTTGAAGAAGCATAATTTGTCAAATGAACTTTTCTCTGAACTCCAAAATTACCGAGATATTAAGCTCAAAATTTAAATCCGCTACCAAGGGTAAGGGTTCTGGAACTGTGCATTTTTCCAGGGTAAAAAATAGCTAATATCAATCTCTGACCAATAAACTATCTCTATGCCAAAAATCACGCCGACCCGTCGCTCCGTTTCGACGTGAAAAACGGACAAACATATAAACAAACACATACACTTTCGCATTTATAATATTAGTATGGAAGTAGGGATATGGTTTTCAACATTATCATCACCGTCATCATCTTCATATTAGCCTCAGGACGTTCACCGGTGGACTTTAGGCCTCTTCCATACATATTTTCCCGAGTTGCCAATACTTAGGTAAGTACTCGCCACGCTTGATAAGCGGGTTGGTGAGCGCAGTATATGTATGTTGTACTCAGTCTCTACAGTACTTACTTTTCAATTTCCTTATAATGCGTCTTTTCCGAGACTAGAGTATCGAGTATTGATGCTTTATATGTATTTTATTCGCAAAATTCGTGGGTTCATAGTTTCCAATGTGAATTATAATTCAGGTCAATACTTGAAAATATAACTTCATTCACATTATAGATTATATATAATTATAATTCCGCCAATTTCGAGGACAAAATACGATAATTTAATTTAGGAAAAAGTTACTCTAGTTTTTACAATGTTATGACAACTAACGAACAAAAAATTATGACTTGACATTTGACAATTGAGATGCTTTTTTTATTTTTATTTTTTGGAAAAAGCTAAAGCCACAAGCCATGCAGCTTTTGTCTGATTTTATCACTACTAATTTATAATCCGTTAATGCAATTTTCCGTACTTATTTATTAATTCGTTCATGTTATGTCATTTTCTTCCTAATTTCTGTCGAAAATCCAAAGAATTGGCAATGCATTTATTCGTTGCGCTTCAGTCTTTCGACTGACGGACTTTGTACCTATGGCCAGCAAAAATATTAAAAAAAATAGGGAAACGAGCTTCAAAATGGTAATTATGTAATTTTGATCAGACAAATCGAACGAAATCTGGCAACGTCGCTTATCATCGAATTGTCGGCGAGTTGACAACGTGGCTGAAACGCACACTACTAACCAAGCCGTTGGTGTACGATACTGTCGGCTGTTCACTCGCATATTGACAAAAATGAACCAAAATAATCATTTAGATTAAGCTATTAATCAAAAGCTTTCTTAAGGTAAATAAAAAATGACGCAACTAGATAACGAAATAAACGTCAAGAGATGTGGTTTTAGTTTCAAATAATCTTTCAAGCGCAAATGGTTGGGAAAATTAGTTAGTATGGAAGTCGTGCCACCTTAACGTCGTAATTTGTTATAGGCACCATCGTACCGTCCGACTGACGCTTACATTATTTAACACGAGAGTGAGAGAGATGGAACGTAGCCCTGCATCTAGCGTAAGCCGTTAACGACGCAATTTGTTTTAGGCACCATCGTACCGTCCCACTGACGCTTACATTATTTAATACGAGAGTGACAGGGACGGAACGTAGCCCTTTAGCTAGCGTAAGCCGTTAACGTCGCAATTTGTTGTAGGCACCAGCACCCCAGATCCCTGAACCAGCAGGACCGGTCCAACTCCGCCCCCAACGTTTGCATCAACATGGTGCAGCGGCCGTTGACCCTCGCCGAACACCAACGGAGGCACAACCAGGTAGGATCATCAGCTGCTGAGTATTAAGTAAGCAGAATTTTTTTTTTTTAACCCCGTCCCCTTTGTCAGCGAAAGTCAGCAGAACCCTACCCCCTCCCCCTATGCTTACGTAAATATTGGTTTATATTTTTACATCTATTCAGGTTTCTTTATTGTTATTTCAATCATCAGCTGCTGAGGGGTCGTTCAAGTATTAAGTTAGCAGAATTTTAGTCATTTTTAACCCCCCCCCCCCCTCCCCCTTGTCAGCGAAAGTCAGCAGAACCCTACCCCCTTCCCTCTATATATGCTTACGTAAACATTGGTATACAAGGTGACCTTAGCCTCTGGACAAATAGTCAAACCATGGGTAAGACTGATACTTAGCAATATCTTAAAATAGTTATTTGCTTAATTAGACGAGAAAGTTTTTCGGTACATATTGGACTGATTGTTATGATACTTTGCAGTTTGGTTTTAAACATGTTTCTAAGCCAGTAGTATTCGTATTTGTCCAGAGGCTAAGGTCACCCAGTATATTTTTAAATCTATTCAGGTTTCTTCATTGTTATTTAAAAAAAAAAACAAGAAATAATTAATAAATATTGCTGACGTAAGCACCATTGGACCCCCTTGGCCCCCATGTTATCAAAAATAACCAAAGCATACTTCTTGGTCTAGTAAAAATCAAATCCAGAGTATTCTTTTCACAAATTAAATATGCAATGCCAGATTTTTAGCTAATCGTCTTCTCGGAGATGAAATATTTATTTATAGCCAGTTCGCATTTCTAATTATTTTTTTACATTTGAAAACGAAAACATACTAATTGATGTTTACAAACATGGAGGAAAGTGCGTTCCGATTAAACAATTTTTTTTGCAAACAAAAAGCTTTTACGGAAAAAGGTTTGTCGAAAATTACGGGAACTCTGCTCTGTCTATTAAAAGATTCAAAAGTGGTTTACGGGTTTTCGTTGTAGCCGTAAAAAGGTACTGCCATTTTTTGGCATAATCTCGTATCGCATAGTAACGTTTTGCTAAATTATCATATTGGCAAAACTCATATCGCATAACCGCGTTTGTACGAAATTCATATTGCATAATCTTGTTTGGCCTAACTCCTTGTGCAGCAAGGGCTCTCGTGCCGAAAATTCGACATTCCCAAAATACCACATTTTTCAAAATTTAATTCTAATTTGACATTGTAATTCTATTTTTAACTGACATTTTATTGTAATTTGCTATTTTTTGTTTTATTATTATTTTTTGTATACAATCCTTTTGTTTGTGTTGACGATCATTTATAATGCATTTTTTCACAAGGAAATAAATTAATCTAATCTAATCTAATAATAGTAATTATTCTGCCAAAAAAAATTATGCGGTACGTGTTATGCCAAGTGAAATTCGGGCAAACAAGATCCCAGGAGTGGGGTACACTTGATGCGTTCTGTGTGCAGTGCGCCGGGAGTTCCCCGCAGGCAACGAACAGCAACTACCTGAGTTCAACCTCGAGCAGACATCGCGATGAGAAGGACAAAGATCAACAGCAGAGCAGAAGCACACAGGTAAGCTTATTAATGAACTAGCTTTTGCCCGCGGCTCCGCCCGCTGTTCGCTCGGTAACTGTGCAGTTTTCCGGGATAAAAGTAGCCTATGTCACTCTCGGGCCAATCTCTATGCCAAAAGTCACGTCGATCCGTCGCTCCGTTTGGACATGAAAGACGGACAAACACACACTTTCGCATTTATAATATTAGCATGGATTTAATTCCATTTCAGGTATGCAAAAATCTTTTTCACGTATTATGGATCTTAGCGACATAAAATTACTTTGTATGCTCTAGTGCATAAAGTAAACACTTGTCTAAGAACAAGGTAATGGACACAAACAAAAAACAAACAAAAAAGTTTCTATAGATTTTTAAATGTAAAACTAAAAATCAATCAAAACAAATCAACAAAACTATAATTATTAATTTTATAATACGCCTTGGATTGTTAATGTTTTCTTGATAATAGATCGTATAGGAATCTCCCCATATTTTTTCTTCGGAACAGAGCTCTGCTAATTAGATATTCAAAGTCGTTTAAAGCTTATACAGCGTATACAATACAATACAATACAAATACTCTTTATTGTACACCAGAAATAATAAGCGATACGTAGAAATATATAGCAATAGTATATTTTCGATACTACCTGAAACTGTACCTAACCAGACGAAGATTTAAGTGCTGTGAACCGATATCAAATCAAATTGTTAATTTAGAATTAACTACCAGAGCGTAATTAATTTTTGAAATATTTTCGATCAGCAATGTAATTCGTACAATAATTTGATACGAGAGAGAAGCGTTCTGTGACAGCTGTTACGTCAACACGTGCAACGTTTTGAATAAAAACAAAGTAGTATCGCGTAGTGATACATAGCGTGCTAATTAATTTTGTAAGGAAAATAATAAGTCTAATTTTTTTAGTAAAACATATTAAAATGTGATTATTAAAGCCTTCACTAACTGCCCATAAAGATTGAGGTAGTATCAAAAATACAAGCTGTATTTTCTCCTTCATCCCGTCCTTTACATCCTCGGAGCGCGTGTTAAACGCTCGGTTTTTGCAGGCGTCGCCGACGGGTACTTTGCGACCGCGGCGGCCGCGCGCGCGCTCCGCCGACGAGTCGTGGAAGAACGCGCTGTCGCCCCGGGAGAGCTATGATGACTGGGTCATACACGCCGACGAGATACTGATCGGCGCCAGGATAGGTAACTACCCTCGCCAGACGGTTCCCCCTGTTTACGCATAATTTTTTATGACATTATTCTATTTTGCATAATCTGTTTACGCATAATAGTACTTATGCCGAAACTGTTTTCGCATTAACCTAGTAATCTATTTTTCTAGTCGTAAATAGTAATTAGGTAATTTGTTTTGCGGACAGATTTGGGCAGGATTTCAGCCTATCAAAATTCGGCTAAATTACATATATGCTAAACAAGATTATGCATAATGAAATTCGGCCATGTTAATATTATGCCTTAATTAATTCGGCTAAACCATTATTCGGCTTGTACAGAATTATGCCTTATGCGTATTAGTAATTATGCGAAATAACGTTATGCCAATTTAAATTAGGAATAATGTTTGAGAAAATTATTTCTTTATTTATTTTATTAATCCGGTCGAATGTTCGCGACAGGTTCCGGCAGTTTCGGGACCGTGTACAAGGCGCACTGGCACGGCCCGGTCGCGGTAAAGACGTTGAACGTCAAAACACCAACTCCCGCGCAGCTGCAGGCGTTTAAAAACGAAGTGAGTGAGATAGTTTACTTCCTATAAATCAAATGGCTTTGTTTCATGTAAGCGATAAAAACTATTTAGGTAAGTCAAGGTTTCTGAAATGACAAGTTAATGCACCATTTTCATTTGTATGTTATTTTTGTTTGAAGGTGTATGATAATATTTTTGATCAACAACTTGACACATATATCGATACTAGATTTTACTCTCACTAACTTGTTGTTGTGTTCAATATTCATTTACGGTTAAGGAATATTCTAAAACAACAATTGTGATTTCTTCATGTCTCCCTCAAGGTGGCGGTCCTAAGAAAAACACGGCATTGTAACATCCTACTGTTCATGGGATGCGTTTCGAAACCCTCGCTGGCCATCGTCACCCAATGGTGCGAAGGTTCCTCGCTGTATCAGCATCTACATGTGCTGGAGACACCTTTACCTATGCTGTATCTGATAGACGTCGCGAGACAAGCTGCGCAAGGCATGGACTATCTTCACGCCAAGAATATTATACACAGGTGAGTGCGCTTATGAACGTCACTCAATGGTCGTTGCATTCAATGATGGAGAGCGTCACTCAATGGTGCGGGGGTGGATCAGTGTACTTGCATCTGCATATGCTAGAGACACCACTCTTGCTATTTCTGATTGAAATTGTACAGGTATTTATTCCAAGCTCAACTTATGTCTTGGGATCAGTCTGCAACATTTCGGTCGTAGGCATGTTCTTTCCGTATAGCTCTCACTTAGATTCTAATCGTGTTTATTGTTTGCAGAGACCTGAAATCGAACAATATATTCTTACGGGACGACTGGTCGGTCAAGATAGGAGATTTCGGCTTGGCCACGGCGAAAGTGCGGTGGTCGGGTAAGTTTGACAATAGCTTAAGATTGGTTTATTGTATTGTCACGCAATTTACATAGGTATACCAAATTTCAAGTCAATATTGGTCAAATGTAACTTGCAAGATTTCATTACAGACAAACAACGGGACAGGTGAAACAAGGGTGAAACTAAACAAAAGCTTGTAAAAATAAAACTATTTATTTTACAGAATTTGTGAAAATTATGTACATTTTTGTCCAGCAATGGACGTCTTTCCGCTAGCATGATGACGATATACCTACATTTATTTATTTCGTGCGAAATTACGGAATTTCTTCTTGATTGAACTCATCTTCTGTACACGGCTTCCTTCAACTTTTTTAGCCTTCTGATTCCACGTGGAACGCAGAGAATTGTTAGAAATCCCCTAAAGTTTTGTTTAATTTACGTTTCATTATTGTCCAGTAGTTCTCGATTGGATGAAACTCGGGACAGTTTGAAGGATTCTATGATCGGGGTATGAAATCGACATGTGTAGCGTACCATTAAAAAACCATTTTCGTGTAATGACAGCTCGCTAAATCAGGCCAAAATTTTACTGGACCATTGTGCTTTTTAATAAAAGGCAAAAGGCGTTTTTGTAAGCACCCTTTCATGTAAACCTCGGACGTCATTGGTCATTGTTGACGATGTTGTGAAAGTGTTGGTGTTAAGGCCGCAACAGCACATCCCTTATGTTTCTTGGCAATAGGGATGTTGAAGCCATTAAAAAATAATTCGAAGGCACGACTCCAGTAAAAAAAACGATTTATTTTAGCCCTGAAAACCAGATTAATTTTCGATTTACTGTAAAATTAAATTTTTTGTTGCTTTAAAACAAATAAATAGTTAATTGATTGAGTTGGCGAACAAATAGCGACTTATGACGTCAAGTCGCTATTGCCATTGAAACTGTATGGGAGAATTGTGTTTTGACAGCTCATAAAAAGTACGTCAGTTGATTGGTGGTGTCAACATCTCTATTTTTTCAACTTTTACAAACTTAAAATTTTCATCAACGTTCCCTAGCTAGCTTTGACTATTTATGTAAAACTTGGGGCCCGGTATTTGACGAAAATCTACCTTAACATGTTTTTACTCGTAATCATGAAATAATTAATGCCTTTGAAATGCGTCGTATTTTAAGACGAGCACGTGTTTTTGCCGTTTTGTTCTCTTTCACAGTTCGGTTTGGTTTTTTTATGGCTTTATAGCTCTTATACCCTGCTCGAAGGTGAATACGTCTCGCAGTACCGCGGCTATTTATGAACTAGCTTTTGGCCGCGGCTCCGCCCGCGTGGTATTCGGTTATTGCGCGCTATTCCCTCGGGAACTGTGCATTTTTTACGGGATAAAAAGTAGCCTATGTCACTCTCATAAACTATCTCTATGCCAAAAATCACGTCGATCCGTCGCTCCGTTACGGCGTGAAAGACGGACAAACATACAAACACACTTTCGCATTTATAATATTAGTATGGATTTGCGAGGAAAATCATAATCTGACATACCTAGATTTTCTTTTATTGCACTTAGCAGATTTTCTCCAAGTTATTATTATTAGTCCCGGGCCTTAGGTCACAAAACACTAGTTCAGAATTCAATCTCCATACAAGTGCGCTCGAGCAACGCACACATAGACACTGGTCACCGACACGATATCTCGGACCGGTTGGGACCAGTGCGAGCGCGAGTGCCATCCGCTTGAGACACGCGTCTGTGAACTTTTTTGTGCAATAATGGAGCAACAAAAAAAAGTTATTAACTGTTCAGTAGACGGTTGTTTAAATTAAATAATCGTGAATTTCGCCAATAACGAAATCGTCGATATTTTCTGTGACAAATCTGTACTAATATTATAAATGCGAAAGTGTTTGTGTGTTTGTCCGTCTTTAACTATTTATTTGTTTTACAGCAACGGAAAATCTAATTTTACAGTAAATCGAAAATTAATCTGGTTTCAATTATTTTTAATGGCGTCATCATCCCTATTTCAAAGGGCATAAACCTATCCGAAGCAAACTTAGAATTAAGGCTTTAAAACATGGATGATTAATTACGATCATCTTTTTTTATCTTTTACGTCTAAGTTTTTAAATCTTGTCACACACAACTGCGTGCCAATTCTACTATGGTTTAGTTGGGTCGTCATCAAATTTTTGATAATGATCCAGTTCGTGTCGACGCTCTCACTCTCGTATCAAATAATATAAGCAGCAGGAGGACGGCAAGATACGAATTTTACACTTCGTAGTACAGCGCAGTCAGAGTCACGCAACGAGCTATGGAGAGAGCTATGCTTGGAGTTTCTTTGCGCGATAGAATCCGGAATACGGAAATTCGTCGAAGAACTAAAGTCACTGACATAGTTGGAAAAATATGCAAATTGAAGTGGCAATGGGCGGGCCACATCGCTCGAAGAACAGATAACCGTTGGGGAAGAAAAGTTCTCGAGTGGCGACCACGAACCGGAAGACGAAGCGTTGGCAGGCCTCCCACCAGGTGGACTGACGACATCGTGAGAGTTGCGGGAAACCGGTGGATGCAAGTGGCGAGTTGTCGTTCATTATGGCGTTCTAAGGGGGAGGCCTTTGTCCAGCAGTGCACGTCTTCCGGCTGATGATGATGATGATGAGTACAGCGCAAGGGGTTCGAGTTTACTTTTTTTTTTCAGACACCCAATCGGCCGGCGGTATTCAGTGGCAACAGCCGACCGGCTCTATACTGTGGATGGCGCCCGAGGTGATTCGCATGGAGGAGCCCGCGCCCTACACGTTCCGGTCTGACGTTTACGCTTTCGGGATAGTCTTGTACGAGCTCATGGCGCAGACGCTGCCTTACAACAACTTGAATAACAAGGATCAGGTGAGTTTTTTGGCTGATTATTAGTTGTGAACTATTTCTCAAAAAAAAATCCATTTTCAAGTTGTCGCCATGTTAATATATATATTTCCTGACGCTATTTCAACACAAAACGCTATGTCGTCTACGGGGTTAATGCGTCCATTCCAATTATGATAGGAAAAATATCCTTTAGAACTACTCACGCAATTTTTTTAAAGGCTTTGGCACTAAAAGTACAAAAAATTATTACTAGATTTCGTGGCCGAGCTCTCTTATTAAAGTAATCCGCCAACAATTAGACGCTATAGCCCCGAATATTTCTATATAAGACCTCGCACGGTCCGCGAAATTCCGAGTAGAGGGGGATGAGGGAGGGTGACGGGGGAGGGGTGGAAAGTGCCGCATCGCAAGCGTGCGGGCAACGAGTGGCCCACTCGCCGTCCGCGCGTGGCAACCTCGCGAGTGAGACCAGTGACGCTACGGAGTTCATGTATGGAGCGCATGCCCATACAAATCCATATGAGAGGCGGTGCTGGTCGGGTGCCGGATGGCTGTAATGAGCTGTAACCTTAAGAGCTCACCTCCCACACTGTACTCTCAAAAACGTCACCACAGTATAACAAGTTTTCCCTACAGTAGGTCGACGCCTTTTAGGTTGAGCGATACCGCAGTCTGTATAGGTTTTTACGCAAGTAAGGAAGAATTGTCACAAATTTTTAATTTGGATGGTTCTTTCACGAATCGGTACATATTGGTATTGCGAAATTATATAAAAAATAATTATTTAGGGGTGGCATACTTAACAGGGGTAAGAAGTGTCAAAATATACTTCTTATGAAATAAAAAACTTTTTTTTTCCACAGAATATACTTTCATAGATTAGTAACCGACAAATACTTTGGGGGTTTCTAGACTTAATGGAAAACTACTGTCATTGAAAATAAATAAATATAACTATATAAATAGAAGACTTGTCCCAAGCTACTGAAAACGGCGAAGTATACAAGCTGGGGCTCCTCCCACCCGCGTCTCACCCCTCACACCCCGCACGATTGCTCTGTCTACACCTTTCCGTCTGATTACTGTAGGGAAACTTGTTATACTGTGACGTCACTCTTCATGCCGCTTCGCTCATTAAGCTAGGAATTTTTGACAGCATTTCTCTTTCAGATCCTATGGATGGTCGGCCGAGGTCTATTGACCCCAGACCCCCGGTATCTCCGGCAGGACGCTCCTCAAGCCTTAAAACGGCTGTTCAACGACTGCATCAAATTCGACAGAGAACAGCGGCCCCTCTTCCGACAGATTCTCGCGTCATTAGAAGCCATGCTCCGAGCGATGCCCAAGATCACGAGGAGCGCCTCGGAGCCCAATATGAACAGGCAGTTGCATGCGTCAGATGATTATCTGAGCTACAGCTGTGCCTCCCCGAAGACGCCTGTCAACTTTCAGTTCAATAATGACACGAATTTTCCTGCTTTCTACGGGTATGTACTCGGATTATCAGTTGAATAGGGATGATGACGCCATTATTAAATAATTCGAAGGCACACTTCCAGTAAAAAACGCATTGTTTTAGCCCTGAAAACCGGATTAATTTTCGATTTACTGTAAAATTAGATTTTTTCTTGCTTTAAAACAAATAAATAGTTAGTTGATTGAGTTGCCGGATAATGACGTCATAAGTCGCTATTGCCATTGAAACTCTGTGGGAGAATTGTGTTTTGACAGCTCATAAAAAGTACGTCAGTTGATTGGTGGTGTCAACATCCCTATTAACCAACTTTTGACCAAGTCTTTGGACCAGTGTGTGTTGCCAGTGATGATACGGATCTGAGACGTGGGCGCTAACGATGGGCCTCATGAGGAATTTCAAAGTCACTCAAAAGGCTATGGATCGGGTTATGCTCGGGGGTTTCTCTGCGGGATAGAATTAGAAATGATGATATCCGCAGTAGACGTCTTTCGGCTGACATGATGATTATGATGATGAACCAAATTTTAAAATTGTTTAATTTTTTTAAAAATAATGTTACTTAAAAGAGAACGGTGAAATGGGCACTGAGAATTCATCATCATCATCATCAGCCTATGTTCGTTCACTGCTGGACATAGGCCTCTCCCATGGCACGCCACTGAGCACGATCCCCGGCCACTCTCATCCAGCTCTTGCCAGCCACCTTGCGAAGATCATCGCTCCACCGAGTCTGAGAACGTCCTACACTACGTTTGCCGATCTGTGGTCTCCACTCAAGAACTCGTCTACCCCAACGGGTATCGGTTCTTCGGGTTATTCAGCGTGCTAATGCGGTGGGCTATGTCGATGACTTTGGTTCTCTGCCGGATCGCTTCGTTACGAATTCGTTCTTTAGAATTACTTTAACCTAAAATGTATTGTTTCAGTATCCCTGTGCCAAACCAGAGGCATCCCTAGGGTCTGTTGAAGGGCTACGAGTAGCCCTCCCGGCGGCCGAGCCTGTCTCTGACCTCGCGCGCCGACCTCAACTGCTAACCACTTGACACCAGTTGACACTTGTTGACGCCAGTTGACACTTGTTGACACCAGTGGACGCTTGTCGCCAGTCGACACTTGTCACCAGTGGACACTTGTCGACACCAGTTGAAGCTTGTCGACACGAGTTGACACTTGTTGACGCCAGTTGACACTTGTTGACACCAATCAGAGGCATCTCTATGCCGCTTATATGGCTACCAGAAGCCTTAACCAAATGAACTTTTCCTAAGCACGACTTTGTTTTATAGTTGACATATGTTGACACTAGTTGACACAATCCAGAGGCATACCTAGGGGCTACCAGTACTCATCAAGCGAACTTTAACTGCTAAGGTCCTTTTATTATACAGTTGGCACTGTCTCGCCCATTTTGACGCCAGTTGACAAATGTCAGTAGTTGACGCGAGTTGACACTAGTTGCGCAAATGGATACAAGTTGATTTTGATATAAGGTAAACAATGTTGAACTGTCTTTATAACAAAAAAAATGTTTTATAAAATAAATAAAACCAAGTAGTAATTTAATAATTACATTGTGATGGTTTCATATATGTACCTAGTAAAGTAAGACGGGTCAAGATAGTTTATTTTTTACTATTAAAAAAAACAAATATGGTCGACGCAAGCTGATATTACTTGACACTTGTTGACATTGGTAATGTAGTGAAAAAAGTTTTTACACAGGCCAAGTAAAAATCGATCTTGTGTCAATGTCAAAAAGACTACGTGTAAAAACTTTTCTCCCTTTAAAGGCTGACCGGGAATATAAAAAAACCTGACGCGTGAGCAGCACTTCTACGTTTTATATTGCAACATTCTTTACACTTACTATACAATACCTACCAGTCATATTGACAACGGTGGCGGTGATGTTATTTGAAGGAATATTTTCTATGACAAATACTTTTATAAATTGTGAATAATTTTCTTTCCAAAGCTATGGATAACCTTCGGCATTTTAACGATAAAAAAAATAACACTTTAAAATACCACGCGCAAACAACGTTAAACTTTGACAGCAATAGACAGATGACATTTGAATTTAGTGTTACCAGTGAAAGAAATTAGTTCTGTTGGTTCTCCGCAATATGGCGAGGTTTTTTATAATTCTTGTCAGCCTTTAGGTATACATGTTGAATCGTGATAAAATATTACAGAATAGAAAAACAAGAGGAAATGGCATGCCAATGAGACATGGTAATCATAGACAACGACAACCTGAACATAGTTTCGACACTTTCGCTGTCACATTCGCATAGATGTCATTTTGCAATTATAGCAGAAACATCTATCGGGTGATAGCTCTTATTTTTAACAGACTTCAAAAACGAGGAGGTTGTCAATTCGGTTGTATTTTTTTATGTTTCCGAAACGGAGAGGCTACTGCGAAATTCGAAAATCGAAGTTACGTACCGTCCCGCAGATGCTAATATTATTTAATACGAGAGTGAGAGGGATGGTGCAATACGAACTTTGAATTTCGCGTTCGGGTTCGGTTGGCGCTAGTGTCGTAAAGTCCGTTTGACAACTTTGACATATATGTCGTGCCTACCGCCATCTAGCAATGATTTGCCAAAACTGAAGCATCCGATATTTGGCTCCGAATATGTAGTAGGTTGGACACCAATTTAGTGAGATATCAGAGAGTTGTCAGAGTGTTGTGAAATAGGCTTTTAATTCGCCATTAAAGACGTTAACCTCCTTTTTTTGAAGTCGGTTAAAAAAGAAAGTATCTAGCTAACACTTTCTTATTGAATTCCCGGAATGAGATTAAAAACAAACGAGGCCTTATAGTTTGACGCACTCGGAATCACAATTGTTTTCGCCGTTTCTTTCTATCATACGGTATAAAGCGAGCGTAGAAAGAGATGGCAAGAACGCGAGCGCTCGGACGTTCAAAAAATGGCCACTGCTTTGGTTGATTTAAATACGACCAATTTGTTCATATAGAATCTATGATTTAAAAGTATTATTAAATGTTTTATTAGTATTATTGTATTATATAGCAATATTGTTATTAACAATGTATTAACTGGATGTGCTTTTCACGGGATTATTTTAAATGTTAATATTAGTTGTTAGTTTGTTTTATTTATTGTTAATAATATTTTTTTTTAGGTTTTCGTTACATTATGTATGTAGCCTTCGATGTCCATTTTGTTTAAGGTTATATTTATTTTTACTGCGGACCACAAGGAAGCTAGAAAACGCTCGCGTCAATACTGCCCTGCGTTTTTGACTCGGTGCAAGCCGAGTTGCGATCTTGACGCGGAGTCGGCAGTTTTGACGCGGCTACAGCGTGTTTTAAGGTATGATGTAGGGAACCCACGGAATAGAAAGCGACACTTACTTAGACCTTAAAAAGGTAGAGGCGATTTAGCGACCACATGCATCGATTTGGAAAAACAACCTTTCTTGTTTTGGTTATAAGTTACATTTTCCATTGTAATTATTGAAAATATTACAAGCTTTTTTTGTGCAATAATGGAGCATCAAAAAAAAAGAGTTATTATAACTGTTCAGTGGACGGTTGTTTAAATTAAATAATGGTGAATTTCGCCAATAACGAAATCGTCGCAAGATATTTTCTGTGACAAATTTATAACTACCAATGACGTTAAAATTAAAATATTTTAGTTATAGATTTATATTTCCATTCTTCCCGTTTCATTCTCGACAGTAAATCAAACAACTAGATAAGAGTGCCACTACCACGATAGTTTTTTTGTGCATAAGCCATAGTTGACAACCTTAGAGCGACCGCCGAGCGTAGGTATGAAAAGTGAAGTACATACAGGAGATTGGCTTGTGAACTATCTGTGTTGTGGCTTAGCCTAACGTTTAACATATAGTAACTGTTCCGTGGGCGGTTCATTATAGAAAGGTCGACATTGGAAAGAAAATGCTCATTTAATCTGGTCATTTAGTATTCTAAGCTTAAGAAGGCGCCTTTTAATATTAAATTTAAGAGATCGTTAGGTATTGTTAGTTTAAGGTTTATTACAACTAAATGGTCCTTCGAGAATTACGTAAACCCCAAATGAGGGGGGTCTTTGCTTCGCTTATTTATGATATGATGGGCCGGATTGCGATTAAGTCAGAAACATTAAAAAAAAAATATGGCTAAAATAAAACATGATTTGAGCTCTTGAAAGTGCTTGTTTGATGTTTGAAAACTATAAAAACCAGCAAAGCTTAAAGGATATACTATTGTTTACTTAAACATGGGGGTTTGAGTTTTGCTTACTTTTGCTGAGTAGGGGGGGGGGGGGAGTTTCTATACGATTACTTAATCTTCCCTTTATAATATTCCTAGGCGCAAATTATGTTGACCTGTGTATAATTTATTGTTTGTTTTAAGTCGAAAATAGTTCAATTACGTGACTAAAACACATATTCGAGCTTTTTTCAAAAAAAGTGTACCCTTTTCTTTCAAAATGTATTTAATTATTTCATACAACATTTTTGAGTCAGTTTTGTGACGCCCATACTGAGTGTATGAAAAAAAAGTCACAAAACTGTAGTTTTTTGGTAATTTTTTTAACCTTTCTGAATCGACTGTACTCTTGAGTCTGAGTAAGAAAAACCATATTTTTCCAAAATTGAAAAAAAAAGGTGTACTTTTTTGTGAAAAACAAAATGCCCGTTCTTTTACTACCGGTATAATATAGGGTAGTTCATATATTGGTGAAGAAGAGAAAATAAATTGGTCTCTTGGATCACCAGTTATCACATCACATCACAGCGATTGCATTCCGTCATAACTGCTACTGATTTTTATGACCCTATTTGGTTTTGAAGTTTTACTCGTATTTTATCATTCGTATTTTTTATATTATATGTAGATGGGTTACCGTTACTTACCGTCCGATTTACTCGCTCGATGGTCAAGATTATTTGACATTTTGGATCGAACTATAATTTTTATGGACCTTGTGAAAAGTGCAAGCCAGTTTAAAAAAATAATTATAATTTCAACTCTCTCTGTTTGTAGTAAAATATTAACCTTAGTGCCTACTGTTGCTATCAATCAATCAAATTATCTAATTGCAAACTAGCCTTATGTTTATAAGAAATAAAAAAAAAATCCACCCCGTAAATCGCTCATCCAACAGAACAGAGACACAATGAGGGTTATCGCGTATGAATTCGCCGCTAGAGGCGCTAGTGTAGCGAGAGGTCTCCGAAATGTCAAACGTCACTATTTTTGGGTGAGCTACGCGGGTTTTATTTATAATTAATTAGAATAATTTTATGAATATTTTGCAATATTTCAAATTCATTATGGCAAGTATGCGTTACGGAGCAATGAATGTCTGTTTTGAGACAGTTTTGTCTTTCGGAAACCTTCGTTATCCCTGTTTTTCGAACAAAACGGGACAACGCAACACTGTGGCATGCTCGATATTTTTATGGAACGGTTTTAAGGTATTAAATATGATTTAAATGTGGATTTTACTTTCGCGTACTTGAGGCAGGACCTTTGTCTACAGTGGCGCCAACTGGTGAGCGCGAAAACGGTAGCCCTCATTGCTTTGTGACGATTACATAAAAAGTGATTTAAAGAGGTCGAACCGTAAATTTAGATCCAAAACTTGTTTTCTTGTAGGTACTTGTCATTATTCTACTGGATGAGTGAGATTTTAGTCGATTGTGATTTATTTATTCAAATCATCGCTACTTCTATTTATTTATTTATTAATTAAAACCTTCGAATAATATTGGCTGACAACAAAGCCGTGGTTTGTTCTATGCAGCATTAAAATTAGAGAACAGTAAAATAATAACATGCCTCAATGAAGCCAATTTTTCTTCTGAACAAACAAAGTATTTAGGAGGTTTTTTATACATCACAATTTATTTTTATTTACAAGAGCTGTGCAGAAATCGTACCAGTATTTATTATATCCACCGAAATGTCAAGCGCCACTTACAGCTGTATTTTTTTTCGTGCGAAGGCACATGGCAAAGGATTTGCACCAATCAGCCACCGACAGCCATAGAGGATGAAAATTCAAATAATTATAGTTCTGTATTCAAAGTATTTGCACATTATTTATTATTTATGATTTTTATTTTATTATTTATTTGATTTTTAATTTTGTTTGACATAATAAAGTATTAATTTTGCTTTAAAAAAAATGTGATGTCTTGATGTTTATTCTATATTACTCGTAGTATTTGTTACTGACCAATTTCTAGTCGGTCAAGGCAAATGAAGGGTTTGTAATTTTCTTTTTTTTTTATAAACTGATAGTAATCTTAGGTTTTGTGTTTTATATTTAAATTGATAAAACGAAAATTACGAACTTAGTTTATGTTATGTTATTATTATTACATATTTATAATATATAAGACCTGTTTACTTTTACGGGGTGGATTCCGTTATCACCGATAGTAAGAGAGAATGTTTAAGTGCTACAGAAGCTAATACTGTATAATATTATTCATATATAATGCAATACCTACCAAACTACCGTCTGCGTGTTTTGAGCAGCGGCGTGGAAGGCGATACAAATGGTGCGCATACGATGCGTCACTTTTTAGCTACTTCTAGCGCCATCTAGTGAGCATATATCACGTTACCGTTTTTTAAGCAGCGGTGGCCGCTCCCTTACTCGGTTGTTTAAACGAGTCTTAATTTATGATTATGATGTCCATACTTTGTTGGAATAAAATGACAAATTAAACGTAGGGCAGAAGTACCGTTTGTGGCCAATGTACCGTTTGTGGCCACTGTTACCGTTTGTGGCCGTTTGTTTAAATATACGTTTGAAATAAATTTATAGTAATAAATCATTACAAACTTTATTCGTTTCGGTATAAACTTTGAAAACCCACTAAACATATTATTTTAATACTGTAACTATTTATATATGACTTCAAATGTCAACTGGCCAAAAACGGGCTTAATGTGGCCAAAACCGGTACTTCTGTCCCAAATCTTAAACTACGTAAATAAGACTAATTAAAAAAGTAGTCGAAAAAAACAATTTCACTCAAGCAGATGGATGCGGTTATTTTACACCCCAGAAGATACCGCCCTGATAATTCGTGCGTGTGCTAAACTTTGTTAACGTAAAGTCGTGCATTCTGGGTCTGCATTAACTACAACTAATCATTGAGCATTGCTTGTACCAAACACTTGACTAATTTCTGGTCTAGAAAGTTAAACAAATATTTGGTAAAACGGCCCTTCGTTCTTAATTTAAAAGGTCATTTTATTTTGTATTTTTCAAAAAAGTGTCGATTAAACTGCTACATACAGTTTTATACATATACTGAAAGGTTGGATGTAGACATGCCCAATAGTAGCCCAATAGTAATTTTAAACACATAATGTGCGTGCTCATTCTTTACTACTACGTGCTTGACACGCCCGCATTACCTTGACAAGTTCGTATGTGACGCTTTGTAGAACCCTGTTGCAGTCAGCCTTTGCCGCACTTATCAAAAAAATCTTAATAAAAACAACAGCTAGGCTCCCTGCGACATGGTTCTACCAAGTTTTTGGAATAAGTTAACCATACATCCCCGGATTTTATGTTTCAAAAGAGCACATTTGTAAGTATACTTATAAACGTGCTACTATTGAGCATGTCGGTACCTTCACTTGATCTAGCATCTTGAATCTTGACATCAAGATTGTCGGTACTGTCAATACGCTAGTGTCGACAGCATACGTAAAATCTACGCAATATTGCTAACAATAGCAAAATCGATAGCAGACTAATGTAAGTGTGAGAATCGATTCGATAGTCGATTGTTCACGATAATCGCGTATGTTCCTAGACGTAGAAATCGTCTAATGTTGAAATGTTTAAGATTGATTGTAGACTTCGACGCGAGAATTGCAACAGTTTCTATTTTTTTATGGTTGAATTTGCTGACAACTTTACTGCCCAACAGGAAACGCGATGTACCACAAGGTACCTTTTCGTGATCAATTTAGCTATGATTTCTTTAGGAAATATACGGGATGTCAACAGGACTTTAGTAGCACAAAGGTTTCCACCCTGATAGATGATTCAATTTGTCACAAACTACAAAGGGTGCTAATATCAAAATTTCTTTTGAAGCGATAGGCTCTATTACCACCAGAGTTGTGCGAAGATGTGTTGCGAGGAATGTGTTAAATTTTTCATAAATCAATAAAAACGCTTCATTTACCTGGCCTCGCTCCGCTCAGCTGTTTCCACCAGAGGTGCTGTGCGAGGATGGGTAAATGAAGTGTTTCTATTGGTTCATGAAAAACACATTCCTCGCACAAACCTGGTTGAAGCGCAGCCTGAAGGGCGTAACCCTTTTTTAACGTTAATATCGTGAGGGTCCGTTTGACGTTACTGTCTTGCTTGTGATTGGTTCTGGCTCATTTAGTTAATCACAAATGTAACGCAAATTCAAAAGTTGTCAAAAGGGACCTCATTATGCTAGTGCCGACCTGCCATAGAAACCCTCATTGGCAAGAAGTTGTCGGCGAATACAATCGTGACATTATTTGAAACATACATGCTTCACATCATATTAATCCAATTTATGTAAAGTGTAAAAAAAACGATATAATCAACTTTTTTGTATATAAACAAGCATTGAATCGAAACAATGACACATTTCGTCTCTTTTAACTAGACGTATAATCTCATCAAAATTCACTTGTTTTCAATGTTTCATTTTCATTTGAAAAATCTTCGTCAAAAGCTGACGTTATTTCTTGAATGAAACATTGGTATAATTTGAAGTAGCATAGACTAGCGTAGAGATGGTGGAAAATTTGACATTTTAAAAATCGAGTAATGCTCGACTTAATAAGCGATTTTTATTTAAGTACTCACTTTAAAATGAAAAAGTAGTTACTGCTTTTATATTTGAATAAACAGTCTTTGGAATGAAATCAAGTATTGTAAATAATAAAATAGATAAAAATACTTTTATCTATTTAATTAAAAAAATAATCTATTTATTGAACAGATTATTTATTTTGCAGGTTTTCACATCACTAAATGTCATTGTAATGGCGTCTTTGTTTATACTTTTCATAAACTGGATGGATATAAGGTATAGCACATTTAGTAATCAATGGTGTACAAAATTGGAGGTGATTTTTTACATTAGACGATCTCTACCCGAGAGAGTACTATATGTACCTACATCCTCGGGTCTCTTGTATATAAATGTTCACGCGTCTACATAGCGATAGCTGGACAGTCGCAGGTCCAGAAGGTGCCTAGATTTAGAAGTTCCTAGCATTACTGATATGCTCCCACCACGCCGACTAAAAGCAATACTCTTAAGCTATAAGTATATTATTGACGGTGTTGAACGTTTAGAGTCGCCCCTGCGACGCCATTAAAAAAAAAAAGCTAAAACCAGAAACTGAGAGTTTCTGTGGAAGACTAGTTGGCGTTAGTATCGCAAGGTTGGTTTGACAACTTTGACATTTACGTCTCTTTTGTGATTGGTTAAATTAAATGAGTAAATGAGCCAATCGCAAGCGAGACTAACGTCAAACGGACCTCACGATGCTAACGCCATCTAGCGATATTTCTGTCAAGAAACCCTCGTCTAGCGCACTTGGAATCACATTTTCGCCAGTTCTTTCTGTCATACGGCATTAGATGAGGATAGAAGAAGTAAATGCGATCGCGCGCGCCCGCTTGAATAATACGGCCACAAGTATGATCGACACTATACAAACAGGATGATTACAAAACAATCATGAAAAAGTAATCGTTTAATATTATGTTTTTAACTTTCGAGATTTAAATCTTAATTATTACAGCACCTGGGACTTGCACGGTATCACAAGTAATAATTACTTTGAGTTTCATATTGCAGTGGCGTGGTCAGGTTACGAGTAGACTTTTCACAATGTGGCTGAAACGTTGAAGTAATTATTTATTTATTTCTTCATTCATTGTATTTATTACTCGTGTTAACGTGACAAGTCCCGGGTGCTGAAATCGTTAAATATTATTTTAAAAGTCATTATTATTTATTGACATTGAAAGATGTGACAAAATTGAAAAAAAAACTATAGAACAAGCCAGATTTAGCTGGCTTAACCCTTCGTATGCGGGAACTAAAAAAAGTAATGAATTCTAGTCTCATCTGTCTTAATAAGCTCAAATTCTGATTAAAGAATATAAAGCCCCTCGCTAAAAAAAACGGGTACCTATGGTTTTTGTATTTTATGTGCATGAAAGCTTACTTTCTAAGCTTCAATGCCTAAAAATCTAAAAACCATCATCATCATCATGTCAGCCGAAAGACGTCCACTGCTGGACATAGGACTCCCCCAAGGCTCTCCACTCAGACCGGTCTTGTGCTCCTCGCATCTTAACCAGGTCGTCGCTCCATCTTGTTGGAGGCCTACCGACAGCTCGTCTCCCGGTCCGCGGACGCCATTCGAGAACCTAAACCACCCATTAAAAAACCATAGGTGCCCTATTTTTTTGCAAGGGGGTTTATTTAAAGATAGCCTTAAACTCATGGATCCGTGTCTTCAGCATACGAGGAGTTAAGATGCTAGATTCTGTAGTTTAATGTATTGCGTTTTGAATCATTAAATAATTAACGGCGCTTGTTAAATACGACAAACAATTTTACCTATACTCCAATTCAATAGAATCTGACAATCCTGTAGACACTTCCAGCCTACTAATATGAATACCGGACTTCCTAAGGCTTTGTGATGTGACTATTATTCTTTTTTGATTCCTTTTAGATGATAATTTGCAACAACAGGGACATATATAATCAAGCGTGCCCACGTTAGGGTGTGTTAAATGTGTAGACAAATTGTCAGATTCTATTGAATTGTACTTTAATCAAAAAGATTTGAATGTTGAATGCACCAAAAATTGATGATTTAAAATAACCTAGTATGTCTGTAATATTGACACTAAACTATGCGGCAACGTGGACTGTGTTTTACGCCCCCGCGCAATTTGACAGATATGTACATAAGTAACGTAAGTCATTTTAGATGTCTCCTTGTGTAAAGGTTACTGCCTATAATAATGCCTTAACGCTATGGTGGGTTCATTTTCCTTGAAAACAGACGTAACTGCATTGTGACGTTTCAATGCTGACTGGCAACACTATATTTACTGCACAGTCTACACAATCTACACAGTCTACAAAAATATGTATGTATTTGAACCACTCGAAATATGTCACCTATGGCGGCCTTTATGACAGAATAACCTTTGTTCCCCGTACATAACCAACTCCCATTACCAGCACTAGGAGAATAATTCCTATTCCAAAACCAGTTTTGTAAGAGGATTTTTTTCCTTGTACAAAACCAACGCCATAGGTCGGTAATGTACGAGGAAAAATAATTCATAGTACAATACCCGGTTTTGGAGTAGGATTCTTTAATGCCTTGTACAGAACAAGCTTCAGTAAAAGCATATTACTGAAACTTATTTTCATAATCGCGTTTTTTTTTTCAATATTAATCGACACAGAAACAGAAACAACCGTTGAATTTATTGTTAAAAATTTGAAATATGAGGATTAGAATCAATTTAGCTCTTTACTTCTTCCATACCATAAGGTTCCTTGACAGGCATAATATCGTTAGTGAGAGGTTTTTTTGACGTATACAGTCTTGCTTGCCATTGGCACATTTAGTTATTATAATCGTAAAAACGTGACGCAAATGTCAGTTGTCAAACGGACTTTGCGAGATTAGCACCAAAACTTCGTTTTTCTAGAATTAGAAAGAATTTAATCTATCTTGACGTGTTTATTGAGGAACACTTTTGAAAAATAAATAACAGCAAAGTTAATTAGCGAGGACATATGATCGTTTACATGCTTTTGGTATCATAAGTAATAGTTACTTTTTTCATAAAAGTTTTTCAATAAAGACTCGTCAAGATTGTTTACCCTTTTTCTAATGCTAAAGAAACTAAGTATAGCCTGTCACAGACACCGTAATTATAGACAAAACACTTTAATATAGTATTTTAATATTTTATAGGGATTGTCATATGTATGTACAGTCAATTACAACAATTGATAGTAAAGTTTTACATATTTCGCAATATACTATGATCTATGTACAGTCTGGTTGAAAAAGGAGCTGTCATTAACTTAAATAATTCGAATCACATTGAAGTTGATGATTGTATCGTTAAAAAATTAATAGGACAGTAGTAATTAATAAATTTTGTTAAATAACTTATTGCATTTTTTAAAATATAGTGTAAATTGGTGATAAATTAAATTAAACGCAATATTAAAATGTAATTGTGGTGGGAGCGCATTGTATAAAATAGCTTAAAAATATGAGAGTCCTGTTCTCATATTCGACCCTAAGTAGTATCAGTCAAGGTTTATATTTAAATGCGCTGAACTGTGTCTTGTATTTCTCTAGTAATCTGAGGCTTTATTGTCTGACGCGCGGGCTCTCGCCATCTCTTTCTGTCACTATGTTTATACCGTTAGAAAGAAAGGAACAGTGGATGCGATAACAAGCGGCCTCAATACGGCCTCTGTTAATATCCAGTGAACGTGAGGCTGTATTGTCTACGAGCGCTTTCAGATTATCCGATCCAATATCGGGCAAGTAAAATGTATGACATATGTACCTGTCTTTCAGATTATCCGATCCCACATCGGATCATATTTCATACATTTTACTTGCGCCGGTATCGTATCAGCGTCCGATAATCTTAAAACGATCTAACGCGCTGTTCGCGATTGCATTCACTATCTCCTTCTAACATTGTCTTATCTTATACTGTGTGAAAGAAAGAAGTGGTGAAAACAACTGTGGTCCCAAGTGTCGGACAATAAGAGCCGTGGTTGAAGATGCCTGGAAGGAAAAAAGTAGGTATGATTATAAATTACGTTATAGGTATTATATCGGTTACCACGGCAGTATCGTGTTTATATACTTGTGAGATAAAAAATTTATCAAAAATATCTGAACACGCTTCTACGCCGTTAACAATAGTCTTGTTCAGATATTTTTAGTCAAATTTTTGCTCACAAGGTTATGAAGTCGATTGTACAACCCTTGGGTCTGTACTACGCAGTGCAAAATTTTAACTCCGTATCTTGCCGTCCCGCTGCTCTTATATTATTTAATACGAGAGTGAGAGGGATGGTACTATACGAACTTCGAATTTCAAATTTCGTAGTAATATTGTTTTGTCTCGTTCCGAGCTATCTACATTTTCTTATCGGATTTCGATATTCGACCACGATACTTCACGATAGGCAAGGCTGGTGCAGACGAAAAAGTTGGATCCCTTTTAAATTACACTTACTTTTGTCAATGTTAACTGCATGCAAAAGAGCTGACTGGAAAAAGTTCCGTTGTGACACGAAAATTCATCCATACAATTTTAC
Organism: Choristoneura rosaceana; assembly: GCA_037349165.1. Taxonomy (NCBI): domain Eukaryota; kingdom Metazoa; phylum Arthropoda; class Insecta; order Lepidoptera; family Tortricidae; genus Choristoneura; species Choristoneura rosaceana. The sequence goes on along the minus strand of JAZBNJ010000006.1, from coordinate 1,969,076 downwards.
ACAAAGTTTCACAAACTTTCTCAAAATTTTAACCCCGGTTTCCACGGCGAGCGAAGCGGACTCATTAGGTATAAGTACTTTTTTAGCACTACTTCGTTTTTTTAGCATTAGAAAGAAGGTAAGCAATCTTGAAGTGTATTTTAATGAAAAACACTTTTGAAAAATAAGTCACAGCAAATATGTAACAATAAGCAAGGACATACGAACATTACATGCTTTTGGTATCATATAAGTAATAGTTTTTTAAAAACGTCTTCAATAAAAAGACTTTTTTTAATGCAAAAAAAAACGAAGTATAGTGACGTGCAACGACCTGCTGCTTGAAAGTATAGTCGGGCAAAAGGTTCATCACTTTTGGACCTTAACGTGATTGAAATAAAGTTGAAAAGTGAAGCACCTTTTCTTACCCCGACTATACACTTACACCGGACCTCTATGAAGTTGATCTATGTCGTCCATTTCAGTTAAACTAAATACTTTTTTTTTAAACGGGCATCGTACAAATTTGTCACATTAGCCCATAGGGCAAAACAATAAAAAAAACTAAATACTTAAGTCATTAATGAGTCCTCTCCGCTTGCAGTGTAAAGTGGGCTTTATAGAATTCTGCCGCCTTAAGGAGAAAAACCATAAGTGTCATTTTTTGCAAAATTGACTTTTCACCAGCCTCGTACTCAGTTTTTCTTCCTGAGTACGAGGCTGGTGAAAAGTCAATTTTGCAAAAAATTTCACTTATGGTTTTTCTCCTTAAGGCGGCAGAATTAGTGGATTTTCGAGTCAGATCGGAAAACTTATTACCTATTTTGACTACCACTTTTATGAAAATGAAAAAAAAAAAAAATGGTATCCAACTTTCTGAACACACAACTATAGATCAGCAACGCTACTGATAAGGTTGCTATATACATAAGCGGGCACCAATTGTACCTATGTAATACCTATTTATGTTTATAACCGTATTTTCGCGGAAAAATACATAAGTATACAAGACGTTAATTAAACAACCCACACCTCAGCAATTTATTTATTTATTTTATTACCTTTTGCTAAGTCCGTCATTTTACCGTCGCCCTGTGGTCGCCCTACTTTCCTGTTGCCGTTTTTAAAAGAAAATCAAAACGGACGGAAAAATGGCCAGTATTAAAATGTTAGTATGTATTTGATAATACGCAACCTCGTTCTTTCGTATTAAATATAAAAAACGGCAAAAATAAAACAAATTGTATGGGAGCGCCCCCTCCCCTTCGTATTTATTTAATTTTAATTTAACTATTTATTTATTTTTAAAGTGATGACTATGCAACTAAATATTCTGTGAATATTTCAAGCGTCTACCTGTTGCCGTTATTAATATCGACCAAAAAACGGCAAAACAATCACGATTGTTGTAGGGGAGCCCCCTTCAATATTTATTTTACTCTATTTTCAGTATTTTTTATTATAGCGGCCACGTTAATACATAATCTGTGAAGATTTTAAGTGCCTAGCTATTACGGCTCAAGAGATGCTCTGTGACAGACGGACGGACAGACAGAGGAGTCTCAGCAATAGGGTTCCGTTGGCACCTTTTGAGTACGGAACCCCAAAAAGGAGAATTATTAGTATGAAAAGAAAGAAACTACTGCGTGAAATCCCAATGCTGAAGGGCTACTCCGAAACACAACGTTCGAAGTTCGTGTCGTGCGATCCCTCTCGCTCTCGTATTAAATAGTATAAGTGTGAGAGGGACCGCACGACACGAACTTCGAACGTTGTGTTTCGGAGTAGCCCTTCTGGTCCTCTTATGTGTATAGCTGCCCTAGTACTTCGAAGATGACCACAACTCTTACTTAATGCAGTTAGGGACTAAAATCATTTTTTTCCCCTGTTCACTGGAGTCAGTAATTGCCAGGTCGCGAAACTTTGATGCCGGTGACGTCATCATGACGCAAATTGACATATAGGGTGTTTTTATAAAATATACACAACATTTTAAATTAGTATGGATTCGATTTGTGGCATTCGAACATGGCGGATGTAGACAATATCTAATCTTGCAGTTTCTGTTTCTTTGGCTAGTTAAAGTATAATTTTGATAGTGTTTTATGCGGCGATTAACCTTAACAGTGAACAGTGATCACAAAATTCTATATTGCTCTCGTGTCTGACATTTTTTAATGCGCAAGCTATCCACGTGGTTTCTGGAATTTTACTATCAAGTTACAGAAACTATAATCACCGTACAACGTTGCCTCTCGAAAGAAAATACTTAGACACTGGCGAAATTGTCCTATTAATTAGGACAGAAAAGCCATATTTAAAAAGAGAAGAAGAAGAAAATGGTGATATTTATGAGTACTGGCCGTCTCAAGTGTCACTAAAATATCCGTAAACTAAAGAGGTCAACAAGTTGTTAGTGATTATCTATAATCTAGACAAAAACACTGTATGAAGCTTAACGTCATACGGCTCCTTTCGGAACGTTCTGTCCGTTTCCCAAAACACCCGTTCCAAAATAACAGTTTCCTTAATCGACCGTATGCCAAAAGACCCGTAATCTCATCGCATCAGAATGTCAAAACACCCAGTTTTCATAGCATCCGTATGCCAAAATATCCGTCGCTCATGACACCCGTATTCCCAAAAGACCCGTTTCTCATTGCATCAGTATGTCAAAAGACCCGTTTATTATACTTTAATTTAAATTTAATTTAATGATTTAATTTAATTCAATTTAGATTCCCAAATTTACTAGTCGTAAACAATATTAATAATAAATCGACTAACATTAGTTTTGTAAGACCAATTCTACTGGATTGCCATATTAGAAACGGGTGTTTTGGGAAACGAATTATTTAGGAAAAGGTAGTGACGGGAACGGATGTTTTGGGATTAGGTATCTTTGGGAAACGGATATCAAGCCAAACGTTTGTTTTGAGAGACGAACATTTTGGGAAACACTTATTTCGGGAAACGGATTATTTGGGAAAAGGTGGTGACGGGAACGGATGTTTTGGGAACGGGTGTTTTGGGAAACGGTCAGAACGTTCCGAAAGGATACGGTTGTCACCGGCATCAAAGTTTCGCTCCCTGTAAATTACCAAATGCAGGGCATAGTTAAATAAGTACGCAATATATATAAAAGTCTTCCGGCACACGGCAGTGTCTTAAATTTGTAACTTCGCTTTGTAACTAGCTGATATTAATGTCTCCTAGATAGTATGATACAGGGTGCGGTTAGGATTGCCACCTGAGGCCGTATTGCCTAATGTTTCTGACGCTTGCGATCGCAATCAAATGACATATTTCGCATACAAAAACTGTCATTTCATTGCGATCGCGAGTGTCAGAAACGTTAGGCAATAAGGCCTCTGTACTGTCATCAGGGCACAAATCTGACTTATCCAAGCGTGCATATATAAATATCTGATACCACTCTCTTTTAGGGCCGGCAGGATGGGGCTACTACGAAAACGTACGTGTCGTTCCGTCCCCCTGACACTTATACTATTTAATACGAGAGTGAGAGGGATGGTACGATACGAACTTCGATTTTAGAATTTCGTAGTAGCCCTACATGCCCTTTACTACAAAGTGCAAAACTCGAACTTCGTATATTGACGTCCCGCTGACGCTTATGTCATTTAATACGCGAGTGAAAGGGATGGTGCGATACGAACTTCGATTTTCGAGTTTCGTAGTAGCCCCTCAGTCACTAGTGAACCATCATAACGACGTTCTTGGAAAAATATCATGGTCTTTCCCTTTGCCTTCTGTAGTGCCTGAAAATATTTTAGTTAAAAAAAAATTTAGGACTTTATTTATCTCCATACAAAACATTTTTTTTTTGGGATTTCAATGTTTTTCCACAGTTTCAAATTGAATCGCCGTGATGCGGGTTGAATTATAGTACCTACTTACAGATTTTTTAACACCATGGACATATGTAATATTATAATATAGGTACTGTCAATAAAGCATTCGGAAGCTGAAAATATAAATACTCATGCAAAATCAGTATCGATTATTATTATTATTATTATTAAATTTGTAGGTAGGTACTTTTTGTCTCCAAATTCCCAAACAAAACTGTTACTCTACGTTTTTGAAAATGATTGGTAAAAAATATTATATTTTACTTCCAAACAGGTGGCAATCCTGGCACAGATCTTGATTTAACGGAAAATTGAATTAACAATTGCAATATACAGGTAACAAAATTTATCCCTAGTAAAATAACATTTAAATTTGCACGGACTCGTGACCAAAATTAAAGCACCTATAAGGGTTTTAGTGTCTCCGTTGTCCAACATTAGCAGAGCACGATAATTCAGGCAACCGTTGAACACGTTTCACGTTCAGTCTAACGTCTAAGCACGTCAAGACGTTATCAAGTTTTTGGTAAGGCCAATAGTGCAAAATCAATTCATTTGAAATAAAAAACTTTACTGCCTTTTCCGTTAAACAACTATCTGCAACACCCTGTATGTTAAATGCATGATTTCCATCGCTCTTTTCGTCCCATTAACTTAAAAGAAAACGTCATAAAACTGATTATTCGTCGAATCTGAAGAAGACTTTGCATTATGCATTTTTATCTACACTTATATCACAGTATATTATTATATATAAGCTAAAGCAGTAGGGAAGCTACAAACAAATCGATCTAAACGAACACACTCACACAGACGCGCGCTCTACACGGCCTCTATGGGGTCTCGCGACTGCAGTGTAGAGCGCGCGCGTGTGTTCGCTTCGATCGATTTGTTCGTAGCTCCCGTGCTACTTTAGCTTATATGTATAATATATACTGTGACTTATATCATAATAAGTCCTCTATAATGCGTTCAAAAACCGTTGGCAATGAACTACCGATATTACTATGGTAAAGTTCTTGCCTAGGGTAGTAGGTAGCAGCAGGGCTACTACGAAACTCGAAGTTCGTGTCGTGCGGTCCCTCGAACACTTATACTATTTAATACGAGAGCGAGAGTGTCGAGAGGAGAGTTTCGTGGTAGCTCTGCAGCAGTAACTTAGTATTCATTACAGTATCAAATATAGTAGCAGGCTATTTGACTTAACTGCAGGTTATTTGTCATCGGTTTCTGAACCCATCTTACTTATAATATGTGTGTAGATAAAATATTGTATGCAACTGTGCGTAATTAGGCCTTAAAACACTCGTGTGATCCTTCACTCATGTTTTAAGGACCCCTATTACGTAAAACTACTATTATTTATTAATTTGAACGCACTTTTAATTTTACTTTGATGACTTGAAAATAATCTTAAATTATTCTACTTGATTTGATGATATATGACTTAAATGACATTACTACGCTTTTGTTGTACACCTAAATTGAACATCTTGGACACAGATGTACAGCCTTACAGCCTTATTCATAAAAAGTTAGAGCCTCCTTGAAGGCTCCTTGATGTCCCGATGCTAAAAAACGTGATTCATAAATGTCTGTTAGCGCTAATCAATTGATCAAGGCTCTGCTAAAGTTAGAAGACCGTAGACCCTCCTTTATCTCCCTGCTAAGTCACAAAATGGCCGCCACAGAGTTGAACAGCTGACTTTGACAAGAGCAAAAAACCATACCGAAGATATTTTATGGAGATTTACGCAAAGATTAAAAAAAATCAGGAAAAATTATTTTCAGAAATTTATATTTAAAAATCCTCTAATAATACGAAAAAAATAAAATTAGGATGATTAAGATAGTTACGGTTTTTGGCACTTAGTTTATTTAGGTCTACTAAAACACGCGGATCGGAAATGGCGGGAAAACAAGCATCTCTGCTGTCACTGCTGTCAATTTTATTTTTTTTAATTCTCGATAAGGCCATTTTTTGTCCTTGATTTGTCAAGAGTGCCAACATAACGCGTCTAATCAGTCTATCAGGAGCTCAACAACTAGCAGACCGTTAGCAAGCGTTTATGAATCATACTTCTTGACAAACGTCAAACAAGCTTAATCAGTCTGTTAACTAACAGACCGATCATACCTCAATTAAGGATTTTTTATGAATAACGCTGTTATTGTCTAACACACTTGGATTCAATCGACATCACCACCTCTTTCTGTCACTCTGTATAAGATGAGGATAGAAAGAGACGGTGCGATCGCGAACGTCAGCGCGTTAGAGAATACGGCCTCAGGTTTGTTTAAGGTGGGATTCCGAGCTGGTAGTCTTCAGCGTCGCCGTAAGAGCGAGTCCACGACGAATCTCCCCTTCACGTTAGCTGGGCTACTCGTGTCGTGCGGTCTCTCTCGCACTCGTATTATATAGTATAAGTGTCGCACGACACGAACTTCGAGTTTCAGAGTAGCAGTGCAGTTTTGTCCAGGGGTTCAACTCGAAGGTATTAAGTGCCTGTCCCACTTGGGAGGATCTATTTTGGGGGTGCAACTTTGAGCTTAACTGGAGCTCGATTTATTTAGGCATTGAGACCGCAGGAACTCTAATCGCGGTAGGTCCACGATATAAACAAGCTGTATACTTACGAAATTTTTCGAGATACTCCCAAGTTTTTTCTCATTGAGTCCTGTATGTACACGGAAAAAAAGGAATTCTTTGACCAAGAATTATCATAGTCTCAGGAATATTAAAACAATAATATGGCGTCCGGCTTTAGGTATACGAAATATTATTGTCTTGACCGTGGTCTTGACCAAGGGTATTTTTTTAATCTGAGACATCCTTTTTCCGTGTATGTGGGCCCCACACTTGTGCTCCACATATGGGCACTGTGTGAGTGTTGAAGAATCATTTGCTACCCTTGGTTAAATTTGAACTTTAATAGTATTAGTTCCATATAAAATCGCTAGCCATCCCATCCAGGGTTCGGCTATATGCGTGTGTTATTAGTAACTAACATGTATAATATAATTGTTATTATGCGCTTGGGACAAGTTAATAAGGAACGCTTATAAAGGGTATATCCCGCTTATAAATCCTTTGATCAAATGTTGGCTTGCTACTAAATTTGTATTTATTCGATGAAGTGATCACTCTGTGAAAAAAACATTCGATCAACGGTATGCGTTCCTGTTTTTGTCCCCAAGTATGTTTAGAGGAACCGTCGGAAAGTATTATTTGTATAATGGTCGCTGTAACTATCGTACCTATTATCTATTGTAAATATTTATTGTAATTAGAATAACCGTGTATACAGTATAATTAGCGATATTTTAAATAACTGCGGTAAGACACAATAAATTATTGTTTCAATGTGGTGATTTTTATTTGTCTCCGAATACTATTTTTACCCGACTGCGAAAAAGGAGGGTTATCTGTTTGACGCGTCCTACGAGTATGTATCTCTATTCATATGTCCTCTCGTAACTACTCAACGGCTGAACCGATTTTGATAAATGATGCGTCATTGGATTCGTCTTGACGCAAGTGAGTGACACTGGTTACATATATATTTAGAATGGGCTAGTTATCAGCTTTCATTTGGTACCCTACTCGATAGATTTGAATAAAAATAGTTTTATTTAAAACTTACAATAATGGCGTCAAAAATCTGCCATATTGATTTTTCAAGAATTTCATGTATGGCTTGTAATAGTTTTAATCTACCATTTTCACAGAACTAAGTATTACAAAAGTGATAAATAAAACAATAAATTTGAAAAATCGAAAAACCCGACTGCCTTAAAAAATACTAAAAAGAAGAAAACAGTCTGGCGGGCTAGAAGCCTGTTAAGTAGCTGAATTAAAGTTAAAAAAAAACAGTACCAATGTAATACATAGTCTGTGAAAATTTCAAGAGTTTAACTATTACGACTCGAGAGATAGAACCCTGTGTCAGACGAACGGACAGACAGACAGTCAGCGGATTCTCAGTAGGTAAAAAGGTTCTGTTGGCACCTTTTGGGTACGGAACCCTAAAAACCATTTTAGTGCAGACGGAGTCAGTACATTACTCACTTAAAAACTATAAAGGAATTAAAAGTCTAGTCTACATGAAATAGTTTATTATATACCTGTATATCTTTGTCCGAAGACACTTTCGCATAGCAAACTAGATGTAAACTATCACAACGCATTCCTCTTAGGCCTAACATATATCGACTAGCTTCAATACCGGCTCATCGAGAACAACAATGAATACAACAATCATTAACATATAACATCAAGTATAAACAACAACTTATACAGTATTAGCATGAGCAACATTAATATGAAAAATATTCGAATGGAATTTCATACTTTATATAAAATGTTAAAACATATACCTAGTACTGAAAACCTCAAGCCCTGTAATGTCTCTTTTACTTTACTTTAAATTAGTTTTGTACTTAATTTCTAATACGTTAATAATTAAAAAAAATATATTCGTTACATTTTGCTAAGTCCACCATTCTGAGGGCTATCCTTTTTTGTCTTACTAGATGGCGCCACTGTTGCGTGAGGTTTTTAAATGTGGCTTTCAAAGTCTATATAACGGGCGTGAAAATAAAGTTTAGGTAGATAAAAATCATATGTAATACACCTTAAAACTATCGAGCAACCATAGTCCCGTTTTGTTCTGAAAAAAAAAAAGGAATGACAAAAGTTTCTCTTTCCTAATATCGAGATTCGTTAGCTGCTTTAAAAAAATAACTAAAAAACGGCCAGTATTACGTTATTTTAATCTAAATAGTATGTACAGTCGATTTCATAAACTTGTGAGCAAAAATTTAATCAAAAATATCTGAAAACGTTTTTACGCCGTTAACAATAGAGTCGTGATCATATATATTTGATCAAAATTTTGCTCACAAGTTTAGGAACTCGAGTCAAAACATTTTACAGTCACCAGTATGACTCTATTTCTAGGGGTGGTTAGGACATGTCAGATATTATTGCAGGTGACTGTACAGCATTGGTAACTTTTAGTCTTTTTTTTAAATGAAAATATCTTTTTTCAAGTCAATAATGGTTGCACTACTTAAGTATACTCACTACTGACAAATACAAATATTACATACAAATACAAATTGTTAATATATACAGATAAAAATTATTCTTCTTCTTCAAATACAAATATTCTAATCAGTAGAAAAAACTTATAATATAGACACTTAGATTCAGGGTAACTAGGCGATAGACGGTCTTATCGCTTAAAAGCGATCTCTTCCAGACAACCATTTTTTTGTATAAAAACTTATGTCGAACAAAAAATAGGTGGCGGAAACAGAAACAGAAAACAAGAACAAACAAAAAATCAATAATATTAAAATAAATGCAAATGATATAATTATATAAATACATACATACAATACTTACACAATACATAAACTACTAACATAAAGAATATTACATACTTAGGTACAAGATACGCGCGAATAAAAATTTATATTGATAAATTGACAAAAAGGCCGTAATGGGAGAAAAGGATAGGAAAGGAAATTAGGAAATAAAAGAAATATTTATTAAACTAATCAAAATTTTACAAAACTAAAAATTACAAATAAAAAATGCCCTGGAGATCGCTCACTTGGGGCATCGTCCCCAGGACGGAGGCCGCATTGCCTCTATGCACCGCCAAACTTAGGCGCTGGGCAAAGAAGGTACCACCCCTATGGTCTCCTGAGACGCCGAAGAGCTTGTCCGACACTTCTTTAACAAACTTTTTTTGGAAATAAAATAAATAAACAGAAAAACTGAGGACAGATTTAAGAAGGCAGTGTCAAGAGTTCCGTAGAAGGACTGAACTTAGAGGAAGAATTTGGAACAGTGAGAAGTAGAAGCAACTGACATTTGGACTTACTGCTAAATTGTACTGGTATAAACTAAATGCTGTAAATACATGTATACTATCAAACAGAGATTAGATAGAACAAGATTGAGCACAGTCTGGATACAAATTACAATAAACCAATCGAACCTACTTTAAAGTAGGTATATACTAAGTGTAATCAATTCTAGTCTCGATACTGAGCAAAGTTCTTTCAGGATTTCAGTTATTTAATTTTACACCTTAGGTATATATCTAGAAATCTACGAGTAATGAATGATTTCAGACTTAAAACACTAGGTATCAATGAAAATGTTTTTTCGATACATTTGAGCTTTAAGTAGCGTCTAAAAATATTTTATTTGTGTATAATAATATTAAGTCTCATCGGCGTATAGGGTTATTTTTCAGGGTCGGGGGGCCCCTGACATGCATGATTTTTGTGTGATGATATCAGTACCCCTAGTGTATTTTTTCGGTTACAAAATACGTCTCGATCGCGTTCGCGTTAAAATCTCAATTTGTATGGAAACACGAACAGCGGCTCCTAGCGGAACGTTTGCGATGTTCGTGTAACGCGAACGCGAACTTTGTAACCGGAAAGTTACACTATGGGTACAGTAGTATATAATTTCGAATTGGTAGCCCAAACATCTTGGGGTGGGCACCACTCGGTACCTTAAAATCGATAATTTCTCTGAGTTAAATTTATCGTCATCGTTTGGCTCATTCTTGTTGACGTATTGACTTGAGATACGAAACTTTTTCGAGGCTTAGTGACAATGTAAATATTACCTATGTATTTATATGTGATATCTTACATGGGCATTTCTATCTACGTTGTACCCTCACGTTATCCCTCCGATTTTGACTTCCAACAAAATTTGAGAGGTAGACTTAGTTCATGATTCCGAGTTGGAACAACAGGGTCTCCAGATGTGTCCCCAAAATATGTATGTATGTAAACTCTTTATTGCACATAAAAATAAAAATACATAAACACAGAGAGGAGAACAAAGGCGAGCTTATCCCTAAGAAGGGATCTCTTCCAGCTAACCTAATTACGAGAGACAATATATTACAATAGAGGATAGGATAGATAGAAAGTTAAAATTACGTGCCGTAAAGATAAGAAAAAAGAAAAACAGAAATACTCAAAATACAAAATTATTTACATTAAAAGCAACATTAATACACATTACAAAAGCGAACAAATATTGTATGGATGTGTCCATTTTGTTACGCAACAGTGGGTAGATGCCTGGCATATGTTTAAGTCAGACATTGGATGGCTCGTGACATTTATTTAGTTTTCTTAGTGTTTTGTGACTTTTAATGGATAAACTTTGCACAATATTGTGAACTGAGTGTTTTGAACTATTTACCAACATTTTAGTGTAGTGATATTTAGTTTTTTTTTAGTGTTATTAACTTTGTGGTTCCAGGGAGTATAAAACTACCCTGTTTTTTTATTTTTTTTATTTTTTTATAATTTAAGACTGCAAAAGTGATTTAATTTTGGTTAAATATGGAGTCTGGTGATGATGATGAGAGCAATTCAGCATTGAATATGGAAAATATGACTCAGGAGGATGTTAATAGGGTTATCTATGGGTCAGAATTAGAATGGGATAATGATGACATTGAAACAAACATGCAAAGAGAGAAGAGAGTACGGGAAATATATATCGAAGGTCAGGACCAGGACCCTTTTATCTTGGTAACGAGCAGAAGGAAGAGAAGAGATAGGAAAGAATCTCCTTCCAAGGAATTGCTTGAAGGACACCAGACAGGGCAAAATCAAACCAGTTACATAGAAGTGTCCTTAAGCAGCAGGGAAAAACTGCCTAAACAAATAGGAATGGCTAAGTTACTTAGAAGCGAGAATATTAAAGGTGTATCAAAAGTTACATATAAAAGCCCATATAAAATACTTCTGCGGTGCGAGGACAGTGAATCTGCAGACATGCTTACTAGTTGTTCGAACTTTATATTGAAAGGCTGGACCTGCCGTAGAACAAACGAAGTATCTCATACCTATGGTGTGGTGAAAGACGTTGACTTGGATATTGAAGATGACCAACTAAAGGGAGAGTTTCAAAGTTACATTACAATAACAGCTGCAAAGAGGCTGAATAGGAGGGATGGAGATGGCAAATGGATAAGGAGTGAAAGAGTGCGATTGTGTTTTGTAGGCTCGAACTTGCCTCCATATGTGTTTTCATATGGACTGAGGTAAGAAGTTGAGCCGTACATATTCCCTGTCACACAATGCAGCAAGTGTTGGAGATTTGGACATATCAGAAACTTTTGCCCTTCTAGAAATTTTGTATGCCCAAAATGTGGAGGTAATCATGAAAATTGCGAGACCCTAACATTTAAATGCGTCAACTGTAAAGGTGAACATATGGCTGTCCTAAAAAGTGTATGTCCAGCTTATCAAAGAGAGAAGAAAATAAGAGAGGAGATGGCCCAACATAACTGTACATACAAAGTGGCTTTGTTAAACATTAACAAGAGATCAACATCATATGAAAAAAGTGTAGATGAAGAACCTGATGCAAGGAGGGATGAAGAGATAGATCAGACAGAGGAGACCAGTCATCCTGAGGGGTCTTGCACCTACAACTACAAGGAAGTCCTTGCAGGTAAAAAGCCGGTTAAGAAGAAGATACAGGCCAAGAAAACCTCAAACAATTATTCAGGAGGAAAAAAGAGACAAGAACAAGTCACCGAAGACATAATTGACTCAGATATGGAAGAAACAGAGAACTCAAACGGTCAGCCAACACAAGATAAGGCAAACCATAAAAAAAGAGAGCAAAACGGTTTATTTGAAAGATTCTGGAGAAAGATGCAAGAGATTCTATTTTCAAAGGATAATTGGATGGAAAAATTAAAAATGGCAATAAAGTATATACTAGAGGAGGTCACAGCTTTTCTTAAAGAGCATATAAACATGGACATTCTGTTGAGACTTTTAAACTTCCAAAACAGTGGACAGTCAACATAGAAATTCTATAGTAAACATTATTCAATGGAATGCTCGCAGCATTAAAACAAAACTAACAGAATTTGAAAACATTTTAATACAAGATAAGATTCACATAAGTGTCATATGTGAAACTTGGTTATCGGACGATGATTGTATTAACCTGAGCAATTATAATATTTTAAGATTAGATAGACAGGATGCTTATGGAGGTGTGTGCATTTTTACGCACAAGTCAATAAAGATCCGACCATATCCTTACGTTACCCCTAACCCAGACTTGGAGGTCTTGATAATGAAAATTGAGAATGTAAGTGGTCTTGAACATATTGTAGCAATCTACTGTCCTAATCCGCAAAGCATAAGGCAATGTGACTGGGATCATATATTCAATTTATTTGATAAAGGAACCCTTATTTTAGGTGATATGAACACACATCATGTATTATGGTCCTACAAAACTGATGCAAAGGGTGAAATGTTGTACAAAGCCATGTTTGAACATGATTTCATATGTCTTAACAGTGGAGCACATACCAGAATAAGATTGGCCAATGGCAATGTGCAAAAATCATCACCAGATGTTTCCTTTGCTACAACTGACATTGCTTTGAGATGTGCGTGGTCAGTGTCGAACGAATGCTTGGAAGTGATCACATCATAATCAAATTAAGATTTGGGTATGAAAGATGCAAAATCCCATACACGAAAAGAAACCTAAAAATGGCTAATTGGGAAAAATATAAAGAGAAATCTGAATTATTTTTTGACAAACAACAACTGCTTCCTAATGTGCAACAAAGCTACGATGTTTTCGTCTCTGGTGTCACGTCGTCCGCCGATGAAACAATTCCAAGTACGAAAATAGGTCAGAATCCAACAAACAAATTTTCACCAAAACCATATTGGACTCCAGAAATGTCCAGGGCTGTGGCACACAGGCGACTAGCTTTGAAGAACTTTCGGAAAAATCCGACCCCTGATAATCTTAGGATTTTGCAACTTAAGATATCACAAGCGCAGAATCAAATTAGAAAAGGACGCTCGAAGGGATGGAGAGAGTTCTGCACTAGCATCAATACTGAGACTTCCGCTTCGGAAATGTGGAGGAAGATGAGGTGGATGAAGGGAAAGAAAGCAGGAAGTACCACAGCTGATCCTGTTAAAGTAGCACAACTTCTCCAGTCTTTAACACCAGACACAGTGCAGGAACCTCAACCGATTTTAAATAATAATTGTAATACAATGTTAGAAAAGCCGATCACTATGTCCGAACTTAATAATTCGATTAAACGGAAGGATACGGCACCAGGTGCTGACGATATATCATATTCCATGATTTACAATTTGTCTAAATCTGGTAAGATAATGCTTTTACATATCTTCAACTTAATTCTTATGACGGGAGAGGTTCCTGCACAGTGGAAGATAATAAGGTTAGTTCCGATACCAAAACCGGGACAAGCAGATTCCTTGAGGCCCATTTCATTAATATCTTGCCCCTGTAAAATTTTCCACTACATTGTAATGAAAAGGCTGGAGTGGTTTATTGAGCTTAAAAATCTTTTTTCGCCCTCAACTATTGGGTTTAGAAGATCTAGATCTAGCCTGGATAATTTGGTGCAGTTAGTAGCTACTGTTCAACTAGGATTTTCTAATAAAGCACCAGTAGTGGCTTGCTTCCTTGACATTGAAAGTGCCTATAATAATGTAAACATAACTTTTTTGGTGAAGAAATTGGAAAGTATTGGAGTAGGAAGGAAGATCTGCTATTATGTTTGGAACTTCTTGTCTGGTAGGGTGCTCCAACTTCTTGCTATGGATGGTAATATCATGGAAAGATGTGCAAGCTTAGGACTAGCTCAAGGGGATCCTCTGTCCCCACTTCTTTTTAATATTGTAACAATGGATATATGCAAAAACTTAAATAATGTTTCAGCTTCGCAATATGCAGATGATTTTGTCTTATATAAGATGGTAGATAGAAGTTTAAATTCCGCTGTAGATGACATTAACACCAGTTTGGATATAGTTACACAATTGTTGAGTGAGATGGGATTATCGTTATCTGAAAGAAAAACAAATGTTTGCGTATTCAGCAGAGCCAGGAAAAAAATTGATGACATAGAGGTCAGAGTAAATAATAACCTGTTAAAACTAGTTCAAAATGTAAAATATCTGGGTTTAAGTTTAGACTCTGCTCTCCGCTGGGGCTTGCATATCAAGGAAACATGTGCTAAAGCGTATAAGTACCTCAACATTTTAAAAGTTCTTGCGGGTGGTGCATGGGGTGTTCATCCAACATACCTTAGGCAATTGTATATTTCGCTAGTAAGAAGCAGATGTGATTATGGCAGTTTTTTGTTTGATTCATGCGCTAGTGTTCATTTGCGCCGGCTGGACGTCCTGCAAAACTGTGCCCTAAGAGTCTGTGGAGGCTTTATTCGAAGTACGCCAATACATGTGATGCAGAATGAACTATGCTTGCCGCCTCTGTCTGTTCGCAGACAGTGGCTGGCATCAAGGTACTGGCTAAGGGTTGGTTCTGCATCACATGGTGTCGTGATCGAGCTTTTGCAGCAGTTGTCTGACCGATGTGCTTTGGGATACTTGCGCAACAAGACCAAGCCAATACTTATCACGGTGCACGATATGTTTAAGGAGTTGGAGATGCATAAAAGTTGTATACTAGATATGTATTCGGTAGGCATATGGGTTTCTTATGTTGATGTCAAATCATGTATAAAGTGTAATATTGATGATATCACCAGGCCAAAGCGACACATACCAACTGACTGTCTAAAACAAACTGTAATTAGAATGTTGGCACAAGAGTACAGAGATTTTTACAAACTGTTTACCGAGGGATCAAAAACTATTCATGGCGTTGGAGCCGCTTTCTTGGATACACAAGTGAATTGTTGTAAAAAATATAAATTACATGCAGGACTATGTATTATGAGAGCTGAACTGGTAGTTATGTACAAGGCATTAACATATGTGCAGGAAATCGGAAAAAACCAGGTTGTGATCCTATCAGATTCTAAGAGCGCGCTTCAACATCTGGCTCGGTGTACCTCGGGGACTCGAGGAATGCCGATAGCCTACGACATCTTAAAACTGGTGTACAAATTGCGCTCTGACGGTGTCCAATTGGTTTTCCAGTGGATACCATCTCATATTGGGGTGGGAGGCAATGAAGAAGTTGATAGAATGGCTAAGTTAGCAGTAACGGATGGTATGTGTCTCTTGGATAAACCTTATGGTGCTGAGCTAATGCAATTAGCCAGGGAGAAGTGTTTTGCAAAATGGCAGGAAATGTTCAATATTGAATCCATGACTAAGGGCATTTGGTACGGCACCATAGAGTAAAATTTTCAAAGTACCCTGGTTTGATAATTCCAGCCTCCCCAGGGATCTTCTCGTGTGGGCTTTTCGTGTGCGGTCTGGTCACATTCCACTAAACAGTTTTTTGAATTTGATGAGAGTTGTACAATCACCTTTGTGTATAGGTTGTAATAAGACTGAAGACCTAATTCATTTTCTTTTGGAATGTGATCAGAATAAGAACATCAGATACAGGTTTTTGGATGGTATGGGCTTGTTCAATGGAGGTGTAAATGTAATTCTAAGTCGACCGCTTTCAGAAGAAGCGATGCTAATTTACAGGTTCATTAGACAGGCCTTTGCATCCAGAAACGTGGCTCAAGCAGCTCAAGGGGCAGTGCAAGGGAGAGTGTAATATCTGTAGTGTGGTGTATGTAACTGAGGCTCCCCATGAGGCTGACATAGTCACATTTGGTGTACTAAAGCCTCGTTAAAATACTAGATTAAAAAAAAAAAAAAAATTGTTACGAATTTCTCTTAATAATTTTCGTAACAAAACGGACACATCCATACAATATTTTGGGGGCACATCTGGAGACCCTGTTGTTCCCGCTCGGAATAATGAACTGAGTCTACCTCCCAAATTTTGTAGAAATCTGAGAGACTCAAGAGTACAAGAGTAGATAGAAATGCCCACATACGCTTTTGTTGGCCGAATTGTATGGGTGGAGCCTTTGAGGTGGAGCTAGTATTGGAATAATAACGGGTGTCTCGTCTCAATTTACCTGTAGACATCTTTCTAGAACAAATTCCTAAAATGAACCCAGACAATTTCTTATCTTATAGAATGAGTTCGTTAATATTGTTTATTTACTTTTCTTATTGACAAAATAACTGTGATGTTGTCTAGGTAGTTACCAGACTTGATCATTATAATATACGTAATAGATATACGAATATAAATTCACCCTGTATTTTACATATTTAGGTACCCTAAATGGCTACTGGTCCTATTTATATTTTTTATAAACCCTTGGCGAACGAACTTTATTAATCCTAACATTACAAGTATATAATATAGATCATAAATGTATATCCTAAGTCACCACCATCTGACACAATAAAGTGAGCATAAATTACGACTTTTCACGCTATTTTTGATGTCACAGTGATTTCTCACTTATCGACTCTACCTCTACCTAAAGAAATGATATATATACCTAATGACATTAAATATTGTAATATAATAATCGTAATATATTTTGTAAAGACACTCACTAATGGAACACCTCATTTTCATTATAAACACACTTTGAGTATGATTTTTATCAAGTTTTTTACAAGTCGCTGACTTAAAGTCGTTCAATTAGATGAGTACCTACGATCTGTTTTAATCATTTACTCGTATTACAGGCCACACCCACAGGGCTACTTCGAAACTCGAAGTTCGTATTGTACCATCCCTCTCGCTCTCGTTTTAAATAGTATAAGTGTCAGAGGGACCGCACGACAAGAAAATAATTCGAGTTTCGAGTTTCATAGCCTTTCTCATTGGCTACTATCCTCGTAGCCATCAATAAAAAAAAACCTGAATAGCATCAACACCATGGCTAAAAGCCAGTTACTCTTAATAATACCAAAACGCTTCCAAAATGCGTTACATTACACCTACCAACCTTAAGCTACAAATCCTTATTTACTTAACGCATCAAAAGATGGCGTTCTAAGTAAAAAAGTCGAAAAGACATAATTTTCTTAGTTTGTGAAGAGATGCTACAATAGGACGATCTCTCCGAAGACCAAAGTTCGAAGGAAGAGCGTCGGACGGAAGTTATAGTAAATGTCAACAGGATGAAATTTAGGACATAATACAAATTTAGTGTTTCGTGCTCAGTTATTGCCGGGTAATATAATGCATTAACTCTTTTGTTGAAATTAGTCTGATGAAATTTCCAGTTTCCATACATTATTCATGATTTCGTATTTCAAAAATGAATAAAAAACCAAATTTTTTTTTCAGATATTTCAACAAAAGAGTAAAGTGCACTTTATTGCCCAGCATTAACTGAGCATGAAACTATTTTTGTACTACGTCCTAAATTTCATCCTGTATTCGCTCGAGTTGAGAAACTTCGATAGCGTGATGGATGGAATTGGAGTTTCTATATGTTTGCTATTCCTACATGGTGCTATGAGCCGCTACGATTTCTTAAAGGACATTCAATAATTGCCCTCCTTCCTTTGTGGAGATATCATGAGATTAGTCTCGTCCCCCCCATCTCCGCCCCCAAATATCACATGATATTTTGCAAATTGCATGTTTTTATAGCGCTAATGAGCGTTCATGTCGATATTACGTAATAACGCAATTGAGGGGAGGGGGGTTGGATCAACACGTTATGTCACTTTTTTATGAAAAGCTGACATTAAATTATCCAAAAAATTGGGAGATTCGCATTATCAATGGTTATTTTTGGCCTATAAATGCTCCCATACTGGCTTGCCAGCGCATCTCTACCAAAAATGCCAACTATGGAAAAGCTGTCTTTTAACGAAAATACAAACCCAAAATGCACAGAAAAAAACCAGGAAAAGAGATCAGCGCTGGGAATCAAACTCAGGTCCTCAGCATTCCATGCTGCGTACCGTACTCCTACACCACCACTGGACAGGAGTCTAGACACAAATTTTTCCCATGCACCACATATTTCAGCCGGCTTTTTTCCATTTTTTTCTTAGTCACTTCACAAGCAACGACAGCATGTTTTGGTTTGTATTTTCGTTGGATTTCACGGGATTACCGCAAAAATTAACAATTTGGAGTGGAAATAAAAAAGACAAAACGTTACGTTATGTAAAGTTCAGAGAGGGGGAGTACGTTTCGACGCATTACATAGGTGGGAAGCTTAAAAAATAAAAATAGCTTAAAATTGCGTTACGTAATACTATTTAGATGAAAACGTGAACGTATTTTGATTTCATTTTACCAATAACTTAAAAGTACATACTTAGCCCTTATTTTCTTTTGAAGGGGGACGGGCCGTCCTGCAGAGCTACTACGAAATTCGAAGTTCGTGTCGTGTGGTCCCTCTGACACTTGTACTGTTTAATACGAGAGCGAGAGGGACCGTACGACACGATGTTTCGTAGTAGCCCTGCTGTAAGTAAATCGCTATAAACGCTTATAATGAGGTTAGGCACACGATGAATGTCAGTTGAACCACAAAACACAGACAGTTCAGAAGTCAATCTCCTGTATGTACTTCACTTTTCATACCTACGCTCGGCGGTCGCTCTAAGGTTGTCAACTATGGGTTATGCACCAAAAATATATCGTGGTAGTGGAGCTTGTATCTAGTTGTTTGATTTATTGATGAGAATGAAATGGGAAGAACGGAAATATAAATTAATAACTAAAATATTTAAATTTCAAAGTCAATGTTATATTATAAATTTGTCACAGTATATATCTTGCGACGATTTCGTCATTGGCAAAATTCACGGCTTTTTAATTTAAACAACCGTCCATTGGACAGTTATAATAACCTTTTTTGTTGGTCCGTTATTGCACAAAAAGTTCACAGACGTGTGCCTCAAGCGGATGTCACTCGCGCTCGCACTGGTCCCAACCGGTCCGAGATATCGTGTCCGTGAGCAGTGTCTATGTGTGCGTTGCTCGCGCGCACTTGTATCACAGTATATAAATACAAGCAGTATGGAAGCTAAGCATCATTTCAGAGATAAATGCCTACGCTCCGAAGGAGCGTTAGGGTTGTCAACTTATTTTTTGTATAACTGAAAAAAATAAATACAGTTCGCGCTGTACCTCAGCTTATTAGGCCTTATGTTACAAGTTTTGTTTAATTGTAATTGTATGTATGGATTACTAATGTATGGCCAAAAAACTTTTCCCAAAGTATCACATCCCAAAAACTTTTACCCAAATTATCATTTGGCAAAAAAACTTATCGCAAATTTACAGTTAGTAAATTTTTATTTGGCAAATTATTGTTTCGCAAATAATTACTTAGTCATGTTTCATATTGCCAAGTAATATTTGGTAAAATGTATCGTTTGGCATAATGTACTCTTCCCAAAATATTGCATGACATAATAACCTACTTTTCTGGGAACAGTTTGTTTCTGTGGAGGGGCGCAGTTCTAACCTAACCTAACCTACTTTTTTGATAGCAGTTCGTTTTTGCGGGGGACGCAGTTTTAACCTAAAATCTAACCTACTTTTCTGGTAGCAGTCCGTTTTCTGTGGAGGACGCAGTCTAACCTCATCTACTTTTCTGATAGCAGTTCGTTTCTATGGAAGACGCAGTTCTAACATAAGCTACTTTCCTGGTAGCAGTTGGTTTTTGTGGTTGGTTTGTGCGAAATGTCATTTTGAACAAACATTTTTTTGGAATACAATATTTGCCAATATAAAACGTTTGCTTAATAAACGTTTGTCGTAATAAAATTTGACAAACTAAAATTATGCCAAATGATAATTTGACCAAATGAAAAAAATGCGAAATGTAAATATGCCAAAGATTCGTTTGGGAAATGAAACTATTGCGATAAGTTTTTTGGGAAGTGAAATTTGGCGAAAAATAATTTGGCGAAACGGCAGTACACCCTAAAAACCATCGCTAAAAAACCTGCTATCAAATAAAAAAAACCGCATTCAAATCGGTCTACTTACCCGTTTAAGAGCTACGGTGCCGCAGACAGACACACAGACCGACACACAGACACACATAGCGGTCAAACTTATAACACCCCTCTTTTTGCGTCGGGGGTTAAAATCACTTACATCATAAAAACACTTGGGTACTTAACGAATAAACCCTAAGTCGTCTTTCAAACAATTAACACAATTTATATAAGTACTTTAAATCACGGGCAATACCTACCTATCACCAAAATGACCAAACGTTTTATTTAAAAAAAAAAGCATTTTATTTAGTAGGTACTTAGTAGTAAAATAAATCATTCTTACCTTTCAACATCAGCGGGAGTCTAAAAAATTAAAGTCCTGGTTTAGTATAGCTGGTGTTTAAGCAGCTATACATTGCACAATATTTTCCAGGCATACTTAGTTGTTTATTTTTCTGTATCGCGGATTAGCGGATAGTCGCGCTCGAGCGCACGCAATTTAACAACGCAACGCGGGCGCTCGTCTCGACGCGTCACTCGCGACTGCAGTACCGTGCGGATCCCTCTGGGGCCCTGTCGGGCGCGCGTCTGTGTGAGTGCGTTCGTTTCGATGGATTCGTTCGAAGGTTCCCTACTGCTTGTATTTATATTCTGTGCTTGTATGGAGATTGAATTCAGAACTATCTGTGTTTTGTGGTTAAACGAATGAATGAATGATATATAAATAAATCTATGTATATATATAAATAAATATATAAATAAAAATGAATCGAAAAATGTGTTGCTAATCGCAAAACTCGGGAACGACTGATCCGATTTTGCTATTTTTTTTGTATTGTGCTCGATACTGTCAGGAGAAAGTTTTTATGGAAGAAAATACAGAAAAAATACAACGAGGGCGAAGCCGCGGGCAACAGCTAGTTATATATGAATATTAATTACAATTGAAATTTACCACGAGCTTTGCGGTGAAGGAAAACGTAGTGAGGAAATCTACATAAACCTGCGAAGCAATTCATTGGGGCTTGTGAAGTTCCCAATCCGCACTGGGCCCGCGTGGGAACTATGGCTTAAGCCCTCTCATTCTGAGAGGAGGCCTGTGCCCAGCAGTGGGACAGTGGGACGTATATAGGCTGGAATGATGATGATGAGATGATGAATGTATAATAATTTCGTATTCGTAGGGTTAACGCTTGCGCGTTTGAGGCAGAGAGCAAATGGCCCTAACGGAAGTGCTGTGAAAAAAAAAAACAGCAGGGCTACTACGAAACTCGAAAATTGAAGTTCGTGTGTTGCAGTCCCTCTCACTCTTGTATTAAATAGTATAAGTGGCAGAGGGACCGCACGACACGAACTTCGAGTTTCGAGTTTCGTAGTAACCCTGCTGTAGCCTATGCGTTAATACTCAGAATTATTTTGTGCTACTTACTTACCTGCCTTGTACGGTTTTGACATTTTTTTATTTATTTTATTTCATATGTTATCGAACAGAAATTTTTTAAGCACTTTTAGAATTTAACATCAAGTAATAGCACCAGTGTGCAAATAGCGGCATGCAAGTTACTTTATTAGAAAGTCGCTTTAGAGAGAGACAGATGTAGGTATAGATTAAAAAAAAAACACTACTAATGCAATTTTCAGCGGAATTAATTTCTCTGTTCACTAAATATTTTCTGTTCTATAATTACATAATAATACAGAGTTTATCTATGTTATTTTGAACGTAATCCAAAATTAGTTTCTACCTCACTTACTCTTGGAACTCAGTTAGGGCGTTTCTATCTATCTACCGCTGTATCCTGAGCTTATCTCTCCTATTTTAACAACATTTCAAGAAGAAGAAGAAGAAAGACATTTATTCACATTCACAAAGACACACAAATACAACAAAAAAAAAACAATAGACAACAAACACAAGCAAAACAAAAAGGAAATATCAAAATAAAAATACACGATTTTGTCCCCGCAAAAGTGAAACGGCCGCTGACTCAGCATAATACTGAGGCGTTAGACGCCTGCAGCGCTGATATTCTGTCAGACAGAACCGTCTGTGACTCACGGAATGATACATAAATATACAAAACCAATGTGTAAATAAAATTAAGGAATACAATAGATTAAATTTTAAGGAAACAAGATATAAATAAATAAATTATAATAAACCATAATTAAAAAACAAGGGATAAATAAGTAAAAATACGTAATAATAGGCTGGCGTACTCAAAGTGCTGGTTTAGCGAAATGATTTTTGGAGTGTCAACAAGTATTCCTATTTGGAAGGTAGACTCAGTCCATGATTGCGAGCTGGAAAAACAAGGTCTCCAGATGTGTCCCCAAAATATTGTATTGATGTGTCCGTTTTGTTACGAAAATTATTAAGGAAAATTCGTAATAAAACGGACACATACATACAATGTTTTGGGGACACACAGGGTACAAGCGGTAGATAGAAATGCCCAAATATTGTACCTATGGATTTGTCCGTTTTGTTACGATTTTTTCTTAATCATTTTCGTAAATATTTACATAATATCCATACAATATTTTGGGGACACATCGGAAGACCCTGTTTTTCCGGCTCGGAATCATGGACAGAGTCCCAAATTTTGTTGAAATCGGAGAGTTAAATTCAGAGTACAACGATAGATAGAAATGCCCAATAATGTAGTATGCCAAATTCAGTTGTCAAAAAATTAGGCGAACCACATCGTTAAAAGGTCTTTAAAAGCGATCATGAAGTTCGCCCACACATACAGGTACCACGACAGGCGCAGCGGGATTGAACATGGAATATAAGAATTCATTGAAGGCTCTCAAAACAATCGGCCACGACTCGACCATATAGAAACGCACCCTAACATAAATCCTATGCATGAATCTATACATTTTGTGACGCGACGTATTTTTCTCGCTTTCCTCCATGTTCAATGCTGCTTCGTATATTAAATAGGCAAGGAAACGGTCCATGGCTCTTCAAAAAGGCTCTTGAAGTTTTTTTTAATAAGTGGCTTCTGACAATTTTGCCAACAGCCACGAGTTCTGGTTGGTTAGTTGGGCTAACGGTTTAGAATGCTTCTCCACGCTTAAAAACAACTGAGAAAGCTTCTGACTGGTTGGCTGACGATTTAATCGGAATCCGAGTCCAACGGCTATTGGTCCCCGTATCTGTTAAGATGGCCTCCGGGCACGCGTAGTCCAAAAACGAGATGACTGAAAGAGAACGTCATTAAGGTTACCATTAGAACAGGGGGGTAGGGGCTACTACGAAAATCGAAGTTCGTGACGTACCTAAACAAAACTAAATAATTATAAAGTAATGCATAAAAAACAATTGTTTCCACTGTTGCTATTTCGTTTCCTCGCCATCGAAGTGAAAAGTAGAGTGTAAAAGTCGAGCATTAAACCCATTTTCCCCTCGACGTATCTATCCACCCTCGCCATACCGGCTCGGGTCGCCTTGGGTAAAATGGCTCGTTTTATGGTCTTATTGTACAATCTACTATTATTCATAAAACAATGTCTGAATGACGTAAAATTAAACGTCATCTGCGCTCTAAGCATCAAATTGGCTGACTCTACATTTATACATCCCCTTTCACAAGTATGGAAACAAATTTATTCTGTGATATGATGACAGTCAAAAACTGTGATTTTATTTTATTTGTAACTCGAAAAAAAAGAACTAAATATTATATATAGAACATTTTAAAAGTAATAACATAACTAACTATAAGCAACTAAATTTATCGTCAATAAAATTGTGAATTCAATATTTCGTAGAGACAATTAAAGAAAACCATTTTTAACTTCTCCCAAATTTCAATATTTTTTACTGTTTCACAATATGGATATTTAATGGATTCATTATGTGTAATTTGCGTTACCAATATAAAATAATAATAAAGGTATTAACAATGACAACTGTTCATCAAAGGTATTAAGAAAAACAACTTTGTTTTCATACTTTTGGCCTGGGGTGTAGATACGATGACAATGCAAGTACAGTCAACAAAAGCACAATCAGAAAGAAACTTGTCAATAATTAATATATTTTTCTCAAACATGCTCGGAAATGTAAGCGTTAATGACACGATCACGAAATGGAGACATGAAGTTTCTCATTTATGGCTCCCTATTTAACTTCTTGACCTAGGCCATGAAGTAGGTACGAGTACCTATGTATGAAAATTCATTATTGTCCGCTGCTCTAACTTTTTCAATTTGCTTACTAACTTTAAACTGACAAAGGAAAAATTACAAACAGCCAACCACCACTACCCCGAACTCGTCCATCAATCCTTCACGGCCTCTGCAGTAATGTACTTACCTACTATAACGCCGAACTTAAAAAACTTTCTTACTTTCTTTTATAGTCCGATTCGCATATGTCATAACCTATGTAGCTCTAGTTTAATTAACTCACTTTTAAAACAACCTTCGTAAACGATCCAAATTTTGAAAATCGAATCTCGTTCACACACACACACGTAAGCTCCGCACGGCTACCGGCATTTGAATCGAGAAATTTAGATGTCTACAACAGACACCTGTTACGTGGACTTGTGGGCGGGAAGCCACACGCGCAGGCGCGGGATTTACAAACCAGGACACAATTTCAGCATCTTTTGAAATGCACTATTGATTTATGCAACGACATTTATAGAAATTGGAACATCGAGACCCGGGAATCATGCCATCCGGCCACCTAGGATCCCTGGCTAATTTGTCGGATGTTAAAATAAGACGTTAATACTGGCATGTTATAAAAGTTTCTTTTTTATTTAAAAAATATAACAAGTTAAACAAGAGTCCGCTGAAACAAAAAACGGTCACGTGCGTTTTGCCTTAAATATTAAATCGCATGTCATATTTTGTATTACAATTTGTCTTGCTTTGATTTATCCATTAAATGTTTAAAATTAGAACACATCCAAAAGATCCAAAATAAACTGTTGAAGCATTTAAATTATAAAGCATCTCATTTTCTCATCGGAACTTTGACCGCACAAATATTACTTAATATCTCCCACGAAAGCCAACGCACATTTGAAGATCAGGTATTTTTATTCAAATTGATATCTGGCCTTAATGATTCTCCCGATTTTCTGGGTGACATAGGGTTTCTTCGAATTAATAATCGCCAAATTAAAAATTTATTTTGAGCCCCCTTTTCTCGAACCAATTATGTCAGCAAGGTTTTGTAAATAGAGCATGTAAAATGTAAGTACCTATAATTAGATCATTTTCTGTATTAGAAGGCTTCTCTTTTAAGTTTAGTTAATGGTTAAATTAATTTTATTAGTTTAGAATATAATTCTGGCATCATTATTGGTTAATCCACACTAATATTATAAATCCGAAAGTGTGTATGTTTTGTGTTTGTCCGTCTTTTACGTCGTAACGTAGCGACGGATCGACGTGATTTTTGGCATAGAGATATTTTATGGGCCAGAGAGTGTCATAGGCTACTTTTTATCCCGGATAAATGCACAGTTCCCGAGGGATCAGCGCGCGATAACCGAATACCACGCGGGCGGAGCCGCGGGCAAAAGCCATTGTTAGGTGTAAGTTTGTTATATCTTAGTTAAATTGTACAGTTTGTGTCCAAATAAACATTAAAAACAAAACACATTCGTTAAGCAGACGTACCAATTAATTTAAAATTTTAATATGGATTAACTTTCTATTTCTAGGTAGGTAATTGGGCTGAATACATCTTGTTACCTAAAACAAGCGTTAATTTTCAGGATGACACTCTTTCCCCTCCGGATAGCACTGACATGGAAATACCGACTCTGTTTTTTGTGTATTCGCCCATAGAAAATGACAGGAGCTTTATGCTTTATGGCTATGGGCGTGTAGGTACACGAAAAACAGGGCCGGTATTTCCATGTCGGTGTTATCCGGGCTGGTAAAGACTGTTACCCAATTTTCAAACTTAACTAATGCCGTGATGACATCTTTATTTATAAACAAACAAACAATACAATGCAATGATTAACAGAAATAAATAAAAAAAGAACTAAAACTAACTTACTCTAAACCTAAAAATCTATATTTACAAATATCACCCAAGTCGCTACTATTGGGGAGGGTGCCCATAAGGCTGGCTGCGTTTCCTCGTTGTATGGCAATGCCAATACGTTGCCCGAGGAAAGACCCAGCCCTATGGATAAACTTTCTGTTTCTAGGTACATGGGCTTAATACACCTTGTTGCCTAAAACAAGCGTCAATTTTCAGGGTGACACTCTTTCCCCTCAGGATAACACTGACATGGAAATACCGGCTCTGTTCTTTGTGAACTCGCCCATAGAAACTGGCAGGAGCTTCTATGGGCGTGTACATGAAAAACAGGGCCGGTATTTCCATGTCGGTGTTATCCGGGCCAGGCAAGAGTGTCAACCAATTTTCAAACTTAAAATGCCGTGATGACATCTTTATTTATAAACAAACAAACAATACAATACAATGATTAACAGAAATAAATAAAAAAAGAACTAAAACTAACTTACTCTAAACCTAAAAATCTATATTTACAAATATCACCCAAGTCGTTGCTATTGGGCAGGGTGCCCATAAGGCTGGCTGCGTTTCCTCGTTGTATGGCAATGCCAATACGTTGCCCGAGGAAAGACCCAGCCCTATGGATAAACTTTCTGTTTCTAGGTACATGGGCTTAATACACCTTGTTGCCTAAAACAAGCGTTAATTTTCAGGGTCTTTCCCGTCCGGATAACACTGACATGGTAATACCGGCTCTGTTTTTTGTGTACTCGCCCATAGAAACTGGCAGGAGCTTCTATGGGCGTGTACACAAAAAACAGGCCATTTCCATGTCGGTGTTATCCGGGCTGGTAAAGACTGTTACCCAATTTTCAAACTTAACTAATGCCGTGATGACGACATTTTGCAAAATATAATGTGCGACAAATAATCTGATCCTCAAATGTATACTTACCCAGTAAGTACCTAATCGGTAATTTTGTATGAAGGGTGGGCCAAATTTTTTGCCGCTAAGTATATTTAAATTGTGGTAATTCTGTCATTGCGTAGTAAGATTGGGTTCTTATGCTCACAGGACCAACTACAATAACAAATCGTCACTAATTTGAAAAAAGCCCGTATCTTAAAATAGATAATTTTACTGAGTGAACTTTATGAACATTATTTTAAGAGTCAATTTTGTTGACGTATTGATTTGAGATACGAGATTTTTTTCAAAGATTTTTTTTTTGAAATACGACGTGCGTTTCCTAAACTGAAAACTCGTCCAGGTTCGATTCCCGGACATGTATGACGGTTTTATTAGCCCCCGACGCAAAAAGAGGGGTGTAAGTTTGACCGCTACGTTGTGTCTGTCTGTGGCACCGTAGCTCTTAAACGAGTGGACCTATTTGAATGCAGTTTTTTTTATTTGATATCAGAATTTGTAGCGATGGTTCTTAGATGTGTTCATCAAAATCGGTTCAGCCGGTTTTGAGATATTGAACTTTGAAGTGACAAATTCGGGGGTTTTCCAACTTTTGTTGGTTGATAATAACCTAACCAACAAAAAGTTGGAAAATCCCCGACTTTGTCACTTTAGAGTTCGATATCTCAAAAACGGCTGAACTGATTTTGATGAAAAATGTCTAAGAACCATCGCTAGAAAACCTGTTATCAAATAAAAAAACGCATTTAAATCGGTCCGACCGTTTAAGAGCTACGGTGCCACAGACAGACACGCATAACGGTCAAACTTATAGCGCCCTTTTTGCGTAGGGGGTTAAAAAGGAACAGTTTTATTGAATCTTAAATTGACGCCATGGTTCCTAAGAACAGATTTCGCTATCTCTCAAAATTTCTGATTTCTCCATCATATTAACCAATTTGGATCCATGAACGTGTAAGTATGTATTATGTATATAAATAGCCTTTTCTGCGCCCTGTGCGAGCTGCTGTAACTACGCCCTTGTTTTTAGGGTTCCGTAGCCAAAATGGCAAAAATGGAACCATTGTAGTTTCGCCATGTCTGTCTGTCTGTTCGTCCGTCCGCGGCTTTGCTCAGGGACTAACAATGGGGTTTGCTTGTTTGCGATTTTTCGATTCAGTGATTTGTTTGCAAAATATTCAACTTTAAAGTTTTTTTTTTATTATTCCACTGGAAGGCAAACGAGCAAGTGGGTCTCCTGGTGGTAAGAGATCACCACCGCCCATAAACATCTGCAACACCAGGGGTATTGCAGATGCGTTGCCAACCTAGAGGCCTAAGTTGGAATACCTCAAGTGCCAATAATTTCACCTGTCTTACTCTTCACGCCGAAGCAACAGTGCAAGCACTGCTTCTTCACGGCAGGATTAGCGAGCAAGATGGTGGTAGCAATCCGGGCGGACCTTGCACAAGGTCCTATCACCTGCAAAACTTTAAAGTGAAATTTAAATAGTGAAAACCGCCCTATTTACGCCACTGATTATGTGTCTATATAATGTCGTGAAATTTTCCACGTGTAGATAACTCAAAAACAAATAACAAGTGGTCACAGTATATAAATAAGCTAAAGCAGTATGGAAGCTAGGCTATATTTTTTGAGATAAATACCTAGGCTCCAATGGAGCGTTAGGGTTAGCGACTTACTTTTGTAAAATTTAAAAAAAATGTTTAGTTCGCTGTATCTCAGCTTATTAGGCATTTTATTACAAGCTATTATTTAACTTGCAATTGTATGTATATTTGTATATTCGGTTTGACTGACTTCCTACTTACTACCTACCAACCTACCTATCACCAAAACAAACGTTTTATTTAAAATAAAAATGATTTTATTTAGTAATAGTAAATCATTCTTACCTTTTAACATTAGCGGGGAGAAGAATCGCGGTTTTGAAGAATCCGTGTTCAAGCAGCTATACACTGCACAATATTTCCTAGGCATAGTTTTTAATATCGCGGATTGTCTGCGGCCCACGCAATCAAGGCTCAGATTTATAAAATAGCAGTAAATACCGGTTTATTTCGGTTTAGCTCCGAACTTTGATAAGAAGGCGAACTTTTTTATGAACTTAAATATAACCTAAATAAACCGGTTCATATTATTCGACGAATGACAGCTGGCCGGCCGGCGGCGGGCGCCGACATTTATCCTTTGGCGGAATAAACCGGTTTTTATAGTTCTAAACCGATTAATCTGACAAGAACTTTATGTAAATGTTTCCTTAAAAACCTGTTTAAAAATAACGGTTTCGCGAACGAAACCAAAATAAGGTTTTGCGCCAAGTAAATGATAACGTTTTGGAAATTTAACCGGTATCCGAGCCTTGCACGCAATTAAAACAACGCACGCGTCATTGCACTCGCGACTGCATACCGCGAGACCCCCTTAGAGGCCGTGTAGAGCGCGCGTCTGTGTGAGTGTTCGTTTCGATCGATTTGTTCGTAGCTTCTATACTACTTTAGCATATATATAATACTGTGATGTGATCCTCATATCAGCCGCAGAACGTTCACTGTTGGACATTGGCCTCCGCCATAATGAAGCACGTTACTTGTTACCAAGCAATTTTGCGAACCAATCTTGTTACTAACCATTATATAATCAAATAAATATCTCTGAGAAATTCAGCTACACAACTTCAGTAAGAAAGGAGCTTTTTATGATTCTAAAATTACATTCGACTTCGATATTTTCGTCAAATCTAATTAACAAATGTTTTTGTTCAAGCATGCCAACAAAAACAAAGCTGCTAATTAAGTATGTTTACTTTTTCATGAAATCCGTCTTTTTCTTAGCTTTCTTAGGTTGATTCGACCGAAGGTTTTTGTGGACCGTGTTCGAGGTATTTAAAGCCCTAGCCCTGCGTGGCAACGGCCCGGAATTGAACAATGGAACGATAGCAGGTTATTCGAGCGTTTATTTCGTATAATTTCCGTGGACATTATTTTTGTTGACACGCCATCCAGAAGATTCTGTTACGGACGAAAATTCGGGAATCGAAGTACGTATCGTACCGTCCTCATGCACTCTCGTTAAAATATTAGCGTCTGCGGGACGTTAAGATGCTAACTTCGATTTTAGAATTTCGTAGTAGTCCTACTGGCTCTGTGTACCTTCCGCCGCCTAACTTTGCCTAAAAGTTCATTGTCACTACTAGTACCTACCACAAAAACTATAAAGGTATAATTCCAATAATTGAATACGCACTACCGTTAAGCGATTCGAACACAATCCGGGAGTAACGTAAAGACGTCGCATTATTATCTCAAAAATGCGTCAAAGCTGAGTATTAAGTAATGAACTTTTAGGCAGATTTATATGGCGCGTGTGGCTCAACAGGGCTACTACGAAACTCGAAACTCGAAGTTCGTATCGTACCGTCCCTCCCGCTCTCCTATTAAACAGTATATATATGTCATCAAAGAGTATAAGCACAGGGCGTCCACGCAATAAAAAATACGCGTTCCTGAATCTACATAGGCACGACGACGTCTGTACACGCGTCAATGTGTGCGTGAGATACACAGGGCTGACTATCAAAAACCCTATAGTACTGTAAGTGCTACCAATGACATTTTAAAGGTACACATGTAGGCATGGCTTAGATATGTGCAAATAAATGGAATCGTTAACTTTATTTATTTAAACCTACTTAAAATGTGTCCGTTTGTGTATTTAAGCAATATTATTTTCAATTACAAAAGATATACTACTACAAACTTAAACGAATTATTCGGTAGGTAACTATTTTTTTCTTGTATTAATCGCATTAATTTCAGAAATCACTATTTATTTGGAAAAAGAAAGTAGGTAGGGTACCGTTACTATTTCGCAAAATTACTGCTCCCGAACTTAGTGCCGTGCGGCCGACATACGCGACATCGCGTCGCGCACCCGACTGCTTTCCTGCGGTTTTCCTGCAATCATTGCTTGAGGGGTGGGGTAACTCGAACCGGTGCGGGGCGGAGCGTGGCCATTCTGTACGTTAGTATTATATATTCTGTGGCTTTAAGTAGGTAGTAACAGGTACGTGTTCCATTTCTGCGGTGAAGCAGCATACCCACACGGCGCGTGGGACGAGCTCTTCTAACTGCGGGGCTACTACGAAATTAGGAAATCAAAGTTCGTCTCGTTCCGTCCCTCTCACTCTCGTATATAAAGAATATAAGCGTCAGCAGGACGGCAAGATACTCCTTCGTATCGTAGAAGGCCTGACCTTCGGATTGACAGACGGATCTTTATCGAGATCCTGGCGGAAGATGTAAATTGCCAATTATTGAAATGGGGTGATGGGAATTATTTCTAATTTTAAAATACCCTGTGCAGTAAATAAAGGTAGTGGACCCAACAGTAATTCCTAAGCCCGAAAAAACTTGACAGTATGATAAAGTATCAATAAATAAAGAGTATTGTATAAATACCCAAAAAAAAAATAAAAAAAATGCTCCGTTCAAACTTTCTTCAACATAGGTAGACATACTCATGTAACGTATTGGAACAAAATATGAAATATAAAAAAAAAATATCCCAGCAGAAATTAAATTAAATTACTAATATAAACAGATTTGTGTTTCGTCACTACTTTGAAAAAATCTCATATCTCAAATCAATACGTGAACAAAATTGAACCTTGACGTAATGGTCATAAAGTGCACTCGGAAAAATTATCCGTCTCGAGATACGAGTTTTTTAAAAGTAGTGACGATTTTTAGCTTATAAATACCTAACTTAGGTGTTTTTTTTTTTTGGATTTTTTATATTTAGTTACGGCTCATACTATACAATAACCAAGCAAAATTTCATCGACTGAGGAATTAATGCTTGATTCTCCATACAACAACTTCCTTCATTTACTGCACCATTAGATTAAAGAAAACTTGAATAACAATACGATATTTAAGTATTTTAAACGGTGTGATGTGATAAGGATGTGGGCCACTGGGAGCATTGTAAGTAGCGTTAAAAATTAGGAAAAAAAACCCTTATAGTTTCGCCATGTCTTCCGTCTGTCTGTCTGTCCGCGGGTAAGCTCAGAGACCGTTAATACTAGAAAGCTGCAATTTGACATGAATATACATGTCAGTCACGCCGACAAAGTGATAAGTACAATAAAAAATAGTAGATTGATAACCGAGGGTGGAAAGTGACCCATTTCACCCGAGATATTTCTGGCGCTCGAACGAAGTGAAAGCGCCGTTCGAGGGGAAATGGGTTATTTCACCCGAGTTAGACTCTCTACTTTTCATTTCGACTGTGAGGAAACTATAATACTACAAAAAAATCGGTCAAGTGCGAGTGCGAACGACTCGCGCATGTAGGGTTCCGTACGATGCGGTCGTGTCGTTTTATTACAGAGTTCCTATGGCCACCGTCTAATTTCATCATCAGATCAGCTCTACGTCATAATATTATTGCATTGCCATCGGGTTCATACACGTCATCCTGCAGGTGGTAGAACCTTGTGCAAGGTCCGCCCGGATTGGTACCACCATCTTGCTCGCTAATCCTGCCGTGAAGCAGCAGTGCTTGCACTGTTGTGTTTCGGCAGAGTAAGACAGCCGGTGAAATTACTGGAACTTGAGGTATTCCAACTTAGGCCTCTAGGTTGGCAACGCATCTGCAATACCCCTGATGTTGCAGATGTTTATGGGCGGTGGTGATTTTTTATCACCAGGAGATCCACTTGCTCGTTTGCCTTCCAGTCGAATAAAAAAAAAACATGCACGCAAAAATTTCAGCTAAATCGGTTGAAGATAGCCACTTCAAATTTAAGTTGAAATATTAATTCCACCCCAACAAACAACTAGTTATATTACTAGTTAATAAAAACATGTCACCAAAATGTAAGCACTAGGACTAGGTGCAAGTATTTTGAATAAATAATAATTTTAAATTCTCATCCTCTTTGGCTGTCGCCCTGTAGTAGGCTGAATAGCGCTTCAGACTTATGCCATGCTCGCGCCAGATAAAAACTTACAATTTAAAAAAAAAAATTAGCGCGGTAATTTCGGCCGACGCACGGCGCGTACTTATTATTATTAGTGAATTAATCATAACCCGATTTTAAATTTTGACCTTGTAAATAAATATTGTTACTTAGTATAAATTACAACGGACATTTTTTAGTGTAAAAAACATTAAACATAGCGGCTGTGAGTGCTTTATTGAAGTCGGATTTTGTGAAGTGTGTGTAGTGTGTGTCGGAGGTTTGTGGATCATAAATTGTTATTTAGTCTTAATGCTGCACACAAAAATAAACCACGGCCTTAGAGATAATTATTATACTATCGAAGGTTTTATAAAATAGCGCTAATAAAATCACAAATTAATAAGTAGTTGAACATTAAAAACAACATAGGGTCACTCGCGTTACCCCTAGCAACTGACGGCCGAATCTTAGCAGCCTAGCAACCAAAAACCGCTGAATGAAACACGTTTCTTGTATGAAGATCCCCCTTAATTTTTAACTTTATTTTATTTTTAGTATTTGTTGTTGTAGCGGCCACTGTAATACATAATCTGTGTAAATTTCAAGTGCCTAGCTATTACGGCTTAAGAGATAGAGCCCTGTGACAGACGGACAGACAGACAGACAGACAGACAGACAGACAGACAGACAGACAGACAGACAGACAGACAGCGGAGTCTCAGTAATAGGGTCCCGTTTGGCACCCTTTGGGTACGGAACCCTAAAAACGAGAATAATAATAAATTTAATTTACTTATACCTATCCAACCTCCAACGGTACCTTTTCGACTGGCCACTTGCCATGGCCGACTATAAAAAAAAATCGAGTTGGTCACGACGTGCATCTAGATGGCCATGCCGAAACGTGAAAAAAAATGTCATTGACGTAACTCAATTATCTTCGATGTCGTGGCTAGTCGAAAACTTAAAAAAAAATTACTTTCCACCCTATAGGAGAAAACGCTATTTTCCACCCGGCTATCTATCCATGAAAATTAAACTTTCAGAACAGGAAAGATGAAAAAGTATTTTTTTCCCGATAGACGTAATGTGGGGGTGATTTTTTTTCTTGATTAACCCTATATTGTGGGGTCTCGTTGGATAGGTCTTTTAAAACCATTGGGGGTTGCTAAGACAATTTTTCTATTCTGTGATCTGTTCGAGAAGTATTCAACTTTAAAGTACAAATTTTCATTGAAATCGAGCCCTCTAAAATCTAAACTTTTGGGTGGAAAAATTAGAAAAATCCAGAATGGTAGTAAATATATAAATTTACAAGACAAATTATAGCGGCTAAGATTGCTTGAGAATTATTAGCAGTTCAAGAGTAAATAGCAGCCTAAGGTATAAAATATACCTAAACTTGGAAGATTCAATCACAATACGAAATCCTTAGAAAAATATTATTCGATTTTTTTCTAAGGATTTCGTATTGTGATCGTAATGGCTACGGAATCCTATCCTGGGCGTGTACAACACGCTCTTGGCCAGTTTTTTATTTATTTTGTAAATTTTTCGAATATTTTACAATCAAATCAAATTCTGATCGCACCACACTCACATCGCATCGCACATATCCAGTGGAAACAAATGAAATCTCGAACAGGAGGGCTACTACGAAATTCGAAAATCGAAGTTCGCAACGTACCGTCCCGCTCTTTCTCGTATTGAATTATATTAGCGGCAGAGGAACGGCAAGACACGAAGTTCGAAATTTAAACTTCACAGAGCTACCCCAGAAAGCATTCTTCAACTTACTTCGATCCATTGGTCCCGAGATTTGAATTTGTTTTTACGTCATTCCAAAACTCCGATATATTCGCTGCACAGCTGTAATAAAAGACATAGTTTCAAAATCTAAAAACGTTTTAATATTAATAGTACTTAAATGTAGTATGACATAAATCAGCAGGGCTACTACGAAACTCGCAATGCAAAGTTCATGTCGTGCGGTCCCTCTGACACTTATACCAAGTATTTTTGTGATTAATAGTATATATTTTTATTTGCTTGCATTGCATCTGTTTTTAGGGGGGGTATTTATGGGGGGGGGGGGGTAAATTCGGTTTTCTCATAAGTTCATATGGGGATAACACTCATAATATCTCGCTATTTTTTATGATTACTAAGCAAAAATGGATGAATAAAACGCGGCGGACTCCAAGTGTCTGTGTACCCTAAGATTAATTTGGCAAGCTCCACTATTTTTATTTATTTCACATAAAAATAAAAATAAAACACATAACATGAATTAACTAAAACGGGCTTCCTCTCCCAAAGGCAGCGCAGCGCGGGGCATTGTACCCAAGACGCTGGCGGCGTTGCCCCGCTGCACTGCGAGGCTCAGTCTTTGGGCAAAGGAAAAGCCTGTTCTTTGATTAGTTTTAGCTCCACTATTTATTAAATAAATGATTCGAAATTTGAACTATATCATTCCATAAGGCCACCACCACCAGCGTGTTAAGAACAATTCCATCAAACAAATTTTAGTTCGCATAATCATAATTTTAAGCATAATTTTAGTTATTATTGCTGTAAATAAAAAGTAAAGTTAAGATAGGTTCTTACCTAATGTAGCAAATTCCTTGATTTTTATAGATACTTTTCACTGTTATATATAGTTCTTATTTTGTATATTTGTCATTTGCTTGTTTAGTGTCGTGATTATTTGCGTTGTTTTTGGATTGAAATGAATATATAATTTTATCTCGATCATATAATTTCGTTAGATTTAAATACAGTCCATAGCTTTGCACTTATCACCTAATTCCTCTAAAACCTGTCTCTAAAATCTGAGTATGAAGTACTCGGGACATCCAGGATGGAATGCACGGCGTGCCTCGAGTTCATATCTTCATTGTCCTCGACTGTTGTAAGCGCAAAGACATCATCTTCCAAAATGATGTCCAAATGCTAAAAACTAATTGAAGAATCATCAATATCATCAATTGTGAGTTTGCTAAAGATCTTGCTCAATTCTTCGCACGAATTGTACTTTTTGAGTTTAATTTCATGTTCTTTTTCATCGTCAGTTAGAATTTGAATGCTTTCAGTTTTTTTGCTTGGCCTATTTTCTACTGTTCCTCTCGTAGCCGTATTCTCTATGCCGACGCATGTAGATTCAGGTTTATTCACCACAACGTGCGTGCATTCAGTGCTAGGACCACTTAAGGATTCTTCGCCGTCCTCAACATCAATGGCCTCATTCTTCTCCAGTTTATTGTACTTTCTCTCATCCTTTTTTTGTGTCTCATCAGTCTTTGTTTTCTTTCTCACTATTTCGTCTTCACTGACACTAAAAGTGACGCTTTTCGTTCTCTTATTCCTTTTGGTAACAGCCACAGGTGACACAGGCTCTGATTTCATGGTTTGGTGCTGCTTTTAAAGTTTCTTTAGGGCCGAATACCCACTTATATCCATTGGTCTGTATCCTTTACGAACATTGATGGAAAACTTTGGTAATGTTGACTCTTCGTTTTAGTTGTATTGTGCGTCTTAGTGTTGCCGAAAAATCGATAGTTTTAATCGGAAAAAGGCCATACTATTCCTATCGATAGTATTGGAAAAAAATTACGAAAACTATCGATAGTGTCGATACTATCGATAGTTTTGAACAATTGATTGTGACCTATATTTCATTACTATCGGATTATAAGCAAGATAAATAAGTATCACGGGACAATTCACACCAATTGACCTAGTCCCAAAGTAAGCTTAGCAAAGCTTGTGTTAGGGGAGCAACGGATAAATATAAATAAATAAATAAATATCATGGGACACTTGACCCCAATTGACCTAGTCTCAAACTAAGCAAAGCTTGTGCTATGGACACTAGGCAACGGATAAACATATATAATAATTAATAATATAGATAGGTAATTATATAGATATTAAATGATATTATAACGGCTAACTCACTTTTTAAATCGAGCTTAGCTCGACATGTTTCGGGCTATTTCGTAGCCCTTCTTCTCAGGAGCACGTCGTCGGGCATTCGCGCGAGCAGAGCGGTAGCGCGTAGTGTAGTGCGCGTGTTGCGGCAGCCGCCGAGTCGCGTGCTCCTGAGAAGAAGGGCTACGAAATAGCCCGAAACATGTCAAGCTAAACTCGATATTTTAATTTTATTCGATTGGACGGCAAACTGACAATAAGAGACTATGACCAGGGGTATTGCTGTTCCGTTGCCAACCTAGAGGCCTAAGATGGAATACCTCAGGTGCTAGTAATTTCACCGGCTGTCTTACTCTCCACGCCGAAACACAAACAGTGCAAGAACTGCTGCTTCACGGAAGGATTAGCGAGCAAGATGGTGGTAGCAATCCGGGCGGAAATTCCCCAAGGTCCCGCAGACGTGAGTTATCCGTTATAATATCATTTAATATGAGTGAGTCTCATGGTAGTTTCATGTTCAAAAATTATACAGACAGATACATACTTAAATACATCTTAAACACCAAAGTCCCGAGAGAAAACATACGTATTTTTTATACAAATGTCTGCCCCGACACGGGAATCGAACCCGGGGCCTCAAGATTCGTAGTCAGGCTCTCTAACCACTAGGCCATCTGGTCGTCTAAAAGATTGCAAGATGTAAAGTTTTCGTGTAAGGTAGCCTTTACGGCTTTCGACTTACTTAACGATCCACTGAATCTGACCAAACTACTCTTAGAACTTGGAAGATTCAGTTGCTGCAATTTCTGTTCTGCCCTAAGGTTCTGCCAACCTCCCCAGGGGCGGATGTGGAATTTGTGGGGCCCTGGGCTAATACTGCTTAGGGGCCCTACCTAATTACTCCTACCTGATACAAAATTTAAAAATCTACTGTCAAGAAGATGTTAATATCTAAGGCTTATTATAAAGTCAATGATTATATCATGGACAGGGATATTTGGAAATAATTCCGATCCGCATTAGCGATCTCTTAAAATAGCGAACCTACTGTGTTAAAAATAAAATTGTGATAAATACTTGTAATGTATAGTATATAGATATCATTTATAAATATTGTTAATCTGTTTAAAAAAAAAAACCTCGTTGAGTTTCTTGCCGGATTCTTCTCAACAGAGGTTTTTCCGAACCGGTGGTAGATTTTCTGACGTTCATAAGTGCTTGTAATAGCCTAAATTGAATAAAGAGATTTTGTCTTTGACTTTGAATTTGACTCAAACTTCATGATCGGATTTTTTTTAATTCTAGATAATTTTTATTATTAACAATATCGTCTATTGTTTTCAGTTCAGGTTGGGGGCCCTCTGTATCCACGGGCCCTGGGCTGCAGCCCAAAAAGCCTTTAAGTAAATCCGCCCCTGAACCTCGAGAAGATTCAACCGATGCTATTGAAATAACGGTAACAATCGATTGTTCAAAATAATAGTGGGTCTAATACACCCACACTATAAGGTTCGACGAGAAAAAAAAAACCACTTTACGACTATGGAGGTACGTAAAGTCGGGGTACTACTTGAACTTGAGGGTTAGTTTGGCCCAGTTGAAAACCACAAACGTAAAATAAAACGTAAAATTAAAACATATTAGTGTTTTGTATTCTGTAAAGTATAATATTGTATATATTTAGGTACTTATGGTTTATATATGCATTTATATTTATTCAAATGTTTTGCTCTATTTGTCGATCCTTATTTTTTTTCAATTGCTTTTCTCTACCAATCAAAGGTGGCAGAGATCCCCCCAGGGATAAGTCCGCCTTTGTACTTAACACTTTCTTTTTGTGTGATATTTTTGTATTTCCTTTTTGTACAATAAAGAATATAAACAAACAACATATAAACGTGATCAATTCAATTAGTTAACAACCACATGGCAAAGAGCCATATTCTGAAAGTCCTCAAAGCAACATTAAAACTAGGAACTACCCCAAGGGCCAAAGTTACCCTTCAGGGCCAAAGTACCCTAACCTTACGATACCTCCAAAAAAATATTACTTATATTTGGATTATTTTTACTATCATCAGCATAATTGCATTTTTTCAAGCAAAATTACAGCTTTCTAGCACTAATAGTCCCTTAGCTAACGCGCAGACATGGCGAAACTATAAGGGTTCCGTTTTTACCATTTTAACTATGGAATCCTAAAAATGAACCCATCAAGACGATTCCAGCCAAATATTAATGTAGGAGCAGTGGCTTACTAATTTCGTTTGTAAAATTATTCGCGCCATTGCGATTACTACATCGTTAACTTGTTGAAACTGTTTGTCAACAAATTTAACTATAGCTGCCTTTATGAAAAACTGGATCAAGGAGATCCATGAATCCCTAGGCTACGTAACTTTCCAAAATACACAATTTATAAATGTAAGACCACTCACCAATAAAATTAATATGAAGTATTTATACTTTATAAGCAAAAAGAATGAAATAGCGACCGCGCTCTTGAATAGCCCGCCTGTGTGTGTTGTTACAAGCTTTTGTTTTTTTTTGTGACTTGGTTGCAAGAGGCGTTTTACATAATTTAAACATTACAGGTACGGCATGTGATTGGTGTATTTACAGGATCAATAACTTAACAAATGCTTTGATTGGTCATATTCGTAACCCAATCACAATAGTACGATCAAATATCTATACTATGAAATGCATTCGGGCTTCGTATCTTGTCGTCCCGCTGACGCAAATCTTATTTAATACGAGAGTGAAAGAAATGGCACTCGATTTGCGAATTTCGTAGTAGCCCTCTTGGGAAGATCTAAGTGTCTGCCACATAGCGCCAATTAGTGCTAAAATTTAGAACTAATTGGCTCTATGTGATAGTTTTTGATTTAATCACAGTCAACCCATGTATTATCTAGATAAATATTCAAAGATTACGCATGTTAGACCAGAGCAGATAACAATGTGTTCTCTTTGTTTATTATTATTATTGACGTCACGTATATTATAAAGCACAACAATGTGGCAGACGCTCAAGGTGCGGCCACATGCAGTCCTTCGCTCGTTTGCAGCCAAGTACTTGCTGATTTACGATGCAGTAAAAAAAAACCAATGCAGTTATTGGCTTAATACAATACAATTATTATTTAATTATAATTTAAAGTACACTTCATGTAATAATAGTGCAACAACTTACAAGAGCCAAAAAAAACGCCCTATTTACAAACAATGCAAGAATCCATTTCAATAGTTTATGAAAAAGCGCAACTGTCAAGTGTCAACGTGACAGTAATTTGTTTTCATTTCACAAACATGGTTATAAAACCACGTGAATTTACTTTCAGTTCAGAGCATTATTAGGACAACTGTTAATACGACACATTTAAAGGTTCTTTAAAAATGTCATCTGCTTCATCAGACAGCGAACCAGAGACCACAGGGCCCGTCCCTAGGTAAATAAATTACTTATAGTGTCTTAGGTCCTTTGAAACATCGCTCAAAATAATGACACGTTCTTTTAATGTTTTTAGGCTCGGTCCTTGCGAAGTTTGCGCTGCAAACGAAGCATTATATACTTGCCCTAAATGTGAAGTAAAGACTTGCTGCTTGAACTGCGTCAGGATCCATAAAATGGAGTTGAAATGTGACGGCATTAGAGATCGAACCAAGTTTATACGCGTCAAGGATTTCACAGACCGGGACCTGTTGAGTGATTA
Organism: Choristoneura rosaceana; assembly: GCA_037349165.1. Classification (NCBI taxonomy): domain Eukaryota; kingdom Metazoa; phylum Arthropoda; class Insecta; order Lepidoptera; family Tortricidae; genus Choristoneura; species Choristoneura rosaceana. The sequence goes on along the minus strand of JAZBNJ010000006.1, from coordinate 1,927,848 downwards.
CAGACTGTTGGAAGAATGTGCACGCTTCGTCTACGGCGTGAAAAGGGACGAGAAGAAAAGGTTTACAAGGATCGATAAGGATTTGCCTATAGTAAGCATAAACTTCATCTTCAGGATCTTATTCATTTCTTCCTTGAATGTAACCAGAGAAGAGATTACATTTTTTTTTTAAATAACTGGTTGGCAAAAAAAAAGTTGAAGTTGACATGATTTTGTACAAAGAAACTGCTCTGGGAAAATCAGCATTTTTCTTTTCAGATATATTTTTAAGATAGTGAGTTGTATACATGTTCGGAATCAGTAAATTTTTGTGTCGTTTTTGCTACATCTCAAAATTTTCATAAAAATGTTGCCGAGTCATTTTCTCCTTTCAACTGTTGATATGGTTTTCTGTGGTTTCCTGTGAGGCTGACATGGTCCCATTTGGTGTAATGCTTTGTTAAAATTTTAGACAAAAAAATTTTGAGCAGTATTATTGGAATTATTACACCAATTACCTTTACTGTATTACATTTATTGTTTTTGTGGTACTAGTTGTGGCAATGAACTTTTAGGCAAAGTTAGGTGGGAGAATGTATACATCACACATTTTTCAATTATGGTCTGCCTGAACACAAAATATTTGCTGAACACTGTGTTAGGCATTTAGTGGACTGCATATGTGTGACATGACTGAACAATATTGACGTGATATAAATTTCCGTTTTTTTTTTCCAGCATTTATTCAAACTCAAAATGGCCGCTCGAGACAGAGGCATAGCGCTTCAGTTCCTAGCCCAAAACTTCACCCGCCACTCCATAAACACCACGAGATACAATTACAAAACCAACATTATTAGCTGGCGAGTAGAGTGGATATTCCCTAACGCAGAACCTCACATGATCAAGTTTGTGGATGAAAAGTGCTTGGAGACCAAGAGAATGTCCGAACTATTGGACAAATACTTAGATTTGGATGCGGAGCCATTTGAGGGTTCAAAGGCACTGACTTATTATAAATCTGTTGGATTTAGTGGAGTCAAAGTTCTTCTAAGAGGTTAGTAGATTTTATACATCCCCAATTCTTTTTTTTTATTGCCATTTACACTTAAAAGTACAAAAATACATTTGCGGCCTATTTAGAGAATAAATGTTTTATTTGATTTTTTTTTGTAAAGTATAATCATATTGAATTAAAAGGTCGATTTTTTACAGTCACCAAAAAGTGCTTGCAATAAAAATATTTTTTTTAACCTATTCTTCAGCATTGCCAGTCCAATTTTGGTACAAAATACTGATTTCTAACCCAAAATTAAATGTTTAATCCTGTTTTTGGGGGATTAATTATAAAAGACCTGTAGACGACGCATGTACAAAGTTTATTTAAATAGTTTGCATACTTACAATCTAACAACTGGCCACTAATAAAATTGTAAAGCAAGCAGCGCGGAAAGAAAAACAAAAGAAAAAGAGAGTCCTGTCATAGTCCTTGTCCGCGCTGCGTGTTTTAATTTTACTTTATTATAAAAAATTGTTTCATTTACTAATTTAAGCTCCAAATATCAATATACAGTCTACAATTTTGGTACATCGAACCGAATAAATTAATTAAAACCAGTGCAATAGTTTTTTCAATAGTTTAAATTCAGTGTATATAGTGAAATAATGTTCAACACGCCACCACCACCTATGACACGGCAACGTTGCCGCGAGCTAGCTGCAGGAGAATCAGCTCGGCTCGGCGATGTTCCATCTACGCACCAACAACCTCCTTGCGATTCTACATTTGTGCAGCCACCGCCCTCCGTCGTTCGCTCAAGTAAGTCGAAAAAGTCATCAGCTTCGTCGGTAGCAAGGCGGAAAGAATTAGAGTTAAGGGCGGCCGAGGAAAAGGCGCATATCGAGAAAGATCTAATCGACAAGCGACTCGCGGCTGACTTAGCTCGCTTCGATGCTGAGTCCGAGAAGCGGAACAATATTAGCAGCCCCAGCGAAAGTCACGAGCGCGTTTCAAACTGGTTAGAAGATAATCAGCGTGTAAGTATGTCTTCCCTGCCTGTGCATCATGAGCCGGTCGCGCACTCTTCCGACCGTGCAGCGCCTGCACAAGCCACAGACATACTACAGTTGGCTCATCCAATAAAAGACATGATGGATCAATCATCATCTCATCGTGAAGAACGGTTACTAAGTCGCTTAGCCATGCCGCGTGACCTGCCTTTGTTCAGCGGCGACTGCGTTGAGTGGCTTCATTTCAAGAATGCATACGACGAATCTGTGCTGACCTGCGGTTTCTCAGAAAATGAAAACCTCTCTCGGCTTCGACAAGCTCTACGAGGCGATGCTAGGGAAGCTGTCACCGATTTGCTAATCGGCAATACATCGCCCGCAGCCGTCATGGAAGCTTTAGAGCTAAGATTCGGTCAGTCAGAATTAATTGTTATTAATCTTACAGCAAAACTACGCAGATTGCCTCCCTTGCCTGCTTTTTATCAATATGACCTTATTAACTTCGCCATGAAGGTAAATAATTGCTTGGCAACAATTCGCACACTGAAACAAGACGACCATCTCCGCAACCCAGAGCTTGCATCAGCTATAACATCAAAGCTGCCCAGTACATTGCTAGGAAAGTGGACTGACTTCGCGTACGATCGGCTGCGCGCCGGGGAGCCAAAGTTAGTGTTACTGGCTGAATTTTTGAAGAGAGAGGCTGAAAAAGTTTCAATCGCGGGTACGCTTTATCAACCGCGTGAATTCAAGAGGCCGCTACCCGTAGACAATCCTGTCAAGCGAGCTAGTGACTGCTATCCAAACCCTGCTCGACCCATACTTGTTACTGTAAGCGCTGAACCAGATGTCATAACATGTAACTTTTGTAAAAAGGCCGAACATGCTTTACCAGACTGTCGAACGTTTAAACGCGCCATGCGTAGGTATAGATGGAGGTAGGTAAAGGCTCAAAAATTATGTTTGCGTTGTCTAATAACGCACCATGACATCAGCACATGCTCTGCCCCAGTATGTGACTTCGAACATTGCCATCAACCTCATCATCGCCTTCTACATTGGAAAAATACAACCTCTGGACAGTCATATGAACCTGTGTACTCGTATGACGAATCGATGTCTGCCACCGTGGAGCCCGCGCCCGAGCCACAACCCGAGCTGTGCGCGCCGCCGCGTGCCGCCACCGCAGCTGACGCTACCGTAGCTCATGTCGCCGTGCCCGGGGACGTCAAGTCGGCACCGGAAGGCGACGTTATGTTAAAAGTGGTTGCTGTGACCCTCCGCGGACCCCGAGGTGTGGTGCAAACGTACGCGCTACTAGATGACGCCGCGTCTGTGTCTATTATTGATAGCGACTTAGCCGATAAGTTAGGTTTAAAGTGTGAAAGTGCCAGTGATATTAAGTTCATTGATGCGTTCGGCCTCGAGGTCAGTCAATCAGATGCGCCCAAGGTGTGCGCCGATATAGCGGGACGAGACAATAACTATCATAATTTATGTTTACGTAAAGTGTCTAAGTTAAGTTTGCCTGTGCAAAATTTATCTTTTGTGAATAACATTTCTGATCCTCAGTTGTCAACTATCAAAGATATCGTGTGCAGAGAGCGTGTAGTGCCGCGGCTACTAATCGGCGAAGATAATTATTTTCTTATAGCGCCGCTCCAAATAATTCACGGCGCCGTACGCAACTCGCTGCATGCTAGGGTGGTCCATCCACGGCTACTGTGGTCGCGCTCGCTCAACCGCGCCACATGTAAGTCACAATGTTTTTCATACCACTCATGCCAATTCTGGGATCGACAGCTCTACGTCCGATATTCACGAAATAGATGAACAAGTAAAGCATTCCTTTTCGGTAGATATTAAAAGAGTGTCTACTGCTTGTCGTAAAAATAAGGCGCACTTACGTGCATTAAAAGTTTTAGATGAGTCAGCTCGTGAAGTAGGTGACAGATGGGAAGTAGGCTCACTCTACAAAAACATGCATACTCTCCTGCGCAGGAGAATCCGGAAAAAGAAGACGAGGCCTCTAAGAGAGGGTGAGTATGTAATGCTAATCGAACCCAGTTTGGACCGTGGTTTTTGGCGTTATGGTGCAGAAAGCGCAGCTCATGCAGGTCGCGACGATAACGTTCGAATAGTAGCCGCGGCCGCGCGCACACGCTCAGGGCTGCTGCGCCAGCTCATCACACGCGTCGCCTTACTGTCCCCACAGGGGTGATATAGTGCTATTCTAGCACTAGGGGGCGGATTGTAGACGACGCATGTACAAAGTTTGTTTAAATAGTTTGCATACTTACAATCTAACAACTGGCCACTAATAAAATTGTAAAGCAAGCAGCGCGGAAAGAAAATCAAAAGAAAAAGAGAGTCCTGTCATAGTCCTTGTCCGCGCTGCGTGTTTTAATTTTACTTTATTATAAAAAATTGTTTCATTTACTAATTTAAGCTCCAAATATCAATATACAGTCTACAAGACCTTTTAGTAAAAAAAATCCCTGAATGAAATGAAATCTCATTCCATTTGTGCATCCAACGGATCAAAAAATCCTGCTTTACCCTAGAAAAAATGTATATGTCAACATTTTTTTTTTTTTTTTTCAGCTGAAAAAGTGAAGGGCTGTGCCCAAAAGTTCTTCGAGCTGGATCCGAGCGAGTCATTGGCCGAGAACCTCTCTGGGAAATGCATAGTGGAGTTCCCTATAGTCTTCGTGGTGCTGAAGGACCATGCATACAATTTTGATATCATCACACCAGGTGAGATTTGATTTGAAATAGCTAACCTGTTTTAAAACGTAGGATGTCTAGCCGAGTTTAGACCTGCAAAAAAATCGTGCAAGTTACATTACATTGCGAGGCCGTAAAGCCATCGAGTTTGTAGTGTGCAATCGTGCGCAGCAGTGTAATGCAACTTGCATGATTTTTCTTGCAAGTCTAAACTCGGCTTAACACTATCATAAGTGACACATTTTTATGATCAAGTGCCCAATTAGACATAGTGGGGGCTTACAGTGGTCTGCACACTCATGAATTGGCTATGTGAAGAGGATTTAATAGTAGATTGATAACCAAGGGTGGAAAGTGACCCATTCCACCTGAGATATTTCTGGCTGTTCGACACGCGTATAGCTATTAAACCCGGCATTGTTTACACGTTTAATTCCCATCAATCCACTTTGACCACTGAGACCAAAACCGAAGATTTCGTTTTGGTCAAAAACTAATTATGTACAGGTAACCATCCATTTAGCTTTAATTCTTACCTATGCATTTTTATTTACAGATGAAGAGTTTGAATATGAAGAAACGAAAAAAACTGAAAAAGAACCCATGACTGCAAACAACAACCAAATGAACAGAAGAAAACGCCCCCTGCTGACAGAGAAAGTGGCCATAGAGAAAAAGAAAGAGATTGAAAAGGAGATAAAAGAAGATAAGAAGAAGAAAGCAAAAAATCTGCTGTTCACAACTGGGTATTCGTCGGAAGAAAGTATAGAATTGAGTGGAGACGAAAAATAGATTAGTAAGATTAGATTAAGGTAAATTCAAATTCGCATTGTAAACCAAGAAAGTGTTTAACAATTTAACTGCCCGTGCATTACACACTTTAACTGCCTGTGCATTACATGTAATGCACCGTCAAACTAGCTCTGCCATGTCTACATGACGTCACAAACGGATGATTCTATACATTTGTGCATTACCTGTAATTCACGGATGTACCGACCCATGACAGTTGCGAAAGCGAGGGACAGTTAGTGTTAATAAAATCTTGATAGAATTAAGTCAATAAAAGAAGCATATTCTATTTTTTTTTATTTCAATTTGCGTTGTACTACTTGTACTTACATTACAATAGGATTGGAACAATACAGTGATATAATAGCCCAAGTAAAGCTCACTTTGATTACTCATTTTTCTTGTATCATTTATTTAGAATAATTGACAAGGTTTAATTTTTTTAACACCTGTAAATGGCTACAGGAATATAATAGAAAGAGTTATGCCTCATGAATATGGGGAAATATTTATTACAATTTATTTCTCCATATTTAAAAAAATACAAACAATTTAAAAAATATGTCTGAATTTGCCAAAACTTCTACAGATATGTTTCCTTTGCCTTTTTCAGCAGACAAAGGAGTTATCATAATTTTGACAATGTCTATGTCAGATTTAGGTACATGATCTTTTTTTTAACAGAGACTAGACAAAAGTAATGGATCTATTGTGTGGTAGTTATGGAGTTATGCCCTTTTAAAATAAGCATGTCTTAAAAAAAATTGTAATAAATTAATTAATAATTGTAGCGAAATTTCAAAAATATCAGCGTCTTTCTCTTTCCAAACGCAATAGGTACAGAGAACGAATCAAATTATAGTCTTAGAAATATGAAATCTTGTCAATTTAGATCAACTTGAATATAGTGTGGTGACCACTTAACCCTTAGGCTGGTTTTAGTGTCACGCGTACCGTCGGTGCGGATCGCTCCGCGCGGGCTGATCAGCCAATGGCTAATGAGCTTCCTATCCGCACGGACGGGAAGCTCATTAGCCATTGGCTGATCAGCCCGCGCGGAGCGATCCGCACCGACGGTACGCATGACACTAAAACCAGCCTTAGGTTGGCAAGCGTCCGCGCAGCATTCCGTTAAGGCCAACTGGCAAACGACCGTCTCGCGGTCGATTATCAGAAAACGTGGAGTGGTAAAACACCAGCTTGTGGATATTCACATCTAAATGGGTCAATCAACATTTAAGTGTATATTATTCTGTCCTACGAGGGCGACACTGAAAGTTTTTAGAACTGGCCACTTGTAAACAATATATTAAAAAAGTAAGTTTAAATTTTGAAAATGGAACTCTTTGCCAATATTATTGAGTATGTATTTCATTCATTTGTCATTAGTTTTACGATTTGGCGGCAAATTGAAAATTGTCTGTGTCACGTCAACATGAATTTAACTCGCGAAAATTTTCGTGCAATGATTTTTTATGACTTTCGATGTCATTTAAGTCAACAAGAAAGCTATGATAGACTTCGATTGGCCTTTCATGATGAAGCTCCATCTCGTGCGACCATTTACAACTGGTTTAATGAGTTTAAACGTGGTCGCACTAATCTCACCGACGATCTGCGTGAGGGACGGCCTTCTACGGCGACGACTGAAAATAACATCAGTGTTGTGCAGCGTATGATAGAGACTGACAAAAGAGTGACGTATCAGCAGATTCGGACAAGCTTAGGCATCGGTATGAGTCAAGTGCATAAAATCCTCCATGAACATTTAGCGGTCAGGAAGCTTTGTGCGAGGTGGATACCTCATAATTTGACCGAGGCCCAAAAACTCCGTCGGGTTGATTGGTGCCGTGAAATGATTGAAAGATTTAACGGAGGTGACTCAAACGCTGTTTTCGACATACTTACGGGTGACGAAAGCTGGGTTTACTGTTATGATCCAGAAACCAAGAGACAGTCTGCTCAATGGGTGTTTCCTTTCGAGGAGTTGCCAACTAAAGTGAAGAGAGGTCGAAGCGTGGGAAAAAAGATGGTGGCCTCGTTCTTCGGAAGGACAGGTCACTATGCGACAATTGCTTTAGAGGATCAAAAAACAGTTGCTGCAGAGTGGTACACTAACAATTGTTTGCCACTTGTATTGGAAAAAGTTCGGGAGAAGCGACCTCGAAGTAGGATCCTTCTTCACCACGACAACGCCTCGTCGCACACCGCCAGGCGAACAATCGACTATTTAGTGACGTCAAACGTGGAATTACTGGGTCACCCGCCGTATAGCCCCGACCTCGCACCTTGCGATTTTTATTTATTCCCGAAAATAAAAGAAAAACTTCGAGGAAAACTTTTTATGAACACCGAGGAAGCAGTGGGTGCGTTTCAAAAGGCCGTCGAAGAGACCCCTAAGGACGACTGGGCTAAGTGCTTTTCTCAGTGGTTCCATCGGATGCAGCGGTGTATTGATGTGAATGGACACTATTTTGAAAAGATATAATAAAACTAATAACTTGCTAGTTTGCTCAGTTTTTGATTTTCTAAGAACTTTCAGTTTGACCCTCGTATAAGTGCTGGTTCCCAGTTCCCACTTGACGGATGTCGGGCCCGGATTATAATCGGGTGTTCCAGTGGTAGAACATTTTATATGAAGCTATTCACTGTTGCCCAACACAATCCATACTAATATTATAAATGCGAAAGTAACTCTGTCTGTCTGTCTGTCTGTCTCTCTGTCTGTCTGTCTGTTACGCTTTCACGCCAAAACCGCTGAACCGATTTGGATGAAATTTGGTACAGAGATAGAATAGACCTTGGGAAAGGACATAGGCTACTTTTTATCCCGATATTCCCACGGGATAGGGATAAAATCTCGAAATAAGAACCTCTGGGCTTAGAGTCATGAAATTTGGTATGTAGGTAGTTGGACGTATGGAATAACACATAGGTGACTTTTTGACCCGATATTCCCACGGGATAACTAGGGATAAGATCTCGAAATAACAACCGCTGGGCTTAGAGCCATAAAATTTAGTATGTAGGTAGCTGGACCTCTGGAATAACACGAAGGCTACTTTTTATCCTGATATTCCCACGGGATAGGGATAAAATTTTGAAATAAGAACCTCTGGGCTTAGAGTCATGAAATTTGGTATAAAGGTAGTTGGACGTATGGAATAACACATAGGTGACTTTTTGACCCGATATTCCCACGGGATAACTAGGGATAAGATCTCGAAATAACAACCGCTGGGCTTAGAGCCATAAAATTTAGTATATAGGTAGCTGGACCTCTGGAATAACACGAAGGCTACTTTTTATCCTGATATTCCCACGGGATAGGGATAAAATTTCGAAATAATAACCGCTGGGCTTAGAGTCATGAAATTTGATATGTAGGGAGCTGCACGTCTGAAATAATACATAAGCGACTTTTTGACCCGAAATTCCCACGGGATATCAAAGGATAAAATCTCGAAGTAACAACCACTGGGCTTAGAGCCATGAAATTTGGTGTGTAGGTAGCTGAACCTCTAGAATAACACATAGGCTATTTTTTACCCCGATATTCCCACGGGATAGGAATAAAATTTTGAAATAATAACCGCTGGGCTAAAAGTCATGAAATTTGATATGTAGGTAGCTGCATGTCTGGAATAACACATACGCTATTTTTTATCCCTATACTCCCACGGGATATTTCAATTGCCACTACGAGACCGATTAGTTTACGCGTGCGAAGCCGCGGGTAAAAGCTAGTCTATCTATATATATAAAAGGCAAACCTGACTCACTGGGTTATATATCAACGCACAGCCCAAACCGCTGGACCTAGAAACTTGAAATTTGGTACAGGGGTTCTTTTTATGATGCAAGTGAGCACTAAGAAAGGATTTTTAGAAATATCACCCCCTGAGAGGGTGAAATGGGGGGGTGAAGCTTATATGGAATTTTCTCATTTCTGGACTTAGAAGTATGAAAATAGTCACAATTATAATGGGGGTTAATTAAAAAATGCCCTGATAACTAAAGTACACGCGGACGAAGTCGCAGGCAAAAGCTAGTTTTCTATAGAAATGACTGACATCTGACATGAAACGGATCTAACACCCGACAAGTGGGAACTGGGAACGGGCTGTAAGTCCCATAACTCTGAAGACATCAGTGATACTATCTTAGAAATATGTGTGCAATGCATATTACTAGCATGCTTAGCTTAGGAGATGAGAAATTAAGACTTGCCTTAAAATTGTCGCAACTCATAACTTTTAGTGATTGTGTACCGCATAAATTCATACTTTTAATAAGTAACTCGGGAGACATTACCATGGCAGCTAGCTACACTAAAAAGTTGATTGGCCAAAATATTAACTCCACTATTCTTCACTTGCTCGCAATAAAATGACCGATGCCAATCAAAGAATAAAAGCTGACTTACTGAATCCCTATCGCCACAATCGTGGTCCCCGTCAAAACAAACAAGTAGTCATTTGTAGCATCTATACCCAAAACTTCACCATATTTTTCCACGTTAAACACATTCTGCTGTCCCATCTTGATATTCCTGACCGTACCACCGCTACGTTTACGTAACTGACAGTCACTATTACTCCTGTTCTGGTACAGGAATATATGCCTGGAAGACTCGGATACAACACTATAGGAGAAGTTGGGTGGGCATGTGAGGAACTTCTTGTTCTGTTTGGATGATTGCACATAACCGAAAGCATTCAGAGTTCCTTGGTGGAGGAGCAGGCAGCTGTCAGAGTTGATGAGCCTGGAGTATGGCTGCCAGACGCAGGCATCCACGTCGTGACGGAGGACTATGGCGGGCGTTTCTTGAGGCTCTATGCGTATGCTGAAGAGGAACTGGTGGACGCTGAGGGAGACCCGATGGGTAGTCTCGTGGTTTATGTCAAGACGTGCTGAGGACCAAAAAATTGTTTATGTAATGAGTTGATTGGTTTAGTCCTAATGTTTTTTAGACCATAAATAAAAAAGCTTATTTTAATAAGTTTTTTTTCTTTTACTTTCATCTTTTTATTTATATACTTTAGTTTAGTCTCTCAACAATCATGTGTATCAAAACTGATCATATATATAAAGTTTCATATCTGTGCTATCAATCATTGAGGAGTTCCCTCAAGAGAAGGCGACCTTGGCTGCAGCATCAGGTGATGACAATCATATAAACAAATTGTCGTTGAAATTAACAATCTTGCAAAGTTTTGGGTCTGTGCCATTACTATTGAGGAGTTCCCTCCTCAAAGACGATCCTGACCAAATACACATTTATGCCGAATTTTAAGTCAATCTGACCAATGGCAGTAGGTGAAATTTAACTTGCAAGACTGAACCGCTAGAAACAGCAGGTTCAACAAAAGCTTGTAAATAAAATTGTTTACAGTTGTTAAAAATACCATACAAACAACTACTGTTTTGACCTCGAAGATGTTAACAGTGACTAAATTCAAAACAAGTGATATACATTTACAATTGCGTAGGTGGATGATATTATCTATAACATACTGTTACAATTCACTATGTTGTTTGGAGTCTTCTAAATTACTGCTTTTTATTTTCAATCACTGAACTGATAATACGAGTAGTAATTTATTTTTTGTCTTACCTAGAACAGTGTCTTCTTCAGAAGCTGCATCACATTCTTCCAACTCCTGTGTCGACAGCCCTGGCACAGCTTGGTCTACACCCACTACCTCAGTCTCCGAGCAGAGATGTGCCAGTCTCTTGTGCGCCTCCTCAACCAAGGTCTCATCCATAATCTGCTCTCCATTTTCATCCCCACCTTCGATTAGCTCGTTCCATAACATACTCTCTGATTTCGTAATCAAAATGTTAACTTGCCCGTTGTCTTGGATGCTCCATGTTGTAAGTTCACTATCTACTCCACGGAACAACTTTCCGTTCAAGAAATTTGTGTCGCCATAGCTAATTTTGATATCCGAAGGCTTCACATCTATATGAAGAAGTTTCTTGTTGAAATTCTCCTGGAATTTCAAGGTTACAGTTATATCCTCAGTCGTTTGGAGCCAGGTGTATAATATTGTCTTTTGTTTCTCTTTTTCTTCATTAATATCTTTTTCAGAGTCAGCTGTAAACTTGAATGGGTGATCGGATACAATGTACAGTGCATTGCAAGCAGTTTCTATTGCGGCATAATGCATGATGCCTTTGCCTTGAAGTTGCCTGAAGCTGGTCTGTTTCCATGTTTTTTCTTCACTCTCAAATGTTACCCAAGTAAGAACCGAATTGAAATGGGACTCGTTTTGTTCAACGGACTGTAGTAGACAGTGTAAAATTTCAGCATCATTCTTTTCTTGGATTTTAGAGTCAACAATTATGAAATACTTATCCTGTCCCAGGATGAGGCTGGAGTGGAGGGTCTGCCACTGTTGACTGCGGCAGTTAATCCTGTTTCTTGCCCCTGTCTCAACAATGTGCAGGTACCCTGTCCCATCGCTGACAACAGCTAAAGTACTTGAAGGGAACGAGAGACACAAATTGAAGTGACCAGACTTTCTCTCCACGTGTGCAGGTATATCGTAGACAACGGTCTCCTGGAAGCGATGGTTCTCACTCTCGAAGCTCAAATGCCGTACTTGTTGCTTCTTATCTATGTAAAAATAGCTGTGTGTATAATCCCACTGGTCGGGAATCAGGTGGTTGTGAAGTGCAAACAACTTAGCGTGAATAAAAGAGTACTGGATCTCATCGGGGAACACTCTGTCTACGCGTGTAGCTAGCTCGAAGCTGAAATGAGGCAGGGCCTGCAAATTCAGTTTGTAACCTTCGAACTCGTGGTCCAAAAGACGCCGGTCGGGGCGCAAGTCGATTAAAGTTGGAGCCATGTTGTTTATTTTTGTGTGTATGTGGACGGAAATTTAGGTAGAGGATTTTGAGAGAAAAAACATGAAACTTTTTAGATTCTGCAGTGACAGCTGTCGAAGTGTTGACGTCTGTGTCAGTCACTCAATGCAATTTTTTTTTGACACTGATGCTGATTTGATTTTAAAGCGAAAAACGCCTCTGTTTGACAGGCCACGAGCGAGAAGGAAGAAGGAACAAAACAAAAGGCTACTACGAAATTCGAAGTTCGTATCGTACCGTCCCGCCGACGCTCATATTATTTAATACGAGAGTGAGAGGGATGGTACGACACGAACTTCGAATTTCGTAGTAGCTCTACTGACCTGAAGGAAAGGAAGCAACATAACCTAAAACCGCTTGAAAAAAAAGTGCCGTCCGGTTTGTTGTTGTTTTTGTTTTCCAAATCAAAACAAATAATCGCAATGCCTTTCGTGAAGGATACCTCATATTGTGATATACCGTTCTCTCCGGAATCTCCATCTACTGTAAGTACCCCGGAAATACTAGCATTATTGATTCGTTGTTTATTAAGCTTAGGCTGTTGAAACCTTGTGCCATTACTGGGTGCATCCATCATCGCGCACATGCGCTTTGCGTTGCACCTGTTTTTTTTATTTAGTTATAAATAGCAACAGGCGGCCCGGGCAGATAAACATTCCAGCCTGCGAGCCAGTTTCCGTGTAGGCGTTGCGCGTTGGTTAGGTCGCCCAGAGGTCTTGAGAAGTTTTTTATTTGTAACAATGATTGTAACGCAGGACGACTTCCACTACTTCGTGAGCGTGAAACAACTCGTCGAACAGATAAAATACCACCAGGATATGCTACGGTGCCGTACCGTCGGCACCGTGTCCAGTGACTACGGGAAATTCGTCATTCATGAGGTGAGCGTTTTTTTTTATTCAGCCTTTTTCGATGAACAAAGCATAAAACTTTTTTTTTGTTGGGTTTAAGACAGAATAGAGGGGAGGAGTTTGCAAAACTTTAAAACAACTTGTTTTAAAGAAGTGAAAGCACTTGTTGATTGTTTTCATAAAGTTTGCTATGCATGCTGAACACCTGAGGAGTAGAAACAATATGGTACCCAGATTAAAAATGGTGGTTACAGGTTTTTCACCATTATGTATGTATGTAAACTCTTTATTGTACAAAAGAAAACTAACAAATTACAATTGATACACTTTGAGATACTTATTATTTGAGGAATTTGTTGTGAAATTATTTTAATCTTTAACTAGGCTTTCACTACCTTGCTTTTATTAGTTACTTAGTGTAAGTTAATGTGGTTAACTGTGCTATATGTGCCAATTTGCTTGCTCTGCTCCCATGCTCTCTTTGTCCTCTGAGGGTGACACTTTTTACCAGCATGTATAATACCAACATGTAAATACCAACCCGACATTTTGTGTACTCACCCATACAAACCAGTGTCAAACAAAGTTTCATTTTTTTTTCTTTAGCCTGTTAAAGTGTCCCACTGCTGGGCAAAGGCCTCCCCTTCTTTCCGCCACTCGTCCCTATGCAAGGTTAATTGGCGCTAGTATTTTGAGGTCCGTTTGACAACTTTGACATTTCACTGGCACTTGTCCGGTTTATTTTTAGTTGGACGACAGCAGCGTTCAGATCCGCCTGTCTCTGGCGCACTCGTTCAAGCAGCCCCCGTCCGCGTTGAAGCCCTACGCGGCGCAAGTGTTCGGGTTCGTCCATTGGAAGGACAGTGTTGGGCCCGTCATACTACCTTACGTACTGCAGGTGGGCTATGAATGAATGGAAGTAATGAATGAATAAAACGAATTAAATTACAAAGAAGACTTAAAAGCAAATGATTCAGAATCAATCAAAATTTTAAAACTAAATTTAAATCTAGATTTTAATAATAATAATACATAAATAGAAATTGCTGTCATAATCATAACTTGTTGAACGGAATAATAATAATAATAATAATATAGCCTTTCTGTTCCGAACTGGTAGTTTTCTATTTTGTGTATGTTATCAGTTATTATAAAATGTCCCTCAGTTCGGTGTGTCTTTTGACATAGGCCTCCTCCAACTGCCTCCATTGGACTCTGTCATCTGCAACTCTGGTCCAGTATGGTCCCAGGGTTAGGCGGAAATCGTCTTCCCATCTTCTTATTGGACGTCCCCGTTGTCTGTTTCCATCTCTTGGGTACCAGAGTGTTACCTGCTTACTCCATTTATCTGCTTTACAGCGTAACATATGACCCGTCCATCCCCATTTTAAGTGGTCAATTCTGGTAAGTATGTTGGTAAGTTTAGTTTTGTTTCTTATTTCAGTTGAGGTAATTCTATCGTTAAGTTTTATTGCCAACATACTCCTCTCCATTGCCCGCTGACACTTGGCTAGTTTTTCTCTGTGATTCTGGGTGAGGGACCAGGTCTCACTCCCATATGTGATACAGGGCAGGATGCAAGTATTGAAAGTTTTTCTTTTGATATTTATGCTTACTTCTTTACTTTTCATTATTTCTTTCAAAGACCAGTATTTTTTCCAGCCACTAGCAATCCTCCTGTTTATTTCTTTTGACATTTGGTCTGTTGGGGCAATTATCTGTCCTAAATATACATACTCTTGTACATACTCGAGCCTATTTCCGTCCAGTAGTATATCAACCTCTGTGGAGTTGGTCATCACTTTTGTTTTTGTAATTTTCATTTGGAGACCTGCTTCCCTGCTCTTGCTGGCTAAAGATTGTACCATTGTTTGTATTTTATTTGGGTCTTCCTCAAGCAAAATAAGGTCATCCGCAAATCTCAAATGATTGAGACGACAGCCATTTATATTGAGGCCGTATCCGTCCCAGTCTAGATTTCTGAAGATGTTTTCTAGCACCGCTGTAAAAAGGTTAGGGGACAACGGGTCTCCTTGTCTGACCCCTCTATCTATGGGAAATTGGTCTCCTATTGTTTCAAGTTTTATACTGCCTTTGCTTATGTTGTATATGTTTCTGATGATCCTGATGTATTTGCTGTCCACTCCTTGGCCTTCCAGGGCTGACCAGATGTTGCTATGATTCAGACTATCAAAGGCTTTAGCATAATCTACAAAGATTATATAAACAGGTTTTTGGTATTCATTGCTTTTTTCTAAAATTTGCTTAATGGTGTGAATGTGATCAATTGTACTGTAGTTTTTTCTAAATCCAGCCTGTTCTATGGGTTGATTGTCATCTAGTTGTTGTGTAATTCTTCCAAGGATGACTTTTGCGAAGACTTTATAGATATTTGATATCAAGCTTATCGGTCTGTAGTTACTAATGTCCTCCTTGGATCCTTTCTTGTGCAGTAGTATGATGTGAGATTTTCCCCACTGCTCTGGAATTATGCCTGTACAAAGAATCTCATTGAAAAGCCTTGTTAGGATCGGAATCAGTTCTTCAGCTGTACCTCTTATTAGTTCATTTGATATGTTGTCAGGTCCTGGAGCTTTTTCCATTTTTTGGGAGTATATAGCTCTCTCTACTTCTGTTTTGAGTATAGGTGGTAAATCAGTATGTTTATTTTGTGGAATTCCGTTGGTTTCCACTTCTTGGACTTTGTCTGAGTTCGAGTAGAGATCACTATAGTATTTTGTAGCCAATTTCTGGATTTCCTTTCGTTTTGTCTCCAAGCCTGATTTATCACTTTTCAATTTAGGAACCCATTCTTTTCCATGGTCCCACAACTCCTTAAAAGCCTTTTTGGCTCCGCCTGTTTTTTTGATCTTGTCTTCCAGTTTTTTCAATCTCTTCAATTTTCTGTCTTTTCTCATGCTTTCTCGTATCTGTTTGCTAAGTTTAGAGATGTTGTTTCGATCCTTGTTTTTGGTTTTATTTGATATTAATAACATTCTTTCCTCTAGCAACTTAATTGTTTTATCACTAAAATTATTTTTATCTTTTTTAATATCTGTTTTCTTCATTTGTGAGAGTTTTTCGTCTAGATAATCATATTTTTCACAAATACTTTTATCGGAGTTTACAATTTCAAGAAGTGGCTTGATGTCAGATGGATTGATTGTCTTTGCGTAGTCTTCTGACGACAATGTTGTGGTCTTTTTTATGGTTTTTCTGGAATTTTTTGTTGGGTGCCTTTTAAGGCAGCTACGCACCATACGATGATCAGTATTAAAGTTCAAACTTTGTATGACATGTGTGTCATTAAAATATTTGGCTTTATTTGTGATTATAAAATCGATTTCGTTTTTGTTTTTTCCATCTGGGGATACCCAGGTCCATTTGGACTTTGGCTTTTTCTTAAAAATCGAATTGAGTAGTGTCAGGTTATTTTGTATTAGAAAGTCTGTTAATCTGTGTCCATTGGGACTTCTCTCTCCGTAGCTGTATTCACCCAATATGTGTTCCTCCCCTGGCTCTCTTACGCCTACTTGTGCATTAAAATCTCCCATGATAATGAGGTTGTTGTTATCATATTTTCTAATAGTATTGCTTAAGTTATTATAAAATTCATCAATGTCTTTTTTCCCTGAACTCTCGGTAGGGGCATAAACCTGAATTATGGTCCACATTTTCGTGTATCCAGGTAGTTTGATGTTAAGAATTGCCAACCTATCTGAAAGGCCAAATAGCTCCAAAATGTTTTCTTTTAAGGATTTCTTAATGAGAAATCCCACTCCTCTTTGTCCTGCTGTTTCCCCTTTATGATATAATATATAGTTTTTGTGTTCTTCTATTTTCTCGTCTATCCTTCTTAGCTCGCTGATGCCCAAAATGTCGTAGTTTATATTCTCTAGTGACTTTTCCAATTCTAGTAGGCTTTCTTGTGTCCTTAAGGTTCTGGTATTTAGAGTTGCGATTTTAATTGAATTTCTTCTTTTAGTTGGAGGGTGTTGGTCTGAAGTCCCACGGGGACCAGCCGGCTTGGGACTTGTTTTATTTTTATTATTAGTGGTTGTTTTTGTATTAGGTTTTGTTCTTTGTTTTCTGCCATTTTTTAGTTTTTTGATAACATATGTTCTGTTTGTGAGTTTGCTCTGTTTCTCATGGATTCAAATGGGTTGCTTCTAGGTAGTTTAGCGGGTTTGGCTGCACTGTCAATTTTGTGAGCTGTGCTGAAGTTACTAGGGGGCGTAGAGGGTGGTGAAGACGGAATTCTTTTCCTTTTTTCCTTCTCCAACCTCTCCTTTATTATAAGTCTACCATTCCTTATGATTGCGTACTTTCCAGAAGCTCTAGCATCTTTCAGTGCCGGAATCAGTGTCTTTCTTATTTCAACCTCTTCCTTGGGCAAATCTTCCGTAATATATGTTCCTTTCGGGAAGTTCTTCTTGTTTTTAAGAATTTCGTTTCTGCGCCATGTAAGAGTGAAAGTAATCTTAATAGGTCTTATTTTATTGACAGTCTTTTTTTCCAACTCTATATAATTTGCTAATTTCCCATTTGTCCCATTCATGGGTTTCGTTCTGCGCTTTATTATTGGTCCTATTGAGCAGTCCAAGCACCATCTTTGTCAGTTCTGAGTTGTTAGTCTCCTTTTCTTCCACCCCATGTAAGATTATGTTGTTTTTTCTTCCTTCTAATTCTAGATAATTTATTTTAGATCGCAATGTCTCAACCTCTTTTTTTAAAGCTTCATTTTCCAGCCGAAAGGGTACCAAATGTTCATCTAAAGTTTTAGTAATGGTTTCGGTTAAGATTTGCATTTGTTTGTTGTTTTGTTTTTCCATCTCTTCCTTTATATTACACCACAGCAATTTCATTTGTTCTTCCATTATTTGTGAGAGATGGAGTTGTTTTTTATTTTTATTTTTCTACCAATAGTAGTTTTTTCTTTCTGCTGGCAACCTCGGATATTCAATTCCTTTCTATTTGACAACTGACGAACGAACAAACTTGAACTGACAATCCACACAGACTACCCACAATACCAAAATTATTGCTATCGATTTTTGATGATTTAGTCTACTTTATAGCACTTTGCGTCGATTTTATTATTTAATTGTGACCCGTGCCGAACTTTCGTTGCGATTAACACGTTATTCTTTGAAACTAATCACTTTTACACTATATTTCGTATTAAAATGCGGAGAAGCGCGCGACATAGATGTTTTCACTGTGACAGTTTTGACAGACAGACAGTTTTGTTGAACGGAAACCATACTATTAAAACCTAGGGGCTACTAGAAAATTCGAAAATCGAAGTTCGTATCTTACCGTCCCTCTCACTCTCGTATTAAATAATATAAGAGCGTCCCGCCAGCTTGCTTTCTTGTTTTTTTTTTTTTTCGTGTCATCTTTCAGAAAAGCACTATACAACCCTCGGCCGGAACGCGGAGATGCCGGCCTCGCATCTGTCTGCTTGGCCGGCAATCCCCTACTTTTCGGCCTCTACAATAATGTACTATTATTCAGCCTGCATGCCTTCGAAATGTAAGAGCATGAGAAGTTTAAAACAACATTGTTTTTTGACAAAAACTATTTTCGCAGAGCATCCCGGTGTCCGTCGCAGTGCGCCTGCGCGAAACTATGAAATGGGTGAACCAAAACCACGTCGCGAGCACCGCGAACGCCAAAATAAAGGACGAATAACTATCACTCAACGAGTACTGGCTGCAGAGTCGGCGTCTCGGCGTCCAGTTCGCCGAAGCCAGCGAGCAGGCCGGACTCGGCCAATGGCAAGCGTCGGTTATCAAGAATCCGGCCGAATACGGCCAATTGCAGACCGAGTCTCTACTCAGGCAGGCGAAATCTAGTCAGCGGCGCGCTGCGTCCGGAGAATGGCTCGCCGAATACAACCAAAGACGAGCGCTGTCCAATCAATGCTTGGCCGAATATCACCAGAGACAGGGTCTTTCCAATCTGCGGCTGTCTAAGCTGATGCCGTATCAGCCTGGCAGCGCTCAATGGCTCGCCGAATCTCTGAGCGCACAAACCGAATATAGCTTCGCCGAATTCGGCCAAATCCCCGGAAGCGCTCGGCCTCACGTGATGGCGCCGCAGCTGATTCGACCAACGCCGGTTTACAGGAATTAGTGTTCGCGCGTAGAGAAAATTTATGCAGTGGATATGTTATACATCAGCTGCCTAAGGCCTAAGAAATAAAAAAAAAGACTTACGAGTACATATATTGTACGAAGTATAATGTCAATTCTAAACTCTACTTAAACTCTATTTTTTATAAGGCTGGCCAGAGGTTTTAAAAAACTTCGGTATATTGCGGAAAACCAATAGAACTAATTTTTTGCACTGGTAACAATTTTAAATGTCATCTGTCTATTGCTGTCAAAGTTTAACGTTGTTTGCGCGTGGTATTTTAAAGTGTTATTTTTTGTTCTTATACGTTAAACTGCTGAAGATTATTCATGGTCTTGGAAGGAAAATAATTCACAATGTATTAAAGTCTTTATCGTAGGAAAAGTCTGAAGGATTAGAAAATATTCCTTTAAAATAACATCACCGTTATCAATATGACTGGTTGGTACCATAGCTGGGCACCGTTAACCAAATGGTTAACTTCGTTAATCGCTAATCCGCTACTAAGAGAGTTAACTTCGTTAAACGTTAAAGCGTTATATTTCGGAAGATTTAACGCAAGTTAACGTTAATCGTTAATCCGTTAACATTTGATAAAAAATTAATCCCAGTATCAGTTTTCATTAGACATACTCTAAACTGTATGATCTACCAATTACATACTTATTGAAATCTTAAATGAAACAGCATAGTTGAGTATTTATATTTTTTGCGTTGCCAAAATTGACTGGACTATAGTCGCGATCGACCGGTTGGCCATCCCTGCTCTAAACACATTTAAAACCTGAATCACATTTATTTACAAACCGTATTTTTTATCAAAAATTCAAGGGTTTAATGAATGACTGAATGTACGAACGATTGAATGCTCGACATTCTCATCGATATGGCCCAAGCCCTAACTGATTTTACGTTATTATCTACGTACAAATGTCATGTCCAGAGAATAAGTTTTTTACTGTGATAATGACAATTACTGCTGTGTTTAGAAATCGGGTCGGTTTATATGCGTGTGTACGAACATTTTGCATTTTTCATTATCTTGTAGATTGCATGATGTGGGAGTGCATCGCCCCTCCCCCCGCGAGTTTAGACAAAAAAAAGGTTAGCAATCCGTGAGCGATACCATTTTCTTTTAGTTGAATACTCAAAGGGCGCGGCGCGTGCGTGCGTATCTCTTTGATAAATAGTAGGCACCAAATTAACGATTAACGGTTTTAAGGACATTTAACGGAAGTTAACGAGTTCGTTAACATTTTTTGAAGTTAACTTAAAAGTTAATCCGTTACTCAAAATGTTAACTTCGTTAATTAACGATTAACGGATTAACGAGTTAATGCCCAGCTATGGTTGGTACCATATAGTAAGTGGAAAGTTTATTAGTGGCAAGCAAGTGGGCGGGGCACATTGCTCAACGGACTGATGGCCGACGGGGTCAGAAGGTTCTAGAATAGCGTCCGCGACCCATAACACAAGCCTTGCTTACTTTGGGACCGTGTTAATGGTGTCAAGTGTCCCATGTATTTGTTAATTCTAAATTAAAATGTAAGTATTTGAAAGATTTTTGAAATCGATGGAATGTTAAACGTTCTAAATTTGAAACGAAAATCCTATTCATTGTTATTGTGTTTTTCTTTCAATAAATCGTTTATTTTATAAAATGTATGTCGATCGAATGTCAATTTAATGGTGGTATTAAAAAGCTAATTGCGGTTAGAAGTTAGAGAAAAAAGAAAAAGTTAGATTCCGGCCATAGGCAAGAAAGGGAAGGATGATATATATTATTATTATTATAAACTTGCGCTATAATTTTTAACATGGGATTTGGCGCCCTAAGAGAATTGTAGTTTCCCATCTTGTAGCTATGTAACTACCAAATGGGTTAGATTTTCCCATCTCGTAGCCAATTTGTTAGCTAGCTAGAAATTGGGAATTGTGCTTTCCCATCTTTAGCTAGCTACCAAATGAGAATGATTTCATTTCATTGCCAGTCATGGTAGCTAGCTAGGAAATGGTAATTGTGCTTTACCATCTCGTAGCTAGCTACCAAATGAGAATGATTTCATTTCATAGCCAGACATGGGAGCTAGCTAGGAAATGGCAATTGTGCTTTCCCATCTTGTAGCTAGCTACCAAATGGGAATGATTTCATTTCATAGCGAGACAATGGCAATTGTGCTTTCCCATCTTGTAGCTAGCTACCAAATGAGAATGATTTCATTTCATAGCCAGACATGATAGCTAGCTAGGAAATAGCAATTGTGCTTTACCATTTTGTAGCTAGCTACCAAATGGGAATGATTTCATCTGTTAGCCAGATTTAATTTTTAAATCCGTGTTCGCAAATCCCTGAATGAATGAACTTTGTCTTTGTCTATGGTCTGAAAAAGAAAAACAGGAGTTGACAGTAACAGATGTAATGCTGACTCCCCAATGACTATAATTAGATGTTACGATTCTAAATTATGTATTAAACTCCATTTCAATAGAATCTGACAATCCTGTACAATCCGTGAGCTTTTAGAAAACCCTTCGGGTTTCGGGGGAAATCGGAAGGATTCGTTAGTAAAAAATGACAATTGTCTTTTTGACTCAGTAGCCAAAGAGAATATAACCACTACGTTTTAAGAGGCGGGACTCCCATACTAGCGAATGGAATCGAGTTTGTATTGAGTCTGCATGGCAAACCATTACCAAAATGTACGCCTACGCGTGTATGTATGTGTGTGTGTAAGATCCGTTTAACGCCAAAAAACAATACTACCAACATAACAGATTTAAATAGTGCAGCATGCTAAACGTTTGCGCTTTTTATCGATATCGATAAAATGGTGAGGGTTGAAATACAGGCTTAGGTCAACAATTTTTGTAATCAAATTTAGGTTAAGATCGAGTCCACACTTAAGTCGTATACCTACACATAGTATTGGATTTAGGTGTGGACCCAAAATAAAATACAAGTTTTCTATTGATTTCCTTTATTTTTTTCAAAGCCCTGTTTTCAAAGTGAATTTCACGTATGTATTTTAATACATGTAATTTTTTTATGGAAACATTCACCAAATCTTCTTTTCCCACTAGTTTGTGCCCTGCATCTGAAAACATTTTATCGTTAAAACAGAGGTATTTATTTTTTTAATTTACGGTTAAAAAGTTAAAATGTTATGTAATCACTAAACTCAATAATTTATCCAGGCCGTGTGTGTCTTGTCTACCCATGATCAAGATATTTTCAACTGCATTGAAATATCGGAAGTTTGAAAATGCCTATAATTATGGTCATATTGCATGCAAGTTGTCATAAAGTTCCGATCTTTCTTCTTCTTATGTAAAGTAATATTAGTTGCACTGATAAACAAATAAGCCTACAGTTATCGATAGTTGTAGTACACATCCCTAGTGGACAATGATAAGGATATTAAATATCTATTTCCCTTTGTTTATTTAACTTGCCGGTTCTCGTTAAAGGGAAATTTTGCCATAAAAATCCTTTTTTCGTGATTATGTCGACTTGTTCGATTTCCACAAATTTCACACGTTATAAATCGTCTTTTCGGTGCCAATTTCACAAAATATGTTTACGTCAGTCACGTGTCACTACTTTAGAAAACAATTAAGACGAACTTAAATAGAAATCTAAAGAAATTAACGAATAAAGTATGCGAGTCACAATCACAAGCTAAGCAACATGCCTGACATGACACTCATGACAGTTGACCTGACAGCTAAACCATAGTAAAAGGATTATCCTTTTACTATGGCTAAACTGTACTGAGGTTTTAGTTTATATTATATTATGGTAATGGTTTGCCATGCAGATTCCATACAAAAGTTTTTTTGTTCTAAGTTGCGCGAGACTGTCAGTAGCAATCGATCACGCGTAGAGTGCACTCGTTTTGTTTTCATTTATTTATATAGAGCGGTTAAGACCACCACTTACATATATTTATTTAGGTAGTTTGTTATTTTTCGGAAATTGTTTTCCATGGAGTCAACTTAAGCAGGGTATTTCTGTAAATAGCCAATCACTGGAAATTGTTTACAAAGTATTTATAAATATTTGTACATAAGTTGAAATTTTTAAGAAAAAAGTTGGTCGTAAATATTTTAATAAGGTACAAGACCGAGTTATAGAAGCAACGGGGATTTCGAAAAGTACATTAAAAATATAAAAGGAAAGCAGACCAAAAAAATTCATTTGACACATACCCAAGAGAAGTAGATACAGTATAACAACAGCTCTATATACTTCCAAACAAGAGTAGTGTGTTGAGGCGGGGTGTTCTCAATTTAAATTGACGATGGAAGAATTCGAAAATGCTGATTTTGTTTTATTTGTATCATGACAAAAAGTCATATTGTATTAAAATCAGAAAAAGATAAAGAAGCGTAATATTATTGCAGTAAGGTTTATTTTGTCCTGATGGTTATTCTTTACATAACTTTTTACGGTAACTTTGAAAAGTTTTACAAGTTGATAACAGAACAGAACCGCATATCACGATCGCGTGTCATCGTCTATACCCGAACCATGCTTCTAAAATCCGAAGGTTTTTTTAAGATCTCACGGAGTGTAGACACTTCCAGCCTACTAATATGAACACCAGGCTGCCTAAGGCTTTGTGATGTGACTATTTTTTTTTTCCTTTTAGATGATAATCACAAGAAAAGGGACATATATAATCAAGCGTGCCCACGTTAGGGTGTCTTAAATATGTAGAAAATTGTCAGATTCTATTGAAATGTACTTTAGGTATAGTTTTGTTGGAATTACATGGTAATTTATGGATAAATGTTTAATTATAAGATAAATAGTGAATGTAATTCATTTGTCAATGGCTGTCTCGCAATTATAATCGAAACGTAGAATTTAAGAGTATTTATACCTGCTGAGCTGGCAACGTTGCATTTTTGTTAGTTTTTCTCGATTATTCCATAAAAATTGGATGAAAATGAAAAATGTTGTCTGATAGAACACTTCTTAATATATAAGTTAATGTGACTCCAATAATTCGCACCCTTCGTGCAAGAAACGCGTAAAACACATACAAACCCAATGGGACTTACGCGTTTCTTGCACGAAGGGTACGAATTATGCGTGATAGACTTTTATTTTGTTTAAAAATCGTTAATAAACATTACTTCGTTTTTTTTAGTTTAGGGTTTTATTTGGGGGGTTGCAACCTCTAAGGTTGCAACCAAAGTAGGCTGCATGTTTACGAGCAACTGTGATGAAATAGTAGATTGATAACCAAGGGTGTAAAGTGAACCATTTAACCCGAGATATTTCTGGCGCTCGAACGAAGTGAAAGCGCCAATAGTTCGAGGCGAAATGGGTCATCCGAGTTAGACACTACTTTTTATTTCCACTGCGAGGAAAGTAAAATACTAAAGTGTAATTTCCGCTTAAATGTCAAAATGAAAAAGTACGGCTGTACGATGGGTTCACTAAATTAACCATTACGGGCTAATCTGTATCTGATTTAATCAGCCAGATTTTTTGACGGAAACCGTTCATTAGATTTATACGACTAGGGTTGTCTTGTCGATCGTTGTATTCTATCTCGATGTTCGATGTATTATTTGATGTTTTATTGCAAAATAGGGGAAATAAATGTTTTGGATATATATTTTATTTATTGATTACCTACCCTCTCTTATACATACACGGCCTTAATGTTAAGTGCATAAAGTCGTGTATGTATACATATTTTTGTAACTTTAGCCGTGCCGATATCTTTGCCCTCGACTGTTATATTAGTTTTGAAGAAAAAACAACAAACTTGAAAATGTTTTTTATATTTACAGATATATTATTCATCATCCAATCCCAACTATAATAAAATAAAAAAACACCATTTTATACATATGCCCTCGTGAGCTAATAACATTAGGTAGCCCGAGAACTCCACTATTCAAAATTGAAGCAAAACTTGACCAGAAGCTAGACTGCCGCCATAAAAAAAGATTTGAAATTTACCGATAGTTTTTGAATATCATCGCCGACTCTAGCCCTTTATTAAGGCAGAGCGAGATAGGCTACACCGATCCCGCTTCTCAAGGTCCTTTTTTTTATTCGACTGGAAGGAAAACGAGCAAGTGGGTCTCCTCCTGGTAAGAGATCACCACCACCCATAAACATACACCCATATACATTATTTTATATTCTAATAGAGGCTGTATCCTGCAAACAAACTGTGTAAATAGTTTTGCAGGGCTATGTACAAGAAAACAATGTAAGATTGATGACAAATAAACACTTTTTCATTCATTCATCTGCAACACCAGGGGTATTGCAGATGCGTTGCCGTTGCGTTGCAGAGGGGTCATCATAATTTTATTTCGCACAGGAAATTGGAAAATGGCGGAAAATTTATATTTTGTCGCCATGACAGATCACGACCAAAGTGTAATACCTATAGGAAATTATATTTATTAGTAACAAAATAACATGATATTTTACATGGATAGTAACAATAGAGCTATATTTCCAAAAAAAATATTGAAATAATTATGATACAGTTAGTTAGGTAGGTTCAACTTTGAGAAAGAGATCACTCGTCGAATCCGACTCGGCTGGGCAGCGTTCGGGAAGCTTCACGATGTCTTTTCGTCCAAATTACCGCAGTGTTTGAACTCAAAAGTCTTTAACCAGTGTGTGTTGCCAGTGATGACATACGGATCTGAGACGTGGGCGCTAACGATCAGGAGGAAGCTTTTGGCAATTGTTCTAGCTTCTGATCAAGTTTAAACGGTAATTATTTATAGGAAGGCGTCTAATTTGACACATTAAAATGAGTCCTATATCATTAATTCGATAGCAATTCATTCACATTTTGCCATCTAAGGAATATATTATTTTCTTATAATACCAAATGAATGACAGTGATTGAAACAATATCAGATATAAATACATCCTACACTATTCATTATATATAATGCATTCAGTAACCGACGCACTTATGCGTTTTCGGAACTTCACCCGGTGCAGCTGTCATAATTATTCATACATTTTGAACGCACATGCGCGTCGGTGGCATCTGTGGATGTCAGATGACAGTGAATGCGATAGTTATAAATAAACAGAAAGCTATTCAAACGTGAACCGAGCATCTATGGATCGATCAACTTTTTCTTGTCACTCGTTGCTATAATTACGGTCTCCTGGGTCACTCTAAACCGTAAGTTTATAGGATTAAAATTTACCAAACGTGAATTTTTGTGGTAGTTTTAAGTCCCTTCTATAATCGGTCATCTATCATGTTAGTATAATGTGACACATTTCTTCTATCAAACTGTACAACTTTTGTCCCCTTGCTGACGGGACAGAATAACAAGAAACTGTTGATCCACCCTATACTCTAACTTAACCAATATTGAAGTAGATCGCTGATTGGTTTACAAATATATTTAGAAGTTTAGTTAAAAACCTCAATCGGGATACGACGGCATTCGAAGTGTCAATCGACTGTTGTATTTGGGCCAATAGACTTTTTAGAGTTGTTATTCTGTCCCGTAACTCAGGAGACATCAGTGACACAATTTGTTAGAAAAATGCTTGTTTTGTTTTGTTTTTCTGTTTTATTCCTTGATTGGCCACAAACACGTCAATATTCAGCCGACTTTAATTAAATTTGGATAAATTACAAATAATATGCTACTAATTGTGGACAAAGAAACATCTAGCGATATTTCGTCTCAGAAAACCTTCATTTATACTATTATCATGCTTAGGAGATGAGCCATGAAGAAATTGCCTTCAAACTGTCACTCCTTACTTTTAGTGGATTTGTACCCCGTGAAATCATACTTTTCATAAGTGACCCAGGAGACGTTACCATGGCAACAAGGTACTCTAAAATGTCGATTGACCCATTTTAATGAGTGACATTGTCATATCTATTTATGGAACTTTATTAATAAGTATTAAATGAAATATACGGCTGTAAACGTTATGCCAATCAAATTTATGGAAAGTGTAAACAAGCTTCTAAAACGATGCATGGATTTCATATTTAAAATTTATAATAATTTAACATTTCACTGTTAACACGTTTACCGCCACCGACGCATATTTGCGTTTTCGGAAATTAGCCCAGTGCAGCTGTCATAATTATTCATACATTTTGAACGCACATGTGCGTCGGTGGCACCTGTGGAAGTCAGGTGGCAGGGAATGCGTTAATGGTTAGAAACCGAACACTATTTTTTGACACAGAGGGCGCCGCGTCAAGATAAAGGCTTGTAACAGTTTAATGTATAGCGAATGACATGATGGATATTATAGAGATAATTATTTTTATTGCTTACCTGATAATTATCATATAGTTATCAAATCATAATTATCCGGTCATAATCCAAAACGTGTAACGTTCAATAAAAAGTACATTCGTAGTGTTCAAATACACACATTACACGTAACGCTAAAAGATAGAAGCACAATATTACCCGCACTCGGACACACTATAGACTTTGCGCATATCACGCGCCGGTATGAATGTTATGATTATTGATAATTATCTGGATAGTTATCAAGATAATAAGGTAGATAGACACCATTTAATAATAATTACAGGACGCGAATCTATTTAAAAAAAAAACAATGTTTTGATCTCAAATTCAGATTTATTTACAACTAGCTTTTACCCGCGGCTTCGCACGCGTAAACTAATAAAACGGGGATGTATTCGGTCCCTTAGTTATAAAACTATCCCGTGGGAATATCCGGATAAAAAGTAGCCTATGTGTTCTTTCAGACGTTCAACTACCTACATACCAAATTTCATGACTCTAAGCCCAGCAGTTGTTATTTCGAGATTTTATCCATATTCCGTGGGAATATCGGGATAAAAAATAGCCTATGTATTATTTCAAAGGTCCAGCTACCTACACACCGAATTTCATGGCTCTAAGCACAGTGGTTGTTATTTCGAGATTTCATCCCTAGGTATCCCGTGGGAATATCGGGTCAAAAAGTCACCTATGTGTTATTCCAGACTTCCGGCTACCTACATTCCAAATTTTATGACTCTAAGCCCAACGGTTATTATTCCAAGATTTTATCCCTATCCCGTGGGAATATCGAGATAAAAAGTAGCCTATCTATTATTCCGCCACGCCAGGTCACCGCCACGATCATCTGAGTCAAATGTGTCAATGACGATGCCTACAACCTTGGAAATAATGTTACTTCGTGAACAAATAACCTACTTAACCGAGCAATTGGCGGATGCAGTTTCTACCATGGGGCGGTACCAATCTGCTCTTATTACGTCCATGGGTCGGGTGGAGGCAATTAGTGTCAAACTGGAAGCACTGGAGAGGTCCCTGGAGTCCCGTTGCACGCAGAACTCTCCGTTGGCCGCTGCAAAGGCCTCTGCGCCGACATTCTCGGCGATGCTGCGTGGGCAGGGTGATAGGGATGCCCGGGATGGAAATGCTGGAGACGCTGGTCTGTTGGAGGGGGCTGGAGACTCTGGAAGCAATAGTTGTGGGGAGAGTGGCGGTGGCGGAGGCCCGGTGTTTGCGCCGGGCGGTTCAAACCGCCAGTCGTCTGCTAATGATGTCGAGGACCCTGCCGGTGAGGGCTGGAAAGAGGTACATGCAAAAAAGAAGCAGAGACGCCTAACATCTGTGCGCTGTACTGGGGGTGCAAACGTCACGTCGCTCAGAGCGGTCGAGGCGCGTAAACACATCCATCTGTGGAACATGGTGTCTGGCGCTGAAGAGGTCCAGGAATACTTGCAGGAGCTTTGTGAGCGGGGAGCGTGTACCGTAGAAGAGCTCAAATCTAGAGGCGAATACAAGTCCTTTAAGCTTGGTGTTCCTGCAGCTTACTATGAAAAATGCCTGTCTGCGGATGTGTGGCCTGACAATGCTAGGGTTAAAAAGTGGTTTTTTCGAAAGCAAACAATGCATTCCTAAAATTCGGCATGAATCAAGAAATGAACACTCTATTAGCATCACTTATCAAAATGTCAGAGGTCTGAACACCAAACTGAAGTACTTCAGGCAAAGTGTTCTCGCTCATGAAAGTGACATTCTTGTAGCGGTTGAATCGTGGTTGTCGGTATCAGTTGAGGACTCCGAACTAGTGGGCGAGACCTGGAGTGTTCTGCGCCGTGATCGAGCCACTGGCCGACAGGGAGGAGGTGTCCTGGTGGCCGCAAGGCCAGGTATTACCCTACGACGTAGATGTGAGTTCGAAACTGCCGATGGCGAGGACCTGTGGACGTCTTTTGTAGTTGATGGTATTTTGTTTTATTTGTGCGCTGTGTACATACCACCCAGTTCTTCCGAGAATGTATATATGCAGTTTTTTCAAAAAGTAGAATCCTTTATAAACTCTTTCGGTGTAGCCATAATTGTTGGAGACTTAAACCTCAATCCTAAGTATACTCCTTCTTCTGTCCTTAGTTACTACTGTTACTTTACCACCGTATGTGATCTGATAGAGATGAATGAGATACTAAATGTGCATGGAGGAGTATTAGATGTGGTGCTGGTGCGGGGGCGTGCCCGTGGTGTCCTAGTTAGTGATGTTACGGAGGGTAGCCTAGTTCCGCACCCCGACGCTTATCACCCTCCCCTGGAGGTCTCAGTTCCGCTTCGAAGTACCGTAAGTCACTCCGCGCGAATTGAACCAAGTAATGTAGATACAAAGCGTGATTGGAATTTCCGCAAGGGTGATTATGGGCTTCTTTACCAACTGATTGCAAACATTTCATGGAAAGAGGTCTTTGAAGCTCGTAATGTCAATGTCGCTGTAGACCACTTTTATGAGATAATTTATGGTATTTTCGACACGTGCATACCTAGGAAGATAAGGTCTTGTAAGCCCTGTAGATCTTATCCGGTCTGGTTTACAGCGGATCTTATTAAAGATATTAAGCAGAAAGCTCTTCTTCATCGTGAGTGGAAGCGGTCCGCGAACAGGGATATATATGCAAAGTTTTCTAAGCTCAGGGCAGATATTAAATCGAAAATTTCAATGAATTACGATGATTATATTAGCCATATTCAGAGTAAAATTACAAGTAATCCTCGGGCATTTTGGCAGCATATAAATAGCCTAAAATCCAAGGGTGGGTTCGTAAATCGAGTGTCTTATAATGGAGTTATGCATGAGGGCAAAGATACTGCTCGAGCCTTTGCAGACTTTTTCTCAAGCGTTTTTCTTCCCTGCGCGCCTTTACTCGACTATACAAGAATTATTCAGGAGGACACGTCTTGTAATGCGAATTACGTGCATATCGACACGATTTCCCCACGGGACGTAGAAATTGGCGTGGCTCGCCTGAAGCCCCAAAGCTCTCCTGGTCCTGATGGTCTTCCTGCATATATCTTGAAGGGTTGTAGGGATTGGTTGGTACTGCCACTGTCTCACATTTTCAACCTTGCTCTTAGTACAGGAGAGTATCCGAGTCAGTGGAAGCTCACACGGGTGCGCCCTATTCCTAAGTCGGGTCAGGGAGATGATGTTGAGGATCATCGTCCCATAGCCATCCTCTCCTCCGTTGCTAAGTTGTTTGAGTCCATCTTAAACAAAAGCCTATCCTCTCAAATTAAGCCGTATCTGTGTGACTCACAGCACGGTTTTAGGCCGAGGCGTTCTGTGGAAACGAATCTTTTGACCCTGGTTGACTCAATTTCTGAACATTTAGACCAGGGTATACAAGTTGACGTGCTGTACTTTGACTTTAAAAAGGCCTTTGATCGCGTGGATAATGACATACTATTAAGCAAATTATGCAAAATCGGCTTCTCGCCTAAATTGCTCCGGTTCTTTGCTAGTTATCTACGCGACAGGCAGCAGTACGTGCAGCACGGCTGCTTTGTTTCAGATTCCTATCACACCCGTTCAGGAGTCAGCCAGGGTTCGATTTTGGGCCCTTTTCTATTCGGGATCATGATAAATGACCTAGCTTCCCTCCCTGAATATGCCAGGTGCCTACTCTATGCCGATGATTTAAAGCTTGTTTATGGCGTGCAACAACCCTCTGATTGCGAATCGCTTCAAGAGGACATCAACCGCATATTTCAATGGAGCATTAACAATAAACTATTGTTCAACATCGGAAAGTGTTCGGTAATGACTTTTAGTCGCGCTCATAGTTCTGTTTCTGCAAATTACCAGCTGGGGACCGAACCTATTACTCGCGTCGACACTGTTAAAGACTTGGGAGTCATTTTCGACACGCGTCTTAATTTTCATGTTCACATGAGGACCTTAGCTTCTGACTGCTTCCGGAGGTTGGGATTCGTTATCCGCAACGCCCGTGACTTCACCAATCCCCGGGCTATTAAGCTTATTTATACTGCTCTAGTCAGGAGCAAATTAGAGGCGGCGTCCATCGTGTGGAATCCACACGAGGTCACGTACTCCTTGCTTCTTGAGAGGGTCCAAAAGGCGTTTTTGAGATTTTTGTACAAAAAAAGTTTTAGATACTACCCTTTCTGTTACCCTACAAAGTTCCTTCTTGGCACCTTGGGTTTTAGTTCTCTGGAGGTGAGACGTAATTACGGGCTCTTGACCAGCGTGTGTCGAATATTGCGTGGAGATTCTGACTGCCCCGAGTTGGTAGCGCAACTAGTGCGCCTACTCGCGCCCTCAGTATCCCAATCCCGGTTCAATTTTCGCCCTCGCAACCGTGATCTGCTGGCAGTTCCTAAAGCTCGCACAGTAGCACACAAGAACTCACCTCTTATTCGAGCTTTATTAAATCTTAATATGCTTCTCGCATCGGCACCGGATTGCGATATTTTTGCTTGTAGCTGGAAGACCTTATGTAGCGAGTGTATGAGGTACTGTGAGGCGAAGGATGACCTTCCGTCTTCGCTAAATTGTTTGTAACATGTTAATGTTAAAATAAATAACAATCTTTTGTGCCATGTGTCATGTGTTGTGCTTGTTAATATTTTATGAGTTTCACAGTGCTTTGGCTTGTCTGTAATGCTGTGTAATTACTTCATTAAATAAATAAATAAATAAATTCCAGAAGTCCAGCTATCTACATACTAAATTTCATGGCTCTAAGCACAGCGGTTGTTATTTCTAGATTTTATCCCTAGGTATCCCGTGGGAATATTGGGTCAAAAAGTGGCCCATGTGTTATTCTAGATGGCTAACTACCTTTACACCAAATTTCATGACTCTAAGCCCAGCGGTCATTATTTCAAGATTTTATCCCTATCCCGTGGGAATATCGGGTTAAAAAATAGCATATGTAGTATTTCAGAGGTCCAGCTACCTATATACCGAATTTCATGGCTCTAGTCCCAGTGGTTGTTATTTTGAGATTTCATCCCTAGGTATCCCGTGGGAATATCGGGTCAAAAAGTCACCTATGAGTAATTCCAAACGTCCAACTACCTACATACTAAATTTCATGACTCTAAGCCCAGCGGTTGTTATTTCGAAATTTTATCCCTATCCCGTGGGAATATCGGGATAAAAAGTATTCTATGTTTTAATCCAGGTTATAAACTAACTTTTTGCCAAATTTCATTTGTCCAGCCGTTTTAGCGTGAAGAAGTAACAAACATACTTACTCACTCACATCCTCACTCACTCACATCCTCACTCACTCACAAACTTTCACATTTATAATATTAGTAGGATGAGGGTTTATTGATGAATAAAATGTAATGAAATAATTTGATGAAATAAATATTGTGTTAAAAATTTTTGGTACGTCCAACCGTTTTTGAGATAGATAGTCGCAATAGCTTACGACGCGGGCACGAGATTAAAATGTGACTTTTGAGACAACATTTAGAACACCAAAATGAAGCTGTATAAGCTGTATCCAGCTTATTATCTCTCATTCCGAAATGAATCTCCTAATGTCAGCAGTAGTAGGAGACTGACGCAACTTAAATGGCAATGGGCCGGTCACGTTTGCGCGGGGGATGATAGATGGAGCCAGGAAACGGTACATTGGAGACTCCGAACTGGAAGCCGAAACATAGGAAGACTATCAGCTAGATGGGAACATGATATCCGTAAGACAGCAGGATCAACCTGGACCAGATTTGCCGCATCTAGGTCAACACGGAAATCCATGGAAGAGGCATATGTCCAGCAGTGGACAAACATATGCTGAGAAGAAGAAGAGAAATAGTAAGTCAATTGAGTTAGTAAGAGACGTCATAACTAGCTATTGCAATATCATACATATGAAATACACAATACAACCATACTTATTGCCATCTATGGGAGAATCATATCGTCACTACTTTGAAAAACTCTCGTATATAAAATCAATATGTCAGCAAAATTGAATCTTGATAAAATGTTCATAAAGTTCACTAAGAAAAATTGACTATTTTTGAGATACAATTCTTTTTAAAGTAGTGACGATATGACGACAGCTCTCAAAAAGTATGTCAATTGATTCGTGGTGTCAGTCATCTACCCTATTATCTTTGATAACTATCTTAATAATCATATTGATAATATCAAGATAATTATCTTGATAATCACATTGATATTATCAAGATAATTATCGTGATAATTTCAAGAAAGTTACATTGTATTATCAAGATAATTATAATATAATAATATTATCAAGATAATTATCTTGATAATTTAAAGAAAGTTACATTGCAATTATCAAGATAATCACCCCGCGCAACCCCGGTGAGCGATCTGAAATAGGAAAGGTAATCGAGCGAGTTGCTGCCGAATTACAGGATCCAGAAGTATAGCACGAAGACGATGAGGATCACCGCGCCGGCTGTCGCCTTCACGAGCATAGACTTGATGTTCAAATATGTCGCGTCCTTTTTGTACTTCTGCGACATCATCGACAGGGACTGCGTCTTCGTATCGAGCTCTGGAAATGTAAATAATATAATATTATAATATATAATAATATAATCTATATAATAATAATATAATATAATCATTTTCATCTGATGTCAGGTGGTAGAAAAGACCTAGAGAGGGTCGCTGGGGGCGGATGGATGCGAGGGGCTGAAGAAAGTGTTGTGGCGCGCCATGGAAGAGGCTTATGTCCAGCAGTGGGCTGCTGTAGGATGATGATGATGCCTATTACTACTGAATTAACTATACTTAGTTTTTTTCAGCATTAAAAAAAGAGTAAACAATATTGACAAGTCATTTTATTGCAAACGTTTTAAAAAAAACAGTAACTATTACTTTATGATGCCAAAAGCACGCAAATGGCCATATGTTTTGGCTAATTGTTACATATTTGCTGTGAATTATTTTGCAAGTGTTTTTTCAATAAAACGACTCATCAAGATTGCTTGCCTTCTTTCTAATGCTAAAGAAAACGAAGTGTAAATTGCTAACTTTTAGAATATTACGAGCGACGGTTCGTTTGATTGATTTGATTGATTTTTCGGGACTTTTTAATTGTGATTAACAAATTCCATACATCGATCGATTTTAATTGCCCTCTAGCTTTATATAATAACAATATAATAAATCAATAAATACAGTAAGTAGACAATTCGCAACCGCTATTAAATTCAAAGTACAGGTAAAAATATAAATTTATTAATATACACACGTGTAAAATAAAATGTATTTAATGCTCGGGTATACCATTCGCTTTGCGCACGTTAACTATTTTATTATTGATTTAACCATTTTATTGATATGATTTAGCAATGAGATTTCATTGTAGGCGAAGAATCACTAGATGGCGTTAGTATCGTGAGGTCCGTTAGACGTTAAAGCAAACACACGACGATGCAAATCGTCACTACTTTGAAAAAAATCTCGTATCTCAAATCAATAAGTCAGCAAAATTGACTCTTAAAACAATGTTCATAGAGTTCACTCAGTAAAATTATCGATTTTAAGATACGGGCTTTTTTCAAAGTACATAAGGGACGAAATTTTAAAGCTTTCAAACGGACTTCACGACATTGGCGTCAACAAGCCTGCCACAGAAACCATTAAAGAAAACTAATTCTAAAAAATCCTATAGAAATTCGCAATGAGGGCTACCGTTTTCGCGCTCACCAGTTGGCGCCACTGTAGACAAAGGTCGAGCCTGAAGTAGTGGTTAGTTTGTTATTACGGGCGTGAAAACAAAATTTTCATTTAAATCATATTTAATACCTTAAAACCGTGCCATAAAAATATCGAGCATGCCACAGTGTTGCGTAGTCCCGTTTTGCTCGAAACAAAGATAAGACAAAGGTTTCCGAACGACAAAACTGTCTCAAAACACAGAAATTATTTCCCCCTTCACGCATATTTGCCAGAATTAGTTTCAGGTATTGCAAAATATTCATTAAATTATTCTGATTATAAATAAACTCGCGTAGCTCACCCAAAACCAGTGACATTTGACATTTCAGAGACCTCTCGCTACACTAGCGCCTCTACCGGCGAATTCATACCGATGCCCTCATCGCTTCGTAGGTTTGTGTAGGTTTCACGATGTTTTGCTTCACCATAAAGTAATATCGCACATTACATACATTGTTGCAATACAGATAAATTTATATTACCTTCGCATATTATATTAAAAAATAACATAACAACGATAAATAAAATTTTCTTTCGTAATAAATGCAAACATAAGTAAATATTATCATCACATATTTCGCCAAAAAACAAAAAAAACAAGATACAACTAAAAAATTAACTTATGTGTTATTATTCCATACATTCAACTATCGACAAACCAAATAGCATTCAAAACATTTTTCACTGCCCATATGTTTCAGTTCAAAATACGACAAAACTGTGTATTCACAAAAAGCGTATTTTGTAATATTAAACAAAACCAAATGTAAATTCTGTCATCACAGGAAAACCGAAAATAAATATGTATATTATTATTATAATTTAGATTTTTATTTAAAGTTTGCTTCATCACTGTGATATAGGGAAATTCATGATGACTGTTTTGTTACAAAAATCATAAATAGTAATAGGGATGTTGACGCCATCAATCAACTGACGTACTTTTTATGAGCTGTCAAAACACAATTCTCCCATAGTTTCAATGGTAATAGCGACTAATGACGTCACAAGTCGCTATTTGTTCGCGTTCAATCAACTAACTATTTATTTGTTTTATAGCAACAAAAAATCTAATTTTACAGTAAATCTAAAATTAATCTGGTTTTCAGGGCTAAAATAATTCGTTTTTTTTTACTATAGTCGTGGCTTCGAATTATTTTTAATGGGGTCATTATCCCTATTGCCATGGGTTTTACTAAAGATGCTGATTGCTATGAAGGGACAGGGACATCATGTAGAGCCCCTTTAGGTTAGGTTAGTTTTTTACAGTTTCAGAAATATTAAACAGTTGGGAAATGAAAAGTTGCGAACTGAAACAAGTTGCCACACGTTTCTCACCGAAACATTAGTTAACCAGTGAAACTATATACGCTGGGACCATCTATCCATACTAATATTATAAATGCGAAAGTGTGTTTGTATGTTTGTGGGTTTGTATGTTTGTCCCTCTTTCACGCCGTAACGGAGCGACGGATCGACGTGATTTTTGGCATAGAGATAGTTTATGGGCCCGAGAGTGACATAGGCTACTTTTTATCCCGGAAAAATGCACAGTTCCCGAGGGAACAGCGCGCGATAACCGAATACCGCGCGGGCGGAGCCGCGGGCAAAAGCTAGTAAATAAATAAATATCACGGGACAATAGGGATGTTGACGCCATTAAAAATAATTCGAAGGCACAAATCCAGTAAAAAAGCGCTTTATTTTAGCCCTGAAAACTGGATTAGTTTTACCTTACTGTAAAATTAGATTTTTTATTACATAGTTAGTTGATTGAGGCGGATAATGACGTCATAAGTCGCTATTGTCATTGAAAGTCTACGGGAGAATTGTGTTTTGACAGCTCATAAAAAGTACGTCAGTTGACTGGTGGTGTCAACATTCCTATTCACACCAATTGACCTAGTCCCAATATAAGCTTAGCAAAGCTTGTGTTATGGGTACTAAGCAACGGATAAATATAATTATATAGATATATAGATACATACTTAAATTCATATTAAACACCCAAGACCCGACAACAAACAGTCGTATTTTTCATACAAATATCTATCCCGACACGGGAATCGAACCCGGGACCTCAAGCTCGTAGTCAGGTTGTCTAACCACTAGGCCACCTGGTCGTCTGACAATACAATAACTCTTTATAGCACACAAAAACATAGTAAGCAGAGAGAACACAAGTATATACACAAAGATTTTCTGAGGTAAGCATCGCTTTAGACTCTAAAGTTTAGAGCGATCTCTTCCAGGCAGTCCGAGAACAAAGTCGTATTTTTCATACAAATATCTGCCCCGGCTAGGAATCGAACCCGGGACCTCAAGCTTCATAGTCAGGTTCTCTAACCACCAGCTAAGCTGGGGTGATGATGATTGTATTTTAAAGGTTACCTGACAGCACGGCTCCTCGTTGCAACACGTCATCTATGTTCTGCATCATGATGCGTTGGACGTCTCCAAGCTGGCCCCCGAGGGCGGCCGCGGCGCCCGTGCGGCGCGCGCGGGTCCCGCCCTCGCTGCGGAAAACAATAGTAGATTGTACAAATTCAAATCATTTATTCAGTAAATAGGCCGCAATGGGCACTTTTACACGTCATTTTTAGGGTTCCGGAGCCAAAATGGCAAAAACGGAACCCTTATAGTTTCGCCATGTCTGTCTGTCTGTCCGTCTGTCTGTCCGTCCGCGGCTTTGCTCAGAGACTATCAATGTTAGAAAGCTGTAATTTTGCACGAATATATAAGTAAACTATGCCGACAAAACAGTACAATTAAAAATTCAAAAACAATTTTTTTTAGGGTACCTCCCATAGACGTAAAGTGGCGGTGATTTTTTTTTTCTCATCCAACCCTATAGTGTGGGGTATCGTTGGATAGGTATTTTAAAACCATTAGGGGTTTGCTAAAACGATTTTTCGATTCAGTCATTTGTTTGCGAAATATTCAACTTTAAAGTGCAAATTTTCATTAAAATCGAGCGTCCCCCCCCCTCTAAAATCTAAACCGGTGGGTGGAAAAATTTGAAAAAATTCAGGATGGTAGTCAGTATATTAAACTTTCAAGGAAAACTATAGCGGCTAAGTTTACTTGAGAATTATTAGTAGTTTATGAGTAAATAGCAGCGTAAGGTATAAAATATACCTTTACTTCGAAGATTCCGTATAAAGTACGAAATCCTTAGAAAAATATTATTTAATTTTTTCGTAATGGCTCCGGAACCTTATTTTGGGCGTGACCGACACGCTCTTGGCCGGTTTTTTTAAACTACCAGCGCATTCGGAAAGACCATCATTGTCAAGAAGAATGCGCCGCAAGAAACTTGGCAGAAAGTCATTTTTTCAAAATAAAATAATCTATCTATATTTATAAAAATCAATTGCTGTTCGTTAGTCTCGTTAACGGGTGGACCGATTGGGCTCATTTTTGTTTTGAATTATTTGTGTAAGTCCAGGGAAGGTTCAAAAGGTGAGTAAATATGAAAAAAAAAATAGGCGGTACGAAGTTTGCCGGGTCAGCTAGTTACAAATAAAATACTTAAAAACTACAGTATACGATTAAAGAGAAAATTACAATAATACTAATACAGGGATGTATGGGGTCCCTTTTGTTACAAAACTGATAACTAACTTTATCTACGTTAAGCGGAAGTGTAGAATGCTTCCACCGTCATAAATGAAAAAAAATAATTCTGAAATATACATTTCAGGTCGTACAACGAGCCGTTACACCCGAGACGTTCATATAGCCCCCTCGAGCAACGGCGAGGGTCGATAGACGCGTCGAGGGGAAAATGAGTTCAATGCTCGAGTTTTATTACTGCCTTTCGCTTAGATTGCGAGGAAATTAAATAGTGCTGGCTGAAAATCAGCGCTGAGGTGTTTATTTTTAACGCTTCAGCATTATGCTGAGCCAGTGTCTGATTCACAACCGCAATGACGCATAATTTCCTATAAAAAAAAAAAATATATATATCACGGGACAATTCACACCAATTGACCTAGCCCCAAAGTAAGCTTAGCAAAGCTTGTGTTATGGGTACTAAGCAACGGATAAACATACTTAAATAGATAAATACATACTTAAATAAATATTAAACATCCAAGACCCGAAAACAAACATTCATATTCATCATACAAATATTTGCCCCGGCCGGGATTCGAACCCGGGACCTCAGGCTTCGTAGTCAGGTTCTCTAACCACTTGGCCATCCGGTCGCCATATCCGGTCGCTATGTGTTGTCTATTTGTACTTAATGCTATTGTTGTGTCTTGTGTTGCGAATAAATGTATTTTCTTTCTTTCTTAAATAGCAACCGTGGAAACATTTTGTTCACTTTCTATGAGATACTAGGGGTCAATCAGGGTCAGTTATACAGCATGTATTTTTGATAATACCTCAAACTTCAAGGGTAGTTAGTAAAAGCCCTAATTAGCACATTTTATTATGTTTAAGTAAAAAAAAAGACTCATTATTTTCCTTATAAAATTAATCAGCACGCAATGTATTACTACGTGACACTCCTTTTTTTTTCTTCATAACTTCGCACTTGTTGACGTGACAGCTGTCACAGAACGCTTCTCTCTCATATCAAATCATGTACGCATTGCATTGCTGTATTTACCTGTATTGTCTCCTGGCACGCTGCATCCAAGTATCGAACTCTATAAATGTGTACGGACGCGTCACTGTGTTTACCTGCACAACAAAAATAGTATACTAAAGTTTGATTGAAGTATAATACTGAAGTTTGATCAACGATGTGAACATGATGTGAATACATGAAATACATAACGTACTTTTGGTACTTTAGGCAACTAGAAAAGGGATGACGCCATTAAAAAATAATTCGAAGGCACGACTCCAGTAAAAAAACGCTTTATTTTAGCCCTGAAAACCAGATTAATTTTCGATTTACTGTATAATTAGATTTTTTGATGCTTTAAAACAAATAAATAGTTAGTTGATCGAGTTGGCGAACAAATAGCGACTTGTGACGTCATAATTCGCTATTGCCATTGAAAGTCTACGGGAGAATTGTGTTTTGACAGCTCATAAAAAGTATGTCAGTTGATTGGTGGTGTCAACATCCCTATTATCAAGGCCACAAATCATTAGCACAACCTCAAAGTAGCTCAGCGCCATCTAGCGGCGCGTAGCGGAATTATTTATATCTACCGCTACTGATCTATACTTGGTTTGGATAGGTATTTAACTAAATGCGAGCCCAGCGGTTGTTGTTTCAAGATTTTATCCCTATCCCGTGGGAACATCGGAATAAAAAGTAGCCTATGTGCTATTCCAGACGTCCAGCTATCTTTATACCAAATTTCATGACTCGTAACCCCAGCGGTTATTAGTTCAAGATTTTATCACTATCCCGTGGGAACATCGGGATAAAAAGTAGCCTATGTGTTATTCCAGACGTCCAGCTACACATGCACCAAATTTCATGACTTTAAGCCCAGCGGTTATTATTTAGAGATTTTTTCCCTATCCGTGGGAACATCGGGATAGAAACTATCCCATGTTTTAATCCAGGTTATAAACTATAATAATAATAAGCTCCTTTATTCTGAAATGGGCCTCCTCCAGCTTCTCGGCTCGAGGGTGGTGGTCATTTTCTCCCTCGGAGATGGGCTGTGCTCCCACCACTTTACTTGGTTGGTTATAAACTAACTTCTTGGCAAATTTCATTCAAATCCGTAGTCGTTTCAGAGTGAAGAAGTAACAAACATACCCACTCACTCACAAACTCACTCACACACTTTCACATTTATAATATTAAGTAGGATATCCGATAGTTTCGGTTACGGACACGGAGCTCCATAACATCTCAGCAGGGCTACGAAACTCGAAGTTCGTGTCGTGCGGTCCCTCTGACACTTATACTATATAATACGAGAGCGAGAGGGACGGTATGATACGAACTTCGACTTTCGTGTATCGTAGCCCTGCTGTTCTAACAACTTATGCACTTACTCTCTTGCCGTATTGTTGGTAGAACTCTTGAGCGATTTCCTCGAGATAGCTGAACGCCAGGCGTTTGTTGTAATTTCTCTCGCAGAGAACCAAGTAGCAGATCTCGTTCTCAATTAAATAGCTGGTGAGAGAAATATTGTACCAGTTAATATGGGTGATTGACATTCTATTTTTTTTTATTTGTAAGTTAATTATTCTTAATTAATCTTCAATTCAAAATTCTAATTTTATTTTCATAAGTTACATTGACATTTTTAATTTTCAATTGATATTAATTGTTTTAGTGGTTATGTTGATTCACCAAATCAGTTTCCAAAATCTTTACTAGTATAGTTTATAAGAATATTTGTTACTGACAAATTTTGTGATCCCTGTTGACATCTATGGACGTTAAATGCCTGATAATAAATGATTTTTATTTTGTTAATATTTTTTTAATATCTGTCCTGTGGGATAAATGATCTCAAGCATTACGACGGTTAACTGACTTTTCGCTGAAATATTATTCCCATATGATTCTTTGCCAAAATATTTAATTTCCCATCTCATGGATTTTCTCTGAATGAAAACTTTTTTTTTTGATATTTCATTTAATTTTTTAACCTAACCTATAGGTTGTACTAAGGATGTCACGAATATTTGTATTCGCATTCGCATATGCCAATAATTCGCATCATTTTAAACATTCGCATTCGCATAAAACGAGTGTTTCGCTTATGCGTAAAGCGCGCCAACCCATATTACGTGATTAATTTTGACCAATAGAAAGCGCTTTTACATGTGACAGCGGCTTGTGATTGCTTGATTAGTTTTGTTTTTGAAGTTTAGTTTTTAGTGTCGTCATCATCAGCATCTCAGCCGTAGGACGTCCACTGCTGGACACAGGCTTCCCCCATAGACCTCCAGTTTTTAGTGTACTCCCTCAATATTCGCATTCGCATATTCGCGTCCTAAATATTCGCATCCGCATTCGCTTTGATAGAATTGACATTCGTGACATCCTTAATAGGTATAGTCAACGTCATAAATAAGTATTATGTAAACTTTAACGTCATGTTTGAAAAGCCATACGAAATTGTGTAACGACCGAAAGCAACAAGGTACAAAAATTATCACTTATTTATAATCTGACTGTGCTGTGCTCTATAAAACCATAAATAATAAGACTATACACTTTTGTCAAACACAATATACACTTTTGCCGCTGTCAGGAGTCCTTGGCAGTAGTGGTGGCTAATTTAAAGCGACCGGTTGGCAAAAACAAAAAAGTTGACGTTGAATTAACTGAACCGTCTGCCAAAGTTAATGGAAATCAAGGGAATTACTGTGTATTTACTGATTAGGAAACTGATTCAGATAGTATATTATATTGTGTCACAATTACAGTGCATTCTTGCGTATGACTAAGGACATTGTGAAATGATTATGCAATTTTATACTTTTTGTGACAGCCCTGATCAACTGTACAAATCAAGTGTACAAAACTTCACTTTTCTCAGTCAATGCGATACGAGACAATCTCAGATACAAGTTAGTTAGTCAGATACAAAACTTCACTCACACCATTGAATTGCTTCGCAGGTTTGAGCAGGTTTTTTCACGAGTTTCCCTTAAGCTCATAGTAAATTTTGAATGTCATTTTGCATGTGAATGTGGGCCAATCAACTTTTTT
Organism: Choristoneura rosaceana; assembly: GCA_037349165.1. Classification (NCBI taxonomy): domain Eukaryota; kingdom Metazoa; phylum Arthropoda; class Insecta; order Lepidoptera; family Tortricidae; genus Choristoneura; species Choristoneura rosaceana. The sequence goes on along the minus strand of JAZBNJ010000006.1, from coordinate 1,884,818 downwards.
ACCGACACTAATCTGTCTGCGACATTTTTCAAACAATTGCAGATAAATAAATAAATATCATGGGACAATTCACACCAATTGACCTAGTCCCAAAGTAAGCTTAGCAAAGCTTGTGTTATGGGTACTAAGCAACGGAAAAATGTAATTATATAGACAGATACATACTTTAATACATATTAAGCACCCAAGACCTGAGAACAAACATTCATATTTTTCATACAAATATCTGACCCAGATTTTTGTAAATGGTGTACATGAATACATGCCATCCTATGTAAGTTCAGTCTATTAAATAATATGGTTTTTTGGTAACGCCGGAGACAATTTTGGTAATGCAGGAGACGCCCAAAGTGTCAGTAAAATAGTTGATTGGCCCATATAGAAAACCTCAGAGACGTGAAACTGTTGTGCCCAGGGCCTTTAATAGCATAGATGAGGCTGCCAGAAAGTGATATTTGTATAAATAAATTACAAATGTAGTGCATGAGCATTTTCATGCACAGACTTCCCTTTATTTATTTATTTCACTTTAAGAAAAAATATGGCTTTTCCTACTCAGAATCAAGAGCACAATCGATTCCGATAGTTCAAAAAAATGTTCCCAAAAAAACGACAGTTTTGATATTTTGAAGTTTATTTCATACACTTAGTATGGGCGTAACACAACTGACTCATAAAATTTTGTATGAAAAAATGGGGGCATTTTTTGAATCATCGTAATCTATTGTACTCTTGATTCTACATGTACACGAAAATGTCCGAATGCACCATCATACTTTGTCAGATAATTTCACATTATCTTGCTTCCTCAACAAGCTTATAGAAGTTTACTGAAGCTAATTGTGAAAACATGATAAATTACGATGGCAAAGCATTAATTACTAAATCAGAGGGCCTACCTCCTCCAAAGTTTGTATTGTACCATCCCTCTCACTCGTATTAAATAGTATAAGTGTCAGAGGGACCGCACAACACAAACTTTGAGTTGCATAGTGGCCCTGCTGTACCAATAATCCATTTAATTTAAGATTTGAATTAACAGTCAAAATGTAACACGCATTTCTCGGTATTTCGAACAGAAATTGTCAAAAAATACCTACATGTACATTTATTAGTGGTATTTATTATATTTTTAGTATAGAAGAAGTAAGTTAACAAATTTTAAATAGTTTCATTATTTCATTTAAAAACGTGAGCAAATTTCACCGTTTAGTTTCAAATGTTAAAATAAATGGAATATGTTTCTTATAAGACTGTGATCATGGCTGGAAAACATTATAAGTCAACATAAAAGATAAAAAGCAACTCACTGGAATAAGAATGGCCCGGATTCTATCGAGCACCGGATCGGGGACTGCGGCCCTAGCTTCCTGAACAGCATTTTCGCTTGATTCTGATACTCCAATATATTGCAGCCGCTCTGCCGATCGCAAATAAAATTAAAATAAACTAGTACATGATAACCCAAAAGTATGATTATAAATTGATAGAAGAGGGTTAGGTCTGCCGTTTTAATTACCTGTTCATCGTCTTGCATGGTTGCGGCGAGAGGTAGCCCGTCCACAACTCTGGCTATCATAGTCATGAGAACCATCGTGAAATTTGTATTTTATTTAGTTATTTATACAATTATAAATGTCCGGGCACTACTAATTGTCTGTAGCTAACTGTATTGTGCGCAATCGATTTTTTTTCACATAACAATCGTATTTCTTCACATTATTTGGAAGGAAACGTACGCATCTACACAGCTGTAATAGCGATATACACGTCACCGAAGTGAGTGTCATTTTGACAACCCACACGTCAGCCGAACCTTTGATTAAATGCGTTCAAGATAGATCTAAACTGCTTGAATGCGAAATAAGAGTAAAGTTTTAAAACGAAAACTATTAATTTCAAGTAATTTCATTCAAAATAATATAGTATTCATCTTCATGTGAAAACACCAAGATAAAGAATAATTTGTTAGCTAAAAAACGACCTATTATTAAGACTTGCACTGCAGCGTCCTCTAATGACGATTGTCAAACTAATTTGAGAATGAAATCGCGACTTTTTTCTACAATTTAAACTGTTAATCATAGAGGACTACTATATTAAATACTGATTGTATATAAAGCAAATTTTAGCACATATTTGAGCAATTTTAGGCTAAAAACCTAACAAAATACATGTTTTTTTGGTAGTGCCATCTAGTGTCGAGTAGCAAACTTTTGAAAGAGGTTGCCCTGCTGGAAATCATCCGAACTTGTCGTTTATAAGGATACTAACAGATGGCGCCATAAACACTAAAGCTACAAAAGCCAGCAGTTGAAAACTTTTCGCCTAAAAACTGTCTAAAATTCATAGTAGCACTGAAACGTAGAATGTAAACTGAAAATATGGAATTTTTCAGCGATTTTTCGTCCGTTTCTAGAAAGGTGCTAAAGGTATCGTACCTATCTTTTACATTATAATTGATTCTGTGGATTGTAAATTTAGTTCAGATGATAATAGGAATTTACGATCATGATGAAGACAAACGTCGTGAGTAAACCAGATTAATTTATTAATGTGTGAAATTCCCAATCGCACTGGGCCCGCGAGGAAACTATAGCCCAAGCCAAGATTATTAGAACATTTTATTTTCTCAACTAAATAAATCTAATTGCAAGGTAATAATGTGCCAAAGTTGCAGCTTATTCTGAATAGTTTCGCTAGATGGCATTACAAGTCATTATTCGGCGTGTACAAGTATCAAGTTATTCAAGTGAGAATCGCTGACTATTATTATTATTATTGTGGTGTATTTGGATTTAGCACACTTTTCGCAGTCAGTCAAAATAAACATTCGAACCCTGGCTAGAAGTCTGGAAAGACTTTATCGTCGATTTCTTTTCTACAAGGTGTTAATATACTAAAAACCTCAAACACCCCAAAATTTTATTTTAACTTCAAGTTAATTTATTGAATTTGTTTTCAGATTATTTCTTCTTAAATTAAAGAGCTACGCACTGGTCGGTGGAGTAATCGCTCGCTACTCATTCTGCATGGACTTCGGCCAGATAATTATTATTAAAAAAAAATCGTTTGTCTTCTACTTGATTTTTTTTTTAACTTCACACTCGTAATTTGTAACTGCCAGTCTACGAACAAATAATAAGTCTATTTATTCTTAGCTGCCAGTAGCGCTTCGCAGTTTTTAAAAGAAAATCGTCTCTGACAGAGAAGCGGCCTGTATCATATTTTTGATAAAGTATTCAACCTGACTAGGTAGTACCTGCATTCCCTACTTTTAAAGTGGGCACGGTCGTAAAGGGATTACCTTTTATTTTAAGTTTTTTATTTAAACATAAGTTTTTCGAATATTCTGTAGAGAATAAGATGAAGGAAAAACAAACCCTCGGTATTCAGGATAGTTCATGAAAAACAACATTATATTTTAAAGTGGATATTTTATTAACTGTATTATCATGCATCAAATTTATGTGCTAAATCATGTACACTTATAACTAACTATACATAGAAAAATAACTTAACTAGGGGGCAGAAAATACAGTATTTTGTAGATTTAACAACTAAAGTAAATTTAATAATTAATTAATAAACATAACGGACTTTAACTGATTAAAACTAAGATCAAGCAGACGTCAATTTAGCTCTCAGAGCGTAAAGAAAGACCCAAAAGGAGGGGAGGGGGGAGGTAAAATTTCAATTCAATTCAATCACATAGAATAACTAACATTTAAATCCCGTAGGAGTTGAATTTGCTAATTACATAAAATACGACATTAAATTTAAATTTAACAATTGAATATACGTACATTGAAATACTTTAATAACGATGAAAAACTCTTGTGCGTGTACGCACCCGAAATGCCATTCGATCGCCCCAATCCTAAATATCACAAGTACACACTGCAATAATAGACCTTAATTTTAATTGTTAAGGTTGTCAATCGAGCAACACAAATCGGGTTAGCATGACCGTTCAAAACGAGCTTTACCGAAGCCACTCAAAGTGTGAACTCTTTAGTTTGCCTATTTACCGCTAGATGGCGTTGCTAAGAATCGTAGCTGTTTGCTTTTAATTGGACCAAAAGGATGAGATTCAACTAAAAGGTGGGCAATTCTTGAAAATCAGCATGTTTCAAAAAGCAATTAGTTTTGACTTCAGCCGTTTTATATTTGGACAAAAAAAAATCAAGAGAAATAATTACAATTAAATAAGTATCCTTATAAAATATGGATCTTTAGGAATCTGGATATTTTAACTCTGGCAAACATCACTAGCGGTTGACCTACCCTAAAGTAATACGCAGGCATTGCCTAACATACCAAGTCAGTGTACGGATCGTTGCACGTTGTGACGTCATCGACTAAAACGACCGCCTAATGCGACTGTGCGAAAATACTGGTCGTCATGTCGTGTCTAAGCTCCCCTATTCCAAATCACTAACCTTTCTTTCCCCCCTAATTCTCCCAAAAACGAACCTTTAGGGCCGTACGTAATCTCAATTACCCCATTTCCAATATGGCGTCGAATTAAAATTATTTTTTTTAAAACGCTAAGACTAGTCCCGAATTCACGAGGTGCCGACAAAATTTACACTGATAAGTAAGTACATTTTACATTAGAAACTTTGATTTTTTTTTAAACAACATCAATTCGACTATGATTATACGGAGCAACGTTTTAAATGCGTGCTCGAACATCCCCGGTAACTTTTCATTTTCTCTAATCGCTTAATTTAGTATCTAGATTAATCTAGACGTCCTGAGAGCGCTCACATTCTATCACGTGGTCCATTCATTACGTTTAATTTAATTACAATTATTATTTTACAATAAAATTTCTAACTTAAAGAACGAAATTCCCTAAAAAGTAAAACTGACAGCGTTAATGAGGTTCGCGCGCTTTCGTTCGTTCGAACTCGGGGCCTCTCGGCGGGACTCGGGTGCCTTCGGGGGAGCTCGGGGCCCTTCGGCGGGGCTCGGGCTCCCGGCGCGGACCCAACTAACGCTAAGGTACGATCATTATCAAAGAGAAATAAATAAGTTAATCTATGAATATATTTACAAAAGCATTAGAAGTGCCGAAAAAGTAAAATTTCGAATCCTAGCTATACAAAAATACGATTAAATCCACATTGTTTAGTATATAAAATTTAATCACATGGGACACTGGATTTTGTTCGAAGAAGATTGGACACTGAGATCTTTACTAGAGTTTATAATCACTTAGCATACTGGGTGTATATACCTGTATAGCCTGGATTGGTCTGTTATATTAATTCCGATTGCCGTGGTATTCAGACGGTCCCACATAGCACCTTCAACCCTTTACATAAGGCTCAAAACCTAACGGAGCACGCACTCTCCACGAAGTATTCAACATTCTTACTCACTACATAATTGATATAATTACTTCGAATAGAATATAAAAATTACATAATAACATTAGGAGATGTTGTGGCTTAGTGCGGGCTCCGGTTAACATATAACGGACACGTCCTTACATCCTACTGGATCAAGAAAATATTGTTACTTGAGTCTGCAAGCCGAACAACAAGCGTGAACTTATCAACCAATCACACGTCTCTATTTACACGTCCAACCAATCAGATGTCAGCGGCTGATCGCCCACCAATCAGGTTGCTTTCACACCGGTCGTTTGACTTTGCAAATGGACAGCAGTTTGTTTCACGAACATAACAATAATGTGAACTAGGCTAAACTTTTAAAATCTATCTAGTTAAAAATTATCATGTTTCAATAACATTGGACCACAAATCGTAATTAATTAATTATTTAATTCAGGTAACAAAAAAGGGGGGCCGCGCGCCGCTTGAGATAAATACGGCGTGACATCCCAGATGCAAGGGCACCAATCCCTTTGGCTTTTGGGACGCACGCCGACCAGAAGAACTACTCCGAAACTCGGAACTCGAAGTTCGTGTCGTGCGGTCCCTCTGACACTTATACTATTTAATACGAGAGCGAGAGGGACGGTGCGATACGAACTTTGACTTTCGAGTTTCGGAGTAGCCCTGCAGGCGTTCTGATATGCTCGTATGAGGTGTGAACGGAGTTTAAATCGATCATAAAATTTGATATGTCATGAATGGGATGCGCTCGGCCCCCTTAGAACGTACTTTTTTTTTTTTTTTTTTTTTGTTTTATTTTTAAACGGGCACCGTACAAAATTGTCACTTTAGCCCATAGGGCAAAACATTAATTAAACAGAGAAAAAAAATTACATCTTACATTTCATAAAAACTAGTTTCTTGCCACATCAGCCAACCTGAAAAGCATTAACGCCATGTCTGAGGCCGGCTGAGCTAAGATGCCTACAAACATTCCTGTGTCATACTTGTTCAGGTTGGCTGATGCAACCAACGCCTCCCTCGCAGCACGATTCCGAACACATTCCTCTAACAAGTGTTGCACATCTTCTGTCGTACCACATAATTCACAATTTGGTGAATCACTTTTTTTCATCAGATGTGCAAACTTATTAAGAGGAACATGTCCGGTTCGCAGTCTATGTGCTGTTACAATGTTAATCCTACTTAAACTAATATTTTGAAACCAAGGTACGCGTGGAGGCTCACTCTGAATGCATTTATACCAAATACCCTTTTCTCGTGAACGTTCATCAAAATACTCTTTCCAAATCTCATGGCATTTAATTTTGAATTTATTCGTCGCCTCTAAATAATATGGTAGTATATAAATTTCGTGACCTTCCACAATACCTTTTTTAGCCAAATGATCTACTTCCTCGTTACCTTGCAATCCAATGTGTGCAGGCACCCATTGAAATCGCAAATTAATTTCATTCAATTGCAAACAGATAACTTTATCTAAAATTTCATAAGCTACAGGTACACCTCTGTACCCAGAAGCACTACGAGCTAAATGTTGTAACGCACTTTTACTATCAGTGTATATTACAGCCTTCCTAATACCTTTGTCTTGAATATACGATATTGCACTGGAAATTGCAATAAGCTCAACTGTCATAACACTAACATTCCCTACAACTTTAAAGATATTACGATTCTGATTATTTAGGGAGCTAATTGGATCATAGAAAGCGGCTCCGCGTCCCGAAGAAGATTTGGAACCATCAGTGTATAATACGTGCCAACCTTTATACTTTTCTTTTAATTCCGAAATCACATTTGCTTTAAGATTATTAATTTCATATGATCTTTTACATGTAATAACACAATCCAAATCAGATGATATTAAAAAACCAACATCGATATTTGACATCCACGTAGATAAGGAAAACATCTGAAGAGGATTGGATGAAAATATACGTTCTTCAAAAGTATCGTTGCTTGCGACAACTAGAAGAGGAAGTTTTTTATTCGTCCAATACCTATTTTGGCACAAAGAACTTAAATTATCCAGAAGAGTTATAATTTCATTATTTGCTACAGAACGGATCTTTAAACTATACTTGATAGCAAGATATCGTCTTCTTACAAATAATGGTGGAACACAAGTTTCACTTTCCATAGCGTGGACAGGTGTACTTCGTAAAAAGCCACCAATAATCCTTAAGCCCTGGTTTTGCACTTTATCTAATTTATAGGTATTGCTTTTAGCACTATTATCATACAGAAAACTGGCATAATCCATTCTACTTCTAATCAGAGCGATGTAAATTCTACGCAAATGTTTTGGATGCAGGCCCCAATACCTAGCAGCCAATAATTTAAATAAGTTTAACCTTTTTTGAACATTGGCCACCACTTCATTGATGTGTTTGCCCCAACGTAATGACTTATCAAGCCAAAGACCCAAATATTTGTAAGAATTTACCGACATTAGTTCTACATTATTAACTTTTAAATTAACTAATTTTTGTTTGTGTCCTCTACTAAATATACAATATTTTGATTTAGCTTCAGATAATTGTAAGCCTAAAGAGTTCAGTATAGTAACAAAACTATCTAAAGCACTTTGAATATCTTCCACACTTTGGGAAAGGTTCAAATTACTTTGATACAAAATGAAATCGTCTGCATATTGGCATATTTGTACTTGTTTAATATCCCGGCAGAGTTTCCTAGTGGCAATATTAAAAAAAAGTGGCGAAATAGGGTCACCTTGTGCTAAACCTTTACTAGTGTGCCTCACCAGGGAACTTTCACCACCAGCACAATCTTTAACTATGAGAATTCTGTCACTAAGAAAATTCCAAAAATAATCACAAATTCTTTTGCCCGCTCCTAATTCGTCTAAAATACAAATTAACTTATCAACTAAAACATTATTGTAAGCACCTTCAATGTCTAAAAAGCATGCCAGCGTAGACACGTTTCTGGTAAAGCCTGTTTGGATATGTGTAACAACACGAGTTAAACAGTCTAAAGAAGATTGACCTCTCCTGAAACCCGAAGTAAGAGGGCTTAATAAATTATTCTTCTCTACATACCATTCAAGTCTTTTCAGCAACATAATATGTAAAGTCTTACACAGACAGGAGATAAGTGAAATAGGTCTTATTTTGGCAGAAGAATTAGTATTACTCCCAGGTTTAGGAACAGAAACAACTTTAATTTCTCGCCACTGGGAAGGTACACACCCAGTTTCAAGAATAAGATTGTATAATTTCAAGAGGAACTTCAACCCGCATTCGGGTAAATGAAACAACATAGAATACGTGATTCCATCATCCCCTGGAGCAGTATCCTTCTTTTTAAGGCAATTTTTTAATTCGTGCATTGAAAACCTAGATTCTAGCAGAGGATTGCTAGATTTACAACTGGGTGCTTGTGGCAGTACAAAATCAGGAGCGAGACTGTGGAGCATATTCGATTTATCTAACATAGAAAAATTGTGACTTTTCTTTTTAAAACCTTTAAGCCAACGCATTTTCTGCCACATATCTGAAGCTGACATCGATTCATCTATACTACTACAATAACTATGCCAGCAATCTGTTTTAGCACGTAATATAGCCTTTTTTGCATCAGCAACCTTTTGGTCTAATATGTTTAAATTTTGAGGGGTCGGATTATTTCTAAATTTTTTTAACGCAAGCCTACGAGCAGCAACTAATTCAGATAAAGAACTGTTCCAGTACGGTTTCGGTTTAAATTTCATGTTCGGATACGGACATATTCTAACGAAAGGAATACTTTTGTTTGCTGCAATGTAGACATGGTCCACAAAAAAATTATACAGTTCTTGAACATCAGAAGTATTCTCTGGATAACTTAGTATATGACAAATACTTTCCTTATATAAACTCCAATTAGCTAACTTAAAATTTCGTTTCTTAATTTCCACAACTGGCTCACTATAATTAATTTTCATTCTAATAATCAAATGATCACTACCTAAATTTTCGCTAATGACATTCCAAGTGAAATTTATTGCAACGTCTGTAGAGATAAAAGAAATATCTGGTGATGTTTCTCGAAGTATACCATTCACAGACTTGACTCTGGTTGCGCGTCCATCATTAAGAGATATATATCCGGATTCCAGTGCAGCATCAAAAACCTGAGAGCCCCTTGCATCAGTCTTGCAAGACCAATTAGAATGATGAGCGTTAAAATCTCCTGCTATTAATGTTTTAGACGAAAATTTTGAAAATATAAAATCCCAATCTGTTTGTGAAGTTCTGACAGTCTGTGGACAGTATACTAAAATAATATTTTGCAGAATGCTACAATTCAAAAGAGTGACACATATACATTCTATTCCAGTATTCGAAATGTTCAATATATGTGTTTGACTTTTAATTGACTTGTGAATGATCAAACAAACTCCACCATACGAATCATCCCTGTCCTTTCTAAAAATATTATACTCGCTAATGTTCAAGTCTGAGTTCGGTTCCAACCAAGTCTCAGAGACTAACGCTATGTGTACTTTTTCTTGTGCCAGAAATGTATCAAATTCCACTAACTTTGGTCTAAGACTTTGCGAGTTCCATTGTATAATGCTAAGCATAGATATTCTTTGCGAATTCACGGCCATAGTAAACCAGATAATAAGTTCTTTAGCATATCTCCATCTCGCAACATCTTAAAAACATAAACACATAATTCCTCAACAACAAGTTTGCATAAAATTTTTACCTTGTCTTCCAAATTCCCCTCCGAATTTAAAATATCCCTAACCTTCCTGAAAAAACATTTAAATGAAAACTTTTTATCACGTGTGTCCTGCTCTTTTCCCGAATCAAAATCAAAATCAATGGTATTCTTTACATTTTCCGAAGATTTCACGTTTGGCTTTCTTCTTTTCGCTTGCTTTTTACGTCTTTTTCTTAGCTGGCTTTGTCTTGAGATTGAAATTGAGGAATCAGATGCTACTTGCTCAAATTGATTTTCTGTTTCATTTATGAAGGCAGGACTCCCCTGTCCTAGGGGGATCGGAGTCTCGGATACTGTAGACTTATTAGTGCTTTTTAATGCGTCGCTGTAAGAATATAAACCTGTTCCTAATCTAATATGGCTGGAACGTTCAGGTTTGCTGTAAGAGTGGTCATTTTTAACGTGATTCTGCTCCTTCTTTTTTTCACTGTGTAAAAAAACAGCCTTCTTATAAGTGCAGTTCATTCTTGACATTATTTGCCTTACTTCCTTCTCTTTAACAAATACAGGACAAGATTTATCTAGAGCCATATGAGCCCCCTTGCAATTAACACATTTAAACGATAAATTTTGGCAATTTCCATGTCCAAGTCCACATTTGGGGCAAATTATTTTCTTTGTAGGGCAGAATTTAATTACATGTCCAAATTTCCAGCAACCCGAACACTGCGACACTGGAAATGTATAGGGTTCAACTTTGAACCTGCATCCATAGCCGTACACATATGAAGGCAAAGAAGAGCTTTTGAAACAAAGACGAATCGTCTCGCAATCCACCCATTTTCCATCTTCGGACAACCGTCGTAGACGTATCGCCGATATAATGTCAACATCTGCCGTCAAAATAGATGGAATATCTTTTACATCAACATCTAAATCTATTTGTTTGAGGATACCAAAGCACTTCTCTCCTACGGCAAATTCACAACTGTATCCTAGTTCAGCCATTTTTTTACAATCAATCAGCTTTTGGGCATTCTCCTTACAATCAAAGACTAGCAAAACTTTGAAAGTGCCTTTATATTTCATTCTAAGGATACCACCAATGGACTCTGCTCTCAACAATTTTGCCAACGCTAGTTGCTTCGGTAACTCTGCTTGGGCCGTTAAATATACCTCAACACCTTCTACGACATCCATCAAAGACATTTTGCTGTTGGGTGTTCGAGGTCTCTTGCGTGCAACAGTCGTGAACCCCTCATCCTCAACGTTGTTATGATTCACTTGTCCACTAGAAATCATCGGCTGACTCTCGAATACCACAGAAGTGTGGCTGAGAAGCTCATCATCCTCGAAGTTATGTTGAGATACCTCAACCGCAACCACGCTACTTACGCTCATGGATGGTGACAGCGAAGAAAAACTTCGCTCACTCATCCCGTAGATCGCATATATTTACAATGGAAGATGTAATTAGTCGAAATAAAATTTTTAGAATTTAAATATAACTGACACCGTTGACGTACTTGACAGGAATGAACAATGAACGTACTTAATATATCAAATAAAATACATAAACTACAGCATGTTCACTTAAAACAGGTCACTTATAAACACTATTTAATTATAATTAACACAATTAACGCACGAACTTAATTATCAGGTTTTACACAGAAAATTGGCAGTAGGTACTCGCGAACTGACGCAAAATTGTTAAAAACGATGAGACAGAGCCCGATGGAGCTCCATGGCTGGGCCACTTAACTAATAGTCAAGACAGCTAGTTTATAGAAGTCATTGATATAACACATAATAATTATATAACGTATTTATATTCGGAACGGGGAGCACCCGCTCCTTTTAACTCATGATAAAATGGCCTCTCAAGCACCGAGCGAGTATAGATAATCTGTGAAATACGATATTTTTGTCATATTTGTAAACGAGACGTTCACAGGTAAATATTCATTTATAATAAACTCTTATTAGACTATTAATAGGTTCTTATTGTTGTAAAATTGTAGTTCAAATATTATAAAGTGTATATAGTTATGAAGTTTTGTTTAGTGTGAGGTAGGAAGTTTGTTATCAACCTGCCCGCCGTATCACGGTGCCGGCGGCGACCACGACTAAACATGCATAGGTATATACTAAACATCATTATATATTTTAAAAAAATTCGTTTCAACATTATACAAAAATCGCTCCATCCTCTATACCACTTAGAAAATTTAGTGTTACTTTTCTGTATTTCCCCTAAAAATATATAAACATTTGAGCAATCAATTTCGCCTCCCACATTTTTGTATAAATATTAAATTCAACGACATTATCCATTTATAAATTTAGTTTCACATTCAAGATATAATCCGAAGACATTCTTACAAGCGATTATAATGCGATGAATCGTAAAATAGACGAATTTACTAGTTTTAAGTGGATTAATGTTGGAGTGAAAACGTCTGCACTTAAAAGTCTGACACACACTGGAGATTCGACGAGCTTGTTCGACCGTCGCCTTATGCCAGCGAGCAGTCGATCTCAACTATGTCCTTGGGCACGTCCACGAACTGGTAGACCAACCGTTGTCCGTCCACCTTGGCGAGAATCCCTCGTTGGTAGTAGTAGCGGAGGGCTCGGCCCATCGTCTCGTAGTTCATATCTGGCTTGTTCTTATGGAGCCCCCATAGACGAGACACAGCTTTGGAATCCACCAGTTTGAAAACTCCTTTCTCGCGATTCGTCCACTTAATATAACGTGGGCAATACTCTCGATCCTGCAGGAGTTTAAGCAAGAATTCCCAGAGATAAGTGGTGGAGCCTTCGCGGCTCTTGCGTTTGACGCCTGGGGTTGGTGGGGCGTCTGTCCTGGGTCTTTTCTTGGGCTTGAGCTTGTTGTGATGGTGGTGCCTTTGGTAGTCGCCGAAGTCGAACACCGAGTAGGGCAGCTCGTGGTCGGGGAGGGGCGGCGGTGCTGGCGCAGCGAAGTGGTGCGTGGTTCCCCCACCGCCGTACCCGTAGCCGTATGCCTCGCGCTCGCTCACAGCGCCTGCTGGAAAAGAGAAAAAGGTTTAATGGATTGCCAGTTCCTAAACTAGGAGTAGAAGCTTTCAAGGTGACCCGGGGCTATCATAGCTGGGGGATATTGTATCTGAGCCGTCTGATAGCGTCCAGCATGGAAAAAAGATGTCATTATAAGTCCCTAGAGGTTCATTAGAGCTGGCACCAGACTAGCACCGCCTCGACTCGGCTTCCACTCGTTGTTGACAGGTGGTGCACTCGTGGACGCTACGTTAACAATGAGTGGACCTTACGACGCCATGCTCTTCTCGGCCATTTGACGCCATGTTCGCCATGTTCATGTGTGTTGTGTGAAGACAGTCTTCTGGCGAATACAACGTCAAATAGCCGAGAAGAGCATGGCGTCGTAAGGTCCACTCATTGTTAACGTAGCGTCCACGAGTGGACTGTCGACAACGAGTGGAAGCCGAGTCGAAGCGGTGCTGGTCTGTTGCCGGCTTTAATGAACCATTAGGGACTTATAATGACATCTTTTTTTTGGTCGACTTTTGAGCTCCTGTACTTCTGATATTACACATTTATATGAAAATCTGAAAAACCACAGGCGTAGATAATTACGTCTAGTCCATACCTACAAAAATTCATCTACTTCTGTTGCCTAGTTTTCAAATGAGACCGGGACTACGTTTGTATGGAGAATGGAACGAAGAGACCTCTCTTAACTTCGAAAACATTCGTTCTACGAAGCTATAATCTAGGTAGGAAAACAAATATCTACCCAAGAACTTCCTAAGCGTGGTAGTTTGAAGTGTAATGTAACATATCGGCGAACGTGCAAGTGGAACGGCAGGAAGTTCGGTTGCATTCGAACTGGGGTTACTTGTATGTTGCAGTTGTGACAGGACAGGAATTGGTAGTTGAGCTTTTTAAACTTGCAGGTTTTGTTTATGGACCTAGCTTTTATGCGAGTTAATTTTGACCGTTTTCGAAAAGTCAGACTTGAAATTTGGTGATGATAGTGCAAGTACACGCTGCAAAAAAGCTTGTATTATCTAATACCCTTAAACGAGAAATTCTAAACGTAAAATAAATCATGTACATAAATTTCGGGGATTTCGGAAACGGCTAAAACGATTTCGTTGAAATTTGGTATGTGGGGGTTTTCGGGGACGACAAATCGATCTAGCGGTCTTATCTCTGGTAAACGCTTATTAACGAGTTTTAGCCCGAGCTAAGCTCGGTCGCCCAGTTACTAAAGTTTTCAATTGAGAGCTTGGTCTGTAGTTCTCATGCAAAACCAGAGCTGATTGAAAACTACACACAGACTATTCAATTGCTTTGCAGGTGTCCAAGAGCACCGTAAAGCTGTTAATTAAGTTCAAATGTAATTTCGCAGTCGCATACGGGTTTTGAAAAAAAAAAGTAGATTGACAGCTGTCAAATAGGAAGAACAACTTTGGGGACTTTAATCTGACACGAATGACAAAGATAGTGCTGCCCTCTGTTATTGTGGTGACGTAACTTAGTTGACCTTACTTAACAACGCGCGCTGCGCTCCAAATACGAAACGTCAACGCACCTATGACATTGAGATAAAGTGCATTTTGCGCAATTTGTTCTCGTGATAATATTGTGAGGTTGGCTGTTTTGGTAAAGTTTAGATTTCGATTTGTTAGTTTGGTCTGAAATTTTATTATGTATGATGTCTAATAAAATAATTAGTAATAAGTACTATTAAACCCAGCAAAGGCAGTGAATGCGTTAATCGGACATTTTGAATACTTATAGTTTGTGCGATGTACAGGCTAATCTCCCTCAACGACAATTTATAAAAAAAAAGCGGCCAAGTGCGAGTCGCACTCGCCCATAAAAAGTTCTTGTACAATATTGTACAGTTCTTGTAGTTCGTTGTAGCTTTGATCGGTGTTTATATTTGAGTTGATTGAATGAAAGGTAAATTGCAGTTTACGATTTATGACGTATGCATTAAAAAAAAACTACTTACTAGACCTCGTTCAAACCAATTTTTGGAGGAAGTTTGCATGGTAATGTACATCATATATTTTTTCAATTTTATCATTCTCTTATTTTAGAAGTTACAGGAGGGGGGGGGGGGACTCACAGTTTATCACTTTGGAAGTGTCTCTCGCGCAAACTATTCATTTTAGAAAAAAAAATACTTATATTAGAAACCTCAATATCATTTTTGATAGATACACCGTAGATACTCCACACGTATGGGTTTGATGAAAAGAAACTTTGAGTTTCAGTTCTAAGTATGGGGATTCCCCAAAATTTTGTTTTTTTTTCTGTTTTTGTGTGTAAATCTTAATGCGGTTCACAGAATACATTTACTAAGTTTCAAGAGTATAGTTCTTATAGTTTCGGAAAAAAGTGGCTGTGACATACATGACGAATCCACAAGGGTTCCTTTTTTTGACTATTTGGCTACGGAACCCTAAAAAGCGACTTTTTTATACAACAGTAAAGAGGAAAATTTTGCATCACTATCGCATCTGCTCTCAGATGCAGTTCGGTTATTATCAAGGTGACTCTGTACCTAATTTATAAACATTTTTGTTGATAACACACGATGATAAACGCGGTTATATAAGTATCGTAGGTAGGTCGTTATCTTTATTTTTATATTCTCCGACGGTTTTGCAGGAGGCCTTTTAAAAAACAAGGAAATGATCAATTAGAAGACATTTTAAGATGAAATACCTTTTTGTTCTTATTTCGGATGCATTTTTGTAAGTGCTTTTTTATCTCGTCTATACTCTTTTAACGCACAGAGTCCTTTATAAAGGACTTATTGTAATTTTAAATCAAACTCTATCATAAATGACAAAGTTTGATGTTCATAAATCAACAATTTTATTTGACTTGAGCGTTAGGAGGTTAACTACATCTGTACTTTATTCCTTTTCTTTCTTAAAAAATATATTGTGCCGGATAATTCACGTCTTAAATCGAGTTTAGCTCGACATGTTTTGTGTGAACGTACCTAACGTTAACTACATATTATAACTTTAAGTGTCATAAAATGTATTCGCATAATTTCATCAGCTGATATTGATATTGAACCCACTCAATGGAGGATTTAAATTAAAATGGTAGAATATTTTGAGTTGATATCCTCTGATTTTTTTTTAATTGATTTTTTTAAGAATTGAATTGAATGTTATGCCAATACTTTGTTGTTAACTGCTAAAATTAAAAGGCTTTTTTATTTTTATATATTTATTTATATTTTATACTCTGATCTAGGAGTGTAATATGCAAACAACGTTACGTTTGTTTACCAAATTCTTTCTGCGACTGTCAACTACATATCATGAAATTTTTCAAATTGTTTCATTTTATAAGACAACCTTGGAAGTCTAATTCTGTTTGGTTTCCACTTTGTTTTGCTCCGCTACAAGGCAACGTGTGAACGTGACTTAATACACTGAGGCAATCGCAGGAAGAATCGCCGAAGAACGAGGGTCACCGACACAGTCAAGCGCAGCTCGTCATAGTGGCAATGGGCAGGCCAAAGCACGGAGAACAAATGGCCGTTGGGGCGGAAAAGTTCTCCAAGAAGAGAAAAATTACCAATAGCATTTTTATTTATGTCTCGTATATAGAAATACAGATACTACATTCTACCACAAACACAAGACACAACTTTATAATTAAAAAAAAATACATAGACAACAGAAGGGTGAAGAGAGAGTGTCATTGCGGATGTGAATTTTATTGAATACTGGCTCAGCATAATGCTGGAAGCGTTAATAACATGTTCGTTTGCATTTCATAATAAAAAAAAAACAGCATCCCAGTACCGATTTTCAGCCAGCACAATTTGTGACAATCGGACCGGACAGAAAAATAAAAACGCTGTCTATTAAAACAAAAACTGTTCTCAATTCAAATTCTTTTGCCGTACGATTTGAAACGTTTGTTGGTTGGAACAGTGAACCCTACACACGCGATATCATGAAAGCGAAATCGGCGTGCACTCCCGCGCATGCGTTGAAGGTCACGAGGCGGCGTCATATCCTGGTCATTGCCAGCACCTTCCGGCTGCACAGGATACTGGCTGGCTGCCGTCGCGCGAGCCTATGACTAACTAGGCGAGTGCGAGAGGGACGCACGAGGACCAGACTAGACTAGTGATGTATTTGCGCTGCGTTGTTTGAAAGATGTTGGGTTAGATCAGTGGTTTCTTGATTTTTACGATTCTAAATAACTGTTTTAATATAATCTGTCTATTTTCATATAAAAAGGGAAGGAGATAAAGTTTGTTTATTAAAGTGTGTTTGAGTATTTTTTTTTTATAAATCAAATGTTGCCAATGCGTTTCATCGAATGGAAAAACAATTTTTAAGCTACCTTTGCTTGAAACAGAGTTATAAATTATGTATAATAAATGGAATTCAAGATTAGACGGATAAAGACATACCATACTTCATTTTTTTTAGCATTTTCAGTCTTTTTATTGAAAAACACTTATGAAAAAAAAATGTAACAATTTGCAAATAAATATGATCATTTACATTATTTCGGTATCATAAGTACTATTATTATAAAATACCTTCACTTATAATATCTAGACATAATTATCACGCCTTAAAAATTATTGGAGGAGCAGAGCGTCCCAACACAGGCTTTTTAGACTAAAGTGACGCCCCAGGTACTGTAAATCTACTTGCTCGTTTGCCATCCAATCGAACAAAAAAAAACTTATAAAATTGTGACATAAAGATATTCTGATTTTTTTTTTGGTAAGTGATAGTTACCTACTATTTTTTAAAACGTTTTTCAATAAAAAGACTCAATATACAATTTTCACACGAATATTTTTTTTCTTCAGTAAACATTGGCTGTATGCGCTATTTTAATATCATCTCTAATTTATCTAATCTACATATTGTTCACTGTAACATCTGTCATACCTTACTTCTGTCTATTGTAAAGTATGCCTGGTAGAGACCGCTCTAAAGCTATAAGGTCTGTTGCTTACGAAATATGTGTTGGTGTACAAGAGTTATTCTATTGTTTTGTATCCAAACCATTAAAAAAAACTTACTACCGCTATCTCTTTTACACATTAGTTGGCCAGGAAATGATAAAAACAGCGTTTAAATTTATACAGCACCTATCACTTCCGCCTACCATAGATAAATATTTTTAATCATCTATTTGCTGTTGCTTTGAGGAATCACGTTGTACAATCTTATCTTTTATTTTATCTTTTGCAAAAATAGACGATAAAAATTTGCAAACTGATAACCGGTGCGATAATGCACTATGTTATTTGGATTGACGTAACGACATAATCTGTCGCTATTTACAATATACTCGTATATTGGTTTTGTTCGGACATTTGAGAAATTCGCCATTATTTACTTTTACTCATCATCATATCGACGTTTGAAAGGAGAAATCTTCATTTAACATATTATGTGTACCCTTGTAAATTAAATTTTGCATTTCCAGGAATTTCCATACGTAAATCCCAATAGCGTGGAAATACCAAAAAAGTGAGAAATTAGTTCATTTGTGCTTTTTAAAGTACACATAAAAAGAATAAATACCCAATGTACTACGAGGAGTACAATTTTTTTAATCAAAATTACAGCTCTAAGTATGTAAAAATTATTTTCTAAAATCACTAATTATCTCTACTCGAAGTGCTAATTAGCTCTATAAAAATTCGGGATTTCCTAGGATAAAGTAGAAGCTCTACTAAGCACAGTAGTTTAATTAACAGACATCTAAAAACTAGGCACGATTCCCGTGCAATATAACAGTTAACTCGGTAGTTCAAGCTTGAAAACCTGGGAATAAAAAAAACCCTGTCTATCTTTAGCTCAAGGTTCAACCAAGTCTTAGAACCCAACTAGCCCAACGTATTTGCCGTTGGCAAAACTCAGAGCCATCCCAATCGCATAGTAAATTGTACTAAAAAAAGCCGGGAGAGCTGCAGCGGACCGCATCGGTAACTTGGTCGGAACTGCAAAACGCACTGATGCTTTATAAGCGCCGTTTTACGTGTGTGTGCGTTAGGGCTGCCATTTACTTTCAGCCTAAACGGACAAACTATCTTAAATCTTAAAAAATGCATCAACATTTTCAGGTGAGTGAAATAAAAATTATAGTAATTTTGGTAAACTTAGCAACAGATTTTATTGCACATAAGTAGGTAGTTTGTGTTTTGACGTCCAGTCACCAGCATTAATATCTGTCACGTCCTTCCGGCTCTAGAAATAGAGTCGTATTAGATATTTATGCACGCTTTGTTGTGTCAGATATTGGTGCTGGTGACTGTACTTAGTTCGACGTATCAGTCCGGGCATTTGGCGAGTTTTTTTTACGGACAGTCCATTTTAGATTCATTTGCGATAGAAATTTGGAAAAATATCGTGTCAATTTTGCTTATCTCGATCTGAAAACTGTTCAATTTTCGTAAAATATTACAAAGTCCAAAATTCGAACTTTGCATGTTGCCGTCCCACTAACGCTAATATAATACGAGAGTGAGAGGGACAGTACGACACGAACTCCGATTTTCGAATTTCGTAGTAACCTGCAGGGCAACCACGAAACTCAAAGTTCGTGTCCTGCAGTCCCTCTCGCTCTCGTATTAAACAGTACAAGTGTCAAATGGACCGCACGACACCAACTTCGAGTTTCTAGTTTCGTAGTAGCCCTGCTGGGCATGGGTTGTAAGAGATGTCCATCTCGTGTTGTGAGGAGGTAGGCAACCCTAGTGCGTGGGTTATTTCTGGACAGCGAGTGGGGAGTGGGGTGGAACTGGTTTGCGCGTCTCTATATGGGTTACCCCACAAACCCTGTGCGCCCCGATGTGTGCCAGGAGGACGCATGCGCTTGTAATATACTGACAGAACTGTCATCATAACAGCCGTTCGTCCACTGTTGGGCATAGACAATATACCTTCAGGTGCTTCGGAAGCGGCCTGCAACCGTGAACTCGTGGCTTTAACCAGTAGCTGTATTCCCTATAACGTTTCTGACGGACGCGATCTCAATCAAATGACAGATTTCGCATACTAAAACTGTCATTTAATTGCAATCGCGAGAGTCAGAAACGTAAGGCAATATGGCCTCCTGTCATCCATCCACAGAACTATCCCTCAATTTATCTTAATTTAGTAATACTAAAAGATGGGAGGTTTCTTGTTCTTTTTGTTGCCCCAGTTGCGTGGCTATCTAATCTACATACGTGTCAAATTTCATATCAATCCGACCCCTAGAAGTGGACTAAAAAGCTGCTTTCGAGGAAGGACTTTTACTTTCTTTAGGTTGGCAACGGATCATGTCCTTGAGTTTTTGGTACTCATTCAGCCACACGTAATGCTTCCCGTCACATCAGATGAGAGCACCCGCTCTCATATAAATATAAAAAAAAATTGTTGTATGTTACCTATAAACTTAGGTCTTAGGTTAAATCTGTTGCCTTGTATTAGAGTCTTTTACCTGCCGTTTTCTTTTAATGTTATTTCCCTATCTCTACTTATGTTACAAAGGTTGCCCGGAAGAGATCGTTCTGCAGCGATAACGGCGCCTATTGTTTATTATGTACCTAGTGTTCAATATAGAGTCAATTGTATTCTAGATTTTATTAGTTAGGCTTAGAATGTAGGCACTTAGATTTGCCAAAAACCAAGAAGCCACTTACATAAAATGGTCGATTTTTTTTCCTACTTGTATTTTTTTTTTTTCGAATAAGATCGAATGGCCGTATATAGTGAGATCGAATGGCCGTCAAAAACGAGCCAGTATTTAATCAGGCTGTCAGTTCGATATTCAAATTAAATGCAAACGAAACTGTAAGTCGATGCTTCCATAATGTCACTACATAGGATTGCGCAACGCTTATTATTCTTAATACGACACGTGCCGCGGGGTGAACGACCTGCGATAAACGCGCGAAAATACGCGTTAGATATTAGCCAAGATGGCGGCCACAGTGACGCTAATCTATGGTCTCGAAAAAAAAACAACTAGGTATTTTTTGTACGTGCCAGTTTCATATCTCGTGACGTCAGTAATTCTTCCACTTTTACCTTGTCATGTTTGTAATGTCGAAAATTTGTTCGATTCGATAACGGCTGTAACATATAATGTAAGTCGTGTCGTAAGAACACTAGTTGACATTTTTTTCGAATGTTGACCCGTTGAAACATATCAGATTGCAATCGAAATTGGCGTGTGTAAACTCTACCTACACAGTCGGCAAAAAACCATCCTTGCATACTTCCCGACTTTATCACACGTAGATTTTCTCTACCATTCTTCTCTTTGAAAATAATATCTTTGATTATAAATAGCGGATTCACTCCACATTCATGCATGATCATGATACACGAGCAAACAAAAATATTCAATACTCTTTTTCCTGCAATAAATGCAGGTTCCGCCTTTGACGGACGTATGGAAATAACCGCAAATAAGTAGGTCGTTTCATTTCTAATCAAAAGCTACGCCATTAATGATAATACTGGCCAAAGAACACGGAACTTGCGTAAAGAAATTCAATTTGTAAAATTACGAATTAAAATTTCAATTTGTAAATTAAACTGCACTTTTTGATACGAAGTTAGACGTTGCTATAATCAAAATTCGCAGCTTCCTTTAGACCACAGACCAAATGTAGAGTACTTATTTGATCGTGGTCATTGTGAACGAGTCTTAGCTTTAAAAAAAACGTAACAAACAAGTATATCGTCATCGAAAACTGCTTCTAATAATACCGCGTTCTTTCTGCGCCCGACAGACTTCCGTTGTGAGAGAAATTAAGAAAATTGGCACATACGTGTGAGGAAATTTTATTTATAATCAAGTAGCACAAGCTGTGGGAATCTAACTAGGCTATTTACCGTTTTGATCTGTTATTATAACTGTGTAATAAGGTTAAGTATTTTTTCGGCCCATCTCTACTGTCCCTTTAACGCGATAACTGGACTAGCCAGACTAAACTCATTTAACTTTGAAGGCTTCCTTTTATTCTTTCCTACGAGCAAAAATGACAAGTGATAAAACAGTTTTTTTTAAATGGACCTAATTACATAATACTGGCCATATCGTTTATGAAAACACAGCACAGTAAAATAAATGTCTATGTCCTTTTGATTTGACATTCGTCTATGTAAATTTTAATTTTCACGGATTCTATAGTTTTTTTTTAAACCAAGGCACTGACTGCGGCGACAGGCAGCCACATCGGGGTCAAGGCGCCAGCGCTGACGCAACTACATTTATCTATTAAAAATCATTGTTATCAAAACTGTACACATTTTTAGCTTTCCTGCTAGATTCTTTGCTTTAACTTGTTAGTGCATACGCTCCAAATGTCGAAATACTTGAAATAAACTAGGTATAGTTAGTGATTGATACCGTTTTTGGGGCATGAAGACAAATTGTGAAATTGACAAATCAAGTAGGTTATTCAGAAAATATTGCCACAACCTAACGAAAGGTCTGCTAAGATCACTTGTTTTGTATAACTTAGGCAAGTAAATGTTTTTTTTTTGTGTTTATGGCATTTGCTGCGAGGCACTTTGCCAAAAATGTTTTATTTTATAAACTTAAATATTTTAAAGTCAAAAATTGCGTCATAGTTGCCAGTTGCTTGTCACATTGCACTAATTATGGCAACATAGTTTAATGTTTACGTTTGAATGGAACGAACTTCCTAGACAATAGTGAGACTGCTCTGATCCCAGCCTGTTTTCTCAACGTACTACCATATTTTAATAACAAAATTTGGCAACATTTACTAATACTAGATTCAAGGTTTAATAACAAAAAGAACCGCATCTCTATCTTAGATTCATTTTGTTTTGTCTTAGCTCTACATAGAGCATTAGTTGCGAAACACAACCGTTTCACAATTCCATATACCTAAATTGAAAAGTAATTTTTAAACGTCAAAAGTTTTTTTTTTAAATATGATGTCACTTCAACAGTTTTAGGCTAAACTGGACCGGCCCATTTAAAAGTGTTAACCAATTTTCCGTTCCTCCATTCGATTTAAGAGCATGATAATAGGTTTTAATTAATCGCAGCGAATTGCTTAGCCGCTAGCTTTTGTTGTAAGTATGAAGCATGCATCTTCTTCTAATCAAGTATCAGCGAAGGGGACAGAAAGCTTCGTTCGCGCTAAATACAACTGTCTCAAGCCCTGTGATTTAGGTAACCGCAATTCAACGCAGTGATGTCATATTGCACTATAGAGTGACCTTTACAATCCCCTGGCTTCCGTTTAAACGCATTTGGTTTGTTAAACGGCTATTTGCATTTTGTTTTCGTAGTTAGGTTCAATTAACTCGTCGCTTAAGGTTTACTACCTGAGGGCCTACTCCGAAGTCCCTCTCGCTCTCGTATGTAAACAGTATAAGTGTCAGAGGGACGAACGACACGAACTTCGATTTTCGAATTTCATAGTAGCCCCGCTGATACGTGCCGCTCACACACGGCAACTAACTGTTCCTAATATCGTTAATGTTGTTAACTTTTTCATAAAAGCTCAAAAGTGCTGATTCTTTGAAATTAGAACGAGGCTGCAATAAACGATAATCGAACGCAGATTCCAATTAAGAATTAAAACCATATTTTTTTTCTTTAGGCACTGGCTGCTCCAGCCAGTTTCTAAAATCAATTTTAATAATTTTTAATCTGTTACCGGTGAGTGTCATGGCGTCACAGCAGTTGCACAAACAACATGCTTGTTTACCGATGGCTGGCACAGAAGGTTGTTTCGCAATGTGCCTAGCCTATACGACTGATAGTGCGGAGGCTACGCCGTTTACAAATAATACAATCTGAATGTCTGTCCTTTTCGAATCCACTTTGTTGATTGAACGAGGGATGGGATGAGAAAAAACTTCAAACTGGACTGGGTATAACCTCACAAAGCTGTGTTGAAATAGATTTTTTTACAAAGATTTTATTCAAGTAAGTCTGCACCCACTAAGACGTACTAAAAGCTTATCTGTGCAATAGGTATCCTTCTTCTGTCTATCTTTTTGTTAAAAGATGTATATAGAGATTGTTATGTTAATATTTTAGTCCTGAATGTTTAGCTATTTTCAGCGAAACAGAATAGGTTTGTCCCTATTTTAATGTCGGTAATACCTGTAATTTTTTTACGAAACTATGTAAACAAACATACCCTCTTTAAGTCACTTAAAAAAAAGCGAAACAAAACCTTTCGGAAGTGGAATCTGAAATAGTGTTTCATTCATTCAGTCTTTGAAAGTTCTTTACATCTTATCAACAAAACATTTCCATTATTTAAACAACTTTGCACGTGTAGGTTTGATTTGCGTATGTAAAAAAGAAACAAGTTTAGTATTGTGCGATTCCGTGTTCGCGAAAAAAGAAGCGGCTGAACAAACCAGACATTTGGTGTAATGAGTAATGGTGACAATGCAAACGCCATCGTCGCAAAATCACCAAGAATTACATAACGTATTATTGTGTTTGATAGATGATGAGTATTTCTAACTTTATCATTCATGCTTCACCAAACGCAACACCGTAATTTTGTAACTAGGATGAAAATACTGGCCGCCTACAGAAGCGTCAAGTGACCATAGACAATAAACAAAAATTCGCCCGCAGTTCTAAATACGAAAACGTTTAATTTCACACAAAAACATCCAGAGGAAAATTACAATGTAATTTATATTAAATATATCCGCGAAGTTTGTTCAGTTTTTAATCAATAACCCATCGGTATGTTTTCTTAGTTGCACGTATTTACGTAAGCGGGGTACTCGAACTCTACTCACCTTTGTTGTCCGAATCTACGGGCCCGAGGTCGAAGCGTCAATTAAAAAGAGTCGATATCGAATGACAAACAACGCAGGAAAGTCAAAAGTACGTAGAGATGTGCCGTGAACGGATTTCAGTGTCAACTCAAGTCGGGTGGTGGGATGCGATATCGATTATTTTTTTCGATGTCTAAAAGTCAAACAGCTTGGAAACGGGCGGACGGATTTTGTGTAAACACGGATAAAAAAGTAGCTCACAAATGTGAGTCGACCAATGAAAACGAGTTGCATTAAAACAGTGTCTGCTCGTTTGAAAATTGTGATGCCATAGACTAAAGACACTAACGTTTCAGATTTATTTAGGTAAGTATGTTATGTAGGTAGCGGTTTAGTGCAATCTGCAGGCGAAAACCATGGTTTAGACGAAGAGCTCACAAACTAACTAAGATGATATCTCTACCACTAAGCCAAGAAGAAAAACGCTTGTGTAGACAATTGTTGAAAGAAAAAAAATAGAAAAAAGTACTTAACACGACTGATTGACTGACAGACAAGACAATCTAAATCACTGCAACTTAATTACTTAATCTGGCACATATTCCTTGATCATGCAGGTGCTAAAAGGAATTTTCAAAATTCCCACGTTATAGAAAACTAGCTTATACCTTCGGCAATGCAACCGATCTAGTCAATACATGTCAAAGTCATAAGTAATTCACAATTACTACTTCATAAAAGTTTAATCTAAATTATAACATTTACCGCTATCAAGTGCTTCAATGCACGTCTCTACGAGTACCAGTGATCCTGACCTTACGCAATGAATACCGCCTCGCCTAAATAAAGAGATATTTGAACCAGCGATAAAAAGCATCCGGCCATTTATTTGCATTCAACGTACGAAAATATACTTGATATGATAACCTGGGGACTTTCGGACAAAAAAACTAGGCACGGACAACGTTTAAGACGTACAAGTTCCTATTTAGATAAAATGCGTTTGAACATGTCTAGAAGCTTGGTGTTTGCGAGACGGTAGCGCGGACCAATCGGCACTGCAGCTAACTAACCTTACCTAATGCTGTTCTAGATGTCGTGGTTAGGTTATTTAATTAACAACAGCTCATTCATTTAACTTATTGACATTGTAAGTGCATTAGAATTTATAATGTATTTTTGTCATGGTACGCATAGTTTACTTTAATTAAAACGTAATTTGTAAATGTAGAGTCAATAATTCTAGCATCCAAACACTCAAAACACTAACCTAACTCAACCTTCCTAGTTAAAACGCTTCGAACGAAAAAAAAACTATAGTCTATGGGCCAAACAATAGAATTTTTAAAAACCAAATTCGAATTTATCGTGTTGCATTTAACGCAGCGCGCGGGGAAGCGATAGACAGCGGGCGGGGGGCGTAAGTGTTTGCGAGGCGGCGTGGTCAATGACACTGCGACATTGCATCAAGCCCCGAAGGTCACCCCCGCCAGCCGCGTCTCCGCGAATTCCTCTACACTTCCAGGACGAGACGCCATGTTTTTTTTTATCAATCAGGCGTCTCTTCGTTCTTAAGCGCGGATGTGTTACGCGCTTTATCTAAGCTGCTTTTTGAATTACGTCTAAATAAAGCGTTGGATTGAGTTGGACTGTTGTTAAGTTGGATGCATGCCAATTAAAAATCGTAAATTGCATCGTAACAAATTGAATTTTCCTTGCGTTTAGTTGTGCTACGCTATTATTGTAGCGGGCGCGGTCGGACGTAATGTGACATGAATCCTTTGTCTAAAGATATCAAAATATAATTACGTGTTCTGTTGGACTCAATTTCCTATGTAATATTTAAGTCCCTTAAGCATAGCGTCATGCTATATTTGTTAATACCTATCACATTTGTAATATAATAAGAAATTCGACACTTTATGTCTGCAGTTTATGATAAGCGTCGAGCTTACTTAGCAACGGCAAGCACTTTTAGTAGGTACATTACATAAATACATTACATTAAAAACAAGTTTACATTTCATAGACAATAAAATGTTAACTTTCTGACTAGGCAGTCCAGTAGTCCAGGTACAGTGCAATTTTGTGTAGTAATCGTATAATTAAAAAAAACTACCAAGGACTATTTAGTACCAGTACCATCCGCTATGAACGCTAGCGCTAGTGTCGCATTTCTGACACGTACGCAGCCATGATGTAAAATGTAAAAACCAGTTTCTTCGAGATGTCACCCTTTCAAATGCAAATGTAGGACATGACATTGCAGGTCCTTTACCCTCATTGTGTTCACTAATAAACCATTAAGTGAAAAATAAAACGTCAGCTCTATTTAGGTGAGTACTTATTGCATATTCATTTAATTACAATAAAAGAATTTCAGAACAACTGGCAACTACTTAAATTTTTTATAGTTCTGTTAACAATTAACATAAAAAAATGTTTAGTGAACAATTAAGTAAAATTTAACATTTCGTTTTGCATGTAGTTTTAAAACGTGCTTTGTAACAAGCATAATTTCTTCTTAGAAATGATGATGTGTCAGTAAAATAACTGCCATAAATCGATAGTCATTTCCTGATTGGTGGAACGCATCGCGTGATAAAAATGCAGGCATGTCATTGGTCAGATATTGACGCTGAAATTTTTTCGCTGTCAGGAGCAAAATGCAATATCCGTAATGCATTAGAAATGACATTAACGTCAACAAACGTCATTAATGGCGCGCACAAGAAAATATTAGCATAAGCTGACTTGATAAATTGCTTGGAATTAATGGAACATCGATAACTTAAGTAGGTTTCATAATTATTAAACAAGAGCATGAAACAAGTAACAAAAATAAAAAATAACATGCCATAAACAATACAGACCAAACGCGAAAATAAACATGTAAACACTTTTTTGCGATCAAAAATACCGACTGCAAAGTTGAAATTTAGTTGGCCTCGTGCTCTTCGTTATTGATCGCAGGTAATTAAAATACATAAATTATCTGATTGGTGTTGCCATGTAACCAGGCCGCCGGAAACCGAGCCGGAAACCACAATATGAGATGAACGGAAGATGGAAATGTGCACGAAACACGCATTGTTTCATAACTGCATTATAATGCTGGCCATAAACTCTGGAAAATCTAGCAACGCATAGAAAACTTACTTTTATCAGTTAAGTTATTGGGATAGCGTCTTCCGCTGGCTGGCTGTTCTATGAAATATCGGTACTTAATACTATTGGAGCTAATGTACTTATAGGTGCATACATAAATTAGTCCTACTAGCATAGTCCAAGTTCAAAAAATGTGTTCGAACTTCAAATCCCACACGGAATTTGAAATGTCGAACGCAATATTACAGAGAAGCCATCTTTTCCTACTGGCCAGTATGAATATTTTGACTTCCGACTTGACTCGGTCAAAATTAGAAGCGACATCTATCGACAAAAACCGGTAATTTGCCGGTGTTTGTGTGAAAAAAGAACCGTTACGGACTGATTGACCGGCTCAAGGGTGATTGGGCAACGGACCTTGACACGGCGGCGCCACCTCGCGAACGATAGCGGGAACTAATCTATCTATAGACACATTATTCTACAGCTCTATGATGATTTCTTTATAAAAATTGGAAAAGAATGTAATAACTTCAAAGACCTTTCTTAGGTTTTGCTACGAATCATAAAAGGTAATTGAAGTTTAGTTAAAGTGAAGATGGATATCATAGATATTAAAGTCTAGACATAGACAAACAAGGTGTGACGGACAGACGGCTAGGCCACGCGGGCCCTAACAAAAAAAAACTTTCGACTGGCAACCCCACGGCCTCCTAACCGTGGGAAAATGGGGCATTTAAATATAACCGGGCAATTACGAAACTATAACGCAATATTTATAACCGTGGTTGCTTTTCATCACTGCGTAATCTGAACTAATATTATAAATCCGGTAGCGAATGTTTGTCACGGTATTGCGGCTAAACTAGTGAAGCGATTTCGTTACAAATTCCAATAAATATTACTGGAAACAGTTTTTATCCGGATTAATGTGAAGTTGCCGTGGAAAGAGCATTGTTTAGAGATTCAGCGAGATTGAAATAGAAAAGAGGAGTTTCGCAGCAAAACCAAATTAAGCGGCGAAATTGTCAAAATCAAGCGGCCTAAAGCACTGGGTGACACTTTTAATCGAAGTGGCAGAAACATATTGGAAAGGGTAGCCATCAGGTGGACTGATGACCAGGTGAAGTTGCAGTCAGCTGGGTGCGAGCAGCACAGGATTGTTCATTTCTGCTTTTTTGGGGGAGGCTTTATATGCTTATAATGAAGTGGAAGTTCCAAAGACTCTTTAAATAAGCGGTCTGGTATAAGCCAGGTCGATCTAGCACGGCCCATTTGTCCGGAAGCTTATGCTTGGCCTAATTACGCTACATTGCTCCACAGAGCCAAATATTGATTCAGACATATTTATAACTCTTTGCCCTCTATAAAAGACAGCCCTTAGGCAATTAGTGTCGGTTATTTGTCGCAACCAACCTCGAAAGCTGGTGGAAAAAATGTCTCGTCACTCCATATAACAGAGTACTTCCTCCCAGCTATCGTGGCATTTAGGTAGTGCTTCTATTTCAAAAAATGTACCCTATGACAGAAAAAATGTGTATAGTACAACTACCATCCTAATGAATGATTTGTGTCGTATATAAACTTGCATAAAGTTTGAAAAAAAAAACTGGGTGTCTTCTTCAATAGATGGCGCTACGCCCTAAGTATAGAACTATAGAGTAATGCACTTGTTAGTGGAGCTAGCAATGCACTGACCATAGAGCAATGAGGAAAACTTTTTTTTAAATAAATAAGGTACTTATAAACGTGAGTACATAAACCCGACCCTTTGTGACGTGAAGCGTTCCATCAAAGCCGCTAAATATATCATACTGGCAGGCTATGCGAGGGGGTCAGTGTTAGGTCACCGCAAATAGAACGGATCTGTGGTAAAAAAAAAATTCAGCCCTTTTTTTATTGGATGATACGAGTAATGACCAAAGGGACATAGTCTAGAATATTAAAAAATTCAAATTAGGTGTAAAACGGTAATTAAAAGCATGTTTTTGCGTTGCTCAAAATATTGTCCCAGAAACTTAACTTTTGAAGTTGGTTAAAATGTTTAATTAGTTTTACGAATACGAGTAAATTATGCGCAAAAGTCAGATCTGTGTGACCCATGGCACCTTATGCAAAGGATCGTACGTTTGCACCTCTTTTGAAATTGGCCATGAGCTCTTGAAAAGAACACTATCCGATGGTGCGCGAAGCAATCCGCACTTCCATACGAAAACTAGGCCAAGCCCTTCCATCCTTAAAGGCAGCCCATCAGTTTCCGTGAGAAATTCTTCATAAGCAACAGTTATTACAAATCGTTTGTAATGTGGTTTCGTACTCGTACGACGTCTGTACGTTTTCCGTAAGCGCATATTTAGGAAGCACTTGCGCCATTCGGTTGCGCCACATGTGAATCACGCATAGCTATAACTAACGCTTAAGGTCGAGCTTGCGCGTAAAAATACTGGAGGATAGCTTATGGTATTACCACAGATACAATAGTTCAGTCACATTGTGTCAAGGTTCACAATCCAGAAAAACTGAGAGCTACAGACTTTGGTACTAAATACATTTTATTTCTGACAGAGGAAAACACTATTTGTAATGCCTGCAATCACTTTACTCTCGGTATTTGATAACACAAGGCTTTTTTTAGATCTTCTTCCTATTCGGTTCGCGCCTTTTTCAGTACAATACAATATGTTTTGTTTTTTCGCTGTCAGCTGTCACCCGCCCGACCCGAACCACAGATTCGTCCTCGTATCAGCCACACCACCAGTGCTGCCATCTATTTTGCTTTATAATCTATTTACAATATTTGATATGAATCGGTGTAGAGACAGATTTCGCTAACAGTTCATACCAACATACTCGTAACAACAGCAAAATTTGTCATTGTTGGTTTGTAATTAAGCACGTATAGTACGCGCTAGAATCGTGAATCCGTTTGACAGCTTTGACACTAGCGTCATGTTTGGAATTGTTTTTAAACGAGTCAATCGAAGACTAACGTCAAACGGAACTTCCAATACTAACGCAATCTAGCGATATTCCTGTCAGAAATACCTCTTTGTTTTTTTTGATGTTTAATATAGCTAGAGCGAATTCATTTTCGTGTTTATGTGAATGAATAGTACATATTCGTTGCATGACTGTGTTAAACAGTACAAACCCCTGCGGTTTTAGGTCACGTAGGTATGGATTTACCGTGAATTCACGCTGTGAAAACTAATTTTGCCCAGTAATCTACGAAAAAGCCTGTGATTGGAATGGTTGAGTTGCATTTGAAAATTCATCGCATTATCGCAGATCCCTTAAAGTTCTGCAAACAGGCCGCAAAAGGCTCTTTTACGTGTCACTTTTTTACGGTTCCAAATTATGTAGTTGTAATTTTCATAGCAATACTTGTGACAAGGGGGGGGGGGGTTAAAAATGGACGAAATTGGTGTGACGTACTTTACGCATGGTCCTTTTGCGGGTGCCGATTTTTCTCGACGGAAAAGCGCTGTGCACTACATCTGCAGGGCTACTACGAAATCGATGTTCGTATCGTCCCTCTCACTCTCGTATCAAATAATATTAGCATTAGGACGGTTACGAACTTCGATTTTCGAATTTCAGTAGCCCTTCCTGCATCCTATTGGCTACGCTTAAGGCTTAACCTTAGAGCGTCCCCTTGCGTCCCAATCGGTGCACGCGCCGTATTCTGTAACCCTTTCTCTTACGGCAAGGCCGAACATTCAACTCGGATGGGATGTATTGCGACAGCGTGTTCGTGTTAGAAAAACAACGGCCGACGAAAGAACGGCATAAGTAAAGTATTCAATAATCATAATTTCGTCACTACTTTGTAAAAATCTCGTATCTGAAATAATAAGTCAACAAAATTGAACCTTTACGTAATGATCATAAAGTTCACTCAGAAAATTATCTATTTTGAGATACGAGTAATTTTAAAAGTTGCGACGATTTGTTTATTTGCGTTAAAGCAAGACGAGATAAATTATGTCATGAGATAGAATAGGAGCGAAATACTAATAATGACGTATCAGACAAAGAGGAAGTGTCGTCTTGTTGGCTTGCTGTTGGACAGTCGAGTTCATAAGCTTGTGAGCAAAAATTTTTTTTTTTATTCCACTGGAAGGCAAACGAGCAAGTGAGTCTCCTGATGGTAAGAGATCACCGCCGCTCATAGACACCTGCAACACCAGGGGTATTGCAGATGCGTTGCCAACTTCGAGGCCTAAGATGGGATACCTCAAGTGCCAGTAGTTTCACCGGCTATAGGTATTCTCCACGCCGAAACACAACAGTGCAAGCACTGCTGCTTCACGGCAGGATTAGCGAGCAAGATGGTGGTAGCAATCCGGGCGGACCTTGCACAAGGTCCACCAGCTATAGGTTCAAAAATGTGTTTGTAGGAGTTGAGTGGTTTTACCCTCGCGCCGCGGTAACTTTTGGCATCAACCGCAGCCTAAGTGGGTCGGATGCGCACGCGC
The DNA here is from genome assembly GCA_037349165.1 of Choristoneura rosaceana. Lineage (NCBI taxonomy): Eukaryota > Metazoa > Arthropoda > Insecta > Lepidoptera > Tortricidae > Choristoneura > Choristoneura rosaceana. Next base: position 1,852,382 of record JAZBNJ010000006.1, on the reverse strand, counting down.
GTCGCCCTTTAGATGGCAGTACTACGATCTCCTTACATATCGTCACTATTAAAAAAAAACTCATATCTCAAATCAATACGTCAACAGAATTGAAATAATGTTACTAGAAAAGTTTACTCAGTAAAATCATCGATTTTCTGTGTTATCTGTGGTCAAGGGTTTCCCTGAGAAAAAAATGTTGACGTCCGAAAAAGCTGGTCACTCAATCGTCGCCATCTTTGATTTTATGTCAATATCAATAGACATTACAGTAAGTTCTCGTGTATTAGACATACGTCAAAACACCGTGTCAAAGTTTTTTCGAATCGCCTTTCCGATTGCATCTATCTGTTTGTTATCCTATCGCAACGATTCGCGTTTTAGCGCCTAAACGATAAGTTGCGATGACCCAGTTACTGCCGGTGCGTCATTTAAGTTTTAGGAAAACAACAGTGCAGCGATAGAACTCGATTTCATAAGTCAATCGATTTAAATGAATCAATACCGTAGACAAGTTAATTGTGTACAACGCCTGTCCGATCTATCTCATCGAGTTTGCATACCAGGACTACTCTCCGAATGAGTAGCCTTGGGCTGTATTTTCCACAAGTAACGATTGGGTACTTCGCCATTACATTTCTATGCAGGTCCTCACTATGTTTCCCTTCACTGCATAGCTCGTCGTAAATAAATGCAAATTCGTTTATAAATTCCGAAAAATACAGAGGTGCGAACCCGAGTTCAAACACACTAAGTATCTTCTGTTTGAAAAGCCATAGGTGAAACCTTTACGCTACCACAGCTTTTGTACATACTCGCATAGTTTACCTATTCTTTGTTAGAATACGTAGTACTAATTTTATTTAGAGAAGCAACAAAGTTCACATAATCTTCGCTAGTACCGTAATTTTTGTCTGAATCATCTCTTTTTATAATTTTTTTCATACTGAACTTTACGATTTTCTGAATTTTTAAATGGTCATCCTATAGAAAACTATAGGTTCGGTTGGGTTCGTTTTATAACAAATCTGAACAATTATTGGATTCGGAGAAAAAAGTGTTATGACAAACGATCATTCTGACAAACATAAATTCGGACTTCCAATAAGTATGCGAGCCGATACGGACTCTTTAGTTAGTTGAATATTAATTAAAAGTATTAATTGACCCTCAATTTATGCTAAAATGCTAAAATCCTTATTTCGTTCATTCATGACCTCGTCGATATGTCGATGGCTTGCATCGGTTATTCCTGTGATACTCATATAATGGATTTGTCAAGTTTAAAAACCACTAAACCACATTGATTCGTGTTTGTGACAGATTCATAATTAACTTTTAAACTGTATTAAATGGTAAGCTAAAACATAACCTCTACCTCAATAATTGGAATATTTTGTCCCTAGTAGCTACATTTACCACACCTACTTCATCAATTGATTAAATTTATCTGTCGTGGATAAATATTATGCCGTCTCTGTTTATTTGAGACGGCATCACATTATCCGTCAAATAAAATTAGCCAATGGGTGTTGAAACCGCCCCCTAATCAAAAATACTACTTAATACTTCAGTACTTCCTTTTCCTAGTAGCTAAACGCATTAGAACTGTAAGGCTTAATACAGGTTTAAAAGCTTCTTTAGTAGCTTGAAAAAAAGCTAATTCAACTTAAGCCACATAATTCCATTAATTGGACAAATAGGCATAGATCAGATCAATAATTTTACTTATTATAGTCCAAGGTTGGCAGTCAAATTGAAAACTAGTTTTTCACACACTTCCACTGCACCGATTTTCTTCAAAATTGGCATGCGTATACACAGGGGGATGCGGCAAATGGTGATGATAGAAAAAACTTACAGTTTCAAGTTTTATTTGACATATCCTCTGTAATTACGTAAGCTAGAATGTCACTTCGCTCTCCCAGCCCGTTGCGAATAGCGTCTCTATAAATATCTCCGTTGGCTGCAATGCCCTTGAAACCGTGCGATCACCTCTGCGCGTTAGAACTGCGCCCGCGCATGCTGGATCCAGGCTCTACACGAAGTGCAAATTTCGAAATTTGTATCTGCCGTCCCGCTCGTGCTAATATCATTTAATACGAGAGTGAGAGGGACGGTATACACGGTACGATACGCTTCGATTTTAGAATTTCGTAGTAGCCTTTAAAGCGGCTTTGGTTTCCGTTCGCCGAGAACTAGTCTTGAAGTCTTTATTTGCTATCCCGAGGGATGGTTTTTTCGGGATAACAATTTCTGGTTTGCGGTTTGTCTGCTTTCAGAGCATGATATGGGTTCGTGCAAGCCAACTTTGGGGGCGGCGGGCGTAAGCTTGCCTTCGGAATCCAAAAGCTTAATGGTTACTTGACCTGAAACGTATACAACAGAAAGCCCAAAAACAAGGCCCTGTGTGTCGCAACCAAGTAGGGGGGTAATGTTGATACATCGGTGGTGGTAAAATGTTAGAATAGTACAGACAAAAGAACAAACACTTTTTTAATCATTGTTACTGGCAGCTGTACCTTTATGCCTTGTCGAGGCCTCAGTGTTAAAAAAAAACTTTTTTTTTTTTTATACCGGCCAGTATCTAGGCTCTAGGGTCTAGGGTATGTTATTATAAAGAGCTATTAAAGAGTAACCATAAAATGCTCGTTAAGTTCTCCTATTGGCCACAGACTGGATAATAGTTTTTGTCCTGTTGCAAGACAATAACACATATAAGCACTTATGCATTAATTGTTACCATAAATTCTAAATTGAATCTTTTTTTTTCATAAGTTTATAAGAGCCTACCGCAGACTAGTCAATGCTTTTACTAAAAACGTTGTAAAAAAAAGTCTGTAATATCCCATGTATTCTGAGTTTGAAGTTTGAATGTTTATAAATACGTTGTATAAATACAACAAAAATAATAAGTTTCTTGTACGGGGGATCCCTTTATTTATTGACATACAGACGAAATTTTGTACGTAGATAACTGGACATTTGGAATAACGCATACATAGGCTACTTTCTATCCCGATATTCCCGCGGGATCAGGACAAAATACGTCCCATCATTAAGGACTAGCTTATGCCCGAAGCTTCGAACGAAAATTTCGAAAATTTCGAAATTTTTTTTTTTCGTTATATATCCCTTTATACTTCTTTTTAATCAGTTCATTAGTTTAAGCGTGAAGAGTAACTGGCAAACAGACAGACAGACAGACTGAGTTACTTTTGCATTTAGATTAGATTAGATTACAACAACAAAAATTTTGTATGTCAATATCTGTTATTATCATTTTTATTTTTATGAACTTATAGTCAATGGTCAGTTGTAGAAATCCTAACAAAAGCCCGGCAGACCGGACACCGTTCAATTTGGCCGGACATGCATTGGAAAAGCCTATGTACTGCTTTATCCGGACGCCTGGCAACCCTACTTGTGAAGCGTACGCGTTGCAGTAACACATGAATTCGGTGTTGCAAACAGTTGCGCAAACGCATTGTGGCGCGACCTTCCTTGCCTGCCGAACCTGATTCAATGTGGACACACATACCAATCGTTATTTCATCAAAGCCGCACTGATACGAGAAAATTAAATTAATAACTACGTAATGGTTTCCCGGGGCGTGCCAAAGTTTGCATAATTTACACAAGTCTTACAATACAATAAATAAATATCACGGGACAATTCACACCAATTGACCTAGTCGTAAAGTAAGCTTAGCAAAGCTTGTGTTATTATGGGTACCAAGCAACGGATAAATAATATAAATATATAGATGGAAGGGCCAATCAACTATTTTACCGACACTTTGGGCGTCTCCTGCGTGCTATAAAGAGTTATTGTATTGTCAGACGACCAGGTGGCCTAGTGGTTAGAGAACCTGACTACGAAGCTTGAGGTCCCGGGTTCGATTCCCGTGTCGGGGCAGACATTTGTATGAAAAATACGAATGTTTGTTCTCGGGTCTTGGGTGTTTAATATGTATTTAAGTATGTATCTATCTATATAATTATGTTTATCCGTTGCTTAGTACCCATAACACAAGCTTTGCTAAGCTTACTTTGGGACTAGGTCAATTGGTGCGAATTGTCCCGTGATATTTATTATTTAATATTTGTGTGTAAATTATTTATTGCACATATTAACTTGACATTGAAGTTCGAATTCCCTCGAATTTGTTTATCTAACTATGCAATTTTCCGGGAAAAAACTGACCTATATTATGTCATTTAACGTCAATAAGACCGCAATTTTTTGGGAATTTCAATGGGGACTCGATTTGTGGCATTCGAACATGGCGGATGTAGACAATATTTAATTTTGCTACTTCTGTTTCTTTGGCTAGTTGAAGTATAATTTTGATAGTGTTTTATGCAGCGATTAACCTTAACAGTGAACAGTGATCACAAAAATCAACATTGCTCTCGTGTCTGACATTTTTTATGCGCAAGTTGTCTCCACGTGGTTTCTGGAATTTTACTATCAAGTTACAAAAACTACAATCACCGTACAACGTTGCCTCTCGAAAGAGAATACTTAGACACTGGCGAAATTGTCTTATTAATTAGGACAGAAGCCATATTTAAAAAGAGAAGAAGAAGAATTTCAATGGAAATTTTGTTCAATAGGTGATATTACTGTAATTTTCTGCCATCAGAGAGCAGCACTAGCACAAAACCGTAAACAGTTTTTGAGTATCCTAACTGCCATAATATCATATTATTTCAATTACTTTCGTAACTTAACGTAACTTCGTTACTATCGATATAAATATCATTGTTATTTTGTTACTAATAAATATAATCATGATTTCTTATAGGTACTAATACTCTTTGGTCATGATCTGTCATGGCGACAAAATATAAAGAGAACAGACGTTGAGACGTTGTCATGGGTTTGCGCTAGTGTCGCCCCCTGTGCAGAGTTTTGCCTAATATACCCTATTGCAATTTTGCAGGTGGTAGGACCTTGTGCAAGGTCCGCTCGGATTGCTACCATCATCTTGCTCGCTAACCCTCCGTGAAGCAGCAGTGCTTGCACTGTTGTGTTTCGGCGCGGAGAGTAAGACAGCCGGTGAAATTACTGGCACTTGAGGTATTCCAACTTAGGCCTTTATGTTGGCAACGCATCTGCAATACCCCTGGTGTAGCAGATGTTTATGGGCAGTGGTGATCTCTTACCATCAGGAGACCCACTTGATCGTTTGGCTTCCAGTCGAATAAAAAAAAATTCAATTCAACTGGATCTAACGTATTAGGTACGCGTGCGAAACCGCAAGTAAACATTAGAGTAGGATGATAAAACATTAGCTTTTAGGAGAAACTTCAGAACAAAGACATATTGTGTAAGATATAAACATAGTCACGCCACAGTAAATACCCGTTACTATTACAGTACATAATAAAGTAACCACAAAACGTATACATAAATAACGCTGGGGATTTTACAATACATAAGGTGAATAAGTGTATTTAATTTGATTTGTTTGTTGTTCGTTTCCATTCATAAAGTATTTGTTATCTAAGTGACGCAAGGCTAAGTAGAAGCTATATATACTAGACTTTATCCGTGACTTCGCACGTAATACATCTATTCATTAGGCCCAGCAGATGAACTGAAATAGAAAGAAAGCAAAAAAAAACACGTTTGTTGGGAGCCTTAAATATTTAATTTAATTCTTTATTTTTTTAAGTGAATATACAGAATATTTAGTTAGATATATAGATAATCTGTGAAAATTTAATTTTATTCTGTTTTTAGTATTTGTTGTTATAGCGGCAAAAGAATTCAACTGTGAAAATTTCAACTGTTTATCTGGCATGGTTCACAAGATACAGCCTGGTAACAGACAGACTGACGGACAGTGAAGTCTTAGTAATAGAGTCCCGTTTTTACCCTTTCGGTACGGAAGCCATTGCTTTTAACGTCTCTACATATTCCTAGCGGTTGATATTACGAAATTGTATTCCGCTCCAAGTGGGAAAATTGGGAAAAAAAGTAGCCTATGTATTTTTAGGGTTCCGTAGACAAAATGGCAAAAACAGAACCCTAGTGTCGCCATGTCTGTCTGTCTGTCTGTTCGTCCGTCCGCGGCTTTGCTTGCTCAGAGACTATTAATGCTAGAAAGCTGTAATTTTGCACGAATATGTATGTACACTATGCCGACAAAAAGGTACAATATATATTTTTTACTACTGGCAAGCCGCAACGCTGTTTTTCAGTTTTAAAACTAAACATATAAAAATATACAACACACTATGACGACACGAACGCCAGCGGAATGAAGTTCGCAAAGAAACTTATAATCAGGTTTCCTATCAATGGTTCCTTGATATGTTTCATCAAAATCGGTTCGGCCGGTTACCTTACGTCTCTGCCTACTTCCCTCGCCACTTCCCATGTCACTCGACTGAGTATGAGCGGAAAGACAACGCGGTCATTGCAATAAAAAAATATTTATATCCTCTCTACAGATAAATGGAGCGTAATGCATTGTCGTGAATTATTACAGTTTTCCTCGTTGTTATCATCACTTACAAAATGAGACTAAAAAGTACCTTGTACCGTTTTGTCATAGTTCCAATTTGAGTCTTATAAGAAGGCCATAAAGGTAATTATCGCTCGATTGTAGTCACACGTTCCTTGTGTTCGAGTTTGACGGAAATTTTTGTATTTTCAAATTTGAATAGGTAGTTCTAGTCGAATTCTAAAATCAAATAAGATCAGCAGTCGTAATGAAGGTGTCTTCATAGAAGAAATAATAGATGGCGTTAGTAGCTTTAGGTCCGCTTGACGTTAGTTTTGCCCGCGGGTTCTGCCTTCTGCAGAATCGTTTGCCTCATTGACGTTTGCTTGCGATTGGCTCATTTAGTTATTTAACCAATCACAGACGTCAGGCAAATGTCAAAGTTGTCAAACGGACGATCTCAAGGTACTTACTACTACCTACTAAACTGTCATAGAAACCCTCATTGGGTTCGTTTGTGCATTCATCATAATTATCTGTGATTTTAAAAAATAAATTTAGTCTGTGCAAAACCACTATCGCGTTTTCTATCAAAAACTTCGAATTTAAATTTTAACACAGTGTTATTTTTTCAAAATTTAATTATATTGACTTTTCGGGCTTCACTGTGCTAATGTTGCTGTAGGTAAAAAAGCAGCTTGACAAAAATGGCGCTAAAACAGTTTTAGCCGAAGCATCTTCAATTCCGCGTTCGAGCCTGCCCAAATAAAAGGGGTTTTGACTTCTAAACTTGTTTTAAAGGTCAGACTAACTTCCTCTTTGAAATAAAACTAAAACACAGATACTGGTAAAAAGCGGTGGGCATATCCACGGCCCTGGGCTTCCTTTAAAAATTACGAAGATCTCCTGTCTCATAATGATAGTAGAAATTAACTGAGCGCGTCCCTTTCTAACTGACGCATTTCTGGCATAAAATGCTTGCATATGGCAACATTTTTTTCTTTTTTTTATCTCTTTCTACGCTATATTTTCTTACGGCGATCGTCTAATAAAATAACCTCTATAAGTAAAAATTATTCGTCTTTTTTAGTTTTTTAATTGTACTTGTAGGGTTGGTACCAAACAAACACACTACTACTACACTACTCTACGCCGAGTAGGGCACAATTGTTCTGAAAAAAAGTTAAATAAATGTCTCTCTTTATCTCTCTCTCTCTTTCAAACCCATAAAAATAGTTTTAAAAAAAATCATTAGTATTTTAATAATTTGTCGGTATGATTTTTATGACAAACAACGTCTCTACCATTTTTTTTCTTAAGTATCTTCGAGTTGCGTCGCCGTCAGGCTCGCAGGTTTAATGAAAAACCCTAACATGGTTCCGTTTTTGGGTTAAAAACTACACAGATTCACCCAGAAACAGCGCATATATGTCTTACGTAGATTTCACATCTTGGCCACTCCTCAGCTATTTGACATTGTGCAAGGTTAGTGATCCTAATAAAAAGATGCAAAAAAAATGGCGGCTCGCGCATGCGCGTCGCGTACGCAACTTTCAATTGTGCATTTTAAAACGTAAAGCTTCTTTATCTATGCTTCGGACGTTGTTTATGACTCGGTTTTAGTACCTACGAGTGTATTCTCTGTGACAGGATCTATGTGCTATTTATTGAAGAAGTTGTTTTGCTGTGGACAGAAAACCTGGCTGATGACTCCATGTTTAATCGTGAAATACTAATGATAAGCGCAAGTTTGTATTGTTGTTAGTATTTCAAGCTGAAACGGGAGAGTAACTCGCTATCAAGTGAAATCTATTCAAGACTTATTATATATATTGTCTCGACTCGAGATTGGTATGTAAGCATGTGTTCGCGTGATTTCCATACATAGTAAGTAGATGACCATATTGACCACATTGCAATTTATGGGAATTCCCGTGGGAATTCAGTTAAATTCCGGGATTTAAATTAGTGTCTTTCGATTTTTTTATTATTTTTGCAATCGATCTGAAATTGTCGTAGAGCTATCGCCTCAAAAGAAGTTAACAAGACTTTGAATAGTTAGTTTTTTTTTAAAGGCATTGTCCAAACAGTTGTCAGTGTTTAGTTTGGCCGTTGTTCTTTAAAAAACATTTACAAAGCGAAATACTGTAGAGATTACTAATAATAAAGAAGTAATGTTGGACAAACGATGACTGAGCGAATTAAGTCTTCATACAATGCTTTCCCTAAAAAAGACCTTAGGTGCTGGCCAGTACTTTGATATTCCAGGAAACGAAACAAAAAAAAACAAAACACTGGCGCATTAATCGCATTACATGCGGTATCTGTGACAAATCGTTTTGTTTTTGATACGCATTCGCTAAGACGAGCGGCGACAGTTGGGAGCGAAATTATTACAGTAATTTGTGCATTTTAAAGTGCAATTGGAATTTTTGTGAGAGCCAACTGGAGGCGGGCCAGGGGCGGTCGCGCCTCCGGAAGTGTCCACATCTATTTATTAATACGGACACTTAGTCTTAGGACTTCAAAGAAGACTACTTTAGGCTTAAAATGCTTCTTTATTTCGTCAAAATCGAGCTATATCTATCTCGCTGCTGCAATATTGCAACAAAAGAAACAGTGATCAAAGAAACGCTTTAACACCACATTGAAATAGGAAACTTTTATACCCTTTCATTGATTATGATTATGATATCTTCAAACCCGTTCACTAGATGGCTCTGTACCTAAAACACCTATTTCTTTCTCTTTCTTTCGTGAAGTCAACTGCAGACATTAATTATGCCAGCCTAGGTAGAACAGGGGTTTCTCTGCGGGATAGAATCAGAAATGATGATATCCGCAGTAGAACTAAGGTTACTGACATAGCCCGAAGAATTGCGAAACTGAAGTGGCAGTAGACGGGGCACATTGCTCGCGGGACTGATGGCCGATGGGGTCAAAAGGTTCTCGAATGGCGTCCGCGGACCGGGAGACGAGCTGTCGGTAGGCCTCCAACAAGATGGAGCGACGAGCTGGTTAAGATCGCGGGATCGCGGTGGATGCGAAAAGCACAAGACCGGTCCGAGTGGAGAGCCTTGAGGGAGGCCTATGTCCAGCAGTGGACGTCTTTCGGCTGACATGATGATTATGATGAGGTAGAACAGACTCTAGATCAACTTACCAGGTGGCCGTGGGTGCGCCGCATGGTGTTGCAGCGAGGCGATCTGGTGGTGCTGGTAGAAAGGCAGGAACGGTGCGTACGGCGCCGGAGGTGGCTGCAGCCGTGCCTTCAACTCCTCAGCGGAGCCCGCGCCTGATGATGATGATTCCACATCGGAAACCCCGGAGTCTGCTGGGGACGGGGGCAGCGAGCCTGCAGGAGAAAAGGCCGTTTTAATTGGGAGCTGACAGCTTTTAGATGCTAAGTGTTAGATTGCAAGGTTTGTGCAAGGTCCGCCCTGATTGCTACCACCATCTTGCTCGCTAATCCTGCCGTGAAATAGCAGTGCTTGCACTGTTGTGTTTCGGCGTGGAGAGTAAGACAGCCGGTGAAATTACTGGCACTTGAGGTATCCCATCTTAGGCCTCTAGGTTGCCTCCTGGTGTTGCAGGTGTCTATGGGCGGTGGTAATCTCGTTTGCCGTCCAGTAGAATAAAAAAAAATGTGGCGACCATCTAAAGAAGGGTCTTTTTTTTAGGTAGAGCCACAGTTTCTTGCCGGATTCTTCTTAACAGAGGTTTTTCCGAACCGGTGGTAGTTTTTTTTGACAATCATAAGAGCTTAACTTTGACTTTGACTTTGAATTTGAAAGGTAGGGTAGTAATGTATATGTAAGTGGTCGAAATAGGACACTGTCAAACTATATTGGATCTATTAGCCAGATGAGTTGACAGGACTGTTTGATAAGGTGTAGAAGCTGTCAGACCGACAAGGTTAGGTATCTCTTAATTATATTAGTATCGATCAGCTTTAGCTTTTGTTAGCACAGCTGTCAATTGTAACAAGTCCTTCCTCTGTTACCAACCTATTGTGGCTTGTAATTTTGAAATACCTACGGCGAGGGCACCAGTCATGGACAGGAACCAATAATGGAATGTTTTTCCCGCTTACCCAATATTAAGGAACGGATGGTACTTTTTCTAAAACTAATAACAATTATGTGCAAACTGATGATTATAATGGGTAAAGTTCGTGCATGGTGTCCATTACTGGATACTGTTGTGCCGTAACTCTACCTTAGTTTTCTTAAGATAACCTATAACTTAATTCGTCAGTCTTTCTTAGTTGTTCCTTCCCTCCTTATCACCTAAGTAATGAGAGAAAACCACAAAGTACTCGTACTCCCGTGTGAATCCTCAAAACTCACCAATTGTGCAAATTTCATGCCTCTCACCGGTTTAGATTTCGGTAATCGACCCGCGTTCACCCCGATTAGATACACGAGAATATTAAAATTAAATGTACATACATGTTATTACCGATATTAAATCATCTACTTAAACGTCCATACGCTTAGAGTGAAGGAAACGACAAAGTCATTCAGACTTAGAAATGCGTAGCAAAACACCTGCTTTACGCATCTTGTAACCGCTTGCGTAAAGTGGGATGAGAAAACGCATATTTGCATAAGAAACCCATTCAAAGTTTAATCTAATAAGTTAGATTAGCATTATACACGTATCATCCCTAACGGTCTAATTGCTGAGTGAACTTTCACACGGGCAAAAATGGCCATCGTTGACCGTTGGTTGTGGTCAAATGCACTTGCCGTTCGATGCATCTTAGACATTGTCATGCTAAAATCAGAAAGAATTTATGCGTTCGCGAAAAGAAAGGGGTGCATTTTATTGTTATCTAATTCTAAGTCATGTTTGGGGTTGCGAAGTCTTTGTGATTTATTGCATCGCTTTGTGATGGGGTTAGTTTTTCTCCTGCATTTAAGATGCATCCAATTATTGCGCGAGCTGTATCTTTAAATAATTGAATGTATTATGCATAATTTTGTTTCCACTATTTCTTTTTAGCTGCGACTTGGTTTGCGTAGAATCAGGTTATGGTAAAGCATCGTTTCTGAATAAAAATAAAATAATCTCCTTCTTTTGAAGTCAGCTAAAAACGGAAAAGTCAGTACGAATATCTGACACAGCTGACACTATTCTCAACAATCTGACTGCATTCTTAGAGCTTGTAGGACGTGTCAGATATTTTTTCATGCTCTGCTGTGGCAGATATTATCGCACCCAAATTACAAAGGCTTTAGAGTCCTTTTATTATTGCTACGTCTATCTATACACGTCTAGAGTCTAATGGAGAAAACAATAGGTACAATTTCCCTGGAAGCGTCTTCATTAACACGGTCTCCTTTTCAAACTCCGTCAAAAATGCATTCATTCATTTTTATTTATTATATAGATAGATATACCTCAAGCAACACTCGTTGCTTTCTCATGTCCCCCAATGAATGTAATTTGAATAATGTCGTCAACATAGTACTATTCCGTTTCCTTGTCCGAAAACTATGAACTGGCCATTTGACCGGTGTGCTGTCCACACCCTATTGTAAGGGCTGAGGGTATTGTGGAGACGGATCAACAATGCATGGGAACGGGCCTGTTTGACCGTAACCCTTTCACTGCTGTAATTAAAGCGAGTCGCACGATGACCAGTCGGAACAAACGGCATTCGGGGGTTAAATTCGGGGTATGGGTGTGTAATGATATAAATAATCACGTTTGATATAACTGTAAAATTTGGTATCCCACTTATAATATAAATGCAAAAGTTTGTCTCTTTGCTTGTTTGTTTGTTACTTCATCACGTCAAACCACTGAAGCGATTTAGATGAAATTCGGCGATCAGATGTTTAATATGTATAAGAATGTTTATCCGTTGCCTAGTATCCATAGCACAAGCTTTACTTAGTTTGAGACTAGGTCAATTGGTGTCAAGTGTTCTTTGATGTTTATTTATTTCATTTAGATCAGTGGTTTTCAAACTTTTCCAGGACGCGACCCCCTTGGAAAACATTTAGCTCAAAAAATATTTAGCGACCCCCAGTTTACCACCACTTACAGTTATTTGTATTATCTAACGTTGATAAAAAAAAAATTAACAATCCAACATACTAACGGTGAAAGTATTTTTAAGATACTGCAACCCCCTTATGGGGCATTCGCGATCCCCCCGGGGTCGAGACCTACAGATTGAAAAACACTGATTTAGATAGTGTGTGTCCCGGAGAAGGACATAGGATAGTTTTTATCCCGGAAAATTGCATAGTTCCTGCTGGATAGCGATAAACGAATTCTGCGCGAACGGAGTAGCGAGTAACAGCTAGGTATTTAGCAATGCCATATTTGATATAATTTTGTTTGAAACTAACTTTTTACAAATGTTTCACGAAAAAAATAATTCGGCACAACTCGACATCTACGCTGAGTTTAGAGTCATGTAATTTGGCACGGGTGTTTTCGCAACGTCAATGAAAACAACCATGTTATGTTCGGAAATTTCCATCAGAACATAGTAAAAAACTGGAATTTCAATTTCAATGCCAAACCCAACGTTTATTATGTGTGCTAAGCCACAGTTAAAGTCTAGTTAAAATCCTGTCCATCAAATGATGTGATACCTTACCTATCTAAAACTGAGGCCCGTTATCTTTTTTTATGTAAATAAATCCAAAATTAGTTACCTAATAGTTTTCATACGACCTGAATTAATGTGCAATCATTACATGTATGAGTTTTAGTGACCGAAAAGATTTCAATTTTGTTATAAACTGCAGTTTGGATGAGAATACATTATGATTGGTTTTTTGGAATCTTTTTGTATTTTTTTATTTCAATTCCAAATTTTTACTTTTACGGTCATCCCGTGAAACCTAAACCACCAATGTTGTGACCAAAGTTGGTCTTATTTTTCTGGTTTTTCTGTGCATCTATGTTTCGGTTTGTATTTTAAATTTGAGAACACATTCTAAAAAAGTTTGAATTATAATTTAAGAAAGTTTTTTTTAACAATTACATTATTTTCAGAATTTATCACAAAGATAAACTTAAACAAAACTATTAAAAAAAAACAAAAGCACCCTAATTTTTTCGGTAATTTAACCATTGTCACCCGGAATTGAAATCCATCAGCTTGGACCCCAAGTCCAACCCGTTTTAGCCCAAGCCCTTTCAACGTATCAAAATAATAATCCAACAATGTGGATAACGGGTACGAGATGGACACCAGAGTAATGCAGCGACTGACAAAAGTGTTCTTTATCGCGATCTTTATGAACTAACCACTTTTGTATGGACGGCGTTAGACCATAATCTTATGGACTTAGATATTTATTCGCGATCATTTTGCATATGAATATTATTTAGGCATTGTATCTGCGAAGCGGTTGGCACAGTACTTGGGTTTGAATTGGGCTGGACACAATGCGAATCGAAACCAAAATCTTTTTCTTGTAAATATTAAGTCATTTAATTTGTATTCCTTAATTTTCTTATCCCATTATTCACATATTGTGCCTAAATATGAATTAAATGCGTAACTTCTGATGACAACAATAATTGGATAAAACATAAATTAACTTATTTCCTATCGCTAATGGATGCAAAAACATGTTGGGCATCAGTGCGCTTGTTTTAAAATTCTCTGTTACAGTCTGACAACTCTATTGAATATTATTAAAAATGTGTCGGTTATCAATTTAATTTGAAAAATATGAGGTATAGGTAAACTTATTACAATCCAGAATACGTGGTGTTTTCCGATGTTGTCACCATTTGATTTGTTTATAATCGTAAGACAACGTAACGGTCAAAATTGACCAAGTGACCACCCCTTTAAGAATCACTCGTGATCCCAACGGTTTCTAGCGTCCTTCTAATCGGTATTAACATAAAAAAGGATCCACAAAAGGAAAGTAACATCATAAAAGCTATTAGGGGATATAAAGTTAACTGGTTTGACAATTTCTAAGGACATTTCTGCCTTAGATACACGATTTAAACGGACGTAACTTCGATGCTTTGCACCCAGGAAACGTTAGTAAAAAACATGCGTGGTTTTTTAATGTTTGTACAACACACTCTGCTGCACCGATAGCCTGTGGGTGTTCGCGGGTTGCTGTTGCATTTCAAGCTAAATTAGGACTAGTGAGTAATACCTCCACCCTTCTATGTCGACGGCATACTTATACCGTGGGCACTTTAACAGAAGCAAATGATTAAAACATCGCGTACTACATTATTTCAGCAACTTTTAATAATGGAGTCTTAAGATTTTTCCCTTTTTTATAAACTAAATGGTATTCTCAATATACACCACCCCAGAACCCAATTCACCGCGCCCGTCGCCCTACAAGCATCAAAAATGTTTTTCGAATAAACTTAACAGTGAAGTAGAAATAAAATAAAAAACTAATTATTTTTAAAAGTCGCTGAACTAATAACGTCTTTCAGATTGACGAGTACGATGTTTGAATTATTTTCCTGTTAAAGGGCCCACCACAGGGTGTAAGTGTGTAAGTAAATTCGTTGGTCCACACAATAGTTTAAAGCAAGACTAGATAAAATTAGCTGAATTTTTTTTTTCAGAAGTACATTGAAAAAGTAGCCGCCTAACATTTTAAGGAAATTAGGGTGCGGTTGGTACAAGGTGACTTAGATTGCAACTAATGATTAGTAGATTCTGTTCACTTCAATAGAAGAGCATCTTAACAGCATTCATTTCTAACCTTAAGATTCATACTCATTTGAACTATATTATTTTCGCCGGTGGTACTACGAGCAATAAGGGAAAAACGTAGTGCCGGTAAGACATTATGCGTCTGCTAATTCACATTGTAGTGTAATGATACGTTAGTAGTACAATTTGTTGGTGGGAATCAAACCGATGCATCGTCTATAAATTAACCAAGAAATCGTGCCTCTTTTAGAACGAAGCACTTATTAATGCGAGTTGCCTTTATCACGCCCCGTCACTTCATAATACAGCACTTGCCCGCTTTACTTATGCTATGCAGTGAGTTCTATTCTATTAATTTAATTTGGGTATATTCTTTAATTTATTGACTTTTAATTTACACTACATCTTTTAGGGACTTTAAGCAACCAGTGAATTTTACATTGGAGTCAGATTTGTAAAAAAAAAATGCAGGTAGGTTTAAACTAAGCAATTAAAATACTATGCTTTGAAGGGAATACTTTTCTGTAACCACTAACCAAATAATTTAGATGACATTTTAAGTATTGCTCTTCACGTCCGCCATTTCATTACTATCTCCTGTTTTAAGCGCTTCGTGCTTTTGCTTCATATTAAATGCTGTAAAACCTCTCATTTTCCAGTCACTTGTCAGCGCTATTAATTATTACAAAATTGCGGACGTTTCCGCTCTGTGACATGCGACACTAGACTTTGCAAGAAAATTATAGTGAGACACTACTGATGGCTACGATGTTTTAAGCAATGTACGGCTCGAAATTGGATTCATAAGACGTAACAATTACTCTTGAAACGATTTGTTAGTTATTTACGACACAGGGGAAGCAGATGATTTTGAAATTAACTTTGACTATGTAATGAAAATTCTTACTATATTACGCTTGAAAAATATTTAGTTAATGCATGATTCAGAATTTATTGTATAACAAATGCACCCTCCGCCATGTTAAATTTAGATCATTAGTAAGACCATTTCAAAGAGCCCGGCGGTGTGGGTGTATGCAACCCTTCTCACGTCGGATGGTGATTGTGCAAACAAAAATGCACATTGCAATTTCACATCTGCGTTGACAAAGGGTTTGGAAAGTTGCGAATCGGGCAAAAAAAATCTATACAATTTTGGACGTGGACATCTGTGTTGCGTAATTTTAGAAATATATTGTTTGGATATGACCGGTGCTGTTTGAAAATATTTGAAGGGGTTAGGGATTTTATATGCTTATTTTCTGGGGTCCTCTGGAGGTTTAATGTTAATTTGAGTTGGAACTAAAACTGCTTTGAGAAAAATTATAATTAGTAAAACGCCTAGTAATTAAAATTGATTCAAATCATGTCGGATGTTCAATTACTAATAATGCAAGGGACACAGTGTGTCTTTTTTAAATTTTTTTTTATGATTTTTCTTATTACGATTCTTCTATCAGGTTCAAGTCTTTTTAAACCGCTGGTGTACCTATATTAATATCTCAAGTCGCAGAAAGTTCAAGTTACAGTGGAAGATGACTTACATAAGTAAATTGCTTGTTATGACACAGATCCATGATACGAAATAAAAGTAATCTATCTCTTTCACATTTGTAGGATTATTATTGACCCATATGGGGCAAAATTTGGAGCAGCAGGTCAACCCTTGCAGGGTTATCATCATCCTAACCAAACAATTGCAGCTTGCGTTGCCCAAATGACGGATTTGGGTCGAAAGGACCCTTTTTTTCGATTGCGAAATGGGTTAAACACCTTGCGCGCACGCATCGGTTGGATTGACAATGTGTGCTGGTTTATTATTTATATTTGGACTATCTGAATAAAGTGTCGATTGAATGAAAGGAGCGAGCAAATAATTAAATAAAAGAAATAAAACTTTAAATAAGAACTAAAAAGGAAAACAAGGTCTAGTTTAGAACTCTAATAGGTACCTATGTAATTTAAAGTTCAATAGTCACCAATTCAAAACCGTGACCGGCTCACGAATTTCTAATAATGGACTCCCAGTTATGGACGAATCTTATGGTTATGATACCTCATGTTGAAATCTGTTCAGCCGTTAAGACTACAGAGGGCGCTAAAGAAACATATAAGCCCTTCTTCGAGCAGTCGGGTAAAAAAGTGAAAACCCGTGAGCAGCACCTTAAAAATTATAGCATGCGCTCATAATTACACTTACTTTTGTTAAATTGTAGCAATCCTACAACTACGAAGAAAATACTCTTAATATAGTTACCTACTCGGGCCAGAAAAAGAAAGAAAAGTTAGTTGCGTATATTCGCTAGTTTCCATTCTGTCACTACTTTCCTAAGCTTACATTTGACTCAGCACAGGAAGACCTAAGTATCTAGAATTCTAGACAAAACCAAAAAGGGCTACAATTATAAACGCGGTGTCAAGCAAATTAACTAATGCGTTGACATCGTACCCGAAACGCTTACCGCACCAAATCTAGCCAACCCAGGGCACCTAGCTATCGATCTACTTATCACTGCTACAGTTACGCAATGTGTTTGTGTGTAGTAGTGCCTATTGTGTGTACACGTCTGCGTAAATTAGGCGCGATTGTGTGCGTGTAAGGCTATACGGAAACTCCAGGAAGAACATTTGCGTACAAAGTTTTTAAGCGAAATGAAATCGTTTTTGCTATGTCAAATTGTTATCTCTAGATAAAAATTTGAATTTAAATTTGCAGACGTTAGAAGCAGCAGCAGTAGATCTGTACTGTCGCAGCTTCGAACAAATGAAACGTTCGTTCATTCAAAATAACCGTTGTTCGGCGATATGAATGAAATATTCTTATTCTGCTTTAAAAAGTGAAAAGTTTATTGGGAACTATAAAATAACCCCTTTATTAATAGTAAAAACAACGCAGACACTATGACACACTTAAAATAAATCTATTCCACCATTAAAAAGCACTTGAGCACCTACTATCCACGATCGTCCTAACCTCTTCTATGTGTTAAAAACGCGTAAGTGTGTCCCGTCGTGCGTGTGCGTGAACTGTGTCTGTGTGCGCCGACGGGGTGGGACTGGGCCACCCCGTCAACGGGTAGTCATGACATTGGGCACTGGTAACAGCTGATATTGCGATCGATTGTCGACTTCTTCCTTTATGAATTTTTCATGGTGCCATTTGTTTTGACGCCTCGATCATACCTATATTAAGAACGCTAGTAACTAAATAAATCAAAGTGGTTCGATACGAAGAATAGAGTAGGAGAGTAGGTATGCTTGGTAATATAACTGTCGAAATTTTAGGTAGAACTATAGCAGAAAATACAGCTCCAATTATTATAGTACTAAAATATATGTTATTACAATCTCCTCCCCGAATAACGTATTCAGGCACACTGTACCCGCAGGTTATCTAAAATTCGAGACGGGTATTATACACCTATATGTATGTAGTATATTTAGGTCCGCATCAGCGTCGCCGTATATAAGAGTATGTGGAGTATTACATAATGTTTTCGGCATTTGAAACATACCTAAGGGTATGTTGGTTTATAAAGAGAGGGCTCTCGGGTAGACCTTAGGCGTTGAGGTAAGATTTTTTTGAATATTAGTCCGTTCAAAAGTGTCTTAAGTCTTAATAAATATGTTCTTGTACATTTTGTAGTTTACAGGAATGTCATAATTATTGAGGTTCTCGTGAAACAAAACGTGATAAAAGCGTGTCTAAATAAAGTTTTGAGAGCTATTTTTGAAGTCAGCAAGTCTGTTTTCAATACAATTTTATACGTGAAAACGCTGAGTGACACGAATAAGAGGTGTGGCCAGTGTCTGGTCGATTGTCTGCATTTATATACTGGGAATTCCAGCACCGACTATATTTCATTCTGTTCTGTTCTCAATCATTCTGTGATATTCCGGAAATTGCCGACTCTAAGTGGAATTGGTACTGGGATACGATATTTCGTATCAATATCATTCTGTATAAAGCTGTCGGCTCCATTTCCGTTTGGGACGAAATGTTCATATTAAGTTAAAAGGAATCGGTAGAATGTAATAACGTTTCGTTCTTGGATTTACCAATTATGACGCAAACAGGGTGTGGTTTCGCGTGGGGAATATTTAAGATAGAAAAATGGAATTGTCAATGTCTGCTGTCAGGTATTTTAGTGTTACGTCACAAAAACTTTACAGCAAGACTATCGAGAGCAAATATGTAGTTATGAAATGCATTTCAACCGTTGGCCTTATAGTCTACGCTACTAGTTAATAACGCTCTTATGCTTGCAATTTGCATTCACCAATTCTTTCTAGCCTCATCTTACACCGTATGACAGAAAGAAATAGTGAAAATGATTGTGATTTCAAGTGCGTTAAACAAGAAGGCCTCGTATTTGATGATGAGAGGTACATGTTTTGGAGGTGACATATATAAATATATATTTTTTTATTTATTTTTTATGGAGAGTTCGTATATGCTTCAACTACGTTGTGCCTGATAGGAAACTGACAGTTAAATTTTACAATCAGGTACTATTATCTAATGAAATAACGGTAATGATAACAAAAACGTTTTTAGCTTAACTTAAGAAGTACTTATTAATAAGTTATCAGCTAAGTAGAACAATCGCTATGCTATCGGAACAGTCTACATACATATACTTTAAATCTTGAGGCAACGTCGCACGCTGATTGGTTGATACACGCAAGGTCTGTGACGTGATTGGTCGATATCAATATTCTAACAAATCAGAAGTGAGACGTTGCGTTAGTACCAACAGTGTAAACTATTGAGATTCATTAATTACTTTCTTTTTTAATTAGAATTTGAACTGTCACATTGGTTTCATAAGACCCGAATAATCAAATGATGGGGCTGATGATTAATACATGTCGCAAGGCGCCTACAACGTGTCGTACAATTTTAAGGGCAATAAATGTTCATACAACTGTATTTATTATGTCCCTCAATTCTTTTTAATTCTCCAAAGTGTAGACATGCACAATAGCGTTGCTTTTTGAGGTACATTTAATTTCAGACAATGGTGTACAATTTTGGTACGATGAAACTGAAACTGTCGGACAGACTGATTCGAGTACCGACCGGGGTACCCTTTAAGTCAATTACACTATGATTCTCTTGACGAAAGCAAAGAATGTCAATATGACAGTTTCCACCCTAGTGCATGATTCAGTTTGTTCGACGGTACACTTAAAGACAGCTATACATTCTGCTAATACTTGAACTGTACAAAATCAATCTTCAGAAACGGATGGCAACTAATACCAGGCACGCTGCAAAATTGTATCCCACTATCTAGAATTAGAGGAATTTTCTTTACCAGTGTTGGGCGCTGTGTAGAGGGGATGCCTGACGGCCTGCGCCGGCGCAAGTAGCCCGTGCAGCAACGCGCGGCCGAGTCCTCGCGCTCCGAGAGGCAATCCTGCGGGCTCTCCGTCCACTGTGGACAAGAAACGTTAAGCGTGAACTAAAAACAAAAACAAACTAAGCTAAAAGAACTTTTGTCATGAGGTTAGGTCACCTCGTCCGATTACAGAAAATCGTTATCCAAGTTTCAACATTCCGTAGGAAAATTTACATTTCCATATTTCAGACGCGTTCGTGGTAAAAGTAAAATTTTGGACTTATCAAGAAAATTCCTGACGTCTGTTATTGAGTTGAGTAATAGAATGGGAAAAATACACGTAGTCCTTAAAGAGTTCCTTGCAGTCTATTCGCCTCACTTGAGAGACTTTTTTCCAATATCAATTGATATCAAGTGGAGGACGGTAGAAAATAAGACTGAATATTATATCTTAGTAAAATATGCTGTAAATTTCACTATAAACTTCTCGGGTTTTGCCTCTCCGAGAAAGGCTTAACGATGGAAGGGGTACTTAAAGCTAATAGGCTTAAGTATTCATCTACAGCGTCGTGATTGTTTTAGAATCAACTTGGATATCAAGTGTATAAAAGTGTATACTTATAAAGGTCATTAAAGTGGAAACGTCAAAAGCGGATCTTTATAAAGGGCTTAATTATATGGATGATGTTTCTATAGATATCTATACATCGTTGGTAACTGTATAATTTTAGCTGACTTTAATACCTACTTAAAAGCAGACGGTCTCTATAAAGTCAGTCTGATCCTAATAAAATAATGTTTTAGTAAATGAAAACAAATTCTAAAATATCAGCTACCGTTGCCTAGGAACGCTATACCTACTATATAGATAGCCTGAAAACTAAAACAAATTGTGGTAAGCGTGTTCACAGAGAAAATACTACTCTATGTCGACGATGCAAGGTCTATCGAGGCTGTATAGAAACCCTGGACGAGGATACTCAGACGTTTACGTGACCTTGCGTCCCCAAAATTCACCTGTCTCTGTCCCTCTTTGACCCACGTGCGCATGTGCCGTAGAGCAGGACGCACGCTTTCCCTTTCACAGGTCGAAACGTCTAGACAAGATGTGAACTCTTAATGCCGTATGCAAAATGCGCTTACCCACACAAGCGGCCCGAATTCGGGGGTGTTTGGGAGTGCGGCATCAAATGTGGTAAGACCGATGTGTCAACCCATTACTAACTGCCGTACTTAAAGAAGTTAATTATCTTTAGTTAATGTTACATTGTTCATTGTTTAGGGAAGTTCAGCAGAAACTAAATTAAATAACTGCTGAACTCATCGAGAGTGGGGCCGAGGTGTGATGTGAAAAGTATTATTTTAACAAAAAGTTAAAAATGCAAACACATTTAATTTAAATAAATGTAGAGGTACCTATTCAGAACACCTTTTTGATATCCTTACTCTGTTTTAGTAGAAATTCTTAGCAAGTTTCAGAATATATACAGCGTTTTAGAACAAATCGCCCACGATGTCCCGTTAAAGTTGTTTACGTGCTAGGATTCTAATTTAGCAAATCGAGGGTAGAATGGAACTAGCTGAGTGAGGAGAATAATTCAAGCTTCAGTGCATTGAACAGAGTTAGGGTCTGGATGTACTTTACGACCGCTGTCGCCTCAAAACCTTTTCCATTTCCATCACGAGCGATCTTCGTGTTTCGGTTGTCAAGCTATCACAAAATATATTACACCAAAAGTTTGCAGAAACTCAATAAACGTTGCATCTATGAATATGGGTTCAAATTACTAGTCTGTCTCCGGTAACAAACGCTACGTTAACATGGCCGTTACATGCAAAAAGCAATTGTTAGAACAAGCCTATGCGCATTAGATGATAAAAGTTTAATTTTACATCATCATCATCATCATTTTTCTAATGTTTACTGAAATCTGGCGTGTAAAATCCGGTGAACATTTTCGTAACTTCTACCGCTCCCGCTTCAGCTAGGCTGAAGCGTTTATTGGTGTGACCAGTTCGCTATCCGGATGTGCTACTCAGACCGGCGAAGTTCTTCAGATATTGCCGGTCAGCGACCTCAGATTTGCATTGTACCGTGTATTTTCATTTAAAAGTAAGGGTGCAGAAAAGCTGCAGCTATCAGGAAAAATTGCTATGGTACGTACCTTAAAGGAACTTTAGAATAAGCTTATTTTTTTAAACTTCTGGACGTTGGTGTTACATGACGAAATATTTATTTTTAAAATGTATTAATTTTATTCAATATTGTTCGGGTGAGCGGTTAGTTCCGAAGGAGTATTGACTTTTCTCGATGAGAGCTAAAACATAGATGTCGCTAGTGTGGCTGCTTAAGTGTCTAAGAAAAAAGCAGGCCGAAATGTGTAGTGTATGGGAGAAATTTGTATCTAGACTCCTCTCCAGTGGTAGTGTAGGGGTATGGGACACGACACGGAATGCTGAGGACCTGAGTTCAAATCCCTGCGCTGGTCTCTTTTTTGGGTTTTTCTGTGCATTTATGTTTCATTTTGTATTTTCGTTGGGTTTCACGGGATGACCGTAAAAGTAGCAAATTTGGAGTAGGAACAAAAAATATAAAAAGAATCCAAAAAACCAATCTTAATGACGAAATATTGCTTAAATTGATCGTTTAATTTTCACCGTCGGAAGCCCACACAGATCAGTAATGAGTTTCCTTGTCAAGCAATATGTTATCTCTGTGACTTTTTCTGTGACAACGGTCCACAGTTGGTCACGATTCAGCCAGTTTGACAGTATTCGCCAACATTCTGGTAGAACGGTATCACGGGACAATGGACACCAATTTCCAAACCAAGCAAAGCTTTTAAACTAATGACGCCGCTAACACTCGGAAAACTTCGTTTCCGGCTGTCACCATGTTTCTAGCCTGGTTTGCGTCTATTTTTGTCACACGTCTAATATATCAATTACGTTTCAATATTTGACCACAAACAAAATGGCGGCCGTTGTTCGTTCCAATAACAGTTGTTTTTTTCTGCGGTTTTTCGTCAAATAATGAATGATGTTTTATACTATAGGGTTACTTAAATGAATGCTCCATTTTGGGAATGCCATGACTATCATGTCTTGCACGTCCGAATATCTAGGCCCTAAATATACAACTAAATACCGGGTGTGGCCTGTAACACGAGCAAAAAATTAAAACATAGATCGTCCTCGTCGAGCTTAACAAAATTAGTTCAGCGACTTCTAAAAATAATAGAGTCTTTGAATCCCTTTTTTTATACAAATTAAATACTGCTATAAAACACCATCCTAGGGCCCAATTAACTTCGCCTGTGACGCTACAAAAATGATATGAACTTAGCTATAGCTGGATTTTTCTAACACAGAAACCTACTTGACTGATTGGCCATGTCCTCTATAAATAAAGTATACTTCCAGTTCTTAGCTTATTAAAACAAATAATCAATTTCAACCTTCATCGGATATCGAAAAGCTTGTTAAGTTGCCGATAGATATCGATTTCAGCTTTCAGGCTGGTGGCTAATAATTCATTCTACTCCTAAGTACTAAGTTTCCATAAACTAGTATTTACCGGCGGCTTCGTACGCGTAAACTATTCAATCTGGTAGTTACAATTGAAATTCCGGGATTTTACAAAATTTCCCTTTGAATCCCCAAAATTTATATCGTGGTCTAACTCTAAGCCCAATGGTTGAAATTTCAAGATTTTACCCCTTTCCCTTAGGAATATCGGGATAAAAGTAGCCTATGTGTTATTCTAGACGTCCACCTACTTACCAAATTTCATGACTCTAAGCCGAGCGGTTGTTATCTCGAGATTTTATCCCAATCCCGTGGTAATATCGGGATAAAAAGTAGCCTATGTGTTATTCCAGATGTCCAGCTATCTGCGTATCAAATTTTATGCAAATGCGACCAGCCGTTTTAGCGTGAAGGTGTAATAAACATACTCGTACACACACACACACGTACACACAAACTTTCGCATTTATAATATAAGTAGGAAGTAGTATAAAAATTAATAGTAAAGGTTTAAAATGTGTGAATCGTAACCTAACAGTGCGAATTTTTTAGTAACTACCTTTTTAATATTTCTATTTTTTTTTAAGTTCATATCGCTTAAACCTGGTTACCTAACCAACCTAACCCTTTTTTTTTTTTAATCAAAGCTCTACATTGGTGTGATTCTCGTACATGAACAATACAAAATGGCGGACATAATCCTTCTTTTGTCTATTAATTAATTTGAAAGTATATGAATATTATAAAGTTTAAAGTGAAAGTCGGGAGCCACTCTCACTGTATTTAAATATTAACAAACTTGCATAACCCCCCCACCCTAGGGTGAATGCACTAGCTTATGACGGGGTGGTAGATAGGGAGGGATGTAAAGGTCTGGCCGAAAACTGGCTTTAAAAATATTAAATAGGAACTGACGTTTAAAACAAAGTTGTAATATTCACGAAATTTACGTGGGTATTATCGTAGTTATAAAAAAATTGCATTCTTTTTTAATCGGCGTATTTTTTTCGATACTTACAAATTATAAAAGCATTAAAATTGTTTATTTACCAGCCTCTTGGGCACAGTGCCACGGGGACCGTTTTTAGATTCAATTTAGTAGGTATTAAGTTTTTAAGTTAGGTAGTTTATAGTTAAGTTTTATATGGTTATTTTTTCTTAAATTCTTGTTTTCAAATTTTGTATTAATTATTATACAAATTATTGTTTAGTATTTTGTTTTTGAGTGCTTCTGTTAAGCGCCGTTGAGTATCCAAAAAGACTAAAGTGACATATGTATTTATAAGATATACATTTTTGGCTGTTTCAAAAATTTAATTCGAATATGATGAATTTTTATTGCAAACACGGTATTACATATATAAGTTTTAATGGCAAATCTCAATATAAATATAACACAATAACACATATTTAAACATAACAGATATTTAACCGACTTCGAAAAAAACGATTTCAAAATATCTTTCTTTTTCTTTACATTGTAATAATATGTGTGACTACAAAAACTCTATTCTTATTAATTTCTAGTGTTG
This sequence comes from Choristoneura rosaceana, assembly GCA_037349165.1. Classification (NCBI taxonomy): domain Eukaryota; kingdom Metazoa; phylum Arthropoda; class Insecta; order Lepidoptera; family Tortricidae; genus Choristoneura; species Choristoneura rosaceana. The sequence goes on along the minus strand of JAZBNJ010000006.1, from coordinate 1,826,869 downwards.
TCAGAGTAAAAAATGTATCTAATTCTTTGAACAGACGAATTTGGTTTTTTGGTTTCGGTTTGGCGCAGCACTATAGAAATGGAACAAAATAGCATTCTAGAATGGAAGACCCGTTGCTTTAGCACGGGGCAATGTACGTTTACAGCTACAGCACCTGAGGGTATGTTCGGAGCAGCCCTCTCACCCTTTGCCGTTTTGTCTATGTACATTATTTACTCTGTGTCTATGTACTTGACAATCTACGTGCTTTCCATTGAGCGGTCGAGATCTTTTTTCTATCCAGTTTTATTTTTACGTCATTTTTAAACTGCCAGTTACGAAAAAACGGGCAGATTTTCGTAAACGCGAATGAAATATGATTTTTTACACTTTTATGAAGCCCTGAGCTAATAAGTTTTTGTAAAAAATATACACAGACAAGATAAAGTTTCATTTTAAAATTATAGTTCATATCGCTTTTCACAAGGCAGCTTTTCCTTTTATTTTTATTCGGTTCTCAGTTAATAATGGCCAAACACATCACAACACAGACCATAATAATTACGGCAGATGCTTTTCAATTTTGAACATAGTATCTGGGGGCACGGCAGTGCCCCCGCCAAGTCGAGCAAAACAAAACAAAAGACATTAAATTTTCCGTATCTACAACTTGCATTCACTGGCTTGTAATTGGCTGCATTTTGTCCACGTTCGATATCGATCCGATTTAAAATAAGCCTCAACGGTCATCGGACTCTTTGTGGCGCTTGCATAAATGAGTAAAAAAACTCTTGATTTTCAAACTTGGAAATAGAATAATTTCCAGCCAGTAACAGCCAGTCGAACACCAAATGAAGTTGGCAATGGTAAAAACCTTTTTAGCCAAATGCTTTTTTTTCACAGTTTTATTAGTTATTAGCCTGAAGTACAGGCTAATAAATAACTAATAAAACTGTAAAAAAAACCCTATTAATCTTAAGAATAACTTTTCAGATCCATATAGCTTCATCTTTCAAATTAATTTTCTCTTTTGTGTACTAATATAGTTAATGCACATTTGAAAGACATAAATGCAAGTCACATTGAGTATAAAGTAATTATTTAAAAAAAACTGCAAAAGAAATATTAGTTCCCACACAAAAATAATTTAAAGAACCTGGAAGTGCAAATTGACACTGACTGGTTCAAAATTATTTAAAAGTAAATCTTGTCGTAAAATCATAACGTAACGGACGTTTTGGCTCCAGTTTCGCGTAATTATGTTTATTTTTAGTTTGAAATGTCATTTCTGTACACAAAAGTAAATTTACATATTAATTTCTAAAATAGAATGTCATCGTAACGTCTGTTTCCTACGTGCAATGAATGGATTGTTCTACGTTTGAATTGAGCGTCAGTTTTTTTTTACTTTGTGACTATAGACATTGTCTTGACTTTTTTCAAGACGCAATCATGTAAGGAACTTACAAAGTCGATGTAAGTAGTAGTACATGCAAAAATTATAAAGTTCAAATAAGTAACATCAGTCAGTACATGTAGAGTACATTGAGAGTTTTCTTTATACTTATATGACAAAAACTCGTCTAGCCAACTCAATAGGTACCTACCTATCTCTACTTCGTGAATCTAGTAGTAGGTATGTACCGTAGTTTAATAAGACATCCTTATCTAACCAAAGATGAAAGAAAAAGACAAAAAGCGTTCTATTTTGAATTATTTAGAACTTTTTAGAGCACATAAAATTTAATTGAGCGTGCAGAATATTGTGTCCTTGTCCTTTTCAATATTAAAGCCATAGATAAAGTTTTATATTTTTTAATTGAGTCGAAGCGAAGCGTGCTCGAAAACAAACTATTTAATACTGGACGGTACTGAAAAAGACCGCCAACAAGGAAGTGGGTAATGTGTCATTTTTTTAAACGGTTACGTCAATGGGAGAGTGGCGCAAGAGACGAGAGTTTTGCTAAATGTCGTACTGGCAACACTGATCTAGGGCTTAAGTAGTTTTTGTTATATTTTAGTACTAGCTTTTGCCCGCGGCTCCGCCCGCGTGGTATTCGGTTATCGCGCGCTGTTCCCTCGGGATCTGTGCATTTTTCCGGGATAAAAAGTAGCCTATATCACTCTCGGGCCCATAAACTATCTATCTCCATGCCAATAATCACGTCGATCCGTCGCTCCGTTACGGCGTGAAAGACGGACAAACATACAGACATACAAACACACTTTGACATTTATAATATTAGTATGGATATGGATAGTATATTAAATGCCTAAATGCCAAGTTTCATAGTTTTATCTATCGACGAACTTCCACCATATAAACTTTCACCCCCTATTTTAACCCCTTAAAGCCTCTTTTTCGCGATAAAAGATAACCTATGTCCTTTCCCAAGGTCTATTCTATCTCTGTACCAAATTTCATCCAAATCGGTTCAGCGGTTTTGGCGTGAAAGCGTAACAGACAGACAGACAGACAGACAGAGTTACTTTCGCATTTATAATATTAGTATGGATTAATTTCGAACGGAACGTTGCTTAGTAAGTTTATAATTAAATTACCGAATTTACTTCGATGACATTTTAAAATTTTTAGGGGTGACACAAAATTTTCGTTACTTCTGAAATTACATATGTAGTAAATTTTCATGTAGAATTATCGTCTCCAAAATAACGTTAAGGTAAAATAATTCTCTAAGCTTGTGCTCATGATAAAGACGGTTTACAATCAAAGAGAACCCAGCCTAAAGACAAACACAATAAAGTCGGTTTGATAATAAAAATCTCAAACGAGATGAGTGACGCCACACCAGAGTAGCATCCGGGAAGTCATTACAAATATCAACCAGGCAAAAGAACTCTGCTGTTAATACAGCAGTATGAGAATAGAGGTCCAGATTGACTGGTCGGCGTTCCCAGATTGTAAGAGCTCTGGTCTTAAGCATTTGGTGTAAGGCGAGGGGTCTTTCTACACTGGCGCTTTCAGCCAAACTCCGTACAGGTTTTGTTACTAAGGTGAATAATATCTACGTTAATATCATTTATCTGTATTTTGAACGATTCATAAGGTTATCAATTCGACCCTTATATAATTTCAAAGACAAAGTCAAAATATGTTTATTCAGTTTAGGCTGTTACAAGCATTTATGAATGACAAAAAAATCTACCATCGTTTCGGTTCGTATTCCAGTCGTTATCTTCATCAACGTTGCATGAAAAACAGTCGTGCAAAATTTTATGAATAAGGCCATCGGTTGTTATTTCAAGATTTTATCCCTATCCCATGGGAGTATGGGGCTAAAAAGTATCCAGCTATCTATACACCAAATGCCATTCAAATCTGTCAAACCGTTTTAGCGTGAAGGGGTTACAAACATATACACTCTAAAATTTTGACATTATGTAATATTAATGGTATAACTGATTTTATACAAGAATATTATGTTGAGTGATAAACATGGCACTCAAATATTTAGGCGAAAAAACTCATTTGGATTCGTCCTAAAAATACCCAATAATTGTTGTAATATACCTGGCGTACCTAAACCTAATCTTATGCTTCAAGGAACTAAGTCCAAATCTAAAAGGTATATGATGAAGATATATAAAACCTTGTGACAGTGGGGCCTTGGAGGTATACCGAGAACTCTAGTACCTACCATGGACCGATTGCCTTGAATTACATATACAATAGTCTAGACATTTGCTAGACCAAATTTGCATGACTTTTATCAGTGTTCTTAAGGATGGTACACGTGTAGTTCTTGTTACAATAACGCCAAAAATACTGAACAGGAAAAAAATATAATTTAAATATTATCAGATGTCTCGCGTGCTGGCATAAAACACTCAAAAGAAATTGGAACGTGGAGACCATAGACACGAGGCAAATTTAAATTACAAAAAAAAGAACGCGAATTCTAAATGCGCTTCGAAAAATGTCGTCTGCTGCACGTGGAACAGATTTTAAGCAATTTGATTTATTTACTACTGTGTTTTTCAAAATAATCTTAAATTTACTCAATTAATTATATCAAAATAATCATAACATTTGGGGTTGGATCTCGCTTAATGGAGTAAGCGAGCTTATGACCTTCCACCAAGGACAAACGTAGCAAATTACGTGACAGTGAGAGTGCCGACACGTGCAACTGATCTTAAAGAATTTGAATTATCTACTGCGTACTGTGTTTTTCTAAACATCTTAAATTGACTTAATTTATTATCACCAAATAATCTTAACTTTTGGGGTTGGATCTGGGCTGATGGAGTAGGCGAGCGAGTGTTTAATTTTGTAACTAAGGGACCCCATACATCCCTGTATTATTATTTAATTATTTTTTTTGTGATTTTTTGTTTAATTGTTTACTGTAGTTTTTAAGTATTTTATTTGTAATTATTTTATTTTGAAAAAATGACTTTCTGCCAAGTTTCTTGCGGCGCATTCTTCTTGGCAATGATGGTCTTTCCGAAAGCGCTAGTAGTTTAAAAAAAATGACGTGTAAAAGTACCCATTGCGGCCTATTTACTGAATAAATGATTTGAATTTTGAATTTGAATTTGAATTTGAGCTTATTAACCTTCTACCTAGGACAAACGCAGCAAATTACGTGACAGTGACAGCGCTGGAGGACAATATGTTTCCTAGCGTATGTATTGTATTTCCAGCTACTGGCAGAGTTCAATTATGTCCGTCACAACGTCCTCATTTACATAGCTCGTATCGTGAACCGATTCCATCAGCATCCTCAAGTAGTGGTGATTCCTGCCTGCGAAATCAGCTGATCTGATGGAAAAACTATGAGGTTTGATGGTGTTGGTGTAACGGTGGGTAATAACAACCGGAAAACTGGGGCAGTTGTCGTATAGCATTGCCAAAATGTTTGGAAGGGTATCAGAGGACTCACTTGCTCGTTTGCCTTCCAGTCGAATAAAAAAAAAAGAGGAACGGACACATGCTCGAGAGCTTGTTACCTCAATGCCAACACGACCGAAATCCGTGATTGATTCGAACGACGGATAAGTATACTCGTGTATGATTAAGTTTTACATAAATATTTTTGCCATGATGACTCATTTATTTTAATTCTATAAAAATCAATACAAAACATGGACATAACAAGACTATCTATTTTTATTAGTTGACCTGTCACAATCAGTCCGATTAACCTGTTATTGCAAATGGTAACGTAATGTTTCTATTCCGTTTGAAATCTAACTTTAACCGGATAGGTAAATTGCTTGCACGAGCAAATGTCGACTTTAAGGTGTTCTTACCCCGACTGTACATCCTCATACTTTTATAATGACCAATTTTTGTGTACAAGAATTATTTGTTAAGAGGATCTCGGAAATGGCTCTAATAATTTGGTTATCTTGGCTATGTATCTAGGGAGTAGAAAAAAAAAATATCTAGCTTGGTTTTGTCTCTGGGAAAACGCGTATTTTCGAGTTTTAGCGCATGCCAAAGCTTGGTAGCGCAGGATTGTATAGTAAAACGAGTCGTACGCAGCGACCCAATTCACCTACTTGCATTATAAACCTGTTTTTATTTTTGCTATTAGTCATAATTTTTGAAATAATTATTTGCATTTCTAATTTGAAATCGCAAACAGATTAAAAAGCCGCGACACAAGATGGCGCCAGGAAAAGCGCGGGCACTTTCCCTCGCGGGAAACTGAGGAAAGTTGCTTTGTGAAAAGGAAACCGCGTGATTATACTGATAACACGTTCTAGCACGCACTAGGTCTCTCGAGCGTATGCTTCGTGGTCAGTTCGCTGTCAAGATTGATATTTTATAAACAGCAACACCGGCGGTCTAGTTTTTATGCTCATTACGGACATCACTATCCAAATAAAATGCGCATTCAGCTTAGTCGCTGAAGCCATAGAGAAAAAAACGATTTTAATTTTTTTTTAAACGTCATGGGTCCTGTTCACGATTATTTTCTTTTGTGCCAGCATTAAAGAAGTTTGAAAAAAAAAAATGGCGCTTGAATCGATTTTGTTCCGAAGCAATCAAAATCTATATTAGAATTATACGTTTACTGATAGGTTGGAATTAGCATACGGTTTCAAGTGCTCGCCGCATTGATTCGAATAGGTTCTTTTAACATTCTAACTTAGTTAGAATGTGTGTACGTGACTGGATAGCAAATGCGGTCATGACAAAACCACAGGAAGGAGTTATAGCTTTGTATTTTAGTTAGTAATAAGAATATTTGCACTAATCCTGTAGGCAAAATCACTACTTACTGAACACGTCATTACTGGTTATTTTATAAATGACACTGACGTTTATTTCTCATTATAAATTACTTTATGTGATAGTGAACACTTGTACGACACGGATAATTTCTTTTTAAACCTGCTGAAAGGAAAAGTGAAGAAAGAGGCCGAGGAAAGCCAATATTCACCTATTTCGACCAGGTGAAGGAAATTTTGAGGAAGAACTTGTGCCATATCAGGAAGTCAAAGTTTGCCTTCCAGTCGAATAAAAATAAAATAAAATAAATAAATAAAAATAAATAGTTAGGGAGTATAAGCTAGTTTAGACTAGATTTATGGATGAGGGTAGGTTTTTTTTCTTGAAAAACTGATTTTTTGACAATTTCTGAGATTACTCATTTATGACGTTGACCGTACTTAGTTTGTTTTGTCAATATTGCATTTAATAAAATATAAGTTGGAATGCGATGTTTCGCCGAAATATGTAGCAGTTAGACATTCTTGTTTACTGGGAAAGTAATTCATACTACTTACTGAATTATGGTGTACAGGTTTTCCCGTATGAGTCAGAGATTACATAAGCCATTATGTGATATTTTTTTACATAAAACGTGGCTTCATGAGTGCCTCCACACCTCTATGAATGACTGCTGACGCACCGTTGATTTGTAATATAATACATCATTTTATTTTCACATAGTTTACTTTTAATTTATCTTTATCATAGGCTGGAAACGGGTTGAAATTCGATCGTCGAATATTGATTGTGCTAATATTGTTACGAGTACGTCAATCGTTTGTTTCGCATAATTTAACCATCGAGGAAAATAATAAATTGATTCAACCTCCTTACACTTACTTTCCTTACACTAAGTAGTATTTAAATCCACTGTGACGTTAGTTTTAGGTAACTAGTTAATTTATTTTAGCAGTAATGTAGTAAACTTATTTCATCTTGCATAGCCACATTATTATGATTGTTGTGGACAGTTGTAGTTAAGTTACAAACTTTGATAGTGTAGTATAAATGTGTCAATTACATTATCTGTTTGTAATTTGTAACTGTTCCTTAATGAACAAATAAATATGGAAAACATTACAACAAGCAAACATTCGACGAAACAATAATTGGGAGAAAAAAATATTCGATGAAAAACATTTGGTTTAGAAAAGTACGTTACGCTTTTAGGACTGATAGGAGGCGATGAGAGCTTTTACTGCCGATTAAGGTAGATGCTTGTAGACTGCGGTTTGTGTGTGTGCGTAAGCCTTTCTGCTAAGCTAAGCTGCACGGTTGACTGCGCCCGCGCAAGTGGGTCGCCTTTGAAGGGCGTACATCCTACGCGCATCCGCGTAATAAATACCACGAAGCTGCTTCTTTACTTAAAGTTTTTCGCGATAACTGTACCTATAACCTAACCAACGAAAAGTTACAAAACCCCCTTTGTCACTTCAAAGTTCAATAACTCAAAAACGGCTGAACCAATTTTGATGAAACATATCTGAGAAGCTGCTAGGAAACCTGCTTTCAAATAAAAAACTGCACTCAAATCGGTACATCCGTTTAAGAGCTACGGTGCCAGTGCCACAGACAGACACAGAGACACACATAGCGGTCAAACTTATAAAACCTCTCTTTTTCAGTCGGGGGTTAAAAATGACATTTTTAAACGTAACGTATTTTTGGAATCAAATTTATTATTTATTCAATCAATATAAATACATCATAAATTACAAAAATGTAAAAAAAGTATAAGGCTGGGTGATGGATCCAGTCTCTCGTCATTTCGTGAAGCATGTTTTGATTAACCTGAGCCAATTATTTAAGCAACGAAATCCAATGCGACCTCGGAACTAAAGCAGTAATTTGACAGTAATGTCAAATTTATTCAAAAAATTACACTTACCTAACCTATTACAAACTATCAGGATTTAACGCTGTTAAAATGCTAAAACAACTGACCTCCACAGAAAATGTCACCAGTACATTCTAAAAAATGACACAAATACCAAAGACTACCAAAATCCCCCCCTCTAAGTTCCCCGGTGTATAATACTTTGCGACCACCTACATTGAAGACACCTATAGTTCGTTTTTTTAGCATTAGAAGAAGGGTAAACAATCTTGAAGAGTCTTTTTATTGAAAAACGTTTAAAAAAAAAACAGTTAATATTACTTATGATACCCAAATAATTTAAATGATCACATATCCTTGCAAATTGTGACATATTTGCTTTGAGTTATTTTTCAAAACTATTTTTCAATAATTAGACACGTCAAGTTCGTTTACCTTCTTTCAAATACTACAAAAACGAAGTTTATAATGGCTAGGATGCAACTTTTTTTTACACCGCACAGGTAATGATGGGTCAAAGTTACTTTGCTAGTAAACAATTAAGTTGTTTACATAGCACACGTAACGAATTAGCGTACCAGCGACAAGGTCGCTGAAAGCGGCCCAAAAACCAACGAACCACGGCCTTTCGAACATGACTAATAGACAATCGATTGCGACATCGACATTTGAAATTGGAATCGATTGAAGTTGAGAATGCGCGGGATTTTTCCAGACAGTTTTTTTTCGATATTTTTACAGAACGGTGTTTGTTTGATTTGATTTCCAGCCAGCAGTTTTTATTTCAGGATTATAGGTGTCTCTACCTACATGTAAAAAACTTAAAAAATTACTTGTTGTATGTAGTTAGTAACGTTCCGTATACAAAAGTCGGCGTTCCATATTCGAAAAATGACAAGTCCCATATCAATTCCATGCTCTACTACCTACAATACCTACATACAACAACAGGTCATCTTCTTAAGTTTTTACCTATATGTACTTGTTTTTAATAATATATAATGGTGTAAACAATTTAAAATCAGTATCGTAACGCTATCGTCCATTGATAACACGCGATATTTTACTATCACGACTGTAACAAGCATAATAGTAATAGGGACAAGGCTTCAGATATGTGCTGTTGACAAATTACACGTGTAACGTTGCAACACGGCTTAAATCCCTGTTTGGCCTTATTAAAAAAAAACAACTGCCAAGTTACCTACATTAAAAAAAAAACTAAATTAACTTCATCATATCGAATCTGTTTGTATAGAACGCTCTAGAAACATATTGAACATTTGAGCAGTTGTTATTTTTCTTGTTTTTAATAGAAGATATCTTTCAATATGTCAAAAGGTTACATGCTAATTGGAAAATAATACCGGTAACGATATCCAATATCTACTCTGTGGTCTATAAACTGGAAAACCGTAAACGCGCCGGCTACGTCACTGCACTGCGAAAGTGAGATTTCCAGCGATGCACTGCGCTCCCTTGACCCAGTTGCGCGGCTGTGTGCGTGCGCTCTACGTGTCTATGGTTTCGGTTTTGTTTACGTTGGTAGCACTGTCGCTATTAATTTTGTATCTGTTGAATGCGGCTTCCGTTCCAAATTAGAAATCTCTCAGGTGCCAGGGAGCCTTACGAGATTTGTAATTAGAACGTAACAGGAAAGAGCATTATATTTAAAAAAAATATCTGAAATGATTGGGTTTTCTTGCGGGCGGATGCGACGCGCAACTTTTTGACAGACTCGCTGTACTCATGGACACCAGTTAACTTTAATGGGCACTTAACTTTGTCCGCTTCCAATTTGTTTGTAGTACATTCATATAGTTGAACAATCAAATATTTATTAGTTGCTGTAATTAAACACTTGATGGGAGATTACGGCAACACCAATAAGTTTTCTTTTGCAAGCACTCTTCATACATTTGAGTTTCTTTTTCGTGTTAAAGTGGCATATAACGGATTCAAACGATATAATACTAGCATAAAGCATTATTATATGTCCTTGTCGATGTAATAACGTAATTTAAGATTACACAATGGCAAAGGAAGTCACAGCACAAATGCATTTGATGACATTAAAACAGCAAAAATTGCCGCAAATCGACTGGACCGGATCCGATAAAAGGCGGAGTGGGCAGTATTGAACTTTACATTGAAATAGTTGCAAGTTGAAGTTAACAGTGACATAACTGCTCTAGTTTTGACTCGAGACTGTTATGTCTATGGTTACGATTGTATTTTGTTTTAGACAAACTGCCGCGCTCATAAATGTCAGTTAACTATAGCATTCCAATTAGGGACATGCTTAACACATAATCAATAGAGGAACATCGTCTTAAAGCAGATATTATGACAAAGAATATAAAAGATTATAAATTTGCTCTAACGATTGATTGTTTCCTATAACCTACAAATAACTTCGGCTTGACAAGTGACAACTAAAGAAATAAGGCGGCATACTTTTTTCGCCCAACGAATGACATAATTCGATCGACTCAAAAAACCGGTAAAGTGTAAAACCGGAAACGATTGCCAATATTCTGAATGCAGGTGGGTGAGAGTGGGTCATAGCGTCTACAGAGTGGGCTTTCAAAAGGACTTACATATTTCTACATCGATGGCGGTAAAATTTATACCATAATTATTAAAAATTATAATGAAGTAAATGTCATTAAAATGACCGTAACAGAGTTCTTAGTGTTTTTAAATACCCACTTGCGTATCGAGATTAAGCGTTAGAATTAAATAGATTAAATAACAATTACATGGGCTTTTATAATTAAAAAAAAAGTTATGTTATTTACGGTTTTGTGCGCTGAGAATTTCGATTCTCGGACGACCCACGCGTCAGAGCGGGAAGTAGAATTCTTAGTAATTAATCTTTATAATTAACTACAAAGTAAATTATTTTCCGTTTTTTACCTTACCACAAACAGATAGAAGAAATATCCCCTATTTTGCTGAAAATTCTGAAACCATAGACACTTAGAGATTAACAAAATCCGATCGTTATCTTTAAAGAGTGTAAATCCTGAGAAATGGTATGGTAATCTTACAGTCTAATCTCACAGCGCCATCTAGCGCACAGTGGCAAACACGCGTCGTAATTGTTTGTAGTTAGGACCGCGAGGTCAAATATGTTCTAAAACCGTTAAGTAATCACAAACAAACAGGAAAACCGTCGGTCATTCATGTTAAACGCGTCATGAATGGAGAAATGACTCCCTGATAGATGATTCAGAGTAAAAACCTGTTTATTTTAAATAAGTTTTGTAATATCGAACGGGGAATGAAGTTGCGTCGCCTAAATTATAAAATACCTTAGTACAGTCACTTCCGTTAATATCTGACACGTTCTGCCGTCTCTACAAATAGAGTCGTGTCAGATATTTATGCACACTATGTTGTGTCAGATACTGGTGTTGGACCCGTGAATGTCACTTGATTTTTTTTTGTTCGACCCAATAAGGACTTTATTTACAGATACCAAAAAGCCGAATGTCGAAGATAATCATCATCATCATCAGCTGAAGAATGTTCATTAAAGCTGTTGGACATAAGCCTTCTCCAAAGCTCGCTAAAATGACCTCCGTTCCGATGTGTTCATCAGACTTTTGCGCCTTTATCTTTGTCTAGCGCAATCGGAATCATATCTATTTCTACCACTTCTTTCTGTCTCACGCTGTATGATGGTAGAAAGGGATGGTGAATGCGATTGCGCGCCCAATCAGACATTGTTGCGACTTTTGGAGCTTATCGCAGACACCTACCTACCCTCTTTTAATTATCTTATCAATCTCAATAAACAACTATGAAGGAAGGTACTAAAAAATTCGCCGGTTGGTAAACACGTCGGGAATTGTCACATGTTGTGGTAAACAACATATGGAAGACAATCGCGTCCTGCCGTTTGTTTGTTTACGCGCACGCGCCGGTATTTTACGACTTCCGAGCCAAAATGGCGGCCAGGATGCGACAGCATCACGGCAGGCGCTATCGACTGAGTCTATCAAAATCTATAGCCATAAAAGAGTTATGACCGCGAGAAATACTGGTGTTGAGGTAGTCTTATGCCTTGGGTGCATAACAAACAATAAACAAATTAACACGAGGAGCTGAGCTTTAAGGGGTTTTTCAAAATTCCCAAGCTCTACTTACATAGAGCGAGAGAGATTTATTTAGACATATTCGATACATAGAAAAAACACGTCAGGAAGAAATAATAATTTATTAGTCACATACGAGTACCTACTTAGATTGTTTATTCTTCTACGGGGCTTAGCTGCGGAGGTGCAGGTTTTTTCAAAACTATTGTGTAATTTATGTCATTATTATCAATTAAAATGGTAATTGCGGATAAAATCATGAACCGGGCAGAGAAGTCGATAAGGAAAATGAAAGCTTTTTTTTATCCACTTTTTATTTCAAAATACACTTCTAATTAATCTATAAAAGTCATTTTTTTACATTTGACGCCTTTTGTTCGGATCCAATACGCTATCTGTGGTTTCCGGCCAGCGTCGATTAGCGCGAGATCTTAGACGACATTGACATAGTTACCGGTTTCGTAACGTTACCGATTGTCTGTGGAGCCGTCTTTTTCTTGAACCCGAATAGCTTGATTATAAAAAAACAACCGCGATTTCGAATTCGCTCTTTGAAGTTTGCGTTCCATATTCGAATGGTTTAATAAAAAACAAATGAGCACCGGAATGTTACATCAAATGCATTTCGCGTTCCATATTTGAATTGCTCGGCCAAAAATAAATAAGCGCAATATTTCGAAGAATTTTCTTGTAGTTTCTTCAAGCGATTACTATATCGTGATTATTTTACCGGTTTTATTTCATCAAGTTAAGTGTTATTGATGTTTAAAATATCGTTTTTAGTACTATAATTTCGGCAGACCCTTAATTTATATAATTCTGTGGCCTTCCAACATCCGCATCTAAAAATGTTGCCAGTTACATTTTATTCATCTGTCGGCGGACATTGCAACACTGAGGTTTTAAAAACAGGAAATCGTTTATTAAGAAACGTTCGCCGGTAATCTTGGTAGGTAGGTAATACTCGGACTTTCCTTAACAGCAGTTTGGGTTAAGTTTGACAATCAAAAAAATATTTTTTTTATATTTGAGACACATATTCATTATGTTCTCGACGTATACAAGTAAGTTTTTGTGTGTTTTAGTGAGCTTATGTAAACCATACGGAAATATCATTGATATATTCTTGTCTGTTCGTCACGTTAGGTGGCGTCATAAAAAAGCTCTAGAATCGATTTTCAAAACCATATCATTCGAAAACACCATTCAAAACTGGTGGAACGTGCTGAATTTGAAATAAGAACAAAACAAAAACTTGTTGCCGCGCACAAATTTTTATTTTAGCTGTGGTGTAGGCGGTCGGCTTTTGGAAATTTTTCGCAGACAGTTTTTTTTAAGAACAACACGATATTAAGTGTAAAAGGCTACGAAAATAAGTTCTTTATTTGAAGTTCAAGAACAGAAACAATCGAACAAACGTCTTTATCGGGTTTCCACGTTGCCGGCCAGTTTGAATGGGGGATGCCTTAGAAATTAAACAGCAACTTCAGTCCTTATTCATACGATTTTAAAGGGTTCTTTAGGATTATAGTTTTGACCGATACAATTCGCGGAACTAAAATTCGGCCAGAAAACGTAAGTGTTTACGCAATAGAATCCTGATTCCAGTTATATCTTGAACCTTACCCGAGGACACACTGACACCGAAAGAGTTCGCAATTCAACCTACATTCGGCCAAACTTAAATAACACCCCGGCTATGTAAAGTTGGCTCTTATGGTGTACGTGGTAAGAGCGGCGGGGAGCGCACATGAATGCCGGTACGTTTTTGCCAGCGGCGTTTTTTACAAAACTCGCTTGCTCAATATCCGAGTGACGCAACGCACGCACGTTGACGCTCAACAAAACGCCTTGAACACCCACAGGCATTACAAAACACACCTTTCCAACTGTTCCGTGCTATACGAATTTTACCGGCTGTGGATTCTTTTATATGATTTCAGAGGCTTCGAAAACATGCGTGATTTTTTTTTTTTTAATTCGTCCGTTCGGACAGGCTAAAGTCAGGGACCATATCGCCTCGTCATTAGTTAATACTTATATTATTATTTCAATTTCTGTATATTATTTCCATGTCAATTCAATAAAACTTCTTCAGTATTTTTCTTTCCCAACGTTAACATGCGTGATATTTTGACAGTTAATTTTTCATAAATACCTCTATAGAGTTACTCTATCCTTTATTTTGTTTATGAAAAATAAAAACAAACGTCCGTGAAGTCCGAATGTTCTCGTCATAAATGAGCTTCCTTTTTATGGGTATGTTTTTCTAAGTGGCCAGTAACAATCGAGTTAACAAACAGGCAGTAGCATTCACATGTTTGGCTCTATAGCCTCGTCTGAGCGTAACATAGAGTTCGAATTTTAAGTTTTTGAATTTACTTAATTTTTCAGCCAGTATTTTAATAAGCATGATTAAAATTCACGATGGTAAGATTTTAATAGGTTTTTAGTAAAGTTACGGCAAAAGGTAATTTCAAGCTTCAGCTAAAGACAACAACGCAAAGCTGTGGGTTGGGTAGCTATAGAAAATGCCTTTCCTGAGTTTCGGGTACAGAGTAGGTATTACATATTTAATGTTAGGCCTAAAAGCGTTATTCCTGTACGACTAAGAAAAATGTACCCTCTTCCTACGTTCCCGTGGAAAGCGGTGATTTGCTTTAGAAAACTCGCCTGTTTGTTTTTGTCAATAATTTATTGAAAACCGGTAAGTTTATCACAAAGTGTGTATTAGTACAAAATTAACTAAAGTCAAAAGTTAAGCGTTTTTTTTTAATTTTACCAATAGCGTTACACTATTTTTTGAAAATCAGACTCGCACTTAACCGTTTTTAGAGGACATCTTGTAGGCAATATCTTAAGTCTGTCCTAGTGTGTTCATAGACAAATGTAAAGCGTCCCATTCATTGTCAGTCGAACATCTATATTAATTTTATTGGTTTAAAAATAAATTGTGTCATGTTACTTGCGGCGTATGCAATGATGGTTTTTCCAAAAGCGCTGTTAGTATAAAGAATTGACATGCTTAATATCCCTTTGGGGCTTACTTTTAAATTTAATGTTTTCATTTTGATATACTTATGAGTCATGACAACAATTTTAAAACTAAACAATAACAGCAATACTGTACTCATTAATTATAAATAGCCGTGGACGCGTTGCTACTGTTCACAAAGTTGGTATCGTAAAATAATATTTTATTAATTAAAATTTATGCAGCGTTTAGTTTACATATCGGTTTGAGATACGTGCTTTTTTTCAAAGAAGTGACGATATTATAATTTTCTATATGACCGGAAATAATGACATCACAGACATCTCATGTCTGGACTTCTGACGCATGCTAGACCGACATTATAAATGCTATTGTGTAATAACAACGCTGTAAAACGAACTTAATCACCCAACAGCAAAGTTCAAAGTGGATTGAGCGATGGAAGCAGGAAATCCTAATACTACGTCAATTGTTTATTTTATTTTTAGAGGTATAAAAGCAAAGCTGTAAATAATTTGAGGGTAAAAACTGCGTTTAGTAAAAATTTGCAACAATAGTGCACAGTACCGTTTCTACGATTCTCAATACCATAACTGAATTATCTAAATCACGCGATAATGTCCTTTAGTGCAAACGCGTTAAAGGTTAGCCGTGCGTTTTGCTAACTCAGTTTCGCTATAACCATAAATTCAAACAATCACTTGCGAATTTTTTGGTTGAAAGCGCGGGTTTCTAGGGTCGTTTTTTTTCGATTTTTAAAACACAGTTAGCTTTTTTTTTAATGCGGGGGCGCTACCGGAGGCAGGTAGGTTTTTTATGGTGCACTCTTTGGAATTGGGTTATTTTTTTGTAGTTTTTTTTTGTTTGACAGATGACACCGGCAAGGTGAACGGTATAGGCTTACGGAAACCCCTGGTTTTTGCCATGACCCTATTAAAGATTTTTTAACCAATCACTTCACATGTTCTTAAGGATTGGGTTTATTTTTAAACGGAGTTTCAATAAAAGGTTAAATGCGTATAATCTCTTTGAGGCGCTAAGCCCGCCTGATTGCATGGTTTACGTTATTTCATGTTATTTTCCTTATGACGTATAAATGCCATTTTTGTTATTTACACTTACTGTGAAATAAATAAAGCAATATTATTTTTCATTGTCGTCACACTTTGGAACATCTATAAAGTTATATATAACAGAGCTATACGTCATTCTTCATAGTTACTAAGTAATAATTTAGATGATCGCAGAAAGAAAATTAAGGTAACGTTCGATAGTAAATAGGCGACTTTATAAAAAAAAAACGTGTCTGTGGTTTTAGTACCTAGGTGTTTTATCGTACACACATCTATTGCAACTTCGGCCTTCGCAGTTGCCCAACCTGATTGCTCGGGCCCCTTTACTTCTGCTTCCTGGCTTTACTCGTTTTGGTTGCGTACGAGTAAAAAGTTCAATTCAAGTATGCCCATGTCCGCCATATTGATTTTTATACTTAAGCGTGAATAATTATGACACTTGTAAACGTTTGACATTTCACATTATTTAGTTATGAATGTTATGGATTGTATCGGGAAAAGAAAAATATTCTTTTTTATCTATTTAAAGACATAGTAATTTGTTTGTGTTGTGTTATGAAAAAAAAAGAAGTTTTGTTTTGCTTATTTATTTTTAGCTTAGTGCATTGTCTATAAAATGTAAATACAGTAGCGGCCAAGAAGACTCTGAATGTGTTCTCACTTTATATCGGTATGTCAGTTTACTCTATTATAGTAGGATGAAAAAGTGTTCATAAATATTAATGACCTTGAATGTGCCTATAACTATATGCCATTTCATTACTAAGCATAAGCAAATCCTTGATGTTTCAAATACCTTTTCTAAGTAAGGAAGTTGTAAAACAGTTTATGGAATTCACTTCTGGACGCGTTTATTTATTTTTGAATATCTAAAAACGGATACGCTGTCATTTGAATATTAGATATTTGTGAAAAAAAAGCCCTGTTGCTGTCACATTTTAACGCTACAAATACACGTACGTGTGAAGAAGACAAACAGATTGCAGGAAGCTATTCAAAAAAAGACCAACCCTTCCTCACCCTTTCTTGACATTCTATTGTTTACGTCAACACTAAATGTCATATTGCGCGTACGCTCCAATCAATTTTCAACCTAGGAAATAGCCACTAAACACCATAATCAAATGACAACGCTTGTCGCTTCATTGAAATAATAATAGAACGTGAATTAATATAAAATTCAAAATACTTTTTTGTTTTCAAATTTCGAAGGAACAGGTAGCTGGCCAGTGTTTTGATCGGTTCTAATGTAGGTGCTTCAACGTGCCAACGAGTTAAAATAGTCGAAAACCGGTAAGTTTATCACAAAGTGTGTATTAGTACAAAATTAACTAAAGTCAAAAGTTAAGCGTTTTTTTTTAATTTTACCAATAGCGTTACACTATTTTTTGAAAATCAGACTCGCACTTAACCGTTTTTAGAGGACATCTTGTAGGCAATATCTTAAGTCTGTCCTAGTGTGTTCATAGACAAATGTAAAGCGTCCCATTCATTGTCAGTCGAACATCTATATTAATTTTATTGGTTTAAAAATAAATTGTGTCATGTTACTTGCGGCGTATGCAATGATGGTTTTTCCAAAAGCGCTGTTAGTATAAAGAATTGACATGCTTAATATCCCTTTGGGGCTTACTTTTAAATTTAATGTTTTCATTTTGATATACTTATGAGTCATGACAACAATGAGTTGTTGTGTCTAGAACTAAATTAGTTGCCTTTGAGATTATTTATGAGGATATTTCACAGTACGATGACCTCGATTCGCATTAAAAAATACCTTTTTAATTAGAAAGCACTCCGAAGTAATCTCGGTGTCTCTATTTGTATGATTTTGATAGAGCGAATTAGAAATGGCTGCCATTTTTTCTTTAAAATTCGTTCCCAGGTTATTAAAAGGATATGCAGGATACAAAAAGCAGCTGCATATCGATCGAAGAAATTTACCTGCATCTACGGAAGTGAAAGGTGGTTAAAAAAGATTTTTTGACGCGAAGGAAGTGCCATAGACAATACGTGATCGGGTTATAGTTAAATTTGTTTTTTTTTAACGACATCCCTGGCTAGAGTATCGTTAGTAAAATGCATCGCAGAAGTTAATCAGGTTATTTTAAGAGACGAAATATTGCTAGATGGCGTAAGTATCGAGAAGTCCGTTAGACTTTACAGAGCTTGCCATTGGCTCATTTATTTATTTTAACCAATCATATACGTCACGCAAATGTCAAAGTTGTCAAACGGACTTTGCGACACTAGCGCCAACTTGTCATAAGAGCCTTTACTGCATTTCATTAAACGTGCTTTTAGCTACACACTGTTTCGAGTAATACGTTTAAAGTTCAAAATGATGTGTATATTTTCGGGTCAAATTAGTGGCCGCGATTCAACGGTTTTATAGACTTTTGACCGATCTCGGAACTTGTAGTTTTATTCCCGGGATTGATTAATCTATGCCGTATCGGAATTGTGTCAAATAACCAGTGTAAAAACTGATCCATGACAGAAAAACTGACCTAAATACTTTCGTACGCCCACGCGTTAATAGAACTTTAGAATTGAGGCAGATTCACATTCCTTTTTAATCATTTATCTCCAAGGTATTTAGGATCATCAGTTTTAGACTCGCATACTTTTAGTTCTAGACATAGACCTATCTATATAGCCTGGGTCATTCTGTCATCTCCATTTAGGTAACAATAATCAAATGGTCAGATGACTTGACAACTTAAGGCCGTAAAACGAACTGAAGTGGTCGAAACGAGCGCCTCAATGTAATACAACTTGCATGATTATTTTTTCCAAGTCCAGATTGGGCAATAAAAACGACTCTATAGTTCCGCAACGAATGGTTTTGACATCTGTCACTATACCTCCTCTGAAGGATGGCTGTATGGATACCGTTTCATTTGCCTTTACTCGGAGGGATAAAAAATATTTAAAAAATATGCATAGTGCGTCTATTCAAAATAAAGCTTGGCAGTAGACCCACGGATTGGTAAGTTCATTTGATAATTATTCTATATCTTTGTAACTGAAAATTTAGATTTTACAATACAATAGAATACCGTTCTAAAAGTCATTACTCTTTATTGTATATCAGAAATAGTAAACAATACAGAAGACAGGTCCACAGAGAAAATTACAAGGTAGGCAATAGGCGGGGAGATTTTCCGAGTTTCTTTTGTCATATTATACCTGGATTAAACTTCAAGCTTCCAGATTATTCAGACTTTATAGAGCTGTAATGTACGGACCGAGGCACGTACGGCTGTGTAGGTACATCAGCAAATTTCTTAGTATTAGTTACCGGAGTTCGATGGCCTAGCAGTGCAGTGCGCTGATTAGGCATCCTGCATTGTTTCATGTTACAGTATCACGAGCTTGACGATAAAAAATGCATCCATGTTCACTCTTTAATAATAATATTTTAAAAACAATTACCTTTTACTAGTTTTACAGCATGATTCTTCTGGTTTTTGACAGCTAAGGGCGTTTAGTTGACAGTTCTGCGAGTTTTTTTAAGAACCGATGGTTTGGGTACTAAATCCTTTCAGCCAGCGAAAGTACTACAGATTTTAGTTATCTTTTTTTTTTATTTCAGGTATTTTTTAGTCTCGGTTGAATAGATTTATAGTGTTAGTTTATAGTTGATATTTTAGTGTGACGACCTGTTGTCTTTTGCGAAATTTTTGAATAAAAGCTGTATCGAACCCAAATAAGAAACATGTTGTGTATTTTTTGAGTTTTAGTGAAGGAAAAATTAAATAACAACATAGACAAAAGTGTGTATGCTGATAAACATTTTTCAGATTTTTCATGTGGTAGGACCTTGTGCAAGGTCCGCCCGGATTGCTACCACCATCTTGCTCGCTTATCCTGCCGTGAAGCAGCAGTGCTTGCACTATTGAGTTTCGGGGTGGAGAGTAAGACAGCCGGTGAAATTGCACTTGAGGTACCCCATCTTAGGCCTCTAAGTTGGCAAAGCATCTGCAATACCCCTGGTGTTGCAGATTATGGGCGGTGGTGATCTCTTACCATCAGGAGACCCACCATGTTTGCCATCCAGTCGAATAAAAAAAAACACGCAGTTGGTTTATTGGGTTTGAGCTTACGTATATATTATACTTAACGTATGTTGAGTTACTTATTTAAAAGTTATAGGTTTTCACGAAGAGCGCGTGTCGCACAGACTCATCAGTGGGTGTTCATTCATTAAATTATTTAATTATTACACAACGACAACACTAAGCACAATTACAAATTATAGAAATACTGCATTTCAAGTCCGTTGACCCAACACGGTAGTGGAACTGTCGCATCCTCGTTTTGTGCAAAATGTCGTATCATCATTTACCGATCGTACATTAATGATTCACAGTTCATTGACCCGTCAGTACCTAATGTGTAATCATTTTACATAAGGGCATGTTTATTATAAACAATGTTATGTCAATCTAAATCCGACGACGATGCGTTTTATAACAAGTCAACAATCGTAGTTTGTTATAGGAATAGAATATTTAACACCCGACGCAAAAAGTATGACCGCTATGTATGTCTGTCTGTGTCACCGTAGCTCTTAAACGGGTGTAATTTGAATGCGGTTTTTTATTTGATAGCAGGTTGTCTAGCGATGGTTCTTAGACATGTTATCAGAATCGGATCAGCCGTTTTTGAGATATTGAAATTTAAAGTGACAAAGTCGGGGTTTCCTACTTTTTGTTTTTTAGGTTATTTGTGAGTTAGATGGTGTACACAACACTATAGCATTGCAGATGTGTTGTCAACCTAGAACACTCCTTGTGGGGGGGGGGAGGGGAAGAGTAATTTTACAAACTGTCTTCATCGGAAACACAGCAGCGCAAGCGCTTCTGCTTGGCAGTAGAGTTAGTAAGTATAATGCCGGTAGCATTTATAATATTACTAGTTGACGATTTACTGCAATAGCTACGATTTTCCGGTGTGGAATGTATTCCATGTCATTATTTAAGGTTTTATTGACAGAACGTGAGAAGTCACTATGAAAGGTCAAAAAATGACATGAAAGTTCCGATCTCTGCTTTATTAACCTCTGTACAAAAATTCAGCAAAACTTGTATTGAAGATTTAGGCGTATGTAAACAGACAGATACTTTGATCATGAAACTACCGTGAGACACTCATATTAAATGATACTGTAACGGATAACTTACGTCTCAGTCGCGTGCTCCTAAGAAGGGTTTCGAAGCCCGAAACATGTCGAGCTAAACTCGATTTAAGACGTGAGTTATCCTTTACAATATCATTTAATAGACAGATAATTCAATTCTAGTGTACGTTTAGATTAGGATTTAATGATGTATCAGTTAATCAATATCTAATCAATGAAATACCGGATGTCACCAGAGTTGAAAAGTCTTAAGTCGACTTACGGCTCCCGCGCATTCCACTGAACAATAGTTATTTACAATGTTTACTATGTGTTTTCAAAACAATTTTATAAGTCGCCTAGTTTCTTTATTTCTTAGACGTTTCCTTGAAATTAAAGAAACGTTTCACCTTGGCTCCATCCTGAGGTAACATCGAAAAGTCCTATACAAAGGTAATTTTTACGTAAACTTTTAAGTTCGTAGCGCTTCCTAAGCTGATCGATGACGAGTCAGACAGGTCGTAATGTAATAAGTCTATAAATTAGGTTTATTGGTATCCGAAAATTGATCTACGAGCGATTTAAGTTGGTATTTATGCGTCTGATATAGTGATGATTATGTCCTAGATATTTAACATCAATACTGCATAATAACAAAAAGACAAAAGAAAAATAATAACAACGAATTGAATGGGAAAAAGCGGCCCAATTGCGCACAAATTTAAAAACAAGCAATATAGTAATTTGTACCGGTTTCAATTTAACTAATTTGTGGGAGCAATCACTAGATTTCGGACTCTTTTCTGCATCCGTTCTGTATTCCCACTGCTTTGACCCGACTGCCCGAAAGAGGGTTATTGTATGAAATACTTTCAAAAAGGTTCGATGTTAAAAACTTCATTGCTTCACAGCCCCAAAGGATTCCAATTTAAGATTGAGCCAATAAGGTTTTTTTTCATCCTGTTGTATGAATCTAGAAAAACTAATTTTATTTCAAACTAGACAACCAATTCTTGATTTTTTGTGCCGTTGATATTTAGGTTCACTACGGAGATAACTCTTGATTTCCTATCAAGTATAATTAGGAGTTATACAGTGAAATCGAGTACTAAAGGTTGTTTACTTAACTTACCACAAGTTTCGATGTTTATATTTTTATAGCTTAAAATAGAGACATTTTATTTGTGACCTTGACAGAGAAAACTTCTGCAATTGTCGAGGAAAAACTTTGCAAACAAAAGTTACGACAAAATAGGTTTGCGCTAAAAAATTTAATTGTAGTACGAGCTTTTTTCAGAATGTACTTCTTGTTGACTATACTCTTAGGTGTTTGCGTTGTCACAAACTTACATTTGAATACCAAATCCAACTTTCAAGTCAATCTGATTCCTGGTGTAATCCCATTCAATTCGATTACAACTTACAAGGTTTTGACGCGGTTAGTTGATAAAAGCTTATGAAAAAAGACGTAATAGGAGATACGTTGGTACGTTGTTTATCATTGTTAAAATGGCGGAAGGATTAGGCCAAAATGCAGTAACTTCACTTTCCGGTGGGTACAAATTGAATTTAATTGATGCAAATTATTTTTAACTTTATTATGATAGCAAACAGCGATAATTAAAGAAGTGGGCGGGAATACAACGGCAGTCGAGATAATAAGAACAACATACAAATATTAGTGTATTATATATCTCTAACTATTTCCAACGTCTTTTAAACGATAATTTGAAGAGATTTTGAACCTAAATTGTCACTGTCCCGTAAAAAATCAACCTTTTCGTGACAAATCACAGATGACAAAAAAGATCTAAATATAATATTCGGAAATTAATTTCTAGGGTTCCGCAACCGAAGGGTTACAAATAGAACTCTGCTGTCGCTACCCTGTCCGTCTATCTGTCATAGGGCTGTATATGTATCTCAAGAATCGTAATACATAGCGTAAATTTCTATTATTGCTATAACAAAATTTTTTTTTTTTTTTAACCGTTGTATATGTAAAACGTTACAACATAAAAATCTTAAGCTCTGAATGATAATGTAGATAAGTGTACTTATTGCATATCAACAAATTATAATAGACAGATTGCTAAGATCGCGGGATCGCGGTGGATGCGAAAAGCACAAGACCGGTCTGAGTGGAGAGCCTTGGGGGAGGCCTATGTCCAGCAGTGGACGTCTTTCGGCTGACATGATGATGATGATGATGATGATGATGAAATTATAATAACCGGTAAAGCGTGAGTTGATTAAGGGCATAAAATTAAATTTTTACTATTTGTTTCTAGGTAGTTTTTTTTAGATTGTGTGGTGTTCCTTTATTTTTGCCATAAAGGAAAATAATTCGGTGTATAGAACAGATGAAAGTATATAATATATACGAGACTCCCCTCTTTTTAAAAGAGTTACTAAAAATCTATTTCCTATAATTTAATATAATAGTTTTCTAACACGAAAAAAACAATGCTAACTAGTATTAGTTACTAGCTTTTGCCCGCGGCTTTATCCGAGATAAAAAGTAGGCTATGTCACCCTCTGGCCCATAAACTATTTCTATGCCTAAAATCACGTCGATCCGTCGCTCCGTTTTGACGTGAAAGATGGACAAACACAGACTTATAATGTTAGTATGGATTTTATCGGTCGAAAGAAAAGACATTATAGTAAAAATCGGTTTTTTCCTCATCGTTTTTTATCCAGCTTGGTAGGTAATTTAAATATGTACTTGTTTTTAAATATTGTACAAACACTAGTAGGATAGAAAGAGCTTTTACATCATATTTTTTATCAAAAAACTCAGCCTTATTTATACCAAAAAAAACCTTTCTAAAAATTTTCCAAAAGTCTGAATGAATATTGGACCAACTAAGTTATAAAATAACTCAATTTAACATGTACCTAAATAAAAACTCAATCCATAGCGCTAACATGTTCTGAAAAAAAAGTCCCTTTTTTCCTGTAATTATTTCTTTTACGTCACGCATTCCTGTGATTCCCGTCCTATAAACAATAACACCAATAAACCAGATACCTACCTATGAAGGCATTCAAAGTAACATTTTTCTCTCTCAACTGCCAAAATTTTCAACGGAAAACCTAGAAGGACAATTATGGAAACGTGAAAAATCGCAAGCACTTCGCTATAGCAAGAGACATCTAGAAACCAAAGAAACCGACCGAAATAAAGATCCACACGAACACCGTCAAAATGCCTTATCGCAAACTAAAACTAACTTAAACTACGGCTAAAACTAAATTAAGCTACGTTAAAAACTACTTACGAACTAACGGTGGTAACTACATTATAACTCAACGCTAGCTTGAGGTACAAAATTGTCGTAGGTCAGTTTATAAAAATCGCACTGCGTTGGTAAAATCGCTCGGCTACGCTAAAAGAAGAGATTCTTACTGTATCGCTTCATAAGGGACTTCTTGTAGGCTTTTCCTGGCAGCGTGTCGTCGCCGGGGCTGAGGCGTCCGGCGGAGTCGTCGGATTCTGTGCCGGAGTCTCTGCCGGCGGCCAGGTAATCCCGGGACTGGCGGAGGATCACTTGGGCCCTCACATAGTCTGTGGGATCCGCGAACGAGTGCCGCGCGAAGTCTCGAACTGATATCTCTTTCCGGGAGTGAGTGGTCAAGTCCAGCGGGGAGTCTTCCTCCTTGAGGTCGGGGTACGCTTTCCTCGCGGCCAGGGTCCGAGGCTCGGGCGAGCGGTCAACACGCGTCTCCACTGCCATCATTATGCACACTAACACATCACTCAGTTCAGTTATGTCATGTAGCGTAATTCTGCACGCGACCGCCGGCGTTCGCACCAGTTCGCAGACTGATGTCCTACTTTTCGCCGTATGCGATGAGTTCTACTGACTTCGTGAGCCGACTTCGGCGGCGCTCGGGAGCGCTCGGACACTTTCGTTTTCGTCCGCGCCGCTGTGTGAGTGCGGCACACAGCGGCGCGCGCTCGTGGTGGTTGTGTGGATGTGTGCATTTTCCACTTTCGAGCTTTTCCGAAGTTTTCCGCGGCGTGCTTCTTTGTTTTTCACGGGCTTTCGCAACTTGTTGTGCTGCTTTTTTATTAGACAGGTGCACTGACGCAAACATCGCGCTTAGCTATTTTTAATCCAATAAAAAAAAGGATGAACTTTTCTTCAGAAAAAAAACACTTGATTTAATTTCGCACAGCGTAACAAATGAAAACCAACTCTAAAATAAAACGCCAGTAGATAAGTAGAGTCAAAACCAAAAATCCATCTCGAAAAACAAACGCTCAAACGAAATTAACATTCAAAATAATTATCTATAACCGGAACCGCCGCCAATCTTTGCGTAACACGACATTGTTTTTTTTTATCTAACACAGGGCATTGACCGAGTTTACAAATACCGGCGTTAGCGCATGGCCACGTGACATAGAAACGGCAACCAGTTAACGCTGAGACTCTCCCCCCCCCCGCGCTCATACAACCATAGGCAATTCCAACGCACTATTCCCGCGCCTATAGCCCAACGTTCACTGGCCGCTAAAGATAGAGTATGGTGAATATAGGACCAATGTCACTCTAGTAGCTGGCAGATAATTTTTTATTAGGAAACATTTGCGTAGTTTTTTCCTGTTCCAATAATGATAACAAGTGCTTGTTGACATTTTATTACATGATACATTCTGGTCGATTTGTTTTTTTTTTTGGTCACTTGTATCAATGAAACGGCTACGAGTATAATAATATCATTTTAAGTGTGTTAATTTCTATTGTTGTTAGAAATAAAGAAACTTTTATCAAGAGTGACGCACACTAGCTATAAAATAAAGAATAAGTATCTAAGTAGTGGTTTGAAACAAAAACACAGCAAATCGTTCTCATGATATAGGGCATTTTCATATTAACGCGTTAGAAACATTTTTTTTAACGGTTAAAATGAAGGTATACTCGTACTAAGGCGTTCTAAGCAATTTCTTTCAAATTAGGGTTTGTTTCACTGCTATCTAGTAAGTTTCTGATTTTTTTAATTACAGCAATCAGTGATGCTGTTTCTTTCATATCGTTTGGATAAAACAGCGACAGTATTTTAAAGATATTTGTTTGTGTTATCTGCATCGAAAGTGACTCTATCTGAGAAATAAAATTTGGTTGAAATGATAAATTGTCGAAGGCTGGTCTACAACAATCTGACCAATACATGATTTTACCAAGACCTTTGAACACTCGACTCTACCTCTCTCTAAAATCTAACTAGCAAAACCTGACTTCAAAAACCTCGGGGACGGTTTCAGGCACCGCATTGTTCGAAAGTGCCATTCAAAAGAATTTAAAATTATATCTGTGTTAGGGGCTTTATTTGGGATATAGTTTTGTAGCAATACATGATTTTTACCTTGTTCGAGTGATATAAATTCAAGACAAACGTCTCTACCAAAACTTTTCTATTAAAACTTGATTACCAAAACCTAACTTCCACAACTTTCTTGTCTCTACCAAAATCTGACAGTCACAAGTTATTGCATAGATTGTGTGTTATAAATTTTTTCACTTTACCCACAATAGAAAATCTGACAACCAAGACTTGACTCTACCAAAATCTGACAGCCAAAACTCGAGTAACAAAATAGACTACCAACAAGCCTTAATCCAAAAGCGTCCGTCCCAGCTCCGTATTCATAATATTAATAGGATTATTTCAGGTCTACCTAAACCTAAAGGGGGGCTTCAACTAGATCATAGAGTTACGTAAGCTGGTCTGGGTTCGATGGCCGATCCTAGCCAGTATCTGGTGATATCGATAGTATTTTGATATGCTGACCTCACTGATAACAGTGTCATTGCGTGTTAAGAACTGAAAATATACGCTTTACGGCCTCCTGGTAGAATAAATGCGAAAGCGCGTGTTGCTCATTTTAAATCCTGTCGTAAAAAGAGGGGTGTTAGGGGCCCAGTCTCAGGTCCCTTGTTCGCCTTTTACAACCCATGGTAAGAGTACCTAAGTAATTAGCCTAAGCATATTAGTTTTTTGTCTTTGTTTGATAATATACTCCGCAAAGTAGCGCCTGATTGAATAAACAATTTTTAATTTATTTAAATGCTTTTATGAAAAATAATTTATTGGAATAAAATATACATGAATTTAAGATAAAATAACAAAATTTAATCAGAGAAATACAAAAGCGCCTGGTCGACACTACTGGAGACCAAAGGGCTGGCAGCTATCTCTCTCAACGAATCGCCATCGCCATTCAACGAGGGAATGCTGCCAGCCTCTTGGGCACCATGCCACGGGGGCCTTTTTTAGATTTAATTTAGTAGGTTATTAAGTTTTTAAGTTAGGTAATTAGTTTATAATTAAGTTTTATGTGGTTATTTTATAAACAATTATATACGAAATAACAACTTTTTGGTACTAATTTTTTGATATGGTGAAACCTATGAGGGTTGTATAAACCAGTTTTTTTTACGTAATTGTAATCTTAATCTATTCCATTCATTTGCGGTTGAAATGCGTTTTATATTCGTGATATGCGATAGTAGCAAGCGCATGAAAATGTTTAATAGTAGATTTGCTATGCGTGCATTTTAGTAGCTTGGCAACGATAACTGTAATCTAAGTATGCATGTAGAATGATTATAATGAAATTATGATAGTTATTACTGTTATTAGTATGTACCTACTAGTTTGTACATGCCGCCTTTATATTCAGGTAACATAACAAATAAATTTAATTTAATCAAAAATTTACAAATGAAAAGTGAATATTTTTCATTCAAGCCTTTTTTTATTTTATGACTCTTGATTTTAATTTTATATAATAAATAACTTTTGCCCGCGGTTCCGCCCACATGTTATTCGGTTATCGCGCGCTGTCCACTCGGGAACTGTGCATTTTTACGGGATAACAAGTAGCCTATGTCACTCTCGAGCCCATAAACTATCTCTATGCCAAAAATCACGTCGATCCATCGCTCCGTTTCGACGTGAAAGACGGACAAACATACAAACACACAAACATATAAACACACTTTCGCATTTATAATATTAGTATAGATAAGCTAACTTTCATTTGACACTCATAAAATATCATATTTCAAGATCTACATTTTTTTTTATTCCCACAACACAACACACGCACTTTCGCATTTATAATATAACTATGGATGGATTCATGCAGTCTAAAATTAACATTGTTTTTTCTTAGCAGTAATTATTTTGTCGTTCAATCTACGATCACATAGCAAACGAGACAATCGAACCAATAGGAATCTGTAACATCGGAACAAAAGTTTTCTTATAAGAATCTGACTTGACGCTTTACAAACCGTCGCTCCAGAAAAAAATAGCCGGTTTCTATAACAAGAGAATAAAATCCCTTTTTCTAACTGCTGTAAATGCTGTAATACTTAATGGCTTATGCTGTACACCTGTGCAAAAATATAATCTGACACGTCCTTAGTCAGAAATAGAGTCGTATGAGAGATATTTATGCACGATTTGCTGTGTCAGATATTATTGCCAAAGTAGTCACACTTTGTCAGACTGTCTGTCAGTCAAGTGTCTAAATTTGTGAACGCAGAGGTATAGAAGATAATTAAACTTATTTTTTTGTAATTCAAAAAGCTTTAATTTGTTTTCTTTTTATAGTTAGGTATATTTATGTAGTTTTTTTATTGTGATTTTTATATTGTTGTATCTTGTGTTGTGAATACAATGGAATAAGCAGTAAAAAAAAGCTTTAATTTGTTTATTTTAATATCTCGCTGGCCTTTTAAATAAAGTACATATTTCTGAGCCTGAATAATTTGGTTTCAAAATAACTAAGATTTTGGTAAAAAAACATTTTTAACACAAGCTTTTTTTGCTGACTGTACTTTTTGTTGACTACTTGTATTGTCACCCAAACTAAATTTGCATACCAAATTTCAAGTCGATGCCATTAACCGTTGAAGAGTTCCGTCCTGCGGAGACGATCCTGGCCGGACTACCAGGATGTCACTACTAGATTATTGTATTGGCACGCAATTTACATTAGTAATACCAAATTTTAATTCAATTCAACTACTGGAAGTGGTCGAATTTAACTTGTAAGATTTGATTACAGACAGACAGACAGACAGACGGGACAGGTGAAACTAAATAAAAGCTTATAATAATCCTATCCTACTAATATTATAAATGTGAAAGTTTGTGAGTGAGTGAGGATGTGAGTGAGTATGTTTGTTACTTCTTCACGCTGAAACGGCTGGACGGATTTGGATGAAATTTGGCAAAAAGTTAGTTTACAACTTGGATTAAAACATAGGATACTTTTTATCTGGATATTCCCTCGGGATAGGGATAAAATCTCTAAATAACAACCGCTGGGCTTAGAGTCATGAAATTTGGTATGTAGGTAGTTGGCCACCACTGGGCTTAGAGCCATGAAATTTAGTATGCAGGTAGCTGGACCTCTGGAATAACACATGGGCTATTTTTTATCTCGATATTCCCACGGGATAGGGATAAAATCTTGCGGCGCATTCTTCTTGACAATGATGGTCTTTCCGAAAGCGCTGGTAGTTTAAAAAAATGACGTGTAAAAGTGCCCATTGCGGCCTATTTACTGAATAAACGATTTGAATTTGGATAGGAAACATTTTTGAAATTTCAGCACTGGGTTTAGAGTCTTGAATTTTGTACAGCTATTTACAACACAACCTCAATGAAGGAAGACCACGATATAAATTTCGGAAATTGCCAGGGGAATTAGGTAAAATCCCGAAAATTTCAAGTGCAACTATTTGACCGATTAGTTTACGCGTGCGAAGCCGCGGGTAAAAGCTAGTAACTTATAAATAACATCGGTATCTTACGTCAAACACCAATACCGTTTTCCCGCTGCTTTGAGGAAACAAAACTGCATAAACCCGAGTTGCAGCAAAAAGAAGTGTAAACGTTTAGATCATCGTTCGCTTCCTGCGCCGGAGTCGGTGAGACGGGAGATGCGTGGGCTGCGTGTGAGAGGGAGACGGAGCACGCGAGCGCAACCAATAGTGACGCTTGATCGGCGCGCGTTCGGATTTGCTGTGTAAAGGATTTTAGGGTGATTTAGAAAGGGATAGTAGAATTTTCACTTCTCATGGTCTAAAATTAGTATTTGTGCTAGATCTAGACGACATAAAAGTACTTTTTATGCTCTAGTGCATAAAGTAAAATCTTAGTCTAAGACCAAGGTAATCAGGTGTCAACAGCCACAAACAAAAAAGTTTCTATACATTTTTAAAATAATTTACGAAAAAACAATGAAATCCATCAAAATAAATCGATAAAACTAAAAATTTATAATTACATAGCAATGCATGAAAATGAAAAGGTATCTAGTAAGTGAAAAATCGTTTCCATTGTTGCTATTTAATTTCCTCCTAATCGAAGTGAAAAGCAGAGCGTAAAACTCGAGCATTAAACCCATTTTCTCCTCGACATGTCTATCCACCCTCGCCGTACCGGCTCGGCTTTACATCTCGGAAAAAAATGGGCAAAAAAACTGTGCCGTCTGTTGAAATTAGTCGAGAAAAGCAAAATATTCTTTGAAATCACTTGGATTACCCAAATCAAAGTTCGCCTCTTAAGTAATTTTTAACCCCCGACGCGAAAACAGGGGTGTTAAGTTTGACCGCTATGTGTGTCTGTCAGTCTGTGTGTCTGTGGCACCGTAGCTCTTAAACGGGTGGACCGATTTGAATGCGGTTTTTCTAATTTGGAATCAGGGTTTCTAGCGATGGTTCTTAGTGTTTCATCAAACCGTTTCAGTCGTTTTTGAGATATTGAACTTTTAAGTGACAAAGGGTTTCCAACTTTTTGTTGGTAAGGTTTTGTTGTGTTTAAAGTATATAGTTTAAAAGGTAAAATTCTTGTGAGAACCAATTCCATCCCAACCTATATACGTCCCACTGCTGGGCACAGGCCTCCTCTCAGAACAAGAGGGCCTGGGTCGTACTTCCCACGGGGGCCCAGTCCGGAACCAATTATAACGAATAATAAAGTTCACCATAGGTATTTTTAATCGACTGGACGGCAAACGAGCAAGTAGGTCTCCTGATGGTAAGAGATCATCACCGCCCATAAACATTTGTAATACCAGGGGTATTGCAGATGGGTTGCCAACCTAGAGGCTAAGATGGGATACCTCAAGTGCCAGTAATTTCACCGGCTGTCTTACTCTCCACGGCAAGACACAACAGTGCAAGCACTGCTGCTTCACGGCAGGATTAGCGAGCAAGGTGGTGGTAGCAATCCGGGCGGACCTTGCACATTTTTTTCCAATAAGAAAATAGTAACTTATTAGATGTACCTAGTTAAATATTCCCAATAAGAATTCGGTACAAAATCAACCAAAAAAATCAAATGCAAGCAATATAATGTAACCTAACCTGAACCGGCTGAACCGATTTTGATAAAACCATAGCTAGAAAACCTGCTTTCAAATAAAAAAACGCAATCAAATCGGTCCACCAGTTTAAGAGCTACGGTGCCACAGACACAGACATTCAGACACACATAGCGGTCAAACTTGTAACACCCCTTTTTGCGTCGGGGGGTTAAAAAAAGTGTAAATAGTCCCTTTTTATCATAACTTTATTGATAAAAGTATAACATGTTTCAAACATCATTGCAAGAAATAAACAACTTTTTTATTTGAGGCATCAACAATAGTAAAACATAACAATTACAAAAAAAACATTGTATTATTACAATTTATTTCATTTCCTCTTCTTCCAGAAGCCGGAAGAACACAAATTTCAAAATAGCTAATTGTACGCAACCACTGGCAACACTGCTTTAAAAACTGAAAAAAAAAAAACTTTTTTTTTCCTAAAAAAAAATATTCCGAACGGCTTAATAAACGGAAAACATCGCATAGATAAATGCAGATAAAAGGCAACTAGGTCGATCGCTCCCGAGCGTTTCCGAACGCACCCGATTGCGGCCGAGATGCGACGTCGATGTACGGATTCAAGGTTGCCTGTGGTGTTGCCAGCGCTTTTAAAAAAAAAACGACGTTGGCACAAGAAATCGAGAAGGATTTACAATGTAACTTATCGTCACTACTTTGAAAAAATCTCGTATGTAAAATCAATATGTCAACAAAATTGAACCTTGATGTAATGTGTGTAAAGTTCACTCAGAAAAATTTTCTATTTTGAGCTACGAGTTTTTTTAAAGTAGTGACGTTATGCTACTTAGTACTTAGAAAATGCATGCTTATTTCGTAATAATTTATTTCTACGATTTATTCTGTAAATATACCAGAAATAAATGTATTTATTTGTTTATATTTAAAACTATAAGTAAAACGTAAATAAATAGAATTACATATTCTACACTGTCTAACAAAAGAAAAAGAAATGCGTTAGTAGTATTTTATAACGCTGTTTGTCTTAATGTTACTTAAAAATTTATACCTATCACAAGTATTAGTCAAAATGTTAGTTAAAGCCAAATGAACTATTTTAAGAGACAAGTTGTTAATTTACTTAATGCATTAAAAACACGTTAATTTCAAATACCTAACTAGACAGATAACAGTTTTTCTCGAATAACTCATTGTTGTTACTTTTTTATTTCGCAAACCCAATTATCAGTAAAACTACGGATTTGTCCTTAAGCTGGCAACACCGGCCGCTTGCGCTTGCGCATGCACACACACATACATACATTAGTTTAATTGGCGCCGATTACCACCGGAAGACTGGTTGTCTATGCTTTTTTACACCTATTTATAGAAGTTACCATAGGTTATGGTCACTGCTTTGTATAATTACCATCTACTAAATGTTTATACATTGTTCATTTAAAATGGTGATTAATTTACGGCTAAAAATTGTCGTGTTGATAGACGCTGACATTTAACAATGCATTAAATTGTAAGCCATAGAAGAAAGTTTAAGACTTTCGCGTTAACTCTTTCTTATATTGGCAGTGTGCCACACAAGACTTCTTCTTCTTCGTATTTTTTCTTCTCTTCATCTTTTTGTATTTTTTTTATGTAGAATTTTTTGGACTCTTAGGTATCGGGGAGGCTTGAATCATGAACTTTTATCAATTTTGTTAATTTAAGGGTTGAAATCGGACTCTATGTTGATGATTATTACTTCTTTCGCGATAGGACTGCATTCTATGTTGATGATATTATTGTCTTACGTGCATTACGTTTGAGTGATTGACTGCTTGTTAAGTGAATATTTTTTCCACAAGGGAAGCTAGTCAGCTCAGTCAGCAAAACATCTCATGTGTAAACTACTGGAACTGGAAACTTGAATTTAATTTCCGGGATTCTACTATATTAATTCAGGAATCCCGGAAAACTATATCATGGATATCGTTATCATAGTCTCTATGACATAGTGCAATGCATAAGACAACTGTGCCAAATTTTATGGCTATAACCAACAGTTGAATTTCGGAGATTTCATCTCAATCCCAATTCCCATGGGAATTTCCGAAAATTATCATGGCTTTCATTGACATTGCATTCAAAGCCACTATGCCAAATTTTGTGAGCCCAGCGGTTGTTTCGAGATTTTAACCCTATCCCGTGGGAATATCGGGATAAAAAGTAGCCCATGTGTTATTCCAGATCTTTAGCTTTTTTTTTTTTTTTTTATTTTTTTTTTTATTTATTTATTTATTTTATTTATTTATTTATTTATTTTACTGGAAGGCAAATAAAAAAAAAAGCAAATAAATAAATAGGCTATTTACGTACGTACCAAATTTCTTCCAAATCCGTCAAGGTATTTCAGTGTGACGGAGATACAAACATACCCTCACAAACTTTCACGTTTACAATATTACTTGGATTATAAAATATTAGCAGAGACAATGGGGTAGGGAATATTACTAGGATAGGAGGATTGGTATCATGATAGTTTGAGATACCAGATGGTGATGATTTGATCCGGCCAATTTCGGCCATAGCAAAAACTTCAACTCCATCGGTGTAGATCATGGGCTCTAGTGGTTTACTTTGCCAATCGTCTTAGAGAACATCCTTACACAATGTGGGCAATGGAGGTCAGAGAAGATAAAGTACAATTCAATAGAATCTGACAATTTTCTACACATTTAACATACCCTAACGTGGTCACGCTTGATTATATATGTCCCTGTTGTTGCAATTATCATCTAAAAGGAATCAAAAAAGAATGATAGTCACATCACAAAGCCTTAGGCAGCCTAGTGTTCATATTAGTAGGCTGGATGTGTCTACAGGATTGTCAGATTCTATTGAATTGGAGTATAGTTTTTACAAGCTTTTATCCAGTTTCACCTGTCCCATTTGATTGTCTGTCTGTAATCAAATCTTGCAAGTTGAATTCGACCAACTTCTAGTAGCTGGATTGACTTGAAATTTGGTAAACTTATGTAAATTGCGTGACAATACAATAATCTGGTAGCGACATCCTATTAGTCTGGCCAAGATCTTCTCCACAGGACGGAACTCTTCAAAGGTTAATGGCTCTTGAAATTTGGTACGCATATGTAGTTTGGGTGACAATACATGTACAACGGCAAAAAAACTTGTATCAAAAATTATTGTTTTTACCAAAGACTTATAATCCCAGTTTATTACTAAGTTTTAGGTACATAAAATGCACTAGGGATAATCTAGCATGGAGAGTCCGATAATATGACAATACAACAAACACATTCGAGTATTTGCCGTTTCGCAACAGTCGCCTTGGTTGTTCTTTGAGTATCCGATAATTGTCTGTAGCCAAGTCAATAACTTGGTAGAGGACGATGTGATGAGTCAGCTGCATTGTCGCGACTTTGCATTTTAAGGCATTGTTACTAACTAACCCTATAACTAACGTGACCAGACGTCCCGTTTTGAGTGGGACTGTCCCTTTTTTTTATTACGAGTCCCGGTGTCCCCAAAAGGAAAACCGGGACGCGAAATTGTCCCGTTTTAAAAAATCGCACGAAAATTCAGTTCTAAAAGCGATGTTGACAACTAAGGTGAACATAAACAAAATGTGCCAAGAGTTTAATTCTTACTTAAAAGCATCACCAGCTGTGTTAAAGCAAATTTGTTCCTCTGATATATATATAACTAAACATTTTGAATATATTTTTAAATTTTTAATATAATAACAGTTCACTTTTCTGAATAAATGACTTTAAAATGTGTTTATTTTTTCAATGACTACCTGTTAATTGACCTAAATAAACTAATGTCCCGTACCAAATCAAAAAATAAATGGTCACATTACCTATAACTAACCGTAAATCGCTATAGTCTTAATCAATTTGCAGACATTAAGTTTTAGTTCTTTTTTTATATTTCATTGTTAAAGAAGTGTCGGACAAGCTCTTCGGCGTCTCAGGGGACCATAGGGACGGTAGCTTCTTTGCCCAGCGCCTAAGTTTGGCGGTGCAGAGAGGCAATGCGGCCTCCGTCCTGGGGACTATGCCCCAAGTGAGCAATCTCCAGGGCATTTTTTATTTTTAATTATAAGTTTTGTAAGAATTTGGTTTGTTTGAAGAAGTGGATTTATGTGTATAAATAAAGGCTATTATTTAACATTTTGTTTTTACTTGACATTTTTATTCTTCAAATTATTTTATGTATTTTAATTGGACGATCCTCTGGTAGTGACATTATTATTGTAATTTTATTTATAATTTTTATTTATTATGCATTCAACTGTGACGATCCCGAGTGGAGAACCTGTTTCGAATTGTAATTGTTTTATTGCTTTTTATTATTTTGTTCAATTGTAACATTTTGTGACATTTACTTAATTGTTTTCTAATTTAACCTTTTGTGTATTCTTGACAATTTCAGTGTAAATTCTCGTAACTTTGACATGTACAAATTATGATGTTATTTTATACTGAATGAATAAATAATCTGATCTAATCTACTTCGTTATTTTCAGCATTAGAAAAAGGGTAAACAAATCTTGACGTGTCCTTTTATTAAAAATGTTTAAAAAAAAACAGTAACCATTACTTATTGTACCAAAAGCATATAAATGATCGTATGTCCTTGCTAATTGTTACATATTTGCTGTGACTTATTTTTCAAAAGTGTTTTTCAACAAAAAGACACGTCAAGATCGCTTAACTTCTTTCTAATGCTAAAAAAACGAAGTATACGAAGTGCTGAATTCGAACTTCGTATCTTGCCGTCTCTATTATATTATACTAGCTTATGCCCGCGACTTCGTCTGCGCGGATCTAGATTATCGCGCGGTGGCGCCCTCTACCGGAATAAAAAGTATCCTATGTTGATCCTTGGGGTTCAAACTACCTATATACCAAATTTCATCAAAATCGGTTCAGTGGTTTCGACGTGAAAGCGTAACAGACAGACAGACAGACAGACAGACAGACAGACAGAGTTACTTTCGCATTTATAATATTAGTAGGGATGAAAGGTCCACGGAAAGAACAAGTCTAGATTTTTTTTAAATTGAGAATTTAATTTCAAAATGTAGAGCTCACAAAGTATTATGAGTTACAATTGAATATAGAATAGAATAATAGATATTTTTTATGCGCTCTTTGCACAGTACATAAAACATAACAAAAATACATTAGAAAAATAAAACAATGGCATTAAAATAATAAAAACAAGCGATCCCAGCTCAGCATAGTGTTGACCATGTTGGCAACGTTGGTATTCCAATATGTGTAATAGGTAATAAAAAAAGTCGGAAAACCCCCGACTTTGTCACATAAAAGTTCAATGTCTCTAAAACGGCTGAACCGATTTTGATAAAACATATCTAAAAACCATCGCTAGAAAATCTGCTTACAAATGTAAAAAACCGCATTCAAATCGGTCTACCCGTTTCAGAGCTAGGGTACCACAGAGAGAGACACACACAGACACACAGACACCCCTCTTTTTGCGTCGGGGGTTAAAAATAAACCTCGCTCAGGAACTATTCCCAGTGTGCTGTATTGCAGTATTTTGTCTTGTATTGTTGTCTGGTATTGTTTGTACTGTTGGCAATTAAATATTTTCTATTTCTATTTTTATTTCTAAAAGAAATTTTAAATTTGATATAAAAATAGCTCTTATAGCACAATCAATAAGAAAAGTCAGAAATTCTTAATTTTTCATGTCTTTATGTCAGTTACCAATCCAAGATACCACAAGACCCCACACTACGTACATTTTGATCGGGAGCAGGGCTTTGTTAAATAGGTTATTCTTAGTAAGATATATTTGTACAGATTTGGTAGACGTCGTATTTTATATGCTGAGATAAATAAATTAAAGGGCAGCTAGCGGCTATCCTGTAGGACCCGAATTGTTACGAGTTCCAGAACTAGCCTACAGTTGCCTACAGTTTAAAAACCGGCGTGGGCGAATGTCTGCTTGGAAACTATATTAAAATATTAATATTACATGAACGATGTTATTTGGAAAGACATATTTCTAGTTACCTAGCCTGAATATCAGAAGGTTATATAGTCTCTAATCATACTACATTATAACAAAGTGTGAAACTAGGGCCAAGTTGTGGCTGGATTTGTAAGCTCACTAAATGCCAAAGTTTGTAAGTCTGTTTGTTACATCGTCACGTCTAAATTACTGGAGCGATTTAGATGAAATTCGGTGTACAGATAGTTTGAGTTCCGAAGAAGTACATAGGAAAAATAATTTATTTGTCAAACATACATGAATTTAAAATAAAATAACCACATAAAACTTAACTATAAACTAACTACCTAACTTAAAAACTTAATAACCTACTAAATTAAATTAAATCTAAAAAAGGCCCCCGTGGCATGGTGCCCAAGAGGCTGGCAGCATTCCCTCGTTGAATGGCGATGGCGATTCGTTGAGAGAGATAGCTGCCAGCCCTCTGGTCTCCAGTAGTGTCGCCCAGGCGCTTTTGTATTTCTCTGATTAAATTAGTACATAGGATAGTATTTATCCCGGAACATTGCGTAGTTCCCGTCGGATAGCGATGAACGAATAATGCGCGAACGAATAATGGCGGAGAAAATTCTGAGAGGAGGCCTTTGCCCAGCAGTAGGACGTATACCGGGTGTGGCCTGTAATATAAGCAAAAAATTAAAACATAGATCATACTCCTCATACTGAACAACATTATTTTTTCAGCGAATTTTAAAAATAATTATTTTTTATTTTTTATTACACTTTTAAGTTTATTCGCAGAAGCAATGTAAAGCAAAATGTTTGTAGCGTGACAGGCGACGTCAGTTGTGTTCTAGGATGGCGTACATTGATGGCAGTATTTAATTTGTATGAAAAAAGGAAAATACAAAGACTCCATTATTTTTAAAAGTCGCTCAACTAATGTTGTTCAGTTTAACGAGGACGATCTATGTTTTAATTTTTTGCTCGTATTACAGGCCACACCCGGTATAGGCTGGGATGATGTTGATACGTGTTTTTATTTTTTCAAATGAAAATACATTGTGCCTTATATTAAATGTTCCCCAAACTGTAAATGTAATGTAGTCAGACCTTTACGCGAGTGAAGCCGGGGTAAAAGCTATAATGGCGGCGACATTTATTCCCAGACTTGGGCCGCAGGTATACATAGTGCCCGTTTTTAGTCCTAATTCCCAAAGTCTAGACAAGCAGCCTTGGCCTTGTAGATACATCTTGAACATACAGAATTCAGAAGCTGTTTTGCGAAAATACAAGGCCTATATATACTCATATATATTGTGGCTTGCTTATTTGATACATGGAGGAATTAATCAATAAAGTGAGAAGCTACTTTTCTAAAAACAGCGCCCATGTTCAAGTAAGTAAATTTTTATTTGAAAGAAAGAAAGAAAGAAAAAAAATATTGCTCATAAAAAAACACATGTTAATGATGAAATATTGAATATTCATCATCATCATCATCATCATGTCAGCCGAAAGACGTCCACTGCTGGACATAGGCCTCCCCCAAGGCTCTCCACTCTGACCGGTCTTGTGCTTTTCGCATCCACCGCGATCCTGCGATCTTAACCAGGTCGTCGCTCCATCTTGTCGATATTTAATACGGCACGGCAGGATTAGCGAGCAAGATGGTGATAGCAATCCGGGTGGACCTTGCACAAGGTCCTACCACCTGAGATAATAATAATAATAAATATTTATTGTTCCAAACACATGTATAATTACAATATGAACCCTGGAGACTGTGTTAGTTTTCACTGTGTTACAGTCTCCAGTAGATACCATTATCATGAACATAGATTCATTGTTAAGCACAAACAGAAGATGGTGATGATGACTATGTTTAATAGTATTTATTAGTATAACAGTATTTTCGCCGTCTTCCCACACGGTATATCACGCATGCGCAGAGTTTCCCTCGTCTTGTTCAGCACAATGTCATAATTACTCGCGTTTCCACTTTCAATTTCGCTCGAGATCGTGCAAAAACGGGGTACGGTGCGCAAGCGTCGCTCTGTGTTACTGGAACACGAGTGTACGGGGTGAAATTTAAATCGTGAATCCAAAAAGTAAAATAAGTATAATAAGTTAAATAAGTTTAGTATATTTATGTATCATTCCGTGAGTCACAGACGGTTCTGACAGAATATCAGCGCTGCAGGCGTCTAACGCCTCAGCATTATGCTGAGTCAGCGGCCGTTTCACTTTTGCGGGGACACACAAAATCATGTACAATTTTTATTTTGGTATTTCCTTTATGTTTTGTTTGTGTTTGCTGTCTATTGTTTTTTTTTGTTGTTGTATTTGTGTCTTTGTGAATGTGAATAAATGTATTTCTTTCTTTAAAGTGAATCCAATTTTTGAAATTACCCAAAGTGTGTTTAAATTTTAAGCTGAATCATGTGAAGTGTTTTGTACCCGAATCCCGATGGCCACGTGACAGGATCTGCCTAGTGTGGGACCAACGGCCATGCAATTTTTTAATGCGATACTTTTTTAATAAACTATTTTTTTTTTAATTTAGTGTTTCATGCTCAGGTAATGCTGGACAATACTGGGTGACTAGCCTCTGGACAAATACGAATACCACTGCCTTATCAAACTATGTACTTAAAACCAAATTGCAAAGTATCATAACAATCAGTCCAAGATTTTTTTTCTTGTCTAATTAAGCAAATAACTATTTTAAGATATTGCTAAATATCAGTCTTATCCATAGTTTCATTGTTTGTCCAGAGGCTAAGGTCACCTTGTATAATGAATTGACCCAATTGTACATACCAAATTTCATCAAAATCCGTCCAGCCGTTTTAGCGTGAAGGAGTAACAAACATTCACTCCACTCACTCACTCACAAACTTTCGGATTTATAATATAAGTAGGAAGTAGGATGGGATGCTGAAGTAGGAATTAGTATGGACAGCCACCTTGTAGGTACTATTAGTAGTATATGTGTCATCCAATATTTTACTTTGTTTGCCAACGCTACATCGCCACAACACGGCTGTTTACTCATTTCGCTCTCCGTATTTTTCTAGTTAGTGAAATTCCTCAGCATTTTCCCTGACGATATCGCGATCCGTCAATTGTTTGAGAATTAACGTTTTTAACTTCGCCGCGTATATTCTGTAATAACGTACAGTAAGTAGTTATGCGCTCACGCATTCACGGATTTGTTTATCCAAGCTATGAACAGTATGGAAATTGCTCTACGCGGTCAAGGACTTAATTCATGGGCCGCCATGGAACCTTTTCAAAGGACAAGTCATTACGATTTCTCTTGTTAAGTAATACGATGTCACTATGACGTTCACTACGAAATGGTTCCATGTTGGCTCATGCATTAAAATTCTAGACTGCGCCTCTTATTTGCCTGTACGCCGAAATTTTCCATCACTTTAATTAGATGCTCTTACGTTTATAATTAAATCACTTTAATTTTGAATCTGAAGTTTTTTGTTGTTTCGGCGTGGACAGCCGTTGAAATTACTGGCACTTGAGGTATCCCATCTTAGGCCTCTAGCTTGGCAACGCATCTGCAGTACCCCTGGTGTTGCAGATGTTTATGGGCGGTGG
Organism: Choristoneura rosaceana; assembly: GCA_037349165.1. Lineage (NCBI taxonomy): Eukaryota > Metazoa > Arthropoda > Insecta > Lepidoptera > Tortricidae > Choristoneura > Choristoneura rosaceana. Next base: position 1,785,523 of record JAZBNJ010000006.1, on the reverse strand, counting down.
TGATCTCTTGCCATCAGTACCACTACCATGAGTTTACAGTGACCGTACTCGATAGCGCCGGCGTAAATTATTCGTAGAGGCGCTGTACATTTCTCCTTACAAATAATCAAAGCTGTCGCTATCGAATACGGTCACTGTAAACTCAAGGTAGTGGTACAGGAGACCCACTTGCTCGTTTGCCATCCAGTCGAATAAACATAAAATAAAAAATGACCCTTTTTTTAAAAGAGGGTAATTTGAAATACCCCCATTTCGCTTTTTATGCGGTTCTTTTTTACCTTTACCAAGTATTAAGGGATTCTGTTGGATGCAATTTTGTGCTGTAATATCGGTAAGCAAAAAAAAAAAAACAATATTGATGTTAGAAACTCAATACGAAATAATAACAAAAGAAATCTTTTATTTGAAAGTTTCCGAAAAAAATGTCTAACATCGGGAAGGACGCCATCCGCCATTTTGTTTTATTGACATTTCATACGTCATTCGAATTGCTTGGAACTATGTCGTTATTGTGAATTTTCCGTTGGGATTCGATTTGTGGCATTCGAACATGGCGGATGTAGACAATATCTAATTTTGCTATTTCTGTTTCTTTGGCTAGTTGAAGTATAATTTTGATAGTGTTTTATGCGGCGATTAACCTTAACAGTGAACAGTGATCACAAAATTCTACATTGCTCTCGTGTCTGACATTTTTTAATGCGCAAGTTGTCTCCACGTGGTTTCTGGAATATTACTATCGAATTGCTAAAACTACAACTACCGAACAACGTCCCTCTCAAAGAGAATACTTTGACACTGGCGAAAGTGTCCTAATAAGGACAGAAAGCCATCTTTTAAAAGAGAAGAAGAATTTTCCGTTACGTTATTATTTGTTGTTATCCTTTTTGTCATTTTTCAGGGCTAAATCTATTAAAACAAAGTCCAAAAGTGACACGTTTTCATACCGCGTCTAGACAAGGTCATATCGACAAATTTGTATCAACATATTTCTATGCCATTTTTTTTGCTGTCTGGTATCATTTTCAGTTGTCAATCTAGTTCGTCTAACTTTGGGGTCGAGTTTGGTCGGTTTTTTTTCCGTTTCACTGAAGATTCAAATGAGAGAGAAAAACGAGATTTTGTTTCGAGTTAAGTGTACCTACATGCTGTCATTCAAATATTCTAAACTAGCTTATGCCCGCGACTTTGTCTGCGCGGATCTAGGTTATCGCGCGGTGGCGCCCTCTACCGGAATAAAAGGTATCCTATGTTGATCCTTGGGGTTCGAACTACCTGTATACCAAATTTCATCAAAATCGGTTCAGTGGTTTCGACGTGAAAGCGTAACAGACAGACAGACAGACAGAGTTACTTTCGCATTTATAATATTAGTAGGGATTGACGTTGTTTAATAATTTCAACTATGTACTGAATTAGAAATTTATTCTAGCTTCTCAATTAAATATAAGAAAGAAAGAAAGAAAGAGAAGGAAAATACATTTATTCACAGCACAAGACACAAGAATAGTATTAAGTACAAATAGACAACACGGAGGAAAATACGTGTCATTGCGGTTGTGTGTATAATGAAGTAATAACAAAAATAATTAATTAAAAGTATTTTCTAGGGCAAAAAAATGTGGAAGTTTTATATTATGAAATATAGATTACACGAGACGATAGATGTCAGTGGTTTTTCGCGGTTTTTCTTAGACTTTCCCGCTAGAAAGGGAAACTGGGTGATAAAGGCGCGGGAACTGACGCGGTGCAGGCGCGGGCGCACGGCGTTGCGTCGGGAGATAAATCCGACGATATATCCTTAAGTAAATAATGTATTTCCATCGGGAAGTCGGATCTCAAACCTAATACGACGGCGAGTGTCAATGTATGGGCGTGACAAAACTGACTCATAAAATTTTGTATGAAAAACTGGGGACATTTTTTTAAACGATCGGAATCGATTGTGCTCTTGATTCTTAATGGGATAAACCCTATTTTTTCTAAAATTTAAAAAAAACGGAATTGGTACACTTTTTTTTGAAAACGCCCACACACAGGAGTCAAACTTATAACACCTCTTTTTGCGTCGGAGGTTAAAAATTAAAATATTAACAGAGACTTATATGCTGTTAAAAGATAAAGTTATTACTTAGTTAGACTTAAGGGTTGTAATTTTCTGTTAAAAGAATCATTTTAATTACAAGTTTTTATGCTGTCTGTACTTTTTGTTGATCGTACTTGCAATGTCAGATACAAGTACAAGTACGAGGAAGTATAAGTACGTAATATATATTGGTCTGCTAATATATATCTGTCTGTTAGACTTATCTCATCTTATCTTGAGACTTATCCCCCCACTTTGGGCCTTGCGCGCGCCGCGTTTCCCCCGCCTACCCACCCGTGCAGTTAGAATGCACTTTCTTGTAGCCTCATTGCAACGTGCTTGATGCTTGTGATTTCATTTGATATAATCGCGGTACTTCAGGCAGAATCAGAAGTGAGGACAGCACTCGAAGAACAACGCGAGAAATTGGGATGGGTTTTTAACTATTAAAAAATAAGTAAATAAAATAAAAAATAAATATATGTCATGGGACACTTGACACCAATTGACCTAGTCCCAAACTAAGCAAAGCTTGTACTATGGACACTAGACAACGGATAAACATACTTAAATATAGATAAATAAATTGCGGATGTATCAATGTGTTATTTTAATTTTTTATTTATTAATAATTTGACTAAGCACGAGGCTGAATATTTTTATGTTTTTAATTATTCTTCTTTTAATAAATTTACTTAAATACATATTAAACATCCAAGACCCGAGAACAAACATTCGTATTATTACCTTTTGAAAAATACATTATGACATGCCAGTTAATTACAAAAAATTCACAAAGGGATCGTCAAAAGTATACAAACAATAAATTGTCAGCCAAAAAAAATATTGACTTTAGAATGTCAAATTAGACTCCAATTCAATAATACAATACAGACAGACAGGCAGACGGGACAGGTGAAACTAAATAAAAAATTATAACTAACCACCTTCGATTTCTTTCACATTTGTTTTTAGTGAATGGAAAAATAATAGTTTATTTTTATAACAGCAAAATGTCGTAAATATGAGAATCTGGCAAACAATCATATTTGGTTATGACTGAGATCCTTACTTTTCATCATCATCATCATCTCAGCCGTAGGACGTCCACTGTTGGACATAGGCCTCCCCCATAGACCTCCAATTGCTTCGGTTGGCAGCGGCCTGCATCCACGTGAACCCGCGGCTTTAACCAGGTCATCCGTCTATTTCGTTGGTGGACGTCCTATGCTGCGCTTGCCTTGCGGTCTCCACTCGACAACTTTTCAGCCCCAACGGCCATCCGCTCTCCGTGCTATATAGCCCGCCCATTGCCACTTCAGCGAGCTAATTCACTTGCCGTACTTTTACTTTCAGCTAATTATTTGAAAATTTCTCGTTCAATTTTAATGCTGTGTTTTTTTAAATGCAGTCGATAGTTATAGCCCCCTGTAGAAAGAGACCCGTTAAGCTCTACCAACACTAGATTTTATAGATACATACAGTCATATCTATAAATACCGGAAAAAACAGCACACGAGAGAAAACGTAGGAAAAACAAACGCATACCGATATCATAATCATGTTATCGTGACTGGATGGAACCATCTGGAACTTACCTGCAAAAAAAGAAAAATAAACGTCAAGTGTGTACAAGAGCACAGATAAAAAAATCGGACAAGTACGAGTCGGGCTCGCCCATGAAAGGTTCCCATACTATTATCTATACAACATTAGACATTAGAAAAAAAAACATGTTTGTTGAATGGGAGCCGCCCTTAATAAATATTTTATTTTAATTTAATTATTTATTTTTAAAGCGACTATACAATTAAGTATTTTGTGAATATTTCAAGCATCTAACTATGATTATCGAGCAAAAAACGGCAAAAATATCACGTTCCTTGTTTGGGCGCCCCCTTAAATAGGTATTTATTTTATTCTGGTTTTAGTATTTGTTGCTATAGCGGCCAGAATGATACATAATTTGTGAAATAGCTATTACGGCTCAAGAGATAGAGCCCTGTGACAAACAGACAGCGGTGTCTCAGAAATAGGGTCCCGTTGGCACCTTTTGGATACGGAACCTTAGATAGTAAGTACGAACACATAATTCACTATATCTGTACTTAAATGAATTACACAGGATTGCATCACTTGTTGTGACTAAAAACACTTAAAATATAAAAAAAACATCTGCACTAGGTGTCAGTTCCTTATTTTTTTTAATGTGACGTTTCCGTTTTCAGAATGACAGCTGACAGCTTGTTAATTTGCATTCGACTTTGACAGCTGACAGTGACAGCTCGAACTGTCACTTGCTTCCTGGGATCTCTTCGACTCTGATTCAGCAGCAACGGAATTTACTTCAAAATATATTTTTTTAATTTCAAAGTAAATTAGGCGCTTAGTACACCGTTTCATAATAATAATCTTACTAATTAGAAGCTTCATTTAACCATATTCATTACTAATTCATAAACATAACTTCATTTCGTGTAAAATCATGATTTTAATTCAAAATTGTCAAAAAGTGAGTTACGATTATAATAGAGAGTGGAAGAGAGTAGACACTTACCTACATATATTGGATAAGAATAAAGAAAAATATGTTACAACAAAAATATAGATGAACTGATTGAAATCAGGGCGATAATGGAATAAACAACAAGGCTGCCTAGACTTTCGATAAGCTTTAACGTTACAGCTTTCTAGCATTACTATAGTATTTATACGCTAAATCAAATGTTAAGATTGCTTTTTTTTATCTTTTTGTATTTATATCAATTCCAAATTTTTTTTACTTTTACTGTCATCCCGTAAAACCTAAATCGAATACAAACTGAAATATAGATGCACAGAAAAACCAGAAAAATAAGACCACCGCTGGGAATCGAACCCAGGTCCTCAGCATTCCGTGCCGCGTGCTGTACCGCTATACCACGCTGGACCACGGTACAGATACGAATTTCTCCTATGCACCACTTATCTCAGCTTGTTTGTTTCTTTATTTAGCCACTTAAGCAGCGACACTAGCGACATCTATGCCGTAGCCTCGATAAACTTTTCGGCACCCCATCGGAACTAACCGCTCACCCGGGCAAGAGATATTATTAAGCGATCATGATATTAAGATTTTTTTTTAATCTTTTTGTATTTTTTATTTCAATTCCAAATTTTTGTTACTAAAACCTAAATCGAAAATACAAACTGAAATATAGATGCACAAAAAAACCAGAAAACTACTACAAACTCATTATTGTGTATTAATACAAAATCATTATTGACGAACGTCCTTCACATAACCCAAAAAGGGTTAAACACCTCTTTTTTACCGCAGTCGGTGTTTCCTCGCACACAGACGCAGGGGGTGGCGTACCCGTGTCCGCGTAACCTATCTATGTGTGCACCTGTAGGCGGTGGGGTGAATAACCTCCCAGTGCGACCTTCAGACGAGGGTCTAGGAAGCGTTATATAGCCTCTATATACATTACAGCTATGTGACATAGTCTATTCAAAGTCAAATGTCAAATCATTATTAAAAGTATCTTGTAACTGCTGGCCGGAACATCAAATATGTAAATATACTATGACGCGTAAAGTGTTGCTTCGGTGAAAGAATTTTTGTAATAGAGTTTCCGAGTTACAAGAGCATAAAACGAGCCATTTTACCCAAGACGTTCAGTCACCCGATCCGGTATGGCGAGGGTGGATAGACACGTCGAGGGGAAAATGGGTTTAATGCTCTAGTTATACACTCCGCTTTTCACTTAGATTGCGAGGAAATGAAATAGCAACAGTGGAAGTTCACTTTCTCTGTACCTACCTTTTATTTTTCATGCATTATTATATTTTTGGTTGTATGATTTAATCTGATTGATTTTTAGTTTTAAATAAATTAGAAATTATTTAAAAAAATATGTAGTTTTTTTTTTGTTTGTGGCTGTTGACACCTGATTACCTTGGTCTTGGAAGATTTTACTTTATGCACTAGACATAAACATGAAGTTTACGAGCATAAGAAATGAAAAATATTTTCTCCTTAAAAAGGTTAGAGGTGACCATTGACATGTACATATAGATAGACTGCATGTCTCTTACAACAAAACGGCGCACAAAATTAGTTCACAGTGCGGATTTGTGAACCTTTTACTAATAGTTTGTTGACGTCCGTGACAGGAATTGTGTCAAAGTAATATTGATGATTGATGCGCTGCGCGTTTTTTTCCAAAGAGTCAGTCTAGTGCCGTAATACATAGCGTCACTACTTTGAAAAAATCTCGTATCTTAAATTAATACGTCAACAAAATTGAACCTTAACCTAATGGTGATAAAGTGCACTCAGAAAAATCATACATTTTGAGATACGAGTTTTTTTAAGTAGTGACGATAGTTGTCAATGGCGGTGACTGTTTTAAATTAGAAAGAAAAATAAAGAAATAGTTTATTAGGCATAATAAACAAAGTAACAAAAGTAACAAAATAAAGACCACCAATCCTTAGGCGCAGAATCACAGCTACTACGAAACTCAAAACTCAAAGTTCGTATCGTACCGTCCCTCTCGCTCTCGTATTAAATAGTATAAGTGTCAGAGGGTCCGCACGATACGAATTTCGAGATTCTAAACAAACGCTTTTAATATTAGTACGGATACTCTAAAATGTCTGTTTAGTGCAGTAAATAAAGGTAGTGGACCCAACAGTAATTCCTCAGCCCGAAAAAACTTGACAGTATAATAAAGTATCAATAAATAAAGAGTATTGTATAAATATCCAAAAAAAAATAAAAAAATGCTCCATTCAAACTTTCTTCAACATAGACATACTCAAGTAACGTAATGGAACAATATATGAAATATAAAAAAAATATCCCAGCAGAAATTAAATTAAATTACTAATATAAACAGATTTGTGTTTCGTCACTACTTTGAAAAAATCTCGTATCTCGAATCAATACGTGAACAAAATTGAACCTTGACGTAATGGTCATAAAGTGCACTCGGAAAAATTATCCATTTCGAGATACGAGTTTTTTAAAAGTAGTGACGATTTTTGGCTTATAAATACCTAACTTAGGTGTTTTTTTTTGGATTTTTTATATTTTAGTTACGGCTCATACTATACAATAACCAAGTGAAATTTCATCGACTGAGGAATTAATGCTTGGGTCTCCATACAACAACTTCCTTCATTTACTGCACCATGTTAGCTCTCGGACTATTTAATATAATATAAGGTATGCCTTGACACGTACGTATGTATTGTGGCACCTGAAAACAGGCCATTCCTGTTTTATTTTAAATTATTTATTAAAAAAAATATGTTTTGCTGAGTTGAGTTGCTGAGTAAGTTCTATTTGATTTATAAGGTGTACTGCCGTTTCGCCAAAATATTTTTCGCCAAATTTCACTTCCCAAAAAACTTTTCGCAATAGTTTCATTTCCCAAACGAATCTTTGGCATATTTACATTTCGCATTTTATTCATTTGGTCAAATTATCATTTGGCATAATTTTAGTTTGTCAAATTATATTACGACAAACGTTTATTAAGCAAACGTTTTATATTGGCAAATATTGTATTCCAAAAAAATGTTTGGTCAAAATGGCATTTCGCACAAACCAACTGCTACCAGAAAAGTAGCTTATGTTAGAACTGCGTCTTCCACAGAAACGGACTGCTATCAGAAAAGTAGATGAGGTTAGACTGCGTCCCCCACAGAAAACGGACTGCTACCAGAAAAGTAGGTGAGATTATAGGTTAAAACTGCGTCCCCCGCAATAACGAACTGCTATCAAAAAAGTAGGTTAGGTTAGGTTAGAACTGCGCTCCTCCACAGAAACAAACTGTTCCCAGAAAACTAGGTTATTCTGTTATGCGATATTTTGGGAAGAGTACATTATGCCAAACGATACATTTTACCAAATATTACTTGGCAATATGAAACTTGACTAAGTAATTATTTGCGAAACAATAATTTGCCAAATAAAAATTTATTAACTGTAAATTTGCGATAAGTTTTTTTGCCAAATGATAATTTGGGTAAAATTTTTTGGGATGTGATACTTTGGGAAAAGTTTTTTGGCCATACATTAGTAATCCGATTTATAACTCTACGGAAGTAATTTGTACTCGTCTGTTAAGTTATGCCGTATGGTGAAAAAAATAAAAAGGACAGCAAAACGGCCAGTGTTATTTAAAAAATATACAACCTCGCTAAAACAACTAAAAATTGGCGTATGTTGCGTTTGTAACTTTTAGACTGGGCATAGTAAAAAAAAGGTTAAAAACCCATTCAACCTGCTTTAAAGTATAGTTTAATCGATTCTCTCGCTTCTGATCAATAGCGATTTCTGAAATTACTTTCAGGTTTTCAGTTATTTAATTTAGACTTAGTATTTATAGCATGTCGTGTTTTTTAAATGACACCGCATCTTTTGTTTAGACGCAGGTCTGTTGACACTGTAGCTCTATAAGTACGACAGTTCTTTTTAGCCATACCTACAAATTTTGACGGTACACTTAGCACGCGAGCCCAATTCATGCTTGGCCGGTTTTTCCTTTCGAAAATGGATCTAGGATGAATGCGTATTTATTAGACAAGCGTGAATCTTAGTCCACATCTTCGCTTCCCATCAGTCGCGATTGATAAACGCATATTTCTGTATTAACCTTTAGAGTCTTAACCTTTTTTTAACCTTTTTAAGACCCTTATCCTTTTCATTACATTGGCCATGATAATGTGGGCTACAGCCAACTAATATTTTAGTCTCGTAGCTATTTTTGTGTTTGTTTTGTGTGACTTTCCATAATTTCACTGTTCTGTGGTCCGGCGGAAGACCAGTGCTGGTTTTCAACCAGCGATATGCTGAGCCGGGACCTTTTTATAGCGGCAACACTTTATTGTTATTTTTCCTAACCTGTGTAATGTGTCATTGCTGTTATAAATAAGTTATTTTCTTTCTTTCTTTCCTTAAGCTTTGTTATTTTGAATACTATTTCAAAATTCTTAAAATTTTATATTCAATGTACAATTTGTGCTTTATAAAGTACACTAGCTTTTGCCCGTGGCTTCGCCTTCGCCCGGAATTCGATGCATGCCCGGAACTATGCATTTTTCGGGATTAAAAGTAGCCTATGTCACTCTCTGGCCCAACTATCTCTATGCCAAAACAAAAACATACAACCACACACAATTTCACATTTATAATACTAGGGGAGAACCATAAAGTACGTCACACCTATTTTGACCATTTTTAAACCTCCCTGTCACACGAATTGCCATCAAAATTGCAGTTAATTTATTTCGTTCCTCTGTCACAAACCGCTTCCCCCCCCCCAGATATATGGATGACCTCTTAGTATGGATTCGACCGTTATTCATAGTGTTAATTTGTCCTTTATAAAGTACGCCAGGGCTCAAGATGGAACGCTAAAAACTGGTTTTAATGAGCTTCACGTACCTACATCATCTGTGGGACTATTAGTCTAGTTGAGTGTACATTACATATACTATGTACAGTATCAACACATCCACATGTATAACATATATGTACTTTTACATAAATTATTATCTCTAGATTAATTCGCGCTGGTCGTCCCAAGGACACTGAGAGTCCTCGAAGGTCTTGTGTCAAAATCAAAGCAAAACCACCCTTAAAACTTCACTAATAAAGTTGGAATTGCTCCAGCAAGCTTACGACTTACGTCTTTACCGTATAGATATACAGGAGGTTTGAAAGCGAAATTTATACCTGGATTTGCGATTGAATTAAAATGAAGCTTACGCTGTGTGGATAAGGTTGGGATTGCAATGCAGGGCTGGCGTAGTCTGCAGTTAAGGATGGGTGTATGAGTTAGAGGGAGACAGCGGATCCGTGACCTACCCGACTCACGAAAGTCGCTCCCGGAAAACGATGTAAGGGTATACAAGACGTCTAGACTGGCGTGGGTGTGTGGGTGAGCTTTGCTGGTGTGCGTAGCGAGTGCGTACGTGTGTGTGTAAGCGTGTGCGTATATATTGGCGGGGTTGTGTGAGTAGGGTGATTCGGGATAATAGAGCTGAGGTAACGTGTGATTGGATGCATAACATACGTCGCGCTCAGAGACGCGCGTTAATTTAATTGATGATTAAGTCTGTCGTACTTCGTGTTTGAGTTTTATTTATTTTTTATTTTGACGTAATTTGACATTTTTCGGTTTCCTTTGATTATTTGTTGTATTCAAATTATTTTTATTTTATTTGTTTTGTTTTTTTATTTATTTTTTTGTATTTATTACTTCAACCATTCAATGTTCTAGGGCCATAGCTGTGGTGATATTTAAATTGATTTCGAAATCATAACAATTCCTAGCTTCATTAAATAATAGTTTTGTCTAAATAATACCTATATATTTTTATATCAACATAATGAATACACATTTTGATTATACATTATTACATCCATACTATCCATACTAATATTATAAATGTGAAAGTGTGTTTGTGTGTTTGTATGTTTGTGTGTTTGTCCGTCTTTCACGCTGTAACGGAGCGACGGATCGACGTGATTTTTGAAATAACGATAGTTTATGGGCCCGAGAGTGACATAGGCTTCTTTTTATCCTGGAAAAATGCACAGTTCCCGAGGGAACAGCGCGATAACCGAATCTCACGCGGGCGGGGCCGCGGGCAAAAGCTAGTATTATATACAAAGAAGATCTGTTTCTATAATACCTAATAGTGAATTAATTAGTGCGATTCCTCAATTTCTCCCATTAATCCGTGTATCTTATAGGCCTGCGGCTTATAGACCTTAAGGCTTATTTAGGGTTCGTTTATTTATCATTATTAACATACTAGCCTTTGCCCGCGGCTTCGCCGGCGTGGAATTCCATTATCACGCGCTGTTTCCTCGAGAACTGCATTTTTCTGGGATAAAATGTAGCTTATGTTACTCTCTGGCCCATAAACTATCTCTACGCCAAAAATCACGTCGATCCGTCGCTCCGTTTCGACGTGAAAGACGGACAAACATAAATACAAACACGCATACTTTCGCATTTATAATATTAGTATGGATTATTAAAAAACTTTACCCGCGGCCGCGAATATTCAATCTGATACAATTGCAATCCCAGGATCTTACAAAATTCCGCTGGGAATTTCCAAAATTTAGATCGTGGTCTTCATTGAGGTTATGTTAAGAAAGACTGCTCAAAATTTCAAGATTTTATCCCTATCCCATGGGAATATCGGGATAAAAAGTAGCATGTGTTTCCCGATGTGCAGTTACCTAAATATCAAATTTTGTGACTCTTTCCTGGCCCGGATAATACCGACCCTGTTTTTCGTGTACACGACCATAGAAGCTCGTGTCACTATGGGCGTGTACACAAAAAACAGGGCCGGTATTTCCATGTCGGTGTTATTCGATCCAAAAAATGTATTTTTGCCTGACACATTGCTATTACGGTGTACATGTGTAGCTTTAGAAGAATAAAACAAACCATACAGAACCTTTGACACAGATAATAAAATATGTCGGAAATTGCGAAGACATTAGATACTTCGTAAACAAACGAATTATATTATGTAAGATGATCTTGTTACAAATAATAAGGCATAAAGAAACAAAATCTGTCGTAAGGGGTTCGTATGCGATTCATTACGGGAAATAAAAACACACTCAAACATGCCTATGATATATTTAGATAATTCATCATCATCATCTCAGCCGTAGGACGTCTACTGTTGGACATAGGCCTCCTCCATAGACCTCCAGTTGCTTCGGTTGGCAGCGGCCTGCATCCACCGTGAACCCGCGGTGTCAACCAGGTCATCCGTCCATCTGGTGGACGTCCTAGGCTGCGCTTGCCTTGCTGTCTCCACTCGAGAACTTTTCGGCCCCAACGGCGTTCTGTTCTCCGTGCTATAAGGCCTGCCCATTGCCACTTCAACGAGCTAATTTCTGATTCGATCCCGTAGTGAAACCCCAAGCATAGCTCTCTCCATAGCTCGCTGAGCAACTCTGAGCCTATTTATAAGGCCTACAGTAAAGCACCACGTCTCGGATCCATAATATGTGATCTCATTACTGGCAACACACACACACACACACACACAAATTTACATATACATTTAGATGTGTGTTTTTGTTGTGATGTAGTGTAGTGTGTTTTTGTTGTCAATAAATGTTGTGAGTTTGAGTTTGAGATAATTAATATATTTGCCTTGGGAATCCAAAAGCTTACTGGTTACTTGACCTGAAATGTATATTTCAGAATTAAATTATTATTATTATTATTATTTAATTTTGACGGTGGATGCACTTCCACTTAACGTAGATATAGTTAGTGTTTAGTTTTGTCACTAGGGACCCCATACATCCCTGTATTCTTACTATTATTTTGTACCTATTTTTTTTTAATTTTATACTGTAGTTTTTAAGTATTGTATTTGTAATTATTTTAATTAAAAAAAAATACTTTCTGCCAAGTTTCTTGCTAATGATGGTCTTTCCGAAAGGGCCGGTAGTAAAAAAAATGACGTGTAAAAGTGCCCATTGCGACTTACTTACTGAATAAATGATTTTGATTTTAATTATACTTAAATACAAATTAGATGTGCGTACCTACATGGAAATGAAATCACATCCCAGAGTGGAATTGTGCCATTAATGTCATATTGATATCCATCCATCTGTCAGAAATCATTCCGGCGTCGAGACTCTAGGTCCTTGGTGTAAGGGTGCGCTGGACACAGGGAGCTCAGCAATAGGTTAAGGGAGGCAACAGGCAACCCTCGCGCCAGCAGCTTTCTCGCGCAAAGAATCGCGATCGCAGTTCAACGCGGGAATGCCTGCGTGATGGGCACCATGCCAAGAGGCCCATCTCTCTTTTCTAATTAATGTTTTAGTTAATTTAATTTAATAGTTCTTAATAATTTAAGTAATCTTAATATTTCTTATTGAATAAAGTTTTTTATCGTGACGAAATTGATTACAAAGAAATTTTTTAACACAAAAGTAAAACCGACTCCAAAAAAAAAATGGAACCGACTACAAAACCCTTGGAAATATTTTTCTAGCCAGCAGGAGTGGAACAATAGTCGTCTACCTCACCTACATATTAATCCCTTAACCCTGCTGGGTAGTGCTGAGTCACAGACTTCGAGCTAGTAGGTACCTAAAAAAATATGTCCAAGGGTTTTGTAGTCGGTTCCATTTTTTGTAATTTTTTATTTTTTAGGAGTCGTTTTTACTTTTTTGTTAAAAAAAATTTTTTGTAAAGTTTTTTTGCATGTGTTTGAATCCCTCGCTGCTCTCAGGATTCCTAGCTTCTCAGGAACCTAGAATCACTCACGCTCGTGATCTTCTTCTTCTCTACTATATAAAAATAAGTCGGGTTTCCTTCCTGACGCTATAACTCCAGAACGCAAGAAAAGATTTGAAAGGTTTTGCATTCGTTGGAAAGGTCTCGGGCTCCGTGAGGTTTATAGCAAAGAAAATTCGCGATAACTGAATACCGCGCGGGCGGAGCCGCGGGCAAAAGCTAGTTTGATTATAGAATCTCTCTACTCGGGCTTAAAAAGCAACACTCGCGACAAAAAGCAACTTTGCTCTCTTGTTGCACAAACTATTCCCTGTCACCTTGAGTCACCGCAGCTCGTAGAGGGCGCTACGAGCGTAGCGAGTCTACGACCGGCCGCCCGGGCGCCCCGCCCCTTTGTAGGTTGTATTACCAAACAAGTCACTGTAAACTCATGGTAGTGGTACTGATGGCAAGAGATCACCACCGCCCATAAACATCTGCAACACCAGGGGTACTGCAGATGCGTTGCTAACCTAGAGGCCTAAGATGGAATACCTCAAGTGCCAGTAATTTCACCGGCTGAAATCGTACTTGTGTTCGTACTTCGACGACGGCATGGCCAAGTGGTTAGAGAACCTGACTACGAAGCTTGATTAAGTCCCAGGTTCGATTCCCGGCAGGGGCAGATATTGGTATGAGTAATACGAATGTTTGCACTCGGGTCTTGGGTGTTCAATATGTATTTAAGTATGTATTTATCTATATGTGTATGTTTATCCGTTGCCTAGTATCCGTAGTACAAGCATTGCTTAGTTTGGGACTAGGTCAATTGGTGTCAAGAGTCCCATGATATTTATTTATTTTATTTATGCTAAATCTAGGTGATATAAAATTACTTTTTATGCCCTAGTGCATAAAGTAAAATCTTCGTCTAAGATTAAGCTAATCAGGTGTCAACAGGCATAAACAAAAAAAAATCTATATATTTTTTTAATAATTTTTATTTTATGTAAAATTAATAATCAATCGAATAAATCAGAACGAAAAATGTTTAATTATGTAACAATGTATGAAAAATGACAGGTAACTAATAAGTGAGTTTCTTTTCTACTTTTGCTATTAAATTTCCTCTCAATCGAAGTCAGTGGAAATTCAAGCATTAAATCCATTTTCCCCTCGACGTGTCTATCCACCTTCGCCGTACCGGCTCGGGTTATATGAACGCCTCGGTTAAAATGGCTCGTTTTATGCTCTTGTTGTACAACCTACTATAGTTCGCCAGTGAGGTTATCATCTGAAAATATTGGTCACGCATTTTATCTTTTGTCAATGAAACAAAAAAAGTTGGCGAGTGGGGATCAGTGACGTCATTTCTAAGTAAAAAGTGTACGCAAGTGTGACGTTACACGGAATTTTGATCGGTTTTAATTATTATTATTATTATTTACGGAAAAATGTATTCTAAATCGATGTCATCTTGTGATGTTGAAGGTCCTGTTTCTTTTTTTTTTTTCCAGTTTTCTTAGTCTTAAAACCCCCGACGCCAAAAGGGGTGTTATAAGTTTTTACTACTTATTTCCTGAAGGATATTCTGAGGAATTACGTAGGTAGCGCACGGAAATACGTTTTACATTACAAATTGAATTGATTGAAACAGTGGTAAATAACCATGGACGAAGTATAGTATGGACGTGCAGCCTCCATACATAAGATAGTTCCTCGTTGCTTAGTACGATAAAACGAACTAGATGTCGCCAGATGTATTGAACCGGTATAATACATAATTTTAGTGGCGACATTGCTCTATTTAGCATGGTGGCAATAATGTTCAACTCTTTAAAGTAACCTCTGTGAGTTCACTAAACTTCGTTATGTTGTAGAA
Organism: Choristoneura rosaceana; assembly: GCA_037349165.1. Lineage (NCBI taxonomy): Eukaryota > Metazoa > Arthropoda > Insecta > Lepidoptera > Tortricidae > Choristoneura > Choristoneura rosaceana. The sequence continues at coordinate 1,770,285 of JAZBNJ010000006.1, read as the reverse complement.
GGTAATACTAGATGGCGTTATATTCCTTCGAGAGCCAAGTTTTGATTTTTTTTCGCAGCAATTACAGAATTGTTCACGATTTACGTGTGAACTAAACTATGGAGTTTGATTTGAATCCGCAATCTGACATATTACGAGGGCTGTTTGAAAAGTACCCGGTTATGGAAAGAAAACACATTTTTTTTTGTATTTATGCATTTATTTTTCTACGTAGTCACCTTTTAACTCTATACATTTGTTCCACCTATACTCAAGCTTATTAAACCATCTAAAAATAATGATTTTGGAAAGTCATTAAAATAGGCCTCTGTGGCAGCAATGACTTCGTCATTTGATCCAAATCGCTTACCACCGAGCCATTTTTTTTTAGGTTGGGAAACAAAAAGAAATCGCATAGGGCCAAATCTGGAGAATACGGGGGGTGAGGCAATAGTTCGTAGCGTAACTGTGCTAATTTAGCCGTCACAACTCTGGACGAATGAGCCGGGGCGTTGTCGTGATGAAACAGTTCTTTTTTCTTTTTTAAATGGGGTCGTTTGTCCTTCAACACGGCGTCAAATTCAGCCAATAAATTGGCATAGTACTGCCCTGTTATCGTTTTCACGTTTTCCATGTAGTCAATATGTATAATACCCTGCGAATCCCAAAAAACAGTCGCCATGACCTTTCCAGTAGCCGATGGGACGGTTTTTGCTTTCTTTGGAGCAGGTTCACCCGGTAAAATCCACTGCTTCGACTGCTCTTTCATTTCGGGGGTGTAGTGGTGAACCCACGTTTCGTCCACGGTCACGAAACGACGCAGAAACTCCTTCGGGTTACGTTTGAACACGACCAAACACTGCTCCGATAGTCAGTCAGTTCCGTTTTTGCTCCGTTCAACTCGAAATCATGGACTGAGTCTATCTTTCAAATTTTGTTGAAATCGGAGAGATAAACTCATGGTACAACGGTAGATAGAAATGCCCATTAGGGCATTTACCGTATTATTATTTATTCAGCGTATTAATGCTACAGCTAGAGATACATCTGTCAAATTATTGAAGAGAAAAATGTGAGACAGATGTATGTGATGACAATACTGTACTGTTTTCGATGATTGTCACATCGCTTACCTGAAATTAGCATAGCTATTTTTTTATCAATGTTCGACCTATTTTTCTATGTTGTTCAGATATATTTGATGTGTTGACCTCTTTGGTTGACTGTTTAGATAAAAGTGGTTTTTGACAGCTAAAGTACGTATTTACGTGAATAGTGCCATCTAGATATATAATGTCGGGAAAATCCTCAGCGCCGTTTCCCTGGACTATGCGTTGCTATGTTTGCGTTTAGTGCCATCTAGATATAATGTAGAAAAAATCTCAGCGCCATCTAGTCATAATCGTGGATTTTGGCTTTGTTCCGGTGGACGTTTTTTAGTATGGAGAATAACAATCCATACTCTATTTCATCCATGAAATAACTTACTTGTTGTAAGTAGTACGAACGAATCTATGTTCATGATAATGGTATCTACTGGAGACTGTAACACAGTGAAAACTAACACAGTCTCCAGGGTTCATATTGTAACTAGCTTTTACCCGCGGCTTCGCACGCGTAAACTAATCGGTCTGGTAGTGGCAATTGAAATATCCCGTGGGAGTATAGGGATAAAAAATAGCGTATGTGTTATTCCAGACGTGCAGCTACCTACATACCAAATTTCATGACTTTTAGCCCAGCGGTTATTATATCAAAATTTTATTCCTATCCCGTGGGAATATCGGGTTAAAAAATAGCCTATGTGTTATTCCAGAGGTTTAGCTACCTACACACCAAATTTCATGGCTCTAAGCCCAGTGGTTGTTACTTCGAGATTTTATCCTTTGATATCCCGTGGGAATTTCGGATCAAAAAGTCGCGTATGTATTATTTCAGACGTGCAGCTCCCTACATATCAAATTTCATGACCCAGCGGTTATTATTTCGAAATTTTATCCCTATCCCGTGGGAATATCAGGATACAAAGTAGCCTTCGTGTTATTCCAGAGGTCCAGCTACCTATATACTAAATTTTATGACTCTAAGCCCAGCGGTTGTTATTTCGAGATCTTATCCCTAGTTATCCCGTGGGAATATTGGGTCAAAAAGTCACCTATGTGTTATTCCATACGTCCAACTACCTACATACCAAATTTCATGACTGTAAGCCCAGAGGTTCTTATTTCGAAATTTTATCCCTATCCCGTGGGAATATCAGGATAAAAAGTAACATTCGTGTTATTCCAGAGGTCCAGATACCTACATACTAAATTTTATGGCTCTAAGCCCAGCGGTTGTTATTTCGAGATCTTATCCCTAGTTATCCCGTGGGAATATCGGTTCAAAAGTCACCTATGTGTTATTCCATACGTCCAACTACCCACATACCAAATTTCATGACTCTAAGCCCAGAGGTTCTTATTTCGAGATTTTATCCCTATCCCGTGGGAATATCGGGATAAAAAGTAGCCTATGTCCTTTCCCAAGGTCTATTCTATCTCTGTACCAAATTTCATCCAAATCGGTTCAGCGGTTTTGGCGTGAAAGCGTAACACACAGACAGACAGACAGACAGACAGACAGACAGACAGACAGAGTTACTTTCGCATTTATAATATTAGTAGGGAAGTAGGGATTGTACATGTGTTTTGAAAAATAAATATTTATTATTATTATTATAGTTAGAAAGTGTGACTAAAAAAATTATCAACTAAATTTTTTTACATATTTCGTAAATGTGGCTAGATCTAGCTAAAAATTGGCTACAGTGGCAACACTGATATGAAGTGATGCAGATGGTAGGACCTTGTGCAAGGTCCGCCCGGATTGCTACCACCATCTTGCTCGCTAATCCTGCCGTGAAGCAGCAGTGCTTGCACTGTTGTGTTTCGGCGCGGAGAGTAAGACAGCCTGTAAAATTACTGGCACTTGAGGTATCCCATCTTAGTCCTCTAGATAGGCAATGTATCTGCAATACCCCTGGTGTTGCAGATGTTTTTGGGCGGTGGTGATCTCTTACCACCAGGAGACCCACTTGCTCGTTTGCCTTCCAGTCGTATAAAAAAAAACATATATATTCGTGCAAAATTACAGCTTTCTAGCATTGATAGTCTCTGAGCAAAGCCGCGGACGGACGGACTAAACAAACATGGTGAAACTACGGGTTCCGGTTTCGCCATTTTGGCTCCGGAACCCTAAAAAGTGCAAGGTTATGGAACCGACGGTACGAGATATCTCCAAGCTCTGCAAATCTGTCTGCATCACGGATGGGTCTTATAAGCTCAGTCTTATTCGGTAATAAGGTACGCCGCCCGCCCCGAAAGGTCGTTAGGAACGCCCTCCAGACTGGAAGTGTCGACAACCCTATTGGGCGTACCACCCCAAAGTGACATTACGAACTCGACCTCGGGTACGATATGACATAGAGTTCTGTCATGGTTACATTACGGGTCGTAGAGCTCATAATAGGCTGAGTAAACAAAAGAGAAACGGTATTTTTAACCCCCGATGCGAAAAGAGGGGTGTATAAGTTTGACCGCTATGTCAGTGGCACCATAGCTCTTAAACGGGTAGACTGATTTGAATGCGGTTTTTTTGTTTTCCTGCGTTGGTTCTTAGAGATAATTCATCAAAATCGGTTCAGCTGTTTTTGAGATGTTTAACTTTGAAGTGCAAGTCGGGATCTTGTAGTTGTCATTTTTGGTACAACTCGGGCCGTACAACCAACAGAAAACGATTTAAAATTACATATGTAAAATTTCTACAAATATAGTAATTAACACGTCTGGTCCCATCAACGATCCACTAAGCTCTCACGCTATGCCATCACACAATCACAGCAGTCGCTTCTATGCTAGTGACATGTATATGTGCCACAGACACACATTCCGGAGCTAGTGTCACAACGTCTGTAACTTTTTAGCTCTTACTCCTATGCCAGTGACACGCATGTGTGTCAAAATAATTAGTATCTCCTAAAGGCTGGCATAGCGGAAGGGCTTAGCGGAACGTGCCGGAGCCGAATGCGATCCACTAAGCTCTTACGCTAGGCATAGCGCTTATCCCAAAGCAGTCACAAATACGTGTCACTGGCACAGGAGTAAGAACTAAAAAGTCACAGACGTGTCACTGGGACCGACCGTGTTAATTACGGGTCTCTATCGACTGGTCGAAAGTTGTTAGTCATAATTCATAATGTAATGTTTGACATAACTCTTTTTTTCTCTGAAACCATTCATTTTTCTGAATTGTTATAAAACAAATTTATGGTTTTAAAAATTTATGAAAAACGTATGGGTTCAGCGGGAAAAAAATTATAACTAACAGTAATTATGACAAACATTACATTATGACTTATAAAATTGTGGCAGTCAAAAAGGTCCCGTTAATAAATAATAAGTATATTTCCATTGGGAAAAGTTGGATCTCAACGAATATGACGGAACCCAAAGTGTCATTCAATTATTGCATTAAAGGAGTGATATTTTTATATCTATTAATATGAAACTTAAGTACTAGCGCCCCGCCCCGTCTTCGCACGGTCTCAATAAAAAAAAGTGTATTCAAGGACACTTCACACATATTTTAGGCACCATTTCACAAAAACTACAACCGCCGCGTTGTTAATTTCAAAATATTATTATCTTTTGAATGGCATATCCATAGGTATTGAAACAGTCTCGAGTATGAAAATGATCTATTTGGATGAAAATTAATGCAAAGGGATAACTTGGTCTGATTTCGGTTGGCATTTCTATCGACTTTTAAAACGTAAGAGAATAGTTAAATATAGTGACACAACTACAATAGTTGCACATATGGAATCAGGAAGTTTTTCATAGATAATGATATATTTTTTTTAATATCGTAGAAATTTATTTCCGAAGCGCATGCGATGATGGCAATTTTATCTACATCTTCAGTTACATTATTGAAGTTTTAGTACGGAACCCAATTTTTTCTGATAATAATTATAACTTACGTCACTTTGCGATAAATAGCATTCTAAAGGTGAAAGAATTTTTCAAATTGGTCCTGTAGTTTTTGAGTTTATTCGTAACAAACATCCAAAAATAAATCTTTCCTGTTTACAATATTACTACGGATATAGATTGGGAGCTGTTTCACCACCCATTGATTAGTGTAAGCTGATGGTTAAATTTGATGCAGTCTCTATTTTTTTGTTTGAATAGACCGCATCACATTTAACCGTCGTTAACACTACTCAATGGGTGGTGAAACAGCCCCTTAGTGTCAAATGTGAAAACAGTATGGGCACTAAACCTAATAGAAGGTACGGGATTCGATTAGTGGCATTCAAAGATGGCGGATGTACACAATATCTAATTTTGCTATTTCTGTTTCTTTGGTTAGTTAAAATATAATTTTGATAGTGTTTTATGCGGCGATTAAACTTAACAATGAACAGTGATCACAAAATTCTATACTGCTCTCGTGTCTCATATTTTTTAATCCGCAAGTTGTCTCCACGTGGTTTCTGGAATTTTACTAATAAGTTACAAAAACTACAATCACCGTACAACGTTGCCTGTCGAAAGAGAATACTTAGACACTGGCGTGTCCTTTTAATTAGGACAGAAAAGCCATATTTTAGAAAAAAATAAGAAGATAGAAGGTACGATAAATAAATTTTTCCGAGAAAATAAGATGAAAGCAACTGTAAATAGTTTTCGATTTAATATACACCGTGAAATAGACGGGCCAAATTACAGGGTGGTGAGGGCATATTATCTCAGAACACTGCATTGAAAGCTCTTATATAAACCAGACAGACGGTAAGAGAGTTCAATGACCTTCCTGTATGCCCTTGCGTGCACAGCCGGGTAGGACGTCCTCTAACGGAGCGAAGACCCTGTTTTCAAGCTTCAGACAACCCCTGAACAGTGCAGTGATATAAGGGGCCGGAATATTTTAGAGAAAGTCTGCGTTTACATTTGTATTGTATAACTTTTTGTGCCACTAATATTATAAAATGCGAAAGTTTCATTGCGCTGAAATAATTAGACACTAAACAATAAGCACCAATCAACTGACGTACTTTTTATGAGCTGTCAAAATACAATTCTCCCATAGATTCAATGGCAATAGCAACTTATGACTTATGGGTCTTGGGTGTTTAATATGTATTTAAGTATGTATCTATTTATATAATTATGTTTATCCGTAGCTTAGTACCCATAACACAAGCTTTGCAAAGCTTACTTTGGGGCTAAGGTCTATTGGTGTGAATTGTCCCGTGATATTTATTTATTTATTTATTATTATCCGGCAACTCAATCAACTAACTATTTATTTGTTTTATAGTAATAAAACATCTAATTTTACAGTAAATCGAAAATTAATCTGGTTTTCAGGGCTAAAATAAAGCGTTTTTTTACTGGAGTTGTGCCTTCGAATTATTTTTTAATGGCGTCATCATCCCTATTGTTCACGTACCAGGTACCTTTTATTTTTCATGCATTGCTATATAAATAATCATTATTTTTTAGCTTTATTAATTGATTTTGTTTAATTTGATTAATTTTTAGTTTTACATACAATAAAAATTATTCAAAAAATAATATAAATTTTTTTTTGTTTGTGGCTGACATTACCTTGGTTTTATATCGATTTTACTTTATGCCCTAGAGCATAAAAAGTCATTTTATGTCGTCTAGATTCGGTATAAAGACGAACTTTACGAGTATAAGAAGTAAAAAGTCTTTCATGATTGCTGATGAGCGAGTTCGTGGCGGTGGGGCCAATCTTTTTTCAGGACTGAATCCGCAGATTTTCCTTGACCGATCCTGTAGGCCTTGTCATTGCTCTGACCTTACATTTTTCTTTTCAATTTTAAGAAAGAAAGAAAGAAAGAAAATACATTTATTCACAACACAAGACACAACAATAGCATTAGGTACAAATAGACAACACATAGGAAATTATGCGTCATTGCGGTTGTGAATCGGACACTGGCTCAGCATAATGCTGAAGCGTTAATAATAAACACCCCAGCGCTGATTTTCAGCCAGCACCGTTGGTGACCCCCGGACCGCTACAAAAAATATACTACAGTTTTATTAGGTACCTACTATACATAAGACTACATATATAGATAATTTGTAAACAATTTTCTTACTTTATAATCGTTAGGAAGCTCTCGTTGGCAGTGGCGCCCCACCCCGCCCAAAAGCTCCGGGCGGATTATTCCCGGGATGCGTCTGAGGCTGGGCGGCGCCCTTGAACCTACCCCAGCGGCCAGTGCAAGGGCGGCTTCACGGACATCGTATAGACGGACAAATACGTAACGAGATAATATTATTACAAGGGCGGTAAGTTTTTAAGAGTTCAAGCGTTGCCGTTTTATGTGGTATTTTTTTTGGTGATACAAATAAATGTAAGTCAAAGTCAAAATATCTTTATTCAATTTAGGCTATAACAAGTACTTATGAATGTCAAAAAAAAACCACCGGTTCGGAAAAACCTCTGTTGAAAAGAATCCGGCAAGAAACTCAACGAAGTATATTTTTTTTAAACAGATTTACAATATTATTAAATGATCTCTATACATCACAAGTATTTAACACAACTTTATTTTTAGCACAGTAGGTTCGCTTGAAGGGATCGCTATTGCGGATCGGAATTATCTCCAAATATCCCTGTCCATGATATAATCATTAACTTTATAATACGCCTTAGATATTAATGTCTTCTTGACATACATTTGAATTTTGTATCCGTTTCATTGATAGTGTAGTGCATAATGTATTCATTATTTCCATAGGGAAAAAGTTTCATCCCAGTCGGAATACGGCACCTGAGGTGTCAATCAATTACTGTATTCAAAGCGACATTTTCAATCGATTTCAAAAAAGTAAGAGGTTCTCAACACGTCTGTATGTTTGTTACGCGATAACTCCGCCAATTGTGGACCGAATTTTAGAATTGTTTTTCGTTTTATAGGACATACTTTCGAGGTGGTGCCATTGTCACCAAGTCAGGATATGATGATGGGATCTTAGAAAAATCGAGGGCAAACCTCAAATTCTATAAGCACACCTATAGCGACTTTGGTATTTCTAACGCCAAATTAAGTATTTACATTGAGAAAGCATCATTTAGTGAATTGGACCCTGATGAAGAAGACCGTGGATACTAATGTGTGATGGATATTAATAGAATAACGTGGATGGATATTAATGGAATAATTGTGAGATGCACTTTGCCTACAAATCACAAAAAAACGGCCAAGAGCGCGAAATAGGATTCCGTAGCCATTACGAAAAATATAAGTAGTATTTTTTTAAGCTTTCGTATCGAAAATACAAACTGAAATATAATAATAATAATATTAATAACAATAATATTAGGAATTGAAATAAAAAATACTAAAAGATTCCAAAAAAACAATCTTAAGGCTTTCGTATTTTGTACGGAATATTCCAAGTTTAGGTATTAACTTAAAGTTCTTTGAAATAATACAAACATATTTTTAACTTAAATTTTAACATAAAACAGAATTAGACAAAAATAATCTATAATTCAGTTAAGTTAGAAAATAAATCTGGCTTTTTAACCAAAACAAATTCCGATAACTTTAACTAAAATACGCCCTAACTATATCATTAAATAGCTCGTAACGTAACAAGAGGATGAAATGATTTTTGTATTTTTTATTTCAACTCCAAATTTTTTGTTTCTTTTACGGTCATCCCGTACAAGTCTAAATATTTCACACGAAAACACAAGCCGAAACACTGATGCACAGAAAAACCAGAAAAATAGACCAGCGCTGGGAATCGAACCCAGGTCCTCAGCATTCCGTGCTGCGTGCTATTCCCCTACACCACCGCTGGACGCTAAATAAAGATAAATCATTTCTTTAAGGTTTCTTAGGTTAGTTCTCTTAGTTTTCTTTTTAACTGTTAATTTCATGTGTTTTATAATTTATTGAATCAGACGTTACTTTGCCGAGATCCATATCAATGAACTAAAAGAATTTCTTTGCTCACCCGCGACCTTAAGATAGCTAAGTTTATGTAAAATATGCGTGTTCATGCAGTTCCTCCACCTCCACACTGTAAGAACACACACAAATCACACAAACCTACACACTACCACACTTCACTGACGCGTTTCGAACTCAACCAGAGCTCATCTTCAGAGCAACACAACCGTACACCATGCTACCAGTTAACATGTATGCATGTTTGTGTGTATGTTTGTCCGTCTTTCACGTCGAAACGGAGCGACGGATCGACGTGATTTTTGGCATAGACATAGTTTATAGACCAGAGAGTGACATAGGCTGCTTTTTATCCCGGAAAAATGCACAGTTCCCGAGGGAACAGAGCGCGATAACCGAATACCACGCGGGAAAAGCCTCGGACAAAACCTACTAACATTATATTAATGAGTACTTATGACACCAGGTAGTAAATTAGTTAATTTTATAGACGAATTGTAACTAAAAGATTTGGTCGAGCTATTTCAAGGAATTACACCCCTAAAGGGGTGGAAAGGACGTATTTACGTCGGATGTTATGCGGCAAGGGCCAGACGGCTGGGTCGTGCGGACGTCCTGAGTCAACCGGGCGTCGACCCCCCCCCCAAGTCACTTTGTATGTCATTTTTGGCCCTCTGAGCCCTGGGACGGATTGAGGACCGTAAATACTATTTATATATGTATAACTAGCGACCCGCCAAGCTTCGTACGGGCAAAATAAAACAAAACCCCAGTTGGTAGGACCTTGTGCAAGGTCCGCCCGGATTGTTACTCTTGCCGTGAAGCAGCAGTGCTTACACTGTTGTGTTTCGACGTAGAGAGTAAGACAACCGGTGAAATAACTGGTAGTTGAGGTATCCCATCTTAGGCCTCCAGGTTGGCAACGCATTTGCAATCCCCCTGGTGTTGGCAAGTGTCTATGGGCGATGGTGATCTCTTACCATCAAGAGACCCACATCCTCGTTTGCCATCCAGTCGCATAAAAAAAAGGCCAAATGCGAGTTGGACTTTCGTGCCTATATATGCAACGTTAGACATTAGCATAAATGGACAAAAAAACACGTTTGCCGTACGGGAGTCCCCCTTAAATATATAATTCTATTTTAATTTAATTATTTATTTTTAAAGTGAATTATTGAAGTTTTAGTACGGAACCCTAATTTTTTCTTGTAATAAATATAGCCTATGGCACTGTGGGATAATTTTGCATTCTAATAGTGAAAGAATGTTTAAAATCCGTTTAGTAGTTTTTGAGTTAATTCGTAACAAACATCCAAAAATACAAATCTTTCCTCTTTATAATATTAGTAGGTATAGATTGATTAAACCCGCTCTACGCGCAAAAGAAGTTTTTTTTTATCGACTGTATGGCAAACTAGCAAGTGGGTCTCCTGATGGTAAGAGATCACCACCGCCCGTAAACATCTGCAACACTATGTGTATTGCAGATGCGTTGCCAACCTAGAGGCCTAAGATGGGATACCTCAAAAGCCAATAATTTCACCGCTCTAATGGCATCGACTTTAAATTTGGCACTCATGTATTTTGGATGACAATACAATTATAGTCAACAAAAACATAACCGCAGTCGTGTCAAAAGTACAGTCAGCTTTTTTAATACAAATTAAAATTTTGACAAAAACTTTTTCTTGTTAAGGTATGAAAGTTTAAATTAGAAGCCATTCCGGTGGGACCCGTGTTATCAAGGCGCCACGCTACACTGTACTTGTATGACATAGTATATGTCACAGATATAGATTACATTAGATTACGCAAATGCATCTACTTCGCGTGTCCGAACCCCGAACAAACGTCGGGGTTGGCCCCATACAAAGACTGATCGCTAACTGACTAATCATGACTAGTGAGTGACTGGAGCCCCACGGCGTGGGCGGGCGACGCATTTGAATCGATTTTGCGCGGACATCGGGGCATTCACATCGCTAATTCGCTCTTGAGACGTCACAGTAGAGATAAAAAAGTAACACTGTTGGTTTTCATACAAAATCAAAGTCAATATCTCTTTATTCAATTTAGGCTATAACAAGCATTTATGAACGTCAAAAAAATCTACCACCGGTTCGGAAAAACCTCTGCTGAGAAGAATCCGGCAAGAAACTCAACGAGGTATTTTTTTTTAAACAGATTCACAGTATTTATAAATGATATCTATATGCTATACATCACAAGTATTTAACACAACTTTATTTTTAAACACAGATTGAGGTGTTTGCGTTATCTAGTGTACTCTATATCTGTGGTATATGTGAATGCATACTTTAGCCACCCTCCCCCCCCTCGGTCAATACAGAGTGCACTGAACCAAAATACGGGGCGACGACGATACGTTATTATTTAACTACCTGCATAAGCCCTCTCATTCTGCGGGGAGGCCTGTGCCCAGCTGTGAGTTTTATGCTGGGATGATGATGATGTTAAATGTTGTAATTTCACTGTAAAAAACTGGTTAAGAGCGTGTCGGACACGCCCAGGATAGGGTTCCGTAGCCATTACGAAAAAATCGGTCAAGTGCGAGTGCGAGCGACTCGCGCATAAAGGGTTCCGCAACTCCGTACAATGTTTAAAAAAAAAATAGTTCCATAATATTTTTTTCTAAAAAAATCTAATACAAGGTTTTTTTGCTAGCGGTACTTTTTGTCCCTGGTTACCAAAGTACTCGTCAAGAGGAATCAAACGAGTCCTAACTCGATGCGGTCGTGTCGTTTATCACAGAGTTCCTATGGTCAGCCGCTAGACTTATCATCAGATCATGTCATAATAATATTGCATTGGCATCGGATTTATACATGCGTGTAAATTTTCAACTCAATCGGTTGAAGATATCCACTTCAAATTTGAGTTGAAAGATTCCACCAGAGCAAGCATACCCAGTTACATCACACATGCAAATGCAAATAAATATAATGCTTGTAATAAGTTTTTGTTAAAACTTCATTTTTAATACAAGCTTTTTTTGCCGAATGCACTTTTTGTTGACTGTACTTGCATTGTCATCTAAACTACATATTTGTACCAAATTTCAAGTCGGTACTATTAACTATTGAGGAGTTCCCTCCTGCAGAGGCGATTCTGGCAGGACCACCAAGATGTCACTATCAAATTATTATATTGTCTCCAAATTTACATAAGTATGCCAAATTTCAAGTCAATCGGACCCTTGGAAGTGGATGAAATTTAGCTTCCAAGATCTGACCCAAAAAAACGATAAATAAATAAATAAACAAACAGGGCAAGCTAAAGAAAAGCTTCTCTTTCTTTCTTACCACAAAATATGTACCATGTTTTTATGCAAATAAATGATTTATGATTTATAATTTAAAAATATCGCCGAAATGTAAACACCTGTGCAAGTATTTCGAATAAAAAATAATTTGAATTCTCATCCTCTTTGGTTCTGGCTGTTTGCTTCTGAAACCATTGCCCGCTCATTGGATTAAAAAATAATGTCCGTCATGCGCGGTTCATTCGAGGGAAATTCGGCGTACTTCGTATGTTGTGTAATTAAATAATAAGAAGCTCGACTTAGTGTGAATAAATTTTAAACTGTATTATTAACCTTGTAAATAGTGTTAAATACTTAGTATGATTTTTTTTAGTGTAAAAAACAATAGGTAAACAAAGTGATTAGTACCGTGCAGATTTGACGAGCGCTCAAAGTTGGCTTCATTGAGGTTTGTGGTTCATAAATTGCTTCATTAATTTTGCAGAAAAATGAATAAATCAGACAGTCACTAATTATATTATAGAAACTTTTATAAAACATCATTAAAATTGCAAAACTAAAGGTAAATATTCAAACGATATAGCTAGCCGTTGCTAGGTGATTCGGCCGCCTTAGCAACGGCTAAATACGCCTAGCAACCAAAAAACGCTAAAAAAACATGTTTCTTGTATGACGACCCCCTTTAATTTGTAACTTTATTTTATTTTTAGTATTTGTTGTTATAGCGGCCACAGTAATACATAATCTGTGAAAATTTCAAGTGTCTAACTTTTACCGCTTAAGAGATAGAGCCCTGTGACAGACGGACAGACAGACAGACAGACAGACAGACAGACAGACAGACAGCGGAGTCTCAGTAATAGGGTCCCGTTAGCACCCTTTGGGTACGGAACCCTAAAAATCAAATAATATTTTTCTAAGGATAAAGCTTCAGTTAAATAAATAAATAATAATAAATAAATATCACGGGACAATTCACACCAATTGACCTAGTCCCAAAGTAAGCTTAGCAAAGCTTGTGTTATGGGTACTAAGCAACGGATAAACATAATTATATAGATAGAATACATACTTAAATACATATTGAACACCCAAGACCCGAGAACAAACATTCGTATTTTTCATACAAATATCTGCCCCGACACGGGAATCGAACCCGGGACCTCAAGCTTCGTAGTCAGGTTCTCTAACCACTAGGCCATCTGGTCGTCTAAAAAGCATATTACTGAAGATTATTTTCACAACCCCGTTTTTTTTCCCGAAATTAATCGATACAGAAATAATGTCGAAGCGAAGCTACTTTTGTGTAGTTTTGGCTCTTCGGGCCGATGTGAACTTAACATAACCTAAACCTATTTGTTTCTGTGTCGATTACACTGTCAATTGCGTGGAAACGGTAGTACTATTTACTACTTATTCTGTGGTGGAAATTAAATGAATAGTCCACGGAAAGAACATGTCTAGTCACCTTTTTTTTAAAATTGAGATTTTAATCTCAGAATGTAGAGCTCACAAAGTACTATGACTTACCGTTCAATTAAATAATCTGAAAATATTATAAAATGTATTTTTTTAACTTTTAAAGAAGTGGTAACCATAGTGGGTGACAGTCTTTACCGGCATGTTTTTACCGACATGTAAATACCGGCCCTGTTTTTTGTGTACACGCCCATACAAACTGACAGGAGCGAGTACACGAAAAACAGGGCTGGTATTTACATGTCGGTGTTAGCCGGGCCGGTAAAGACTGTCATCCACCATAGTAATTGTTCGTGATGACTAACTTTCAAACCGCTATAACTCAAAAAGTTGCTTAGGTGACTAGACACGTTCTTTCCGTGAACCCTTGAAATAGCAACAGTGGAACCGATTGTTTACTAACTACGCACCTTTTATTTTTATTGCCTTACCAATAATATATAATTAGATTTTTTGTTGTTTTGATTGATTTGATTGATTTTTAGTTTCATATAAATTAAAAATTATTAAAAAAATAAAAGTAAAGAATCTTTTTTGTCTGTGGCTATAGACACCTGATTACCTTGGTCTCAGACGAAGATTTTACTTTACGCATTAGAGCATAAAAATTCAAACTTCGTATGCTGAGCTGCTGGCCTACTACGAAACTTGAAACTCGAAGTTCGAGTAGTGCGGTCCCTCTGACACTTATATTATTTAATATGAGAGCGAGAGGGACGGTACTATACGAGCTTCGTGTTTCGTATTAGCCCAGCTGAGTCCTTTTGGCATCACACTACAGCACGTCTCTAATTGTTCTCTTTTCTCCTATTTATGTCAATAAATGTTGTAAATTTTAATTAGTATCATGCCATCCCGCTGACGCTTACATTATTTAATACAAAAGTGAGAGGGACGGCACGACACGACCTATTATTTTCGAATTTCTTAGCCCCCACATAGCAACTATTATCTAATCTGTGTACAAGGTTCTCAAGACATAATGAGATTCCATTCCACGAAAATAAGTCTGAATACCAAAATTATGATATTATTGGCATAGGTAAACAACTTGCCTAAAACTTGGTATTTTTCCCACTGACCTAGATCCGACCGAGTAATTTACCTGTGCATTATATTATATTATGTCACACAATACCTGATGATTGCGAAATTGGCCAGACATCGGGTCTGAATACCGAATTAATCAATCAGTCTTTATTATGTATAAGTAAGTATTCAGATTCGCGTCATTTGATTTTAGGGTTACTTTATGAAACTCTTACGCGTAAAATGGGGATTTTCATTTCTTAGTTTTTACCTCAAAAGGCTCAAAAGCATAAATTCCTTGTGGAGTTTCACCATTATGTTTGCTCGTAGGAGAAGTTTCTTCGTTCCATTCTCCACACAAACGTAGTCCCGGTCTCATTTGAAAACTAAGCAACAGAAGTAGATGGAATTTTGTAAGTATGGACTAGACGTAATTAAGCTATGCTTGTGATTTTCATATTTTCATATAAATGTGTAATATCAGCATTACAGGAGCTCAAAAGTCGACAAAAAAAAGATGTCAACTTTGCACGAGATTTACAGACTATTAAAGCATTTAAAAAAAATTGAAAAAACAACCCGCATAGGAAATGTAATGAAGGTCTTGATTGTAAAATATCATTGATTTCTGTGCTATACTTTTCGTATAATATGAGGACAACGAAACCCACAATTCAACCGCCCAAATCTTGAAAAGCCTACAGCTGTCTCGGTATACATTAGCGGGAAGCGGAGAAGCGGGAGGGGATGTGCATGAGGGGGACGGCTGCGAGCGCTTATGTCACGAGCGATAAAGACAGCAATATCCCAAACGAATACCTAACGCGGCCGCGCGGCCGGCAGGGAAACTTCTCTTATTTAAAGCGCTGTGTCACAATCGTTTATTTTTTTAGTCGCTATAATTTTCTTAAAACATAAAAATCAATTAAAGTGACAAATTAATTAGATACCCAAGCAAACATCGATCGCGGCGAAATGGGTAAAATGCTACACGAAAAATGAGATTCTACAAATTAATTATACTCATGTAAAAAGATACGCAAAAACTTGCTTCAAGAACAAGATTCTATTGAAATTTTGTTAGTTCGAGGCGAAATGCGATTCGGTGAAACGCTACAAGGAATTTATGCCTTTGAGGTAAAGAACTAACAAATGCTTAAAATTAAATCGTTGTTTTGATTGATTTTATATTAAAAACAATCATGGTCAAACATCACTCTAAGCCCAGCTGTTATTTCGAGATTTTATCCTTATTCCGTCCCGTGGGAACATCGGAATAAAGAGTAGGCTATGTTTTGTTCCAGACTTAGAGTATATAATATAATTTGCTTTTTTTTTTTAAAGTGATTAAACACTTTATTGATAAAAGAAACTAAAGAATACATATTAAACATACCTTACTTAAAATAAAATAATAAATTAACCTAAAACTAAAACAAATTGTCCAAAGAGTACCCCTTAGGCAAGGTCATTATAATTTGCTTATATACTCTAAGGTTGAATCTAAGCCCAGCGGTTACTAATTCGAGATATTATCCCTATCCCGTAGGAATATCGGGATAAACAGTATTCTATATTTTAATTCAGGTTATAAACTAACTTTTGCCAAATTTAGTGTGTGTTTATATGTTTGTCCGTCTTTCACGTCAAAACGGAGCGATGGATCGACGTGATTTTTGGTATAGAGATAGTTTATGAGCCAGAGAGTGACATAGGCTACTTTTTATCGCGGAAAAACGCACAGTTCCCGAGGGAACAGCGCGCGATAACTGAATTCCACGCGGGCGAAGCCGCGGGCAAAAGCTAGAACCAAAATGATGCTAATATTGCAAAACTGATTTTGTAAGACATCACCTAACTTTTAGCTATTAGTACGCCTTAGTCATGTAGTCTCAAGTTTACAAGCAACAATGTTTTTTTGTTATTGTTTGTAAATCTTTTTTTCCACACATTTTCAACTCCTACCTACCTAGAATTCAACTTCAGGTTTTATCTATAGTTTAATTGTGCAATTTATAGTTAATTTATTATTTGCTTATAGTTTAATTGCTTAATTCCTACCTATCTAGAATTTAACTTTAGGTTATTATCTGTGGTTGTGGGCATCTGAGGATTGGAGACCTGGTCACCCGACACACAGGTTTCCCCTAGTTCGGGCACCAGTCTCCCTCCACCGCATAAGTCTACCAGCTATAGTTTAAGGTCGTGTTTTTCTTAATTTTTCTGTATTGTACTTTGTGGTGGAGTGAATAAATACTTTTTACTTTTTTTTAACTACTTATTATTAATACAGAACTATAACTTATTTATATTAATACAGAACTCTACACAGAGCTTGGTCCGACACCCGCTTGACCTGTTTTATAGATAGACAAGCAAATTGCTGGCCACCCGTGAACTCAGACGAGACTTGCAAGGATTTTGGGGATTACCTAATTACCTAGGAGAAGTAGAGGTTAGTTATAAGTCAATGAAATTAATGGGAATATAAAATTAGACGGTCTATTTTTACCTATGTTAAGATTTTCTTATTTAATCATCAACAGATACAGAGATGATTTTTTTTGATGATCAACGAACAAGTGGGTCTCCTGATGGTAAGAGATTACCACCGCCTGCAACACCAGGAGGAACGCATCTGCAGTTGCCAACTTACAGGCCTAAGATGGGATACCTCAAGTGCCAGTAATTTCACTGGCTGTCTTACTCTCCACGCCGAAACACAACGGTGCAAGCACTGCTGCTTCACGGCAGGATTAGCGAGCAAGATGGTGGGAGCAATCGGGGCGGACCTTGCACAAGGTCCTACCACCTGCAATAGGTTTATACCGGGTGTGACCTGTCCATCCCTTCCAGCCTATATACGTCCCACTGCTGGGCACAGGCCGCCTCTCAGAACAAGAGGGCTTGGGCCATAGTTCCCACGCGGGCCCAGTGCGGATTGGGAACTTCACACGCACCATTGAATTGCTTCGCATGTTTTCCTTCACCGCAAAGCTTGTGGTAAATTTTACATGTGATTCTGCACATGAATTTCGAAAAACAGAGGTGCGAGCCGGGGTCTGAACACGCCACACTGCTTAAGAGGCGATAGGTCAAACCACTAGGCCACCACGGCTTCTGTGGCCTGTAATATGAGCAAATAATTAAAACATAGAACATACTCGTTTGCCTTCCAGTCGAATAAAAAAAAAAAAAAAATACTCGTCAAACTGAACAACATTAGAGAGATAAATAGATAGAAAAGTTTCTTTCTGTTAAGAGTTGCATTTTTAATTTACATTTGTAGTTCAGCGACTTTTAAAAATAATTAGTTTTTTTTATCACACTTTTAAGTTTATTCGAAGTAGCAATGTAAAGCAAAATGCTTGATGTTTGTAGCGTGACAGGCGACGTCAGTTGGGTTCCAGGATGGCGTATATTGATAACAGTATTTAATTTGTATGAAAAAAGGAATATTCAAAGACTCTATTATTAAGATCTATGTTTGAATTATTTGCTCGTATTACAGGCCACACTGGGTATTATAAGTTTGACGCCAATGTCAGTCTATCGCATCGTAGTTCTCTAAAGGATGTGCCGACTTCGATGCGTTTTTAGGTTAATAAATAAACTAGCTTTTGCACGCGGCTCCGCCCACATAGTATTAGGTTATCGCGCGCTGTTCCTTCGGGAAATGTGGATTTTTCCGGGATAAAAAGTAGCCTATGTAGGCCCATAAACTATCGCTATGCCGAAAATCACGTCGATCCGTCGCTCCGTTACGGCGTGAAAGACTGACAAACACACAAACATACAAACACACTTTCGCATGCATTTGGCACTTTAGTATGGATTTGCACTGGGATTCTCACTTCTCGGGTATATTTCTGCAAATATATCCTTTTAGATATTTTTAAATCTTAAAAGTCAAAGTCAAAATATCTTTATTCAATTTAGGCTATAACAAGCACTCTCTCTCAGCACTCAGCTATAAAAACCTCTGTCGAGAAGAATCCGGCAAGAAACTCAACTAGGTGTATTTAAAAAAAAAAACAGATTCACAATATTAATAAATGTTATCTTTAAACTATACATCACAAGTATTTAACACAACTTTATTTTTAACACAGCAGGTTTGCTATTTGAAGGGATCGCTAATGCGGATCGGAATTATTTCCAAATATCCCTGTCCATGATAATTATAATCATTGACTTTATATATACGCCTTAGATATTAACTTCTTCTTGACAAAGATTTTTTGCCGCTCTGTATTAAAAAGTCGTCTTAATTCTATTAAAATCTAAAAATCATAAGACAATTGGACTAATCATGAAATATATAAATAGTAACGGGTCTATATACAAGTGTTCATTAATTAAATGAAAACCTCGGACACCTCAAAAATATATTTTTTAATTTTTATCGTTAATTGCATTTATTTTCGAATACCTTCTTTATTTCAAAAATATTCATATGTTTTGCTAAGATAATAATTCTACTCGATTTCTAACTCTACACTCACAATTTGTATTTGTCAGTTGCAGGCTTCTCTCTTCGACGTTTGTAGGAGAAAATCAAACTGAGAGCAAAACAGCCAGTATTAAATTATCCAAATAGTATGCAACCTTGCTTAAACATTTAATTGGCGCATGTTGCATTCGCAACTTTTAGACTCGGCACGATAAAAAAGGTATTTAAAAACACAACCACAACCTGATTTAGAACATAGATTTTTTTTATTACCAAGTGCCTAAAATAGTTTTAGTGCCAGTTTTAGTCTTAGTCTTAGGTGGTACTTATGGAACCAAAATAAATCTTTCTTTCTTTCTTTCTTTCTCTCTTTCTTTCTTCTTTCTTTCTTTCTATTAGGTACACCTGTTATAACTTTCCAAATAGCGACCGCCGACGAAACCCCCAGATCACAACATCCGAAACCGATTTTTATCCGTCCTTATCATCACGATTTAATCACGTCTTGTATAACTTGACATTCCAAATAGCGACCTCCACACAGCGACCCCCGACGAAACCCCCATATCACAACATCCGATACCGATTTTTATCCGTCATTGTCTCAATTTAATTACTTACTTGTTGTTCAACTAGACGTTCCAAATAGGGACCCTCAACCGCGACCCCCGACGAAACCCCCACATCACAACATCCTATATGGATTTTTATCCGTCATTGTCTCAATTTTATTACTTGTTGTATAACTAGACATTCCAAGTAGCGACCCCTAACAGCGATCCCCGACGAAACCCCCAGATCACAACATCCGAAACCGATTTTTATCTGTCCTTATCATCACGATTTAATCACGTCTTGTATAACTAGACATTACAAATAGCGACCCCTACATAGCGACCCCCGACGAAACCCCCAGATCACAACATCCGATACCGATTTTTATCCGTCATTATCATCACGCAAAGATATCTAAGTAAGCCCTCATGTTTGAAACCGCTCCGGCGATTACCGCCGACCTCGTTCGAGCGTCGAACCCCACAACTGGGTCAATGCGATGTCCCCATGTCTAGTTTCCTTGTAGAGAACATCGTGATCGCGAACATTACGCAACCAATGCAAAAGTAAATGGGGTACACAGTCGGTGAACGCAGTATACTTGCCCGTTTGCCATGCAGCCGAATAAAAAAATAAAAAAAAACTCAAAGTCAAAGTCAAAGTCAAAATCTCTTTATTCAATTTAGGCTATGATAAGCACTTATGAATGTCAAAAAATCTACCACCGGTTCGGAAAAAAACCTCTGTTGAGAAGAATCCGGCAAGAAACTCAACGAGGTATTTTTTTTTTAAACAGATTCACAATATTTATAAATGATATCTATGTACTATACATTACAAGTATTTAACACAATTTTATTTTTAACACCGTAGGTTCACTATTTGAAGGGATCGCTAGTGCGGATCGGAATTATTTCCAAATATCCCTGTCCATGATATAATCGTTAACTTTATAATAAGCCTTAGATATTTATGTCTTTTTGACAGTAGATTTAAATTTTGTATCAGTTTCTAACTAACGATATGTCAGCGGAGGTTCTGAAGGGCTACTCCGAAACACAAAATTCGAAGTTCGTATCGTACCATCCCTCTCACTCTCGTATTAAATAACAGCGTAGGCGGGACGGTACGACACGAACTTCGATTTTCGAATTTCGTGGTAGCCTTGCTGACACGAGACATACTAGAGACTGGCTAGTGAAGAAACTGCAAAAACGCGGCAAATTAAAAAAAATCAGATGGTAGAGTATCACCATAGATAATAGTACAACCAGGGGTTGGACACTCCGCAGTTTAGGTACGTTCGGCCGGCGACCTAACCATTGGGTTCACGGTAGTGGGTTGCCGCTTAGCTCGCACGCTGGACGCGTCGAACGTGATTTATGTAGGTGGATTCGGGGGAAATCGGAAGGATTCGTTAGTAAAAAATGACAACTGTCTTTTTGACTCAGTAGCAATTCATCACGCGTAGAGTGCACTCGTTTTGTTTTCATTGATTTATATAGAGCAGTTAAAACCACCACTTACATAATATTTATTTAGGTAGTTTGTTATTTTTCGGAAATTGATTTCCATGGCGAGTCAACTTAAGCAGGGTATTTCTGTAAACAGCCAATCACTGGAAATTGTTTACAGTGTATTTATAAACATTAAGTAAATAAGTGGAAATTTTTAAGAAAAAATTTGGTCGTAAATATTTTAATAAGGTGCAAGACCGAGTTATAGAAGCAACGGGGATTTCGAAAAGTACATTAAAAAATATATAAAACGAAAGCAGACCAAAAAAATTCATTTGACGTACCCAAGAGAAGTAGATACAGTATACCTAACAACAGCTCTATATACTCCCAAACAAAAGTAGTGTGTTGAGACGGGATGTTCTCAATTTAAATTGACGATGAAAGAATTCGAAAATGCTGATTTTGTTTTATCTGTATCATGACAAAAAGTCATATTGTATTAAAATTAGAAAAATATAAAGAAGCGTAATATTATTACAGTAAGGTTTATTTTGTGCTGATGGTTATTCTTTACATAACTTTTTACGGTAACTTTGAAAAGTTTTGCAAGTTGATAACAGAACAGAACCGCATATCACGATCGCGTGTCATCGTCTATACCCGAAGCATGCTTCTAAAATCCGAAGGTCTTTTTAAGAGCTCACGGAGTTGTATCTACTTATTTTATTTTGTAACAATGACTTCGAAACGATATAAATAATCCGTCTGAGTTATACTGTTACCCCCTTATTCATAAACGACAATTAAACCTATTTTAGTTAAAATGCCGCTAAAATTCGTTTGTCTTTATCTGTCACTTCGACATTTGTATTTGTTAGAAAGGGACAAAGCATTTGTTAGTTAACATAGACTTGTTAAGTTTTATGACTATGGGGGTTACTGTTTACGGATGTATAATTAAAAAGAAGAAAATGGAATCGGAATTTCATTTTTCAACATTCCGAAAGATGTTGAAAGGTCGTTCTCTTTACTTTTCTAATTTCCTAAGTCCCTGCAGGACTACTACGAAACTCGAAACTCGAAGTTCGTGTCGTTCCGGCCTTCTAACACTTATACTATTTAATACGAGAGAGAGAGGGACCGCACGACACGAACTTCGAGTTTCGTAGTAGCCCTGCTGCCTAGTAATAATTTCGTATGTTTCTAATTATCTACTGATAAAATTCTGTAATTGGTTGATCACAAATAATATTAAGACATGGTTTCGCCAACTCGGATATTTGTAGTAGGCGAAGGTGTAGTTAGGTTATCATTGTCTTGTTTTGTTGTTATATAGGTGTGTTAAGGAATATTTCCTTGTGTATTAAATGTAGTTTATTGAGTTCATATTAATACCCACTATTATCTTTATTCATCGACGAGTGGGAACCCTGTGCTCGTCCCGCCAAACCGGTTTCGAGTCAACGGTGTCCAACAGAATATGAACGCTCTCGTAACATAATAAGTTTCAATGTCGCGTGCAAGTCGTAAGAGTAGGTAACGATTTATACCTAAACCTGACATTTGTTCGAAAGAGTCCATTCTGTACGGTAGTACTATTACTTATTCTGTGGTACAACTACAGAAGCTTTTCTGCCGTACAAAAGTGACGTTTAGGCATTAGAATTGTGCCTACTTTACTCTATCGCATGCCTATTGGAAAATAAGTAATCATCACTTACACAAAGTATTAAAACATTTATTTTTCCAAGCTTTAATATAATAAGAAACTACCCAATTATTAATTAACAATGCAATATCTGCAACAGGCTTCGTCATTATTTAAAACTACTTTAAAACAATACATAAGTCGAACATAAAAAGGTTAGTAAGAATATTTTTGAGAAAAAGTGAATCTTAAGAACCACAATTGTATTGACCAGCTCTGAAAGAGATATGAGTATCAAAATATTTAGCCATGCCTATTAACTTACAAATTCGGTCACCGCATCTAAACACTCTTTTTTCTGTTTGAACAAGGTTTCCTTCTCTGCTTGTTTTTGTTATTCGAAGAAGCAATGTAAAGCGAAATGCTTAATGTCTGTAGCGTGACAGGCGACGTCAGTTGTGTTCTAGGATGGCGTACATTGATAGCAGTATTTAATTTGTATAAAAATGGAAAATTCAAAGACTCCATTATTTTTAAAAGTCGCTGAACTAATGTTGTTCAGTTTGACGAGGACGATCTATGTTTTAATTTTTTGCTCGTATTACAGGCCACATCAGGTATATAAAAAGAATATACCTGTTTCACGGACTCAGCAACGCCCGGTCTAAATCTATGAACCTAGAAAGCTGATTCTTCTCACAGGTGTTGCTTGAGACATAATTAAGGAACATGAAAGGATTTTTCGAAATACAATCATGGGTAGTGAAAAAGAGGTTGGAATTTTGTGTGGAAAACCATCATTTTTGAAACTAGAAGCATAAAACTTTGTTTTTAAGCTAATAATTACAGACAAAAAACATGTTACTCAAATAAGGTAAAAACCTTTTATAAAATTTCATTTCTGAAGGGGTCAAAATGGGGTTTATAGTTTGTATAGATTGTTTGGGTTGATATTAAATATAAAATATATAAATACTTAGTTCTGGTTTGGTAAATATCTGATTTAGTTTCTTGCCGGACTCTTCTCAACAAAGGTTTTTCCGAAGCGGTGGTAGATTTTTTGACATGCATAAGCGGGCGAATAATCATCATTTTTGCAGTGTTTTTTTTGTCATTGGTGTCTTCGCAGGCTTATTAAAAGGGGTGATGCCCAGTGTTGTTTTTTATGAAAAATTAAAACAACACCGATACTGAATTTAGCGTTATTAAAATTCTTGTCACTTGTCTTTCCGTTGTGCTTTATTCATAAACGTGGGACGCAAATGACGTTTGACCGTGCGGTCAAAACGCTCGAATATTTGCCCAAGTGCATTATAGCTTAAATTGAATAAAGATATTTTAAATTTGCCTTTTGACTTTGAATTGCACCATCTGCTATTTAAAACAAAATAACTCCTACCAGTATCTGTATCTACATATAATCTTTCGAGTCGTCGTCGTTTAGGATAAGTCAATCAGAACACGAAAAAAGGATCATAGAAAATAAATATATGTTGTCCCTAATTAAACGCGGTCGTAGACATGAATAAAAGCTAGTACAATGCTAGGAATAGGGTGAAAATCAAGTTGATAAATCCCTTGACATATATAGATACACTAGCTTTTACCCGCGGCTTCGCACGCGTAAACTAATCGGTCTGGTAGTGGCAATTGAAATATCCCGTGGGAGTATAGGGATAAAAAATAGCGTATGTGTTATTCCAGACGTGCAGCTACCTACATACCAAATTTCATGACTCTAAGCCCAGAGGTTCTTCTTTCGAAATTTTATCCCTATCCCGTGGGAATATCAGGATAAAAAGTAGCCTTCGTGTTATTCCAGAGGTCCAGCTACCTACATACTAAATTTTATGGCTCTAAGCCCAGCGGTTGTTATTTCGAGATCTTATCCCTAGTTATCCCGTGGGAATATTGGGTCAAAAAGTCACCTATGTGTTATTCCATACGTCCAACTACCTACATACCAAATTTCATGACTCTAAGCCCAGAGGTTCTTATTTCAAAATTTTATCCCTATCCCGTGGGAATATCAGGATAAAAAGTAGCCTTCGTGTTATTCCAGAGGTCCAGCTACCTACATACTAAATTTTATGGCTCTAAGCCCAGCGGTTGTTATTTAGAGATCTTATCCCTAGTTATCCCGTGGGAATATTGGGTCAAAAAGTCACCTATGTGTTATTCCATACGTCCAACTACCTACATACCAAATTTCATGACTCTAAGCCCAGAGGTTCTTATTTCGAAATTTTATCCCTATCCCGTGGGAATATCAGGATAAAACGTAGCTTTCGTGTTATTCCAGAGGTCCAGATACCTACATACTAAATTTTATGGCTCTAAGCCCAGCGGTTGTTATTTCGAGATCTTATCCCTAGTTATCCCGTGGGAATATCGGGTCAAAAAGTCACCCATGTGTTATTCCATACGTCCAACTACCTACATACCAAATTTCATGACTCTAAGCCCAGAGGTTCTTATTTCGAAATTTTATCCCTATCCCGTGGGAATATCAGGATAAAACGTAGCTTTCGTGTTATTCCAGAGGTCCAGATACCTACATACTAAATTTTATGGCTCTAAGCCCAGCTGTTGTTATTTCGAGATCTTATCCCTAGTTATCCCGTGGGAATATCGGGTCAAAAAGTCACCCATGTGTTATTCCATACGTCCAACTACCTACATACCAAATTTCATGACTCTAAGCCCAGAGGTTCTTATTTCGAAATTTTATCCCTATCCCGTGGGAATATCAGGATAAAAGTAGCCTTTGTGTTATTCCAGAGGTCCAGCTACCTACATACTAAATTTTATGGCTCTAAGCCCAGCGGTTGTTATTTCGAGATCTTATCCCTAGTTATCCCGTGGGAATATTGGGTCAAAAAGTCACTTATGTGTTATTCCATACGTCCAACTACCTACATACCAAATTTCATGACTCTAAACCCTGAGGTTCTTATTTCGAAATTTTATCCCTATCCCGTGGGAATCTCAGGATAAAAAGTAGCTTTCGTGTTATTCCAGAGGACCAGATACCTACATACTAAATTTTATGGCTCTAAGCTCAGCGGTTGTTATTTCGAGATCTTATCCCTAGTTATCCCGTGGGAATATCGGGTCAAAAAGTCACCTATGTGTTATTCCATACGTCCAACTACCTACATACCAAATTTCATGACTCTAAGCCCAGAGGTTCTTATTTCGAGATTTTATCCCTATCCCGTGGGAATATCGGGATAAAAAGTAGCCTATGTCCTTTCCCAAGGTCTATTCTATCTCTGTACCAAATTTCATCCAAATCGGTTCAGCGGTTTTGGCGTGAAAGCGTAACAGACAGACAGACAGACAGACAGACAGACAGACAGACAGACAGACAGACAGACAGAGTTACTTTCGCATTTATAATATTATAGTATGGATAACGAAAAGAAAAGCTGATATAAGCGTGCTAAAAAAAGCCACATCACAGATAGATTTGCACTAGATAACGCAAACAGCTCAATCTGTATGAAACCAACCGTGTCACTTTTTTTTTTATATCTACTGTGACGTCTCATGAGTGAATTAGCGATATAAATTCCCCGATGTCCGCGCAAAATCGATTCAAATGCACCGCCCGCCCGCGCGGTGGGGCTCCAGTCAGTCACTAGTCATGATTAGTCAGTGGTCAGTTTTTGTATGGGGCCAACCCCGACGTTTGGTCGGCAGACACGCGAAGTAGGTGCATTTGCGTTATCTAGTGTAATGTATATCTGTGATCCACATAATAGCCGTGAATTTTTCCTACGAACACGATACTGGCACACAAAATAACAATCGAACTCTATTTCTAGAGGTACAGACGAGACGGGTACATAGACGGTATATATGTACATATGTAAACAGTTACTGGAATACTAAAATGTAGTATGATTCAGTTACCATAGTTACTTCAGTGAATATTGAGTAGGTGCTTATCCGTTTGTCGTGGGGTGCAAGCAACGAGTTTATAAAGATCAGGATAAAAGTAGCCTATGTGTTATTCCAGACGTCCAGCTACGCATAACAAATTTCATGACTTTAAGCCCGACGAAAGAAAGAAAGAAGAAAGAAAAACATTTAGTCACATTCACAAAGACACACGAATACAACAAAAGAAAACAAAAGACGGCAAACACAAACAAAACAAAAAGGAAATACCAAAATAAAAATACACGAATAAAAATACACGATTTTGTGTGTCCCCGCAAAAGTGAAACTGCCGCTGACTCAGCATAATGCTGAGGCTTTAGACGCCTGCAGCGCTGATATTCTGTCACGGTTGTTATTTGAAAATTTTATCCCTATCCTGTGAAAATATCGGGATAAAAAGTATCCTATGTTTTAATCCAGATTATAAACTAAATTTCTTCCAAACTTCATCCAAACATACTCTATTTTAAAATATGGCTTTTCTGTCCTAATTAATAGGACAATTTCGCCAGTGTCTAAGTATTCTCTTTGAGAGGCAACGTTGTACGGTGATTAAACTTGCGCATTAAAAAATGTCAGACACGAGAGCAATAGAATTTTGTGATCACTTGTTACGGTTAATCGCCGCATAAAACACTATCAAAATTGTACTTCAACTAGCCAAAGAAACAGAAATAGCAAAATTGGTTATTGTCTACATCCGCCATGTTCGAATGCCAAAAATCTAATCCCAAACATACTCACTCAATCACTCACTCGCGAACTAGCTTTCGCATTTATAATATTACTAGCTTTTGCCCGCGACTTCGTCCGCGTATTCTTTAGTTATCAGGGCATATGTTTTAAATAACCCCCGTTATAACTGTGACATCTGTATATCTGTGTATATAGCGGAGTACTGCCGTAAACGATAGGTGATAGTTTATTATAGTACTTACTTCGCTATAAACAATATTTTTTACCAGTTTTGAAGCTAGTTTATATAGTTCTATGCAAAGCGCGAGAGTAAATTAATTATTTTGTATGTTTCCGGTGAGAACCGAATTTTAGTTTGGAATCCGAAATATATACATATTCGAAATTTCACTTTACATAATATTTTGTAAATTAGGTAAAAGATAAATAAGAACGGATAATCACACATAAATTAAGCTTCCTTAATATTATTGATTTTATTATACACAACACAACCCGATGAGTAATAGCTAAGTTAAGTACTGCATAATTATTTGCAAATTTATTTAACACGTCATTTTAAATATCGATTTAATTTCCATATTTTAGTTGTACATTTTGTATAAAAAACCCCCTCCCCTATTGAAGTCGCCAACACCATACGGATCATTTTCAATTGTGACCAGCCATATTTTAGTGTAGAAATAAGATATCATAGAAACTCCCCCCTAATAAGTCGAACGGTACTTCTACTTTCTTTATCTTTGCCTACGCAGATCATATTTATTTGTTATCAGGACCCTGTAAGAATATCAATTTTCATACTGCTAAGTCCAGAAATTAGAAAAATTCCATACAAACTTTACCCCCCATTTTACCCCTTTAGGTTGAAATTTATCCATTTCATATACGCAGATAATTTTTGATTGTAATCGAGAACTTATATACCTATTTTCATAGTTCTAAGTCCAGTAATGAGAAAATTTCCATACAAACTTTACCCCCCATTTTACCCTTTTAGGGGGTAATTTTATCCATTTCACTTACACAGATAATTTTAATGGTAATCAAGAACTTGTATACCTATTTTCATACTTCTAAGTTCAGAAATGAGAAAATTTCCATACAATCTTTACCCCCCATTTTACCCCTTTGGGGGGAATTTTATCCATTTCATATACGCAGATAATTTTTGATTGTAATTGAGAACTAATATACCTATTTTCATAGTTCTAAGTCCAGTAATGAGAAAATTTTCATACAAACTTTACCCCCCAATTTACCCTTTTACGGGAGAATTTTATCCATTTCACCTACACAGATAATTTTCAATGGTAATCAAGAACTTGTATACCTATTTTCATACTTCTAAGTCCAGAAATGAGAAAATTTCCATACAATCTTTACCCCCCATTTTACCCCTTTAGGGGGGAATTTTATCCATTTCATATACGCAGATAATTTTTGATTGTAATCGAGAACTAATATACCTATTTTCATAGTTCTAAGTCCAGTAATGAGAAAATTTCCATACAATCTTTACCCCCCCATTTTACCCCTTTAGGGGGGAATTTTATCCATTTCATATACGCAGATAATTTTTGATTGTAATCGGAAACTTATATACCTATTTTCATAGTTCTAAGTCTAGAAATGAGAGAAATTCCATACAAAATTAACCCCCCATTTTACCCTTTAGGGGGGAATTTTATCTATTTTTTTTACACAGATAATGTTTAATTGTAATCGAGAATTTATATACCTATTTTCATACTTCGAAGTCCAGAAGTGAGAAAAATTCCATACAAACTTAACCCCCCATTTTACCCCTTTAGGGGGGTATTTTATCCATTTCATCTAAACAGATAATTTTCAATTGTAATCAAAAACTTATACACCTATTTTCATACTTCTAAGTCCAGAAATGAGAAAATTGCATATAAGTTTCACCCCCCTATTTCACCCCCTTAGGGGATGAATTTCCAAAAATCCTTTCTTAGTGCTCACTTACATTATAAAAGGAACCCCTGTACGAAATTTCAAGTTTCTAGGCCCAGCGGTTTCGGCTGTGCGTTGATATATAACCCAGTGAGTCAGGTTTGCCTTTTATATATATAGATAGGTAGAGTCATTCACGATGACGCGTGCCGTGGTTCTTATTACAATGTCATTAATGTCTAATTTTGTCAAAATCACGCGTCTTTGTGGACGACACCAGGTATAGTAGGATAACACAATTTTTGGTTCACATCTTTCCGGAGCGGGTGCAAAGTGCCTCTTCTTTGGTTGGTGGTTAATTAGTACCCGCGACAGTACTTGGTTTAGACCAGCCGACATAGCTCCCTAGGTCTAGCTAGACTAACGTTACCATGGTAACGCAGCCCCATTAAAGTGTAAATAAGGACAAAAAAACATCAGCCCGTTTTGGTAAATAAAATGTCTACAAATAAACTGTATTATGTTTTTAACGATTCACGGGTAATTACATTTTAATAATATTATAAATGGGAATAAAGTCGGTCTGTTACCTTTTCATGCTTAACCGCTGAACTTGAATATAAAATATGTTTTAAAAAACAGATTGACAATATTATTAATGTACAATTGTTAACTAACTTAATACCTATTTATCATAATTTTATAAGGCAAACACGTCGTCAAGAGATGTCGCCGGCATGGACCCTAGAACGCAGGCCGCTTACCTCTTTGAATAGCTATCCCTATTCTTTGCGCGAGGTAACCGCCAGCTCTAGAGTCCTCCGAGGCCAAAACTAACCTCCAAGACAAGTCTTTTAAGACTTTTTTCGTGTCTGTTGACCACGGTCCCATCGATATCTTGACTACCTTCTGGCCTAGTGGTTAGAGAACCTGAATAATAAGCTTGGGGTCCCGGGTTCGATTCCCGGCCGGGGCAGATATTTGTATAAATAACGAATGTTTGTTCTCGGGTCTTGGATGTTTTATATGTATTTATCTATATAAGTATGTTTATCCATTGCCTAGTATCCCTAGTACAAGCTTTGCTTAGTTCGGGACTAGGTCAATTGGAGTCAAGTGTCCCATGATATTACGAGGGCGACACTGAAAGTTTTTAGAACTGGCCACTTGTAAACAATATAATAAAAAAGTAAGTTTAAATTTTGAAAATGGAACTCTTTGCCAATATTATTGAGTATGTATTTCATTCATTTGTCATTTGTTTTATGATTTGGCGGCAAATTGAAAATTGTCTGCGTCACGTCAACATGAATTTAACTCGCGAAAATTTTCGTGCAATGATTTTTTATGACTTTCGATGTCATTTAAGTCAACAAGAAAGCTATGATAGACTTCGATTGGCCTTTCATGATGAAGGCCCATCTCGTGCGACCATTTACAACTGGTTTAATGAGTTTAAACGTGGTCGCACTAATCTCACCGACGATCTGCGTGAGGGACGGCCTTCTACGGCGACGACTGAAAATAACATAAGTGTTGTGCAGCGTATGATAGAGACTGACAAAAGAGTGACGTATCAGCAGATTCCGACAAGCTTAGGCATCGGTATGAGTCAAGTGCATAAAATCCTCCATGAACATTTAGCGGTCAGGAAGCTTTGTGCGAGGTGGATACCTCATAATTTGACCGAGGCCCAAAAACTCCGTCGGGTTGATTGGTGCCGTGAAATGATTCAAAGATTTAACGGAGGTGACTCAAATGCTGTTTTCGACATACTTACGGGTGACGAAAGCTGGGTTTACTGTTATGATCCAGAAACCAAGAGACAGTCTGCTCAATGGGTGTTTCCTTTCGAGGAGTTGCCAACTAAAGTGAAGAGAGGTCGAAGCGTGGGAAAAAAGATGGTGGCCTCGTTCTTCGGAAGGACAGGTCACTATGCGACAATTGTTTTAGAGGATCAAAAAACAGTTACTGCAGAGTGGTACACTAACAATTGTTTGCCACTTGTATTGGAAAAAGTTCGGAAGAAGCGACCTCTAAGTAGGATCCTTCTTCACCACGACAACGCCTCGTCGCACACCGCCAGGCGAACGATCGACTATTTAGTGACGTCAGACGTGGAATTACTGGGTCACCCGCCGTATAGCCCCGACCTCGCACCTTGCGATTTTTATTTATTCCCGAAAACAAAAGAAAAACTTCGAGGAAAACTTTTTATGAACACCGAGGAAGCAGTGGGTGCGTTTCAAAAGGCCGTCGAAGAGACCCCTAAGGACGAGTGGGCTAAGTGCTTTTCTCAGTGGTTCCATCGGATGCAGCGGTGTATTGATGTGAATGGACACTATTTTGAAAAGATATAATAAAACTAATAACTTGCTAGTTTGCTCAGTTTTAGATTTTCTAAGAACTTTCAGTTTGACCCTCGTAATATTATTATCCACCAAGTAAATGTAGTAAGAGTTGTAGAGTAAGTATTTTTCAAGAAGCAGGCTGCGGACGCCTATTTTCAGGGAGTAATTGCATAAAATTTCTGTATTATTATTATCTCGGCCGTTTCCCACTAATTTTTCTCTAATTTGTATGGTTTTTAAGTATTTTATTTGTAATTATTTAAAAAAAAAGGTCTTTCTACCAAGTTTCTTTTGGCTCATTTGTCTTGGCGGGTGACACTCTTTCGCGGCCCGGATAACACCGACATGGAAATACCGGCCCTGTTTTTCGTGTACACGCCCATAGAAACTGCCAGGAGCTTCTATAGGCGTGTACACGAAAAACAGGGTCGGTATTTCCATGTCGGTATTATCCGGGCCGGGAAAGAGTGTCACCCTTCTTGGCAATGATGGTCTTTCCGAAAGCGCTGGTAGTTTCAAACATGACGTGTAATTGTGCCCATTGCGGCCTATTTGCTAAATAAATGATTTAAATTTGAATTCGTACCTACTGTTGATAAGAAAAAATATTGTCCCGGGTATACTTAGACGCAATTACAAATTGGAATCTCCCGATCGTGAATTGTTAAAGTTCCTTGAGTTTTCTTATTACTTCTGTACCCAGATCGGTATGCTTTGTAAGGAGCGCCATTAGAACGGACCCTGTACCACGAAGCGCAAAAATCGGACTTCGTATGTTGCCGTCCCGCTTACACTTATGTCATTTAATACGCGAGTGAAAGAGACGGTGCGATACGAAATTCGATTTGCGAGTTTCGTAGTAGCTCCCTGGCCCTATACTAGACTACAAAGTCCGTCCTACTGAAGCTTATGTTATTTAATACGAGAGTGAGAGGGATGGTACGATACGAACTTTGATTTTCGCTGATGATTGTTAAAAAAAATATATATCTGTTTATTTCATAACAATTTTACAATTATTTACATAATATTCCTAGCTAATCTTTATTTTTAAAGATTCTAATTGCTAGGCTATGAGTTGCCCTTGATAAGTATATTCTTAATTATGTTTTTTATGTTCTTAGGATTGCTAGTTATTTTATCAATTGTAGCCCTGGGAAAATCATTTAGTATTTGGGGAAGGTTGTAAATATATTGACATTTTGGAACAATGAAGTGATTACTATTATCTAGGCTTCGGAGCCTTTTTGATCTGTCATATCTAACTAATTCTCCCAGTCTATCCTTATATTATCTTGTAATCGCATTCACCAACTTTCTACCATCATCTTGTTGACTGGTTAGATGATTTCTCCAAAATCGTCTTTTCATTAGCTTTTCCAGTTGCACATTTTGATATTCTTGATTTACACCCGTATATCCTTATATGATTTTTCCATTCGCAGATTTTCCTAACTGCTTTTTTTTTCTAATACGCTTTTTATACTTTTGATTTTTAGTCTAAATTTTTTAAGGGAACTCTGGTTTTTATTTATTTTTTAATTCGCGTGAGACATATTTAAAAAAATACAACATTACGTTTACTTATAAGTCGGGAACGGTCCAACTAATTTCGAACTTTTCGGAACATCTTTTTCTTAGATGACAGGGTTTTATAATTAAACCTTAAACCTTGGTAATTCTAATATGTATACAATTAAGACGACCAAATGTCCTAGTGATTAGAGAACCTGATACGAAGCTTGAGGTCCCGGGTTCGATTCCCGTGTCGGGGCAGATATTTGTATGAAAAATACGAATGTTTGTTCTCGGGCCTTGGGTGTTCAAATATGTATTTAAGTATGTGTCTATCTATATAATTATATTTATCCGTTGCTTAGTACCCGTAGCACAAGCTTTGCTAAGCTTACTTTGGGACTATTTATTGGGTACTGACTGAGCAATTTTTTCGTAATTTTTCACAGCGGCTAATCAAATTAATACAATTAATAATATTTCTTTATTTTTTTGCATTTATCTCGATTGAATTGCGAACAAAATTCCGCCAGCGTTTTTTACCTACAATACTAGGATCCAACTAATAAGGTCTCTATTCACGTTAACTTCGGTCACAAGCGCATTGCACTTCAGCCACACAAAAATAAACCTTATCACGTAGACAAACGCATTCATGCAACTGCAAGTCTCAGGCGCAGCGGCCAGTTTACTTATACAGTTGGTTGGATGCATTTTGAACTTTAATGGTTGGTGTTAAAGGTTTGTTTGTGCGCACGGCTGTCTGTTGCTCCGTAACTAGGGCGCTGCCTTGAAACATTATAATATTAGCATGACAACCTCGGCGGGTCGTTGATCTTTTGTCCTCTACCAATCCTTTGGCGTATTTCCTTCCTCTCGTTCATACGATTACGATTACGGCTAAGCAGAGCTAAGGTTTCCAAAAATGTTTCAGTTGTGTGGAAAGAGCTCGGCACTATATGTAGAGCAGGAAAGAACTCCATTGTTATTTAAAATAATGACGGATATGCAGCTACGAAGAAAGTGGCGTTTTTATCGATGCACTTTGAACAATTTAAACTCATAGGTAAATGTCCGAGTGTTCGACACGCTAATGCCCAATAGACAAGACGAACTACTTATACTCCAATTAATAAAATCTAACAATCCTGTAGACACTTCCAGCCTTCTAATATGAACACCGGGCTGCCTAAGGCTTTGTGATGTGACTATTATTATTTTTTTGATTCTTTTTAGATGATAATTGCAACAACAGGGACATATTATAATCAAGCGTGCCCACGTTAGGGTGTGTTAAATGTGTAGAAAATGGTTAGATTCTATTGAATTGACGACCGGATGGCTAAGTGGTTAGAGACCCTGACTACGAAGCTTGAGGTCCCGGGTTCGAATCCCGGCCGGGGCAGATATTTGTATGAATAATACGAATGTTTGTTCTCGGGTCTTGGATGTTGAATATGTATTTAAGTATTTATTTATCTATATTTAAGTATGTTTATCCGTTGCCTAGTGTCCATAGTAAAAGCTATGCTTAGTTTGGGACTATTTCAATTGGTGTCAAGTGTCCCATGATATTTACTTATTTTTTCTATTGAATTGTACTTTAAGATTGAAGATGCCATCTACTGGGACAGTGTCGAGCACTGGTACGTTTACCTTCTAAAATTTAGAGAAACGTCAGGGAACGTCAGGTCAAGTATCGCCGCGACCGCGCAGGCGCGTCGCGGGGCGCTTGCGCCACACTCGACAAAGACCTTGTGTCACTCGGCTATAATAGATCGTTAGGGCTGTAGACGCGATGCAAATTACTGCATATATTCGTTTATTTGTAGCTTTTTATAAGAAAGCTTTTATATACAGAAATAAATAAATAAATAAAAATCACAAAGCCAGAAAGTTATCATAACAATGGGTACAATGAAAGAAAAATCGGCCAAGTGCGAGTCGGAGTCGTGCACGAAGGGTTCCTTCGCCCGCGCTTTATTCGGTTATCGCGCGCTGTTCCCTCGGGAACTGTGCATTTTTCCGGGATGAAAAGTAGCCTATGTCACTGTCGGGCCCATAAACTATCTCTATGCCAAAAACCACGTCAATCCGTCGCTCCGTTACGGCTTGAAAGACGGACAAACATACAAACACACAAACATGCAAACACAAACATATAAACACACTTTCGCATTTATAATTAGTACGGATAAGCTAACTTTCATTTGACACTCATAAAATATCATATTGCAGGATCTACATTTTTTTTAAATTCCCGCGCCATATTTTCTTCGCGGACGCCACTTGCAATATTATATGTATGCATGTGGGATATTTTTTTTGCTTGCTTCCATTTTGAAACGTCCTATCTATATGGCTCATGTTTTCAACTCTTGCGCATACCGTGGATTTTGTCAGCGCACTCGATTCGCCTTGACTGTATTAGACACACACACACACACAAGATCCGCAAGTTACATAATAACACACACGCTCATACATCCTGTCCTAGATCTGGAGGTGAACAGCTTTGTGATATTAAGTCACATACGAAATCAAGTCATATAAAGCGCACCGAAAATGTACTATACCCTAATCTTTTTTTTTTTATTCGACTGGTAGGAAAACGAGCAAGTGGGTCTCCTGATGGTAAGAGATCACCGCCGCCCATAAACATCTAACCTAGCGCTGCCAACCTAGAGGCCTAAGTTGGAATACCTCAAGTGCCAGTAATTTCACCGGCTGTCTTACTCTCCGCGCCGAAACACAACAGTGCAAGCACTGCTGCTTCACGGCAGGATTAGCGAGCAAGATGGTGGTAGCAATCCGGGCGGACCTTGCACAAGGTCCTACCACCTGCGAAACAAAAATGTACTATAACCTAACATAAAGTTGAAAAAACCCCGACTTTGTCACTTCAAAGTTCAATATCTCAAAAACAGTTGAACAGATTTTGATGAAACTTGTCCAAGAACCATCGCTAGAAAACCTACTTTCAAATAAAACACCCGTTTAAGAGCAACGGTGCCACAGACAGACACACAGACACACATAGCGGTCAAACTTATAACACCCCTCTTTTTGCGACGTTTATTAATAAAATGATAATATTTTTTATTAGTATGATAACATTCCAAGGAATAAAGTTAGTTGATAACAATTTGTATCTATGCACCTGCACAAAAGTGCAGTGCTGCCGCGGTGGGTGGAACGCGCGTTTATTTCCGGAGGCACAGTTCTGCGCAGCCGTGACACAGTTGCGATGCGCCAAGCGCAGGCGCACCGCCCGACAGTGGATGCATTTGGCATATGCACTACCATCATCATCATCATGTCATCATATTTTTGCCGGCGGTTTCGTCCGCGTGGAATTCGGTTTTCGCGCGCTGTTCCCTCGGGAACTGCATTTCTCCGGGATAAAAAGTAGCAGTTTTGCAGGTAGTAGGACCTTGTGCAAGGTTCGCCCGGATTGCTACCACCATCTTGCTCGCTAAGCCTGCCGTGAAGCAGTGCTTGCACTGTTGTTTCAGCGCGGAGAGTAAGACAGCCGGTGGAATTACTGGCACTTGTGGTATCCCATCTTAGGCCTCTAGGTTGGCAACGCATCTGCAATAGGGGTACCCCTGGTGTTGCAGTTGTTTATGGGCGGTGGTGAGAGATCCCATCAGGAGATCCACTTGCTGGTTTGCCATCCAGTGGAATAAAAAAAAGAGAAAGCAGTTTATGTAGAACCCTTGTGTATAAGGAGATAAAAACTATATATCTATACTACTCAAAAGAATATAAGGGCCACTTGAATTTTACCGGTAAAATATCTATATTTATCCCAAAATTCCGACGGGATAGGGATAAAATCTCCAAATCGTCGTGAACAGCAGTTTAGTGCA
Source organism: Choristoneura rosaceana (assembly GCA_037349165.1). Classification (NCBI taxonomy): domain Eukaryota; kingdom Metazoa; phylum Arthropoda; class Insecta; order Lepidoptera; family Tortricidae; genus Choristoneura; species Choristoneura rosaceana. The sequence goes on along the minus strand of JAZBNJ010000006.1, from coordinate 1,733,093 downwards.
CCATCGGTTTATGCGCTACGGCCGCAATCTGAGCACAAACACGCCAATAAACTAGTATAAAGTGCGTCACAGCATAACACACATATATAACACATACGCACAGTATCTGGGAAATACGCTACAATCTCAACACCTCAATTGCTGTCTTGAGACATCAAATTTTACGCAATAGTTCTTCATACATTGTAAATATACGAAACTATGTGAAGAAGTAGTTAAGTGGTTAGAGAACCTGACTATAAAGCTTGGGGTCCCGGGTTCGATTACCGGTCGGGACAGATATTAATAATAGGAATCTTTGTTCTTGGGTCTAGGACGTATAATATAAAATCCGCGGCACCAGATCACGAAATTCCTGGGCATATCGTGAAATGGCGCCATTTCTTGAATCGGCTCAGGGACATCCGCCATATCATTCAAAGCTCACCGTTTAACGATTTGCCTAATGACGTTTAGGAAGATCATGAAATTCCCAGGCATATCATGGAACACCGCATTTTTTTCTATTTCCCTTTGTCAGTAACCATTTACAATGACCCCACACTGTGTTGATTTTGCTTGAGAGCAGAGTTCTGCTATCACTAGATATTTATAAGTATCTATGATATCTATTCGTCGTTATTTTTATAACCAGAGAGGTGCAAGGTTTAATAATAATAATAAATAATAAATAAATATCATGGGACACTTGACACTAATTGACCTAGTCCCAAACTAAGCAAAGCTTGTACTATGGACACTAGGCAACGGATAAACATACTTAAATATAGATAAATAAATACTTAAATACATGTTCAACATCCAAGACCCGAGAACAAACATTCGTATTATTCATACAAATATCTGCCCCGGCCGGGATTCGAACCCGGGACCTCAAGCTTCGTTGTCAGGGTCTCTAACCACTTAGCCATCCGGTCGTCAAAAGGTAAAAATAAAGTAAGCAATGTAGTCGCATATTTTTTGAAAGTCATAATGTAAGTTTGTCATAATTTTGGCTTCCGCTATTTTTTTCCCGCCGAAATCGTAGATTCAGTTATTTTAATAATGATAATCCTGTGTGTATTTATAACAATTGTGAACAATAGGGATGTTGACACCACCAATCAACTGACGTACTTTTTATGAGCTGTCAAAACACAATTCTCCCATAGTTTCAATGGCAATAGCGACTTATGACGTCGTAAGTCGCTATTTGTTCGCCAAATCAGTCAACTAACTATTTATTTGTTTTAAAGCAACAAAAAATCTAATTTTACAGTAAATCGAAAACTAATCTGATTTTTAGGGCTAAAATAAAGCTTTTTTTTACTGGAGTCTTGCCTTCGGATTATTTTTTAATGGCATCAACATCCCTATTCTAATATATAAATAACTTACCGTATCGTTGAGAAGACCCGACAGTAAATAAGCAAAACTTACCTGCAATAAAAGAAAAATAAATATTAATTAAAACATTAACTATCCACTATTCACAATTCTCTTTTTATTACATTACTTACCAGGAGACCCACTTGCTCGTTTACCTCCATTAAAATATACAGTACCTGGGCGACCGAGCTTTGCTCGGGCTGAAACTCGATAATAAGCGTTTTCCCAGAGATAAGACCAAGCTAGATTGATTTGTCATCCCCGAAAACCCCCACAAACCAAATTTCATTAAAATCGTTGGAGCTATTTCGGAGATTTTGATTATATTATTAGCTTGTTTAAAGGTATAGATTAGATCGATTTAAGATAGGTAGGGGGAGAGAAATACTTAGGTAGGTATATACAAGATAATTATTAATATACTAAAAACCTGGGACACCCGAAAAGTGTTTCATAATTTTAGTATCATCATCATCATCTAGCCGTCCCACTGCTGGGCACAGGTCTCCTCTCAGAATGAGAAGGCTTGGGCCATAGTTCCCACGCGGGCCCAGTGCGGATTGGAAACTTCTCACGCACCATTGATGCTTCGCAGGTTTGTGCAGGTTTCCTCATGATCTTCCTTCACCGCAAAGCTCGTGGTAAATTTCAAATGTAATTCCGCACATGAATTTCGAAAAACTCAGAGGTGCGAGCCGGGGTTTGAACCCACGACCCTCTGCTTGAGAGGTCAAAAACTAGGCCACCACTTCTTTTTTTTTTTTCTTAACCTTAATAAATTGAAAAAGTATTCATATCTTTTATTAAGACAGTAATTCTACTCGTAGATATTTGATTTCTAACTGTATGCTCACTGTACGGTCAGCATCAAAAGTAGCGGATTTTTAGGGTTCCGTAGTCAAATAGTGCCTTTAAAAGGCGTGTGTATAATTTCCTGCAGGGCCGACAACGCACTGGCATCGCTTAAAGCGTTGCGGGTGTCTATGGACAGTGGTGATCACTTAACATCAGGTGACCCACTAGTTCGTTTGTCTGGCCTCTCTAACTTAAAAAAATAGGAGTCCTTCTAGTTTCGCCATGTCTATCTGTCTGTCTGTCTGTCCGTCCGCGGCTAAGCTCAGGAATTATTAGTATTAGAGAGCTGTTATTTGGCATGAATATACATATCAGTCACGCCGACAAAGTGGTAAAATAAAAAAATAAGTAAGGACTTCCCATAGATGTAAAGTGGGAGTGATTTTTTTTTACTAATCCTACACTATGTGCGATATTGTTGGATAGGTTTTTTAAAACCATTGGGGGGTTGCTAAGACGATTTTTCTATTTAGTGTTCTATTTGCGAAATATTTAACTTTGACGTGCACATTTTCATTAAAATTCAGAATGATAGAGAAAAATAATTCGTGTGTCACAACATAGATGGGTAATTATCATTTTTATACAAATAATAGATTGTCACTCGACATATGTCATTGACAAATTGTCATGCATGAGTGAAATAGGGGCCAGGGGCGCCAAATTTTTTTGAACTGTCATAACACATGCAAAGTTTCAGTTTCTGTACCTTACTGTAATTAACACCTAACCAATAAATCATATAGGTCAGAAAACAAAAAAAAATCCCTAACACATTAATGAAATACCGTGAAATTCTTATAATGAGGTTGTGCCCTTATGCTATGGGGCGGGACCGGAGTTAATAGGTCGTGCAGTTTTTGAGAAAAAAGTGTGTAGTGGTTTTTGGCAGGTGGCGGTACCAAGATATTGAGGGTTGGTGACGGTGGCGCTAGTGTCCATAGTTTAAGGCAAACTACATTGCAACTCTATTAGTTCCAAATCTGTCCGCATGATCAGATAAGTTGGTTTTGAGTTGAAAGATTTTTGCTTTTTTTTCAGTGGCTGTTTGTTTGGTTTTGACACTTCAACTAATGAAAGGAATATTTAATTTGGCATATGGTTGGTTTCTTAGATGGGATTTAAAAAGGAGTTTTGTAGTTTTTAGGATTCTGAGCAAAAAGGGGGCGAACAAAACGCTATTGTTGTTAGTATGGAAAATTAATCGAAATTTCGAGTTATGATTGTGGTTTTTTGGAATCTGTTTGTATTTATTATTTCAATTCCAAATTTTTACTTTTACGGTCATCCCGTGAAACCTAAATTGAAAATACAAACCGAAACATAGATGCACAGAAAAACCAGAAAAATAAGACCAACACTGGGAATCGAACCCAGGTCCTCGGCATTCCGTGCCGCGTGCTATACCGCTACACCACTGCTGGTCAACGGCACAGACACGAATTTCCCTATGCATTCACATATCTCAGCTTGTTTACTTTACTTTGTCACTTTGTTACAAAAAGATTCCAAAAAAATTCTCAGTAAGGCACAGTGGAAAACAGTTTTCCCGCAGTACCTACTCTCAGCGCAATGAACCATTTGAAATTCAATAGGGATAATCGCTTCAGATTCGACATCGACACACTTTCTCTGTATTGCGTTTGCATTAAAGAGCTTATTGACCATTTACAAAAAAAAAGTTTCTTGTTTTTTTTTTATTCGGTCAGAATCTACTGCAATGTTCTTAGGGTATAGGCTAGTTGGCGTTTGCGCGGAACGTACGGAAGTATAACCTAACCAAGAAAAACCGGCCAAGAGCGCGTCGGACACGCCCAAGATAGGGTTCCGTAGCCATTACGAAAAATCAAGTAATATTATGTGCGTTATAACGCAATTAAAACAATTTTGATCATTTAATATGCAATTAAAACTATTACTACAATCTTCAAAACTATCACCAGAAAAGGAGCGTATCTTCGCGGCACTTACGTCCTTTGGTTGAAAAGCGCAGTTTTTCGGAAATAACTCAAAAACGGTATATCCGATCATGTTGAAACCAATTTTAGTTTGTAAGTATTTATTAAGCGTTACCTTTCCATATTTTTTGCATATTTTTTGGACGAGCAGTTTACAAGATATTACTCAAAGCACAATCTGAACCTTATGTGTATGAGCATAAGATATAATATTGCATTTTAGAAATACACTACTTACTTTGAAGGGACAGTATACTTTAATGGAAAAATACTTTCGCCCTATTTACGGCCTATTTTGCGGCCTATTTACTGAATAAATGATTTGAATTTGAATTTGAAGTATGTATGTATGTAGAGGTATGTAAACTCTTTATACGTAACTGACTGTTTTGACGTAATACGGATGCGTGATGGATTGTTGCTGACTGTACCTAAGTGCATTCAACTATCATTCTAAACAATCCCGTTACTTATGTGATATTCAATAGATTGAATAATGTACCATTTGATATGACCTGCCGTAGTACGGTCTCACAATAAGATCCACTATGCATTCCCGTCTCGGGCAACGAGATCTTCCTGACTTTTTCTGTGACACAGTTCCACGTTGGCTCACATTCAATCGGCCGCAGTACATGAATACCATGTTATGAAACCATAGATTAAAATTAATGAGTGTCCTAGTTTTGTATTTCAAAATACTTAGCTGTTTATCTATTTACGTGAATTTTGTATGAAGGTTTCCGATAAGAAATCAATCGGTTAAATAAAATGTCTAGATTCTAGAAGCCGATAATGTTCCACTGTTTTTTTAACGTTACACCTTCGAATAACTATGAATAAAACAGTAAAATTGACTGACTACTGTCGACAACGGGTGGCGGTGATTGCTTTTCATCAAGTGACCCGCATGCTCGTTTGCCCTCTCATACATAAAAAATCTGGTACTATAAAATTTATACGCCCAGTTTGAAAAAATATGTTTAAAATACATGGGAGTGCCAAAGTTCGCCTACTCTTTGCTAGAAATAACATAATTTTTGTCCGAATCATCGTTTGTCATAATAATAATATCATGGGACACTTGATACCAATTGATCCAGTCCCAAACCAAGCAAAGCTTGGACTATGGACACTAGGCAACGGATAAACATACTTATATAGATAAATACGTACTTAAATACATATTAAACATCCAAGACCCGAGAACAAACATTCGTACCTACTCGTATTATTCATACAAATATCTGCCCCGGCCGGGATTCGAAGCCGGGACCTCAAGCTTCGTAGTTAGGTTCTCTAACCATTGGGCCATCCGGTCGTAATTTTCATATAATCATTCTATAGAAAACCATAGGTTAGGTTAGATTTGTTTATTAAGTTGTTATTTAAATTAAATCATATGACATTACATTTAATTAAAAATAAATTTACAAAAAGTTAAAATTAATTGGATACGAAAAATAAAATTTAGAGACAAAATCGTCCCCTTACTGCTAAAAGCGACTAACTGCATCAATAAAAACCTTAAACTTGGAACCTTAAAGTCAAACCTTTAAATTCGTTTTTCTCTAAACTCATTAATGCAGTTAGTCGCTTTTAGCAGTAAGGGGGCGAAATTACGATAAACAATAACAAGACAAAATCTATTCCGATCCCATTAAAAGCATAGCTAATAAATATTTAGCACCTCCAACGCTAAAGGAAATGTCTGGCTGAAAACAAATCTAAAAATACTCTTATAAATAGTTCAATTTTTATGGGGTAAATCGTCAATAACTAGCCACCTTATAACTACTAAAAATGAATAAGGACGTTGACTCCATCAATCAACTGACGTACTTTTTATGAACTGTCAAAACACAATTCTCCCATAGTTTGAATGGAAATAGCAACATATAACGTCACTTATACGCCAGCTCAAAAAAATATTTGTAAAATGAATAAGAATAAGTTTCCAGAAGTTTTTAAGAAGTTTCCACCATAACAAAATAAAATAAATTGCTTTTACTGAACAAAATTTTCAGTTTTTTTCACAGATCCAAGATGTTGCTACGGTTTTTCTATGGGTATATATCGACTGTTAGAAAATTGTTAGTCATAATGTATTGTTTGTCATAATGTAATGTTTGACACAATTCTTTTGTCCTCTGAAACCATTTATTTTTCAGAATTGTTATAAAAGAAACCTAATTTAACCTGTAGAGTTCTACAGGTGACCATTTACAAAATTATGAAAAATGTACGGTTTCAGCGGGAAAAAAATTATGACTAACAATAATTATGACAAACATTACATTATGACTTATAAAATTATGGGAGTCGAAAAGATCCGTTTTCCTATACACTATTGTCATTGACAATACTACGATTACTCAATATCAATTCGACTAAAACAAATTATATGTTACTGATTTCATACAAACTTTATACAGATTTTTAGACTTTGCAATACAGATTTTTTGGTTAAGGATATGGCCACACTGATGTATTTATAGGTGACAAGAATCCATTTTAGTATAAGGTGACCAATTAATGAAGGCTGGCCAGTAATAGACTCCTTATAATAAAAGTGAACTATTTTTAAAGATGACTAGAATTTGTATGAAGTGTAAGGTGATCAGTCATTGAACGGTGGCAAAGTAATTGAAGATTTACCCTATTACACAATGAACTATTAAATCATGAACACTGAGTATTTCGAATATAAAATATAAAAAAAAATCTTTGGGCCCAAGTGATTTTTTTTTGCTCTACCACGTTGCATATAGTTCCATCTATCCCCTATAAAAAAAAATCAAAATCAGAATCCCCTATATACGTATGTCCATCCATCTGCCAAACACCCTGTACATCGTCACTACTTTGAAAAAATCTCGTATCTAAAATAATAAGTCAACAAAATTGAACCTTGCCATAACGTTCATAAAGTTCCTCAGAAAATGATCCATTTTGAGATACGAGTATTTTTAAAAGTAGTGACGATATTATGTTTATTTGATTTTGTGGTAGCATATTCACAGCAGAAAGAAAGCATCAATCACTTTTTTTTTCCAAAAAGGCGCCCAAGTTCTTTTGTGCCAGTGCCCCCGTATGGCTGAAGACGGCTGTGCCCAAGTCTAGGTAGTAAAAAAAAAAATCGTTCTGTCAAAACAAATTCATTCATTCATGAATGCATCATTCGCGAGCGGCCATTTTCCTCGTTATGCTGTCACTTATTTTCGTATAGGAATCTAGCCATTTGACCGTGACATACATAGTTTAATTGGTATTAACTGGAAACTGTTACCGCCGGCATTACGAGATGAGTTGGCCAGAATATACAAGCTGTTCATTAAAGATCTAAAACCTCGGATACCCTAACGAAAGGACTTTTTAGGGATCCGTAGCCAATATGGCAAAACCGGGACACTTAATAGTTTCGCCATGTCTGTCGATTCGTTCGTCCGCGGCGTTGCTCAGCGACCATCAGTGCTAGAAAGCTGTAATTTGACACGGATATATGTAGTAATTATGCCGACTAAATGGCATTAAGAAAAATAGGGTATATGCACTTGATTTTTTCCTCATGGCTACGGAACTCTTCTTCTTCTTCTCTTTTAAAATATGGCTCCTGTCCTAATTAATAGGACAATTTGGCCAGTGTCTAAGTATTCTCTTTCGAGAGGCAACATTGTACGGTGATTGTAGTTTTTGTTACTTGATAGTAAAATTCCAGAAACCACGTGGAGACAACTTGCGCATTAAAAAATGTCAGACACGAGAGCAATATAGAATTTTGTGATGACTGTTCACTGTTAAGGTTAATCGCCGCATAAAACATTATCAAAATTATACTTCAAAGAAACAGAAATAGCAAAATTAGGTATTGTCTACAGCCGCCATGTTCGAATGTCACAAATCGAATCTCTACGGAACTCTATCTTCGGCGTGTCCGACACTCTATTGGCCAGTTTTTTTTTTTTAATTTCAAAATCTTAAAGGGCTAACGAGTGACTACGTGTAGAGTGTGTAAAAATACTAGGTAATTAGTGTTAATACATATTCTACTTCGTGGTATCTCGTACAATAGATGAGGGTAAGGCCAAATGTTTATGAGACAATTTTTATCCTGAACAATCCTATCGATTCGTATAGTAAAAAGCGAGTGTCTGTTTTTTTTTTTTAATTCGGTTCGATTCCCGGGGGACAGGCGAAGTTTAGAAGATTTTTGAATGCAGTTTTGTTCATTTAAAAAATAAAGGAATGTTTCCTTTCAGTACAATTAGCTAACTAAAGGATTTAAGGTAGTTGCCCTTCAGGGCTCATAGATATTTTCCACCCTATTTAATAGTCCAGGTGTATACTTCGTTTTATTACCATTAACAAAAAGTTAACCGATCTTGACGCGTCTTTTAATAGAAAAACACTTTTGAAAAATGAGCCACATTCTTTGATTCTGAGTAAGAAAAACCATATTTTTTCGAATAACTCAATAAAAAAAGTTTAAACTTTTTTTTAAAACGCCCAAATACGAAATTAGCCGACAAAATACATTATTCAATAGATCAGCAGGGCTACTACGAAACTCGACTCTCGAAGTTCGTACCGTACCGTCCTCCTCGCTCTCGTATTAAATAATATAAGTGTCAGAGGGACCGCACGACACGAACTTCGAGCTTCGTAGTAGCCCTGCTGTATTACCTTTCGAGTTATCGACACTATCGACAAGACTCCGGTGCTATTGTTTTTACAATCGAACAGCAATATTACTCTACTATCAATAACACGGTTTTTTTTAAATTCTCCCGGCTGGCAAACGAGCAAGTGTGTCTTCTGATGGTAAGAGATCACCACCGCCCATAAACATCTGCAACACCAGTATTGCAGATGCGTTGCCAACCTAGAGGCCTAAGATGGAATACCTCAAGTCCCAGTAATTTCACCGGCTGTCTTACTCTCCACGCCGAAACAACAGTGCAAGCGCTGCCTTCACGGCAGGATTAGCGAGCAATATGGCGGTAGCAATCCGGGCGGACCTTGCACAAGGTCCTACCACCTGCAAAAGTATGTTGTATCATGGGTAGACCCTATAGCTACGTCGTGCAAAATTCCAACCTCAAACCAGTCCTGGATTTGTCAAATAGGATATATAGGCCGCGCCCTAGGGGCGGCAGCGTCCTAGGGCGGCAAATTTCAGAGGACGCTCACTCGATTTCAGAGGATAAAGTCTAACAAGTACATGGGGCGGCGGAAATATAAAATGGCCTACACTCATGGGGGCCTTGTCGTCCCGGCTGAAACAGACCTCAGGAGACCCCAGAGCTGGCGCTTACCTCTCCCAACGAATTTCTCTGACTGTACAGAGAGGTAATGCCGCCAGTAGTTGGGGTCCATGCCGCAAGAGGACCTTTTAGATGGTGTTTTCTTTTTATAGTTAGGTATGTTTATGTAGTTTTTATTTATTTTGTTTCCTATTATATTGGTGTAATAAAATTTAACTTAGTTTAGTAATTATAAAATAAATTGAACCTATACTCATAAAAAATATTGGCCGGCACTGCCTCAAACTCAAACTCACAATATTTATTGACAACAAAAACACACTATAAATATAAATAGGAGAAGAGAGAACAATTAGAATCTGCAAAACTAGATAGATAGATAGAAATTATTTATTCATATAAACAATTACAATTTACACATTACAATAAATGCGCCAAACTGCAGTGACCAGTTTGTTGGCGCGCCGCGCTCAAATCACATTACTTAATTGTTTACAGTATTTGATTTATTCTAATGCTAATGATATTAATATTTTAGAGAAGAGAATATTAACACTAAGATGAAGAAGAGTTAAATTAGCAACCTACTACAATTAACAACCACTTTTGCTACTTGGTATATGGCTCCAATAGTGCATTTTTAAGCTTAGTCTTAAAGGCTGTTTTACTTATATTATTATAGGGAAACTTTATGGTATTAAAAATTCGAGCTGAGGCTGCTGGGTATAGGTAAACTTCGCACTCAGAAACGCCATTTAGCTTCAATGAGCGCTAGCGCTCGCTTTTCACAAGCATCCGCAATCTGCGCACAGCCGTGACCCGGTTCGAGCGTGTGTTATGTCAGCGCTGGTTAGATGCGCGTACGCATGTGGAACGGGTAGATGCTCTACTTAATAAATAAATAAAATATAAAAAATTATCGCTTGTAAAATTTATTGAATCAGGCGTTACCCAACCCATCTATCACCACCATGATCATGATCATGGTTTTGTGTAATTTGTGTGTGTTACAGTGTGGAGGTGGAGGAACTGCATGAACACGGATATTTTGCATAAGCTTAGCTATCGTAAGGTCGCGGGTGAGCAAGGAAATTATTTTAGTTCGCTTGTAAAATAATAAGCACAGCCCGGTATTTTAGTCGCACTTTTGGCCTGTTACCAGTGACTTCTCACTTATCGTCTTCCAGGGGTGGATCTTGAATTTGTGGGGCTCTGGGCTAATACTGCTTAGGGGCCCTACCTAATTACTCAAACCTCATAATCAGATTTCTTTTTTAATCCCTACTTCCCTACAAATATTATAAATGCGAAAGTAACTCTGTCTGTCTGTCTGTCTGTTACGCTTTCACGTCGAAACCGCTTAACCGATTTTGATGAAATTTGTTATATAGGTAGTTTGAACCCCAAGGATCAACATAGGATACTTTTTATTCCGATAGAGGGCGCCACCGCGCGATAACCTAGGTCCGCGCAGACGAAGTCGCGGGCATAAGCTAGTTCTAGATAGGTATATCCATTTTGATAGTATCCATTTTGGTGCTTTGTTAACTATTTAGATTAAGACTAGCTTATGCCCGCGGCTCCGCCCGCGCGGTATTCGTTTATCGCGCGCTGTTCCCTCGGGAATTGTCCATTTTTCCGGGATAAAAAGTAGCCTATGTTACTCTCTGGCTCATAAACTATCTCTATGCCAAAAATCACGTCGATCCGTCGCTCCGTTACGGCGTGAAAGACGGACAAACACACAAACAAACAAACATACACACTTTCGCACGTTCGTGTCGTCATAGTGTGTGTTGTATTTATATGTTTATTTTTAAATGGGTCCCACTGAAAAACAGCGTTGAGGCTTGCCGTAGCATTATGCTGAGTGGGGCCCACTTTATACTGTTCGATGTTATTTTTTAACTCTTTCCATGTAATGCATTTTGATGTGTATCGAATATGTATACCTAAATAAATGTTTCTCTCTCTCTCTCTCTCTCTCAAACACACAAACAAACAAACAAACATACTTTCGTATTTATAATACGGATTTTATGTACAAACTTTTTTAACACCAAATTGATCAAATCTATTCTATTCTATTCGAAGTAGAGTATCTTGCCATCGCTCCAATTGCGCAAGAGTTGCCTTGAGACCCGCGTGAGTGGCGAGTGCCCTTAGAAAGGTGGTTGACGTCGCGCCTGGGACAGTGGAAACCAACACTAACCGTCGGCATGACTGTTGTACTGCCGTTTCGCCAAAATATTTTTCGCCAAATTTCACTTCCCAAAATACTTATCGCACTAGTTTCATTTCCCAAACGAATCTTTAGCATATTTACATTTCGCATTTTATTCATTTGGTCAAATTATCATTTGGCATAATTTTACTTTGTCAAATTTTATTACGACAAACGTTTACCAAGCAAACTAATAATATCTGGCTAATATTGTATTCTAAAAAAATGTTTGTTAAAAATGACATTTCGCGCAAACCAACCACAAAAACCAACTGCTACCAGAAAAGTAGGTTAGGTTAAAACTACGTCTTCCACAGAAACGAACTGCTATATTTTTTAACCCCCGACGCAGAAAGAGGGGTGTTGTAAATTTGACCGTTATGTGTGTCGGTCTGTGACACCGTAGCTCTTAAACGGAACTTTATTCGAAATCAGGTTTTTTAGCGATGGTTCTTAGACATGTTTCATCAAATTCGGATAAGCCGTTTTTGAGATATTGAACTTTGAAGTGACAAAGTCGGGGTCTTACAACTTTTTGTTGGTTAGGTTATTTTTTAATTGCGCAGTTTTAACTTATTATTTAGTGTAACAGCAAAATTACATTGCCGAAACGTTAAGGTAAATATTCATCATCATCATCATCCCAGCCTATATACGTCCCACTGCTGGGCACAGGCCTCTCAGAATGAGAGGGCTTGGGCCATAGTTCCCACGCGGGCCCAGTGCGGATTGGGAACTTCACACGCACCATTCAATTGCTTCGCAGGTTTGTGCAGGTTTCCTCACGATGTTTTCCTTCACCGCAAAGCTCGTGGTAAATTTTAAATGTAATTCCGCACATGAATTTCGAAAAACTCAGAGGCGCGAGCCGGGATTTGAACCCACGACCCTCTGCTTGAGAGGCGATAGGTCAAACCACTAGGCCACCGCGGCGAGGTAAATATTACTTGAGTAAAAATAGCGTGATAAGTCCCGTTAAGGTATTTTGACTATGAGCAAAATTTACCTTTTAAAGCAAATTTTCTCGTTATTTTTTATAACATATAACGAGTTATGTACCTGCTTTATCCTGTTTATATATTATGTATATGTTACAGGAAGAACGAACAAGTAACCTTTCCTGGTATATACTTGCTTTATTTCGAATTATTTGTGCAAAATTTTGTGTCAAGGCGGAATATTATTGCGTCACGACATAATGCCCTACTTAGTTTTATTCTCTTCTTATTCTTATTCCTATTGTATAGTCAACAAAAGATCAATGGCCAAAGTAACTAAAATGAGTAGGATTGTGTTTGAAGATCCCCAAGTATTATTAATATTATTATCATTAATTATTAATTAGTAACAGCCTTATTCATAAAAAATCCTTAATTGAGGTTTGATCGGCCTGTTAGTTAACAGACTGATTAAGCTTGTTTGACGTTTGTCAATAAGTATGATTCATAAACGTCTGCTAGCAGTCTGCTAGTTGTTGAGCTGCTGATAGACTGATTAGATGCGTTATGTTGGCACTCTTGACAAATCAAAGGCAAAAAATGGCATTATCGAGAATAAAAAAAAAAAATGACAGCAGCAGAGATGTTTGTTTTCCCGCCATTTGCGATCCGCGTGTTTTAGTAGACCTAAACTAAGTGCAAAAAGCCGTAACTATGTTAATCATCCTAATTTTTTTTTTCATATTATTAGAGGATTTTTAAATACAAATTCCTGAAAATAATTTTTCCTGATTTTTTTTTAATTTTTGCGTAAACCTCCATAATAATATCTTCGGTATGGTTTTTTGCTCTTGTCAAAGTCAGCTGTTCAAATTTGTGGCGGCCATTTTGTGACTTAGCAGGGAGATAAAGAAGGGTCTACGGTCCTCTAACTTTAGCAGAGCCTTGATCGACTGATCAGCGCTAAACAGACGTTTATGAATCACGTTTTTTAGCATCGTGCCATCAAGGAACCTCCAAGGAGGCTCTAACTTTTTATGAATAAGGCTGTAACTCCCCGCCGATAGACCTAAGGCGCGCTAAGTCCTTGCCTATCTTCAAGACTATGCTTAGGGAGCACTATCTGTCGTCTTGCGTGTGAATATTAAAACTGTTAGTTTATTTATGGGTATGTTGTTAATGTTGTTATGTATCTTCCTATCTACTTGGATTTGTTGTGTATGTGTATTGTATAAATGGTTATGTATTCTTGATATTGCTGTAATGTAACGTAAATTCACCAACTGCTTAAATTTATTCCTCGCTTGTCCATTCATTCCATTGTAAGGTTGCCTGGAAGAGATCGCTCTGAAGCGATAAGGCCGCCTATTGCTTACCTAAGAAAGTCTCTGTGTATATACACCTGTTTTCTGTAATTGCTTGCTATATGTTGGTGTGCAATAAAGAGTTAATGTATTGTATTGTATAATACAAGGAGTGTAAGAGATTTATTATAATATATAGTTTTTCTTTTCCCGCAATAATTACGGATTCAGTTACGTGGGTGCACACTCACCGGGGTCCAGCTGAAAACCAGCGCTGCAGCTCTGGTTACAGGGCTACGGCACATGCTGAGCTGAGTCCTTTTGGCATCACACTACAGCACAACGTCTCTAATTGTTCTCTCTTCTCCTATTTATGTTTATAATGTGTTTTTGTTGTGATGTAGTGTGTTTTTGTTGTCAATAAATGTTGTGAGTTTGAGTTTGAAGTTGGAATTTTGCGCGACGTAGTTATAGGGTCTACCCATAATCCATACTAATATTATAAATGCGAAAGTAACTCTGTCTGTCTGTCTGTCTGTCTGTTACGCTTTCACGCCAAAACCGCTGAACCGATTTTGATGAAATTTGGTACAGAGATAGACTAGACCTTGGGAAAGAACATAGGCTACCTTTTATTCCGAAAAAAAGGCTTGAAGAGGTTGAAATAGGGGATGAAAGTTTATATGGAAGTTCGTCATTTTTAAAGATAAAACCATGAAACTTGGCATTTAGGCAGTTAATAAGAAATAAGTAGATATTTGTTCGACCGTTTTTGAAAATTCGACCTGTGAGGGGGTGAAATAGGGGATGAAAGTTTATACGGAAGTTCGTCATTTTGAAAGATAAAACCATGAAACTTGACATTTAGGCAGTTAATGAGAAATAAGTAGATATCTGTTCGAGCGTTTTTGAAAATTCGGCCTGTGAGGGGGTGAATAGGGGATAAAAGGTTATATGGAAGGAAGGAAAAATACTTCCCAAAATAACTATTCAACGCGGACGGAGTCGCGGGCAAAAGCTAGTACGACATACTTAACTGGCTCCGATAGCAAATGTGTGCAAAAAAGCATGTTCAAAACACGCCGCCTTTTTATAAAGCCATTAAGTTAAAAAGTACTATAAAAACTCGCTCGAGTGCTTCCGTTAACCGATGATTTTGTGCCCTAGGGATAACGAGGTATGTTTCTGCTTACCGACAAACTAAAAGCTACTAAGTAGTTAGTTATTAATTATTATTAACCGACAAAAAAAGTCCGAGTTATACCTATAATTATTTACCTACACTAGATTTTTTTAATTACCCTATTGTTTACCTTGTAATGTTCTCTGTGTACCTGTTTTCTGTATCGCTTATTATTTCTGGTGTACAATAAAGAGTATTTGTATTGTATTGTATTGTAATTACTTAGGTAAGTAGGAATTTATACTTTACATAGGTACGTCAAAATTCCGCCAAAATCCCGCTGATATTACAAATGACAATGTGTAAGTTTGTTAGCCTGTATGTTTGTTACTCCATCGCACTAAAACGGCTGGAAAGATTTGGATGATGTAGTATATATATAGCTGGACGTCGAGAATCTAGATTAAATAATACATCATCATCATCATCATCATTAGCCGGAAGACGTCCACTGCTGAACAAAGGCCCTTAGAACTCCACAATGAACGACCACTCGCCACTTACATCCACCGGTTTCCCTCAACTCTCACGATGTCAGTCCACCTGGTGGGACTCCTGCCATCGCCTCGTCTTCCGGTTCGTGGTCGCCACTCGAGGACTTCTCCCCCAACGGTTATCGGTTCTTCGAACGATATGGCCCGTCTATTGCCACTTCAACTTGCATAATTTTCCAACTATGTCAGTGACTTTAGTTCTTCGACGAATTTCCGTATTCCTGATTCTATCGCGCAAATGTCCAAGCATAGCTCTCTCCATAGCTCATTGCGTTACTATAATAATCTTATAATAATACATACGAGTAGGTTAAGTACTTTTAAACAAGATATTCCCACGGGATAAAATCTCGAAAATCCAACCCTCTGTATACCTCTAGTCATGAAATTTGGTACAGTGGTTAATGAAATCCGCTATATAACTTTTGGGAATTCCGATGGGAATTAAGTGATTTCACGGAATTTCAATTCAACTGTCTGATCTAATCTTTAGACGACCGGATGGCCAAGTGGTTAGAGACTACGAACATTGAGGTCCCGGGTTCGATTCCCGGCAAGGGCTGATATTTGTGTGAATAATACGAATGTTTGCTGTGGGGTCTTGGGTGTTTAATATGTATTTAAGTATGTATCTATCTATATAATTACATTTATCCGTTGCTCAGTACCCATAACACAAGCTTTGCTTAGCTTACTTTGGGACTAGGTCAATCGGTGTGAATTGTCCCGTGATATTTATTTATTTATTCTTTCTATCTTTAACCCGAAATTAATTAATTGAATTGGAAACAGCGGAAATACTATCTTATGTCCACAGAACAGTCATAGAAGTAACAGAATAAACCTTGTGATTTCCAGTTAGTAATAAAATACCAGGCAACCTATTATAATTGCTAGAAAGACCAATCCTAGTTTATAGGTTGTTGAAGTCGAGCTTGGAATGGTGGAAAGTCAGTGTTTAAAACGCTTTCCTTTCCTCTCTGACATGTTTATAAAATCACAGAGTTATAACATTTTATTACGATAGTATGAAACACTATACAGGATGACTCGTTGCGATCGGTCGGTATGGGAAATTCTGAAACTATAAGACATGCGAAGATCTATTTAGGGACCATGTCATCGATTTTAGTAACAAAAAAAACTGCATTCATACATTTAAAAAAAATTGTTTTCAGAACGGGCTACGGGAATCGAACCAGGTCATTTTGGAAAAAAAAACTTACATTATTTCTATTTGGATATCAATATACCACGCGCCATATAAATCTGCCTAAAAGTTCATATAAAAAAAATGCGTGGAATATAAAAAAAAAGAAAACTTAAGGGTACCTATTAAAATTTTCTAATGTAATACCTAACGTTATCTAGAATGAGAGGCAAAATGGCACAGGTTTTCATAACAATAGTACCTAATATAATCTTCGGGAATTTCCACGGCAACTTTAGCGAAACCGGAATTTGAATTGCTAGTTTTCAATGTCGATGTAATTGCGACAAGAGGTATCTTTGTGGTAGAGGGGATGAGACACTCTCGAAAACTAAAAACACACGTATGAAATCTAAATTTACTCTCCTAGATCTATTTGTGTTATCAGATCCGACACCAATCCGTGCTAGAAATAGTGTCATTTCACCTATAAAATGGCGGCGATACTTTCTACGACGGTAAAAGCGGTTCGTAATAGAAAATCACTTCCTCGTGTGGAAATCGAAAGCAATAGATGATTGCAACTGCATCCGAGAAGCTGCAATTTACAATCACATACTTATTGCGGTTAGTGGCGAAAAAAGGAACTAAACTTTTCCGTGCGTATCTGGTGGAAAGTAGAGAGCGTAGCGCCAGTTGCGTCTGCATCAATAAGTTTGTTGCGCTCGATTGTGGGAAAGGATACTACTAGCGCCATCTAGTGTTGAGTAGCTGCTAACACCACATATATGTTGAGTATGACGTAGTGTGTAAACTTAATTTATTTTTATTATCCTATAGTGTTGTCACTGTAATACTGAAAACTGTAACACTGTCACTGAAAAGCAGCGCCACAGCTTGCCGTGGTATGCTGAGTGGGGACCTATTTAGCGTCATGTATGTCTTTATTTGTTCTTTGTTTGTTTCTATTTTTGTTTTATGGCGTTAAATAAATGTATTTTCTTTCTTTCTTTCTAATAGGTATACACTTATTTTTCTCGAATATTTGTCAAATAAATAAAGGCAAACAAAAATTTTCTATATATCCAGTGGGTGGATATTAGCTTGCTTAAGGGTTTTATTTTTATTTTTCTCTAATAAATTGGATCAACATCTTTAAAAGCTGAAAGATCGAAATGTTTTGACTACCTACTTAATTAAGCAAAGGGTGTGGGTGTTATCCTCTACTTGTTAAAACATTTTTTGCTGATTCGGATTAACTTTGTTTTTTTTATTAGGTAAGTAGTAATTTGGTTTATTGATCGGATTTGATTTCGATGTAGACCCGGCACGTAGATAGTGCCACGAGAGTTGGAGTGATTACACACACAGCTACATGTGAATGAATGAGTGAATGTCAAAATCCTGCTGTCATTGCATTATGTTCTTGTATCATTCATTCATCATTCATTCCAGCCTATATACGTCCCACTGCAGGGCACAGGACAAGAGAGCTGAGCTTGGGCCATAGTTCCCACGCGGGCCCAGTGCGGATTGGGAACTTCACACGCACCATTGAATCGCTTCGCAGGTTTGTGCAGGTTTCCTCACGATGTTTTCCTTCACCGCAAAGCTCGTGGTAAATTTCAAATGTAATTCCGCACATGAATTTCGAAAAACTCAGAGGTGCGAGCCGGGGTTTAAGCAAACGACCATCTGCTTGAGAGGCGATAGGTCAAACCACTAGGCCACCACGGCTTTTTTCTTCTTCTGCACGGTTCTTGTGTTAGTGATCTCAACTTTGGTGGCACTACCTTTACAGCCGGGATTTCATAAGCAAATGTTAAAACAACCTCAAGCGTAGGTACTCATTCATTCATATCTTTATAATATCAATTGTGGATAGTTTTAATTTAATTGTTATTTACTGTTTTCTATTGTATAATTTAGTCTCTCATTCATTATACTTGGTTTGGATAGGTATTGAACTGAAATGTAAACAAAACAACGTAAATTGGTGTCTTTATTGATTGTTTGACCTATCCAAACATTTGCATTTCTGTATTGAAATACACTAATCTAATTTGTATTACAATGATAGATATGTAAAATGTATAAAAACCTTGAATGTATCAAATCTGGTAGCTGAACTTTGTTTACATTTAGTTAAATACCTATTCAAACCAAGTATAGGTATATCATTATAGGTAGTCTGGTAAGACTTCAGTAGTGAGGATAGTAAAGCGTTGTCCTACAAATAATGTGAGTTTATTCTGCTTTCATGCTATAACTATTGAATAGATAGCCTTTTATCGCAAAAAAACGAGTTGTTCCTAAGCAATCAATAAATTAATCCTTCGCATACGAAGCCGCAGACAGCAACTTGTTTATTTATTTTAGGATCAGTATTATGAACGTGTATAAGATTAGGAAGTGGAATAACATTTGAACTACTAGTGCCACCTAGTTTAAAACTATTTAACTACGTAGAAACTCGGCTAGTAGCCGTCTGTCTCCACAGCGTCTTGATTCTGCTACTTGCCGCTAGATAGCGCTATTATATAATTCGCATGTAATGTGGTTTGTTTTGCGAGAAGAATACGAACTTTTCGGTCGTAACTCTGTCATAACCCTACAGCTTGTTTCGAATTTAGGTAAAATCGAACAGATTTACGGCTAAATTCGCTTTAAAACTGTCTAGTTTAACCAAAACACCTACCTTTACCGCCGCCAGCATCATGCACTTGCGGCTTTCCCGACGGCACCCGCTGCATGGGCGAAGCGTTTCCATAATTCATACTCGTACCATTGTATTCCGAGCTGAGTGGTTCTTGCTTTATGCCGCTAGATGTCGCCGCCAGCTTCTCAGCGAGTAGCGGGTTGGCCGAGGCGATGTTGTAGCGGTTGTTGATACCGCTACCCGAGCGAAGTAGCTGCTGCAATCGTTGCTGCCCGTTGTTTGGAAGCAGTTGGTTAGGTTGGTAGTACGAGTTTTGGAGGTTGCTTGAGCCGGGCGAGGAGATGTTGTTGTTCTCCTCTTGCTGGAACACGAGAATTATTGTGTCAAACATAGCAAGAAAAATGGTAGGGTGAGCATGATTTCGTCTTGAATAAAAACACTTCAGGTCTTGTATAGAATCCATGCAGAAAAATGTTGCATGTCGATACCGCGACATTCCTTCTCAACTTTCATACATCTATTAGCACCAGGGCATACGTTCAAATATGACATTGCCATCTATCGTGATTTAAGTGAAACAATTAAAAACTCACCTTAATCTCAATAGGTGGCACCGCTGTAGCATTTGTCAAATCCGTAAAAAATGTGTCAAAGTTGTCAAAGGCGGTTTCCCCGAGCTGTTTTAGTATGTCGTCGGGGTCAGCAGCCTCTGTGACGTCGTTTTCCAACGTCAGGCCCCCGACGATGTTTGAGAGGTCTGCTTGTGACAGTTCTCCGAGCGACGAGGCCATTTGTTGGAGCTGGGCTGCTGCTTGCCCGCTCGCTGCGGCTACCGCATCCTGGAACGTTGCAGTTTTAGGGGTTAGAGTCTGGTAGCGCAACGCCATCTGTTGGTTAGTAGGGTATTGTACAGTGACATCTATTTGCTGAATTGTATAAATTATTCATAAGAAAATTATATTAAAAAAGACTAGATGGCAGTTTCTGACGTCTTGCATGCAGTTTGGATCATTAATGACATACTCGTAGATAGAGAAACAAAAGTAATGAGGGTTTTTCGACAGGCAAAATGTCGCTAGATGGCTTTAGTATCGCGAGATCCGTTTCAGTCTTGCTCGCGATTAGCTAATTTAGATATTTATCCAATCACAAGCGCGACGGAAATGTCAAACGGCCCTAGCGATATTTCACCTGTTGAAAAACCCGCATTAAAATTCAACATTTATCATATGTCTTGTCAGTGACATCTAGCGAATTGTATTCATAGAAGTCAATGATATAGAAGTGAATGTGTTCATAGAAGTGAATGGCAACATGATTATCAAGATCATTGATATTTAACGAAGTTTTTATACAAAGGCTGAGCCTTTCGCAGAGCAGCTGTTTTATAAAAGCAGCTCTCACCTGTAGACAATTTGAGAGGTCGACCATTCTACCCTCATTTTCCGCTGACCACCACTCATCTTCAATAAATGGCATCGCCAAAGGCAATGACGCTGCATGCGTCCCCGCCACCTTGCGCCGCTTTCACACGCCAGATGGCGCTAACGTCTATGTTGTCACTGAATCACAGATGGCGTTGTTGTCAACACGACACTGTCACTGAATCACGTAATGTTCTTGCACTGTTCGCGAATGTTAGCGTCATTTGTGAACGGAACACGCTTATCTCACAGCTTGTTTGCCCATCAGCTGCCTGTGAACATGAAGAGCGTAGGCTTGATGTCTTTCAAAATAATTTACCCCCCTTTGTCCTGCCAAAGGCGGTATGTTAGAAAGCAGAGTACAAGGAGCCAAGCAGTCAATGCAGTATGGTATCTGTGTTTGTAAGTATAAATAAAAGCCGATTTTGGAGAGTTGATTATGACCAACCCTTACGAACTCTGTTAATTATGGATAGCGTTTATTAGTGTAGCATTAATTAATGAGATTAGTGTTCTTTTGTTACGAGTTCGCGAATTTTAGTGAGTTGGGCTTAGGGTTGATGACAATCATATATCCAGAGTCGTCCGGAGTTTGTTTTAGACAGGGATACAAAGCAGGGTTGCTGAATGTGTTTAGCTTCAAACGAATTATAAAAGATTTTTTTTGCCTTGTTTTTGTTGAGTGTTGTATACGGTTCAACACAGCTCGAGCTAAAGGTTAATGGGGTTATTATACCTATGAGTTCTGAAAGGATCATTGGGCTGGCACCTACTTCGATTCCTTTTACGTACGTTCAAAAGAACAAAAGATTAATTATAATTTAAGTGTAAATCGCTATTTTCCTCAACTATAGAGCCGTAATTTTGTTGAAAGGCAAATGTGAAACACAAATTCGAGTGCCATCATTCAATTTAATGCTCACATCTTTATTTTGCGAACCCAATATTATAAATAACTACCATTGTATCCGTTTTAAGCATCTCGTCATTAAATATATAGTCATTTAAATCTAAAATGGTGGAATTAAATATTTTCCACGGGCCAATTTTGCTGCTAAAAATTATCACTCTTTTTTCCGACTGCAGATTTTTTCCAATACAAGCCTCGTTGACTTGCGAATGTGATATTCACAAGTTATTATTGGATTCATAAAATAAATTATACTTTGATACTAAGGATGCACCTTGGATGTCGACTCTATCCTTATTGATTATTATAAATATAATGCCCATTTCCGGATTGTAATATTTTTATGGCCACTTTTATTGCCATTTTTTATGATATAAATATTTATTTTATTGATTATAAAAAAATAATTCATAATACAGGTTGTCTTGTAAGTCCTGTGTAAATAAGTACGTGCATAAAAAATAGTCTTTATTACTAAACTTCATTACGACCATTATTTTAACTGGTAGCATTTTAACAGTTAATTATTTGCATGTAGGTGGAAGTTATATTACTATTTTCTTTTTTTTGTGCTCGAGCAATTATAAGCAGGTACATACCTAAGGCTTTAATTTACATGTTTGTTTTTAGCTAATTTGGTGAAAAATCATATTAAAATCCAATTTTACAATCTGTGATTAATAAAGTATTTGCGTTAACGATTACTCTAAAGCTGCTTCCCCCACCATAGTAACATTTTTTATTTGATACTAGCTTTCGCCCGCGCTGTTCCCTCGAGAACTATGCATTTTCCGAGATAAAAAGTACCCTATGTCACTATCTGGCCCATAAACTGTATTTATGCTAAAAATCACGTCGATCCATCGCTCCGTTTCGACGTGAAAGACGGACAAACATACAAACACACACACACTTTCGCATTTATAATATTAGTATGGATTAAATGCGCCAAGTTAGACAAATTAAGTTACCAAACAATACCTGGGAAAATCTAAGAAATACGCTTTGGAAATACGTCTCGACTGTACTCGTGAACTTCCATTTGTAGACTTTATGTTTTAGTAAGTCTTTATTTCAATTTTAAAGTTTGTAGGGTGAAATCTTACAAGTTTAATTTTACCTACTGTGATTAAAAATGTAATACAAATGTAGTTTGGATGACCACACCCAGGCAACAAAAAACCTTGTCATTTTTCTATGGCAGCTTGTTGCATTATTTACTAATGCATAGCGAGAACTACTTATCAAATAGAGTACGTTGTATCAAAATACAAATCCTAGTTTATTTAAGTAGCATTATTAACTGTTAGAGTCAAGCTTTGGTCAGGGTTTTTAAAATAATAGCATTTGATATTGTCTAGAAGAGAACTAGCTTTCACCGTGGTCGTAAATAAAGCACAAAAATATATGCCTAGTGATGGGACACAAACATAGACTAAAAAATAGTAACAGCTGGTTCAAAAGGGATGGAATGGAACTTACCTTATTTTATTTTTAAATTATGTTAAATTATGTATGATCTTACATTAGGTTAATAACAAGAAATGATAATAGATAAATTTTACAAGTGTCATACGTACACTTAATAACAATAATAGCTATTTGACGAGAATTTGTCGGCGTAAATCTCTCAAGTATCTTAAGTGCGAAGATAGTGGAATGATACCTCTTTGCGTCCATTACTCGTTGGATAACAATAAAAGCGATTTTATATCACGAATTCACGACACATCCCAGACGGGGAGGGCTGAAACAGTCGCCAAATTATAAAAAAATATATATATCTCCAAATTGTAATTACAGGCAAATAAACTAAGACCAATAAAGTATAGAAGTACTGAAACTAGACACTAAAAAAATTAAGTTCATTTAAGAAATGACTAGTTAAAAATTACTTTATGCATTGATAAACTGTGATCCGTTGTCGGAAAAAAAATTCTTGTGTACTTGTGAAATGAAGTCTACTAAGGCACTGTTTATTTGTTTCGTAAGACTGTCTGGGACACATCTATCATTGTAATATAAAGTAGACTAGTGTATTTCAATAAAGAAATGTAAATGTTTAGATAGTTTAGTGGGGGAATTTTAATATTTGAGACACCAGTTGACGTTGTTCTGTTTACATTTAATTAATTACCTATACGTTTCAAGGATAATAGTGCTTGAAAGGAGAAAAGAGACTTAAGCTCAATTTTCGAATGTCCGATTTCAGTAGTGATCTACGTAGGAGTGGGGGGCAGTGAGTTCTTTTTATTATTTATTATTGTAAGAAATATTTTGCCAAATTGCAAAACGATTTATTGGCAAACCCAAATAGGTCTTACGTAACAAATGAACAGGCCCTAAGGTGGTTTATGATAGTCATGCAATGCGCCGAGTTCACCTGGCGATGTCCCGATGGATTGACCTGCGCGAGGGCCGCATGTGCGCACGCGATTATCTGGGAACAAGGGAGAAGCATATTGATAATCATACAACGTTGAAACTAGTATCGTCACTGTGTCCTTTTTTAACTGGCCCGGTTGGAAAGAGACGAATGTAAAATTCGAATATTCTCCCTAACCAACACCCTAACCCGAACAGCCAAACTCTTTTTCGAACTGGACCAGCAGAAGCTTCCAAATTGGTAATCTGAAGGCTGTATACAGAACGACAAAAAGTTGTAGAAAATGGACAAAGATGTGACTCAAATTGTTAAATGTGGATTACGTCAAACTTTGACCGATTAATGAAAAGTGGCGCCCTCTTCATTATACTCTTAAATTGTCGGGCTGTTTAAGCTTTACCCATCACGGAGTTCTAGAAAGGGATGGAAGCTCGATGATAAAGTTTGTGTCAAAGATAAAGGATTTTTTTGGTTTATATACAGTGGGAATGGACTAGATTGTCATCAACTGTATCTCAGGTCAGCTTTTTTTTAAATTTGGAACCTATTGACTAATGGAAAAGGCAATGTCAAGGGAAGTGTGGTTTACTGCACATTGTCATTAAGTAAGATTAGGATAACGGTTTAATTTACAGAAATTTTATTAAACTACATCCAATTTGTCCTACTCGTCTCAATCAACAGATTGCCTCTGCCTATCCCGTTTGTTATTAATCATGACAAAGAAAAAAAAAATCAAAATACCTACAGGCCAAGTAGTTAAAAGCTATTCTATTCGTAAAAACTAGAATTAATCACTCCGCAACAATCGTAACATCAACGCAATACATGGAAAATTAAAAAAAAAACAATGCACGGAAGGCTGGCAACACTACGAAGAAGGCACTGATAAAAAACGCGAACAATGCCAACGCTCTTTCACTATAATTGGCTCTAAAAAAACGACTTTTGTTTTCTAAACGTTTCCTACTGCACTTTCTTCGCAGCCAGTGCGTGTTCGTGCGCTTAGTTATCTATCGGTCACAATGTCGCTAGCGTCAACACGATGACATGCGGTTACGTATGAAAGGCCGATAGTTCCAACTTCAGCCACCTGTACGTGGTATTTTGTTATTATTATAGCCGTCCTTTATTTATAGGGTTCTTTAA
Source organism: Choristoneura rosaceana (assembly GCA_037349165.1). Lineage (NCBI taxonomy): Eukaryota > Metazoa > Arthropoda > Insecta > Lepidoptera > Tortricidae > Choristoneura > Choristoneura rosaceana. Next base: position 1,707,827 of record JAZBNJ010000006.1, on the reverse strand, counting down.
TAATAGGGCGTTTTATAATTTATTTAGGCCTTAATATTTTATTTTATTTATTTAGGTTTTTATTTATTTAATTTAAAAAAGAGCTAATTCTTTTTTTTAATTGGCGTCGTGTGGCGGACACAGGGCTTCAGTTTAAAAAACTACAGAGTTGTTTTTTTTTTTTTTTTTTGTTACGGGTTTGATCATAGACTGCGTCAAAACAAATGGTAAAAAGTCATTCTGTTGGATGCTTTCTAAACTTAATAAATCAAAACGCAACTTATTGCAAATTTAAAATGATATAACGCGGACACGTAATAGAATAACTGCATATTTATGCACACTGCATTATTCATCGAATTATGATACAGTAATTAAAATGGATGAAACTACAATTTGTTACTACGCTCGGTTTACGTTTGAATGCGACAGTGACAGCTCAGTCTTCAATGACAATAATGACACCGAGTGGTCTCTGATCTCTATACCTACGTAAGAATGTAAGTAAGGGATCAACATGTATCTCGATGACTAAGGAATTCGTCTTCTATGCGATAAAGGTTAATTATAAACAGTACTGTAACAATAGTTACCCAATTGTGGTCTTTAGATCTTTAATAAGGAAGTAAGTTCAGTTATGCAAAAATAGATTTTAGTTCTCCTACTGGGCGATAGGTGGCGCTGTAAACTACTAAATCTATATCATTAAAGTGAAACTACTCGAGGAAACTCTCGGCAATATTACAGTTGATTTATGGACTTTAGCCCGATGACTTGAGCCTTGATTCAACTTCCTACTGCATGGCAAAGACCTTGCGCACGCGACGTTTATTCAATATTAGAAATTACAACACTCAATTATAATCGAATCATTTCAAACTTTAACGCCGAGAAATAAGACTCATTCTTAATAGCGTTGAAGCTGTAACTTTATTTATAGCTTATTTTTTATTATGAGCAAATTATACTTTGCAGCACTAAGCAAGTATTAAAGAAATAAACAATAGAGAGTCATATGTCTCCAATAAAAACGAATTAAACGCATTTTTATTTTATTAGACATCAAGTTCGTTGGTATAAAATTACCAACAATTAGTTGTTAAATGCGGGTTACCTAACTACTTAAGTATTTATGAATGTGGCTTGAGGAAGAGCCTTCAACATTCTATCACGAGATCATTATGGTCGTTATATCAATAAAAAATGCACTTAAGCAACCATTTGACTTTAAGATTTTATTTCATCCACGTTATTATAATATTATCATTAACTCGTTTTGTTAGAAAAATATATTTTATAAAATTATGCGCGTAATGGAACGCAGATTTTGCGTTTCGTTTCACGGGTGAAATAATTTATAAACATACCGTGAAGTGATCGTTTTTGATAAGAACTAGTTCTACTATTAACAATCACCCTTGATTGCGACTTAAAATATTTTGTTTTACGTGCAAGACATAAGATTACCATTAATCTGAGACTTGAGTTAACTATGAAAAATAATACTGCGATACGTACTTGCGCGTAAAACGAAACGCATCATTTGTTTTGTTTTTAAACTTTGACAGAACTACAGAGTGTGAATGAAGTGACCTTTATTGATTTTTAACCCACTGACCGGCGCACTCAATTTCGCTTATAAAACTGTAAAAGCAACACATATAGTCTAGTCGAGCAATGGCCGAAGACCGCTATTCAGACTCTAGCGATTCAGAGCCAAAACCGGGTCCCAGTGGAGTGAAAATTGAACCTAAAACCGAATGCAAATCAGAAGACAGTTCGACATCAGAGTCAGAAATTGGCGCTTATAGTGAAAATTTCAAGCCTTTGAAGGCATTATACTCCGAGAGAATCATGCTGCCAGTACCAGACGCTCCTTTGTTTGAAAATTTGCAACAATACGAGTCCTCCTTAAAAACGAACACTTCAATTTTAGCAGTAGGCCAAAGGCAAGCAGCTTTGGAACGGGAAGAGAAGAAACTTGAACAGAAACTGGCGACACAGAAGGCTTTAGAGGAGAAAAACAGACTCCGTTTTGCGAAATATGAAGGTAAGGTTTTGAGGTTATGTTTACGTTTGCTTTGCGCATGCTCGACGGAAATCAACCAACCTAATAAGGTTCATACTATCGACGGTGTGGTGCGAGAATATCGTTAGATTACTGATTACATTGCTGGGTCGTGAAGCTTTGACTTTATAGATGGTCAAGTATCGACAGCTATGTATTGCAACTTAAGAATTTTCACACTATCTAATTGAGTTGGATTTTCAACTGTCAGTTGTTACCAAGCCACAACCAAAAAAAAAATTTAAAAATCGAATTGTCAATTTGTTGGACCATGCGGGTGACACTCTTTACTAGCCCCGATAATACCGACTTGGACTCCCATGGAAACTGCCTTGAGTTTCTATCTCTTCGGAACCCAGCTAAATAAGAAAAGAGTTATATTAATGAACATTATGTTCAGTCTATGTCAACTTCAAATTCAAATGCGGGCCAATCAACTATTTAAGCGACATCGAGAGTCTCCTGCGTTACCAAAACTGTCTCAGGCGTTACTAAAAATCTTACTTCCAACAAGATATTTTGAACTTACGTAGGATGGCATGTATTCATGTACACCATCTATTAAATTACAGAAAAAACATGTTTACTTACAAAAATCTGCAATTGTTTGAAAAATGTCACGGACAGATTAGTGTTGGTAAAAAAGTTGATTGGCCCATGTAAGGATTATGACGATGGACTTTATGTACAATCCATATCCAAATTCGAATTCTAATGGAACTAGACCACACAATCAAATCAGCCGGGATTGAAAGGGCTATGCCACTCTATACACAAAATCGCCTATCTAATCACCTATTCTATTTACGTTTGAAGGCCAAATTGGTTGCTCATATCGTCCCCATAGAGTGTAAAGTGACTAAGTCGTATTTTGCTGTTTTGAGATGCGGAGGTTTAAAGTTATGAACATAAAGTTATAATGTCAAAACAGCAAAATACAATTTAGTGACTTTTTGCTCTATGCTCTTTTTGATATACATATAAACAGAATTTTGTTCGAATAGACAGAGATGGCATCACATTTATCTGTCAATTAAAATCAAGAGCATCAGAATCAAGACCACAATCGATTCTGATTGTTTAAAAAAATGTCCCCATTTTATCATACAATATTTTATGAATCAGTTTTGTAACGCCCATACTGAGTGTACGAAAAGAATGTCGCAAAAGTGACAATTTGTTTGGGGTAATTTTTTTAAACTATTGGAATCGATTGTGCTCTTGATTCTGAGCAGGAAAAACCATATTTTTCCAATATTTCGAAAAAAAGAGGGTACACTTTTTTTTTTAAATGCTGTATATGGAAGAGGTCTATGTTCAACAGTGGACGTCTTAAAGCTGACATGTTGATGATCTTGATAAGACTGTTTGCTTGTTCCAAAGCATCCTAAAACTAATATGAAATGCGAAAGTTTATGAGTGTATGTTTGTTCTCAGGTCTTGGATGTTTAATATGTATTATTTAAGTATTTATTTATCTATATAAGTATGTTGCCTAGTATCCATAGTACAAGCTTTGCTTTTTTTGGGACTAGGTCAATTGGTGTCAAGTGTCCCATGATATTTATTTATTATTTATTTATACCCGGTCGAAAAAACCTTCACAGCTTCAAGACTTCTTTCAGACGAGATTGCGACATCTATTAATACATAAACTAAAAGCACGGTTTGACACTGTTTTAAAAAAATCACGCTTTAAAATTGGAATAGGCTAGACGAATAAAAAAAAAACTGCTTAGTCCGTCAGGTGAATAATTTAAAAATATTATGCATATATTTTTTCTTTTGTTTGACAAACAAGAAATGACGAGGATACAGTGCTTAGAAGTTTCGAGTGACGTCACTATATGGTGCGATTTTTACCTTACAGTGACGTCACAAGCCCCCACTCTGGAAGTTTGATGATCTATACCTCTGTCGATTTTTGATAAATAGATAAACCAAAAAATACGTGTCCCATATTTTTCCAAAATCTAACTGTCAGACTAAATAGAATGATATATTTTTAACCCAGTCGTCATCCCTCTCTTTCAACAGGGTGTTCTCTAAAGTGCTCTCGTGTTATAAATTTGTGACGTCACGTGGGCTCGCAATGCCTGGAAGCTTAGCGTCTGGGTGGCCCCCCCCCCCAAAGGTCGACGGCCGCGTGCAACGGCCGACCTAGCGCGCCTGACCCATTATATAACGCACACGCCAGGTCTCCCATGCCCATTGCGAAATGGGCATTAACCTCTCGCTTAAAAAAACTTGCAGTTCTCATGCTCGTGCGTAAAGTTGTGTTTGTGGATCTAGGCGACGTAAAATGACTTTTTATGCTCTAGTGCATAAAGTAAAATCTTCGTCTAAGACCAAAGTAATCAGAGGCCGTATTGCCTAATATTTTTGACACTCATGATCGCAATCAAATGACATATTTCGCATAAAATAGCTGTCATTTTATTGCGATCACGAGTGTCAGAAACGTTAGGTAATAAGCCCTCAGGTGTCAACAGCTACAAACAAAAAAGTTTCTACATATTTGTTATTTAATTTTTAATTTATATAAAACTAAAAAATCTATCAGAATAAATCTGCAGAATTAAATAAATAGTCTTATTATAATAATACAAAATAAAAGGTGCATTGAAAGTGAATTATTGTTTCCACTGTTGCTATTTCATTTCCTCGCAATCTAAGTGAAAAGAAGAATGCAAAACTCTAGCACTAAACCACGTGGTTGAAGGCAAACACGAAAATGTCTCAGACGCGTGCCGAGTTAGACTAGTAGGTATGTAAAATAAATAGAGATAGATATAAGGTGGCAAAACGGCCACCGGGTCACGGCGTATGTTGTATGTTAATCTGTTTACATTGTGAACGACTGATCTAAACCTGAGGTTAGAACTTCGAGATATGAAGACGTCATTAAAAAGCGATATTACGAATGGAGGTCTATGTTGTACGGTTGAATGATTATGATGAACGAATGGAACTTATTAGAGCATATGCAGAAAGGAACTTGTAAAAAATCGGCCAATTCGGAATCGATAATCATTTGGTATGACACTTATATAACTTTACTAGCTGTTGCCCGCGACTTCCTCCGCGTAGATGTATAAAAAATAATTTTCATCCTTTTCTCAGTCCTACCGAATATATACAAAAAATTTCATAAAAATCGGTCAAGCCGTTTCGGAGGGTTTTGGTCATATAGTACAATTTTAATTTTATATACAAGTCATAATATATATCAAGTGCTATAATTTATTATTGCAAGATTTTTGTCGTGCGAACGAACGAAAAGTGCGTTGATTCCGGAGGAAAATGCACATGATATGATATCGAACCATTACGAGTATTATATTTGTACTCGTAACTATGTACATAAAAGAATTACAATCTTTCCCATCAGTGTAGATTTTACATAATACTTGTGTTTGTTTTGCGTAGTTAATACGGGCCAAAGTTGGAGGTTACGCTTGTAGATCAGATCTGATTGATGGATGAATACAAATGTCATGTGGCCTTCCACAGATGTCGCCACTGTTTCTCCACGCTGTCAATGAAACGTTTTTCATACCTACATTTTAGTAGTTTACAGATGTATGTATACTTAATTAGTGGTTTTCGGGAAAAGTAAGCAAGGTAAGTAAGGGTGGTGTTGCAGATGTTTATGGACGGTGGTGATCTCTTACCACCAGGAGACCCACTTGCTCGGTTGCCTTCCAGTCGAATAAAAAAAAAAAGTAGGAATTTAATCGGAATACAACGGCACCCAGAGTCAATTTATACTCTACTAGCTGTGGCCCGCGACTTCGTCCGCGTAGTATTCGTTTATCGCTATCTTGCGGGAACTATGCCATTTTCCGGGATAAAAAGTATCCTATGTCCTTCCCCGGAACACAGTATATGTATATAAGCTAAAGCAGTATGGAAGCTACGAACAAATCGATCGAAACGAACACACTCACACAGACGCGCGCTCTACACAGCCTCTGAGGGGGTCTCGCGGTACTGCAGTAGCTTCGTAGCTTCCATACTGCTTTAGCTTATATATACTGTGCCCGGAACGCAAACTATCTATAGGTACCGAATTTCATCTAAATCGGTTGAGCGGTTTAGACGTGATGTAGTAACAAACAAACAAACAGACTTACTGACTTTCGCATGTATAATATTAGTGGGAATCAATGAGTAACATTTTCATATCCTTTAATATGGAACATTATTATCAAGTCATCGTCATCATCATCATCAGCCTATGTTCGTCCACTGCTGGACATAGGCCTCTCCCATGGCACGTCACTGATCACAATCCTAGGCCACTCTCATCCAGTTCTTGCGAGCCACCCTCAAGTACAATTTACGTCTGAATTCCAAAAATTGAATTTTGAATTAGATTTTTTTAAATTGAATCTTTGTCAATTGTGTTTGTTTACTTATTTTGTGGAATGGAATGGATTATGGAATATGTTTGGTTGCTTTAAAAGCTTAAGTAGTACTCGTTTTGCTATGTATTTTAATTTTAGTTTAATTATAACGAGTATCCGTATTAATATTTACACATGACAGTAATGGCATAAGATTGGCTCACTCCTTCCGAGTCTGATTCGGACTTGACTGGTTTTTTATCGCACGCATTGCGATGAAGTTTAAGAGAAATTAGATTTAAACCGTTGTTTTTTATGTTTCTTATGCGTGTCAATTTTTCAAGTATACTTATACATCCAAGAAAAACGTGTCACTCTCAAATCTTGTAAACGTTTCGCCACGCAATTGCGTGCGCTCACTTTCTTAGATTTTATATATTAGTATTGCTACGTCACGGAATCGCATTAGTATTTGTGACGACAGGCTAGATGGCGCTAGTATCATAAGTTCGGTATGACAACTTTGACGTTTGCGTCACATTTGTAATTGGTTAAAAAACTAATTTAGCCAATCACAAACAGGAACCTCAAACGTCAACCGGACCTCTCGAAACTAACGCCATCTAGCGATGTTTCTTTTCGTTATCCTCCTGTTAAGTACTACTTTTTTATTATCCAGACGTATTATTGAAACGAAAGATTATTAAAATACACGCATAAAACTGATTTCACTTCGTCCAAGCTAAAAGCAAATCCGTGTTCAGTCGGCCTGAACTAGTTACTACCTATTTTCTATTCTGTGGTAAACCCAAACTTAAAAATGGAACACCCTTTAGCGGCACAATGCGCCACAGATAATGTTAATTGTAAGGAATAGACAATCATAGAGTTGCGCCAATCAGCCAGCTGCACGAGCACTTTCCCACCATTTTCGCCGAGAGCTCTCATTGGCTAAGGACTATCGGTTCGTAACATGTGTTTCTTGAATTTCTGGCCAGTTATAAATTAGAATTTAATAATTTTGAACATGGAACATTTTAATCTATCCAATATCTAATCGATTTAATATGATGATTTATTTTATTTGCAGCCTGTCTATGATTTAGAGGGAAATATTTGTGAATACTAGACCGATTTAATAAATTCTTTAACCAATAGTAAGCTAGTATCCCTGATTAAGGTGACACTCTTTCCCAGCCCGATTAATACCGACATGGAAATTCAGATCCTATTTTTGTGTACACTCCCATACCAACTGACATGAGTTTCGATGGGCGTGTACACGCAAAACAGGGTCGGTATTTCCATGTCGGTATTATCCGGGCCGGGAAAGAGTGTTACCCCCTGATTATTATTTTTTTTAACTCGGAACAGTAATCATATTTCTTTCTATAACAAACTAAGATTATAGTAAGTGTTCGTATAGTAAGTGTAAAGAATGTTGCGATATAAAACGTTAAAGTGATGCCCTCGCGTCAGATTTTCTATATTCCTGCTCGGCCTTTATATATGGATCCCTCGTATATTAGAATGTTCTTACAGTGAGATTCATAATAAATTCTCCGGTCAAATAACATGTTAAAAACTTTACTAAAAGCCCTGACAATCCTTTACAAGCCTAGCTCAGTCTCAGTAGAAAGTTACGTTTCAATGCGGTACATATTTTAGTTCTAGAGATGTAGCTGACATTCCTAGAAACTTCGACAGCTTTCGTATTGTTGGATACGCTACATTAGTACTTATTTTTATACGAAAGTTAAGTGCCTTATAAGAGAGTATTTATAAATGCGAAAAACAAACAAAAATACTTATTTTAGTAGTAACGATAGCAAGGAGGGTTAAAACGAAGCAGAAAGTGATTTATGTGTGCATGTAAATACGGAATTGCGGTATTTGTAAGGAGTTCCTACGGGAACTTATTTAGTATCCAATCTAGGAATTCAACTGTCTCTAATGTCGAAAACACAATTGGCAAGATTTCATATTTCTAAGACTATAATTTTATTCGTTCTCTGTATTCTGCTTGAAAATAGAAAGACGCTGATATTTTTAAAATTTCGCTACGGTTATTAATAAATTTATTAAAAAAAATTTAAGATGTGCTTATTCTAAAAGGGCGTAACTCCAAAATTACGATACAATAGATCCATTACTTTTGTCTAGTCTCTATAAAAAAAAAAGATCACGTAAATCATGCGTAAATCTGACGTAGATGTTGTCAAAATTATGACAGTTGCTTTTTCTGGTGAAAAAAGCAAAGGAAACATATCTATTCTGTCGCAGTATTGGCTAATTCAGATACATTTTTAAAATTTCTTGTATCTTTTCAAATATGGAGAAATGAAGTATAATAAATATTTTCCTATGTTCAGGAGGCAAAACTCTTTCGATTCCTGTAGTAATTTACAGCTGTTGAAAAAATGAAATCTTGTCAATTAAAATTTGTCATAGAAATTAAGTTAATCGTCGATTAAAGTTAGCACGCCTGTGGCTCTCACAGTCCGGTTTCTCTGAAGCCCGCTGTTGCATTCTACTCCGCACAATGCAAGTTTTCGCATTGCACTTATTACGTAACCGCCCACATGGCGCGTGCCGTCTCCCTCGCACCGCCCGGTCGTTGACACTGGCGCACCGATGGGATTTACAGTGAAAAAATCTGTAAAAACACGCTTTCCACACTGTTGGGCTGTGTAATTTTCTTCGGCCATCTTGCCTTTTAGGCTCACTTAACTAGACTCGATGAAACTCTAATTACATCACATATCTCTAATCCATACCAATATTATAAATGCGAAAGTGTGTTTGTGTGTTTGTCCGTCTTTCACGCCGTAACGGAGCGACGGATTGACGTGATTTTTGGCAGAGATAGTTTATGGGCCCGAGAGTGACATATTCTACTTTTTATCCCGAAAAAATGCACAGTTCCCGAGGGAACAGCGCGCGATAACCGAATACCACGCGGGTGGAGCCGCGGGCAAAATCTAGTTGTATTATATTTTTCGTAATTCATGTGCGAAATTACGCTTGAAAGAACCCCGGACCTAAAGTATGGAAAATGTGGTTTCTTTTAAATATCTTTAGATTTTGATATGTTATAGATTTCAAAGTCCTGCACAAAAGTGTCTAAAAACCTAAGCTATACTCTGAAAGGGACCCGGAAACAGAGGTAGCACCCTAGCACCCTTAGAGACTTGATGAGGACTTCGAAATCTATAACCTATCAAAATCTCACGATATTTAACTGAAACCATACTTTAGGTCCGGGGTCCAAATACCACAATTCGGCTGCGTTGCCACCAGAGATGTGCGAGGATCTGTTGCGAGGAATGTGTTTTTCATGAACCAATAGAAACGTTTTATACCTCGCCTCGCACAGAACCGCTCTGATGGAAACAGTTGAGCAGAGCGACGCGAACTAAATTATAGGTAAATTAATCTCTGGTTGAAGCGCAATCTTATGAGGGAACCTGCTCTAGCTGCGAAGTAATTCAGTGTGTGATGTTCCCAATCCGCAGTTGGCCCTCGTGGGAATTACGGCTCAATCCCTCCCGTTCCGAGAGGAAGCCTGTGCCCAGTTGGACGTGTCAAAGTCAAAGTCAAAATCTCTTTATTCAATTTAGGCTATATGGCAAGCACTTATGAACGTCAAAAAATCTACCACCGGTTCGGAAAAAACCTCTGTTGAGAAGAATCCGGCAAGAAAATCAACGAGGTATTTTTTTTTAAAAACAGATTCACAATATTTATAAATGATATCTATATACTATACATTACAAGTATTTAACACAATTTTATTTTTAACACAGTAGGTTCACTATTTGAAGGGATCGCTAATGCGGATCGGAATTATTTCCAAAGTATAGTATAGTATAGTATAGTATAGGCCGAGACGTTGACTATGAAGCAATATGCTTCAGAGCGATGAGCTCTTAATTTAATTTAACGTGTTTTACCAGTTATTTAACAATTGTTTAATTTATAACAACCCGGAAGATAACAGCTTACAAACCAGATATTCTTCCGGTCCAACCTCTGTTTAAAACAAAACCTGTTTTTTATTAATATTCTATTTCTACTTATTGTACCGAAATTAGATGTTTGTGGAGGCGTTTATTATAGGAATTGTAATGTCTTCCTTTATCATACTTTTGTAATAATGCCGGCCACGTGTTTCTCTGGGAGCCATACGATTCACTGCTTTGAAAACTATGTCATATCCTTCAAACTCTCCGTACCAATTTTTATCTTCATCACGAATTAAAATGCTTATTATTTGCATGTTTAATAGTACGTAAGGCTGTGTTTTCGAAATAGTTGATCGCGACCCGGTACCGGGCTACGAAAATAAATTCCGTACCGGGTCGCTTCGTTGTCTAATGGTTTACATTCAATCACACTAGCTCATGATCAAAGAGATGTGTTTTGTAATACAAACGCTGGCTCTGTGGTCGTCATGCTGTCACGGGATTAGGGATAAGTTCGCACAGTGCTGATTTTGGCACTTCCAGCGCCTTGGACGAGATCTCCACGACGCCCCCAATTTTTGGGTTTTTTTTTCTTTTGGCTTCAGGCGCTCATTACGGCGCCGGACTTAAGCCCTGGGCGGTCGCCTCACCGCGCCCTATTCTAAACCCCGCTACTGATCCCGCAATATCAATCGCTGAGGCTAGAGGCGTGAAATTTTGCACAGGTGTTCATGGAACGTAAATTTCCACGGGAATTTAGTTACCCTGGAATTTAGTTACTCTGGAATTTAGTTACTCCGGAATTTAGTTACCTCGGAATTTTAACAAATATAACTGAAGTTTAGGCTAGCGAAACTGTGGGTGATGGATAAAATTCACGACTTCCTCAGGCCAAATGCCTGTAGAATACGACATTTTATTTTGTATTTATTTTATAAATCAAAGTTCCTCAATGTGTGTTATCTAACGAGAAAACAATTTTTAAACTACCTTTACATGGAACAGAGTTATAAAAACTAGAAATTTAAGATTTATTTAATCGTAAAGATGTAGAAAGAAATATTAGCATGTGACGTCACACGCAATAGCGCCATGCGTACCGCATAGAGAAAAGCGTTTTAGAAAGTGATAGATATAAAACGATTTTACAAATAAAAATGATTTTAAATTCTATTTTCAACCGATTTTTTCTCGCTGAACATAGGCTGTATGTATTTGCATAATAATATTTAGGATAATGCAAATTTAGGAAATATCAATACGGACCACGGCGCGGGATGAAAGCCACGACGCATGTATGCGTTGCCGGCACTGAACTAATTTTTCCCGAGTGTCGCCAAACCAGTTACTATGTGGCTAAAACAATAGTGCGTGACTTGGCCGGCGGGGCTACTACGAAACTAGAAACTCGAAGTACTTGTCGTACCGTCCCTCTCGCTCTTTTATTAAATAGTAGAAGTGTCAGACGGACCGCACTACACGAACTTCGAGTTTCGTAGTAGGGGATGGCCGGGGCGTACCTTCGCCATTCGAGTGCACTGACTCTGCTTTTTTTTAAAGAAACTTTTACTTGCGATTATTGGATTACAACGCCATCTATGTTCGGATTAGCCAAACTCCTCGTGCTTTGAATTGATCAGATGAAAACGAAATGCGATCGCTGTCTATGATTGACAAAAGGTGTGAAAAGGATGGTTAGATAGAAATAGTTATAAGAAGAATAGTCTCGATAAAAAAGTATATATTAAAAATAAAATAAGTCAGTTGCTCAAAAAAGGGTTGCAAAGATGGTGATTCAAAACGTATTACAGTTAGTTGAATACCAGAATGTATTGAAAATTATGAAAATACGAAAAAAACGTGTTAGTGGACATCAGGTGAGGGGAAAGATGTGACATTGATCGTGGAAGAAAATATAAATTATAACGTATTTCTCACGTCATGTAATTGTTAGTAGGTACTGTGATGTTTTTGTCTCCGATCAGCCTTTATTAAACGACATCAAAAAAGGAGGTTATCGATTCGGCATATTGTACTTTTTTAAGGTTTAATTTAAATTGCATCCACTTAAAAAATGCGCAGTTTACGCAAATAATTTTACATTGGCACTTGTGTTGACAAAGCTAAAGAAATGGTAACACAAAGGCCACCTTGTGTAAGAAATCTGTTTGAAAGACAAAATATGAATAATTTAACGAATAGAGATAAGGCGACACGATGTGTCACTGTCACCTAACGCATTTATATTGAAGATGTCTGCCGTATATATTTCTATCGAGCAGTTGCAAAAAACACAAAATTTCTTAATCTTTGACACACTTACCTAGTACTCCCCAAACCTCCTACGTAATTTCGTTGCTTAAGTTTTTTTATCGCAGATTTATTGCTATTTTTTTTTATTAATTGTATCTCTTTTGTAATTTAAGCATCGATTTAAAGGAAATAGCGAAAGTGGCGCCACGAAAAAAATAAACAACACGATAAAAAAAATCTCTATGGTAAAGTTTTGGCGCGCAATTATATCGGCTCCCGAATCTAGATGTCGCTCGGATCGCACGGATGTGAGTAAAGTGACGCAACGCGTTTCGGGGCATCTGTGTAAACACAGTTTTCTGAATGGCGCTCGGTGGCCGCCCGGCCGTTCACCCCGCGCGGTCGCTGCCCGCAGTGAAAGTAATTCGCAACAGCATGCTACCCATGCGTCCCTGGTACCGACGGGCTTAGATTTATAGTTTGTAGAGCTATTTCCATAGCTATTTTCTAGTTTAGAAAATTTGTAAAGGGCCCAGTTTCTTGAATTATAGGCTAATAATTCACTATTATTTTTTGTTTCATTTACTCATTCAATTCATGCGAAAAAGCTTTGAGAATTAGGGCTTAGGTGAAATAGTTTAGACAAGCGTCTATCTTCCGTTTAGGAAATAGGCTCCGAATCAAAACTTTTTTTTAAGACTCGCTCGCGCTCTCTGTGTATTTAGGCAAAGTTTTTGTTTTTGCTATCACTTCAGCGGGGCTACTTCGAAACTCGAAGTTCGTGTCGTTCGGTCTCTCTAACACTTATACTATTTAATAAGAGAGCGAGAGAGACGGTAAGATACGAACTTCGAGTTTCGAGTTTCGTAGTAGCCCTGCAGAGCAATCTCACACGAGGATTTTTAAATTATAAACATTACTTTTTGGGCGACTCTATCCATGAAATTATATCAATATTTCGAGCTATTAATAAAAATAAGTATATCGAAGAAATATATATTAATAAAAATATATCATAATATGCATTCAAAAGTGAGATAAACATTCGCTACATCGCTAGAGTAGAGTTTATTCCTCTGCTTATAGTTCATGCTTATTTTTTTCCCAAATAAAAATGGTAACGGTCAAGAGGTCTTCACCACCAAAAATATAGTAGACGATCAGACCTGTCGATAACCCAGCATCTATTTTAAGTATGTTCGTCATACTGTTTACATTAGAACAACATTATCGTTCTCAAAACAGCGATAGTGTGCCCATTAGACATGTCGTCTACGTAACGTGCGTCGCGAAAATCCACCAATGAGACGGCGTCTTTTCCCGGTGTGAAAGCAGCAAAGCAATTCGATTGATCGTTATTTTGAATCTACCAATGATAGCGCCCGCTTTGATGCAAGACCAGGGTGAAAATATCTGATGTTTATAATAAATATCAAAATATCTGAGTAGTGTATCTGAGTTTAGATTTATTTGAGGACTGTTCAATTTTATTTCATTTCATTTGTTGTTTTTGTTTGTTTTTTTTTATTTGGATTGAAATTTGAAGAAAATAAATAAATCTGATATTTGCGATATGTATACTTATATAATTTTTTTTTTCTTGTCACCGAAATGTTATTTCCAAAAGCGTCATTTCCCTTTTTTCTCTTTTATCGGAACTTTCTTAAAGCAAACCTACTAAGCTAATGTGTTTTCCAAAACGAAAGAAGCCCTGAGGTTTTTTTTTGTTTCGTAATAAATTGAGAGTTGGGGAATTTATGCAAAATAGGCTTACGTTTGGCCTTAGTCTCGCTTGATGGAAGGCGAAGATTAGGCCTAAGATGGTATACGTTTGTCTAGAAGGTGTCTGTTCGTTTTGACCTTAAAGATGTCCAGATTATAGCGTTCCGGAAAAACTGACCTCGGCAGATAGTTCCACCCCTAAACTAGTAAAGTACATTTTCGATTGACAGCGAAAGAGAATAGAACCTCTTGTCAATGATAGATGGAATGAGAACGAAGCATTGGCCTTTTCAGTTTACCTAAGATTGTTAAGCGAATTTGCAAAGTTATATTTGGCTAAATGGACACATGTTGTTCGCCTACACTTATTAATGGACACTGTGAATTTAAGTGTGTTATGACAAAGAAGGCAAAGGAGCTTGTAACTGGATATTTCACAAATGAAGGTACAGTAATGTAACAATGTCACTAATGGACTGACAACGGGTTAGGGATCCGTTCGATAGGATATTTGATATCCTTAATCTGACATATTTTATGTATTTTGAAAATATTTACAGCCAATATTTTGTGTAGCGAAAAAAGGCTCTTTCTAAAACGCTTTTCTCACAGGCTATTATTATTTTCTGTCTCTCTTTCTCTACCTAATTTTGAATTTTAAACCTTTCTAACTCTGTTATAATATATGTATAGCAAGGCTGGCGAACATTTTTCTAGTTGGGCAATTTTATTTTCGTAATGAAAATTACACATTACACTTCAGCCAAAAAAGTTCATAGGAAAAGGAAAGGAATATAAGGAATTCACAGAAAGATCGTCAAGATAAATACAATTACAATAAAAACATTATTCAAATTAAATAAAAATACATCAATCGCACCTTGATGAGACTGTCATTAAACAAAATTAGTCATCTCTCAAAATGTTCTGAAAGAAATTTAACGCATAGTTTAATTTAACAAGCTGGCTTTTTTTTGTTAAAATTAGCTAAATCATGTCGTTTTGTCTATCTATAGGTAGTTTTAGTCTTAGGCGCCACTAGGCCATCACTATCATATCAGTACTTATCTACAAGAATTAGTAGTGTTATCAACGCGTTGGCGGGCAAATTCAAATGCCTTGGTGGGCTAATTTTTGTTTGCCAAGCTTTAATCCGAACGCAGCTTTAAAATTGTTTTAGGAAATTCCTAAAGGATTTTTTTTAAATTACCCAACTACTAAAAATTCTCAAGAAAACTTCCTTGTAATTTTGATATATTTACTACCATCTTCAAATTTTTTCAATTTTTACCACCCACCGGTTTAGATTTTAGAGGGGGGGGGGGGGCGCTCGATTTTAATGAAAATTTGCACTTTAAAGTTAAGTATTTTAACCGATCACTGAATCGAAAAATCGTTTTAGCTACCCCCTGATGGTTTTAAGAGACCTTAGACCTATCCAACAATATCCCACACTACAAGATTGAATGAGAAAAAAAAAACACTCCCACTTTACTTCTATAGGACATTTTTTTTTTAATTTATTGTACCATTTTGTCGGCATAGTTAACATAATATATTCGTGCAAAATTACAGCTTTCTAGCATTGATAGCCCCTGAGCAAAGCCGCGGCCGGACAGACAGACATGGCGAAACTATAAGGGTTCCGTTTTTGCCACGACTATATTAGTTTTATCGGCAACATATAACCTTATATGAACTGTGACGCTTAACAGGTGTCCTATGGTATGACGCTGTACCTCTGTTTGCGCAGTTGCCTTTACTGTGTCATGGCAAAAATAGAACCAAAGTGCATTGCCTCCTGGCAGTAGCAATTAAAAAGTACGATTTGTTATAGAGGTGCTATTGGAGCGCAATGAAGTAGGGTCGGAGAATAGGCAATGCATTTGTTACAAAACTGATACAAAATTCAAATCGACTGTCAAGAAGACGTTAATATCTAAGGCTTATTACAAAGAAAATGATTATATCATGGACAGGGATATTTGCAAATAATTCCGATCCGCATAAGCGATCCCTTCAAATAGCGAACCTGCTGTGTTAAAAATAAAGTTGTATTAAATACTTGTAATGTATATAGATATCATTTATAAATATTGTGTGTTGTCTAAGTGTTTGTATTATAAGTTTTTTGTACTGCTTTATGGTGTGCAATAAAGAATATTTGTATTGTATTGTATTGTATTGTGAATCTGTACTTTAAAAAAAATACCTCGTTGAGTTTCTTGCCGGATTCTTCTCAACAGAGGTTTTTCCGAACCGGTGGTAGATTTTTTCGACGTTCATAAGTCTAAATTGAATAAAGAAATTTTGACTTTGACTTTGTTGTTTTTAGCGGTTTTGTATAGATAGCCTCTAAGCTGCTGATTTCATCGTAATTTTTTTTTACTAGCCTGTCTTTGTGTCCCACTGCTAGGCAAAGGCCTCTAATCTCTTGCTCCACTTCTATCAAAGGCGAGCTCCCACCATCCCACATTATAGGCATCTAAGTCGTCCCTCCATCTCTTCGATCTGCCTCTATTACTTTATCCGTCACTTGGGACCCATTCCGTAACAATTTTGGCCTAACGTTCTGAGTTCATTCGACAGACATGTCCAGCCCAGTCACACTTCAACTGAAATTAAACTACACAAAAACTAAAAAACTACTAATTAAATTACTCAAAAAATTTGATCTATTTACCCGACTGCCCGAAGGAGGGTTATGTTTTTTGAGCGTATGTATGTATATAGCCTAAACGGCTGGACCCATTTTAACATGAGGTAGGTATCATTGGATTGGTCATAACTGTCGGAGTGACATAGGAATATTCATGTTTCAATATGGCGACTGCGAAAAAAAATATGGCGGAGGAATAAAAAAATGTTTTTGTTGTAACCGTATGGGTATTTAATGAAAGCTAATAATTAGCCCATTCTGAATATACATGGGTTTTAATACTTTTAATCTACCATTTTCACAGAAATATCAGAAAATTTAAAAATAATAGATTCAAAAAGTCAAAACCCCGACTGCCTTAAAAACTAAAAGGAAAAATATAAAGTCTCTGTCAACTTAAAGTTCAGCAATCGCGATCGTTTCGCGATTTCGCAAATACTGTCATTAATATTTACTTTATACTTGTTTATTTTGTGTTTTATGTAATTTGTGAAATGCGAATAAACGTTTTTCTATTCTATTCTATTCAATCGGGACCCCTTACCACGAATTTTTGAGCTGGTTACATTTTAAATGAGTCCCGGCTGTTGCACTTTATATTAGCCACTTGACAGAGTTTTAGACCACTAGACTTATTCTTACTTTTAGTTTTTTAAGCAGTCGGGTTTTTTGATTTTTTAATTATTTTTTTTTACATAAGAGTAGGCAAAGGAGCATGCGAGTGCCCGATTTTGGAAAAAAACGGATTCGTCGGTGTCATAAAACTTAACAAAAGGATCTAATTTTTAAGTGGGCTGCAGCGCTCTCTATTGCCAACTACGAACTTCAAATTGTGCTGATTTTGAAATATTTAAAAAATACTTTTTTCTAACAAAACGAAAATTTATTTGAGTTTTTAATGTACCTAAGGTACCTAAGTAAAAATAAATTGAATATTTAATCCATTGATATGGATCTCTGCAATGTTTTAACGCTTGAATCAATCAATGCGCAAATACTACAGTAGAACTACATTTTTATGTACATAAGTAATTTAAATAATCGAACCCTGTCCCTTAAAAAAAATACCCTCTCATCTTGTTTCTCATACATTCCCAGTCTGTATACATCTAGTCTGCATATGCGAATTGCCGTCTCTTTTCTTTGCAGCACCAGTGAAAAGAGAGAGGCGAGCGCCGAAGAATGTGTTGACGCGACAAGAGAAGATCGCCGGGCCGCTTGGCGCTCTCAGGGACTGTATGGCCAAGCGGTTGAAAGTGAAGGTAAACTCTCTTATAGCTCTGGTGCCCTGGTACATGGACGCGCTTTGGTACCTACAGTATTTTTGGGTTCCTTATCCAAATAGTGAAAACGGAAACCCTACTTAGAACTTCGCTGTCCGTCCGTCCGTTCGTCCGTTAACAGGCTGTAGGTCATGAACCGTGATTGTTAGACAGTTGAAATTTTTACTGAATATGGTATAACTGTGGCCGCTATAACAATAAATACTACAAAAAGATAAATAAATATTGAAGGTCGGCATTAGCCATTAATTTATATTTGTACCTAACAAAAATCAATGATTTACATTTTCTTCAAAGTAAGTGTTCTGCGTATTGATTATTCTATGAAACGATAACATGATAAAAAATATCTGTTAAACGAAATTCTACAGAAAACAGGTACACAGAGAGAAGACTCAACAACGACGCTTAACGTTCTCAAAGACACGACACTTCTCTGTATTTCACTCAGAACCCATTCTTCTCGCTCCAACTTTTGGCCTTTCCATTGCTACGCGTTCAATCAAGCTTTTGTTTTTATTGTGAGAGGGAGGTAAACCAGTATGCGGTCATCTGATTGGAAATGATCACCAGCGCCCATGAGTACCAACAACTCAAGGAGAGTTAAGTGAGGTTATTGGTCTGTTACCAGCCTTTAAAGAAGGTATAAGCCTTTTACATGAAAGCCCCAATCTCGTGGTGTTTATGTTAAGAGAAGTTTCCCTGCCGGCCGCGCGGCCGCGTTAGGTATTCGTTTGGGACATTGCTGTCTTTATCGCTCGTGACATAAGCGCTCGCAGCCGTCCCCCCATGCACATCCCCTCCCACTTCTCCGCTTCCCGCTAATGTATATCGAGATAGCTGCGGGCCTTTCAAGATTTGGGCGGTTGGATTTTGGGTTTCGTTGTCCTCATATTATACGAAAAGTATAGCACACAAATCAATGATATTTCACAATCAAGATCTTCATTATATTTTCTATGCCTGTGGTTTTTTCGATTTTTGTAAAAATGCTTTAATAGTCTTTAATTCTCGTGCAAAGTTGACATCTTTTTTTTGTCGACTCCTGAGCTCCTGAATTCTGATATTACACATTTATATGAAAATCTAAAAAACCACGGGCATAGATAATTTCGTCCAGTCCATACTTACAAAATTTCATCTAGGTACTTCTGTTGCCTAGTTTTCAAATGAGACCGGGACTACGTTTGTATGGAGAATGGAACGAAGAGACTTTTCTTACTAAAAATTAAACGGTTCAGAGCTCACGTCAAGCCAGGAACGAACAGTCTGGCTAGTTTAGAACATTATGGAACATCTTCCGTTTTTCATAGTACCTATTATGTTGACTACACCTCTAGTTCTAGCGTCTATTTTGCCAGAACGACATGAATCCTAGTCAAACCGTTTCGGGAGCCATATCTCGTGCACGGCCATTTGCTGGTATCCTTTGTGCATGCTGGCAGCCTGCCAACGCGGAAGCGGCGATGACGGATGCCCGCACCGATAATAGAAACAAAAGAACGCTTCTAGAACGTTCTAGAAACTACGCTTAGTTTCACGGATTTGCAACGCGTTTTGTGGCAAGTTTGAAAACGTCGGCGGCGCCACTTATGCAAAAGAGCTTTAGTTACCACCCTAGAAAGTGATCTTTCTTTTCCAAACGCGAGGTGCGAGTATCGTATGTTATTTGTGACTATTGTGTACACAGATATAAAATACACTAGATAATGCAACACCTCAATCTGTATGAAAACAACCGTGTCACTTTTTTATATCTACTGTGACGTTTCAAGAGCGAATTAGCGGACTCCACATCGGATTCCCCGATGTCCGCGCAAAACGATTCAAATGCGCCGCCCGCCCGCGCCGTGGGGCTCGAGTCAGTCGCTAGTCATGATTAGTCAGTTAGCGGTCAGCCTTTGTATGGGGCCAACCTCGACGTTTGGTCGGGGTTCGGACACGTGAAGTAGATGCATTTGCATAGTCTAGTGTAATATATATCTGTAATGGAGTAGGTACCTAAGCTATGGTTCAGTTTTGAATCGATACCGTTTTTCTAATCACATATCAACCTAAACCTTGTATCTAAGATATTCAATCAAATCCAAGATAGTTAAACCGTACCTAAGTAGGCACCCGTCGATATTATTATATAAAATCGGTCAAGTGCGAGTGCGAGCGACTCGCGCATGAAGGGTTCCGCACCAGAGTCCGTTCAATGTTTTAACAACAAATAGTTCAGTAATATTTTTTCTAAGTCGTCGAGGGTCGTGGGTTCAAACCCCGGCTCGCACCTCTGAGTTTTTCGAAATTCATGTGCGGAATTACATTTGAAATTTACCACGAGCTTTGCAGTGAAGGAAAACATCGTGAGGAAACCTGCACAAACCTGAGAAGCAATTTAATGGTGCGTGTGAAGTTCCCAATCCGCACTGGGCTCGCGTGGGAACTATGGCCCAAGCCCTCTCATTCTGAGAGGAGGCCTGTGCCCAGCAGTGGGACGTATATAGGCCCGGATGATGATGATGATTTTTTCTAAAAAAATCTGATACAAGCTTTTTTACTGGCGGTACTTTTTGTCCCTGGTTACCAAAGTAGGTAGTCGTCGAGACGAACCAAATGAGACTAAAATCGGTGCGGTCATGTCGTTATATTACAGAGTTCCTATGGCCAACATCTAACTTCATCATCAGATCAGCTCTACGTCATAATAATATTGCATTGTCATCGAATTTATACATGCATGCAAAATTTCAGCTCAATCAGTTCAAGATATCCACTTCAAATTTAAGTTGAAATATTAATTCCACCCGAACAAACGTAACTAGTTACAAGTTAATAAAAACATATCACCAAAATGTAAACACTAGGTGCAAGTATTTTGAATAAATAATATTTTTTAATTCTCATCCTCTTTGGCTGTCGCCCGGCTGAATAGCGTTTTAGACTCTTGAGAAAAAGTTTGGCTTAAAGGTCTAGTAACCAGGCCATAAAATTCCAAAAAAAAAAAGAAAAAAAAGTTGCTCTACGCGGTAATTTCGGTCGACGGTGCGTATTTATTATTATTGTTAGTGAATAAATCATAACCTGATTAAAATTTTGACCTTTTAAATAAATAGTTTTACTTAGTAATGAATTATAAAGAACATTTTTTAGTGTAAAAAACATTAAACACAGTGGCTGTGAGTGCTTTATTGAAGTCGGATTTTGTGAAGTGTGTTTAGTGTGTGTCGGAGGTTGGTGAATCATAAATTGTTATTTAGTATTAAATTCTTCATGCTGCACAAAAAAATAAACCACGGTCTTAGAGATTATTATTGTATATCGAAGGTTTTTTAAAATAGCACTAATAAAATCGCAAATTAATAAGTAGTTAAACGGGTCGCTCGCGTTGCCCCTAGCAACTGACGGCCGTCATCTTGGCAGTATCGCAACCAAAAACCGCTAAATGAAATACGTTTCTTGTATGAGGACCTCCTTTAATTTGTAGCTTTATTTTATTTTTAGTATTTGTTGTTGTAGCGGCCACTGTAATACATATCCTGTGAAAATTTTAAGTGCCTAACTATTACGGCTCAAGAGATAGAGCCCTGTGACAGACGGACGGACGGACAGACAGACAGACAGACAGACAGACAGACAGACAGACAGACAGACAGACAGACAGACAGACAGACAGACAGACAGACAGACAGACAGACAGACAGACAGACAGACAGACAGACAGACAGACAGACAGACAGACAGACAGACAGACAGACAGACAGAAAGACAGACAGACAGCAGAGTCTCAGTAATAGGGTCCCGTTGGCACCCTTTGGGTACGGAACCCTAAAAAGGATTAAATCCTGCCAAGACTCAGCCCAACTGTTGGTATTCGAAAGTTAAAATTATTGCAGAAAAAATGAAATTCCAGAGAGGTTCACTCTCTGATTTCGACAAAGACTAAAATGGCTGTTACTGAGCCAAGCTGCATCTTCGGCCACTTCACTTGGTATATTCACCGAAATATTTGCGTGTCGGAACGAGATGTACTATTACATTTCTGGCATGAGCGAAGGAGATGTCAATAGCGCAACGCGAATACACAACGCCAAGTAAAGTGCCGCCATTAGCATAAAGCAGCGTTTTCGCCAATGACGTGCGAGGATGTGTTGCGAGGTATGTTTTTCATTAACCAATAGAAACGTTTCATTTGCCTCGCCTCGCTCCGGTCAGCTGCTTCTACCAGAGATGTGCTGTGCGAGGATGTTTGAATGAAGTGTTTCTATTGGTTAATGAAAAACACATTCCTCGCAACACATCCTTGCACATTCTTGGCGAAAACGCAGCTTAAGGTGAGACAGAGAGAGGATATATAAGATATGGAATCCATACTAATATTATAAATACGAAAGTGTGTGTGTTTGTATTTTTGTGTGTTGTTGGAACGGAGCGACGGATCGACGTAGTTTTTGGCATAGAGATAGTTTATGGGCCAGAGAGTGACATAGGCTACTTTTTACTCCGGAAAAATGCACAGTTCCTGAGGGAACAGCGCGCGATAACCGAATCCCACGCGGGCGAAGCCGCGGGCAAAAGCTAGTATAAATATAAAGAGTAAAGGTGGTGAAGCAGAGAGTGCAAGCTAACTTTACGTTTTTGTTTCTTTTTTTGGTCAAAAATATTTGAATACGCTTCTACGCCGTTAGAGTCGTGTTCACATATTTTTGATCAAATTTTTGCTCAGAATTTTATGAACTAGACTGTATTGAATAGAGATACCTAGACATCGAATCGGGAAGGCTCGGTCGAGATTAGATATAAATAAGACGTGACATTATATTGATAGCGATGTTTATCGTTATATGGCGCTATCTGCTACGGAATTACAACTAAAATTAGTATTATCTGATGGCTTCGTATCAAATTACATAACGTTTTATTTATTTTGAAGTTTTAATGGACACAATCCGTGTTGGCCTAGTGACAAACCATAGACCTATGGCGTCTCAAGCAGAAGACTGAGTTCAAACCCGGGCTCGCTCCTCTGAGTTTTTCGAACATTTGTAAAATGACATCAGAAATTTACCAAGAGCTTTACAGTGAAGACAGCAATTCGATGGTGAGTGTGAAGTTCCCAATCTGCAGTGGGAAGTACAGCCCCAGTGCTCTCAATCTGAGAAGAGGCCTGTGCCCAACAGTGGGACTTATAGGCTGGGATGATGAACGGACGCAATACATAATGATCATTTCCGATACGTAATGCATTTTTCTCAGAACCTTATAAATTTACGGGGGGGGCTGTATTAAAATAATCCTAATTTAAATCTATCAGTAAATTATCTGTCAAAAGTTACTGAGTTCCATTGTCAGGGTTACAAGATATAACCACCCCTCGTTGGCCAAAACATTTTAAGTTTAAAAACAGTATACTTTATTGTTTAAAATTGCGATGTTCTGTTATGATTTTGAGTTTCGAATCGATTGGAAACAACGTGTTACGAAAGTACTCCAAAAAAAACTACCGTAACCGAAAATGGGATAAACCCGTAAGCTACGAGTACCATGTCAGTCGAATCTTTTTTTGTTTTAAAAAACAAATGTATAGCGTTGTTCTTATTATTCAAGAGTTACATGACATTTATGACTCTGGTGATTATTATTACTTTGACAATGTAAACAGACTTTCTGTGTTGTTTACTCTTTGATCTAAAGAGTTGCACTTCAATAATATTTTTCTGAGTGCAAAACTTTTTTTACAATTGCACCTTTCCACTTTAGGGTATATACATATATGTAAAATAGCGTTCCATTTCACTGTATGTTATGTTCAGCGTAAGTTACATATATATATATTTTTTTTTTCATAGGCAGACGTTCAAACGTTTCTGTACAATTCTAGTAGATTACTATAGCTGTCAACAATCTAGTGAGTCACCTCTGTCTAGGAAGGGCCTTGCGTTTGCGCCGTATCTGCAAAGTTAACGATGCGGCCGCCCGCGCTCGTAGTGCTACGGGATAGAGTCGAGTTTTGCGGAGCGGCCTGGCGCCGTAATGTTGCACGCGTAATGGCCAATCGTGAGTACGGTTAACATAAAAAGCGTTATTTTTTAGTTTTTTTTTTTTAATTATATTTTTTAAAATTTGCTTTATTATTACGGATTTTCGATAGAACATCAAAATTTCATTTATGATGGTTTGATTTAAAATTACAATATGTCCTTTTTAAAGGACTCTGGGCGCTAGGATGATAAAATTAGCCACAGATATACATAAATGGTGGATAAACATGCGCATTGAGAGAACTGTATAGGTACTTATAGGTAAATGATTATAACAGGGACTTGTAACATCAACGACTGCCCCTACCCCGTTTCGAACCCGGGATCTCACTACAGACAAGGTCACTACCCACTAGACTATCAGTTGTCAATACATATAAATATACATATACAACGAAACTGTAAGTACACGTTTTTTTCCTGATCAAGGGAAAATTTCCATGCGCGAAGTTCATAGTTTTTTTTTTTAACAACGCAAGATAATTACATTTTCAGACTGCCTTCAATTTTTATTACCCTTATGTATTGTTTTTAAGCTTGTATTTACTCGTTTATCGTGTGAATTGTTGAATTATAAATGTTTTTCGACCTTGTCGCTTCCTTATTTACATTAGTCTCGGCGGCCGCAAGGTTTAGCGCGCTGCTTTGGCTGTGCATTAAAAAAAAACATTTCTCTATAAAAAAAAAATCGTTTCGATTGAGTGCCGTTTCGTTACAGTCAAATTTTCGTAGCCTAATGATTTTTTTATAGGTAATCGATATAATACATTTCACTTACAATAGGTGCTTAGATCTATGGTTGTCTGGCATTAGGTATTTTTCACTGCGATATTTTACAATAGTCTACATTTTCGACACATATTTTTATTTATCTGAGTTTTTTTTATCTAATCGTGAATATTCTAGTTTGAAAAGCGTCGGACGTTCAACGAGATGGACTCTTCACCTGATGGGCTACTTCGAAACTCGCAAATCGAAGTTCGTATCACACCGTCCCTTTCACTCGCGTATTAAGTGACATAAGCGTCAGCGGGACGGCAATATACGAAGTTCTAGTTTTGCATTTCGTGGTATAGGGTCTGGTTAAAGCCGCGGGTTCACGGTAGATGCAGGCCGCTTCCAATCGAAGGAACTGAAGGTCTGTGGAGGAGGCCTATGTCTCTAATAGTGGGATTCCGGCTGTTAATATACTGGTGATGAACATTCTAGTAAAGCGAGGAAAAGATAAGGGAATTAGAATTTAGTTAAAGACTGACTAGGAATAGAAATAATAAATAAATAAATAAATATCATGGGACAATTGACACCAATTGACCTAGTCCCAAACTAAGCAAAGCTTGTACTATGGACACTAGGCAACGGATAAACATACTTATATAGATAAATACATACTTAAATACATATTAAACACCCAAGACCCGAGAACAAACATTCGTATTATTCATACAAATATCTGCCCCGGCCGGGAATCGAACCCGGGACCTCAAGCTTCATAGTCAGGTTCTCTAACCACTAGGCCATCCGGTCGTCTAGAAAACCTGACGCAAGGGCAGCACTTCTACGTTTTATATTGCAACATTCTTTAAACTTACTATACGATGCCTATCAGTCATATTGACAATAGTGTCAGTGATGTTATTTAAACGAGTATTTTCTAATCCCTCACTTATTCTATGACAAATACCTTTATACATTGTGAATTATTTTCCTTCCAAGGCTATGGATAATCTTCTTCATTTTAACGCATAAAACACAAAAAGGCAGATCACGAAATTCCTAGGCATATCATGAAGCGCCGCCATTTGATGATTCGGCTGGTTCAGGCAGATCATGAAATTCCTAGGCTACTAGGTGCTTGTTATAACCTAAATTGAATAAAGATATTTTGACTTTGACTTTGACGTATGTAACACGAAGTGGCTGTACATACATACACTCACTCTGTTTATACATACATAGCCCTGCAAGGTTCGCTACCTTGAATTCTAATTTGTTAACATTATTATACGAACATACCTACCTATGACATCATAATGAGCGTGTAGATAGGTACTCAGAACATGCTTCTTCAATTGACGATTGTAGATCATTAGACTTTTGGAATGCTAATAGGTTTGGGTTATTTATGGTGATATATTAACGGTACTAATTTTATTTTTCTGTGTCTAAGCTGCAAAGGCAAATCAGTCCATCCAAGACGAAAAAAAGGTAACTAAGAAAAGTTTTTATGGCTATGAAGATAAAGTTGGTTTGGGTTATTTATGGTGGTATATTAACGGTAGGTACTAACTTATTTTTCTGTCTAAGCTAGCAAAGGCAAATCAGTCCATGATAATCGAAGACGAAAAAAAGAAAACCAAAAGTTTTTTATGGTTATGAAGATAAATTGAAAAAATATTAGCATGGAACGGAAAATTCAAATGAAAAAAAAAACTTAGAGTCAAATTCCAGCAAGTGTTGAAGTGGCAAGGTTCTATAGGAAGGGTACTTTCGATAGGCGGTCGGTCAAAAAGATATTGCAATTGGGATGTTATAACGGGCGGGTCATTAACAATAAATTGGAGGGAACCGTGTTGGAACCTTACTGAGAACCTTATGCCTTGCTGAGGAGCTACAATAGTAATTCATCATTCATCATCATGTCAGCCGAAAGACGTCCACTGCTGGACATAGGCCTCCCCCAAGGCTCTCCACTCAGACCGGTCTTGTGCTTTTCGCATCCACCGCGATCCTGCGATCTTAACGAACATCATAATCATCATCAAAAGAGATGAGTTAAAAAAAAAGCGTCGTTTCAGACAGTAATTTTTTTTATTCGACTGGATGGCAAACAAGCGAGTGGGTCTCCTGATGGTAAGACATCACCACCGCCCATATACGCCTGCAACACCAGGGGGATTGCAGATGCGTTGCTAACCTAACTCGTTTCAAAGCAACTGTATTAAATTTTTATCGAATCCTAAAAACGAAATGACTCGTTACAACTTGGGTTTATTCCAAAATCTCCATTCTTTAAATAATACTAAGGGACGGGTTGAAAATAAAGTAGTGTCTGCAAAAAAATCGAAGCGTAAAATGTGTCTAGATTAGTACAGTCACCAGCATTAACATCTGCCACAGAGGAGTGCAAAAATATCTGGCACGTCCTTCCGGCCCTGGAAATAGAGTCGTATCAGATATTTATGCACGCTTGTGTCAGATATTGGTGCTGGCGACTGTACAGCCAGTGTAACAAGTGTTTGGATAGCTCCGAATGAAAAGCCCTGCGTATTTCTCACCGAAAATTTTCATTCAAAATGGCGTCGCGTTTTTGACGTGTACCTTTTATTCAACTAATACATGTAGCGAACTGCAATGATGAATGGCCGAATGGATTTCTAAGTAAAAAAAAACTATTTATTACCTCAATTATATTAAAATATTTTATACGAGCTTTGCTAAGCTTACTTTGGGACTAGGTCAATTGGTGTGAATTGTCCCGTGACATTTATTTATTTATTTATTTAATGGATATTGAAATATTGGATACGAAAAAAAATCGCAGTTCAAACGGTTCTCTATCGTTTTCCTGAATTTCATTTACCTATAGTTTTCTATAAGTAATTTAAATTGATTTTAAAGTAAGAAATTTATTTCTGAAACAGTATTTTCTATTTTATTCCTTTATGGTTTAAAAAAAATCCTGAAAACAGCACGGTTCTATATATTTTATGGTAAACGTTGGTACGGCAAGTTAAATTATGTCAAATGAAATTATGGCAAGTGTAATTATGGCAAATTAAATTATGGTAAGTGAAATGATTCGGTTCAAAACAATACATGGCAACAACGTTGTATAAGAAAGTTTTGTTGCTTTTTTGTCTGTTTCGTATTTTGCGGGATGGTCCCTATCTCTTTTATTAATCTGTCTAACTTCACATCACATCATCAACCTATGTTTCTTCACTGCTGGACATAGGCCTCTCCCATGGCACGCCACTGAGCACGATCCTCGGCCACTCTCATCTAGCTCTTGCCAGCCACCCTGCGAAGATCATCGCACCACCGAGTCTGAGGGCGTCCTACGCTACGTTTGCCGATCCGTGGTCTAACTTACTTCTCTTCATTTAAGCACGTTTTTTTGTTGCCTAGTATTCCGTTTGATGACTAACAAACAGACGAGATAAACTTGTCTAGGCATTGAATGACTTTTAAAAAACAGATTAAAAGTACATGCAAAAATCAATAATGATTCGAGTGGGTTAAAAATATTCGGCTACGAAGGTCGGTGAGACATAAACACTGTCATTGCGCGCATGCGCGCTGCACGTGAGCGTAGGGACAGGAAAAATGTTTCGCTGACGGCATAGTCACTTAAGTCCGACCTTAGGGCCCGCTGTGGGCAACGGGAAAGAGCAGTTTTAAGTCAAAAAATGAAAAAAAAAACAGTCTATTTTGAAATAGGAATAATATACTCCTCTTCATCGGTTCCGATGACAGCGACCTCAAAAAAAAAATCTTCTATAAATGACGCTTATTAAGGGCTCTGATATGACTGGCTATACGATTACGAAATTCGAAAATGGAAGTTCGTATCGTACCGTCCCTCTCACTATCGTATTAAATATGAGTGTTAGCGCGACAGCTCCATACGTAGTTTAAATTTCGTGCAGTAGGGCCAGAAGGGCTACTCCGAAACACAAAATTCGAAGTTCGTATCGTACCATCCCTCTCACTCTCGCATTAAATAACATAAGCGTAGGCGGGACGGTACGATACCAACTCCGATTTTCGAATTTCGTGGTAGCCTTGCTGTTGCCCAGTTCAATTGTATGTGTGTAGGAGAACTTAGTTATTTTTTTACGTAATTGGTATTTTACGTCTAACACCGTGAGAAGCTCTTCCTCAAATAATTTGTTGCGTTTTGAAAATAAAGTGCGGGAAAGAACAATTTGATAATGGAACAAAAAAGTGTTGCCATGCCAAGCAGGTTATGTCAAATGTGACAGTAGCAGAGAAAATGGCGGCCTTATTTGATTCTACTCTTTTTATTTATTGACGTCCTCTATAATTCCTGATATCGAAGTGCTGTTTAGCTCTTTTCCTTTGCTTTATCTCATTATTTTTTTTTTGTAGTAAAATGCTTTTGACAGTTGCGGCATAATAATTCGACATTCGAATTCCTGCCGTTGTTGCCGTGACCTATCTCAACAGAGTCTAGATTATGGCTGAAGTCTGCTGAAAATACATGACGCTTTTTAACTCGCCCTTGACTTCTAAAAGGCAAAGGCCTATGAGTCGTACCACCTGATATTCGTAAACACGTAACTGTTTTCAAATTGAGAAGTTGCTAGCATAAAATTTGTAAATTAGTATTACGAGAATTGGTTTTGTTCAAAATTCTGAGTTTTTCTTGAAACTCTTTGTTTTATTTAAGCACTTATTCATCTTTTTGTACCGCTGTGGGGTAAATGACTGACGCATTCTAAAAAAAAATTTGACGTTCCCTTTTTTTTTTTAAACCGTACTAAACGGCGGGACCTTGCCTTGCTGTCGGTTATCTCACGGTCGTCCGCGTGTGTGTGAGTGCGCGTGTGTGCGTGAACCCTTGTGCTCTAGGACGTGGTAACTTCCTCGTACATACACGTATTAGCACTCGGATTCGGTTCACCTTGGCGTCAACATGCAGCTAAATATGGTGTGATTGTATAAATAAATGCTCGTATTGGAAACGGTGGACTGTTAGGGTTCCGTTTGTTGAAGATGCACGCTGATTGTGAGGGTGCGCTTCCAATAGAGATGTGCTAGAATGTGTTGCGAGTAATGTGTGTTAAAACGCAGCCTTAGGGGCTGTTAGTGCTGTTACATCATCCATTGATTACCTACCTAGTGTTAAGTGAAGGTGAAATGTGATGCCGTCCCTATTTGTTTTGTTCGAATAGACGGAGACGGCATCACATTTAACCGTCAGTTAACACTAGTCAATGGATGGTGAAACAGCCCCTAAGAATCGGGAAAGCCCATATATAGAGGGGGGCCGGATGGGCATGCCCACCCCAGGATGTTGCGCTACCGATTCAAAAGTCTGTAATACTGATAGATTCACACAAAAATCCAGGCCAGACCCCTACTGAAAAATAACCCTAGATACGCCAATGACGTCAGTTTTAGCTATTCGCCGTGAACATAAATTGATGGCATTCATGTTTATTTTTCGCTATTAAATGCTTCGTTTGAATGAAGATGCAAGACCGCTGAAGTTAGAAACCTCGTAGAGTGCTGATCGAACGACGGTGGAAAAATCTTCTGGAAAGATCCGAAAAGTCAAAAGTCAAAAGTCCGTGAGTTATCCGTTTATTTTTTGTAATTTACGCACTATGTTTTATTTTTCTTATAAATAACCGTCATTTGCGATAAGTGACACTAATGTTGAGTGCCAGTTGAGAACAAAGCAAGCAACAGGTTTTCGAATTCCGAACCGCAAAATCGAACACCACAGAAACCCTGCAAGTTCTAGAATTTGAACTATAAAAAACCTTCCTTTAATTACGGCCTTGCGCGATGCAAACTTGACCTAAAGCGGGTGCAATAGAGTCGTGTTTGCAATGATCGTGTGAGCCCGCATTTGGGAGGTTTTTTTTTGAGCACAGTTCGATTGTAGGCGACCTTGTATTGGCACTGTTCGGGGTTAACTGCTTGAGAGCGAATACACATAGTAGCGTTGGCAGAAAAACTCGACGAATTAATTTAATTAATTAATTATTAATTAAACGTCTTAACTTAATTTTTTAAACGTCTAAGGGGTTGTTTCACCATCCATTGATTAGTATTAACTGACGGTTAAATGTGATGCCGTGTCCGTCTATTCGATCAAAACAAATAGAGATGGCAATACATTTAACCGTCAGTTAACACTAGGTAATCAATGGGTGGTGAAACAGACCCTTAATCTAGCTTGGTACCTTAATTTCTTTTTTTGGAAAAAAGAAAATTGTATAGATTAAACTAAAGTTATGTAAATTCTCAAGTTTGTGTTTTTATTACACATTTCGAAAACAATACAGCACGTATACCAAATTCCATAATATCGACATTTTAGTTTGCACGTGATTGGACCTTGTGCAAGGTCTGCCCGGATTGCTACCACCATCTTGCTCGCTAATCCTGCCGTGAAGCAGCAGTGCTTGCACTGTTGTGTTTTGGCGTGGAGAGTAAGACAGCCGGTGAAATTACTGGCACTTGAGGTATCCCGTCTTAGGGGTCTAGGTTAGCAACGCATCTGCAATACCTACTCTTATCTCTTACCATCAGGAGACCCACTTGCTCGTTTGCCATGTAGTAGAATAAAAAAAAATACCCGTAATTTTGAATTCCGGAACAATTCTAATATCAGATTTACACGAGCGAAGCCGCGGGTCAAGCTAAAGTCTTGATTAAAGTCCTGCCGAATTCAGTAGGTATGTAATGTAACCGCTAGCTGTATGTGTTTATAAATAGTTATTATTATGTCTACAAAAGATTACTCTATCATGATAATTGAATGTGACTATTGTATGTTACAACTTACAAAGCGTATTCAATCAAGATAACTTCTGTGTGTACGTGTATGTATCAGCATGGTAACTGCTAAACTCGTTGCGGAAACACTTTGTTCCGATAAAATAACGCTAGCTTTTACACGCGACTTTTGATGTCCAAAACTTTAGCACCACCATATAAATCTTTGTGTCACCCTTTTAAGGGATTCACTACTTTAAGGGTTTCCCCCCTTTAAGGGATTCATCGCTGTGAAGGATGATTTTCAACCTAATATTTGAGAGCCCATGTCTTTCTGTGGTTGTCGTAAAAGGGATCTGACGTAAGAGGGCGGTAGCGGTCTCTATTGCTCTGGAACCCTGGTATTTTTGTTCTTGGTCCACTTGGTCCAACTACAAACTGTGCACTGCCATGTGGAAAATAAGGGGAAAACACCATACTATTTCCCCAAGAAAGTCATCATGAAGGAGCATTATATTACTGACCCTCAACAACCACAACGTCTGTGTTGATATGTTTGTCAGTCAGTCAATCATTCAGGCAGCGTCTTTTAAACATCATCATCATTATGTCAGCCGAAAGACTTCCACTGGTGAACATGAACCAAGGCTCTCCACTCGGACCGGTCTTATGCTTTCCGTATCCTCCGCAATCCCTCGATCTTAACCATGTCGCCGCTCCATTTTTTTGGAGGCCTACCGACAGCTCGTCTCCCGGTCCGCAGACGCCATTCGAGAACCTGACCCCATCGGCCATCAATCCAGCGAGCAATGTGCCCCACACACTTCAGTATCACAATTCTTCGGGCTTTCAGACATATTATTGTACATTTCTCAGCGTTTGTATTTTGTGCTTCTTATTGAAGCCTATTTTAGCTTAAGTATTGCAAAGTTGAGCAAAAGCTGCTTTTTCCGCCACTCGAGAATGCTCCGACGGTAGTTTTTGGACAGAACCTAATTAGCAATTCATCTTCATCATACCGTAGAACTCCAGTTACTTCGGCTTTAACCAAGTAGCGAATTGGAATAGCGATTGGTGCATTTACAACCAGCTCAATCAACCCAGTCCCATTTAGGTTTTCAATCGTGGCACCACCGTTTGCTGAGCGGATAGGGTGCAGTTCCGTGTCTTCGATGCAATCAAGACTACTCGGATCCTCTAAACATGGTTTTGGGTGTAAGGCTGCGTATTCTATAGGCGGGTATCTTAAGATTGGTGTCATGAACCAATAGAAATGCTCCATTAACTTAATCCTCGCTCAGTGAAGCTCTAGTGGAAATAGCTCGCGGAGTGCGGATAGGTAAATGACAAACACATTTTCTTGCAACGCTTCCCGGTCACCTATGGTCGAAACGAAGCCTCAAGATGTATTGTTCAATAGAGAAAATTGCCAAAGAAAATGTCTATTTTAGATTCGGCCGATAAAGTCGTCGACGTATATCGTCTGTTTTACTAAATGAGTTTGTTTAAGTTTCATAATTATATCGTGTGTCTTGAGGATTGCAGGGTCGAAGGTAATGAAAAGTCTGTGTTTTTATAATGTTTATGTGCTCTGTGGAATTTACCGTTCCCGGCATAAACGGAAAGTTAGTTACCGATTAGTATTTTTATATTTTTAACCAATATTATTGTGGAAAAATCCGCGGCAAGTTACAACAATTTGTTTGATTGATTGGTTGGTTCTACAGAGACGGAGTAACTTGGTGACGAGTGTTTTTCCCTTTTCATTGCCTTCATCCAAAGTTATGATGTCAAATCCATAAAAAAACATTTCGTCGTTATATAACATCACATGTAGAGGTAGGGAGAAGGGTTTACATCCAAGAAAAATGAACGGTCTGACATAGGAGAGGGTCAAGGGTGTTGTGACGTTTTATGGACGACGTCCCTTAACAAATAAGATTTAAAAAAAACTTACATGCTACCTTACCTTATTGCAATGTTGTCCCGTCGTTCATCAAGATGGGGTACAGTGAACGTTGAATAAGAAAGTGAAACAAAGAGAGCGCAAGTAATGGCATTGAGTACAGTTTAACGCGTATTAAAGTCGCTTTGCACAATTTAACATTAAATCGACACGAGATTTCAAGACCTTGAGGCGCAATTTAAAAAAGTCATGTGTCATAATGACAGTTGACAGAGATGACAATAATCGAATGTGATATCGATCGCAGCTAAGAGTAGCCATGCCACTTCCATTTATGTAAAGCATAAATATTATCGTGACATTGTTACAACATAGCGTCTATGAAAATAAAAATATTTTTATATCTATGACCTTCACCGAATTACGGTCAAGGCCAAGTTTATAACCGTTTCAAGGTCACTTGTAGATCTCGTGTCAAAAATCGCGTCTGCAGAATTCGCGAATTCGCGCGGCAAGCAGTAGAAATAAATGAGTGAAAAAAAAATATGATACAAACTTTTTCTCGTCGAGTCCAGACCTGTGTTGCCTTTGTCAAAAAAAACTTACATTTGTCTCTGGTCCGTTATTTTTCTAATGATGGCACGATCGTTTAAAGCGCGCCATAACTGAAAAGAAAGAAAGCTAATTTTAAAAATAGTAAATAGGTACAGGCTGCTCTAGTAAAAAGATACGAATTACAAGTACAGTCAAGGGCAAAGGTACAAAAATATGTATACACGCCTTTATGCACTTACGGCCGTGTATACATATTTTTGCAGCTTTGGTCGTGTCGATATCTTTGCCCTTGACTCTACAATAAAACGTTTTACGTTACGTTAAAAAGAATTTATTCACGATTTTAATGCGAAAATGGAGAAATACTTAGCGAAAAATACTCGACCTATTCCTTTTCAACGCCAAAATTACTAGTAAAAGAAGAGTAAAATGAAAATTTTAATAATTATTAACGATTACGAACTTCAATATTTTATAAGCTCCGATACTAAGCTGCTTTAGTAGTGAAGAAGGGAAGCAAAAGATATATTATACCTAGTTAATTGCTCTAGATCTTCACAAAATAACGTAGATCACTAAGCAATATTTATTCATTTTACCGATGAAAATCTCGTAGCTATTTTTCCTATGAATCGATTAGAGCTAAATTACGTTTAGTTCAACAGTTCTCGATTTCAAGCATTCATAAAGGCAATGTCTGACATGTTTTGATGCTACTATGGTTTCCGGGTGTTGCCAACATTTATCGCACATTTAAAAAAAAACGCTCCTGCGTTACGGCTGCTGTGACGTTCCTAAAATTTTATTTCAATACAAGTATTTTGTATTTATTGTGAAGTGGTTTTCAAGAGCTTGCCAATTTGGCTATAGGCCCATTTTACGTCTGTTTTTCAGCCCTTAACATTTGAGAGTATCGTGCGTCGCAAACTCACGTGTACGTTCGCTTCTCCAAATATCGAATCAATATTATGAACTGTTAGGACTATCCGTAGTTTTAGTTGCGAGAAAGTGGGAAGAAGGTATCCTTTCGAATGCCATAATTTTATAAGTCATAATGTAATGTTTGTCATAATTTTTGTTAGTTATAATTTTTTAAATGGTCACCTGTAGAATCCCGTCAGAAGTCACTAGCTTTTGCCCGCGGCTCCGCCCGCGTGGTATTCGGTTATGTGAAAAAATATTTTCCCGCTTTTCTTTTTAATTTTTTTCCTGAATTTTCTTTGCTATAAACCTCACGAAGCCCGAGACCTTTCCAACGAAAGCAAAACCTTTGAAATCTTTTCTTGCGTTCTGGAGTTATAGCGTCAGGAAGGAAAACCCGACTTATTTTTATATAGTAGATAATGTAATGTTTGTCATAATTTTTGTTAGTTACGAGTATAATTTTTTAAATAGTCATCCTGTAGAACTCTAGGTCAGGTTTGTTTTAACATTTCTAAAAAACAAATGGTTTCTGAACAATTTTAGACCAGTCGATATAGACCCGGGAAAAAATAGTATTAATAATATTTATTTATTTTTGAATTATTTTTAATAGTATTAGTATTAGTAATATTGGTAATTAGTTACAACTAGTTACTACTAGTGTTAATAGTAGTTCGTGCTACTGAATACATTGCCACTACGGCAGTAAATGCAGGCTACTGGGAATTTTTCCCACTTCGCCGTACGTACAGTCAGCATCAAAAGTAGCGGATCACATTTTGTACTCTGTCGCATTGACACATTGCCAATCTTGCGTGGCGTTTTAGTACGTGGCTGGAAAACGACAAAGTACAAAAGTGTATAGCTACTTTTGACGCTGACTGTACAAAGGGGAATACTGAGAATTACCGGAATAACCCGAAAATGGGAGCGCCAAAGTTCGCATACTCTTCGCTAGTCATACCGTAATTTTTGTCCGAATCATCGTTTGTTCGAATTTTTTTCGCACTGAAACCTTATATTTTTCTACAAATTTTAAATGGTCATCCTATAGAAAATCATAGGTTAGGTTAGGTTTATTTTATAAGAATTCTAAGCAATCATTAGATTCAGAGAAAAAAGAATTATGACAAACGATCATTCTGACAAAAATTACATTCGGACTTGCAATAAGTATGCGAGCCGATATGGACCCCCCGAAAATACGTGTGAGTTACAACCAAACGGTTATTTATTGTTTTTTTTTTTAATAAAGTTTTACGCTAGGTTTGTATCCGTACATAGACGCGGCAATGCATTCGGCCTCGGCTGGATAGCAATAGACAAAGGCGAGGTCACGAGCATAGCCTTGCGCACGCTTCCGTCTATCTGCGCGCGCGCACTCGGCGCGCGGGCGGCACCCGCCGCGCACGCATGGATCAATAGGCTCGATTTGACAGCTCCAGAAATTTCCATACTCATTTATTTTATTATGTCACTGGCAGGCAATGTTTAGCGAAGAAAAAAAACAATTGAATCTGGCGTTTTATGGAGGTCTATCTTAATAAACTAAAGACAATTTTCTCACCCGCGACATGTTTTGTTATGCGTAGTTTGTGGGTGGGCAATGTAAATAGTTGTTTTTAGTCTAATTGAGATTAATTATAATCCATACTAATATTATAATTGTGAAAGTCGAAACGGAGCGGATCAACGTGATTTTTGGCATATAGTTTATGGGTCAGAGAGTGACATAAGCTGCTTTTTATCCCGGAAAAATGCACAGTTCCCGAGAGAGGCGAAGCCGCGGACAAAAGCTAGTTTATAGTATATTTTTGATAAATCTAGATACTTATTTCTCTTTCTGAGACACCTTTGTCGCTCGTACTCTTTCTATCTAATGAATTTCAAACTTTTTTTTTCACTCTTGTTTAGCTAAAAAAAAGAATGATCGAGTACAGTCAAGGGCAAAAATATGTATACACTTTAGTACCTTGTTACTTTAACCACTGTGACAGTTCAAATATGACGAAAATAGACAAGGTACTTGAGTGTATACATATTTTTGCCTTTGACTGTGGTACAAGAACTCTCACGATTATTCGCGACGCTCGCGGATTGCTTCGTAACCTAAGATCAGACCTTAGGCGCGCGTCACACTGAAAACTGCATCGCAGGAAACGCACGCGCCGTCATTGAGGCGAGGTCGCCCCGCTGCCGCCAGACGGCGCCACGCGTGACGTCAAAACTGTCCCACTATATCGTCACTACTTAAAAAAACTCGTAGCTCAAAATAAATAATTTTTCTGAGTGAACTTTATGGACATTACATCAAGGTTCAAATTTGTTGACGTATTGATTTGAGATACGAGGTTTTTTCAAATTAGTGACGATATTATAGATGCGAAAGTTTGGAAGTCTGTTGGTTTGTTAAGTCATCACGTCTAAACCGCTGAACCGATTTAGATGTAAATCGGTGTACAGATAGATTTATTCCCCAGGAAGGACTTAGAATAGTTTTTATCCCGGAGAATTGTGTAGTTACCGCGGGATAGCGATAAACTCCTGAAGTCCACCGTATTCTAATTGCTTTGACTGTTATTTTTTCAAAATAATTATATTTTGAAAAAAAAAATTGACAAAGGAATTAGAATGTAAAAGCTTTTGCCCGCGGCTCCGCTCGCGTGGTATCCGATTATCGCGCGCTGTTCCCTCGGGAATTGTGCATTTTTCCGGGATGAAAAGTAGCCTATGTCACTCTCGGGCTCATAAACTATCTTTATGCCAAAAATCACGTCGATCCGCCGCTCCGTTACGGCGTGAAGGACGGACAAACATACTTTCGCATTTATATTTGTATGGTTTGTTTCGAGAATAAAGTCAAACTGCCATGGTGTAAAACAATAGAAAAACAAAAGAATTTTTTCTTTGTTACATCGTAATAGATTCCTAATTCCCTTGAACTTATTGTGTACATTCTATTGCACATTGGGCCGCACGAGGTTAAAAGAATTATATGCGGACAGAGTCGCGGGTAGGTAGTCAGAACTAGCTTAACATCATCGTCATAGCAGCGGGAAGAAGTCGTTTTTTGAAGCCAGCTACAAAAATTAGCAGGGCTACTCCGAACCTTGAAGTTCGTGTCGTGCGGTCCTTCTCGCTCTCGTATTAAATAGTATAAGTGTCAGAGGGACCGCATGACACGAACTTCGAGTTTTGGAGTAGCCCTGCAGGTTCCTCATTACGGAGTTATCAGAGGTGTCACCTCGAACGCTAAGGAAAACATTCGAGGCATCGCTATTGCACAACGCTACGCAGCGTCAGAAGGTTACGAAGGAGACGTCGCAAATAGAAGTCTAATAGAGACTATTAAATAATAGTTATACCCTTCGCAATGTGTCCATCTTGACTGATATGGATCGTTGCTTGGGAAGCTAAATAGCGGGGTGAAAAATCGATCGGCCGTTATGGACACTGCTCTGTGGAACCATACGATTCCGGAACCGTGCGATTCTGAAAGCATACGGTTCTGGAACCGTGTACGATTCTTGAACCGCGCGTTTTTGGAACCACGCGATTACCACATGAACACTCCCTTGATCTACTGAATCTATTTACTAAAAGGGAAATACGAAAACTTCCAAGTTAAAGACTTGTTTATCTATTTTATTGACCGTCAGCTATCAGCTTGTTATCTCTGTTAATAATCAACTTGACGCCTTTATTTATTACGAGCCGACATTTTACATTATGATAATTAATGTTTCATATTTGTGTGTTACCGATGATGTTCCTGCCCTAGATAAGATCCCAAGACTAGCGGCCACGATTTTTATACTTACCTACACTAGTTACTCGCCCTGGATTCGCACGGTTGCTATTTACTCTGCTTCATGGCTTAGGCTGCTATTTACTCTTAAACTACTAATAATTCTCATAAAAAAATTAACCGTTACAGTTTTCCTTATGTGTTTGATGTACTTACTACCACCCTGATTTTTTTTTTAATTTTCTCCCTCGATTCCCAAAAATATCAGATCCACTATCATTCGCCTTCCGTCTCGGACGCCAAAATACGGGTTCGGTACCACTACCTATGTGAATGTGGCATGGACGAGGGCACCCTCGAACACATGTTCTTCCATTGCCCCAAAATCACCCCCCTATATGACCTCCTCCCTCCTGAAATCCCTCGCCCTGTCAATTTTAATTCCTCCTTGCGATAGCGAACACTTATAACTGTA
Organism: Choristoneura rosaceana; assembly: GCA_037349165.1. Classification (NCBI taxonomy): domain Eukaryota; kingdom Metazoa; phylum Arthropoda; class Insecta; order Lepidoptera; family Tortricidae; genus Choristoneura; species Choristoneura rosaceana. Next base: position 1,668,439 of record JAZBNJ010000006.1, on the reverse strand, counting down.
TTATGTAATAAAAATTAACAAACTATTTTTGTAGGTAGTTTAACAAGATTTATGTTTGTGTTGTCTTATTCTAGATTCTCATCAGAGTACCGCACGCTGAAGCTACCGTACAAAGGCTAACTGATGGTGTCTTTTCCAACCTCGACACTGGCGGAATCATCGATAGTATCGGGGTCCATATCGGCTCGCATACTTATTGGAAGTCCGAATGTAATTTTTGTCAGAATGATCATTTGTCAACTCTTTTTTCTCTGAATCCAATGATTGTTTAGAATTCTTTTAAAATAAACCTAAGCTATAGTTTTCTATAGGATGACCATTTAAAATTTTACCATTTAAAATTTTAGAAAAATATATTCGTTGCGTTGGTTGGTTGGTTTCATTGCGAAAAAAAATCGGACAAACGATGATTCGGACAAAAAATACGGTATGACTAGAGAAGGGTATGCGAACTTTGGCGCTCTCATAGTATCTATGGAGCTATACTTTCAAGAACTGAATTGATGAGCAGCTCTGTTGATGACTTGGGAGCCACAGCGGATTTGTTCATGTTCGAGCTGCGCTTGCACAGTTTTTGTTATTGTCATCTAACGTCCGATATTGATTGGATGATAGCGTAATCGGCGACCTTGTCCGTCGGCCAATGTCTGCCTCAAATCATGGCCTTTAAGGGCCATAACCTCGGGTACGATTTATCGCCATATCTTCTTGTTTGTTTTTTTATTACGAGATAGGGCCTGCCCTTGCGTGGCGGCGAGGCTGATCGCTAGTTCCGGGTTGCTTTTTGTCCCTTTTTTACGTGCCCGCAAGTTCCGTCTTCCGTCCTCGTTGCACAATGCATTTTTTTCACACTGTTCCTTCAATAATTACCGCGGTTTTTACTTGTTGGCTCGTTGAAATTCGGCGTTTTCCGTTCTGTTGTTGCTCTTGACTCAGATTGTCAAGTCTTTTATAAGTCTGCACCGTTCGTCTGGTTTTTTTTTCTTTTTTTTGTGACTAGTGCACCTGTGTGACTATGCCATTCTCATTGCAAGACTTGATGTTAGATGTCTGGTTCTTCGTTCGTCTACCTACTTGGTCCCGTTTCCTTAAATTAACGAAAACAGTTCAATCCAAATACAAATTCAAAATTCAAATAATTTATTAAGTAAAAAGGCCGCAATGGGCACTTTTACACGTCATTTTTTTAAACTACCAGCGCTTTCGGAAAGACCATCATTGCCAAGAAGAATGCGCCTTAAGAAACATGGCAGAAAGTCATTTTTTCATAATAAAATAATTACAAATAAAATTCTTAAAAACTACAGTTTACGATTAAAGCAAAAAATTACAATAAAAATAATAATAATAATACAGGGATGTATGGGGTCCCTTAGTTACAAAACTAAACACTAACTATATCTACGTTCAGCGGAAGTTCAGAAAAAATATTCTGAAATATACATTTCATTTCGTTGCAAGACATTATACATGATTTTTGTAATGTATGTTACAATTTTTTTTAATATCTATCAAACTTGTTCAAATTACATATGAAAATTAATTTTCCGTGAGTCTGTCAGAACGTAACGATTGTCTATAAGCGCCAAATGTTTCCGTACAGCCTTGATAAATACACGATTTTATAAATAAAAAAGCAAATTACTTCACACTTATTATTATAAAGGTTAAAAGTCTATGGTTGCAAGTCTGTTTGTTCCATTAGTAAGATTGCTCTGAGGTGACACGTGCAAGAAAAAACGTTCCATACCATTAATATGGAACATTATTTTTTTAGTTTAGTGTTAAATATAAAACCGGCCAAGAGCGTGTCGGACACGCCCAAAATAGGGTTCCGTAGCCATTACGAAAAAATTAAGTAATATTTTTCTGCTAATTACTCTTAAACTACTAATGATTCTCAAGTAAACTTAGCCGTTATAGTTTTCCTTGAAAGGTTCATATACTTACTATCATCCTGAATTTTTTCAAATTTATCTACCCACCCGTTTAGATTTTAGAGGGGGGGGACCCTCGATTTTAATGAAAATTCGCACATTGAAGTTGAATATTTCGCAAAAAAAAATCACTAAATCGAAAAATCGTTTTAGAAACCCTTTAACCCTATCCAACGATACCCCACACTACAAGATAAGATAAAAAAATATGCGAAACAATAAGGGTTCCGTTTTTGCCATTTTGGCTCCAGAACCCTAAAAATGAAAAGGGTACTAATGCTAATTGAGAGAGCACGATAAATACGGACTTTTAAAATAAAATACCATGGAAAACCATTATGGCCTACATTTGTACATAACAAACACACTTATACAAAAAAAGAGATATTGAGAGGGCTTGGGCCGCAGTTCCCACACACGGGCCGAGTCCGGATTGGGAACTTCACACATATCGACGACCGGATGGCCGAGGGAGATAATTTTATGAATAATACGTATGTTGGTTCTCGGGTCTTGGATGTTTAATATGTATTCAAGTATGTATTTATCTATATAAGTATTTTTATCCGTTGCCTAGTGTCCATAGTACAAGCTTTGCTTAGTTTGGGACTAGGTCAATTGGTGTCAAGTGTCCCATGATATTTATATTTATTTACTCCCCATTGAATTGCTTCGCAGCTTTGTGCAGGTTTCGCGATATTTTCCTTCACCGTATAGCTCGTGCTACAAACTTAACTTTGCACATGAATTTCGAAAAATCCATTGGTGCGAGCCGGGGTTTGAACCCACGATCCTCTGTGGTTTGTGGCTGAGACGGGTAACCCAGTTTGCCTAGCCTATTGGCTACGGAAGTGGCGACCTCTCGGTCAAGGCGTTTGCAACGATTCGGTGACTCTGGCCATCGGTGGCCTTAGCCTTGGACTTGGACCTGGCGCTACTGTGGAATACGAAAATCGTAGTTCGTATCGTACCGTCCCTCTCGCTCTCGTGTTAAGTAATATAAGCGTGAGCGGGACGGCAAGATACGAGGTTCGATTTTTGCAGTTCGTTGTACAGGGTCTGGGAGTCAGTGCTGCCGATTTCCTATTTGTCATGGTACTTCAGTTGGCCTCGGTATCAAGCGCAGATGCGCAACTTGCGGAAAGTTTACAAAAAGTTGGAAGTTTTCTCAGAAATTTGTGGAAATTTTCACAAGAAATTTATTTGTTTATTTATGTATTTGGGCACAAACGGTACAATAAAACTTACATTATTAAACAATGACATCTAACATTGACCAACGAAGTTGCCACAGGTTATATAGAAAATATAGGAAATTTAGATCTAAGGAACGGAATGTTTCAATCCCCATAAAAAAATGTGAGAAGTTTCCCAAATTTTCCTATGTGAAAAATTCCGCAATCTCGGAAAGTTTCCTTTGGTATATCAAGTATCAATATCATGTCATAGGGGAAGGTCGCATCGAGAGGTTAATAATTGATAGAGGTTAACACCTAAATTAGAGTTTTAGATTCGATATAGGTACATTACTCTAAATAATTTGATGGTGAAGGTTATAACATCTCAGTGTGAGTAGTATAGCCACGAAGACTAACTTTCAAAAACCCCTAATTATTATTTATAGCATGTAATTTTTTGTTTTTTACAAAAACAGCACTGGGATGGTTTAACACTTCAGTATTATGTTGAGCCAGGATGTGATTCAGTGAGTGGGAAAAAAAAAACTTATTTCGCTTACCTACTTATTATTAAACTTTTCGGATTGCTACCACCATCTTGCTCGCTAATCCTGTGCAGTTGGTAGGACCTCGTGCAAGGTCCGCCTGGATTGCTACCACCCTCTTGCTCGCTAATCCTGCCGTGAAGCAGCAATGCTTGCACTGTTGTGTTTCGGCGTGGAGAGTAAGACAGCCGGTGGAATTACTGGCACTTGAGGTATCCCAACTTAGGCCTCTAGGTTGGCAACGCATCTGCAATCCCCCTGGTGTTGCAGGTGTCTATGAGCGGTGATCTCTTACCATCAGGAGACCCACTCGTTTGCCATCCAGTCGAATAAAAAAAAACTTATTAAAAAAAATTCATTATTTTTATATTTTCAGTTTTTTTGGCGGTTTAATTTTTCTTTCTTTCTTCTCTTTCTATGTTGGTTTATCGATAGCCGAGTGTCCGTGACCGTCGGAAGGCGAGAGTAAAGAATCTGGAGCAATCGGCGCGGGCGCACCCACGCGACGCGTCACACGTCGCGTCACGGCCGGCGTACAACGCGTCACTTTTAAGTTTTACTGACTATACCTATACGTCCCACGAATTTACCACGAGCTTTGCGGTGAAGGAAAACATCGTGAGGTAACCTGCACAAACCTGCGAAGCAATTCAATGGTGCGTGTGAAGTTCCCAATCCGCACTGGGCCCGCGTGGGAACTATGGCCCAAGCCCTCTCATTCCGAGAGCAGGCCTGTGCCCAGCAGTGGGACGTATATAGGCTGAGATGATGATGATGATGACCTATACGTCCCACAGGGCACAGGCCTCCTCTCAGAATGAGAGGGCTTGAGCCGTGGTTCCCACGCGGACCCAGTGCGGATTAGCAATAGGGATGTTGACACCACCAATCAACTGACGTACTTTTTATGAGCTGTCGAAACTCAATTCTCCCGTAGTTTCAATGGCAATAGCGAATTATGACGTCACTATCCGGGAACTCAATCAAGTAACTATTAATTAGTTTAAAACAAAAAAAAAACTAATTTTACAGTAAATCGAAAATTAATCTGGTTTTCAGGGCTAAAATAAAGAGTTTTCTTACTGGAGTTGTGCCTTCTAATTATTTTTTAATGGCGTCATCATCCCTATTCACACTCACCATTGAATAGCTTCGCAGGTTTGTGCAGGTTTCCTCACGATGTTTTCATCACCGTAAAGCTTGTGGTGAATTTGAAATGTGACAATCGCACATTAATTTCGAAAGGCTCCGATGTGCTAAACCGGGTTCGAGTCCACGATCTACTGCTCAAGAGGCCATAGTTCAAACCACTAGACTGCCACGGCTTTCTTACAAAAAGGTGTTTTTTACTGCAAATGAAATTTATACCAGCTCATCGTTATGTCATTTTAAATTATACGAATTAGTAATTATGCCAAATAGCGTTATGCCAATTTAAATTGGGAATATTAAGACGTGGAGAACCCATTGGTGGTTCGCAACCTAAACGCCCAAGTCAATTATCAAATTAATCGAAAAGGCAAAAGTTATTTAACAATGTCGATTTCACAATTTATAAACGGTCTGATCGATTTTATTTTAGATTTAATGCCTGCCTCGTGCGCTCTGTTGTCCTTGGGAAATATATTCCGAATCGGCTGTAGGTGTAATGTAGGTGTCTCTTAAATAATTTCAATCGCCTTAAAGTCTAAAGCTTCAGCGAAGTTTTGTTCCATTCGCCATACAAACGTAGTCGGGCGTTTTCAAAAAAAGTTGTTGAAATGACTTTTTTTTTTAGATGTGGATGAAATTTGGTATTCCTACTCGGAATCAGGAGCACTTTCGATTATAATAGGAGAAAAAAAGTGTCTCAATATTTTTTATTCCATTACGTTACCGTTTTCATACGCGTGTCTGTGGCGGTAGTGTAATTGATAACACAAAATTATATGAAAAACCTGGGACACTTTTTTTTCCTATTGCAATCGAAAGTGTTCCTGATTCTGATTAGGAATACCAAATTTCATCCACATCTCACAAAAAAGTAATTTCAACAACTTTTCTTGAAAACGCCCAGTTTCGGTCTCATTTGCAAGGGTAGGAAAAACGCCAGTCATTTTGAAAACATAACCCTGTTCCGTGCAGTAGAGACTTATAAATTTTGGTAAGTATAATAAATTCATAAAAATTAAATACCTAATAATATTTTTTATGAATATAAGGAAGCCGAAGCCGAAGAATTGCGAAACTGAAGTGGCAGTGGGCGGGCACATTCCTCGCAGGACTGATGGCCGATGGTCAAAAGGTTCTCGAATGGCGTCCGCGGACCGGGAGACGAGCTGCCGGTAGGCCTCCAACAAGATGGAGCGACGACCTGGTTAAGATCGCAGGATCGCGGTGGATGCGAAAAGCACAAGACCGGTCTGAGTGGAGAGCCTTGGGGGAGGCCTATGTCCAGCAGTGGACGTCTTTCGGCTGACATGATGATGATGAAGAATATAAGGAAGTCTCTACTGTACGGAACAGGGTTAAGTTTTCAAAATGACGGCCGTTTTTCCGACCCTTTCTCATTTGAAAACTAGGCAATAGAAGTAGATGAAAATTTGTAAGTATGGTCTAGACGTTATTATTTGTGCCTGTGATTTTTCAGATTTTCTTATAAATGTGTAATATCAGAATCACAGGAGCTCAAAAGTCTTGGCCTTGTTGAAACCACCGGGAATGGAATCAAAGTTAATAAGTTAGTGTTAAAAGTGTTAAAAGCTAATTATTTATTTTCCGAGTTTACTCTACGAAAGCTCTAATTGTAAATAAATAATGTTTTTATGACTGTAAATTGTATGGGCTTAAAAAATGCCTAAATAAAGAAATTTATTATTATCATTAAATGTATTTTCTTTCTTTCTAACGAATCGCTTGTAAACAGCTTTATATTTATAAATAGGTTATTAGAAATGATTTTTCTAATGTTAAATTGAATAAGCTTACTCTGTAAAGAAGCGCTAATATATAACACAATAAATAGGTTATTGGAGATTGATTTATGAATATTACATTTTAAATATTAAATTATATAAAAAAAACGTCTCAAAAGGAGAAAACGTAACTCTTATAGGATCACTTTTTGACCGTCTGTCTTTCAAGACCCTTTTTCTCAGGAACGCGTTGACGTATCAAGCTGAAATTTATATCAAATACTGAGGTCTACTGGCCCTTGGAGCTATGAAAAAATCAAACTTCTAAGCCAACGCAAGCAAAAGATGCAGCCGTTTAAGCTGCGAATTCCCGCAAATTTTCGAAACTCTCAAGGGAATCAAAACCTACAGGGTACCTACTTCCTGTGAACTTCAGTATCTTGAAATTTGATATGAAAGTTTTTGGTTTGAATTTGGTTTCTCCTTTCCCATTCAGTTGAATTAAAAAAAAGCGAAAAATATCTTCAAGACACGATTCCTGTTTACTTACATACCTATAAATGTGTACGGAATCCTCGGTGCGCGAGTCCGACTCGCACTTGACCGGTTTTTAGTTTTGTGAGAATGTCTAAGCTTTCAGTTTCAAATATGTATCTTATTGATTCAGGCGTGACTCTTGATTTAATCTACTCTCGCTTTGGACAAAGATTCATCGTCTAAAAAAACTTAGAAAAGTTTTTGATTCCAAAATCTCAACATAAAAAGTTAGGGAATGAGACAGAAGACAATAGAGACAATAATTTGGTATCGTTTCTTCATTTTTACTAACCTACGAGTACACCTTTACGGAGTCGGGGCATGCAACTAGATATTAATAAAAATATATTACCCAGTTATATCGGTCGTCCCCCACCCGGAAAGATTATGTTTACAAACATGTTTGCTGCTGGCAGACTAAAAAACGACCTTGAGATCCTGTACTTTAAAAAAAAAACACCAAAAACAAGTGACTATTGACCGCTAGAGAAAGTAAAATCGTACGTGCGGCCTTGGCTGAGGCCGTGAACGGCGTGAACTGACAAATACAACCTTATTTTTACCCCAGCAACGTATCAATCAGAATGATAGTTGACGGCTGTGAAAAAAACAACGGTTGTTGCCATAGAGACTTTAGTTTTATTTCTAGAGGTTTAAAGTTCGGTTTGGAACGCTTGCCGTGTATGATAGTTAAGGTAGGCTGCAGTGAAAGTGACGTGACGTACACGGAAGCCGCTTGAGAACGGCGTTGTAGAATGCACCCACTGCACGATGTTGGTTGGGTCGAATGTTGACGGTATGGCGGTCGAGGTGCTTTGTGATTGTATGTGTATCATGTTACTTTTTAGGCGACTGCATCGTCATGTGACGTCGGCTGACGTTTATGTTGGAAAGGAAAAGGAACTTATACTTGTAGGATCAAGAGTCAAGTCTGTCAGAATGTTATACCAAGCGAAGTGTCAGGTTTCTAGTTGATCGTATGGAATAACTAAAAGCTTGTTCGGACTAGGCTAGTAGTTTAGTCTAGTAGCGAGTCATTTAGTAGCTAAACGTGTCTGAACATCAAAAAATTTGTCAAGCAGATTAGTAAGTAATTTAGTACAGTCAGTCCATTTTATTCATTTTTTTAATAGTTTAACTATAATAATTATTTATTTAAGATACATTATTAGTAATTTACTTATAACTATGTCAGTATACTTACTGATTAAGTGATAGTGTGGTATTAATTAAATTTCGCATTATAGAGCACTCATCTCTTACAGCTATCATCTTCAGGAGGCTAGCTGTAAGAGATGAGTGTTTAGTAATGAGTAGCACCCCCCACCACGAGTCCGTGCCGTGCTTACTTGGCCGCCGGCTAAACAAGTCCGAACCTGTCGATTTAGTAGAGTTCATTACTTGGCGTGAAAATTTCGTTTCGCTGGAGCGAAGAAACCACGTTAATACTCGACTGTAATGCGAACCATTTTTAGGCAGTAGCGAATAGTTTAGCTACTAAATTACTCGCTACTAGACTAAACTACTAGCCTAGTCCAAACAAGCCTTAAGGCTATGTATGGTCTTTTACAATTGTAAATTAAGTTTCTGACTTCACGTGAACGAAGGTTACATACCCACTTTTAAAAAGGTTTGTTTTCGTTCAAATACTTGCGGTAATCAAAACCTGTCATTATTTGATACGTGTGAGAGGGACGGCACGATACGAACTTCGATTTGCGGATTTCGTAGTAGGTCTCATCATCATCATCATCATGTCAGCCGAAAGACGACCACTGCTGGACATAGGCCTCCCCCAAGGTTCTCCACTCAGACTGGTCTTGTGCTTTTCGCATCCACCGCGCGCGATCCCGCGATCTTAACCAGGTAGGTCTAGCAGGTATAAAATTGATTTAGACAAATGAAAAAGTGATACTGTCACGAGCTTATATTTGGCAGCAATGGCAACGCTACTGTGGCCAAGGGCGCTAACGCGTTAAGTACCTAAAATCATTGCGTAATACGCGCATCTATTTTTATCTACAATCCATAAGTACTTAGAGATCTCCCAATGAACTAAAAAAACGGATATATCAAAACCAAAACGTTAAGGCCGTAAAGGGTTCTTTTACATGTCACTTTTACCGATTTGTGTTCATAATAATCACTCTCTCACTCACTCAATCAATCACTTTTCATAAAAAAAAAATCATAATTTTTTGTTCATAAATTTTTAATACTAACATCGGAACTCATAACAGAGATTATGAGTTGTGATCGTTAGTATTAAAAAAAATATTAAGAATGATCATTATGGTGTAAAATGGTATGAGAAAAACTTTCGGATTTCCGGTAATAGGACTTAAAAAGTTATGTGAAAAAATGCGCATCGACTTTTAACTTTAGATATACATAATATGTATTAATTTTCGATATTCAGACACGAGTAAGTGGGCCAACTTTTTGACCGACACAAATCTGTCCGCGACCTTTTTAAAATAATTGCAGATTTTTGTTAGTAAACATGTTTTTTCTGTAATTTAATTGATGGTATACATGAATCCATGCCATCCTACGTAAGTTCAACCTATTAAGTAATGAAATATCTTGTTGGAAGTACGATTTTTGGGTAATGCCAGAGACAATTTTGGTAACGCAGGAGACGCCCAAAGTGTCGGTAAAATAGTTGATTGGCCCAAGTACGTCCCACTAAAAACTAGTAACGGTTTAAAAGAATAAAAAAAAATGTGAGTTTAAAAAAATCCTCTTACTCGTATTATCAAGCGCAGCGTGGGACGTCCATCAACGAGATGGACGGATGACCTGGTTAAAGCCGCGGGTTCACGGTGGATGCAGGAAGCTGCCAACCGAAGCAACTGGAGATCTATGGGGGAGGCCTATGTCCAACAGTGGACGTCCTACGGCTGAGATGATGATGATGACTCGTGTTATTTAGTTATGTGGCTTGAAACTATATTTATATTGGCATTGATCTACTCAGCCAAAAATGGTGGCAGCAAAAAGCACGCGATTCCGGGTGGAAAGGCAAAGGCACCGGCAAGGCCGAACGAGTGACTACACGGGTTTGACAAAAAACTGGTCAAGCGCGACTTGGACTCAGAATTACGCACCTTGTTCAGGGAATATTTAGTTTGTTTAAAAGCCCATAGATGTCGCTGGGATCGATTTAAATGGCGCTATCGTTTGGTTGCCTCAGATCGTATAAAAGGAAGATTTCTTTTTAATTTAATATACTTTGCTACGAACGTAAACTGTATGGAGTTTCATCACATGAACCCTATAGTGGACCTTTTCTTTTTGGATTGTACGGGCATTGTACACACCTAGAGGGTTCCGTAGAAGGTGAAGCCAGATGAGAGTAATTTTAAATTGTGAGTCGCTATTTTTGTGTATTTAATAAATAATAAGTAAATATCACGGGACAATTCACGCTAATTGACCTAGTCCCAAAGTAGGCTTAGCAAAGCTTGTGTTATGGGTGCTAAGCAACGGATCAATATAATTATATAGATAAATACACACTTAAATACATATTAGAGAGCGAGAGAGAAACATTTATTTACACATATTTGATACACTAAAAAATACATGCGATGGAAAGAAAAAAATAAAATAACATCGAATAGTATAAAGTGGGCCCCACTCAGCATAATGCTACGGCAAGCCTCAACGCTGTTTTTCAGTGGGACCCAAACCTATTAAACACCCAAGACCCGAGAACAAACATTCGTATTTTTCATACAAATATCTGCGCTTACACGGGAATCGAACCCGGGACCTCAAGCTTTAGTCAGGTTCTCTAACCACTAGGCCATCTGGTCCTCAAATATTTATGTAATTTATTGTCAATGTTGTATTTATTTCGATACGCATCCTCTCCAATTGAACGAATGAATTAAAATGATTCATTTGCCATTCTTTTACAGTTTTTTTGCACATAATTATTATTGTGTTCTGTGTTCTGTGGTAATAATTGTTTATGTACTTACCAAGTTTTATTATCATGTCACTTATTTAGGCTATTGAACACAATTTGATGATGAACACGATGGTGGAAATCCCGTTCTGTAACAAAATGAAAACATTATATTAATTTAACCAGGTAGATGTTAACATGAAAGGTTTTCCGCGGCGTTTAATTTTAATCCTACTTTTAACTAAAATTACAACTTAAAATACACTCGCAAGCTACCAAGACACAGAGGGGTTACTACGAAATTCAAAAATCGAAGTTCGTACCATACCGCCCCTCCCAAAAGTGAAATAAAAACCACAATGCTATTTTTGGGAAATATTGAAATCCTTTTTTTGTTCAGCTGCCAGAACTAATGATTCAAGTGAGTAAAACCACGGGTAAAAGCTAGTATATTATATTGCTTTTGTTCTCAGGTTATCACCAGGGGTCACAGTGGCTTGCGCGGTTTCCTCTATGGCTACGTGGAGGCCTTTGACAAGCATTGGAACATGGTGCTGACGGAAGTCCTGGAGGTGTACCAGAGAAAGGCCACAAGGAAACTGAAAATACCACCCGCTGGAGGTGAGTGTTTAAAAAAAAGTATCTAGGATTATTACTGGTAGTGGTCCAAATCCACCACTACCACCGATATAACCCTATCAACATTTCAATCAACTAAACACTCGATGAAGCAACGCGTCGCGCAAAATAATTTTCGTCGAATTCCATAAGTCAGACTGATTTGTTCTTTGACTGGTTATTTTTCTCGTTCAGGTCGCCCAGTGCCGAAAGGGACAGCGGATATGATCTCGCCGTTGCCGAGCGTGATCGAGACTCCGCTGGGTAATGGTATATGGGAGTGCGTTAGACACTTGCCGCAAATAATGGTAAGGGGGGAGCACGTGGTCTTAGTTAATATCATAGACCAATGATGGTCGGAAAAACGCATGTTTCCAAAAACACTTCGCTTCGCAGTAAAGACTTCGATCGGCTTGGCTCGGGCTTATTCGGCGGTCGACGTCTTTTTAGCGTTTATTGCGTGGTCATAAAACATATTTGATATTTTTGGATTAATACGAGGGTCAAACTGAAAGTTCTTAGAAAATCAAAAACTGAGCAAACTAGCAAGTTATTAGTTTTATTATATCTTTTCAAAATAGTGTCCATTCACATCAATACACCGCTGCATCCGATGGAACCACTGAGAAAAGCACTTAGCCCAGTCGTCCTTAGGGGTCTCTTCGACGGCCTTTTGAAACGCACCCACTGCTTCCTCGATGTTCATAAAAAGTTTTCCTCGAAGTTTTTCTTTTATTTTCGGGAATAAATAAAAATCGCAAGGTGCGAGGTCGGGGCTATACGGCGGGTGACCCAGTAATTCCACGTTTGACGTCACTAAATAGTCGATCGTTCGCCTGGCGGTGTGCGACGAGGCGTTGTCGTGGTGAAGAAGGATCCTACTTCGAGGTCGCTTCTCCCGAACTTTTTCCAATACAAGTGGCAAACAATTGTTAGTGTACCACTCTGCAGTAACTGTTTTTTGATCCTCTAAAGCAATTGTCGCATAGTGACCTGTCCTTCCGAAGAACGAGGCCACCATCTTTTTTCCCACGCTTCGACCTCTCTTCACTTTAGTTGGCAACTCCTCGAAAGGAAACACCCATTGAGCAGACTGTCTCTTGGTTTCTGGATCATAACAGTAAACCCAGCTTTCGTCACCCGTAAGTATGTCGAAAACAGCATTTGAGTCACCTCCGTTAAATCTTTCAATCATTTCACGGCACCAATCAACCCGACGGAGTTTTTGGGCCTCGGTCAAATTATGAGGTATCCACCTCGCACAAAGCTTCCTGACCGCTAAATGTTCATGGAGGATTTTATGCACTTGACTCATACCGATGCCTAAGCTTGTCCGAATCTGCTGATACGTCACTCTTTTGTCAGTCTCTATCATACGCTGCACAACACTGATGTTATTTTCAGTCGTCGCCGTAGAAGGCCGTCCCTCACGCAGATCGTCGGTGAGATTAGTGCGACCACGTTTAAACTCATTAAACCAGTTGTAAATGGTCGCACGAGATGGAGCTTCATCATGAAAGGCCAATCGAAGTCTATCATAGCTTTCTTGTTGACTTAAATGACATCGAAAGTCATAAAAAATCATTGCACGAAAATTTTCGCGAGTTAAATTCATGTTGACGTGACACAGACAATTTTCAATTTGCCGCCAAATCGTAAAACTAATGACAAATGAATGAAATACATACTCAATAATATTGGCAAAGAGTTCCATTTTCAAAATTTAAACTTACTTTTTTATTATATTGTTTACAAGTGGCCAGTTCTAAAAACTTTCAGTGTCGCCCTCGTATGTACGATTTTAACAAAAAAAACTTAAAAACTTTTAAAAGGGTGGTCGTCGGTCATACTTGACCAACCATCTTTATTGTACTTGTCTTTGACAGACAGACATAAGGGGCGTTTTGGTACAACCGGTTTGTAGCTTTTATGGATAAGGGGCTAAGTTGGCACCGCCTCTAAATATGGATTAAATCAAATATATTTTTTGAGTGCTCTATTGTCGTTTTAATGTGTATTGAAACAATATTAAAGAACGTTTGTCAAATAATATGTTTATTGTTAAAACACTATTTTTATAAGTATCAAAAATGGCCGATTACTGTCGTATTTTTTGATAACCTCGAAAACAAGAGCATGAGCATGGTGTAATCGGCCTGATGTTGTTACGTGAGGCTGTATTAAAAACTAAGCATTAGCGGTATCATTGAAAGTAGCTTTGTAAGATGTAAGATGTAATAATGTAAGATGTTTATCATACCATTTCTATTTCCTCCTACAAAAAAGTTAAGGACCTAGAATTGAGCCCTGTGGCACTCCCCTTTCAATCTTAGCTAATTTTGACCTGTTGTTATCGTTTTGATAACTTTTTCAATTAAATTTATCTCAACATGCAACTTTCTGTTCCCTAGATATGGCTTCTAAAGCGGTAATACTTTACCTCTTACTTCGTAAAACTTAAACACGCCTTGGATTTCGTATTCTACAGTATCGAAAGCAGAAGTTAGATCTAGAAACAACCCAACAACTTTACGAGTACGTTTATTATTAAAGTGAATAACGACATTATCAATGTGTTTTGACGTTTTCGTTTCCATGTGTTTTATTATTGAAACTAGTACTAAAGTTGTAACCAACAAAATATCAGAAAGCATAAAAGTGGTTCACTTACATTATTTGGTATGTAAATAATTGTTACAATCCCTTTTTGATAGGGTAATCAAATCATTAAAGCCCAAATCGTTGAGGAATTCGTCCAATAGATTTAAGTATTAATTAGGTTTAAGAATTAGAAGCTAATTCTTCAAAACCTAATAATGTAATTGAGCCATTTATTGTTGTTTATATAAGTACAAAATTCAATTTTCATCTTGATTGCAATGATTTAGTATCTACTATAGTCAGTAATGCCCCAGTGACAAATATTGATCTTTAGTACGTAAGTAAGTACTTAGTATTTAGTGAAACTTTATACATTGAGTACAAAAGTGTATACAAAGTATACAAGGTATGTGTCAGTAGTTTGTAAGTGTATATTGAATGTTTGTTATAAATAAAGAACTTTGTAATAATTGAAATTTTATTCAAGATAATAATCTGAGGACCATATATCTAAGTTGTTAGAGAACATGACTAAAAGGTGTATCTTTGTTCTCGAGTCTTGAGTTTTGATTATATATTTAAGTATTATGTAAGTATATTGCTCCGATGTCCGTTATATTAAATGAAAAGACCCTGAGAAAAATCCTAGGGGTACACGCATTGAGTTGCGTGGTACCACGCATTCAGTTCTTGTCAAATGCGCGGCCGGGCGAGCAAATAAACGCGCCGAGCATATTTACGTTTTGTTCTGGAACGGGCTTCGAGAGTGCCACTTGGATGTTTGCATGTTGTATATACCTATACAGTTTAAATTTGTTGGAAATGATTGTTTCATTAGTAAAATCCATAGGTTTTATTATATTTTTTTATAAACTGGCCAAAGAAAATTACCTGTTGTATGTAGTAGTGCACAGAATTGATATGGGACTTAAGTCATTTTTCAAACATGGAACGTCGACGTATCTATACATACATGTTACTACTACATACAACACGTCATCTTAAGTTTATATCCATAGGTACATCTCAGTAATTCACCGA
Organism: Choristoneura rosaceana; assembly: GCA_037349165.1. Lineage (NCBI taxonomy): Eukaryota > Metazoa > Arthropoda > Insecta > Lepidoptera > Tortricidae > Choristoneura > Choristoneura rosaceana. The sequence goes on along the minus strand of JAZBNJ010000006.1, from coordinate 1,653,172 downwards.
TACTTGACCCGTTGTTTGTATCACACTTATTTGTAGCTGGCAGTTAAACAATTCCAAATTCAAATTTGGAATTCGCACGGCGGCCATCTTCCCAGTATTGTGAACGTGTAATATCAAACACTAATTTAAAACTTTCATTGATCGTGCGAAACGGCTCGTATTTTAATTTACGAAACAAACTTTGACGACCGTTAATAATTATGAATGGGTTTTGGTAGTTGTCAATGGCGTCGATTAAATATTTTCGTCAGACAACCCAAAAAGCGAGTTAATATTGTAAAAAAAGTGTGAGTTATTTAGTTGTGTCTTCAGATGCAAAACCTCGCAGCTCGCAATGAACACAATCAATTTACATACTTTTCATCCCTAATGCCACGTAAAAAATTTAGGAAGTTATACCCATTTAACTAAATGCTATAATATCACACAACGGAATTTTCTTCAGCTTCTTTACTACAAATTACTTGGGCTCAAAAATTCCATTTACAAAAATATAACAGTTTCCATCTAAAGGAAATATTTAAATGGGTTGATGCTGGCCGTTAGAAAAAAACAGCAAAGAAAAAAATACTCTAACTTTTTTTGGGTTTTTCATCCTGCCAGTAACAATCGGTCAATTGTATCGATTTATGGTTAAAAGTGTTGTAATTGGTTTTCTCGTGGGCGGCTGGAACGGTGCCAGGGATCGGGCCATTGTCTCTTAGCGAAAATAGAAACGGCGGTGGCAACATTTTGGGAAAAATTGCGACTAATTTCGTATGGTCCAAATCATGTAGTCAGCGTCTCTAGTAATCCATAAAAAGTGTTAACTATTATTTTGAATAAACCGCTAAAGACTTAAAGGTTTATTTTTTATTTATTTATTTGGCAAAAAATATTTAAATACAAGTATTTTTTTCCGTCAGACTCCAAATTAGGCTAAGTCGGCAACTTGGTAGTCTGCGAGTGTGAACACAGATTAACAATAGTTTAATTATGACTATGTTATGTTAAGAAATGTATTTGGATTAAAAAAATTGATTAATATTATTAAAATGAATACATATAACCTAAGTATGAAGTTTGAGGGGTCTCGGAGTAGATTCGTTGCCGAGCTGTTATGTATATATATGAATAATACGAATTTGGTTAATACATATATATAAAAGTACGTATGATTGTTTATTGTCCCATAAACAACCTTTTTGCTTACTTTGGGACTCAACTGGTTGGTCAATTGGTGTGATTGTTTGTGAGACTAAGCAAAACAGTCTCTATTTTGACAGTAATAGCAACCCCGCATGAAAAAGCCGCTTTCGCCCGACACGTGGCAAAGTTACTGCAAATTTTACCGTCCAAGCGTAGGCAAGGGCAACTATTGTTCATATTATTATGCTAGTTTGCCCAGGACGACGATCTTTGACCGGTCATAATACCTCATTCATTCCGGATAATGTAGTAAAAAAAGTCACACAGGCCAAACCAAAATCAATCTTATGCCAATGACATAAAGACTTTGACATGGAAAAACTTTTTTTTATTCGACTGGATGGCAAACGATCGGGTCTCCTGATAGCAAGAGATCACCGCCGCCCATAAACATTTGCAGGGGTATTTTAGATGCGTTGGCAACCTGGAGGCCTAAGATGGGATACCTCAAGTGCCAGTAATTTCACCGGCTGTGTTACTCTCCACGCCGAAATAACAGTGAAAGCACTGCTGCTTCACGGCAGGAGTAGCGAGCAAGATGGTACCTATACTCAGATATGATTCCTATAGATAGATGGTAGGATATCTATATTCAGAACAAAATACGAGCGATCAACTTTGCCCGGCGTTAAACTCAAAATCGCTTTCCCACCATGAAATTGATTTTGTAAATGCCAGTAATGGCAATATTTTACATTGAAAACAGTCCAACACCAATATCTTACGCAAAAAGCGTGCCAATACGACTAATCTAATACGACTCTATTTGTAGCGTGTCAGATATTTTTGCACACTCCACCGTGGCAGATATTAATGCAGGTGACTGTATAGTTCGATTTTAAAACTTTGTGTCGTGCCGTCTTGCTTACTTTAATAGTAAATAATAGAAGTGTGAGAAAGACAATACAGCGCGCAATTCGAATATTGGTACTTAGCTCTACCTTTGAAAATTAGTGCTGTATTTTTTTCTGTTCTTATTTCAAATTAGTAGGTAGTATTTTGGATTAAGTACTTTAGAATGTCATATTGGACACGTGTAGATATATTATACTCTGTTATTACGCACACTTATGTAAATAAAAATAAGAATTCAGAAGTGAAACCAAACTATTAGGTATTACAATACGAAAGTAGCTTTTTCGCTTTTACGTAGATGAACCAATCTTTTATTTATATATATAAGGTGCCTCTGAAAATTAGTTATATGTATATGTATATAGTCGGCAGAAAGTTGAATTCGACGCAAAGTAAGAGTTACAAAGTTGAGTACGTACTAAAATTATGATAATGTCCAAAACTATTTTTATAGGTAAAGCAAATGAAGACATGTTGTGACACTACCAAAAGTAAAAATATCACTTACTTACAAAAATAAACATTTATAAATTTTTAGGGGTTAACAAAAAAAAACCCCGAAACCCCTAATGTTGCTTCCCCCTAAACCCCCAGTTCCCCTAGTCTACGCATAGTGCGGGTTCGCGAAAGCGTCCTGTTTTCCGTTTTCCCGGGCGTCGCTCCCGCGCCGTGCGTCGACCCCGGCCGGACCGCTTTTTACCCGACCGCCCGAAGGAAAGTTATGTTTTTCGAGTATATTGTATGTCTATTACCACAGAATAGTGCTTGTTATAGCCTAAATTGAATAAAGATATTTCGACTTTGGCTTTGAATAAGTAATAGTCTATTACTTTAGTTCTCTCTGTAGCCTAAACGGCTGGACGTTTGCATTAATTTCACAGAGCTTTGGCTAAAAAAAACATTGAGTATCGATTTAGGGCATGACGTATTTCCATCGGGAAAAGTCGTATCTCAATCGGAATATGACGGTACCTACCCGAAGTGTCAATCAATTACTGTATTAAATGAGTGAATTTTGCATATCCAATAATATAGAACTTCATTATTTAGTGTCAAATGTCAAAATGAAAAGTGTTGCTGTGCGATGGAGAGCACGGTAAATACCAATTTTCCGATAAAATGCGATCGAAAAACATTTTGCACGACGTCTATAATTAAATTCGTCAAATCTGCCGGTGACATACATATAATGTTTCAAAATGACGTCCTGAAAAAATAATTGGACGGGGATTTTTCTTTTTAATTGTAACAACGCGGGTATCGGGATCGCCAAAGTTGGCATACTCTTCGCTAGTCATACCGTAAATTTGGTCCAAATCATCGTTTGTCCGAATTTTTTTCCCACTGAAACCTTATATTTTTCTAAAAATGTTAAATGGTCATCCTATAGAAAACTATAGGTTAGGTTAGGTTTATTTTATAAGAATTCTAAACAATCATTGAATTCAGAGAAAAAAGAGTTATGACAAACGATCGTTCTGACAAAAATTACATTCGGACTTTCGATAAGTATGCGAGCCGATATGGACCAAATGTCAACATACAGTAAGCACATGCTCTAACACTTTTAAATATTTATACAGGAACAACAAAAGAGCAAAAAAAAAAGAAAAAAAAAAACGGACCGTCCTTAAAGAAAAGTAAAACACAAGTCTAGTAGTTTAGAACTCTGTCACGAAACTTAAACTTTAACTATCGGGACCCATTCCTCCTTCAACACTTACTTAACATGTGGTTTTCTGATTCAAAATTAAATTAGCTTCTAGCCGAAACGGCAAAACGGAATCCTTACTATATAGTAAGGACAGATATCTGTCCGCCCGTCCGTAGCTTAGCTTAGGGACTAACCTAGTGCTAGAAAGCTGTTATTTAGCATGGACATAGCTGGCAAAATATTACTCGTTTGGATAGTATGATTAAAAAATCCGCTACAAAACATCCAAATAAAACAGCTACAAAATCCTTTGGACCTCCACTTTGGAGTCCACCAACGAGATGGACGGATGACCTAGTTAAAGCCGCGGGTTCACAGTGGATGCAATGCAGGTGGTAGGACCTTGTGCAAGGTCCGCCCGGATTGCTACCACCATCTTGCTCTCTAATCCTGCCGTGAACAGCAGTACTTGCACTGTTCTGTTTCGGCGTGGAGAGCAAGACAGCCGGTGAAATTACTAGCACTTGGGGTAGCCCATGTTAGACCTCTAGATTGGCAACGCATCTGCAATCCCCCTGGTGTTGCAGGTGTCTATGGGCGCTGGTGATCTCTTACCAGAAGGAAAAAAAAAAGCCGCTGCCAACCGAAGCGACTGGAAGGCGTGCTGAGATGATGATGATGAAACTCATCCCAAAGGCGGACTTACCCCGTCCAGCGAACTTAAAAAAAGATGTCGGAACTTTCTCCGCGTGTTAGTCAGTATATATTAATAAACCTTACGTAACTCCGGCCATTGCACCGGCCGATGGAACTGTGTGCATTAGTTAGTTAAACTACGGTTAAATTGCACTGGTATTTGTACTGATAAAGTTGTGCATTTAGTTGTAACTAGCTTTTGCCCGCGACTTGGTCCGCGTGGTATTCGGTTATCGCGCGCTGTTCCCTCGGGAACTGTGCATTTTTCCGGGATAAAAAGTAGCCTATGTCACTCTCGGGCTCATAAACTATCTCTATGCCAAAAATCACGTCGATCCGTCGCTCCGTTACGGCGTGAAAGACGGACAAACACTTTCGCATTTATAATATTAGTATGGATGAGCATTCTAGCGAGTAGTGTCTCAAGGGCGGTAAATAAGGAATTACGAACGAGAGTCTATTAGAAGCCCGCAGTCGGACACTGAGGGCTTCAATGAGTCCATGTTCGTAATTCTGGTACCGCCCGTGCGACATAGTATTTTTCATCATTTGCGAGTAAAATTATTATTTTTTTCAAAAATGGCCGATGCCGCTGAGTACGCTCTTGGCTAATATCAAAGTGTATTTTGTCAAAATTTTATTTGCCCTGAAAAATATCTGGGACCAAATTCCGCGTCATTGCAAATTAATTAATTTCATTTAGGTATGCTATTTGCATTAGCAAGGCCATGCACATTATTGTCGTAAATACTCGGTAATAAATACATTAACCGCTACCACAATGCCCTTGAATCGGTTAACCAGTTTAAGCAAAAAAAAACATTCTGTACTGTTTTCCGCGGCTCTATTTGTTTATCGATATCCCGCGGGAACAGTGCCATTTTCCGGGATAATAAATATACTACGGCCTTCCCTGGAACTCAAACTATTTGCATACCGAATTTCATCTAAATCGGTTCAGCGGTTTCGCCGTGATTGTGTAAAAAATATCCTAACCTCCAAATATCTTCACAAACAAGACAGCAAATTAGCCGACCGAGCCTCAGTAGAAAAATAAAGTTGCGAAGTCGTCAGAGATGGAAATAGGTCCTCTCTTATAGGCAAAGACCTCACTCAGGTACCTCAGCATATAAGGCTAACAACTCTTGACTTCCGTAAGTATCTGCTAAACTATTTATATGTATGTATGTCGCCCAATGTCACCCGGTTGTTAAACAGACCAACCTTCGCTTTCATTCTTTAAATTAATGAAATGTCAGCGTACGTGTGTTAAACTTAGACGCTCGTTGGACGAGCGTTTAAGGGTTGAATAATTGAGCATTGATTTATGTAAGTATAAGGACTTTTTTGCGGGATTGTAATAACTGTATCCGGCTAGAATAAACTCGTAAAATAATAGTTTTTACGAAAGGGAAACAAGATTGCCTTTTAATAGAATTTAAAAAAAAAAACTTTTTTTCCTGTCAATATTGTGAATAATTGCCAGACTCAAAATGTCCTCTAAGGTTGCTAAAAATGAAAAAGCCAGAAATTCCCTCTTACAACAGAAAAAATACTTGCACGAGGAAAAGAATATAGAAGTACCTTGTTCGATTGTGACACTCGGCAATTCTATGTATAATCAAACGCGGCCACGTTAGGGTGTCTTACATGTGTAGAAAATTGTCAGATTCTATTGAAATGTACTTTAGACAAGGTAAAAAGCTTGATACAAAAAAAAAAAGTAATTCGTCGTAATTTGTTTGTAATTTACCATTACGATTTAAACTGAGACATCTCGAGTGTCAAAGTGGACGCATAATCGTAGAGTAGCATCTTGTAAATATACAAAAGGTCAAATCCAGGGGTCAGATACAGATTAGATTATATCAGCATACACTCATAGCTTCGTATAGTGATAAGTTCAATGCTACGCTGAATGTGACATATACAACATGCAGTTACTCTTGTAAAGGTTGCCTGGAGGAGACCGCTATGAAGCGGTAAAGCAGGCTGTTGCCTCGCCTAGTTTTTTTTTCCCTAAAGGGTTAATGCAAATTAAAATCAAGAGTTATGGACAGTTCTAATTCTTGTTAACATTTTTTTTCAATCTTTTTGTATTTTTTTATTTCAATTCCAAATTTTTACTTTTACTGTCATCCCGTAAAACCTAAATTGAAAATACAAACTGAAATATATATGCACAGAAATACCAGAAAAATAAGGCCAGCACTGGGAATCGAACACAGGTCTTCGGCATTCCAACAACAACAGCAGCAGTTCAGTGCAGTCCAGTGGTGTAGCGGTATAGCACGCGGCACGGAATGCCGAGGACCTGGGTTCGATTCCCAATGCTGGTCTTATTTTTCTGGTTTTTCTGTGCATCTATATTTCAGTTTGTATTTTCAATCAAATTTTTGTCCAAGTCGCTACATTCTTCTTGACAGAGTATAAACTCGACTACATTTCTGTGATTTCCATTTACATTGGTTATATCCGCGAACTATATATTTTTTAGTTTTGAATTCATGTGGATTCAATCTAAAAACATTAGGTATACAGTTTTCTTACCTACAACGGCTTTTTTTGTAAAAAATAAGCCGATGTAACTATGTAATAAGGATGATAACGCCATTAAAAAATAATTCGAAGGCACAAATCCAGTAAAAAAACGATAGAGAACCCCAGCAGTGGGCTGATGATGATGATGATTCACGCCTAATAAAAACTAGTCGTATAATAACAACAATATAATACGTGTTAAAGCAAATAATGCTTATTATTTATGTCAGCTGTTCAAAAGTAAATAAAATTATGATTCAGCACCTATGGTGGCAAGGTATTGATTTTATTTAATTGTAAGCTAAGTCTATTTACTTGCTGTAAAGGAATATTTTTGCATATTTAAATATTGGCGCCAAGACGTCGTCAACTCTTGACGCATATCAGAGAGGTATTTTAAATTATGTATCTACTTATATACCCCTTCGTCGAGACAACCTTTATACCTAAATGCCTATAGTGTCATCCACGTAGAAGCGTGTCGTCAAAATAAGACATTAATAACATTGTAATAAGAACCACAAGGAAAGCGGCGCCCTGGAAGGCGGAAGAAATCATGACTGCGGAATATCAGGGAGTGGACCGGGATCAACAGTGCAACTGTTTCGAATGGCTGGAGATGGGGAGACATTTTCGGAGAGAGATTTTCGGAGCAAACGCCCAACCTCCAGTAATGGAGTGGCACTTTCAGAATAGAAGAAGAATAAGAAACACGGCAGGCGTCATCCTGAATGACTCTACCTAAACTAAACAGCTATGTCATCTCTGATACAGAATGATATTTATTTGACGACCACATGGCCTAGTGGTTAGAGACTGACTACGAAGCTTGAGGTCCCGGCTTCGATTTCCGTATCGGGGCAGATATTTGTATGAAAAATACGAATGTTTGTTCTCGGGTCTTGGGTGTTTAATATGTATTTAAGTATGTATCTATCTATATAGTTTATCCGTTGCTTAGTACCCATAACACAAACTTTGCTAAGCTTACTTTGGGACTAAGTCAATTGGTGTGAATTGTCCCGATATTTATTATTTATTATTAATTAGTAGAAGAACGGGGGGGGGGGGGGGGGCTTTAAGTTTGATGATGTACACCTCTGTCAATTTTTAATAAATAGATCAACCAAAAAATACTTGTCCCATATTTTTCCATAATCTAACTATCGGACTAAATAGAATGATATGTTTTTAACCCAGTAGTCATCCCTTTTCCCGCGTACGAGGGCTAAAACCAGCGTTGCTGCACATAATGTGCGGCAACACATGCTGAGTGGAGACCCTTTTTGGTGTCCTGTCGTGTCACCAAGTATCTAATATAGTTATAGTGCTAGTTTTAGTCTTAGTCTTAGGTGGTACTTATGGAGCCAAAATATTTTTTCTTTTTCTTTCTAAAAAACTAGACGTCAGTTAAACGCTCATCAAACGTCGGTTACCGCGCCGTTGCGCCGGCGCAGTTTGGTTTACTCTTTTTGCATTCGGTCTTGCTGCGGTGCTGACCTATTAAATGGAAATAGACAGCCACCACGTGCCGCTATAGTTAGCCGCGTGGCTTTGCCTGCATTAGTGACTGTCTAGCACGCGTTTATGGGAAGTTTGGTGCGCTATTAGAACAGAATAGAATGGATAATTATTAACATCGCATCTCTTAGTGTAAAATGATTTTAATATTTGCATGACTTAGGGCCCGTTGTTTGATCAGTAAAAGTTACTATAGTTAAATTTCCGTTGAAATGTGTTAACTATTGTTATTTTTGCCATACATTTTAACTAATGATCAAACAACAGGCCCTTATACAGTCTAAATGTATGAAACAAAAAATCATGTAACATCATATATACCTAACTATAATGTACTACATTTACCGCAAATAAATTTCATTTCAATTTCATTCATTGGGCCACTCAACTTTTTTACTGACACTTTGCAAAATTGTCTCTGGCGTTACCAAAAAATCGTACTTGCAAGAAGATATTTCACGGTTTAATAGGTTGAACTTACGTAGGATGGCATGTATTCATGTACATCATTTATTAAATTACAGAGAAAACATGTTTACTTACAAAAATCTGCAATTGTTTGAATAAATAAATAAATAAAATTCGCGGACATATTAGTGTCGGTAAAAAGTTCATTGGCCCAAATATATATTATTAATAAAAGAAAGACTTATTAACCCGTCACGCGTCCTAGAGATTACATATGCTCTTCGTAATAGAGTCAGGTCCTGATATACATATTTAGAATAGAATAGAATAGAATACAAATATTTTATATATGATGTGTATTTTTCGAAATCATTTGAATCTAGAGAATACGCTATAACACTTTTTACTAAGTGACAGGGACAAAACTGAAAGCGAAACATTACAACAAAACAGTATTATCACATTAAATCATTACGCCATATTAATTAAGTTTACCCGACTGCGGAAGGCGTATGAATTAAGACACTCGAATTATGGCAAGTTTCATAAAATGAACGCGGTGCGCTGAATAAAGGTTAGGACACAAGGGTAAGTACGAGTTGTGACTAAATAGCTAACTAGTTCTTGGTTTTGAACATAAAACTACCGTGAGATTCACTCATATTTATTCCATTTTTTCCGGATAACTCACGTCTTAAATCGAGTTTAGCTCGACATGTTTCTGGCTAATCCGTAGCTGAGTGCGCGTGTTGCAGCAGCGGCAGAGTCGCGTTGCTCCGAGGAAGAAGGGCTACGGATTAGCCTGAAACAGGTCGATCTAAACTCGATTTAAGACGTGAGTTATCCGGAAAAATATATTTGATAGTTTTTGGTTAGTGACATCGGAATGGTGTGCTCAAAAATGTCTACACTCGCGACCGGCAATAGTTGTGCTTCTATATTTTTGAGCACATACGCTGCTGTTTTGATGGCAACGGTAGGTAGGCATTTGAAATGTCTAAACTAAACTAATATAACAAAGTGGTATTAGGTAAATATACAGTCGAGTTTGTGAGCAAAATTTTGATCAAAAATATCTGATCTATATCTGATAATAACAATAGAATCGTGTTCAGATATTTTTGATCAAATTTTTGCTCACAAATTTATAAACTCGGCTGTACTAAATTTCAAGATTATTCTCATTTCCTGTACTTATTTTATTACTTAAACAAGATCACAAAAATGTGTTTAGAATTTTAGCAAATTCAATGGACAAGATTTTTAGGTACTTCAAAAACGTCTTGCTACATTTCACCAGTGACTTCGCACACATAAATACTACCGTACAGTAGTTGAAATAAAAAATATACTATGGATTTCATTAAACTTGCATTAGAGACACCTGTACCAAACTGCATAACTCAAATCCTAGCAGTTAACATTTTAGGATAAAAAATAACCTACCGTTTATTCCGCATATCCAACTGTCTGCGTACCTCAGCAGTTTTAACCACCCATTGATTATTTTATTTGTCAGATAAATTTAATCAATGGATGGTGAAACAGGAGGTTAATTTGAAAGAGTAACACACGTACTCGCAAACTTTCGCGTTATATAATATTAATAGGAAGATGTCGCATCTTTAAGGCACATGTGTACTAAAATATGTCAATCTATAAATATTCTTGAATAATCACAAGGTTCAATTGGATGTACCCACTGGATAAAATTTTCCGGTTTAATTTTACGCTGATTTGCTGTTAATTACTGTACGGGATGAAGTAGAAGCTCCACAAAACACAGCATCAGACTCGCCTTGTCTTATCTTATTATGTAAACAAACATTACGTAATAATGGTCATTCATGCTACGAATCATGGACAGCCTAGATATCCGTTGCGACGTTCGATTCAACTAATTCGGATGTATTTTTTTAGTAAAATGAGTATTTGGACTTGTTTTACTATCGTGTTTTTCAGATATTTAGAAGCTTGGAGACTTAATAAACGTGAGACCACGTTGTCTGCTAGTAAATTCTATCCTGGGATTTTTAGTATGGATGAATCCCTTCTGGATTCTCCATGTCTGACGCACGTACTCGCAATCAGGTTCACTATCTCTTTCAACCTCTATTCCATGGCGTTTGACATTAAATGGTGAACGCAATTCTAATTCAGAGCGCGCTAGACAGTAACTACATAGTTTCATTGCCATGCGTAGTTTCTTTACAATTATCAGGAAAATCTGAAATTTGTACTTGAGAGCCAAAATTCAACGTTTGGCGGCATTTGTTTATTTTTACCGTCTCTAGCTGCGAATTTGATTTAAAAAAGTTCATTTTTTTGGAAACAAAAGACAGCGATGCTATAAATTTCAGTGCTTGCGACTTGTTGTTTCATACTGTTATCCTTCCTAATATAATAAATACGAAAACATGCGTCTCTCTGTTATTTCTTCACGCTTAAGCCTCTGAAGCCATTTAAATGAAATTTGAGATGAATCCCATAAAAATTCAAAGTCAACGCGGGATAAAGAGAAAAGAATTTTATTCAGGCGGAATCGCTAGCAAAAGCGGACGATCAAAACGCTCCGATATTCACTCATAAAATCTTCGTCGCAACATTATACTTATAATTATATTATTGCATATTTGTAATTATATATTTTGTTTTGTTCTAAAAAAAACTTTCTGCCAATATTCTTCCGTCGCGCTCTTGGCAACGAAGGTCTTTCCGAAATAACTGATATAAAAAAGAGACATGTATAACCCAACCAACAAAAAGTTGGAAAACCCTAGTCACTTCAAACTCTAATATCTCAAAATAGGCTGAACCGATGTTGATGAAACATGTCTAAGAACAAGCGCTAAAAAAATTGCTTTCAAATAAAAAAATCCGCATTAAAATCAGTCCACCCGTTTAAGACAGACAGTCAAACTTATAACACCCCTTTTTTGCGTCGGTGGTTAAAAAGAGCCCTTGCCTACCCGATTTTTGCGCGTTCAACGCAATCGAGTTTGCGTTTAAAGTTATATCGCCGTTGTGCACGCCGCCCTAGGGCGTGACACTTGCTTTCACTGCAACATTTCCTATGTTCTTATACAATGGTCTATCTATTCACTATTTTCTGTCTATACTATACAATGGCATAACTTGATTGTCTGCGAATAAACTTTTGTAAAATTTTTTATCTGTTCATTAAAAAAAAAGTAACCGTTATTTAGTTACACTTTAACGTCGCCAGTCGTGACAGTATAATTGAAGAAAACCTAGACTTTAAAGTGGTAGTCAATACGTAATTAGTTAATGTTCACATAATTACTTCGTTCAGTTTCTACGCGACAAATCTTAAGGGAGGCAGTGTTGTATGCTCTTTTTTTGTGTAAGTATATATATTATATGTACTTTGCATGTAGTTTTATTTACTTTATTCTTATGTATTAGTGTGTACCTATATACATATGTATGTGTATTTATAATGAATTTTTGGGTAATTTAAATTTCAGTTCTTTGACCTTTTCATTGTACTTGGAAATGTAACCCTTATCTGAGTCTTTTTTAACAGATGAAGTAGGGTACTTAGAACCTGGTCGTCAGTTACCAGCTTTGTCATTTTACTTTTGCACGCATATGGTTACATATCGCATAAGAGAGAGAGAAAGATTTATTTACATATATTCGATACAAAAAATAACATCGAATATATTGACGATATTTATTGCGGCATGATCGATTTTATATTTTTATATCGTATTTTTACATAGAAAGCTTACAGTCTCGTTTGTTATACTTACTCAATAAAATCGACACTGTCTAGGTGGTCGAAAATATGTAAATAAATACCAATAGATAATACATTAATAGTTTGTATCTCTGGAACTATTGAATCGATTCCAAAAAATACAATAATGGACTGATACACTATACCAGATTAGAGCAAATTTTGTCGCGGAAAATAAAAAAAAGGCGGTAAAAGGCATACAATGCAGACAAAGCAGTACCTATTGGTATACATGAAATGTTTTAAGCTTACGTCCAAAATTGTAGTGTCAGCTACGAACGTTGCACCCACCCAATTAGCAAATATACCCAACACCCAGTATCGCATTCCTAGATGCATTACAAGTTCTAACTCCGTCTTAAAACGCCATCTCTCCTGCCCGCCGCAGTTATCTCACATTTTAGTTACAGAATAGTATAGAACGCGAACGTAAACGCGCAAGTTCGTTATAACTGGCGAATCGGACTGCGCGGGCACAGCGAAAGTGCTTTCGAGCGTCGTTGCCCCGGTCGACGACCTCGAGAGCGAGAGCGCGGTATACACGCGAGCGGGATAGCCACAGGTTCGCGCGGCCGCCGTGAAAAGTCCGCGAACTTTCTTCATGGCACAAGGAAATGGTTAATGCGTTTTTTAATGATTTTTACTTCGATATTAATAGATGGCGGTAGGCTCGATTAATTCGAATTTAGAGAGAGAAAGAAAGTGTTACGAAAAAGAAACAAATTCAATATATCGCGGTGTGATCTTAAGCCAGCATGGTTTTCTTATCGAGACATCAGGAATTTTAGTAATCATACCACTAAGCTATAACATTCGAATGTGGTACAAGTATGTACTGCAAAACAAAACCTCAAGTATTTTTTTCAATAAGCGACTAAACAGAGCTGTACTTAACGTAGCCTGTAGGTAAGTTTTTGTCGCAACTAGTTTTTCAATTTCGACACAATATGTTACCAGGTTAGATTGGTATTTCCAAAATATACCTACTGTCTCAAAAACATATTCCTAGTGCATCGTTCCATTAAACCATTACCGAGTGGATTATTAATAGCATAAGTTGATTGACTTCTTTATTATATGTATGAACATCATAAACATATTCGATGTTTTGACGATCAATGATATTATAAATTTTGTACATGGCAGAATTTAAGCCGTAAGTATTTGGAAAAGTCTTTACTTTTCGTTTCAATTTTAATTGGGTGCGAGCACGTTTTGTGAGCAATTTTATATGTAGGCACAGATGTCCTTAAACCATCGTATTTTTTATCGTAAAGTCCGTATATGTCATGCTCTCTCAATTACGTTCAGTGCCTATCAAACAGCGCTGTGCCTTTTCATTTTTCACTTTGACATTTGACACTAAATAATATAGCTTCATATCAATGAATATGACAATGTCACTCGATTAATACAATAATTGATTGACACTTCGGGTTCCGTCGTATTCCGATTGAGACCCGACTTTTCCCGATGGAAAACCACTTTTTAACGTGACAGTCAGTCTTTTATAACCTAACCTAACCAACAAAAAGTTGGAAACCCCGACTTTGTCACTTCAAAATTCAATATTTCAACAACGGCTAAACCGATTTTGATGAACCATCGCTAGAAAACCTGATTGTAATTTAAAAAAACCGCATTCAAATTGGTCCACATGTTTAAGAGCTATGGTGCCATAGACAGAGGCACATAGCTGTCAAACTTATAACACCCCTCTTTTTGCGACGGGGTTTAAAAAATTAAGGGAAGCTCCCATACAACAAACTTGATTTTTGCCGTTTTTTTTTTGCTAATGTCTAATGTTGTAGGTATAGATAATTGCACCCGTGCGGATACGGTTTTTTTGAAAATTGTACCCGTGTGGAGCATGGGCTAGGCGCTAGTACTAATTACATAATTATGTTGTACTTAATTGTAGCATCCATACTAATAATATAAATGCGAAAGTGTGTGTGTGTGTTTGTCTTTCACGTCGAAACGGAGAGCCGGATGGACGTGATTTTTGGCATAGAGATAGTTTATGGGCCAAAAAGTCACATAGGCTTCTTTTTATTCCGGAAAAATGCACAGTTCCCGAGGTTGAACGCGCAATAACCGACTTCCACGCGAGCTAAGCCGCGGGAAAAAGCTAGTAGGTATAAAAGTAAATTTATGATGCTCATGCTCATATCTCTGTTTTAAAACGCGCGCGCACGCGTCAACTGTGTTAATCGCAGGTGAAAGTGAAACGTAATGTTACTGTGAGTGATGCATTACTTTGCTGGCGTTTTACGTGACGACCAGTAGCTGATATCATTAAACAAAATGGCCGAATGAGGTACGCATCTGAATATCGCATATATTAAAATATCGAATGGGTCACAGTATCGAAAGGTTTATTTTCTGAAACCGAAAACTTTTCAGGATTAATTAAAACGGCATCGTATAGAACCCCTTAGGTTAGGTTAGGTTAGATTTTTAACAATCTATACTCCATTTAATTTAAGGTTTGAATTGACGATCAAACTGTAACACATGTTTCTCGGTCTTTCGAACAAAAATGGACTAAAAATATCTACAGGTACATCATATGTTACATCAAAAGTATGTTTCGTCGGCATTTCTATCAACTTCTAAAATTTTAAAAAGTTAGTTACTTATAACTAGAACTACAGTAGTTGTCTTTCTTTCACGATTCTTTAGCTCGAAGAATGTATATAAATAAATAAATAAATATCATGGGACACTTGACACTAATTGACCTAGTCCCAAACTAAGCAAAGCTTGTACTATGGGTGCTAGGCAAAGCAAGGCTGTGCAAGTTGAAGTGGCAATTGGCGGGTCACATCGCTGTCAGAATATAACCATTGGGGGTAGGGTTGCCATATGAAAACTTTAAAAGTCCCGACAAAAATCCCGACATCACCCTGAAAGTTTTGAAATTTCTTGTGACACATTTAGTGGGGGGGGAGTGACACAGGAATAAAATAGCCATCAGCTCGACACCATTTTTTTCTGAGGTCATTTCTAAAAATCCGGATACTTGGCAAGTTCGGCCGCAATCCTGACAAAGGGTCAAAAATCCGGACATACCCGGACAAACGCTGAGTGTAATTATGGGGGAAGGGAACTGAAAAATGTAAAGTTACCGTCTTTGACTATTAGTACTCTATTTTTTCAGCCCTTTTTACAAGCTTTTATATAGTTTCACCTTTCCCGTTATCTGTCTGTCTGTAATCAAATCTTGCAACTTAAATTTCACCAACTTCCAGTAGTAAAATTTGGAATACTTATGTAAATCATGTGACAATACAATAATCTAGTAGTGAGATCCTATAGTCCAGCCAGGATCGTCTCCACAGGACGGAACTCTTCAACGGTTAATAGCATCGACTTGAAATTTGGTATGCAAATGTAGTTTGGGTGACAATGCAAGTACTGTCCTCAAAAAATACAGTCAGCAGAAAAAGCTTGTATTAAAAACGAAACTTCTAAGGGTTATTTCTACAAAGTTGTACGGAGAGAAACTGGGGCGTGCCTGTCCCTAGTAAATATTATTAATTTTCGGTATTTTCTGTCTTATGCCTGTGCATCTGAAGCTTTGAAGTATTATTCATACTTAAGATTTCCTTGTCCAAATAATGTTGTTTCAACTTGAGTATTAATATTCCATTCTTTGTACTATCAATCACAATCTCGTCATCTTTTCATTCACCGGAGCTCTCTATAGGTGTTCAAAATTTGAACGCGACCGTATTGTCAATTGTATATGTACTGAAGTGACAGTGGGGGCACATTGCTCGCAGGACTGATGGCCGATGGGGTCAGAAAATTCTCGAATGGCGTTCGCGGACTGGGAGACGAGCTGTCGGTAGGCCTCCAACAAGATAGAGCGACGCCTTGGTTAAGATCGCGGGTTCGCGGTGGATGTGAAAAGCACTAGACCGGTCTGAGTGGAGAGCCTTGGGGGAGGCCTTTGTCCAGCAGTGGACGTCTTTCGGCTGACATGATGATATGTGCTTCAATAGTTATGAGCACCTAAATAGCTTCGATGTTTAGAATTAAAGACCCGGTTCAACCTCAGAGGAACAGAACAACAGAGAGGCGAGTTTCAAAAAACGGGTCAGAGTAGTGTTATTGAGAGTTCGGTATGTGTGATTTGTGTGTGTTCTTACAGTGTGGAGATGGAGGAACTGCATGAACACACATATTTCAAATTCAAGAATCGTTCAATTTGAAATTATTACCCAACTGCCCGAAGGAGGGTTAGGTTATATTTTAAAAGTCTCCGTAAGTTTGAAATTGGATATCGGTAATTTTTTTAGCAGGGTAAGTAGGTAATCTTTAGGTCAGCGATTTGATGCATAGAAATAGATAATAACTGCATACCAAATTTCATGACTATGTTAAAACATAGGATACTTTTTATCCCCTGCACTATGCAGGTAACTGGACCTCTGGAATAACATAGTATAATTTTTATCCCGGTATTCCGACGAGATAGAGATAAAATATCGAAATTTTCAACACAAACTTATTGTAAAAACGACTGCTTGTTACAAAATGTTGACTTAATCCGGCAAGGATTGTTTCCGTGTTTCGGTGCGTGACGTGAGTGTGCACGGAAAATGGGGAGGGGGGTCAAATAAGCACGCGGGGGCACAACGGGCCGAATGGGTTGGGTATTCAATACTCTTTGCAAGCCATCAACCATTTGAAGTCAGTTTTGAAATGTGAGTGTCTGTCTGTGGCACCGTAGCGCTTAAACGGGTGGACCGATTTGAATGCGGTTTTTTTTATTTGAAAGCAGGTTTTCTAGCGATGTTTCTTAGATATGTCTCATCCAAATCGGTTGTGCTGGCAGTTTTTGAGATGTTAAGAAAGAAAGAAAAAACATTTATTCGTGAGACACAAAATATTGAATAATCTAGATAGTTTTTATAAAAGCACGTGTTGTACGCTAAATTCTAGCCTTAGTTTAGGGTAATTAGTTGAACAAAAATATTCGGGGCTATATCTGGGGGCATCTAATTGACTCCTTTGGCGGATTACTTTTAAAAAAAGAGCCCGGCCACGACATCTAGTGACCATTTTTTGTACCTTTAGTGCCAAAGACTTTTAAAAAATGGCGTGAGTTCTAAACGATGTTTTTCTTATGATAATTGGAATGCACGCATTAGCCCCGTTTGCTTACTTGTATCTGTTGAAAGCAAATAAAGAAACTGTGCCCTTAAATTAAATATATTTTCCCGGATAACTCACGTCTTAAATCGAGTTTAGCTCGACATGTTTCGGCTACTCCGTAGCCCTTGTTCCTCGGAGCAACGCGACTCGGCGGCTGCGCATGAGTGAGTCTCTAGTTTTATGTTCAAAACTGTGCCCTTAGTGTAAGTTTTCGGTTACAAAATACGTTTCGATCGCGTTCGCGTTAAAATCTCAATTTGTATGGAAACACGAACGCAAACGTTCCGCTAGAGGCGCTGTTTGTGTTTCCATACAAATTGAGATTAATGGCCACTTGCTGGAAACACATAAATCTCGAGTTAGCGTTAAGCTTAGTTTAGTAGTGTCAAAATGTTTGGAACTGTCAAGCTTAAGCCAGGCTTAACAACTAAATCTAAATTTATTTTTACCTGCAAGTGGGTTTTGTAGTCAAAATACCACAAACGAGACTTATCACGCTAACACACACAATAATATTTACCTCAACCTCGATTTATTTTGTCTCAATTGTTATAAGTCCCGTTTGTGGTATTTTGACTATGAGTGAGAATCACGAAAGTTTAAAACGTTAAATTGAGATTTTAACGCGAAGACCGAGACGTATTTTGCTACCGAAAACTTACACTAAGGGTACTACTGAGTATCACTAAAAAAGCTCAGTGTGCCCCTGCCGCCCCGTACCAAGTGCCGCCCCGTATCGATCGCGGGCGCGTACCCCCCAATCGTACTCCTGGGGTCAACTATGACCTTTCCACGTGCCAGCGTAGCTTCACAACACTTCATTAACAAGCTACTAGTCAGGTACCAGTTCTAGAGGCTCTATTCATCCAGAACTTCAAATTACGAACTCAAACTCACAACATTTTTTGACAACAAAAACACACTAAAGTACTATTCAATAGAATCTAACAATTTTCTACACATTTAACACACCCTAACGTGATCACGCTTGATTATAATGTCCCTGTTGTTGCAATTATCATCTAAAAGAAATAAAAAAAGAATAATAGTCACATCACAAAGCCTTAGGCAGCCCGGTGTTCATATTAGAAGGCTGGAAGTGTCTACAGGATTGTTAGATTCTATTGAATTGGAGTATACATCACAGCAAAAACAGTAAATACATAAACAAGAAAGAAAGAAAGAAAATACATTTATTTTACGCCATAAAACAAACACAGAAATAAACATAGAACAAATAAAGAAATACATGACAAAAATAAAATAAAAAAAATATTAAAATAAAAAATAGAAAAACAAAATAGAAAGAAGAAATAGGAGAAGAGAGAACAATTAGAGACGTTGTGCTGTAGTGTGATGCCAAAAGGACTCAGCTCAGCATGTGCCGTAGCCCTGTAACCAGAGCTAGTCATTTAAGCTCAGCGAGTCAGTTTATTAGTCAGTTAAAGTGTCAAAAAATATTAAGTTCTTAATCATCATCATCGTCATGTCAGCCGAAAGACGTCCACTGCTGGACATAGGCCTCCCCCAAGGCTCTCCACTCAGACCGGTCTTGTGCTTTTCGCATCCACCGCGATCCCGCGATCTTAACCAGGTCGTCGCTCCATCTGACGACCGGATGGCCCAGTGGTTAGAGCACCTGACTACGAAGCTTGAGGTCCCGGGTTCGAATCCCGGCCGGGGCAGATATTTGTATGAATAATACGAATGTTTGTTCTCGGGTCTTGGATGTTGAATATGTATTTAAGTATGTATTTATCTATATAAGTACGTTTATCCGTTGCCTAGTGTTCATAACACAAGCTTTGCTAAGCTTACTTTGGGACTAGGTCAATTGGTGTGAATTGTCCCGTGATATTTATTTATATTTATTTGTTTATCTTGTTGGAGGCCTACCGACAGCTCGTCTCCCGGTATGCGGACGCCATTCGAGAACCTTTAGATCCCATCGGCTATCAGCCCTGCGAGCAATGTGCCCCGCCCACTGCCACTTCAGTTTCGCAATTATTAAAAAAATATATATTAAACATTAATATTTTTTGCAAGTTGTAGGACCTTGTGCAAGGTCCGCCCGGATTGCTACCACCATCTTGCTCGCTAATCCTGCCGTGAAGCAGGAAGTAGGTTATTATTATAAAATATTTTATTAGATTGACATTCTATAGGTACACTGACAGTATATACGTAACATTTCTGTAATGTTACCCACCCCGTCTTGTAAAAATAACATCTAATCCATACTTAATATTATAAATTTGAAAGTGTGTGTTTGTCCGTCTTTCACGCCGTAGCGGTGCAACGGATCGACGTGATTTTTGGCATAGAGATAGTTTATGGGCCCGAATGACATAGGCTACTTTGTATCCCGGAAAAATTACAGTTCCCGAGGGAACAGCGCGCCATAACCGAATTAATTTTTTAATAAATTGACATTCTATAAGTAGGTAGGTACGAGTAGGTACCCTAACAGTATATACTAAACATTTATATATGTTACCCACAGTCTTGTAGAACTACCATCTAATAATCCAATAAGCATGAATCTAAACGAATTAACGAATCAGAATATCAAAGATTTTTATACAAACAGTTACCTGGCGGAAGACATAAACGAAAATGTAACAAAAACATTTTCACAAAATGCCCACACTAACTATCGCTAATCAATAGCTATTCAGAGCATATATCCACCAATTCTACCTTCCATTTAGCCGCTTAGATATATATAGCAGCTATACATAGACCACGATACACGTGGCTTCATTGATGCCAGCGCCCCCTTTTCCACCCACCACCCACTACGTGAATCGATTTGTATACGTACTTACCTTAATATTTTGCCGAATTTGAATGTTTCATAGTTTAATTGGAGGATTAAGGCCATTCCTAAGTGCAGGTTTAGGACGTACTTAAGTCGGCAATGCAGAGGACCTTGTGCAAGGTCCGCCTGGATTGCTACCACCATGTTGCTCGCTAATCCTGCCGTGAAGCAGTGCTTGCACTGTTGTTTCGGCGCGGAGAGTAAGACAGCCGGTGGAATTACTGGCACTTGTATCCCATCTTAGACTCTGGTGTTGCGGATGTCTGGCGGTGATCTCTTACCACTTGCTCGTTCGCCATCCAGTCGAATAAAAATTTTATAATCATCAATATTTATCCCGATATTCCCACGGAATAGGGATAAAGCCTCGAAATAACCGCTGGGCTAAGTCATGAAATTCGGGTGACTGGACGTCTAGAAAAACACGTAAATTACTTGTTATCCCAATATTGCCACGGGATAGAGATAAAATCTTGACATTTCAACCGCTGAGCTTAGAGTACTATTGAAATTTTGGATAGTTATTCTCGACACAACCTCAATGACCACGAACTATATTTGGGGAATTCCCAGAGGAATTTTGTAAAATCCCGGAATTTCAACTGTAACTACTAGATCGAATAAATATTCCATTTCAATAGAATCTGACAATCCTGTACACACTTCCATCCATCTAATATGAACACCGGGTTGCCTAGGTCTTGGTGAGGTGACTATTCATCTTTTTTGATTCCTTTTATATTATAATCACATCAACAAGGACATACATAATTAAGTGTGCATAGATTAGTGGTTTATTTATTATATTTGTTTATCGTTCCGTGAGTCACAGACGGTTCTGGCAGAAAATCAGCGCTGCAGGCGTCTAACGCTTCAGCATAATACAGCAGCTGAGTCAGCGACCGTTTCACTTTCGCGGGGACACACAAAATTTTGTAGGTATATATTTCATGTTGAGTTTTTATTATTATTTGGTTTATTTTTGTATAAATTTTGCTGTATATGTGTGTCTTCTGTGTTGGTGAGTAAAAGTCTTCTTTCTTTTCTTTCACGTTAAGGTGTCTTAAATGTCTAGGAAATTGTCAGATTCTATCAGGTATTGTTCATCAAAGGATTCTATTGAATTGTACTTTAGTTTAGGCGTGCGGCCGCGGGTTAACTCTAGTATCTAATATTTATGATAACGCATGACACGAAAGTTATGAATTTGAAGTGAAACGTAATTTATGCCTGACTTTCCATGTCGTAGGTCGATGGTGAGTGTGGACTTGTGTAACTTTACATTAATTCACAGACACAGTGAATTATTTAACCTCTTATGCATCAAATATTATTATACTATTATAAGCTATAAAGACACGAGATGTCTAGCTACCCGAGCAGAGCGAGGGTGGCTACAGTTCGAGTGGTATTATGGTTGTTTAGTCTCGAGTCGTCTCATGTTTTGTTCAAAATTACAATATTACTTTTGTTTTGTTTATGAAGTGACGCTTTATAAGCTTCCATATTTTGCCAACAGTTCCAAATTCAAAACTATTTGAAAACTAATTGGATTAGGCGTAATAAAATAAATTAATCTTTGGTATAATTTAATACATTCATATTCGTAATCATTAATTGTGTTTCACGAAACGTGTTTTTTTTAAATTTTGCACAGTTGTAATTTTGAGGTTATGTCCACGCCCAAAAATCCTCCATCCACAAACACTTGTTGGCTGTTTAGGGGTTCCAACTTAAATAAAAAAAAAACTTTAATCCACAGAGAATAAAAAAGAGCTTTAGTCCCAATATGCAGAAACTAAAGTAACATTTTAAGAGCATGAGAAGTGAAAATAAAAAAATGGGACTCTTCACACCAATTGACCTAGTCATATTCTGGAAATAATTTTATTTTATTTCACAGGATATTAGGTACAATAATATTAGTAGACGTCACAGGTGACCGAAGAGCTGGCAGCTTCCTCGGACAAAGAATTAGCCTAGCTATTCAAAGAGGAAACGCTGCCAGCATCTTCGGGACCGTGCCTAAGGGGTTCTTTAGACAAGTTGTTTTAGTTTTAGGTTCAATTTTTATTTTATGTAAGTTTTTTTTATTTTATGTAGGTAAGTTTAGTCAAGTTATTTTTAGGATACTTTTTAGATCTTATTGTATTTAATTTTGGACAAGATTTTTAAGTTACCTCCATTTATTACGCCAACTTTACTAGGTAACATCCAATATAAACAGACAGTTGGTTGGCGACTGTTTTGTCAAGAACTACCGCTCCGCTGTTGTCCCCCTCTTCCAAATATAGCCTTTTTGGGGGGTTTGTGGAAGCCAGTTAAATTGGGCTCCGTTTTGTAATCCGGGGGGTTTTTGTACTGGTCAGTGAGATTCAAGGTAAGTCTATTATATTTTTGTTTTGTTTTAATATCTACTGTCTATTAATTCTACGTTTCTCTTGTCTGTTATTTCTGCCACCTACATTAGTCTGTTTATATTTAATAACTAGCTTTTGCCTGCGGCTTCGCCCGCGTGGAATTCGGTTATCGCGCTCTATTTAACCCCTTTAGAGGGAAATTTTATCCATTTCACCTACACAGATAATTTTTAATTGTAATCGGGAAAGACACCTATTTTCATACTTCTAAGTCCAGAAATAAGAAAATTTCCATACAAACTTTACCCCCCCATTTCACCCCTTTAGAGGGGTATTTTATCCATTTCACCTAGACAGATCATTTCCAATTGTAATCAAAAATGTATACACCTGTTTTCATACTTCTAAGTCCATAAATGAGAAAATTGCATATAAACTTCACCCCCCTATTTCACCCCCTTAGGGGATGAATTTCCAAAAATCCTTTCTTAGTGCTCACTTACATCATAAAAAAAATCCCTGTACCAAATTTCAAGTTTCTAGGCCCAGCGGTTTGGGCTGTGCGTTGATATATAACCCAGTGAGTCAGGTTTGCCTTTTATATATATAGATTTGTCAGAAATTGGTTGTCTATAACAATCCATACTAATATTATAAAAGTGTGTTTGTATGTTTGTCGTCTTTCACGTCGTAACGGAGCGACGGATCGACGTGATTTTTGGCATAGAGATAGTTTATGGGCCCGAGACTGACATAGGCTACTTTTTATCCGCGCGCGATAAAATACCACGCGGGCGAAGCCGCGGGAAAAAGCTAGTCCCTTATAAAGGAAGTAGTGCTTTGATGCCAGTGTCGTCTTTACTATCTTTTCCTGCATCTGAGATAAGTAGGTTGAATCTAGCATTTCCCCCCTCATTTCCTGGTAGATCGCTTTGAATATAATCCTTTTCATAAAAATCCTAAGAAAACCTTTAAGGCTATTTTATGTTAACGTTGCAAACTTCTATCATTTTAAAATGATTTAGCGGTACAAGAAATACACTCGCCTTTCAAAGACACTTGTAGCCACAGCTAGAGATAAAAAAAAATAGCCTGATAAAGTGTCCCACTGCTGGGCAAAGGCTTCTTCCCGCCACTCGTCCCTATCGAGAGCATGCTTCTGCCACTCTATTTGATATGCGTCTAAGTCATCTCACCATCTCCTCTTCGGTCTGCCTCTGTTACCATGGCCATCCGACGGAACCCAATGTAATTTAAATCGTCATCATCATCATGTCAGCCGAAAGACGTCCACTGCTGGACATAGGCCTCCCCCAAGGCTCTCCACTCAGACCGGTCTTGTGCTTTTCGCATCCACCGCGATCCTGCGATCTTAACTAGCAACTTAATTTAAATATTAAATAAAATAAAAAAAACCCAACTGGCTTAATAACTAAAAGGAAGAAAATAAGTATAAAAATCTATCAGGTAATGAGCATTTAGACTTTAACTTACCACGATTTTTTGAGCTGGTCTCGATTTGAATGGGTCCCATGGCTCTTTCGAGCAGTCGGGTAAAAATAATAACTGACCCTATAACTACGAAGTGTAAAATTCGAACCTCATATTTGCCGTCCCGCTGGCCCCTATATTATTTAATACGAGAGTGAAAGGGAGGGAGGTTGTAGCCCCCAAATTCGATTTCCAATCCTTACGCATTGCCCATGTCTAATTCCGTTTCCTCGTTTGGCTAAATCTGTTAAGTGCGCGAAGCTCATAAAAAAAACCTTCCAAGTGGGGCACGCCCGAAATAGGGTTCCGTAGCCATTACAAAAAAAATAAGTAGTATTTTTCTAAGAATTTCGTATTTTGTACGGAATATTCCAAGTTTAGGTATATTTTATACCTTAGGCTGCTATTTACTCTTAAACTACTAATTTCTCAAGAAAACTTAACCACTATAGTTTTCCTTGTAAGTTTGATATACTTACTACCATCCTGAATTTTCTCAAAATTTTCCACCCACCGGTTTAGATTTGAGG
Source organism: Choristoneura rosaceana (assembly GCA_037349165.1). Taxonomy (NCBI): domain Eukaryota; kingdom Metazoa; phylum Arthropoda; class Insecta; order Lepidoptera; family Tortricidae; genus Choristoneura; species Choristoneura rosaceana. The sequence goes on along the minus strand of JAZBNJ010000006.1, from coordinate 1,628,178 downwards.
GAGGACGCTCGATTTTAATGAAAATTGGCACTTTAAAGTTGAATAGTATGCAAACAAATCGCTGAATCGAAAAATCGATTTAGCAAACCCCTAATGGTTTTAAAAGACCTATCCAACAATACCCCACACTACATTGGATGAGAAAGTACCATAAACGTCTCTAGTATTTTGTCAATGTAATCAAACTCTACTAAAATATCTGACCAGCTTCAAGACTGTGTACTAAAATCCTAATAAATCTAAGTGATTATGAAATAATACGCTCATACTTTACAAGGTCGGTATATTAAATTATGTTTGACCTTACTTCCTTAAACAAAGCGAGCAGTTCAAAAATCTTCCACTGTTCAATACAGTGACGTCATATGAAATCAAACTACAAAATTGTAACATAACCATGTTACGTAAACAAACAACACCTAATCTATCAGGATATCTTTCGACACACCCTTTGGATCACTAAATTCAACGATTTCTAGTATATTTCCACGACCTTGGCACATGCAAAGGGAAGGTATCACAAAATCAACATTCTAAGTGAATTACACTAGAAAATCGTAAATAGTTTGCTTATATTATACCAAACAAACACAAACACGTGACTTCAAGACGTAATTAGGTAATTTAGATTTAAAATATGTATATATTAGGGCAAAACGTAGTATATTAAGTATTGATATAACCTCAAAATTCCATCACAAATACAAAAAGCGCAAGTCAAATAATATGGGCATAGACACAGACGGGGTATAAGTATTTTTAAACTTGGATCAAGTGACCTCAGCTCATGAATGTAGTGCCAATGTCACACTAAACTAGGTCTGTGTCGCGGCCTTACGCTAGTGCCGCGCTGTATCTACGGTAGAGCACTTTCGATTTCATTTGACGAATTCAAATTTGGAATGGGATTTGAATTTGTATCGCGTCATCAAAGATCGCGTCAATTTTTCTTAATTTCTTTGTTGCCAGCCTTTTATTTATAATAAACTAATGGTTTTTTTTTGTATTTTTTCGAAATGCTCCTAAACTATGTTTTTTATTAGTAAACTTTAAAATAATTATAATGACCTTGAACATAAAAATTAAAAATGTTTAATATATTGCCCTTATTAAAGGCATTTAATATACTGAGACAAGGATTTAAAAATAAAGTATCTATTATGACGGCCTTGATTATTACGTCTTAATTATATAAAAAAAAAACCTTGTAACGTATTAACTACCACGAACGCTAGACAATGTATCAGATTGTAGACAGCCATTACAAATGATAATAAAATCTCAGGTTATTTTAACTTAAAACACTTCAAACTTTGAAATAAACTTTTTGGAATAAATAGAGACGGACTGTTATTTTTTATTTCGTTTCGTGAAAAGAGAAAGGGTCTTGATGAAACATGAAAACTAAATGATTTTCTGTAAAAAAAAACAATCAATATTGTATTAAGTATTTACTTTACAAAGTGAGCACCAAAAATGCTGTAGTTAATAAAGAGACACGCAGCACTATGCTGCGGCCATGACGGTAACCTTGCTGTCGGCGTCTCGCTCGCTCGCGCGCCGGCCGCGTATCGCCGTCCCGCACTACCGGATTCCGGACGAGCCTAGTAATTCTTTCCTTACAATTGTTTTGTTCAAATTTGTAATTACTAATTAGATTGAGAACTGTGGACTTGGACCTTGTGGAACATTGCAACGTTAAAAACCTTTTTTTTTTTCATGCACGTAATGTTCTATTTTGAATAAGGACCTTTGTAAAGGCCAATAATGCACAACGAGAATGAGATAGCAAATTGCCCGCTTACATCGCGTATCGCTGTTGCTCTGTATTTATTTTTACTAATAATCCATACTAATATTATAAATGCGAAAGTGTGTTTGTGTGTTTGTATGTTTGTCCCTCTTTCACGCCGTAACGGAGCGACGGGTCGACATGATTTTTGGCATAGGGATAGTTTATGAGCCCAAGAGTGACATAGGCTACTTTTTATCCCGGAAAAATGCACAGTTCCCGAGGGAACAGCGCGCGATAACCGAATACCACGCGGGCGGAGCCGCGGGCAAAAGCTAGTTTATTTATAAGAATAGAAATAGTTCCGTTCTCATTTCATTTTAGAACTGATGTCACTTTTTCGCTTTGCTTTATTTGCTCGTTTTTTTTATTTATTTAGGTACCCAAATGAAAAGTAATCTTGCAATACCTACACTTCTATATTTTTAGCAATCAACTATGCTTTTAATTCCAGATTTAATCGATAAAATAATTAGGTATCTAATTTGTGGGCTAAATAGGCACTTTAACTTGTATTTTTTCTGTCCTATTAATAGTTCTTAATTGACTTGTAAGGTCTCGTAGGTCTTAACTTGTAGTTCTTAATTGACTATTAAGCTCAAAGTCAAAATCAAAATATCTTTACTCAAAAAAATCTAGCACCGGTTCGGAAAAACCTCAGCTTAGCAACTCTATGTATTCCACGCAGCGGTCCACCTACCTCGATTGACCTTTGAGCTGTCCTTCTCCAAGTACACTATTATAAGGAAATCAGGCTTTATAAATAAATAATAAATAGGTATTCTAACTGCGCCCAAAAAACGGTGACATCATAGGATTGATTCCTTTAGCTTAAGTTCATAATAAAAAAAACATTGTTGTCTATGGTCGAGTGATGAGCCCGCGTCAAAGAATAGTCAAATTCTGTTTCCAGAGGGTGAAAACCGTTATCGCTGTTTGAATAAAAGCGTCTTCATGAGTTGCGATTCGACATGCAGATATAACTGGGTCGTGTTGAGCAATCTGAAGCCATATTGTATGACACTTAGCATTTGACTTGGCGTTTTTAAAACTCTACTTAAGCATAGTGTTGAGCTAAATATAAACAATAAGTCAGCTGTATAACGAGTGCATGGCGTTGTTTTAAACTTTAATGAGTGCGCGAAATTTACTGTTTTGAATTTTAGCAATAGATGACAGCAGATGTTCCGATTTGGCAGATGAAGAGCAACGAAGGGGCTTTAAGATACCAATATTACCAACCGTCTGTCAGTCAACTCCCCTTGGATCAAGTACCTAAAGAGTCAATTAGGGGCGTACTGGCTAGACAGTTCCTCATGGGTCAATCCACTTTGTAGTACTTAAGTATAGCTTGTTGTCACGGTAACGTCTCCTGATTTATGGTAGATTGTTCAACAAGCGTATGTAGACTAAAAAGTTGGCTGTGTGTTCTCGGCCTTATGCGTATGTAGACTAAAAAGCTGATTGTGTGTTCTCGGCCTTATGCGTATGTTGCTTATCCAATAAAATACTAACACACTTTTTGACGACTATACAAGAAAGTGGTTTTAAGATATTAAACCGTAAAATCAGTCTAAAACTTGTGTTTTTGTAAACGCCAGTTAGTGCATTGTATGAGCGATGTGTCCAAGTATGTATTTATATACGTACTAGCTTATGCCCGCGACTTTTTCTGCGCGGATCTAGGTATATAGAGCTGTTGTTATACTGTATCTACTTCTCTTGGGTATGTCAAATGAATTTTTTTTGGTCTGCTTTCCTTTTATATTTTTTTAATGTACTTTTCGAAATCCCCGTTGCTTCTATAACTTGGTCTTGTATCTTATTAAAATATTTACGTTCAACGTTTTTCTTAAAAATTTCAACTTATTTATAAAATATTTTATAACTACATTCTAAACAATTTCCAGTGATTGGCTATTTACAGAAATACCCTGCTTAAGTTGACTCGCCATGGAAATCAATTTCCGAAAAATAACAAACTACCTAAATAAATATATGTAAGTGGTGGTTTTAACTGCTCTATATAAATCAATGAAAACAAAACGAGTGCACTACGCGTGATGGATTGCTACTGAGTCAAAAAGACAATTGTCATTTTTTACCAACGAATCCTTCCGATTTCCCCCGAAACCCGAAGAGTTTTCTAAAAGCTCACGGATTGTATATGTATAACGTAGGTACAGTCGAGTTCATAAAACTTTGTGAGCAAAACTTTGATCAAAAATTATCTTAACACGCTTCTACGCCGTTAACAATATAGTGTGTTTACATATTTTTGATAAAATTTTTACTTAAAAATTTATAAACTTGACTGTACATATTGTCTGGATTCGAAAAGGGTAGTCCAATGACAAAAAACTGTCAGAAAAAAAACCGTAATAGAAAAAAAAATTCAAGGTCAACTTAAATGCCATAAACTTTAAACGTCTCTGAGTGCGCCATTAAAGGAAGCCTTTTACACGCCGTCAATTTTTCGCAGTCGAATCCGGCAACCTTCGCGCATGCGCGTGTGCGTGTGTTAAACTTAACCTAGTAATCATGACCCACATTGCTATTACATACGAGCTATGACGATACATTTTCGCAACGATTAGATACCAATACGGTGTTTAAGTACACATTTTTATTTTCGCGACCAAATTATGGGCTAAGGTTAAGTAAAAAAAAAAAAAGAAGAATCCGCGCAAGGCGTTTCATTCAAGTCAAAATGTGCCGCCCGCAAAAGCGAAGTAACTTTCATTTTTTTTTACGTAAGTGACACTGACATTATTCAAATAGTTGTAAATAAATATTGCCATCATACAAAATGATGTCAGGATGTAATTTTAAATTGCATCATATTTTAATAAAAACGTACAAAAAAATAGCACAATGGTCTGTTTCTGTTTATTCTACAACGGTATGGCGACCTAGAATCGATGCAAATACTCGTAGCTTATTATGTCACTGGCAACGAAGAAAAAAAACCAAAACATTTTCCATTCCAAATTTAAATTTAACATTCTGTTTTCAAATTGATTCGGCGAAGGCGGAAAGAGCGGTCGTCAGATAAGCAAGGCCAGTCCTCAAGGTCCACTGGTACTACGGCCAGGGCAATTTAAACCCTATACATTTGTAATAAAGTCGTAACTTGATTGTATTATTGTTGTAATGCAAGACAAGTTGGGTGTTTTAATGCAGCATTTTTCAGCAATGGCTAGAGATCAAGGTTCTTTATCGAATAATAGTTACAGTATGGTTACTTAAACTCGTTTTTAATTGCGTTGTTAAACATACGCGAAGCCGTTCTAAATTTTATCATGTTTTTTTTAGTTACCTTTGCATTATCTGTGGTATTACCTAGTTGTCATTGTGTGCACACACACATCCAAGTTATTAAAAACAGACTGTCTTTTGTTTGAGTTGCGATTCATTTTCATACCGAACTGACTTAAGTCGATTTTGACCCACTTTTAAGCATTCAATGAAATGAAGTTTTATTAGTGTGTGTTTACAGCTCTTAATTTAAGGCCGTTGTCTGATGTGATGACTTGAGATTTTCGATTTCACTTGGGAAATTATAGAAATGAGTAATCATCAAAAATATATAAGTACCTAATTGTAAATTGTATTTGATCGTTTAACGAACTTATAAATAAAAACTTAAGGTAATCGTGATCAATATTCATATGGAAATAAGTTTTCATTATGACTTTATCCAGACATTTCGTTTTAATAGAATAAAAAATAAAACTAAACTATAACATCTCTATCGCGTGGTCATTTCGATAAAATCCTCCGCCACTATTACTCTTGTATAAATTAAATATAAGATTGACGTTTCACCGTTAAAACGTAAATAAATTGAAAAAAAAAATGTTTTATGTAACCTAGCAACGATATAGTGAAGTCTTTTCGCTTATCAGTATCATTCGTCCTAATTACACTTGTAAACTATAATGCAAATCGCATTATGTGGGTCATGGATGCCCGAAACAGCTCTGAATATTTTGAATACACTAAAACAAAAGAGCGTATCTTTATATAAAACTGACGGCACTTACGTCGTTTCCGTACTAGGTGAGCAAGTGATAGATGAGTGAGAACAAAAGGCAGAGCGAGACGCATGGTTTGGCAATGACTTTGGCAATCTTATCGCAGGAGCGGCTGGTTTCGGAACTAAATATTTAGTATTGGGTTTTTGTGTTTTTCTTGACGGCCAGCGCCCCCATTGGAAGTGTAGGGTAAGTTTGTTGATGTTTTTTTTTTAAATTTCGAATCACTATTTCAATTTTAACATTGCGCGAACGCATTGCGTTTGTCGCAAAAAGTTGGAAAACCCCCGACTTTGTCACTTTAAAGTTCAATATCTCGAAAACGGCTGAACCGATTTTGATGAAACATATCTAAGAACCATTGCTAGAAAATCTGCTATCAAATAAAAAAAACCGCATTCAAATCGGTAAATCCGTTTAAGAGCTACAGTGCCACAGGCAGACACACAGACACACATAGCGGTCAAACTTATAACACCCCTCCTTTTGCGTCGGGGGTTAATAAAACAAACGACCGAACGCCTTAAGTAGGTATTTAAGTGGGTAGGGTAGGTAGGTATTTTCTTCCAATCTCCGGAACTCGTAAGGTGGATAGTTTTGAAAAACGTATAGGTAAAAATATTGAATTACAGTCAGTTCAAACAGTAAAATAGCAGGTAACTTAAAAATTGGTGAGTCAGCACAGAGTTAAAAGCGAGTCATGAAATGCAAAGGGCCATAGCAAGAGTTCATCTGTTTTGTTCATAGGCGAAGGTAAAGTCACTTCGAAGCACTAACATTTTTTTATTTTCCGGCAAACTCAATCTGAGTAAACTGAATAAGAGTAAGAGTGCCTTAAAATATATCAATTTTCTTCAAAAAATACTTATGCATTTTCGATAGCAACAGTATAAATAACAGTTTACGCGACGTGAAACGTTTGAACCTGCAGGGCTACTACGAAACTTGAAGTTCGTACCGTATATCGTCCGTCTCGCTCTCGTATTAAATAGTTTAAGTGTCAGAGGGACCGCACGACACGAACTTCGAGTTTCCGAGTTTCCTCGTAGCCCTGCTGCATTATCATTCCATCACACGAACTCGTCCGATCCTTCCCGACAGCACCCGACCGCGAGTCCTTTATCATATGATGTTTCGGAAACAACTAGCGAACTTATTGGGAGGCCAGAAATCTATTACACTACAGAACTGGGCCAAGGTTGCTTCGTCCTAAAACCAACGTAACCTGGCCCCCGGGCTCGTATCGCCGGTCCCCGGTATGGCGCGCGGCGTTACCGGCCGGCAGGGCAGCGGAGGTCGAGTTAACCTGGCCGCAGACTCAAGGCGATGATGACCGAATATCGCCGAAGGTTGCCGAAGCCGACTAGATAAAGATTCGCAAATACACGCAAGCAGATGCGAAAAGAAATTATGTGACCGCGTTTTTGTTTAATTTGTAATAGTGATGCGACTATGAAGCTTGGCGCCGGGCGGGTACTTGTCGGTATACAAATGGGACAATTACTGTTTAATTTTAGTTTAATTTGATCACGGTACAGATAATAGGCTAGACGACTAAAAAAACTGTTTAGTCCGTCAGGTGGATAATTTAAAAATATTGTGCACATATTTCTTCTTTTGTTTGACAAACAAAAAATGACGAAGATACAGTGCTTAGAAGTTTCGAGTGACGTCACTATATGGTAGGATTTTTAGCTTATAGTGACGTCACAAGCCCCCACTCCGGAAGTTTGATGATCCATACCTTTGTCGATTTTTAATAAATAGATAAACCAAAAAATACGTGTCCCATTTTCCATAATCTAATTGTCGGACTAAATAGAATGATATATTTTTAACCCAGTCGTCATCCCTATTATTTATAATTTTATAATTTAAAAATGAAAATCATGTTCTGTTACCAACTGGGAACACAAATACTTCTATTTTTATTTTATAAATATACGAAATTCAAATCATACGGCACTTTTTTAGAAGAAAGGCGTTTTTTACAACAAGCAACTCATTCAATAACAAAATAACTTTGTTTCACACGAGTAAAGGATTTATGGTCTTTTAACGATGACCATAAAATACCCATAAAAAAGGTAATAGAAATTTGTAGTTGTAACTGTCAACCCTTTGGGGTCGCCGTAAAACAATTTTAAAAAACACAACAACGTTCTTTCTGTGGACTTGAGCAATCCTTTGAAAAGTGTCCAAATATGACTTATTGGTTTGTTCCACTGTTCCATTGTAGACATTTTAAAAAAAGGGTAACATATCCTGGTTTGATTGTTTTACATTCGATATTTGAAAAAAGTATTGCGTGACTTATCCTTCTTAGTGGCCAGTACCTACCTAAAGTTTTTTTTAAACCGCTTAAGCTGCCTACGTGTTGCCAACCTACACATACTCGTAAAAAACTTAAAGTGCAATCCTTTTATGCCATTTCGCTGTTTATGCCTATACGCCAAAACAATAGCGCAAGAATTACTAATTACAACCATATAGTGTATATTACGGGATGCGCTATAAACGAGAAACTCATTTGCGAAACCAAATCAATCTATCGTCGATCTGTTTTCAATACAAATCCTCCTGAATATTGAAACTATTGTTTTAAAAATGGTGGAATACAGAACGCTAAAGGCTCACGGAATAAATTTCCAGAAGTCGGAGTTACAAGTGCTTGCATATTCAATATGTTTATTGCCTTAGATATTAGATATGCAAGGAGGAAGTAAATAATAGTAAAAGCATATATTTTGTTTTGTGGAAATATTGCAGTTTAAGTTTATAAAGTAACGTCTCGTATATTGAAAGGTTCCGTTTTACCTAATCGCACTTGAAACAACTAGGACGACAGCTTTTCTCATCGAAATAGGGATTTCTGTGGCCTTATATGATTTGAACTCGTCCAGTTCTTAAAAAAAAAAATTGCGGCGCGTTCTTAACGGCGTTGTTTTTTCTTAAATTCGCCAGTACAATGGCCAGTACGTAGATGTGACAATATAAAAATGAATTTAAAAAAAATTAAAGTGTCTCAAACGATACATTTGCAAGCGAAGGTGATAAAGTACTTAGCGTAAATGAGCAGAAGAAGCATATCCATCTAATTACGAGGAGAGCCGCGTGAGTTTTTAAATAAAAAATACCTCGTTGAGTTTCTTGCCGGATTCTTCTCAACAGAGGTTTTTTCCGAACCGGTGGTAGATTTTTTGACGTTCATAAGTGCTCATCATAGCCTAAATTGAATAAAGAGATTTTGACTTTTGACTTTTTTGAGTTGTGATTTTCAAGTAAAATGATTTATTTTTCACTTCTCTGCATCAATCTCAAAATTCGAACCTCGTATGTTGCTGTCCCGCTGACGCTAATATTAATATTATTTAATACGAGAGTGAGAGGGACGGTGCGATACGAACTTAGATTTTCGAATTTCGTAGAAGCCTCCCGATTGTTCCGTGTCTTATCCATTACACAGATACTAGAGGTTAAAAAGTCTTGTCAATGGCGTTTTGCGTGCCTCGAATGTGGACCATTCTCTTACAATATTAAAAGGAAATCGTCATTGCTTTTATAAAATCTCGTATGTCAGAACTACTCTTTATCCTGAATAAACATTCCACGTGTATTTACGTAGAAATACGCGTATTTTCATGGTAAGTAATCATGAAATCTTACTTCAGCCCCAACAAAATATAAGACCCGCTTTGACAAATCTCAAGACTCGCAAGTCCGCCCACCCCCGACGTGGTTTCAAAGTATAGTTTATAAAAAGATTGGCTAACACGAGAGCCCTGAACCATTTAATTTGCGATTTTTATACAACAGTATAAATCGCTATCGTGCCCTAGTTTTTAAAAGCACTCCACCAATCAGCAACTGGGACAAATTCTATTAGAATCCGCATAGAAAATATAATTTCGTAAGTCCCTGCTGCTGATTTTTTTTATTGGCCTATAGTGCGTCGCTGGGCAAAAGACTTTCTTACAGACTGCCACGCTTTAAATCTATTTGTTAGAAACTTCTTAGCATTATGGACATTTTGCTTTTTTTTTAATCTTATTTTATATCGATACTCTATCTAGCTAGTGTCATTGATTTTGTTTCCTGTCATTATTATGAACCTGGTTATTTTTTCTAGCATTAAGGAGTTGTACTTCATGTTCTATTACGTCTATATTATTGGATAGTGATTCAGTTTGAAGTTCAGGCATTTTTTTTAAAGTTCATTTCCTAACGGTAAAGATCTTTGTTTTGCTAAAAAAAATTGTCGCTCGAGTTCAGTCTGTTTAATCCATCCACAAAGTACGTCTCACTAGTTTTGACCCTTTTAGAATCCCCCCCCCCCCCCTTTGTGACACGTATTGCTATGAAATTTGCAATTTTTTGTTCCTGTGTCACATTCCGCTTAACCCCCCCCCCCCCTCCCTTAATGTGTGACGTGTGTACTTTGTGAATGACCCCTAAATTCAAAATCAGTAAGCCTATGATTTAAGAATGAATTCAAAATCGAGTAAGCGACGTAACGGTTAAGCTATGACTGGCTGGAAAGTGACGACGATGTTTTTTTTTATAAATTAAAAATAGAACTGGACACACTGTCGATTATTTAGAAAATAAATAAACATAACATATATTTTTTTAATCGGATCAGCTGTTTAATCGTGTGATCTACAAATTGTATTAGATTAGGTTATATTTAGGCTTTTCATAACAATCCCGCAAATCCTATCAAACAAGTGACCATTTTGTAGGTACCTAATATTTTATCCTTGCAGGGTTGCAACACGTAGGTAAACTTGCTGTTTGTTCCACCTTGTCCATATGTAATATTATTTGCAATAAATATTTTGAATTCGAATTTGATATTTTGTATAATTAAGGGAATAATTAAATAAGAATTAAATTAACAAGAATTAAATAAGGGAGAATTAAATTACATTAAATTCATGTTTACATTAATTCATGTTTGTTTATTTTTAGTTAAAAATCCTCTTTACTTGTCAAATAACTCCGCTAATTTCATGTTGAGCAGATGTCGTTTAAATAAAAACTAATATCACAAAGAGATAAACTAGAAAGTTAAAAATGGACTCCTACATTTTTAAAACTTATCTATTTGTTCAAAGCTTTATTAATAACGAGTAACATGATCTCTTTTTTTAAATACTGAAAAGTTTTATTTTAGTTGCCAGGTAACAACTGTCGTGAAAGAGTTCAAAGGGAATCTAGTCTAGCATGCCATGCATTGTGCCATTATAAATAGATTTCAGTAGGATCCTTTGCTACCGTAGCGAGAAATATATTTTTTTAATCCTGTCGCCGTGAACTGAGCTAAAGTCTTCTATGCCTTCAGCCACTCGTACTTAGCCTTGGCATCTATTAATTTGAGTCACAAATAATTATGCTAAGTGGTCATAAGTATTTTTACAAGCTTTTGTTTATTAATTTTACCTGTCCCGTTGTCCTGTCTGTCGGTCTGTCTGTCTGTAGTCAAATTTGATCAACGTCCAGTAGTCAGATTGAGTTGAAATTTGGAATACTTATGTAAATCGCGTGACAATATTAATCTAGTAGTGACATCGTGGTAGTCCAGCCAGTATCATCTCCGCAGGACGGAACTCTTCAACGGTTAATAGTATCGACTTGAAATTTGGTACGCAAATGTAGTTTGGGTGATAGTGCAAGTACAGTCAACAAAAAGTACAGTCAGCAAAAAAAAACTTGTATTAAAAATGAATGTTTTATGGTTAGGTTGTTATTAATGTTTCTGTTTTAAATGGATAATTCACAAATTTCTCCTAATAAACCATTACCATTGAACTTTTAAGTAGATATTAAAGCTACTGAAACAGAGTAAAAATCCCCACAAAAAAAAAAACTGAGTTCTGTTGCAGTGTACCAACCACACCAACCATCGATTATTAATACTGGCCAAAAATCGCACGATTTATTTTTAATATCAGCACATTAGCTTATCTGTGTTGGGTATTTTTCACGCGCGCATCGCGCGGCAATGTGTGTCAAGGCAAGCGCAAGGATTGGAGAAAAATTCGCGGACCTTGACGCTCATAGGTCGGATTTAGGCCTGACCGCGTTTATTCTTTTTATTTTGGGTCTTTTTTAGTGCTCAATGTGTTATTTATACATTTTTGATTCAATTGTTAACTGATGCTTATAAATTACACGTGAATTTTAGACATTGAAATCTTATTACCTGAATGGTTTAAATCGCGTTTAGTGTAACATTTCCTTTTAGTTCTTATTTATAAACTCAAGCTATTTCTAGGGCTCCAATTTCAGGATCGGAACCTCAGCGCGCGAGTCCGACTTGCAGTTGGTCTTTTTTTTCATGAATCCAGTTTTAACTGTTGAAAAGTAAGAACAAGTTTGTAATTTAAGGCCACCATTTTTTAACTACATACTTCTTTTTATCGCAATCACAGTCGATTTTTTTTAATAAGAATGTATCCAAGACCAGAAATCGTAGTCATATTTAGTGGAATAATTGATGTAGGTATGAATTTAATTTTTAGAAATAATAAATAAAAAAGCAAAGGTACGGAGGGCCTAAAAGAAGGTGGCGAGACGATTTGGAGAGATTCCAGCCTGACTGGCAATATTTGCCAAAGCCTACTCCGAAATCCGAAAATCGCAGTTCATATCGTACCATCCCTCTCGTTCCCGTATTAAATAGTATATGTCTCGGAGGGATGGAACGACACGAATTTCGACTTTAAAATTTCATAGTAACGAGTGGAAGGAAAAGGAGGCCTTTGCCCATTCAGCAGTGAAAAAATCTTAAACTAAGACTTCGGTAGTTACAAGGTTATCTTACGTTTTCTTATTAAATATTTTCTCCATTAATCAACGAACCCAATACAACTAAATCAAAGTAGTTACCACTGGATGTATACATCAATATTAAACAGCGTTTTATATTCAAAGTTAAAATTTAAAGTTTCACACTACCACTCGTAAATCGTCGAATCACTTACTTTTCCTTTCGTCGAAATGAATGGTAGTCGAAAGTGCCTCGAAGCTGAACACGATGAATTTTTTTAATGCGTTCGGTTTGTATCTTGAACGGTTGGCAGCATTGTCTAAAATTGGCGGGAGAGTTTTTCTTTTAATTATTTCTGGCCATGGTTGTAGTATCCTTGAGCCAAAAATAGGTGGCCTACCTCTTTTTAAAAATGGAACGGCAATGTTTATTTACGAAGAATCTAATTATTTAGATTTTACGCTGTTTTCAAAACTTAAAATGGACACTTCCTGTTTACAAATAACAATCAAGGTACTGTTGACAAATTCCCTGTAATTAATAAGAAACGTGAAATTCGCTTGGCAGCTAAATATAAATATTTACACATGGGGAGAAACGGTAATAAGTTCAGATTTTATTTTATAAAAAAAAATTACTATCAACCCAAACTCTGTGACTTTACTTTTTTAATATATAGGTAATAATGCATACTATTTGCAAATTATTTTATTTATTTATACAAGCAATTTGACAGCAGTTGTCCTTTTCAAATTTGACAGTCATTAAGTGTCATTCGAAAACAGTAATTCTTTTAATCTGAACTAATTACTTTTCATCCTGTAAAATATCCATCGCATGGCAGGCGTAGCTGAAAATAAAAAATAAAAACAAACAGGCATTACTTTGAAAAAAATCGCACCTGAAATCATTGATGTACATATATCAATAAAATTTAACTTTGAAATAATTCTCATAAAGTTTTTTTTTCGTTTGTGACACCCGGTTGAAATAACGTAACTGTTTGCAATAATGTAGACATGACTCCAAAATTAATTAATTAAATAATAAATTTCTTACCCGAGATTGAATTTTGATTTCTTATAAATAAATATCACAAAGATTTACTATAATGGAGATTAACAATATTTTTCCATAGTTCTATGGTGAGATAAATTTAATCACAACACAAGACAACAATACCATTTGGTACAAATAATTATTAATGTGGTCATAGTTTATTCATATTCCAACGACAACAAATCCCACTACCTATAATATTAATTTTACAATGTAATTGTTCTTATTCTGAAAACATTTGTACCTAAATTTTTATTTCCAGTTCAGAAATTCAAATGTAATTTCAAGAAAATAATTAACTGACTAACCTATTGATTAATTTTGAAGTCATGTCCACAATATTGCTAATAATGACGCTAAATCCCGCCGATCCCTCAGATGACACAAGTCCGATTTTTTTAAAGTACTGACGTAACGGTATCTGATGCAAATATTGAGTTTTTCATCATCTCAGCCTATATACGTCCCACTGCTGGGCACAGGCCTCCTCTCGGAAGGAGAGGGCTTGGGCCATAGTTCCCACGCGGGCCCAGTGCGGATTGGGAACTTCACACGCACCATTGAATTGCTTCGCAGGTTTGTGCAGGTTTCCTCACGATGTTTTCCTTCACCGCAAAGTTCGTGGTAAATTGCGCACATGAATTTCGAAAAACTCAGAGGTACGAGCCGGGATTTGAACCCACGACCCTCTGCTTGAGAGGCGATAGGTCAAACCACTACGCCACCGCGGCTTTTTTTGATTGAGTTTTTGCGTATAGCTAAAGCCATTTTTTCGAACTGGCAACTTTTTTGACAGTTTACTTTTTTACGTTACAATTGAAATACAGTTTGCCGTAACCTAATTCTCAGTCATTATTTATCACTCTTTCGTCCTGTATCCTCGTGCCTACGTCCTTTGGGAAGGACAAAAGAAATAATTATACATAAATAATAAAAAAATATAAAAAAATTATAAAATAAAAATAAATAAAATAAATAATAAAAAAATAAAATAAAGATAAATAATAAAATATTATAATTATTAATTGGACACTGATTGCCTTTGTAAAGGACATAGTGAAAAACTAGTAGGAAAAGCCGGAGATATTTCCCTCTAAGTATTCTTCCTGAACATTAAGCAATATAATTTGAAAGTTTCAAAAAATTATTCGAAAAAAGTACCTTTGGTAGGCTTTTTCAGTTTCAATTTCTTTTTTATTTTTCGAACACTGATCCTGACGCACATCTAGATGCCGCCTGTCGCGCTACTACGGAATTTGAAAATCGAAGTTTGTTTCGTACCGTCTCTCTGACACTTATACTATTTAATACGAGAGTGAGAGGGACGGCTCGATACGAACTTCGATTTACGAGTTTCGGAGTAGGCCTTCAGAAGAAGGACTGAGATGTGAGAATACGCTGAAAATGGTGGTACGGTAGTTTTCCCTTCGACTTGGCGGAGCGGTGCCGTGCCCCCAGATTTTAACCAATAAGAAGTGGCGTCCTCGCTGTCGCGCCTTCAAAACAGTTTTTAAGTTTGGTACTTCCAATTATTTCATACTTGTGTGCTAACGTCAAAATATTTGAAAAGACTGATTCTTCCATCCCATTCTAGTATGAGTAATTTATTGAATCAGGAGTTACTTTATTTGATATCTGACAGCGTGGTGAACGGTTTTTTTTCTGAAGACAAACACTGTTCTTTTTTTTTAAATAATTCATTTAAAACCCGACACTTTTTTCTAAAAGGGCAAAAGCCTCCCCTTTCTTATTCCACCCGTCTACCCATGGCCAGCTCTTGCCAATCTGCCAATCGGTCCAAATCGTCCCGCCATCTCCTATACTTGGTTTGGATTGTTATTTAACTAAACATAAACAAAAAAATGTCAATTGGTGTCTTAAATATTGAAATTCCCCCATTAAACTATCTAAACATTTGTATTATTATTTCTGTATTGAAATACACTAGTCTACTTTATATTACAATGATAGATAAATAAAATGTTTGAAATCCTTGAATGTACCAAATCTGACAGCTAAAGTTTGTTTACATTTCGTTAAATACCTATCCAAATCAAAGTATAGGTCTGCCGACACTGGGTTCCTATCGGCTCGCATACTCATTGGAAGTCCGAATGTAATGTTTGTACAACGATCGTTTGTCATAACCCTTTTTTCTCCGAATCCAATAATTCTTCAGAATTGTTATAAAACAAACCTAACCTAGTTTTCTAAAGGACCATTTAAAAATTTCAGAAAACTGTAAGTTTTCAGTGGGGAAAAAATTATGGCAAACGATGATTCGGAGAAAAATGACGGTATGACTAGCGAAGAGTATGCGAACTTTGACGCTTACGGCGACACTATTATACAAAATAAAATTCCAGAGTAAGTCAGGCGAGAACGCCAGTGACGTAAAGAAAATATCTTTCCTATATCTCGAAGTAGGACACGTTATGCTAGGAATACGTTTATATACGTGGGTGTGGCATTTTCAATAACAATGAAAAACTGATGGACGGTGATATTTTAAAGTTCACTTGAGATGCTGAAGAAGGCTTTCAAGTAACCATGATTTAGGTTAGTTATAAACAAATATAGTGGTCTCGGCGCCGAATATAATTTCGTCCCTTTCGGTGTCGAGACCCTTGGTCCGTGGGGCCCAGGAGCGCTAAGCGTCTTCAAAGAAATTTCGAAGAGGCTTATCGATGCTACCGGTGATCGAAGAGCTGGCAGCTACCTCGCTCAAAGAATTAGCCTAGCGATTCAACGAGGAAATGCTGCCAGCATCTTCGGCACAATGCCGCAGAGGCCTTTTTTAGATATAGTTTGTAATATTTAGTATTATTTCCGAGTATTTTATATTTAGGACAGGTACTTTTATTAATTTAATGCTTATTGTTATACATTTAATAAAATAATATTAATATTACTTAGTATAATGTCAAATTTTATAATTATTATTTTAGTAAGTTATATTTTAATTTATATTTCCAATTATTATGTACACAGATATAGATTGCACTAGATAACGCAAACATCTCAATCTGTATGAAAACCAACCTTCTTCAATATTATCCTTACTATATTACAAATGCGAAATTGTGTGTGTTTGTATGTTTCTCCGTCTTTTGGATCCATCGCTCCGTTTCGACGTGATTTTTGCCATGGAGATGCATAGTTCCCGAGGGAACAACGCGCGATAACCGAATTCCACGTGGTCTAAAATCTAGTATTATTTATAATAATGATAATAAAAGCCTAAAAGTTTCTAAAGCAAAAAATAATCGAATTAATTACTCCACAGTTTGGGAGAAACTCTAAAAAGAAATAAACCTAGACGCGATAGTAATCAATGACGATGTACTTTCACTGACTGGTCCATGCGCGAATTGTGTATGAAGCGTCAATGTGTGAGTGAGACGCGTGCGCAGGCACACTGTGACAGACACTGACTTAACAATTTAAAATTGCGACGTCAATACAGCGAACGTGTAACATGAAGATCGTGTTCCATCAATCCTACTAATCCATACTAATATTATAAATGCGAAAGTGTGTTTGTATGCTTTGCTTAGTTTGGGACTAGGTCATTTGGTGTCAAAGTGTCCTATGATATTTATTTTTTGTTTCCAACGTTAAAAAAAGTTATCTCATTAATACTGGTATAGGGAGTGCCACGAGAATAGGGACGTTAACACCGCCAATCAACTGACGTACTTTTTATGAGCTGTCAAAACACAATTCTCCCATAGAGTTTCAATGGCAATAGCGACTTATGACGTCATTATCCGGCAACTCAATCAACTAACTATTTATTTGTTTTAAAGCAACAAAAAAAAATATTTTACAGTAAATCGAAAATTAATCTGGTTTTCAAGACTAAAATAAAGCGTTTTTTTACTGGAGCTGTACCTTCGACTTGTTTTTTAATGGCGTCATCATCCATTGAAGTGAATGAATACACACACATCTTCATACATGAAGAACTGATCGCATAAAAGGTGAGTGAATGAAAATGAATGAGTAAATGTCAAAACCTTGCGGTTGCAGTTAAATGACTTATATGACTAAAAGGGTAGAGTCCTGCTCTCTCCCGAATCATCCTGTCATCATCATCATCGTCATCAATGGGACAAAGGCCTCCCCCTTAGAACGCCACAATGAACGACAACTCGTCACTTGCATCCACCGGTTTCCCGCAACTCTCACGACGTCAGTCCACCTGGTGGGAGGCCTGCCAACGCTTCGTCTTCCGGTTCGTGGTCGCCACTCGAGGATTTCTCCCCCAACGGTTATCTGTTCTTCGAGCGATGTGGCCTGCCCATTGCCACTTCAACTTGCATATTTTTCCAGCTATGTCAGTGACTAATGAATCACCCTATATAATTAACAAAATCCTTGGCTTAATAAAACAAAATGGCCGACCAAGACCAAACTGATTTTTCTTTAAAATACAATAACTAGTGAAAGTTAAATGAACATGCCGTGTGATCATTTAAAAACATTACTATTTCTAACAGATCGAAAGCCAGCTGTCTTCAAACGAAATTAGGCGTTGTGCGCATGAGTTTAGGGCGGATAACTACGCGTGCGCAAGCGGGGTATCGTGAATACTACCGAATTAATCATAAAGGCGTGCACGCAAAGAGTCAAGTAACTTTGTGATCGTTTGAATGCCAGCGGTTCCTGATTGGTCCAACCACATATCGTCACTATTAAAAAAAAACTCGTAGCTCAAAATAAATAATTTTATGAACATTATGCCAAGGTTCAATTTTGTTGACATATTAATTTTAGATAGGTACGAGGTTTTTCAAAGTAGTTACGATATTTTTATTATAACTTCTAGTGTTTAACCGCGTTTTCCCACACGTAAATTTAGATCCAGTAGCTGAATTGAAATTTAGGGATTTTCAAAAAAAATGCCGCGGGAAAAATCGTGGTTTTCATTGAAGTTACATTAAAAACAATCATGTCAAATTTCATGACTCTAAGCCCAGATCCGAAAATCGAAGTTCGTGTCGTTCGGTCTCTCTGACACTTATTAATACGAGAGCGAGAGGTACGGTACGATACGCATTGCGATTTTCAAACTCAGGTCACCCTCAGGCTAACGATTAGAGGGTGAAACACAGTCGGTGTTTGTGTGAAGAACCATGACTACGCAATCTTCTAAGTAGATTAACTGCATCTGTGTAGTTTACACATAAGACATATATTCACCTAAGAACCAATCATAAGAAGAATAACCCTAAAAATTAAATTTTTAATACAAGGTTTTATTTTTTCTGACTGTACTTGCATTGTCACCCAACCTAAATTTGCATACCAAATTTCAAGTCGATGCTATTAACCGTTGAAGAGTTCCATCCCGCGGAGACGATCCTGGCCCGACTATCAGGATGTCACTACCAGATTATTGTATTGTCACGCAATTTACATAAGTATTACAAATCAATCAATCTGACTACTGGAAATTGGTCAAAAACTTGCAAGATTCGATCACAGACGGACAGACAACGGAACAGGTGAAACTAAATAAAAGCTTGATATAAAATGTCCAATGTTTCTACAAGGTCGCTCAGTGAGCTTTGGAACGAGCTTGGAGTTTCTCTGAATAGAATCCGCAACGGTCGGACACAGATATAATGTCGTCTACATAGCTTAAAGGATTAACCAGCTCGACCGGCAGTGAGCTGGTTACGAGGATATCTACCGAAGAACTGACCGGTGGAATGGACGAGTTCTGAAGTGGAGACCGTAGTCTAGGACCCCTCCTGCCAGGTGGAGTGGCGATCTGCGAAAGACTGCAGTTGGAATCTTTATGCACCGAGCCGAGGGCAGAGGGCCTCGAGGGCCTGCTCCGAAATTCGAAAATCGAAGTTCTTATTATACCGTTTCACTCTCGTATAGGACCAGAATGAAGTGGATTTCTGGGGCAGGTTCCAAGTGACAAACGGAGATAGATCAACACTTCTTTTATTAATTAAATCACAAAATAATGAGGAGCTACTTTGAGAGCGACGGCTTGGACGCCATGAGAGAGAGAGAGCGAGACGGCAATACTTCCATCTTTATTTGAAATAGTATAAAGTGTCAGAGGGATGAAATGACACGAACCTCGATTTTCTAATTAGTAGCCCCGCAAGACGTAATGGTGATCATTGGGGTCCTATAAACCATTTTCAGGCAACACGGCCCACAAAATAAATAACTTAAAGACAAACATACATATAATTTATAAAAAAACGTTCAAGAGCGTGTCGGACACGCTCAAGATATTTTTCTGAGGATTTCGTATTGTGTACGGAATCTTCCAAGTTAGGCTGCTATTTACTCTGAAACTACTAATAATTCTTCTTAGCCATTATAATTTTCCTTGTAAACCTGATGTACTTACTCCCATCCAGATTTATTTTTAATTTTTCCACCCAACTGTTTAGATTTTAGAGGGGTGGGGGGATTTTAATGAAAATGTGCACTTTAAAGTCCAATATTTCGCAAACAGATAACTGAATCGAAAAATCGTCGTAGCAACCCCACAACGGTTTAAAAAGAGGTATCCAAGGATACCCCACACTACTTATATATACTTAATACTATCCTATAATATTTATTATCCTATTCCTGACGAAAAAAAAACAAAGACACAAAAATCATAAAAATAGGTCCAGCCGTACTTGAGTTATAAATGGTGTAACTAACACGGCTTTGTTTTATATATACATAGACGATATGCTCTTTGTCACCCGCATAATTATAGAAAAGAAAATGGCGTCTTGGAAAATTTCTCACCTGCCGCGGTCCCGGATTTTCCTAGAATTCTTCAACTCACATAATAATTTCCAAAGACCTAGATACAATACATTCCCAGGAATGTCCACAAACAAAATGTGAGAGTTTCAACAGTCGGTAAGGGTATTTCGTGAAAAGAATCTATTTATATCTTAAGTACTTAAGTACTGTAAAAACTTGTACGTAAAATAATACCAAATGTACGAAATTTGCTTATAAGTTCGCTATCGCTAAAATAGGCGTGTGTTTTGTTAAAAAAAAATAAAAAAACGTATGGGCTTATACCTCGAACGGCGTACTAAAGAATCAACTCGTTTTTTTAAATATTATTTATTAGATTTTTTTGAGGAAACTTTCTGCCAATAAGAACGTGTTAAAAAATATAATAAACTAGCGACCCGCCCAGGCTTCGCACGGGTGCAATGCTGATACTAAATATGATGATGGATGTTATTATACATATAAACCTTCCTCTTCAATCACTATCTATAAAAAAAAACGCATCAAAATCTTTTTTTAAAGTTTTAAAGATTTAAGCATACATATATATATAGGGATATAGGGACAGAGAAAGCGACTTCGTTTAATACTATGTAGTGATTATTAAACTTCCTCAATCCTATACTAGTAAAGAAAAAGAAAGAAATAAAAGAAAGAAAATACATTTCCTAGTAAACTACACATACTATATACATACATACACACATACATACATACACTACTACACACATACACACACACACACACTACACTACTGTACATACTATACTACTACTACTACTACTACTACTACTACTGCTACTGTACCATGTACTACTATACATTTACTAGTAAAGTGTAATATCATAGAACGGGAGATAGCGTCGATTATTTAACAGAAGGATAATATCTATTTTAAGACTGTTGTTTCGCGGATATTAGATAAGAATATCCATAAAATACTGCGTAGTTTATTTTACTAAAATAGAGTTTGTTTTGAAAAATTTATAATTTTTTTTTGGCGTTTGTTAATGAAAACGAAAAAGGTTTATTGGTTAAAGTAATACATTGTCACAATAGAACAAGGTAGCCACCTTTTAAACAAAACAAAGCTTGTGTCAGGTCAGGAGACCCCTTTCTTCCACAAGGTACAATGGATATAAACCAATTATAAAATAACAGTCTGGTCTTATTTTTCTGGTTTTTCTGTAGGTACATCTATATTTCAGTTTGTATTTTCAAACAGGGCAAAAATAAAAAAGCTTGTAAAGTCTGGCTGCCTGTAACACACTGTATAGTAATTAATACTCCAATGTATGCATTAAAATTGCAATGGCAGTGCAACTTGCTGGGAGCCCAGGTGGATGTTTCCTTATCATTTTGAAACCTGAAGCTACATTGTTATGGGAAGATGATGTTTAATTTTAACATATCATTTAGATTAAGCATTACTGTTACTGAACGAACTATGGATTAAGTTACGAAAATTTAATTTACTTTATTTGTATTATAAACACATCATAATTTCCGTTTCGTTTGGCAAAAAACGGAACACTTATGGATTCGTCATGTCTGTCTGTCCGTCCGTATGTCACAGCCACTTTTTTCCGAAACTATAAGAACTATACTGTTGAAACTTGGTAAGTAGATGTAGTCTGTGAACAGCATTAAGATTTCCACACAAAAATACAAAAAAAAAACAATAAATTTTGGAGGTTCCCCATACTTAGAACTAAAACTAAATTTTTTTTTTCATCAAACATACGTGTGGGGTATCTAAGGATAGGTCTTCAAAACTGATATTGAGCTTCTGATTTTTTTTTTTCTAAACTGAATAGTTTGCACGAGAGACACTTCCAAAGTGGTAAAATTGGTGTCCCCCCTGTAATTTCTAAAATAAGAGAATGATAAAACTAAAAAAATATATGATGTACATTACCATACAAACTTCCACCGAAAATTGGATTGAACTAGATCTAGTAAGTAGTTTTTTTTTAATACGTCATAAATCGTAAACCGTAATTTACCTTCATTCAATCAACTCAAATATAAACACCGATCAAAGTTACAACGAACTACAAGAACTTTTATACTATGTTACTTGCTACGGAACCCTTCATGGGCGAGTCCTACTCGCTTTTAACCGCTTTATTTTTATTTTTAGGTGGGTTTAGACCCCTTATATATTGGTCTGTTATTGTGATTATGTAATATTATTATTAAATACTTGTTAGGAAGGTAAGGCGTAATATTGTGCTTGTAGATAAGCCAGCAGACTATGGACGGCGATAAGGCTACACATATGTTATTCTCTGATGTTGCTTTGTAAACCACAACACAGAATGTAACGCAAATATTGCAACTTTTCGCAGATATTTTCTTTACCCTAACGTTACGTGAAATTACCCTATTAGGCAGTTTTATTTATTTTTTACCCTAATTTTTTTTAAAATAAAAACGAAGCAAATAAATTCGATTTATTAATAAACTAATAGTTAAACTACTACCGTTTTGAAAAATTCTTGGAATGCATCTATAATAGTCTTGGCTTCTATGTCATCTGGAGTAATTTTTTTTCTCGAAACCTCCCTTTTTATTCGAAAATTTTTACCCTAAAAATACCCGAAATCATTTTGTACCCCAAAAAGTACCTTAAATTCAGGGTAAATTACCCTAAGGCGTGGACACTGCCTGATACTTGCTAGGCTGTATCATACGTCCACTGTTGGATATAGGCGTCCCCCATATAACTCCAATTGCTTCGGTTGGAAACCACCTGCATCTACAATGAACCGGCGTTTATCTCGTTGGTGGACGTCCTACGCTGCGCTTGGCGCGCGGTCTACACTCGAGAACTTTTCCGCTCCAACGGCCATCTGTTCTCCGTGCTATATGGCCTGTCCATAGCGTCTTCAACGAGCTAATTTACTTGACTATGACGGCTGACTCTACCTTCTTTGTCTCTACGATCTTCAAGGAATAGGTCTACCTGCATCTCTAGCTACAGTAGCAAGGGGGAGGGGGGCATTTCCACTAGACTTCGGAATGCCTCGCAGATTGTGACCTTTGCCATCCTTGTCACTGATGTCACATGAACACTTAGTCAGGCAACCCGGTGGGAACAGAGTAGTTACGCAAAACTGAAATAAAGTACTCCTTTTCCTTTAGCAAATTCGGAAAATTCCTTCTATGATTCTCAATAATATGACGATCAAATTTCGGCTCCCCCAGCTACAGGAAGTATTATTCTTTTACACGTTGAGATAGTAAAGCCTGCTTCCCTTTTGCCAAAAAAATGAGGTGAACACTGTGGTCATGATTTTGAAAGATGTGTGCGCGTATTTTGTTTTGGTACAATGAAGGGCAAATATATCGAGACGGCCAAAGTTGAAAACTGTACACACGGCCTTAATGTTAAGTGTATAAAGTCGTGTATACATATTTTTGCAACTTTGGCCGTGTCAATATCTTTACCCTTGTCTGTACCTACGAGATTGTAGGGATGTGACTATATGTATTTTTCGCTCGAAAATCAGCTGAAATAATATTTTACTTTAATGTACACATGTTTTCTTTTTCTCGTTCTTTCTTAAGGGGAAAACAAGCAGGCGAGTTACCTGATGGAAAGCTATCAGTGCCGTCCGTGGGCACCTGTAATAATGGTTACAGGTCGATGCCGTTTTTGAAAAATCAGTACAAAATTGAGGTACATAAATAGGTATTCCCAACGTGATTTTTGAAAAAAAAATTATGAAATATTTTTGTTTATTTTTTATGATTATTCAACAGGAATCAAATTCATACCTAGCTATCCAAATTATGTTTTAGTTTTTAACCGACTTCAAAAAAGGAGGAGGTTATCATTATCAATTCGATTGAATGATTTTAATCAGACGAATATTTTTAATTTTTTTGTAAATAAATTCAACTTAACAATAAAAAAGATCCTAAATATTGTATTTACTAATAAACAAATTATTTATGGACAAATTAGTCTATGTGCCTATTTTTTTTTTGTGAAAGATTAAAATTTTCGGTCGCTACTGCGCAGTATTGCGCAAGGCCATAAGTTTATTATAGACAAAATTGCGTTCGTACGTTACGTTACTCACGCGGCAAAACGTTGTAAGTAACAGAACGCATTTTTCAAGGTCCTAGATTGTGAGTCACATTTTTCTTTTGTATGTATTTATTTAAAGTTATTGTATGTAAATGGGATATATACAAAGGAGATGCATGGTGGATTCGGTCTTGCAAGGGGTTTAAAAAGTTTAAAAAATGAACCCAAGTTTAAAAAAAACTGACGACACCTATGAAAAATAACCTATAAAAATATGATTTTTGTAATAGTTACTAATCCATTTTAATATCATTTTGCCGTGCAATTTGATAACTGAACAGATACCTATTGAAAAACAATTACCTATCTAGTTTAATTGTTAACAACGAATATTTTTACATTATTATGCCTACACAATTCATTGTCTTTAAGTTTGCATTGGGTAATGTTCATAATTTTATTAAAACCATTTATAATCTACGTTCATTTCACTATTATATCGTCAAACAAAATTTATCTAATAAACGAACCTAACGAACTTGTCAATCAATTCCCTGTTATTAAATTAATTTCGATTTCTATAAACCTAAGACACTGAACACGCAGAACCGTTTAAAAAAAACAGAAAGCGCGCGAAATTCGTAATTTAAAAAACTCACCTCGCAAATCGCAAATCCAATCCAACCACAACAAACACACACTTCTGTCACTGTCAATTGCACGCACTGCACAGACGCGACTGAACGCCACTAGAGTCAGCGGCTAACTGAGTGTCACTGAACCGGGCGCCCTCCCGCACCGTGCAGCCAAATTGTTATCATATCTATGGCTTGAAATTAGGTCAGGCTTTTCCAAATTGGAGACGCGAATTTGGAGATCACATTTTTCTTTTTTTTTTCGAATGTAGGCTTAGGTGCCAGTGCCATTAAAAGGTTGCCATACTTAAAATTTTCTGATTGTTTTTTTTAAATAAATACAAAAGTAGAGTCGTTTTTTCTATCTATTTTGGAAAGTTACAAAACGGAAAATAAATTTCATTATGCAATATTTTTTATCTGGTCTTAACACTAAATAATCTGATACAATTCCAAATGTTCTCATTTCAACATTAAGGTTTTTATTTATTTATTTAAGACATGAGAATGTTTGGAACGAAACCATTTTCATTTTGGGAGTGCGGTGAAACTTCTGGAATTGCATCTACGAAAATATTTAGGTATACGAAAGTGGAGAAAATTTTATGTTGAATTGAAAAATAGTATGAAATATTTTACTTACCTCCGTTTATTTTTGGTACTTATTAAATTTAATTCAAACTCTACTTTTGAAGAATTTCACAGAATTACACTTTTAACGAGTGGTATTTTCACAAATTTTAAGATCTCTGTACCAAGATTAATGCCAATTTCCGATATTAGGAAATAGCATTTCGAATTCGTTTCTCTTTTTGTTAAATCTTGTTGTGGAAGATTTTTTTTTTTTTTTTGCACGAATATTCCGTTGGAATTTCATTTTTCTGACTTTACCGCTATATCTTCCCTATTTTTCCACGGATATTGGTGATTTTTTTGACAGAGCGTAGGAGAGTACCGGAACTCAATTGAGAACCAACTCAAGTTATTTACTGAAATTAAAAGTTCACTTTAAATATATATTTATTGACTTGTTTAACTCACGTCTTAAATCGAGTTTAGCTCGACATGTCATCATTTAACACGGGAGTTATCCAGGTCAATATATACATTTAATATGAGTGAGTCTCACGGTAGTTTTATGTTCAAAAGTTTACTTTAAGTTTACTTTAAAGTTTCATCATCATCATCATCAGCCGGAAGACGTCCACTGCTGGACAAAGGCCTCCCCCTTAGAACGCCATAATGAACGACAACTCGCCACTTGCATCCACCGGTTTCCCGCAACTCTTACGATATCGTCAGTCCACCTGGTGGGAGGTCTGCCAATGCTTCGTCTTCCGGTTCGTGGTCGCCACTCGAGAACTTTTCTCCCCCAACGGTTATCTGTTCTTGGAGCGATGTGGCCCGCCCATTGCCACTTCAACCTGCATATTTTTCCAGCTATGTCAGTGACTTTAGTTCTTCGACGAATTTCCGTATTCCGGATTCTATCGCGCAAAGAAACTCCAAGCATAGCTCTCTCCATAGCTCGTTGCGTGACTCTGAGCTTCTCTAAGAGGCCAACAGTCAAGGACCACGTCTCAGCGCCATAAGTCATCACTGGCAACACACACTGGTCGAAGACTCTAGTCTTCAGGCACTGCGAAATATTGGACGAGAAGACATCACGAAGCTTCCCGAACGCCGCCCATCCGAGCGTAACTTTAAAGTTTACTTTACTTAAAAAAATCAGATTTTTACTAACAGGCTAGATGGGCATTTCTACCTACCGTTGTACCCTGAGTTTATCTCTACAATTTCAACTAAATTTGGTAGGTAGACTAAGTCCATGATTCCGAACTTGAAAAACAGGGTCTCCAGATGCAGGTGGCAGGACCTTGTGCAAGGTCCGCCCGGATTGCTACCACCATCTTGCTCGCTAATCCTGCCGTGAAGCAGCAGTGCTTGCACTGTCGTGTTTCGGCGTGGAGAGTAAGACAACTGGTGTAATTACTGGCACTTGAGGTATCCCATCTTAGGCCTTTAGGTTGGCAACGCATCTGCAATACCCCTGGTGTTGCAGATGTTTACGGCCGTGGTGATCCCTTACATCAGGAGACCCACTTTCTCGTTTTCCATCCAGTGGAATAAAAAAAAAGATTATTGTATGTCGAATACTAGAAGTTGGTCGAATTGAACTTGCGAGATTTGATTACAGACAGACAGACAACGGGACAGGTGAAACTAAATAAAAGCTTGTAGAAAAAGTATCGGACGGACGTATATTTTTCCAATTTTACAAAAAAATATGAAGGTAAATAAAAAGATAGGTAGTCGCTAAAGTCCCTTGTGACGTCACACCTACGTAAACTTTTATTATGGAGTGACATCACGCCCCCACTCTAGAACTTTCTGCTACACCAAATATTCATACATACCTTTGTATGAAACCCTCGGTGCGCGGGTCCGACTCGCACTTGGCCCGTTTTTTATGTTTTCAAAACCTTCACGAATACTGAAAGAAAAGTAGAAGGAAAAACACATATTTTGTTCCATTCAATTCTTGTTAAGGAAAACATAATAACATCCTCACCGGAAGAACGTTGGTAAATAATTCTATTAAAAAAAACAGATTTCTAGGCGGTTTCACACAGTATACCCACAGAAAGAGTTTTTTTTTCGACTGGATGGCAAACGAGCAAGTGGGTCTCCTGATGGTGAGAGATCACAACCGCCCAAAGACACCCGACACCAGGGGGATTGCAGATGCGTTGCCAACCTAGAGGCCTAAAATAGGATACCTCGACTGCTAGTAATTTCACCGGCTGTCTTACTCTCCACGCCGAAACGCAACAGTGCAAGCACTGCCGCTTCACGGCAGGATTAGCGAGCAAGATGGTGGCAGCAATCCGGGCGGACCTTGCACAAGGTCCTACCACCTGCAAAAGTAATAGTACTTAATCGTATAAGTGTCCATTCCCACAATTTCGAGAGATTTATCATGGTCAGTGTTTTCGTAGACGACAGCGCCTCTGATGTCTGGATGATGAAACAACACTGTCAAAATTCGTTACCTAGTACCCATAGTACAAGCTTTGCTTAGTTTGAGGCTAAATGGTGTAAATTGTCCTATGGTATTTAGGGGCTGTTTCACCATCCATTGATTAGTGTTCTGACGGTTAAATGTGATGCCATCTCTATTTGTTTTGTTCGAATAGACGGAGACGGCATCACATTTAACCGTCAGTTAACACTAATCAATGGATGGTGAAACAGCCCCTTATTATTGAAAATCTGTCAATCATGGACTTGGAGAAACTTATGTCTTCAACTGTTTTGCGGAAGTAGATACGCGTTCCCAGTTTTGTGCTGATTTTGTTACTTAAAGTGTTATCTTGTATTGTTATTTTAAGTGGATTATCATAGGCTGATGGCGATAAAATAAATAAAGAAAAATATATAAGTACATTATCCGGGTCGTACCTGGTTCAGCAGGTAGCGTTGGCCATTCAGCGGGGAAATGCGGCTGGCATTATGGGTACGTTTGAACCAGGTACGACGCGGAATGGGGGGTTTTAGGTTGTAGGTTAGGTTTTAGTTTTAGTTTGTAGGTTTTATAGATTTAAGCTGATTTTATTTTGTTTTTTTTAGTACATTATTATTGATATAGATGTAAATTTGGCCGTAACAACAATACTCTTTAATAGTAATACTCCTAAATTGTTTACCTCCGACCGAATTGGAGTGCAAGCTTGACTGTACATCGCCTTTTGGGTTTTTCGTAAGAATATTTGATTTAAAGTGTCAAAGTTAAATACTTTTTTTTATTCCACTGGAAGGAAAACGAGCAAGTGGGTCTCCTGGTGGTGAGAGATCACCACCGCCCATAAATATCTGCAACACCAGGGGTAAATATTTTGCAAACGATTCACTACATCGAAAAATCGTTTCAGCAACTCCCTAATGGTTTTAAAAGACCTATCCAACGACACCCACACTACAAGGTTGGATGAGAAAAAAAAATCACCCCCACTTTACGTATGGGAGGTACCTACCCTAAAAAAAGTTTTTTTTTAATTGTAGGCACTGTTTTGTCGGCATAGTTTACATATATGTATATTCGTGCAAAATTACAGCTTTCTAGCATTGATAGTCCCCAAGCAAAGCCGCGGACGGACGGACAGACAGACAGACATGGCGAAACTATAAGGTTTCCGTTTTTGCCATTTTGGCTACGGAACCCCAAAAATGGTCGTCCTATAAAAAACTGCTAAACTGAAATGTTTGTATTTGTGATTAATTTCAAGACGAAAGACGTAAACATTACACTGCCTTCTATTCAAATTAAATTTTTCGTAATGCAGCGCTATCCTTAACTTTTTTTCTAGTTTGTAACTTTGTAGCTTACTAATGAGACCTTAATCCAATCTATAATTCCACCAATATCGAGGTTAGAAAATACACAATCTGTTAACTGTTCGGTATTTGAATGAGAACCTAAAATAGACATCACAGCCTTCTACGCTCCATTAAAACTATCAGGGCAAAATTACCGCTCGTATTAACATCGCTTTTATCCCATGTCCAAGTAATTTGAGTACAGCAGTTAATTAATTATTACCGATTAATTCCTCCATTAAATTTAGCTAAGCTTTAATTATCTTTTTCCCCCGAAACTTTTCCTTTCACACAATTTAAAAGTGAATCCCACTCAATTAAAGTACGTATATGACACGAACCGAGGCCGAACACTGACGAGTGGAGCCGAGCGCGCCCGATCGCGCCCGAAGCCGCCCGACGCTTCGCGGCCACGAACGAGGTCGAAGGAAGCACGTCATCCAAGGCGATCTCTTTTCAAAACGTCATGACAGACTTCAAGTAAACCGTGGCGCTAGTGTCGCACTTGACGTGCCATTGTTTTTTGAACGTTCATCCATCGTATAAGCAATATTACGCCATTTTATCACCAAATTAGTTTTAAATATAATTGATGAATTCCCTATAAATATGTATTTTAGTCTGTAAGGTATTTATTGTATAGACCAAGTTGCCCGAAATAAATGAATTTATTATTAATAGTCTAGACGACTAATCTATATAAAATACTAATCTATAAAAACTAGAGATGTGCCGACTAGTCGCCGACTAGTCGGTAAAGCCGACTAATCGGCCACTATCGTAGTCGGCGACTAGTCGGCGAATAGTCGGCAAAAAGCGCCGACTATCCGGCCTCTTACTTTGTATGTATTTTTCAATAAAATGTACATTTTCATGTATATGCAGAGCCTTGATTATTTTTAATATTTGAATTTTATAATCATTCTTATTAGTTTTAAAATGTAAAGCAAAGCAACTTTCACGTGACCATAGAACATTTTTTTTTTTCATTGTACATTCAATATTTTTTGGCATTTCATTTTATAGCAATCATTGTTTAACTATTTTTTGTTTTAACTTTCTTTTTGAAATTAAAGAAAAACATTAAAGTTACTTTAATGAATAATAAAGGTAGTAAAATATTTTTAAACCAAAACACTTCTTTGATAAGTAGGTAATTTACAGGCGTGTTGGTTGCGACTTGCGCGCGAATCAGCTGGTTAAGGAAGCGTCATAGAAATCCCGGAAACTGTGATCGGCTTGGCCGACTAGTCGGCCGATTAGTCGGCTTCTTTACAACCGACTAATCGGCTAGTCGGCTATTCGGCCAAAGTCATGATCGGCACATCTCTAATAAAAACTGTTTGGTCCGTCATTTTGAGAATTAAAAAATATTGCACACGTATTTTTTCTTTTGTTTGACAAACAAAAAATGACGAGGATAGAGTGCTTAGAAGTTTCGAGTGACGTCACTCACTATAGGGTACAATTTTTTACCTATAGTGATGTCACAAGCCCCCACTCCGAAAGTTTGGTGATCTATACCTTAGTCGATTTTTAATAATTTGATAAACCAAAATACACGTGTCCCATATTTTTCCATAATCTAACTGTGGGACTAAATACAATGATTTTACTTATATTTTTAACCCAATCGTATGAGAAATAATATAGATATATTATTTCTCATACCAAGATAATGCGCCATGCCAAATAAAAAAAAAAAAAACCGAGCGACATATTACAAGAAAATATAAGACCGTATTTTTCTTTTGTCAATCAAACAAAATGACAGATGAAACGTGTCAAAGTTCCGGAGGGCCAGAAGCCCTTACAAAGGGATTCGATTTGTAGCATTCGAACATGGCGGATGTAGATAATATCTAATTTTGCTATTTCTGTTTTTTTGGCTAGTTGAAGTATAATTTTGATAGTGTTTTATGCGGCGATTAACCTTAACAGTGAACAGTGATCACAAAATTCTATATTGCTCTCGTGTCTGTCATTTTTTAATGCGCAAGTTGTCTCCACGTGGTTTCTGCAATTTTACTATCAAGTTGAAAAAACTACAACTACCGAACAACGTCCCTCTCAAAGAGAGTACTTTGACACTGGCGAAATTGTCCTAATAAGGACAGAAAGCCATATTCTAAAAGAGAAGAAGAAGAAGAAGCCCTTCCAAAAAAAAATTACGTACGAGTTATACGGAACTGGTGACGCTCTTTCCCGGGCCGGATAATACCAACATGAAAATACCGACCTTGTTTTTCGTTACACGCCCATAGAAGCTCCTGTCAGTTTCTACGGGCGTGTACCATCGAAATAGTAAGTACCTGGAATGAACACTTCAAAAACAGACGAGCGAAAACCGACTCAAAGCCATTGACATAAGAACTAAGGGCCTCCGGTCCGGGTGAAATAGCAAGCACGGAGTCAGTGTGTCCCTCTCTAACTATTGCCAGGAAATAAATTATAAATAATTAGTAAATTTTAGTTTCGTGCGCGTTGTCTTTTAAAAACATTGAATAAAATGTATACATTTATAATAATCAATAATTACACAATATAATTTTTGTTTAATGAAATAAGCTTTATATCTTTTTATATAAGCTAATTTTAACTTGATGGTAGGATTTATTAATTTCTCAATGGCCACACCAAACAGTAAGATGGCGCCTTCGTTATTGAGACTAGGGTGACAATCTTTTCACGATTTATTGAAATGGCTAATATGTAATATTTATTATAACATAATATTTTATACCCATCATACATATTGTCTAATACGAATGATACATACTTGCATAAAATAATAGTCCTACTACATTATATTATATTTTTATTATAAATTTTGAAAATTTCCAAGGGAATTCGGAAACATCCTGAAAATTTCAATTAAAACTACCGGACCGATTCAGTTTACGCGTTTGAACCCGCTGGTAAAAGCTAGTAAATAATGAATAAGTATATAATTAAGTGACAACAGTGAGTGAGTGATTTTAATTGTTTGATTTAATTTAGTTTTCTTTAATATTAATTTCTTAATTTTTATTTCATTGTTGTAATATGTAATCATCATCATCATCCCAGCCTATAAACGTCCCACTGCTGGGCACAGGCCTCCTCTCAGAATGTGATTGTGGTTTAATTTAATAAATGATTTTTTCTGTAGTGACAACTTAGTCTTCATTCATTTATTAACTAAATTAACTGACTTATGTATTCACTTTTTCATACTAGTTGTACCTATAGAAAAGTGAATACTTCTGTTACTAGCACCGACGTAAATACCTAAAATGTTTTTGCTCTAATCTCTACCAGCCGTATCATAAGGACTTGGTATACAAGTAATAAAGAATCTGGTTATTGCTCCTTAGTATATTTTTCTGACAAAGAAGTACTAGGAGGAAGGAATGTCTCATTAATCGTATAAAATTATGGCCATACTAATAGAGTGAGATAAAATAACCCTGTGGTAGCTATCTCTATCGCCAAGAAATCGGCTCGCTATTCCTGCACAGTGCACATTCCAGGGTACTTACTATTTCGATGGCGTGTACACAAAAAACAGGGGCGGTATTTCCATGTCGGTGTTATCCGGGCCGGGAAAGAGTGTCACCCCACGGAACTATAAGTTTTAACTTTATACGTTTAAAACTAGCGAGTGACCTTTAAAATTATTGTAAAACAAGTGCATTAGAACTGTTCGAGTTCCCCGAGTGTTGCTAAGGTCAAATGTCATTGTTTTAAATTTGATCGGACATTCAAAGCCTCTAAGACTTAAAATGATTCGATTTGTGGCATTCGAACATGGCGGATGTAGACAATATATAATTTTGCTATTTCTGTTTCTTTGGCTAGTTGAAGTATAATTTTGATAGTGTTTTATGCGGCGATTAACCTTAACAGTGAACAGTGATCACAAAATTCTATACTGCTCTCGTGTCTGACATTTTTTAATGCGCAAATTGTTTCCACGTGTTTTCTGGAATTTTACTATCAAGTTACAAAAACTACAATCACCGTACAAAGTTGCCTCTCGAAAGAGAATATTAAATATTAAA
Source organism: Choristoneura rosaceana (assembly GCA_037349165.1). Lineage (NCBI taxonomy): Eukaryota > Metazoa > Arthropoda > Insecta > Lepidoptera > Tortricidae > Choristoneura > Choristoneura rosaceana. The sequence goes on along the minus strand of JAZBNJ010000006.1, from coordinate 1,594,647 downwards.
TATGAATTGTATTATTATCATAAAATTTTTGCTCTTATAATTTAATTTGTTAGTCTTACAATCGCATGTATCTAATATAATATAATGTAATTCCTGTATAAGTATAAAAATGTAATATTTAAATTGCTGTGCCCCTACAGGGTTCATGTCTTGACACTATTTTTATTATAAGATCTTATGTACGATGTGATTTTATGCAATAAATGAATTATGAATTATGAATACATACTGGCGAAATTGTCCTATTAATTAGGACAGAAGCCATATTTTAAAAGAGAAGAAGAAGACGTAAAATGACTATTAAATTAAAACCGAAAACCGGCCACGTGTGAGCCGGACTCGCGCACGAAGGGTTCCGTATCATAATCTATACAACATTAGACATTAGAAAATACAAACTGAAATATAGATGCACAGAAAAACCAGAAAAATAAGAACAGCACTGGGAATCGAACCCAGGTCCTCGGCATTCCGCGCCGCGTACTATACCGCTACACCACTGCTGGACAACGGTACAGACACGAATTTCCCCTATGCACCACATATCTCAGCTTGTTTGTTTCTTATTTAGCCACTTAAGCAGTGACGCTAGCGACATCTATACCGTAGCCCTCATCGAGAAACTGTCAAAGTAAAAATTTGAAATTGAAATAAAAAATACAAAAAGATTCCAAAAACCAATCTTATTTGGACATTAGCAAAAAAAGGCAAAATAAAACAAGTTGGTGGTGTGAGATAAATATTGATTTTATTTTAATTTAATTATTTAATTTTAAAGTGATTATACAACTAAATACTCTGTGAATACTTCAAGCGTCTACCTGTTGCCGTTATTGATATCGAGCAAAAAACGGGAAAAAAATCACGTTTGTTGTATGGGAGCCCCCGTTAAATATTTATTTTATTCTATTATTAATATTTGTTGTTATAGCGGCCACAGTAATACATAATCTGTGAAAAATTACGCCTAGCTATTACGGTTCAAGAGATAGAGTACGGTTCAAGTGATGTACTTTATATAGATATAATTTATAAATATTGTGAATCTGTTTAAAAAAAAATACCTCGTTGTGTTTCTTGCCGGATTCTTCTCAACAGAGGTTTTTTCCGAACCGGTGGTAGATTTTTCTGACGTTCATAAGTGTTATTATTATTATTCTCCTTAATGGCGGCCTTTAAGGCTTGGGCCAATGTCAGTTAAAAAAAGATAAATATATTCTTCTTCACGTAGTACGGTGATTGTAGTTTTTGCAACTTGATAGCAAAATTCCAAAAACCACGCGGAAACAACTTGCGCATTAAAAAATGTCAGACACGAGAGCAATATCGAATTTTGTGATCACTGTTCACTGTTAAGGTTAATCGCCGCATAAAACACTATCAAAATTATACTTCAACTAGCCAAAGAAGCAGAAATACCAAAATAGGACATGGCCCACATCCGCCATCTTCGAATGCCCCGTTCATAAGTGCTTGTTATAGTCTAAATTGAATAAAGAGATTTTGACTTTGACTTTGACAGAGCCCTGTGACAGACAGACAGACAGCGGAGTTTTTAAGGGATTGTCTTTCCCATTCTAAATTTCCATTCGAAAATAAATGATTATTCTTATTATTATTCGAAAAGCGAAGTTCGTATCGTACCGTCCCTCTCGCTCTCATATTAAATAATACAAGCGTGAATATCATACCGTCCCTCTCGCTCTCGTATTAAATAATACAAGCGTGAGCGGAACCGCAATATACGAAGTTCGAATTTCGTAGAATAGGGCTTGTAACCATGCGCCCGCGCACACGCTGTATTAATTACGAAAGTCCATTCGTCACCTTGCGAGAGGTCGCAAAATCTTAAGGTCTGGGCGAGGTGATCGCTCTAAGGTCGCACGATACAACCGTGCCGCATGCGACATGCCGCAAGCTTCCTGGTCCCCTGTAAAAAATCTGACCCTTAACATGTTAATGGGTGTTTGATTTACCCGAGACCCACTTGCTAGTTTGCCCAGTCCAATAATAAAAAAATCCCAAAACGAGAGTTGTTCGTTGTTTCGTAGATAATCTCTTAATAGAATTTTGTTTAACATAATTTTTTCCTCATATTACTGTTTCATAGAATAATCAACACACGCTTTCTAGTGTGGTCACAGTTCTAACCTAACCTAACCTACTTTTCTGGTAGCGATTCGCATTCTGGTGTGGTTACAGTTCTAACCTAACTTAACCTTATTTTCTGGTAGCGATTCGCTTTCTGGTGGGGTGGGGTCACAGTTCTAATCTAACCTAACCTACATTTCTGGTAGCGATGCGCTTTCTGGTGGGGTCACAGTTCTAACCTAACCTACTTTTGTAATAACGATTCGCTTTCTGGTGGGGTCACAGTTCTAACCTAACCTAAGCTACTTTTCTGGTAGCGATTGACTTTCTGGTGGGGTTACTGTTCTAACCTAACCTAACCTACTTTTCTGGTAGCGATTCTTTTTCTGGTGGGGTCACAGTTCTAACCTAACCTTACCTTATTTTCTGGTAGCGATTCGTTTGAAATAAATGCATATAAAACTTAGCAAATTACTCAGATTTAGTAATTATTATTAAAGAAAACTTGCAGCACAACAAAATAAAATAAATCACTTTGATACATTTATTATTTTATAATTTCGTTGCACAAAAATGTTTTGAAATGTGTTAATTTTTATTAAATTATAGACAACATAACGTCTATTTTTACATTTTTGTTGAAACAGAATATCGTAAGCACCGAACAAAAATAATTCTATAGTTTGATGCATTTTTTAAATAAAAAAAAAACAATATTATATTCATTGAATCATATTTCTATTAGATGTGTTTTATTCAAGTGTATATATAGTAATTGAAACAATAATATTCTAAGTAAAAATTTAATATAATGACCCAATATTATATGAAACATTTTCTGCGAAACGAAATTCTGTGAAATTTCTGTCTGTGAAAGAATCACCTAAAACGAGATTTCGTAATTTTAATCCAAGGCATGAAGTAACTCGGCACAGGAAGTCGAAACATAAATAGAATGTTTTTACGGTAATTTCTAACGCGGTGGGCGGAATTCGTATATTATAGGCCCGTATTTTTTATGGTTCCGTAGCCAAAATGGCAACGTTTATAGTTTCGCCATGTCTGTCTGTCTGTCTGACCGTCCGTCCGCGGCTTTGCTCAGAGACTATCAATGCTAGAAATCTGTAATTTTGGACGCATATATACGTAAACTGTGCAAACAAAACAGTACAATAAAAAAATAAAAAAAAATTTAGAGTATGTAGTTCCCTAAAGTGGGGTGATTTTTTTTTAATCATCAAACCTTGTAGTGTGTTGTGTTGTGTGTAGGGCGTTGCTAAAACGATTTATCGATTGAGTGATTTGTTTGCAAAATATTCAACTTTAAAGTAAAAATTGACATTAAATTCGAGCGTCCCCCCCTCTCTAAAATCTAAACCAGTGGGTGGAAAATTTTGAAAAAATTCAGGATGGTAGTAAGTATATCAAACTTACAAGGAAAACTACAGTGGTTCAGTTTTCTTGAGAATTATTAGTAGTTCAAGAGTAAATAACAGCCTAAGGTATAAAATGTCCCTTAACTTGGAATATTCCGTATAAAATACGAAATCCTTAGAAAAATTTGACTTAATGTTTTCGTAATGGCTACGGAACCCTATTTCGGGCGTATCCGACACGCTTTTGGCCGGTTTTTTTTTTACATCTTGGGACAAATTACACCAATTGACCTTTAGGCGAATAGCGCAGTGGTTACAGAAAAGTGCCAGTAATTTCACCGGCTGTCTTACTCTCCACGCCGAAACAACAGTGCAAGCACTGCTGCTTCACGGAGGGATTACTCAGCAAGATAGTGGTAGCAATCCGGGCGGACCTTGCACAAGGTCCTACCACCTGCAAAACTACCTTTGTATTGTAATTTGATCATTAATAAATTATTTAAGTTTATTAGTAAATATTGTTTTCTTTCGGATCTCGGTGGATGCGAAAAGCACAAGACCGGTCTGAGTGGAGAGCCTTGGGGGAGGCCTATTTCCAGCAGTGGACGTCTTTCAGCTGACATGATGATGATGATGATGATTGTTTTCTTTGTATAAAACTATAGCCTGTATAACCAATCGTGACCTTAGACCATAGAGTCCATATTTGACCTCCACGACCTATCGCTAAATGCCTTTTCTGTCTAGCAAGGTTCTTTTGGCCATTTTTGGCACTCTTTTGGCCATGATAAACTAACCTATGGAAAAATTAGATGACAATAAATAATAATAATAAATATCACGGGACACTTCACACCAATTGATCTAGTCCCAAAGTAAGCTTAGCAAAGCTTGTGTTATGGGTTTTAATAGTGTTACAATGTATGGAACTGTCAAGCTTAAGCCAGGTTTAACTACTAAATCTAAATTTATTTTTTCCTGCAAGACGGTCTTAGAATTAAAAACTAATTATTTTTAAAAGTCGCTGAACTAATGTTGTTTAGTTTGACTTATGATGTTTAATTATTTGCTCATGTTATAGGCCACACCCGGTATATCGAAAAAAAGGAATCGAGAATATGACTATTTCTCAAAAAGTTGTCCATGTATCAATTTTAAATAGTGAAAGTAGGTATTTCACTGCCACAGATGGTCTAATAACCTAACCTAACCAACAAAAAGTTGGAAAACCCCGACTTTGTCACTTAAAAATATCAACCAATTTTGATGAAACATGTCTAAGGACGCTCGCTAGAAAACTTTCTTTCAAATCGGTCTACCCGTTTAAAAGATAGACAGACAGCTAGACACACATAGCGGTCAAACCATAACTCCCTCTTTCTGCGTCGCGGGTTAGAAAAAAGTAAATGGAGCCCCACGGGCAGTAGCCCCTGTATTTTAAAGCAACCCCGTTACAGTATTGTATTTTTAACAAAAACTGTTTTTTATAGCATCCACACAACGCAGCCAGACGCACACAAGCGCTCGAGATCTATCGTGCGCGAGAGTGCATTACGCAACAAGAGTGCATTCACCGGAGAAATGCACCGATGCACGCTCTATGCAACTCGCTCTCAACCGCAGCGCTGCTAGGTACTCTTAGAATCCAACTATGAATCCTAATCCGTACTAATATTATTTATGCGAAAGTGTGTTTGTATGTTTGTGTGTTTGTTCATCGTTCACGCCGTAACGGTGTGACGGATCGACGTTATTTATTTATTTGACTGGATGGCAAACGAGCAAGTGGGTCTCCTGATGGTGAGAGATCACCACCGCTCATAGACACATGCAACACCAGGGGGATTACAGATGCGTTGCCAACCTAGAGGCCTAAGATGGGATACCTCATTTCAAGTGCCAGTAATTTCACCGGCTGTGTTACTCTCCACGCTGAAACACAACAGTGCAAGCACTGCTGCATCACGGCAGGATTAGCGAGCAAGATGGTGGTAGCAATCCGGGCGGACCTTGCACTAGGTCCTACCACCTGCAACGTGATTTTTGGCATAGAGATAGTTTATGGGCCCGAGAGCGACATAGACTACTTTTTATCCCGGAAAAATGCACCGTTCCCGAGGGAACAGCGCGCGATAACCGAATACCACGCGGGCGGAGCTGCGGGCAAGAGCTAGTACATATATAAATGCGAAAGTGTGTGTGTTTGTATGTTTGTGTGTTGGTTCGTCTTTCACGCCGTAACGGAGCGACGGATCGGCGTGATTTTTGGCATAGAGATAGTATATTGGCCCGAGAGTGACATAGGCTACTTTTTATCTCGGAAAAATGCAGTTCCCGAGGGAACAGCGCGCGATAACCGAATACCACGCGAGCGGAGCCGCGGGCAAAAGCTAGTAATGTTATAAATGCGAAAGTGTGTGTGTTTGTGTGTTTGTTGGTCTTTTACGCCATAACGGAGCGACGGATCGACGTGATTTTTGGCATAGAGATAGTTCATGGGCCCGAGAGTGACATAGGCTACTTTTTATCCCGGAAAATGCACGGTTCCCGAGGGAACAGCGCGCGTTAACCGAATACCACGCGGGCGGGGCCGCGAGGAAAAGCTAGTACATATATAAATGCGAAAGTTTATGCGCGTACGCAGGCCAATCAACTATTTTACCGACACTTTGGACGTCTCCTGCGTTACCAAAATTGTCTCTGGCGTTACCACAAAATCGTACTTCCAACAAGATATTTCATTGCTTAATAGGTTGAATTTACGTAGGAGGGCATGTATTCATGTATACCATCAATTAAATTACAGAAAAAACATGTTTACTTACAAAAATCTGCAATTGTTTGAAAAATGTCGCGGACAGATTAGTGTCGGTAAAGAAGTTGATTAGCTCGCATTATGCTATTTGTTAATCTTTCACACCAAAACGGTTCTGCAACAATAGACTGTGGTACCTGGGCGACCGAGCTTTTCTCAGGCTCCAACTCGATTACAAGCGTTTTCCCAGAGATTAGACCAAGCTGGATCGATTTGTCACCCCCGAAAACCCCCACATACCAAACATTGAAATCGTTGAAGCCGTTTCCGAAATTCTAATTATATATATATACTAGCTTTTGCTCGCGGCTCCGCCCGCGTGGTATTCAAACATGGTTCAGGCACTGCAAAACCTAAGCGGCCCCATAAGGGCCCGGAATATGTTATTATACTGCACCCTGCTGAGGGTCGTGGGTTCAAATCCCGCACCTCTCGCACCTCTGAGTTTTTCGAAATTCATGTGCGCAATTTACCACGAGCTTTGCGATGAAGGAAAACATCGTGAGGAAACCTGCACAAACCTGCGAAGCAATTCAATGGTGCGTGTGAAGTTCCCAATCCGCACTGGGCCCGCGTGGGAACTATGGCCCAAGCCCTCTCATTCCGAGAGGAGGCCTGTGCCCATCAGTGGGACGTATATAGGCTGAGATGATGATGATGACTGCACCCTTATGGAGCTGTACAATTTGCTGTTGTGCCTCACCCAGAGTTGAAAGTTTAGAAAGAATGGAAAGCTAAATGTAATGAAAATGTGCACTTTAAAGTTGAATGTTTTGCAAACGAATCACTGAATCGAAAAATCGTTTTAGCAACCCCCTAATGATAAAAGACCTATCCAACGATACCCCATACTACAAGATTCGATGAGAAGAAAAAATCACCCCCACTTAACTAATGGGAGGTACTCTCTAAAAAAAGTTTTTTGATTTTTTTATTATATCATTTTGACGGCATTATCATCATCATCTCAGCCTATATACGTCCCACTGCTGGGCACAGGCCTCCTCTCGGAATGAGAGGGCTTGGGCCATAGTTCCCACGCCGGCCCAGTGCGGTTTGGGAACTTCAACTTTTGTCGGCATAGTTTACATATACATCCGTTCAAAATTACAGCTTTCTAGCATTGATAGTCCCTGAGCAAAGCCACGGACAGACAGAGAGAGACATGGCGAAACTATAAGAGTTCCGTTTTTGCCATTTTGGCTACGGAACCCTAAAAAGCCGGAGAAAGCCACAGGTGAGGGCTGGTATTTATTACAAATGCGAATGTATCTTTATATCCTATAAAGTCATTTACTTATTGCCGTCCGCGTCCATATACTTAGATCTAATACTTCGTTTGATTTATGGTTTTAAGCACAAGTTTCTGGATATTTCGAACACAAGTGGACTAAAAATACCTACATGTACATTTATTAGAGGTATTTATTATATTTTTATTATAGTGTGTAAAAAACCGTGGTGGCCGAGTGGTTTGACCTATCGCCTCTCAAACAGAGGATCGTGGGTTCAAACCCCGGCTCGCACTGAGTTTTTCGAAATTCATTTGCGACATTACATTTGAAATTTACCACGAGCTTTACGGTGAAGGAAAACATCGTGAGGGAACCTGCACAAACCCGCGAAGCAATTCAATGGTGTGTGTGAAGTTCCCAACCCGCGCTGCGCCCGCGTGGGAACTACTGCCCAAGCCCTCTCATTCTAAGAGGAGGCCTGTGCCCAGCAGTGGGACGTAAGTAGGCTGGAATGATGATGATACAGTGTGTGACCCAGCATCGGGGATAATATTAAAAATAGAGGCTCTATAAGTTACAGGTAATTGGATAATCATCATTAATTTTTATTTTCTAACAAAGAATCATAAATTCAATGTACAGTCAAGTGCGAAAGTATCTATTGGAACCACTTAAAAATATGTTACTACGGCCTCATCGAGTCGGAATAAGAGTCTGTGGTACTTATTTTTGAAACTTTGAATAAGTTCATATTTTTACACTTGACTATACGCCATCCTAGAACCCAACTGACGTCACCTGTCACGCTACAAATCAAACATTTTGCTTTACATTGCTTCTTCGAATAAACTTTAAAGTGTAATAAAAATAAAATAAACTCATTATTTTTAGAACTTGCCGATCTAATGTTGTTCAGTTTCTTGAGAAGGTACGATCTATGTTTTAAATATTATGACGTAAACGGACCAATCAACTATTTCACCGACACTTTGGGCGTCTCCTGCGTTACCAAAATTGTCTCTGGCGTTACCAAAAAATCGTACTTCCAACAAGATATTACACGGTTTAATAGGTTGAACTTACGTAGGATGGCATGTATTCAAGTACACCATCTATTAAATTACAGAAAAAACATGTTTACTTACAAAAATCTGCAATTGTTTGAAAAATGTCACGGACAGATTAGTGGCGGTAAAAAAGTTGATTGGCCCAAACACGTGTTTTGTTAAAATATGTTTGTACTTTTTTATTTCATTTATTTCTATTTTATTTATTACATATACTTACTTAATGTAGGTACATATCCACTCGCCCAACTGATATTTACAGTTTCTTGGCGAGAACGCGCTCGTTACAATATAATTATATGTAATTACCTATTTGTATAAACATGCATCTAAATACAAAAACAAAACAAAAGTTACAACATATACAGAGATATGGATACTTTTGCAAAAATGTCCCTACCCTAAGGCAGTTTTTGCAAAATATTCCTTTTGAGCGTATTTTTAACTTTCCTTATGCTACACGGTTTTCTTCTCTAAGCCACTCAATATTGTTAAATATTTTTGGAACTAGGAACTTATTTTATATTAATCGGCTTATACAGTATTATGCCTAAATTTCGGTTAGTTTAAAATTCGGTGTAAATAAATTATGCGAAACCTGTTATGCGTAATCAGTTTCGGACATTAAAAAGTATGCTAATATAATAAATGGTTTCCCGAAAATATAATCGTGGTTTTCATAGACGTTACATTGAAAATTATCATGTCAAACATGACTAAACCCAGCGGATGCTTTTCGCAATTTTCTCTTTATCTGTGCTATAAGAAGTTACTTTGTACCAAATTTCAAGATTCTGATTTCACAGGAAGTACCCTGTAGGTTTTGATTCCCTTGCGAGTGTCAAAAATTTTCAGCATAAACGGCTGCATCTTTTGATTGCGTTGGCTTAGATGTTTGATTTTTTCACAGCTCCAAAGGACAGTAGACCTGAGTATTTGATATAAATTTCAGCTTGATACGTCCACGCGTTCCTGAGAAAAAGGGTCTTCAAAGACAGACAGACGGACAGCAAAGTGATCCAAGGGTTCCATTTTTCAAATAGCTCCGTATTTTTAAAATAGCCTTTTGCGGCCTGCTTGCAGAATAAACGTTTTGGTTATTGATTTTTGCCGAAATATCGCTAGATGGCGTTGATACCGTGGTGTCGACATTGGTTTAATTAAGTCTTTTCTTTTAGTTGTTTAAGTATTGTTTTTCTTTTTTTTTTCTTTATTTGTGCACCTCATGGTGCTCACTGGTATAAATTGTATATTAGTATAAGTTCTCATTAAGTAAAATGTAACAATTTCTTTTGAGAAATAAAGTTCTATAAAAATATATCGTGAGGATCTTTTGACGTTAATCTCGCTTGCGATTGGCTCATTTAGTTATGAGCCAATCGCAAACGTGACGTAAATGTCAAAGTTGTCAAACAGACGACACAATACTAGCGCCATCTAGACTGTCACTGACGAATTTTTCACCTTTTATATTGCAGGTCGAAATATTTTTTTTTTTCAGCGTCACTCTATACGTGTGTGAAGTGTGCGTGTGTGCGTGCGCATTAGCCGCAACACCACCACAAGCTACTTTCACTTGGCGAACTATTCCTGGGCTCTGTCCACACGGACCTAATCCTACAATGGATCTATAGTTTATGATAGAGATATCGACTCGTCAAAAATTGTTAGTCATAATTTAATGTTTGTCATAATGTAGTTTGACATAACTCTTTTTTCTCAGAAAACATTTTTAAGAATTGCTATAAAACAAAGCTAACCTAACCTATAGAGATACGGGTGACCATTTGAAAATTTATAAAAAATATACGGTTTCAGCAGGAAAAAAAATATGACTAACAATATTATAACTTATAAAATTATGGCAATCGAAATGATCCCTCCATCCTTTCAACTAACATTAAAATACGAAAGTATGTCTGTTGCTTCCTCTTTGCTTAACATAAAATTTGATAACAAGTTATCAAAACAAAGTCAAAACTTATTTTGGGAGTAGATCGTAAAGGGCACTTTTACATGTCATTTTAGGGTTCCGTAGTCAACTAGGAACCCTTATAGTTTCGCCATGTCTGTCTGTCCGTACGCGACTAAGCTCAGAGACCACAAGTAGGTACTTGAAAGCTGTGATTTGCCATGAATATTTTTATACTACCGGCGCTTTTGGAAAACCATCAGCCTCCTCTACTAAGAAGCATGAGAGGGCTTGGGATTACACACTCGGTATTGTGTAACACACTCGCAATCACAATCGTTTTCACCGCTTCTTTCTGTCATATGGTAAAAGACGAGGGTGGAAAGAGACGGGCCATGCGTTTGCGAAAACAGCACGTTAGACAACACGTCCTCTGGCCACAACAGATTTTCAATGTAATTAAGAAAGTTATTCATCTAATTGTCAACTAAAATTGGAAATCCTAGATTACGTGGTAGTGTGACCGCGGCCTTACGACGTCTATTAGAAGACTGCGCCTGTGTGCGCGCAGCATTGCACTCTGGACTAGTGTGCGTCTAATGCATTACTTGCATTACACTATTTCATATAGAGTTGTTAACGCGATTTTGGCATTTTTAGCACCTTGCCGCATCGTAAAATGAGTTAAAAATAGAAAAAGAAAAATAATTTATTATATTACCTCTAACCAAAAAAAAAAACTAAGAATACTAAATATCCCCGATATTGACATAATTTTCATTTTGAAAACCCCCAAATTGTCATGATCCATCATGGCCACAAACTGTAAAGTGAACTGACGTTGTCTCGGCGGTTTCTTTACGGTTTGTGCCAGTGTCGCCCCTTGCGCAGATATTTGCGTAATATTCCCAGATTCGTTTTGTGGCATTCGAACATGGCGGATGTAGACAATATCTAATTTTGCTATTTCTGTTTCCTTGGCTGACATTTTTCAAACAATCACAAGTTTTTGTAAGTAAACATGTTTTTTCTGTAATTTAATAGATGGTGTACATGAATACATGTCATCCTACGTAAGTTCAACGTATTAAACCGTGAAATATCTTGATGGAAGTACGATTTTTTGGTAGCGCCAGAGACAATTTTGGTAACGCAGGAGACGCCCAAAGTATCGGTAAAAAGTTGATTGGCCCATTTATTCCCATTTTACTTGGGGGTATCCATCCCCTCTATGTCAATTCCGCGGGGGGGCTGTAGCAAAGACGTTCGTTGCCCCCGCTCGGGGCATCGAACTTGCGCACGCGGCGACTTTCGCGATAAGAGCGCGATAGTGAAAGAGATAGCTATGTATCTATGTATGAGAGAAATTAATGAAGTTCAATGGCGGATTGTTTTGACTATTAACTGCTTACATTTAACAGGTTCCATGTCCCGTAGCAATATGCTACGTTCTCTTGACAGGTCCTCATAGTAATGATAAAGTAATGTAATACATAAAACTACTGTGAGACTCACTCATATTAAATATATCTTCCCGGATAGCTCACGTCTTAAATCGAGTTTGCGAGGCTAATGTGTCTACTCCAATAATTATTCATATTCCTAATTTAAAAATACAAATGGATCCCACTGAAAAACTGCGGAAGCTTGCCGCAAAATTTCGCTGATTTACCCAATTTATACTAATCCATGTTTTTTTATTTATTTTTGCTTCCAATCTATTTTCTTTTTGAAAAGAATATACACATATACAATAAAATAAAACTAACATAAACCTAAAATACTACTCATACATAAAAAAATAAAAACAAATGCACTAAACCAGCACCCTTACAAGATTCCGAAGATGCTAGCAGCGTTCCCTCTTTGAATGGCTAGTAGGGATGTTGACACCACCAATCAACTGACGTACTTTTTATGAGCTGTCAAAACACAATTCTCCCATAGACTTTCAATGGCAATAGCGTCTTATGACGTCATTATCCGCCAACTCAATCAACTGTCTGTTTATTTGTTTTAAAGCTTCAAAAAATTAAATTTTACAGTAAATCGAAAGTTAATATGGTTTTCAGGGCTAAAATAAAGCGTTTTTTTACTGGAGTTGTGCCTTCGAAGTATTTTAATGGCGTCAACATCCCTATTGTTTCAAGAATAAAGTCAAACTGCCATGGTGTAAAACAATAGAAAAACAAAGGAATTTTTACTTTGTTACATTGTCATAGATTCCTAATTCCCGATAATATTATGACCCGAAAAAGCTTTCCGTAAAGTTAACGAAAGAGGAAAATATTAGGGATGTATTGATTGACCGACACTAAAACTAACAATAAAACTTAGTTCTTCTTTTTTTTTAATATGGCTTCTGTCCTAATTAATAAGGCGGCCCCTAGACCTACAATAACATTGTACAATACTTTTTATTGCACAATAAGATTGAAAGGCGCTCTGAATACAAACGAGCAATTGTATTGCACAATAATACGAACTGCACAATGTTTTCGTGTTCAGTATAGTATGTAAATATTGCGCAATACTGACCCTACACGATGCAATATAAAAATATGGTGCAATAAAAATTAAACTCGCTCAAACTTTTGGTCAATCATTGTGCAATCTTCAATATTAACCCTAAACGGTCAATAATATTGCACAATTCGTGATATTGCACAGTATAATTGACCGTTTAGGGACCGCCTAAGACAATTTCGCCAGTGTCTAAGGCGGCCCCTAGACCTACAATAACATTGTACAATACTTTTTATTGCACAATAAGATTGAAAGGCGCTCTGAATCCAAACGAGCAATTGTATTGTACAGTAATACGAACTGCACAATGTTTTCGTGTTCAGTATAGTATGTAAATATTGCGCAATACTGACCCTACACGATGCAATATAAAAATATGGTGCAATAAAAATTAAACTCGCTCAAACTTTTGGTCAATCATTGTGCAATCTTCAATATTAACCCTAAACGGTCAATAATATTGCACAATTCGCGATATTGCACAATATAATTGACCGTTTAGGGGCCGCCTAAGTATTCTCTTTCGAGAGGCAACGTCGTACGGTGATTGTAGTTTTTGTAACTTGATAGTAAAATTCCAGAAACCACGTGGAGACAACTTGCGCATTGAAAAATATAAAACTTAGTTACTTACGTCACGTCACTACAGGCCTATCGTGTCACCGCGTAACTTAATTTTATTGTTAGTTTTAGTATTTAATCCTGGGCTCCACAGAAAACCAGCGTTGCTGCACATAATGTGCGGCAACACATGCTGAGTGGAGACCCTTTTTAGTGTCCTGTCGTGTCACTATGTATTTAATATAGTTATAGTGCTAGTTTTAATCTTAGTCTTAGGTGGTACTTATGCAGCCAAAATATTTTTTTCTTCTCTTTTTTTTCTTTTCTAATCATATATCCCTGGATTTTTTCTCTTCCGTTCACTTTACAGAAGGCTTTTCGAGTCATATAACGTTGATTTCTGTACCCTTAGTGTAAGTTTTCGGTTACAAAATACGTCTCGATCGCGTTCGCGTTAAAATATCAATTTGTATGGAAACACAAACAGCGCCTCTAGCGGAACGTTTGCGATGTTCGTGTTTCCATACAAATTGAGATTCGATCGCCAACGCGATCGAGACGTATTTTTTAACGTCTTATATTATCTAAGTTTGTAACTGAAAACTTGCACTAAGAGTACTGTAGTCGCTATACAATACAATACAAAGACTCTTTATTGTACACCAGAAATAGTAAGTGATACAGAAAACAAATTTAATCTCCTATTTTAATCTCCTAGCTTTTACCGCAGATATTTACTACTAAAATAAAAGCAGGTGGTAGGACCTTGTGCAAGGTCCGTCCGGATTGCTACCACCATCTTGCTCGCTAATCCTGCCGTGAAGCAGCAGTGCTTGCACTGTTGTGTTTCGGCGCGGAGAGTAAGACAGCCGGTGAAATTACTGGCACTTGAGGTATTCCAACTTAGGCCTCTAGGTTGGCAACGCATCTGCAATACCTCTGGTGTTGCAGATGTTTATGGGCGGTGGTGATCTCTTACCACCAGGAGACCCACTTGCTCGTTTGCCTTCCAGTCGTATAAAAAAAAATATTGAAATGTAGATATTCAAGGATATTAATGAATAAATCTTTAATGACTCAATTCAATGGTTTATTACATTGCACTGTCCTATTTCCCACTAATATCATAAATGCGAAAGTTTATGTATGAGTGTGTATGTTTTACTCCTTCACGTTAAAATCGGTGGACGGAGATCCTACTCGGAAATTCGAAAATCGAATTTCGTATTGTATCCTTCTCACTCTCGTATTAAATAGTGTAGAAGTCACGACACTAACTTCGATATTAGAATGCATAATAGCATAGCATGAGAAAACTCGAAGTCACTCAGAGGACTATGGAGAGGGCTATGCTCGGGGTTTCTCTGCGGGATAGAATTAGAAATGATGATATCCGCAGTAGAACTAATGTTACCGACATAGCCCGAAGAATTGCGAAACTGAAGTGCCAGTGGGCGGGGCACATTGCTCGCAGGACTGATAGCCGATGGGTTCAGAAGGTTCTCGAATGGCGTCCGCGAACCGGGAGGCGAGCTGTCGGTAGGCCTCCAACGAGATGGAGCGACGACTTGGTTAAGATCGCGGGATCGCGGTGGATGCGGATAGCACAAGACCGGTCTGAGTGGAAAGCCTTGGGGGAGGCCTATGTCCAACAGTGGATGCCTTTCGGCTGACATGATGATGAAGAGAACATCTTTTACAGTATATGCAGGTACCAATAACTCAATACCACGGAAATGGTCCCTTTTGCCTGAGAACGACACATTTGTGTGTGTGGGTCAGATCTTGGAAGCTGAATTTGACCCACTTTCAGTACCAGCAGTGGTGTAGCGGTATAGCACGCGGCACGGAATGCCGAGGACCTGGGTCCGATTCCCAGTGTTGGTCTTATTTTTCTGGTTTTTCTGTGCATCTATGTTTCGGTTTGTATTTTCAATTCCACTTTCAGTAGTTCGATCGACTTGAAATTTGACATACTTATGTAAATTTGGTGACAATCTAATAATCTAGTGGTGACAGCTTGGTGGTCCTGCCAGGATCGTCTCAGCAGGAGGGAACTCCTCAATGGTTAATAGTACTGACTTGAAATTTGGTACAGATATGTAGTTTAGATGAAAATGCAAGTACAGTCAGCAAAAATTACAGACAGCAAAAAAGGCTTGTATTAAAAGTGAAATTTTTAACAAAACTGATTACTCTGAATCCAATAATTTTTATTGTTATGTTAAGTTATGTTTCAGTGGAAAAAAAATATGATAAACGTTGATTCGGACAAAAATAACGGTGTGGCTTTAGAAGAGTGCGAACTTTGACGCTCGCGGGGCACTTATACCGGGTGTGGCCTGTAATACGAGCAAAAAATTAAAACATAGATCGTCCTCGTCAAACTGAACCACACTAGTTCAGCGACTTTTAAAAATAACGGACTCTTTGAATTTTCCTTTTTTTTATACAAATTAAATTGACAAGATTTCATTTTTTCAACACCTGTAAATTACTACAGGAATCGAAAGAGTTTTGCCTCCTGAACATAGGAAAATATTTATTATAATTTATTTCTCCATATTTAAAAAAATACAAATAAATTAAAAAATGTATCTGAATTTGCCAATACTACGACAGAATAGATATGTTTCCTTTGCCTTTTGCACCAGAAAAAGGAGCTGTCATAATTTTGACAACGTCTACTTCGGATTTACGCATAATTTACGTGATCTTTTTTTTAATAGAGACTAGACAAAAGTAATGGATCTATTATATCGTAGTTTTGGAGTTAAGCCCTTTTCGAATAAGCACATCTTAAAAAAATTCTAATAAATTAATTAATAATCGTAGCGAAATTTTAAAAATATCAGCGTCTTTCTATTTCCAAGCAGAATACAGAGAACGAATCAAATTATTGTCTTAGAAATATGAAATGTTGTCAATTGCTACTCTATCGTGTTGGGTAACTGTAATGATTGATGTAGTTATTAGAAAAAAAAAAACCTTGCTATCAATGTACGCTATCCTAGAACACAACTGACGTCGCCTGTCCACTGCAAACATCAAGCATTTTGCTTTAGTACGTTGCTTCTTCGAGTAAACTTAAAAGTGTAATAAAAATTAGAAAACTAATTACCTATTTTTAAAAGTCGTTGAACTAATGTTGTTCAGGTTAAGGAGTATGATCTATGTTTTAATTATTTGATTACTAGCTTTTGCCCGCGGCTCCGCCCGCGCGGTATTCGGTTATCGCGCGCTGTTCCCTCGGGAATTGTACATTTTTCCGGGATAAAAAGTAGCCTATGTCACTCTCGGGCCCATAAACTATCTCTATGCCAAAAATCACGTCGATCCGTCCCTCCGTTACGGCGTGAAAGAGGGACAAACATATAAACATACAAATACACAAACACACAAACATACAAACACACTTTCGCATTTATAATATTAGTATGGATATTACAGGCCACACCCGGTATAGGTAGAGGGTTTACGATGATGATGATGACAGTTTACAATGTAGTCGGCTGGCAACCCCAGCGTCGTGAGCGCATGTTAATTGTGGTATCATTCGATCGCCTTTCACTCGCTGAAAGCGATAGTGCAGTGCGCGGGCGCAAGAGAATGTGCACGACACGGCAATTGAAATTAGCTGACGGTTTTCAATAGAAACTTTGAATAATATAAGAAAATTGGAATATATTTAATATAACAATAAATAAAAGCTTTTTGCAGGTGGTAGGACCTTGTGCAAGGTCCGCCCGAATTGCTACCACCATCTTGCTCGCTAATCCTGCCGTGAAGCAGCAGTGCTTGCACTGTTGTGTTTCGGCGTGGAGAGTAAGACAGCCGGTGAAACTACTGGCACTTGAGGTATCCCATCTTAGACCTCTAGGTTGGCAACGCAACTGCAATCCCCCTGGTGTTGCAGGTGTCTATGGGCGGTGGTGATCTCTTACCATCAGGAGACCCACTGGGTCGTTTTCCATCTAGTCGAATAAAAAAAATATATATCTCTCTAAAAAGTAATGAAATCTAGACAAAGTCGTGCCAAGTCTAAGTTTCCTTACTGCGATTTCTTCATATTGTCCGCGTATTGAGTCTCAACATTTACTGGATAAGACTCAAAACTCAACATTCTTTATACGTGAGTGGGTACAAGTCAACGGCCAAGTCACACAACATTAACTATAATAATAAAGAAATCGCAGTAAGGAACTTTAGACTTGGCACGACTTTGTCTAGATTTCATTACTTTTTAGAGATAAACAAGCAGTTCCACCGAGACTTGGCTAGTTTTTTACAGAATGTTTTTGGTGGGATATTTAATACAACAATAAATAAAAATTAGCTGGAAAAATATGCAAATTGAAGTGGCAATGGGCAGGCCACATCGCTTGAAGAACAGATAACCGTTGGGGAAGAAATCCTCGAGTGGCGACCACGAACCGGAAGACGAAGCGTTGGCAGGCCTCCCACCAGGTGGACTGAGGTCATTGTGAGAGTTGCGGGAAACCGGTGGATGCAAGAGGCGAGTTGTCGTTCATTGTGGCGTTCTAAGGGGGAGGCCTTTGTCCAGCAGTGGACGTCTTCCGGCTGATGATGATGGGTATACACCCAACATACATACATACACTCGACAAACATAACCCAGCTTCGGCCAATATATGTAAAACAGCAGCGCGTCGTGCGATCCCTCTCGCTCTCGTATTAAATAGTATATAAGTGTGAGAGGGACCGCACGACACGAACTTCGAACGTTGTTTCGGAGTAGCCCTTCAGGTTATAAAAACTCTGTTCAAAATATCTGTCTGCGGCAGGGTTCCACGACGCTGGTTGCATCATCTCTTTTTTTTTACTTTCGGGAATAATTTAAGTACCTGCCTACCTAATTAGTTGAGAATTCAATCTCCATACAAGTGCGCTCGAGTAACGCACACATAGACACTGCTCATGGACACGATATCTCGGCCCGGTTGGGACCAATGCGAGCGCGAGTGGCATCCGCTTGAGACACGCGTCTGTGAACTTTTTTGTGCAATAATGGAACAACAAAAAAAGTTATTATAACTGTTCAGTTGACCGTTGTTTATATTAAATAATCGTGAATTTCGCCTATAACGAAATCGTGACAAATTTATAATATATTAAAATATTTTAGTTTTTAATTTATATTTCCATTCTTCCCGTTTTATTCTAAACAATAAATCAAACGACTAGATACGAGTGCCACTACCACGATAGTTTTTTGGTGCATAAGCCATAGTTGACAACCTTAGAGCGACTGCCGAGCGTGGGTATGAAAAGTGAAGTACATACAGGAGATTGACTTCTGATCTGTCTGTGTTTTGTGCTATTTATTTCAATTGTATCGTAAAACCATGTAAAACAAAACTCGCTTCGTCTACATTCATCAATCTTTTCATGCATGCACGTAAGTGTAGAGTGGATAAACAGTTGTATGCCAGGATCGTAGTAAGTGGAAGGACGTAGTCTCTGCCCGCCCACCCCGGTGGGAACTTGGGAAAGAGGCGTGATTTTATATATTTATGGTAAAACTTCATCAGCCGAAAGACGTCCACTGATGGACATAAGCCTCCCCCAAGGCTCTCCACTCAGACCGGTCTTGTGCTTTTCGTATCCACCGCGATCCCGCGATCTTAACCAGGTCGTCGCTCCATCTTGTTGGAGGCCTACCGACAGCTCGTCTCCCGGTCCGCGGACGCCATTCGAGAACCTTTTGACCCCATCGGCCATCAGTCCTGCGAGCAATGTGCCCAGCCCACTGCCACTTCAGTTTCGCAATTCTTCGGGCTATGGTAAAACTTATTAAATTAAATAAATAATAAATACAGCAGTTAAGGTGAAAGTAGTAGGACAATACACTTGCCTTAATGTGAAAAAATACCATAAATATAACATTTACTCGCAATAAGCACTTTCTTTTCTCTGCTCCTTGTTTGTCAAAACACAATTCAAATTTAACAATCGAAAGTTGACTAACTGTAAAGTATCGATATCACGCCGTCTCGCTCTATGATCAGTGCGTTTCTCTCGCACGAACCTGTTGAATAAATACAGGTGTCAACAAAATTTTAAAACTTTAAACGACCAAGTAATTGAATTAAAAATGGCTTAAGCATAAAGCATTTCATTCAATCAAAGAATACTTGCAATCCATACTTACCTAGGTACTTATTTACTACTATTATAATTGCGAAAGTGTGTGTGTTCGTGTGTTTATATGTTTGACCGTCTTTCACGTCGAATCGGAGCGACGGATTGACGAGTTTTTTGGCATACCTAGAAATATTTTATATGGGCCAGAGAGTGACATAGGCATAGGCTACTTTTCACTAAAGTCAGTGATTATATCATGGACAGGGATATTTGGAAATAATTCCGATCCGCATTAGCGATCCCTTCAAATAGTGAACCTACTGTGTTAAAAATAAAATTGTGTTAAATACTTGTAATGGATAGTATACAGATACCTATCATTTATAAATATTCTGAATCTGTTTTTTTTTTAAATACCTCGTTGAGTTTCTTGCCGGATTCTTCTCAACAGAGGTTTTTTCCGAACCGGTGGTAGATTTTTTGACATTCATAAGTGCTTGTCATAGCCTAAATTGAATAAAGAGATTTTGACTTTGACTTAACAGCGCGTGATAACCGAATTCACATTTCCAGTATTCACTTTTACAGTAAATCGAAAATTAATCTGGTTTTCAGGGCTAAAATAAAGCGTTTTTTTTTTCTGGAGTCGTGCCTTCGAATTATTTTTTAATGGCGTGAACATCCCTATTACATATGATTCTTTTGGTATCATAAGTTATGATACCAAAAGCATATAAATTATCATTATATCCTTGCTAATTGTTACACATTGGCTGTGATTTATCTTTCAAGTGTTTTTCAATAAAAAGACACGTCAAGACCGCGTACTCTTACTACTGCTAAAAAATTAAGTTTAAGTAGGTAACATAGCAGTAGAACTAAGGTTACTGACATAGCCCGAAGAATTGCGAAACTGAAGTGGCAGTGGGCGGGGCACATTGCACGCAGGACTGATGGCCGATGGGGTCAGAAGGTTCTCGAATGGTGTCCGCGGACCGGAAGACGAGCTGTCGGTAGGCCTCCAACAAGATGGAGCGACGACCTGGTTAAGATCGCGGGATCGCGGTGGATGCGAAAAGCACAAGACCGGTCTGAGTGGAGAGCCTTGGGGGAGGCCTATGCCCAGCAGTGGACGTCTTTCGGCTGACATGATGATGATGATGATGAGGTAACATAGGCTGCATCTCATCACGGGAAAACACTAAGTTCCCGCGGGCGGGATGTAAACAACGAAATTGCGGAATACAGTTATTACAAAAATTATACTGGAAAATAGAAGAGGATAGTAAAAATTTTAACGATCGGCTTCCTTGACTGGCAATCGTCATGTCGTGTCACTATAGTTTTATAGCATAACTTTAATAAAGGCACGCACGCTATAAGTAAGTTTGCGTTTAAGAGAAGTCTCTTCGTTCCATTCTCCATATAAACGTAGTCCCCGATCTCATTTGAAAACTAGGCAACAGAAGTACCTAGATTAAATTTTGTAAGTATAGACTAGATGTAATTATCTATGCCTGTGGTTTTTCAGATTTTCATTTAAATGTGTAATATCAGAATTACAGGAGCTCAAAAGTCGACAAAAAAAAGATGTCAACTTTGCACGAGAATTACAGACTATTAAAGCATTTTTACAAAAATCCAAAAAACCACAGGCATAGAAAATATAATGAAAATCTTGATTGTGAAATATCATTGATTTCTGTGCTACACTTTTCGTATAATATGAGGACAACGAAACCCAAAATTCAACCGCCCAAATCTTGAAAAGCCTACAGCTCTCTCATATGTACATTAGCGGGAAGCGGGGAAGCGGGAGGGGATGTACATGGGGGGGGGGGGGACGGCTGCGAGCGCTTATGTCACGAGCGATAAAGACAGCAATATCCCAAACGACTACCTAACGCGGCCGCGCGTCTGGCAGGGAAACTTCTCTTAAACTACACGCCCGGGTTTTGCACGAGTGTAATAATATATTTGAAAAAATAATTAATAACTCTTTAACATAATACTAATTACGCTCTAGTGAGACATGTTATGTAGAATTATGAGTATGGTCATAACCATGCGTGGTTTATGGATTGGCATTATAGCACTTTCGAAACGCCAGTGTTGCCGTGCGTGGCGCGCTTGACAGAGCCTGAGATCTGGACGCGGGAAAAGCGATTGTCAATGAGGGCCATCGTTTTTTGTCTTACTAGATGGCGCCACTGTTGCATGAAATTTTAAAGTGTGGCTTTCAAAGTCTGTTATTATGTGTTTAATCAAAACAAAGTTTGGATTAAAATCATCTGTACGCGTCTGCAATACCCCTGGTGTTGGAGATGTTTATGGGCGGTGGTGATCTCTTACCATCAGGAGATCCACTTGCTCGTTTGCTATCCAGTCGAATAAAAAAAATTATACTTACACCTTAAAACCGTAGGTACCATAAAAATATCGAGCAACCACAGTGTAGCGTACTTATATAGTCCCGTTTTATACGGAAAAAATGCCGGACAAAAGTTTCCGAAAGACAAAACTGTCTCAAAACGCAGACATTCATTGCCCCGTAACGCATAATTGCCATAATTAATTTCAGGTAATGCAAAATATCCACAAAATTATTCTAATTAAGTTAAACACAACGCAATGATCAGCTACCATCTTTTATTCTTCTACAGCGCAGTGACAGCTCGATTTTTTTTTCAGATTAAAAATTCAGTTTGAGTAAACCCATATCAACATATACTTACGTTTCAGATAAACACCTGAGCAACATTACTGACCTATGTACCTAGTTCCATCCACGAAGACGCGTTATTTTGTCAAAATTAGACATTAAAGACATTGTAATAAGAACCACGGCACGCGTCATCGTGACTCTACCTACATCCTTGTCAGTCCCAGCCTTCTTTTCATAATATACCGCCTTTGTATGTTAATTTATACAATGAAGTAGCCACTATTTTCCCCATGGCCATTTTTCGTATATCTTAACGGATATTGGCGTATAGAATTGTTTTTTAAACCGTGCTTTTTTCATCATCATCATCCATCATCATCAGCCTATGTTCGTCCACTGCTGGACATAGGCCTCTCCCATGGCACGCCACTGAGCACGATCCTCGGCCACTCTCATCCAGCTCTTGCCAGCCACCCTGCGAAGATCATCGCACCACCGAGTCTGAGGGCGTCCTACGCTACGTTTGCCGATCCGTGGTCTCCACTCAAGAACTCGTCTACCCCAACGGTTATCGGTTATCGGTGCTTTTTTAGTACTGATGTATTTAAATAGGTTTTAAAAATGAAATATAAATTAAATAAAAAATAGAACAAAAAAAAGCAAATCACGTTCCAACGCGATTTGAACTCGAGACTAGGTAGTTTGTAAGTCAACTACGGCAGGGCTACTACGAAATCTAAACATCGAAGTTCGTATCGTACCGTCCCTCTCACTCCCGTATATAATTAAGTGTCGGCGGGACGGTACGATAAAACGATAATACTTTTGTAGTAGACGAAAAAAATACGGAGTTGGTTCTCAAGTCGACGCGGATATATATATTTTTTATGTATGACCACGCATAGCTTTTTACATAGTAGTCCGATTTTGATAATTATTTTTTTATTGGAAAGGTAATTTGGATGAAAAGACACTGCGAAGCTTCCCGAAAGCTGCACAGACGAGCCGGATTCGACGAGTGATCTCTTTCTCGAAGTTGGACCTACCTAACTGGACCGTCTGTCCTAAGTACAGAGTTAACGTTAAAAAATACTCTAGAGATATGCATACACGAAATGTTCGATTGACCGCGCGTATGTGTGCCATTCATAAAGGACAAGCGTCGTGGGCGTTTCACATTCACCAGACACTTGCCGCGGCCTTAACCGTTACGTCACGGCGTGCCCTTGCGCTAGTGCTGCCCTCGCCCAATCGGTAAACCATAGACATTAAAAAAAAATAACCCTAGAGACATCCATTGTAGATCTGTGGCCTTATTGTCTAACGCGCTGACGTTTGCGGTCTCTATAGTCCTTGTCTTATACCGTGTGAAAACGATTGTAATTCCAAGTGTCAAAAATAAGTTTCTCTTAAAAATTACATTTTAATTACGATTTTTTTGCTGATTGTATTTTTCGTTGACTCTACTTTCATTGTCATTAAACTTCATGTTATTATTAGGTATATTAGCTTTTTCCCGCGGCTCCGCCCGCGTTGTATTCGGTTATCGCGCGCTGTTCCCTCGGGACCTGTGCATTTTTCCGGGATAAAAAGTAGCCTATCTCGCTCTCGGGCCCATAAACTATCTCTATGCCAAAAATCGCGCCGATCCGTCGCTCCGTTACGGCGTGAAAGACGGAAAAACACACAAACATACAAACACATATACTCTCGCATTTATAATATTAGTATATGGATACCGAAATTAAAGTTAATCCGACCACAGAAGTGGGTTAAAAATTAAATGATTTTGATGATTGATTTTTTTTTATGATGATGATGATTTTAATTAAATGATTTTTTTTTTGTTTTTTTTTTTTTGAGATTTGACCCAAAAAACAAGGCAAGTTACATAAATGTTTGTTAAAATATACATTTATAAAATTTTTCTTAAAATTGTTTTTATCCGAACTGCTGGTAGATTTTGGATGTCTAGATACGTGTGTATATGTGTGTCGTGTAAGCATAAAACATGTTCTAGCGTTAATTTAATAAAGATGTACTATTAATAGTATAGTGTTTTCAAATTACAAATTTACTTTCTTGAACTGGTCGAAATTTTTATATGATCTGTGTTTTAAAAGCATGTATTTAATGGTAAGTACTTAGTTGACATTTTTCTGGAAAGAAAGACGAAATTGACATGAACGCACACATCCCAACCAACAATTTAAAGACACGGTATTGTTTTCAAAACTTTTTGTTTTTAACATTGTAAATCTGGTTTTTAAAAAATATTTTATATAGTTATAATTAAAAAAAAAACTATGTCTTTTAACAGTTTCTTTTGCTGAGTATATTTGATTGTTATATTTTTATTTAACAAACGAAACATACCAAACTATAGGGTTCGCCACTGACTGAAACGCCGTGAAGAATCATCACCATTCCATAATTATATCATCATAATCCATAATAACATATATCCAATTGAATAAAGTGTTGAAAATAAAGATTAGTTATACTTGTGATGTTATAGTCTCTTAAGTCCTCGCGTACTTTATAAAGGACTAATTAACACTAAAAATAACGTCCGAATGTACTTTATAAAGTACAAATTGTTCATTTGATAAAGAATTATAAGAATTTTTGAATAAAATCCAAAATAACAAAGTAGGTCAACCAAGTCTAGGTCTTAAACGCTAAGTTTGTTAAAAAATGTCAGGACTCGGGAGATTAAAATAATATCATTTAATAATATTGTAAAACTGTTTAAAAAAAAAATAGGTACCTCGTTGAGTTTCTTGCCGGATTCTTCTCAACAGAGGGTTTCTCCGAACCGGTGGTAAGTAGATTTTTTTTGACATGACTTTGAATATACCAATTCCAAGTTATTTCAAGTTTCCAACCACTCCATGTGTCCCAGAAAAAATCGCTTGCAAAATTCGAAGCAAACCAATAAATAATTGAATATCCGAGGTCAAGTCAGTAATAAAATTTAATAAATATGCTCAATAAAAACAAAGAAACTGCACGAAATCCCAAACAATCTACAAATAAGTACTAAGTGCTTTATTAGCCGCACGAATAACCTTAAACCTAAAAATTTGTAAGATACAGGTTTGATTACCGTTAGAGGCTTGTCATACTCGTACATCATGATAATGCTTGTATTGTGCCCAATTATGCTTAATTATTTCGCTGCAGAGTTTTCCCAAAACATTCATTTAATTATCCAAATAGCCATAAAGCAGACGTCAATTAATTTAATAAGTTAAAAACCAATCATACCAACCGAGCTAACCAAACGCCCGGCAGAAACCGGTAACGGCCAACACTAGTGAGGTTGTAACCGCGAATTTCGGCACAAGTAGGTCGCACCCTTGACCCACTGGCACAGTGCTACACTGACGCGGCATTGTCTCAATCGATAATATATTTTGCGCAATGATGGCACCGCTTTTTGAGGCTTTTTCGAAGCGAGAAAGTGTCCACGTCACTTTTTTAAACTTGGCACATTACGCGGTGACCTTCGCGCGAGTTTACTTTTTAAAATTTAATCTATGGTTTCAAAAAGCGCGGGAACGTTGACAGCTTAGTTTAAAAGTAAGGTTATATTCTTGAAGTTTGTTATTATGGATATATGTTTGATTTGTATATTTTAAAGGCTAAAAGGCTACATAAGTTGAATTTAAATTCATGTATTATCTTTGCCTGTAAACATGTATTATGAACGCTTGCGCGTGAGGCGGCATGGCCCCCAAAGGAGGCCGCGCGATTGAATCATACGATTCTTAATGCAATTATAATAATATTAAAATAAAACAATGATTCAACACAATTTCATGACATTTCAAAAGTTTAAATCTTTTTCTGTCGCACTGTGCTTAAATAAATGCACTACACGTTTAATTTAAGAGTTTTCTTATATATAAAGGTACGAGTATGGTACCAGCAGCCAAATAAGTGGTCTAAAGTACATTTCAATAGAATCTGACAATTTTCTACACATTTAACACACCCTAACGTGGTCACGCTTGATTATATATGTCCCTGTTGTTACAATTATCATCTAAAAGGAATCAAAAAAGGATAATAGTCACATCACAAAGCCTTATGCAGCCCGGTGTTCATATTAGTAGGCTGGAAGTGTCTACAGGATTGTCAGATTCTATTGAATTGGAGTATATCAATTTTTAAACAAGTTCCTATCAAATTAATATGTCGCTAAAGCCGAACTTTCAAGTTGACAGACACGTCTTTTGGTATTATTGTTTTATGAATGATTATCAACTTTAGGGTGGTAGACTACATATTTGGCTGATAGTATCTACATACCTATAACGTGCTATAACAATAAAATACCGTCACTGACATACAACGCACAGTCTAAACCACTGTTGCTAGAGACTTGAAATTTGGCATACCTAGGCCCACTTGCAGTAAACACATCAATCTCGAGTTAGCGTTAAGCTCAGCTTAGTAGTGTCAAATTGTATGGAACTGTCACGCTTAAGCCTGGATTAACTACTAAATCTAGATTTATTTTTTCCTGCAAGACGGCCCTAGAGTATCAATAGTTAGTTTATTTTTAGGATAGTTTTTCCTTCAAAGGAAAGTAATATAACTGTTGTCTATTATTAAAAAATAAAAATTTTAGATGACATCCACAAAATTAAGGTTACCATGACCATACATGAATCCCAGGGTCAAACTCTAAAATAAGCCAGAATAGACTTCCAGGAAAATGCATTCCGTTCCGCATGAGCAGTTTTATGTGGTGTAGTTTTTTTTTATTCTACTGGAAGGCAAACGAGCAAGTGGGTCTCCTGGTGGTAAGAGATCACCACCGCCCATAAACTACTGCAACACCAGGGTTATTGCAGATGCGTTGCCAACCTAGAGGCCTGAGATAGAATACCTCAAGTGCCAGTAATTTCACCGGCTGTCTTACTCTCCACGCCGAAACACAACAGTGCAAGCACTGCTGCTTCACGGCAGGATTAGCGAGCAAGATGGTTGTAGCAATCCGGGCGGACCTGGCACATGGTCCTACCACCTGCAAAAAGATAAGCTAAAAGTAAAAGTAAAGTAAAAGCCAAGTTGTTGAATAAAGGTACGAGTATAGTATAGTACGAGGTACGTCTATGGGCGGTGGTGATCCCTTACCACCAGGAGACCCACTTGCTCGTTTGCCTTACAGTCGGATAAAAAAAAAGAGTACAAAAAAAGTGGTTAAGAAATTTTAAATTAGAACTTTTCACATCTTTGTCGAAATTTTTTTTGCGGACGTACGAAGTAGGTGTTTTTAAAGATAATTATTTGTTTAAGGATACTCATAGTGCCATTCATTTCGTAAAAGAAATTTTTTAACATAAAAGTAAAACCAAGTCCAAAAAAATTACAAAAAATTTAACCGACTACAAAACTACGAAAAGAAGTAACTTTTGTAGTGCTACGAATGCTCCCCAAGTGTAAGTTTTACTAAATATTTGTAATTGTAACATTGGAATAGCGACTGATACGTCGTACTATTGGTCGGTACTTAGATATTTGGTTTCAAAGTATCGAGTAAGTATTTAGGTAGGTACTGTAAATATAAGTAACAGCGATGTACCTGCGCAGTGAGCATTTTTTTGGAAGGCGCGAATCCATTTCAACCAATAATAAGGCAGTACGTTTGCGCGGGTAAAATCCTGAGCTGTCATTGGTCGAGCGTTCGCGCCATCGCAGTGACCGCCATTTGTTTTTTTAATATGGCTCTGTCTATTGGAAGACATTTTTGCCAGTGTCTTGTGTCTAGTACCTAGGTTTTGCCGTTGTAGTGTGATTCTTTACGAAGAAGCTAAAGTCAGGGTGATTTTTTTCTCGACTAACCCTAGTCTGGGGTATAGTTGGATAGGTCTCTTAAAACCACTGCGGGGATTGCCAAGACGATTTTTCTTTTCAGTGATCTGTTTGCGAAATATTCAACTTTAAAGTGCAAATTTTCATTAAAATCTAAACTGTTGGGTGGAAAATTTTGAAAAAAATCAGAATGGTAGTAAATATTTAAAATTTACAGAGGAAAATTATAGCGGCTAAGATTTCTTGAGTTGAGAATTATTAGTACCTAGTTAGAGTAAATAACAGCCGAAGGTATAAAACATATCTCCACTTGGAAGATTCCGTACACAATACGAAATCCTTAGAAAAATATTACTTGATTATTTCGTAATGGCTACGGAACCCTATCCTGGGCGTGTCCGACACGCTCTTGGCTGGATTTTTTAAATTATTATTGCCCAGTTCTCAGCTAATTTGTGCGTGTAGAATGGGATCTTGTATAAGACCTATGGGTAGTGACCCTTGTAAATCAGTGTTGCCACCTCAGATATTTTTCTTTACCCTAACACTACGCTAAATTACCATAAATGAGGCACTTTTATTTATTTTTTACCCTAAAAGTTTTTAAAATAAAAACAAAACAAATAAATGCGATTCATAATAAACTAATAGCAAAACTACTACACCGTTTCGAAACATTCTTGGAATGCATATGGATGCATGATGCACTATTATGGAATAGTCTTGGCTTTTTTTCTTGAAATCGTATATTTTATTCGAAAACTTTTACCCTAAAAATACCCTAAATCATTTTCTACCCCAAAAAATACCCTAAACGCTTTAAAATGGGTGACACTCTTTCCCGGCCCGGATAACACCGACATGTAAATACCAGCCCTGTTTTTTGTGTACACGCCCGTAGAAGATCCTGTCAGTTTCTATGGGCGTGTACACGAAAAACAGAACCGGTATTTACATGTCGGTGTTATCCGAGCCGGGAAAGAGTGTCACCCTTAAAAATAGCCTAATTACCCTAAGGAGGGGACGCTGTTGTAAATACTTATAGGCCCAGATGATGCCATGAAATATACGGTCATATGACTGCGGTTTTTAAGTCAAAGTGAAAACGGCTATCACAGATTAGCCGCGTTTGAGCTGACCCGAATCGTGGCGTGAAAAAAACTAGCGCTCTTTTGTGACACTTTTTCCGTTTCTTTTTTTCGAATCCTCAATGCTATAGCTTTGTCAGTGCCAAGGCGACTTTTTCAATAATGTCTCGACTTATAGTAAAAGCGGCATTTATATCTGGTTTTGTTAATGCCAATGTTCAGCAAACTTTACCTTTTAACCGCCAATACGTTTTCGTTCGTACCCTTGTCGCCACCTACACCGAAACTATATGACATTTATTTAAATTGTGTTAACTTGTATACTAACAAACAACATCTCACCCTAAAGAAACGCATATACAGTCTCCGTTCCGTCGTGGGTAAAAATATAATAGTAGTAGGTGTTTTTATTCAATTTGTGATTGGTTTTTTGGAATCTTTTTGTATTTTTTATTTCAATTCCAAATTTTTACTTTTACGGTCATCCCGTGAAACCTAAATTGAAAATACAAACCGACTTTGGTGGTCAGACCACTGCTGGCCTGACCAGCAGTGGTGTAGCGGTATAGCACGCGGCACGGAATGCCGAGGACCTGGGTTCGATTCCCAGTGTTGGTCTTATTTTTCTGGTTTTTCTGTGCATCTATGTTTCGGTTTGTATTTTCAATTTATTCAATTTGTGTTCGAAATACCGAGAAACGTGTTACAATTTGACCGTTAATTCAAATCTTAAATTAAATGGAGTATATATGACATTTTGTCTTAATTATAAGACTGCGGCGAAATGAGCTGGATAATTTGTGTCTTATAATTCAGACAACGGCGGTTAAAGGGTTAAGAGCAGCAGGGCTACTACGAAATTCGAAGTTCGTGTCGTGCGGTCCCTCTCGCTCTGGTATTAAATACTAGTGTCAGAGGGACCGCACGACACGAACTTCGAGTTTCAAGTTTCGTAGTAATTTTTCGAAGTAGGTAGGTACGATGTATGGTCATGTGCCAAAATAAGTATTTATTCGAACCACTCAAAAATATGTTACTACGGCCTTAATGCGTCGGAATAAGTCCGTGGTACTTATTTTTGAAACTTTGAATAAGTTCATATTTTTAACTTCAAATCAAATCAGTTTTTAATCTGTGTAAGTATTATCTAAGTTGAGACCTTAGGGCCCTGTAGGGCTACTCCGAAACTCGAAGTTCGTGTCGTGCGGTCCCTCACGCTCTCGTATTAAATAGTATAAGTGCCAGAGGGATAGCACGACACGAACTTCGAGTTTCGAGTTTTGGAGCAGCCCTGCTGGTCAGCCGACATGAAGTTTTTTATAAAAGCCCTGAAGGGCTACTCCGAAACACGAAATTCGTATCGTACCGTCCCTCCCTCTCACTCTCGTATTAAATAACATAAGCGTAGGCGGGACGGTATACGATACGAACTTCGATTTTCGAATTTTGTGGTAGCCTTGCTGTCGTCCCGGTTACGGTTGGTCGACGCTTCTGGGGACCCAAGAGCTCGCGCGTACTTATCCCAGCGGATCTCACTTGCGGTCCAAAGGGGTAATGCGGCCAGCGTCATGGGAACCATGCCACAAGCAGACGTTTTAGACAGGGTATTCTTTTTATAATAATTTTCATTGTTATAGTTAGTTAAGATATCTTAGGTTTGTTCTTTTATTTTAGGTGTTGCTCGCAGGACTGATGGCCGATGGGGTCAAAAGGTTCTCGAATGGCGTCCGCGGACCGGGAGACGAGCTGTCGGTAGGCCTCCAACAAGATGGAGCGACGAACTGGTTAAGATCGCAGGATCGCGGTGGATGTAAACTTATAATTGTACAAAATAATGTAAATTACTGATTATTTGAGTAATAAATTTTAAAACTAAAAAAGTATTTCTCTTCTGTCTATTTATTTAGCTCTATGAAATAACCTTATTTTTCCGAGGCACACCAACTTATGACCACGTGCCAGGGCCGGCCTTTGACCACCAAGTGCCGCGGGCGAGTCATATGTCTTTCGCGCCCTTTTACTTTTAGATAACACGAACGACAAAATGACAGGTCGTGTTTGTTACACATAGGAAACCCATACTTACTCCTACATGATAAGTCTATAAAGTTAACATATCGAAAATACAAACTGAAATATAGATGCACAGAAAAACCAGCGCTGGGAATCGAACCCAGGTCCTCGGTATTCCATGCCGCGTGCTATACCGCTACACTACCACTGGACAGGAGTACAGACACGGATTTCTCCTATGGACCACATATCTCAGCTTGTTTAATTTCTTATTTAGTCACTTAAGCAGCGACACTAGCGACGTCTATGCTGTAGCCTCATCGAGAAACTTTCAGCACTTCCATTGGAATGGAACTAACGGAATGCCGAGGACTTGGGTTCCATTCCCAGCGCTGGTCTTATTTTTCTGTTTTTTCCGTGCATATGTATATTTCAGTTTGTATTTTCGATATGGGTTTTACGAAAGACAATATTTTAATACGTGATAAGTTTGATTTTTATCACAATGTCGCGATGAAATTTCAAAACGTCAGAGCCTCGGAGACAAAAAAGTTGCGAACGCTAGGTGGTGCTGATGTCGTGCACAGGGCCAATTACGATTCTATCGCACAAAGAAATTCCGAGCATAACTCTCCATAGCCGTCACTTTAACGTTAGCAAACTTTCGTATATTTCGTACTTTTCAATCGTCGAGCAAGTTTTGTCAAGATGAATTTCCAAAAATTAATTTTCCCGCGTGCTGAAGAATCGTTTGTTTTTAACATACGTCTAGTTTCTAATATTGCTTTGCCATCTATCGGGGAGTAGCATAACTAGCGTATGGAAAACTCCAGCACAGATGGCGATGGTTTTCTAATTCTTCAAGAGGAAAAAATTGCTGCAATTAGGTTTTGAAAACTTAATTTGCTTTGATATTTCATTTTTGTTATCTTAATAATAATATTCAGGTTGAAATATTTCAGTTTTGTCACATATTGCACATTGATAATCCAATTTCCTGCAGAATTAAATCCTTTGCAGAAATTAAACGTAAATGACATCTAAGCTACGTTATAGTAGCAACTCCTAACAGATCTGCCAGATTTATTGTCATGCAAAAGTAAACCTTCATTGGTTAAAATAGAGTTGATATTTTTATTAACAGTAATGAAATATTAGCGTGAAAATAAGTTGTTTCAATCAAAACATTGCAATTTATATTTATCGATTCGGGACTAATTCAAAACATTGCAAAATGTTTTAATGAAAATATTAACATGGATACTTCGAATTTGTGTAGAAGTTGTATGAAAGAAGTGGCGTTATGGGAGCGAGAAAATTTTGACAATAGAACCACGTTCATGTACAGTTTCTGTACAAATATCCAGGTAAAGTCGAAGAACAATTTATTTATTACGCTTAAAGATTAAAACATGATCTCATCCAAGCTCTTAGCTCATCAGGTACCCTAAAAGGGTCTATGCCCTACGAATTTAAACCAATCACGGCTCTACATCGTATAAAATAACGTCACTTTTCGAGTTTTCGGCGACGGCACAGTTAACCCCGCTTCACCATCAAATTAATTAAATGTATTTGACGGATAAATGTGATGCCGTCTCTGTCTGTTTTGTTAAACTGAGCGACGGATTTAACGTAGTGTTTTCCAAATTCAAATATCTAAATTGCCACCAAAAAAAAAAAACAATTCTAGGTTATACAGAAAATAATAAAAATGTTTGTAAATTAAAAAAAATTAAAATAAGGATATAATGTAGTGTGATAATGGGTAACGGTCTCAGCATGTGCTGGACATCAAAGTCCAGTGATGATTTTCAGACTGGGCCCTAGACCAGTGGCGAAGCGAAGAAAAAGCAGCCTATGTCACTCTCGGGCCCATAAACTATGTCTATGGCAAAAATCACGTTGATCCGTCGCTCCATTACAGCGTGAAAGATGGACGAACATACAAACACACTTTTGCATTTATTATATTAGTAAGTATGGATGACAAATATATACTCAGTGGCACAAAATTTGACCCACTCTTCATACAAAATAACCCATTTTTGCATACATTTGAGGGCCACATTTTTTGCCACTCAGTATATTAACAAATCGCCATGACTTCACATGGGTAAAAGTTGTTAGGAAAAGGAGTTGAACAATGTGAAGCGCCTTTAATAAGTGAACTTTTTAAAAAAATATTAGAATTCTTAGCTTAGCATATATTAAATTAGCATATATTAAATGATATTGTAACAGATACTCACATTTTAAATCGAGTTTAGCTTGACATGTTTTGGGCTATTTCATAGCCCTTCTTCTGAATTTTATGAAGAAGGGCTATGAAATAGCCCGAAACATGTCGAACTAAACTCGATTTAAGATGTGAGTATCTGTTACAATATCATTTAATAAGAGTAAGTCTCACGGTAGTTTCATATATTTGATTTGATAATAATGTGTTTATTTCAGATATCAGAAGATGACGGCTTACCCAAACAGTTCTGCTACGAGTGCGCAGTCAAA
Source organism: Choristoneura rosaceana (assembly GCA_037349165.1). NCBI lineage: Eukaryota > Metazoa > Arthropoda > Insecta > Lepidoptera > Tortricidae > Choristoneura > Choristoneura rosaceana. The sequence goes on along the minus strand of JAZBNJ010000006.1, from coordinate 1,560,856 downwards.
ATTGAAGCCTCATATTCATATATAATTGAAGCACAGCGCAACAATACAACACTTATCAATTTAGTCAACCAACGGAGTGTTATAGTTGAAACAAACAAACATACGGAACCTCTGTTCGCAGAAACAGAAGATTCATTTGATAATAATGAAAGTATTGAACCGGTGTCAACGTTTCACTCGACTAAAGATGAAGTTAAGGTTAAAGAAAGTAAAAAGGTGGTTAACAGTCCGAAGTTGGAGTGTACAATGTGCAAAAAAAGTTTTCTGTCTAAAGTTTGGTTTGAGAAGCATTTGAAGAACCAACACGGTGGAAAGGTGTACAGTTGTCCGGAGTGTCAAAAAAGTAAGTTACAATGGTTAAAAATCTCTCTCCTAAGTTTCTACAATCTTGACAGTGGTGGTGGTCATCAGGTAAATCCACAGATATAGATTGCAGTAGATTACGCAAATACATCTACTTCGCTTCGCGTGTCCGAACCCAGACCAATCGTCGGGATTGGCCCCATAAAAAGACTGACTGCTAACTGACTAATCATGACTAGTGAGGTCTCAAGCCCAACGGCGCGGGCGGGCGGTGCATTTGAAACGATTTTGCGCTGGAATTCACATCGTTAATTCGCTCTTGAGACGTCACAGTAGATATAAAAAAGTGACACGTGTTTGCGTTATCTAGTGTATCTATATCTGTGGGTAAATCAGTAGTGAATCTTCATGACTTTGAATATTACCTATTTGGCTATTTTTTTTGTAATAATCTTACTAATGTTTTATTGTGAATATTTATGTGAGACACTTATTAGAAGATAAACATTTTGTTGAAATATTACAAATTTAGTTACTTTAAAATAATCATTAAAACGTAGCTTGCATTACATGATATACGGTCGCCTGAAAAGTATTTATTAGGCGCTTAAAATTAGTTGCTGATTTATTAATTTGGTAGACAAATAATTAAATTTGAAGGCAGAAATGACAGTTTAAAGAAGCTGCCTTAAATACAACCCGTTTCTAAACGGTCGATGCCGTAAAGTGCCTAAAATAGACAGCCTGTATCTTATGATTTCCTTGCTCACCCGCGAGCTTACGATAGCTAAGCTTATACAAATTATGCGTGTTCATGCAATTCCTCCACCTCCACACTGTAAGAGCACACAAATTACACAAACCCATCTATCACCACCACCACCACCACATCATACTGACGCGTTTCGAACTCAACCAGAGCTCATCTTCAGTAACGCCTGATTCAATAAGTTATTTAAACACTAGTTAATATATAAATGCGTCGCAGCGTTCCAGAAGCCATCCCAGCTCTCGGTGCACGCGGTCACCCATTCGGAGGAACGCAAATACGCGTGCGCGTGCGGCAAACGCTATAAGCGACGGAAGGAACTCACTATACATGCGCGGACGCACGCCGACGAACGGCCTTACCAGTGCGACCATTGCAACATGAGGTAAAGCCGCAGTCGGGTAAGAATACTGTCAAAGATATATATAGATAGAGATTACACTAGATAACGCAAACACCTCAATCTGTATGAGGGCGAATATTCGAACGTTTCGACCGCGCGGTCAAACGTCATTAGCGTCCCACGTTTAATATAGCACAACGGAAAGACAAGTCACAAGAATTTTAATCACGCTAAATTCAGCATCAGCAGTCTTCAATTTTCATAAAAAACAACCCTGAGCATAAGCTCTTTTAATAACACCTGTGAAAACACTAATGACGAAAAAACGCTGCAAAAACGCTGAATATTCGCACATGAAAGCCAACTACTTTTTTATATCTACTGTGACGTCTCAAGAGCGAATTAGCGATGTGAATTTCCCGATGTCCGCGCAAAATCGATTCAACATGGCACTCGTCTGTTTCAGTTTCAAACTGAAGAGCGTGCTCAAGAGCCACTTGGTGCTTCATCAGCCTGACAAACCGTTTCTCTGCTCCGTTTGCGGCTGGAGATTCGCGCAGGGTATTTGTATTTATTTATTACATAAGGTCACTGGATCACCGAGAAGGAGGTGGCGGGACGATCTGGACACGTACTCAAAGGACTGGCCTGACATTGCGTCAGAACGAGAGTTGTGGAGGTCAAGAGGGGAGGCCTTTGCCCAGCAGTGGGAACACACAGGCAACTTAAAAAAAAGGTCACTGGGGCTAATCCGCCACAATACTTTAAACAGCATATTTATCAGATTATAACAAACACATTATGTATCCTTAAAAGCTATAACTTATGATACAAGCTAGCATTTGAAACGACCAGATGGCCTAGTAGTTAGAGATCCTGACTACGAAGCTAGAGGTCCCGGGTTCGATTCCCGTGTCGGGGCAGATATTTGTATGAAAAATACGAATGTTTGTTCTCGGGTCTTAGGTGTTTAATATGTATTTAAGTATGTATCTATCTATATAATTATTATCCGTTGCTTAGTACCCATAACACAAGCTTTGCTAAGCTTACTTTGGGAGGTGTGAATTGTCCCGTGATATTTATTGATACTTTATCATACTGTCAAGTTTTTTTGGGCTGAGGAATTACTGTTGGGTCCACTACCTTTATTTACCCCACTAATAAACAATTTATCATTTACTAGCTTTTGCCCGCGGCTCCGCCCGCGTGGTATTCTATTATCGCGCGCTGTTCCCTCGGTGCATTTTTCCGGGATAAAAACTAGCCTATGTCACTCTCGGGCCCATAAACTATCTCTATGCCAGAAATCACGTCGATCCGTCGCTCCGTTACGGCGTGAAAGAGGGACAAACATACAAACACACTTTCGCATTTATAATGTTAGTATGGATGTTCCAGCGGGCAACCTCGCCGTCCACATGCGCAGGCACACCGGCGCAAAGCCGCACGCGTGTTCTCGCTGCGAGTACCGCGCGGCGGCCGCGTCCTCGCTGCGGCGGCACGAGCGGCGGCACCGCGCGGCGCGCCCGCACCGCTGCCGCGCCTGCCAGAAGGCGTTCCACGATAAGGGGGGTTTGGTGAGTGCGAGGTTAAAGACCGGGGATCCCACCACTGGGGCTTTGGTGAGTGCGAGGTTAAAGATCGGGGATTCCATCACTAGGGTTGCCATCTTTTTTTACAATAATAAAGTATATTTAGGCCTGAGGAAGCAAATAAACAGTGTCTTGGAAATATAAATAAATAAATATCACGGGACAATTCACACCAATCGACTTAGTCCCTAAGTAAGCTTAGCAAAGCTTGTGTTATGGGTACTAAGCAATGGATAAATATAATTATATAGATAGATAAATACTTAAATACATATTAAACATCCAAGACCCGAGAACAGACATTCTTATTATTCATACAAATATCTGCCCCGGCCGGGATTCGAACCCGGGACCTTAAGCTTCGTAGTCAGGTTCTCTAACCACTTCGCTATCCGGTCGTCTATTGCGACTAAGTGCGAGGTTGAAGACCGGGAGGGATCCCACCACAGCACTATTGTATTTTTCACGTATGAGTTCTCATCATCATCATCATGTCAGCCGAAAGACGTCCGGGAAAATATTCGAGCGTTTTGACCGCGCGGTCAAACGTCATTAGCGTCCCACATTTCTATAGCACAGCGGCGCGCCCGCACCGCTGCCGCGCCTGCCAGAAGGGGTTCCACGATAAGGGGGGTTTGGTGAGTGCGAGGTTAAAGACCGGGAGGGATATCACCACAGCACTATTGTATTTGGGCGTTTTCAAAAAAAGTTGTTCAAATGACTTTTTTGTTAGATGTGGATCAAATTTGGTATTCCTAATCAGAATCAGGAGCACTTTCGATTGCAATAGGAAAAAAAAGTGTCCCAGGTTTTTCATATAATTTTGTGTTATCCATTACACTACCGCCATAGACACGCGTATGAAAACGGTAACGTAATGGAATAAAAAATCTTTGGACACTTTCTTTCTCCTATTATAATCGAAAGTGCTCCTGATTCTGAGTAGGAATACCAAATTTCATCCACATCTAAAAAAAACGTCATTTCAACAACTTTTTTGAAAACGCCCATTTTTCACCTATGATGAGTTCTCATCATCATCATGTCAGCCGAAAGACGTCCGGGCAAATATTCGAGCGTTTCGACCGCGCGGTCAAACGTCATTAGCGTCCCACGTTTCTATAGCACAGCGGCGCGCCCGCACCGCTGCCGCGCCTGCCAGAAAGGGTTCCACGATAAGGGGGGTTTGGTGAGTACGAGGTTAAAGACCGGGGATCCCACCACTACGGTTGCCACTAATAATAAAATAATAAGTACGCGCCATCGACCGAAATTACCGCGTTCAGCCCCTTTTTTTTTCTGCCGTGGCGCATGGCAAGAGTCTAAAGCGCTATTCAGCCTCCGACAGGGCGACAGCCAAGGAGGATGAGAATTTAAAATTATTTATTCCAAATATTTGCACCTAGTGCTTACATTTTGGTGATATGTTTTTATTAAGTTATAAGTTTGTTTGGTGGAATTAAATTTAAACTTAAATTTGTAGATATCTTCAACCGATTGAGCTGAAATTTTGCATGCATGTATAAATCCGATGATAAGTGCATTAGTTAGATGTTGGCCATAGGAACTCTGTAATATAACGACGTGACCGCATCGATTTTGGTCTCATTTGATTCGCCTTGACGACTTCCTACTTTAGTAACCAGGGACAAAAAGTACCGCTAGCAAAATACTTGTACTAGATTTTTTTAGAAAAAAATATTACTGAACTATTTGTTTTTGACACATTGTACGGAGGTGCGGAACCCTTCATGCGCGAGTCGCTCGCACTCGCACGTGACCGATTTTTTACAATAAAAAGTATATCGTCACTATTTTGAAAAAATCTCGTATCTAAAATCAATATGTCAACAAAATTGAACCTCGATGTGATGTCTATAAAGTTCACTCAGAAAAATTATCTATTTTGAGCTACGAGTTTTTTTAAAGTAGTGACGATATTTAGGCCTGAGAAAGCGAATAAACAGTATTTTGGAAATATGAACAGTACTAGCTTTTTCCGAGGCTCCGCCCGCGTGGTATTCGGTGATCGCGCTGTTCCCTCGGAAACTGTGCATTTTTCCGGGATAAAAAGTAGCCTATATCACTCTCTAGCTCATAAACTATATCTATGCCAAAAATCACGTCGATCCGTCGCTCCGTTACGGCGTGAAAGACGGACAACACAAACATACAAACACACTTCCGCATTTATAATATTAGTATGCAGCTCTGGTTACAGGGCTACGGCACATGCTGAGCTGAGTCCTTTTGGCATCACACTACAGCACAACGTCTCTAATCGCGTATGAATTTTCCGCTAGAGGCGCTAGTGTAGCGTGAGGTCAACGAAATGTCAAATCTCATAGTTTTTGGGTGAGCTACGCGGGTTTATTTATAATTAGAATAATTTTGTGAATATTTCGCATTACCTGAAATTAATTATGGCAATTATGCGATAAGGGGCAATGAACGTCTGCAATTTGAGACAGTTTTGTCTTTCGAAAACTTTTGTCCTCTTTTTTCTGAATAAAACGGGTTTACGCAATACTGTGGTTGCTCGATATTTTTATGGTACTGTTAAAAGATTAAATATGATTTTAATCTAACTTTGTTTTCACGCCCGTTATAACAGACTTTTAAAAACCTCACGCAACAGTGGCGCCATCTAGTGAGATAAAAACGATAGCCCTCATTGTTCTCTCTTCTATTTATGTTTATACTATTTATGTTGTGATGTAGTGTGTTTTTGTTGTCAATAAATGTGAGTTTGTATTTCCTCAGACTCGTCACGAGCGATCGCACACGGGCGCGCGGCCATACCAGTGCCCCGGGTGTTCTCTGCGCTTCGTGGACAGCTGGAAACGGAAGACGCATCTCATGCGCGCGCACCGCACGCCGCTTGCTCGCATACCGCGCATGCGCGCTGACGCGAGCGCGCTGCCGTGAATAGAACCCTTTAAGAGAGACTTCCCAACCAAGGGAGCCGTAGAGAAATGTCAGGGGGGGCGTCGTACGTAATATGTAAGATTACATTTCCAAAAAAACATAAATTGAAAATACAAACGAAGCATAGACGCACAGAAAAACCAGAAAAATAAGACCAACACTGGGAATCGAACCCAGGTCCTCGGCATTCCGTGCCGCGTGCTATACCGCTACACCACTGCTGGTCAACGGCACAGACACGAATTTCCCTATGCATCACATATCTCAATCTGTTTACGTCGTCACTTAAGCAGTGACCTAGCGCCATCTATATTGTCTAACTCTCAACGAGAAGCCTTCAATATATCATGCATCTATGCATCTGTGCATCTATGTTTCGGTTTGTATTTTCAATTTAGGTTTCACGGGATGACCGTAAAAGTAAAAATTTGGAATTGAAATAAAAAAATACAAAAAGATTCCAAAAACCAATCATAAAAAAACTTGTTAAAAATACCTAAAAATAAATAATTTAATTAATAAAAAAATGTGCGTTTCTTATTATTGTTGAAACTTACCTAAGGGGCATGAAAATATTATCTTTGGCTCGGGGAGGCGGGGAGGCTTCGGGAAGGTTGGGAAAGCCTGCTTTAAGAGATAGGTTCGCGTTTGTACAGTCATTCGTTTTATGTACAATAAAGAGTTACAATACAATACGATACAAAATGGCCGGCATCAAGGACTTTAATTCATGAGCCATCATGGAACCTTTTCAAAGAAAAAGTCATTACGATTGTATAAGTGTCTTCAGGTTAAAAAAAACACTATTTCAACATTAATTGTTTTGGTTCTTTTATAATCATTTATTTTAACAAGATTGGCATCTGATTTTATAATTAAAATAGCACAGCATCTGAATAATATATTAACCTAACACAAACATCTGTCATAAATATACTATAATTTAATAATAGAATCGATCAACTTTTTCTTGTCACTCGTTGCTATAGTTACGGTCTCCTGGGTCACTCTTTAACCCGTAAGTTTATAGCATTAAAATTTACCAAAAACATCGATTTTGTGGTCGTTTTAAGCCCCTTCTATAATTGGTCATCTAATAAGCATGTTAGTATAATGTGAACCATTTCTTCTATTAAACTGTACTACTTTTGTCCCCTGGCTGACGGGACAGAATAACAGCAAGGAATAGTTGATCCATCCTACAACATACATATAACCACGAAGCACTTATGTCAAGAGATGGTCACGCGCTTGCCTCTACAAAAAATACGAGATGACCATATTGGTCACGACAAATGTATCAAACTTTGTATTTAATGTGACATTTTAGCTCGAATGTACTATGCGTTTCAATAAAAGATTTGCTGGCAACCTCACTCGCTGCCAGTGTGAAATGTTGCCATTTGCTAATAAAAATGTCATTTTATAAAACGTAAATTTTCAACTCATAAAAATGCACCTGATATCAGTAATTATATATATTACTGTATTTTTTCTACTACTTTTGTTTAAATTGGTAAGAAAAATATTATGAATTTTAAAATAAATTTATTGTATTTACTCAGCTGGCAACTATGAGGTAATGTTGTGTGTTCGATACAGCGCCATCTATAATTCATTTGTTGAACTAGATGGCATGCTAATTAATGATCGATGCTTGACATTAACAATCCTGCACCTGATTAGTTCCAAAATGACGCTATGACGCTAATATCGTACAGGGCATTTCCACGAGCGTCCCAACCGCTGTCAGTCCCTAGCTGTTTATATTCAGAAGTAAATAATTCATATGCATTGATTTTTGTATTGAAATAGATTCTGGCCTAAGTACAGAAGCTATTTACGTCATAATTAAAAAACAATCTGCCTTCCAATTCTTAAAATCTCAGGCAAGGGACTGACAGCCGTTGGGACGCTCGTGGAAATACCCTACATCACTTTGGTACATCAATATAAATAAGGTATTAAATCGTATTGTAACGGATAACTCACGTCTTAAATCGAGTTTAGCTCGACATGTTTCGGGCTATTTCGAAACCCTTCTAAGGAGCACGCGACTCGGCGGCTGCCGCAACACGCGCAACGCGCCACCGCTCTGCTCGCGTGACTGACCTAAACTGAGCTAAACTCGATTTAAGACGTGTGTTATCCGTTAAAATACCTGTAAGAGTGAGTTTCATGATCTAAATAAATAAGGTAGTTTAAAGTATGTTTGTCTCTCTTCCATGGCAATCGGCTTCGAATTATAATGCTCCAAAAAACCAATCGTTCTCTCATTTTGCCCTATTTTACTCTCAATATCTCTAAACTGAACCCTAGCGTTATTTGTAACGCGTAGACTTGTGCAACGTGTTCCTCGCCCTGAGAAAATCAAGAAAACAACGTGCAAAGATAAGCTTAGCTTAAGGCATCTCCCGTCTTAAGTGCTACAACATACTACCTATAGACATGAAATTTGAAGGCCATATAATTTTCTAACAATAATATTTAACACCTAATTCTCAACTATGTATTTACGCATATATTTAAGGGAACATATCGTCACTACTTTGAAAAAAATCTCAATCATCATCATCATGTCAGCCGAAAGACGTCCACTGCTGGACATAGGCCTCCCCCAAGGCTCTCCACTCAGACCGGTTGTTAACGCGCCCTCTAAATAACCTGTTCCTGCGGGGCGAGCGGGGCGAGGTGTCGACACAAGCGAGCGCAGCCGTCACCGCCGTCGTCTACATACATTAACTTTACTGACACTCGCTTTACATACATGTACCTCTTTAGTTCGGTGCATTAAATTAAGTTGATTATAAGCCGGAGTTTTCTTGAAGTATAAACCCCACAGCTGGGCTGCTCGTCAATAACAGCCCCGACAAAGTGGCGACCGTATACAGGACGGAAGATTTGCCTTTTACGCAAGGGATAACGGTATCGGCGCACAGCGGCGAGCGGAATATTCCACGGAACGGATTACCTACCTATGTGCAATTAAAATTGCAACCAGCTCATCTGCATCAAGATTAAGCAGGGAAGTGGCCTAATCCTTCTTTTTTTCCTTTTTTTTGCTCTGTTAGTCCCCTTAATTTGTGTGAATATAGTGCTCAGTCCCCAGTAATACGCATTGAACTGGTACCTAGTGCTTTTAATTCGCGTAACAAGGCGTTACTAGTGCTTTAAAGATACCTATAAACCATTATATTGCCGCTTATTAGGTATCTGCTTATTATTAAACTCATTAAGTCAAAGTTTTACCTAAGCGAGCGTCCATTGTGTTGCGTCAGCTTCACAATTAAGCTTCGATTACCTACTGCCTATTTCTATAAAAACGCACATGAAAGTATCTTTCTTCTTTAACGCTTAACTAATTAAGATAAATCAGCATTTCAAACGTTTTTTTTTTTTAGTGCTTTTGTTGCTTAAATATCACATTAAGTGCTAACACACACTTGTTTATATAAAGTAAATAAATAATAAAATTCGATCTTCCAATTTTTAATTCAATTCTTAGTGGTTTTTTCCTAATAATAAATAATTAGTTATCGTAAAATAGTTGGTCCGTATAGTTAGCCGCAGTAAATAGTTAAATATTTCTGTAAATTGAATATCGCTAACCGTGCATTTCAGTGAGCTTGTGTGGCGTGCAGGCCCGTGCAGTTTCCGTGCAGGGTCACGGTTTGTCGTGTGCGGCGCGTACATAACCTCAGTTAACCGACTGCGATTCTACAAGCTGCTGGATCAACTAACGAGCTTCCTGGATTGGGTTTGAGTGCACAAGTTTATCTAATTCTTTATTTGCCCTAAATTTGCGTATCTATCTTGTGTTAGTGTCATATACCTACTTGCAATTTGCAATGGCTGAGGAATTAAAGGACCTTATTAGGCAAAGGGGAAACTATAAGGGACGTTTAACTAAGTATAAAGATTATCTTTCAACAATAAAACAGATTGATCATAAAAACATAAATGATTTACAAATGAAAGAGTTAAGTCTTCGGTTAGCTAAATTGCAAACTTTATTTACGGATTATGACACTATACAGATGCGTATAGAAATGGCAAGTTCAAATATGGATGAACAAATTGATGAAAGAGATGCGGTAGAATCACAATTTATATCTCTTATCGCTATGACTCAGGAGATAATTGACTCCCATTCTAGCAGAGAGGAAAAGAAATCCGAAGGTGCCCGTACAGCTCAGTCGAATTTTGAAACTTTAAATTATGGTAACGTTAGGTTACCTACCATCAATCTCCCAACGTTTAATGGTAATTACCTAACATGGTTGGAGTTTCGTGACACCTTCGAGTCTCTGATCCATACGAATGAGTCCATACCTGAGATCAATAAATTTCATTATTTACGTTCCTCTTTAGAGGGCAGTGCCACTGTCGTAATAAAATCCATTGAATTTACGGCAAAAAATTACAAAACCGCTTGGGCCGTATTATGTGAACGATTTGACAATAAAAACTTACTTATAAATAATCATATGAAGGCATTATTTAACATAGATCAGTTATCGCGGGAATCTCATCGGGCAATTCGCTTTCTTATCGATCACGTGACGAAGAATTTACGGGCCCTTAATACCTTAGGCCGCCCTACAGATTCCTGGGATGACTTAATTATTTATTTAGTCGCTAGTAAGTTAGACGCGACTACTAGTCGAAAGTGGGAGGAATTTAAAGTTGAGTTGTCTGACTTACCAAAATTACAGGATTTTTTGACTTTTTTACGTCACCGCGCTGACGTACTTGAGACAATGCAGGCTAGCAGGAACGACAAAACAATAGAAATTAAGCATCAGCCGAAAACTACAAAGTCGTTCGTCGTTGCTGCACCTCGCAAACATCATAATAAAAGCCCGACGTGTCCAGTATGTCATGGTTCACACAGGATAGCGGAATGCGTCAGGTTCAAGGACATGAACGTCGAATCTAGGTCAAGCGAAGCCTTGAAGTTACACCTTTGCTTGAACTGCTTGAGGCGGGGACATGACGCTGAGCAGTGTCGGCTCGGCTCCTGCCAGGTCTGTAAGGCAAGACACAACACTTTGCTTCACAGATATTCACAACCATCACTACTTTCACATACGGACATAAACAACCCGGACGGCCCGGCCGGCGCGTCATCGTTGACTAGCGCAGTGAGCGCGTGCACCGCCGCCGTAGGTAGTAAACAAGTCTTGCTTTGTACTGCATTAGTTGAATTACGTAATAAACACAATAATAAAACTATGATTGCGCGGGCCCTTCTTGATGCGGGTTCCCAATCTTCATTTATACGCGAAGGCATGAAAAAGAAATTAGGTTTTTCTTCTAATTCTCTTAAAAAACCGATTTGTGTGTCGGGCATAAATAATTTATTATTTAATATAAATGAATGCTGTCAACTCACTTTAAGGTCGTTAACGAGTTCATATACGGCAAACATTAATTGTTTAGTTGTACCTCAGGTGACAGGCAACTTGCCTAACGGTTACGTCAATGCTTCAAATTTGAACATACCTTCTCACATACAACTTGCGGATCCTGGTTTTCATCGTCCTTCTGAAGTAGACCTATTACTTGGCGCTGATGTTTTCTTCGATATCATGACGTCGGATCAAATAAAATTAGGCATAAATAGACCCATTCTTCAGAGCTCTAAAGTAGGCTGGTTAGTTGCAGGGTCGATAGGTAGCTTTGGTCATGATGAGGAGAATGGGGAGATATTACACTGTAACTTCACAAAACAAATGTCACAGGATCTCACACGTTTTTGGGAGCTTGAAGAACTTCCCTTATCCTCGTCGAAGGTTTTACGCAGCCAAGATGAGGACATTTGTGAAAAACACTTTATAGAATCTACGCAACGTTTAGATAACGGAAGGTTTTTAGTCAAAATGCCTTTACGTGAATCACCCTTAAGGTCACTTGGCGATTCATATCACATGGCCAAAAAGAGATTTCTCACACTTGAAAATAAACTCTTAAAAAATCCTGTTCTTAAAAAACAATATTGTGATTTCATTAGGGAGTACGAAGAACTAGGTCACTTAAGTAAGGTTCACAAACCGGACTTCGGTTACTTCGCTCCGCATCACGCCATTCTTCGCGACAGCAGCGAAACCACAAAATTGAGGGTGGTTTTCGATTTTAGCGCAAAAACTAGCTCACAAAAATCTCTCAATGATCTGCAGTATATCGGACCGGTAGTTCAAGATGAACTTTTCGATATTTTAATTCGATTTAGACGTCATAATTTTGTTTTGTCTGGCGATATACAAAAAATGTATAGGCAAATCATGATGGACGAATCACAGCGCCATCTACAGTTAATCCTTTGGAGGGATGATGTAAACAAACCGCTTGATGTTTTACAGTTGAATACGTTGAGTTATGGATGTGCTTGTGCGCCTTTCTTGAGTACAAGGTGCCTGGTACAATTGGCAAAGGAATGCGATGATAAAATTGTGTCGGAAGTAATTCAACGTGATTTTTACTATGATGATTTTTTAAGTGGTGCAGAGACTGAAAACGAGTTGAGGCATATTTATCAGTCTGTTATCAAAACGCTCAACTCCGCTTGTTTTCCTATTCACAAATTTCGAACGAATTGCCCACGAATTTTTGAGGATGATTGTACTTCGACACAAGCTTTAGATTTAAATAAACAATCAAGCGTTTTAGGTTTATTATGGTTTCCAGATCATGATAGTTTGCAATTTTCTGTAAAATTGGACGGAGATATCTGTCACGTGACCAAGCGGATAATTTTAGCCAATACATGCAAAATATTTGACCCACTTGGTTTGCTGAGCGCGTGCACAATAAAACTTAAAATATTGCTTCAAAAATTGTGGCTACTTAAATTGGGCTGGGACGACGCAGTACCTTTAGATATAAAACGAGTTTGGAATAAAGCTATTGTCAATGTGAGCGTACTGGCTGACTTAAGGGTTCCGCGACATGTTCTGTGCACTAGCCCCACTTTAATTGAGTTGCACTGTTTTGTGGACGCGTCTCAGGAAGCCTATGGGACTTGCGTATACTTGCGGTCCACTGATGGCGATGGCAAGGTTTTTGTTAATCTTTTGTGTGCGAAGACACGCGTCGCACCTCTTAAAACTTTAACGATACCTCGGTTGGAGCTGTCTGGGGCGCTCTTGGGCGCGCGGCTAGCCAGCAGGGTTACGGGTTCCTTGCGTTGTAAGGTGGATCGTAGGGTGTTCTGGACCGACTCCTCGGTGGTCCTGGGCTGGATTCGAAGTCAACCTAGGATGCTAAAGGCGTTTGTGTGCAACCGTGTCAATGAAATTCATGAGTTGACTTCTAGGGATTCATGGCGTCATGTACCCACTTCATTAAATCCCGCAGATCTAGCCTCGCGAGGAGTCGAGCCTGGACAGCTACAGAGCTTGAGTTTGTGGTGGCACGGACCACCATTTTTGTTATATAATGAAGATAATTGGCCTCGTAATCTAGGCTACATAAACACAAACTTACCTGAAACTAAAACGCAGTGTGGTTGCTCAACAATAACAGTAATGGCTAATGTTGAACAATCACCAATAATTATATTTGAAAATTACTCTAAGGTAAATAAATTAAAACGAATTGTGGCATATATATTACGATTTATTCACAACACTAAAAATCCTACAGATAAAATAAAAGGCTATTTACAATTGAGTGAGCTTAAAAATGCATTAACTTATTTGATAAAATTATCACAAAATCAAAGTTATGCTACAGAAATATATACAATTAACCAAGGAAAAAAACTTAAAGCTAAATCCGCTATATTACAATTAGCTCCGTTTATTGACGGCGACGGCATGATCAGGGTAGGTGGTCGCCTTCAAAATGCAGACTGTGACTATGAAAAGAAGCACCCGATCCTTTTGGACGGCAAGCACTATTTCACTCGGCTCTTGATGGAAGGCGAGCACCTACGTCTTTTGCATGCTGGCCCTCAGTTGCTCCTTAGCTCTATACGCGAACAATTCTGGCCAGCAGGAGGCAGAACGTTAGCTCGTGGGGTCGTACGTAAATGCGTAACATGCACGCGACTTCGCGGTAAGGCTGTGGAGCCACTGATGGGCAATTTACCTACGGATAGGGTTAATTCATTTTATCCCTTCCAAGTGTGCGGTCTTGATTTTGCGGGACCCTTCATGATTTCCAATAAAAAGGGAAAGGGTAACCGTGTTACAAAATGTTACTTGAACATATTTGTATGTTTCGCGACCAAGGCCGTTCACTTGGAAGTAGTCAGCGATCTTAGTACTAATGCCTTCATCTTAAGTCTACGTCGATTCATCGGGCGTAGGTGCAGGCCGCACACAATTTATTGCGACAATGGCACTAATTTCGTTGGGGCAAATAACGAATTAGGTAGACTACTGAGATCCGCTCAAAATTCAATTTATGAGTTCGGTAACGAGGAAAACATAAAATTTATCTTTTCTCCGCCCTATTCTCCGACTTTTGGAGGAATTTGGGAAGCGGCCGTAAAATCGGCCAAATTTCACCTGAAGCGAATTATGGGTAATGCTAGTTTGACGTTTGAGGAGCTGAGCACTTTATTTATTCAAATCGAGTCCATCCTAAACTCCCGACCCCTCTCTCCTCTCTCGTCGGACCCAAATGATCGTTCCCCTCTGACTCCAGGTCACTTTCTGGTGGGGCGGCCCATGAATTCGTTGCCGTCACCCCCCATTTTGCTTAAAAACCCTGACAGGTATCAGAAGATTGAGCAGCTCCGACAGCACTTTTGGCAGAGGTGGAGAAATGAGTACCTGGCAGAGTTGCAGCAACGCACCAAGTGGCGCCAGAGGCAAAAGGAGCTCAAGATTGGAGACTTGGTCGTATTCAAGGAGGAGAACAGCCCACCACTCAAATGGAGGCTTGGGAGAGTTAAGCAGCTGTACCCGGGAAGAGACGGAGTCTGCAGAGTAGCGGACTTCACTACTCAAAAGGGGGTCACCAGGAGAGCACTCAACAGAGTGTGTCCTTTACCCGACGAAGAACTTGAAAGCAGGAGCTTTCAAGGGGGGCAGGGTGTTAACGCGCCCTCTAAATAACCTGTTCCTGCGGGGCGAGCGGGGCGAGGTGTCGACACAAGCGAGCGCAGCCGTCACCGCCGTCGTCTACATACATTAACTTTACTGACACTCGCTTTACATACATGTACCTCTTTAGTTCGGTGCATTAAATTAAGTTGATTATAAGCCGGAGTTTTCTTGAAGTATAAACCCCACAGCTGGGCTGCTCGTCAATAACAGCCCCGACACCGGTCTTGTGCTTTTCGCATCCACAGCGATCCCGCGATCTTAACCAGGTCGCTCCATCTTGTTGGAGGCCTACCGACAGCTCGTCTCCCGGTCCGCGGACGCCATTCGAGAACCTTCTGACCCCATCGGCCATCAGTCCTGCGAGCAATGTGCCCCGCCCACTGTCAGTTTCGCAATTCTTCGGGCTATGTCAGTAACCTTAGTTCCACTGCGGATATCATCATTTCTGATTCTATCCCGCAGAGAAACCCCGAGCATAGCCCTCTCCATAGCCCTTTGAGTGACTTTGAGGTTTTTATTGATGCAGTTAGTCGCTTTTAGCAGTAAGGGGGCGATCTGTTCTTAGGAACCATGGCATCTACTTTAATAACAAGAAAAACTCATAAATAAAAAAACCTGTACTCAGTTCGGGAATCGAACTCGGACGTTTTGAAAAATAATACTTATATTATGAACCTTTTAACCGCCAATAGGTTTTCAATGAGCCGTGGTGGCCTAGGGGTTTGACCTATCGCCTCTCAACCAGAGGGTCGTGGGTTCAAATCCAAGCTCGCACCTCTTGAGTTTTTCGAAATTCATGTGCGAAATTGCATTTGAAATTTACCACGAGCTTTACGGTGAAGGAAAACATTGTGAGGAAACCTGCACAAACCTGCGAAGCAATTCAATGGTGCGTGTGAAGTTCCCAATACGCACTGGGCCCGCGTGGGAACTACGACCCAAGCCCTCTCATTCTGAGAGCAGGCCTGTGCCCAGCAGTGGAACGTATATAGGCTGGGATGATGAGGTTTTCATTAGTGCCCATGTCGCCACCTACACTGAAACTATATGAAATTTTTGTCTTAATTATAAGACTGGGCGAAATTAGCTGGATAATTTGTCTTATAATTCAAACAATGGTGGTTAAAGGGTTTAAGAATATGAAATACAGTTAATTTTATTCATTCTAGATACTGTGTTTCATAGTAACATTTATTGCTTACCAGCTTTTGCTTGCGGCTCCGCCCGCGAGGAATTCGGTTATCGCGCCCTGTTCCCTCGGGAACTGTGCATTTCCGGGATAAAAAGTAACCTATGTCACTCTCGGGCCCATCTCTATGCCAAAAATCACGTCGATCCATCGCTCCGTTACGGCTTGAAAGACGGACAAACACACATACACACTTTCGCATTCATAATATTAGTATGGATGACTGACTACCGATATCCAAATAGAAATAGGGTACGTTTTATTTTCTAAACGTCCGGGATCGATTCCCAAACCGATTACAAGTGTTTTTTTTAATGTATGAATGCAGTTTTTCTTGTTATTAAAATCGATGACGTGGTTCCCAAGAACAGATCTTCGTATGTCTTATAGTTTCAGACTTTCCCATACTGACCGATCTAAATGGGCCACCCTGTATAGCTTACATACGCGACGTCACTGAAAGCACAGATATAGATTAAACTAGATTACGCAAATGCATCTACTCCGATCAAACGTCGGGGTTGTCCCCGTACAAAGACTGACCGCTAACTGACTAATCATGACTAGTGACTGACTCGCGCCCCACGGCGCGCGCGGGCGGCGCATTTGAATCGATATTGCGCGTACATAGGGGAATTCACATCGCTAATTCGCTCTTGAGACGTCACAGTCGATATACAAAAGTGACACGGTTGGTTTCATACAGATTTAGGTGTTTGCGTTTTCTAGTGTAATCTATATCTGTGACTGAAAGTAAATGAAAAAAAAATTAACTAACGCCTCAAAAATATACATCCATTTATAAACAAAGGCGTTTTCTAAAATCACAAAGAAAATATTTTTTTCGGACATTTACTAAATCTTACACAATTTTATTATCATAAAAACAGCCAATGTCCATTAAGGTTTAAGCCCTTGTCCCACCATGGCGAGAAAGCGATTAGCTATCTGGGGGCACGGCAGTGCCCCGCCAAGTTAAGCAAAATAGCGACACAGCCGTACCATCCTTTTCTCGAAGCAGTTCCGGCCAAGGCTCGGATACCGGTTAAATTTCCAAACCGTTATCATGTACTTGGCGCAAAACCTTTTCATTTTGATTTCGTTCGCGAAACCATTATTTTTAAACCGGTTTTTAAGGGAACACTTCCATAAAGTTCTTGTCGGATTAACCGGTTTGGAACAATAAAAACCGGTTTATTCCAGCGCAGGATAAATGTCGCCACCCGCCTCCGGCCGGCCAGCTGTCACTCGTCGAATAAACCGGTTTATTTAGATTATAGTTAAGTTCTTAAAAACGTTCCCGTTCTTATGAAAGTTCGGAGTTAAACCGAAATAAACCGGTATTTGGGCCAGTCAACTTTTTTACCGACACTAATCTGTCCGCGACATTTTTCGAACAATTGCAGGTTTTTGTAAGTAAACATGTTTAATCTGTAATTTAATCGATGGTGTACATACATGCCATCCTACATAAGTTCAACCTATTAAACCGTGAAATATCTTGTTGGAAGTACGATTTTTCGGTAACGCCCGAGACAATTTTGGTAACACAGAGACGCCCTAAGTGTCGGTAAAATAGTTGATTGGCCCTTCTATCTATATAATTATATTATTTATCCGTTGCTTGGTACCCATAACAAGCTTTGCTAAGCTTACTTTGGGACTAGGTCAATTGGTGCGAATTGTCCCGTGATATTTATTTATTTATTGTATTGTGTGACTTGCGTAAATTAATAAAAGTAAATTTGGTAACGCAGGAGACGGCCAAAGTGTCGGTAAAATAGTTGATTGGCCCTTCTATCTATATAATTATATTATTTATCCGTTGCTTGGTACCCATAACAAGCTTTGCTAAGCTTACTTTGGGACTAGGTCAATTGGTGTGAATTGTCCCGTGATATTTATTTATTTATTGTATTGTGTGACTTGCGTAAATTAATAAAAGTAAATTTGGTAACGCAGGAGACGGCCAAAGTGTCGGTAAAATAGTTGATTGGCCCTTCTATCTATATAATTATATTATTTTATCCGTTGCTTGGTACCCATAACAAGCTTTGCTAAGCTTACTTTGGGACTAGGTCAATTGGTGTGAATTGTCCCGTGATATTTATTTATTTATTGTATTGTATGACTTGCGTAAATTAATAAATAAATAAAAATAAATTCGGTAACGCAGGAGACGCCCAGTGTCGGTAATATAGTTGACTGGCCCATTTACCGCTATTTTATAAACCGGTTCCGAGCCTTGGTTCCGCCTCCTTTTCGACATCGGTTATTTTCTCAAGAACTCTTAAATAAACAGCGTAAGTCAGCCTGGAAGCTCACACTGTGACCTGTACATTCTGGACTATGTTTGACCATTCCACCTTGGAAGGTACCAGGTAGAACGCTGGCGCTACCTTCTGGCCGCACGGGCATTTGCATCCTGGAACAAATATTGGGAATTTCAAACCACCTGTCATATTACAAACATGGAAAAGACCAACCCCCTTATTCATAAACGACAATCAAACCTATCTTAGTTAAAATGCCGCTAAAATTCGTTTGTCCTTATCTGTCACTTCGACATTTGTATTTGTTAGAAAGGGACAAAACATTTGTTAGTTAACATAGGCTTGTTAAGTTTTATGAATAAGGGGGCTAATCGACAAAAAGTTGGAAAGCCCCGACTTCGTCACTTCAAAGTTCAATATCGTTTGTTTTTCAATAAAAAGACTCTTCAAGATTGTTTTTACCCTTTTACTAATGCTAAATAAACAAAGTATACAATACAATACAATACAAATAATCTTTATTGATCACCAAAAACAATACAGACATTACAAAAATAAAAAAATCTTGTAGACAATAGGCGGTCTTATCGCTAAAAACCGATCTCTTACAGAAAACCAATTTCTGAGAAATTAAGAAATATAATCAGACTAATGTAGGTGGCAGAAATAACAGACAAGAGAAACGTAGAATTAATAGACAACAGATATTAAAAACAATACAAAATATAATATAAATTATATAAATAAACAAATACATTAACTATAATACTTATAAACTACGTATAATAAAACGTGTGCGAAAAGCACAAGACCGGTCTGAGTGGAGAGCCTTGGGGGAGGCCTATGTCCAGCAGTGGACGTCTTTCGGCTGACATGATGATGATGATGACGTATACTTAATACAAAATATACAGACAGTTACATAAGAAGTATATAGACAGACAGTCCTTAACTCCGCTCTGTTCCGCTACTCACCGCAAACCCAGATGAAGCTCCCTATCTTGTGGTTACACTTGGGGCAGTGCTTCCCGTGCGGGTCTAACGCCACGCGTCTCATCCACGCCATCGGCTCCACGAACCACATGAGACGGCAGGCCCGTCCTATTACTGTCTCACTCTATCCGCTACTCACCGCAAACCCAGATGAAGCTCCCTATCTTGTGGTTACACTTGGGGCAGTGCTTCCCGTGCGGGTCTAACGCCACGCGTCTCATCCACGCCATCGGCTCCACGAACCACATGAGACGGCAGGCCCGTCCTATTACTGTCTCACTCTATCCGCTACTCACCGCAAACCCAGATGAAGCTCCCTATCTTGTGGTTACACTTGGGGCAGTGCTTCCCGTGCGGGTCTAACGCCACGCGTCTCATCCACGCCATCGGCTCCACGAACCACATGAGACGGCAGGCCCGTCCTATTACTGTCTCACTCTATCCGCTACTCACCACAAACCCAGCTGAAGCTCCCTATCTTGTGGTTACACTTGGGGCAGTGCAACTTCCCGTGCGGGTCTAACGCCACGCGTCTCATCCACGCCATCGGCTCCACGAACCACATGAGACGGCAGGCCCGTCCTATTACTGTCTCACTCTATCCGCTACTCACCACAAACCCAGCTGAAGCTCCCTATCTTGTGGTTACACTTGGGGCAGTGCAACTTCCCGTGCGGGTCTAACGCCACGCGTCTCATCCACGCCATCGGCTCCACGAACCACATGAGACGGCAGGCCCGTCCTATTACTGTCTCACTCTATCCGCTACTCACCACAAACCCAGCTGAAGCTCCCTATCTTGTGGTTACACTTGGGGCAGTGCAACTTCCCGTGCGGGTCTAACGCCACGCGTCTCATCCACGCCATCGGCTCCACGAACCACATGAGACGGCAGGCCCGTCCTATTACTGTCTCACTCTATCCGCTACTCACCGCAAACCCAGCTGAAGCTCCCTATCTTGTGGTTACACTTGGGGCAGTGCAACTTCCCGTGCGGGTCTAACGCCACGCGTCTCATCCACGCCATCGGCTCCACGAACCACATGAGACGGCAGGCCCGTCCTATTACTGTCTCACTCTATCCGCTACTCACCACAAACCCAGCTGAAGCTCCCTATCTTGTGGTTACACTTGGGGCAGTGCAACTTCCCGTGCGGGTCTAACGCCACGCGTCTCATCCACGCCATCGGCTCCACGAACCACATGAGACGGCAGGCTGCCGCGCCGCGTGCCGCTATACTGCCGTCCACCAGGTTTTGCTCGCTGTAGCCGTCCAACTAGAAAGGGAAGGTAAAAGCATAGTATCACTTCGTCCAAAAAGCAGCTTGTCTAAGTAGCAAGGTGGTCTAAAAACTGGTCTTAGTTATTTGGGTATTTCTCCACTAATTGGAAAATTTGACCAGTCCCCTGCCAACTTTCTCTTCAAATTATGACGAATTGAGAGTAAAAAACCGGTCAAAAGCGTGTAGGACACGCCCGAAATAGGGTTCCGTAGCCATTATGAAAAAATTAAGTCATATTTTGCTAAGGATTTCGTATTTTGTACGGAATATTCCAAGTTTAGGTATATTTTATACCATAGGCTGCTATTCACTCTTAAACTACTAATAATTCTCAAGAAAACTTAACCGTTATAGTTTTCCTTGTAAGTTTGATATACTTACTACCATCTCGATTTTTTTCAAATTTTTCCTCCCACCGGTTTAGTTTTTAGAGGGGGGGGGGACGCACTGAATCGAGAAATTGTTTTAGCAACCCCTTAATGATTTTAAAAGACCTATCCAACGATACCCAACACTACAAAGTTGGATGAGAAAAAAAATCACCCCCACTTTAAGTCTATGCGAGGTACTCTCAAAAAAAAAAAATTATTATGAATTTTTTATTGCACTGTTTTGTCAGCATAGTTTACATATATATTCGTGCAAAATTACAGCTTAGCATTGATAGTCTCTTAGCAAAGCCGCGGACGACCAGACAGACGACATGGCGAAACTATAAGGGTTCCGTTTTTGCCATTTTGTCTACGGAACCCTAGAAAAATATTCCAAAAACCAATCTTATTACCTGGCTGGGTCCCTCCTCGCTGCCAGTGTCGCTGTGACTCTGCCCGGGGCTCTCCCCGCCATCTATGATCTGGCAGGCGAGACTCTTCAGCTTTTACCTAGCTAGGTCAATGAGACGCTCTCGCCAGATTAAGAATGAGACTCTTTGGCGTCGGATACCCCGCGCCAGGAGACTTTAAGGCACTACCGCTACGTCAAATCATCCAATTCATGGATGAGGTGATAAAAGCAATGGAGTAAGTGCGAAGGAGGGGTAATTACACAAAAGATCCCTACGGGTCGAAGCGTATCCGCAAGGACCCCTAAAATTAAGATAAGATAAGATACCTGGCTAGGTCCCTCCTCGCTGCCAGTGTCGCTGTGACTTTGCCCTGGGCTCTCCCCGCCATCTATGATCTGACAGGCGAGACTCTTCAGCTTCTCGATCAGTATCTGACCGTTCTCGGCGCAGTGGAGACCCGTCAGTTTCGATGGCGGCGGCCGGATGCCTGTAATAGTTCAACGAAATAATCCAAAAGCTTACCCCCTTATTCATAAACGACAATCAAACCTATTTTAGTTAAAATGCCGCTAAAATTCGTTTGTCCTTATCTGTCACTTCGACATTTGTATTTGTTAGAAAGGGACAAAGCATTTGTTAGTTAACATAGGCTTGTTAAGTTTTATGAATAAAGGGGTAAGGCCTCAGCATTATGCTGAGTCAGCGGCCGTTTCACTTTTGCGGTGACACGCAAAATCGTGCATTTTTGTTTTCGTATTTCCTTTTTATTTTGTTTGTGTTTGCTCTCTATTGTTTTTTTTTGTATTTGTGTGTCTTTGTGAATCCTACTTAATACTATCCTACTAATATTATAAATGTGAAAGTCTGTGAGTGAGTGAGTGAGTATGTTTGTTACTTCTTCACGCAGAAACGGACCAACGAAAGACCAAGGTAATCAGGTGTAAACAGCCACAAACAAAAAAGTTTCTCTATGTTTTTTAAATAGTTTTTAATTTATATAAAACTAAAAATCAATCTAATCAATCATAATAATTCAGTAAAATTAAAATAATGGAATTATTATAATAATACGTAAAAAATAAAAGGTAGGTACATAGAAAGTGAATCATTGTTTCCACTGTGGCTATTTCATTTCCTCGACATCGAAGTGAAAAGCAAAGTGTAACACTCGAGCATTAAACCCATTTTCCCCTCGACGTGTTTAACCATCGCCGTACCTATGAACGCCTCGGGTAAAATGGCTCGTTTTATGCTCTGGTTTATTTATTTATTTATTGAATAAAACACATGCAAGCTTACAGTACGAAACCAAAACACTCACACATTAATTACAAAAACAAAAAAAAATTACATGAATACATTAATTGAGGAAACAATGTCAATATAAATTACAAAGCGACGTCAAGGAATATAAAGAAGCTTCATAGTCAAAAATAAAGTAATAACAATAATTCTAAATTTATACCATGCACGTCACAATCTCAAAACCAAAATTAATAAAATATCTTTAAAATGAATAAATTCAACGTCAAATTCTTAAAGTGAGTGAGTTGTTGTACAATCTACTATTGTTTTTTTTTTTGTTGTCTCACCTTTCTTAGCCATCTCCATCTTGATCTGCTTGGGTATGTGCGGTATGATGTTCCTCTGGCTGGCGACCACGCGACGGCACTTCCGGCAGCGGTACACGACCGGCTCGGGCCGCTCCCGGACCAGCCCCGGGTCTGGCTTTATCAGGTCGGCGAACAGTTGCGGCAGGATTTTCACTGGAATTAACAAATTAAATAAGCTTTTATATAATAATAATAATATCATAGGACACTTGACACCAATTGACCTAGTCCCAAACTAAGCAAAGCTTGTATTATGGACACTAGGCAACGGATAAACATACTTATATAGATAAATACATACTTAAATACATATTAAACATCCAAGACCCGAGAACAAACATTCGTACTATTCATACAAATATCTGCTCCGGCCGGGATTCGAACCCAGGACCTTAAGCTTCGTAGTCAGGTTCTCTAACCACTAGGCCATCCGGTCGTCCATATACAGTATAATCTTTTGCCAACTGTACTTTTTGTTGACTGTACTTTATATTTTTGCGTGGACTGTATTTTATATTTTTTGGTTCTTCACAAGTAAAGATTTTTTCACTGGTATTAAGATTTATTATTACAAAACACCAACACTTACAGTTATGTATGAAAGAGCAAATAGAAACAGACAAATTGTCTTATGGACGTCGAAGCAGTGTTAATATGGCCGATGGGCGACCGGAAGAGACAAAGAAAAAAGTTCTGCCAACCTAGCTAACAAATCTTTGTGTTGCCAGCAACATACTTGAACGGTCCTTCGGAGACAATCCTGACTGGACCATTGAGATATCACTACTAGATTTTTGTATCGTCACCAGACTCACATACATCCATACTAATGGTTCAACAAATCATACAGGGTGTCATTTTGAACATGATCCAAAGTTGTTTCTAGCTCATTTAATGCTGGACAATCTTGCAGGTGGCAGGACCTTGTCCAGTCCGCCCGGATTGCTACCACCATCTTGCTCGCTAATCCTGCCGTGAAGCAGCAGTGCTTGCACTGTTGTGTTTCGGCGTGGAGAGTAAGACAGCCGATGAAATTACTGGCACTTCAGGTATGTCATCTTAGGCCTCTAGGTTGGCAACGCATCTACAATCCCCCTGGTGTTGCAGGTGTCAATGGGCGGTGGTGATCTCTTACCATCAGGAGCCCCACTTGCTCGTTTGTCATCCAGTCAAATAAAAAAAACGCTAAAATGTCTTCTTATTAAAAAAGAATGAATAAAATCGCTTTGCTCACATTTTTTTTATTAAAAATGAGTAGATAAAATCGCTTTGCTTATATTTTTTTATCAAAAGTGAATAGATAAAACCGCTTTGCTTATATTTTTTTATCAAAAATTAATAGATAAAACCGCTTTGCTTATATTTTTTTATCAAAAATGAATAGATAAAATCGCTTTGCTTATATTTTTTTATCAAAAATGAATAGATAAAATCGCTTTGCTTAATTTTTTTTTAAATGAATAAATAAAATCGCTTTTCATTTTTAATAATCTTAATGTATAAAACAAAATCGGGTTTGTTCGAACATTTATAACTCGAGAACGGCTGGACCGATTTTCATGATTTTTGATTTGTTGTATTTGTCTAGATCTCGAATAGCAGCATAACTATTAAAACATTGGAAAATTGATAAAAAAAAAAAAAAACATTTTCATATACAAAATGTTCATGGGTTTCGAAACTGTCAGTATACTTACAATAAGTTAGATATTTCAAATTCAAATTCCAATCATTTATTCAGTAAATAGGCCGCAATGGGCACTTTTACACGTAATTTTTTTTAAACTACCAGCGCTTTCGGATAGACCATCATTGCCAAGAAGAATGCGCCGCAAGAAACTTGGCAGAAAGTCATTTTTTCAAAATAAAATAATTACAAATAAAATACTTAAAAACTACAGTAAACAAAAAATTACAAAATAATAATAATAATAGTAATACAGGGATGTATGGGGTCCCTTAGTTACAAAACTAAACACTAACTATATCTATATCATTTTATATATGAATAGAAAAATAGTCACTTAAAATAATTGATATGGCAAAACAATGTTATTTGATGGTTTGGAAACACAATTGGACCCGCTAGATGGCGCTGTTGTTTGTATGTTATCAAAATTTTTAATGTAGTGTTTTTTCGGGCAGAACAACGTCTGCCGGGTTCGCTAGTTTAAAATCCATACTAATATTATAAATGCGAAAGTGTATGTGTTTGTATGTTTGTCCGTCTTTCCGAAACGGAGCGACGGATCGACGTGATTTTTGGCATAGTTTATGCCACTCTTGGGTGGCATAGCTACTTTTTATCCAGGAGAAAAGCACAGTTCCCGAGGAAACAGCGCGGGATAACCAAATTCCACATGCAATGCGGGCAAAAGCTAGTAAAAAATATCCAAAAAATACTTAAAAAGAATAAATAAGTTAAATGCTTAGCTTACGTTATAAAATCAACACATAAAAAAATCACTGCGCTAAATTTATTTTAAACTGAAAATAAAAAGTCGCTAACATATAATAACTCGCTTGGCTGGCTTGCTATACAGGAACTAAATATCCTACTAATATTATAAATGTGAAAGTTTGTGAGTGAGTATGTTTGTTTCTTACTTCTTCACGCTGAAACGGCTGGACGGGTTTAGATGAAATTTGGCAAAAAGTTAGTTTACAACCTGGATTAAAACAGGATAATTCTTATCCCGATATTCCCACAGGATAGGGATAAAAATCTCTAAATAACAACCGCTGAGCTTAGAGTCATGAAATTTGATATGTAGGTAGCTGGACGTCATTCAATCGTTAGTTTTAATCACAAACATGAACGTGATGTGATTGATGCTTCTAACAGAATATGAATGTTTATTTGTTTCGTCATACTTCTATTCGAGGTATCGCTTTTCTAGTAGTTTTGTACTGTCCATATGTTATCTTAGGGTAAATTAATGTAATTGTGTACAGTCAGCAAAAAACTTATATTAGAAGAATTTTAAGAAAAACTTTTACTGAACTGCTTACGGAGCCTTTCATGTACGAGTCCGACTCGATTTTTTTTGTCCATACTCCCTCAGTGACTGACGACATCTTGTCGATATTCAATAACGGTAATCATAAACGATCAATCGTGATTACTTGACTAAGATTGAAACTAATCAATCACCATAACATGACTAAACTAACAAATCATTAGTCATCAATCATGATTTGACGTATCTAATCATTAGTCAAACTAAATCTTGCCCAACACTTACCACAGGGCGGCCACGCCATACAAAATACGCGTTCTTGAATTGGCGTCAATGTGTGCGTAAGATACACTGGAACAAATAAAATGCAATATACCAATGTTTACCTTGCTTGAGTTTCTGCCCAGCCAACTTCAGACGGAACTGCTTGAACCTCGGATCCTCCCGGTCAATCTTGTAGCCCATGTGCCCGAACAACTTGAGTTGAGCCACGAACCCCACGTTGGGGCTGATGAACCGGCGTTTGCTCTTCACGAGGTTGAACGCTTCTTCGTAGCAGAGCGAGTACTTCTCCATTATGTATGCTATGACCACCGCTGCTGAACGGGACACGCCGAAATAGCTGGAAATAGTAATTTATTATGCAAGGTTTTTTTTTTTCTCTGATATTTTAACAAGGCTTTAGCACACCAAATGTGACTATGTCAGCCTCATGGAAAGCCTCAGAAATGTACATCACACTACAGACAGATTTTACATTCTCCCTTGCACTGAAACCAAAGCCAACGCCTCTGGATGCAAAGGCCTGTCCAATGAATCTGTAAATTCGCGTCGCTTCTTCTGAAAGTGGTTGACTGAGAATTACATTTACACATCCATTGAACAAGCCCATACCATCCAAATACCTGACTCTGATGTCCTTATTCTGATCACATTCCACAAGAAAGTGAATAAATATAAATTATGCAAGGTTGGAAAGTTCTTTGGTGTAGGGTTGTAACGGCACTTCGTTCGCCATGGCACGTTACACTGACAACAGGTGGACAAAGTCTGTAACTATGTGGAAAGGACCTAATGGACTCAGAAGCAGGGGTCGACCTAAAGCAAGGTTGAAGGACGAAATAGAGACCATCGGAACAAGGGATTGGTTTAACCTGGCAAAAAACCGCAACGAATTGCAATCTCTGGAGGAGGCCTTCACCCGAAGAGGGGTCCAGATGGCATACATATACAGTGTAAACTCTACATAACGACACTGAAGGGACTGAGCACTTTTCGACGTTATAGAGAGTTGCCGTTAAATAGAAACAAAGAAATTTAAATAAATTTTAGTTTACTCGCCATGTTTATAGTTCGAAAATTTGTAAGTAACTGCAAATACTGCGATATAATAACCTATAACAACTCAACAAAAGTGTAGTAACCAAGGTAAACACGTGCAAGTTTTTTATACAAAAACTAAGGACAATATTTCTTAGAATCCCCGGCACTTCAGTGGAAGTAAACACGTGCTAGATAATAAAACAACAAAACAGCAAACAAAGGACGCTCACAGCTGCAGTTTTTATCAATTTCGGCAACTTAGAAAGTGCTGCTTAATGATTTATTATGCCGTATTGTTGTTAATCAGAGTGAGCGTGGCGCTATGTAGACTGTATTACTGTATAGAAAACATAGTAAACCAACCAAAGTTGAGCAATTTCGACGTTTTAAGGAGTTTTTTGTTAAATCGAGTGTCGTTATGAAGAGTTTACACTGTAATTTAAGATTAATAATATTTAACAAAATTAATTCATACTTGTAAATGTCAAATAGAGGCTTTTTATTTTATTTTCATTTTTATTTATTTATTATTTCTTCCATGGATGTCATAAGAGGCACACAATATATATATATTACGGTCACAGTATAATGGTTGTAATGGGCAGAGACTGTTAGTGTCTTACCAGTGTACTAATACTACGCCACCCTCAGTTATTGCCTTCTTTATGTACTCATTTGTTTCTGGCAGATGGGATATAAGGTCTTCTTTGGGTACATCGGCCACTGGAAATGAAATCATACTGATTAATAATAGTTATTACTTAGTCATAAAAAAGACTTGCTTTCTTAACACCAAATTCTGATAAATCACAATGCATGGTGCCACCCGTAAGTAATACCAATAAGACCGGTTGTCGCACGCTGTTCCCTTGGGAGTTGCATGTGCATTTTTCCGGGATAAAAAGTAGCCTATGTCACTCTCTGGCCCTTAAACTATCTCTATGACAAAACTTACGTCGATCCATCGCTCTGTTTCAACGTGAATGGCGGACAAATATACAAACAAACACTTTCGCATTTATAATAAAGTCAAAGTCAAAGTCAAAATCTCTTTATTCAATTTAGGCTATGACAAGCACTTATGAACGTCAAAAAATCTACCACTGGTTCGGAAAAAACCTCTGTTGAGAAGAATCCGGCAAGAAACTCAACGAGGTATTTTTTTTTAAAAACAGATTCACAATATTTAGAAATGATATAAATAATATTAGTATGGATTTATGTCACATTATACGGTTGTGAATAAGTGTCACGAGAAGAGCAGTTGTAGCATTGCACCACATAGTTTTATAGACAAGACAGGTTGCTTTTTTTTCTATTTTTTTTTTGAGGCTTAAGTGCACCTGTGCCAGCCTCATTTAAAAGACTCCATGGCCACAGGGGCAGATCTTGAATTTGTGGGGCCCTAATACCTACTGCTTAGGGGCCCTACCTGATTACTCAAACCTCATGATCAGATCTTTTATAATTCAAGTTAAATTTTTATTATTGACAATATCGTCTATTGTTTTCAGTTCACGTTGGGGGCCCTCTGTATCCACGAGGCGAGGCGCTGGGCTGCGGCCCAAAAAGCCTTTAAGTAGATCCGCCCCGGCATGGCCACATTCATCAAACACTTCTATTGCAATGTCCAGATTATCTGGCTGCAAACGAGTGCTTGATGAACCTGTAGATGAGTTGCTCCATTAGTTATTGTTATGCTATGGTAATTTACATTAATACAAAGATCACGCCTGTATTCCCATAATGGGGTAGGCAGAGCACGCGAAACGTTACCGCTTTGGAGCCACTTTTAGCAATTTTAGGTTTTAATTTTGACAAAAATGGTACAATAGTGACAGGTTGCTAGCCTGTCGCCTATGGTATACCTTAACCTATATCCTACAGTATACAGTAATTTACTTACGTTTGAGGTACTCAAAATGGATGTTAGCCCTGTCTAGCATGCTTCGAGGCAACGGCACAACATCTATTGTGAGGATATGAGTGATCTTCAGAGCTTCCAGTGTTTTTATCTCCCTCGCACATGCTAGGTTACCTGAAAAATTGTAATGCACTTTACTGTATTGTAACTCTTTATTGTACATAAAACATAATGAAAATTACTATCAACAAGAGAAAAAGATGTCGAGAGATGTCAAAGGCGAACTCATCCCTTAATGGGATCTCTTCCAGTTAACCTTAAAATTATAGTAATATTAAGTATTTTATTCATTTTAGGACTACTGTTTGTTCATCTTGTAATTATTTTTTTTACATTTTCTCATGTCTTGTTGTGTTTGGTAAAATATGTCTGTCTGGCCCATCCAAAAATGCCGTCAATCCGTCACTCCCTTTCGACGTGAAAGACGGACAAACGTACAGTCGTCATAAATAAGTGATCCTTTTGTGCCTCGTCACTTTAACATGATGTATGTGGTTTTTACAGTAATACTGAGTATTTGACACAATAAAATTGTGTAATATTAGATTAATGTATAGTTTACGGATGAATTTCTGCTATCATTTGCATACTTGCTAGGTTAAGTACGCACACCCTAACATAATTTAAGACCTGTAACTAACAATATTCTTGCAAATAAATCATTTCTATTCTATTCTATTGAAAAGCCATATGAAATTGTGTAACGTCTGAAAGCGACAGGGTACAGAATGATCACTTATTTTTATTTATAACGTTGACTGTACAAACACACTTTCGCATTTATAATATTAGTATGGACAAGGTATGGATACTCTTAAGATCTTTAACTCACCTAGGTACAATCCATCATCCACCAGATCCACGCTGACATCCAAGTTATCCTCCTTTTCGACATCCTCTGCATGAATTTCCACATCAGCCTGCCGTTTTGCCATCTTCAGATATTAAATTCAGTGCACACAATTCATATAAGCGTCAAAGTGTATCCGTGAGGGCATTTTTTAATAACTATCGAAGCAGATTATGGATACAATATAGTTTTAGAACACGAAAGCCTATTTAAAATCGCTTTAATGTTACAAAAAGCATGCTCAAAGTGAAAGAAAAAATCAGTGTTCCAATTTCACCATCACAATAAGCAACCTCATCTAAAAAATCAATACGTAAATACGTCACTGTGGTTGTTTAAGATATCGAGGTCAGTGTTGAAATTACAGATTATAGTGGAAGTTGTGTGTTATTATTTTTATACGTGAAAGATTTTTAGCAAAACACAGTAATTTTTTACATTATTTCCCGCGAATTTTATGCACTGATTTGATTTGATTGATTGACTGTTGTCACTTGTCAGCAGCAGAATCAGACGGGTAGACGCGAATGACCAAAACTACATAATTCAGTCAATTTATTGTCAGACTAATTACAAGCTTATTGCAATAAAATAAAGTACATTTCAATAAATCAATACTGAGTGTAAGCAGTTGGTAAATGAGTGGAATTTGCTTAGCAAAACGTTGGCAGTTGCTATTTTAACTAAAATAGGCTAGGGAGCGTAGGAACATTCAGACAATAAAATTTTAAAAAAATAACAAAAAAATATCGAAAAACAATAAGTTAAATATTTATATTTTAGTTGAGTAACTGTTTTTTTTTTCTTCAAATAATTTTAGCTCATGCTACAGTGCCCGTTTGATTTGATTTTTGTACTAATACTTACTTCAACCAATGCATGGTTCGGAGCTCTTGAACACTCGCACTTAGCTGGTTTCGAAACTTATAGTACTTTGTCACTGTGATTATATACCTACTGCGACAAAGTAACACCTACAATAAAGGTTTCGACCACTTTTGAGCCACTTTACTCCTAGGTCTTGTCACGTTTATAAAATATTAGCTTATGCCCGCGATCTTGTCTGCATCTAGGTTATCGCGCAATGGCGCCCTCTACCGGTATAAAAGGTATCCTATGATCCTTGGGGTTCAAACTACAAAACTACCATAATATCAAATTTCATCAAAATCAGACAGTTACTTTCACATTTATAATAATTATTAGTAGAGAGAGCCAAAAAGATTCTGGAATCCAGTTTTAAATTCGTTTTCCGGCCAAGGGAAGTAAAAGTCATTACCGGCCAGTTGCTTGCTTGCCTTGGCCACTCCACTCTTTTATTCTTGACCCCTAAAATTTAAAATATTCAGATAAAAACTTCTCAAAAAGAATTAATTTATGTTACATTATTTTGCCGTTATTTCATTTGTCGAACCAAATACCAATGGTCCTTGGTAGAACGAGCAAATGGGTCTTCTGATGGTAAGAGATCATCACCGCCATGGTATCACCACACCACACCAGGGGAACATGCGTTGCCAACTTAGAGGCCTAAGATGGCATACTTCTAATGCCAGTAATTTCACGGCTGTCTTACTCTCCACGCCGAAATACAACAGTAGGGGGAGTCCGGGAGACTTGTCCAGGTAGGAGACTTGAACCATTTCGAATATCTAATTCGAAATTCGCGCCACCGGCACCACTGATAGCTCGTGTTGTACTCATACACAAGACTCAACTAGTAGCGCCGCCATATTAGCCGCCATTAGTGCGGTTTAGTAGTAAACGGAGTATACATGTTTCCGTTACCAAAAAGTGAAAAAAATATTATTTTTGTAATTTTACGCTATTCAAATGCAGTAATGAGCGAGTGCTGTTATTTTATCTTATCATATTGACTAGTTATTATAGTTTTACCGACAATGAGCGTTTTAAACATTCGATGTAAGAATTTAGAGAAATAATCACTTAACTGAAGGAAATGGGGGTGCGGGAGACTTGATCAATGTAGTAGTGGTAGTAGCAGAGAGACATGACCATATGGTTTATTCCTCCGCACAGCGTTTAAATTTATTGCTTCGAATTTATGTGATTTTGGTATCCATTATATTAACCATTTATCTCTTATAAGATTTTTTAATAAGTTCAGTATCTGGGTGACCGAGCTCCGCTCGAGCTAAAACTCGGTACCAAGCGTTTTTTTCAGAAATAATACCAAGCTGGATCGATTTTTTATCTCCAAAAACCCTTACATACCAAATTTCGTCGAAATTGTTGGAACCATTTCAGAGTTTCTGATAATATATATAAAAGAATTGCTCGTTTAAAGGTATTAGATTGAGTTAATTTATGCTTAACATTGTAGTAGTGGATTATAATCAAAAATGTAATCTAATTGAGTCACACTTTAAACACATCAGAGTCCTTTTTTTAGAATAAATATTTTTAATTAAATAATAATGTTTTTCGCTATTTTATCTAATAAATAAATATATGGTCAAATCTCCCGCATCTCCTGATCAACTCTCCCATGGGTTGGGGAGACTTGAGCCATATTCCAAATTTTATAAAAAAAATTGCCAAAATTGTAATTATTTTTTTATTAGCATTTCAATAACACCTAGCGATACCTATTTAGGCATGACGTCTACATACCAAAAATCGGGTTACTGCCACTTACGGTTACAACTTTAGCGGCATAAGAGTAAAATGGGGTCCAAGTCTCCCGGACTCCCCCTACAAGCAGTGCTGCTTCACAAGATGGTAAGAGATCACCACCGCCCATAAACATCTGTCCGGTGACAACGGACGACTTCAAGCGGCCCAACGGTCAGGGCCGGATTTAGGGGAGGGCAGAGGGGGCAACTGCCCGGGGCCTCCACAAAATAGGGGCCCCCACAATAGAGACATCGGAAAAAAAATCTTTCAAATTCCGACGAGTAAACACTAGGAAACAGCAATTCATATATTTCTTCACTTCAATAAGGCAATCAGTAAAATATCAAAAGGCCCTCATTGACCTCCACTCCTTTGTTGCCCCAAGGCCTCCACACCTCTAAATGCGGCCCTGCCAACGGTTGATATTCTCTTAGCATTAAGCAGTTTCACAAGTATACTCCAATTCAATAAAATCTGACAATCCTGTAGACACTTCCAGCCAACTAATATGAACACCGGGCTGTCTAAGGCTTTGTGATGTGACTATTATTCTTTTTTGATTCCTTTTAGATGATAATTGCAACAACAGGGACATATATAAACAAGCGTGCCCAAGTTAGAGTGTGTTAAATGTGTAGAAAATTGTCAGATTCTGAATTGTACTTTAATATTCTAGAGGTTGGTCGCTCCTCTTGCCTATTTCACACGGTGTAAGTGCGCTGTTGTTTTTGCTCATTAAGTAATACACATTATGCTACGTTTACACGCTTGCCGAGGTTTGCCAAGCGTCTACAAACTCCAAGCCTATACAAACGCTTGGATGCCATTTACACGCTTGCAAGCGCGTCAGTGTGTTTTTTTTATTCGACTGGATGGCTAACGAGCAAGTGGGTCTCCTGATGGTAACAGATCACAATCGCCCGTAAACATCTGCAACACCAGGGTTATTGCAGATGCGTTGCCAACCGAGAGGCCTAAGATGGGATACCTCAAGTGCCAGTAATTTTACCGGCTGTCTTTCTCTTCACGCCGAAACACAACAGTGCAAGCACTGCTGCTTCACGGCAGGATTAGCGAGCAAGATGGTGGTAGCAATCCGGCCGGACCTTGCACAAGGTCCTACCACCTGCAATGTATTTCGGACAGGCAAGCATGGCAGACGTGGATCTCGAATTTGCTTCGGCTCTTGTGTTGAGCTTGACATATTTTTAATTAAAAAAAAGAACTAAATTTGTTCGTTAGTCCAAGCACTCATGATGGTCATCATCAAATTTAATGTATACGTCCGTACGGCGTCAACTCTTGAGCGGCACTAAACACGAGCCAACGTGTAAACGCGCCGCGAGCGCTTGCCGCAAGCTCCTTTGATCTGTGTTGAAAGACCGACACCACAGGGCTACTACGAGACTCGAAACTCGAAGTTCGTGTCGTGCGGTCGCTCTCCCTCTCGTATTAATTAGTATAAGTGTAAGAGGGATCGCGCGACACGAACTTCGAGTTTCGTAGTAGCCCTGCTGTGTTGAAAAACCGACACCGGCCCAGAAGGGCTACTCCGAAACACAACGTTCGAAGTTCGTGTCGTGCGGTCCCTCTCACACTTATACTATTTAATACGAGAGCGAGAGGGATCGCATGACACGAACTTCGAACGTTGTGTTTCGGAGTAGCCTTTCTGATCGGCGGCAAGCGCTGGGAAGCTCACGCAAACCTATCCCAACGGTCCACAGGGGTACTACGAAACTCGCAACTTGAAGTTCGTGTCGTGCGGTCCCTCTGACACTTATACTATTTGATACCAGAGCGAAAGGGACCGCACGACACTAACTTCGAGTTTCGGAGTAGCCCTGCCATGAGAGCTTGCCGAAGCTGCCAAGCGTGTAAATCTAGCTTTAGACATACCTGTGTAGACAATTAGCAGTAAGCAAACTGTTGCCTAAGATCTTCATTCAATTACTGATACAACTCTCATTGAGAACTGTTGGTTTTTGCTTTTACTTAAGGCAGCCGTCCACTGGAACGGAGCGAGGGAGCAATAAAATCTCCGCTTCTCTTCATTGAATAGGGAGTTGGTATCGTCATCCGAGAGGAGGCCTGTGCCCAGCAGTGGGACGTATATAGGCTGAGATGATGATGATGATGATGATCGTCATCAAGTAATCATTATCAGCCGTAGGACGTCCACTGTTGGACATAAGCCTCCCTATAGAATTCCAGTTGCTTCGGTTGGCAGCGGCCTGCATCCACCATGAACCTGCGGCTTTAACCAGGTCCGTCCATCTCGTTGGTGGACGTCCTACGCTGCGCTTGCCTCCATTCGAGAACTTTGGCCCCAACGGCCATCTGTTCTCCGTGCTATATGGCCTGCCCATTGCCACTTCAACGAGCTCATTCGCTTGTCTACTCTTCTGCTCTACGTACGTCCTCGTGAGTTGGGAGTCTTCTTATGAGCGAGAAATGAGTGACGAAGCGGAAAGTACCTACCTAGAGCTTTTCAGGACCTACTTGGTCATCTGTCAGCCTAAGATGTTGTTATACTTTGTTTTTTTTTTCAAAATTAGACATTAATGACATTGTAATAAGTATCACGTAACGCGTCATCGTGAATGACTCCATCCATATAGGGTGGAAAATTGAGATGGGGCAGCAATACTGGGTTAAGACACTAACTTTAGTTCAAATGTTGCCATGAGAGATCTTTCTACAGCCTCTCCTCACTGTCTCCAGCAGTAAGCTAAGATAATGAGATTAATGGATGCTTGCCCTAAAGCATTATGTTTGTAAGATGTCTTTCTCGTATGACGTAATGTGATCTCAATTACTTTGTAAAGTGTTGTCAACTCTAATCCAAAAGGCATAGAGGCGATTTTTGTACAAAGTTATCGTGAAAATCGTAACTCACCTTAGTACAATAATTTCCATTGTATTAATAAATGATGTAACTTAGGCTTGTAACCGTTAACTGGAGCTTAGGTCCGCGACACGTGTAAAAGAGCTACGTCTGTGTAACATACATGTTTTTAGGGTTCCGTAGTCAACTAGGAACCCTTATAGTATCTCCACTGTCTGCCCGCGATTATGCTTAGAGACCGTTAGTACTACAAAGCTGTAATTTGGTATGAGTATACATATCAGTCACGCCGACAAAGGGATAAAATAAAAAAACCAAAAAAAAGTATGGTAGACGTAAAGTGGGAGCGTTTGGGTGATTTTTTTTCTCGAACAACCCTGGGGTCTCGTCGGATAGGTCTTTTAAAACTATTGGGGGTCGCTAAGACGATTTTTCTATTCAGTGATCTGTTTGCAAAATATTCAACTTTAAAGTGCAAATTTTCATTAAAATCGAGCGTCCCCCCCCCCCCTCTAAAATCTAAAATATTCGGTGGAAAATTATGAAAAAAATCCAGAGTAAATAAGTAAAAGTATATCAAACTTACAAGGAAAATTATAGCGGTTAAGATGTCTAAACAGTAGCCTAAGCTATAAAACACACCTAAACTTGGAAGGTTCTGTACGCGCGTACACAATACGAAATACTTAGAAAAATATTACTTAACTAGCTTTTGCCCGCGGCTCCGCCCGCGTGGTATTCGGTTGTCGCGCGCTGTTCCCTCGAGAACTGTGCATTTTTCCGGGAAAAAAGTAGCCTATGTCACTCTCGGGCCCATAAACTATCTCTATGTCAAAAATCACGTTGATCCATCGCTCCGTTACGGCGTGAAAGACGGACAAATAGACAAACACACTTTCGTATTTATAAAATATCCTGGGCGTGTCCGACACGCTCTTGGCCGTTTTTTTATTTTTTTCTGGAGTACAAGCCAACTGTTACAACTGTTGCCCAATCGGAACATTGTAAACTAATTCTGTATTTAGCCCTCGTCCGAACGCGCAAGTGAGTGCGACCTTGTGCTGTTAGGACGCCTGTAGCATCGTGATAAGCTTGATTGTAATTGTTAGTTAAATTTAGAGAATGAAATTTTTTTTTTTTTATATTACTGGAAGGCAAACGAGCAAGTGGGTCTCCTGGTGGTAAGAGATCACCACCGCCCATAAACATCTGCAACACCAGGGGTATTGCAGATGCGTTGCCAACCTAGAGGCCAAAGTTGGAATACCTCAAGTGCCAGTAATTTCACCGGTTGTCCTACTCTCCGCGCCGAAACACACACAGTGCAAGCACTGCTGCTTCACGGCAGGATTAGCGAGCAAGATGGTGGTAGCAATCCGGGCGGACCTTGCACAAGGTCCTACCACCTGCAAATGAAAATGTATAGGTAAAAAAATTAAGTAAAGGACCTGTTGTATGTAGTGGTGCACAGAATTGATATGGAGCTTAAGTCATTTTGCGAATTTGGAACGTCAATTTGTTTCTATGGACAAGTTACTACTACATACAACAGGTCCTTTACTTAAGTTTTTCACCTATACCTATTTAATTTATTGATCAACAGTATGAAATAGAAATAGAAATAAAAATAGAAATCGTTTATTTCTTAGAATATGTATGGGCGTTTTCAAAAAAAAGTGTACCCTTTACGTTTTTTTGAAATATTGGAAAAATATCCCGATACAAATTTTTATTAGTCAGTTTTAAGATTACTATTAAAATTTGGAGTCTTTTTGTATTTTTTATTTCAACTCCAAATTTTTTTGTTTCTTTTACGGTCATCCCGTGATCCCGTGAAAGTTTATATATTTCACACGAAAACTCAAGCCGAAACATGAATGCACAGAAAAACCAGAAAAATAGACCAGCGCTGGGAATCGAACCCAGGTCCTCAGCATTCCGTGCTGCGTGCTATTCCCCTACACCACCGCTGGACAGGAGACCAGACACGAATTTAGAAATAGAAATAGAAAAATATATTTAAATACTTTCTCAACGAGAAACATTTTTCACTCCCTTCGGAACTATCCGCTCACCAGGGACAAGAGATGTCGCTATTAAGCAATCAAATCAAGATTACTATTTGGAGTCTTTTTGTATTTTTTATTTCAACTCCAAATTTTTTTGTTTCTTTTACGGTCATCCCGTGAAAATTTATATATTTCACACGAAAACAGAGTCAGTTTTGTCACGCCCACGTCACGCCCATATATATCTTTTTTTTTGGGGACATATTTTTAAACCGTCGGAATCGATTTTGCTCTTGATTCTGAGTAGGAAAAACCATATTTTTTCCAAAATTTCAAAAAAAAAAGAAAGGGTACAATTTTTTTTAAAAACGTCCGTATGTCGCAGGGATATGATAAAAACAGGGATTTGATCAAAGAGTGGAATTCCCTGCCTGCGATTGTGTTCCCTGAACACTACAATTTGGCCGCTTTCAAGTCCAGGGTGAATGCGCATTTACTAGACAAGCGTGCTCCATCGTAGGCCTCACTCGCTCCCATCAGCTCGCTCGCTTTCCATCAGGCGTGATTGTGGCCAAACGCAAGCCTATAATGTATAAAAAAAATCCTCAGGGATATGATCAAGTCTCGGGAGATGATAAAGAAACATTTTTTTTTAGTGTCCCACTGCTGGGCAAGGGTCCCTCTTGACCTCCACAACTCTTGTTCTGACGCAATGTCAGGCCAGTCCTTTGCGTACGTGTCCAGATCGTCCCGCCATCTCCTTCTCGGTCTACCTCGATGTCGCTGGCCGTTCTCCGGCATCAC
The DNA here is from genome assembly GCA_037349165.1 of Choristoneura rosaceana. Taxonomy (NCBI): domain Eukaryota; kingdom Metazoa; phylum Arthropoda; class Insecta; order Lepidoptera; family Tortricidae; genus Choristoneura; species Choristoneura rosaceana. Next base: position 1,522,372 of record JAZBNJ010000006.1, on the reverse strand, counting down.
CAAGTAACTCTGCGAGCCCACCTTTGTGGGTGCATGCGGCAGACGTGTCCAGCCCAGTCCCATTTTAACTTAGCAGTCAAAGAAACATCGCGTTGTATCATTTCCCTTGCGGAATTCAGTGATTTGATCAAGTCTCCGAGACGTTTTAGGGGAATGATAGAATTATAGCAATGGCCGTACTCGATAGCGACGGCGTAAATTATTTGTAGAGGCGCTGTACAATTCTCCATACAAATAATTTACGTCGTCGCTATCAAGTACGGTCACTGTAAACTCATGGTAGTGGTACAGTCATTAGCATTAATATCTGCCACAGCGGAGCGTGCAAAAATATCTGACACGTCCTTCCGGCCCTAGAAATAGAGTCGTATCAGATATTTATCCACGCTTGTTGTGTCAGATATTGGTGCTGGTAGCTGGTGACTGTACTTTGCACTAGAATTGAAGTATTTCAGGTATGACTCAATTGGTTATAACCGCAAACTTTTCTCTTTTAACAATAGATAATGTGGGTGAAAACGTCCCCAATAACGAATTACTTTTCTTTTCGTAAAATTTGGCTCCGCTTGGTGGCTTGACCTAGACGCGTTGTCGAACGACTCAAAATTTAAAAAAAAAACGGCCAAGAGCGTGTCGGATAAGCCCGAAATAGGGTTCCGCAGCCATTACGAAAAAATTAAGTTATATTTTTCTAAGGATTTCGTATTTTATACGGAATAATCCAAATGCATATGTGCAGTGGGCGGGGCACATTGCTCGCAGGACTGATGGCCGACGGGGTCAGAAGGTTCTCGAATGGCGTCCGCGGACCGGGAGACGAGCTGTCGGTAGGCCTCCAACAAGATTGAGCGACGACCTGGCTAAGATCGCGGGATCGCGGTGGATGCGAAAAGCACAAGACCGGTCTGAGTGGAGAGCCTTGGGGGAGGCCTATGTCCAGCAGTGGACGTCTTTCGGCTGACATGATGATGATGAAAATGATGATATGTGCAGACAGTTTGAGTTAATAATCCAGGGACGAGCGATAAATATTTAGGGTGGAAAATATTGAAGTTTTTTGTTGACGACTTGACGACGGTACTATAGGTACCTACGTGCGTCAAAACGTACACATTCCTAAAGACTTATAGAACGCGTAATATCTAACCGTTAGTGAAATTTCTACTGTCGCAGCAGGGGTCAGGAGTCATGTGTTGTTTTTCTTGCTTTGGGCCTACACTGGCTGACGCTGAACGTAGATATAGTTAGTGTTTAATTTTGTAACTAAGGGACCCCATAAATCCCTGTATTATCATTATTTTTATTGTAATTTTTTCTTTAATTGTATACAATACACCACGCGCGGGATCACACAGTGGATGCGAAAAGCACAAGACCGGTCTGAGTGGAGAGCCTTGGGGGAGGCATATGTCCAACATTGGACGTCTCTCGGCTGACATGATGATGATGATGATAATGATGATACACAGGGCCGAATTTAGAGGTGTGGAGGCCTCGGGGCAACAAAGGAGTGGAGGCCAATAAGGGTCTTTTGATATTTTACTGATTGCCTTATTGAAGTGAAGAAATATAGGAATTGTTGTTTCCCAGTATTTACTCCTCGGGATTTGAAAGATTTTTTTTCCGATGTCTATTGTGGGGGCCCCTATTTTGTGGAGGCCCCGGGCAGTTGCCCCCTTTGCCCTCCCCTAAATCCGGCCCTGATGATACAATACAATACAATACAAATACTCTTTATTGTACACCAGAAATAGTAAGCGATACAGAAAACTGGTACATATGTAGAGAAAATTACAAGGTAAGCAATAGGGTATACTGTAATTATTAAGTATTTTATTTGTAATTATTTTATTATGAAATAGAAATAATGACTTTCTGCCAAGTTTCTTGCCCCGCATTCTTCTTGGCACTGATGGTCTTTCCGAAAGCGCTGGTAGTTTAAAAAATGACGTGTAAAAGTGCCCATTGCGTCCTATGTTTATGTTTTTGGGAAATTGCATACGTTTTTATAATAAAATTCCAAAAAATATTACTAAAGAAACTGATACAAAATTTAAATCTACTGTCAAGAAGACGTTAATATCTAAGGCTTATTATAAAGTTAATGATTATATCATGGACAGGGATGTTTGGAAATAATTCCGATCCGCATTTAGCGATCCCTTCAAATTACGAACCTACTGTGTTAAAAATAAAATTGTGTTAAATAATTAGTATATAGATATCATTTATAAATTTTGAAAATCTGTTTAAAAAAAAATACCTCGTTGAGTTTCTTGCCGGATTCTTCTCAACGGAGGTTTTTTCCGAACCGGTGGTAAATTTTTTGACGTTCATAAGTGCTTATTGTAACCTAAATTGAATAAAGAGATTTTGACTTTGACTTTGACTTATGTGCTGAATAAATGATTTGAATTTGACGCGGTGTGCACGGAGCGGGTGGACCTATTGAACAACAGTATGAGCCGCGCTATAACGGCCATTACAAGCGTACGAACTGAATCATAATAGTAGATTGTACAACAAGGGTTTAAACAAGCCATAATCACACGAGATGTTTAGCCGGCCGAGCAGAGCGAGGGTGGGTACAGTTCGAGTGGCATTAAGGTGGTTTAACTGCGATTTTCGAATTTTGTAGAAGCCCCCCCCCCCTCCTGATTCGATACCCCGTTCGCATGTCATAATTAGACATCGGATTATATGCATTTGCATGTTTGCATATGCAAATGCATATAATTCTATTTTTGAAGCGTTATCATGCATATTTTGGTACTTTTTCGTTGACAGTGCTTATTTCAGTTGTTTTATGCTGTCGAAACGTTCAATCTACGAAAATCTTATTTTTGTTAAAATAATGCCACCAGTAAAAAAATACCCTGACTTTTATGGGATTTTGAACAAAAAATAAATTACCATAATTCATCAAAATAATATCAAATCGATCAACATGTTCCCATTTAGCTGCAGAGATAGAAAATATATACATATTATGAATATAATGTGAAAGTAATGTAAAAATAATGAATGGTTTTTGATTGTGCTTATTTTGTGCATATTTCGCCCTTTTTTAGTGCATATTTGCATGCATATATTGTCATTTTGATAGTGCATATAATCCAATGTTTAGTCATAATAAAAAGTACTTAATGACGCAAGGAGGTAAGTATAGTGGAAATGGATCCAACTCAAGAGTCGAATGCACAAAGTAATAGTGTAATAGTACACCTTTAGCCATCAAGCGAGACAATTTCCTGGGTTGTCAGTGTTCCTCGACCCTGGGGCTACGAAATTCGAAAATCGAACTTCATATCATACCGTCCCTCTCACTTTAGAATAGGATAGAATAGAATAGAAAAGATTTACTTTTATAATTAGAAATTTAGATTTATATTTAGAAAATATATATAATAGGCAATCATACACAATTACACAAACAATTTTAGTAACTTACTTTTAGTAATTTTAGTACTTTCGTATTATCCCACCTACTGATATCATAAATGCGAAAGTTTGTGAGTATGTTTGTTACGACTTCACGCTGAAACGATTGGACGAATTTGAATGAAATTTGGTATGATAGCTGGATATCTGGAATAAAATATAGGCTAATTTTTATTCCAGATGTCCAGCTATCTACATAGCAAATTTCATCCAAATCCGTGCAGCTGTTTCAGCGTGACACTTGACACCAATTGACCTAGTCCCAAACTAAGCAAAGCTTTGTACAATGGACACTAGGTAACGGATAAACATACTTACATAGATAAATACGTACTTAATACATATTAAACATTCAAGACCCGAGAACAAACATTCGTATTATTCATACAAATATCTGCCCCGGCCGGGAGTCGAACCCGGGACCTAAAGCTTCGTAGTCAGTTTCTCTAACCACTTGGCCATCCGGTCGTCGAATGTACCTACCTATCTTAGTTCGCTCTCTCGACAATTCATGATGTTTACCTTCGTGAGTTTTATTATTTTTTAATTCCAAACTATATCTCTTAGTAGGTCATGTAACATTGGCTGCAAAGTAGACTCTATGGCCTACTGAATAAGGGTGTGTGTGAACAAACTTGTTACGAAATGTTTGGAGAAACCATACTGGCCTTTGGATCACTTGCAAGGTTAACTAGAATACAATAATCTGCAGTAAACTAACGAGAGCAGTGTTCTGTAGTGGTAAAAATAAATAAGTATAATAAGTTTTTTGTACAACCAGAGCATAAAACGAGCCATTTTACCCGAGGCGTTCATATAGCCCGAGCCGGCACGGTGAGGGAGGATAGACATGTCGAGGGGAAAATGGGTTTAATGCTAGTTTTACACTCTGCTTTTCACTTCGATGGCGAGGAAGTTAAATAGCAACAGTGGAAACAATGATTAAATTTCTATGTAACTTTTGTTTTGTAAGCATTATTATAATAATTCCATAATTTTAATTTTACTGATTTATTGTGATTCATTTAAATGATGTTTAGTTTTATATAAATTAAAAATTATAAAAAAAGAGAGTTTTTGTTTGTGGCTGTTGACACCTGATTACCTTTGGTCTTGAGTTGGTATTAGACGAAGATTTTATTTAATGCACTAGAGCGAAGTGAAAAATCATTTTTAATACAAGCCCGTATTGCTACCGCCATCTTGCTCGCTAATCCTGCCGTGAAGCAGCAGTCCTTGCACTGTTGTGTTTCAGCGTGGAGAGTAAGACAGCCGGTGAAATTACTGGCACTTGAGGTATTCCTTCTTAGGCCTCTAGGTTGGCAACGTATCTGCAATACCCCTGGTGTTGCAGATGTTTATGGGCGGTGGTGATCTCTTACCACCAGGAGACCCACTTCCTCGTTTGCCTTCAAGTCGAATTAAAAAAAAAATATCAGTTTAAGTAGGGCCACGTGCATAAAACGTAAGATGAGAATTAAGACAATGTAACAGTTAGGTACGGCGCGCGCCAGTCAGTCGCGTTAGTCAAATTGACTTGAAATTCTGCAGACGATAATTACAAAAAAATCATAAGTGGAATGTATTTGAACCCACAATCCTGTGCTTGAGAGGACAGAGGTCTAACCACTATGCCACTATGGCGGTTTTAATTCTTAGTTACAGTCATTTATACTACGTAAAGTTCCCAGACAAATAATACTTTACCTGCTCCTAACTGATAATTTAAATAATACGCTGTTTGAAACAATACACGCGTTTTGTAATAGAACTTAAATCGTCATGACCTAAACAGGTACAATCAAAGAGGAAGAATAAGGATAAAATATATATATTTAAGATCTTTTTTTATGATTTTTTTTCAAGATTTTTTAAGATTTTCCGCTTAACCTTAACGTAGATATAGTTAGTGTTCAGTTTTGTAACTAAGGGACCCCATACATCCCTGTATTATTATTATTGTAATTTTCTCTTCAATCGTATACTGTAGTTTTTAAGTATTTCATTTGGAATTATTTTATTTTAGAAAGCGCTGGTAGTTTAAAAAAATGACTGTAAAATGCCCACTGCGGCCTATTTACTGAATAAATGATTTGAATTATGAATAAGGAAAAAGGTATCCTAACTCAGCCGTCGCTTTATGTTTTTGAAATAATCATGTATGCTAGGAAGAATATTATATGATTTTCCCGCTAACGTCGATAAGCCAAAAGCTACTAGAAACACAGGAAAGCTTAAAGTTCCATCTTACAGACTGGCTAAAACCATGGTCAAATACTTGTGATGTATAGATATCCTTTAATAATATTGTAAATATGTTTAAAAAAATATTCCTCTTTGAATTTCTTGCCGGATTCTTCTCAACAGAGGTTTTTCCGAACCGGTGGTAGACTTTTTTTGACATTCATAAGTTCTTGTTATAGCCTAAATTGAATAAAGATACCTATTTTGACTTTGTCTTTGAATAAATAATGTACTTAATAAAGATTAATTTTCAAAAATATCACACTAGACAACAATAATAATAAGAATAAGCTTCATATTCATATCACAATAGATAGATATCCGCCTAATAAATACCGAGTTTATGAGAAGTCAAAAACTAATTATGAAACTATCCTTTTGGTTTACTCGAGCAAAACCGCGGGCAAAGCCTACATTACGTCACTGTCCCATTTCGCGGCGCACGCGTCGATATGCCATGTGCAATAACCGTCATACCCACAGATATATATTACACTAGATAACGCAAACATCTCACTCTGTATGAAAAACAACCGCGTCACTTATTTATATCTACTGTGACGTGTCAAGAGCAAATAAGCGATGTGAATTCCTTGATGCCCGCCCAAAACCGATTCAAATGCGCCGCCCGCCCACGCAGTGGGGCTCGAGTTAGTCACTAGTCATGATTAGTCAGTTAGCGGTCAGTCTTTGTGTGGGGCTAACTCCGACGTTTGGTCGGGGTTCGGACACGCGAAGGAGTGTAGTTCTTGTACGACCTGGTCAATGCTCGACCGATTTTGTACGACCTGATAATTCAATCACATGCCACTTGGAATACGGGTCGAGCTTTATCACCCTGTACCGATAATGTTCGAGGTGCTATTGGACAACCTGATATTGTACAACCTAATAATCGGAGCACACTTTAATCCTGGTCACAGTTGGACCTAACACAACCTAACACATAGCTTTAGTCATTCGATTCGATTGGATTCCGATTATAACGACGTACAATAACAGGTCGAGCATTAACAGGCTGAGCAAAAATTTGTACACCCTGATAATGCACGACCTAACATTGTACGACTTGATAATTCAAATCCAAAATGAGTTCGTATTATCAGGTCGTAGTGATGGCTGAGCAATACAGGGTCGAGCATTACTTGTCCCCACGCGAAGTAGAAGCATTTGCGTAATCTAGTGTAATCTATATCTGTGGTCATACCTGTCAGGAGCATCGAAAGTTATGAAAGTGCCTTGCATAATGATTACGGCTGTATTCAAATAAGTTGCCCATGAAACGTTAATTATCTGAGGTGGTGCCTCCTACAAGGATGCGATGACGTAGGGAAGTGCCGGAGCAGGGACTTTCGGCTATATAATTCGGCGAAGACGATGTAGGGCAAGTGTCTTCGGCCTAGCCAATCTGTTTATGCCTTAGATTTTATGCCTTACATCTATTTATCTATTTATTTGTTTTATTTTCAACAGAACAAACAAAAACAAACATAGTGAAACTTGAACTATAGGTAGAAATCATGGCCTAAATCGTCTTCAATGGGCAAGGTGCCCAGAATGCTGGCCGTATTTCCTCGCTGTGCGAAATAGTGGCCAGCCCTCTGGTTGCCCGAGGCCTCTATTGGGCGCGTCGACAAATCTTCGTATAGCCGACGCGCACTCGGCCCCAATGGCCCCAATGTCAAACGCTTCAAAATCAAATCGTAAACAAAAATCTAATAAAAATCTTAACTTAGGTGTTAACCACTCCTGAGTCCTGATATTTTTTAACAAACTTAGTGCTTAAGACCTAGACGTGTTTGACCTGCTTTGTTATTTTGGATATTATTTCAAAACTATTAGAATTCTTTATTCAATGAACAATTTGTATTTTATAAAGTACATTCGGCCGTTATTCTTAGTGTTAATTAGTCCTTTATAAAGTACGCGAGGACTTAGAAGGATTTATAAATCGATTATGAATCTCTCGACATAACCTCCCCTACTCTGTTTTGATGAGTACTGAGGTTGACTGAAGTGACAAATACGAACATTTCCAAGAAAATATGACGGAAAAGGATTATTCAGCTCACTAACCATCAGGTAACACTCAGGTCTGATTTTTCAAGTCGTCAAAAAATTAAATTCACAAAGCACAAAGTCAAAAACAAATGTTAATCTTAATGCACATGTAGATTCAATTAAAAACTCGGCCACAGCCGCACTAAAAATTCGGCTAAGCAGACCTCGGCGCACTGCTCACATCACTACGCGGTCTCCGAGAGTGAAAGTGGCAACGGTTATGTCACGGCGTGCGCAGGCTCACAGTCGCGACCCGACTGCCATGCCGCGAGGACCTTCCACTAGATAATGTGCCAGTGATCACCATGTCACCCATAGTGCTAATCCTCCTCGCCACTACCGCGTTCGGTTTAGAACCAACAAAAGAAAACGCAAGAGAAGAAAAACTAAGAAGCGGACTCATAGACGCTTTCCAAAACATCAAAGGTGCTAAAGGGCTGAATGAGGGCATCAACTCAGACCTCATAGGGTCCATTTTGACTAAAGAAAAATCGACGACCGAAGACACTTTCGACTTATTCGCGGATGATGATGGCCTAACGTTTGCGGAAGCTTTCGATACGGAGCCAGAAAGGAAGTCTTCGAGTACCGAAAAATCACACAACGTTCAGCATATTATTAAAAATGCTAAAGTCGATAAAACAACGAGCAAACCTAGTAAAGATGTGCTGACGAAATTGACCGATTCGATTCGTAGCACTCTTAATGAAACTAGGGTACTGAAACCTAATACCACTGTTACGGGTATTGAAGAGATGATGCGGGTCTTCGATGCGGATATACTCGTGAACCAGTGGTCGGTGATCCAAAAAGCTGTGAATGGAGAGTGCTTGGAAGACATGCAGGAGTATGTCGACGGACTGAAAGACAACAGACTATGGGCCCTGAAAAGTAAGTGCTTTTTTTAAACTGACTTTCTGTGCGTACGCGAATCGCCGTTACGCGTGTTTAAATTTAGCGCTTTTACTTTTTTTATAATCTGTTGGTTTTTAGTGAAAAAAAATTTCGGCCAGTCTTTTATATTCTTAAATTAAATTTAAAAAGGAGAAGCTACGGTTTTTGGAATATTGCAACTATCTGAACGTTTTCTTCCTTCAAAAAACCTTGTTTTGTTTGTACACGATTAATACAAAGTAAACGATTGGACGGGCATCACAGTTCTTTAAGTATTAGAATACTTTATGACCTAAAAAAATCTAAACTTTATTGGAAAATATGCCATAGCGATATCTCATTCCCTTGTTGGGTCTCCATCATTAAGACGTACTGTAGAAAGGTTCTAAGACGGGATATGAAACAGGTCTTTTAGTATATTCTTACACTGGTAATATTTTGATCTAAACCTACCTTGAAACTTAATTATTACAAATTAAAAGCACTCATCGACAAAAAACGCCCAATATATTTTGAATCAAGCCGTGATTTTGGCAAATACGATGAGAAAAAAAAATACAACCGAATTGATAAGCTCCATTTTTGAAGTCGGTTAGAAACTTATGAAATAAGAGTCATGTAAGTTTGTAGTATTGCATAATTTACCTATTTGCTTACTTGTGCGAGCGAATTTTGTGTGCTATTACATAACTATAAGACGATTTCTAATTTTTATTTCTTTTGTTAGCTTAATGTCATTTGGTACTTAGATATATTACCTATTTAACGAGCCTAAATGGAGTCTGGCATATTTTTAAATACTTTTCCTGTAACCTCGATAGCTTTATAGATTATTAACTTTTACTCTATTTCATCCATGCTTGTACTAAAACTCTTAGAAGGTTGTTGCATATCGAAAATACAAACTGAAAAATATAGATGCACAGAAAAACCAGAAAAATAAGACCAGATTGTTGCATCACACTACACGACAGTCTACTACAAAATATATACATACGTGTAAAAATACAAAAATATTTATATATATGAGTTTAATGTCAGTATGTACGTGAACATATTTTTGCAACTTTAGATGCATCGATCTTTTTGCAGATGACTGTACTTGAGCATAGCGATATAATCCACAACTCTACATATATATCATTAGGTACATAAGTTTACCGGGACTTATTGCCAAGATTTTGGTACATTATTTGTTAATCCATCCATACTAATATTATAAATGCGAAAGTGTGTTTGTATGTTTGTCCGTCTTTCGCGCCGTAACGGAGTGACGGATCGACGTGATTTTTGGCATAGAGATAGTTTATGGGCCCCAAAAGTGACATAGAGTACTTTTTATCCCGGAAAAATGTTTAGTTCCCGAAGGAACAGCGCGCGATAACCGAATACCACGCGAGCGGAGCCGCGGGCAAAAGCTAATCACCAATAAAACAATTATACAGGTTGGCTCATTTAAATCAGTCAGTACTTGTTCTCAACTCGGGAATCGAACCCGGACGATTTGAAAAAATAAAACTTACAATAAGAAAGATTACGAAATACATTTTATTCGTGTTTCATAGTATCATTTGTTGCTTATGACCTACAAACTATCGATGGGTATCCAAATAGAAATAATGTAAGTTTTATTTTTCAAAACAACCGGATTCGAATCCCGTTCCGAGTACAAGTTTTTTTTTTAAATCTATGATTGCAGTTTTTCTTGTTATTAAAATCGATGACACGGTTCCTAAGAACAGATCTTCGTATGTCTTATAGTTTCAGACTTTCCCATACTGACCGATCTAAAAACTCTGTATACGCGTATTAAAAAGGTTCTACTAAAACTTTAGATTTTAATAAAAAAATATTCGCTGAATGTGTCTTTGTAAACAGTAATACAAAATTAGTGTTTCGTGTTCAGTTATTGCTGGGTATAATGCATTAATTCTTTTGTTGAAATAAATCTGATGAAATTTATAGCATTGCAAAAGTTTGTACGTGTGGATTTGATAAGTCGGCTGGATGGATTAAGATGAAATTGGCATAGATAGCTAAAGATTTGGAATAATTGAGGGAATAACATATAGGCGACTATTTTTTACAATATTCCGTCGTGGTTGCATTAAAATCTAGAAATCTCTACCGTCAGGGGTAGAGTCATGGATTGGTACATTTGTTTATGGGCAACCATAATGAAATCCTTGATGTCATTTTTGAGGATTTGCATGGGCGTACGCATGAGGGCAAGTGCCCCCCCTAGAAATTGTATGTTCTACAATATCGCACCTTTGGAATTGTACTGACTCAATTCGAAATAATGACAATTCGATAATAAACTTTTTGCAACAATTTTAACAAGAGCTAATATTTAACCAGAAAAAAACAAAAACGACACTGTGCCCAATACATTACTATATGTCCATGGGCGCACGCAGGGGGGGCAGGGGAGGGCAGGTGCCCCCCTGGAAATTGTATGTTCTACATTATATTATGCCCCGTTAACCTATGAAGCAGGATCCCTTGCGGGTGTTTGCCCTACACACTACATATACCTTATTTCATGTAGGTGTCTTTGTGTAGTGTGTATGACAAAACAAGCGCGGACAATGTGACCTAAAAAATCTGACTTGCTCCCTCTGTCCAGAACCTGGGTACGCCCCTGAGGATTTGCATGACATTCATGACAACGCTAACGAAATGACAGTAGTTACATAGGTAGGTACCGAAATCCTATCAGTTAATAAACCATTCTCATTTTTATTCTTAAATCGTGATGCTCACAAACTGGGCAAATTCCAAGCTCGATTTTTTTCGCTAAACAAATATTGGACTGTCTAAACTTCAAAACACGACCACCCGTCTCCGTCACACGTCAAGGAAGGAAAGAGACGCTGCACAATTAACGCTTCCAAAGTGTACTTGTGTAAAGTGTGTACTTTTAAAATTATTGCCGTGACGACGGAGTATAAACTTAAAATGCGTAGAAAGACAAATATTTTTACTTAAAACTAAGTTTTTCATGGGTAGCCAATTTGTAAGTCTGTCTGTTGGATACCTCTACACGTCTAAACCGTTAAACTTATTTTGATGGAATTCGGTGTAGAGATAGTTAGAGCCCCGGGGATATATCTACATTCAGTGGAAGTGTAGAATGCTCACCGTCATAAATAAAACTTTGCCACTTCCGACTTAGATTTGAACTCCAGATCTCCAGTTTACAAGTCCAATACTATACTGCCTAACAACCACCCTGGTAACAGAGCTATGGGCCGTAAATATTTTTCCCAAATGAGTCTTTCTCGACTGTTTCACCCGCGTGAAATTGTGTTATCGCGCGCTGCCGATTCCCTCGGGAACTGTGCTTTTTTCCGGGATGAAAATTAGCCTACGTGGGCTCTGGCCCATAAACTATCTCTATGCCAAAAATCACGTCGAACCGTCGCTCCGTTTCGACGTGAAAGCTGGACAAACATACAAACACACACTTTAGCATTTTTAATATTAGTGGGCCGATCAATTTTACTGACACTTTGGGCGTCTCCTGTGCATTACCAAAATTGTCTCTGGCGTTACCAAAAAATCGTACTTTCTACAAGATATTTCATTGTTTAATAGGTTGAACTTAAGTAAGATAGCATGTAGTCATGTACACCATCTATTAAATTACAGAAAAAACATGTTCACTTACAAAAATCTGCAATTGTTTGAAAAATGTCGCGGACAGATTAGTGTCCGTAAAGAAGTAGATTGGCCCTATGGATTAAAAATAGGTGACAAGCAAGGTGTCATCAATCGGGCATTCGTCAAACACTAGGACTTTTAGGTAGCAGCAAGCGCCATTCTCGGACGTTGGCCGCCGATTAGCTACGCTCGAAAACAAAAGTGGTGCCGCAGCCTTTCGCAGTTGTGTAACTACAATGTAGGTCGTCGGCAGCGCGAGAAACCGAGAGCCGTTTCACCCTCAACGATACCATAATACAGCGAAAGTGTAAAACCGGATAAGTGTGGTACCTGCACATTTAACCCCCGAAGCAAAAAGAGGGGACGCAATTTACTTCTCACTGTTCCAATTTCTTCCTCTAAGTTCTATCGTAACTCCTTCACTAGCACTTCTATCCTTTTGGAACTCTCTTCCCCTAGATGTGAGGAAAGCTAAATCTCTTCCTATTTTCAAAAATCTCGTCAAGGCTCACTTCTTGACACTGCCTTCTTAGCTCTGTCCTCAGTCTTTCTGTGTTTATCTATTTTATTTCCTAATTTCTTATCCTTTTTCTCCCATTACGGCCTTATTGACAATTTATATTGCTATTTTATGTTAGTAGTTTATGTATTGTATAAGTATTGCATGTATGTATTTATATAGTTATATTATTTGTATTTATTTTAATATTATTGATTTTTTTGTTTGTTTTTATTTTCTGTTTCTGTCTCCGCCACCTATTTTTGTTACAAATTAATTTCATGGTGTGCGATAAAGAATATTTGTATTGTTGTATTGTTATAGGTTTGACCGCTATGCAGGGGCGTAACTGGGAGGTCCAAAGTTCGCATACTCTTCGCAAGTCCGATCTCCCGATACAACCTTCCCCCGGACCAATATAACCTTCAAGCTTTCAAGAAAAGAGCGTACTCCCCTTAAAGGCCGGCAACGCACTTGTGACTCTTCTGGTGTTGCAGGTGTCCATGGGCGACGGTAATGGCTTTACCATCAGACGATCCGTCTGCTCGTTTGCCCCTCATACCATAAAAAAAGTCATACCGTAATTTGTCAACAATAATTAAAAAAAAAATACTTAAGTTCTTTGCACAGGGGACTCTTAAACGGGTGCACCGAATTGGATGCGGATTTTTTTATTTGAAAGCAGGTTTTCTAGCGATGGTTCTCAGACATGTTTTATTAAAATCGGATCAACCGCTTTTGAGATATTGAGCTTTGAAATGACAATGTCGGAGACTTCCATCTTTTTGTTGGTTAGGTTTCATTCACATTGATACTAATCCAGGATGGGGGACATGTCCAACAGTGGACGTCCTACAGCTGATGATGATGATTAAGCTACGATATAACACAGTAAACGAACAAGCATTTACTGGGAACCTGCGCAAGCGCTGTTTGTTAGCAAACATGGCGACGCGACGCGTATAATGTTTGAGATGTCACTTCCTCGAGCATGGCTTGAGCCGGGGAGCGCCAGTTCGCATACTCTTCGCTAGTCATACCGTAATTTTTGTCCGAATCATCGTTTGTCCGAATTTTTGTCGCACTGAAACCTTATATTTTTCTAAAAAATTTAAATGGTCATCCTATAGAAAACTAAAGGTTATTTTTTTTATTCGACTGGAAGGCAAACGAGCAAGTGGGTCTCCTGGTGGTAAGAGATCACCACCGCCCATAAACATCTGCAACACCAGGGGTATTGCAGATGCGCAAAAAAGGGTAAGGGGGGGGGGGGTAAAGGGTAGGGGTAAGGGTTAGGTTAGGTTTATTTTATAAGAACTCTAAATAATCATTAGATTCAGAGAAAAAAGAGTTATGACAAAATTAAATGATCATTCTAACAAAAATTACATTCGGACTTTCAATAAGTATGCGAGCCGATATGGACCCCTTGAGCCAGCCGAGTGTGACTCGCGCCCCGAGGGCTCCGTATAAATCCGGTATGACAAGATAAACGCTAAAAACTTTTATTTTAATATACAATTTAAGTAACTGGATAGGGAGATGTGGAAGTCAAGAGGAGAGGCCTTTGCCCAGCAGTGGGACACAGTTATAGGCTAAATCCATACCCATACTAATATTATAAATGCGAAAGTGTGTTTGTATGTTTGTCCGTCTTTCACGCCGTAACGGAGCGACAGATCGATGTGATTTTTGGCATAGAGATAGTTTATAGGCCCGAGAGTGACATAGGCTACTTTTTATTCCGGAAAAAGTTTCCGAGGGAACAGCGCACGATAACCGAATACTACGTGGGCGGAGCCGCGGGCAAAAGCTATTATAATAATAAACATTTTTTTTTTCCATTATTTTTATTTAAAAAAACGAGCGTTATGTAGGGACAAAAATGCCAAGGGCGGATTCGGAGCGAGGGTCGTGGAGATTACTGACTTTTGTCACTGGTAGATGCTGATGGATGATCATTGGTAGATGATATTATACCAGTTGTTAATAAAATTAATATTTCTGCGAAAAATGTCGAGTTGATTAATTTGACATTTGACAAAGTTGACTTTATTTGATTAATGTTTTTTATACAATAGGGGGCAATGTTATTGTTTTAAATGAATAAGTTTCATTGATTTATTTGCGAAAATAAAAATTATATTTGACCATGTAACCCCTTCTAATGCTGAGTCAGCGGCCGTTTCACTTTCGCGGGGACACACAAAATTGTGTAGGTATATATTTCATGGTGATTTTTTTTTTATTTATTCGTGTATACATTTTGCTGTATATGTGTGTCTTCTGTGTTAGTGAAGAAATGTCATCTTTCTTTCTTTCTTCTCTGGCTGGAAAGTTGGATTCACCCTTGAAAGACCCACTAGCAGAGAGCTGCTTCTAAGTAAAACTTACGCAGTGTGGGATTTGGCCTACTTTCATTTTAAACTTAAAATATTTTTAAAGCTTATGTGCGGGTCAAATCTTGCAAGTTAAATTTGGCCCACGTCTAGTAGTCGGATTGTATTGAAATTTGGCATACCTACTAACTTATTTATTTACTATCGTGCCCAAGGCCGTCTTTTACCCACTAGAGGCCCTGGGCACAACATGCTGCATTTGGTAAGCCTGATTTTCAGGCGAGAGTGGAGTAGCTATCGGTTATCGTTTGGTAATGGTGTAGGGACTAGGGGGGCTAATGCATCCCGGGGCCCTGGGCACGTGCCTAGTGTGCCCAGTGGGGAAGAGGGGCCTGATCGTGCCACAATGGAAAAAAATAATATGTAGTACATACCTAATTTTAACTCGTGCTTGCGATTGCGGTAAGGTGTGCAACTTTTTGGTCTTCACCCTTTGATTACTTAATAATTGAAATTAAATAACAAAATTAGATTGTATACCTTCCGCCGCCTAACTTTGCCTAAAAGTTCATTGCCACGACTATGTACCACAAAAACTACGTAGGTATAATTCCAATAATTGAATAGGCACTATACCGTTAGGCGATTCGAACACAATCCGGGAGTAACGTAAAGACGTCGCATAAAAAATGTATCTCAAAAATGCGTCAAAACTGAGTATTAAGTAATGAAATTTTAGGCAGATTTATATGGCGCGTGGTAGGTATCAAAGTCAAAGTCAAAATCTCTTTATTCAATTTAGGCTATGACAAGCACTTATGAACGTCAAAAAATCTACCACCGGTTCGGAAAAAACCTCTGTTGAGAAGAATCCGGCAAGAAACTCAACGAAGTATTTTTTTTTTATAACATATTCACAATATTTATAAATGATATCTATTACAAGTATTTAACACAATTTTATTTTTAACACTGTATTTACCAATAGCTAGTTGAAAGCAAAATAGATAATTCATTGAGATCTCTTTAGCTGTAATTTATCCTATATACCGACTTATATCATGAAAACAATTTTTTTTTTTCAATGACTTCATTTCTAAAAATCCGGACTCTTGGTAAGTCCGTCCGCAATCTTGACAAAGAGTCAAAAAGTCATGTCCAGACAAGTCCTGACGTTTCAACCCTATACCCGACTCGCTCCCGACCCGCTACCTTCCTATCTCTCTTGCGCTTTAGAAGAAAGCTTTCGATTTCCAAAAGACAAGTCTGCACCGCGGTTTTCCCCGGCTGACCTCGGCCGTAACAGCACACGGGCGATTATCAAACTTCATTATGAAACTGCATAGCTATTTCTTCAGACATTTCTACATCACTTTATGTAATGCGTTAGTCATAGGCATAGGGTGTGAGTCCAAACAAAGTCTATGTGAATGACAATTATAACTTGAACCGTACACTCGCAGACATTGGACGAAGCTAGGGATCTTCATGTTGGTCAATATCATCAATGCACAGTCCCGCGTTCATACAACAGCGGACGAAAATAAAAAAGTTGCAATTAAAATATGATAGATAATGCTAAACGTTTTATTACTTTATGTTTGTAATAATTAGAGAAATACAGTCTTAAATAAAAATAAAAAATATATATTAATAAATCCTACTATATATAATATTATAAATGCGAAAGTAACTCTGTCTGTCTGTCTGTTACGCTTTCACGTCGAAACCACTTGACCGATTTTGATGAAATTTGGTATAGGTAGTTTGAACCCCAAGGATCAACATAGGATACTTTTTATTCCGGTAGAGTAGAGGGCGCCACCGCGCGATAACTTTGATCCGCGCTGACGAAGTCGCGGGCATAAAGCTAGTAATTAATAAGTAATCCTTAAAATTACAGAAATCTAAAGCTCAAATACAAACATGCGTTATAACGAATAATGGTAAGACATTGGACTGGGAGTTATACCTACCTGTGAGGGGTTAGTTTTCTAATAACCTAACCAAGGAAAATTTGGAGAACCCCCGACCTTGTCACTTCAAAGTTCACCTCAAAAACGGCTGAACCAATTTTGATGAAACATATCTAAGAACTATCGCTAAAAACCTGCTGTCAAGTAAAAAAAAACTCCACTTAAGAGCTACGGTGCCATGGACACAGACAGACACAGCGGTCAAACTTATATAATAACACCCCTTTTTATATACTGTGACCGGAGGGCTAGACAAGTGCCCCGGGGCCCCCACACTCAGGGGGCCCCTCGGACTCTGACTTCATCATCATCATCATCAGCCGGAAGACGTCCACTGCTGGACAAAGGCCTCCCCCTTAGAACGCCATAATGAACGACAACTCGCCACTTGCATCCACCGGTTTCCCGCAACTCTCACGATGTCATCAGTCCACCTGGTGGGAGGCCTGCCAAAGCTTCGTCTTCCGGTTCGTGGTCGCCACTCGAGAACTTTTCTTCCCCAACGGTTATCTGTTCTTCGAGAGATATGGCCCGCCCATTGCCACTTCAATTTGCATATTTTTCCAGCTATGTCAGTGACTTTAGTTCTTCGACGAATTTCCGTATTCCGGATTCTATCGCGCAAAGAAACTCCAAGCATAGCTCTCTCCATAGCTCGTTGCGTGACTCTGAGCCTCTCTAAGAGGCCAACAGTCAAGAGGACTCTGACTTACAAACTATAATAATAATAATAATAATAATAATATCACGGGACACTCGACACCAATTGACCTAGTCCCAAACTATAAATGACAAATGTGAAGTACGTCGAATTCGGAACACGACAAATATGGGACAAGTTTATTTTTTGCTAGGCCTTTGGTTAGCTAGCTACGCCACTGGTGTGTCCATTGTTTTCCTTCACCGTTAAAGTCTCTTGAGAGGTCACAAGTCAAACCAGCGCTTGCTGAGCCAGTGACATTGAGTTCATTGTTATCGTCATATGCAACTTTCTTCGCGGAAACAGCGTAGCGCGAGGCATTGTTCCATGGGAACTGTCTACGATCTAGATTATTTTGGAAAGAAAGCTAAAACTAAACACTAAGTGCAGACGCGTGCATAACTCTCCGTTTCCGCCAGATATGTGCGAGGATGTATTGCGAGGAACGTGTTTTTTTTATTCGACTGGATGGCAAACGATCAAGTGGGTCTCCTGATGGTAAGAGATCACCACCGCCCATAGACACCTGCAACACCAGGGGGATTTCAGATGCGTTGCCAACCTAGAGGCCTAAGATGGGATATCTCAAGGGCCAGTAATTTCACCGGCTGTCTTACTCTCTACGCTGAAACATAACAGTGCAAGCACTGCTTCACGGCAGGATTAGCGAGCAAGATGGTGGTAGCAATCCAGGCGGACCTTGCACAAGGTCCTAACACCTGCTGCTGTGTGCAGTAAATGAAGCGTTTCTATTGAAAGAAAGAAAGAAAGAAAATACATTTATTCACAACACAAGACAACAATATTATTAGGTACAAATAAACAACACAAAGGTATGTGTCATTGCGATTGTGAATCGGATACTGGCTCAGCATAAAGCTGAAGCATTAAAAACACCCCAGCGCTGATATTCAGCCAGCACCGTCGGCAACCCTCTATTGATTAATGAAAAACATATTCCTCGCAACACATCCTCGCACACCTCTGGTGGAAACGCAGCCTTATTATTTGCCACAGCGGAGTGTGCAAAAATATCTGACACTTTCTATTTCTAAGGCCGATGTGTCAGATATTTTTGCACGCTGTGGCAGATAATGCAAATGACTGTACTTTATGAGCTTAAATAGGTATACATAGACATATTTACTTAGTTTGATGTTTAAAGACGTATGGAACTCACTGGTCGATTATTTTGCAGCTCTAATATTTAAGTAGCTCTGAATCAAACAATGACTTTTTAAAAATGGAACCAAAACTGCTAACAAATGCTTTAAAACAGTTTTTTTATTATTATTTACTCACATTTCAATAATTCGTGAGATCAGAGTAGGTATGCTGAGTAATCGTGATTAGCCAAAATATTTTTAAAGGATTACAAAGTTCAAGAGTGTGCCGTCTAGGTATAGTCCCCAGCATATCTGACACAAGCGTGCATTAATATCTGACACGACTCTATCTCTAGGGACGGATGGACGTGTCAGATATTTTTGCACGCTCCGCTGTGGCAGATATTAATGCTGACTGTACGTACGTCGTAGGTGTGTCACGGGTAGTGCCAGGGTAGTTGTAGAGTAATTAAGAAGGCAGGAACAGGACAGACAGTAATATTTATTAAAGAATATAAAATAAAGAAGAGAATATAAAGACAAACAGACGCGGTCTTAAGTATCTAAAAGGTATGGTTTGATACTGTATCAATAATTATAAAAAAACATAGTTAATCAACATAAGTTACGTTACTTGGCTACTTGACGTAAATCGAACAGGAGTGGAATTTAGAAAAGGAAATTTGAATTTAAATGTTATTATTTATTAGAATTTGTGCTTTTTAAGGAAATTTCTAAAAGGTTAGTAGACGTCACAGGTGACCAAAGAGCTGGCAGCTTCCTCGGACAAAGAATTAGCCTAGCTATTCAAAGAGGAAACGCTGCCAGCATCTTCGGGACCTTGCCTAAGGGGTACTCTTTGGACAATTTGTTTTAGTTTTAGGTTAAATTTTTATTTTATTTTAAGTTATTGTTAGAAAGTTGATTTAAATACAAAATTTTCATTAGTATTCATTTCATGTATAATGATATCTATATACATTACAAGTATTTAATTGTGCATTTGTGCTAAACCAGACAGTACAAAGAGTTAGGAAGAAACAAGCTGTAACACACCTCGTTACAGGTGGACCCGTCTCGGATACTCTGCCTCGGTGTTCCGTAAACGAAATGTCGGTTTTCAAAAATGTCACGCTTTCTGAAAACTGTAAATCTCTACGACGCTGGCTCTATACTTACTTCGAAGTTCATACGAACTTCGTATCTTGCTGTCCCGCTTACGCCAATATTTACGAGAGTGAGAGGGACGGTACGATACGAACTCCGATTTTCGAATTTCGTAGTAGCCCTACAAGTCGGACATGAAAGTTGTGGACAGAAGTTGAAATTGAATTAGAGAGTACACGCGTAAATTGTGAAGAATTCGAATGTTACTTGCGTGCTTTGGATCTTCTATTTCATAGTTTTCAAAGTCAGAAAAAATTTCCATTAGAACTCTACGGGAGAATTGTGTTTTAACAGCTCGTAAAAAGTACATCAATTGATTGGTGGTGTCAACATTATACGGCCTCTGTTCTTAATACGAATCATGTCAATAAGCTCTTTGTCATTGTCATTACCTCACCTATTTCTATATTTGTACAGAAACGGACGCAGTATTATTTGTAATTGTGTATTTACAAATAATGTATTAAGTAGTTTTTACAATAATATTTGCCAGTAATAAAACTAAGACTAACTCGTATTCGTTGCTCAACATCCTGGCATGACACGGGCAAAATGTGCAATACCGAGTCATGTCAATGCCAAACATCATTTCCGTAACATATTTTTTTTTACTGATGGTCACTACCAGATTATTGTATTGTCACCAAATTTACCTAAGTATGTCGTATTTCAAGTCAGCGCTGGAAGTGTGTCAAATGTAACTTCCAAGATTTGACCCTAGCAAATAAAAATACACAGGGCAAGCTAAAGAAAAATTTGTAAAAACCAAAGAAGACAATGTCACTTGTTACGAAACGATAGCCTATAGTAAAAGTTGGTTCAGATTGGTACATATCTCGTCGCTAAATGCCCTATGTTTTAACTACAAATAAATGAGCTTAACACGTTCGCGCGTACGCCCAAAATTTTCGGTCAATGCGATTTCGCACAACTTTTTCCATACAGTGAGACGTCACGTCATTACAAGTTGAGCTTTGACTTTATACAGAAATAAGTAGCGTTACAGCGCATGCGGAATTAACCGTCACCGTTTATAGACGTTCTACTGTACAACTGATATTGTGTTATACATTATTCGTAACAACGTCATATCACGACAATATTATCAAGTCGTCAAGTGACGTTGTGTCACACAGTGATTTAACAAAATAGTACAATATCGTAGCAACGTCATATTACGGCAACATGACCGAAACGTCAATTGACGTTGTGTCACAATGTGACGTAACGTTATACTAAAAGAATAAAGCAACGTCATATTACGGCAACATGATCGAACCGTTAAATGACGTTGTGTCACAATATCGAGCTTCATTATAAAATAAGAATATATCAACGTCACATTACGGCAGCTAGGTATATCAAACTGGAAAATGGCTTTTTCTTGTTTGATATGGATAAAAAACTACAAGCACCTAATAATTGCTTCTATGCATGTCTTTGAGGAAGTTCAATCATCGCGAGAAACAATACATGACCCTTATATTGATGACGGGTAGTTTGGATCAGATGCAGACTACAGCCCAGGAGAAGACGAAGGTTCCAGCGCGAGCAGTGTTAGTACTAATATCTCCGTATGTACATGCACCAATCACAGCAACGTCTTTCCAGAAAGTCGGCTACAAACTACCAAAGCAGCGAAGACTCTGACTCGGCTAATGTTATATATAAGACTGTATATGCATCTTCCAGTTCGGACAGTACTTATGAAACTCGTTTGGCACTGAAGCCTAACAAATATTAAAATAAACAATAACCCAAGAAGCCAAGGCCAAGGCATTACGTGCTCGGTAAGTGTGATGATGATACACTAACTATATCGGTATTATCTGAGATTGAAGTTAGAGTCTAATAATATAAGGAAATTACTTTACCTCAAAGATTATCTCACTACTACAAGACCCGGCTAAACTGCAACATAGATTTGGAAAAAGCTCTTACACAATAACTTTGCTACCTGAACAGGAATCAAACTGAAAATCCTAACAGCGTTATTTTTACTCCTTGAACAAGAAACCAGCTCGGAAATTATTGATGATAGTGAGGTTTCACATCCAACACCACCATATCCTAGAAATAAAGAGGGTAACTAGCTCTCTAATTTTTATCGTCGAGAGATCATCCTAGACATCTTCTTTTACCGGTTGCTGAGAGCATGATGCTACAGTATCTAGCTGTAGCATCATGCTCTCATCAACCGGTAATGAACGGTAACGAACTGATACTACGAGATGTATGTTGTAATTGTAGCTTAGTCAATTTTTCTTGTATTAATGAAATATGAAGAGAAATTGAGCTCGGTCTTTCCGCCGGAGCTTGTGCCTGTGGAGATCCGTGATCTGTTTCCATCATTACAGGGTGCGACGCTGATACTGGAGAACTGTCGTTACCAGTTGCTGAGAGCATGATTCTGCAGTATCTAGTAAAAGAAGATGGCTAGAATGACCGATAATAAAAATATAGAGCTGGCTACCTTCTATATTTCCAGTATATGGTGGTGTTCAATGTGAAACCTCACTACCATGAATAATTTCGGAACTTGGTTCTTGTTCAGGGAATAAGAATGAAGCTGTTAGGGTATTTTCAGAGTTTGATTCCTGTTCAGGTAGCAAAGTTATTCTGTAAGAGCTTTTTCGAAATCTATGTCTGGTTGCAGTTCACCTGGGTCTTGTGGTGGTGAGATAGACTCTGAGGTAAAGTCATTTCCTAAGACTGTCTAAAATATCAGATGGTACCGATATAGTTAGCTCATCCTCACACTTACCGAGCACTTCATGCCTTGGCTTCTTGGGCTGTTGTTTATTTTGATATTTAGTTCGGCTTCAGCGCCAAAAGAGTGTCAAAAATACTGTCCGAACTGGAAGATGCATACACAGTCTCAACTATGACATTCTAGCTGAGTCAGAGTTTTTGCTGCTTTGGTAGTTTGTGGCTGACTTGCTGGAAAGTTGTTGCTGTGATTGGTGCACCTAACGGAGATATTACCAACGCTGCTCACGCTGGAACCTTCGTCTTCTCTTGGGTTGTAGTCTGCATCTAAGCTAAAACTACCCGTCATCACTATAGGGGTCAGGTAATGTTTCTCGAGATGATTGGACTTCCTCGAAGACTTGCATAGAAGCATTTTTACATGCTCGTAGTTTTTTATCAATCTAAAAGAGGAAAAAGCTCTCAAATCAATCGAGGATAATAATATCTAGCAGTATTATTCATAATCTTATTACAGCAAGCACTACCCACAGATACTCCAAGTAATTACTCGTTTAGACGTGAGAAATAAGTCGGTAATTGAGTTAGAACAATAGCATCTAAATTCCCTAAAAACTCACTAAATACAATAAAAAACCCATCCGAGTAAAAGTTTATAATACTAAGAATGTAACATATAACAAAAATATACTATTTTTCATACAAAAATATTGAAATAATACTAACGATACGTGGACAAATTCGTTCCTGAATCAATCTGCCGCGACCAGGGCGAGCGCGTCCTCTGTCACGTGAACAGGATGACTGAATGTATGGACGCGGGAACAAAATACAGCGTCTATCGACGTTGTGCGTCTGTGAGTAGTCACATTTAAGAGTGTGTGCGTCGCCTCTTTTGGAGTCAAAAAATGTTATGCTATGTGGCGCATGATTTTTGGTAATTTAATGTGATACGGCGCAAGGATGGAACTACTGCAATTTATTATGGACAGCGAGCGTCCGACCACGTAGTTCCTTTAACATTTTTATAAAGTCTGCCGTGATTAGACGATGTACCACAACGCATAGTACCCTATTTGTCGTCTATAGACGGTGGTCACGCGAACGTGTTAATAAGTATGATAATTATATGCCCGCCTTGCGAACTGTATATCTCATTGTAATATGTGCCATTGCGAATTATTTAATTGCAAATATTGTTATTTAAATGTCTATCTTTCCCATGGCTGTGCGTGATCAGATTAAAAACCAAGTTTTCTTCCAAGTCGCTACATTCTGACAGATACATGTCACGAAAGTTAAAGTGAACACAAAGCTACAAAAAGAACTAATTGCACAAAAGGAGAACGAATGAAATGAAGAGTTTGCAGGTGGTAGGACCTTGTGCAAGGTCCGCCCAGTTTGCTACCACCATCTTGCTCGCTAACCCTGCCGTGAAGCAGCAGTGCTTGCACTGTTGTTTCGGCGTGGAGAATAAGACAGCCGGTGAAATTACTGGCACTTGAGATATCCCATCTTAGGCCTCTAGGTTGGCATCGCATCTGCAATACCCCTGGTATTGCAAATGTTTATGAGCGGTGGCTCTTACAATCAGGAGACCGACTTGCTCGTTTGCCACCCAGTTAAATAAAAAAATACCATTTAATTTTCGCTTTAGGAAAATTTTAAATAGTGACTGTAGATACAGATTGCATTAAAAAAATATAGGGTCCTCGTGCAGGAGTTTACGTAATATTGCGTCAAACATTGCCAAACCTATACGTAATGCACCGAACGAGCCTGCCGATTTCTTTTTACTCAACTTTGCGTCAAAATAACGCTGATTCATCATTTATGAGAAGTCTCTTCGTTCCATACAAACGTAGTCCCGGTCTCATTTGAAACTAGTCAACAGACGTAGATGACATTTTGTAAGTATGCCTGTCGTTTTTCAGATTTTTATATAAATGTGTAATATCAGAATTACAGGAGCTCAAATGTCGACAAAAAAAAAGATGTCAACTTTGCACGAGAATTGCTGACTATTAAAACACTTTTACAAAAATCGAACAAACCACAGGCATAGAAAATATAATGAAGATCTTGATTGTAAAATATCGTTTTTTGTGCTATACTTTTCGTATAATAACGAAACTCAAAATTCAACCGCCCAAATCTTGAAAGGCCCACAGCTATCTCGATATACATTAGAGGGAACAGACAAGCATACAATCTTCCGCATTTATAATATTAGTAAGATATTACTGAATATACAAACTTTACTGGCGAAAGTAGGGAAGTTACGAAATCGTTACTAAGATCTGTAATTGAATGACTTAATGAGTAATTAAAATGTGTATAATAATTTAAATACACTTGGATTAAAAACAGTACATCATACAACAGTTTATTTATTAACACACTAACTGGTTGCCCGCGACTCCGTGCGTCTAGAATTATTTTATCCCTACCCTGCGGGAACTAGGCAATTTCCCGGGATAAAAGCTATCCTATGTACCCCGGAACTTGAACTATGTGTATACCGAATTTCAACTAAATCGGTAAAGTTAACAAACATACAAACTTTTGCATGTATAATATACAGAGAGCGGAGTTTTCATGGCATTTTTAGTCCTGTCATAGTGACTTCTCACATATCGACTCTACCTGAATGATGTCGATATATTAGACTTTAAATAGATTATCTTTATTGCACATAAAACATATGAATATGACATTTAACAAGATGAAATAAGAAATATCCTAAAAACAACTTAACTATACTTACCTATATAAAATAAAAACACTTAGGAACATAAAATAAAAACAGAACCTAAAATTAAAACAAACTACCTAAAGAGTACCCCTTAGGCAAGGTCCCGAAGATGCTGGCAGCGTTTCCTCTTTAAATAGCTGGGCTAATTCTTTGTCCGAGGCCAGGTCTTCGGTCACCTGTGACGTCTAGTAATCTTTTTGAAATTTCTTTAAAAAGTTTTAAGGCGCTAGGACCCCACGGACCAAGATTATCGTAAACTTATTATATTATGTAGAGCGTTCTTTTTCGCATATAAACGGATATTTAACTAAAAGAAGTAGTTAAAAACTGAAAAATATGAAAAAAAATCATCTATTTATTTCATAGAGACATTAATGGAACGATTATTAACATTACATACAACAGAAGAATTTCAACATAAAATTGAAAAAAAAAAAACTGAACTGGAATATTTAATTGGCAATTGTGTTATCTATTCATTGTACATTGCATATGTCTTTCATTTTCAACCGCTCGAAAGCTAATTGGAAGCTTTTATGTAGCTACAGGTGTGCAAGTTGCGGAAAGTTTTCAAAAAATTTGAAAGAATTCACGGAAATTTCTGGAAATTTTCACAAGAAATACTTAGGTATGTAATTTAAAAAGAAACTTAAGGTTTCCGTCCCTGTACAAAATTGTCAGAAGTTTTCCTATATGAATTCGGCAATTTTGGAAAGTTTCCTTTCCCTCCTTCCTCCAATACCTAGATAAGTGAACATACTATATTTTCAATTGATTGAAGCCAAATGAAGAGAGTGAAAACGCGAGAGCGCCCGGTTTTGCATCCTGCTGGGCCGGCGCGTGCGTCGGATCCTTCCGGTGCATAAGAACCTAAGCTCAAATCACCCTATTGCACAGTACAACCTAATGTCAAAAATACATATTACCATATAAATATAAATTCAAAATAATCTAATGCCTAAATACCACAGTCCCAAAAAACTCTAAAACCTTAAAACCAAAACGAACTTATCTTGATTATGTACTAATTCCGAAATCACTTAGTGTCATAAAAGTTGAAGCTCTAAACGAACTATTCCCATAATGTACTGTCTTGAAATACACCATTCTCAAAATACAATAGTCTCAAAACACGCTAGTCCCAAAATACCCTAAATTCAAATTTAGAGAACTTCACAGTGGTCTAACAGTTAAAATCCCCGACTGTACCAAAAAACTTACTATAAATGGGTTGTGCAACGTTCAGCTGTTTCGCATTTCGTCATGTTCGCGGTACTTCAGATTCGCTACCTATTCATCTTGTTCGCAATTAATCTGTTTCGCATTTCATCATGTTCGCAGTTCTTCAGAATCGCATTTCATCGTTTTCTCGTTTCTTCAGATTCGCCATTCATCATGTTTGAGTTACATCAATTTCGCGTTTCATCATGTTCGCGTTTTTTAATTTCGGAATCTTATGATCTGCCTAAACGTCACTAGACCAATCGTTAAACGCTGAATGGGTATTTCTACAAAACCTCTGTAAATCGACAGCGAACTCGATCAATTGCGAATCCGAGGGAACGTGAAGAAACGAGAAAACGATGAAATGCGATTCTGAAGAACTGCGAACATGATGAAATACGAAACAGATTAATTGCGAGCAAGATGAATTGGTAGCGAATCTGAAGTACCGCGAACATGACGAAATGCGAAACAGCTGAACGTTGCACAACCCATTTATAGTAAGTTTTTTGGTACAGTCGGGGATTTTAACTGTTAGACGACTGTGAAGTTCTCTAAATTTGAATTTGGGGTATTTTGGGACTAGCGTGTTTTGAGACTATTGTATTTTAAGAATGGTGTATTTCAAGACTAGTGTATTATGGGATTAGTTTGTTTTGAGCTTCAACCTTTATGACATTAGGCGATCATGGGAGTAGTATATATTCAAGACTAGGTCATTTTGGTTTTAAGGTTTTAAGGGACTCGTGTATTTAGACGTTAGGCTATTTTGAATTTATGTTTATATGGCAATATGTGTTTTTGACATTAGGTTGTACTGTACAATAGGCTAATTTGAGCTTAGGTTCTAATGCACCGGAAGGCGTCGGCCTTCATCAAGTCATATTTATATATATTGTACAAAACATATAGATAGATAGATTTATTTAATGGCTTTTGAAAAAATACATTCTAACATACGTCAAGTAATCCATACTTAATATTATAAATGCGAAAGTGTGTTTGTATGTTTGTGTGTTTGACCGTCTTTCACGCCGTAACGGAGCGACGGATCGACGTGATTTTTGACATGGAGATAGTTTATGGGCCCGAGAGTGACATAGGCTACATTTCAACCCGGAAAATGCACAGTTCCCGAGGGAACAGCGCGTGATAACCGAATACCACGCGGGCGGAGCCGTGGGCAAAAGCTAGTTATAAATAAAAAACACAAAAAGATCGTCAAATCTGTACACAAAAATAGGTACTAATTGATATGCAATAAAATTTCAGCCGGAAACAAAATTACAATATTAAGTTAGAATAGAACACGATTTTTTTTAATTCAATCAATTTTTTGTTCTCTCTTGCGTACCTATGGACGTCAAACGTCATAAAACATTTTGTTTTATTATTTAATTAAAAACTGCAAATGAAACATCAAATTACGGAAGGCCCGTGACGTCACTTCTTAGTAAAAAGCATACCTAGGTATGACGTCACACTTAAACCGCCTACTTTAACCGGCAACGTGTCCATAATTTCTTCTGCAATTGACACAAAAGTACGCGTCTGATATTTTTTTCAATCTTACTTTTTTTAATAAAATAGGCTTACGTTTGGTCTCAATCTTGCATGATGGAAGACGAAGAGGCCTAAGATGGTACACGATTGCCTAAAGAAGGTGTCTGTCCAGATTATAGCATTCCGGAAAAACTGACCTCGGCGGAGAGTTCCACTCCTTAGCCGTCCGCATAACGAAAGAAGAGGCAAACCGCTTCGTGCATTATGGAGGAATGTCTACAACATAAGGGTGAAAATTGCTCGCTATATATTGTCTATTAAGTATATTGTTTATTAAAAAAAAGTTTGCATCCAATTGGAGTATATTAACAAAAAGTACAAGAAATTCTAAGCTCTTTATCAATAAAAGACTTTTATGTAACACTAGCTTTTGCCCGCGGCTCCGCGTGGTATTCGGTTATCTCGCGCTGTTCCCTCGGGACTGTGCATTTTTCCGGAATAGAAAGTAGTCTATGTCACTCTCGGGCTCATAAACTATCTTTATGCTAAAAATTACGTCGATCTCATCGCTCCGTTACGGCGTGAAAGACGGATAAACACACATACATACAAACACACAAACACAAACACGCTTTCGCATTTATAATATTAGTATGGATTGGAGTAGGTATATTAACAAAAACTACAAGAAATTCTAAGCTCTTTGTCAATAGAAGACTTTGTAACATTAGAAACAACAAATGTATATTTTTTCCAGTTTTTTGCTTCTCCTGAAAAGTTATATTTTTGCTTTACGCCCTTTGAGCCCCAAGATATCGAGATGATTATTGAAATATAATGCAACACGTACGTGGTTCATTATACGACGTTATTGGGAACGTTTCACGTCGACAATGGTTCCCACGACGTCCACAGTTTCGCGGTTAACAGACTTTAGGGTTAAGGTCGTATTTAACAGTCAACTTTTAACTGACACAACATTTACTGTCGCAGTTTTGCATACCGGGCCACTAAGCTTTCTAAACTGCACGCAATTTCGCAAATGTTCAATAAGGAAATACGTGGCGGCCATTTTGAATACGGCTGTATCGGAACGATTTTATCGAAAATGAGTGAAAATAGCACATGGTATCGGTTATCGGGTCTCGACCATCGTCGTCCGATACTAATATGGATCGGATCTGAAAACACTCTAAGGGTTTTTGCTTAAATTAATTCATTTCAATTCAATTTTATTTCCATAACAATACATTATTGTGTTGGATATTAAAAACTATTGGGTACATAATAGCCTCTTGTTAAATCTTATTCTAATAAACATATGTAAACAAAAAAACAACAACTAAGGAAACTGGTAAAACATATTTATTACAACTAATTTAAACTACCATTAGTAAAATTGCAGGTTGTAGGACCTTGTGCAAGGTCCGCCCGGATTGCTTCCACTATCTTGCTCGCTAATCCTGCCGTGGACCAGCAGTGCTTGCACTGTTGTGTTTCGGCGTGGAGAGTAAGACACCCGGTGAAATTACTGGCACTTGAGGTATCCCATCTTAGGCCTCTAGGTTGGCAACGCATCTACAATACCCCTGGTGTTGTAGATGTTTATAGGCAGTGGTTATCTCTTACCATCAGGAGACCCACTTGCTCGTTTGCCATCCAGTCAAATAAAAAATACAAATATTCTTTATCGCGCACCATAAAGCAGTACAAAAAAAAACTTATAATACAAACACAGAATGCAGGGTAGACAATATTAATAATCTACTTAAGTATACGAAGCACTGCTACTGCATAAAACCACTTACACGTCACCATTGCGTAATAGCCACAGCTTTACGTAAATGAGCTCAAAACGAGCATTGTATAACGCTCTGTAGGTCAGCGAGAAAGTGGTTTCTATCATACTAATTATAATTATGACTCTACGCTCTGCTCTGGCTTTTTTGGGGTACAATGGGGTCCTAATGAAAAAGGGGTTAAGTCTGTAGAAATTACACAGCTAATTTCTATTTTATAGTATAGGGGTTTAAGTCGAAATCAGCTGTTCAACTTCTGCAGAATTAACCCCTTTTTCACTAGGACCCCAATAGGGATGTTGATGCCATTAAAACAAATTCGAAGACACGACTCCAGTAAAACAACGCTTTATAGCCCTGAAAACCAAATTAATTTTGGATTTCATGTAAAATTTGATTTTTTGTTGCTTTAAAACAAATAAATAGTTAGTTGATTGAGTTGGCGAACAAACAGCGACGTATGACGTTATTTGAAATTCTATGGGAGAATTGTGTATTGACAGCTCATAAAAAGTACGTCAGTTGATTAGTGGTGTCAACATCCCTATTTTCAAAAAAATGTCTAATCAAAGGCACTTGGATATTCTTCAGCTCCATTCCTCAAAAGCTACGCCCGTGCAAAGCCGGGGCGTATCGTATATTCTATTAGTATTATAAATGAGAATAATTGAAAGTTTATGTATAGGTCGACATCTGATATCTTTTAACATCATTTCGTAGCAGGTTATTTTTTTTAAGTTTCTTTGAAAAAATAACTTTCATCAGTCTTTTACTAAAATACATTTCCGTATCAAATTTCAAGTATATGCCAATAGCTATTGACTTGAGAAAAACCAGCATTTCCGCGCATAATTACATAACCCACATAATAATCCCACTGCAAATGGGCAAAATTAACTTACAAGATTTGACCCAATAAATAACTGGGCAAATTTGATAAAAGCCTTTAGAAATGCCCTTTTTACAAGCTTTTATCTAGTTTCACTCGTCCCGTTGTCTGTCTGTAATCAAATCTTGCAAGTTAAATTCGACCCACTTCCAATAGTTAGATTGACTTTAAATTTGATATACTTATGTAAATTGCGTGACAATGGAATAATCTAGTAGTCACATCCTGGTAGTCCGGCCAGAATCGTCTCTACAGGACGGAACTCTTCAACGGTTAATGGCATCGATTTTAAATTTGGTATGCAAATGTAGTTTGGATGACAATACAGTCAACAAAAAGCACAGTCAGCAAAAAAAGCTTGTATTAAAAATGAATTTTTAAGCAAAAACTTATTTATAGCAGTTGGTAGGACCTTGTGCAAGGTCCGCCCGGATTGCTACCACCATCTTGCTCGCTAATCCTGCCGTGAAGCAGCAGCGCTTGCACTGTTGTTTTCGGCGCGGAGAGTAAGACAGCCGGTAAAATTACTTGCACTTGAAGTATTCCAACTTAGGCCTCTAGTTTGGCAATGCATTTGCAATACCCCTGGCGTTGCAGATGTTTATGGGCGGTGGTGATCTCTTACCACCAGGAGACCCATTTACTCGTTTGCCTTCCAGTCAAATAAAAAAATATATTTATCAGTTTAAGTAGCGCCGCGTGCATAAAAAAAACGTAAGATCAGTATTTAAGACAATGTAACAGTTACGGCGCGCGCGTTTTCCTGCTGTCGAAACGGTGCGCTTGCGCCACCATTCCGTTACATGATCCGATATAAATAATTGCAAATCCTAATGGAATAAGTTTTTGGTAAAAATTTCATTTTTAAGGTTCCGTAGCCAATATGGCGAAAACAAAACCCATTAGTTTCGCAATGAAAAATGAATGAATTAGGCTTGAGTCGGTCCTTGAACTAAGAACTAAAAAGAATGAATTCCCATTGCGGACCGAAAAGAACTAGTTCCTCGTAAACGATCTTAATCGGTCTCGGTCCCGCTCTCGGTCCGCGCTCCTTAGCTTCGATCGGTCGGAGTCGGAGCTAAAACAGTATGGGAGCGAGCATTGGGAGCGGGAGTGAGTGAGCGATATATGATTGAACGAGGAAACGAATAAAGAGCGGAGCTAAATAAACTCGCTCCCCGATCTTAAATATTGTTTCGGTCGGAGCCGCTCCTCGGAGCTAAAGGAACTAAAAGACCGAACTAGTTCATTTGACCGATTGACCGAGATGGAAGCGCTCCCTTTAAAGACCGAGCGGGCGCAACTCTAGAATGAATGAATGAAAAATGACCCGCCCCGGCTTCGCACGGGTGCAATGCTGATACTAAACATGATGATGGATGTTATTATACATATAAACCTTCCTCTTCAATCACTCTATCTATTAAAAAAACCGCATCAAAATCCGTCGCGTAGTTCTAAAGATTTAAGCATACATAGGGATATAGGGACAGAGAAAGCGACTTTTTTTTATACTATGTAGTGATTTATCCGTTGCTTATTACCCAAAACACAAGCCTTGTTAAGCTTAGTTTGGGACTAGGTCAATTGATGTGAATTGTCCCGTGATATTTCTACAAAATATCTGCCCCGGCCGGGAATCGAACCCGGGACTTCAAGCTTCGTAGTCAAGTTCTGTAACCACTTGGCCATCCGGTTGTCGTATTATCATTAAGGGAGTTTTGAACAATCTTTAACAATTTCTTCTTATTTACTGGTACTTAAAATATACTAGAGGCAGGTTATGGCAATCCGCACTGGGCCCGCGTGGGAACTATGGCCCAAGCCCTCTTGTTTTGAGAGGAGGCCTGTGCCCAGCAGTGGGACGTATATTGAACCGAAGTGCAGCCGAAATTAGCCGAATTTTTTGTTTTTACCGAATTTTCGGCCGAAGTTCGTATTCGGCTCAAACCACATTCAGCCCATCTCTGACAAACTATTGCACGCAATACATCGCCGGTCGAAAAAAACAATGGATATCTGATACTATATATGTATGTATGTAAACTCTTTATTGTACAAAATAAGTAAAACACAATTGACAAAAAAATAAATATGAACCGTGTGATAGTTAACGTTAAACATAAAATTTATCGTCTGATTAGTATTCCCCTATGTATAACCATTCACGCTATGTTATCTAATCCAATCTGTAATCTAAATATACTATGCTATATATTATAAATGCGTAAGTGTGTTTGTGTGTTTGTATGTTTGTATTGTTTATGTGTTTGTCCGTCTTTTACGCCGTAACGGAGCGACGGATCGACGTGATTTAATTATTTACTTATTTGATTTAGACAGCCGGTGAAATTACTGGCACTTGAGGTATTCCAACTTAGGCCTCTAGGTTGGCAACGCATCTGCAATACCCCTGGTGTTGCAAATGTTTATGGGCGGTGGTGATCTTTTACCACCAGGAGACCCACTTGCTCGTTTGCCTTCCAGTAGAATAAAAAAAAAAAATTACTCGTATTACAGGCCACACCCGGTAATCAGTACAAGAACTACTGAATAATGTTTGCCATCATATCGACGGCGGGCAAAAGCTAGTATTATATTATACAAGTGGGCCAAATTTAACTTGCAAGATTTCAACTCTATTAATTACGGTGTTACAAAAAAGCTTGTAATTATAAAACTGCCTCTTATTTTAATAGATACCTTTAACTAAACTATTTCTTAGCCTTGAACACGCTTTCGGCTTTAATTTACCACCTAATTAAACATAAACATTTTAAATGGTCATAAATGGGGGTCATTATTTGTCTCGCAATCGGTTGGGAAATCGGTCCGAAGGTTTTGGGCGGTGCCTTCGTGAAGGTATTATTTGTAGGTCAGATCAGATGGATTGTAAGAAGTCATTATGGCTAAAGGCGGAATAGTGGGCAAAGTTTTGCTCTGGCGGGCAAATATTCGAGCGGGGTGCCCTCTATTTCGCATACTTTTTAATGTCCGAAACTGATTGACGCATAACAGGTTTCTCATAATCTATATGGATAGGTTCGTTAGTTACCTTATGTCCCTCAGATTAGAAATAGAAGACCCGCGAAGCGGAGCTTCGTCGACTTTGTCACAGTGGTAGTATTTATAAAAATACTACCAACCACTAGTTACTACTTTCCAGATAAGTAGATTGGGTTAGGTAAGTAAGCTTAGGTAATATTAAAGGCTGTTGCAATATTAAAGGATACTCATTTTATTATATTGGCAAAATTACATTAAGTATGCGAAAGTAACTTTCTGCGTAAGTAATATTCTGCCTAAACAATATTCGAGATTCACAAATTATGCGTAAACCCCATTCGGCTTACATTGGTTACGCGTAAAAGAATTCAGCGTAAACTGTTATGCGAAAACAGTTTCGGCATAAGTACTATTATGCGTAAACAAATTATGCAAAAATAAAATTATGACATAAAAAATTATGCGTAAGCAGGGGGAACCATTCGAGCGTTTTGACCGCGCGGTCAAACGTCATTAGCGTCCAACGTTTATATAGCGCAACGGAAAGACAAATCACAAGAATTTTAATCTCAAATTGAATAGTTCCGTCCTGGGAGACGATCCTGGCCGGACTACCAGGATATCACTACCAGATTATTGTATTGTCACGCAATTTACTTAAGAATGCCAAATTTCAAGTCAACCCGATTACTGGACGTTGGTCGAATTTAACTTGCAAGAATTGATTACAGACAGAGAGACAATAAGGGCCCGTTTCTCGAAGCATATTATATTATTAAAATATAGTGTTTTGTCTCATTTTCTCATACAATTTATGAGACAGAACACTAATATTATTTAACTAATTAGTTAAGCATAATTAAGCATATTAGTCAAATAATATTAGTTTTTTGTCTCATTTTCTCATACAATTTATGTAGGTATGTATTTATTTGTGTTTTTGTCTCATAAATTCTACTTATCGTTGTGTGAGTGAATTCAACGTCAGTTAAACCTTAGTATGGTTTTGCTCGTTGCATTATTGTAAAATGTATATTGTTTCTCTAATTAGTAAATAAATGAAAATAATAATATTAGTGTTTTGTATCATAAATTGTATGAGAAAATGAGACAAAACACTAATATAATTTGAGTAATGTGATTAATTATGCTTATTAAGCAAATAATTATGACAGCATATTAATATCCTATGAGAAACAGGGCCCAGGACGGGCGAAACTAAATAAAAGCTTGTAAAAAAGACATGTCCTACAAATAATGAAAGAATAACGCGCAGTAGTCGAATGTTTGATGACAGCTGTTTGCTTGACAGTTTAGCTCGTTAGCACCGCTTATGACATATCACTTTCCCTGTACGTGACATGAGTTCAGGCTGCCATTTCAACTTGAAGCAGAGACAGGGGTTAAGTAAAACCTTCTGTATATGCAAATGAATAGAATAGAATAGAATAGAAATATTTTATTCACGCTTTGCACATTAAATAAAAAATACATAAAACCAAAAAAAATACAATATTCGAAAGCATAACACGGTCTCAGCTCAGCATAGTGTTGGGGTGAAGGCCAACGCTGGTCTTCCGCTGCGACCGCTTGGCGACTTCACGGAAGGCGACAAAAAATTAAACAAATTAAAAGCATTAAAATCGAAATACAAAACTATGTAATTACAAAAAGAAAATAATATAATAATAATAATAATGCCTCCGCCTAAAAGAGCAAGAGGGCAAAATTAAAAAAAAAACAGCTGTTATAATATAACAACAGCTGGCCGCAAAGGGCTCTTTAATACTTTTTTTTAAACCACCAAGAAAGTTAAAATGTTTTTCGTAAGATACAATGATTGATCTATTATTTCATGCAAATCCGTTTAGTAGTTTTGGCGTGAAAGAGTAACAAACATCCAAGCATGAATCTATTCAAACTTTCGCATTTATAATATTAGTCAGAAATAAGATTAAAAAATAAATGAAATGTAAAATTTTAATTTTAGTTATCCATTTACTTGCCCTTCTAAATGGGCCACAAGTATGTCTTCTGACTATACATCACCAACCTACTAAAACACAAAGAACAAGTAAATTAAAAAAAAAGTAAGGAATGCAGGCCTAACGGAATGCATTCGAGGTCAATGACCGTCACTGGGTTCCGACGAGTTTCGGGATTAAAAATAAAAGTAAATCGTAAAAAGCGTAAAAGGTTTTAGGAGGTCTCTGCCCTGAGAATTATTTTGCCAGAGTCCAGTGTATTATTTAATAAAATATGTACCTAACTATTTTTTTTAATAAACTGAAATAATTAATTCCGTTTTACCTAGTCTTCTTTATTTCGTCTTCTAAAATAAATAAATATCATATTATGTTGTTGTACATTATTGACACCAATTGACCTAGTCTCAAAGTAAGCCAAGCTTGTACTATGGATACTAGGTAACGGATAAACATACATAATGTATAGATAAATACACCTACTTAAGTACATACTATGTAAAGAGCAAATATTTGAATTATTCATACAATTATCTGCCCCGACCGGGGATCGAATCCGGGACTAAAAAGCTTTGTAGAGGCCCTTTACAAAATGCAAAATTCGAACTTCGTGTCTTGCCGTCCCGCTGACTTTATCTTGTTACTTGTTACTCTATTTATACGGTGATTAAACATTTTCTTTCTCTTTCGTAATCTTAAAATTACCAGACATGTGTTTGTAAATTATAATGTTTTTTTTTTAGGAAATAAATATCTATCCTCTTATTTTCTCCTTTATTCGGTAAAATATTATGTAAATCTAATGACAATACAATAATTTATGGCAGTCATTATCCCAGTAGTCCAGCCAAGATCGTCTCCACAGGACGAGATTACTCAACGGTTCATGGTATTAACTTAAATAAAATTCGGTACGGAATTGTAATTTAAATGTCCACAAAAGCTTGTATTGAAAATGTAATTTGTAACAAAAACTACTTAATATCAGACCGGTACGTCTTCATCATCATTACAGCCTCTATAAATCCCACTGCTGGGCACAGGCCTCCTCTCAGAACGAGATGGTCGGTGTCATGGCATAATTTAATTCGCGGCATCGATCGCGGACCTGTCCGTGATTCGCAACCTTTACATAATCGTTGAGTAACGAAAAGTGACGATTATGCGTTAACTTTACGACCGGATACCGCGATTTAACCGGTTACGGCTATGGTTTACATTCTGAGGCGTTAAATCAATTTTTTAGGTTAGCAAAATGCTGTACCTACCCCAATAGGGATGTTGACACCACCAATCAACTGACGTACTTTTTACGAGCTGTCAAATAGAGTTTCAATGACAATAGCGACTTATGACATCATTATCCGGAAACTCAAGTGCTAGAAAGCTCTAGTTTGCTTTGGGTGGATATTATAATAACGCTGACAAAGTAGTAGAACAAAATTTGGAAAGAAAAAGGTTTTTGTAAAAAAATACAAGCTTTTTTACTGGCTATTATTGTAACCATGAAACTACCGTGAGACTCACTCATATTAAATGATATTGTAACGGATAACTCACGTCTTAAGTCGAGTTTAGCTCGACATGTTTCGGGTTATTTCGAAACCCTTCATCATTGGAGCACGCGACTCGGCGGCTGCCGCAACACGCGCACTACATGCGCGAAACATGTCGTGCTAAACTCGATTTAAGACGTGAGCTATTATTGTATTGTTTTACTACATTTTCCGTATCAAGTTTCAAGTAGGCCGTGCTATGAACGCCAGACTAATATATTATCACCAAATTTAAATACGTAAATCAATCTGACAACTAAAAGTGGGTTATGTTTAACTTCTGTGTTTTGATTACATACAGACAACGGGATAGCTTATCCATATACTAATATTATAAATGCGAAAGTGTGTTTGTATGTTTGTGTGTTTGTCCGTCTTTCACGCCGTAACGGAGCGACGGATCGACGTGATTTCTGGCATAGAGATAGTTTATGGGCCCGAGAGTGACATACTCGTAGGCTACTTTTTATCCGCGCGCGATAACCGAATACCACGCGGGCGGAGCCGCGGGTAAAAGCTAGTAAACAATTAATTCTTCATCTCTCTCTTTCTTGGGCATGTCCTATTTCCTGGTACAGTCGTCCCTCGTACAGTGTCCTGGAGCCGCGGGCAAAAGCTAGTAAGCAAAATCATTCTTCATCTCTCTCTTTCTTGCATGTCCCATTTCCTGGTACAGTCGTCCCAGGCACTTGTCCTGGTCCACTGAGACAATACTTTCCCGCCATTACGCTTGCGCAGAGAAAGTGTGTTGCGCAACCGGCCCACAGCCTGCGCGCGCAAGGCACGAGCGCGCGCGATAACCTACTTTACACTTTAAGGCCTGACGTCCTTAATTTAAAATAATAATAATAATGGACCCGATTCTACAGCGGCCGCTAAAATTTCTAATTTTATTTAGACGTCGCTAAATCACTTTGCTATTCTATGAGCACCTGTCATAATCAAATGACATCGCTAATTTAAATTTAGTCAGCGTGACTTTCTGGAATAGCACTTGTTAAATCCGCCGTCTAAATGACAATTAAAATTTAGAAAATTTAGATTTAGACAATTTAGCCGACGTGCGCGTAGAATCGCATCCAATATATCCTTATTGCCGCCTATTGCTTACCTTGTAATTTTTTTCTCTGTGTATCTGTTTTCTGTATCGCTTACTATTTCTGGTGTACAATAAAGAGTCTTTGTATTGTATTGTATTGTTCATCCCTGTATTATTTGTATTTTTTTCTTTAATTGTATACTGTAGTTTTTAAGTATTCTATTTATAATTATTTTATTAAAAAAAAAAACTGACAAGTTTCTTGCCGCGCATTCTTCTTGGCAATGATGGTCTTTCCGAAAGCGCTGGTAGTTTAAAAAATGACGTGTAAATGTGCCCATTGCGGCCTATTCACTGAATATTTATTTTGAATTTAAATAGTTAGGAAATTCGTCAAAACTAATGTCAACTTCTGCTGATCGATCCATCGATCGATTTATTTATTTTTTTCACTCTTGCTGTTTCAGCAAGACTTATTTTGCCAATGTCAACGAACTGTAGTGGAAGAGGAACTGCATGAACACGCATATTTTGCATAAACTTAGCTGTCTTAAGGTCGCGGGTGAGCAAAGATATTATTTTAGTTCATTGATAAGGACCTCCGCAAACTAATGCCCGATTAACATCGTAAGGAAACCTGCACCTGCAAAGAAATTAAATTGTCTTTGTGTTTCCGCATTGGACCCGCGTTGGAAGTCCTCTAATTCTGAGAGGAGGCCTGCCTGCACCCTGCAGTAGGACGTATATAAGCAGACAATCAGAGATAATGATGATGATATTGTACAGAGTCCAAATATTACGTAATTAACTCAATATTGCAAATTATTGCTCATTCATATTTGCTCTTGCATATTTGAATATTTTAATTGCCCGGTTTCTACAGATGTGTTCCACTTGCATAATAACGAGGTCGATGTTATTTGCAACAAAACAACACATCTGTGAGAAGGTAATTAAATGGGATTTTATATTAAAACTGCGTCAAACGAAATGAGATTTAAGTACTTTACCGAAAATTATAATAAGTAATAACTGTTCCCGTGGCTTTGCCCCCGTTCCAATCTATTTTTTTTAGCACAAACCTTGTCTTGACAATAATGAAAACAGCAAAAAAAATATCCAATTGTTACCGTCGTTCACAAGTTATGAGCGTACGGATACATACATTTCGACGATTTATGTTTATTTATATAGAAAATAATTTAATATCAAAATACCATGAAATTTATTCATACCTAAACATGTTTTTTCTGGTAGTTTATCTATAGTTTGACTAATGGTCAAGCAGAGAATCGTGATTTACAATAGGGCTGTGAGTTTTTCGAACAAAAAAATCGAATCTGTACAAATTTTTAGGTATCTAAGAATACCTATACAGTGTGAGCAGAGCCCCTCTTGTAAGCAAAATGTACGCAATGTGGGGTGTGTGATTATTGGCAAACAAATTGTTATTGGCGAATTAAGTAATATCTATGTACCGCTATAACCCGTCTACTATTACATAAACCCCTAATGGGTTTTCCAATAGTGGCATAATAACTCCAATCTTGTTTGTTTACGTTTAAGATTATAGTAATTAAAAAAACAGATGTAAAAATTAAGATTTTCAGACGTTTCTTATTGATTCTGCTTAAAAGCTGCCATCGTACAGTCAAGGCTAAGGTGGTCAAAAATATCGAAAAATTTACTCTAGTCCCTTGAGAATAGAGTGCATGTTTCGATATTTTCGATCACCTTGAGCGCTCTGAAACATTTGATGACGACTGTACCACGAGTTTCAGCAGGGCTACTCCAAAACTCGAAACTCGAAGTTCGTGTCGTGCGGTCCCTCTGACACATACTATTTGCTACGAGAGCGAGAGGGACCGCACGACACGAATTTCGAGTTTCGGAGTAGCCCTGCTGGAACGAACGGGAGTACAGGTCGACACAAGAGCTGGCACGAATGGGTTGAATGATTGAATTAAACTACCTGTATGTTACCTGTTTAAATACATTTCACACAAATTTGAAAATGTCATACTGTCATTTTCCTACAAAAATGTCTAAGTGAACTTTCGTTCTATCCATTTGACTTGACGTCTCGACGACTCTCGACGACTCGACTTCGTCTTGACGACCGAATGGCCAAGTGGTTAGAGAATCTGACTGCAAAGCTTGAAGTCCCAGGTTCGATTGCCAGCCGCGGCAGATATTTTTGTTTGTTTGTCTGTTTGTTTATACTCTTTATTGTACAAAAAGAAAATACAAAAATATCACACAAAAAGAAGTTGTAAGTACAAAGGCGCACTTAAAGACCTGACCTGAAGGGATCTCTGCCATATTTTTATGAATAATATGAATGTTTACTCTCGGGTCTTCGATGTTTCATTATTTAAGTATGTATCTATATAAGTATGTTTATCCGTTGCCTAGTACCCATAAAGCTTTGCTTAGTTTGGAACTAGGTAATTGGTGTCAAGTGTCCCATGACATTTATTTATTATTCGGGCCATCTCTTGTGAATGGATCTTGTACCCTTTATTCGAGCGGATACTTCCCGCTACCTCTTTTGCCTCGCACCTCGTAATGACAACTCCGGCGCAGACCGCGTCCGCGCGTACGCCTCAACATTGAGTAACAATGCGTAATAATGGAACCTGAACCTCTCATTGCTCTCTATAGGACGTAACGCACGCATAGCATTAATTGTTATGACATACAGTGAGAT
Source organism: Choristoneura rosaceana (assembly GCA_037349165.1). NCBI lineage: Eukaryota > Metazoa > Arthropoda > Insecta > Lepidoptera > Tortricidae > Choristoneura > Choristoneura rosaceana. Next base: position 1,481,104 of record JAZBNJ010000006.1, on the reverse strand, counting down.
CTACAGGCAGATGTTAAGACAAGTTTCCCTGCCAGCCGCGCGACCGCGTTAGGTATTCGTTTGGGATATTGCTGTCTTTATCGCTCGTGACATAAGCGCTCGCAGCCGTAACTCCCATGCACATCCCCTCCCGCTTCTCCGCTTCCCGCTAAAGTTTATCGATATAGCTGTAGGCGGTTGAATTTTGGGTTTCGTTGTCCTCATATTATAGGAAAAGTATAGCACAGAAATCAATGATATTTTACAATCAAGATCTTCATTATATTTTGCAGGCCTGTGGTTTTTTCGATTCTTGTAAAAATGCATCAATAGTCTGTAATTCTCGTGCAAAGTTGACATCTTTATTTTGTCGACTTTTGAGCTCCTGTAATTCTGATATTACACATTTATATGAAAATCTGAAAAACCACAGGCATAGATAATTACGTCTAGTCGATACTTACTTATTTTATCTACTTCTGTTGCGTAGTTTTCAAATGAGACCGGGATTACGTTTGTATGGAAAATGGAACGAAGAGACTTCTCTTAAGCCAGACAGAGACACACGCGTTTCCCATCTACCGGAATATCTTGAACGTTTTACTTAGCGAATATGTGACTCAAAGAACGAATGACTGAATGAAAGAAAGAATGACGGGATGGATGTTCGGAAAAACGGTCGGAGCAACACAAACTTTTGCAATTATAATATTAGTTTTATCAAAGAACAGGCAAACCGGTTTTTATGCTTTTATTTTACGTTAGTTTTTACCTGTATTATATCAAAAAATACTCATATAAATGATATTGTAACGGACAACACACGTTTTTAATCGAGTTTAACTCGACATGTTTCGGGCTAATTCGTAGCCCTTTTTCCTGAAGCAATGCGACGACGGCTTCCGTAACACGAGCACAACATTACAACGCACATTAGTTACATGTTCAAACATTGACATCTATGTATAGACTGCATATTTCTTACATCAAAACGAAGCACAAAAATAGTTCACAGCGCGGATTTGTGCCATGAACCTTTCACTATAGTTTGTTGACGTCGGTGACAGACAGGGGATGTGTCAAAGTACTTGATGATTGATGCGCCGCGAGTTTGGTTCCAAAGTAAGGTAGGTATAGATGTTGATGTGTTCAAAAATACTCGTACTTACTTACATTTATTTTGCTAAATTCCGTAATCATGTATCAATAATCCTAATCCTTAATTGTACACTAGTAATTTGCACTTTATTCGAGCAAACTTTGACGACCGGATGGCCAAGTGGTTAGAGAACCTGACTACGAAGCTTGAGGTCCCGGGTAGGTATTGTATTTGTATGAATAATACGAATGTTTGTTCTCGGGTCATGGAGGTTTAATATGTATGTATTTATCCATATAAGTATGTTAACCCGTTGCCTAGTATCCATAGAGCAAGCTCTGCTTAGTTTGGGACTAGGTCAATTGGTGTGAAGTGTCCGATGATATTTATTTATTAAACCACCCGCTGGCTCTCTTGCCTCGCACCTCGTTTATGATAGCGGCCGGAGACCGCGTCCGCACGCCTCAGCATTGAGTAACACTCCGTAACAATACTTGGACCATTGCTCTCGTACGGTACTCGCTAAGAATACCAATTAATGATGGCTTTAATTTTGTTCATCATTATCTTTAGCCGGAACACTCCACTGCTACACTAGAGTTTCTTATAACGCCACAATGACAACCCGCCACTGCTGGGCTACTCTGAAACTCGAAGCTCTAAATTCGCGTCGTGCGTCCCTCTGACGCTTATACTATTTAATACGAGAGCGAGAGGGGCCGCAGGACACAAACTTCTAGTTTCGAGTTTCGTAGTAGCCCTGCTGTCACTGCATTCACCCATCCGCGAATTTGAACGAGCGCAACGCGCTATAATAAAAGTTATGCTCAGAAAACCTTACCGTTACCCGACAGACGCTCTGTATGGTGAAACTGGCTTACTCAGAGTAAGGCAGTTATTTTTGTTGAGAGCGGTTATGCGAACTCACAGGTCGACCACTGCGTCTCTTGTTGACTCTGTGCGACATGAACAGCTTCTACAAAAACGAATATACAGACTTCCTGTGCCTAGAGTCAGATCTGCTTTCGCAAGACGGTTTCCACTGTTTGTGCATCCTTTTATATACAACAGGGTTTGTAAGATTGTCAACATAGTAAATTGTAGGACCACTATAGCAAAGAAAATCGTAACGAAATGGCTAACAACGCTAACATACTCGGAAACGGAGGAGTTACTACATATATGCTCGTAAGAGTGTTCTGATAACACACACGCACACACGCACACACACACACACGCACACACAAACACACACACACACACACACACACACACACACACACGCGCACACACACACACACACGCACACACACACACACACACACACACACACACACACAAATTTGCATGCCTCTCTCTAAGTAAATCATTTTAAGTTTTCAATGTCAGTAATCATTTTTTATTTTTTATTTTCTTTATTTCTACTTTATAAGTATCTGATAAGATAATAAGTACTTAAGTAAATCACTGATAATGTAAACCGACTCGCTGGGTCCCAAGATACAGGCTCAGCCTAGTTTGGGGTCCGCCGGACACTGCTAATTGTATTTCGTATTTGTTACATAATAAACATTTTCATTTTCATTTTCATTTTTTTTCATCCCTCTTGCATGGGCACTTTTACACGTCATTTTTTAAACTACCAGCGCTTTCGGAAAGACCATGTTCGGAGAGGCAATGTATCGATATCGTCAGGGCAGGGACAGTGCGAATCCGCGTATTAAACTTAGCATTGAATCTCCGTGTATCTCAAAAATATAACATTTTAAACTTTCGTGATTCTCACTCATAGTCAAAATACCAAAACGGGACTTATCACGCTATTTTTACAAGTAATATTTACCTCGACGTTTCGGCAACGTTTCAGTTGCCGTGGTCACGAGTAGACTGAAGTGTGAAGTGTCAAGTCCGCCTAGCAGCGCGAGTTCTCAACCCACATACACCCCACACTTCAGTCTACTCTTGACCACGGCAACTGAAACGTTGCCGAAACGTCGAGGTAAATATTACTTGTAAAAATAGTGTGATAAGTCTCGTTTTGGTATTTTTTATCTCAAAAATATCTATACACGTTTATGCCACTAACCATAAGGTCTATCTATCCAAATATTAGACGCTTTCGCTATTAATAGATATTTTAGCCCTCGACTGTACATACATCGCGATTTTATTAACGTAATTTTGATTTTTTTTTGTTTTGAAAATTATTTTTTTGTCAAATTTTTTTGCTGCGCATTCCTCTTGGCAATGATAGTCTTTCCGAAAGCGCTGGTAGTATAAAGTAACATGTAAAACAGCCCTTTGCGGCCTACATGCAAAACAACCGTTTGGATTTTCGATTTTATTGAGTTTTGAACGAAGTAGACCTAAGCGAGGTAACCTGGTGACAGTTGAAACTAACTGTACACAAGGAAGGTTATCAACTTATCAACAATTGAAGTTTCACGTAGAAATGATAAAATTAATTGAACCAGCCTTAAAAAACTGGGTCAAACAACATTAAACTAGAAGATCAAGGCGAAAAATACATGTTAATTAGACTTAAAAAGCACATTAATATTCAACCAATTTTGAGGCTCAATGGAGTTCAAATGCCCTATGGCTGAAAGTTTTTTTTTAGTAAGACAAGTAAGGTTTCTTACCACAGACTCTAGAAAAATCAGTATTATATATAGCGTGCGCGTATTTTTGTTATAATCACAGACTTTAAAGGTAGTTTGTGAAAGTCCAAAGAAAAACACTTTCAATGTTTAATTAAAAAATACTATTCTTTTCCTTATAAAATTAAGTAGCACGCAATATGTCACAATTTGATTACTAATTTGTTTTTATACGAGAATTCGCACTTGCTAAAGTGGCAGCTGTCACAAATACACTTCTCTTTCGTGTTAACATTTATTAAAACATGATATTATTATATATCGACGATCTGATAGCCAAGTGGATAGAGAACCTGACTATGAAGCTTGAGGTCTCAGGTTCGATCTGTGGGGCAGATATTTGTATGAATAATACGAATGTTTGTTCTCGTGTCTTGGACGTTAAATATATTTTATTTATATTTAAGTATGTACTCGTATTTATCTATTGTACATGTACATATAAGTATTTTTATGCATTGCCTAGTACACATAGTACAAGCTTTGCTTAGTTTGGGACTACGTCAATTGGTGTCAATGGTCCCATGATATTAATTTATTATTAATTTTTAATATAACTCTTAGCACTAACACCATAGTCTGTATTTGTGGTATAAAAAGTTTTTGTTACTATTTTCATTTTTAATACAAGTATTTTTTTTCCTGACTGTACTTTTGGTGGCAACCAAGTGTACTTGCATTGTCATCTAACTACACGGATGTACCAAGTTAATAAGTTTACTATATTTTCAAAAGAGCTGTCGAACTATGTGCCACACGTTGATGCGTTAAATTTTTTTTTGTCAATTTCTGTTACGTGTATGGAGTGCCCCTCTATTAATATTTATTTTTGTAATTTAACTACAAAACTAAATAGCGGCTTTGACAAGACATTTGTACTTCAAATTTCATTAATATACATCTTGTAGTTTTCGAGTAAAATGCTTGTAACATACGGACGGACAGACAGAGAGACAGAGAGACGGATTTGACGAAACTATAAGGGTTCCGTTTTCGTCATTTTGCCTCCGAAACCCTAAAAAAAGATGCTTTGTGAAATAGTGCTAGAAAGGAGAGGAATTAGGACTTCTGAAATGATAGCTTTCACCCAAAGGTGTTCTGCTAGTCACTCCTCGGACAGGAGGGAGGAAATCATTCCAGCACTTATCATTCCAGCATTATTTGTCCTAAAACATTTATTTATTTTAATAGAATGGGTTCGCTCAAGTCACCTCACGTTTCCGACCACGTAACTTCACTATTTGTACGAGTGTACCTGCGTTACGATAGGGTCCCCAAGGCCGAACAAACTGCTTGCCACATCCATTTCATAATATCAATGCATTAGTCTAAGTTGAAACGTGAGATGAGCCACTTCTCATCAAATATATACCACTATTAACCTTTCCCTTTCCCAATCCGCACTGGGCCCGCGTGGGAACTATGGCCCAAGCCCTCTCATTCCAAGAGGAGACCTGTGCCCAGCAGTAGGACGTATATAGGCTGAGATGAAGTGAAGTGATTAACTTAGTCTTTTTTTTTATTCGATTGGATAGCAAACGAGCAAGTATAGGTCTCCTGATGGTGAGAGATAACCACCGCCCATAGACACCTGCAATACCAGAGGGATTGCAGATGCGTTGCCAACCTAGAGGCCTAAGATGGGATACCTCAAGTGACAGTAATTTCACCGGCTGTTTTACTCTCCACGCCGAAACACAACAGTGCAAGCACTGCTGCTTCACGGCAGGATTAGCGAGCAAGATGGTGGTACGGGCGGACCTTGTACAAGGTCCTACCACCTGCAAAACCTGTATTAAAACATAGGATACTTTTTATCCCGATATTCCCACGGGATAGGGATAAAATCTCGAAATAACTACCGCTGGGCTGAGTCATGAAATTTTGGACAGTTGTTCTTAAAACAAGCTCAATGAAGACCACGATATAATTTTTTGGGATTTCCCAGGGGAATGTAGTAAAATCCCGGAATTACAATTAATTGTTGTCTAAGTCGGCGGCCGATCGTAAAATCCGTCAGATCACGAAGTTCCTAGGCATATCGTGAAATGGCACCATTTCATGAATTGGCTAAGGGACATCCGCCATCGTTCAAAACTCGCCATTTGAAGATTAAACGCCGCCGTATCGTTTCTGGCACTTCGCCGGCCGCTGCCGCGGTACGCTCGCTCGGCTCGTGCGTAGTGGTCACAATTCATACTAACCACTCCACGCTTCGCCCGTCGTACCAAATTTTTTCTTTTTTTCAGCATATCACGATATTCCCGGTATAAAGCTAGGAATATCGACGAATGCGTTGCTCTAATCGATTTGCCGTATTGTTTCTCAGGCACATCGTGATATGCCTGGCCAACTTTTAGGCATATCATGAAATGGCGCCATTTCGTGATGTGCCTAGGAATTTCGTGATCTGGCGGATTTTACGATCGGCCGCCGACATCTATACTGAGCTCTTTCAAATATAGCTAACCACTGTGGGTTGGCCAGTCACTTACCTTCGTGTTTAATATCAATATCACAGAATGGAAATATCACGGTCGGTTACAAATGATACAGTCTGAAAGTTACTGTCATTGATGGGTTAAGGTCGGCATGTGTTTTTTGGTCGTCGTTCATTGTACCTTAAGGGTGCCAATGTCACCCTATTATACGATAAGGTAGTTGACACTATAATATAATTTCAAGGTACTACTTTCTTTTTTTAACCCTGAATGATGAAGTTGTGATTTGTGGCATTCGAACATGACGGATGTAGACAATATCTAATTTTGCCATTTCTGTTTCTTTGGCTAGCTGAAGTATAATTTTGATAGTGTTTTATGCGGCGATTAACCTTAACAGCGAACAGTGATCACAAAATTCTATATCGTGTCTGACATTTTTTAATGCGCAAGTTGTCTCCACGTAGTTTCTGGAATTTTACTATCAAGTTACAAAAACTACAATCACCGTACAACGTTGTCTCTCGAAAGAGAATACTTAGAAGTTTTCTAATAGATTCCCTTTCTTTGCAGTGGAGGACGCGAGTGGTCGGTACACAGCCATGTTTTACTGGGGTAACAACTACTGGATCGGGTCTGCGGAGCTCTGCCACGTGCTGAACGAACGCCACGCCCCGCCCAAACACAGGAACAGTAAGTGCTGGGGACACTAAGGGATTACTGGGGACATTTAGAGACAACTGCAACGGGTTCGGACTGGGTCATGCTAAACAAACGCCACGCACCGCCCAAACACAGGAACAGTAAGTGCTGGAGACACTGAGGGATTACTGGGGATATTTAGGGACAACTGCACCGGGTTCAGACTGAGCCATGCACTAAACAAACGCCACGCCCGCCAAAACACAGGAACAGTAAGTGCTAGGGACACTGAGGGGTTACTGGGGACATTTAAGGACAACAACTGCACTGGGTTCGGACTGGGCCATGCTCTAAACAAATGCCTCGTTAAATTTTTATGTCCTAGCAGTTTTATTAATCTATCTATATAAATAAAAATGAATCGCAAAATGTGTTGCTAAGCGCATAACTCGGGAACGGCTGGACCGATTACGCTAATTCTTTTTTTGTTGTGTCTGTTATTATCAAGAGAAGGTTTTTATGAAAGAGAAATCACAACGGGGGCGAAGCCGCAGGCAACAGCTAGTTAACAATAAACTATGAAACGTTATTCGTTTAGTAACCAAACAATACGATGTAAATAATATTATAGCGATTTAAACATACAGGTTGAGTCTAAATGAACTAAAAGAATTTCTTTGCTCACCCGCGACCTTATGACTAAGTTTATGCAAAATATGCGTGTTCATGCAGTTTCTCCACCTCCACACTGTAAGAACACACCAATCACACAAACCCATTTATCACCACCACACTACACAGACGCGTTTCGAACTCAATCAGAGCTCATCTTCAGAGCAACACAACCGTACATCATGCTACCAGATGTTAGGTTAAGTCTTTCATCGTCCCAGCCTATATACGCCCCACTGCTGGGCAAAACGAGAGAGCTTAGACGTAGCTCCCACGCGGGTACAATGCGAATTAGGAACTTCACACGCACTATTGAATTACTTCGCAGGTTTGTTCAGGTTTCCTCACGATTTTTTCCTTCACTGTAAAGCTCGTGGTAAATTTAAATGTTATTTCGCTCATGAATTTCGAAAAACTAAGGTGCGAGCTTGGGTTTCAACCCCCGAGCCTTTGCTTGAAAGGCTATCGGTCAAACCACTAGGCCACCACGGCTTTTTTTATCAAACACTACCTCTTGTCCGCGACTTCGCCCCCGTTTTTTTTTGTTTCACGCAAACCTTAAGGTTGTCCTGACATCGACAATAACGAACACAAAAAAAAGGAATTATCCAAATTTTGAAAGTTATGCGCTTACATGCATTTCGGTGACTCATTTTTACCCCCTGACGCAAAAAGAGGGGTGCTATAAGTTTGCCTGCTAGATGTGTGTCTGTCTGTGTAAATTAAGATTGGTTTTTTGGAATCTTTTTGTATTTTTTATTTCGATTCCTAATTTTTTATTTTTTGCTTAAGTGGCTAAATAAGAAACAAACAAGCTGAGATATGTTACATAGGGTAATTCGTGTCTGTGCCGTTGTCCAGCGGTGGTGTAGCGGTATAACACGCGGCACGGAATGCCGAGGACCTGGGTTCGATTCCCAGCGCTAGTCTTATTTTTCTGGTGTTTCTGTGCGTCTATATTTCAGTTTGTATTTTCAATGTCTGTCTGTGTGTTTGTCTGTTGATTTTAATTTAATTCTGTCCACTTTTAGGATTCACCCTGTATTCAAACGTACAAAATGGCTGACCTGAATGTCGCAAACCTCTTGTTCTAACCAAAAGCTTATTCAAGGCTAAATGTAATTTATACTAAATTGTGCTTGGGTATTTAATATGTATTTAAGTATGTATCTATCTATATAATTATATTTATCCGTTGCTTAGTAACACAAGCTTTGCTAAGCTTACTTTGGGACTAAGTCCATTGGTGAATTGTCCCGTGATATTTATTTATTTTATTTATTTATTGAACTCTAGTGTTTACACGCGGTTTTGCATGCAATTAGATCAGTTGAATTGAAATTCTTAGATTTTATAAAATTGGGAATTCCTGAAAAATAAATTCGAGAGATTTAATCTCTAACCCGCTGAAATATCGAGGTAAAGAGTAGCATACGCGTTATTCCAAAGGTCCAGCTATCAACATACTAAATTCCATCCAGATCCGTCCAGCCGTTTTAGCGCGGAGAACTAACAAAAAAGTCCCGTTGGAATTACCAAAAAATGGCAAATATTTTTTCCGACCCACTAACGTAATTCCACGACGAGCGACGAGATGTCGGTAGGCCTCCAACAAGATGGAGCGACGACCTGGTTAAGATCGCGGGATCGCGGTGGATGCGAAAAGCACAAGACCGGTCTGAGTGGAGAGCCTTGGGGAGGCCTATGTCCAGCAGTGGACGTCTTTCGGCTGACATGATGATGATGATGATGATGATGATGACGTAATACCATGTATTTTTTCGCGTTTTCAAAATAAAGAATAACGAGTACACGATACCATGCGCAAGCGCAACTCGATAAGAGTTCAACGCGCGTCGTAGAACTTGTCCATACAATACCTTGAAACACAATGTTAATGATACTCGATCATTTGTCAGCGCAATGTGTTATTTGACACACATATTAATTGACATTAGTCAATGTGGCTGTCAAAGATTGTGCAATTGCTGTTATTATAAGAGTTGTAATAATAATAAAATATGCGCAATGCAAACCAATGTATTTGTATTGTATTGTAACCCTTTATTGTACATATAAAACATATGAAATACAATTTACAAGAGAAAGAGATGTACAAAGGCGAACTTATCCCTTAAAGGGATCTCTTCCAGTTAACCTTTGAACGATTGAAAGGACAACAGAAGCAAGAGTTGATACTACAATGGAATGATAAAAGGACCGAAAATTTTTAATTAACCTAAACAGTACATCAACTCGTTGAGTTTCTTGCCGGATTCTTCTCAACAGAGGTTTTTCCGAACTGGTGGTAGATTGTTTTTGACGTTCATAAGTGCTTCATCATCATCATCATCTCAGCCTATATACGTCCCACTGCTGGGCACAGGCCTCCTCTCGGAATGAGAGGGCTTGGGCCATAGTTCCCACGCGGGCCCAGTGCGGATTGGGAACTTCACACGCACCATTGAATTGCTTCGCAGGTTTGTGCAGGTTTCCTCACGATGTTTTCCTTCACCGCAAAGCTCGTGGTAAATTGCGCACATGAATTTCGAAAAACTCAGAGGTGCGAGCCGGGATTTGAACCCACGACCCTCTGCATGAGAGGCGATAGGACAAACCACTAGGCCACCACGGCTGATAAGTGCTTGTTAGAGCCTAAATTGAAGAAAGATAGTTTGACTTTGACTTTGACTTTGACTTTCACTCTCTTCCAGAGACCGGGTCGCAGATCTTCAGCGACTGGCGCGAGGATGTCTCCATGTCGGGCTTCGGGCCGCCCTTCGACGCTGCCTTCTACAACGTCCGCCTCACCGCCACCGCCAGCCAGCCCGACATCATCAAAACCGTGAGGCTGTCTGTACTGACAGACACACTGATTTACTTCATCGAAAATCTTTTGATCGAATTTCGGTTCATCGAAAACTGTTTGTATTTAATCAGTATAAAGTATTGTGGCGAATTAGCCCCGGTTGACGTTATAACCTTGATGCTAGGGCCACACACATCGCGATAACGCGTACATTCGCTTTATCGTGGTGTGTGTAGCCGAATATTCGCCGCTCTTCAAAGTTTTTGACTCACTGCACTTAATGTAAATTCGCGCGGCCAAAGACATTGGCTGGTCATGGGGGTAATACATTAGTTAAGTAGACTTAGTCTTCAAGGTGTACCTAGATACGAGTGACGCATTAGGAACGCTCTTGGTGTTGATTATGTTCATGAGTGGCTATCTATGATTATGCCCAATTACCGTCAGTGGCGGGTCTTATAAAACTAATTACTAGTTACTTGTAGCTTTATAAAATCGGACCCTATCGCGGGTCGGATTAGAGGGGATCGCTGCCCGCACTTGAATAAACAAACAAACAAACAAATTCTTTATTCACCAAGAACGTGCCGGCAGAGTAGATATAATAGTAAGTAGTATCACATATTCTGTCGCTATTGCGGCGTGTACATATTCAGGTTCTTAAAATAGGGTACTTACTTAAAAACATTTTAATAATTTAAATAATCATCATCAAAATAAAATTTAAAATAGCATCAACGATAATAAACAATTTAGTCACTACTGTGTCTCCTTAAGGTGAACAACGTCAATAATTAATAATTCAATGATAATAGCATAGTTTGCAAAGCCACATACTATGAAGTGTTATGTATAATATGTTAACAATTTATATCATTATAATTACTAAACAATATAAAAAAAAATTAAGTCATTACGTCACATTACCCATTACCATTAAATTCCATAAATTCCTTCAATCCTTAGCCCCTGCCGTAGGCCGAAGACGAAGTTTTAAATAAAAATAAATAAATAAATAAATATCACGGGACAATAATTCACACCAATAATTGACCTAGCCCCAAAGTAAGCTTAGGCGGCCCCTAGACCTACAATAACATTGTACAATACTTTTTATTGCACAATAAGATTGAAAGGCGCTCTGAATCCAAACGAGCAATTGTATTGCACAATAATACGAACTGCACAATATTTTTGTGTTCAGTATAGTACTGAATATTGTGCAATACTGACCCTACACGATGCAATATAAAAATATGGTGCAATAAAAATTAAACTCGCTCAAACTTTTGGTCAATCATTGTGCAATCTTCAATATTAACCCTAAGCGGTCCATAATATTGCACAATTCGCGATATTGCACAATATAATTGACCGTTTAGGGGCCGCCTTAGCAAAGCTTTAAGTTTTATCACAATAATTTGTGTGTGGACCTACCATTAGCAAGTGACCTGGCTGGCGCATGTTTAAATGATGACCTAAATTGTTTGTAATTATTTCTGTCTAATTTGATTTGTTTTTTTTTTCTCGTATACCTATCTAATCTAATATTTAAAATATAAGTATAATAGATTAATATCTGGCTTAATAGCCAATGTTGTACGCCAAGTGGCAAAACATAGTGAAAAACGAAAAAAATATAACATCTCTGTATTTATGCAGCCATAACCTATGTTTCACAAATAAAACACTTTTGACTTTGACGTAATCTTCCGCTGTCGCCCCCATGCTCGGGCTACTTAATATATTTTTTTTATTTTTTTTCTGTTATAGAGCCTAATATGTTATCCTCTCCCAGCCTTAAAACTAATCCATACTAATATTATAAATGCGAAAGTGTGTTTTTATGTTTGTATGTTTGTGTGTTTGTATGTTTGTATGTTTGTATGTTTGTCCCTCTTTCACGCCATAACGGAGCGACGGATCGACGTGATTTTTGGCATAGAGATAGTTTATAGGCCCGAGAGTGACATAGGCTACTTTTTATCCCGGAAAAATGCACAGTTCCCGAGGGAACAGCGCGCGATAACCGAATACCGCGCGGGCGGAGCCGCGGGCAAAAGCTAGTAAATAAATAAAATAAATAAATATCATGGGACACTTGACACCAATTTCAATTTCTTGATTTCAATTCATTTCGTGACAAAAATTTCGTTCTTTTCAATATCTTTTTTTTGTTATGCTTCGTATATACTTTGTCACTAATAAATGATTCTTTCTTTTCTTTCTTTCTTTCAATTCACCTAGTCCCAAACTAACCAAAGCTTGTACCTACTATGGACACTAGGCAACGGATAAACATACTTAAATATAGATAAATAAATACTTAAATACATATTAAATATCCAAGACCCTAGAACAAACATTCGTATTATTCATAAGTACAAATATCTGCCCCGGCCGGAATTCGAACCAGGGACCTCAAGCTTCGTAGTTAGGTTCTCTAACCACTCGGCCATCCGGTCGTCATTTCGGTCGTATTGAAATGGAGTATAATCTTCCCCCAGCGCCGCACGCTCCACCTCGGACTGTGTCTCCCGGCGTCCTGCTCGCGCGACGCCGTGGGCGCGCTGGTGCAGCGGGCCAGGGCTCCGCTGCTACGGCACACTGTCACTGCGGTCCGGAGCCCCGACCACGGCGGGTACAGCTACATGGAGGACACGACCTTCCTCGTTTTACTGTGAGTTCACTTTAGATTAGTACACGTCACAGGTGACCGAAGAGCTGGCAGCTTTTTCGGACAAAGAATTAGGCGAGCTATTCAAAGAGGAAACGCTGCCAGCATCTTCGGGACCTTGCCTAAGGGGTACTCTTTGGACATTTTTTTTAGTTTTAGGTTACGTTTTTATTTTATGTAAGTTTTTTTTTAATTTTATGTAGGTAAGTTTCGTTAAGTTTTTTTAGGATATTTTTTAGATCTTATTGTACCTGTACCTAATATCCCGTGAAATAAACCGACTAAGTGCGAGTCGGAAACATTAGACATTACAACAAAATTTTGGATCAAGTTGTCTGAATTAATAAGTTATTATTATTATTATTAGCAAAAAAAAGGCAATAAAAACAAGATTGCTGTATGGGAGCCCCGTTAAATATTTATTTTATTTTAATTTAACTATTTATTTTCAAAGTGATTAAAAGTCAAAATATCTTTATTTAATTTATCAATTTAGGCTGTAACAACCACTTATGAATGTCAAAAAATATCTACCACCGGTTCGGAAAAACCTCTGTTGAGAAGAATCCGGCAAGAAACTCAACGAGGTTTGTTACTCTTTCACGCAAAAACTACTGAACGGATTTTCATGACATTTCACACACAAGTAATATATACACTGGATTAACATACCTATACGTAGGCTACTTCTTATCCTGAAATAATGCATGCTTCCCGTGGGATCAAAAAGTTTTAAACTACATAATTCTGTGCGAGCGAAGCCGCGGGCAAAAGCTAGCTTAAAATATAAAAACATTCTCAAACAAGCATAATAAATTTCAAAAATGCTCAAGCAATATTGCACCCAAATCACCTAACGAGATCCAAGGTCGCAATTTTCAATTGCAAAACAATTTCGCCGTCAAAAACAGCGCGTGTAACAACATTACACAATATTGCGTGTAATTTACAAAATTTCATTACACATCCACAATTCTGCAGAACTCGTTCTGTCGTCAGCTAATTATATCAGATCAGTCTTATTGCGTGAGCTCAGAGTATGTTTTGCGTTTCTGTAACTTTATGGTAGTAAACGGGTTGCTGGATTGTATTACGACATTTATCTTAGTTTATTGAAGTTTGTAGCTTAGGATTGTTGAATAAAGTATCGTTTCAACATATCTTTTGTCCGCGACTTCGTCCACGCCTAAGTAAATGCTAGTGCCCTTTTATTAACCCCCGACGCAAAAAGTGGGGAGTTATAAGTTCAAATAACAAAACTGCATTCGAATTGGCCCACCCGTTTAAGAGCTGTTTGAGTGTGTTTTTAATTGAAAGCAAGTTTTCTGGCAATGTTTCTTAGTCATGTTTCATCAAAATCTGTTTAGCCATTTTTGAGGTATTGAACTTTGTAGTTTGAAGTGCCAAAGTCGGGGGTTTTCCAACTTTTTGCTGGTATTAGGTAGGTTGTCTCCGAAACTACTGTGTCAGCATTTCATTCATTCCTTATTTTAAGTACCTAGTCAGTTTTTCATAAACTCTCACCTTTCATTTAGGGGCTCCCACACAAAACTGCGATGCGACGCCTCATCGCCGGAACTAGCGATGCGAATTGCTTCTATACGATTTCGTGCGGCAAGCGTTACTGAAGCTCACCATACTTAATATATATGATATCGCAGGATTGCGCGATGCGAATCAGATCGGAAGTTTTTGCGATGCGACCTGCGAGGTCGGAGATTTTTCCAATGCGATGCGAATTCGCAGTTTTGCGTGGGAGCCCTAAAGGTTGCATTTCCAAAAACTGGTCTTGTCTGATGAGACATGCCTTAAATTTCGTCCAATTTTAATTGTAATCCTATTTCCTACTTCCTACTTATATTTATAAATTTGAAAGTTTGTCTGGAATATCACATAGGCTACTTTTTATTCCGATATTCCCACGGGATAGGGATAAAATCTTGAAATTTCAACCCTGGGTTTAGAGTCATGAAATTTTATTCAGTCTTAACACAACCTCAATGAAGATCACGATATATATAAATTTTGGGATTTCCCAGGGTAATTTTGTAAAATCCCGGAGTTTCAATTGTAACTACCAGATCGAATAGTTTACGCGCGCGAAGCCACAGGTAAACTATAGTTTTGCACATAAATTTCGAAAGACTCAAAAGGTTCGCCGAGTTCGAACCTTGATCCTTTTGAAGATTCAACCGGTCATCAACCTTGTAATCTCCATAATACAAGACATTATTCATAGTAAAAAAAGTCCGGAAAATTCCGCAAAAGCTTCCGCGCCCATGGTCTTGAAATTAAAAAAAAACTTTCAGCCATATTTGTGTTTAATAAGCAATTTATTCATCAGGAACTGCCAATTCGACGTCGATTAAAACTGTCAAGAGAAAAAAATTAACCATTGCCTTTTTTATTGAAAATTGGTTTATTTAAAAATCGCATGAGTACAATGCATTTAGAGCCATACGACCTACCGGATAAGGGCTTGAACTGCAGTTAATAACGTAAATTGTTTTGACTCCAATGACCCTTTTAAGGTTGCGACCTTAAAGTTGAAATGGAACCTTGCTTATTAATCATATTTTATTACATTTTATTTTTATGATGTTTACTGCATCCACATTTACAAATTACTTGATCGAAATCCGGTTTTTACTGTGACCTAGTTGTCAAAACACCGAGTTGTTTTTAAAGTTTTATTTTGCTTCATCTGCCCAAACAAATATTACGTCAAACTTAGATGACGATCTGCTAAATTATGAATCTGATCTGATTTTACAACATCATCATATCATCGTGCCAGATATTTATGCACACTTTCTTGTGTCAGATATTGGTGCTGGTGTCATACTCTAATCTAAGTCTAATAGGGATGTTGACACCACCAATCAACTGACGTACTTTTTATGAGCTGTCAAAACACAATTCTCCCATAGTGTTTCAATGGCAACAGCGAATTATGACGTCACTAGCCGGCAACTCAATCAACTATTTATTTGTTTTAAAGCAACAAAAATATAATTTTACAGTAAATCGAAAATTAATCTGGTTTTCAAGGCTAAAATAAAGCTTTTTTTACTGGAGTTGTGCCTTCGAATAATTTTTTAATGGCGTCATCATCCCTATTGTCCCTTACAACCAGGGCGCAGCGACCCAAAGTGAGTCTTGGCCTCCATCACCAGACTACGCCACGCTTTGCGACCTTGAGCCAACTCTTGCCAACTTTCGACCCCAAGGTCCAAAAGGTCTTTCAGGACCTCATCCCTCCAGCGGTACCTGGGACGACCAACCGGCCTGCGTCCACTCAGTCGTCCCAAGTACGCTCTCTTCACGGCTCGATCCTCTCAGCCTGATAAAAATCACAAGAAAGTCTTAATACAGAGGAAAACCAATCTTTACGAGTCACCATTTATTTTAGAGTGACACAGACCGGTAAAAAAATACAAAGTTCAATTAGATATCATCGCATAGCACTGCAGAGGCTTATAACATCCTCCCACCTTTAGGACGAAGACCCAAACCTTCTATCTTCACAGCATCTCGTCAGGTTGCACTCCCAGCGGGTACAGACGTTGGTATGCTCGGGTGTACTCGCCGTCGGCTGTGCGTACTTTAGCTACTCTAGCATTTCCATCTTTTTCAGTATAACAGTCCCAGTCCCAGTTTCCAGTTAGTAGTTCTAAGATAACTCCTAAAGGCCACTTTATACGCTTCGCATCAGTCTCTACCAATACGACATCGTTTATAACAGGTTTATAACACAACCTTTTGACGTGCCCGAGCCACAGGAGTCTGGACGCCTTGGTCTCTCCTATAACAATGGGCTCAGATACCAGGCCCTCAATTTCCTTTGATATTTAAAATCCATTTTAATAGAATCTGACAATCCTGTAGACACCTTCAGCCTACTAATATGAACACCGGGCTGCCTAAGGCTTTGTGATGTGACTATTATTCTTTTTTGATTCCTTTTAGATAATAATCACAACAACAGGGACATATATAATCAAGCGTGCCCACGTTAGGGTGTCTTAAATGTGTAGAAAATTGTCAGGTTCTATTCAAATGTACTTTATATTTATTCTTCCTCAGAGGCGTGTGTTGCGTCATGGCAGTGCTCCTTACGATAGCGACCGCTTACGACATGAAATTGGCACGGGACGTGCGCCGGCGCCGACGCCGCGCGGCCAACATGGCGGCCGACGGCAGCGGCCGCGACATCCGGCTGGACCTCAATGGTCTAGACGCCATCACAGTCGCTAAAGGTATGACCAGACGCTGTCAGACGCATTGTCTAACTCAAGAGCCCTTCACTATCTCTTTCTATCATCATCGTTATTGTGTGACAGAAAGAAGTGGTGTAAATGATAGTGATTGGAAGGTTGTTAGACAATAAGGCCTGTTTTCAATCCTTTTTATGGTTCCGTACTCGTAGTCAACCAGGAACCCTTGAAGTTTCGCTATGTCAGTCACGCCGACAATAGTAAAATTAAAAAAAAAATTAGCTTCATCGTATCTTTAGGAAAATGCTTATTATCGGATTAGGTATAGCCCAACAAAGCTCGGTCACTCAGGTACTTTTTTTAATTCAAAAAGTTTTCGAACTTTAAGTCCCCACGGTCTAAGAGTTTCAACTGTTACTGTTACAGGAAAATCGATGTACAACGTGAACAACAATATCGCGATCAATACGAACAACTCCGAAGAACACCTCACCGCAGAGACCTCGTCCACCAACGACGAGCTCAAGCTCAGTAAGTAAAACTACCCTCACAAACGGGATACTTTGTATTAAAAAAGAAGACATTTATTCACATCCACAAAGACACAAACACAACAAAATTTTTAAATAAGAATAAACAACAAAAACAAACATGAAAATACATACACGATTTTGTGTTTCCCCGCAAAAGTGAAACGGCCGCTGACTCAGCATTATGCTGAGGCGTCTATGAAGCTTCAAGCAAAAAAGTTAAAGTTGAGGCCCTTTTAAATCCCATCCCATTTTTTCAATGTTCTCACAGTACACTCAGCTCACCCATTTGTTGCAGGCGTGTGGTCCGAATTACTTCTCTCGTTCTCGATGAAGGCCAACGTCCTTCAGATCTTCGACCAGACCGTTGGCTCCGACACAGTGCCGGTGGTGCACGGCCTCCGCTCCCTATCAATGGTGTGGGTCATATTTGGGCACACGTGCATTGTCGTCTTTAAGGTGCGTATATTTGATTAGCTGGAAAACCATTGTTACGTATGGAGTCTCCTTCGAAAACAAAGTAGCTAATTAATAAATAAATAATAAATAAATATCACGGGACAATTCACACCAATTGACCTAGTCCCAAAGTAAGCTTAGCAAAGCTTGTGTTATGGACACTAGGCAACGGATAAACATACTTATATAGATAAATACATACTTAAATACATATTAAACATCCAAGACCCGAGAGCAAACATTCGTATTATTCATACAAATATCTGCCCCGGCCGGGATTCGAACCCGTGACCTCAAGCTTCGTAGTCAGGTGCTCTAACCCCTGGGCCATCTGGTCGTCAAATTCCATGACATGGGTCTAAAATTCAAAACCATTTTCGTCATCATCATCATCAGTCTATAGCAGTCCACTGCTGGACATAGGCCTCCTCCAAAGAACGCCATTGTGCCCTGTCCTCTGCCTGACGCATCCAGCTTCTACCAGCAGCCATTCGCAGATCGTCACTCCACCTGGCCGGAGGGCGTCCTACACTACGTTTGCCAAGACGCGGTCTCCACTCAAGAACTCGTTTACTGCAGCGGTAAACAAAACCATTTAATTTTGAATACCAATTGACATATGTTTTTTAACTTCCAGTACGCCGACAACACGGCTCTTCGGGCTATCCTGGAGAAGAGCTTCTGGTTCCAACTCATCATCAGTGCAGTATACAGCGTCGACACGTTCTTCTGCCTCGGGTAGGAACTGTTCAGTTTTATCAAAGCAAGAACCAGTAGTTTCCAAACCAGCTGCGGGAACTTGGGTCCATGGAGTCCTGGCGTGCATCTATTCTTAAAAGATTTGAAAAAGCGTCTGATTGACGTAACTGAACTGGTATACCTCCACACAACTATACCTCGTTGAGTTTCTTGCCGAATTCTTCTCAACAGAGGTTTTTCCGAACTGGTGGTAGATTTTTTTTGACATTCATAAGTGCTTGTTATAGCCTAAATTGAATAAAGATATTTTGACTTTGACTTTGGAGACTAAAGGGCCGGCAGCTATCTCTGTCAAAGAATTAGCATAGCTATCCAACGAGGAAACACTGCCAGCTTTTTGGATGCACTAGGGCACTAGTGCCATAGGGGCACTTTTAGATTTAATTTAATTTCAAGGAAGTAGTTTTTATATTAGTTTTAATTTAATTACCTAATTTTTTATTTTTATTTCATTTGGTATGTTTGTCTGATTTCTTCACTGAAAGCTTCGTAAACTCAATTCCTGTAGAATAAACTGGGTTGAACAACTTTTCTTGTGCCTCTTTGCCATAGTTACGTCCCCTGGACAACTATTTAAAACCATGAGTTCCTATGATTTCTGTTAT
This sequence comes from Choristoneura rosaceana, assembly GCA_037349165.1. NCBI lineage: Eukaryota > Metazoa > Arthropoda > Insecta > Lepidoptera > Tortricidae > Choristoneura > Choristoneura rosaceana. The sequence continues at coordinate 1,461,555 of JAZBNJ010000006.1, read as the reverse complement.
TAAAATTCATCAAGCGTACATCGCAGTGAAAACCTATTACTTTATGGACTATCTCCTAAGCACATCAGTAGGAAAATAGCATGTATTATCATGGTTTAAACTTGGTCACTGTTATCTCTTAGACAACGGGTCCGAATAACAAATAAGAAAGGTGATTGACCCAACTCGTAACGTGTAGCATATTTTCTTTAAGTAGCTTCTTCTATTTCTCTCTAATCTTTTAAAGTATCCTCACTTTCGCAGAGGCATGCTCGTGTCGTTCCTCTACTTCCGAACGAATGCTAAAGGCAAGCTGGACCTCCTCACGAAGGGCCGGCGGAAGCTCACCTCCGGTCTTCTGCAGTTCTTCGGGCTCATGGGATACAGGTTTGCCAGGTGAGAAGACCAGAACCTGCACATTAGTCACACAATTTAGTTAGCATGCGCTATCAGTTCAAGAGGTGCATCTATCAAATAGCAGATAAGGACTTAAGTTCTTAATATTGCCTACAACAAAAATGTGTCTGCCATTAATGTTGCATATTGTTTTAGTTGAATTTTTTTTTGTTTGTAATTCTTTTTTCTGTACTGCTTACTGTATTATTATTTAGAATAAAGAGTCATTGTATTGTATTGATATAAGATATCATACGCTTAGGAAATTAACGTTTCAGTTTCAGTTTCCCACCCAAGCATTTCTGTACGCTAATTCTACCCCTCCGGAGTGTAACGTCAAAGTCGTAAAATGACCAGGTGCCCCGGTCGTAAAATAACCAAGTAGTAGAATGTCAAGATCGTTATATAACCAAGTGTAGAATGTCAAGATCGTTAAATAACCAAGTAGTAGAATGTCAAGATCGTTAAATAACCAAGTAGTAGAATGTCAAAATCGTTAAATAACCAAGTAGTAGAATGTCAAGATCATTAAATCATACTCCGAATTTGAAAGTGTGAAAATGTATACATACATACATAAAGCTCACGCCTTGTTCCCACTGCACAGGGGTAGGAGGGTTACTCCGATTTCCGAAAACTGAAATTTCATTAGCATAGATTGGACGTTTTACGACTTATACATTTCTCGATTTGGACCGGCCGAGACTTAGACATTAGCATAGACTGGACATTTTACAACTTGGTCATTTCTCGATATGGACCGGCCGAGACTTAGACATTAGTATAGACTGGACATTTTACGACTTAGACATTTCTCGATTTGGACCGTGGGAGACTTAGACGTGGCACTACTTAGACGCTGTAAGATATTGACTTCTTATGATTTGGACGTAATTTCGACACTGGACATTTTACGACTTTGACGTAACACTCCGGAGGGAATTCTACATACTTAATGCGGTATTCTGCAAAATACATATTCACACCAAAACATTGTCGTGAAGTTAACCTTTAGTAACGAATAAGCCCATTGAAGTAACAAAACAGGCAGACCATATAGCACAGAGAACAGATGGCCCTTGGGGCCGAAAAGTTCTCAAATCGACCGGAAAACTGGCAAGTGTAGCGTAGGACGTCCACCAACTAGATGGTTCAAGGTAGATGCAGGCCACTTCCAACCGAAGCAACTGGGTATTTCCACGAGCGTCCCAACCGCTGTCAGTCCCATGCCAGAGATTTTAAGAATTGGAAGGCAGATTGTTTTTTAATTATGACGTAAATAGCTTCTGTACTTAGGCCAGAATCTATTTCAATACAAAAATCAATGCATATGAATTATTTACTCCTTAATATAAACAGCTAGGGACTGACAGCGGTTAGGACGCTCGTGGAAATACCCAACTGGATGTCTACAATTGATGACGAGTGTCTCAACCCTCACCAATCCTCAGGCTGACCGCGCCGTACCTCTTCATGCTGGGAGTGGTGGAGGTGACCATGAAGTGGTTCGCCCACAACGCGGTCTTCGAGCCGCCGGCCATGGACCACGAGACCTGCCCCAAGTACTGGTGGAGGAACCTGTTGTACATCAACACCTTGTTCCCAGTGGAACAGATGGTAAGCTTCTGAAGGTGCTGGCTATAGCTATGATAAGCGTGGGCGTTCATTTGTAATAAGGGTCAAACTACTTTTTAGGACTCCGCAGTCACTAGGAACCCGTATAGTTTCGCCTGTTTGTCTGTCCGTTGTACTAGAAAGCTGTAATTTGGCATGAATATACATATTAGTCACACCGACTAAGTGGTGATACAAAAAAAAAAAAAAAAATAGGTTAGGTAATACGTAATCCTTAGAAAAATATTACTTTATCTTTTTCGTAATGGCAACAGAATCCTATCTTAGGCGAGTCTGACAAGCTCTTTTTATGTTTATATCAACTTCGCTTTACTATTGTCCACAGTGCATGCTCTGGAGTTGGTATTTGTCGGACGACACACAGTTCTATGCCGTCAGCGCAATTCTTCTAATCTTAGCCACAAGGTAAGAAATAACTTTCTACTTGGTGCAACAATCTACTATTTCATCTGTTAAGTGGATACTTTTGGGACCTTAAATAAAATATTCATTTTCACTTGTCATGCTCGTAAAGTTCATGTTTATGCTGTATCTAGGCGACATATGTAAAATGACTTGTTATGCTCTAGTGCATAAAATAAAATATTCTTCTAATACCACCTCAAGACCGAGGTAATCAGGTGTCAACAGCCACAAACAAAAAGTTTCTAAATATTTTTTTTAATATTTTTTAATTTATAAGTTTTGATTTGTACCGTGTTATGTTTTATTAATAAATACCCCCATTAATTAAAAAAAAAGAAAAAAAAATCTTTAAAAAATCAATTAATAATCGTAGCGACTTTTATAAAACTAATAATTAATCAAATCAATCATAATAAATCAGTTATATTAAAATAATGGAATTATTACAATAATGCATAACTAATAAAGGGTACATAATAAGTGAATCATTGTTTTCACTGTTGCTATTTCATTTCTTCGCCATCGAAGTGAAAAGCAGAGTGTAAAACTCGAGCATTAAACCCATTTTCCCCTCGACGTGTCTATCCGCCCTCGCCGTACCGGCTCGGTTGGCTATATGAACGCCTCGGGTAAAATGGCTCGTTCAATGCTCTTGTTGTACAATCTACTATTGGTGTCTAAATTTCGTTACCAACAATCAATAGGGATGATGAAACCACCAATCAACTGACGTACTTTTTACGAGCTGTCAAAACACAATTCTCCCATAGAGTTTCAATGGCAATTGTGAATTATGACGTCACGATCCGGCAACTCAATCGACTAACTATTTATTTGTTTTAAAGCAACAAAAAATCTAATTTTACAGTAAATCGAAAATTAATCTGGTTTTCAGGGCTAAAATAAAGCGTTTTTTTACTAGAGTTGTGCCTTCGAATTATTTTTTAATGGCGTCATCATCCCAATTCTGTCTGTATTCCAGCCACTTCAAGCTCTCAGCCGGCCTGACCCTCGTGTTCTTCATCTCCTCTCTCCTGACTACGGGCTACGTGTCCTGGAGCAACGACCACATTCCCAACAGCGAGGATCCATTCACCCAGTTTGACAAGATCTATGACAAGCCCTGGACTAGATTGGGTCCTTATCTCGTGGGGATGGCCACGGGATGGATACTGTTCAAGACTAATCTCAAGATCCGGATGAGCAGAGTAAGGAATCTATAGTGGTATCTTGCTCGCAGAAATATTTTTTCCCCGAATGTCTCGTTCGCCAACTGTTTTGTTTCCCAACTGTCAATTTTCTCCGAAACCAAAACTTTTGTCAGTGTATTTTTTTATGGTTTCATAGAACATAGTATAGATTAGGTCTGTTTTATGAAAGTTCAGAAAAAAACTTGTATTCAAAGAAAATCGTGAGTTAGGAAGTAAGACAGTTCGGTAAATGAAACATTTTCGCAAAAATACTTCGGCGAAAAGGCAGAACCTGTTTTATTTGCGCGTATCAGCTCGTTTTTTATGCGCGTGTATGTGTATTGGTGGTCGACCGGAGACTTAAAAGGAACAGGCTTTTGTACACGAAATGTCATTTCAAGCCTTTAAAAGATGCAAGCTATCAAGTGCAGTTGAATTCCTGTTTCCTCAGAATTTGTTTCACTGAATTCTTGTTTCGCTGGATTCTTCTTTCACCGGATTCTTGTTTTTTCGGATTCATGTTTCGTCGGAAATAGACAGATGGGTAAAGAAGTCGTTCGGTTATATTTTACTGTGTGCCATATCGTTGTTGCATAATAGGACATGACTTCAATTCTTTTACATATTATGTACTCTTCCAGGTATGGGCTTGGATTGGCTGGGTGATCTGCACAGCGACCTTCCTGTTCCTGATCTTTGGCCTGTACAAGACCGAGCTGGGCGTGGCTTCGGCGGCCATCTACAGCGCGCTCTCTCACTCCCTCTGGGCTGCGTGCGTCGGGTGGATTATAATTGCGTGCTCCACAGGACATGGAGGTGCGCTTAGATTACCTATTTATTTATGTAGTCTTATGTAGTTAATGGTGTGTATTATAGTATGTCTTTATAACGTTCAGAGGTTTGCCTACGGTGCTGGCTGAAAATCAGCGCTGGGGTGTTTTTAACGCTTCAGCATTATGCTGAGCCAGTGTCCGATTCACAATCGCAATGACACATACCTTTGTGTTGTTTATTTGTACCAAATAGTATTGTTGTCTTATGTTGTGAATAAATGTATTTTCTTTCTTTCTTTCTTTCTAGAAGATATCTTTATTTTTGTAAAGTCGTTCGGCAGAGAAGTTCCCGAATTCACCGATCAGCAATAGAGATGCAACGGATATCCGGCCATTATCCGGTATCCGGCCTATTCGGCCAATATGTTACTGTTCGGCCGAATATCGGATAGTTGCGTACTATCCGGTCGGATACCGGATGATAAAAAAAACTTATAGTTATGATTAAAACTTTGTATTTATTTATGAATTTATCAATTATTGACATCAGTTCATTATTATAAGGGGTTGTTTCACCACCCATTGATAAATTTTAACTGTTACCATCTCGCATCTATTCAAACAAAACAAACAGAAACGACATCATATTTATCCGTCAGTTAAAATTAATCAGTGGGTGATGGGTGAAACAGCCCGTAAGTTAATTAATTATACTCTACAAGTTGCAACCTGCACGGAGTGTCATGCACATGTTCGAATTAGCTTAATTTAATTGTACGTAAAACTAGGCCGGATATCCAGCTATTCGACCAACGGTCCCGCCGAATATCCGGTATCCGGCCAAACCACTATCCTTTTCATCTCTAATCGGCAAGCACAGCGTAAGACGTCCACCAAACAAGATAATGACGATTTAACGAGATTGTCACTCAACCTTTCTTCTCATCACCAGGTTGGGTGGAGCCGTTGTTGTCAGCGCCGATCCTGTACCCGTTCTCTCGTGTGACGTACTGCGCCTACCTGGTGCATCCAGTGGTGTTACGATACGTGGCTATGCACCTGACGCATCCCATCCATCTTGGGGAACTGCTTGTGGTAAGTTACTGTTTACATCGTCGTGATCATCGCTTATGGTTTCATCATCTTCATGATTCAACAGTCTTTTTGGTGCACTAGCCTTATGATTATCAACTCGTACTGAATCATTAAAATATCATTAAAGTCTTGATCTACTTGCTCATGGTTATAGTTGTCATTGACAGAAGAGGAAACATTTTAGCCACCATAGATTGCATTGTATGTTTCCAAAGGAAGTCCTGCGCTGGCTGTAAAGTCGGCATTATCCTTATGTGAGACTATTTCGTAACCTGATATAACTTCATATCTAATTTTAATTTTACATGTTTACTTAATTACACGAGTAAATGTTTTCTGAATTTCATTCGTTCTTTGTCATCACTCATCATCTTACTAATATTATAAATGCGAAAGTTTATGTGTGTGCGTGTGTGTATGTTTGTTACTTCTTCACGCTAATCTTGAACGCTAAACATCTTTGGCGTGGTTCTTTTTAATGCACTGTCAATGAAAACCACGATGTAATTTTCGGGTATTCCAACGAGAATTATGTAAAATCCCGGAATTTCAGTTCAACTGCTGTATCTAATGATATACGTGTGCGAAGCTGCGGGTAAGCACTGCTTATTAATATAAATATCATCGTCAGTACCATGATCACCATAATTATGTATTTTAATATTAACCTCAACACAATCCTCATTAAAATCACCATTTTATTCAGCAAAATCATCAAAAATGTTTATTTTACCATCAACCTCAGCACCATCTTCATTAAAATCACCATTTATTCAGCAATATCATCAAAAATGTTTATTTCAACATCAACCTCGCACCATCTTCATTAAAATCACCATTTTATTTAGCAATATCATCAAAAATGTTTATTTTAACATCAACCTCAGCACCATCTTCATTAAAATCACCATTTTATTCAGCAATATCATCAAAAATGTTTATTCTTTCCAGTTTGTTCTTTTCCTGGGGCTCACAGTGATATCCTATTTCCTGGCGTTCGTGATATCAGTCGCCTTCGAAGCTCCCATCGTCACCATGCTGAAGATAGTGTCTCCACAGCGGAAACCCCACAGGGTCTGAACCCTATCCATAACCATAGGTGTGAAATCACAGAACGGTGCCAACTTTTAAACCCGAAAATCACCCGTGAGGTCAGCTCAAAGAAGCTTGTGGTCCCCGAAAACCAGTAGCTATAACAAAATTGCCAGAACAAAGTTGCTTTGACGCTGTATTTTGTCTTATTCTTACTAGATTGACGTGAAAGAGATACACGACGAATGAATGGTCTATTAATTAATCTTATGAATACACTTTGGACGTATAGGTATGTTTTTGTATGTTGAGAAGATATCAATATTGTTGTGTTTGGTGACTTTAATTTTGTAAGTGTAGATTTAGTAGTTCTACGTTTGAAACTGGGAAAGTACCTGGCTTCTTATTTCGTATGCTTACACCAAAATTGGTTTGGCACATTGGACCTCCCAAAACCATTCTAATCGTGTTAATAATATAGTTATAGAGTTGGCATCTCTTAATTTAGAACTTGCTAGTTAGGACTAGTTTCTTACTCGCTACCAAAATAACAAGCGAGTTCAAGCTTCTAGGGACCTGAATAGAGCACTAAACTGTTATATGCTTAATCATTCATTAGATATTAACGCTGATTATTTAAGCCGATGTATAGACCATGAATTCTCAACATGAATAACGCCCTCTTGTGGGCTGAAGGCTTAGAGAAAATTTGGACACGTTAAGTAGGTAACTATATTTTTTTTGTGATTTAATACATCAGCATGCTGAGCTGAGATGATTAAAATTATTTAGTGAATTATGAAATTGAAAACAAAACAATTTACTGTCTAGCGGACCCCAAACTAGGCTAGCCTGTATCTTGGGGACCAGATGAGTTGCAAATAAAAGGGAGGTTTAGAAACAAAGCTCAGAAGGGTGGTCAAAATATTATGATTCAGAACATTTTGGTGTTGACTTTTGGCTTTCCAGTAATTTCTCTAGAATGGAATTTTTGATTGTATATATGTTGCCTATTTTCATCATTTAAAGACTTCAAGCTTAATTATTTAAATTATTATTTAACGGTTAAAATGTATGTTCAAAATAAGTGCAAATACATATTCGAAGTAAGGCATGCGACAAAGTACGTACAAATTTTCAGCATTGTTTACCAGTTATTAGATCTCAAAACATCGAGTTAAGGACGCGAACTACACATGTTTGTTAATTTGACTTACAAAAGATACTGTCTTGAGATATTGTTGATATTTCTGAGTGTTTATGTAGATGATATATTTAATTATTGTATGAGAGACGGTCACTTAATATTTTTACCCTTTAAGCTTTATACAACTGGTTTTTATTGTCAATTATGTTTACTTAAAATCCGCATAGTGTGTTCGGAATCTAGATGAATAATACCAAAGATAAACGTTCTCATACTACCTAAATCAAAGCTAAATACTGCTGTGTGAATATATACTTACATAACGATGCAATGAGGGTTTTCACTAGATGAATATCGCTAGATGGCGTTAGTACCGCGAGGTCCGTTTGACGTTTGCTTGCGATTGGCTCATTTAGTTATTTAACCAATCACGAGCAAATGTCAAACGGACCTCACGCTACTAACGCCATCTACCGATATTTCGCGTGAAAACCCTCATTGAACCTCGACAATTTTAATTTCCATGTAATAAAGACCATCATCGATGTAAGAGGCGTGAAATTAAGTAGAATGTTACTTTTTTAATTATCCTGTAACCAGAATATATTGAAAAAGTTGAAAATGAATGCTGAGACCGGGAACCAAACACGGGTTCTCAGCTATCCGAGACGTGTGGTACACTATATCAAGGACAATATATATAAGAACATACCATCTACCTAAATACTAAAAGACGTCCATCGGAACAAAGCCAAAATCCAGGGTTATGACCAGATGGCGCAGAGATTTTTACTAGATGGCACTAAACGCAAATAACAAATAATCCAGGGAAGCGGCGCTGAGATCTTTTCCGACATATCTAGATGGCGCTATTGACGCAAATAGGTTAGCTATCATAAAACCACTGGTATCTTAGCAGATGACTATATGCACTGATGCAAGAGCTAACGTTAAAATGTAATTCTTGGATCTTTCTTCACGTCTCGTAACCATCCCTTTCTACCCCCGTCTTACACAGTATGACAGAAAGAAGCGAAGAAAACGATTGAGATTCCAAGTATGGTAGGCAATAACGCCTCTGCTCTATATTTGGTATTATTCATCAAAGGTTCGAAATGCTGTATAATTATAATCAACGCATAGATGTTAAAAATTAAAATGAAACACTTTGTACGATCATGACAATTATAATTGTGTAGAAATGTAAATTAGACTTCGTTGTATCCAAAAAATATCTGTAAATATATTAGATAAGCATAATGCCCTTCCATTACGAGCGTTTATAACTGACTCCGTTTAGCTCGATTTTGCTCCAATGATTTTACAAGTAAAGATGTCTTATGCTCAAAAAACAACGAACAAAAAATGGTTCGCTCGTAGTGGAAGACTCAGCCACGATTCGCTTCATCATTATATTAGTACTATTTACTCTCGAAAACAACATTTTACAGACATTAGCATCGACTTATCTCTTTCTGACTTGGATGGTTAGAAAAGTACGCATATAATGGCTAAGCTAGTCGCGGGCAGCCCTCGTTTAAACTGGTTACTTTACTTCGTTTAAGCTTTATAAAGATGAGTAAGAAAATGTCGAGGACAATAAAATACATAGCTTATCGCATTCACTTTGAGAAAAAATTGCCTCAAGCGTGAAGTCGGGGACCATTACTGAGTGCTTTAAAATAACAATATGAGACTCAAAATCAATAAGAAGAAAGAAGATAATTAAGTGGGCAAATTTTAATGTTAACGAAACAATTTATTATAGGCCAAGTACATTCACTGAATTTTCAATATAGAGGAAATTACAGATCTGTTCACTCACGAAGGCGCACACCTCCACATTTTTATAATTGTAGTTTTAAACGTATCCGTACGACAAATGTATGTGTGCGTAGCTTAAACGTGTCCTCAGTCGCAAGCGTACCGTCAGTCACGCACACTGGGACTAAGACAAGCTGTGGAGGGGGCCTTCGTGAGTGAACAGATCTGTACCAAAAGTACAAACACTATTTTAGATATTTTGATATCTTTTTAACCGACTTCAAAAAAGGAGAATTCTGTCTCATTAAGTTATCTATGTATGTTGAAAATTGAAAAAACATAATAAACTCTGTATTTATGGCAGTGAATGCATTGAAATAATCGTCATTACTTACTTTTTTTTATAAAACTAGACGTAAGCAAGCTCATTTATATACAATCAGCGAAAGGACGGAAACGAAATTCTGCATAAGGCTCGGTTTTCACTAGAGATGTGCGAGGATGTTGCAGAGAATGTGTTTTCATGAAAAGCTACATTTACCTAGCCTCTCCGCTCAGCTGTTTCCATTAGAGATGTGCTGTGCGAGGACAGGTAAATGAAGAGTTTTATTGGTGCATGAAAAACACGTTCCTCGCAACACTTCCTCGCACATCACTGGTGGAGACTTCTTTTCGTTTTTAGGGTTCCGGAGCCAAAATGGCAAAAACGGAACCCTTATAGTTTCGCCATGTCTGTCTGTCTGTCTGTCCGTCTGTCTGTCTGTCCGTCCGCGGCTTTGCTCAGAGACTATCAATGTTAGAAGGCTGTAATTTTGCACGAATATATAAGTAAACTATGCCGACAAAACAGTATAATTAAAAATTCAAAAACAATTTTTTTTAGGGTACCTCCCATAGACGTAAAGTGGCGGTGATTTTTTTTTTCTCATCCAACCCTATAGTGTGGGGTATCGTTGGATAGGTATTTTAAAACCATTAGGGGTTTGCTAAAACGATTTTTCGATTCAGTCATTTGTTTGCGAAATATTCAACTTTAAACTGCAAATTTTCATTAAAATCGAGCGTCCCCCCCCTCTAAAATCTAAACCGGGGGTTGGAAAAATTTGAAAAAATTCAGGATGGTAGTCAGTATATTAAACTTCCAAGGAAAACTATAGCGGCTAAGTTTGCTTGAGAATTATTAGTAGTTTATGAGTAAATAGCAGCGTAAGGTATAAAATATACCTATACTTCGAAGATTCCGTATAAAGTACGAAATCCTTAGAAAAATATTACTTAATTTTTTCGTAATGGCTCCGGAACCCTATTTTGGGCATGTCCGACACGCTCTTGGCCGGTTTTATTGTTAATTTCATCTAAATCGGTTCAGTGGTTTAGACGTAATGAGGTAACAAACAAACGATCAGACTTACAAGCTTTTGCATTTATACTATTAGTGGGATTGTTTATGGATCTAGTAACCACGCTATCCGATTTCAAGCTATTCTAACAGTTAAATTTCTGGTTCTCAAAAAGGGTGAGAATTTCTCAAAGAAAACGTCCTTTCCAACACTAACCCCCTGTCTCACCATCTATTGATAAATTTATTTGGCGGATAAATGTGATGCCGTCTCTATTTGTTTTGTTACAATAGACGGAGATGGCATCATATTTATCCGTCAAATAAAATTTATCAATAGATGGCGAAACAGGGGGTTAGTCTGTTAGAGAAGTTACTATATATTACGATCTTGCTAAAGTTACCGTACTTAGTTCTAAATCGAATTTTATATTGTAAATAGGTTGTAAATATTATTCTAGTTGTTAGTCTTTTTTATTGTATTTTTAATTAAAAAATATAAATAGCATGCAGTCTTTTATTTTGTTAGAGGGAGAAAACCGCACACACGAGGGTTATGTGGTAACCTAATAACTCGATCTAATAAATAATTCGTAAAAACTTTGTTTTTTTTCAACAGTTTATTATTGACATATCGGGTTTGACCACGCACGCAACCTTCGAACCTGCGAACCAATGAGGGCTAAAAGACAGGCAAAACATCGCTAGATGGCGTTAGTATTGTGATTGACGTTACGGTCTTGTTTGCAATGAGGGCTATCGTTTTTTACCTCACTAGATGGCGCCACTGTTGCGTGAGGTTTTTCAGTCTGTTATAACGGGCGTGAAAACAAAGTTTAGATTAAAATCATATTTAATACATCGTAAAACAGTACCATAAACATATCGAGCAACCACAGTATTGCATAATCCCGTTTTGTTCGGAAAAAAGGGAGGACAAAAGTTTTCGAAAGACAAAACTGTCTCAAATTACAGACGTTCATTGCCCCTTATCTCATAATTGCCATAATTAATTTCAGGTAATGCAAAATATTCACAAAATTATTCTAATTATAAACCCGCGTAGCTCACCCAAAAACTATGAGATTTGACATTTCGTTGACCTCACGCTACACTAGCGCCTCTAGCGGAAAATTCATTCGCGATAGCCCTCATTGGCTCATTTACCAATAGGGAATATTACTGCAATTTTACCCCGTCAGAGTGCAGCACTAGCACATACCACACGTTTATGGTTTGTTTTTTTGAGTATCTTAAATGTCCATAGGATGCCGTAATATCATATTACTTCAATTAAACTTTTGGAAATATAGCTATCGCTACTATCGATGTAAATATCATTTATTTTTTTACTCATAAAATATGTCATGATTTCTATAGGTATTAATAATGGTCATGATCTGTCATGGTGACAAACTATAAAGATAACTTACGTTGTCATGGCGGTTTCTTTACGATTTGCACTAGTGTCGCCCCCTGCGCAGTTATTGCAAGCAAGACCGTAACACCACAAAACCTCACGATACTAACGCCATCTAACGATACTTGGCCTAACTTTTAGCCCTTAATCAATAGTATTTGCGAAGTTCCCAATCTAGAAGATCTAAAAGAAATTCTTATTAAAGACAGGTCAGAACATCAACGTAAATAATATTGGTAACTAATGAAAATCAGTCAAATACACCTAATGTCTAACAATAGACGTCCTACGGCTGACATGAGGAGATAATGATGAGAAGTGGCTTAATGCACTTTTTTTCTATTTGTCACACATTTGTGCAAATAACAAATAGTTACAATACCATTGTAACACAAGTAACACCAAAAATTCATAATCAATAACAATAACAATTACACTTATTCTAGGAGCTAGCACAGTCCGATAACCTTCTTAGCAGACTGCAACACGGCATTTCTACCAGTAGAGACAGCAGTAGCGACGCCAGTAGCGTTAGCAGAGTAGTTCCCGCGAAGTACGACCACTGGGGAGAAGTACGGGATTATACTTGGTTTGGATGTATTTAAAGAAAGAAAGAATTCATTTATTCGTGACAAAAGTGTACACAAAGCATAACAAAAAAAAGATATTGAAAAGAACGAAATTGTTGTCCCGAAATGGTATTTAACTAAATGTAAACAAACCAACGTCAACAGGGATTTCGACGCCACCAATCAACTGACGTACTTTTTATGAGCTGTCAAGACACAATTCTCTCATAGAGATTCAATGGCAATAGCGACTTATGACGTCATAAATCAGTGTCGCAACAACGTTTGGCAATCTGATTCATCTCGCAACTTTTCGTTTCACAACTGTTTAATATTTCTGAAACTTTAAATGTTTCAGGATTTTTATAAAACTAACCTACCTTAACCTAAAGGATTCTACGCGATGGCCCTGAAATAAATCCTGAAATATTTACAGTTTTATACCTAGTTTGCGAAATGAAAAGTTACGAAATGCAACAGGTTGCCAAACGTTACGTTGCCAAATGAAAGGATACCTGGTAACAGGTGTTATAAACCTGGTAACAAAAGTAAATAAAAAATAATATAATGAAAAAAAAAGTATACATGGCCAGGGACTCGACCGTGTAACAACGCAAATCGTTGCCATAAATATAACGCGCGGACAGAAAAAAAATGCACACGAAAACATGAGAGACCTATGACATTAGGGCATTGTTGACGAACAATACTTACAATACACATAGTGCTGGAACACAGTGCCCCGTCCATGCTGAGCAGGACAGTTCTGATGACGACGCCATGGAGAAGAAGGATGCTGTAGCAGAGACGGCTGAGCGCTGCCACCGCGTTGCTGTCGAGAAGGCGACGACAAAACCCTGGAAATAACACATAATAATTAAATATTTTGAGGGTTAAAAATATGCAAGTTGATGTGGCAATGGGTGGGCTATATCGCTCGAAGAACAGTTGGGGGATAAAATTCTCGAGTGGCGACCACGAACTGGAAAACGAAGCGTTAATTGGCAGGTGGTAGGACCTTGTGCAAGGTCCGCCCGGATTGCTACCACCATCTTGCTCACTAATCCCGCCGTGAAATAGTCAGTTAGCGATCACCGATCAGTCTTTGTATTTGGTCAACTCCGACGCTTGGTCGGGATTCGGACACGCGAAATAGATACATTTGCGTAATCTAGTGTAATTTATATCTGTGGCTTCGCAACTGTCAATGATGCAGTCTCACCTGCGTAGTCCGTAGCGCAGACCAGAGCAGGCCACAGCAGCACGGCAGGCCAAGCCAGGTGCAGCAAGGAACAGGTCCAGAGCGGGCTCACCCACGGCACAGCTGATGCTATCGCCAGCACCGACAGCGATGCAAGCCAAAGGCACGCGGAGGCCGACTAAAGTCAAAGTCAAAATATCTTTATTCAATTTAGGCTATAACAAGCACTTATAAATGTCAAGAAAATCTACCACCGGTTCGGAAAAACCTTTATTCAAAGTCAAAGTCAAAATCTCTTTATTGAATTTAGGCTATGACAAGCACTTATGAACGTCTAAAAATCTACCACCGGTTCGGAAAAAACCTCTGTTGAGAAGAATCCGACAAGACACTCAAGGAGGTATTTTTTTTTAAACAGATTCACAATATTTATAGATGATATCTATATACTACACATTACAAGTATTTAACACAATTTTATTTTTAACACAGTAGGTTCGCAATTTGAAGGGATCGCTAATGCGGATCGGAATTATTTCCAAATATCCCTGTCCATGATATAATCATTGTCTTTGATATTAACGTCTTCTTGACTTCTTAAAAACTTCTTAATGAGAAGAATCCGGCAAGAAAATCAACCAGGTATATATTTTTTTTAAAACAGATTTAAGTACAATATTAATAAATGATATCTATATAGGTACAGTCAGCGTGCTCCGGTATATTTGTACACGATGGATGTCTCCAACAATTTGACCGCTTTGACTGAGTCACTGGTAATGACTATTTTGTATGTTTCCAAGTATTTGGTGATCTTGACTGCTACGTACTATATGACGCTGACTGTACAACTGACTCGAGTCCAGTATTCGAATCAGATTGACTAGCTTGAATTCATTGTGTCGCTATACTATACTAAACCTATACTCTGCTGTTTGCAGATACACCATCTCGATTTTTCCTTTTTGTTATAAAATTGGTAACCGATTAGATTTCTAGTCTCGAATTTCTTGACTCAAGTAAACATTTGAATAGATACCAAACATAGACTCGAGTAGGTATTCACTGGACTCGGATCGCGGAATCGAGTCAGGATTCGAATACCACATAAAATGACTCGAGTATGTAGTTATAGATAGCTGGGCGTTTTCAAAAAAAGTTGTTGAAATTACTTTTTCTATAGATTTGGATGAAATTCCGTTTTCCTACTCAGAATCAGGAGCAATTCAGGAGGATTCAATTCTGAGTAGGAGAACGAAATTTCATCCACATCTAAAAAAGTCATTTTAACAACTTTTTCTGAAAACGCCCAGCAAAGATTAATAAGAATTAGATTAATAAAATGTTAATAAAATGTCGAAGAATTAATAAAATGTAAATAGATAAAATAATATTGACGAAAACTACAATCTAGATTTTTAGTGACCTAGAACTAAATATTTGTACGCTTTCTTGCATCATACTTGCATGCTGAATACATGTGCTAAACTTATTTCAAGATCATAATTTTACTGTATTCTTACAAATATATGTTTTTGAATTTCAATTTCAATTTTTTAAAGTGTAATCTATAATTATTTTTAACGTCCAAACACTTACCGGATCGTTCCTACATTGCTATAACTACGCTAAACCGCCATCTAGTGTGGAGTAGAAGTGACGTTTAATTCATTGATCCGTCCACACAATATCTATTTGTTTATGGCAATGGGGGCTATCGCGAATGAATTTTCCGCTAGAGGCGCTAGTGTAGCGTGAGGTCAACGAAATGTCAAATCTCATAGTTTTTGGGAGAGCGACGCGGGTTTATTTATAATTAGAATAATTTTGTGAATATTTTGCATTATCTGAAATTAATTATGGCAATTATGCGATAAGGGGCAATGCACGTCTGTAATTTGAGACAGTTTTGTCTTTCGAAAACTTTTTTCCGAACAAAACGGGATTATGCAATACTGTGGTTGCTCGATATGTTTATGGTACTGTTTTACGATGTATTAAATATGATTTTAATCTAAACTTTGTTTTCACAGCCGTTGTAACAGACTTTTAAAAACCTCACGCAACAGTGGCGCCATCTAGTGAAAGAAAAAACGATAGCCCTCATTGTATCGGGTATGTTGGCGGACCTGTCATTTAGTTTGACATTCATGACAGGTTTGAGGCATTGTAACACCCGTTATACACAAATATTCATAAATTTGCGTAATCTGTGGTAACTCACCCGGGAGACCATGAGCTTGCCCCCCATCCGCCGCACCAGCCACCCCCCGAATATGCCGATGAAGTAGGGCGCTATGCGGGCGAACGGTCGCTCCATTATGAGGCGGTAGGCGGCGAACGCGTCCGGTAACCTGTTGACATGACAGTAATCATTTGTGAGGACTATTATTTATTTTTATTATTTTAAATGTCATGAACATTCTAACAAAGTCTAATTATTCACGCCGTGGTAAAATAAAATGTAAAAAAAAATTACAATTTGTCAGATAACTTTTTTTATAATATTAGATCATGCGATCGGCTTTAAGCCATAAGCAGATTTAAAAAAAAGTCCTCAATCTTATTACAATCTACTTTGGTATTATAAAATGATATTAGGGCCAATAAACTTTGTTACCGACACTAATCTGCCCGCGACATTTTTCAAACAATTGCAAATTTTTGGAAGTAAACATGTTTTTTCTGTAATTTAATAGATAGTATACATAAATACATGCCATCCTACGCAAGTTCAACCTATTGAACCGTGAAATACCGTACCGTTTTTTTTTCTTTTCTTATGCTTACTACTTATGCGAAATAAAGATTTCTTATTCTTATTCTTAAATATTATAAGTACGGTTTTTTGGTAACACCAGAGAAAATTTTGGTAACGCAGGAGACGTCCAAAGTGTCGGTAAAATAGTTGATTGGCCCTTAGTTATAATAGTTGAGTTATAATAGTTGAGTTATAATAGTTGATTGGTTCTTCTGTGGCCCGGCGGAAGACCAGTGCTGGTTTTCAACCAGCGATATGCTGAGCCGGGACCTTTTTATAGCGACAACACTTTTTATTGTTATTTTTCCTAACCTTAATGAAAAGATTGATGAATGTAAAAGAAGCGAGAGTTGTATGCCAGAATCGTACAAACAGTACAAGAAAAAACTTAAAATACAAACACAGATTTAGGGTAGACAATAGGCGATCTTATCGCTTAAAAGCGATCTCTTCCAGACAACCATTTGGGTACATGAAATTAATTTGCAAGCAAGTGGAAGGATGTAATCTCTGCCTACCCCGTTGGGAAAGAGGCGTGATTTTATGTATGTATGTATGTATGTATTTTCTAACAGTGTTGTACTCACACGCGGCCCCGCTCGCCCAAGGCGGCAGCGACGTCGGCGGCGCCGCCGGCGAGCCCTGCGAGCGCTGCCAGCGCCAACGCGAGCCGGCGCCGCGCGACCGCGCACAGCAGAGCACCCGCCGCGTGTAACTGCGTCTCGGCTGTCAGGTACCACGATATTTGGAGACACTGAATTAATTAAAAAATACTTTAATAATAATAAATAATATTATTCATATAATAAATAATTATATTCATTTATTTCAAGTAACATGACTCATAGAAAATACAAAAGAAAATAAAAAATACACATACACACGCACGCACGCACGCACGCACGCACGCACACACACACACACACACACACACAATAATTAATTAATATAATATTTTTTTTCTTCCAACTATGCTTTAATTTCATAACCGCACTAAATACCCAGCACCAAGCGGGACTTTTCTGCTCTAGAGCTCTATGTATGAAAATCCTTTATCGCACTGTTTTAGATTTTTTTAAATTGCACCACCAAAGCTAAAGCGGTAAAATTAAATTAAAAACGTGTGCGTGTGTGTGTGTGTGTGTGTGTGTGTGTGGTATTTGTTATATTTTTATACAGATATTGTTAAACAATTTATCTTTATTTATTAAGGGGCTGTTTCACCATCCATTGATTAGTGTTAACTGACGGTTAAATGTGATGCCGTCTCTATTTGTTTTGTTCAAATAGACAGAGACGGCATCACATTTAACCGTCAGTTAACACTAATCAATGGATGGTGAAACAGCCCCTTAATGTTTTATTTTGCTTATTTTTAAGTTACTGTGACACACTGAAATCAGCATTGGGGCGCTATGGTGTGTGATGTGATGGTGAAACAGACCCTAAAAGTCAGTTAAAAATCTCACCCGCTCTTCTTGGGGGTACGCGTTAGTTATGTATAGGATGTTCCTCCACCAGGTGGCGCCGCAGTCGTGGTCACGGCCCGGCAGCTCCAGGGTCGCGGTGTGGCGAGATACCCGGCTTAAGACGGCAGCCAGGAATACTGTGTACACGTAGGAAGGAAGTAACCTGAGAAATAATGGAGAATGAGCGAAGTATGGAGCTTGGTCTACAAGCGGCAGGTTTTTCCAGGTGATAGGACCTTGTGCAAGGTCCGCCCGGATTGCTACCACCATCTTGCTCGCTAATCCTGCCGTGAAGCAGCAGCAAGCAAGCGCACTGTTGTGTTTCGGCCCGGAGAGTAAGGCAGCCGGTGAAATTACTGGCACTTGAGGTATTCCAACTTAGGCTTCTAGGTTGGCAACGCATCTGCAATACCCCTGGTGTTGCAAATGTTTATGGGCGGTGGTGATCTCTTACCACCAGGAGACCCACTTGCTAGTTTTCCTTCCAGTCGAATAAAAAAAATTAAAAAAAAAGTGGCGATGGATAATTTAAATATCCAAATCCAAAAATTGCTAAGCTTGGACATACCTATCTTATCAATAATTTCTGTTGCGAAAAAGTGTAGTAACATTAGACCCAGCATGTTTTTTTTCGTGTCAAGTACTCGTAAATAGTTGATTTCACGAGAGCATACAACGAGCCATTTTACCCAAGACGTTAATATCACCCGAGCCGATACGGCGAGGACGGCGAGGGTGGATAGACACGTAGAGGGAAAAATGGGCTCTGCTTTTCACTTCAACTGCGAGGAAATGAAATAGCAACAGTGGAAACCGTTCATATTTCATGCATTACTATATAATTATAAAGTTCTAGTTTTATTCATTTATTTTCATTGATTTTATTGATTTTTAGTATCATTAACACAAAATAAAAATTATTAAATAAATATATTTAGAAACGTTTCTGTTTGTGGCTGTTGACGAAGATTTCACTTTACGCACTAGAGCATAAAAAGTCATTTTGTGTCGCCTAGATCCTACACAAATACCAACTTTACGAGCATGAGAAGTGAAAAAGCATATTAAAACCGGGTCAACGCTTTAGGCGTGAAAACATCACTGATGGTCTTTAATCTTCCACTTCATCGTCATCACCTCACAGCCCTGTTGGTGATGAAGCAGACGAGCTGCAGCAGCTGGCCGCACGGGCCGCCGAAGCTGACCAACTCCTCGACGGAATACCGGCTCTTCAGGTAGAAGAAGTGGTAAGCGCTGAAGAGCCCGCTGGGAACAAAGTCGTCAAGATAAACACGCGAGCGAGTGGTTCGCGCACCGAGATCTTTGTACAAGGGGCAAAAATTGTATCATTATCTCAGCCTATGACAGGCACAGGCCTCCTCCCAGAATAAGGCTTGGGCCGTATTTCTCACGCGGGCCCAGTGTGGGTTGGGAACTTCACATATACCATTGAATTACTTCACAGCTAAGTGTTTTTTGCTCCGGGGTGCCTCCTCAAAAATCTCACATCACGCTACTAGTAAATACGTACTGGAAATATCTTAAATATTTCACCCCTCAAGATTTTTTATAGGATAAGCACTAGGAATTATAGGAAAGTACTTTTCGCACCTCTCCTTCAGGAAAGTAACTTTTCCTCCCTGACGAAAAGGAGCAAAGTGCACCTTTTCTGTCCAAGGCTTTTCTAAGTGTTTTATTGCAAGTGCCATTTTTTAAGTTGATAATTGTAAAGCCTCGCCATTTTCTAAATATGCTGGTTGTCCTTTAATAATATTTAGAATCATTTTTTTCAAGTTTCTTAATGCTCGGTGTGAAAAGTTGTATGAGCTACTAGGGAGCAAAATTATTTTCATCTTGGGCGTTAACACTTGAATCCCTCATTACGCTCAGGATTTTACTTTAGAATCTCTCGCTACGCTCAGGATTCTATTGTAGAATCCTTCGCTACATATTGGATTCAATGTACGCCCTCGACGTAAATACACAATTTTGCTCCCTTGTGACACAAATAACTATTAATACTTATGTATACTTTGATGGTTAAATTACCTGACGAACAGCAACGTATCGAACGCTATGGAACCAGTAGCGAGGATCATGTAGACGTTGTTCTGACGACCCATGTTGGTGTCATTATCTGAAACATATTCAAAATCCTATTAAAGTTTGTGAGTGAGTGAGTATGTTTGTAACTCCTTCACGCTGAAACGGTTGGACGGATTTGGATGTTATTTGGCATAAAGTTAGCTTATGACCTGGATTAAAATATAGGATACTTTTTATCCCTATATTCCCACGGGATAGGTATAAAATCTCAAAACAACAACCTCTGGGCTCAGAGTCATGAAATTTGACATGATTGTTTTTAATTGAACGTCAATGAAAACCACGATAAAAATTTTGGGAATTCCCACAGGATTTTTTTTTAATCCCAAAATTTTCATTCGGCTGCTAAACAGTAGTGTATAATAGTTATTAAGACGCACCTGACAAATAACTGGTCACTGTGGCCACATGTAGAAACACAACCCAGAAAGTGGTGATAATCCGCAACCCGTGCATGACAGACAGGTCCTTGTTCGCCATATTCGTATTAAATAACCTCTTCCAACTGTAGTTCAAAGAAAAACAGAGCAGCAGATGTTCACAGAAATGTCTCTTCCCCACGAGACTGGGGTGCGAACTATACTTTATCCTGGGGCAAGCGTCCAAGTTTTCGTTCATTTTAGGATTGACACACTGCTTCTTGTATTTCCCACATCGTTTACAACTGTTCGTTTTGTTCTCCAAAGTCATTACATCGAGCGTAATGCAGGGAGCACTGGTTTTCATTACCTTCTGGACACTTGCCAAGTTGATGTTACCAGTATTTTTTATCGCCAATCTCTCCACGTCCACGTTTGAGTTGCTCTTCAAGTCGTTATTGTACTTTTGGACGTTGAAACTCTTGGTTTTTGAGCGCGGTTTGCATTTGATCATGTTGTTTTCTACCAAGGTAGCTAGTAAAGACAGTAACAATAGAAAAACAGTGATAGAAATGATGGTAAGCGCTTGGATGTCTCTCGCGATGTCGTAGGTGTCTTCGATGCGCCGCGAGGATCTGATCATGACGGTCCGTGGCACCGTCCTGTTGGTCTTCAGGGTGTCTGTTATCATGATGGAGAAGTTCATGATGGCAGAAACGTCCTCGGGAGTGCAGGACCGCGGCAAGCATACACCTTGAACTATTTCGTGGCTCTGGAAATAATTGATATAATCTAAATCAAGATTGGTTTTTGGAGTATTTTTGGATTATTTTTATTTTTTGTAGGTGATAGGACCTTGTGCAAGGTCCGTTTGGATTGCTACGACCATCTTGCTCGTTTATAACGATTTTCGATTCAGTGATTCATTTGCAAAATATTCAATTTTAAAGGGCAAATGTCATTAAACCAAGGATTTCCCCCCCTCCCTCTAAAATCTAAACCATTAGGAGGAAAAATTTGAAAAAATTCATGATGGAAGTATATCAAACTTACAAGGAAAACTATAACGGTTAAGTTTGCTTGAGAATTATTAGTAGTTTAAGAGTAAATAGCAGCTTAAGGTATAAAATATACCCGAACTTAGAAGATTCCGTATAAAATACGAAATCTTAAGAAAAATATTACTTATTTTTTTCGCAATGGCTACGGAACCCTATTTTGGGCGTGTCCGACACGCTCTTGGCTCAGTGCCGGATCTATATTTTTTGTGAGTGTAGGCCACTTTATATTTCCGCCGCCCCATGTACTTGTTGGACTTTATCCTCTGAAATTTGCCGCCCTAAGACGCTGCCGCCCCTAGGCCGCGGCCTTTATGGCCTATTGACAAATCCAGGACTGTCTTGGCCGATTTTTCATTCCTGTAGCTACCATACCTTAGCCATGGAGAGCTTGGTGATGTTAAGAGTGAGACGGACGGTGGTGAACGCGAGCCGGAGCGGCGGCGAGCTCACGGACGCCAGAGCTCGATGCACCAGCGGGTCTTGCCCCGACATAGTCCTCCACTCTTGCCCTACGGTCAAAGCTAACGCTCATTTCATCTCCACAATCCATACTAATATTATAAATGCGAAAGTGTGTTTGTGTGTTTGTCCGTCTTTCCGCCGTAACGGAGCGACGGATCGACGTGATTTTTGGCATATAGATAGTTTATAGGCCCGAGAGTGACAAAGGCTACTTTTTATCCCGGAAAATGCACAGTTCCCGAAAGAACAGCGTGGGCGGAGCCGCGGGCAAAAGCTAGTGAATTCATAAACCAGTGAACAAAAATTTAATCAAAAATACCTGAGCACGCTTCTACGCCGTTAACAATAGAGTCGGGTTGCCTTCTCAGTCTACAAACAAATATAGGTGCAGTATTTCATATGTTGGTCGTTTGTCTGATAGAATTTATGACATTTTAAAATCAAACAATGTTAATGTAGCCTTTAAAACTAACAACTCTTTGTACTCTAAACTTTGTAACCACAAAGAGAAGGTGGATAAAGGAACTAAATCGGGTGTATACAAGCTCACTTGTAATGACTGCAGTAAGGTATATATAGGTCAGACCGGGCGCAGTTTTAATACTAGGTTTAAAGAGCATGTATCGGCATATAGGAACGAACATCCTGATAGATCTAATTTTGCCAAGCATCTGTTAGAATTAAATCATTCAATATCAGACTCAGATTCGTATGAAGTGTTGCATTACTGTGATAAGGGGTTTCGTCTCGACGTGTTAGAATGTATGGAGATAATTAGGTACAATAGTATGGGGTCTATTATTAATGAGCAAATAAATTTAGTGTCATCTCCCTTGCTACGGCTTGGGTCTAATTTTAGCAACGATAGTTAGTAAAACAAGCCTTGACTAAAAATAAATAAAAATTAAAAAATCAAGGTAGTTTTGTAGCATAGTTAAAATTTATTAATATTTTGCGGGTAGTTTTTTGTTTTGTTTGGCAAATTAAAACAGTGGTGGTGGTTTGTTAGTCTAACAACTGGTAGCATGGTGTACGGTTGTGTCACTCTGAAGATGAGCTCTGGTTGAGTTCGAAACGCGTCAGTGTGTTGTGGTGGTGGTGATAGATGGGTTTGTGTAATTTGTGTGTGTTCTTACAGTGTGGAGGTGGAGGAACTGCATGAACACGCATAATTTGCATAGACTTAGCTATCTTAAGGTCGCGGGTGAGCAAAGAAATCATTTTAGTTCATTCTTTAATAGAGTCGTGTTCAGATATTTTTGAACAAATTTTTGCTCACTGTGTCAATCAACTATTTTACGGACACTTTGGGCGTCTCCTTCTCTATCAAAATTGTCTCTGGCGTTAACAAACAATCGTACTTCCAACAAGATATTTCACGGTTTAATAGGTTGAACTTACCTAGAATGGCATGTATTCATGTACACCGTCTATTAAATTACAGAAAAACATGTTTACTCACAAAAATCTGCAATTGTTAGAAAATGTCGCGGACAGATTAGTGTCGGTAAAAAAGTTGATTGGCCCGTTTACGAACCTGACTGTACGAGTAGATTATAATTACTTGCCGTGGGTGAATTCCTTCCGTAACACAGCGTTGAGAAACACGTCGCTTCTGTATTTCTCTAATATTGCCTTGTCATCTTTACCATTTTGATTTTTATCCTGGAAAAATTTTTTTTTAATCACATCTTTTTGAAAAAAAATTATTGGTCTTAATGTATTGCTGTGTTATCATGTACAGCGCAATCTTTCGTCTGCCGTGTGACGGATTCGTCCAGGCCACGCCCCCAATGAAATCTGTACCTTTTGATTACGTTATTAGAGTCAAATTTTCTTCGGATCTTTTATGCCCCCCCCCCCCCCCATGTAATTTGAAACCTGAAAAACCTAATAGAGTCTAAATTTCACCTTTCTTTTTGCATAGCAAAAAAAACCTACTAGCGTACCAAAGGTGTAAATAAAAAAGTTAGGCCTACTACATAAAAAAATCACGGGCCGCTTGGCACCAATGCGAGGGCTAAAAGACAGGTGAAATATCTTGCTTGCAATTGGCTGATACCATCAGCCAAATATGTGGTCTACCACCCTAAAGTTGATAATCGTCTGCAAGTCGCCCATACTAATATTATAAATGCGAAAGTGTGTTTCTGTGTTTGTCCGTCTTTCACGATGCAACGGAGCGACGGATCGACGTGATTTTTGGCACAGAGATAGTTTATGGGCCCGAAAGTGACATAGGCTACTTTTTATCCCGGAAAAATGCACAGTTCCCGAGGGAACTGCGCGCGATAACCGAATACCACGCGGGCGGAGCCGCGGGCAAAAGCTAGTAGAACTTTAAATCCAATAGATATGTCTGTCAACTTGAAAGTTCGACTTCAGCGACATATTAATTTGATAGGAACTTGTTTAAAAATTGATAGACCACTTATTTGGCTCTGGGACCTAACCTTAAGCTTTGTAGTTAGGTACTCTAACCACAAGGTCGTCCGGTCACTGTCCCCAGCATCAATATCTGGCACAACAAGCGTGCATAAATATCTGATACAACTCTATTTCCAGGGCCGGAAGGATGTGTCAGATATTTTGGCACGCTCCGCTGTGGCAGATGGGCTAACCAACTGTTTTACCGACACTATTAATCTGTCCGCGACATTTTTCAAACAATTGCAGATTTTTGTAAGTAAACATGTTTTTTCTGTAATTTAATAGATGGTGTACATGAATACGTGCCGTCCTACGTAAGTTCAACCTATTAAACCGTGAAATATCTTGTTGGAAGTACGATTTTTTGGTAACGCCACAGACAATTTTGGTAACGCAGGAGACGCCCAAAGTGTCGGTGAAATAGTTGATTGGCCCAGATATTAATGCTGGTGACACATGATCTGAAATCTCACCAGTTTTAGGCACTGCTGCTTGGATCCGAGCCAGTGCCGGCTTCCGCTGTATGCGCCAGAGTTGTAGTGCCCCGACCCGTCCGCCGCTAACATAAAACAAAATTAAAAACAAAGTTAAGTAGCGTTTTCACCACTAATGTGCGAGGATGTGTTGCTGGGGATGTTTTTTTTTTTATTCGACTGGTAGGCAAATGAGCAAGTGGGTCTCCTGATGGTAAGAGATCACCACCGCCCATAAACATCTGCAACACCAGGGGTATTGCAGGTGCGTTGCCAACCTAGAGGCCTAAGTTGGAATACCTCAAGTGCCAGTAATTTCTCCAGCTGTCTTACTCTTTGCGCCGAAACAACAGTGCAAGCACTGCTGCTTCACGGCTGGATTAGCGAGCAAGATGGTGGTGGTAATCCGGGGGGACATTGCACAAGGTCCTACCACCTGCAAGAGAGAGATGTGGAGAGAGATGTCACAGGTAAATTAAAAACGCAACAAAATAGTAACAATTAGGCATTACACAGATCGATCAGGGTTCTAACGTCACGCAAGATGCAAGATTTACATGAAAAATGTGAACGCAACCATATATAACTATGAAACTGATACCGTTCTGAACTGAGGTTCTGATGCGTTAAGGCACAACACGACAGATAAATGTGAACCGGGTTTTAAAATTTGCTCCACTCTTGCTCCGATCTTTAAACTACCTACCAGCACTTTATTTTTCGAACTATCCTTTAAAAATGATCTTATGATAAGATCGAAACCAGTCGTTTTCCTGGCTTATAAATGTGCGTTGAAAAGTTAAATTTTTGTAATCAAAGATATTCTGAAACGCGTCTAAACACCATAGCGTGATAGCAGTCATTCCAACTCTGCTGTTTGTCAACGATTATAACGCCAACTCTCTCTGCAATTATGCAATTAAAGTAGATTTTACATCTTATGTTTTAAAACTGCATTCATTGATGGAGATGCTAATGATTTTATTGCATGTGTGTTTAGTTTTAATTGTTTTTCACAGCGCGCACTGACTTCGGTGTTTGCCATACCACTAATCTATTTATATTATGAACGCGAAAGTTTGTGAAGAAAGGTGCAACACATGCATACGCTCGACACTCGCTTGCAGCGATAAATCTGGTCACATGACCCTATTTTGACCCTATTTTTTCCCGCGCTTCATAAAAGTAGCGTCAAGTTGCCGCGTAGAACAGCAGCGTCAAAGGCTGCCTGCAGGAATGATCTTGGTCTTGGAAGCTCATTTAGAAGGACGATGATTGTTTTGTTCCCGCCATATCACACCCTTAACTGTCACACTGCGACTCGTTGAGAATATTTTTAATAAAAAAAATTCTAAGCTATCACACTTATGATTTGTGCGAGCGAGCGAAGCGAGCGAGCAAGACGGTTCGGAGCAAAAGCGACTCGGATAGGTTAGGTTCAGTAGGCTAAGCCTTCGATGTTAGGTATTTTTTTTAGTGTGACTGGTTGGGATTTTTTTTACTAAAAATATTCCCAACCAGACACTGTGTGACAGTTAAGTGTCTCGTTTGGAACAAACATTAAAAACTGTCCCATCTAGTAACAGTGTGACTTGTTGGGATTTTTAGCAACAATATTCCCAATGAATCACAGTGTGACAGTTAAAGGTGTGAATCGTTGGGAACGAACGCGATGATTTAGGAGCCTGTAGCAGGCGTGGCAATGGCACTTAAAGAAATCGGAGTGAATGATAACAAAAATTAACAGTGTCTTTTCCGAGATTGAGGTTTTTTTTCAGCGATTAAGCTCAACATTTTCAGCTTTGTCGCTATGTCATGTGGCCATTTGACGCTGGAAACGAGCGTCGAGCGGCTGTATGTGTCCGCGCCTTTATGTGTGCGTGCAGTGCGTGTGCATGTCGTAAATAATGTATACTCAGCGGCACAATATTTGGCCCACTCTACTTACAAAATTATCTATTACTGCATACATTTGAGGGCCAGATTTTTTGCCACTCAGTATATTTCCATCGGTAAAAGTCCATCTCAATCTAAATTCGACGGCATCCGGAGTGTCAATCTGTGTGTTGGGTCTAACATCTGGTAGCATGTTTTACGGTTATGTTGCTCTGATGATGTGCTCTGATTGAGTTCGAAACGCGTCAGTGTAGTGTGGTGGTGATATGCTGCTGCATGACCAATATTTTGTAGAAACATAGGTATGATCTATATACCTCAGTTCAAATGGACCTCCACAAAGTAACGCTGATTCAGTGGATGTTAAGTTTCCTGGTGGTAGGACCTTGTGCAAGGTCCGCCCAGATTGCTACCACCATCTTGCTCGCCAATCCTGCCGTGAAGCAGTGCTTGCTCTGTTGTGTTTCGGCGTGGAGAGTAAGACAACCGGTGAAATTACTGGCACTTGAGGTATTCCATCTTAGGCCTCTAGGTTGGCAACACATCCGCAATCCCCCTGGTGTTGCAAGTGTCTATGGGCGGTGGTGATCTCTTTTACCATCAAGAGTGTCTCGTTTGCCATCCTTGCACAATAAATTAGTTTTCTAGTTTACTAATTATCTATTTATTTATGTAGTCTTATGTAGTTAATCGTGTGCAACATAGTGTGTCTTTATAACGCTCAGAGGGTTGCCTACGGTGCTGGCTGAAAATCAGCGCTGGGGTGTTTTTAACGCTTCAGCATGATGCTGAGCCAGTGTCCGATTCACAATCGCAATGACTCATACCTTTGTGTTGTTTATTTGTACCAAATAGTATTGTTGTCTTGTGTTGTGAATAAATGTATTTTCTTTCTTTCTTTCCAACCAGTCAAATAAAAAACTCATCTCCAACTGGCGATCATGACTTGGGTTGTACAGTAATTACTCATACAGTGTGACCACTGAACTGTGGCGAGCGTTACTCTCGAAAGCCACAATTAGCAAAGCAAATAAGGTTTTTCTGATCACGCACATGATTTGATGCGTTACCGGCACTTCGGGTTTATGAACTTACGTTAAATGATATGGTAACGGATAATTAATTAATTAATTGTGTTTAATTAATTGTTATTATTATGCTTTGTTTTGTTGTATACCTTTTATTTATGTGTAAGAAAATTATGAATTGTTGTTTTGTTGTATTTTTACCTATTCAATTGCTTTCTCTCTTCTCAGTGTTCGTCTTGCGCAGTGCCTTAGTTTTAAACTGTCATACTGTGTAAGTTTCTTTGATTTAAATAAATAAATAAATAACTCACGTCTTAAATCGAGTTTAGCTCGACATGTTTCGGGTTATTTCGAAACCCTTCTTCTAAGGAGCACGCGACTCGGCGCGGTGGCGCGTAGTGCGCGTGTTGCGGCAGCCGCCGAGTCGCGTGCTCCTTGGAAGAAGGGTTTTGAAATAACCCGAAACATGTCGAGCTAAACTCGATTTAAAACGTGAGTTATCCGTTACAATATCATTTAATATGAGTGAGTCTCACGGTGGTTTCGTGTTGAGAACTTACGTTAAATTCAGATTTGCACTTTAAAGTTGAATATTTTGCAAACAAATCACTGAATCGAAAAATCGTTCTAACTAGCAACCCCATAGGTTTTAAAATACCTATCCAACGATACCCCACACTACAAGGTTGGAAAAGAAAATAAAATCAACCCCACTTTACGTGTATTACATGGAGCCTACACTAAAAAATATTTTTTTACATTAGTATACATTCGTACAAAATTACAGCTTTCTAGCAGTTATAGTCCCTAGGCAAAGCCGCGGACAGACAGACAGACAGAGATGGCGAAACTATAAGGGTTCCGTTTTTGCCATTTTGGCTACCGAACCCTAAAAACGTCAAAGCGCAACTGACAAAAACAAATCATGAGTGTAGAGATAGAAACGAAGTAGAATTACTGACTCAGCAAAACACACCAATGTAAGCTAATAAAAACCCAATATACAATTGAACACATTGACATAGCCCGAAGAATTGCGAAACTGAAGTGGCAGTGGGCGGGGCACATTGCTCGCAGGACTGATGGCCGATGGGGTCAGAAGATTCTCGAATGGCGTCTGCAGACCGGGAGACGAGCTGTCGGTAGGCCTCCAACAAGATGGAGCGACGACCTGGTTAAGATCGCGGGATCGCGGTGGATGCGAAAAGCACAAGACCGGTTTGAGTGGAGAGCCTTGGGGGAGGCCTATGTCCAGCAGTGGACGTCTTTCGGCTGACATGATGATGATGATGATACAATTGAAGCTCGGAACTTAATCAAGATTAATATTTATAGCTAAAATTATCTCGATGTTTCGAATACATTGTAGCGGCCTAAAATTAAGCAATAAAAGTGATTTCACCCCAAGATTAGTAATGAGTGAGAATCGCAAACTAAGATATTACAAACTAGCTGTTGCCCGCGGCTTCGTCCCCATTCCAGTGTTTTTTAATTTCTTTTACGCACAATCCTTATCCTGACAATAACGAATACAATATAAAAATAATTATTTAATTCGGTGCCGTCGTGCGGAAGTTCAGTTTAAAGATAATATTATTCTCCCCTGGAGGACCTGGGTTCGATTCCCAGTGTTGGTCTTATTTTTCTTCTTTTTCTGTGCATCTATGTTTCGGTTTGTATTTTCAATTTAGGTTTCACGGGATGACCGTAAAAGTAAAAATTTGTAATTGAAATAAAAAATACAAAAAAGGAATTAAAGGTTGCCTGGAAGAGATCGCTCTTAAGCGATAAGGCCGCCTATTGCTTACCTTGTAATTTTATCTGTGTACCTGTTTTTCTGTATCACTTATTATTTCTGGTGTACAATAAAGAGTATTTTGCATTGTATTGTATTGTACAAAAAGATTCCAAAAAACCAATCATAATATTATTCTCATAAGAAATTTACAATTTCGCTGACATGACAATTTTTATAACTAAAATTACGTTAACAAGATTAAGCCGGCAATACCGGTATTGGACATGCTTATTTTAAGTAGTAAAGATAAATACAAAATTAAATATTAAGTAATTATTTTTCGTAGTTACGTAGTTTTGTAAGTTATGCGCATACATACATTTATGTAAAGTACAATTCAATAGAATCTGTCATTTTTCTACACATTTAACACACCCTAACGTGGGCACGCTTACATATGTCCCAGCTGTTGTTGCAATTATCATCTAAAAAGAATTAAAAAAAACCGGCCAAGAGCGTGTCGGACACGCCCAAAATAGGGTTCCGTAGCCATTATGAAAAAATTAAGTAATATTTTTCTAAGGATTTCGTATTTTATACGGAATCTTCCAAGTTTAGGTATATTTTATACCCTACGCTGCTATTTACTCATAAACTACTAATAGTTCTCAAGCAAACTTAGCCGTTATAGTTTTCCTTGGAAGTTTGATATACTGACTATCATTCAGAATTTTTTCAAATTTTTCGACCCATCGGTTTAGATTTTATAGGGGGGGGGGGGCGCTCGATTTTTATGAAAATTTGAACTTTAAAGTTGAATATTTCGCAAACAAATGACTGAATCGAAAAATCGTTTTAGCAAACCCCTAATGGTTTTACAATACCTATCCAACGATACTCCACACCATAGGGTTGGATAAGAAAAAAAAAATTACCCCCACTTTACGTCTATGGGAGGTACCCTAAAAAAAATTGTTTTTGAATTTTTAATTGTACTATTTTGTCGGCATAATTTATCTATATATTCGTGCAAAATTACAGCTTTCTAGCATTGATAGTCTCTGAGCAAAGCCGCGGACGGACAGACAGACAGACAGACAGACAGACAGACAGACAGACATGGCGAAACTATAAGGGTTCCGTTTTTGCCATTTTGGCTCCGGAACCCTAAAAAGAATAATAGTCACCTCACAAAGCCTTAGGCAGCCCGGTGTTCATATTAGTAGGCTGGAAGTGTCTACAGGATTGCCAGATTCTATTGAATTGGAGTATAGATAGATAGTTACAAAAACTCACCTATAAAGGCCCAAGCTCGTCCTCTGCTGAAGTCCTTGAAAAACACTTTAACATCTTCAAAACAATCGTCGTTTATATTTAAATGCACGCCGTTACGTATAGAAGGCCACGCTTTAGCCAAGTAAGAAGTGTCATAGATGTTAAAAAAACTATCCAGTACATCGCCTCTGTATTGTAAATTACGTTGTTTTCTTCTAGGATTATGCTGACTAGTTACTGTTACACAAAGTAAACATATTATGAGTAATTTGGCCATTTTCTTGGAGCATTTATGTGCGTGCGCTCGCGGTTAGTTGAACAACTATTATGAACGGTGAACGCATCTTGCGACGGTTAGAAATCTCAAAAGTTCAGTCTACTTCGATTGTAAGACAGCAGAGTGCGCGACGGACACGTAGGGTTCCGATATTTTCTTTATTTTATGAAAGAAAGAAAGAAAGAAAGAAAGAAGGAAAGAAAATACATTTATTTAACGCCATAAAACAAACAGAAACAAACATAGAACAAATGACATACATGACGCTAAATAGGTCCCAACTCAGCATAATGCCACGGCAAGCCGTGGCGCTGATTTTCAGTGAGGAATTTTTAGTCAAAGGCTGTCGATGGTCCTAAAGAAAGAACAGTATCGTATGCAAGGACAATTTCGTAATATGCGCCTTTTAATTTTTTGGCTATTTATTTAGGTATCCGTACCAAATCAAGTGAACTTGATCACTAAGACACTGCTATATAGCAAATTAAATAAAAGCAACGAACAGTCGCGAACAGTTCGTAATTTGGCCGAGTAATGCTATACTTATTTACTACGAGTACTTGTGTATAACTCTGATAAATTTTGAACAGTGGCGAGTGGCCCGCTTGTTCCTTACAGACAACCATGACTGGATAACTGGTAATCTGTGAAGAATTTTTTTCTTCCAGTATAACTAGTTAGCTCCAAAGATTTTATTTTCCCCAGAGATAACTATTTTTTTTAACGGTTATCTGCAAGGAAAATCCATTCCTTACAGGTAACTATCTCCGGGGATTTTTTTTCCCCACAGATAACTGTTTTTTTAACGGTTGACTCTAAGGACTTTCACGTTTATAAATTATAATATTAGTAAGAAATGCGTTTATTAGTTAGTATAATTGACTTTTATTGTACAGTAATGAAATAGGGCAAATAAAGAGTGCCTTCGAATTATTTTTGATGGCGTCATCATCCCTATTGAAAAAGGACAACCCCCAATCCCCAACAAAATAAAACACGCACCCTGTTAGTAATAGTATTTATTACCTGCAAAAGACAATAACTTACTCCCTATTATTTTATTTCATGCACTTATGTAAATACAATTAGCTAGATTTATGTTTATGATACTGCAATTAACATGCCACTCTGTAGTCTGTAGGGACGCTCACACACACACGGACAAATGACATCTGACATATATGACGCGGGCGCAGCGCGACGTTGATTTATTCTTAGTATAATTACATTTGTCGGGGTCTCTTGTTCGGCCGCTGACCGTCGTTCATGAACCCGCCTTGCTGTTGGCAAAAACAAAATCGTCAATATACAACATGTCCACTACATTCAATCTCCTCAGGGTTAGGGCTCATTATGTCCCACTCGCAAAATGTCCCACCACCAGGGGCGGATCTACTTAAAAGCTTTTTGGGCTGCAGCCCAGGGCCCATACAGAGGGCCCCCAACCTGAACTGAAAACAATAGACGATTTGTCAATAATAAAAAATATCTAGAATTAAAAAAAAAAACGATCATGAGGTTTGAGTAATTAGGTAGGGCCCCTAAGCAGTATTAGCCCAGGGCCCCACAAATTCATGATCCGCCCCTGCTCACCACCAAAATTACGTCCCTTTCTTTAAACGTCCCTTTCTCAAAACGTCCCATTGTTTTCACAAAATGGCCCTTCTGAAAAAGACCCTTTCGCAAAACGTCCCGTCTGCAGAATGTCCCGTTCACAAAACGTTAACCGCCACAACTAGGAGTAGACAGCAGAAGTAAACGTAGACTAAAGAGTTAAATAAGATTAGACCACGATTTTATCGTAAAACCTAGTTTATACGGGTCATTTGCGAAAGGGACGTTTTGCGAACGGGACGTAATTTATGTGACGGGACATTTTGCAGAGAGGTCGTTTTGAGAATGGGACATTTATAAAAAGAACCTTTTGCGAAAGGGACAAAGGAACATTTTGCGAGTAAAAAAAAAATCTAATTGTTGTCACGCCTTAAATGCTGCACACTTCGAACTTTGATCAATTACGTCCGGACAAAACATTTAAGGGGTTAATTCAAACAAACCTAACCGTTTGCTGAAAGGCCTGCAGTGAGGGTTTTCAGAGGCGAAAATATCGCTAGATGGCGTCAGTATCGTGAGGTCCGTTTGACGTTTGCTTGCGATTGGCTCATTTAGTTGTTTAACCAATCAAAAGGATCGCGGTGGATGCGAAAAGCACAAGACCGGTCTGAGTGGAGAGCCTTGGGGAGGCCTATGTCCAGCAGTGGACGTGTTTCGGCTGACATGATGATGATGATGGCCAGCAAACGTCAAACGGTCCTGACGATACTAACGCCATCTAGCGACATTTCGCCTCCGTGAAAACCCTCATTGTATAACGACCAGTGCGGTTTTAGAGGCGGGTGGCGTTCGCACGGTTTCTTCCTAGTTTACCGAAAATTCAGTCGAACACGTTTGATACGCGCACTATTAAAGCTTGCTCATTTTAATATCTATAACAATTTCAATCGTTTTATTGAGCACGTGAGCAAATATGTGCCGTAGCGGAATTACCTGCAAAATGCAGTCCCTAAAACAGGTACTTCTGAAAAGAATGCAGAGATATTAACGGCAAAGAAATAGCAGACATGGCGGGATAAGTAAATCTTCTCACATAAATCTGATAACTAATACCTTGACAAGTAGACGCGTGACAGGCAAAATCTTGTCGAGATACGACCTTGCATCAAATAAATAAACTCGCTAACCGAAAATTTAAAATGAAGTATGAAAAAAAAATGTATTATCTTTTCTTCTTCAAGTTAATATTTTGAGTTAGTGAGAGATTTTATAGCAAGTTGACGCAGAGGGCATTTTATTAGATTTATGGCCCTATTTCACCATTCTATGTTACATTCCTTTTGTTCTATGTGACAGATATTTGTGGCACAGTCTCTGTTTATCTTGCGAACAAACAATGTCACATACATAAGATACAGGAACTTAACATGAGAAGTGAAACAGGTCAAACTGACTGCATTTCTTTGAACACCTTTCTATGCATTCGTTTCTGTAATGGAAAGCGATGTAGGTAAAATAAAGCCATGCAAACCGGTAAGCTGAAAGCATCTATTGAAATTGTTGCAAAAAAATACAGTTCCAAAACTTTTTAACATGGTGCGAGTAAAAAAAAATAAAATTATGTACCTACAGTGAGCAGCAGACGTACAGTGGGAGTAGGAAAACCTTCGTCAGTTATTATTTATTAAATTAATTCCTTTACAAAGTCATAGACTCTTAGTAAGTTTTGAAACCAAAGTACTAACTAGACAAGTGCATGTCAAATTATACTTACTTGACACAAGAACAAGGGTCAAAATAGTATACACCTCTAACATTTATCTAGTTTCATATCAAAACAAAACCTTTTTAATAACAACTTCTTAAAAGTCTCAATCAAATAATGTTCTATTTAATTGTCAGTCAAATTGTCAGTGTTTGTCAGTACCAAGGTGTAGTTGTAGGGTCGCTATGGTCACCTGATGTTTAGCAGATTGACAGGTTGATATATTGCTCATACTGAGCAAAGGAAAATAGATCTTAGGGTGACGAACCTTTTTTTACTCCGACTGTACATGAATGGTTACATTGCTTAAATTAATCTAAACACAACTCTACTGCCAAGGTAATAAGTGTTTAGATTATTTTAAGCACGACAACTTCTCGTCTACTTCTGCTGTATTTATATACTAAATTAGACGTTCGGGGATAAGCATAATTAAACGGAGATTTTTATTTTTATTGTGAATTATTTTAAAAGCATGATGCACTTGAAAAATTAAAGTGTACTTATTGTGACGTAGCACAACATACGGGACAAAATAAAAAACCGGCCAAGAGCGTGTCGGACACGCCCAAATTAGGGTTCCGGAGCCATTACGAAAAAATTAAGTAATATTTTTCTAAGGATTTCGTACTTTATACGGAATCTTCGAAGTATAGGTATATTTTATACCTTACGCTGCTATTTACTCATAAACTACTAATAATTCTCAAGCAAACTTAGCCGCTATAGTTTTCCTTGGAAGTTTAATATACTGAATACCATCTTGAATTTTTTCAAATTTTTCCACCCACCGGTTTAGATTTTAGAGAGGGGGGGACGCTCGATTTTAATGAAAATTTGCACTTTAAAGTTGAATATTTCGCAAACAAATGACTGAATCGAAAAATCGTTTTAGCAAACCCCTAATGGTTTTAAAATACCTATCCAACGATACCCCACACTATAGGGTTGGATGAGAAAAAAAAATCACCGCCACTTTACGTCTATGGGAGGTACCCTAAAAAAAATTGTTTTTGAATTTTTAATTGTACTGTTTTGTCGGCATAGTTTACTTACATATTCGTGCAAAATTACAGCTTTCTAACATTGATAGTCTCTGAGCAAAGCCGCGGACGGACAGACAGACAGACAGACAGACAGACAGACAGACAGACAGACGGACAGACAGACAGACAGACAGACATGGCGAAACTATAAGGGTTCCGTTTTTGCCATTTTGGCTCCGGAACCCTAAAAATGATGCCTACTATGGAACTGTATACAACTCAAAATGAAGCTGGAGTATGTAGAGTTTAATCGGCAATATTTGTAAATCTGAGGCCATACTATCATTATTATTATTAATCGTTTATTTCATAATGACACATATATTATCGCAAAGTAAATTACACTGCCAAACTGCGTAGCAGTTTGTTGGCAGTTCGAATGCTCTTGATTGCTAATTAGTTATATTCATGCGATATTATTTACTAAGTATATAATTAATACTAAGCATGCAATTTTCAAAGCAAGCATGTAAATTCGCGAGGCCTGGAAAAAGATTAAACAATGGCGACAATATCAATCGCTTAAAATCGGGAAATAGGTGAAATATAAAAGCGAAACCAATTCCGAAAAGCGTTTGAAATACAAACCAATTAAATGATAGGTGTGACTAACGAACATAAAAAGGCGATTTTTAATTGATACATCTGCGAAAGCGTTTATAAAAGCACGTTTAATAAGCAACAATTATGGGGCCAGTGAAGCAGGTGCACGGCAAACGGGGCGTGGCGGTATAACGGCTACACTACGAGCGAGCGTTATTTCCAAAATTTTATGACAGGTAGTGAGTTCCTATATACCTAGAAAGGTAGGGATGACGACTGGATTAAAAACATCATTCTGTTTAGTCCGACAGTTAGATTATGGAAAAATATGGGACAAGTATTTTTTGGTTTATCTATTTATTAAAAATCGACAATTCAAACCTCCGGAGTGGGGGCTCGTGACGTCACTATAAGGTAAAAATCGCACCCTTATAGTGACGTCACTCGAAACTTCTATGCACTGTATCCTCGTCATTTTTAGTTTGTCAAACAAAAGAAAAAATATGTGCATAATATTTTTAAATTATCCACCTGACGGACCAAACAGTTTTTTTAGTCATCTAGCCTATTATCGATGCCTATCCCATAATACTAGTAATCGCCCCAGTATTGTATTTTTTCAAAAATAAAATTACATTTGCATCAGCGGCAAGGCAAGATACGAAGTACGAATTTTTTATCTCGTAGTATACGGCCTGGCAGTAGAAAACGTGATCAAAACACTCGCTGAGCTTTCAGCGCCCATAGACACCTGCAACACCAAGGGTATTGCAGACGCGTCGCCAACCTATAGGCCTGGGCCAATCAACTTTTTTACCGACACTAATCTGTCCGCGACATTTTTCAAACAATTGCAGATTTTTGTAAGTAAACATGTTTTTTCTGTAATTTAATAGATGGAGTACATGAATACATGCCATCCTACGTAAGTTCAACCTATTAAACCGTGAAATATCTTGTTGGAAGTACGATTTTTTGGTAACGCCAGAGACAATTTTGGTAACGCAGGAGACACCCAAAGTGTCGGTAAAATAGTTGATTGGCCCGCCTAAGATGGAATACCTCAAGTGCCAGTAATGTCACCGGCTATCTTACTCTCCGCGCCGAAACAACAGTGCAAGCACTGCTTCACGGCAGGATTAGCGAGCAAGATGGAAAAATCCAGGCGGACCTTGCACAAGGTCCTACCACCTGCAAAAGTCTAAACTCCATTTTAATAGAATCTGACAAACCTGAACACTTCCAGCCAATTAATATGAACACCGGATCGCCTATGTCTTGGTGAGGTGACTATTCTTCCTTTTTGATTCCTTTTTATCACACTAACAAGGACATACATAATGAGGGCTATCGCGAAAGAATTCGCGGCTAGAGGCGCTAGTGTAGCGTGAGGTCAACGAAATGTCAAATCTCATAGTTTTTGGGTGAGCTACGTGGTTTTATTTATAATTAGAATAATTTTGTGAATATTTTGCATTACCTGAAATTAATTATGGCAATTATGCGATAATATTGCAATCTGTAATTTGAGACAGTTTTGTCTTTCGAAAACTTTTGTCCTCCCTTTTTTCCGAACAAAATGGGATTACGCAATACTGTGGTTGCTCGATATTTTTATGGTACTGTTTTAAGATGTATTAAATATGATTTTAATCTAAAGTTTGTTTTCACGCCCGTTATAACAGACTTAAAAACCTCACGCAACAGTGGCGCCATCTAGTGAGGTAAAAAACGATAGCCCTCATTGAGTGTGCCCACGTTAGGCCGGGGTCGTTTTCACCCGCCGCCTGCGGCCGACAGCGGCCCGCCGCCCGCAGCGTCTGAATGGTATGTTCGGGAATGCTCGGGAGTGGTCGTTTTCGCCCGCCGCGTGCGGCGTCCGAAACGCGGCGGGCGAAAACGACCACTCCCGAGCATTCCCGAACATACCATTCAGACGCTGCGGGCGGCGGGCCGCTGTCGGCCGCAGGCGGCGGGCCGCTGTCGGCCGCAGGCGGCGGGTGAAAACGACCCCGGCCTTAGGGTGTTTTGAATGTCTAGGAAATTGTCAGATTCTATTGAAATGTAGTTTAGTCTAGAGCTAAGCTAATAACGTCGCGGACTCACCGGCCTGACCATGAATCCGGGCATGGCGTAGCTGTTGACGGGGGCGTAGCCGCCGCGGGCGGGGAATCCGCCGCCGCGCGCCGGGAACCCGCCGCGCCCGCGTCCGCCTGTACAAGAAAAATAGTAGATTATACCATCAGTCAAATATACCTAATGCCATCCACGTATAGGTGAAAAACTGAAGTAAAGGACCTATTGTATGTAGTAGTAACTTGTCCATATAAACAAATTGACGTTCCAAATTCGCAAAATGACTTAAGCTCCATATCAATTCTGTGCACCACTACATACAACAGGTCCTTTACTTAAGTTTTTTACCTATAGATGTGGGATTTTGTTAAAATTAGACATTAATGACATTGTAATAAGAATCACGGCGCGCGTCATCGTGATTGACTCTACCTATAAGTGGTCTAACAATTTTTAAAAAAGTTCCTATCAAATGAATATGTCGCTAGTCAAACTTTCAAGTTGACAGACACGTGCATTGACATTATTGATTTTTTAGGTCAGATCTCCCTCGCTCGTTTTGTCATACACACTACACAAAGACCTACATGAAACACAAGGTATATGTAGTGTGTAGGGCAAACACCCGCAAGGGATACTGCTTCATAGGTAAACGGCGCATAATATAAGGTAGAACATACAATTGACGACCGGATGGCCAAGTGGTTAGAGAACCTGACTACGAAGCCTGAGGTCCTGGGTTCGAATCCCGGCCGGGGCAAATATTTGTATGATGAATACGAATGTTTGTTCTCAGGTCTTGGATGTTTAATATGTATTTAAGTATGTATTTATCTATATAAGTATGTTTATCCGTTGCTTAATACCCATAACACAAGCTTTGCTAAGCTTACTTTGGGGCTAGGTCAATTGTTGTGAATTGTCCCGAGAAAAAAAAAATCAGGAGGGGGGCAGCTGCCCTCGCCTGTCCCCCCCTGCGTACGCCCATGGAAGTGATGCCGAATACCGAACGAGTACGATTATACACGAGTATTCGCGGCGTCTCTAGGATACATTCGCACTGACCTCTGAAGTTGCCGCGAGCGTTGAACGCGCCGCCCCTGGGCCGGAAGTTGTTCTGCCGGTTCGCGTTCGGGTTGGCGTTCGCGTTCGGGCTCGCGTTCGGGTTCGGGTTGCGGTTCTGTTGCTGCTGCTGCGGATGCTGCCTCTTGTTCTGCGGACGGAGCGAGTTGTACCGTCAAGTTCATAAACTTGTGAGGAAATTTTTTATCATAAACGACTCTATTGTTAACGGCGTAGAAGAGCCAATCAACGTTTTTACCCACACAAATCTGTCCGCGACATTTTTCATACAATTGCAGATTTTTGTAAGTAAATATGGCTTTTATGTAATTTAATAGATGGTGTACATCAATACATGCCATTCTGTGTAAGTTAAACCGTGAAAGATCTTGTTGGAAATACCAGTTTTTGGTAACGCCAGACACAATTTTAGTAACGCAAGAGACACCCAAAGTGTCGGTAAAATAGTTGATTGGCCCAGAAGCGTGTTCAGATATTTTTGAACAAATTTTTGCTCACAAGTTTATACACTCGACTGTAACAAACATTTATTATAATGAACTTAAAAAAAATTCTAGCTCTAAGATTGGTTTTTGGAATAATTTCAATTCCAAATTTTGTTACTTTTACTGCCATGCCGTAAAATCCATATCGAAAATACAAACTGAAATATAGAACATAGATGTCGCTAGTGTCGCTGCTTAAGTGACTAAATAAGAAACAAACATGTGTTGCATAGGAGAAATTCGTGTCTGTGGTAGTGTAGGAGCATGGCACGCAGCACGGAACACTGAGGACCTAGGTTCGATTCTAGATTCTAGGTTCTGGTTTTTCTGTGTATCAATATTTCAGTTTGTATTTTCGATATGTTCTATCTCTGTTTAATTTGTATTCAGGTGTTACCTTGTTGGCGTTCGCGGCATGCGCTTTCTGCTCATCCTCGTCCCGGTACTTGGAGACGGTGACGAGGAACCCGTTGATGCGCAGCTCCCGGTCCAGCTTCAGAGCGCGTTCCACGGACTCCTTCGCGTGGAACGTCACCCGCACTGCAAACAAGTGTTTGTGTCAGAAACATCGCTCATTTTTTTTATCGAATGGAAGGAAAACGAGCAAGTGGTTCTCCTGGTGGTAAGAGATCACCACCGCCAATAAACATCTACAACACCAGGGGTATTGCAGATGCGTTGCCAAACTAGAGGCCTAAGTTGGAATACCTCAAGTGCCAGTAATTTCACCGGCTGTCTTACTCTCCGCGCTGAAACACAACAGTGCAAGCACTGCTGCTTCACGGCAGGATTAGCGAGCAAGATGATGATAACAATCCGGGCGGACCTTGCACAACAAAAACAAGGTTGTCGATAAACACCCGCGTAGCCTCAACTTCCTACTTATTTTTTACCCACTACCGTTATTGGGGTTATTCCCACCTACCACCAATTTGATATCAGTGGTAACAGGAGGGAATTTTTGCCCCACCTGTTACCATTAAAGTAATTCGTGGTAACAACTGGGATTATTTTCGCAGTAGTTACCACCAATTTCTTTAGTGGGTATGAGATGGGAAAAAATCCAATCAGTTACCACGACATTCATTTTAGTTTTCAGCAGTTTACTGTCAACATATTAAAAAAGGTTCTATTTTTTTCAATATTTATGGAGCTATTTTATCTCATCGCGGAAATTTTTCTATCTGTTACCACTAAACTAATTGGTGGTTACTGGGATTTTTTTCCCATTAATTACCACCGAGTACTTTAGTGATAAAAGATGGGAAAAAAAATCCTAGCTTATACCACTGGTAAAAATTAGTGGTAAAACGCGCCATATAAATCTGCCTAAAAGTTCATTACTTAATACTCAGTTTTGACGCATTTTTGAGATACATTTTTTATCCGACGTCTTTACGTTACTCCCGGAATGTGTTCAAATCGCCTAACGGTATAGTGCCTATTCAATTATTGAAATTATTCATACTTCCATACTAATATTATAAATGCGAAAGTATGTTTGTGTGTTTGTATATTTGACCGTCTTTCACACCGTAACGGAGCGACGGATCGACGTGATTTTTGGCATAGAGATAGTTTATGGGCCCGAGAGTGACATAGGCTACTTTTTATCCCGGAAAAATGCACAATTCCCGAGGGAACATCACGCGATAATCGAATACCACGCGGGCGGAGCCGCGGGCAAAAGCTAGTTAGTACCTTTATAATTCTTGAGCAATGAACTTTTAGAAAAAAGTTAGGCGGCTTAAGGTAAAGTACAATTCAATAGAATCTAACAATTTTCTAAACATTTAACACACCCTAACGTGGGCACGCTTGATTACATATGACCCTGTTGTTGCAATTATTATCTAAAAGGAATCAAAAAAGAAGAATATGTGATGTGACACAAAGCCTTAGCGTGTTCATGTTAGTAGGCTGGAAGTGTCTACAGGATTGTCAGATTCTATTGAATTGGAGTATACAGCACAGTTTGGCGGCTTGCAATACTCACGTATCTTGTACTTGGTCTTGCTGAATTCGTGTATGTGCGCGACCTCGCCGCACTGCGAGAACAATTGCTTGACGTACTCGGTGCCGGCCTCGTAAGGCACGCCAACGAGCACCGCCGTCTCGGCGCGGGACTCCACAGCCACCGAGATGGGGCTCCCGTCCAGGAGGGTGCCTTCCTCCGTGAGGGCCTGCGGAATATACAAGCGTTAGGGCTCCGCTCCTGGGCTGATAACCACTTGACAGTCCGGAGCGCGCGACCAATATGCCTCAAACCGTCCGGGGTTTTTTTATTGACGGACGAAAACGCACTGTGTGTCCATAGTTTTACGACATACTTTACGACACTAAAGTATCCACGTACGGTTTGGAGCATTTTGGTTTTGGATACCATGGTATCGTCGGACTGTCAAGTGGTAGAAATTTGAAGTTCGCATCGTACAGTCCCTTTCACTTACGTATTAAAACGTTCATTATATTTTAAGTAGTGTGCAAATTAGTTATTTATGCAACTGTATCGTAATAGGGGTCCTTAAAACACGATTATTAATTAATTAATTACAATTTTTTTAAGATGTGCTTATTCTAAAAGGGCATAAATCAAAACTACCATACAATAGATCCATTGCTTTCGTCTAGTCTGTATTAAAAAACAAAGATCAAGTAAATCTGTCGTAGACGTTGTCAAAATTATGACAGCTCCTTTTTCTGGTGAAAAAGGCAAAGGAAACATATCTATTCTGTGATAGTTTTGGCATATTCATATATGTTTTTTAAATTTTTTATATTTTTATAAATATGGAGAAATAAATTATAATAAATATTTTCCCATGTTTAAGGGGCAAAACTTTCGATTCCTGTAGTAATTTACAGGTGTTAAAAAAATTAAATTTTGACAATTATTCTTATATTTATTATTATTGAGCCTGATTTTTACTTGAAGGGTTGTTCGCGACCGGCAACGAGTGAATCGTTAGACAATGTTCGATACAAACGTCCATGTAACCATCGAAAATTTTAGCAAAAAAAGCCTGAATTTATAAAAACTTTTTTTTGTACTGATACTGATGGTCTACTTGTTGGCAGTATCTGTTAATAATACCAATTTAAAAAAAAATGCTATCAAAAAAAATATTTTTTCTATCGCGACTTTCAAACTAACCGCATTGTAGTAACTTAAATAATTTTCCTGTTTCATTCATTGGCTCTCCAAAATTTTAAAATGCGCTGCATACTCAAGGTAAAAAAAACTTGTTCTGTACAAAATTTATATATGATCAAGATCATAGAACAGGGATGGGGAAATAACGGCCCGCGGACCAAGTCCGGCCCACGATCCAAACTCGTCATCTAAATTTATCTCGTCATCTCAAGTGTTTAAAACCCCCGACTCAATAAAAGGGGTGTTATAAGTTTGACCGGTATGTTTGTCTGTGTGTCTGTCTGTCTGTGGCACCGCAGCTCTTAAACGGATGGACCGATTTGAATACGGTTTTTTTTTATTTGTAAACATTTTTTCTAGCGATGGTTCTTAAACATCTTTTACTAAAATCGCTTCAGCCGTTTTTGAGATCATGAGATCAGATGCGACGCGGAAATTTCATTTGTATTTTGGAACTCAGATAAACCAAATCAATCGATATCACTTATGCAAAGGGCTTCGCACTACAATATCCTTATTTTAAAACCCTTCTTGATACTTACGGTCTTGCACCGATGAATCGAAGTTCCCGCTAGGACCAACCTTATTCGTGAAACCTTAGAACTGGGCCCAATTGTATAATAGAAAAATACATGCAAATTGTATGAGCGGATTTCTTGATCTCTAATGGATGGTAGTAAATTATTACGCAATTGGGCCTTAGCTAGCTTGTAAAAGTCAGGGCGAATCAAATTTTAAATCCATTTGTTACATTGAGCTGCTCCCATTACAGTCGCAAAGATTTATTTTGTTTCAGCGTGTTTGTAAATTAGAACCAAACTACTTTTGTATCAAAATGCGATACAGTACGCTCGACTGTTTACTACTGTTTCGGCGAATAACGTTTGGCAACCTGTTTCATTTCGCAACTTTTCATTTCCCAATTGTTTAATATTTCTAAAACTGTAAATATTTCAGGATTTTTATAAAACTAACCTAACCTAAAGGGTTCTACGCGATGGCCCTGAAATAAATCCTGAAATATTTACAGTTTTAGAGTTTGCGAAATGAAAAGTTGCGAAATGAAACAGGTTGCCAAACGTTACGTTGCGAAAAAACAGTGCTCGACGCTCGACTTATGATATGACTGTAAAAAAAACATCTACCACCGGTTCGGAAAAATCTATGTTGAAAAGAACGCTGCAAGAAACGAAATACCCATGTTATGTACCTGAGGATGACAAATTTTAATATCTCAAACAATTTAAAATTAGTATCTCCCACAAGAATCCCATTCAAATAAGCAAAAATTATTTGACATCAGGGCCAAACAACTTTTTTACCGACACTTTGGGCGTCTCCTGCGTTACCAAAATTGTCTCTGGCGTTACCGAAAAATCGTACTTCTAACAAGTCTATTAAATTACAGAAAAAACATGTTTACTTACAAAAATCTGCAATTGTTTGAAAAATGTCGCGGTCAGATTAGTGTCGGTAAAAAAGTTGATTGACTTATCAGCGTTTATGAATATACTAAATTCTTAAAACCATTTTTACTATCTCTTACGATTGTAAATATAACAGTGGATAAAAAAAATTGATTCGCAATAACTTCCAGGCTTAGCTGTTCTAGAAAAAAATAAAACGTACAACTAAAACAGCTTTCGCAATATCCTTTTCTTTCTCGCATCGCTGAACCGCCTTTAATCCGCCTGATACTTAAAAGAACAGCAATATGAACGCATGT
Source organism: Choristoneura rosaceana (assembly GCA_037349165.1). NCBI lineage: Eukaryota > Metazoa > Arthropoda > Insecta > Lepidoptera > Tortricidae > Choristoneura > Choristoneura rosaceana. The sequence goes on along the minus strand of JAZBNJ010000006.1, from coordinate 1,416,843 downwards.
ACAATCGACCGCTTATCAACTAACCCCCTTATTCATAAAACTTAACAAGCCTATCTTAACTAACAAATGCTTTGTCCCTTTCTAACAAATACAAATGTCGAAGTGACAGATAAGGACAAACGAATTTTAGCGGCATTTTAACTAAAATAGGTTTGATTGTCGTTTATGAATAAGGGGGTAAGTATATAATATTTTTTTTACTTGAAGCGTGAAAAGTCAATCGAGTGTACGCGCGTATCACAAACTAAATATCTGAAAGACATCAAGTTGCTTTTGCGTTTGTGAAGATAAACAGACTTACCGCAGGCACTAGTTTGAACATTCAAATAGTCATTCTATTATTTAAAAGGGCGTTCATAAAAAAACAATTTGGAAGAGTTTAGTGTCAAGCAGTGAACGAACCCTTTCAACCGCAAAGAGGGCGTCTATGCTACTTTTAAAGGCATAATAATTGTAATAAACATTTTGTTTACCTTTTGCAGTGAGTCTTTGTTTTTGTATTCGACTATAGCCGATAATGTTGGAGTTATGGTCAGTTCGGTAACAATGATTGGACCACGTCTATAAAAGAAAGAAAATTGCCAAGTTAGTACTCCGTTCTGGAGGGGCTTTCGCTCCAAGTGCTTCGCATCTCGGAGCGTATTCACAAAAAACATGTAAACAATTTGATAATAAGCTCGTACAAATAAACAAGATTGATATTTGAATGTTTATTGTTAACAGTTAAAGATGCAATGTTACTGAGGGTGGGAAGAATCGTGTGGTACTCACTTGATGTTGGTGACTTCTCCATGCTTGGAGAACAACTCCCTGAGCTTGTCCTGGTAGTCGAAGAGGTAGCTCGCTGGCAGATTCTCCACCAGTAGTTTCCCCGACTCAACCTCAAGTAAAAATAGGAATTCATTTGAGTACTTCGACTAAGAAAGAAAATGTTTTGATTGAATTTTGATAATTTTACTTTAGTCTGCACATTATTTATCAATCAGTTAGGTTTTTACTAAATTATCGGTTTTTATTGCCATACAAAATGTGGGACGAATAGTTTTGCATCGACATCTATGTATAGACTGCATGTTTCTCACATCAAAATTTTGCATAAAATTGGTTCACAGCGCGGATTTGTGGACCTTATCTATAGTTTGTTGACGTCCGTGACAGGTTGTGTCACAGTAATATTGACGATTGATGCGCCGCGGGTTTTGTTACAAACAGCCAGTCTAGTGCCGTAAGCTACCACCATCCGCCAAATATGTGGTCTACCACCCTGAAGTTAATCGTTTGCATGTCATAAAACAATAATGCCAATAGACATGTCTGTCAACTTTAAAGTTAGACTTTAATCATCATAGTTTGGCGAAATTAATGATGTAATTAAAATTATGTACCTTTTTTTGAGAATAAATAAATAAATAAATAAATAAATAATAAATAATAATAATAATCCATTTATTTCACAATGTCCATAGATGGTTAGTGGCATATTCATTTGATAGGAGCTTGTTTAAAAATTGATAAATCACTTATTTGGCTGATGGTACATAGATGTCAATGGAGTTTTGACTACTAGTAAAAATGATATCAATTGATTGATTGATGTTAGTACACTGTAATTAAAATGAATCTCCAGTTGTCCCTACTTTTTCAGTATACACATATAACATACTAATATAATGTACTATATTGTCGCTCATTGTGGCGTTCTAAGAAGTAAGCACTGGCTCAGCAGTACACTTTCCGGCTGATAAACACGATACGTATACTATCCCCCTTACGGACAAGCAAACAAAACGTCCAAATTCACCTTCTCCTCCTTGGGCTCCTCAGGCCTCGCCTCGGCCTCCGCCTCGGGGGCGCCGTCGCCCTCGGCCTGCGCGGCCTCCTCGGTGGGGGCGTCGCCGGCGCCGGCCTCGTCTCCTGCAATAAACCACGGATTGGAGTAGGGCATATTAGGCAAAGCCTTGGGCAGGGGGCGACACTAGCGCAAACCTCCATGACAACGTCAATCCATACTTAATATTATAAATGGTTAGGACCTTGTGCAAAGTCGCTAATCCTGCCGTGAACCAGCAGTGCTTGCACTGTTGTGTTTCGGCGTGGAGAGTAAGACAGCTGGTACTGGCACGTGAGGTATCGCATCTTAGGCCTCTAGGTTGGCAACGCGTCTGCAATACCTCTGGTGTTGCAGATGTTTATGGGCGGTGGTGATCTGTTACCATCAGGAGACCCACTTGCTTTGTGTGTGTTTGTCCGTCTTTCACGTCGAAACGGAGCGGCGGATCGATGTGATTTATGGCATAGAGATAGTTTACGGACCCTAGAGTGACGTAGGCTACTTTTTATCCCGAAAAAATGCACAGTTCCCGAAGGAGCAGCACGCCATAACCGAATTCCACGAGGGCGAAGCCGCGGGCAAAAGCTAGTTCTCTTTATACTTTGTCGCCATGACAGATCGTCCATGACCAAAGAGTATTAATACGTATAGAAATTATGAGATACTAGCTTTTGCCCGCGGTACCGCCCGCGTGGAATTCGGCTAGCGCGCGCTGTTCCCTCGGGAACTGTGCATTTTTTCGGGATAAAAAGCAACCTATGTCACTCTCGGGCCCATAAACTATCTCTATGCCAAAAATCACGTCGATCCGTCGCTCCGTTACGGCGTGAAAGAGGGACAAACATACAAACACACAAACACACTTTCGCATTTATAATATTAGTATGATTGTATTAGGTGACACGTACTAGGCAAAACGCGGACTGAGTCATGCGAGTACGCGTCCACAAAAAGACTAGATCGAAAGACTAGGTCTACGAGTATCTACGATTGAAAATTGGTTGAAGATTTCATAAGTTTTGACATAATATTAATTATGAAATAAGCTAGTATTATTATTCAATTGACAATGTCATTGCAAAAAAAACCCTACCACGGTGGTCAAACATCGAACCACGTTCTGCCGTCCTTGACAACGGACGCGTCACGCCGGCTACTTTTCCACTGGCCATAAAACAAGAGGTCAGCGACCTTTAACATAGCTGGGCCAAGTGGCGCGTGAGTAAGGTCTATCTTCGAATGGAACTTAAGTACAGTCAAGGGCAAAGATATCGACACGGGCAAAGTTGCAAAAATATGTATACACGGCCTTAATGTTAAGTGCATAAAGTCACAATACACACAATTAAATAAATAAATATCATGGGACACTTGACACCAATTAACCTAGTCCCAAACTAAGCAAAGCTTGTACTATGGGCACTGGGCAACGGATAAACATACTTATATAGATAAATACATTCTTAAAAACATATTAAACATCCAAGACCCGAGAACAAACATTCGTATTATTGATACAAATATCTGCCCCGGCCGGGATTCGAACCCGAGACCTCCAGCTTTGTAGTCAGGTTCACTAACCACTCGGCCATCCGGTCGCCTTTGTAGAATTATTGTGATAAAGTCGTGTATACATATTTTTGCAAATTTGGCCGTGTCGATATCTTTGCCATTGATTGTACAGTCGGTGCCCTAAGATAAATATCCGGTTTTCTATGCAACTAGTACGAAAAAGTGGATACATAGAGTGGTTAGGTCATATCCCCAAAACCGTCTTTTCCTAGTAGCTACCAGTTGCACATTTTCCTATTCTCGATTTACACCAGTCGTATTTATCTATTCTTTACACGATTTTTCCATTCGCTGATTTTCCTAAATGCTTTTTTACTGAAACTTATTTTCACAATCGCGTTTTTTCCCAATGTTAATCGACAGAAGCAGTGTCGAAGGGGCCTACGCGGAGCTCCTATATTATGTGGTTATATTATAAAAATAAAATCAAATAAATGAATTTATTATTATTATTACAGCTCGCTTTCCGGCCGATGCAAACTTAACATAACCTAAAGCCATTTCTGATTGAAAAAAAAACACGATGATTGAAAAAAAAGTGCTATTTCTACTGAAATGAATAGAAAGTTTGTCAGTACTACGAGTACTATCAGTAAAATATGCAACAAAAATTAAATGAACTCAGTACCTATCCTTTTGATAAACATCTTGAATACGATTCGTAAATAGAATTCTGGCTTAGCTAAGATATTTAAAACCAAACTGCAAAATATCAAACATTCAGTCTAATATTTACGAAAAAACTAACGGTTTTCAATGTATCACTGGTGCAACCTGTGTATTTGGATGATCTGATTTCATAGATTTTTTTTCTTGTCTAATTAAGCAAATAACTATTTTAAGATATTGCTAAGTATCAGTCTTATCCATGGTTTCATTATTTGTCCAGAGGCTAAGGTCACCTTGTAAAAAATGTACGTAGTATGGTCATATCTTCATGGCTAATACGCTTGCTTTGCGCGGCGGCTCGCTCAGTGGAGACCTGGCTTAAAAATTTCTCCAGTACAATAAATCTCGAAAGAGTTTTCGGACATAATCTTTTCTTGACATTATTTTAATATTGGTAAATATGTTTTAATTAAGTAAATTTATTTTGGTATGACGATCCCTATTTGAAATACAATTTATTTATAATTATTTTTATTATTATTTTTTGTGCTTTTCATTGACATAATTAATAATTTGATTTTTTGACAACTCCCCCTTGGGGACAAATTTAATTTATTTTGACATTGTATTTTATTGATTGTTTTTTATCTTTGTTTATTTTTATAAGTTTTTACGACATCAGCATAAATTCTTATATAATCTAACTTAGACCGCCTTGCAGGTAAAAATAAATTTAGATTTAGTAGTTAATCCTGGCTTAAGCTTGACAATTCCATAAATTTTGACACTACTAAACTAAGCTTAACGCTAAGTCGAGATTTATGTGTTTCCAGCAAGTGGCCATTAATGTATTTATATAAAGTAATTGTTATGTTGAGTGAAAAAATAAACTAAACTAAGCTAATAAAGAACTTTGACAACAGCGCCATCTCCCGAGTTTCGAGTGCAAGTCGCGCTACCAATTTAATTTTTCCTTGTGCCATCACTACGTCATCGACGCGAATAAACGAACGCGCGCACGACCTTGACACTTTACGCGATACGCAGGGCTTTTCCTTACCGAATATCCGTCCAGGAAATTCGAAAAGTGAAGTTCGTATCGTACCGTCCCTCTCACTCTCGTGTTAAATAATATAAGCGTCAGTGGGACGGCAAGATACGCAGTTCGAATTTTGCACTTTATAGAGCCAGTCAAGAAAATTCATGGGCCACCATGGAACCTTTCCAAAGGAAAAGTCCTTACGACTTTCCTTGTTAATTAATGCGATGTCACTGACGTTTACTGTGAAATGGTTCCATGGTGGCCAATGCATTAAACTCTTTGACCGTTCAGTACAGTTGAACTAAGTGCCTTATGTCGATGGAATTTTAATTGTCAAAATGTCATGTTGACATCTCATGATTTTGTGAAGGAAATCATATTGATTAATTATATGTTTGTTTAAAATTTCAACCCAACTATTCTTGCTGACTATATACAACAATAGCGTCAAAGTATGTATACATAAGACCCTATGTTTAGTGACATAAAGGTGTATAGACATTTTTAACATCTTGGTATATACAGGATGTAACATTCATATCGGTCAGTATAGGAAAGTCTGAAACTATAAGACATACGAAGATCTGTTCTTAGGAACCATGTCTTCGATTTTAATAACAAGAAAAACATACATTAAAAAAAACTTGTTTTCAGCTTGGGAATCGAACCTGGACGTTTTGGAAAATAAAACTTACATTATTAAAGAATATGAAACACAATGCATTTTATTCATTCTAGATGTTGTGTTCCATAGTAACATATTGCTTATGACCTAAACTACCCCTATCAAAATAGAAATAATGTAGGTTTAATTTTTCAAAACGACCGATTAGAGTAGATTGAGCAGACACATTAACTTATATATTAAGAAGTGTTCTATCTGACAACATTTTTAATTTTCATTCAATTTTTATGGAATAATCGAGAAAAACTAACAAAAATGCAACATTGCCAGCTCAGGTATAAACACTGTTAAAATTCGACCACTCCATATTAAGTTGGAGAAAATTGACTTTCAAAATTCAAAGTAAACATACAAATGTGAACTGAAATAAATGTTTGTTAAAATACTGTGAGTGAATATTATATTATGCACTTCTCAATCTTTTACACTTATACAAATATATTTAAATATTGAATGGGTCATAATATCGAAAGGTTTATTGTCTGAAACTGAAAACTTTTCAGGATTTACTAAAACAGCATCATATAGAACCCCTTAGGTTAGGTTAGGTTAGATTTATAACAATCTAAAAAAATAGTCTTAACACAAATACCTTTTCGATATTATGACCATGACCCATTCTATATTTTAATACATTCGGTATTTTAACCTTTTGATATTCAGATACATAACCTAAACTATACTACACAAAATACAAATTATTCAATGAAAACTTTAAGTGTACTTCAATAACTTTCAAAGGACCATACAGTAAAATGAACCAAAAATCAATAGAGCTGAGAGTTAGGTCACTAAAAAGATCTACTGATCTACTTTATTTCGTTCTACAGGCACAAAGTTGAATTCCATTGCATAACTGAGATATACAATATAGAGTAAATATCTATGAGAAACTATGTTTTTCTTAGAGAATATCAGTAGAACACCTTATATAAGCTTGATTAATCTTGGAAAACAATGTTAAAGCTACAAACACATGTTTATTTTACACACCTTGTAAATCTGTCTTAAATTTTACCCATTCGGAACGTTCTGTCCGTTTCCCAAAACACCCGTTCCCAAAACATCCGTTCCCGTCACCACCTTTTCCCAAATAATCCGTTTCCCGAAATAAGTGTTTCCCAAAATGTTCGTATCTCAAAACATACGTTTGGCTTGATATCCGTTTCCCAAAAACACCTAATCCCAAAACATCCGTCCCGTCACTACCTTTTCCTAAATAATCCGTTTCCCAAAAAATACGTTTGTCAAGATATCCATTTCCCAAAACACCCGTTTCCAAAACATCCGTTCCAAATATTTGTGGGAGCGAGCGAGCAAGACGTTTCAGAGCAGAAGCGACTTGGATAGTTTAGGGTAGTGTAATAAGTCTATGTTCAGAAGTATTGGAATTTGTATGCATGCAACACTATGTTATTTTGACAACTATCATGTGTGACAGCGACAGCGCGCCTGTACCTGTACTTCTTTTTCTCCCTTCCTTCCGTTGCAATGGCTGCAAGCACCTACCTCATCATCTCGCTCTGTTGTTTTGATAGGCTAAATCTAGTTTTATACACTTGTAATCGTGTTAAGGCAGATTGCCACCATTATTTATGATTAAATAAACAGTGGTCATCACAAACAAATATTTGACGAAGAGTACAGCAGACTCTTACGCAGATTACAGTACAGAGAAATTGAGTGCATGACATTTTTACATGAAGTAAAACAATTACGAAGTAGTATTCCTGATTAAGTTACTTTCTCATCTAATAACACCACCAGAGGTTTCCTTTTTAAGTTAAGTTCTAAGAGTTTACGATTAAGTTATATTTTAAGTTCTCAATAAGTAAAGTTCTTGATTAAAATACTAACGGTTTTTAATTTATGTTATTATGTTATTACTAGCTTTTACCCGCGGCTTCGCTCGCGTGAACCATAAGCATTTTCAAAGCAAGCATACAAGATCGGTTCCACTCTGGAATCCAGTGCGAAATCTATGGCAACACTGTATGTGGTAATATTAGTGAGTATCTGAAGGGCTACTCCGAAACACAACGTTCGAAGTTCGTGTGATGCGATCCCTCTCGCTCTCGTATTAAATAGTATAAGTATGAGAAAGACCGCACGACACGAACTTCGAACGTTGTGTTTCGGAGTAGCCCTTCTGGAAGCACGGCAGTGCCCCGCTAAGATGGGTTGCCATACGTCATGTATATGCGGGGGACTGTCGCCGTATTTAAATGTCGTGTCCCGTAATTGCTTCTGAGCAAATTACCGTACTATGGCATTCGAGACACTGCTTACAGACTGTTTGCCTCTTTTTTAACGGGACGTAAGCAGATTGTCAGATTATTAACAGATGGCAAAAGGTACGATTCGGATATTGGCTCTGTGGGTGTAGGCATCCCACAGGGGTCAGCACTTGGAAATACCCTTTTCTTAATTTTTATAAACGACCTTCCATCATCAATTACAGCTGGGCTGCCTGTGTTATTTGCGGATGACACTACGGTTATTGTCAGCGGACAGACCTATGAACTGCTTGCTGAGAAGATCCGTAAGGCGTGTGATCAGCTGCACGAGTGGTTCAAGACGAATGGTTTGATGCTGAACCTTGCAAAATCCAATGTCATGATCTTCTCGGGTCGTAGTATCGCATTGCCTCCGTGTCTTATAAATAGCCCGATGCCTGTGACAATGGAGTGCCGTTTTCTTGGTTTCACATTGGACGCTCACCTCAACTGGAAGAGCCATGTGAGTGGGCTGTGTAATAGATTGAGCGGTGCAGTCTTTGCGTTGAAGAAACTTAAACCACTGATTTTCCGGGGATGCTTTGAGACAGGTTTATTTCGCACATTTCCACTCGCTGATGTCGTACGGTACACTCATTTGGGGAAACTCCACGGATGCCAATAGAGTAATGCTGATGCAAAAACGTGCCGTACGAACTCTAATTGGTGTACCACCAAGGCATTCCTGTAGAGACCTGTTTCGGAAGTATCGCATAATGACGCACTACTCAGTTTATGTTTATGAGTTACTGATGTTTGTGAGGAAACACTTATCCACGTTTGAATGTGTAAATGTTCAAGGTAAAACCTTGCGTACCACAGGACGCCTTAGGACAGTCCCACGTCGCATGGCACTTTCAGGAAAGAATCCACGAGTTGTGGGGCCTACCTATTACGAACGTCTGCCCGCCGAAATAAAAGATCTGAGTGAAGAGGCATTTGGTCGCCGGGTGAAAAACCTTTTGATGGATAACCCTCTGTACTCTGTAAGTGAGTTTTCGGACATAATCTTCTCTTGACATTATTTAAATATTTGAGACATTTATTTATAGTTATTTTTTTATTTCATTTTTTATTTATTTTTTTGTACTTTTCATTAACATAATTTAATATTTCGTTTTTTGAATTTATTTTGACATTGTATTTTATTGATTATTTTTTATCTTTGTTTATTTTTATAAGTTTTGACGATCTCAGCATAAAATTCTTATATAATTTGACATGAATGTATTTATATGATGTAAATTGTTATGTTGAGTGAATAAATAAACTAAACTAAACTATTGAAACTTGTCCCATTTTTGTCCCGTTTATCAAAATACACGTAAAGGTCACACGGCACGCAAGAGACGCGGGGGCGAATTTAATTATTTTTTGAGGATGATCCGTGAATCGTTTCAGAAAGCCTACTCCGAAGTTCAAAAATCGAAGTTCATATCGTGCCGTCGCTCTCGTATTAAATAGAATAAAAGGGTCAGAGCGACAGCACGACACGAACTTCGAGTTTTGAGTTTCGTAGTAGCTCTGCTGAGGTTTACGATCCATTACGATTCAAAGTGAAAGATCGACGAATGCCCCGTACCGGCCCCCGCCCCTGGCCCTATATACTACAAAGTGTAAAATTCGAACTTCGTATCTTGCCGTCCTGCTGGCGTTAATATTATTTGAAATGAGAGTGAGAGGGACGGTACGATAAAAATTTCGAATTTCGTAGTTGGCGTCTATTGTGAAGGTAATGATGAAATTATTACTTGTTAGCGCCCTTGGTGACGACAATCATATCATGTTTAAGTATATAAAATAAGTAAAGCGGATTTAAGGTGAGGCCAATCAAAACAATAAATGAAATAATTTTCGTTCGTTTGTATTTGCACTTCTTTCAATGATCTTACATTACAAAGTAAATTATTAAACTAATTTAGTATTGTCACCACATTGTCACCATAAATAATGGATAAATACCACTAGAAGCCAATGCCGTGATATTTTTTTTAATATCGACACGAACAGAAGGGCTACTCCGAAACACAACGTTCGAAGTTCGTGTCGTGCGGTCCCTCTCACACTTACACTATTTAATACGAGAGCGAGAGGGATCGCACGACACGAACTTCGAACGTTGTGTTTCAGAGTAGGCCTTCTGAAGGGCTACCTCCGAAACACAACGTTCGAAGTTCGTGTCGTGCGGTTCCTCTCACACTTATACTATTTAATACTGAGAGCGAGAGAGATCGCACGATACGTACTTCGAACGTTATGTCTCGGAGTTGGCCTTCAGCATTAACCTGACTGTGGCAACACTTGTGCACAATGAATTGTCAAACTTGTCTTAGGATGAAATATATTTTATATTATATGGCCTCGACCATAATTAGTAACATTTGGCGAGAAACGGGTCTTTTGGGAATACGGGTGTCATGAGAGACGGATCTTTTGGCATACGGATGCTATTAATAAACGGGTCTTTTGACATACTGATGCGATGAGAGACGGGTGTTTTGGGAATACGGGTGTCGTGAGCGACGGATATTTTGGCATGCGTATGATATGAAACTGGGCGTTTTGACATTCTTATGCGATGAGAAACGGGTCTTTTGGCATACGGTCGATTTAGGAAACTGTTATTTTGAAACGGGTGTTTTGGGAAAGGGTATTTTGGGAAACGGATAGGACGTTCCGAAAGGAATTTTACCCTCCATGTTTTTTAAAAGCGGGATTTTAAGGAAAACTGTCCAGGTAAAACACAATTTCTCATAGATATTTACTCTGAATAAAACATGAATATCTCAGCTTTGCATTGGAATTGAACTTGGTCAGTTATTAAATTGATTCCTTTACAAAGTCATAGACTCTTAGTATGTTTTGAAACCAAAGTACTAAGTAGACAAGTGCATATCAAATTACACTTACTTGACATGATAACAAGGGTCAAAATAGTATACACCTCTAACATATATCTAGTTTCATATCAATACAAAACCTTTTTAATAAACAACTTTGTAAAAGTTTAAATCAAATAATGTTCTATTTAATTGTCAGCGTTTGTCAGTGTCAAGGTGTAGTTGTAGGGTTGCTAAGGTCATCTGATTATATTTAGCAGGTTGACAGGTTGACGCAGTATGTCATACTCAATCAGGCTAGCACTCATACTGAGCAAAGGAAAATATATCTTAGGGTGACAAACCTTTTTTTACTCCGACTGTACATGTAAAGAGTAAAGACCTATTTAATGACTAGGCTTGGGAGTTTTGGATGCTTGCTGTGGTTATAGAATCAATGGAGTCATCATATGTTATTATACAATATATGAAGTTAGTTAGTCTAAAAATAAAATAAAAATACATATACAATTTATCTAAATATGCATCCTCTTTGATAATAGTGTTGTGACGGACTACTGAAAACCTTTTCGTAGCATAATCTTTAAAAAAAAATACTAATATTGTCACTTTTGATGATAGATGTTATCATTATTTTTGTTATAATTGAACTTAATCACCCACCGTGTCTCTGTCAACCTCGACACTGGCAGAATCATCAAAAAATTGATGGAGCCATTCTTCCTAAATTTGAATTGAATTGAACTTAATCATTTTAATAGGACACTCATTAGTACCACAGAGATATTGTATTGGATATTTTTTGTAAGTAAATAAAATGTAAAATATTACATAACTTTAACTTCGAAAATTGTTTTTTAGCATATGACGACTCCATGGATTCTAGAATCATGGTAAGCATCCAAAAGTGCCAAGCCTATTAATGCCATAATTCTCAGCTCTGTTGGTTTTTGGTACACTTCCCATACAAAGTTACCCATGGTCCTTAACTAAACTTATGACTCATCCAAGTATCACAGCACATTAGTTAGAAAAAATTGAAACTTTGGAGGTTAAGAACAGGAGGTAGGTAAGGACTTAAATTTCGGTGTACTTTGTAGTTTGGATGATACAAGAACAGAAAAAAAGCTTGTATCAAACAAAAACTTGTGACTTAAAACTTACCTTGCTCCACCTGTTCTGAGTCCCCGTTATTCTCCTCCATCTCTTCAACCGCCTCCGCGACCTCAGCCTCCGGCACCTCTTCGGCCACCGGTGCTGCCTTTTGCTTCGCCGCCTGGGCCTTCGCGCCGCGACCGCGTTTCTGTGCTACCATTATCAACTGAAACCAAATACCACCGTCAAATCATGTTATCCAAAACAGCCGTAATGCACTCCGCCGACGAAATATTTCGACATTTTAACAACATCAAAGACGCGTTCCGAAATATACCACTTCGATCGATTGACAAGCGCACTTGGCGCCTAGTCGCCTCAAGGACAAAGTTACTAACGCTTCGGCGCGAAACATCGTAGAAGGCGAAAATAATTAGCAATCGTAATGCAGACCGCAAAAATACATGTTTTAACACTAATTCATACTGTCGCGATGCTAAATTCATCAAAACAAGCCACCCGCGCAATAAGCATGGCGTTACAATGCTTACGACTCCAATGGAAAATTCACGAAACGAAACTGTACACCGCCACAAACGCTTCAATTACAACGGAAGATTATGTACGTTAGATATCACTGTAACTTACGCAAAGTATTTAGGTCGGGATGAGATTTCAACGGAGAACACACTCGATGCTACTATTTAACCGAAAAGACGCCAAACTAAAAGCAATAATAACATGCAGCCGGCATCACGCAAGCGCACCCGCCATTAATGAAAAAGTGAGGTTATCGGTATTGCCACTAAAAAAAACTAAGACTTTTTTTTCGTGAAAATTATTTTTTTGATTAAAATGTAGGGTAAAATGTACTATAATATGTAGGAAACCTTGATATCTGACCAGTACTGCTGCAATTTAGCTGCAATACTTGTTAATTCATCCTAGAATTATCAAATGTGTAACTTGTATTCGGATTATTAAACTATGACGCATTAAGCATCCACCTCTTGTTTAAAAAAATTGCAAAAAACTTCTCTGTAATCTAAGTCAAATGAACTGCTTACTATATATTGTTTATCGATTAAAGCTTTATCAGTACTTTTTTATATTTTTTGAAACATATTTTTTATAATTATTTGTAACTATTATCATTGTATGTTATGTAATGAACAAATTTTAAAATAATATATTAATAGTAGCTGATGTACTTCCGAGAGACGCTTTCGTTTTAAGGAGTTTTTCGTTAAGGTTAACAACTACTCAGCACGAATTGATCGACTTTCTTGGTCACACCGAGCTTTGAAATATTTTATTTCTTCGTACTAAAATAAACTTGAATTAGATTTTCACCACTTTTGATTATATAGCAAAACAAAAGGCTTCCATTTACATTAACAAGACAGTGATGAAGTCTCTTCTTAAAGATCTTAATTGTCTGACGCACCCGTAGTAATCACAGTCTATTTTGTCATCTCTTTTTTTTTACCGCTATTTTATATAATTTTATCGCGTTTGATTGAGGAACGTGATTTTGTGCTTGCAAACCTGCGACCGACGACGTGCAACGATAAAAACGACATGGTCGACATGAGTGAGAGTGAGACGAAGAATATGACTGACATGGCTTGCGTAGCATGACAGGACATGACACTGACTGACTGACGGATAGAAAAACTTGGCTTTCTCTCTGGCTGAAATCGGCTGAATCTTATCCTCCCGGATGTGTATTTTCTGCAATTACTAATTATTAAAATACACTTAACATGTCTGGAATCGAACTGAAAGGCGAAGACTGGGACTTGGCATGTTCCGATGAAGAGCTAGAAAACTGTGGCACGACCATAGGCAAAACCTGGACACTGGATCCAAACGAATTGGAAGAACTGTACAATAACATTGACAAAAACGGCTCTGTGGCGCTAGAATGGAAATGCCCGGGGCGCAGAGCACCCTCGCCCGTACCCGTCGCGAAGGAAAACAAAGTGGAGGCTCCAGTATCACCAGTAAGGGAAGAAAAGTCCGACTTTGACTTTATGGATGAAATGAGTTCGTTGCGACTTAGAGTGAGGCGTGAAGGCGAAGACACGCTCCGGGGTTCTGCTAAGAAGAAGACGACATCCTTTGACGGAATACTCTCGAATTTGATAAGACATAAACGCATTGAACAGATGGAGAAACAAGGGAACACACCGACAACAGTTCCTAGCACTTCATGACCTTTTATGAGTCTTAAAGACCGTTTTGATTTGCGGAAAAGCTAAAGGAGTGGGGCCAAGTCAAACACCCAAGACTTGAGAATAAACACTTGTGATTCATACAAGTATCTGCCCCAACTGGGAATCAAAGCTGGGACCTCGAACTTTGTAGTCAGGTTCTCTAACCACTGGCAAAATGACTAAGTGAATGTTTATGCCACTGATAAAAATTGTTTAAATATAAGGACAAAAAGTTAATAAGTTAAAAGACTATTGGTGATGTAAAAATACATTGTTAAAAAAAATATATAATTATAATAATAATGTAATATGTGAACAATAAAAGGTACATCGTAAGTGAACAATTGTTTCCACTGTCGCTATTGCATTTCCTCGCCATCAAAGTGAAAAGCAAAGTAAAACTCGAGCATTAATCATTAAACCCATTTTCCCCTCGATATGTTTATCCACCCTCGCCTTACCGGCTGGGGTGGCTGTATGAACATCTTGGGTAAAATAGCTCGAGTTATGCTCTTGTACAATCTACTAATTTTGTGGAATTGTAGAAAAAATGTACACATTTGGTTTTAATTTATTTTATTTTACACTGTACATTATATATTATAATATTACATCCATTACATATTTGTATTGATGTATGTAATGCTAGGAAAAAGGGACACCCAATGAGAAGGTGGGAAGACGATATTCGTCTGACCTTGGGACCTTATTGGACAACAGTGGCAGCGGACAGAGTCCAATGGAAACAGTTGGAGGAGGCCTATGCCAAAAGGCACATCGAACTACGAGACATTTTGTAGTACTGAAGTTGAGAAATTATCACAACTTATGTACATGTTCGAAAATTAAAGGCTATTATTATATTATATGTAATACTTAAAAATGGGTGGTTTCAAATAACAAAAAGAATGTACTTTCTGGCAAATTCATTTACCGCTACTTTTGTAACTGCATGTGTGGTCTTTTAAATAAAGCCCTCAAGGAAGGGAATAAAAAAGATACCAACTTCGATTTTCAAATAAGTTAGTAGCCCTCCTTACCGTGGTTTTATTTCAGAATCATTTACACAGCTGGCAACCCAAAAACTGACATTCAACAAGTAATGTTGCCAGTAAATAAAATCCTTATTTATTTAAAATACACCACACTAAATAAGGGTGTAATGCATTACCGGCCCGGCTAACACCGACATGGAAATACCGGCACTGTTTTTCGTGTACTCGCCCATAGAAGCTCCTGTCAGCTCCTGTCAGTTTGTATGGGCGTGTACACAAAAAACAGGGCCGGTATTTACATATCGGTGTTAGCCAGGCCGGTAATGCACTACACCCCTATACTCCAATTCAATAGAATCTAACAATCCTGTAGACACTTCCAGCCTTCTAATATGAACACCGGGCTGCCTAAGGCTTTGTGATGTGACTATTATTCTTTTTTCATTCCTGTTAGATGATAATTGCAACAATAGGGACATATATAATCAAGCGTGCCCACATCAGGGTGTGTTAAATGTGTAGAAAATTGTTAGATTCTATTGAATTGTACTTTAAATAATACTAGTTCTATGCAGTCAACCTCGCAGCATCAGGCTTCAGCACACCTTCAAACTCCTCCATGATGATTCTACAAGCGTTCATATTGTCCACTATATGTTCGAGTTGCCAATGCTTCCGTAGCAACGCTAGGTTGACGTCGAAAC
Organism: Choristoneura rosaceana; assembly: GCA_037349165.1. Lineage (NCBI taxonomy): Eukaryota > Metazoa > Arthropoda > Insecta > Lepidoptera > Tortricidae > Choristoneura > Choristoneura rosaceana. The sequence continues at coordinate 1,400,975 of JAZBNJ010000006.1, read as the reverse complement.
GGCCCTGCCTGATGCATTGGACGGCCGTGCAGTGGGCAGAAGTCTTCAGCTGGACGCCCAAGTCGTGGACTAAGGCCCAGAAGTATTTGTCGTATTCGTTCACGGACTGGATTTCTGGAACATATATTAAGGGTTAAGTAATATAATATATCTATAATATAAAAATGAATCGCAAAATGTGTTGGTAAGCGCATAACTCGGGAACGACTGGTCCGATTTCGCTAATTCTTTTTTTATTGTGTTTGTTACTGTCAGGAGAAGGTTTTTATGGAAGAAAATACATAAAAAATACAACGGGGGCGAAGCCGCGGGCAACAGCTAGTCTATCTATAATATAAAAATGAATCGCAAAATGTGTTGGTAAGCGCATAACTCGGGAACGACTGGTCCGATTTCGCTAATTCTTTTTTTGTTGTGTTCGCTACTGTCGGGAGAAGGTTTTCATGGAAGAAAAAAAATACAACGGGGGCGAAGCCGCGGGCAACAGCTAGTAATAATAATATTAATTTCATTTATTTCGGGCAACTTGACCCATACAATAAAAAAATACCTTACAGACTAACATACATACTTTATATCTTCTTCTATAATATAAAAATGAATCGCAAAATGTGTTGGTAAGCGCATAACTCGGGAACGACTGGTCCGATTTCGCTAATTCTTTTTTTATTGTGTTTGTTACTGTCAGGAGAAGGTTTTTATGGAAGAAAATACATAAAAAATACAACGGGGGCGAAGCCGCGGGCGAAGCCGCGGGCAACAGCTAGTATGAGATAAAACAAAGTTCTAACCTTCCTACTATAATATCGTCACTACTTTAAAAAAAACTCGTAGCTCAAAATAGATAATTTTTCTGAGAGAACTTTATAGATTGATTTTAGTTTAAGCCCCAAGGATCAACATAGGATACTTCGTCTGCGCGGACCTAGGTTATCGCGCGGTGGCGCCCTCTATCGGAATAAAAAGTATCCTATGTTGATCCCTCGGGCTTAAACTATCTCTATACCATATTTCATCAAAATCGGTTCAGCGGTTTCGACGTGAAAGCGTGACAGACAGACAGTTACTTTCGTATTTATAATATTAGGAGGGATAAGTGAGTCTCACGGTAGTTTGTTCAAAAAAGAAAAAGTTCATTGACCCTTTTACTCACCAAGAGTAAAATCCGGTGGCTTGTAGTGAACACATCTGATGCCATACAGCACGGGTAGCTTGTTGTCTGAAGGCCTGATCGGGCCTTTCGAGGCCAGATCGTACAGTGTCTGAGATTCCATGTGGAGGCCTGTCATCCTGTGAACAAATATAAAGATTGCGCTTCAACCAGTGTAGTAACGAGGTACTTTAACCACTGTGACAGTTCATATATGGCAGTTCAAGAATGACGAAAATAGACAAGGTAATAAAGTGTATACATATTTTTGCCCTTGACTGTAGCTGAGCGGTGCGAGGGTACTTATGTGTTTGACGCGTATGTATGTATGTCTATTCCTATGTCCTCTCGTAACTACTCAGCGGCTGAACCGATTTTGATAAATGATACGTCATTGGATTCGTCTTAATGACGCGAGTGACACTGGATACATACAATTCTTAATTATTTTTTTTGGCGACCAATTGTAAGTTTTCAAAAAATGATTTTTTTGAATATACAAATACCTCACTTCGCTGAGCTGTTTCTAAATAAAAAAAAGGACAGATCGACTTAGAATCATTTGTAGCTCTCAACCTTGACGCTGGCAAAATTGTCCCATTGGACAGACGCCATTAAGAAAAACCGGCCAAAAGGGTGTCGGATACGCCCAAAATAGGGTTCCGTAGCCATTACGAAAAAATTAAGTAATGTTTTTCTAAGGATTTCGTATTTTATACGGAATCTTCCAAGTTTAGGTATATTTTATACCTTACGCTGCTATTTACTCATAAACTACTAATAATTCTCAAGCAAACTTAGCCGTTATAGTTTTCCTTGGAAGTTTGATATACTTACTGATTAGGCACATAGCAAGAGTAGCAAATGCTACGGGCCCCGCGCATCTAGGGGCCCCGCTGACCAATGCTTTCTGATCGTAAAAAACGTCAATTCAGATAGAAGCATGTTTTTTTTTCTAAATTAATGTAAATAGAACAAAACCAACACAAAACACCGCCAAAGAAAGAGATGGTATCAATATAACCGACTTAAATATAATATTTTACTTATACTATAAACTTGAAGCAAATCAAGGGCCCCTTGATAAAATTTGCTACAGGCCCCGCGCTGACTTAATCCGGCTCTGCTACCATCCTGAATTTTTTCAAATTTTTCCACCCACCGGTTTAGATTTTAGAGGGGGGGGACCTCACGATACTAACGCCATCTAGCGATTTTTCGGCACTGTAAAAACCCTCATTACAATAAACGCAGCCTCATTCGCGCTCACTTACTCGTATATAGTTTTCTGATGAGAACTCTGCATGTGTGCGACGACCCTGTCAATCTTCTCCCTCGTCACATGGCTGTACGAGGAGCGTTCCATGGTCCTTCCGTTCCAGAAGTAAGTGTCGGTCGCTTTACCCAGCTGTCCGTGGACTTTGAAGGCCCTGGTCAGTCGGGATGTGTTCAAGTTGTATGTGAGTTTCGTGCCGTCGTTTATTCCCAGTACTGGAGATAAAAACACCCTTATTTCTGGCTAGGCTAAGCCATGTAGTTTTTAGTATACTGGGTGATTTCGGGGTCATGAGCAGGAGTGAAAGGGGTGGTGGGGACATTCACACTGAGCAACTTTTACTATGGGACCAGCCACGAAATGGCGGAAAAAAATATGCTATTCCATACATTTCGCATAGTTAGCGATCGATTGTCTCTTGATTAGATGGTTTTTTTTTCGCGATTTCGGGGCTGTTTCTATAGTAGGAGTTGCTCAGTGTGAATGTCCCCATCACCCCTTTTACTCCTGCTCATGACCCCGGAATCACCCAGTATTACATTGCACCTACTTGACTATAACTATATTAGTGTATATTATTACTAGCTTTTGCCTGCAACTTCGTCTGCATGGAATTCGGTTTCGTGCGCTGTTCCCTCGGGAATTGTGCATTTACCAGGATAATAAGTAGCCAATGTCAATCTCTGGCGCATAAACTATCTCTATGCCAAAAATCACGTCGATCCGTCGCTCCGTTTCGACGTGAAAGACGGACAAACATACAAACACACTCGTATTTATAATATTAAATATGGATTATTATCTTAACTGCCCCCTGCTCTAGCACTGTTTGAATGGAGTAGTTTTCGTCCGCATCACATGGTCACGCTATTGTAGGAAAACTCAAAGAGAGTGCTCTTTGAGTTTTCCTGTTACATAATATAACAGGATAGCAAATAAGGGCGTTTTCGAAAAAAAGTGTACCCTTTCTTTTTTTTTAATTTTGGAAAAAATATGGTTTTTCCTACTCAGAATCAAGAGCACAATCGATTCCGATAATTTAAAAAAATGCCCCCAAAAAAAAAAGACAGTTTTGCGACATTTTCTTCATACATTCAGTATGGGCGTGACAAAACTGACTCATAAAATTTTGTATGAAAAACTGGGGACATTTTTTTTTATAAAACTGGAGAAACAACACTTATACTTACTAGAGATGCAACGGATATCCGGCCAGTATCCGGTATCCGGCCACTATTTTACTATTCGGCCAAATACCGGGTAGTTGCGTACTATCCGCGGCCGGATACCGGATGGTAAAAAACTTAGTTATGATTAAAAACTAAATACCAATTTTGAATGAATTTATCAATTATTGACATCAGTTTATTATTCCAAGGGCATGTTTAGCGAATTTCGATTAATTTTAACTGACGGATAAATGTGATACTTTCTCGCGTCGATTCAAACAAAACAAACAGAAACGACAGCAGTTATCGGCGTCAGTTAAAATTAATCAATGGGTGATGAAACAGCCCCTAAGTTAATTAATTATACTCTACAAGTTGCAACCTGCACGGAGTGTCATGCGCATGTTCGAATTAGCTTAATTTAATTGTTCATAAAACTAGGCCGAATATCCGGCGGCCGGATATCTGGCTATTCTGCCAACTGTTCCACCGAATATCCGGTATCAGGTATCCAGCCAAACCACTATCGGGTATTTCCACGAGCGTTCCAACCGCTGTCAGTCCCTTGCCTGAGATTTTAAGAATTGAAAGGCAGATTGATTTTTAATTATGACGTAAATAGCTTCTGTACTCAGGCCAGAATCTATTTCTATACAAAAATCAATGCATATGAATTATTTACTTCTTAATATAAACAGCTAGGGACTGACAGCGGTTGGGACGCTCGTGGAAATACCCTATCTGTTCAGTACCGGATTAGCCACGTAGCAAGAGTAGCAAATGCTACGGGCCCCGCGACTCGGGGGGCCCCGCGGTCTAATACCTGTCTGACCGTAAAAAAATATCAATTTATAATACACGTACCGTAAAAAAAATACACGTACCTACCACGAGAAATTTGCTACATTGTCAGAATTTGCTACAGGCCCCGCGCTGGCTTAATCCGGCACTGTATCTGTTTCATCTCTAATACTTACACAACACACCGCTGCTGAAGAGCCCCAAATGCGTAGTCCAGGAACACCGGAAGTCATCGTGGATATACCTCGGGCCGCAGGCCAGGGGGTCGTCAGCGTAATTTGGAACCAGCTTCACAGTCATAGGCTCATTTGTTGCTCCAACGATCTCAACACGCTGCTCTATGGGACGATCTGGCAACGCATTTAGATCTAGGCAAAAATTGAATTTTATTTAGTCAGTGGCGGACTAACAGGGGGGCGGAAGGGGCGGCCCGCCCCTGGCCTCCGGTCTTGGGGGGCCCCCAAATGCCTCCGCGTTCCCCTGATCAAATTCTACAAGACTAAAAATGTGCTTAGTACCTAATTTTTTTTTTAATGCATTTTTTTTAAAGCTTGGGTCCTCATTCAGCTTTGCCGCCCCGGGCCTCTGACGGGCTTAGTCCGCCACTGTATTTAGTGTTGCCAATATAGGTCATCATATGAATATCAGAAAAAAATACAATTATTAGATAAAAGTGGGTTAGTAAAATCAAAATACATTCATTTCTTATGTTTTTTATACAAAAAAAAACTTAACCTCGTAATCACATTTTTAGTCTTCACTTAATCATTTGGTGTTATTTATTTATTTACTTTGCGATGCGTTCGCATAAACTCGGTAATTCTCGGAACAAAATACAAACTAAATGCACTTCGTTAGGAACGAAACTACCATAGGCAATTTGGCGCCAGAACGAAAACCTGAATATTCGCGTTCACATGTCGATAGCAGATATTCGCATTCGCATTCGCAAATGTTAAAAAAATGACATTCGTTACATCACTAGTATACACGACCTTAATTGAAGGGTCCATGGAAAGAACATCTCTAGTCACCTAAGCAATTTTTTGAGTTTTAGCGGTTTGAAACTTCATCATCACGAACAATTACTATTGTTAACATTTCTTTAAAAGTAAAAAATAGTAATTTTATATTGTTTTCAGTTATCCATATTCAATGGTAACTCGTAGTACTTGGCAAGCTCTACATGTTCAAATTAAAATCTTAATTTAAAAAAAAGGTGACTAGACATGTTCTTTCCATGGACCCTTCAATTATATTACAATTAATTTAGACAGCCATAATATGGCTAAGTGGTTAGAGAACCTGACTAAGTGACTAAGAAGCTTGAGGTCCTGGGTTCAATTCCCGGCCAGGGCAGATATTTGTATGAATAATACAAATGTTTGTTCTCAGGTCTTAGATGTTTAATATATATTTATCTATATAAGTATGTTTACCCATTTCCTAGTATCCATAGTACAAGCTTTGCTTAGTTTGGGACTAGGTCAATTTGGTGTCAAGACTGTCCCATGATATTTATTCGTTTATTAAAGTTTCAAATCTCAAATCATTTATTCAGTAAATAGGCCGCAATGGGCACTTTTACACATCATTTTTTTAAACTACCAGCGCTTTCGGTAAGACCATCATTGCCAAGAAGAATGCGCCGCAAGAAAGTTGGCAGAAAGTCATTTTTTCATAATAAAATAATTACAAATAAAATACTTAAAAACTACAGTATCCAATTAAAAAGAAAAAAAAATTACAAAATATGTTAAGTGCATAAAGCCATTTACAGTATACATATTTTTGTAACTTTGCCCATGTCAATATTTTTGCACTTCATTGTACATGGATGACTATATAGCCAAGTTTGCCTTCCAGTGGAATAAAAAAAAAAGTGCTAAAGAGAACCTGCCTTTTTCCAGTAGTAGATTTTTTAACATTTATAAGTGATTGTTATAGCCTTAATTGAATAAAGATATTCGATAGTAGTTAGCTGCACTGGCGACACCTTGGCATCAGCAGGTTATTTATTATATAGTTTAATAAGTATGGAAACTTCCCTCAAAATAATTAGACAGCTCCAATGTTACGATGGCGACTGTACCAACATTAAAATCGAACTGCTGGCAAGATATTAATTATCTGGGGTATGTTTTAATTTTATTAAGTCAACTGTGAACGTGAATTTAAAGGAAAACTGTGTAAATTAACAAGTACCCAAACTAACCTCTGCACAGATTTGTTATGATCGTATGTTGAACTTGTTTCACTGGAACGCATGGTGGTTTGTACACACAAATTACGCCGTTTAAGACTTTATAAGCCGCAGCGGCATTATGAAACTTGACCATCGTTTAAAATAGCATTTATAATAGAATATTTGCTTTGCGAAACATTAACCAACGAAGCTGACTGAAAGTGACAGACAAATAAAAAGTCAAAACAATCCTAAGAAGTATTTCAGACAGTAACCTAAAGCACCAGCATGAGTAAATTTACAAAATTTCAATCACAGAAGCTAAGAGATGTTAGGTATTTTAATTAAACCTCAAACTAAATAAATATAAGTCGTACATTTAATTAACAAGGTTGCTTATTGAAATAATGTAGATAAAGATATTCATCTTAATTTGTTTAAATTTCAAAAAACGCTTTAGCTTACTTTTTAATTTAGTGTTGCTAGTGCTAAAAATCTAGTAGACAATTTAGAAGTTTCTACTATTTTGAAACTATAATTTTAAAATCGAAAAAACAGCCAAACCGTAAAGTTACCAGCAATTATATGTAGCACAACAAAGCGTGCATAAATATCTGATACGACTCTATTCCTCGGGCAGGTAGGAGGTGTCAAATATTTTTTCCACACTTCACTGTGGCAGATGTTAAACGCTGCCATATGCAGTCGCTCGCCGCACGTTCCCAGCGTCAAATCTGGTCACGTGATATTGTAGCGATAAAGCTGAAAATGTTGAGATTTGTCACTGGAATTAAAAAATTTCAGTTTCGGAAAAACTTTTTTTTTCCACTCCAATTTCTTTTACTTATTTGTACCACTGCCACGACTGCCACTACAGGAGGTTAAGAAATCAGCTTCCAAGACCAAGAGCGTTCCTGCAAGCAGCAATCTTGACGCCGACGCAGCGACTTGACACAAATTTTGTGAGTGGCGGGAAATTCAATATAGGGTCACGTGATAGATTTGTCGCAGGAAACGAGCGTCGAGTGACTTGCATGTGGCCTCAAAGTAAGAAGTGACTATACGTGACGGACACAGATAGTCATATCTATGATAGGATTCTATCTTACATACTACAAAATTGGGGTGCATTTTATTTATTTTTATTTTACACTAGCTTTTGCCCGCGGCTCCGCCCACGTGGTATTCAGTTATGGCGCGCTGTTCCCTCGGGAACTATCCATTTTTCCGGGATAAAAGTAGCCTATGTCACTCTCGGGCTTATAAAATATCTCTATGCCAAAAATCGCGTCGTTCCGTCGCTCCGTTACGGCGTGAAAGATGAGCAAACACACAAACATACTTTCGCATTTATAATATTAGTATGGATTGGATTTTCAAACGACCATCAGGCGAGATTGAGGCCAAACGTAAGCCTATTTTTAATAAAATAAAATATGAGACACGAAAACGATGAATCTTATAATCAGAAGAGCTAACTTTGCTCGTTCACACTTTATTAAATGAAATTTAACCCCTCTTTCTTACCTACCACTGAAACTTCTGGAACAGTATTTCTTTCCTTATTCCTTCATTTAAGATGATTTATCAAAAAAAAACACTGATCAATGCACATCATTGATACAGGCGTTAATTTGCGAAGGTCTATTCTATATCAAATAATTATCTACACTATTTTTAACTTGTTTCTCCACTGCAAATCTTAAATTTGACAACTGTAATTAAACTGGACTGTAATTTTCATGGGTTTTTTTGGAGTTTGAACAATTTTTTTTTCGCTTGTAGAGTATTTAATCTAAGTTACAAAAGCTTAATATCACTTTTCAAACAGATAAAGGCACAACATTAAAATCAGTTCTTAGAAAAGACGTAACATACAGTTTTTAAAATCGGTTAAAATAGTTAGAAACCAACCTTGAGACAGAAAACACAGATACTATCTCTTTCTGTTTTGTGCTTGTTTTCATAGAAGAAAATATACTATATAGAAGAAAATATTTTTTTCTCATGGCAACATGTAGTAGAAAAAAAGCAATGACGGCGGAAGTTCGTCGTCGCTTCGTTGAACGTTCGTTTTGTCGTGTTGATCCGTCGATTCTCGATTGTAAGCGCTAGCGAGGCGAAGTAGTCTGTGAAGCAAGCAATGCAATGGCCGATGGGCTGATGTGATGTCTTGAACGTTCGGTAGCTCAAGTCGAGAGCAAAGCGCGCTGTAACCATAATACCTAAAATTCCCAATTTGATCTGTGCAGTGTGAATTCGTGTCCGGACAGTGTATTCGTAATCAACTAACATTTTTGTGTAGTGTTCCTTGTGAAACTTTTAACTTGCTGGTAAGTTACTTACGTATTTTTTCTTTACTGAAATTTTACTGAGCGTCTCACGCGAATTCGTTCAACATTTTATTCGGAGTGAAGAAGAATGAGCCTCAAAATTGCATTGACTGGAGTTGTTTACCCACTCTGTCTGGTTACTAGGATCATTTTGAACAAGTATACACTGTGTATCACGAAGATATTAAGTGTAAAACGATTTTAAAAGTCAACTGATGACTTGCTAAAGTACACCTATTCTTTTGTCTTTCAAATGTTTAAATAACACTGAAAATACATGACTGAATCTGACCTGACCTGATCATGGAAATTGTTAGGTCATTATTCTGTCTGTGCAAAGAAATTTCAATTAAAACACCTATGACTAAAATGTGATCCAATGAGATTGTTCATAAGTTTATAAGGTTGATTTTTTGCTCACAAAATGTGTCTTTTTGTTGTAAATATGCAGTGACTCAAAGTAATTATATCACCATTTATGTAGTTTATTAACCCCCAAAACAAAAAAGGGGTTTTGTAAGTGTCTGTGAGACTATCTATATGTGTCTGTCTGTGGCACTGTAGCTCTTAAACAGGTAGACTGATTATAATGAGGTTTTTTTATTTGAAAACAGGTTTTCTGGCAATGATTCTTAGACATGTTCCATCATAATCGGTTCAGCCCTTTTTGAGATATTGAACTTTGAAGTGACAAAGTCAGAGGTTTTCCATCTTTTTTTTTGGTTACGTTATTGAACTAATTTTTAGTACTATAGCTGTTATTATATCAGGTATTTAACCCTGGCAATTCAAAAATAATAAGTTTTTTTATTTGTTTATTAATATCATCCAGTTATTATTATTATTATTTTTTTCCTCTGATATTTTAATGAGGCTTTAGTACACCAAATGTGACTTTGTCAGCCTCATGGGAAGCCTCAGTATATAAACCACATTAAAGACAGATATTACACTCTCCCTGAAAACTCACTCTCACTGAAACCACGTCTTCGTATGCAAACGCCATTTAAAATCAATCGATCATCCATTTTTTAAAGTTTTTGAAAATAATTAAATAAAATGAATACATTTTAATGTTTCCCTACACCACAACACTATCACAAGCTCTTGAACCTTACTAGTGGATACAATAAAAAACAAAAACAAATTTTAATGTCCACATGCCAGGTAGCGAGTGTTTGCATCGGCAGAAAGGCGACACATCTCTTTGATTGTTAATGAGTGTGATTGATTGTAAATTATGAGACTCCATATTTTATTATCTTGGCCCAGCGCTCCCACCCCACTATTAGGGGAATACTGGTCTTGCCTGTATTATGGTACTGGTATTAGATTCAGCACATGAATTTCGAAAAACTCAAAGGGTGCGAGCCAGGGTTTGAACCCACGATCCTCTACTCGAGAAGCCATATGGCCAAACCATTCGGAAACCATGGCTTTTAGAGTAGAGCCATTAGAGCATATTTGTTGTAGGTTTCATTATATATGGAAGCTAAACCTTATTGTAATCATGGCCGACTCCATGTTCTTGCTGTTTTTTTTTATACACTTTTGTACTGACATTAATTTTTATTGTCATTCCTATCGTTTTCTTGTGTTGTGATTGAATAAACTCTGCTTATATATTTTACTTGGATTATTGTTTAAATCCAGATATACAATAATATTTTACTGTATTTCGTATTTCTTATATCATAATAATTTATTATTTGCTTCATTAATAATTTTACTTACCAATGCATTCAATTAAAGTCAAAGTCAAAGTCATAATCTCTTTACTTATTCTATTTAGGCTATGACAAGCACTTATGAATGTAAAAAAAAATCTACCACTGGTTCAGAAAAACTATACATTACAAGTATTTAACACAACTTTATTTTTAACACAATTTTTAACATTGCATTGTTTGATAATAGTATAGTTATGTTATTATTAGAAATCAATAGTTTTCGTAATTGTGTAATCATATGTATATTATAATGGTATTAGTGGTTGCCAGTTGCCGGTTACCTCAATATTGGGTTTGCATTATTCATGGGGAATGGTGCAATTTCTGTTTACAACTACTCAAGAGAATATAAGAGTCACTTGAATTTCATCCTTAAAATAAAATCAAAAACATGTTTTCTTTTTTAATGAATACATTTCATTGAATAAAACGAATTTGTATTATGTTATGTTCTGTTAATAAAACCAATTTTAGACAAGGAATTTTATAAAAAAAAATATTTATTAGTATATCATTTCACCCATAAAATTCACGAGGCCCTTATATTCTTTTGCGCAGTATCAATACTTCCATACTTAATATTATAAATGCAAAAGTGCGTGTGTTTGTGTGTTTATATGTTTGTATGTTTGTCCATCTTTCACACCGTAACGGAGCGACGGATCAAAATTCAAGTCAATCCAACTACTGGAAGTTGGTCGAATTTTACTTGCAAGATTTGATTACAGATTTTACAGACATATAGATTTTTACGATCAAATGGCCTAGTGGTTAGAGAACCTGAATACGAAGTTTGAGGTCCCGGGTTCGATTCCCCTGTCGGGGCAGATATTTGTATGAAAAATACGAATGTTTGTTCTCGGGTCTTGGGTGTTCAAATACATATGTATTTAAGTATGTATCTATTTATATAATTATGTTTATCCGTTGCTGAGTACCCATAACACAAGCTTTGCTAAGCTTACTTTGGGACTAGGTCAATTGGTGTGAATTGTCCCGTGATATTTATACAGATAGACAACAGAGGCCTTATTGCCTAACGGTTCTGACACTCGCGATCGCAATAAAATGACAGCTTTTGTACGCGAAATATGTCATTTGATTGCGATCACGAGTGTCAAAAACATTAGGCAATACGGCCTCAGGACAGGTGAAACTAAATAAAAGCTTTTAAAAATGGCCGACTCATCACGTCTGTCGTCGGCCTAGGTTCTCATCGAAATCGCTATGCATCTCGGCAAGTCGCCGGTGTAGAACCTAGAACGACTCGGGCGCCTCCAGACGAGCTAGGTCATACCATATGTTCTGCGCTGAGTCAGCCGTGACGTCACGTATCGCGCAATCGCAAATAAACCGCGCGATAAATTACGAGTATATTTAATTGTTACCACGGTACGCCTACCCGCGCCCGTCTGCTATCAGTATTGTTTGTTTTATGTTTTATTCTTAAATGTTATAACAATACTAGCTTTTTCGCCCGCGCGGAATTCGGTTATCGCGCGCTGTTCCCTCGGGAACTGCATTTTTCAGGGATAAAAAGTAGCCTATGTCACTCTCTGGCCCGTAAACTATCTCTATGCCAAAAATCACGTCGATCCGTCGCTCCGTTTCGACGTGAAAGACGGACAAACGTAATTACATACAAACAGACACACTTTCGCATTTATAATATTAGTATGGATGGATTGATAGCTAGAGTTTAAGTGCGGCTTCGCACGCTTAAACTATTTTCAATGGTTGTTACAATAGAAATTCCGGAAGCTATTTATTTCATGCTCATTTTGCTCCTACCTTTACCTTTTGTATTATTTTTCTCTTTTCTTGAAATCTAACTATGTTGCTGGTATATTTTTGATAGTAACAGAAATATACTAGCAACAATGCAGCCTTACCCGGCTCCTAGAGTTAAATTTTATGCTTTGGGACGAGCGCAGGCTGGCATTCAGCGCTTCAAGTTTCTCGCAGCTTATGCTGAGCCTGAGCCCATTTGCCACCTACTTACGTGAAATTGTTTTTATTTTACTGTGTACTCTTATTTTCTGTGGCAATAAATGATTTTATTATTATTATTATTAATAGTTGTAGTACTTAATGTAACTTGCCTTAAATCATATGAAAACTAAAAGTATAACATAAAAACTATGGCTTAAAATCTGAGGTCGGCTTTAGTGTTGTTTACACCGGTTCGTGGCCATCGCGCGAGTCGCTGCGCTTCTAGGGTTGCTATAACGGAAAAGTGAAGAGTCCTGATGTAAATCCTGATATTAACTTAAAAGTGCTGGCATTCCTTGCATCTGATTTGGCGTTGAACAACGAACGGCGCAGAGCTGCAAAAAAAAGAGATCTCTTTAGCTGTCATTTATTCTATTTTATTTAACTATTTTGAAAGCAATATCATTCCTTTTGTTGATTACTCACTACTTACATTTGTTATTTTTCAATGAGCTAAAAGAATTTCCTTGCTCACCCGCGACCTTATGAGTCGACGAGACCACAGTGTCTTACAGTGTGGAGGTGGAGGAACTGCATGGACACGCATATTTTACATAAACTTAGTCATAAGGTCGCGGGTGAGCAAAGAAAATCTTTTAGTTCATTGATATGGATGATAGGTAACGCCTGATTCAATAAATAATTTATTATTTTAATCATTGGAAACTGTGTAAACTTTGTAACAAATGTACGTAAAGACATCCATACTAATATTATAAATGCGAAAGTGTGCTTGTGTGTTTGTCCGTCTTTCACGCTGTAACGGAGCGACGGATCGACGTGATTTTTGCCATAGAGTTAGTTTATGGGTCCGAGAGTGACATAGGCTACTTTTTATTCCGGAAAAATGCACAGTTCCCGAGAATACCACGCGGGCGGAGCCGCGGGCAAAAGCTAGTAATAATATATTTAATTACTAACCCCCTTATTCATAAACGACAATCAAACATATTTTAGTTAAAATGCCGCTAAAATTCGTTTGTCCTTATCTGTCACTTCGACATTTGTATTTGTTAGAAAGGGACAAAGCATTTGTTAGTTGACAAAGGCTTGTTAAGTTTTATGAATAAGGGGGTAAGTTTTTATCGAGTTCATTTCTAAAAACCATAACACTTGTCACGCCCGGCAAGTCTGGCAAAGGGTCAAAAATTCCGATGTGTCAGGATAAATCCTGACGTATGGCAACCCTATTTACCGCACCGCGGCCATCTCGCGACTCACCGCGCAATGTCCATGTTTTTGTCACTGCTAATTCGAGTTGGCGTGACGGCAACCGCACGATTGCAGTTTTTGTCTCGTTTTGCGTGTAATCGTTGTCACAAGACAGCAAGGCTACCACGAAATTCGAAAATCGAAGTTCGTATCATACCGTCCCGCCTACGCTTAAGTCATTTAATACGAGAGTGAGAGGGACGGCACGATACGAACTTCGAATTTCGTGTTTCGGAGTAGCCTTCCAAGTCGGATGATTGGAAGGATCATGACTTAAGCTTAAATAGAGATTAGTTTAACTTTTTGTGGAGTTCAGATTGATTAATAGTGTTGTTAATGGGATGGTCAGCTATCGGCTTATTGAATGTTTTAGTTCACTAATTAGCAGGGCTATTAAGAAACTCGCAACTCGCAGTTCGTGCCGTGCATTCCCTCTGACACTTATACTATTTAATACGAGGGCGAGAGGGACGGTACGATACGAACTTCGAATTTCGAGTTTCGTGGTAACCCTGCAGTGGGCACTCGCAGCATTTCCAAACCCCCTGTATCTCTAATTCAGTTTTTTTTATTGCTTAGTATAGGTATTTATTTACCGGCACCAAAAATTTTTTTTTTTTCAGTTTCTGTAACGTGTATGGAGTGCCCCCCTATAAATATTTATTTTTGTAATTTAACTACAAAACTAAATAGCGGCTTTGACAAGACATCTGTATTCAAAATTTCATTGATATACATCTTGTAGTTTTTGAGTAAAATGCCTGTGACAGACGGATTTGACGAAACTATAAGGGTTCCGTTTTTGCCATTTTGGCTCCGGAACCCTAAAAAGGAAACATCTAAATGGAACCTCCGTAGCACATTGGTCAAGGTCAGCGGACGGTAAAAATAGACGGCGGTTTTGATGATTTGGCAATTAAATATGTCTTTTGGCGGTTGGTTACTTAATAGGGATGTTGACACCACCAATCAACTGACGTACTTTTTATGAGCTGTCAAAACACAATTCTCCCATAGAGTTTCAATGGCAATAGCTACTTATGACGTCACTATCCGGCAACTCAATCAACTATTTATTGGTTTTAAAGCAACAAAAAATCGGATTTTATAGTAAATCGCAAAATTAATCTGGTTTCCAGGGCGTAAAGCGTTTTTTTACTGGAGTTTTGCCTTCGAATTATTTCTTAATGGCGGCATCATCCCTATTGCTTCTAAGTGCGATTCTGAACGGTAGATAAATTTCAACGTCTCTACTATTCTATGCTGTGCATTGAGTAGGCAGAAGGGCTAGTGCTTAAATCGGCAACTGCCTATCGTAGAATCGTCCCAATAATGCTCGTATTCATCCTATCAGAAGTCCAAGATTCAGACTCAGCCTAGTTTGGAGTCTGATGGGTATTTCTCCTGTATTGGCTATGTTTATTTATATAAGTAAAGTATTTTGTGTTTTTTTTATCGACGTGAAATTTGGTACGAAAATGTTTTTTTTTTTAAGTAGCCTGTATAGTGTCCCACTGCTGGGCAAGGCCTCTCCTCTTGACCTCCACAACTCTCGTTCTGACGCAATGTCAGGCCAGTCCTTTGCGTACGTGTCCAGATCGTCCCGCCATCTCCTTCTCGGTCTGCCTCGATGTCGGTGGCCGTTCTCCGGTACCCACCAAATAACTGTGTACCTAAATTACGAAAATTTACAGTCAATAAAAAGTAAAGCCTGTATTAAAAATAACATTTTTGACAAGAACTTGTTTATACAACAAAGATGCAGATGTTCACGGGGCATAAGCCGGACTCCTTAAGAAATCTTTAAGAAACTGCAATTACTGACAAATGGCAGTTTTTTTTTTAGTTTCTCGTAATAAGCCACTTAGTCTAAAGACGGCAATTTCACGAATCGTTTTTTTTTTCTCGTCTGAAAGCACAAGGTCGAATGCATAAGGCCAGCGAGTGTATAAAGGCGGTTCGAGTTGAAACGATGCAGATTTATCGGTCAACAGAAACACTTCGAAATGAAAAACATCGGGATATAAAGTACAATTCAATAGAATCTGACAATTTTCTAAACATTTAACACACCCTAACGTGGGAACGCTTGATTATATATGTCCCTGTTATTGCAATTATCATCTAAAAGGAATCAAAAAAGAATAATAGTCACATCACAAAGCCTTAGGCAGCCCGGTATTCATATTAGTAGGCTGGAAGTGTCTACAGGATTGTTAGATTCTATTGAATTGGAGTTATACTCTTACATTTTTAAAAGAAATATTACTATTTGGAGTCTTTTTGTATTTTTTATTTCAACTCCAAATTTTTGTTTCTTTTACGGTCCAGTGGTGGTGTAGGGGAATAGCACGCAGCACGGAATGCTGAAGACCTGGGTTCGATTCCCAGCGCTGGTCTATTTTTCTGGTTTTTCTGTGCATTCATGTTTCGGCTTGTGTTTTCGTGTGAAATATATATTTTTAGAAGAGTTGGAAATTATCAAGATTCATCTCTTGTCAGCCGTGAAGCCGTGGTGGCCTAGTGGTTTGACCTATCGCCTCGCAAGCAGAGGGCCGTGGGTTCAAACCCCGGCTCGCACCTCTGAGTTTTACGAAATTCATGTGCGAAATTACATTTGAAATTTACCACGAGCTTTGCGGTGAAGGAAAGCATCGTGCACAAACCTGCGAAGCAATTCAAGCCGGGGTTTGAAGCCACGACCCTCTGCTTGCGAGGCGATAGGTCAAACCACTAGCCCACCACGGTTTTCCTGATATCGCACGTGTTTATTGATATCACCGGCCATCTTACTTTCTCCGCTGCACTGCTGCTCGGCGGCAGGATAAGCCACATGGTTTCAAATTTCGTATTGCAAGGGAATAGGGTAAGGGCTTGACAGCACAGCTCGGTCTTGGGCGGTAGGCATAACATTAGTTATCAAAAAGACGTTAATATCTAAGGCTTATTATAAAGTCAACGATTATATCATGGACAGGGATATTTGGAAATAATTCCTATCCGCACTAGCGATCGCTTCAAATAGTGAACCTACTGTGTTAAAAATAAAATTGTGTTAAATACTTGTAATGTATAGTACATAGATATCATTTATAAATATTGTGAATCTGTTTTTTTTTTTAAAAATACCTCGTTGAGTTTCTTGCCGGATTCTTCTCAACAGGGGTTTTTTCCGAACCGGTGTTAGATTTTTTGACGTTCATAAGTGCTTATCATAGCCTAAATTGAATAAAGAGATTTTGACTTTGACTTTGACTTTGATTAAGTAGTATAGTTTTAATTAAGTACGGTACAATTGTTGTAAAATGAGCGCAATATTCGCCAATAAACGTCATAGTTTGGCGAAATTAGTGACGTAATAAAAATTATGTACCTTTTTTGAGAATAAATAAATAAATAAAATAATAATAAATCGAGCAGAGAACCGTTGACATCTCCTTACAAGGCCAACGCGGAAAACCATCGGCGAGCGGCGATTCCGCGACCAGTGAAATGTGGTTTCCTGGGAAATTGCGATCGTCGCATTTCCACTTTCACTATGACCGGTCTGCGGTCCGTCGTACGGATTTATAGACCTATGCTATTCAATAACCGTATGTGCGAACATATATATTTTTGACGACCAGATGGCCTAGTGGTTAGAGACCCTGACTACGAAGCTTGAGGTCCCGGGTTCGATTCCCGTGTCGGGGCAGATATTTGTATGAAAAATACGAATGTTTGTTCTCGGGTCTTGGGTGTTTAATATTTATTTAAGTATGTATCTATCTATATAATTATGTTTATCCGTTGCTTAGTACCCATAACACAAGCTTTGCTAAGCTTACTTTGGGACTAGGTCAATTGGTGTGAATTGTCCCATGATATTTATTATTTATTATTATATATCGTCACTAATTTGAAAAAATCTCGTATCTCACATCAACACGTCAACAAAATTGAACCTTGATGGTCATAAAGTGCACTAAGAAAAGTGTACTTAGTGGTTTCCCTTTGTCTTCCTTCCTTCAGTGATGCTTCTGGAGTTCGTAGTTGGTCTGTCTTTTTTTATGACGCCCACGGGAAGAGAGCGACAAAGACGGCTGCGAAAACTTGTATTAAAAAAAAACCTACAGCAATCCCTACTATCCCTACTAATATTATAAATGCGAAAGTAACTCTGTCTGTCTATCCGTCTGTTACGATTTCACGTCGAAACCGCTGAACCGATTTTAATGAAATTTGGTATAGAGATAGTTTAAGCCCCAAGGATCAACATAGGATACTTTTGATTCCGGTAGAGGGCGCCACCGCGCGATAACCTAGGTCCGCGCAGACGAAGTCGCGGGCATAAGCTAGTAATTAATAAATAGACTTCAAATTGGACATTTCATTCCTAGCTGATGCTTAGTATCCGCTGCTTAGAGATAAGCTAATTACAGCCAGAACCGTTTGTAATGACATCATTTATAACAACATATCGGATGGAATAACCGGCTGTAACGACCAACCGTCTTCATGACCGAATATTGCTGTCCCTACGGTGTCATTCTATTTTTAACCGACTTCAAAAAAAGGAGGAGGTTATCTATTCGGTTGTATTCTTTTTTTATGTTTGTTACCTCATAACTTCGTCATTTAAGAACCAATTTAAAAAAAAAATGTGTTCGTAATTAGGTCCCATAAGCACAAGCAAATCGAGGGAACTGGCTGCTGGCTCGTGCTGAGGCACCGACTTCAGACTGGTAGAAAATTATTCTTATGGGACTGTATACGCAAAGTATGGTATGTGACTATTAATTGTCGTTATAGCAGTTGTCAGTGTGGGATGCGCAAAAGCTCCCACGACTCGTCAACAACCGATGAGTGGCGTAACAAACATCTGCAACTTGACGTTTGGTCTAAGATCCGAACTTGGAAAAATCTGCACCGGTCTGATAATAAAATGAAATCGTCACTACTTTGAAAAAATCTCGTATCTAAAATCAATATGTCAACAAAATTTAACCTCGATGTAATGTCTATAAAGTTCATTCAGAAAAAGTATCTTTTTTTAACTACGATTTTTTTTAAAAGTAGTGACGAAATGTATTTTAGGACAGAAGTACCGGTTTTGGCCACCTTAAGCCCGTTTTTGACCAGTTGACATTTGCAGTCATTTATCAAAAGTTATAGTATTAAAATAGTGTGTGTAGTGAGTTTTCAAGTTTATACTGTAACTAATAATGTTTATAATGATTTATTACTAATTTATTTCAAACGTATATTTAAACAAAAAATGGCCATAAACGTACAGTGGCCACAAACGGCACTTCTGCCCTATAATTAATTTAGTATATTAGTAAATATATTAGAAATGGATTTGCTCAAAAAAATCCTGGACTGGGTATATTTAATCATTTTTTTAAAATTTATTTTTAATCAATTTTTGTTGCATCATCGAGATAACAAGAAAGTTTTATATTGACTTAAAGTATAAAATCTATAGAAATTAAGTAGACGTTAGGGTTGCTATTGTTTACCTGGATGAACTACTGGGTTGCCAGGTATAAACTTAAACAGTTATGTCGATGTCAGTTACTTTCACTTGATTAGATGGAATTTGTTTTGCAATACTTACTGAGTCAACTTATTGTCATTTTGCAATACAATGTCAACTGTTAAATTATTTTCTAAGGGATTCATCGTATTGCAGAATAAATCAGAGTTGACAAATTATTGCAAAACAACGTCCAGATAATATAACAAATTGTATATCGAAGTAAGCGCTGTTTTATTGTGAGTTGAACACGTTGATATAGGGTTTTCTGTATTTTATTAAAAATCATTAAAAATCGTTATAAAATAGCCCTTTCAAGTATTTTTTTTGCAAAACCATTTCTAATATACAAAATTTAATATAAAAAACATTTAATTCTATTGTCAGACCGGTGCAGATTTTTTCGTGTTTGGATCTTCTACTATTTAGTTGAGGAATGAGTCAACCAGCCTGTGCTGTGTCTACTGAAGATACACAGCGCAGTGATTTAGTGGGCGGCGCGGGGGTCGCATCAGAATTAATCCCATGGAAGAAGGGGTTAGAAGTGAAGTGCGAAATTCGAACTTCGTTTCATGCCGTCTTGCTAACGCTTATATTGTTCAAGACGATTTTCGAATTTCGGAATAGCCCGCCTGTCAGTCGCCAGCGGGCGTTGGAGCAGGCATCATTGCTCGACTGGTGAACGCTCTCCGCTGAATGGTTACAAGGCAACACATCAGCCGCGCCGCTCTGCTCGCTTGTGTCCTGCTGAAAGAGAGGAAGAGAGATGAATTTGGTTCTATCTCGCTGAGCGACCTTGAATTTATTTTGATGTAAATAGAAAGATTAGTGGAAATTATATTACCATACCATTAGAAATTGTTCTGTACGCAGTACTATTTTTATCCTGCGCTGTTAGATAGTGGGTGTAATAGTAATTCTATGACTCAACTCAGTGACCCACGTGATTATTATCGCCGTTTTATCGTATGCAATTAAATGAGTTAATTTTATTGCCGTATTCGGTTTTACTGATACGAAATATGGTTTCGTGGCGTCACTACGTCACTACGCCCGCGTGGTATTCGGTTATCGCGCGCTGTTTCGCGCTATTTTTCCGGGATAAAAAACCGGGTTACATATATCATTCTGTGACAAAAATCACGTCGATCCGTTGTTCCGTTTCGACATGAAAGACGGACAAACATAAAAACACACCTGCTTGTCAATGATGTTATTCCATGCCTGTATAGTATACTAAAAGACAATGGCCTCAATTGTTCCCGCGGGAACTATGAATTTACGTATAGTTTTCCTCTCCAAGGGAGTTATGACTTTAGTT
This sequence comes from Choristoneura rosaceana, assembly GCA_037349165.1. Classification (NCBI taxonomy): domain Eukaryota; kingdom Metazoa; phylum Arthropoda; class Insecta; order Lepidoptera; family Tortricidae; genus Choristoneura; species Choristoneura rosaceana. The sequence goes on along the minus strand of JAZBNJ010000006.1, from coordinate 1,380,288 downwards.
TGAAAAAGTTAGTAGGTACGTCATTTCGCACTAAAGAGATTTCAAGTCAGCCAACGTTTTATTTACGTCTATAAAACTTAGCTATAACCCAATTTTACCCCATAAAAAATTGCCACGCTTCATGAAACTTCGTTATTTTTATATTTTAAATTTATAACAAATTATTTTGCAATAATTTTAGTAAATATTTTTTTTAGCAAGTTGGAACAATCTGCCCGTAAGACCATTTGAGTTCTAAACTAAACACAGTTCTTGGCATTGTCTATGGTAGACGACTCACACGAAAAAAGTGACAATCAGCCGGGCTACTATGAAATTCGAAAATCGAAGTTCATATCGTTTTAATGACGCTAATATTATTTAATACGAGAGTGAGAGGCTGCGGCAGAGCTGTGGCAGCTGTGGCAGGCTGAGGCAGAACTGCTGAGATGCTGACATGTGCACGTGAAGTTAGCATCTCATTTTTTATTTTAAGTTTTTTTAAAAAACTTAGCAGAACTATCTATGAAATGCATCTAGAACTGTAGAACTATGCATTTTCTTACGTATTTGTGGTCTTGAAACCGAGAACTGCTGAGATGCTGACATTTGCACGTGAAGTTAGCATCTCATTTTTTATTTTAAGTTTTTTTTTAAAAACTTAGCAGAACTATCTATGAAATGCATCTAGAACTGTAGAACTATGCATTTTCTTACGTATTTGTGGTCTAGAAACCGAGAACTGCTGAGATGCTGACTTGTGCACGCGAAGTTAGCATCTCATTTTTATAAAACCGATTTAAAAAAAAAATTGAGCTGAACTATAAAAAAAAAATATCCAGAACTGTAGAACTATTCGGGATGCTACTAGAACAGCAATTACATTTTGAGATTCTAGAAATTGATATGCTAGGTTCACACACATGAGGGACGGTACGATACCAACTTAGATTTTCGAATTTTACCCTGTATTGGCGGGGAGCCATTATTTCATTCAGTTGTTTTCTTAGCGCCTTTCTTTTGCCGAGCTGTGAAGTGTTTGGAAACAAAATAATTAAATTTTTTGCATGTTTTTCCTCGCAATGTGATGAAAATCATTGTGCAATCACGGGCGGTAAGGGGATTATAAACTCCACTTTTTACGCCCCTTAATGCACAATGTACTATAGTATGGATACCTATAGATGGGTTAAGAGTTCAATGGTATGGTAGTAAAGTATCGTTTAACGGTATTTTTATAAATTAGATTTGACTAAAATCCTAAAGAAAACAATTTTGCGAAAAAAGTTTGATGCATTTGGAAATAGGTACGAGTAAGTATATACAGTTAGTTTTCATATACACTTTCATGAGCCAATCAACTTTTTTACCGACATTAATCTGTCCGCGTAATTTTTCAAACAATTGCAGATTTTTATAAGTAAACATTTTTTCTGTAATTTAATAGATGGTGTACATGAATTTATGCCATCCTACGTAAGTTCAACCTATTAAACCGTAAAATATCATGTTGGAAGTACGATTTTTTTGGTAACGCCAGAGACAATTTTGGTAACGCAGGAGACGCCCAAAGTGTCGGTAAAAAAGTTGATTGGCTCTCATATTATTTTTATTTGTAAACATTTTAAGCAACGGCATGCTAGCTAGTAAAACACCAGCTGTTTATTTTTAATTGCTGTGGTGACGTATTGCATAAGTTTGGGGAAATTGAGCGTGTAACATTATAAAAAAAAACTGAATGCCCGCTAATTATTTCTTTGTATCAATTAGCTGATTAATCCATTACAAAAGCGATTAGCTAACAGATTGCCAAATTAGTGTGTTCGTTTTTGTTGCAAAACATTTACCCTACCGATAATAATATAATGCAAGTAGGTAATGTCGTCATGTGACATGCGTGATAAAAAAACGATTACACATTTTCCGGATTATTACAATCCCTTATATCCATACTAATATTATTAATGCGAAAGTGTGTTTGTGTTTGTCCGTCTTTCACGCCGTAACGGAGCGACGGATCGACGTGATTTTTGCCATAGAGATAGTTTATCGGTCCGAGAGTGAAATAGGCTACTTTTTATCCTGGAAAAATGCAGTTCCTGAGGGAAAAGGCGATAACCGAATACCACGCGGGCTAAAGCTAGTTCTCTATATATTGTTAATATTTTTCTATACAGTGTTTTTCCGAATTACTTATATTGTCCAATATTCTAGTAACGCGCTCCTTAATTCTGCTTCTCTGTTTGCCTGAAATTCTATTATCGGGTCATATGTGTAATCGGAATATACAGTACTGTATATTCCGATGGTCCAATTTGTTTTTCCCACAAGAGTAAATGTGCATTTGTATCTACCGTTGTACCCTGAGTTTTTCTCTCCAATTTCAACAAAAAGTAAGACTCAGTCTATGATTCCGAGATGAAAAAACAGGGTCTCCAGATGTGTCCCCAAAATGTTATATGGATGTGTCCGTTTTGTTACGAAAATTAATAAGAAAAATTTGTAAAAAGGTACAACGGTAGATAGAAATGCCCAAATACTATGGCGGATCATTTTGAAGTTGGAACGTCCTTGTGACGTCGGGTTGTATTTGTCCGTTTTATTCCAAAGTAAATTGATTTTGTTAATGCCTGTGATAAGATATGCTGGCTTTAGCTTTTCGAGTGAGGCTAAAATCTAGACGGAGGTGATCAAGGCCTTAACAATTAGCTCTTTCGGTCCGCGTAGAATTCGTTTATCTCTATCCCGCGGGTACTATCCAATTTTCCGGGATAAAAACTATACGCTCAATCCATATTTGCGCCAATTAAATTTGCGCAAGCAAGCATTCGCGTTAAGACAGCAAAACGCTATACCGCACTGGCTTTCGTACGCCAGCCATAGAGTTTTTGCGTAAATTTTTGCACAAGGGGTGTAAAATTTGATTAAAAATATCTGAACACGCGCGCGTTGACAATAGAGTCGAATTCAGATATTTTTGATCAAACTTTTGCTCACAATTTATGAATTCGACTGTGGGCCAATCAACTATTTTACCAACACTTTGGGCGTCTCCTGCGTTACCAAAATTGTCTCTGGCGTTACCAAAAAATCGTACTTCCAACAAGATATTTCACGGTTTAATAGGTTGAACTTACGTAGGATATTATGTATTCATGTACACCGTCTATTAAATTACAAAAAAAAACATGTTTATTAACTTACAAAAAGCTGCAATTGTTTGAAAAATGTCGCGGACAGATTAGTGTCGGTAAAAAAGTTCTTGGCCCCTGTACGTATGAGTTACTTGGGGGCTACTATGTAATTCGAAAATCAAAGTTCGTATCGTAGCGTCCCTCTCACTCTCTTATTAAATAATATAAGCGGCAGCGGGAAGGCAAGATACGAAGTTCGAATTTTACATTTCGTGGTGTAGTGTAGGGGTCTGCATCCAAATAATTCACGCTTCTCTGATCCTTCGAACGAAAAAAGAAACGCACTTCCACTGTGTTCGAAGAATCTGTCTTAATTTTTCATTTGGTTTGGTATGAGATCAAGTAAAAAAAAGGCCGTCCGCCGGTCTAGACCAGAGAACGGCCAGGGTCAACGACCCGCGGCCTGCGCGCGCGATTCGCTGTGTATCGACAAATTGCTCGCCTCGTTGCGATGCCCCGGCGCGGGCGCAGCGTCTGCTGAACCGACGGGCATTAACGCAATCTGTGGCGTTCAAATGTGGATCACCTGAATCCATGATAATAAAACATTGTGTCTTAAGGGCGGTAAATAACGACGATATTTGACGACCAGATGGCCTAGTGGTTAGAGACCCTGACTACGAAGCTTGAGGTCCCGGGTTCGATTCCCGTGTCGGGGCAGATATTTGTATGAAAAATACGAATGTTTGTTCTCGGGTCTTGGGTGTTTAATATTTATTTGAGTATGTATCTATCTATATAATTATGTTTATCCGTTGCTTAGTATCCATAGTACAAGCTTTGCTTAGTTTGGGACTAGGTCAATTGGTGTCAAGTGTCCCATGATATTATTATTATTAATTACGAACGAGAGTCTATTAGAAGCCCGAAGTCTAAGACCGAGGGCTTTAATGAGACGATGTTCGTAATTTCAATACCGCCCGTGCGTCAGTGTTTTTCGTCACATTTGCGATTAAAATTGTATATTTGTAACAAAACTAATGTTTTTACCAGTACCGCCCGTGAGACATACAGTGTTTTTCGTCACATTTCTGAGTAGGTAAAATTGCATATTTGTAACAGAAAAACTAATGTTTTTATTAAAATTGCCGGTACCGCTGAATGCGCTCTTTATTATCGAGTATTGTCACTGTAAACTCATGGTAATGGTACTTTTTTTATTTTTTTTTCTTCGACTGGATGGCACACGAGCAAGTGGGTCTCCTGATGGTAAGAGATCACCACCGCCCATAAAAATCTGCAACACCTGGGGTATTAAAGATGCGTTGCCAACCTACAGGCCTAAGAGAGGCCTGGGATTCAAGTGCCAGTAATTTCTCCGGCTATCTTACTCTCCACGCCGAAACACAACACCTGTACTGTTTGGCCGCGGCGTTTTTTGATTTCGCTTTGATACTAGAGAACCTTAGTTTAGCGGTAAAAGTATTCAAAGCATCTCTTGCTTCTAGTCCTTGCTCTCATTCATCCCGTGCGACCTTCGCTTAGATCTGCGAGTACACGAGCGAGGCTGCCGTGTCGCCCGGCCAGTTTTAATTATTTACAATTGGTACAAATTGGGCTGACTCCTGTGACCGCTGGCGGAACAGTTCGGCTTCGTTACCGTTGATACTATTTGGTGCGTTTTTATCTATCGAATTGACAACATTTCATATTTCTAAGACCATAATTTGATTCGTTCTCTGTATTCTGCTTGGAAATAGAAAGCCGCTGATATTTTTAAAATTTCGCTACGATTATTAATTAATTTATTATATTTTTTTTAAGATGGGCTCATTCGAAAAGGGCTTAACTCCAAAACTACTATATAATAGATCCATTACTTTTGTCTAGTCTCTATAAAAAAAAAGATCACGTAAATCATGCGTAAATCTGAAGTAGACGTTGTCAAAATTATGACAGCTCCTTTTTCTGGTGCAAAAGGCAAAGGAAACATATCTATTCTGTCGTAGTATTGGCAAATTCAGATATTTTTTTTAATTATTTTGTATTTTTTTAAATATGGAGAAATAAATTATAATAAATATTTTGCCATGTTCAGGAGGCAAAACTCTTTCGATTCCTGTAGTAATTTACAGGTGTTGATGTTGTACAACTGGCTAATCAAAATATTCAAACTTATTTTTCTTTACTATACATTGTATTCTATCTGATGTACGTTTGTCACTTCAATAAACAAAGTCGAATACAACATTCGTTATCAGCACGAAACTCTATATTTAACTGAGTATTACTTATAAAAACTATATATTCTTTATTAAAAAGTGAATCTACAAGTTTTTCCTGTATGTGCGTGTATAAATTATGAAAATCTGTGAAAATTTTCAATAGTTCACGAAGATATTTTCATACTATTTTTATTGTGACATTAAACAGCTGTGCGTGTAAATATGGCAAGTAATTCGATTTCTGGCATAAAACCACTCATAAATAGAGACGGTTACTCCGTATGGAAATTCAAAATGCGTATGTACCTCATGCATGAAGAGTTATGGGAGACGATCATTGGATATTCTGATGATAGCAAAATTTCTACTGAGATGAAATCACGTAACGATCAGAAGGCGTTATCGAAAATATGTCTCACTTTAGATGGTATGGCAATAACTCATGTAAGGTCATGCAAAACAGCCAAGGAAGCTTGGAATGCTCTTTCATCCAGTTACGAGGACAAAGGTTTAGGGCGACGTATAAGCCTCGAACGGAAATTGTACAGGTACTGCCTTGATGATTTTGATTCCAATATAGAAACGTACATAAATGCTGTCATGTCAACTGTGCAAGATTTAGCCGATATTGGCAAAATTATGGAAGATGCTTCAATAGCTGCAATTCTTCTTGGAGGTTTAAGTCCTCAATATGCACCTTTAGTAATGGCTTTGGAAAATTCCAACATAGACATTACAGTGGATTTAATTAAGACCAAATTATTGAATGAACTGAATAAACCAGCTATAGATAACCCAGATACTGCTCTTCGTACGCGAATTAACCAGAACAAACCTTCTACATCCAAATCGAAGAAACCTATTGTGTGTTACGATTGCATGGAGCCAGGACATAAGCGTCCAGATTGTCCCCATAAAAAGGACAAGAAGAAGAAACCCGTAAATCACAAAAATTCTCTATGTGCACTGAATGTCAATGACAAATTAGAGCGTGATAAATGGTTTATTGATTCTGGAGCTTCAGCACACATGACTTCACGAGCTGATTGGATGAATAATGTTAGAAGTTCGTCTGCTGGTACTGTAACCATTGCAAATGGAGATGTATTGCCCAGTAAAGGCATTGGAGATATTTCTATCACCACTTGCGGTCAGAATACTGATATAAAGAAGATTACTGATGTTGTTCATGTACCGAACTTGAATTCTAATCTTATCTCAGTGAAGAAGGCAGTAGATAAAGGTTTTAGCGTAGTTTTTGATAGAACAGGTTGTAATTTTTATGATTCTGATGATTTTATTTGTACAGGTGATGTAATTTTACATGGTTCTGTATGTGGTGGACTGTATTCTTTAGACTATACGGTCAAACCAACGACTCAATTATCCGCTTTTGAGACTCACTCTGATGTTTCCAGCTTCAAGCTCTGGCATAGACGACTAGGTCATTTATGTCGCATCGGAATGGATCAACTGAGGAAGGGACACGCAGTGGGCGTGGACTACACAGCAGTCGATAAGGAACCATGTATCCCCTGCATTGAAGGTAAGCAGAATAGGAAACCCTTTAAGAAAGTTTCACATAAAAGATCAACTTCTGTTCTGGAACTTATTCATTCAGATATTTGTGGACCCTTGCCTGAAACTTCATTTCAAGGCAATAAGTATATTTTATTTTTTATAGATGATTTTTCTCGTATGACTTTTGTATTTTTTATTCCTTCAAAAGCGGAAGTAAAGAACAAGTTTCATATTTTCCAGTCCAAAGTAGAGCGGGAAACAGGAGCGAAGATTAAGATATTGAAGAGCGATAATGGAAAAGAATATGTTAATGCTGAATTTTCGAGGTATTTAGAAAATGAAGGAATTCAACACCAAACAACAGTTCCATACAGTCCTCAGCAAAATTCTATTGCAGAAAGAACAAATCGCTCAATTATGGAGAAAGTAAGATCAATGCTTTCTGACAGTTCCCTTTCTCCGGCTTATTGGCAAGATGCTGCAGAGACGGCTGTATATCTCAAAAATAGGTCTCCTCACCGTGCTCTCAATGGGAAGACGGCGTACGAGAAATGGTATGCTAAAATACCAAATCTTTCTCATCTGCGTGTTTTCCGATGCAGAGCATTCATCCATGTCCCTGAGTGTAATCGAAAGAAACTGGACATGAAAGCATCCGAGCATATTTTCGTTGGATATTCAGAAGATCCAAGAAGTTATTATTTCAGAGATATTAGATATCCCAGAAGACTTGTGAAAAGCAGAGATATTACTTTCTTTGAATGTGATTTTCAAGATTTGAAAGTAAAGACAACGTGTAAGTCTGATAATGATTTTACTGAATCAGCAGTTGTACCTTTATTGCTAAGTTCGCAAGTGAACTCGTCTAATAGTTCAGATAGTCGAACACCTGTCACAAGCGCTGTCATCGAAGATGAACAGATTCAACCTGATATTGTACATGTATCAGAAGATGACGTGGAGCAATGGCATAACACTGCTACTCCAAATGTGTCAGTTCAACCTGTTATTGCATCTTCATCAGAAGAAACTGAATCTGATACTGATTTTGTAGAACCAAGGTACAATTTGAGACCTAGAAAACCTAATTCTGCTGCCAATTGTGTATGCATGCAAACTTCATCCCCTCAGCTGATGGATGAACCTACAACTTATACACAGGCTGTGAACGCAGAGGATAGTGATAAATGGTATCAAGCTATGCAAGATGAATATCAGTCACTGCTTGAGAAACAAACTTGGGTTCTCGTTGATAGACCAGATAAGAAGGTCATACCTTGCAAATGGATCTACAAGCTGAAGAAAAATGCGCATGGTGATGTAATTAAATATAAAGCTAGACTTGTCGCGAAAGGATTTAACCAAGTTTATGGTATTGACTACTTGGAAACTTTCTCTCCAGTCGTCCGAAACTCTTCTTTACGCATGTTGTTCGCATTGGCTGCGGAAGAGGGAATGAAAATGCATCATTTAGACGTTGATACGGCATTTTTAAATGGATTTTTAGAGGAAGAAGTGTACATGAGTCAGCCGGAAGGATTTTTAAAACCTGGTCAAGAAGATAAAGTATGTTTATTGAAACGATCGCTTTATGGCCTCAAACAGGCTTCACGAGCATGGTATAAAAAGTTGACCGAAATTTTACAATGTATAGGTTTTAACCAAACTCCTTCGGAAGCATGTATTTATACTAAAAAGTTTGGTAACGAGTTAATAATACTCGCTTTCCATGTCGATGACATTGTCATTTTGTACAAAGACAATAAAACGCTAAATACTGTCATATCTGACTTGCGGAATTATTTTAGTCTAAAAGTGATTGGCGAACTCAGTTATTACTTAGGTTTAAATATACATTGCAAACCTAATGAGATTAAAATATCTCAAGAAAGTTACATTCGTGATTTGTTACAAAAATATCACATGGTGGAATGTAAGAGCGTGCCTACGCCATTGGAAACTAAAAAGTTTTTGCCGAGTGAGAAGAGTAATGTAAGTGATTCTTCATTATCCTATCCATATCAGCAATTGATAGGCTCACTCAATTTTCTGGCGGTTAATACTCGTCCAGACATTGCTTTTGCTACATCATATTTAAGTCAATTCAATACTAAATATGATAAAAGTCATTGGAAGGCGGCAAAACGTGTATTACAATATTTGAAAGGCACTATCGATTTGGGCATTACTTACAGGAAAGGCGGTGGATGTCTAATTGGCTATGCGGATGCAGATTGGGCCAATTGTCCTATGGATCGTCGTTCATACACCGGATTCTATTTCTCTATGGCCGGGGGAGCCATTTCATGGGAAAGTAAGAAGCAAACCACCATTGCCTTGTCGTCCAGCGAAGCGGAGTATATGAGTTTGTCCAGTGCGGGTAGAGAAGCTGAATTTCTCAGGCGATTGATGTGTGAACTTACTGGTATGTCGAATGTTATTACTATTTATAATGATTCACAGTCTGCCCAGAAGTTGGCATTGAATCCAGTTCACCACAACAGAACCAAGCACATAGACACTAGATTTCATTATATACGAGATTTATTATCAAATAATATTATTAATGTCGTATATATTAATACTTTAGAGATGTGGGCTGATGTACTAACTAAGCCATTGGCTCGTATCAAGCATCAGAATTGTATAAAAGGAATAGGTTTATGTTTGTAATATTGTTTTGATTACGGGGGAGTATGTTGTACAACTGGCTAATCAAAATATTCAAACTTATTTTTCTTTACTATACATTGTATTCTATCTGATGTACGTTTGTCCCTTCAATAAACAAAGTCGAATACAACAGTTGAAAAAATGAAATCTTGTCAATTCGAGGAATCCGCTGTCTCTCTCTAGTGGTTGAACGGCCTTTGGTCTCCGCGAGCAGGGTTGAATTGGAGTTTTTTTTTATTCGACTGGAAGGCAAACGAGAAAGTGTGTCTCCTCAGTGGGTATTGCAGATGCGTTGCCAACCTAGAGGCCTAAGATGTGATACCTCAAGTGCCAGTAATTTCACCGGCTGTCTTACTCTCCACGCCGAAATACAACAATGCAAGCACTGCTATTTCACGGCAGGATTAGCGAGCAAGATTAGCAAAGAATCCGGGCGGACCTTGCACAAGATCCTACCACCTGCAAAATCAAAGATCCAGTTGTGCATACCAAATTCCAGCCCCTCAGAGGCTTCAGTGTGGACGGTTCCAACACAAACTTTCGCATTTGTAATATTATGATTGCTTCATTTAGTTTAGGCGTTGTGGATTAGGGTCGAGCGGGTCAGTCCAAACTAGTTCGCTGTGCATCTGTCATGCGACGCCAACCGGTTGTACCGTTCTGTCAAGGTGACTCGTTTGGACTCTGGCTGAGGAAGGCCTTCTGTTTGTGTACGTCGACGTCATCGTTGGTAAAAATATGCGATTGATTCAGTGCTTGCTTCGCTGGGATCGGTAATAATGACGAACTGGTCAAGAGCATGTCGAGCCGTGCTCAGTGAACGGTTCCGTAGTTCCCGACCTTGCCTTAACTTTGCCTTAGAAATCATTTTTTTACAAAATGTTAAAAACTACTCAACTGATTAAGTTGAAAATGTTTTTCCTCGAAAGTTTTTATTAAGTTTAACTTTCGTGATTTAGTCATATTTTAAGATGTGCGGTGCAAAAGTTAGAGGGGACGGGGAAATTTTTTTAAACTTTCGGAGTGAATATCTCCGAAAATATTCACTTAATCGTTTTTTGAAAACCACTACTTAATAATTTTCAAATACCTATCCAACGATACCCCACAACGTAGGGTGGAACTGAAAAAAAAAATCATTACCAAATTACGTGTAGGTACTGCCCAATTTTTTTTTAATTTAACCGTTTTATCGGCGTGATTTATATGATATATGTATCTATAAGGGTTTCTAGTTGACTACGGAACCCTAAAAGTTATGAAGATATTGGCAGTTTAATGCGACACTTATTAGCGCGGCGTGACGTAACGCCTCCCCCCCTGGTCTTTGACGGATAATCTTTGTCATTATTTCTTTGATTGCCGAAATAATTACACTTCCATTATTCTCTGATAATCTAAGACTAAAAATAACAGTTAATTTAAAAAAACATTTACCTTGTTTCCGGGTTAAAATTAGACGGTTTTTACTTAAGCTGCCTTTAATTATCTATTGGTTAATGACGTCAATTAGTAAATTCTGTTATGTGTAGTCACAGTTAGGCCGTGAACTAGACGCTAGCGAGTAGCGGTGCGGCGAGCGTGTTCTCTGTTCATTGGGCCAATCAACTTTTTTACCGACACTAATCTGTCCGCGACATTTTTCAAACAACTGCAGATTTTTGTAAGTAAACATGTTTTTTCTGTAATTTAATAGATGGTGTACATGAATACATGTCGTCCTACGTAACTTCAACCTATTAAACCGTGAAATATCTTGTTGGAAGTACAATTTTTTGGTAACGCCGGAGACAATTTTGGTAACGCTGGAGACGCCCAAAGTGTCAGGGAGTTGAGCCTCTGGGTCTCCCACTCACCGTACGAAACACGGTAGCAAAACTTATTTCACAGACATAGCGAAACTATAAGGGTTCCTAGTTGACTACGGAACCCCAAAAATGATGAAGATATTAGCAGTTAAAGTCCCGTGGGAAGTTACACCATGCGATACTTATTAACGCAGCGTAACGTGACCCCCCCCCCCCTGAACTTTGACGGTTAATCTGTGTCATTATTTGTTTGATTGCCGAAATAATTACACTTCCAATATTCTCTGATAATCTAAGACTAAAAATAACAGTGAATTAAAAAAACATTTACCTTGTTTCCGGGTTAAAATTTGACGGTTTTTACTTAAGCTGCCTTTAATTATCTATTGGTTAATGACGTCAATTAGTAAATTCTGTTATGTGTAGTCACAGTTAGGCCGTGAACTGGACGCAAGCGGGTAGCGGTGCGGCGAGCGTGTTCTCTGTTCATTGGGCCAATCAACTTTTTTACCGACACTAATCTGTCCGCGACATTTTTCAAACAGTTGCAGATTTTCGTAAGTAAACATGTTTTTTTCTGTAATTTAATAGATGGTGTACATGAATACATGTCGTCCTACGTAACTTCAACCTATTAAACCGTGAAATATCTTGTTGGAAGTACGATTTTTTGGTAACGACAGAGACAATTTTGGTAACGCAGGAGACGCCCATAGTGTCGGGGAGTTGGGCCTCTGGATCTCCCACTCACGGTACGAAACACGGTAGCAAAACTACTAGGTATTTCACAGACATGGCCAAACTATAAGGGTTCCTAGTTTACTACAGAACCCTAAATATGATGAAGATATTGGCAGTTAAAGTCCCGCCGGAAGTTACACCATGCGATACTTATTAACGCGGCGTAACGTGACCCTCCTCCCCCCCCCCCCTGACGGTTAATCTTTGTCATTATTTGTTTGATTGCCGAAATAATTACACTTCCAATATTCTCTGATAATCTAAGACTAAAAATAACAGTTAATTAAAAAAAAACATTTACCTTGTTTCCGGGTTAAAATTAGACGGTTTTTACTTAAGCTGCCTTTAATTATCTATTGGTTAATGACGTCAATTAGTAAATTCTGTTATGTGTAGTCACAGTTAGGCCGTGAACTAGACGCAAGCGGGTAGCGGTGCGGCGAGCGTGTTCTCTGTTTATTGGGCCAATCAACTTTTTTACCGACACTAATCTGTCCGCGACATTTTTCAAACAGTTGCAGATTTTCGTAAGTAAACATGTTTTTTCTGTAATTTAATAGATGGTGTACATGAATCCATGCCATCCTACGTAACTTCAACCTATTAAACCGTGAAATGTCTTGTTGGAAGTACGATTTTTTGGTAACGCCAGAGACAATTTTGGTAACGCAGGAGACGCCCATAGTGTCGGGGAGTTGGGCCTCTGGATCTCCCACTCACCGTACGAAACACGGTAGCAAAACTACTATTTCACGCCGGTATTCTGCGGGAGTGTGGTACTAACCCGGTCGAGCCGGCCCACAGTGTCGCCACCTCAGATATTTTCTTTACCCTAACGCTACGTGAAATTACCCTGAATTAGGCACTTTTATTTATTTTTTACCCTAACCTTTTTTTAATTAAAAACGAAGCAAATAAATGCGATTTATTAATTAACTATTATTATTATTATTATTATTTGTTTTATTTTATATTTTTTTGTTTTTTAATTTGTATTTTTCATGTGGTTTTGTATTTTATATTAGTTTTGGAACTTTTAATAATAATAATAAGGTTTTTTTTAAGATGTGGCAATAACGATTTTTTTTTAAACAGCTATACCGTTTTGAAGCATTCTTGGTATGCATCCATAATAGTCTTGGCTTCTATGTCATCTGCAGTATTTTTTTTCTTGAAACTTTTTTTCTTCAATTTTCTACCCCAAAAAATACCCTTAACGCGTAAAAATATCCTTAGGTGTAAATTACCCTAAGGTATGGACACTGCCGGCCCATTCGTACAGCAGCCAGCAAGTAAGATAAGATAAGATAAGATAATTTATTCAATACATAAGTGAAATATTAAGTGTAATATTAAGTGGTCACAGTAAGGCTCTACCACATGTAGAGTCGGTTATGCTTCTGTACTCTTAGCCTATGACGAAAATGTTCTGGTATTCCATGAATTTTGCGGTAACTTATGACAAGTTAACCTGTGTACAGGAGGAAAACGGCGTGACCCCTTTAGTGACAGCATTATCACCGTATTGATTTACCTATTACGTCAGTGCAAGCGCGTTCGGGAAAATGTGACGGCAATCTTTATCACCTTTGAGATACCCTCTTGCCTTTAACAGTTGTAGTGAGTAGGTAATGTTTTGTCATCGTCTTTTCTCGGAGTTCTTATTTATCTAGCAAGATGTCATCAAAAACATAGCTTGCAAAGAAAAACAAGTCTCGCAACTCAGTTTTTCTACCGTTAAAAGTTGTGAGATCCATGTAACACGAAGTCGGTTAATTTATACAGTCCTTAATTAAGGGTTCTTCTGTCTTAAGTTATTACGAAATTAACTAACCTATTTAGTATCATATAGTGACCATATAAATATTAAAACTTTTATGTTTTAATTAAAAATTAGACATCGTAAAATCCAAACATTAAAGTACTTACCTACACTTACATGAAACAAACAAACTTCAGTAAAGTGGTGTTCCATGGGGTTTAGTTTCGATTCTAACCATGTTACTTTCGTCCTGCCCCTAGAAGGCAAAAGTGACAGTAATATACCCCTAAAAATATTGAGCCCCTAAAAAAATCCCATGCTCCTTATTTCTCCCCTAAATTTACGGGTAAAACCCCTAAGTGGGCACTCATGGTCAGATCCGCGTGACGTCACGTCGTGCGACACTTTTAGCACGATCTAATCGCTTAACTTGGTGGCAATAAAGATTTTTTGAATTTGAATTTGATTTTTTAAAAGTGTGACAGAAGTAAGTGCTAACACCGAAAGGATATAAAGATCATTTAAAAGGTACAGTGATTGGACAAACTCTACGAGGAAGCGGCCGGCCAAGGAAGTGATTCCAAGGGCGCACGCGCCGAGACCAATCCTGTTACGTGTTTATTTTGATGTTTTTCTTCGTTGACGAAATCTTTTTTTTGTTAATTTATTTTGAAGTGTGACAATAAGGCTGCCGTCATACGGAAAAAAGACGCATGGGTCATGTGTTTTCAATGGCAGATGTGTCTTTTTTCCGTATGGCGGCAGAAGGGTCTCCCCAAACCTATCGGGAAGGCTGTAGCCGATCAAAAAACGCTTTATGTCCACGCAATTAAAAAAAAATTTTTTTCAATACGATTTTGTACTGTCTAGTACAAAAATAAGTATCTATTCGAATCACTCAAGAATATGTTACTACGGCCTTATTGCGTCGGAATCCAGGCAGACGCGAATCGAGTTTTACCGATGGGAAGACGCCATTTGCAATCTTATGGCGTGGACATAAAGCGTTTTTTAATCGGCTTAAGTCGATTCTGCTTCGATAGATGTAGGAAGACCCTAATTTGACACTTGTGGTGCAAATACAGATCCGATTGGGATCCGTCTTATCCCGATGGAAATACGGTGTCTTTAATACACTATGCACCAGTGGCGAAGCGTCCATAGAACCCTGTTCCCACAGGGTTGCCCAATATTTACAAAATAGGACTACATGACATACATGATTTATGAAAAATATATTATTATGCGATCTTTGCTTCGGCTTTACCACGAAAATACCTGACGCTAGGCCACTGCTAGGTACTATATCTGTAACTTGTCTAGTGTCCGCCTGTTTGTGGAAGTGTTCTTCCGCCGTTCTGGCACAGAATCGACCGGGTTCCTGATATTTATCCGCTATCGCAATCCCTACGCACCTTTCCTGGTGCGTTTCCCGTTTCGCCAATAGCAATGCGTTACAACAGTTCCGTGTTCGATTGGTGATTTCACTTTCGTATAGGACGAGCTCGATGCATAGCCCAAATGAGAAATGCTAATGTGTTTTTTAATCTTACAAAATAATAAATTAATCGTAGTATGCGAGATACGTGTTTCAGGAGACTCCGCTCGTTCACGAAACACGTATCACGCATACTACGATTAATTAGTTACTTTGTAAGATTAATAAATACATCAGCATCTTCGTTCCATTCTCATTCAGTCAGATATATCTAAACTGTAAAATCTAAATGATATAATTTGTCACTCTTATTTTATATTCCTTTTTTAATCTTGCCTTTGTTCTCTTAATAGTAAGAGTAGTAACTACAGGCAGCTGAGGTTTGGAGACCTGGTGACCTGACACACAGGCTCTGCCTAGTTCTCGCACCAGTCTCCCCCAAATAAGTCTGTAAACTGCACACTTAAATTCGTTACATATAAATGATACATTGTAACTTGATGGTGGAGAAAAATAAATAAATTATTATTATTATTTATGTACGCTTTGTTGTATCAGATGTTTGTGCTGGTGACTGTATAATCTTGAATTCGCGCAATTTGCACACCCCATCTTTCTTTTAGACTTTACGTGTTTCTTGTTCATACAGCAACAGGAGTCTCGTCCAATATCGCCAGCCGCGCTTTATTAGTATACTAAACGATCGAGTTGCCACCGATTGTTCACCAAACACTTGAACAAACTGCAAAACATCGCATTGTGCGTGCGCAACAATCGTGGGATCATTTAACCACTTTACACCGACAACGCGGTTCCGTGGCTCGTGTGCGACGATATCGACGTTACTGTTAATAATGTAGGTGCATTTTGGTTGTGACAGCCGGTGTTTTGAAGATTGTTTTTTGAATTCAAGAGCGTTCGGTTTTGATGTTTCGTCGACGGTTAATATAGAGCGGATGCAGGCGTAGATAACATTTCGAAGTGTTTTTAGGAAACGAAAAAAGTACTGTTTACAGTTACATACATGTTTCATGCCGACAAGACGGACGTACGTTCACAGCTAAGATAGGTTTCGTAGAGCATCTTAGAGCGCATGAGCGCCAAACAAATAATTAAAAGTCGAAGTGGTCGCTAAGGCCTAAATGGATCGGATCATCATCATTTTTCATCATCATTTGGGTGTTTAATATGTGTTTAAGTATGTATCTATCTATATAATTATATTTATCCGTTGCTTAGTACCCATAACACAAGCTTTGCTAAGCTTACTTTGGGATTAGGTCAATTGGCGTGAATTATTCCGTGATATTTATTTATTTATTTATTATCATCATCACATATTTCTGAAGTAAGCCCTGCATTCAGAGCGGTTTCAGACGAGCGTTTTAGTTCGTGTTTATAGAAGACGAGCGTACAGAGAGCTATGGGTTTCTCTACCTACGCGATCGAAACAGAAATGAGGAGATATGTATGTATGTATGTAAACTCTTTATTGTACAAAATAGGTAAAATACAGTTGACAAAAAAAAAAAAAAACAAATATGTACAAAGGCGAACTTATCCCTGAGACTCCTGACTTATCTTAGGAGATATGTGGAAGAACTATATAGGCAAGAGAATTAGCTCGTCGAAGTGGCAGACAGGCCAGACGCATGCAGAACAGAGAACACATATCCGTTAGGGCCGAAAAGTTCTCGAATCGAGACAGCTGATCGGCAAGCGTAACGTAGTATATCCACCACACAAACTCTAGGACAACACGGGATTTTTTGAAGTTTTTGGGAACAAGGCGGGATTTTTTGAAGTTTTTGGGAAAGAAAAAGATTACGCAATACTCAGTATCCATTACACAATCCGCGGCTACACTGCGTCAGAGTTATGCTTGGCTGGAAGGTGTTTTATCGCGGTGCAGACGCACCGTCGGGGTGACCTCACGTTTCGGAGCATCCAGCGTCGATAATCGATTGCAATTGCCTACTGTCGCTAACGTGAACTTTCGATACGCCCCGAGACCGAGCGAAGCTAAACAATTACCTAGCAGATTTACGGTTTGCGTTCATCATCTCAGCCTATATACGTCCCATTGCTGGGCACAGGCCTCCTCTCGGAATGAGAGGGCTTGGGCCATAGTTCCCACGCGGGCCCAGTGCGGATTGGGAACTTCACACGCACCATTGAGTTGCTTCGCAGGTTTGTGCAGGTTTCCTCGCGATGTTTTCCTTCACCGCAAAGCTCGTGGTAAATTGCGCACATGAATTTCGAAAAACTCAGAGGTGCGAGCCGGGATTTGAACCCACGACCCTCTGCTTGAGAGGCGATAGGTCAAACCACTAGGCCACCACGGCTTTTAGGCCACCACGGCTTTTCCACGGTTTGCGTTATCGCTAAGGATCTCAGTACCACTAACATGAGTTTGCAGTGACCGTACTCGATAGCGACGGCGTAAATTATTTGTATGGAGAATTGTACAGCGCCTCTACAAATAATTAACGCCGTCGCTATCGAGTACGGTCACTGTAAACTCATGGTAGTGGCTGTGCTAATACCGGTGATGTGCGAGGATGTGTTGCGAGGAATGTGTTTGTAATGAAGCAAAAAAACGCTTTATATATCTATCGTCGTACGACGAAGCTCTGGTGTAAGGTCGGAGGAGCGAGGATAGATAAATGAAGCGTTTTTATTGGTTCATCAGAAACATATTCCTTGCAAATCCCTGGTGTAAATGCAGCCTTATGGTTTCGACTGTGGCGCTGGATGCAATGCAAGATAACACGAAATTAATTTGGAATAATTTCTACTAATATTCTTAATTGTACACTAATATTTATAAATACCTAGGAACATTTTCACAATTTCAGAAAAAATAATATTTACCTTTTCTTTGACTTTGGTGTGCTTCTAAATACTAATTTTATCATTTTAAAGAGGGGAACCTCCATGTGGCATAGCCGTGGGACGCCCTGTATATAGCTATCCATGCCGTAATCGGCAACGGCGACCCTAGCTACTTAATTACGAGCGTGAGCTCTAATGTGGCTGGCAAAGCCAAACTTACTCCTAAAAACTCTATCGCAGGTGGGGCAGTAAAGTTGTCCAGCATTATTGTAGGTGTAATTAATATTTACCTTTTCTTTGACTTTGGTGTGCTTCTAAATACTAATTTTATCATTTTAAAGAGGGGAACCTCCATGTGGCATAGCCGTGGGACGCCCTGTATATCTTCTATTCAAATGTCAATGAAATTCTAACGCCTCAGCATTATGCTGAGTCAGCGGCCGTTTCACTTTTGCGGGGACACACAAAACCATGTATTTTTATTTTGGTATTTCCCTTTTGTTTTGTTTGTGATTGCTGTCTATTGTTTTTTATTTATGGGTCTTTGTGAATGTCTTTCTTTCTAAATTCTTGATGGAATTTTTACGGAACTTAAAACACGGACCGTTTAATTAACCGCGACGTTGTCGTAAACCTAATGGCTGCATGGGGCTGCCACGTTTCCGGTACTTTCGAAGGCATTCGCTTATCAGAGCCGCGCTTGACGTTATCAGCGCCGCGCATGCGCACTTGAGCACTGCTAATAGACACGTCGCAGCGCTGTCAGATACATTATCAAGAGTAAAACTCAGTATCTTTGCCTTAACCATTGACATCTATAGTCGGAGTAAAAAAAGGTTCGTCACCCTAAGATCTATTTTCCTTTGCTCAGTATGAGCGCTGATCTGCTTTACCGATTGAGTAGGACATACTGTTCAACCTGTCAACCTGCTAAACATAACCAGGTGACCATAGCAACCCTACAACTAAACCTTGGCACTGACAAACATTGACAATTAAATAGAACGTTATTCGATTGAAACTTTTTCGAAGTTGTTTATTAAAAGGTTTTGTATTGATATGAAACTAAATATATGTTAGAGGTGTATACTACTTTGACCCTTGTTATCATGTCAAGTAAGTAAATTTGATATGCACTTGTCTACTAAGTACTTCGGTTTCAAAACGTACTAAGAGTCTATGACTTTGTAAAGTAATCAATTTAATAACTGACGAAGGTTTTCCTACCCCCACTGTACCTTACGTAGGTACTGATGTGCCAAAGGAAACAATCCAAAATTGCGGAATTTTTCATATAGGTATTGCCCAGCCCAGGGCGAAGCCGTGGGCTAACATTTGTAAAGTTGTAAATGCTAATGTAACTGTCTGTCTGCTTGTCCCTTCTTCACGCTTAAACCGCTGAACTGGATTAGATTCAATTTGGAACATGAAGTTTGAGACCCTGGCGAATAGGATAGTTTTCTATAAAGGAAAAATGTTTAGTCCCAGTGGGATTGCGAAGGATAAAAGTATTCATCACAGCCCAATTTGCGAGCGTTAAGTTTAATATATACACCGTGTTTTTTTTATGTCCGTTAACTTCCTTGGACGCCTCCGGTCATTGATATCCACTCACGCGCTTCATTAACAAAATAAGAGCGTTGACAGGCAACTAAGAGTTGCCAAAAGCATGTGTGGATATGAACTACCTGAAAATTAACTTTTTCGCGAAAATAGTATTTTTTTTTCTAATATAAAAATATTTTTATTGCATATAATAGTCTCACATTAATTGTAAATTTTTAAATTAAAAATAAACAAACTTGACGAGTTTAATAATTAAACTATCAATTATTGATGTGACAAATAAGAGAGACATAAAAAAAATCCACATTTATAACTTTCTTTTGCTAAATATAAGTGTATTAAAAACGGATTAGTTATGAAGTTTGAAAAAAATTGTCATAAATCAAGAACCTTTACGCTGTTTTTCTGCTAATAATGAATGATCTCTTAATTATCTTATAAACAGTAGACTTGTAGAAATTAATTTCATTTGATCTGTAGGTTGTCCCCTTGAGGTTAACAGATATCAAAAATAACACGCTCGATTTACGTCTTCGAATAGCAAACGAATGCTTTGTGAAAACGCCACACTAGATGTACAGCAGGGCTACTACGAAACTCGAATTTCGTATCGTACCGTCCCTCTCGCTCTCGTATTAAATAGTATAAGTGTCAGAGGGACCGCACGACACGAACTTCGTGTTTCCAGTTTCGTAGTAGCCCTGCTGTTCGCATTTATGGTACGCTGCGCTCGCGCATACCGGAAGGCCGTCCTGCGGCCTCGGCGTTGGCCAATCATCGCTCATTGGCGCACAAGCGCTCCCGCATCGGGAGCGTACGGTGGTGAAACTACGGTGGATGGGGGGGCGACTACGGAATTTGAAAATCGAATTTGGTATCGCACCGTCCCTCTCACTCTAGTATTAAATAATAGCGGCAGCGGGAGGGAAGATACGAAGGTCGAATTTTGCACTTTGTAGTTACTCGTATAGTCGCAACAAACGCAGTACTAATAATTGTACTAATTGGGTCAATCAACTTTTTTACCGACGCTTTGGGCGTCTCCTGCGTTACCAAAATTGTCTCTGGCTTTACCAAAAAATCGTACTTCCAACAAGATATTTCACGGGTTTATAGCGTGAACTTACGTAGGGTGGCATGTATTCTATGAAATTCATGTTTTTAATTTTTTTCGTTATTTACGATATACTAATTTGCGAGTTTAGACTCGCAAGAAATATCGTGCAAGTTACATTACATTGCGGCGCTCGATTGGCCACTACAAACTCGTTGGCTTTACGGCCTCGCAATGTAATACAACTTGCACTATTTTTCTTGCAAGTCTAAACTCTGCTTTACTTCGGAATCGTTTGTATTCCGACCTTCAAATGAGTCATTGAATCTAAGAACAATTAGCGATCTGTGGCGTGATTCTTGTACAAGTCACGACTAGAAATCTATCGGTGTCAACTGTACATCTTTTTGTTTTCTTTTTCCATGTTTCCGTTTATTCGAGCGTTTCAACCGCTTCATTTAACTGGTCACATTTTTTACGAACTGATTCTAGATTTTGATGTCGTTTTTACGAATATTTGAGCCAATCAACTTTTTTAACGACACTAATCTGTCCGCGACATTTTTTAAACAATTGCGGATTTTAGTTAGTAAACATGTTTTTTTCTGTAATTTAATAGATGGTATGCATGAATACATGCCATCGCGTAAGTTCAACCTATTAAACAGTGAAATATCTTGTTGGAAGTACAATTTTTTGGTAAGGCCAGAGACAATTTTGGTAACGCAGGAGACGCCCAAAGTATCGGTAAAATAGTTGATAGGCCCATTTGTAAGTGTTCCTGTATTTCTACCAAATAACTAAAAAACTGTATCAAAATATTCGGCCATTTTTACAGAAAAGTGTCCAGAAAAATGAGACGGTTGAAATGCTCGAATCAACGCCCTAAAACTCTTCTGATTAAAAAAAATGGCCATGTGCGAGTCGGTCTCGTGCACCAATTCCGTGTCAACTGCGTTAATTAATATCTGCCACAGTGGAGCGCGCAAAAATATCTTTTAATAGAAATACAGTCATAAGGGCGAGTTTAGACTTGCAAGAAAAATCGTTCAAGTTGCATTACATTGCGAGGCCGTAAAGCCAACGAGTTTGTAGTGGCCAATCGAGCGCCGCAATGTATTATAACTTGCACGATATTTCTTGCAAGTCTAAACTAGGCTTATGCTTATCAAATAAATATCTGACACCACGATTTTTTTTAATTCGACTGGATGGTGGGTCTCCTGATGGTAAGAGATCACCACCGCCCATAAACATCTGCAACACCGAGGCTATTGCAGATGCGTTGCCAACCTAGAGGCCTAGAAATACCTCAAGCGCCAGTAATTTCACCGGCTGTCTTACTCTCCACGCCGAAACACAACAGTGCAAGCACTGCTTCACGGCAGGTTTAGCGAGCAAGATGGTGGTAGCATTCCTGTCGGACCTAGCACAAGGTCCTGCCACCTGTGAAGAACTAAGAAGTAACAAACAGACTTTCAAACTTTCGCGTTTATGATTTTAGTATGGGATAGTGGGATTTTGCGTACTTTTTGAACACTTTAGGACATTGTCTATTTTTTCATATTTGAACTGCCATGCATGAACTGTGACAGTGGTTAAAGTGACAAGATACTATACATATTTTTGCCCTTGACTGTACATATCCTGTTAAAGATATATGATCAAGGAAGTGACGGATACCCGAGAATAATGTCTCTTTATGTCATTGTTTAGCGGGTTCCCGCGACTGTTGTCTTGAAGATGAGCGTGCTCACCAACCGCACGGGTCAGCGCTTGAAGCACGCTTGAACTGTGAGAGTTGAAGAGGCTCGTCACGGCACATTTTGCTGAACGAGTTAATTCAAATAGTGTCGGTCGATATTTAACATTTCTCTAATGTTAATAGGTCATAATGCCTTGTTAAATATGATATTTAACAAGTACAGTCACCAGTATTACTATCTGCCACAGCGGAGCGTGTAAAAATATCTGACACGTCCTTCCGGCCCTAGAGTCGTATCAGATATTTATGCACGCTTGTTGTGTCATATATTGTTGCTGATGACTGTAACAAAATGACCAGTATTTTCGGTTGCTTGAAACTAAAACCGAAAAAAGCGGTGCTAAAGCTGTATATATTTATTATAAAACTGTATTTTTTATTATCTGTGGGTATCTTTAAGTACCATATTGTTTAAATTTTTATTATGTTTGACATATTTACACTCTGACTGTGACTATATTTTTAATACATTTACAATATTTAATTGATTTATCTGTTTACATTTTTTTTGTTATTTTACGAGGGCGACACTGAAAGTTTTTAGAACTGGCCACTTGTAAACAATATAATAAAAAAGTAAGTTTAAATTTTGAAAATGGAACTCTTTGCCAATATTATTGAGTATATATTTCATTCATTTGTCATTAGTTTTACGATTTGGCGGCAAATTGAAAATTGTCTGCGTCACGTCAACATGAATTTAACTCGCGAAAATTTTCGTGCAATGATTTTTTATGACTTTCGATGTCATTTAAGTCAACAAGAAAGCTATGATAGACTTCGATTGGCCTTTCATGATGAAGCCCCATCTCGTGCGACCATTTACAACTGGTTTAATGAGTTTAAACTTATCTCACCGACGATCTGCGTGAGGGACGGCCTTCTACGGCGACGACTGAAAATAACATCAGTGTTGTGCAGCGTATGATAGAGACTGACAAAAGAGTGACGTATCAGCAGATTCGGACAAGCTTAGGCATCGGTATGAGTCAAGTGCATAAAATCCTCCATGAACATTTAGCGGTCAGGAAGCTTTGTGCGAGGTGGATACCTCATAATTTGACCGAGGCCCAAAAACTCCGTCGGGTTGATTGGTGCCGTGAAATGATTGAAAGATTTAACGGAGGTGACTCAAATGCTGTTTTCGACATACTTACGGGTGACGAAAGCTGGGTTTACTGTTATGATCCAGAAACCAAGAGACAGTCTGCTCAATGGGTGTTTCCTTTCGAGGAGTTGCCAACTAAAGTGAAGAGAGGTCGAAGCGTGGGAAAAAAGATGGTGGCCTCGTTCTTCGGAAGGACAGGTCACTATGCGACAATTGCTTTAGAGGATCAAAAAACAGTTACTGCAGAGTGGTACACTAACAATTGTTTGCCACTTGTATTGGAAAAAGTTCGGGAGAAGCGACCTCGAAGTAGGATCCTTCTTCACCACGACAACGCCTCGTCGCACACCGCCAGGCGAACGATCGACTATTTAGTGACGTCAAACGTGGAATTACTGGGTCACCCGCCGTATAGCCCCGACCTCGCACCTTGCGATTTTTATTTATTCCCGAAAATAAAAGAAAAACTTCGAGGAAAACTTTTTATGAACACCGAGGAAGCAGTGGGTGCGTTTCAAAAGGCCGTCGAAGAGACCCCTAAGGACGACTGGGCTAAGTGCTTTTCTCAGTGGTTCCATCGGATGCAGCGGTGTATTGATGTGAATGGACACTATTTTGAAAAGATATAATAAAACTAATAAGTTGCTAGTTTGCTCAGTTTTTGATTTTCTAAGAACTTTCAGTTTGACCCTCGTAATTGATGTTGTTTTTACCCACGATGAAACGGAGAAGGTATATGCGTTTAGGATGAGAGGTTGGTTTGTTTGTTTGTGCGCAAACGAATGTTCTCATTTATCACCAGAACGGTTGGACCGATTTAGATGCGGCTTTCTGTAATAGCTTTGTAATTTATTGACGGTGATTCTTAGATAGTTGTTGTAGCGTTTATCCGCTAGGGGGCGCTACAGTAATAATTTTCCGCTCGCAAAATCGAATGTTCCCACTTATTATTTTCATGTTTTTATTGCAATTTATTTTTACATGTTAGCCATTTTCGATATTTTGTTGAGAGGGAGACGGAATGAGCTCATGCGGTTGGTGCGCCTGTTCGTGTCATCGCCAGGGTCGCGCTTACACTTGTACTAATTTGCAATAATTTGTTTTAAAATTCGTTTTCTCGGTGTCAATGCCGATGAGTTTTGTTTGAAGATGATGCGGAAAATTAGTGTAGTTTAGCGTTTGAGATCGTGATTCATGGTTTTTTTTTTCAAGTCTCGCTGTGAACTTGACCTTGTGGGAGCGAGATGGAGGTACTGGTCATGCACTGAGGTTATGTGACTAGTGCTAGCTTTTCTCTTTTTTTCCTTCTAAATATCTAAGTATCAACATCGTTTAATCAGTGTACAGCAAATTGTCAGCCTCATTTTTTTTAATTTGCCGCGGTTTTTTCTGACAGCTTTCGTTGGCCAGTGTCTATCCCATCCGATTCTCTAACCAAGCTGTTTACATCAGTGTAACACGAGCCAGATGCTCTCAAAGCACGGGTCAAATACAAGTAATCTCCAACAGCCAATGGATCCATTCATTTCCTAATAGATGGACCAAGGTCGTCACGTAACAAAAGGAAAATACGTTTGTTACGGAACCGAATCACGATCGCTCAGGTCTGTGGGGGTCCGTACGGCCTTGGGCGTTTTCCGCGACCGTGGCCGGGGGCCTGCCTACTAAGAAATTCGAAAATCGAAGTACAGTCGCTTTCATAAAGTTGTGAGTAATAATTTGATCCGAAATATCTGAACACGACTCTATTGTTGACGGCGTAGAGGCGGGTTCGGAAATATTTTTGATCAAATTTTTGCTCACAAGTTTATGAACTCGACTGTACAGTCGCTAGCATTAATATCTCCCACAGCGGATCGTGCAAAAATATCTGACACGTTCTTCCGGCCCTGGAAATAGAGTCGTATCAGATATTTATGAAGGCTTGTCGTGTCAGATATTGGTGCTGGTGACTGTACAGTCCCTCTCGCTCGGCGGGACGGCAAGATACGAAGTTCGAATTTTTTTCTTTGTAGTACCTACAGGGCCTGAAGTTCGGGCACCAAAAAAAAAGGTTATTTCAGACCACATAGATGACCATGACCATCACCTTGATGATCGGAAATCTAAATCTGACAAGTCCGCTTGAAGCGACAGTGGGACAGTGTTTCTCAGGGCCTCTTAAAGGGCCGGCAACGATCCTGTGATACCCCTTGTGTAGGCAGGTGTCCACGGGCGGCGGTGATTGCTTCCCATCAGGCGACCCGCATGCTCGTTTTTCCCTCTGTTATGTATAAAAAATTCTTACTATCCATAGCATCGTTAGTGGCGCAATAATCCTAAATTAATGGTTAAGTTTTCAAATGACGGAAGAGTAGGTACAGTCGACATCATTGATCAAAAATATCCGATACATGAACTTGTATATGTGTGATTTGTGTGCGTGAGTGTGAAGGTGGAGGAACTACATGAGTATATTTGTTGCATAGGCGTAGCTATCGCAAGGTCACGGATGAGCAAAGTAATTGACTAATTGTTTATATTCAGTTCAGTTTTCCATTTGACTGTTCGGATACGAAATGGCTGGGTAACAAATTACTGGGCTGGGAGCATCATAAACGGTCCTACTCTCTCTGTACCGGTACAGATAATTCGATTCCATGATCGTTTTACTGCGTTCTTGGCCCACTTGAGTGCTGTGGGACTTAGAAAACGGCAAAAACGAAGAGCGTTGAAGGTCTGCCGTGTACTGATGATTGGTACGTTGAAAATGGTTGCACGGCGAATTGTTTTATCTATGAATGGCCAGTATGATTTGTGTATTTTCCCGTACGCAAAATACGTCTGCGATAGAGAGCGCCTCTAGCGGAAAGTTTGCGCAACAACTTTTGTGAGTGTAGGTTTGGTACGTAAACTATTTCGTCCGCGTAACGTAAAGAAAACGGGTGACGACGCCGCACCGTGGACATGTGGCGGCTACGTATCGACGATCGAACACTCGATTTACGTCTTCGATTAGTAAGCGAATGTTGTATATGAAATGAAAACGCCACACTATACGCACTGCATTATTTACAGTACCTGGCGATAAAGATTGCACATCGATCTTTGGATAAAGACAATTGGCTGTTCACGACGATTTGCGAACACTGGCGACAGTCCATCAATCATCGTATTTATTAAGTGATGTTTTATATCAAATAAATACTGCACCTTTATGGACCTAATTAGTTTACGTCAAATTAATGGCATGTAAACTTCGGTCGGATAGCTATAGAGCTGTTGCAACTACCAGAAAGAGGATAGTTCCCACTTTTTCCTAAAGATGCCATCGTACAATTTAAAGTTTTGGGGGGGTTTCAACAACTCTTTATTATATATTTTCATCTAAATAGTTCCGGACTCTATTTCACCTGTTGTACAACGACTGTCAAACGCCATATAAATATTGTGTGACAACACTACGAAGCCGAAATTAGCCGAGTCTCTTTCCAAAGACCGATGTGCAATCTTTATGGCCTTAAACTATTTGATACGGCAGTCGAATCAAGTTCCGAGATTTTAATAATCCATACTTCCATACTAATATTATAAATGCGAAAGTAACTCTGTCTGTCTGTCTGTCTGTTACGCTTTCACGCCAAAACCGCTGAACCGATTTGGATGAAATTTGGTACAGAGATAGAATAGACCTTGGGAAAGAACATAGGCTATCTTTTATTGCGAAAAAGAGGCTTTAAGGGGTTAAAATAGGGGGTGAAGGTTTATATGGTGGAAGTTCGTCGCTGTCGAAGATAAAACTATGAAACTTGGCATTTAGGCATTTAATATACTATCCATATCCATACTAATATTATAAATCTCAAAGTGTGTTTGTATGTCTGTATGTTTGTCCGTCTTTCACGCCGTAACGGAGCAACGGATCAACGTGACTTTTGGCATGGAGATAGTTTATGGGCCCAAGAGTGATATAGGCTACTTTTTATCCCGGAAAAATGCACAGATCCCGAGGGAACAGCGCGCGATAACCGAATACCACGCAGGCGGAGCCGCGGGAAAAAGCTAGTTTCCTATAAATTATATCGTGCTATTTATTAACGTATAAATAATACCTGTGTCTAAATCTGGAACTGATGATATTTTAAGATTTTCCGGTTCCTTGAAAATAATCCCTTGTGTTCCCCCCGAGCTTGAGGGGGGAGGGAACTGCCACGTGTAGCCCTTAGGTAAATACGCCTCTGATCCTGAATTCTTAAAAAACCGTGCGAGTCGAGTTGGACTCGCGCACGACGGTTCCGTACCATCTATAATATTCATTAGACATTAGCAAAAAACGGCAAAAAAACTATCACGGTTCAAGAGATACAGCCTAGTGATAGACGGACAGACGGACGGACACCGAAGTCAGTTAGTAAAAGGGTTTCCGTTTTTACACTTTGTGTAAGGAACCCTAATAAGCAGTTCAAACCTACCTAAAACACGCACGCACGGAGCACGGGCATAATCTATAACATATACTGGTCTTCGACCACCGTCAGGTGTCAGTCAGGTTGTCAGGCCACCAATTGGACTGACGACATCGTGAGAGTTACGGGAAACCGGTAGATACAAGTGGCGAGTTGACGTTCTAAGGGGGAGGCCTTTGTCCAGCAGTGGACGTCTTCCGGATGATGATGAATATACAACTGTTACTAATGCGGGCGAAGCCGCGTGTGAAGGCTAGTATAATATAGTCTGTACATAAAATCGATCCGAGTCAAATTTCGACATTGCATTTGCATAGTTCTCTAGGGATAGCAACAGCTAGTTCTAAGTATGTAAGGTGATCATTTTGTTTGTTCGTCAAAGACTGCGATCAAGTTACGAAATATAAATAACAGTGTCTAATTATTTATTTATAAAGGCCCTTTCTTATTCATTGATGGATTTACGAAAGCTCAATAGGCAAAGCTAAATCCATTAGTCGTCTCTAGCTTTAAGCTTTTGAAAACACCGTGACAAGTTTTGTAGCTCTGAAAGGAGCTTTTAACGGGGGGCTGCTGGCGGTGACGGGATGATATTAAAAGAAGTTTATGTTAAAGGTCTCTGTCCATTACATCGTATCATAGCTTCGTGTCAGTCAAATAGTAGATTGTACAACGAGAGCTTAAAACAAGCCATTTTACCCGAGGCGGTACGGCAAGGGTGGATAGACATGTCGAAGGGAAAATGGGCTTAATGTTCGAGTTTTACACTCTGCTTTTCACTTCGATGGCGAGAAAATGAAATAGCAACAGTGGAAACAATAATTCTTTTTCTATGTACCTTTTATTTTTTATGCATTATTATAATAATTCCGTTATTTTAATTTTACTGAATTATTATGATTGATTAGATTGATTTTTAGTTTTATATAAATTAAAAATTATTTAACAAATGTATAGAAACTTTTTTGTTTGTGGCTGTTGACACGGTCTGATTACCTCGGTCTTGAGTTGGAATTAGAGGAAGATTTTATTTTATGCACTAGAGCGTAAATATCATTTTATGTCGCCTAGATACAGCACAAATACGAACATTACGAGCATGAGAAGTGAAAAATATATTCTTTGTATTGAAAAGTATGAGACTATGCCCACGTACGTTTCCCAACCAACTTTCGCTGTCGCGTGTCTTATATGCGCTTGATATTCCGTTCCTGACACGTTCCTATTACGGTCATACATGATACGATGTAGTGCGGTCTACGGTAATGGCCTAATACCGTGGTCTTTTCTACGGTATTTTTCATTACGAATTACCGTGTCACGTTTTTGCTATTATATACGAGAGTGAAAGGGATGCACGATACGAACTTCGATTTTCGAATTTTGTAGTACTCCTTTTGATCCGTCGTAGTAGAGAGGTTTTTGTTTTAGAGAAGTTTGTCAAATTCAATTTTAACGTCAAAATTTAAACTGGCAATGCAAGGTAATTTATCACTTAAACACGGTAATTTTAATGTGTCTCTACGGTATTTTACGAATCACCATCTGGTAACACTGGGTGACGCTACGGAGTTGTAGTGAGCGCATGCCCATATAAATCCATATGAAGAATACTGCGCTCGAGACGAGGCGGTGCTCGGGTGCCGGGTGCCTGTAATGAGCTGTGACCTTTATCCCCTACGCATCAAAGCCAATGACCTCGCAATGACATGACATTGACATTGTCTACATTGTCTCAGTGTCGTAGTCCACAATATTTGCAGACGTGCTCACGGCGCGGCGCGTCACTAACTCTAACATGATACGTAATCAGCGGCCGCCGAGCCGCATATAGCGGAGGTGTTGCGTCTAGGAAAGCTGGGGGGGGGGGGGGGTACTACTAAATTCGAAAATCGAAGTTCGTATCGTACCGTCCCTCTCACTTTCATATTTAGTATAAGCGTCAGCAGGACTTCGCGAAAAAGTATAGGCTAGCTAGACGACTAAAAAAAACTGTTTAGTCCGTCAGGTGGATAATTTAAAAATATTGTGCATATATTTTTTCTTTTGTTTGACAAACAAAAAATGACGAGGATACAGTGCTTAGAAGTTTCGAGTGACGTCACTATATGGTAGGATTTTTACCTTATAGTGACGTCATAAGCCCCCACTCGGGAAGTTTGATTATCTATACCTTTGTCGATTTTTAATAAATAGATAAACCAAAAAATACGTGTCCCGTATTTTTCCATAATCTAACTGTCTAAATAGAATGATATATTTTTAACCCAGTCGTCATCCCTATTATCAGGTAGTTCATATCAATGAACTGAGTCGTCTGCCGAAGTTAACGGATATAAAAACAACGGTTTATTTCGGTATTTGTTTACTTCAAGTCTTGCAAGTTAATTTTGATCAAATTCTGTATTGGATAGAAAAGTAACATCAGCCAAGTAACTTGCTCTATCATTATTTGAACAAATTCCTATCAAATAAATATGTCGCTAAAGTCGAACTTTTAAAGTGACAGACACGTCTATTGGTGTTATTGTTTAATGACATTTAAACGATTATCAACTTTAGGGTGGTAGACCACATATTTGACTGATGGTACCAGGCCAGTCAATAAAGAGCACATTCAGAAGATGCAGATGAAGATGAACTTAAGGAATATAATTTCTGTATCTATCATCGTCTGTATTTCCTGATAAATAAAACCTATAGATCACTGTTGAACCAGTAAAATACACCTTTGGCCTCATCGCACTTTACATCAGGTGAGCAGGTGAGATAGGAATCACACACGGGTCATTAAAGTTATACAACTAGGTATATTACCACCATTAAGTACACGGTCGCATGTCGCTAGTGTTTCGCTTCAATCCTGAACCATGTGTGATGCGAGCAAGGCTGTGCTTGCAAAGTACGAACACACGCATGTGCCAGTAACAATAAATGTATGTCGTACAATCGATTCTCAATGAGCTCGTCTTTCTCGATGCATGGTAGAGAGATCCGATGTTCCGATTCATATCTATATTATCTTTTTATTGGGTTTGTAGTGGTTGAACGTTAAAGTCAAAGTCAAACGTTAAAATATCTTTATTCAATTTAGGCTATAACAAGCACTTATGAATGGCAAAAAAATCTACCACCGGTTCGGAAAAAACCTTTGTTGAGAAGATTCCGGCAAGAAACTCATCGAGGTATATATATTTTTTTCAAACAGATTTACAATATTATTAAATGATATCTATACATCACTAGTATTTAACATAACTTTATTTTTAACACAGTAGGCTCGCTATTTGAAGGGATCGCTAATGCGGATCGGAGTTATTTCCAAATATCCCTGTCCATGATAATATAATCATTAACTTTATAATACGCCTTAGATATAAAATGTCTTCTTGACAATACATCTGAATTTTGTTACTATTTGTTTCGATACGCGATTCTAGATTTCTGGTGTATCTCGTCTACTAATAGGTTTTATTTTAATGAGCAAATCTTGTATATATTTCGGGTATTTCGGAAACATGTTAACGATATAAAAATAATTGCCTTGTGTGGATTTTCGGGCGCGAACATTCGTTTTTTTTTTACATACAACTGACCCGTGAATGACTTGTCTCTCCTGATGAAGAGTGTAGATGAAGCCAACGGTGTTTCTCAGTTTAGTAACAGCCTTTTCACTCTAACCTTAAAGAGCGCTAGGTTAATTGTATCCATATGCAAATACAGACGGCGGGAGCGAACGGGATAGCTACAATGGCTTGGCCTTACTTCTGAGGAAAACCGTGTTTTTGGGTCTAGAACTTCCTGCACCCGATTTTCCTGTATTGTCACTTCACTTCGACATAAAACACTCAACAATATCCTGCGCTTTATCCGTAGATATGTACTCAACGTCGACTTGATTCCATGCAAAAAAGAGAATCATTATCCCTGTTCAAATTTCAGTTTGTTTTATTTCCCATTTATTTTTCTCCAATTATAGCGGGCATCGTCTGTGCCCTTCTAGATCGTTAAGGTTTCAGTTAATATGGACAACTAGCGCTTCTACCGTAGAGTATCGACGACGATCAGTCTCGAAATATTTGCCAATTATAGACAAACTGCTGTAAAACCTTTTCACAGTAATCGTCCCAGTGGCTTCTTTGATGAAAACAATTATGTCTTACTGAGACAAAGTTCACGGGGGCGGGTTCACGGTGGATGCAGGCCGCTGCCAACCGAAACAACTAGAGGTCTATGGGGGACGCCTATGTCCAGCAGTGGACGTCCTACGGCTGAGATGATGATGATGAGACAAAGTTGTACTGCGGGACGTGCTTACGGCGGTTTTCCTATAACGCGTTTACACTCTTTTGAAACGTTTGGTATGTAGCGACAAAAATTTAGGAAAATTTGTAGGTATTTATAAACTAAAATAACTATTTGCAATTCGGTTTCGAATCGTACGTCCTTACCGATGGCTCGATCGGTGTAACGACGAGTCGGCCGACTACTCGTCCAACTCGGTACTTGACTATTTGTCGAGGAGATAAAAGTGTGGGTTGGGGATACGTTGATGAGCAAGGGGGCGCAGTTTCGTAAAAGAAATAAGAACGTCCCCATACTTCTGTTATCTTCAGTCTATAAGTATACTCGTACAGGGGGCACTTATTTAGGAAAAACAAAAATGTTGCTTTACAAAATGCTTCTTTTTCGCAGTGCCAGTGCCAGTGCCATGGGAACAAAAAAAACTTCAACCGTTCTATTTTTTTAATTTAAGTATTGTTAAATCGAATTTATAGATTAATTTGACGACCGGATGGCTAAGTGGTTAGAAAACCTGACTACGAAGCTTGAGGTCCCGGGTTCGAATCCCGGCCGGGGCAGATATTTGTATGAATAATAAGAATGTTTGTTCTCGGGTCTTGGATGTTTAATATGTATTTAAGTATTTTTTTATCTATATAAGTATGTTCATCCGTTGCCTAGTACCCATAGTACAAGCTTTGCTTAGTTTGGGACTAGGTCAATTGGTGTCAGGTGTCCCATGATATTTATTTATTTATTTAATTAAAATATGTTTACATAAACAGTTATTGAATAATGAATACAATGTAACTTATATTTTGTCCCGAAATATGTCATAATAAATATGGCATTTAATTATGAATTTATTTCTTGTAATTATTATATCCGCTATGTTCCGATAAAAGTCCTGAAAATCAAATTGTCCCGAGTGTCAAAGTTCAAGTAAACGCTACGTAACATTCTTAGTGTTAGGAATCCGGGAATTTCCTTTTGATGCCATTGTGTTTGAAAATGCCTTTGAGCATTAATAGCGTGTTTACGTGAAAATCGAGTGACATGCCCCATGTTTGGCCAAAACATTAAACGTTGTATTATATTATTGCTAGCTTTTGCACGCGGCTTCGCCTGCGTGGAATTCGGTTTTCGCGCGCTGTTCCCTCGGGAACTTTGCATTTTTCCGGGATAAATGTAGCCAATGTCAGTCACTCTCTGGCCCATAAACTATCTCTGCAGAGCTGAGCCCTTTTGGCATCATAGACCCGTAGCAATACGTTTTGAAGTTTAAAAAATATTAAAGTTTTTTATTTTTCGCATATAGCTTCCGGAGCATTTGCCCAACCTAATACAAAAAATTGTGTCATTTTGGGTACCTGCATAAGTAGAAATTTAGGTATTAGTGTTTTTCATTAGTACAGGATGAAAAAAAAATTAGAGACGAAAATTTTACTTTCTTATTAATATCTGAGCAGTAACTGATGTACATAAGCATTTTGTGTCATATCTGTCCACGGGAATCCTGATTTTTAACCAGTACCTAAAATGTCGCCGAACTAACTCTAAAAGAATATTACAGTTTGTTAAAAAGATGTCAGACGTTTAAGAATACTGATATCTGTTATCCAAAATATTTTGTGTCACATTCATCCACGGTATTTATAAATATTTAATTTTTTTAATACAATACCCTGTAAAACCCACAAAAGAAAATTAAAGTTTTTAGAGTTTACGTATTTTGATTATTAACGGTGTAAAAAAACACTATTCATAATTTGTGTCATTTTCATCCACGGATTATCATTATTTGAAAAAAAAAACGTACTTTGCACGAATGCCGAGCGCGGGGAAGAGCACATCGGGTGCAGGGGGGGGGGGGGGGCGGCTGACAGCGTCCGTTTGTTTATATTACCCGCGGCGTCACACGCGTAATCTATTGAAGAATGTTAATAGGTGTGCAAAATCACTTGAAAGCTTTGTTCTAGTAAACCTTTTATGTTCACAAATACATTTGTTTTTATTTCATTGAAAAATACCAAGGAGTTATGATTTTATCCGCATTCAAAGTTCGCATAAAATATCGCGTCCCGCCAACAGCCACGTGACAGCGTGTGACGTCATTTTCCAACGATCCGCGCTCCGCGTAGTCGAGTACCTGTTATCAGCCGTACATGCCAGAAGGTCCCACGCGCCGTGTTTTGTTTTGTTTCATCGCTTCCAGACCACCCAGTTGTGTATATTTAATTTAATAAAAAAAATAAAATTAAAAATTTTAAAACCCCCGACAAAAAAAGCCGCCAAAAAACGACAACTAAAAAGTAAAAAATAATTATGCACTACCTAGCTGTTGCCCGCGACTTCATCTGCGAACAATTCGTTTATCCCTATCCCGCTGGGACTATGCTGATTTCCCGCAAAATTAGCCTAAGTTAATTTAGTATAAGTACCTAGTAATATTCTTTTTATCTAAGCGTCGTCGGTGTTGGGGGACCGCTAAGGTTAACAGAAACTAAAGTATGTTGTATTTTTTAAAGTACAGTCAGCATCAGAAGTCGCTATACACTTTAGGCGCTCAAAGAGAGGTAAACGTTTAAATTGTCAAAAAGTTGTTGACTGTCATGGTAGTATTTACTTGTGAGCGCTCAATGTGTCAAAAATACCTAAACAGTCGATATTCGTTAATTTCTACACTCCTAACAAGTCATTGATACCTTAGCTGTCAAAAAATCACTGATATCTAAGCACTCAACATATCAAATATATCTGAGCAACATAGAAAAATAGACGTTAAAAGTATATAGCTATGGTCGAAGTTATTTCAGGTAAGCGATATGACAATCATCGAAAACAGTACAGACTTGTCATCACATACATCTGTCTCATGTTTTTCTCTTCAATCAAATTTGACAGAATATGCATCTAACTCTTATTTTACTTTTCAGCAGAATCAAAGTCAAACCGTCTGACACATAGCAAAAACTAAATGAAGGCTAATTTCGAACTCATAGTCAAGGCACGTCGTGGCACCATTGACATTCCTTTGCTTTTCAAAGCATAGATCCCGGGTTCAAATCTCAGTCGACACATAATTGACTTGATCTTTTTCTTGGTTTTATTATTGTTTTATGGCTTTTTTTTTCTTTTAAGTTTGGATCGCATTCGTTTTTACGATTTTTCTCAATTTTAACATAATATAGCACTTGCTTTTTAAGAAATTAGTTATTTTTATCGACAAATTAGTTTTTATTTTATACCTTTTTTCCCACCCTTGGGGTAAAAGGGTTTTTTTTCCAAATTTATATAATATCGATTTCAAGGCTATCCAATAAAAAAAGAACTCAGAACTCCGTCATTTGTGAACCGATTTGTAATATTTTTTTTGCGTTCGTCTAGGAATGGTTTCAATTAAGTCCCATAAGCACTAAATCAGGATCTGATGATTGGATCCTAAGGAAATCGAGGGAACTCTTCAAATTTTGTGGGGACACCTATGGTAATTTTGATATATTTTGTAGCAACTCGTGCATTTGCTTTTGAAAATCATCATTTGGTGAAGCGAAACTGATGATGAAGACCACAGTTGACCATAGGAGTTACTACTCGATAACAAGTATTTCATGGGTTGAATTTCAATTACTTTAACATAGTGGCTAAGCAATTTATGCTCCTCGTAATGCATATGGTGAAATGGAGTAGGTGGTGAAGCACCAGAACTCCTCAATAATGAACGTCTCTGCATCGGAAAGAGCAATTTTTCGTAGAAGGTGGCGGGCAGTTGAAATTAAACTATTGTATCTTAGATCCTTTATACTAAATAGCGTGAAAAAAAATTATAACTACAAATTGAACCGACTACAAAAAACCACGAAAATAATTTTCTACCAGTCTGAAGTCGGTCGGTGCCTCAGCACGAGCCAGCAGGAGTGGACCTATAGTCATCTATCTTACCTACGCACTTAATATTGGGCTTCAATCACTCCTGCTGGCTCGTGCTGAGGCACCGACCGACTTCAGACTTGTAGAAAAATATTTTCATGGTTTTTTGTAGTCGGTTAATTTTTATACCCTAGGCTGCTATTTATTCTTAAACTACCAATAATTCTCAAGCAAACTTAGCCGTTATAGTTTTTCTTGGAAGTTTGATATACTAACTACCATCCTGAATATTTTTAAATTTTTCCACCCACCGGTTTAGATTTTAGAGGGGGTGACGCTCGATTTTAATGAAAATTTGCACTTTAAAGTAGAATATTTCGCAAACGCTTTACTGAATCGAAAAATCGTTTTAGCAAACCCCTAATGGTTTTAAAATACCTATCCAACGATACCCCACACTATAGGGTTGGATGAGAAAAAAAAAAATCACCGCCACTTTACGTCTATGGGAGGTACCCTAAAAAAAATTGTTTTTGAATTTTTAATTGTACGATTTTGTCGGCATAGTTTACTTACTTAGATTATATACAACACTAGATGGACCGTAGGCGGCACGAAAACGTCCCCAAAAAATATAAGCCAACTGTTGGCTTATAAGTAATTTTCCCCCCCTCAGTCTGCATTGTGACACCGTAGGTGACGTATGCGGAGCGCGCAATACAAAAGTGCCGAAATATGACCAAATGTGCTATAAAAGTGTGCCGCAATTATAAAGGCAGGATTAAAAATCCTAATAACGTGATTTTCCATTGGTAAGTACTCGAGAATCCATAAAATTTCGTAAGAAAAGATTAAATTATTTAGGTTAGTATTGTTTGACATTTTTTATAGGTGTTACCAGTTTCCAGTGCAAAATTCCCCACAATTCAGTCAAAATCGTATTGAAAAGTTTGTATTGGGCACAAAATCGAAATATATCGATTTCACGCATCAACCTGAACAGTTTTTATTTTTAATCTATTTGAGAAAATGACGTATCTAATTAATGTTCTTTGATATTTTAATGAATATTTGCACCATCTTATTGAGCTTTCTTTTATTCTGTATTTATTTGGGATTGATAAGTAAGCTGTAAACAAATACATATAATGTGGGTGTTTAGGTCATAAAAACTGGAATTTAATAATGCAATCAATACTGAATTCGCAAAAAGTCAAGTGTTTCGTATAAACGTTCATAAGATGAATATAAATTCAAGATTATGAAAGATAATATATTTAGTTTGATATACTGAACTACCATATGCAATTTGATTCATAGTTTTTATCTGTCTTCAGAATACCTATAGATCCTGTAGTTAAAAAGGCATGGGTGGACATTATAAGAAAAAGTCGGGAAGAAAACCTTTGGCTGCCTGCAAAATCAGCTGTCATATGCTCCGAGCATTTCAAAAGATTTTTCGATTTAGTAATTTGTTTGCGAAATATTCAACTTTAAAGTGAAAATTTTCATTAAAATCGAGCGTCCCCCCCCCCCTCTAAAATCTAAACCGGTGGGTGGAAAAATTTGAAAAAAAAAACAGGATGCTAATCAGTATATCAAACTTCCAAAGAAAACTATAACGGCTAAGTTTGCTTGAGAATTATTAGTAGTCTATGAGTAAATAGCAGCGTAAAGTATAAAGTATACTCTCTCTGACTCGAGTGTAAAGATGAAGCTGTCACGTGGTCGCCACGCACACAAACAAGAAAAAGTGTGGACGTTTTCAATCGCATTGTTTCTTACTGAGGCTCGGTCTAGTGTTGTATATAGTCTAAGTTTACTTATATATCCGTGCAAAATAACAGCTTTCTAGCATTGATAGTCTCTGAGCAAAGCCGCGGACGGACAGACAGACAGACAGACAGACAGACAGACGGACAGACATACAGACAGACAGACAGACAGACAGACAGACAGACAGACATGGCGAAACTATAAGGGTTCCGTTTTTGCCATTTTGGCTCCGGAACCCTAAAAATCAACGAAGTACTTAAAACAGTAACGCAACAATGAACAATAACAAAATGAACAATAACAAAAATCAAACTCGCGACGCAAAAAATAAAATATACTCGCGGCGACTGTAGTTTCCA
This sequence comes from Choristoneura rosaceana, assembly GCA_037349165.1. NCBI lineage: Eukaryota > Metazoa > Arthropoda > Insecta > Lepidoptera > Tortricidae > Choristoneura > Choristoneura rosaceana. The sequence goes on along the minus strand of JAZBNJ010000006.1, from coordinate 1,341,945 downwards.
CTCATGAACCAAACGTGTGTTGCTTAGAAGCACTCGGCGCACACAGGCGCACGAATAAACATGGCGAGCGCGGTGAGGCGCAATGTGGGTGTACTCTCCCGTCCCTACCCGCTCACATCCCGCAGATACCGATAACGCGCTACTGGGACGACAATCGTCTTATGTTGAGAGCGAGCTAAAAGTTTGTCGCGGGCGGTGCGGACTATACCTACAGCCAATTCAATCTGGTTATAGGTATCAGTTATTTTGTTAGAATCTCGGACTTTTTTTAATGTACCCATCTGAAATAGTTCTTGGTGTTTTCGATGGAAAAATACACATGCAGTTTTTTATAAATTTTGAGAAAATGTTTATATTAGTCTCGGCTGGTATAGCGATTGCTGGCTTTGTATAGTTAAACGGAGTCGCAAGTTCGTTCGTTTAATACTCTCACTCAGCCAGCAAATGCCTACTTCCATACCACGACACTACCTGTATTATCTAATATGAACGCTTCCCATACATGAAATCGTACCGAACGAACGTGTTTGCGCGCGTAAACACCCGTGCGTGGCCCCCGTCCGCCGCCGCTCTGCCGCGTCTGCACGTTTCGACCACAACCATTTGTTTTTATGTTTTATTCCTTTAAATATCGTGGGCGAAAATGACACAAATTTACAATGTCGATTTATCATGCATTTATGATATAGAATATGTGAACTGTAATAACTGTAATATTTTTTTAAAGCATTTGTAGGTTAAGAAAACAAAATAATTTAAAATCTTAAAATTGCGTGGTCTAATTTGACACAATTTTTTTTAATGGGCGTATGTAAGTAATCTGAAATAGGAAATAAATATTTTATAAACTGTAATTTTTTTTTTCACACTTTTTTTACATACTGACTTTATAACAGTTTGCACTGGACGAAAATGACACAACTTTGGTTTACAGACTCCAAGGGCTATCCTAGATATGATGCCATAATTATTTTTAACTTTAAATTTATTTTGGGAGATTTATTCAAATAAAAAAAAAACAACCAAAAATCTTCGAATTGCTGAAAATGCAGGCGACAAAAATGACACAAAACGCTATAATAAGCTTTATAGGTACAACTGTACCCACAGGCAAAAAATAAAAAACTTTAGAATTCTTGAAACCTGTCACCTCTAAATAATGTACTCCTGCCGGCCTATCACACTACAGTACAACGTCTCTAATTGTTCTCTCTTCTCCTATTTATGTTTTCACTGTTTTTGCTGTGATGTAGTGTGTTATTGTTGTCAATAAATATTGTGAGTTTAAGTTTGTCTCTATGCAAAAAATCATGGGTTAACATAATGCACAAAAAAAAACGTCTTGTCGGTTCCATCCTTGAAAATACTCCTAAATAAACCTAATCCCCATTCAAGTTTGGTACAGTTAGCAGCATAAGTGGATTGAGCGCAGTGTTCACAACCTGAAGCTAGGCAGCTATCGTACTAGGGCCGTAAAATTATCGTATATTCGTCAAAATTATAAAAACTTATCATACCTATCAGGATAATGACTATAATACATTAAAAACATATGAAACGGAGCAATAATACACAGACTTGAAGTAAAAGTACGATAATTATCGTACGGTTGTGAACGCTGATTAAGCGGTTATGGTGCTTTAAATGATCTACACACGATTCTACTCATCTACTGTCAAGGTATGAGTAATAAAAGAGTGTTTAGATCGTTATGCGCTCACAATTTTTCTATTTATTTATTTCTGTATTGTACTATTTAAATCAGTTATTTGCCTACTATCTTAGACTCTCTTAAAAGCACGCAACTGTACGGTCGATTCATCCTTCCGTGTCTTATCATGTAAACAAACACTTCTAAAAGACACAGACACACTTTTCTCTTGGATTACACAATAACCATCACTTAAAATGTTCCTGTATACTTAAAGAAACTCACAAAGTATTGAAATCAACCGAGTAACCACTGCAAAATATCATTTCTAATAAGATTGCCTTCAATAATTGAAGGAACGATCGAATAACTTCAAAAATGTCTGACATTGCAGTGTCTAGATTGTCTTTGGAATGGATTGTAAAGTATTTCGCTACTTCGCTTGATGTCGTACGTTACGTGTGATATTTCTGACGTCTTTGCTTGTTTATGGATTTATTTATGTTAATAGCAAAATAATCGGTTACGTTTTATGTATAAGTATTTTATCGACTTTTCCAATTACTAGTCATTGTCTATTGCCACCTGTGACGTCACGTTTGTTTACATGATAAGACACGGAAGGATGAATCGACCGTAAACTGAGATGTAAACTAACTCATCGGGCCCCAAGATACAGGCTCAGCCTAGTTCTAGGTCCACTGTATACTATTTAAAATGTAATATTGCTTCTGAGTAATAATGAAATTTTCATTTCATTATGAGCACCTACAACTTTTGCTGCTGACTGTACAATGTCAAACATCAAACCAGCAAACATGAAACGTAGATAACTTCATGCAAATCCAATCAATTCAAGTTAGGATCTATTATATTGGTAGCCGGGAAGCGTCAAGCGAGAATCAATTATAAGTTTATCGATACCGCGGCGGCGAGGGCGTGAAATTCAGCAGTGGTCTGTTTGATCACAGACAAGACACTCGTTAGACTTATAGATTCCTTGTCCCTTGAGGTATATGTGCCTCATGCGTGACTTTACTGATGACACATGGTACACGTGGCACATGGGTGAAGGTCCAAAAGCTGCAACCCTGTTAAAGCTGCGTTAGCAGGTATTTATAATTACAATTATTTTTTTCCATTATTATTATATTATTATTGTTAGCCCATTATGTCCCACTGCTGAGCAAAGGCCTCCCCCCAATACTTCCACTGCTCTCTGTCCCCTGAATACAAGGGCCAGTCCTTCAAGAAGTCTAGTTCATCCTGCCATCGCCGTCTAGGTCTGCCAGGTCGCCTTTTTGAGTTGGTGGGCGTCCACTCGGTGGTGATGGTGGTTGTGGTTGGTGGTTTTATCCATTGTGACACGAAAATTATCCATAGAAATGTATATACATTTTAAACGTCCGAGATCCGAGAAGAAACAGCCCCAGCCGAAAATTACACATGGCATAACTACCATTCAATGACAGGGTATGTCTACCTTATGCTATAACTCTCAAAACAGCTCACTCGTTCCGAGATCTGAGGCCGCATTGTCTAACGCGCTGTCGTTCGCAATCGCATTCACCATCCCTTTCTACCCTCGTCTTATACCGTGTGACAGAAAGAAGTGGTGAAAACGAATGTGATTGCAAGCGTGATAGACAATATGTTCTCTGGTCATCATGCAATCGTAATTCGATCCCGTCATTGGCGTCATTTTGTTCGCTTAATTCAAGTGGCATTGCCGTCTCCCTTGTGCAAGTTGCGTGCTGTTCACGTAAACTAGGTCCTGACGATTACGCCGGCCCACATTAGCATGCTATCGCGGCGCCGGCGCCGATCGCATGACTCGTTTTTCACAGGGCTGTCGTTCGACCCCGAACTCTAGTGTGAGTGCCACTTTGTCTAAGAATCTAGTGTTCTAAGAAGCAACTGGTCTAAGTGGCAAGTGGTCTATAAAGTTCCTCGAATGTTTGGTCGGTCTCCGTTCATCGTTGATACTAAGCCGTAGTTGTCGGAGCTCCGCTGAGTGAAGCTCCTATTCCGCGTGGCTGGCGCGCCTTGACGCAACTCTAACCTAAACCTAACCTGTGTTTTTCAAGTTTTCGACCCTAGCAGGCTGCACTTGCTATTTAGAGCGGCTGATTTTTAGATTAAATAATAAATATTAGCTTTTGCCCGCGTAGAATTTGGTTATCGCGCGCTGTTCCGGCGGAAACTGTGCATTTTGCCGGGATAAAAAGTAGCCTATGTCATTCTCTGACCCATAAACTATCTCTATGCCAAAGATCACGACGATCCGTTGCTCCGTTTCGACGTGAAGGACGGATAAACATACATACAAACACACACTTTCGCATATATAATATAAGTATGGATACTCAGCGGCACAAAATTTGACCCACTCTCCATACAAAATAACCTGTTTTTGCATACATTTGATGGCCACATTTGCCGCTCACTATAGTTTTGAAGTTCACTATTAAATATGAGTACAGTTTCAGTTTCACGTTCTTCACATAGATCACGTGTATACTTTAAATTGAACTAAATTAATGTAACAATAGAAATGTAATTTGTTCCCGCTATTCTTTTTTCATGCGCGTTTAGCCCTGATGATTGCGCGTGCCCACATCCTTTGCGAAGTCATTGGTGTATCCGACCGATAAATATAGCGTTACTGGTTGCTAGTGTTTTCCCGCCACTTCGCTTACGTGAACTGTCTAAGACTTTTCATGATATTCTCTAGTCGCAGCGGTTGAGACTTTGAGCATGAAACTACCGTGAGACTCGCTCATATTAAATGATATTGTAACGGTAACTCACGTCTTAAATCGAGTTTAGCTCGACTGTTTCGGGCTATTCCGTAGCCCTTCTTCTTGGGAGCACGCGACTCGGCAGCTGCCGCAACACGCGCACTACACGCCACCGCGTGTAATCTGTATCTGTGGTAGGTAGATTTAGTAGCATTTACGTCATTTAGTATACCTACCCGTGCAAAGCCGGGGCGAGCGTCTTTATAAATATTACTTTCAACCAATGCGGATTATAATTTGTACGGGCAGAAACATGCTTTGTTTTAGAAATCGCCCGCAATTCAATACGGTCTGAAAACTGATATCAGGCACCTGCGATGTTTGCTTGCCGCTGGAACAAAATATACAAGGTAGAAGCTCGGATATTCATACTGTATCATGTAGCAGGGTGGAACCTTTGGCACAGTATATATATAAGCTAAAGCAGTATAGAAGCTACGAACAAATCGATCGACCGGTACTGCAGTACCGCGAGACCCCCTCAGAGGCCGTGTAGAGCGCGCGTCTGTGTGAGTGTGTTCGTTTCGATCGTAGCTTCGTAGCTTCCTTACTGCTTTAGCTTATGTATATACTGTGCCTTTGGGCGAGTAACTTCATGTTGACAGCGCCGTTCGCGAAACCGGCACATTGCTGATCTGGGACCATTTCGTGACATGCATAATTCTTTCCATACTTTTGTCAAGGAAATCATAGTGAAATGGAACCCTGGTATATGAATCAGTTTATTCTATTGTACATTATGTAAATTTGAAGACAATAAATACAATACAATATCTGATAGTGACATCCCGGTGATGCAGCCGGGATCGTGTCTGGAAGACGGAACTCCTCAACGCTTAATGGCATAAAGTACAATTCAATAGAATCTGACAATTTTCTACACATTTAACACACCCTAACGTGGGCACGCTTGATTATATATGTCCCTGTTGTTGCAATTATCATCTAGAAGGAATGAAAAAAGAATAATAGTCACATCATAAAGCCCTAGGCAGCCCGGTGTTCATATAAGTAGGCTGGTAGTGTCTACAGGATTGTCAGATTCTATTGAATTGGAGTATAGACTGGAGTGGTAGGACCTTGTGCAAGGTCCGCCCGGATTGCTACCACCATCTTGCTCGCTTAATCCTGCCGTGAAGAAGCAGTGCTTGCAATGTTGTGTTTCGGCGTGGAGAGTAAGACAGCCGGTGAAATTACTGTCACTAGGCCTCTAGGTTGGCAACGCATCTGCAATACTGCTGGTGCGCAGATGTTAATGGGTGGTGGTGATCTCTTACCATCAGTTATCTCGTTTGTCATCCAGTCGAATAAAAAAAAAACTACACGACACGTAGACGACAATACAAGTACAGTCAACAAAGAAGCTTGTATTAAAAATTAACATGTGTATACTCGTTCTCTTTCATCTCGCGCCGTACGCGGTAAGGCCCAAACATCGCCTAAATAACGAGCTCTTATCAACACGTGTTAAAAAACGTTTGATATAAAGCAGCACATACATTTGGAATGTTGGCGCCGTGCCATCGCAGTTGCCCTGAGACAGGGATAGGGCCCCATCGGGAATCCAGCTATGAATTTATGGTGATTGGGTCATTTAACAAGTGTACCAGTATATACCTTCCGCCGCCTAACTTTGCCTAAAAGTTCATTGCCACGACTAGTACCACAAAAACTATAAAGGTATTTTTTCAATAATACACCGTTGAGCGATTCGAACACAATCCGGAAGTAACGCAAAGACGTCGCATAAAAAATTTATCTCAAAAATGCGTCAAAACTGAGTATTAAGTAATGAACTTTTAGGCAGATTGATATGGCGCGTGGTATAGGTATAGCCTCCGTACTTTATAAAGAGCTAAATAACATTAAGAATAACGGCCGAATGTACTTTATAAGGTACAAATTGTTCATTGAAAAAATAATTCTAAGAATTTTGAAATAATATCCAGAATAACAAAGCAGGTCAACCACGTCTAGGTCTTAGACCCACTTGCAGGTAAAAATAAATCTAGATTCAGTTGTTAAGCCTGGCTTAAGCTTGGCAGTTCCATACATTTTGACACTACTAAACTAAGCTTAACGCTAACTCGAGATTTATGTGTTTCCAGCAAGTGGCCGTTAAACTCTTACAGCGTTATTCATAAAAAATCCTTAATTGAGGTATGATTGGTCTGTTAGTTAACAGACTGATTAAGCTTGTTTGACGTTTGTCAAGAAGTATGATTCATAAACGCTTGCTAACGGTCTGCTAGTTGTTGAGCTCCTGATAGACTGATTAGACGCGTTATGTTGGCACTCTTGACAAATCAAGGACCAAAAATGGCCTTATCGAGAATTAAAAAAAATAAAATTGACAGCAGCACACAGCAGTGACAGCAGAGATGCTTGTTTTCCCGCCATTTCCGATCCGCGTGTTTTAGTAGACCTAAACTAAGTGCAAAAAACCGTAACTATGTTAATCATCCTAATTTTATTTTTTTCGTATTATTAGAGGATTTTTAAATATAAATTTCTGAAAATAATTTTTCCTGATTTTTTTTTAATCTTTGCGTAAACCTCCTTATAATATCTTCGGTATGGTTTTTTGCTCTCGTCAAAGTCAGCTGTTCAACTCTGTGGCGGCCATTTTGTGACTTAGCAGGGAGATAAAGGAGGGTCTACGGTCTTCTAACTTTAGCAGAGCCTTGATCAACTGATTAGCGCTAACAGACGTTTATGAATCACGTTTTTTAGCATCGGGACATCAAGGAGCCTTCAAGGAGGCTCTAACTTTTTATGAATAAGGCTGTTAGTTTGTTAAAAAATGACAGGACTCAGGAGTATATGTAGAGTACAATGGTTTTACATCGGGGAAAGTCTGATCTCAATCGGAATACGACGCTACCCGAACTGTCAATCAATTGGGTACCTTGAAGTTTTCTAGGATGATCCATATTAAGTATAATGGAACTTTATTTTGTGTCATGATGGGTGGTATATTCAGAGAGCATGATAAATAAGAAGTTTCGCGAAGAAGAAATCCATACTAATATTATAAATGTAAAAGTGTATGTTTGTATGTTTGTCCGTCTTTCACGTGGAAGCGGATCTACTTGATTTTTGGCATAGAGGTAGTTTATGGGCTAGAGAGTGACATAGACTACTTTTTATCCCGGAATAGCGCGTGTTAACTGAGTAAAGCTAGTACGTACATATCGGGTGTGGCCTGTAATATAAGCAAAAAAATTAAAACATAGATCATATTCCTCACACTAAACAATATTAGTTCAGCGAATATTCAAAATAATTAATTTTTTATTACACTTTTAAGTTTATTCGCAGAAGCAATGTAAAGCAAAATGCTTGATGTTTGTAGCGTGACAGGCGACGTCAGTTGTGTTCTAGGATGGCAGTATTTAATTTGTATGAAAAAAAGGAAAATACAAAGACCCCATAATTTTTAAAAGTCGCTCAACTAATGTTGTTCAGTTTAACGAGGACGAGGAGGAGGATGTTTTAATTTTTTGCTTGTATTACAGGCCACACCCGTATGTGTATCTAAACGTCCAATTGGCACCCCACGCTCTAGGGATGTACGTGACTTTTAGTGATGTGGCATTTTACGGTTTACTTGACAGTTTCATAATAATAGTCTGGAAAGGCTGCGCTTAGACTTCCACGTATGCCGTGATGCACAATTTGAATGGAAATGTTTGCCTTGTTGCAGGTAGGAGCTTACTCGCGCACTGCATGCGATGCGTGCAGTGGCCGTCTTCCAAATTTTCGACAATTATGTAAGTCCTCATCTTTCCTCTTAGCTTTTAGCTTGTTGTTTATGTATTGTATAAGTATTGCATGTATGTATTTATATAGTTGTATCATTTATATTTATTTTAATATTATTGTTTTTTTTTTGTTTGTTTTTTTTTCTGTTACTGTTTCCGTCACCTATTTTTGTAACACGTAATTTCTTGTACCCAAATGGTTGTCTGGAAGAGATCGCTTTTAAGCGATAAGACCGCCTATTGTCTACCCTGTATCTGTGTTTATATTTAAGTTTTTGTACTGCTTTATGGTGTGCAATAAAGAATATTTGTATTGTATTGTATTGTATTTTACCATTGCCACGCGAATCCTTATATTTGTAAAAGTAGAAGTTAGTGATGAAATGAAAATTTATTTCGTATGAATTAAGGTTTTAGATTGCAGTTACATATGCTTTATAAACTAAGTTTCACTTAACCCTACCTTATAGGTGTACACGCATTGTGATTGTGTGTGTGTACGTTTGCTAGTCTCTGGAATAACACATAGGGTACTTTATATCGCGATATTCTGACGGACTAGGGATGCAACCACACATACTACGTTTTTAGTAAAATCCCACAATTTAAATTCAACAGCCGGGTAGTTGACACGATCGAAACCGCGGGTAAAAACTTGTAAAAACAACACCTATGCACGTGGTAGGACCTTGTGCAAGGTCTGCCCGGATTGCTACCACTATCTTGCTCGCTAATCCTGCCGTGAAGCGGCAGTGCTTGCACTGTTGTATTTCGGCGTGGAGAGTAAGACAACCGGTGAAATTACTGGCACTTGAGGTATCCCATCTTAGGCCTCTAGGTTGGTAACGCATCTGCAATACCCCTGGTGTTGCAGATGTTTACGGGCGGTGGTGATCTCTTACCATCAGGAGAGACACTTGGTCGTTTGCCATCCAGTCGAATAAAAAAAAAACCTAATGGTACAGGTACTTAGTTTCTTAGTTGAGTAAATTCAAACGCAGCTAAATCCTGACACTGGCAGTTCAATTAGTTTGAGGCGTAGGCGTCGAATTCCTGATTGAAAAGGAAACTCTCTTGAAAAAAAAAACCAGTAAATTTTTTTCGTGTCAATCAATGTAAAATTGGCAGTCGTCTGGAATACATTGGATTGGATTCGGTAAAGTAGTGTGAAAGCGAACAGGCTTTGGCTCAACATAAAAGGGATCGACGGATTTGATCGGCTAGCTATATAAATATACTAGCTTTTGCCCGTTGTTTCGCCCGCGTGGAATTCGATTATCGCGCGCTGAACTCGGAAACTGCTCATTTTTCCGGGATAAAAAGTAGCCTATGTCACTCTCTGGCCCATAATCTATCTCTGCTAAAAATCACGTCGAAACGGAGCGACGGATCGACGTGAAAGACGGACAAACTTAGAAACACACAGACACACACAATTTCGCATTTATAGTATTGGTATGGATCTATATTGCTAAAAAACTCGTAATTTCCCGAAACTTAACTCGATATTTTGACAAGTCGTTCCAATTCTGGGCGACGTATTAAACAGTGGCACCAAAAACAGTCAGCGAAAAAGTGAGCATGTTTGGTGTACAGTTTATTCCCATCATTGGGTCTAGCTTAGCAGGTATCTCGGGCAATAAAAAAAGATATACTTAAGTGTCATTATCATTATATAGGTACCTACAGCCATTCACGAAGACGCGTGATTTTGTCAAAATTAGTCATTAATGACATTGTAATAAGAACCACGGCACGCGTCATCGTGAATGACTACCTCTACTCTAAATATAACCTGCTTTGAAATGTACATTAGTCAGGGAAACTTTAGAAATGTGGTCAGGGAAAATCAGGGATTTTTTTATAGTAGGCACCCTAGTAGATACGAGTTCGTATTACGATTTTAATCACGGCAACACACACTAATCTGACTGCGGCTGTATTCAGCTGGTATCTCGTTGGGACTTGAATGCGCACACGACTCTAATTAGGTACGTGCACCGTGTCTTTGAAGCGGGGCACTGGCTGGCTTCATCTGGGCATTTAATTACATGTAAAAGGATTTATCTAGCCATCGCTATTTAATTATAATTATGAAGCACTAGGAAGTTGTCGCTGCGAAATCACCCAGGATTTCCATCTATCCGTACCTATAAAAGTGGTAACGTTACTGACTGACAAACAGGATGCAACCTCAACTACTGAAACCATGCAGATACTTGAAAACTGGCAGACATATTTCTTGAGGGTCTCTCAGCACAGAGAAGAAGTTCTTGAAATTCTCATAGATTAGGTAATAAAAGACATTTACGTTTTCGAATAGAAGTCGCTCTTCTCCATAATTGTAATTGTTGGAGACTTCAAATTGACCAAAGGCCGTGACGGGATAGGCTAAGTGATTCTGCCCCCACCGAGTATTGGCTTGTAATCTTTATATGGTGGAACTATTTTTTGTGACAAATAAGCCAAATTTCAGCGCTCAAACCTTTCTCACTCATTATGTTTTCTAGTGAATCAATGCCTGAGTAAATTAAATTAATCATTAAGTCATAGAAAAATAATCTAATTCCAAGCTATAGACATCGCTCCATTGTATGTTTATTGATTTGTGTGGAAAAAAATCTAAACCGTTCGAACAGTTTCTTAAAAATTTACTTAGTAGTTTCAGAAATAAGAAGGGGTTAATCTTCTTTTATTTAGCACGGACGGAGTCGCATGCTTTTGCTGGTTTAGATGTTATGACGATCCTCTATTTCCCGTTGGCGTAGCGCACATCTACTCGTGGACACTCGAAGCCGAACGTGTCATTTCCTATTTGTGCCAACTGAAATAGTATTTGATTTCGCGCATTCGCTTCAATGCTCGTGGAAAAGATTCCTCGACGGGCACTTATTTAGTTTCAGTATTTTGTCACTTCTGTTGCTCGTTAACTTGGTATGTATGCCGGATTTAGGCGACATAAAGTGGCTTTAAGCTCTAGTATACTGGGTGACCTGAGCCTCTGGTCAAATACGATTACTACTGGCTTAGCAAGATATTTAAAACTAAACTGCAAAGTATCATAACAATCAGTCCAATATTTACCGAAAAACTAACGGTTTTCAATTTCACTTTGGAGCAGCCTGTGTATTTGGATGATCTGATTTAATAGATTTTTTTTTCTTGTCCAATTAAGCAAATAACTATTTAAAGATATTGCTAATTATCAGCCTTATCCATGGTTTCATTATTTGTCCAGAGGCTAAGGTAAGGTCACCTTATTTAAAGTAAAATCTTCGTCTTCGACCAAGGCAATGAGACACCAACAGCCACCACCACCAGACACCAGAAATAGTTTTTAATAATTCATGTTTTATAATAATAAATCAACACAACTATTATAGTGCCCATTAGTTTCGTGTAGTTATTTGATTTTAATATAATGTTTTGATTTATTACATAAAAAATAAGTATTGGCCTTCATTTGAGTTTGAAAGCTATGACGTAACGGTCCAAGTTGCACTTTGATCTGTGAGGTTCTTTGGCTGAAGAATTCTTCATAATTTACGCGGCGATTAAACTACGGAATACGATTAGGACCCGCAATCTGACGTATCACACTTTGACAGTGCCAGAGTATCACTTCACCAGTCACCACAGATAACAAAATAAAATGCTTAATAGCGGTGCTAAACGTACGCATACAGATTATTTACTCGTATCATACAGGTATTGATGTGGCAGAACTAGCTAGATTAGAACCTAGTGTGAATGTGATGACAAAAATAATATATTGTTTATAATAATTGACATTCCCAATTGAGGTGTTTGCTTTTGTTCTTCTATCTCTGCCTTATCTCAAATCTATCATTTTCGTTTTATTTATTATTTATATTAAGCAGTGTCAGGTTAGAAGTCACCTTTTGTGAACTTCTGACAGTTTGTCTGCAGATTTAAAAGTTAAATACATTCGCAATGACATACAATGACGAACGTCTGGGAGGATGCATAATGTATTCAGACTTATCTCAAGTCCTGCTCGGAAATGCTTAGTTATCATATGTTGTATAATTTGAGGCAGTCCGTGGCGAAAACATTGTTGGTTTTTAGGGTTACGTGCCATCAGCCAAATAAGAGGTTTAACAATTTTTAATCAAGTTCCTATCAAATGTTGCTAAAGTCGAACTTTCAAGTTGACAGACACATCTATTGGCATTATTGCTTTGTGACTTGCAAAACGAGTATCAACTTTAGGGTGGTAAACCACACATTTGGCTGACGATTCCGTATTCCAGGTGTAGCACCGTCCTCCGCCATTGATTCTCATTTTGCAAGCTTTTATTTAGTTTCACCTGTCGCGTTGTCTGTGTCTGTAATCAAATCTTGCAAGTTAAATTCAAACTTCCAGTAGTTGGATTGACTTGAAATTTGGTATTCTTATCTAAATTGCGTGATAATGCGATAATTTGTTAGTGACATCCTGGTAGTCCGGCCAGTATCGTCTCCACAGGACGGAACTCTTCAACGGTTAATGGCATCGACTTGAAATTTGGTATGCAAATGTAGTTTGGGTGGCAATGCAAGTGCAGTCAATTAAAAGTATAGTCAGCGAAAAAAGCTTGTATTAAAAATGATTTTTTTACCATAAACTTTTTCTTTTCAGATCGCGTAGTTCGGCCGCTATGCTACAGCGAAGCGTACGCAACCACGTACAGACCAACCTAACCTGAACCCATATGTGAAGTGTAGTGATACCCTAACCCAACCGGTCCGTGCCGGCTCAAACCAGTTCGATCCACGGATGCAGTGATGGCATTCATGACCAAGAAGAAACGGTACAAGTTCGGCGTCCAGGCTTGCCTCGAGGAGCTGACTGAAGTGCCTTTCGTTTCGGCTGTACTTTTTGCTAAAGTCAGGCTACTTGATGGTGGAAACTTCCAGGACCATTCCAGTCGGTGAGTCTAGCTTTTACTATCAGTACCAGTGTAGAAAACGGGTCTCCGTCGTAATTAGTAATATCGTTCGTCCTAATGTAATGTTTGCCTGATCATAATTCATTGACTTTTTTCTCTAAAACAAAAAAAAAAAACAGATTTTTTCCAAAATCCCGGAGAACTTTATAACTTAGGTTAGGTTTATTTTATAACCTCAAGAAAAACGTGTTATGGCAAATGGTCATTATGGTAAACATTACATTATGGATTTTAATTTCAAGGTTTCAAAGAATAGTGGTCTAAATGGAAGAGACACACGGAGCGACAAACGAGGGATTGCCTCCAATGTAAGCTTAAAACAAGTTCACACTAACGTCTCACTATAACTGGTTAACGATTAAAAAACACCCAGCAATCAAGAGGCAAGAGGGGGGGAGCATTCAGAAATGAGGAGATACGTAGAAGAACAATGGTCAACCGACATAGCCAAGCGTTTAACGCGTTTAGGCCATATAGCCCGGAGAACAGATGGCCGTTGGTGCCGAAAAGTTCTCGAGTAGATTGTCCACCAATGAGATGGACGGACGACCTGATTAAAGCCGCGGGTTCACGATGGATGCAAGCCGCTGCCAAAACCGAAGCGACTGGAGGTCTATGGGGTAGGCCTATGTCCAACAGTGGACGTCCTACGGCTGAGATGATGATGATGATTCAAGAGGCACGTGCATCGTTTTCTTCAAGTCAGCAGTTTGCGCAGCAGGGAAACGGTGCTCGTGCTTGACCTTCGCGTTAATTGGTGGATTTCGCTTACTTAGAGCCTGATTCATCAGTTTTATTTGACAGATAAATATGATGCCGTCCCTGTTGGTTTTGCCCGAATAAATAGAGACGGCATCACATATATATGGCGCATAAAATTCTATCAATAAGTGGTGAAAGAGGCCTTTGCTATCGTAATAGATTTAGCACTTTGAAGGCTCTCTCTGCATCAGTATTACTTGTAGAGAGTTCCGAAGTACTTTGCCCAATGGAAGCTATACTCTGTGTAAACAAGTCCTAGGACGGCGTTCTAGCTGTCGCTCTGTGTGTCGCTTCCTTGATATGTCCCTCGCGTATGAGCGCGTGTAGCAACGGAGGTAGTCGCGGCAAAGCCTCCGACGACATTAATTAATGTAAAGTACCCGCCGTGTCGGAGCCATAAAGATAAAGCGGCGTTCAGTACTTTTTGTTTGCCTTTTTAACGGTTATTTACGTTATTTTCTGCTTTATTTGTTCTACAATTTGCCTTTTGATTTTGTATATTTTTACCATAAAAATAAGTAAGAGGTACTGGAGGATGTTTGTTTGTTTTATGATTATAAATTGCTATTTGGATAAACTATTTTATTAAGCAATGCGAAGTTTGAGTTTCATGTGCGACGCTAAGCGAACTGTATTTTTTTAAATTTTATGGTTTTAAATTTGATTGCTTGTTTTTTTTAATGACTTCATTTATTACAACGAACCGTTGCTAAGGAAAAAAGCTGATTACGTGTAATTCATAATTGAATTACTGGACTGTCAGTCACGAAGCAGTTTACTGTTGAGTCATAGCCTTTTGAAATTGATATTTTTTACTATACAGAGGCTGCAGTATAGAGATCTCTATTGCAGATTTTATGCCTGGGAACCGTAGTCCGAAGGAAGATAGTAGGGGACTGTATTTATGCGTCTGAGTCAGTTATAATTCATCAAAGGTCCGAGTTGAGATACGAGATGTAGTTGTTCTGTGTGACGACTAGATGGCGCTGCACCACATTACCTATACACATTTTACACACATTACGGACGAGAGCCGAAAATTATAACGTCTAAGATTGCTTGAGAATTATTCATGGTTTGAGAGTAAATAGCAGCCAAAGGTATAAAATATACCTAAACTTGGCAGATTCCGCACGCAATACGAAATCCTTAGAAAAATATTGCTTCATTTTTGCGTAATGGCTTTGGAATCCTATCTTGGGCGTGTCCGACACGCTCTTGGCCGGTTTTTAATCCTAACTTGGCGTTACCACTCGAGCCTCATCATTAAACCAAATGAAGTGTAATCCGAATCGGCACGGTACCGTTATCAGGATTAATAGGGTATAAACCAATTTAGTTTAACGATTGCATTAAACCGACGACTCCCCGGTTCACGTTTCAATCCGACCGTGTCAGCAGGGCTACTACGAAACTCGAAGTTCGTGTCGTGCGGTCCCTCTGACACTTATACTGTTTAATACGAGAGCGAGAAGAACGGTACGACACGAACTTCGAGTTTCGTGTTTCGTAGTAGCCCTGCTGAACCAGAGTTATTAGTGCAAAAAAAAAAACGGAAAATGAGGATCAATTATCATAATAAAATGGCAAAGGAAAGGCAGCTACAAAAACATGTCAAAGTCGGAGTTAAAGTCAAAATATCTTTATTCAATTTAGACTATAACAAGCTAAAGCATTCATAAGTATGTCAAAAAAAAATTACCACCGGTTGGGAAATACCTCTGTTGAGAAGGCTCCGGCAAGAAACTCAACGAGCTACATATTTTGTGTTTACGTACCTATTGATAATCAGGACAGAAACGGGACACGTAGTAATAATGTATGATATAGCAATTATGTAGAATAGAGTGACGAAGCAGTGACCCAATACAATACGTCACCTTACATTAAACCATATTTAAACGCCATTAATTATAAATACATGTTAAATATTCATTGTTTACCGTGAGGACTCGAACCTACGCCCTTATAAAGTCTACAGGGTGGAAAGTTGAGATGGGGCAGCAATACCGGGTTAAGACACTAACTTTGGTTAAAATGCTCAGTTTTTAGTTATATTAAATGATATAGTAACGGATAACTCGGTCTTAAATCGAGTTTAGCTCGACATAGCCCTAAACATTTTTAGTTGTTTAAGAAAAGTTTTTAGTTGTTTAATTTTACTGTACTGTTTAATTTTCTTTTAGCATAAAAGATTCATATTCGTAAAATAACAACATGCGAAAGTTTCACTTTGCAAATTAGTACCTTACGAACTGTATGGAAAAAGTTTTCTTTGATTTGTGGGTGTTCCTGTACTCTAACCTTAGTTGGTCTCAGAGTGTTTTAATCCTTGACAGAAATGGTACCGATTGGCATTTAAAAAGAAGTCAAATCTGTCGAATATTCATCTCGTCTCGTCACTCAAAAGTTAGTAAATGTCGAAAAGCATTTTCGCGTAGCAGCAAGGGATCTAGTAGCTGACATTGCTGCCCCATCGCAACGTTCCAGCCTGTATAAGCGACGCAAAACGCTAGAGGGCGGGAACACCTCGTGACGTCACTTTGGCGCCGTAATGACGTGTCAATTCGAGCGTGGAAGTGACATGTTGACATTTAGTTCCCATAATACTCGCCGGTGATGCGAGAATGCGATTAGCATTAAGAGAAGTCTCCGTTCCATTATCCATACAAACATATGCCTGTAGTTTTTCAGATTTTCATATAAATGTGTAATATCAGAATTACAGGAGCGCAAAAGTCGACAAAAAAAAGATGTCAACTTTGCACGAGAATTACAGACTATTAAAGCATTTTTACAAAAATCGAAAAAAACCACAGGCATAGAAAATTTAATGAAGATTTTGATTGTAAAATGTCATTAATTTCTGTGCTATACTTTTCGTATGATATGAGGACAACGAAACCCAAAATTCAACCGCCCAAATCTTGGAAAATCTGACCTCGACCGGACATCGGACACCAAACTGTACGGAGTTTCACAGTGGAACCTCTCACTCCTCTCAGTATTACGCTGTACAATGCAGTGCGATTCTGCAATTGAACTGAATGGTGCTATCCTCTTTATGTCCAGGACATACGAGAGGAAACGAATAGTTAACTCGTCCCCTGCAACAGACCTTATATAGACATAGACATAACTTTATTTCGACATCAAACTTAAAATAATACTAATTTACAGAAAACAAAAACATTTGATGATGTCAAAAAGGAATTGACTCAGCATTATGCTGCAGTAAGTATGTGCTGCTTACTACAGCGCTGATTTTCAGCCAACACCTTCATATCTTTGCACCTAATATGTTGGAACGGACAAATCACTTTGGAATCAGCACAAATAACTTTGTGTCGGAAAAGTGTACAATAAATAATATAATAAATTTATAGATTTACGAAAAGCAACAACATAGCTTATAATCTGTGATTAAATATGCAGAAACCAAACGCAAGTCTGTTCAAAAGTCAAGATGAAGGTACTCGTGTTAGAGATAGGAATAAGTAGCCTTCCCACCTGCGGGGAGTGCTTTTCGTAAATTAATTGACTATTTAGTACTTATAGTATATCGAGCGAGATAGACGATTCATTCCTCCATTACGCACGAAGCAGTTTGCCTCTTCTTTCATTAAACGCTATAAACCTGGACATCATTAAGGTCAAAGTGAACAGACATCTTGTACCATCTTGTACGTGTACCATCTTAGGCCTCATTTTCGCCTTCCATCAAGCGAGATCGAGGCCAAACGTAAGCCTATTTTTTATAAAAAAAGACGAAAAGAGCGCTTCAAATCGCATGAGAACCTAGTGTCGAATTTTCCGCACCTTTGGTGACGTCACGAGCGAGGTTTAGTGATGGGAAATCAAGACCGCACAGTACCGGTTCAAAGGCGTTTTTCAAAGCGCATCGCGCATTTAGGTCGGACATAGTTTTGACCGTGGATCAAACTTTTTACACGCAAGGAAGGTTAACTTTTACGGTCTATCCTTATGTAAGGTCTGTGGTCCCCTGGAATGCGACACTGTTGCAACGACCTACCTATGTTATAGTTGATCTATATGGCTTTTCCTATTGCTAATGTCAGGGGCGAACGATGTATTGCCGTGGGTGCTCGACGTGGTGCATTATACAAGACTTTTGAGTACCCTTTGCTTTTGTACGCCGTACAAAATACGCGTTCTTGAATCTACATCTACATAGGTACAATCCGTGAGCTTTTAGAAAACCCTTCGGGTTTCGGGGGAAATCGGAAGAATTCGTTAGTAAAAAATGACAATTGTCTTTTTGACTCAGTAGCAATCCATCACGCGTAGAGTGCACTCGTTGTGTTTTCATTGATGTATATAGAGCAGTTAAAACCACCAATTGCATATATTTATTTAGGTAGTTTGTTATTTTTCGGAAATTGATTTCCATGGCGAGTCAACTTAAGCAGGGTATGTCTGTAAATAGCCAATCACTGGAAATTGATTACAATATATTTATAAATATTTTGTATATAAGTTGAATTTTTTAAGAAAAAAGTGGTCGTAAATATTTTAATAAGGTACTAGACCGTGTTATAGAAGCAACGGGGATTTCGAAAAGTGCATTAAAAAATATATAAAACGAAAGCAGACCAAAAAAATTCATTTGACATACCAACAGCTCTATATCATTCCAAACAAAAGTACTGTGTTGAGGCGGGGTGTTCTCAATTTAAATTGACGATGGAAGAATTCGAAAATGCTGATTTTTAACCCCTGACGCAAAAAGAGGGGTGTTATAAGTTTGACCGCTATGTGTGTCTGTGTGTCTGTGTGTCTGTGTGTCTGTCTGTGTGTCTGTCTGTCTGTGTGTCTGTCTGTGGCACCGTAGCTCTTAAGCGGGTGGACCGATTTGAATGCGGTTTTTTTTATTTGAAAGCTGGTTTTCTAGCGATGGTTCTTAGACATGTTTCATCAAAATCGGTTGAGCAGTTTCAAGATCATCAGCTCTTTTGTTCGCTGCGGTAGGAATCTTAGACGCATAATGGGTATTTACTTTACTTTCAAGCATATTTGGGACCTAAAACTTGAAACACCCATGTATGCTATGTAACTATGTAAGATTATGCAGTTCTCGGCCTGATGCTGCAGCCAGGATATCCAGAACACTAGTAGATACACTCTTGATAAAACCATAGCAGATATATCGTGTTTGGATTCGTTTCGATCAGTATTTGATTCTACATACAATGTAAAAGTGGCAACAGGATGAGCTGATGCTGCAGCCAAGATATCCAGCACATTAATACACTATAAAAAATAATAGCACATATGTCGTGTTTGGATTCGTTTTGATCAGGAATTGATTCAACATACAATGCAGTGGTAGCAACATGACGAGCTGTTTAAAAAACATGAAATAAAAAAAACTAAAATTAAAAATTTTAAAAACCCCCGACAAAAAAAGCCGCCAAAAAACGACAACTAAAAAGTAAAAAATAATTATGCACTACCTAGCTGTTGCCCGCGACTTCATTTGCGAACATATGTACTTTAGTAAGTTAATACTTTAAAAAATACAACATATGTACTTTAGTTTCTGTTAACCTTAGCGGTCCCCCGACACCGACGACGCTTAGATAAAAAGAATATTACTAGGTACTTATACTAAATTAACTTAGGCTAATTTTGCGGGAAAGCAGCATAGTCCCAGCGGAATAGGGATAAACGAATTGTTCGCAAATGAAGTCGCGGGCAACAGCTAGGTAGTGCATAATTATTTTTTACTTTTTAGTTGTCGTTTTTTGGCGGCTTTTTTTGTCGGGGGTTTTTAAAATTTTTAATTTTAGTTTTTGTTTTATTTGTATCATGACAAAAAGTCATATTGTATTAAAATTAGAAAAAGATAAAGAAGCGTAATATTATTGTAGTAAGTTCATTTTGTACTGATGGTTATTCTTTACATAACTTTTTACGGTAACTTTGAAAAGTTTTGCAAGTTGATAACAGAACAGAACCGCGTATCACGATCGCGTGTCATCGTCAATACCCGAAGCATGCTTCTAAAATCCGAAGGTTTTTTTAAGATCTCACGGACTTGTACGACGACGTCTGTACACGAGTCAATGTGTGCGTAAGATACATAGGGCTGACTATCGCAAAACCCTAGTGCTATAAGTTAGTACCAATGACATTTAGAGGTACTTACATGTAGGTATGGCTTAGATGTGCAAATGAATGTAATCGTTAATCTCACCTATTTATTTAAACCTACTTAAAATGTGTCTGTCTGTGTATTTCAGCATTATTATTTTCAATTACAATAGGTATACGACTACAAACTTAAACGAAATATTCGGTAGGTAGTTATGTCATGTATTAATCGCGATAATTTCAGAAATCATTATTTATTTATAAAAGGAAGTAGGTAGGGTACCGTTATCATTTCGCAAAATAATTGCTCCCGAACTTAGTACCGTGCGGCCGACATACATCGCGTCGCGCACCCGACTGCTTTCCTGCGGTTTTCCTGCAATCTGCGCTTGAGGGGTGGGGTAACTCGAACCGGTGCGGGGCGGAGCGTGGCCATTCTGTACGTTAGTAAGGTACTGTAGTGTATTCGGGATGAGAAATATCTTTATTTACACAAATCCAATAAACTATACATAGTAATAACAAATAAATAAATAAATTGATTAACTATGAAAAAAAAAATTGACAAGTCAGTTTGTCAGTCGGAGTGTGGTAGGGCAGCACCATCATCAAAGGCAAATAGCTTGGCTGCTGGCTTCCATTTGTGACGGGTTCCTCGAATGCACAATGCACATGCTGGTCGCTCTAAATATGGACGTTATTATTCGTGCTCTCAGCCAGCCCATGACGCAAGACAAAGATCGGTCCCAACGAGATGAAAGTGCTTCCCCGAGGTGTTTCACAAAGGAGGCCATTTGTGGTGCGAAAACTCCATCCACGGAGGTGACAAGGGGTGTAAAAGTGGCATGACGCAGCTGTAGTGTATTCTGTGCTTCAAGTGAACGCTCAAGTTTATAACCTTTAAAATTCCGGTTGGAACATCCCGATAGTTCTCAACCGCTGCGAATTGCTGTTATATAACATTTAACCTATAAACGTGCAGGCCAGGACTCGGGGAAATGTCAAGGCGGCCAACCTTGGCCCGCTACGGGCCGCGGGCTGTGACACAATTGCTACCTGCGCCGAGCGGGCAGTGTTAGGGCGGAGTCGTGTGTTCAGCATCGAATCGTATTTATAGGTGGAACCATAAGGGTCATGCATATAGATATCTGGGGGCACGGCAGTGCCCCCGCCAAGTCGAGCAAAACAAAACGAAGGCACAGCCGTACCATACTTTTCTCGAAGCCATTCAGGCTATTTTCAACACCCTGTATTTTGTTATGGCTAAAGCTAGAACCTTGAATTTTCAGTTACCTATAGGGCCTAATGGGACTTAGATATATTACAAAAATAGACATTATTCAGTAAACAATACAAGATTGAGTTTGAATTTCTTACAGCTAACAATTAAAATATAATTTTCACTTCTCATGCTCGTAAAGTTTTTATGTTAGATCTAGGCGACATAAGATGACTTTAATGCACTAGTACATAAAATAAAATCTTCGTCTAAGACCAAGGTAATCTGGTGTCAACAGCCACAAACAAAGATGTTTATATATGATGTATATATTTTTTCATATTTTAAAAATGGTTCGTGTGAAGTTCCCAATTCGCACTGGCCCGCGTGGGAACTATGGTCCAAGCCCTCTCATACTGAGAGGTCTGTGCCCAGCATGATGATGATGACTAAAGTGTATACGTATTTTCGCCCTTGACTGTACCTTCCATTTCCAATTTACTATCCCCGACCATGACCGACTTGTTTACCAAGAAGCCATAGCAAAATGTGAAAGTGCCGCAGAAACGAGCTCGATGCATCTGCCGGTGCATCTGCATCTAGATTAGATGCACGGCTGCATCATGCAGTTCGTTATAGTATAGAGAAGGTGCGTATTTACGTTACCAGGTTTTGATACCAGGTATTTCCTTGCAAGTATATCAATTAGGTACCGACCCGATATACTTGCAAGACTTGAAAGTATTTTTCCATTAAAGTATATTGTCCCTTCAAAGTAAAAGTACCTACTACAGTGTCGAACTCGAACGTCGAACGAATCGAATGTTTTCGAAATTCCAAAATGCAAAATTATATCTTATATTCACATAAGGCTCAGATTGTGCTTATACGTGAAATAAAATAATTTTACGTCTTGATTGGAGTATTTTGAATCTTATCTGTATAAGAAGGTTTAATTTAAACTTGCAAGGAAGCAAGTATTCGACTCGTTGCGTTGGACAGAAAATACTTTGAAAGTATTTTGATACCTGGTTTCTGCACCTGGTATAAGAAGGTGGACGTACTTTTAAGTTCTGTTACGCGATTTAGCAAGTATAACCCATCCCTTGTTCGTTACGTGTCTGAATAGGCGGCGATATGGTTTCCTCAGGCTTTCCCTTTCGATACCAGCTTATTTCGTAATGGACGTCAAAAGTTATGTTTATGAGCGGTTTAAATTATTTATGTCCTGATTGTTGCGCGTATGATATGTATGAGAGGTTTTATTAGACTAGCTTTTGCCCGCGGCTTCGCACGCGTGGAATTCGGTCAATGCGTAACCAGACGAAGATTTAAGTGCTGTGAACCGATATCAAGTCAAATTGTTAATTTAAAATTAACTACCAGAGCGTAATTAATTTTTGAAATATTTTCGAGCAGCAATGTAATGCGTACAATAATTTGATACGACAGAGAATCGTTCTGTGATAGCTGTCACGCACGTCCTTTGATGAATCACGTCAACAAGTTCGAAGTTTTTAATAAAAACATAGTAGTATCGCGTAGTGATACATTGCGTACTAATTAATTTTGTAAGGAAAGTTTAATTTTGTAATAAGTCTAATTTTTCTAATAAAACATAGTAAAATGTGATTATTAGGGCCTTTACTAACTGCCCTTAAAGTTTGAGGTAGTGTCAAAAATACACGCTTTAGTTTTATGACATGCAAATAATTAAGTATCAACTATTTATAGGGTGATAGGCCGTATATTTGTCTGATGGTAGTTTATATTAATTTCAGTCTCATTAAGTCTAACCTGGGAAAAAGTTCTTGAGTGACGGACGGATGGACAACGGAGCTATCCTAGAAGGATTTGTCTTCTTACCGACTATTCGGAGCCCTAAAATGATAAACGGAAGGCGCCTACTAGATACTTAACCTGCTAAAATATGCATCTTATCTAGCGGAGACTTAATAGCTTAGCAATTATATTGTGGCTTGTGTAGTTTTTTTTAAACGACTCAACTTGGCTTTGGGGACATTTTAATTCGAGACCCAATTAGAACTCGTTAAAATGCCGGCCGAATTTTAATTACCAGCCTCGCCTTTACATTAGGAACGGTAAATCGTTTTTTTTTACAAAGCAACTACTTACACAATTTATTATTCTAACCAGCTTTTACCCGCGGCTTCTCTTGGGAACTGTGCATTTTGACAAAATAAAAAGTAGGCTACGTCATTCTCTGGTCGAAAACTGTCTCTTTGCCAAAGATGGACAAATATACAAACACACACACTTTCGTTTTTATAATATTAGTATGGATAACATTTACTGGGGACTTTTTTACAAGCTTTTACTCAAATGATTGGTTCAAGTGTTACTTGTGCCGTCAATGCGGACGTTCACAGCTTAGATAGGCTTTGTATTGTAAGTCATCTGAGAGCGCATGAGCGCCAAACAAATAATTAGGAGTCGCAGTGGTCCATGGCTGAAATCCACGGATATAGATTACACTAGATAACGCAAACAGTTCAATCTGTATAAAACCAACCGTGTCACTTTTTATATCTACTGTTACGTCTCAGGAGCGAATTAGCGATTGGAATTCCCCGATGTCCGCGCAAAATCGATTCAAATTATTTCAAATGCGCCGTCCGCCCGCGCCGTGGGGCTCGAGTCAGTCACTAGTCATGGTTAGTCAGTTAGCGGTCAGTCTTTGTAGGGGTCAACCCCGATATTTGATCGGGGTGCGGACACGCGAAGTAGATGCATTTGCGTAATCTAGTGTAGTCTATATCTGTGCTGAAGTCGATCGGATCATCATCAGTATCATCACTTTGCTGAAGTCCTACCTTCACTACTTTACTTGGCTTGTCGTCTACTGTCAGATTAACTTAATGTTAGATTAATGCAAGTGCAATCAACAGATAAGATTAAAACAAAAATAGAGTTGAACAATTTAAAAAACACGTGTTTCTGATAACGACTCGTTAACATATCGGCTTGTCTGTTTCGACGGCGCTATCTCCGAACGTTGACTGTACCGCAGCCATTTTAGAGCATTTCTAAAAAAGTTTTTACATAAGATTTGAGACTCCGATTTGGGCAAAGAAAGATCTAGGTGGAAAATAAAATCTCACTAAATCCATAATGGATCTAATGAATGGATCTTAAGAGAAAGAAGGAAAATTTGCAGGTAGATAGAGTGAACGATACTGAGTTTAAATAACATAGTCTCCCGAAATGTCCCAATTAATTTGTATGGAAAGTTCCTTTTTTGTTACCGCAAATCCTTACCCCCTTATTCATAAAACTTAACAAGCCTATGTTAACTAACAAATGCTTTGTCCCTTTCTAACAAATACAAATGTCGAAGTGACAGATAAGGACAAAGCGGCATTTTAACTAAAATAGGTTTGATTGACTGTCGTTTATGAATAAGAGGGTTAGAGTTTTGGTAACAAAAAAGGAAATTTCCATACAAACCGGGGCATTTTGAGAGACTATGTTATTACGACTCAGTATCGTTCAATCTACATACCTGCAAATTTTTATCCAAATCGGAGTCGCAAATCAAATGTACAAACTTTTTTAGAAATGCTCTTTAATGTCGCTGCGTTTTCTTAGAATTTAAATATTTTTCGCAATGGAATGATTTTCCTAGCTTGTTAGCAAATTACTGCTATAGTGCTTAAGGTCAGGGTTCTACGGGAGTTTGTAGCCGTGCGCCATGGCGTTTGGCTTGCAGCCATGGTCTCGGCCTTCCCTGCAGGCGCACTGCGGGCTGAGCGCATTGAGCTGGATAAAGCATGCGATAGCGACTCGAGTCGCTTGTTCTCCAGGTGTAGGTGTATATTATGTATACAGGTTGGCCCATTTATATCGGTCAGTATGGGAAAGTCTGAAACTATACGACATACGAAAATTTATTCTTAGGAACCATGACATCGATTTTAATAACAAGAAAAACTGCATTCCTGCATTTAAAAAAAACCCGTACTCAGCTCGGGAATCGAAACAGGTTGTTTCGAAAAAAAAAAAAAAAAACTTATACTATTTCTATTTAGATATCGATTGTGTATGTCTTAAGCAGTAAATGTCTCCATGTAACATTATGTCTAAAATGAATAAAATGCATTGTTTTCACATACTTTAATTTATTTTAGTAGGTGTTGAAGTGTCCACCGTTACAATATTCAACAAATTTTGGCATGTAAAATTGTCTCTATGGTTGTTTGTACCTCTTTGCTGGTAAAATCGATGTCATGGTTCCTAAGAAGAAATTTTCGTATGTCGTATAGTTTCAGACTTTCCCATACTGACCGATATGAATGGGCCACCCTGTATAAGGCCGTCACGTCAAGCTTAACCCTTTCGTTCCGGCAAAGCCATACACAAAATCTACCCAGTTTTCCATTTTCATATATGTAATGTTAATTTTTTTAAGACGAGTTTACTCGTCTACCGGATCTGAGAGCACATCGCACAAGACGAGTTAACTCGTCATCCGGAACGAAAGGGTAAAAAGTGTTTATTTTAGAGATGAAACGGATAGTTATTTGGCCGGATACCGGATAACCGGATATTCGGCCTAACGTACAATTAAATTAAGCTAATTCGAACATGCGCATGACACTCCGTGCAGGTTGCAACTTGTTATTAATTAACTTAGGTATGTGTTGTTTCACCACCTATTGATTAATTTTAACTGACGCCGATAAATATGATGTCGTTTCTGTTTGTTTTGTTTGAATAAACGCGAGACGGTATCACATTTTTTATCCGTCAGTTAAAATTAATCGAAACATGCCCCTAGCGTAATAAACTGATGTCAATAATTGATACATTCATAAATAAATACCAGTTTTTAATCATAACTAAGTTTTTTATCATCCGGTATCCGGGCGGATAGTACGCAACTATCCGACATTTGGCCGAATAGTAAAATAGTGGCCGAATACCGGATACTGACCGGATATCCGTTGCATCTCTAGTTTATTTAGCTTACGTCAAAAATGAGGTCAACACTAGTGGGGCTGTCATTATGTCAATCGACCTAAATTGGCAAAGATTATTTCAAACAGAAAGTTTATTTTCTTTTCATTGGTCGCCCCCAAAATACTTTTATGTGGCGTTGCAGTTAAATTATATTTTTTATTTGTAAATCGTTATCATCATTGTTTGAACTACGACATTTGAATATTGAAAATAATTAGCAAAACCGAATTGGGCAAGATATAGGTTTCACTTACAGTTTGTTCTGGCTCTTTTCCTCAGTCCTTGGGACACATTTAAGACACAATCACAGCACTTTCAGAGTTTTTATGAATAATTTAAAAGAGCGCGCGCCGGCCGGCATTCATTTCGAGCTGTCAAATTTGCGCAACTGACTGGTGGCGCCGCCGTGCGGGAGAAAGCGGAAAGTTCATTCAGCCAGTATGTTTTTGATATGTGCAGGAGGTTTTAATGCACATATTACTAATTATATCTGCCCAATGTAACGTACATAAACCCCCCACCGGGAATCTACCCCAGATTCCCCAGTTTACAAACCAAACCAGGGATGGTATTGAATAAGGTAAGTGGACTGTATAGTGTAAGTATTTGTTGACTTAGTGAACTAAACACGTGTAGCTGTAAATTGAGTAAAATAAATGACTTATTTCGAACCTAAAATTGTCATAAATTTGACACCTTCTTGCGTCAAATTCATGCAAAGAAACAAAGAAAAATAAAAATTATGCTGAATCCAATTCCATGGGAAGTGGACTAAGCTTTACAACGGGTCGCGTGTATTCGCCATTCTGGGTTTTTACTTTTACCACCCGTACAACTCCATCAGCTCCTGGATAAAGTTCCGTCACGCGACCGAGAGGCCATTGAAGCGGAGGAGCGTCAGCATGAATAAGAACGAGTTCGCCAACTTGAA
The DNA here is from genome assembly GCA_037349165.1 of Choristoneura rosaceana. Classification (NCBI taxonomy): domain Eukaryota; kingdom Metazoa; phylum Arthropoda; class Insecta; order Lepidoptera; family Tortricidae; genus Choristoneura; species Choristoneura rosaceana. The sequence continues at coordinate 1,314,771 of JAZBNJ010000006.1, read as the reverse complement.
TATTACGACTATTCCTATGCCATTTTTGTCGCTGCTGCAGCGTGTGCAGATAATCATTTCGCCACAATTTCCAAAATTGTTGGGAACTTTGTTGTACTAGCTGCCAGCGAGTTAGTCCGTAAGTTGGTTCGTCTAAGAGATCATACTCTGGAACGGCTAATAGAGAACGACCGACTAAGAAATGGCCGGGCGTGAGCGCCTCGAACTCGGACGGGTCGCTCGACGCACTTGTTAAATGGCGAGAGTTCAGCACTGCTTCCACACGAGCAAAGAGAGTGCTTAACTCTTCGAACGACAGCGATCGCGTACCCACGACGCGCTTTAGAAGGAGCTTGGCCCCTTTTATGGCACTTTCATACATCCCACCGAAATGGCTTCCAGTAGGCGGATTGTAAGTCCATTTAACACTACGATTATTGAAACCGGTTAAAACATCTTCAGTACTTTGGTTAAAAAAGTTAGTGATTTCCGCGAGTTGCCTACCAGCGGACACGAAGTTTTTTCCGTTGTCGGATACAACGGTTTGACATAAACCACGTCTAGCAGTGAAACGATCGAAAGCTGCGAAAAAACATTCAGTTGAAAGTGCACTGAGAACCTCAGTGTGCACCGCGCGAGTTGAAAAGCAGACGAAAATTAAAAGATAGGACTTTGATATTTTCGCATTACGTCTGTTACTCTCTTTCGTATAGAAGGGACCGCCTATGTCAACACCGACAGTGTGAAAAGCATGGATACCTTCAATGCGGAATTTCGGTAAGTTGCCCATGATAGGCTGTATGTGTGAAGGATTGACTTTAAAACACCTAATACATTTCCTAAAACGAGATCTTACAACGCATTTTCCGGAAATAATCCAGTATTTCTGACTGATTACACTGTGCAATGTACGCGGACCGATATGTAAATAAATTTTATGAAAATAGTCGATAAGAATATTTGTAAAGTTGCACTTTTTGGGAAGCAATAATGGATACTTCTTTTGATACGGTAGTTCGGCGAGAGACAACCTACCCCCCACCCTGAGAAAACCGAGGGGGTCGACATAAGGTGCTAACCTTTTGAGTGATGAACTACAGCTGTAACCGTTTGAAATTGCTTCGAGATCAGCTGCAAAATGCTCTCGCTGAACTGATTTGATGAGCACATCGTGTGCGTTCTTTAAATCTGATAGAGACGAAGGACCCGTGTTCCTATTAGACTTCGTCGATCTACAATTGTTGATAAACTGAAAACAACGAGCTAAGACCTTTTGAAGTTTGCTAAAACTCGAATATTTTTCAGTTAAATCATAAACAAGATTTGAGTCACGTGTTGTGTTTTGCACGCTAGTTTGAGCCAAAGTCGCGCATGGAATTTTGAGTTCTGGCACATTTGCCGATTTAAATTGATCAATTGATTTTACTGGCCAATTCTCTCTTGGTGCGTCTAGCCAGCTCGGTCCTCCGAGCCACTCCGCTGTCGATAACAGCACGGAAGGTAGCGCTCCGCGCGAGCACACGTCAGCGGGGTTGGACGCGCCGCTCACGTGAAACCAACAATCGCTTTGCACGGTCTCCAAAATTTTGGAAACACGCGAAGCCACAAAGGTTTTGAGATTATAACTGGGTGTATTCAACCAACTCAGCACCACAGAGGAATCGGTAAACAAGAGTATTTCATGAACAGGAATTCGTTCAGACAATATTGACTTCGTATATTTGACTAACTTGACTAACAAATGCGCAGCCATTAGCTCGAGACGTGGAATGGTCACTGTCTTCAAGGGTGCAACCTTGGATTTTGCAATGACTAGACTGACCTTCGAATTACCTTGATTGTTAAAACTACGCAAATAGATGACCGCAGCTATTCCTTGAACTGAAGCATCGCAGAATCCTAGTATCTGGTAGTAGCTGTGCTGTTTGACAGTAACCTGGCGCTCGTGGCTAAAATTCGACAACAGCGGGAGCTCTGACATGTAGGTGAGCCACTCCTTTTCCAGTTCCGGAGGCAGCCGCTCATCCCAACCCAGCTGTTGGAGCCAGAGTTTCTGCATGAAGCATTTCGCGTAGAATATGCAAGGAGCCACGAAACCTAAGGGATCATACTGACGACCAATCTGTGACAAAACACTACGCTTGGTGATCGCCTGTGAAGCTGGAAGTGGGTGGAATACGAAGGAAAACACATCTTCGGCGGGTCGCCACTGCAGACCTAAAACTTTTATGGACAGGTCCTTGTCATCCTCGAATGCAATGGGCGTTTCGCGGTGATCAGCTGGAACCCGAGCCAGTACCTGGGGACAGTTGCTAGCCCACTTACGAAGCAGAAATCCTCCTCCACTCAGCAACTCTAACAGTTCATCCTGTAGCTTAGCTGCTTCATCATAGCTGCTCACTGACCACAGAAGGTCATCGACGAAGAAACCTTTTTTTAGAACCTTGCTCGCTAAAGGATACTTCTCGCAGTCGTCGTCAGCCAGCTGATGCAGGACACGGATCGCTAGGTACGGACTGCTAGCAACACCATATGTGATCGTGTTTAACTCATACACTTTTAAAGGTTGATCAGGTTGAAACCTCCACAAGATGTGTTGGTAATTGCGTTGAGATTTTTCGATCAAGGTCATTCGAAACATTTTACAAATATCACTTGACAAGCAAATTTCATGTATACGAAAATTTATTAAAATCTCGTTAATATCTGCTTGAAGCTTAGGACCGGCGTAAACGACTGAATTCAAAGAATTATTATTTGTCGTTTTGCATGAGGCGTCAAAAACTACTCGGAGTTTTGTCGTGGTACTTGACGGTCGGAGAATACAGAAGTGAGGAATTATGTACTTAGAATCCACAGTACCAAAATCACCTACGCAAGTCATGTGACCAAGGCTTTCATATTCGGACATGAATTTATTATATTCTTCCTTAAGTTCCGGAAGACGATTCAGCTTTGTTTCTAAATTGTTGAAACGACGTAACGCTTGTGGAGTCGAATCGCCGAGATCAAAACTGGGTTTGAACGGGTACTTCACTGTATAACGTCCCGTAGTATCGCGACTGTGTTCGTTTTGGAACAATTGTTCGACATACAAATCTTCTGGTTTTTTAGTGACGTCATACGGCACGTTTTCAGTCTCCCAGAAAGAGTTCATGATTTTATCGATACTACTAGTTTTATTAGCAGAGAACAAGTTGAGCGAGGCTGTATTTGACTCACAATCGTCACTCAGTACTGTCTGACCAGTAATGACATATCCGAATATGGAATGCATCGCGACGGGCAAACCCGGGTCACGTGGTAGTATATTTTGACCGTCATAAATGTAGGGAAATAAGTCACCTGCGATCAACAAGTCAACTGGAGCCGCCGAAAAGTAGTTCGGGTCAGCTAACTCTAGATTTTTGAAATTATTGATAACTTTGTTTGATAAGGTTACTGTAGGTAAGTTGCTAGTTATATTACTTACGACAACAGTATCAGTGCTAAGCACCGGACCAAATGAGTTTCGTGGTTTAATTGAACATGTAACCAGACCGAAATCTTGCACTGGCGCACCTCCCAGACCCATGGGTTCAAACTGACACTTGCGTCGAGACAAACCCAGGCGCTGGGCACACTCTTTTGTCATATAACCGGACATGGCACCGCTGTCAATGACTGCACGTACGGCGTGGTAAGTTCCCCATCGATCTGCGACGTGCACCATGGCAGTGCCTAACAGCACGGTTGAATTTGACGAACAAGTCAAGCCGACGTTTGGCATTGACCTTTGACTTTGATTTTGACCATTTGAAACGTTTTGAATACTTGAAATGTTTTGACTATTTGAACCGTTTTGATTAATTGATGAATTTTGAACAGTTGGAACTGTATCTAAGTGAATACTGTGATGGTGCGGTTGTTTACACAGCACACAACGCACTTTTGACGTACACTCGGACAACGAATGCTGACGAAAGCAATTTTCGCATAATTGAAGCTGTTTCACTTTGTCAAGACGCTGCACCGGTGTTAAATCAAAAAACTCGAAACATCGATAAGTTGAATGCGGTTTGTCGCAAAATAGACATCTATTTGATCGTTCGCTATTATTCTTACTCACAGCTGACAAGCACGGCTTTTGGAACTGCTTCGGTGCACTACTGTAATTAGCAGCATTATTATTATTTGTTCGAACAAAATTCGGCTTTGCAGAGGTGTTAGGAACACTCTTAGGCGTAAACTGAATTTTTGATGTACTAATTTTAACCTCAGACATTTCCAAAACACGCGCCTGTTTCTCCACGAAATTAATCAGCTGTTCGTAAGTAGGTATATCGGTTTGATCTACAGATTGTTCGAATTCGCGCCTAGTGACGGGGTCTAAATTTCGCAATCCCATATAAAACAGTATGAAACTCGATAGGTTACTGATTTTCAAAAGTTTCAATGCTTTAACACACTCTTGATACGTTTGTAAAAATGTGTTTAGACCAGTAGCCGACTCAGTTGACAAAGGCTTAAATTGAAACAGCCGATCTAAATAGCTCGTAGCTAAGGCACGAGTGTTCTCAAATTTTTTGACTAGCAAAGCCCATACTATCGGATAATTATCGGCCGTCACTGGCATCCCTTTGACCACAGTCAATGCCGAACCGCTGACTGCGGAGAGCAGGTAATAAAACTTCTCAATGTTCGTAATATCATTGTTGTTATGAATTAAACTCGTAAACGTGTCATAGAATGTTTGCCAGTTTTCTAATTTGCTATCGAAATGGAACAATTCTAGTTTAGGCAGCCGCGGCTTAGCCGACCGCGAGTCTGGCCCGGCAGCGCCCGGGCCGCGGCCCGCGGAGCGCGACGAAGGTCCGCTACCGCTGCCGTCACACGATTGCCAAGTGTCGCTATTAGCCTCCGCTACACTCAGAATACGGAAATACATGTCGTCAAAGGTTTGAATTTCTTGATAATTTGGTTTAAATTTCGGGTTTTGTTTCTTATTATAAGAATTTAACTCGAATATGCATTGTTCGAAACATTCCCGAGTCGAATGAAGTTCTTTAAGTCGCAAATTAAATTCGGTTAAACGCTCTGGTGGAGTTGATTTGGATAGTTCAAATAACGTTTGACATCGTATAAAAAGCAGTTCTTTTTTGTTGATAAGTTGTTCGACATCGAATTCTTTTTCGTCCATTTCGAATTAAAAAACAAAAGACGCGCGCGACGCGTTGCAAAGAACGAAAATTGAAAACGTTTATTTTATACGTATTATTCTAGGTAAATAACTTAGATTAGAAATAAGCCTGTTACCTTAAAACTGCGTGAAATGTGTGTTTTATGTGTATGAATGTGTATTTAGTTTGCAAACTGAGGATGCGGTTCGATTGACCAAAATGTTTGAACTACGACATTTGAATATTGAAAATAATTAGCAAAACCGAATTGGGCAAGATATAGGTTTCACTTACAGTTTGTTCTGGCTCTTTTCCTCAGTCCTTGGGACACATTTAAGACACAATCACAGCACTTTCAGAGTTTTTATGAATAATTTAAAAGAGCGCGCGCCGGCCGGCATTCATTTCGAGCTGTCAAATTTGCGCAACTGACTGGTGGCGCCGCCGTGCGGGAGAAAGCGGAAAGTTCATTCAGCCAGTATGTTTTTGATATGTGCAGGAGGTTTTAATGCACATATTACTAATTATATCTGCCCAATGTAACGTACAATCATCATCATTAGCCGAACGAAAGACTTCCACTGCTGAACAAAGGCCTCCCCCTTAGAACGCCACAATGTGCGAAAACTCGCCACTTGCATCCACCGGTTTCCACAACTCTCACCGCGTCGTCAGTCCACACTCGAGGACTTTTCTCCCCCAACGGTTATCTGTTCTTCGATGTGGTCCATCCATTGCCACTTCAGCTTGTATATTTTTCCTGCTATGTCGGTGACTTTAATTCTTCGACGAATTTCCGTATTCCGGATTCTATCGCGCAAAGAAACTCCAAGCAAATCTCGTTGCGTGACTCTGAGCCTCTCTAAAAGGCCAACAGCCAAGGACCACGTCTCGGCGCCATAAAGTCATCACTGGCAACACACACTGGTCGAAGACTCTAAGTCTTGAGGCACTGCAGATTATTGCACGAAATGATATCACCAAGTTTCTAGAACGCTGCCCATCCGAGTTGGATTCTTCGGGCGACCTCTTTGTCGAAGTTGGACGTACCCAACAACACGAAGACAATTTGTCCAAGGTAAACGTAATGCGTTATTATGTTACGATTTTCATTTGTTAATGGACTGTCTACAACCAGGGGGACCATTTTAATCTCCTTTTCCCTTTAGGGTATTTTAATAACTTTGTGTATTTTATTTATTATAGCTTAACCTCGTACGTATTTTCAACTACAACTTTCTGCAGTGAGGCTTCGCAACAAACAAAATGGAACTAAGTTAAAACGTTGTCCATTGTTCATTCACTCACTTAAATCAATAACTCGTACGTAACATTATTTAATTGGTTCATACCGTCCAACATAGCACAGACAGACATCTCTATTGCCAACATAGATAAGACCGGCTATCTCTTTATTAACACAAGAGCGAAATGCATTGCGAAATCAAGTCGTATATGTGAATGATTACGTCGAGTATTCGTAGTGTCTCCATGGGTTTTCACAAGAATAAAATAACGTGTGACATCCGTAGGAATATACATTATAATCAACGAATAGCTTTAACTATTGAGAACCGTTTAATCGAAAAAAATATAACAATTACCTTTGGGCGAATATTCAGCGTTTTTGCAGCGTTTTCTTTGTCATTGGTGTCTTCGCAGGCGTTATTAAAACGGGTAACGGGTGTGATGCCCAGTATTGTTTTTTTATGAAAGACAACACCGACACTGAATTTAGCGTGATTAAAATTCTTGTGACTTGTCTTTCGTTGTGTTTTATAAACGTGGGACGCTAATGACGTTTGACCGCGCGGTCGAAACGCTCGAATATTTGCCCCTTTACTAACGGTTATTAATTTTTTAAAATTTCTGGAGCAGCAATGTAATGCAAATATTTATTTGACGTTTCAGAGGCAGTAAATGCTGTGTCTGTTGTTAGCTTTGTTAGGCTGCGGCCCCACTGAGTTGGAGACGAGCGGAGCGGAGAGGAGACGTGTAGGGTTCGAGCAATCCCCACACGGTGACGCGGAGATGAAATGTAGATTCAACTAAAATATGGTCTATCCCTTCACGTCTCCTCTCCGCTCCGCTCGTCTCCATTTCAGCGGCACCCTTAGCGATACATTGCGTGCCGAATTAATTTGTATGAAAGGAAAAAGGTTTTTTTTTAATTAGAAATACTAATTTAGGAGTACGTTCATTATTATGCTTTCAGCCCTTAAAATACATGTTCTTATGGAAGTCCCCTTGTAAAATATGTATATAGTGGATGTAGTGATATGAAGAAAGAACAGCGTTTATTTTTTCGCCCTTGTTCATTTGTAAGAACTGAAAGTACTACTGCGAAGTAATAATAATAATATTTGTTTAGTAAGCCACTGAAAACGAAAAGAACAAAGGCGAAGAAATAAAGGTAGTTTTTTCTTTAAAAGCTAGAAACACACAGAGAGTGGTGGCGGGGCGGTGCGGCGCGTAGGCGGTATTGGTTGAAATATCCGAGCTAACATGAAAGAGGGCACACAGAATACCGCGCGGAAAATAAGCGTGGCGCGGTATTCTGTGTGCCCTCTTTCACGTTAGCTCCAATATTACAACCGTTACCGCCTCCGCGCCGCACGGCTCCGCCTCCGGCGTCAGTGTGTTTCTAGCTTAATAGCGTCGTCGTGTCGTCGTGCAAATTATATAGTTTTTTTTAAACGGCATAAAGTGGTTAAGCAGTCATTATTGTTAATTTTTAACGACTTGATCGTGATCCAAGCATATGTTTATACAGATGGTTTGTTCAGTAGCCCAGAATAGTGATGTGTTAGTTTTTATCAAGAACATTAATCGTTAATTAGCTTTTGCTCGCGATTTCGTCTGTTAAGAATTAGTTTATCGCTATCCCGCGGGAGCCATGCAATTTTCCGTGATAAAAACTATCCTGTGTCATTGAGAGGGTTTCTAAATATCTTCATATCAAATAGAGAATGGGGTGTATCGAACTTTGTTATGAGCGGCAAAGGATTCGGTGGTTTAGGTGGTGGTGTGATGGCATAAAAAACAGACAAAGTTGTTTTCGCATTTATAATATTACTAGCTTTTGCCTGCGGCTTCGCCTGCGTAGGATTCGGTTATCGCGCGCTGTTCCCGCGGAAACTGCATTTTTTCGGGATCAAAAGTAGCCTATGTCACTCTCTGGCCCATAAAGTATCTCTATGCCAAAAATTACGTCGATCCGTCGCTCCGTTACGGCGTGAAAGACGGACAAACATACAAACACACTTTCGCATTTATAATATTAGTATGGATTTTACCGTATGAGTATAGTTGCAATGAATGGCTAACAATTTAAGATGTTTCTCTGTTCTGATTTCCGCCTTGCAAAGTGTCCACTCGTTTAATGCTGAGTTTAGACTTGCAAGAAAAATCGTGCAAGTTGCATTACATTGCGAGGCCGTAAAGCCAAAGCGTTTGTAGTGGCCAACCGAGCGCCGCAATCTAATGCAACTTGCACGATTTCTAAACTTGAAGCGATGAAAAATATGGTTAATAGTAGAGTATCTATTGTATACATGGTAATTGATTACAGCGCATTGATTTTTGTTTTATTTTTTTTATTGTTAAATAATTACATAGTCAGCATACGTTACGTCCGTCGCGTAACAATGGGGCTGCTTTTGAATGATCACATTGATGTCATCCGACATATAAACAAACAAACAAACACCCGAAAAACACAGCTCGTGACAGCGCGCGTCGTACGTAATTGTAAACAGTGCGGACATAAATAAAAATCATATTTATACATGCGACGCGAAGCCAAAATATCAGCGTTGCTTCCACTCGTTTATTTATATTTGGTATTTTTAGCGGTAGCGATGCGGTCGCCGGAACGAATTTTGGTTGTTTTATTGGTGTTTTGATTAAGGTTTGTGTGACAGTATAGATGGCGTTAGTGGCGTGAGGTGGGGATGTTACGGAGCTCCGATTCCGTTTCCGTTAAGTCGGAACTTCCGTTTGATAATAAACATCCGTTTCGGTTCCGGTTCCGTTACTTTTGAAACGGAAGTTATATCGGACATGAGCGGCGCACATCAGAAACAAACAGAAGGCTTTTCTGACACTATCGCAATCTAATGACAGTTTTTAACTATCATTTGATTGTGATCGCGAGTATCAGAAACTTTACGCAATAGACCCTCAGGTTTAGTAGACCTACACTTAACATCTCGTCCACCTATCGCTCAGGCTCCGATTCTGGTTCCGGTTTCAGCCGTTTCAGCATGAAGGAGTAACAAACACACACACGCACACAAACTTTCACATTTATAATATTAGTAGGATAGTAGGATTACTAGTTCTTGTTAACTTATCAACACATCAATGCGGTCATAGCCCGTCTGTCTGTTCGAGCGTTGCAGTTACGAGTATATTGTTGCACACAGCACAAGTTACAATTTACTTTCGTTTGACGTGTGAATCGACCGAGTCGTGAGCAACGTGTTGCACAAAATTGGAATAAAAAATGTGGACGCCTCTTGTCATCTTGGTTTTTCGACACATTTTTCGTGTTGGAAATAAACTTAGCATTCAAAGATGTCGCATTTTTTAAATTAATAGAGTTTCCATTAAATTTGCATTGCTGAAACGAAATGCGTTGTATGAATTAAAAATATTAAGGGGCAAATGATATCAACTGACTAGTGATTTGGGACTATTTAATCCCAAACTAAGCAAATCTTTACTACTTTAAAGAAAAACTACCTCAAAATAGATAATTTTTCTGGGTGAACTTTATGAACATTATGTCAAGGTTCAATTTTGTTGACATATTAATTTTAGATACGAGATTTTTTCAAAGTAGAAACGAAATATTGCATTGCACTATGGATAATAAGCAATGGATCGACATACTCTTATACAGATAGTACATACTTAAATGCATATCATATGTACATACTCTAGAACAAAAGTTTGTATTTTTCATAAGTGTCGGACCCTAACTGGTTACTCCTCTCGTCTACTCAAAGGTTGACTGATAGAGATCCCTTAAAGGGATAAGTCCGCCTTTGTACTAGTATCTCAAAATTGTGTTTTGTTTCTTTTCTTTTGTACAATAAAGAGTTTGCATACACACTAACAAATTGCCTAATCTAGGATCAAACTCAGGACCTTAAGCTTTATAGTCGGGTTCTTCAACCCCGTGACTATCCCGTCATCAAAATTCTAGAAAATTCTTAAATATAATACATGTGTATTGTGTAACTAAACTATAAATGCATATAAGTAACTAGTTAATGTGCCAATAAACTTTTTTACCGACACTAATCTGTCCGCGACATTTTTCAAACAATTGCAGATTTTTGTAAGTAAACGTGTTTTTTCTGTAATATATAGATGGTGTACATGAATACATGCCATCCTACGTAAGTTCAACCTATTAAACCGTGAAATATCTTGTTGGAAGTACGACTTTTTGGTAACGCCAGAGACAATTTTGGTAACGCAGGAGACGCCCAAAGTGTCGGTAAAATAGTTTATTGGCCTTAATATCAAATCTAAAATAGCTGAAAGCTCTGAAGCGGAATACAGGCGTGATGTTTGTGTGTGTTAATATCAAACATCAGGGATACCGGAAGCTTTATCTTATCAAGCACTGACGTAGTATTGATACTCGCGATCCAACAAAGTGAGACGCGAAGGTCGTCCTTGTGTTGCACCCATCGAAATAGTAAGTACCTGGAAGGTGCACTGTGCCGGAATAGCGAGCCGATTTCTTGGCGATAGAGATAGCTACCACAGGGTTATTTTATCTCACTCTATTAGTATGGCCATAATTTTATGCGATTAATGAGACATTCCTTCCTCCTAGTACTTCTTTGTCAGAAAAATATACTAAGGAGCAATAACCAGATTCTTTATTACTTGTATACCAAGTCCTTATGATACGGCTGGTAGAGATTAGAGTAAATACATTTTAGGTATGTACGTCGGTGCTAGTAACAGAAGTATTCACTTTTCTATAGGTACAACTAGTATGAAAAAGTGGATACATAAGTCAGTTAATTTAGTTTAATAAATGAATGAAGACTAAGTTGTCACTACAGAAAAAATCATTTATTAAATTAAACCACAATCACATTCTGAGAGGAGGCGTGTGCCCAGCAGTGGGACGTATATAATATAGGCTGGAATGATGATGATGATGATGATTACAAATTACAACAATGAAATAAAAATTAAGAAATTAATATTAAAGAAAACTAAATTAAATCAAACAATTAAAATCACTCACTCACTGTTGTCACTTAATTATATACTTATTCATTATTTACTAGCTTTTACCAGCGGGTTCAAACGCGTAAACTGAATCGGTCCGGTAGTTTTAATTGAAATTATCAGGATGTTTCCGAATTCCCTTGGAAATTTTCAAAATTTATAATAAAAATATAATATAATGTAGTAGGACTATTATTTTATGCATGTATGTATCATTCGTATTAGACAATACGTATGATGCGTATAAAATATTATATTATAATAAATATTACATATTAGCCATTTCAATACATCGTGAAAAGATTGTCACCCTAGTCTCAATAACGAAGGCGCCATCTTACTGTTTGGTGTGGCCATTGAGAAATTAAAAAAACCTACCATCAAATTAAAATTAGCTTATATAAAAAGATATAAAGCTTATTTCATTAAAAAAAATTATATAAGGCTTGTAAATAATAATAATAATTATTATTATTGAATATTATAAATGTATACATTTTATTCAATGTTTTTAAAAGACAACGCTCACGAAACTAAAATTTACTAATTATTTATTATTTATTTCCTGGCAATAGTTAGAGAGGGACACACTGACTCCGTGCTTGCTATTTCACCCGGACCGGAGGCCCTTAGTTCTTATGTCAATGGCTTTGGGTCGGTTTTCGCTTGTCTGTTTTTGGAGTGTTCATTCCAGGTACTTACTATTTCGATGGTTGCACCTTAGACGCGATGGCAGCCTGCCAATGTCGTGTTACGTCAATAGGCCCGAACTGGGCACTCGTCTCCATTCGGAATCAGTGGCGGACTAAGCCCGTCAGAGGCCCGGGGCGGCAAAGATGAATGAGGACCCAAGCTTTAAAAAAATGCACACACTAAGCACATTTCAAGGGTCCACGGAAAGAACATGTCTAGTCACTTTTTTTTTAATTGAGATTTTAATCTCAAAATGTAGAGCTCGCAAAGTACTATGACTTACCATTGAATTAAATAATCTGAAAATATTATAAATTGTATTTTTTTTAACTTTGAAAGAAATGGTAACCATAGTAATTGTTCGTGATGACTAACTTTCAAACCGCTATAACTCAAAAAGTTGCTTAGGTGACTAGACATGTTCTTTCCGTGGACCCTTCATTTTTAAAGTCTTGTAGGATTTGATGAGGGGAACGCGGAGGCATTTGGGCCCCCCCCAAGACCGGAGGCCCGGGGCGGGCCGCCCCTTCCGCCCCCCTGTTAGTCCGCCACTGTTCGGAATACATGAAAAAGGTTTGAAGGGTGATCTTACCCGGATCGCACTAAAAGATGGTGTCCTCGTTGACAGCGCAGAGGTATTAATACGGCGTCTGATTACAAGTTTAGCTGCGTCAGAAAGTTACGTAAATAATTAAAAAACCGGCCAAGAGCGTGTCGGACACGCCCAAGATAAGGATGAAAATGAAGTAATGTGTATGTGCGTTATTACACAATTAAAACACTTACTACAGTCTTAAAATCTATTACCAGAAAAAGAGCGTATCTTAACGGCACTTACGCAGTTTTTCGGCAATAACTCAAAAACGGTATATCCGATCATGTTGAAACCAATTTTCGTTGAAAGTATTTATTAAGCGTTAATATTTTTTGCATATTTTTTGGACAAACGCTTTACAAGATAGAGGGGGAAGGACACAATTTTTGCTACTTTGGGAGCAATTATTTCCGGAAATCCTCACTTATTCAAAAAAGTTTTTGAGAAACCTTACTATCTTTTCAAAAGAGCTGTCGAACTATGTGCCACACGTTGATGCGAGTTAAAAAAATCTTTTTTTTTTTTTAATTTCTGTTACCTGTATGGAGTATTTTTGTAATTTAACTACAATACTAAATAGCAGCTTTGACAAGACATCTGTACTTCAAATTCATTGATATAAATCTTGTAGTTTTCCGAGTATACCCAACTAGCAAATCATGTCGTAAAAAAGTCAACATTACGTTTCTATTTCAGCTATTGGTCGTAAGATAGATCTGTAAAATGTCGAAAGAAAGGTCTATGCACGTTCTCTCAACGCGATTTGGGCACACTTCTTTCAGCTTTTAAGTGCTGTAAATATCGTAAGAGTATCGTATGAATAGCCAAATAATTGAAAGAATATAGAGTAATCACAACTCGGATGCTATATAGTTCTATGATAGACATCAGTTTGCCATTATTCCACACATAAGCCTTATACAAGCCGGTATTATCTCTTTCATTCGACTTATTTATCGTAAAATAGCAGCGCGGTTGCAATCACTCGACTTTTTGGTCGTGAGAGCGCAAACAAACGGCAAATTAATTTATTGGAGCAACAGAAAATATAAGTAAAAGTATTTTGCTCATTGATGTTATATTTTATACCACCCATAATGATTTTTAGGTAACTCTTGACACTAGATCGTAGGTCTTACTTTCATGTGCGGAATAAAAATTTTCGTGTACATTTCTTAAATTTTCGTTAATATTTTCATGGGCCGCAAGATTTTTCAGTAGAAAATTAGTGAGAAATCATATTAATTTAAAAGTTAAAATTAATTCGCCATTATATCATCTCACTCGTCATCCTAAAGCATTCACTCGGCTTTTTAGTGGAAAAATAGAATTGAGAATTCCTTTTTACGACTTTAGCAGCGGCATTTTGTATTAGTTTAGGGGTCTTTAGTGGTGAATGGTAAACCATTATCATTTTATCTTTTATAGGTGATAGTAAAATGGTAGTTTACTTGGATGTGGACAAATTCTTAAATAAAGTGATTTAAAGCAGCTTATGGAATCGAAATGGCCTTGGAAAGAGATGCTTCAAAAATGTCATGTTCAGTAGAATCGTGAATATTTTCTAATACTGAACCCTCGTTAAAATTATTTGATGGCACTTCACCCGTAGCTGAACCCGATGTAGCAATTGTACGATGAATCCTAGGAGTGTACAATTTATTAATTTTCCGTCTGAAACCACCACTTCTTTTATTTTATTTTCCATTTGCTATAATACATTTTAAATTAAAGTAAAGCAAAGCGGTTTTTATTGTTACGTGCTGTAAAAGATTTCAAATAACGTTTATCCCATTATTACGCTGAGTGATAGCCGTTAAATAATGTTTACACGACCTTGGGCCCTGTAATAGATTAATTTAAAGCGTTTTCTCAACTTCAATATTCACGTCGAAAGAAAATCTTGCAGAAAGCTATTATATGACATTAAGTGCTATAAAAGTAACTGAAATGCTATTTTGTCGAATAAACCACTTTTACTCAGCAATTGTGCTGTAATAATTGAATGTCGAAATATGGTGCTATAAAAGTTAGTTTGACCACAAATTAGCAATTTGGTTACATTTATACAACCGTCATAAGACATACGGTCACAAGAAGGTGATCGAGAGATATCTTTATACAGCTATCGAGTAAATGCGATATGAGTTTGTCGAGAGCACGTTTACTCGACAAGTTTATGCAGCAAAAAAGCATTCGGTGCTAAACAATCCAGAGAGTTGCTTTTAAACGGCTTTTTGATAATGACAGATCTTTCACACGAGTGTCTTTCGACTTAAGGTTGTAAGAGAGAAGCTTATACGGCTTAATTTGCTAGTTGGGTAAATAGAGACGGACGGGCGGACGGACAGACAGACAGACGGACTTGACGAAACTATAAGGGTTCCATTTTTGTCATTTTGGCCCCGGAACCCTAATAACTGTTGCACTTGACTTACGGTGCATACGTTGAAAGAGAAACTGCTTGTCGTGCTGACGCGGGCGCCACCCTTGTGTCGATAAATCACTCGCCGGCAACGTTTATTATTCCATAGTCATTAATTAATACATAACTAGCGGATCGCGAACGCGTCCGACAATTACCGACGCCGGCGCACTCGAAAGTGAAATTTCACAGACGCGCGCCTATATTGTGTCTGAGTTGCCTGACCCGATCGGGATTGGGGTTTATTTTTTTATACAAGAAATAAAATAGTTCACAATAAGAGTAGCTTAAGAAGCGAACTTAAACCGCGCACGGTTTATCTTTCGCTACATCGCTTAATACTAAACTGCAATTATATAAATAGGTCATCACCATCATCATCATGTCAGCCGAAAGACGTCCACTGCTGGACATAGGCCTCCCACATGGCTCTCCACTCAGACCGGTCTTGTACTTTTCGCAATAAATAGGTACCTTTTAGTAATTTTGTGCCATAAGAAAAGCCAAAAATACACTACATTATTATTTTTCCTGCTGTTAGAAATAAAGTTTGTAGAATTTTTTTACTTCTATTATTTTCACAGATGTTGTATTATAAATTTGGGGTATTCCTGGCCCTGCGAATGTAATGATACGGCCTCAATATCATCACCATATCAGCTGTAGGATTGGAACATGCTTAGGCCTCCCCCTTATGCCCCCAAATGCTTTGGTTGGAAGCGGCCTGCATCCACCGTGAACCCGCGGCTTTAACGAGTCCATCTTACTACGCTTGTCGATCCTTGGTGTTGACTCGAAAACTTTTCGGCCCCAACAGCCATCTGTTCTCCGTGCTAGTCCAATATATGAATATAACCTGCTCTTAGCCACCTCAACGAGCTAATCAATATTTCAGTGTATGTGCAAAAGGATTATAGTTTCCACCAGAGATGTGCCGTGCGATTATCCTACTAATCCTACTAATATTATAAATGTGAAAGTTTGTGAGTGAGTGAGTGAGTGAGTATGTTTGTTACTCCTTCACGCTAAAATGGCTTGACGGATTTGGATGAAAATTGCTATGCAGATAGTTGGATATCTGGAATAAGACATAGGCTACTTTTTATCCCGATATTCCCACGGGATAGGGATAAAATCTTGAAATAACAACCGCTGGGCTTAGAGTCATGAAATTTGGTATGTAGGTAGCTGGACGTCTGGAATAAGACAAACGCTACTTTTTGACCCGATATTCCCACGGGATACCTAGGGATAAAATCTTGAAATAACAACCACTGGGCTTAGAGCTATGAAATTTGGTGTGTAGGTAGCTAAACCTATGGAAAAACACATAGGCTATTTTTTACACCGATATTCCCACGGGATAGGGATAAAATCTTGAAATAATAACCGCTGGGCTTAGAGTCATGAAATTTGGTATGTAGGTAGCTGGACGTCTGGAATAAAACAAACGCTACTTTTTGACCCGATATTCCCACGGGATACCTAGGGATAAAATCTTGAAATAACAATCACTGGGCTTAGAGCTACGAAATTTGGTGTGTAGGTAGCTGAACCTGTGGAAAAACACATAGGCTATTTTTTACACCGATATTCCCACGGGATAGGGATAAAATCGTGAAATAATAACCGCTGGGCTTAGAGTCATGAAATTTGGTATGTAGGTAGCTGGACGTCTGGAATAAGACAAACGCTACTTTTTGACCCGATATTCCGACGGGATATCTAGGGATAAAATCTCGAAATAACAACCGCTGGGCTTATAGCCACGAAATTTGGTGTGTAGGTATCTGGACCTCTGTAATAATACATAGGCTATTTTTTACCCCGATATTCTTACGGGATAGGGATAAAATCTTGAAATTATAACCGCTGGGCTTTGAGCCATGAAATTTGGTATGTAGGAAGCTGGACGTCTAGAATAATACATAGGCTACTTCTTGACCCGCTATTCCCACGGGATACCTGAAAATGTACTTAAAAAATGACTGTAAAAAATGACTTTCTGGCAAGTTTCTTGCGGCGCATTCTTCTTGGCAATGATGGTCTTTCCGAAAGCGCTGGCAGTTTTAAAAATGACGTGTAAAAGTGCCCATTGCGGCCTATTTACTGAATAAATTATTTGAATTTGAATTCGGATAGAGATTTTTTTTAAATTTCAGCACTGGATTTAGAGTCTTGAATTTTGTGCAGTTATTCACAACACAACCTATAAACCACGAAAACCACGATATAAATTTTGGAAATTTCCAGGGGAATTCGGAAAAATCCTAAAAATCTCAATTGAAACTACCAGACGGAATAGCTAACGCGTGCGAAGCCGCGGGTAAAAGCTAGTATGTAAATAAAGCGTTTTTATTTTTTAATGAAAAACCTATCCCTCGCAACACATCCTCGCACATTACTGTTGGAAACATTGCTTAACGCCTACTCACTGTGCATTTAGTATCAAATCTATGTTGACGATTTCGTTTCTATTATTATGTTCAGGTCATCCTTCAAATCCTCCGCTCCCATTCATGTATGCACGGTAATAGCCGAAATTTTACTGTCTTGAAACAGTTGTTTATGTTGACGATTTCGTTTCTATTATTATGTCCAGGTCATCCTTCAAATCTTCCGCTCCCGTTCATCTGTGACCGGAATTGGTATAAACTTTACTATCTTGAAACCCATTTAAAACGGCCAGAGCAATCACTCGTCACTATTTAGTGTTAAACGTATTAATGTGCTATTTGACCCGCAATCGCTCCGGCTGATTTCTCAATCGTGTCGGGAACGCGTGTGCGTGTGTGTGTTCACTAGTATACCGTACGCGCACTTGCGCATGCGTAGGGTATTGGGCGCGGGTTTGTTTCGCTTTCGGCCTATTTGCGGCTTCCAAGCTTCCGCGTTGCGCGTACACAGGGACGCTGGGGAACGAGAGCTAATAAACGAGGCAATTTATCAAAAATAAAAATCAAAATGTCTTTATTGCGGTTATGGGTAATAAAGTTGACAGACAGCAATACACAAAGAAGCGCCATATCCTGCCTGTGAAAGGCGTACAATATTTTTGCACACTACTTAAAATATAATAAGAATAAAATTTAATGGTGTGTGTGTGAAGTTCCCTATTCGCGAAGGGCCCGCGTGGGAACTACTCACGGCGTAAGCCTTCTCATTCTGAGAGGAGGCCTGTGACTAGCAGTGGGACGTAAGTGCTGAGATGATGACGATGATTACTCATGTTTTGCATGTTCTGTTCTGTTGGCTATTTCGCGATTGGTAGAAAAAAAGGAATCTATTTTAACCTTGAACAGATTTCTCTAGATACTTAACTCCTCAACGTTGCTTTTGTTAATACTTTATTATAAAAATCGACATCTATGTTGTTGACTGCATGTTTCTTACATCAAAACGGCGCACAAAATTTGTTCACGGCGCGGATTTGTGAACCTTTCACTATAGTTTGTTGACGTCCGTGTCAGGGGTTGTGTCAAAGTAATATTGATGATTGATGCGCCGCGCGTTTTGTTACAAACAGCCAGTCTAGTGCTGTAAGGTATATACGTAGATGTGAATGTTTATAAAAAGTAGATTTCGTTCCGTTACTTGAGCGATGAAGGTTGCTTGATTTTTGCACTAAACTTTGGTAAGTTGAGTTCTAGTATGGAGTATGACATGAAACACGCGTTATAGCATTTGCAATCGCATGAAACTGAATATATTCGTTTTCCGAATAAACAATGAATTATTAGCGACTGCTCTGCGATTCGATACTAAATAAAAATAATTAGGTGCATCGACTAGCAAATGCTTGCGATTTGTATTGTTGTGTTTGTATGGAAAGCATCAACAAGTCGAAGTGCTATGAATATCGTCAAATAGCTCTACTTGAAATATTTTTTATGGATCGTTGTGCTACATTTTCTACAGATAAAGTGAATGAGTATGTTTTGCCATCGTATTTTATCGGAAAAGTTCGCATTTATGTTGCTTTCTCGACTAGCTTACTGAAGTTTATTGAAGTTAATTGAGAAAGGATCAAGATACGAAATTACGAAAATTGCGAGATGGAAAAATGTGTGTGTGGTTTAGCTATTTGGCCGCTGGAAGCGGGCACCGGTTGCGGTCCAGCTCTAGTCTCGCACTTGCCTTCCCGCCGAACAATACGCGGTCATATGCTAGATCTTTCAGCATCCATTCTGTGAAGCTGTGGAACGAGTTGCCTTTGCACATTAGGGAGGCCCCGTCTGTGGCATCGTTCAGGGATAGATTGAAGAAACTGTGGAAGTAATCGTATTCTTTTATGTATCATAATGTCATAATGTGTAAGCGTGTATCGTGTCCAGTTAAATGGTAAGTATAGTGTATGTGTATAGGTATGTATATATATGTATATGTATATGTATATATGTGTATGTATAATTTGTCATACTTATTAATTGTTGTTTATTTAGTATAGTTATTTATGTTAGGTATATATTTCTTTCTTCTCACCGTGCATAAATTACTGTTCGCCTGTCTTTGAGTTTTCCTTTCTAGTTTAGGTTAGCTTGAAAAGATCCGTTTTAGGGATAAGTTCGCCTTTGTACTCTTTTGTTTTGTTGTTTTCTTTTTGTATTACTTTGTGTTTTATGTACAATAAAGTATTTACATACATACATGTTCACTAGATCTGTTAGTCGCTTGTGTGATTATTCGCCGACTGTAGACTTTTATTAGAAGGTCAGGAAACTACGAATAATATAATGTAAATAAGTTTATTAAAAGCATATCTAAAACTTGACAAAGCTCCGAGAAAACCTCATAGGAGACAGTGACAGGGCTGTTTACTATACAAAATACGACAGCCCATAGACTGTACCGATGGCCAGCGTTAGGTACGTTCAATATTTTTACTCTCCACCCTGTCGGTCCGTGTGTAGATTGCGATTAAGCGGCTGGAGTCTGCTATTCGTAAACAATTGCTCGCGTATTCGAATTATTTAAGGCCGTTCCCGTACCCAAACGAATTCTAAAATCGAGCCCCTCCCCCGCGCCAGCCGTCCCGCCCCTCGATACAATGCCGATTATTGCCGATACAACAGCGCCACGTAAGAAGTGGCGACTCAACTGAACTAACAGGACACTGATTTGTAAAACGTATTACTAGACCGAAAAAAGCATGCTGGATCGCATAGATGGCGTTAAAGTCAAATTGAAGTAATAAAATAGAGCATAGTGTAAATTAAATATTCATTTTAATGAAGTAAACTCTTATTTCAAAAAAACAATATTGTTTTTACACCGAAACATAAATTTTGATGTTAGCCCACGTTTTAGGTACTTCTCCAACGAACTGCATCTTTTGAATACCGCATTCTAAGGGTCCATGATTGCAAATAGATCGTAATTTTGTAAAAAAAAATACTAATAACTGCGACAATTCTTCGATCAACTGTTTTGTCAGGAACCTCTTCTTCCACATCGAACGATATTTGTAACTGAAAATATATTAAATGTGTTAGCATTTACAATTTGTCATGGACATATTGTATAAAGCACCGGTGGCAAAAAGCTAACGAGAGAAACAGAAGTAAGCCCTGCACGATAGATTATAAGAACTCTGTGATAAATCAATTTACGACGCAAATAGAGAATGAAAAAACCAATGAAAACCAAAAATCGGTTAATAACCGTATTGAGGGATTCGAAACTGGTTAACCGGTTTTTAGCAGTTTTTCTGCAAACTATTTCAAAACGATAATTTTACTATTCTTGGTTGCTATTGGTGTTAACGGCGTATTTTGTGAGATTTAAATAAGTATTTAAATATACTCTGTATTAATAGGGGAAGGTGGGTTACAATGGATCATGGGTAACAGTGGATCTTTTGGTATAATTTTATGTGTATTACACGCATGCCTGTGAGTGGATTCGAAGTTGTTGCTCTTACGCCCCCGCTTGCCAAACTAGTCATCGTCTCAGTATCGAAACGAGAGGTAGTGTTGCGGTGTATAGGGCACGGGTACACTACATAAATACCGAAAAAAATTCAGAAAAAGAAGAATTAAGAAATTCCGAAAGTCGGAATCACGAACTTCAAAATACCGATTTTTATAATTCCGAATGTTTTAAAAGTCCTACTATGACTATTCCGATTTTTTATAAATCCGAAACTTAAACATCGTCATTTTTTAAATTACGATTTGCAAAATTCCGAATTTTAATACATCGAATAATAAGAAGTTCGACTCAATAATAATCCGAAATGTCAAAAATACGAATTCCGATTACTAAAATACCGATTTTCAAAATTCCGAGTAACATTACACCGATCAATAATAAATCCCGACTTCTAAACGTAAGCTATGGATAGGTTAGGTAGGTTAGATTGGTCTAAAAAAGTAATAACTGTTATTCATTTTCAGCAATGTGTTACACCGAGCTCCTATTCCGCGCAGTTAAGGCGCTTCGCGCTTTGACGCAATTCTAACCTAACCTGTCCTATGCAGTTCAATTTACCTAAATAAATTGATATTTATTCAAGATTCGAAATTCAAGTTTCCGATTATTAAAACCACGAAGTTTATTTTGCCGAATATCATATTTCCGAATTGGCGATGTCATTTCGGAAATTTGCTAATCAGAATACTGTACTTCAGGCCAATAACATTTCGTGTTTTTAATTTTTCGGTGTTTTAAAAATTGGATATAAAAAAATCGATATTTTGAAATTCGGAAAAATGAAATTCGTGTTTTTAAGTAATCGGAATTATATGTCTTAGGAATTGTGAAAATCGGAATTAGCGAATTCGGAATTTTATATTTTGGGAGTATTTGTGTGTTCCCATCGGGCACCTAGTAAGTAAAAAAGTACATATTTAAGTTCTAAATAAATGAAATTTTCTGTGATTCCGGTTGAATGAAGTTTTAACTAATTTATTTATAAAATTATTTAATAGTCTCTTATTACAAGTAAAAACAAACCTAACCCACTAATAAAACATCACAAAAAAATATCAGTTAAAATTCGTTTTTTGGACGGAAAAGCGTGAAGTTGCAAAATGTTATGATAGAGTTTCATATCCATTATGCCATTGACTCTCACGAAATCACCAACCTTATCACCCGCAAAACATCTCCAGACTATAACTGATCAGTTATCCAGACCTCCACTGTTGGCATCACGCATAGTGTTGCCTTTCGTTGGCCTTCTTGTCGTCGAATATATTTGATGATGTCTCCCCCGAAAAATTGCAATTTCGATTCGTCGTAAAATTAAACTTTAGACCACTGCTCAGGCGTTCAATCTCTGTATTTTCGAGCCCATTACAATCTTTTACCCATATTCTGTTTACGTAACATACTTCCACCACCATCAAAACGGATACAGACTGATGGTGGCGTTGAGTTCTTCGCGAATTTCTTTAGCAGTTCGAGTTTGTCGGCGTTTGCTCTGGGCGTAAATAAAATTGTCTTCGCTTTTTGACGTGACTTGGCGTACCTAAACGAAATCGACTGGAATTAAGATCACGTTTTCGTTTCAAAGCACTTATGACAGCAGTTTAGGAAACCTTCATTTTTCAGCAATTTTTCGTGTCGTGAACTCGTGAAGCCTTCATTGGACAGACCTACATTAAGAGCACGAGTTTCGACACTCAGATCAAATTTGAGGAACCATTTTAAATAATTGCAGAATTCATAAAATTTCATAGGAAATACAGAAAATATTATATTTACAATAGAACAATTCCTCGAATTTATTTTCTTACTGGGTAGTAATGGGCCCAATGAAACGTATAAATTAAAAGTATATGCTATATTTCAATATCAATATAATTTAATGTGAAAACCTAATGTCACAGAATGAAGTTAAACTTTTGACCGGTATTGTAGTTTCAGCAATGTAATTTTTCCTTTTGGCTCGTATGTTTTATCAGCAGATTGATGACGAAATTTAATTAAAAAGATGAACCAACTTCTTGTTGTCCACTACACGAAGAAATACAAGTGTGTATTCTTGTTTAAAAAAAAAGTTCCCACGCTATATTCGTCGTTTTCTAGTCTGAAGATTATTCTGGGGTATCTATTTTAGGCAATTTACACATATTTAAGGACTATTTCCAATTTGGTTAATAACTGCCGAAAGTTATAAATAACCGGTTTTTAACCGGTTTGTTACCCGGTTTGCATTCCCTAGACGCAAATCTGGTACGCGAAGTTAAAACAATGTTATTCTAGCTATGTATTAAATACAAAGGATAATATTATTCTCTGAATAATAAGACAAAGATACAAAAATACAAAGATTGGACGCCTGAGCAGTGGTCAAAAGTTTTATTTTACGACGAATTGAAATTGCATTTTTGGGGGGAGACATCGTCAAATATATTCGACGACAAGAAGGCGAACGAAAGGCAAAGCTACGCGTGTGCCAACAGTGGAGGACTGTTAAAAAACAAAAATAAAGTTGGTGATCTCGTGAGAGTCAATGGCATATTGGATATGAAACTCTATCATATAATTTTACGATTTCACTGATTACACTTGATTACACTGAATTTCAACTGATTTTTTTTTTACATCGTGATTTTATATTAGTGGGTTAGCTTTGTTTTTACTTGTGATAAAAGACTATTAAACAATTTAATAAATAAATTAGTTAAAACTTCATTAAACTGGACCACTGTTACCCATGATCCACTGTAACCCACCTTCCCTTATTAGTAGAGAGTATATTTAAATCTCACAAAATACGCCGTTAACATCAATAACAACCAATAATAGTAAAATTATCGTCTAATACTTTAATTTTAAACAGTTTGCAAAAAACCGGTTAACCGGTTTTGTATCCGTCGATGTGGTTATTAACCAGTTTTTAATTTTCACCGGTTTTTTAACTCACTATATCTAACTTGCAGGTGGTAGGACCTTGTGCAAGGTCCACCCCGATTGCTACCACCATCTTGATCGCTAATCCTGCCGTGAAGCAGCAGTGCTTGCACTGTTGTGTTTCGGCGCGGAGAGTAAGATAGCCGGTGCAATTACTGGCACTTGAGGTATTCAAACTTAGGCCTTTAGGTTGGCAACGCATCTGCAATACCCCTGATGTTGCAGATGTTTATGGGCGGTGGTGATCTCTTACCACCAAGAGACCCTCTTGCTCGTATGCCTTCCAGTCGAATAAAAAAAACTAAGGTTTACGCGACCATTCTTTTCGTAGGTACGCGCCGCTGTGGGTAGTAAGGTATTTATCGCAACGCACGAATTTACGTGCGACCTAGGTAGGTAGGTATTTTTAAATTTATAAGGATAAATAAAGTCTATTGGATCGATTACCATTTTTTTTTATTCGACTGGAAGGCAAACGAGCAAGAGGGTCACCTGGTGGTAAGAGATCACCACCGCCCATAAACATCTGCAACACCAGGGGTATTGCAGATGCGTTGCCAACCTAGAGGCCTAAGTTGGAATATCTCAAGTGCCAGTAATTTCACCGGCTGTCTTACTCTCCGCGCCGAAACACAACAGTGCAAGCACTGCTGCTTCACGGCAGGATTAGCGATCAAGATGGTGGTAGCAATCCGGGCGGACCTTGCACAAGGTCCTACCATCTGCAAAAATTTGCACCATTTGCAGTCTGTAAATAAAGATACCTAAATTGTTTTGTATTGTGTTACGTAGCTAGGGATAAAAAAGCATAAGTCAAGTAATTTAATTATACTCACTCGATGGAGTCCGAAGATTTTGTATTTTGTTCGGCTGTAAAAATATCAAATTTTCTCTTTTACCTAAAAATAAAAAAGCAAAAAGCTTAGTTACGAGTTGTGATTCGAACTCTCGGCACATTTGACTGAATATGGTCGCCTACTTCCTATATATCCTATCGGTGAAACCACTACGCCACCAATGCTTTCCTATGGCGCGTGAAATTCTGAACTATATGCATATTCATGATTGTAATGTTTGTTCTGGTTTGTTCAGAGAAAATTAAATTTGCAAATCAGTGATTTTATAACGAAATAAATACTATTTTCACTGTTTATTAAATATATTTTTTTACTTACGTTAGTTCCATCGTTTTTTAGTATCTTATGAGTTGTCTTTCGAGATTTTTCCTTCTTGTTCAATTGTTTGTTACCCATAATACACACGCACACGGTGGTAGATCATTAGGACACACAACACAGTTTTTACAAGTAACACTACAATAATATATTTGCAAGGCAAATTAAATAAAATCTTGTATTTTTTTGGGGAAACTTAGTACATGTCCGTCTAGCACGAGCGCTCAGCGGTCACTGTCACATTTCGAAAGAATGACGGAGATAGACATTGCAGGCCGTAAGTCAATATCTTTTTACGATAGAATTTGTCGATTTTTATTTATTTTAAAAATATTGCCTCAAATTATTGAAATTCGGAAGCTGTCAAAGGACTATTTAAGTTATGATAGATTTTTCTCTATTTTTTGTTTCATAGTGTCACGTAGTAAAAAAACAAGTAAAGTTGGAATAAAAATTCGCATTGGAGGTTACTTTGGGAATTAATTGTATCGAGCGAAGTGTGATGAATCGTGTATCGAAAGCTGTCTTTGACAAGATAATATAATCAAGAATGATATATATTTTTCCCACGTCTACAAATATCAACGTTTCGTAGAAAAGTAGGATCATTCTTGGGCTACTTTTGCATATTTGGCTCAGGGAACGGCCTTAATGCTTCCCGTCTGCTCCGAAAACAGTAAGACTCCTTTGTGTTTAAAGAAACTATGTGTTCTTTAAATGATTGCCGTAAGATCAAAGATGAGGTATCGGCTACTACGTTAAATTCTTCTATGGATTTGTTTTGATTCGAATGTGACTGAACTGTCCTGAAATATTACAAGTGTACAGTCAGCTGTATTAATATATCTGCCAGATCCTATCGGCCTTAGAAATAGAGACGTATGGGATTTTTATTATATATTTATATACGAGTACAACAATGTACTTGTATCAGATATTGGGACAAGTGACGGTACTGAGCTCCACAGAAAACCAGCGTTACTGCACATAATGTGCGGCAACACATGCTGAGTGGAGACTTTTTGGTATCCTGTCGTGTCACCAAGGAATATAGTTTTAGTGCTAGTTTTAGTCTTAGTCTTAGGTGGTACTTATGGAGCCAAAATAAATCTTTCTTTCTTTCTTTCTTCTTTCTTACGTGTTCATAAGTTTTCTCCAATTTGTCCAATCTGCAAGATGAACGCTGATTTTTTACACCCTAAGCCAAAGAGCCATCTCCATTTCTTCCGTGGATGTCGTAAGAGGCGACTGAGGATACAGGTTTAGTATACCGTAGGCGACAGGCTGGCAACCTGTCACTATTGCACCGTTTTTGTCAAACTTAAAACCTAAAATTGCTAAAAGTGGCTCCGAAGCGGTAACGTTTCGTGTGCTCTGCCTAGCCCATTTGGGAATACAGGCGTGATGTTTGTATGTGTAAGACAAAGAGCGACGATGCGATAGTGAGAAATTTTCTCGTATCTTCTTCTCTGCTTTGTAAGCATATTTTTGGATTTGGTGGCAAATCTTCTACGTCACTGTGTCAGTTGTACAGATATTTCGACGAGACTTCACTCGCCAGTTGTTAAACCGCGTCCTCAAAACAAAAGGGAATCTCCAACTGGACCAAAGCAATCGCCAAACGATTTTCGCTAACCGATTATCGCTTCTCAAAGTTCAGAAGCACTTTGTAAAGACTTGAGGTCGTGGCGAAGTTTTGAACGACCTAGCTATGCTTTGAACTATCCTTGAAGTCTTTGAGAGAACAGCTCTTGTTTTAAGAAACATGCTGTAGCCTTTTGCTTCCGTTAAAGTGGCTCAAAATCCATCGTCATGGCCAGTTTTATTGTTTAGCCGTGTAAAGCTTTGTTTACACGTACGCCTGTTTGGCTAATAAAGGCGCCACTCGAATTAGTTGCTTAAAACAAGAAATAGGTTATCTGAATGAATACCTTTTTTTTTATAAATATCATGGGACACTAGACACCAATTGACCTAGTCCCACACTAATCAGAGCCTGTACTAGGGATACTAGGCAACGGATAAACATACTTATATAGATAAATACATACATAAATACCGGGAGACGAGCTGTCGGTAGGCCTCCATCAAAATTATTCTAATTATAAATAAACCCGCGTAGCTCACCCAAAAACTATGAGATTTGACATTTCGGAGACCTCACGCTACATTAGCGCCTCTAGCGGCGAATTCATACGCGAACGCGATAGCCCTCAATGAGTTGCTTCACAAATGACGTCACATTTCAGTATTATCGTATATGCGAGAGAATCAAATTTTCGAAGGACAAAGGAAACATATAAAGACGTCGCAACAGACTTGTTTAAAGTGATTAATATCTAGACCGCGACCCATCCCCCAGTCAGACAGAGGCGTCGCTTGTCATTCTATCTACGTGCTCGGACTGGAAATTGTTAATTAGAATACTTGAGCTTAAACTCTGGCGCATTGCGGTGCTTTTTGCTTTCTGGACTACTTAGGTAGACTATGGCGAAAGAGTAAGAAAATGCTGAAACGATGCGCCGCTGGGCTGAAATTTACCCTGAGAGTGAGGCTGGAGTTCTTATGCGAGGGCAGAGCGAATCGGTAACGTCACACACATGCCACTGAATTATTTCGTGGTAAATGTCAAAAGCATCTACGGACGCTCTCATCGTAACCCCCGCCACTCGCGTTTTTCGCCTCTTCTTATCTATTTAAGTAGTTTATCAGTTGCTTACTGGCCTATTACGCATTGCACAGGCTTTGCTTACTTTACTAGGTCGATTGATCTCAAGTATTCCGTGTTTTTTTTTTATTAATTTGAAATATCCTTACGGAAAGCCGTAGTGGCCTAGTGGTTGGACCTATCGCCTCTCAAGCCGAGGGTCGTGGGTTCAAACCCCGGCTCGCACCTCTGAGTTTTACGAAATTCATGTGCGGAATTACATTTGAAATTTAACACGAGCTTTGCGGTAAAGAAAAACATCGGAGGAAACCTGCACAAACCTGCGAAGCAATTCAATGGTGAGTGAGAAGTTCCCAATCCGCACTGGGCCCGCGTGGGAACTATGGCCCAAGCCCTCTCATTCTGAGAGGAGGCCTGTGCCCAGCAGTGGGACGTATATAGGCTGGGATGATGATCCTTACGGAATATTTCGTTTATATTTTTTTTACTAAGACTGACGCCATATTTACTAGCACGAATTGCCCCAGTATTTTAGCGCTAGAGGACCCGTAATCCCGACTCACAAAAGCCTATCAACTATAAAAGGGATATTACTAAACGTACGCGACAAGCGCTAGCGTCCCAAGGCCTTCGGGATTCACTCGTAAAAACGATTAATCGCCTCTCGGTTTTATTTTCTACTACGCATTTGGATGGGAACAGTTTGGTGTTGAATTATACGGGTTTCGTGTGCTGCTGGGGCGTTCGCAGACGCTTTGTTCTTGGGGGGTCATTGATCCTCACCAGACTTTTGTTCGTCAGAATCACTGTAATATACAGTGCTATTTTACAAGCTTTTATCTCAGTGTGTTTATATATATCTTCTATATATATAAAAATCAATTGCTGTTCGTTAGTCTCGCTAAAACTCGAGAACAGCTGGACCGATTTGGCTAATTTTGTTTTGAATTATTTGTGGAGGTCCAGGGAAGGTTTAAAATGTGAGTAAATATGAAAAAAAAAATGAGGCGGTACTAAGTTTGCCGGGTCAGCTAGTATATATATATATATATATAAATATAGGCTAAAGCAGTATGGAAGCTACGTACAAATCGATCGAAACGAACACACTCACACAGACGCGCGCTCTACGCGGCCTCTAGGGGTCTCGCGGTACTTAAGGAGTGTGTTCGTTTCGATCGTAGCTTCGTAGCTTCCATACTGCTTTAGCTTATATGTATGGTTGCTTTTATTTAGTTTCACCTGCTCCTTCGTCCGTCTAGCTGTCTGTACTTAATCAAATCTTGGAAGTTAAATTTGACCAACTGGTCAGATTGACTTGAAATTTGGATTACTTAAATAAATCGCGTGACAATACAATAATCTAGTAGTGACATCCTGGTAGTCCAGCTAGGATCGTTTCCGCAGGACGGAACTCTTCAACGGTTAATAGCATCGACTGGAAATTTGGTATACAAATGCAGTTTGGATGACAATGCAAGTGCAGTCAATAAAAAGTACAGTCAGCGAAAGGTAAAATTAATACCCATTAGGTACTTTATTTTTAGTTTATTAAAATTTGTCTAGGTACCTACTCAACAAAATGTAAACCATAGTGCACATCACTATGGTTTACATTTTGTTGAGTTCTATTTATGGAAAATAACGTTTAAAAAAATATGCAAATTGCTATTTACAAATTAAATCTTCTATTAAAATGTAAATCCGAACGAATTTATGAATTTGAACTTATATTAATTCACATTTTTAAAAACTTATTTAGTTTAAAACATTCTTCGGTTGTTTACATTTTGTTAATTACAGTCAAGGGCATAAGTATATGTAGGTACGTTCCCAAGTCGTCAAAATAATATCTATACTTACACCTTTATGTCACTATCTATAAGGTCGATGTATACATAAATGTGACGCTATTGCTGTATATATTATGCCCTTGACTGCACCTACCTAAACAAATAGACTTAGGGGCTGTTTCACCACCCATTGATTAATTTTAACTGACGGATAAATGTGATGCTGTCAAAGTCAAAATCTCTTTATTCAATTTAGGCTATGATAAGCACTTATGAATCTCAAAAAATCTACCACCGGTTCGGATAAAACCTCTGTTGAGAAGAATCCGGCAAGAAACTCAACGAGGTATTTTTTTTTTTAAACAGATTCACAATATTTATAAATGATATCTATGTACTATACATTATAAGTATTTAACACAATTTTATTTTTAACACAGTAGGTTCACTATTTAAAGGGAACGCTAGTGCGGATCGGAATTATTTCCAAATATCCCGGTCCATGATATAATCGTTAACTTTATAATAAGCCTTAGATATTAACGTCTTTTTGACAGTAGATTTAAATTTTGTATCAGTTTCTTCAGTAATATTTTTTGGAATTTTATTATAAAAACGTATGCAACTTCCCAAAAACGACTTTTTGGTTTTAGCCAGTCTGTAAGATGGAACTTTAAGCTTCCCTGTGTTTCTAGTAGCCTTTGGCTTATCGACGTTACTGGGAAAATCACATATGTTCTTCCTAACGTACATGATTATTTCAAAAACATAAAGCTGTGATGAAGTTGTTTTATCTTATCGCGAATATTTTTCCTATCCGTTACCACTACTGGGAAAAAAATCCCAGTAGTTTCCACTGAGGACTTTAGTGGTAAAAGATGGGGAAAATTCCCAGCTGTTACCAATGGTAACAATTGTTGGTAAGAGGTGGGAATAACCTGATACTTTAAGCTCGCTCGTTACGAAGCTTCAGAGTGCTCTCGAAGATCGTAACATTTATCTTTTTCATAATTGTATCACGAATACCGCAGGAAAGCTTTTGGGACGATCAAAGGAATACTTTGATGCCTTGAACGCCGAAATATCACAATTTAGTACAGTGTCGTTTCTGCCTTGCGTCGGTTCGTTTGATATTCTAAAGATGTCGGTCTGAAGTTATTTTCTATTAGTGTCAAATATAGTGATCTCGTGTATTGCGGGTTGGTTGTTTGGAAACTACATAAATTATGGATTTATAATCTTTGATTTATTCTTTAAATAGTATGGACAAAATGTCATGGGGTTTGTCCGTACTATTTATAGATCGGATCTCTTTTTACAAACTTGTTGAATCATTGTTCTTTTTAACAATTTAAAACGTTCGTAGAACTGTATTTTTTTAAGATATTTATAAAATCTTTAATTACTCAGTTTGTCACACAATAAAGATTTATTTGAATAGATATATAATATTCTTGCATTAACCCTATTAGAAATGAGTAAAGACTATTTAGATACAACTAGCTTCGCCCGCGTGGAATTCGGCTATCGCACGCTGGTCCCTCGGGTACTCTGCATTTCTACGGGATAACAAGTAGCCTATGTCACTCTCTAGCCCATAAACTACCTGTATGCCAAAAATCACGTCGTTCCGCTCGCTCCGTTTCGACGTGAAAGACGAACAAATAAACAAACACACAAACATATAAACACACACTTTCGAATTTATAATATTAATAGCTTTTGCCCGCGGCTCCACCCGCGTAGTATTCGGTTATCGCGCGCTGTTTACTCGGGAACTGTGCATTTTTCCGGGATAAAAAGTAGCCTATGTCATTCTGGTTTATAAACTATCTCTATGCCAAAGATCACGTCGATCCCTCGCTCCGTTTCGACATGAAAGACGGACAAATATACAAACACACAAACATATAAACAAACACTTTCGAATTTATAATATAAGTATGGATTAAATGTAACGTCTACTAAATGAATGTTAAAACAACAGGACACTTAAAAAACCTCTTAAAGCTGACAACGCTTACAAAGTATTACTTAGCTACTTACATCGCATACTGTAATCGACTGTCGTTATCAATTATCATATCATTTAATAGTTATACAATTAAGTATAGTAGATTAATATCTAACCTATTAAATCCATTGCCGCGCTAAGGCTACCCTTCTAACGGTAAAACTGCCAATGGCAGCTGTTGTGCACACCAGCCCTTAACCTTTTTCTAGTGATGTTTAAGAAAAAAAAAACAGTGTGTCGATGATTATTTATAATCTGTGACGAGGCGAACGAAACGGCTTTAAAGTAGTGTTAAATTAATGTAAACTAGTTATTATCACTATATTGTTTAATTCTTTTACTGTGCTTTCATTTCATGGTAACTGTAATTTTTTATTAATGTCTATACGCTAGCGCTTTTAGCCTGAAACAGAATACCTAGCTTAGGTACACAAATTAAAATAACATGACCCGGTGCTATTGTAGACGGGGGATATTGTATCTATACATAATATCGGGGGTTTTCCAGCCTTTTGTTGGTTATTTTGTAACGTATTCTAGATAAGTCCACTTATGTTGCCATTGCTGCAAACATGCGTTCCGTATTGAAAGACAAACTTATATTACCTTCGTAGCCAGTAAACAAAGAATGGTTCTTTATTCAAATCCGAACGTTCGTATTAATTCGGGCGGGCTCGCGTCGCATCGTTACGCTGCTTCCGGCTTCAAATATGGAAGCCGGTGTTCCGGCGGCGCCGGCGACGCTTTTGAGTTTGGAATTCTTGAAAACTTCATTATGGACGGCCGTTATTGTGTTACCTGTGTTGTTATGTACTGTCCTTATAAAGTATGCCCCTTGCATTTACATACTGTGCCACACGGCGTAAGCAATGAATGCGTTCATAAATTAATAACTTTGGATTATGATGCAGCTTGCTGCCTTGTTGAGCGATGTACGTTGAGGGAGTTGGTAGTTTAATCAGTGATTGAGTACCTTTTCCAATCAAATCCTTGAAACACAGTGGTCTATTCTTTTTGGAGGTTGTTGCTCGCGAATGTACCTGCATACTCGGTGCTATTTTACTACCTAAAACCGTTGGCGGTGTTTGCTGCATGCTGGTAGATATAGGTGAGTCATCGGTTGCCATTTATCTTACATTTAAAGTTAATTTGACGAACCTCACGGTCATTTTGATATTTGCCATCGTCAACAACGCTCAGCATCTCAAGTCTCGTTGCGAAATCTACATATGCGATAGAATAAACACCCAGTTTCATCCGGGAAATACGAGAAAGCTGTAAAAGCAAACTCGCGTGAAGATTTGAACGGAAACTTCTAAAGCTATATTTTTATTTCATTCACGTGCAAAGCGTTACGCGAACTTTTAGAAGTTTTGCTTCGATTTGTTTGATGAATTATAAATAAATTTTAATCATTGACTGGAAAAAAACTGATCCTTTTGATGTGTTATCGATTTCGATTAATATTTTCTTTGATTTTATTGATTTTAATTGATAAATCAAATAAGCAAGCTTATTTGAAGAACGGGTGATGTAAATTGAACAATAATGCTAACCATCCCAGCCTATATACGTCCGACAGCTGGGCACAGGCCTCCTCTCAGAATAGAGGGCTTGGGCCGTAGTTCCCACGCGGGCTCATTGCGGATTGGGAACTTCACACGCATCATTGAATTGAGTAGCAGGTTTGTGCAGGTCTCACGATGTCTTCCTTCACCGCAAAGCTCGTGGTAAACTTCAAATGTAATTCCGCACATGAATTTCAAAAAATGCAAAGGTGCGAGCCGGGGTTTGAACTTTGAACTAATACCTAGTCAAAAAGTACAATTAGCGAAAAGGCTTGTACCTATTAACAAAAACGATCAAGCGCGAGTCGGAATCGCGCACCGAGGTTTCCGTACAAATAACCTGAGAGCATTGGTTACCCGCAATTGACAAGTACACGCAGATGATAAGCGATCGATATGCGTTAGAAAGGTCGAGCGGGGTCAAAACCTCTCGTCTGGCCGTTGACTAAGAAGGCTTCCACACTACGTCTGAGTCGTCTGACACTAGATAAGCCAAGGTGCATTGGAAGATGACTTGATTATTATTTTCAATAGTGAAACAGATTGAATTAAATATCGTCACACTTTGAAAAAATCTCGTATCTCAAATTAATACGTCAACAAAATTGAACCTTGACTTCATAGTCATAAAGTGCACTCGAAAAAATTATCCATTTTGAGATAAGAGTTTTTTTTAAAGTAGTGACGATATATTGATCTACTAGCTTTTATCCACGATTGCGCTCGCGTGAGTAATTAAATTAGACATTTGAGTATTTACTCCATAATCCCTAATATCAACAAATAGTAAATATGACACTAAAAAGCAATTAAAACTAATTTATACCAATTTAGGCTTAACCTATATTTACAAATATCACCTATACTTCATTTAATTTAGAATTAGAAACCACAATAACATTACATCGCGTCCGGTCAACTATTTCTTACCTGGCAAATAGTCCAGTACAATAGTCTGGGAGCCGCAAAATAAAATTGTATTAATGCCACTTTATTTGCGTGTCGTCAATTGTTATTCTAGTACAAATTGTAAAGAGATAACAGCTCACGAGCCGCAATATAATGTTGCTGTGGTTTCTAATTCAAAATTAAATGAAGTATACATCGCTACAATTGGGCAAGGTGACCATAAAGCTGGCTGCGTTTCCTCATTGTATGGCAAGCGAGGAAAAAGCCAGTCACGCTACCCATTTGAGTTGAAATTCTAGGATAGAACAAGATTTTCAAAAATTACTTTTCGATCGGATGAGATGCACCGATTTCAAAGTGGTACGAGTAGAAAATTTTTTTTTTTTGTAGTCGTTTGAATTTTTTGTTATAAATATTTTTTTCTGTAATATTATTATTTCAGACAAATGATACTACAATAATGCAGGGTGTTATGCTTCCTAAATACGTGGGGAAAAGTTGGATTAAGGGACACAGTGTACACGTAGGTATGGTATAGTAATCTATATCTAATAATAGTTATACAGCTTTCTTCGCAAAGGCAGTCTTGAGGCTTGCGAATATTATTAATTTATTATCTGATATTAATTATAGAACGTGTGCTATGTCAAATGTCAATTGCATATAAATTGTAGTAATTATGATTATAATGGCGCATTTTATTGATTGATTGCACAGCTTTATCTTATACTAGCTTTTGCCCGCGGCTCCGCCCGTGTGGTACTCGGTTATCGCGCACTGTTCCCTCGGGAACTGTGCATTTTTGCGGGTTAAAAAGTAGCCTATGTCACTCTCGGGCTCATAAACCATCCCTATGCCAAAAATCATGTCGATCCGTCGCTCCGTTACGGCGTGAAAGAGGGACAAACATACAAACACACAAACACACTTTCGCATTTATAATATTAGTATGGATTCGAATGTCTACTCGTAGACGATATAGGTTTAGTTTTTAAAATGCTTTTATCCATCTTGACTCCTTCGTTAAATAAAATCAAATCGATACGATCGCATTAACTTGGGTATAGATATTTAGGGATGACAATGCATCTATCAACAAAATAGCTTGCATTAAAAAAAATTAATTCGAAAACAGTTTTGTAATCGAAAGCTTAAAAAAAGAAACTCGTTAAGTAGGTATAAGTTTAACACTGACTCGACTTTACGTCGATAATGTCAATCAAATCCTCTATTTACCACCAGCACCCTTTTGGCTTGTTAATTGCTTAATGACCCTTGCAGTTCCATGCGTAGAGTTATCTATTATATCGTCTACATAGCAGCCAAACGAATCCTAATTGTTCCTACTCGTGTTCCATTCAACACACTATCAATTGGTATAATAGTCGAATTAGTGTTCGCGTCTATTCCTGGTGGACATCACTCACAGCACTATAGGAGGAATAGACGTTCTTTTCTGTCATCTTCCAGAATACATACACATACAAATATCACGGCTGTATTCCCAAATGGGGTAGGCAGAGCACACGAAACGTTACCGCTTCGAAGCCACTTTTAGCAATATTAGGTTTTAAGTTTGACAAAAACGGTATAATAGTGACAGGTTGCTAGCCTGTCGCCTACGGTATACCTTAACCCATATCCTCAGTCGCCTCTTACGACATCCACGGAAGAAATAGAGAGGTGTAATTCTAACCCGACACCACACGGGGCATCTTCCACAATATACTACCTTTTTTGGCATATTCTTTTTTACGAAATCTCGTATAGCATTAGTGTCGTTTGATATAATAATCATACTGCCGACACTCATGTGCTTGAACTCATTTGGATAAAACTCTTTTTCTCTTTCTCTATTGTTTGAACGAACACCTTATGTGGTGTGAGAAAGGGTGTTAGTTTCGTGTAGGGTCACAATCGTAACCTATCTACTTTAGTGGTAAAAAAGTCGTGGTATAATCCAAGGTCTCTCTCCTGTCGTGGATTTGAAATCATGAGCTGCTCAAGAGCTTAACTGGCCCCGCGGGGACACAGGCCAAGCCATATCCATGCTGAAAGGAGGCCTGTGCCCAGCAGTGGGCCATGTACAGACCGGCGATGATGATGATGATTAGATTTTACTATATAAAGGTACTTCCCAGTGAAATATAAACTTTTTGGAACTTGAAGTAATTTATTTTTAAGTAACGAACTCGTGCTTCGATTTCAGCGGGCTACTACAAAATTATAAAATCGAAGTTCGTGTCGTTCCGTCTCTCTGATACTTAGACTATTTAATACGAGAGTGAGAGGGTTGGTACGATACGAACTTCGATTTTCGAATTGCAGAGTAGGTCCTCAGACAGAGCCGGGGAAACGAATACAGGGCTATTTAGCCAGATTACCGTCCACGCATTGAGCTCGCGTCAGTCCTCTTTGTTCTGCGGCCTCACGCGGCGAGGGTTCAAGGCGCTGTGCGAATCTGCTCCAATTTAGGGGTCAGAGGTGCCAAGCTACTGACCAAATGTCTGGCGCACTCATCTTCAACGTTTGTATAGGCCACAAATATGTCGTATACTGGGTGACCTTAGCCTTTGAACAAATACGAATACCTACAAGTGGCTTAGCAAGATATTTAAAACCAAAATCCAAAGTATCATAACAATCAGTCCAATATTTACCAAAAAACTAACGGTTTTCAATGTATCACTTTGGAGCAGCCTGTGTATTTGGATGATCTGATTTCATAGATTTTTTTCTTGTGTAATTAAGCAAATAACAATTTTAAGGTATTGCTAAGTATCAGTCTTATCGATGGTTTCATTATTTGTCCAGAGGCTAAGGGCACCTTGTAGGTAA
This sequence comes from Choristoneura rosaceana, assembly GCA_037349165.1. NCBI lineage: Eukaryota > Metazoa > Arthropoda > Insecta > Lepidoptera > Tortricidae > Choristoneura > Choristoneura rosaceana. The sequence continues at coordinate 1,277,835 of JAZBNJ010000006.1, read as the reverse complement.
GAGACCATCGTGAAATTGCGATTCAGTTACTTCAACTGTGGGATCTTATTTGAGAAATATTCTTGTAAACCTTATTAGACCTCTATGTTACGAAGAAGGTCGAATCGTTCGTTTGACCTTTTACCTTTGACACTGATGCGTAATAAATAACCTAAATTAAAGCAGAGCTTTCCGTAGAGATAGATACTGCGAAATCTGTCATTTGATTGCGATTGCGAGCGTCAGACACGTTAGGCAATACGGCCTCTGTCTCGTCACTCTCTTGTAAGTTCCTATACCCTTAGTGTAAGTTTTTGGTTACAAAATACTTCTCGATCGCGTTCTCGTTAAAAATCTCAATTTGTATGGAAACATGAGCAGCGCCTCTAGCGGAACGTTTGCAATGTTCGTGTTTCCATAAAAATTGAGATTCGAACGTGAACGCGATCGAGACGTATTTTGTAATCGAAAACGTACACTAAGGGTAATGATATATTGTGCTGTATGTTTTTCGAACGAAATAAGCAGAGACAGTCTGACATACGTACGAGTATATCACATATTTTAATTAAACCAAACAAACGAAGAGCTTTCCCACCCAGTCCGAGCGCAATAAACTAGCTGGTCATCGACCCCTTTGTAAGTTGATTAATATTTAATTCATATACGCCATAAGTAGTGTTTGCCCTCACTTATTTACGAGTATATTAGGTGACCTAGTGACCGCGTTCAGTCGCCAATAGTCGTTAAAAGTAATCTAGAGTCACGCTACGTGTTATAACATATAACCGCGTTAGGCTAAGGCTACACTGTGGCGGAGAAAAGCGGAGCAGAGTGGAGACACAAAACACAGATAGTTCAGAAGTCTATCACCTGTATGTACTTCATTTTCATACCTACGCTCGGCGGTCGCTCTAAGGTTGTCAACTATGGCAACCAAAAAACTATTGTGGTAGTGGCACTCGTATCTAGTTGTTTGATTTATAGTTGAGAATGAAACGAGAAGAATGGAAATATAAATTAATTTAGGTAAAATATTTTAATTTTAATGTCATTGTTATATTATAAATTTGTCACTGAAAATATGTTGCGACGATTTCGTTATTGACGAAATTCACGATTATTTAATGAAAACAATCGTCCACTGAACAGTTATAATAACTTTTTTTTTGTTGCTCCATTATTGCACAAAAAAGTTCACAAACGCGTGTTTTAAGCTCTAGCTCTAGCACTCGCGCTAGCACTGGTCCCAACCGGTCCGAGATATCGTGTCCGTGAGCAGTGTGTATGTGTGCGTTGCTCGAGTTACTTGTATGGAGATTGATTTCTGAACTATCTGTGTTTTGTGGAGGGATCTATGGAGCCGCACACGGAAAAAAGGATTTCTTTGACTGAGAATATTCATACGTAGTCTCAGGAATATTGTTTAAATCCAAATAATTATTTTTCTAGTAAGTAATTTAATAGTTTTTGTCTTCATCCTATGCAAATGGCGTCCGCCTATATACGAAATATTGTTGTCTTGACCAAGGGTCAAGAGTCATGTTCTCTTAATCTATAAGATATCCTTTTTTCCGTGCAGCCTTAGTTTTAGTTGGGCCGGTTGATGAAAACTGTAACTTGGCGTGTTTTGGCGTAACTGGCGTTCATAAAGTTACACGCGTGCGTACGCGGCACTAGAAGAAGTCCCAGACGTGACAGGCGGTGAATGTACAACAGTTCTTCGACCTTAACCTCAGGAATCTTTATTACCAATGATATAATAACAAGCTGTCGTCAGTAACGCGTGTCCTGCAATCACTATTGCCACACGTTACGCCGGAACTTCGCCACGGCAATAGCCTTTTTACGCTCATTCGCGTAAGACGCACATTGCTGGCTCGAGTGTTGCCAGTGTCGACGACGTATCATGTTGCACAATGTAATACTTAATACTCACTTAGGCGGCTAAGTTATTGTCGGTGATTGGCGCTGTTCCTTTCATATATTTGGCCATGCGTGCGGTTGTGACGTTGCGAGAGTTGCCTTCTTTCGATTGTCCAACGAATACAGCGTAAAAGAAAGGCTACAAGTCAACGTACGTGAAAAGAGCTCTGGGTGGCTAGTGGAGGGGATATGTTTGTGCATCTGTCAACTAAGAAGCCATATGGTACAAAACACAGATAGTTCAGAATTCAATCTCCGTACAAGTGCGCTCGAGTAACGCACACATAGACACTGCTCACGGACACGATATCTCGGACCGGTTGGGACCAGTGCGAGCGCGAGTGCCATCCGCTTGAGACACGCGTCTGTGCAATAATGGAGCAACAAAAAAAAAGGTATTATAACTGTTCAGTGGATGGTTGTTTAAATTAAATAATCGTTTTTAATGTCATTGTTATTATTATAAATTTGCCACAGAAAATATCTTGCGACGATTTCGTTATTGACGTACGATTATTTAATTTAAACAGCCGTCCTCCACTGAACAGTTATAATACTTAACTTTTTTTTTGTTGCTCCATTATTGCACAAAAAAGTTCACAGACGCGTGTCTCAAGCGGCTGGCACTCGCGCTCGCGCTGGTCCCAACCGGGCCGAGATAGTGTCCGTGAGCAGTGTCTATGTGTGCGTTGCTCGAGCGCACTCGTATGGAGATTGATTTCTGAACTATCTGTGCTTTGTGCCGCGGCGCACGGATTGCGCGTCACTTGCTAAAGGGATCAGCGCTCGCTCGGTTAATACAAGTAGCGGCACGAGAGTCTAGCGCTGAGTGAACCGTGGAAGGGATAGCTGCGCATGGGTGCATGGGCGCGGGGGACGTAATGCGACTGGAAAGCCAATCGGCGCTACGCACGCCCGCCCTTCCCCCTGTGATACCTTACTTTTGACTTCTGCGCAATAACGGTCAGCGCTAAACTTTCGTGCGGCTACTTGTACCCAAAGAAGGCCACTCATTACTCATTACCAGTACCGACATGTAGCTGAGTATAATTCGCATACATAGATGTAGGATGAGTGGAAAAGAGTGTATCATGAGGTATGAAGAGTGTAAGAGATAGCATGAGATGTGAGTGTATGAGATTCAAAGAGGAAGAATGAACAAGCAGCAGGTGTATAATTTTCATGTCACAATGGAATAATGGAAGTGTAATGGCGTATCGCCGTGCCGGACCGTCCTTTCAATCTATGTCAAATCTTTGTTACAAGAAAGAAATGTCAGGACGTTTAGGGTGACGTCAGAGTTTTTGTCAGGACTTTTCATTTTTTCATATGGCAACCCTAGGCCCAAAAGCTCACTATACATACTTACACCAATTTTTTTTATGTTATTATTTTATTTTACTTTGTTTTATCGGAATTAATTTAATTTGTTTTACTTTGTTTGACTTCATTCAATCTGACTTGATTTGTAATGATTTTATTTTTTATGTCTTTTATTTTATTTATTTAGTTAGTTCGTCTTAATTTCATATACTTAATCATAATTTTATTAATTTGATTTGATTTTTTTGTATTTTTTATTATTTTTTTTGATTGTATGTCATTTTCTTTTCCTAAAAATATTGTACACTATATAATATAGTGGTCTATGGAAAGAGACTGTAAAACTTTAATACCTTATTTACATACCTGTTATACATGTTATACATTCGCTCGAAAAACATAACCCTCCTTCGGGCAGCCGGGTAAATATGTGACCACGGAAATGAGGCGGTTGAAACGCTCGAATAATGGCAGACACAGCGCGGTTTTAGGTACTTTAAGGTACTTTAAATGCAAGAGTATCGATATATTTATTGGATAACGCCAACGCGATGACACAGCGACGGCGATGCCCGCGTCCTTGCGCGACCTTCCGATCAGGTGCGCCCGCGCCGGCGCGCCCTCGCCACGCAACACCTTTATCTCATCGACCGTGACAATGGACGCCAGCGCTCTGATCTGAGACCTGTGCCAGTTGTTACTAAATCATCATCATCATCAACGGCCGGATGGCCGAGTGGTTAGAGAACCTGACTGCGTAGATTGAGGTCCTGGGTTCGATTCCCGGTCGGGGCAGATATTTGTATGAAGAATACGAATGTTTGTTCTCGGGTCTTGGGTGTTTAATATGTCATAAGTAGAGTCATTCACGATGACGCGTGCCTTGGTTCTTATTACAATGTTAGGTAGGTACTCTAACATATTTTTTTTATTTTTTTATTCTACCATTTTGTCGGCATAGTTTACTATTCATGCAAAATTACAGCATTGATAGTCCCTGAGCAAAGCCGCAGACGGACAGACATGGCGAAACTATAAATGTTCAGTTTTTGCCATTTTGGCTACGGAACCCTAAAAATAAGTAAGAAACGAGCAAATGTAGTTTGCGTTCCATCTTTTTCTAGGAAATATAAATTTAATGGACTTTGGTCGTCGACGTATATGACGTCACAGTCCACGTCGTATCTCTATCTCATTGATAATTTAAAACGTCCATACCTTCATATTTTTTTAAGATAAACAATTTTTCCCATCTCTATTTGTCAAAGATTCGAACAACCAAAAAAAAATACCCCAGTATGAGCTGCTCGGTTCACATCAAGTGCATAAAGTTGCGAAACACTGTAGTTTTATTACTTTCAGAGAAATTGAAGAGTATAATTCAAAGATAATAACATACTGACAATTAAAACGACATCTGGTTTTATTGCCACGCTGTATATTTTAACAGGCATTCGCTCGTGATCGACTTGACAGGCGGGCTGTTGTTCGGTTTACAACGGTTTTATACTAATTACGATTACATTACTGTCCCGTCTGTATACTGTTTGGAAATCTACTTTGTAAGGCTGCGTTTCCAACAGAGATGTGCGAGGATGCGTTGCGAGGAATGTGTTTGTGAAACGATAGAAACTCTTCATTTTATCCTATCTCAGGGCAGTTTTAGTGGGAACAACTCGGCGCGGCGGAGCGAGGTTTTTATACATAGCAAAACAAGGACAAACGAGCTGTCGGTAGGCCTCCAACAAGATGGAGCGACGACCTGGCTAAGATTGCGGGATCGCGGTGGATGCGGAAAGCACAAGACCGGTCTGAGGGAGAGCCTCGGGGGAGGTCTATGTCCAGCAGTGGACGTCTTTCGGCTGACATGATGATGATGATGAAAACAAGGAAAGGATGTGAGCGAAGAATGTGTTGCGAAGTACTCAGTCACTAGTAGCGGCCAGAGCTGATACGAAATTCGTATTGTACCATCCCTCTTACTCTCTTTTTAAATAATATAAGTGCAAGTGGAACGGCAAGACACAAAGTTCGAATTTTGCTCTTGGTAGGAGCGGTTTCAGAGTAGCGTTTTATACGCGTGTCGTATATATAAGCTCGTTTTTAAAAGCGCGTGTACGCACGCACTGGCGCGGATTTTGTTTTCTTTTTCCCAAAAAAGAGCGTATACGCGTGGAAAAAAGTCGCTAGTCTGTAACCGCCCTAGGAAAGGGCCAGACTTCAAAATCAATAGCCAATTCGTAAAAAACGTGACCAGGAAAATGTGGCGGTTGAAACACTCGAGTTGACTCCCAAGAGTTACTACATGTAACCCGACTGCCGATCTTCGCTGGTTGCCACCCTGACCTAATTCTCCGAAGTTATGGATGTCAACTTGAACCCACACCGCGGCAGAACAATGCAAACTCCTAGTCTGTTGTTGAAGTTGAACAAGAATGTTGTTGCTTCAACAGTTTTTACAACAATATCGTTTTATTGAAAATTCCATGAACACGATAGCATTCTTTGTTTGAAAATATGCGCTGACTTTCTACGCTGTTCGAATAACTTTTGGAATATAAAAGTGACGTAGTCATTTCTACATATATTTCGTAGACATGTGTTCAAAAATTTAATTTAATATTCATGAACGTGTTGGTGAGTCAATCAAATTGTTAGTGTACTGTAACGTGTCCCGAGTTACTTAAAAGTATGATTTTATATGGGGTATAAATCCACTAAACTCAGGAATTATGACAGTTGTAAGGAACTTCACTCATGTTCATGGCTCATTCCCTAAACATGCAAATAGTATACGTACAATTGCAATTTTTTTAAAGTGTATCACTGCTTTAATCTAATATCCATACTTAAATATGTACATAGTGTTTAATACCGTATTTCCTACTATTATAGTAGTTTTAATGGTTCATTATTTTATGAAACGGAACGTAACGAGCCGCCGGAACGCTGATAGGGTATTTGGGGTTGGATGATGTTCGTTTTAATCTCCCGTCAGAAACACTTGACGGCCGGCGAACCCAATTAACGAATACAATAACTTACAAGTATAACTTACAAGTGTAAAATTTGTACGTATGTCTAAATTACGCCAACCAACCAGCATTTGATTCAACTTTATGTTTTCAAACCTTTTTTTGGGGAACGCCAAAGTTCGCATACTCTTCGCTAGTAATACCGTAATTTTTGTCTGAATTATTGTTTGTCATAATTTTTTCCCCCACTGAAACTTTACAGTTTTCTTAAAATTTGAAATGGCCATGGTGATGGTATAGAAGGTTAAGTCTGTTTTGTAACCATTCTGAACAATTGCATTGGATTCAGAGAAAAAAGAGTTATGACAAATGATCATTCTGACAAACATTACATTCGGACTTTCAATTAGTATGCGAGTTGATATGGATCCCTTTTTAAGGTAATGAGAGAAACAGAGAGCACTTAACATGACGACATAACGTAGCTATTGTCTTACGCGCTGACGTTCGCGTTCGCATTCTCCGTCTCTCTTCTACCCTCGTCTTACACCGTGTGACAGAAATAAGTAGTGAAAATGATTGTGATTACAAGTGTGTTAGGGGAGGATTCGATTTGTTGTGTCTAATTTTGCTATTTCTGTTTCTTTGGCTAGTTGAAGTATAATTTTGATAGTGTTTTATGCGGCGATTAACCTTAAGAATGAACAGTGACCACAAAATTCTATATTGCTCTCGTGTCTGACATTTTTTAATGCGCAAGTTGTTTCCACGTGGTTTCTGGAATTTTACTATCAAGTTGCAAAAACTACAATCACCGTACAACTTCCCTCTCAAAGAGAGTACTTTGACACTGGCGAAATTGTCCTATTAATTAGGACAGAAAAGCCATATTTTAAAAGAGAAGAAGAAGAAGTGTGTTAGACTAGACAGTAAAGCCCCTGGCCGAAGAAGTTTACATTCGGTTTCATTGTTTTTATCATTTTACGATACAACTTGTTTATTTAATGTTGTAATAATTATTTTTAACACGTAATCAACTTCACGCATGATGCGCGTCCGATGCATATAAGTTCTACAACTGAAATAGAAACAACAACAGTGTTACGAACAGCCGGTGATTCATTGCTTTATTTATGTGAATTAAACAGGCCTGATATTTGGAAATAGTTGGGATTATGGCGTGAATTATTCTCGTGTGTTTGTTAAAGGAACGATGGAGTATCGGCAGTTACATTAACATTGTTGTTCTCAGTAAAAAAATTAATGAAAATAACTTGCTTATCACGGAAATGGGGGTTCTTTGCTGGTTTCTTTGGCCTGCATCCACCGTGAACCAGCGGCTTTAATCAGGTTATCCATCCATCTCGTTGGTGGACGTCCTACGCTGCGCTTGCTAATCCGATGTCTCTAAAACTCAAACTCAAACTCACAATATTTATTGACAACAAAAACAACTGAATCTCGAGTAGAAAACTTTTCTGCCCCAACGGCCATCTGTTCTCCGTGCTATATGGCCTGCCCTTTGCCACTTCAACGAGCTAATTCGCTTGGCTATCTTGGTAATATCGACTGTAATTATTGAAAATACCACAAGCTTTAAAAATATCCTTCGTCAGTTATGTATTCGATAGCTGCTTTTGATTATGTGGCAGCATGCTCCAATAAACGAGGTCTTAATAAAGGTTAAAAACAATGCTCATGCCATTGGTTTTATTTTTACCCGCAGCGAGCGCTTCGATCGTTCGGCTCTTTCCACCACTCGCTTCGCTCGCACGGTCTCAATTGATGCTGATGCTGCTTTTGGAAAGCTTCTTTACGTACTTACTCCGACAACTTCAGCCTCTTTCGCCGAGCTAAAAATCACGGCCTCGTCTCTTTAATAACCACTCTAGAGTTGCCAGTTGCCCCGCAACACGTGTACCTGGTGTTTATGCGATTGGCTGGCTCTAGGCCGCTTTCCTTTCGACTTAGATTCCGTTCCGTATGACCTGCACTGCCATTAAGCCTAACTAGTTCGACAAATGCGCTTCGCAATCAATGTGTGGCATGAGAAGCGGCGAGTAGAGGAAGCAGGTGTGCAGCTCGGTCTGCGAAGTGCTCCTGTAGCTACACCTAGCGCCATCTAGCGAGCACATATAGAAAGTTCAAATATGTTCTACATCGCGCTATCGAAGTTTCACAACTCGGACGCTTAGGTATATACAACTACCGACGCTCGTCCTTCGGACTTCGGTCCCCAGGTAATCCAGGCATAACACCTGCCTGGAGAGAGATCTCTATTAGGGCCTCTCGTCACACTCTTTTTCTTTCCTTATGATGTGGCATCATTGAAATGCGAGGAGCCATAGTGTGGTGCAAGGCTAAAGCCTATAGAGGCATGAGTGTTATGTTTCATTAACAGGTTTCGTGTTCCCATTCAAAACAATGTGACAAATCGAAGTACAACTGTGCGTCCAGTTTAATATAAGACTTTGACCCTGATGTGGAGGCAAGGACTCATTCTTAAAAAAGAAAAAAAAAACCTTTATTGCCACAACTTAAATTTTACACAATGTTACCATGTTAAAAAGATTTAAAAAAAAAGTGTGAGAAAAAAAAAAGTTGAGACAATGGGTCCACAGTCTCAGCATATGCTGGGCTTGATTGCCCGGCGCTGGTCTTCAGACTGGTCCCTGTGCGGACGGCCGGTCGCAGCGCCTCTCACATTCTAATATGGGATAAGCCAAAAGAAAACAAGACCGAAAAAGTATTTATGTAGCCGTAAGAGCAAGAAAAAAAATGAAATAAAAGGAAAAACTATAAACAAAAAAAAGTGCAATCAAAGTGTTGTATGTTATGTGTGTTTGTTATTGTGAGTGTGTGTGTGTGGGCTCCTGTGTGAGGTCTGAAAGTGCCAGTTCTGTCTTCTCGAATCACTCTTACGAGTATGTATAGAAGAAAACCGCATTAAAATACGTTTAAGTTTAAAAGATCTAAATGTACATTCACGTTTACTACAGAGGGTCAAACGGCAGGAAGCGATTTTGTTTTGTACCATTGTGAAGAAATGATGCTTCGCAAAACTCGCGATGAAGTCACGCGCACGCGCACGCGTGAGATCATTGCGTTAAATGCATCACTAATGACTTGATCACTGTTTAGTTTTAATTAGTAACTGATGTGGATCGAGTCGACTGGAGTCATTTTATGTGGTATTCGAATCCTGACTCGAATCCTGACTCGAGTCAGTTAATATGGTATTCGAATCCTTTCCGCGATTCGAGTCCAGTGAATACCTACTAGAGTCTATGTTTGGTATCTATTCGAATGTTTACTTGAGTCAAGAAATTCGAGACTAGAAATCGAGTCCGTTACGAGTACCAATTTTGTAACAAAAAGGAAAAATCGAAATGGTATATCTTCAAACAGCATAGTATAGGTTTAGTATAGCATAGTATTAATAGTGACACAATGAATTCAAGCTAGTCAATCTGATTCGAATACTAGACTTGAATCAGTTGTACTCGCATAAGCGTTGCTTAGCGAGTACGAAACCGATTCTCCCTGAATCGAGCACCGAATCGAGTCTAGCGTACTCGAATCCAAATATTTTGGCACTCTAGTAGGCGAGTCCAAAGCAGGAATCGAGTCTGACTCGAGTCAAGCCGTACTCGGCACATCACTAGATAGATGTAAGCTTGCGCTTGACCTCGGTCACGGTAAAGCTAGAAAATAAGAACGTGACGAATACTCGCCCACAAAGTGCTTGCAAAGCTCATTGACATCTATTTATGTACCTTACGGCACTAGACTGGCTGTTTGGAAAATGCGCGGCTCATCAATCATCAATATTACTTTGACACAACCCCTGTCACGGACGTGAACAAACTGTAGTGAAAGGTTCACAAATCCGCGCTGTGAACCAATTTTGTGCCCCGTTTTGATGTAAGAAACATACACAGATGATGATGCAACAGCTATTGCTTTTAGTCATTTACTCTTAACATTTTCTTCAGTTTCCTCGCCTGTGCAGTCAACAAAGCTTAAATAACTGAAAGGACTCTGTTTCTAGAGCCGTTAAGACGTGTGAGATATTTTTGCACGTCTCGCTGTGGCAGATATTAATGCTGATGCCTGTACCTACACTAAAACCTTAATTAAGCTCTTACAGACGTCTAGTTGGCCACTGGTACGGCACGGTATGGTTACGGTAGCGGTCACGAGCGAATTCTCACAGGCGTATTCATTTTTGTTTAGCACGTCTTCATTGCGACTTGTGATCTCATCAATGCTTAAAATGCTATAGGCTATAGTGTAGCAGGAAGTTTTAAGTTTGCGGCGTCCAAGTGCTGGAATGATATTCCTCCCCCTATCCAAGGAGCGTGTAGTGGGAATACCTTCAAGCACAAGCTGAAGGATTACTTATTGACGCTCCAAAAATACTTTCCCTATCCAGCACTTTGACATGCTATCCACATTAATATGCCAGCCTGTTGTTTTTAAACAATCCATTTTTTTATTTCTTATTAATTATTGTTCTTTGTAATTTATTTATTTTTTGGTTTCTTATAGTTTTTTTTTCTTCATTTTATTTGATTACGTATAGATAAGTGGTTTATTTATTATATTTGTGTATCGTTCCGTGAGTCAGACGGTTCTGGCAGAAAATCAGCGCTGTAGGCGTCTATCGCTTCAGCATAATGCTGAGTCAGCGACCGTTTCACTTTCGTGGGGACACACAAAATTGTATATAATATATTTCATGTGTTTTTCTGTCTTTTTTTTTGTTTTATTTGTGTAAATTTCGCTGTACATGTGTGTCTTCTGTGTTAGTGAATAAACGTCTTCTTCCTTTCTTTCTAGCAGTCTGAACTAGGGTTTTAGCAATAGAGTGAGTGGGCGAAGTCTTGCATTACATTGCTTTGCGACTTCTGGCCGGACGGTGTGGTGTTCCGTCGTTTTACAACTTTAAAGCTTTGCGAGAACGAATCCGCGGGTATAGTCTAGTGCGTAATATATAAGTCCATTCGCATTGTATTTGTAAAACAATCCCGCGAGCACGGGGCCGATGTGTGCCGTTAATAACAACACAAACTATGCTTGTTACTTGATTCGGCTCTGTTTAAATTGATATTACGCGTAATGCACTAGTTTCTTGTGAAAGCTATTTTAAAGTTGATATATTCTGAAGAATTTTATATTTGGTTTGCAAACTGGATAGTACATCGTTCCTATACAATTTATGCTTCTTTTCGGGAAAAAATGCGAACGGAAATTTGCGAACCAGTCCCAGGTGGGAGTAGAGTTGTTACGACGCCACGCCACTGCCATACAGTAGTTGTTATAATGATTACCCAACGCTTGCTCTTCCCCACCGGTGCACGGGCGCGGTATTTGGGCCGGAATGCTCTGGATTAGCCGCACACGCACCGCGGTACCGGGGTCGTAAACGAAGGAATGGGGCCGCCGTTACCGGCGAATATGGTCCCCCCCTTCATGACACAAATGATAGTACAACCGAAGTCAGGGGAAGTCACGAGGAGGCTTGTGTCCAACAGTGGAGGTCCTGCGGCTGAGATGATGATGATTGTTCGTGGCTGAACTAGGTAGATCAGAGGCCTTGTCTATCACACTTGCAATAACATTCGTTTTTACCACTTATTTCTGTCACACGGTATAAGACGAGGGCAGAAGGGGATGGTGAATGCGATTGCGAATGCGAGCGCGTCAGACAACGTGGTGTTTAACAATAGGGATCGCTAATGCGGATCGGAATTATTTCCAAATATCCCTGTCCATGATATAATCATTAACTTTATAATACGCCTGAGATATTAATGTCTTCTCGACAGTACATCTGAATTTTGTAATAGTAATTGCGATGATTGACTTGGTCCCGATAGAACTGGCAACTCATGTGACTGATCGCCTTTGGATCTTAATATCACAGCGGCAAAGCTAATCGCAGAAGCTATATTACACACTAGTGTTCGCCCGCCGCTTCGCGCACGCAATGGCTTACAAGTACAGCAGTTATATCTGGAATATTACTTAATTAATTCTTATCCACTTGACAGTCCGGAGCGCGTGACCAATATGCCTCAAACCGTCCGGGTTTTTTATCGACGGACGAAACGCGCTGTGTGTCCAAATTTTTTTAACTACAAGGTTTTGAATAAAAAACGTTATACTGAGACGTAAATTATTGTTTACCCATTCAAATACTATTTATAAAACAATAGCTTGTAATTTATGATTTATTCACAAAATCAAATTTAAACTTCACGATACTAAAGTATCCACGGACGGTTTGAAGCATTTTGGTTTTGGATACCATGATATCGTCGGACTGTCAAGTGGAAATTACACCGTGGATTACATTAACGTTGATTTGTGAAATGTAGTGATTTTACCACGATGTTATGGGGATATCGGGATAAAATGTGAATTACAGATGTCCAGCTATGTGCGTACCAAATTTTATCTAAATCTGTCCAGGCGTTTTAGCGTGAAGGATTAATATACTCACAAAATTTCGCATGTATTATGTTACAAAAATAGGATAATATGCCTGCCTGCCGTGCGACTTTGTCATAACGGAAGCTACACTATAATTGTTTAAAGTGTGGTACTTATTATCGTATCATCTGTATTGTAAAAGTAACTTATCAATTGGATGAATTATCTACTCGTAGTTGTTCGGAAACTACGGTTATACGAGAAATTTTCTAATTTACTTAGATGTGTTCCAACGTGCTTGTAGTGGAAACTACGACGAAAACAATACGATTGCGCAGCGCGAACTTAAAGATGCGAAAACTTGGGCATGCAATTTAATTTACGACTATATCTTTGCACAATTTATGCAGAACTGATGGCACGAAATTTATCAGTTTATTACAATCGAGTACATAAACTTGTGAGCAAAAATTTGATCAAAAGTATCTGAACACGCTTCTATGCCGTTAAAAATTTTAGTCGTCGAAAATACAAACTGAAATATAGATGCACAGAAAACCAGAAAAATAAGAGCAGCGCTGGGAATCGAACCCAGAACCCACGGAATGCCGAGGACCTGGGTTGGATTCCCAGGGCTGGTCTTATTTTTCTGGTTTTTCTGTGCATCTATATTTCAGTTTGTATTTACGATTTAGGTTTTACGGGATGACCGTAAACGTAACAAAATATTGGAATTGGAATAAAAAATACAAAAAGGTCTCAAAAAAATAACCATCTTAATTTTAGTCGTGTTCGGATATTTTTGATCAAATTTATGCTCACAAGTTTATGAAGTCGACTGTACATAATTATTTGAGACGTTTTGACGCTCGTTCTCTCTCGCTATTTACCTGTGTTTTCTGTACCATGTGTTGGTGTTCAAGAGTCCTCGTATTGTATTGTTTCAGTGAGGAGGTGCGGAACCACGCGGTCCGCTGGAACGCGCAGTTCTCGTTCGTATGCAAGATGTGCGCGAACGCGAACACGGGCGTGCTCGAGCCGGCGCTGATGCGCGTGTCCGTGCGCAAGGAGTGCAAAGGTAAACTCATCATCATCATGTCACCCGAAAGACGTCCACTGCTGGACACAGGCCTCCCCCAAGGCTCTCCACTCAGACCGGTCTTGTACTTTTCGCATCCACCGCGATCCCGCGATCTTAACCAGGTCGTGGCTCCATTTTGTTGGAGGCCTGCCGACAGCTCGTCTCCCGGTCCGCGGACGCCATTCGAGAACCTTCTGACCCCATTGGCCATCAGTCCTGCGAGCAAAGGTAAACTATCTCAATAAAAAGCACTAGGGTCGGTCAAGGAAGGAACCAAGATATCGCGATAGCTGTAGGCTTTTCAAGATTTGGGCGGTTGAATTTTGGGTCATTGGTCCTCATTTTATACGAAAAGTATAGCACAGAAATCAATGATATTTCACAATCAAGATCTTCATTATATTTTCTATGCCTGTAGTTTTTTGATTTTTGTAAAATTGCTTCAATAGTCTGTAATTCTCGTGCAAAGCTGACATCTTTTTATGTCGACTTTTGAGCTCCTGTAATTCTGATATTACACATTTATATGAAAATCTGAAAAACCACAGGCAAAGGTAATTACGTCTAGTCCATACTTACAAAATTTCATCGACTTCTGTCGCCTAGTTTTCAAATGAGACCGGGACTACGTTTGTATGGAGAATGGAACGAAGAGACTTCTCTTAAGCTACATACCAATGGCGCTGAGCCAGTGTCAAATAAAGTAAAATGGCAATGTTATAAACTCTAAATGTGGTTGGTAAATATTTCGATAACTGAGTAATTATAGCAATAAAACTTTACATATCCCTTCGACGTACATCCTGGCACGTATCGGTCCCCCGTGCTTTTTGTTATCAACTTATCAAACACTAAGCGCTGAATGTTTTAAGCTCTTTTGAATGTGACAGAAATAGCCGGTAGCTCAATTCAAATTTCCGGGAATACACGCCCCCCTGTAAGCTGTATGGCGAGCTGTTTTATAGCTCAAAGCCCGTTTTCACGAAGCTTTATAAAAGCCCCCTTTTGTGAGGTAGAATTTGTTTTTCCATCCCAACTTTTCTCGCCTTTGACGAATATTCGGAGCAGGACTCCCTTTGTCCCGCTTCAGGCTGGGTTGCCATGGTACGATGTCTTATTTTGTTTACGTTTGACCTGTTCGTTATCAAAAACGTTTAGTATAACAAAGGGGAGAATTTGTTTTCCGTGATGAATTCATGATATGTTTTTCCTCGTATGTTTTGACAGTGGGCGTTACTGATATAGGTACGCGAGTTTTGGGAGAAAATGCCGAAGGGAATACGCTCACGTCACGATATTTCTTTCGCTGTCATATTCATATCAAATAAGTCTGTTTTGAGATTTATTTTTATTACATCTCCAGTCCTTATTTCAATCACTAAGTTAACCTAACTGCTTCCAGTACTGGATACAGGTTATCTCCAAGGATCTCAATGAGTTGGGTACACCAACTTCTTGAAATTTCCGTACCCTTTTACATCGTATTCGAAAACGCGCCTAGATACAATTCGTACCAGTACTCTTCCTACAGACCACAGATATAGATTACACGAGATAACGCAAACACTTCAATCTGTATAAAAACCAACCGTGTTACTGTGACGTCTCGAGAGCGAATTAGCGATGTGAATTCCACGATGTCCGCCCAAAATCGATTCAAATGCGCCGCCCGCCCGCGCCGTTGGGCTCGAGTCAGTCACTAGTCATGACTGATCAGTCAGCGGTCAGTCTTTGTATGGGGCCAACCCCGACGTTAGGGCGGGGTTCGGACACGCGATGTAGATGCATTTGCGTCATCTAGTGTAATCTTATATCTCTGCTATAGACATTTTAAAACTGCCACGTTTCCATGCGACATCCTGTTTACTTCCCTTCCATACATTGATGGACCTTTGATCCTCTCATCTCTTCCACTGGCACGTACCTACCTCGAAATGAACGCCGCCATTTTGCACCGTGTACTTGCCCCTTTGTTATACAAATGCAATCCTTTGTGCGAAGAGCACACACATGTTAATCAGCTCTTTTGTTGGTTATTATGCTTATGGTGGTAGTAGCGATTAGAGATAATATTTCCGTATGTTTTTTGCGCTCTGTACAAATCGGTCAGCAAGGCTACTACGAAACTCGAAACTCGAAGTTCGTATCGTACCGTCCCTGTCGCACTCGTTTAAAATAGTGTAAGAGAGGAAACGCACGACACGAACTTCGAGTTTCGAGTTTCGTAATAGCCCTGCTGGTTCTAGTGTTTGTAGGTGATGAGTGAGACGAATGCCGCATCGCATTTGGGATTCAGTTTATTGTTCGTACGCGCAGAAGAAGAAGAATAGAGGTATGACGCTTGTTAGAAGCGCGAGGCTGGCCAAAAAGTTAAAGACCGTGTTTTTATAGATTTCCGTTAACTACGGCAAAATGCTCAGTTCGTTAATAGGAACTACGTACTTGGCAATTAACTATATGGCCAAATAAAAAAAAAAAAAAATTCATACATTATAATAAAATTCGAATTCAGATTTAAAAGTCGAATTATAAAATTTATAAACTTGACGAGTGACCTTGACGTGACAAATAAGAAAGACATCATAAAAACTTAAAAACGCTTAAAAAAATTAAATAAAGAAATAACACATTGATACATCCGCAACAAGCCTCGTCAAACCTTATAACTATACATATAAAAAAAAAACATAACAAATTTTAACATCTATAATCCCCGCCCAGCGCCCTGCCCGACCCAAAGGTCCCCATTACACCCACAGCGTTGCCCAGCTGAATAGCAATGGAGACCTGCTGAACGACTTTACGCTTTAGTTATGGACATTAAAAAAAAAGTTATGAATTAAGAACCTTTACACTGTTTTGTCTTTGACCCGTTGAATGTTCTCTTAGAGTTAACGGAGATCAAAAATACCACGGCGTATAATTTAACAATTGTATCATGATGTTGCGAGCCCATATATATAAACACACAGTTCTCTGCTTGAAGGGTATAGATTGGTTGATCACTAAGCTATCAAGATCACTCTTTTAAAAACATACCCATAAATCTTCCAACACGCGCATCGTGAATGTAATTAGAGAATTTCACGCGTCACAAGCAAAGCGGTTCAGAGCTTACTTGTCTATACAACGAAGGGCAAATTCGAACTTCGTATCTTGACATCTCGCTGACGCTTATATTATAATACGAGTGCGAGAGGGACGGCACGACACGAACTTCTGTTTTCTAATGGCATCTCAATAATGGAGGCAACGTCGCCGGTGAGTTAGCGAATTGAAGTGCTACTCCGAAACACAAAATTCGAAGTTCGTGTCGTGCGGTCCCTCTGACACTTATACTATTTAATACGAGAGCGAGAGGGATCGCACGACACGAACTTCGAATTTTGTGTTTCGGAGTAGCGCTTCTGTCTCGCATGCCGGAGAGTTTACGGGTGGCTTCAGATAGGGCACGTGTAAAGTGCGAAACTGTGGTATGTTGGTACAAACCTTATGTATGCAAAATCTGTCAGAAATATTTG
The DNA here is from genome assembly GCA_037349165.1 of Choristoneura rosaceana. Taxonomy (NCBI): domain Eukaryota; kingdom Metazoa; phylum Arthropoda; class Insecta; order Lepidoptera; family Tortricidae; genus Choristoneura; species Choristoneura rosaceana. The sequence continues at coordinate 1,260,592 of JAZBNJ010000006.1, read as the reverse complement.
CCGCCATTCAGTAGGTACAAAAGGTTGGTTGGTTGGCTCTCGGTCCTCTGGTTTGTGGTTTGATATTAATTTTAAACTGCTAAAGTTTTTTTCACTCGTCATGTTCGTGAACTACGTATTATTTTGGATCTAGGCGACGTAATGTAAAATGACTTTTTATGCTCTAGTGCATAAAGTAAAATCTTCGTCTTAGACCAATAATCAGGTGTCAACAGCCACAAAACAAATAAGTTTCTGTATATATTTTAATTATATAAGATTAAAAATCGATCAGATAAATCAATAAATCCAAATATTTCTAATTGGTTATATACCAATGCATGAACAAGTACACCTAAAGTAAACCTAGTAAGTGAACAATAGTTTCCACTGTTGCTATTTCATCTCCTCACAACCAAAGTGAAAACAGTGTAAAACTCTAGCATTAAACCCATTTTTCCCTCGACGCGTCAATCCCGACGTGTCTATACGAACGTCTCGGGTGTAATGGCTCGTTTTATGCTCCCGCTAATAGAAACTCAATTTTTCGCAGGCGGCCGCTCGTACCAGAAGCTCGGCTTTTGCGACGTGAACCTGGCCGAGCTGGCCGGCGCTGGCGAGAGCACGCGCCGCTGCCTGCTCGAGGGTTACGACCCTCGCCGCCGGCAGGACAACTCTGTGCTCCGTCTGCGTATACGCATGAACATGATCGCGGGGGACCCGCTGTTCAAAGTGTGAGTCCTTAGTAGGGAACTAAAAGAATTTCTTTGCTCACCCGCGACCTCGCACCTCGAGGTCGCGGGTGAGCAAAGAAATTCTTTTAGTTCATTGATATGGACCTCCGCAAAGTAACGCCTGATTCAATAAATTCCTTAGTAGGGATCATCATCATCATCATCATCCCAGCCTATATGGGCCAATCAACTTTTTTACCGACACGTAATCTGTCCGCGACAATTTAACAATTGCAGATTTTTGTGAGTAAACATGTTTTTTCTGTAAATTAGGGGCCATCCATAAAATACGTCACACTAGTTTTGTCCCTTTTAGAACCCCCTCCCCCTGTCGCACGTATTGCTATGAAATTTGAAATTATTTTGTTCCTGTGTCACAAACCGCTTGACCCCCCCCCCCCCCCCCCCTTAATGTGTGACGTACTTTATGGATGACCCCTTAATAGATGGTGTACATGAATACATGCCATCCTACGTAAGTTCAACGCATTAAACAATGACATATCTTGTTGGAAGTATGATTTTTTGGTTACACCAGAGACAATTTTGGTAACGCAGGAGACGCCCAAAGTGTCGGTAAAATAGTTGATCGGCCCATAGGTTTACGTCCCACTGCTGGGCACAGACCTCCTCTCAGAATGAGAGGGCTTGGGCCGTAGTTCCCACGCAGGCTCAGTGTGGATTGGGAACTTCACACGCACCATTGAATTGCTTCGCAGGTTTGTGCAGGTTTTCTCGCGGTGTTTTCCTTCACCGCAAAGCTCGTGCTAAATTTCAAATGTAATTTAAAATAAATATTAAAGGGGGGGGGGGTCACTATACAACAAAAGAGATTGTTTGGCCGTTTTTTGCTTGATATTAATAACGGGGTAGACCCTTGAAATATACACAGGAATCTGTAGTTTTGCAATCACTTTAAAAATAAATAATTAAATTAAAATAGAATAACTATTTCAAATTTCAAACTTTTTTTTTTGCCGTTTTTTTGCTAATGTCTAATGTATAGATAATGGTACGGAACCCCCTCGTGAGAGAATCAGAGTCGCAGTTGGCCGATTTTTATTTATTTATTTTAAAAACCAAGATTACTATTTGGAGTCTTTTTGTATTTTTTATTGCAACTCCAAATTTTTTTTTTGTGAAAAATGTTTCTCGTTGAGAATGTAGTTCATAGATGGCGTTAGTGTCGCTGCTAAAGTGACTACGAAAAGAATGCAAGTTGAAATATTGGTGCATAGGAAAATTCATGTTTAGTCTCCTGTCCAGCGGTGGTGTAGGGGAATAGCACGCAGCACGGAATGCTGAGGACCTGGGTTCGATTCCCAGCGCTGGTCTATTTTTCTGGTTTTTCTGTGCATCCATGTTTCGGCTTGTGTTTTCGTGTAAAATATATTTATTTTAATAAAATAGTTATAAAAATACTAAGGTTACAAATAGGTGACTGTATTGCCTTTTTTTGTAACATTTTTTATAACAGTGTCCCGTTACTGTCCGCAGACCGGAGCGCAAGCAGGACGTGGTAGACGGGAAAGCGGACAGCGGTTCGGAGAGCGCCGCCGGCGGCGCCGACGACGACTGCGCGTCGTCCACGCCCAGCAGCGGCTTCGGCAGTCTCACCAAGCGGTCCAACTATGGTCAGTGGACGGCGTACTTCACGCGAGTTTACACCAGAGTGATGATCAGTATATCGACACTACTTTGAAAAAAATCTCGTATCTCAAAACGATAGTCCCAATGTAATGGTTTTCAGAATGATCGTTTGTCTCTTTTTTCTCCGAATCCAATAGTTGTTCAGAATTGTTATAAAACAAACCTAACCTAACCTATAGTATTCTATAGGATGACCATTTAAATAACGTTACCAACAATAAGTTGTAAAACCCCCGACTTTAAAGTTCAGTATCTCAAAAACGGCTGAACCGATTTTAATGAAACATGTCTAAAAACCATCGCTAGAAAATTTGCTATCGCTATGCGATTCGGTCAACCCGTTTTAGAACTACGGTGCCACAGATAGACAAATTGACAGACACAGACACACATAGCGGTCAAACTTATAACACCCCTCTTTTTGCGTCGGGGGTTAGTAAAATAGGTGTCCATATCGGTTCGCATACTTATCAAAAATCCGAATATAATGTTTGGCATAATGATCGTTTGTCATAACTCTTTTTTTCTCCGAATCCAATAATTGTTCAGAATTGTTATAAAACAAATCTAACCTATAGTTTTCTGCAGGAAAACCATTTACAGATATCAGAAAAATTTAAGGTTATAGTGGGAAAAAAATTATGACAAAAGATAATGATTCGGACAAAAGTTACGGTATGACTTGCGAAGAGTATGCGAACTTTGGTGAACCTTATAATAAAATAAAATAAGAAATCTACCCTATAGTTTTCTATAGGAAAACCATTTACAGATATCAGAAAAATTTAAGTTTATAGTGGGAAAAAAATTATGACAAAAGATAATGATTCGGACAAAAGTTACGGTATGACTTGCGAAGAGTATGGGAACTTTGGTGAACCTTATAATAAAGTAAAATAATATTCATTTATTTCAAGTAACATGACTCATACAAAAAAGAATACACTTGATTAATAATAATAATATGTTAGTAACAGAGAGGTCCTTATACAACTAAGTTAGTATAGACATTATTTAAATGCATAGGAGACTGTAACGTTACAACGCTGTTCGTCTGTTGCAGAAGCCCACTCGCTGCCACTGTCCTCGCTGCCGTCCTGCGAGCTGCCTTCTCCGGACCCTGACGACGCTTACGCGGGCGCCGTCACGGATCACCCAGGTCAGTCATGGGAACGCCACCAAGTCAAATTCGAAGAATAATAAATATCATGGGACACTTGACACCAATTGACCTAGTCCCAAACTAAGCAAAACTTGTACTGTGGATACTAGGCAACGGATAAACCTTTATCGTTTGCTTGAATTTCATATGCCCGAATGTATCATTTTCTACAATTTGCATTTGCCATGAAGTAATTTATTTCTGAAACAGTAATTTCTTCAGAGTTGATATTAAACTAACCTAACCTACTGCATTCCATATGATGACATTTAAAAAAAAAACCTGAAAACAGCACAGTTCCATATATTTTATGGCAAACGTTGGTGTGGCAAGTGAAATTCGGGCAAGTAAATGTATACGTTTTTTTTTATATGCCTTCCTATGGATTCAGTTTTCCTTGTTACTAAAATCGATGACATTTTATCATTTTATTAAAATTACAATAATCATAGTGATGGTAGAGGTTTCTTACAAGTATCAACATTGAGGGTACAATCGTAGTTGGTATACCAGTGGTGGTGGACTAAGTACATGGTTCCACAGAACAGATATCTTATAGTTTCAGACTTCCCCATACTGACCGATCTAAATGTTACCCCATAGTAAAAGAGGAGAACTAAGTTCACTACAAACAGAAATACATCGCGGCATCTAAAATAAACATCGACAATCCTAAGCGTCCGCGCCGGAGTAGGCAGTTAAGTCTCTTAAACGGTCGGGGTTTACATACTTCACCTCTTTTACTATGGTTAGACCCTTTATATATTGTAGTGTACATTAGAGTAGTGCGGCGGGGGGACCAGTAATGCTCGACCCTGTATTGCTCAGCCATCCCATCACTGTACGACCTGATACTACGAACTCGTTTTGGATTTGAATTATCAAGTCGTACAATATTAGGTAGTGCATTATTAGGGTGACCAGATTTTTGCTCAGCCTGTTAATGCTCGACCTGTTATTGTATGTCGTTATAATCGGAATCCAATCGAATTGAATGACTAAAGATATGTGTTAGGTCCAATTGTGACCAAAATGCGCCAGGACCAAAGTGTGCTCTGATTATTAGGTCGTACAATATCAGTTTGTCCAATAGCACCATGAACATTATCGGGACAGGGTGATAAAGCTCGACCCGTATTCCAAGGGACATGTGATTGAATTGACAAGATTTCATTTTTTCAACACCTGTAAATTACTACAGGAATAGAAAGAGTTTTGCCTCCTGAACATGGCAAAATATTTATTATAATTTATTTATCAATATTTAAAAAAATACAAAAAAAAATAAAAAATGTATCTGAATTCGCCAATACTACGACAGAATAGATATCAAATAAGCACATCTTAATTTTTTTTTAATAAATTAATTAATAATCGTAGCGAAATTTTAAAAATATCAGCGTGTTCCTATTTCCAAGCGGAATACAGAGAACGAATCAAATTAGTCTTAGAAATATGAGATGTTGTCAATTATCAGGTCGTACAAAATCGGTCGAGCATTGACCAGGTCGTACAATAACTACGCTCTGCGGCGGTGTGTGTGACGCGTGCAGCGTGTTCTAGGTGTGACCGTGACGCTGTCGGCAGGTGGCGCCGCGTGCGCGTCCTGCCAGCAGCAGCACACGCACTCGCGGAACTCGAGCAACACCTCCGGCGACATGAGCAGCAAGGTACGACCGTGTTCATATTACTAATTCATATATTAATTCAAAAAATAATAATAAATAAAATAGGGGTCCATCTATTTGAGTCCGAACTTCAAACTCCGGTAAATCCAATTATGTAATTTTTTAAGATTTTGGTGTTAAATAAAAAAAAACTGGTTTTGTTAAAAACAATTCGGTTAAATATATAATTCGGTGTGGTTTTTAGAGAAAAAATACAGTTGAAATCATAATATTTTACCAAAATCAGATAAATTCTTAAGGCGGCCCCTAGACCTACAATAACATTGTACAATACTTTTTATTGCACAATAAGATTGAAAGGCGCTCTGAATGCAAACGAGCAATTGTATTGCACAATAATACGAACTGCACAATGTTTTCGTGTTCAGTATAGTATTGAATATTGTGCAATACTGACCCTACACGATGCAATATAAAAATATGGTGCAATAAAAATTAAACTCGCTCAAACTTTTGGTCAATCATTGTGCAATCTTCAATAATTAACCCTAAACGGTCAATAATATTGCACAATTCGCGATATTGCACAATATAATTGACCGTTTAGGGGCCGCCTAAGACAGTTTTTTCAAATGTAGCTAAGTCCATCCAAGTCAATCGGCGAAAGAATTTCGTTTTTTTTTTTGACAGTTTTTTCATATTCGGAATCCAGGTCTATTAAATCAAAGTTAATTTGCAGGTGTAAGGAAAAGTTTTAGCGGTGATTTTGGGAGGAGCAAAGTGATTGTTTGTAATGAGCCCTCATTATGAGGGCTATCGTTTTTTGTCTTTCTAGATGGCGCCACTGTTGCGTGAGGTTTTTAAGTGTGGCTTTCAAAGTCTGTTAGGCGTGAAAACAAAGCTTAGATTAAAATTATATTTAACGCACCTTAAAACCGTAACAGTAAAATATCGAGCAACCACAGTGTTGCGTAGTGCCTTTTTGTTCGGAAAAAAAGGGAGGACAAAAATTTCCGAAAGACAAAACTGTCTCAAAACACAGACATTCATTGCCCCGTAACGCATAATTGTCACAGCTAATTTCAGGTTATGCAAAATTTTGTGAAAATTATTCTAATTATAAATAAACCCGCGTAGCTCACCCAAAAACTATGACGTTTGACATTTCGGAGACCTCACGCTGCACTAGCGCCTCTAGCGGCGAATTCATACGCGATAGCCCTCATTCGTTCAACCCTGTATACTTCCAGGCTTCAGGCTACGGCAGCTCGGTGTCAGCTACGTCTGCGCACTCCCGCCAGAGCTCCGAGGGCGACTCCGCAGACGCGTCGCGACCCCACCATAACAGGTCAGTGGCCTTAGAACCACTTTGACTTTTTTTTTCTTGACGCTTCGTTCTTTTCGTTTTGACTCGCACTGTCTTAGGTCTTGATTCGGGTACGGGTAAGGTCTAAATTAAAATAACTAACTTTAAATAGTAGGTTATTTAAAGTTAGTCAGAAAAATCAATAGGTATTTAGATTAGGTCTGAGTGGAGAGCCTTGGGGGAGGAATATGTCCAGCAGTGGACGTCTTTCGGCGATGATGATGATTTAGGTTTTAGGGATTCTGAACGTAGGTTACTTAAAGTTAGTTATTTTAATTTTAGACATTGCTATTCGTAGCCACTTCAAACTTTCGGTATTTTAAATGTAGGTGAGAAAATCATTTGGTATTTAGATTTTAGGGATTTTGAACATAGGTTATTTAAAGTTAGTTATTTTAATTTTAGACCTTGCAATGCGTACCCCTTGATTCAGACGTGGCAAATAAATGTGACCACTCGACTTCACGATGTGAGTTAATTTATACAAGCTTAGCTTGTGTTAGAAAATTATTATAGTTATAGCGGATTCGTGTGGTCAGGTTTGTTTGCCTTGTTATTATTTCTAGAATTTAATTAACCTTTTTCCAGGCGTACTGCATACAGCGACCACATAAATGTACACAAATAAATGGTACAAAGCCAATTGAAGTCCTTAAAAATATAATTCGATATTAATTTAATCCGCCATAGTTAAATAATATAAAACTGTGATTTATTTTGTGGTAGCGTATCTAGATTCGCGGTGCCTGGAAAAGGGATAAATTAGTTTTAATTCTGAGCTAGAGTTAGCGTTGGGTTTGGCTGTGGGAGTTAATTATATGATAAGGGATTTTAAATTGTGTCACCATTCGGGATCGAGGGTGAGGGTATGGAAAGTTTGAGATCTAACTTACACTTGTTTATTTTTTCAATTTGTTATCGATTTTAATTTAGGCTTGGAGTTGTTGCGTTTCTTGTCTAAACTATACTTTATTTTTTTTAGCATTTAAAAGAAGGTATTCGATCTTGTCGTGTTTTATCGAAAAACACTGAATAATAAGTCACAGCATATATGTAACAATTAGCAAGGACATATGATCATTTCCATTATTTTGGTATCAAAGCAATATCTAGTTACTGTTTTTTATTAAAATCGTTTTTCAATAAAAAGACTCGTCAAGATTGTTTACCCTTTTTGTAATGCTAAAAAAAACGAAGTATAGAGACGGTTTCAAATGAAAATAGACTTGGAGTACACACTCAGTTACCATTTAAGAAGAATTCCATAATCGCTTCGCGAAGTCTGTCTCTGTTACCATTTGAAACGAAATTGACAGATTTTTATAAATGCCGCATAATCCAGTATTTATCTAAACATGACAACTCTGAGTATGGCTCCAAATTATTTTAAAAATGTACAGTTTTATAAAAGCTACGGGATAGTTTTTATTTTAGACCATTTTATAGACCATTTTTTTTATAAATTCGCAGCATTGGATATATCTAAGATCTGAGATATACGTTTTTAGTCTTTGATATAACTATTTGATTGCAGATTGTGATAGAATTTACTTTCACTAATCATTTATTCGTACACGTCCATTCGACTTATCCAATGGAGATGATGGCGCTGTTCTCTAAAGATGAGGTGCAAAACAGTATAATTAAGATGCTTTTGATCCATCCACGAACGGTAAAGTCGAGCGATCGAGTATGACTCTCAAAGATACTGCCAACGGTTTATGATTGTGAAATGGTCTTCGTTTATTTTTTTAGTGGGATGCACGATGGTTGAACTGTGAGGATGGATTTTGACAAACGTTTGGGATATTAAACATTTTTGGTTATCACAGAAGTGTTGGCATGGTGCTGTTTTCTTTTGAATATTGTGTGCGCCTTGGGCGTTCCAGTTTCTTAGTTTTTTGAGATTAGTAAAACCATGCTGATATTTCTGTAATGGATAATATTTGGATGGATTTTGATATGATTTTCGTGACACATTAACTATTGGTATGATCGTGTGACGTTTCAAGGGGTGGGATTTTATTTTTTTATTATTTTGTTTTTATTATTTTTTTATTTACCGCTTCACATACAGATCGTTTGGCGCTCAGTCAGTATTGTTGCCTTGTAACTGACTATCATTCACACTTGATGAGTGTTTATGCTAAAAGTGTCTCGAGCAGCAACACTGTCTGAGATACAGCTACTGGCGAACAGCTACTTGCTCAGGGACGAATCGTTGTCAAGTCACTCAGTTTCTTAGCAAGTACTAGTTGAGCTCGCTAGTGCTGCATCTACAGGCAAGTGCATCGCTTCGATATTGACTCGCCTTAGATTGAACCACTCGGATATAGGTTTTATTTCATCTCAGAATTAAGGTCTATTTCCGGATGTTTCAAGTCGAGTTGGTGTCGCAGCGCGACCATCCTGCCGAGCCGCACTGTACAAGCTTCCCGACCTAACCTCACACGTCGTAACTAACCCAGAATTTATTTGCTTTTATTAATTTTTATTTTTTTATGTCCCCTCTCTCGTCCCCTCACTCGCAGCCGCTTGTGCAAGCACACAGGTCGGGCGCAAACGCTATCGAAGCTCCTCCTAGAGAAGACGTTAGTCTCGGACAGTTCTGACGTTTACCTGACGCCGAACACGACGCTGACCGGCCCGCCCGACGTCATCCGGCACGCGCTGCAATCGCCCGCTAGCGCCGAATACAGCACCCCGGACTCCACACTCTGCAACGAGCACTTCGCTATGCCTTCCTACTTCGACAAGAAGAAAAAGGCAGCCGCGACGATAATCAGCGCCGCCGTGCACCCCCTAACCAACTTCCAAATATTCAAACAGAAATCCCTTAACACAATACCGGCGTTGATAGAGAGAAACAAACGCAATGAGGAGCTCTTCAACAACTTCCCTTTCCTCACGCCTCTCGCGCACAGGAAGAGCTCACTCATATCCGACGCCAACAGACTGTCCGGCTGCATAGAGGACGAATTCTACAGCATCACATCGGACCCGGAGGCGGATCCGACCTCGAGCGATCACATAGACGTGCGCCACCGTTTCAAGAGCTTGTCCAACAAGGCTCTCGACAAGGAACTCGCCACGTCCACGCCGAAAGAGGTGAAGGATATGGGGGTGTTACAGAGGTGTCACTACGCGTCCGAGCGGCGGCGTGGAGACGCGGTGCCGCTGCGGCATAGCTACACTGGCGCGAGGTTTGTGCTACTGTGTGTTCGCTTCATGCCCCCCGAGCGTTCTATCAGGCTCGTATGGTCCAACTTGTCTGTCTGGTGTTCGTGGCGTATGTCCGAGTTCATGTGTTCCTGGTCTGGTCTCGATATGTTAGACTTTGTAATGCGTGTGATTATAAAAAAATCTCGCCATATTGCGGAAAAACGATAGGACTAATTTCTTGCACTGGTAACACTAAATTCAAATGTCATCTGTCTGTTGCTGTCAAAGCTTAACGTTGTTTGCGCGTGGTATTTTAAAGTGTTATTTTGTGTTTTTGTCCATAGCCTTGGAAGGAAAATAATTTACAATGTATAAAAGTATTTTTCATAGAAAAAGTCCGAGAGGTTAGAAAATATTCCTTCAAATAATATTACCGACACCATTGTCAATATGACTGGTAGGTATCGCATAGTAAGTGTAAAGAATGTTGCAATATAAAACGTAGAAGTGCTGCCCTCGCGTCAGGTTTTTCATATTCCTGGTCAGCCTTTATATGCCATTTTGATGGTTGATATTCGTCTGTGGCAGCTCAGAAACATTGGCTGAGACTAGAGTAAGGCTTCGATTCAACGGAATGCTCCCAAGACACTAAGTTATTCATGATTCGTCTAAAGTCTTATTGTCCAACGCAATTAGAATCACAATGTTTTTCACCACTTCTTTATGTCAATGGTTTAATTAAGACGTAGAAAGAGATAGTGATTGCAATCGCGAGCGGCAGTGCGCCAAGCCGAGTTTAGACTTGCAAGAAAAATCGTGCAAGTTGCATTACATTGCGAGGCCGTTAAGCCAACGAGTTTGTAGTGGCCTATCGAGCGCCGCAATGTAAGACAACTTGTACGATTTCTCTTGCAAGTCTAAACTAGACTGGAGGCAATACGGCCTCTGGTCTGAGGATAGACTGGATTGGCTTTGATTCCAGCTCGTCTTCGATGTGTAGCGTGTCCCAGTGACCAATAGGCTAGACGACTAAAAAAAACTGTTTAGTCCGTCAGGTGGATAATTTAAAAATATTGTGCACATTTTTTTTTTGTTTGACAAACAAAAAATGACGAGGATACAGTGCTTCGAGGTTTCGAGTGACGTCACTATATGGTAATATTTTTACCTTATAGTGACGTCACAAGCCCCCACTCCGGAAGTTTGATGATTTATACCTGTGTCGATTTTTAATAAATAGATAAACCAAGAAATACTTGTCCCATATTTTTCCATAATCTAACTGTCGGACTAAATAGAATGATATATTATATATCGTCATTGGCTTGACTTGAGAGGGATGCCTCAAAGTGTAAGTGTAAATGAATATACATCTGCGTTTCGTATAATTCAGTCAGTCATGGTAACCATTAGTCGGCGGGTAGTGTTTTCCGTTCATTGCGTGTATTGCCAGGTATCCACTGTGCGGCAAACGTTTCGGCCGCGCAATGAAATGAGAACACGCACGTCGCGCCGCCGCCAGCCGACTGACAGTGTTGCCACCTCAGATTTTTTTGTTTACCCTAACGCTACGCGAAATTACCCTAAATTAAGTACTTTTATTTATTTTTTACCCTAACTTTTTTTAAATAAAAACGAAGCAAATAAATGTGATTTATTAATAAACTAATAGTTAAACTACTAGACCGTTTTGAAACAGTCTTTGAATGCATCCATAATAGTCTTGGCTCCTATGTCATCTGCAGTAATTTTTTTCTTGAAACCTTCCTTTTTATTCAAAAATTTTTACCCTATAAAATACCCTGAATAGTTTTCTACCCCAAAAAATACCCTAAATTTAGGGTAAATTATCGTAAGGTGTGGAAAATGCCGACTTAAGTCTATGTAACTAATAAAGGGACTCATGAACTCGCACGTACAAAGCAAAGTGTTAAAGTAGTAAAGAGAAGTTCCCCAGCCGATAGAACCGCCACTCCCTCCCCCCTCCTGTAACGTCCGCGGCGTACTAACTAGGTTGAGGGCGCGAGCGGGACCTATAGCTTCTCTGTCTCTTTCTCTCCAACTGTTCATTCATCTGTCTTTCGGGTTGTTTTCGAGGTTTTTTTTTGTGATAACATTTTTTCTAGTTTTAAGTTCATGTTTTGGGTCGCAATGTACAATTTGCAGGTTATTTGTTAGTATAATATTGTCGTCGTTTATTTATAATGTGTGATTTAGGAGCTCTCGTTATTTAAGTTAAATAAAAAAAAAAATCGTAATAAGCTGACCTGGATCGTGCAGTCACAACCGTTAGAGCGAGAAGTTATGTGGTAAGGCAGATGTTCCTTTCTAACACGAGTTTATTTGTAAATAGGTTTTCAGGATCGTGTTATAAATGAACTTCTACTTTACATCTCACACGTAAAGTTAGTATGGTAGAAATTTATGGGTTTTTTTTTTTATTATACCACGGAAGCACTGCAACAGTCCAGGTTCGGTTAGGTTAAGTTAACGGAAAGCGACACGTGTACACTCAGTACGTGTACCGTTAACTGTGAATCAGTGAAATACGAATCAGTGCACTGTGAACCGGTGCACTGTGTACCAGTGCACAGTGAACCAGTGCACTGTGAACCAGTGCACAGTGAGCCAGTGAATTGACAAGATTTCATATTTCTAAGACTATAATTTGATTCGTTCTCTGTATTCTGCTTGGAAATAGAAAGACGCTGGTATTTTTAAAATTTCGCTACGATTATTAATTGATTTACTATATTTTTTTTAAGATGTTTTTATTCTTACAGGGCTTAACTCCATAACTACGATATAATTTACTTTTACTTTTGTCTAGTCTCTATTAAAAAAAAAGATCACGTAAATCATGCGTAAATCTGAAGTAGACGTTGTCAAAATTATGACAGCACCTTTTTCTGGTGAAAAAGGCAAAGGAAACGTATCTATTCTGTCGTAGTATTGGCAAATTCCGATAGATTTTTTAAATTTTTTGTGTTTTTTTAAATATGGGGAAATAAATTATAATAAATATTTTGCCATGTTCAGGAGGCAAAACTCTTTCGATTCCTGTAGTAATTTACAGGTGTTGAAAAAATGAAATCTTGTCAATTGTGAGTCAGTCACTGTGAATCAGTGAACTGTGTGTCAGTGCACTGTGAGCCAGTGGACTGTGAGTCAGTGTGTTGTGCAGGCGCGGAGAGGAGTGCGGCGCGTGCGCAGCGCTGCGGGACTCGCTCCCGCGCCGCCCGAGCTCAGCGCTGTCAGTATTACCGGGGCACGGCACAGTGCTTGTGGGGATGAATCTGTCTGTAGTCTTAAGGGTCTACGTTAGCTGACGTGGTGTGCACGGATCGGGTGGCCGCCTGTTGAACAACAGTACGAGTAGCGCTAACTGCGCGCGTCGCGTGCGTAGGAGTTTACCTGCGCCCGCGCCAGTTAGCGTAAGCCCTAACAGTTTGATCGCGTTTTGGATTAGGTACGCGAGCGTCGATTTTAATTGACTACTTCACTGTAATTAATTTGGAAAGAACTAATGCCGCGCTTACACGATTAGGTGCTGGTAAATATGGGCATTCAGGTGTATTAGAACATCGAGTGTTCGCCTTTTTTTTTTTAAATTGAACAACGGAGCGAGTCAAGTAAACGAAAAATGTGTTAAAAGTTCCTCTTTTGAGTGCCCTAAAAATATCTAATTGTTTAAAAACCTGGCATCGAAAATTCTAAAATATGGTTTTTGTGAACATTTATAGTTGATCGGTTGCCCTTTTTTTACAAAAAAAATCCCAAAGCAAAAAAAGATGACCAATATAAAGGTATTAATAAAATCTAGTCATTTTAATGAAATGTAGTTACATAGATACGTTCATATTTCCTCTCAGTTGTCACTCACAAATCGACGCTTGCGCCTAATCGAAATGAAAATGTTTAGACTACGTACGCACGTTGCGGCTTTAGCGCGCCGTATTTTTCTCAAGCGATACTTTGAAGAGGGACGGCGCGGTAAAACCGCACGGGCAACCGCCTAATGCGTACGTAGCCTTCTTCTGTGAGCACGCCGCGACGGACTCTTTATACATGACGTTTTTTTATACTACCAGCGCTTTCGGAAGTACCGTCATTGCCAAGAAGAATGTACCGCAAGAGACTTGCCACATATCCACAGATTCGTCCCCACTCGGCCAAGTGCTGTTCCACCTTAGTCTTTGCTCTTTTGACGTGACGGCATGCGGCGTAGTGGAAGTGTTGCTTTACACAATATCAAAGGACCACAAATTAATCTTTTTTTTACAAATAAATGTACTGAGACATTTTGTCGATCATGATGAGGGTTCTCACGGCGGCGAAATGTCGCTAGATGGCGTTAGTAGCGTGACGTTTGACGTTTGCTTGCGATTGGCTCATTTGGTTATTTAACCAATCACGAGCAAACGTCAAACGGACCTCACGATACTAACGCCATCTAGCGACATTTCGCCTCTGTGAAAACTCTCATTAAAAGGTTTTGCAAAGTAATCACTCTTGCTTAGTTGAATCGCCGTTCTTTAAAGGTCCGTCTTTTATTTTTATAAAAGTAGGGACCATGTCGACTCATATAGTTATCATCATAGATATTTTTTCACTGTACTTATTAATTGTTTGGAATAAACTTAACCTAAGCTGATCTATAGAGTTCTACAGTGATATAAAAATTCTGAAAAATTTACTATTTCAACAGGAAAAAAATAAAATTATGTTATGACAAACATTGCAATTCTGACTTTCAACAATTATACAACATACTTAACGACGGTTTCGCGCTCGGTTTTACCCCTTTTAGATTTTGTGTAAAGCAATACTCTCGTTGTACTGTTTGTTTCGGCATTTGGGGCTTGAAACTGTGATCATAAATGTCGTTTTATGAGTACGGGCGGTAGGTTCTGTTCGATGTTATTCATAGTTTGTTGTCGCGCCGCTCCGCTTTCGCTGTTAGGATGCCGACTGACAAAACTAAATTAATATGTTTTCGATACTAAATACCATAGCATAATAATTTCTGAAAGCGCGTATACCTAGTGCCATACTGGGTGTCCTTAGCCTCTGGACAAATACGAATACTACTGGCTTGGCAAGATATTTAAAACCAAACTACAAAGTATCGTAACAATCAGTCCAACATATTTACCGAAAAACTAACGGTTTTCAATGTATCACTTTGGAGCAGCCTGTGTATTTGGATGATCTGATTTCATAGAATTTTTTACTCGTCTAATTAAGCATATAACTATTTTAAGATATTGCTAAGTATCAGTCTTATCCATGGTTTCATTATTTGTCCAGAGGCTAAGGTGACCTTGTGTACGACGACGCGTGATTTTGACAAAATTAGACATTAATAACATTGTAATAAGAACCACGGCACGCGTCATCGTGAATGACTACTTATATTTAACTATGAGGTAAAGAAGTGACTTCTTGCCTCGGCTTTAATGCTCCCACACAAAACTGCGATGCGATGCGACGCCTCATCGCAGGAACTAACGATGCTAATTGCTGCGATAGGATTTCGTGCGGCAAATGTTAGTGTAGGTCGTACCTAATATCGTTTACCTTTACTTGCCCGAATTTCACTTCCCATACCATTGTTTGCCATAAAATATATAGAACCGTGCTGTTCTCAGGATTTTTTTAAAATGTCATCATATAGAATGCAGTAGGTTAGGTTAGTTTATTATCAACTCTGAAGAAATTACTATTTCAGAAATAAATTACTTTATGACAAATGAAAATTCTAGAAAATTATACATTCGGGCATATAAAATTCGGGCAAACGATAGAGAACCATCTAATATGATATCGCAGGAATTCGCAGGAATGCGCGATGCGAATCACATCGGAAGTTTTTGCGATGTGTCTTGCGAGCTCGCAGATTTTCGCAATGCGATGCGAATTCGCAGTTTTTTGTGGGAGCCCTAAGTGTCTAAAGGTGCGAAATGTTGCGAATGAGGGTTCAAGTTCGCCTCTCGAGTTGTCCTCTCGCCTAGGTTCCTCACTAGTTCATATTTATACGCTACGGCACTACAAAGTTCAAAATTTTAACTTTGGATCTTGCCGTCCCGCTGACGCTTGTATTGTTTAATACGAGAGTGAGAGGGATGGTGCGATACGAACTTCGATTTTTGAATTTCGTAGTAGCCCCCTGACTCTATTCAAAATACTCATTTTTAACTTGGACTTTTTAACACTCGTATTATAACACGTTTTGTCGGGCGGCGTCTATGAATAAAGGAAATGTATGAAATATTTTGTTGTTCGTTATAGATTTTTGTTGTCGCTTGATATTTAAATTAAGTTTGTTATACATAGATGTTGTTTGTAATGGATATGTACGTTGTGGGATAGGGGTTTTCCATTTCTGCTTCATGCATGATTATGTTTATATATCTTCATGTATCTACTTGCTTTTTTAACCTTGTTATATCGCGTGTAACGCTTAATATAAATATGTTTACTTGTATGCCTTGAAAATGCTTGTATATATGGACGATGGCATAATTGGTAGGTAGGTAACCCAATTTGACACGAATATTTTCATAATATTGTGACAGAGGAGAGTAGTGACAACGTAGATTTTTGGCAACTTATTAACTGCTAGCGAGCTCGCAACAGCAAGCGTTTGATAGTTCGAGACTTGAACTAAGTAACGCGCGCTATTGCGAGCTCGCTACCTGGTAATAAGCGCCAAAAATTGACGTTACTTTTCTCCTCTGTTACAACTCTCTTCGGTCTCCCCTAATATCTATAGTTCATTTTATTACACATTTATAAATTTCTTTTTTCTAAATAGTGGACAATCGGAAACATTGAAATTAATTTCGAGTGCGTTTGATATTTAGACACAGCGGCAATGAGGATTACTTGACAGGCAAAATATCGCTAGGTTTGACTTTACAGTCTCACTTGCGATTGGCCCATTTAGTTATGTAACCATTCACAATCGTGACGCACGTCAAAGTTGTTATACGGACTTCGTGATATTCGCGCCAACTAGTCTGTCACAAAACCCTCAAGGTGATTTTCCACCGGTGAGGCGAGACGAGAATCGTTATTTGTATGGCGACGCCGGTTTATTAGGAATCTTAAAAGTTTAAATTATTCATAAAACATTCATAAATTCTTTCAGTAATAAATTATATTTACAATATCTAAGATACTTGTTGCCCACCTGGTCCAGCCGTGGGACGTCTTTCGCTTGGTTCGCCGAACGTTAATGCTCTGAGCATCTCGTCTAAAAGCATTAAGTAGTGTTGCCGAAAAATCGATAGTTTTAATCGGTATAGGCCATACTATCGATATCTCTTTTCACGAAATACTGTCGATAGTATCGTTATTATTGCTGTTTAATAATGCAAAAGTATCGATAGTATTGAACAGAAAATTACGAAAACTATTACGACAATCAAACCTATTTTAGTTAAAATGCCGCTAAAATTTGTTTGTCCTTATCTGTCACTTCGACATTTGTATTTGTTAGAAAGGGACAAAGCATTTGTTAGTTAACATAGGCTTGTTAAGTTTTATGAATAATGGGGTTGAACTTTTACGCAAACTATCGATAGTCGAAACACTACCGATAGTAAAGTGCAATTGTCATACTTAATTCGTCAGTGGACACTGGTATATTATGGCGCTTAGGCGATTTTACCTTTTCAATGACGAATTATTCATTTGTATTTTATTAGCTTTATAATTAGGGGGGTTTATTATAAAAGCTTTGGTGTGCGATGTAACAATTTTTAACCGATTCAGTCAGATAATATGAATTCGTTTGCTCTGATCACTCATCGAAATAATCCGTATTTGTATTTTATATATCGTCACTACTTTGAAAAAATCTCGTATCTTAAATCAATAAGTCAACTAAATTGAACCTTGATGTAATGTCCATAAAGTTCACTCAGAAAAATTATCTATTTTGAGCTACGAGCTTTTTTTTAAGTAGTGACGATATGTGTTATAATGAGGTGAAAAACTGTATACCTACATATTTTTGTAATCGACTGTTCGAAAATGTCTTGAGGTCTATTTCATGAGATTGCAAGACGCTTTTGACTTTTAAATATTGGTCGTGAAATAGCAAAAATATCTGACTTTTCTGTGAAAGATTGTATGTTAATTTTAATTCTCTCTTTCTACTATACTAAAGCATGTAAGCGATTTCCTGTGCATAGCATTTTGTGGTGTTTGTCTCGTTTTTTGATATACCAGTATGTGGAGTGCTTAGTCGTTTGTCTATAATGATATATGTTGAAATATTGTAATATTCTACGAGATAACCCTTGTGTTCATAGAAATCACTTTTAGCATAAGTCACAATGACTGTTACATATATTCTTGTCATTTATGAAGCGTTTATAAGCACGGTTACTACACACGTCTTTTCTAGTTAACTGGATTAAAATAATATATAATTAACCTCTTAGTCCACATTGTTTTTCATATACACGCCCGTAGGAACTGACATGAGCTTCTATGGGTGTGTAGATGAAAAACAGGGTCGGTATTTCCATGTCGGTATTATCCGAGCCGGTAAAGACTGTCACCTGTTAAAACGATCGAGTCAAAGACACAAAAAATCCTTTTAATTTAATTTTTTGTTCTGGGCTATGGAATGACCCGTAACCGACCGGACTGACGTAATTTGGCGGTAAAGAAATTCTTTCATTTTTTTAAATATTTTTTTTTCCCATTTTTAAATTAATTGATACCACTTAAAAATCTGATATTTTCTTCTGTTAGTTAGAAAGGTTATTCCTATTGATATTCTTTTATACTATAGGCTAAGATGCTGACTAAACAAGCAAGCAAGAGCGTGTTGGAGTAACCGTGTTTGTCGAACACGACTTTTAAATTTGAATTAGTAGTTTTTGACGAGTTTTAAATACTTTTATGCATATAAAAGTGTTATTGATCACATTGGTCGCTAATGTCGTCTATAAAGATCGGAGAAACGTTCGTTAACACTCTTAGTATGTCATGGAGTAGGTGTGATACGGGACTGTGTTAGCTTTATAAAATGACGGACATTTTTCCGATGCTAAAAATAAACGGACTTGGTTTTACTATTTAAAATTCTAGTCGATCTGTCAAATGATGATTGTGCTTGAGGTTAAAGTACCAGCCGAAGGTGGTCACTTTCCCATACTCAGTTGCAAAATGAATTAATTAATTATCCTAACTTCAGTAATCGACGCAAAAGGAGGGGTGTTATAAGTTTGACTGCTATGTGTGCGTTTGTGGCACCGTAGCTCTTAAACGGGTAAATCGATTTGAATGGGGTTTTTTAAATTTATTTTTGATACGAGATTTTATCAAAGTAGTGTAGAGTTCTTATCGATTCCGCGTTGATAGTTGTAGTGAGACCTCTAAAAATGTTGTCAATGACAAAATCAAAACCCAATTTGAAGACCTTGTAGATTTAACCGTTGTATGGGCAAGCGACCATTCTTCAAGCGCGTACCAAAAAGCAGTTGCAGGTGGTAGGACCTTGTGCAAGGTCCGCCCGGATTGCTACCACCATCTTGCTCGCTAATCCTGCCGTGAAGCAGCAGTCCTTGCACTGTTGTTTCGGCGTGGAGAGTTAAGACAGCCGGTGAAATTACTAGCACTTGAGGTATCCCATCTTAGGCCTCTAGCTTGTCAACGCATCTGCAACACCCCTGAAGGGCTACTCCGAAACACAACGTTCGAAGTTAGTGTCGTGCGGTCCCTCTCACACTTAAACTATTTAATACGAGAGCGAGAGGGATCGCACGACACGAACGTTGTTTCGGAGTAGCCCTTCTGGTGTTGCAAGTATCTATGGGTGATCACAGGAGACTTACTTGCTGGTTTGCCATCCAGTCGAATAAAAAAAAAACGATCTCCCTCCCGGTCAGCGGTTACGTTGTCTATGTGTGTACAGGAACCCGTCGTCGGGGTCGTTGACCGCGAGCGCGTCGGAGAGCGGTTCGCTGGATCGCGCGCGCGCCGCGCTCGAGCGTCGCAAGCGTGCGCCCGCGCACGCGCCGCCCGCCCAGCCGACAGACGACCAGGTAACACCCGGACTCGCTACACACGGCTGATTGTAACTCAATAGTAGATTAAGATTGTTTTTTTTGGAATCTTTTTGTATTTTTCCAAAAAAACAATCTTTTAGAGAAGACAATTCAGACGGTTTATTCAGTAAAACTTATGAAACAGGTTTAGGGCTTACTTTAGACAAAATAACCTAGGTAAAGCATAGGCATATAACTGTGAGCTTATGGGATGGACCGCATAGGCCGTCTCACCCCGTACCCACTTGTTGGTTTTGCTTGAGGATAGCAGAGGCCGTCTCTCAAGCTAGACCACTAGCTGAATGATGCACTCTCGTCCGCGCAGCGCCTTTTATTCCTTCCGAGCGCAGCCTTCGTAGGCGCTCGGGTGTATCGGGCCGCCGAGCGAGATAGGTAGTTGCTGTGCGAGCGGGAAAGTATTCGAGCCCGCGCGCACGCCGTACAGTTGTTTTATTTTATGGTTCTACAATCTTAATTTGATTGCTTAATAGCGACATCTCTTGTCCGGTTGTGCGGTTAGTTGCGATGGAGTGCTGAAGGCTTCTCGTTGAGAGCTAGACAGTATAGATGGCGCTAGGTCACTGCTTAAGTGACGTTATATGAAACAAAAACAGACTGAGATATGGGATGCATAGGGAAATTCGTGTCTGTACCGTTGACCAGCAGTGGCGTAGCGGTATAGCACGCGGCACGGAATGCCGAGGACTTGGTTTCGATTCCCAGTGCTGGTCTTATTTTTCTGGTTTTTCTGTGCATCTATATTTCAGTTTGTATTTTCAATTCAGGTTTCACGTATTTTGTAACCGAAAACTTACACTAGAGGGCTGAGTTTGTTTGTGTTATATCGACAGCACGTGGTGTCGTGCCGCGTGGAGAACACGCGCGTCAACCCCGACTCGCTGATCGACGAGCTGCTCGCGGCCACTGACCTTAAGCACGCCGCCGACGACTCCGCGGAGAGTGAGTATACCCTGTTTTCATCTGTATTGTACTGTACGATAAAGTTTACACAAATTGTCGCTAGATGGCGCTGTACCCACCAACGCATTTTCTGAATCGCGCTTACTTTTGGTCGACGTAGACTTCTTAAGTAGCGGAACTATTTTTTATTATTATAGAGCATTGTTTCCCAACCTGTGGTCAGCGGACCCAATACGCTTCTATCTTACTTAGAGCATTAACAAAATTAATAGTGTTCGAAAATTGCATCTTTTTTCACCCAGGGGTCCTTGGCATTATACTCGATTTCCTTGTGGGTCCGCGGCTGAAAAAGGATAGGAACCGCTGTTATAGAGCATCAAGGGACAAGTTGTTTAATTTCACGCAAATAGTAAGAGTACAAACATACCCCTGGACCGAGTATCTCTCGTCTGGTATATTTTTTTGCCCGAAACTCACTTAACACGTATCCATAAGTAAGAGTAATGCGGATGTAGACAATATCTAATTTTGCTATTTCTGTGGCTTTGGCTTGTTGAAGTTTAATTTTAATAGTGTTTTATGCGGCGATTAACCTTAACAGTGATCACAAAATTCTATATTGCTCTCTTGTCTGACATTTTTTAATGCGCAAGTTGTTTCCACGTGGTTTCTGGAATTTTACTATCAAGTTGCAAAAACTACAATCACCGTACAACGTCACTCTCAAAGAGAGTACTTTGACACTGGCGAAATTATCCTATTAATTAGGATAGAACGCAAAATTTTAAAAGAGAAGAAGAAGTAAGAGTAATTGTTATTTCCTACTAGCAAAATTTCCATTCGCGTTTTTTCCCAAATCCTTTTTTTTACTGAAGTTTATTTTCATAGTAGCGCTTTTACCCAATCAGAGGTCGAAGCACTATCCGTTTCATCTCTAGTTTCTATATTTCTGTACAACAAAGAGTTTAAAAATATACATACTTTTCAAGCGGACGTTTCGCATAACGAAACTGTTACACTATTTTCCTAAGAAAAACCCCGCACAGGAACAAACTGTCGTTGCGATATATCCATACATTGTCTTGATGGGTACTGAGGCTGACTGAAGCATGAAAAATACGATGGGAAAGCATTGTTGACTACATCTGTGTGTATGTGTTGCAGCGTCCGGGTTGCAGCTGTTCATAGCGCGCGACGGCACCGCGGAGCTGGGCTCGCGGCAGCGGCAGGCGCAGCGGCCTGATTACCAGCGCGTCGTGGTGCACCCCGCGCACGACCACAGGCGAGTGCGAAACAAGCCGGCATGACACCGTCACAAAAACGACAGGATACGGAGCTCGTGATCATAAATAACAATTCTACTACCGCTATAATCGATAAGGTGTTCCCTTCTTTCGCAGAGAAATATCCCGCTGAATTTTGCTTCGCAAAAAATGTTTCATATAAAGTATTTGGTCCTTGTATTCTTCGAATATTATTGTTTTAACGACTATTTACTTATGTTCAATCCGTACCAATATTATAAATGCGAAAGTGTGCGTGCTTGTATGTTTATTTGTAAAACCGAGCGGCGGATCGACGTATTTTTTGGCATAGAGATAGTTTATGGGCCAGAGAGTGACATAGGCTATTTTTTATCCCGGAAAAATGCAGACTTCCCGAAGGAACAGCGCGCGATAATCGAATTCAGTCGCGAGAAAAAGCTAGTAGAAAAATAATTCAGTGGATTTTATAATCATTTTTTTTTATACCTATATCAATATTTGTTATTTTTAATAAATTGTTTGTTCACGTATTTTACGTTAGAATATGTTAGAAATCTCTAGCAAAAAAGTGAGTTATGTTAGGTTACTATTAAAGGAAATGGTATTGAACATGTTTGAAATTATTATGTATTAATTATTAAAGTATCGTAACAATCAGTCCAATATTTACCGAAAAACTAAATCATTTTGGAGCAGCCTGTGTATTTGGATGATCTGATTTCATAGATTTTTTTTCTTGTCTAATTAAGTGAATAACTATTTTAAAATATTGCTAAGTATCAGTCTTATCCATGGTTTCATTATTTGTCCAGAGGCTAAGGTCACCTTGTATTATTATTTTATAGTAGGTATAGTTGTTGTGTTAGGCGGTAAATTACATTATTCGTAACATTGTATTTTGTTCGCAGGTAGCCAATGGCGTGAGTGTACGCGGAGGTTGGGCGTGGCCGCCGCTAGCTTCTCTCCGCCGGGTCTGCCCGCCGGCCGAACTACCCTCCCCGTCCATACGACAGGACAGCATGCTACAACATAATATATGCGAATGTATCACATTAACGGTACCATAAAACCAATCTGGAGTATTTCATATCGATATTAGTAAAAGTTTAATTCAAAACGGATGTACCCAAGGAAATTAAAATACTAGCCACGGCGGAACCTTTGTGTTTATTTGACATTCGTTTGACACGTGTCTTTACTTCCTGTAGAAGTCATCGGAGTGTCTGTCATTCGCATACAAAAACTGTCATATCATTGCGATCGCGAGTGTCTGAAACGTTAGGCAATAAATCCTCTGAGGCCGTATTGCCTAATGTTTTTGACGCTCGCGATTGCAATCAAATGACATATTTCGCATACAAAAACTGTCATTTCATTGCGATCGCTAGTGTCAGAAACGTTAGGCAATAAGGCCTCTGATCAGCTTGACAGTAACTGATTTCCAACCAGGCTACTAATGTCATCAAGGTTCGGATACCGGTTACATTTCCAAACCAAATTCTGGTTTCGTTCGCGATACCGTTATTTTTAAACCGGTTTTTAAGGTTTCCATAAAGTTCTTGTCAGATTAACCGGTTTAGAACAATAAAAATCGGTTTATTCCGGCACAGGATAAACGTCGCCGCCCGCCGCCGGCCGGCCAGCTGTCACTCGTCGAATAAACCGGTTTATTTAGTTTATAGTTACGTTCTTAAAAACGTTCGCGCTCTTATGAAAGTTCGGAGTTAAACCGAAAAAAAACCGGTATTTACCGCTTTTTTATAAACCGGTTCCGAGCCTTGAATGTCATATTGATATTGCATACATCTGCTAAAGAAATCATGACAAAAATGATTATGAAATGGTTCCACTGGGACGTAAATTAATTTCCTTGACAGTAGTCCAATGACAGCCAATCGCAAGCGAGACTGAAACGTCAAACCGAACTCGCGATACTGACGCCATCTAGCGTCACTTTAGTTAGGCTTATTCGACCTTTGGTTGAAATGTTCCAGTTTATTTTTGTGGTGCCTTGATACCACTTAAAATAGTAGAACCCTAAAAAGGGGGTGATAATGGTCGTAATTTTATATACAAAATTGTTGCCATTTACTACTTTTTTTTTACTATTTTTACCTTCGCGGTATAAAAATCCCAACATTGGTACAAAAATGTGCACTCGGTGTTACAGATAAAATATCTAAATGTTGTTGTTCGATGTCTATTATGCTTGTTTGTTTATAAGTGATACCGCAGGGGGTTTTGTGAATTGATATAAATGTATGTAACGCCAACATGGGTGAATGCTATGGCTACAATAGTCTAACCAGTGGGAAAAGAAAAAATGAGGCTGACAACACTTGCTGTACACTGATTAAACGATGTTGATACTTAGAAATTATTTAAATTTTTCAGATATCAAATTATACTCGGGACTCTTCAAGCTGCATCAAAGTTCATGTAGTAATGTGTGAAAGTTGATGACGCACTTTAGGAGTTCCTTGGTAAATTTTATGACATTCGTCAGTGCCCATTTACGTACAGTCCAGACGCTTTATTTTTTGAACCATTTTGACCACACTGGCATTGAATATATCTTCTAACATTTTAATTCTAACATAATCTTATAACAATTTGCATTTTGAGGATGGTAAAACAAAAAAAAAATTCCTATAGATGAAGTATCAAAATCATCCAAGCCGGCTAGAATGACAATATGTCAATTTTGACAGCTCAAAAATGATACCAGATTAAAATTTCGTAAAAAATGCCGGAGTGTATTAAATGACAAAGGGCTCCTATGCACGCGAATTTTCAAGCAGCTGCTGCATTTACCCATGTTCGCTTTATTCGTGTTGTATCAAAGTGGATAAATTTTTTTGTGTAAGTCTTCGTACGCACTAGATAGTCTTTTTCTCAAGCGGTAATTTGTAAGGGACGGCGATTTGAAACAGCGTTTTAACCGCGTAGTGCGTACGTAGCCTAATACAGTAATCATAAACAGAGTGGTACCCTGCGTCCGGTAGCTAGACTAGGGGGGTGACGCGTTTCCAGCGACGCCGGCGAGGCAGAATAGGCCCGAGGACGGAGGGTAGACCGCGACCTCGTTCGAGCAAACGATGCAGCTTTTATTTAGTTTATAAATCGGGCGTAGGAGGACGCTGAGGCCGCGACCACATGAAATCGCTGGACGCTCGTTTCCAGCGTCAAATCTGGTCACGTGACATATAGTGGTAATGCTGATAATGTTAAGCTTTATCGCTGGAAAAGAAAGCCTCTTCAATTTGCAGGTGGTAGGACCTTGTGCAAGGTCCGCCCGGATTGCTACCACCATCTTGCTCGCTAATCCTGCCGTAAAGCAGCAGTGCTTGCACTGTTGTGTTTCGGCGCGGAGAGTAAGACAGCCGCTGAAATTACTGACACTTGAGGTATTCCAACTTAGGCCTCTAGGTTGGCAACGCATCTGCAATACCCCTGGTGTTGCAGGTATTTATGGGCGGTGGCGATCTCTTACCACCAGGAGAACCACTTGATCGTTTGCCTTCCAATCGAATATTTTTTTTTTTTGTAATAGCACTGTTTTTTGTTTCATTCACTCAAATTTCTCTTATTTGTCACTGCCACGACTGCTACTGAATGAGATTAAGAAATCAGCTTCCAAGTCCAAGATCATTCTTGCAAGCAGCCACCTACTGCGCGACGCGGCGACTTCACGCTACTTTTTTGAGTCGCGCGTAATTCAAAATCACCTTCGAAATGGAGTCACTTGACGAGATTTATCGTTGCAATCGAGCGACGAGCGACTGCATGTGGGGGCACCTTAGGTGATGTATTTTTATACGCGTTTCCCAGTTTAGTGATAGTTCCAAAGTCGCCGGTCTGCCCTCGGTGTTCGCTGTATATCGTATGTCCGTAAGAGCTGTGAAAACTATTGGCTAGTTATCTATTTATTGTTTGTAACCGTGTAATGGCTAAGCGTAAATAATTATACTTAAAGTTAAGCTATAGTGCAGTATTTGATGAGATTTTTTTTTTCAAAATTTTCGTTTGTTTTTCGAGGTTTTGTATCAACAAAACAGTCCCAGTATAAGACTCTGATGAGGAAAGAGTATTCTACGAATTTTTTATTTGGCTCTAAAACCATGTGAAGTCTAGATTAATTTATAATCGTCGGAAGTTATGTTGTACATTAATTGTTGCTATGAAACCTCATAATCTCGAGCTAAGCGTCGAATCGAGATAAATTTTATATTAATAATATTTATATAGATACCAAAATGTCGATTTACCTTTTCCTAACCTGCATAATATTTATTGTCTTATTTATAAATGCCATAAAAGAACGTGTAACTATATTTATTTTTAATGATTATTTTGGCGATGCTGTTAGGTAATAACGCCGGGGGGATTTCCACGGACACTACCCAGTTATAAATAAAAATATGGCGGTAGAAATTAAAAAAAAAATAGAGATTTAATCGTAATATTAACCAGTTACATGGAAACTCCCGATGCGTGCAAGTATTTCTACTTATAAATGTATATTAAATTATAAGTAGGTGTTATTTTGAATTCTTATATGCATGTTTACTGACAACACACTCCCACATAGGAGCTCCGCGTGCGGGTTCACCACTAGAGCCGCAAACAAGGCAACTTCAAGCGAATAACGGTCGAGATTCGTTTATGTGTAAAAAGAATTGTTTTAAAAATGGAAGTCCGCGCGTTGGACAATAAAAGAAAGAAGACGTTCAAGGTCGCAGCTCATTAGGGTCACCCGGCATCCGATCAGCACCGCCTCGACTTTCGGCGTCCACTCGTCGACAGGTGGTCCACGGGTTGACGCCACGTTGACAACGAGTGCTCCACGAATGTCCTTACCACGCACCATATAAATTGCCTAAAAGTTCATTACTTAATATTCAGTTTTGACACATTTTTGAGATACATTTTTTATGCGACATCTTTACGTTATTTCCGGATTGTGCTCGAATCGCTTAACGGTAAAGTGCCTATTAAGTTATTGGAATTGAAGGGTCCACGGAAAGAACATGTATAGTCACTTTTTTTTTTAAATTGAGATTTTAATCTCGAAATGTAGAGCTCACAAAGGACTATGACTTACCATTGAATTAAATAATCTGAAAAAATTATAATACGTATTTTTTCAACTTTTAAAGAAATGGTAACCATAGTAATTGTTCGTGATGACTAACTTTCAAACTGCTATGACTCAAAAAGTTGCTTAGGTGACTAGATATGTTCTTTCCGTGGACCCTTCAATTATACCTTTATAGTTTTGTGGTACTAGTGGCAATGAACTTTTAGGCAACGTTAGACGGCGGAAGGTATAGTAGTCAGTATGGCGGCGAGCAGCGGGCTGTCACCGAGTGGTCCACTCGCCGTCCGCGCGTGGCCTCGCGAGTGAGGCGATCCGGTGACGCTACGGAGTTGATGTAGTGAGCGCATGCCCTTACAAATCCATACGAAGAATACTAACCGCTCGTGGCGAGGCGGTGCTCGGGTGCCGGGTGGTTGTAATGAGCTGTGACCTTTATTCGTGAGATTGTCTCTAGTGTCTAATCGTTCGATGGTTCCTTCGTCTATGGCACTAAAACCTACGCTTTTAGAGGCGTGTTGTCAGTAGACATGCCACTTTTGACCAGTCTTAATGTATAGGTAGGCCGTCGAACGGCGCGCGTGACCGAGACCAACTTTGTCTCTTCCTGTAGCTTAGTGTTGCTCAATTGCCGGCAATAACGTCTTCTCATAGTTTTATTATTTATTAGCAAATCAATGCAATCAATAAAATGTAGAGAAAGCGAGAGTTGTATACCAGAATCGTATCAAGTGGAAGGATGTAGTCTCTGCCTACCCTGTTGGGAAAGAGGCGTGATTTTATGTATGTATGTAGCGAATCAACTAGAGGCCGTATTGCTTAACGTTTTTGACGCTCGCGAGCGCGAGCTAATGACAGATTTCGCATAAAAAAACTGTCATTTGATTGCGATCGCGAGCGTCAGAAACGAGCAATACGGCATCTGGTGATTGTATGGTATGGTATTTTCGTTTTGATCTCGCATATATTCAAGGTCATAAAGATATGTTTCGTCGTGAATCGGCTTTGTTGGGCCACTCGCCACTGTTCATAATTTGGCCGAGTTATACGTACTTGTAGTAAATATTGTCATTAATAAACCAGAATAGCATTACACGGCCAAATTACGAACAATGGTAAGTAGGTAAGTTAATTATCTAGTAAATATATTTTTTTTTCATAGTTCTACAGACCGAGGTGAGAATTCAGTTTGATTTTGAAAATTACTTAAATTTTAAGGTTCATATTTTATGGAAAAAATTGTACCTACTCTACTTTTTATTCTTCCAATTTATTTGTACTTTGTGAAGTACACGGGGCTTATGAGGATAATTATATTAAATTAATATCTTTACTTCTTCCCTAAAACTTTATCTTCCAATTTGACTTTAGAAACCGGGTGCTATTATTTGAAACTCCACACCTAGTCGTAGCTGTCCTATTCTCGATCACGCGTCGCCTTCGATATGTTAAATTGAAATTTGTATTAACCAAAACGATGGATTAAGTATTTGCATAGTTGGGGTGAGCAGCTGTGACCTAGATGATTAACATTTTTGCTCACTAATAAACTGTGCTTGGTCTAAGATAGTCACACTTTGCGCACAGCTGTGTGTCATGGCTGTGTGCGAAAGTGTTAGCTGCTACGGATTGGGCCAAAGGTTTCGACGGCTCGTGGTCTGGAGTTTAAACTGCAGGCTACTAGTTCTTGTCGTGCGGTCCCTCTGACACTTATACTATTTAACACGAGAGCGAGAGGGACCGCATGACACGAACTTCGTGTTTCTAGTTTCGGAGTAGCCCTGCTGCTTTGTTGTATTGGCTTCGTGATGGTACACCGACGAGGCGCGAACTGTTTGATCTCGGCTTATTCCGGTCGATTTTCATTTACAATGCAGTTTTGCAGAAATATAAAAGCATTGGATTGTGACATACTTTGATATTTAACAAGGAAGGATTTGATAACATTAAAAAAAGAGCAGGAAAACTGTTCGTAATTTACCTACTTTCGTTTTTTTTACCAGTGAATATTAATGAATCGTACTCTACACTATTACGTAATCAAGAACTTTTGTTAAACTGCTAATTGGGATTGTGCTAACTTAATTCGTTAGTTTCTATCTCCTTTGCAAGGCACAAACAACTTATTGAACAAGGTGGTTGTCGAACGACAGCATTTTGTGTAATTTTTTTCCTTGCACCCCTCAAATCCAAACGTTTATACTGAAAGTAGGCCGTAAATTGCCTCCGCACGTGTCACTTTTTATACTACCTTTCGTTTCGGAAAGCTTTTGTTTCGCTTCGGTTTTGGAAAGACCATCATGGCCAAGAAGAATGCGCCGCAAGAAACTTGGCGTAAAATCGTAAATCAACGTGTGCTCGGTAGTCGCTCTTGGTCCAAGCCGTAGAGGCAAAAAAACTTAAGTTAAGCCTTTCTTCCATGTGGTAGTAAGTTATCCGTGCATACTTGAAGTTTTATAGTCTAAAACTGGCGTAATTAATATAAGTGCCGTACAGAACCCGGCGATAAAGATTGCACATCGGTTTTCGGAAAAAGACAATTGGCTGTTCACGACGATTCCTGAACACAGGCGACCGTCCATCAGTCATCGTATTTATTAAGTGACGTTTTATATCAAATAAATACTGTAACTTTATGGACTTGATTAGTTTACGTCAAATTAATGACGTGTAAACTTCGGATATCTATAGAGAGCTGTTGCAACTACTAGAAAGAGGATAGTTCCCTCCTTTTCCTAACGATGTCATCGTACAATTTTGGGGGTTTCAACAACTCTTTATTATATATTTTCATCTAAACGCGTCCGTGCTCTATTGCACGTGTACAACGACTGACAAACGTCACATAAGCAGTGTGACAACGCTCTACGAAGCCGATATTAGCAGTCTTTCCAAAGACCGATGTGCAATCTTTATGGCGTGGTACTGTACTGAGATAGCTATATCAGAAGTAGTTGCATGGAAGAGTGGCTTTACTCGAGTTGTATGCCAGCAGCCTATAAGACTGTGTGCTCACACAAGGTGCTAGGTAGGTGCCGCGGCGCCGTGGGCGCTTGGCTCTTTTGTATGTGTCGTGTTAAAACAACTTTGTGTATAACATTAAGACGGTGTTGAATGCGCGCTGTGAGGTAATATGACTTTAAATGCTCGTATTAAACAAGTCTTGCTTCAATTCGCAGGGCAAATTAGCTTAGAGATGGTCCTCGTTTAGTATTTTAATTAGGAAGAATTGAATGGTGTGAAAATGTCATAAAGTGTCAAAAAAGTTTGCCAAAGCAGTGCGGAGATTGTTGCATTTTGACTGGCCCTAGCTCAAAGAGGACACTTCGAGGCAAGCAGAGGCCGTATTATCTAACGCGCTGTCGTTCGCGATCGCATTCCCCGTCTCTTTCTATCCTCGTCTTATACCGTGTGACAGAAAGTGGTGAATACGATTGTGATTGCAAATGTGTTAGGCAATATCTCGGGCATTATGATCAACGTGGAATAACTAGTAAACCTAACTAGGTCTATTATAGAAATAAATGTACTGTAATAGTAACTATTACCCGTCCAAATGTGTTTTGTCACTTTTTTATTTTATACTATCTTTTGCCCGCGGCTTTAATCGCGCGCTGTTCCCTCGGGAACTGTGCATTTATCCGGGATAAAAAGAAGCCTATGTCACTCTCATGATCCGTCGCTCCGTTTCGACGTGAAAGACTGACAAACATACAAACACACTTTCGCATTTATAATATTAATATGGATTTACGTAGGTAATAAATGGTAACAAGTCCCTAAAAACTGAATGCCACACAAACACTCGCGCAAGACCGACACGTTTCTGACCGATTCCTTGTATTTTATCAGGAAGCTCGTTTACTAGAGTGACCCTTATCTACTCTAATGTCTGGATTCTCACGGAATTTTGATATTGAACAAGTTTCCGAGCATTTTAAATCATAATACTCTCGCAGCGTGACTTAAAAATTTCTGGCCTGATCTAGCTATTGAGGTTTTCAAAATGAACATTTCTTGCATTGAAATGCTTCATTTTGGATACCTCGGGTTGAAGAGTGATCGTACTGCATACTATGTCGTGTGTGTGTTCATAGAAGACCCCAAATGGAACAGCAATGCCACGTGGTGCCAAAGGCCGTGGTAGTGTCTTTTATCATTCCTCTGTCAGCCTTTTGGCAAAATTATATTGCTCTTAGATAATGCGGTATGTGTGAAAAACTTGGGACGCCTTGCCGTATACAAAACACTACATTGAAGAGTTGTCTTCAGTTTTTCGCTTGTATCTTTTAAGTCTCATTTGGGTGGTAGAATTGTGTGCGAGTTGTTGAGCCACCCGCCACTGTTTCTAATTTTGATGTGTTGATCCAAACTCGTAGTAAATATTGTCATTAATAAACCATAATGGCATTACACGGCCACAATCACAGATACAGAATACACTAGATTACGCAAATGTATATACTTCGCGTGTCCGAACCCCGACCAAAGACTGACCGCTAACTAAACATGACTAGTGACTGACTTGAGCCCCACGGCGCGGTCGGGCGGCGCATTTGAATCGATTTTGCGCGGACAACGGGCAATTCACATCGCTAATTCGCTCTTGAGACGTAACAGTAGATATAGGAAAGTGACACGGTTGGTTTTCATAAAGATTGAGCTGTTTGCGTTATCTAGCGTAATCTATATCTGTGGCCCCAATCATTGGCAAGTGGCACAACAATACAGATTCATGACTATATTGCTGATGATCGCAATGTAAAGTAAATCGTACGATATTTCTCGCACAGTTTAAGGCTCAATTCGCAAGAGTTTACGTCCGTTAAAATAATACAAATTGAAACCCATGTATTTTTTTACATGGTAACACTTGGATGTTTGACGGCGATGGACAACAAGTCGAATTGAACTTAAATGGCAACGTCGGTGACATGCAGCGACGCTTTGTTAACTTCCTTTGCGATTTAGGCCTAAATGAAACCTTAGGGTTTATTTGCCGCCGCCAGCCTGCAAGGCTTTGAGCGATGCCGTGTATATTTGCAATTTTAAAACTAGTGACGTTAAGAAATGTTGATAATTTAATTCGCTGCAGAATCAATTCGACCAAGTTGTGAAGCAGTTGACAGTGAACTGGACGTAATCGATTGGACGTCCAGTCTCGCTGATTCATGTACAGTCTGACCACTTGAATCTTGACGCAGATTTTTTTGTGTAAAGTTTCACGTCTCGATTCAGCTGCTTTGATTGTACCATCAAGATAAGACACAATAAGTAGCGAAAGTTGTGATTCCCGTGGACATGATTGAGGCGGCATCAAACTTATAAGTATTTACTATTAAAACTGTCGAGATACCGGCTCACTATTGTCATGTCTACAGGTAATACGTGAACATAATTCTGTGCGTGCCCAGAGCACATTGATACTTAGGCTAAGTTCAGATGAACGCGCGGTGATGCGCTGTTTGAGATTGTAACAAATCAATG
Source organism: Choristoneura rosaceana (assembly GCA_037349165.1). Classification (NCBI taxonomy): domain Eukaryota; kingdom Metazoa; phylum Arthropoda; class Insecta; order Lepidoptera; family Tortricidae; genus Choristoneura; species Choristoneura rosaceana. The sequence continues at coordinate 1,228,073 of JAZBNJ010000006.1, read as the reverse complement.
CTGTCGTCTACGTATGTGACCATCATGTAAACAACATCAAGGACGTACCCAGCTTCTGGCCTAGGGGGCAAGTCAGATTTCTTAGGTCAGATCGCCGGCGTTTGTTTTGTCATACACACTAAAGTACAATTCAATTGAATTGACAATTGTCTACACATTTAAGACACCCCAACGTGAGCACACTGGATTATATATGTCCCTGTTGTTGTGATTATCATCTAAAAGGAATCAAAGAAGAATAATAGTCGCATCACAAGCCCTAGGCAGCCCGGTGTTCATATTAGTAGGCTGAAAGTGTCTACAGGATTGTCAGATTCTATTGAATTGGAGTTTACACAAAGACACCTACATGAAACAAGGTGTATGTAGTGTGTAAGGCAAACACCCGCAAGGGATCCTGCTTCATAGGTAAACGGGGCATACTGTCGATCATACAATTTCCAGCTGCCCTCCCTTGCCCCCCTGCGTACGCCCATGAACAGCATTGATCTCAAACTCGTCACCGCGGATTCATCTGTACTGCCTTAATGTTGAAAAGTCCACTTTATCCTAACTCGTGGGACTGTGCTGTGACATACTTGTAATTTGTGATCGATGATCCTGGTGTGTGCTGAAGCCTCCGCAGCCTGTACAGTATTTGAATAAAGGACGTGTTTAGAAACATGCGATTTGTTTTATTGTTACTCCTTGATATTTTCGTTTCTGGCTTATAGTATTCGACCTAGTCAAAATACCACCAATGAGACTTGTCACGCTAACACGAACGAGTAATATTTACCTCGACGTTTGGGCAACATCACAGTGGTCGTGGTCACGAGTAGACTCAGCACGGCCATTGTAACGTCGAGATAAATATTACTTGTGTGTGTTAGCGTGATAAGTCCCGTTCGTGATATTTTGACTATACCTAGTGTCATCCACCAAGACGAGTGATTTTGTCAAAATTAGACGTTAATGACATTGTAATAAGAACCACGGCACGCGTCATCGTGAATGACTACCTATATGAGTGAAAATCACGAAAGTTTAAAACGTTATAGTATTCGACCTATAGCAGAATAAGGCTTGGGCTGTTTCTACGCAGGCCTGTGGGTGTATTATTCGCAGTAGTTCGTTTAGCATTACAAAAAAAGGAGAAATTTTTGTTTGAAAAGAAAGAAACTACTGCGAGAATCTATGAGGATTACAAAGTTCACATTTTATTTCATTGCTTTGGTGTGTGCAGAAATTATTTCGAAAACTCGGTAGGAGCCCAAATTGGAATTTACGATTCTCTGCTCGAGCGACCATACGTCAAACCACTTGGATGTCACAGCTCTGCTTTGTCTGCGTATTTCAATTTTTTCAAATAAATCTCCAAAATCTTCGAAAAAAAAGTTCGCGCTAAGGCAAATTCGCACATGCAAATAAACATTGCGCCTAATAGCACAGGTTTAGAACTAGCTTTACCTTGCAGCCGAGCCAATGAAAAGACGCCAAAGTTAAACAGCTGAATAGGACACCACTGTTTAACCTTTTCGCCGCCACGTCAAACACAAAAGACATGACATCACATATAAAATTGAACCTTAAGACAATTGAATGAAGGTTGCTTTTGAAGTAATGGACGTAAATATATATAGGTCGTTGGCGTCAAAAAGGTTAAGATTCACAGAAGACTGTAAAGGTAGTCTAAACAAGATAACTTGTTGTATGTAGTAATAACGTGTCCGTATGGACATAGACACGTACAGTCACCATCAGATATTTTGGAGCGTCCAAGGTAATCAAACATATCGAAACATGAACTCTGATACTTCTTCAATAATTTATTTATTTATGTATTTGGGCACAAACGGTACAATAAAACTTACATTATAAAAAATAATAGAGAACATGTGCCGATATTTTTGACCACCTTATGGCTGCTAAAATATATGATGGCGATTATACATAATATTCGCTTACGTAGCATTAAAAAAATACACTCGCTGTTGCGCACTGCAATATTAAACTAAATATTAAAATAATAATTGCTAGGTTAACTTCGTTTGGTAACTCCATGGAACTGCATCAATAGAGAATAAGCTCATACAAAGTACAAAATAATCTTCTTGGAAAAAAAAATGATCATTATTGTACGTTCGCATTTGCACACATATTGAAGATAAGCAAGTTTCTGAAATAAAATGGATTAGCTTGATTGTGAGCGGCTAAGCTAGTAAATAAGACGCGCTTGTGCTCAATATTCGCGATTACATAGTTCATTTTTCACTCGATTTATCTAAGACATATCTGCAGTGCAATTTCGTACTTTATAATAGAGATGATTCCGCAAGATGCATGTAAATAAAAATCCATACTAATATTATAAATGCAAAAGTGTGTGTGTTTGTATGTTTGTCCGTCTTTCACGTCGAAATGGAGCAACGATTCGACGTGATTTTTGGCATAGAGATAGTTCATGGGCCAAAGGAACAGCGCGCGATAACCTAATTCCACGTGGGCGAAAGCTAGTAAGAAATAAAACAACATTAAGCAATAGAAGGTCCCTTTATTTAGTGGTTGCCGTGGACGGTAACAGTAGGTACAGTCCACTGATTATTGTCTGAACTATACTAGTGATAACAGGTTTGTATTTCAACAATAGGACTGTACTTGTCAATTGACAGCTGCACATTAATTTACCCTATATGCCCTCTAAAGCTGCAATATATTCGTACATACAATACATTGATTATAATGTTGTATAAATTGACATTTTGGTTAGGTATAAAAAATTACACTTCACTGATTTCGCATCACAAATATAAGTGCATCACTAATCTCTCGCATGCACAAGTTCTTTTCTCGGAGGCCCTTACAGACGGATTAAGAACCACTCTGACCGGGACACAATATTCAATTATTTATTATCAATTTCATAAACTTGTGAGCAAGAATTTGATCAAAAATATCTGAACATGACTCTTGTTAACGGCGTAGAAGCGTGTTCAGATATTTTTGATCAAATTTCGCTCACAATCTTAGGAAGTCTGCTGTACAATTATTTCGTTTTTTTTTTTTCAGCATAACTGATGCAGCTATTCTCGTAAATAAGTAAACACGGCTTTATGACTTTGCAATAGAGTCGAGTTACTTTATGACTTCAAAAGTACAACTGCATTGTATACAGTTTTTTTAAACAGATTTGTGGCTAAAGGACATCAGTTCCATGATACAATGTATAAGGTTAAACAGTGTCAAGTGCCGGATCCCAGTCAGGTAATGCATAAACAAAAAGTAATATTTTCTAAAATACAATGGGGACGTAAATTTATTCCTAAAACTAACAATTAGATGACATACAATTCCAAAATATCTTTAAATAAAATTTATTAACTACATATACTTACTCTAAACTAATTCTAACGGTCCGTCTGATTTTTTGGGTTGAAATATTAGGGGCTTAGTCGAATTCTTACAGTCAATAATAATGAGGATCAAAAATAGTACACACAATATTGTACCAAGCAAGCAAAGGAAATAATCTGAGAATACTTGCCTAGTTTCATTTATGTACGTAATTTGAAATACTGTTTTTTTTCTCACCTGATGTTAAGTGCAGATGAGGCCAAAGGTTCATTAAAAGCCTTTATTAATAATTTCAAACATTATTGTAAAGAAATGGATTTAAGCGATCCGGAGCAATAGGACCTAATAGATCAGGTCATAGATATGTGTACCCCTACAGAACTATTGCGCGTATTAATTTTGACACTTGGTATACAGGCGACCATTTTTGCACAAAAAACATCAAAATATCACACGACGAATACTGGTAATATATAAAAACTCTAAATCTACAAGATTAAATATATTTAAGTAGATGGAATGTACAGAGGCGTGACGTTGAGCAAAATGGAATGATATAGTAATATGATATACATAAAGATTTTTAACCTTTTCACTACTCGGAACATTTTGTAAATACGTTCCCTATCACACTGCTACACGCTTTTCGATACATCAGTTCCCAAATCACTTTGCAGTGCGAATGAAACAGCAATCGCATTAGAAAGGGAACGTGTCAAAATATAAAGTTTGAGAGCTTAATGGATCAAAATAAATAATGGTTCATTTGATATAATGTAATTTTCAGTGAAACTATTAACTAGACGATCTTTGGTTTAGGTTAGGATAAGTTTATTTTGTAACAATCCTGTAAAGTTGTAAATTCCTGAGAAAATTGCGATGAACCAACTTAGCCATTATTCGCATTTGATCCGTTATGCTTTTCAACATTTATGTCGTATTGATACCTAAAGTGAAAAGGTTAAACATTATTTTTAATATCTATTTAATTTAACAGTTAAGTACAACACGAGTGCACACATTTGAAACACTAACAATAGGTGTATTTTCACCGCTAGCTCATAAGAAACCGCGGCCGCCTTATGAAGAGACTACAACTATAGACACTCACATCTCAACAAAGTTTGCCAAGTCTAAGTACATAATTGCCGCATTTGTATGCCGCAAATGTATGTCTGTATTACATGAAATGTCTCTGCCGAACAAAAAACACATAGTGTAACGGAGTTGGTACAAACCAATATAATGCGGTTAGTCGTCAGCAATAGAGTTGTATACTCGAATCAAAAAGATCTTGATATCTACCGCTCACAGTATAAATGTACAAATCTTAAGCTAGTGTACTTATATCTATATAAATAGCGTGTCACCGACAAAACGACTTATAAAAAAGTAAGTACCTATTCTGTCACAGATGTTACCCTATGGCTTATACTAAAGTACAGTTGCATCAAAACCGGCCTCGCCTTGTTACACCTAATTAGTAGGTACACACTCGAGCGCACGCAGATAATTAAGTGTATATTCCAAAAAATAATTTGCATTTAATTCTGTTCGAATCACGATTTATATATACAAAACGAAACACTTGTAAAATTTTATAAATTACAGATACTTAACCTTTTCGGCTGGGACAAATAGTCAAGCATTTGCATTGAGGCGAATATCAATTTTGTTTTATACGCCGTGCAAGGTTAAAACTGTCCCAAAATATTATTTTCTATTTTATTTAATGTGTTTCTTCGTAAGTTAACATTAGTACCTTAAATATACATTTTTCAAACTCCGCCAATCGCGACAACTTTACCCGCAGACCATTTTAACGACAAAATAAACAGTAAATAAAAATATTTTTTAAACATAAAACTACCGTGAGACACTCATTTTAAATGCTAACAAAACGATAAAAATCATCAGAAAATCTACTATAATGGACTTCAGTCCAAACAAAGAAAAGCTTGTACTATTAATGGGCGGTACACATATTCATATTTTGCACACAGGTATCTGCCCTTAACAGGATTGGAACCTGAGACCGCCAGTAGACTATAGACAGGGCTACTAACCAATGGGGTATCCGGTCGCTAATGATTATTTAAACTAAATATAAACAGACATTGTCGCTAAAAGTAGACTATGGTGAAGTCCCCACATTTGACGGTAACAAACAAGCACCACTAAGCTAGTGGTGGTTAAGGCACCGACGACTCGCGGCGTACGGCGAGTGCGTCGCCTTCACGAAATATATATCTATAATAATAAATTTAGCTATATATGTAAAAATACAATGCATTTATGAGACGATAGAGAAATATAAAAACACTTACACGAGTAAGACACGAATCAAGTATACGATTTTAGAATTTGGGTTTTAGGTGAAAATGTCACTTATCTTTATAACACCTAAACTAGAATACAAATATTTGAGATACATACAGACAGAAATAGAAAGTTTGAAGTCATTTTCAGTAGTTTTTTTAAACTAGAAGATATAGCGAGACTACAAATTACCCTTTTCCTTATAACTTTATAAGTGTATAAGGTTAAAACTGTTAAAAGGTTAAACAATACAAGAAAACAATTCGCTTGGCATAGGAAAATATATGGATACACTAATAATATATACGATATGATAATACTACGGACGGATACAGTCATAAACTCATCATTTCATAGATATAGTTAATATAGTATTTATATCAAAATACAACGTTTACGTATAAATATATGTTTATAAATGTATATACCTAAATGGCGTGCACTGGCCGACGATTCTCGTTCGAGCCGTCTGCTTAATAATTAGTTTAGAATGTTGTACGCTTTACTGCCCCTTCTCACTCTTACACTAAACGGGTCCCCAACTAGAACTACAAGCAAAACAAGCACATCATCTACATACAAACGCAGCTGCTTTCAAAAAGCTCGTAGCTCGAAATCGATAAATTTAGTGAACTTAATTCAGTGTGCTTTAAAGGTCACTTTAGTTTAGATATCAATTAGACGCGTGTTTTTTTTTTTTTCAAGCAAGTTTTAAATAATTCTTTCAAATATGGTATGATATGCGGGAATTATTAATCTATTAACTTATAAATGATTGGTGCACCTTATAATAAAAATCATAGTTAAAGGGAACAATTATGTAAAATTGATATGCCATAGTTATATCAGCTCAGGTCGACTGTTGGACAATTTATTGCTAATAAAGAGCCTTTGATAAAATGAGTATTTAAGTTAGTAAACTCTAGCTAAGTAGACGGCCAGTGGCCGGAACATTTATATATGGGACCCGTTGAACTACATTCTACCTAGTCTTGTCGGATAACGTATCGACAACACAAACAATTAATTACATTATGTTTTGACCCATTTGATTTTGCATTTTAAAATTTATCTGCTGAAATATTTTAACCACTAATTTTGACTTCAATTTAACAATTCATTTGAGTTCGCTTTTGGTTAAAATGAAAAGCAAATGGGACAAAAGCAACACACGATTTCACCTCAAATCCATCCGCAAATTTGTAAACAGTCAATAATCGCCGTTTATTTTATTCTATAATGTCTACGTGCAAGTCAATATTTTACTACAAGCTAATATAAGCTCAGATTTGAATAAAATTTTACTTATATATAAAAATAGTGCATGATTTTGCTCAGTTCCAATACTTGTAAATCATTTGTAAAGTAAAATCATAAAAATTTACATATTTTTAAAGTAAACTAGATAGCGATCACCTTTCGCGAAAGTTAACCTCTTATGTACTGTGAGAGTAGAATGTTAACAATCAGTTTTTATAATATCAAAGGACCAAAGTGTTTAACCTTTTTTAACCTTCACATAGAAGGTAATCAGTCTAAATCCAGTATACATTTTATAAAGTCGATTTTTTTTCTTTTCATGCAATAGGGTGACCTAATTTCCCATCAAAAATGGAATGATGTCAGTGTATAAAAAATTTAATACTTTCTACAAGATACTTAGCCTAAGTTCTTTAAGTTAGTTTTAAGTACAAGGTGTTAGTGTCCGTAAAGCTAACTGTACACGCACACAGGTACAATTGACGCACACACGCACTTCGTAGTCGCGCTCATTCAGTATTTTGTTCATAACCGCTTCTCTGTCCTTAGTTCTGCAAGAATAGTCGTATAATAAATAACAATTTTGATAATGAAAATATGGGTATGTATCTGAATGTCGAATGTTAAAATACCGAATGTATTAAAATATCGAACGGGTCATAATATCTAAATGGTTTCTGTTAAGACTGTATCTGACCTCAACGGCATAGCGAGTTGGACAAACAAAAGTGCGCGTACCTAACGCCTCAGCATTATGCTGAGTCAGCGGCCGTTTCACTTTTGCGGTGACACACAAAATCGTGTATTTTTATTAAGGTATTACCTTTTTGTTTTGCTTGTGTTTGCTTATTGCATTTTTTCTTTTTGGTCTTATTTGTGTGTCTTTGTGAATTTGAATAAATATATTTCTGTCTTTCTTTCTTTACCTATATGAGCCGCTCTTCCGGCGGCGGTTTGAGCGCGTGATGCATCATCTCGGCGCGCGGGTTGCAGTACTCCTGTCCGGAGGGCGAGTACGTCCCTCTGGTGGCCCGCTTGCGGCGCGCCTGCGCACAGAGCGCGCCGAGCGCGAGCGCCGCGAGCGCCGCCGCGAGCAGCGCGCAGCCCACCGCGATTAGGACCGTGGAGGAGGTCGAGTCGCCGCCTTCTGAGGATGCTGACACGCTCTGTTGGAAAAACGAGTTTTTTTTTAAATAAATAAATCCTACTAATATTATAAATGTGAAAGTTTGTGAGTGAGTGAGGATGTTTGTTACTCCTTCACGCTAAAACGGCTGGACGGATTTGGATGAAATTTGGTCAAAAGTTGGTTTATAACCTGGATTAAAACATAGGATATTTTTTATCCCGATGTTCCCACGGGATAGGGATAAAATCTTGAACTAATAACTGCTGGGCTTAGTCATGAAATTTGACCATGATTGTTTTTGACGTAACGTCAATGAAAACCATGCTGTAATTTTAGGGAATTTCCACGGGAACTGTATGTTATGATTTACGCGTGCGAAGCCGCGGGTAAACGCTAGTAGATTAATAAATATCCTGGGACACTTGACACCAATTGACCTAGTCCCAAAATAAGCAAAGCTTGTACTATGGACACTAGGCAATGGATACACATACTTATAAAGATAAATACATACTTAAATACATATTAAACATCCAAGACCCGAGAACAAACATTCGTATTGTTCATAGAAATATCTGCCCCGGTCGGGGTTCGAACCCGGGACCTCAAACTTCGTAGTCAGGTTCTCTAACCACTGAATCAGACTTTGCGAAGGTCTCAAAAAGGCTACGTTTCTCTTTAGAAAATAAAAATAGTCCAGAATAAAAAATATTAAAACATAATTTATGCGTCTTTGACTCGACCGTTTTTATTTTACAGATGACACGCTTTACCGGTTCGGATAATACCGACATGGAAATACCGACCCTGTTTTTCATGTACACGCCCATAGAAACTGACATGAGCTTCTGTTTTTTATTCTGGACTATGGAACAACCCGTAACCAACCGGACTGTCGTAATTTGGCGGTAAAGAAAACTCTTTCATTTTTAAAAATTGATTGATGCTACTAAAAATCTGATATTTTTTTCTGTTAATTAGAAAAGTTATTCAAATTGGTATAAAAAGTTTCAAGCGTTTCTAAATTTTTCAGACATTCCCCATTCAAAACTTGTTAAAACAACAAGAAAAACTGCATTCATGTATTTAAAAAAAAACCTATACTCAGCTCGGGAATCGAACCCGGTTGTTTAGGAAAAAAAAAGTTCACTATTTCTATTTAGATGTCGATTGTGTACGTCTTAAGCAGTAAATGTCTCCATGAAACATTATGTCTAAAATGAATAAAATGCATTGTTTTCACATACTTTGATTTATTTTAGTAGGTGTTCGAAGTGTCCACCGTTACAACATTCAACAAATTCTGGCATGTAAAATTGTCTCTATGGTTTTTTGTACCTTTTTGCTGGTAAAATCGATTTCATGGTTCCTAAGAAGAAATTTTCGTATGTTTTATAGTTTCGGACTTTCCCATACTGACCGATATAAATGGGCCACCCTGTATATCTCATGTTGATTTATTATTATCATTTGGTTTATTCGTGTATAAATTTTGCTGCATATGTGTGCCTTCAGTCATCATCATCATCATCATCATCAGCCGGAAGACGTCCACTGCTGGACAAAGGCCTCCCCCTACAACTCCTCTCTTCAGTGTTAGTGAATAAATATCTTCTTTCTTCTTTTCGTTACCTGTTGCGAGCAGTTCTTGCCGGCCCAGCCGTCGACGCAGAGGCACGCGTAGTCGACGGCGGCGCCGCAGCGCTGCGCGCACGCCGCGCCGTGCTCGCACGGGCCCGTGCCGTTGCCGGTCACGTGGCACGGGTCGCGCAGGGCGCACTCCACGCCGCAGAAACCTTCCGCGCAGATGCACCTGTTACATCAAACATTTCATTGATTAAACCGGCCAAGTTAAATTAAAATTAAATTAAATTAATTTCAATAAAAATTGCATAATTTACTTGACAAACCTTAGCTTTTAATCTTAAATTATTAATCTTTAATTATTTTTTAATTATTATAATTTTTCGAGTCGGGCTCGTATGTACATGAAGGGCTCCGTACCTCCGCACAATGTGTTAAAAACGGTTCAGTAAATCGTCGAAATGTAAAGTTCGTGTTTATGCTGTATCTAGGCGACATAAAATGACTTTATACACTAGTGCATTAAATAAAATCTTCGTCTAATACCAACTCAAGACCAAGATAATCAGATGTCAACAGCCACAAACAAAAGAGTTTCTATGTATTTTTTAATTAATTTTTAATTTATGTATAACTAAAAATCATAATAAATCAGTAAAAGTGAAAAGCAGAGCGTAAAACTCGAGCATTAAACCCATTTTCCCCTCGACGCGTCTATCCACTCTCGCCGTACCGGCTCGGGTGAAATGGCTCGTTTTATGCCCTCGTTGTACAATCTACTATTCCGTTCACTCACGTGTAGGAGCCCTCCTGGTTGCGGCACTCGCCCGGGCCGCAGCTGACGAGCCCGGCGGCGCACTCGTCTAGATCCACCTCGCATCTAGCGCCCGTCCAGCCTGCGAACGATGATGATTTATTATTTGAACATATGTGATTTTCCCACTAACGTCGATAAGCCAAAGGCTACTAGAAACACAGCGAAGCTTAAAGTTCCATCTTACAGACTGGCTAAAACCAAAAAGTCGTTTTTGGGAAGTTGCATACGTTTTTATAATAAAATTCCAAAAAATATTACTGAAAAAACTGATACAAAATTTAAATCTACTGTCAAAAAGACGTTAATATCTAAGGCTTATTATAAAGTTAACGATTATATCATGGACAGGGATATTTGGAAATGATTCCGATCCGCAATAGCGATCCCTTCAAATAGTGTACCCACTGTGTTAAAAATAAAATTGTGTTATATACTTGTAATGTATAGTATATAGATATCATCTATAAATATTGTGAATCTGTTTTAAAAAAAAATACCTCGTTGAGTTTCTTGCCGGATTCTTCTCAACAGAGGTTTTTTCCGAACCGGTGGTAGATTTTATGACGTTCATAAGTGCTTGTCATAGCCTAAATTGAATAAAGAGATTTTGACTTTGACTTTGACTTTGGTTGTTATGACGTTTAATGTTTGGGGAAAAACGGTACAGTAAAATAAGTTTTTGGTAAAAAATAAATACAAGCATTTTTTGCTGACTGTACTTGTATTGTCACCCAAACTACATCAAGGGTATTCTGGCAGAACCGGATAAATGCACAATATTATTTACTTTTACGGATTTGCTAGATAAATAAAGCAGAAAAAAATTGAGTATGCCTATGTATGTAACAATTTTTTTTTAATTTTGCAATTATCCTGTCTTGCCAGAATACCCTCGACATGTGCATATACAAATTTGAAGTCAATGCCATTAACCGTTGAAGAGTTCTGTCCTGCGGAGACGATCCTGGCCGGACTACCAGGATGTCACTACCAGATTATTGAATTGTCACGCTATTTATATAACTATACCAAATTTCAAGTCAATCCAACTACTGGAAGTTGGTCGAATTTAACTTGCAAGATTTTAACACAAAAGTTGAAAATAAATAATTTTGAATTTTTAAATTTTGAATTTTGAAAGATTTGATTACTGACAGACAGACAACGGGACAGGTGAAACTAAATAAAAGCTTGTAAAAAGGGAAATGGAACTTAAATGCAACATCTTTACCAACATCGGGGTTCACGCCCATAGAACTCCGTGTCAGTTTCTATGGGCGTGTACACAAAAAACAGGGTCAGTATTTCCATATCGGTACTATTCAGGCCGGGAATGTCACCCCTCTTATTTTCTCTTGACCATGACTGAAAACGTTAGCAACTTCGAATTCGCGAACAATGTCAAGTCTATGGAACAAAGGGAAATTAAATTAACCTTCGGTGGGCAATTAAATGTTGTTTATCGACGAATTCTAAACAAATGAGTCACATCCCTCGTGCTATAAGATTGCGATATGATTGTGACAATTGTGACAGTAGCAAAGTCAGTAGCACAATAAGAAATAATACTAAACATAATTGAGCTAAAACAGAAAATTTTGCAGAGCACCTTCTATCTAGCTATCGTCGTTCGTCCATCATTACCTCTCATATACTTCTTCTTCTTTCTTTCTTTCTTTATACAACGGTTAAACCCACTATACTTCGCGTCTTTAGCATTAGAAAAAAGATAAATAAGAAACACTTTTGAAAAGTCACAGCAAATACAATTAGCAAGGACATAATGATCATTTACATGCTTTTGGCATCATAGTAATACTAAAATAATAGTTACTGTTTTCATTAAAATGTTTTTCAATAAAAAGACACGTCAAGATTGTTTACCATTTTTCTAATACTAAAAAAACCAAGTATAGACTTTGGCAAAATTTACTAAACAAATTAACCAAGTTAAATTAAAATTAATTAGCAGGGTACAAAAGGATCAACTGTTTACAGTATCACTTTGTTGTCCTTCAAACTGTTGGTCTAGATTCTTTTATTCAAATACGCGTTGAAATATCAAACTAAAATACATATCAAATACAAAGATTTGCTACCCGCTGAAACAATGAAATATATTGTGTTACTAATGTAACTCACCGTGACGCTTTAAAAACTATTAAGTAATGGGATTAAGTTAGAGGGTAAAGGAATTTTATTTATACGTCATTATCTAAGGTCTTTGCAGTTAAATACTATGTCGGTTCACTGTTTGTTGTTTTGTTTGTTTTCGTAAAATGTGTGCAGTGATGTCTCAAAGGAAGACCAACTTTCGCGCGGGCGGCATTATGCTGATTTGGGACCATTATAAATAAATAAACTCTTTTTTTGTGTAATTGTCAAGAATAAATATTTTTCTCACTTTCTTATTTCTCTACAAGCACTAGTACTTATACAGTCTCAATAATAAAAAAAACCTGACTTTTTACTTGGCATAAGACCGTGGTACACACACAAAAATTTGATGCTTTCAAAAGCTAAAACTTTTAAAGAAAACTATAACGGCTAAATCGAGTAATAGCAGCCTAAGGTATCAAATATACCTAAACTTGAAATTTTCCTGACAAAACACAAAATCCTTAGAAAAATATTACTTAATTTTTCGTAATGGCTACGAAATCCTATTTCGGGCGTGACCGACACGCTCTTGGCCGGTTTTTTATATGTAGAAAGTGATATAAATGAGACAGATGGAAGAGGACGTAAGAACCGTGAGTCATACCATACCTAGCAAGGCCAGAGTCACAAAAAACACCCACATATTCGGACACATATCATCGCACTATGTCACTGTAAAACACATAATACACAACATCTTCGCTAGCAACACTCAGCTCGTAGCACTTGGAAATAATGCATCGTTTTAAAATCTGAATGTCACTTCACTGATATTTAATGCACTTGAGATCACGGCCGTTGTCACCACTGCTTTCTGTGAAACAGTATGAGGATAGAAAGAGACGGCTAACGCAATCCTTGACGCCTACAGTAAGGCAAGTGGACACAAATGGGAACACTGTAGTGTGATCTAAAGACAGAAACTGTGAAACTACTTAGGATTGTTTCTATAAACTTTTTCACAATAATAACTATAAAAATCTCTCGACTTCGATGTGTTTTGGCTTGTTCGGCGCGAGCTGCGTAGGCAGCGGTTCGCAAACTATTTAATGAAATTATAAGTCAGTTTACCGCAATGCACGGCGTTTCTGCTAGTGATGTGAAATATTAGTCAGTATGATACAAAGATTTATTTTCAACAGAATAAACAAAAACAAACATAATAAAGCTTAATCTACAGATAGAAAATTTGGCCTAAATCTTCTTTTGTACAATAAAGAGTTTATATTCATACATACAATTTCAATTAATTAGTAATCAATTTGTTCTAATTATTTATTACTAGTGTTTACCAGTGGCTTCGCACATGTTAATCATTAGATACAGCAACTGAATTCAAATTTCGGGATTTTGAAGTAAAGTAAAGTCTAAAAATAAATCGTGGTTTTCATTGAAGTTACATTAAAAATAATCATGTAAAATTTCATGACTCTAAGCCTAGCGGTTGTTGTTTCGAGATTTTATCCCTAATTCGTGGAAAATTGAGAATATCGGGATAAAAAGTAGCCTATGTTTTATTCCAGATGTCCAGCTACATACCAAATTTCATTCAAATTCGTCCAGCCGTTTGAATGAATGCTAGCCATGATGAAGTAACGAATATACTCACTCACTCACTCACAAACTTTCGGATTTATAATATTAGCAAGATTTGCTTTTTTTTTTTATTAAATCACACAGGCAACAATACCACATACCGATTCCTAAAACATTAATTTTAATAACATCACTATACGTACGTCAACCACGTAATCAGCATGAGTAAACCGGGTTCGTGAAACCGTTGTTACTTGTAAAGTTTCATTAATAAGACAGGTCATTGAGGAAAATGTTGCGCCGACGGTGATTAATACGCTTTGTTAAATTAATCAAATTAATGAATTAACTAAGACGCCATAACAACTTGATATCCCTGATTTTACAAGCTTTGTATTTTTTCTTTAATCGTATACTCTAGTTTTTAAGTATTTTATTAGTAACTAGCTGACCCGGCAAACTTCATTATTATTATTATTGTTAGCCCATTTTGTCCCACTGCTGAGCAAAGGCCTCCCCCCAATACTTCCACTGCTCTCTGTCCCCTGCATACAAGGGCCAGTCCTTCAAGAAGAAGTCTAGTTCATCCCGCCATCGTCGTCTAGGTCTGCCAGGTCGCCTTTTCGAGTTGGTGGGCGTCCACTCCGTGGTTATCTTGGCCCACAACTCATCTGGCATGCGGCAAACATGGCCAGCCCAGTCCTACTTCAGCTTAGACGCTGTTCGACCTACATCAGTGATTTGGGTCATGGAGCGCAGGGCGGTGTTCCGGATCCGATCCACGAGTTTTAAACCTAGCATGCTGCGCTCCATACTTCATACCGCCTCATTTTTTTTTATTTTTCATATTTACTCACCTTTTAAACCTTCCCTGGCCTTTCACAAATAATTCAAAACAAAAATTAGCCAAATCGGTCCAGCCTTTCTCGAGTTTTAGCGAGACTAACGAACAGCAATTGATTTATATATATATAGAATTGGCAATGATGGTCTTTCCGAAAGCGCTGGCAGTTTAAAAATGACGTGTAAAAGTGCCCATTGCGGCCTATTTACTGAATAAATGATTTTTGAACATACTGACACAGTTTGACAACCGTTGCGCGCTATCAGTCCTTATCAGCAAGGTAGATTTCGCGCGAGGCCGATAAGATACGCTACAGAGTCGGTACATCAGCTGTTAGCGACCTACATGCGGCACGGCTGTGGGAACCAGACACGCCTTGGATAACCAGAGAAAATATGTCAAGCAATAGGGATGTTGACACCACCAATCAACTGACGTACTTTTTATGAGCTGTCAAAACACAATTCTCCCATTGAGTTTCAATGGTAATAGCGACTTATGACGTCATTATCCGGCAACTCAATCAACTATTTATTTGTTTTAAAGCAACAAACAATTTAATTTTACAGTAAATCGAAAATTTATCTGGTTTTTAGGGCTAAAATAAAGCGTTTTTTTACTGGAGTCGTGTCTCTATCTGTTTAATACGTTTAAAAGAGCAATAGGGATGTTGACGCCATTAAAAAATAATTCGAAGGCAAGACTCCAGTAAAAAAACGCTTTATTTTAGCCCTGAAAAGCAGATTAATTTTCGATTTACTGTAAAGTTAGATTTTTTGTTGCTTTAAAACAAATAAATAGTTAGTTGATTGAGTTGGCGTACAAATAGCGAGTAGTGACGTCATAAGTCGCTTTTGCCATTGAAAGTCTATGGGAGAATTGTGTTTTGACAGCTCATAAAAGGTACGTTAGTTGATCGGTGGTGTCAACATCCCTATTCTTGTATAAATGTAGGAAAATTATTAAAAGAGTTTTAATATTGTTGTCTATCGTAGCTACAGAGAAGAAGGGATTTTAAAAAAATGAGTTTGACATTGTCGTATTACCTACGACTGGAATACGGATTGATATGTTATTTTTTATATTGTGTTTTAAAATTAATTAAAAAGAAGTTATAATTATGTATTTGGGGTTTCATTTTTCATAATTCTACATTTGGGGGCTCGTCCGGGATGAATTTTAACTAACATGAAAGGTTGGCGATACGAAAAAAGAAGAATGAAACTGTTTCATACAAAACGTGTAAGGAAGAAAAATGGCGGTGTCCAAGAACGATGATATAAAACTAAAATGATGATTTAAGTTGATAAAGGCGATAAAGGTATTGATGGTGTTGAAGGTGTTGAAGGTGTTAAAGGTGTTAAAGGTGTCAAAGGTGTTAAAGGTGTTAAAGGTGTTAAAGGTGTTCAAGGTGTTAAAGGTGTTCAAGGTGTTTATAAATATATATATATTATGAAAAGCGAGAAACATGTGGAAGAAAGATGGTTTAGCAGTAACGGCCGAGTCGGCAAAGGGAGCTATACCGAGTCGGAGAAACAGTTGTCAAAATACTGATAGCTTGCAAATCCTTAGTCGGAGCAGCCACTCTCTGGATAAAATCTGAGAAAACTTGTTAAAGAAGGCGCTAGTGCAGGATGTTAAGATTGTTGTATTTGTTTATTTAATATTGTTTTCTAATAAGATGAAGTATTGTTTTTTTTTCCTTTATCCTAAATGAGATGATATAAACTTGCAGTTGTATATGTGTATAAGTAGGTACCATTTATAAGTTGTCTGAGGTCATACAACTGCAGGATGGCCGAGTGTAGGAAAATTATTAAAAGAGTTTTAATATTGTTGTCTATCGTAGCTACAGAGAAGAAGGGATTTTAAAAAAATGAGTTTGACATTGTCATACCTACGACTGGAATACGGATTGATATGTTATTTTTTATATTGTGTTTTAAAATTAATTAAAAAGAAGTTATAATTATGTATTTGGGGTTTCATTTTTCATAATTCTACATAAATATACGTACTAGCTTTTGCCCGCGGCTTTGTCCGCGTGGGATTCGGTAATCGCACGCTGTTCCCTCGGGAACTGTGCATTTTTCCGGGATAAAAAGTAGCCTATGCCACTCTCTGACCCATAAACTATCTCTATGCCAAAAAGTCGCCCCTTTTCGACATGAAAGACGGACAAATATACAAACACACACATCATCATCATCATCAGCCTGTGTTCGTCCACTGCTGGACATAGGTCTCTCCCATCGCACGCCACTGAGCACGATCCTCGGCCACTCTCATCCAGCTTTTGCCAGCCACCCTGCGAAGATCATCGCACCACCGAGTCTGAGGGCGTCCTACACTACGTTACACACACACTTTCGCATTTATAATATAATAGTATGGATTTATTATTTATTTTATTTACTTGCATAGATTAGTGGTTTATTTATTATATTTGTGTATCGTTCCGTGAGTCACAGACGGTTCTGGCAGAAAATCAGCGCTGCAGGCGTCTAAAGCTTCATCATAATACAGCAGCTGAGTCAGCGACCGTTTCACTTTCGCGGGGACACACAAAATTGTGTAGATATATATTTCATGTTGATTTCTTATTATTATTTTTTGGTTTATCAACTATATAAAAATAAGTCGGGTTTTCCTTCCTGACGCTATAACTCCAGAACGCAAGAAAAGATTTCAAAGGTTTTGCATTCGTTGGAAAGGTCTCGGGCTCCGTGAGGTTTATAGCAAAGAAAATTCAGGAAAAATTTTAAAAGAAAAGCGGGAAAATATTTTTTCACATACAGCGCCATCTCTGATACATAGCATGTACTACAAACCAATATGGTGGCGAAACGGAGTTCGCCGGGTTTGCTAGTTTTTATATAATGTTTTCTGTATATGTGTGTCTTCTGTGTTAGTGAATAAATGTCTTCTTTTCTTTCTTTTCTTTTCTGTTTATTTATGGATATAATTAACAGCTTATACTGAGCAATCTACTGATTCACCCATCTGTGGGTGTAATTATAAGGGCGGTGTCTCACCGGTGCCGCTGCAGTCGCAGAGCACGCCGCCGCGGCGCGGCACGCAGCGCCCGCCGTGCTGGCAGGCGGGCGCGGCGCTCTCCGCGCACTCGTCGCGCTCCGTCTCGCAGTGCGCGCCCGCGAAGCCCGGCTCGCACTCGCACACCGGCACCTTCGGAAACAAGCGTTTAACAGGGGTGACACTCTTTCCCGGCCCAGATAATCATCACATCATCATCAACTCGGCCCACATACGCCCCACCGCTGGGCACAGGTCTCCTCTCAGAACAAGAGGGCTCTGGGCCATAGCTCTCACGCGGGCCAGTGCGGATTGGGAAGTGTAATTTTTTGGTAACACCAGAGACATAATTAATCGTATACTGTAGTTCTTAAATATTTTATTTGTAATTATTTTATTTTGAAAAAATGTCTTTCTGCCAAGTTTCTTGCAGCGCATTCTTCTTGGCAATGATGGTCTTTCCGAAAGCGCTGGTAGTTTAAAAAAATGACGTGTAAAAGTGCCCATTGCGGCCTATTTACTGAATAAATGATTTGAATTTTCAATTTGAATTTTGAATTTAGACAATTTTGGTAACGCTAAAATAATTGATAAGCCCAAATGATAGATTTCGCACACAAAAACTTTAATTTGATTGCGATCGCAAGCGTCAGAAACGTTAGGCAATATGGCCTCTGCCGAATTGTTTTTTTTTCGATTGTTCCATAAATATGAAATGAAAATTAAAAATGTGGTTTGATAGAACTATTCTTAATATACAGGGTGGCCCATTTATATCGGTCAGTATGGGAAAGTCTGAAACTATACGACATACGAAAATGTCTTCTTAGGAACCATGACATCGATTTTAATAACAAGAAAAACTGCATTCATGCATTTTAAAAAAAACCTGTACTCAGCTCGGGAATCGAACCCGGTTGTTTTAAAAAAAAAAACTTACACTAATTCTATTGTGTACGTCTGATATCGATTGTGTTCGTCTTAAGCAGTAAATGTCTCCACAAAACATTGTCTAAAATGAATAACATGCATTGTTTTCACATACTTTAATTTATTTTAGTAGGTGTTCGAAGTGTCCACCGTTACAATATTCAACAAATTCTGGCATGTAAAATTGTCTCTATGGTTGTTTGTACCTCTTTGCTGGTAAAATCGATGACATGGTTCCTAAGAAGAAATTTTCGTATGTCGTATAGTTTCAGACTTTCCCATACTGACCCATATAAATGGGCCACCCTGTATAAGTTTTCTTTCTTTCTTTCAATCGGCACAATTGCAATCTGACTGCAATTGGAATCCGCTCCGCTGTGGCAATGGTTCGCAGTTTACCTTCGTGTCGGTGAGGCACGTGCCGTGCTGGCAGGGCACGAGCTCGCAGAACGCGTGCTCGCAGTGCGTGCCCACGTAGCCGTCCGTGCACGTGCACGTGTAGTTGTTGCCGGTCGGCGGGTCTGGACAAGGGAAAAGTACTTTTTCACTTCTCATGCTCGTAAAGTTCGTGTTTATGCTGTATCTAGGCGACATAAAATGACTTTTTATGCTCTAGTGCATAAAATAAAATCTTCGTCTAATACCAACTCAAGACCAAGGTAATCGGGTGTCAACAGCCACAAACAAAAAAGTTTCTATATATTTTTTAATTGACATAAAACTAAAAATCAATCATAATTTTGCAGACGGTAGGACCTTGTGCAAGGTCCGCCCGGATTGCTACCACCATCTTGCTTGCTAATTCTGCCGTGAAGCAGCAGTGCTTGCACTGTTGTTTCGGCGCGGAGAGTAAGACAGCCGGTGAAATTACTGGCACTTGAGGTATTCCCACTTAGGCCTCTAGGTTGGCCACGCATCTACAATAACCCTGGTGTTGCAGATATTTATGGGCGGTGCTGATCTCTTTCCACCAGGAGACCCACTTGCTCGTTTGGCTGCCAGACAAATAATAAAAAAAAAACGGGCTTCGGAGACCTCTCGCTACACTAGCGCCTCTAGCGGCGAGTTCATACGCGACAACCCTGATTCCAGGCTCTGATGACGTAGTACTGACCGGGCGGCGTGTCGACGCACGCGGCGCGGTGCTGGCACGGCTGGTGCGCGCAGCTGCGCACGCGCGGCAGCTGGCAGCGCGCGCCGCGCCACTCGGCCGCGCACGCGCAACGGAAGCCGCCGGGCTCGTCGCTGCACGTGCCGTTGTGTAAGCACGGCGCGGACAGGCACTCGTCTATGTCCAACTCGCAACTGGCACGAATATATGATTTTATTATTATTATTACTTTGTAAGCATTTGCGATATTGCGATGCGATGCGATACGATGCATGGATGGTTGGATGGATAGATGGATGGATGGATGGATGGATGGTTGGATGGATGGATGGATGGATGGATAGAAGGATGGATGGATGCGTGGTTGGATGGATGGATGGATGAATGGACAGATACATGGATGGGTGGATGGATGGATGGATGGATGGATGGATGGATGGATGGATGGATGGATAGATGGATGGATGGATGGATGGATGGATGGATGGATGGATGGGTGGTTGGATGGATACATGGATGGATAGATGGCTGGATGATATATTTCCTCACATTGTTTGAGAAAAGCACTATACAAGCCTCGGCCAGAACAGGGATTGCTGGACTCGGCCGTCTACCCCGAACTCGTCCATCAATCCCTTACTTCATGGCCTCTGCAGTGATGTACTATTATCAAAAATTGTCCTTAAAAGTTGACATTATTTTTCACATATTAGAAGAGGATGCATAATTTATGGTCAGCGAAAAATAAAGTTAAAAAAGATTGCAGGCTCGCTAGCTCGACAATAATGTCGCATACAAATTTCATTGTTGTCGAGATGCAAATTTTTTAAAAAGTCAAAAGTTCCATGGAAATTTACAGACTCTACCAGATACATTTAAAAGTGTACTCGTATTTTTGGCTGTGAGCCATCAGGCAGCTAAATGAATCGATTGTTATCAATACTTCTATAAGAATATTATAAAGAAGAAAAAATTGTATTTTTGGATGTTTGTTACGAATAAATTCAAAAACTAATGAACCGATTTCAACAATTCTTTCACCATTCGAATGCTACATTATCCTCGAGTAACATAGGCTATATTTATGACTAGAAAAATTAGGGACCCCTTCTTAAACTTCGATAATGTAACGTAAGGTGTAACTTTTCAGAGAAACATATTGTCATAAATTGTCTTTTTTAACCCTCGACGCAAAAAGAGGGGTTATAAGTTTGACCTCTCTGTGTGTCTGTCTGTGGCATTAGCTCTTAAACGGGTGGACCGATTTGAATGCAGTTTTTTCTAATTGAAAGCAGATTTTCTAGCAATCGTTCTTAGATATGTTTTATCAAAATTCAGCCGTTTTTGAGATATTGAACTTAGAAGTGACAAAGTCGTGGGTTTTCCAACTTTTTGTTAGGTAAGTTAGGTTATGTCTTGTCAGTGTTGTATTATAGTACGAGCACTCACAACTCTCCGCTGAAACCGTCGGGGCACTCGCAGGAGTACTTGGCGACGTCGTCGCGGCACGTCGCGCCGTTCTGGCACTCGTGGGACTCGCACTCGTTCACGTCCACCTGTCAAACAGACTGCGTTAAAACTTGCTCGCTCTCGTGCGTAATAGAACATTATTGCAACGGCCATTAAGGCAATTGCAGCCACATTTGACCAACATCAAAAATGCTGTCGCCCAACATTAAAAATGCTGTCAGCCAACGTCAAAAATGTTGTTGCCTAAGATAAAAAATTGTTATAGCCCAACATCAAAAATGATGTCGCCCAACATTCAAAATGTTGTCGCCCAACATCAAAATTATTGTTGCCTAACATTAAAATGTTGTCGCCCACATTAAAAATATTTTTGTCCAACATCAATAACGCTGTCGCCCAACATCAAAATTGTTGTTGCAGTACATCAAAAATGTTGTCGCCCAACATCAAAAATGTTTTTATCTAACATCAATAATGTTGTCGCCCAACATCAAAAATGTTGCCTTACATCAAAAATGTTGTCGCCCAACATCAAAAATGTTTTTGTCCAACATCAATAATGCTGTCGCCCAACATTAAAAATGTTGTTGCCTTACATCAAAAATGTTGCCGCCCAACATTAAAAATGCTGTTGCCTTACATCAAAAATGTTGTCGCCCAACATTAAAAATGCTGTCGTCCCACATTAAAAAAGCTGTCGCCAAACATTTTGATTTTCCCCAACATCAAAAACGTTGCCTTCGTTCCGAGCATCTGCTCGCGTTTTACCTCACAATAGTCCCCGGTGTAGCCGGGCGGGCACGAGCAGGAATAGGAGCTCCGCACGTCGGCGCACCGGCCGCCGCGCGCGCAGTCCTGCTCGAGGCATAGCACGCAACCCACGCCTGCGCTCGCGCCCCACGGCTTGCCATCGCTGCCGGGAAAGGGGAGTGTTCAATTAAATAAATGTACATGTAAATTAAGAGTTTTTATACCTGCTGAGCTGAAAACGTTACATTTTTTTTTACGTTACAAATTGAATGAAAATTAAAAATGTGGATAGAACACCTTAATATATAAGTTAATGTGTCTACTCCAAAAATTATTCGTGATGGACTTTTATACTCTTTTAAAACGAACAAATGTTTATTAACGGTTTTTAAAGAATATAATAGTCTATCACGCATAATTATTGCAGTAGACACATTAACTTACTATATTAAGAACAGTACATTGTTAATTTTCATTCAATTTTTATGAAATAAGTAATTGAGAAAAACTAACAAAAATGCAACGTCACCAGCTCAGCTGGTATCAACGCTCGTAACGATATCAGTTGAGAAATAGTTAACGGTTACTGATACAGTAATTCCCCACATGAATTTCGAAAAACTCAGAGGTGCGAGCCGGGGTTTGAACCCACGACCCTCTGCTTGAGAGGCGATAGGTCAAACCACTAGGCCTCCACGGTGCGGAATTACATTTGAAATTTACCACGAGCTTTGCGGTGAAGGAAACCTGCACAAACCTGCGAAGCAAAATGCAAAAATGGTGCGTGTGAAGTTCCCAATCCGCACTGGGCCCGCGTGGGAACTACGGCTCAAGCCCTCTTGTTCTGAGAGGAGGCCTGTGCCCAGCAGTGGGACCTATATAGGCTGGGATGATGATGGATGATGACTAATACAGACAGACGGAGCTAAAATTAAGAATAGATTTTTCTTATATACTCACATAAGCGCATAGTGCGGCTGCGCGTCTATCTTGGCAGCCGCCGTGCCGACATACAGCTCCTCGTCCGTGAAGAATGGGAGCAGCAGAGAACCCACGTACACCGCGCCCATGCAACCCTGGGAACACAGCGGATTGACGTTGTATAAAATGTGAAAACCGGCCAAGAGCGTTTCGGACACGCCCGAAATAGGCTACATATAAGTAGGCTTCTTTTTATCCCGATGTTCCCACAGGATAGTGATAAAATCTCGAAAGTAACCGCTGGGCTTAGTCATGAAATTTGACATGACCCTTTTTAATGTAACGTCAATGAAAACGATTTAATTTTCGAGAATTCCCACGGGAATTTTTAAAATCCCGGGATTCCGATTCGCCTGCTGGATCAAATAATTTACGTGTGCGAAGCCGCGGGTAAACACTAGTTAAGTAATATTTTTCCGAGGATTTCGTATTTTGTACGGAACATTCCAAGTTCAGGTATACCGTAGGCTGCTATTTACTCTTAAAGTGCTAATAATTTTCGAGAAAACTTAACCGTTATAGTTTTCCTTGTAAGTTTGATATACTTACTACTATCCTGAATTTTTCCAAATTTTTCTATCCACCGATTTAGTATAGCGGTTAAGTTTTCTTGAGAACTATTAGTAGTTTGAGAGTAAATAGCAGCCTGCGGTATAAAATATACCTAAACTTGGAATATTCCGTACAAAATGCGAAATCCTCAGAAAGATATTACTTAATTTTTTCGTAATGGCTACGGAACCCTACTTCGGGCGTATCCGACACGCTCTTGGCCGGTTTTATTTCCTAATGGGTAAAAGAATCCGGACTCTTTGTTTTCTGATGACAATGTACAGTCGGAGTAAAAAAAAGTTCGTCACCTTAAGATCTATTTTCCTTTGTTCAGTATGAGCGCTCATCTGCTTTACCGATTGAGTAGGACATACTGCGTCAACCTGTCAACCTGCTAAACATAATCAGGTGACCATAGCAACCCTACAACTAAACCTTGGCACTGACAAACATTGACTATTAAATAGAACAATATTTAATTAAAACTTTTACGTGGTTGTTTATTAAAAAGGTTTTGTATTGATATGAAACTAGACATATGTATACTATTACTATTACCACTACTACTACACTACTACTACTACTATACTATTTTTTTTTTTTTTTTTTTATATTTTTTTTTTTTTATTTTTTTTTTTTTTTTTTTGTATACTATTTTGATCCTTGTTGTCATGCCAAGTAAGTATAATTTGATATGCACATGTCTACTTAGTACTTTGGTTTCGAAACGTACTAAGAGTCTATGACTTCGTAAAGGAATAAATTTAACAACTGACGAAGGTTTTTCTACCCCCACTGTACCGGGCGATTAGTATACCACCGCATTTTTTACGTCAGGCAAGACTAAATTATTTTAATAGCAAACCTTGAAATATTTCCCGGCCAAGTTGTCAGCGCTGAAGTCGTCTCCCTCCGTGTATTCCCACACCGATGTGTCCGTGGACGACTCCGTCTGGAAACAGTCAACGCAATCGACTTTACCAATAGGGTATATTACGCAACCCTTTTCTCAAAAATGTCCGTAAAATTTGACATTATTCTTTACATATCAGAAGGTAAAGTGCACAGTTTATGGTTAGCGAAAAATTAAAAAGTTAAAACACATTGCAGGCTCGCTATCTCGACAATAATGTTGCATACAAATTCCATTATTGTCGAGTCGCAAACTTTTTATAAAGTTAAAATGACCATGGTAATGAGTTGGCACAAGTCGTATACAGCCAACTTAAATGGCCGGTATCAATTATATGATGGAACCCCGGACTATTTTTATTGTGTCTTAAACAGCTTGTGGTGTTTTTGGTTGAAAAATACACCTACATTTTTTTTTTCTATAAAAAAAGGCGGGAAACCATTAAAGAAATTGATATATTTTCAATGAGGGCTATCGTTTTTTCTCTCACTAGTTGGCGCCACTGTTGCGTGAGGTTTTTAAAAGTCTGTTATAACGGCCGTGAAAACAAAGTTTAGATTAAAATCATATTTAATACATCGTAAAACAGTGCCATAAACATATCGAGCAACCACAGTATTGCATAATCCCGTTTTGTTCGGAAAAAAAGGAGGGCAAAAGTTTTCGAAAGAAAACTGTCTCAAATTACAGACGTTCATTGCCCCTTATCGCATAATTGCCATAATTAATTTCAGATAATGCAAAATACTCACAAAATTATTATAATTATAAATAAACCCGCGTAGCTCACCCAAAAACTATGAGATTTGACATTTCGTTGACCTCACGCTACACTAGCGCCTCTAGCAGAAAATTCATTCGCGATAGCCCCCATTGAAGGTGAACTGAATTGTGTATAAAATATATCGTTATATAATATAAATTCAACAAAATGAGTTCAGGTTCAAGCGATGTTGAATGTACACCACCAGATTTACTAGACGCAGCTAATGTAGCAATAAATAATTTGTTTCCGGCAAAGTCCAAAAAAGGTAACCTACCTATTTAATAAAAGTTTATTCTGATGTAGTTTTTTCCTTCACCATTTTTGAGAAAAGCTATATATTAGTCTCGGCCGGAATATCAATTGCTGGCTTCGTATTAGTTAAACGGACTCGAAAGCTCGTCCGTTTAATACTCATACTCAGCCAGCAATAGCCTACTTCCCGGCCACGACAATAATCTATTATTACTGCTCAGTATATTTACATCGAGAGTAACGGAAAAGTAATGGAACTAATTTATGTATATGATTAAGGTTTGCGCTAGAGCTGCATGCTGACGGCAAAACATTGCAGTAATGTGCCTTGTCTAATGTATACGCCGGAAGCATTCTACACTTCCAACTAACTAATTTGGCTCAGCGACCCAAAGAGGGTCTTGGCCTCCGAAACGAGAGCATGTCATCTGTCCCGACACTACCGCTGAACATAAATATAGTTAGTGTTTAGTTTTGTAACTAAGGGATCCCATACATCCCTGTATTATTATTATTATTTTTATTGTAATTTTTTCTTTAATCGTATACTGTAGTTCTTAAATATTTTATTTGTAATTATTTTATTATGAAAAAATGACTTTCTGCCAATTATCTAGCGGCGCATTCTTCTTGGCAATGGTCTTTCCGAAAGCGCTGGTAGTTTAAAAAATGACGTGTAAAAGTGCCCATTGCGGCCTATTTACTGAATAAATGATTTGAATTTGAATTTGAATTTGAACAACAGTAATACAGGGTGTTATGCTTCCTAAATGCGTGGGGAACTGGGGAAAAGTTGGATTAATGGACAGTGTAGACGTGGGTATGGTAGTAATCTACATATATCTAATAATAGTTATACAGCTTTCTTCGCAAATGCAGTCTTGAGGCGAATATTATTAATTTATTATCTGATATTAATTATAGAACGTGTGCGGCTTGTTTACTGAGTAAATGATTTGAATTTGAATTTTGCCCAACGGTGGGCTCGTACCGGGGGCACGGTGGCGGCGCCCTGCGCGGCGCCTCCCAGGTAGATGTTCCCTTCGACCAGCAGCCGCTGCCACGCGAGCTGGTCCACGCCGGCTGTCACCGGGGACTCCTCGTGCCCCGTCGCGTCGATGAACGAACCTGCAGTAACAAATTAAATGATCACTTGCTCTGACGTTATTTGAGCATTTTAATTGCCTTAATAGGGATGACGACTGGGTTAAAAATATATCATTCTATTTAGTCCGACGGTTAGATTATGGAAAAATATGGGACACGTATTTTTTGGTTTATTTATTTAATAAAAATCGACAAAGGTATAGATCATCAAACTTCCGGAGTGGGGGATTGTGACGTCACTATAAGGTAAAAATCCTACCATATAGTGACGTCACTCGAAACTTCTAAGCACTGTACCCTCGTCATTTTTTGTTTGTCAAACAAAAGAAAAAATATGTGCACAATATTTTTAAATTATCCACCTGACGGACTCAACAGTTTTTTTAGTCATCTAGCCTAATGTCGTGTTCAAACTCATGGTTTTTAACAGGTTGTCCAGGGTAAGTAACCATGGCAACGAGGTAAAAGAAGAACTTGATTGGCCCAATTAAATTTGTGTCAGATTAAGCTTCAGGAGCGTCGTGGAGCGTGTCCCTGGAGTTTCTGTGGAAGAAGATGGTATATAGTGTCGTCTCCGGTGGCGTCTCGTGGCACACGGATGTGTGAAGTTCCCAGCCCGTACTGGGCCTGCGTGGGAACTACGGCCCAAGCATATTTCTGAGAGGAGGCCTGTGCCTTGCATGGAAAATAAAAGGTACGAAGTAAACAATTGTTTCCACTGTTTCTATTTAGTTTCCTCTCATTCGAAGTAAAAAGCAGATAAAGCTCGAACATTAAACCCATTTTCCCTCGACGTGTTTATCAATATGAACACCTCGGGTAAAATGGCTCGTTTTATGCTCTTGTAAGGTCGTGGTGGCCTAGTGGTTTGACCTATCGCCTTTCAAGCAGAGGGTCGTGGGTTTAAACCCTGGCTCGCACCTCCGATTTTTTCCAAATTCATGTGCGGGATTACATTTGAAAATTTCCACGAGCTTTGCGGTGAAGGAAAACAACGTGAGGAAATCTGCACAAACCTGCGAAGCAGTTCAATGGTGCGTGTAAAGTTGCCAATCCGTACTGGGCCCGCGTAGGAACTACGGCCCAAGCTCTCTCATTCTGGAGGCCTGTGCTCAGCAGTAGGACGTATATAGGCTGGGATGATGATGATGTTCTCGTTGTACAATCTACTATTATCAGTGTCACTGACCGGCGAGCGTGTCGCGGTGCGCGGCGACCCGCAGCGTGGTCCAGTGCGCGTGCGCGTGCGCGTGCGCGGCGCGGCGCAGCGAGCGCTTCTCGGGCAGCGCGCCGCGCAGCCGCCACTCCATGCTCGCCTGTTGTTTGTACACGCCCACCGAGAACCACTCCTCGCCGGACGCGCTCGACGCGCGGAACAGCGTGCCGCCCACTTTGGTCCTGAATAAAAAAAAAAAAATGGGACACTTGACACCAATAGGGATGATGACGCTATGACGCCGGTTTCGTCGGCCGGCATGTAAATGCTGAGCTTGAGCCCATTGCCACATATTTGTTGTTGTTTTTTTGTATATCTTTTTTTACGTTTTATTTGTTGTGTTTCTGCAAGTTATGTTCATTGTATTTTTTTGTGGCAGTAAATGTCTTTTTATTTTTATTTATTTTATTAAAAAATAATTCGAAGGCACAACTCCAGTAAAAGAACGCTTTATATTAGCCCTGAAAACCATTACTTTACCTTTAATTTACGATTTACAGTAAAATTTGATTTTTTTGTTGCTTTAAAACAAGTAAATAGTTAGTTGATTGAGTTGCCGGATAATCCATACTAATGTTATAAATACGAAAGTGTGTTTGCATGTTTGTGTGTATATGTGTTTTTCCGTCTTTTACGCCGTAACGGAGCGACGGATCGACGCGATTTTTGGCATAGAGATAATTCATGGGCCCGAGAGTGACACAGGCTAGTTTTTATCCCGGAAAATGCAGTTCCCGAGGAACAGCACGCGATAACCGAATACCACGCGGGCAAAAGCTAATATTATAATAAGAATATAGATATACAGACAATGTATAGCGGAGAGAAAAATTAATTCGGTTGAAAATTGGATTTGTTGAAAAATCTATTTATCTGTCTCTTTCTAAAACGCGGCTCTATGCAGCCAGTATGGCGCTACATGCAAGTGACGTCACATGCTAGTATGTCTTTCTCTGCCTAATCTTGAATTTCAAACCTTTATAACTCTGTTGTATTTAAACATGTTGTATTTTTTCAAAATCTTCAAACCACCGGTTTAAATAGCTTTTAGAGTTGAGATTTCTAGGACTGATATTCACTAGGCAAAGCCGCGGAACGGACTCACAAACAGACATGGCGTAGCTATAAAGGTTCCTTCGCCATTTTGGCTACGAAACCCTAAAATCCTCATAAGACGTACCTGTATGTGATGGTGATGGAGTCAGGCAAATCGACGGTCGGCGGCGCGCCAGCGGACCGCGGCACACGCAACCGGTAGCTGAGCGTAGTGTTGACGCCGTCGAACGTCGCGTTCGATATGCATTCGTAGCTGCGGGGAGATCACGTACTGGTTATTAGCTGTGGCATTGAGCGTGTTAAAACATTTTTCACCTATGATGAGTTCTGTGGATTCGATTTGTGGCATTCGAACATGGCGGATGTAGACAATATCTAATTTTGCTATTTCTGTTTCTTTGGCTAGTTGAAGTATAATTTTGATAGTGTTTTATGCGGCGATTAACCTTAACAGTGAACAGTGATCACAAAATTCTATATTGCTCTCGTGTCAGACATTTTTTAATGCGCAAGTTGTTTCCAAGTGGTTTCTGGAATTTTACTATCAAGTTGCAAAAACTACAATCACCGTACAAATACAAATACTTAGACACTGGAGAAATTGTCCTATTAATTAGGACAGAAGCCATATTTTAAAAGAGAAGAAGAACTGGTTGTTATGGATAATGGTATAAAATCGAATGTCTAACATTGTAAGTGGATCATTTTTCATACAAGCACTGGAAGTTGAGTAAAAGTCGGTCGTGTCGACAGTTAAATACAGTGGTGTTTCTTTTAAGTGTTAAAAAAATCTATCCTGAGATGATGGTACTTACCCCCCATCCAGGTTCCTGCAGTGGGAGTTGAGCGGGCAAGCTTGGAGTTGACAGAACTCCACTTCAGCGCACTGCTTGCCTTTGTAGCCGCGCGGGCATACGCATCTGCAAAGGTGACGCTAGCTTACTGATAGCTTACTACGCGGGATGTATATCGTCACCTACTTTAAAAAAACTCGTAGCTCAAAATAGATAATTTTTTGAGTGAACTTTATAGACGTTACGTTAAGGTTAAATTTTGTTCTTATATTGATTTTAGATACGAGATTTTTTCAAAGTAGTGACCATATGTAGATAATTAAAAAATGGTTATTGTTTATAAAATAAAGTAATAAAAAATATATAAAAGACCATGAATGAATGAATGAAAATAGCTATTGTCCACCCTTCTACTATTGTATATGTGAGTGAAAAGATCCCGCTTCAGCATAAATGCGGACTCCTGGGATGGAGGCAGTGCTGGTCTTAGCGCCGACTCTATAGTTTGTCTAAGGGGGTGAAACTTATATAGAATTTCCTCATTCCTGGACTTAGATGTATGGAAATTGCTGTATAAGTTCTCGATTATGATTAAAAATTATCTGTCTAGGTGAAATGGATAAAATTCCCCCTAAAGGGGTAAAATGGGGGGGGGGGTAAAGTCTGTATGGAAATTTTCTCATTTTTGGACTTACAAGTATGAAAATAGGCATATAAGTTCTCGATTACAATGAAAAAGTATGTAGAAAGAAATGTAGGTGAAATTACTAAAATTCCCCCCTAAAGGGGTAAAATAGGGGGTAAAGTTAGCATTTGTTTTAATTAACCCCCGTTGTAATTATGCCCTGATAACTAAAGTAACGCGGTTATTATAAACTCACGTGTAGTCGTTCCACGTGACGGTACACGTAGCGTTGTGCAAGCACGGCCGTGACGCACACGCGTCGTCGGACACCTCGCCGGGCAGCACGCCGGCCGGGTCGAGCGTGACGTCGCCGAACGACGCGGGCAGCCGGAGGCCGTCCACGCGGAGCGGGAAGAACTCCACTATGGTCACGTTCACGCCGTTTGACACCTGTCACGGGGAAGGAAACGTCAGCGGTGTATGAGGTACTAATATGACCACCGGGCTGCCTAAGGCTTTGTGATGTGACTATTATTCTTTTTTGATTCCTTTTAGATGATAATTATAACGGACCCTAAAGGTGGGTACTGACCAACGTCACGAAGTGTAATGTAACATGTTACACAGCGAGCATTCATGCAGTCAGTACGTAGTGTTACGGGGAAATCAGCGAGTAACAAGCCGCTCGTTGCTCGCTTTGAGTGCTCCACCTGGCTGTCGGTCTTTAGAGTCAGTACTGTAGGGATTACGCTGTATACCGCTGGCAGGTGGTAAAAATGACCGCCTGGCAGGCTAGACTGAATGTATTATGTATAATGGTAGTATTTTTGTATTGTATAATTCTAGAATTCGATTTAAAAGATTGACCATGCCGGAGCACAGGTTGCTCCCGACAGCCTGAGTAGCTGGACATATCTCTGTAAAGTATTAATAAGCTATAAACGTTGAATGAATATAAATGAGTAGGTACTGAAGAAAGATCCTTTTATTTGAACTGAGTTTAGAGTCACGCGCGTAGATCCCCTATACCGATGCTCTACCAAGTTACAGTCCGAACAGTACGCTGTAACAAGTCGGCCATCTTGACTGGCGAATATGGAGCACAAGTTTTCCCGAGCAACATACGCCGATTTTTAGAACACATCGGACACGCTCAATGTGTAACATGCTCGATGCGAATATACATTACACCTCGTAACGTTGGTCAGTACCCAGCTTAAGAACATAGCTTCGACTGACCTGCACGTCTTGTATGACACCCTTGAAGTAGTCCGCATCGGTGGGCTCGCGCGGGGCGGGCGCGGGCGCGGGGGAGGTAGCGGGGGCGGCGGCGGCGGGGGCGGGGGCGGGGGAAGTCGCGTCGGCGGGCGGCGGGGGTGCCGGCGGCGGGCCTCCTAGGTATAACATCTGTGGGGCGATAAATTACAGCTATTACAAGGTTATTCATACATAAAAAATATTTTTCACTTCTCATGCTCGTAAAGTTCGTGTTTATGCTGTATCCAGGCGACATAAAATGACTTTTTATGCACTAGTGCATAAAATAAAATCTTCGTCTAAAATAATCAGGTGTCAACAGCCACAAACAAAAAAGTTTATTTTTAATTTATATAAAGCTAAAAATCAATCAAATCAATTAGTAAAAATAAAATAATGGAATTATTATAATAACGCATGAAAAATAAAAGGTACATCATTGTTTCTACTGTTGCTATTTCATTTCCTCGCCATCGAAGTGAAAAGCAGAATGTAAAACTCGAGCATTAAACCCATTTTCCCCTCGACGTGTCTATCCACCCTCGCCGTACCGGCTCGGGTGGCTATATGAACGCCTCGGGTAAAATGGCTCGTTTTATGCTCTTGTTGTACAATCTACTTATTTGTATTAGATTTATTTGTCATAAAAATCAACGTCCACTACTGGACATAGGCCTTCCCCAAGGCTCTCCACTTAGACCGGTCTTGTGCTTTTCGCATCCACCGCGATCCTGCGGTAAATAATATTATGTTATGTATTTTTAATTTAAATTGAGATTTGTACGCCACTTAGTGGCACTGAGTGGCGATCTTATTATAATCTATTAAATTGAAACATATTATGACAAATAAACTTTATTTCATTTCATTTAGTAGATTTCAAGTTATTTTGGGGCTGTTTCACCATCCATTGATTAGTGTTGACTGATGGTTAAATATGATGCGATGCCGTCTCCGTCTATTCGAACAAAACACATAGAGACGGCATCGCATTTAACCATCAGTTAAGACTAATCAATGGATGGTAAAACAGCCCCTTAGACTACAAGTGACTGCCAAGCACCAGCAGATGTTTTTTCTGTAATTTAATAGTAGCCGTGGTGGCCTAGTGGTTTGACCTGTCGCCTCTCAAGCAGAGGGTCGTGGGTTCAAATCCCGGCTCGCACCTCTGAGTTTTTCGAAATTCATGTGCGCAATTTACCACGAGCTTTGCGGTGAAGGAAAACATCGTGAGGAAACCTGCACAAACCTGCGAAGCAATTCAATGGTGCGTGTGAAGTTCCCAATCCGCACTGGGCCCGCGTGGGAACTATGGCCCAAGCCCTCTCATTCAGAGAGGAGGCCTGTGCCCAGCAGTGGGACGTATATAGGCTGAGATGATGATGAGATGATGATGAATACATGACATCCTACGTAAGTTCAACCTATTAAACCGTGAAATATCTTGCTGGAAGTACGATTTTTTGGTAACCTTAAAGACCATTTTGGTAACGCAGGAAAAGCCCAAATTGTGGTTAAAATAGTTGATTTTTACCTGAACATTTCACTACCGGGCCTATAACCTTTCTAGTGAACTATTGCATATATTACCTGAGCGTCGAGCTGTTTCGCCGCCGATATGGATTTCCGGAAGTACTCTGTACCGTTCAGTTTCACTTGCACCAGAGTAGAATTCCTGACGACCTGAAAAAAAAATGGTTTGTGATTGACAATTCTACAAAAAGCTCCGTTTAGGATGAAGCTTTATCATTGTCATTATGATGTCCTCAACGAACGAACGCCTCAACGCTTTATAGGTATGGGCCATCGCAGACTCTCGGCACAGTATATATATAAGCTAAAGCAGTTTGGAATTTGGAAGCAACGAACACACTCACATAGACGCGCGCTCTAAACGGCCTCTAAGGGGGTCTCGCGGTACTGCAGTCGCTAAACCCCCTTAGAGGCCGTGTAGAGCGCGCGTCTGTGTGAGTGTGTCCGTTTCGACCAATTTGTTCGTAGCTTCCGTTTGTGCTCTCGGTCTATGCACCGCCCTTACCTGTATGAGATGCAAGTGTCCATTGTCGAGGCGCGTTCCGCCGACCGTATAGTCCTCCGGGGTCTGGTTGAACCGGAGATGGACGAGCAACTCGCCGCCCTTCAGCGAAGCGCCGACCAGCGTCTCGTCCGTCTGCCCGTATCTGGCAAACACGATGAATAAATCGCATGCTTAGTAATAAACGGGCCTAACTCAAAATTGGCGTACAATCCGTTATTTTACTAAAACGGCTTATGAACTAAAAAAAAATCCTTGCTCATGTACTATGGCAATTGGCCACTTTCAGTGTTTAGCAGTAACACAATAGTTTACTGCTGCATATTGCTTGTATCAGCGACAATCATAATGTATATAATCTATGTAGGTTTTACTTAATAAACGTTCGCACTGTCTTTACGCACAACTACAGACATCGTATTATTTACCACTTTCCAACATCACTTCATGGCGACCTTGCCACTACGAACCAACGGAATCTAACCGTAAGAAAACCACGCAGTCAGACCAAAATAAAAAATAATAAATGAAGACATCATGAGGAAAAAGAAGAAAAAATAATATTATATAGAAGTTTTAAATATTAAGAAGATAAAAAAATCCCAAAAAAATATACGAAGAAAAGCTCATAGAATGTGAAGAACGAAGATTAAAGAAGAAAAATACATTACTGAAGAAGAGAAAAATAACATTTAATGACGAAGAAATTCACTCACTCTGGAGGTGGAGGAACTGCATGAACACGCATATTTTGCATAAGCTTAGCTATCGTAAGGTCGCGGGTGAGCAAGGAAATTCTTTTAGTTCATTGATATAGACCTCCGCAAGGTAACGCCTGATTCAATAAATTATTCAACAACTCTTTATTTATAATACATTTCCATCTAAACGCATCGCATCCATACTCTACTGCACCTGTGCAACGACTGACAAACGTCACATAAGTAGCGCGTGACAACGCTCTACGAAGCTGAAATTAGCCGTCTCTTTCCAAAGACCGATGTGCAATCTTTATGGCCAGGTACTGTATGTACGCTCACCTGGGCACAGAGCCGAGATGGAAGATCTGTCCGGTGGGCTTGCGCGTGCGCACGAACATGGAGATATCGAGCGCGGCGTGCACGGCGCGGCGCGCGCCTTCACGCACCGCTACTGTCACGATGGAGCGAGGCGTCGCCGACTCCTGCCCGAACGTCGCCGCCGTGTAGTCTGGGGGACGATGGAAACGGTGAAATAAGAATCAACGGTATCAGAATAATAATAATAATAATATCATGGGACACTTGACACCAATTGACCTAGTCCCAAACTAAGCAAAGCTTGTACTATGGGTACTAGGCAACGGATAAACATACTTATATAGATAAATAAATACTTAAATACATATTAAACATCCAAGACCCGAGAACAAACATTCGTATTATTCATACAAATATCTGCCCCGGCCGGGATTCGAACCCGGGACCTCAAGCTTCGTAGTCAGGTTCTCTCACCACTTTGCCATCCGGTCGTCCTGGTACAGAATGGTACCATCCCAGCCTATACAGGGTGGCCCATTTATATCGGTCAGTATGGGAAAGCCTGAAACTACAACATACGAAAATTTCTTCTTAGGAACCATGACATCGATTTTAATAACAAGAAAAATTGCATTCATGCATTTTAAAAAAATACACTATTTCTATTTAGATATCGATTTTGTACGTCTTAAGCAGTAAATGTCTTTATGAAACATTGTCTAAAATGAATAAAATGCACAATGCATTTTCACATACTTTAATTTATTTTAGTAAGTGTTTCAAGTGTCCACCGTTACAATATTCAACAAATTCTGGCGTGTAAAATTGTTTCTATGTTTGTTTGTACCTCTTTGCCGGTAAAATCGATGTCATGGTTCCTAAGAAGAAATTTTCGTATGTCGTATAGTTTCACACTTTCCCATACTGACCGATATAAATGGGCCACCCTGTAAACTAACAACATTATACCAACATAATACCCTGTACTAACAAAATGGATGTAATTATCTGAATAAATTAATTAAATTATTATTATTTATTATTATAGGTAGCTGGACGTTTGGAATAACACATAGGCTACTCTTTATCCTGATGTTCCCACGGGATAGGGATAAAATCACGAACCGCGAGTCATGAAATTTGACCATAATTGTTTTTAATGTAACGTCAATGGAAACAACGATTTAATTTTCGGGAATTCCTACGGGAATTTTTTAAATCCCGGAATTTCAATTCAGCTGCTGGACCTAATGATTTACGTGTGCGAAGCCACGGGTAAACACTAGTAAACATTAAGAATAACGGCCGAATGTATTTTAGGGCCGCGGGTAAAAGCTAGTATGTTTGTAGGCACTGACTGTACTGGCACGTGGTGCCCAGATGCGGCCTCGGGCACGTGCACACGAACGTGGTCCAGGCGTCCTCGCAGGCGCCGCCCGAGCGGCACGGGTTTGGCGAGCACTGCGGCGTGCGCGGGCACGACGCGAGCACGCCGTGCAGCAGCGCGCGCGCCGCCGCGCCCGGCTCCGGCTCAGAGTCTTCGGGGGACTCCTCGGGGTACGTCGCGTTCGAGTCCTCGGGCAACACCTGCGGGTTATCGTATACATACCTGAGCGAATACATATCGGCACTACTTTAAAAAAAAAACTCGTATCACAAAATAGATAATTTTTACGAATGAACTTTGTGAGCATTACGTCAAGGTTCAATTTTGTTGACATACTGATTTTAGGTACTAGGCTTTTTCAAAGTAGTGACGATATAATTTTGAAAGAAAGAATGAAGGAAAGAAAGTAAACATTTATTCGTGACACACACAACACTGCTCGAAAATGTGGCCATAGATAACCTAAATCCAGTACCCAAAACTGCCTATACATGGTCCATTTAATAGCCGACTCATTTGCCACCAAGAGCGTAGCCTGCGGTATCGATCGACAATTAAAAAAAAATAGATTTTCTCTTACAAATATACAATTCTACTCACAAATTTGAAAAACATTGTATGGCAAGGGCAGTACTAGAATTACGAACATTGACTCATTAAAAATTTCAGTCTTCGACTTCGGGCTTCTAATATAATCTCGTTGTATTCATTAACTACCGCCCTTAACAAACAATCTACTATTATTTCCTCGCAGTGATCGTGAAAAGCACAATGTTTAGTCTCGACCAAAAGGGCAATAAATGAATTAGTATCATCGAAGGCCTCCCCTTCGGGACATTGGGGAATTCACATCGCTAATTCGCTCTTGAGACGTCACAGTAGATATAAAAAAGTTGATTTTCATATAGATTGAGTTGTTCGCGTTATCTAGTGTAATATATATCTGTGCTACTCACCCATTGGTTATTCACGACGACATCCTGGAAGCATCCCACGAAGAAGTTCGGGCCGTGCGTCAGTTTCTCGTAGCTCGAGCCGGCGGTGCCGAGCCGCGTGGACGGGAACGACGTGACCGACGTGTTGGCGCCCTGGCTGACCTCGTTCTGGCTTATCGGGTATATGGTCTGCTCCTCATTAGCGGCTAACACTAGGTGCGTCGAGTTTATAGTCACGAACACCTGGGGATAGGGAGATACAAATTGAACATCATCATCATCATCAGCCTATGTTCGTCCACTGCTGGACATAGGCCTCTCCCATGGCACGCCACTGAGCACGATCCTCGGCCACTCTCATCCAGCTCTTGCCAGCCGCCCTGCGAAGATCATCGCTCCACCGAGTCTGAGGGCGTCCTACGCTACGTTTGCCGATCCGTGGTCTCCACTCAAGAACTCGTCTACCCCAACGGTTTCTTCGGGTTATATGGCCGGCCCATTGCCACTTCAGCGTGCTAATGTATAATAATATAATGTTATCTCCAGGAAATTAAATTTAATATCGAGAAATTAACTAACCTATTAATCCTAAATCCAAATTAGTCTAAAATAATAGCAACACAATACACATTATATAACGTTTTAAACTTTCGTGATTCTCACTTATAGTCACGTCACGTCACGTCACGTCACGTCATAGTCACGTCGAGGTAAACATTACTTGTGTAAAAATAGCGTGATAAGTCCCGTTATGTTATTTTGAGTAATACACATTATTTTGAATGTATGCATCATCAATAAAATTTAATAATTATAAAATCAAGAAGGTTACACCAACCTTTTGCCACTTGCTGTCATTCAAATTGGAGCCTATAAACACCCCCTCCCACTTGTTGAGCAGCGAGGAGTGCAAGTTCAGACGTCCGTTGGACAGTTCCAGGAAGAAGTACGTCAACCCTCGGCCCATGGCGAGCAGACCGTTCCCGAGGGTAGTCTTGAAACGGAAGGAGATGTCGTAGCCTTCCTCGCGGGGCGTGTTCACCTCCGCGTAACTCCGCTTCTCCAGGGACATTGTTGTCACCTGGAATTGGGTACATTCATAATAAATAAATAATAATAATAAATATCATGGGACACTTGACACCTATTGACCTAGTCCCAAAATTAGCAAAATTAACATTAGTATTATGGATACTAGGCAACGGATAAACATACTCATATAGATACATACATATATACACAATTATTCATACAAATATCTGCCCCGGCCGGGAATCGAACCCGGGACCTCAAGCTTCATAGTCAGGTTCTCTAACCACTAGGCCATCCGGTCGACTATTCATCATCATCATCAGTCTGTAGCAGTTTTTTTTTTGTTCGACTGGAAGACAAACGAGCAAGTGGGTCTCTTGGTGGTAAGAGATCACCACTGCATATAAACATCTGCAAAACTGCTGAGCTGGCAACGTTGCATTTTTCTTAGTTTATGTAACGTCGCCAACTCAGCAGGTATAGCAGGCTCTTAAGATAAAAATACAAAAAGATGGCCTTTTTTCTAAGTCAAAGTCAAAATCTCTTTATTCAATTTAGGCTATAGCACTTATTAACGTATAAAAATCTACCACCGGTTCGGAAAAAACCTCTGTTGAGAAGAATCCGGCAAGAAACTCAACGAGGTATTTTTTTTTTTAAACAGATTCACAATATTTTTATAGATGATACATTGCAAGTATTTAACACAATTTTATTTTTAACACAGTAGGTTCACTATTCGAAGGGATCGCTAGTGCGGATCGGAATTATTTCCAAATATCCCTGTCCATGATATAATCATTGACTTTATAATAAGCTTTAGATATTAACGTCTTTTTGACAGTAGATTTAAATTTTGTATCAGTTTCTTTAGTAATATTTTTTTGGAATTTTATAATAAAAGCGTATGCAATTTTCCGAAAACGACTTTTTGGTTTTAGCCAGTCTGTAAGATGGAACTTTAAGCTTCCCTGTGTTTCTAGTAGCCTTTGGCTTACCGACGTTAGTGGGAAACTCACATATGTTCTTCCTAACGTACATGATTATTTAAAAAACATAAAGCGACGGCAGGGTTAGGATACCAGTTTCCTTATAAAAAGATCTCAAAGATTCACGCGTCTTTAAATTATAAATTGCTCTGACTGCTCTCTTTTCTGCTACTCCCGGCTTACCTTCTCGCACGTGGTCCCATGGTGTCCGGGCGCGCACGTGCAGTTAAACCGGTGCTCGGTCTCCCGCCAGAGCCAGGGCAGGCACGTGCCGTTGTTCCGGCACGGCTGCGTCCGGCAGCCCTCGAGCACCACCGAGCAGTTCCGCCCGCCCCAGCCGGGCTCGCACTCGCAGTAGTACGTCGCCCGCCCGTCGAAGCAGCGCCCGTGGGCGCACGGAAGGTACCTGAGGGAGTTAAAGGAAAATCACGTACAAGGGCATGACTCGAGCGTTTATTTCGTTTGATTTTCGTGGACAGTTTTGTAGCATTTCTGTTACAGTTTTTAGGTCATCTAGTAGAAGAACAGGATGCCTAAAAGATAATAGAAAATGTTATCAAAATCCACGGCCCTTTCATAAGAAAAATGTGGTCACAACAATGTGACAGTGTTGAATGAAAATTTTAGAAACGATGGAATCTTTTTTTATCGATACAAATAACCTTTCTAATTAACAGAAAAAAATATCAGATTTTTAAGTAGCATCAATTAATTTTAACAAAATGAAACAGTTTTCTTTACCGCCAAATAACGACAGCAAGGCCGGTTACGGGTTGTTCCATAGTCCAAAATAAAAAACTTTAAAAAAGAATTTATGTGTCTTTGATTCGATCGTTTTGACAGGTGACTCTTTACCGGCTCGGATCAAAGTCAGATCGAGTCAAAGACACAAATTCTTTTTAAATGTTTTTTATTCTAGACTATGGAACAACCCGTAACCAACCGGACTGTCGTAATTTGGCGGTATATTTTCTTATGTGGAGATTCGTGGCTGGACATACAGGTGCCCCATGTCACGAAATCTCAACCCGGTATGCATCACGTCGTGCTAATATAAACACACCAGGTTGAAATAGGTGATCGTAATTTGTGGCCTCCAAATATCAGGTTGGTATTGTCCGGCTAGTAGTCATATCGGTATGACTGGTACACCGACGCCGTCGACGCACTTGCCGACACTCGTCCTCGCCAGCCCCGCTACTCGCGGCCGGCACGCCGCTCAGCGCCCCACGTACCTGAGGCACTCGTCTATCTCTATCTCGCAGTGCTGCCCCTCGTAGCCGGGCGCGCACTCGCAGTGGTACTACCCGACGCCGTCCACGCACTTCCCGTGCCGGCACTCGTCCCGCCAGCCCCGCTACTCGCGGCCGGCACGCCGCTCAGTCCCCCACGTACCTGAGGCACTCGTCTATCTCTATCTCGCAGTGCTGCCCCTCGTAGCCGGGCGCGCACTCGCAGTGGTACTGCCCGACGCCGTCCACGCACTTCCCGTGCCGGTACTCGTCCCGTCAGCCCCGCTACTCGCGGCCGGCACGCCGCTCAGCGTCCCCCAACATACCTCAGGCACTCGTCTATCTCTATCTCGCAGTGCTGCCCCTCGTAGCCGGGCGCGCACTCGCAGTGGTACTACCCGACGCCGTCCACGCACTTCCCGTGCCGGCACTCGTCCCGCCAGCCCCGCTACTCGCGGCCGGCACGCCGCTCAGTCCCCCACGTACCTGAGGCACTCGTCTATCTCTATCTCGCAGTGCTGCCCCTCGTAGCCGGGCGCGCACTCGCAGTGGTACTGCCCGACGCCGTCCACGCACTTCCCGTGCCGGCACTCGTCCCGTCAGCCCCGCTACTCGCGGCCGGCGCGCCGCTCAGTCCCCCACGTACCTGAGGCACTCGTCTATCTCTATCTCGCAGTGCTGCCCCTCGTAGCCGGGCGCGCACTCGCAGTGGTACTGCCCGACGCCGTCCACGCACTTCCCGTGCCGGCACTCGTCCCGTCAGCCCCGCTACTCGCGGCCGGCACGCCGCTCAGCGTCCCCCAACATACCTCAGGCACTCGTCTATCTCTATCTCGCAGTGCTGCCCCTCGTAGCCGGGCGCGCACTCGCAGTGGTACTGCCCGACGCCGTCCACGCACTTCCCGTGCCGGCACTCGTCCCGTCAGCCCCGCTACTCGCGGCCGGCACGCCGCTCAGTCCCCCACGTACCTGAGGCACTCGTCTATCTCTATCTCGCAGTGCTGCCCCTCGTAGCCGGGCGCGCACTCGCAGTGGTACTGCCCGACGCCGTCCACGCACTTCCCGTGCCGGCACGGGCCGGACGCGCACTCGTCCACGTTGATCTCGCAGCGGGGGCCCGTCGTGCCCGCCACGCAGATACACTCGTATCTGTCGAGAGTAAATAAGAAGATAACAAATATAACATGCGATTGTTTAACAGAATTAGTGCAGTAAATAAAGGTAGTGTACCCAACAGTAATTCCTCAGCCCGAAAAAACTTGACAGTGTGATAAAGTATCAATAAATAAAGATTATTGTATAAATATCCAAAAAAAAATATAAAAAAAATGCTCCGTTCAAACTTTCTTCAACATAGACATACTCATGTAACGAATTGGAAAAATATATGAAATATAAAAAAAAATATCCCAGCAGAAATTAAATTAAATTACTAATATAAACAGATTTGTGTTTCGTACTACTTTGAAAAAATCTCGTATCTCAAATCAATACGTGAACGAAATTGAACCTTGACATAATGGTCATAAAGTGCACTCGGAAAAATTATCCATTTCGAGATACGAGTTTTTTTAAAAGTAGTGACGATTTTTAGCTTATAAA
Source organism: Choristoneura rosaceana (assembly GCA_037349165.1). Lineage (NCBI taxonomy): Eukaryota > Metazoa > Arthropoda > Insecta > Lepidoptera > Tortricidae > Choristoneura > Choristoneura rosaceana. The sequence goes on along the minus strand of JAZBNJ010000006.1, from coordinate 1,186,047 downwards.
TACCTAACTAAGGTGTTTTTTTTTTGTTTTTTTTATATTTTAGTTACGGCTCATACTATACAATAACCAAGCAAAATTTCATCGACTGAGGAATTAATGCTTGGGTCTCCATACAACAAGTTCCTTCATTTACTGCACCAAATAGGAAATATTACTGCAATTTTCAACCGGCAGAGTGCAGCATTATCACAAAGCGTTAAGTTTTTTGAGCATCTTGGATTTTTTTTATTCAACTGGATGGCAAACGAGCAAGTGGGTCTCCTGATGGTAAGAGATCACCACCGCCCATAAACATCTGCAACACCAGGGGTATTGCAAATGCGTTGCCAACCTAGACGCCTAAGATACCTCAAGTGCCAATAATTTCACCGGCTGTCTTACTCTCATGTGGTATGCAAATGTAGTTTGGGTGACAATGCAAATACGGTCAACAAAAGTACCGTCAGCAAAAAAAGCTGGTATTAAGAATGAATGTAGGCGTATGTTGGGTGACAATGCACATACAGTCAACAAAAGTACCGTCAGCAAAAAAAAGCTTCTATTAAGAATGAATGTAGGGGTATGTTGGGTGACAATGCAAATACAGTCAACAAAAGTACCGTCAGCAAAAAAAAGCTTGTATTAAGAATGAATGTAGTTGTATGTTGGGTGACAATGCATATACAGTCAACAAAAGTACCGTCAGCAAAAAAAAAGCTTGTATTAAGAATGAATGTAGGGGTATGTTGGGTGACATTGCAAATACGGTCAACAAAAGTACCGTCAGCAAAAAAGCTTGTATTAAGAATGAATGCAGAGGTATGTTGGGTGACAATGCAAATACAGTCAACAAAAGTACCGTCAGCAAAAAAAGCTTGTATTAAGAATGATTTTTTCACTTGTCATGCTCGTAAAGTTCATGTTTATGCTGTATCTAGGCGACATAAAATGGCTTGTTGTCTCTAGTGCATAAAATAAAATCTTCGTCTAATACCAACTCAAGACCAAAGTAATCAGGTGTCAACAGCCACAAACAAAAAAGTTTCTATATATTTTTTAAATAATTTTTAATTTATATACATAGAACTAAAAATCAATCAAATCTGTCATAATAAATCAGTAAAATTAAAATAATGGAATTATTATAATAATGCATAAAAAATAAAAGGTACATAGAAAGTGAATCATTGTTTCCACTGTTGCTATTTCATTTCCTCGCAATCGAAGTGAAAAGCAAAGTGTAAAACTCGAGCATTAAACGCATTTTCCCCTCGCCGTACCGGCTCATCTCAATGGCTCATATATCACAAGTAGGTTCATGTGCGCAATTCACCACGAGCTTTGCGGTGAAGGAAAACATCGCGAGGAAACCTGCACAAACCTGCGAAGCAATTCAATGGTGCGTGTGAAGTTCCCAATCCGCACTGTGCCTGCGTGGGAACTATGGCCCAATCCCTCTCATTCTGAGAGGCCTGTGCCCAGCAGTGGGACGTATATAGGCTGGGATGATTATAGTAAGTAATTTACTTTCCTCACAGTCGAAATGAAAAGTAGAGTGTCTAATTCGGGTGAAATTACCCATTTCCCCTCGAACTATTGATCTCGGGTGATTTTTATTTTTATTTTATGGTATAGGGGGCAAACGAGCAGACGGATCGCCTGATGGTGAGCGATTACCGTCGCCCATGAACACCTGCAACACCAGAAGAGTCACAAGTGCGTTGCCGGCCTTTAAGGTAGAAGTACGCTCTTTTCTTGAAAGCTTGAAGGTTATATCGGTCCGGGAATACCGCAGGCGATAGTTCATTGGTCACTTTCCACCCTTGGTTATCAATCTATTATTTATGTTTATTCTTTCTTTTACAATGCAAATATAGTCAACAAAAGTACCGTCAGCAAAAAAAGGTTGTATTAAGGATTATTTTAGGTTATTAGCCGTCTCACCCGGCGGCGTGCTCCGCGCTGAACGGCTGGTAGAACACAGCTGGTAGCAGCATCTGCGGCTGCCCGCCGAGCTGCAGCGGCGGCGCGTCCGCGGCGCGGTACAGGCTCGCGTTGCTGCGCTCCACGCACACGCCATCGTATTTGCACGGGGAGCTCTCGCACTCGTTTATGTCTATCTCGCAGTTCTTGCCTGTAATAGGTTGTTTGTGTGAGAGAGCAAAGTTGATTTATAATCCCGAGTAAGCGAAGGGTTGTATAGTTGAAACACTCGCTACGCTCGTGATTCTAGATTTGAATTCTGAGTGCAGCGAGTGATTCCAGAACACGGGATGCAAAAAAAAACTTTGGTCTCGTGTCACATATACATATTTTCACCTTAGCAGCAAGACATATATTGAAGGTAAAAATAAATCACACATATTTGCAAAACATTGTTTGTTGTATCAAAAGAATTCAAATATAATCCGATATTCATATTTTAGGAATCTAGACTATTGTGACGATGTTTTGCAATACTAAGTCAACTCACTGTCATTTTGCAATACGATGTAAACTGTCGCTGTGTGACTGTGTGTAAACTGTGACTGTGTCTGTGTTGTATTGCAGAATTAATCAGGGTTAACACACTATATCGAGTGTGTTCTGTAATATGAGTAAAAAATTAAAACATAGATCACCCTCGTCAAACTAGACAACATTAGTTCAGCGACTTTTAGAAATAATGGAGTCTTTGAATCTTCCTTTTTTCATGCAAACTAAATACTGCTATCAATGTACGCCATCCTAGAACACAACTGACGTTGTCTGTCACGCTACAAACATCAAGCATTTTGCTTTACATTGCTTCTGTGAATAAACTTAAAAGTGTATTAAAAAATAAAAAACGAATTATTTTTAAAATTCGCTGAACTAATGTTGTTCAGTTTGAGGAATATGATCTATGTTTTAATTTTTCGCTTATATTACAGGCCCCAACCGGTAGTTTAAATATTGGGATAAGGGGGTGGGGGTTACTGACCGCTGTATCCCGGATAGCAGTCGCACCGGTAGTCGTTCACGTGGTCCCGGCACGTGCCCCCGTTCCGGCAGGGCGCCGGCGCGCACTCGTCGATGTTCACGGCACAGTGCGGCCCCGTGTAGCCGGTGTTAGAGCAGTCGCACGTGAAGCTGTTCAGGCCGTCTATGCAGCGGCCGCCGTGCTGGCACGGCTGGGACTGGAAAGTGCGTCATAGTTGGACAGGTTTTAAAACGATATGGTAATACAGCGTGGTGTTGGTATAGCCTCAAAATAGGGTTGCCAACTTTTTTTACAATAAATAAAGTATATTTAGGCATGAGAAAGAAAATAAACGGAATTTTGGAAATATGAACAGTATTTTAGGACAAAACAGTGTTTTATTGTTTTAAAGACAAAAATATTTTTCCCACAACTAATGAATTTAGCGACAATCAAACTTATATTATACAGGGCGTCCCACGGCTATGCCACACGGAGGGAAAGTACCTTAAATGTTGTAAATGGAAAATTTTACTGAAAGAAGACATTATTTTAATTTAAAAAACAATTTAAATTGCATTCATAGATTTTTAAATAATTACATGGTTGAAACGGGAATCGAACCCGCTACACGAGAAAAAAAAATTACCCTGTAGCTTTATTAATATCATACCGATCGAAAGGCTTCATCGTAAGGAATATTTTTTGCTAAATAACATAATGTCAGAAATAAAAGGAAGACTATGGTAAAAAAAATTGTCGTCTATTAAAGCAGTTTAAATTGTTTTTTTTTTAATTAAAATAATGTCTTCTTTCAGTAAAATGTTCCATGTACTTTTCCTCCATGTGGCATAGCCGTGGGACGCCCTGTATAAATAGTAGGAAGAACAGCCCCGGGTGATTGATACCCACGCTTCATCGCTGATGATGTACGTACCTCGCAGTCATCGATGTTGAGCTCACAGGTGGGCCCGGTGAGCCCCTCCTGGCAGATGCAGGAGTAACTCGCCACCCCGTCCACGCACGTCGAGCCGGCCGCGCAGGGCATAGACTCGCACTCGTTTATGTTCACCGAGCAATCCTTCCCTATACACAAAAACAAAAAAATATTAATTTATCCACCGCGATCCCGCGATCTTAGCCAGGTCGTCGCTCCATCTTGTTGGAGGCCTACCGACAGCTCATCTCCCGGTCCGCGGACGCCATTCGAGAACCTAACCGGTCTGAGTGTCTGAGTGGAGAGCCTTGGGGGAGGCCTATGTCCAGCAGTGGACGTCTTTCGGCTGACATGATGTTGATGATGATTAAATTTCTCATTAGTTCTGGGGTTCAAAGTGATAATATAGTACATATTGTTAGCAATGGAACTTTTATTTATGATACATTAAGGGGCTGTTTCGCCATCTATTGATTAGTGTTAACTGACGGTTAAATGTGATGCCGTCTCCGTCTGTTCGAACAAAAGAAATAGAGACAGCATCACATTTAATCGCCAGCTAACACTAATCAATGGATGGTGAAACAGCCCCTAAGTTTTAAATTTCGATGTCATATTTTGTTGTATGGTGGGTTGCAGAAGATTAAAAATCAACCGAGAGCGTGTCGGACACGCCTGAAATAGGGTCCCGTAGCCATTACGAACAAATTAAGAAATATTTTTGGAAGGATTTTGTATTTTGTACGGAATATTCCAAGTTTAGGTATATTTTATACCTTAGGCTGTTATTTACTCTTAAACTACTAATAATCCTCAAGAAAACTTAACCATTATAGTTTTCCTTGTAAGTTTGATATACATGTATACTACTACCATCTTAAATTTTTTCAAATTTTTCCACCCATCGTTTTAGATTTTATTTAGCTCGATTTTAATAAAATAAAATCACTGAATCGAAAAATAGTTTTAGCAACCCCCTAATGGTTTTAAAATACCTATCCAACAATACTCCAAACTACAAGGCTAGATTAGAAAAAAATATCACCTAGAGTTTGTAGAGTACACTCTACAATTATTTTTTTGAATTTTTATTGTACCATTTTTTCGGCATAGTTTACATATATATTCGTGCAAAATTACAGCTGTCTAGCATTGATAGTCCCTGAACAAAGCCACGGACGGACAGACAGACAGACAGACATGGCGAAACTATAAGGGTTCCATTTTTGACATTTTGGCTACGGAACCCTAAAAATCGTGCAAGTTGCATTACATTGCGGCGCTCAATTGACCACTACAAACTCGTTGGCTTTACGGCCTCGCAACGTAATACAAGATTTGTCTTACTAAACTCTGCTTTAGTTCCAAAAGGTCGCAACACAGCCTTTGTAGCTGAAACACGTCAGCGCGCCCTAGTTTATTTATACACCAGCCATATATTTTAAGACAGCCGGCTCTAAAACAATGCATTTAATTGCCGTACAAATATTAGCTCAGGCCTGTAACGATATCTGTAATTTTATACGAACGTTACAAAATTGGCTTTTATTTTGGCATTCACAATGTGGTACAGTGAGTGTACTATATGGCACATGACGCAACGGTGTGCCATATAGAGGGTGGCCTGTAATAAGAGCATGTAAAGCAGATACCAACAATTTTCCTTTCGAAATGGTTTGTGGTTGAAATTATATATTGAGTAATACACAAAAAAACGGTCGTCAAAATATTACGTATTTTGATCTGAAAACGATATTTAATTTATTACTAGTTAGCGAACAATTAAATATGTTTACTATTATTTTAAAAAAACATTAAAGTAGCTTTATCTTTTTGTTTTACAATAAAAGTACGACTTAACATGAAGTAAACAAACCCTGACATAACCAAAATAAAACACTTTTTGAATAAATTTTAGTTACCTCACTTAAAATGAATTCACAAACCTTTGTCCACCCAAATCATAATATCAACCAAATATTATTTTTATAAATGAATATGTGATAGGTTTGATTTTTGTCGCAATTAAATTTCAAAACGTCAGAACCTCAGAGCCGCCAAACTTGCGGACACTAGGTGGCGCTGATGTCGTACAAAAAACCAATACTCTTTAAATTTACACCGAGGACGTTAACACTTCGCATGTAGTCTATAAAGTACAATTCAATAGAATCTGACAATTTTCAAGACTTTAAGACCCTAACGTAGGCACACTGAATTATTTATATCCTTGTTGATGTGATTATAATCTGACAGGAATCAAAAAAGAAGAATAGTCACATCACCAAGACCTAGGCATCCCGGTGTTCATATTAGTTGGCTGGAAGTGTGTAGGTACAGGATTGTCAGATTCTATTGAATTGGAGTTTACAGATGTAGTAACCTAAAGAACGGGAAATAGTTCGTGCAATTCTTATTAGGTATCTTATTACATTCTATATGATTAAGAGTGACCGCGAACGGGTCATAATTAGTTTGACAATCACGACTATCTCATAACAGCTACGTAGATAATTGGCGGCGATCAATCGGCGACTGGTCGAGACGTCGCCGCGGTTATTGAGAATTTCTTATAAATTGGATATTGTATTATCCAATAAATCATCACACACACAGCGGAAGACCAGCGTTGGCCTTTACGGCTATGCTGAGTTGAGACCGCTTCGCGATTTCGCTAATACCTTCTTAAGATTAATATTTATTTTATACTTGTTTATTTTCTATTGAATATTAATAAACATTTATATTTATTTCTAATGCATAATGCTGTCAGCGACCGTTTCGCTTTTGCAGGGACACACAATATTGTGTATTATGTTAGTATTTTCAGCTGTTGTCATTATTTTTCTGGTTTATTTGTGTGTAATTTTTTTCCATAGGATGGCAAACGTGCAAGTTGGTCTCCTGATGGTAAGAGATCACAATGCAACACCAGGGGTATTATTGCAGATGCGTTGCCAACCTAGAGGCCTAAGATGGGATAACTCAAGTGCCAGTTGACCACCGGCTGTCTTACTCTCCACGCCGAAACACAACAGCGCAAGCACTGCTGCTTCACGACAGGATTAGCGAGCAAGATGCTGGTAGCAATCCGAGCGGACCTTGCACAAGGTTCTACCACGCCTAAACTCTTAGGTGCCCTAAATGGAACCTTACCGTCGAAGCCCTCCTTGCAGGCGCACTCATAATTGTTCTCCAAGTTCTGACAGGTGCCGCCATTCTTGCAGGGAGAAGACAAGCACTCGTCGATGTCCTGCTCGCAGCTGTCTCCAGTGTAGCCTGGACAAGCCGAGAGGTCAATATCATGTCTCTTTCTCTCTCAAATTGAATCAGAGAAGGAATAGGACTGTTGACGCAATCATTTAAAAAAATCTTATTATTAAATTGTATGGCAACACCGGCTTAAACATTACAATCGTATGCAGTTTATTTAGATGTGAAAAGGTAACGAGCAAACAGACTTACAAACTTCCGCATTTATATTATTAGTGGATGTCAAGGAATAAGGATGATAGCGCCATTAAAAAATAATTCGAAGGCACAACTCCATTAAAAAAACGCTTTATTTTAGCCCTGAAAAGCAGATTAATTTTAGATTTATTGTAAAATTAGATTTTTTGTTGCTTTAAAACAAATAAATAGTTAGTTGATTGAGTTGGCGGATGATGACGTCATAAGTCGCTATTGCCATTGAAACAATGTGAGAATTGTGTTTTGACAGCTCATAAAAAGTACGTCAGTTGATTGTTGGTGTCAACATCCTTATTCTGGCTTAGCTCGTGAGTTCGAGCGAGAACTTTTATCAATGAACTGTTAACAGTCACTATGCTGACTGACGCGTTTCGAACTCAACCTGAATTCATCCTCAGAGCAACATTCTTAAGAGATAGATAAATTGGTCACAAAACGAGTGATTGATTTCAAATCGACTGTTTAATTTCACCACACATTGTCTTACTGAAGAACAAATTATCATAAAACCTACAGAACCAAAAGCAATGAACATATTAATATCTACACCTATTTTATAAATTAAAGCTTGAAAATGCATGTTATCAGACAGAAAAACAACTTTAAGCTATCTTTACATGTACCACACTTATTAAGGTTTGACATTCAAAATTAGCAAGGGTCGGAAAAACGCCCGTCATTTTGAAAACATAACCCTGTTCCGTACAGTAGAGACTTCCTTATATTAATAAAAAATATTATTTGGTATTTAATTTTTATTAATTTATTATACTTAAAAAAATTATATAAGTTTAGCGACGGAACAGGGTTATGTATTCAAAATGACAGGCGTTTTTCCGACACTTGAAAATTAGACAGAGAAAGACAAGCCTTTTATGGAGATACACAAATAAATATAAATCCAATTATCAACCGAATTAATTTTTCCCTTCGCTAAGCATTGTCTGTATGACATGACAAATTCAGGAGTCATTAAATACCGCCACTAGTCGCGTCCCTCACCAACTCTAACAGAAAGTAAGGGACGCAGATATCGACAAATTCTTACCTGGTCTGCAGTAGCACTGGTAAGACCCTGGCACGTTGACGCACACGCCGTGGTTGCATATCTTCGGCATCAGCGCACACTCATCAATATCCAATTCACAGTACCGTCCTAGAAGAAAACTTAATTAATTAACCACGAAATTAAAGAAAATGCGATGCAAAAATCATACACACAGTGATTTTTAATCAGTGATCAGATCAGGTACAAATTTTTCTAATTTAGTAATTGATAGCGGTCGGAATTAGGTCACAATTGACAAGATTTCACATTTCTAAGACTATAATTTGATGCGTTCTCGGTATTCTGTTTGGAAAGAGAAACACGCTGATATTTTTAAAATTTCACTACGATTATTAATTTATTTATTAAAAAAAATTAAGATGTGCTTATGGGGCCATCCGTAAAATACGACACACTAGTTTTGACCCTTTTAGAACCCCCCCCCCCCCTTGGCACACATGAAATTTGCAATTATTTTGTTCCTGTGTCACAAACCGCTTGACCCCTCCCCCCCCTCAATGTGTGACGTACTTTATGGATGACCCCTATTCTAAAAGAGAATAACTCGTCATGACAGATCATGACCTATCTGTGCTAGTGCTGCGATCTGACGGGAGAAAATGTCAGTAATATTCCCTATTGACGTAAAATCTACGACTTACTGGGTATTCCCCTTAGATAACTTAACTGCGTAGGATGACCATATCCGGTAGTTATTTAGTTATTGGTTTAAATAATAAGATAGTTAATTGTAATTAATTAAACAATGAGCTAATTGCTAAAGATAATACTTAAGACCTCGCGTGTTAAACTCAATTTTGGTTATACTTGAAACGTTAAGGTAATTAAATAAATGTAAACAAACTTCAGCTGTAAAATTTGGATTTTAAACATTTTACTTATCTATTAGTATAAATACAAACTAGACTAGTGTATTTCTATACAGAAAAGTAAATATTTAGATAGTTTAATGGGGGATTTCACTATTTTGCAGGTGGTAGGACCTTGTGCAAAGTCCGCCCGGATTGCTACCACCATCTTGCTTGCTAATCCTGCCGTGAAGCAGCAGTGCTTGCACTGTTGTGTTTCGGCGCGGAGAGTAAGACAGCAGGTGAAATTCCTGGCACTTGAGGTATTCCAACTTAGGCCTCTAGGTTGGCAACGCATCTGCAATACCCCTGGTGTTGCAGATGTTTATGGGCGGTGGTGATCTTTTACCACCAGGAGACCCACTTGCTCGTTTGCCTTCCAGTCGTATAAAAAAAATATTTAAGACACCAATTGACGTTGTTTTGTTTACATTTTTTAAATACCTATCCAAACCAAGTATAGCTATTAACATTTTTCATCTGATCACCGATTAAAAATGACCGTGTAATTCTCGAGTCCGTTGGCGAAGTTACGTGTTCAAACACAGCAGGGCTACTACGAAACTCGAAATTCAAAGGTTCTTGTCGTACCGTCCTTCTCGCTCTCGTATTAATTAGTATAGGTGTCAGAGGGATCGCACAACACGACCTTCGAGTTTCGTAGTAGCCCTGTAGGATTATTGCACAGATAAAAAAAAGGTTAACATTTCCTTGACGAGTTGATTACAGTGACCAGAACCAGTGTCTGACACCACTTTATTGCTGTACCATTGGATACTATGTTACCATCAATGGAACTAGTAACACTGGCACCATTGAGTAGATGGCGCTGGTGTCGGTATATTATCATTTTTTTTTTATTAGACAAGATGGAAAACGAAGAAGTGGGTTGACAACCAGGGGGATTGGCAATCCCGGATTGCAGATGCGTTGCTAACCTAGAGGCCTAAGATGGGATACTAGTGCCAGTAATTTCACTGGCTGTCTTACTCTCCACGCCGAAACACAACAGTGCGCTGCTGCTTCACGGCAGGATTAGCGAGCAAGATGGTGGTAGCAATCCGGGCGGACCTTGCACAAGGTCCAACCACCTGCGCGTATTGAATGTAGTGCTACTTTTCCGGGCAGGACAACGTTTGCCGGGACTACGAGAAAAGGGTGACACTCTTTCCCGGCCCGGATAATACCGACCCTGTTTTTCGTGTACACTCGCATAGAAGCTCCTGCCAGTTTCCATGGGCGTGTACACAAACAGGGCCGGTATTTCCATTTCGGTGTTATCCGGGGTGGGAAAAAGTGTCACTCTTGAAAAAATACGTTGGAAAATTATGGTTCGAAAAAGTCTCATTCAAACATTAAGGGAAACAACAGAGACTCTTGCGCAACAGCTGAACGATCAAACAAGTGGCGGGAACTGGAAATACGCATGATAATAATTCTATCCCTGTTTCCACAAGCATTTATTCAGCTCGCCCTGTTTGTTTACACATTTATCATCACTTCTGTGCCACTAACACTTAAAACTTTAAATAAAAACACTGAAATCACCTTGCACAATCAAGCAGACAACAAGAAGACTTAGCCGGAACATTTGTATGTATTAGTCGTACATACGCGAACACAGTGAATAAACTATCATAATTTATTGTACAAACTACGTATTAGTCACATCTCGCGTCCGGTTTGCACAAGTGTACGTGATAATATGAGCACGTAATTCTTGTACGACCTTTCGAGTCAACAGTTTAACGGGAGACTAAACTAACGAGCCCAATAAGTTGGTAGACGATTATAAATCGATTATGAATCGTTTGACGTTTTCATCGTTACCGGTTGACGTCGGAGTAAAAAAAGGTTCTTCACCGTAAGATCTATTTTCCTTTGCTCAGTATGAGCGCTAATCTGCTTTACCGATTGAGTGGACATACTGCGTCAACCTGTCAACCTGCTAAACATAATAAGGTGACCATAGCAACCCTACAACTACACCTTGGCACTGACAAACACTGACAATTAAATAAAACATTATTTTATTGAAACTCTTACGAAGTTGTTTATTAAAAAGGTTTTGTATTGATATGAAACTAAACATATGTCAGAGGTGTATACTATTTTGATCGTTGTTGTCATGCCAAGTAAGTATAATTTGATATGCACTTGTCTACTTAGTACTTTGGTTTCAAAACGTACTAAGAGTCTATGACTTCGTAAAGGAATCAATTTAATAACTGACGAAGGTTTTCGTACCCCCACTGTACGTACGGAGCTGTCATCGAGTATACAACCCGTCTCGCTGGTTTGTTAAAAACCGGCCAAGAGCGTATCGGACACGCCCGAAGTAGGGTTCCGTAGCCATTGCGAAAAAAATAAGTAATATTTTTCTGAGGATTTCGTATTTTGTACGGAATATTCACTATGCACTATGCTGAGCTGAGACCGTTTCGCGATTTCACAAATACTGTCATTTCTTTATACTTGTTTATTTTGTGTATTTATTTATGTAATTTGTGAAATGTGAATAAACGTTTTTCTTTCTTTCTAAATATTCCAAGTTTAGGTATATTTTATACCTTAGGCTGCTATTAACTCTTAAACTACTAATAATTCTCATGAAAACTTAACCGTTATAGTTTTCCTTGTAAGTTTAATATACTTACTTCTACCCTGAATTTTTCCAAATTTTTCCATCCACTGGTTCAGATTTTAGAGGGCGGGGACGCTCGATTTTAATGAAAATTTGCTCTTTAAATTTGAATATTTTGCAAAAAAATCATCGAATCGAAAAATCGTTTTAGCAACCCCCTAATGGTTTTAAGACCCATCAAACGATACCCTAAGGTTGGATGAGAAAAAAAAAAACACCCCACTTTCAAGTGTATGGGAGGTACCCTAAAAAATGATTTTTGATTTTTTTATTGTACCATTTTGTCGGCATAGTTTACATATATATTCGTGCAAAATTACAGCTTCCTAGCATTGATAGTCTCTGAGCAAAGCCGCGGACGGACGGACAGACAGACAGACAGACATGGCGAAACTATAAGGGTTCCGTTTTTGCCATTTTGGGTACTGAACCTTAATTAACGTAATAATCGGATAAATGATGACATTAATTACAATACAACAATACAATACAAATACTCTTTATTGTACACCAGAAATAATAAGCGATACAGAAAAACAGGTACACAGATAAAATTACAAGGTAAGCAATAGGCGGCCTTATCGCTTAAGAGCGATCTCTTCCAGGCAACCTTTTAACAGAAAGAAGGAAGGACTAGTTTATAGCAGGTGGTGCATACGAATTACGATAAAGATTTTAAATTATTAATTTTACCGACTCAAGTTTCAACACTTTGACTCCATTCTTTGACATTGACAGCTGTCACTCGCACCATGTCAAAGACAAAATCTCTTTATTCAATTTAGGCTATAACAAGCACTTATGAATGTCAAAAAAAATCTACCACCGGTTCGGAAAAATCTCTGTTGAAAAGAATCCGGCAAGAAACTCAACGAGGTATTTTTTATTTTATTTAAGAACAGATTCACAATATTTATAAATGATATCTATATACATTACAAGTATTTAGCACAACTTTATTTTTAACACTTTAGGTTCGCTATTTGAAGGGATCGCATGTGTACAATGAAAGCACTGTAGTGATAAAAGATTTAAAGCCTCAGATCAGCCTTTAGTCAGGTTCTCTAACCACTTGGCCATCCGGTAGCAACTGTGATGGCGGAGGGTACTAAGTTACTAACCGTTGACTCCTGGAGGGCACTGGCAGCGGAACAGCCCGGTGTCTAGAGCGAGACAGCTGCCGTTGTTGCACGGCGAGGACGCGCAGGCCGAGTCCGCCGCGGGAGGCCCGCAGCGCCACGCGCCGCCCTGTTCCACGCATTCCTGGGGACATCAGCTACATTAATATCATCGATCAACTTTTTCTTGTCACTGGTCGCTATAGTTACGTTGTCCTGAGTCACTCTTTAAACCGTTAGTTTATAGGATTAAAATTTGCCAAACATGCATTTTGGTGGTATTTTTAAGCCCCTTCTACTGGGTGATTTCAAGGTCATGACACAGTATATACCTATATAAGCTAGAGCAGTATGGAAACTACGAAGTTACGATCGAAACGAACACACTCACACAGACGCGAGACAGATCGAAAGATCCCCTCAGAGGCTGTGTAGAGCGCGCGTCTGTGTGAGTGCGTTCGTTTCGATCAATTTGTTCGTAGCTTCCATACTGCTTTAGCTTGTATATACTGTGGTCATGAGCAGGAGTGAAAAGGGTGATGGGGACATTCACACTGAGCAAATTTTACTATGGGACCAGCTCCGAAATCGTGAAAAAAAAAACAATTTAATCAAGAGACTATCGATCGCTAACTATCCGAAATGTATGGAATAACACAACCGTACACCATGCTACCTGTTGTTAGACTAACCTGTAACAAGCCGGGTTTAGACAGGGTCAGTAACTGACTTCGATTTAGAGACAAGTCAGCGCTGACCCGAAAAATACCCAATGTAAACTGATTTGAAGTCAGTATAGCGGCGAGAAGCCAGCGCTGACTTCAATATTCGCAGAGGAATATTTTGAGGTCAGTCGGCGCCCCCGCCACGCGCGCCCTCCCGCGCCAGTGGTAAAAACGCCTTGTAAATAGAAAGTCAGCGCTGGGTCAGTCACTGTCGCTGTTTTGTAGGTTGACGTCGCGTTGCGTAGACGGTAAAATGTCTCGTAAACTAAGCGACTGACTTCACAAACGTGTGCTCGCCGTACTCAGCTTACCACGACTACTGAATTTATGTAAACGAAAGAAGTCATGGATGGCGGCAGCGTCGGCGCCGATACTGACTTATGCACTGACCCTGTATAAACCTATAATAAAGGTTTATCTAGCGTAAATGTAGTTACTTTACTCTGCTCGTGAATTTAATATGTAAACATATTTTATTTTATTGAATTCACAAGTAGGTATTGTCAAATATTTTGTCTCCCTTTGGTTTTATTTTATTTTATTTTTATTTTAGTTTACTCTTTTCTCTGTTATGTTCGAATTAGTTTTATAAATGGCTGTTTACCATTTGTGCATGTTGTGTCTACTATTTTAGGATATACATGAGATGTATGCTAATATGAAGAAGTGTAAATTGTGTCGGAATGATGTACTATCCAGTTTGTAGACCAAATAAAAAAAAAATAATTAGAAACCTGGCTTGCAATACCTGTTGGTTGGCACAGCCGGCGGCGCGGCAGTCCGCGGCGAGCTCGCACGCCGCGCCGGCGTACCCCGCGCGGCACTCGCAGACGCCCTCCTCGCACGTGCCGCCGTTGAGGCACGGCCGCGCGGCGCACGCGTCCGCCACGTCGCAGCGGAGCCCCGACCAGCCCGGCGTGCATTCGCAGCGGAAACCTGACGGCTGTAGAAACGGTCCATATCGGCTCGCATACTTATTGAAAGTCCGAATGTAATTTTTGTCAGAACGAATACTCATCGCTAGTCATACCGTAATTTTTGTTAGAATCATTGTTTGTCCGATTTTTTTTCGCACTGAAACCTTATATTTTTCTAAAAATTTTAAATGGTCAGTCTATATATAATATAATATATAATAATTTATTTATTCAGACAACTTGATCCAAAATTTTGTTAGTATTATCCTTAATACTATGTTAGTAATTATAGCTAGCCAGTGACAGTGTATTTTTAATTAAATGTTGCATAATTGAGCACTCATTTCTTACAGCTAATGTCCTCAGGAGACTGTAGAAAACTATAGGTTAGGTTAGGTTTGTTTTATAAGAATTCTAAACAATCGTTGGATACAGAGAAAAAAGAGTTCTGACAAACGATCGTTCTGACAAAAATTATATTTGGACTTTCAAGAAGTATGCGAGCCGATATGGATCCGTAATATCTGAATATCTAATGTTGAAATACCGAATAGGTCATAATATCGAAAAGGTATTTTTCTTAAGGCTGTATTTTGTTTAGATTGTTATAAATCTAACCTAACCTAAGGTGTTTTATACGATGCCCTTTTAATGAATCCTGAGAAGTTTACGGTTTTAGAAAATAAACCTTTCGATATTATGACCCATTCGATATTTTATTATATTCAATATTTTAACGTTCCATATTCAGATACGTTCCCAGATATATTGATACTTCGTTTATATACAGTCAAGGGAAAAAATATGTATACACTTTAGTACCTAGTCTATTTTCATCATATTTGGACTGCAGTATATGAACTGTCACAGTGGTTAAAGTGACAAGGTACTGCAGTACCGCGAGACCCACTCAGAGGACGTGTAGAGCGCGCGTCTGTGTGAGTGTGTTCGTTTCGATCGTAACTTCGTAGCTTCCATACTGCTTTAGCTTATAATATATACTGTGACTGTGTCGACTATCCCATTTAGTAGATATTACTTTCTCTGTGTTCAAAAAAAGTACGAAAACTTAATAAAAGAACCAAAGCAAACATTACAAAAATTTCGACGGTTACAACATTTTATAAAGCAACACAAAACGATAATCACACACACAAACGATTGATGGAAAGCTTAAGCATCACATGAATGTAACATCATCTTTTACTCATCATTATATCATCATTCATTATAAGAAAAAGGCAGCACATACTCCAAAACTCAGTAGATAGCAGAATCATTTCACTCAAGACAAGTATTTATGTAAATCGCAAAAAAATCTTTTAATTTTATTTTGTACCTAAAAACTAAACATTTCTACCCCTGTAACAAAATTAATTCTACCAGAATTAAGTGCCTTTAGTTCCATTTTGTAGCCAGATTTGGTAGCTAGTTACGAAACGAGAATTCATTACGAAACGAGAATTAATTTTACTTCCGAATAGGGAATATTATTCCCATTTCGAAGCTAGCTTTCATAGAAATCTGTCTTCCAAATGGGTCACAAGGATTCCCGTTTCATAACCAGCTTCGAATCGGGAACGTTTTCCCCAATATAAATATGAAGAGATGAGGCTGAAGGATTCCCGTTTCATAGCCAGCCTCAAATCAGGAATTTTCCCAGTTCGAAGACAGCTACGAAACCAGCTTCATATCTCGAACACTTATCAATTTCTAAGTTAGCTACCAAATCTGGCATCGAATTGCGACTAATGGATTCCCTTTCATACCCAGCTTCGAAGCGGGAATATTTTCCCCATTTTGCAACTGGCTACCAAATCTAACATCGAGATGGGAATAAAGAGCGTTTCGTAACCAGCTTCAAATCAGGAACATTTTTCCCATTTCGAAGCCAGTTACCAAATCTGACATCGAGATTTGTCAAAAGGGTTTTGAAGTACACTTACGTGGTCGACGCAGGCCTCCACGTGCACGCAGGGTTGCGCGGAGCACCACTCCGGCGGGGCTTTTAGGTCGGAGAGCGCTTTGCCGGCCGCCAGCTCGCAGTACGCACCTAGTGACGGCTAGGTTAGCTAGGGGGTTCCTAATACCTAATGTGACGCGCCTTAAGCGTGCTAGCTTTCATAGAGGATATAATTAAAATCAGGGAGCGTAAATTTCGTGCCGATGACAGACGTATGACGTCAAGATGAATACAGTGTTTTTATCCAGACCTCTTTAGTTTACTGATATAATCAATGTCAGATAGAACGCTGTCAATTTTCATGGATGGTTTTGGGATTGCCAAAAACTTTACGCAAAGAACTAAACCCCCTTGCAAAAAAAAAACGGGCACCTATAGTTTTTCAGATTTTTAGGCGTTGAAGCTTAGAAAGTAAGCTTTCAGGCACATAAAACACAAAAACCATAGGTCCCCGTTTTTTTTGCAAGGGGGTTTATATTTAAAATCTACGCCGTCAAAAAAAATTGATTTACACCAAGAAATGTTTTCGGCCATTCCCATTTTATCGTGCACCTGTCTAATTACCGTACCGTGTCTAAGCAGATCGGAATTATATCTGCGACGAAAGCTAGCTTGCTGTCAAACTGGTAAAGACAAAGACAACGTGTTCACGTCACAACACGATACACAACAAAAACATCACAACATTGCTATTTTAAGACATCACTGATGAACTATAACGTATTACTTTGCTACTGCCCGACCACAGGTTTAAGTCAGCTGAGTCTTTTTTTTTATTCGACTGGATGGCAAACGAGCATGTGGGTCTCCTGATGGTAAGAGATCACCACCGCCCATAAACGTGTGCAACACCAGGGGTATTTCAGATGTTTTGCGAACCTAGAGGCCTAAGATGGGATACCTCAAGTGCCAGTAATTTCACCGGTTTTGTCTGTATGACAAACATAATTTTCCCTCATATCATTTGATTTTATTAGCAATGCGTGCACAAGGGGATCTAAGATTTTTACAAGCTTCTATTTAGTTTCACCTGTCCTGTTGTCTGTCTGTCTGTAATCCAATCTTGCAAGTTAAATTTGCCTTACTTCCAGTAGTTGGACTGACTTGAAATTTGGTATACTTATACTCCATTTAATTTAAGATTTGAATTAACGGTCAAATTGTAACACACGTTTCTCGGTATATCGAACACAAATTGACTAAAAACACCTATGTACAGGTACATTTATTAGCGATATTTATTATATTTTTAGTATAGAAGTAAACACAATTTTAAATAGTTTCATTGTTTCATTTAAAAACGTGTGCAAATTTCACCGTTAAGTTTCAAATGTTAAACTAAATGGAGTATACGTAGATTGTGTGACAATACAATAATCCAGTAGTGACATCCACAGGACGGAACTCTTCAACGGTTATTGGCATCGACTTGAAATTTGGAATGCAAATGTAGTTTGGGTGACAAGACAAAAGTTCCACCTGGTTCCACCCTCCAAAATGTATATATGAAGGGTCCACGTAAAGAACATGTCTAGTCACTTATTTTTAAATTGAGATTTTAACCTCGAAATATAGAGCTCACAAACTACTACGACTTACCATTGAATTAAATAATCTGAAAACATTATAACATGTATTTTTTTTTACTTTTAAAGAAATGGTAACTATAGTAATTGTTCGTGATGACTAACTTTCAAACCGCTAACTCCAAAAGTTGCTTAGGTGCCTAGACACGTTCTTTCCACATTACTTCCGATCCTGTTCACATCGCGGCCCGCTTACAACCACACTAAACGCACTAACCTTTGTAGCCAGGGGCGCACGTGCAGTTGAAATGGTCAGCGCCGAGGCTGCAAGTCGCACCGTTTTGGCACACCCCTGACTCGCACGCCAGCTCGAGAGTTGTACAGTTGGGGGACAGCCCTGGAGCACCTGGTTGGACATGGAGATTTAGCGCAAACAGTACAGGTATAGTGCATTGTAGTCGCCATCAGATATTTCGGTGCGGCCGAAATGATCAAAAATATCGAAATTGAAAATACAAACCGAAACATAGTTTTTTTTTTAATTTTACTGGAAGGCAAACAAGCAAGAGGGTCTCCTGGTGGTAAGAGATCACCACCGCCCATAAACATCTGCAACACCAGGGTTATTGCAGATGCGTTGCCAACCTAGAGGCCTAAGATGGAATACCTCAAGTGCCAGTAAAAATACAACAGTGCAAGCACTGCTGCTTCAAGGCAGGATTAGCGAGCAAGATGGTGGTAGCAATCCGGGCGGACCTTGCACATGGTCCTACCACCTGCAAAATGCATGCACAGAAAAACCAGAAAAATAAGACCAACACTGGGAATCGAACCCAGGTCCTCGGCATTCCGTGCCGCGTGCTATACCACTACACCACTGCTGGTCAACGGCACAGACACGAATTTCCCTATGCATCACATATCGCAATCTGTTTACTTCGCCACTTAAGCAGTGACCTAAAAAATACAAAAAGATTCCAAAAAACCAATCAAAAATATCGATACATAAACTCAAACTTTTTTTTATTTATTTTGACAGTGGAAGCATTCTACACTTCCACTGAACGTAGATTTAGTTAGTGTTTAGTTTTGTTACTAAGGGACGCCATACATCCCTGTATTATTATTACATATTATTATTTGTAATTTTTTCTTTAATTGTATACTGCCAACTTTCTTGCGGCGGATTCTTCTTGGCAATGATGGTCTTTCCGAAAGCGCTGGTAGTTTAAAAAATGACGTGTAAAAGTGCCCATTGCGGCCTATTTACTGAATCAATGATTTTGATATTTTGATTTTTTTGACCACCTTGACCGCTGAGCACAAAGATCAAACATATCTGAAAACGCTTCTACGCCGTTAACAATAGAGTCGTGTTCAGATATTTATGTTCAACATTTTTTCTCACAAGTATATGAACTCTACTGTACTATGCGCAAGAGATCAGCTCACCATAATACCCGATGTCACACACGCACGTAACTTGCTTCGAGATCATCACGCCGGTCACCATTGCTGGTATACCTGTGGGGATAACTTAATTTCAATAAAACATGGGTCTTTATGGACTGGTAGAAAATTGTTAGTCATAATGTAATAATATGTTATTTACTTATTTTCACAGTAGCGTTTTTTGGCAATCAGAATCGGCACAGAAACATAGGTTATGTTAAGTTTGCATCGGCCCGAAGGGCCAAAGCTACACAAAAGTAGGAGCTCCGCATTAGCGGAGCTCCGTTGACACTGTGTCTGTGTCGATTTTGATTGAAAAAAAAACGCTACTGTGAAAATAAGCTTCAGTAAAAAACCATATTGAGAAAAAAGCATTCGGGAAAAAATGCGAACGGAAATTTTGTTACTAGGAAATAACGATTTTGGGAAATTGATCTACTCGTTCGTAACAAAACGCCCATAGTCCTACGTCCATAGTCCAAAACCCATAGTCCTAAGCCCATAATCTGGGCTCCACAGAAAACCAGCGTTACTGTACATAATGTGCGGCAACACATGCTGAGTGGAGACCCTTGTTGTAATCCTGTCGTGTCACCAAGTAATGTAGTTTTAGTCTTAGGTGGTACTTTTGGAGCCAAAATAAATCTTTTTTTCTTTCTTTCATAGTCGTAAGCCTCTAGTCCTGCATCCACAGTGTCAGTGTCCTGGGGTACAGGGTCCTAAGTCCATAGTCCTAAGCCCATGGTCCTAAGTCCATAGTCCTAAGCCCATAGTCCAAAGCCCATAGTCCAAAGACAATAGTCGAAAGCATATAGTCCTAAGCCCATAGTCCAAAGCCCATAGTCCTAAGCCTCTAGTCCTTCGTCCACAGTGCCAGTGCTGATCCGCATTAGCGATCCCTTCAAATAGCAAACCTAATATGTTAAAATAAAGTTGTGTTAAATACTTGTAATGTATAGTATATAGATATCATTTATAAATATTGTGAATCTGTTTTAAAAAAAAATACCTCATTGAGTTTCTTGCCGGATTCTTCTCAACAGAGGTTTTTTTCCGAACCGGAGGTAGATTTTTTTTTACGTTCATAAGTGTTTGTTATAGCCCAAATTTAATAAAGAGATTTTGACTTTGACTTTGAGTCATAAGTCCAAGTCCTAAATCCATAGTCCTAAGCCCATAGCCCAAAGCCCATAGCCCTTCGCCCATAGTCCTTCGCCTCTACTTCATCCACACCACTGTCCTGTACACACGCGTACCTGCAGCCTCCTTGCAGTGCGAGCGCGGCGGGCAGCTCGCGTCGCAGGCGGGCGCTACGGGCGTGACGCACAGCGGCGGCGCCCAGCCGCGGTGGCACGCGCAACGGAAGCCATCGCCTTCCTCGACGCAGACGCCGCCCGCACCGCACGGGTTCACCGCGCACGGGGACATCTGGAGGAGAAGACTTGGTTATATCAGGGACAGGGATATCCTACTAATCCTACTGAAATATAATTCGAAGGCACAACTGCAGTAGAACTAAGGTTACTGACATAGCCCGAAGAAACATTTTAAACTTTCGCGATTCTCACTCATAGTCAAAATACCAAAACGGGACTTATCACGCTATTTTTACAAGTAATATTTACCTCGACATTTCGGCAACGTTTCAGTAGACTGAAGTGTGGGGTGTTACTTGTGAAAATAGCGTGATAAGTCCCGTTTTGGTATTTTTACTATAGCCCAAAGAATTGCGAAACTGAAGTGGCAGTGGGCGGGGCACATTGCACGCAGGACTGATAGCCGATGGGGTCAGAAGGTTCTCGAATGGCGTCCGCGGACCGGGAGACGAGCTGTCGGTAGGCCTCCAACAAGATGGACCTGGTTAAGATCGCGGGATCGCGGTGGATGCGAAAAGCACAAGACCGGTTTGAGTGGCGAGCCTTGGGGGAGGCCTATGTCCAGCAGTGGACGTCTTTCGGCTGACATGATGATGAACAAAACTTCAACGTCGCCAACTCAGCAGGCATAAACGCTAATCTACCAGCTAGCTCACCCTGTGACACCGCTCGCCCGTGTACCCCGGCTGACAGAGACACACGAAGCTCCCGTACGTGTCGTAACAGACGCCGTGGCCGCAAATACCGCGCTCCTCCTCGCACTCGTTCACGTTAGACTCGCAACGGGCCCCGGTGTAGCCTGCAAAACAGTACATTGCGGCTTAAGGGCGGTAAATGAGGAATTACGCACGAGTTTGTCAGAAATCCGAAGTCGAATATGCAAAAAAATTAAAAAATCAAAATCCCGACTGCCTTAAAAAATACTACAAAGAAGAAAACAAGTCCTCTAGTGAGCTAGAGCTTTGTTAAGTAGCTAGCTACTTAGTTAATTAATGGCTACGGAACTCTATCTTGAGCGTGTCCGACATGCTCTTGGCTGGTATTTTTATTTATTTTATTAAAATTATAATATTCATATAGATATATGATAGCATTGTGACCAGAGCCTATTGCGTGGACAGTACATAAAGAGTTTTTCACTTCTCATGCTCGTAAAGTTCGTGTTTATGCTGTGTCTAGGCGACATAAAATGACTTTTTATGCTCTAGTGCATAAAATTAAATCTTCATCTAAGACCAACTTAAGACCAAGGTAATCAGGTGTCAACAGCCACAAACAAAAAAGTTTTTACAAATTTATAAATAATTTTCAATTTATATAATACTAAAAATCAATCAATCCAATCATAATAAATCTATAAAATTAAAAAATATAATTATTTTAACAATGCATAATAAATAAAAGGAACATAGATAAAAAGTGAATTAATGTGTCCATTGTTGCTATTTCATTTCCTCGCAATCTAAGTGAAACGCAGAGTGTAAAACTCGAGCATTGAACTCATTTTCCCCTCGACGTGTCTATCCACCCTCGCCGTACCGGCTCGGGTGGCTATATGAACGTCTTGGGTAAAATGGCTCGTTTTATGCTCTTGTTGTACAATCTACTATTTTATTCGGCTAGAACCGAACAGTGTGGATGATGTGCTGTGCCCCTTAGGGGTCATACTTTGCCTTTATAGCTTACCGGTATTAGAACAGTCACATGTGAAGTTGTTGACGGCGTCGACACACCGCCCGCCGTTAAGGCACGCCACCACCGCGCCCGCCGCCGCGCACTCGTCCACGTCCGTCTCGCAGTTGCGTCCGGTGTAGCCTGACCATTAAACACGTTGCATAATCCGACCACACTGAGGCATGTACTAGACTGTGTAGGCATAGTTGCGAGATTAAAATGTAAAGAAAAAACAGTCTATGGTACCTACTATATTTATTATCATCATCATCTTCATCATCTGCTTCATCTACATCATTATCTACGTAATCATCTGCATCATCTAAATCATTATCTACATAATCTATATCATCATCTACATCAGTCTTTTCCAAAGTGGGCGATAACGCCCCCTTGTGGGCGCCCAGTAAGGGGCCCAGAAAAAAATCTTCACTTTAGTGCCTTCTTTAGGCGAGACTAATGTCATTGAGGATTTTAAGGTGGAAAATAAAATGGGGGCCGCTACAAAATAACTGATTTTCATAGTGGACGTTAGACGAAATAGGTTTGGGAAACTCTGATCTACATTATCTTCATCATCTACATCATCGTCATTATCATTCCTCGATTGTGTCCGACTCCTCGACATCTTAAACGCTTTCTTTTTTGCGATTATTAATTAATTAATTATTAATTTTATTAATCCATACTAATATTACAAATGCGAAAGCGTGTTCGTATGTTTGTCCGTCTTTCACGCCGTAACGTAGCGACGGATCGACGTGATTTTTAGCATAGAGATAGTTTATGGGCCCGAGAGCGACATAGGCTACTTTTTATCTGCGCGCGATAACCGAATACCACGCGGGCGGAGCCGCGGGCAAAAGCTAGTATTAAGTATACATTAATAATCAATTTTCATATTCCCTCGCATTGCTTCAGAAAAGCACTGTACAATCCTCTATCTGAACCTGGGATTGCTGTAATTATTTTGTCCGTCCACCCCAAACTCTTTCTTCACGGCCTCTGCAATAATGTACTATTATATTATTATCTAGCCAGTAAGTACCAGGGGGGCATGAGCAGACGTAGGTATCGGCGCCGGGCAGCACACTGCAGCTGCCGTTGTTCCGGCACGGGCCAGCCACGCACAGAGGGTCCTCCGACACCTCCAGTTCACAATGCATGCCTGCAAACAAACGAGGTGGTTCAACAATCATATTAAATTCTTACTATAAGTGACTAGAAGGGGTCTATATTGACTGGTAGAAAATTGGTAGTCATAATGTGATGTTGAGGCGTTTTCAAAAATAAAGTGTACACTTGCTCTTTTTTTAAAAATTTTGGAAAAAATATGGTTTCAAAATCAAGAGCACAATACAATACAAAGACTTTATTGTATACCAGAAATAGTAAGCGATAGAGAAAACAGATACACAGAGAAAAAAGTTACACGGTAAGCAATAGGCGGCCTTATCGCTTAAGAGCGATCTCTTCGAGGCAACCTTGAGCACAATCGATTCCAATAGTTTAAAAAAGTCCCCAAAAAATGTCAGTTTTGCGACGATTTTTTCATACACTTAGTATGGGCGTGACAAAACTGACTCATAAAAATTTGTATGAAAAACTGTCAACTGACATAGTTCTTTTTTTAACCCCCGACGCTAAAAGGCAGGTGTTATAAGTTTAAGCGCTATGTGTGTCTCTGAAACTCAGAAGCTCTGAAAGTATAAAAAAGACGGTCTGCTGCGATAAATTTTCTTCCGCTCTGTTACAAATTGCATATACATTTATAACGGTTTCTCTTTATTTCCTCGCATAGTGAAGTAGTGTTCAACTCGATTGTAAATGATCAATTACACCCGCGAACTATAAGCACCCTCGCTCGCTTGGCTCGCTCGTACGCCTAAATATCTTGGGTGTAATTGATCACTTACAACCTCTGTTTATCAATCTACAAGCCTAAGTATAACAAGTATAACAAGGGGGGTCCGCGTCCTGAAAAAGTATGTAAAACACTGGTATAAGGGCCAATCAATTATTTTACCGACACTTTGGGCATCTCCTGCGTTACCAAAATTGTCTCTGGCGTTACCAAAAAATCGTACTTCCAATAAGATATTTCACGGTTTAATAGCTTAAACTTACGTACGATGGCATGTATTCATGTACACCATCTATTAAATTACAGAAAAAACATGTTTACTCACAAAAATCTGCAATTCTATGAAAAATATCGCGGACAGATTAGCGTTAGTAAAAAAGTTGATAGGCCCGTTTATCAATCTACTATTTCATAACAAGGGGGATCCGCGTCCTGAAAAAGTTGGTAAAACACTGGTGTAACCGACTCACCGTGATACCGCGGCGTGCAAGCGCACGTATAGTCCCCGCGCGCATCTTCAGTGCACCGGCCGTTGTGCTGGCACGGCGCCGACGCACAGGGATCGCCGGCATCCACCTCGCAGTTGTTGCCAGCGTAGCGGGCGGAACAGTGGCATTCGTATCTGGAAACAATAGAAGATTGTACAATGAGATTATAACATTCAAGCCGACTCGCATCTCTGAGTTTTTGGAAATTCATGTGCGGAATTACATTTGAAATTTACCACGAGCTTTGCGGTGCAGGAAAACATCGTGAGGAAACCTGCACATACCTGCGAAGCAATTCAATGGTGCGTGTGAAGTTCCCAATCCGCACTGGGCCCGCGTGGGAACTATGGCCCAAGCCCTCTCATACTGAGAGCAGCAGCAGTGCCCAGCAGTGAGACGTATATAGGCTGGGATGATGATGATGATGATCTGTATCTCGCGGGAATATAGTGTTAAAAGAATCCTAATGTGTTCCCATCCAGGTGACAAACAGTGCCGGCTTTAGCACTTACAGCGCTCAGGGCAAGATTTGCACCCAGTCCCCCCTAGAGGCTTCGCTCAGTGAGCGAGAGGATTACTAACCTAACCAACAAAAAGTTGGAAAACCCCCGACTTTGTCACTTTAAAGTTCAATATCTCATAAACGGCTGCACCGATTTTGATGAAACATGTCTAAGAACCATCGCTAGAAAACCTGTTATCAAATAAAAAAACCGCATTCGAATCGGTCCACCCGTTTAAGAGCTACGGTGCCACAGACAGACACACATAGCGGTCAAACTTACAACACCCCTCTTTTTGCGTCGGGGGTTAAAAAAAGAGCGCGTGGCGCCTGCAGGTGCCCCTTTCAGTCCGGCGCCCTGGGCGGTCACCCCACCCTAAAGCCGTTACTGGTTACAAAACGTTTTTGCCAAATTGCATCCAAATCCGTCCAGCCGTTTCAGCATGAAGTAACAAACATGCTCACTGATAAACCTTCGCATTTAGAATATAGTAGGATTTAAAGAAAGAAAGAAAGAAAGAAATAAAGAAAATACATTTATTCACAACACAAGACAACAATACTATTTGGTACAAATAAACAACACAAAAGTATGTGTCATTGCGATTGTGAATCGGACACTGGCTCAGCATAATGCTGAAGCGTTAAAAACACCCCAGCGCTGATTTTCAGCCAGCACCGTAGGCAACCCTCTGAGCTCTCAATTTAGAAGAAAGAAAAAGAAAAGAAAGAAGGTGAGAAAGTTTTTTTTTTATTCGACTGGATGGAAAACAAGCAAGTGGGTATCCTGATAATAAGAGATCACCGCCGCCCATAAACATCTGCAACATCAGAGGTATCGCAGATGCGTTGCCAACCTAGAGGCCTAAGATGGGATACCTAAACTGCCAGTAATTTCACCAGCTGTCTTATTTCCACGCCGAAACACAACAGTGCAAGCACTGCTGCTCCACGGCAGGATTAGCGAGCAAGATGGTGTTAGCAATCCGGGCGGACTTTGCACAAGGTCCTACAACCTGCATTTATATATTAGTAGGATATAAGTGGGAAAGTAGAATATCAAAATGTCACTCATTTAATACAATAATTGACTGACACCTCGAATGCCGTCGTTCCAATTAAGATCCTACTTATCCCGGAAAGCCATTCCATTACGCAATATATCTGTAAATATTTCAACAACACATACATTTCTTCCACTGCCAAGTCTTACCCACGCAGTCACATCAACAAACAACTAAAAGCACAAAAACAAAGTTAAAATATTAATAAAATTTTGTAAAAAAACATGTTTTTCTTTCAACAAAATCATATTTTAATTGGCTATTATCCGCCTCGATTTCAACGGGTATTAATTTGGCGTTTTCCTAGAAGCAAAAATTTGATATTGCTAATTTATTACCGTGGACGGCGGAAGATCAGACTTGCTCGTGTATTATTAAGATGGTTTCTATCCCTCTTCATCTTATAACTACGGAGTATTTCTAAAGTGAACTTCATATATATGTCGGCGGCCGATCGTAAAATACGCCAGATCACGAAATTCCTAATCACATCGCCATTTCATGATATGCCTAAAAGTTGTCCAGGCATATCAAGATGTCCCTGAGAAACAATACGGCAGATCGATTAGAGCAACGCATTCGTCGATATTCCCAGCTTTACACCGGGCATATTGTGATATGCTGAAAAAAAGAAAAAAATAGGTACGCGAGCGAAGCGAGGAGTGCTTAGTATGAATTGTGATCACTACGCACAAGCCGAGCGAACGAAGCGAGCGTGCCGCGGCAGCGGCCGGCGAAGTGCCAGAAACGATTTGGCGGCAAAGGAATTTCATGATCTGCCTAAACGTCACTAGGCAAATCGTCAAACGGGGAGTTGTGAACGATATGGCGGATGTCCCTTAGCCAATTCATGAAATGGCGCCATTTCACGATATGCCTAGGAATTTCGTGATCTGGCAGATTTTACGATCGGCCGCCGACATATAAATTGGAAGGATGCGTTATTTTCCACCATCAAAGGGTCATAGCGCTGCGGCTTTCTGTAGCTATACGCTGAGTATGGCCCTTTTAACTTCTTTTGGCACTATGTTTATATTATTTTCTTTTACCCTAAAAAATACCCATATAATTTTCTACCCCAAAAAATACTCGAAACGCGTAAAAATACCCTAAATTTAGGGTAAATTAACCTAAGGTGGGGACAGTGCTGTTTTTACTCTTTAACGTTGATTTAAAGGGAATCCGACTACTCGCGTAATTTATGTATGTACAGTCACCAGCACGGATCGCTTGTTGAAAACAAAAATGACACAATAAAAAGTGCTACTTTTCAGTATGGCGATTTAAACTGTTGAGTGGCCTTTTACGATGTGTATCTATGGTCTGTCCCATAATTCGAGATAATAAAATGACAGTCTGAAATGTCAAACGTAAAAATAATGTGGCCAGCATAAAACGAACAGTGCGGCTCCATGATTCCGGTTTCGTAAATAACCGATAAAAATGTATATTTTACGATAGCAAAAATAACATTAAAGTATTCAATATACTACTTCCCATTTAAAAAATATAAATACACTTTAGCGAGTCGTTTCGGACGGGGTCGCTGCAGGGCTACTACGGAACTCGAAGTTTGTGTCGTGCGGTCTCTCTGACACTTATACTATTTAATACGAGAGCGAGAGGTCCCTCACACGAATTTCGAGTTTCGGAGTAGCCCTGCTGCTGTCTACCTAACCAACTTTTCTGGTAGTGATTTGTAACCTATTCTAATATATTTTACCGAACGAACAGAATTTGTAATAAATAAATGGATATATGAATGAATGAAATGGAACTAATTCTACAATTTGATTAGTTTGATAAAAAATTGAATGAGATTATAAAATTCATTGAATAGTTTTTCTATTAAATATGTTCCATTCAAGTTAATAGTCGTTAAAACAATAATATTCCAAGTAAACATACGAAGAGCAAATATTATATGAAATATTTTCTGCGAAACGGAATTCTACGAAAATTCTGTCTGTGAAAGAAGGGAACACCTATTAAGTGTATTTTCAGCTTCTTATGGTAAGCATTGAGGTTGATCTTACTTAGAATTTAATTGAAACTTAAACATCAACATCTATAAAAAGTCGAAATATCTCCAAAACTGTCGCATTTTTATTAGACCTATTTTGCCTTTTCTAGAATGTCCTAAGTGTCCTACATGTTAGTACATCACGGATTCGTTCATATCGTAATATTTTACGACGTACATATATTGGTACACAGGTACCTACAAAATCTTTCGGTGATTACCGGTTGCGGCACATCACTATTTATGAGACGCAAAAAACAGGTAACACATGAAACGTCATTTTATTATCTCGAATTATGGGACAGACCATAGAGGTGTATTTATTAATCACTTTCAAACATCCAAACTATATATTGGTTAGTTGTCTTCCAATTTCACAGTTACTTAGAAATAAAAAATGTGTGGCTATAAGAAAATGATGACCAAAAAAAAAAATTCAGTATAGTGTAATTTTTAGGGTTTCGTAGCCATAATGGCGAAAACGGAACCCTTATAGTTTCGCTCTGTCTGTCTGTCTGTCTGTCCGAATGCGGCTTTGCTCAGGGACTATCAATGCTAGAAAGCTGTAATTTTGCACGAATATGTAAGTAAACTATGGCGACAAAATGGTACACAAAAATTAAAAAAAATTTTTATTAGAGTTCCTCCCATAGACGTAAAGTGAGGGTGATTTTTATCGTTGGATAGGTCTTTTAAAACTAAAACGTTTGCTAAAACGATTTTTCGGTTCAGTGATTTGTTTGCAAAATATTCAAATATAAAGAGCAAGTTTTCATTAAAATCGTGCGTCCTCCCCCCCCTCTAAAATCTAAAATGATGGCTGGAAAATTTTGGGATAATTGAGGATGGTAGTAAGTATATCATCAAAGTTACAAGGAAAGCTATAACGGTTAAGGGTTCTTGAGAATTATTAGTAGTTTAAGAGTAAATAGCAGCCTAAGGTATAAAATATACCGAAACTTGGAATATTCTGTACAAAATACGAAATCCTTAGAAAAGTATTACTTCATTTTCCGTAATTTCCCTTAAACCCTATTTTGGGCGTGTCCGACACGCTCTTGGCCGATTTTTTGTTTTTAACAAGCGCAATATCTGACACAACAAGCGTGTGTAAATATCTGATACGACTGTTTCTAGGGCCGGCAGGACGCGTCAGATATTTTTGCATGCTCCGCTGTGGCAGATATTAATGCAGGTGACTGTACCACGAACAAATAAACATTACTAATGACGGCCGAATGAATAAGAAATTGCTCGAGCAGAGGATCGCGCGTGGGTTCAAAGCAAGACTGGCATCTCTGACTGTTTGGTAATTCATGTGCGAAATTAAATTTGAAAATTTTCCACGAGCTCTAGGGTGAATGGAAACATCGGGAGGTCGTATGCACAACCTGCGCAGTTCACGGTGTATATGTGAACTACTGATCTCGCGTGGGGACTACAGTTTAGGCCCTCTGATTCAGAGAGGAAGCCTGTGCTTAGCAGAGGGAATTTAGGCCGCACACTTTGTGGGTTTTTTACAAGCTTTTACATATTTAGTTTCACCTGTAACGTTGTCTGTCTGTAATCAAATCTTGCAAGTTAAAATCGACCAACTTCCAGTTGGATTGACTTGAAATTTGGTATACTTGTGTAAACAGCGTGACAATACAATAATCTGGTAGTAACATCCTGGTAGTCCAGCCAGGATCGTCTCCGCAGGACGGAACTCTTCAACGGTTCATGGCATCGACTCGAATTTTGGTACGGATATGTAGCTTGGATGACAATGCAAGCACAGTCAACAAAAAGGACTGTCAGCAAAAAAAATGTTGTATTTACCAAAACTTAGTCATACCTAGTTTTAATTAAAAAGATCAATTAGAAAAAAAACAATTAAGCGAACAAAATAAATCGCATGGCTGCATAAATAAAATAAATACGCATCGCTTCATAGTTCAACTAGACATCCACGTATTATTAATATAATATTTATTACACAAATTATTTTAGTTTGTGCGTTATTAACAAAGAATGTTGCGCAGAAAATTAGAAAATTTAAGAAAACTTAACGACTAAGTATAAGTATACATAAACTTTTCTAATGTTAAATTATAACCACTACAGACATACAATTCAGTGCAGAGGGGCAACTACAAAATTCAAAACCGGCCAAGAGCGTGTCGGTGTGCGTGTCTGTGTTTTGTGGTTATACGTACTTGTCGTGTCTCGAAATGCAGGTGCCGTGACGCATGCAGGGCTCGTTGTAGCAGTGGTCCTTCGGAGGCCGACGGAGCACGTCGACGCGGTCCGTGCCTGCGGAACACCGTGTTTGAGGCGTCAATGGTGGTGAAACAGTAGACGAGGCAGAGGAAGACCAAGATTAGTTTTGACCAGAGGGTCTACTGCCAAATTCGAAAGTTTGATATGGTACCCATAGTAAAAGAGAACAAAGTAGGTGCACTACGAACAAAAGTACATCGCGCGGCTTAGATGGTGCACGGGATGGGGCGCGGGCAGGCAGCGCATTTGAATCGATTTTGCGCGGACATCGAGGAATCCACATCGCGCACAATACATATGAAGGGTCCACGGAAAGAACATGTCTAGTCACCTTTTTTATATTTTATTTTTTATTTTTTTATTCGAACGGGTGGCAAACGAGCAATGAGTCTCCTGATGGTAAGAGATCACCATCGCCCATAGATACCTGCAACAACAGGGTATTACAGATGCGTTGCCAACCTAGAGGTCTAAGATGGGATACCTCAAGTGCCAGTAATTTCACCGGCTGTCTTACTCTCCAAGCCGAAACACAACAGTGCAAGCACTGCTGCTTCACGGCAGGATTAGCGAGCAATCAATCTCAAAATGTAGAGCTCGCAAAGTACTATGACTTACCGTTGAATTAAATACGGATATCTGAAAAGAATATAATTTTTTTCACTTTTAAGGAAATGGCAACCATAGTATTGTTCGTGATGACTAACATTTAAACCGTTATAACTAATAAAGTTGCTTAAGTGACTAGACATATTCTTTCCGTGGACCCTTCATATAAGAAACCGGTTGGTTATCATACAGATTGAGGTGTTTACGTTATCTAGAGTAATCTATATCTGGGTATTTCCACGAGCGTCCCAACCGCTGTCAGTCCCTAGCTGTTTATATTAAGAAGTAAATAATTCATATGCATTGATTTTTGTATTAAAATAGATTCTGGCCTGAGTACAGAAGCTATGTACGTCATAATTAAAAAACAATCTGCCTTCCAATTCTTAAAATCTCAGGCAAGGGACTGACAGCGGTTGGGACGCTCGTGGAAATACCCATCTGTGGATGACATGTCCACTCACAGTTGTTGGTGGTGCTGAGCGGGCAGTTTCCGAACTCGACGTTCCTCAACTGCGCGTTGGCGTGGAACTCTAGCTGCGGACCCTCGTGGATGCAGCCGCTGAACACGTTCCCTACGAGCACGACGGCGCCTTCGTCCTCCAGTGCGCCAGGCGACAGTAGCTCCGGGTTCAGACTCAGGTTTGATATCACCTGGGAAACCATTACATGATCGAGTTGATCTTAAGCGGAGATGACACGGAGGTAGTTTAGGTACAAGCCAGCGACTTCACTAGCAGCTTGTGAACTAAGGTCCGACCGAAACTGCTTTTTAGGGTTCCGTAGCCAAAATGGCAAAAAAGGGGTCTGTATCAATGCTTGAAAGCTGTAATTTTGCACGAACATATATGTAAACTATGCCGACAAAATAGTACAATAAAAAATAAAAAATATATATTTAAGAGTACCTCCCACAGACGTTAAGCGGGGGTAATTTATTTTTCTCATCCAACGTAATAGTGTGGGTATCGTTGGATAGGTCTTTTAAAACCATTACGGGGTGCTAAAACGATTTTTGGATTCAGTGATTTGTTTGCAAAATATTCAACTTTTAAGGGAAATTTTTAATAAAATCCAGCGTTGGCCGGTTTTTTCATCCCGGCCGACACTGAAACCGAGAATAAAATAGCTCAGCTCATAATCACCTGTGAATCCTTATCCACCTCCAGGGCGAGCGTGGGCGGGCTGGGCTGGTAGCTGAGGGCCACCCAGTGCCACCTGTTGTCCAGGGTGCTCTTGTCCAGGGAAGCCTCCCTCTGTGGCTGCCCCGGGCGCGCCCAGGACACAACCACCTGCTTCAGGAGCGCCGTGACATGGAGAGTGTAGCCTTCGAACCTCTGCGAGAAGAGCTCGCCACCTAGACGGTGTGTAGATGTTAGAGCCTTATCTGTCACATTGGTGAATTGCGGAGTTAAAAGCGAGGCGAATGTACATGCGTGCAAAAATATCTGACACGAATAGAGGTATATCAGATATTTATCCACGCTTTTTTGTGTCTGATATTAACGCTGGTGTTAAACACTCACAGGATCAAACAAGGGTAAGTATAGCTAACAAAAAACTAGTGAGATAACCTAGCCATCTAGACAGAGTAACTACAAGGAGCTTTTCAGGACGGCATCCCTCTAAAGCCGAGTTTAGACTTGCAAGAAAAATCGTGTAAGTTGCATTACATTGCGCAATGCAATTTGCACGATTTTTCTTTCAAGTCTAAACTCGGTTTAACGTTACCTAATTTACTTTTTCGCGCGATCAGAGGCGCTGCTTCTTCCCTGTTCATTGCGTGGCTCAGTCGTACTCCGCAGCGCATTGCAAACAACACACGCAATGAAGAGGAGACGCGCGGTGTCGTGGCCGGGCCGACATTTGTATCGAATCGACGGCCCAGCGCGAGCGGCTCTGCAAGGCTACCACGATATTCGAAAATCGAAGTTCGTATCGTACCGTCCCGCCTACGCTTATGTTATACGAGAGTGAGAGGGACGGTACAATACGAACCTCGAATTTCGTGTTTCGGAGTAGTCCTTCTGCTCACCGCACAACGGTATTACAGGCAGCAATGTCAAATCGTATGCTGCAGCGCCGGTGACGCATAATGGTGATTATCGTAATCCGAAAATCGAAGTCCGTGTCGGTTTGTCCCCCTGAGGCTTACACTATTTAATACGACAGCGAGAGGGACGGTACGAAACTTCGCTTTTCGAATTTCGGATTAGACCCTCTGACGCTTTCGTCAGCTTAGAATCATAACTCACTAAAAAGCTCTTTCTTAAAACGTGCGCATTCCTCCAAATATACACTTGCTGAGTGCCACTCTTTACCGGCCCGGATTTTACCGACACAAAAATACCGACCCCGTTTTTCCTGTTCACGTCCAAACTCATTTTCACATCTGGACAGTAAACACCGATGTATTGCGATGATAAATCCCGACAACGCCCAACTCAGAACACATCAGATGTGGAAAATGTAACTCGGAATTTTTCGCAGAAAAACTACTCACCGACATTTATTTTGAAGTTATAATGGAGAACGGTGAAAATACCTACCGATATACATTAACCGGCTGTTTCACCATCCATTGATTAGTGTTAACTGACGGTTAAATGTGATGCCTTCTCTATTTGTTTTGTTCCAACAGACGGAGACGGCATCAAATTTAACCGTCAGTTAACACTAATCAATGGATGGTGAAACAGCCCCTTAATGTTTTATTTTGTTTATTTTTAAGTTACTATGGACACACTGAAAATCAGCATCGGGGCACTATGAGCGATAACCACGCTGAGTAGTGTCTTTTTTTTGTAACAACTACATGAATGCTATGTAAAAAAAAAGGTATTATTGTATTTGATTAAATAATTCAATATTTATGCACGCTTTGGATGATGCTGACAACTATACTTTTGAGATCGAGCATTTTCCCGGAAACTGCACTTCACTTAGGGGCTGTTTCACCATCCATTGATTAGTGCTAACTGACGGTTAAATGTGATGCCTTCTCTATTTGTTTTGTTCGAACAGACGGAGACGGCATCACATATAACCGTCAGTTAACACTAATCAATGGATGGTGAAGCACCTCTTAAGGGAAGTGCAGTTTCCGGGAAAATGCTCGATCTCAAAACTATAGTTGTCAGCATCATCCAAAGCGTGCATAAATATCTGACACGAGTCTATTTCTCGGGCCGGCAGGACATGTCAGATATTTTTCCACGCTCCGCTGTGGCAGATATTAAAGCGCACAACTTAATTATGGGAAGCGCACTTTTTGAGAACACTTCTTTTCAGTAAGAGATCCTTCTAAGGAAGTGGTTTGCAACAAAGCCTTCGTCTAAATGTATGTGGAGTATTCGTGATAGGAATAAAACCATTAGTGTTGCCACTTCAACCAAATTTTAGCTAGATCTAGCCACACTCACGAAATAGCTACAAAAAAAATTGTGGTCAAATTTTTTAGCCACACTTTCTAACTACTTACAACAAGTAAGTTACCACTGTTCCAGTCAATTTAATTTGTAATATGAAACGTAGTTCCGTGCGCTACCTACGTAATTCCTGAGAATATCCTCCAAGAAATAAGTAGGAAAACTAAGAAACCCGAATATAATCAAGAAGCCAGACAACATCACAAGATGACATCGATTTGGAATATATTTTTCCGTAAATAATAATGTACTTAATCCCTACTAATATTATAAATGCGAAAGTAATTCTGTCTGTCTGTCTGTCTGTCTGTTACGCTTTCACGTCGAAACCGCTGAACCGATTTTGATGAAATTTGGTATAGAGATAGTTTAAGCCTCAAGGATGAACATAGGGTACTTTTTATTCCGGTAGAGGGCGCCACCGCGCGATAACCTAGGTCCGCGCAGACGAAGTCGCGGGCATAAGCTAGTAATATTATAAATGCGAAAGTAATTCTGTCTGTCTGTCTGTCTGTTACGCTTTCACGTCGAAACCGCTGAACCGATTTTGATGAAATTTGGTATAGAGATAGTTTAGGCCTCAAGAATGAACATAGGGTACTTTTTATTCCGGTAGAGGGCGCCACCGCGCGATAACCTAGGTCCGCGCAGACGAAGTCACGGGCATAAAGCTAGTACTCGTATAAAAATTAAAGACCCCATCCCATGTTGCCTTTTATTTTTGTTTAGCCACATTTGGCAACTTACAACGCGGTTTTTTTTTTCGAGACTAGCTACTTTTTACCTTAAGTTTAGCAACTTTTTCTTTGGGTAAGGTGGCAACACTGAAAACCATGAAGCATCGAGGCTGCGTTTCTACCAGAGATGCGCAAGTATATATTTTTCCGTGAACCAATAGGATGATTGCCAATGGTTCCACCAGACCGAGCGTTGCTATGCGAGGCGAGGTAAAAGAAGCATTTCTATTGGTACATGAAAAGCATTCCTCGCGACACATCTTCGCACTTCTCTGGTGAAATCGTAGCCTTACTTTGCTGTACCTGGTGTGGTGTCATCCACGAAGACGCGCAATTTCTTCAAAATTAGACATTAACGACATTGTAATAAGAACCACGGCACGCGTCGTGAATGACTCCTATATGGATGATTGTATTCCTAACGCGAAACCTTCAGGAGTTAAACATACAACACAATGAACACTTGAACAGTACCAAGAACGTCACACGATGTGTTCCGCGTGTCTGCATGAATGAAACAGAACTATTGTGAGATGAAACGGACGTATTAATTGGCTAACGACTAACGAGCAAACAGGTGGGGTGACCATACGTCCGGGACTGGCCGGGATTATCGCAGTAATTCCTTTGCCAGTACATTTAAAAGCTGCCAGTGTTGTCACATACATTTTTGGAAAAACGGTAGAACAGGATAGGACAAAAATTTGTAGAAATTGGAAATGTTTTAAATTATTTATTCGTAATGTTTAGTTTATCCATATTCTTATTAAACAATCTCAAATGATCAGAGTTAGGATCTCCACTTGATTACCTAACGCGTTTCGTTTTAAGTGCTGAAATTATAAGATAGGCTAAATTCAATAGCAAATAACATTTCATTACACGCGTGGAGAATTGTTTACAATCGTAATATCTTGAAAAATAGGTAGATTTGAGGCCGAGGGTGGTAGATAGGTAGAACGGAGACGAAATAGGTAGATCTACCAAAAAGTTAGTAGATGTGACAACAATGATAGCTGCTTAGGTTTATTGTTTAATACATACATCCATTACGTGCGAGGAAGAAAGGAACATTTTAAAGGAACAAAAGAGAGAAATAAATGATAGAAAAAATACGTCCAATAAAGGAACTACATTGAATAATCCATTGGCCGGACGTTATAGTACTTTTCGGATAGGATGGGTACGGTGACACTCGCGTTTTTTCCATTCCACGCCATGAACGTATCAGGCCAATAATTTATAAAACAATATACTTGAATCCCGAAAGAACAAAAAAAATACCTCTATAGCTTAAAAGATTTCGTAATAAAAAACAAAAATCACTTAAAATATATTGCTTAATGACATGTGTCACCGTACCCATCATATCCGATAAGTACTATAGCAGGCATTTGCCCGCCCGACTTTTTATTTTTTTTCTGTAGTGTGCGAGGGATATAATGAATGATAGACTTCTGAAGTCCAACTTATAAGATATATGATCTGTCAATAGGCTAAGTCCCTAAAAATATATAATTGGTTCATCAGTTACATTTTCTAAAAATATCGGGACGTATTTTTTCTTTCGGAAGCCGCGGTGGCCTAGTGGTTTGCCCTATCGCCTCTTAAGCGGGTCGTGGGTTCAAACCCCGGCACGCACCTCTGAGTTTTTCGAAATTCATGTGCGGAGTTACAATTGAAATTTACCACGAACTTTGCGGTGAAGGAAAACATCGTGAGGAAACCTGCACAAACGAACTTAGAGTTTCGAGTTTCGTGGTAGCCCTGCTGGCTGCATTCAACAGCGGTTATTAAAATTACGAGCGGAGTCTTGCCGTGTCTTTACCAAATATCGCTATGGTCACCCTAATCCCACCCCTGCCTTGTGTACAAAAACACATGTACAATGCTTATTATAGTTATTCCGCAGTGGTTATTCTAGGCGGGTAGAACGTAGGTTGCTTCCCCTTCCTGCACTTGCCAATTATAACTAAGTAGTTATTAAGGCGTATGTACAGACGAATACACAAACTTGTGAGAAATGTTGATCAAAAACATCTGAACACGACTCTATTGTTATCGGCGTAGAAGCGCGTTCTTTTTTTAGGGTTCCGTACCCAAAGGGTGCCAACGGGACCCTATTACTGAGACTCCGCTGTCTGTCTGTCTGTCTGTCTGTCTGTCTGTCCGTCTGTCACAGGGCTCTATCTCTTGAGCCGTAATAGCTAGGCACTTGAAATTTTCACAGATTATGTATTACAGTGGCCGCTACAACAACAAATACTAAAAATAAAATAAAGTTAAAAATGAAGGGGGGTCTTCATACAAGAAACGTGTTTCATTCAGCGGTTTTTGGTTGCTAGGTTGCTAAGATTCGGCCGTCAGTTGCTAGGGGCAACGCGAGTGACCCTATGTTGTTTTTAATGTTTAACTACTTATTAATTTGTGATTTTATTAGCGCTATTTTATAAAACTTTCGATAGTATAGTAATTATCTCTAAGGCCGTGGTTTATTTTGTGTGCAGCATTTAGACTAAATAACAATTTATGATCCACAAACCTCCGACACACACTACACAAAATCCGACTTCAATAAAGCACTCACAGCCGCTATGTTTAATGTTTTTTACACTAAAAAATGTCCGTTGTAATTTATACTAAGTAACAATATTTATTTACAAGGTCAAAATTTAAAATCAGGTTATGATTAATTCATTCACTAATAATAATAAGTACGCGCCGTGCGTCGGCCGAAATTACCGCGCTATTTTTTTTTTTTTTATTGTAAATTTTTTTCTGGCGCGAGCATGGCATAAGTCTGAAGCGCTATTCAGCCTACTACAGGGCGACAGCCAAAGAGGATGAGAATTTAAAATTATTATTTATTCAAAATACTTGCACCTAGTCCTAGTGCTTACATTTTGTTGACATGTTTTTATTTTTATTATTAACTAGTAATGTAACTAGTTCTTTGTTGGGGTGGAATTAATATTTTAACTTAAATTTGAAGTGGCTATCTTCAACCGATTTAGCTGAAATTTTGCGTGCATGTTTTTTTTTTATTCGACTGGAAGGCAAACGAGCAAGTGGGTCTCCTGGTGGTAAGAGATCACCACCGCCCATAAACATCTGCAACATCAGGGATATTGCAGATGCGTTGCCAACCTAGAGGCCTAAGTTGGAATACCTCAAGTTCCAGTAATTTCACCGGCTGTCTTACTCTGCCGAAACACAACAGTGCAAGCACTGCTGCTTCACGGCAGGATTAGCAAGCAAGATGGTGGTAGCAATCCGGACGGACCTTGCACAAGATCCTACCACCTGCAGGATGACATGTGTATA
Source organism: Choristoneura rosaceana (assembly GCA_037349165.1). Lineage (NCBI taxonomy): Eukaryota > Metazoa > Arthropoda > Insecta > Lepidoptera > Tortricidae > Choristoneura > Choristoneura rosaceana. The sequence continues at coordinate 1,147,106 of JAZBNJ010000006.1, read as the reverse complement.
AATCCGATGGCAAATAATGCAATATTATTATGACGTAGAGCTGATCTGATGATGAAATTAGACGTTGGCCATAGGAACTCGACCGCATCGTACGGAACCCTACATGCGCGAGTCGTTCGCACTCGCACTTGACCGATTTTTTTTAATTCTACTGGAAGGCAAACGAGCAAGTGGGTCCTGGTGGTAAGAGATCACCACCGCCCATAAACATCTGCAACACCAGGGCAGGGGTATTGCAGATGCGTTGCCAACCTAGAGGCCTAAGATGGAATACCTCAAGTGCCAGTAATTTCACCGACTGTCTTACTCTCCGCGCCGAAATACAACAGTGCAAGCACTGCTGCCTCACGGCAGGATTAGCGAGCAAGATGGTGGTAGCAATCTGGGCGGACCTTGCACAAGGTCCTACCACCTTAAATGTTCTAGTAGTTTTGATCAAATTGTTGCTCACAAGTTTATAAACTCGGCTGTATTTATGAAGTGAAAAATAGAACCAGCTTTTTCAGGTTGTCAACGTGTTCCACCCATAACGTAAGCCGATTTGGGCCAATCTTTGACTAAACTATAAACTTTTCCCTCGTTTCTCCGCAAAACGGATACAAAAAAAATTAGAAACTATAAACTCCAATTCAATAGAATCTAACAATCCTGTAGACACTTCCAGCCTACTAATATGAACACTGGGCTGCCTAAGGCTTTCTGATGTGACTATTATTCTGTTTTGATTGCTTTTAGATGATAATTGCAACAACAGGGACATATATAATCAAGCATGCCCACGATAGGGTGTGTTAAATGTGTAGAAAATTGTCAGATTCTATTGAATTGTACTTTACTTACTAAGTTTCAGAGCGATCCCTTCTAGGCAACCTATGTTAGTCCATACGTTGAATTTTTTAGGATTCCATACTCAAGTATAGACTTTAGTAACTTGACCCAATCTTCAAATCACGCCTGAAGCCGTATCACTAGACTTCAGACATCCCATTTCGAACCATATAACTTTACCACAGAGTTCTACTTAGAGGAACCGGTTAAAGCCTCAGTATTTAAAGCTATAGCTTGAAATAAGGCCATATAAGTTATAGCATAGCGGTCAGTAATCTGATCTATTGGAGGCCATGTGCGAATGACACAGCGCACGCAACTCGGCTAACTAATGCGCAGTTTAGATCTGCAAGAAAAATCGTGCTACATTACATTGCGGCGCTCCATTGGCCACTACTAACTCGTTGGCTTTACGGCTTCGCAATGTAACTAAAATAGGCAATAGAAGTACTTAGATAACATTTTGTAAGTATGGACTAGACGCCCATCTTGTTGGAGGCCTACCGACTGCTAGTCTCCCGGTCCGCGGACGCCATTCGAGAACCTTCTGAAGGGCTACTCCGAAACACAAAATTCGAAGTTCGTATCGTACCATCCCTCTCACTCTCGTATTAAATAACATAAGCGTAGGCGGGACGGTACGATACGAACTTCGATTTTCGAATTTCGTGGTAGCCTTGCTGACCCCATCGGCCATCAGTCCTGCGTGCAATGTGCCCCGCCCACTGCCACTTCAGTTTCGCAATTCTTCGGACTATGTCAGTAACCTTAGTTCTACTGCGGATATCATCATTTCTGATTCTATCCCGCAGAGAAACCCCGAGCATAGCCCTCTCCATAGCCCTTTGAGCCTCCAACAAGAGCGACGATCTGGCTAAGATCGCGGGATCGCGGTGGATGCGAAAAGCACAAGACCGGTCTGAGTGGAGAGCCTTGGGGGAGGCCTATGTCCAGCAGTGGACGTCTTTCGGCTGACATGATGATGATGGACTAGACGTAATTATCTATGCCTATGGTTTTTCAGACTTTCATGTAAATTTGTAATATCAGAATTACAGGAGCTCAAAAGTCGACAAAAAAAACATGTCAACTTTGCACTAGAATTACAGACTATTAAAGCATTTTTACAAAAATTGAAAAAACCACAGGCATAGAAAATATAATGCAAATCTTGATTGTAAAATATCATTGATTTCTGTGCTATACTTAACGACAAGGTGGCCTAGAGGTTAGAGAACCTGACTACGAAGCTTGAGGTCCCGGGTTCGATTCCCGTGTCGGGGCAGATATTTGTATAAAAAATACGAATGGTTTGTTCTCGGGTCTTGGGTGTTTCATATTTATTTAAGTATGTATCTATTTATATAATTATGTTTATCCGTTGCTTAGTACCCATAACACAATCTTTGCTAAGCTTACTTTGGGGCTAAGGTTAATTGGTGTAAATTGTCCCGTGATATTTATTTATTTATTTATTTATACTTTTCGTATAATATGATATGAGGACAACGAAACCCAAAGTTCAACCGCCCAAGTCTTGAAAATACATTAGCGGTAAGCGGAGAAGCGGGAGGGGATGTGCAATTGTGCATGGGGGGACGACTGTGAGCGCTTATGTCACGAGCGATAAAGACAGCACCAAACGAATACCTAACGCGGCCGCGCGGCCGGCAGGGAAACTTCTCTTAACAAAATAAGTTACAACTCTATTATTACATTTATTACTCCTCCCCAAACGAAGCAATCAATTATACTCAATTCCGACGGAGGCCACTTAGCCGATATTATGTTCTCGATTTAATAACGTAGAAAATCAAGCGATTATAATAATAATAATTTATTTCAGTTTACAACAAAATGGTGTACATAACAATCGTTGAGACATTCTAGTAGGCGTACATAATGCCTGTAACAGAAGACCTCGCTCTTCCGATGTATAGATGTTGTTACATTTTTTTTTGTTAAACAATACTAAATCTTAAGAATCCTTTTTTTTAATCAATTAAAAAAATAACACATCAAATAAACATAAGGAAAAGGATAAGGAAAGGTCAACATTTTAGACCATATCGCGGCTTATCGCGGTCATTACTAATTTTATGAATTAAATTAGGATTTTTTTCCGCGTACTTTGATTTAAGAGAAGATTTCCTGCCGGCCGCGCGGCCGCGTTAGGTATTCGTTTGGGATATTGCTGACTTTATCGCTCGTGACATCTCGCATCCGTCCCCCCCCCCCCATGCACATCCCCTCCGGCTTCTCTGTTTCCGCTAGTGTATATCGAGATAGGTGTAGGCTTTTCAAGATTTGGGCGGTTGAATTTTGGGTTTCGTTGTCCTCATATTATACGAAAAGCACAGAAATCAATGATATTTTACAATCAAGATTTTCACTATATTTTCTATGCCTGTGATTTTTTTGAGTTTTGTAATAATGCTTTAATAGTCTGTAATTCACCAATCAAAAAACCATTAAAAAAAATATTTAATAATCAAACCAATATTTATCACTTGTACCGCTTGTTATGTAAAATAAATAAAAAATAAAAAAACTGGTACAGACATCTATAAATATAAAATTCAAAGTCCTGACTGACTGACTGACTGACTGATATATCAACGCTCAGCCCAAACCACTGGACCTAGAGACTTGAAATTTTGCACATAGATACCTTATACAATGTAGGCATCCACTAAGGAAGGATTTTTGGAAATTCCCACGGGAACGGGAATAATCGGGACTTATATATTCGATTCCGAATGGTCCTATCTCAGTAACAATAATAACAAGACTCTTCAAATTTGATACACAAGTAGGTATTACATTAATTAAAATGTTAATTTCTGGATTTTTGGAAATTCTCACGCGATAAGGAAAAAACGGGATTTATATATTCAGTTCAACGGAATTCCATGAACAATAATTACTAGACTCTTCAAATTTGGCATAGAAGTTGGTGATTATTATAGTGAAAAAACAATTTTAAGGATTTTTGGAAATTCCAACGGGATACGGAAAAAAACGGGATTTATATTCAGTTGAACGGGATGGATTTTTCGTTTGACTGGTCGTAGAAAACTGAAATTTAGCATTTAGGTTCCCTGAGGGGCGTAGGGGAGCCCTACAAAAGGATTTCCCTAAATTCTGAAGTGAACGGGAAAAACCGGGATTTTTCATTTTACTGGTCGTAGAAAGCTGAAATTTGGCATGTAGGTTGCTTGTGAAGTGTAGAGAGCACTAAAGAGATGATTTTCCGAAACTCCCACGGGAAAGGGAAAAAACGGGATTTTTCGTTTTATGGGACGCAGAAAGCTGAAAATCGACATGTAGATTGCTTGGGGAGTGTAGAGTAGTATTGAGAGAGGACTTTAAAAAATTCCCACGGGAACGGGAAAAACGGGATTTTTCGTTTTACTGGTCGTAGAAAGTTAAAATTTGGCAAGTGGGTTCCTTAGGGAGAGTTGGGGAGCTTTAAGAGAGTATTTCCCGAAAATTGTTACGGGAACGGAAAAAAACGGGTTGTTTTTTTAAGAATTATTTTTTTATTAGAAAGAGTATACTCCCGAGGTGGTCCCATTGTCACCAAATCAGGATCTGATGATGGGATCACAGGGAAATCGAGGCCAACCCCCAAATTTTGTAGGTACCTACATATTACGTTTTTCATTTACATGTAAGTAAGTGGATAAAGGATCATAGAAGTGCACTAAGTAAGGATTTTTTTGACTTTTTATATAACCCTCTGAAAAATCAATTAAACACGAAAATAAAGATCGTACAAAGTAAATCTGTATTACCCCAAAATTAACGCGAGCGAAGCCGCGGGCAGAAGCTAGTTAATCATAAAACTTATAAATGTTTATTGGTCTGAAAAAAAATCGATTTGTTTACCTTTTCGACACTTGGAATTTTACATCGATGCGTCGATATATCGAAATATTAAATATCGCACAAAAATATCGATACATTAAAAAAATATCGATATATCGATGTAAGTATCGATGTTTTTTCAACAAACCTAGTTCAGTGGATTCCTTTTTGTAACAGTATTTTATTCTTTTTTCCACGGAACGCGTTCTATTCCTGTATCGCCGTGCCTAAGTAATTTCTATCTGTTCCTATGATAAACCACGTGAGTCACCAGGTTTAAAATAATACGTAACAGCTCATTATAATTACTTATTCATGCCGGCACAAGTTAAACATAATAATGGCAACTGCATTCTATGCACCGGGCTACTAACACTCGAATGATTCACTGCAACGGCATGTTGATTCTAAACACAATCTTACTTCTTTAATCATATTTACAGACAGATTAATTCTACCAAGGATGTCCACAAATATAAAAAGAAAAAACAGGTACGCCATGTGCATTAAAATTTATAATAATTTACCGGAGTCTATTAAAGTACTCCCATTGAGACCCTTTAGAAATCAACTGTTTCGTTGGCTTGTCGGAAAGTGTTTTTACTCACTGAAGGAATATTTTAACAAAATGTAGATGTTTATATTTAAGGCATGTTTATTGTAAAGATTGCATGCCACAAAAAATATTTGTTAGACTTTTATAAGTTTAAATGTTTGAAACTAGAATAAGTTTAACATCATATTGTACCCACAACATTTAATGCAAATAAAATCTATTTCTATTTCTTCTATTTTCAATTACGCAAGATTCAATTATTTTTATATCATTTGTTGTAGACTCCGTGATCTACGAGTATTAGGGAGTATGTTTTAACTCTACTCCAACTCCATTTACATTGGGAAGTAGAAATACAGTAAGAAGGGACCAAAATTAATTAATAATATTAAACTTTTAAACCATTTTTGTATTGATATATATCATAAAAAAATCATGATATAATGTCCATCTTAAACACAACTCAAATACATATTAAACATCCAAGACTCGAGAGCAAACATTCGTATTATTCATACAAATATCTGCCGGGAATCGAACCCAGGACCTCAAGCTTCATAGTCACCTCACTACTACTCAGGTTCTCTACTCACAGCCCTTAAAATTTAAGGAAAACAAAAATGGTCATTAAACGCGAGTGACAAATCTATTATGTAATACATAAATAACTAATACGAAAACTGAGCTTCATAGCAAATACGACCGACCAAAGTAAACTACGATTGCTCTAACAAATACCAATTAATTATTATTTGCTATAATAATCCTAAGCCGCGTTACTTGCGGATAAAGTATCTCATCGGATTTGCCAAGACTTTTGGCCTAAAATCCCGTTTTATCCGATATTTCTAAATCATTTACTTCATAGAGCACCGAACTCAATCTGCAGGGCTACAACGAAACTCGCAGTTCGTGTCGTGCGGTCCCTCTCGCTCTCTTATTAAATAGTATACTTAAATGTCAGAGGGACTGCACGACACGAACTTCGAGTTTCGAGTTTCGGAGTAGCCCTGCTGTCCATCCGTCCTATTATTTTTGAATCATATAAGATTAGCTGTTGCCCGCGATTCCGTTTGCGTATATATGAAAAATAGTTTTCCTGAAACTATGCTTTAATTTCATCATAACCGCACTACATACCCAGCACAAAGCGGGACTTTTCTACTCTAGACCACCAAAGAGGTAACAATAGTATTTTTACTATAAAATTAGCCTGCATAGTGTAAAAAAAAATCTAGTGTTAGGTTGCCCTTGTGCTTTTTAAAGCCCTCGCTCACGCTCGGACTTCTAATCGGCACTCGGTGCAATAATAAAAAACTTTCTGCTTGGTGCCAGAATCTACTATTACATCCTATTCTCAGACCTTCCGAAAGAGTTTGGTGACAAACACTGTGACATATGAGAATTTTATATATTAGAGAACATTTCTTCGATCAACGATACAACGTTGTATCGTTGATCGAAGGAAGATTTAGACAACTGCTTCCCAGGTTTATGTACATTTCCTTTACCTTCAAGCTCCTTTCCACCAGAGCTATGAGGATGTGTTACGTATTACGAGGACGGTGTTTTTCATGAACCAATAGAAACGCTTCATTTGCCTATCCTCGCTCCGCTCTGTTTCCACTAGAGCAGTATTTTCAACCTTTTTCATGACACGATACCTTTCGTATGATAAAATGAAGGATCCACGGAAAGAACATGTCTAGTCACCTTTTTTTTTAAATTGAGATTTTAATCTCAAAATTTAGAGCTCACAAAGTACTATGACTTACCATTGAATTAAATAATCTGAAAACATTATAAATTGTATTTGTTTTAACTTTTAAATTAAAGAAATGGTAACCATAGTAATTGTTCGTGTTGGCTAACTTCCAAACCGCTACAACTCAAAAAGTTGCTTAGGTGACTAGACATGTTCTTTCCGTGGACCCTTCAAATATTCTAGTGACTAGAGCATGTGCTGTGCGAATAGGTAAAGCGTTTCTATTGGTTCATAAAAAGCAGATTAATATCTAAGGCTTATTACAAAGTCAATGATTATATCATGGACAGGGATATTTGGAAATAATTCGTATCCGCATGAGCGATCCCTTCAAATAGCGAACCTACTGTGTTAAAAATAAAGTTGTGTTAAATACTTGTAATGTATATAGACATCATTTATAAATATTGTGAATCTGTTCTTTAAAAAAAATACCTCGTTGAGTTTCTTTCCGGATTGTTCTCAACAGAGGTTTTTCTGAACCGGTGGTAGATTTTTTGACGTTCATAGGTGCTTGTTATGGCCTAAATTGAATAAAGAGACTTTGACTTTGACTTTTGACTTAGACATTCCTCGCACATTGGTAGTAAATTTCAAATGTAACATCTAAAAACTCAGAAATGCGAACCCGGACTTGGTCCCACCCATGCATGATACTCTACTTGAGATTAGATAGGTTAACACAGCTCCGGGTGCGAAATTACGCCGACTCATATTCGTATGACAACTGATCTGTGTGTACATTAAGCTTCTACCCATAAGGCTGTTATGATTTCATCATAGCTCGAGAATGTCTGAATACTAGTGTCAACTACCATTAACTGTAACAAAAGCAATACTTTATTTTAGCCGTCAAAACGACCATTGGCCGTTCGGGGCCGGAAAGTTCCCGAAATTGGAGACCTTTGAGAATATATGGGTATAATGAGACACAGATCTTTTGGCATGCGGATGCTACGAGAAACGGGTCTTTTGATATACGGACGCTATGAGAAACGGATCTTTTGGGAATATGGGTAAAATTATAAACAGATCTTTTGGCATACGAATGCTAGGGGAAACGGATCGTATGATATGCGGACGCTATGACAAACGGGTCTTTTATTTAGGAATATGGATATAATGAGAAACAGATGTTTTGGCATACGGATGCTACGAGAAAAGAAACAGGTCTTTTGGCAAAGGACGTTATGAGAAACGGGTCTTTTGGCATAACGGTCGATTTAGGAAACTGTTATTCTGGAACGGGTGCGGTGTTTTGGGAAAGGGTATTTTGGGGAAAGGATGGAGATAGCGAGAGAGAGATAGAGAACAACCGGTCAGTTTATCGCCTGCAGGCTACAGGATCAACTAACAATCAAACTTACCAACACAAGTCCTAAAGCTCAGCCCAACGAGCTGTTTCAGGGAGATGGGCCTGGAGAGCCGGATGTAGGAGCTCCCGTTGAAGTAGGCCTCCGGGCGGTCCGAGGGGCCGAGCGGGACCCCCGCGCGCGTCGTCCCCGCGCATATGAGGAGCCCTAGGGCCGCTGAAACAATAAGGAAACAGTTTTTAAAAATTGTTTACCTAGAAATTAACCTTTTAAACCAAAACCTACTACAGGGTCATTATTCCAGCATTTATTTGATTTGAATTACGTGGGCACATTTTTGTTGCTATTGTAAAAGATTCTGTTAGTTTTCACGTCATCTAGTAGAATACATGACACATCTAATAAATAATCGAAATTATAATTTAACTAGCCGTTACCCGCGACTTTTATCGCTATCCCGCTGGCACTATGCAATTTTCCGGGATAAAAACTATCCTATGAACCTCTCCGGGACTCAAACTATCTATTTTTTTTTTATCTGAATCTGTTCGTGGTTTAGACGTGATGAAGTAACAAACAAACAAATAAACAAACAGACTTAAAAACTTTCGCATTTATAATATTAGTGTGATTATACAGTTCATTCATAAAAAAATGCAAAGATGGCGACTGTAGAGATAGTGACGGGCACTCGTACGTTTACTCGAAACTAGTTAGTCTTATTCATATTACAGTTGTTCTGTCACAATGACAGGTATTGTAAAAAACAATGAGTGTGTCGTAAATGCCGCAGGACAACCTTGGACCCATCTGTCGATTCACACCTGCCGACAACCACTTGATAAAGATGATACTAGATGATCCTAGAGATTTGCAGGTGGTAGAACCTTGTGCAAGGTCCGCTCGGATTGCTACCACCATCTTGACTTTCTGCCAAGTTTCTTGCGGCGCATTCTTCTTGGCAATGATGATCTTTCCAGAAGCGCTGGTAGTTTAAAAAATTACGTGTAAAAGTGCCCATTGCGGCCTATTTACTGATCAAATGATTTTGATAATGTTAAAAAAATGAAGTATAGGGCGTGGGCAAGTAAAATAGTCAGGTCCCAGGTGGCTTTGTACCCACATCGAGTCAACGTAACGTTTTCGAGGCGGTGACGCATTTAGCGACCTTACACGCAAGACTCGAAAAGTCTAGACATTACCAGATTACCGGTTAGCAGTTAATCTAACCGCTTTAACACATTCGCGGCGGACGGCCCGAATCGGCGTGGAATCCATTGCATGCACAATGCAGCGGTTGTGACCGGGTCAGCGCGCCGTGGGTTAAAGCAAGAGAAACTAGCGGTCAAAGCCCTATTTGGAACATTCAAGAACTTGCATACAAGTTGCATTACATGGCAGACTATGAGGGACAATGATTTATTGAATCAGGCGTTACTTTGCGGAGGTCCATATCAATGAACTAAAAGAATTTCTTTGCTCACCCGCGATCTTACGATAGCTGAGCTTATGCAAAATATGCGTGTTCATGGGTTTGTGTAATTTATGTGTGTTCTTACAGTGTGGAGGAGGACGAACTGCATGAACACGCATATTTTGCATAAGCTCAGCTACCGTTAGGTCGCGGGTGAGCAAAGAAATTCTTTTAGTTCATTGAGGGACAATGAATTCAGTTGATCAAACAAATACCACAATGTAGTGACTTGCATGCAAGTTCTCGCATAGTCTAAATGGGGCTTAAGAAATAATCAGTTTTTTTTAAAAACCGGCCAGGAGCGTGTCGGACACGCCCGAAATAGGTTTCCGTAGGCATTACGAAAAAAAATGGTATTATTTTTCTAAGGATTTCGTATTTTGTACGGAATATTCCAAGATTAGGTATATTGCCTAGTACCCATAGTACAAGCTTTGCTTAGTTTGGGACTAGGTCAATGGGTGTCAAGTGTCCCGTGATATTTATTTATTTATTTTATACCTTAGCCTGCGATTTACTCTTAAACTACTAATAATTCTCAAGAAAACATAACCGAACTCGTGCGGCCAATGTGCAATAGAATGTAGACCATAAGTTCAAGGGAATTGGGAATCTACGACAATGCTACAAAGTAAAAATTCTTTTGTTTTTCTATTCTTTTGCACCATGGCAGTTTGACCGAAGTTTGACTTTATTCTCTAAACAATTAGAATCTAATTACTTTGTGAATTTCTTTCAAAATATTTATATGGTGGGCTTCAAAAGGTTATAGTTTTCCTTTTAAGTTTGATATACTTACTACCATCTTGAATTTTTTAAATTTTTCCACCCACCGGTTTAGATTTCAGAGGGGGGTGACCCTCGATTTTAATGAAAAGTTGAAACAAACAACAAACAAATCACTGAATCGTAAAAACGTTTCAGCAACCCCCTAATAATTTTGAAAGACCTATTCAACAGTACTTGACAATATAAGGTTGGGTGAGAAAAAAAAATCACCCCTACTTTACGTCTGTGGGAAGTACTCTAAAAAACTAAGGGTACTGGGATCGCCGTCAGCTCGCATCTTGCGCGTGCGCCTAATCGCTCGCTCGCGTTTATTGCCTAACAGTACCGCAGCCTTACTGGATCAAACAGTCGTTTCTAAATACAAAACACGCCACTATTAATAATCTAATTTAAAACTTTGCAGTGCTTATGGTTTTCAACCCCTGCCGCAAAAAGAGGGGGGTTAAGTTTGATGTGTCTGTGTGTCTGCCTGTTATCCTTCTAAGACCCACCAAACAACAAATATCGACATCGAAATTTAAGGCGCTAGTATTGTTTAAAAAATTAATTTCTGTGACGTGTATGGTGGGCCCCCCCTATAAATATTTATTTTGCAATTTAGTTAACTACAAAACTAAATAGCGGCTTTGACAAGTCATCTGTACTCCAAATTTCATTGATATACATCTTGTAGTTTTCGAGTAAAATGCCTGTGACATACGTAAACTATAAGGGTTCCGTTTTTTCCATTTTGGCTCCGGAACCCTAAAAAGTTATAGTATTGTGCAATGTGATAACGTAGATATAGTTAGTGTTTAATTTTGTAACTAAGGGACCCCATACATCCCTGTATTATTATTATTATTATTTTTTTTGTGATTTTTTGTTTAATTGTTTACTGTAGTTTTTAAGTATTTTATTTGTAATTATTTTATTTTGAAAAAATGACTTTCTGCCAAGTTTCTTGCGGCGCATTCTTCTTGGCAATGATGGTCTTTCCGAAAGCGCTGGTAGTTTAAAAAAAATGACGTGTAAAAGTGCCCATTGCGGCCTATTTACTGAATAAATGATTTGAATTTGAATTTTGAATTTGTGCAGCGCATAACTGTTGCATTTATCTGACCTTTACCTTTAGCAGCGTCGTCTGTTATAAAAATAGCTGAGCACTAAAAATATCTAGCTTTATGAGAATGAGAACCCATTTCCATTTCTATTGTGAAGGTCAAAGAGGCGTAGGCGGTTTTGATAGTTTTAAGAGAAACCTTCGTTCCATTCTCCATACAAACGTAGTCCCGGTCTCATTTGAAAACTAGTCAACAGAAGTAGATGAAATTTTGTAAGTATGGACTAGACGTAATTATCTATGCCTGTAGTTTATCACATTTTCATATAAATGTGTAATATCAGAATTACAGGAGCTCAAAAGTCGACAAAAAAAGATGTCAACTTTGCACGAGAATTACAGATTATTAAAGCATTTTTACAAAAATCGAAAAAACCACAGGCATAGAAAATATAATAAAGATCTTGATTGTAAAATATTATTGATTTCTGTGCTATACTTTTCGTATAATATGAGGACAACCAAACCCAAAATGCAACCCCAAATCTTGAAAAGCCTACAGCTATATCAATATACTTACATAAGTGGGAAGCGGAGAAGCGGGAGGGCTGTGCATGCTGCGAGCGCTTATGTCACGACCGATAAAGACAGCAATTTCCCAAACGAATACCTAACGCGGCAGCGCGGCCGGCAGGGAAACCTCTAACTAGTTTTTATTTTCCTATCATATTTTGACATACGCAATTTTATTCTCTGTTAGGTACATAATTTAAAAAAAAAAATTTATAACAAAAAATTGAACCGACTACAAAAAAGCATGAAAATAATTTTCTACCAGTCTGAAGAGGGAACTATGGCCCAAGCCCTCTCATTCTGAGTGGAGGCCTGTGCCCAGCAGTGGGACGTATATAGGCTGGGACGAAACTGAAGTCGGTGCCTCATCACGAGCCAGCAGGACTGGACCTATAGTCGTCTTCTTCACCTACATACGTTATACATACCCATATACATACCCATACTTTATATATTAGACTTCAATCACTCCTGCTGTCTCGTACTGAGGCACCGACTTCAGTTTCGTCCCAGCCTATATACGTCCCACTGCTGGGCACAGGCCTCCACTCAGAATGAGAGGGCTTGGGCCATAGTTCCCTCTTCAGACTGGTAGAAAATTATTTTCATGCTTTTTTGTAGTCGGTTCAATTTTTTGTTATAAATTTTTTTTTTTCACGCTTTTTAGTGTTAATAATCTAAAATACAATAGCTTAATGTCAACTGCTTGACACCTTTTACGAAAGATTGCTTTTTCTGATGCAGAGAAGTTCATTATTGAGGAGTCCTGGTGCTTCACCACCCATTCCATTTTACCATATGCATTACGACGAGCATAAATTGCTTATCAACTGTGTTAAAGTAATTGAAATTCAACCCGTGAAGTACTTGTTATTGAGTAGTAGCTCTGTTGGTCAAATGTGGTCTTCATCATCAGTTCCACTTCACCAAATTATGATTTTCAAGAGCAAATGCACGAGTTACTGCAAAATATATCCAAATTACCACAGGTGTCTCTACAACATTTGAAGAGTTCCCTCGATTTCCTTAGGATCCAATCATCAGATCCTGATTTGGTGCTTATGGGACCTAATTGAAAGCATTCCTAGACGATCGCAAAAAAAAATTTTCAAATCGGTTCACAAACGACGGAGTTCTGAGGTAACAAACATAAAAAAAAAAAAAAAAAAAAGAAAAAACATACAACCGAATTGATAACCTCCTCCTTTTTTTGAAGTCGGTTAAAAAAGTTGTTTGGCTCAACAAAGTCGAAACAAGTTTTTTCCCAAAATAATATAACGGTCCGAGGGTTGCCGACGGTGCTGGCTGAAAATCAGCGCTGGGGTGTTTTTTAACACTTCAGCATTATGCTGAGCCAGTGTCCGATTCACAACCGCAATGACCTTTGTGTTGTCTATTTGTACCTAATTATATTGTTGTCTTGTGTTGTGAATAAATGTATTTTCTTTCTTTCTTGCTTTCAAAATCTTTTCGAAAAAGCTATTTTCCCAGGTGAAAGTGGATCACGGCAACTTTTACTCACTCCCTTCAAAAGACGCACGTAATCATTATTTAGGTTCTCCCAAGGCCATTAAGTTTGAGACGCCATTGTGCAGCACAGAGTGACATAAGACTTGACAACCAACGAGGAAACGAACTTTTACTAGTCTCTTCATGACCAAACAATTGTGCGATTTTTAGGGTTCCGTAGCCAAATGGCAAAACACGGAATCCATATGGATTCGTCATCTGTCTGTCCGTCCGTATGTCACAGCCACTTTTTTCCGAAACTATAAGAACTATACTTACTTACTGTTGAAACTTAGTAAGTATTCTGTGAACCGCATTAAGATTTTCACACAAAAATAGAAAAAAAAAAAAACAAAAGCCTCCTGGGGTTCAAAGTGATAATACTAGTACCTACATATTGTCAGCAATAGAACTTATTTATATCTTTTGAAAAAGGAATAAAGTGTCATTTTCTCTGTATCATTAAAATTAACAAAAAAAAATACTTTATCTATGAGACATTAAGTTTTAAAATTCGATGTCATATTTTGTTGTATGGTGAGTCGCAGAGGATAAATTTTGGGGGCTCCCCATACTTAGAACTGAAACTCAATTTTTTTTTCATCAAACCCATACGTGTGGGGTATCTAAAACGTAGTGGTTATATTCTCTTTGGGTATCTACATGGATAGGTCTTCAAAAATGACATTAAGATTTCTAATAAAAAAAAAAATCTAAACTGAATAGTTTGCACGAGAGACACTTCCAAAGTGGTAAAATGTGTGCCCCCCCCCCCCCCCCCTGTAACTTCTAAAATAAGAGAATGACAAAACTAAAACAAATATACGATGTACATTACCATGCAAACTTCCATCGAAAATTGGTTTGAACGAGATCTAGTAAGTAATTTTTTCTATACGTCATAAATCGTAAACCGCAATTTACCTTTCATTCAATCAACTCAAATATAAACACCAATCCAAGTTACAACGAACTACAAGAACTTTTATACAGCGTGTATTTTTAATACTACCTCAAACTTTAAGGGCAGTTAGTGAAGGCCCTAATCACATTTTATTATGTTTTAATAAAAGATTTAGACTTATCATTTTCCTTACAAAATTAATTAGCACGCAATGTATCGTTACGCGATACTACTTTGTTTTTATTCAAAACGTCGCACTTGTTGACGTGACAGCTGTCACAGAACGCTTCTCTCTTCTTGTACGCATTACATTCTGCTCCAAAATATTTCAAAAATTAATTACGCTCTGTTAGTTAATTCTAAATTAACAATTTGTTTTGATATCGGTTCACATCACTTAAATCTTCGGCTGGTTACAGTTTGAGGTAGTATTAAAAATACACGCTGTATTATTGTTAGATATGTAGTTATGCATGTGTGCGGGCTGCGACCCGTATTAGCGTTACTTGCAACGGAATAAATCAGTGTGCATCTAACTGGCTTTGTCATTGGTCGCTTACCCTCCTGTATACATATTTAACAAGTGGCGACGTTCGGACTCACAGTTTAATTTTAAAATGTCCACGGGAGTAACTTTCGGTGTCCTTTCTACTTTCGATCACTTGTCCCAGCAGTGGGACAGCTATAAATCTCGGCTAAACCAATTGTTTCATGCTTCGCCTCAGGAATGGAATCTTCTTCAGTGAAAACTCAGTGTGAATTTTAAACTGTATATTTTATAAAGAAATAAATGGCCAAGTAAAAGGAATGGTGACAAGTCGCTTGGCTGACGGTAGAATAACAAGTAAAAAATACATAAGATGATGTATGGAGGCAACTAAGTGCCTGCGTTTAAAATAGAGCAAAGGCTCCACTACAAGTCGCATGGTGTCGAAGTGAAGGCAGGAGCCGGAACATACTCCCGCCCATTGAAGTCGCAGCACTTCAATCTTCTTCAACAGGAACCAGTGGGCAAAGGCGAACCAAGGGCCGGCGGACGCAGCCCCGAGTAGTCGTGATGTCAGCAACTCGGGATATTCCATCAACGCCTGGAAACAGGCGCGCGACGCGTCCCAATCGCCAGCTTAAAGGTGGCGAGTTGTCTTCGTGGAGAAGGACAAGATCTCCTACTTTGAGCTTGTCTTTGTTGGTCTTCCACTTAGTCCGCTGCTGTAGTTCGCAGATGTATTCTCTTTGCCAGCGCTTCCAAAAGTGCTGGCGAATGTTTTCCAACTGGACGTAGCGATTTCGAACTGAGCCGTTGGCGTTTTCTTTTAAAGAAGGTGATGGCAAGGCAACGAGCGGTCTTCCAATCAAAAAGTGCCCCGGGGAAAGGGAGAGGAAGTCAGACGGAGAGGTTGAGAGGGGGCACAAAGGACGGCTGTTCAAGATTGCTTCAACTTGTGCAAATAATGTGGTAATCTCCTCGAATGTTAAGTGGGCGTTGCCCATGACTCGTTTAACATGAAATTTTGCCGATTTCACGCCGGCTTCCCAGATGCCGCCAAAATGTGGAGCGTACACTGGAGAGAACGAGAATTTAATATTTTGATGATTTGCAAACTCTGCGATGTCATTAGAGTTAGATTTAAAAAAACAATTAATATCTTTGGCAGCAGCCACGAAGTTACGGCCGTTATCACAAAAGATTTCGGCCGGCTTGCCGCGACGAGCAATGAATCTACGAAGGGTCATGAGAAAAGCGTCTTTCGATAGATCGCTAACAGCTTCGAGATGCACGCACTTGAATCTCAAACACACAAACAGGCACATGTAACATTTAACAAGCTGTGCCCCTCGCCCCTTTCGATTGAGAATCATAAAAGGTCCGGCAAAGTCTATTCCTACTGTTGTAAATGGGAAGTCGGGAGTGATCCTTTGCGAGGGTAGATCGCCCATTTTTGGACATAAAGTTTTGGTTTGAAAACGTTTACAGACAATGCAGTTATTGAAAATGCGAGTAGTCAGTCTTCTTCCATTAGTAGGCCATATCGTTTCCCTGATAATAGATAATAGTAGTTGGGGAGGGGCATGTAAGTTCTCTATGTGTTTGAGCTCACAAAACAATTTCGCCAAATGATGAGACGATTTTAAAAGAATAGGATGTTTTTTATTATACGAATAATTTGATGAATTAATACGGCCACCCACTCTTATTAAATCGTGCTCATCCATAAAAGGTGACAAATCTATTATGTGTGATTTTTTATTTAGTGGTTTTTTGTTCAATAGTAATTTGTACTCTTCAGCAAAAGATTGTTGCTGAGATATCATACATAAGTAGTTAAAAGAGTCGTTTAGTTCTTCAAAACTTAAAAACTTGTTAATTCGTTTAGCTGTTGGATTCTTTAGATTATAAATAAATCGTTTTACGTAACCAACAATGTTTTTAAGTTTTGTCAAACTGCTAAAATTCTCAATTTTAATCAAGGGATCATTTAAATGAGTTATGACATTTGATTTAATTTCAGGCAAAGCTTCATTTTGTTTTAATTTTAAAGTAGGCCATTCCGATTCATTTTTCGTTAAGAAGTCGGGACCTGACCACCATAACTTGAGCCCTGGGAGAGCACTTGGGCTTACGCCCCTAGAGATCAAGTCAGCCGGGTTGGCGTTGGTTGGCGCATAACGCCATGAAGAGAGATCAGTGGTTTCTAGAATTTCCCCGACTCTGTTAGCGACGAAAGTTTTTAACTTCCTTGTGTCGCCGTTAAGCCAGCTGAGTACAATGCTTGAATCGCACCAGTAAACAATACGTGTAGGTACGCAGCGTATGGATTCAA
This sequence comes from Choristoneura rosaceana, assembly GCA_037349165.1. Taxonomy (NCBI): domain Eukaryota; kingdom Metazoa; phylum Arthropoda; class Insecta; order Lepidoptera; family Tortricidae; genus Choristoneura; species Choristoneura rosaceana. The sequence goes on along the minus strand of JAZBNJ010000006.1, from coordinate 1,129,661 downwards.
GTACAGCGGCGGTCAACCTTGCGGAAAGCAGGGCCGCACAGAGTTCTTGGCGGGGTATTGTTGTGGGACGTAATCGAGCTACTTTTGATTTTGAGCAAAGTAATCTAACGGTTATAGTATTATTATCATCTGTAGATTTAATATATACACAAGCACCGTACGCCTTTTGTGAAGCATCGCTGAACGCGTGAATTTCAATGGCATTAGAAGAATTACAGATTACATTTCTAGGTACTTGCAGGGCTGATAACGCAGGTAGGTAATTAGAAAATTCGTACCATTCGTTTTTAATTTCTTGTGGTACAGGGGAGTCCCAATCAATTTTCGCTAACCACAATTTTTGTAAAATCATTTTGGCAATTATAATGCAAGGGCTCAAAAGTCCCAAAGGGTCAAATAATTTGAAAGAGTTGGACATAATGAAGCGCTTGGTAATTTTTTCATTTTGAGGAGGCATACTAATTGGAATATTTAGCGTATCGTTGGATGGATCCCAATTAAGACCAAGTGTGTTAGTAGAATCACTAATCATAAAATTATCTTGTGAGTCTTTGAGCTCACTTTCTAAAATTGTAGGTAAATTACTTTTGAATTTCCGTAACTTAAAGCACCCCGAGTTTAGCACCTGAGTAACCGAACGTTGTATGTAGCTCAAAAGTTCAGGTTTATCGCTACCAGTGATTAGATCGTCTATATAAAAATCTTTCTGTATGATGGTTTTAATCAGCTGATCCTCACACTCCTCTCCAAGCTGCCACAGACAACGCGTGCTCAAAAAACTGGCGCTCGCCGTGCCGTAAGTCACGGTATTTAACTGTAATGTTTGAATAGGTAAGTGTTCATCATCTCTCCATAATATTAATTGCAAGTTGCGATCCTTTTCGTAAACCTCAACTTGACGATACATTTTTTCTATGTCACCAGTTAGTAGGTATTTGTATTGTCGTGCTCGAACTAAAATCGAAAATAAAGATTCCTGTACGTTCGGCCCCACCATCTGCAAGTCGTTAACAGAATAGCCAGAGGTGGTGGGGGCCGAACCGTCGAAAACGACGCGAAGCTTAGTTGACTCACTGTTTTGTTTCATTACTGCGTGGTGACATAAAAAATACGACGGATACGGAATTGAAACGGGACATACAGACAAATGACCTAAATCCGCGTATTCCCATATAAATTGAGAATATTCTTTCTTTAGTTTAGGATTTTTTCTAAATCTTTTTTCTAAATTTAATAATCGTTTTTTAGCTAGATTGTAAGAATTACCTAAGCAATCCGGAGAATCAATTAATGGCAATTGCACACAAAACCTACCGGACGGTAAGCGACGAGTGTGTGTAATAAAATGCTCCTCGCAGGCCTTATCAGCGCTGCTAGGAACCGGTTTTGGCGGAACTTCATCGAGCTCCCAGAATCTATTTATTAATGTGTCAAGGTCATTGCCTTGTGTTTTTGATATTGCTAAGTGATTACAATATAATTGATTTTGGCTGGAGATAGCAGCGCTAATAGGGCCCGTTACTAACCAGCCTAATTTTGAATTAATTAATTTAGGATTATTTAGACCTAAGGATTTTTGCTCGAGACCCAAAATGTCCCAAAACAAATCCGCACCAATTAATAGATCAATTGACGAAGGAAGGTAAAAATTCGGGTCGGCCAGTTTAATGTTACTGGGCAATTTTAATTGATTCATATTAACGGGAGCCTTTGGCAGATCACCCGTTAATTGTTCCATGACATAACATTGCATAATGATCTCAAATGAGCTATTTAGTGATTTTAGTTTTGTGATGCAAGTTTCCTTTATTTTGTTTGTAATATTGTTTCCAATACCTATCACATTTATGTCAATAGTATTAGTACGTAAATTTAATTTTTGTTGCAATGACTTACTTATAAAAGAAGACTGACTTCCGCAGTCCAATAATGCGCGAGCTTTAGTTGACTCGTTAGTGCTAGGGTTGTGTATTTCGACAATAGCGGTTGATAAAATTACTTGACTCTGGCGGTCTGAGTGATTGGAAAAATTGGAAACCGTTTCACCAGCGGCAACTTTAGAGTTTGCAGCAGTGATATTATTATGCAGAATTGTGTTATGATTTTGATTACACTCGCGACATGGCCCCATACGACAGGCGCTTACGGCATGACCCTGTCGCAGGCAATTAAAGCAGAGCTTGTATTTATTAATGTTCTTTAGCTGTGATTGATAATCCATTGACTTGAAAGATGCACAGTCGTATATCTTGTGATTTTGGTCACAGATTATACAAAGATAACTGAATTTATTATTGTTATTGTTTACTGTAGCGAATGATTTTGTTGTATTTTGGCCTTTATGTTGAAATCTGTTATTGCTGTAAGTATAATTGTTGTTATTATTATTATTGTTGTAATTATTATTATTCGAAGAGTGAGCTGGCTGAGGCTTGGGAGGGGAATCAAATTTATTACGATTTATTGATTCTAGTACATCCGCGCGATCAGTTAAAAATTTATGGAATTGATCCAAGCTAGGATATTCACTAAATGTGTTGCGTAATTCTTCCCACTTCATGAGCGTACGACTGTCCAACTTTGAAGTCAACATGTGTATTACCAGCGTGTCCCACTTATCAGTAGGCTGACCTAAACTGGACAATGCCCGCAGGTTTTTGGTAACATGGTCAACTAAAAACCTTAACGATTTTTCAGACTCCCGGATGATTGTATTAATGTCGAACAACGATTTTAAATGGTGATTAATAAGAGACCTTTTATTATCGTAGCGCTCGCAAAGTAAACTCCAGGCTTCCTTGTAATTGTTAGATGAGACCTCTAGATTTGATATTATTCTAGCCGCATCACCCTCTAGATATGAAATTAAATAATGGAATTTTTGAACTGAGGAAATACTTTCGTTGTTGTGTATGAGAGACAAATACGTGTCTCGAAACTCGAGCCAGCGAAAATATGCACCTCCAAACTTAGCTATTTGTATTTGTGGTAATTTTACTCCGATATCTTGGTGATTGACATGGCAGTGAGCAGTCGCGTCGTACGAGGCACGCCGCGTCTCATTTTGTAAATTTATTTTATCAATAAATGTTCTGGCGGTGGCGATCGTAATGATCAGGTCCTGCTCAATGCTATCGCGCTCTTCGATCTCGTCTGAAAGGTTATCGAAATTTAACACTTCCATTTGGCTTTGCAAATCATCAAAACGAGCGGACAATCCCTCAAGTTTGGATAATTTTAAAGTTAATTCGGTAAACTCAACATTAGAAAGCTTAGAACTTTGTATAACTCTGTCAAAATAATTTTTAAATTTCGTGATTTGTCCCTTAACGGACGCTCGCTTTGCATTTAATTGTTTATATTCACTCATTTCGCTTAATAATTCTTGTTATTGTTCGTATTAATTTTAAATTTAGATAAGTATAGAAAAAAAACAAAGGCCTATTTAATATCTACCTACTTTTATCCAAAATAACAATGAGTGATCGTCGCTTATTATTAACAAGGAATAAAATATTTTCTAGATTTAAAAAGGATATATGTAACTATCTGTACGCTCCGCACCGGGCCGCATTCCAGGAAACCGGTTGGATAGTGCACAGCTGTTTGATAGCGGACTTGCACTGCACTGATAGGTACTCGTAGGTAATGCGCTGATTACGCACGGCCGAATCGAAATTAAATCTGAAATATTCGGCAAGAGGAGGTTAACCAACGAAATTAAATATTTTAGGGGCTACTAAGAACCTTTTAAAAGCTTTTTTTTTTTGTTTTTAAGTAAAGGGAACTTTATTACAATTTAGGTTTCTATAAAAGGGAATTTTGTTTGATTGTAAGGTTTAAGGAATATCCAGGGCACTTAACTGAAAAGAATTTCGCGATGCGCTGCGGTGCGAGGCTTTGGGTACTTCGCTGATCCGGCGTCGTCTTCTTCAAAGTTTAGCTTAATTTTTGTTGTGACTTTGTTAACTCCTCAAATTCCTTGAGTGTCCAATCACGTCGGGGTCACCAATGTTTCATGCTTCGCCTCAGGAATGGAATCTTCTTCAGTGAAAACTCAGTGTGAATTTTAAACTGTATATTTTATAAAGAAATAAATGGCCAAGTAAAAGGAATGGTGACAAGTCGCTTGGCTGACGGTAGAATAACAAGTAAAAAATACATAAGATGATGTATGGAGGCAACTAAGTGCCTGCGTTTAAAATAGAGCAAAGGCTCCACTACAAGTCGCATGGTGTCGAAGTGAAGGCAGGAGCCGGAACACCAATGGTTTATTGCTAATGATGTCAACGACGAAACGGACAAGTCTACGATCAAACGGAGAGCGATACTGCTGAGTGCGCTAAGTGAATCGACTTATAAGCTAGCTAGTGACCTGGCGTTGCCCGGTAAGGTAGAAGAGTTGGGCTATGCAGCCCTGAACAAACTGCTGGATGACCACTTCACTCCGAAGCGGGTAGGATTCGCAGAGAAAGCTACCTTCTACTCGGCAACACAACGGCCAGGTGAAGAACACACTCAATGGGCGGCCAGGATTAGGGGATTGGCAGCACATTGCGGATTCAAAAACTTGGAGGAGGCCTTGCTGGACAAATTCATAATGGGCATGGCACCAGGACACGAAAGGGACAAGCTGTTCGCGCAGGACCAGAAAGAGCTGACGCTGGCCAAGGCCATCGACGTGGCTGAGAGCGTGAGGTGCGCGCGCCACGCCGCCAGGGAGGCCGCGGGCGCGAGCGGCGCGGGCGCGCTGGGCCCCACCGGCCCGGACGCGGTGTTCAACATCTCCAGGAAGGATAAATGTGGCGTGTGCGGGTTCACCAATCATAAGACCAACCAGTGCCGTTATAGGAACTATAAGTGCAAGAAATGTAGCACTAAAGGTCATCTGAAGAGGGTATGTAACCAAGATGGCAAGGTGAAATATGTGGAAGAAGGTACTGTGGACGACGGAGACGATGGTGAGTGTTTCTTTAATATTAGATGTGTTAAAGGGAAACCGATGACGGAACGCATTAGTATAAGTGGTCTGTCTTTAGAGTTCGAGATAGATAGCGGTTCGGCCGTAAGTGTGATATCGGAGAAAACCTACAACGCATATTTCTCTAATTTACCATTGTCAGACACCAATAAAAAATTATTAAGTTACACAGGTGATAGTATAGATACAACCGGCATTGTTCAATTACCTATATCTTACAACGGGTTGACGCGAACTTTGTGCGTTTACATAGTACGACACGGCGGCCCGTCGTTGCTAGGCCGGGATTTTATTCACATGTTTAATTTGGAGCTAGCGCCGGCGCCGAGCGGCGGCCGCCACGTGTTCAAGCAGGAGATCGAACAATGCGATAAAAAAACAATACAAGAATTATCGTCGAAATTCCCACAGGTTTTTTCTGGCAAACTAGGAAAATTTAATAAATTTAAGGTCGAATTGCATTTAAAGTCAACCGCTAAACCGATTTTTTTCAAGGCAAGACCGGTACCGTACGCGCTGAGAGAAAAAATTGATAAAGAATTAGATCGGTTAATTGAATTAGGTATCTTGAAACCGGTCGAGCATTCTGAGTACGCGTCACCGATAGTGCCGGCCTTGAAAAAGGACGGTAGCATTCGTCTATGCGCCGACTACTCCGTCACTCTTAACAAACAATTAATAATAGACCAGTACCCTTTACCCACAGTTAACGATTTATTGTCCAAATTACATGGAGGTGTTCAATTTAGCAAAATAGATTTGTCAATGGCTTATAACCAATTCGTGTTAAGCGATAAATCTCAGAAGTTAACTTGCATCAACACACATCGCGGCCTATTTAATTACACTAGGTTAGTATTTGGTTTGTCGTGTGCCCCCGCCATATTCCAGCGGTCGATGGAATGTGTGCTCGCGGGAATTGAAGGAATTATTTTTCTATTAGATGACATTTTAGTCACCGGTAAAAATATCGACGAACATAAACAACGGCTGGTCGCAGTGTTACAACGCTTGGAAGATTCACAGTTAACAGTGCAGCTGAGTAAATGTGAATTTTTCAAAGACGAGATATCATACCTCGGTCATGTCATAGATAGAAATGGCGTCAGGAAATCAAAGGATAAGGTCAAAGCAATGGTAGAAGCGCCTACACCGTCGAATGTTTCGCAGTTGCAGTCATTCCTTGGACTTACTAATTATTATAGGAATTTCATACCCAACGCATCGTCAATTTTAAGTCCATTATATGATTTATTAAGGAAAAATGTTAAATGGCACTGGACGTCCGTACATGACGATGCGTTCCTTAAAATAAAAAACATACTCGCTTCTGACGAAACATTGGCGCACTTTGATCCAAATGCAAAGTTAGTTTTGACCGTGGACGCATCCCCCACAGGACTCGCTGCAATTATTTCCCAAGTAGGTAGTGATGGGGTGGAAAGGCCCATATCGTATGCGTCCCGAACGCTTACGTCGGCGGAAAAAAAGTACGCGCAAATTCAAAAAGAAGCGACAGCTATAATTTTCGGAGTCAGACGGTATCACCAATACCTTTATGGGCGGTCTGTGCCATTTGTATTACGAACCGATCATAAACCACTACTAGCAATATTCGGCCCCTGTAAGGGTATTCCCGAGGTATCGGCAAACAGGTTGCAAAGATACGCGATTTTTTTAGCAGCTTACAATTATACGATCGAATATATTAGTAGTAAACAAAACAGCGCTGACTTCTTATCGCGTGCATGTGCACCGGTTAGCGGGCCGCCGGGCGGCGCGGGGGGCGCGCGGGGCGCGGCCGACTGCGACGATCACGCGGCCTACGTGAATTTTACCGTGGAGGGCAGTCTGCCCGTGACCTTGGGAGATTTGCAGCGGGAAACCGAGCGCGATCCCTTGCTACAGCAAGTAAAACAATATATTTTGCAAGGGTGGCCTAGGAACGTAAATGATTTAAATTTAAAAACATACTTTAACTGTAGACTGCAACTATCATATGAAAACGGTTGTTTAATGCGCGGGCATAAGGTCGTTATCCCCGAGTCACTGCGGAATGTTATTTGCAAAGAACTACATAGCTCTCACTTCGGCATTGTCAAGATGAAAGGAGAGGCGCGTAAGCGGTTATGGTTCCCGGGCATAGACGCGGCGCTGGAGCGGCTGGCGGGCGGCTGCGGCGTGTGCGCCGCTCTGCGGCCCGCGCCGCCGCACGCGCCGCTCGCGCCGTGGCCGCTGCCGCCGCATCCCTTTTATAGGATACATTTAGATTTTTTTGGCCCATTAAACAATCATATGTATTTGATAGCGGTGGACGCCTATAGTAAATGGGTCGAATGTTATTGTATGACTACGAGTTATGGGTCTAAGGCGGTAATCGAAAGGATGTATGACTTAATGTCGCGGGTGGGATTACCTCATACATTGGTGACTGACAATGGTACGTCTTTTACTTCACAAGAATTTAAAAACTTTTGTCAAATTAATGGTATACGCCATGTACTGTCTCCTGTATATCACCCGGCTAGCAACGGTCAAGCAGAAAGTTTTTGTAAAATTATAAAAAAGGGTATTAAAGGTATAATTTTGAGCAATAATAATAAACTTATACACGAAAGGATTGCCAAATTCTTATTTGACTATCGGAACTCTAAACACAGCACCACACAAAAATCACCCGCAGAACTAGTTTATGGACGTACATTGCGAACAAGACTAGATTTGATCAATCCCATCGCCACGCCGCCTTCGTCCACAGACCTCGCTGAGACTGTAGAACGAAATCAGTCTTTCCAGAGTAAAGCATACAGAGGAACCCTGAGACCAGAATTCAAATTAAACGATAAAGTCTGGCTCACAAAACACAACTCAAATAAAAAATACTCTTGGATCCAAGGCATTATAAAGGAAAAAATTGGAAACGTAATGTACCTCATCTATATACCTCAACTTAATTGTGAAGTCACTCGGCACCTAGATCAGATAAGAACATACACTGGTGGTTTACTACACGAAGAAGAGCCATGGGATCCAGACGTGGTTCCAGACATAGAACTCACATCGGAGGACACTCCCGCAGCAGGCACCAGCGCGGAGCAGGCCCAGCAGTCAAGCACTCACATCGGCGCCGACACACAGCGAGGAGGGGAAGGAAGTGTTGTGGTGCCGGAACCGGAAGTCGGTGGAATCACACCACCCAATATCGCTACGCGCCGAAGGCAGGCAATAAGCCCGATGTTTGCAACGCCTAACTCGGAGCAGGACGATACCCACAGTGACGAAGATGTAGTGCCAGTGTAGTGTATACCGTAGTGACTGAACTGATTTCGAGCGTAGGGTTAATTTTATATGTTTAGCTATAAGGGGAAGGGATGTTAGATATGTAGTTATGCATGTGTGCGGGCTGCGACCCGTATTAGCGTTACTTGCAACGGAATAAATCAGTGTGCATCTAACTGGCTTTGTCATTGGTCGCTTACCCTCCTGTATACATATTTAACAATTATGTTACTTGCCGCTACGGAACCCTAATTCGGGCGTGTCCGACACCCTCTTGGCCGGTTTTTATTATGGTCAGATTATAGAAACATACGTCATACGACGTGGTGTGACGTCGTATTTCAGTACGGAAACATTTTTCCAATTGTTTACCAATTAATCGACTGTCGGTATACTGCAGCACGGGCGAGCACGGAGAATCGATACGGCATATCGACAGGTAATTGGATTATTCCTGATAGCAAGCGTGTCAAAGAACTTTCTTTGGCGTAGGCATATTGTATAACACGCGGGTGGCGAATGTTCGAGCGTTTTGACCGCGCTGTCAAAACGTCATTAGCGTCCCACGTATACTGCCCTCATAAGGCAATTGGCAGTATCTCAAAAAAAACACTTGAGTTAATTATACCATCATCATCATCATCATCATCATCATCATCATGTCAGCCGAAAGACGTCCACTGCTGGACATAGGCCTCCCCCAAGGTTCTCCACTCAGACCGGTCTTGTGCTTTTCGCATCCACCGCGATCCCGCGATCTTAGCCAGGTCGTCGCTCCATCTTGTTGGAGGCCTACCGACAGCTCGTCTCCCGGTCCGCGGACGCCATTCGAGAACCTTCTGACCCCATCGGCCATCAGTCCTGCGTGCAATGTGCCCCACCCACTACCACTTCAGTTTCGCAATTCTTCGGGCTATGTCAGTAACCTTAGTTTTATTGCGGATATCATCATTTCTGATTCTGATTATACCATCACGTAGCCTGAAACAATCTCTAACAGATGGACTAAACAAATTGGGCGTATCTTGTCTACAACATGATCAAAAACCATTAAGAACAATAAAACCATAAGGAGATGGGACATCAATTTACCTAGATACATTTTCTCTGTTTACTCGAAATGTCTAAAAATGAGATAGGTACTTCCAATTGCCTTATGAGGGCAGTATATTATAGCACAACGGAAAGACAAGTCACAACAATTTTCATCATCATCATCCCAGCCTATATACGTCCTACTGCTGGGCACAGGCCTCCTCTCAGAATGAGATGGCTTGGGCCATAGTTGCCAAGCGGGCCCAGTGCGGATTGGGAACATCACTAATTGAATTGCTTCGCAGGTTCACGAGAATTTTAATCACGCTAAATTCAGCATCGGCATTGTTTCATAAATCAACCCTGAGCATTAGCTCTTTTAATAACACGTGAAGACACTAATGACAAAAAACAAACGCTGCAAAAACGCTGAATATTCGCCCGGGTAGTGTAGACTTGCCAGGTGTCTGAATGAGCCCGGCATAGTCAGGTATTTCGATTGCGTTTGCAGCTAAATTTCCGCTCAAATTTGACCAGGTTAAAAAATCTGTACTCCAGTTCACTCATGACCAGGAACACGTGGAGGTATCAAGCTGAAATACTCAGCTCTGATACCCTTGGAGCAACAAAATAATCAATTTGTAAGTCACCGTAATCAAAAGATACGAGATTTTTGAATAATCGCCTGTCTGAACCGTGAATCGAACCCGCCATATCTTTAAAAAAACACCCGTAGCTACGACACCGATGAAAAGACTCAACTCGAAGGATTATTTTTTTCCAAGTACTTAACACATAGCAGCTTATATAATGACGAATTTTGGACGTTAATAACTAAATAACTGTTCGAGTTATGTGTATGAAATTTGAAGTACATAGTTTACATATATATTCGTGCAAAATTACAGCTTCCTTGATAGTCTCTGAGCTAAGCCGCGGACGGACAGACAGACAGACAGTCAGACACTAGCGAAACTATAAGGCTTCCGTTTTTGCCATTTTGGCTACGGAACCCTAAAAACATTCCTGCCTCCCTGCGTGAGAGCCAATAGCGAGAGTCGATAAAATAACCATAGATAGCGACACAGTTATTTGTTACTCTTGTTACATTGTAATCGCAACTGGCTTTGGAAAGTCCGCGCGAAACCGTTAAGGTGTAGGGTCACCGGGCCGCGAGGGATAGAAGCGGAACGTAACAATCTCACAGGGCCGGCCGTGATTTCCGTAGAATGCCGACTTCATCATCATCATCATGTCAGCCGAAAGACGTGCACTGCTGGACATAGGCCTCCCCCAAGGCTCTCCACTCAGACCGGTCTTGTGCTTTTCGCATCCACCGCGATCCCGCGATCTTAGCCAGGTCGTCGCTCCATCTTGTTGGAGGCCTACCGACAGCTCGTCTCCCGGTCCGCGGATGCCATTCGAGAACCTTCCGAGAATGCCGACTTATTTCATCTTTATTCATTTACAACTTGCGTTTGTACGTAGTTTGTGGTTTCTTCCTGATATCCGACTGTACTGGAATTTGGCATACAGGAGGGGTACTACAACACTCGAAACTCGAAGTTTGTATCGTACCGTCCCTCTCGCTCTCGTATTAAATAGTATAAGTGTCAGAGGAACCGCACGACACGAAATTCGAGTTTCGAGTTTCGTATAGTAGCCTATCAGATGTTGTGCTTAATGATGTTTCTATCGTATTCGTAATTAGTTTCAGAATCCATCGCACAGCCGTACATTTTTCATTTTAACATTTAACACTAAATAATATCCATACTAATATTACAAATGCGAAAGTGTGTGTGTTTGTATTGTATATTTGTCCGACTTTCACGTCGAAACGGAGCGACGGATCGACGTGGTTTTTAGCATATGATAGTTTATGGGCCCGAGAGTGACATAGGCTACTTTTTATCCCTGAAAAATGCACAGTTCCTGAGGGAACAGCGCGCGATAACCGAATTCCACGCGGACCTATAAAATAGCAGCCGGAAATAGCATTTTTTTGTAAAAGTTGACAGGCTGTTTACATTAGGTTAGCTATTGGAATTTATAATCAGACAAAAGCGAGAAAAAAATTAATGGAGTAATAAAAACCATGACAATAATTTACTGCCAGTTTGAAGTTGACGCCCTAGCGCGGGCCAGCAGAAGAGGAGTGGACCTATGGTCGCCTACTTTACCTACATACTCTTTCCTGCTGGCTAATGCTTAGGAACACGGTTTTTTGTATTCGGTTGAATTTTTTGCTACATTTTTTATTCGAGCGACGCTTCTTCATACCAATTGTTTAGTTTCCATCCCACACTTCAAGATAACTACGATTGTCATGAATGAATTTTTGCAAGTACGATACTTTGACGACCTTCAACAACTCGTCCACTAACGGCAAAACGTGACTCTGGTGTTATAAAACAGTGTATTTAGTTAGGGAATGAGATCATCGCTTACTGTGTGCAAACAACAACAATATTAATTATTTAGTTATTATTTGGAAATCAAAGTATAGCGTGTGAGCTAACTTTGGGGGCGGCAGACGTGAGCTCGCCTTCGGAATCCAAAAGCTTAATGGTTACTTGACCTGAAATGTATATTTCAGTTTTTTATTTTATTTATGACGGTGGAAGCATTCTACACTTCCACTGAACGTGAAAAATATAGTTAGTGTTAAGTTTTGTAACTAAGGGACCCCATACATCCCTGTATTTTTTTTTTGTAATTTTTTCTTTAATTGTATAGTGTAGTTTTTAAGTATCTTATTTGTAATTATTTTGTTTTGAAAAAAAAAAAAAAACTTTCTTTTACTGAATAAATAACTTGAATTTGCATCTCGCTACGTCACGCGTCAGAGAGAAAACTTTTTGAGTATATTTACTCTGGTTACAAACCCTGTACGTGTGTTGTGTGAAGACAGTCTGCTGGCGAACACAACGTAAAATGGCCGAGAACTGAAAAGAACATGGCGTCGTAAGGACGCCGTCAGACGGCTCAGATACGATATACCCCCGGCTACAATAGCCCCGGGTCACCGGGTGTATAAATTACAGAAAAAAATACCTACATCAAAAAATTACAGGGGCATATGGGGTAAACAACTTAACTTCGAGTATATTTCGTTGCGTGGGCGTGTAGAAATCTTCCACCGTCAAAAAATAAAAGAGGAAAAAGTCTCTTAAAAACAAGTGCTGCATAAAAGTTATACTCGCATATAGGTCACACGAATGAAAAAAACAGTAGTTGTTTTTAAACAATCCATTTTTTATATTGTTCGTTGTAATTTATTTATTTCTGGGTTTCTTATAGTTTTTTTTCTTCATTTTATTTACTTACGTATATATTAGTGGTTTATTTATTATATTTGTGTATCGTTCCGTGAGTCACAGACGGTTCTGGCAGAAAATCAGCACTGCAGGCGTCTAACGCTTCAGCATAATGCTGAGTCAGCGACCGTTTCACCTTCGCGGGGACACACAAAATTGTGTAGGTATATATTTCATGTGTGGTTTATAATTATTATTTTTTTGTTTCATTTGTGTATACATTTTGCTGTATCAATACAAGTTTCATTCTATTTTTTGATGAGGTTTTTTTTGATGAATTTTTGTACCACTTTTTTTTAATTTGCGCAAAATTTGCCAAGTTAAGCCGCGCCGCGGCCGATCAAGAGCAGTTGAAGCTACTAAAAATCAGCTACCCCGACAGAGTAGGCATTTTCTATTTTTTATGAGGTAGGGTTTCATGCAGTCGGCTCCCGGAATATTATATTATTATATACCCCCTTGCAAAAAAAACGGGCACCTATGGTTTTTCAGATTAATAGGCATTGAAGCTTAAAAAGTAAGCTTTCATGCAGATAAAATACAAGAACCGTAGGTGCCCGTTTTTTTTTTTAGGGGGTTTATTAACAAAGGCCATCAGTGTCCATATAATTATTTCTTATGTCCTTCCCAAAGGAAGGACGTAGGCACGAGGTTGTAGGTAGATATATTTATACACCCATAACACAAGCTTAGCTCACGTTGGGATTAGGTCAATTGTGTCAAGTGTCTTTAATATTAATTTGTTTGGCAGCTCGTTTTTGCCGTTTCTACGAGGACGCAATACTGTCAATTGATTGTACTGTGACCGCACGTTTGCTAAGTCTTCGGTGTACACGTCTGTCACTATGACAACGCGACAAAGGCATACAAAGCTGACATCCTCCGAGGGTATTCGGAGGGATTTGGCTTTTCACGTGAATTCGGTGAATGGTACGCAGTAGCCATCGTTAATGTATATCTGAGCGGAAAATATGTCCAAAGATGTGTGGAAAAGTTAAGCCGAGTGAAGTATATATAACACCCTGTATATGCCTACAGATATAATATTAAATTTATATGTATGTAGTAGAGATGCATCCGATACCGATACCGATACCGATATATCGGCGATACTTCGGGTTAGCCGATATATCGGTATCGACGATATTTTTATGACCGATTCAACGATACTTTTTAATTTAAAAATGTAGTGTAAACGAGCGTGTTGTCTCGTCTATTTCGTTGCAAACGAGGCAAGAACTATGCTCGGGGAAACCCCGCGCTTGTGAGTGTGTTGTTTCTCCCGCCCGCTTTGGCCTCTTAATATCACGAGAGATGCAGATCCATTCGTTTTCTGGCGCAATGACGTTTTAAACCCAAACTTGAAAAAAATTGCGCAAAAGTACATTAGTTTCCAAATGAGTTCTGTTGCATCTGAGAGACTATTTTCCAGCGCAGGTCTTATTCAAACAGACTTGCGAAATCGCCTTTCTCCGCAAAACTTAAGATTACTTTGTTTTTTAAACAAAAATCTCATCAATGTTAATCTTAATTACGAAAATTTTTAATTGCCTAATTATTAACCTATGTCTCTACTTTTTATATTAATAAAAGAAAAATCTGACTTGTGATTTATTTATTATACCTTCATTTTTGAATTCACAGTAAGCGTATCGGTATCGGTATCGGTATCGCCGATATTTTTATAAGAGTATCGGTATCGGTATCGTATCGGCAAAAAGGCGTATCGATGCATCCCTAGTATGTAGGTATAAAAAGCCATGGTGGCCTAGTGGTTTGACGTATCGCCTCTCAAGCAGAGAATCGTGGGTTCAAACCCCGGCTCGCACCTCCGAGTATTTCCAAATTCATGTGCGGAATTACATTTGAAATTTACCACGAGCTTTACGGTGAAGGAAAACATCGTGAGGTTTGCACAAACCTGCAAAGCAATGTTGTGTGGTTCTTGCTGAACGGCTGCGAGCACTTATGTCATGAGCGATAAAGACGGCAATATCCCAAGCGAATAGCTAACGAGGCCGTGCGGCCGGCAAGGAAACTTCTCTTAATTTACCTACCTATCTTCGCTAAGCGCGTCTCTAGTGGAAACAGCTTGGCGGAGCGAGAATAGGTAAATGAAGCGTTTACTATTAGTTCATGACAAACATATTTATCGCAACGTATCCTCGCACATCTCTGGTGGAAACGCAGCTTTACAGGATCACTTTGTCGTCCTCCGTCCGTCTAAGACCCTTTTTATCAGAGGGCTTTTTCTTTATGTATTCTATATGAATGTAAATTCTTTATTGTAAGTACAGTCAGCATCAAAAGTAGCGGATCATTTTATACTCTGTCGCATTGACACATTGACAATCTTGCGTGGCATTTATACTCCAATTCAATAGAATCTGACAATCCTGTAGACACTTCCAGCCTACTAATATGACCACCGGGGCTGCCTATGGGCCTGGACACATGTCGCCGGTACGGTGCCGTCTACGGTGTCGGTGTCACGGCGCGGCGCCGTCAAACGGCGTCGTGCCGAAACACGGTGCCGCGTACGGTGCCGTACACGGCGCCGCGAACGGCGTCGTACCACGGCGCGGTGCCATGGTACGACGCCGTGCACGGTGCATCGCTTGGTAGTTTAACTAGTTTTCGTTTTGCTGCTGAACGCATAACACGCAAGTACAACCATCGGTTCAAATATACAAAACAATTGTCGTTACTCGTAAAATTTGTCATCCCCACATATTTTCAGGTGTAGAAAATTTTCAGATTCTATTGAATTGTACTTTAGTACGTGGCTGTAAAAGGACAAAGTATGAAAGTGTATAGATACTTTTGATGCTGACTGTACATAAAACACAAAAAGAAAACAAAACAAAAGAGTACATTCTTCTCAAGTTAACTATCGAAAATCTAAGATACTATCCAACAAAAAATAGTCTAGGTAATAATCTTGTTTTTTTTTTGTCTGTTCAAACCCAAACTAAAGAATCCTTTAGACGTCCGATAAGTAATCTGCGCCTTACTCTCCTTGGTAAATAAACTGCTATTATTATCTTATCTAGGGCCAACGCCATCTAGTTTCAAATATCCACAATAAAGCACAGGAAACAGCATATATGGTTTGCAACTCCAAGAATACCACCGTAGTATTTTTTAAGTCGGGCGGCTATTCTCTAGGCCGTGACAATGGGAGCTATCGTTTTTTGTCTTTCTAGATGGCGCCACTGTTGCGTAAGGTTCCTAAGTGTGGCTTTCAAAGTCTGTTATTACGGGCGTGAAAACAAAGTTTAGATTAAAATCATATTTAATACATCTTAAAACCGTACCATAAAAATATCGTGCAATCACAGTGTTGCGTAGCCCCGTTTTGTTCGGAAAAAAAGGGAGGACAAAAGTTTCCGAAAGACAAAACCGTCTCAAATTACATACATTCATTGAGCCGTAACGTATAATTGCCATAATTAATTTCAGGTAATGCAAACTATTCACAAAATGATTCTAATTATAAATAAACCCGCATAGCTCACTCAAAAACTATGAAATTTGACATTTCGGACACCTCACGCTACACTAGCGCCTCTAGCGGCGAATTCACACGCGATAGCCCTCATTGCCCATGCGATTTGAAGCTTATGAGTCACCAAGGCCGATGCGCGGGCGCCGTTAGGCCGTATCCGGGCTCGAACAATGCATGCCAAAGAAAAAATCGCAAAAACTCCTGGTTCTTTATTTTTATGGAATACCGGGGAAAAAGTACGAGTCACCTGATGCCCATGGACATGTAAGGTCACCAGCTAGGGCATGCACCCGGTTCCACTAATCCATACGAATACTTCAAAGGAACCGGGTACTACCCGGTTCCTTAAGGCACTCGCATGCCCTAGTCACAGCTCATTACAGCCACCGAGCCCCCGACCAGAAGGGCTACTCCGAAACACAACGTTCGAAGTTCGTGTCATGCGATCCCTCTCGCTCTCGTATTAAATAGTGTAAGTGTGAGAGGGACCGCACGACACGAACTTCGAACGTTGTGTTTCGGAGTAGCCCTTCAGCACCACCTCGCCACGAGCGGTTAGTATTCTTCGTATGGATTTGTAAGGGCATGCGCTCACTGCATCAACTCCGTAGCGTCACCGGATCGCCTCACTCGCGCGTCACGCGCGGACGGCGAGTGAACCACTCGGTGACAGCCCGCTGCTCGCCGCCATACTGACTACACCTTCCGCCGTCTAACTTTGCCTAAAAGTTCATTGCCACGACTAGAACCACAAAAACTATTAAGTTATAATTCCAATAATTGAATAGGCACTATACCGTTAAGCGGTAACACAATCGGGGAGTAACGTAAAAATGTCCCATAAAAAAATGTATCTCAAAAAAGCGTCAAAACTGAATATTAAGTAATGAACTTTTACGCAGATTTTTATGGCGCCTGGTATAGGACATTCGTGGACCACGTAGGTCCACTCGTTGTCAACGCGCGTCCACCCATGGACCACCTGTCGACGAGTGGACGCCGAAAGTCGAGGCGGTGCTGGAGGGCATTTCCGAAACACAAAATTCGAAGTTCGTGTCGTGCGATCCCTCTCGCCCTCGTATTAAATAGTATAAGTGTCAGAGGGACCGCACGACACGAACTTCGAATTTTGTGTTTCGGAGTAGCCCTTCAGAGGCCGTATTGCACGGTATTGTCTAGCGTTAATGACGCTCGCGATCGCAATCAAATGACAGATTTCGCATACAAATTTTTTTTTCATTTGGCAGGACCTTGTGCAAGGTCCGCCCGGATTGCTACCACCATCTTGCTCGCTAATCCTGCCGTGGTCGGGTGCCGGTTGGCTCGAATGAGCGATGACCTGTAGAATGACTGTCGCATACCCACTTGTTGAAGTCGGAGGCTATTCATATTACTAAACGCGTAAATTCTATGGTCTGTATCCGAACGCAGGCAATATTGTGACAATGTGAGTAAATTACTTATTTGGCGTAACGTCCATTGTGCGTATCCGAACACGAGTTTCTACTACAATACGAGTACTAAGATATTTTTACTACGTATTGTTGGATAATAACCGGATAATCACAATTATCACAGAAAACTATAGTTATCGTGATAATGTCTAACCTAGAAGAAAAGCCACCGAACACCACATGTTATATTACCTAATATATACAGTGTAATTATAATATAAGCCTTCCAGTGGTATAAAAAAAAAAATTTAGACACATGATATTAAAGGGTCAATCGACGTTTTATTTTTAACCCCTGACGCAAAAAAGAGGGGTGTTATTAGTTTGACCGCTATGTGAGTCTGTCTGTGGCACTGTAGCTCTTAAACGGGCGGAACGATTATAATGCGGTTATGCAATTAATCCATACTATACTAATATTATAAATGCGAAAGTGTGTTTGTATGTTTGTGTTTGTCCGTCTTTCGCGCCTCAACGGAGCCACGGATCGACGTGATTTTTGGCATAGAGATAGTTTATGGGCCCAAGAGTGACATAGGCTACTTTTAATCCCGGAAAAATGCAGTTCCCGAGGGAACAGCGCGCGATAACCGAATACCACGCGGGCGGAGCCGCGGGCAAAAGCTAGTATTGTATTGTATTGTAAAACTCTTTATTGTACATAAAAACACATGAAAATAACAGAACACAGGATAATAAGATGTACAAAGGCGAACTTATCCCTTAAAGGGATCCCTTAAAGGGGGGAAGGGATAGCATAGCTAGTATGTTTATATAAAAAAGTACAGTCTGACGATGCAGTGATTCACAACTTTCACGGCGTTAAATGCGGTAAACCTTGTGTCAAACACTGATTCACTCGTCGAATCGCCCGTTTATGAATGACATATCAATACCGGTTATGGGAATAGACCCCTGCGCGAGCGCGTGACGTCACGCTGGGTACCGTACCGATGAGTCATGGGTTCGGCAACCGCACTGGCGCAGGTACACGGAACAGGTAAACGTCTTCTATACTCTATTAAACCAAGATACTATAACCCAGGGTTTCTTAGTGGGGTACGCGAACCCTTAGGGGTTCGCCATTCGACGGTAAGGGGTTCGCGACAAGATTTACGTAATGCTGGCTGCAAAACTGGTAAGACTCTTACAACCTGTATTAAATTTGTTACCTTCAATGAAATAAATATTACATTATGATGATGGTTGAAATAAAAAAAAATTAAGGTCAAGTTTAGTTTCTCCAACAGGCAATTTTATTATTTTCTTATGGCACGCTGTCATCTAGAAACTTTAAAAGGCGCACGTGGAACCATAAGTTTGAGAAACCCTGCTATAACCTAATAGACAAAAAGTTGGAATAACCCCGACTTTGATACTTCAAAGTTCAATATCTCAAAAACGGTTGAACCGACGTTGACAAAATCTGTCTAAGAACCATCGGAAGAAAACCTGCTTTCAATTAAAAAATACCGCATTTAGATCGGTCCATCCGTTTAAGAGCTATGGTGCCACAGACAGACATACAGACACATATAGCGGTCAAACTTATAACACCTCTCTTTTTGCGATGATAATAAATGACACAGGTAGTTATTGTAACTGACAAACATGCTAAACAAGTTTTTAACGTCCACTATGGCCATTTCGTACGTTGAGTCACACCGAGTCGACTTTCGGCTTTCTCTGTCAGCAGAAAGGGTTTCCCATTGTTAAAGGAACCTTTGTTCTAGACTTTCGTGCGTTACATTACACACGTTTTTAAAAACGTGGCTGTTTGTTAACAAATGTGTAAAACAATTTCACAGCAAGGTCTCCGTCCAGATGAAATAAGTTTGCGTTAAAAATTAAATTATTAAACACCGCCCTGCGCTCCATGACCCAAATCACTGATGTAGGTCGAATTGTGTCTAAGCTGAAGTGGGACTGGGCTGGCCATGTTTGCCGCATGCCAGATGAGTTGTGGGCCAAGATAACCACCGAGTGGACGCCCACCAACTCGAAAAGGCGACCTGGCAGACCTAGACGGCGATGGCGGGATGAACTAGACTCTTGAAGGACTGGCCCTTGTATGCAGGGGACAGAGAGCAGTGGAAGTATTGTGGGGAGGCCTTTGCTCAGCAGTGGGACAAAATGGGCTAACAATAATAAAAATAATAATTATTATTATAGTTCAAGCTTTTTCGCTGATTGTTTTGTTGACTGTACTTGCATTGTCATTTAAACTGCATATCCGTAGCAAACTTCAAGTCGATACTATTAACCATGAAGGGTTCCCTCCTGCGGAGCCGATCCTGGCAGGACCACCAAGATGTCACTATCCGCTTATTGTATTGTCACCAAAGAGTGACATAGAGGGGACCTATTTCATATAGACTTTACGTTTTTGAGATATTGAACCTTGAAATTCCAACTTTTTGTTGGTTAGGTTTTTAACTTTATAGTTTTTTTGGGTTCCATTTTTTTTGTTGAAAATTTTCTTTATTCTCATTAAAAGTTGCACCCGTAATTATTGAAGGCAGAGGTCGATGGGCACAACAATAAGTGTTCCCTTGAGGATCTTCTATAAAGTAAGTCATATACTCGTATTTAGGGAGAGGGGAGGTCAGGTGGTTTGTGACATAGGCAGAAAAAATGGCAATTTTTTTACGTTTCACTGGTAAAGAAACAGTACCAAACGTTTCACAAAGGGGGGAAGGGTGGGGGGGCTAAAAGTGGTCTAAATTTGTGCGAGGTACTTTATGGCCATGTGCTTTTGGCGAAACATGGTAGCTCAGACCTTGGGCCGTTCCAATTGCGTGGTAGGTGAGTTTAGGTACATCTTTTGTATTCAACAGCCCATTGTTCTGCTCGCTTGCAACAGATTTGGGGATATTAATAGCCACTTGCATATGCAAGGTATCACAAAATGGATGCGGATTCGTCTGGCATTGAGCAAGTACAGACTTAATGTACTGAAACATTTCTTAATTTCAATCAGACATTCTTGAAGATTAGTATGCCAGGTGAGGCCTAGTGGTTTGACAGGCCTCTCAAGCAGAGGGTCGTGGGTTCTTAGCACTAGAAAAACGTTTTTAGTCAGAAGGTAACTTATCTCAGTTTCAGCATAGTGTTACCGAAAACTCGATAGTTTACAATCGATAGTTTTAATTTTAATCACAAAAAGGCCATACCATCGATAACTCTTTTCGTGCTATACTACCGATGGTACCCGTATTATTGCTGTCTAAATGTATGTTTTATTTTTTAAAACGACCGGGTTCGATTCCAGAACAGAATACATTTTTTTTTAATGTATGAATGCTTATTCTTTATTATTAAAATCGATGACACGGTTCCCAAGAAGATCTTCGTATGTCTTATAGTTTCAGACTTTCACATACTGACCGATCTAAATGAGACAACCTGCATACATTCGCTGGAGCTGTCGGTGTAGGCCTCCAACAAGATGGAGCGACGACCTGGTTAAGATCGCGGGATCGCGGTGGATGCGGAAAGCACAACACCGGTCTGAGTGGAGAGCCTTGGGGGAGGCCTATGTCCAGCAATGGACGTCTTTCGACTGACATGATGATGATGATGACCCTGTACACATTTGCTACCAATGCGCGAGCGCAACACTTGTACGTCACTTAATGTCAAAATAAAGCACGTCCACAAGCCCGTTATTTGGGTTACTCCGACACTGCACAGTATAACAAAAGAAGTCGGCGACATCGCTCACAACCGTTATACGATTCACAACTACGAGTATTCCAAATCACTGTAAAACTTAGCAGGCGACCGAAAATTCGGTTTCGACAGTTTCGGCATTAGGAGTTTCGGCTTTTGAGCCGAAGTTAAAAAACCGGCCAAGCGCGTGTCGGACACGCCCGAAATAGGCTTCCGTAGCCATTACGAGAAAAATAAGTAATAGTTTTCTAAGGATTTCGTATTTTGTACGGAATATTCCAAGTTTAGGTATATTTTATACCTTAGGCTGCTATTTATTCTTAAACTACTAATAATTCTCAAGAAAACTTAACCGTTATAGTTTTCCTTGAAAGTTTGATATACTTACTACCATACTGAATTTTTTCAAATTTTTCCACCTACCAGTTTAGATTTTAGAGGGGGGGGACGCTCGACTTTAATGATAATTTGCACTTTAAAGTTGAATATT
Organism: Choristoneura rosaceana; assembly: GCA_037349165.1. Classification (NCBI taxonomy): domain Eukaryota; kingdom Metazoa; phylum Arthropoda; class Insecta; order Lepidoptera; family Tortricidae; genus Choristoneura; species Choristoneura rosaceana. Next base: position 1,107,922 of record JAZBNJ010000006.1, on the reverse strand, counting down.
TTGCAAAAAAAAATCACTGAATCAAAAATGATATTGAGGTTTCTAATATCTGCGCCCCTGATTTCTCTACATCTTCCGCGATTGTGGTTCAACAGGGGAAAAATTACCGAGATCCTTTCTAGAAGGAAATACACACAACATTTATATTCTTACTAGCTTTTGACGACGGCTCCGCCCGCGTGGTATTCGGTTATCCCGCGCTGTTCCCTCGGGAACTGTGCATTTTTCCGGGATAAAAAGTAGCCTATGTCACTCTCGGGCCCACAAACTATCTGTATGCTAAAAATCACGTCGAACCGGCGCTCCGTTACGGCGTGAAAGACGGACAAACATACAAACACACTTTCGCATTTATAATATTAGTATAGATTTTTAAGTAGTTATGTGGCAACTCGAACCACGCTATCTTGATCACAATGGAAACCAAAAGCAGAACTGCTTTCACGTCGGCCGCGCGAGATGCAATATGCTAATCAACTCATTTAGACTGCGTTCCACAAGAGATGCATACAAATTTCAATTCTCGTCTCGCCTCGCCGGTGAGAAATCACCATTATACCGTCTTCCCCTTGAGGAGGAACTGTAACTATACAATAGTAGATTGATAACCAAGGGTGGAAAGTGACCCATTTCGCCCGAGATATTTGTGGCGCTCGAACGAAGTGAGATGAGATGAGTGAGTTCGAGGGGAAATGGGTTATTTCACCCGAGTTAGACACTCTACTTTTCATTTCGACTGTGAGGAAACTAAAATACTACAAAAACACGAGAATAATAATAAATTGAATTTACTTTATACCTATCCAACCTCCAACGGTACCTTTTCGACTGGCCACTTGCCATGGCCGACTATAAAAAAAATCGAGTTGGTCACGACGTGCATCGAGATGGCCATGCCGAAACGTGAAAAAAAAATGTCATTGACGTAACTCAATTATCTTCGATGTCGTGGCTAGCCGAAAAATTAAAAAAAAAATACTTTCCACCCTAGAAGAGAAAACGCAATTTTCCACCCGGCTATCCACCCATGAAAATTAAACTTTCCGAACAGGAGAGATGAAAAAAAGGTTTTAGCCGGTGGTAGGACCTTGTGCAAGGTCCGCCCGGATTGCTACCACCATCTTGTTCTCTAATCCTGCCGTGAAGCAGAAGTGCTTGCACTGTTGTTTCGGCGTGGAGATTAAGACAGCCGGTGAAATTACTGGCACTTGAGGTATCCCATCTTAGGCCTCTAGATTGGCAACGCATTTGCAATACCCCTGGTGTTGCAGATGTTTATGGGCGGTGGTGATCTCTTACCATCAGGAGCACATGCTCGTTTGCCATCCAGTCGAAAAAAAAAAAAACCCAAGCTTTTAACGCATCGGCCTTACTTAAGGTTAAATTAAATCATAATATACCTAAGCGCCCTGAGAACTAGGCAGCTCATTGTCACGGATGGATATTATCTTAGATAAATATAATTTCCACTTCTCATGCTCGTAAAGTTGATGTTTATGCTGGATCTAGGCGGCATAAAACTAATTTTTATACTCTAGTGCATAAAGTAAAATCTTTGTCTAAGACCAAGGTAATCAGGTGTCAACAGCCACAAACAAAAAGTTTCTATATATTTTCTTACTAATTTTTATTTTATGTAAGCAGGTACTAAATATCAATCAAATGAATCAAAATAAATCAATAAAACTAAAAATTCATAATTATGTAGCAAAAACCGTTTATAACATTAATTCGTTTTTAAAGAATATAAAGTCTATCACAAATAACTATTGGACATTAACTTATATATTAAGAAGTGTTCTATCTGACAACATTTTGAATTTTCATTCAATTTTTATGAAATAATCGAGAAAAACTAACAAAAATGCAACGTTGCCAGCAGATATAAACGCTCTTAAATAATATAAGCGTCGAGACGGGACGGTACGAATTACGATGCGAACTTCGATTTTCGAATTTCGGAGTAGCCCTACTGTACCCTTAGTGTAAGTTTTCGGTTACATAATACGTCTCGATCGCGTTCCCGTTAAAATGTCAATTTGTACGGAATCACGAACAGCGCCTCTAGTGAAACGTTTGCGATGTTCGTATTTCCATACAAATTGAGATTTGAACGCGAACGCGATCGAGACGTATTTTGTAACCGAAAACTTACACTAAGGGTACTGACTTTAATGTCGTTCTGTTTGACGAGTATTATCTATATTAAAAGTATTTGCTCCTGTTAAGAGCCAATCCGGTATAAACCTAACAAGCGTTCGTGAATATCGGATTTATACTCATGTTATTTTGATTTTAATTGCATGTATTTTGTAAATAAGGAAACAAACAGAGTCTTTAACATGAGATCGATTCCCATGAAAGAAGGTCGTTGCGGGTATCTGTCAGTTACAATGAACGATAAACTCTCAGAGCTTGATGTAAGAATCAAAACCAAACGTGGCGGGGCGGCCTTTTTTTCTTCTATATTTTTTTTCGAAGCTCCTGTGTGACTGTGCCTTATTGAAACGACTCGATGGCCACATTCATCAAACTTTTCTATTGCGATTGCAAGCATAGTGCTTGATTGAACCAGTAAATTCGTACAGCATCTTCCGATACCGGACAGCTCGAAATATATTCACTGCAACATTGGACAGGTCCAAATCACTCAAATACCTCTCACGGCTATCCTTAGTCAACACACACTCCATCAAAAAAAATTCTAAGTCCTCAATCCTATACAATCTGTGCACATTGGGAATCGAACTACTTTCATCATATTTAAAAATGTATTCAATGGAACACGGCCTGACCGCACTTGAAACGCCCACACAAGTCTCCCTGGGGAGACTGGCACAATCACAGCCATCTTAAAAGATCTTTACCATGCATTTAGATATTTTAAAACCACTACAATATATTTGCTTCTTTCTTAAGAAAAGTATCTTCGTTCTATTCCCCATACAAACGTAGTCCCGGTCTCATTTGAAAACTAGGCAACAGAATTAGTATAGATGTAATTCGGTAAGTATGGACTAGACGTAAATATCTATACATTAGTAATGTTATATGTATATTGATTAGGTCTAATTTAAACTTGCAAGCAAGTATTCGACTCGTTGCGTTGGACAAGATATTGAAAGTATTTTGATACCTGGTTTCTGCACCTGGTATGAGAAGGTAAGCCCTGGTACGCGATTCAGCAAGTATAACCCATCCCTATGTTGACGATTTGTTGACACGATAACTACAGTATCGCTAGGGAAGTCGGTAAAGTACGTAGGTAGGTAAGTCCGCCTTTGTACAAGTATCTCAAAGTTTGTCACTTGTGTTTTGTATCCATGTACCTATCTCAAAGTTTGCCAATTACTTTGATTTTATTTGTAACGTCGCACGACGTGACAGCTGTCATCAGATTCTCTCTAGATTAAATTATTATACGCAATAAAACGGGCGGAAAACATTCAAAAATTAATTAAGATTACAGTTAATTAACGCTAAAATTAACAATTTATTGCAATCTCTCCTCACATCAGTAAAACCAATGCCTGATTACTTTTTACACTTGTATAAAAATACTCGATGTATAATAAAACATAACTATATGTTTTGCTTATAATACTGGTGTGTAATCTCATTAAATGAAACATATAGATGATAATAACGTAAAACATCCGTAATCTGCCACAACACATTCCACATATTGTATGCTACGCCCGGTGTCTGTTATGAGAGCATAATCACATTATAGCTACATTTTTTAATCATAGGTTCACTTAGTAGGTGAAGTTACCATCCTTATGTACCTTATTCTACCCTATCCAATCGTACTTACTAATATACCTAAGCGCGAAAGTTTGAGAGGGTGGATGGATGTTTGTACGTTTATTATCCTTCTAGCAGGGGCGGATCCACAAAATACCGTCTGAGGGGGGGGGGGGGGGCACGTTAATAAGCGGTTTCCCATAGATAAAACCAAGCTAGATCGACTTGACATCCCCGATAACCCCTACATATCAAATTTCATCGAAATGTTTGTAGCCGTTTCCGAAATTCTGTTTGCTCGTTTAAAGGTACAGATAGATTAATTAAACATTAATCTGGCACAGTTATTTTTACGAATAGTGCAGTAAATGAAGACCACGGTATAATTTATGGGAAACCGTTATTTCTAAAAGTTTGCGAATAGAAAAGCGTGTAGGAAAGGAGCATCTCGAAATTTGTTTCGCCCAGTACAGAAAGAAAGAAAGAAAGAAAAATTTATTTTGGCTCCATAAGTACCACCTAAGACTAAGACTAAAACTAGTACTATAACTATATTAACTATTTGGTGACACGACAGGACATCAAAAAGGGTCTCCACTCAGCATGTGTTGCCGCACATTATGTGCAGCAACGCTGGTTTTCTGTGGAGCCCAGTTTTGCCAGTACAGGCTTGCCCCGCTCTCTGGGTTGCCTAACGAAAAATGTGCATTCCGCGCTACTGACAACTGGCAAGTTGGCAACCCCGTGACAGTTATAAGCACCGGTAACAGGCGAGAACGACCGTGGACACGCTTTCGAGGCTGATTCGACGAGCGAAACATTCGCTTGTTTTACTGCAAACCGTAAAAAACACTATACTTGGTTTGGATATATATTTAACTAAACGTAAACAAAACAACGTCAATAGGGATGTTGACGCCATTGAAAAATAATTCAAAGGCATGACTACAGTAAAAAAAATGCTTTATTTTAGCCCTGAAAACCAGATTAATTTTCGATTTACTGTAAAATTTCATTTTTTGTTGCCTTAAAACAAATAAATATTAGTTGATTGAGTTGCCGAACAAATAGCGAGTTATGACGTCGTAAGTCGCTATTGCCGTTGAAACTATGGGAGAATTGTGTTTTGACAGCTCAAAAAAGTACGTCAGTTGATTGGTGGTATCAACATCCCTATTGGTGTCTTAAAGCCGAGTTTACCTTGCAAGAAAAATCGTGCAAGTTGCATTACATTGCGGCGCTCGATTGGCCACTACTAACTCGTTGGCTTTACGGCCTCGCAATGTAATGCAGCTTTCACGATTTTTCTTGCGAGTCTAAACTCTGCTTTACATATTGAGATTCCCCCATTAAACTATCGAAACATTTACATTTTCTGTATTGAAATACACTAGTCTAGTTTGTAGTTTGTATTAAAATTATAGATAAGTAAAACGTTTAAAATTTTTGAATACATGTAAGTACGAAATCCGGCAACTGAAGTTTCTTCACATTTAGTTGAATACGATTACGATTATATTCAAATCAAGTATATAAATTAATTGCACCAAGTGTTTTTAGGGTTCCGTACATAGAAAAGAAAACACGGAACCCTTAGCAGTGATGGCGAACCAACGGCACGCCATGAAATAATCCGCGCACGTCCAGTTTAATAGTTTTATACTCATTCGTTCAACCACGAAGTTGACGACCTGTGATGGCACGTCATAGTCAAGTTATTATGGTTGACATAAAAAATGTCACATTCTGCCATAAAGGTTCGCCATGCCTTATAGAATCACTTCTAAAACGTCACATCAATTCTGACAACATTATTTTTCTCAGGAAAGCGTGGAAATATCACACTGAAATTAATATCGAATAGTTATTATAGGCCGTATTGCATGTTACTGTCTAACCGCGATCGCAATCAAATGACAGATTTCGCATACAAAAACTGTCGTTTAATTGCGATCGCGAGCATCAGAAACGTTAGGCAATAGGCACGGCCTCAGGTTTGCTACCCCTTGAAGTACATAGTAAAAAATCAAACTTCTACGAGTAAATCAACGCAATCAAACGATAGTCCATAAAAAAGGTGTTTCGAAAAACCAACGGGTACAGTAGAGTGCAAAAATATGGACTTTTCTAACCCTTCAAAAATGTACCACTGAATTTATCCTGACGTAATAAGGCCGTGGTAACATATTTTAAGTAGGTATCTATTCAAATAGATACATTTTTGCACTTAACTATACTTACTTCCGATTGTTCTAGAAACTTGAAAATTGATATGACGGTAGCTCTTATCTTAAACCAATAATTAGTCTGAAAAATCTTAATTACTTTATTGGACCAATCAGCTATTTTACCGACACTTTGGGCGTCTCCTGCGTCACCAAAATTGTCTCTGGCTTTACCAAAAAATCGTACTTCCAACAAGATATTTCACGGTTTAATAGGTTGAACTTACCTAGGATGGCATGTATTCATGTACACCATCTATTAAATTACAGAAAAAACATGTTAACTTACAAAAATCTGCAATTGTTTGAAAAATGTCGCGGACAGATTAGTGTGGGTAAAAAAGTTGATTGGCCCGTTTGTCTGTACGTCAGTAACAATCTAAAATGACCCCCCATTGCGTACATTTTGCCGACTATCAGGGCTCTGCTGTCAAAACTATGATTAAAGCCATAAGGTGCCATAGTGCTTTATTTCCCCCACCACGCCACGGTCAGACGGCCATCTTGCGCGCTAACGCGTCGTCGCAGACGCAGGTTGCGTAATGAACGTAGTAAGGCAGCACAGACCATTGTGTCTTAAGACAACTTTCGTTCGTCTCGTGGTTGAATTGGAGTAGGAAAACTAATTATGTATTCAAATACAACAAATACAAATAGTTTATTTCCAAAAATATTAAAGACGCAGAATACATTTGTGCTGACCCCCATACTAGGCATGGCCTGTCTAGTGGGGGAAACATTACGGTTTACAAGAAAAAGCAAATGGCAACTATGGTTAAGGAACAGAAATAATAAAGAAAAATATTTAATTAGCCTCTAAACAAGAATACATGATGCAAAACTTAAAATGTAATCCAAAACTGTTTTCTTTTTTTAATTCTTGCTTGTAATTTTTTTTTAATTATTATATTTCGTCTTTCGACTGGGGCAAAGGAGCAGGATCGCTTTACTTAATGCTCTAGCCATAGTAAAAAAATGCTGCCTTTCAAATCACCGACACTATCACTTTTTAGGGTTCCGTAGCCAAAATAGCAAAATCGGAACCCTTATAGTTTCGCCATGTCTGTCTGTCCGTCCGCGGCTTTGCTCAGGGATTATCAATGCTAGAAAGCTGTAATTTTGCACGAATATATATGTCAACTACGCCGACAAAATGGTAGAATAAAATATTTAAAAAAAATATATATTTTTTAGATTACCTCCCATAGACCTAAAGTGGGGGTGATGTTTTTTCACCCAACCTTCTAGTGTGGAATATCGTTGGATAGATCTTTTAAACCATTAAGGGGGTTGCTAAAATAATTTTTCGATTCAGTGATTTATTTGCAAAATATTCAATCCCTTATTTATCCCTTTGGTCGATTTTTAAATATAGTGACAACAAAGTTCTTAACATTCTGCGAGAAACTTACCAACGTTTCTCACTCCACTTGAGTTATTTTTTGTGTCCAATTTATCGTAAAACCGCTAACGGTTTTCACATGTCGAAATGTAGCATCAGAATCACTTGAGCGCTTTCAAATTTTCAAGTGTCTGAGATATTGCTAAAACGTGTCCGTTTAGCATAAACAATTTTTCTCATGCTCGTAAAGATCGAGTTTATGCTGAATCAAGGCGACATAAAATTACTTTTTATGCTCTAGTGCATAAAGTAAAATCTTCGTCTAAGACCAAGGTAGTCAAGTGTCAACAGCCACAAATATAAATGTTTCTACATTTTTTTATCATTTATTATTTATATAAAAATGAAAATCAATAAAACTAAAAAAATATAATTATATAGTAATGCATGAATAATAAAAGGTACTTTCGTAAGTGAACAATTATTTCCACTGTTGTTATTTCATCTCCTCGCAATTGAAGTGAAAAGCAGAGTGTAAAGCTCTAGCATTAAACCCATTTTCCCCTCGACGTATCTATTCACCCTCTCCTTACCGGCTCGGATGGCCATATGAACGTCTCGGGTAAAATGGCTCGTTTTATGCCCTTGTTGTGTTGAATTCGCTCGTTCACGTAAAATTCGCTTATCGCTATCCCGAGGAAACTGTGCAATTTTCCGGGCTAAAACCTATCCTATGTCCTTTTCCAGCAGTCGCACTATCTATGTAGAGAATTTCATCTCATCATGCTCATGTTTATACTAGCTTTTGCCCACGTCTTCGCCCGCGTAGTATTCGGTTATCGCGCGCTGTTCCCTCGGTCACTGTGCATTTTTCTGGGATAAAAAGTAGCCTATGTCACTCTCGGGCCCATAAACTATCTCCACGCCAAAAATCACGTCGATCCGTCACTCCGTTACGGCGTGAAAGACGGACAAACACAAACATACAAACACACTTTCGCATTTATAATATTAGTACGGATATAGTATGGATGTATGTTAGTTATTATAGGTAAAGTTTTTCGTACTTATATTCTAGCACTCGCAATGTAATGCAACTTGCACGATTTTTCTTGCAAGTCTAAAATCTAACCCCCTTATTCATAAACGACAATCAAAGCTATTTTAGTTAAAATGCCGCTAAAATTCGTTTGTCCTTATCTGTCACTTCGACATTTGTATTTGTTAGAAAGGGACAAAGCATTTATTAGTTAACATAGGCTTGTTAAGTTTTATGAATAAGGGGGTAAGACAGTAGCTGTACGCATTTTACACTCAGTAGCAAAATAATAACGTGAATCATAACAACGCAAAATAGTACCGTTTCTCATTTCTCGTGATTCGGTCGGTTTCGTAGCCGATCCTGTTATAATGACAGATCGTTGAACCTGCACTGTAACTGCCTGAACATTCAAGGCGATAAAGGCGCCTTTTGCTTGCCTTTGAAAATCTCGGGTTGGTAAACAAAACATTTTTCACTTCTCATGCTCGTAAAGTTTGTGTTTATGCTGTATCAAGGCGAGATAAAATAACTTTTTATGCTGAAGTAAAATAAAATCTTTGTCTAATAAAAACAAAAAACTTTATTCTATGTATTTTTTAAATAATTTTTAATTTATGTCGGAGGAAGCTATGAGTCAAGTTGATTGTTGTTTGCATACGTAAAACATAATATTGCTTTTTTTTACATTCTAATTACTTTTAAAATTCTTAATTTAATTTCAATTGATTTGTTACATTTTTTTTAGAACGTCAGATCCTAATAATTTATTAAAAGTTATGATTTGATTGTAATACGTAACGACCAATCAGAGCAGAGCTCGTGCCTCGAGCGGGGTCGAGGCGCCATCTTGGTTTGGTGAAGTCAGTGAGTTTTTCAGTTTTTCAGTTTTTCTTGAGACTTTTGGAGTGTGAGCTAGCGATCGAGTTGGATCGTTGTTAAGAGATTAAAATATGAAGTAAGATCGGTGCCCTGAACCCGCTGCTCGGTTTTAATTGTTAATTCTCGTTTAACTAATCAGAACTATTGTGTTATTTTGAAATAAACTGCTGTGAACTTGTGATCATTGTGTTTTGTGCTCGCATTTTACCCTGATGACGCCCACAAAGCCCGCAACCACTAATGATGATGTCGGCGGGGATAGTGTTTCTCCGACATCAGAAGTGGGATCGGTGCAGGCACAAAACGTGAGCGAACAGACAGCGGCAAATGAAGGATGGCGTGCGTTATTCGAAGCGCAGCAAACCAGCATGAGGTTACTAGTGGAGGCGCTAAACAACCCACCGAATATCGAGGATAAGGGCATCACGCTGCCCAAATTTCAACCGGAAGATGCTGACACGGATGCCCGGGCCTGGCTAGCAACAGCGGATATCTGCTTATCGGATCGTGATATACAGGGAAGTAAATTAATCCTCATACTTAGTAAGGCTATGAAGGGTTCGGCTGCCACATGGTTTTCTCAGATAGCTTTTCCCAACATGAAATGGGTAGAATTTAAAGAAATTTTTCTCTCTCGCTTTGATACATTGGAAACATGTGCGGCGACGGTATTAAAGATGATTACTGGCAAACCGCAAGAAGGTGAATCTCTTGCCGCTTATGCAAGCCGTTTATTCACTTTACTAATGTCACGATGGGGTAGTCTGGGCAAGGAAGAAATGGCGGTATCTTTAATACTCGCACACATGGGGCAAATCGAGCCACGGTTGCAACGCAATATTTTTTCTGAAGAGATAACTACCCGCAGTAAAATGCAACGTGAACTAATGGCGTTCTCTTATCGCAAGCGCAGTTACCAAGAAATTACAAAGGCCGTTGCAAGTACTACGCAAGACAATAAACGTCCTAGGTTAAGTTCTATCTCAACAAAATGTTACGCTTGTGGAAAGTTAGGTCATAAATCTTTTGAATGTTTCAGCCGATTGCATGACAAGCAGCAACCAACTCTCAGCTCTGAGCGCCCCAATACGGCCGTTACTACGCGGCCCCTTCTGACTTGCTACAAATGTGGTTCTGAGGGTCACGTGGCATCGCGGTGCTCAAAAACATGGCCAGTTGCAAGCGGCAGCACACAACCCGCTGCCGCTGCACCCAGCGTTGTAAAGCGAGTGGACGTATGCGGCCTGAGACCTGTCACCGGAACCATTACGCAGTTTGGTGAGCAGTTTCAATTTTGTTTTGATTCCGGTGCTGATTGTTCCTTGATAAAAGAGAGCGTCTCTCGTAGGCTTGTTGGTACATTGCAGCGTGCAATTGTTACTTTGACTGGGGTAGGAAAGTCTAGTGTATTATGCGACTCACAAATTTTATCTAGGGTCTTTCTTAGTGGTCATGACGTAGAAATCTTATTTCACATTATACCTGATGATTACTTAAAAAACGACATTCTGATTGGACGCGATTTGTTGGCCCTAGGGTTGTCAGTACACATATCGAGTGATCAACTTGCTATAGTCGAGAAGCCCTCTACAGTTAATATTTGCGATGTTGACAACGCGATGACCGACTTTCAGGACGTGGATACCGATATACCCGATGACCTTAAACCACAACTGATAGAACTCCTTAGCTGTTTTAAGAACTCATTTGTTGAAGGCACACCTACTAGTAGAGTAAAGACAGGTGAATTAGAAATTAATCTAGTAGATCCTAGCAAAATCGTACAACGGCGACCATATCACTTGAGCCCCGAAGAGCGGGAAATAGTACGGAATAAGTGTAGTGAACTTTTGTCCGCCGGGGTTATTAGACCAAGCAAATCGCCCTTTTCCAGCCCTATACTATTGGTAAAGAAGCGTGATGGCACGGACCGAATGTGCATAGATTACCGAGAGTTAAACTCTAATACAGTTCCTGACCGGTACCCCTTACCTCTAATTGGTGATCAGATTCAGAGGTTATCAGGCGCACGATTTTACTCGTGTCTTGACATGGCTAGTGGATTTTATCAAGTTCCTGTAAATGTAGAGTCGAACTCGATAGAGAAAACCGCTTTTGTTACTCCGGACGCTCATTATGAGTTTACTGCCATGCCTTTTGGCCTACGAAATGCCCCCTCCGTGTATCAGAGAGCTATTAATACGGCTCTAGGTGACTTAGCGCACTCTTACGCGATTGTCTACATGGATGATCTCATCATACCTGCGAATACTGTAGAACAAGGGCTGGAACGGTTAGGCGTTGTACTTAAAACTCTTAGCGATGCTGGGTTTTCGTTCAATATGAAAAAATGTGCCTTTCTAAAGAAGCAAGTCCAGTTTTTGGGGTATGAAGTATCAGAGGGTGAGATCAGGCCTAACCCCCGTAAAATAACCGCATTGACTAATTCCCAACCACCACAGACCGTTACTCAGCTCAGACAATTTTTGGGGTTAGCGTCCTACTTTAGGCAGTTTATCAATAACTTCTCGCTTAAAATGGCACCACTCTACCGTCTGTTAGCTAACAACAATTCTAAAATAACTTGGACCGCTGAACATGAAGCAATTAGACAAGACATAATATCGCTATTGACTTCATCTCCGGTTTTGATGCTTTTCGACCCAAAATTACCCATAGAGTTACATACAGACGCCAGTAGCGAAGGTTACGGCGCAATTCTCTTCCAAAGAGCTGGTTCAAAATTACATCCAGTTGAGTACTACAGTAAACGTACCACACCCGCGGAGTCTCGATACCACTCTTACGAGTTGGAGACACTAGCAGTTGTTAACTCAGTTAAGCATTTTCGCCATTATTTGTATGGTAGGACTTTCACAGTCGTTACTGACTGCAATTCGTTAAAAGCCTCAAGAACTAAAGTTGACCTGACACCTAGAGTGCACCGGTGGTGGGCCTTTCTCCAGGCTTTCGACTTTGATATCCAGTACAGGGAGGGTAAGAAAATGGCCCACGTTGATTTTTTCTCGAGAAACCATTTGGCCGAAGGGAGCAACACTGCCGTTAGCGATACCCGTAGTTTAGGTAGAGAAAATTACGTGGCAGAAAAACGCGTTAATATAGCTGAGTTATCTTCGAATTGGTTACAAGCGGAACAACGACGAGACCCCGAATTAAATGAAATTATTACTAAACTTGAAACCGATGACCTTGACTTAGAGAGTTGTAGAATCTACGAATTGCGATCTAATGTGCTCTACAGAAAAATTCAAAGAAACAATCGCAACATTTGGCTGCCGATTGTACCAAGAGCTTTTCGTTGGTCGGTTATAAACCATATTCACGAGTCAATTCTCCATTTGGGATGGGATAAAACTTTAGAAAAAGCATATCAACATTATTGGTTTCCTAATATGCCAAAATACGTCAGAAAATTCGTTGAAAATTGTATAACATGTAGAGTAGCTAAGTCGCGAAGTGGTAAACAACAGATAGAGTTACACCCCATACCGAAAACAAATATTCCTTGGCATACAATCCACATCGACGCTACAGGCAAGCTCAGTGGCAAAAATGATCAAAAGGAATACGTTTTTGTGCTGGTAGACGCTTTTACCAAGTATGTGTTACTAAGGCATTCCACAAGAATTAACACTGACAGTGCTATCAACGCCCTCAAAGCATCTATATCTCTTTTCGGTACCCCAGTGCGTATTATTGCAGATCAGGGTAGATGTTTCGCGAACAAAGATTTTAAAGATTTTTGTTCCAATCACAATATCGAGTTACATTTAATAGCGACCGGCTCTTGTCGTGCTAATGGCCAAGTAGAGCGCATAATGAGTACACTCAAAAACATGTTAACTGTCGTGGAAATAAGTCCTAATAGGTCCTGGCAAGATGCGTTAGATGACGTCCAACTCTCCATAAATAGTACGATCCATAGAGTTACTAAAGCAAGCCCCCTAGAATTGTTAATAGGTAGAGTAGCTAGACCGTTAAATTTATTAACCGTTGACGACCACGAGGTTGAGGTAAATGTAGAAGAAATTAGAGAACAGGCTGATAGATTAATGAAAAATAATGCATGCCTTGATAAAGCACGGTTTGATAAGAGTAAGGCAAAAGTCACTGCGTTTTCTGTAGGAGATTACGTTTTGATCGAAAATCACGAAAGAAATCAAACAAAATTGGACCCTAAATACAAAGGACCATTTGAGGTCATTGAAATATTAGACGGTGACAGGTATCGTCTCAAGAGTTTGACATGTAACCGTGTATACAAGTATGCAAGAGAACGCCTACGTCCACTCCCTCAATCTTATGTCCCAACTGAGCTGGATCCGTGCCTGTCAGATGAGAGTGATGGTAAGATCTTTACACTAACTACGCTTATTTTGTTTAACATTTTTAGTTCTGACTGTGTGTGGCGAATGCAAAGTTTTTTTTTTATAAGATGTCCCATAGTGGATAGTGGCGCAGGGCGTGGTGGCTGTTAAGGTCCAACGTTTGTGTAAGGCGAGGTGGTCATTAAAAGGCGAGGTGGCCATTATCAGGCGAGGTGGCCATTAAAAGGCGAGGTGGCCATTATCAGGCGAGGTGGCCATTAAAAGGCGAGGTGGCCATTGTAAGGCGAGGTGGCCATTATCAGGCGAGGAGGCCATTGAAACGCGAGGAGGCCATTTAGATCTTGTTAACAGCAAAGCTAAAAACCAACTACAGACTTTTCCTTGGTCAGGAGTGGCCGAACTACAAGAATTTCTTTCTTCTCTGCAGATGATACGCGGCCCTCAGCATCACACGAGGACGTGTAATACGTCAGGACGGCCGTGTCGGAGGAAGCTATGAGTCAAGTTGATTGTTGTTTGCATACGTAAAACATAATATTGCTTTTTTTTACATTCTAATTACTTTTAAAATTCTTAATTTAATTTCAATTGATTTGTTACATTTTTTTTAGAACGTCAGATCCTAATAATTTATTAAAAGTTATGATTTGATTGTAATACGTAACGACCAATCAGAGCAGAGCTCGTGCCTCGAGCGGGGTCGAGGCGCCATCTTGGTTTGGTGAAGTCAGTGAGTTTTTCAGTTTTTCAGTTTTTCTTGAGACTTTTGGAGTGTGAGCTAGCGATCGAGTTGGATCGTTGTTAAGAGATTAAAATATGAAGTAAGATCGGTGCCCTGAACCCGCTGCTCGGTTTTAATTGTTAATTCTCGTTTAACTAATCAGAACTATTGTGTTATTTTGAAATAAACTGCTGTGAACTTGTGATCATTGTGTTTTGTGCTCGCATTTTACCCTGATGACGCCCACAAAGCCCGCAACCACTAATGATGATGTCGGCGGGGATAGTGTTTCTCCGACATTTATATAAAACTAAAAATCAATCAAATCAATCACGATAAATCATTAAAATGAATATAATGGAATTATTATAATAATGCATAGAAAATAAATGGTACATAGAAAGTGAATCATTGTTTCCACTGTTGCTATTTCATTTCCTCGCCATCGAAGTGAAAAGCAGAGTGTAAAACTCGAGCATTAAACCCATTTTCCCCTCGACGTGTCTATCCACCCTCGCCGTACCAGCTCGGGCAGCTATATGAACGTCTCGGGTAAAATGGCTCGTTTTATGCTCTTGTTGTACAATCTACTGTTGTAGACTCAGTCATTTTGATACCGACCCAAGCTCTCTCACTGTTTGTAATTATTGTAATTTTGAAAAAAATACATAATTAATACCTCGTGCTAGTGGGTGCGTCGTGTCGTATATCACTAGTGAAAAAATTGAGCGGGCTCTTACGCGAATTATTTTTTCTGTGACACAATGTTAATTAATGTATTATAATCATCTTTAGAAAATATAACATGTGTAAGGTACCTAGTAAAAAAATCACAAAAATAATAAAAAAAATGATGTGACATATTATTGAACTTTGAAGTGAGGTACAGTCAGCGTCATATAGTACGTAGCAGTCAACATCACCAAATACTTGGATACATCCAAAATAGTCATTACCAGTGACTCAGTCAAAGCGGTCAAATTGTTGGAGACATCCATCGTGTACAAATATACCGGAGCACGCACATCACCACTGGTAACGTAGCAGCCATAATAACCAAAAGTATGGAACACACTAGAAAACTGAGCTTCCAAGTATGTTTCCAAGTATTTGGTGATCTTGACTGCTACGTAATATATGACGCTGACTGTACATGAAATCTTAATCTAAATATAACAGTAGTTACCAAAGCACCAAAATGGATGCCACACAGCAAATGCCGATGTCTGAATTTCTTCCACCTCTTTTAACTCTATAAGATAAGTTTTATTTTCGAGTCGTTTTGTCACCAGAACAGTTAGCCTACGTAAAGCGAGGTCGTCACGGTTGGGTAACCCCCACCTGCGTCGTGTCCCCTGCCGCTAGTGTGTACAGAGCTGTTATTGTAATACTGTTTACACTGTTTAATTTAGGCCTAACCCGAAATTAAAATCGAACGAACGTCCCTTTCCCTCTCGTATAAAATGATATTGGTGTCAGCGGGACGGCAAGATACGAAGTAAGAATTTTGCACGTCGTAAAACTATGCGGACAAAACAGTACAATAAAATGTTTAAAAAAAAATTTTTTTAGCGTGCCTCCCATAGTGGTGGTGATTTTTTTTTCTCATCCAATCTTGTAGTACAGGGCAGGGGTAACCAAATGGCGGACCGCCAGCCTATTTTGTGCGGACCTCAAGTAAACAGTAATTTGTAGCATTGAGTACCTACGTAATTTAATCATTCACATTGATATGTTAAGAAAATCCTCGTTACTTTTTGTAAATAACATTTGTTTATTTAATAAACTTAATAAAACGGACCGCGATGGTATGAGTACTTTAAAACCCGGACCGAAACTAATTGGTGATCCCTGGTATAGGGTATCGTTGGACAGGTCATTTGAAACCATTGGGGTTGCTAAAACAATTTTTCGATTCAGTGATGTGTTTGCAAAAGGTTCAACTTTAAAGTGCAAATTTTCATTAAATTGCAGCGTCCCCCTCTCTAAAATCTAAACCGGTGGGTGGAAAACTTTGAAAAAATTCAGGATGGTCGTAAGTATATCAAAATTACAAGGAAAACTATAAAGGTTAAGTTTTCTTGAGAATTATTAGTAGTTTAACAGTAAATAGCAGCCTAAGTCATAAAATATACCTAAAGTTGGAATATTCCGCACAAAATAAGTACGAAATCCTTAGAAAAATATTTTTTTTTTCGTAATGACTACGGAACCCTATTTCGGGCGTGTCCGACACGCTCTTGGGCGGTTTTATTATATGCTATCCATTCCAGGTCTATTCCAGACTATATTCGTCATCTCAACAGGTACACCCCACAACTGCTGCGCACAGGCCTCCTCTCAGAATGAGAGGGCTTGGGTCGTACTCCCCACGCGGGCCCAGTGCGAATTGATAACTTCACCCATACAATAGAATTGCTTCACAGGTTTGTGTTCTCACGTTTTTCTTCACCTTAAAGCTCGTGGTGAATTTCGAATATTCATAAACTAGCTTATGCCCGCGGCTCCGCCCGCGTGGTATTCGGTTATCGCGCGCTGTTCCCTCGGGAACTGCATTTTTTCGGGATAAAAAGTAGCCTAACGTCACTGTCGGGACCATAAACTACTTACTTATCTCTATGCCAAAAATCACGACGATCCATCGCTCCTTTACGGCGTGAAAGCGTAACAAACAAACAAACAAACAAACAAACAACCAAACTCACTTTCCCCTTTATAATAGTAAGGATTCCGAAAAACTCAAAGCCAGCCTAGACTCGAACCCCCGACCTTTGGCAATAGGTCAAACCAGGCCTCCACGGCTTCCGAAGTTTTGTCCAAATACCCGAAATCCATTAAGGAAAGTAACACCTGTCAGATCACGGGAATATGACATGTACCTCTGCCTACACCATGGAAAAAGCCACTAGTGGAAAAA
Organism: Choristoneura rosaceana; assembly: GCA_037349165.1. Lineage (NCBI taxonomy): Eukaryota > Metazoa > Arthropoda > Insecta > Lepidoptera > Tortricidae > Choristoneura > Choristoneura rosaceana. The sequence continues at coordinate 1,090,700 of JAZBNJ010000006.1, read as the reverse complement.
AATGCGACTGGGAATTTAGCTACGTGAAACAAACGGGCCAATCAACTTTTTTACCGACTTGAGGCGTCTCCTGCGTTACCAAAATTGTCCCTGGAGTTACCAAAAAATCGTACTTCCAACAAGATATTTCACGGGTTAATAGGTTCAACTTACGTAGGCATGTAAACCATCTATTAAATTACAGAAAAAACATATTTTACTCACAAAAATCTGCAATTGTTTGAAATATTTCGCGGACAGATTAGTGTCGGTAAAAAAGTTGATTGGCCCAAACAAGTTTGAGGAACTGGCCTTATACCAGGGATGTAACGGATGTGATTTTATCGGAAACGAAACCAAATGTTTTCAATTAAGTTTATCGGAACTGAAACCGGAATCGGAGCCTGAGTGATGTGGACGAGATGTTAAGGGTAGGTCTACTAAACATAACTGTCTATTGCGTAGGTTTCATTGACATTTTTTTATCTAGTATTTTAACAAGGCTTTACACCAAATGTGACTATGTCAGCCGTATTGGGAGCCTCAAATATATGGGCGTTTTAAAAAAAAACCCTCTTTTTTTTTGGAAAAATATAGTATTTCATACTCAAAATAAAGAGCACAGTCGATTCCGATAGTTCATATCCCAAAAAAAAAACTCAGTTTTGCGACGTTTTTTTCATACACTTAGTGTGGACGTAACAAAACTGACTCATAAAATATTGTATGAAAAATAGGGGACATTTTTTTAAATGATCGGAATCAATTGTGCTCTTGATTCTGAACAGCTAAAACCATATTTCATCCACAATTTTTAAAAAGGTACACTTTTTTTTTAAACACCCCAATACACTATGCTCTCCCTTGCACTGAAACCATGTCTCTGGCCTAATGTTAAGTAACCATCAAAGTACCCATGTGATAACAGGGTCTCCCGATATATAATGTAGCATTATAGGTATAATTTTTTTTTATCCAATCCTTGGTCTTGCAATAATTTCCTATGCTATAAACAGATGAATCAAAAGTACTTACAGTTTAAAATTGGTTAAAAAGTTGTGAGTTCATCCATTCATCCATTACAAACAAGACACAGCCATAATATTAGTTTAAATAAAATACTATCAAATAACAAAAATAATTGACACAGGCAAAGTTACAAAAATATACAGGATGTTTGGTAGCTAGGTGCAAAGCTTTAAGGGGGTGATAGCCGAGGTATTTTTGAACATTTTTAGCCATATACGTCTTAGCAGAAAATGTATAGTTTTTTTTTTTAATTGGAAATTCAGAAATTTTAGGAAAATACCCAGAATTTCATAGTCACAAGTCAATATTGCCCCAATGAGCGTTAATTTGTAAACAAAATCTTTTATTTTGGATAGTTGAATGTGTATTGGACCAAATGAAATAATTTTTAAGTGTCTTTCTTGCCACAAAAACAAAATGGAGGCATTCGAAATTACTAAAAATGTCTTAGGTTAGAACAGAGTCATTTTTCAGTGCCATAAAAAAATTAAAAAGGCTAAGAATGTTCAAAAATACCTCAGCTATCACCTCCTTAAAGCTTTGCACCTAGCTACCAAACATCCTGTATATACACAACTTTATGCACTTAACATTAAGGCTGTGTATACATATTTTGCAACATTGGCCATGTCAATATCTTTGCCCTTGACTTGTATATTTTTTAAATAAAACATTCATAAACAGATTTATAAAAATAATGGGAGAAGCCAGTCTATTAATATTTTAATTTAGAAAATAATACTGATAATAAATAAATTAGACAAGAGCAATAAGTAGACTACAAAAATTAAAAAAAAAAACATTATTAGTTGTAGGTATTGTTATTATTTCTACTCACCTTGGATAAATTTAATTGCCTATAATGGCTAAAAAAAAACTAAGGATGTTGTTTTGATAACAATTGACTAGCTAAATCATTCTCTGTGGACATTAAAGAATAATTTCCTGAAATAAAAGTGAGATTTGAAAGTAAAAGATTGTTTTTGTTTGCTTCATAAAACTATAGTAACCAGCCCACAACAAAATGATTCATTTATCAAATATTCATTATCATATGGTCAATGACATTGTCCCTCTCCAATTACTAAAGCGCAAAAGGGAAGGCTATATCGCAAAAAAAACGCAAAGCACAATCGCTGTAATCGCGAAAAGAAAACTTTTTTTTATTTGCACTCAACTCTCTCTCGCATGCAATTGCCAAATCCTGCGTGAGATTTTAGCAATACAAGTCGAGATGTCACAATTGAAACCGTGAAATAACTTTTTAACCGTCATCATTAAATCTATGAATGTTGTTAACAATCGCAAAGCGTTTAAAACTAGTTTTAGAAGTTGTTAATAACTTCGAATTGCGCGAAACCGCAAGGTCTTTCACACTTGCCCCGACAGTAATACCGCGATAACTTTCTTCAGGGACTTTGCAAGTTAAATATCTGTGTTGAAACAAAGAATGCAGCATGCAATGGCGGTATAGGTAAATGTACCTGTTATGTACACGGAGGCCCCGCGTCGCTTCCAAACTCTTGTGTCCACGTTCATCGCACAATATAACAAATAAAACACACAAAAACTAACACACTACGCCGAACTGAACACATCTAAATAACTAAAACATGTTTATATTGACAAACACAACTTAACGCTAGCGAAATAATACGAATAACTAAAATATTAACGTCATAAAAATAAAAGGCTTGACAGTCCGACTCCCCCCGATCTTCATGCTTAACTGACTGATCGCAAAAGTTTCTCGCGTTCGCGAAGCGTGAGCGTGACGTGGGTGGTGGGTAGAAAATGCATAGCAGGTGTGATAACAATTAAATATTCTACCAAAACAGCAGGGCTACGAACTCGAAACCTGAAGTTCGTATTGTACCGTCCCTCTCGCTCTCGTATTAAATAGTATGTGTATGAGAGACCGCACGACATGAACTACGAGTTTCGAGTTTCGTAGTAGCCCTGCAGAACAGCGAGGCTACTACGAAAAACGAAGTTTGTATCGCACCGTGTCCCTCACACTCGTATAAAATAATATTAGCGTCAGAGGGACGGCAAGATACGAAGTTTGAATTTTGCACTTCGCATAGTGTACATAGGTCCAGCAAAATGATTGTCCACCATTTTACACACAAATTCGGACTCAGAACTCGCCTCGTGGTTCGTCGAAAAGTTTACCACTTAATTTTTATGAAAGTTTAATCTAGTATCATTTTTGAGACTTCTGCTACAAGAAATAAATAAATTCTTTTTTGTTTAATTCAACCTTACCGTACTCAAAATGCAAATGTTATAAGTAAGATTATCTTATCTAAAATGTTAGAAGACAAATTCAATGCCAATCTGGTCAAAATAGTCCAAAAAGTGATTGGTCTGGACTGTACGTAAATGGGCACTGACAAAGGTCAGAAAATTTACTAAGGGACTCTTGAAGTGCATCATCAACTTTCACACCTTCATTACTGGGATCCCCTACAATCGCATTTTTTAGACTATTATTGTTTCGCATAAATGATTTGGTATAATTTGTATTGGCATAATAGTACTGTCGCATAGTGATACTTTGGCCCACTCCTTTTTTCGCAAATTAAGCTATTAGAATAATTTCAGTTGGACTAATTTGTATTAGACTAATACATATATGCATATTATTGTTTGGGCTATTGACTTTTTGTAATAAATAAACTATAAAATATTAGGCTAGGTTAGATCACGTTAGATACATTAGGTTAGGCTAAGTTAGTATGATATCTTTCTTTATTTATGCTTTTTAATTTTATGCGTAAAAAAATATGCGTAATGATATGCATCATCATCCCAGCCTATATACGTCCCACTGCTGGGCACAGGCCTCCTCTCAGAATGAGAGGTCATTTGCCATAGTTCCCACGCGGGCCCAGTGCGGATTGGGAACTTCACACGCACCATTGAATTGCTTCACAGATTTGTGCAGGTTTCCTCATGATGTTTTCCTTCACCGCAAAGCTCGTGGTAAATTTCAAATGTAATTCCGCACATGAATTTCGAAAAACTCAGAGGTGCGAGGCGAGCCGGGGTTTGAACCCACGACCCTGTGCTTGAGAGGCGATAGGTCAAACCACTAGGCCACCACGGGTTATGCATGCACATCGCTAATTCGGCTAAAAGCAATTATGTGTAACAATAATATTACAAATAATTTTATGCCATCCAATAGAGAACCTTCATTACTACATGAATTTTGATACAACTTGAAGGGCTCAATTTTAATGAAAATGTGCCCTTTAAAGTTGAATATTTCGCAAACGGATCACTGAATTGAAAAATCGTCCGGGCAACCCCCCAATGGTTTTAGTCGAAAAAAAAACACCTCCACTTTACGTCAACAAAAAAAAGATTTTTATTTTTTCTTTATATATTTTACCACTTTTTGTCGGCGTGACTGATAAGTATATTCATGCCAAATTACAGCTTTCTAGTATTAACGGTCTCTGAGCTTAGCTTAACCACGGATGGACAGACAGACAGTCGGACGACGACATGGCGAAACTACAAGGGTTCCTAGTTGACTAGAACCACGGACTAGAACCCTACTAAAGCACAAGCACAATCCCATGCGGAATGCAGCCAGCCTCATAGGCACTCTTCCCTCCTCAGAGACAAGATCAAGGCGAATGATATAACATATATAATAGTTACGTTATTTTTTGGAAAAATAAACACATAAAATATAGTACACAGAAAAAAGTTAAATTTAATACTGTTTCTTTTTTCTACTAATTAAGAACGTATTTCCTTGTTCCTGGCAACATTTTTCTTCTAACGGAACTTCAAAACGGCTTCAAAGCAATAGGCGCAAGCTTTTAGTACCATTCAGCCTTGCTCTTATCCACAGAATCCACATATTTTAATTAATTTCTTCTCTTTTACCGTAATAAATGTTTCTATATCCGCTGTTGTAGTAAAAAAATATATATATGTGAATGTAAACTGTTTTAATCCGGAATCACCGCCCAAAACCTTATCCCAAAACTTACATTTAATTGGATATGTTTTTGGATTATTTCAGTGTAATTATTAACAAACGTTATGGAAATATATTTTATTTTATGTAAATGACGTCATAATTTACCGTCGTCTATTTTCTTTTCCGTTACTTTATATTCACGAATCAAACGGAACGTTTCTAGAATGCGAAAACGAAACGTTATTGATATTTTTCTTAAAAAATGGCAGCCTTCATGTCGTAAGCTTTTCTTTTCCTGTGATGAAAAGTTTTTAGTAATAATTTATTGACGATTTATGATGCAAATTGAAGAAACTCAGATGATCAATCTGTTTTACAAGCAAGACAAATAGTTATCACATGTCGGAGTAACAATGTGCTGTACATATATGTAGTAAGTATAAGTACGTGGTTATGTTCTTTTTGACGATTGTGTAGCCGTCCGTCACCGACTCAGGTCGGCCGAGGCGGCTGGCGGCGTCCGACCGCCGCGTCGTTAATACTTCGTTACTTTTATGCATCAATTCAATATCTTGGCGTTTAATATCAAATCTTTTCCAGGTGGCATAGATATCTCGGCACATATGCAAATGTTGATCGGTTCCTCCGAAGAACAAGCGACCGCTTCCGTGAGAGCTTTAGAAGACAAAGAGATGAGCGACGGTGCCGGAGGGGTGGCGGGGTCGGACGCGGGCGCGGGGGGCGCGGGCATGGAGCGCGAGCTGGCCAGCACGCGGCGGCTGCTGTGGGGCGAGCAAGTCAAGGAGGAAGTGTTCCGCCGTTGGGCGCAGGGCTTCACGTTCAGCGCAGACGAGCCCAGCGCGCTGACGCAGCAGGAGGGCGGCCCTTGCGCTGCCATAGCCCCAGTGCAAGGCTTTCTTCTCAAGATACTGCTCTCGGAGACACCTGGGCACAGCCTCCGGGACCTCACCTCTGAGAAGTGCAACTCTCTCCTTGTTAGGGCAGTGTGTACGATATTAAGCCAGTGTCTAGCACCTAAGTATAATGTGGCTGTGTACTGCAAGAATGATTCAGATGCAGAAACCAGTGCTGCGGCAGCTAGCGAGGAGCAATCGTGTGACACGCTCGAACAGTTCCACAGGAAGATTGAGATACACTCGTTCCAAACTCTGTCGGAAGTTGAGGCTTTCTACACAAGAAACATTCGTGTTTTGAAGGACAAGTATGGAGTGCTATTACTCTTGTATAGTGTGATCTTGAGCAAGGGAGTCAGTCTTGTTGAGGCAGAGCTCTCCGAGCTCTCTGACCCACTAATACACTCTACTTATGGATATGGTTCTCAGGGATTGATAAACTTGATGCTGACTGGCCGAGCAGTGGCCCACGTGTGGGACCACGACCAGGTGGTGGGCGGGCTGAGGCTGCGGGGCATTGAGAGACAAAATGACATTGGATTCCTTACCATTATGGAGCACATGCAATATTGTACCGTGGGATCATTTTACAAGAATCCAAAGCACCCAGTTTGGGTATTGGCCTCCGAAACACACTTGACTGTGCTGTTTTCGTTCGAGCGGCGGCTAGCCGCGCCCGAGACGGCAGGAGAGTCGGCCGAGCGTATTTTTAGATCCTTTGACCCGGAAGGCAATAATTTCATCCCATCCGCCGCATTGCAAGATGTGTTATGTGCTGCTGATCTTGTTTCAGAGCCCGAGTATGTAGAATTAATGCGCCGAAAATTAGATGCAGAGAACCTGGGTATAATTCTGCTCAGTGCGTTCATGGAAGAGTTCTTTCCGTCGTGCGAGCGTGGCTGCCCGGACACATTTACTTTGCACCACTACAATGGCTTGGCGCGCAGTAATCCCGGAGGTCGCGTGGTGTACCGCGCCGGCCGCGCCGCGCTGCTCGAGTGCCACATGCGCGCCGCCTCCGCCGACCCCATGCTCACCTGCCTGCAGACCAAGTGGCCCAGCATCGACCTCGTGTGGGACGACAACACTTCTCCCTCCCTCAACTAACCTCAGCCCCCACCCCGAGGGAGCGTCAGACAATATCAAGTAAACAGGCTGTGGCGTGATGTGTCAGTGATCCATCTGTGGAGCATACTCGGACGTAATTGATTTGTAAAATATAATTTTACATATTCCCATTATTCCAAAAGCTTAATTATAATTTTGGATGCGTTTGCAGCTGGCGCGAGGCGTTCTCGCGCACACCTAGGAATTGATAGCGACCCTGTGTAAATCTCATTTCGACATAGAAATATTTACAATGATAAACAATATTATGGTATGATGGTTGAGGTTTTTGACGTAAATATTTTTTTAATACTGTTCAGAGCGTCGGGGCGAGCAGGTCGCTTGTTATGCAGATACAGTTATTGATTTATATTCCAGTTGCTAACTCGTAGTGTCTAGGTCGAATGTGTTATTCAAGGGCAGGGGGCCGCGCCCTGGCGCACCACAAGTGATACGCACGTTGGGAATAACATATATTTAATTTAGATCCGCATAGACTTAGGTTGTACATAGTTGTAACTTATAGATAAATATGCAACGTTTTAAAATTTTATGGGAACCGACTTGTCTTGTGTATTCTATGTATTTTTGTGAACGTTTGGTTCATTTTTTTAAGCCGTCATGCTTGTCATCTGGGAATGTAAAGAGCGATATGCAGTATGCTTTATAGGGTAGTAATCACAGATATAGATTACACTAGATAACGCAAACACCTCAATCTGTATGAAAACCAACCGTGTCACTTTTTTATGTCTACTGTGATGTGTCAAGAGCGAATTAGCGATGAGAATTCCCCGATGTCCGCGCAAAATCGATTCAAATGCGCCGCCCGCCCGCGGCGAGGGGCTCGAGTCAGTCATGATTATTCAGTTAGCGGTCAGTCTTTGTATGGGACCAACCCCGATGTTTGGTTGAGGTTCGGACACGCGAAGTAGATGCATTTGCGTAATCTATATCTGTGGTAGTAATAGCCGCGGGCAGCGAATGTGGCCCTGTAGTTGAAGCCAGTAAAACTTAAGCTTGGTTTAGACTTGCAAGAAAAATCGCGCTACCGTACATTATAATGTGAGACCGTGAAGCCAATGGTTTGTAATTTGCACGATTTTTCCTGCAGGTCGGAACTGACCCTTATGTGACAGCTCCCTTGCTTTGCAATGCGAATTTTCTGTTTATTTTAACGTACACATGTACCTACTGTCCAGTGAGCTATATTCATATACAGGGCCGGATTTAGGGGGCGGCATCCAGGAGTCTGGCCTCTTGCCTCCAAGTCCAAAGGACCCCGGAACTTAAGTATGGAAAATGTGGTGTCGGATGAATATCCTGGAATTATGATGTTATAAATTTCAATCCTGAACAAATGTCTCCAAAGTCGCTAACTGTTTCCTGGTCTCTTTCAGAGTTTAGTTTTTTAGAGATTTTTGTTCAGGAGTTTGAAATCTATAACATATCCAAAAGAATTCGATTTGTGGCATTCAAACATGGCGGATGTAGACAATGTCTAATTTTGCTATTTCTGTTTCTTTGGCTAGTTAAAGTATAATTTTCATAGTGTTTTATGCGGCGATTAACTTTAACAGTGAACAGTGATCACAAAATTCTATATTGCTCGTGTCTGACATTTTTTAATGCGCAAGTTGTCTTTACATGGTTTCTGGAATTTTACTATCAAGCTACAAAAACTACAATTACTGTACAATGTGCCTATCAAAATGAGTACTTAGACACTGGCGAAATTGTCCTATTAATTAGGACAGAAAAGCCATATTTTAAAAGAGAAGAAGAAGAACATGTCAAAATCTCAGGATGAAAACACATTTTCCATACTTTGGGTCGGGGGTTCTTTTTTTTTCAGTTTTTAATGAGCCTCCACACTCGATTCCAACATCACCTCTAAATCAGGCACTGTTTATATAAATATGGTACACTATACATTTTTAATATTTTATTTAAATCTCTTTAAATACGTTAGGTTTTATGTTTTATGATTATGCAACTTCATTCAGGTTTGCTGTTTTTAACAATTCTAATAAACTACCGCTTTTAAATACTTAATTGTGAAGACAAAATTAATAATAGTGCTTGTGACCTGGGGATATTGTAGCTGGGGGGATATTTTATCTGAGTCGTCTGACGGCGTCCTTATCACGCCATGTTCTCGGCCATTTTACGTTGTGTTCGCCAGAAGACTGTCTTCACCAGTGTTCACAACCTGAAGCTAGGCAGCTATCGTACTAGGGCCGTAAAATTATTGTATATTCGTCAAAATTATAAAAAAACTAGCTATGCCCGCGACTTTGTCTGCGCGGATCTAGTTTATCGCGCGGTGGCGCCCTCTACCGGAATAAAACGTATCCTATGTTGATCCTTGGGGTTCCAACTACCTATATACGAAATTTCATCAAAATCGGTTTAGTGGTTTCGATGTGAAAGCGTAACAGACAGACAGACAGTTACTTTCGCATTTATAATATTAGTAGGGATTATCGCACCTATCAGGATAATGACTATAATACATTAAAAAACATATGAAATGGAGCAATACTACATAGACTTGAAGTAAAAGTACGATAGTTATCGTACGGTTGTGAACGCTCTTCACACAACACACATGAACATGGCGAACATGGCGTAAAGACGCCATCAGACGGCTCAGATACAATATCCCCCAGCTACAATAGCCCCAGGTGACGTTATACGATTTTTTATCTAATTTTTAAATTATTTTACAGATCAGTGCACAAATTTTGATATTTACGTTTATTTTTTAAGCATTTTGATTTTGCACAAAATTCAACATTATGAGGCATAAGGACGTCTAGTTAAAAGTTTAATTTTTAGTGCAAGCTTTTTTTTCTGGTTTTTTTTTTGCTGACTGTACTTGCATTGTCATTTAATCTGCCAATTGTAGATGATCAATTTTACTAACAGATAATTATACATGGTGATTTTTAATTGGCGATCATAAATACCAAAAATCGATAAAAACGGTCATAAATCTTAAAATCGGTTCACAAAATTCATATACTTACCAAGTTTCAACAGTATAGTTCTTATAGTTTCGGAAAAAAGTGGCTGTAACATACGGACGGGCAGACAGATAGACATGACGAATCCATAAGGGTTCCATTTTTTGCCACTGGCTACGGAACCCTAAAAATCAGCTACTTCATAGAAAACCTCAGTACTTCACCAGCCTCCATGGATGAAACCAGGGATTTTTCTTCCCGATTTTCGTATTGGTCCCATGGGAAAAGTTGTTCAGTATGACCATCCTTATTGCTTTTTCTTATTCCTGGTCACTGATTACAAATCACCGTGTATTCTCATTGGATTGGACTTACATAATTATGACAAATTAGCTTATGCCCGCGACTTCGTCTGCGCGGACCTAGGTTATCGCGCGGTGGCGCCCTCTACCGGAATAAAAAGTATCCTATGTTAATCCTTGGGGCTTAAACTATCTCCACACCAAATTTCATCAAAATCGATTCAGCGGTTTCGACGTGAAAGCGTAACAGACAGACAGAGTTACTTTCGCATTTATAATATTAGTAGAGATATTGACCCGGATAACTCACATCTTAAATCGAGTTTAGCTCGACTGTTTCGGGCTAATCCGTAGCCCTTCCTCGGAGCAACGCGACTCTGCAGCTGCTACAATATGCTCTGCTCGCGCGACTACCCGACGAAACTGACACCGGCACCCAAGTACCCGCGTTTTCATAATCATTTTTATTATAACTGTCAAATGTAGGTAGCACACAACACTAACATCAAATTAAAATGTAACATGTCGAGCTAAACTCGATATACTCGATATACCATTTTTAAACCACTACATGGTTTAAAAATGGTCAACAAATTTTGAAACCACAACGTATATTCTCATTTCAGTTGTCTTGTGTTAAAAATGATGAGTAAACAATTAAACTAAAAAAAACTAAACTATTCTGAAATTGTTTTCTGCTTAACCATGTCCCTTCAATTACTTTTACATTACTGTAAGTCATTTTTGTAGCAGAAAGCTCTTATAATAATATTGCAGTTCATTTGAATGAAGTCTTCATTTTGTATCATAAAATGGCATACACTTTTTAAAACTTACTCAAAATTGTGCTGAAAAAATTCTGAATCGCATCAAAGTTTGTGCACTGCACTACTGCACTTTTATTTTCTTTAAAAACCGTTAATAAACATTTGTTTATTTAAAAAAAACAAAAGTCTATCACGAATAATTATTGCAATATACACATTAACTTATACATTATGAACAGTTTTATAAGACCACATTTTTAATTTTTATTAAATTTTTATGGAATAATCGAGAAAACTAACAAAAGTGCAACGTTGCCAGCTCATCAGGTATAACCGCTCTTAAGTGTTAGGGCCAGTGGGCTACTCCGAAACACGAAATTCGAAGATCGTATCGTACCGTCCCTCTCACTCTCGTATTAAATAACATAAGCGTAGGCGGGACGGTACGATACGAACTTTGATTTTCGTTGTAGCTCGCCTGTGGTAAGAGCTACTGAGGAAGGAACGTTCCTTCGTTTTTCTTTTCTTTTTCTTTGTATCGCATGACCCCGTTATTTGAGAAACTTTAATATGTATCCTAGTTAAGGTATTTACACAGTATATATATAAAGTAAAGCAGTATGGAAGCTACGAATATGTTGCAGTACCGCGAGACCCCCTTAAAGGCCGTGTAGAGCGCGCGTCTGTGTGCGTTCGTTTCGATCGATTTGTTCGTAGCTTCCGTACTGCTTTAGTTTACATATTATTATATATTGTGGTATTTACGAGATAGAAAAATGACTTGAAAACCTACTACATAATGGTGCTTATTTCATGACGATGATATTTGTGATTTAAATTTCTGTTTCTATGAATTGCAATGTCTGTCGCTTTTTATCATTCCCGCTTTCCGCGTTTTGTTTTAATTTTGTATTTATTTTATGTTTATTTGTTGTAAAGAAGAGACTTCAGAATGCGATTTCAAACATAACTGTTGTCAAAAAGCTTAATGCCACAGTTACATAGAAAGTGGCGCCCTCGTACAAATTCTACTCTTTATTTTTCTTGTCCTAAGGACCTGAGGAGCTACTCCGAAATTCGTGACGTGCTATCCCTATCTCACTCCTATTTAATACTGTTGGCGAAAGCGGAATGGCACGATGTGAAATTCGAAGTTGAAACAAGGTACACAACTTTGATAATGATAAGTCCCGGATTGTATTCTATTGTAGCTACAGCACGATGATGCTATCTCGGTTTATTTGTATGAAATAGACAGAGATGTCACCAAAGGCCTCTGCCATGCAAAGTATCGGGAACTTATCAGAGAGTGGTCAAACTGGGCCCAGATGTCGCTTTGTCTAGTGCCATCTACGAGGACGCGTGATTTTGTCAAAATTAGACATTAATGACATTGTAATAAGAACCACGGCACATGTCATCGTGAATGACTACATATATTTCGCTACGTACTCTTATGATGCTTTTTGTTTGTTTTTTTGGAACTTGATACACATTCCAAATTTAAAGTCAGTCCAATTGGAAGAAGATTAAAATTGCAAAAGCTTAAAAACGATAATGCAGGTTCATTTATCGGTTTATTTTAAAATATTTTGACTAATAAAATTTAGTGACAACCTCTAGGGTTTTGTATTCTTTTTATATTATTTGGTTTATATTTTTACACTGCTTGTGTTCGAGTGATTCTGGTATCTGCGATTTTTCATGACTTGTCGTTTCCCGTGCGCCGCTCGCCCGGCCGCCATGTTATTTTATTGTTCTAATCTAAGCCATGGTGATGCAAGGACATATATTTGTTTATTATAATATTCATATTGTCAGAATAAATAGCTGTGCACATTTTAGTGTGACATTATAAAGAGTATACCTATTGAAAGATATTTTTGGTTAGTTATTAAAGTGTAACATGCTTGATTTCATTATAACTGTGTGGTTTTATTTTAGACGAACCTCTAGGTGCTTGACCCTTTCGTTCCGGCAAAGCCATACACAAAATCTACCCAGTTTTCCATATTCAGTGAATTGATACCTGCTCCTCAGTCCTGTAGGCGAGTTAACTCGTTCACAGAAATGATGCTCTTACGCCCGAAAGACGACTTAACTCGGCTACGTAAAACACTTTTCAGAGCCGGTAGACGAGATAACTCGTTGGCTTGGTACTTAGTTATTTTTCTCCATGTTGTTTGTTCAAAACGTAACTATTTAGACACAAATGCGTAACGAATATTCTTGGGGTAGACTAATAAGTTTATTCACTAGTTGGCAACATTAAAATAACTGCAGCAAATAAATATAGCTCAAGACTAAGGCACTGGTCCCACCGGCGGCTACAAGCTATTAGCGAGTAAAACTATAAACTACAAACGAGTGGGCGAGAGGCGAGAAGCGAGTATAGTTTTGCTAGTTTAGACGCTCGGCTATAAGCGAGTGTTTGCGTGCGACGGGCGATTACTCGCTGCACTAGCTCAGCCGGGGGGCTATTCGCCAACGACCTATACGATGTACAGTCGAGGTCGAATATAGTTAGTGTTTAATTTTGTAACTAAGGGACCCCATACATCCCTGTATTATTATTTATTTATTTTTTTGTAATTTTTTGTTAAATTGTTTACTGTAGTTTTTAAGTATTTTATTTGTAATTATTTTATTTTGAAAAAATGACTTTCTGCCAAGTTTCTTGCGGTGCATTCTTCTTGGTAATGATGGTCTTTCCGAAAGCGCTGGTAGTTTAAAAAAATGACGTGTAAAAGTGCCCATTGCGGCCTATTTACTGAATAAATGATTTGAATTTAAATTTGAAAATACATTTTCACCACACTAGCTAGTTTGAACTCACTGTATTCTTTTCTGAAATAATTAATTTTTTGCATCCAAATTTTTCTTGTCATTCTTTTTAAAATATTCCTTTTTTTCTTCCGTCTCTTCAAAATTGCCACTGCCACTACACACACGCTTTTATAAAATACATCATCATCGTCATCCGAACTTGACAACAAAGATAGTTCGTATGATTGTTTTAAATTCATTGTATATACGTGCACTCGCATCCACTTTGAAAGGTAGAATGATCGCTCTGATCGCCAAGCAGGCTTCGGCGAGTACCGTTGAGCTAGTTTTATAGTCGATAGCTTATCGCTGCGGTCAAATAGTAAACAGTGGTCCCACCGCCAGCTATCGGCGAGCTCGGCGGTCAACTAGTAAAATTCTGTACTAGAAACAGATGACAATCGGCGGGCGGCTAGTAAACAATTGTATGGAATTATCGCTTACTCGCCGGGCGGTGGGAGAGTATCCTCGCCGGCAGTGTGAACAGCCAGCTATGAACTATAAAAATATAACTCTCTCTTTTATGTACACGGAAGCGATTATCTTTTGTTCGTTTCTTGGGCTAGAAAATAGCCGATAGCTCATAGCTTACTAGCTCGCGGTGGGACCAGTGCCTAAGAGTACAGGAAGCAATGTGTCCGGTTGTGCAAGTGCAAGTGACTGTCGATTGCCCTAAACTAGGATGTAATGTCAATTTTTTTAAGACGAGTTTACTCGTCTACCGGATCTGAGAGCACATCGCACAAGACGAGTTAACTCGTAATCCGGAACGAAAGGGTTAAGCGGGTTGATCGTAAGGCTGTCTCCACCAGAGATGTGCGAGGAATTTTTGTCATGGACCATTTAGCTCGCCTTGCTCCGCTCACCTGTTTCCACTAGATAATATGACCTATTTTGAACATAAAACTACCGTGAGACTAACTCATATTAAATACTAGCTTATGCCCGCGACTTCGTCTGCGCGGATCTAGGTTATCGCGCGGTGGCGCCCTCTACCGGAATAAAAGTTATCCTATGTTGATCCTTGGGGTTCAAACTACCTATATACCAAATTTCATCCAAATCGGTTCAGTGGTTTCGACGTGAAAGCGTAACAGACAGACAGAGTTACTTTCGCATTTATAATATTAGTAGAGATATTGACCCGGATAACTCACATCTTAAATCGAGTTTAGCTCGACTGTTTCGGGCTAATCCGTAGCCCTTCCTCGGAGCAACGCGACTCTGCAGCTGCTACAATATGCTCTGCTCGCGCGACTACCCGACGAAACTGACACCGGCACCCAAGTACCCGCGTTTTCATAATCATTTTTATTATAACTGTCAAATGTAGGTAGCACACAACACTAACATCAAATTAAAATGTAACATGTCGAGCTAAACTCGATTTAAGACGTGAGTTATCCAGGTCAATATCCCTACTAATATTATAAATGCGAATGTAACTCTGTTTGTCTGTTACGCTTTCATGTCGAAACCACTGAACCGATTTTGATGAAATTTGGTATACGTATAGGTAGTTTGAACCCCAAGGATCAACATAGGATACCTTTTATGCCGGTAGAGGTCGCCACCGCGCGATAAACTAGATCCGCGCAGACGAAGTCGCGGGCATAAGCTAGTATTTAATATAATATGACCTATTATTGTAAAAAATGCCCAAAATCGCTTGAGGTGTGCTTATATCTCATACAATTTGACGGTTGCCCTCGAACCTTTAGGATCCCCATCATGGACTTGGTAACAATGGGACCAATGAGAGCACATCGAAAGTATGTTCATTAGAACCAAAAAAATAATATGATAATTTATTGGGGAAATTTTTCGTAGCGTACTCGACAAATTCAGCAGAAAGTATGTACATTATGATCAATTATAACCCGTTGAAAAGCCTCCGACTTTGCCACTTTAAAGTTCAATATCTCAAAAACGGCTGCACCGATTTTGATGAAACATGTCTAAGAACCATCGCTAGAAAACGTGCTATCAAATAAAAAATCGCATTCAAATCGGTTTAAGAGCTACGGTGCCACAGACACACACAGCGGTCAAACTTATAACACCCCTTTTTTAGGTCGGGGGTTAAAAAATGGAGTAACCGGTGAACATATTTTGAAGTCGGTTCAATATTCAGATACTGTATGATTGATTGTAAACGAGACAGTGCGTCCCAGTGTTTTATTCTCAAGGCCTGCTGCATGGTCGCGGACCAGTATTTGCGAAACGCTTTTTTTTATTCGACTGGAAGGCAAACGAGCAAGTGGGTCTCCTGGTGGTAAGAGATCACCACCGCCCATAAACATCTGCAACACCAGGGGTATTGCAGATGCGTTGCCAACCTTGAGGCCTAAGTTGGAATACCTCAAGTGCCAGTAATTTCACCGGCTGTCTTACTCTCCGCGCCGAAACAACAGTGCAAGCACTGCTGCTTCACGGCAGGATTAGCGAGCAAGATGGTGGTAGCAATCCGGGCGGACCTTGCACAAGGTCCTACCACCTGCAAAGTCTTAGAACCTCTGTCTCAAAAAAGTTCTTTTAACATTACTGCTTTCCCGACCCCGTGGGAGTATCGGAATAAGTAGCCTATGTTTATTCCCAAGATCCAACCCTTTAGATATAATAAAATTTCATCCAAATCGTGAACGAGTAGCAAACATAAAAAAACCTCAAGCTAAGGCAACTCCAGTGCTACAAATTCTTCTAACGGGGTCAGCTCCGGTGGTAAATAAAACAGCACATTGAAACAAAAAAACATTCCTTTTTATTCAGAAAATCAGATCAACTATAATTATACTTGAGTAGATTTCATTACGCCTCCATTTCACCGACAATCTTTGATTAGTAATTCTCATTACTAATACATTAAAAAAGATACCAAATGTAATAACAATAGGTAACAACTTTCTCTCTAATGCCCAATAATGGTTTTAATGGAGGCGAAACATCGCTAGATGGCGTTACTATCGTGAGTAGAGCATGAATACCGTTATTCGATAATACCGAAAAACCGGAATATCGGAGCAAAATATCGATATTGGCAAAACCGGTATTGACATTGTATAATACCGGTATTTCGATATTGATCTCTAAATACCAATTATTTTGTTATTAAACAGAGCATTACAGTCGCAAGACTCAAAAGTTGCAAGTGACAAATGCATTAATACTTATTTAATTAATATAATCTTGGACATTTTTGAAATAATTTTAGCTACCTACTCGTACTTAAGATTGTCGGAACCGGAAAGGTTTTGGAAGTGCGAAACTCATTCATTTTACTTTAATAATTTGAATATCGAAAAGATACCGAAATACCGGGATACCGGTATTTGAATTTTCGGTATCGAAAAAATACCGGTATTGCAAAAAACGTCCGATATTAGATGCTCTAATCGTCAGATCGGTTTGACGTTTGCTCGTGATTGGTTAAATAACTAAATGAGCCAATCGCAAGCAAACGTCAAACGGACCTCACAACACTAACGCCATCTAGCGATATTTCGCCTCTGTGAAAACCCTCATTCAAATTAATTACATATTTTATTGTGTTAACTCCATAATACATAAAAGACATAATACGCATTCCAAAATGCCTAAATTCAGAAACACCGCGTGGATTTATGAAACGAACGATTTTTAAGTTTTTTTTTAAAGATTGGTAATAATTTCATTTTATTGTTGTCTTTTCGTAATAATTTTATTATGGTTTTGTATACTACTCAAAAGAAAATAAGGGCTACTAGAATTACACTGGCAAAATGAAATCAAAAATGTTTTCTTTTTTAATTGAATACAACGATACAATCGACGACCGGATGGCTAAGTGGTAAGAGAACCTGACTACGAAGCTTGAGGTCCCGGGTTGAAATCCCGGCCGGGGCAGATATTTGTATGAATAATACGAATGCTTGTTCTCGGGTCTTGGGTGTTTAATATGTATTTAAGTATGTATCTATAAATATAAAATTCAAAGTCCTGACTGACTGACTGACTGACTGACTGACTGACTGATATATCAACGCTCAGCCCAAACCACTGGACCTAGAGACTTGAAATTTTGCACATAGATACCTTATACAATGTAGGCATCCACTAAGGAAGGATTTTTGGAAATTCCCACGGGAACGGGAATAATCGGGACTTATATATTCGATTCCGAATGGTCCTATCTCAGTAACAATAATAACAAGACTCTTCAAATTTGATACACAAGTAGGTATTACATTAATTAAAATGTTAATTTCTGGATTTTTGGAAATTCTCACGCGATAAGGAAAAAACGGGATTTATATATTCAGTTCAACGGAATTCCATGAACAATAATTACTAGACTCTTCAAATTTGGCATAGAAGTTGGTGATTATTATAGTGAAAAAACAATTTTAAGGATTTTTGGAAATTCCAACGGGATACGGAAAAAAACGGGATTTATATTCAGTTGAACGGGATGGATTTTTCGTTTGACTAGTCGTAGAAAACTGAAATTTAGCATTTAGGTTCCCTGAGGGGCGTAGGGGAGCCCTACAAAAGGATTTCCCTAAATTCTGAAGTGAACGGGAAAAACCGGGATTTTTCATTTTACTGGTCGTAGAAAGCTGAAATTTGGCATGTAGGTTGCTTGTGAAGTGTAGAGAGCACTAAAGAGATGATTTTCCGAAACTCCCACGGGAAAGGGAAAAAACGGGATTTTTCGTTTTATGGGACGCAGAAAGCTGAAAATCGACATGTAGATTGCTTGGGGAGTGTAGAGTAGTATTGAGAGAGGACTTTAAAAATTCCCACGGGAACGGGAAAAACGGGATTTTTCGTTTTACTGGTCGTAGAAAGTTAAAATTTGGCAAGTGGGTTCCTTAGGGAGAGTTGGGGAGCTTTAAGAGAGTATTTCCCGAAAATTGTTACGGGAACGGAAAAAAACGGGTTGTTTTTTTAAGAATTATTTTTTTATTAGAAAGAGTATACTCCCGAGGTGGTCCCATTGTCACCAAATCAGGATCTGATGATGGGATCACAGGGAAATCGAGGCCAACCCCCAAATTTTGTAGGTACCTACATATTACGTTTTTCATTTACATGTAAGTAAGTGGATAAAGGATCATAGAAGTGCACTAAGTAAGGATTTTTTTGACTTTTTATATAACCCTCTGAAAAATCAATTAAACACGAAAATAAAGATCGTACAAAGTAAATCTGTATTACCCCAAAATTAACGCGAGCGAAGCCGCGGGCAGAAGCTAGTTTATCTATATAAGTATGTTTATCCGTTGCCTGTCCATAGTACAAGCTTTGCGTTAGTTTGGGACTAGGTCGATTGGTGTCAAGTGTCCCATGATATTTATTTAAGCACTGTACTGTGTTATGCTCTATTAATAAAACCAATTTTAGACAAGGAATGTAATAAAAAATTATACTTATTAGTATTTTCGTTTCACCCATAAAATTCACGTCGTCGCCCTCATTTTCTTTTGAGCAGTATATGTATATAACGAACAGGCATCAATAAAATAAATTTCGATATTTAGGGGCTGTTTCACCATCTATTGATTACTGTTAACTAACGGTTAAATGTGATGCCGTCTCTATTTGTTTTGTTCGAATAGACGGAAACGGCATCACATTTAACCGTCAGTTAACACTAATCAATAGATGGTGTAACAGCCCCTTAGACATAGCACACGATCTTTTACACTAAACTCCTGTTTCACCATCCTCCATTGAATAATTTTATATGACAGATATCTGTAATGCCGTCTCTGTTTGTTTTATCCGAATAGACGGAGACGGCATTACATTTATCCGTCAAATAAAATTTATCCATGAATTGTGAAACAAGGCCTATGGCTGGTTTTAGTGTCACGCGTACCGTCAGTACGGATCGCTCCGCACAGGCTGATATAAGCTTCCTATCCGCGCGGACGGTCGTCCGTACGGACCCCTCCGTATTACTCTAAAACGCTCCCAGGAAGCTCATATAGATAGCCTGTGCGGAGCGATCCGTACTGACGGTACGCGTGACACTAAAACCAGTCTAAGACTTATTGCTTTGACTATTATGAAATGAAATCGTAACGAAAGCTACTCAACTCTTACTTATGCAGCGTTTCCACTGTTTTCCAGCGTTTGAGATGTGTTGCGAGGGATGTATTTTTCATTAACCAATAGTATTTACACATCGTTTGCAGGTGGTAGGACCTTGTGCAAGGTCCGCCCGGATTGCTACCACCATCTTGCTCGCTAATCCTGCCGTGAAGCAGCAGTGCTTGCACTGTTGTGTTTCGGCGCGGAGAGTAAGACAGCCGGTGAAATTACTGGCACTTGAGGTATTCCAACTTAGGCCTCTAGGTTGGCAACGCATCTGCAATACCCCTGGTGTTGCAGATGTTTATGGGCGGTGGTGATCTCTTACCACCTGGAGACCCACTTGCTCGTTTGCCTTCCAGTCGATTAAAAAAAAAAAAAAGATCGTCGCACAGCGCATCTCAGCTGAGCGGAGCGAGGCGAGGCGAATGAAGCGTTTCTATCGGTTAATGAAAAACATATTCCTCGCACATCTCTGGTGGAAACACTGCTTTAACCATGTAGTGTGTGTAACAGAGGGTCTATTGTCTAACCATCTAACGTTTCTGACACTCGCGATCATAATCAAATGGCAGTTTTCGCATACAAAAACTGTTATTTAGACCCACTTGCAGGAAAAAATAAATCTAGATTTAGTAGTTAACCCAGGCTTAAACTTGACAGTTCCATACAATTTGACACTACTAAACTGAGCTTAACGCTAACTCGAGATTTATGTGTTTACTGCAAGTGGGCCTAAGGACGTCTTGTAGACTTTTTTTAAACCTCGATTTAAGGCTTAAACTGACAGTTCTTGTATGGATCTGACAGGACTGAAGACCATCTAAACCTAGATTAAAAAGTCTGCAAGTGGACGTTAGACCCACTTGCAGGTAAAAATAAATCTAGATTTCGTTGTTAAGCCTGGCTTAAGCTTGACAATTCCATACATTTTGACACTACTAAACTAAGCTTAACGCTAACTCCAGATTTATGTGTTTCCAGCAAGTGGCCATTAGTGTTGTGAAAAACGCTTATTTCGAGGTTTAACGACTCAAAGTCAGCAAAGACGGTTTCTTGCATTTTTAATACAGTCGAGTCTTAAAAACTCTGAAGTCTTAAGGGTCTTTAAACCTCGAAATGAGCGTTATCCACAACACTACTGTCATTGGGTGACACTCTTTCCCGGCCCGGATAACACCGACATGTAAATACCGGCCTTGTTTTTGTGTACACGCCCATACTAGCTCCTGTCAGTTTCTATGGGCTTGTACACAAAAAACAAGGCCGGTATTTCCATGTCGGTGTTATCCGGGCCGGGAGTGTCACCCCGTCATTTGATTGATCAATACGGCATCCGTTCTACTGAACACGACATGAAGGCACTCGTTTAAGGCGCTTGGAGCGGGCAGTGTTCCGTCGGCAGTTGGCTTAACCCTTTTCCAGGCATAGTGAATAATAACAAAAAACTTAAAAAAACTTTTGTGTCTGACTTGTTCGTTTTGACAGTTGACACTCTTTACCGGCCCGGATAATACCGACATGAAAATACCGACCCTTTTTTCATATACACACACATAGAAGCTCATGTCAGTTTCATGGGCGTGTACATGAAAAACAAAGTCGGTATTTCCATGTAGGTATTATCCGAGCGGTAAAGAGTGTCACCTGTCAAAACGAAGGAGTCAAAGCATAGTCAAAGACACCATTTCTTTTGTTCTGGGCTATGGAACAACCCGTAACCAACCGGACTACCGTAATTTGGTGGTAAAAAAACTCTTTAATTTTTTAAATTAATTGATGCTATTTAAAAATTTGATATTTTTCTGTTAATTAGGAAGGTTATTCCTATCCATAAAAAAAGTTTTCAAGCGTTTCTAAAATTTTCATCCGTTCCCCATTGAGTTTTATAAATTTAATTCGATGTGCCATATATGGTACACAAAACACGCGTACTGTGCCACGCGCTTAGATTACCTACAATGTTAATTACTGTGACTATGATAAATACATAAGACACAATTTGATATTATTTTACTGGTCCCATAACTCTTTCAGGCATAGTGCTACAACGTAAACCTACTGAAATAGTTTAATATTGTAGTTGTGTGCCAAAATTTTCAGGCCCTGGAAAAGGGTTAGTGACCATTTTGTGCCACATATGGTACCACAGGGACTGTCAAAACGTGGACAGTGATCTGAATTCTGATACAACTCATCTCGCATGGAGAAACGTTTTGTACTAACCAAAACATAATGTACTGAGATCTACTTTATAATATAAGTAATCAACAAAAATCTTAAACTAAATCTTTGACTGACTCTAAGGGCCTACGCTAGATGGCGCTGGCGCGGGTGCAGGTAAACTCCTACGCACGCGACCTAGCGTAGTCGGGTCGATCAACTTTTCCCTGTACCGCGTTGCCATGGTTACGTCCCCTGGACAACTCTTTGAAACCATGACTTTCCCCATGTTTTCTGTTGTTATAATTCATAGAGCGTACATTTTTGTCGTAGTTACAAGCCCATTATTTAATGGACAATCTCTTAACCACTCACATGACTTAATTAAAATTAATTTTATTTTACTTTGTTTAATCGGATTTAATTTAATTTGTTTTACTTTGTTTGACTTGATTAAATCAGACTTGATTTGTAATGATTTTATTCTTTATCTGTTTCATTTTATTTATTTAGTTCGTCTTAATTTCATATAATCATAATTTTATTCATTTAATTTGATTTTTTTGTATTTTTTATTATTATTTTGATTGTATTATAAAATGTAATTTTTTTCCTTAAAATATTGTACACATTGTACACTAATATGGTAGACTGGAAAGGAGACTGTAAAACTTTAATACCTCATTTATATATCTGTGGTCTTACAATGAATGGTCTGAATCTTTGAAACGCTCTTATTGTGTTAGCAAATGAAATCTATTTACTAAAATAAAACTCTAATTATCTATTTACTAAAAAACTTAAACTCAAAATCCAAAGCACGTGAGTGGCTAAGTACATTAGTAACATATCATAACAGTTTTTCTAAGAAACTCTGTCGCTGTTGTCTTTTGGATAACGGGACCGAATAACAAACAAGAAAAAGTCGATCAACCCAGTCCCTAGGCCGCATTCACACTTATCTCATACAAGTTGGAATTCATAAGAGCGCATTGACTTTGCGTAGATGACGTATCCACAATCTACAATGTACAGTCACCAGCACCAACATGTGACGCAAAAAGCGTGCATAAATCTGATAAGACTCTATTTCTAGGGCCGGAACGTGTCAGATATTATTGCACGCACCGCTGTGGCAGATATTAATGCTGGTGACTGTACTTCCATCCCATACAAACCGGGGATGAAATCATTTAAAATCACGCGTGAAAATACCTATTGATTTCGCGAATGTTATATCAATCAAGTCTCGGATACCGGTTAAATTTCCAAACCGTTATCATGTACTTGGCACAAAACCTTTCCATTTTGGTTTCATTCGTGAAACCGTTATTTTTAAACCGGTTTTTAAGGGAACATTTCCATAAAGTTCTTATCAGATTAACCGGTTTAGAACAATAAAACCGGTTTATTTTGGCGCAGGATAAAAGTCGCTGTCACTCGTCGAATAAATCTGTTTATTTAGGTTATACTTAAGTTCTTAAAAACGTTTGCGTTCTTATGAAAGTTCGGAGTCAAACCGAAATAAACCGGTATTTACCGCTATTTTATAAACCGGTTCCGATCCTTGATATCAATACTCCATCGCTAATTTTCAAGGACGACGCCATCTTGCGTAACAAAAACCGCTCCATTTGTCTCGTCTTTGACAAAATTGAATTCGGCAACATTGGCAAACATAGTTTTTCACTATCATACATAACTACATAACATTGAACATTGAAATCAGATTATTAATTCTAGATACTGGGTGACCTTAGCCTCTGAACAAATACGAATATTACCGGCTTAGCAAGATATTTAAAACCAAACTGCAAAGTATCATAACAATCAGTCCAAATTTACCGAAAAACTAACGGTTTTCAATGTATCACTTTGGCGCAGCCTGTGTATTTGGATGATCTGATTTCATAGATTTTTTTTCTTGTCTAATTAAGCAAATAACCATTTTAAGATATTGTTAAGTATCAGTCTTCCATAGTTTCATTATTTGTCCAGAGGCTAATGTCACCTTGTATAATAACAATGAATTACATGTTTGTAAATTATTAACTAATAATTAATACACCAACAAATGTACATAACTTGAATTTATTAGCAGTGCATTTGCTAAAGAAATTTGCGATAAAGATTTTCAGATTGGCCGGAGGCCCCGGTGTTCAGATTGGTAGGAAATTGGCGTATGGCCAGGGGATACGGGTTCGAAGCCCGTCCAGCGCGCTGGAAAATCTTTTTAGTATATAGGTAACATTGTTTGATCCCTAAATAGAATTATGACGCATTCTATCGCCCTTTGGGCGTTTTAAAAAAAAAGTGTACCCTTTCTTTTTTTTTTTTGGAAAAAATATTGTTTTTCCTACTCATAATCAAGTGAAAGGTACTTTTTTTTTAAATGCCGACTTATAGTAAACATGTCATACATATAGTAAATATAACTGCAATCGTATCAACTCTTATACGTAACACTAGGCTAGTGGACCAAAATATTTATCTGCATCACAGCCTTGGCAGCTCGTTCGTTAACTTATTTGTATATCCTTTTGCGATTTTAAAAATATACTATTATAAAATGGTAAACTGTGCATTTATATAAAACTACGTTTTGTTTACCCGACATAAGTATGTTAATATTCAGATACTTTATAGTTTTGCAATGTAATGTGTCAGGATCTTCATAAATTTTCAGAGGTTTTTTCCGAACCGGTGATAGATTCTTAGACGTTCATAAGTGCTTGTCATAGCCTAAATTGAATAAAGAGATTTTGACTTTGACTTTGACTTTGAAAGGCCGTTGACTATAAGCTGTATTTATCTGGAAATACAGACGATGGGAGTGAAATGATTAGTAATCAATTAGTGTAATTGAGAACTCTGTGGCAGCTAGTTGGAGCTAGTGGCGTGAGGTCCGTTTGACAACTTTGACATTTTTGTCACGTTTGCCAAGACTAATGTCAAACTGGCCTCACGATAGTAACGCCATCTAGCGATATTTTGCCACTGTGGAAAACCCTCATTATAAGAACTGTGGCTTAAAACATTGTTTTCCAAACTTTATCAGGATGTGACCCCCCTGGATTTGAAAAATATTTGGCGACCCCTGCATACCTCCACTTACAGTTATTAGTATTAATCTTAGTTTAATAATATAAACATTGAACAATAATAGACAATAACGATGCGACTGTGACCCCGTTAGGGCCGCCATACTGCCGCCTTAAGGAGAAAAACCATAAGTGATTTTTTTTTGCAAAATTGACTTTTCACCAGCCTCGTACTCAGTTTTTTTTCCTGAAATGTCACTTATGTTTTTTCTCCTTAAGGCGGCAGCATACACGGACTGCTTTAAGCAGTAAAAAAGAACACTTAAAACATCAAAGGCTATTTTCAGTAACAAATCCACGTGTTAAATCAGCCTTATAGTGTTAATTTGGACTACACCGCGACCAGCACGATATTTGTCGCAAATAATTTTTATCTCGTTTTCTCAAACGCCTTTAGAGCAAGAACGCACTGTGCGTTTAGTTATACAGTTGTAGCGCGCCGTCCCTCTTCGGAGTGTATCTAGAGAAAGAGACGGTGCGTTCAAACCGCGCGATGACACATGCGTAGCCTTGGGCAAGTGTATTGGACTTTGTACATGGGCATTTCTCCACTAATTACGGTGAAATTACTGGCCCTTGAGGTATCCCATCTTAGGTCTCTAGGTTGGCAACGCATCTACAATACCCCTGGTGTTGCAGATGTTTATGGGCGGTGGTGATCTCTTACCACCAGAAGACCCGCTAGCTCGTTTGCCATCCAGTCGAATGAAAAAATATAAAAAAATTGGAAAATCGTTGTCCTTGGCTTTTTTGGAAAAACGTGTTGAGATAAATGGTAAAGAAAAATGTTTCTGTATTTAAAAAGAACCGTATTTTTAATCTGGTCTAATATTACACCAAAAATAAAACTACCAATTTAATTAAAAATTTTCAAACACCCTAAAAAACAGTCCCCTGACATGTCCCCAACACAGAATTTGAAATGTATCAGATAATATTAGCCATGTGTTACAATTTATCAAGATTTCTCTATTGAACTTAAAAAGATGATTACACCATTAATAATAGTAAAGTAGTATTTCAATTAATGTGCATGTCATTTTATTAATATTTCTAATCAAACATGAATTTATTGAATCAGGCGTTACTTTGCGGAGGTCCATATCAAAAAGGTTTAAGGTCGCGGGTGAGCAAAGAAATTATTTTAGTTCATTAATCAAACATTGTCCCAAGAGTACAAAGCAGTACCCTGTTGCCTGATTATGATTAATATAAAAATAATTGATAAGATGACATTTGTGCATACATTTATATAGGTCTACCCAACACTAGTTAGGGTGCAAAACTATTTTTACTGTTCAATTCATCATAGTTTGAAGAGAAAGTGGGCAGGGGACTGTTCAAATTTTCCAATTAGTGGAGAAATACCCACATCCGTACAGTGAAGTCCGTTTATTACGACTTCGCATTTCACAACCAACCGTTTTTAGCGACGTAAGTATAGGCGTTTGGTTTTAATAGGAGCCACCGTGAAAGTACGTCCATTCGTATAGCGTTTACGGCGTCCGGTTAGTACGACGTCATATCACCGGTCCCTTGGCCGTCGTTATAACCGGATTCTACTGTAGTACTGTATTTCAATTGGTGTCAAGTGACCCTTGTATTTTATTATGTATTAATCAACTGATTTAGTTGAGGCACGTGTCATTTTAATTTATACAAGCTCTATTACCATAGCGACCGCCAAAGTTCGCATACTATCCGCTAGTCATACCATATTTTTTGTCCGAATCATCGTTTCTCATAATTTTATTCCCACTGAAACCTTACATTTTTCTGAAATTATTAAACGATCATCCTATAGAAGACTATAGGTTAGGCTAGGTTTGTTTTATCACCATTCTGAACAACTATTGGATTCGGAGAAAAAAGTGTTATGACAAACGATTGTTCTGACAAACGAAATTCGGACTTCCAATAAGTACGCGAGCCGATATGAAAATCAGCGCTGGGGTGTTTTTAACGCTTCAGCATTATGCTGAGCCAGTGTCCGATTCACAATCGCAGTGACACATACCTTTGTGTTGTTTATTTGTACCAAATATGTAGTACTGTTGTCTTGTGTTGTGAATAAATGTATTTTCTTTCTTTCTTTCTATATGGACCCGCTACCGTTATTTTTGACTATGTACTGTGTATCTCAGCTCCAACGGGCATTACATAATGTCATCTCTTTCACGGGGCATTACCGCGACGCGAGGAATGGGTGCTTCAGGGCTTCCGCAGCGGTGATCCTTGCCTGCGGCTCGGGCTCCAGGAGGCGGTATGCCAGCGCGAACGCAGAGTCCGGGAAGCCGGCGTAAGACCGGTTCGGGAATGTCTCGTTGTCCTGTGAAAGAGAAGTATGTAAACGAACCTTTAGGAGACTTAACTGGCTACTCCGGCGCGGACGTTTGGGTTGACGATGTCTATTATAGATGCTTCTTACATAATATATATTAGTAATCGCTTCCAGCATTGCGCAGCGTATTGTGCAATATTGCAGCGTAGCGCGTAGGGCCGTGTTGCACGACACGACATTTTAATTTAAGTTTAGTCTAGTTTAGTTTTAAGTTAGTTTTTAAATAAGGTCCTCACTGAAAATCAGCGCCACGGCTTGCCGTGACATTATGCTGAGTGGGGACCTATTTAGCGTCATTTAATTCTGTATTTGTTCTATGTTATTTTTTTTTTTTTTTATGGCGTTAAATAAATGTATTTTCTTTCTTTCTTTCATTGTGTGTATTTATTAAGTACACTCCGTGAGCTTTTAAAAAAACCTTCGGATTTTGGAAACATACTTCGGATATTGACGATGACACGCGATCGTGATATACGGTTCCGTTCTGTTATCAACTTGCAAAACTTTTCGAAGTTACCTTAAAAAGTTATGTAAAGAATAACCATCAGTACAAAATAAACCTTACCGTAATAATATTAAGCTTATTTGTCATTTTCTAATTTTAATACAATATGACTTTTTGTCATGTTACAAATAAAACAAAATCAGCATTTTCGAATTCTTCCATCGTTCATTTGAATAGAGAACAGCCCGCCTTAACACACTACTTTTGTTTGGAAGTATATAGAGCTGTTTTTTTTTTTTTTATATCCCTACTAATATTATAAATGCGAAAGTAACTCTGTCTATCTGTCTGTCTGTCTGTTACGCTTTCACGTCGAAACCGCTGAACCAATTTTGATGAAATTTGGTATAGAGGTAGCTTAAGCCCCAAGGATCAAGATAGGATACTTTTTATTCCGGTAGAGGGCGCCACCGCGCGATAATCTAGGTCCGCGCAGACGAAGTCGCGGGCATAAGCTAGTATTTAAATAAATGTATTTTCTTTCTTTCTTTCATTAAGAGGCGAACCTTTTACCCACACGCTGCAGGGGCTCTGCAGATGGAGACATAGTACTTGTACGATCGACATCGTACAGAATATTGCAAACTTTGCAGCCTACTTTTACTCATCGGACTCGATTCGAATGAGTTGACAATAAACTTTGTCCGCGATCGGTCACAGCCAAGCACTTTACTTTAACTTGTTACTTTTTATAATAAACTTTAATAACTTTTATGTGAAACTGTGATTTTTGTGCTCAACTCAACTTACAACTATAAACATAACTTTTCCTCAACATTCCGGCCTTACAGTACTCACCATTGAGTTAGGGTCCCGGCAGATGCACATCGCGCGCGGCAGCCGGCAGTCGCAGCAGACGTCGTCCGGCACCGGAGCCCGGCGCGGCAGCGGCGCCGGCGCGCGCGCGTCGCACAGCCGCGCCGCCAGCTTGCGCAGGCACAGACCCGGCCCGGATATAGAGGTCAACAGACGGCAGCCTGCAAATTCAAATTCAAATTCCCCATAACACAATACACATAATAGTTGCTTAGTACCCATATAACACAAGCTTTGCTAAGCTTACTTTGGGACTAGGTCAATTGGTGTGAATTGTCCCGTGATATTTATTTATTTATTTTACTTTAATTCAAAAATTCAAATTCAAATCATTTATTCAGTAAATAGGCGGCAACGGGCACTTTTACACGTCATTATTTAAACTACCAGCGCTTTCGGAAAGACCATCATTGCCAAGAATAACGCGCCGCAAGAAACTTGGCAGAAAGTCATTTTTAGGGTTCCGGAGCCAAAATGGCAAAAACGGAACTCTTATAGTTTCGCCATGTCTGTCTGTCTCTCTGTCTGTCTGTCCGTCCGCGGCTTTGCTCAGGGACTATCAATGCTAGAAAGCTGTAATTTTTCACAGTTATATAGGTAAACTATGCCGACAAAATAGTACAATTAAAAATTCAAAAACAATTTTTTTAGGGTACCTCCAATAGACGTAAAGTGGCGGTGATTTTTCTTTTTCTCATCCAACCCTATAGTGTGGGGTATCGTTGGATAGGTATTCTAAACCTAAAACTAAACCATTAGGGGTTTGCTGAAACGATTTTTCAATTCAGTCATTTGTTTGCGAAATATTCAACTTTAAAGTGTAAATTTTCATTAAAATCGAGCGTCCCCCCCCCCTCTAAAATATAGGATATCGAGGTACTCCTTAGGCCTCTAATTTGGCAACGCATCTGCAATACACCTGGTGTTCCAGGTGTCTTTGGACGGTGGTGATCTCTTACCATCAGGAGACCCACTTGCTCGTTTAAGTGGCTAAATAAGATACAAACAAGCTGAGATACGTGGTGTATAAGAGAAATTCGTGTCTGTACCGTTGTCCAGCGGTGGTGTAGCGGTATAGCACGCGGCACGGAATGCCGAGGACCTGGGTTCAATCCCCAGCGCTGGTCTTATTTTTCTGGTTTCTATGTGCATCTATATTTCAGTTTGTATTTTCAATTTAGGTTTCACGGGATGACCGTAAAAGTAAAAATTTGGAATTAAAATAAAAAATACAAAAAGATTCCAAAAAACCAATCTTAATGTGTTCTTACAGCGTGGAGGTGGAGGAACTTGTTATTTATTATTTATTCATTCCTAAGCCAGTGTTTGGGGGGTCACGAACAAGGCTCGGATACCGGTTAAATTTCCAAACCGTTAGCATGTAGGTACTTGGCGCAAAACCTTTTCATTTTGGTTTCGTTCGCGAAACCGCTATTTTTAAACCGGTTTTTAAGGGAACATTTCCATAAAGTTCTTGTCAGATTAACCGGTTTGGAACAATAAAAACCGGTTTATTCCGGCGCAGGATGAATGTCGCCGCCCGCCGCCGGCCGGCTAGCTGTCACTCGTCGAATAAACAGGTTTATTTAGGTTATAGTTAAGTTCTTAAAAATGTTCGCGCTCTTATGAAAATTCGGAGTAAAACCGATATCTACCGCTATTTTATAAACCGGTTCCGAGCCTTGGTCGCGAAGCCTCTTTAGGGGGGTCGCGAAGTCCCTATTACATGCAGGGTAAACTACTTCAGTAAGGCTATTTCTGCACTAATTGGAAAATTGAACAGTCCCCTGCCAAATTTATCTTCAAACTATGATGAATTGAACAGTGAAAATGGTTTTGCACCATAACTACAGTGTTGTGTACACCTATATAAATATATGCACGAATGTCAATCTTATCAAATATTTATATAGACAGACATGGCGAAACTATAAGGGTTCCGTTTTTGCCATTTTGGCTCCGGAACCCTAAAAACTGTGATAATGACGTCACCGGCATCAAAGTTTCGCTCCCTTGTCATTAGCGTCATTGCAGTGTTTTTTTTTTTATTTATTTATTTAGGAAACAAACGGTTACATTTCAGTGCAGCAACGTACATAATATATACTTAAGAACCAATAGTTCCATTAATTATAAAATAAACTACTTATAACTAATGCAAGCGCAAAACAAAACAGTTTAACCTGCAATATTTAATTAGGTACTTACATATTTATTACCTACAACCAACAAGACACAGCAGCAATCTTAAGTATCTAAGAAAAACAAGCTATCTAAAGTAGACAAAAAGAAAACAATCTGTTACTTTAACTTTAAACACTGGATGAGGAATCAAAGAGCAGATTCATTCATTGCAGTGTTGTGATTGTTTCTCCCTGGTACTGACCTAGTGCCGCCGCGGTGCGGTGCATCGCCTGGCTACCAAGCAGCACGGCGATCTCTCGCAGCGCGTCCAAGTCGTCGCTGGCTCTGAAGAAGGGGTATCGGCCCGTGAGCACGCTCGCGAGCACCACCCCTGCCGCCCACATGTCCACGGCTGTCGTCTGATCGGTGTACTTGAAGAGCACCTGCGAATTACTAGATTGGTAAGCGAGGGCGGAAAGCGACGCGTTACACCCGAGACGTTTCCGGCGCTCGAATGAGAGCGCCAATAGTTCGAGGGGGAACGGGTAATTTCACCCGAGTTAGACATTCTACTTTTCATTTCTACTGTGAGGAAAGTAAATTACTTACTACAAAAAAAGTTAAAATAGTATTAAATTTAAATTACTTATATCCAACCTCCAACGGTAGCTTTTCGAACTGGCCATTGCCACGGCCGAATATTAAAAAAAAAGAGTTGGTCACGACGTGCATCTAGATGGCGATGCCGAAACGTGAAAAATCAGTGTCACTGACGTAACTCAATTATTTATCTACGACTTCGTGGCTAGCCGAAGAATAAAACTTTCCCATGAAAATTAAACTTTCCGAACAGGAGAGATGAAATAGTAGATTGTTAACCGAGGGCGGAAAGCGACGCGTTACGGCCGAGACGTTTCCGGCGGTCGAATGAGAGCGCCAATTTCGAGGGGAAATTGGTACTTTTCAGTTCGACTGTGAGGAAAGTAATACACGCATATTTTATAAAAGAGGTATAAGAAACATTTGTTGAAAATTCAAACGGATGTTCGGCGTTCAACCTCCAGTGTTGTATACCGGGTGTGGCCTCGTCAATCTGAACAACATTAATTCAGCGACTTTTTAAAATAATGGAGTCTGAATTTTCCTTTTTTCACACCAATCAAATACTGCTATTAATGTACGCATCCTAGAACCCAACTGAAGTCGCCTGTCACGCTACAAACATCAAGCATTTCGCTTTACATTACTTCTTCGAATAAACTTAAAAGTGTGAAAAAATAAATAAAAAACGAATTATTTTTTAAAGTCGCTGAATTCATTTGTTTTTAATACTTCGTTGTAATTTAGGTAAACTTTGTAACAAATGTACAGTCGGAGTAAAATAAGGTTCGTCACCCTAAGGTCTATTTTCCTTTGCTCAGCGCTAATCTGCTTTACCGATTGAGTAGGACATACTGCCTCAACCTGTCAACCTGCTAAACATAATCAAGTGACCATAGCAACCCTACAACTACACCTTGGCACTGACAAACACTGACAATTAAATAGAACATAATTTGATTGTTTATTAAAACGGTTTTGTATTGACATGAAACTAGATATATAAACCCGCGTGGGAACTATGGGCCAAGCCCTCTCATTCCGAGCGGAGGCCTGTACCCAGCAATGGGACGTATATAGGCTGAGATGATGATGATGAGATATAAACCCCCTTGCAAAAAACGGGCACCTATGGTTTTTGTATTTTATGTGCATGAAAGCTTGCTTTCTAAGTTTCAATGCCTCAAAATCTGAAAAACCATAGGTGCCTGTTTTTTTTGGAAGGTGGTTCATGTTAGAGGTGTGTACTATTTTGGCCCTTGTTATCATGTCAAGTAAGTATAATTTGGTGTGCACTTGTCTACTTAGTGATTTACTTTCAAAACGTACTAAAAGTCTATGACTTTGTAAAGGAATCAATTCAATAACTGACGAAGGTTATTCTACTCCCACTGTACTTTTTTTTATTCGACTGGATACGCATACGAGCAAGTGGGTCTCCTGATGGTAAGAGATCACCACCGCTCATAAATATCTGCAACACCAGGGGTATTGCGGATGCGTTGCCAACCTAGAGGCCTAAGATGGAATGCCTCAAGTGCCAGTAATTTCACCGGCTGTCTTACTCTCCACGCCGAAACACAACAGTGCAAACTTGGGGAATTGAAAGCTGAGAGAGCTTGGGGAAGGACCTTGCACAAGGTCCTACCACCTACAATAATTATCAGCGTATCATTGAAAGTCGCTTAGTTTGCTAGACCCTTTTGTAAAAACTGTACTATTGGGAGTGTCGTTACCTCCGGCGGCCTGAAGCCCTGGGTGCCGGCGCGGTTGGCGCGCCGGGGCGCCCACGCCGCGCACTCGTCGCACACGCCGGCGACGCCCGAGCACGCGCACGGCGCCCGCGCCGGCGCCGGGTTGTAGTGCGCCGGCGGCAGTACCTACACATAAAAAAAGGATGACAGTCTTTACCGACATGTTTTTACTGACATGTTGTATGTATGAAACCTACAATGATTCATTTTCGGAATTAGATATATTCAACCTTTCTCTAAACAGGTTTAAAGCTGCACTATTAAAACATTAGTTTCGTTTTGTTCAACTAAATTATTGTCTAATTGGTCATTTTTGTTCTTTGTACGTGTTACTCTACTGTGTAAATTAATAGTGGCATATTTGCTGGTCTATGTTTCGTTTAAGTCTTATTTTCTTAAGTTTTTTTCTATATTGTACCGTTTTATGCCCAAAAAAACATTAAACATTAAATACCGGCCCTGTTTTTTGTGTACACGCCCATACAAACCGACAGGAGCTTCTATGGGCGAGTACACGAAAAACAGGGCCGGTATTTCCATGTCGGTATTATCCGGGCCGGTAATGCATTACACCCATAAATAAATATCACGGGATGATTGACACCAATGAGGGCTATCGTTTTTTATCTAACTAGATGGCGCCACTGTTGCGTGAGGTTTTAAAAAGTCTGTTATAACGGGCGTGAAAACAAAGTTTAGATCAAAATCATATTTAATAAATAAATATCATGGGACACTTGACACCAATTGACCTAGTCCCAAACTAAGCAAAGCTTGTACTATGGGTACTAGGCAACGGATAAACATACAAACTTATATAGATAAATAAATACTTAAATACATATTAAACATCCAAGACCCGAGAACAAACATTCGTATTATTCATACAAATATCTGACCCGGCCGGGATTCAACCCGGGACCTCAAGCTTCGTAGTCAGGTTCTCTAACCACTTAGCCATCCGGTCGTCCTACTAATACGTCTTAAAACCGTACCACAAAAATATCGAGCAACCACAGTCTTGCGTGGTCCCGTTTTGTTCGGGAAAAAGGGAGGACAAAAGTTTTCGAAAGACAAAACTGTCTCAAAACACAGATATTCATTGGCCCTGATAGCATAATTGCCATAATTAATTTCAGGTTATGCTAAATATTTACTAAATTATTCTAATTGTAAATAAGCCCGCGTAGCTCACCCAAAAACTATGAGATTTGACATTTCGGAGATCTCACGCTACACTAGCGCCTCTAGCGGCGAATTCATATGCTGTGGCCCTCATTCACACCAATTGATCTAGTCCCAAACAAGACTCGGATACCGGTTAAATTTCCAAACCGTTATCATGTACATGGAGCAAAGCCTTTTCATTTTGGTTTCGTTCGCAAAACCGTTATTTTAAAACCGGTTTTTTTTAAAGGGAACATTTCCATAAAGTTCTTGTTTGATTAACCGGTTTTTAAAACCATAAAAACCGGTTTATTCCGGCGCAGGTTAGAGGTCAGCTGTCACTCGTCAAATAAACCAGTTTAATTAGGTTATAGTTAAGTTCTTAAAAACGTTCGCGTTCTTATGAAAGTTCTAGTCAAACCGAAATAAACCGGTATTTACCGCTATTTTATAAACCGGTTCCGAGCCTTGGTCCCAAAGTAAGCTTAAAGCTTGTGTTATAGTACGAAGCAATGGATAAATATAATTGTAATGATTTATCTAACAGAAAAAATCCTTTTTTTTTCAGGGAAACTACTTTAGAATGCTAATTAATTACTCACCGGTGGTTGGGTTTGCTTGCGCGTACGCATGGTCAGGTCGAGAGCAACGCGTTTCGCGCACGGCAGAGGCGAGCCCTGGAATCGCATTTGATAGTGACAAGTCTAATAAAATATACTAAAGTACAATTCAATAGAATCTAACAATTTTCTACACATTTAACACACCCCAACGTGGGCACGCTTGATTGTATATGTCCCTGTTGTTGCAATTATAATCTAAAAGGAATCAAAAAATAATAATAGTCACATCACAAAGCCTTAGGCAGCCCGGTGTTCATATTAGAAGGCTGGAAGTGTCTACAGGATTGTTAGATTCTATTGAATTGGAGTATACATTTCAATAGAATCTGAAAATTTTCTACCCATGTAAGACACACTAACGTGGGCACACTTAATTATACAGCGTGTATTTTTGATACTACCTCAAACTTTAAGAGTAGTTAGTGAAGGCCCTAATAATCACGTTTTATTATGTTTTAGTAAAAAAAATAGACATTATTTTAAAAGTCGCTGATTTTGTTCAGTATTTTTTTTTGAGTGAGGATCTATGTTTTAATAATTTGCTCAAATTACAGGCCACACCCGGTATATGCTTACGTATTCCCTGGGCCGTTTGAGCGACTGGTGCGCGGGCGGCGGCTGCGCATCGCTGCTAGTGTGCTGCGCCAATCCGAAGTCCACCAACGCGTATCTGCACAAAAATGTGTACGTTTATGGGCGTTTTCAAGAAAAAGTGTACCATTTGTATCAAAAAAAATTTTTTTTCATGCAAAATTTCGTGAGTCAGTTTTGTGATGCTGACCGAGTGTGTGAAAAAAACAACACTGACATTTGTGTTCGGGATTTTATTTAAATATCGGAATTGATTATGCTCTTAAAAAGAACAGAAAGGGTACACTTTTTTGTGAAAATGCCCTTATACACATTCTTAATCCAATGTGACCTGCACAGATATAGATTACACTAGATTATTTGTATGCGAAAGGTGTTGTGTCCCCCCCGGGTATCTTGGGTTCGTGGTGGCGCCACTCACCAACATAATAAATAAATAAATTACGCAAATGCATCTACTTCGCGTGTCCAAACCCCGACGTTTGGTCGGGGTTCGGACCCATATAAAGACTGACCGCTGACTGACTAATTAATTTTGCGCGAACTTCGGGGAATTCACATCGCTAATTCGCTCTTGAGACATCACAGCACAGTAGATAAAAAAGTGACACGATTGGTTTTCACACAGATTGAGGTTTTTGCGTTATCTAGTGTAATCTATATCTGTGGTGACTTGACTGTTCGGTTATATGTTAAAGTAGCCTTAACCAGCGGCTTCGCCCGCATTAGAAATAGCTCATCGATAAAAAGCGGTGCTCTCTCCCTACAATCCGTCAATATCCCGGCCCCTATTAATAATGTAAAATTTATTTCTCAAAACTTCCGGGTTCCATACCCGAATTGAGTAGGTACAAGTTTTTCTCGTCATTAAAGTCGACGTTCCCAAAGAACAGATATTCGTATGTCTTATAGTTTCGAGCTTTCCCATACTGACCGATCTAAATGGTGCACCCTGTGTATATTTATTTTTCATCTCTCCTGTTCGGAAAGTTTAATTTTCATGGGTAGATAGCCGGGTGGAAAATTGCGTTTTCATCTCTAGGGTGGAAAGTAATTTTTTTTAATTTTTCGGCTAGCCACGGAGTCGAGGATAATTGAGTTATGTCACTTTTTTTTCACGTTTCGGCATGGCCATCTAGATGCACGTCGTGACCAACTCGATTTTTATTTATAGTCGGCCATGGCAAGTGGCCAGTTCGAAAAGGTACCGTTGGAGGTTGAATACCAGTAAATTCAATTTATTGATATTCTAATTTTTTTGTAGTATTTTACTTTCCTTACAGTCGAAATGAAAAGTAGTGTCTAACTCGGGTAAAATAACCCATTTCCCCTCAAACTATTGGCGCTCTCACTTCGTTCTGCTGAGCTGAGTCCTTTTGGCATCACACTACAGCACAACGTCTCTAATTGTTCTCTCTTCTCCTATTTATGTTTTTACTGTTTTTGCTGTGATGTAATGTGTTTTTGTTGTCAATAAATATTGTGAGTTTGAGTTTGTTCGAGCGCCAGAAATATCTCGGGTGAAAAGGGTCACTTTCCACCCTCGGTTATCAATCTAGTATTATACGCACAGCCGTTTGTCCCGGTTGTAGAGGAAGTTGCTGGGCTTGACGTCCCGATGGATGACGCCGAACGAGTGCACGTGCCGAAGCGCCGTCATCAGCGCGCGCATGTACTGGCGGAGCTCGTCCGTGTCCATCTCGCCGACGTACTCCTGGATAATAGTATATTTTATGCAACTGTATCGTAATAAGGGTCCTTAAAACACGAGTGTGGTTTTATGAAACGAGGCGTAGCTA
The DNA here is from genome assembly GCA_037349165.1 of Choristoneura rosaceana. Lineage (NCBI taxonomy): Eukaryota > Metazoa > Arthropoda > Insecta > Lepidoptera > Tortricidae > Choristoneura > Choristoneura rosaceana. The sequence continues at coordinate 1,053,205 of JAZBNJ010000006.1, read as the reverse complement.
GGCGTAGTTTTAAGGCCTAATTACGTACAGGTGCATACAATATTTTATCTACATCAATATATTAAATCCTCTATCATGTGTTCAAAAACCATTGAGCTGCATGAACGAGAACTAGGTAATGGTAAGGTAGGTGTGTCTGCCGCAGCTCGCTGCGCGCCTAGTGCAGTGCGCGCTGCACGACCTGCACCTGCGCACCGCGCACCGCCCCACCGCTGTAATGATGTATGGAATCTCATAACGATACTGATATCAGTATCGTTATGACCATAACGATACTGCCGTGTTCATAATGTCGTAATGCTGGTCATTATCTATGGTTTTTGAATGCATAATGAGCATAATGGAGGATTTACTATATGGGTGTAGATAAAATAAGTTTTTCACTTCTCATGCTCGTAAAGTTCGTGTTTATGCTGTATCTAGGCGACATAATAGTATATTACTGCAGAGGGCGGGAAAAGTCATTTCGTGGATGAGTATGGTTATCTACTCGGCTACGCCTCGTCCTTCAATAGAAACGAATCCATTATTAAAACAGACACATATATTAATATACTAGCTTTTACCCGCGGCTTCGCACGCGTAAACTAATCGGTCTGGTAGTGGCAATTGAAATATCCCGTGGGAGTATAGGGATAAAAAATAGCGTATGTGTTATTCCAGACGTGCAGCTACCTACATACCCAATTTCATGACTTTTAGCCCAGCGGTTATTATTTCAAAATTTTATTCCTATCCCGTGGGAATATCGGGGTAAAAAATAGCCTATGTGTTATTCCAGAGGTTCAGCTACCTACACACCAAATTTCATGGCTCTAAGCCCAGTGGTTGTTACTTCGAGATTTTATCCTTTGATATCTCGTGGGAATTTTGGGTCAAAAAGTCGCTTATGTATTATTTCAGACGTGCAGCTCCCTACATATCAAATATCATGACTCTAAGCCCAGCGGTTATTATTTCGAGATCTTATCCCTAGTTATCCTGTGGGAATATCGGGTCAAAAAGTCACCTATGTGTTATTCCATACGTCCAACTACCTACATACCAAATTTCATGACTCCAGATACCTACATACTAAATTTTATGGCTCTAAGCCCAGCGGTTGTTATTTCGAGATCTTATCCCTAGTTATCCTGTGGGAATATCGGGTCAAAAAGTCACCTATGTGTTATTCCATACGTCCAACTACCTACATACCAAATTTCATGACTCTAAGCCAAGAGGTTCTCATTTCAAGATTTTTATCCCTATCCCGTGGGAATATCGGGATAAAAAGTAGCCTATGTCCTTTCCCAAGGTCTATTCTATCTCTGTACCAAATTTCATCCAAATCGGTTCAGCGGTTTTGGCGTGAAAGCGTAACAGACAGACAGACAGACAGAGTTACTTTCGCATTTATAATATTAGTATGGATGTGTCTGTTTTACTAACACAGGATCCTTATCCTTTGTTCGTTTCTTGGGCGAGAAAATCGCCGATAGCTAATCGCTTACTCGCTCTCGGTGGGACAAGTGCCTTATACATAGTAGTCATAGCTGAAGCATCTTCATACTTACGGTGAACTTCCTGTGCGGTATATACGGCATAATAAAAGCCACACTGTCCATGTTTCTCAGGCACAAGTCGACGCCTATTACGTGGTTCTTCCCTCTGCAGACAACACAAAATTATACACACTTTAAAAAATATACAGTGTGTTATCGGCAGAAAGGCTTGTGGTGATCACTTAACATCAGGTGCACCACTAATTCGTTTGTCTGGCCTCTCTAACATAAAATAAATACAAACATACATAGACTGCTAAAATCATTACTCTTCCTTTGGCTTTGCCGTAGTCGAGTTAAAAAAATGTCATCAATCAGAGTGGCAGGATCAAGCTCTCATACTCATCTGTTGTACCATAGGAAATGAGGGCTATCGCGTATGAATTCACCGCTAGAGGCGCTAGTGTAGCGTGAGGTCAACGAAATGTCAAATCTCATAGTTTTTGGGTGCGCTACGCGGGTTTATTTATAATTAGAATAATTTTGTGAATATTTTGCATCACCTGAATTTAATTATGGCAGTTATGCGATAAGGGGCAATGAACGTCTGTAATTTGAGACCGTTTTGTCTTTTGAAAACTTTTTTTTCCATCTTTTTTCCGAACAAAACGGGATTACGCAATTCTGTAGTTGCTTGATATTTTTATGGTACTGTTTTAAGATGTATTAAATATGATTTTAATCTAAAATTGGTTTTCACGCCCGTTATAACAGACTTTTAAAAACCTCACGCAACAGTGGCGCCATCTAGTGAGATAAAAAACGATAGCCCTCATTGTGTATCGACTGAAAGCGACAAGGTGCAAAAGTGATCACCTATTTATGACGTCGACTGTAGTACGTAATGTTAATAAATATTATATTTCAAGGTATCTCGTACAACAGATGAGTGTAAGACCAAATGTTTCTTAGACAAATTTTATCCTGAACAATCCTATCGCATAATAAGATAGCGAGTTTATTTTTTAAATTATTATTTAGTTCGATTCCCGGATGAAACAAGCCAAGTTTAGAAGATCCTTAAATGCAATCGTGTTTCATTTTAAAAATAAAGGAATGTCCCCTTTCAGTACAATTAGCTAACTAAAGGTTTTAAGCTAGTCGCCCTCCAGGGCTCATAGGTTTTTTCCATCCCGTATATTTACTCCCACAAGCTGTCGGTAGGTCTCCAACAAGACGGAGCGACGACCTGGTTAAGATCGTGGGATCGCGGTGGATGCGGAAAGCACAAGACCGGTCTGAGTGGAGAGCCTTGGGGGAGGCCTGTGTCCAGCAGTGGACGTCTTTCGGCTGACATGATGATGATGATATTTACTCACCCAATCTCGCGAAGGCACCGCAACTCGTGCGCCACCCTGGTCGGATGCGTGGTAGGCACCAGGTGTTTGATGGCGTACCATCTCTTCTTCGAGTCCGGTAGCCCTGAGCATGCGAGAAAGACAAAATCAAAAAAAAAAAAAAACAAAGAAAGAAATACATTTATTCACAACACAGCAATCTGACAATCCTGTAGACACTTCCAGCCTACTTATATGAACACCGGGCTGCCTAAGGCTTTGTGACGTGACTATTATTCTTTTTTGATTCCTTTTAGATGATAATTGCAACAACAGGGACATATATAATCAAGCGTGCCCACGTTAGGGTGTGTTAAATGTGTAGAAAATTGTCAGATTCTATTGAATTGTACTTTACACAAGACACAACAATATTATTAAGTGCGACAACATAGATAGGTAGCATAGTAAGATATGTGCCATTGCGGTTATAAATCGGACACTGGCTCAGCATGATGCTGAGACGTTAAGAACGCCCCAGGCGAATTTTCAGTCAGCTCTGAGGAAAATCAAAATCATTTATTCAGTAAATAGGCCGCAATGGGCACTTTTACACGTCATTTTTTAAACTAAGACAGCCGGTGAAATTACTGGTACTTGAGGTATTCCATCTTAGACCTCTAGGTTGGCAACGTATCTGCAATACCCCTGGTGTTGCAGATGTTTATGGGCGGTGGTGATCTCTTACCCTACACCACCGCTGGACAGGAATGGGAATTGAAATGTTGGTGCATAGGACAAATTCGTGTCTAGTCTCCTGTTCAGCGGTGGTGTAGGGGAATAGCACGCAGCACGGATTGCTGAGAACCATGGGTTCGATTTCCAGCGCTGGTCTATTTTTCTGGTTTTTCTGTGCAGCTTATGTTTTCGTGTGAAATATAGACTTTCATGGGATGACCGTAAAATTAACAAAAAAATTGTAGTTGGAATAAAAAATAGAAAAAGACTCCAAAAAGTAATCCCTAGTAATATTATAAATGCGAAAATAACTCTGTCTGTCTGTCTGTTACGCTTTCACGTCGAAACCACTGAACGGATTTTGATGAAATTTGGTATATAGGTAGTTTGAACCCCAAGGATCAACATAGGATACCTTTTATTCCGGTAGAGGGCGCCACCGCGCGGTAACCTAGATCCGCGCAGACGAAGTCGCGGGCATAAGCTAGTCTTAAATAATGAGCTGTCTGTTGACGACATGCTAGCATACGTACCCGACTCTTGCCGCAGGGACCCGAGGAATACCGAGCTGAAAGTCCCCTCCCCAATCTTCCTGTGAACTTCGAATTTTTCGGCCAATTTCGGCAGCTTCTGCAACAGGTCTATCACCTCTTCCTCTGAAATTTTAAGGCTAGCTTTTAGATAGAATATGGGTTAAAGCAGCTCTTCCATCAATAATATGCAAGGATGTGTTGCGAGGAATATGTTTTTATTTACCAACTAGCTTTTAGTATTCGGATATATCGCGCGCTGTTCCCTCGGGAACTGTACATTTTTCCGGGATAAAAGATAGAATATGTCACTCTCGAGCCCATAAACTATCTCTATGCCAAAAATCACGTCGATCCGTCGGTGGTTTACGGCGTGAAAGACGGACAAACATCATCATCATCATCATCTCAGCCTATATACGTCCCACTGCTGGGCACAGGCCTCCTCTCGGAATGAGAGGGCTTGGGCCATAGTTCCCACGCGGGCCCAGTGCGGATTGGGAACTTCACACGCACCATTGAATTGCTTCGCAGGTTTGTGCAGGTTTCCTCACGATGTTATCCTTCACCGCAAAGCTCGTGGTAAATTGCGCACATGAATTTCGAAAAACTCAGAGGTGCGAGCCGCGATTTGAACCCACGACCCTCAACTTGAGAGGCGATAGGTCAAACCACTAGGCCACCACGGCTTTTTGGCGGAAAAACATACAAACATACAAACACACTTTCTCATTTATAATATTAGTACGGATATAAACACTTCATTTATACATCCTCGCACAGCACATCTCCGATGGAAACAGATGAGCAGAGCGAGGCGGGGAAATGAAGCGTTTCTATTGGTTAATGAAACACAACACATCATCATCATGTCAGCCGAAAGACGTCCACTGCTGGACATAAGCCTCCCCAAGGCTCTCCACTCAAACCGGTCTTGTGCTTTCCGCATCCACCGCGATCCCGCGATCTTAACCAGGTCGTCGCTCCATCTCGTTGGAGGCCTACCGACAGCTCGTCGGGTTCGCGGACGCTATTCGAGAACCTTCTGACCCCATCGGCCATCAATCCTGCGAGCAAATGCCCCGCCCACTGCCACTTCAATATCTCACTTCGTCGGGCTATGTCGGTAACTTAGTTCTACTGCAGATATCATCCATAAAACAACACATCCTGGTACATTATTGGTGAAAACGCTGCTTAAAGGTATCGAAAACTTCGCTTCGCTCTTTTCTTTAATTTAATTATCTACTTCGCGAAAATTACTAGCAAAAGCTATTAAGAAATAAATAAATATCATGGGGCAATTAACAACAATGCACTATGGATACTAGGCAACGGATAAACATACTCTTATTGAGAAATGGGCCAATCAACTATTTTACCGACACAAATTGTCTCTGGCGTTACCAAAAAAATCGTACTTCCAACAAGTTATTTCACGGTGTAATAGGTTGAACTTACGTAGGATGGCATGTATTCATGTACACCATATATTAAATTACAAAAAAAACATGTTTACTAACAAAAATCTTTACTAGCAATTTTTTTGAAAAATGTCGCTGTCATATTAGTGTCGGTAAAAAAGTTGATTGGCCCAAATACATAGATACCATCACCCAAAAATGTGGTCTGTTCTACCACCCTAAAGTTGATAATCGTTTGCATGTCATAAAACTATAATGCCAATAGACGTGTCTGTCAACTTGAAAGTTCGACTTTAGCGACAAATTCATTTGATAGGAACTTGATTAAAAATTGATAGACCACTTATTTGGCTGATGATACTTAAAACATACGCACTCAAAAGAATATAAAGGCCCCTTGAATTTTAGCGGTAAAATGAAATCAACAATATGTTTGCGTTTTTAATTTTACATTTTATTGAATGAAAATTATTTGTAATCAAAATATTAAAAATCATTTATTCAGTATAGGCCGCAATGGGCACTTTTACACGTCATTTTTTAAACTACCAGCGCTTTTGGAAAGACTATCATTGCCAAGAAGAATGCGCCGCAAGAAACTTGGCAGAAAGTCATTTTTTTAAATAAAATTATTGCAAATAAAATACTTATTAACTACAGTATAAAATCAAAGAAAAAATAACAAAAATAATAATAATACAGGGATGTATGGGGTCCCTTAGTCCCAAAACTAAACACTAACTATATCTACGTTCAGTGAAAGCGTAGAATGCTTCCACCGTCAAAATAGAATAAAATAATAATAATAATTTAATTCTGAAATATACATTTCAGGTCAATGTGATATAGTCACTACTTTTAAATTAAAAAAGCTCGTAACTTAAAATTGATAATTTTTCTAAGTGAACTTTATGCGCATTGTTTGAAGGGTCGATTTTGTTGACGTATTGATTTGAGATACGAGATTTTATCGAAGTTATGACGATATATCGCTCATCCTACAGAAAATCGACACAATTTGCTTTGTGATGATCACACAAAAAAGTGATTCAAAGATAGCAAACTGTAAATTTAAAATCATAAGACTTGTTGTCTTGTAAATATGTCAATGTATAAATATTTTTTTAGATAAATAATGTGATAATATAAAGAATTATATATGTAGTTTCACCCATAAATCTCACGTGGCCCATATTTTCTTTTGAACAGTAGGTATACAGGATGGCCCATTTATATCGGTCAGTATGGGAAAGTCTGAAACTATACGACATACGAAAATTTCTTCTTAGGAACTATGACATCGATTTTAATAACAAGAAAAAATGCATTCATGCATTAAAAAAAAAACCTGTACTCAGCTCGGGAATCGAACCCGGTTGTTTTGAAAAAAAAAAACTTACACAATTTCTATTTAGATATCGATTGTGTACGTCTTAAGCAGTAAAAGTATCCATGAAACATTATGTCTAAAATGAATAAAATGCATTGTTTTCACATACTTTAACACACTTTTACATGCCAGAATTAGTTGAATATTGTAACGGTGGAGACTTCGAACACCTACTAAAATAAATTGAAGTATGTAAAAACAATGCATTTTATTCATTTTAGACATAATGTTTCATGGAGACATTTACCTACTGCTTAAAACGTACACAATCGATATCTGAATAGAAATAGTGTAAGTTTTTTTTTTTTAAAACAACCGGGTTCAATTCCCGAGCTGAGTAGGTACAGATTTTTTTTAAATGCATGAATGCAGTTTTTCTTGTTATTAAAATCGATGTCATGGTTCCTAAGAAGAAATTTTCGTATGTCATATAGTTTCAGACTTTCCTGTACTGACCGATATAAATGGGCCACCCTGTATATTAAATGTAGGAGACTCGACAACATTCGTATTATTCGTACAAATATCGAACACGAGACCTCAGGCTTCAAAGTCAGGTCTGACCACTTGGTTATCCGTTCGTCGTTTATTGATCATGGCGCATGCATAACGTGACCATTTATTTCTGGATTCAGAACGGGACATTAGTTCATTTAGGTCAATTAACAGGTAATCAATGAAAAAAAAAACTTTTTAAAGACATTTATTTAGAAAAAGTTATCTGTTATTATAGTCAAAACAAAAAAAAATATATTCAAAATGTTTAGTTCTATTTATCAGAGGAACAAATTTGCTTTAAAACAGCTGGTGATGCTTTCAAGTAAGAATGAAACTCTTGGCACGTTTTTTTTATGTCCACTTTAGTTACCAACATCACCTTTAGAAATGAATTTTTGCGCGACTTTTGAAAACGGGACAATTTCGCGTCCCGGTTTTCATTTCGGGGACACCGGGACTCGTAATCAAAAAAGGAACAGTCCCGTTCGAAACGGGACGTCTGGTCACTTTACGCATGCAGCGCGCATGCAACGAGCTTCTCTAAAGTCAATGTACACGGGAAAAAACCCGAATTTAAATCATAGAATCCAACCTTGAATTTAAAGCCCGTCAGCGTGTATTTTTGATACTACCTCAAACTGTAACCAGACGAAGATTAAAGTGCTGTGAACCGATATCAAAACAAATTGTTAATTTAGAATTAACTAGCAGAGCGTGATTAATTTTTGTAGTATTTTCGAGCAGCAATGTAATGCGTACAATAATTTGATACGGGAGAGAAGCGTTCGGCGACAGCCGTCACGTTAACACGTGCGAAGTTTTGAATAAAAAAACAAAGTAATATCGCGTAGTGATACATTGCGTGCTAATTATTTAATTTTGTAAAGCCCGCTCTACACTCGCGCCGCGAAGTCGCTCCGTGAATCCGCGGCGTGAATTTACGCAGCGGTTCGCCCTCAACTGTGTCCCTCCACACTCACGAAGCTTCGCAGTGTTGTTCGCAACTTCAATAAAAATGGGTGATAAAACAGCGAGTGTAGCTGCGTTCGCATTCGCGCGCCGCGTACCCTTTGTCGCGGGCCAAAAAACCGCCACCGGACGGGAAACGCCGCGAACCGCAAGCGCGAAGGCGTGAACAACATCTACTCGCGTTTCGCGCTTTCGCGGGCGTTCGCGGCACGAGTGTAAGCGGGCTTAAGAAAATAATAAGTGTAAAGTTATTACTAAGGCTGGTTTTAGTGTCACGCGGACGTCAGCGCGGATCGCTCCGCACAGGCTGATCGGCCAATGGCTAATGAGCTTCCCGTCCGCGCGGATAGGAAGCTCATTAACCATTGGCCGATCAGCCTGTGCGGAGCGATCCGCGCTGACGTCCGCGTGACACTAAAACCAGCCTAACATAATAAAATGTGATTATTAGGGCCTTCACTAACTGCCCTTAAAGTTTGAGGTAGTATCAAAAACACACGCCGTAGAAACAGAAAGCCACATAACTAGGTTCCGCTAGACTTAAAAATGTTCGTGAAACCTTACCGTTCGCATTGTCAAAAGCCTAAACAAAGTGTATTTATAAATTAGTAACCTCGCAACGCGTCAAAAATAGCGAGCCGCAAATAAACTGTTGTTACGCCAATTCGCTGATTGCACGTCAATTGAGAAAGACATAGAAATGCTGAGGAAAATTTTAACTCCCCACGTTTTAGGATGCCTGAGACGTACAGTCAGCTGCAGAGAAAGGGTACCCCCCTGTAATGGCGGTAGTATGGATACCGCCATTACAGGGGGGTACCTTTTCTCTGCAGCTGACTGTACACGAGGCCCTCGTGAGCTTGCGGCGAAGGCTAGATGTTTAATGAACACTGACGTAAGGTAAACGTACCAGTGTTCGTCACTGTCCTAATAGTTGGCACCTTTAATACATCCTACTAATATTATAAATGTGAAAGTTTGTGAAAGAGTGAGTGGGTATGTTTGTTACTTCTTCACGGTGCAACGGCTGGACCGATTTGGATGAAATTTGGCAAAAAGATAGTTTATAACCTAGATTAAAAAATAGGATACTTTTTATCCCGATGTTCCCACGGGATAGGGATAAAATCTCGAACTAATAACCGCTGGACTTAGTCATTAAATTTGGTATGCAGATAGCTGGATATCTGGAATAACACATAGGCTACTTTTCATCCCGATATTCCCACGGGATAGGGATAAAATCTCGAAATAACAACCGCTGGGTTTAGAGTCAAAATTTGGCTTGGGTGTTTTAAGTAATTAAACGTCAATGAAAACAAGTCAAGAAAACTGAACCGTTATAGTTTTCCTTGTAAGTTTGATACACTTACTACCATGTTGAATTTTTTTTTATTTTTCCACCCACCGGCTTAGATTTTAGAGGGGGGGGAGCTCGATTTTAATGAAAATTTGCACTTTAAAGTTGAATATTTTGCAAATCGTTTTAGCAACATTGGACAAGGTTGGACGAGAAAAAAAAATCACCCCCACTGGGAGGTAGGTAACTAAAAAAAAAATTTTTTTTGAATTTTTTATTGCACTGTTTTGTCGACATAGTTCACATATATATTCGTGCAAAATTACAGCTTTCTAGCATTGATAGTCTCTGAGCAAAGCCGCGGACGGACGGAAAGACAGACAGATAGACATGACTAAACTATAAGGGTTCCATTTTGCCATTTTGGTTAGGGAACCCAAAGGGGACATGGCGAAACTAAGGGTTCCTAGTTGACTACGCAACCCTAAAAACACAGTATAAGAAAGAGAAAACCTGTCTTAGAGACTCATCAAAATTTATTCGATTTTGTTCACATTCACAGGTATTGTTTTTGATATGTGAACAAGGAACAAAGGATTTTTGAAATTCAAATTAATTTGGTAAAATGGGAGTTGAAAGAGCTTGTAGCATAATTTTATAAATATAAAAGTAACTCTGTCCGTCTGTTACGCTTTTACGCCTAAACCACTGAACCCATTTTAATGCAATTTGGCACAGAAGCAGATTAGACCTTAGAAAATAACATAGGTTATCTTTTATAGCGAAAAAAGGGCTTGAAGGGGTTGAAATAGGGGATGAAAGTTTATGCTGGAAGTTTGTCTTTGCTGCAGATAAAACTATGAAACTTGGCAATTAAATACAAGAAAAGCTGCAAGCAAAATGGACCTGTGCTGCCAATGGGGTTTGATATGTGCATACTAAAGTAAGTTAAAGAAGCAACTTATAAGTGTAGCATGTTGCCATTTTAGATTGTCTCTTGGGTTATTCATTAAAAGTATAATTTTGTCCTACTTAATATTATAAATGCGTAAGTTTGTGAGTGACTGAGTGAGTATGTTTGATACTCCTTCATGCTAAAGTGTTCAGACAGATTGGATGAAATTGGGCAAAAAGTTAGTTTATAACCTGGATTAAAACATAGGATACTTTTTATCCTGATATTCCCATGGGATAGGGATAAAATCTTATATATATGAAATAACAACCGCTGGGCTTAGAGTCATGAAATTTGGTATGTATGTAGCTGGATGTATGGAATAACACAAAGGCTACTTTCTACTACTATAGGATAGTGATACAATCTTGAAATTTCAACCACTGGGTTTAGAATTAAGACAACCACACCAGCATATAAATATATAGAAAAAAAATGACAAAGCAATTGGAATCTAATTGTTTCGAGAATAAAGTCAAACTGTCATGGTGTATAACAATAGAAAAATAAAAGAATTTTCACTTTGTTACATTGTCATAGATTCCTGATTCCCTTGAACTTTTGTGTACATTCTATTACACATTGAGCCGCATGAGGATTAAGCATTTTTCTGAGCAACTGTATCACTATTGTCAACATATCACAGGTGAGAAAAGGACTTGAAAAAAAATCTTTAAAAAAAAAATCAAAAAATTTCAAGTGTACATATGTACAAGTACAGTCACCAGCACCAACTTCTGACACAACAAGTGTGCATAAATATCTGATAAAATTAATTCTAGGGCCGGAAGGATGTGTCAGATATTTTTGCACACACGACTGTGGCAGACGGCTGGTTGTACAAACAGATAATTTAGACAATTGAATCATGATATATTTTTATAAACACCATTTTCAACAAGCATATTGAACAATAAATTAAAAGTTTACCTTTGGCACTGCAACATGGTTGATGTACATAAATATTTGATGGATCCATTTTGAATTCCCACAGCCTGACTTAAGCAAATGCTTTTAGCATGAACAAAAACTGACTCTGCATTTTAACAATATATCAAATGACAACACAATTACTAATACTGGGTGTCATCAAAAACCCAGTTCGAGTGCGAGCGGGCGTTGCGCAAATGACGCTCAAATTGCAAACAGAGAGAAATGCAACAAGCTGAGTATAACACTAATATTATATTGTGCTCGGAAGGTAGTCAACAATCGATATGTTCTAGCAAACATCCCGCCTCACGTCCGTCCACTACAATGGTATCCAGACCACAGAGCTACTGGCAACAGTCGGCACGAAAACAAAAAGCAGCATAACCTCAAAAAACAAAAATTAGAATAAATCCTCATGAAATTCAGATGTAACGTATCTAGGCCGAGGCGTAACTTTCGGGCTCCAGAATATACAAAAGTCTTACTTTCCACGTCATCTTTTTCTCGGGTTGTGTCGGGTTCATTTTTCTTTTTGCCTGAATCAACAATTTCCTTTTTCACTTTGGCTACGATTCCTCTAATTCTAGACATAATATGGTAACTTAATTGATATTTTACGTTTGCTGTTTATATAACTAAATGGAATTCATGTACTACTACCTACTTTAAAATAAATAAAATAATCGTAATAAAGTAAAGTTATTACAACTTCACTTGACATTTGACGTTTAGTTTACACTTTGTTTTTCTTTCCTACTAGTGACAGACGTACAGTGCTATTGTACCAAAACTTATTATGAATAGTAGGTAGATTTAGATTGCACAAAAAAAGCATAAAACGAGCCATTTCACCCGAGCCGAGCCGGTACGGCGAGGGTGGATAGACACGTCGAAGGGAAAATGGGTTTAACGCTCGAGTCATATCATAAGTATACGCTGTTTTTTTGTTTATGGCTGTTGACACCTGATTACCTTGCTCTTAGAAGAAGATTTTACTTTGTGCACTAGACTAGAGCATAAATAGTAGATTGTACAACGAGAGCATAAAAAGAGCCATTTTGCCCGAGCCATTCATACAGCTGGTACGTCGAGGGAAAATGGGGTTAATGCTCAAGTTTAACACTGCTTTTCACGTAGATTGCGTGGAAATTAAATAAATAGCAACAGTGGAAATAATCGTCCACTTACTAGGTAAGAACATTAATACATGAGCCACCATGGAACCTGAGATCTGAGAACCTAGATCTAGGCGACATAAAATGACTTTTTACGCTGTAGTGCATAAAGTAAAATCTTCGTCTAAGACCAAGGCAATCAGGTGTGTTTTTAATCATTTTTAATGTATACAAACTATAAAAATATTTTAATAATGCATGAAATAAAAACGTACATAAAATATGTAGAAAGTAAGTAAACAATTGTTTCCACTGTTGCTATTGCATTTCCTCGCCATCGACGTTGAAAGCAGTGTAAAACTCGAGCATTAAACCTATTTTCCGCTCGACGTGACTATTCATGGCTATATTATTATGAACGTCTCGGGTATAATGGCTCGTTTTATGCTCTTATTGTACAATGTACTATTCTCACTTCTCATGCTTGTAATGTTCGTGTTTATGCTGGACCTAAGCGACATAAAATGTCATTTTATGCTTTAGTGCAAAAAGTAAAATCCTTGTCTAAGACCAATGCAATCAGGTGTTAACAGCTACAATCAAGTTTCTATTTTCTTATTTTTTTTTAATTTACGTAAAAACTGAAAATAAATCAATAAAAAAAAATTTATAACAAAAAATAGAACCGACTACAAAAAACCATGAAAATAATTTTCTACCAGTCTGAAGTCGGTGCCTCAGCACGAGCCAGCAGGAGTGGACCATAATCGTCTACCTCACCTACAACTATACGAGTAAATGGCTTCAATCACTCCTGCTGGCTCGTGCTGAGGCACCGACTTCAGACTGGTAGAAAATTATTTTCATGGTTTTTTGTAGTCGGTTCTATTTTTTGTTATAAATTTTTTTTTTCACGCTTTTTAGTGTAAAGCATCTAAGATTTAATACTTTAATGTCAACTGCTCATCACCTTTTACGAAAAATTGCTTTTTCCGATGCAGAGATGTTCATTATTGAGGAGTCCTGGTGCTTCACCACCCATTCCATTTCACCATATGCGTTCCGAGGAGCATAAATTGCTTAGCAACTGTGTTAAAGTAACTGAAATTCAACCCATGAAATACTTGTTATTGAGTAGTAACTCCGATGGTCAACTGTGGTCTTCATCGTCAGTTCCACTTTACCAAATAATGATTTTCAAGAGCAAATGCACGAGTTACTACTAAATATATCAAAATTACCATAGGTGTCCCTACAACATTTGAAGAGTTCCCTCGATTTCCTTAGGATCCAATCATCAGATCCTGATTTGGTGCTTATGGGACCTAATTGAAAGCATTCCTAGACGAACGCAAAAAAAATTTTTCAAATCGGTTCATAAATGACGGAGTTCTGAGGTAACAAACATAAAAAAAAAAAAAAAAACACAACCGAATTGATAACCTCCTCCTTTTTTTGAAGTCGGTTAAAAAGTAAAAATGGACTCCGCCGCAACGCAACTATGGCGCTGTTTTACCATCAATTGATTAGTGTTAACTGACGGTTAAATGTGTTGCCGTCTCTATTTGTTTTGTTCGAATAGACGGAGACGGCATCACATTTAACCGTCAATCAACACTAATCAATAGATGGTGAAACAGCCCCTAAGCGCTCGGTCTACGAATGTACCCGGAAAGCGGCAGTCCGCGACGAATGACATAGAAATAGACAATTTATTCAGTAAACAATACAAGATTAACACCTTATCCTTATTTTTTTCGATTGCTTTTCTCTACCACTCAAAGGTTGACTGGCAGAGATCCCTTCAGGGATAAGTCCGCCTTTGTACTTAGCACTTTCTTTTGTGTGTTATTTGGGTGCCCTCTATTTCGCATACTTTTTACTGTCCGAAACTGATTACGCATAACAGGTTTCGCATAATCTATTTACGCCGAATCTTAAACTTGCCGAAACTTAGTTCGGCATAATTCTGTATAAGCCGTATCATGTTTTAGCAGAATTTATTTTTGCATAATATTAACATGGCCGAATTTGAATAGGCCGAAATCCTGTCCAAGTCTATGTCCGAAAATAATTTACCTAATTACTATTTAACGAAACGCTGCCAGCATCTTCGGGACCTTGCCTAAGGGGTACTCTTTGGACAATTTGTTTTAGTTTTAGGTTAAATTTTTATTTATTTTAAGTTATTGTTAGAAAGTTATGTTTAATATTTATATTATTTAGTTTCTTTTATCAATAAATCCTATTTATGACTAGAAAAATAGGTTTTTAGATTAGGTTAGAATTGTATTTAAACAAACATTTATTTACCCCCCTTTTAACCTGGATAGGTTCGTTAGTTACCTTATGTCCCTCAGATTAGAAATAGAAACAATATTCGGGATTCACAAATACATTGTGGAAAAGCAATAAAATATTGAGTATTGGGTATGCCTAAAGCCCATTCGGCTTACGTTATGCATAAACAGATTATGTAAAATAGAATTATGACATAAAAAATTATGCGTAAGCAGGGGGAACCGTAGGTGAGGTAGACGATTATAGGTCCACTCCTGCTGGCTGGTGCTGAGGCACCGACTTCAGACTGGTAGAAAATTATTTTAATGGTTTTTTGCAGTCGGTTATATTTTTTGTCATAAATTTTTTTTTTCACGCTTTTTAGTGTAGAAAATCTAAGATACAATAGTTTTATGTCAACTGCTCGTCACCTTTTACGAAAAATTGCTTTTTCCGATGCAGAGATGTTCACTATTGAGGAGTCCTGGTGCTTCACCACCCATTCCATTTCACCATATGCGTTCCGAAGAGCATAAATTGCACTTTATTGAATCAGTTCCACTTTAGCAAATGATGATTTTCAAGAGCAAATGCACGAGTCACTACTAAATATATCAAAATTGCCATAGGTGTCCCTACAATATTTGAAGAGTTCCCTCGAGTTCCTTAGGATTTAAAAAAATATATATTATACCATTTTGTCGGCATAGTTTACATATATTTTCGTGCAAAATTACAGCTTTCTATTGATAGTCTCTGAGCAAAGCCGCGGACCGACAGACAGACGGACAGACATGGCGAAACTATAAGAGTTCAGTTTTTGCCATTTTAGTTACGAAACCCTAAAAAGACGAATAAAATAATAATGTAAATAAATAATAATAAATAATAATCCAAATAAATCTATTCTATTCTATTCTATTCTAATGTAATTTTACTTAAGTAATGTTTAAATTACAAACGTTATGAATTTAGATCGCAGAATTTTTAAATTTATGATAAAGATGTTATTTATTATCGTACGTTATACGATTTGACCGTATATAATTTTGATCATAAAAAAAACGAATTTATGACATTTGATTTTAGATGTAACCCCCCTTAGATTATATACAAGAATAGATTGTATATAGTCTAAGGTAACCCCGTATGTAATGCATGAAAATAAAAAGTAAAATGACTCTAAAATGACTTCATTTTAGTCAATTAAAATTAAAATAATAATATAATGTTTTGAAGTATTTTTCTGAAGTTCGTCTTCCAGGGTTACTTTGTTTCGTAAATGATTATAAAACTTGGCCGAATATCTCCGGCCGGATATCCGGCCAACAGTTCCACCGGATATCCGTTGGAAACAACTAGGTAAGTATATCCGTTGCATCTGCGTATCTACAAAAAAATACAAATCACCGGTACATAATCTAATATTACTGTGGTTACACTCTGTTACGTATCACACGTCCGACGGGTTAACGAAACATTAACATTTTTACTATTAAGCTGCATGGGCTAGATACCCTTGTCTTCTTTCGAGAATTGAAAAATGACGATTCTCATAGGCTCAAAAGCTTGTAGGCTAATACGAAATTCGTTAATCGAAGTTCGTATCGCACCGTCCCTCTGACTCCCGTATTAAACAATGTAAGCGTCAGCGAGACGGCAAGATACAAAGTTCGAATTGTGCACTTTAAAATTAGAAATAGGTATCTTGCCGTCCCGTTGATGCTAATGCTATTTAACACGAGAGTGAGAGTGACGATATGTTACAAACTTCGATTTTCGTGTTTCGTAGTAGCCCAGCTGAAGGGCTACTCCGAGACACAAAATTCGAAGTTCGTATAGTACCATCCCTCTCACTCTCGTATTAAATAACATAAGCGTAGGCGGGACGGTACGATACGAACTTCGATTTTCGAATTTCGTGGTAGCCTTGGTGCTGTCAAGTCAATTGTCAAAAGAGAAGAGACTGAGACTCGCCCGCCGCCGCTCGCCGAGCGCCGACCGTAGTTTAGTGCTGTGAGTTGTTTACTTAGTACGAGTTTAATATCAATCTTGTGGACGCTGTACGAATTATTGTCTCGTATTTGCCTGTTTAGAGCGTACACTGATACCGAGTAGGTAAGCATTATCTTTTTTTAATATAAGACAGCGATCTTACAAAGCTATGAAGGACTGAATCAATCTGCATCTGCATATAGGTACTTCTTGTATTATTTCGCTTTCTTTCCACGTGAATAGTGATTTAAGTAGTTTTTGTCTTAATAAGAATGCTCGATCCGCACCTGCCTTTAGATGCAATTGTAGTTTCTCTTTAAAAAATATAGTTCACAGCTTTTTTAATCTACCTTATTTTACAAGTAAAAGTAATTAATTTCATTTAGTGCATATCACATTACAATCATGGATGGAATTATAAATGGACAGGTATAGTATACATGTTAGGACACAGCAATATTAGAGGGCCAATTAAGTATTCTATTGTTGTATTATTGTAATTAAGTATTTCAATTATAAAATTGTGTCTCAATTGTGAGGCTGGCTGCCAACTTTTAATGAGTTTTTTTTTTAATTTACCTATTTACTTGAAAATTATAATTATAGTAATAATTTTTATTCAATGTATGTGGGACATAGGATGGTATGTGGGATGTGGTTAATTAAACTTTTACTTGGGTGATTTTTTATCATATTTTTACTTGGGGGGGTAACACTCTTTCCTGGCCCGGATAATACCAACGTGGAAATACCGACCCTGTTTTTTGAGTAAGTACTTGCCCATCGAAGCTCCTGTCGGTATTTCCGTGTCGGTGTTATCCGGGCCGGGAAAGAGTGTCACCCTTACTTGGCAGTATCGGTGGAGGCCTTTGCTCAGCAGCTAGCACTTACACGGAACCTTTAGCACACATCCATTATTTTAATCATGATATTTACACTGATGAGCAAAAATAAATGGTCAGTTATAAAAATTATGATAACTTCAAAACCTGCTGTGATAGCTACTTCGAGTAGAATGAGTTTGATAAATCCATACTTAATATTATAAATGCTTAAGTGTGTTTGTCCGTCTTTGACGCCGTACCGGAGCAACGGATCAACATGATTTTTGGCATAGAGATAGTTTATGGGCCCGAGAGTGACATAGGCTACTTTTTATCCCAGAAAAATGCACAGTTCCTGAGGGAACAGCGCGCGATAACCAAATACCACGCAGGCAGAGCCGCGGGTAAAAGCTAGTATACTATAATGTAAGTTATAATATAATTATTAAGGTCATTAAATAACTCATCATCTTAATAGATAGTCTTATTTGTAGTTTTAGTAATTACTTATTTATTATTAGATAAGAATACAATTAAAAACTGATTAACATAATTGAAATAATATTTAGCTGTTTTCGAAAAGTGGCAAATTCCACTGCCACTTACTTGCTGCTGTCTTACTTTTTTATTTGATCTGAGGTTTTGGTGTAGTTTGGTTGTAAGTGTGTGCGTGCCACTGTGTAAGTATACATACGGATTGGTGTAGTTTGATCGGCCTCACTCGGCTGTTCACCCCTCTCCATCTTGACTTTTTATTTGATCTGAGACTGCTTCCTCTAGCTTAGGGTGAGTACAGAACGACTATAGATAGCGCGCGAGTTGATTCCACTTGGGAAGAGTGTTGGGGAGAGTGGTGAAGAGTGGAAACCTCTCCCCCGCTTTCCACACGCCTCGCCTGTCCCCTCCAGTGTAAAGTACAATTCAATAGAATCTGACAATTTATTACACATTTAATACACTCTAACGTGGTCACGCTTGATTATATATGTCCCTGTTGTTGCAATTATCATCTAAAAGGAATCAGAAAAGAATAATAGTCACATCACAAAGCCTTAGGCAGCCCGGTGGTCATATTAGTAGGCTGGAAGTGTCTACAGGATTGTCAGATTCTATTGAATTGGAGTATAGTGCTGTCCTTGATAGTTGTCTTACACATCGATCATCGCGTTAAAACTCATATTGCACCCCATATTATTTTTGTTTTTAATGACTGATTTTTTTGTTGACCGTTTAATCGAGTTTAGGGTTGTAACGGAGGCCTTCTTAGCGGAGGCGGAGGCAGGATGCGGAGGTTAACGGAGGCGAATGCGGAAATGAAAGTGGATGTGGAAAAAATAGTAGTTTATGCTTTATTCAACTCCAAAATCTCATAAATTTCTAAAAAAAACTGCTAAATCTCACTTGTTTTCGACATCATCGTGTATGTGACTTAAATGAACAATTATTTTGTACGAAATCACTCAAAAAATTGCGGTTCAATCAAACATACGCCCAGGTGCTCCCTTCTTTCCCATACAGAAATTTCACAAAATTTCGTTTCACAAAAAATGTTTCATAATATAATATTTAGTCCTCGTATTTTTACTTCGAATAGTATTGTTTCAATTACTATTTACTTTAATGAAAAATATTTAATAAGTAGAAAAACAATTCAATGAATTTTATGGTGAATTGTTATTCTATGAAATGAATACCTAAATAATGAATTTTGTTTGTAACAAAAACCAATGATACAAATTTCTTCAAAGTAAGTGTTCCATGTATTGATTATTCTATGAAACAATAATATGAGAAAAAATGTCTGTTAAATGAAATTCTATTAAAATGTTGTCTGAGAAACAACGTACAACCTACGCCCACCCCCACTTCGCGTTCCCGCTGCGCGCCGACATAATGAAATGAGTAGACATCGGATTATATGCACTATCAAAATGCCAATATATGCATGCAAATATGCACTAAAAAGGGCGAAATATGCACAAAATATGCACAATCAAAAACCGTTCATTATTAAGAATTTACATTATTTTCATATTATATAATTATTCATATGTATATACATACATATTTTCTATCTCTGCAGCTAAATGGGAACATGTTGATCGATTTTGTATTTTTTTATGAATTTTGGTATTTTTTTTCGTCCAAAATTCCATAAAAAAAAATTAAAAAATTAAAATCCATTTATTTCATGTTTCTTAGACACATATGTTGTTAGTTTGACTTAATCTAAGTGTTAGTTATACATATATATTAAATTAACCATAAAAGCATGCATATTTTTTTTACTGGTGGCAAATAATTCAACAAAAATAAGATTTTCGTAGATAGTTAGAACGTTTCGACAGCATAATACAATACGCGTAACACGTAAAACAACTGAAATTGAAATTGCGACCACGATGGATGAAACAAACAAAAGGTCAGGTGCTAAGTCCTATTTATAAACCATATTATGTAATTAAGGCGCGAATGTTAAGGAAATAACATTTCTTTTCTTCTTCTTCTTGTCTTTTAAAATATGGCTTTCTGTCCTAACTAATAGGACAATTTCGCCAGTGTCAAAGTACTCTCTTCGAGAATGAGATATTGTCTACATCCGCCATGTTCGAATGCCACAAATCGAGTCCTATCAATATACCGCAACACTATCGCATTCCTGAGTTCAGCATTCGACTCGCGCGCTATCTATACATTCCAACTGTAGCTGCAACTGCTGACTGTCTGTACATTCCAATCTCAGCGTGCAGTCGAGGACAGAGTAAGACAATAAACAGGTGATAGTGTTGCTTAAACTGAACAAACTCCACCCATAGTCAAAGGGTTAAAGTCGTGTAAAAATAGCGTGATAAGTCCCGTATATGGTATTTTGATTTGACTATAAATTTCTTCAGTCAACATAGGTCTAAAGTACAATTCAATAGAATCTAACAATTTTCTACACATTTAACACACCCTAACGTGGGCACGCTTGGTTATATATGTCCCTGTTGTTGCAATTATCATCTAAAAGGAATCAAAAAATAATAATAGTCACATCACAAAGACTTAGGCAGCCCGGTGTTCATATTAGAAGGCTGGAAGTGTCTACAAGATTGTTAGATTCTATTGAATTGGAGTATATAACTATTTTTTGTTCACCTTTCTATAGTAAGTCGGTCAGCTAAACCAAACCAATTTTGTATGGGAGCCTGAATTTTTTTTTTCGTTTTTTAACCTATGTTTCTAGGAGAAAGTTGTTCAGTTAAAGCAACATTATCACAGTATCATCACATCATTTGGTACGGTCAAGGAGTTTAATTCATTGGCCACCATGGAATCATTTCACAGTCCTTCAGACGATTTATAAGCGGTACAGAAACTTTTTTGACAACCTTCTCTACAACTTAAAAAACGAATACCAAAACAAGCAGTTAACTGAGGCTAAAGGCAATCCTAAAAAATTGTGGAAATCTGTAAAAAACATCTGTCATTTTAAAAATTCTATAAATTCCGCAAACGAAATGATAACCTTGGCCAACTCCCCGATTGATTCTTTAAATATCTGTAACCAGCACTTTGCTACGGTGGGCCAAAGACTAGCTGTGAATATCCTCTCTAAGCTTTCAGTAACTCAATCATCTTTAGCTTCAAAAATAAAGTCAGGTAATTCACCCGCTGGCTCATTTTTCTTCTACCCGACTAACGTTAACGAAGTGGATAAGATTATTTCTAACCTAAAAGTGGATAGTGCGCCGGGTCCAGATTCTATAAAACCGCAGTTCATTAAACTAATCAAGGACATCATTCTTGAACCGCTAACTCACATCTGTAATCTGAGTCTGACGTCGGGTTGTTTTCCATCCCGATGGAAATTGGCTCACGTGTCTCCCATTTACAAAAACGGATCTAGGCATGATCCCAACAACTATCGTCCGATATCTCTTCTTAGTGTCTTTTCCAAAATATTGGAAAAGATAGTCAATTCTCGTTTAACGGTTTTTCTTGATAAAAACAGAGTCCTCTCAGATAACCAGTTTGGTTTCAGGAGAAAGAAATCCACGGAGGATGCAGCGATTTATCTTACTAACAAAATATCCGGCTTTCTTGACGGTGGTGATAAATGTGTGGGGATATTTTTGGACCTGTGTAAGGCGTTCGATACGGTGTCAACTGACATCCTTCTTAGTAAACTAAATGCCTTGGGTATAAGAGGAATAGCTCATGAGTGGTTCCACAGTTATCTGGATGAAAGGAGACAAGCTGTTAAGGTTGGCGAGTTTAGCAGTGACGAGTTACCAATCTCATTTGGAATCCCACAGGGCAGCATTCTCGGCCCGACGCTCTTTCTCATTTATGTTGATGGTATCCTTAGGCTTGGACTGGATGGGGCGGAGGTGATTTGCTACGCGGATGACACGGTGGTACTTTTTCATGGTAACACTTGGAACAATGTTTTTAGGCGCGCAGAGTGCGGGCTGTCTGACATTAGCTCATGGCTTGAGAACAACTTACTTACACTTAATGTGAACAAATCTTACTTCCTAACATTTTCGAAAACGTCAGTTTCCCCTGCTCGCCTGCGCAGCTATCTAACCATACACACTAGTGACTGTAGCAACCGTGCTGGTGGTTCTAACACATGCTCGTGTAATTCGCTCGCCAGAACTGAAGCAGTTAAATACCTGGGACTTATAATTGATGATAAGCTATCTTTCAAGCAGCACATCTCAACACTATCTGGTAGAGTAAGGAAGTGCATCTTTATAATGAAGCAACTTCGCCACTGTGCATCGGAACAAGTGCTACGAATTGTATACTGCGCGCTGTGCGAATCAATTCTACAGTATGGTATATCAGTTTGGGGCAGCGCCCCAAAAAGCACCCTATTGCAGCTGGAGAGGGCACAGCGCGCGGTAATAAAAGTGATGCTTCGAAAACCTATTTTTTTCCCAACGGACATCATCTATCGGGACTCTAAACTATTGAGCGTAAGGCGGCTATATATTTTAAAAGCAGTAGCTAGAGCGCATGTGGTGGTTATAAATCTACCTATCTACTCACAACTCCTGGCCAAACGTGTGTTTCGAGTCCCTTTACCTAGTTACAGATCAGTACTGGCTAAGCGCTCGCCAGACTATATGCACCGGCGAATATATAATAATGTCTGCAAAAAAATACAGAGGATGCAATACTGCACGACTAACAAAGTTAAAGCGATCGTAAAGGGGTGGCTGCTCTCACTATCTTATAAAGACTCGGAGGCCCTACTTCTGGTCAGATAATTCTTTCTCCTGCTGGCACACATCTGCAGATACAATAGATACAGATACACACACACACACACACACACACACACACACACACACACACACACACACACACACACACACACACACACACACACACACACACACACACACACACACACACAATGCTTGCGCACTTGTCGTCTCTTTTTTTTTAAATGTACTTAATCTAGGTTTTCTCGACTAAATTTTGTTTTATTCCGTTTCTTTTGTATTGTTTCACATATTGCACTCCAGGGTCCCAAGATACAGGCTCAGCCTAGTTTGGGGTCCGCTGGGTATAACTATACTGTAATCTTGTGAATTAATAAGCTAATAAATATTTTTGGATTTTTTGGATTTTTTTTTGTAAACGTCATAGTGACATTGCATTAATTAACAAGTAAAGTCGTAATGACTTTTCTGTTTAAAAGGTTCCATGGTGGCCCATGAACAAAACCCATATGACTTACCAAAAAAAAAAAATGTTCTTGAATATCACTGTGTAAATTTTTTTCTTTCCATTTTCAGGCGAAATCTTGGCATCTCTAAACCAAATCAAAGTACACAATGTCTTCTCTGGTGGAATTGATGGCAGAGCTCTCCACAACCTGCTACAGCATCGGATCTTGCCACTGGGTGGAAGTCACCCACATAAACACACCTCACGACTTTTATGTGCGCCCAACAGCTTACAAGAGTCACCTTCGCAAGCTTGAAGTCTACGAAGGGCCAATAACAGAGGCCAAGCTGAAACTAGGAGGCGTTGTGGTATTCAAATCGCAAACCAAAAAGCGATATGTCCGAGGCCAAATACGTAATATAAGAGATGACGGAGACCACAAGATCTGTGACATGTTCGCTTTAGATTATGGATTCGCTGAGGCTGTCCCTGTGGAATGTCTGAACACCCCTAAGCGGGAAGGTATGCCTGCATTGGCAGTGCGTTGTCAGCTAGAGCTGTGCCAACCGAAGGGAAAAGAATTTGATAAAAAAGCTGTGGAAGCTATGATATATTTTGTTGGTGATGAAGCTGCCAAAATGATTGTCAGAGGAAAGACTGCAGACAAGCTGACAGTCCAATTACTAAACTCATGTCCTGACGACATATCAACAATGTTAGCTTATACTGAAGTCTCATCGTTTGGCTTTGGGCCTAATACTGCCAACAGAATGGCTTGTGCTAATCAACCAAAGTTTTTTTATAAATATAAAAAAGTCCAAGTCGGTGACTCGTTCCCAGTTCGAGTGCAATCAGGTGATTCTCTGCAAAACTTTTACGTGTCTGATGTCAAGGAGTTCAGAGAGTATGTTGCAGAGTTCAGCCAAATCTCTTCATATCTGAGGTTGGAGACTGAGATGCGACCTGAAGATGTTAAAGTTGGAAAGCCTGTTGCGGTGCACACTGGGTACAAATACGAAAGAGCCGTTATCAAAGAAGTTACTGTGCCAGAAGAAAAGGCCATCGTTCAACTAGTGGATTGTGGGAAGATTACAGAAATTAATGTGCTAAGCAGCCGCCTAAAAGCGCTGGAGAGGGAGTATTACTTCTTGCGACCAGCTCTCGCTATTTATTGTACAGCGGATGAGAAACAAGCTTGGGATAATGGGTTACAACGCTTCTTGTACCCGGGGTACGAGTTCTTGGTAACAGTGTTGAAAGTCGGTAAGGATCACGAGACTCCCAACGTTGTAAGCCTAGCAAGAATAGAAGGTTAGAACTTAAAAATCATTCGAGGATGGTTTCTTGAAGGGCTATATATCAATTGAATCAGGCGTTACTTTGCGGAGGTCCATCAATGAACTAAAAGAATTTCTTTGCACGCCCGCGGCATTATGATAGATAGATATTATTTTATTAGTATTTTTCGTTATAGCGGCAACAAAAATACATCATCTGTATAAATTTAAACTGTCTAGCTATCATGGTTCATGAGATACAGCCTAGTGACAGACGGACGGTGGAGTTTTAATAATAGGGTGCCGTTTTTATTCCCCTTTGGGCACAGAACTCTAAAAAGGTCTCTAATCAGGGGTCCTTTACACACATTTTTCAGCTCCATTCCCCAAAAACAACACCCGAACCGCGCGAGGGAACCCGACCCTTGTTCCTTACAGATAACCATGGCTAGATAACTGGTAATCTGTGAAGAATTTTTTTGTTCCAGTATAACTAGTTATCTCCGAGGATTT
This sequence comes from Choristoneura rosaceana, assembly GCA_037349165.1. Taxonomy (NCBI): domain Eukaryota; kingdom Metazoa; phylum Arthropoda; class Insecta; order Lepidoptera; family Tortricidae; genus Choristoneura; species Choristoneura rosaceana. The sequence continues at coordinate 1,027,973 of JAZBNJ010000006.1, read as the reverse complement.
TATTTTCCCCACAGATAACCGTTTATCTTAAAGGTTATCTGCAAGGAAAATCCATTCCTTCCAGGTAACTAGTTATCTCCTGGGATTTTTTTTTCCCCAGATATAACTGTTTTTTTTTAACAGTTGACTGTAAGGAAACTTTATTTGCCCTTCGGGTTATTTCTATCATTACTGTACAATAACGGTCAAAACTAATAAACGAATTTCACAAACAAAGAAATGAAATTTCATTTCTTCTTTCTCTAACTAATTAAAGATTTAATACGCATAAGGTCATACTTTTTCTAAACAGTGCCCAACGGTGATTTGTTCTTGCTGCAACTGTAACATAGAACAAAAACTGTTTGTTCGTAACTGGTTTCGTATAAGAACAAAATAGTTTTCGTTCGCAACCGGTTTCTAACAAGACCGAAAAAGTTTTCTTCCGCAACTGGTTACGAAACTCCGGTTACCTACACGGCCGATGGGTGTAATACGAAGAAGTCGCTCCAAATCTTCATACTTCTTTTTTGTTACCATGAAATTTTTGTTCCAGATACGTTTATTAATTAGTATAATTGTACAGTAATGAAATAGAAATAACCCATAGGGCAAATGAAGTTTCCTTACAGTCAACACTTAAAAAAAACAGTTATCTGTGGGGAAAAAAATCCCCGGAGATAACTAGTTATACCGGAAGAAAAAAATATTCACATATTACCAGTTATCTAGCCATGGTTATATGTAAGGAACAAGGGGAAACCGGGACGCCTCAACGTAGAGTAAATGCAATTTTTGGTTAGATTGATATTTTTAAATTCGTAATATCTTTTGAATGGAATGTCCGATTTGATTGATTCAAAAAGTAATCTCCAGGTATTAAAACCGTCTTAAATATGAAATTATTTATTTGGTTAAGGATTAATACAAAGCTATGGATAACATGGTTGAGTTCGAAACACGTCAGTGTTGTGTGATTTGTGTGTGTTCGTACAGTGTGGAGGTGGAGGAACTGCATGAACACATATATCTTGCATAAACTTAGCTGTTATAAGGTCGCAGGTGAGCAAACAAATTATTTTAGTTCAATGGGCGATACACTAGATGTGGTGCAGTAAATGAAGGAAGTTGTTGTATGGAGACCCAAGCATTAATTCCTCAGTCGATGAAATTTTGCTTGGTTATTGTATAGTATGAGCCGTAACTAAAATTTTGATCGTAACTAAAATATAAAAAAATCCAAAAAAAAAACACCTAAGTTAGGTATTTATAAGCTAAAAATCGTCACTACTTTTAAAAAACTCGTATCTCGAAATGGATAATTTTTCCGAGTGCACTTTATGACCATTACGTCAAGGTTCAATTTCGTTCACGTATTGATTTGAGATACGAGATTTTTTCAAAGTAGTGACGAAACACAAATCTGTTTATATTAGTAATTTAATTTAATTTCTGCCGGGATATTTTTTTTTATATTTCATATATTGTTCCAATACGTTACATGAGTATGTCTATGTTGAAGAAAGTTTGAACAGAGCATTTTTTTTTTTTTTTTTTTTTTTTTTTGGATATTTATACAATACTCTTTATTTATTGATACTTTATCATACTGTCAAGTTTTTTCGGGCTGAGGAATTACTGCTGGGTCCACTACCTTTATTTACTGCACACTATTTACCGGCACGGATTAGGCAGTTGTCTCACCGCCGCCGACTATTTTTCGCTCAAGAAACGAACAAAAGATACGTGATCCTATGCGAGTAAAAGGGACACATATATTAATAGCTAAAATAAGAGAACTCGCTCTTACATCTTTTGTCGCAGCGACAAGAGCTGTAACACTCGCTAAGCTATAAAAATAGCTCAGCGATACGAGTATCGCGATGTTAACTTGGCGGCTGCACCCCTCGAGCGAGTGGAGCGAGTAATCGCCCGTCGCACTCGAACACTCGCTTGCAGCCGAGCGACAAAACTACACTCTCTTCTCGCTGCTCGCTCACTCGTTTCTAGTTACTCGCTCTGCTCGCTTCTCGCTCATCGTCGGCGGTGGGACAAGTGCCTAATACCGACATGGAAATAGCTACCCGAACTGGTGTCAAACTGACAAGAACTTCTATAGGCGTGTCACAAAATATGTCGGTATTGTACGTCCGGTAACCCAACTAGCTGTAATAGAAACCATCTCTGATACCTTTGGATTCAAACAATGTTGGCTACCGTTTTCGCGCTCACCAGTTGGCGCCACTGTAGACAAAGGTCCTGCCTGAAGTATAGTGGTTAGATTGTTATTACAGGCGTGAAATCAAAATTTACAATTAACGTCTTGGGGCCTGGCGTGATATGATATATACCGGGTGTGGCCTGTAATACGAGCAAAAAATTAAAACATAGATCGTCCTCGTTAAACTGAACAACATTAGTTGAGCGACTTTTAAAAATAATGGAGTCTTTGAATTTTCCTTTTTTCATACAAATTAAATACTGCCATCAGTATATATTATTATTATATTATTAAATAAAAAACTAATTATTTTTAAAATTCGCTGAACTAATGTTGTTCAGTTTGAGGAGTATGATCTATGCTTTAATTTTTTGCTTATATTACAGGCCACACCCGGTATATGACACAATGTTTCAATTTTACTTGATTGATTTTTTTTTGTATTTTGTATGTTTGGTTCAAATTGAGATAGTAGATTTTACGTCGGGCCTCAGGATGTTAAATCATATTAACTAGATACCTTAAAACAGTAACATAAATATAGAGTGTTGGGTACCACAGTGTTGCGTAGTCCAGTCTTGTTCGAAAAAAGGGTGGACAAAGGCTTCCGAAGGAACTGTCTCAAAATACAGATATTCATTGCCCCGTAATGCGTATTATATTTTCCATAGTTAATTCAGGTATAGCAAAATTTTTACAGAATTATTCTAATTATAAATAAACCCGCGTTGCTCACCCAAAAATAGTTACGTTTGACATTTCGGAGACCTCACGCTACACTGGCGCCTCTAGCGGCGAATATATACGCGATAGCCCTCATTTACACAGGTATAAAATTAGAATTAGAAGTTTGAACTGAATTCTTACAATTCTAAATTAAACATATTGGACTAGAAGGCTAGTGCATAAAAGGATTTCCGCTTTACATTCAATATAAATATATAGTTCGTTATGTTAATTATTTTTGTAAGAGCCCAAAAAATGACTGACTATTATCTTTTAATTAGTGTTTACACTCGATAATATATAAAGTGAATCTTGGCTTAAGTATTTTTCAAAAAGATAAAATGAAAAAAAAAATAATAGAGAAGAAATGACTGAAATACAATTAGTTACGGGAAAAAAGGTAACACCATTTTAATTTCATGTTTTAAATGCATTTAAAAAGGATATCATAACTGGATAATAAATACTCAATTCTAATTATTGTTATGTAATTTAAATTTTATCGCATTCATATCGACATTATTCTTTGATTTTGTTCAATTATTATTTCCTGCAGGCTTGTCTGCCACTGCTTTATTTCTTAAACAAAATTTATATGTTTGTGAAATAGGTACAATATATAATGTAAATTGACCGATCACTAATTAGCTATAATAGATAATTATATTATAATAGTTTAACTGTCTACATACAAAATTTTTGTGCTTTCCGACCTTTTTCTTTTGTTGATTCTTACTTTTAAACTTTCGAAAAAAAATTGTAACAATGATTTAGTCCCTTTGATGCATTATTTTGTAGTCCAAGAATTGAGCTTCCAATGAGAAATGGAAAAGCTCTAAAAATATTTTGTCGTGGAAAATTTCTGTTATTTATGCTATTTAGAGCTAAATTTTTATGAATTTAATGAATCTATTTGTATTTTTTATTTTTAAAATATGTATGGTTTAATGTGAGATGGGTTTAGGGTCGTGTTTTAATAGTTATTTATTTATTAAGCTGGCAATGATTTTAAGTGCATATTTTATACTAGTAACACAGCCCGTTTTCAGACTACTACTATGTAATATAGGGTATGGTCAAAGACTTTAAATTCATGAGTCAACATGGAACCTTTCAGCGGAAAATGTAATTACGATTTTCCTTGTTAATTATTGCGATGTCACTTTAAAGCTTACTGTGAAGTGGTTCCATGGTGGTCATGAATTCAAGTCCTTGACCATACTCCATATCGGCAGTAATATATTTATTGTAACTGAGAAACTAGTTTACTGCCTCTCTGTGATCTTAATACAGTGAGGTGATAACATTTTTTCAGGTATTTACATAGCACGTGAAAATTTTTAGAAAATTACGCCCAATTATTGTTATTACCCTAGTATTAGCCCATCTGTATGTAACTTTATTATTATAACTTTTGTAGCTTTATGTCACATGTCAATTAAATAATTGTTCGGAGAATTTTTTATTTTTTTGTTTACACATAGTGAGAATTATTATCATCATGCATATGAGAGTTGTGGTACATTGCCGTCGACAACTGAGGGCCTGCTCCGAAGTCCGAAAATCGAAGTTCGTATCGTACTGTCCCTCTCGCTCTTGTATTAAATAGTATAAGTGTCAGAGGGACCAAACGACACGAACTTCGACTCTCGTAGGCCCCGGCAATGTAAATAATACTTCTCGCCCCGAGCAAGATGCCTTTACCCTATACATCGCGAGTAAAATTCTGTCGCCATTTTGTATCTAATCCATACTAATATTATAAATGCGAAAGTGTGTGTGTATCTATGTTCGTCCGTCTTTCACGTCATCGTTATTTTTTGTCTTGTACTTACTACGAAAATCGAAGTTGGTTCGTGTCATTTTAAACTTTGGGTATATTTAATACAAGAGTAAAAGAAACGTTACTGTACGAATTTCGAAGTAGGCCCTCTTGAAGTGGTCTCGTGAATTGGGCTGCGTTTCAATCAGAGATATTCGAGGCATGTGTTTTTCATGAACCAATAGCAATGCTTCATTTACCTAGCCTCGCTCCGCTCACCTGTTTCCACCTTAGCGGTGCTGTGTGAAGATAGGTAGTAGGTAAATGAAGCATTTCTATTGGTTCATGAAAAACCCGTGAAAAACACATTACTCGCACATCTCTGGTGGAAACGCAGCCTTACGTAGGATTCCCTTTATTGATCATGTCCGTTTTCATCGCATCGACATCGCAGTCGACACAAATATTTTCATCTTTATACAGGTTGAGACCCTTAGTCTTATAAGTTCGACAGCCGTACTTACACTATAAATTGATAAATACACTACCCTCGTGTTTGAAACATGTTTGAAAGTACAGCGTTGACGTCGTTGGTGTAACTATAAAACACGTATAAAATCTCACGCTTGTCTTTGACCACCATTAAAAAACGCTTCTTACTTTTGACAGTCGGCCACTTGACGTCAGTGCATGGGACTCGATTGTTTTTAGAATTTTTTTCCGCAACTCCGCGTTACCGATTCGTTTTATTTTCTGATGCTGTGACTAACATAGAGGCTCTGAGCCTCCATCAAAAATGGTTCTGAATGCCGCTGTGCAGATGATTAGGTAAGTTTTCACTTTGTATTTTGTTTACACTAAATGTAACCTAATTTTTGTTAACTTATGTTTCTGCCCTCATATACCGCTTAGTCATTTTTTGGAATAATTTTCCTCCTGTGCTGTGTACCTGTAGTCCCTTGCCGACTCCTACGATTCAATTTGTATTTTAATAAAAAAAAAGTATTGATTTTTCTCTCCAATTCCCAAAGTAGAAAACCACAGATAGCTCAAATAGGGATATTTTATTTTTTAAGATTCAAACCATTGAGGTTAAATCGTCAGCATTATGTTAATTTGGTCTATAAATAGAAAGAAACTGTTTTTTTGGGGCAAAATCTGAATTCCTCCATCCAATTATTATTGAACGAGCACCCGTGAGGCTGACATGATCACCTGGAGTGTTCAAAGCCTCAACAAAAAGAAGAAAAAAATAAACTATTATTGATTTTTATTTCTCTTTATTGGAGAAAAAACAGATACAGGCACAGCAGTAAATTAAAATAATGCAGTAGATATAACCTACATCCTAAAACAATTCCCTGAAAGAGATATTGGAAGATGCGAGAGATCACCCATATTATGACTGGTTCTTTGGAGTCTTTTTGTATTTTTTATTTCTACTGCAAATTTTGTTACCCGTAAAATCGATATCGAAAATACAAACTGAAATATAGATACACAGAGAAACCAGAAGAAGGGGCCAGCGCTGGGAATAGAACCCAGGTCCTCAGCATTCCGTGCCGCGTGCCTACCCCTATACCACAACTGGACAGGAGTACAGACACAAATTTGTGCTTATTTCCCTTTTAGTTCCCATATACCAGTGGTTAAAATATTCCTAAAACTATAAGCTGAATCCTTCTGCGTAATTCCTTTTATAAAAAGACTGTGTTTCCATAACAATAAAATAAAATTATAGTGCTCTTCAGTTACATTGCTTGAGAAGCACTCAAAATTCAAACAAGTAAATTTCCATGTCTATACTTAGCACGTGAGGTTATCAAGATTTCTTGAAGCACACAATCTGATTCTACAAGCATATTGGGTTAACCTATAGAACCTTGCACACCAAATGGCACGTAAATAACTATACAGTATATCTAATATGTAAGGAGTATAAAGAAAGATCGTCACTACTTTGAAAAAATCTTGTATCTCAAATCAATATGTTAACAAAATTGAACCTTGACGTAATGGTCATAAAGTGCACTCAGAAAAATTATCCATTTTGAGATATGAGTTTTTTTAAAAGTAGTGATGAGATGCAAAAATTCAAAATTAGTCAAAATCATGTGATGGTTAAAATAGTAACTACAGAGTAACTAATAGTAATAGTACTACAAAGGTCACAGTAAAGCAAAGGGGGGTTTCTGGGACTATGTAGAAAAAGTTGAAGTCTGGACCACAAAATCTTTCTTTTGCTTGTTAAAGTTATTATGATGCTATCTACAAGATTCCTTTGCTTATTAACTTTAAAGATTGATTTTTAATAACTTACACACTATACATTCATATTCATACTTTCATACTAATATTATAAATGCGAAAGTGTGTTTGTATGTTTGTGTGTTTGTCCATCTTTCACACCTTAACAGAGCTTAACGAATGACCGACGTGATTTTTGGCATAGAGATAGTTTATGGGCCCGAGAGTAACATAGGCTACTTTTTATCCCGGAATGCACAGTTCCCGAGGGAACAGCGCGCGATAACCGAATACCACGCGGGCGGAGCCGCGGGCAAAAGCTAGTATATTATAAAATCTTAAACAGGGTGAAATTTGTGGTGCATGGGAGAAATTTGTGTCTATACTCCTGTGCGGTGGTGGTGTAGGGGTATAGCACGCAGCACGGAATGCTGAGGGCTTGGGCTCGATTCCCAGCGCTGGTTTCTTTTTTTGGGTTTTTTTCTGTGCATCCATGTTTAATTTTGTAGTTCGTCGGATTTCACGGGATGACCGTAAAAGTAACAAATTTGGAGTTGAAATAAAAAAAATCAAAAAGACTCAAGAAAAACAATCATTATTATTAATTATTAGGTTGCCTGGAAGAGATCGCTCTTAAACGATAAGGCCGCCTATTGCTTTTATTTTTTATTTTTTTTTCTCAGTGTGTTTGTTTTCTGTATCACTTACTATTTCTGGTGTACAATAAAGAGTCTTTGTTTCGTATTGTATGACAACACTGTTAATAAATTCCCTTTATTTTGTGTCTTGTTCCAGAGAGGCGGAAGAGCTAAAGCAAAATATTTTAAAATTCAAAAGTGACACATCCATGCTACAGGAACGCAGCCTGTGGGCCACGCAGCAACAGCTACAGAAGGTTTAAAAATGTTTTTCTAAAAGGGTACCGCTAAGGTTAATACTTTAACCCTTTATAAGGCCCCATTTATTGGAGCATACTACCACAGAATCAAAAGCAGCTATCGAATACATGTCTGGCAAAGGATATTTTTAAAGCTAGTAGTATTTTCAATAATTACAATGAATATTGTAACTTATTACTAAAACAATAAGGTTGAATGTCTAAATCAATGCATGTGGTCGCTAAATCGCCTCTGCCTTATAAAGGGTTAAAAAATACAACAAATGTACTTTAGTTTCCTGTTGACCTTAGCGGTCCCCAGACACCAACGACGCTTAGACAAAAAAATATATTACTAGGTACTTATACTAAATTAACTTAGGCTATTTTTGTGGGAAATCAGCATAGTCCCAGCGGGATAGGGATAAACAAATTGTTCGCAAATGATGTCCGTCCGCGGTTTTCCTCAGGGACTATCAATGCTAGAAAGCTGTAATTTTGCACGGATATATAAGTAAACTATGCCGACAAAATAGTACAATTAAAAATTCAAAAACTTTTTTTTTTAGGGTACCTCCCATAGACGTAAAGTGGCGGTGATTTTTTTTTTATTATGAGCTGTCAAAACACAGTTCTCCCATAGAGTTTCAATGGCAATAGCGCTCGCTAATTAATAAATAACTCGCTATTTGTTCGCCAACTCAATCAACTAACTATTTATTTGTTTTAAAGCAAAACTTTACAGTAAATCGAAAATTAATCTAGTTTTCAGGGCTAAAATAAAGCATTTTTTACTGGAGTCGTGTTTCGAATTATTTTTTAATGGCGTCAACATCCCTATTCAGTTGATGCAATTTCAGAAAACCTAAAACTTAGCTTTGTTACTTTCAGATTTACCAAAAAGTGCTGGTTTTGGACTTAGATTATGCATTAGACAAGAAAGTGGAGCAAGACTTGTGGAATGTAGGCTTCAAGCAACAGATTGAAGCGCTGCAGAACATCTCTAAAGACAGAAAGGTTTGTGCCATTGATGAGCAGGGAGTGAAACTTTAATGCCGGTGACAACCATGACACAGCAGGGTCATTGCGAAACTAGAAACTCGAAGTTCGTATCGTGCGGTCCCTCTGACACCTATACTATTTAACACGAGAGCGAGAGGGACGGTACGACACGAACTTCGAGTTTCGTAGTAGCCCTACAGTAGGTATATATATATAAGCTAAAGCAGTATGGAAGCTACGAAGCTACGATCGAAACGAACACACTCTTCTTCTTCTTCTCTTTTAAAATATGGATTTTCTGTTCTAATTAATAGGACAATTTCGCCAGTGTCTAAGTACTCTCAAAGAGACGTTGTACGGTGATTGTAGTTTTTGCAACTTGATAGTAAAATTCCAGAAACCACGTGGAGACAACTTGCGCATTAAAAAATGTCAGACACGAGAGCAATATAGAATCTTATGGTCACTGTTCAGTTCACTGTTAAGGTTAATCACCGCATAAAACACTATTAAAATTATACTTCAACTAGCCAAAGAAACAGAAATAGCAAAATTAGATATTGTTTACATCCACCATGTTCGAATGCCACAAATCGAATCCACGAACACAGACAGACGTGCGCTCTACACGGCCTCTAAGGGGGTCTCGCGGTACTACTCACGGTCAGACACCGTGTAGAGCGCGCGTCTGTGTGAGTGTGTTCGTTTCGATCGATTTGTTCGTAGCTTCCATACTGCTTGAGCTTATATGCGAGCATATAGTTACTGTGGCCATGACGTTTAGCTTCATACAGAGTATTTTTATCTAGATTATAGATAATCACTAACAACTTGCCTCTCTTGCCCAATTTGGCCTCTTTAGTTTAAGGATACTTTATTGACATTTGGGGCGGCCAGTACTTATAAATGTCACTATTTTAATATGTTGTGTATCAATACTGATATAAATGCGAAAGTGTGTTTGTATGTTTGTGTGTTTGTCCGTCTTTCACGCCGTAACGGAGCTACGGTGCGACGTGGTATAAAAAAAAAGTTAACACTAATCAATGGATGATGAAACAGCCCCTGAATCGCTCCAGCTAGTGTCCCTAAGGGATGATTTTTGTTTCGTGCGTATTCCCTGTGTGTGTAACCGGTGGATGCAAGTGTCAAGTTGAAAAACAGCGCTGCAGCTCTGATTAAAGGGCTAAGGCACATGCTGAGCTGAGTCCTTTTGGCATCACACTACAGCACAACGTCTCTAATTATTCTCTCTTCTCCTATTTATGTTTATACGGTGTTTTTGTTGTGATGAAGTGTGTTTTTGTTGTCAATAAATCTTGTGAGTTTGAGTTTTAAGTTGTCGTTCATTGTGGCGTTCTAAGGGGGAGGCCTTTGTCCAGCAGTGGACGTCTTCCGGCTGATGATGATGATGTGTATTCCCTATTGGCTGTTTTACAGAACCCGCTGCGGAGTGAGGGGCAGGCGATGCTGTCGTGGGTGCTGCAGGCGGCCGCCGGGTTCTACCTCTGTCTGCTGCATCAGATATGCACCGCGTTCAAGTTGGACCTACCGTTCAGGTTAGCGCACACTATCATTTAAAGCTTGGATGCCAACATCATCGGTAATCAATCGTTATCATCTGAGCTCTGGAGTCATAAATAGTAGATTGTACAACAAGAGCATAAAACGAGCCATTTTACCCGAGGCGTTCATATAGCCACCCGAGCCGGCACGGCTTTAATGCTCGAGTTATACACTCTGCTTTTCACTTCGATGGCGAGGAAATGAAATAGCATCAGTGGAAACAATGATTCACTTTCTATGTACCTTTTATTGAATTATTTTAATTTTACTGATTTATTATGATTCATTTGATTGATTTTTAGTTTTATATAAATTAAACATTATTTAAAAAATATATAGAAACTTTTTTGTTTGTGGCTGTTGACACCTGATTACCTTGGTCTTGAGTTGGTATTAGACGAAGATTTTATTTTATGCACTAGTGCATAAAATAAAAGGTAATCAGGTGTGAACAGCCACAAACAAAGAAGTTTTCACTTCTAGGCGACATAAAATGACTTTTTATGCTCTAGTGCATAAAATAAAATCTTCGTCTAATACCAACTCAAGACCAAGGTAATCAGGTGTCAACAGCCACAAACAAAAAAGTTTCTATATATTTATAAATATTTTTTAATTTATATAAAACTAAAAATCAATCAAATCAATCAATAAATTAGTAAAATTAAAATAATGAATTATTATGATAATGTATAAAGGTACACAGAAAGTGAATTATTGTTTCCACTGTTGCTATTTCATTTCCTCGCAATGGAAGTGAAAAGCAGAGTGTAAAACTCGAGCATTAAACCCATTTTACCTTCGACGTGTCTATCCACCCTCGCCGTACCGGCTCTGGTGGCTATATAAACGCCTCGGGTAAAATTACTCGTTTTATGCTCTTGTTGTACAACCTACTATTTTCGCACATCTCGCTCACTCTTGGGAGGTTAGCAGATCTCTCGCTCGCACTTTGAAATGACTTTATAATCTTCGGAATTTTAACGCATAAAAACACAGAGCAATATGGCGAGGTTTTTTCTTATAATTTTGGTAAGCCTTTGACGAGTTTTGACAATGCGTGGTTTAAAGTTGTTCGTAGAAGTTCTTGAGTGGAGACCACGTATCGGCCAACGTAGCGTAGGACGCCCTCAGACTCGGTGGTGCGATGATCTTCGCAGGGTGGCTGGCAAGAGCTGGATGAGAGTGGCCGAGGATCGTGCTCGGTGGCGTGCCATGGGAGAGGCCTATGTCCAGCAGTGGACGAACATAGGCTGATGATGATGATGATGACAAAAATAACAACTTGAAGATATTCTCGCACTCTTTTTTTTATTAAAGTAGGTTATAAAGCTTATTTAAATTAACTATGTATTTATTTGTTTTAAAGCAACAAAAAATCTAATTTTACATTAAATAGAAAATCAATCTGGTTTTAAGGGCTAAATTAAAGCGTTTTTTTACTGGAGTCGTGCCTTCGAATTATTTTTTAATAAATAAAATAAATGAATAAATATCATGGGAGACTTGACACCAATTGACCTAGTATAAATTTCACACGAAAACACAAGCCGAAACATGAATGCACAGAAATACCAGAAAAATAGACCAGCGCTGGGAATCGAACCCAGGTCCTCAGCATTCCGTGCTGCGTGCTATTCCCCTACACCACCACTGGACAAAAAATAGACCAGCGCTGGGAATCGAACCCAGGTCCTCAGCATTCCGTGCTGCGTGCTATTCCCCTACACCACCACTGGACAGGAGACTAGACACGAATTTTTCCTATGCACCCATATCTCAACTTGGATTCTTTTTCTATTAGTCACTTTAGCAGCGACACTAACGCCATCTATGATCTACGTTCTCAACGAGAAACATTTTTCACTCCCATCGAAACTATCCGTTCACCAGGGACAAGAGATGTCGCTATTAAGCAATCAAATCAAGATTACGATTTGGAGTTTTTTTGTATTTTTTTATTTCAACTCCAAATTTTTGTTTCTTTTACGTCCAGTACATACGTACGTTTTTGTCCAGTGGTGGTGTAGGGGAATAGCACGCAGCACGGAATGCTGAGGACCTGGGTTCGATTCCCAGCGCTGGTCTATTTTTCTGGTATTTCTGTGCATTCATGTTTCGGCTTGTGTTTTCGTGTGAAATTTATATAAACTTTCACGGGATGACCGTAAAAGAAACAAAAATTTGGAGTTGAAATAAAAAAATACAAAAAAACTCCAAATCGTAATCTTGAATTGACCTAGTCCCAAACTAAGCAAAGCTTGTATTATGGACACTAGGCAACGGATAAACATACTGGCGTCATACACCATATGTATGCCATTATGTATGTTCATACATAATGGCGTCTACTTCTCTATTCTGATCAGCCTTTGATGAGTTTCGACATGCGTGTTTTTCCCTCAGACGGCGCGCCTCGCTGCTCGGCTGGGTGGAGGGCTGGAGCCCCGGCGCGGCGGCCGCGGGCGCCCGGCTGCCCCCGCCGGCGGCGGCGCGCTACATCTGTCAGCACTGCCTGGTGCATCTCGGGGACTTGTCGCGGTATAGGCAGCAGCCTAGGGTTGCTTACACCTTTTACAGGTCAGTTATCTTAGTATCTTCCTCTTACTATTATCCCAGCCTATATACGTCCCACTGCTGGGCACAGGCCTCCTCTTTGGATGAGAGGGCTTGGGTCATAGTTCCCACGCGGGATTGATGATGATTATTTTCAAGAGTAAATACACGAGTTACTACTAAATACATCGAAATTACTACAATATTTGAAGAGTTCCCTCGATCTCCGTAGGATCCAATCATCAGATCCTGATTTAGTGTTTATGGTACCTAATTGAAAACATACCTAGGCGATCGAAAAAAAAAATTGAGGTAACAAACATTAAAAAAATACAACAGACTTGATAACCTCCTTTTTTTTAAGTCGGCCCAAATAAAACATATAAAACGACCCATTTTAGCCGCGGCGTTCATATAGCCACCCGAGCCGGTATGGCGAGGGTGGATAGACACGTCGAGGGGAAAATGGGTTTAATGCTCGAGGTTTACACTCTGCTTTTCACTTCGATGGCGAGGAAATGAAATAGCAACAGTGGAAACAATGATTCACTTTCTATGTACCTTTTATTTTTTATGCATTATTATAATAATTCCATTATTTTATTTTTACTGATTTATTATGATTGATTTTTAGTTTTATATTAATTAAAAAATATTTTAAAAATATATAGAAACTTTTTTGTTTGTGGCTGTTGACACCATATTACCTTGGTCTTGAGTTGGTATGAGACGAAGATTTTATTTTAGGCGACAAAAAATGACTTTTATGTACTAGTGCATGAAAGTCATTTTTTGTCGTCTAGATACAGCATGAACACGAACTTTACGAGCATGGGAAGTGAAAATCTTATTCTTATACCGGCTCGGGTGGCTATATGAACGCCTCGGGTAAAATGGCTCGTTTTATGCTCTTGTTGTACAATCTACTATTTGTCGTAGACACGCTCTGGTGGTATCCACGCACTCCGGCCAGCCTTACAACCAGCTCGGGCTGTTGGCGCGCCGGCGCGGGCGCCGGCTGGGCGCGCTCTACTGGCACGTGCGCGCCGTGCTGGTCCGCTCGCCCTTCCCCCCCGCACCTAACAATCTGTTGCGGACCCTGCAACAGCACGCTGGGTCAGTGGGTGTTTTGTTTTTAACCCCCGACGCAAAAAGAGGGGTGTTATAAGTTTGACCGCTATGTGTGTCTGTGTGTCTGTCTGTGGCACCGTAGCTCTTAAGCGGGTGGACCGATTGGAATGCGGTTTTATTTATTTTATATACACCGTGGGCCCGAAAAACCCGAGGGATTTTAACCATCGATTTTAGAGCCTAATTGGAGTATATAAAGTAGTATAACATATAGTCCTATAACAACCCGTTTTTGAGATAATCGTTATTTAAGAAAAATCATAAGTAGAAAAATCTCAAGTGTAATACACCCTAAGTATGTGACGTAGTATGTTTAACCACTTAATATTTTTAAACGCAGACATACTAATGGCATGCTTTCTGGCCAGTTGGCAGTATTTAAGTTTGATATCCAACTACAAGTAGGTTTCATTATCATGGTTATTTCTACCGATATTGAAGATGCGACTTAAAACTGAGTTGAGTAACAGACTGCTGCATAGCCGTGTAATTATAATATCTTTTTCTTGACTTAATCACAATTAGTACTCCTCACTTATCGCTAAAACTTAAGATTGTTTGTATCGCGATAGGAATCGCGAGTTGCGAGAGTGCAAACTATTTGTATTTACCTATGCTATAATAACTGGCCGATATCATGAAATAGATGTTACTAAATGTCAACGTTAAAAATGATTACTGATTGTCACGTCAGATCAAATCACGGTCGGTGTTAAATCCTATTTTTGCTAGAACAGTCGGTATTGCAAATAAAGTGTAATAAATAATAAATAGCTATGCCGAATTATCCTCCTGCTCACTTAGCGGACATCCATTTCATTTATGGGTTTTGTAACGGCAACTCGCAAAGAGCAGTTGCTGAATACCGGAGAAGATTTCCCACTCGTCGCGTACCGCACCATTCCACCTTCGTGGATACACATAGACGGTTATTCTACCGGTTATGGTGAAGAGAATGAAATGTATTTTTCTAGAAACACCAAAAATAAAGTTTTTTTTAAATTTGTGGGTTATGAATGAACAAATTGAGATATTTTCATTTAATTCAGTTCAATACAAGCATGTTATGACATTTGTTGTCACAAACTAGTAAACAATAACATGTCACATGACATGAACCACACTGCACTCATTGACTCGGGCATCGTATGATATCGGAGCGACTCGTGAAGTGTCATGTTCGCTTACTCTGTTTCTCTACTAAAGATTGGTTCCTCTTACTCACTCTCTTAACTAAAGACTTGTTCACAAGGCCGTGCTAAGCTTAATTGAATTATTTTGTTCTAAAAAATAATTTTAATTAAAGTACATAATTGAACCTATGTTCATATAACATTTTTTACTCGTATTATCGTCAGAAATACCCTGTTAAAATCCCTCGGGTTTTTCGGGCCCACGGTGTATATAGCATGTTTTCTAGCGATGGTTCTTAGACATGTTTCATCAAAATTAATTCAGCCGTTTTTGAGATATTGAACTTTAAAGTGACAAAGTCGGGGGTTTTCCAACTTTCTTTATTGAACATAAAGCTGCCGTGAGACTCACTCATATTAAATACTAGACGTGACCCGCGGCTTCGCACGCCTAAACTATTCGGACTTGTGGTTATAATTGAATTTCCGGGATTTTACAAAATTCCCAACATTTACATCATGCTCTTCATTGAGGTTGTGTCCACAACAACAACAACTGTCCAAAATTTCAAAACGCTAAACTCAGCGGTTGAAAGATTGTGTCCCTATCCCGTGGGAATATCGGAATAAAAAGTACCATCAGGAGACCCACTTGCTCGTTTGCCATCCAGACGAATAAAAAAAAAATTGATGGCCAGATTTTTTGCCGCTCAGTAGTGTTTAAATTATTTCGACCACCTCATTCTCATCTATTTCTATTGCTGACTATACAAGGTGAACATTTTTAGCCCCACCTGCCAGGTGGTAGGAAAGAGGAATACTAACGTAACCTCAACTATTTGGAGTCTTTTTGTATTTTTTATTTCAACTCCAATTTTTTTTGTTTCTTTTACGGTCATCCCGTGAAAGTTTATATATTTCACACGACAACACAAGCCGAAACATGAATGCACAGAAAAACCAGAAAAAATAGACCAGCGCTGGGAATCGAACCCAGGTTCTCAGGATACTAACGTGACCTCGTTGCAGCCACGCCGTCCGCGACCCGCCCGTTCTGCCGGGCATGCGTCGCGCGTCGCCTGCGCCCGCGCCGCCCGCGCCGCGTCTCGACTCCCATTCGCACGTGACCGAACTGATGCGAGCGCTCTACATGATACACACGCTGGAGAAGTAAGTTGAACCGAGTCGTTGACATCATTGTGGGTAGTCGACGCCAGTAATCAATAGGGTCGTTGGCGCAATTAATCAATGAGGTAGTTATATTAACTAATGGGTCCCATTCGCACGTGACCGAACTGACGCGAGCGCTCTACATGATACACACGCTGGAGAAGTAAGTTGAACCGAGTCGTTGACATCATTGTGGGTAGTCGACGCCAGTAATCAAAAGGGTCGTCGTTAAGCAATGAGGTAGTTGATAATATTAACTAATAGGTCCCATTCGCACGTGACCGAACTGATGCGAGCGCTCTACATGATACACACGCTGGAGGAGTAAGTTGAACCGAGTCGTTGACATCATTGTGGGAAGTCGACGCCAGTAATCAAAAGGATCGTCGTTAAGCAATGAGGTAGTTGATAATATTAACAAATAGGTCCCATTCGCACGTGACCGAACTGATGCGAGCGCTCTACATGATACACACGCTGGAGAAGTAAGTTGAACCGAGTCGTTGACATCATTGTGGGTAGTCGACGCCAGTAATCAAAAGGGTCGTCGTTAAGCAATGAGGTAGTTGATAATATTAACTCTACGCGCTCTACATGATACACACGCTGGAAAAGTAAGTTGAGCCGGTGAGGTCGTTGATATCATTGTGGGTAGTCGACGCCAGTAATCTATAGTTAGTTATTATAATAAATAATAATAATAAATATCATGGGACACTTGATTCGTATTGACCTAGTCCTAAACTAAGCAAAGCTTGTATTATGGACACTAGGCAACGGATAAACATACTTATATAGATAAATACATACTTTAATACATATTAAACATCCAAGATCCGAGAACAAACATTCGTTTTATTCATACAAATATCTGCCCCGGCCGGGATTCGAACCAAGCCTCATAGTCAGTTTCTCTAACCGCTGGGCCATCCGGTCGTCGACCGAGTTGACAATATTAACTAATGGGGTAGATGATAAAATTAATCAATAGGGTAGTTGAGGCCATTAATCAATTAGGTAGTTGACATTATACTTATTAGGGTAGTTGAGGCCATTAACCAGCGGGGAAGTTGACACCATTAACTAATAGGGTGGTTGAAGTCATTAACCAATGTGGAAGTTGACACTAACTCAGTGTGGTCGATGCTGTTTATCAATTAAGTAGTTGACGCAATTAACAAATAAATAATAATGCTCAGTTTCATCGGTGGATAACTTGGTCGATATACAGCGTGTAATAATTCCTCTTAGGCGGAATAGCGACTAACTTCCGCCGCCTAACTTTGCCTAAGAGTTCATTGATACGACTAGTACTATAAAAACTATAAAGGTATAATTCCAATAATTGAATAGACACTATACTGTAAGAGTAAGAGATTCGAACACAATCCGGGAGTAAGGTAAAGACAGCGCATAAAAAACTTATCCCAAAAATGCCTCAAAACTGAGTATTAAGTAATGAAATTTTAGGCAGATTTCTATGGCGCGTGATATAGTGAAACTCGAATGCAGGCCCTATGGCATATGCGCTATATGAAAATCCCCCGTACCTCACATACGGGCCTTATCGACCAATGAAACTGAGCCTTATAGAGTGATTTATGCCATTAATCAACGGGGTAGTCATTTTATATATACTTAAGTTAGTACTAAATGGGCCAATTGACTTTTTTACCGACACTTTGGGCGTCTCCTGCTTTACCAAAATTGTCTCTGGCGTTACCAAAAAATCGTACTTCCAATAAGATATTTCACGGTTTAACAGGTTGAACTTACGTAAGATGGCATGGATTCATGTATACCATCAATTAAATTACAGAAAAAACATGTTTACTTACAAAAATCTGCAATTGTTTTAAAAATGTCGCGGACAGATTAGTGTCGGTAAAAAAGTTGATTGGCCCAAATATACCTGCTGTACATGTTAGCCGACTTCACCAAATTTATGATTAATTATGATTCTGCGGTATGGAATGGATGGAAATTGTTTTTCGTTTTGTTTTGTAGTTTGGAGTTCGCAAGTACGTTGGTGCATACACTGAATACTTCGTTGACCTCGCTCGTCGCTACGGACTGTTTCGAATCTATGACGCTTATAAAGGTAAGTTTGATTTCGACAGATCAAAACTTTTGAACCCACTTTTGTTTGTCTCGTTTTTTAACGAAGAAAAATGCATTATGAAGCACTTGAGATTAGACAAAAAGCATTTATATAAACAAATATTCCGTTTAGCGCAGACTTGCCGCAACTCTAACCTAATCTATGTTTTTCTAAGTTTCCGACACAAACAGTTTAGGACCAGTTGATGTTCAAGAGCACATGCACGAGTCTCTCGTGTTTTGCTGTTTTGGTGGATCGAGTCGAATCGAGTCATTTTATGTGGTATTCGAATCCTGATTCGATTGCGCGATTCGAGTCCAGTGAGTACCTACTCGAGTCTATATTTGGTATCTACTCGAATGTTTACTTGAATCAAGAAATTCGAGATTAGAAATCGAGTTCGTTACCAATTTTATAACAAAAAGGAAAAGAGAGTACGAAACCGAATTTCATCATATCAGCCGAAAGACGTCCACTGCTGGACATAGGCCTCCCCCAAGGCTCTCCACTCAGACCGGTCTAGTGCATTTCGCATCCACCGCGACCCCGCGATCTTAGCCAGGTCGTCGCTCCATCTTGTTGGAGGCCTACCGACAGCTCGTCTCCCGGTCCGCGGACGCCATTCGAGAACCTTCTGACCCCATCGGCCATCAGCACATATCGTACTCGGCACATCACTACTCATTCCTAAATATGCACCCTGTTTGTACCCCAGATGGTGTGCGTCCTCATCTGGCTGGTCCACTCCTCGACGGAGGAGCAGACCGCGAGCGAGGCCGCGCTCAGCGGCTCGGAGGCGACGGCCGCGGCGCTCAGCCAGACGCTCGCGGCCGGAGCCCTGCTGGCGCTGCTGCTGCCGGCGCATGCGGCGGACGCGCCGCCGGCGCGCGCGCTGCCCGCGCGTGAGTACCCACTAAAGTTGCCACGAATAGTGATTTGGCCGAATACCGAATACCGAATATTCGGCGACGCCGTCGGCCGAAGGGCCGAATATTCGGCCGCCGAATGTTCGGCTCAAAATACATGCTTGTCGAGGGCGTAAACAAGAATAAGACAAGTCGCAAAAGTTTATCTTTCGTCTCCTGGGAGTAGCGTATATAGTGAACGGCTATTTTCCGAAGCTGGTATCATTTACGACGAAAAGCGTAATCGTATGCTGCCAACAAATGCTGAAAAGCTTGTTTTTATTCATCACAACTTACCACTGATTAATTTTACTTACTAAAGTATTGTAATTTGTTTATGAAAACATATAATCTTGAGTAATATGACGTGTCTTTTTTCATTATTTGGTATTCGGTATTCGGCCGAATAGTTCAAACTATTCGGCCGAATACCGAATAGTAGCCGAATATTCGTGGCATCTCTAGTACCCACGCCAACAGCGTTTGTACCTGCTGAGCTGGCAACGTTGCATTTTTAGGGTTCCCGAGCCAAAATGGCAAAAACAAAATCCTTGTAGTTTCGTCAAGTCCGTCTGTCTGTCTGTCCGGCCGTCCGTCCTCACTCCATACAAGTAAAAGAAATTAAAAAAAAAAAACCCATTAACGTGTGACACATAGTTCGACAGCTCTTTTGAAAAGATAGCAAGGTTTCTCAAAAACTTTTCGATTAAGTGAAGATTTCCGGAAATAATCGCTCCAAAACTAGCAAAAATTATGCTCCCCTCCCCTCTATATTATAATAATAATAATAAATTCATTTATAAACCGTTTGTCCATAAAATATGGAAATTTAACTCTTAGTAACTTAATTAAACTTATAAAATACATATACATTAAAATACTTTCAACGAAAATTGGTTTCAACATGATCGGATATACCATTTTTGAGTTGTTGCCGAAAAACTGCGCTTCGCAACAAAAAGACTTAAGTGCCGTGAAGATACGCTCTGTTTTTGGTAAGAGATTCTAAGAATGTAGTAAGTGTTTTAATTATGTTATAACGCACATAATATTACTTGATTATTTTCGTAATGGCTACGGAACCCTATTTTGGGCGTGTCCGACACGCTCTTGGCCGGTTTTTTGCTAATGTTGTATAGATAATGGTACGGAACTCTTCGTGCGCGAGTCCGCCTCACACTTGACCGGTTTTTTTAACAATAACTTATTGTTCGCAGTGAAAGTGTTCCTGCAATGGTTGGTTCTATACCCGCAGCTGCTCCGCTCGGCGCCGTTCGTCGGGCGGCCGCAACTCTGGCACGCTCTCGCTCACACACTCAACAAGTTGAAAGGAGACAGCGATGACAAATGTGAGCATACTACATACTAAGAGAAATAAGCACAAATTCGTGTCTGTACTCCTGTCCAGTAGTGATGTAGGGGTTTATAGCACGCAGCACGGAATGCTGAGGACCTGGGTTCGATTCCCGGCGCTGGTGTCATTTTCTGGTTTTTCTGCGCATCCATGTTTCAAAGTCAAAGTCAAAATCTCTTTATTTAATTTAGGCTAAAAGAAGCACTTATGAACGTCAAAAAATTTACCACCGGTTCGGAAAAAACCTCTGTTGAGAAGAATCCGGCGAGAAGCTCAACGAGGTGTTATTTTGTCAGTTTGTATGTATTGAAAGGTAGGTTTAGGTTATGTTAGGTTTTCATCGGCCCGAAGGGCCCACACTATACAAAAGTAGGAGCTCCGCGCGAGCGGAACTTTTTCTGTGTCCATTAATATTGGCAAAAAGTGAGAATGTGAAAATAAGCTTCAGTAATATGCTTGTTTACTGAAGCTTGTTCTGCTTGTTCATTATTTGTCCTCTCCCAGTGCTGGTAATGGAAGTTGGTTATGTACGGGGATCAAGGATTATAGGCTGGGACGGTTACCTTTACTTTCCCGAATTTCATTTGCCCGAATTTCACTTGCCATACCAACGTTTGCCATAAAATATATAGAATCTTGCTGTTTTCAGGATTTTTTAAAATGTCTTCATATAGAATGCAGTAGGTTAGGTTAGTTTAATATCAACTCTGAAGAAATTGCAATTTCAGACATAAATTACTTTATGGCAAATGAAAATTCTAGAAAATGATACATTCAGGCATATGAAATTCGGGCAAACAATAGATAACCAGGCTGGGATGATGTGATGATCCCACGCTAACCCCTCGTCTGTTTGCAGATGAAACGGTGCCGTTGCCAGAAGATGAGGAGCTCCACGGCTTCCAGCCCTTGGAGGAGTCGTTCAAAGACCTGAAGTTCCTCAACCACGCCACGTGGGACACGTACGGGCGTCGCGTGCCCGACGTGGACGAGGAAAACGAGGGCGACGAGGAAGTTGCGTGAGTATTGGGATAGCTCTAAAAGCAAGATTACTAAATTAAAAAAAAAAATCAAAATTGTTTATTGCATGTCACATTACAGGCTTTAGGATGGGAAATTACAAACTAGGTATACATGTGACGCCCTGATAGGGCACGGCAATACAAGTAAACAGAGGGTGCTTGTTATAATTAGAATGTAGTTCGCAGTCAGTGTTGAGTTATTGTATTGTAGTGTGGGGAGGGGCTGCGAAAACCAAACTTATCTTGGTAGAGAGAGGGCAAAGATGTCTGCTTAAAGTAATATACAAACTACCTTTCAAACACCCAACTAGTGAACTATATAAAACCAGTAGCGTCCTATCAATAAGGAAATTGTATATCTTACTAAGCATCCTTAAACTCCATAAGACTTTAATCTTTAACCCATCACTAACCCAACGCAGGGTAAACCATGTAGTAGCCCCCAAATTCCTTTCAAAATCTAAGTTTGCCAGAAGACAATATACTTCCCTGTCGTCCCGTCTATATAACAAAGTGAACAAACTCCTAAATATTTACCCGATGAATAACACAAAATGTAATAAAGCGCTGCTACAGTGGCTCTGCACGTTGTCCTATGATGACACTGAATCACTTCTTCTATGAGCTATGCTTGTCTTTTGCAAGCTTTTATTTTACAAAGCTTGTAGTAAGACTAATTCTTGGGTTTTTGCTGTCCAATATATATATATTCGTATATAAGTGTATTTACTTAGGAAAAACCGTCACATCACAACCTTCATAACACACACACACACACACACACACACACACACACACACACACACACACACACACACACACACACACACACACACACACACACACACACACACACACACACACACACACACACACAACTTATTACCTAATTAATTAATATAATTGTTACTGTATAGTGTACCTATTAGTATAAAATTTGTACTATTATTAATACTGTATCTGCTAAATTGTAAAACAACTCCGGAAGGGAGGAGCGGAACCTCCTAACACAAGTATTGTCATACTTACCAGGAGGGGCCGGACATAAATACTTTGTAACATTAGTTGATACTGAATAAATATTTTTGATTTTTTTTTTTTTTTTTGATGTATTATATAACATGCATGAAAAAGAAAAAAAAAAACAAACATATAGGTATAATTACACACTCCTGAGACATTTTAATTTTATTTTTTTACTATTTGGAGTCTTTTTGTATTTTTTTATTTCAACTCCAAATTTTTGTTTCTTTTACGGTGGTCCCGTGAAAGTCTATATATATTTCACACGAAAGCACAAGCTGAAACATGGATGCACAGAAAAACCAGAAAAATAGACCAGCGCTGGGAATCGAACCCAGGTCCTCAGCATTCCGTGCTGCGTGCTATTCCCCTACACCACTGCTGGTCAATGGCACAGACACGAATTTCTCACCACCAGCAGTGGTAGCACGCGGCGCGGAATGTCGAGGACCTGGGTTTGATTCCGTGTTGGTATAATTTTTCTGGTTTATCTGTGCATCTATGTTTCAGTTTGTATTTTCAATTTAGGTTTCACGGGATGACCGTAAAAGTAAAAATTTGGAATTAAAATAAAAAAAAATCCAAAAAGATTCCAAAAAAACCAATCTTAATTGGTACGAATACTCTTTGGTCATGATCTTTAATGGCGACAAAATATAAAGAGAACTGACGTTGTCATGGAGGTTTGCGCTAGTGTCGCCCCCTGGGCAGAGCTTTGCCTATGCCCTATTAGTTAGAACCTCGTTTCAAGTGTTGTCTGTTCCAGCCCCCCGTCGGTGGTGTCGCCAGCGTCGCTCGGCGACGAGCCCGAGCTGGCGGCCGCCGTGCGCGCGCGCCGGCTCGTCACGCTCGGGAAACAGCTCGCCGACCTGAGGCCTCAACAGTTTGGCTACACGTGAGCAACCCTTCATCATCATCATGACACCCGAAAGACGTCCACTGCTGGACATAGGCCTCCCCCAAGGCTTGCCACTCAGACCGGTCTTGTATACGGATCTGAGACACATCATCATCACCATCATGTCAGCCGAAAGACGTCCGCTGCTAGACATAGGCCTCCCCCAAGGATCTCCACTCAGACCGGTCTTGTGCTTTCCGCATCCACCGCGATCCCGCGATCTTAGCCAGGTCGTTGCTCCATCTTGTTGGAGGCCTACCGACAGCTCGTCTCCCGGTCCGCGGACGCCATTCGACCAACCCTTATCTTACTAATATTATACAAAATACGAAATTCTTAGAAATATATGACTTGATTTTTTCGTAATGTCTACGGAACCCTATCTCGGGCGTCTCCGACACGCACTTGGCCGGTTTTCTTATCCAATTTCGCTATGATTTCTTTGACAGATGTATGAAATGTCAAAATGATGTTGGTAGTACAAGATTCCGCCCTGGTTAGTAAGTTTTTTAGCGTGAAGGAGCAACAGAGACACAAACTTTTGCATTTTGTAATATTAGTAAGAGTAAGACAGTAACAGCTCGCTCCCATATACCGTTAGGTTAGAGCGAGAGAGATGCGAGTTGTCTGAGAGAGTTCGATAAAAGAAACCCCTCCCTCCAACAGTACAGAAGACGGAGTGGTAACCTTCACCGCTCTCTGCGTCGGCGGCCATGAGCTCTCTTTGGCCGTAGCAGAACTCCAAGCTTCAGCGACGCCCCATGGACGCGACAGCGAGCAGGACAGCGAAGACGACGCGCCTCTACCGCCGCCCATAGTCATCTCCGAAGCGGACTTCAGAGAGAAAGGTCAGTCTTTTGAAAGGACCATGGTCTTCTCAGTAGACCGCTGTCATTTGGGTTAGACAAATTTGTGAACATGTGGATGAGCCGCTGTCTTTTAAATACATCTTGGCTTTTGAGTAGACCGTGGTCTTTTGGGTAGATCGTTGTGATTTGGACAGTCCACGGTATTTTGAGTAAAGGCTCAAAAGCACTCTTGCTGTGAGGACCATGTTTTTTTGCATGAAAATATTAAAATTCAGCAAATCTACGATAATAAGTTGGACAGCACAGACGACGTGTTGCTGCCACCGCTAATCTCCATCTCCAAGGTGGACTTTAGGGAGAAAGGCCAGTCTTTTGAATAGACCATGGTCTTCTCAGTAGACCGCTGTCTTTTGGGTTAGACTGTGATATTTTGTGTATAAACTTAAATGTGCACACTTGGGTACGCCGCAGTCTGCTGACTAGACTATGGTCTTTGAATAGACCATAGTCTTCTCAGTAGACCGCTGTCTTTTGGGTTAGACTGTGATATTTTGTGTATAAACTTAAATGTGCACACTTGGGTACGCCGCAGTCTTCTGAGTAGACTATGGTCTTTGAATAGACCATGGTCTTCTTAGTAGACTGCTGTCTTGTGGGTTACACTGTGATGTTTTGTGTATAAACTAAAATGTGTACAGTTGGGGACGTCGCAGTCTTCTGAGTAGGCTATGGTCTTTTTTTGAGTCGGTCATTGCACAGTTGACTTCATGAACTTGTGATCAACAAATTTGAACAAAAATATCTGAACACGCTTCAACGCTGTTACTGTTAACAGCAATAGACTCTTGTTTAGATATTCTTTTCACAAGTTTCTAAACTCGACTGTATTTTCGTTGAAAGGACTACCTTTTTTGTAGACGCTCAATTTTTATGTGAAAAAATTGCAAATACGATTTCAAAAGGTTGCAGATTACACTAGATTACGTAAATGCATCTACTTCGCATGTCCGAACCCCGACCAAACGTCGGGGTTGGCCCCATACAAAGAATGACTGCTAATTGACTAATCATGACTAGTGACTGACTCGAGCCCCACGCCGCGGGCGGGCGGCGCATTTGATTCGATTTTGCGCGGACATCGGGGAATTCATATCGCTGATTCGGTCTTGAGACGTCAATGTCGATATAAAAAAGTGACACGGTTGGTTTTCATACAGATTGAGGTGTTTGCGTTATCTAGTGTAATCTCTGTGATTGCAGTCTTGTATATTGTGATCATGTGGACAATGGACATGTACTCTAATTTCTTCAGGTCTACTTTTTTTTGCAGTAAGTTGGTACCTAAATTGTGTAGATGGATTTTCTATTCGATAACATGCACTGTCATATGACTATATCTCAAAAAGTTGTCCATTTTTTAATTTTTCAGTTACACAGTTATTTAAAAAAAAAACCTGAAGCTATTTCACCACAAAAAATAAGTAAAATTTGATTTAAATATATACAAAACCTTGTGGTAAAGGTGATGAAAAATCAGATAATCTTTGTTGTTGGATCCAATAGAAAGTTGTAGTTACAAAATTACGACTTTTTCCTCACAAGATTTCGTGACTTTTTCCTGACTTCAAGAAATTTTGAATGTTTTATGTAGTTTATGTTTTATTATCGTGGTGGCCTAGTGGTTTGACCTATTGCCTCTCAAGCAAAGGTTCGTGGGTTCAAACCCCTGCTCGCACCTCTGAGTTTTTCGAAATTCATGTCCGGAGTTACATTTTAAATTTACCACGAGCTTTGCGGCCAAGAAAAACATCGTGAGGAAACCTGCAAAAACCTGCAAAGCAATTCAATGGTGCGAGTGAAGTTCCCAATCCGCACTGAGCCAGCGTGGGAACTATGGCCCAAGCCTTCTTGTTCTGAGAGGAGGCCTGTGCCCAGCTATGGGACGTATATAGGCTGGGATGGATGTTTTATGATCTCGTTCTTGGGGTTAATAATTTCTTGACTAAACTGATTTCTTGTCAATTTCATGACATATTTTGCAATTGAAATTTCGGGATTTTACAAAATTGGTCTCCATTGAGGTTGGTTAAGAACAACTAAAATGGGCGTTATGGACCAACTAAAATAACTGAAACACCTTTTATAACTATGTACATGACTTTACAATGAATAAATGAATATGAATATGAACTGTCCAAAATTTCAAGACTCTAAACCCAGCGATTGAAATTTAGAGATTTCATCACTATCCCGTGAGAATATCGGTATAAATAGTAGCCTATATCACTCACAACATTTATTGACAACAAAAACACATTATAACCATAAATAGGAGAAGAGAGAACAATTAGAGACGTTGTGCTGTAGTGTGATGCCAAAAGGACTCAGCTCAGCATGTGCCGTAGCCCTGTAATCAGAGCTGCATCTATATGTTATGGCTATATGTTATTCCAGAACTTCAGCTTCCTAAGTAACAAATTTCATGAGTAAGCCCAGCGGTTATTTTGCAATTTTATGCATATCCCGTGGGAATATTCGGATAAAAAGTATCCTATTTTTTAATCCAAGTTACAAACTAACTTATTGCCAAATTTCGTCCACATCCGTCCAACCGTTTCAGCGCGAAGAAGCAGCAAACATACTCACAAACTTGCATTAATAATATTAGTAGGATACATAATAGTATTTTACGCAACAGTTGCATAACAGGGTTCAAAAAAGATGAGTGGCGTGAATTTCGTCAATAACGAAATCGTCGCAAGATATTTTCTGTGAAAAATTCATAAATAAATATCATGGGACACTTGACACCAATTGACCTAGTCCCAAACTAAGCAAAGCTTGTACTGTGGATACTAGGCAACGGATAAACATACTTAAATGTAGATAAATAAATACTTAAATACATACATATTAAACATCCAAGACCCGAGAACAAACATTCATATTATTCATACAAATATCTGCCCCGGCCGGGATTGGAACCCGGGACCTCAAGCTTCGTTGTCAGGTTCTCAACCACTTAGCCATCCGGTCGTCAATATAACAATGACATTAAAATTAAAATATTTTAGTTATTTATTTATACTTCCATTCTTCCCGTTTCATTCTCAACAATAAATCAAACAACTAGATACGAGCCACTACCACGATAGTTTTTTGGTGCATAAGCCATAGTTGACAACCTTAGAGCGACCGCCGAGCGTAGGTATGAAAAGTGAAGTACATACAGGTGATTGACTTCCGAACTGTCTGTGTTTTGTGCTTCTACGTCGTCCGTAATGGAATTTTCCTGACTTCACGCCCCCATGTCTTATAAAGCACTTTATAAAATTAGAAATATTAAAAACAAGTAAACAAAAACAAGGAGTTAGGGTCTCCCCACATTTATGACGCGGAATCTGCAAAAAGTCTGCAAGAATCTGCAAAACTAGGTATAGGTAAAACTGTTATTATTTTGTTTTTTATTTGGTTTTGTCTACATGTTTTTTTGTTATATGTGTCTCCTTGTTTCTTCTGTATATTTAAATGATTGTATGATTTTCAAACACAATACCTGTATTGTTTATTGAATAAATACTATGAATATGAAAAAAAAAACTGATGTAATGTACATTGTGTCTTAAGGGCGGTAAATCTATATATATAAAAGGCAAACCTGACTCACTGGGTTATATATCAACGCACAGCCCAAACCACTGGGCCTAGAAACTTGAAATTTGGTACAGAGGTTCCTTTTATGATGCAAGTGAGCACTAAGAAAGGATTTTTAGAAATTTATCCCCTAAGGGGGTGAAATGGGGGGTTGAAGCTTATATGCAATTTTGTCATTTGTGGACTTAGAAGTATGAAAATAGGTGTATAAGTTTTTGATTACAATTAAAAATGATCTGTCTAGGTGAAATGGATATAATACCCCCCATAAAGGGGTAAAATGGGGGGGTAAAGTTTGTATGGAAATTTTCTCATTTCTGGACTTAGAAGTATGAAAATAGGTATATAGGTTCTCGATTACAATCAAAAATTATCTGAGTATATGAAATGGATAAAATTCCCCCCTAATAGGGTAAAATGGGGGGGTAAAGTTTGTATGGAAATTTTCCCATTTCTGGACTTAGAACTATGAAAATAGGTTTATAAGTTCTCGATTACAATTGAAAACTATCTGTCCAGGTGAAATGGATAAAATTCCCCCCTAAAGGGATAAAATGGAGGGTAAAGATTATATGGAAATTTTCTCATTTCTGGACTTAGAAGTATGAAAATAGGTATACAAGTTCTCGATTACAATTTAAAATTATCTGTGTAGGTGAAATAGATAAAATTATCCCCTAAAGGGGTAAAATGGGGGGGTGAAGTTTGTATTGAAATTTTCTGATTTCTGGACTTAGCAGTATGAAAATTGCTATTAAGTATACATATACCTATCGGTATTAAGGGTCCTGATAACAAATAAAAATTATCTCCGTAGGCAAAGATAAAGAAGAAGAAGTAGCTTTCGACTTATTAGGGGGGAGTTTTTATGAGACTTCCTTATTTCTACACTAAAAATATGGCTGGTCACCATTTAAAATGATCCGTATGGTGTTGACGACTTCAATAAGGGAGAGGGTTTTCATACAATATGGAGGTTAATTAAATAAATCATATAGCCTGATAACTAAAGTACACGCGGACGAAGTCGCGGGCAAAAGCTAGTAAGGAATAACGAACGAGAGTCTATTAGAAGCCCGAAGTCGACGACAGAGGGCTGTAATAAGTCGATGTTCGTAATTTCAATACCGCCCGTGCGACATACAATTTACAAATATACAATTTTACTCGCAAATGTGATGAAAAACATTGTAAGTCGCACGGGCGGTGCTAGAAATACGAACACCGACTCATTAAAGCCCTCTGTCGTCGACTTCGGGCTTCTAATAGACTCGTTCGTAATTCCTTATTTACCGCCCTTAAGACGGAATGTACTATTATGTTCGCGTAATAAGAATTAAAAGGGCGTGGTAGCTAGTAGTTGCGTCATCATCATCATCATGTCAGCCGAAAGACGTCCGCTGCTGGACATAGGCCTCCCTCAAGGCACTGCACTCAGACCGGTCTTGTGCTTTCCGCATCCACCGCGATCCCGCGATCTTAGCCAGGTCGTCGCTCCATCTTGTTGGAGGCCTACCGACAGCTGTTCTCCCGGTCCGCGGATGCGATTCGAGAACCTTCTAACCCCATCGGCCATCAGTCCTGCGTGCAATGTGCCCCGCCCACTGCCACTTCAGTTTCGCAATTCTTCGGGCTATGTCAGTAACCTTAGTTCTACTGCGGATATCATCATTTCTGATTCTATCCCGCAGAGAAACCCCGAGCATAGCCCTCTCCATAGCCCTTTTTGTATAGTAGTTGCGTACCTAGTAGAGATGTGCCGATCATGACTTTGGCCGACTAGCCGACTAGCCGATTAGTCGGTTGTAAAGAAGCCGACTAATCGGCCGACTAGTCGGCCAAGCCGATCACAGTTTCCGGGATTTCTATGACGCTTCCTTAACCAGCTTACTCGCGCGCAAGTCGCAACCAACTAGGGCGTGCAAAACCGGTTTTCCGGTTTCGGTGAAAACCGGGAAACCGGACAATATTCATCGATTTTTCAAAACCGGTTTTGAAACACAAAACCGGAGTTACCTCCGGTTTTTCTGTTATTGATTGACGTACCTACATTTTGGTTTAAATCAACTTTTTTCGAATGCAAAACCCTATCCATCCATACTAATAATATAAATGCGAAAGTGTGTTTGTATGTTTGTGTCTGTCACACCGTAACGGAGCGACGGATCGACGTGATTTTTGGCACAGAGATAGTTTATGGGCCCGAAAGTGATATAGGCTACTTTTTATCCTGGAAAAATGTACAGTTCCCGAGGAAACAGCGCGTGATAACCGAATACTACGCGGACGCAGCCGCGGGCAAAAGCTAGTAGTACTATAAGTGCTACCAATGACATTTACTACCAATGGCTTCTAAGCCATTATATAATAATAAGTTCATTTAAATGAAATAATTACCTACCGAATAATTTGTTTAAGTTTGTAGCCGTATAGTATATCTATTGTAATTGAAAATAATAATGCTTAAAATGCGCAAACAGACACATTTTAAGTAGGTTTAAATAAATCGAGGATATTCTGGCAGAACCGGATAAGACAGTGGTTTATTTTTTATACGGTTTTGCTAGATAAATAAAGCAGAAAACAACGGTAACTACTACTATTGTGACTTTTAAAAAATTGCACTTATTCTGTTTTGCCAGAATACCCTCGAAATAGGTAAGATTAACAATAGATATACGGATACAAACTTAAACGAATTATTCGGTAGGTATTTATTTCATGTATTAATCGCGTTAATTTGAGATTAAAGTAATAAAGTTATTGAAAATAATAATTATTAATAATGCTCAACATAACTGATTATTTTTTTAAATGCAGTTCGTAATGTTCTGATTATATTGCGGGGCTTCCTGATAAAAGTATAATATTTAATTAATAGGAAGCCCCAACCCTTAATTTTGTAAGAATGTTTTTCA
Source organism: Choristoneura rosaceana (assembly GCA_037349165.1). Classification (NCBI taxonomy): domain Eukaryota; kingdom Metazoa; phylum Arthropoda; class Insecta; order Lepidoptera; family Tortricidae; genus Choristoneura; species Choristoneura rosaceana. The sequence goes on along the minus strand of JAZBNJ010000006.1, from coordinate 996,919 downwards.
TAAAATAAATTTTTTTTCATTTTTTCAATACTGTAATTATAATAATTAATTTTCATTTTTATTGTGGGCATATAAAACTATCTACGAATATGATTTAATTGTTCAAATTCTACCATTACTAAAGTAATAAAAAAATATTTAAAAATAGTGCCAAAACCGGGGAAAAAACCGGTTTCCGGTTTTGGGCTCTCAAAACCGCAATTGAAAACCGGTTTTGACAACTGTCCGGTTTTGCACGCCCTACAACCAACACGCCTGTAAGTTACTTATCAAAGCGGTGTTTTTGTTTAAAAATATTTTACCTACTCTTATTATTCATTAAAGTAACTTTAATGTTTTTCTTTAATTTCAAAAAGAAAGTTAAAACAAAAAATAGTTAAACAATGATTCCTATAAAATCAAATACCAAAAAAATATTGAATATACAATGAAAAAATAAAGATGTACTATGGTCACGTGAAAGTTGCTTTGCTTTATATTTAAAAACTAATAAAAAAGAATATAAAATTCAAATATTAATAAATAATCAAGGCTCTGCATATACATGAAAATTTATATTTTATTGAAAAATACATACAAAGTAAGAGGCCGGATAGTCGGCGCTTTTTGCCGACTATTCGCCGACTAGTCGCCGACTACGATAGTGGCCGATTAGTCGGCTTTACCGACTAGTCGGCGACTAGTCGGCACATCTCTAGTACCTAGCTATAAAGCTTTTTTTATCGGCTTTGCTGAATCCGCGTTGATAAAAATGTGATGAGACCCTTAGAGTCCTTGGCCCCTAAAGCGACTCAATCCCCCTCCACCTAAATTGAAAATACAAACTGAAATATGGATGCACAGAAAAACCAGAAAAATAAGACCAGCACTGGGAATCGAACCCAGGTCCTCGGCATTTCGTGCCGCGTGCTATACCGCTACACCAGTGCTGAAGGGCTACTCCGAAACACAACGTTCGAAGTTCGTGTCGTGCGGTCCCTCTCACACTTATACTATTTAATTCGAGAGCGAGAGGGATCGCACGATACTAACTTCGAACGTTGTGTTTCGGAGTAGCCCTTCTGGACACCCACCAACATCCACCCCCACTACCCCCTCCACCCTCCCAAACAGAACGGCGGCCGGTTTGAAGACCTATTTCTGCTGAGCTGGCAACGTTGCATTTTTGTTAGTTTTTCTCGATTATTCCATAAAAATTTAATGAAAATTAAAACCGGCCAAGATCGGGTCGGACACGCCCGAAATAGGGTTCCGTAGCTATTACGAAAAAATGAAGTAATTTTTCTAAGGATTTCGTATTGGGATGGAATATTCCAAGTTTAGGTATATTTTATACCTTAGGCTGCTATTTATTCTTAAATCACGAATAATTCTCAAGAAAACTTAACCGTTATAGTTTTCCTTGCAAGCTTACTACCATCTGAATTTTTCTTAATTTTTCCACCCATCTGTTTAGATTTTAGAGAGGGGGAGGGGGCACTCGATTTTAAGCAATATTTTTACTTTCAAGTTGAATATTTTGCAAACACATCACTGAATCGAAAAATCGTTTTAGCAATCCCCTAATGGTTTTAAAATACCAATCCAACGATACTCCTCACTACAAGATCGGACAATAAAAATAAAATAACCCCCTAACTCTAAAAATTTTTATTTTTTATTTTTTATTGCACCGTTTTGTCGGCATAGTTTACATATATATTCGTACAAAATTACAGCTTTCTACCATAGATAGTCCCTGAGCAAAGCCGCGGACGGACAGACCGACAGACATGGCGAAACTATAAGGGTTCCGTTTTTGCCATATTGACTACGGAACCCTAAAAAATAGCAATTTTATTGTAGTTTTCAAAATGGTACAGCATATTCTATTTTACACCAGAAGGAGCTTAAACTGCAATTATTCCATAGTTTGGAACAAGAGCCCCAAACAACTACCAGGGTCAGAATTAAAATTGAAACATTTTAGTTATTAATTTATATTCCCACTCTTCCCGTTTCATTCTCAACTATAAATCCAACAACTAGATACGAGTGCCACTACCACGATAGGTTTTTGGTGCATAAGCCATAGTTGACAACCTTAGAGCGACCGCCGAGCGTAGGTATGAAAAGTGAAGTACGTTCAATAGTACCGTGAGACTTACTCATATTAAATGATATTGTAACGGATAACTCACGTCTTAAATCGAGTTTAGCTGGACATGTTTCGGGTTATTTCGAAACCCTTCATCACTGGATCACGCGACTGAGCGGTGGCGCGTAGTGCGCGTGTTGCGGCAGCCGCCGAGTCGCGTGCTCCAGTGGTGAAGGGTTTCGAAATAACCCGAAACATGTCGAGCTAAACTCGATTAAAGACGTGAGTTATCTGTTACAATATCATTTAATATACGTACAGGAGATTGACTTCTGAACTATCTGTGTTTTGTGGTCAGAGTTTGAATTTCGAATCGTCCTACGGCTGATTTGATGATGGTGATGATGATGCATTTAATTAAATAACTGCAACCCTGACAGTAGTTTATTCAGAATAGAGATTATCTATTACACTGTATTCAGGCTGGAAAGTTGAGATGGGGCAGCAAGAGTAGCTACTAGATCCCTTGCTGCTACGCGAAAATGCTCCTAGGAGACCTTTACTAACTTTTTGAGTGATGACAATCGACATTCACAGGTTTTTTAATAAAATGTACAGTCACCGAGAAAATTGGCAGATTTGACTTTTTTTTAATGCCAATCGGTCGCATTTGTATCAAAGATTGCAACACTCTTTGCGACCAACTAAGGTTAGAGTACTAGAACACCCACAAATCAAAGAAAACTTTTTCCATACAGTTCGTAGGGTACTTATTTGCAGAGTGAAACTTTCGCATGTTGTTTTTTTACGAATATGAATTCTTTATTGCCTAAAGAAAATTAAACAGTATGTGGACAACTAAAAACTGAACTTTTAAATAAAGTTAGTGTCTTAACCCAGTATTCCTGCCCCATCTCAACTTTCCACGTACATGTAGGTAGAGTCATTCATGATGACGCGTACCGTGGCTCTTAATACAATGTCATTAATGTATAATTTTGACAAAATTACGCGTCTTCATGGACGGCACTATATCATTATATCATGGACAGGGATATTTGGAAATAATTCCGATCCGCATTAGCGAACCCTTCAAATAGTGAACCTACTATGTTAAAAATAAAATTGTGTTACATACTTGTAATGTATAGTATAAGATATCGTTTATAAATATTGTTAATCTGTTTTAAAAAAAAAATACCTCGTTGAGTTTCTTGCCGGATTCTTCTCAACAGAGGTTTTTTCCGAACCGGTGGTAGATTTTTTGACGTTCATAAGTGCTTGTGTCATAGCCTAAATTGAATAAAGAGATTTTGACTTTGACTTTGATCGCGAGCGTCAGAAACGTTAACAATAGGCTCTCGGATTTGCGCGTTTTAGTTACTAGTTAGATAATTTAATAAATAATAATCAATAAATATCATGGGACACTTGACACTAATTGACCTAGTCCCAAACTAAGCAAAGCTTGTACTATGGATAGTAGGCAACGGATAAACATACTTAAGTATAGATCCAAGACCCGAGCGCAAACATTCGTGTTATTCACACAAATATCTGCCCCGGCCGGGAATCGAACCCGGGACCTCAAGCTTCGTAGTCAGCTTCTCTAACCACTTGGCCAACCGGTCGTCATTTATAAGTTTAATAATGGCCATTTTCCTGACAGTTTTAGGGTAAATCGCCAGTTACTAACCAGGCACTGTTCATTTCTGTTCACCTATAAATAGAATTCCTTTTAAGCAGAGGGTGGCCAGTTACTGAAAGGAGGGCGGTGATTGCCGATATACCCTGTTTCCTTCTCGAAATAGCGAAGCTCACCGCTCGAGTGCGCAGCCGCCCAACGGCGCAATCCGCGGGTATTTCGCACTGTAAACAAGCTCTTCATATAATAATTCTAATTAAATCTGAAACATCACATCAAACCACAATAGCTTGGTATAACAGTGCAGTTTTACATTCATTACTCGTGACAGTGTTATATATCAAAAGTTTCTTTATATACGTTCTTACAGACTTGGTTTCCAAAAGGTACGGCACAGGAGGCCGCTTTTAGAGGTTACTTAGATATAATTAGTTTAGTTTGCAATGCGCAGTCCAGGTGATCGCGCGCGTTCTCAAAGACATGACGCGCCTGTCTCTTAAATCTGAAACAACAAACTCGTTCGCCATCGAAATGTGTACTCTAATATAATTTGGTCACGTATGATATTTGGTAATCAACCTTTGGGATTCTAGTCCGTTTATTAGATCTTAATGTATAAAACAAAGTCGGGTTAGTGTAGACACTTCTCGAGAACGGCTGGACCGATTTTCATGGTTTTTGATTTGTTGTATACGGGTCGATCGACTTTTTCTAGTTTTTCGTTGCTATTTACGGTCTCCTGGGTTAGTCTTTAAACCATAAGTTTGTGCGTTTTTGTGGTAGCTTTAAGAGCGTTTATACTTAGCTGCTGAGCGGGCAACTTTGCATTTTTGTTGGTTTTTCTCGATTATTCCATAAAATTTGTGTGAAAATTAAAAAAAATTGTCTGATAGAACACTTCTAAATATATAAGTTAATGTGTCTACTCCAATAATAATTCGTGACAGACTTTTATATTCTTAGAAAAACTAAACGTAATGTATGTAATGTAATGTAAAACATGTAATAAATGTAATGTAATGTAAAAAATGAACGGTTTTTAAAGAAAATAAAAGTCTGTCACGAATAATTATTGGAGTAGACACTTTAACATATATTGAGAAGTGTTCTATCGGACAACATTTTTAATTTTGAATCAATTTTTATGGAATAATCGAGAAAAACTAACAAAAATGCAACGTTTCCAGCTCAGCAGGTAAAAACGCTCTTAAGCCCCTTCCAAAATTGGTCATCTAATGTGAGACAACATTTCTTCTATTAAACTAATACTTTTCTCGTTGACGCGACAGATTAACAACAAGAAATAGTCGATCTACCAATTCTGCCGTGCTCGAACTAAAAGACGGCTAAGTGACATTTGGCCAAAATTGAGATGGCTTAGACTCATCGATGCGGCTTTTTTTTCTCTTTCGATCTGTATTAAAAAGTGAATCTTGGCCAAATGTCACTTAGCCGTCTTTAGTTCGAGCACGGCAGAATTGGTCACCGTCCCGAATAGCAGAATAACTATTTAAAGCATTGGAAAATTGACGAAAAAATTTAATAAAAGCAAATATATTTTTCCATACAAAATGTTCATGAGTTTCGTAACTGTCAAACATCCCCTTATTCATAAAACTTAACAAGCCTATGTTAACTAACAAATGCTTTGTCCCTTTCTAACAAACACAAATGTCGAAGTGACAGATAAGGACAAACGAATTTTAGCGGCATTTTAACTAAAATAGGTTTGATTGTCGTTTATGAATAAGGGGGCTAATGTTCATCCCGTCGATGCGGTAAACTCTCCCCTCAAATTAAAGAACGCATTTAAATAAAGGTTTCGAATCGACAATACGAACGGTATTCGATCCTAATGGGTCAGTAGGGAGATATCAGAAACATGCATGCATGACCGGAAATCGCAGACGGTCAAAATCTCTGTAAAGTATGTTATAAATTCTAACACCCGTATTTATAGAGAAGTAAAGGCCATTACTTGAGTAAAAGTAATTACTCAAGTAACGATTTTTATTCTATAGTTGAGCTTTTGCTTAAAATTTAGTTGAAATTTGAACTGTCAAATGTTCGATTGCTTAGCCAAGTCATAGTCACCATTTTCTTTACTTAAGCATTTACTTAGGAACAAGTAATGACTCGTTTATAAATACGGGTGTAAGTGACATCCTGGTGGTCCGGCCAGGATCGTCTCCGCAGGACGGAACTCCTCAACGGTTAGTGGTATCGACTTGAAATTTGGTATGAACCGTTGAGGAGTTACTACCAGAATAGAATTGTCAACCAATATTTAATGGTTGACAAATGGGCCAATCAACTTTTTTACCGACACTAATCTGGCCGCGACATTTTTCAAACAAGTGCAGATTTTTGTAAGTAAACATGTTTTTTCTGTAATTTAATAGACGGTGTATATGAATACATGCCATTCTACGTAAGTTCAACCTATTAAACCGTGAAATATCTTGTTGGAAGTACGATTTTTTGGTAACGCCAGAGACAATTTTGGTAACGCAGGAGAGACCCAAAGTGTTGGTAAAATAGTTGATTGGCCTAAATATTTTTGCGTGCGTTCGGAAAATTATTTTGTGTAATGGTAAGTAATGGTACAGGTAAGTTGTTCTGTCGGCCTTAAATGTTCAGGCCACGATAAAAATAGGTTTCTTAAATTACAAATGATTATTAAAAAATAAATCGACATTTGTCATATTAAAAATTCAGAAAAGCTAAATTCGTTTCCGAGGCACATTTAGAAATATTATTTATTAATTTTATTACGAGTAGTTTCATAAAATTATTAAATATGTTCAGCAAATCTGTAACACAATATTAACTGTTAGGCAGTAGCGCAGTAGGTACAAAGTTTGCTGGGTCAACTAGTTTTATATATAATACTTTATGTAACCCGACCATAGAGATCATGAAGATCATGATGGAGATCATGTGAAAACCTAGAACTTATTGCAAAATTATTAAAGTGTTCAGTAAATCGATTAATTTATGACTAGATTAAAATATTTCTTTTTTATTATATACAAGGCTTGATTTAATTACAAAGACTGTTTATTCAATTATAAAAGCAGTGACTAGTTTTTAATTTCAAGGTAAATAAATAATAATCGCTTATTTAGTCGAGTATTAATCGATTTTTAAAATGTCAAATTTTCCGCCACATCTTTGCTACTACAGATTATACACTAGTTTCATTCAAGAAATAACGTCAGATATTGACGAAGATTTTTCAAATGAAAATTAAATATTGAAATTAAGTGAATTTTGGTGAAAAAGTGATAAGATTAGATCATTCAGTGTAAAATTACATCATAATTTGTACATGTCAAAGTTACGAGAATTTGTACGCAATTTAGACATGAGTTATTGATTCGAACCAGTGGGTGTTTTGTTTATGCAAGAATTTTCATAAAAGCTGTTTGTTTACACTTTCCATAAATTTGATTGACATAACTTATAGTACATTGTCGTAGAGGCTGGAAAGTAAGCAATAGTTGAACCAGTTAGTTTGAAAGCGAAGGCCGGCCCGAAGGTGAGGCCTTCCATAATAACAGTTCATCTATCGCTCTTTTGGCCAAGACTAAACATTGTGATTTAACGAACACTGCGAGGAAATAAAAAAAAAATTTCACAAAACAAATTATGGTCAGTTTGACACGAGTGTGTATGGCGTGTACACGAATAATTGGGTCGGTATTTCCATGTCAATATTATCCGGGCCGGTAAATAGTGTCACCCCTCCCGCCGATTTTAGTTTTACTTTTGCGACATAATAATTTTTTTAACTGAATCCGTTCTTAGTGGCCAGTACACAACCACATATTTAATAGTATTTTTTTTATCGAGAGACTAAAATAAGCCAATACATACCCGAGGTGGTTAGCCACCCGAGCTTTAGCGAGGGTGTCTATTAATCCGAGGGTTTGTATTGATTTTTAGTCTCGTGGTGGAAACTCTATTTTTCACTTCGATTGCGAGAAAAAAATAGTTAGTTTGGTATAAATTAAATCAAAAAATAAAAACAAATCTTTCTAGAGATTTCGCCGGCAGAAAATTATCAATTATGTCTTGTCTTTTGCTCTTTGCTCGACATCATAATTTTCGCTATCACTTGACGACATTGTGAGAATAATCAATGTATTTTAATCGTTTACGATTTACGCTCTACAACAATTTCAAAGTTTTCACGGTAAGTATTTTTTTCCAACCAGGCACAGATATAACAAAATTGCATCGGTAAAATGGTCCATACACAAACGGAAAAATAGAATGGCGCCACCTTCTATGCGGAATAAGCAAGAACTAAGACCACGTAGACTAAGAACGTAACATTTGCGTCATGAATATGGTCCACACACAATCTTATTTTTTGCAAGTAACTGGCTGTTTGAGTTTATCTAAGTCACTCGAAGTAAATTAAAAAATTAATTACTTTTACTCCCTAGGGAGTAAAGTGCTCACTTTACTCCCGCCTCGTAAGGCTATATTGACCTACTTTTAGAGCATGAGAAGTGAAAAAAATAAAAACGTCATTCTCGTCATGTCCGATCAGCTGAGATGCTGTGGCGTTTTTTCATACTCAAAAAAGATTAAAGAATTTTGTGCATATTATACGTATAACAAAAAAAAACCTTTTAAAAATCATGAAAGACGCGTTATCATTGCTTAATTTAATTTCACGTGCAACAGATGATTACTTTGATTGGTCCGATTGTCGGTTCAACACGGCCGGGAAAAATATTGTCATCGTGTTTTGCGAGCCATAAATGAGTCAGCTGTTAAATGTACAGTCGGAGTAAAAAAAGGTTCGTCACCCTAAGATCTATTTTCCTTTGTTCAGTATGAGCGCTAATCTGCTTTACCGATTGCGTAGGACATACTGCGTCAACCTGTCAACCTGCTAAACATAATCAGGTGACCATAGACACCATACGACTACACCTTGGCACTGACAAACACTGACAATTAATTGGAAAAATATTTGATTGAAACTTTTACGAAGTTGTTTATTAAAAAGGTTTTGTATTGATATGAAACCAGATATATGTTAGAGGTGTATACTATTTTGACCCTTGTTATCATGTTAAGTAAGTATAATTTGATATGCACTTATCTACTTAGTACTTTGGTATCAAAACGTGCTAAGAGTCTATGGACTTTGTAAAGGAATCAATTTAATAACTGACGAAAGTTTTCCTACCTCCACTGTATATATTTAGGCAGTTTTGGGTACTGGATTTGGGTTATCTAATGCCACATTTTCGAGCAGTGTCGTGAAAAATGTTTTCCAAGTCTCTGACAAAGTGGTATTTTTTTTTTAGTCGCCTAGATGGCAAACGAGCAAGTGGTTCTCCTGATGGTAAGAGATCACTACCACCCGTGAACATCTGAACACCAGGGGGTTACTCGAACCGGTGCGGGGCGGAGCGTGGCCATTCTGTACGTTAGTACTATTATACAGGGTGGCCCATTTATATCGGTCAGTATGGGAAAGTCTGAAACTATACGACATACGAAAATTTCTTCTTAGGAACCATGACATCGATTTTACAAGCAAAGAGGTACAAACAACCATAGAGACAATTTTACATGCCAGAATTTTTTGAATATTGTAACGGTGGACACTTCGAACACCTACTAAAATAAATTAAAGTATGTGAAAACAATGCATTTTATTCATTTTAGACATAATGTTTCATGGAGACATTTACTGCTTAAGACGTACACAATCGATATCTGAATAGAAATAGTGTAAGGTTTTTTTTTTTTTTTCAAAACGACCGGGTTCGATTCTCGGGCTGTGTACAGGTTTTTTAAAATGCATGAATGCAGTTTTTCTTGTTATTAAAATCGATGTCATGGTTCCTAAGAAGAAATTTTCGTATGTCGTACAGTTTCAGACTTTCCCATACTGACCGATATAAATGGGCCACCCTGTATATTCTGTGCTTATATTAATCTTTATTAGTCGTAATTTTATCTGTCGGCAAATATTCTTCAATCACGCGTGGATTCTTCGCAATACAGCTTATAGATGGCCTAGCAACGACCGACGTACCTATACATGAATTCTCCAAAAAATATTCTGTGAAAGGTCTGTCGCAAACCATTTATTCGATTTCTTTCGATCTCTGAGTTTTATGAAAACCGTACCTAGTGAATATTTGGAACGTGATTTTTTTTGCCCGCCTGCTCGAAGGTGGGTTGTCTCGTTTACAGCCACAACGTAGCGGACTTTGTTTTTGTTTGGAAATAATTAACAATCCATACTAATATTATAAATGCGAAAGTGTGTTTGTGTATTTGTATGTTTGTCCGTCCCAAACACCAATTGACCTAGTCCCAAACGAAGCAAAGCTTGTACTATGGATACTAGGCCACGGATAAACATCCATACTTGATTATTATAAATGCGAAAGTGTTTGTGTGTTTGTCCGTCTTTCACGTCGAAACGGAGCGACGGATCGACGTGATTTTTGGTACAGAGATAGTTTATGGGCCAGAGAGTGACATAGGCTACTTTTTATACCGCAAAGTTCAAAAACAAAATTTATGAAACTTTAATGTAACACAGTGTATATTTTAAGTCCACATAAATCACTTATACCATATTTCTTAGTGGGGGCTCGTTAGGGAGTAAGTGAATTTAAGAATGTATCTATTTTATAAGTACATATTGTATACACTTGCTTCTGTTTGCTCTCCTTAAAATAAATAAATAAAAATGCACAGTTCCCGCGGGAACGGCACGCGATAACCGAATTCCGCGCGGGCAATGCCGCGGGCGAAAATTCTAGATAGATATTAAAGAACCTGAAACGTTTAGATATCAATATAAGGTTTATATCGTGGACCGCCAAACGATTCAAAGAAACGGGGATTTTTACGAATCAAGCCCAAACCTGGTCTAAAAATATACCTACCGACGATTATGACATGATCTCGGGTTGAAGGCCTACAAAAAGTTCACCTAGTAACAGATGCCCAGAAAAAAGCTAGAGTAAAACAATGCGGGGACTTTCTTGGCATGAAGGTGATGAAATTAACCCCCAACGCTAAAAAAAGGGTTGTTATTTATAAGTTTTATCGCTACGTGTCTGTCTGGCTGTTTGTGGCCCCGTAGCTCTTACACATTCATGTCAGCCGAAAGACGTCCACTGCTGGACATAGGCCTCCCCCAAGGCTCTCCACTCAGACCGGTCTTGTGCTTTTCGCATCCACCGCGATCCCGCGATCTTAGCCAGGTCGTCGCTCCATCTTGTTGGAAGCCTACCGACAGCTCCTCTCCCGGTCCGCGGAGCTCTTACACGGGTGGACAGATTTGAATGCGGTTTTTTTTATTTGATAGCAGGTTTTCTAGCGATGGTTCTTAGATATGTTTCATGGAAATCGGTTCAACCGTTTTTGAGATATTGAACTTTGAAGTGACGAAGTCGGGAGTTTTCCAACTTTTTGTAGACAACTAATAACTGAACATTTCTGTAATGTGGGGCGTCGAGAGACTAATAAACACGGAGTTCTGAGTAAATACTCATCATTATCCCAGCCTATATACGTCTCACTGCTGGGCACAGGCCTCCTCTCAGAATGACCAAAATGAATGGCCCAGTGTGGATTGGGATTGGGAACTTCACACGCACCATTGAATTGTTTCACAGCAGGTTTGCAGGTTTCCTCACGATGTTTTCCTTCACCTCAAAGCTCGTGGTAAATTTCAAATGTAATTCCGCACATGAATTTTGAAAAACTCAGAGGTGCGAGCCGGGGCTTGAACCCACGACCCTCTACTTGAGAGGCGATAGGTCAAACCACTAGGCCACTACGGCTTCTCGTAAATACTAATACTACCTTTATTTAATAAGCTTAATTATTATATACTGTACATATTGGGAGAGTGTGTTTATGTCACAGCATACACTACATTTTAACTAAAGTTAGTGTCTTTTCCCAGTATTTTTTTTATACGACTGGAAGGCAAACGAGCAAGTGGGTCTCCTGGTGGTAAGAGATCACCACCGCCCATAAACATCTGCAACACCACGGGTATTGCAGATGCGTTGCCAAGCTAGAGGCCTAAGTTGGAATACCTCAAGTGCCGGTTGTCTTACTCTCCGCGCCGAAACACAACAGTGCAAGCACTGCTGCTTCACGGCAGGATTAGCGAGCAAGATGGTGGTAGCAATCCGGGCGGACCTTGCACAAGGTCCTACCACCTGCAACATTTATTGTCTTAACCCAGTATTGCTGCCCCATCTCAATTTGCCATCCTGTATAGTAGAATGCGTAAAGTTATGCAAGCTAAAGGAGAATGGTTTGAGCTACTGGATTAATTCTGTAATTATTATTTAGTCTATTTGACCACCGGAGCTAATAAGCAGTATTTCATAGGTTGAATTTCAATAACTTCACAGTTGCTTAGCAATGCTCGTCGTATATGGTGAAATGGAACGGGTGGTGAAGCACCAGGACTCCTCAATAATGAACGCTTCCGCATCGGAAAATACAATCTTTCGTAAAAGGTGACGAGAATTTGACATTAAATTATTGTATCTTACATTGTTCACACTAAAAAGTGTGAAAAAAGTCATCATCAACATCATCATGTCAGCCGAAAGACGTCCACTGCTGGACATAGGCCTCCCCCAAGGCTCTCCACTCAGACCGGTCTTGTGCTTTCCGTATCCACCGCGATCCCGCGATCTTAGCCAGGTCGTCGCTCCATCTTGTTGGAGGCCTACGGACAGCTCGTCTCCCGGTCCGCGGACGCCATTCGAGAACCATTTGAAAAAAAGTATAACGAAAAATTTAACCAACTAGGTACTAACTAACTCCCGTTCGGCTTGTTATTAAGGTTGTTTACGTAAAGACTGTTTACGATAAAATCGGGGCATCCATGGTCTGGTGTATCTTTGCAATGAATGCAATTTTTTTACCCCCGACGCAAAAACCGCTATGTGTGTCTATCTGCGGCACCGTAGCTCTTAAACGGGTGGACCGATTTGATTGCGTTTTTTTTTATTTGAAAGCAGATTTTCTAGCGATGGTTCTTAGACATGTTTTATAAAATTGGTTCAGCCGTTATATGAAAATACATGATAAAAATACAATCACAATATAATGTTAGAGCGTCTGTGATATATTTCACTGACTGCCTAAATTACTTTCTACAGCGTTTTCAGGGCTCCGTAGTCAAAATGGCAAAAACGGAAATGGAATGTAGATAAAAATATAATATAAATAAATACTAACATCCAAATCCATTCGTATTCATCAAAACAAGTATTTGCCTGTTGCGGGTATCGAAGCCGGAACCGCTAAGGTCACTTACACACAACAACTTAGCTATTAGCTATTCGGCCGTCATTATATCTAAGGGCGGTTTCAGACTAGCGTTTTATACGCGCGTTTAAGCTCGTTTTTGTAAGCGCGTGTACCTAGCAACGCACGTAAAAAGAGCTCCTGGCGATATACCTGCGCAGTGAGCGAAATACGAACCAAATTGGCGGCAGCAGTGGGGACGCGGGAGGGGGCGTACGAGCGCGCGCGGCTGTCACGCTATTGGCTTTTTAGTTGACAGACGCGCACACGTATCCCCTCCACTAGCCACCCAGACTCTTTTTACGTGCGTTGACTTATACTTTTAAACCGGATTGTAAGTAAATAGCATCCTCGCAATCGCTCATGCATGGAATAAAAGTGTCAGAATATATAAGCTCGAATAAGTTCGAGCGAGAACTTGTCCTTTAAGACTAAAGACGAGCTGCGCGTACACGCGTGTCCGATTTAATGTTCGATGTTATGTTGACGACTGGATGGCCGAGTGGTTAGAGACCCTGACTACGGAGCTTGAGATTCCGAGTTCGATTCCCGGCTGGGGCAGATATTTGTATGAATAATAAGAATGTTTGTTCTAGGGTCTTGGATGTCTAATATGAATTTATCTATGTAAGTATGTTTACCCGTTGCCTAGTATCCATAGTACCAGTTTTGCTTAGTTTGGGACTTGGTCAATTGGTGTCGTGTCCCATGATTTTTTTTTTTTAAATGTAGAGCGCGTGTAAGCGCCTGTACTAACTACGGAACCCTAAAAACGAGCGTCAGAAAAAAAACGCTAAGTCTGTGACCGCCCGAGCGGTCGAAGAATAAGTGGTGCTTATCAATTCATAATCGGGGACTAGTCTCAAAGTGCAAAATGAGTAAACAATGTGGTGGTTGCGGAAAGTTTTTGGCCTCGGGTGCTTCCAATTTAATGATCACTTGCGCCAAGTGTGATTCCATTTACCACGAGCAATGTGTTGCATTGGACAGGACTATTCAAATAAAACCATGGATTTGCCCATGCTGCAAACTTAGAGGACCACGCAAAGACGAGAGCAATACGCCTTGTGAAAGCGTAGATGAGGGGCCGATCAATCCCATCATGCACGTCGAAAAGGGGGAGGTGGACCCGCCCAGAGCCACCAGCAGTTCCGATGGTAGCGTTTCGCCGGTGACCGTGATTGCTTCGCGCGTAGAACAGTGGATCACCAAATTTAGTGCATTTAGAGACCAAATTGAAAGTGATCGGTCAGGAATAGCAGAGTTCTGTAAGGTTTTCAACGGTTTGAAGACAGCCATGACGGCTTCCGACAAAGCAGTAGACCGAATACGCGTGCGAGTCGATATCCTCGAGAAACAGCTGGGTGAGCTGCAGGCTGAACATAACCGCAATCTGAATGACGTGACGTCTATGTCAGTTCGTTTAGAGTCCATCGAGAAGCGATTGGATAATATGGAAACTTGGTTCGACAGCGCAGGTGATATTGACAGGGAAGACCAGGTACGCGAGTTACAATCTGCAGTCCAAAAACTTAAGGCAGAATTGAACGATAAGGAACAAGGTTTACTTCTACATGATATCGAGATATCAGGTATTCCGGAGTGTGCAAATGAGAACACCCTTCAGATTGTGAAGCTCGTTGCGGTGACGATTGGTGTCACAATAGACGATCGTGATATTGTGGAGGCCTGGAGGCTCGGACCGTGTGTCACCGACGCGGCTGTCCCTGCGACGATGGGGCCCAGGTTGCGCGCGCGCCCGCTCATGGTGCGATGCGCGCGCCGCTGTGTCCGGGACGCGCTGCTCAGCGCCGCGCGCGCATGTTTCTCGCTTGACTCGAAGAACTTGGATCTACCAGGTGACTAAAATCGAAATAAATGACAGACTGATTGGATAAATGAGAGATGGCTCTAGCAAATGCAGTGGTTTGGCATGGTAAAAGAGATGGCATAAGGCTAGCATGGAAGTATGTTTGGACACATTGTGGCCAAGTTTTGGTTCGTAAAGCGGCCGGCCAGGACGCGCGTCGAGTCACTTCAGAATCTGACCTGGATATACTATGTTCGGTGGTTAAAGATAAAACAGAATAAAGTATAATTTGAACGTTTACTATTTTGTTTTAGTGAGATCATTTTGTTACAGTTGTCAGTGTTGCCAATTTAGCGTGTCGCTAGGACTAACGACTTTTGCTCAAGTTTTGGCGCTCAAAAAAAGTTTTGGCGACAAAAATGCCTACTTAACTGGCGACTTTTGGAATACAAATTTAAACAGTTTTAGAACCAATAATGGATAATTTTTTTGTCAACTCGACGACAATGAGCGCCAGAAACGTTAGGCAATCGGGCTCAGGTCATATATTCATACCCAGATTTTATCGTGTACAGTCTTTAAGTGAAAATGACTCGATAGTTTATTGATATGATGGTTAACACTAGTATAAGTGAAGCCGTGTTCAGCGTGTACTATACCGTGTATATGTACAATAATAATAATAAATATAAATATCATGGGACACTTGACACCAATTGACCTAGTCCCAAACTAAGCAAAGCTTGTACTATGGATACTAGGCAACGGATAAACATACTTATATAGATAAATACATACTTAAATACATATTAAACATCCAAGACCCGAGAACAAACATTCGTATTATTCGTACAAATATCTGCCCCGGCCGGGAATCGAACCCGGAACCTCAAGCTTCGTAGTCAGGTTCTCTGACCACTAAAATCTAATCAAGTGCAAAAATAAGTATCTATTCGAACCGCTCAAAAATATTTTACTACGGCCTTATTGCGTCGGAATAAGAGTGTAGTACTTATTTTTGAATCTTTGAATAAGTTTTTTACACTTGACTGTACTTAATGCTGTTTTAGGTAAATATTGTTTAATATGTATTTAAGTATTTATTTATCTATATTTAAGTATGTTTATCCGTTGCCTAGTGTCCATAGTACAAGCTTTACTTAGTTTGGGACTAGGTCAATTGGTGTCAAGTGTCCCATGATATTTATTTATTATTTATTTATCGGTCGAAATATTGCTATTACTTATTACGTTAAAGTAAAAATGACTTACCTTGCGGTAACAAGGATGTAAATGATAATAATAAATAAGCATGAGGAATAAATATTCCAAGATTCGAGAGCAAATATACGTGTTGTTCATTCGACTATCTGCATCGACCGGGGTTTGAACCCGGGCCCCTATGCTTCCTCGTAAGGACTATCTATTCATATACCCGACCGTCTAACTAAATTAAACATAATTGGATAGGAAGCTACACTCGACTTAATTTCTCTCATTAGCGATTGCACAAACAAAACAATATCATGAAATATTTATTTTATCCCTATGTGGGTTTTAAGCCCCTTCCAAGACGCATTCCTACAAAAACAGTTTGTGATGCTTGTATATTTTTGATAGGAAAATTTCGTGAAACAGCGGCGCGGTAGGTAGGTACCGTCGGCCAAATAAGTGGTCTATCAAATTTTAAACAAGTTCCTATCAAATAAATATGTCGCTAAAGTCGAACTTTCAAGTTGACAGACACGTCTATTGGCATTATTGTTTTGTGACATGCAAACGGTTATCAACTTTAGGGTGGTAGACCACATATTTGGCTCATGGTACCTACGTGCGATTAACGGGAACGGCAAAGTTCGCTTACTGTTCGCTAGTCATACCGTAATTTTTTTCCGAATCATCGTGTGTCATAATATTTTCCTACCATAACTTTACAGTTTTCTGAAATTTTTAAATGGTCATCCTATAGGAAACTATAGGTTAGGTTAGGTTTGTTTTATAACAATTCTAAAAATTATTGATTTAGAAAAAACCGGCCAAGAGCGTGTCGGAAACGCCCGAAATAGGGTTCCATAGGCATTAAAGAAAGAAAGAAAGAAAAAAAATTATTCATGACATTTTACAAATTAAAGAGGAAGAAAAACAACAAACATCAACAAATCATAACAAAACTACGAGAAAATTAAGTAATATTTTTCTAAGGATTTCGTATTTTATACGGAATCTTCCAAGTTTAGGTATATTTTTAACCGACTTCAAAAAAAGGAGGAGGTTATCAATTCGGTTGTATGTTTTTTTTTATTTTTTTTATTTTTTTTTATGTTTGTTACCTCAGAACTCCGTCATTTATGAACCGATTTAAAATTTTTTTTTTGCGTTCGTCTAGGAATGCTTTCAATTAGGTCCCATAAGCACCGAATCAGGATCTGATGATTGGATCCTAAGGAAATCGAGGGAACTCTTCAAATGTTGTAGGGACACCTATGGTAATTTTGATATATTTAGTAGTAACTCGTGCATTTGCTCTTGAAAATCATCATTTAGTGAAGTGGAACTGATGATGAAGACCACAGTTGACCATCGGAGTTACTACTCAATAACAAGTATTTCATGGGCTGAATTTCAATTGCTTTAACCCAGTTGCTAAGCAATTTATGCTCCTCGGAACGCATATGGTGAAATGGAATGGGTGGTGAAGCACCAGGACTCCTCAATAATGAACGTCTCTGCATCGGAAAAAGCAATTTTTCGTAAAAGGTGATGAGCAGTTGACATTAAACTATTGTATCTTAGATCTTTTACACTAAAAAGCGTGAAAAAAAAATTTTATAACAAAAAATAGAACCGACTACAAAAAACCATGAAAATAATTTTCTACCAGTTTGAAGTCGGTGCCTCAGCACGAGCCAGCAGGAGTGGACCTATAATTGTCTACCTCACCTACAACTATACGAGTAAATGGCTTCAATCACTCCTGCTGGCTCGTGCTGAGGCACCGACTTCAAACTGGTAGAAAATTATTTTCATGGTTTTTTGTAGTCGGTTCTATTTTTTGTTATAAAATTTTTTTTTATACCTTAGGCTGCTATTTGGTTAAGGCCCACAAGCGTTTTGCCTGCCTATTCCGGTGTGCTACGAATATTGATGCATACGAACGATGGACCGTTTCTACTAATATAAGGATGAATACTTCACTTCAAAGAGAAACTACTTAGTATCACAAGTTGACGCAAATATTTATTGTATGTATCAATATTCGTAGCACATTGGAATGGGCAGGCAAAGCGCTTGTGGGCCTTACCCATTTGCTCTTAAACTACTAATTCTCAAGCAAACTTAAACGTTATAGTTTTCCTTGTAAGTTCGATATTTTCTTAATAATTTTCGTAACAAAACGGACGCATCCATACAATATTTTGGGACACATCTTGAGACCCTGTTTTTCTAGCTCGCAATCATGGACTGACCTTCCAAATTTTGTTAAAATCGAAGAGATAAACTCAGGGTACAATGGTAGATAGAAATGCCCCTGTGTCAGCGTGGTGTCAACGGCAATTACTTTCGAAAATCATTCGATTTTGCTCGCATCGGATCAGTTGCATCCATTACGTAATCCCCCCAGCGTGTCCAGTTGATACATTTAGGATTAAGACCGCTCCCGTACGTTAACACACTCTGACGTGGGCGGCGACTCCTGGTCTGTATTAATTAAGCCGTATTAATTAATAAAATCCCCCTTTTTTATTGCCTTTGTATATATGTCGGCGGCCGATCGTAAAATCCGCCAGATCACGAAATTCCAAGGCGTATCGTTGGCTAAGGGGCATCCGCCATATCGTTCAAAACTCAGCGTTTAACGATTTGCCTAGTGACGTTTAGGCAGATCATGAAATTCTTAGATCAGAAAATGTGTTGAGAAGCGCAGTTTTTCGGCAATAACTCAAAAACGGTATATACAATCATGTTGAAACCAATTTTCGTTGAAAGTATTATTTATTAAGCGTTACCTTTCCATATTTTTTGCATATTGTTTGGACTAACGGTTTACAAGATAGAGGGGAGGGACACAATTTTTGCTACTACGGGAGCGATTATTTCCGAAAATCTTCATTTAACACAAAAAAGTTTTAGAAAAACCTTACTGTCTTTTCAAAAAAACTGTCGAACTATGTGCCACACGTTGATGAGAGTAAAATTTTTTTTTTTTTTCATTTTCTGTTACGTTGTAATTTAACTACAAAACTAAATAGCAGCTCCAGTACTCTAAATTTCATTGATGTACATCTTGTAGTTTTCGAGTAAAATGCCTGTGACATACGGACAGACAGACAAACGGACTTGACGAAATTATAAGGGTACCGTTTTTGCCATTTTGGCTACGGAACCCTAAAAACCCGCGTTGCAGTATCATCAACGATATAGTCCTTACAAAAACTAATTTTGTTGCAGTTCGCGAGAAACGCGTCGGCATACTGAAGCCGCAGGGCTCCCTGGAGAGGGCTCGCGAGGAGCGCGCGTTGGCGACCACCGATGACCAGGTACCTATAGCTGAGGACGGAGCCCTAGAAATATACACTGTGTCCTTTTTGATTTCAGCTAACTTACCGTCCAATTTTTCAACCTCGTATCCGAGCGTTTTAAAAAAAATGTACTCTCATTATTTTTGAAAATTTTGAATTAAATATGGTTTTTTTCTACTCAGTATCAAGAGCACAATCGATTCCGATAGTTTAAAAAAATGTCCCCAAAAAAAGTCGGTTTTGCGACGTTCATTTTCTTCATACACTTAGTATGGGCGTGACAAAACTGACTCATAAAATTTTGTTGTATGCAAAATGGGGACATTTTTTTAAACGATTAGAATCGATTGTGCTCTTGCTTCTAAGTACGAAAATCCATATTTTTTCCAAAATTAAAAAAAAAGGTACACTTTTATTTTAAAACGCCCATCTACCTGAATTGTTTCAAGCAAATCAGCACTGTCATACTTGACATAAAGATGATTTTAAAGCAATTTAATGGTGCCAGATACAAGGTTGGGAATATGGACGTTATTATTGGACATGGTTTCATTAATTCCAATGAAATCGGTGTCTTTCCTTTTAAAATTGAACAGTAAAGTGACAACAGCAAACATGACTGCCTGATTTTGTAAAAAGAACGGGATCGAACGCAGGACCTCAAACTTCGTTCTCAAATTCTAAAGGTTCAGGTAACGGGTAACATTGGTCCCTATAATTCCAAAATGAAAAAAGCCAAGCTCTCCGCCAAGGTCAGTTTTTCCGGAACGCTATAATCTGGACATCTTTAAGGTCAAAGTGAACAGAAACCTTCTAGGTAAACGTGTATCATCTTAGGCCTCATCTTCGCCTTCCATCAAAGTCAAAGTCAAGATATCTTTATTCAATTTAGGCTATAACAAGCACTTATGAATGTCAAAAAAATCTACCACCGGTTTGGAAAAAAGCTCTGTTGAGAAGAATCCGGCAAGAAATTCAACGAAATATGTTTTTTTTTGTTTTAAAACAGATTCACAATATTAATAAATGATATCTATACACTATACATCGCAAGTATTTAACACAACTTTATTTTTAACACAGTAGGTTCGCTATTTGAAGGGATCGCATCAAGCGAGAGGCCAAACGCCTATTTTTGCCTATTTTTTATAAAAAAAGCTAATAATACAAATGTAAACCATTCGCATATGCACTGCACTGATTAAATTCGCAGTACACAATGATGCAGTTTGACAGCCTCCCTTGTCCCCCTCCCACACTAGCCGGCCCAGGAGTGCCGGTGTTGCCAGGGCACTCAACAGGCGTCAGTCACAGACGCACGATATCATGGAACGGTCCCTGGACGCGGTTCACTGTGTGAACTGCAATTTAGTGTGGACTGTCTACGTTATAGTGCTGATCTTTGGCGGTGAGGGAATCAGAGGTGTCATGTATTTGTCGGCGGCTCGAATGAGACAATAATAATTTTCGGAGTTCAGGCGAATCGGGTGCACCGTGTTTTTTTTTAATTTACATTGACTTCGGCAGACGCCTCAGTTCATTGATCAATATGAACTACCTGATATTTTGAAATTTTTGAAAACACAAAAAAAATCTAGAATAAAAATCTTTTTATGTATCTAGCTTTAAACTCATTATTATTAATATTAAATTTTTAAGTGAACAAACTTGACAAGTGACATTGTTTTACGCTATTTTACTGCTAATAATTACATTATCTCTTGATTATCTGTTTTAAATAGGTAGGCCTCTAGTGTTTTAGAGGGATTAACTACATTTGTCCTGTAGATTGTTCCCTTAGAGTTAACGGAAATCAAAAATAACACAGTGTATAGGGATGATGACGGCTAATGATTATTTAGAAAAATTTGGGCTTTTTGATTTTAGAGCTATGTATACTTCGTTTTTTTTTTTATAAAAAGGGTAAACAATCATGAAGAGTCTTTTTATTGAAAAACGTTTTTAAAAAACAGTAACTATTACTTATAATACCAAAAGCTTGTAAATGATCATATGTCCTTGCTAATTGTTACATATTTGCTGTGACTTCTTCTTTTTCTCTTTTAAAAAATGGCTTTCTGTCCTTACTAGGACAATTTCGCCAGTGTCAAAGTACTCTCTTTGAGAGGGACGTTGTTCGGTAGCCGTAGTTTTTGCAACTTGATAGTAAAATTCCAGAAACCACGTGGAGACAACTTGCACATTAAAAAATGTCAGACACGAGAGCAATATAGAATTTTATGATCACTGTTCACTGTTAAGCTTAATCGCCGCATAAAACACTATCAAAATTATACTTCAACCAGCCAAAAAAACAGAAATAGCAAAATTATACATTGACTACATCCGCCATTTTCGAATGCCACAAATCGAATCTTGCTGTGACTTATTTTTCAAAAGTGTTTTTCAATAAACAGACGCGTCAAGATCGCTTTACTTCTGTCTAATGCAAAAAACGAAGTAGGGTAAAATCCGTATAGATGCCCCACTTTTTGAAATTACTTTATATTTCTTCGTACGAAAACCAAGATTCTTTATCTGTAAAACAGGTAGGTACTTTGGTTTATTATTTTGAAATTTATGAAAGGAACAAACATTATCTTTGATATTTCCAGAGTATCGGCGATTTTTGCCGATCTCTAAGTTTTGGGACAACTATCCCATATAAGGGATAGTTGACTAATCCATGTAAATTACGTTTAGGTTATATGCCTCGTCGAGAAAGAGGACATTTATCCCGTAAACACTTTGATCGCACCCAGTCGTCCCATGCAATCGCACAGAGACATACAACACGGTCAACTTAGTTGTAGTTGCAGAGTCCTTCTATAGATAAATCCATACTAATATTATAAATGCGAAAGTGTGTTTGTACGTTTGTGTGTTTGTGTGTTTGTATGTTTGTCCCTCTTTCACGCCGTAATGGAGCGACGGATCGACGTGATTTTTGGCATAGAGATAGTTTATGGGCCCGAGAGTGACATAGGCTACTTTTTATCCCGGAAAAATGCATAGTTCCCGAGGGAACAGCGCGCGATAACCGAATTCCACGCGGGCGGAGCCGCGGGCAAAAGCTAGTAATATAATAAGTGTTTCATTAGTGAAACTAGAGTTATTGCAATCGAGGCAACTATATCTTCGGGGCAACTATCCGTGTTTTACCCTATAGTGAAAGTGGGATTGAAATTTTTCGGGCTGCAATAGGAGAACCGATAGCGACTATGGTTCTTGTTTTAGCTTTACGACGCATCAGAAGACTGCGCGCTAGGAGGCGACAGGCGCGAGATCCGACGGCCCAGGGTCAACATCGCAATGGCCGCCATCTTGCGGAAACAAGAAGAGAGCTGCAAGCAGGTGGGTAAACCCTACAGGTGGTGGGACCTTGTGCAAGGTCCGCCCGGATTGCTACCACCATCTTGCTCGCTAATCCTGCCGTGAATGCAGTGCTTGCACTCTTGTTTCGGCGCGGAGAGTAAGACAGCCGGTGAAATTACTGGCGCTTGAGGTATCCCATCTTAGGCCTCTAGGTTGGCAACGCATCTACAATACCCTTGGAATCTGTTTTTTTTTTGGCCGAATGATACTTTTGCATAATCTTCTACACTATTATTCGAATGATACTTCGAATAATAGTAATTTCTCAGAATATTACATAGCAGAATACTCACATCGCCGAATATACTTTTGCAGAATATTAAATAGCAGAACATTAATATCGCCTATTTTTGTATGGCATAATAGCATAGCAAAATACTAGTTTGGTCAATAGTATTACACGGAATTTTAAATAGCGCTGACGTTAATATGGCGTAATGACATAGTTAAAGGAACAGTTATGACAAATTATAGTATGAGAAAAAAATTACGCACAAAATAATTCGGTGATATGATGATTCTGCTAAGGGTTGTTATGGGACATTATGAGATTAGATTTTATGAAACATATTAGTACACCGTCAGTGACATATTGTTGCAAAACTAGCGAATTCGTTTCTTTACTCTATAATGATAATCATGCATTCTTTTGTTCCCGCATGTCCCTCTAGGTCAAGTTCCGAACGCCTCCACCAACGCTGGACACCAGGGAAGCCGATACCACCCAAAGGGCCGACAGCACCATGGATCGGCCCAAAGTTAAACAGCAAAAGTCCCTCGCAGACATCCCTGTCGGCCGCAAAACTGGGGGTATACTAGCGTTGAAAGACAAATCCGGCTACCCCCACTTGGTGAACAATGCCAGCGAGGTGACCATCAAGAAGACCGAAGAGCCGCCGCAGAGGGACCCCAAAGTGATCCAACCACCCTCGCACACCACCAAGCGCGACGGGCCGCAGACCAAGTGGCATCAGCCTTATGAGATCCGGCCAAACCACCGGAACTACGGGTTGAATCACGCCGGGATTAGATACAAGCCCAACTACGACGCACCAGCCACAGCCACCAGCCAAAACCAGAGCATACGTCTCCCAGTCGTCAACCCGAAGGAGATCGACGTGAGATCCGCCGCCCTCCAACGGCAAAGCGGCCGCAACGACTACCCCCAACGGCCGAACTACCCCGTCGGCGACAAGAAGAGCTTCATGGACGATTTACCCCCGCGCTTCGCAAACCAGCGCTGGAACCAGGAACAAGACAACAAGTTCCGCGACGACTTCCGTACAAAACAGCTCAACGCTAACATGTTCAGCACGCCGCCACCGAACTGGTTGAATACCATGCCGATGATGCCCCAGCAACTTCCAATGCAGTCGCAGTTGATGAGGCCTCAGGTCCCGCCACAGCTGTCCATGCCTCCCCCGCCTTTACCCGACTCGTACTCACCTCAGTCATGGTGGAACAGGTCTCCTTACAACACGCCCCCGACACGCGCGGACGCGATCACCTCGCAGACCATGGCAGCGATGCAGCAAATCTACAACTCACAGCTGTCAAGCAATGTTCTCATGAACATGACGTCGCACGCCCAGATGCCGATGCCCAGTTCTGAGTCGCCCGGTTTCGTCCGGCAGTCTCCTATCGGGCAGATGCCCCCTCGTCACATCTCGCCGCCCAGCTTCAACCCTTATCCCGTGCCGGCTCTGCCCTATCCCAATGTGTACGATTATCCCCAGTACCAGAGCAGGGATTATTTAGGGGAGTCGCGGTACCAAGCACAGCCCGCTCAGGAGGTGGGACTGGATCTGACGATCAGGAAGCCCACGCCGGACTTTGTGCCGTTCCACGCGCGCCGCATGGAAGAGGGCGCCCTCGAACGGGCCATGGACGAGGCCCTGAACGCGAGTCCACTGAACCAGAGCCCGAAGAGCGATGAGCACGAGGTTAGTGTCGTCGCATGTGGCTGACACTCTTTCCCGGCCCGGATAATACCGGGATGGAAATGCCGACCCTGTTTTTCGTGTGCACGCCCATAAAAGCTCCTGTCAGTTTCTATGGGCGTGTACACAAAAACTGGGCCGGTATTTCCATGTCGGTGTTATCTGGGCCGGGAAAAAGTGTCACCCGTTACATGTCACATCCTACTTAATCCTTACTGTTATAAAGGGGAAAGTGAGTTTGTTTGTTTGTTACGCCTTTCACGCCGTAACGGAGCGACGGATCGTCGTCATTTTTGGCATAGAGATAGTTTATGGTCCCGAGAGTGACATAGGCTACTTTTTATCCCGGAAAAATTCACAGTTCCCGAGGGAACAGCGCGCGATAACCGAATACCACGCGGGCGGAGCCGCGGGCAAAAGCTAGTAATCCTACTTCCTACTAATATTATAAATGTGAAAGTTTGTGAGTGAGTGAGTATGTTTGTTACTTCTTCAGGCTGAAACGGCTGGACGGATTTGGATGAAATTTGGCAAAAAGTTAGTTTATAACCTTTATTAAAACATAGGATACTTTTTATCCCGATATTCCCACGGGATAGGGATAAAATCTCCAAAAACCAACCTGTAAAGTCATGAAATTTGGTTCACAAGGAGAAAAAAAATCTGAATAGATGATGTCCAGTGGAGCGTATATAGCATATTACACTTTTACTATGGTAGGTATATAAGCTGTAAATGATGATGGCTTGTTGACAGGAGGCAGAGTCTCCGGCGGAGGACCCCGGTACTTACTCGCTGTTTAGCGCGGCCCCGGGCGCCTGCGACTGGGGCCCCATGGCCCAAGGCCAACAGGTATGTTGACTCTTTTTAAAACACGCTGTATAAAGACTAGTGATGTGCCTGATATCCACATTATTGAGTTTTTTAAGCTTTTGTAAGCGCCGAAGTTTCGCGACCGAATTTTATGTGACATGCCGTAACCGATGTGGTCGAGTGTGCAGTGTTATTTCAATTACTTGCGACCAGCTGGGGAATAGGGATGTTGACACCATTAAAAATAATTTGAAAGCCCGAGTCAAGTAAAAAAACGCTTTATTTTAGCCCAGAAAACCAAATAAATTTTCGATTAACTGCAAAATTCGATTTTTTGTTGCTTTAAAACATTATGCACTATGTATTAAGCATCATGCATAATGCTGAGTCAGCGGCCGTTTCACTTTTGCGGGACACACAAAATCGTGTACCTATTTTAATTTTCATATTTATTTTTTGTTTTATTGGTGTTTGCTGTCTATTGTTTTTTTTTTGTTGTAATTGTGTGTCTTTGCGAATGTGAATAAATATCTTTCTTCTTTCAAATATTCAAATAATTAGTTGATTGAGTGTGCGAACAAGTGACGTCATAAGTTGCTATTTCCATTGAAACTCTATGGGAGAATTGTGTTTTGGCAGCTCATAAAAAGTACGTCAATTTATTGGCGGTGTCAACATCCCTATTTTGTTTGACGCCCAACCGAAGTTTGATGGTACGCAAAAATGTAATGTGAACAGCAGATGTGTTACTGGTAGTTGAATTAGTGTTGCAGGCGTTGGTTATGCCGAAATTAGGTCGCGTAATTTCGGCAAAGTATGGTTAGTCCCATGCTAGTCGCTTTTTTTAAAATTTTTTAGACTATTGAGGTCAATAATATATTTTTTATTAATTTTATATCGAGCTTCTTTAGAATTAGAATAGATTTTTTTGTTTTAAATTTGTTTTTTCACCAAAACTAATTCTGTTGATAGCTATTCGGTTTTTTTTATTTCTTTGTTGTTTTTTTACTCATTTCTTTATTTTATTTTTATTTCAGGGCCGCGGTAACGCAAACGTTTAGTTTTTGTTTTTTGTTTTGTTGTAAAAAATTATACATTTTTTATTACATTTTAGTTTATATTTTTTATACCGTTTTTATTTGAACCTGTCCCTGTGAATGTTATACTAATTGCGACGTTAAAAATACTTTGACTGAGTTAGTAGAGTCGGCATCAAAAGAAGGTGGACATGTCTAGTCACTTACTATTTCTACGCATACTTTTTGTTACTAAGGTAAAGTAAAACATAGAGTATATAATAAACCAGAAGCGTTACGACCTCGTATTGTGACCGAAAAACTTCGGTCAATTCGCGTTTTCGGTCGTTGACAGTTTGAACAAGGCCGAAACGTTAGTGATTTAGACGTGATCTTGTTTGGGATGCATTTATATTTTGTATGATTGGCTGTCAAAACTTGATATTGTTCTCTTCGAGATTACTTAATCAATTCAATTTTTAGAAAAAATATAGCTCCATCGGAACTATCGATGATTCCGCCAATGTCGAGGTTGAAAAAGACACTATCGGTTGGCCGTTGTGCGGTAGTTTCGGTGTTCAGTACTCGGATGAGAACCTAAAATAAACAACACAAACATAAATTTTGTTAAACTACCTACAAGTATAATTTGTTATTTTTTATAAACTTAAATAATACATTTATAAGACGCGTGTGTGCTTTGAGATTACTTAATAATTCGCATCCGCAATTAGGGTTTTCACAGAGGCGAAATGTCGCTAGATGGCGTTAGTATCGCCAGGTCCGTTTGACGTTTGCTCGTGATTGGTTAAATAACTAAATGAGCCAATCGCAAGCAAACGTCAAACGAACATCACGATACGAACTCCATCTAGCGATATTTCGCCTCCGTGAAAACCCTCATTTGTACGGTTGATAGATTATTTGACAAGTGAATTAACAATATCACTACAGACACAGTGACATTTGAACTTTTAAAAAATTACTATTTTTTTTTAAATTAAATATAATGTATTTTTGTCATTTGTACTCCCATTTCTTTTTATAAAAGAAAGAACTTGAGATTCTCATCCGCTGATGTGATAAAATCGGCATCCACGACATCTCCGGTGATACTGGCTTCAATGACATCCGTGCGCATACTCCAATTCAATAGAATCTAGCAATCCTGTAGACACTTCCAGCCTTCTAATATGAACACCGGGCTGCCTAAGGCTTTGTGGTGTGACTATTATTCCTTTTAGATGATTATTGCAACAACAGGGACATATATAATCAAGCGTGCCCACGTTAGGGTGTGTTATATGTGTAGAAAATTGTTAGATTCTATTGAATTGTACTTTAGTCTTTCTGGTTTATTTTATAATCTATGGTACAATAGTGTCCCCCTACTTGTGCTGCTATTGGAAGTATTGTGATGATGGAGATGATAATTTTATTAATGACAGTAAATTTACTGCAGCTGCTGAACTGTAGAGCTGTTATTTTAAGAACCCCGAAGCACAGAGTACTTATTACAGGAGTAGACATTAGCCGTGCTATCGCCGCATGCAACACTGGTCGGCATTTTGCGAACGACACCTGTAAGACCAGACTAATGTGAAGACTACGTTCCTTTGTCGAACTAGTTTGAACGAGTTCGGCGACCGCACTCGATGAACCATGTAATACGGTATTTGACAAGTGTTAATTATTATTATGACGACCAGGGCCTAGTGGTTAGAGACCCTGACTACGAAGCTTGAGGTCCCGGGTTCGATTCCCGTGTTGGCGCAGATATTTGTATGAAAAATACGACTGTTTGTTCTCGGGTCTTGGGTGCTTAATATGTATTTAAGTATGTATCTATCTATATAATTATGTTTATTCGTTGCTTAGTACCCATTACACAAGCTTTGCTAAGCTTACTTTGGGACTACGGCAATTGGTGTGAATTTTCCCGAGATGTTCATTATTTTATTATTTATTATTATGTAAATACAGATGTACAGCCAATGCTAAGCGAAAAAAACAATTTTGTTGATATACATTGAATGCATTTTTTTTAAGATCTATGTATTTGTCTCTTTCTAAAACGCTTTTCTCTGTACAGTTGCTATGGCTCTTCTTATGTGTGACGTTACATGCTGATATTTCTTTCTTAGACATAACCTTAAAAATGTTTTTTTTGTTCGAAAAAGCGCTTTAAAAAGCTTTGATTTATAAAATGAAGTACCTGGGTGACCGAACATTGCTCGGGCTAAAACTCGGTAACAATCGTTTTCCCAGAGATTAGACCAAGCTAGATAGATTTTTCATCCCCGAAAACACCTATATACCAAATTTCCAACGATTTCGATGAAATATACCAATATAGTGGTTTTCGGGAAGGGAAAATTGATCTAGCTTACAAGAATAAGATATTAGATAAAAAACTGTCAAATACCGTATTGCCACATTAGGAAGTGTGTGTACGTATACGTATTAACAAACACAAAGTCGAAACGCGAATGCGAAATATGACTTCTCATGTAATCTGTGGTTATGTACTTTGTCTGCTCCCGTTGTAAATACTATGTGCCCGGAACAAGCGAAGAGTTCGTTTTGAACGCAATTGGTAAAATCAATAGGTATAATTTTTTATGGTGTCATATGTATTTTTTTATAAACATTCAATGTATCACAGAATGAGTCTGGAATACATCAGTCAGTACTCGGGTGACAATCATAAACGAACAACTTTGTTACAGTTTTTTTGTAAAATAGGCTCCTAGTTATACATCATTTAAAAAGTTCCAGTATCTTTAGTGGATATTCGGCGTAACCCGTCAAAAAAGTGACGCCATTTTGAATTTGAATTTCCCCCAGAAACTTTTGCAGTTCGTTTTTTACACCGACCAATGACCGAAATATTTCCTCATTCTGTGACATCCTGTGCACGCAGCTAACCGAAGTTATGTACCCTTTTTTTTATTGTCAATACTTTTAAAAAAAGTCATCCCTCAAAAACTGAGTGAACTTTGTAAATGATGGGGATGATGACGCCATTAAAAAATAATTCGAAAGCACAACTCCAGTAAAAAACGCTTTATTTTAGCCCTGAAAACCAGATAAATTTTCGATTTACTGTGAAATTAGATTGTTTTTGTTTTTTTTAAACAAATAAATAGTTAGTTGATTAAGTTGCCGGATAGTGACGTCATAATTCACTATTGCTATTGAAACTCTATGGGAGAACTGTGTTTTGACAGCTCATAAAAAGTACGTCAGTTGATTGGTGGTGTCAACATCCCTATTTTAAGGGTAACATTATTTGACGTAATTTGAGACACGATATTATTTCAAAGTAGTGACATACCTATTGATATATTTGTTCAATGGATTCCATAGATTTCAATAAATGTGTTTGAGACGATCAAAGCAGTCAATTGTTTATTATGTAGTAACAGTGCAGTGACCAAAAGGTGACCAATTTGCAAGCGAAATTGAGTATCGAGCGAATGCTATACTTGCTTTAGATGGGTATTTAACTAAATGTAAACAAAAACAACGTCAATTGGTGTCTTATGGCTACTTGCTGGAAACACATGAATCTCGAGTTCATTAAGCTCAGTTTAGTAGTATCAAAATGTATAGAACTGTCAAGCTTAAGCCAGGTTTACCTACTAAATCTAGATTTATTTTTTCCTGCAAGACGGCCTTAAATATTGAAATTCCCCTAATAAACTATCTAAACATTTACATTTCTGTATTTAAATATACTAGTCTAGTTTGTATTACAATGATAGATAAGTAAATGTATAAAAACTTTGAATGTACCAAATCTGGCAGCTGAAATTTGTTTACATTTAGTTAGATAACTATTCAAACCAAGTATAAAGCGTGTATTTTTGATACTATCTCAAACTTTAGGGGTAGTTAGTGAAGGCCCTAATAATCACGTTTTACTATGTTTTAGTAAAAAAATTAGACTTCTTATTTTCCTTACAAAATTAATTAGCACGCAATGTGTCACTACTTGATACTACTTTGTTTCTATTCAAAACGTCGCACTTAAGACAATAAAAGCAATAAAGACTTTGAGTTTGAGCTTGTTGACGTGACAGCTGTCACGGAACGCTTCTCGTATCAAATTATTGTACGCATTACATTGCAGCTCAAAAATTAATTACGCCCTGGTAGTCAATTCTAAATCAACAATTTGTTTTGATATCGGTTCATAGCATTTAAATCTTCGTCTGGTTACAGTTTGAGGTGGTATCAAAAATACACGCTGTTGAAATGTAGAAACAATAGTCTATTTAAAACCATAAAGCGAGGCGTTCTTTTTTTGAACTGTAAAACGCAGTTCCCGTTTAAAAATTGTGTGGTAATAACTGTTACGTTACTTATTTACCAAATTTTAGAAATATACTGCCGTGGAAGCGTATTATTGTTCTGCTTGCTTTTGAGACGGTATGCTAGGGCCAAGGGGTTACCTTCGTCAAGAACCATCAGCCTAGTGTGTTCTACCACCCTAAAGTTGATAATCGTTTGCATGTCACAAAACAATAATGCCAATAGACGTGTCCGTCAACTTGAAAGTGATTTTGTAAAAAAATTGCCATTAATGACATTGTAATAAGAGTCACGGCACGCGTCATCGTAATGACTCTATCTACACACAGGGTGGAAAGTTGAGATGGGGCAGCAATACTGGGTCAAGACACTAACTTTAGTTAAAATGTTCAGTTTTTAGTTGTTTACATACTGTTTGTACGTTACATTGGGCAGATATAATTAGTAATATGTGCATTAAAACCTCCTGCACATATCAAAAACATACTGGCTGAATGAACTTTCCGCTTTCTCCCGCACGGCGGCGCCACCAGTCAGTTGCGCAAAATTGACAGCTCGAAATGAATGCCGGCCGGCGCGCGCTCTTTTAAATTATTCATAAAAAACTCTGAAAGTGCTGTGATTGTGTCTTAAATGTGTCCCTGGGACTGAGGAATAGAGCCAGAACAAACTGTAAGTGAAACCTATATCTTGCCCAATTCGGTTTTGCTAATTATTTTCAATATTCAAATGTCGTAGTTCAAACATTTTGGTCAATCGAACCGCATCCTCAGTTTGCAAACTAAATACACATTCATACACATAAAACACACATTTCACGCAGTTTTAAGGTAACAGGCTTATTTCTAATCTAAGTTATTTACCTAGAATAATACGTATAAAATAAACGTTTTCAATTTTCGTTCTTTGCAACGCGTCGCGCGCGTCTTTTGTTTTTTAATTCGAAATGGACGAAAAAGAATTCGATGTCGAACAACTTATTAACAAAAAAGAACTGCTTTTTATACGATGTCAAACGTTATTTGAACTATCCAAATCAACTCCACCAGAGCGTTTAACCGAATTTAATTTGCGACTCAAAGAACTTCATTCGACTCGGGAATGTTTCGAACAATGCATATTCGAGTTAAATTCTTACAATAAGAAACAAAACCCGAAATTTAAACCAAATTATCAGGAAATTCAAACCTTTGACGACATGTATTTCCGTATTCTGAGTGTAGCGGAGGCTAATAGCGACACTTGGCAATCGTGTGACGGCAGCGGTAGCGGACCTTCGTCGCGCTCCGCGGGCCGCGGCCCGGGCGCTGCCGGGCCAGACTCGCGGTCGGCTAAGCCGCGGCTGCCTAAACTAGAATTGTTCCATTTCGATAGCAAATTAGAAAACTGGCAAACATTCTATGACACGTTTACGAGTTTAATTCATAACAACAATGATATTACGAACATTGAGAAGTTTTATTACCTGCTCTCCGCAGTCAGCGGTTCGGCATTGACTGTGGTCAAAGGGATGCCAGTGACGGCCGATAATTATCCGATAGTATGGGCTTTGCTAGTCAAAAAATTTGAGAACACTCGTGCCTTAGCTACGAGCTATTTAGATCGGCTGTTTCAATTTAAGCCTTTGTCAACTGAGTCGGCTACTGGTCTAAACACATTTTTACAAACGTATCAAGAGTGTGTTAAAGCATTGAAACTTTTGAAAATCAGTAACCTATCGAGTTTCATACTGTTTTATATGGGATTGCGAAATTTAGACCCCGTCACTAGGCGCGAATTCGAACAATCAGTAGATCAAACCGATATACCTACTTACGAACAGCTGATTAATTTCGTAGAGAAACAGGCGCGTGTTTTGGAAATGTCGGAGGTTAAAATTAGTACATCAAAAATTCAGTTTACGCCTAAGAGTGTCCCTAACACCTCTGCAAAGCCGAATTGTGTTCGAAAAAATAATAATAATGCTGCTAATTACAGTAGTGCACCGAAGCAGTTCCAAAAGCCGTGCTTATCAGCTGTGAGTAAGAATAATAGCGAACGCTCAAATAGATGTCTATTTTGCGACAAACCGCATTCAACTTATCGATGTTTCGAGTTTTTTGATTTAACACCGGTGCAGCGTCTTGACAAAGTGAAACAGCTTCAATTATGCGAAAATTGCTTTCGTCAGCATTCGTTGTCCGAGTGTACGTCAAAAGTGCGTTGTGTGCTGTGTAAACAACCGCATCATCACAGTATTCACTTAGATACAGTTCCAACTGTTCAAAATTCGTCAATGAATCAAAACGATTCAAGTAGTCAAAACATTTCAAGTGGTCAAAACATTTCAAGTATTCAAAACGTTTCAAATAGTCAAAATCAAAGTCAAAGGTCAATGCCAAACGTCGGCTTGACTTGTTCGTCAAATTCAACCGTGCTGTTAGGCACTGCCATGGTGCACGTCGCAGATCGATGGGGAACTTACCACGCCGTACGTGCAGTCATTGACAGCGGTGCCATGTCCGGTTATATGACAAAAGAGTGTGCCCAGCGCCTGGGTTTGTCTCGACGCAAGTGTCAGTTTGAACCCATGGGTCTGGGAGGTGCGCCAGTGCAAGATTTCGGTCTGGTTACATGTTCAATTAAACCACGAAACTCATCTGGTCCGGTGCTTAGCACTGATACTGTTGTCGTAAGTAATATAACTAGCAACTTACCTACAGTAACCTTGTCAAACAAAGTTATCAATAATTTCAAAAATCTCGAGTTAGCTGACCCGAACTACTTTTCGGCGGCTCCAGTTGACTTGTTGATCGCAGGTGACTTATTTCCCTACATTTATGACGGTCAAAATATACTACCACGTGACCCGGGTTTGCCCGTCGCGATGCATTCCATATTCGGATATGTCATTACTGGTCAGACAGTACTGAGTGACGATTGTGAGTCAAATACAGCCTCGCTCAACTTGTTCTCTGCTAATAAAACTAGTAGTATCGATAAAATCATGAACTCTTTCTGGGAGACTGAAAAAGTGCCGTATGACGTCACTAAAAAACCAGAAGATTTGTATGTCGAACAATTGTTCCAAAACGAACACAGTCGCGATACTACGGGACGTTATACAGTGAAGTACCCGTTCAAACCCAGTTTTGATCTCGGCGATTCGACTCCACAAGCGTTACGTCGTTTCAACAATTTAGAAACAAAGCTGAATCGTCTTCCGGAACTTAAGGAAGAATATAATAAATTCATGTCCGAATATGAAAGCCTTGGTCACATGACTTGCGTAGGTGATTTTGGTACTGTGGATTCTAAGTACATAATTCCTCACTTTTGTATTCTCCGACCGTCAAGTACCACGACAAAACTCCGAGTAGTTTTTGACGCCTCATGCAAAACGACAAATAATAATTCTTTAAATTCAGTCGTTTACGCCGGTCCTAAGCTTCAAGCAGATATTAATGAGATTTTAATAAATTTTCGTATACATGAAATTTGCTTGTCAAGTGACATTTGTAAAATGTTTCGAATGACCTTGATCGAAAAATCTCAACGCAATTACCAACACATCTTGTGGAGGTTTCAACCTGATCAACCTTTAAAGGTGTATGAGTTAAACACGATCACATACGGCGTTGCTAGCAGTCCGTACCTAGCGATCCGAGTCCTGCATCAACTGGCTGACGACGACTGCGAGAAGTATCCTTTAGCGAGCAAGGTTCTAAAAAAGGGTTTCTTCGTCGATGACCTTCTGTGGTCAGTGAGCAGCTATGATGAAGCAGCTAGGCTACAGGATGAACTGTTAGAGTTGCTGAGTGGAGGAGGATTTCTGCTTCGTAAGTGGGCCAGCAACTGTCCCCAGGTACTGGCTCGGGTTCCAGCTGATCACCGCGAAACGCCCATTGCATTCGAGGATGACAAGGACCTATCCATAAAAGTTTTAGGTCTGCAGTGGCGACCCGCCGAAGATGTGTTTTCCTTCGTATTCCATCCACTTCCAGCTTCACAGGCGATCACCAAGCGTAGTGTTTTGTCACAGATTGGTCGTCAGTATGATCCCTTAGGTTTCGTGGCTCCTTGCATATTCTACGCGAAATGCTTCATGCAGAAACTCTGGCTCCAACAGCTGGGTTGGGATGAGCGGCTGCCTCCGGAACTGGAAAAGGAGTGGCTCACCTACATGTCAGAGCTCCCGCTGTTGTCGAATTTTAGCCACGAGCGCCAGGTTACTGTCAAACAGCACAGCTACTACCAGATACTAGGATTCTGCGATGCTTCAGTTCAAGGAATAGCTGCGGTCATCTATTTGCGTAGTTTTAACAATCAAGGTGATTCGAAGGTCAGTCTGGTCATTGCAAATCCAAGGTTGCACCCTTGAAGGCAGTGACCATTCCACGTCTCGAGCTAATGGCTGCGCATTTGTTAGTCAAGTTAGTCAAATATACGAAGTCAATATTGTCTGAACGAATTCCTGTTCATGAAATACTCTTGTTCACCGATTCCTCTGTGGTGCTGAGTTGGTTGAATACACCCAGTTACAACCTCAAAACCTTTGTGGCTTCACGTGTCTCCAAAACCTTGGAGACCGTGTAAAGCGATTGTTGGTTTCACGTGACCGGCGCGGCCAACCCCGCTGACGTGTGCTCGCGCGGAGCGCTGCCCTCCGTGCTGCTAGCGACAGCGGAGTGGCTCGGGGGACCGAACTGGCTACACGCACCAAGAGAGAACTGGCCAGTAAAATCAATTGATCAATTTAAATCGGCAAATGTGCCAGAACTTAAAATTCCATGCGCGACTTTGGCTCAAACTAGCGTGCAAGACACAACACGTGATTCAAACCTTGTTTATGATTTAACCGAAAAATATTCGAGTTTTAGCAAGCTTCAAAGGGTCTTAGCGCGTTGTTTTCAATTTATTAACAATTGTAGATCGACGAAGTCTAATAGGAACACAGGTCCTTCGTCTCTATCAGATTTAAAGAACGCACACGATGTGCTCATTAAATCCGTTCAGCGAGAGCATTTTGCAGCTGATATCCAAGCAATTTCCAATGGTTACAGCTGTAGTTCTTCACTTAAAAGGTTAGCACCTTATGTCGACCCCCTCGGTTTTCTCAGGGTGGGGGGTAGGTTGTCTTTCGCCGAACTACCGTATCAAAAGAAGTATCCATTATTGCTTCCTAAAAAGTGCAACTTTACAAAAATTCTTATCGACTATTTTCATAAAATTTATTTACATATCGGTCCGCGTACATTGCAATTAAACGATTATTTGCACACGCTGCAGCAGCGACAAAAATGGCATAGGAATTGTCGTAATATTCAAGTTGATGAACTCGTTCTTATGCATGCTGACGCTCCTCCGCTTCAATGGCCTCTCGGTCGCGTGACGGAACTTTATCCAGGAGCTGATGGAGTTGTACGGGTGGTAAAAGTAAAAACCCAGAATGGCGAATACACGCGACCCGTTGTAAAGCTTAGTCCACTTCCCATGGAATTGGATTCAGCATAATTTTTATTTTTCTTTGTTTCTTTGCATGAATTTGACGCAAGAAGGTGTCAAATTTATGACAATTTTAGGTTCGAAATAAGTCATTTATTTTACTCAATTTACAGCTACACGTGTTTAGTTCACTAAGTCAACAAATACTTACACTATACAGTCCACTTACCTTATTCAATACCATCCCTGGTTTGGTTTGTAAACTGGGGAATCTGGGGTAGATTCCCGGTGGGGGGTTTATGTACGTTACATTGGGCAGATATAATTAGTAATATGTGCATTAAAACCTCCTGCACATATCAAAAACATACTGGCTGAATGAACTTTCCGCTTTCTCCCGCACGGCGGCGCCACCAGTCAGTTGCGCAAAATTGACAGCTCGAAATGAATGCCGGCCGGCGCGCGCTCTTTTAAATTATTCATAAAAAACTCTGAAAGTGCTGTGATTGTGTCTTAAATGTGTCCCTGGGACTGAGGAATAGAGCCAGAACAAACTGTAAGTGAAACCTAT
Source organism: Choristoneura rosaceana (assembly GCA_037349165.1). Lineage (NCBI taxonomy): Eukaryota > Metazoa > Arthropoda > Insecta > Lepidoptera > Tortricidae > Choristoneura > Choristoneura rosaceana. The sequence goes on along the minus strand of JAZBNJ010000006.1, from coordinate 960,084 downwards.
ATCTTGCCCAATTCGGTTTTGCTAATTATTTTCAATATTCAAATGTCGTAGTTCAAACACTGTTTAATTTTCTTTTAACATAAAGGATTCATATTCGTAAAAAAACAACATGCGAAAGTTTCACTTTGCAAATTAGTACTACGAACTGTATGGAAAAAGTTTTCTTTAGTTTGTGGGTGTTCTAGTACTCTAACCTTAGTTGGTCTTAAAGAGTGTTTTAATCCTTGATAGAAATGGGACCGATTGGCATTAAAAAAAAAGTCAAATCCGTCGATTTCCTCGCTGACGGTACATTTTATTAAAAAAATTGTGAAATTAGCCATTAAAGACATTGTAATAATAACCACGGCACGCGTCATCGTGAATGACTCTACCTATAGGGAGTTTTGGTTTTTTTGAACTTTTTTGCCATTCGCTTGGTGCTCAGTTAGGTACACAGTAGCGTTGAAGGCTGTATCTCGGTATTTCCACGAGCGTCCCAACCGCTGTCAGTCCCTAGCTGTTTATATTAAGAAGTAAATAAATAATTCATATGCATTGATTTTCGTATTGAAATAGATTCTGGCCCGAGTACAGAAGCTATTTACGTCATAATTAAAAAACAATCTGCCTTCCAATTTTTAAAATCTCTGGCAAGGGACTGACAGCGGTTGGGACGCTCGTGGAAATACCCATCTTTATTTTTTGAAGAACCAATGGGGTCCTTATGAATCGCTGATGTTGCGGCAGTTCGGGACGCGACGGCAAAAGGACTAACGGCCCAGGCAATCGGCAACGCTCCAAAAGACGACAAGCATCTCGGATCTTGAAAAAACTGTTGACGACACGCCTTCCTGCGCGTAGGCCAGCGGTCTTAGGTCCCATCTTGAACTAACACCCGTATTTATAGAGAAGTAAAGGCCACTACTTGAGTAAAAGTAATTATTTTTTTTTATTTTTTTTATTCGACTGGAAGGCAAACGAGCAAGTGGGTTTCCTGGTGGTAAGAGATCACCACTGCTCATAAACATCTGCAACACCAGGGTTATTGCAGATGCGTTGCCAACCTAGAGGCCTAAGATGGAATACCTCAAGTGCCAGTAATTTCACCGGCTGTCTTACTGTCCACGCCGAAACACAACAGTGCAAGCACTGCTGCTTCACGGCAGGATTAGCGAGCAAGATGGTGGTAGCAATCCGGGCGGACCTTGCACTTGGTCCTACCACCTGCAAAAATGCAAAATTACTCACTAGTAAAAGTAATTACTCACTAGTAAAAGTAATTACTCAAGTAACGATTTTTATTCTATAGTTGAGCTTTTGCTTGAAAATTGAACTGTCAAAATGTTAGATTTCTTAGCCAAGTCATAGTCACCATTTTCTCTACTTAAGCATTTATTTAGCAACAAGTAATGACTCGTTTATAAATACGGATGTAAAAAGCTCAGAATCTCTAAATGTTAACGCTTCTATTTTTTTCCTTGTCCGATCTCGCCCTTTTTTTCGCTTCTTTTACACTTCGTTTTTAGCATTAGAAAGAAGGTAAGCGATGTGTCTATTTATTGTAAAATACTTTTGAAAAAAATATCACAGCAAATATGTAACAATAGGGATGTTGACACAATAAAAAAATAATGCGAAGGCACGACTCCAGTAAAAACAACGCTTTATTTTAGCCCTGAAAATCAGATTAATTTTCGATTAACTGCAATATTAGATTTTTTGTTGCTTTAAAACAAATAAATAGTTGATTGAGTGTGCGAACAAGTGACGTCATAAGCTGCTATTTCCATTGAAACACCATGGGAGAATTGCGTTTTGACAGCTCATAAAAAAATACGTCAGTTGATTGGAGGTGTCAACATCCCAATTAGCAAGAGCATTATGATCATTTACATGCTTTCGGTATTATAAGTAATAATTACTGTTTTTTTAAGTTTTTCAATAAAAAGACCCGTCAAGACCCTTTTTGTAATGCCCATAAAACTAATTACATTAATGTGCTTGCGATTTTCATGGGTTTTAAGAAATTATGGGACAAACATGCATTAATATCTGCCACAGCGGGGCGTGCAAAATTATCTGACACGTCCACGGCCTAAATAGTAGTGTCAGATATTTATGCACGCCCCGCTGTGGCAATAAAATGGGTAGATATCAAAATATATAATGTTTAAAAGTAATAATGGACGAAATACATAATGGTCATTTACTATAATGCAATTTTCTTGGTAATTCTGAACTTTACAAGATTTTCATAAAATAAACTTAACCTAACCTAAACCAATCTGTAGATTACACGATTTAAAAAGATATTTTAATCAATAGTTTCATTTAAAAAAATTGTAGTATATGTAATGACCATTATATATTTCGTCCATTATTCGTTTTAAACTTAATATATTTTGATACGTTACCAATAAAATTGTTATTATTATATTGAAATTGTTGTGATTTATGTTGATCGTAATTAATAATATTTCTGAACCAGTGAAAAATACCTGTGGTATCATCTGCACACTACATCAGGTGGGATGGGGGTCATTCGCGGTCAGTTAGATAAAAAAAAGTAAAAAAAAAGTGTTATTGTTGAATGTACGAGGATATAAATTAAGTACGGTATGGTTTTATTCCCGAACTGAGTAGGTACTTGCAAGTTTTTTTAATCTATGTATGTATACTACATTTATTTTAACATTTGAAACTTAACGGTAAAATTTTCACTTTTTTAAATGAAACAACGAAACTGTTTAAAATTATGGTAACTTCTATAGTAAAAACATAATAAATACCGCTAATAAATGTGCATGTAGGTATTGTAGCGGTTCCTAGCGCCATCTAGTGAACTACGATAGAAACTCCGACCATGTTCTACGTCGCTCTATCGAAGTTTCTCAACGCGGTCGCATATATAAAAGTCCCGACGCTCTTCCTTCGGATTTCGATCTCCCTATTGGAGGCTTCCCCCACAGTATTTTTAGCCCATTTGTGTTCGAAACACAGAGAAACATGTGTTACGATTTGACCGTTAATTCAAATCTTAAATTAAACAGAGTATAGTTTTTCTTATCGCTAAAATCTATGACATGCTTCCTAAGAACTGAGGCCGTATTGCCTAACGTTTCTGAAGCTCGCGATCGCAATCGAATGACAGATTTCGCATACAAAAACTGTCATTTGACAGATACGACTGTGATCGCGAGCTTCAGACACGTTAGATTCGATTTGTGGCATTCGAACATGGCGGATGTAGACAATATCTAATTTTGCTATTTCTGTTTCTTTGGCTAGTTGAAGTATAATTTGATAGTGTTTTATGCGGCGATTAACCTTAACAGTGAACAGTGATCACAAAATTCTATATTGCTCTCGTGTCTGACATTTTTTAATGCGCAAGTTGTCTCCACGTGGTTTCTGGAATTTTACTATCAAGTTACAATAACTACAATCACCGTACAACGTTGCCTCTCGAAAGAGAATACTCAGACACTGGCGATATGTTCCTATTAATTAGGACAGAAGCCATATTTTAAAAGAGAAGAAGAAGAAGACACGTTAGGCAATACGGCCTCTGATCTTTGTACTGTGTTATGGTTACAGACTTGCCCAAACTCATACTGACCGATTTAAATGTTTCACTGTATATGGATATTAAAATCAATAACAGGATATACGGAACGGGAATTCTATGGGACAGCACAAGGTTCATAACAAAAGTACCTACGCTCTACATTTTTTATAATCAATCAGTTGCTAATTACCTAGGTACTAATATCTGCATTAATGGAAAAATATCTGACTCGTGGATATGCCTGATCGGCCCTAAAGAGTCGTGTCAGATATTTTTGCACGTTTTACTGTGTCAGATATTATTGATGGGTGGGTGATTGTACTCTTATCCTCCAAATCGACTATTTATTTAAGGAACTATTTATGCTAAGGTATACTACTGGTATAAATTTTGGACGTTGTTGAATGATACATGACTAATAAGACTGCGTTTCCATCAGAGATGTGCGAGCGAGGATTTTTTTTATTCCACTGGATGGCAAACGAGCAAGTGGGTCTCCTGATGGTAAGAAATCACCACCGCCCCTAAACATCTGCAGCACCAGGGGTATTTCAAATGCGTTGTCAACCTAGAGGCCTAAGATGGATACCTCAAGTGCCAGTAATTTCACCGGCTGTCTTACTCTCCACGCCGAAACAACAGTGCAACTGCTGCTTCACGGCAGGATTTGCGAGCAAGATGGGGTAGCAATCCGGGCGGACCTTGCACAAGGTCCTAACTCCTGCCGTGTTTGTCATGGATGAATAGAAACGGTTCATTTCAAACCTATACTCGCTAACGCATCTCTAGTGGAAACAGCTCGGCATAGCGTAGACGCGTCATCGCACGCCTCTGGTGGAAACGCAATCTTAATCTGTATTCATCTATAGATGTGCCTGGTGTTGTAAAAGACTCGATTTTTTAGAACCCAATAGATACTATTTTGTCTTACGTTTCATGAGTAATTTCAATCTTTTGAGTTCTGAAAGAACTAATATCTGATATAAAAAAAGATGAAAATATTTATTTGTTAAAACAAGTTACATAATACAGCTGTTCGGTTTCTTTTCCTGTTCTTGCATGTTTTACTTTCCAGCGTAGGTACAAATATTTAAGTCAGTCAGTAATATTAATGACTCATGACTGTGTAATTTAAGGATAATCATTCCCAATTTTAATTACTAAAGACATTCGATTCAATAGATTATTAATTACATTAAAATGTAATAAAACAGTGACAAACTAAATAAAATTTAATTAAATAAACTCACAGCTCATAGAATACCAGGAAATAATAATAATAACAATATAAACTCAAAATTAATAAAATAAAATAATCAATAAACAATGATGCACAATATAATGATATTTTAAATCTAAATGTTCTTATCATTCATTAATTCGGTAACAGAACAATAACACCTATTGATAAGTAGATTAAATAAGCTTTAAGATATTCGAAAAGCTTCTTTAACCTCTCGTATGCTAAATAAAAAAAAAACCTGTATTCTAGTCTCGTTTGTCCCAATTAAGAGCGATTTTACAAATTAAAAATAAAATGGAAAAAGATAGCTTTAAATTTGGTGCAGATCTGCACTCAAGCATACAAGAGGTTAAGATATTCGAGTTTCTTAAGATACAGGTCTTGAGTCTTTTACAACACTTATTGTGTTGCCTAACTTTATAATGTTGTGTGTGGTGTTGTTGCCATAGTATTTTTTTTCTTTTAAAAGTGTATGGTGAAAGCCTTAAAGGCTATAAACATTGTGATATGTAGGTATATATGATATAAACATTGGCAAAAATATTATATGAATCAAAAACTTAGACAGCTTGAACTGTTTTTTTATAGTAAGTATGTATTATTAAAAGCAAATTTTGATAATTCTATTACAAACTTACGTTCATTTGTTTGTTACTGTAGTGAATTAAAATTTTTAAGCGGCTAACGTTAAAAAACGTGCCAAAATAGGTTAATATGTGTATAAATGTTAACACAGTAAAATTCAACAGTACCTACCACAAAATAGATAATATACAATAGGGATGATGACGCCATTAAAAAATAATTCGAAGGCACGACTCCAGTAAAAAAAAAACGCTTTGTTTTAGCCCTGAAAACCAGAATAATTTTCGATTTACTGTAAAATTAGATTTTTTGTTGCTTTAATTAAAGTAAATAAATAGTTAGTTGGTCGCAATCAAATGACAGATTTCGCATACAAAAACTGTCATTTGATTGTGATCACGAGCGTTACAAACCTTAGGCAATACGGCCTCTGATTTAGATAAATTTCATAAACTGGTACAGTGGAGTTTGTAAAAACTGTCGATGTATCGAAAAGTTTATACTTTTGAACAAAAAATTATCGACTTTACTCCATTGTTGACGGTTACAAAAGCGTGCTTAGATATTTTTGATGAAACTGACATTTTGTATCTTTACTAAAATACACTGTCGGATCAAGCGCATTTTGGGAAAAGGCCAAAGGGCATCCATGAAGTACCTACGTGAGGCAATGTTAGTGATTTTTCAAACCCCCTTTCCCGTTGGTGAGATGTCGTGAGATTTTGCTCGACCCCCGCTCCTAATCTCATGTGAGATCTTTCGAACAGCATATATTTTTAAATAAGTAAATAAATTAATTTGTGTTTTTAATTGACAAACAAATTATTAAGTACTAAACCCCCTTGAAAAAAAAAACGGGCACCTATGGTTTTGTATTTTATGTGCATGAAAGCTTACTTTCTAAGCTTCAATGCCTAAAAATCTGAAAAACCATAGGTGCTCGTTTTTTTTTTGCTAGGGGGCTTATTAATTTACTTACCTACCTATTTTTTTTTTGTTTAAGCCTACCTACTATGAAAAATTACTTGATATTTGGCTCCATGTCCCCCCCTCCAAATGCCTCACGTAATAATGGATGCCCTCCAGGTTATATTGGTAATCCTAAACCTATGAATATGTACTAGTAACTTAGGTAGTAGGTGCAATTCGATGCTAGTGCAGTAAGTGAGCCAAGCTCAAGGAATGGTGCTGCAATTTTGAAATCTTTGACATTTATTGTATACCTACATACACAGTCTTGTTGGCATGAATAAATGCTGACCACTTACGTTATTGTCACTTAATACCGTCATTTCTAACTTTAACACTAGCAAACTATACTTCACAGCAACATTATATTTCGGCTCGTGAACTGTAATCTCTTTACAATTTGTACTAGAATAACAATTCACGACATGCAAATAAAGTGGCATTAAAACAATTTTATTTTCACCTCACTAGCTCGAAAATGCTTTCTTTATCCTTCGAAATCTGCGTGGAAAGTGGCTTTTTATCCTCTAGGCTGGAAAGAGTTTTTGAAATTCGAACGTTATCGTGAACGGCTGCCCCCTTGAAAATACATCGATCGCTTACTTTCACAACCTCGTATTTTCCCACAAAATTGCTATAGAATCATCTTTATGTTAAGTACAGTCGTAGTAAAAAAAGGTTCGTCACCCTAAGATCTATTTTCCTTTGCTCAGTAGAGCGCTAATCTGCTTTACCGATTGAGTAGGACATACTGCGTCAACCTGTCAACCTGATAAACATAATCAGGTGACCATAGACACCCTACAAGAACACCTTGGCACTGACAAACACTGACAATTAAATAGAACATTATTTGATCGAAACTTTTACGAAGTTTTTTATTAAAAAGGTTTTGTATTGATATTAAACTAGATATATTTTAGAGGTGATACTATTTTGACTCTTCTTATCATGTCAAGTAAGTATAATTTGATATGCACTTGTCTGCTTAGTACTTCGGTTTCAAAACGTACTAAGAGTCCATGACTTTGTAAAGGAATCAATTTAATAACTGACGAAGGTTTTCCTACCCCCACTGTACGATAGTGTTTATTTGTTGTATACAATTCGGGTAGATACGAGGTTGAGGAAGAATGCGTTGAATATTGACGTGTTCACAAAGAAAGTTCGTCATACATTTGTTGAAGTGATATTTAAATCTGTTAATTAATCTGTTATTTTATTCTTATTACTAAACATTCATTTTTAGATTTTACTTTTAATTTTTAGTACACCTTGATACTTATGCCATGCAATCCTTTGCTGTTTGATAAGTGAATAATAAAACCAACTTATTAGTAACTGCTTGCACAGTTTTTATTCCATTTGCCATTTTCTCGCTGTAGTGAGGTGAAAAATTGTGTGTTTCGCTCGGCTGTAAAGTTGTTTAGCGTCTCGTGCCTTTGAAACCCTCGACAGCGCTCAGGATTCTTCATTTGAACCACTCGCTTCGCTCGTGGTTCAATCCTAGAATCCTTCGCTTGCTCGGGTTTCAATATATGCACTCGCGACAAACAGTCACTTTCCAGCCTTGCATAACAAATAACTATTTACGGCTCCCAGACTATTGTACTGGACTATTTGCTAGGTAAGAAATAGTTGACCGGACGCAATATAATGTTATTGTGGTTTCTAATTCTAAATTAAATGAAGTATAGCTCCAATCGACCAAAAGTCAACCCGGTTGTGGTATTATAGGTACGTTGTACTCTGATATCTACCATGTTTTTTTATGCTAGCATCACACTTTGTCGTATTCCTGAATGCATTGCCAAGCGCCGTGAAATTAGAGAAATCACGTCAATTGAAAATGCAATTCGAAATTGGTGATAAATTGTGCCGAATTTGAAAAACGAGTCCTCTAACGAGTAGGTACTCGTTCTAGTTGAAAATTACGGAGCTACAGTCTATTTGCTGATGACAAATATTACGTATGATATCGTCTTCAAATAGCGATCAGAAGGGCTACTCCGAAACACGAAATTCGAAGTTCGTATCGTGCCGTCCCTCTCACTCTCGTATTAAATGACACAAGCGTAGGCGGGACGGTACGATACGAACTTCGATTTTCGAATTTCGTGGTAGCCTTGCTGCCTATGACGGGCGTCGCTTGTCACCGCGCCGCGCGCACTGAATTGACGTGGTACCGGGCATTCAGTTCTTGTCAAACGCGTCCGGACGAGCGTGCGGACGCGCCGGCTCTATAACCATTTCGTTCATGGGCTTCGTCTATCGATTGTAATGAGTTAACAACCCCTGGTTTTACAAACTATTATTAATTTATATTTTTTATCAAATGTCGACGAATAGATTATATAAAATTTTGTGAACAAGTTGATTGCTAAGCTGTAGTTTTGTATATTAACGAGTATGTAAGTAGGTATACTAAGTACACAATTTTTTACCAATTTCGAATGGTATTTTAAAAAGAGCAAGTTCAATGTCGGGTCTCAGTGCGGTAGAACCATTTGCCTTTGCCTCAACGTAGGACTGTATCATAGTAAAGGTCTCTACCCACCACATACACCGTTTCATGCCATGATTATAATAGGAACGTGTCAGGAACGGAACATCAAACGCATACATGACACGCGACGGCTTGGTTAAGAAACGTCCTAGTGGACATGGTCTTATACTTTCCAATACAATGAACATATTTTTGCCTGACACGTTGCTTTTACAGTTACCTTTAGCGCCACAGTGCGACGACAATATGACATTTTACTGTGAAAAAGTGCTACAGAGGGCCACGAATAATGTAGTTTGTAGTCAAAATACCACCAACGGGACTTATCACGCTAACACACACGGCCACTGATGTTGCCGAAACGTCGTGGTAAATATTACTTGTGTGTGCCGAAACGTCTAGGTAAATATTACCTTAGCGTGATAAGTCCCGTTGGTAATAATTTGACTATGAGTGAAAATCACGAAAGTTTAAAACGTTTATAAATGTAGTTTATTCGATAGCGCGCTCTGTTGGTCGAGTATTGAAATCTCTTTTCAATTACTATTTTGTAATTCGTGATCAAATGAATAAAGAAGTGTGATGCCAGCGTTATATAAATTGTAACTGTTGTAAAATTGGCTACTGAATCAAGTAAATTTACAATTAAATTGATGTTGAACAAGTTGTGTTTTATTTAACACTCCCACAGGAACCTTTTACTGGAATAAAATCATTTTTGCGGGGTCATTCTAGTCATCATTTTATCAAGCTTTATCAAGAATTAAACTTTACAGGATTGAGTTACAGATCTAACTGAATGGATAGGTATAATCCATACTAATATTATAAATGCGAAAGTGTGTGTTTGTTTGTCCGTCTTTCACGTCGAAACGGAGCAATGGATCGACGTGATTTTTGGCATAGAGATAGTTTATCGGCCAAAGAGTGACATAGGCTACTTTTTATCCCGGAAAAATGCAACGTCCTCGATAACCTAATTCCACGCGAGCGAAGCCGCGGACAAAAGCTACTTTCAATCTAATTATTAACATTATAGCCACAGACTTATATGGACTCTGCGCATAGTCTTTTTCGACGTAAGTAAACAACTAGGTCCGACAAATGAGGGTTATCAGAGGCGAAATGTCGCTAGATGGCGTTAGTAGCGTAAGGTCCGTTTGACGTTCACATGCGATTGGCTCATTTAATTATTTAACCAATCACGAGCAAACGTCAAACGGACCGCACAGTAAGGCTCCCTTCACATGCACACATATTTCTTTGAATCGATTTTTCGCGGACATCGGGAAATTCAAATCGCTAATTCGCTCTTCGGACGTCACAGTAGATATAAAAAAGTGACACGGTTGGTTTTCATACAGATTGAACTGTTTGCGTTATCTAGTGTAATCTTTATCTGTGGTGCGAAACTTTGAAAAGAAAACACCATTTAAATCAGTCAATAATTTAAATTTAATCAATTATTGATTTAAACAAACATTATGAATGAATTATATTATGTAAAATGCGTTCTAATCGACTAATGGCATATACAAAATAATGTACAAGATTCTCAGTTTAGGGTTAGTAACAGTAGCTTAAGCTGAGTTTAGACTACAAGAAAAATCGTGCAAGTTGCAATACATTGCGAGGCCGTAAAGACAACGAGTTTGTAGTGGCCAATCGAGCGCCGCAATGTAATGCAACTTGCACGATTTTTATTGCCAGTCTAAACTCGGCTTTACAATTTTTAGTTGACTTGATACATCTAATTATTTCGACATATTTCACAGTTATAATTAAGGGTGGCCAAAAACATATGAACGGACTACTGCATTGCATTCATAGTAATTCCAATAAATAAAATTTGTTACTCAATAAATAGGGTGTTTACAAATTAAAGTCTTATCAAAATTGTACGCCTTTACACTATTTGGCCACCCTCTAAAATTAAAACATATTCCATTAATATAGAGATAATGTTACAAGTATATATTTGGGGTGTTGCCAGTCTTGCCTGCGATCACTTCTTTATTGCCAATCGAAAATTTAAAATACATAGCACCTTTTGGGTACCGACTGGAAAAAGGCAAACAAATTGTAATTAGTGTTAAATAAAAAATAAATTAGAATCGCTAAAAATATAAATTTTAGCTCAGTGCGGTAAATCTCTTATACATTCAAATATGATTAATATTTAAAACATTATGCAATACAAAATTATATCCAAATATGACATAGACGATAATAAACAGTTCTATTATCTAGAAATAGGGTTTGCATCACAAACGTAAAGGATATGTACAAAAATTGACCACAGTAATAGGGGCACTTGGAAATCATTGTAACATATTTATTAGTTTGTTATTTATTATTTGTGACTATTTCTCAAAAAGTTGTCCATTTTCAGTTGTTCACTTATAAAAAAAATCCTGACGCTATTTCAACACAAAAAATATTGTGTTAATATATACAAAACCTTGTGGTTAAAGGTGATAAAAAGTCAGATAATCTTTTCGATGTAGTTACAAAATTACGATTTATTCCTCACAAGATTTCGCGACGTTTTCCTGACGTCAAAATTTTTTGAATGTTTTATGTAGTTTACGTTTTATGATCTCGTTCTTATGGTTAATGATTTCTTGTCCATTTCGTGACGGGACAACTTTTTGGGAAATAATCTGAATTCATTAATAAAAACCGTTACACAATGGAAATAACGTAACGCTACAAATTCAAGCCAGAGAGTAAGCTATAAATATGCAACACTAGATTGAAGCATTACTTCTCAATTTCCTGTGTTACGTTTTTTCGAATATTAAAGTCAAAATTAATCTAAATAACTTAACAAATTCGTACATAATACAAAGTACGGCTAAACAGTAGTAATAAAAACTACGTACGTAGGAAAAATGTGTAAAAAATGTATAACTATAATAAAATACAGAATCGAGCACACTACTTTAAATCATTAATTGCACGAACTTCCTCACATCACACCGTCTTCAGTCTTGGGGTACTACTATTTTTACACATAATTATATTTGTAATTGTACATTTAATTTCAAATTGTTCTCCTTATTAAGGAGGCATTCGTTCATTGGGCATTTCTATCCACCGTTGTACCCTAAGTTTATCTCTCAAATTTTAACAAAATTTGGAAGGTAGACTCAGTCCATGATCTGGAAAAACGGTCTCCAGATGTGTTCCTAAAACATTGTATGTATGTGTCCGTTTTGTTACGAATTTCACTTAATAATTTTCGTAACAAAACGGACGCAATCCATACAATATTTTGGGGCCATGTGTCAGATGTATGGAGACCCTGTTTTTCCAGCTCGCAATCATGGACTGAGTCTAACTAACAGTTTATAAGATTCATAACTTAGTCTCATTTAATTTTTAGCATAATCTAACCGTAGTATTTAAGCTTTAATGCGTACATAGGATATTTTACTTTTTAGTTGTCTAATAGAATTAGATAGCATTATTATAAATGTGGCTATACCCTACCAGGGTGCATAATTATTGTTAAGGCCTTATGTATTTTTATGTTTTTACCAAATAAATAAATACTAAATACTAACTTCTAAATTTTATTGAAATCGGAGAGATAAACTCAGGGTACAACGGTACATAGAAATGCCCAATTACGTGAGACATTTGGGAGGGGGGAGAGGGTCGAACCAAATTTCGTCCAATCTCACTTGGAGAAGAAGGCATCAATATTAAATCAACATCACTTGACTACTGCAAGGCTACTCCGAAACTCGAAACTCGAAGTTCGTATCGTGCGGTCCCTCTGACACTTATACTATTTAATACGAGAGCGAGAGGGACCGCACAACACCAACTTCGAGTTTCAGAGTAGCGATGCCGTTTCACTTGTCCACCCTAATCATCCTGACCCTGCACTACAAATTGCAAAATTCGAACTTCGCATCGTGCCGTCCCTCTGACACTAATATCATTAAATACGAGAGCGAGAGGGATGGTACAATACGAACTTCGATTTTCCAATTTCGTAGTATCCCCCCAGGATTCGCAAAGTTCGTGCAAACATTGTCTACAGGCATATTAATGCATTGACTAGTCAATTTGGCTGGCCACTTAGCCCGGTAACCATCCAGACAGGGCCACAAACCTCAGCACAACGACCCACTTGTCATACACTTGGCCAAGGATTTGAAAAACTACCGTCATTTCTAAAACCGCGAATATTAGAAACTGCCTCGATGTCACAGATATAGGTTACACTAGATAACGCAACCTCAATCTGTATGAAAACCAACCGTGTCACTTGTTTATTTTATATCTACTGTGACGCTCAAGAGCGAATTAGCGATGTGAATTCCCAGATGTCCGCGCAAAATCGATTCAAATGCGCCGCCTGCGCCGTGGGGCTCGAGTCAGTCACTAGTCATGATTAGTCAGTTAGCGGTCAGTCTTTGTATGGGCTAACCCTGACATTTGGTCGGGGTTCGGACACGCGAAGTAGATGCATTTGCGTAATCTAGTGTAATCTATATCTATGTTCGATGTCAAAAATTCCCCTAACCGCCTAAAACTGAAGGGCCATTACGAAATCCAAAACTCGAAGTTCGTATCGCACCATCCCTCTCACCCTCGTATTAAATAATAACAGGGTGAGCGGGACGGCACGATACGAACTTCGATTTTCGAAATTCGTAGTAACCCCTCAGCGTACAATACAAAGTCCAGGGATGTAACGGATGTGAAAATGGTACCAGATGTTCTAATTTACTTTATCGGAGTCTGAGTGATAGGTGAACGACCTTTAGTGCAAATCTGTTCGAAGCTATTTATAACTAAAAGGTAAAAACAATCACAATTGACACATTGTTATTATTATTTTGTTTTACTATTAAGGCAATTGCATATTGATTTTATTATGTACGCTATTTACAAACATTTCATCACATTTAATTACTCTAGGGTTTGTATAACACATCAAGGGCAGTATTGAAGGTCTAAACTACGGCTTAAAGCATGTATGTCAGGAGGTGCGTCGAGCTTATTTTTACACTACATTTTTACTCGTGTCACTGATAATTCGATAATTTGGTCATAGTCATTTTTTTTGGCATCTCCTGTAATAATTGCTTTAAGCAAAAAACTAAGGTTAGTCACATTTTACAAAGTGTTAATAATTCCACTATGGATATATATATAAAATAATGAAAAAGTTCTACGTACAAAACCTCTTAATATACATTGAATCGGTCAACCATACAAGTCCAAAATAGGGGCTAATCAATTTTCAACATTATTCTAACTTCAACAAATCTGGAAACTGTCTAAAGCAGTGCTGGGAGATATTTTCTGATGATGGCCCACGCACGGGTCCGAAACATGTCGGCCAAACTCTAAATAAACACTTTAATCAGTCCTAAAAACCAGATTTATGTTTAATTCTACCTTCGTATCGAATAATGCGCTATCGAGAAAAGGGTGAAAATTACATTTTGATAAATCAGATTCAGAATTAGAGTTCATCAAAGTTACTTTTGTTCTGAGGATGAACTTTTGTTGAGTTCGAAACAGGTACATTTCGATACTTGGGTTTGTCTCATTTGTGTGTTCTTACAGTGTGGAGGCGGAAGGTTCACATGAACATATTTATTGCATAAACGTAACTATCGTAAGGTCGCACGTGAGCAAAGAAATAGGGATGTTGACACCACCAATCAACTGACGTAATTTTTATGAGCTGTCAAAACAACTCTTCCATAGAGTTTCAATGGCAATAGCAAATTATGACGTCATTATCCGGCAACTCAATCAACTAACTATTTATTTGTTTTAAAGCAACAAAAAATCTAATTTTACAGTAATTCGAAAATTAATCTGATTTTCAGAGCTAAAATAAAGCGTTTTTTACTGGAGTTGTGCCTTCGAATTATTTTTTAATGGCGTCAACATCCCTATTGTCAAAGACCTCCGCAAAATAACGCCCGATTCAATAAATTAGTACATCAGTTGGTCGGAAGTACCATCATCCCTATTGGCAGAGTATCGGCAGGCGCTGACGGCAGGTCGGACATTAGCGGGCCGGCAATAGGCTAGACGACAAAAAAAAACTGCTTATAAGATACCTTTTATTCTGGTAGTATATCCGGTATAGATCATCAAACTTCCGGAGCGGGGGCTTGTGACGTCACTAAGGTAAAAATCGCACCATATAGTGACGTCACTCGAAACTTCAAGCACCGTATCCTCGTAATTTTTTGTTTGTCAAACAAAAGAAAAAACACGCGCACAATATTTTTAAATTATCCACCTGACGGACTAAACAGTTTTTTTAGTCGTCTAGCCTATCATACAACATGTAAGCAATTTGAATTTGTCACGTGACCAGAAAGGTTACTCCGAAACACAAAATTCGAAGTTCGCATCGTACTATCCCTCTCACTCTCGTATTAAATAACATAAGCGTAGGCGGGACGGTACGATACGAACTTCGATTTTCGAATTTCGTGGTAGCCTTGCAGATTTGTCGCTGTAAACGAGCGTCTAGCGCCCGCATGTGGCCGCACCGTTACCTCACTAGTAATTGGTTGTATGTCCCGGTCCGTGCTAACGTCAAAGTGAACCGTACGCGCGTACAGTTAAGGCGTGTTTCGGCTTGTCTCACGTCTGCCGCTCGACGGCGAAACTGTAAGAGTACTCGCGGTCCAGATCGAAGCTCGTGCGTTTCTTGATGATGGGGAACTTCATCTGAAATATCATTCATATATCATATATTTATCATATATCATTTTTTATTTATTTATTTATATTCATTTATTTATCTTCATTTGATATGTATGAAAATGGTTAGTAGAATAACATTGCAGGTGGTAGGACCTTGGGCAAAAAAAAAAAAAAGGACGTTGTGCAAGGTTCGCCCGGATTGCTACCACCATCTTGCTCGCATCCTGCCGTGAAGCAGCAGTCAAAGTCAAAGTCAAAATCTCTTTATTCAATTTAGGCTATAACAAGCACTTATGAACGTCAAAAAATCTACCACCGGTTCGGAAAAAACCTCTGTTGAGAAGAATCCGGCAAGAAACTCAACGAGGTATTTTTTTTTAAAACAGATTCACAATATTTATAAATGACATCTATATACTATACATTACAAGTATTTAACACAATTTTATTTTTAACACAGTAGGTTCACTATTTGAAGGGATCGCTAGTGCGGATCGGAATTATTTCCAAATATCCCTGTCCATGATATAATCGTGGACTCGTCGCGGTCGCGGGCATAAAGCTAGTTGTTTATATGAATAAATAATTTCTATCTATCTATCTTAACCTGTTTCTTATAGCTCTGTGACTCACCAAGCTGTCGCCAGGCAGCCCGCGCAGGCGCGGGTTGAGCACGAACGGCACGCCCTCGAGCCCGCAGTGGCCGCCCAGCGTCTGGTAGTTGGCGAGGCGCGGCAGCGGCGCCGGGCCCTTCCTGCGGACCGGCGGCGGCGGCGACGCCGGCCCCACGGGCACGGGGGAGCTCTGCGACGGTGGCCTGAGGACGGTAGACTTCAAGTGATGTGGTGGATCGATACACAGATGTAGATTACACTAGATAACGCAAAGAACTCAATCTGTATGAAAACCAAGCGTGTCACTTTTTAGGGTTCCGGAGCTAAAATGGCAAAAACGGAACCCTTATAGTTTCGCCATGTCTGTCTGTCTGTCCGTCAAGCTGTAATTTTGCACGGATATATAGGTAAACTATGCCGACAAAATAGTAGAATTAAAAATTCAAAAACATTTTCTTTTTTGGGTACCTCGACGATTTAGACGTAAAGCGGCGGTGATTTTTTTTTCTCATTCAACCCTATAGTGTGGGGTATCCTTGGATAGGTATTTTAAAACTATTAGGGGTTTGCTAAAATGATTTTTCGATCCAGTAATTTGTTTGCGAAATATTCAACTTTAAAGTGCAAATTTTCTTTAAAATCGAGCGTCCCCCCCCTCTAAAATCTAAACCGGTGGGTGGAAAAATTTGAAAAAATTCAGTGTGGTAGTCAGTATATCAAACATTCAAGGAAAACTATAAAGGCTAAGTTTGCTTGATAATTATTAGTAGTTTATGAGTAAATACCAACGTAAGGTATAAAACATACCTAAACTTGGAAGATTCCGTATAAAATACGAAATCCTTAGAAAAATATTACTTAATTTTTTCGTAATGGCTACGGAACCCTATTTTGGGCGTGTCCGACACGCTCTTCGCCGGTTTTTATTTCTACTATGACGTCTCAAGAGCGAATTAGCGATGTGGATTCCCGACGCCCGTCCTCACCGTGGGGCTCGAGTCAGTCACTGGTCATGCTTAGTCAGTTAGCGGTCAGTCTTTGAATGGAACCAACCCCGACATTTGGTAGGGGTTCGGACACGTGAAGTAGCTGTATTCAAAGTATCTAGTGTAATCTATATCTACACAACAACATCTGTTAAGAATCGTTAAAAAACTATTTTATCCTTAATTCTTATTTCATTTCCATTATTAAAAATATATACAATAAAATCATTTATATACTCGTAAAAGCTACTTAAATGTAGTTAGTCAAATAATCATCTATATATATAAAAGGCAAACCTGACTCACTGGGTTATATATCAACGCACAGCCTAAACCGCTGGGCCTAGAAACTTGAAATTCGGTACAGGGGTTCTTTTTATGATGTAAGTGAGCACTAAGAAAGGATTTTTCGAAATTCATCCCCTAAGGGGATGAAATGGGGGGTGAAGCTTATATGGAACAGCGCGCGATAATCGAGTTCCACGTGGGCGAAGCCGCAGGCAAAAGCTAGTAGATAAATAAATGTTATAATCAATTACAATCGATAATCGATATAAAACTAATTTTTCTTCAATTGCGTTAAATGAATCGCATGATTTGTATGAAACTCACTTATCATTCTTGTTCCCTTCTATAATATTTTCCACCTATGATGAGTTCTGTGAGGTTTCGAGTTTGACAGCTTTAGAGATGTACCGTTTATCGAGTGAAATATCAAATTTTTCCAAGAGTTATTAGTGCCTATTTTTGGAGAATGAAATGAAATGAAGGAAAAAGTATTTATTTGACATTATTTTTACATAGTTTTTTGCATATAGCCCTGCAAAACTGTTTACACAGTCTGTCTGCAGGATACAGTCACTATAAAAATATAAAATAACGTAATATTATTACATACATAATTGTTTATAAGTAATAAGTAATTATTGTTACAACTATGTCTTATGGAAGAGTTTCTACTAAATATTTTTAAGGATCTTTTTAAATTTATTTTTGTCAGTTTCTAGGCGGATGTTATCAGGTAAGCTGTTAAACAAATACGGTAGTCTTTTGTTCAATGTTCTATCGCCGAAGTAGTTGGTCACTCGGGGCACTTCATATTTTGGTGCAGTAAATGAAGGAAGTTGTTGTATGGAGCAGGGTTGTTGCTGATGCAGGTTTTTACTATATCAGCGGATGCTGATGCTGATGCTGATATTAATAAATTACTTCAATAAATCATATCCTACTAGGAAATTCATAGTAAAACAATAAAAGGCAATTTATACATAAAGAAAACACTTTCAACTAATTGTTGACAAAACAATCAAATGAGGGGACAAGTGACAGCTTTTATTGTATAACTGTCTGTGATTGGTCGAAACTTCCACGTGCCTGGCGGTAAGTCCCGCCTTCAACAAACATGTTACGACTTGAATATCAGCATTAAAAATCAGCATCGATTGTTGCTGATGCTGATGCGGATGCTGATATAAAAAACCATGCTGATTATCCGCGGATGCTGATGCTGATATTCGCAACAACCCTGGTATGGAGACCCAAGCATTAATTCCTCAGTCGATGAAATTTTGCTTGGTTATTGTATAGTATGAGCCGTAACTAAAATATAAAAAAATCCAAAAAAAAACCACCTAAGTTAGGTATTTATAAGCTAAAAATCGTCACTACTTTAAAAAAAACTCGTATCTCGAAATGGATAATTTTTCCGAGTGCACTTTATGACCATTACGTCAAGGTTCAATTTTGTTCACGTATTGATTTGAGATACGAGTTTTTTTCCAAGTAGTGACGAAACAACTACTAAAAATTGTAAAATATTTGAAATTATTGTCTGTATTCTTTATTATTATTATTTTACTATTTTGACATACACAATATAATTTATACGTAGTTAACTATTATCTAAAATATAATATAATAATAAATAAAATTGAATCCACTTAACATTGTAACTTAACTTAAATAATAAGATTTATTAAATATTAAGATTAAAACATATCCTTATTTATTAAGTAAAATTTGTACGTCACATAGTGACAAAAACATGTGAAACTCTCTTATTTTCTTTTACCACAAAATATGTACCATGTTTTTATGCAAATAAATGATTATGATTACACAAATCTGTTTATATTAGTAATTAATTTAATTTCTGCTGGGATGTTTTTTTTTATATTTCATATATTGTTCCAATACGTTACATGAGTATGTCTATGTTGAAGAAAGTTTGAATAGAGCATTTTTTATTTTATTTTTTTTATAATTTTTTTTTGGATATTTATACAATACTCTTTATTTATTGATACTTTATCATACTGTCAAGTTTTTTCGGGCTGAGGAATTACTGTTGGGTCCACTACCTTTATTTACTGCACTAATTTACCTGAGGATACCGCCCTAGTACTATGACTATGGTTGATCAATACTGAACTACGCTCCAGATTGCTATGATTATTTATGGCTACCAGGTATTTATTTAGAAGAAGTATCAATATATTTCAAAAAATATTATTTTTTCAGTTTTCCGCCACCGTTTTTTTGCAGTTATGTACTATTTTTTAGCAAACTTTTTTATAATTCTATTATCGGCTCACCTGGGCGCCGGCCTAGCCGGCTTGTTGATGTTGTAGGAAGGACTCAGCGCCTCGTAGTCGTGGCTCGTGTTGAACTCCTCGACGTGAGGGTACGCGCTGTTCAGACTGACGCTGTTCAGCTCCGATATGAGCGGCGAGAGCTTCGGCGGCCGCTCGGGCACCGCTCGCAATCTGGAATAAACGGGGGTCGATCAACTTTCTAGTGCCTCGTTGGCATGGTAACGTCACAGTATATAAGCTAAAGCAGTATGGAAGCTGCGAACAAATCGATACCCGATATAGAGTCGATAGCGGTCTGCAGTAGAGATGAAACGGATAGTGGTTTGGCCGGATACCGGATACCGGATATTCGGCGGGACCGTTGGCCGGATAGCCAGATAGATTCGGCCTAGTTTTACGTACAATTAAATTAAGCTAATTCGAACATGCGAATGACACTCCGTGCAGGTTACAACTTGTAGAGTATAATTAATTAACTTAGGGGTTGTTTCATCACTCATTCATTAATTTTAACTGACGGATAAAATATGATGTCGTTTCAATTTGTTTTGTTTGAATAGACGCGAAACGGTATCACATTTATCCGTCAGTTATTAATCAATGAGTGGTGAAACAGCTCCTTAGAATAATAAACTGATGTCAATAATTGATAAGTTCATAAATAAATACCGGTTTTTAGTCATAACTATAAGTTTTTTCCTATCCGTTATCCGGCCGGATAGTACACAACTATCCGGTATTCGGCCGAATAGTTAAATAGTGGCCGGATAGCCCGGATACCGGATACTGGGCGGATATCCGTTGAATCTCTAGTCTGCAGTACCGCGAGACCCTCTCAGAGGCCGTGTAGAGCGCGCGTCTGTGTGAGTGTTCGTTTCGATCGTAGCTTCGTAGCTTCCATACTGCTTTAGCTTATATGTATACTGTGGTAACGTCTCCTGAGTTAAGATGCGTTCAAATTTATCTGACATGTTGTGTTGTGATTAGACCCCGGATCATAGATATAGATTACACTAGATAACGCAAACACCTCAATCTGTATGAAAACCAACCGTGTCACTTTTTTATATCTACTGTGACGTCTCAAGAGCGAATTAGCGATGTGAATTCCCCGATGTCCAAGCAAAATCGATTCAAATGCGCCGTCCGCCCGCGCCGTGGGGCTCGAGTCAGTCACTGGTCATGATTAGTCAGTTAGCGGTCAGTCTTTGTATAGGGTCAACCCCGGCGTTTGGTCGGGGTTTGGACACGCGAAGTAGATGCATTTGCGTAATCTAGTGTAATTTATATCTGTGCCCCGGATTTTTGTGGCAATGACGTCACAACAGGGTAGTTTGGGGAGTAAATGGAATGGTGTTAATTAATACAGCTGTGTAAATGATGATAATGTGTGTGAGAATGGTCCCAAAGACCATCACACCGTTCAAAAACATCTAAGTGCAGAAAACACCAACAACAAGCGAGTGGGCACAAAAACCAAAACGGGTTTAACTTAAACCTAACGAAACCATATGCATAAGCTTAGCTATCGTAAGGTCGCGGGTGAGCAAGGGAATTGTTTTAGTTCATTGATATGGATCTTCGCAAAGTAACGCCTGATTCAATAAATCAAATGAGTATAAAGGTCACAGCTCATTAGAGCCACCCGGCACCGACCAGCACCGCTTCGACTTTCGGCGTCCACTCGTCGACAGGTGGTCCACGGGTGGACGCAGCGTTGCCAACGAGTGGACCTCGTGTGCTCTACGAGTGCCCTAGTAGTCACTATGGCGGCGAGCAGCGGGCTGTCACCACACAGATAGTTCAGAAGTTAATCTCCTGTATGAACTTCACTTTTCATACCTACGCTCGGCGGGCGCTCTAAGGTTGTCAACTATGGCTTATGCACCAAAAAACTATCGTGGTAGTGGCACTCGTATCTAGTCGTTTGATTTATTGTTGAGCATGAAACGGGAAGAATGGAAATATAAATTAATAACTAATATATTTTAATTTTAATGTCATTGTTATATTATAAATTTGTCACAGAAAATATCTTGCGACGATTCCGTTATTGGCGAAATTCACGATTGTTTAATTTAAACAACCGTCCACTGAACAGTTATAATAACTTTTTGTTTGTTGCTTCATTATTGCACAAATAAGTTCACAGACGCGTGTCTCAAGCGGATGGCACTCGCGATCGCACTGGTCCCAACCGGGTCGAGATATCTTGTCTATGAGCAGTGTCTATGTGTGCGTTGCTCGAGTGCACTTGTATGGAGATTGATTTCTGAACTATCCTGTGTTTTGTGCTGTCTCCGAGTGGTCCACTCGCCGTCCGCGCGTGACGCGCGAGTGAGGCGACCCGGTGACGCTGCGGAGTTGATGTAGTGAACGCGTGCTCATACAAATTCATATGAAGAATACTAACCGCTCGAGGCGCGGCGGTGCTGGTCGCGTGTCGCGTGGCTGTAATGAGCTGTGACCTTTATACTCATTGAGGGTCCGGCATAGGTGTAAATAGACCATTAAGACCCACTTGCAGGTAAAAATAAATCTAGATTTAGTTGTTAAGCCTGGCTTAAGCTTGACAGTTGCATACATTTCGACACTACTAAACTAAGCTTAACGCTAACTCGAGATTTATGTGTTTTCCAGCAAGTGGCCAGAAGTTCGTAGTCATCCTTTTATAAGTTAAAACAGTACAAACCACACAACTCGAGGGAAACACACAGAAATTTGTTAGTTTGGCCCCTTAGTTTAGTAATTCTAAACATCTTAGAGATATATTGGAATCTCTACCGGATAACAGCGAGTTGTACGTACAGTGTTTTCATTCTAGCATGGTGCGAGTGACACTTGATGACTTTTCGTTTCACACAAAAAAAGTTGCTGCGGTCTAAACATACGGAAGTATATTTCAGTTGTAGCCTGAATATGACTGCCGTAAAATATTTGGTAAAAAACTATGTTATACGAAATAAATTTAAAGTATCAGACTTTTATAATCAATTAATTAAATTCAAAGCACAATTAAGTGAAGAAACGTTATATGCATGTAACGTAACTCCAGAGACTCGTTTAGTGATGGGACCTAAATTGGATGTTAAGTTATATCGGTAATCATTAATTGTTAAGTAACGAATATTCTTGCAAACTCGGTTTAGCCTTACTTAAGTGGCAAATACTATTCCAACATAGAATTTCACTAACATTCTCATCCAAATCAGCGCAACAATCAGATTAATGATGGCATTAATTATGATTAAGATTTTAAATTATTAGTTTTTTTTTAATGACGTCTGTCCAATGGGACAATTTTGCCAGCGTCAAGGTTGAGAGCTACAAAAGATTCGCGTTCTGTCTTAAATAAACAGGGTAGGAACGGCGCTGTGCTGTCAATTGACCGGTAGGGTTAGTTCGGGATACCTACAACCACAACATAAATATTAGTTTTATCGACTCAAGTTTCGACACTTTCGACTCTCTAGTCTTGTGACATTGACAGCTGTCACCCGCACCATGCTACAATGAAAGTACTGTAGCATTATTTCTAAGGGAAATCAAGTTTGTTTTTCTGCGTATGTTTGATCCACAGGCGAAAACCCGTTGTGACGCACGTTACGTGAACACCATAGAAATTTCACTAACCGAAATAAAAGCTTAGAAAAATATTTAAGTCAACTAAACAAACACACAGGTGCGGGTCGGGAGCGGGTCGGGTCGATCAGGAGTGCGGCGGGCCTATTTACGTGGCTGTATATTAAAAAAAAATGGGACGCTTGACACCCATTGAACTGGTCCCAAACTAAGCAAAGCTTGTATTATGGATACTAGGCATCGGGTAAACATAATAATAAATAAATAATAAATATCACGGGACAATTCACACCAATTGACCTAGTCCCAAAGTAAGCTTAGCAAAGCTTGTGTTATGGACACTAGGCAACGGATAAACATACTTATATAGATAAATACAGACTTAAATACATATTAAACATCCAAGACCCGAGAACAAACATTCGTATTATTCATACAAATATCTACCCCGGCCGGGATTCGAACCCGGGACCTCAAGCTTCGTAGTCAGGTGCTCTAACCACTGGGCCATCTGGTCGTCTATAACATACTTATACAAGTGGATAAATATGCTAAACTATTCAATGTCGGTATTGTACGGCCGGGAAATAGTGTCACTCGAGACCTTAAATAGGCCCGCAGCGGCCCGACCCGACCCGACACGACGCGACCCGTCCTGTGTGCGTTTTGCGCTTAAGGATGGACTTCCATTTAGCTGGCAACCCGGTGGGTCTTCGTACGTCACAACGGAACCCCGCCCCAGGAGAAAGTGTACCTAGAAGGGTTCCAGAGCGATTTGAAGTCGTGGTACAGCGATATTATAGAACTGGAAATAAATAAATACATACACAATAATAAATAACATATATACATCTATCACGGAACACTTAACACCAATTGGTCTAGTCCCAAACTAAGCAAAGCTCGTGTTATAGGTACTAAACACCGGATAAACGTACTTATATAGATAGATACATACTTAAACTTAAATAAAATATATATTAAACGTCCAAGACTTGAGAACGTACATACGTATTATTAATGCAGCAGCTCCCCCCCCTATGGAAATTGGTAGTTCTACAATATATTATGCCCCGTTTACCTATGAAGCAGGATCCCTTGCGGGTGTTTGCCCTACACACTACATATACCTAGTGTTTCATGTAGGTGTCTTTGTGTAGTGTGTATGACAGAAAAAGCGCGAGCGATCTGACCTAAAAATCTGACTTGCCCTTTCTTTTCAAATAGCGAACCTACTGTGTTAAAAATAAAGTTGTGTTCATTACTTGTATGTATATAGATATCAATTATAAATATTGTGAATCTGTTCTTAAAAAAAATACCTCGTTGAGTTTCTTGCCGGATTCTTCTCAACAGAGAATTTTCCGAACCGGTGGTAGATTTTTGACGTTCATAAGTGCTTGTTATAGCCTAAATTGAATAAAGAGATTCTGACTTTGACTCTGAAAAGAATGACGTGAGTATTTCTAAAGGATGTATGATATTTTTTTTCATCCGACTGGAAGGCAAACGAGCAAGTGGGTTTCCTGGTAGTAAGAGATCACTACCGCCCATAAACATCTGCAACACCAGGGGTATTGAAGATGCGTTGCCAACCTAGGGGCCTGAGATGGAATACCTCAAGTGCCAGTAATTTCACCGGCTGTCTTACTCTCCACGCCGAAACACAACAGAGCAAGCACTGCTGCTTCACGGTAGGATTAGCGAGCAAGATGGTGGTAGCAATCCGAGCGGACCTTGCATAAGGTCCTACCACCTGCAAATTTGATTGATCATTTTTTATTTTGACTTTGAAAAGAATGACGTGAGTATTTCTAAAGGATGTTTCTCTTATGATAATTGGAATGGACGCATTAGCCCATAGCCCATAGCCCCGATTGAACTCACTATTTCCGCTATTTTAAAACAGATTCGAAAAAAAACCTTTTACGTCGCGGCAGTTACCCGACCGTATCCATGAAATCGGTTTCTACCGAAGCCCTTTTATGATTACGCACGGTGTGACAGGAAGTGCCTTAGATTGTGAAACAGCTGGTGAGACGTACCAGGCAAAACGGATATAGCCTTGCGAGTATGCGTCCACAAAAATACTAGATCCAAAGACTAGGTCCACGAGTATCTACGAGTACTAAACTCAATACGGTATTTGAACACTTCTGAATTTGCCATATCTTAATATTATTATGAAAATATAAATTTACAGGCAGTGTTTAGCGAAGAGAAAACTTAAATCAGTTGAAAATTTGCTTAATTTTTAGAAAAATCCATATACCTTTCTCTTTTTCAAATGCTTTTCTCTATGCAGCAAGTATGACGGTACTGGCGTGTGACGTCACCTGCCAGTATGTCTTTCTCTGTCTAATCTTGAATTTCAAACCTTTATAACTTTACTAGCTTTTGCCCGCGGCTCCGCCCGCGTGGTATTCGGTTATCGCGCGCTATTCCCTCGGGAACTGTGCATTTTTCCGGGATAAAAAGTAGCCTATGTCACTCTCGGGACCATAAACTATCTCTATGCCAAAAATCACGACAATCCGTCACTCCGTTACGGCGTGAAAGAGGGACAAACATACAAACACACAAACACACAAACATACAAACACACAAACACACTTTCGCATTTATAATATTAGTATGGATTATTTGTAAAGGTAGCTTAAAAATTGTTTTTTTATTCGATAACAGGCATTGTGTAGTTTTAATTTATAAAACACATACATCATAGTCAAATACCGTATTGACTCGTTGCGTAAACAAAATGATTCCCGTAAATACGCTCCCGTTATTGCGTATACTCCGTACTAGCTTTAGTAGTTCTACGAATATTATCGAACCGAATTCCACGTCACAGTTCAGTCTTCACACTTCATATTTTTTTTATTTTAACTTATATCAAATATCGACTAAAAACTTCCCTTCATACTTTATACAGGCTTAGGACTGTCAGCAATTTTTATAAAATTTTCAATTAAAAAGTGCATGAAATGCTTGTTTTCAAGTTGGCGGAACGTTGTCAGCCGTCGTACCTACTCCTAAATACTCGTACGCTAAAAGAATGGCGGGCGGGAACGCGTACTCACGCGTCCAAGCCAAAACCTATTCCAGACGAGCAAGTGGGTCTCCTGATGATAAGAGATCACCACCACCCATAGACACTTGCAACACCATGGAGAATGCGGATGCGTTGCCAACCTAGAGGCCTAAGGTGGGATACCTCAAGTGCCAGTAATTTCACCGGCTGTCTTAGGTACTCTCAAATTCAAATTCAAATCATTTATTCAGTAAATAGGCCGCAATGGGCACTTTACACGTCATTTTTAAAACTACCAGCGCTTTCGGAAAGACCATCATTGCCAAGAAGAATGCGAAGCAAGAAACTTGACAAAAAGTAATTTTTTCAAAATAAAATAATTACAAATAAAATACTTAAAAACTACAATAAACAATTAAACAAAAAATTACAAAAAATTATTATAATAATACAGGGATGTATGGGGTCCCACGCCGGTCTCCACGCCGAAACAACAGTGCAAGCACTGCTGCTTCACGGCAAGATGGTCGTAACCGGGCGGACCTTGCACAAGGTCCTATCACCTGCAACTGCTGTGTCTACCTTATTAAGGGTCAACTAACCTCCTGCTGGCGTCCGGCGTGTTGTTGGACACGATGTTTTCATACTCGGCCTGCTTGTGCGTCGGCGACGTTTCGGCGCTGCCGCCGCCCACCTTGTAGCACACCACTTTGCCGTTTATCTCGCTGCGGACAAATCACAGGTTGACCTCTCGAACGGTTCTCTATGGGGTCATCCATAAAGTACGTCACACATTAAGGGGGGGGAGGGGTCAAGCGGTTTGTGACACAGGAACAAAATAATTCCAAATTTCATAGCAATACGTGTGACAAGGGGGGGGGGGGATTCTAAAAGGGTCAAAACTAGTGTGACGTATTTTATGAATGGCCCCTATCGTATTACGTCAACAGGGCATAAAGTAGGGAAAAAGTTAGGGAATCCAAAACTGGTTTTTGATGTATGGAGAAAAACCGAAAACCCGGTTTTCTCCATACAATAAAAACCGGTTTTGGATTCCCTAGAAAAAGTGCTTCTTATTTATATAATTTCAGTTTGACTGTCGCTAAATTAATTAGTTGTGGGAAAAAGATAAAAAAATTTGTCTTTACAACAATAAAACACTGTTATGTCCTAAAATACTGTTCATATTTTCAAAATTCTGTTTATTTTCTTTCTCAGGCCTAAATAAACTTTATTTATTTTAAATACTTAATATTTATTTTATTTGTTTTAAATATTGTCCATACTAATATTATAAATGCGAAAGTGTGTTTGTATGTTTGTGTGTTTGTCCGTCTTTCACGCCGTAACGGAGCGATGGATCGACGTGATTTTTGGCATAGAGATAGTTTATGGGCCCGAGAGTGACATAGGCTACTTTTTATCCCGGAAAAATGCATAGTTCCCGAGGGAACAGCGCGCAATAACCGACGAATACCACGCGGGCGGAGCCGCGTTTTGCACGCACATATGTATATCCGTACTAGCTTTTGCAGCTAGTACGGATATACATATGAGTATATAGTGAAAATAATGTAAATTCTTAATAATGAATGGTTTTTGATTGTGCATATTTCGCCCTTTTTTAGTGCATACAGGGTGGCCCATTTATATCGGTCAGTATGGGAAAGCCTGAAACTATACGACATACGAAAATTTCTTCTTAGGAACCATGACATCGATTTTAATAACAAGAAAAACTGCATTCATGCATTTAAAAAAAACTTGTACTCAGCTCGGGAATCGAACCCGGTTGTTTTGAAAAAAAAAAAAACTTACACTATTTCTATTTAGATAAAACGCATTGTTTTCACATACTTTAATTTATTTTAGTAGGTGTTCGAAGTGTCCACCGTTACAATATTCAACAAATTCTGGCATGTAAAATTGTCTCTATGGTTATTTGTACCTCTTTGCTGGTAAAATCGATGTCATGGTTCCTAAGAAGAAATTTTCGTATGTCGTATAGTTTCAGACTTTTCCATACTGACCGATATAAATGGGCCACCCTGTATATTGGCATTTTGATAGTGCATATAATCCGATGTTTAGTGACAACACACCGACGAGCGCACTCACCCGGCCAGCACGAAGCCCTGCGGCGCGCTCCGCAGCCGCGAGCACACGATGACGTCGGTGACGGGCGGGCGCGGCGCCGCGCTGGGCCGCGACACGCGCGTGCACAGCCGCCGCTTGCCCGCCCGCCCCGCCACGCTGAAGCCCGAGGGCGCCGCCTCGCGCTCGCCGACCACCGCTAGACCGTCCATCACGTAGCCGGGCACGCCTGCGTGACAAATAGTACATTGTGCATACATTTCGTTTCATTTATTCAGAGGAACTTTGGTATATTTTATACCGCAGTGTTTGAAGGCAATAGTAGTAGTAGATTGTACAACAAAAGCATAAAACGTAAACGGCTCGTTTTATATATTTTACCCGAGGCGTTCATATAGCCACCCGAGCCGGTACGGCAAGGGTGGATAGACACGTCGAGGGGAAAATTGGTTTAATGCTCGAGTTTAACACTGCTTTTCACTTCGATGGCGAGGAAATGAAATAGTAACAGTGGAAACAATGAGTCACTTTCTATGTACCTTTTATTTTTCATGGGTTATTATTATAATTCCATTATTTTAATTTTACTGATTTTTTATGATTGATTTGATTGATTTTTAGTTTTATGTAAATTAAAAAATATTTAAAAAATATAAAGAAACTTTTTTGTTTGTGGCTGTTGACACCTGATTACCTTGGTCTTGAGTTTGTATTAGACGAAGATTTTATTTTATGCACTAGTGCATAAAAAGTCATTTTATGTCGCCTAGATACAGCATAAATACGAACTTTACGAGCATGAGAGAGAAGTGAAAAAGTCTTTGACCAGTGTGTGTTGCCAGTGATGACATACGGATCTGAGACGTGGGCGCTAACGATGGGCCTCATGAGGAAGCTCGAAGTCACTCAAAGGGCTAAGGAGGGTATGCTCGGGGTTTCCCTGCGGGATAGAATCAGAAATGATGATATCCGCAGTAGAACTAAGGTTACTGACACAGCCCGAAGAATTGGGAAACTGAAGTGGCAGTGGTCGGGGCACATTGCTCGCAGGACTGATGGCCGGTGGGGTCAAATGGTTCTCGAATGGCGTCCGCGGACCGGGAGACGAGCTGTCGGTAGGCCTCCAACAAGATGGAGCGACGACCTGGCTAAGATCGCGGGATCGCGGTGGATGCGAAAAGCACAAGACCGGTCTGAGTGGAGAGCCTTGGGGGAGGTCTATGTCCAGCAGTGGACGTCTTTCGGCTGACATGATGATGATGGATACCTTCAGACTTGGACAGACAGATGTAGTGGCTCGGCTTCTTCCCGAACAGCCCGTTCTGACGCAGCAGCGCCGCGTCAGCGTCCTCATCGTAGGTCTTGCTGACCGCGAAGTAGCCGGCGGGGCACTTGGCGACGGACTCCACGATCTGGAGGGAGAGGAGGGGCCGCTCGTCCGGGAGGGCCCCGCCGAGCGCGCTGAGGACCTTTGACATCGTCACATGCTTTGGATTCTGGAAATGAGAAGTGTTTGTTAGTTAAATCGTTACTGTACTAGTAATATGGTTTAGAAAAAAAAATTGTTTTTGTTCACACTTGAAAAAAAATATATTTTGAATTGATTTATTGAATCAGGCGTTACTTTGCGATTTCGGTGTGATTTGGTGAAATGAAATGAATGTTTATTCACAGAACATACGGTGGTGGTGATAGATGGGTTTGTGCAATTAGTGTGTGTTCTTACAGTGTGGAGGTGGAGGAACTGCATGAACTCGCATATTTTGCATAAACTTAGCTATCTAGATTTTGAATTGCTTAATAACGATATCTCTTGTCCGGGTGAGCGGTTAGTTCCAATGGAGTGCCGAAAGTTTCTCGATGAGGGCTACGGCATAGATGTCTTTAGTGTCACAGCTTAAATGGCTAAATAAGAAACAAACAAGCTGAGATACGTGGTGCATAGGATAAATTCGTGTCTGTACCGTTGTCAAGCGGTGGTGTAGCGGTATATTTTTATTTTTCTAGTTTTTCTGTGCATATATTTCAGTTTGTATTTTCAATTTACGTTTTACGGGTTAACCGTAAAAGTAACAAAAATTTTGAATTGAAATAAAAAATACGAAAAGATTCCAAAAAACAATCTTAACAATTTGTCTCCATCTTAATTCGACTGAATTAGCCGTGCATGTTTTTTTGACGCAACCTCGCATAAGCAATAAAACGGTGTAATTACATTATTCGTAATTAAATTACAAATAAACGATTAAAAATCACCGTTCGTGACATTAACCTTCTCTAGTTAATTAGCTGCGTGCAATTACAAAATCAGCAAGGGTTTTTTTAGCATTTCGTACCTCAAAAGGAAGAAATATTTCTGTATATACATGTTTATAGCCGAGTTTTGCACAGATATAAATTACACTAGATAACGCAAACACCTCAATCCTCCTCCTTTTTTTGAAGTCTGTTAAAAATACTACGCCACGCTTATTTCCCTCGTCATATTATAAAAAAACTCCATTTAATTTAGGGTTTGAATTAACAGTCAGTTTTTAACACACTTTTCTCGGTATTTCGAACACAAATGGACTAAAAATACCTTGTCCATTTATTAGCGGTTATTATTATGTTTTTATTAAAGAAGTTAACACAATTTTAAATAGTATCGTTGTTTCATTTAAAAACGTGTGCAAATTTTGCCATTAAGTTTCAAATCCATACTAATATTATAAATCCGAAAGTGTGTTTGTATATTTGTCCGTCATTCAGGTCTTAACGGAGTGACGGATCGACGTGATTTTTGGCATAGGCATAGTTTATGGGCCCGAGAGTGACAAAGGCTACTTTTCATCCCGGAAAAATGCATAGTTCCCGAGGGAGCAGCGCGCGATAACCGAATACCACGCGGGCGGAGCCGCAGGCAAAAGCTAGTGTTAAAATAAATGGAGTATAGCTCGAACAACCTTTACCGCTTCACCGCCGCGACGCATCGTTAAGCCACCGCTGTCAGAGCTGTTACAGACACTTTTTTTTTAAACAAATGTCTCCTGTCCAATCCAGCCAAACACAAACTGACACAAACGTCAAAGTTATAACCCACTAGCTTGCCACAGATATTAAAATAAAATTAACAAATCGTTCATTATTAAGCACTTTATGTCTAGTGTTAACTACAGACCTAAATGTTGGTAACATTAAAAAGCTATGATGCTAATTATTTCAACTCGTCATAGTCACCTTAGTAGCTTAGTCATCATTTTATTTCTCGTTAAATGACACCAAACCGGGTGTCACGAATGTTTATCGCATTTCAAAGTGGCGAGTGACTGACGCATTTGAAGACGATATACCGACGACTATGATTCTTAGAATCCCACAAATATACTCAAAAGAATATAAGGGCCTCTTAAATTTTACCGGTAAAATTAAATCAAAAAATGTTTTTTTATTCGACTGATGAAACGAGCAAGTGGGTCTCCTGGTGGTAAGAGATCACCACCGTCCATAAACATGCAACACCAGGGGGATTGCAGATGCGTTGCCAACCTAGAGGCCTAAGATGGGATACCTCAAGGGCCAGTAATTTCACCGGCTGTCTTACTCTCCACGCCGAAACAACAGTGCAAGCACTGCAGCTTCACGGCAGGATTAGCGAGCAAGATGGTGGTAGCAATCCGGGCGAACCTTGCACAAGGTCCTACCACCTGCAAAATGTTTGGATTTTTAATTGAATACATTACATTGAATGAAAAGTATTTGTACTGTGTTATGTTGTATTAATAAAACCATTTTTCACTTCTCATGCTTCTAAAGTTCATGTTTATGCTGGATCTAGGCGACATAAAATGACTTATTATGCACCAGTGCATAAAGCAAAAGCTTCGTCTAAGACCAAGGTAATCAGGTGTCAACAGCCACAAACAAAAAAGTTTCTACATATATTTTTAAAATTTCTAATTTATTTAAAACTAAAAATAAATCAATAAAACTAAAAAATATCCATACTAATATTATAAATGCAAAAGTGTGTTTGTATGTTTGTGTGTTTATATGTTTGTCCACGCCGTAACGGAGCGACGGATCGACGTGATTTTTGGCATAGAGACAGTTTATGGTCCCGAGAATGACATAGGCTACTTTTTATCCCGGAAAAATGCACAGTTCCCGAGGGAACAGCGCGCGATAACCGAATACCACGCGGGCGGAGCCGCGGGCAAAAGCTAGTAATTATATAATAATGCATGAAAGATAAAAGGTACATAGAAAGTGAACAATTGTTTCCACTGTTGCTATTTCATTTCGTCGCAATCTAAGTTAAAAGCAGTGTAAAACTCGAGCATTAAACCCATTTTCAACGGTTCAGACGTTTTTGAGTTATTGAACTTTGAAGTGACAAAGTCAGGGGTTCTTTAAACTATCTGTTGCACGCGGCTTCGCCCCCGCACCAGTGTTTTTCCAATAACGAACACAACAAAATAATTATCCAATTCAGTACCACCGTCCAAGATGAGCGTGCATACGTTTCGACAATTGGGATATTGAAAAATAATTCGAAGGCATGACTCCAGTAAAAAAACGCTTTATTTTAGCCCTGAAAACCAGATTAATTTATTTACTGTAAAATATGATTTTTTATTGCTTTAAAACAAATAAATAGTTGATTGAATTGGCGGATAATGACGTCATAATTCGCTATTGCCATTGAAACTCTATGGGAGCATTGTGTTTTGACGGCTCATAAAAGTACGTCAGTTGATTGGTGGTGTCAACATCATTCATTTTGCTGATATACGTAACATCATGGACGAAGTATAGTATGGACGTGCAGCCTCCATACATAAGATAGTTCCTCGTTTCTTAGTACGAACAAACGAACTAGATGTCGCCAGATGTATTGAACCGGTATAATACATAATTTTAGTGGCGACATTGCTCTATTTAGCATGGTGGCAATAATGTTCAACTCTTTAAAGTACCTCTGTGAGTTTACTAAACTTCGTTATGTTGTAGAAGGTAACATCTAGATGGCGTTATATTCCTTCGAGCGCCAAGTTTTGAATTTATTTCGCAGCAATTACAGAATTGTTCACGATTTACGTGTGAACTAAACTATGGAGTTTTATTTGAATCCGCAATCTGACATATTACGAGGGCTGTTTGAAAAGTTCCCGGTTATGGAAAGAAAACACATTTTTTTGTATATAATATGCATTTATTTTTCTACGTAGTCACCTTTTAACTCTATACATTTGTTCCACCTATACTCAAGCTTTATTAAACCAACTAAAAAGTATGATTTTGGTAAGTCATTAAAATAGGCCTCTGTGGCGGCAATGACTTCGACATTTGATCCAAATCGCTTACCACCGAGCCATTTTTTTAGGTTGGGAAACCAAAAGAAATCGCATAGGGCCAAATCTGGAGAATACGGGGGGTGAGGCAATAGTTCTTAGCGTAACTGTGCTAATTTAGCCGTCACAACTCTGGACGAATGAGCCGGGGCGTTGTCGTGATGAAACAGTAATTTTTTCTTTTTTAAATGGGGTCGTTTGTCCTTCAACACGGCGTCAAATTCAGCCAATAAATTGGCATAGTACTGCCCTGTTATCGTTTTTACCTTTTCCATGTAGTCAATATGTATAATACCCTGCGAATCCCAAAAAACAGACCTTTCCAGCCGATGGGACGGTTTTTGCTTTCTTTGGAACAGGTTCACCCGCTAAAATCCACTGCTTCGACTGCTTTTTAATTTCGAGGGTGTAGTGGTGAACCCACGTTTCGTCCACGGTCACGAAACGACGCAGAAACTCTTTCGGGTTACGTTTGAACACGACCAAACACTGCTCCGATAGTCAGTCGGTTCCGTTTTTGCTCCGTCCAATTCGCAATCATGGACTGAGCCTATCTTTCAAATTTTGTTGAAATCGGAGAGATAAACTCATGGTACAACGGTAGATAGAAATGCCCATTAGGGCATTTACCGTATTATTATTTATTTAGCGTATTAATGCTACAGCTAGAGATGCATCTGTCAAATTATTGAAGAGAAAAACGTGAGACAGATGTATGTGATGACAATACTGTACTGTTTTCGATGATTGTCACATCGCTTACCTGAAATTAGCATAGCTATTTTTTTATCAATGTTCGACCTATTTTTCTATGTTGTTCAGATATATTTGATGTGTTGACCTCTTTGGTTGACTGCTTAGATAAGTGTTTTTTTGACAGCCAAAGTATTTACGTGAATAGTGCCATCTAGATAATAAGGTCGGAAAAATCTCAGCTCCGTTTCCCTGGATTAAATGCGTTATTATTTTGCGTTTAGTGCCATCTAGATATAATGTAGTAAAAATCTCAGCGCCATCTAGCATTAACCTTGGATTTTGGCTTTGTTCCGGTGAACGTTTTTTAGTATGGAGAATAACAATCCATACTCTATTTCATCCATGGTAACATCAATGAAGGCCACGAAACTACGATAAAAGTTTTGGAAATTCGTTAGCTACTCATAAATAGTAAATTGTACGACAAGAGCATAAAACGAGCTATTTTACCCGAGACGTTCGTATAGACACCAAATACGTCATGAAGCAACATAATAAGAAAAAAAATTAACGTTCAGTCGATATTTAAACTTGATAAACTTTTAAACTTTGGTTACGTAAAGCTGTAATTTGGTCGATACCGCTTATCTCTCGCGCATGAATGCCCTATTGTACTTACCGACGAGGACCACATAAATATTGATTCATAAATGGAATTCTACTAATTTTCTGCTTACTATATTAGTCTTAAGGGAAGTCTCTCAGTTCCATTCTCCATACACACGTAGTCCCGGTCTCATTTGAAAACTAGTCAACAGAAGTAGATGAAATTTTGTAAGTATGGACTAGACGTAATTATCTATGCCTAAGGTTTTTCAGATTTTCATATAAATGTGTAATATCAGAATTACAGGAGCTCAAAAGTCGACAAAATAAAGATGTCAACTTTGCACGAGAATTACAGACTATTAAAGCATTTTTACAAAAATCGAAAAACCAAAGGCATAGAAAATATAACGAAGATCTTGATTGTAAAATATCATAGATTTCTGTGCTGAATTGTAAATTGTTGTAAGAGATCACCACCGCCCATAAACAATAACCCATACTAATATTATAAGTGTGTTTGTCCGTCTTTCACGCCGTAACGGAGCGACGGATCGACGTGATTTTTGGCATAGAGATGGTTCATGGGCCTGAGAGTGGCATAGGCTACTTTTTA
Organism: Choristoneura rosaceana; assembly: GCA_037349165.1. Lineage (NCBI taxonomy): Eukaryota > Metazoa > Arthropoda > Insecta > Lepidoptera > Tortricidae > Choristoneura > Choristoneura rosaceana. The sequence continues at coordinate 924,383 of JAZBNJ010000006.1, read as the reverse complement.
TGGAAAAATGGAAAAATGGACTTCTCGAGGGAACAGCGCGCGATAACCGAATACCACGCGGGCGGAGCCGCGGGCAAAAGCTAGTAATAATATATTTTTTTCGTAATGCTACCGTACCCTATCCTAGACGTGTCCGACACGCTCTTGGCCGGTTTTTCAATTTGCCGCGGTTTCGCGTTGACAGCTTTCGCTGGCCACAGTCTAAACACTACTGTGCATTCCCTCTATGGCACACACACACATCTGTTCACTGGGAGGATAGTGCTAATTTTATTCTCTGCCCTCCTTTCATAGTTTAACTGTACTCGCACCCACTCAAGTGCCAGTGGTAAAAGAAGCGGTTCAATGTAATGAATGAGATTTTTACGACACAGTTGGGCCAATCAACTTTTTTACCGACACTTTGGGCGTCTCCTGCGTTACCAAAATTGTCACTGGCGTTACCAAAAAATCGTTCCAACAAGATATTTCACGGGTTAATAGGTAGGTTGATCTTACGTAGGATGGCATGTATTCATGAACACCATCTATTAAATTACAAAAAAACGTGTTCACCTTAGATGTATATAGTCTAAGGTGTTCACTTACAGAAATCTGCAATTGTTTGAAAATTTTCGCGGACAGATTAGTGTCGGTAAAAAAGTTGATTGGCCCAGTTACCAATATGACGGCTTGCTTGTTTGCCTTCCAGTCAAATAAAAAAAAAATTATGGTAGGAAAACTTCGATATCCGAATTACGTAGTAGCCCCCCCCCCCCCCATCAGATTCCCATCGATCAATCAAAGACACAAAAATCTTTTTTTATGTTTTTCATTCTGGACTATGGAACAACCCGTAACCGCCCGGACTGTCGTAATTTGCCGGTAAAGAAAACTTTCATTTTTTTAAATTAATTGATGCTACTTAAAAATCTGATATATTTTTTTCCTGTTAATTAGAAACGTTATTCCTATTGATATAAAAGTTTCAAGTGTTCCAAAAATTTTCAGACATTCCTCACTCCGGGCACTGCTATTATAAACACTTTTTCCTGACACATCATACTAACCGCAACTGAACAGACGTTCGCGAGTTGTTACTATGCGGTTTGATTTACCTCTTAGACCTTCCGATTCTAATGAACTAAAAGAATTTCCTTCCTCACCCGCGACCTTACGATAGCTAAGCTTATGCAAAATATGCGTGTTCATGCAGTTCCTCCACCTCCACACTGTAAGAACACACAAATTACACAAACCCATCTATCACCACCACCACATCACACTGACGCGTTCCGCTTCTGTTCTGTATCTAGAATATTCAAGAACAAAATAATATTACGTTTATGTCAAACAAATCCTCTCAAATAGAATTACACCTCTCCATTTCTTCCGTGGATGTCGTAAGAAGCGACTGAGGACATAGGTTAAGGTGTACCATAGGCGACAGGCCAGCAACCTGTCACTACTGTACCGTTTTAGTCAAACTTAAAACCTAAAATTGCTAAAAGTGACACCGACGAAGTGGTAACATTTCGTGTGCTCTGGGTACCCCATTTGGGAATGCAGGCGTGATATTTGTGTGTGTGTGTGTAATATTACTTTGTTCTTGAATATTCTAGAATCTCATGAATTAGTTATTCCTATAGACAGGGTGGTAATTAGTACATTGAAGGAAGACAAGTGGGCAAGTCTACCAAATATAAAAATACCTTAGTAAATGTCACCGTTTTCGAGGAATTTCGATTTTTCTGATTTTTCAAAAATGCTATGATAATTTTTTGCATTTATTTTTATTGAAAAATTAACTTGAATAGTTGTGATATCAGATGCAAAAAAATAAAATAAAAACTATTGCAGTTTTTTATGTTTCAATTTAAATTTTGCCTCGTCTGAACTTTGGTTAAGTTATGACTTATACCAGCAAACCATGTTTGCAGATTTTTTTTTTTTACCAATGAAACTACCTGTTTCTTGTGTAAAAACGATCCTGTCCTTTCCAGGGTCTTAAAAAAATTCTGCAGTTAAAGTGTGAAGATATAATAGACAACAATAGGTTATTTATCCATACTAATATTATAAATGCGAAAGTTTATTTGTATGTTTGTGTGTTTATCCGTCTTTATAGTTAGTTATAGTTTTGTTATTTTATTAGTTACTTTTATTTTACTTTTAGCAATAATTTAAACTTATTATTTTTCATTTCTTTATTTGTCATGATATAATGTTATTATACTGCAATAAAAAAATAACTAACAAAGTTAGATGCTTTGTCTATGTCTGACAAAGCGAAAAGTCAGTGCTAGATAAAGACAAACAAGCAACAAAAGCTTTGCAATGAAAATTCGCTTCAGCCACAAATATAGAATTAGAAATATCCCTTTAACTTGAATTAATTTAAAAAACCTAGTATTTTTTTAATATTATCTGTAAGTTGGCAAGGGACCCAAAACATATACATACTGTGATAAATTAAAAACAAATTAGTGATGAAGTGTTTTTTAGAAAAATATAGCAAGTAGGTATAATACTAATAACAACATATATATTAAATAAGGAGAAAATATATAAAACTTGTGATCAAATACAATTAAGCTTACTTCTTGATAAAAAAAAAAATTAGATTTGTAATAACAGCTAGCAGTGCAGTGAGCTAAGTGATAAACGTGATAGATAAACTACAATAAAAATACCTTCAGTGTGTCACGCACGCAGTGTCACTAACAAACAAATATGCAGTAGCCACTCTAGCCACTTGAGACTGTGTATTTCGTAAACAGAACTAAATCACAACACAACTGAAGAATTGCCAGAATTTCCGTGTTATATCAACATTTTTTTTCACTGGAATTCTATCGCGCATTTGGTAGCGACCATGGTCCGACTTGGCATTATTCCATCAAGCGCCTTGCACTCGCGAGAAAAGCAATTAAAATCAATTGGCGGCCCGAACACTCCCGAACGACGACCTGCGGATGCAGTAATGACGCTAGCCCTGCCCCGTTACAGTACTTACCGACAATTCATGACATCACTGAGCAGATCTTAGAGGCCTAGACCTCTTTCCTCTCACGAGACTCCTATGAACAATGAAATGCACTAACGGGACACGAAAATTGTAAACGAAATTTGATGAATGAAAACTCGCGAAATAAATGCTGTAGTTTTTCAATCCGTCACATATTATATCAAACAGGAAAGTAAACTAGAGTTTTTAATTTTAATTAAAATATTATGACAACAAAATCACCGAATAAAATGGCAGGTTTGGCAGTGAGCGACAAACAGTGCTGCCAGAATAAACTAAACGTATCTCTTAGTAATCTGAGTTACTAACTAAAGTTAACTAAACGCACAAATGGCAAAGGGAAAACGGGCGAGGCAGCCTGATATTGGTTATTTATAAAATGTAGGTAATTTTCTACATTTTGAGCTTTCACGTGTGGCCGTCGTGCTCACTAAAAAAGGAACTCACTGAATTTCTTTCATAAACAAAAATAAATCGCTGATCAAAATTAATGATATGATAAAAAAACATTTTTACTATTTGAAATAGACTTATAAAATATATTAACCCGGATAACTCACGTCTTAAGTCGAGTTTAGCCCGACATGTTTCGGCTAATCCGTAGCCCTTTCTCACGGACTTTATCCAATCCTCTTAGGACCGACTCGGTGGCTGCTAAAAAAAGCAAAAAAGGTGCGAAAATTACAGGAATTGTGCATTCACAAAAACTGTACTGTAGTTTTATTAAAGCTTCCCCTCCGTTAAAGGAATGATGTATGGATAATAATGGCTATGCCTTTCCAAGAAAAGAAAAACCTTAAAGATGTCACTTTGACTTTAGGCGTGAGTGTGACAGATTCATACAGTTTCGCTTGCTTTGACTTGTAGGATTTGTATGTTGCTAAAGTTCTTGTATCAATCATTTTAAAATATTTAAATTACGCTGCTATCAACCTATAAGATGGCTAAACGATCTAACCCATACATCGAGGATTTCGTGCCCCAAAGCAAAATTCACGTCGGAGTAAAACAATTCAACAACAACGAAGACAGGCTCCAAAAAGTTTATGGTAGGTTACAAATACCTTCAGTAAGGCCTTAAAATATTATCAAATCCACTCTCAGTGTTCTGGTGATTAAATTTACTCCCCAGTGCCAGCCGTATTATTAAATTGGCATAAAGATATCGTTTAATTGCAGAAAAAACTCTAGAACTATTGTTCAGGGGCGCAAAGAAGTTGCCAGGGAAATGTGTAACAGAAGAAGCAGAGAAGGCGAACGACAGCAAAAAAGATGGTCTAAAACAACTATTTCTTGGCAAGGACGGTCATTTAATGCAGTCTGGTGTTTTGGTAAGTATTTTTATAAGGCATGCAAAGTTTTTATAAGAAACTAGATGTTGCCCGCGGCTTCGCCCCCGTTGTATTTTTTCTGTATTTTCTTCCATAAAAACCTTCTCCTGACAGTAACGAACTCAACAAAAAAATAATTACCAAAATTGGACCAGTCGTTCCCGAGTTTCGCGCTTACCAACACATTTTACAATTAATTTTTATTTATATAGATAGATAGATGCAATTTGCACAGGCTAGGGATTTGAAGTTGCACCACTAAATATTAATAAATTACGTCTCGGTGAATATTGTATAACCCCATACTACATACCTACCTTGATAGTTCATATGCCCAATGTAATTTGATTGTAATCTCATATCAGAATAGTTTATTTGCTAGAAAAGAGTTATACTTAGGGTGTTACCTGGATCACCCCCCCCCCCCCAAAGGTCAAGGTCAAACTGAATACTTGATTGTTTTTTTAGGAGGAACTCTCGACCCAGAAATGTGCCTGCAGAGTCCCGTCTGACGACCGCTGTGGTTACTGCGAGAAGACTCTTTGCGGGAGCTGCCGGCATCCCTGCGAGCGTTGCCAGCTCTGGTTTTGCTCCCTTTGCTCACTTGTTGGGTAAGTATATCTATAAGCTGTAAGTAGCAGCTTTAGGGTAGGTTGTGGTGGGGCGACCGCCCAGATGATGGACTTAAAAGGGTGCCTGAAGCCTGTACCTTCTAGAAAATTCCCAAAAGTTTGGAGCACTGAGAAAACCTCGCCCAGGGCGCTGGAAGTGCCTTCACTCCACAGCGTAGGAGTACCTTTATAAAATCAGTGTTTAAAATTCAAAATTGTAGTAGTTGCAGGGGCCATTTCACCTCCTATTGCTTAATTTTATTTGATGGATAAATTTAATCAATGGATGGTGAAATGGGGTTAGTGTCATTGCACTGAAAATTAACTTTTTTTTTGCAGATTGGAAGGCCAGGACATCTGTGTATCATGCTACAGTTAATTGAAGTTATGACTTAACCAGTGGCTGCAGTAGGTTGTCATTATAGTCAATGGACTTGAATGTTGATGTTAGATAGATAATTAATGATTAATGATTAGAGAATGTTAATACGGACATGACCGCGCGATCCCCGGATTACGTTTAGTAAATATAACTGAGCATGGGTGTACACAGAGGGGGCAAGTAGGGGGGAAGGGGCGTTGAAAGACAAGTCAAACCTAGCTTTATGAAAAAAAAAATCATTAGAACCCTAAAAAGCAGAAAGCTGACAAAAATGAACTGACTGGTGTTGGCTGGCAGAAAAGTATATTAAAAAAAATACAAATTCGTAATAAACTTTCAAATACATATTACCTTGACAACTTCGCATATGACACTCGATAAAACCCTGTTGCAGTCAGCATTTGCCGCACGTATACATTTTTGTACGTGCGACAGGGTTGTACCGAGTGTCACATACCTCTGGTGTTGCAAATGTTTATGAGCGGTGGTGATCTCTTACCACCAGGAGACCCACTTGCTCGTTTGCCTTACAGTGGAATAAAAAAAAAATACGAACTTGTCAAAGTATAATTAGTTAAATGAAAATCCCGGGTTTCATTAGACGTATCCACGTTATGATATTGATGACCTAATCTTTAAAGTGACATGGCCTATAGCAATCACTGCTAGCACAAAACACAGATAGTTCAGAATGCAATCTCCATACAAGTGCGCTCGAGCAACGCACACATAGACACTGCTCACGGACACGATATCTCGGCCCGGTTGGGACCAGTGCGAGCGCGAGTGCCATCCGCTTGAGACAAGCGTCTGTGAACTTTTTTGTGCAATAATGGAGCAACAAAAAAAAAGTTATTGTAACTGTTCTGTTGGCGGTTGTTAAAAATAAATAATCGTGAATTTAGCCAATAACGAAATCGTCGCCAGATATTTTCTGTGACAAATCTTCTTTTTTTTTACTATATAAAAATAAGTCGGGTTTTCCTTCCTGACGCTATAACTCCAGAACGCAAGAAAAGATTTCAAAGGTTTTGCATTCGTTGGAAAGGTCTCGGGCTCCGTGAGGTTTATAGCAAAGAAAATTCAGGAAAAATTTAAAAAAAAAAGCGGGAAAATATTTTTTCACATACAGCGCCATCTGATACATAGCATGTACTACAAACCAATATAGCGAGCGATAACCGAATTCAACGCGGGCGGAGCCGCGGGCAAAAGCTAGTTTGTAATATAACAAAGAAATCAAAATTAAAATATATTTGTTATTAATTTACATTTACATTCTTCGCGTATCATGCTCAACAATAAATCAAACAACCAAATACGAGTGCCTCTACCACGATAGTTTTTTGGTGCTTAAGCCATAGTTGACAACCTTAGAGCGACCGCCGAGCGTAGGTATGAAAAGTGAAGTACATACAGGAGATTGACTTCTGAACTATTTGTGTTTTGTGCTGCTAGCTTAAGTAATACCATTGTATAGTAAAATGAACTGTTTAGCTTTAGATATTGACTTGCAGGATTTGCTACCAAGACGTTTTAAATCTAAGACTTTGTTTCTAGAAATAAATAATGCGTCGTTATACAACCAAAGTTTTATTTTATATTATGACATCCTGAGGCATATTGTCTAACTCTAACGCTAAAAATTACCCTAATTACGGGCGCCGTGAAAACCTCGCTCACGTACAAATGTCACTGCGTGAATATGGATTCATCATGCCAACCCAGCCTGTATATGTCCCACGGCTGGGCAGTGCCTCTCAGAATGAGAGGGCTTGGGCCGTAGTTCGCACGCGTGCCCAGTGCGGACTGGGAACTTCAGACAAAGTTGAATTGCTTCGCAGATTTGTGCAGCTTTCCTCACGATGTTTTCCCTCACGGTAAAGCTCGTGGTAAATTTCAAATGTCATTTCGCACATGATTTTCGAAAAACTTACTAGGTTCGTCGGGGTTTGATTGAACCCAAGATCCTCAGCTTGACAAGCAGGTGGGCCATTTTCTTAAATATGGGATTTTGAATTTTTTTAGTTATATCTACTCGGAATCAGGAGTACTATCGATTTTAATAGGTGAAAAAAAAAGTGTTCAAACATTTTGTATTCCTTTCCCAAATACACTTGTACACAAGGACAAAGAAATCGACACGGGCAAAGTTGCAAAAATATGTAAGTATACACGACTTTATAAACTTAACATTAAGGCCGTGTATACATATTTTTGCAACTTTGCCCGTGTATATCTTTGCCCTTGACTGTATGAGAGTGACGGAACGGAATTACAAAAAATATATGCAAATTTTGGGACACTTTTTCACCTATTTAATTCGACAGTCCTCCTGATTCCGATAAGATTTCAAAATTTTAGAAAAATTTATGAGAATGGCCAGGTCAAACCACTCTGCCACCACGGCGGCTTGCGGTGAATATGGATTGTGACTAAAATGCCTCCAAAAAAAAATGCTCCATCAGCCTTATCCTCGCTTTCCATCAGGCGTGATTGTATATTGTATCCAAACGCAAGCCTATCCATACTAATATTATTAATGCGAAAGTGTGTTTGTGTGTTTGTCCGTCTTCCACGCCGTAAGAGAGCGACGGATCGACGTGATTTTTGGCATAGAGATAGCTTATGGGCCCGAGAGTGATATAGGCTACTTTTTAACCCGGAAAAATGCACAGTTCCCGAGGGCTGGCCGGCTACCTGGCGGAGCCACGGGCAAAAGCTAGTAGTGTATAAAAAAAGTAAAATACATCTATAAGTTGGTATCGAGAAGGGGCTACAGTGGTAGGTAATAATTATCCTTTTTTGTACTGTCAAATGCCAAAACCTACTGTGAATAGATAATGAATAATCCAAATATTCTCAACATGTTTAATCGTTTTATTATTTACTAGTGTTTACCCGCGGCTTCGCACACGTAAATCATTAGTTCCAGTAGCTGTATTGAAATTCCAGGATTTTTCAAAATTACCGAAATTTAAATCGCGGTTTTCATTGACTTTGCATTACGAGTAAAACAATCATGTTTAATTTTATGACAGCCCAGCGGTTGTTGTTTCAAAATTGTATCCCTATCCCGTGGGAATATAGGAATAAAAAGTAGCCATGTTTTATTCCAGATGTCCATCTATCTAAATACCAAAGTTCATCCAAATCCGTCCAGCTGTTTCAGCGTGAAGGAGTAACAAACATACTCACTCAAAAACTTTCGCATTTATAATATTAGTAGCTAGTAGGATAAGCTTCTACTGCGGAATTACAGGAAAAAATAAAAGCAGTTATATTTATACTTATTTATTACTCGTATAAAATTCAATTATAAATCGGGACAGACAAACAAACGTGTATTTGAACTTCAAAATGCGAAATAAATTAATCAAAAGGACACTCAATAAGAATTACATACATTTGTGCTGAACTTAAACATTAACCAATAAAATCTTCCTGTCAAACTCAACTTTGCAAAGTCGTCGACATAGCTTGTACCCGGGATTTAAACCTGGGATACAGTGATACTAACATAGCGTAATAATTTCTGATAGCGGGCGCACTTCTAGGCACAACTGTGTTGCGGGGGGGTGGAGGGAGGGCTACTACTACAATCAAAGTTCGTATCATACCTACCGTCTCTCATTCTCGTACTTATTAAATTTTGCATTTCGTTCGTCGTACCTATAGAGCCTGCAGGGCTACTACGAAACTCGAAGTTCGTGTCGTGCGGTCCCTCTCGCTCTCGTATTAAATAGTATAAGTGTCAGAGGGACCGCACACTTAACAGCATCTATACGTATTAAATACATATATATGCATATTAAACACAAACAAACATGTTCTATGCTTTGGCCCTGAAGAACTGGCTCCTAACAATTCAGGTAATGTAAGATTTAATTCAAAAACTTAAAACAAGACAAACCTTATAAGTTTTTAACTTGTATTGTAATTCATTATAAATATCAAAGGTCAAGACGTGTCTAAACTACAAACGACAACTTGTCACAGCGTACCTAATAATTTCCGACAATGGATAAGTATATTCGTTTGACTTGGCGCTGACTTCCTATGTTGACCTTGTATTGTCCCGACACTACTACGAAGTGCACAATTCGAACTTCATATGCTGTCGCGCTGACGCTTATGTTATTTAATATGAGAGTGAGAGGGACGGTACGATACGATACGATATTTGAATTTCGTAGTAACCCCCTTGCGTGTCCCCCACACCGCGCCGCGTATAGTCACCCTATCAAGACGGCAGAGTTACCACTAGTTGTTTTTATACGCTATGCTTTAGCTATGTAGGCAGGTATTAATACTCTTACATATTATTTAAACAGAAACATGAACGAACATTTAACCAAACATTCTCAAAATCAACTTTGAGTTGTCAAACATGAATAAAAGTCTTAGAAAAACTTAAAATCACAAATAACAAAAACAGACTTAGATGTCAAATTCAATGATCCAGCATGGATGGAAGTGACGCCTGTAGTTTTAAACGATGACTCATAAAAATTAAATATACAATATCCATTCTCAGCAGCATTTTCCAGCGCTGGCAAAATACACATACGCTGGAAAAAGCTTTACATGGCATATTTTAGGGTTTAGGAATGAAATTGCACATATTAATTAAAGAACCTAAACATGAGCCGTAGGTAAATCGTACCGAGCGCATACATCAAAACCAAATATAACAGTTATTGAGGGTTTTCACAGAGGACAAATATCGCTAGATGGCGTTAGTATCGAGAGGTCCGTTTGACGTTTGCTCGTGATTGGCCATTGATGAGCCAATCGTAAGCAAACGTCAAACGGACCTCACGATACTAACGCCATCTAGCGATATTTTATATGTCTTTTAGCCCTTATTGGCGCTTTCAAAACACTAGCATATAAATACAGCACACGACTAGAGAGGAAATTAGTCGTACATTATTTATAAATTATGTATATTAGCCGACACAATGTAACAATGTTAAGGAAATAAATGTACTTACTGAATAAAACAGTGTATACATATTTATTTCCTTAGTTCAGTACTGAATGGGACTAAAGCATTATCGGGCGTAAAATAATAACCTACTGCCATGCAGGAAGACGCGTGATTTTGTCAAAATTAGACATTAATAATAAATTGTAATAAGAACCACGGCACGCGTCATCGTGAATGACTCTACCTATATGTTGGTCACAACTATCAAACTCCTCAAGCAACAATTATCGTAATAATCGAAAACTCATGATTTCATACTATATTAGACAATTCTGGACGATAGTAGTACGAGTAACTGAATCAATATTGTTGTTTCGAATAAAACTTAAGTTGCTTAAAAATTAAGTAAATGTCCGTAAAAATTAAAAACAAAAGAACATAAATCTTAGTAGGTAATTAAAATAAGCAAGGTGGTTACAGTTGGTCCTTATTGAACCCATCTCTACCTTAAGTATACTATAGAATAGATAAATAAATTATTTCATGCGCTCATGCCATTGTTATATGTATATCTACTAAATTATTGCTTTAGTCACATTGGAAGCTCCTATAACTCATAGGCTAGCAAGATAATTAAATTTAATGGAAGTATTACTATTTGCTGTAAAAAGAGATGTGCCAGGTCTTCATAATAGTATAGACGCGGTTACGAATACGAATATGAACCATCTCCCAAAGATATTCGATACAGTGACATTAACATACAAAAATCTCCTCTCTAGTAGGTACTATACTGCTATTATATGCCGTATGAAACAAAGGCGATAAGAAAATTATAAATATTAATCAATTCAAACATAATGAACCTTACTATGTAGTTATAATTATATATTAATCATTATTTATTTATTGAAAAATACATTATAAGCATTTTTTTACCAAGCTCTCTTAGTTTTGCATTAAGCTTCTTAAGTCGTATATATGCCCTGTATAGCTTTATTTTATTCATACAGAAAAAAAAAAGGAATGACCAAATGAAAATTAAGAGGAATAGTTGTCAAAAATTATCTTTGTCTCTTCGAACCCAATTTTCGTATACAATAGCATCTAAGTTAGGGACATCTTTTACTAGTTACAGATGGTGTTAGTTGACAGTGACGGACACAGGACGGTTCGAAATTTAGCATCTGTCCAGCGCAACTAACATCTCACCCAGTGGTCAAAAGTGAAATTAATTTTGTTTGTATCTCTGCTTCTCTAAAATAACGAGTGATACATACTAATATACGCGCGTACAGCAACCATAACAATAGGGTATTTCATTCCATTAACGAATAATTCCATAACACCACTGCAATAAAATAAAAAAATATCAACCCGGAAAATCAAATGAAATCTCAATTAACTATCAGCAGTTAAAAATAAATAATTAAACCAACACCGAGGTTAGTTACGTTTGTGACACTGTACTTAACTTGTACTAAAAATTCTGCAACAACCATTCTAACGACAGAAAAACATTAATCCAAAATCAAAGACAGCTATCCACATTTCCGTAGTCCTTAACAGATAAAATAACTTTAAAACAAGTCCCAAATGCAAAGCACAAAACAAAAGGCATAATTATCAACAAATATTTCTTTCACTTAAACGCTACCCATTTTTATTATTCACTTATAACATATTTAAATTCCTTTATCCCTTAACACATAATTATCGTACGAATAAGTAAAATATATGTCATTATTAGTGATGTGACGGATTTAAAAAAAGAAACATTAATCCTTGGTTGCTGGCCTAAACTTTTTAGGTCAACTCTGTTCTGTTACATCATGTAATGACTGCATCAGCGAGGCTACAACAAATTCGAAAATCGAAGTTCGTATCATACCGTCCCTCTCACTATTGTGTTAAATAACATAAGCGTCGGCTTGACGGTACGATACGAACTTCTATTTTCGAATTTCTTAGTAGCTCTGCAGCAGTTGACGACATCAAATATTCGATATTTCAAGCTCCTGCTTCACCACTCTTTGAAAAGTCACTGATAGTTCATGTGACTGATACCACTGTTACCTTAAACATTATCTAAGTATATTATGACTTTGTCGAGTTTAGAAGTAGTCGCTGAATATACCAAACAAGTATAGCAGATAGAAGTAAAATGTATAGTATGAATTTTTTGAGGTGTCCCGATCTCGTTAACAGCCCACCTTTCGAACAAAGCCATTGTAATCTATTGTGCCCCCATCCGCATAATCCTCAGTTTAAAAGGAACGGTAATAAACCCCCTTGCAAAAAAAACGGGCACCTATGGTTTTTCAGATTTTTAGGCATTGAAGCTTAGAAAGTAAGCTTTCATGCACATAAAATACCAAAACCATAGGTGCCCGTTTTTTTTGCAAGGGGGTTTATAAGATAAAATAGTTCATTGAAATAAAGACTTTATTGTCTAGAGCAGAAAGTGTATTTTAAAATTTATACCCGTTCGCAAATAATACGTTTTAGTTGTTCTCCGACGCATTTAATTTTGAAAAATATTATCTGCCAACAAAGTATTATTTAAAATGAACTCCGTATTTCGATGAGCAATTTTATCTTATATTTCCACTTGAGCACTTGAGGCCATAATAGAATACAATAGCTTTGTTCGTAAGGTGGGTGGGATGTTAACGGGGTCGGGACACCTTAAAAAGTTTATACTGCATTGCTACGTATCCGGCACATCACTAATTCTATAAGAATCTGGGGTATTTTTGCTTTTGGTTATAATAATTATTTTATAATTAATGGCCTTCGAAACAGTGTATTCGTCAGTCACAGAACTTCTTTAATATTCCGACATATTGTACCTAATCTACCAACATGCTCCTATTTCAAAACAACGTAAGCGAGCGCTGCACTGGAGGGCTACTACGAAATTCGAAGTACGTATCGTACTGTCCCTCTCACTCTCGTATTAAATAATATAAGGATGAGCGGGACGGCAAGATACGAAGTTCGGAATTTATTTCATATCATAATCGTGATTTAAGTGCAAATGTAGCCCTCTCATTTGTTATCTTTGCAAATGTTAAAGAACTGGTACACTAAATTCGCTTTGTACATTAATGTTTGTCAATGAAGGTTTTGACAAAGGCAAAATGTCGCTTGATGGCGTTAGTTGTGAGGTCCGTTTGACGTTTGCCTGCTATTGGCTCATTTAGATATTTAACCAATCACGAGCAAACGTCAAACGGACCTCACGGTACTAACGCCATCTAGCGACATTTCGCCTCTGTGAAAACCCAAATTGTGTCTGTATCATTTTGTAAAATAAAGTGTTTACATAAACACATGTTATTATACCTGTATGATAAATGCACTCATTTTTAAATGTCATAATTTCACATATAATTATGATTTCTGGAGTAAATTATTAGGATTAATTAATATACTGGGTGGGTCCTTTTAAACAGAAGCAAATAATTACAACATAGATCGTACTCGTCAAATATAAAAGTGATGTTTATAATAAAATAAATATTTTAATAAATAATCAATAAAATTTTAGTTTTAATCAAGTTACATGATTAAATCACAAAATTAATCGTATTTCTAGTTTCTACTTAGGAATTTAATAACGCCGAATATTCGGTTCGGTAAAAGTTTTACCGAACATTCGGCCGAATTTGTATTCGGTGAAACCCATGTTCGGCCCATCTCTTCTAGTTTTGATTATTTGCTCGTGTTATAGGCCTCCCCGTATATTATTTTGTAAGTCGAGCGCAATATACTTAGGTACTTTAACAAATGACTTTAACGGACGGTCCATGGTACAGTCATCGACACGGCCAAAGTTACAAAAATATGTTATCATCATCATCATCATCAGCCTATATACGTCCCACAGCTGGGCACAGGCATCCTCTCAGAATAGAGGGCTTGGGGCATAGTTTTCACGCGGGCCCATTAAAAATATGTATACACGGTCTTAATATTAAGTGCATAAAGTCGTGTATACATATTTTCGTAACTTTGCCCGTGTCGATGTATCTTTGCCCGTGAATGTACAGCGAATTAGCAAATTAGGTTTACTAGGGAGTAATAACACTGATAAAAGCGAAAATGTTGCCAAATTTAAAAGTGTATTATATACCTACTTCTACTCTGTAGTTAGTTCACATTAGATCGGGCCAGGCACTGCAAATACTGTACTGCAAATTTCTAATTTCGTATCTTGCCGTCCTGTTGACGCTAGTATTATTAATAAGAGAGCGAGAGGGACGGTACAGTCAAGGGCAAAAATATCGACACGGTCAAAGTTTCAAAAACATGTATACACGGAATTAATGTTAATACATAGTCGTGTATACATGTTTTTGTAACTTTAGCCGTGACGATATCTTTTCCCTTGTCTGTACAATACGAACTTCGATTTTCGAACTTCGTAGTAGCCCCTCAGGGTGACCAGAAGGGCTACTCCGAAACACGGAATTCGAAGTTCGTATCGTGCCGTCCCTCTCACTCTCGTATTAGATAACATAAGCGTTAGGCGGGACGGTACGACACGAACTTCGATTTTTGAATTTCGTGGTAGTCTTGCTGACCAAACTGTAGGAGACACTTAGGAAGTCGACTGTCACAATTTCGATGTGTGAATTATGACAAGCTGACAGCTTACCAATACAATGTAAACAATAAAACCCGACAGCTCGCCATCTATAAAAACGATCCGACCTAATGTGAATAAGCTAGGCAGTCTGTGCCCGTAATCTGCACCATTAAAAAAAAAAGTTTGTCGGTAGCCCCTCGCTACTCGCGGCGGTTTGCTTGCGTTGTTTAGCGACTCGTGGCGACCCGGCGACGCTGGCGACCGTTACGCGAACAGGTAGCGGTACAGGACGGTGGCTGCGATACCCAGCAGGAGAGGTGTCAGCCATGAGCTCCAGGTGCTAGAAAGAGACAAGCGATAGACACCAATTAAAACAATGAACAGATCGAATCAGAAACACGATACTGCGCTCCAAAACAGAAATAAAAGAAATGGCGTTTAAAGTTCACCGATGTCATATTTTCTTTTTATTAATAGAGTAAATTTAATTAATTATTTAATTTGTGACATCAATACCATTTTGCATTTTGCTTATTAACTTGTTATCTATTTAAATTTGGACCTATGTTGTTCTTGAAATAATCACAGATGTTGGTGTCAATACCGCCAAGCTGAAGTGGGACTGGGACACATGTCTGCCGCATGCACCCGGACCGATGGGCACGAATCGTAACCGAATGGGATCCGAGGGATGGGCATAGGAGCAGAGGCAGACCCAAGAGATGGCGGGAGGACCTGAACGCTTTTGAGCTGGATTGGCAGGTGCATGCCCAGGACAGGGAAGAGTGGCGGAGGAAGGCTTTGCCCAGCAGTGGCTACATAAAAAAAACATGATACAAAATGTATCTCAAAAATGCGTCAAAATTGAGTATTAGGTAATAAACTTTTAGGCAGATTTATATGGCGCGTGGTATAGGTATTACCGGGCTAATTATTGTACCTAAAAGGTACTTCTAAAAGTTTAAAACAATGGATTATGACACTTAATCCCATTTAAATGAACCGTTTTATTTAACCTTCCCGAACGGCTACACGAATATTGTTCACGCACGCGCCACATCGTGTCGTACGCGAACTTTAATCTTTTAAACATGTGTTTTAAATGTGTTTATTACGTCGAAAAATATACAGAGCGGCGAAAAATTTGGCCCTCGCATGTATGCCGTAGTAGGTTATTTGGGTTCCGTAGACAAAATGGCAAAAACGGAACCCTTATAGTTTCGCTATGTCTGTCTGTCTGTCCGTCCGTTCGCGGCTTTGCTCAGAGACTACTAATACTGGAAAGCTGTAATTTTGCACGAATATATATGTTAACTATGCCGATAAAATGACACATTAATTTTTTTTTAAAGTACCTCCCATAGACGTAGAGTGGGGGTTTTTTTTCTTATCTAATCTTATAGTGTGGGGTATCGTTGGATAGGTCTTTTAAAATCATAACGGGGATGTTGAGACAATTTTTCGATTCAGTGATTCGTTTGCAAAATATTCAACTTTAAAATGCAAATTTTCATTAAAATTGAGCGTCCCCCCTCCCCTCTAAAATCTAAGCCGGGGGGCGGAAAAATTTGAAAAAAATCAAGATGGTAGTAAGTATATCAAATTTACAAGGAAAAAAAACTATAACGGTTAATTTTTCTTGAGAATTATTAGTAGTTTAAGAGTAAATAGCAGCCTAAGGTATAAAATATACCTAAACTTGGAATATTCCGTACAAAATGCGAAATCCTTAGACAAATATTACTTTATTTTTTCATAATGGCTACGGAACTTGTACGGAACCCTATTTCGGGCGTGTCCGACACGCTCTTGGCCGGTTTTTTTTATCTGTAGAGTGGGCCACATTTTGTGCCGCTACTTAGTTTGTTAGCGTGGCGGAGTACGTTTGTAAAACGCTCGGTTGTTTTATGTATGTATGTAACTATTTTATTGTACATAAAACACAAAGTAATACAAAAAGAAAACAACAAATCAAAAGAGTACAAAGGCGAACAGAATTATTTTTTATGCGGTGAATGACGAATGTAGATGGACAAGGTGCCCCGGTGCATAAAAAGAATCAGGCCCTAACCCCCCCTTTCCACGTAGCTTAAACTTACATTTACCTTCAAAAATATTTCAAAACATTTGAAAAAAAATGGCGGAGCATGATCACAAGATTTTTTTCATTATACTCCTCTTTTTTCAAAGCTTAGGTTAGAGCGCCCCTTGAGCTCCGGGGCCATTTAGCAATGCACCACCTGGTCACACGATGGCTACGCCGCTGATGCCGTAATAGGTAATTTTGAATGTAGAGTGGGCTACATTTTGTGCCTAGTTTGCTAGTTTCGCGGACTACATTTGTAAAGCGCTCGGTTGTTTTACTATAAACGCTGCGTTGAGCGCAATGCATCGCCAAAGAACCTAAATATGAAAGAATCTAAGTTAAAGAAGTTGTTAAAGAACCTAAATATGAGCCGTAGGTAAACCGTACCGAGCGCATACATCGTAAAATAAAAACCAAATATGGAAGTTATTGAGGGTTTACACAGAGGATAAAAATATCGCTAGATGGCGTTAGTATCGTGAGGTCCGTTTGACGTTTGCCCGTAAATGAGCCAATCGCAAGCAAACGTCAAACGGACCTCACGATACTAACGTCATCTAGCGATATTTCCCCTCTGTGTTTTCCCCCATTAGATTGCTTAAGTGGCTTTTAGTGCTTCGCTGAAGTGGCGTTGGACTGGCCACGTTAGTCCCAGGACCGATGAACGGTGGAGCAGACGAGTCCTCGAATGGAGACCACGGACGGGAAAACGTGGTGTAGGTGCAGTTTTAGTGCCACGCGTACCGTCAGTACGGATCGCTCCGCACAGGCTGATCTATATGAGCTTCCTGGGAGCGTTTTAGAGTAATACGGAGGGGTCCGTACGGACGACCGTCCGCGCGGATAGGAAGCTCATATAGATCAGCCTGTGCGGAGCGATCCGTACTGACGGTACGCGTGACACTAAAACTGCACTAGGGTGTTCTGAGGCACGGACGGACGACCTTAAGAGGGTCAGTGGCGGCGGATGGATGCGAGGGACTGAAGACAGTGTTGTGGCGCGGCATGGAAGAGGCCTATGTCCAGCAGTGGACTGCTGTAGGCTGATGATGATGATGATATACTATCGTTTTCTGCACATCATGCACATGGCGTGCTTGTAAAATAAATCTGCAGGGCTACTACAAAACTCGAAGTTCGTATCGTACCGTTCCTCTCGCTCTCGTATTAAACAGTATAAGTGTCAGAAGGACCGCACGACACGAACTTCGAGTTTCGAGTTTCGTAGTAGCTATGCTGGTTCGGTTTATGGATGTCCTTACTGATTTATGTAAACTAGTGTCGCAGACAAAATGCTCTTGTATTATTCTGCATTAATGCCGCCTGCATTAATCAAACGCCTTCACGACACCGATTTATAACCTAGACATATACATAATGCATTATTATCGCCACCAAGGTTGAGCATTTAGCAGGCATGGCTCACTCCGCGATTTTATTTTCCGCTACAAGTAGATGTCTGCAGCCCCCTGGAGTGTGCTATTCCACTACACGTGCGTGCGAGTGAATACGAGTTACGTAACAGAGAGGCACGATTCTTGTGCCTAAACGTCACTTTTGTTGCTAACCTAGAAGCCTAAGATGGGATACCTCAAGTGCCAGTAATTTCACCGGCTGTCTTCCTCTCCCCGCCGAAACACAACAGTGCAAGCACTGCTGCTTCACGGCTAGATTAGCGAGCAAGATGGTGGTAGCAATTCGGACGGACCTTGCACAAGGTCCTACCACCTGCAACTTATAGGTATTACTGATATTACCTACGAGTATTTCTCTCCGAAGGCGCTATCTGAAGTAATTGAATGCTTCATTAAGAATAAGCGTTACTATCAGGGAGGTGATAAAATATTGTGTTCGAGTGCTCTGGAGATAAGTAAAAAGGTATATGTATACAATACATGTTAAAGTGTATATATACGTCCGTCCTCCGTGACGACCAACAGGGCTACTAAAGTACAATTTAATAGAATCTGACAATTTTCTTCACATTTAACACACCCTAACGTGGGCACGCTTGATTGTATATGTCCGTCATGTGATTATCATCTAAAAGGAATCAAAAAAGAATAATATTCACATAACAAAGCCTTAGGCAGCCCGGTATTCATATTAGTAGGCTGGAAGTGTCTACAGGATTGTCAGATTCTATTGAATTGGAGTATAGGTACGAAACTCGAAACAGTTTCGACGAAACTCGAAGTTCGTGTCGTGCGGTCCCTCAGATACTTATACCAATTAATACGAGAACGAGAGGGACGGTACGACACGAACTTCGAGTTTCGTTAGTAGTCCTGCAGATACGAAGTTCGATTTTTTTTTTTAATTTTGCACTTCGTGGTACAGCGGGGCTATACATACTACGAAATTCGAAAATCGAAGTTCGAGTCGTTCCGTCCCTCTGAGACTTATACTATTTAATACGAGAGTGAGAGGGACAGTTTGATACGAACTTCGATTTTCGAATTTCGGAGCAGGCCCTCTGTGCTGCACTAATCACTCATTCGTTCATTCACTACCTTTTGCAATGAGGTATTCATCACGCTGTGTGAGTAAATCATTAAATTCAGCTATTATTTACGTAGTTAACGCTCTAGAATGAGGGTAGACGCGCCCGTAGAGGTAGACCGAGCACGATCAACACAACATTTAACATCTACCCGCCAATTTTTCAATATACCCGTTATGCTGGGGCCACACTAGCGAGAAATGCCATTAATTATCGAGATAATGGACGTTAATCGTAAGTGTAGCCACGACTTAACGCGATAATTTGACAACGGCATTAACATCGCCGTTTGGCGTTAGGCGATATCTCAAGTGGCGGTACATGGGCATTCACGTTGAACGTTCAAGTGTAGCCACCCACTTTAGCGCATTAAAAATTATCGCAATAATTATCGCGCCAATGGGCATTGACGTTAGCCGCTAGTGTGGCCCCAGCATTAGAAATATCTACAGTCTAGATCCCGAAGCATAGACCTGTTATCAACGGTGAATCATTAAAACTATTAATCCAAGGACGATAATTGAACAATAACAGTTGTGTACTGTACACGTGCAATATCTTACTAATAAGTATTATAATATCTAAACGCTAACAATACATAGATAATGTAATAGTAACACACTTAAAAATTCGATAGAAAATAGTAGATACTTATCTTTAAATACGTAAATAAATCAATTTGTGACTGTAAAACAAATACATAAAAACGTAACAAATATGGAACACAATAAAACATGGATTCTGTGTAAAAACATAGATTCGTGTTGATAAATAAAATTAATTAAAAAAAACATAAATTAACAAAGTGAATAAAGTAACTGTGTGAATATTTCTAGTTTTAGGTGCACTTTTTTGAAATTTAAAACAAAACTACTAATAAATTATTCAAAACACCTACAGTGCTAGTAAGTAATTAGGTTAACAATGGTAAATCAAATAACATCATCAGTTCATTCGTCACTCATCAACGTTGAACGACCTCAAAAGACCTTAATCAATTAATGTTACTGAACGTTAAATGACTAAAAATCGGATAAAAACGATGACTCGAGATAATTTACTTAAATTTAGGTAGTACGTCCATGCTGTCAATTCACTATACGTGTATTTTTGATACAACCTCAAACTTTGAGGGTAGTTAGTAAAGGCCCTAATAATCACGTTTTACTATGTTTTAGTAGAAAATTTTAACTTATTATTTTTCTTACAAAATTAATTATCAGGCAATGTATCACTACGTGATACAGCAGGACTACTACGAATACTACGATACTCGAAATTCGAAGTTCGTATCGTGCGGTCCCTCTGAAACTTATGCTATTTATTACGAGAGCGAGAGGGACGGTACGATACGAACTTCGAGTTTCGTAGTAGCCCCGCTGCTTTGTTTTTATTCAAAACGTCGCACTTGTTCACGTGACAGCTGTCACAGAACGTTTCTCTCTTATCAAATTATTGTACGCATTACATTGCTGCTCGAAAATATTTCAAAAAATAATTACGCTCTGGTACTTAATTTTAAATCAACAGTTTTTGATATCGGTTCACAGCACTTAAATCTTCGTCTAGTTTGAGGTAGTATCAAAAATAAATCTTTTTCTTAGTATTGCGACAGGACAAGCGCTCGATTGTTTTACGCGATAAACGCTGAGTTAACGCAATGCATTTGACGCACAACAACTAGCATCAGATAATATAATAACCAAACATTGTCTCACGCGGTGAATGTGTTTGGTAACTAGAATATCGCACTGCATTTATCGCATAAAACAACAGAACGCTAACGACGCAAATTTTCCGTAAGTGACGTTATCTGATTCACCTGTGGCGTCTATGCTAATAAACTACAGGAACTAAACTAGGTGCCAATACAAAAACGACATTGCAAGGATACACAGTTTATTCAAACGTTACAATAAAAATAACTTTAAAAATATAATGAAATACAAAGCACCAAATCAGTACTAACTACGCGATTACATTTGTGCAGGATTTGTCTCGCGATATAAGTACATAAACTAACTATTGAAGGCGTTTAGTGCTTCCGAGGTAATTTTTAAACTTTTTATGGACATTCAATCGATCCTTTGAGACTTTACCAATTAGAAATCAGCTTGCTGACATTTTATTAACGGAATTAGTTTAAAGATATGAACAAACATCGTTAAATAAACTTAACAAAGCAGATGGTCCCAATTTCATCCTTAATTAATTTTTAAACGTTTAAGTTGTGATGGATCGCCATAAAATTTAGCCTCAAAAAGCACCGACATCTATCGCCAACAATGATAAACACTAGAGATTTAACAGATAAATCAGACATTAGTAACTGCGTTCTCGTGTAATTTGGTCAAATGACTTTGACACTGACAGATCAATAACCCTTTCCTTTTAAGTAAAATTAGGAATTTTGAAGTTCGAGTCTAGTATTTTGTGTTTTGAATCTATTTATGAACACGGTACACGCAGAAACTTTAAATCGATTTATCTTACTACCTAAACGTACGTTATTCTATAAGCATGATATTCTAAAACCAGCTTTTAAAATATTTAATGTGTATAATGTAAATATATTTATTTAAACTAACGAAAAAGCTGCACTAAAACAGATCTATCGTAATCATCAATCACAGTTGTTTTTCGGAATAAGTACGTTACCAAAATCGAGTGAAAAATTACAAAAATAATACATTTCTACACAGATCCATGTGATGAGAATGCGATTAAAAAAAACACTAGGTAACGTAGGAGAACGTCATTAAAAAATATATACCTACAGGTTATTAAAATCAAAACTCACCTTGATTATCACATCGAGATCATTTAATTACATTTTTTTTTATATAACGTTTCTATGCCTCAATAACGTTCTCCAATGTTACCAGCCCACAAAAATAACGTAAACTTTCAAAATCAGCAGAGTGATTTGATTAAGGTCTGTTAGTTTAAGCCACTACTTAAAACGACTACTTTAACGTAAGGCCAGTTGCACACTGTACAAACTTGAAAGCATTCGTCGTTTCAAGTCTATTAAGTATAATTATTATTAGTTACTAAATATGCATTATGCATTAACACGTGTTAAATGAATTAATCACCAAACAGTGCGGAAAGAAAGGTTAACAAACATAAGCATTATGTATCTAGCCAAGCGGAAACTCCCTTTAACCATAATAAGGTGGAGTGGAACATCTTCAAATATTCATAAGAGTAGTTGTAAAATGTGTTAACAGTTGAATATAACAAATGTTACATATAAATTGTGAGCACTTTTCGAGCACAAAATATTTTGACGTTTTTTAAACTTTAATAGCTTTTTAAATTATTTAGGGACTTTGCACAAACATGTCTAAGAATCAAACGCGTAAAAAATCCAATAGTTGAAAATTTAAGTCATATAAGTGTATGTGCCTATTAACTTTTTATCTTCTGCTTTGGGTCGTATGACCCATCGTACCACCGTTCTCACAGAACGTCAAGTATAGTGTCGTAATGATTTTCATTAAGAGAATCCGAAGTAAGTGATTCTTGCACATGATGAGAGTTAAACCATCAATCACCCATTTGTCGTTGGATTGTTTTCGGAGCTCAGACGTGAGAAGAAGAGTTCTTGGACGTTTAGGCCCCAAGCACAATGACCAGGTCAACTGTTGGCTCTCGGAGCCAACATCTGACAAAGCTATTTGCATTTCCCAGTTCTTTGATATGTCCCTTGTGTAGCGCAATGAGCGAGCACCCATGAAGCTGACATGATCACCATGTTCGAAGCCTCAACAAAAATAAGGAAAAAAGTGGCTTTTTCTGTGAAAAACTTCGAAAAGAAAGGCCACGATTCAGTTCGATAGATATCACACAGGCTGATAGCATAAAAACTGTAGCTATAGCATGCCATTCAATCAATAACGAAGGGGAAACCCGCCTCGTGTTATAACGAGCATTTACTCCGTAATTTCATCACTTAGTCCAAGCCCATGGTTCTAATGACATTAACTTCGTATTATGGGACATACCTATTTAATTAAAAACACCTTCAGCGAGTTATTGATTCTAAGACGCTTGATTGAACAGTCACCAGTGCCGGGTTAACCCATAAGCAAATATGCTTAGGGCATCACGTCTTGGGGGGGCACCATCATAAACACATAAGTAAGGCTCAGAGGGTTGCCGACGGTGCTGGCTGAAAATCAGCGCGGGGTGTTTTTGACGCTTCAGCATTATGCTGAGCCAGTGTCCGATTCACAACCGCAATGACACATGCCTTTGTGTTGTGTATTTGTACAAAATAGTATTGTTGTCTTGTGTGGTGAATAAATGTATTTTCTTTCTTTCTTTCTTTCTTTCTAAGGCTGGTTACCGATTGGGGGAGGGGGGGAGTGCCACAGACGTGGATTGCTTGGGGCATCAAATAGTCTTATTCCGGCACTAAGTCGCCATGAGACATTGGAGTGACCAAGGTGACACACGCACTCTATTATTATTAAGGTATTAGAGTTCATGTTTCGATATTCTTGATCACCTTGGTCCTCCGAATTATCTGATTGCGACTGTACATCTTAACTACGTATTTCACGAGAAAAAATGTTTTATATAAGTTTTCAACTTGTTTTCATCGTAAAACGAATCAGGAGATATTTTTAGATAAGTATTAGAACATAACGAGCGGCAAAAATTCGAAAAGAGCCCATTGGAAACTCCAATATTACTACAAAACTATCTACCAAATGATTGAAACAAGCCAATAGTTCGGTAAAATAATCGTTAAATTGCTAATCAATTAGCGTCATAGTGGAACGAACTTATCGACTCAAGTCGGCCATTTAATTAAATCATCAATTAAACAAGTGTCGAATGAGTTTGACATAGATCCGTTCGTTGACTATCGGCGGAGGCCGACCAATCAGAGGCACAGATTGGTGTCGACGTGATTTCGTGTCAAGTTAGAGGACAAGAGTTGCGTGAGCAATAATAATAAGCAACGTAAAGATCTATCGTTGATCTCGGTGTAAAGGGTACCCCTAAACTCAATCGATCTAAATCAACAATTTTTAATAAGTAGGCAATTTTTTTTCTGGACTTCTACCAAATGTCAAGTTCATCCGACCGCTGGAAGCGGTCAAAATTCGACTCCAAACTTTTACCCAAAACCCACACCTATTTAAAAAGGCATTTGTCGATAGTAAAGTTTTAGATTGCTAAGATACGGGTAGGTATTATATAAACAACGGGCTTCTCATTACTTCAAAGCTAAACCATGAACGGAACCCTATTTTAACAAATAAAAATAAGTAGGTACATACCTTAATTTAACAGTCGCACTGTCTTTTATATCTTTTACAGGTAGCGCTGCTGTAATTGTCACCTAATAATGACCCTGATTAAGTTAAAGGAAGTTTTAAACCGAACTGGGAACGCGAAATCTCAAATCTTGGACAATTAGCACTGAGAATCTTTTTTTTTTTTCTAATATTTAACGAGACTTAAACACACAGGGTATTATAGACGATATTCTATCATCATTGAGTGAATCCTTAATAGGATGATGGAAATGGCTGCAGCTTATGAAAGTAAGCAATGTGTTGCTTGGTTCAAATTTAAGTATATGATGTCCTAAGTAAAGAGTGCACTATTTAAATTTCGTATAATTTTGTCGTGCAGCTGGCAACATTGATAAGTGACAGCTCAGAAGTGTCAATGTCATTGATTGTTCTGATGGAGCGCTACAAAATGCGTTCGTTATTACGATACATCACTCGTAAGACAGTGAATTTATTGCATTTTTTTACGAAATAGTGCACTCTATTAAGCTTTATAGCTAACTTATAAAAGTAGATAGTAGTGTGCATAGCAAAAACATGTGCATTTCGAGACAGCAAACAGTTCAATTTGAATCAGCCAAAAGTGAACATATTAAATTAATGGGTGGATTAAATCGCTGTTAAAGAATTACCTTCTATTTTTTTTCGTAAGTGAATCGTTAGGTAAATGATTGATGATATAAACCACCTTGCAAAAAAAACGGGCACCTATGGTTTTTCAGATTTTTAGGCATTGTAGCTTAGAAAGTAAGCTTTCATGCACATAAAATACAAAAACCATAGGTGCCCGTTTTTTTTGCAAGGGGGTTTAGCTTGTAAGTTGTGAACACAGAACTATAAATAAGAGGAATAGAAATGTTAAACTATGTCGCCATTTTCCGCTTTTACCGCAAGTATATTTTTTCTGTATTCATGACTCAACTAAGTTACAGTAGCCAGTGAAACGTAATTGCTTATGAAGCACGATTTCTACATAAGTCCACTTCTTAAAATGGTAATTAACTGGCACCATTTTAAGTAATAAAACAATAATTATAACCTCGCAAACCAGAGGCCTTATTGTCCAATAAACTCGTGATAACAATCACCGCCTCTTTCTATCAGACAATCTAGGATGGCAAACGAGCAAGTTGGTGTCCTGATAGTAAGAGATCACCACCGCCCATAAACATCTGCAACACCAGGGATATTGCAGATGCGTTGCCAACCTAAGATGGGATACCTCAAGTGCCAGTAATTTCACCGGCTGTCTTACTCTCCACGCCGAAACAACAGTGCAAGCACTGCTTCACGGCAGGATTAGCGAGCAAGATGGCGGTAGCAATCCGAGCGGACCTTGCACAAGGTCCTACCTGCATATATTATGGTGAATGCGGTCGCGAGCGCCTTAGCCTTATGCCACACACATTTATATGTCGTTTTGTATTGTGATGCTCTGTCTTTCTCTCTCTCTATAGTTTATGATGCAACACAACACGACAAATAAATGTCAATGCGACTTTGGACAATACTCCCTCAGGTTAATAAACCAGCGACGCGCCCCAGTTTCGCGCGGATGTAATTCTCGGAAAAGCGAGATAAGAAATGTGAAGTCTTTCCACCTCTTTCTTTTCAAAACAACACCCGTGCTAAGCCGGGGCGGGTCGCTAGTTTCCATATAACCGTCTCGAGCTCTCAGCATGACATTTCTATTCCTCTCATCAAAGACCTTATTGTCAAACACACTTGGTACCGCAAACGTTTTCACCACTTTCTGTCACACGCTGTTATAAGAGGTTAGAAAGAGGGGGTGAATACGATCGCGAACGTCAGCGCGTTAGACAATATGGTCACAGTTCTGTCCCACTACTATGAGTGACCGTACTCGATAGCGACGGCGTAAATTATTTGTAGAGGCGGTGTACAATAGGGATGACGACTGGGTAAAAATATATCATTCTACTTAGTCCGACAGATAGATTATGAATAAATAGGGGACACGTATTTTTTGGTTTATCTATTTATTAAAAATCGACAAAGGTATTACGATCATCAAACTTCCGAAGTGGGAGCTTGTGACGTGAAGGTAAAAATCGTACCATATAGTGACGTCACTCGAAACTTCGCACTGTGTCCTCAACATTTTTTGTTTGTCAAACAAAAGAAAAAATATGTGCACATTATTTTTAAATTATCCACCTGACGGACTACACAGTTTTTTTTAGTCGTCAGCCTATTCACCATACAGATAATTTACGCCGTCGCTATCGAGTACGGTCACTGTAAACTCATGGTAGTGGCACTATTTGTGACTGTTAGTGTGTTGGATGCGGCCGTCTCAGCTAGAGTTCTACGCGAGCACGCACTTGCCCTGCTCCTGTGGCTGGTCGTTGTTCCAATCCGGCGCGTACGCACCCTTGGTGGGCGTGCGGTCCGCCTCCACGAGCTCGCCGATCTTGTATTTCTTCATCAACGATCTGTGGGGTAAAAGCGCCACGTTATTGGGGCAAATTCGGCTTACTTACTAAATTAGGTATAGGGGTTACTACGGAATTAGAAAATCGAAGCTATCGTACCGTCCCTCTCACTCTCGTATTAAATAATATAAGCGTCATCGGGACGGTAAGATATGAAGATTTGTCGAGCTGGTTCACCCATCAAGACAATGTAGGGTCGCATCGAGTGATTAATAATCGCTGTAGAGCGGTTAACACCTATTCACTATTCACCTATGTAAGATTTTTATTCGATTTTTGTTTATACTAAATATGTCATAATCATATACTATATTCTCTGTATAATTTGATTGAATTTTTCGGTTATAGACCGACCACAATTTTTTTTTATTACCTATACTTGAAAGTTTTTTCGAAGAAGCAATGTAAAGCAAAATACATTTTTAGCGTGACAGGCGATGTCAGTTGGGTAGGCGTACATTATACCGGGTGTGGCCTGTAATATAAGCAAAAAATTAAAACATAGATCATACTTCTCAAACTGAACAACATTAGTTCAGCGAATTTTAAAAATAATTAGTTTTTTAATTATTATTACACTTTTAAGTTTAATCGAAGAAGCAATGTGAAGCAAAATGCTTGATGTTTGTAGCGTGACAGGCGACGTTAGTGGTGTTCTAGGATGGCGTACATTGATGGCAGTATTTAATATGTATGAAAAAAGGCAATTTTCAAGACTCAATTATTTTTAAAACTCGCTGAACTAATATTGTTCAGTTTAACGAGGAATATCTATGTTTTAATTTTTTTCTCGTATTACAGGCCACACCCGGTATTCACGTACGATTAAGTTCGTTAGAAAAAAAAACAAAAGTTGACTTTGATGTTAACTAAGTGGGACCATGATCCAATTACCGGAGAGCTATAGAACCTCAGTTTTTAATATCATCCCCGGTTCTGGGCCACACTCAAGGTGAAACCGGAAGAGGGCCGGCCGCGTAATTAAATCGGTCGGCTGAATAGAACTAAATATGAACAATAGCGGAAGTAGGCCACGTCAGTTCATCCGAACCATGCCTCTATGGATAACGCTTGTCGAAAAATTAATAATTAAATGACGAACGGATAGCCAAGTGTAGAGAACCTGCGACCCTAACTACGAAACTCGAAATTCGAAGTTCGTGTCGTGCGGTCCCTCTCGCTCTTGTATTAAATAGTATAAGTGCCAGAGGAACCGCACGACACAAACTTCGAGTTTCGAATTTCGGAGTAGCCTGCAGTTCCCGGGCTAGTAGGGCTACCACGAAACTCGAACCCCGAAGTTCGTATCGTGCGGTCCCTCTGACACTTATACTGTTTAATACGAGAGCGAGAGGGATCGCACGACACGAACTTCGAATCGCTAGTTTCGTAGTAGTACTTCGTTTTCGTTGAATCACATTGAATCGGATACGATTGGACGGATCGGGTCGGATCGGATCGGACGGAACACTAATTTTTAACGTGATAGGAAACTCGAAAATAAAACGAATGACGAAAAATCATCATTACTTTAGCATACGTCATTGACGTCAATCAATGTCCATGACTGATATCGCTATCTAATTAACAATTTAAAAACTTCCTTAACCTTCATGTTTTTAAAAGATATTTAAATTAATTTTCACAACAAGGTTTTTCTAACGATTAAGATGCTTGCATTTTATTTACTCTATTGAAATTTGAAAAGATGACGCGGCAGTACCACTGTGAAGAGAATTAGAAAACTAATGAATTATAATAGGGATGATGACACCACCAATCAACTGACGTACTTTTTATGAGCTGTCAAAACACAATTCTCCCATAGAGTTTCAACAGCAATTTATGACGTCACTATCCGGCAACTCAATCAACTATTTATTTGTTTTAAAGCAACAAAAAATCTAATGTTACAGTAAATCGAAAATTAATCTGGCTTTCAGGGCTAAAATAAAGCGTTTTTTTTTACTAGAGTTGTGCCTTCGAATTATTTTTTAATGGTGTCATTATCCCTATTAGGCGTTGTCCTAATAGAACGCGAATGCGCGATCATCGTAAGTTCGCGCGAATTTTACTCGTACGAACGCGCGATCAAACGTATTGAACTCTAATAGGTGTCCTAACTGATAATCGCACGGCGCGGTCGCGCGACTCAAATGTCAGTTAGGACACCTATTAGAGTTCAATATGTTTGATCGCGCGTTCGTACGAGTAAAATTCGCGCGAACTTACGATGATCGCGCATTCGCGTTCTATTAGGACAACGCCTTAAACTAGGTAGTTTCGCCTACTCAACTATAGTACTCAATAGATAAAATTATAGATACACGTGCTGTATAACCAGATACGAATGGCCTCTGACCGAACGCCGGTCCGCATACCAAGTGGTGTCGCAACAAAATGGAACACGCCGCTGAATAGGAGGAAAATGCAACGCGCACACAAATTGCCGCTTTATATAAATATAAATTGTGCAGATCTATTCGTGGATCGTAATATCATACAATTGTGAATACAAAGTCGCACTTTCCACGCGTTGCGTTTAGTTTGCAGCGTGCATGCTTAGATAAGGGCGTGCCGCGATCACAAATCGATCGAAATGGCAAAAACGGAACCCTTATAGTTTCGCCATGTCGGTCTGTCTGTCTGTCCGTCCGTCCGCGGCTTTGCTCAGGGACTGTTAATGCTAGAAAGCTGTAATTTTGCACAAAATTATTTGCATAAATATGTAAACTACGTCGACAAAATGGTACTTACTTACAATAAAAAAATAAATTATTAGGTTACCTCCCATCCCATAGGCTGGGGGATATTTTTTTTTTCTCATCCAACTTTATAGTGTCGTTGGATAGATCTTTTAAAACGAACACGGGGTTGCTAAAACGATTTTTCGATTTAGTGATTGTGTTTGCAAAATATTCAACCTTAAAGTGCAATTTTTCATTAAAATCGCTCGCCCCCTCTAAAATCTGGTAAGTAGAAAAATTTGAAAAAAATCAGGATGGTAGTAAGTAAGTATATCAAACTTACAAGGAAAACTATAACGGTTAAGTTTGCTTGATAATTATTAGTAGTTTAAGAGTAAACAGCAGCCTAAGGTATAAAATATACCTACCTAAACTTGGAATATTTCGTACAAAACACGAAACCCTTAGAAAAATATTGCTTAATTTTTTCGTAATGGCTACGGAACCCTATTTCAGGCGTGTCCGACACGCTCTTGTCCGGTTTTTTTATTTGTGGCAGTCTATAAAGAAAATTTTCGCGTACTGTTTTCGACAGTTAGGCGAACATTTCCCAGTATACTAGTGAAAAAGATTATATTTAATATTAATAATGTAGGCAGGTACAGCCGGTGCCTAACAGCTAACCTATCGTACTCATAGTGACGCAATGCATGTTTACGTCAATCGGAATGTAGGTACTTAATTCGTGACGAAAGCAACGGATTGGACTTTATATTCTAAACTCTTAGTTGGAAGTTCGCTTTTCTACTTCTTTCTGTTCTGTGATCTGAATTTTTTTGGACACGTATTAAGAGCGTTTAAACCTGCTGAGCTGGCAACGTTGCATTTTTGTTAGTTTTTCTCGATTATTCCATAAAAATTTAATGATAATTAAAAATGTGCTCTGATAGAACTGTTCTTAGGCCGTTTTGCAGGAAAAATAATTCTAGATTCAGCAGTTAAACCTGGCTTAAGCTTGACAGTTCCATATATTTTGACACTACTAAACTGAGCTTAACGCTAACTCGAGACTTATGTGTTTCCAGCAAGTAGTCATTAATATATAAGTTAATGTGTCTACTGCAATTATGCATGATTAACATTTATTTTCTTTAAAAACCGTTAATAAACATTTGTTTGCTTTTAAAAAATATAAAAGCATATCACGAATAATTGCAATAGACACATTAACTTATATATTAAGTTCAACAGTTCTGTAAGAGCACATTTTTAATTTTCATTAAATTTCTTATCGAACAATCGAGAAAAACTAACAAAAATGCAACGTTGCCAGCTCAGCAGTTATAAACGCTCTTAATTCTTTTTTCAATCAAACAAAAAATGACACTGAAGCGCGTCCAAGTTTAAGAGTGGGTTTACAGTAAAAAGTGTATAAAGGTGGCGTCACACAGCTATAAGAATGTAATTTTTTTATCAAAAGAAAACAACGATAATTTTTAAAAATAACCTAACCAACAAAAAGTTGGAAAACCCCCGACTTTGTCACTTTAAAGTTTAATGTCTCAAAAACGGCTGAATCGATTTTGACGAAACATATCTAAGAACCATCGCTAGAAAACCTGCTATGAAACAAAAAAACCGCATCCAAATCGGTCCACCCGTTTAAGAGACACGAGGCAGTCAAACTTATAACACCCCTCTTTTCGCGTCGGGGGTTAACAAAATGTGAAAGCGTCTCTTTTACCTGGCATCAGAGCTGTGGCTGACATCCTCGAAGGGCTCGGTAGCATCCTTGCCGGCCTGTTCCAGCAGCACCTCCTCCCCGCCTGGATGCTGCAGACAAACAAACGAACATTTAATTAAACAAACTTAACAATCAGCCTTATTTTGTAATATACAATCAAGGGCAAAGATAAGATATCGACACAGCCAAGGTCGCAAAAATATATATACACGGCCTTAATGTTAAGTGTATAAAGTCGTGTATACATATTTTTGGAACTTTGGCCGTGTCGATATCTTTGCCCTTGACTGTACAAGAACTGACAGATATAGTGAATGGTATATTTAATAGTTTTCTATCGTATTTAACCGGAAAAGTTCATATTTTATCGTGTGCTCTCAATTACGAGTAAAAGTACCTTCGGTAATCATCGTACAGCCTTTTTGACATTTGACAATAAATGATAAAGTTCCATATTGATGGATATGAAAATGGTGTGAAAATGTCACTCATTTTTATAGTTAGTAATTGATTGACACTTCAGGTGCCGTCGCATTCTGACTTTTCCCGATGGAAATACATTACGCACTATATCTGTAAATAATTATGTGTGAGGAAAAAGTTATGTGATTTTCCCAGTAACGTCGATAAGCCAAACGCTACTAAAACCTGTAGAAACACAAGGAAGTTAAGTTCCATAATATCTAGCAGCAGTGTTTGCACTGTTGTGTTTCGGTGCGGAGAGTAAGACCGGTGAAATTACTGGCACTTGAGGTATTCCAACTTAGGCCTCTAAGTTGGCAAGGCATCTGCAATACCCCTGGTGTTGCAGATGTTTATGGGCGGTGGTGATCTCTTATCACCAGAAGACCCACTTGCTCGTTTGCCTTCCAGTCGAATAAAAAAAAATCTTACGAGTACGGACTAGCTAAAAACAAAAGTCGCTTGTGTAAAATTGCCTGTTTTTTAGTAAGTAAAATTTAAAAAATACCACCGATAAAAAATTGTTACAGGTAGTGAAGTGTAAACATAACATCGACCCCGATAACATCGAACGGACATCGGAGCTTCCCCCAGTGCCACTGTCATAATTATTCATACATTTTGAACGCACATGTGCGTCGGTTGCACCTGTGTAAGTCAGGTGACAGTGACAGGTGACAATATTTCACACGAAAACACAAGCTGAAACATGGATGGTGCATAGGAAAAATTCGTGTCTAGTCTCCTGTCCAGCGGTGGTGTAGGTAGGGTTGCCAACTATACTGTTAAAAACAGTATTATACTGTTTTTCACAACATTATACTCTTTACTGTTGAACAAAAATAAAGTATAAAATATACTGTTTACAGCATCAAAATGCCTAGCACTAAGCACATGCTAAGTCAGTGCACCTCTTAGTCAATCACAGAAGTGGCGTTGTCGATGTAAATATACAAAAAAAGTACTCCTTATTTATTTAATTTTAGTTTGACTGTCGCTAAATTAATTAGTTGTGGGTAAAAATTTAAAAATTTGTCTTTAAAACAATAAAACACTGTTTTGTTCTAAAATACTGTTCATATTTCCAAAATACTGTTTATTTTCTTTCTGAGGCCTAAATATACTTTATTTATTGTAAAAAAAGTTGGCAACCCTAGGTGTAGGGGAATAGCATGCAGCACGGATTGCTGAGGACCTAGGTTCGATTCCCAGCGCTGGTCTATTTTTATGGTTTTTCTGTGCATCCATATTTCAGCTTGTTTTCATGTGAAATATACCTATAGACTTTCACGGGATGACCGTAAAAGAAACAAAAAAATTTGGAGTTGAAATAAAAAATACAAAAAGACTCCAAAAAGTAATCTTAAATGCATTAAAGATCAAAATACTGAAGCCGGCGACATTTCGCCTGCCAGGAAACCCACATTGGTGTAAAACTGTCACACAATATTATCCACAAACTAAGTTATGTGTATTTAAGTAATGGCGTACTCTAACATGCCACGTTTGCCTGAGTTATTTAAAATAAACATTGATTCTTTACACAAAACCGTGAAGGTTACACCTAAGCTTGTACAATCGTTTTGGACAGCCTTTCGAATATTTCTTTCTGATTGTCGTACAGTCACCAGCATTAATATCTGCCACAGCGGAGCGTGCAAAAATATCTGACATGTCCTTCGGGTTCTAGGAATAGAGGTCTATTTAGACTAGTTCCATTATTTACACGCTTGGCTTGAAAGGAGAAAAATTGACAAAGCGAATTTTTTTAACGTAGCGAGTTGTATACTGAGAATCGGTAAAATTTACTGATTCCAAATATGTATATAACTCACTATTTTAAAAAAATGTCGCTTAGTCAATTTCTCCTTTCAAGCGTCGATTTGTTCCATTGATGGATCTAGTTGGAATTCTACCCTCTTCGTTGAATGTAACTACTGAGAAAAAAAAAGTCCGACTCTAGGAACAATAAGTCAAAAGTCAAAAAAAGTCAAAATAATTTATTTGCGATACGTACACAAGTATACATGCAAATGTGTGTTAAATATGAAGTTGATTTAAATATCATTTTCAATGCAATATGTATTCAGATACATGAAGTTATTGTTAAATTATTATTCGTCTAGTTCCATCAATGGAACTACTAATAGAACTAGTCGGAATAGAACGAAATAGAGTCGTTTCAGTTATTTGGACCAATCAACTATTTTACCGACACTTTGGGCGTCTCCTGCGTTACCAAAATTGTCTCTGGCTTTACCAAAAAGTCGTACTTCCAACAAGATTTTTCACGGTTTAATAGGTTAAACTTACGTAGTATGGCATGCATTCATGTACACCATCTATTAAATTACAGAAAAAACATGTTTACTCGCAAAAATCTGGAATTGATTGAAAAATGTCGCGGACAGATTAGTGTCGGTAAAAAAGTTGATTGGCCCATTTATGCACGCTTGTTGTGTAAGATATTAGTGCTGGTGACTGTACTTATATTCCTGATTAAACATTTTAACTCGAATCATGGCCGTCGCGCAGTTCAAAGAACTTTAGATAACGTTGATTGCATGCTATTTATAATTAAGACGCTGCAGCGCCGGTTAGCTAGCACAGCTATTAAATTAAAACCAGCCGACGACCGGATGGCCAAGTGGTTAGAGCACCTGACTACGAAGCTTGAGGTTCCGGGTTCGACTCCCGGCCGGGGCAGATATTTGTATGAATACGAATGTTTGTTCTCGGGTCTTGGATGTTTAATATGTATTTAAGTATGTGTTTATTTATTTAAGTATGTTTATCCGTTGCCTAGTATCCATAGTACAAGCTTTGCTTAGTTTGGGACTAGGACATATTACAAATGCGGAAGTGTGTGTGTTTGTATGTTTGTCCGTCTTTCACGTCGAAACGTAGGGACGGATCGACGTGAATTTGGCATACAGATAATTTATGGGCCCGAGAGTGACATTCTATCTAGGGAATGCAATTACCGGCCAAATCTCATTACCGGTAAATTACCGACTACAGTTAGGCCAGTACCGGTTAACCGGTAAATTACCGGTTTTAGGTTTATTGATTCTAAAACTTGTAAATATTGTAAAATTGTGTATATTTTTAAGTGATATGCTAAGACTATGCTAAGCTCATCAATTCTATGAAGAATAATTTGAAAAATAGTGAAAAATTTAAAAGTTACAAGACTAACATAACATAATCAAAATCACACTAAACTCGCTCAAAGTTGTGAGTGTGAGAAAGTGTTAATTCTATGTAGTTATTAATTCTTCTTCTTCTTAAATATAAGAACTACGTTGTTGTCGAGATGAAGTAATCGTCTCTCTGCACGGTCTTCGGCCAACTGTTTGACATCCTGATATGAGACAACACCCAGTTTCTCCTTCACCTGGTCAAAATAGGTCAATCTTGGTCTTCCTCTGCCTCGTCTTCCTTCTACTTTTCCTTCCAGCAGGTTTAAAAAGAAATGGTTGTGTCGTACAGGTGTCATATCATATTTCCCCTTCTGCAATTTATGGTCTCCAACCAGTAAGATTCTTTTATCAGTTAGGTATTAATTACACTATACCGAAGACATCCCGGACGTCAGCTTGTACGAGATTAGTATGGCCCTCAAACAGCTCAAGAATGGCAAAGCCCCGGGTGACGACGGAATTACAGCCGAACTCCTGAAGGCGGGTGGTAAACCAGTCCTTAAGGGCCTTCAGAACCGTCCTCCACCAAGGGAGAACGCCGAAAGCATGGAACAGAAGTGTGGTGGTGCTCTTCTTCAAAAAAGGTGATAAAACCTTGCTGAAGAACTATAGACCCATCTCACTTCTTAGCCATGTTTACAAGCTGTTTTCCAGGGTCATCGCGAATCGTCTCGCACGCAGGTTTGACGAGTTCCAGCCTCCCGAACAAGCCGGCTTCCGAAAAGGTTATAGTACCGTAGACCACATACATGCGTTGGGGCAGGTTATACAGAAGACCGAAGAGTATAACCTCCCCCTTTGCCTTGCATTTGTGGACTACGAGAAAGCCTTCGATTCGATCGAGACTTGGGCTGTGCTACAGGCTCTCCAGCCTTCATTTCGACTACAAAGTTCGAAAATCAAAGTTCGTATCGGACCGTGTCTCTCACTCTTGTATTAAATAATATAATTATAAGCTTCAGCGGGACGGCAAGATACGAGGTTCGAATTTTGTACTTCGTAGTATAGGGCTTGACGCTACGGAATCGCAGGAGAGACTCAAGCACCGCTCATGTTTCGACCGAATCAAAGGTTTTGTCTTCGTCCACAGTCCACAGTGCTAGGCTTAGCGGCAGGTTATACCTATTCTTCCGATTTCTGTACTATGACTTAGCCGCTGTGTATGCATTTGGTCTACAGTATATGGTCTATGTTATCCCCTTATTGAAAGCACCACCACCACGCACTAGTTCCATGCTTTTGGCGGTGTACCTTCAAGGAAGATGGACTTGAAGAGCCTCTATCGGACTTTAAGAACCGGTAATCCACTCGCCTTCATAAGCTCTGACGTGATTAGGTAACGACCTATCCTGGCACCTTGTTGTTCTTAAGCTCTTTATGGGCCATTTTAGGGTGTATTTATGTTTCATTATTTATTTATTTATATGTGTAAGGTGTATTTGTAGACAGGGGTATGAAAAATCGACATATTTCAATGGATTTTTGATATATTATTATTTCGGTAAAAAACCGGTTTTAGGTTTGATTTACCGGTAATTTACCGGCCCATTAAACATGCCGATTTACCGGTTAACCGGTTAACCGGTTAACCGGTTTGCATTCCCTAATTCTATCCCGGAAAAATGCACAGTTCCCGAGGCAACCAAATTCCACGCGGGCGAAGCCGCGGGCAAAAGTTAGCAGTGAATAATTCAAATATTCACAGAATAAAGTGTAACTTGGACCGCCTACATCGTTGTTTTCAAAGTCAAATGAAGGTCATTGCTTATTCATCAGTTTCATTATATTATATTAAAATTATATTCTACAGGAAAAAAAAGTTTTTATCTCTCAAATCTCAATGTTTCTCGATTTATTATACATGTTACATAGTAAGAAAACAGACAACCCGGGGTCAAAATGACTTGCTCTATGCGAAATGACGTAAGCTCCAGACGTTAGGGTCGTTCGCTCTACCCTCTAGGCACGTGCACAG
This sequence comes from Choristoneura rosaceana, assembly GCA_037349165.1. NCBI lineage: Eukaryota > Metazoa > Arthropoda > Insecta > Lepidoptera > Tortricidae > Choristoneura > Choristoneura rosaceana. Next base: position 887,094 of record JAZBNJ010000006.1, on the reverse strand, counting down.
TATATTGGATACCCCCATTTAGTATGGGGAGGGGCGCTCAAGAAATTCAATTTTCCGCGTTTTCATCGTGCGGGTGCGGGCATTCAGCTCATCTATAAAACCAGTTCATATTATGTTTTGCATCGAACTTTGTCGGAAGCTTAGTATTAGTATTTACTCGTATCATACTATTTCAATTAGCTTCAGTAAACTTTAGTAGAGAAAATTGTAGGTATATAATAAATGAATGAGTATATTGATACAAAGGTCTAAACCTACCCTTGTGTAAGTTTTCGGTTACAAAGTAAGTCTCGATCGCGTTCGCGTTAAAATCCTAATTTGTATGGAACACAAACATCGCAAACGTTCCGCTAGAGGCGCTGTTCATGTTTCCATACAAATCGCGAATGCGATCGAGACGTATTTTGTAATTGTAACCGAAAACTTACACTAAGGGCACAGAAAAGTGAGAGGGACGATACGGTACGAACTCCCGAGTTCGAATAGCCCCAGGCCCTATACCACCAAGTGCAAAACTCGAACTTCATATGTTGCCGTCCCGCTGACGCTTATGTCATTTAATACGCGAGTGAAAAGGACGGTGCGATACGAACTTCGATTTGCGAGTTTCGCAGTAACCCCTCAGATCCTCAGCTAAGAATTTAATTTGCCGCAGCGCTTCGGAATGCCAACGTTCCACGGATAACACTCTATTCATCGTTGTACATAGGGTTGCCCTCCTTCCGATAATATAATAGGCTTTTGTGAAAAAAAAAATGTTTAAAAGAAGCTTTTTTGATGACTGCACTTTAATAGTCATTCAAAATTCATTGTAAAATGCACAAAATTAAATAGGATGAAATGATGGAAAAGGGACGTTTTATACTACCTATTTACTCAAAAGAACATATTAAGGTTCACTTGAATTTTACCGGTAAAATGAAATCAAAAATATGTTTTTGTTTTTAATTTAAATACATTGAATTGAATGAAATGTACTTTTATTGTGTTATGAACCCTAAAAATACGATAGAAAATCAGCACTACATCTGTATTTTGCATTTTTAACCTTTTCTTCACAGTGAAAAAAGTATATATTTAAAAAAAACAACCCACTTTAAAGTATAGTGTAAACGATTCTGGAAAAACTATTTCCAGTCATTTATTTATTTAACACATACTATAACATGTATTGACATGAATTGACTGTGATTTAATTTTTATCCTTATTTGCTTGGGGAAAAACATGGCAGAGGAAATAAATATATTATTTTTAGAAGTTATTATTCTTATCCTGCTAGGACCAGAATATGGACAATCCATTCTAAGACAAGCCAACTGTATAGGCAACAGCACCAATACTGCCTTATAAAGCCAAAAGGCGCTATCTCGAAAAAATATCGCTTTTCTGTCATTTACACCATGTGATGCAGAATGTTATAAGCTACAAAATAATATTAAAATAACTCAAAAGTTGTTACTAACATAATATATGGATGGATATTTAATTGGTGCAATTGGTATCTGAAATAAATATTTTGATATTTCATTTTTCAAATGTATTTTTTTTGGGATAGCGCCTTTTGGCTTAGGAGGGCAGAATATCTGACACATGCGTGCTTAAATATCTGATACGTACGACTCTATTATTAGGGCCGGAAGGACGTGTCAGATATTTTAATTTTTCAAAAGTAATCTTCACTAGTAATGATACAGCAAGGAATTAAATGGATGCAATAAATGCGTTATTTACTTAAGTTCGACGCGCGGTGACGCGCCCTTAATGTCATCCAACGTTTTAGTCCCCACCTGGTATCAAATACTTACTCAATCTTAAAGCATTATATGGCTTTTATCCGGCAGAATTATCACCAAAACAATACTGTTTCCCGTATCTAAACCCATCGCGTGGTAATATTATTTTATCATAATGCGTTTATAATGTTGAGAGATATCTAACGTTCTTTTGTTAATAGCATGCTTTCCGTGACATACATGACATAAGTACATCACTATTATACACCAGTCTCTTAAATATGCAAAAATATCTGACACGTACCTACTATCGCCCCTGAAATAGAGTAGTGTCAGACAGTGTCAGATACTTAATGCACGCTTTGCTGTGTCAAATATTGGTGTGGGGGACTGCACACACTGGACCATACCAAATTCCCTAGGGGATTTGTCACACGTGAACCATTTAGATCCGGCAGTTGAATTAAATGCCGGGATTTTACTAAACTCCCAAAAATTACATCTCAGATTTTATTTTACATTGCACATAAATATAGTCACGGCAAAATTGTGGTCTCATCCTAGCGGTTGAAATTTTCGGATTTTATTTCTCAACAAGCTTACCGAAAATAAAGTTGACTTAAACATATTCATGAGACTTCGCTGATACATAGACTAGCTTTTGCCCACGGCTCCGCCCGCGTAGTATTCGGTTATCGCGCGCTCTTCCCTCGAGAACTGTGCATTTTTACGGGATAAAAATTAGCCTGTCACTCTCGGCCCATAAACTATCTCTATGCTAAAATCACGTCGATCCGTCGCTCCATTACGGCGTGAAAGACGGACAAACACACAAACATACAAACACACTTTCGCATTTATAATATTAGTAGGTATGGATATAAGTGAACGAAGCGGTTTGCCTCTTCTTTCTCTCTGCCGAGGTCAGTTTTTCCGGAACGCTATAACCTGGACATCTTTAAGGTCAAAGCGTACAGACACCTTCTAGGCAAAGGTGTACCATCTTCGCCTTCCATCAAGTGAGATTGAGGTCAAACGTAAGCCTATTTTTTATTTAAAAAAAAAAGGCGAGTTTATTGATGCTTTCCGCTGTAGCTAAGGGCTACACCAAACGGAACAATAGCAATACTTAACTAAAGAAAAAAGAAAGAAAGAAAGAAATAAATATTTATTTTGGCTCCATAAGTACACCTAAGACTAAGACTAAAACTGCCACTCAAAGTCAAAGTTAAAATCTCTTTATTCGATTTAGGCTATAACAAGCACTTATGAACGTCAAAAAATCTACCACCGGTTCGGAAAAACCTCTGTTGAGAAGAATCCGGCAGGAAACTCAACGAGGTATTTTTTTTTAAACAGATTCATAATATTTATAAAAACCTAAAATGATATCTATATACTATACATTACAAGTATTTAACACAATTTTATTTTTAACACAGTAGGTTCGCTATTTGAAAGGATCGCTAATGCGGATCGGAATTATTTCCAAATATCCCTGTCCATGATATAATCATTGACTTTATAATAAGCCTTAGATATTAACGTCTTCTTGACAGTAGATTTAAATTTTGTATCAGTTTCTTTAGTAATATTTTTTAGATTTTTATTATAAAAACGTATGCAACTTCCCAAAAACTACTTTTTGGTTTTAGCCAGTCTGTGAGATGGAACTTTAAGCTTCCCTGTGTTTCTATTAGCCTTTGGCTTATCGACATTAGTGAGAAAATCAAAAATGTTCTTCCTAACGTACATGATTATTTCAAAAACATAAAGCGACGGCAGGGTTAGGATACCAGTTTCAAAAAACTATATTACTTGGTGACACGACAGGATACCAAAAAAGGTCTCCACTCAGCATGTGTTGCCGCACATTATGTGCAGTAACGCTGGTTTTCTGTGGAGCCCAGTAAAAACTAATGACTTGCTGTTTTTCACGCTAAAAACATTGATTACGTAATATTCGCCGTCACTTCCTCAAATTACGGGACGACTTGTCATTACATTGCCATCTTGTCGCTGTCAAAACAAAATGAAGCCTAAGATACAAATCAAAAAATATCTCCCACTTGAAATTTAAATTATTTTAACTAATCAAAAATATCGTTTGTTAGATTTAGATATTAAAAAAAGAAGCTGAAGTTAAGGAAACAAATTTAATTGAATATTAATTGGCACTAATACACGACATTTCCCAAAAATGCCTTTTTTTATTCGTATGGATGGCAAACGAGCAAGTGGGTCTCCTGATGGTATGAGATCACCACCGCCTATAAACATCTGTGTAATGAAATGAATACTGAATAAATTAGTTTTGGCTGTCGGGTTTTTGATTTTTTTAATTTAATGTTTTATGTAACACTTTTTTGATATTTTTGTGAAAACGGTAGATTAAAAGTATTATTAACGGTAGATTAATAATATTATACGAGGGTCAAACTGAAAGTTCTTAGAAAATCAAAAACTGAACCAACTAGCAAGTTCTTAGTTTTATTATATCTTTTCAAAATAGTGTCCATTCACATCAATACACCGCTGCATCAGATGGAACCACTGAGAAAAGCACTTAGCCCACTCGTCCTTAGGGGTCTCTTCGACGACCTTTTGAAACGCACCCACTGCTTCCTCGGAGTTCATAAAAAGTTTTCCTCGAAGTTTTTCTTTTATTTTCGGTATTAAATAAAAATGGCAAGGTGCGAGGTCGGGGCTATACGGCGGGTGACCCAGTAATTCCACGTCTGACGTCACTAAATAGTCGATCGTTCGCCTGGCGGTGTGCGACGAGGCGCTGTCGTGGTGAAGAAGGATCCCACTTCAAGGTCGTTTCTCCCGAACTTTTTCCAATACAAGTGGCAAACAATTGTTAGTGTACCACTCTGCAGTAACTGATTTTTGATCCTCTAAAACAATTGTCGCATAGTGACCTGTCCTTCCAAAGAACGAGGCCACCATCTTTTTTCCCACGTTTCGACCTCTCTTCACTTTAGTTGGCAACTCCTCGAAAGGAAACACCCATTGAGCAGACTGTCTCTTTGTTTCTGGATCATAACAGTAAACCCAGCTTTTGTCACCCGTAAGTATATCGAAAACAGCATTTCAGTCACCTCCGTTAAATCTTTGAATCATTTCACGGCACCAATCAACCCGACGGAGTTTTTGGGCCTCGGTCAAATTACGAGGTATCCACCTCGCACAAAGCTTCCTGACCGCTAAGTGTTCATCGAGGATTTTATGCAATTGACTCATACCGATGCCTAAGCTTGTCTGAATCTGCTGATAGGTCACCCTTTTATCAGTCTCTATCATATGCCGCACAACACTGATGTAATTTTCAGTCGTCGCCGTAGAAGGCTGTCCCTCACGCAGATCATCGGTGAGATTAGTGCGACCACGTTTAAACTCATTAAACCAGTTGTAAGTGGTCGCACGAGATGGGGCTTCATCATGAAAGGCCAATCGAAGTCTACCATAGCTTTCTTATTGACTTAAATGACATCGAAAGTCATAAAAAATCATTGCACGAAAATTTTCTCGCGTTAAATTCATGTTGACGAGAGACAGACATTTTTCAATTTGCCGCCAAATTGTAAAAAAAATGACAAATGAATGAAATACATACTCAATAATATTGGCAAAGAGTTCCATTTTCAAAATTTAAACTTACTTTTTTATTATATTGTTTACAAGTGGTCAGTTCTAAAAACTTTCAGTGTCGCCCTCGTATAGAATAGCCTAATTATTAGCTTTCATTTGATACCCATATTGTTACAATACAATTTTTTTTTCATTCCTTCACCATATTTTTTTTCGCAGACGCCATATCGAAATATTATATAGCCTATGTCACTCCAACAGTTATGACCACGGTTATGACAAATCCAATGATACCTCATATGTTAAAATCCGTCTAGCCGTTCAGGCTGCAGCGAGGACCAAAGAAATGGACATACATACATACATACATACGCTCGAAAAACATAACCCGCCTTCGGGCAGTCGGGTAAAAAAGACAATGGTATTTAATATAATTCTAGATAAATTCCTTAACAATGCTGTATTCAACAGTCTTCAGAGTAATAATCACTGCAATCAAATCGTCTATTCCTTAGTATTTAGTATTTAGGTAAGTCTAGAAAATATTTTTTGCTAGATTTTCCACTTTTAGTGCAGTCTAGAAAATATTTTTTGCTAGATTTTCCACGTTTGCAGACTACACTTTTTGTTGACTCCTGGCATTGTAATATAATATTCATTTCCATACCAATCCCTACTAATATTATAAATGCGACAGTAACTGTCTGTCTGTCTGTCTGTTACGCTTTCACGTCGAAACCGCAGAACCGATTTAGATGAAAATTGGTATAGAGATAGTTTGAGCCCCAAGGATCAATATAGGATACTTTTTATTCCGTTAGAGGGCGCCACCGTGCGATAACCTATACTCCAATTCAATAGAATCTGACAATCCGGTAGACACTTCCAGCCTACTAATATGAACACTGGGCTGCCTAAGGCTTTGTGATGTGACTATTATTCTTTTTTGATTCCTTTTAGATGATAATTGCAACAACAGGGACACATATAATCAAACTTTGACGACCGGATGGCCCAGTGGTTAGAGAACCTGACTACGAAGCTTGAGGTCCCGGGTTCGAATCCCGGCCAGGGCAGATATTTGTATGAATAATACGAATGTTTGTTCTCGGGTCTTGGATGTTTAATATGTATTTAAGTATGTATTTATCTATATAAGTATGTTTATCCGTTGCCTAGTGTCCATAACACAAGCTTTGCTAAGCTTACTTTGGGACTAGGTCAATTGGTGTGAATTGTCCCGTGGTATTTATTTATTTATTTATTTATAAACGTGACCACGTTAGGGTGTGTTAAATATGTAGAAAATTGTCGGATTCTATTGAATTGTACTTTAGGTCCGCGCAGACGAAGGCGCGGGCATAAGCTAGTTTTTAAATAAATCCAAAGGAATAGTTAAGTGAAATTGGAGTTGTAACATTTGAAACGGACAAGTAACTTACACTTACATTTAATTTTTCTCTTCAGAACAGGAAGTTCAATGTCTAAAATGTTGAGTTAGCAAAAAATTGAATTTGAAGAACTCGAATTTGTAGTGGTTGAAGTACTGCATGAACATGCATATCTTGCGAATGCAAACTATGTGATGAACAAAAAAAGTTTAGTTGAAACTTAAAGCTTTAATTGACAAGATTTCATATTTCTAAGACTATAATTTGATTTGTTCTCTGTATTATGTTTGGAAAGAGAAAGACGCTGATATTTTGAAAATATCGCTATGATTATTAATTAACTTATTTAAAAAAAATTAGATGTGCTTATTCTAGTCATTTTTCCTGATAGACCTAAGTCGCCAAAAGGAGTCTGACGTAGACATTGTTAAAATTATGACGGCTCCTTTTTCTGGTGGGGAAGGAAGGAAGGATTCTGTCGTAATCTTGGCGAATTCAGATAATTTTTTTTTGTATTTTTTTGAATATGGTATTCTAGCAAATAAAGATTTACTTACTTACTTAATTCTAATAAATATTTTCCCATGTTCAGGAGGCAGGTGTTAAAAAAAATGAAATCTTGTCAGTTTAGCAAGATTTCCTTGCTGGGAATGAGCTTTGCATATTTTCCATAATATATCCATACTAATATTATAAATGCGAAAGTGTGTGTGTTTATATGTTTGTGTGTTTGTCCTTCTTTCACGCCGTAATGGAGCGACGGATCGACTTGATTTTTGGCACAGAGATAGTTTATGGGCCCGAGAGTGAGCGGAGCCGCGGACAAAAGCTAGTATTTTTATAAGAAAGACGTTGTAAAAAGTGTTTCCATAAAATTAATATTACTGATAATTTCTTACTGTCTATTGAATTATTATATTATTAAATGAACAGAAGCCAGAGATAATGACTCAGATAATGAACTGATTGTGGCAGGCAGAAACTACAACTGATAATAAAGGAAACAACACAGAGTAAGCGTGACATGCATGATGCCAATTAACCCCCTGTACACATGTCGTTACTATATCATTTAATATAACCCCTTGTATGCGAGAACTAAAAGTACTTTATTGAATCAGGCGTTACTTTGCAGAGGTCCATATCAATGAACTAAAAGAATTTCTTTGCTCACCTGCGACCTTAAGATAGCTAAGTCTATGCAAATTATGCGTGTTCACGCAGTTCCTCCACCTCCACACTGTAAGAACACACAAAAATAACACAAACCCATCTATCACCAAACTGATGCGTTTCGAACTCAACCAGAGCTCATCTTCAGAGTGACACAACCGTACACCATGCTACGTTGTTAGACTAGTTGTTAGACTGTTGAGTTGTTGTAACTGAAAGTATAGAATTCTAGTCTCATCCGATTTAATGAGCACAAATTCTGCTGATTTAAAATAAGTTTTTGGGAAAATTTTCATTTCTAATAGAAATTTTTTTGGTGGCTGTATTAAACTACATTTGCATATGAAATTTTTAAGTTGTTGCCATTAACCGTTGAAGAGTTTCGTCCTGCGAAGACGATCCTGGTCATACTACCAGGATGTCACTACCAGATTATTTTCATGCAATTTACATAAGTATGCCAAATTTCTGAAATTTGATCTAATTTAACTTGCATGATTTGACTACAGACAGAGACAGTAAAACAGGTGAAGCTAAATAAAAGCTTTTTAAAAAAATATAAAAAGATAGCCTAAAATTTGACACAGATCTGTGCATTAGCAGGGTTGATTGACCCTTTGTCACACCCTATTAGAAAAAAAAAATCCTAAGTTAAATTAGCAAAAAATTGTGTCTGCAGTGAAGCCTCTCATAATTAATTCAGTGTGACAGAGACAACATGAGCTACAAAATAAGATGATGCTGGCCCCCATAGCAAGTATACTCACTATAGTTTTTTTTTTTCATTATTATTGTGTAATGGGACTAACAAGGATTTAAACTTCATGCTTGCTTAATGTACGTTTTATGTGATTTGACTTTTCATTTCATCATCGTAATACCTAGATAACGGCAAAAATACCTCATTTATAAAAAAAAATACATTCGCAAACGAGCAGTCACTTGAGTGGACTTTGACCACTAATTACATGGGCATACTTTTTTCAAGTGAGATCTTCACAAAATTAAAAAAAAAAGTTTCAATAGACGAATATTCGCTTGCGAAACTTAAATACATTAAAATATTGACTTACCTCGTCTAGAAAATTCGTGACATTATAGACGCCGTTGTGGATGACCATGACCGCATCTTCGCGCGTGTTTCGGGTCTTCAACTCCTCCCTGGTGAATAATTTCACTTCCTCTTTGTCGGTCATTGTTACTAACGTCTTTTGCTACCAACGGCTTAAGGGTAACTAACTGGTAGAGCAGCGGTCGCGCGATAACGATTCGGAGTGATGTAAATTATGGCTCTAATGAGAAAAGTACCCAACTAATAGATTTTGCACAATGTAGATGTAACAAGCACCGTACTCGCCCTGCGGACCGTGTTCGTTTGACACTTGACAATTCAGAATGACACGAACATTTTGTGTGACGTGTAGGTAGATTACTTCACTAAATGGGTTCCGTATTACAATGAACCGTTTCAAACACCCGCAAGACGTGATGAATTGCACTGTAAAGAATTCACAACAAAGACTTCAAAAATATGAATAAAAATTTGTTATAATCAGTTGTAGTCGTTTATAAACATATTGAAGTAATTAGTTCTTTACAATGGGTTGGGTAGATTCAAAATTAAAATGTATTTAGGTACCCTAACCATGGTGTTTAGTCCCTGTTCGGACTTGACAGTTTTCAGTATTGCCAACCTAAATAAACAACATCGAAGGTTGACTTGGTATTGCTATAGTAAAATAATGTTTTGTTTTCCGATACACGCACAATTCATTGAAACCTTAACTTTTTTCTTTTCAAATCCAAAGATTTAAAAGATTTCTAGATTACTTAAAGATTTATTTAATTACAGATTCCGCATACAAAAACTGTTATTTGATTGCGATCATGAGCGTCAGAAGCGTTAGGCAATACGGCCTCAGATTATTGTACCGGATTTTGTTCAGCATTTATTTGTTCTATCAATATTAATGTTAGTTAGTTAATGCTACTACGACAAATATACTTTCAGGCGTAGGAACTTCAAAAGTATCGTTAAACAATTTCATGGTTTTAAATAATTGTTCATTCAAGAGATTAATAATTAAATCTCATGGTGTTAGAAAAAAAAAACTCAATGAGTATTAAAACATGATTTACTATTCTAATACAATACAATAATATCTATTCTATTATCTAAACTTTAACAAAAACAAAATAGATATAGCAGTATAGAACTACTCTTAATGCCTCTGATAGATTGTTATTTTATTATCTTTCAGATTACATTTGCTGTCAATTATTTCATTAGTGCTATATCCAATACACATATCAATATTAACCCAGTATAGCCAACTATGGATCGCCTCACTTGAAAAAATGTGAAGCCAGTTCTTTGTTAAATGCTGAATCATAAATAGAGAGCGGAATCAAAGTAACGATTACAAGTTTAATATGGATATGACTAGTGCAATTGGTTAAATAGATAGACAGATTTATTTATTACATATCATGCTGTTTATTGGTCTTACAGTTGTCTTAGTACTTACTGCAAAATGCAATGTTATAGATAATTAAATTCAGTAAATCTTGTTCTTGGAACAAACTTTATATTATGTAAAGAAAAAAAAAATCCTTTGTTTCAATATTTGTACAGCCTTTACAACCTTTGTACAGTTGATATGAAAAATAAATATTTACTTGTGCTAGTCTTATCCATATTAAACTTGTAATCGCTACTTCAAATCCTGTCTCTAATCATAAGTCAGAGCCATATTTTTAATTAGCATAACCTTTTTTTTTTATTTTCCCCACAGATACTTGACTGTTTTTTTTAACGGTTATCTGCAAGGAAAATCCATTCTTTCCAGGTAACTAGCTATATCCGGGATTTTTTTTTCCCCACAGATAACTGTTATCGTTTAACGGTTGACTCTAAGGACTTTCATGTCAAAGTTATAATACTAGTAAGAAATGCTTATAATAGTTAGTATAATTGACTTTTATTGTACAGTAATTAAATAGGGCAAATAAAGAGTCCTTACAGTCAACTGTTAAAAAAAAACAGTTATCTGTAGGGAAAAAAAATCCCCGGAGATAGCTAGTTACCTGGAAGGAATGGATTTTCCTTGCAGATAACCGTTAAAAAAAAAACAGATCTGTGGGAATAATAAAATCTTTGGAGATAACTAGTTACAGTAGAAGAAAAAAAATCTTCACAGATTACCAGATATTTGGCCATGGTTATCTGTAAGGAACAAGGGGTATTTTCCCTTAGAAGCGAGTTTGTAGTTTGTTGCGTACATTGATATTCCATAAGAAAATTATGTATATCTAGTGTACATAGCTGAGGTTATTAGAACTGAAGGGCTACTTAGAAACACCAAATTCAAAGTTCGTATTGTACAGTCCCTCTCACTCTCGTATTAAATAACATAAGCATAGGCGGGACAGTATGATACAAACTTCAATTTTCGAATTTCGTGGTAGCCTTGCTGGGCTTTACTGGGTTAAATACAGATATATCCTTATTTAAACTTTGATGTGTGTCTCTTGCACCTCCTTCGATTTATGCGCTCCATCACAGAATGGACGGTTCTTTGTCTGCTTGCAATTACACAACCAGTAGTCTTTTGTTTTCTCTACTGTAAACCGTATGGGTCTGGAACAAGACAAGTTAATAACAGAATTGGTTAGTTCCATGTTGCAAAAGTAAATCGAAACCTTGATCTAATCAAACTTTAGTTGACTTTCCTTCAGTGTTTATCTGTCACAAATATTTTCTCAGGAACAGGTGAAATTGAAATCAAATACTCTAGCTGTAGTTTGTCTCTTGTCTAGATATTAATTTTAGACATAATAATTCTAAAACATACAAAAATTGAGGATTTTATAATCTGCAAGTGATTATGTCTGTAGAGGTCTGTAAAGGAAAAAATGCAAAAATCTGTGTTATTCAGACAGACAACACAGACAATTATGCTGCCTTTTTAAATTGTATGGAGCTTTTATGCTCAATGGGAAATGAAGGAAGGTGTACCTTTGTGTTATCTTGAGATATACATCTTTGTGGGTGCCATCGCACAGCGGCTGCGACTTTGACCGCCCGCAGAGGCACCAATGATAAGTCTTCCCTTCCTGCAGTGCAACTTTGAACGGTTTCTTGTCGTACACGATTCCGTTGGACTTTTGGGCCGCAGCGGAGTATACATCAGCTAAAGGGTTCTTGGGTATCTCCGGCTTAGGGGCTTTCGTGACGTAATTAGCCTAAAATCATTTAGTAAATAATATCGTGATAAGTTAAATATAACCTAACTTTTGTTTTTAAAAGACTTACTTGTAACGTTTGTCTAAAAAACCGCAAAGGTAGTTTTCTGAAAATCATGTCGCTTCTGCTGTTTTTTTGCTTATTTTATTGGCTTTTGATTCAATAAATTGCGCCTTTTAGTTACAGTTTTTTGACGTTTATTTTTTTTCTAATGCAATTTGGTCTTGGTACGTTACGTTCCGTTACATGCAATAAACTGAAACTATAATAAGTTTTCAACATGGAAATACTTATCATGTACTTGGACGTTTTAAAAAAAAAGTGTACCCATCCAGTTTTTTTGAAATTTTTGAAAAAATATGTTGTCCCCAGTTTTTCACATAAAATACTGAGTGTATGAAAAAAACGTCGCAAAACTGAGTTTTTTTGGGGACATTTTTTAAACTATCGGAATCGATTGTTCTCTTGATTCTGAGTAAGAAAAACCATATATTTTTCAAAATTTCAAAAAAAAAAGAAAGGTACACTTTGTTTGCCCACTTCAGCCCACTTGTTGATCGGCTGTTTACGTTAGTCAAGTCATTTAGCCATTACCTCTCTCATACATCTTATTCTATATTTTCATCAGACCAAAGCATCAGACACTGACAAAATAAATATCATCTGATGATGGAGAACGAGAAAATACTTAATGCACAATGAACCGTGGTTTGGTTGTTTTGCATTTATTGGCAACTTTTTTAAGAAATCTTAGTTGTCCCTCCCTGCTCACCCTTGGCGACATCTAGAGTAGGCCCCATCGAAATAGTAAGTAGGCCCTAATAGCAGCACTGCGTGAGGCGGGTCTCTGTAGGGCTACTACGAAAATCGAAGTTAGTATATGTTTTGCAGGTGGTAGGACCTTGAGCAAGGTCTGCCCGGATTGCTATCACCATCTTGCTCGCTAATCCTGCCGTGAAGCAGCAGTGCTTACATTGTTGTTCCGCCGTGGAGAGTAAGACAGCCGGTGAAATTACTGGCACTTGAGGTATCCCATCTTAGGCCTCTAGATTAGCAACTGTAATACCCCTGGTGTTGTAGATGTTTATGGGCGGTGGTGATCTCTTACCATCAGAAGACCCACTTGCTTGTTTGCCTTGGTTTGGGCTTAGTCATGATATTTGACCATGATTTGTTTTCAACGTAACATCAATGAAAAAAACGACTCAATTTTCGGGAATTTTTAAAGTCCCCGAATTTTTATTCACCTGTTGGACCTAAGGATTTACTTGTACGAAGTCGCGGGTAAACACTAGTATAATGTATAACGCACAGACATCGCTAGGCGGTAAGTCAAGATAACAAGGGTGGGGTCTACTACCAAACTGCTTGTTATACTTCTATGACCAAATTCGAGTGATAAACACAAAGATAGGCAACAAGTGTAGTAAAGGGTACGGCTGTAAATCAGCGCTGTGTGCAAGCACACTTTTGTGTGCGTCCACAGCATATGCTGAGCCCAATCCATTTATCACACTTAGTTATGTTTATGTTATACTTAGTTATAAGTGTAATGTAGAAAATATCCTCCGTTTATTACTTACTAGCTTTTGCCCGCGGCTCCGCCCGCGTGGTATTCGGTTATCGCGCGCTGTTCCCTCGGGAACTGTGCATTTTTCCGGGACAAAAAGTAGCCTATGGCACTCTCGGGCCCATAAACTATCTCTATGCCAAAAATCACGTCGATCCGTCGCTCCGTTACGGCGTGAAAGAGGGACAAACATACAAACACACTTTCGCATTTATAATATTAGTATGGATGTTTATGTTGCTCTAAGTGTGTTAATAAAGGCTTATTCTATTCTATTCTAAGTTTGCATCGTACCGTCTCTCACTCTCGTCACAGAATATATAATCTCTCGTATTAAATAACACGTTACAAGCGTTAGCAGTGTGGCAAGATACGAAGTTAGTATTTTGCACTTCATACAAAGTACTATTATAGTTCTCGCAAGTCGTGGTTTTTCTTCCCTAATGCCAGCCCCGCCCTCTATTACAGAGATAGAGACGGGTAGTATAGGTAGTCTTGAACATAAAACTACCGTGAGATTCACTCTTATTAAATACTAGCTTATGCCCGCGACTTCGTCTGCTCGGACCTAGGTTACCGCGCGGTGGCGCTCTCTATCGGAATATAAAGTATCCTATGTTGATCCTTGGGGCTTAAACTATCTCTATACTAAATTTCATCAAAATCGGTTCAGCGGTTTCGACGTGAAAGCGTGACAGACAAAGTGACTTTCGCATTTATAATATTAGCAGGGATGACCTGGATAACTAGTCTTAAATAGAGTTTAGCTCGACAGTCTCGGGCAGTGCGCGTGTTGCAGCAGCCACGTTGCTCCGAGGAAGGGCTACGGATTAGCCCGAAACAGTCGAGCTAAACTCGATTTAAGACGCGAGTTATCAGTCAATATATTTATAGAGTATAGGTGGTCATTTCGATCACGCGTCTACGTGGATGGCACTAGGTATAGACTGTAGTCCAGGGATGGCCAACTAGATTAGACCTAAGACTACTGACGAAACCCTTGCTGACTGTGCGTCTCAACTAAATCGGTTAAAAAGGAGTCTATTTTAGGAGGACGCTCGCTAGGATAAATATCATCACGTAGTATAATCAAATAGTAGATTGTACAACAAGAGCATAAAACGAGCCATTTTACCCGAGGCGTTCATATAGCAGGAAAATGGGTTTAATGCTAGTTTTACACTCTGCTTTTCACTTCGATGGCGAGGAAATGAAATAGCAACAGTAGAAACAGTGAGTCGCTTTCTATGCACCTTTTATTTTTTATGCATTATTATAATAATTCCATTATTTTAATTTTACTGATTTATAATGATTGATTTGTTTGATTTTTACTTTTGTATAAATTTATATTATTTAAAAAACATATATAGAAACTTTTTTGTTTGTGGCTGTTGACACCTGATTACCTTGGTCTTGAATTGGTATTAGACGAAGATTTTATTTTATGCACTAGAGCATAAAAAGTCATTTTATGTCGCCTAGATACAGCATAAATACGAACTTTAGGAGCATGAGAAGTGAAAATGCATTTTGATGTACGTAAGATAGTATATTTCACATACAGTTTACACTTAACCTACAACTATCCCTTTGACGGTTCCAGCCGCAGGTTATAACTGAAACAATGAAACAAATATCAATAATATCCAAAGAAATAAATTCAAAAAATATTTTTTTTTTTACATCAGTTAATAAAAATTCACCTCATGGCAATCAGTAGTAGCAAATACAAAGTTTTGACATCATTTAGGGGAAACTAAATTCAAAAAAGGCAAATCTTACAAGTAACTTTATTTCCAATCCTTGAACAAAAATCAAATGAGATAAAACGTCACTACTTTGAAAAAAATCTTGTATCTCAAATGAATACGTCCACAAATTTGACCCTTAAAACAATGTTCATTAAGTTCACTGATAAAGATCATCGATTTTGAGATACCAGCTTTTTTTCAAAGTAGTGACAAAAAGCTTTTTAAAAAATGAGTCTTTGGTCACTGTTGGGCTTCAAAGAACTTCGAATGAAGTGGGTAATCAAGGTAAAACTTACCAATTCTCTGCAACCACACATCTTATGATCTTGGGCGTTCCTTCTTTTCTTTATACAACGCTAGGAGAGATACGTTTGCTACCTTCACGACCTGTGCAACAAAAAGAAAAAATTAATAAAATCATGACACTGATGACTATAAATCAATTCCACATTATGGAATCTTAATCATAGCTAGACAGAAAGATACAGTTTATATTGGGTATATATCAACATATATAAGGTTTAAAAATAATAATGGACGAAATACATAATGGTTATTTGCTATAATGCAATTTTCTTGGTAATTCTCAACTTTACGAGATTTTCATAAAATAAACCTAACCTAACCAAAACCAATCTGTCGGTTACACAATTAAAAATTTTTTTTTAATCAATAGTTTCATAAAAAAAGTTAGTATATGTAATGACCATTATATATTTCTTCCATTATTCGTTTTAAATACGATACGTTCCCGTTTATATGATAAATTATAACCTTGTCAAAAAGGCGAAATATAATTAAATTTATGATTTGAAACAATAATTTGAAGCAATAATACATGATTTGTGAAAATTTCAAGTATCTGACTATGTATTATGACTCGAGAGATAGAGCCCTGTGACAGACAGATGGACAGAAAGACAACAAGAGTCTCAGTAATAAGGTTTCGTTGGCACCCTTTGGGTACGGAACCCTAAAAACAATCTATTTGGACACTTGGGAGATGATACTACTTAGCAAAAAATGATGTTTACATTTTCAAAATGTAACACCTTACTGTACCATTTTTTATGCAAATAAAGATGATTATGATAATTCACAAGTAAACACAGTAGTTTTAAAGGGGGCAAGGAAGAAACAGCTCCAAATTAAGCAATTTCTTAATAAATATCAAATATCATGGGACACTTGACACCAATTGACCTAGTCCCAAACTAAGCAAAGCTTGTACTATGGACACTAGGCAAGGGATAAACGTACTTAAATATAGATAAATAAATACTTAAAATACATATTTCTTAATAAAATATGATAATCAAATTACCTTGAATCTGACACCGGGAATGTCACCAACAGCGTGGCCCTTCCTACCGAACCCTGCCACTAGCACTTCATCGTTCTCCTCAATGTGGTTGAGGCAACCGTCCCGGGGCACGAATGCGGTCACCTTCTTGCCGTTCTTGATGAGCTGGACCCTCACGCACTTGCGGATGGCGGAGTTAGGCTGCTTGGCTTCAACACCACTACAGAAATATAATAATGTTAGACACAGGTAGATAAGGAGATTATTATTTAGAATATGGTCTTAAATTGGCCATCTATAAATTAAGTCACATCAATAGGTTCAGTTAATGTACTATCAGCCAAATGTGCTCTACCACCTTAAAGTCTATAATTGTTTGCATGTCATAAAACAATAATGCCAATAGAAGTGTCTGTCAACTTAAAAGCTTGACTTTAGCGACATATTCATTTAATAGGAACTTGTTTAAAAATTGGTAGACCACTTATTTGGCTGATGATACAACAGAGTATTTGACAACCCTGAATGTATGCATGATAGAAAGAAATATTCAATACATATTAGACTACAGTAATAAAATGAGACTAAAATTAATAAAACTAAACTATGTGATGAGATCAACTCATGATGATAAATGTGTGTATGTAATTTGACTTCAGCACAAATTATCAAATCATACATTCAGGGTTTACACACAATTTTACAAATCAATTAACCAAAAGCACAAATTTGATAATTTTTCGATCTCAATGTCTCTTGTTGCAAATCTAAACATAAAAATTACATTTCTAAAACAAGCTTTTTTTGCACTGTTATTTTTGTTGACTGTACTTGCATTGCCACCCAAACTACATTTGCATACCAAATTTCAAGTCAATGCTATTAACCGTTAAAGAGTTCCGTCCTATGGAGACTATCATGGCTGGACAACCAAGATGTCACTACTAGATTATTGTATTGTCACGCGATTTACATAAGTATTCCAAATTTCAAGACAATCTGACTACTGGAAGTTGGTCAAATTTAACTTGCAAGATTTGACTACAGACAGACAGACAATGGGACAGCTGAAACTAAATAAAAGCTAGTAAAAAAAAAGGTCAATTTTACATTCCAGTAGCAATAACTGTATTTATAACACTGCTACTAACAAATTATAATGTTTTAGTTTCATGACAGCCACTGCAAGGTGGTTGAATATCCAGGTAATTATTAGTATTACGAATTTGCCACATGGTATAAAAAAAAATGTTAGCAAGAGTCCCAGTTGTGACTCAGATAAAGTTATTATAAAATCCAGCATAAATAAAGCAAAGTTAAGCCTTATTTGTTAAAAAAATAAAACCATAACACATTCACTGCCCTTGAGACTAAGTGCCTGCAAACACATTGTTATGTGCATTTCAATTGCTGCTAAATTATAAAAGCAGCACAGGCAAATAACAAAAACCCATATATTCATTCCAGAGACTAAAGGACCATGGACAGAAATCTCTCCACCCACCAACAAGAACAAAACATGTCGCGTTAATAGATCATGGCAACCTGATGATTTTTTACCATGACGAGGATCGCCTTATGTTTTTTTTTGTTCATTTCATTGAAAGTTACAAGTAGGTTACAGAAACATTACATTACTAGCGATAACAGGTAAAACTAAAAGTAAACCTCATACATAATTAAAAAGGGACCGCCAAAGTTCCCATACTCTTCGCTAGTCATACCATAATTTTACTCAGAATCATCGTTTGTCATACTTTTATCCCACTGAAACCTTACATTTTTCTGAAATTTTTGAATAGTCGTCCTATAGAAAACTACAAGTTAGGTTAGATTTGTTTTATAATAATTGTGAACAATTATTGGATTCAGAGAAAAAAAGAGATATGAGAAACAATCATTCTGACAAAAATTATATTTGGTCTTTCAATAAGTATGTGAACCAATATGGACAGAGTGAAAAAAATCATCAGGTTGCAAAGATCCTTTAAAGGAGACATGTCTCGTTTCTGTTGGCGGGTGGGGACAGTGCTCATTGTCCTTTTTAAATCTTACATACACCAAATAAACATTACTATATCCTGCAGATAAATTTAATGATATGCACACATCAATGTAACCAACAGCTTATCTACTAAAAATTATTTTAAACTAAACAGCATTAGGAAATAAATGATAACTCCATTACAACTGGAGTTCTGACTTTAAATAGGTTCTCTGTCTATAATTTAGACCAAATTGTCAGTCTTACATACAACAGGTCACGTCACATTCTGTAAAACAGGGGTCTAAACGTCATAGGTAGTCATTAGCTCCAATATCCATCGTAAAGTGTGCTTTATCTGATATTACTTTTACTAGGGCCAAATGGAAGTGTTACATATTTTAGCACACTACCGACTGAACTATTGTCAAGTCAACCACAAAGCATTGGTTACAACTGTCATAACAAAGACTAGAGTAAAGCCTTGCGAATTTAAGTTCATACATACACACACACACAAACATCACACCTGTATTCCCAATTGGGGTAGGCGGAGCACAGGTTACCACTTCGGAGCCACTTTTAGCAATTTAAGGTTTTTTTAAGTTTGACAAAAACGGTACAATGGTGTCACGTTGCTAGCCTAAGTTAATACAAAATCTAAGTCATTTTCGGTCAATAATAGATCACACTAGACTGCATTTATCTCGAATATCAGTCAAAGTCACCATGTCAATACTGCTTGCTTTAATGTGATATGCGAAGTATTGAATAAATGTATTTCACTTTACATGTTATCATTTCAAGGATTCCCACATGGTATGCAGGTAAGCCAAGCACAAAAAAAAAACGAAAGGGCAAAATAAAATAAAAAAAGAGAAAAGTGGCTGGAAGCATAATATAACCGTTAAACGCGTGCGTTAAAAACACGTGGTCTGTTATAGGTTAGGTTTTTAGCTGTCACATGTATTGAATGAACCTTTTACTTTAGTTTAAAATGCTTTTAAAAGAGCTGGGGAGTAATAATGGCTTGTAATTAGACATTTAAATAAAAAAAAATGCTAGATTACGAATAGAAAGTCACCTCTGTCAGGCATTTGTTTTGTCATTCGTAAATTGGTCAAGTTTGACGGGTCACAAAAACATATTGGTCCTTTTAACTGTACCGAGCTTCTGAACTTGGAAAACATACGGGTTAAGTTGGCAAACTTTATGATATTCTATTTATCAATGTCACAATTATATATGGAAGTGAAACAATGTGTGCAAGTCCAGTACAAAAAGATTTATTCATCAAGACATTTTATCGTGTCATTACGATGCAGTGAAAAATGGGACATGTATTCATAGACAAGTATACCCAAGGTGCATGCAGTTGTTTAAATAAATAGTCTGATAAAGTAAGTTTGGACGATAGAAGTGAAATAAGTAAATAAATCACTATATAGACTAATATTTATCTAGTTTAAGGCGAAGTATTGTTTAAATTACTGTCAAGTTGACATGCAAACTAATAAATACACAAAGATTAGCTTGGCAATTTTTAACCTAAAAGTTACCACTACAAGCAAGCCATTAGAGATACCGGAAATTCTAAACCTACATGGCTAAAAGGAAAATTTAGCTCTGGCAAAGCATGTAATAATGTTAAGATATAATTACAGTAGCTAAGTAATTGACAAAAACTACGTTTTTAGCAGTAGACTTGGCTTGAGATATGTTCAATAAATGTCCAGAAAGATTATTACCTAAAATATAGCCCTTTACACAAAATGGCGACCTTTACATAAATGAGGGCCCTAACGGTAAACAAAAGTAGACGAAAGCATAGCAAAACCTAATGAAAAAATGTTACTGAAAGCGCGTATTTCAAATAGGTTAAGAACAAGTAAAAATCGATAAGACACGAGGATGAAGCGTTACAAGTTTGTTTACCATGTTCTGAAATAAAGAAATTGCAAGTGTAAACAAGTTCGTTGACCTTCGGAGTTGGGGAGTCCGGAAACGAAGCCTCCAGGGCTGCCGCTCGCAGTATTATCCTGTGATTGTAGAGGACACACATTCACAGGAGTAATACCACGCGCGGCAGCCCTGCCCGACGCGCCGACGCCGCGCACGCGCCCTCCGCGTCCCAACACTAAACAAATCCAACACATCGATCCAAGAGGGTTACTTACACTTTCTCGAGAACGATGCCTTTCGCGTGAGATGCACCACCGAAGGGATTGGCCTTCCACCTCGTCCCCATGTGGGCTTTCTTGTAGTCCTTATCCGCCCATCGTTGCTCGCGACGATGGTTCACGTGTTTCCGCGCAGTGCGGATTCCCCTCGGTTTACCTGGAAAAGTCGAGACGCCGGTTAACACTTACACGTCCCAGCCAGGAAATTAACACACGCCACGGTCGAATACTTTGATTTGATGACAACGCTGTCAATACACCACGGAAACGAAGCGTCGGCTTCGAGATGCAAAGAGATTCGTTTTACACCACGAGAAAAACATGTCGCCGCCATGGCCGACACTCGGAATTAGGCGTGCACTAAGTTATATTACTAAATAAAACGGTATAATGAAATATCAAATTCGCTTCCACAGTATGCATGCGCTAACAGAACACTTATTAACACGTTAAAACTTAAAATAATAAATAAAACTATTATAAAGCCACAAAACTGCTCCTTACCCATTTGGATAGCACGACACCAGTCGGCTACAGATGGGAAAAGAAATCGTATGCGAGACTGCAGCTACAACTTAGCAAAGCTGCCAACAATAGTGACAAAATATTGGGGTTGCCAGAACAAGATAATCATTTACCTTGGCAAATTATAACGGTTTCTTTATTTATTTTAAAAATATTTAGTTTCTTATCATTTTTAATTTAGTCTACAATAAATTAAATATTTTTATTCGTTTAGTAAAGAGTAATTTCACTTTTTCTTTTCTTTCATTTGTTGATATCGTTTTAATGGTAATAAATTTTATGGTGTTTTAATAAATAAATGAAATGAATTCTTTTCTTTTTTTATTTAAAAAATTGCATGATACTAAGGGTTTTTTATTTTTGCGACAAAATTATAGATTTATTTATGTAGTAAAGTGCTTTTCTGTTTTTAGGATTCCGTAGTCAAAATGGCAAAAACAGAACCCTTATAGTTTCGCCATGACTGTCTGTCTGTCTGTCTGTCCATCCACGGCTTTCCTCAGGGACTATCAATGCTAGAAAGCTGTAATTTTGCCCGAATGTATATGTAAACTATGCTGACAAAATGGTACAATAAAAAAAAAAAATTTTTTTTAGTGACATGATTTTTTTTTTCTCATTCAACCTCCCCTCTTAAATCTAATCCGGTGGGTGGAAATTTTTTAAAAAATCGGGATGGTAGTAAGTATATCAAACATACAAGAAAAAGGTTAAGTTTTCTTGAGAATTATTAGTAAGTAATTTAAGAGGAAATAGCAGCCTAAGGTATAAAACTAAGCTATAAAATAAACTTGGAATGTTCCGTACACAATACGAAATCATAAGAAATACTAATTTTTTTGTAATGGCTACAGAACCCTATTGCGGGCGTGTCCGACAAGCTCTTAGCCGGTTTTTTATTTGTTAATTAGTAATTTAGTATAGGTAATAAAATAAGCTAATGATAAAAGCAGACATAATCAAAACTCAAGTCAAACTAAAATCAAATGTTAGTTTTATATAATATAATTTGTCCTAAAACAGTAGGTACTCAATTAACTTGTTACTAGATATGACGTCTATTTCCTAAGTAGTTCTTGTGAAGTTCTAGTTACATATACCAGTGAATTCTTTTATGCTAACTCTTCATTTTGGCGTCTTCGCTGAAATATTTGTATGGGTGAAAGAGATGCTCTATCTATATGTTACTTGACGTGAGTGACGGAGATGTTAATAGCGCAGTTCATACACGCGGGAATGCTCATAAGTAAGTATTGAGAAGTGCTGGCTTCCAGGTATAATATATTATCTCCTTCAAGTTGAATTATATAATTCACTATTTTACCTATGCCTACCTAGAACTTTTTTTTAGTGCCCAAAATAACTAAGCTAAGGTGAAAATATAAAAAATAGTACAGTTAAGTACTGAGTGAATTTATCGGACAGTTTTTTTTAGTTCTACATTAATTTTAGTATGTACAGGGTGAAATTTAGGACCTAATACAGAATTAGTGTTTCATGCTCAGTTAATGCTGGGTAATATAATGCATTTACTCTTTTGTTGGAATCAGTCTACTTATAAAGTTTATTACTTTCTCAAAGTTCCCATCAATGAGGTAAACTATATTTATCCTGGTCCCAATTTTTCATAGATACCTGAAACTTGCTTGTGAATGGGACGCGTTAACACGAAGTTCGTCCGGTTCAATTGCCACGTAAAAACTCGATGGGAAGCCATCATTAGCTTTTATCATAGACACGATAAACTTTACACTAGCTGTCAATGTCAATGTTAATGACGGACGATTCGTACCCTACTGAGGGAGCAAGTTGATCAACGGTCGTATTTGTGTTGTATTCTTATTTTTCGCGCACGCATTTTGTGCTTATAAGATAACTGACTTCGATTATGACATTAAATCTTCAAGGTAGAAAGGACGGAGGGCCGGGCTACGTCGGCATACAGTTCTGCCAGGAATGCAACAACATGTTGTACCCGCGCGAAGACAAAAACAACAAAGTTTTGCTTTACGCATGCAGAAATTGTGACTACAAGCAACTTGCGGACTCTAACTGCGTGTATGTGAACAAAATTATGCACGAAGTCGACGAATTGACCCATATAAATCCAGATGTGGTGAGTGACCCGACACTGCCTCGCACCAAAGATCACATGTGCCCCAAATGCAACCACAGGGAAGCGGTCTTCTTCCAAGGGCAAACGAGACGAGCTGAGGAAGAAATGAGGCTTTACTACGTGTGTACGAGCTGCAAACACAGATGGACTGAGTGAATGTTTATAATTTTATATCTGTTTTATTATATCCATTGAATAAATTATTAAATTTAATTTGATTGTAAAAAAGTGTTTTATTTTGGTGTAATACAGTAGGAATGGGTTATTATCAGTGTCTTCTAACCTTATGGTAGTGCAAATTTTGCCTACCCTGTTACGGTGTGTGTAGTGTTGTGAAAAATGCTCATTTTGAGGCTTTAAGACTCGACGCTTAACAACTCAAAGATGGCTTTTTGTATCCATACACATAAAATAAGCGGATTCAATTTTCAAATATAGCTGAGCCTTTAAGACTGGTGTCTTAAGAGTTTGAGTCCATAAGCCTTGAAATGAGTGTTATCCACAACTCTAGGTGTGTGCGGTAACTACAAGCACTCCCTTCCCTACCCTCACACTCTCACCTCACACTTCTACCTGGTCTAATTTTTTATGAATTGGCTCTATGACTGGTGTCTTGTACTTTAATTAGATTTGTGAAAACTGTCTGTCTTCAGCCATTTCAACAAAAATATGTGTGATATGAAAAATGCTCGAATAATTAAATAGATAAGTACTTTTCCAAATAGTTAACACATTCAGTGCTAAGAACCTGCTAGGCGAGTTTTCTGTCCATAGTCCAAGTTTTAGCTACAAAGCGGCTAGTGAATGAAGTTGCAAATGTGTTAAAACTGTGCTCAAAGCGCTTATGCCGAGTACGGAATTCTCTAATTCCCAATTTAATGAAAACATGAGTAGTTGTTATTATATTTAAAAAAAAAATGTTTTTTTTTTATATAATAAAAAAGCAAAGCAATCATGCCGCCCATGGACACCTGTCAATACGAGGGGTATCACAGGTGCGTTGCCGGCCCTTTGAGAGACTGATAGGCTCGTTTTTTAAAGATCCCTAAGCTGTAATTGTTTCTTTAACAGTGGATAAAATGCTTGCATACCAAATTTTAAGTTAATTTTACAACTTTTATTAGACAATTTACATATCTCATTCATTTCAGACGGTTCACCAACATGTTCTGGGATAAAAAAATAGGTGTTGATAAAAAGAAACGAATTATAGGTAGCTAATAATTTATTATCTTTTACCAATCTATTTACAATAAATATAAAGGGAATTGATCCTCAATATCAAGTAGTAAACTCTAATTCAACCATCATCATCCCAGCCTATATACGTCCCACTGCTGGGCACAGGCCTCCTCTCAGAATGAGAGGGAATTCAACCATACAATGTTATAAAATTCTTACAGGATACAGATAAGCCATTTTCACAGGTAAAATTGCAGACGCAAGATAACAATTTAGTCAACTATTTTCAAGCTTCTCTAATAACCTAATTCTTACGTCTATTATCATATCTGTCACTAAAATCGCCTTTGTCAGACAGACATTTCGCACGTGACATTCCATACCGTATTAACTTGGTATTAACTCATAATAAAACTATTGAATAATAATTTTAATACAGAAACATTTTAGAGTTGAATACAATGAATGAATGCAGGGGGGGGGGAGGGGAGGGCAGGGCAGCTGCCCCCCCTGGAAATTATATGTTCTACAATATATTATGCCCCATTTACCTATGAAGCAGGATCCCTTGCGGGTGTTTGCCCTACACACTACATATACCTTGTGTTTCATGTAGGTGTCTTTGTGTAGTGTGTATGACAAAACAAGCGCCGGCGATCCGACCTAAAAAATCTGACTTGCCCCCCCCTAGGCCAGAGGTTGGGTATGCCCCTGGTCATGTGCGATTTTATAGTTTGTAAGTTTTTGTGAAAGAGCAAAATTTCATCTTTCTTCAGATTATATGATACTAAAAGCAATATTATAAACCCCCTTGCAAAAAAAACGGGCACCTATGGTTTTTGTACTTTATGTACATGAAAGCTTATTTTCTAAGCTTCAATGCCTAAAAATCTGAAAAACCATAGGTGCCCGTTTTTTTTTGCAAGGGGGTTTTTATCATTGACTGTAAAATGTATATGTCATTGTTAGATTTGATTAACATTCAAGGTTCAGCATCATGTTTTGTTTACTACTGAGTGGAGTTAGGATCAATTGACTTTATTACAAAATTCATTGTAAGTCTATACAACTTCAGTCTGGTTACGTACTAAATAAAAGTCTGTATCTAAATACGTGGGAATATTGATGGAGTTTCTATGGCCTCAGTCACTAAAGTCTTCCCTGACTCAGAGGTCCCCAAACTTTTTTTTTAGGCTTTAGGTTTTTAATTTAGCAAAATAAATTATTTCAATTCAAATGTGTTCTTTTTTCATTTTTTTTTTGTACGGCACTCGCCCCACCGCCGTCGAATAAACGATTTTTTTATGTTTATTAGCTATTGTCTCGCTTAAGAAACAAACGGAAGAAAGTAACCAAATTCAGAGTCCTATTAAGACATTCATAATCATAATATTAATGTTTAATCTCTGGCTGTTTAATAGAAATGCAACGGATATCCGTCCAGTATCCGGTATCTGGCCTATCCGGCCACTATTTTACTACTCGGCCGAATACCGGATAGTTGCGTACTATCCGGCCGGATAGTTGCGTACTATCCGGCCGGATACCGGATGGTAAAAACTTATAGTTATGATTAAAAACTGGTATTTATTTAAGAATTTATCAATTATTGACATCAGTTTATTATTTTAAGGGGCTGATTCACCACCCATTGATTAATTTTAACTGACGGATAAATGTGATACCGTCTCGCGTCTATTAAAGCAAAACAACCAGAAACGACATCATGTTTATCGGTCAGTTAAAATTAATCAATGGGTGGTGAAACAGCCCCTAAGTTAATTAATTATACTCTACAAGTTTCAACCTGCACGGAGTGTCATCCGCATATTCGAACTAGCTTAATTTAGCTTAGTTTCTATCTCTACTCGCTTATAGTAGTTACTTTATCGTCGGCGGTCGGAAAAGTACCGAAACAGCTGGCAGGGCTCCTAGCTTCACTTACAATTTTTCGACATCACTATTTGTGTCACAGGGATAATCGTAAAATGACATCACCACAGCCTTTACGTGTCTAGAAGCGCTGCCTGCCAATGTAATAAAATAACTGAGACGCTTGCACATGTTTGAGATGTTTTTAGTAGAGATGAGACGGATAGTGGTTTGGCCGGATACCGGATACCGGATATTCGGCGGGACCGTTGGCCGGATAGTTTTACGTAAAATTTAAGCTAATTCGAACATGCGCATGACACTCCGTGCAGGTTGTAACTTGTAGAGTATAATTAATTAACTTAGGGGCTGTTTCACCACCCACTGATTATTTTTAACTGACGGATAAATAGGATGTCGTTTCAATTTGTTTTGTTTGAATAGACGCGAGACGGTATCACATTTATTCATCAGTTAAAATTAATCAATGGGTGGTGAATCAGCCCCTTAAAATAATAAACTGATGTCAATAATTGATAAATTCTTAAATAAATACCAGTTTTTAATCATAACTATAAGTTTTTACCATCCGGTATCCGGCCGGATAGTACGCAACTATCCGGTATTCGGCCGAATAGTAAAATAGTGGCCGGATAGGCCGGATACCGGATACTGGCCGGGTATCCGTTGCATCTCTAGTTTTTAGAGCTCGGAATAAAATAATAAATACAAAATGGCAGTTGTCGCAGAATTCTGTCACGTCAAATTGCTATTATAGGTATAACATTTTTTTTCTTTTACCTATAAGCAAGTGTCGGACGCCCGTCATTTTGAAAACATAACCCTGTTCCGTCGCTTAATTTATATAAATTTTGGTAAGCATAATAAATTTATAAAACTTAAATGCCTAATAATATTTTTTATTAATATAAGGAAGTCTCTACTGTACGGAACAGGGTTGTTTTCAAAATTACCGGCGTTTTTCCGACCCTTGGCAATAAGAGTATTCCTCAAAAAGTTGTCACGTCATGAGATTGACAAGAAATCAGTTTTGTCAGGAAATCATTAACCCTAAGGACGAGATCATAAAACATCAACTACATAAAACATCCAAAGTTTCTTGACGTCAGGAAGAAATCGCGAAATCTTGTGAGGAGAAAATCGTAATTTTTGTAACTACATCAAAACTTTCTATTGAATCTGACAACAAAGAATATCTAACTTTTTGTCACTTTTACCACAAGATTTTGTATATATTTAAAAATAACTTATTTTTTGTGGAAAATAGCGTCAGGAATAATACATATTTTTTTAAATAAGTGGACATCTGAAAAATAGGAAAACGGACAACTCTTTGAGAAATATTCGTATTTCTTTTTCTATGACACTGAATTATTCGTAAAAAGCAGGAACAGGGAGAAGTAGGAGTGGAAGGTTATTGGATTTCATTACACCTCTGAAAAGAAACAGAAATGGAGATTAACAGCGAACAAATCTATTGTTGGGATATATTTTTTGCGGCCATTCAGTTTATGTTCAATCAAGAATTCTTTAAATCACTTTGAGCATTGCAACGTTTATGGGTGAAGACCAAAAGTTGTACACTGTTAAAGCTGTGTTAGCACGTAGTTTTAATTTCCATTAACTTTTTCCATTGTGACACGAAAATTATCTATACAAATACAACATTTTGGTCTTCACCAGTGTCTCCAACGCACTCTATCAAAATTACGATGTTGCTGGTCTAAAATTACGGTAAATGGTAGAATGGTATTTCCACGGGCGTCCCAACCGTAAGAACCGTAAGAAGTAAATAATTCATATGCATTGATTTTTGTATTGAAATAGATTCTGGCCTGAGTACAGAAGCTATTTACGTCATAATCAAAAAACAATCTGCCTTCCAATTCTTAAAATCTCTGGCAAGGGACTGACAGCGGTTGAGACGCTCGTGGAAATACCCAGAAATATTACGATAGACAAAGAAAATCGCCTATTCCCGGGTGCAGTTGGTGTACGACCCCATGTTTGACGACCTGGATTGAACGACACCGATGCACGGCCGGATACTTGAAACCCTTAGCCAATTTTTTTTTTAATGGCTTTCACTCTTGCTGTTTTACCAATGACTTATGCCAATGACGTGAAGTTTGGAATTGTCAGGACGAGTAATTTTTGCCGTGCATTCCGGGTCGACAATTGCAGGTGGTACTTTAACCGCACGCCCATTGCAGTGTTGCCCTATTAAAATTGTAATATTTGACTAAATCAAGTGTTGATATTATATGTCTACGGTAGGTGGTAGATCTAGAAAAATTATGGTAAATCTATCGTAATTGGACCAATCAACTTTTTTACCGACACTAATCTGTCCGCGACATTTTTCAAACAATTGCAGATATTTGTGAGTAAACATGTTTTTTCTGTAATTTAATAGATGGTGTACATGCCGTCCTACGTAAGTTGAACCTATTAAACCGTGAAATATCTTGTCGGAAGTACGATTTTTTGGTAATGCCAGAGACAATTTTGGTAACGCAGGAGACGCCCAAAGTGTCGGTAAAATAGTTGATTGGCCCAATTACGGCGTGGTTGGAGACACTGGTCTTCAACCTTATTCTATGGCAGTATCGCTTGGAAGGAAAATATTGCTCTACTTATAAATATGTTATATTTCTGAATTGTATCCCGGGATAATATAAAATTCGAGGATGCAAAGTTGTGCCATCAACCTCAACCTTTTACCATATATCTCGTCATAGCCTCTCTATATAATCGAAATTTCACAAATAAATCGACTTAAAATTTTTTGGGGTCAACTTCTCTGGTTTCAGCCCCCTACTAGGGGTCAAACCCGCTTTCGGTCCCACACTAAAGAGGATTGGGTCACGAGGAACTTTGAGCACTGTCGGCACTCACATGCTATGTTTGCCCACAATAGCCTCGATGTCGTGAACCTCTTTGACGCAGGACTCCGTCAAGACGACCGGTTCGCTGTCGGTTATTAGTACATCGTCCTCTATTCTTATGCCGATGCCTCGGAACTCGGGCGGCACGCTGGTATCGTCGGGGCGGATGTAGATGCCTGCGGAAACAGTATTTATTATTTATGAATCCATATACTAATCAGCGTTGGCAGGCCTCCCACCATGTGGACTGACGACATCGTGAGAGTTGCGGGAAACCGGTGGATGCAAGTGGCGAGTTGTCGTTCATTATGGGGTTCTAAGGGGGAGGCCTTTGTCCAGCAGTGGACGTCTTCCGGCTGATGATGATGATATACTAATATTATAAATGCGAAAGCGTGTTTGTATGTTTGTGTGTTTGTCCGTCCTTCACGCCGTAACGGAGCGACGGATCGACGTGATTTTTGGCATAGAGATAGTTTATGGGCCCTAGAGTGACATAGGCTACTTTTTATCCCGGAAAAATGCAATTCCCGAGGGAACAGCGCGCGTTAGCCTAGGCAAAAGCTAGTTAATACCATAAATGTAAAAGTAACTCTGTCGGTTACATTTTCATGCTTCAACCGCTGAACAGGTTTAGACGAAATTCGGTATGGATGTACCTTCCGCCGCCTAACTTTGCCTAAAATTTCATTGACACGACCAGCTAAAACTATAAAGGTATAATTCCAATAATTGAATAGGCACTTTACCGTTAAGCGATTCGAACACAATCCGGGAGTAACGTAAATACGTCGCATAAAACATGTATCTCATAAATGCGTTAAAACTGAGTATTAAGTAATGAACTTTTAGGCAGATTTATATGGCGCTTGGTTTAGTTGGAGTCCTGAGGAAGGACAGGCTATTTTCATCATGGAAAATGAGTTTTGCAGGTGGTAGGACCTTGTGCAAGGTCCGCCCGGATTGCTACCACCATCTTGCTCGCTAATCCTGCCGTGAAGCAGCAGTGCTTGCACTGGTGTGTTTCGGCGCGGAGAGTAAGACAGCCGGTGAAATTACTGGAATTTGAGGTATTCCAACTTAGGCCTCACGTTTTGACTACGATAAGTCAATCGGAACAGCCTATATTCCTTACAAATTACTCCAACCGTGGAGAGTATGACAGCCGGTGAAATTACTGGCACTTCAGGTCCCATCTTAGGCCTCTAGGTTGGCAACGCTGGAATACACCTGGTGTTGCAGATGTTTATGGGCGGTGGTGATCTCTTGCCACCAGGAGACCAACTTGCTCGTCTAGTCTAATAAAGTAAATTTTAATTTTATTTAATTTTATTAATTTTGACATTTTCATTATTTTCTATTCGTTTGATTCATTGTTCCTATTGCATGAATTTGACTTATATTTTTTTAAGTATATTCTTGTTTTGCTTTTAATTTTAATTATTATTTTAGAATTGAACTCTAATTTGACATTTTAAAATCTATTTTTTATTTTTTTGGTTGACTTGTAATAAGATGTATTTTTGTATACTTTTGACGATCCTTTTGTGATTTTTTAAATTCTATTTTTATTCTTTTGGTTGACTATTTATTGTAATAGGATTTATTTTTGTATACTTTTGACGATCCTTTTGTGATTTTTTAAATTCTATTTTTTATTCTTTTGGTTGACTATTTATTGTAATAGGATTTATTTTTGTATACTTTTGACGATCCTTTTGTGAATTTTTAAATTCTATTTTTTATTCTTTTGGTTGACTATTTATTGTAATAGGATTTATTTTTGTATACTTTTGACGATCCTTTTGTGATTTTTTTGTAATTAACTGACATGTGTTTAAAATGTATTTTTCAAAAGGTAATAAATAAATCTAAACTAACCTAATCTAAAAAAAATCGGTACCTGGTTCGACGGTGACCACCATGTCGGTTTTGACGGGCAGGTGGCGGCGGACGAGCGGCGTGTCGTGGACGTCCAGCCCTAAGTAGTGGGACACGTGATGGGGGCACAGCCGGTACGCTTTCTGCAAACAACATACAGTCAGAGGCCTTGTCTAACAGCTGAAGGGTCCCTCTCACTCTCGTATTAAATAGCATAAGCGTAGGCGGGACGGTACGTAGAAATTCGATTTTTGAATTTCGTGGCTGGTTGCCACTTGTCGGATCAAAAAAAAAAAAGCATTTGTTTAGTAAATAGGCCGAAATGGGCACTTTCACGCGTCAGTTTTTAAACTGCCAGCGCTTTCGGAAAGACCATCATTGCCAAGAAGAATGCACCGCAAGAAACTTGGCAGTGATTAAAAAAAAAATATAACAAAAAATTGAACCGACTACAAAAAACCATGAAAATAATTTTCTACCAGTCTGAAGTGGGAACTATGGCCCAAGCCCTCTCATTCTGAGGGGAGGCCTGTGCCCAGCAGTGGGACGTATATAGGCTGGGACGAAACTGAAGTCGGTGCCTCAGCACGAGCCAGCAGGAGTGGACCTATAGTCGTCTTCTTCACCTGCTACTTACCTACTTTATATTTTAGACTTCTATCAAAAAAAAATACAACCGAATAGATAACCTCCTCCTTATTTTGACGTCGCTTAAAAAAAATCCATCATCATCATCATCTCAGCCTATATACGTCCCACTGCTGGGCACAGGCCTCCTCTCCTTTTTTTGAAGTCGGTTAATAAAATAATTACAAATAAAATACATGAAAACTACAGTACACAATCACGTTTTTTCCCCAAGTTTAATCGACACAGAAACAGTGTCGACGAAAACCTTCCACTCATCAAACGAATCCTGTTACTAACGAGCTAATTACTTAATATATCATTAAATAGTATTTACTTAATGCCATCAACGCCATTCTTACATTACACTCGCAACTCGCACTCCAAACGCACGCTGCCACTGTCACCATTTTCAAAATAAATTTCCATAGTGCCTTAAATTTTACAAAAAAAAAAAGGTGTAACCAACACCGATAATGTCAAAAGTGCCGGACTCGAACATAACACCGATCCACGTGGGCATCAAATTCTGCCCAGAGTGCAACAACATGCTATACCCACGAGAAGACAAAAAGAACAAGGTACTACTCCACGTCTGCAGAAACTGTATGTACCATCAACCAGCAGACAACAACTGTGTGTATATAAACAGGATAATGCATGAAGTAGACGAGTTGAGGCATATAAACCCGGATGTTGTGAAGGATATCACGCTGCCGCGGACGAGGGATCACAGTTGTCCAAGGTGCGGCCACAGGGACGCTGTGTTCTTCCAAGGGCATACGAGGAGAGCTGAAGAGGAAATGAGACTCTACTACGTGTGTGCGGGATGCAAGCATAGATGGACCGAGTGAGATGCCGGCGTTATATAAAGTCAATCAACTTTTGACAGTGTTTTTTTTTCGCGCATATCTTTTTCACAATACATACTAGTATTATAAATAGGAAAGTGTGTGTTTGTGTCAAAGTCAAAATCTCTTTATTCAATTTAGGTAACGAAGGAAGAAAAAATTATCTTTGTACGATAGTAGTTTCGAATAAAGATCATTTTTTCTTCGCACGTAATCATAGTTTCGAGAGAAGAAATTTTCCATTTGAACTTACGAAAATAGACTATCTATTACTCATACGTAACTGAGTAAAAATGCTTTAATGTGGTTTTAATCATCATTTAGCGCAGGTACTGATATAAAACCACTTCAAACTCCTTACTAACTGGCCATTTGATAACTATTTTAATTGACAATGTCCATTGGCAGTCACAGACTTAATGTCTTTAATGCTTTGACTGTCTAAACTAGTCTTGATTTGCCGAACTTTTATTTTAAATTAAACAACAATCATCAAGGCCCTTGAGGCAAGGGCGAAAGACGGTACGGATCGTATTAAGAAAATTAATTCTTACTATGTAACTGGTTACGAACCATTTGACGAAAGATGGTGACTACTACTGGTACGAAGAAAAAATGATCTTTTTGAAACCAGTATCGTACAAAGAACATTTTTTCTTCCTTCGTTACCAGTTACGAAAGGTTGGTTACGTACACACGCTCATGAGTTGCTTATAAATCAACAGATATTAATGATTTTTACGTCGTTCGCTTTATTTTCCAATTTTCTATTGAGAGAGAGAGAGAGAAACATTTATTTATACATATTCGATACATATAAAGATACATTATATGGGTGGAAATTAAAAAATACCATCGTACAGTATAAATTGGGCCCCACTCAGCATAATGTTACGGCAAGCCGTAACGCGGTTTTCAGTGGGACCCATTTAAAACTAAAACACACAAACACAATACACTATGACGACACGAACTCCAGGGGAAGGAAGTTCGTGAGCAAACCTTCAACCAGGAAGCATATATGGCAACACTCGACCCTTTTAACTATTTTCGAAACAGTTAAACAAGTCAAACCAGGGTTTTGGTATAATATTTACAATAATCCTACTATCCTACTAATATCCTACTAATCCTACTAATATTATAAATGTGAAAGTTTGTGAGTGAGTGAGTGAGTAAGTATGTTTGTTACTTCTTCACGCTGAAACGGCTGAACGGATTTGGATGAAATTTGGCAAAATGTTAGTTTATAACCTGGATTAAAACATAGGATACTTTTTATCCCGATAACTAATATTATAAATGTGAAAGTTTGTGAGTGAGTGAGTGAGTAAGTATGTTTTTTACTTCTTCACGCTGAAACGACTGAACGGATTTGGATGAAATTTGGCAAAATGTTAGTTTATAACCTGGATTAAAACATGGGATACTTTTTATCCCGACATTCCCACGGGATAGGGATAAAATCTCTAAATAACAACCGCTGGGCTTAGAGTTATGAAATTGAGTATGTAGGTAGCTGGACGTCTGCAATAACACTTAGGCTACTTTTTATCCCGATTTTCCCATGGGATAGGAATAAAATCTCGAACTTAAAACGCGTGCGAAGCCGCGGGTAAACGCTAGTAATTTTAATAATAATGATATTGTGATGCATTACAATAACTCTCGATAGAATGGAATAGAATAGATTTATTTGGTGTTAAAAAGTTTGTACATGAAATCTTAATCTATATGAAACAGTAGTTAACAAAGCACCAAAATGGATGCCACTCAGCAAATGCCGATGTCTGAATTTCTTCAGTCATGGCGCTGGTTTTCAGGGCAACCAAGAATACAATAGGATAATATTATAAAGCTAGACTAACTAAACATGTGGAGAGAGATGTCACAGGTAAATTAAAAGTACAACAAAATAGAACAACTAGGCTAATTATACAGATCAATTATGGTTCTAACGTCACGCAACGTCATACAGAGTCTAAGATTTGTATAATCTATAAAAACAGAAATCGATAATCGATAAACTATAAAAACAGAGAAAAACTTTGGGTGAAACTTTCCTCACATCATTGACTCACCCCGATCAGGTCGTTGCCGTCGATATTCCTCGGCAGGATGCCCTCCTGCTGCAGATGTGTCCCGAGCAGGCGGCACATCGTGTCGAACAGAGAGTCCAGCGCCGGCCGGTGCTCGCCCAGTATGTGGATTAGACGTTTCTGGAAACAAGCAGGTTTAGAAGTCCAGGGAAAGGAATTTTCATGGCATTTTTGACCTGCCATAGTGACTTCTCACTGATCAAATGGAACTACTTTTAGTTCTGCAACTTTCAAAAATTAAGTAATTTTAAGATTGGTTTTTTGGAATCTTTTTGTATTTTTTATTTCAATTCCAAATTTTTACTTTTACAGTCATCCCGTAAAAGCTAAATTGAAAATACAAACTGAAATATAGATGCACAGAAAAACCAGACAAATAAGACCAGCACTGGGAATCGAACCCAGGTCCTTGGCATTCCGTGCCGCGTGCTATACCGCTACACCACTGCTGGACAACGGTACAGACTCGAATTTCCCCTATGCACCACATATCTCAGCTTTTTTGTTTCTTATTTAGTCATTTAATCAGCGACGCTAGCGACATCTATACCGTAGCCCTCACCGAGAAGCTTTCGGCATTCCATTGGAACTAACCGCTCACCCGGACAAGAGATGTCGTTAGTTCTGAGGAGACCTGTGCCCAGCACTGGGACGTATATAGGCTGGGATGATGATGATGATGTATTATTATACCGATAAAGATATCAATATTTTAGGATCGATACTATCGAAAGATCAGTATATCGTTGCAACCCTATCACCGACACATTGTCGTGAAGCATATCGTGACTACTTTTAAAAAAACTCGTATCTCAAACTCGATATATTTTTGAGTGAACTTTATGAACATTAATTCAAGGTTCAATTTCGTTTACATATCGTTTTGAGATACGAGTTTTTTTTAAACTAGTGACTATACGTCCCCTAGCAACCCTGGCTTTAGACTTACTTGCACTGTTAATATCAACTCGTAGAGTATCTTCTGATGCCTAGAGAACTTCCCAGAGACCGGCCATGTTCTCGAAATGTCCGAATTGTACAGCCACCGCTGGCTCCCTTGAAAAAAAAAAACTTCGTTGATTTTCTTGCCGAATTCAAAGTCGAAGTCAAAGTCTCTTTGTTCAATTTAGGCTATAACAAGCACTTATGAACGTCAAAAAAATCTACCACCGGTTCGGAAAAACCTCTGTTGAGAACAATCCGGCAAGAAACTCAGCCAGGTATTTTTTTTTAAGAACAGATTCACTATATTTATAAATGATATATACATTACAAGTATTAGCACAATTTTATTTTTAACACAGCAGGTTTGCTATTTGAAGGGATGCGGATGAATGCGGATCGGAATTATTTCCAAATATCCCTATCCATGATATAATCATTGACTTTGTAATAAGCCTTAGATATTAACTTAAATTCTTCTCAATAGAGGTTTTTTCCGAACCGGTGGTAGATTTTTTTGACGTTCATAAGTGCTTGTCATAGCCTAAATTGAATAAAGATATTTTGACTTTGACTTTGACAGATACCATAGTTGTTAGACACCACCGTTCCTTTTTAGGGTTCTGTAGTCAAAATGGCCAAAACGGAGCTCTTATAGTTTCGCCATGTCTGTCTGTCTGTCCGTCCGCGGCTTTGCTCAGGGACTATCGATGCTAGAAAGCTGTAATTTTGCACGAATATATATGTAGACTATGCTTACAAAATGGTACAATAAAAAATAAAAAATATTTTTTTTTGCACATCCAACCTTCTAGTGTGGGGTATCGTTAGATAGGTCTTTTAAAACCATTAGGGGGTTGCTAAAACGGTTATTCCATTCAGTGATTTGTTTGCAAAATATTCAACTTTAAAGTGCAAGTTTTCATTAAAATCTAGCATCCCCCCTCTAAAATCTAAACTGGTGGGTGGAAAAAATTTAAACAATTCAGGATGGTTAAGTATAACAAACTTACAAGGAAAAATAAAACGGTTAAGTTTTCATGAGAATTATTAGTAGTTTAAGAGTAAATAGCAGCCTAAGGTATAAAAAATACCTAAACTTGGAATATTCCGTACAAAGTACCAAATTTTTGAAAAAATGAAATTTAAATAAATAGGTCAATAGGGAAAAATCAGAAAAAGAGAGAAAGCGAAATCTATTCATAGGAACTATGGCTTCGATTTTAAATAACAATGGAATTAAACATAGCGGTCAAAATTATAACATATCTCTTTTCTCGGTGGTTAAAGCTCGAGTGTATGAGGCACTTGTCCCACCGCCGACGATGAGCGAGAAGCGAGTAGAGCGAGTAACTAGAAACGAGTGGGCGAGAAGAGAGTGTAGTTTTGTCGCTCGGCTACAAGCGAGTGTTCGAGTGCGACTGGCGATTACTCGCTCCACTCGCTCGAGGGGTGTGCCAAGCTAACATCGCTGAGCTAGTTTTATAGCTCAGCGAGTTTTATAGCTCTTGCCGTTGCGACAAAAATGTAGGAGTAAGTTCTCGCCGGCAGTGTGAACAGCCGGCGATCAACTATAAATATATGTCTCTTTTACTAAAATATAGTTATAGTTAAAAAAAGATATAGTTAGTGTTTAATTTTATAACTAAGGGACCCCATACATCCCTGTATTGTTATTTAATTTTTTTTTGTAATTTTTTGTTTAATTGTTTACTGTAGTTTTTATGTATTTTATTTGTAATTATTTTATTTTGAAAAAAAATGACTTACTGCCAAGTTTCTTGCGGCGCATTCTTCTTGGCAATGATGGTCTTTCCGAAAGCGCTGGTAGTTAAAAAAAATGACGTGTAAAAGTGCCCATTGCGGCCTATTTACTGAATTTATTTATTTTGATTTGAATTTAACACAGGATCCTTATCTTTTGTTCGTTTCTTGGGCGAGAAAATCGCCGATAGCTAATCGCTTACTCGCTTTTGGTGGGACAAGTGCCCAAAGTTGTCTCTGCCGTTGAAGGCCTTACCAGAGTCCACCAGCACCATATCCTCTCCGGTCAACAGCTGGTTGTTCGTCACGTAGTGTATGTGCGTGGCGCGGGCTCCGCCGGCGACCACCGGCGGGAACGCCGGGTGCTCCGCGCCGGCCGCGCGCGCGCTGTAGTCCAACACTGCCGTAAGATAGTGCTCGCACACGCCTGTTACACGGAAATATGTCATCCATATACAGTGTGGAAAAATGATATAGCAAAAAATTGAATCGATTACAAAAAAACCATGAAAATATTTTTCTACCAGTCTGAAGTCGGTGCCTCAGCACGAGCCAGCAGGAGTGGACCTACGGTCGTATACTTCATCTACATACCTACTTATATATTAGACTTCAATCACTCCTGCTGTCTCGTGCCAGCACCGGCTTCAGTCTGGTAAAAAATATATTCTCATGGTTTTTTTGTAATAAGTTCAATTTTTAGTTATATACATTTTTTTTCACGCTTTTTAGTGTTAATAACTATTGTATCTTATACAATAGTTTAATGTCAACTGCTCGACACCTTTTACGAAAGATTGCTTTTTCTGATGCGGAGACGTTCATTATTGAGGAGTCCTGGTGCTTCACCACCCATTCCATTTTACCATATGCATTACGACGAGCATAAATTGCTTAGGAGCTGTGTTAAAGTAATTGAAATTCAACCCGTGAAGTACTTGATATTGAGTAGTAGCTCTGTTGATCAAATGTGGTCTTCATCATCAGTTCCACTTCACCAAATTATGATTTTCAAGAGCAAATGCACGAGTTACTGCAAAATATATCCAAATTACCATAGGTGTCCCTACAACATTTGAAGAGTTCCCTCAATTTCCTTAGGATCCAACCATCAGATCCTGATTTGGTGCTTATGGGACCTAATTGAAAGTATTCCTAGAGGAACGCAAAAAAAAAATTCTAATCAGTTCACAAATGACGGAGTTCTGAGGCAACAAACATAAAAAAAAATACAACCAAATAGATAACCTCCTCCTTTTTTCGAAGTCGGTTAAAAATCAGCGAAATTCAATGGATTGTGTGAAGTTCTTCCGCACTATGGCTCAAGCCTTCTCAGTCTGCGAGGAGGCCTGTGCCCAGCAGTGTAAGGTATATATACTAAAATTCAATAGAATCTGACAATCCTGTAGACACTTCCAGCCTACTAACATGAACACTGGGCTGCCTAAGGCTTTGTGATGTGACTATTCTTCTTTTTTGATTCCTTTTAGATGATAATGCACCATTAGGGACATATATAACCAAGCGTGCCCACGTTAGGGTGTGTTAAATATGTAGAAAATTGTCAGTACTTTAGGTATGGTCTTTACAGAGTACTCACCAGGTTTGGTGACAGCCATGGCCATATTAACAGCCTGGCTGCCGATATAGCATGTCTCTTTCATGAGCTCCTTCTCGGCGGGGCTCTTTATGGACCTCATCATGTGGAGAGCCTTCTGAGGGTCCCCGGACGTGGCCCCAGCCTGCCGGAGGGGCGCTAGAAGCAGACTCAGCTCGGGGTTGGACGACTGGTTGTACCACAGGATCGATGGGCGAGACGGGGTGGCTATGCTGTGGAAGGATATGCTCAGTTTTTAGGGTTCCGTAGCCAAAACGAATACGAATATTCGGTAAAACTATTACCGAAGCTAAAATTCGGCGGAATATTTGACAAAACAAGCGCGGGCGACCTAAAATATCTGACTTGCCCCCCCCTCTAGGCAAGAAGCTGGGTACGCCCCTGCTCCCCTGTACCCGACGTTATTGCACTAGTAAAGAGTATAACTTCAATACATGCGTTTGTTTTCTTTATTATTTATTTCAAGTCTATTTTAATGAGTTTCTTTGACCATATCATAAAGCCGCACTGTACCTCATAAAAATAATACATTTAACACCAACTCGTACATCAAAAAAAAATTGGTTATTTTATTGGTCTTACAAGGGGTTGGGACCTCCTATTAAGCATAAGAATGCTACATGGCTCGATACAGTAAAAAGTTTGAGGTACAGTCACCAGCATTAATATCTGCCACAGCGGAGCGTGCTAAAATATCTGACACGTCGTTCCGGCCCTAGAAATAGAGTCGTATCAGATATTTATGCATGATTGTTGTGTCAGATACTGGTGCTGGTCATTGTACCACTTTGCCGAACATTCGGTGATTTATGAACATGAAACTATCGTGAGAATCACTCATATTAAATGATATTGTAACGGATAACTCACGTCTTAGTCGCGCGAGCTGAGCGGTGGCGCGTAGTGCGCGTGTTGCGGCAGCCGCCGAGTCGCGTGCTCCTGTGAAGAAGGACTACGAAATAGCCCGAAACATGTCGAGCTAAACTCGATTTAAGACGTGAGTTATCCGTTACAATATCATTTAATATTTGGTGATTTAGCCGAATATGCCGAACACCAAATAGAAAACGAATATTCGTCCCATCCCTATCTAAAAGTCTAGCTTTTTCCTCACTTGGCCATGTAAGTAGCGAAGTTGTCGATGGGCCGGGCCTCGTCGACGGCGAACAGCTGCGCAGCGCTCGCACAGCCGGTGCGCGGGCCCTCCCAGAGCTCCGCGTGGCTGTCCTTGTCGTGCACGAACAAAATTGACTGGGGAGCGAAAGAGATAACAATATGGAGTACGAGTACCCTTCTATTTTGCACAAAGCGATTCTTTTTTCATCCCTATTTTTGATTATTGATTATTACTTTATTTGGCAGTTTTAAATAATATTATTGACGTTTTCTAACATAGTTTCATTGTCAAACTTATTGCTACGAAAATCGCAATTATTTCAGGGATTTTTGTAGTCGGTTCCATTTTTTGTTATAATTTTTTTTGCCAGTAATACAATGATAGGTACTAGAGTTTTCCAATATTTTTTTTTATTTGACTGGATGGCTAACAAGTGGGTCTCCTGATGGTAAGATATCACCGCCGCCCATAAACATCTGCAACACCAGGGGTTTTGCATTGCCAACCTAGAGGTCTAAGATGGGATACCTCAAGTGCCAGTAATTTCACCGGCTATCTTACTCTCAACGCCGAAACAACAGTGCAAGCACTGCTGCTTCACGGCAGGATTAGCGAGCAAGATGGTGGTAGCTATCTGGGCGAACCTTGCACAAGGTCCTAACACTTTATTTATAACAGACCATTTAAACCCCTTTCCGCTTGCATAAATATGGGTGGTAGAATATATCAGATATTTTTACAAAATCTTAATGCAGCTAACTGTAATACATATAGCGTGACTCACCTAGATATTATCCATACTAATATTATAAATGCGAAAGTAACTCTGTCTGTCTGTCTGTTACGCTTTCACGCCAAAACCGCTGAACCGATTTGGATGAAATTTGGTACAGAGATAGAATAGACCTTGGGAAAGGACATAGGCTATCTTTTATCGCGAAAAAGAGGCTTTAAGGGGTTAAAATAGGGGGTGAAAGTTTATATGGTGGAAGTTCGTCGCTGTCGAAGATAAAACTATGAAACTTGGCATTTAGGCATTTAATATACTATCCATATCCATGCTAATATTATAAATGTCAAAGTGTGTTTGTATGTTTGTCCGTCTTTCACGCCGTAACGGAGCGACGGATCGACGTGATTTTTGGCATGGAGATAGTTTATGGGCCCGAGAGTGATATTGATATAGGCTACTTTTTATCCCGGAAAAATGCACAGATCCCGAGAGAACAGCGCGCGATAACCGAATACCACGCGGGCGGAGCCGCGGGCAAAAGCTAGTCTTAAATATTGTATTGTATTGTATCTTAAGTATTAAGTTTGTGCCGGTTTGGCTTTAGCTGTTAAGGTACAAATGTAATTTTAATAAATAAACATAGCCCAAGGGATTTATAAAAACTAACCTTAAAGTTGTCAGTCTGCGCAGGTTTGATGATAACAAGCACAGCAGCTGGTTCCAGGCATCCCGTCAGATAGAAGAAGTCTGAGTTCTGACGGAACGCATACGGTATCTTGTCTGACATGTACTGCTTGTTAGCCGCCGGTATTACTATCTGGAATAAATGTTTGAACACAAGTTATTTCACAATATTTTATATGGTTGCAGCCGCAACTAATTTTATGGATTATTTGGGTTTTGTTCAGCATACCTTGGTCGTCTGACCATGACAATTAATAGTTTTTTTTTTTTTTTTTGTGGCCTGACCTTGTTTTTTTAGCAAGATGTATTTTGCCAATGTCGATGTGGAGACATTACACACAATCTACAATTTATCCATTTTAGGATTATAATGTCAAAGTCAACATTATAACAGTATATTTGACTTTGGCATAATAATTGCAGATAATTAATAATAATAATTGCTCTGCTAATTGTCATGGGCACATGCAACTGTGCCGAAATATCGAGCTTCATTAAAATCAAGGTATG
This sequence comes from Choristoneura rosaceana, assembly GCA_037349165.1. Lineage (NCBI taxonomy): Eukaryota > Metazoa > Arthropoda > Insecta > Lepidoptera > Tortricidae > Choristoneura > Choristoneura rosaceana. The sequence continues at coordinate 844,735 of JAZBNJ010000006.1, read as the reverse complement.
TGGAACAAAACCAGAATTTAATATATAAAACGTACGCTACTTAATATTTTTTTAATTTTTCACATTTTCAGTAACACTGCATTACTTCATCTTTGTATTGTTTTGCCGTCTCTTTGAATGAAATAACTTTAAAAATACATCATCACATCACAAGGACTTCAAATGTCTGTGCATCGTCATTTATTTCTGTCCCATTGCTGGGCACAGGCCTCCTCTCAGATTGAGAGGCTTGTATATCTCTCTCTTGTTAATGGTTTTCATGCGTTTTATGTACAATAACCTCGTGGGCCCTTGCATACTTTATAAAGGACCAATCAACACTAAGAATAACAATCAAATGTACTTCATAAAGTACAAATTGTTCATTGAAAATTTTAAAATCATTTCTAAGATAAAAAGCTGGTGGAACCATGTCTAAGGCGTAAGTAAAAAAAGTCTGTTAAAAAGTCAGGTCCCTGGAGGATAGTTACACAATACAATAGAATAAAGTACTCACTACATGAGACTTGTGAACATTATTCACTTCCAATATTAATTTCTGAACTAGTGTTTCCCTTCTCTCTTTATATTCCATTTGAGTAATTCCGCATGTCAGGAAGTCCGGTGCGATCATGTGCGGATGAGTATGACATGTCGGCTGGCCCATTATGCCCTTCGGAATTTGGAATTTGGGCACCATCTTCTCATCAGAGGGTTTATCTATGATTGACATGCATCTTATGCTCTGTTCCGGTCTTCTTATTATTTTCCTTCTGCTTTTTGCAGCTAAAAAAATACATTTTGTTAACTTTTTAATTTAGTTGCATATTACATAGTAGTTATTGTGCCAGGTTTTTTATAAACACTTTCAGGCAGGTGATAAAAAATGTAAATAAGTAAATGTAAATGGTATTTACTCAAGTCTTTGAGGATAAAAAACTACATAAGGTTATGTTTATAATTTATATAAGAGCTTACCTGTACTCAGTAAAGTACGCCTTAAACTGTGCATAGTTCTATGAAATTAGTATTTAAAAATTTAGGTTTATCTCTCAAAACAAATAGTAGGGGCAAGTGGAAGATTCGGAAGAATTTTGACGTGCAGAATCCTGCGACTGTATTTTTTTTAAGAATTTTGACAGAACATGTTTATGGCTACTTTTCCTTTTGCCAAAATTGATAAGGCTCGCCTCACATAATTTACTTTTTATACGCGCTTATCTTTGTTCAGTGATTTTTGTCGACCTCTATTCGAACTCAGAAAAACCTGACTAACTTGTTTTAAATAAATCTTTTTGTTATTATTATAATTATACTAAACTTCGAATTGACAGACAAGCTCATTACGAAATATCTCTGAGGAAAAGTTGGGGAATAATGGCAAAAGAGTTGACAACACAGCACTGCAGGTCTACTACGAAACTCGAAACTCGATGTTCGTATCGTACCGTCCCTTTCGCTCTCGTATTAAATAATATAAGTGTCAGGGGACCGCACGACACAAACTTCGAGTTACGAATGTCATAGTAGCCCTGCTGTTTTTGACTAAAGGGAAAGAAAGAAGTAAAGGATGGCAACACTGTAATGGGTTGGTTTGGTTTTGGTTTGTGTTGTGTGGGTTTTATTTTAATTTACTTTGCACGATTGCACATAAGTACGGTTTCTATCAAAAATAAAGCAATAGTGTTAAGTATTTAGCTTTGATTAGAATTTACTGTGTATACCCATAAAATATACTAAAATGCCTAAGCAAATACAATGTTACTCAACATGAGAAACTGAAGTTATTCCTTAAGAACTTTTTTATTGTGATATTATGTTGAGGTCAGTTGGTGCAAAGCGTGACGGTGAGGTACCCAACGACCTCGGGCAGCGCGACAACATGCTACCAACGCCTGATGCCAAAGGAAAGCCCGAAACAGCCGCAAATCCCGCCGGGAAGCAAGAAAAACTCGATGCCAAGCCAAAAACTAGCGAAGACGACCCAAAGCCTAGAATAGTGCTCACCTTCCGTTCCGAAAAAACAGGAACACGCAGCAACAACATGAAAATTGTCTCTTCCGAGGAGAAACATGAGGAAATCTCCCCTAGACGCTCTAGTCGCATCCGTGTCCCTGTTATGTGGGATTCTGAGGAAGAAAGCGAATTTGCGTCACCCAAGAAGGAAAAAGCGGTAAGCAGACCCGTCTCTGAGAACGATGAGACTTCTGACGGCAGCACACCCAAGCGTTCCACTCGCAGACGGAGCAAAGAGTTCTCTGATAGTGTCATAGCTAACGCAATTGCTAGGAAGGAGAAGTATAATGAGCCAGGACCTACCCAGCGACCTTCTAGACGTATCAAGCCGACTTCTAAAGTCCTCGGTAACAAGGAGCTGCGTTGGTTGCAGTCTGCATGTTACTCGCAGGAAGCAGACCTTATGGATAGATGGGAAGACGGTGTTATGACGCGGAGGTCTGCACGACGGAAGAGCTTTGAAGCTGTGGAGGAGAAGAAGAGTGATCGAGGGTATGATGAAGAAGAAGATATGGAAGGAGAGGAGATGGAGTTAGAAGGTAATGTTTTCATTTAGCCTTTCATAGGTTTGGTCATTAGAACCATTTGCATGGCTTGTTCTATGTCTATATACAGGGTGGAAAGTTGAGATGGGGCAGCAAGGGCAGTTACTAGATCCCTTAATGCTCTTAGGAGACCTTTACTAACTTTTTGAGTGATGGTAATCGAGATTCACAGATTTTTGACAAAAAGTACAATCAGCGAGAAAATCGGCAGATTTGACTTTTTTTTATGCCAATCGGTCCCATTTCTATCAAGGATTAAAACACTCTTTGAGACCAACTAAGGTTAGAGTACTAGAACACCCACAAATCAAAGAAAACTTTTTCATACAGCTCATAGGGTACTAATTTGCAAAGTGAAACTTTAGCATGTTGTTTTTTTATGAATATAAATCCTATGCTTAAAGAAAATTAAACAGTATGTAGACAACTAAAAACTGAACGTTCTAACTAAAGTTAGTGTCTTAACCCAGTATTGCTGCCCCATCTCAACTTTCCACCCAGTGTAATACTGAAAATAGTAAATATCACTAGCTTATCTGTTCAGCAGCATTTACAGAACACCCTATTGCATATAGTACTATATTTAATAGTATGATTGGGAATCCTAGGCTTGACTTCAGTAAGCACTAAAAAGCTGCCCTGGATCCGCTGTGGCATTGACTTGTCAGTCCACATGTAACATCAGCCAAATATGTGTTCTACCAGACTAAACTTGATAATTGTTTGCGTGTCACAAAGCAATAATGCCAATAGACATGTCTGTAAACTTGAAAGTTCGACTTTAACAACATATGGGCCAATCAACTATTTTACCGACACTTTGGGCGTCTCCTGCGTTACCAAAATTGTCTCTGGCATTACCAAAAAATCGTACTTCCAACAAGATATTTCACGGTTTAATAGGTTGAACTTACGTAGGATGGTATGTATTCATGTACACCATCTATCAAATTCCAGAAAAAAACATGTTTACTTAAAAAAAATCTGCAATTCTTTGAAAAATGTCCTGGACAGATTAGTGTCGGTAAAAAAGTTGATTGGCCCATATTCATTTTATAATAATAATAATAATAATCATTTATTTTTTCGACCAACTTGGATCATTGAGTTGGTAATACAATTGAATAAAACTTATGCTAGCTTACTTATGCTATTTTGCTTACTTATGCTTTTGCTTATAGGAACTTGTTTAAAAATTGATAGACCACTTATTTGGCTGATGATACGTCGGGAATTTTCTCTTTTGTATGATCTTTTGTTTATTGGTTCTGTTTGTACAAAAGGTCAGAGTGAAGTGCAATCGCACAATGTCAAGAAGCTGAAGCATCTCTGTGAGCTGGGGCTCCGCGCTATCAACCCTACTAGCATCGACGAGAGCAGCCAAGACGGCAAAGATGGGTGAGAAACAATATTTAATAATATAAGTCTATTTTAACTTCAACTTTTTTGTTTTTGGCAACAGGACGCTTTATGTTAGCAACCACTACTGCCAATGACTCCTGACAACAGTAAAAGTGTGTATTGTGTATGACCAGTTTTTAAAAATAGTTTCTAAATGTTGGATGCCGTGAAGAGCTTGTTGCATACCTCTATTTTTAGTCTGTTTTAACGAGGCTTTAGTACACCAAATGTGTCTATGTCAGCCTCATGGGGAACCTCAAGATACATGTGACACTCTCCCCTGTACCGAAACCTAGTCTTTGGATGCAAAGGTCTGTCTAATGAACTTGTAAATCAGCATTGTTTCTTCTGAAAGTGGTTGATTCATAATCACATTTACACCTCCATTCAACAAACCCATACCGATACAGATACCTGTTTCTAAATATCAGTCTTAAAAAATACAATACAAATAAAAAAATACATACTCATATAAACATCCAAGGCTCAAGTGCAATACAAATTGTTCTGTGATATTTTTGTTATTGCTTATATACAGTACTATTTTGTAACTCCATTCTAGTACTGTCAATAGAACTAGTGGAAACACACCTTAGTATTAAGATAATGCGGTTTCTCTTCTGGCTAGTGTTTATTTAATTTAACTTCATGCATAGTTATGTCTAGTTATGTCAGTCAGTTTTATGCCTGGCACTGGCACACAGGATTCAACCTCTATACTTGGTTTGAATAGGTGTTCAACTAAATTACAATCTTATATATATAAAAGGCAAACCTGACTCACTGGGTTATATATCAACGCACAGCCCAAACCGCTGGGCCTAGAAACTTGAAATTTGGTACAGGGGTTCTTTTTATGATGTAAGTGAGCACTAAGAAAGGATTTTTCGAAATTCATCCCCTAAGGGGATGAAATAGGGGGGTGAATACAGTATATATTTCAATACAGAAATGTAAATGTTTAGATGATTTAATGGGGGAATTTCAATAGTTAAGATACTATTTGACATTGTTTTGTTTACATTTAGTTAAAGACATATCCAAACTAAGTGTAGCTCACGCATGTCATCATTCATTGATTCATTTTTAGTTTGATTAGGCGCAAATTTTTGTATTGTAAAACGTATTTTGAATTAGGGATGTCACTAATGTCATTTCTATCATGTTTGCGAATGCGAATGCCGATGCGAATATTTAGTACGCGAATGTGCGAATGCAAATATTAAAGGAGTACATTAAAAACTCAACTTCAAAAACCAAACTAATCAAGCAATCACAAGCCACTGTCACAAATAAAAGTGCTTTCTATTGGTCAAAATTAATCACGTAATACAGATTGCGAAACTGAAGTGGCAGTGGGCGGGGCACATTGCACGCAGGACTGATGGCCGATGGGGTCAAAAGGTTCTCGAATGGCGTCCGCGGACCGGGAGACGAGCTGTCGGTAGGCCTCCAACAAGATGGAGCGAAGAACTGGTTAAGATCGCGGGATCGCGGTGGATGCGAAAAACACAAGACCGGTCTGAGTGGGAGGCCTAATGTCCAGCAGTGGGCGTCTTTCGGCTGACATGATGGATACAGATTGGCGCGCTTTGCGCATGCGCGAGTCGACGTCTCGGCGGCCGGTGGCCGGCGCAGGGGAAAAACGTCACGACTTGCACACAAAAATATTCGCATCGTTTTATGCGAATGCGAATGTTGATGCGAATGTTTTAAAATGATGCGAATTTTTCGCATATGCGAATGCGAATACAAATATTAGTGACATGCCTATTCTGAATAAAGACTTATTGTTACTATTTTGCAGTGACGAGGACATGGATGCAGACATCGACGAAGACCAAGAATTGGATGAAGAGCTGATCAGCAAGCTGGCTGAGGTCGAGACCGGGTCTGACATCAGCGATGATGATGAGGAGTTCTACTGCTCCACTTCAGTCAGCAAGCGGCCTAGGAGGTCCACCAGACTCTGCTCAGGGTACGGAGGGGAGAGCGAACAGGCTGCTTCACCGACACCTAGCGATGCCAAGTGAGTGCCACGAACCTCATTGTTTTTCTAATATTTATCTAAGGTGATTTTGATGATGAAAATTAATCTAGGTTGTTAAGCTGATTATTTGGGCATATTTACTAACCCCCTTATTCATAAACGACAATCAAACCTATTTTAGTTAAAATGCCGCTAAAATTCGTTTGTCCTTATCTGTCACTTCGACATTTTTATTTGTTAGAAAGGGACAAAGCATTTGTTAGTTAACATAGGCTTGTTAAGTTTTATGAATAAGGGGGTAAGTATTTGACTATTGGATATTTCTGGGTAAAAGAATATAATTTTTGGGAAAGCAGCCCGTTCCTGGGTTAACTGTAACTCAAACTGTTTATTGCCTTATATTAAATAACTGAAAACCAGAAAGTTTCAGCCTGTAAGTAGTTTGATCAAAATCGACGATCGAATACGCTATGTTTTAAACCTGGTTGTTTATTTTTATCCCTTGTTTTACTGTGCCCATTCTAAAAGTTACGAATGTAACCAGTTAAATGTTTTAGCGAGGTATACTATTGTTGTGTGGTGTGTTTATGACATGGTCTGTGTGTTATCTTGAAGCGAACACATGTGTCACACAGACGCACTTAAGTCCGACTCATATTTATCTGTCATGTTTTGTCGTGATGCTCTCTGTCTCTCTCTTTCTCTATGCTTGTGATGCGACACAACACAAGCCGTCACAACACTGCGTCAGATAAATGTGAACGCAAACATATAAAATGTTTATAACCGATACCTTTCAGATGCTTCACGACACAACACGACAAATAAATGTGAAACGGAGGGGTGACACTTTCCCGGCCCGGATGATACCGACATGGAAATACCGACCCTGTTTTTGAAACTGATTTGAGCGTCTATAGGCGTGTACACGAAAAACAGGGTCGGTATTATCCGGATCGGGACAGAGTGTCACCCTGGGCTTTACACGTGCTACGGAGTGGCAAAGTAAAATGGTGTACGTAGTTGATTTTCTATAAAAGTAGCCACTAGTCATAGTCTACGTCCCGTATGGTATCCCCTGAACGTGTAACGGGTACTTAATGTTGGCAGATCGCAACCGCGTCGCTCCTCAAGGAAGCCTAGAGCCAATGAGACGTATTTGTCTGAAAACGAAAGGTAATTAGAAAGGATGGGCGTTTTTCCATTAGCCGGTGAAATTGCAAATATGTATGGCTCGGTTTCTCACTTAGCGGCGTCGACGCCGGCCTGCCGCATGTTGTGTATTAATATTAATTGACAAGGTTTCATTTCTTCAACAGCTGTAAATTATTACAGGATACCAAAGAGTTTTGCCTCCTGAACGTGGAAAAATATTATATAACTAGCTGACCCGGCAAACTTCGTACCGCCTCATTTGTTTTTTTTTTTCATATTTACTCACCTTTTAAAGCTTCCATGGACTTTCACAAATAACTCAAAACAAAAATTAGCCAAATCGGTCCACCCGTTCTCGAGTTTTAGCGAGACTAACGAACAGCAATTGATTTATATATAAAAAATACAACAATATTTAAAAAAATATATCTGAATTTGCCTGACCTGAGCTGGTTAAGATCGCGGGATCGCGGTGGATGCGAAAAGCACAAGACCGGTCTGAGTGGAGAGCCTTGGGGGAGGCCTATGTCCAGCAGTGGACGTCTTTCGGCTGGCATGATGATGATGATCTGAATTTGCCAATACTACGACAGAATAGATATGTTTCCTTTGCCTTTTTCGCCAGAAAAAGGAGCTGTCATAATTTTGACAACGTCTACTTCAGATCTACGCATGATTTACGTGATCTTTTTTTTAATAGGGACTCGACAAAAGTAATAGATCTATTGTATTGTATTGGAGTTATGAAAATTTAGAATATCTTAAATTTTTTTTAATAAATTAATTAATGATTGTAACGAAATTTTAAAAATATCAGCGTCTTTCTCTTTCCAAACAGGATACAGAGAACGTATCAAATTATAGTCTTAGAAATATGAAATTTTGTCAATTGTGCTGAAATCCGTGTCAGTAGTGTAACACTAAACCCGCATCGACACGGGCGCAGTGGGAAAACGAATCCCGTCAGGTGCTGGGCCGCCTAATGGAAAAACAGCCGATGTCTTGCAAGGCTTTCAATTGTTTAAGCGTAAACCAGAAGCCCTAAAGACTGTCTAACACGCGTGGATTATTCAGTATTTTTGGAGCGTTTTTTGTCCGATGTGGTTTACGTTTTAATGACTAACTATTTAGTTGCTATGCACTAAACTAACACGAGGACTGGTTGCACTAACATATAGTACATTGCTATTTTTAACTAGCAACACTGAAAGATTCCTGCTTTCCTTCTATTAAGGTACGATCGAGACTGCTTTTTTAATCTCGGCCGAGGCCGATACCGAGACCGGTAATAAACTATATTTTCGGCCGAGACCAAGACACGAAAAAATAAGGGCGTTATATATTATATAGCGAGGAATGCCAATACTCAAAAATATTAGCGTTTCGCTTGTTACTCTTGTTAGCGAGTAGCGAGTGTCAGTAAGTTGCAATCACCAGCATCAATATCTGCCACAGCGGAGCGTGCAAAAATATCTGACACGTCCTTCCGGCCCTAGAAATAAAGTCGTATCAAATATTTATGCACGCTTGTTGTGTCAGATGTTGGTGCTGGTGCCTGTACCAAACGCACAAGCCCGGGCGAGGCGGCCAACCAAAATCTTAAGGAACGCTCGTGTCACTGCGGTAAATCGCGCGTCAATATTTAACTCAAACCCAAACTTACAAAATTTATGGCAACAAATGCACTTTAATCAAAGTCTGTGCTCCCGAAACGTACATTTGTCTAATGGTGCAGTAAATGAAAGAAGTTGTTGTATGGAGACCCAAGCATTAATTCCTCAGTCGATGAAATTTTGCTTGGTTATTGTATAGTACATATGAGCCGTAACTAAAATATAAAAAATTCAAAAAAAAAAAACACCTAAGTTAGGTATTTATAAGCTAAAAATCGTCACTACTTTAAAAAAAACTCGTATCTCGAAATGGATAATTTTTCCGAGTGCACTTTATGACCATTACGTCAAGGTTCAATTTTGTTCACGTATTGATTTGAGATACGAGATTTTTTCAATGTAGTGACGAAAGACAAATCTCTATATTAGTAATTTAATTTATTTTTTTGAATATTTATACAATACTCTTTATTTATTGATACTTTATCATACTGTCAAGTTTTTTCGGGCTGAGGAATTACTGCTGGGTCCACTGCCTTTATTTACTGCACTATAAGGCCTGTCCTAGAGTGGAGCGAGGCAGTGGACCGATGAGTGAGATAAAAAAACACCAATAGAATTGCGTAAAATCTCCGCTGCTCTTCAGTGGACAGGGAATTCTTACAAAACCGGGAAGCGGGGTGAGGATGCGGGCCTTCTGTACTTGTGTCTTGTACACTATTACGAGGGTCAAACTGAAAGTTCTTAGAAAATCAAAAACTGAGCAAACTAGGAAGTTATTAGTTTTATTATATCTTTTCAAAATAGTGTCCATTCACATCAATACACCGCTGCATCTGATGGAACCACTGAGAAAAGCACTTAGCCCAGTCGTCCTTAGGGGTCTCTTCGACGGCCTTTTGAAACGCACCCACTGCTTCCTCGGTGTTCATAAAAAGTTTTCCTCGAAGTTTTTCTTTTATTTTCGGGAATAAATAAAAATCGCAAGGTGCGAGGTCGGGGCTATACGGCGGGTGACCCAGTAATTCCACGTTTGACGTCACTAAATAGTCGATCGTTCGCCTGGCGGTGTGCGACGAGGCGTTGTCGTGGTGAAGAAGGATCCTACTTCGAGGTCGCTTCTCCCGAACTTTTTCCAATACAAGTGGCAAACAATTGTTAGTGTACCACTCTGCAGTAACTGTTTTTTGATCCTCTAAAGCAATTGTCGCATAGTGACCTGTCCTTCCGAAGAACGAGGCCACCATCTTTTTTCCCACGCTTCGACCTCTCTTCACTTTAGTTGGCAACTCCTCGAAAGGAAACACCCATTGAGCAGACTGTCTCTTGGTTTCTGGATCATAACAGTAAACCCAGCTTTCGTCACCCGTAAGTATGTCGAAAACAGCATTTGAGTCACCTCCGTTAAATCTTTCAATCATTTCACGGCACCAATCAACCCGACGGAGTTTTTGGGCCTCGGTCAAATTATGAGGTATCCACCTCGCACAAAGCTTCCTGACCGCTAAATGTTCATGGAGGATTTTATGCACTTGACTCATACCGATGCCTAAGCTTGTCCGAATCTGCTGATACGTCACTCTTTTGTCAGTCTCTATCATACGCTGCACAACACTGATGTTATTTTCCAATGATGTTATATGTCACTAGATTGGCAGTTTACGGCAGCGACGCGGAGCCACTTCGAATATGCCTGCAGGCATATCTGGCTTCAGTTGCCTGCTTGACATTAAGTGAGCGTGACGTATCCGATAGTTTTACAAAATGGCGAAATGTGCCGTTAAAAGTTGTGTTTCACGGTCCGAAAAGCTTAGTAAAGCCACTGGCATCACTTTTCACACCTAAGTTTGCATAATTTTGATCATATTGACTAAAATTACACCAGAAAATGAAATAAATACATCGTTCATTATTTTTGCCATCAGTGTTACCAGAAAAACGATTTTAATTTTTCCGCTTTTTTGGGGGTTTAGTTAATGAAAGAATGAATGACGGAATTGAGTACCAGTAATACCTGTGTGTTTCAGTACTAAAATTTCGGCAGACTATATGCTCAATTATTACGAGAAATAGATTTTATTATACTATTTAATTTTAGTTCATCATCACATCTTAAAATAGTATTAAGTTCACTTAGAATGATCTTTTTAGGGTTCCGGAGCCAAAATGGCAAAAACGGAACCCTTATAGTTTCGCCATGTCTCTCTGTCTATCTGGCTGACTGTCTGTCTGTCCGTCCGTCCGCGGCTTTGCTCTGGGATTATCAATGCTTTTTTATTTCTATCTACATACCTTTTGAATATCTTAGATATTTATTATTTACTAGCTTTTTAAATAAACAACCAGCCAAGAGCGTGTCGGACACGCCCAAAATAGGGTTCCGTAGCAATTACGAAAAAAATCGCTATGCATTATAACACAATTAAAACACTACTACAGTCTTAAAATCTATTACCAGAAAAAGAGCGTATCTTCACTGCACTTACGTCCTTTTGTTGAGAAGCGCAGTTTTTCGGAAATAACTCGAAAACGGTATATCCGATCATGTTCAAATCAATTTCCGTTGAAAATATTTATTAAGCGTTACCTTCCCATATTTTTTGCATATTTTTGGACAAAGGGTTTACAGATAGAAGGGGGTAGAGGACACAATTTTTGCTACTTTGGGAGCGATTATTCCCGGAAATCTTCACTTAATCAAAAAAGTTTTTGAGAAATCTTACTATATTTTCAAAAGAGCTGTCGAAATATGTGCCTCACGTTGATGCGAGTTAAAAAAAATATTTTATCTTCTGTTACATGTGTATGGAGTACCCCCTATAAATATTTATTTTTGTAATTTAACTACAAAAATAAATAGCGGCTTTGACAAGACATCTGTACTCCAAATTTCATTGATATACTCTTGTAGTTTTCGAGTAAAATGCCTGTGACATACGGACGGACGGACAGACAGACAGACAGACGGACAGACATGGCGAAACTATAAGGGTTTTGTTTTTGCCATTTTGGCTCCGGAACCCTAAAAACTGTAATTTATTCAAATCAAAATCTGTTTACTACTTTTTCTGAATATTCTCAATGTACCGTGTATGTGTACACTCCGTTACAGTTTTATAATAGTATAGACTGAAAATTGTATTAAATTCTGTTCACAATATACAACATTAATCACACCAAAACAATTAAATACATTATTCATTTTTAGAAAATTATTTCTCACCACTGGCAACTCTGTTCATTTTCATGGCAGCAGTATTACTGTCTCACTTCAACGGTAATTAGTTGATTAGTGGAAGAAACGAGACAAATATAGTTAACTTTGACATAATGTATAGGTTTCAAAGCTACGTCTTTCGAACCATGAAGTGGCGACACAAATCTGAGAATCTTTTGTAAGACGTTGCTGCTCTAGTATGTAGAAGCTCATTGTTATTTTCAGTCGTCGCCGTAGAAGGCCGTCCCTCACGCAGATCGTCGGTGAGATTAGTGCGACCACGTTTAAACTCATTAAACCAGTTGTAAATGGTCGCACGAGATGGAGCTTCATCATGAAAGGCCAATCGAAGTCTATCATAGCTTTCTTGTTGACTTAAATGACATCGAAAGTCATAAAAAATCATTGCACGAAAATTTTCGCGAGTTAAATTCATGTTGACGTGACACAGACAATTTTCAATTTGCCGCCAAATCGTAAAACTAATGACAAATGAATCAAATACATACTCAATAATATTGGCAAAGAGTTCCATTTTCAAAATTTAAACTTACTTTTTTATTATATTGTTTACAAGTGGCCAGTTCTAAAAACTTTCAGTGTCGCCCTCGTACTTACACCCGTATTTATAAAGTCAAAGTCAAAATCTCTTTATTCAATTTAGGCTATGATAAGCACTTATGAATGTCAAAAAATCTACCAAAGAAGACTATACTATATTTGAGAAGTAAAGGCCATTACTTGAGTAAAAGTAATTACTCAAGTAACGATTTTTATTCTATACTTGAGCTTTTGTTTGAAAATTGAACTGTCAAATGTTAGATTTCTTAGCCAAGTCATAGTCACCATTTTCTTTACTTAAGCATTTACTTAGCAACAAGTAATGATTCGTTTATAAATACGGGTGTTATTCTGTGGTATAATTTCGAGTTGTCCATTTTTCATTTGCACCAAAAGACAGTTAAACATTTTTTTTAAACGATAGGAATGGATTGTGCTCGATTCTGAGTAGGAAAAACCATATTTTTTCCAAAAAGTCAAAAAAAAGATTGGTTACTTTGAAAATACAAACTGAAATACAGATGCACAGAAAAACCAGAAAAATAACACCAGCACTGGGAATCGAACCCAGGTCCTCGGCATTCTGTGCCGCGTGCTATACCGCTACACCACTGCTGCTGGACCTGGGTTCGATACCCAGCGCTGGTCTTATTTTTCTGGTTTTTCTGTGCATCTATATTTCAGTTTGAATTTTCAAAATTGTCTCTGGCGTTACCAAAAAATCGTACTTCCAACAAGATATTTCACGGTTTATTAGGTTGAACTTACGTAAGATGGCATTTATTCATGTACACCATCTATTAAATTACAGGAAAAATATGATTACTTACAAAAATCTGCAGTTGTTTGAAAAATGTCGCGGACAGATTAGTGTGGGTAAAAAAGTTGATTGGCCCATATACACGAATTGTATGTTTCGAAAAATCTTACGCGAGACCAAAAAGGGGGAGGGATCGAGGCAAATCTCACGATATCTCACTGTGCGAGAGAGGGTAAGTGGACTGTATTGAAAAAGTGGAGGGGAGCGGTTATTCGGATTTCGGTATTTTTCATAATAAGGTGTGGCCACCGTGAATAAAAAATATTAGGAGGTTGAGGCTCCTGACATCTGGCAATACTGAACACTCACCATGGAGGAAAGGGGGTGGGAACTTGCTTGACATAGAAGCCCCCTGATCGTCATTGAATTAAAAATAGGTATATTTACGCACGCACTGCTTCTCTGCACTAGCGCTTCGAAAACTTTTACTTAGTCAGCGATATTTGGCTGTCCTCACTGCAACAGGACTATGCGCCTTTATAAAGTTCGCTTGACAATGTGTTACAGATATAGTGCGTTATGGTTTTCCATCGTTTATTGTCGGATTTTTTTTTATAGTTGTGAAAATGTCGATAATTTAAGAGGATATCCCACGGGCGAGCATTTTGAAAAATAGTTATTTGAAAAAACTATTGCTGTCGCTATTCCCTGCATATAGTGCGAAAGGGACGACTGCAGCTTTAGCCGATTTAATCTGTAAAAAACATCCGAAAATAATAGGGTTTCGTAGTCCTCAATTTCCTCTTCCAAAACTGAACCGATTTAAATTTTTCTTTCACATGTTTTAATGAGGGTTTCCCAGATGCTTGTATGTTTTCTGTTTTTCTTCTACATTCGTGATTCGTGAGGCAACACTGGTGATTGGTGATTGTGTTCAGTAGGCACCCTGCGGGCGGGGACGACGGATCGGAGGCCACGTGTCCCGAGGAGGAATCCGGCATCATGGCCCAGTGCGATTGCGAGACGCCGAGCAACGTTTACGCTTCGCCGAAAGATCTAGAGGGTAAGATGGTTTATTATGGCGCTGCTTGACAAAAACCCGCGCGTCTTGGGCCCTAGGCTTTATGAACCGCTACCCGCGGACATAAAAAATGAATGTTCGGATTAGACATTTGGACGCAAACTAAAAAAAACTTCTTTTGGACAAGTCATTGTATTCTTTAAAAGAGTATAGTGAGATTTTATGTTGACATTTTATGTTTTATTTTTGTATTTATGTACCTTGTTTTGTACTTTTGTTTTGTTGTCGTTTTTCACAGTTTTGTGAAGTAAATTTTTATTTTATATTTAATTTTATTGATTTTGACATTTTAATTATTTTCTTGTACTATTTTATTACCACCTGTAAATATATGATAAGAATGTGTTTTATTTCAGCTCCGTTGAGCTGTTGCCACTTGTTTTTAACCCCCAACGCAAAAAAGGGGTGTTATTTAGGGTTCCGTAGTCAACTAGGAACCCTTATTGTTTCGCCACGTCTGTCTGTTTAGGACCTTTTGCAAGGAAGAATTGCTACCACCATCTTGCTCGCTAATCCTGTCGTGAAGCAGCAGTGCTTGCACTGTTTGTGTTTCGGCGTGGAGATTAAGACTGCCGGTGAAATTACTGGCACTTGAGGTATTCCATCTTAGGTCTCTAGGTTGGCAACACATCTGCAATACCCCTGGTGAATCCATACTAATATTATAAATGCGAAAGTGTGTTTGTATGTTTGTATGTTTGTCCCTCTTTCACGCCGTAACGGAGTGACGCATTGACGTGATTTTTGGCATAGAGATAGTTTATGGGCCCGAGAGTGACATAGGCTACTTTTTATCCCGGAAAAATGCATGGTTCCCGAGGGAACAGCGCGCGATAACCGAATTCCACGCGGGCGGAGCCGCGGGCAAAAGCTAGTAACAAAAATATATCTGGAAACGCAGCCTTGAATATGAGTGTCCTGTTCCAGAGCCGGTGTTCTGCCAAGCGATCGAGCTGGTGGACGGTGTGCGGGTCGGGTGCTCTCACGGCGCGGCCCGCGGGCCCGCCGGGTACGCGCCGCTGGTCCGCAGCGGCCCCCGGGCGCCCTACATCCTGGCGTGCGAGTCGCACCGGGAACAGCTGCGGCAGCATCTGTGCTGCGCCGCTTGCGGACTGTTCTGCTCGCAGGTACGTGGGACTCTTGGCATGGTCTTCACAGATATAGATTACAGTAGATTACGCAAATGCATCTACTTTGCGTGTCCGAACCCCGACCAAACGTCGGAGTTGGCTCCATACAAAGGCTGACCGCTAACTGACTAATCATGACCAGTTGACTTGATTGACTTTTCTTTGACTTTGGTGTGCTTCTAAATACTAATTAATACCTATATACCAATTGAATACCTTCTGTGTACTTTGTGTGTACTTTTCAATATTATTTTTTTTGTTATGCTTTGTATATACTCTGTCACGAATAAATGATTTCTTTCTTTCTTTCTTTTTTTCTTTTCTGTGTGCCGGACACGGACAACTGCTGTCCACAACAACGGACAACTTACCCTATTCTGACTTTTTTACTTGTTCCCAGGGCACATTCTACCGCTGCAACCAGAACCACTTGTTCCACGTGGAGTGCGGTATCGCGAGCGAGACGCGCCAGCGGCCCGGCTGCCCGCACTGCGGCGTGTACGCGTACCGCTGGCAGCCCGTCAACTGCGACTGCCACAGAGTGCGCGTGCTCATGAAGTGCTCCAACAAACGGGTGTTCCTCCCCGACCAGCGCGTGCAGTGGTGAGTACTAATCTGGTGGACAACATCATCACCTGCACCTTTATCTGACAACAAAATGGCGTTGTGGCGATAAATGAATTCTAAAGGCTGACCGGAATTATAAAACCTCGCCATATTGCGGAAAACCAATGGAACTGATTTCTTGCACTGGTAACACTAAGTTCAAATGTCATCTGTCTATTGCTGTCAAAGTTTAACGTTGTTTGCGCGTGGTATTTTAAAGTGTTTTTTTGTGTTTTTGTGTGGTAAAATGCCGAAGATTATCCATAGTCTTGGAAGGAAAATTTTTATATCCCTATTCAGGCTTTACGCGGACGGAGTCACGGGCGACAGCTAGTTAATTATATTTTTAGCCTTGTCTAGGACTTGCTGTGGGTGGGTTGTCTTGCCTCATCACCCCACTGGTTAAATCTTTTATTCCCAGCACACCAGCCTACCTGAGCTTCTCGACGCTCGACCCGGCCGTGCTAGAGCAGGAGCCCATCATACCGCCATCGCTGTTGCCGTCCCTCTCGGTCGACCTGGAGAGTCTGCGCGCGCGCGCGACCGGCGACGCGCGCGACGCGAGCGCGCTGTGCGAGGCGATACAGAGCGGCGCGCCGCCAAATGAACTGTTACCACTCATCGGTGAGACACTTTTTACTTTGTTTTCACTTATTAGTAAAAAAATTGTAGATTTTTGTTGAGACTAATGTAAAGCTTTTATTAAAAATGGTGAAGGAACAAACATTTAATTTTATTCCAATATATTTTACGCTTTACATTTAAAAAAAAAACTGCAGGTGTATTTTTTCACCAAAAACCCCACAAGCTGTTTCAGACCCAATAAAAAAGTCCGGAGTTTCAACAAAATAACTGATACCGGCCAACTTATTAACATGGCTGTTTTAACTTTTTAAAAAGTTTGAGACCCGACGATAATGGAATTTGTATGTCACATTGTTGTCGAGTGCAGGATGTTTTCAACTTTTTCATTTTTCGCTAACTTTAATCGATGCACTTTGCTTTCTGATATTTAAAGAATAATGCCAACTATTATGGAAATTTTTAAGAAACATAATTTTTCATTTCTCATCCTCGCAAAGTTCTAATTTATGCAGGACTAGCTTTTGCCCGCGGCTCCGCCCGCGCGGTATTCGGTTATCGCGCGCTGTTCCCTCGGGAGCTGTGCATTTTTCCGGGATAAAAATTAGCCTATGTCACTCTCGGGCCCATAAACTATCTCTATGCCAAAAATCACGTCGATCCGTCGCTCCGTTACGGCGTGAAAGAGGGACAAACATACAAACACACAAACACATAAACACACAAACACACTTTCGCATTTGTATGTCACATTGTTGTCGAGTGCAGGATGTTTTCAACTTTTTCATTTTTCGCTAACTTTAATCGATGCACTTTGCTTTCTGATATTTAAAGAATAATGCCAACTATTATGGAAATTTTTGAGAAACATAATTTTTCATTTCTCATCCTCGCAAAGTTCTAATTTATGCAGGATATAGGCAACATAAAATTACTTTTTATGCCCTAGTGCACAAAGTAAAATCTTTTTCTAAGACCAAGGCAATCAGGTGTTCACAGCCGCAAACAAAAAAGTTTACATATTTATTTAGTAATTTTTAATAATTATATTAGCAATGCATGAAAAACTAAGTAAAAATTAAGTAAGACAAAGTTTCCTCTGTTGTTATTTCATCTCCTCGCAATCTAAGTTAAAAGCAGAAGTGTAAAACTCCAGCATCAAACCCATTTCCCCCTCAACTTGTCAATCCATCCTTGCCGGTACCTCGGGTAAAATGGCTCTAGCTGTACAATGTACGAGCTGTCGGTAGGCCTCCAACAAGATGGAGCGACGACCTGGTTAAGATCGCGGGATCGCGGTGGATGCGAAAAGCACAAGACCAGTCTGAGTGGAGAGCCTTGGGGGAGGCCTATGTCCAGCAGTGGACGTCTTTCGGCTGACATGATGATGATGATGATGATTTTGGTACTAGCAAGTCAATGTAGAACAAGGTCACCGACATAGCCAAGAGAATTAGCTCGTTGAAGTGGCAATGGGCGAGCCATATAGCACGGAGAGCAGATGGCCGTTGGGGCCGAAAAGTTCTCGAGTGGAGGCCGCGGATCGGCAAGCGCAGCGTGGGACGTCCACCAACGAGATGGACGGATGACCCGGTTAAAGCTGCGGGTTCACGGTGGATGCAGGCCGCTGCCAACCGAAGCAACTGGAGGTCTATAGGGGAGGCCTTTGTCCAACAGTGGACGTTCTACGGCTGAGATGATGATGATGAAGTTATGGACAGTGAGGATCCCTATCCTATATGTGGTCTGAAATAAATCTTTTTTTTTTATTGTTCCAGTGTCCTGCCCGGATATAAACGAGCCGGTGACGCGTTCCGGCGGCACGGTCGCGCACGCGGCGGCGCGTCGCGGGCACCTGGCGGCGCTATACCTCGCGCAGTACGCAGGCGCGAGCATCGACGCGTGCGACGCGGCCGCGCTTACGCCGCTCATGCGCGCCGTCAGAGGTGAGTGAACCCTGTTACTGAGAGGGGTGACACTCTTTCCCGGCCCGGATAACACCGACATGGAAATACCGACCCTGTTTTTCGTGTACACGCCCGTAGAAACTGACAGCAGCTTCTGTGGCCGTGTTTTTTTTTTTATTCGATTTGAAGGAAAACGAGCAAATAGGTCTCCTGGTGGTAAGAGATCACTACCGCCCATAAACATCTGCAACACCAGGGGTATTGCAGATGCGTTGTCAACCTAGAGGCCTAAGATGGAATACCTCAAGTGTCAGTAATTTCACCGGCTGTCTTACTCTCCACACCGAAACACAACAGTGCTAGCACTGATGCTTCACGGCAGGATTAGCGAGCAAGATGGTGGTAGCAATCCGGGCGGACCTTGCACAAGGTCCTGCCACCTGCAAAATTACGTGTACATACACAAGATCGATTAAATTTAAGGGATCCACCCATCAACCTTCAATGCAAGGGTTTATTCCACTCCCACTCCAAAAACTATGTAACTTTTTGTAACATTTACAATAAACTAATTTCCCTTTAAATATTTTATTGAATCAGACGTTACTTTTCAGAGGTACATATCGATGAATCAAAAGAATTTACTTGCTCAAACGCGATCTTATGATAGCTAAGTATACGCAATAAATGCGTGTTCATGCAGTTCCTCCACCTCCACACTGTAAGAACACACACAAATCACACAAACCCGTCTATCACCACCACCACACAACACTGACGCGTGGGTACTTGGGGAGTTACAGTGACAAATTAAAACATTTGTGGTGGTTTGTTAGTCTAACAACTGGTAGCATGGTGTACGGTTGTGTAGCTCTGAAGATGAGCTCTGTTTGAGTTCGAAACGCGTCAGTGTGGTGTGGTGGTGGTGATAGATGGGTTTGTGTGATTTGTGTGTGTTCTTACAGAGTGGATGGAGGAACTGCATGAACACGCGTATCTTGCATAAACTTAGCTATCGTAAAGTCGCGGGTGAACAAGGAAATTCTTTTAGTTCGTTAATTTCTCTTTTACAGCGCTCTCAAAGAAGAACGCGCCTAAGGTTAAATCTAGCGATTCCGATCAAGAGATGGACGTTGACCCCGAGAGCGAGAAGGAAGACGACGACAAGGAGTGCGAGGGGGACGGCGCTAGCGACGAAGACCTGCTCAAAGTGATACGGTACCTGGTAGCGGCGGGGTGCGACGTTAATTTACCCGTAAGTATAAAACAATACCTCTCCTTGCAGTCGGGTAAAAAGCCAAGGCCTCTCATTCTGAGAGGAGGCCTGTGCCCGCAGTGGGACGTATAGCAACTGGTCTAAGAAACAACAGCTCTAAGTTGCAAGTGGTCTGAAAAGTTCTAGTCGGTCTCCGTTCATCGTTGATTCTATGACCCAAAATCAACCGAGCTCAGATTCGCTTCGAGGAACTCTTATTTCACGTGGCTGAGGCGCGCGCTTTGACGCAACTGTAAAAACAAACTTGAAAAAACATAGGTTATGTCCTATGTTTTTTCAAGTTTCCAACATAAACAGGTTAGAACCAGTTGTTTTTTAGGCCACTTGCTACTTAGACCAATTGCTTTTTAGACCGATTGTTTCTTAGACCACTTGCTACTTAGACTAATCGCTTTTTACACCACTCGCTACTTAAACTACCACTACTTGCTACTTAGACTAATCGCTTTTTACACCACTTGCTGCTTAAACTACCACCACTTGCTATTTAGACTAATCGCTTTTTACATCCCTTGCTACTTACACTACCACCACTTGCTACTTAGACTAATCGCTTTTTACACCACTTGCTACTTAAACTACCACCACTTGCTATTAAGACTAATCGCTTTTTACCCCACTTGCTACTTAAACTACCACCATTTGCTCCTTAGACTAATGGCTTTTTACACCACTTGCTACTTAAACTACCACCACTTGCTACTTAAACTACCACCATTTGCTACTTAGACTAATGACTTTTTACACCACTTGCTACATAAACTACCACCACTTGCTACTTAGACTAATCGCTTTTTACATCACTTGCTACTTACACTACCACCACTTGCTACTTAAACTACCACCATTTGCTACTTAGACTAATGGCTTTTTACACCACTTGCTACATAAACTACCACCACTTGCTACTTAGACTAATCGCTTTTTACATCACTTGCTACTTACACTACCACCACTTGCTACTTCGACTAATCGCTGCTGAAGTAGTAGTACTTCACTTAGACAAATCGCTTTTTAGACCACCTGCTTTTTGCCACTGTAGAACGTTCTCACAGTAAGTGTCATAGTGAATTATCTTGTCAGCAATGCGCTATCGCTTTCGCATTTATAATATTAGTATAGATTAGTAGGATTTGAACAGTTTTAACTTGTACTAGGGTCCGGAAGGCATGACGGCGCTCCACACCGCGGCCCGCTACGGGCACGTGGCCGCGTGCGAAGCCCTGCTGGGCGGCGCGCGGGCCCAGGTCGACCCGCGGGACCACGGCGGGTGGACGCCGCTCGTGTGGGCCGCGGAGCACCAGCGACCCAGGGCTGTCAGGTAATGACCTGATTCAACAGTGGGCGGATGACGGCGCTCCACACTGCGGCCCGCTACGGGCACGTGGCCGCGTGCGAAGCCCTGCTGGGCGGCGCGCGGGCCCAGGTCGACCCGCGGGACCACGGCGGGTGGACGCCGCTCGTGTGGGCCGCGGAGCACCAGCGACCCAGGGCTGTCAGGTAATGACCTGATTCAACAGTGGGCGGATGACGGCGCTCCACACTGCGGCCCGCTACGGGCACGTGGCCGCGTGCGAAGCCCTGCTGGGCGGCGCGCGGGCCCAGGTCGACCCGCGGGACCACGGCGGGTGGACGCCGCTCGTGTGGGCCGCGGAGCACCAGCGACCCAGGGCTGTCAGGTAAAGACCTGATTCAACAGTGGGTGGATGACGGATGGAATTTACGTCAAAATCGTGTCGAACGATATACGTAATATGGATATGACGATTGGTTTAAAAATAGGACTTTTTTATTTTATTCGACTGGATGGCAAACGAGTAAGTGGGTCTCTTGATGGTGAGCGATCACCACCGCCCATAGACACCTGCAACACCAGGGGGATTTCAGATGCGTTGCCAACCTAGAGGTCTAAGATGGGATACCTCAAGTGCCAGTAATTTCACCGGCTGTCTTACTCTCCACGCCAAAACACAACAGTGCAGGCACTGCTGCTTCACGGCAGGATTAGCGAGCAAGATGATGGTAGCAATCCGGGCGGACCTTGCACGAGGTCCTACCACCTGCAAGGTGCTGCAAGGACTTAATTGAAAAATAGTTTATTTCATTGTTAATTAAGACATCTTATGCACTAACATGTGAGGTCTCCTATTAAGTTTACAAAGAAACCTGTGCCAGGAGATCCCGCTCCTCCCCAGTCGGACCTTTTAATTTTATCTAATATGGAATACATCAAATACAAAATAATATTATTTATGCCTACAAACAAGAACCACTAACTCGCAAATGCAGGTATTACATATTGGTAGTACATATTGTAATAAACTTATGATATGCATGTAGATAAATAATTATGTATGCGACTGTAAATAATTAGGCAATTAAAAAACTCATGAGATATTATCCTGCTAACACCAAAAGTCCTTTATAAAGAACTTATTAGTAATTTGACATAACATTTGACATTGAACTCTCTCAGAAGTGACATATACTTTAATTTTTTTTTGTTCGACTGGATGGCAAACGAACATGTGGCCCTCCTGATGGTAAGAGATCACCACCGCCCATAGACACCTGCAATTGCAGAATGTTCATAAAAAAATTTACTTGGCTTTAGGAGATTATTATACAACTCGCTGTCACTTGTATAAAATCACACTCGTGTTTTATTCCTCTGACTATGTATAAGTCACATGAGTATTATAAACAGGCTGTTGTTGGAGCATGGTGCGGACGCGACCGCGACCGACATAGAGGGCAACGCGGCGGCGCACTGGTGCGCGCTGGCCGGCGACGCGCAGTCGTTGCGGCTGCTCGTGGAGGCGGCGCCGCGGGCTGTCGCCGCCGTCAACGCGCACCGGGATACGCCGCTGTGAGTACTCATACTCATACTCATACTCATTTATTAATTATTCTAAGTTGGTTAGTTATTAGTATGCAGGGGTTGGATGGATCGACTGTTTCTTGTTGTTATTCTATCCCGTCAACAAGGGGACAAAAGGGCTAGGGGTCATAATGTCCCACTCGCAAAATGTCCCACCACCAAAATTACATCCCTTTCCCAAATGTACCCTCGTGCAAAATACTCCATTTCCATTACGTCCCTTTCTCCAAACGTGCCATTGTTTTCGCAAAATGGCCCTTCTATTATGAGCCCTAACCGACAAAAGTAGTGCAAATACAAATATTTTTACTAACAGGAATATATTTGATATGATACAGAACATAACTAACGACAAGTCACCATTTGCATCCACTGTGACACTGTGTGTGTCTTGGTGTCAAGTGTCCCATGATAATTATTATAATTTTTATTATTTATTTCTAGGCACGTGGCGGCCAGACAAGGACATTACGCGTGCGTCGTCATACTGCTCGCACACGGCGCTAGGGTGAGTATGTTTAGCCATACTAACGATTCGCCCCTTCGTACGGGTACAATTTAAAAAAAAAACCGGCCAAGAACGTGTCGGACATGCCCGAAATAAAATACCGTAGCCATTACGAAAAAAAATAAGTAAACTTTTTTAAGAGTTTCGTATTTTGTACGGAATATTCCAAGTTTAGGTGTATTTTATACCTTAGCCTGCTATTTACTCTAAAAATACTAATAATTCTTAAGCAAACTTAACTTTCGTTCTCAAGAAAACTTATGATGCAGGAAATGAAGCAATTTGTATGAGACCCAAGCATTAATTCCTCAGTCGATGAAAGCCGAAACTAAAATATAAATATCAAAAAAAAAAACACTCCTAAGCTAACTTACCTAAGTAAAAATACAAATCTGTTTATATATGGAATCGAGTAATTCCTCTGTCCAAAATTATTTTACCAAATAATTCATAGTGATAACTATGTGATACTAGAAAAAAATCTAAAACTTGTCAAACATGAGAATATTTTTTTATGATAATACAGTTTTTGACGCTCATTTTTATCGGGAAATTGCTCTGTCATTTTTTTCTTATATGATCTTAGAATGTAATTTGGCGTAGTGAGTAAGAAAATCCAAAAAAAATGCAAGCGAGTAATGAGGCAATTTCTGAAAATAGTATAGTTACATGGTAATTTTTTTAGATTTTCATTTTGTAGGTAATAACGACAATTATATGGCATTCCAGTGAAAAAAATTGACGGAGCAATTTTTCGGTTCAAAACACCAAAAAATTATATTTTTTTAATATTGGTATTTCCGCTGGGATATTGTTTTTGATATTTCATGTATTGTTGCAATACGTTACATGAATATGTCCGGTGAAGAAAGTTTTGAACGGAGTATTTTTCCGTAAAAATATTTTAACGATATAAGACTTTAGTACATAGATATCATTTATAAATATTGTGAATCTGTTTTTTAAAAAAAAATACCTCGTTTAGTTTCTTGCCGGATTCTTCTCAACAGAGGTTTTTTTCCGAACCGGTGGTAGATTAAAAAAATGACGTGTAAAAGTGCCCATTGCGGCCTATTTGCTGAATAAATGATTTGACTTTGACTTTGACTTTGACTTTAGGTATTTATTTAAATGTGTCCTATGTCCAACAGTGGACCTCCTACCTAGTGGCCATTTTTTTTTAGACGGACGTTGAGAACTCAGCGGGCGAGCTGCCCGTAGAAGTGTGTTCGGGCGAGTGCCAGGGCGCGATATCCCTCAACATGCAGATGGCCATCGCGGCGCGGGAGGTCGGCAGCGGGTACAGGATGCTCTGCAGGTTAGAGAGAGAGAGATTTGGTAAATCAACTTCTTAGATTAGATTAATTTATTTCCTTATGAAAAAATGCATTATAAGTACATGTTAAGTAGTTATAAGATATTCACAAAAGGATCTTGAAATTGTATACAAAAAATAATAATATATGATAATAGCAAATTACAATAAAATGTCAGTTAAAAATAGAATTAGAATTACAATGTCAAATGAGAATTAAATTTAAAAATTATAACAATAATTTAAGGTAAAAACTTAAAAGTAAAAATTACAATTACTATATCAAATAAAAAAATAATTAAAATGTCAGTGCTATAAAAGTCAATGTAAAATAAAATTTATTCTACAAAAAACAGGACAAAATAATGTCAATGATTAAAATAAAATAAAAAATAAATACATAAAGTCACATAATGTGAAAAGTATCAAATAAAAACAAATAAAAATCAGAAATTTAAAACAAAATGGTACATAATGGTACACTTAGTGTAGTTTGTTCCCATGGTAAATACTGCACCATTGTGGACTTGATTAGTTTACGTCAAATTAATGACATGTAAACTTCGGATATCTATAGAGCTGTTGCAACTACTAGAAAAAGGATAGTTCCCTCTTTTTCCTAAAGATGGCATCGTACAATTTAAAGTTTTGGGGGTTTCAACAACTCTTTATTATATATTTTCATCTAAATGCGTCTGTGCTCTGTTGCACCTGTACAACGGCTGGCGAACTAGATTGACAGTTGAAAATGTTACCAGACAGCAAAAAAAATAGGCATAGGAATAATGTCGATATAACCTTATGTAGACGCGGAATGAAAATGTTTAGTCACTTTGGACTTTATTTCCATAGCTTTAGGCCTAAAAAGGACACATGATAACACAATTAGTAATAAATCAACGACAAGAAAAGTTTCACAATGACGGGAGATAGTTCCCAGCAAACCGATGCCAGTCTAATGACATATATGAAATGTTAACAAAACAAAATGGCAAACGGCGTCCTTATCGATATTCAACGGGTTTTTTCCAAAACTTTCAAATAAAAGATTTATTTTATTATTATTTCATATTAAGTTTTTTTTATACCGATATTACAATAACAATTACAATATACAATTACAATTATTATAACGTTTTAAACTTTCGTGATTCTCACTCATAGTCAAAATACCACAAACGGGACTTATTACGCTATTTTTAAAGTAATATTTACCTCGACGTTTCGGCAACATTACAGTTGCCGTGGTCACGAGTAGACCTACTCGTCACTATAGGGTAAAATCCTACCATATAGTGATGTCACTCGAAACTTCTAAGCACTGTATCCTCGTCATTTTTTGTTTGTCGAACAAGAGAAAAAAATGTGTACAATATTTTTAAATTATCCACCTGACGGACAAAACAGTTTTTTTTAGTCGTCTAGCCTATTCTAGACTCGAGTATATATAGTAACTCTGGCTTTGTTCACAGTGACCTATCGAACGGCCGCGAGGAGTTCCCGGTGCCGTGCGTGAACGAGGTCGACGACGCGCCGGCGCCGGACGACTTCACGTACGTGACGCGGCACGTCACGCCGCGCCCCGTTGCCGTCGACGACACGATAGACACGCTACAGGTAGTGTTGCCAGCCTGACGCCGTCGATTCGTCCATCGGGAACTCTCCAAATACCATTGGTTTACTTTTAATAATGAATGAAACTATATCGAAAATACAAACTGAAATATAGATGCACGGAAAAACCAGAAAAATAAGACCAGCGCTGGGAATTGAACCCAGGTGCCACCTTGTGCCGTACGGAAAATAAGCCCGGACAGGGTTACAGCCAAGGGGCAATGCGGAATGTCTGAATAAAACTGAAAGTAGCTGTTGCTACACTGAAAATACATAAATATTGTCTGGAGGCGTGCTCTGAATAATTAGGGCTCTAACTAAAGGATATCAATTAAAAATGTTAGTATGTAAACACAATCTTTATTGCTCTTTTGACTCTATACAGCGTAAAGTTTTATAAATATGTGAAACCACTTGTAGTAGATTACCAGACAATTTACAAAAAATAGTTTTAGCTCAGCCGCAAGCGGGTGTGATGCAGAAGGCGGTTCTTATATTCTAGTTTCACAATTTATTTAAGCCTAATGGTGTTAGTCCCTAAGGAAATCAAAAATTTGCCATCAATTTCAATTTTCAACTACTGAATTTAAATCATAATTTTCCTAATTAATATACATAAATGTTTTACAGACCTGGCCAGAAGCTACCTCTCTATGACACCAGTCCGGCAGGCGAAGGACGACCACAGTGTGAGACAAACGCGATGCTCTGGGGCGTCGTCTCTATGCGCTGACCCTGGTGCTGGCCGCACGGGTCCCACAGGATGCAGAACAGTCTTCTGGTCTCAGCAACGGAAGAAAAGACGTGGCAAAAGCAGGTGCAGAAGGCACAGCCAAGGCAATGATGCAACCGAAAAATGGCTAGTTCTCAGAACACAGAAATGAAAACCTAGCCCGGAAATTAGAGTTTATCTAAACCTTAAGCTCTCAACTGGAGGTGCAAAATATAAGGTCTAAACCCAAATGATGTGCATCATCATGCCACAAAATTAATTTAGAAAATTCTAAACGGAATTTTAATGAACCTCGAAAGTTTAAATCATAAATAATAAACTAAATTGAAGGATAACTAAAATTTAAATGAAGATAATAAACAAAAACCCTAACCGGCTGGAAGGAAGAAGAAATTGCTTCGATTAGATACTTGCAAAAGGCAAAAGCATGTGGCAAAGAGGTTAAGTGATCTGAATGATTCTTACCGGAGTAAATCAACTGTAGCCCAGGATTAACTCGACGCTGGTCTTCCCACCCTCAGCCGCATGCAAGGAATCATGTGCTGAAATTAACCACATGGATGAGAATAATGCCGCATGAACTACACTGAATCTAACCAATATTTCATTAACCAAATTTACTTACAGTTCACTTGCTGTACAAAAATAAAATTTAAATGGACTGCGTTTGTGCCACAGAGGCCACTAAAATTCAGAATGGGGGCTGTCACCCTCGTCTCTTCTTCGATGGAAAATGATCTAGCTCTCACGCATGATGGAGGCCTAAGTCAAGAGGAATGGAGGCTCCAGTACAGCCCTACTCAAAGTCTGTATGAACATCGCTTGGACTATCAAAAGCCCCTAAGAAATTCCCCCGAATCCCACCAATTGTGGGGAAAACATTTACTATGCCAAATTATGACTAGATGTTATTAGCCTTCGATTCTGTATCAAATCCTGATGAATGTAAATTAAATAAATGTTATTCCACAAATAAATAAATAAGTTCTATTTCCCCCGAAATCCGATAAAAATCCCTGAACTGACATCCCTACAAAATTGTTTACTTAAATGCTCCAATCAGAGATGACCCCGTCAACACAATCCTTCTTCCAGTTACCAGCTGGAAAAAATATATTGAAATAATTGCCAGATTAATCGAATCTCGGGCAGTTCGAGTCATGGAAGAAAACACAACGTTACACAGGTCCTCGGCATTCCGTGCCGCGTGCTATACCGCTACACCACCGCTGGACAACGGTACAGATATAAATTTCTTCTATGCACCACATATCTCAGCTAAAGTGCGAAAGTAGCTAAATAAGAAACAAACAAGCTGAGATATGTGGTGCATAGAACAAATTCGTCTCTGTACCGTTATCCAGCGGTGGTGTAGCGGTATAGCACGCGGCACGGAATGCCGAGGACCTGGTTTTTCTCTGCATCTATATTTCAGTTTGTATTTTCGATATGTGTTTAAGGGAATGACCGTAAAAGTAACAAAAAATTGGAATTGAAATAAAAAATACACGAAGATTCCAAAAACCAATCTTAATGAATGAAACTCATCTATCTTATCTTAAGTTTAGGGGTCCTGGCGGACACACTTCGACCCGTAGGGATCTTTTGTGTAATTACCCCTCCTTCGCACTTAATCCATTGCTTTTATCACCTCTTCCATAAATTGGATGATTTGACGTAGCGGTAGTGCCTTAAAGTCTCCTGGCGCGGGGTATCCGACGCCAAAGAGTTTCATTCTTAATCTGGCGAGAGCGTCACATTCACACATAATATTTTCCATTGTTTTGTCTTCCTCGCCACATATTCTACAATCGTCATTGTCTCTAAACTCATCTAACATAATGTGTTTAAAATATTTGTAACTAGCTTATGCCCTGCGACTTCGTCTGCGCGGACCTAGGTTATCGCGCGGTGGCGCCCTCTGCCGGAATAAAAAGTATCCTATGTTGATCCTCGGGGCTTAAACTATCTGTATACCAAATTTCATCAAAATCGGTTCAGCGGTTTCGACGTGAAAGCGTAACAGACAGACAGATAGACAGAGTTACTTTTGCATTTATACAATACAATACAAATACTCTTTATTGTACACCAGAAATAATAAGCGATACAGAAAAACAGGTACACAGATAAAATTACAAGGTAAGCAATAGGCGGCCTTATCGCTTAAGAGCGATCTCTTCCATATTATTATTTTCTTCTTTCTTTCTTATTTATAATATTAGTATGGATTGTAATTTCTGTGCATGGCAGGGGTGCACGTGCACGGACGGCACGTGCCAGGCGGACACGTGCGCGTGCCAGCTGCTGGGCGTGCGGCGCTGGCTGGCGCGCGGCCGGCTCGCTCCAGACTTCCCCTACCACGAGCCGCCAATGCTGTTCCAGTGTCACCACGCCTGCTCGTGCAACACGGTCAGTGCCCATTTATGGGTACCACGAGCGTCCCAACTAGGGTTGCCACCTTTTTTTAGGGCGAATAAAGTATTTTTTTCATTTTGGAAGGACAAAAATAAAGTACACAGAATAAAAAAAAGAGTATCGCCAAAATTTGGTGGCTGTGGATACCAGTTTATTTAGTCTCATAAGTACTCATAACCAGTAACGAGCCAGTAAGAATAAGTTTTACGTAAATAGAGTATTTTAGCGTAATTTAATTGGTGTCGTAGATTATAAAGTACGCCTACATGAAGAAGAGGACAATACTCTATTTTAGAGTACGGGTGGTAACCCTAGTCCCAACCGCTGTCAGTCCCTATACAATTCAATAGAATCTAACAATTTTCTACACATTTAACACACTCTAACGTGGGCGCGCTTGATTATATATGTCCCTGTTGTTGCAATTATCATCTAAAAAGAAACAAAAAATAATAATAGTCACATCACAAAGCCTTAGGCAGCCCGGTGTACATGTTAGAAGGCTGGAAGTGTCCACAGGATTGTTAGATTCTATTGAATTGGAGTATAGCTGTTTATATTAAGAAGTAAATAAATTAATTAACACCATCTATTAAATTACAGAAAAAACATGTTAACTTACAAAAATCGGAAATTGTTTGAAATATTTCGCGAACAGTCTCCTGATGGTAAGAGATCACCACCGCCCATAAACATCTGCAACACCAGGGATATTGCAGACGCGTTGCCAACTTAAAGGCCTAAGATGGGATACCTCAATTGCCAGTAATTTCACCGGCTGTCTTACTCTCCACGCCGAAACAACAGTGCAAGCACTGCTTCTTGGCAGGATTAGCGAGCAAGATGGTGGTAGCAATCCTGGCGGACCTTGCACAAGGTCCTACCACCTGCAACTGTATTGTTCTTAAAGTAAAATAAAACATCTCTAAACCTAACCTAAATCTTCTAACAGAAACTATGCACCAACGCGAGCATAACCCGCGCCACCCAGAAGGGCTCGCTGACGGCCCGCGCGGCGGTGTTCATAATACTCTGTAACTTCAACAAATCTCCAGCTATCATGCTGAAACGTTTAATTATATGGAATTATATTCTGTAAGCTCATTTTAAGTGAACTGTATTGTTCCTAATGGTGCAGTAAATGAAGGAAGTTGTTGTATGGAGACCCAAGCATTAATTCCTCAGTCGATGAAATTTCGCTCGGTTATTGTATAGTATGAGCCGTAACTAAAATATAAAAAATCCAAAAAAAAAACACCTAAGTTAGATAATTTATACCTAAAAATCGTCACTACTTTTAAAAAACTCGTATCTCGAAATGGATAATTTTTCCGAGTGCACTTTATGACCATTACGTCAAGGTTCAACTTTGTTCGCGTATTGATTTGAGATACGACATTTTTTAAAAGTAGTGACGAAATACAAATCTGTTTATATCAGTCCAAAATTATTTTACCAAATAAGTCATTCGTATCACTTTGTGATACTAAAAAAAAATCTGAAATTTTCCGGTTCAAAACACGCCAAAAAAAAATTTTTTTTTAATATTGACACATCTGCTGGGATTTTTTTTTTGATATTTCATATATTGTTCCAATACGTTACATGAGTATGTCTGGTGAAGAAAGTTTGAACGGAACAATTTTTTTTTTTACTTTTTTTTTTTGATATTTATACAATACTCTTTATTTATTGATACTTTATCATACTGTCAAGTTTTTTCGGGCTGAGGAATTACTGTTGGGGTCACTACCTTTATTTACTCCACTATGAAGTAAAACAAAACATCTCTAAACCTGAATCTTCCAACAGAAACTATGCACGAACGCGAGCATAACCCGCGCCACCCAAAAGGGCTCTCTCATGGTCCGCGCGGCGGTGTTCCGCGCGGGCGGCGCGCGCGGCTGGGGGCTCCGCGCTCTGACCCGCGTGCCCCGCGGAGCCCCCGTCGCGACGTACTGCGGGGAGCTGCTGAGTATGGCCGACGCGGACACCCGCTCGGCGGACCATTATATGTTCGCGTTGGATCTCAAGCCGGACTTGCTACAGGTGAATCTTTAAGATCATTTTTTAAGGAAACTGGTATCCTAACCTTTATGTCTTTGAAATAATCATGTACGTTAGGAAGAACATATGTGATTTTCCCACTAACGTCGATAAGCCAAAGGCTACTAGAAACACAGGGAAGCTTAAAGTTCCATCTTACAGACTGGCTAAAACCAAAAAGTCGTTTTTGGGAAGTTGCATACGTTTTTATAATAAAATTCCAAAAAATATTACTGAAGAAACTGATACAAAATTTAAATCTACTGTCAAGAAGACGTTAATATCTAAGGCTTATTATAAAGTTAATGATTATATCATGAACAGGGATGTTTGGAAATAATTCCGATCCGCATTAGCGATCCCTTCAAATTGCGAAGCTACTGTGTTAAAAATAAAATTGTGTTAAATAATAGTATATAGTATCATTTACAATGTCCATACTTAGTATAATGATTGTGTGTTCACGGGTCAATCAACTTTTTCTTGTCACTCGTTGCTATAGTTACGGTCTCCTGGGTCACTTTTTAAATCGTAAGTTTACAAGGATTAAAATTTGCCAAACGTACAGTTTTGTGGTATATAATAAGCATGTTAGTATAATGTGACGCAACATTTCTTCTAAAAATCTGTACTATTTTTGTCCCCTGGATGACGGGACAGAATAACAACAAGAAATAGTTGATATACAATAGATTAGGTTAGATTAAATTCATTGATTTTTCTATGAAAAAATGCATTATAAATACATGCAAGGTAATTATAAGATATTCACAAAAGGATCGTCAAATTGTATAAAAAAAAATTATAATTATATGATAATAGAAAATTACAATAAAATGACAGTTAAAAATAGAATTACAATGTCAAATTAGAATTAAATTTAAAAATAATAACAATAATTAAATTATTTGGTTTCAGAGAAAAAAAAAAGTTATGTCATACATTATGTTGCGGCTGTGCTTATGGCAATCTCTTGGGTGGTTCGGCAGGAGCAACTTCAATGAAGGAGTCTTAATTTCTTCAGCAAAATATTTATTTTGCTTTACAATGATTTGTACAATAAAAAGAATTTGTAAGAAAAAGGTTTGCGGTCTTGTCTCGCTATCAAAAAATTTTGCGCAAGTCACGGTAGTGGAAGTAAAAGTGAAAGGCAAAGTGACATTGACACCGTGGCGATTGCAGCGCCCTCGTGCGGTTGTCGTCTTGAACTTGTGCTTGACGCTTGACACCACCAGAGGGCGTCAACACATTATATTAAGAAAATACATTATGACTAACAATTTTCTACCCAGTCGATATAGACCCGTTAAAACATGCATGTGTTTTCAGCAATGCGAGTACAAGGTCCAGTTGTGCGTGGACGCGGCGCGGTACGGCAGCGCGGCGCGCTTCATCAACCACAGCTGCGCGCCCAACGTGGCGCCGGTGCGGGTGTTCGCGGGAGGCCGCGACCTGCGCCTGCCCGCCGTGTGCCTGTTTGCGGCGCGGGACATCGCGCCGGGCGAGGAGCTCACGTGAGTGACATCCCAGAGCCGCTCCACACTGCCCCACGTTGCCCACATACTGCCCCCCACATCCGGCCCACACTAACCCCCCCCCCCACTGACCACCTACAGCCGCCCCACACTGCCCCCGCCATGTCCCCCCCACAACCGCCCCACACTGCCCACTCTGCCCACCCACACTGCCCACCTACAGCCGCCCCACACTGTCCCTCCCCCACAGCAGCCCCACACGTGGCGCCGTCTGCCTGTTCGCGGCGAGGGACATCGCGCCGGGCGAGAAGCTCACGTGAGTAACACCCCCCAACTGCCACCCACAGTGCCCCCACAGCCGCCCCGCACTTTCTTTTTTGCATCCATGTTTTAGCTTGTGTTTTCGTGGGAAATATATGAAGGGTCCACGGAAAGAACATGTCTAGTCACCTAAGCAACTTTTTGAGTTATAGCGGTTTGAAAGTTAGTCATCACGAACAATTACTATAGTTACCATTTCTTTAAAAGTTAAAAAAATACATTTTATAATGTTTTCAGATTATTTAATTCAATGGTAAGTCATAGTACTTTGTGAGCTCTACATTTCGAGATCAAAATCTCAATTTTAAAAAAAGGTGACTAGACATGTTCTTTCCATGGACCCTTCATATAGGCAACTAGCTTTTACCCATGACTCCGCCCGCGTAGTATTCGGTTATCGCGCGCTGTTCCCTCGGGAACTGTGCATTTTTCCGAGATTAAAAGTAGCGTATGTCACTCTCGGGCCCATAAACTATCTATATGCAAGAAATCACGTCGATCCGTGGATCACAATTGTGCTTGCAGTAACTGCCATTTAAAAGAAAGAAAGAAGACATTTATTCACTAACACAGAAGACACACATATACAGCAAAATTTATACACGAATAAACCAAAAAATAATAATAAAAATAAATCAACATGAAATACCTACACAATTTTGTGTGTCCCCGCGAAAGTGAAACGGTCGCTGACTCAGCATTATTATAAGCAGCATTTATTATTTAGCCGACCGGATAAGTGGTTAGAGAACCTGACTACGAAGTTTGAGGTTCCGGGTTCGAATCCCGGCCGGGGCAGATATTTGTATGAATAATACGAATGTTTGTTCTCGGGTCTTGGATGTTTCATATGTATTTAAGTATTTATTTATCTATATTTATGTATGTTTATCCGTTGCCTGGTGTCCATAGTACAAGCTTTGCTTAGTTTGGGACTAGGTCAATTGGTGTCGAGTGTCCCGTGATGATATTATTATTATTATTATTATTATAAGTTAAGATTAGAACGCTGTCAGCTGCCTAACAAACACTGTTCCAGGTTCGACTACGGCGACAAGTTCTGGTCGGTCAAGTCCAAGTGGATGCGATGCGAGTGCGGCGCCCCGGAGTGCCGGTACCCGCTGCAGTCCAGCGACGACGCCGAATGACCGTCCGACTCGGAGTAGACGCGCCGAGGGGCTGTTTCACCACCCATTGATTACTGTTAATCACGTGCGGGCCAATGTGCAATAGAATGTACACAATAAGTTTAAGGGAATTAAAAATCTATGACAATGTAACAAAGTAAAAATTCCTTTGTTTTTCTATTGTTTTACACCGTGGCAGTTTGACGGCAGATTGACTTTATTCTCGAAACAATTAAATTCTAATTGCTTTGTCAATTTTTTTTAATATATTTATATGGTGGGCTTCAGGAGGATGTGATGCCGTCTCTATTTGTTTTGTTCGAATAGACTGAAACGGCATCACGTTTAACCGTCAATTAACAGTAATCAATGGATGGTGAAACAGCCGCTAAGTCATACACAACCGACGCGGTGGATGTTATAAAAATGGGCATTTTTACTTTGAATGGCGCAACATGAGTTTTTTCGTTTGTCACGCTAACAATGGACAGAGGTTTTTTCCTGGTTCCATAGGTTTTAGTAGATTAACGGTACTCGCAAACGAAATGTTATCCTTTTTGAATCAAACTGCAATAACCTATTTTTCACTTCTCATGCTTGTAAAGTTCGTATTTATGCTGTATCTAGGCGACATAAAATGACTTTTTATGTTCTAGTGCATAAAGTAAAATCTTCGTCTAATACCAACTCAAGACCAAGGTAATCGGGTGTCACAGCCACAAACAAAAAAGTTTTTATGTGTTTTTTTAAATAATTTTTAATTTATATAAAACTGGAAATCAATCATAATAAATCAGTAAAATTATTATAATAATGCATAAAAAGGTATATAGTAGGTAAACAATTGTTGCCACTGTTGCTATTTAATTTCCTCTCAATAAGTGAAAAGCAATGTAAAAATCGAGCATTATACCCATTTTCCCTTCGACGTGTCTATCCACCCTCGCCGTACCGGCTTGAGTGGCTATACGAATGTCTCGGGTAAAATGGCTCGTTTTATGCTCTTGTACAATCTACCATATTTCACTTCTCATGCTCGTAAATTTCCTATTTATGCTGGATCTAGGCGACGTAAAATTACTTTTTCTCCTCTAGTGCATAAAGTAAAACGAGCATGAGAAATGAAAATATAATTTTGAGAGCAGTTACCATTCGTATCATATCGGTATCACATGTCATGGTGAAATGAGCAATTTGATTTTTATGGACAATTTTGTATAAAATCTGTATTATATTGTACTAATTACGATAAGTCGTATATTTTGTTTTAGTTATAATTTATCGTATTTTTGATGTTTTTAATTTATTAATCAACACATTGTAACGTTAAACTCGCTATTGTATTGCAACAGTCTAGTTAGGTATTCTTAAATTTAAAAACGTGTACAGTCACCAGCATTAATGTCTGCCACAGCGGAGCGTGCAAAAATATCTGACACGTAAAAATAGTCCTATCAGATATTTATGCACGCTTGTGTCAGATATTAGTGCTGGTGACTGTACCAGTCCAAAATACGAGGTGTATAAAGTTACACCAGAATTACTGCACTGTGAAACTCTTTCTGATTTCTTTATTGAAGTCAACAAATCGTCACTACTTTGAAAAAAATTTATCTCAAATCAATACGTCAACAAATTTGATCCTTAAAACAATGTGCATTAAGTTCACTCAGAAAGATAATCGATTTTGAGATACGAGATTTTTTCAAAGTAGTGACGAAATGTTTTCATACAGTGTGTATTTTAGTGTTAAAAAAAAATGCTGTAAAAATCCTTTACCGGGTTGTTCAGTCGCACTTATTCAATTATCATCACGTGAAATGTTTAGATTGACTTTTACGCGGTATACGTTTTTTAATATTACTGAAAATAATGTTTTTTTTTTTAATTATTATTCTTTAATACTAAGCTCTTCATGTACTGTGATATGTATGTGACTTTCACGATGTTAATTTTAAGTAATATAGTTATAAATAAATGAATCACAATTGAATTTGTTTGCAATATGCGACATAATATAATTTAAGATGTAATCGACGAAATCATTTTAAATAATCTTCGATCGTGATACCACAGATAACGGGTCAGTTACAAAGATAATCAGGTCCACAACAGGTTTATTCCCAAAGTAATAACTATAGGGATGACGACTGGGTTAAAAATATATCATTCTATTTAGTCCGACAGTTAGATTATGGAAAAATATGGGACACGTATTTTTTGGTTTATCTATTTATTAAAAATCGACAAAGGTATAGATCATCAAACTTCCAGAGTGGGGGCTTGTGACGTCACATAAGGTAAAAATCGTACCATGACGTCACTCGAAACTTCGAAGCATTATCCTCGTCATTTTTTGTTTGTCAAACAAAAGAAAAAATATGTGCACAATATTTTTAAATTATTCACCTGTCGGACTAATCAGTTTTTTTTAGTTGTCTAGCCTATATCATCTAGTAATAGTGCCAAATCTCTAAAGCTGTCTTATTCTTACTATATTTTAGCTCGCACCAATTTACTTGTTGGTTGGTTGCGAATCTGGTGGCATAATTTTCATTAGTCATAAAAATAATTTCCCGCCGAAATAAAAAAAAATCAATATTTTAAATGGTCTTCTGTAGAACTCTTTAGATTAAGTTATATTTATTTTATAACAATTCTGAGCCATTAATGGATTCAGATTCTAACTTACTTATAACAAACATTACACCACTTTCAACAATAACGCGAGCCGTTGTGGACAATTATTCAAAGTAAAATTCAGTTATTCTCTCGTCATCTTTGGTACTATTGATCTTGCGACATAATTTACTATTTTGTAGTCGCGTAGGTACTCAACTGACCTTACGTGAACATCGCGTAAGCTACAGATGTTTGGTCAGCGACTGTATTAAAACAATCTGTTTTTATGATTAATATAATATTGAGAAATCCAAGTGTTTCTTTTTTACTTTCCTTGCTGCGTTGCACAATTCCGATATGCATCTCTTTCCCTCTCTTGTCTATACGAACAAGTGATGTTTCAGAACGAAACTGCCAGGACGTGGGGGTGCTATAAGTTTGACCTCTGTGTCTGTCTGTCTGTGGCACCGTAAGCATAGACCTAGTCTGGCATTAAGGCGACACAAACAAAAAAATGGTATGGAGATAGTTTGAAATCATGTGAACAGAACATAATCCATACTAATATTATAAATGAGAAAAAGTGTGTTTGTATATTTGTCCCTCTTTCACGCCATAACGGAGCGACGGATCGACGTGATTTTTGGCAT
This sequence comes from Choristoneura rosaceana, assembly GCA_037349165.1. Taxonomy (NCBI): domain Eukaryota; kingdom Metazoa; phylum Arthropoda; class Insecta; order Lepidoptera; family Tortricidae; genus Choristoneura; species Choristoneura rosaceana. The sequence goes on along the minus strand of JAZBNJ010000006.1, from coordinate 807,206 downwards.
AGAGATAGTTTATGGGCCCGAGTGTGACATAGGCTACTTTTTATCCCGGAAAAATGCACAGTTCCCGAGGGAACAGCGCGCGATAACCGAATACCGCGCGAGCGGAGCCGCGGGCAAAAGCTAGTAATATGATAATGGGAAAATTGCATAGTACAGTTCCCGCGGATTAAATTGCGGGCAACAGCTAGTAAGGACGTACAAATAAAACTACACATTTAAATAGATGAATATTTAATTCATTATCAAAAATATCGTTTTACTTAGAATTAACTTTTTAAATTTATAATAACCAATAAGGCACTAACGTGGAATGTACTTAAATAATATATCTAATTTAAGTTACTTTCACTCGATCGTTTTTTTTGACACATTTTTACCAGCTTCACTTGTTACACTGAATATTCGTAGATTCATACAAATTTGTATGGAACCGTCACTACAAGAGTCCGGCGTTAGGTCCCCACAATCCACAAGTGCATCCAAGGCAATTGCATAGCACTTTTAACTATGGGGTAGCGCGCAGTGATAGCTGGAGCTAATAAAAGGATGCTACAAAATAAATCTAAAGAGAACACCGTCAAAACAACAAAGAAATGTATAACAAATTTACGATGTCGCCCGTCGAGTTGAAGATGATCTTGGACTCAGAGAGCTTTTCAGATCTGTGCTTATTCGAGGCTGCAATTTCACGTATTGCGACAAAATGCAACAGCTATATAGATGTAATGAATAATCCTTTCCGATCGTATTTTCTCGGCTATTTCTCGGAAACATTTGTATTTGGGCCAATCAACTTTTTTACCGACACTAATCTGTCCGCAACATTTTTCAAACAATTGCAGATTTTTGTAAGTAAACATGTTTTTTCTGTAATTTAATAGATGGTGTACATGAATACATGCCATCCTACGTAAGTTCAACCTATTAAATCGTGAAATATCTTGTGACTTTTGCCAGTAATAAATTATGTACCCTATTTATTTAATACAACCATGTCACTTACTGATACAATCCAGGCGTGGTCGTATTTTCCGAGGTTAGGCAACTGATTATTCACTACTATTTATTTTATACGCGATTATTACGATTTGCTTTCAATAAGTAACATTGCACTTTCAAGTCGACACTTTAAAAGCGCAATAGTACTTTTAAAATTCGAGTTATTAACAGAAATATATAATAACGATAAGAATTGATCAACATTCTAGTCATTTTTCAAATTGGTCCCAAAAGTCCTTTCACATAATCAATCAACATTAGCGCATTTTGCTTACATGAAAAAAAAGGTAAATTAAATCTAGTCTTAATGAGATTACAGAAATTCTTACCGCCGCACGCAGAAACCACAATTAACTATAAGAGAGTCCTAAGCTGGAAAATAGTAGATTAAATTATGATTAAATAACGTATTTCTGCGTGCGGTAGATACAAAGTGTAATTACAAACTCACAAAATCAATATAATTTATACTAAAATGTATAACAGCAACCGTTAAAATTGCGACCCACGTAAACTTTAAAAAAAAGTATAAGACGCACTGAAAATATACCATGCTGGTAAGTAACTACTTAGGGTCACAATTAGAACAGTTTTACTAATAATTAAATAATGTTCAAAATGTCAAATAAAGTGGCAAGCGACAAAAATTGCTTGCCGATAAAAATAAAAGTAATTAAAATATGTCACTAAGTTTCTTGATATGACGTTGTCATAATCATAAAAAAAAATTATAAGTACAAGACTTCGAACACGCAAAATATGTAAATGCGATCCATCAAGTTCTAAAGCGACAAACGCACATGTGCGTTCGCATTACCCCAAAGGTTGTTACATGACCTAAGAGTAGAATGGTTCCATCTTACTTGGCTAGTTCTAATTGCAGTCGTAAGAAGCATTACAGGGTCGATAATGCCTTCAAGACTAAGTCGGGACCTTTCTATTCAGAGATCACAACTAAATAAACAGTTAACATGAAATAAAAACTTAATTATAACAAAAATACATTACAACCGCAACGGTGCGCTGTCATTGGAACGGAGGGGGAGGGATAGAATCATGCAATATCGTTAATATTGTTCTCTAAAGATGAACTTCTCTAGAAGTTCCATTTTCTCGAATGATGCACATCCCAATAAGTATACACCTAGTATACACACTTTAGCAACTTTAGTAGTACCTGTGTTGATACTTTTGCCGCATCCCACGTCCAAGGCACCGCGCTCAGAGCTGGAGCAGCTGCCGAACAGGCTCAAATCAGCAAGCGCCGCAAAAATTCTGGTTTGACTGACTACCATGAATTTGCGGCGCTTGCTTTTGCAACGATGGGACCGTGGTCAACAGACACGAAAAAAGTCTTAAAAGACTTGTCTAGGAGGTTAGTTTTGGACTCGCGCAAAGAATAGGGATTGCTATTCAAAGAGGTAATGCGGCCTGCGTTCTAGGGTCCATGCCAGCGACATCTCTTGACGACGTGTTTGCCTTGTAAAATTATGATAAATAGGTATTATGTAATGATTTGGGTTTTTAAATGTAATGTTACATTATTTATTTTGTACAATAAAAATATACCAACTTTAGTATAATGTGCACTTCCCAATGGCACCACTTTAACCAAAACAACTCACTTTTCTAAAAGCACACTTTACTAGAAAACATTTTCTCAAATGGTACACATTTCCAAAATGTACACTGTTATAAAGAGCGGTATTTGAACATAATTATAAAACGGCAGCCTCCCGAGCAAGCTGGATTCCGCAAAGGCTTTAGCACCATGGACCACATTCACACCCTCCGCCAGATTATACAGAAGACCGAGGAGTATAATCGGCCACTATGTTTAGCGTTTGTGGACTATGAGAAAGCCTTCGATTCAATCGAGACCTGGGCTGTATTGCAGTCCCTTCAGCGATGCCATATTGACTATAGATACATCGAGGTGTTAAAGAGTTTGTACAGCAGCGCCACCATGTCGATCCGGTTGCAGGACGAGAGAACACAACCAATCCAACTGCAGCGAGGTGTGAGACAGGGAGACGTTATTTCTCCGAAACTGTTCACAAATGCGTTGGAGGACGTTTTCAAGCTCTTGGACTGGAACAGGTTCGGCATCAATATCAACGGCGAGTACATCACCCATCTTCGTTTTGCCGATGATATAGTTATAATGGCAGAGTCGCTGGAGGGGCTCAATACTATGCTCAGTGACCTCAGTATCGTCTCCCAACAGGTGGGTCTTAAGATGAACATGGACAAGACTAAAATCATGTCAAATGTCCATGTCACACCCGTGCCGGTTATCGTTGGGAACGATGCACTCGAAGTTGTTGACCACTATGTTTACCTTGGACAAGTTGTCCAATTGGGTAGGTCCAACTTCGAAAAAGAGGTCGCCCGAAGAATCCAACTCGGATGGGCTGCGTTCGGGAAACTTCGTGATGTCTTCTCGTCCAATATTCCGCAATGCCTGAAGACTAAAGTCTTCGACCAGTGTGTGTTGCCAGTGATGACTTATGGCGCTGAGACGTGGTCCTTGACTGTTGGCCTCTTAGAGAGGCTCAGAGTCACGCAACGAGCTATGGAGAGAGCTATGCTTGGAGTTTCTTTGCGCGATAGAATCCGGAATACGGAAATTCGTCGAAGAACTAAGGTCACTGACATAGCTGGAAAAATATGCAAATTGAAGTGGCAATGGGCGGGCCACATCGCTCGAAGAACAGATAACCGTTGGGGGAGAAAAGTTCTCGAGTGGCGACCACGAACCGGAAGACGAAGCGTTGGCAGGCCTCCCACCAGGTGGACTGACGACATCGTGAGAGTTGCGGGAAACCGGTGGATGCAAGTGGCGAGTTGTCGTTCATTATGGCGTTCTAAGGGGGAGGCCTTTGTCCAGCAGTGGACGTCTTCCGGCTGATGATGATGATGATAAAACGGCAGTATCAGGAACGTGTACCTTTTGAGAAAATGCGCGCTTTGGACAAAACATGTAGTGTGCGTTTTGAAATTTGTTTATATCAAGCCTCCTTTGTTAAAATGCACGTCGCACTTACGTTACAAGAAGAGCGCGGCGATGTGTGGATTTCAACAAATGTAATTGGTCAAATCGCACGTCTTTGCTCCGCTCCGTCTCAATGGAAGCACCGCTTAATGAAAAAAACCTGATCGATGACATATCTATGATTCTACCGACATACTCTTGAGGTATTACCCAAAACTTGTAGAAACAGTTGTGTGAAACAAAGAAACTAATATGTTATCGTCAGGTCTTATTATTTCACATACAAAAGAGATATAAAAACTAACAAATTCAAGTCGAAACCAGCACGACTGACTTACTCTAAGAAATACACGTCATTATAAAAAAAAATCAAAAATATAATTTTAAACTTCGAGTTTTTTTATGAGAACATACTGTCAAACTTTCACACGTTTTTAGTGACTCGAAGGGAAAATTTACTTCCTTATTAACGAAAAAATATTTATTTACTGTTTTTAAAGAAAATAATAGTCTATCACGCATAATTATTGCAGTAGACACATGAACTTCTAACAGGCCACATTTTTAATTTTCATTCAATTTTTATGGAATAATCGAGAAAAACTAACAAGAATGCAACGTTGCCAGCTCAGCAGGCACAAACGCTCTTAAATAGTTTGACAGTTATATACTCAGAAAAAACGAGAAGTTACAAGACCGCGATGGGAATAGGAATAGAACTCACTGTCACTCAACTTAAGAGGTCATATCGTCGTATGAATAAAAACCAGCCAAGTTTCGTAGTTCAAGTCCTCCTCACATCGCGTTTAATGGGTCATTCGAGTGTTCCAACCATCTCAATTATGTGGAAACTTCTATAAAAACAGGCGAAGATTCTGTTATAGGTAGTTCCACGAGCGTTGAAGTGAATGGTTACACACACACAGCAACAAAAATAGGATGACACTCTTTCTCGGCCCGGATAACACCGACATGGATATACCGGTCCTGTTTTTTGTGTACACGCCCATAGAAACTGACAGGTTCTGTGGGCATGTACACGAAAAACAGGGTCGGTATTTTCCGGGCCGGGAAAGAGAGTCACCCCAAAAATAACTGATTGCACAAAAGGAATGAGTAAAGTCGCTTATAGACATCTGTTGTTTTCACCGGACAACGGACCATTTTATTTTGCCGGACTTGCGATGTTGTATGGTTTACAATGAATCCATTTCAATAGAATCTGACAATCTTGTAGACACTTCCAGCCAACTAATATGAACACCGGGTTGCCTAGGGCTCTGTGATGTGACTATTATTCTTTTTTGATTCCTTTTAGATTACAATCACAACAACAGGAGCATATAATAAAGTGTGCCCACGTAAGGGTGTCTTAAATGTGTTGAAAATTGTCAGATTCTATTGAAATGTACTTTGTATATTATATGCACCGGACACTTGTCGGCGACTTAGCCATACAACACCAAAAAAACTGTCCGTTGTCCTGTCAAAACAACGGACGTCTACAAGCGGCCTAAATGTAAAAATCCTGCTACCACCTCAACTCTGGTGGAACTACCTATACCTTCCGCCGCCTAACTTTGCCTAAAAGTTCATTGCCCCGACTAGTACCACAAAAACTATAAAGGCATAATTCCAATAATTGAATAGGCACTATACCGTCAAGCGATTCGAACACAATCCGGGAGTAACGTAAAGACGTCGCATAAAAAATGTATCTCAAAACTGTGTATTAAGTATTAAGTAATGAACTTTTAGGCAGATTTATATGAAAAAAAAAGAAAAAAAAAAAGAAATATGGCGCGTGGTATATAGAGTTTTTTAGTTACCTGGCAGAAATACAAGAACTCTAATAAATAATCGAAAACGACATCACAATCCACAGCGTAAAAATGTCCAGGAAATAGAGGCGATTGAAAAGCTCGAATAACGTAGTAACAGAATTAGTAACAACGAAAATGTTACCCAAAAACAAGGCTTCCCTACATGATCCAGGGGCACGCTTCACCAGTCGGCTTCGGGCAGTCCCCCGGGATAGTCCCCGGTGAGGCAGGCCGTGCAGTGGCCGCCGACGCCGTCGCTGGGAGTCGTCTTCATGTTGTAGTGGATGGCGCTCACCAGTCCCTCCACACTTAGGTACTCGAGACTGTCCGCGCCTGTGAACAGGGTTTTTGTTTAGGCATTTAGTGATTACATACGGATCCGAGACGTGGGCGCTAACGATGGGCCTCATAAGGAAGCTCAAAGTCACTCAAAGGGCTATGGAGAGGGCTATGCTCGGGGTTTCTCTGCGGGATAGAATCAGAAATGATGATATCCGCAGTAGAACTAAGGTTACTGACATAGCCCGAAGAATTGCGAAACTGAAGTGGCAGTGGGCGGGGTACATTGCACGCAGGACTGATGGCCGATGGGGTCAGAAGGTTCTCGAATGACGTCCGCGGACCGGGAGACGAGCTGTCGGCGCCTCCAACAAGATGGAGCGACGACCTGGTTAAGATCGCGGGATCGCGGTGGATGCGAAAAGCACAAGACCGGTCTGAGTGGAGAGCCTTGGGGGAAGCCTATGTCTAGCAGTGGACATATGGACTATGTACAGCTGTCCAGAGTTGCGGGAAACCGGATGCAAGTGGCGAGTTGTCGTTCATTGTGGCGTTCTAGGGGGAGGCCTTTTTCCAGCAGTGGACGTCTTCCGACTGATGACGATGATAAACAGCATCTTAAGAGTTAAATTGGCTTACCAACAAGTTCGGCGAGCTTGTACGCGTCCATTTTGTTGGCGATCAGTTCCTCGCGCGTCGGGATGTTGATGCCCATGTAGCATGGGTATTTGAGAGGCGGCGACGCTATTCTTATGTGGACCTGGTGAACAAATTGTAATCAGGATTATAGTTTTTTGTCTTACTAGATGGCGCCATTGTTGCGTGAAATGTGGCTTTCGAAGTCTGTTAGAAAACAAAGTTTGCGAGAAAACAAAGGTTCCCCTTGTTTACGCATATTTTTTTATGTCATAATTCTATTTTGCATAATCTGTTTAACCATAATAGTTCTTATGCCGAAACTGTTTAATTTTAATTTTTAGACATAATTTAATTTTTAATTGCCTTGATTATTTCTTAATGATTACATTTTATTTAATTAATTATGTTTTTTTTTTAATTACTATTTCAATGGAATGACAATATTAATTGTATTTTAAATGTTTATTTGATTGGCTGCGGCTGAATTTAAAATTTCTTAATAAATTGTAATAATTAATTTTAATACTAAATATTTGTCATGTCAAATTTTTAATTTTATTAATAAATGAATATGAATATGATATTTAGACGACCAGATGGCCTAGTGGTTAGAGACCCTGACTACAAGCTTGAGGTCCCGGGTTCAATTCCCGTGCCGGGGCAGATATTTGTATGAAAAATACGAATGTTTGTTCTCGGGTCTTGGGTGTTTAATATGTATTTAAGTATGTATCTATCTATATAATTATATTTATCCGTTGCCTAGTACCCATAGTACAAGCTTTGCTTAGTTTGGGACTAGGTCAATTGGTGTCAAGTGTCCCATGATATTTAAAGTGAAGGTCCCATAGTTCTAGTTGCAATGCAGGTCATTCTCAATGGTTATATTGAACACATGATAGAGGATTTAACATATGAATGTAGATAAAACATTGTATGCAACTGTACGTAATTAGGCCTTAAAACACTCGTGTGACCCTTTCATGAAACTCGGCTACGCTCGTATCATAAAACCATACTCGTGTTTTAAGGATCTCTATTACGATACAGTTGCAAAATAGCTATTTTTTTAATATTTCGGTAGTGTTTAAAAAAGTATGTAAATATAAACTCGTTTTGAATTTTATAATTCGAATATTACGATATGAGAGTAGATAAATGGCATTTATATTTCCGGTACCTCAGCCGCGCCGGCGTCCCTCAGCAACTTTATAATCGGCCCGATGGTATTCCCTCGCACTATAGAGTCATCTATCAGCACGCATCGTTTCCCGCGCACGTTCTCGGAGAGCGCGCCGAACTTTTTGGCGACGCCGAGCTGCCTCAGCCGCGTCGACGGCTGTATGAACGTGCGGCCGACGTAGCGGTTCTTGCAGAGCACCTCCATGAACGGGATGCCCGACTGGAAAGGGGGGGTTACAGTATAACTACAGGGTTCGAGGATATACAGAGTGGCCCATTTATATCGGTCAGTATGGGAAAGTCTGAAACTATACGACTACGAATATTTCTTCTTAGGAACCATGACATCGATTTTAATAACATGAAAAAAGGCATTCATGGATTAAAAAAAACTGTACTCAGCTCGGGAATCGAACCCGGTTGTTTTGAAAAAAAAAACTTACACTATTTCTATTTAGATATCGATTGTGTACGTCTTGAGCACTAAATGTCTCCATGAAATATTATGTCTAAAATGAATAAAATGCATTGTTTTCACATATTTATAAATGATATCCATATACTATACATTGCAAGTATTTAACACAATTTTATTTTTAACACAGTAGGTTCACTATTCGAAGGGATCGCTAATGCGGATCGGAATTATTTCCAAATATCCCTGTCCATGATATAATCATTGACTTTAGAATAAGCCTTAGATATTATAGGTGAAAAACTTAAGTAAAGGACCTGTTGTATGTAGTAGTAACTTGTCCATATAAACAAATTGACGTTCCAAATTCGCAAAATGACTTAAGCGCCATATCAATTCTGTGCACCACTACATACAACAGGTCCTTTACTTAAGTTTTTTACCTATAACGTCTTCTTGACAGTAGATTTAAATGTTGTATCAGTTTCTTTAGTAATATTTTTTGGGAATTTTACTATAAAAACGTATGCGTTTGGAAATTTAACCGATATCTGAGCCTTGGTCACAATCACGAGCTAGTATTTCTTTCTCTCTTTCTTCTTCTTCTTCTCTTTTAAAATATGACTTTCTGTCCTAATTAATAGGACAATTTCGCCAGTGTCAAAGTATTCTCTTTCGAGAGGCAATGTTGTACGGTGATTGTAGTTTTTGCAACTTGATAGTAAAATTCCAGAAACCACGTGGAAACAACTTGCGCATTAAAAAATGTCAGACACGAGAGCAATATAGAATTTTGTGATCACTGTTCACTGTTTTTTTTTTCTCTTTATTGGGAAAAAAACAGATACAGACACAATTAAAAAGTAAAAGTAAATTAAAATAATGCGATAAGTATAGCCTACATCCTTAATACAATTCCCACTAAGACATATTGGAAGATGTGGCAATGTAACATTACTGTTAAGGTTAATCGCCGCATAAAACACTATCCAAATCATACTTCAACTAGCCAAAGAAACAGAAATAGCAAAATTAGATATTGTCTTCATCCGCCATGTTCGAATGCTACAAACCGAATCCCTTTCTCTCTTTATTAGTTGTCTCACCTGGCGCGCGTAGCCGTGCGCGGCGGCGGTGCCGGACTCCGGGACTGAGGACACGATGTCCGCGTCCACGGGGGACTCCCGCGCGAGCATGCGCCCGCACTGCATACGCGCCGAGTACACCATCTGGCCTGGAGAGCGTCAATCGTTAGATGGCTCGATCAAATTTTTCTTGTAACTCGTTGCTATAGTTACGAAAGAGCGATTTAGCTATGTTACTTCTGTTCGTTGCTCTCACAACTTTCTTCTTACTGTCCCTCTTTCAAACTCTAAATTCTACGTTTATTCTTACACTGTTCAGGCTACTCGGTTGTGGAACTCCCTGCCGATAGACTTAAGGCGCGCTAAGTCCTTGCCTATCTTCAAGACTACGCTTAGGGAGCACTATCTGTCGTCTTAGTTTAAAACTATTAGTTTATTTGTGGGTATGTTGTTAATTTTGTTATTTATCTTCTTATCTATTTGGATTTGTTGTGTGTGTATTGTATAAATGGTTACGTATTCTTGATATTTCTGTAATGTAAATTCACCACCTGCTAAAATTTATTCCTTATTTCTCCATCCATTCCATTTTAAAATTCGAGTCCAGAAATCGAGACGGTTACCAATTTTATAACAAAAAGGAAAAAATCTAAGAGGTGTATCTGCAAAAAGCATATACTTAGTAATAGTATAATGAGAATGATTTCAAGCGGGTCATTCTGATTCGAAAACTAGACTCAAGTCGCACTGGCATAATAGAATCAAGTCAGCGAGTAAGAATACGATTCTCTCTCTCGAGTACCAAATCAAATCTGGCGTACTCAAATCAAAATATTTTGGTACTCGAGTAGGCGAGTCTTAAGCAGGAACATAAATAAACATAAATATCACGGGACAGTTCACACCAATTAACCTAGTTCCAAAGTAAGCTTAGCAAAGCTTGTGTTTTGGGTACTAAGCAACGGATAAACATAAATATATAGATATTCGTAGATACTATAATATGATAATGATAATGTATTTATGTAAAATAATTTTAATTTTATTTCTTATTAAATATTATGTATAAATTACTGTACCCTGACAGGGTTGATGTCTTGAATCTAATTATACTATGTAAGACTTAATGTACGACATGATTACTATGCAATAAATGAATTATGAATTAATTAATTATGAATTATGAATCGAGTCTGACTCGAGCACTAGTTGACAGTGTCGTTACCTTCGAAGATGCTGTCCGCCCTTGCGAAGTACACGTACTCGAATATGCAGAAGGCCTGCTGCTTGTCGGCCGGCCGCTCGACCACGTCCACGGTGCGCACGCCGTGCCGCGACATCTCCACTATCTCGCCGGGGAGCACTTCACGCACGTAACGCGCGCCTGACAACCACAGATATAGGTTACGCTAGATAACGCAAACACCTCAAACTCAATCAATATATCTGTAGACAGAACCATGTCAAAGTCGAAATATCTTTATTCAATCCATACTAATATTAATTATTTATAAATTTTATTAAAGAAGTGCAAAAGCGCCTGGTCGACACTACTGGAGACCAAAGGGCTGGCAGCTATCTCTCTCAACGAATCCCCATCGCCATTCAACGAGGGAATGCTGCCAGCCTCTTGGGCACCATGCCACGGGGGCCTTTTTTTTAGATTTAATTTAGTAGGTATTAAGTTTTTAAGTTAGGTAGTTAGTTTATAGTTAAGTTTTATATGGTTATTTTTTCTAATATTCTTGTAATTCAACAATATAATAAAGAAAATATTAATTCGAAAGCGTGTGTGGGCCAATCAACTATTTTACTGACACTTTGGGCGTCTCCTGCGTTACCAAAATTGTCTCTGACGTTACCGAAAAATCGTACTTCCAACAAGATATTTCACGGTTTAATAGCTTGAACTTACGTAGGGTGTCATGTATTCATGTACACCATCTATTGAATGACAGAAAAAATAAGTTTACATACAAAAATCTGCAATTGTTTGAAAAATGTCGCGAACAGATTAGTGTCGGTAAAAAAGTTGATTGTCCCGTGTTTGTATGTTTGTCCTTTTTTCACGTCGAAACGGAAGCGAAAGCGAAGGGTCGACGTGAATTTTACTGACGTTGCATAAAAATAACCACACGAAATTTCACGACTTTAAGCCCAAGGTCGTCTTTTCGAGATTTTATCCCTATCCCTTGGGAATATCTGGATAAACAACTGCCTATGTGTAATTCCAGATGTCCCGGTATCTAAATTCCAAATTCCATCGAAATTCATGCAGCCATTCTGGCGCGAACAAGTAACCAACAAAAATCCCGAAAATTACATATTTCATAACTCTAAGCCCAGCAGTTGTTATTACGAGATTCTATCCCTATCCCGTGGGAAACAAAAGCTTATAAAACAAACTCACCAATGGACAGGAACCCGCAAGACTCTGAAGACACCACCCAGCCTTCGGCACGTTCGTCCACGCCGTTCTTGGAGCACCCGTTCATCAGGACTGTCACCAGATAAAAAATATATAAATATCATAGGACCTTTGATGAATTATACCTGTAGATTCACAATCGCGCGCCCAAATATGTCCGCGCCAAATGAGCGCCACTTTGGTAAAAGTGGCCTTCTTTTTTCTCAGTACGTTGTTGTCAAGTATCAAGCGTTGTGGAGTTTTGCCGCTAGCGAAATTCGCCCGTAATAGAGTAAAGACTAGGTTCAAATTTCGTCTCGTATTATTTTAATTATTTTGTGTGAGATGATTTTATTTGTCACGCAAACAAATCAATAGTTCTGACATTCTTTGAAGGGGATTTTGTTCGGCAATGTGCGTCCTGGTTTAAATGTCATTGCATAGGACGATAGGGAATATTAAGCAAAACTCTGCACAGGGGTCGACACTAGCACAAACCAAACCGCCATGACAACGGGATACTTTCGACTGCCATAATTTTATAAGTCATGTAAGTAATGTTTGTCCTAATAGGGATGATGACGCCATTAAAAAATAATTCGAAGGCACGACTCCAGTAAAAAAACGCTTTATTTAGCCCTGAAAACCAGATTAATTTAAGATTTACTGTAAAATTACATTTTTTGTTGTTTTAAAGAAATAGTGAGTTGATTGAGTTGGCGAACAAATAGCGACTTATGACTTCATAAATTCGCTATTACCATTGTAACTTTATGGGAGAATTGTGTTTTGACAGCTCATAAAAAGTACGTCAGTTGATTGGTGGTGTCAACATCCTTAGCCACTTGACAGCCGGAGCGCGCCACCAATATGCCTCAAACCGTCCGGGTTTTTTATCGATGGACGAAACGCGCTGTGTCCACAATTTTTTAACTACAAGGTTTTGAATAAAGAAGAAATACTGAGACGTAAATTATTGTTTACTCGTTCAAATACTATTTATAAAATAATAGCTTTTAATTTATGATTTATTCACAAAATCAAAGTTAAACTTCACGATATTAAAGTATCCACGGACGGTTTGAAGCATTTTGGTTTTGGATACCATGGTATCGTCGGATTGTCAAGTCGCTATTATTGTTAGCCATAATTTCTTTCCCGCTGAAACCGTACATTTTTCATATTTTTTAAAATGGTCTACTCTATAGGTTAGATCCCCCCCCCCCCCCCCCGTCATCATGGGGTATCAGGGGTATCATGGGGATTTCCCCCGGGTTAAAAAAAGGTGTGACAAACATTACAATATGACTTACAGTTCACCAGTCGTTATATTAGCAACAAAATAACATGATATTTACATCGATAGTAGTTAACGATGTTTTTTTAATCGATTTAAAAATTATTTAAGCACGTCACAATGTTAAACCATAAGCCCATAACCATAACCCATATAACATTGCAATGGACTTGCACAGATGCGATTGGTCGGATTCTTCACATCTCCACTTGCCCTCATCTACGGAAGCCCACACTTAGTCATAACAATACCATAACCACATAAAATTAAAATTAACAAAAATAAATCCACAATGTAGTCCCAATAAGCAAAGAAAACATCCTATTACTTTATTTTTCTTTTCCCGTAAATCCATTATGGCCTGATGACACCGATTAATACAGCGTGTATTTATTTATTATACAAACACATACAGTTACCAGAAGTTTAAGAAAGAGATATTTAAAGCAGGCATGGTACGGAGCTCCGATTCCATTTCCGTTACCTCGGAAAATCCGTTCCATTTCGGTTACCGTTCGATACCAAAAAACGCTAAAAAAAACACGTTTCTTGTATGTCCGACCCCCTTTAATTTGTAACTTTATTTTATTTTTAGTATTTTAGTGAAGTAAATAAAGGTAGTGACCCCAACAGTAATTCCTCAGCCCGAAAAAACTTTACAGTATGATAAAGTATCAATAAATAAAGAGTATTGTATAAATATCCAAAAAAAAGTAAAGAAAAAATGCTCCGTTCAAACTTTTTTCACCAGACATACTCATGTAACGTATTGGAACAATATATGAAATATCAAAAAAAAATATCCCAGCAGAAATGCCAATATTAAAAAAAAAAATTGTTTTTGGCGTGTTTTGAACCGGAAAATTTCAGATTTTTTTCTAGTATCACAAAGTGATACGAATGACTTATTTGGTAAAATAATTTTGGACTAATATAAACAGATTTGTATTTCGTCACTACTTTGAAAAATCTCGTACCTCAAATCAATACGCGAACAAAATTGAACCTTGACGTAATGGTCATAAAGTGCACTCGGAAAAATTATCCATTTCGAGATACGAGTTTTTTAAAAGTAGTGACGATTTTTAGGTATAAATACCTAACTTAGGTTTTTTTTTTGGATTTTTTATATTTTAGTTACGGCTCATATGTACTATACAATAACCAAGCAAAATTTCATCGACTGAGGAATTAATGCTTGGGTCCTCCATACAACAACTTCCTTCATTTACTGCACCATTTGTTGAGATGGAAGAAGAAAGCAGCATGCAAACAAAAGCGTATTAATTAATGATTAAATGATAATGTTCCATGCTTTACCCTCGGTATGACGTGCTGATGAGTGTTTGTAGACATCTGAAAACATTCAAAGTGGTCAAAACATGCTGGTTTCACAGCAATGGCAACCATTCGTATGACCACAGCGTACCTAATAAATAGTTTGACGGATGGCCAAGTGGTTAGAGAACCTGACTACGAATCTCGAGGTCCCGGGTGCGCATTTTTTCACATAAATTTTTAAGCCCTATTAGTCCGAAAATTTTTCACATAACATTCAAAAGTCAAAAGTCAAGATCTCTTTATTCAATTTAGGCTACAACAAGCATGTATGAACGTCAAAAAAATCTACTACCGGTTCGGAAAAACCTCTGTTGAGAAGAATCCGGCAAGAAACACAACGAGGTATTTTTTTTTAAGAACAGATTCACAATATTTATAAACGATATCTATTTTATAATATATTTTATCTACTCTCGCATCGTAATATTCGAATTATAAAATTCAAAACGAGTTTATATTTACATACTTTTTAAACACAATACCGAAATATTAAAAAAAAAATACTTTATAACACTTCTCTTCTAACAAAATAATGTTATAATATAATTTTTTAAACCATTACGATACAGGGCAAATCCAAAAAGTTTATATCAAAAAGTTTTGATTCCAATATTCACTTGTCTGTGGCAGTGCCTGCTTTAGCGCATGCGCGCACATCCCGCACATGCGCAGTGATGTACTGGTTTTACCGCCATTCCGTTCATAGGTTGTCATTCTGTTGTACGAATTTTCGTGAGAAAATTTTGTTTTTGCTTAAAAATGTCTGATATCAGTGAATGCGAAGAAGATTTGACTCCGCCCGATATTTTAGATTCGGCGAAGGAATGACTCATAATTTACCAGCAAAGTGAAGGTCCTAGTATAAGTTCTGGTTGCAATGCAGGTAATTAATTCTCAATGTTTCTTGAACACATGATAGAGGATTTAATATATGAACGTAGATAAAATATTGTATGCAACTGTACGCAATTAGGCCTTATAACACTCGTGTGACCCTTTTATGAAACTCGGCTACGCCTCGTTTCATGAAACCACACTCGTATTAAAAGGACCCCTATTGCGATACAGTTGCATAAATAGCTATTATCTACTCTCGCATCGTAATATTCGAATTATAAAATTCAAAACGAGTTTATATTTACATACTTTTTAAACACAATACCGAAATATTAAAAAAAATCACATTATCACACTTCTCTTCTAACTAAATAATGTTATAATATAATTTTTTAAACCATTACGATACAGGGCAAATCCAAAAAGTTTATATCAACAAGTTTTGATTCCAATATTCACTTGTCTGTGGCAGTGCCCGCTTTAGCGCAAGCGCGCACATGCCGCACATGCGCAGTGATGTACTGGGTTTTACCGCCATTCCGTTCATAGGTTGTTATTTTGTTTTACGAATTTTCGTGAGAAAATTTTGTTTTTGCTTAAAAATGTCTGATATCAGTGAATGCGAAGAAGATTTGACTCCGCCCGATATTTTAGATGCGGCGAAGGAAATGACTCATAATTTACTAGCAAAGTGAAGGTCCTAGTATAAGTTCTGGTTGCAATGCAGGTAATTCTTCACCAGCAGGTAATGGTTCTTGAACACATGATAGAGGATTTAATATATGAACGTAGATAAAATATTGTATGCAACTGTACGCAATTAGGCCTTATAACACTCGTGTGAGCCTTTTATGAAACTCGGCTACGCCTCGTTTCATGAAACCACACTCGTATTATATGGACCCCTATTGCGATACAGTTGCATAAATAGCTATTACATCATAATAATCACTCTTTATAATTTTTTTTAATAGTAACGATCGAAACTACTAATCATTCTAATTCATAACGCCAATATTCATAATTTTGTTAATACTAATATTTATTTTCATATAATTTCTCAATCATAAGTGTTATTTATCCGCATTATTGAAATTCATAATGTGAATAATCATACATCTACTTAATACATAAATTTATCGTCATATATCTTTTAATCGTTAGCGTAAATGAAATTGGATAGATAACAATAAAAAATAGGCAAGAGTTACAGATGTCCTGTTTTAGTGTAGTCCTAGGGTGTACTATTTTTTCGGCGAAATTTGTTTCGCCAAATTGTCACATTCCGGGACTGAGTCGTCAACGTGACAAAATGTCCAATTTAGTCAGTTTTTATATTGGAAATATTTACTTCAAAATTTGTGCGAGCGAGCGAAGCGAGCGAGCAAGACGGTTCGGAGTAAAAGCGACTGGATAGTTTACGTTCAGAAAGTTTCGATGTTAGGTTTTTTTTATAGCAGCCAAAGATAACTGCCACTAGGAAAGTAGGTTGGATGTCATTCAATACATTGCTAAATTAAGGTATGCCAATTGCCAATACATTTGACGAATAGATAGTTACCGTTATGAAAAACAAAATTATTATATTTGTCTGTTATGAAGGAAAAAATTATGAAAAACATTATTATGAGTTGAGATATGTTCTTAGTAATGACATTATGAGTAAAAAAAAATGTGAACACTGAGTAATAAAAACTTATGAACAAAAAAGTATGAGAAAAAAATTATGAAGAGTGATTAATTATGAAGACAAATCGGTAGTAAAATAAAAAATAGGAATAAGAATTTTATGAGAGTCAATATGGACCCCGAGGTCCCGGGTTCGAGGGTACAGGGTCGGGCAGATATTTGTATGAATAATACGAAAGGTAAATATTACTCGTGTATGTTAGCGTGATGGCCTAGTGGTTTGACCTATCGCCTCTCAAGTAGAGGGTCGTGGGTTCAAACCCCGGCTCGCACCTCTGAGTTTTTCGAAACTCATGTGCGAAATTACATTTGAAATTTACCACGAGCTTTGCGGTGAAGGAAAACATCGTGAGGAACCCTGCACAAACCTGAGAAGCATTCAATGGTGCGTGTGAAGTTCCCAATCCGCACTGGGCCCGCGTGGAAACTATGGCCCAAGCCCTCTCATTCTGAGAGGAGGCCTGTGCCCAGCAGTGGGACGTATGTAGGCTGGGATGATGATGTTAGCGTGATAAGTCCCGTTGGTGGTATATCGTTAGAATGCTCAAGTTTTGTATGTGGTTTTACAGTGACGCTTTTCACTGGAAATGCATCGGAAACCATGAGCTTTGCTTCCCAGAATCACTGTACAACCATACTATCAGTTCCTTCAATTTTATAGCGATTTGAACTGAGCGCCAACTCTTCGCTACACTTCAATACACATAGCTAATTCGCTATTAAGACGTCACAGTAGATATCAAAAAGTGACACGGTTGGTTTTCATACAGATTGAGGTGTTTGCGTTATCTAGTGTAATCTATATCTGTGTCTTCGCTATTCATACTGTATCGTTTGTCCGAATCATCATTTATCATATTTTTTTTTCCGATTGAAAAGTTTTATTTTTCAGATTTTTTTAAATGGTCATCCTACAGAAAAACTATAGGTTAGGTTAGGTTTGTTTTATAACAATTCTGAACAATTATTGGATTCGGAGAAAAAAAGAGTTATGACAAACGATCATTCTGACAACCATTACATTCGGACTTTCAACAAGTATGCTACCCTTATGGACCCCGTATTGAAACCAAAGTCAGGTCATGTTTATGGCAAGCAACTGTTTATGGCTTACATGGTCGACTGGTACCACACAGTTGTATGTACTCACACGAGGATCCAAGGGGCAGTATCTTGCCGAGGCAGAGCGGCCTGTTGCCGTAGGGGTCCCGTACGGCGTAAATCTTATCCTTGAGCATGATCACTAGCGAATAACTCAGAGGTGCCAGCCTGCGAAGAAACAAACATATTAGTTTAGCAACTATTTAACACGTTAAAGATTAGGAATACAGTATAACAGTAGGTACTATAGGCCTTATGAATAGGCTCAGAGTTGCTCAGCGAGCTATGGAGAGAGCTATGCTTGGGGTTTCTCTACGGGATCGAATCAGAAATGAGGAGATACGTAGAAGAACAAGGGTCACCAACATAGCCAAGCGGATTAGCTCGTTGAAGTGGCAATGGGCGGGTGCTATATGCACGGAAAGCAGATGGCCGTTGGGGCCGAAAAGTTCTCGGTTGAGGCCGCGGATCGGCAAGCGCAGCGTAGGACGTCCACCAACGAGATGGACGGATGACCTGGTCAAAGCCGCGGGTTCACGGTGGATGCAGGCTGCTGCCAACCGAAGCAACTGGAGGTCTATGGGGGAGGCCTATGTCCAACAGTGGACGTTCTACGGCTGAGATGATGATGATGATGATGTGATGATGAATACAGTATAGCCTCACTAATCCGGCACTATTAAAAACCAGAGGGTGCCGGATTATTGGAATGTTCGGATTACTGGATTATAGTATAGAGAAAAAAAAATCGTATTGAATAAAACAAAGCATTTCATAGAGAGAATACATGTAATGTAATTAAAAGGTAAATGGGTGAATCAACTATTTTACCGACACTTTCGGCGTCTCCTGCGTTACCAAAATTGTCTCTGGCCTTACCAAAAAATCGTTCTTCCAACAAGATATTTCACAGTTTAATAGGTTGAACTTACGTAGGATGGCAAGTATTCATGTACGCCATCTATTAAATTACAGAAAAGACATGTTTACTTACAAAAATCTGCAAATGTTTGAAAAACGTCGCAGACATGTTACGTACGCTACGTGCCTGCGGATCTCTAAATCTAGTGACATCGCAACCGAGCTGCGTTAGCTGACGAAGCGAACGTGCCAGCGCCGCGTGAGCACGAAGCACGAGGCGCTGACCAAGCACCGCGCGCCAGCGGCGGACGCAGCCTCCAACAGTTAGTCAATTGCTAACATCGCATTGGCTCATACTCTTAGGTTAACTTAGGCTTAAGAACTTTTAAATGTAATTTTTATATTTTAATTAAATAAATTCCATTTCATCGGGTTTTTGGACTCTTCGCCTGCAACTTCCATATTTGACAGATTAGTGTCAGTAAAAAAGTCGCCAACCTAGAGGCCTAAGATGGGATACCTCAAGTGCCAGTAATTTCACCGGCTGTCTTACTCTCCACGCCGAAACACAGCAGTGCAAACTGCTGCTTCACGGCAGGATTAGCGAGCAAGATGGTGGCAGCAATCCTTGCGGACCTTGCTCGAAGTCTTACCACCTGCTGCTGGGATGTTTACCTCATGAGGTGGTTGATCCGGGCGGGCC
This sequence comes from Choristoneura rosaceana, assembly GCA_037349165.1. Lineage (NCBI taxonomy): Eukaryota > Metazoa > Arthropoda > Insecta > Lepidoptera > Tortricidae > Choristoneura > Choristoneura rosaceana. Next base: position 787,553 of record JAZBNJ010000006.1, on the reverse strand, counting down.
AGTCAGGCCCGTTGGTCTCGCCCTCCGGCGGGTTCAGGCAGAGCGCCTGCGTGATCAGCTCCGAGTCCGAGTGCGTCGAGAGCCCCACGCCGCGGCCCAGCACCTGCCGACACATTTGAAACTAGAATCTACCTGCGGCTTCGCACGCGTACCTCATTCAAACTCAAACTCACAATATTTCTGGGGCCCTAGTGAAAAAGGGGTTAATTCTGCAGAAGTTGAACAGCTGATTTCGACTTAAACCCCTCATCATCACAGTGGCGTGCCTAGGGTATCAGACTATGGCAAGCCGAGAGATATGTTTTAGTATTTTTTATCATTTAATGTAGGTAAATCCATCTTGTTGCCGCTTTACTCTTCAATCTTTACTAGTCTGTGAAATACCTACACAAGTCAGAAGTCGGCTTTTGGGACGGAATTATATCTTTCTTTTCAATAAAACTTAATGTATTTACCCTTCCACCGATTATTAATTCTTTTATACACTTGTAGTCACACAAGGGACAATTTGGTCCGTTTCCGAACTCATTCTCTCTTATATGCACCGCACTTTACACCGCACTAAAACCACAGAATATATAATAGTACTGACGTACTGCTAAAACCAGAATACCTAAGTACCTACTTATTAATTTTTTGAAATGATTGCATCAAACTCGAACCAAGAATCACACATCAAATCACAACTCTACGCTACGGCCCACGGTTCTAAATAAACATGAAGTTAAATAGAAGTTATTCATCTCGCGCCCGCGCACTCGCTTTCCAAACCAAACGCAACAAACTTCACACCGTAAGCCAGCTTCAAAATTGCAAAGAAAGTTCTATACATGCAGCTATACATAGATATTTGCAACTCTAACGTTTCCCTAAGTAAGAAGAGAGCAAACGCTTCCAAACGTAAGCCCCGTAAAAGCCCACGAGAGCGAGCGAGATGTCATGCTATTTACAACGTAGCCACTATCGCCGCGTTGTATGGACTCGCCGCGTGTCGCCCGGTCGCAATCGGCGCCACTGGCCTTATGCAATTCTTATTATTTTACGTAAAATAAAGCGCGCTAAATCATTAAAGTGATTTTATTAGAACTTTTTTTCGTTTGGACATTGTTCGATTTATAATAAGGCAAGCCCGGCTTTTGGGCTTCTATGTAAGGATCGCCACTGCATCATCATCATCATCATCATGTCAGCCGAAAGACGTCCACTGCTGGATGTCCAGCAGTGGAGAGCCTTGGGGAGGCCTATGTAGGCCTCCCCAAGGCTCTCCACTCAGACCGGTCTTGTGCTTTTCGCATCCATCGCGATCCCGCGATCTTAACCAGGCTCTTGTTATACAATCTACTATTTTTTTAATGTTACCATTTTCCTCAAGCTCGAGCAGTTTACGAGTTCGCCGTTGTGCGCGACAGCGAGCGCGCCGTGGGCGGTGTGCACCACGAACGGCTGGCAATTCACCTCCTCAGACGCTGCCGATGTCGAATACCTGCAACAATACGTTACCTGATCAAGCCGATAAACTCTCTTAAGAACTCGGGTTTTTTTTTATCCGACTGGAAGGCAAACGAGCAAGGGTCTCCTGATGGTGAGAGATCACCACCGGCCACACACCAACTCCTGGAGGATTGCAGATGCGATACCAACCTAGAGGCCTAAGATGGGATACTTCAAGTGCCAGTAATTTCACCGGCTGTCTTACTCTCCACGCCGAAACATCAGTGCAAGCAGTGCTGCTTCACGGCAGGATTAGCGAGCAAGATGGTGGTAGCAATCCGGGTGGACCTTGCACATGGTCCTACCACCTGCAAATCGTTTGGGATATCGCTGTCTTTATCGCTCGTGACATAAGCGCTCGCAGCCGTTCCCTCATGCACATCCCCTCCCGCTTCTCCGCTTCCCGCTAATGTATATCGAGAGGCTTTTCAAGATTTGGGCGGTTGAATTTTGGGTTTCGTTGTCCTCATATTATACAAAAAGTATAGCACAGAAATCAATGATATTTTACAATCAAGTTCCTCATTATATTTTCTATACCTGTGGTTTTTTCGATTTTTGTAAAAATGCTTTAATAGTCTGTAATTCTCGTGCAAAGTTGACGTCTTTTTTGTCGACCTTTGAGCTCCTGTAATTGTGATATTTGCACATTTATATGAAAATCTGAAAAACCACAGGCATAGATAATTACATCTAGTCCATACATACTTACAAAATTTTATATACTTCTGTTAACTGTTTTATCCACATGTACATTTATTAGCGGTATTTATTATGTTTTTATTATTACAGAATTCAACACAGTTTAAATACTTTCGTTGTTTCATTTTAAAAACGTGTGCAAATTTTATCGTTAAGTTTCAAATCTATTTATCTTTATCTAATAACGAGCAATTCTTGTATAGGTATAATACGTATATATACTTCTATACTTCGGGGATCTTGGAAACGGCTTCAACGATTTCGATAATATTTGGTACGTAGGGATTTTCACACACACCCATAGAAACTGACATGAGCTTCTATGTGCGTAGATGAAAAACAGGGTCGGTATTTTCATGTCGGTATTATGCAAGCCGGTAAAGAGTGTCACCTGTCAAAACGATCGAGGTAAAGACACAATTTTTTATTAATGTCCGACCGGACTATCGTAATTTGGCGGTAAAGAAAACTCTTTCATTTTTTTTTAATTAATTAATGCTACTTAAAAATCTGATATTTTTTTTCTGTTAATTAGAAAGGTTATTCCTACCGATAAAAAAAGTTTCAAGCATTTCTAAAATTTTCATCCATTCGCCATTGTTTCAGGGGTTTTGTGCAGGCGTTAAAGCACATGGTAAATTTCAAATTTCGAATATGAACTTCGAAAAGCTCCGAGATACAAGCCCGGGTTTGAACCTACGACCTTCTACTTGAGAGGCCATACATAGGTCAAAAGACTAGGTCAACATATTGTACTAGTTAGCCTCTAATACTTACAATGTTGCCGATGTAAATGTAAGCATGAAAAACAAAAAATTATATGACTTAGGGAAGTTCTTCAGTAAAACAAATTTGAATATCTATTTTCTTGTTCTCAAGTCTATATATTAAAAAACCGGCCAGGAGTGTGTCGGACACGCCCAAGATAGGGTTCCGTAGCCATTACAAAAAAAAATCAAGTAATGTTTCTCTGAAGATATCGTTATATTGATGCCAAATTACAGCTTTCTAGCACTAACGGTCCCAAAGCTTAGCCGCGAAGAGACAGATAGACAGACGGACAAACGGACGGACAGGCATGGCGAAACAACAAGACAAAAAGTTGGAAAACGCCCGACTTTTTCACTTCAAAGTTCAATATCTCAAAAACGTCTGAACCAATTTCGATCAAACATGTCTAAGAACCATCGCTAGAAAACCTGCTTTCAAATAAAAAAGCCGCATTCAAATCAGTTCACCCGTTTAAGAGCTACGGTGCCACAGACAGACACACATGGCGGTCAATCTTATAACACCCCTTTTTGCGTCGAGGGTTTAAAAAAAAGGGTAACAAGGGTAGTTGATAAAGGAACCCTAAAAACCTGAAAAGAAACATTACCTCGTGTGCCCAATACCCAGGTTGCCTTTCAGCTTCCTCATAGCCTCATCATTGAATATGTTATTGATCAGACCCATGCCTTTATGGGCGTTGAAGGTGCGCGCGCTCTTGCCCTCTGACGTCACTATGCCCGCTGACTCCTGGCCTCTGAAACGGAACAGTATGCTTAGGGGCTGTTTCACCACCCATTGAATAGTGTTAAGAGCATTTATACCTGTTGAGCTGGCGACGTTTTTCTCGAATATTCCATAATTTAACTAAAATTAAAAATGTTCTCTGATAGAACACTTTTTAATATATAAGTTAACTAGCTTGTGCCCGCGGCTCCGCCCGCATATTATTCGGTTATCGCGCGCTGTTTTCTCGGGAACTGTGCATTTTTCCGGTATAAAAAGTAGCCTATGGCATTCTCGGGCCCATAAACTATCCCTATGCCAAAAATCACGTCGATCCGTTGCTCCGTTACGGCGTGAAAGAGGGACAAACATACAAGCACACAAACACATAAACACACTTTCGCATTTATAATATTAGTATGGATGTGTCTACTCCAATAATTATAGACTTTTATATTATTTAAAAACGAATTAATTTTATGAACGGTTTGGGGCAGCAACCCGTCTCAACTTTCCAAACTGTGTTGCGATCAGCTGTAAAGTTGTTAGTCTAGTGCCTTGAAACCCTCGGCTGCGCTCAGGATTATTATTTTGAAACACTCGATTCTAACAAATATAGCGTCATAGCGTGATGTACCTGTGTTGTAACGCGACGAGGCCAAGACAGATGACCTGGGCCACGTCCACTTGGGTCGGCCATTCCCCGGTGACGACAATCAAAAACTGATTTATAAATGCTCAATCTATTTACTTCCATCTACCTAATTTTCTCGTTGTAGTGAGGTAAAAAAATGTTGCGATCAGCTGTAAAGTTAGTCTCGTGCCTTGAAACGCTCGGCAGCGCTCAGGATTCTTATTTTGAAACACTCGCTTATAACAAATGTAGCGTGATGTACCTGTGTTGTAATGCGACGAGTCCCAGACAAATGACTTGGGCCACGTCCACTTGGGTCGGCCACTCCCCGGTGCCGATCGCGCCGAACACACCGCACTCGTGTGTGAGCCCTGAAACATAAATACAAATAAAAACATAACAATAAATATATATACAAAGTTCCTGTGCCTAAAAGTTGGCCAGGCATATCACGATGTGCCTGAGAAATAATACAGCAGATCGATTAGAGGAACGCTATCGTCGATATTCCTAGCTCTACAGGGTGGCCCATTTATAACGGTCAGTATGGGTATGGGAAAGTCTGAAACTATACGACATACGAAAATTTCTTCTTAGGAACCATGACATCGAAATTACCAGCAAAGAGGTATAAACAACCATAGAGACAATATTACATGCTAGAATTTGTTGAATATTGTAACGGTGGACACTTCGAACACCTACTAAAATAAATTAAAGTATGTGAAAACAATGCATTTTATTCATTTTACACATAATGTTTCATGGAGACATTTACTGCTTAAGACGTACACAATCGATATCTAAATAGAAATAGTGTAGGTTTAATTTTTCAAGAAAACCGGGTTCGATTCCCGAGTTGACTACAGGTTTTTTTTAAATGCATGAATGCAGTTTTTCTTGTTATTAAAATCGATGTCATGGTTTCTAAGAAGACATTTTCGTATGTCGTATAGTTTCAGACTTTCCCATACTGACCGATATAAATGGGCCACTCTGTATACCGGGCACATCGTGATATGCCGAAAAAAAAGAAAAATATAGGTACGACGAGCAAAGCGAGGAGTGGTTAGTATGAATGAATTGTGACAACAACGCACGAGCCGAGCGAGCGACATGAGCGCGCCGCGCAAGCGGCCGGCGAAGTGCCAGAACCGATATGATGGCGTTTCATGTTATGCCAAGGAATTTCATGATCTGCCGTGACTGGACAAATCATGAAATGGCGGCGTTTCATGATATGCCTAGGAATTTCATGATTTGCTTAAACGTCATTAGGCAAATCGTTAAACAGTGAAATTTGAACGATATGGCGGATAGGATAAACCTTAGCCAATTCTTGAAATGACGCCATTGCACGATATGCCTAGGAATTTCGTGATCTGTCGTATTTTACGATCGGCCGCCGACATATAGAGACAAAAAAAAAGTTAAATACGAATCTCTCGGATTCTCGATCTCCAATGTCGAAATACCGATTCACTACAAGGTGTTAATAAAATAACTGAAAACCAGAAACTAGTTTGCTCAGAATCGAGAGTAGAGTCGATAACACTATAAACTATGTTTAAAATCAGGTTGTTTTTGTTTTTAAATCCCTTTTTTTATTGTGCCCAGTTAGTTAAAAGTTACGACTGCAACAGGCGCCAATTAAGTATTTTATAAATCATGACCTGAAGACTTGGCTCATGCATAATAAATTAACTGAAGACTTGGCCTCTATGTGGCCTTACTAAAACTACCAAAAGAAGAAAAAATATGTAACAATGAAGACTTGGCTGTATGGTGTTCAAACTTTGCCTTTTCCCCTAGAGGAAAGAATAATAAATAAAACTAAATATTAAGTATTTTAAAGAGATTGCATACTATTTCGATAGTTTAATACTGACTGACCGTTTTGCTGTCAATGTGTGATTTTCTTCTAAAAACGTCAAAGCGCAATTGACAAATACAAATTATGAGTGTAGAGTTAGAAACGAAGTAGAATTACTGACTTAGCAAAACACACAAATAACTTTTAACATAATGAAGATATTTTAAAATAAATGAAATCAACAAACTTAAAATGAAAAAATATTATTGCGCTGAGGTTTTCAGTCATTTAATTAACACCTTGTATATCGCTTCAGTACTCTAAATCGAAGTTAAAAATCGTTTTTTTCCGTTGAAATAATCAACTCGCGATAAATCGATCTCGCCATCCTTATTCATAAGCTCAAGATACTATAAATATCACATCACGTGAATTCGCGATACAATAGATAGTTTATTGATTATAAATAGGCACAATCGCTTATCTCCGACCGCGTGCACCTCCGACCTTACAAGTTTCATCATATTAACCGAGAAACTCGACAAATAAATGATTAGACACTTATTAACATTAAACCACTTATTACACAAACCACCCACCCATACACCCACCTAGGGTTGCCAGGCGTCCGGATAAAGCCAGACATAGTTAGGCTTTTTCAATTAAATGGTGTCCGCCCTGTCCGGCATTTATTGGGCTTTTTACAATTGACCAGAAAGGCTACTACGAAACTCGAAAATAGAAGTTCGTGTAGCACCGTCCCTTTTACTCGCGTATTGAATGACATAAGTGTCAGCGGGACGGCAACATACGAAGTTACCCCCTTATTCATAAACGACAATCAAACCTATTTTAGTTAAAATGCCGCTAAAATTCGTTTGTCCTTATCTGTCACTTCGACATTTGTATTTGTTAGAAAGGGACAAAGCATTTGTTAGTTAACATAGGCTTGTTAAGTTTTATGAATAAGGGGGTTAGAGTTTTGCACTTCGTAGTACAAGTTCATAAAAATAAAAATGATAATAAGTAATAACCGTGAACATAATATTACATACAAAATGTTTGTCATATAGGTATACCAACACACAAAATCCGTACTTAACGTTATAAATGCAAAAGTAACTCTGTCAGTCTGTCTGTCGGTCTGCATGCCTGTAACTTCTTCACGCTTAAACTACTGAATCGATTAAAATTAAATTTGGTAGAGTTTATAACTTTGAGAAGTACATAGGCCACCACTTATAAAAAAATAATTTTACGCGGGCTTTTTGCCCAAAAGTCCGACCAAACTAGCTGGTCTGTCCGGCTATTACGTTTGAGGACCTGGCAACCCTACACCCACCTATAACACTTCCATAACAAAGCAACATAACTGTAACAATGTAATAATTTATGCAATTCTAAATTACATAATGTAATTTAAGAGTCGCCAGTACGCTCGCCGCTAATCGCATTTTAATTTTTTTTTATACGACTGGAAGGCAAACGAGCAAGTGGTTCTCCTGGTGGTAAGAGATCACCACCGCCCATAGACATCTGCAATACCAGGGGTATTGCAGATGCGTTGCCAACCTAGAGGCCTAAGTTGGAATACCTCAAGTGCTAGCAATTTCACCGGCTGTCTTACTCTCCGCGCCAAAAGCAAAAGTAAAGTAGTTTCGTTCTAATTTACAAATAACACTGAAACAAAATAAAACAGCAAATTTGGATTTGTCATAACCCATTTCATCACTACCAACTCATATAAAAATCAGAACTACCTCATTTGATGTAAGGCAACACTTCTTTTTCGGTACGATTTCCATGTACTACTCTGGTCGTTTAAATTACAGTATTTAAGGAATTATAACCTTGTATTATAACAACTGATCTAAATCATTCGTTACTGACCGGTTTATAGGTTGCATGCGTATTTTGACTACTAATTGCCATGTAATTGATCATATAAATCGATAGAAAATAATCTAAGCTACTGTTTCTAATGCAAGTGAACCTGACTGGTAACTAGAAAACTCAAATCTCGTATCGATCCGGCTTTCACTTTATTCGGATTCAACATCCCAGATATACGTCCCACTGCTGGGCACAGGCCTCAGAATGAGAGGGCTTGGGCCATATTTCCCACGCGAGCCCAATGCGGATTGGGAACTTCACACGCACCATTGAATAGCTTCGCAGGTTCCCTCTCGATGTTCTTCACCGCAAAGCTCGTGGTAAATTTCAAATGTAATTCCGCACATGAATTTCGAAAAACTCAATAGGTGCGAGCCGGGGTTTGAGCCCACGACCCATTGCTTGAGAGGCGATAGGTCAAACCACTAGGGCACCACGGCTTTTTCCGGATTGTTCCAAATCAATACGAATGCATTTGGTCTCAATCAAATGATCCTCTGTTTCGTCTAAAACAGCAGCTAGTCTAAGTAGCGAGTGGTCTAAGAAGTAACTGGTAGAAGTAACAAATGTTCTAAGTAGCAAATGGTCTAAAAAGCACCTGGTTCTAACCTGTATTTGTCGAAATCTTGAAAAAAGGTAGGTTAGGTTAAAATTCCGACCAAATGTTTGTTGGAGAAATTTTATTGAATTTTTTTTTTGAATTTTTTGAAATTTTATGCTACCGATTATTAATAAAATAAAATAGCGAGTGTTTTTTTTTATTTTAGTCAGTTCGAGTCCCGGACGAGGCAAGCGATTTTTAGGAAATTTTTGAATGCAGTTTTGTTTCATTTTAAAAATAAAGGAATGTCTCCTTTGAGTAAAATGAGCCAACTTCCTTAAATCCTTATTTAAGGTAGTTTCCCTCCAGGGTCCAACTTATTTTTCCACACTGTCTATAAAGAAAATATTTTTGCATGACACGTTTCTGGGCCAATCAACTTTTTTACCGACACTAATCTGTTCGCGACATATTTCAAACGATTGCAGATTTTTGTAAGTAAACATGTTTTTTCTGTAATTTAATAGATGGTGTACTTGAATACATGCCATCCTACGTAAGTTCAATTTATTAAACCGTGAAACATCTTGTTTTTGGTAACGCAGGAGACGCCCAAAGTGTCGGTAAAATAGTTGATTGGCCCTGATATAGTCATGGTACTTAGAGCAACGCGGGCTTCCGTAGTTTTGGTACGATATGGTGTAATAGGGTCAGAGCTTACAGAGTTATTACATCACATGAATGGTATCGAAAGGTTGTTGAGAACACGTAATGTGTGAACGCAACGTGATACTGATACCACAACAGAACCGCTATGTGGTTTCTGGTGAGCAATGATCATCCAGGGTTATATGATCCATGCATCTGGGGTCAACATGCAGAAGGAAATTATCTTAAGAGTTGTCTCTTCGTTCCGTTCTCCATACAAACGTAGTCGGTCTCATTTGAAAACTAGGCAACAGAAGTAGATGAAATTTTGCATGTATGAACGAGACGTAATTATCTATCTATGCCTGTGGTTTTTCAGATTTTCATATAAATGTGTAATATTACAATTAAAGGAGCTCAAAAGTGGACAAAAAAAAGATGTCGACTTTACACGAGAATTACAGACTATTAAAATATTTTTTACAAAAATCGAAAAGACCACAGGCATAGAAAATATAATGAGGATCTTGATTGTAAAATATCATTGATTTCTGTGCTATACTTTTCGTATAATATGAGGACAACGAAACCCAAAATCCAACCGCCCAAATCTTGAAAATTCTACAGCTATCTCGATATACATTAGCGGGAAGCGGAGAAGCGGGAGGGGATGTGCATGGGGGGGACGGCTGCGAGCGCTTATGTCACGAGCGATAAAGACAGCAATATCCCATAAACTAATAACTAACGCGGCCGCGAGGCCGGCATAGCGTAAGAGGTTAGTGGATCGTTGCCGGTTCCGACTGTTTACGATGCGTTGAACGCAATCCGTTTGAAGTACATCACTTTGCATCAGATAATGTAATTACCATAAACATTGTACGGATGTTTGTTCTCGGGTCTTGGATGTTAAAAATGTATTTAAGTTTGTATTTATCTATATAAGTATGTGTATCCGTTGCCTAGTATCCATAGTACAAGCTTTGCTTAGTTTGGGACTAGGTCAAATGGTGTCAAGTGTCCCATGATTATTTACTAGAGTTTTCCCGCGGCTTCGCACGCGTAAGCTATTCGATCTGGTTACAATTGAAATTCCGAGATTTTACAAAATTCACGTGGGAAATCCCAAAATTTATTTCGTAATCAAGTGAATTAGGGTAAAAAGTAATTATACGTCTAGTTAAAAGAAACTAATTAGAGATGAATGTGTTATTGATGCGATCCACTGAATTTTGATAAAACCGTACGTAACCGTTATGTTTACTTACACTAGTGATTAGACATTTAGTTAAAATACACGAATTATAGATAAATTTGTTATTGATTTGGTCCAGTGGGTCGTGTTTGTACAAGGATTTTGATGAAATCGTTTTGTTTACACTTTCCATAAATTGGAATGGCATAACGTATAGTGCTACAATTCTTCATAACTGGGCCAATCAACTATTTTACCGACACTTTGGGCGTCTCCTGCGTTACCAAAATTGTCTCTGGCGTTAACAAAAAATCGTATTTCCAACAAGATATTTCACGGTTTAACAGGTTAAAGTTACGTATGATGACATGTATTCATGTACACCATCTATTAAATTACAGAAAAAACATGTTTACTGACAAAAATCTGCAATTGTTTGAAAAATGTCGCGGACAGATTAGTGTCAGTATAAAAGTTGATTGGCCCAATTGTCAGTTTTTTGTATGACAAAGTTAACGATTACGTCGACTTGTAGCACATGGAAATTTTCGTGGTACAGTCAAATCATTTGATGCCTGTCCTGAACCACTGTAGATCGTTCTCACAGTAAGTGCCATAATAAATTCCCTTGTCAAGCAAGGCGATGTCGCTATGACTTTTTCTACAGTAACCTAACTCTGAAATTTCCATTTTTAATGCAAACTTTTTTGCTGACTGTACTTTTTGTTGACTGTACTTACATTGTCATTCAAACTACACGTGCATACCAAATTTCAAGTCGATGCTATTAACCGTTGAAGAGTTCCGTCCTGCGGAGACGATCCTGGCTGGACTACCAGGATGTCACTACCAGATTATTGTACTGTCACGCGATTTACATAAGTATACCAAATTTCAAGTCAATCCAACTAATGGCAGTTGGTCGAATTTAACTTGCAAGATTTGATTGCCAGACACATCGGGACAGGTGAAACTAAAGAAAATAAAAGCTTCTTCTTCTTCACTTTTAAAATATAGCTTTCTGTCCTAGTTAATATGACAATTTCACTAGTGTCAAAGTACTCTCTTTGAGAGAGACGTTGTACGGTGATTGTAGTTTTTGCAACTTGATAGTAAAATTCCAGAAACCGCGTGGAAACAACTTGCGCGTTAAAAAATGTCAGACACGAGAGCATTATAGAATTTTGGGATCACTGTTCACTGTTAAGGTTAATCGCCGCATAAAACACTATCAAAATTATACTTCAACTAGCCAAAGAAACAGAAATAGCAAAATTAGATATTGTCTACATCCGCCATGTTCGAATGCTACAAATCGAATCTCAAAATAAAAGCTTGTAAACAATGTTCCACAATGTGTCACGATTTGGTTGGTGTACAAGGGGTTGGTCGCAAGTCCTTACCTGACTCGACAGCGCCCCGGCCATGTCTCTTGCTCTTGATTTTCACTTCCCCAGCCTCGCACTTGCAGTCCGCCAGCCTCTCCTCGCACGAGGGTCCTTGGGGACCGTCCATGGTTCTGCGAAAGAAAAAAAAACTAAATCTCTATATCCAATCCATGTCTCTAGAGGCATAGCAAGCAGTGCACCAAATTGGTTATTTTTCCACACCGTCTAAGGCTGTGTTTCAACTAGAGACAACCACTGGTTTTCAATAGAAAAGCTTCTTTTGCCTCGCCTCGCTTCGCTCAGCTGTTTCCACTAGAGATTTGCTGTGCGAGGATAGGTAAATTAAGAGTTTCTATTTGTTTAGGAAAAACACATTCCTCGCAATACATACTCGCACATCTCTGGTGGAAACATAGCCCTAACATTTGTTTAGATGCAAATAAAAAAAGATTCCTGTAATCCAAACACGACAATTAAATCGCATAATTCAAGGTTACTTTTAAAATCTATGGAAGAAACGAAGTCAGGTCAGCACTGTTGAAGTATCTGTTCACATTTAAAAAAATAGATATATTTACACTTAGGGACAAATTTAGAGGAACGCAAAAAAAGTGGAATATTTATTATATGTAGTTTTTTTCTATTTTTCCTGGTAAAGCATTAAGTGTGCGTCATGCTAACTTTTTCATGCGTTCCTCTAGATTTGTCCCAGAGTGTATATTATACGCGTCAACTTCCTCCATTTTCCTCCTCCTTCCTCCAACATCCTCCATTTTTTTGTCGGTTAAAAAATTCGCAAAGCTGCCAATGCTACCGCTTTTGCATCAATTAAATAATAAATCGCCACTACTTTAAAAAAATGTATCTCAAATCAAAGCGTCAACAAAATTGACCCTTGAAATTATGTTCATAGAGTTGACTCAGACAAATTATCGGTACATAAACACGAGCTCTTTAAAAGTAGTAATACGATAATTAAACGAAACGAACGAACGATAGTGAAACGAAAAGTAGTAAAACGAAACGAGAACGACATGTTTTAATACTTTTACACTGATACAAAGTATCCCAAAAGTAAATTAAACACCCTTGTAAAATTGTATTCAAGATTTTTTCAAACAGTGCCCTTAGTGTAAGTTTTCGGTTACAAAATACGTTTCGATCGCGTTCGCGTTAAAATCTCAATTTGTATGGAAACACGAACATCGCAAACGTTCCGCTAGAGACGCTGTTCGTGTTTCCATACAAATTGAGATTTTAACGCTAACGCGATCGAGACATATTTTGTAACCGAAAACTTACACTAAGGGCACACCTCAGAAAGTTGCACAAATATGTAGCAGTAGGTACTTTGCTCCGTGATTGTGTAGGTGTAAAGAGTCCAAAACAAAACGCCATTGTAAACATTTCTACTTAGTCAGCCACTTCACAGAATTATATTGAAATACATATTTTGTGATACCTTGTCGAGTTGTAAACAATGAGAGCGAAAACATGCTGATTCCAATTAACTTGAGTGCAAAATTAAAATCTAAGTTCGTATCGTACCGTCCCTCTTTAGTACAACGTTAGTACTGTTCTGACAGTCAAAATTATACCTTATGGAAAAAGCTAGTTAGGCGGTATTGCAGTAGAAACGACGATAGGCTACTTTTATCCCAGAAAAACGCATAGTTCCCGAGGGAACAGCGCACGATAACCGAATACGAGCCGCGGGCAAAAGCTAGTATTTCATACATTGTACTTTCTCAGATATCGTAGCGGTGTCCGATATCGACATCAAACGCGCAAACATGCGTACGTTGTACAGTATTCATCATCATCATCCAGTATACCCTTAGTGTAAGTTTTCGGTTACAAAATACGTCTCGATTGCATTCGCGTTAAAATCTCAATTTGTTATGGAAACACGAACAGCACCTCTAGCGGAACATTTGCAATGTTCGTGTTTCCATACAAATTGAGATTCGAACGCGAATGCAATCGAGACGTATTTTGTAACCAAATCTTACACTAAGGGTACAGGACATTGATGAGTAATTAATGGTTCAAATACATATTCTGTTATTTTATTACTTTTCTTCGTAAGTATGCATTTTTAACATTGATCACATAGAGTGACACTTTCCGGGCCAGGATAATACGGACCCTGTTTTTCGTTTTCACGCCCACAGAAGCTCCTGTCAGTTTCTATGGGCGTGTACACGAAAAACAGGGCCGGTGTTTCCATGTCGGTGTTATCCGGGCCGGGAAAGAGTGTCACCCATCACATACATACATATTTGTGCGAATTTTAATAGCCTGGCTTCACATTTGTCGCAATTCATTTTACATTTACATTACGCGAGACTGATTTTTAGAGTTGTCATAATGAGATTTACTTTACATTACTACTGCGACAATTCCCTGGTCCTACTCCATGAACTAACTAGCTTTTACCCGCGTCTTCGTCCGCGAGGAATTAGATTATCGCGCCTCGTGAACTGTGTATTTCCCGGGATAAAAAGTAGCCTATGTCACTCTCTGGTCTATAAACTATCTCTATGCCAAAAATCACGTCAATCCGTCGCTTCGTTTCGACGTGAAAGACGGACAAAGATACAAACACACACTTTCACATTTATAATTAGTATGAATGGGTATACATGCATAGTTCAAAAGACAAAGTACGTATGTATAAACAGACATGAATTTTAATTAATAATATTATATTTGACATCAATCAATTGACTATCTTTTGAGTTTTCAAAACACATTGTCTTTATATTTTGAAGGCTAATACGTAACTGTGCCATCTAACTAATTACCAAATTTAATTAAATCTCTATTTATTTCAAAATAAGTTTCACGGTTAAAAAAAATCTGACATTATGTTTTTTTTTTTTTATTAAAGTATCATGGAATTATCGGTGAATAGTGTCAAATACCCTATTAAGATAAACAGTAGCAAATACCTTCCAACGACCTCTTAAAGTATAATACGTAGACTTGACAAACTTTTCAAAATAACTTCAAACCCACGATCGCACAACGCAAACACCAGTACTCAAGTCCTGAGCCACAATAAGGAAAAAAAAGCAAAGCATAGACAACTGTTCCAAATTTAAATTCTAATATGGCGGCTTGACGTCAAGATGGCCAGTGAAAACAAAGATCGTTCGTCGATTGTTTTATAAGTTGATGGACTTATTTATACGTTGTCTACCACGACGTCACCGATAAACGTTTCTGGGGTGTTTTTTATACACTGAGATAAAAGATGTGACTGACCGTGTCGTGCCCTTGCGTCATTGCGTATTGACCAGCAAGTAAACAGAAGGAATAATAACACAGATTACAAATTATCCATCTTTCGTTACGAAAAACATTACGTTGGAAACCCAAGTAGAGTATTTTTTATGTTTTTCATTACTGCTTGCCCCTCCCTTCCTTCCTTTACCACTAGAGATGGGTAGATCCAGATCTGAAGATTCAAAAGAGTCAGATCCTCAAGCGGATCCGAATCCATTAATTACTCCTTTCTCAAAAAACATACACTAAGGGTACAGTACCCATAATTGAGATTATTAATACAAATTGAGATTCTTAATTAATACAAATTGAGATTTTAACGCGAACGCGATCGACACCTATTTTGTTAACGAAAACTTACTTTAAGGGGATGTTTAAGGGTACAGAGATGTGCGAGGATGTGTTGCGAGGAATATGTTTTTCATTAACCAATAGAAACGCTTCATTTACCTCGGCTCGCTCCGCTCAGCTGTTTCCACCGGAGATGCTGTGCGAGGCGAGGCAAATGAAGCAGCCTTAAGCAGAATTTAGACTTGCAAGAAAAGTCGTGCTTGCATTACGTTGCCAGGCCGTAAAGTCAACGAGGTTGTAGTGGTCATTAGAGCTGAGCGTTATTTTCTGGAACTGTTTCGAGAAACGTTTCTTATAAAATAACGGAGTAACAGCAGGGCTACTACGAAACTCGAAGTTTGTATCGTACCGTCGCTCTCGCTCTCGCATTAAATAGTATAAGTGTCAGAGGGACCGCACGACAAGACCTTCGATTTGCGTAGTAGCCCTACAGTTTCGTGCCGAAACGAAGAACAATTTCTTTAGACATACACTGGACTTGAGAAACGATACCACAGACTATCGGAACTTTCCGATACTTTCTCGATTTACGTTGACTTGCGGAAATTTCCTCACAAGAACAAATAACAAACTTTTATATTAAACTAGTTTCATAACAAACATTTCATAATATAAGTACTTGTAAACTAACACTAATTGATTGATGATTATTGATGAATTTGAATAATATGTATAAAAAACTGTTTCTTGAAGCAAACTGTTTAAATATCCTAGAGCTACTACTTGAAACGAAACCAAGCCGTAGCAACCGTTTTTCGAAACGGTTACTTGTCAAAAAGAAACTGTTGCGTAACGACAGCTCAGTGGTCAATCGAGCGCCGCAATGTAATGCAACTTGCACGGTTTTTAGGGTTCCGGAGCCAAAATGGCAAAAACGGAACCCTTATAGTTTCGCCATGTCTGTCTGTCTGTCGGTCCGCGGCTTTACTCAGGGACTAACAATGCTAGAAAGCTGTAATTTTGCACGGATATATAGGTAAACTATGCCGACAAAATAGTACAATTAAAAATTCAAAAACAATTTTTTTTAGGGTACCTCCCAAAGACGTAAAGTGGCGGTGATTTTTTTTTTCTCATCCAACCGTATAGTGTGGGGTATCGTTGGATAGGTTTTTCAAAACCATTAGGGGTTTGCTAAAACGATTTTTCGATTCAGTAATTTGTTTGCGAAATATTCAACTTTAAAGTGCAAATTTTCATTAAAATCGAGCGTCCCCCCCTCTCTAAAATGTAAACCAGTGGGTGGAAAAATTTAAAAAAATTCAGGATGGTAGTCAGTATATCAAACTTCCAAGGAAATTTATAACGGCTAAGTTTGCTTGAGAATTATTAGTAGTTTATGAGTAATTAGCAGCGTAAGGTATAAAATATACGTAAACTTGGAAGATTCCGTATAAAAAATGAAAAAAATAACAAAAAATGGAACCGACTACAAAACCCTTGAAAATATTTTTATAGGTACCTACTAACTCGAAGTCGGTGACTCAGCACGACCCAGCAGGAGTGGAGCAATAGGCGTCTATTTCACCTACATACAATGGGTTTCAATCACTCCTGCTGGGTCGTGCTGAGTCACCGACTTCGAGTTAGTAGGTACCTATAAAAATATTTTCAAGGGTTTTGTAGTCGGTTCCATTTTTTGTTATTTTTTTCATTTTTTTGGAGTCGGTTTTACTTTTTTGTTAAAAAATTTTTATTTCTCACTTTTTAGTGATTCGTAGCCAAAGTACATCTCACAACGATTCCATTAAGCCCAAATACGACTAAGTTACGTTGTTTTATAACAGAGTTCCGTTGCCTACCTTCTGGCTTCAGCATCAGATCAGTTCGAAAGAATAATTAACTTAAAGCTTCTTCTTACTCGCTTATCTAGATATGTTAATCATGATCGTTTATAGACGAGCGAGTATTACTTAGCTTCGACGAGTTCCATTGGTCACCTATGGTCTTCTTCATCAGGTCCAGGTTACCAAATGATACTTTCTGAATGTAAATGCTTATTTTAACACTAAAAATGCCAAAATCGCCATAGGTGTGCCTATAAAATTTGAGGTTTGCCCTCGATTTCCCTAGGATCCCATCATCAGATCTTGATTTGGTGACAATGGGACCACCTCAGAAGAATACCCTTTCGAATAAAAAAAGAATTTTGAAAATCGGTCCACAATTGCCGGAGTAATCGGTGAACATACATAAAAAAAAAAAAAAAAAAAAAAAAATACAAACATTGGAACATAGAACCTCCTCCTTTTTTTGAAGTCGGTTAAAAATACGAAATCCTTAGAAAAATATTACTTAATTTTTTCGTAATGGCTACGGAACCCTATTTTGGGCGTGTCCGACACGCTCTTGGCCGGTTTTGTTCTCACAATTCTGAACTCATCTTTAAGGTCATTGCTCGTCATACGGTTCACATATATGATAAGTTCGACACCCGCAAACCGTGTTTATAAGACCGCCTGTTGCATAGGGTCGGATGCTATCATGATAGACGGAAACTTCCGACGGCTGTTCGAAAATCAATACAAAAATAACATGTACTATTAGTTTGTATAGACCGATGCAAGAGCATGGTCGCCCACGTACTACTTCTTCTTCTCTTTTAAAATATGGCTTTCTGTCCTTATTAGGACAATTTCGCCAGTGTCAAAGTACTCTCTTTGAGAGGGACGTTGTTCGGTAGTTGTAGTTTTTGCAACTTGATAGTAAAATTCCAGAAACCACGTGGAGACAACTTGCGCATTAAAAAATGTCAGACACGAGAGCAATATAGAATTTTGTGATCACTGTTCGCTGTTAAGGTTAATCGCCGCATAAAACACTATCAAAATTATACTTCAACTAGCCAAAGAAACAGAAATAGCAAAATTAGATATTGTCTATATCCGCCATGTTCGAATGCCACAAATCGAATCCCATGCCTGACTAGAGTCTGCGGATGTTGGAGAAGAACCAAAGACGTGCACAGGCAACAATACCATGTCCTCGGTACCGCTCTGCTTTCAGAGCATGACATGAGTGCGAGTGAGCTGACTATGGGGGCGGCAGACGTGAGTTTGCCTTCGGAATCCAAAAGCTTAGTGGTTGGTTAATTGACCTGAAATGTATTCAGATTTTTTTTTTATTTATAACGCTGGTAGCATTCTACACGTCCACTGAACGTAGATATAGTTAGTTTAGTTTTGTCACTAAGGGACCCCATACATCCCTGTAATATTATTTTTTTGTATTAATTGTTTACTGTAGTTTTAAAGTATTCTATTTTTAAAAAATTACTTTCTGCCAAATTTCTTGCGGCGCATTCTTCTTGGCAATGATGGTTTATCCGAAAGCGCTGGTAGTTTAAAAAATGATGTGTAAAAGTGCCCATTGCGGCCTATTTACTGAATTTTTTTTTTGAATACGCATAAAATCCGTCTGGATCATACGCGTAGGCCTTATGAATGACTATTAGTTTACAAATTTAGAAAAAAAAAGTACCAATCTTGAAAGTAAAAGTATAAACAAAAGTAAAAGTGTCAACAAAGACGCCATTAACCCGACCATAGACATTTAGTGATGTGAAAACCTAGAAGCTATTATGAAATCATTAATCTATGCTGTAAATCGATTAATTTATGAATTGAATAGATCAAAGTATTTTTGTCTATATAAAATTAATTCCAAAGACTGTTTGTTGAATTATAAAAGCAGTAAATATTTTTTAATTTTAATTAATCGCATTAATCGATTTTTAAAATGTAAAATTTTCCACCATCTCTACGCTAGTCTATGCTACTACAGATTGTATTTTGACGAAGATTTTTCAAATGAAAATTAAATATTGAAATCAAGTTAATTTTGGTGAAAAAAATGTTTATGCGCACTCGACTGCTTTCCTGCGGTTTTCCTGCAATCTGCGCTTGAGGGGTGGGGTAACTCGAACCGGTACGGGGCGGAGCGTGGCCATTTTGTACGTTATATATTATTATTATTTAGAAGCCTGTAGAAGTGTCCCACTGCTGGGCAAAGGCCTCTCCTCATATCCTCCACTCGACCCGGTCTTGGGCAATCTCTAAGCAGCTACGAAGAAAGGCGTCTAAATCATCCCGCCATCGACGCCTGCGACGATGACCGACGATGCCACGCCGAAGTCCGTTTTGTGGTATCCAGTCTGTGGCTATTTTAGCCCACCTATTGGGTTCCATACAGTGGCGTAGCTAGGCAACCAAAGGCCCGGGGGCAAAAAAGAAACTAAAGTACAATTCAATAGAATCTAACAATTTTCTACACATTTAACACACCCTGACGTGGGCATGCTTGATTATATATGTCCCTGTTGTTGCAATTATCATCTAAAAGGAATCAAAAACGAATAATAGTCACATCACAAAGCCTTAGGCAGCCCGGTGTTCATATTAGAAGGCTGGAAGTGTCTACAGGATTGTTAGATTCTATTGAATTGGAGTATTCCGAATGTGGGAGTATTTTTCACTAGTTCAATTTATAGTTTGTAAGTCAGAGAATGAGTGGCCCCCTAAGCTTGGGGGCCCCGGGGCACTGCCCAGTCTAGCCCCCCGGTAGCTACGCCTCTGGTTCCATACGGCTGACGTGACCTGCCCAGTCCCATTACAACCTGGCAGTCTGTACGTTAGTACTATTATATAGGCTTGAGTCGGTCCGGAACTAAGAACTAAAAATAATGAATTCCCATTGCGGACCGAAAAGAACTAGTTCCTCGTAAACGATCTTAATCGGTCTCGGTCCCGCTCCCGGTCCGCGCTCCTTGCTTCGATCGGTCGGAGTTGGAGCTAAAACGGTATGGGAGCAAGCATTGGGAGAAGAAGTGAGTGAGCGATAGATGATTGAACGAGGAAACGAATAAAGAGCGGAGCCAAATAAACTCGCTCCCCGATCTTAAACATTGTTTCGGTCGGAGCCGCTCCTCGGAGCTAAAGGAACTAAAGGAGCTAAAGGAACTAAAAGACCGAACTAGTTCATTTGACCGATTGACCGAGATCGGAGCGCTCCCTTCAAAGACCGAGCGGGCGCAACTCTACTATTATATTCTGTGGCATAGTTGCGTCGGTCTTGGACGCAAGAGCTACCGCTATGTCATCATACGGCGGGGGGTCCTTATCGAATTGACACTCGAGTACATTTCCAAAGCAGCAAACAACGATAGCGGGTTATTGGTCATTAACAACACCAATAAACTGATAAGGTATATTTAGCTGGCGTTAATTGTCTGTGAGATGATGCAAAATAGTTTGAAAACAAACTGTGACGCGGAGTTAAGACACTGTTACACATGCTAGTTACTAGCATGTAGTGATGTGCCGAGTCGCTGTTTTGGCGGATCAGTCGACTCGAGTTTATGCGGTTTTTTTTTAATTTCTCATAGGTACTAAGACACTAATTTACATATCCACCCGCCAAACTGATATAAATAAATAGAATAAATAAATATCATGGGACACTTGACACCAAATGACCTATTCCCAAACTAAGCAAAGCTTGTACTATGGACACTAGGCAACGGATAAACGTACTTAAATATAGATAAATAAATACTTAAATACATATTAAACATCCAAGACCCGAGAACAAACATTCGTATTATTCATACAAATATCTGCCCCGGCCGGGATTCGAACTCGGGACCTCAAGCTTCGTAGTCAGGTTCTCTAACCCCTTATCCATCCGGTCGTCAACGGTTAGCGGTCCGGTTAGAATACATTTTGTTGGCGAGAAGGCGCTCTTTACAATTTAATTACATATATTATGTAACTACCTATTTATTTAAGCATGCATCTAAATACAAAAACAAAACAAAAGTTGCAACATATACAGAGATGTGGATACTTTTGCAAAAATGTATACTAAGGCAGTTTTTGCAAAAGAATCCTTTTGAGAGTATTTTTATTTTAACTTTCTTTAAGCTACACTGGTTTCCTTCTCTTAGCCATTCAATCTTGGTATTCGAATCCTGACTCGATTCCGCAACTCGAATCAGTTAATAATGAGTAAGGCTAACAAGCGTTTTTCCCGCCCGTTACAGTGTGTTCCAGTGTGCATACGAACGATGGACCGTTTCTACCAATATAAGGATGAATACTTCACTTCAAAGAGAAACTACTTGTATCAGAAGTTGACGCCAATAGTTATTGTATGCATCAATATTCATAACACACTGGAACAGGCTGGTAAAACGCTCGTGAGCGTTACCTTAATATGGTATTCGAATACTGACTCGATTCTGCGATTCGAGACCAGTGAATACCTACTCGAGTCTATCTATCGAGTCTAGAAATTCGAGTCTAGAAATCGAGTCCACCAATACCAATTTTATAATAAAAAGGAAAAATCGAAAGGGTGTATCTTCAAACAGCGAGTCAATGCTGATTCGAATACTATACTCGAGTCAGTTGTACTCGCATAATAGAATCGAGTCAGCGAGTAAGAAACCGATTCTCTCTCGACTCGAGTACCGAATCGAGTCTGGCGTACTCGAATCAAAATATTTTGGTACTCGAGTAGGCGAGTCCTAGCAGGAATCGAGTCTAACTCGAGTGAAGCCGTACTCAGCACATCACTACTAGCATGCTTATAAGCATGCTTATGAGCATGCCACTGAGCACATGGGAGTACCCAGAGGGAGGCAGGGGAGGGCAGCTGCCCCCCCTGGAAATTGTATGTTCTACAATATAAACCTCCTTGCAAAAAAAAATGGGCACCTATGGTTTTTGTATTTTATGTGCATTAAAGCTTACTTTCTAAGCTTCAATGCCTAAAAATCTGAAAAACTATAGGTGCCCGTTTTTTTGAAAGGGGGTTTATTATGCCCCATTACCTATGAAGCAGAATATGGAAATCCAAATTATTTAGACTCCCGTATAATACCGCCATGTTTGTTACACTGATTTAACGATTAAACTTTGAGAAACAATATATATTTTTTATTCGACTGAAAATGCTTGGAAGAGCTACTGGTCCATGAAGGAACACATGAAAGGTAACCTTCCTTTAACGCTGAAGCGCAAACTCGTCGACATGTGTGTATTGCCTGTCCTGACCTACGGTGCGCAAACGTGGTCTTTGACTGAGAATCAGAAATCCAGACTGAAGGTTTGCCAACGAGCTATGGAGCGCAGCATATTAGGGGTAAAAAGGACTGATCGTATCCGAAATACCACATTGCGCTCCAAGACTCGAATAGCTGATGTTGGAAAAGCGACCGCCAAACTTAAATGGGACTGGGCCGGACATGTCTGCCGGATGCACCCACAAAGATGGGCGCACAAAGCCACATGGTGGGTATCGCATGACGGGCACCGACGGCAAGGCAGGCCGAGGCGGAGATGGCGAGATGACCTGGACGCGGAACAGAGTGATTGGCCAAATATAGCTCTGGATAGGGAGACGTGGAAGTCAAGAGGAGAGGCCTTTGCCCAGCAGTGGGACACAGTTATAGGCTAAATATAATAATAATAATAATATAATAATAATAATTCGACTGGATGGCAAACGAGCAAGTGGGTCTCCTGATGGTAAGAGATCACCACCGCCCATAAACATCTGCAACACCCGGGGTATTGCAGATGCGTTGCCAACCTAGAGGCCTAAGATGGGATACCTCAAGTGCCGGTATTTTCACCGGCTGTCTTACTCTCCACGCCGAAACACAACAATGCAAGCACTGCTGCTTCATGGCAGGATTAGCGAGCAAGATAGGTAGGAATCCGAGCGGACCTTGCAGAAGGTCCTACCACCTGCCTAAAGGTATTACTGTGTTACACGTTATACTAAAGTTATTTGAAACTGATACAAAACAAAAGTACCTAGCCCTGTTATGCGAGAATCGAAGCCCTGTGGTCAAAGCGGTGGCAGCGTATGGTACGTATATTGGCACCCCAGGCGGTATTGAGTAAGTACCCCTACTTAAAGTACCTAAAACAGTATGATAGTAGCTAGCTAAAAGAATAATTATTTATTAATTATTAATAGGTATGTATATTCGACGACTTGGCCAAGTGGTCAGAGAACCTGACTACGAAGCTTGAGGTCCCGCGTTAGATCCCCGACCATCTGCATATTTGTAAATAATACGAATGTTTGGTCTAAAATACAATTCAATAGAATCTAACAATTTTCTACACATTTAACACACCCTAACGTGGGCACGCTTGATTATAGGTACATATATGTCCCTGTTGTTGCAATTATCATCTAAAAGGGATTAAAAAAGAATAATAGTCGCATCACAAAGCCTCAGGCAGCCGGTGTTCATATTAGAAGGCTGGAAGTGTCTACAGGATTGTTAGATTCTATTGAATTAGAGTATAAGGTCTTGGATGTTTAATATACATATATTTAAGTATGTATTTATCTATATAAGTATTTTTATCCCTTGCCTAGTACCCATAGAAGCTTTGCATAGTTTGGAACTGGGTCAAGTGGTGTCAAGTGTCCAATATTACTAGCTTTATTACTAGATTTTGCCCGCGGCTCCGCCCGCGTGGTATTCGGTTATCGCGCGCTGTCCCCTCGGGAACTGTACATTTTCCGGGATAGAAAGTAGCCTATGTCACTCTCGGGCCCATAAACTATCTCTATGCCAAAAATCACGCCGATCCGTCGCTCCGTTACGGCGTGAAAGACGGAAAAACGCAGACACTTTCGCATTTATAATATTAGTATAGATGTCTGTCTTTAAAGAGGGAGATTTTGTGAGCTTTCTTTGGATGTGTGAGTGAAATGCAGTTGTCCCCCCTTGGTGCTTGGCATCAGGGGCGGACCGCCCCCTCCGCCCCCCTTTACGACGGCACTGGGTCAAAGAAACCCTGTTGATCGATATGTGTAAATGAAACTTATCTGTAAGTTGCTAAATAGGCCAATACCTTGACCTAATGGCTATTAGCTATTAGATAACACATCATTTAGATCGATTGTTGGTTATGAAACAGGTTTTTTTTTTAAATAGCCTATATAGTGTCCCACTGATCAGAAATGATGATATCCGCAGTAGAACTAAGGTTACTGACATAGCCCGAAGAATTGCGAAACTGAAGTGGCAGTGGGCGGGGCACATTGCTCGCAGGACTGATGGCCGATGGGGTCAGAAGGTTCTCGAATGGCGTCCGCGGACCGGGAGACGAGCTGTCGGTAGGCCTCCAACAAGATGGAGCGACGACCTGGTTAAGATCGCGGGATCACGGTGGATGCGGAAAGCACAAGACCGGTCTGAGTGGAGAGCCTTGGGGGAGGCCTATGTCCAGCAGTGGCCATCTTTCGGCTGACATGATGATGATGAATGTCCCACTGCTGGGCAAAGGCCACCCCCTTTGTCCTTCCACTCGTCTCTGGCTTCGGCAAACTGTTGCCAGTCCAGCTGGAATCGCTCCAAATCGTCTCACCACCTTTTAGGCATCCCTCTGCTCCGGTGGCCGTCGCTCGGAACCCGATCAGTGGTCAAATAATTTCAATCATGAAATACTCAGCGATATCTTAATGAACGTGGCTAAAACGGAACGCGGCCATCTTGCAAATCTTTACTTTTTACAGTTCGCTGTAAAAATGGATTTTTCCCTTCCCTTCAGAACAGCTGGACAGATTCTCACCTGGGCAGATTATCAGCTAGACAGATTCTAATCTGGATAGATTATCGGTTGAACAGATTGTTGTCTGGGCAGATTATCAGCGGAACAGATTCTTATGATTCTTATGTGGGCAGATTATCAGCTAGGCAGATTCTAATCTGGTCAGATTATCAGTTGGACAGATTCTTGTCTGGATAATTAATATAAAGCTAATAAGAATCATCTCTAATATTATAAAATTCTTGTGTCACAGTATTTGTAACCAAACTCTTCCGAAACGGCTTGACGATTTTTAACTATTCTTTAGGATTGCAGTACCCAAAGGATGCCATAGGAACTGTGTTACTGAGACTCTACTGTCTGTCTGCCACAGGGCTCTATCTCACGAGCCGTAATAGCTAGACACTTGAAATTTTCACAGATTCAAAATCACTTTAATATTAAAGGGCTGATTCATTATCCATTGATTAGTGTTAACTGACAGTTAAATGTGATACCGTCTCTATTGTTTTATTTAAATAGACGGAGACGGCATCACATTTAACCGTCAGTTAACACTTATCTATGGATAGTGAAACAGCCCTTAAGTCTAATTATAATTAATGATGCATTCTTAAAATTTGGTTTTTAGTTATCCAGGAGAAGTTTATTATCAAGGGCATATTCAGCTTTTTACCAGGTTACAGCTGGAAGTTTTATTTAAATATCATGGGACTCTTGACACCAATTGACCTAGTCCCAAACTATGCAAAGCTACTATGGACACTAGGCAATGGCTAAACATACTTAAATTAGATAAACAAATACTTAAATACATATTAAACATCCAAGACCCGAACAAACATGCATATTATTCATACAAATATCTTCCCCAACCGGGATTCCCCGGAACCTCAAGCTTCATAGTCAGGTTCTCTAACCACTTCTCATCTGGTCGTCGAAAGTTGTTGTACAAATAAAACAGTGAAACTCATTGATTGTAAAATAATAAAATCAATGTTATTCTATTGTTTTGTTGCAGAAGGATATTAATCAAGATCAGGAAAATATAGACTGTTTTCCTAGTTCCATCCCTGAGCCCAGGGTCATGACTTCCATGACCCCTCCCCCCTGAATCCCCCTTTTCCATATTACCTCTTTAAGTTTCTTACCAGATTTTCCACAGATGTTTTTATCCAAACCAATAGTACATTTCTTTTAAATTCATAAGTGCTATAAAGCCTAAATTTAACAGACTTTTACTTTAGTTTTTTTATTATAGTTTTAAGTTGATTTTATTATGTTTTTTTGTGTTAATTTTATTGTATTTGTATTTATTAAAAAATTGTTAAAAATAAACTCACTGTCTAGAAATTTTGGACTAAGTAATTTCACAGATAGACTTTGACTTTGGTTCATTCAAATGGATACTGTGACATTCTTATGAAAAAAAGTCACTTATGTAAGACCTAAAAACAAAAACCCTTTGTAACATAAGCCGAGAATACCTACTCTATGAAATTTTGATGTTAATAACTTTAGCAGAATAAATACAATGGACACACTATTCAGTTAGTTAAAAATAGTATGAATAATTCGTTTCATTGTGCTTTTAGAACTATTCCAGTCAGCCTTGTTATATATTTGAATACCAACCCCACCCATACCAGTTCAAATAGCTCCTAAAAACGCAAATATTAAAAAAAAATTACCCTCGCTTGGCCGGCAGACAGAATAGATTAAAAGTACATAGCATGTTACACGTCGTATGTAGAACATATAAAAATTAAAAAAGTTCACTAAAGCTTTTAACTTTTTAATTTGTTATCAAAAATAAATAATGGAATTATATGAGACAATAGTACAAGAAGCAAGTTTAAAATCTCGATCAAATCTATTGCAACATGTATTTGCGATAGAACTGCAGTAAATTTATAAACAAGTGAAAAGAAATACTTACCAGACGCGTTCAAAAACTTTCGTTTTGTTAACCACAAAAAACACCACGCAACGTCTTTTAAACTACTAAGATAATCAAGAAAGTTATTTTCACAATTCTATAAAGAAGTTACTCGTAATTTTAATTGTTCAAATCGCTTAAATTTTGTTGTGTATTGTGCGAAGTTAAGACCACATGGTGCGAAAATAACATCAAGTTAAGTTAGAATGAAACTGTCACTTGACATTACCGTAGTAAATTAGGGAGTCCATGGCAGTAACAGGAAACTTGACAATATCCATAGACAACTTAAAAATGTCGAATAATATCAAATCATTTTCAATGTAATTTTTACTCCAGCGATTTTTAAAATTTTAACTTAAATATTGTGTAATGTAACATTAACATAGAGCACTTACCGGTTTAAAAACTCTGCAGCAGTTCCAGTAACAAGTCGTAAGTAACTTCGTTGCGTAGCAGGCCGACTTGTGTAAGTGTATCAAGAAATTAATTGATTCAATAGTTGTATTTGAAGTTAACGTGTGACGGAGATAAGCACTTTGAGAGAATGAAATAGCAACATGTTACGCCGACGGAATAGTCTTGATACTTTTGAAACGTGCTTATTTTTTTATTATAAAATAATATGTAATAGCCAATAATATTAACATGATTTGAAACTCCCGTTTTAGTATCTGGAGTACTCGTTACAATATCTTTAAATTAAAATTAAAATGTAATATTTGCGTTTTTATAACCATTTAAAATCTATCAAAGTAGCCCCAAAATTTTCTAAAGTAACCCCGGTTTAGGTACCTGGGAAATATCATTTGAACTTCATAATAGCTACTACAAAATTCGCAAAACCACTTCCTATTTTAGGGCTAGAGGGCCTAATCCGAAACTTTCGATAGGAACTTTTTTTTATCAAATAGCTGGCAAACGAGCATGCGTGTCACCTGATGGTAAGCGATCACCGCTACCCATGGATACCTACGACATTCTTGGGACTGCTGGTGCGTTGCCGGCCCAAAGGGGAGGGGTTTAGACGAGGGGGGAATGGGGGAGGGGAGTAAAAGAGGGCAGCGGTGTTGGGTTGGGGTACTGTAATGCAACATATTAAGTGGACCACGCTACATGAGAAATCAATAATGTATTATTTTATTGTTTTCTTAGAATTCTGCTGTTTATTCATTGGGAATGCTGTGTTAGCATATCCCAACCAAGCTAAGTTTGCACCTCGCTGGAATACGAAATCCCGTCCACTTCCTAGCTCACCTTCCCGCGATCGCCCTACGCCCTGTCGTGTCAGTACGGTTAGCTAGTATCTTGGTCGCCGATACGTGTCTTACGAACGTTCGTTTCCTATTTGTTGAATTTTTCAATTTTTCAACTGTTCTTGTTACGACGCGAGATGCAAATTTAGCTTGGTCGAGTTGTAAAAACATTTATGGCCACTTTGCCAGTACCAAGTATTGGTCGTCTTTAGCACATCCTTATCAGACCGGCGGCCGCTGCGCGCGAGCACGTGGTGTACGGTGGCCCCACTGTCCCAGAACTTTATAAAAGGAACTCGCTCAGGCTAGCTCCCATCGCTCAATCAAACACAACACGCTTCGCCCAACCGAAAAAATGTCGCATCCAAAAGAAGGTAATTTTTTTTCTTTTACCAACTAACAAAACAAGGCCCCTACTAACCGCCCGAATACAATACCAACCAGCGCAGGACGGCACTATCGTAAAACGAGGCTCTCAATTTTGCCGGGTTATGCTACGCAGAATACGGCCTTGGTTCAATCGGGAGTGTTAAATTTTTTTTCATTGATGTATTTGATTTAAAATTTTACGCCTGACCTCGAAGACCTAGTCTGACAAAAATGACGATATATTTTATGACTGTCATTTAGTCGTAATTGTACCTAATCTACGTTTAGTTGCCAGAAATAAAGATTGTGTGCTTAAGCTTACCGTTACCGTCATACTTTGCTTTGATTAACCGATACTTTACTATCGTAACTAACGTACCAAATCATTATTGTATTTTTATTTATCCAAGGACCTTGATTTAATGTTATTACGATTAGGATTCTGCCGATGCTAAATCCTGTAGGTACATTTGCATTAAGCGTCTTCATTGACATAAAAAATCTAATTTTAACCAAATAAGTGATCTCTCAATTTTTAAACCAGTTCCTATCAAATTTAATGTCGCTAGTCTAACATGCAAATGATTATCAACTTTAAGGTGGTAGACCACATATTTGGCTGATAATACATTAGACTTCTAGTTTAGCTAATTTGATTCCATCTTTGCCGATATTGGTACTTAATGAAAGTCGGCGGTTTAAAAAAATGGCGTGTAAAAGTGCCCATTGCGCTTTCCATTACTGACTACTTCAATAAATAAATGATTTGAATTTGAATTGGTTTATTACAAATTTTGTTAAAAAATTTACCTATACCTACCTAATTATGCCTAAATTGTTGGGACCCACTGAAAAATAGCGTTGCTTCTCTCTCTCTCAAAATTAAACCACAAATGCAGATGGCCACTAATGTGTCTTGATACTTTAACTAATTTAATATTTTAATCTCGAAACATTCACAGTACCTTTATTGCACTTAGCAATTTTCACGAAACTCCACTCCTATGACGGAAAATCTGGTTAGTCGATCAACATATTGATTATGGGATGGGATACAATACAATGTACAGTCACCAGCATTAATATCTACCACAGCGGCGCGTTCAAAAATATCTGACACGTCCTTTCGGCCCCAGAAATACAGTCGTATCAGATATTTATGCACGCTTGTGTCAGATATTGGTGCTGGTGACTGTAAGGTCAAGGGCAAAAATATGTATACAATTTAGTACCTTGTCACTTTAACCGCTGTCACAGTTCATATAAGGTAGTTCCAATATGACGAAAATAGCCTAGGTACTAAAGTATAAATTTTTTTGCCCTTGACTGTACAGTTATGTTTAGCATTTGCTTAAATAATTACTCACATGAGTTAGAACTTAGAACCACCCACAAGGGTTCCCACATAATGAATTCCCTTAGTAAGCAAAGCGATGTCACTATGACAATTTGCATAAAACTAAAGCTTCCACAATGGGTTACGACTCGGTTCGATAGTAGATACTAGAC
This sequence comes from Choristoneura rosaceana, assembly GCA_037349165.1. Taxonomy (NCBI): domain Eukaryota; kingdom Metazoa; phylum Arthropoda; class Insecta; order Lepidoptera; family Tortricidae; genus Choristoneura; species Choristoneura rosaceana. The sequence continues at coordinate 757,461 of JAZBNJ010000006.1, read as the reverse complement.
GAGAGGCACATGCAATTCTATAAACAATAATATTCCGCTTCTCGCCGGTCACAATTGAAATTGACTCTAATTTTTGTATTAAAATCTCTCAACAGAAGATTCAAGAGATCAATTGATCGTTGTCATTTAATTGGCCAATTAGTTGTAAAGTACGACGTACACCGTACCTAAGAGTATATCCTACAGTCACCAGCATTAATATGTGCCACAGCGGAGCGTGCAAGAATATCTGACACGTCCTGCCGGCCCTAGAAATACGTATCAGATATTTATATGCTTGTTGTGTCAGAAATTGGTGCTGGTGACTGTACTTCGTGAAATCGTGACTGAAGTAACTGGAGAGATGCTTAAAAATCTGACGGCTATCAAAGAAATCTAAGAAAAATAAGCTTTAGTAATCTCAGTTGTATGTACAAGATTCTTTGATACTTACCTGCTTATAGGTAGCGTATAAGAGATAAGTTTTGGGTAAAAATTTCATTTTAATACAAGTTTTTTGCTGACTGTTCTTTTTGTTAACTGTACTTGTATTGTCACCCAAATTACTTTTGCATACCAAATTTCAAGTCGATGCCATTAACCGTTGAAGAGTTCCGTCCTGTGGAGACGATGCTGGCTCCAGCCAGCATCGTCTCCACAGGACGGAACTCTTGTAGACGGAACTCTGGTAGTCCACTACCAGGATAATACTGCCAGATTATTATATCGTCACGCAATTTACATAAGTATACTACATTTCAAGTCAATCCACGCAGTGGAAGTTGGTCGAATTTAACTTACAAGATTTGATTACAGACACAGACAGATAGGACAGGTGAAACTAAATAAAAGCTTGTAAAAATGTATCTTTGTAACATAACTCGTATAATATCTAATATTTCTTTTCTTTCTTTCCTTGTCTTTCAACACTGATCTAGTGATCTATGTAATCTAATGGTACCTTACCTTAATAATTAATCACACAATGATCGGATTTTTTTTTTAATTATAAAATCACCAAATACTTTCAGTCGGTGGCTACAAGCTCGGCAGCCTGATCATAGAAGGCAAGACGAAGCAAGTGTTCGAGCTCCCTGAACACCCCAAGCATTGTTTGCTACTGAACAAGGACAGGATTACCGCTGGAGATGGAGTCAAGGCACATGACCTGGAGGGAAAGGCAGCCATCTCCAACCAAACCAATGCTAAAGTCTTCGAGATCTTGAAATCCGCTGGTGAGATACTTTTTAATTTATAAAACCCATGCTATCCTTCGACGACACGTGGAATAAAAAGAACATAACATGCATGATGTTCTCAATATTTTTAGGGTTTTTTTTTAAAACTACTATGTGTAACTATAATGTTTCTGCGCTGAAGAAATTACAGCAAAAATACTTGTGCTATAAAAAGTATTAAAATGCTTTTACTAGGTACTAAAAAAAGTATATTAGAATCAACTCGTGGCGATCTCACTTTGTAAAACATCGTGTTTTTTACTCATGACATAAACAGACTCGGGCAACAAAATAAATGTGTTATCAACGACAAACATCGTTCTCGCACACAAGCTTATGCAATATGGAACAACCTTTCGTTAAGACATTATCTGCTTCGTACGTCACTTGGGTCAACGGGGATCAGCAAAATAGGTACGAACCGGCAAATAGCATGTGATAGCAAAGTTCCAAGAGTTAAGGCTGTTTATGTAATACAAGACCACCGGGCGAGAGGATAACCTCTTCCAAAAGATAATAGTTGGTGATTAACCGATTTATTTCTAAACTATCTTGCGCAGCCTTCACCGCTGAAACTCTATAACCCGTGAGGATTTTGGAAAATCATTCCTCTATTTATTTAAAAGCAAATTAAATAGCTGGCTTCTTGACGAATGTTTTTATAGCGTGAAATATTTTCTCGAGACATGTGAAATTGGATAAGATTTAAATAAGGCGGCACTTCTTCCATCCACAGTATAACAAGTTTTTATCCTTACTTCCTTTTTTAGCACTAGAGTAAGGGTAATAAACAATCATAAAAAGTCTTATAATGAAAAATGTTTTAAAAACAGCAACTATAAGTTATACTGTCTTATGATACCAAAAGAATAATATAATAGTATATTTTTTATCGAGGGACTAAAATAAGCCAATATATACCCGAGTGGCTAGCCATCCGAGCTTCAGCGAGGGCGGCTATTTATCCGAGGGTTTATATTGTCTTTCAGTCTCGCGGTGAAAACTTTATTTTTCACTTCGATTGCGAGAAAAAATAGTCAGTTTAGTACAAAAAGATTTACTCAAAAAATAAAAATAAATCATTCTAGATTTCGGTGGCAAAAGATTACCAATGTCTTTTGCTCTTTGCTCGACATCATAATTTTCACTATCACTTGATGACATTGTGAGAATAATCAATTTATTTTAATCGTTTACGATTTACGCTCTAAAACAATTTTAAAGTTTTTACGTTAAGTATTTTTTTCCAACCAGACACAGATGTAACAAAATAGCCTCACCGAAATGGTCCATACACAAGTGGAAAAATAAAATGGCGCCACCTTCTATGCGGAAAAATCATAGAACTAAGATCACTTAGAATAAGAAAGTAACATTCGCGTCATGAAAATGGTCCACACACAATCTTATTATTTTCAAGTAACTGGCTGTTTGAGATTATCTAAGTCACTCGAAGTAAATTAAAAATTAATTACTTTTACTCCCTAGGGACTAAAGTGCTCACTTTACTCCCGCCTCGTAAGGCTATATTGACCTACTTTTAGAGCATGAGAAGTTAAATAATACATCTTATTAGACCTTTGGTACTTAAATTCATTCAAATTCGATCAGCAATTTTAAAAGTAACAAACATACAGTATGCGGACACACAAATACTCACAAATTTCCGTATTTACTAGATTAATTAAAATACTGAAATGGGATTTCAGAGTACTCTTCCTAAAGTGTAAAAACGCGATTTTTCATAGATTGTATATGGCAATAGCTAGCGGTAACATAACTTATTTGCTTAGACCTAATTTTATAGTAATGCATTAAAAAAATATCTGAATCTCAGAGTCAATATATACTCCATTTATTTTAACATTTGAAACTTAACGGTGAAATTTGCACACGTTTTTAAATGAAACAATTAAACAATTTCAAATTGTGTTAACTTCTGTAGTAAAAATACAAAAAATACCGCTAATAAATATACATATAGGTAGTTTTAGTCAATTTGTGTTCGAAATACCGAGAAACGTGTGCTACATTTTGACCGTTAATTCAAGTCTTAAATTAAATGGAGTATAGTATTTTTATTGGGGTTATGTTTTGAAATTATGGGTTAATGCCAACCACCCAATAAAAGGCATAGTTTTGATGAACATTTAAATTTTAACGGCTAAGTCTCGCGATCCAGCGTGGCAATGCTGCAAGTATCCTGGGATCCTTGCCGCGGGTCAACAGCGATAGCTTATATTTTTAAATTATAGTTTTATACTCTTACTTTTTTGTTAATATTTCTAATTTAATGTGTTAAATTTTTAGTTGCTATTATTTTGTCAGTTTAGTTATGATGTATATATTGTGTTAGTTTAGTTTATTATTTTTATACCTTTAAGTTAGTACCTATATAAAACAAAAGTAGTTAAATTCAAGATTTTAGATAAAACTACTGTTTACGTACATACGAGTATTTAAATTTTCTATGACTGATCATAGAAAATTGAAATACTCGTATGTAAGTTTAAATAATGTACCTAATTACTTGGAAAAATTTGGATGCAAACTCAAACTCACAACATTAATTTTCAGGTATCAAAACGGCTTTCGAGAAACTGGTCTCGCCAACGGCTTTTCTATCAAAGAAATGCGATATGGTGCCCATCGAGTGGGTGACCCGTCGGCTGGCGACCGGCTCGTTTCTGAAGAGAAACGCTGGTGTACCCGAAGGCTTTAGATTCACACCGCCGAAGCAGGAGACCTTCTTCAAGGATGACGCCAATCATGATCCTCAGTGGTCAGAGGAGCAGATCGTATCGGCTAAATTCAAGTTCAACGGTCTGGTTATCGGTAGGTTTTGTACCAAAAAACTATTATCTCACATATAGCACAGTATATAAGCTAAAGCAGCATGGAAGCTATGATGCTACGATCGAAACGAACACACTCACACAGACGCGCGCTCTACACGGCCTCTGAGGGGGTCTCGCGGTACTGCGGTACTGTAGTAGTATTTGTTCGTAGCTTCCATACTGCTTTAGCTATATACTATGCTTATAGTGAGGGAACAAACAAAAAACCGAATACACTTTACTTTATAATAAATACCTACTAAAAACTTCAATAAAAATCTGCAATGAGGTTTTTGTCTACAGGCGAAGTACCGCTAGGTGGCGTTAGTATCTTGACGTCCGTTTGACGTTTCAGTCTTGATTGTTTTTTTTTGGAATCTTAATAGCGTCATCTCTTGCCCGGGTGAGCGGTTAGTTCCGATGGAGTGCTGAAGGCTTCTCGTTGAGAGCTAGACAGTATAGATGGCGCTATGTCACTGCGTATGAAACAAAAACAGACTGAGATATGGGTTGCATAGGGAAATTCGCGTCTGTGCCGTTGACCAGCAGTGGTGTAGCGGTATAGCACGTGGCACGAAATGCCGAGGACCTGGGTTCGATTCCCAGTGTTGGTCTTATTTTTGTGGTTTTTCTGTGCATCTATGTTTCAGTTTGTATTTTCAGTTTCAGTCTTGCTTGTGATTGACTCTTTTAAATATTTAACCAATCACAAACACGACGCAAATGTCAAACGGACTTCACGATACTAACGCCATCTAGCGATATTTAGCCTGTCGTTAAACCCTCATTTAAAAATTCCCTGAAACTTTTACCATTGCCCATGGTGGCCAAAAGGCTAGCAGGGTTGGCTCTTTGTTGAAAAATAGGCAAGACCTTTGATCACACGCAATTTTGTTTTATTATCTTCTTTTAGTTTTCTTAATTAATATCTAAGCCTAAAATTTGGTCACTATGACCAAGATCAATTACAATATATATTGTTCTTGCTATAATCTTAAAAGCATTAAAAAAAATTGATCGTGTTTTACCAGCCCAAACAGCAATATGAAGTAATAAAAATGGTTAAACAGGTCAAGATGAGGTGGACTACATGAGGAAAGCAACCATCCTGGTATTCGAGATTCTAGAGAAGGCGTGGGCTCTTCGTGACTGCGCTCTCGTCGACATGAAAATTGAGTTTGGAGTCGACTTAGACGGTAATAATTATGTGACATCAACTTAATATACCTACGTTAATATACCTCGATTAGATTAGAATCAAGAATTGGAATTGATCTCAAGGAAACAATGACTATTTTTATATAAATATCTTTGTGGTAAAATCGGAGAATTTAAGACATCTATTTGAAGGATTTTGGTTTTAAATTTTTGTCCTATTTATAAGTTACCGGAATTATAGCGAACCACAGTTAGTAGTGTCTCTGTCAGTGTTAGGATTAGGAGATTTAGTTACAACGTTTATTTACGATGAGAGTCAAGTAAAGGAAAAAATTTTGCAAATATACTCACGATCATTATTTTTTCAACTAAAATATTATAAAATTATTTAATAAATCTATTTCTCGGAGTGCTTTTGGAATAAGATCATATTGTAAAAAAGTGATCAATACCAATTACTTCATGAAAAATAATTGAACGTAAAAAAAATATCATTTTCACCATAAAAATTTAACAAGAAAGTAACACACCTTTTTGCCACTGAACGGAGCGGGGCACAGTATAGCTCATGGAACTGCTTCCTTTTGAGGCAGTATTTTGGGGCGGTGGGTATCGGGAGATGAAGTGTTATAGGCCTTCTGGAAGGACCTAAATACAATGTAATGAAACTGGCACAAAAATACTAAGAATTTTGCAGTTTTGAATCTGACCCATACCTTTTTGATTGCACGGAAATCTGCACGTCGAACCCCATAAAATATAATCAGCAGTAAATTATAAGATATACCTAAACTGACATGCATTTTATTTCGCAGGCAACATTGTACTGGCTGACGTGATCGACTCTGACTCCTGGAGACTGTGGCCTTCCGGCGACAAACGACTGATGGTTGACAAACAGGTACATAAACCACAGTATATATATAAGCTAAAGCAATATGGAAGCTACGGGGCTACGATCGGAACGAACATACTCACACAGACGCGCGCTCTACACGCCCTCTGAGGGGACTCACGGTACTGCAGGCAGTATCGCTTCCATACTGGATCACGACATTTGTCTTCCATCACCAATCGCAAAACAAGATTTCCCACTAAAATTTGTGTTACAGAAGTGATATCATTCATTTTCTAACTCGTTGACCAAATATTAATTTACTTTAATTTATTTAAAAAATAACAGTCCTCTAGTAATCTCCCGTGTTCGCATTATAATTATGATTAAAATTTGCGCCTGAAATTATACTTAAAAGACTACTGTTTTTCTATCCAACATAAATTAAATAAATAAAATAAATATCACGGGACAATTCACACCAATTGACCTAGTCCCAAAGTAAGCTTAGCAAAGCTTGTGTTATGGGTACCAAGCAACGGATAAACATAATTATATAGATAGATACATACTTAAATACATATTAAACACCCAAGACCCGAGAACAAACATTCGTATTTTTCATACAAATATCTGCCCCGACACGGGAATCGAACCCGGGACCTCAAGCTTCGTAGTCTCTCTCTAACCACTAGGCCATCTCAATTCAACATTTATTTTCGATTCAACATTTATTTTTTCCTAAAGGTTTACAGAAATCTGACCACTGTGACTGCTGCTGACCTGGAAACCGTCAAACGTAACTTCACCTGGATCAAGGACCAGCTGGATCATCTTAAGCCAACCATACACCACAAGGTGGTCGTGTTCATGGGCTCCCCAGCTGATCAGGAGCATTGCGTCAAAATTGCCAAAGGTATGTTACCTGAGGACTTATTGGCTAACGGAATCACAATGTTTTTCATCCTTCTTTCGATTCGTACGCCAAAGAGGAAGATAGATAGAGATAGTCAATGCCATTGCAAACGTCGGCGCGTTAGACAATACGGCTTACCTTGCCTTTTTATTGCCACAATAGAGCATTTGACATCACCCATTAATTAACATATTTTTTGTTGGCTGTTTAAACCCCCTTGATTTTTTATTAATCCCGACGCAAAAAGAGGGGTGTTATAATTAACCCCCGCCGCAAAAAGAGGGGTGTTATAAGTTTGACCGCTATGTGTGTCTGTCTGTGTGTCTGTGTGTCGGTCTGTGGCACCGTAACTCTTAAATGGGTGGACCAATTTGCACGCGGTTTTTTTATTTGATAGCAGGTTTTCTAACGATGGTTCTTAGATATGTTTTATCAAAATCGGTTCAGCTGTTTTTTAGACATTTAACTTTAAAGTGACAAAGTCGGGGGTTTTCCAACTTTTTGTTGATTAGGTCATGTCATGGCAATAGTGAAATGAGACGTTACTTTTTTACCTACTCAAAATTGTGAAGTTGAAATGGGATCAATGAATATAATCTTCTCAAGAATATGCATGATTTATATATACATATGTACCTATAGTTTTTAATTTTCCTATAGAACTTCCATTTAAAATCAAATCAGTCATCCGTTCATACGAGGAACTATTCATACAAAATTGGGTTGCCGCATGTGGATGTGGCATGTGGCTTAATATTGCCTTTTATTGGGGGTTACTGTAACAGTACATCAATTATATTGCGCAATCAGCGCAATGATGCGAGTTGCTACCACATTTTTCCATTGCATCGCTTAGTCAGGTATTGCACAATATTTTAAACACGAAAGCATTAAGCAGTTAGTTTTATTGTGAAACTCGTATAATTGATCGTTTGCATCCAGAGCGCCTTTCAATCTTATTGTATTGTACAATAAAATGTATTGTGCAATGTTAATGTAGGTCTAGAGATCACCTAACTAAAACAACTTGTCAATCTTCCCGGCAGCTGCTCGTGATTTAGGCCTCGATGTAGACCTTCGCGTCACCTCAGCCCACAAGGCCACAGAAGAAACGTTGCGCATCATGCAACAGTACGAGGACACCCACGGCGCCCTGGTCTTCATCGCAGTCGCAGGCCGCTCCAACGGACTCGGACCTGTCCTCTCGGGAAACACCTCCTACCCTGTTATTAACTGCCCTCCACCGTCAGACAAACTTGTTCAGGTACAACTGAATAGAATTAAGTTATTATTAATTAAAACTTTGTTTACTTGTAAACTTTTTAAGTAGCTTTTCAATTAACATGAAACTACCGTGAGACACACTCATATCAAATGATATTGTAACATTTCATTATCAATTAATATGAGCAATATCTTTTAATATGAGCTTTTCTATGCTTACTCGGAGTGTGAATAGAATAGGGATGTTGACGCCATTAAAAAATAATTCGAAAGCACGACTCCAGTAAAAAATCGCTTTATTTTAGCCCTTAAAACCAGATTAATTTTCGATTTACTGTAAAATTAAATTTTTATTTCTTTAATACAAATAAATAGTTTTGAACCATTGAAACTCTATGGGAGTGTTTTGACAGCTCATAAAAAATACGTCAGTTAATTGTTGGTGTCACCATCCCTGTTATAAAGTTCTTCATAGGAACGGCGCCCTGCTTTGGGACCCAGATCTGAGTGTGGACCGCTTCCTTGAATTGAATTGCTTTGTGACATACCTATGTGGAATTTTAAATATAGAATGATGCTGAATCTCAACGGTTGACTTTGATACGGAAATTATAATTTACTTAATCACGATCTAATGTGCTCGCTCATACAGATTCTTCTTCTTTCAATTTGTGATTTTGATAATTTTTATGGGACTATACTTTTAAGATATATACTTTGTAATCGAGTATTTTTTTAAATAGCGTTCAAATCTGAGAAAATATCAACGCAACCTTGATAACAATCCATTTTAACGCACAGGTTTTCGATTGGACTACGTGGTTTTTTATCATTATCACAGGATCAGGATTTATAAATACAGAGAAATCAATAAATACTCTCAGATTTTATATGCTGTGGATGTCTGAAAGTATTGACTTACAATATGATGATATTGTCTTTCCAGGACATCTGGTCTTCTCTATCCGTGCCATCAGGCCTGGGTTGCGCCACAGTGCTGTACCCTGACAGCGCAGCCCTCATGGCTGCTCAGATTATCGGTCTGCAAGACTACCTGGTCTGGGGACGCCTTCGTGCCAAGCAGCTGGACATGGCTACCGGCCTACGACAGGCTGACAGGAAACTCAGAAGCCTTCAGTTTTAATCGATGAAATGTTTGGTGCACAGTATTGTTTGAGTGCGAATGTTATTTTTATTTTTTTTAATGCAAAATGAATTATTCTTTTAAATACCTACTTACCTACATTCCGTAATAAACACTTTTTATTGGATATGCTCTTTAATTCTTCAGTTCACCTTTTACCTTTTTCTTTTAAATAAAAACATCTGAGGCTGATATATTGGTGGCAGCAACGGTCTAAGCGGCGGACAAAGTTCAACGAAGAGCAAGTATCAAAATGTATTGTTAAGTACATTTTTAAATTATGTATTGTGTTGCCAAATTTATGATATATCGAACTTACAGAAAAAAAAATGCAAATAATGAAACGAAACCACAGTATACTTTTTATTATTATAACAGTAGATACTTTACTAGAGCAAGTTAAATTAAAGCTTTAATAACGTTTAGTTATATTTTTATTTTAGCTGACTGTACCTTTTTTCCTGGTTACCTACCGGCTACCACCTACAAATACAATTATATTTATTTTGCACATATTTTGCATAAGGCAAGACAAATGTGATGATCACAAACTCGGCCTAGTATCAAGCAATTGCGGACGCACTATAACATCTCTATATAGTTTGTGCGCTATAACTATACACTTTTACTATGCTATAAGTGGCTATAACGGGTGTTTGCTTGCGCTTGTACAATAGTTGCCAACCTTGCGTGCGCAGAGCGAAAGTCGGAGAAAACATCCGTTCCAAAGAGCCTGGTGACTATTTTTGATGGTCCAAATAAAGGACATTAATTACCGGCACAAGTAATTCTATTTCCTATTTCTGATGTGGTATCTGCAGCGAAACTCGTAACTCGAAGTTCCTGTCTTGCGGTCCCTCTCGCTCTCGTATTAAATAGTATAAGTGTCAGAGGGACCGCACGACACGAACTTCGAATTTTTAGTTTCGTGGTAGCCCTGCAGGCCAGTCCAGCAGGGCTACTCCGAAACTCGAAGTTCAGGTCGTGTGGTCCCACTCGCTCTCGTATTGAACAGTATAAGTGTCAGAGGGACCGCACAACACGAACTTCGAGTTTCGAGTTGCGGAGTAGCCTTGCAGTCCACCGGGCCCGAGTTGGTCCAAAGTTGGTTAATGATTCAAAATCAGAGCCACGATCCGGGCGAAACTTGCCATCCCTGCTTATAATATTACAAATGTGAAAGTAACTGTCTATTTGTCTCTTACGCTTTCAAGTCGAAACCACTGAACCGATTTTGATGAAATTTGATATATAGGATCAAAATAGGATACCTTTTATTCCGGTAGAGGGCGCCACCGCGCGATAACCTAGATCAGCTCAGACGAAGTCGCGGGCATAAGTTATGTAGTTCTGAGTTAGCAAAGAGTGTTAGTACCTCAATATAATATTTTTCACCTGAGATAAACGCGTTTAAGAGACGAAGCGCTGCACTGAAAAAAACTATATTTTGAAATTTTCAAATCCGCCTAAAATAATTACCCCTTAATTCTTTCTACGGATGACAAAGGAAATGCTATCCATCCAGCCAGCCCGGTTCCCTATGACATATTTTGTAAATGTTTTAATTTTTACCTGGTAATACTGATATCTGGTATGGTAATAATAAATACGAAGTGTCATGTCAACGCTCTTGCTGCGCTGTCGTGCAGTCGCGCATTGTACCTCGAAATCTGTTAGGAACTTTTACAAATTCAATAAAATGACTGACAAAACATTAGATTACACCACAACAAACGGACTGGAGAGTAAAACTCCTTTCTTGATAGGCGTTGCTGGCGGCACGGCGAGCGGCAAGGTGAGTGCACACCGCATTGCTTTTTTATTGATTTATCTTCAATTTCCAACCAAATAAGGTTATGTAACGATTCTAATGGTAAAATTGTATTTCTGGCTACGTATTTTCGCAGTACGAACCACCGGAAGTGGGATTGCGTTGAAAGAATTTACATAACCTTTTGGAATGTGGATGGCATTGACCTAATGGACCCGCACGTTCATGTCAACAATATGTTCAAATACCGAACTGTCACAAGACGTCAACGCTATATAGATTATACACCGCAGACGTGACACAGCTATTTTACCTACAAAACGTAATCATTTTGCATCTCGCAAAATAGATATTTTCGAAAAAAAAACGGAAACTTTTAACTGCATTTTTTTAATCAATTGAAAGAAATTATCATAATAAATAGGCAGATAGTGAATGAGGTTTTGAAAAAAAGCTGAAGCACTAGAAATGTGATTGAAACCTTTAGAATGAAACTGACACAATTCAAAATGTTCTCATTTTAAAACTCAATCATGTTTTGTTCATAGTAAGTTCATTTTAGTAATAATGTGAACATTAGTGATTATAATAATATTTTTACTATGTAGGTGTATATAATATACAATAAAAAAACAACAAAAACCTATACTTACACATTTACCTCTAACTATAAACTTACCTATGAAAACTGACACCTTCGCTGTCATTTTTTGCCGTGTTTTTACAGTAGCGAAAAACGCACGACGTCATCTCCTACAGGGATCAGGGAAAGGACTGGATGTAGTACTTTATACTTCAACCATACTTCAACTATAACTAAAAAGCGTATCGCGTGACATATTGACGTTCATAAAAATTAGTACATGGAAAAAGAATGACAGGTATAAATAAAGCAATTAAACGAATTGTCATTCATGTTCAGTCACAATTTTTTACCTACAACCAATTCTGAATGGGAACGTCTGCACGTTTTAGTCTATGATTGTAAGATGGCGTAATGTCAACGACTTTATAACCTTCGATGCGTTACGTCTTATTTTAAAAAATGTTTTTATTGTGGTATTACAATATTATTAGTTGCTTAATCACTTGTACAAGATGTAATTTTACTTACTTGAGTAGTGAATTGTTACTTACGTGCAGGTTCACGCCTATATTCGGAGTCTCAATCAAAAACTAGTTCGTCCGCCGCTCATGAATGTCAAAGTCATACTAAAGTCCTTTGCACAGTGCAAGGTGCAAAGCAGTGGAACACAATGAGTGTTCGGATGGCGTAATCTAGTAAGTACATATACATCAATGGTGGATGGAGTTTTGGATTTGAAGGCAAACATCCGACGCTCTCGATTGTTCGTATCGCATTCATTGTTACTAAGTTTATTTAGCACTTTAGATAGGGGCCGAAAGGATGGGTAGAGTCGATTTGGCAGCATTATTTTTTAACATGTTTGTATGGTCACATGTTTGTATGGTCATGCTTATATTGCAACATGACATATTTACGTCGCAATATCCTTGTTCAAGTAAAATTCTGGATAGTCGTCGTTGAAACCTGAATTCGGCATATTTTGAAGGAAAACTCCTTCTCCTGAATTGTTATTCTGTATTATACTATACTTAGTTTTTTTAGCAATAGAAAAAGGGTAAACAATCTTGACAGTTCTTTTTATTGAAAAAAGTTTTTTAAAAAACGGTAACTGTTACGTATAATACCAAAAGCAGGTAAATCATAATGCCCTTGCTAATTGTTAAATATCTGCTGTGATTTATTTTACAAAAGTGTTTTTCAATAAAAAGACACATCAAGATCGCGTATGTTCTTTCTAATGCTACAGAAATGAAGTATACCCACATTTTACATTTTGAGTATCAAGAACAACTTGGTAAGTGGGTGGATCAATTATTCCTTGTTATTGTTCTGTCCCGTCAGCCAGGGGACAAAAGTAGTACAGTTTAATATAAGAAATGTTGTCATATTATACTAACATGCTTATTAGATAACCAGTAATAGAAGGGGCTTAAAACTACCACAAAAATGCATGTTTGGTAATTTTTAATCCTATAAACTTATGGCTTAAGTAGTGACTCAGGAGACCATAACTATAGCAACTAGTGGCAAAAGTTGATCAACCCAAATACACTTTCCTTTTTGCTCATTTCGACATAAATCCATGTCATCTAAAGTGCAGGTGCTTGCATTAATCTCGTCCTACGCTCATCCTGTACTTATTGACAGAAGTGGTGCAAACAATTGAAATTCTTTTGGGGCTTTGCAAAGTATTGAAAAAAAAAAGATACTTATGGAGTACCATAAGGGCCTCAAGGGTGGATCCACCATTGTGGGCACGATGGGCATGTCCATACCTCTAATAGAATTGTGAAGACACCCTTTCACAGTCAATTGTGATCAACAGGCCAATGTCTTGATGCAGGGAAAAAGTAAATAATCAAATTAGAAGTTATCCATGCGTCATGATTGTTCATAGGCGAGTGCATACTCCGACTCCCACTTGTACCATATATAGTGTTCTACTCCTAGGCAAAAGTGTCTCTTTTCTCCCGTTCTAGTGCAATGTCTCATTTATAATATTAGTAAGGATATGTTTGTATTCCCAGTCAACAGTATGCCAGCGCATCGTGGAGAAATTAGGTCAACAGCACAAGGAACAGACGGAGCGTCGCGTGGTCTGCATCAGCCAGGACTCCTTCTACCGCACTCTGTCACCATCGGAGAGGCTGCGAGCTGAAAGAGGCCAGTTCAACTTTGACCATCCAGATGCGTTCGATGACAAGAAACTCCTGGCAACACTGAAGGATATCCTGCTAGGGAAGAAGGTTGAAGTGCCAGAGTATGATTACATCACTAATTCAATAAGGTAATTACTCTAAATTTGAGTGGCTTATTGTTCATCCACCATTTTCCCCCTTTTTTCGTTTTCAATAGCATAACTCACTAGACACTGACGAAATTGTAATGGACCATTATTTAAAAAAAAACTGAAGTATGGTGATTGCTCTGTTTATGTTGGCTTTCAGGCTGAATAGAAGTTGTTTGTTCGTTTTCTTCATGACTGCTATCTCTTGGAGTTGTTGAAATAAATCCTTTTTTATTATTTTTTTAATAAAAGGGCCTTTTGAAAGTTTATTTTTGTACAATATTCAAGATTACAAACTGTTGGGTATTTCCTGTTGACCTAGAACCATGAAATTTTGCAAAAGTAAAGCCTGAGTGCTGGTGTTGGGAACAAATTCAAGTTTCACTGAACCACAAGAAATAACTCTATTGATGTTTAACTGACATCAAAAAAAGGAGCAGCTTATATTACTTAAAAAAAACCCCCCCTGCGAGTCCAAGTTTTCTAAAGGTGAAACAAAATCCATAACACTACCTCTGCCCGCAGTACAAACCGTTCGCACACGATCTATCCGGCGGACGTGGTGCTCATCGAGGGTATCCTGGTGTTCTACTTCCCCGAGGTCCGGGATCTGTTCCACATGAAGCTGTTTGTGGACACGGACTCCGACACGAGACTCGCCAGGAGAGGTAAGATCAGACTTATGGTTCGTAATTGTCTGTTAACCACAGATTCACGTTTTACTGTCCAAGTAGAAAAATGCTAATAAAAAGAATATTGTCCATCCCGAATATATCCAAAAGTTTTTTATGGGTTTATCAATTTTTATTGTTTGTTATTCTGTCCCGTTGTCCAAGAGACAACAGTGACAGTTTCTTAAAAAAACTGCTTTGATATATGCTACTAAATATGCTTATGTTAGGAGATAGCTTGTAGCTATGACGAAAAATTTTACTCAATGAAATTTAACCACAGAAAACATAGAAACTTGTAGTTTTTAAGCGTTGTCCAGGGGACGTAACCATGGCAACGAGGTACAAGAAATGTAGATCAACCCATATTGTCTAATTATATAGACCGAAAAAATTACATTTGTATGGAAATTTGGTTTTAAATAATTTCCGGAATGATTCCCTTTTTTTTAATTCGACACGCTAAGGTCCGGGAATGTCTGTAGTTTTTTTTTTATCTAGTTTTTTAATGAGGCTTCAGTACACCAAATGTGACTATGTCAGCCTCATGGGGAGCCTCGTTTATATACACCACACTACTAGTGTGTAGTGCTTTTTATCAACTTGTTTGTTTGTTTTCAACAGTACCAAGGGACATAATGGAGCGTGGAAGGGACCTTGAGCAGGTGCTTAATCAGTACATGAACTTTGTCAAGCCAGCCTTCGAGGAGTTCTGCTTACCGGTTAGTGTCACATTTATATAAGTCCATTAGACAACATAGTCATGTTATCTACATAGACAAGCGTTTTCAAAAAAGTCTGCCTTTTTATTTTATTTTGGAAAAAATATGGTTTATCCTACTCAGAATCAAGAGCACAATTGATTCGGATAGTTTGAAAAATGTCCCCAAAGAGTGACAGTTTTGCGACGTTTTTTTCATACACAGTATGGGCGTGTCAAAACTGAGTCATAAAATTTTGTATGAAAAAATGGAGTAATTTTTTTAAACGATCGGAATCGATTGTGCTCTTGATTACTCATTTTGGTATTAGTCATTTCAAGTCAGTTCAACTACTGGAATTTGGTCCAATTTAACTTGCAAGATTTGATTACAGACAGACAAAAAAAGTACATCATGACAAAAATATACTTTCCATAAGGACCCCAAGTTCTTGTATACCTAGAGCTAGGCAGATGGCTGCTTAGTACAGTCTAGTGTAAAAATATGTACTTATTAAAAGTTTCAAAAATATGTACCACGCTTTTATTCCGACGCAATAAGGCCACAGTAACATATTTTTGAGTGATATAATAGATACTTATGTTTGCACTTGACTGTACACGTACTACACGAGCCTGATTGTGGTTTCAGACAAAGAAGTTTGCTGACGTCATCATCCCCAGAGGCGCGGACAACTTTGGTGAGTACCTCTTTTTACTATCTCTTGCTTGCCTAGTTATACTAGAGTCCAAAATTAGGTGAAATAGATTGACAACTAAAAATGTTACCAGACAGCAAAAAAAAGTAGGCATAGGAATATGTATCGACATATTCCTAATTCCTAACAAATTTGTCGATAATAATCTATCCTAAGTCCTCGAGTACTTTATAAAGGACTAATTAACACTAAGAATAACGGCCGAATGTAAAGTACAAATTGTTCATTGAATAAAGAATTCTAAGAATTATGAATATAATCCAAAATAAGGAAGCACCATGTCTAGGTTTTAAACGCTAAGTTTGTTAAAAAATGTCAGGACTCAGGCAGGAGGACAACCGGGTAGACGCGGAATGGAAATGTTTGTCACTTTTGGACTTTATTTTTATAGCTTTAGGCCTGAATACGATAAAAAGGATAACACCAAATAATAACGTAACGAAAATTTCACAATAATGGAAATAGTTCTAAGCAAGCCGATGGCAGTTGAGTCGAATGACATACATGAAATGGCAATAAAACAAAATGGCGGACAGCGTCATTATCCATGTTCAACATTTTTTCGAAATTTCAAATAAATGATTTCTTTTGTAATAGAACTGTCATAATAGTTGTCAATGTCAACGTCACTTGACATCCAGGACTGAAAGGGCAAGCCATGTAGCAAATAAAGATTGTAAAGGATTGATGAAAATAAAACAAAACACAACTGCGACGTTTAATAAAAGAATACTACATCTTTCATTATTATTTCGTATTGAGTTTTTTTCTAACATCGATATTAAGTTTTTTTATATCGATATTACAGCACTAGTATAACTGGCAACATTTGTGTGTAATGAACTGTCAAGTTGGTTCGCCTAATTCTGGACTCTAGTATAGATGCCATCTAAAATATCGCAGGACTATTATAGTATAGGATTCTTTCGATAAGGTATTTGAAACCAACAGCCAATTGTCGTATTGCGTGTGAACTGTCTGAACCCGTCGAATAGAGTTTTTGTAATAACTCTGACGTCACTTGTTGGCCGACACATTGGACTGACCATTTGCTTATTTATAAGCAACTAGAAATCTGATTTTATATTGTAATATCGCTACATGGTGTTAAGAGTCGCCAGTACGCTCGCCGCTGATCGCATTTTAATACAAAAGTAGTTTCGTTCTACTTAACAAACTATACATTGAAAAAAAAAAACTTTGCGACTATAATGGGAGCAGCTATTTTGATGATTGTAATTAGTTTTCGTTCATATTCAATGTAACAAAATAAAATCATATTCATTTCAAGTTTTATGTGAGAAATGGAAATTCGTTTTTTTTTGTTACATTTCATTTTAACTAAAACTAAATATAAGCATCGTAATGGCTGCTCGCATTATAGTTGCAAATGTTTTGGTCTGTAGTGCTGCTTGTAAATTAGAACGAAACTACGTTTGTGTGGGACACAAGCGTACAGGGAACTCTTAATACCGTTGCTAATATTTAATGGCGTTTATAATAATGGCGTTTATAATGGTCTTCAGTATCTTAACAAATCGCGTTTGTTAAAATTCCTTCATGATCCGTAATAGGGTCGATCAACTTTTTCCTGTTCGTTATTCAGTCCCGTTGTCCAAGAGACAACAGTGACAGTTAAAAAAAACTGTTAATATGTGTTGCTAATGTGCTCAGGAGATAGTCCATTAAATAATGGGCTTGTGACTACGGCAAAAATGTACGCGCTCTATGAATTAAAACCACAGAAAACATATAAAAACTCATGGGCTTGAGTTGTCCAGGGGACGTAACCATGGCAACGAGGTACAAGAAAAAGTTGATCGAACCAATAATTATTAAGTCCTTGGAGTCGGGGTTCCGAAAGGAATGAAATAGTATTCGTGAGTTGAGAATATTAGACTAGGAATATAGTCAAGCGATTTGATTCTAGGGCCACCTTAGAACCTTATCATAGTAAGTAAACAACGTGCGGTGACCTAGGAATTAAATTAGTTGGCTGTACCTAGCAAAAGGTTTGAGGGGAATGCAGTTTTCTGTTAAAGATTTTTTTTTAATCGTTTCTGCAATTCCTTATATTGACACTCAAAAAAACTGTTTATTATATTATAGGTATAGATTTGTTAAGTGTTTGTTTTATTTATAAGAAGCACATAGTCATAGCCACTGCAATATTTACAAAAAAAAATTAGTGCAATTCTTACTTAATCTTTCATATTTCGTCGTTGAAATTGCATCCGATTATCCAATGTTACGAAATGCTGCTGTAGAATAATAGTAAGATACTTTAACTCAAATTTGGATTGTTTCTACATGATTTCCGTGGTCAAAACTGGAATTATGTTAGATTTGTTTTTACACGCGTTAAAAAGGGATCGAATGTTTCAAGATCTATTAAAGAATAATTCGTCTTTAAAATCGCAAGACACCGAAACTCATCTCCATGACTTAAGATCCTGGGTATTCGAAAACTTTCTGTAACAATCTATGTATGACATAAATTATGCCAAATTTCACTTTTCGTCGCGGACGAATGACATCGCTGGAATCCATTATTTGACAACTCCTGAATTTGTTATATTCTGTATTATTATGAAAATATAGGTAAACAATCAAACAGTGGTTTTCGGAAAAATCTATATACGAGTATCTCTTTGATTATAAAGTGTAACGTCACGCGCTGGTTCACTAGGGACTAAGGTGCGGCCATATGCAGCTCGACGCTCGTTTCCAGCGTCAAATCTGGTCACGTGACATTTAGCTAAAAAAAAAACCTCTTCAATTTCGGCAAAGACACTGTTTTTTGTTTCATTCACTCCGGTATATTTTATTTGGACCACTGTCACGACTGCTATTAAATGAGATTAAGAAATCAGCTTTCAAGACCAAGATCATTCCTGCAAGCAGCCATCTTGTCGCTGCTGCTCCACGTGGCGACTTAACGCTACTTTTTCCAGTCGCGGGAAATTCAAAATCACATTCAAAATGGGGCTACGTGACCATATTTGGGCCAATCAACTTTTTTACCGACACTAATCTGTCCGCGTCATTTTTCAAACAATTGCAGATTTTTGTAAGTAAACATGTTTTTTCTGTAATTTAATTGATGGTGTATATGAATCCATGCCATCCTACGCAAGTTCAACCTATTAAACCGTGAAATATCTTGTTGGAAGTACGATTTTTTGGTAACGCTAGAAACAATTTTGGTAACGCAGGAGACGACCAAAGTGGCGGTAAAATAGTTGATTCACCCATTTATCGTTGCAAACTAGCGTCGAGCGACTGCATGTGGAAGCACCTTTAGTATCGTGAGATTAGTTTAATTACTACGATTGGCTCATTTAGTTACCCATTAAAACCTGACATAAATGACAAAGTAAACGGACCTTACGACACTAGCGCCTGTCACAGAAACCAGAACCAGAAATTTGGTTTTCTTTTATTATTATCACATTTATTAGATTGATTGATTTGATTAATGATGTCAAAAACCATATTCTATTCCTACCATCCTATTTTTCGTGAATTGGAACAGTAATAGTACTCGGCCATAAAGATTGCACATCGGTCTTTGGAAAGAGACTCGGCTAATTTCGGCTTCGTAGAGCGTTGTCACCCACTACTTATGTGGCGTTTGTCAGTCGTTGTACAGGTGCAATAGAGTACGGACGCGTTTAGATGAAAATATACAATGAAGAGTTGTTGAAACCCCCCAAAACTTTAAATTGTACGCCTGCGTCTTTGGGAAAAAAGAGGGAACTGTCCTTTTTCTAGTAGTTGCAACAGCTCTATAGATATCCGAAGTTTACATGTCATTAATTTGACGTAAACTAATTATGTCCATACAGGTGCGGTATTTATTTGATATAATACGTCGCTAAATAAACTCGATGATTGACGGACGGTCGTCAGTGTTCGGAAATCGTCGTGAGCAGCCAATTGTCTTTTTCCGAAGACCGATGTACAATCTTTATCGCCGGCTACTGTATGATACTGCTTAGCGGTTCGGACCTTGAGAGAAGTCTCCACGTTCCATTCTCCATACAAACGTAGTCGGGGTCTCATTTGAAAAGTAGGCTACAGAAGTAGATGAAATTTTGTAAATATGGACTAGACGTAATTATCTATGCCTGTGGTTTTTCTGATTTTCATATAAATGTGAAATATCAGAATTACAGGAGCTCAAAAGTTGACAAAAAAAAGATGTCAACTTTGCACGAGAATTACAGACTATTAAAGCAAAACCACATGCATAGAAAATATAATGAAGATCTTGATTGTAAAATATCATTGATTTCTATGCTATACTTTTCGTTTAAAATGACAGAAAGAAAGAAAGAAAAATGATTTATTGACGGTCCCAACAGTACCACCACCAAACCCAAAAACAATAATAAATATTACTATACAAGCATAATTTACAATAAATTGAATTTACAATAAAATGAGGACAATGAAACCCAAAATTCAACCGCCCAAATCTTGAAAAGCCTACAGCTATCTCGATATACATTAGAGGGAAGCGGAGAAGCGGGAGGGGATGTGCATGAGGGGACGGCTACGAGCGCTTATGTCACGAGCGATAAAGACAGCAATACCCCAAACGAATACCTAACGCGGCCGCGCGGCCGGCGGGGAAACTTCTGTTAAGAACTAAAAGCGGAAACATTCTAACTGATGGATTATTTAAAACGAACGATCTATTAACTTCACAAGCTTGCAGCGGCTATGTATTATGTAGCTGCCATACCGGACTATACAAGGTGTCTAAAATTGGCTGGATTAGCTTGATTGAATACCCGTGTAAAAAAAAAAAATGCAATTTTGTATTCCAAATGTTGACACTACTTTTGTAATGCATCAGCTACAGCCGTTTTGACATTTGATGCTAATAAAATTCCATATTAATGGATGTGAAAATGTCACTCGTTTAATACAATTATTGATTGAAGCTTTTCGGGTGCCGTCGTACTCCGATTGAGATCCGACTTTTGCCGATGGAAATCGTCACTACTTTGAAAAAATCTCGTATCTCAAATCAATACGTCATCAAAATCGATCCTTAAAATAATGTACTTACATTATGTTATAACGTTTTAAACTTTCGTGATTCTCTTCATAGTCAAAATACCATATACGGGACTTATCACGCTATTTTTACATAAGTGATATTTACCTCGACGTTTCGGCAACGTTACAGTTGCCGTGGTCACGAGTAGACTGAAGTGTGGGGTGTCAAGTCTGCCTAGCAGCGCGAGTTGTTCGAACTACCCGCACTTGATCACTAATAGTACCCGCACTCGTATCACGAACTACCCACACTTACTTACTGGTGTAAAAATAGCGTAGTAAGTCCCGTATATAGTATTTTGACTATGTACATTATGTTCTGTCTAAAAATGTTCGATTTTGAGGTACGAGCTTTTTTCAAATTAGCGACGAAATTGTTCAATTTATTTGTACTTTAAATAAAAAATCCAACCGTGTTCAATCAAACTAAATCCAAGCCCACCTAAATATGTTAAAAACAAGTTGCATACGGCTATTTAAAAGTCCGTTTCTGTTGCAGTGGCTATTGACCTAATAGTGCACCACATATGGGACATAATGTATAAGAAACGGCCGGCGCCCGCTATCAAAGTGACCAATGGCACGTGCAAGCCTCACAGCGAAGCGGACGAGGCGGCGAGCGCGAGGCGCCTCTCTGGCAGCTCGGAGGACACGCTCAGTCGATAGTCAAGGACTGTTTGGGGGGGGGGGGGGGATGCGATGAGTCCGCTTTGACCTATAGTCCGAAGAATGCAGTAAACCATCAATGTCCACCGGCCTGGCCGAGCCCAATAACCAATAAAATCGTCCTTAATTAGAAAGTCAAGTTGACAATGACCACGCGGGGTTAGTATCAAGTGGTCAAAAACGCAAGTGGTCAACAGCATCAACTCGCCCAAAAATCATTTGGCTAAATTTGCAGATAGTCGAATACGTAATTGGTCTATGAAGCAACTCGTCAGAAATCAACCGGGCAAAAAGGTAGTTTGTCCGAGATGTAACCGGTCTCTTTAGCTACTTGTCTTAGGATCATCTAGATAAATTCGCAAATAGGTTAAAAAGTATTTGGCCAATAAAGCAACTCGTCACAAATTTTAGCTAACATGATTGCTGAAATATAGGTTAGGTTAAGTTAGTATTTTGTCGTCTCAGAGTCGTTAAATTCATATGAATATTTGCTTTCCCGACATAAAATTGGTGTTACATTAAGTATGCGAAAGTAACTTTCTGCACATGCATTTAAGACGAGTTGTTTTGTTCGCGACAAGCTATTTAGACCACATGCATTTATGACGAGTTGCTTTGTTCGCGACCAGCTATTTAGACCACATGTATTTATGACGAGTTGATAATATGACAGCAGACGAAATAATTTTGTGACGAGTTGCTTCATTGACCGATTACGTATTCGACTAACTGCAAATTTACCCAAATGATTTTTGGGCGAGTTGATGCTGTTGACCGCTTGCGTTTTTGACCACTTGATACTAACCCGACCACGCGTACTCTCGAACGTAACGCTTGTATCGTGTCCTTTATGCACCTTTACCCTGCACTTGCACTGATGACTCACTGCATTCTTAACGCGAGCGAACTGTAACTGCGTCCTTAGGCCGAGCGCGCACTACGATTTTCTTGCGACACGATTTTAGAACCGCTAGTTCACTGCGTGCACTGCGATGAAATAGTCGACGATTTGTTCGTTCTCTACGTGGATTTTTTGTTCCTTCGGAGGAGTGGAATAAGAAATTATTAATATTGTACCTACTCATCCTTTTACAGTTGAAAGACATATCAAAGGTTTTTTTTAACATGACAGTACTGGACAAACAATAATAACATCCATTTTAATACTGTATTCTTAGCAAATAAATTAATTTAATTTCATTTATCTGAAACATAATGAACTTTGCCTATACTTATCGTAAAAATTATTTAAAAAGCAGGTTCTGATATGTTAAACCTAGGGCGAAATGCCGACTGAGCGCCATCGTGAAGTCCAGGGTGCGATTTTATTATCGCAGTGCGCGTGGTGCCATACAGCTTCGTATGCTGCAATTCACTTTTGCGACAATCGCGTCGCAAAATCTGTCAAACAAATTTTAAAATCGCTGCGATTTTTTTTTCGACACGCGTACATTGACGTTTATACATATGCTCCATTTTTGCGACAAAATTATCGCACGACAAAAAATCGTAGTGCGCGCTTGGCCTTATTCGGGCCGATCAACTTTTTTACCGACACTAATCTGTCCGCGACATTTTTCAAATAATTGCAAATTTTTGTAAGTAAACATGAAGCCTTAGTACCAAAAGAACAAAAAGGAAGTGTGGCAAATGTGGGTAATTTTCTGTCGGATATACATATACAGGGTGGCCCATTTATATCGGTCAGTATGGGAAAATCTGAAACTATACGACATACGAAAATTTCTTCTTAGGAACCATGACATCTCTTTGCTGGTAAAATCGATGTCATGGTTCCTAAGAAGAAATTGTCGTATGTCGTATAGTTTCAGACTTTCCCATACTGACCGATATAAATGGGCCACCCTGTATATGTTCTGTAGCGCATTGTATTGAAACGGTCAAAGGACTGTCGCATCTCAGAAGTCTAGAAGTCTTGGACGAGTTTTTTTTCCTTATAGATGTACGTTTTTTCCTTTTAAGTATATTGTACCTCAAATTTTTACATAACCTTATGTATCGTGAATTACTGATTCGACGCACACTTGAAGTTTTCAGACGTAAAAAAGAATTGATAGAATATTGACAAATTATCTATTCAATGTATGATCGTCATAGAAAAAGGAAATGGCGGCTTGTTGGTGTCTCTTTTCTACAGTGCTGCTCGGAAAGGGACAAACTATAATTGGTCGGATTTGTTTTTTTTTTAAGTATCACGTGTGCGTCAATAGTTTGCCGAGTGCATTAATGTGTTAGTTATTTTATTAGATAAGTTCCAATTATAAGTAATCGTAAGAAAGCCTCAATTAATTTACTGTAACGGAAAGGGAAGCCTTGAAAAATATGCCTTATTTTATTTGAACCATTCTGCAATATCACGTCATAATATTCTACATTATTCACCCGTACCAATTATAATTATATGAATTTCCAGCAATTTTAAAGTGCAATCATAAATTATCATAATAATTTTTATCCTATATATTTTGCTGCATTTCAAAACTTGAAGGTAATCAATTATAGTTATAATCATTGATAATTTTAATTTGCATGCATTTTAGTTTTTACCCAAGTAAGAATACATTTTACATTCTAAACTAGCAATTTTACAAATTTTAACGATATCTTCCTACAGCGCGGTGTCCTATCTGCGTTACTTACCCCAATCTACTTTTTACCTTTAAAAAGTTAAATCCTGAGTTTTTTTGGCAACCAACTTTTTTACCGACACTAATCTGTCCGCGACATTTTTCAAACAATTGCAGATTTTTGTATGTAAACATGCTTTTTCTGTAATTTAATACAATGGTGTACATGAATACATGCCATCCTACGTAAGTCCAACCTATTAAACCGTGAAATATCTTGTTGGAAGTACGATTTTTTGGTATCGCCAGAGACAATTTTGGTAACGCAGGAGACGCCCAAAGTGTCGGTAAAATAGTTGATTGGCCTAACGCAATTTTACAACATGTAAGACTAAAAAGAAACAGAAGTTGCATATCTATATAGCTAAAAAAACAATTTTTGATTCAACTTAACCTATATTTTACATTATCTTGAGTTTTACAATCGTTTCTTGTTTATTCAATAAATGCACGATACATTAAACTTCACTGTAAGTCATGGATTAGTTTATTATTACGGCATTAAAGAAAAGCTTAGATTCTTATGGCCACTTGCTGGAAACACATAAATCTCGAGTTAGCGTTAAGCTTAGTTTATTAGTGTCAAAATTTATGAAACTGTCAAGCTTAAGCCAGGCTTAACAACTAAATCTAGATTTATTTTTACTGCAAGTGGGTCTAAGACTCACGACTAAACGAAAGCTTAACGCTAACTCGAGATTTATGTGTTTCCAGCAAGTGGCCATTAGTGATTCTTTAAATTTATTAAACCATTTCTCGCAAAAAACAGACAGTGACGTTTAAATGAATGTGCATGAAAAAGGCACCCGTCGGGATTTAACCACGAATTCCTAATTTAATATCTCTGAAACCTCACGCGCATCCTGTATCTAAACTTCTGTTTTTTTTTAAATATAAATTTTCAATTAATTTCGTGCTTTGAAAACGATCTTTGGGTGATTCTTTTTCATAAATATTGTATCCCTCGAACTATTTATAAGGCTGATTTATATTATAAGTATGAAACGTTCCGGTGTTCAAGACTTATACACCATTCATCTATTCATATAAATGTATACATAAATATAATTTGTTGAAATTAGGACTGTTGTTCATTACATCCAAATTATAATTAATATTAGCGGATAATTGGTTTAATCACAAAACAGATTACAGAATTCAATCTACATACAAAGTGCGCTTGAGCAACGCACACATAGACACTGTTCACGGACACAATACCTCGGACCGGCTGGGACCAGTGCGAGCGCGAGTGCCATCCGCTTGAGACACGCGTCTGTGAACTTTTTTGTGCTATAGGTAATAAAGAAAGCGAATTTATTACACTTTAAAATATAATAATCGTGCATTTCGAAATCGTCGCAAGGTATTTTCTGTGACAAATTTGTAATATAACAAAGACAGACATTGAATTTTTTTAGTTATTATAAATGTATATTTCAATTCTTCCCGTTTGATTGTCAACAATAAATCAAACAACTACATAGGAGCTACCGCGATAGTTTTTTGGTGCACATGCCATAGTTGACAACCTTAGAGCGACCGCCGAGCGTAGGTATGAAAAGTGAAGTACATACAGGAGATTGACTTCTGAACCTATCTGTTTTGTGGTTTAATCCAGTGTGTCACTGGAGGCCATAAGGCTGCGTTTTCATCAGAGATGTGCGAGCATGCGAAAAATGTGTGTGTCACGAACCAATAGAAACGGTTCATCTACCTATCCTAGCTCAGCGCAGATGTATTTGTAACAGCTCGGCGGAACGAAGATAGATAAATTATGCGTTTCTATTGGTTCACGACAAACACATCCCTCGCACATCTGTAGTGGAACCGCACCCTGTAAACGGAGAATTTCGTTTTAGATTAATGAACGACATGCCTATCGTCTGTACTAGTATACGATGAACGAAACACAAGAGTGAGCGAATATATTAAGGTTTTTGAATCTGCAAATCGCCAAAATGTCTCGCTGTTCTTTTCACACGCGCATCGTGTATGGTGCAAAACAGGGACGGCTATATCACTTGTCAGCCACAAGCGTTGAAAAATAATCTGTTTTTTTTTCTCGTTTTTGTAGTGCACAAATATGATTCATAAACTGCCATGTATAAAAGCATTTTTTTTGTCGATGACAATAATACTCTGCCCGTGCGATAAGTGTGGAATATGTTGTAACCAGCAGTTAACTGTTAGATAGAGTAAATTGAAACCTACCCGTAGAAAAGACTCATTTTTGGACGAAAATAGAAACCGAAACATGGATGCACAGAAAATACAAAATGAGTCTAAAACTAATCTTAATTTGAATGCTTAATAGCGACATCTCTTGTCCGGGTGAGCGGTTAGTTCCGAAGGAATGTTGACGCCTCTCGATGAGAGCTAAAACATAGATGTCGCTAGCGTCGCTGCTTAAGTGACTAGGAAAAAAGCAGGCGGAAATGTAGTGCATGGGAGAATTTGTGTCTGGACTCCTGTCTAGTGGTGGTGTCGGGGTATGGCACGCAGCATGGAATGCTGAGGACCTGCGTTCGATTCCCAGCGCTGGTCTCTTTTTCTGGTTCTTCTGTGCATCTATGTTTCAGTTTGTATTTTCTATACGAATTTTACGGGATGACAGTAAAAGTAACAAAATTTTGAGTTAAAAATACAAAAAGACTCCAAAAATTAATCTTGACGTGACAACTGTAAAAGGTCCGGTTCTCTAAAAATTAATTACTATCTGGTAGATGGATCAATTAACTTTTTAGTGTTGTTTTTCTGTTCTGTGACCCAGGAGACACCAGTGATACACTTTGTTTGAAAAATGTTTGCAATGTACACTAGCATGCTTTGGCGATGAGCCATGTAGTAATTGCTTAAAAACTATCACAACTCCAAAATTTCAGTGGATTTGTACCCCATAAAATCATACTTTTAATAAGTAACTCAAGAGACGTTACCACAATACAAGTAACTGTATTGTGACGTTACCATGGTAACGAGGTACAAGAAAAAGTTCATTGACCCAGATACTAATAACAATAGCACTAAAACCAACGTCTGGTTTCTATCGTGTTTTTATAAAAATACACCTTGTATTTAAAATCACATCGCGGTGCATTTTAGACATGAAAGCCCAAATAATATTACATGTATATTTGTTATTGACTTAGAATAAGTTAAATGCATTTTCAGTGTTTGCGCAATAAAGGTAAGTACAATAATATTTTAAAGTTTGTTGGCTTTATAATTGTAAGGGTGAAGCCGGACGGGCGTATTTTTTTGAGTCGTGAGACGCGCATTTTCGGCCGTGTTTTTTTGGTTTAACACAAAAGTCCTATTCGTCTACTACAATTTGTTTCGACTCGCCGTGTGGCACAAACTAGATTTTTGTATAAGACCCAATGCGATTCAC
Source organism: Choristoneura rosaceana (assembly GCA_037349165.1). NCBI lineage: Eukaryota > Metazoa > Arthropoda > Insecta > Lepidoptera > Tortricidae > Choristoneura > Choristoneura rosaceana. The sequence goes on along the minus strand of JAZBNJ010000006.1, from coordinate 729,615 downwards.
AACTCAAAAAATTACACTTCCGGTTTCACCCCAACCAAACAGAAAAAAAGATCGCTCTATTGGCCCCAATGTAATGTGAAGAATTCGAATTTAGAAAATGCTGTGTAGAATTAGCGTTTTTGAACTGGCTGAATATTGGTGATAAAAATATCATAGGGAATATAAGCATTGTTTATTGTAACCTCAAATACACGCACAAAGTAGAAGGTTATGTAGTTTTTGTATCGGTCCCCATGCATAGCAACTTGGGAACCGCTATTCAGGCTAGAGAAAGAATGTCAAGCTACTACAGGTTCTTGTATATATGGGTCAATCAACTTTTTAGCATAGCTTGTGGCCATGGTAACGTCTCCTGAGTCACTTATTAAAAGTATCATTTTATGGGGTACGAATCATCTTTAGTCGTTCTTTTGATGGTTTGGAGTTGTGACAGTTTCAAGGCAATTCCTTTGTGGCTCATGTCCTAAGCATTGTTCTAACAATGTATATCATTGATGTCTCCTGAGTAACGGGACAGAATAACTTCTAAAAAGTTGATTGACGTTTATGTTTATAACATAAAATTTAAAAAAAAATGTTGATGTCATCATTTCGTACAAGTTAGGGCTTATGCATACAAAGGTACATACTGAGCGTAATCTATTTCCATCGGCAAAAGTCTCTCAATCGGAATACGACGGTATTTGAAGTGTCAATCAATTATCGTATTAAATGAGTGGCATTTTCGTATTCATTCGTACGGAACTTTATTATTTTATTTTCAAGTTATAAAAACTACAATCACCGTACAACGTTGCCTCTCAATGATAATACTTTGACTCTGGCGAAATTGTCCTATTAATTAGGACAGAAAAGCCATATTTTAAAAGAGAAGAAGAAGAACTTTATTATTTAGTGGCAAATGTCAACACCGCTGTACGATGGGTAGGTAGTAAAACTAATCGAGACAGCACGATAAATATGAAATTCTACAATAAAATATGATGGAAAATCATAATCTGATTTACATCTGTAGTGCGCGTTAACGTACAGTTGCCATATTTTTGATCACCCTGGCCGGCCCAAAATATTTGATGGCGAACTTCAATCGAGATTTAGTAACTTTTTGCTGTCATTGTATGCGCTTTAAAAAATACACCGTATGCATAAGCCTGTATTTGGCGATAATTGTAATCTATCTCTTTCGAACTGAGCAGTAGAAAGGGACAGATGTACGTCCACAAGGTAACATTAAATTGACCTATCAGTACGTTATGTTTAGATTTAATTTGTGAAGTAATTGTCTTTGATCGCATTATGTCTTATGTTTTAAGTTCCTTTCAATTGTAATATACATTTGTATTGTTATTTTCTTTACTTTATTAATAGTATTGGAAATTCAATATGTTGATGTGATATAGTGAGAAATAAGTCAAATGACTTAAACAGATGTCGACTGGTAATCGTTACTCGCTCATAACTAATAGAACTTCTACATTATATTAATTCTATAGTTTTATTCCTTTCGTACTTTCGATTGGAAATCGTTTTATTTAAATTTTAATCCAAAGAGAAACTGGACCAATAAGTTTGTTTAGATACATCTGAGGCTGTATTGTCTAACAGGCCGACGTTCGCAATCGCATTCACTAAATCTTTCTACTCTAGTCTTATACCGTGACAGAATGAAGTGGAGAAAATGATTGTGATTGCATTAGTGTGTTAGACGATAAGGCCTCAGTTCTTGACAGTGACAATATCAGTCTTATTACGTGCAGTTAAAGCTCAAATTACAGCGTTCTTAAGTTACGAGATAGAGCGACGAATTATTAGTGTAAGGTAAATCTAGTATTACGCTATATATTAAAATTTTAAGCTATGTGGACATTTTTAATTAAATGTTTTTAAAAATATAAACCATTTTATCATTGAATTTGTATTAATTATAATGTTATAAGGGTTGATCAACTTTTTCTTGCACCTCGTTGCCGTGCTTTCGTCCCCTGGACAACTCTGTAAAACCATGAATTTTTTTATATGCTTTCTGTGGTTATAATTCATAGAGAGTACATTTTTGTCGTAATTACAAGCCCATTATTTTATGGACTATCTCCTAAGCACATTAAAAACATAAACTTAATACAAGTTTCTTTAAGAAACTGTCGCCATTGTCTCTTGGACAACGGGACAAAATATAACAGTTAAAAAGTTGATTGACTCATAAGAATAAAGATACTTTTCCGAATTACGAGTTCGATTATACTATCGAGTTTTGAAAGTATAAGCCTATTCAAAATAAAATTTTGCGCAAAGGTTTGTGCAAAAATACGATTATATTCATATCCAAATCTACATTACCTACGAGCCAGCCTCTAGACGCCTAATGTCAAACCTTTACCGCAATTATATAAATAATAAATAAAATAAATAAACAATCTGAAGTTGTATTTTTGTACCGGCAGGGGTGATTCGTTCGTGACAGTGATTCGTTTGCGAAATATTCAACTTTAAAGTGCAATTTTTCATTAAAATCGAGCGTCCCCCCCTCTAAAATCTAAACCGGTGGGTGGAAAAATTAAAAAAAATCAGGATGGTAGTAAGTATATCAAACTTACAAGGAAAACTATTACGGTTAAATTTTCGGTTAAAATATACCTAAACTTGTAATGTTCCGTACAAAATACGAAATCCTTAGAAAAATATTAGTTCATTTTTTCAACCTTTGAGTGAATGAGATGATGAATCACTGATTGTAATGTATGGCCAGACATAACTTTTTGCAGTGGTCCCATTTTTGATAATTAGTTTTTTATTGGATAGGGTATACCTTAAAGTTGGTATTATATCAATTTGGAATAAAAGATCACCCAGAGGGTGGGAAAAAATATGCTGATGCTGACTATTGTTGACGCGCGGCAGGGTGACACTCTTTCCCGGCCCGGATAATACAGACATGGAAATAACGACTCTGTTTTTCGTGTACACGCCCATAGAAGCTCCTGTCAGTTTCTATGGGCGTGTACACAAAAAACGGGGCCGGTATTACCATGTCGGTGTTATTCGGGCCGGGAAAGACTGTCACCCGCGCGGCAGAGAATATCATTGCCTATAAGCATATTAGTCAAAGTATTGAAAATAATTCGTTTGACATAAGGTGTCTAGAAGCTGTCTGGTCGATGATCTACACTAATTCTGTTATTCAAATAAAATCCATATTTTTGTACTACCTTTTTTGAATAGAGATGCCACTTATTAATACAATAGGGATGTTGGCGCCATTAAAAAAATAATTCTAAGGCACGACTCCAGCATAAAAACGCTTTATTTTAGCCCTGAAAACCAGATTAATTTTCGATTTACTGTAAAATTAGATTTTTTGTTGTTTTAAAACAAATAAATAGTTAGTTGATGATTGAGTTGCCGGATAGTGACGTCATAATTAGCTATTGCTATTGAAACTCTATGGGAGAATTGTGTTTATGACAGCTCATAAAAGGTACTTCAGTTGATTGGTGGTGTTAACATCCAAAGTAAGGTTAGAAAAGCTTGTGTTAAGGGTACTGAGTAACGGATAAACATAATTATATAAATAGATACATACTTAAAAACATATTAAACACCCAAGACCCGAGAACAAACATTCGTATTTTTCATACAAATATCTGCCCCGACACGGGAATCGAACCCGGGACCTCAAGATTCGTAGTCAGGTTCTCTAACCACTAGGCCATCTGGTCGTCTACTGCCTATTTATTTATTTGTTTTAAAGCAACAAAAAATCCAATTTTACAGTAAACAGAAAATTAATCTGATTTCAGGGCTAAAATAAAGCGTTTTTTTACTGGAGTTGTGCCTTCGAATTATTTTTTAATGGCGTCAACATCCCTAATTTCACGACTATATCTGTACTATTCTGGCTCGCAACTGAGTCGTGCATTTTTTAATCATTCAGCTTCAATTAAAATTATTTAAAATAGAATTATGTAACTTTTTCCTAATATACCCATGCATGCCAGCTCGGTTATTTTATAATGTAAGGCAGTGCTTGTTTTAAAACATATCAATAAATATTTTTCCTTTGAACAATTTGGTTTCCAATTCAACACAAAATAGTCCCGAAGATCAGTGCCCTTAGTGTAAGTTTTCGGTTGCAAAATACGCGCGTTCGCATTAAAATCTCAATTTCCAAGTCAATGCATGATAGAACAAGCAAGGCCAGTCAAAGACTTAGGATTTTGGTTTAGTGGCTTTACATGTGGCAGCTTTTTTGGAATCTCTAGGGGGGCAGCTAAAAGTAAGTTCAGTGTAAATACAATAAACTGGTAGTGAAACTCTTGTGGTCCGGCCAGAATCGTTTCCGCAGGACGGAAGTCTACAACAATTGACAAGACTTCATATTTCTAAGACTATAATTTTATTCGTTCTCTGTATTCTATTTAGAAAGAGAAAGACGCTGATATTTTGAAAATTTCGCTACAATTATTAATAAGTTTTTTTAAGATGTGCTTATTCAAAGTCAAAGTCAAAGTCAAATCATTTATTCAGCAAATAGGCCGCAATGGGCACTTTTACACGTCATTTTTTTAATCTACCACCGGTTCGGAAAAAAACCTCTGTTGAGAAGAATCCGGCAAGAAACTCAACGAGGTATTTTTTTTTTAAAAACAGATTCACAATATTTATAAATGACATCTATGTACTATACATTACAAGTATTTAACACAATTTTATTTTTAACACAGTAGGTTCACTATTTGAAGGGATCGCTAGTGCGGATCGGAATTATTTCCAAATATCCCTGTCCATGATATAATCGTTAACTTTATAATAAGCCTTAGATATTAATGTCTTTTTGACAGTAGATTTAAATTTTGTATCAGTTTCTTCAGTAATATTTTTTGGAATTTTATTATAAAAACGTATGCAACTTCCCAAAAACGACTTTTTGGTTTTAGCCAGTCTGTAAGATGGTACTTTAAGCTTCCCTGTGTTTCTAGTAGCCTTTGGCTTATCGACGTTAGTGGGAAAATCACATATGTTCTTCCTAACGTACATGATTATTTCAAAAACATAAAGCGACGGCAGGGTTAGGATACCAGTTTCCTTAAAAAATGATCTTAAAGATTCACGCGTCTTCAAATTATAAATTGCTCTAACTGCTCTCTTTTGCAAGATAAAAATTGATTCGATGTCTGCAGCAGATCCCCATAAAATAAGCCCGTACGACATAATGCTATTAAAGTACGCAAAATACACCAACCGTGCCGTCGCCACATCGGTTAGCTGCCGTATTTTCCAAACTGCAAAAGCAGCAGAGCTCAATCTACCCGCGATTGCAGTGACATGAGGTCCCCACTGCAGTTTAGAATCGAGTGTTATTCCTAAAAATACTGTTGATTTTACAAATTCAATAGTTTGCCCATTTAACTTTATATTAGAAATTGAATTCGAGTTAGATGAATTTATCAATGAGAATTTAATACATTTGGTTTGGTTCAATACATTCTTAAAGTGCATAAGTCCAAAACTATCACAATAGATCCATTACTTTTGCCTAGTCACTATTAAAAAAAAACACGTAAATCTATAAATAGGTTCTATATCGACTGGTCTATATCGATATCTTTGCCCTTGACTGTACCTACCGTCGTGGCTTGAATCATAAACTTTTCAGTTTTGTCATCTTAAGGGTTAAGATTATTAATTATATCTCTTATTGTTTCCAGTTGTATGTGGAGAGGTTCTTAAAATCTTACTTTGTCTAAAAATAAAACCTAGCATTCTGTAGGCTTTGGCTGTAATTATATCAACATGTTTTGTCAACTGTAATTCGCTGTCAAGTTGTACACCCAAATCCCTAACTTCAGTGACTGTTAAGTTTCTGGTTCCCTATCTCATAACTAACATTTTAAGGGTTAAGATTAATTAAATCTCTTATTGTTTCCAGTCGCCATCGACCTGATAGTGCAGCATATATCGGAGTACCTCAAGCGGAACGTCCGGGGGCGGACGGGGCTCTGTCTCGACTACCCGGGCATCGCGTCCGCCCCGGGCAGCCCTCAGCGCAGCGGGAAGAGCGGCCGGCCGCACTAAAACCCCGGCTGCGAACCCCGAAGCTCCTACCGTCCCTCTCGCTCTTGTGTTTAATGATGTTAGAGTCAGCGGGACGGCGTATGGTTCGAAGCTCCTACCGTCCCTCTCTTGTGTTTAAGCCTGGTTTTAGTGTCACGCGTACCGTCAGTACGGATCGCTCCGCACAGGCTGATCTATATGAGCTTCCTATCCGCGCGGACGGTCGTCCGTACGGACCCCTCCGTATTACTCTAAAACGCTCCCAGGAAGCTCATATAGATCAGCCTGTGCGGAGTGATCCGTACTGACGGTACGCGTGACACTAAAACCAGGCTAATGATGTTAGAGTCAGCGGGACGGCGTATGGGGTTCGGATTAAACTTTGTAGTATAGGGTCTGTGCGAACGTTCGTGGCACGTTGGGTTTGATGGACAAAGTAGCCGTACAGCGTTCCTCGTGCCGACTTTTAGAGGAGCCGGGAGGGAGGTACTACAGGGCACCTAGCCAGTTCAACTTAAACACTTAATCTATTCAGATATTGTCACTACTCCGAAAAAATCTCGTATCTAAAATCAATGTGTCAACAAAATTGAACCTTGACATAATGTTCGTAAAGTTCACTCAGAGTTATTATCTATTTTGAGGTACGAGTTTTTTTTAAAGTAGTGGCGATATTTTTATCGATCTAAAGGAAAACTAGACACGGCGTATTAAGAGCGTTTATACCTACTGAGCTGGCAGCGTTGCATTTTTGTTAGATTTTCTCGATTATTTCATAAAAATTGAATGAAAATTACAAATGTGTGTTAGAACTGTTCTTAAAAAAAGTTAATGTTACTGCGATAATTATTACACATTTAATTTTCATTTAAAAATCGGGACGTCCTACCAAAATCGGGGGTTTATTCCGACTAGTTCCATTATTATTTCCATTGGACTTTTACCCTCTTCGTTGAACGTAACTACTGAGAAAAAAAGTCCAACTAGTTCCATCAATGGAACTGGTCGGAATAGACCAAATCGGGACGCCTGGCAACGCTGCCTTACGGGGACACCCACCCTGTAGTACAAGGGAGGGAGGTACCGCTGCTCTGCATCAGTGTTTCAGCTTGGCGTGCCACGAATCGTCTCAAAGACTAGCATTGGTTGCCTGACAGGAAGCGGTTAATCCACCAATCAAATTGGCAACGTTCCACCAATCCGGTTTGAGGATTTTTCGTGAACCACGTATAGAAGCGAAGCGCTCGCACTTGACATGCTTTCGGTTCAATGCTTTTTTCATGACGTGATTAGAATCGTAAGTATAACTCGTCAATGATTAAGACAAATCTCAATGCTTACATTAGTTGATTTTCCATTATGTTTTATGTGTTCTCGTGAGTTTCTCGCTTCTATATGGATTAACATTTAGTTTTTTTTTGTTATAAGTGTAAGAAACAGGGTGTCCACTTTCTCGAAAGTCAGGGGAAATCCGGGAAATTTGCTAGAAATCCAAAGAGTCGGGGGAAATACTCGTGATTTCCCGAAGCTTAGCTCGATATTTTGACACCAGTCGTACCAGTTCTGGGCGACTTATTAAAGAGTGGCACCATAAAAAAAGTCAACGAAACAGTGTGCATTTTTGATTATGAAACTACCGCGAGACTCACTCATATTAAATGATATTGTAACGGATTTAAGACGTGAGTTGGATTCGATTTGTGGCATTCGAACATGGCGGATGTGGACAATATATAATTTTGCTATTTCTGTTTCTTTGGCTAGTTGAAGTATAATTTTGATAGTGTTTTATGCGGCGATTAACCTTTAACAGTGAACAGTGATCACAAAATTCTATACTGCTCTCGTGTCTGACCTTTTTAACGCGCAAGTTGTTTCCACGTGGTTTCTGGAATTTTACTATCAAGTTACAAAAACTACAATCACCGTACAACGTTGCCTCTCGAAAGAGAAACTTAGACACTGGCGAAATTGTCTTATTAATTAGGACAGAAGCCATATTTTAAAAAATAATTAATTAAGACGTGAGTTATCCGTTACAATATCATTTAATATGAAACAGTGTGCATGTTTGCAGTGCAGTGAATTTCCATCATCTGGTCTTGCTCAGTATCTCGGGCAGTAAAAGTCATATAATCTGCTTTGTAATTGTACATTGTACATTGGTCAGGGAATTTTAGATATGTGGTCAGGGAAAGTCAGGGTTTAAGGATTTGTAGTGGACATCCTGACTAGGCGGTGCCATTTTAGAGGGGCCGGTGCGGCCCCCTTGCCTTTGGCTTCGAAGTTATGCTGCTCTCATTCTGATTTCGTAGCTTTTAACGCACGGTTATGTGTGAAGGAAGTGGGAGTGGACTTGATTTGAGGAAGTTATACGTTGCCAATATCTGTGCATCTACCTCGCTAGTACAGTCAAGTGAATATGTATACACTATAGTACCTTGTCACTTTATCCACTGTGACAGTTCATATATGGCAGTTCAAATATGACGAAAAACAAGGTGCAGTCACCAGCACCAATATCTGATGCAACAAGCGTGCAAAAATATCTGACACGTCAATCCGGCCTTACAAATAACAGTCATATCAGATATTTATGCACGCTTGTTGCATCAGATATTGGTGCTGGTGACTGTACTAAAGTGTATACATATTTTTGCCCTTGACAGTCACTTACTGGTCATTACATTATTCGAGCGTTCAACGTTGTGGTCACTTTTTTTTAATGAATAGGCTGTATATATTGATGACATTTTCGATTATTTTTTTAGTTGAACCAGCACTTCTATTAGTGTAACCTGGAAACTAACAGAATCTTCTAGTCACAGTGTCAACGAAAATGTGCCCACGAAATTCGTACGGAATAAAAGCTCGAATAATGCCTTGAGACCCATTTGCAGTACCAATAGCAAGCGTGAACCGAGTGTAATGTCGATATTTCGCCCATCCTGTAGAACAATGACATTATTTTGGATTTTAAGCAGAGTTTAGACTTGCAACAAAAATCGTGCAAGTTGCATCACATTGCGAGGCCGTAAAGCCAACGAGTTTGTAGTGGTCGATCGAGCGCCGCGATGTAATGCAACTTGCACGAGTTTTCTTGCAAGTCTAAACTCAGCTTTAATACGGTTTAATAACTATTAAAATCACTTTTTAACGAGGGTTTTCACAGAAGCGAAATATCGCTAGATGGCGTTAGTGTCGTGAGGTTCGTTTGACGTTTGCTTGCGATTGGCTCATTAGTTGGTTAACCAATCACGAGCAAACGTCAAACGGACCTCAAGATACTAACGCCATCTAGCGATATTTTGCGACCGTGAAAATCCGCATTGTGTCGATTTTCTGTAGCATGAACGATTTTGCTGTGCTGTTTATTTGCTGACCGTCCTCGTTCAATGACGTATACATGTACAGCCAGGTGCACAGATGTTGGCATTTTAGGCTAAGTTCACACCAAGCAGTTAATTTATACACTAACATTGATTTCTTCGACGCGTGTTTAAAAATAATGGAATTTCGAGGCTAATAAATGTTGCCAATAAGTTAAGATTTTATTAGATTTTAGCTAAACTAAAAACGCCTATTTATATAGTTAGGTAATGTACGTTATAATTGCTAATTTAACCGTTTTTAGGGAGTAGAGTTACCACTGTCGCTTGGACAAAGAATGATTTAAGGGAGATAAAGTTTGCTAGTGTTTTGTGTCTATGTCAATGTGTTGGACATAGATAATGGCACAGATAACAATCAAAATCTGAATTTAACTTTAATAACTGCTTAAGTATGATGGTTAGACGAAGGAAAGGCTGATCAGGATTATAAAACACCTCGCCATATTGCGGAAAACCAATGGAACTAATTTCTTGCACTGGTAACACTAAATTCAAAAGTCATCTGTCTGTTGCTGTCAAAGTTTAACGTTGTTTGCGCGTTGTATTTTAGTGTTATTTTGTGTTTTTGTGCGTTAAAATGCCGAAGATTATCCATAGCCTTGGAAAGAAAATAATTTGTATGTAAAGTATTTGATTATATTAGAAAATATTCCTCTAAATAACATCACCGACACCGTTGTCAATATGACTGGTAGGTATCGTATAGTAAGTGTAAAGAATGTTGCAATATAAAACGTAGAAGTGCTGCCCTCGCGTCAGGTTTTTTTTATTCCTGGTCAGCCTTTAAATAGTTGTTCGTGGAATTAAAAATGAATTTCTCCTTTAGTGAAGGATCGAGTCATTTTGCGGAGGTCTATATTAATGAACTAAAACAATTCTCACAAAAATTACTTCCAGTAAAATAAACTAACATCTAGTAGAATGGTGTACGGTTGTGTTGCTCTGAAGATGAGCTCTGGTTGAGTTCAAAACGCGTCAGTGTAGTGTGTTGGTGGTGATAGATGGGTTTGTGTGATTTGTGTGTGTGTGTGTTCTTACAGTGTGGAGGTGGAGGAACTGCATGAACACGCATATCTTGCATAAACTTAGCTATCATAAGGTCGCGGGTGAGCAACGTAATTGTTTTAGTTCATTTTTCGAGTCATTTTATGATTATAATTAATGCAAGAATGTAGAAATTTACACAACACAAATTACACTTTATATATTAAAGTACAGGTGTAGCGTACACAATTTAAAGTTTTAACATAGAAAAATCTCTCAAAACATATCTTCAGTAGATCGGTTACACCTTCTAATAAAAAAACTAGTCAAATTTTAAATTAAAATTCAAATATGCTGCTCAATGGCATAAGTACTTATTCGATAGCCAAAGAAATTATTTTACTGTTAAATTTTTAAACAAATTATTGATTATCTTTATCGCATAGTGAACGACTATTAAACAGTCATGAATTAAAATTACGATTGAAACTGCGGTGAATGTATAAGTGGAAAAAATATTGTTAAATCTTTTCTTTAGGCTTCGATCAACGAATCGTTGATCGGAGTCTTTAGGCGACGCTTTTGGTTGTGTATTGGTTGATATAATTAAGAGTTATCGCGTTTAGGGTTCGACGATGTCAGTAAATGACGCATAAAAGCTTGAAACTGTTTACCAAAAATACAGGGTGAAATTTTGAACGTGTTTGAAAATTTGTTTTTCAATTAACGCGATAATTTTAAAGAAAGAAAGAAAGAAATTTATTCGTGACAAAGTAGCATAGCATAACATTAAAAAAAAGTGTTAAAAAGTGCGCAATTGTTATGTCACGAAATGTCCCGAATCAGCAAAAATTGCCGGTCTTGCGAACGGCGCTGTTCTTTTGGGACCATCTGTTTACTTATCACACATTAAAATAAAGCATTAAATTAATAGTTATCAGATTAATTTCAACAAACGAGTTTATCCGGGCTACACTAATTCAAATCCAATAAAATTCAATTTTGTTTCACGTTCAAAATTTCGTATATTCAATGAAATGAAAACATCTAAACCCGGTAGCACTTAAGGTCTTCTGACGGACGATTTATTGCCATATTATTTATTTAAAACGTAATTAAATTGAGTCAACCTAAATGGAAACTTGGTTTACCTATATACGTATTTCAGCAGATGGTTGGCTAAGTTTGACTGAACACGCCTAATAGTTTTTCATCAGAATTTTTGCTTCATGACGGAGTTCTGAGGTAACAAAAAAAAATTGATAACGCGCTTTTTATAAGAGTTATTCAGTCAACCAACTGCTATGCAATGCTCTGGGTTGGTTTTAGAACATCAATTAATTGTATAATGATGGATAATAGGGATGATGACACCACCAATCAACTGACGTACTTTTTATGAGCTGTCAAAACACAATTCTCCCATAGAGTTTCAATGGCAATAGCGACTTATGACGTCACTATCCGGCAACTCAATCAACTAACTATTTATTTGTTTTAAAGCAACAAAAAATCTAATTTTACAGTAAATCGAAAATTAATCTGGTTTTCAGAGCTAAAATAAAGCGTTTTTTTATTGGAGTTGTGCCTTCGAATTATTTTATAATGGCGTCATCATCCCTATTAGGACGATTTATTGGTTATTGTTATTTGTCTTCAAAAGTGATTTAATACAAAAACTTGTGTATTGTTATCGCCAGATGTCGCTACCTTGATCTGGAGAGTATTACCAGCTATATGGACTCCCTTTAGATTATCTGTGGTGTTTTGTTTTGTTATTGTTGACAAATGTATTCTGACTTTGATTAGAAATATTCCTTTATTTAATTTAGTAAGACGAGTGATACAAAAATTAGTTTTAATTATGTAGGACTGTTAATTTCAAGGTTCAGTGACATCTGCACTTTTTACTGTCAGAAGATCCATTTAGTTTTTTTTTCTACAATTTTTTTCAAAATGAACCCAGAATATTTCGACCAGTGTCAGCGTAAGTCCAATGAGGGTTTTCACAGAGGCTGGATGGCGTTAGTATCGTGAGGTCCGTTTGACGTTTGCTTGCGATTGGCTCGTTTAGTTATTTAACCAATCACGAGCAAACGTCAAACGGACCTCACGATACTTACGCCATCTAGCGATATTTTTCGCGTCCGTGAAAACCCTCATTGAAAACTATTTTACAAGTGTTGCGAGATTTTGGATTGAAGGTAGTCGGCAAAATGTTTTTGTGAATTAGGTTTGTTCGAAGCGTATGCAATGTAATATGACATGTAATGTAGTATGTAATACGTATGACGTCAGCTCTTAGTCATGTAATGTCATATTGTATGGAATTTAGCCGCTAGAATAGTACCGGTGTTCTTTCGGACTTGTTTGACCACTGATCGAAATTTTCCTTAGTAATTTTGCGATGTTTTGTAATGATGGTTTGATGACAGGTTGTCGCTAGATGGCGTTAGTATTGGTGGTCCATTTGACGTTAGTCTTGTTTTTAATAAATGGCTTCTGGCCGTTTGGACAATCTGCCAGCGTCATGGTTGACAGCTACATATGATCTGAGTCGAGATTATTGTTATTGATATGAAGGCGTTGTGCTGTCAAATAACTGGTAGAGTTATTTCGAGGCACCTACAACGATCTTACAGTCTTGCTCGCTGCCTCATCTCAAATGTGACACAAATGTCAAAGTTGTGACGTCACTAGCGCCAACTAGCTGTCACAGAAACCACAATGACGTTTGTTAAAAAAAAATGCTTAGTTATAAGGCAGTGTTAAATTACTTGTCAGAGTGGTTTGTGAGTTGAGTGTGACTGCGCCGATACTTACGCACACTATTCTATCGACAACTGATTGCTAATTAGACGAAAAATGTTTCTATTTGTCTGTTTATCATTATTACACAGAGTACTAATGACAGGAGATGACAGTGCTTTTTTTGTTTGTCAAAAAATGACAGTTACCACATTGGCCATTAAATGATTTGCGTACCCGGGGCGTAGCCAGGATTGGTTCCAGAATGGGTCAAAGTTTATGAAAGTCTATTTATAGTTAGTCTATTTATGGTTCGCAGGCCAAGGGTCCATTCATAAAGGACAACATTTTAACTAAATTTAAACAACTTTATCACACTTTATGAAAATCGCAAGTGTGTTGTCATTAAAAGTACAAAATTAAATGGTTCGACTCACGATTATTCAGGAACGGTCCGATTAGTTTCGATCTTTTCGGAAGGTCTTTTTCGAGGGTGCGCGTTCACGACGGTGGCGCTCCCCGCATTGCCAAAAAATATCTTCGGAAATAATAAAAACTAGTTGGACTTATAATGGTGAATTGAACCGTTTTAATTTTGTACTTTTCACACATCACATGTTTTCTATTTGTCACAAATTACTGGACGCCCCGCCGTGGCTTGGCTCTTGGTGTGTGTTTCATATATGTGCGAATTTTTCGTTTTGGTGACGTTTTGTAAAAATGTGCAGACGTGTGCCATACAATGAGCTAAAGATACATCGACATCTATCTACCTTACGGCACTAGACTGGCTGTTTGGGACAAAACGCGCGGCGCATCAATCATCCATATTACTGTGACACAACCCCTGTCACGGACGTCAACAAACTATATAACTGTTCACAAAATAAAAAACATTCAGTCTAAACATTGACAATGTAAAGATATCTCCGGTCATTAGTGCTTTGTGTTAGCCCATCCTAATCAAATTTTCTATAGTCAAAAGATGGCAACATTCACCATAGTTAATGTAGCAGATTTTTTATTTTTATGACACATTATTATTGCTATCGTTATTTTTGTATTCAATTTGCTATTTAATCATATACCATGTTTAAACGTTTTAGCGCTGTTAAGTACCTGGTTTAACTTTGAAAGGCCCATCGTACCTACTATACTCCAATTCAATAGAATCTGACAATCCTGTAGACACTTCCAGCCTACTAGTATGAACACCGGGCTGCCTAGGGCTTTGTGATGTGACTATTTTTCTTTTTTGATTCCTTTTAGATGATAATTGCAACAACAGAGACATATATAATCAAACGTAACCACGTTAAGGTGTGTTAAATGTGTAGAAAATTGTCAGATTATATTGAATTGTACTTTAGATTTAAGACATACCATACAAATGTCAACTTGATTGACTTTAGATTCAAATTCTGTTGATTTAGTTGCTATGGGTCTTAGAAGGATTATGTTTAGTTTCCGTGAATGAATTCGGACTCATGAGTCCTAAATTGTTATGCACTTGCAAGTAAAATGAGCGTCTTTCCGACCTTTGCGAATCACTTTGGTGCCCCGGCGCAAGGATTAAGCGATGAGTTTGTTGACAGACGAAATATTGATAGATGGCGTTAGTAATGTGAGGTCTGTTTGACGTGAAGGTGCGGCCACATGCAGTCGCTCGACGCTCGTTTCCAGCGTCAAATCTGGTCGCTGACATTTAGCGATGAAGCTAGAAATGTTGTGCTTTATTACTGAAAAAAACCTCTGCTCAATTTCGGAAAAAACAGTTATTTTTTTCATTCAGTCCAATTTATTTGTACCACTGCTGCGACTGCTACTAAATGAGATTACGAAATTAGCTTCCAAGGCCAAGATCATTCCTACAAGAAGTCATCTTGACCCTGCTGCTCGACGCGGCAACTTGACGCTACTTTTTTGTCGCAGGAAATTCAAAATCACATTGAAAATGTCACGTGACCAGATTTATCGCCGCAATCGAGCGACGAGCGACTGCATGTGGGGGCACCTTAACACATGTCAAAGTTGTCAAACGGATCTCACGATAATGGCGCCAAATGGTCTGTCATAGAAACGACTAATCCGAGTTTAGAATTGTAAGAAGACTTGTGTAACTTGTATTACATTGCGAAGCCACACGGAAAACGAGTTTGTAGGTGTCATAGAGCGTCGCAATGTAATCCAATATTTTTCTTATAGCTCTATACTGGGTTTTTTAATTCTTCTTTGCCTCGGTGGCGCGTTAAATAGATTCACTTAAATATATTTCTACATGTTGTAATTAAGTGACTGAAAACCTCGGACAGCCGAGCATTTTTTGAGTACGCATCTCAATATCGAATATTAAAATATTGAATTGTTCATGATATCGAAAGGTTTATTTTCTGAAAGCGAAAACTTTTCAGGATTGATTAAAACGGCATCATATAGAACCCCTTAGGTTAGGTTACATTAGTAACAATCTAAAAAAATACAGTCTTAACAAAAATACCTGTTCGATATTATGAACCACTCGATATTTTATCATTCGATATTCAGATATGTAACCCATTTTTTGTTTAAAAGTTTATTCAGGATTTGTACAATTGTACCGATCTAGAATTACTGCTACTCTCTAATTTAATATTGTATTCAGGTTTTGAGTTATTTAATTAACACCATGGTTATTAGTTACCTACTTGCCTTAATTTCCTACGACGCCTTGAGGTGCCATGCCAAAGAATTATTTATTATTAAATTATTTGATTACTGTGTTTCGTACCTGTGTTAAAACAATGTTTATTTTCTATTTATAGTTTACGATAATGTTTATACAAAGGCCCGCCGTGTTTGACAACGGCAAACTACTGTATAAAATTGAGGTTGGATGATTCTAAAAAAAATAACCTTGGTTTACTTTGGAAAACTATACCTAGCGCCGTCCACGATGACGAGTGATTTTGTCAAAATTAGACATTAATGTCATTGTAATAAGAACCACGGCACGCGTCGTGAATGACTACCTATTATCGTAGGTAACCTAAAGGTATCGTTACACATTCTAGTTACTAGCACAAAAGCATGCTACTATTGAGCAAATACCTACTAGAATGAGTGTATAGGACACGTGCTACTACAAAGCATGTTTTTTATAATGACATACTGGTGCTTCAGGTTCTAGCATGCTTATTAGCATGCTAGTAACGAGCACGAGTAAGGCCGGCCTTAAAATCTATTGTTTAACGTTTTCGACGCCTACGACTCATATAAACACCGCTGGTTCCACGCGAACTACCTATATGTATATATACAATGACCTATATGTCCATTACTTATGCAAAAGCAACCTTCGTTCAGTTAAGGTTCAATTTAAGGCATTGCAATTTAGAAGGTTGGCGTATGCGTGATGCCTTTTGTATTTGATGTGGCGGCGAAAAGGTAAACGATTTGCTTTAACATCAGTCCTTTAGGTAAACGATATAAATTAACCCGCTACTACCCGCTAGCGGGTCTCAGTTGGCGGGGTCTGACTGAAAAAAAAAAAAGAGTAGTATGCCAAGAAATGATAACCCAAAATGAGTAGGGCCTTCTCATCTCATGTTATAATTGCTTATTGCTATGAATTTTATTGCACCATTGTTATGTTCTACTAACCTAAATCGCTAGTTTCGTTTGATATAATTCCCAAGTCAATCTAAATTACCTAATATGAATTATTTACTCATTGTATTTACTGTTGATTTTAAATGATTGTATAAAGTTCTGTCCACACTGCGAACGTTTCGTATTCGTAGAACATTCGTGCGATGCTCTTGCGAGCATTTGCGCGTTTCGAAATGTTCGCAAACGAGTATTCGCCTGTGGGGACGGCCTTAACACAAATAATTGTACAAAGATTATTTTAAATAAAGCTATTTTATTTAGACAGTTGTTTGTTTTCCGAATGGTTAGTCAAATCTATGCTTGGTTTTATTAGTATTAGAAAAAGGGGAATCAATCTTGACGAGTATTTTTATTGAAAAACGTTTTAAAAAAACAATAACTATTACTTATGATACCAAAAGAATAAAAGTCCTTGCTAATTGTTACATATTTGCTGCGACTTATTTTTGCAAGTTTTTTTAAATAACAAACACGTCAAGATCGCTTAATTTTTTTCTAATGCCAAAAAATATATTGATGTCATATACATACAGATAACTGTTCTTTGGAAAAACACGCTACTTTTACACTGATCGCCATGTAAGATAATAAAACAGCTGCATATGAATTTCCATGACGCTAGTTTCGTGAGCGTGTGGTCCGTTTTGAGGTGGTTGAAACTTTTTTTCTTTTCTTGAATATGTCCGTCGGAGGACAAATTTTGCCAGTGTCTAGTAGGTTTTGCCGTTGTATGGTAAAAAAATCTAGAAAACGAAATATGAGAGGTAATGGTGGATAACGATGAACGGTGGATAACGTCAAACGGACCTCACGATACTAACGCCATCTAGGGATATTTCCCCTTTCAAAAACTCATTAAATTAAATAAAACAAGGTAATTAAAATGAGCAGTGCAAACAAAACACAAGTAAAGTTTGATCCGCATTTATTACAGTACACTTTAAAATAATTATAATAAAAAAAAACAAGTCAATCGTTGTTTATTAAATATTATTTAAATAACGTCTTAACTCACGCGCGGCCGCGGCGCTCGGACTAGAGACGCTCTGAGGAGCGCATCACATGAAACTAAACTTACAATCCTACTACAAATTCATATTGACATCTTTGATACAAGCTTTTACTGCAGACTTTTCGGTAACTTTACTCGAAATTCATTCATCTTACATGTAAAGCAAATTTCAAGTCAATCCGACCACTGGAAGTAGATCGAAATTAACTTGAAAGATTTCACCACCAAAATACATTCAAAGTAAAAAAAAAACTTGTAAATACATGGGTATTTTTTAATTATAAAATTGCCTCGAATAGTAATAATACCAGGTATGGCCTGTAATACAAGCAAATAATTAAAACACAGATCGTACTTCTCGTTTTTTTATTTTTATTACACTTTTAAGTTTATTCGAAGAAGCGATGTAAAGCAAAATGCTTAATGTTTGTAGCGTGACAGGCGACGTCAGTTGTGTTCAACGATGGCGTACATTGATATCAGTATTAAATGTGTATGAAAAAAGGAAAATTCAAAGACTCCATTATTTTTAAAAATCCCGGAACAAATGTTCAGTTTGACGAGGAAGATCTATGTTTTAATTTTTTTCTCGTACAGGCCACACCCGGTATAGTAGTAGAATTGTAACTGCTAGTTTCATGAAATGGACCCGTGGGATCGAGTGACGTCAAAAGGGTAACGCAGGCGATGTAAGAGTGCAACATATATCAATTTGTAGATCTAACAATTTCACGCTTGCCATACCACACGTACAGTCAGCTCAGCAAAATGCTCAAACTGTTATTATTAACGTCACTCGATCCCTTACGCCAAACTTCGATTAAAAATGCTTGAACCGACGCGTAAAACCGTAACGATTTGACAGTTTTGACAGTGGCTATCTTTACAGTAAATTGATGCTTAATTTTACACTCTGGGAGGTTAAGTGTTTAACGGGGATTATCAGAAAAAAATACCGTTTTGCCATAATTATCCTTAATTTACCAAATAAAATTTGTTAGGCAGTTTTGTGACGGTCCATACAACATATATGGTTAACTGTGTCACAAAACTGACAGTTAAAAGTGGGACACTTTTTTTATTGCTTAAACCGATAGTGCTCGTGACGGGTGACACTCTTTCCCGGCCCGGGTAACACAAAAGCTCAACATTTTCAGTTTTATCGCTAAATGTCACGTGACCAGAGGCCGTATTGCCTAATGTTTTTGACACTCGTGATCGCAATCAAATGACATATTTCGCATACAAAAGCTGTCATTTTATTGCGATCGCGAGTGTCAGAAACTTTAGGCAATAAGGCCTCAGATTTGACGCTGCAAACGAGCGTCGAGCAACCGCATATGGCTGCACCTTAACGTCAAAAGGACCGACACTAACGCCATCTAGCGATTTTTCGCCTGTCAAGAAACTTTCACTGTCACGGAAGTTACAGTTTTACGAGTCGGTTAGAAATGCAAGTTCCATGTTGTGGTAAATAAATAACAAAAATATAATTTGTATTTACAAATTAAATTAAATTCATTAATAATAGAAAATAAATAAACACCACTCCATTATCCACTTTAGTCTTTGTGTTGATAAATTACTATTCTAAGTTATCCTAACACACATACTGTACTTACATAATTTGACAAAAGCGTCATTTTATCAATGGTTTTACAAAATAATATTAATTGAATAAATATTTCATTTGAAGCTTTATAAAATGAAATCAAAGATTGGCGTACAAAAACAGAACACTGAAAAAAATATCAAAAATACAGAAACTCAACACGAAACTTGCATTTCAATGCAACAAACTGACCTATACTTAAACCTTAATACATTTGGTCGTAATAATTACAATTTTACAATAATAATAATAATGTAAAACTATTCTCTACAATTAAATTACAATTCACTGAATTTAAAAAATAATAATTAAATATGACATCTATAGAACATTAAATATAATGCTTATTTTCATACTATATAATATGTACAAATTGATTAAAAAAAACGAGTTTTGCACTAAAAAAATCACGTCATAATCGCATGTTGCAGGAACGGATTGATTTTACAAAGTTACGTTTTTAATTAGGCCAAGCTTATAGGTCCCAAAGCTCCATAAAAAATCATAAAAAAGTATAAAGCGTTATTCACATTTATCTGTCGTGTTGTGTCGTGACGTATCAGAACGGTATCAGTTTTATACATTTTATTCTCCATTTATTTTAACATTTGAAACTTAACCGTAAAATATGCACACGTTTTTAAATGAAACAACGAAACTATTTAAAATTGTGTTTTCACTTCTCATGCTCTAAAAGTAAGTCAATATAGCCTTACAAGGCGGGAGTAAAGTGAGTACTTTAGTCCCTAGGGAGTAAAAGTAATTATTTTTTTAATTTACTTCGAGTGACTTAGATAAACTCAAACAGCCAGTTACTTGCAAAAAATAAGATTGTGTGTGGACCATTTTCATGACGCAAATGTTACGTTCTTAGTCTACGTGGTCTTAGTTCTATGCTTTTTCCGCATAGAAGGTGGCGCCACTCTATTTTTCCGTTTGTGTATGGACAATTTCGCCGGTGCTATTTTGTTAGTATCTGTATTGGTAGTATCTGTGTCCGGATGGAAAAAAATACTTACCGTGAAAACTTTGAAATTGTTGTAGAGCGTAAATCGTGAACGATTAAAATAAATTGATTATTCTCACAATGTCATCAAGTGATAGTGAAAATTATGATGTCGACCAAAGAGTAATAGACATAATTGACAATCTTTTGCCGCCGAAATCTAGAAAGATTTATTTTTATTTTTTGTTAAATCTTTTTGTACTAAACTGACTATTTTTTCTCGCAATCGAAGTGAAAAATAGAGTTTTTACCGCGAGACTAAAAGTCAATATAAACCCTCGGATAAATAGACACCCTCGCTAACCACCTCGGCTATATATTGGCTTATTTTAGTCTCTCGATAAAAAATATACTATAACTTCTATACTAAAAACATAGTAAGTACCGCTAATAAATGTACCTGTAGGCATTTTTATTTGTGTTCGAAATACCGAGAAACATGTGTTACAATTTGATCGTTAATTCAAACCTTAAATTAAATGGAGTATAAATGGTTGCGTTCGCATTTAGCTGATGCAAGTGTATAGCGACGGCTTGTCGCATCAAAGCTATAGTGAGAGAGAGACAGAGAGCATCACAACACAACACGACAGATAAATGTGAATGAGACTTAACTTTTACCATCTTTCACCATTCCAGAAGAGGACTAATTCTAGTGAAAAAGGGGTTAAGTCTGCAGAAATTACACAGCTATTTTCTATTTTATGTGTATTGGGGTTCAAGTCGAAATCAATAAATCAATCAATCGTCAATAAATCATTTTGCTTTCTTTCTTTCTTTCGTTAAATCAGCTGTTCAACTTCTGAAGTTGACCCCTTTTTCACTAGGGCCCCAGAATTTGAACCTTACGCGAACTACCGAACAGCAGCAGTGCCTGCACTGCGTTCCGGTGTGGAAAATAAACATACGGGAAACTACTGGTGCTCCTATACTTGGTTTGGATAGGTATTTGGGCCAATCAACTTTTTTACCGACACTAATCTGTCCGCGACATTTTTCAAACAATTGCAGATTTTTGTAAGTAAACATGTTTTTTATGTAATTTAATAGATGGTGTACATGAATACATGTCATCCTACGTGAGTTTACCTATTAAACCGTGAAATATCTTGTTGGAAGTACGATTTTTTGGTAATGCCAGAGACTATTTCGGTAACGCAGGAGATGCCCAAAGCGTCGGTAAAATAGTTGGACACGTACGTCGATTGGACGTAGTTATGCGAACAAGAACCAACCCATTTAGTTTCAATTTTGGAGGGAGGTGTGTACTAAAATAGAGACACACTTATAAATTTTTCACACAGAATGAAACCGCGCTATACCCTCCAGTATTTCCCATATTTTCTCCAATAACGTATATCGTTACTACTTAAAAAAAAACTCGTACCTCAGAATAGATGATTTTTTCGGTAAACTTTATGTACTTGATGTATGATCAAGGTTCAATTCGTTGACATATTGATTTTAGATACGAGATTTATTCAAAGTAGTGACTATATGTATTTTATTACCATAAAATCACTGACCAAATAACAAGTTAACATATACAAAAAGTGCAAGATGCATTTGGATCAACTTTTCCCTGAGTCACTCTTTAAACCATAAGTTTATAGGATTAAAATTTACCAAACATGCATTTTTGTGGTCGTTTTAAGCCCCTTCTGTTACTGGTCATCTAATAAGCATGTTAGTATGTGACACAACATTTCTTCTATTAAACTGTACTACTTTTGTCCCCTGGCTGACGGGACAGAATAACAAGGAATAGTTGATCCACCCGTTTACATTTCTACTTCAATCCCTAGTATTGAAGTGGAAATGTAAATGTAAACGGGCATTTTCAGTAAAAAAGTGTACCCTTTAAGTTTTCTTTTCAAATTTTGGAAAAAATATGGTTTTTCCTACTCAGAATCAAGAGCACTATCGATCGCTTAAAAAAAATTCCCCAGTTTTTCATACAAATTTTTATGAATGAGTCAGTTTCGTCACGCCCAAACTAAGTGTATGAAAAAAACGTTGCAAAACTGACATTTTTTTGGAAGATTTTTTAAACTATCGGAATCGATTGTGCTCTTGATAACCATATTTTTTCCCAAATTAAAAAAAAAAAAAAGGTTACCTACACTTTTTTTTTTAAAACGCTCAAACGTAAAAAAATTAAACAGACGAATAAACTGCTCGTGTCATTCATAAAATCAATCCCACCATCAACAAGCCTTAAAGAAGCGTTCGGTACCACATTCAGGTACACTTATGTCATCCATATACATTTGTAACGTCATAAGAAAACCGCCTGGAACATAGCCACCTAAGAATAATCAGAACGGTTTGAAATGTGGCGATTAAGAAAGGCGCATAACTTAAGAACGCTGTAAATAGGGATGATGACGCCATTAAAAAATAATTCGATTTCACAACTCCAGTAAAAAAACGCTTTATTTTAGCCCTGAAAACCAGATTAATTTTCGATTTACTGTAAAATTAGATTTTTGGTTGCTTTAAAACAAATAAATAGTTGATTGCCGGATAATGACGTCATAATTCGCTATTGTCATTGAAACTCAATGGGAGAATTGTGTTTTGACAGCTCATAAAAAGTACGTCAGTTGATTTGTGGTGTCAACATTCCTATTTGAGCTTTAACTGCACGCAGTAAGACTGATTTTGTTGCCAAGAACTGAAGCTCTAGGCTTTATTGCCTAACACACTTGCAATCGCAATCCCATTCAACTTCAATCTGTCACGCGGTGTAAGAGGTTAGAGAGAGAGAGGGTGAATGCGATCGCAAACGTGTTTTATACAATACGGCAACTGGACGCGGAACTACGCAAACAGCTGAATATAGCACCGGATAAAAAAATATGGATCTAGTTCATCTTTGGATTTTACAATGACTTTAAAGCCGTGATCACAGTATATCAAGTTTCCCAACAGTAATCCGACGGTGACGTCTAGGCAGAGCAATCGTGCGGGGCGTGAGGGGTGAGACGCGGAAGGGAGCCCCAGCTGCATACTTCGCCGTTCTTAGTAGCTTGGGACAAGTGTTCTAGGGCTATCGCGTTTTTTAACATTTAAATTTATAATGAAATTTATTATAGTGCATACGACATGTACTGTGAGCGCGTGCAAATCTTCATATCGCATAAATAAGGAACTAAGATTTGATATATTCATATAATTATATTTATTGCTTTTTATATAATTAAATCAATAACATAAGTTTTAAGTCCATTAAGTCTAGAAACCGAAAGTATTTGTCGGTTAGTAATCTATGAAAGCATATTTCGTGAAAAAAAAAAATGTTTTTTATTTCACCAATAGTATATTTTGATACTTCTTACTCCTAGTAAGTATGCCACCCCTAAATTATTTTACGTAATTTCGTAATACCAATAAGTACCGATTCGTAAAAGACACCTTCCAAATTTTAAATTTGTGACAACCCTTCGTTACTTGCGTAAATACCTATACAGGCTGCGGCATCGCTAAACTTCAAAGGCGTCGGCCTACTGCAGGGAAAACTTGTTATACTGTGCCGTGATCATGTGTTCGTCGGGCGACACTATTTACCGGCCGTATACCGACATGATGTTTCGTGTACACGCCCATAGAAATACTTGTCAGTTTAACACCAGTCTGTATGGGCGTTCACACGAAATTTCGGGTCGGTATTTCCATGTCGGTATTGTACGGCCGGTAAATAGTGTAACCCCGTTTGTTCGTCACAGCCTTCGTTGGCCCGAGTCGCTCAATTTCAAACCGCTACTAACATACATACTCACATATATGATATGATTCAAAGCATCTTTTATACCATCATCACAACGTATGCATACCACAGAACTAAGACTAAGTACGCACTATTCTAGTCGCGCGGTTTCATCGCGCCGTCTCTTTCTCGGCGGATAATCGTTTAGTGCGTGCGTACCCCAATAGTAGTCACTTTTACTAGCCACGTTTACTGATATTTTCAAAAATTTGAGTACATTTCGATACTAACTTTGCAATGTTGTTTTTTGAAACAATCTCTGCAATGACCCATTTTCGGAGCAAATAGGGATGTTGACGCCATTAAAAAATAATTCAAAGGCACGACTACAGTAAAAAACCAGATTAATTTTCGATTTACTGTAAAATTAGATTTTTTTGTAACTTTAACCCTTTCGTTCCGGATGACGAGTTAAGTCGTCTTGTGCGATGTGCTCTCAGATACGGTAGACGAGTAAACTCGTCTTAAAAAAAATTACATTACATATTCAATATGGAAAACTGGGTAGATTTTGTGTATGGCTTTGCCGGAACAAAAGGGTTAAAACAAATAAATAGTTGATTGAATTGGCGAACAAATAGCGAGTTATGACGTCATAAATCGCTATCGCCATTGAAACTATGGGAGAATTGTGTTCTGACAGCTCATAAAAAGTACGTCAGTTGATTGGTGTCAACATCCCTATTTTGGTCAAAGACCGAGCAGGGATACAATAGATGTCTATCAACACAATACTTGGCTTCTCGCTCTTTCCGCCCGCGCAACATTCCTATCCCTTTCATTAGTTCTGCGGTTGATACACGCTTTATTGTTGTTACATAAATATGTGTTACAATTATCTAATTCAATAAGAAATTGCTAGTTACTTTATTGCTTGTTTTAAACAGCTTAGTTAAGACAGAAGTTGCTGTAGACGATGGACGTTACAATCAGACTGTGGATGTCGGAAATATCGGTGCATCTGACTATACTTCATTTAATTTAGAATAAGAAACCACAGCAACATTATATTGCGGCTCGTGAACTGTAATCTCTTTACAATTTGTACTAGAATAACAATTGATGACACGCAAATAAAGTGGCATCAAAACAATTTTATTTTGCGGCTCCCAGACTATTGTACTGGACTATTTGCTAGGTAAGAAATAGTTGACCAGACGCAATATAATGTAATTGTGGTTTCTAATCCTAAATTAAATGAAGTATAGACGAAGACAAGTAAATAATAGTAGTTTATGCAACTGTTACGTAATAAGGGCCCTTTTCATAAAAGGATTTTAAGGAAGGAAGAAAGGAAGGAGGAATTTAAGGCCTAAGTTGGAATACCTCAAGTGCCAGTAATTTCACCGGCTGTCTTACCTACTCTCCGCGCCGAAACACAACAGTGCAAGCACTGCTGCTTCACGGCAGGATATTAATTTTAGTTATTTCCACTGCACATGCTGTCTGTATTGTTCATACACCGGCAACAGCAAATTCTGCCTTTAAGCAGCTCAGAAACTCCTTCACTTAAGCTAATTACAGTAAAGCGATAAAAGCCCTTTTTAAAACAGCTTAACTCCTTTATTGTAAAGCCTCAACTCGACAGCATTTAAGGCTCACGACGACGAAAGCTCAACAAGCTTGACATGCCCTTTACTACGAAATGCAATCCAACTACGTATCTTACCATCCCGCTCACGCTTACACAATTGACAACATTATATTTCTATAAGACTATAATTTGATTCGTTCTCTGTATTCTGCTTGGAAATAGAAAGACATTGATATTTTTAAAATTTCGCTATGATTATTAGGGTATTTCCACAAGCGTCCCAACCGCTGTCAGTCCCTAGCTGTTTATATTAAGAAGTAAATAATTCATATGCATTGATTTTTGTATTGAAATAGATCCTGGCCTGAGTACTGAAGCTATTTACGTCATAATTAAAAAACAATCTGCCTTCCAATTCTTAAAATCTCTGGCAAGGGACTGACAGCGGTTGGGACGCTCGTGGAAATACCCATTAATTAATTTATTACAATTTTTTTAAGATGTGCTTATTCTAAAAGGGCATAACTCCAAAACTACGATACAATAGATCCATTACTTTTGTCTAGTCTCTATTAAAAAAAAAGATCACGTAAAAATCATGCGTAAATCTGACGTAGATGTTGTCAAAATTATGACAGCTCCTTTTTCTGGTGAAAAAGGCAAAGGAAACATATCTATTCTGTCGTAGTATTGGCAAATACTGATTTTTAAATTTTTGTAGGTATTTTTTTAAATATGGAGAAACAAATTATAATAAATATTTTCCCATGTTCAGGAGGCAAGTCTTTCGATTCCTGTAGTAATTTACAGGTGTTGAAAAAATGAAATCTTGTCAATTTAATACGAGAGAGGGACAGTGCGATACGAACTTCGATTTTTGTATTTCGCAGTAGCCCCCTATAAAGCCTCTATACGACATAGAAGGCAGTCCCCCCGGTATACCTCAAGCGATGCGATATAATTCAAGTCGACATAGTTAACTTCCATCCGTAATACATAATAAATTCCTTGACATACATACGGTAAATATTCTGTTACAGTACTAAAGTAATATTTGACGTTGACACTTGAAACAATCCTTAAGCAGAGTTTCAACTAGCAAGAAGAACATGGCGGATGTAGACAATATCTAATTTTGCTATTTCTGTTTCTTTGGCTAGTTGAAGTTCACGGGACTGTCATCCACTTCACTATAGGTCAGTAAGGGTACTTTCGGGACCAGCCCGTCGTAGGCAAAGCACGGTACGCGGCCCGCTGGCCGGAACACGTGTTGCCAAACCAGCTTACAGGTGCCAATAAATAGTCAAACCCCCTTATTCATAAACGACAATCAAACCTATTTTAGTAAAAATGCCGCTAAAATTCGTTTGTCCTTATCTGTCACTTCGACATTTATATTTGTTAGAAAGGGACAAAGCATTTGTTAGTTAACATAGGCTTGTTAAGTTTTATGAATAAGGGGGAAAGTCATCAATATAAATGTAAACAACAGTTGCAAAAAATTATTGCAACAACAACAAAGTTGATTTAAGGTGGAAACGTACTATCAAAATGTGTCGCCACGCCACGCCGTCCGAAGCATGTTTTTATCTGCACTTGACCTTAGCCTCTGGATAAATACGAATACTACTGGCTCAGCAAGATATTTAAAACCAAACTGCAAAGTATCATAACAATCAGTCCAATATTTACCGAAAAACTAACGGTTTTCAATGTATCACTTTGGAGCAGCCTGTGTATTTGGATGATCTGATTTCAAAGATTTTTTTTCTTGTCTAATTAGGCAAATAACTATTTTAAGATATTGCTAAGTGTCAGTCTTATCCATGGTTTCATTATTTGTCCAGATGCTAAGGTCACCTTGTATATATGGGACTGACACGCGTTGAAGGCCGTATGCAAGCGTGTCGTGTGGGTTTTAAATAGTGTGTCGACACCTTTATAATGCTTAAACATGGTACAAATGTAGTGCATAGTGATTTTCCATCGTATTACATCGGAAGACTTATCACAATTAGCTTCAGTTATAGGTTCACGATGACGCGTGCCGTGGTTCTTATTATAATGTCATTAATGTCTAATTTTGACAAAATCACGCGTCCTCGTGGATGGCACTAGGTATACCATCGCACAGCCGTTTTGACATTTGACACTAACAAATAAAGTTCTATATTTACATTTCAGGTGCCGTCGTTTGAGATCCGACTTTTCCCGATGGAAATACATTTATACACTACATGTGTATTGACATGAGGTTTCAGAGACGAGTAATGACGGACTGTGCTCGTTCGAAACGTGACAGCTACCTCCGTCAAGAGTGTAACAAAGTAACAAATTGTGGGTAACGCTACAGCTGGTCCGCAGAGCGTAACAAAGTAACACACTGCGGGTAACAAAGTGCGGGCGGTTCCATCGAGGGCTTGTCGGGGGTTTAAAGTAACAAATTGTGGGTAACGCTACAGCTACCCCCGCCAAGAGTGTAACAAATTGTGGGTAACGCTACAGCTGGTCCGCCGAGAGCGTAACAAAGTAACACACTGTGGGTAACAAAGTGCGGGCGGTTCTGTCGAGGGCTTGTCGGGGATGTAAAGTAACAAATTGTGGGTAACGCTACAGCTGGTCCGCCGAGAGCGTAACAAAGTAACACACTGTGGGTAACAAAGTGCGAGCGGTTCCGTCGAGGGCTTGTCGGAGGTGTACAGTAACAAATTGTGGGTAACGCTACAGCTTACTAATGCCGAGAGCATAACAAAGTAACACACTGTGGGTAACAAAGTGCGGGCGGTTCCGTCGAGGGCTTGTCGGGGGTGTAAAGTAACATATCGTGGGTAACGCTACAGCTGGTCCGCAGAGCGTAACAAAGTAACGCACTGTGTTACAAAGTGCGAGCGGTTCCGTCGAAGGCTTGTCGGCGGTGTCAACGGCGTAACAAAGTAATAAATCGTGGGTAACAAAGTGCGCGTGGTTCCGTCGGGGGCTCGCCGGGGGTGGGGGCGTCAACGGCGGCAGTGCGCGACGCGGCGCAGCCACGCCTCCACGTACCAGTCCCGGCGCTAGTCGGCGGGCCGCGGCGGCGGCGCGCGCGGCGGCAGCGGCGACGCCGGCACGCTCCAGCTCTCCGCTTGCGCCCATCTGTATTACGTAGATATTCACGTTTATACACACATAAAATCACGCCTCTTTCCCAACGGGGTAGGCAGAGACTACATCCTTCTACTTGCTACGATTCTGGCATACAACTCTCGCTTCCTCTACGTTCATCAATCTTTACAAACTAACAAATATTTATTAACAGGTTTTAAAGAAAATAATAGCCTATCATGCATAATTATTGGAGTAGACACATTAACTTATATATTAAGAACATTTCTAACAGATCACATTTATAATTTTTATAATTTTTTTATAGAATTATCGAGAAAAACTAACAAAAATGCAATGTTGCCAGCTCAGCAGGTATAAACGCTCTTAATATACCTAGGTGCTTTTGATAATTATCATACTACTAGCTTTTGCCCGCGGCTTCACCCGCGTGGAATTCGGTAATCGCGCGCTGTTCCCTCGGGAACTCTGCATTTTTTCAGGAATAAAAAGTAGCCTATGTCACTCTCGGGTCTATAAGCTATCTCTATGCCAAAAATTACGTCGATCCGCCGCTCCGTTTCGACGTGAAAGACGGACAAACATACCAAGTGCCGAAAAAACGCACGTCATTTTGAAAATATAACTCTGTTCCGTACAGTAGAGACTTCCTTATATTAATAAAAAATATTATTAGGTATTTAATTTTTATAAATTAATTATACTTACCAAAATTTATAAGTCTCTACTGCACGGAACAGGGCTATGTTTTCAAAATGACGGGTGGGCGAATATTCAGCGTTTTTGCAGCGTTTTTTTTTGTCATTGATGTCTTCGCAGGCATTATTAAAAGGGGTGATGCCCAGTGTTGTTTTTTTTATGAAAGTTTAAGACAACACCGATACTGAATTTAGCGCGATTAAAATTCTTGTGACTTGTCTTTCCTTCGTGCTATAGAAACGTGGGACACTAATGACGTTTGACCGCGCGGTCAAAACGCTCGAATATTAGCCCGGGCGTTTTTCCGACCCCTGAAACATACACCCAAACACACACACTTTCGCATTTAGGCCAATCAACTTTTTTACCGACACTTATCTGTCCGCGACATTTTTCAAACAATTCGAGATTTTTGTAAGTAAACATGTTTTGTCTGTAATTCAATAGATGGTG
Source organism: Choristoneura rosaceana (assembly GCA_037349165.1). Taxonomy (NCBI): domain Eukaryota; kingdom Metazoa; phylum Arthropoda; class Insecta; order Lepidoptera; family Tortricidae; genus Choristoneura; species Choristoneura rosaceana. The sequence continues at coordinate 699,605 of JAZBNJ010000006.1, read as the reverse complement.
TACATGAATACATGCCATTTCACGTATAAGTTCAACCTATTAAACCGTGAAATATCTTGTGAGAAGTACGATTTTTTGGTAACGCCAGAGAAAATTTTGGTAACGCATGAGACGCCCAAAGTGTAGGTAAAATAGTTGATTGGCCCATTTATAATGTTGTATTTTTTTTTACATATACCTTATATTAAATGTTCGCCAAACTGTGACTGTTGGCGTTGCGCTCAATCAAATCTTAAACTACAATAAGTTAGGATAAGTTAGTTATGGATCGGTACTGACCTGTTCGCGTTGTGCGCACGCGCGTCCCGCCTGCCTGCAACGTGGTGCCACTTGACGTAACCGCTCAGCCTCCGCTTGAGGAGCCCAGCGATCGAGTGCAGCCAGCCTGCGACGCGGCACAACGTCACGCCCCGTCGCGCCCGCCCCGGAGCCCTTTGGTACCAGTGACTAGCGCGACAATAACCAGTAATACCAACGTCTCCAATTGTTCTCTTCTCCTATTTATATTTTTACTACTGACATAGCCCGAAGAATTGCGAAACTGAAGTGGCAGTGGGCGGGGCACATTGCACGCAGGACTGATGGCCGATGGGGTCAGAAGGTTCTCGAATGGCGTCCGCGGACCGGGAGACGAGCTGTCGGTAGGCCTCCAACAAGATGGAGCGACGACCTGGCTAAGATCGAGGGATCGCGGTGGATGCGGAAAGCACAAGACCGGTCTGAGTGGAGAGCCTTGGGGGAGGCCTATGTCTAGCAGTGGACGTCTTTCGGCTGACATGATGTTTTTTCTGTGATGTAGTGTGTTTTTGTTGTTAATAAATATTGTGAGTTTCAGTAGGTGGAACCTTCGGCCGAGCCATGGTCCGCTTGCACACAGACGAACTTTAAAGCTCGCTTTGACGTATTGTATTTTTAAACAGCGCGCGTTTCCAGAACGAAATGAAACGTTTTATCTATTCGTTTAGTTACTATAGGCAAACAGCGTAACTGAGTACTCGCCTGCGCGGTACAGGGGCGTGGGGGAAGGACGACAAAGGGGACTGAAGGAATGAATGAATAACGTGCTAAGAAGCGCCTGCCGTCCGCACCTCCTTCAGTCCCCTTTGTCGTCAAACCCCCGCGCCCCTGTACTGCGCAGGCGAGGACTCAGTTACGCGGTTAGCCTATAACAGTGGTTCCCAACGTTTTCTTGACCAGGGACCGCTTTGATTTCTTTGTTGTTGGCAGACACTACTTACAAGAAAAATAAAGTGAATCAATCTAAAAATGAGTGGAGAGCCTTGGGGGAGGCCTATGTCCAGCAGTGGACGTCTTTCGACTGACATGATGATGAATCCGAAAATAAACTTTGATCAATGGCCCGCGAAATTTGAAAGCGTTTGCACCATATTTTGGTTTCTGCGGGCCACTGGTGGTCCACGGACCATTGGTACCATTGGTTTGGTTGGTTTTATTGGGAACCATTGTACTAAAAGGACGAGTGGTTCCTAATATTTTTGGGCGTTTTCGTGTACAGATGCCACTTTTTCAATTCTGGATAAAATATAGCTTTTCCTACTCATAATCAAGAGAACAATCGATGCCGACAGTTTAAAAAAATCGTCGTCTCAGTTCGGACTGCGACGGTAGTTTTCATCGAGCTAGGTATTACACTGGTTATTATTACGCCACGACAATGCTTCAGAGAATCAAGAAATCGTCTATGGTTTCGTTTTTGAAGCTAGAGTACTGTTGCAGTGGTTTTTATTCCGATAGAGCCCGCTAGTTGAAACGATTCCTATTCAACTGTATTATTATTAGGATGTGGTCGGATTAGTATAATGAAGTTTTCTAGAAAAGAGTCCAATGGCAAACAGCAGCGTGACTCAATCAAAAAATAAAATTTTCTATAACTTAAGAAAGTTTATGCCTTTAACCCCCGATGGAAAAAGAGGGGTGTTATAAGTTTGACCGCTATGTGTGACTGTGTGTCTGTCTGTGGCACCGTAACTCTTAAACGGGTGGACCGATTTGAATGCGGTTTTTTTATTTGATAGCAGGTTGTCCAGCGATGGTACTTAGACATGTTTCAACAAAATCGGTTCAGCCGTATTTGAGATATCGAAAGTTAAAGGGACAAAGTCGGGGGGTTTTCAAACTTTTTGTTGGTTAGGTTATTTTTTGTATTTTGTAACAGTTGAACATGGAAACAATCTCAACTAGAGGGAGCTTGGGACACCACGCGTCACGTCAAACCTATTATTAAACCGTCGTAAGCACGACTTGCAGTACAACCTTGTCTCAGTAAGCCATAATTTTTATTTACTGCCAAAAGGTACTGCAAATCGAGTTATAGCTTACTCAGCGAAACCATAGCGACTTCCGAACCATATATCGTAACCCGGACTGTGTACCAAAGAGCTTCGCGTATTGCCATGTGCCCGGTTGTTAATGGTTGATCGCGCGATGGAGTGATGATGGACGGTAATGAACCCCACACCTGGCTAGCGACAGGCCCGGTGTCAACCCGCGGGGCCCATTCATTGCGCGCACTCAACGTATCATTATAAATATACAATAAGAGTGTTTGACACCACCAATCGACATCTCCTGAAGACATTGAAATTGTAAATTAAATGTTATTTCCATTGGTACCTAGGACATGTTTTTTTATTCGACTGGTTGGTCTCCTGATGGTAAGAGATCACCACCGCCCATAAACATTTGCAACACCAGGGGTATTGCAGATGCGTTGCCAACCTAGAGGGCTAAGATGGGATACCTCAAGTCCCAGTAATATCACCGGCTGTCTTACTCTCCACGCCGAAACACAACAGTGCAAGCACTGCTTCACGGCAGGATTAGCGAGCAAGATGGTGGTACCAATCCGGGCGGACCTTGCACGAGGTCCTACCACCTGCATAATTCACAATACAAATACAGTCAGCAAAAAAGCTTGTATTAAAAATGAAATTTTTACCAAAAACTTGTTTTATGTTCTGTATCTTTCTGTGATTTTTCTTATAAGGGTATTTCCACGAGCGTCCCAACCGATGTCAGTCCCTAGCTGTTTATATTAAGAAATAAATAATTTATATGCATTGATTTTGTATTGAAATAGATTCTGGCCTGAGTACAGGAGCTATTTACGTCATAATTAAAAAACAATCTGCCTTCCAATTCTTAAAATCTCAGGCAAGGGACTGACAGCGGTTGGGACGCTTGTGGAAATACCCATAATTACCTGACATGTATTTAATTTTTTTTTAAAGTTAATAAATATCTTTCTATACATTTATCTACCTATTTTTGACGGTCTGTTTTGACAGACTACCCTGTAGGTAGATGTTGTGAATTAATACTGAACTATGACATCACTTTTTAGGCAATTCATTTGAATATTTTTTTAAAGCTACTTAAAATCCCTTTGCACTAGATAGCCTTGGAATATTGATTGGTGATGTCAAACACCCTATCCAACGCGCATTTTCGCATGCACCATCTCTCTCCAACCCTCGTGTTACACCGTTTGACAGAAAGAGATAATGCATGATTCGCACGTTGAACATGATCTCCCTGTAAGTGCTACACGAGTCGGCAATGAATGAGCCGTTTGCTGTTCAGTGCGTCTCCCTCTAACTTCTCTAGAAGCTGATGTAACGCAGCCCGCAAGCAAACTAATCGGTAGCTGCAGACTAAGATTAACAGTTCATCATCCTGAACGCATGAACTCGAAATTTGAAAGCGCTAAATTGTTTGTGCGTAATATTTTTAGTATGGAAATACAGGGTGGCCCATTTATATCGGTCAGTATGGGAAAGTCTGAAACTATAGGACATACGAAGCTATGTTTTTTTTTAGGAAACATGTCATCGATTTTAGTGACAAGAAAAATTGCATTCATACATTTAACAAAAAACATGCACTTAATTTGGGAATCGAACCCGGTCATTTTGAAAAATAAAACTTACATTATTTCCATTTGGATATTGTATATATCTTCGTATGTCTTACAGTTTCACTTTCCCACACTGACCGATCTAAATGGGCCACCCTGTATCTTAAAACACATGTTAAAGTTGAGCACGTGTTTAACACGTGTCAGTTCATGTAATACTGTCATTTCAGACATGTCAAAGACATTTACAAAAGATGTTAAGTAAATTTTTCAATTGTCAGGCATCGCTCATTTTTACATTTTAGAAACACTCGTGTTTCAGTCGCGCTCGCTTAAGCTAGTCGCGCTTTCTCAATCTGCAGCTTCCGATCATAGCCCGTACTAGCAAGGTGTTAAGGTCTAGTTTAGTGTGAGGCGGGTGAAGAGCAACAAATGGACAGGCGATGTGGGGCGTGAGAGCAAAGCGAGGAACGTTTGAAGAAACGTTTGACCAACGACAGCTCGGCCAACGTTTGAACAAACATGTCCCAACAGAGAAATACACTTTACACAGGTTCTGTAATACATTCAAATACAAGCAACGACAAGTGTTTGCAATATGATCGCTATACGATGCGTTTACTAGACATAGCGTGATAATTTCTAATAGTGGGCATAACGGTCCCTATAATCATACTTAAAGGCGAACAGACCGGATCTTCTGAATTCTGAGGACGCGGGCCTGCCCCGCATAGTGAAGCTGCTTTCCAAGTTACCCCACTATTTGTTATTATTACACTATGCCACAGTATATATATAAGCTAAAGCAGTATGGAAGCTACGAAGTTACGATCGAAACGAACACACTCACACAGACGCGCGCTCTACACGGCCTCTAAGGGGGTCTCGCGGTACTGCATAGAGCGCGCGTCTGTGTGTGTTCGTTTCGATCGATTTGTTCGTAGCTTCAATACTGCTTTAGCTTATATATATACTGTGGCTATGCCTATGGTGTAACAAGTTGATATTTTTGCTATATGTGTGTACAGCAAGTCTTACCAAAATGTCACACATAATCCTTTTATGAACTTTACTTTCAATATTTTCTTGCTTCAAATTTTGCAAGTTAATTTTTGACTCGCTTTCAGTGTCTAGATAAATTTTTATAAGTGCCTCATTGCCAGTGCAATAATATAGCATTAACAGCAAAAAGTTAGCAACCGTTAAGTTAGTTAAACCGTATTCAAAGTAAAGTTGTCTGGGAAACAAAACTGAGGCCCGATCGTTTAAGCGCCCGAGTGTTTGTATCACATTATTTTATTACCAAACATTGGCTAAAGGTGTAAGGGTTATTGCATTGCGTGGATTGTGATTGGTTAGATAAGACGCGCGTCAAACGCATTGCGTTTAACGCAGCGTTTATCGGATAAAACCACCGAGCACTTAAACAATACGTCTTCAGTTTTCCGTCAAAAAGTTCCACCGGTATTCGCAATTGATCTATTGCAAACACTTTCATTGTGAAATGATACACACAAGCTCAAATTAGTAAGAGCTGCGGTACAACTTTGTCACAGTAAACTACCTGGTGTGTTCCGTGTTGGATACAGCGCCGGCTTACTGAGACAAGGTTGCACTGCAGGTCGAGCTTACAGCGGCTCACTTGTAACAGACTTTCACTCCCGAAGATACTTGTTACTGATATCAGTGGCGGATTAGCCACGTAGCAAGAGTAGCAAATGCTACGGGCCCCGCGCGTCTAGGGGCCCCGCGGACCAATGCCTTTGGATCGTAAAAAACGTAAATTTAGATGTATTTCTTTTCTAAATCAATGTAAATACAATACTCCCATCACAAAACCAAAACAAACCGCCGCCAAAGAAAGAGATGGTGTCAAAATGATCGACTATTACATTTTACTTATACTATGAACTTGAAGCAAATCGAAGGCCCCATGATAAAATTTGCTACAGGCCCCGCGATGGCTTAATCCGGCTCTGACTGATATTGCGTAATAAATTGACTATGTCAAGCCCAGTTAGAACTTGCGCTCATTTGACCATTTAATAGGACGACGTAAAAGCATAATAAAATAGAACAAGTAGGTACACTCCGACCCTTTAAGAGACTTAACTGCCTACTCCAGCGCCGACGCTTAGGGTTGTCGATGTCTATTTCAGATTACCGGCAAATAATTTTAGTATGAAAGTTAACTTGAAATTGTTTAATATCTGTGTCTAGAGAAACAAAATTCTTTGCCGCGCTATTGTTGTTATTATACTAAATTTAAAAATATTATTTATAAATTCGCCGAAGTGGTGATGGCGACTGTGTACATACTACTCATGTTTCCTACACACAATAATATAACTATATTGTTTATAGGTTGGTAGATATCTATTATTTTATGTGTCCTTGTACGAAACTATCACACTACACTTATATACTACTAATTTACAACACTATACCTAATACAAAAAATACGTAAGTACGAGTACCCGAAGCGAGTGCAAGACGAGCGAGCTAAAATAGAAACGTGCGGCGCCGACGGCAGCGCAGCCTTGACTAAAGAAAACTTAATCCTCCCTAAATTATCAATGTGTGCGTGCGGCGCGTGCGTGCGTAGCGGCGCCGACCGGCGCGCACACATTTAAGCCGCGCGATGTACTTTTGTTCGTAGTGAACCTACCTGTTCTATTTTACTATGCTTTTTTGTCCTCGCAATTGTAATTAAAGTGGCACTATTTTCATTGGACATCTAAAACTGGGCTGACTATACGAATGTGTCCGCTTTTGTGTCAACGAACAGCTCTCTGTGACGTTTTTGCTATTACCGTCTAAGCAGATATTGTTAGAAGATACCAGAGTCAACTTTAAACGATATTAAAATACTAAGTCACAAAATAGACAGGTGCAGAAATCAATCTATATACAAAGTGCGTTCGAGCAACGCACACATGGACACTGCTCACGGACACGATATCTCGGACCGGTTGGGACCAGTGCGAGCGCAAGTGCCATCCGCGAATGCATTACACTTTAAAATATAATAAAAGTGCATTTCGCCAATGTCGAAATCGTCGCAAGATATTATCATTGACAAATATGTAATTATAACAACGACATTAACAAAAAATATTTCAATTTATATTTCCATTCATCCCGTTTCAACCAATAGACACGAGTGCCACTACCACGATAGTTTTTTTGTGCATAAGCCATAGTTGACAACCCTAGAGCGAACGACGAGCGTAGGTATGAAAAGTGAAGTACAGACATTGACTTCTGTAACTATCTGTTTTGTGACTGATACTGAACTGGTTTTGTTAGATTTTGTTGTGAACTATCTCTGCCAAAATATTCGAATTTTTACCCCTTTAAGTTTGCATTTAGCCGGGTTTAGACAGGGTCAGGAACTGACTTCGATTTCGATACAAGTCAGAACTGACCCGAAAAATACCCAATGTAAACTGATTTGAAGTCGGCGCTGACTTCAATATTCGCAGACGAATATTTTAAGGTCAGTCGGCGCCCCCGCCATGCGCGCCCTCCCGTGCCAGTGGTAAAAACCACGTGTAAGCGTGTATCTTGTGTTTTCATTCATTTTTAACTGGGGATTATGCAATTAAGGACATAATAGAATACAATGGCTTTGTCCGGAAGTTTGGCTGTTAACGAGATCGGGAAACCTCAAATAATTCCTACTATACTAGGCACCAATAACCCGATACGGCAGTGCCCCGTACCCCGTCGCTCGTCGCGTAATGTAGTCACACCCTAACCACAGTATATATATAAGCTAAAGCAGTATGCTTTTTTGCTTGATGAAGCTACGAAGCTACTATACTGCAGTACCGCGAGACCCCCTTAGAGGCCGTGTAGAGCGCGCGTCTGTGTGAGTGCGTTCGTTTCGATCGATTTGTTCGTAGCTTCCATATTGCTTTAGCCTAATATACCGGGTGTGGTCTGTAATACGAGCAAAAAATTAAAACATAGATCGTCCTCGTTAAACTGAACAACATTAATTCAGCGACTTTTAAAAATAATGGAGTCTTTGAATTTTCCTTTTTTCATACAAATTAAATACTGCCATCAATGTACGCTATCCTAGAACACAACTGACGTCGCCTGTCACGCTACAAACATCAAGCATTTTGCTTTACATTGCTTCTGGGAATAATCTTAAAAGTGTAATAAAAAATAAAAAACTAATTATTTTTAAAATTCGCTGAACTAATGTTGTTCAGTTTGAGGAGTATGATCTATGTTTCAATTTTTTGCTTATATTACAGGCCACACCCGGTATATACTGTGACCTAATGCTGTTCATTGACTAAAAGCGAGCGCATACGCGACGTTTAAACCTAACTAACCTAACCTAACCTAACTTCAAAGTCCTGCGGGAGTGTAGTCTGTACAAATTAATCTACTTCTATACACGGGAGCCCGATGCCTTCATGTGTTTACACAGTCGCACCCACACACGCAAGAGACCCAGTTAAAGATCAAGTATTAATGTGTGCGACATAGGCAAAGAGCTCGTGAAATGTACATAAAATGTGTATTATACAAATATGAATAATCGTCGATTGTAGTATACGGATAAATCGTCGATTACGAAATGGAACTGCGCTTGAGGAACATTTACATGACTGTAGGTATTTATGGTGTTTATATTCCCAGAGGCGACAATGGGTTAGCTGTAAATACAAACTCTCATCACTTGTCTTTAGACTGTCGAAAAACGGACTAAAAAAAACTGACTGCTTTTAAAAAGCTACTAAAAATATTCGATTTATTTAGTACTAGCGACCCGCCCCGGCTTCGCACGGGTGCAATGCTGATGCTAAATATGATGATGGATGTTATTTTACATATAAACCTTCCTATTCAATCACTGTATCTATTAAAAAAGAACGCATCAAAATCCGTTGCGTAGTTTTAAAGATTTAAGCGTACATAGGGATATAGGGACAGAGAAAGCGACTTTGTTTTATACTATGTAGTGATTTGCTATTTTAAGGGTTTTGATAGTAAAAAGATGTAGTTGTTCATTTCGACTTAAAATCGAAAGAGTCGCATGTATCTCGCGAGTCAGTAACCCTAAGTTTCGTCGCTCTTTTGTCGCCTCTGAGCATATAAGTAATCTCCCTTTACATGTCCGTCCGTCTGTCCTCTAAGCAAATCCCAGCCAATCTTTAAATAACAGAGCATCGTCCGTTATTCCCATAAACATAAAAAGCTCCGCTTTATAGAGTGTAGAGAAACAAGCGCACAACCACACCGTTACCAAGTAAATGTGAGGTCAAAGAACATTCTGGAACCAATCTCTACCTTCCACGACAGCCTGACATAAAACGTAAGTGATATCGTAATTATCGTACCCTAATTCATCCTTTACCTTGTCTACATTGTAAAGGAATACTTGTATAATGAGGATGCTTGTCTACGACGCATTCAATTTTGAAAAATATTATGTGCCAACAAAGTTTTTTATTTAAAATGAACTCTCTATTGTAAAAAAAAGTCGTTATTTTAATGAGCTATTTTATCTTATATTTCCGTTCATTGAGAATTACGCACTTGATGACATAATAGAATACAATGGCTTCGTTCGAAAGATTGGCTATTACCGAGATCGGGACACCTCAAATAATTCCTACTATAGATTCTGTTGGTAAAGTGTTGCCATACAGAAATCAAGGCGAACCCTGTTTTGACAGAAGAGTACATCAGTTTGTTAGTGGTGTCATCATCCCATCCTGTATCTCAGCTGTCTAGGGTCAAGGATTTTTGCTTGGTGTCGAACTACGCCTGCTCTTTTCGTGATATTTCTGACGACTTGGCTTGTTTACGGCTATATATTACGGATATATATTAGGTTAATAGCAAAATAATTGGTCCCGTTTTATGTATTTTATCGACTTTTTCAATCACTAGCCATTGCCTATTTATCACCTATGACGTCACGTTTGTGATACAGAAGTATGATAGATTATATAGATGTAGTGAAAAAAATATTTACACAAGCTAAGTCAAAATCAATCTTATGCCAATGTCATAAAGACATCGACATGGAACAACTTTTCTCACTTTAACTATAACTATATATTCATCTCACATGACTATTTCTCATAAAGTTGTCAATTTTTAAATTTTACAGTTGTCCAGTTATTTAGAAAAAATAAGTAATATTGTTTTTAAATATATACAAAACCTTGTGGTAAAAGTTAAAGAATGTCAGAAAATCTTTATTGTTGGATCACCAATAGAAAGTAGTGACGTAGTTACAATATTAAAATTTTTTCCTCACAAGATTTCGCAACGTTTTTCTGACGTCCAGAAATTTTTGATGTTTTATGTAGTTCATGTTTTATGATCTCGTCCTTAGTGTTAATAATTTCTTAACAAAACTGATTTCTTCTCAATTTCATGACGGGACAACTTTTTGACAAATACATGTCTCGCACCGACGCAGAATTTCACGGCATAATCTTACACCAAAACTTCAACGGAAAGAAAAACAAGAGAACCATTTATATATTGAGATATTTAATTCCCTATTCTATGTAATCAACTTCAAACATCATCTGTATCTAAGCTTAGCTTTAAGTCGGCTGTCGTGGAAGACATTGCTTATCGGAGCACCCGAAAGCGTGTACAAGCTTCAATTCAAAACCCCCGCTTTGGACACCGATCGAGGCGGTTCGCCTCGCGCGTACCGACCGCTACAACTCCGTCTAACTCGCAACAACAGAGCGTCAAAAATCATACTCATACTCATTTATTAGTAGTAATCTTGCCGCTTAACACGTTCCGCCTCAGTGACACGTCTGTGACTTTCTAGTTCTTACTGTGCCAGTGACACGTATTTGTGACTGCTGTGGGATATGCGCCATGCCTAGCGTAAGAGCTTAGTGGATCGCATTCGGCTCCGGCAACGTTCCGATAGCTAAGCTTATGCAAAATATGCGTGTTCATGCAGTTCCTCCACCTCCACACTATAAGAACACACACAGATTACACAAACCTATGTATCACCACCACCACATCACAGTGAGTGATGTTGTTAGACTAACAACAACGAACAACTGGTAGCATGGTGTACGGTTGTGTTGCTCTGAAGATGAGCTCTGGTTGAGTTCGGAACTGTTTGTATGCCTAACGGCGCAACATAGTGATACTTTAGGTAGCTTTAAGATATTCTGTACAACCTATGTTGAACGAACAAATAAATGAATTGTGAATTATGAATTATTATGAAACGCGTCAGTGTGGTGGTGATGATAGATGGGTTTGTGTAATTTGTGTGTGTTCTTACAGTGTGGAGGTGGAGGAACTGCATGAACACGCATAATTTGCATAAGCTTAGCTATCGTAAGGTCGCGGGTGAGCTAGGAAATTCTTTTAGTTCATTGATATGGACCTCCGCAAAGTAACGCCTGATTCAATAAATTTCTCCTGTATATTTTGTGATCTTTTACCTGTAATGTTACACTCGATAGAACACTCATTATAAGTGTATGCTCAAATTTATCAGTGGCTATAGACAATTGAAACGTGGTAAAGATCATAAATAGACCTCGGATTTTTGTGGCAATGATCATAATAGGGTAGTTTGGGGAATAAATGGAACGGTGTTAGTTAATACGGCTGTGCAAATGATGATGTGTGTGAGAATGGTGTCAAAGGAAGACCGGCAGAGTGTTGATTTGGGACCATGCGATGTTTATTGTTTATTGTATTTTGTTTTTATTTTTATCCATCTTCCCATGTTGTCACGAATAAATTATTTCCTTTTTTTAAATTAAAATTTAATACCTATTTAAAAATTATATTACAAGTAATTACAACAAATCAAAAATTTCGTTAGCTTCAAGTTAATTAAACCCGTTTTGGTTTTTGTGTTCACTCGCTCGTTGTTGGTGTTATTTGCACGTAGTTGTTTTTGGACGGTGAGATGGTCTTTGGGACCATTCTCACACACACACACACATCATCATTTACACAGCCGTTTTAACTAACATCGTTCCATTTACTCCCCAAACTACTCTATTGTGACGTCATTGCCAAAAAAATCACGGGGGTCTAATCATGAAAATGAAACATTCTTTTGCTCTTAGCAGGTACAATTACTGTTGTTCTTGCAGCAAGACGGAAGGGTAGCGGTCGGAACGCTAGAGACGAAACGACCCATAGGCCGTCTCTTTCTCAAGCGATACTTTGAAGAGGGACGGCACGGTTAAACCACGCGGTAAACCGCACAGTGTGAATACCGTATTTACATGAGGGACCGGGTAATAATGGTAGGTGAGCGACGCTGTGAAATGACTGTATGCGCATTATTTGTTTAGGGTTCAGGACGCTAAGGCCACGTACACACTATGCGGCTGACCGCGCGGTATTAGCGCTGTCTCTTTCCCAAGTAATACTTTGAAGAGGGACGAAACGATAAAACCGCGGCATGGTTATCCGCATAGTGCGTACGTGGCTGAAGGACTTATAGATCGGATAATACCGACATGGAAATACCGACCTTGTTTTTCATCTACACACCCATAGGAGCTCATGTCCGTTTCTATGAGCGTGTACATGAAAAACAGGGTCGGTATTATCCGAACCGGTAAAGAGTCTGTCAAAACGATCGAGTCAAAGACACATTAATTCTTTTTTAATTTTTTTATACTGGACTAAGGAACAACCGGTAACCGACAGGACTGTCGTAATTCGACGGTAAAGAAAACTCTTATTTTTTTTTAATTAATTGATGCTACTTAAAAATCTGATATTTTACTGTTAATTAAAAAGGTCCTATCGATAAAAAAGTTTCAAGCGTTTCTAAATCTTTCATCCATTCCCCATTACAGTTCTGATAGAGGGCAGAGTCCACAGCGCTCGGCCATATTGACTGATGCAAGGTCAACCGTGAATCTCAGTTATAATACTTTGTAATGAGTGAGTCAATGAATAATAATCAATGGCGACTTTAGACCGGACCTTTCGCCGGACAACGGACCGTTTTTGCGGTGTTGTAACGGCTTCGCCGCCGGACAAGTGTCCGGTGCATTACACATCCATTGTAAGCCACACATCACCGCAAATACGGCAAAATAAAACCGCTATCCGGTGAAAACAAACGTCTACAAGCGGCCTTACACAGTTTTTTTCGAACCAGCGCATTGTACAGTCATCTCACGCGTCACATATACACATATATATGTAAAATATGGATAGCAGAGTGACAAGCGCAGCAGTAACGAAACGGATCGCCCATTTGTCATAGGCTGGCTGCCCTCGGGTTAAATATACAAACAAAACAAATGTATACATTATTAATATTGTATAGAATACATATAAAATAGAGTTTCGAGCGTTGTCACTCGTCAAGATAGATTAGTCAAGGTTGGTTGACAGCAAACCGGGCTAGGGCCAGGAAGTGTCTAGATCTAGAACATCTATATCATATTTTAGATGCTACATATCGATTCTCAAGAGCTGGCACGAATAAATAAATAATAAATAAATAAACTGAACGAGTGAGGGCGTTTTCGAAACAAAAAGTGTACCCTTTCAGAATTTTTAAATTTGGGAAAAAATATGGTTTTTCCTACTCAGAATCAAGGGCATTCGATTTCGATCGTTTAAAAAAATGACCCCAGTTTTTTATACAAAATTTTACGAGTCATTTTTGTCACGCCCGTACTGAGTGTATGAAAAAAACGTCACAAAACGGACATTTTTTAGGGACATTTTATTAAACTATCGGAATCGATTGTGCTCTTGATTCTGAGTAGGAAAAACCATATTATATCAAAAATTTAAAAAAAAAAACGAAAAGGGTACATTTTTTTTAAAAAATCGCCCTTGAATGAAAGTATCTGTGTGTCACGTCATTGAATACACTTCACACAAATATGAAAATTACACCCATCTGTCATTTTCCTACAAAAATGTCTAAGTGAGATTACTTTCGTGCAATCTACTCGTGCGAGCTCTTGTGAATCTACTTGTACATGATTCCTATATACTGTACTATTTGCAGTACAAAAATTCAATGACATTTGATGTCGCGAATGACTGCCCGGCCGTTACCACGTGTGCTGTCAACCAACCTTTAATTCCAATCATTTTCCGACAATATAGATAGCTCAGTAAATTTTAGTATCGGTTCGATACAAACCAGCTTATGTTACCGTAAGGCACTAGCTCCACCGCCGGCGAGTAGCAAGAAGAGTGCTTTTAATATGAATATTTTATCGCTTGTCACTGAGCGACAAAACTTTCATATCAACAACTACTCTTGTCGCTACTTGCCAGTGGAACTAATGCCTAATAAATGGATCTCACCGCCCAAGAGCTTCTAGTGATAGAAAATGATTTGAAATTCCATAGTCACTTAGTCGTTTGTATAATTGTTATTAATTTTTGTAAACTTAAGTGACATGCTATTTTTATGCTAAAGAGAAAAGGTAAAGAATTCCCTTCCAACAGGTTAACAAAGGGCCGACTCTAGCTGGCACTTGCACAACAGTAAGAGCAGCGCTAAATGCGCGCGTCGAATCGACAATCGAACTTCGTATCTTTCCCCTTTGACGCTAAACGCGACATGCAGTCGCTTGTCGCCCGTTTGCAGCGATAAATCTAGTCACGTGACCCCATTTTGAATGTGGTTTTGAATTTCCCGCGATTCGAAGAGTAGCGTCAAGTCGCCGCGTCGAGCAGCAGCGACAAGATGGCTGCTTGCAGGAATGATCTTGGTCTTGTAAGCTGATTTCTTAATCTCATTTTATATTTTTTTTTAGCATTAGAAAGAAGTATGATCTTGACGCGTCTCTTTATTGAAAAACACTTTTGAAAAATTAGTCACAGCAAAACGTAACAATTAGCATGAACATGTGATCATTTACATCCTTTTGGTATCATAAGTAATAGTGTCAATTTTTTTTAAAACGTTTTTCAATAAAAATTCTCGTCAACATTGTTTACCTTATTTCTAATGCAAAAAAACAAGCTATAATAGCAGTCGTGGCAGTGGTACAAATAAAAGAAATAACAGAGCGTTTTTGCTGAAATTGAAGAGGTTTTTTTTTCAGCGATAAAGCTCAACATTTCCAGCTTTATCGCTATATGTCACGTGACCAGATTTGACGCTGGAAACGAGCGTCGAGCGACACGCACGCGGCCGCACCTTAACATTATTTAATGGGCCAATCAACTATTTTACCGACACTTTGGGCGTCTCCCGCGTTACCAAAATTGTCTCTGGCGTTACCAATAAAATCGTACTTCCAACCAGATATTTCACGGTTTAATAGCTTAAACTTACGTAGGATGGCATGTATTCATATACACCATCTATTAAATTACAGAAAAAACATGTTTACTTACAAAAACCTGCGATTGTTTGAAAAATGTCGCAGACAGATTAGTGTCGGTAAAAAAGTTGATTGGCCCTAATAATAAAATAATCCGAACCGGTGGCAGATTTTTTTTTGACGTTCATAAGTGCTTCATAAGTGCTTGTTATAGCCTAAATTTAATAAAGAAATTTTCACTTTGACTTTGAATACGAAAGTGGGAGGGACGGTACGATACGAACTTCGCTTTTCGAATTTCATAGTATTCAGCTCGTCTGCGTCCGCGCCAGCTAACGTGGGGCCTGTTATATCTGATTGGTAATAAGTGGGTGTTCGGAGCCCCGGGGTACCTTGGTCGTCGTGGCGGTGCCGCGAGGGGTGCGGGGCGGGGGCGTCGCCACGGAACCCGTTGCGGGGCTCCGCGCGCGTCAGGCTCTGGCTGCGACCTTCGGATAGCCTGCGGAATGCCGACGGTGAAGTCAGTGGAAACGATATACATTTTGGGAGTTTCAATAGTCCGACGATACTATGGTATCCTAAACCAAAATGCTTCAAACCGTCCGTGGATTAGTATCGTGAAGTTTAGCTATGATTTTGTGAACGAATCATAAATTACAAGCTATTGTTTTAAAAATACTATTTGAATGGGTAAACAGTAATTTACGTCTAAAATGAATAAAATGCATAAGTATAAGTAACGATGGACACTTCGAACACCTACTAAAATAAATTAAAGTATGTGAAAACAATGCATTTTATTCATTTTAGAAATGTTTCATGGAGACATTTACTGCTTAAGACGTACACAATCGATATCTAAATAGGAATAGTGTAAGTTTTTTTTTAAAAATAACCGGGTTCGATTCCTGAGCTAAGTACAGGTTTTTTGGCATGAATGCAGTTTTTCATGTTATTAAAATCGATGTCATGGTTCCTAGGAAGCAATTTTCGTATGTCGTATAGTTTCAGACTTTCCCATACTGACCGATATAAATGGGCCACGCTGTATATCTGTGAAACCTCAGCTGAAGTCTAGTAGTGATAAAAAGACTCACCTGGCGTACCTATCATTGAGCAAAAGCGGGGAGGGGGGGTGGGGGTGCAACCGTTCGTGCAGCGCCGGCGGCTCCGCGTCCACGCCGTTAGCTGGAACAATAATCAAAGTCAAAGTCAAAATCTCTTTATTCAATTTAGGCTATAACAAGCACTTATGAACGACAAAAAAGTGACCGCCGGTTCGGAAAAAACCTCTGTTGAGAAGACTCCGACAAGAAACTCAACGAGGTATTTTTTTTTAAAACAGATTCACAATATTTATAAATGATATCTATATACCATACATTACAAGTATTTCTAGTATTTATAGTCTCTTTTATGTGAAGTAACTTTAAAGTTATATGTATAAGTAGAAACGGGCCATCGTTTGTATGCATCAATAATCAGGGTGACAGTCTTTCCCGGCCCGGATAGCACCGACATGGAAATACCGGCCCTGACTAACAGTTTCCAGTTCATTTTCTAATCATAACATACTGGAACGGGCGGGCAAAACGCTCGTGAGCCATACCCTATTACATAATGAGATCTATGCAGAGTAAAGGCTAGATTAAAATTATTATTCAATACAGTCTTATTTTGAGTTAATATGGTATTCAATGTCAAGTTCGAGTTGAGTTGCACGCCACTACTCGTATATGGCTGTACGTACCTTCGTGGCCGAGCATGGGGTGCGGCCGGCCGGTCCGCGGCGGCGGCTCCGGTGAGCGCCCGTTGCTGTGCTCTCTGCTCAGGCTGGAACAGAACACGGGACCTTCTGGTTTCACGCGCACATAATAGGCTAGACGACTAAAAAAACTGTTTAGTCCGTCAGGTGGATATTACATATGAAACTACCGTGAGACTCAGTCATATTAAATGGTATTCTAACGGATAACTCACGTCTTAAATCGAGTTTAGCTCGACATGTTTCGGGTTATTTCGAAACCCTTCATCACTGGAGCACGCGACTCGGCGGCTGCCGCAACACGCGCACTACGCGCCACCGCTCTGCTCGCGCGAGCTGTTTCGGGCTATTTCGAAACAGCCCGAAACTGTCGAGCTAAACTCGATTTAAGACGTGAGTTATCCGTTAAAATATCATTTAATATGCGTCAGGTGGATAATTTAAAAATATTGTGCACATATTTTTTATTTTGTTTGACAAACAAAAAATGACGAGGATACAGTGCTTAGAAGTTTCAAGTGACGTCACTATATGGTACGATTTATACCTTATAGTTACGTTATAAGCTTCTGCAGGCCACTCATAAAAAATCGTCATCACAAAAATGAGGCTGTTTAAACGCTCCAATTCCCTTCCATTACTCGCATTAGTTTCCATTGCCCTTTAGAGTTCAAGTATGAGGAAAAAAAAACTTTGTTTACGAATGACACAAAATTTAAATTTAAATAACCCTTTTCCAGCCCCCGTGAATTAAGATACTTCCACTTTAATCATAGTTTTATATTATTTACCTATTAGGGATTAATTAAACAACGAATAATATTTTTAAAAACCTCAATTGATTTCGTTCTTTATTGTAAAAGCAAGGTCGAATGTTTGTGTATATTTATGTGGTCGCCACGCGTGTATTTTTAATACTACCTCAAAGTTTAAAGTTAGTTAGCGAAGACCCTGATAATCACGTTTTATTATGTTTTAGTAAAAAAATTACCTATTATTTTTCCCTTACAAAATTAATTAACACGCAATGTATCACTATGCGATACTACTTTCTTCTTCTTCTCTTTTAAAATATGGCTTTCTGTCCTTATTAGGACAATTTCGCCAGTGTCAAAGTACTCTCTTTGAGAGGGACGTTGTTCGGTAGTTGTAATTTTTGCAACTTGGTAGTAAAATTCCACAAACCACGTGGAGACAACTTGCGCATTAAAAAATGTCAGACACGAGAGCAATATAGAATTTTGTGATCAATATTCACTGTTAAGGTTAATCGCCGCATAAAACACTATCAAAATTATACTTCAACTAGCCAAAGAAACAGAAATAGCAAAATTAGATATTGTCTACATCCGCCATGTTCGAGTGCTATAAATCGAATCTCTACTTTGTTTTTATTCAAAACATCGCACTTATTGACGTGACAGCTGTCACAGAACGTTTCTCTCTCGTATCAAATTATTGTACGCATTACATTGCTGCTTGAAAATATTTCAAAAATTAATTACGCTCTGGTAGTTAATTCTAAATTAACAATTTGTTTTGATATAGGTTCACATCACTTAAATCTTCGTCTGGTTACAGTTTGAGGTAGTATCAAAAATACACGCTGTATGCACTATGCCTGGAAAAGGGATAATGTCGATTCAAAAAATCGTTTAGTATTCCCTTAAAATAGCGCGAAATGTACAATTTTAGTTTATAATTCCACATTAAAACGTGAGCAATTTTGGTGATTCATAGATTTTGATGTTTAATTTTGTGATCACAAGATTCACAAACAAATCATCAATATCATCATCAGCCGGAAGACGTCCACTGCTGGACAAAGGCCTCCCCCTTTGGAACGCCATAATGAACGACAACTCGCCAGTTGCAACCACCGGTTTCCCGCAACTCTCACGACGTCGTCAGTCCACCTGGTGGGAGGCCTGCCAACGCTTCGTCTTCCGGTTCGTGGTCGCCACTCGAGGACTTTTCTCCCCCAACGGTTATCTGTTCTTCGAGCGATGTGGCCCGCCCATTGCCACTTCAATTTGCATATTTTGCACAAACAAATATCATAATATAATTCATCATCCCAGCCTATATATGTCCCACTGCTAGACACAGGCCTCCTCTCAGAATTACAGGGCTTGGGTCAAAGTTCCCAGGCAGGGCCAGTGCGGATTGGGAACTTCACACGCATCATTGAATTACTTCGCAGGTTTGTACAGGTTTCCTCACGATGTTTTCCTTCACCGCAAAGCTCGTGGTAAATTTCAAATGTAATTCCGCACATGAATTTCGAAAAACTCAGAGGTGCGAGCCGGGGTTTGAACCCATGACCCTCGACGACTTAGAAAAAATATTACTGAACTACGTATTTGTTTTTAAAACATTGTACGGACTCTGGTGCGGAACCCTTCATGTGCGAGTCGCTCGCACTCGCACTTGACCGATTTTTTTTATTTTCCACCTGTTTTATTATTATCAGCCTTTGGTATTGTGAGATTAGTTCGATGTAATATGATGTGTAAAGGGCGGATGATGGATGCAATATAATAATAATAATAATAAGATATTTATTCAATAGTTTGCTTACAATTTCTACATATGTACCTATGTACAGGTTGCCTGGAAGAGATCGCTCTGAAGCGATAAGGCCGCCTATTGCTTACCTCAGAAAGTCTTTGTGTGTATACCTGTTTTCTGTAATTTTTTGCTATATTTTGGTGCGCAATAAAGAGTTATTGTATTGTATTGTATTGTACATAACAAATAATAAGTAGGTACAATCAAACTATCAAAAGGGAAAGTGACTCAGCTTATGCTACTCCGAAACACAAAATTCGAAGTTCGTATCATACTATCCCTCTCACTCTCGTATTAAATAACTTAAGCGTAGGCGGGACGGAACGATACGAACTTCGATTTTCGAATTTCGTGGTAGCCTTGCTGCGCCTTGTAGAACAAAGTCCTAACAGACGCTGTTTTTCAGTCGCCCCCATAAACCATAACCATAGCAACTACCATTAATTATATGGTGACAAAAGCATAAGATGGATAAGACTGTTATTAAACTTCGATTAGTATTTTTGTATAAAAATATATAGATATGCATAGGCTGGGATGATGATGATGAGGCGGACAAAAACACATTAAAATTGGGCAAAATTAACGCTCTCAAATTTGCATCTGCTAAGCGTAATCACCGTATCATACCATGACCGTAACAGCACCGTGTCAGGCAAAAATGTCGTTGTATAGAAAAGTAGGAGACTATCCCACTAGCGTGTTTAACCAACCGTCGTCATAGCGTCATGTATGCGCTTGACGTTCCGTTCCTGACACGTTCCTGTTACGGTCATAGCATGATACAATGTTAATGTGTAAAGACTTTCGTCGCACTATTTTCACATTCAATGTAGTAGCGTTACCATAATAATAAGTTTTTTGGTAAAAAAATCATTTTTAATACAAGCTAGAAGCTAGAAGTTTATGGGTGATCTCTTACCATCAGGAGACCCACTGCCATCCAGTCGAATAAAAAAAAAGCTTTTTTTGCTGACTACTTTTTATTGCATACCAAATTTCAAGTCGATGCCATTAACTGTTGAAGAGTTCCGTCCTGAGGAGACGATTCTGGCTGGACTACCAGGATGTCACTGCCAGATTATTGTATTGTCACGCAATTTACATAAGTATTCCAAATTTCAAGTCAATCCAACTACTGGAAGTTGGTCGAATTTAACTTGCAAGTTTTGATTACAGACAGACAGACAACGGGACAGGTGGAACTAAATAAAAGCTTGTAAAAAGGCCAAATGCTGGTCCTATTACCTATTTCACCATCCATTAACTAATTTATTTGACGGATAGATGACATGCCGTTTCTGTTTGTTTTGTTAGAATAGACGGAGACGGCATCACATTCATCCGTCAAATAAAATCAATCAACGGGTGGTGAAACAGCCCCTTAGTAACCTAAGCTTTTCTCAAAGTCGGCAACGCATCTGTAACTCGACTTATGCTATGGATGTCCATGGGCGGCAGCTATTGTTTTCCATCAGGTAATCCGCCCGCTCGTTTACCCCCTGTCATATATTTAAAAAAATAAAACAGTTTCAGCAGGGCAGTGAAAGCAATATGTATGCAGAAATAAATATGTATGAGTTTTGCAATCTATACTAATATTATAAATGCGAAAGTGTGTTTATATGTTTGTGTGTTTTCCGTCTTTCACGCCGTAACGGAGCGACGGGTCGACGTGATTTTTGGCATAGATATATTTTATGGGCCCGAGAGTGACATAGTCTACTTTTTATCCCGAAAAAATGCACAGTTCCCGAGGGAACAGCGCGCGATAACCGAATACCACGCGGGCGGAGCCGCGGGCAAAAGCTAGTATGTATGATATAGAGACATAAAAAAATATTGGTTGTGCTAGAAGGGCTACCTTCATACTAAATTTCAAGCTTCTAAGACAACCGAAAGTACAGGTTTTTCAGTTACGGAAAATTGTACGGAAAAACCTTTTTTAATGACTTATCTTTTGATTACATTGACTTAGTTTTCTCCCTGCTTCAAGGGTTTAGCATAACTAAGTATTTAAAATTAATTTTAGTTTCATATATCAACGTGTTTCCGAGAGACAGGGTCTTGACATACGGACAGACAGACAAAGTGACCCTATCCTCTTGAGACACGACGTAAAATTTCTGTTTTCACAATTTGAACCAAACATTAATGAAGTTCAAAATTTTTTTAATGTCTTTTAGTGAGTACCGGGAGACCATTTTATAATAAATCTATATATCTGTTCTATTGGGCCAATCAACTATTTTACCGACACTTTGGGCGTCTCTTGCGTTACCTAAATTGTCTCTGGCGTTACCAAAAAAATCGTACTTCCAGCAAGATATTTCACGGTTTAATAGGTTGAACTTACTTAGGGTGGCATGTATGTATTCATGTACACCATCTACTAAATTACAAAAAAAACATGTTTACTTACAAAAATCTGCAATTTTTTAAAAAATGTCGCGGACTGATTAGTGTCGGTAAAAAAGTTGATTGGCCCTATTTCTAAAAATCTTTTCTTTAATAATAATAAAGTTTTATTTGCAGGTGTATAACCTATATTTTAAAAGCACAAAATGACTTAAACTAACACTAAAACACTAATGTAAAAGCAGTTTAAGCAGCAAGAGGCGCGTGACGTCGCACGCAAGTAATTCTTTATCTGTCTAATCTTGAAAGTCACGAATAATTATTGCAGTAGACACATTAACTTATATATCAAGAACAGTTCTAACAGAATACATTTTTATGGATAAATCGAGAAGAACTAACAAAAATGCAACGTTGCCAGCTCGAAGGGTACGAGGGCGAATCAAAAAGTTCTTAGAACTAGCTATTTATATAAACTTTTTAAATTAACTTTTTTTTTTATTCTGAGCTGTCATTTTCATGTAATATTTGACCGTTACTTTTATTCGAATCGTTCCCGCCATTACGTAGTAAATTGATATTTTGTGAAACAAGTCGACTAAAACATCTCGTTATGGAAAAAAATGAGTTACGTGCCGTGATAAAGTACTTGTGTGTGAAAAATATGACTACCAAGGAATTTTTTTTGGACATTCAGCAAACTGTAGGCACTGATGCTTTACCCTATTCCACTGTTGCTTACTGGGTTGCTTAGTTTAAAAGAGGCAGATCTAGCTGTGAAGACGACCCCCGCTCCGGCCGTCCATTTACCTCAGTTAACGCACAAACCACTGAAAATTTTGAGAAAATGGTTTTGGAACACAGGCAACTAACAATCAAGTATCTAGCAGAGACCCTAAAGATTTCATTTGGTAGTGTAAGTTCAATATTAACGGATGTTTTGGGTTTTAGAAAAGTGTCAGCAACATGGGTTTCGCGAATGTTAACTCAGGCAAACAAAAAGTTGCGTGTGGGGGTTTCAGAGCGTAATCCTGAAATAATCAAGCGTGACCTGGAAACTTTTGACCGCCGTTTCGTAACTATGGATGAAACATGGGTTCACCATTTTTATCCTGAAACGAAGAAGCAAAGCATGTCCTGGAAACGTCCATCTTCCCCTCCAATAAAGAAATTCCGAGTATTTCCAACGGCGGGTGAAGTAATGGCCTCAGTTTTCTGGGATACAGAAGGAATCCTGTTTATTGATTATCTACCAAAAAGTAAAACCATTACTGGTGCCTATTACATCGAATTGATCCCAAAAGTCCAGCAAGCAATTAAAGAAAAACGTCGAGAAAAATTGCGTGCTGGAGTGCTTTTCCATCATGATAACGCTCCAGCTCATTGGTCACCGATGGCACTCATTGCAATCTGCTAAGCTGGTTTTGGGCTCTATGATCATCCGCCCTACTCGCCAGACTTAGCTCCGAATGATTTTCACTTATTTCCGAAACTAAAAGAGCACATTCGCGGAATTAAATTTGACGATGACAACGCGGTCATGGGTGCTGCAGAGGAGTTTTTCGAGACTCAAAAAAAATCATTTTTTTATGATGAAATTAAAAAAAAATTAAAAACGTTAAATAAATGTGTAAAACAAGAAGGAAATTATGTAGAAAAATAAAATAAAAAAATATTGATTTTCATTTGTTTTTGATTCGATTCTAAGAACTTTTTGATTCGCCCTCGTATAAACGCTTTAAAGAGACTTATTGCTAACACACTTGTTAATTACCAGAGCCAAGCAATACTTAGATATCAGCATGAGTATAAAATTAAATAGCAAGTTTATTATCCCTACTAATATTATAAATGCGAAAGTAACTCTGTCTGTCTGTCTGTCTGTTACGCTTTCACGTCGAAACCGCTGAACCGATTTTGATGAAATTTGGTATAGAGATAGTTTAAGCCCCAAGGATCAACATAGGATACTTTTTATTCCGGTAGAGGGCTACACCGCGCGATAACCTAGCAGACGCACCTAGCATCCTACATCGCAGACGAAGTCGCGGGCATAAGCTAGTACAAAATAAATAAATAAAATGGGTCCATATTGGCTCGCATACTTATCGAAAGTTCGAATGTAATTTTCTTCAGAACGATCGTTTGTCAACTCTTTTTTCTCTGAATCCAATGATTGTTTAGAATTCTTCTAAAATAAACCAAACCTAACCTATAGTTGTCCATATGATGACTATTTAAATTTTTTAGAAAAATATAAGGTTTCAGTGGGAAAAAAATTCGGACAAACGATGATTCGGACCAAAATTACGGTATGACTAGCGAAGAGTATGCGAACTTTGGCACTCCTAAATAAAATCACAGCGTCAAAAAAGTTTACTACAAAAGCATGCAATATGTCCAGAAAATAGCAATTCAACTAAGCTTCATTTTGGTATGAATACAAATTCTATAGCAAAATATTAAATGACAATTTTTTTTTAACTTCGCTATGGACTGAGGCAAATTTACTGTAGACAGACATTGTTCGCGTGGCGGCGGTTTACGAAAAAAAAAACAATCGCATGGCAACCAAACACTAATTACAAACCAATTCCGCTAAGCAGTTATGTCAGAGGGCTATCGCGTATGAATTAGTCGCTAGAGGCGCTGGTGTAGCGTGAGGTCTCCGAAATGTCAAATGCCTCTGTTTTTGGGCGCACGCCGGTTTATTTATAATTAGAATAATTTTGTGAATATTTCCCAATACATGAAATTAATTATGGCAATTGTGTTACAGGGCAATTAATGTCTGTGTTTTGGGACAGTTTTGTCCTCCCTTTTTTTCCGAACAAAACGGGACTACGCAACTCTGTGGCATACTCAATATTTTTATGGTAGAAAATCTTGTGAGTGAAAATATTTGTTACTCCTTCACGCTAAAACGGCTGGAAGAATTTGAATGAAATTTGGTAAAAAGTTAGTTTATAATCTGGATTAAAACACAGGATACTTTTTATCCCGATATTCGCACGAAATAGGGATAAACCCTCTTAATAACAACCGCTGGGCTTAGAGTAACGAAATTTGGTATGTAGGTAGCTGAACGTCTGGAATAACACATAGGCTACTTTTCACCCCGATATTCCCACGGGATAGGGATAAAATCTCGAAATAACAACCGCTGGGTTTAGAGTCATGAAATTTGGTATGTAGATAGCTGAACGTCTGGAATAACACATAGGCTACTTTTCACCCCGATATTTCCACGGGATTGGGATAAAACTTTGAAATTTCAACCGAACTCAACCCAGTTTTGAAATTTTCGACAACTTAACACAACCTCAATGTAGACCAAGGTATAAATTTTGGGAATTCCCAGGAGAATTTTGTATAATCCCGGAAATTCAATTGTAACTACCAGATCGAACAGTTCACGCGTGGGAAGCCGCGGACAACCTCTAGTTCTGTAATATTGTTGTGATGATTTTCAAAATAAATCATTCATTTATTCATTCATTCATTTCAATAAATTAGACTTTCGCTTGGCATCATTACATACTTATATATAATATAAATAAACTGACATTCGCTTGGCGCGTTAAGCAAGCACGTGACATCATAAATTTATCCAACTTAAAGAAGTGTTAACAATAAAATACGATCACAACATACAATCCTTACTGGTATTATATACTTAAACATGGAACATAAACCAAAATGCAAACTCTGCCACGAAAAAACATACTTTATCTAGATAACCTAACCATAAAAATTTAATTTTTAATACAAGCCTTTTTTGCTGACTGTACTTGCACTGTCACCCAAACTACATTTGCATACCAAATTTCAAGTCGATGCCATTAACCGTTGAAGATTTCCGTCCTGCGGAGACGATCTTGGCCGGACTACCAGGATATCACTACTAGATTGTTGTATTGTCACGTGATTTACATAAGTATGCCAAATTTAAAGTCAATCCGACTACTGGAAATCGGTCGAATTTAACTTGCAAGATTTGATTACAGACAGACAGACAACGGGGCAGATTAAACTAAATAAAAGCTTGTAATAATAAAAATCTTAAAAATACAATGAAAACATTCAAGAATTGAGAACAAAAATTCGCATTTTTCACATCTGCCTCAAACGGGTATAAAACCCCAGACATCAAGCTTCGCAGTCAGAATGTCTAATGCTATCTCGCATCGCATTGACGCACCGTCTCTCTTCAAAGTATCGCATGAGAAAGAGACAGCGCTAAAACCAGCCATCTTGTCCCCGAACCACAAACATAACAAACGCGCCAATCCTACATAATTGCCAGTTTTATATATGAGAAAACTAACAATTACACAATACATAGTAAATTTAATAAATAATACGCAATATGTAAAATAATTA
Organism: Choristoneura rosaceana; assembly: GCA_037349165.1. Classification (NCBI taxonomy): domain Eukaryota; kingdom Metazoa; phylum Arthropoda; class Insecta; order Lepidoptera; family Tortricidae; genus Choristoneura; species Choristoneura rosaceana. The sequence goes on along the minus strand of JAZBNJ010000006.1, from coordinate 673,357 downwards.
GGGGCTGTTTCACCATCCATTGATTAGTGTTACCTGACGGGCTGTTTGTTGGACGGTTAAATGTGATGCCGTCTCCGTCTATTCGAACAAAACAAATAGAGACGGCATCACATTTAACCGTCCAACAAACAGCCCCTTAGTAAAAAAAAAAAAAATAGAACTTAAACTAACTTATTCTAATCCAAAAATTTGTAATCATGAAACACAAGGTAAATATAAGTAGTGTGTAGGGAACTCAATATGAAATGAATTTTAGCATAACCATAGACACCTACGCACTGTCCGTGTCCGTCCTCGTTTAAAATAAATATTGAAATCAACCACAACAATTCCGAGTAATTATTATGATTGATTTCAATGCATTTTCCGAAATTTCTACATGAAGTTTTAATTGCCACATTTATCCATATCGATAAGTTGTCGTTTCCCATCAATACTTTTCAATCCGTTCCAAAGACAATCTTGACACTGCAATGTCAGACATTGTTGAAGTTATATTCAATCGTTCCTTCAATTATTGAAGGCAATCTTATTAGAAATTATATTTTTCAGTGGTTAATCGGTTGATTTCAATACTTTGTGAGTTTCTTTAAGTATACAGGAACATTTTAAGTGATGGTTATTGCGTAATCCAAGAGAAAAGTGTGTCTGTGTCTTCGAGAAGTGTTTGTTTACATGATAAGACACGGAAGGATGAATCGAATATAGGTTGTGAGTTGCATTTAGTTACCTCCTGTGCCGCGGCGTGGCGTGCAGGTCGACGCGCGACCTTCGCTGTTGGCTCTGATGGTAGAACCTCTGCAGGACGATGGGACTAGTGTTGCCAGAGCTCTGGAACGAAACGTATGAGTCACTGTGCCTGTGGCAATATGCTGAACTGCTACAAATATAGTAAATATTGAATAATTATTGATTTTAAGTATCTATGTTAGTCTGTAAGGTATTTATTGTACGGGCCAAGTTGCCCGAAATAAAACGTAACTACTTTGAAAAAAATCTCGTATCTAAAATCAATATGGCTTGATGTAATGTCTATAAAGTTCACTCCGAAAAATTATCTATTTTGAGCTACAAGTTTTTTTAAAGTAGTGACGATATTTCCAAAAATAATTTGAAATAATACGATATTATGGCATTTAAGATACTCAAAAAAGTGTTTACGGCTTTGCACTAGTACTGCACTCTGAAGGGAGAAAATTGCAGTAACATTCCCTATCATATATTGTATTCCGATCCAATTTATGACAAGCGTAAACATAGACGCCACTAACCCGACCATAGAAATTTAGTGATGTGAAAACCTAGAGCCTATTGCAAAATAATTAATCTGTTCAGTACATCGATTATTTATTAATTGAATAGATCAACGTATTTTTGTCTATTTTATTATTTACAATACTTGATTTAATTTCCAAAGACTGTTTATATAATTATAAAAGCAGTAATTATTTTTTAATTTTAAGGAAAGTAAATAAAAAATTTCCACCATCTCTACGCTAGTCTATGCTACTACAGACAATACACGAGTTTCATTCAAGAAAAAACGTCAGATTTTAACGAAAATATTTCAAATGAAATTTTGGTGAAAAAAGACTATTTGACGTTTAGTGAAAAGACAGGAATTATAGATAAACGTGTTATCGATTCGATCCAGTGGGTGTTCATACAAGGATTTCGATAAAATCGATTTGTTTACACTTCCTATAAATTGGATCGGCATGACGTATACATTTGTACGCAGTTTTATAATCTGTGGTGTTACCGCGGGTGACGCCCTCCAGCGGTTGTCGGCGGAGACGCGGCGCGCGGGCGGCGGCGGCGGCGACGCGCATGCGTCTATCGTCCTGCGACAAACGAGACAGTGGCTGATACATGATGATAGGCATTAAAACACGAGTAAGGTTTTATATACCGAGCGATAGCGAGTTGTATAATGTTTCACGAGAAACCGTTAATAAACATTAATTCGTTTTTAAATAATATAAAAGTCTATCACGAATAATAGGGATGTTGACGCCATTAAAAAATAATTCGAAGGCACGATTCCAGTAAAAAAACGCTTTATTTTAGTCCTGAAAACCAGATTAATTTTCGATTTACTGGAAAATTATGTTTTTTCTTGCTTTAAAAGAAACAAATAGTTAGTTGATTGAGTTGCCGGATAGTGACGTCATAAGTTGCTATTGCCATTGAAACTCTATGGGAGAATTGTGTTTTGACAGCTCATAAAAAGTACGTCAGTTCATTGGTGGTGTCAACATCCTTATTATTGTAGTAGACACATTAACTTATATACAGGGTGGGAAAGAGTAAACCGACAGATTGAAATCAATGATTCTACTGCCTATTTGGACAAAAAAAAGTAATACAAATATGGCTCGGTAAAGCCTAATTTTCGAGATATTCAATTATTTAAGTAATTCACAAGTTGAAAAATCTCAAGGGTAACACGCCTTTATAATATGACGTAATCACACACACACAAGTACAACCGCTATCAATTTTAACTTCGAATAAGTTTTTATTAAAAGTTGAGTTTAAACAGCAAAAAGTTTTCATTGTATTGGGATAAATGGAATAAAAATAAATGTTATGTCTGATGTAGGTAGCAATAGCAGTGTATCAAATTAAGATACAACTAGACACTATAACTTTGCGTATGATATCTTTAATCAGAAACAGTACTTGTTTGTTTGCTTTGCTTGGTCTTTAGTTTTACTTCCTGTTCTCTACCATAGCGAGCCGGCAAATGTGCAACCTTTTTCTGTTGAATAACGTAGGTACTGGCCGTAAATCAGATTAAAAAAAGGTCACTAGAAATAACTTCAAAATAATAACCAATTGTCATCTGAGTCAAGTTGACATTGCTACTCGTAAAATTAAATTATTATGCCGGAACATTTTCTTCTAATCACTTAGCGGATATCCATTTTATTTATGGATACTGTAATGGAAATTCACGCCAAGCAGTTGCCGAGTATAGGAGATGATTTCACAATCGTCGCACTCCGCATCATACTACCTTTGCAGATGTTCATAGACAATTCCATGAAAAGGGCTTACGACTAAGGCGTGCAGAGAGAGCAGCAATTTATTTGGACTTGCGTACTGAAAACCGTATCATGAATCTAACTATCGAAGATCCCACATTGTCGTCAAGAGCTGTGGCAAGAATTGTGAACGTCAACTAGAGTGGTGTTAGATTTAATTAAATAAATAGTAATTTCTCATTACGTGAATACAGAGACGATTAACTTTTTGTATTGATAACAATGGTTCGCATTTTTATAATTTGAGGCAATAATTTAATAAAATTCATTTAGTAATTATGTTTTTTTCTTTTTCGTACTCAGGTCTACTTTTTGGTACTTTGGTACACGTCTATTGTCATATCATTGCAAGATCGTGTTGCGGCTTTACAGCTAATGCGATGATGTGGCGATTTCGAACGTAGGGAAATTATTTTTGATAGTTCCAGTAACGTAATACGTCGTAATTCAGAGAAATTATTAATCCTACTAGTTGACATAATAATTTGTTGTCTAGAGCTCTTAAATCAAGTGTCACACGGACGTCATACTCCACTCGTCGTTTATCGTATTTTGTCGGAGTTGTTCGTGAAGTGTGAAGTTTTCTTTTTCACTCTATTGACTAAGGCTTCGTTCACAAGGAAGTACTATCGAGAATTATTTTTTTTGTTCCAGAAATTAAGTTAGTTAATAAGGCGGTTTTGGACCCATGTTGACATAACATTATTTACTCGTTACACCACCAGGAATTCATGGTTAAAATCTGTCGGTTTACTCTTTCCCACCCTGTATTAAGAAGTGTTCCATCACAAATTTTTAATTTTCATAAAATTTTTATAGAATAATCGAGAAAAACTAACAAAAATGCAACGTTGTCAGGTCAGCAGGTATAAACGCTCTTAATTGGACAAAATACGATATTTGACAACTCCTGAATTTGCCAAATCTTAATATTATTATGAAAATATAGATATACACAGTGTTCAACGAAGAGAAAACTTAAATCAGTTGAAAATTAGATTTGTAGTGACTTTTTAAAAATCGATATACCTGTCTCTTTCTCAAACGCCTTTATCTATGCAGCCAGTATGTCTTTCTCTCTCTAATCTTGAATTTTAAACCTTTATAACTTTGTTATTTGTAAGGGATAGCTTAAAAATTGTTTCTCCATTCGATAACAGGCACTGTGTACCTTTAATTTATAAAACGTGTACAAAATAGTCAAATACCGTATAACAAAGTAAACAGCTGATTGGGCCTGCGTTACCTTCGGCGCGGGTACGGCGAGTGGTTCGCGAAGTCAGTCTCCAGGCTGGCGGGCTGCGAGCTGCTGCCGCCCGCGTGAGGCCCCGTCGCCCACCACGCCCTACGGCCAAACAATCGATATAGTCAATACTTTGAAAAACGCTCGTACCTTAAAATTGATAATTTTTCAAAGTGATCTTTATGTGCATTATTTGAAGGGTCAATTTTGTTGACGTATTGATTTGAGATACGAGATTTTTTCAAAGTAGTGAAGATATGTTTAAAGATATGTGTAAAAAATTAAAATTTTTGCATGTCAAATTATTAAATTTATAAATTCACTAGCTTTTGCCCGCGGCTTCGCCCTCGTGGAATTCGGTTGTCGCGCGCTGTTCCCTCGGGAACTGTGCATTTCCGGGATAAAAAGTGGCCTATGTCACTTTCTGGCTCATAAACTATCTCTATGCCAAAAATCACGTCGATCCGTCGCTCCATTTCGACGTGAAAGACGGACAAATATACAAACACGCACACACTTTCGCATTTATAATATTAGTATGGAAGTATGGATTAATACAACTTAAAATTCAGCCAAAGCCAATCAAATAAAAACACAATTGACATTAATTAATATTCGTCGTTCCATTGAAATAAAAAATAATAATAAATTAAAAAAACCGTTAATATAAATGTTTATTTGTTCTTTTTCAAAGAATATAAGAGTGTGTCACGAATAATTATTGCAGTAGACACATTAACTTATATATTAAGAACAGTTCCACATTTTTAATTTTCATTAAATTTTTATGGAATTATCGAAAAAAACTAGCAAAAATGCAACGTTGCCAGCTCATAGCTCGAGCTAGACTTCATAAACTTGTCGCACAAAAATGTGACCAAAAATATCTGAACACGACTCTATTGTTGACGGCTTAGAAGCGTGTTCAGATATTTATGAACACATTTTTGTGCACAAGCTTATGGGCCAATCAACTATTTTACCGACACTTTGAGCGACCCCTGCGTTATCAAAATTGTCTCTGGCATTACCAAAAAATCGTACTTCCAACAAGATATTTCACGGTTTAATAGGTTGAACTTACGTAAGATAGCATGTACACCATCTATTAAATTACAGAAAAAACATGTTGTTTACTTACAAAAATCTTCAATTGTTTGAAAAATGTCGCGGACAGATGAGTGTCGGTGAAAAAGTTGATTGGCCCTTATGAACACGAATGTATAGACGCTCTTGACAGCGTCAGTTACCTGGCGGGCGTCGGCGTGACCTGCTCCACGGTCCACTGCGAGCTGGTCACGAAGTTCCTCACGGGCTGCGGCGTGGCCGGCGCCTCGAAGCTCTCCCGCGAGCTCGTCATCGTGTGCGTGGCTGTTGTTGTCACCGTCTGCGAAGGCGACAGCTTTAAGACTATACTGTGCTGTTTGTCTGCATTTCAATAAACCGTGCGGCCACAAAACGGGTGACCACGAATGTCCTGCTAGATTACTTGCAGAGAAGAGGTACCTTAATACCATTGACTTATTACAAAGTCAATGATTATATCATGGACAGGAATATTTGGAAATAATTCCGGTACGCATAAGCGATCCCTTCAAATAGCGAACCTACTATGTTAAAAATAAAATTGTGTTAAATACTTGTAATGTATACATATATGTATATAGATATCATTTATAAATATTGTGAATCTGTTCTTAAAAAAATACCTCGTTGAGTTTCTTGCCGGATTCTTCTCAACAGAGGTTTTTTTCGAACCGGTGGTAGATTTTTTTGACATTCATGAGTGCTTGTTATAGCCTAAATTGAATAAAGAGATTTTGACTTTAACTAGGACGGCGTCTAAGAGCGCCGTACTTAAATCAGTTTTTTTTTAGAACTCTATTTATTTACACATTATGACTTACGACTACACTGAATGATTGATGACCTAGATAACCTCTCTTAACAAATATAGCCGGAGCGGAATCGTGGACCTTAACCCGAAATATGAGCAACCGTTTGGAGACCTTTGAAATGTGGGTGTACAAAAGAATTTTGAAAATATCGTGGACGGATAGAGAGTCAAACGAAAGAGTTTTGCAGATGGTTAACAAAAAGGTAGAGATCTTGTATACTGTCAAGAAACGCAAGCTGCAGTATTTTGGTCACATAATGCGTAATAATAAATACGACCTACTCCAACTCATCATGCAAGGGAAAATCCTGGGAAAGCGACCGCCCGGAAGAAGGCGTACTTCGTGGCTAAAAAATCTCCGAACATGGTTCAACCTTAGCACGAGAATAAATTAATATAATCCTGATTATCATTATGCACATTTTATTAACACTTACAATCAATCGCACAATTTCTAGGTCAAATGTAATAGGCATGATGTCTTAGTCAGCAATCTATGTACCAACACTCGTCACTCTGACCCAGTAAAAATCCACTGACGCACAGTATTTATGTTTGACCTGATAATATCTTTTAAGTGAATATATTGCAATTTTGTTATTTTGATTTTGTCTAATTTCTACGTACTACCTATTATATTGCACCGAACTTTGTTAATTTTTATTTGGTGATTATTTTAGTATGTTAATGTTAGCTCGTTTAGCCTGAGACACAGGAATTATCCTAGTTCAGGCACACGTGTTACATAGATTTTAAGTGAAATATTGTATTGTTATTTTGTACTGAAATGAATTTGAATAATATTTTATTATTATATTGTATTCCAATCCAATTTATGACAAGCGTAAACAAAGACGCCACTTACCCGACCATAGACATTTAGTGATGTGAAAACCTAGAACTTATTGCAAAATCATTAATATGTTCAGTAAATCGATTATTTATTAATTTAATAGATCAACGTATTTTTGTCTATTTTATTATTTATACTATAGGTACTTGATTTAATTCGAAAGACTGTTTATTCAATTATAAAAGCAGTAACTATTTTTTAATTTTAAGCAAAGCAAATAAAAATCGCTTATTCATCCGCGCATTAATCGATTTCTAAAATGTCAAATTTTCCATCATCCCTACGCTAGTCTATGCTACTACAGATTATTCACATGTTTCAATCAAGAAATAATACATGTCAAATTTTGACGAAGATTTTTCAAATGAAAAAAAATTGAAATCAAGTGAATTTTGGTGAAAAAAGTGATTAGACGTCTAGTTAAAAGACACGAATTATAGATAAATGTGTTATTGATTCGATCCAGTGGGTGTTTATGCAAGAAAACAGATTCATTATCACCCTAAACAAGTGTTATGTATGAGCTTTTATTATTACGCCAATTTTTTTTAGGCCAATTCGTATTATGCCTATGAATATCATGCGTTTTAGACGGTTCTGGCAGAAAATCAGCGCTGTAAGCTTCTAACGCTCAATACTCAATATTTTATTGCTTTTCCACAATGTATGGTTACAGATGTTACAAGGAAATTATGTGATCATCTTGGACCCTGTTGGGCACAGCAATATTTATAAGTACGCTTCAGCATAATGCTGAGTCAGCGACCGTTTCACTTGCGCGGGGACACACAAAATTGTGTATTATATTTCATGTGCGTGTTATTATTATTATTTCTTTATTATTTTTTTGGTTCATTTGTGTAAATATTGCTGTATATGTGTGTCTTTTGTGTTAGTGAATAAATGTCTTCTTTCTTTTTTTCTTTCTTTCTTTCTTTTATTATACCTTGGCCGGCGTGGGGTGTCCGCCGGTGATCATTGCGTACCAGTCCGCCACGGACACGTTGCTCCGCGCGGACTTCACCACGAACGGATGTTCGAGCAATTTGGCGTACTTTGGACGCTGCCTGTAGTTCTTCGTAAGGCTGGAGGGAAATATAATTAATTAATATAAGCACTAGACCACATCTGTGTAATTTTACACATTTGTTAGTTATTTACCCCAAAAGCATAAATTCCTTGTAGCGTTTTACCGAATCGTATTTTTTTTATTCGACTGGATGGAAAACGAGCAAGTGGGTCTCCTAATGGTATGACATCACCATCGCCCATAGACACCTGCAACACCAGGGGGATTGCAGATGCGTTGCTAGCCTGGCCTAAGATGGGATACCCCAAGTGCCCGTATTTTCACCGGCTGCCACCAATCAACTGAAGTACTTTTTATGAGCTGTCAAAACACAATTCTCCCATATTTCAATGGCAATAGCGACTTATGACGTCATAAGTCGCTTTTTGTTCGCCAACTTAATCAACTAACTATTTATTTGTTTTAAAGCAACAAAAAATCTAATTTTACAGTAAATCGAAAACTAATCTGGTTTTCAGGGTTAAAATAAAGCGTTTTTTTTTTACTGCAGTCGTGCGTTCGGTTTATTTTTTAATGGCGTCAACATCCCTATTGTTGGTGAACCATAAATAAATACCATTGTGAGACGAATGACTTGAATTCCGGCGAGAAGTTGCTCTCCTCTGGCAACTGCGGTGGGTCGTCGGATATCACCTGGCATCACAAGAACAATTAGGCTCCTGAAGAGGGGCAATTAACAAAGCGAGCGCCGAGCCCGAGCGAAGCGAGTGTTTCAACTTACGCGAAAAATTTAGAAAGTCAAAGTCAAAATATCTTTATTCAATTTAGGATATAACAAGCACTTGTGAATGTCAAAAAAAATCTACCACCGGTTCGGAAAAATCTCTGTTGAGAAGAATCCGGCAAGAAACTCAACGAGGTATATATATATTTTTTAAAACAGATTTACATTATTAATAAATGATATCTATATACTATACATCACAAGTAAGTATTTAACACTAGTTTATTCTTAACACAGTAGGTTCGCTATTTGAAGGGATCGCTAATGCGGATCGGAATTATTTCCAAATATCCCTGTCCATGATACAATCATTGACTTTATAATAAGCCTTAGATATTAACGTCTTTATGGGTATTTCCACGAGCGTCCCAACCGCTGTCAGTCCCTAGCTGTTTATATTAAGAAGTAAATATAGGTGAAAAACTTAAGTAAAGGACCTGTTGTATGTAGTAGTAACTTGTCCATATAAACAAATTGACGTTCCAAATTCGCAAAATGACTTAAGCTCCATATCAATTCTGTGCACCACTACATACAACAGGTCCTTTACTTAAGTTTTTTACCTATAATTCATATGCATTGATTTTTGTATTGAAATAGATTCTGGCCTGAGTACAGAAGCTATTTACGTCATAATTAAAAAACAAACTGCCTTCCAATTCTTAAAATCTCTGGCAAGGGACTGACAGCGGTTGGGACGCTCGTGGAAATACCTTATAACAAACTCGTACCTTTGTGAGCACTTCAAAGTCGTTCTGACAGTTCATGTAAGGGAACACGCCGGTCGCCAGCTCGACCAGCGAGATGCCGAGCGACCAGACGTCCGCCCGGATGTCGTAGTCCGGCCGCGTCGGGTCCGGCGGGTCGATGCGCTCCGGCTGCCGGACAACACACAACACTAAAACACTGTCGTTAAACAAATACAGTACATATAGTTAATGATGTTTTTCTGTCGTGTTTTGTCGGAGAAGTTCGTATTTCGTCCCCTTACTGCTAAAAGCGACTAACTGCATCAATAAAAACCTTAAACTTTGAACCTTAAAGTCAAACCTTTAAATGCGTTTTTCTCTAAACTCATTGATGCAGTTAGTCGCTTTTAGCAGTAAGGGGGCGATTTATCTTGCTTTCTCAATTAGCCTAAGTAAATTAATTATTGTATAATTAATAATTATAAGTAAGTAACCGACATTCTATACCCGAACCACACATTGTATCTAACCATACATTGTGGAAAAGCAATGAAATATTGAGTATTGAGTATTGAACAGGGTTTCATGTACTGATCATCTGTATAACGACCATCTTTGTAAATGAAATGAATTTGAATGAATAAATGAATATAAATTATAAGAGGATGCGACGGTATCCTTTAACAGCTGAAAGCATGCAATGGTCATGTATGTATATGTAGACACTATACCATAGTATCTGAAATCATCGATTCGATGCTAATAGATGCGAAACCACTCTTATTAACCTCAATTAACCAGCTTCGTTTATATCAACTTTGCCCCACATCAGCCAACTTTGCCTCACGTCAATCAACTTTGCCACACATCAGCCAACTTAGCCTAACGCCAACCAACTTTGCCTAACCTCAACCAACTTTGCCCACTTCAACCAACATTGCCCCACTCACCGCCATGTAAGCCGCGCAGCCGGCGCTCCTCGTCTTCGCCTTGGAGTCGACCAGCCGGCCGCTGATGCCGAAGTCGCACAGTTTGACATTACCACGCTCGTCCAACAGTATGTTGCTCGGCTTCACGTCGCGGTGGATCACGCCGTGCATGTCCTTCAGATACGAGAGGGCATTCACCGTCTGTATAAAGGAAAGTATGTATGTATTTTTGAATATGAAACTACCCTCAAAAATCGCGTGCTGCGTAGAAAAAGGGCTACAAAATAGCCCGAAACATGTCGAGCTACACTCGATTTAAGACGTGAGTTACCGTTACAATATCATTTAATACAACAGATGTATTCATGAACTGTAATAGTAGATTGTACAACGAGTGCCTAAAACAAGCCATTGTACCCGAGACGTCCACTTCTCAGGTACCTCGCTTACTAGTTACCTTTTATTTTTCTTGCATTCTTAGCTTAAGTATTAGTGTTATTATCATTTTATTGCTATCTTGCTGGACGTATTAGGCGATGCTGTAAGGCCACTGGATCATTTTCTATGAATAAATCAATAGTTTTTTGAATTACTAGTATAAATTACGATTATTATTATTAAAACAAATAGTAGATTGTAGAACAAGAGCATAAAACGAATCATTTTAACCGAGACGTTCATGTAGGCACCCGAGCCGGTACGTCGAGGGAAAAATGGGTTTAAAGCTCTTGTGGATAGAATTTATAACTTAGAACAGTGAAAATAATTTATCATTCAAAAACTATCTTAGTTTTTCATGCATTGCTATACAAATGTTAGGTATATAGTTTTACTGATTTTATCAATATAAATTAAGAACTATTAAAAAAAACTAATTCGTTTGCTTGTGGCCGTTGGCACCGTTTTATGTCGCCTTAATCCCGCACCAAATACAAAGTTTACCAGCATGAGAAGTATAAGGGCCAATCAACTATTTAACCGACACTGGGCGTCTCCTGGGTTGCCAAAAAATCGTACTTCCAACAAGATATTTCACGGTTTAATAGGTTGAACTTACGTAGGATGGCATGTATTCATGTACACTATCTATTAAATTACAGAAAAAACATGTTTAGTTACAAAAATCTGCAATTTAAAAAAAATGTCGCGGACAGATTAGTGTCGGTAAAAAAGTTGAATGGAACATAAAATTTTTCATTATTTCTATATGGTGCTGATGTCTCACCGCGACGGTAACTTTGCCCAGTATCGCCTCCGGTATGGGCGCGCCGAGCCGCTTCAGCAGCTTGTCGAAGCAGGACGCCATCAGCTCCATGCAAATCCACACGTCCGCGTCGGTCACGAAGCAGCCGAGACACCGCACTGCAAACAACATGATACGGTTGCCTTTCCGCCAAAGACAAAGTGAAAAAAAATATCATGGCACAATTTACACCAATGAGGGCTATCGCGTATGAATTCGCCGCTAGAGGCGCTAGTGTAGCGTAAGGTCAACGAAATGTCAAATCTCATAGTTTTCGGATGAGCTACGCGGGTTTATTGATAATTAGAATAATTTTGTGAATATTCTGCATTACCTGAAATTAATTATGGCAATTATGCGATAAGGGACAATGAACGTCTGTTATTTGAGACAGTTTTGTCTTTCGAAAACTTTTGTCCTCCCTTTTTTCCGAACCAAACGGGATTACGCAATACTGTGGTTGCTCGATATTTTTATGGTACTGTTTTAAGATGTATTAAATATGATTTAATCTAAACTTTGTTCTCACGCCCGTTATAACAGACTTTTAAAAACTTCACACAACAGTGGCGCCATCTAGTGAGATAAAAAACGATAGCCCTCATTGACCTAGTCTCAAACTAAGCAAAGCTTGTACAATCAACGTCATAACGTCGTAATAAGTGATCTCTTTTGTACCTTGTCACTTCAACGACATGTTTGAAAAGCCATACGGGATTGTGTAACGACTGACATCGACAAGGTACAGAAATACTACGGATAAAAGGCAACGGATAAACATATAGATGAATATGTACTTAAATACATACTAAACACCCAAGACTCGAGAACAAACGCGTATTATTCATACAAATATCTGCCTCGACTTTCTGACGTCTTGGTCACATACTGTCGAACCATTTGATTTCTGACTCAACGTAGAACGTATTCACAGTAAATGTCATAGTAAATTCCCTTGTCAAGCAATGCGATGTCGCTAAGACTTTTTCTGGATTCGATTTGTAGCATGTAGCATGTAGCATACGAACATGGCGGATGTAGACAATATCTAATTTTGCTATTTCTGTTTCTTTGGCTAGTTGTAGTATAATTTTGATAGTGTTTTATGCGGCGATTAACCTTAACAGTGAACAGTGATCACAAAATTCTATATTGCTCTCGTGTCTGACACTTTTTAATGCGCAAATCGTTTCCAAGTGGTTTCTGGAATTTTACTATCAGTTGCAAAAACTACAATCACCTACACCTACAACGTCCCTCTCAAAGAGAGTACTTTGACACTGGCGAAATTGTCCTATTAATTAGGACAGAAAGCCATAATTTAAAAGAGAAGAAGACTTTTTTTTCGAAAAGGTTCCACAGCGGGTCAAGATTCAGTCGGTTCCAGGGTTATTATGATGCAGCTTCCTTACCTATGTACTGGCAGTCGTGGGATCCCAAAACCACGTCCAAGTCCATCAGAATTCGTTTCGTCTCCTCCGAATTGCCCGAGCGGCGCATTTGCTATAAAAAAACAATAAGGTAAAAAAGGTGCGTAAATAATTTTTGATTTCGTTTAATATCTATTATTGATTATTCTGTTACACGGAAATTAATGTTTATCAGTAAGAATTCATTTTAATTCTACCATTTATTAATCATTTGTTGTAATTTTTCACAGTTTTGTGAAGTAAATTTTAATTTTATAGATTTAGACATTTTAATTATTTTCTTGTTCGTTTGATTGATTGTTCCTATTGCATAAATTAGACTTAGATTTTAAGTATATTCTTGTTTTGATTTTAATTATTATTATTGAATTGAACTCTAATTTGACATTCTAAATTCTATTTTTATTTTGGCTGACAATTTATTGTAATAAGATTTATTGTTTGCATACTTTTGACGATCCTTTTGTGAATTTCTTGTAATTAACTGGCATGTGTTTATAATGTGTTTTTTCAAAAGGTAATAAATAAATCTAATCTAATTTGTTGATCAACTATTTCTTGTATTTGTTGTTGTTTCGAGCAAATAAAACTTTGAACTTTTGAACTTTGAACTTTGTACCATCAGCCAAATAAACGGTCTATCAATTTTTAAACAAGTTCCTATCAAATGAATATGTCGCTAAAGTCTGATTTTATGGGATACAAATCCACTAAAAGTTAGTGAGTTTTAAGACAATTCGCTCATGGCTGATCTCCTAAGCATACTAAAAACTAAGCGGCCAAAAATCTGGCCCTCAAATGTATGCACTAATAGGCTACGGTAATAGGTAATTTTGTATGTAGACTAGAGTGGAGCGAATTTTCCTTGCTGTTATTCTGTCCCGTCAGTCAGGGGACAAAAGTAGTATAGTTTAATAGAAGAAATGTTGTTTCACATTATACTAACATGCTTATTAGATGACCAGTAATAGCAGGGGCTTAAAACGACCACGTAAATTTTAATCCTATAAAACTTATGGTTTAAAGTGACTCAGGAGACCGTAACTATAGCAAACGAGTGGCAAGAAAAAGTTGATCGACCCATGTAGACTAGAGAGGACCGAAGTTTGTTCTATTTTTTGTGTATACATTATTATTATTGAATGAATACACTAGCAGTTTTTAGAAAACTGCACTTATGTTTTTAGTATTTTTTTGTAAGTGTTTGTACAGTTTGTCTATTGCAAACATTTTTCTAACAAAATGTCTCCTTAGTGGCGTCTCTAATGTCTCCTGAGTTACGGGAGAGAAACACTGAAAACTTGATTGGCCCACTAGCCAAGTTGTCCTAGATGGCTTACCTTGACAGCGATGACGGCCCCCGAAGGCTTGTGCAGCATCTTGACGACGTGGCCGCAGGTGCCGCTGCCCAGCTCGCCCAGGTGCTGCAAGTCATCCACGTTGGACCGGTACTGGACGCCGTTTACTGTTAGGTTGCCACTCACCTGAGGATATTGGTGAATCAACTATTTTACCGACACTTTGGGCGTCTCCTGGCTTACCAAAAAATCGTACTCCCAACAAGATATCAAATAAATAAATATCATGTGACACTTGACACCAATTGACCTAGTCCCAAACTAAGTAAATCTTGTACTATGGGCACTAGGCAACGGATAAACATACTTATATACGCAGATAAATACTTAAATACATATTAAACATCCAAGACCCGAGAACAAACATTCGTATTATTCATACAAATATCTGCCCCGGCCGGGATTCGAACCCAGGACCTCAAGCTTCTTGGACAGGTTCTCTAACCACTTAGCCATCCGGTCGTCATTTCACGGTTTTAATAGGTTGAACTTGCGTAGGATGGCATGGATTCATGTAAACCATCTATTGAATTACAGAAAAACATTTTTACTTACAAAAATCTGCAATTGTTTGAAAAATGTCGCGGAAAGATTAGTGTCGGTAAAAAAGTTGACTGGCCCGGATATGTAACATCTGTTAGTCCTTTACCTCTAAAGCATAAATTCCTTGTAGCGGTTCACCGAATAGCATTACACCTCGGACGGTGTGTGTAAAGTATAAGAAACTCTGAAACTAAACCCCCTTGCAAAAAAACGGGCACCTATGGTTTTTGTATTTTAGATGCATGAAAGCTTACTTTCTAAGCTTCAATGCCTAAAAGTCGGAAAAACCATAGGTGCCCATTTTTTTTCCAAGAGGGTTCATATGTGATGGAAGGGAGGGAGTCATATGAAGATCTGTTCTTAGAAAAAACTGCGTTCATACATTAAAAAAAACTTGTACTTGGGAATCGAGCCTGGAAATTTTGAAAAATAAAACTTACATTATTGAAGAATAAGAAAACAATGCATTTTAATTAGATAGCGTGTTTCATAGTAACATTTATTGCTTATGACTTACACATCCGATATCCAAATATAAATAATGTAAGTTTTTTTTTTACAACAACCTTTATTTGTTTTTTTTTTAATGTTTGAACTGCATTCAATTTTATTATCTCCTTTGGTAATATGCGTCACTGTTGTAGTACTATTATACCACTTATTTACCACTATTAGAGTTAATTCGAGCTATTAAAGAGCCTCTAAGTGATAAGGTCTGTGCCAAAATAGGACTATAAGAGAGTTATAGCGTGCTATATCGCTAATTTTTAGGTCGTGCTGGAGCTATAGGACTTGAACAGAACTAATAAACGACGGTTATAGATCTTATTTTATCGCCAAATTGTTAGTTGGGTAGTTTTTCTTGTTACTAAAATCGATGACATGATTCCTAAGAACAGATCTTCGTATGTCTAGTTTCAGACTTTCCCATACTGACCAAGCTAAATGAACCACCTGTATAGGCTGGGATGGAACCAGATCATACCTTATGGACTTCTCGCATCCTGTTCTCTGTCTCAGCCGCATGAGGGGAGCGCGGCGGGAACGCCGGTATGTCCCGGTTTGCGAACACTGCCAACAAAACAACAAACTTGAACCAATAACAACAAAATAAAATAAGTCATCAAAACCAACAAAAGATTTCAAAGTTAATAATATTAAATACATATGGAATGGTGGTGTTGCTTAAGCTGAACAACTTTATCCAAGGAACATAGGTTGAAAAACGAAAAAGAAATCAAACTCCCATACTATACATATTGGTTAGCTGACCGACTTACTATGGAAAGGCGCCATTTATTCGACCATAGACATTCAATGATGTGAAAATCTATACCCTATTGTAAAATACTTAATCTGTTCAGTAAATTGATTAATTTATGAATTGAATAGTAGTCAAAGTATTTATGTCTATTTTATTATTTACAATACTTGATTTCATTCCAAAGACTGTTTATTCAATTATAAAAGAAGTCTATTTTTTAATTTTAAAGAAAGTAAATAAAAATCGCTTATTCATCTGTGCAGTAATTGATTTTTAAAATGACAAATTTTCCACCATCTCTATGCTACTAGTCTATGCTACTACAGATTATACACATGTTTCAATCAAGAAATAAAGTCAAATTTTGACAAAGATTTTTCAAATAAAAAATAAATATTGAAATCAAGTGAATTTTGGTGAAAAAAGTGATTAGACATCTAGTTAAAAGACACAAATTATAAACAAATATGTTGTTGATTTGATCCAGTGGGTGTTTATACAAGAATTTTGATGAAATTGGTTTGTTTGTACTTTTGACATAACACATGAATGAATGAATGAAAAAGTATTTAAGTATTTGACATTATTTCACATAGTTTTTAGATATAGATATTTTTACATAGTTAGAAATATTGCAGTAACACTGATGAAATAATAATTCTTTATAACATTACCTGTCTAAATATGGTTTTATTAATATAAATAAATAAAATAAAAATAAAAAGCCTTTATTTTCCATTGACATTTACAAGGATGAATTGATGTTGTTAATATTATTAATCCTGAATTATATTTGTGTCATCTGGACCCCTCTTCGGGTGAAGGCCTCCTCCAGAGATTGCCATTTGTTGCGGTTTTTTGCCAGGTTAAACCAATCCCTTGTTCCGATGGTCTCTATTTCATCCTTCCACCTTGCTTTAGGTCGATTAATATAACATAACACAATCCAAATACTTATCTGACTGGTAGAAAATTGACAGTTATAATGTAATTTTTGACATAACTCTTTTTTTTCCTCTGAAACCATTAATGTTTCAGAATTGTTATAAAACAAACCTAACCTAACCTATAGAGTTCTACAGGATGATGATTTAAAAAATTATGAAAAATGTACAGTTTCTGCAGGAAAAAAAATTAAGACTAGCAATAATTATGACAAACATTATATTATGAGTTATAAGATTATGGCAGTCGAAAGAATCGCTTTTTATACACTATACTTGGGAGCAAAAACATCGAGCCACTCTTGCAATTTTTACATTGATTTTTATGTTTTTTTGGTTGTAAGTGTTATCATGTAAACTTAAAAATTTACAAGGGTTTGCTTCCAAGTGTAGTATAATGTAAGAAGGCTTTTTGTGAAAAGGATTTTATCTAAATTAATTTGAAGTGTTTATTATTTCTTTAGACATGCAAAATAGGTGCAGTAAGTCATCAAGTTGCAGAGACCAACCATTGCAACTTCTTTTTACTTACACATTTTTTGAGAAACACTAATGTCTAAGAAAACTGCATCTATACAAACATGCTTTTTTCCTAGTAAGAACTTAGCGACCTATGCCATGTCTGTGAATATACTTCAGATCTATTTTCCAGTACTATATGATACTCAATTAGATTTTAAAGCAAAAGGAAATCCCGCAACAGCATCAATAACAAGAGATTATGTATAACTGGTGTCTCAAAGCATAATGTAAACAATCACATTCAGCTACTGGCCTCATTACAAAATATAAATCAGACATTGTGTCTATGGTCTCCAAAACTCCATAGTATGTGAGCACCAAAATGTGTCCCACAATGAATTTACTTTACATATTATTATGAAAGATTCTGCCTACATTCACCCACTTTATTCAATGACAATTTATGCAAATAACTAGTAAACAATGAGTAGAAGAGGCAAAGCAACTAGCATCAGTAGTAAACACAGTGCTGCAAATCCAACTAAAAGTAAATGCCACTCTATCATACGCTAACATGGATCAACGACACGTTACACAGCTAAGACACGCGTCAAACTCAGCATCAGCAATTTTCAAAGTGGAATTTAGATCATAATAAAACTGTATGAGTGCACAAGAAATTTGCTTATGAATGAACATCGACATTTCGATGGCCAAGCAAATGACCGAGATAGGCAGATATTGGCAGTTTTAAGTGAGGAATGCAGTCCAGGGTCAGCGGGAGTACTTACGTGGTTTGTTAGGCCTCCGCCCGCTGCCAGGTCTGCTCGGCCCGAGAGCACCTTGATGAAAAGGACCTTCCTTTCGCACACGCAACTCGTTTTGAATGCGCTCTTCTAACCCTTTCAGTTTACCCTCTATTGTGTGGTTCGACATTATAATTAACACGTTTGCCCCACGTTTGAACACATTTAAGTACTCATTACATTGATTGTTTGTTACACAAATTCACAATCCAAAAGAGCTGCAGTCCAAGGATTTCCTTATTTCCTTCCATGAACCACAGACTACAGGCAGACGACCGACATCCGACGACAATCGACGTCTCGTCTGCCACAGATAATGTAGAAATAGTTGACATGAGATGTCAAGTAAGAATGGCAAAGCCAGTCGATTAATTTGCACAGTTTTGCAGTCATACCAAACGAAATACAAAAAAATGTTAATGTTATTTAAATTTAAAATTGTAGCATTAAATTTAAATTGTAGTAAAAATATTCCAATTTTAATTTGAAGCATGCTTCAGTAGTGTTAAATGTATAAAACGGTCAAACTGTATGAACCCAGATAAAATTGATCGCTGCGTCTATCATTTCACGCTTCATTATGATAAAAGCGTTTTATTTAGCAGAAATATTTCCGCCAGCGATGTCTACTTCGTTCGGATTCAAATTAACTAACCGAACTATATCACAACAGTTAAGTCAAGCCAAACTTTCAACTTAATATTTCGTAAGCGAATAAAATAAAATCTTCAAATCGATTAAAATCTAAGAACTACGTTTATCATGGCCACCCTGCATGAAAGAGAGGCCAAACCGAGTTGTAATTAATTTACTTGTCGACATTCACACACACCCCTAACATTTTGACGTAAACTTCCTTCCTTCAGACGAAAGTGCCATTCATTTCGTTCACTTTGCGTTTGCTTTGCTTGCATTATCGTATATCGAAGGAAAGTAACTAATCTGCTTGTAAGCAGGGATAGAATTAAACCGAACTATTCGGTGAGCGGTGCGCTATGTGTAATTGTAGAATATATAATCGTCAAGAAGCATGATGCAGTCCACGACAGAGGGTTGCATGAATATCGCCGAGTTGGCTAACCAGCTGACTCGGGAAAAGATATTTATTAGCTCCGAGAGGCAGTTATTGCAGAACCTTAACGAAGAGCTGGAGAAAAGTGCCTTAGAGCTCCTCCAAGCGGCCTGGATATGTTCGCAACAGCGGCAGAACCTGACAGACTTGATGAATGCGCGATGCGAGGCAGAGTCGATCGTAGCCTGCCAAAGAGCCAGCCAGCTCGAGGGCACGACATTCATAGACGTCTACAAAGTACTGAAGTACAAGGTTTGTTTTTTTTTCTTTTTTTTAATTTCAACTTGGCTTAGATTCTTCAAATATTGAAACAGGCTGAAGAATTTCATGCAAAAAGCCATCAAACTACCATCTTCTGAAATTAAAACATTGAATAAATATGTTAGTTTGAAAATGTTTAAACTTAAAACATCTCACAATTAGTTGCTTCGACCTCAATATCCACCCACTTTTAAACTGTGCTAAATGATAGTTACAGTCGTTAGTTTATTTTACTGTTTTAAATATTATTACTTTTAGCATGATAGCTAATTGTAATGTGTTATGAGACTTCAAGCGAAGAATTTTCTTGCTATTGTTGCTGATAAATTACTTGTTTCAGTTGATACTTATGAATAGACTAATTGGTATTGAATTGATAAACATGCAACTTTGTTGATGCATTCAGTGGATAGATGCTCGCATCGCTCATTAAATGATATTGTAAAGTATTCCAGCAGCTGCATTGAATAATCAGGATTTAAAAAAATTCCATGGGAATTCAACTTCAACTTTTTAGTTTAGTGGCAATCGGTCGCTTTTGGATAGCATCCATTACTGCCAATGACACCTACCAGCAGCAAAGTGTATATTGTGTCAGGATTTCTCGGTGGGAATTCCCGAAAATTAAATCATGGTTTTCATTGATGTTACATTAACAACAATTGTGACAAATTTCATGACTAAGCCTAGGTTGTTTCGAGATTTTATCCCTATACCGTGGGATTATGGGGACAAAAAGTAGCATATGTTTTATTCCCGATGTCCAGCTATCTAAATACCGAAATTTCTTAGCGAAATTCATCCAGCCATTTCAGCATGAAGGAGTAACAAACAAATCACTCACTCACTCACTCAAACTTTCGCATTTGTAATATTAGTTGGATTCTAATGATTTAGGGGTTGTTTTGGGATATTTCATTGATTAAGGTTGTGAGTCGTACATTAACCTTGTAAATTCTCAAGTAATTTATAAAGTACAAATCAATTTTAAGAATAATTGCCGAACATACACTCAAGGTCTTTAATTCATGAACCACCCATCCCAGCCTATATAAATCCCACTGCTGGGCACAGGCCTCCTCTCAGAACAAGAGGGGCTATATTTCCCACACGGGCCCAGTGCAATTGGGAACTTCAAACGCACCATTGAATTGCTTCGCAGGTTTGTGTGGGTTTCCTTCACCGCAAAGCTTTATGACGTTTACTGCGAAATGGTTCCATGGTGGCCCATAAATTAAAGTCTTTGACCGTACTGTCAGTGGCCTAGCATAGTGAGGATGAGAGGGGTGGTTAAATTTTCCTTTTCAGTGTAATGAGAGCTATATTGAAATATCTCCAAAATCATAAAACTAGGAATAGAAATAGAAAGATTTATTCGCAATTCGCAATAAAATTACATAACATATGCACTAAACATTTTTTTTAACTAGCCTATGTAGTGTCCCACTGCTGGGCAAAGGCCTCCCCTCTTGACCTCCACAACTCTCGTTCTAACGCAATGTCAGACCAGTCCTTTGCATATATGTCCAGATCGTCCCGCCATCTCCTTTTCGGAACATAGAAAACAACATAGGAAACATAGAAAAAAAGCTAGGTTTTTGCATAATTTCTAAAGCTTATTAACAAATGATTAACAGTTTTTGTGATGGTAAGCAATCTATGCTTACAATCATTCTGATCATTCTCTACTCCGTCGTTGCAGAGAACAAGTTAGCTAGCTTTATTTTAAATATATTAATAGGAAACTCATTTCTCCAATTATGTTAAACAGTATTGAGATATGCATATGTAAATATGAGTGACAAGTTTAGGTTCAGTTTTACAGTAAATATGTTCTGATGCATCCTTACTTGTCTTATCATGTAAACAAACGTGACGTCATAGATGGTAGACATATATAATAGACAATGACTAGTGATGGGAAATGTCGATAAAATATATTCAAATTCAGCTTTCTACGTCCAGTAAAACGAAAAATCCCGTTTTTCCCTTTCCCGTGGGAATTTCGGTAAATTATCTCTTTAATTCTTCCCTATACTTCTCAAGCAACCTGCATGCCAAATTTCAGCTTTCTACGACCAGTAAAACGAAAAATCCCGTTTTTTCCCGTTCCCGTCAGAATTTTGGGAAATACTTTTGTAGTGCTTCCATACACCCCCCAAGGAATCTAAATAATAAATTTCAGTTTTCTACGACCAATAAAACGAAAAATCCATCCCGTTGATCTGAATATAAAACCCGTTTTTTCCTTATCCCGTGGGAATTTCCAAAAATCCTTCATTAGTGGGTGCCTACATTGTATAAGGTATCTACATATGTGAAAAAATTTCAAGTCTCTCAGTCCAGTGGTTTGGGCTGTGCATTGATATATCAACAGTCAGTTAGTTTAGAATTTTATGTATATATAGATTAGTTCTTTATAAAGTACGCAAGGACTTAGGAGGATATTAAGTATTAATTGCCACATTTGTCCACATCGATAAGTTGTCGTTTCCCATCAATACTTTTCAATCCGTTCCAAAGACAATCTTGACACTGCAATGTCAGACATTTTTGAAGTTATTCAATCGTTCCTTCAATTATTGAAGGCAATCTTATTAGAAATGATATTTCTCAGTGGTTAATCGGTTGATTTCAATACTTTGTGAGTTTCTTTAAGTATACAGGAACATTTTAAGTGATGGTTATTATGTAATCCAAGAGAAAGGTGTGTCTGTGTCTTCGAGAAGTGTTTGTTTACATGATAAGACAAGTAAGGATGCATCAGGTATAGTCATACCCAGTCATGTGAGAAAAACCCGAATCCATTATCATATCAGTGCTTAGTTAGTTAGGTAGTTATTTAAAAAAAATATTTTGTTATAAAAATATTTTTTGATACATGCTTTTTTGCTGACTGTACTTGCATTGTCACCCAATGTTTTTTTTTAATTATTATTGCTTCCTAACGTGTTTCTGTGTATCGAATGTCCATACTTACTATAATATTATAAATGCGAAAGTGTGTATGTATGTGTGTGTGTTTGTCCGTCTTTAACGCCGTAACTGAACGACGGATCGACGTGATTTTTGGCATAGAGATAGTTTATAGGCCCGAGAGTGACATAGATAGGCTATTTTTTATCCTGGAAAAATGCAGTTTCCGAGGGTACAGCGCGCGATAACTGAATACCACACGGGCGGAGCCGCGGGCAAAAGCTAGTACTTACTGTAATAAATAAATGCGAAAGTGTGTTTGTCCGTCTTTCACGCCGTAACTGAACGACGGATCGACGTGATTTTTGGCATAGAGATAGTTTATGGGCCCGAGTGACATAGGCTGCTTTTTATCCCGGAAAAAATGCACAGTTAAAGTCTTTCTCTCTTTCTCTCTTTCCCTCCCTCCCTCTCCCTCTCAATCTCTCTCTTTCTCTCTGTTTCGACGAGAGATGTGCTTGGTAATGAAAAACACATCCCTCGCAACACATCCTCGCACATTATTGGTGGAAACGCTGCTCTAAGCTTTAGTGACATGTATAATTTCTCCACAGGAGGCGCTAGCCCTCGGGGAGCTTCTCGGCTGGCTCCGCGACTCCCCCCACTTGGTGTCTTTGTGCCTGCTGCTCGGTGAGGAGTCCCTGCCGCCGTCGCTGCCCCCCAGCCTGGTGGCGGGGCTGTACGGCAGCGCGCGGCTGCCGGCCGACCGGACCCGGCTGCTGGCTGTCATACGGTCGCTGGTGAAGCATCAGCTGGCCACGGCGTCGGATCCCAGGAAGTAAGTCAACCCTCGAGGGCGTTCCAGCTTTATAGCGAGGAGTCCTTGCCACTGACGGTGTCTCCCAGCCTGGTGGCGGGGCTGTACGGCAGCGCGCGGCTGCCGGCCGACCGGACCCGGCTGCTGGCTGTCATACGGTCGCTGGTGAAGCATCAGCACGGCGTCGGATCCCAGGAAGTAAGTTTTTTTTTTATGTTAGAGAGGCCAGACAACCGAACTAGTGGGTCACCTTCACCTGATGTTAAGTGATCACCACTGTCCATAGTTACCCGCATCGCTTTAAGCGATGCCAGTGCGTTGTCGGCCGTGCAGAAAATTGTACACACGCCACTTAAAGGCACCCAGGTCGTAACTCAATCGGAAGACCCCAGCAGGAAGCTCGTTCCAGATTTTGTTTTCTTTCTTTCTTTCTTACGTGATAAACTCGTTCCCAGGTTGTTCCGTTCGGGCAAGTCTGCGCTGGCGAGCCTCTACTCGGTGTTCCGGGACGGGCACGCGCCGGCGCGCCAGTTCCTCGTGGCGGCGCTGCAGGCGCCGGTCATGTTCGCGCTGCACGAGGACGAGCTGTTTCTGGACTGTGACCCGGACAAGGCCATGGAGCGGTGAGTACGGCCATTTAAATTATATAAAATAAAATACTAGTGCTTACCCGCGGCTTCGCGCACGTAAATCATTAGATCGAGCAGCTGAATTGAAATTTTGGGGTGTTTGAAAAATTCCCATGGGAATTCCCGAAAATCGAATCGTGGTTTTCATTAATGTTACATCAAAAACAGTCATGTCAAATTTTATGACTCTAAAGTTAGAGTTAAAGTCTAAACCCAGCGGTTGATATTTCGAGATTTTATCCCTATCCCGTGGGAGCATCGGGATAAAAAGTAGCCTATGTGTTATTGCAGACGTCCAGCTACCTACATACCAAATTTCATGGCTCTAAGCCCAGCGGTTGTTATTTAGAGATTTTATCCCTATCCCGTGGGAATATCGGGATAAAAAGTATACTATTTTTTAATCCAGGTTATAAATTAATTTTTTGTCAAATTTCATCTAAATCCGTTCAGCCGTTTCAGCGTGACGAAGTAACAAACATACTCACTCACTCACAAACTTTCACATTTATAATATTAGTAGGATAGGAAGTAGGATAAATATGGGACACTTGAAACCAATTGACCTAGTCCCAAACTAAGCAAAGCTTTTACTATGAACACTAGGCAACGGATAAACATACTTATATACACAAATACATAATTAAATACATATTAAAAATCCAAGACCCGAGAACAAACATTCGTATTATTCACACAAATACCTTCCCCGGCCGAGAATCGAACCCGGGACCTCAAGCTTCGTAGTCTGTTTCTCCAACCACTTGGCCACAGTATATATATAAGCTAAAGCAGTATGGAAGCTACGAACAAATTGATCGAAACGAACACACTCACACAGACGCGCGCTCTACACGGCCTCTAAGGGGGTCTCGCGATACTGCAGTACCCCAGTGCAGTGCAGTAGTGCTGTATAGAGCGCGCGTCTGTGTGAGTGTGTTAGTTTCAATCGTAGCTTCGAGGAGGACTATATATAGCTTATTTATGTACTGTGACTTGGCCATCCGGTCGTCTAAACCAGGGTTGTTGCTGATGCAGGTTTTTACTATATCAGCGGATGCTGATGCTGATGCTGATTTTCTCAGACCAATATCAGCGGATGCTGATGCTGATATTAATAAATTACTTCAATAAATCATATCCTACTAAGAAATTAATAGTAAAACAATAAAAGGCAATTTATACATAAAGAATTCACTCAACTAATTGTTGACAAAACAATCAAATGAGGGAACAAGTGACAGCTTTTATTGTATAACTGTCTGTGATGGGTCGAAACTTCCACATGCCTCGCGGTAAGTCCCGCCTTCAACAAACACGTTACGACTTGAATATCAGCATCGATTGTTGCTGATGCTGATGCGGATGCTGATATAAAAAACCATGCTGATTATCCGCGGATGCTGATGCTGATATTCGCAACAACCCTGGTCTAAACCCTTCCGTTTTCCCCAGATTTTCGCCCCAAGACCGTCTAAAGAAGTTCGGTCAGACGAACAGCGCGGAGTATGCCGCAAAGCTGGCCCGTTACAGGAAGTGGACCGTCCAGTCACTCTACAACCTCACCAGCCGCTTCATCAACTCGCTGCGGGAGAACTGGGCCAACTTCCCCGCCTCCATAGCCTGGCTGATACAGCAGAGCGTTCATCTGATCAAACAGCACTCCGGGTAAGTGAGAAGTTTGCTTGTGAGCGTTTGTACCTGCTGAGCTGGCAACGTTGCATTTTTGTTAGTTTTTCTCGATTATTCCATAAATGTTATAGCGGTTAGGGCTCATAATGTCCTGTTGTTGTGATTACCATCCATCTAAGGAATCAAAAAAGAATAATAATCACATCACAAAGCCTTAGGCAGCCCGGTGTTCATATTAGTAGGCTGAAAGTGTCTGCAGGATTGTCAGATTCTACTGAATAGGGATGATGACACTACCAATCAACTGACGTACTTTTTATGAGCTGTCATAACACAATTCTCCCATAGAGTTTCAATGGCAATAGCGAATTATGACGTTACTATCCAGAAACTCAATCAACTAACTATTTATTTGTTTTAAAGCAACAAAAAATCTAATTTTACAGTAAATCGAAAATGAATCTGGTTTTCAGGGCTAAAATAAAACGTTTTTTACTGGAGTCGTGCCTTCGAATTATTTTTTAACTAGCTTTTGCCCGCGGCTCCGCCCGCGTGGTATTCGGTTATCGCGCGCTGTTTCCTCGGGAACTGTGCATTTTTCCCGGATAAAAAGTAGCCTATGTCACTCTCGGGCCCATAAACTATCTCTATGCCAAAAATCACGTCGATCCGTCGCTCCGTTACGGCGTGAAAGAGGGACAAACATACAAACACACAAGCACACTTTCGCATTTATAATATTACTAGCTTTTGCCCGCGGCTCCGCCGGCGCGGTATTCGGTTATCGCGCGCTGTTCCCTCGGGAACTGTGCATTTTTCCCGGATAAAAAGTAGCCTATGTCACTCTCGGGCCCATAAACTATCTCTACGCCAAAAATCACGTCGATCCGTGGCTCCGTTACCGCGTGAAAGAGGGACAAACATACAAACATACAAACACACAAACATACAAACACACAAACAGACTTTCGCATTTATAATATTAGTATGGATGGATATCGTCATCATCCCTATTGGAGTTTAGACCAGTTGGTTCTCAGACCGCTTGCTCCTAACATAACCTTGTTCCAGCACCTCCGACCCGGAGCTCCACGCGTTGTGTACCGACCTGGTCCTGAACAACTTCATCTGCCCCGCCATCTTGAATCCCGAAGTGCATGGGGTGGTGGAGACGCCCGTGTCGTACATAGCGCGGAACAACCTGATGCAAGTCGCTCAGATACTCCAGCTGTTGTGTTTGAGCAAACACCAGGAGGTGAGTACTGGACGGTGTTGCCACCTCTGATATTTATTTTACCCTAACGCTACGCGAAATTACCCTAAGGGCCTGTTGTTTGATCATTAGTTAAACAAAGTAATAGTTAAAATGTATGGCAAAAATAACAGTAGTTAAGACATTTCAATGGAAATTTGACTATTAGTAACTTTAACTACTGATCAAACAACGGGCCTTAAATGAGGCACTTTTATTTATTTCTTACACTATTTTTTTTTAATAAAAAGAAGAAAATATGCGATTTATTAATAAATTAATATGAGTAGCTAAACTGCTACACTGTTTCTAGACATTCTTGGAATGCATCCATAATATTCTTGGCTTCTACGGCGTCTGCAGTAATTGTTTTCTTTAAACCTTCCTTTTTTTCGAAAACTTTTGTACCCTAAATAATTTTCTACTACAATAAATACCCTAAACGCGTAAAGATACATACCCTAAATTACCTTAAGGTGTGGACACTGGTACTGGAGCCAGATTTACTGCCCGAGGGGGGGAGGGTCTAAGACTAAGGTAATCAGGCAAGTATTAACAGATACAAACAAAAAAAACGGACACGCCCAAAAAAGGGTTCCGTAGCCATTACGAAAAAATTAAGTAATATTTTTCTAAGGATTTCGTATTTTATACGGAATCTTCCAAGTTTAGGTATATTTTATACCTTACGCTGCTATTTACTCATGAACTACTAATAATTCTCAAGCAAACTTATCCGTTATAGTTTTCCTTGGAAGTTTGATATACTGACTACCATCCTGAATTTTTTCAAATTTTTTCACCCACCGGTTTAGATTTTAGAGCTTTGCACTTTTTCTGACTACAATTTCGAATTAAGAATGGTCGAAGCAAAAGTTACTCAACTAATTGTATTTGTTTTTAAAGATGGAACCGAAGCTCCGCGACCTGTGCTCCAAGTTCGAGAGCTCGTGCGTGTGGTCGCTCGTGGACGAGGTGTGCGGCGCCGCGCTGGCCCCGCCCGCCCCCGCGCCGCCCGCCGCGCCCGCCGCGCCGCGCACCGACGCGCCGCCCGCCCCCGCCGCGGCGCTGTACTCGCCGCAGGACCTGCACACTCTGGTCAGTACCGCCCGCCCGCCGCGCCCGCCGCGCCGCGCACCGACGCGCCGCCCGCCCCCGCCGCGGCGCTGTACTCGCCGCAGGACCTGCACACTCTGGTCAGTACCGCCCGCCCGCCGCGCCCGCCGCGCCGCGCACCGACGCGCCGCCCGCCCCCGCCGCGGCGCTGTACTCGCCGCAGGACCTGCACACTCTGGTCAGTACCCGCCCGCCCTAATGACATTCAACCAGGACGCACATTGCCGAACAAAATCCCCTTCAAAGAATGTCAGAACTATTGATTTGTTTGCGTGACAAATAAAATCATCTCACATAAAATAATTAAAATAATACGAGACGAAATTTGAACCTAGTCTTTACTCTATTACGGGTGAATTTCGCTAGTGGCAAAACTCCACAACGCTTGACACTTGACAACAACGTACTGAGAAAAAAGAAGGCCAGTTTTACCAAAGTGGCAGGCGAGCATTCTACCAAACTATCTGCCTACTATCGACCCACCGATCGACCTATCGACCAACCTATCGACCTAACCTATCCCGGTGATCTGAACCAGTGATTTTAGGCCAGTGATTCAAACTGGCGCTCATTTGGCTCGGACATATTTGGGCGCGCGATTGTGAATCTACAGGTATAATTCATCAAAGGCCCGCCCTCTGCTTGTCCCCACTGTCAAAGCTTTGGTTTCCTAGGATCAGCGGTACCGGGTAGCGGTTGCGGGGTTCTGTCTATCCTCTATTGTAATATATTGTCTTCTCATAATTAGGTTAGCTGGAAGAGATCCCTTCTTAGGGATAAGCTCGCCTTTGTTCTCCTCTCTGTGTTTGTGTATTTTTATTTTTATGTGCAATAAAGAGTTTACATATATACATCAGCGGTACCGTCATGTAGCGGCCGTAATAGGGATGTTGACACCACCTATCAACTGACGTACTTTTTGAGCTGTCAAAACACAATTCTCCCGTAGAGGTTCGCCAACTTAATCAACTAACTATTTATTTGTTTTAAAGCAACAACAAATCTAATTTTAAATAATTTATTGAATCAGGCGTTACTTTGTGAAGGTCCATATCAATGAACTAAAATAATTTCTTTGCTCACCCGCGACCTTAAAGGTCCTTAAAGGTTGAAGGTCGCGGGTGAGCAAAGAAATTATTTTAGTTCATTAAATCTAATTTTACAGTAAATCGGAAAATAAATCTGGCTTTCAGGGCTAAAATAAAGCGCTTCTTTACTGAAGTCATTCGAATTATTTTTTAAAGCCGTCAACATCCCTATTACTATGACATTCGAGGTTGGTACTCATGTTCCTCTTCCTCTCCAACTATAATGATGTTGATTAAAAAAAAAAATGGTTCAAAATATGAAATGTCAATAACACACATTCTTCCACAGATAACGTTCCTCAAGCGCATATCCTCCAAGTTGAACAACAACACGCCCAGCGTGACCTCCGAGGAGATGTCCAGCGGCTCGGGGCCCGCGGCCGAAGCCTCCGCCTACAGGTTAGAAGCTATGGTCTTGTACTACGAAGTGCCATATAGAAAGAACTAGCGACCCGCCCCGGCTTCGCACGGCTGCAATGCTTATACTAAATATGATGATGGATGTTATTATACATATGAACCTTCCTCTTCAGTCACTCTATCTATTAAAAAAAAACCGTATCAAAATCCGTTGCGTAGTTTTAAAGATTTAAGCATACATAGGGATAAAGGGACAAAGAAAGCGACTTCGTTTTAAACTATGTAGTGAAGAAAGATTTATGTAGCTCTATAAGTTCTACCTAAGACCAAGACTGAAACTAGCACTAAAACTATATTACTTGGTGACACGACAGGACACCAAAAAGGGTCTCCACTCAGCATGTGTTGCCGCACATTATGCAGTAACGCTGGTTTTCTGTGGAGATTAGAATAGGGCATAGTTAGGCAAAGTTCTGCGCAGGGGGCGACACTAGCGTAAACCCGTGACAGCGTCAGTTGTGTATATTTTGTCGCCATGACAGATCGTGACCAAAGAGTGTTAGTACATAAAAATCGTGATTTATTAGTAACAAAATAACATGATAAAATAAAATAACATCGATAGTAACGATATACCTATATTTTTAACATTTTAATTGAAATAATATGATATTATGGCATTTAAGATTTCCTAATCTGTGGCAGGGTATCCGATGGTATGGTTTAGAGGCCAAGTCATGTCCTACTTGGCACGAGTTGTTACTCATCTAAATCATGCTGTTGTGGTGTTTTTATAGTTAAGACCTTTTGGAACTGACATGTTCATTATATTTTGATCAAAGTTCCATCATAAATAAACATAAAAAAAAGATTTCCTAATTTCGTGGCTTGGGACCCTGAATGTGGATTTATAGCTAGTTTGTAATTTATTTCTTTACTGTTAATGTTTAATGTTTTACGCCATACGATTAAATAAATAAATAGAAATATATATTTTTGAAATGACTTGATTCGACTCCCGTGCTGAGAACATTTTTTTTTTAAATGTTTGTGTTGTGTTTTAAGCGTCTAACTATGTTAAAATTACCAATTTCCCCTCGAACTATTGGCGCGCTCACTTCGCTCGAGCGCCAGAAATATCTCGGGTGAAATAAGTCACTTTCCACCCTTGGTTATCAATCTACTATTGTTATCCAGCGAGTCCGGCAGCGAGGGCTCGTCGTCATCGGCGGCGGGGGCGTCGCTCGCCGCGCTGCTGCAGACTTTGGAGCCAAACTACCGCAGTCGGTTGCACGATCTGCTGCGGAAGATGCCTGACCTCAGCAGGCCAAGGTAACGGCATGACTGACAGCCATTGACATCTGTATCTTACGGCACTAGAGTGGCTGTTTGGAATAACGCGCGGCGCATCAATCATCAAGTACTTTGACACAACATCTGTCACAAATAACTCACAATATCCAAGAAATAGACACTTAGCTTTGACAGCAATTGAAAGATGTTGTTAATGACATATCTTTTACTATCGCCAGTTGAAGATGTTACTTCCAGTAGTTTTCCGTAATATGGCGAGTTTATTTCAATTCCTGGTCGGGCTTTACGAAACCCATGAACATTATTTTGTTTTTCCGTAAATATTCCAATGTTTTTAATATTCCTGAAGAAGACAGATCCAAAAACACAAAAATCATAAAAATCGGTCCAGCTGTACTTGAGTTATAAATAGTGTAACTAACACGACTTTGTTTTATATATTTTGTTGTGTAGCAAGTGTTTTTCCTAGTCTATCGAGATCTCACAAACCATGCGGTCTTCTTTGGCACTATATCAAAACTAATAACGGTAAAAAAAAACAAAAACCGTAATAACAAAATTGAATAACAAAGTAACAGTTCAAAACATTAATCAATACGAAACACTCGATACAAAAACGCATTTAAGGACCGCTCTCGTACTAATTGATAGATGATGCGAGTCAAACGATTTGACAAGATTGTGGAATCGATTCGGTCGATAAGCAAAGTCAAGCTCTATCGAAATAGAGTTCTGTTTTACGCGATGGAAGTTGACGAGATTAAAATTTACCTTCTTATTATTAAAACATAATAATATATTTCTAAGTGATTTTTGTTTATTGTTACGAAATCTTTTAAGCTATAGAGATATTTTATTTTTGTTCTTTTGGGATTCAAGTATATTTTTTTATAAATTATTGGTCTGAAACGTTCATGGCGTGGAATGGAAAAAATGCAAGTGTCACCGTACCCATCGTATCCGAAATAGCTATTTATGCAACTGTATCGCAATAGGGGTCCATATAACACGAGTGTGGTTTCATGAAACGAGGCGTAGCCGAGTTTCATAAAAGGGTCACACGAGTGTTATAAGGCCTAATTGCGTACAGTTGCATACAATATTTTATCTACGTTCATATATTAAATCCTCTATCATGTGTTCAAGAACCATTACCTGCTGGTGAAGAATTACCTGCATTGCAACCAGAACTTATACTAGGACCTTCACTTTGCTAGTAAATTATGTGTCATTTCCTTCGCCGCATCTAAAATATCGGGCGGAGTCAAATCTTCTTCGCATTCACCTTTTACGCAAAAACAGAATTTTCTCACGAAAATTCGTACAACAAAATAACAACCTATGAACGGAATGGCGGTAAAACCCAGTACATCACTGCGCATGTGCGGCATGTGCGCGCATGCGCTAAAGCGGGCACTGCCACAGACAAGTGAATATTGGAATCAAAACTTGTTGATATAAACTTTTTGGATTTGCCCTGTATCGTAATGGTTTAAAAAATTATATTATAACATTATTTCGTTAGAAGAGAAGTGTTATAATGTGTTTTTTTTTTAATATTTCGGTATTGTGTTTAAAAAGTATGTAAATATAAACTCGTTTTGAATTTTATAATTGGAATATTACGATGCGAGAGTAGATAAAGTACTATACCGTATATTGTAGCAGTACTTCACAGTGGCACTTACCCCCGCAGACAGTCGCCCCCCGACGAGCCCCACAAACGGAGCATCCTCGCGAAGGTGCCGCGGCGGCTGGCGCGCGGCGCCGCGGAGCCCGGCGAGCCCGACGGGCCCGACGTGTACGTGATACAGCTCGCCAGGCAGGACGAGAACGACTATGTCGGTGAGTGGCTGAACGTAGCTATAGTTACCCCCTTATTCATAAAACTTAACAAGCCTATGTTAACTAACAAATGCTTTGTCCCTTTCTAACAAATACAAATGTCGAAGTGACAGATAAGGACAAACGAATTTTAGCGCCATTTTAACTAAAATAGGTTTAATTGTCGTTTATGAATAAGGGGGTTAGTGTTTAGTTTTGTAACTCAGGGACCCCATACATCCAGATATATTAAGGTTATTTATTCTGTGTAATATCTATATCCCAGCAGTGGGACACCTCTATAGGCTTGTAAATAAATAAATAAATAAATATCTACTATATAAAAATAAGTCGGGTTTTCCTTTCTGACGCTATAACTCCAGAACGCAAGAAAAGATTTCAAAGGTTTTGCATTCGTTGGAAAGGTCTCGGGCTCCGTGAGGTTTATAGCAAAGAAAATTCAGGAAAAATTAAAAAAAAAGCGGGAAAACGAAATGTTACATAAAACGAACCCATTTGGTGGCGAAACGGAGTTCGCCAGGTTTGCTAGTTGTATATATTTAGGTACTTGGGGTTTATATATGCATTTATATTTATTCAAATGTTTTGCTCTATTTGTCGATCCTTATCTTTTTTCGATTGCTTTTCTCTACGACTCAACGGTTGACTGGCAGAGACCCCTTCAGGGATAAGTCCGCCTTTGTACTTAGCACTTTCTCAGTCTTTAATTGTTCTCTCTTCTCCTATTTGTGTTTAGACACACAGGTTCTACCTAGTTCGGGCACCAGTCTCCCCCACACAAGTCTGTAATAATTAATTAGGTATTAAGTAAGAAATGTACATTGTTATTTTTGTAACTTAATGGTGGAGAAGAAATAAATAAAGTTATTATATTGTTTTTGTTGTGATGTAGTGTGTTTTTGTTGTCAAATGTTGTGAGTTTGAGTTTGTTTCGCCGTCAGGCCTGGTGCCCGAGTCGAAGGTGCTGGAGTGCCACTGCGGCGGCTCGGAGGGCGACGCGGAGGACGCGGGCTCCGCGCTCGCGGCGGCGCCCGGCGCGCCCGTCCAGAAACGGACCAGGTAAGCCCTCTCAGTATCCATTAACACGCTCGCTGCGCTCGTAGCGAGTATCAGCGTTTTCTCGCTTTGCAGCGAAAACTTCCTGGCGTGCTCTTGGCACTGAATGTGTTAAGAGAGTTTATGCCTGCTGAGCTGGCAACGTTGCATTTTTGTTAGTTTTCTCGATTATTCCATAGAAAATTAAAAATGCGGTCTGATAGAACTGTTAAAATATAAGTTAATGTGTCTACTACAATTCGTAATATACTTATATGTTCTTTAAAAACGGACAAATGTTAATTAACGGTTTTTAAGGAAAATAAAAGTCAGTCACGAATAATTATTGGAGTAGACACATTAACTTATATGTATATTAAGAAGTGTTCTAACAGACCACATTTTTAATTTTCATTCAATTTTTATGGAATAATCGAGAAAACTAACAAAAATGCAACGTTGCCAACTCAGCAGGTATAAACGCTCTTAAGCCCAACAATATCGCAAAAGTTCCTTATAATATAATAGATATACTAGATAAATTAATGTAACTTCACTTAATTGTGTACCTATTTATTTACCAATCATTTGAAGAAAAAAAGTAATGTTTGCAATATTTGGAATTAAATAAATTGACAAATGTTTCAAATAAAATACACACAAATTACAATACAAAATTAATCTACAAAAAATTACAGGGACTCACACTCACAAGCTTTTATATTTATAAAATTAGTAGAATTATTTATATGAATGGAAGTGGGTGGATCAACTATTCCTTGCTGTTATTCTGTTCCGTCAGCCAGGGGACAAAAGTAGTACAGTTTAATAGAAGAAATGTGTCACATTATACTAACATGCTTATTAGATGACCAGTAATAGAAGGGGCTTAAAACGACCACAAAAATGCATGTTTGCTAAATTTTAATCCTATAAACTTACGGTTTAAAGAGTGACTCAGGAGACCGTAACTATAGCAACGAGTGGCAAGAAAAAGTTGATCGACCCAAGTGCAGTGTGCTTGAAACAAACTGATCCCCGCCCTGACCGGCCAGGTTCTCTGTGTCCCACGACGAGGTGTCCCTCGGGAACACGTCGGACAACCTGGAGGCGGTCTCCGAGGCCGCGTCCAACCACAGCGTCACCTCCAGCCTGGAGTTGGAGACGGAAGACCAGAACGACAACTTGTCTGACATGGTGAGTGACAGGACGGATATGGACAGGGATATTTAGAAATAATTCCGATCCGCATTAGCGATATGGAAATAGTAGGACTTGTGCAAGGTCTACCCAGATTGCTACCACCATCTTGCTCGCTAATCCTGCCGGGAAGCGGCAGTGCTCGCACTGTTGTGTTTCGGCGTGGAGAGTAAGCCGGTGAAATTACTAGAATTCACTATTCAATAGATAAAAACTATCTTAAGTCGTTTCTCGTAACTGAAACTGTCTGTGTACTATATTATCCATAGATTTGAAAGGAAAATAATTCATAATGTATAAAAGTATTTGTCATAAAAAAGTCTGAGGGATTAGAAAATATTCCTATAAATAACATCACCGACACCGTTGTCAATATGACTGGTAGGTACCGTATAGTAGGTGTAAAGAATGTTGCAATATATGTATAAAGAACGTGCCCTCGCGTCAGGCAGAGACTACATCCTTCCACTTGCTGCGATTCTGGCATACAACTCTCGCTTCCTCTACATTCATCAATCTTTTCATGCATGCACGTCGGTTTAGAGTACTCCTGACCCGACCTTTCTTCAGAATGTCCCCGATTTGATCGTGGTACGTTCGTCTAGGCCTTCCTCTCGCAACGTTCCCATTCACGCTCGTCTTATAGATCTGCTTAGTGAATCTGTTTTCATTCATTCTCTCCACATGCCCAAACCATCCAAGCATACCTTTCTCAATCCGTGTGGCTATGCCTTCATTTAAACCACAGCTTTCCTTTTTTATTAATATAACTATGTAGTTACTTTACTTTTCATCTCTCCTGTTCGGAAAGTTTAATTTTCATGGGTAGATAGCCGGGTGGAAAATTGCGTTTTCTCCTCTAGGGTGGAAAGTAATTTTTTTAAAAATTTTTCGGCTAGCCACGACATCAAAGATAATTGAGTTACGTCAATGCCTTTTTTTTTTTCACGTTTCGGCATGGCCATCTAGATGCACGTCGTGACCAACTCGATTTTTTTTTATACTCAGCCATGGCAAGTGGCCAGTCGAAAAGGTACCGTTGGAGGTTGGATACGTATAAGTAAATTCAATTTATTATTATTCTCGTTTTTAGTAGTATTTTAGTTTCTTCACAGTCGAAATGAAAAGTAGAGTGTCTAACTCGGGTGAAATAACCCATTTCCCCTCGAACTATTGGCGCTCTCACTTCGTTCGAGCGCCAGAAATATCTCGGGTGAAATGGGTCACTTTCCACCCTTGGTTATCAATCTACTATTTGCGTGCAGGTGTCGGCGAACGTGAGCGGGCGCGGCAGCCCGAACATCTCGGGGCGGGAGACGCCCTCCTCGCAGGTCACCGACGGGGACGCCGCCGGCGACGCGCCGCAGCGACGGTGACCAGTTTATTTCACAAAAAAAAAAACGTTTGAAAATCGGTCCACAATAGGGATGACGACTGGTTTAAAAATATAATATCATTTTATTTAGTCCGACAGTTACGAGTAGATCATGGAAAAATATGGGGCACGAATTTTTTGCTTTATCTATTTATTAAAATGTGGGCGGGGCACATTGCACGCAAGACTGATGGCCGATGGGGTCAGAAGGTTCTCGAATGGCGTCCGCGGACCGGGAGACGAGCTGATGATGATTTATTAAAAATCTACAAAGGTATAGATACTTCTAAGCACTGTATCCTTGTCATTTTTTGTTTGTCAAACAAAAGAAAAAATATATGCATATTTTTAAATTATCCACCTGACGGACTAAACAGTTTTTTTGGTCGTCTAGCCTATTGGCGGAGTTATCGCGTAACAAACAAAAAAACATACAGACGAATAGGGCATATTAGGCAAAGCTCTGCGCAGGGGGCGACACTAGCACAAACCCATGACAACGTCAGTTCTCTTTATATTTTGTCGCCATGACAGATCATGACCAAAGAGCATTAGTACTTAGAGAAATCATGATATATTTTATTAGTAACAAAATAACATGATTTACATCGACAATAACGATAGAGCTATATTTCCAAAAATTTAATTGAAAAATTTAATATTTTACGCCATTTAAGATACTCAAAAAACTGTCTATGATTTTGTGCTAGTGCTGCACTCTGACAGCAGAAAATGGCATTAATATTCCTTAGTTCGGCCAGGATCGTCTCCGCAGGACGGAACTCTTCAACAATTAATGGCATCGACTTGAAATTCGGTATGCAAATATATTTTGGGTGACATGACAATGCAAATCGATAAAAAGTACAGTCAACCGAAATGTTTCTGTTAAAAATGTTGTTTTTTTTTACCCGACTACGGCAAAGCCAAGGGAAGGGTAATGATTTTAGCAGTCTATGTATGTTTGTATTTACGTATGTTCCAGCGTAGCGTCTACACTACTCATCCGATTTTAATAAATAAGGTGTCATTTACTAATAGCTTATTTAAGGTTTTTATTTCCGCAGGCTGCCTCAAAACGCGCCCGTGAGCCAGGCGAACAGCGCGCAGGCGAAGCTGTTGAAGCAGACGCGCAACGACATCGAAGACAAGTTTTGCAAGTTTGAGATCAAGGTAAAGCCTGGTTTAGACCTGCGACGATAACCCACCCTCCCCCCACCAATGGGTCAGTCTACTGTTTCTTTGTGGAAGTAGCAGTAGGGATGATGGAGATGAATTAGAAGGCTTGTTGGTTTGTTCGAAGATTTAATGTAACTGAATTCACCGGTACATGAAATTCTACTTATATTTACATAAAATAACGCCATCTGTCTTATAGATCGGAAACCAATTCGCATGCTTACAAATGAAATCATACAAAGTCGATAGTAATGGTGGTTTAAGTTGATGACTTCATAGAGGTTGAAGTTAGGGCAATTCATAATAGATGGCGCCGTCGTATACAATTAGACATTACTTTTAAGTGTATCTTATTCTGTCCCGTTACTCAGGAGACATTAGTGATACACTTTGTTAGAAAAATGTTTTCAATGTATACTATTCGTGCTTTGGACGTGAGCCATGAAGAAATTGCCTTGAAACTGTCGCAACTCCTAACTTTTAGCGGATTTACGCCCCATAAAATCATACTTTTAATGGGTAAGAGTTGACCGTGTTGTTTGTCGCACAGAAACTCCTGGAGGGTGACGAGACAGTCAGCATCATGTCGGACACGTGGAGCACGGACGTGCTGGCCTCCGACTCGGAGACCATCGGCGACACGTGCGACCAGACGCTGGTCGCTGTTAACCAGAGTGAGTACATTAGCAGACGCGCTTTTTATTGGAATTGTCAAAAAAACCGGCCAAGAGCGTGTCGGACACGGCAAAAATAGGGTTCCGTAGTCATTGCGAAAAAATTGAGTAATATTTTTCTAAGGATTTCGTATTTTATACGGAATCTTCCAAGTTTAGGTAGGTATATTTTGTACCTTACGCTGCTATCTACTTATAAACTACTAATAAGGCCTTGCCTAGTTTGTGAGTCAGAACTCAAACTTATTTAATTGTGCTATGTTTAACCTATGCCTTGTGTTAATTGACAAGATTACATTTTTTCAACACCTGTAAATTACTACTGGATTCGAAAGAGTCTTGCCTCCTGAACATGGCAAAATATTTATTACAATTTATTTCTCCATATTAAAACAAAATACAAAATAATTAAAAAATGTATCTGAATTTGCCAATACTACGACAGAATAGATATGTTTCCTTTGCCTTTTGCACCAGAAAAAGGAGCTGTCATAATTTTGACAACGTCTACGTCAGATTTACGCATGATTTACGTGATATTTTTTTAATAGAGACTAGACAAAAGTAATGGATCTATTGTTTCGTAGTTTTGGAGGTATGCCTTTTTAGAATAAGCACATCTTAAAAAAATTGTAATAAATTAATTAATAATCGTAGCGAAATTTTAAAATATCAGCGTCTTTCTATTTCCAAGCAGAATACAGAGAACGAATCAAATTATAGTCTTAGAAATATAAAATCTTGTTATGTACTTTGAAAAAAAAAAAATCCAAGTGGCAGTGTGTCACGAAATATTTCTTTATACTAAAAGGGTCGTGGCATGAAGAAGGTTGAAAAACAATGATATTGTCACAGATGTGGTGGCCAACACGAACGCTCCGGATGTGTCGGAGACAGCGAGCGAGTCCGCGTGGAGCATGGACGTGCTCGCTTCGGACAGCGACCGTAACACAGAGGTCAGTGCGCACCCTTATTTGTTATCTATACTGTCTAAATATACTTCTGTACCGAGTTCATAAACTTGTGAGCAAAAATTTGAATAAAAATATCTGAACACGTCGCTATTGTTAACGGCATAGAAGCGTTCAGTTATTTTTGATCAATTTTTTTTTAAATAGTAAAGAGGACAGATTTGTATTTTTGGATGATTGTTACAAATAAACTCAAAAACTGCTTGACCGATTTAAAAAAAAAATTTCACCATAATATTTTTAAAAAGATCTGTATTTTTTTTTGTAAATTGTGGTCATGTGGAGCAGGGGGGGGG
The DNA here is from genome assembly GCA_037349165.1 of Choristoneura rosaceana. Classification (NCBI taxonomy): domain Eukaryota; kingdom Metazoa; phylum Arthropoda; class Insecta; order Lepidoptera; family Tortricidae; genus Choristoneura; species Choristoneura rosaceana. The sequence continues at coordinate 633,800 of JAZBNJ010000006.1, read as the reverse complement.
GGGGATTGGTAAAGTGATAGTTTCAGACCTAAAGGAGGACATGGTTTTAAAAAAAAAATATCCCGGAAATTTTTAAAGTTGCCGCAGCCGACCGAAATATGATGATACGTGGCTACGATGATAACTGTGACTGTGATGCTTGTGCAGGTGGACACGGACGACTGTGTGTCCGTGGCGGCCCGCTCGGACACGTCGTGGCCGCGGCGGCTCTCGCAGCCCGAGGAGCCCGCGCCCGCCAAACATAGCCAGGTACGGACACCATCTGCCCATACAGTCCTCACATTCAATTACCTAATCAACAGCAAGTTGGAGAACCCCCGTTGTCACTTTAAAGTTCAATATCTCAAAAACGGCTGAACCGATTTTGTTGAAATCCATACCCAGAATACCCAGTTTTTTGGCAGCAGTCTTTGCCATGAACTCTATGGAGCGACCGATCCCTATACAGGGTGGCCCATTTATATCGGTCAGTATGGGAAAGCCTGAAACTATACGACATACGAAAATTTCTTCTAAGGAACCACGACATCGATTTTAATAGCAAAGAGGTACTATGGCCTGCATTAGTGGATGGACACCTTAAGTTCTGTAATCGCTTGCACACGAGAGGCGGCGATTTTGTTAGTTGTTCACCACAAACGCACTAGATGGCGCGCTTAATGCACGGTATGAATATGATTGATATTTTGTCCTCATATTGATATGTGCCGATAGCTCAGTTGATCGGCTGCTTAGAAAAATTATTAAATGAACCCGAGTTCGTATCCTGCAGTTCAGAATTATGTTTTCGTTTTTAGTGTTTTTTTTTTTTATTACTTTATATTTTAATTTTGTAGATAACTAACATGGAAACAAAAAACAATCTGAAAAAGGATAAGGTTGCAACAAAAATAATACACGTTTTGAAGTTTAAAACATAAAAAAATTTTATTCCTAAAACAATATTTCTATTCATTAAATATGGCAGTGCTGTTATTAATGTTATACTAAATATTATTATTAATTAAATAACTAAAAACCAGAAAGTAGTTTACTCAGAATCCAGAGTAGAATCGATTACACGATGTTTTAAATCAGGTTGTGTTTGTGCCCAGTCTAAATATTTCGAATGCATACGCCAATTAAAAATATTTTACGAATGTTTCATACCCCTTAGATAATTTAATACTGGCCGTTTGGCTGTCAGTTTGACTTTCTTCTAAATCTGGTATTACAAATTACAACTGTAAGTAGAACTACTGATACAATTATTTTAAGAAATAATGAAGGTATTCGAAAGTAAACATAAACAACTAACTTAAAATAAAATACAAAAATATTTTTGGGGTGTCGTGTGAGGTTTTTAGTTATTTAATTAGCACTTGACCAAAAGTTGTATTTTACATTTTATTGAGGTATTAGCTTAAGTATTCATTTCCGAATCTGGAAAGAGGATTGAAGCTTGAACCACAATAAATATTACCTAATACCTGAGACCGGGTTATCATAAGACTCGTACTCATTATAATACTTAAGTTTTTCCAGTTTTAAACATTTACTTATCAATAGTTGATGACGTAAATCCACTGTAGTCTATTATTGATGGTTAATTGATTAAATTACAGTTATATTATATTGAACTTTTACACTTATTTCAGATCATTAAACAAAACTATGAAGGTATAATTAAACGTTTTGTTCATACTAATAAAATAATTACTTATTATAACAGAGTGCTACATGACCATACATAAATAAATATTTTGGTTTATAGGTATAATAAAAATATAATTGTTTCAGTATACTTATAACCCGGTCTACACTCCTACGCGAAACTTTAAATTGTATTTTAATTAATAACTGGTGTAACCACCGTGATTTTCGATAACTGCTTGCAAACGGGAACGCATCGATGCGACAAGATTTTCACAAAGATTAGACCCGCGAATACTGTCCCATATATTTAGACAGTGTGCTTCTAACGTCTCCGGAGTTCGCTCATTTTGGTTATCCCAACGTTGGACAATAACGCCCCATAAATTTTCAATAGGATTTAAATCCGGTGATCTTGCAGGCCAAGGAACGACTTTAATATTATTTTTATGTTGATCAAACCAGTCCTGCACAATACGCGACCGGTGTATTGGGCAATTATCTTGCACGAATGTTATGCAAGGCACTTCTTCGTCTGGATAGACAGTTGGCAACATGGTCTCCTGTAGCAAATTGGCATAATTAGCACCATTTGCTCGACTGGGTATTCTGACAAGTTCTCCCGGGTCAGCAGCACTCATCCATCCCCACATGTTGACGGTTATACGACCAGATTCCATGTTGGGCACTACGTGGTCACTGTCGTATCGCGTATTATTTCGACGCCACAAACTTAGTCGTCCATGTTGGCTGGATTTAAACGTCTTCTCGTCAGTAAAGATGACGTTGCTCCAATCGTCATCTAAGTGCTCCAAAGCGAATGCTAGTCTTGCCGCTTTGTGACGTTCCGTCAGCAAGGGTTTCACAGCATGTCTACGATGATGCAGACCTTCACTATGAAGAGCACGACGGACTGTGTCAACACTTGTGTTGAATAAACTGGCATAGTCGATTACCGGTTTAAATCCATTTTGTTCATATTCCCGGACCATAGCTTGGCGCTGCGCCGTATCTATGAGTCGTGGTCTACCCGACCTTTGACGATGCAGCAAAGATCCTTCGTCTTGATAACGTCGTACCCATAATAAAACTGTTTTTCTCTGTAACAATATAAATAAATATGAAATAATGTAATATAGATATAATATTAAATTTGTAAAAAAAATGGTAGGATCAACGTAAAAAAAAACTCACATTAACTCCAGTTTCTCTAGAAATTTCCGACATATTTTTTCCTTCTTTGAATAAATTAATGATTTCACACCTTTTTATCATTTCGATATTGCGATGAGAACTCATTTTAAAGAACAATTACGATGGTTAGAAGATTCAAGTTGAAAGAGACAATCGAACGAGAAGTAGGAAGCAGCTGAACAATTAGCAATCTTTTTGTAATAAAAACAACCTGGTAGTTTGAATATCTTCAGTCTACCCTCTTTTAGTTTCATAAAACATGACTTACCGATTAATTTTAATAAGGCGACCAGAGTTATAGATCCAATTTTCGTAGCTTCAGGTAACAGTTCTGTGGTCGAGTGGTCTATGCTTAAGTCGACAGAATAGTATGTCGCGAGTTCTAATCCTACCATGCGACGTTATTGAGTTTGTATTTTTGTAAATTAATACTGCTTGGAAATTAGTAAAGTTGACACTTCGGTAGTTAAAACAAGCAACATGGATCTCCTTAAAGAATTTACCGCTGGAATATTTGACGGACAAGAAACGATTTGCGTACGAATAATAATTATTCTCTCTCTCACACACTTTCCAAGTGCGAAAGGAACAGAAAATGTCGTTACACACTTAAAGGTAGCATCCCACGGTGTGCCATCCAGCCAGGGTTATGTTTAGTTATAGGTAGTGCCACAAGAATTGAAGAGAATGATTACACACACACAGTTACAATAATAATAAGAAATATTTTTCTAACATGAAGATAAAAAATATTTGTATTTTTTTGGTATCAGCGCCATCTAGTGGTATTTTAGTAAACTAACTAAGTTAGTAAATAAGGTAATTCCGCTAATACACATCAAACACAGAGATGGCGCCGTTTCTCACGTCAGACGATTATGTTTTAGACATGACCATCGACTTTTGCGGGGTATAGTACAAACAACCATAAAGACAATTTTACACGCCAGAATTTGTTGAATATTGTAACGGTGGACACTTCGAACACCTACTAAAATAAATTAAAGTATGTGAAAACAATGCATTTTCTTCATTTTAGACATAATGTTTCATGGAGACATTTACTGCTTAAGACGCACACAATCGATATCTAAATAGAAATAGTATAAGTTTTTTTTTTTCAAAACAACCGGGTTCGATTCCCAAGCTGAGTAAAGGTTTTTTTAAATGCATGAATGCAGTTTTTCTTGTTATTAAAATCGATATCATGGTTCCTAAGAAGAAATTTTCGTATGTCGTATAGTTTCAGACTTTCCCATACTGACCGATATAAATGGGCCACTCTGTATTCCGACAAGAACAAGCAACGGATAAAGGCTTGTGACTTAAGAGAATTTTCGTCGTTCCATTCTCCATACAAACGTAGTCCCGGTCTCATTTGAAAACTAGGCAACAGAAGTAGATGAAATTTTGTAAGTATGGACTAGACGTAATTATCTATGCGTAATATCAGAATCGCCTGTAGGCGCTCAAAAGTCGACAAAAGAAAGACGTCAACTTTGTACGAGAATTACAGACAGTTAAAGCATTTTTACAAAAATCGAAAAAACCGCAGGCATAGAAAATATAATGAAGATCTTGATTGTAAAATATCATTAATTTCTGTGCTCTACTTTTCTTATAATATGAGGACAACGAAACTCAAAATTCAACCGCCCAAATCTTTAAAAGCCTACAGCTATCACGATATACATTAGCGGGAAGCGGAGAAGCGGGAGGGGATTTGCATGAGGGGAAGGCTGCGAGCGCTTATGTCACGAGCGATAAAGACAGCAATATCCCAAACGAATACCTACCTAACGACGGCAGGGAAACTTCTCTTAACATTTCTATATGTTCTAGGGCGGGGCTTACAAGAAGCCGGACGTTAACAGCAGCCCCCGACACACCGTGCGGCCGTACCAACCTAACAGGTGCGTAGAAGAAAGGGATCGCATTCAGTCTCTTTCTGTCACCGTCTTTTACCATGTCACAAAGAGAAGTAAAAAGTCGGCTAAGTGCGAGCTACTCGCACACAAAGTGTTCCGTACTGTAGGCTGTATACCGCTGGCAGGTGGTAAAAATGACCGCCTGGCAGGCTAGACTGAATGTATTTTGTATAATTATAGTATTTTTGTATTTTATAATTCTGGAATTCGATTTAAAACAGGATTGACAGCGGTATACATGCCGGAGCACAGATTGCTCCCGACGGCCTGAGAGGCGTGACCTATGTTTGTAAAAGTATATCTATAAGTTCTATGTCTATGTCGGCGGCCGATCGTAAAATCCGTACGAAATTCCTAGGCATATCGTGAAACGGCGCCATTTCATGAATTGGCTAAGGGATATCCGCCATATCGTTCAAAACTCACCGTTTGACGTTTTGCCTAGTAACGTTTGGGCTGATCATGAAATTCCTAGGCATATCATGAAACGCCGCTATATCGTTTCTGGCACTTCGCCGGCCGCTGCCGCGGCACGCTCGTTTCGCTCGCTCGGCTCGTGCGTAGTGGTCACAATTCATACTAACCACTCCTCGCCGATATATGTCGACGGTATCCGGGCTATTTGTTTTAAGCGACATAGGAATACGTTGTCGCTTACAACAAATAGCCCGGCAACCATCGATATATACTGTGCCCTGAATGTGTATTGATATTGATCAATGTGCCGGTGCCAGGGCGGGCGGCGGGTACCTGAGCGCGACGGCGCAGCTGACGCGCGGCGGCGAGCTGGACCTGAGCTCGCTGGCGCCGCGCGTCTACCCCGAGAACCGGAAGAGCATCCTCGTCAACGGGTACCCGGTGAGCTAGCTTGGATACATACATTTTTTCTTATACCTGAAAATTTAAACTGTTTATTTCTCTGAAAATTATTTCTATTCTTATTACATTGCTTAACTTCTAATCTTAATTTAGGTATACAATACAAAATACTCAAGTACTCATATGTTAGGTATAAGAGGTTTTTTGTCCGTTACTTTAATTGGCATCATAAAAACATGTTTTTTTTTATTGGAGTCGGTTCGATCGATTATCAGATACGTAATTACTTTTTCACTATGTCGCCGACTTAGGACAGCCTGTTTAAGTAACTAATTTAGGTATTAAAGATTATTGGAGTTGCCATGGGTACATCCCCTGGACAACTATTTTAATAGATAGATAGATAGAAACTTTAATTCTCATAACAAAATAACATGGCTCTACACATGTTTTTGATAAAAACAAAGTAATAAACGTTAAGAAGCAAAAACATGTTAACAAACATACAGAAAACAAGCCATGTTATAAATAAATAAATATCACGGGACAATTCACACCGATTGACCTAGTCCCAAATTCCAAAAGTAAGCATAGCAAAGCTTGTGTTATGGGTACTAAGCAACGAACAAATATAATTATATAGATAGATAGATACTTAAATACATATTAAACATCCAAGACCCGAGAACAAACATTCGTATTTTTCATACAAATATCTGCCCCGACACGGGAATCGAACCCGGGACCTCAAGCTTCGTAGTCAGGCTCTCTAACCACTTGGCCATCTGGTAAAAACATGCATTTTTGTTATGTAATGAAGATACGGCGCTGACTCAGCATAATGCCGCGGCAAACAAACCGTAGCGCTGGTATTCTGCCAGTGCCTGTGTGAGTTTGAATGCCGGCAACCGTGGTAATTTTAAAACCATGAGTTTGTTTTTTTATCTTCTGTTGCATGTTACATTAAATGGACCAATGAGAATGCGTCACTTATTATTACTTTAATGAGGTGTTTTTTTTTTCTTAAAAACGTAATGTCCATAAAATACTTTGTTTAAGTATGAAAAAACGCCACAGAATCGCAGCAGATGACGTTTAGATTTTTTTTAATATGTAATTTGGTACTGGCCACTAAGAGCGGACTCTGGCCTCTCTTTACCGACCCGACTATTCGTAACTTTCTATGGGCGTGTACAAGAAATATGGGGTCCGTATTTCCATGTCGGCATTATCCGGGCCGGTAAAGTGTCACATGGTAGGAGCAACGCAGTTTTCGAATTGTTATCGTTTGTTTTGTGATAAATGTTTTTTATTTCTTCGCAGTGGTCTTGAAACGTACAATGTTTAGTCTCGGCAAAAAGTGCAATAGATGAACTCGTATTATCCAAGTCCTCCCTTTCGGGTCGACCTTGGAACTAAATCGTCCATCTATTTACTTTTCATCTCTCCTGTTCGGAAAGTTTAATTTTCATGGGTAGATAGCCGGGTGGAAAATTGCGTTTTCTCCTCTAGGGTGGAAAGTAATTTTTTTTTAATTTTTCGGCTAGCCATGACATCGAAGATAATTGAGTTACGTCAATAACATTTTTTTTCACGATTCGGCATGGCAAGTGGCCAGTCGAAAAGGTACCGTTGGAGGTTGGATAGGTATAAGTAAATTCAATTTATTATTATTCTCGTCTTTTTGTAGTATTTTAGTTTCCTCACAGTCGAAATGAAAAGTAGAGTGTCTAACTCGGGTGAAATAACCCATTTCCGCTCGAACTATTGGCGCTCTCACTTCGTTCGAGCGCCAGAAATATCTCGGGTGAAATGGGCCACTTTCCACCCTTGGTTATCAATCTACTATTCCAGCCTCTACAACAATGTACTGTTAATTAAAATAGATGGCGTTAAGAATCAAATTTTTAAGAGCGCTTATTTTTATTGGCAGGTGATGACGTGCTACGCGACTTCTGCGCCGGACAGCCCGAGCGCTGCGCCCGCGCCGCTGCCCAACGACGTGTTCGATTACGTCTCGCAGAACGGGTCAGTTCATACCAGCTGGTCGATACAGCGCCATCTATACTTCATTTGATGAACTAGATGGCTTGCTAACAGGACCATGTTAGACTACGAATAAATATTCTCTGGAAACGTAATTGCTAGCAATGAATGCTTCGATTGTGATTCCATTTGTACCATTTACGCAAACAAACTAACAGCAATGACAACGTAACACTCACACTCTCTCATACACAACGCTGGCCCGCGATTGGTCCGCGTAAGAGTCGGCGCCGCCCCCTTGCGACAAGCGTGGGGGCGATCTAACAATGCGTATGCATAACACTTTCCAGGATCGCCAAGTATGGTGTTTTAAATATTATTTACTTACATATGAAGGGTGAGTCCTGTGTTTTTCATATCTGAGTGGCTTCTACAACACAACGGCATATTTTTTTAATTGATTCGAGCATAAACACAATCACAAACTTGATCGAAATTTTCCACGGAGCGACTGCACGACTCAAGTTTTACGGCCGAACTGGCGCGACGAAAAGTAGATATTTTAAACCCCGCCCGTCGCGGTAGACATTCCGCGGAGTGGCTTTTCGGGCTTAGTTACGTTTCCAGAGAATATTTATTCGTAGATTTTAGACAAAGCAGGGCCCGATTGCATAATAAAATACAAGCTAATAGTATTACCAATTTTATATTGAAATTCACTAATACTATTAGCTTGTAAAGTGGTTTGCAAGTGGTAGGACCTTGTGCAAGGTCCGCCCGGATTGCTACCACCGTCTTGCTCGCTAATCCTGCCGTGAAGCGGCAGTACTTGCACTGTTGTTTCGGCGTCGAGAGTAAGACAGCCGGTGAAATTACTGGCACTTTAGGTATTCCAACTTAGGCCTCTAAGTTGGCAACGCATCTGCAATACCACTGGTGTTGTAGATGTTTATGGGCGGTGCTGATCTCCTACCATCAGGAGACTCACTTGCTCGTTTGCCTTCCAGTCGTATAAAAATAACATGATATTTTACATGGATAGTAACGATAGAGCTATATTTGGAAATAATACGATATTATAAATTTTGTACTGTAGCAACAACAGCCAATCAGAGTCGACGCTGGAGGGCACCAAGAACAGCCAGTCGGACGCCACCAGCCAATGGGTGGACGACTCGTTCCCTCCCGCCCACCACTCTGCCGGCCGGCCCTTCCCCTCCACTTCCAAGTACGATATGCCGTCTACGTCCAAGACCTATGAAGAGAACGATATCATGGACAGGTATGTAAACAAATAGTATATTGTGCAACGAGAGCATAAAACGAACCGTTTTACCCGAGACGTTCATATAGCCCCCGGTACGGCGAGGGTGGATAGACACATCGAGGGGAAAATGGGTTTAATGATCGAGTTTTACACTCTGATTTTCACTTAGATTGCGAGGAAATGAAATAGCAACAGTGGAAACAATTATTCACTTTCTATGTACTTTTTTTTTGCATTATTATAGTAGGTAATTCAATTTTTTTAATTTTACTGATTTATTATGATTGATTTTTAGTTTTATATAAATTAAAAACTATTTAAAAAATATATAGAAACTTTTTTGTTTGTGGCTGTTGACACCTGATTACGGTCTTAAGTTGGTTTTAGGCGAAGATTTTACTTTATGCATGGCGCATAAAAAGTCATTGATTCCCGTTTACTTACATGCCTATAAATGTGTAAGGAACCCTCGGTGCGCGAGTTCGACTCGCACTTGCCCCTGTTTTTTTTTATAATTGCTTTCTCTCTTGCCGTAAAACATTATATTAAAGTACAATTCAATAGAATCTGACAATTTTCTACACATTTAAGACACCCTATCGTGGGCACGCTTGATTATATATGTCCCTGTTGTTGCAATTATCATCTAAAAGGAATCAAAAAGGAATAATAATCGCATCACAAAGCCTTAGGCAGCCCGGTGTTCATATTAGAAGGCTGGAAGTGTCTACAGAATTGTCAGATTCTATTGAATTGTAGTATAAAAACGATTACAATACAATACAATACAATACAATACAATAACTCTTTATTGCACACCAACATATAGCAAAAAATTACAGAAAACAGGTATATACACAGAGACTTTGTGAGGTAAGCAACAGGCGGCCTTATCGCTTCAGAGCGATCTCTTCCAGGCAACCTTTACAATGGAATGGAGAAGTGAGGAATAAATTTAAGCAGGTGGTGAATTTACATTACATTACAGCAATATCAAGAAAACAACAATTTATACAGTACACATACACAACAAATCCAAGTAGATAGGAAATAGGAAGATACATAACAACATTAACAACATACCCATAAATAAACTAATAGTTTTAACATTCGATTCTCCTGTGGCAAATTATTGTATCGCCCACTTGTTTCCAGATCCCTGAACTCGAGCGAGAGCTCATTCAACGCTCTCTCCGTCTCTCAATACGACCGCCGTTTCGACTCGGGCATCGACACCGATCGGAACGACGAAGCCCGCTCCACCATAACGGACCTCATGACGCGCATGTCTTCAGCCACAATATCCACCTCCAACCTCGTCAACAACCTGACTTCGCGCATCGTCAAATCGGAGATACGTACCAGCATAGTCAGTATTTCCTCGTCGAGGATTGAGAAGAAGCGCGACACTTCGAATATGTCGCTGAGCACGTTGTCAGTTAATAGTGAGACTTCAGTGTCTGATAGGAGTTCCAGTCAGGATGTGAACTCTGAGAATGTGACGGAGAGGCGCGTCAGCCCGCCGCCTGTCAAGACGGTGTCGACAGGTGCTATACCGAAGAGCATCAGCTTTGATGCGACTGCGGAGAAGAGTCAGAGGTGAGTGCATGGAACCTGTAGGTTTCACAAGAGCTGGTGTGAATGCGGAATGTCTGAAAAATTTAGAAACGCTTGAAACTTTTTTTATCGATAGGAATAACCTTTCTAATTAGCAGAAAAAAATATCAGATTTTTAAGTAGCATCAATTAATTGAAAAAAATTAAAGAGTTTTCTTTTCCGCCAAATTACGACAGTGGTTGTTCCATAGTCCAGAATAAAAAACGTTAAAAAAGAATTTATACAGGGTGGCCCATTTATATCGGTCAGTATGGGAAAGTCTGAAACTATACGACATACGAAAATTTCTTCTTAGGAACCATGACATCGATTTTACCAGCAAAGAGGTACAAACCACCATAGATACAATTTTACATGCCAGAATTTGTTGAATATTGTAAAGGTGGACACTTCGAACACCTACTGAAATAAATTAAAGTATATGAAAACAATCCATTTTATTCATTTTAGACATAATATTTCATGGAGACATTTACTGCTTAAGACGTACACAATCGATATCTAAATAGAAATAGTGTAAGTTTTTTTTTTTTCAAAACAACCGGGTTCGATTCCCGAGCTGAGTACTGGTTTTTTTTAAATGCATGAATGCAGTTTTTCTTGTTATTAAAATCGATGTCATGGTTCCTAAAAAGAAATTCTCGTATGTCGTATAGTTTCAGACTTTCCCATACTGACCGATATAAATGGGCCACTCTGTATACGGTTGATAATACACGGTCGAGGTAAATATTACCGTGATAAGTCCCGTTGGTGGTATAGTGACTATGAGTGAAAATCACGAAAGTTTAAAACGTTAAGTTTCTGTCTGTCTGTCAGGCGGCGAACGGGCGACGACGGTATCGCCGGCAACCTGGACGAGCTGAAGAACAACGTGAAACGCTCCGGCGGGAACTTGCTGCACAAGATTAAGATGTTCCGGCAGAAGGGACGCGCGCCCCACCCCAACGGTAACTGATAGTCGAAAATACAATAATAATAATAATAAAAATTGTTTATTTAGCAAAGGACACTTGTTACAGTACATGCAATTTATCCATCAGACTCCAAACTAGGCTGAGCCTGTATCTTGGTAGCCTGCGAGTGTGTTTAACAAAATTAGCTGAAGTGTGACAGAATATCTGCTTAACATCAGGCGGACCGCATGACTGTTTGCCACCGACGTGGTATAAAAAAAAAGAATTTGTTATATTTATTACAAACTATATAAATATTAAAAATCAAACTGAAATATAGATGCACAGAATAACCAGAAAAATAAGACCAGCACTGGGAATCCAACCCAGGTCCTCGGCATTCCGTGCCGCGTGCTATACCGCTACGCCGCTGGACAACGGTACAGACACGAATTTCTCCTATGCACCACATCTCAGCTTGTTTGTATCTTATTTAGCCACTTAAGCAGCGACACTAGCGACATCTATGTTGTAGCCCTCATCGAGAAACTTTCGGCACTCCATCGGAACTAACCGCTCACCCGGACATGAGATATCGTTACTAAGCAATCAAATTAAGATTGGTTTTTGAAATATATTTGTGTTTTTTATTTCAATTCCAATTTTTTTTGAAATTGAAATAATGCCGTTTCACGGCACGGAACGCCGAGGACCTGGGTTCGATATCCAGCGCTGGTCTTATTTTTCTGGTTTTTCTGTGCATCTATATTTCAGTTTGTATTTTCGATATAGGTTTTACGGGATGATCGTAAAAGTAACAAAAATTTGGAATCGAAGTAAAAAATACAAAAAGATTCCAAAAACCATTCTTACTTAATGTCACATGTCATTCTAATCAAGAAAATAAATAATTATTTTTCATTGTAATTTATTTATTTCTTGGTTTCTTATAGTTTTTTTTTCTCTTCATTTTATTTACTTACGTATAGATTAGTGGTTTATTTATTACATTTGTTCTGGCAGAAAATCAGCGCTGCAGGCGTCTTAACGCTTCAGCATAATGCTGAGACAGCGACCGTTTCACTTTCGCGGGGACACACAAAATTGTGTATATATTTCATGGGCGATTTATTATTATTATTTCTTTATAATTCTTTTAGCTCATTTGTGTTAATTTTGCTGTATATGTGTGTCTTTTGTGTTAGTGAATAATGTCTTCTTTCTTTCTTTCTTTAAAATAAGAAAGTATAAATGGCGCTTAATAATTCATAATTCATTTATTGCGTTTCATGTTGTACATATTTATTTAGCCATACGAATTATTTATTTAGCCATACGAATAAATAAATAATGTTGTACATAAGGTCTTACATTATAAACAATTCCAGGAACATGAACCCTGCTAGGGCACAGCAATCTTTTAAATATTTACTACAGATTACAATTAATTGATTATTAGAATAGGTTTAAGACTTAACACTATCAAGTTTTATATTAACAGCATGTCAAACACAGAATAAAAAAAAATAACAATAATAATACAGACAATGATAGTAATCTATTAATTCATATTTCATTTAATTTGGTCATAACCTGTCGTGTTGTCGACAGACATAAAGTTGTCCGAGGAGGAGGCCCGCAGCGACGACGGGTCGCGCACGGAGCCCGCGCCCGCGGAGTCTTCAGACGACATCCTGGCCAAGTACCGGCGGAAGAGTTCCACGGACTCGAGCCGGCAGCGGCGCGCCCAGCGGCGCGTGTCCGACGTGCCCGACGCGGAGCTAGACAGGCGAGACTCGAGAATATCCAAAATGAACACCCTTCCAAATGTAGTGGGGCGAATATTCAGCGTTTTTGCAGCGTTTTTTTTGTCATTGGTGTCTTCGCAGGCGTTATTAAAAGGGGTGATGCCCAGTGTTGTTTTTTTATGAAAATTGAAGACAACACCGATACTGAATTTAGCGTGATTAAAATTCTAGTGACTTGTCTTTCCGTTGTGCTGTATAAACGTAGGAGGCTAATGACGATTGACCGCGCGGTCAAAACGCTCGAATATTTGCCCAGTGGCGAGGGTATAGACACGGGGATAGACACGTCTAGGGGGAAATGGGTTTAATGCTGTAGTTTTACACTCTGCTTTTCACTTTGGTGGCGAGGAAATGATATAGAAACAGTGGAAACAATGATTTACTTTCTATATACCTTTTATTTTTTATGCATTGTTATAATAATTCCATTATTTTAATTTTACTGATTTATTAAAATTGATAAGATTGATTTTTAGTTTTATATAATTTAAAAATTATTTTAAAAATACATAGAAACTTTTTTGTTTGTGGCTGTTGACACCTGATTACCTTGGTCTTGAGTTATTAGACGAAGATTTTATTTTATGCACTAGTGCATAAAAAGTCATTTTATGTCGCCTAAATCCAGCATAAACACGAACTTTGCGAGCATGAGAAGTGAAAACCTTCTCTGTGTACAGAGTGGAAGGCGTGCTGGACCTGAACGACCCGGAAGTGTTCAACAGCATGAAGAAAAAGCTGCGGCTCGTGCTGTCCAACCCGGACTTGCTTTGCCTGGAATACGTACCTAACGTGAGTATTTACTGTAGTGTTTCATATTGATCTAATCTGTTCTGTCCGCTTTCAGATGAAGCGATGCTGTACAGGTTCATTAGATAGGCCTTTGTATCCAGAGACGTGGCTTCAGTGCAAGGGAGAGCGTAAAACTTGTATACCACGCGCCATAGAAATCTGCCTAAAATTCATTACTTAATACTCAGTTTTGACGCATTTTTGAGATACATTTTTTATGTGACGTCTTTACGTTACTCCCGGATTGTGTTCGAATCGCGTAACGGTGCGTATTCAATTATTAGAAATATACTTTTATAATTTTTGTGGTACTAGTCTTGGTAACGAACTTTTAGGCCAAGTTAGGCGGCGGAAGGTATAGCACAGTTTCATCATTATCATCATCATCAGCCGGAAGACGTCCACAAAAGCCTCCCCCATAGAACGCCACAATGAACGACAACTCGCCACTTGCATCCACCGGTTTCACAATGTCGCCAGTCCACCTGGTGGGAGGCCTGCCAACGCTTCGTCTTCCGGTTCGTGGTCGCCACTCGAGGACTTTTCTCCCAGTGGTTATCTGTTCTTCGAGCGATGTGGCCTGCCTATTGCCACATCAATTCTCAGTCTTTTATATATTTGGTAACAAACTATTTGGGTATTTCCAGGAGCGTCCCAACCGCTGTCAGTCCCTAGCTGTTTATATTAAGAAGTAAATAATTCATATGCATTGATTTTTGTATTGAAATAGATTCTGGCCTGAGTACAGAAGCTATTTACGTCATAATTAAAAAAATCGGTCAAGTGCGAGTGCGAACGACTCGCGCATGTAGGGTTCCGTACGATGCGGTCGTGTCGTTTATTACAGAGTTCCTATGGCCAACGTCTAATTTCATCATCAGGCCAGCTCTACGTCATAATAATATTGCATTGCCATCGGATTTATACACATGTCATCCTGCATCCTGCCATTGTGCAAGGTCCGCCCGGATTGCTACCACCATCTTGCTCGCTAATCCTGCCGTGAAGCAGCAGTGCTTGCACTGTTGTGTTTCGGCAGAGTAAGACAGCCGGTGAAATTACTGGAACTTGAGGTATTCCAACTTAGGCCTCTAGGTTGGCAACGCATCTGCAATATCCCTGATGTTGCAGATGTTAATGGGCGGTGGTGATCTCTTACCACCAGGAGACCCACTTGCTCGTTTGTCTCCCAGTCGAATAAAAAAAAAACATGCACGCAAAAATTTCAGCTAAATCGGTTGAAGATAGCCACTTCAAATTTAAGTTGAAATATTAATTCCACCCCAACAAACAACTAGTTACATTACTAGTTAATAAAAATAAAACATGTCACCAAAATGTAAGCACTAGGACTAGGTGCAAGTATTTTGAATAAATAATAATTTTAAATTCTCATCCTCTTTGGCTGTCGCCCTGTAGTAGGCTGAATAGCGCTTCAGACTTATGCCATGCTCGCGCCAGAAAAAAATTTACAATTAAAAAAAAAAAAATTGCGTGGTAATTTCGGCCGACGCACGGCGCGTACTTATTATTATTAGTGAATTGAATTAATCATAACCTGATTTTAAATTTTGACCTTTTAAATAAATATTGTTACTTAGTATAAATTACAACGGACATTTTTTAGTGTAAAAAACATTAAACATAGCGGATGTGAGTGCTTTATTGAAGTCGGATTTTGTGTAGTGTGTGTCGGAGGTTTGTGGATCATAAATTGTTATTTAGTCTTAATGCTGCACACAAAAATAAACCACGGCCTTAGAGATAATTATTATACTATCAAAGGTTTTATAAAATAGCGCTAATAAAATCACAAATTAATAAGTAGTTAAACATTAAAAACAACATAGGGTCACTCGCGTTGCCCTTAGCAACTGACGGCCGAATCTTAGCAGCCTAGCAACCAAAAACCGCTGAATGAAACACGTTTCTTGTATGAAGACCCCCCTTAATTTTTAACTTTATTTTATTTTTAGTATTTGTTGTTGTAGCGGCCACTGTAATACATAATCTGTGAAAATTTCAAGTGCCTAGCTATTACGGCTCAAGAGATAGAGCCCTGTGACAGACGGACAGACAGACAGGCAGACAGACAGACAGACAGACAGACAGACAGCGGAGTCTCAGTAATAGGGTCCCGTTGGCACCCTTTGGGTACGGAACCCTAAAAACAATCTGCCTTCCAATTCTTAAAATCTCAGGCAAGGGACTGACAGCGGTTGGGACGCTCGTGGAAATACCCATTTGTATTTGTATTATGTTGTATTTGTAAGACTGACTAGATCTCTGTATCCAGCGTTGCACGAGCACCTCTCTCGTGGAGTGGGTCCGCGCGGCGGGCGCGTCGGCCGCGTCTGAAGCGGGCGCCGCGCACGCCAGCGAGGTGGCGCGGGCGCTGGCGGCGGCGGGCGCGAGGGGGGAACTCCTCGCGGCTGCATTGAGGGCGGACCTCGCAGCAAGGAGGCCGTACGCGAAGTATTTGGCGTCATGCCGGGCTGCGCTCACGCATATGCTGCACGCGTTGAGACGGTCAGTGCCACAGATTATACATCGAAAATATAAACTGAAATATACTGGGTGATTCCTGGGCCATGAGCAGGAGTGAACGGGGTGATGGGGACATTCACACTGAGCAACTTCTACTGTGGGAACAGCCCCGAAATCGCGAAAAAAAAAACCATCTAATCAAGAGATAATCGATCGCTAACTATCCGAAATGTATGGAATAGCAGATTTTTTTCTGCCATTTCGTGGCTGGTCCCATAGTAAAAGTTGCTCAGTGTGAATGTCCTCATCACCCCGTACACTCCTGCTCATGACCCGGGAATCACCCAGTAGATTCCAAAAACCCAATTTTAATTTGATTGTTAGTAACGATATCTCTTGTCCGGGTGAGCGGTTAGTTCCAATGGAATGCCGAAAGTTTCTCGATGAGAGCTACGGCATAGATGTCGCTAGCGTCGCTGCTTAAATGGCTAAATAAGAAACAAACATGCTGAGATATGTGGTGCATAGGGGAAGTTCGCGTCAGTACCGTTGTCCAGCGGTAATATAGCGGTATAGCACGCGGCACGGAATGCCGTGGACCTGGCTTCGATTCCCAGCGCTGGTCTTATTTTTCTGGTTTTTCTGTGCATCTATATTTCAGTTTGTATTTTCAAAGATACAGTGTAAGTTACAAACACTCCCACACTATACAGCCGTTGTATCCGCAGGCAAATCAGCCCAGTGCGCAATGAAAAAAATAAATGGCGGTGTTTTTGCTGGAATTGAAAAGGTTTTTTTTTTCAGCGATAAAGCTCAGCATTTTTAGGTTTATTACTATATATCACGTGACCAAATTTGAGACTGGAAACGATCGTCGTTCGATTTCATGTGGCTGCGGTCTATGTCCTATATTAAGGACGCTGGGCGCTAGGGAGGATACACTTTGAAAAACACCGACACTATACTTGAACCGTTTAGGTAATTAACTAAATGTAAACAGACTTCAGCTGCCAGATTTGATACATTGAAGGATTTTAAACATTTTACATATCTATCATTGTAATACAAACTAGACTAGTGTATTTCAATACAGAAATGCAAATGTTTAGATAGTTTAACAGGGAAATTTCAATATTGAAGACACCAATTGACGTTATAGTCAAAATACCGTATACGGGATTTATCACGCTATTTTTACACAAGTAATATTTAAGTGCGGGTAGTTCGTGATACGAGTGCGGGTACTAACAACGTCCGATCGTCCCTCCGAACATTCATCCCGACGCCGACACTTATTAATAACAGGATTCCACGAAGATACGAGTGCTGGTACTATTTTAGTTATCAAGTGCGGGTAGTTCGAAGAACTCGCGCTGCTAGGCGGACTTGACACCCCACACTTCAGTCTACTCGTGACCACGGCAACTGTGTAACGTTGCCGAAACGTCGAGGTAAATATAACTTGTTTAAAAATAGCGTGATAAGTCCTGTATATGGTATTTTGACTATGAGTGAGAATCACGAAAGTTTAAAACGTTATACCAATGAGGGCTATCGTTTTTTCTCTCACTAGATGGCGCCACTGTTGCGTGAGGTTTTTAAAAGTCTGTTATAACGGCCGTGAAAACAAAATTTAGATTAAAATCATTGTAATATAAGAGGATGTCGTAGTTCAATGATACGATGTTGTGCGTAAAGAACGAACTCCTTTATTAAACAATAATACCTAGTTTATATACATTATGATTGTCGCTGATACAAGCAATATGCGTTTATGTAGCAGTAAACCATTGTGTTACTGCTAAACACTGAAAGTGGCCAATTGCCATACTACACCTCCCCCGAAAGTCCCTTCACCCCCGGGGTGGCAGAAAAAAAAATTAAACGCATGTTACTTGTTTACATTTTTTTTTAAAATTTCTGTGAATAAAACCAAAAGAGACTAATTGTACTATTTAGAGAAGTTACTTATTTTAAGTTTAAACATGAATGCAATTTTTTCATTTATCATCTGTATTTTTTTTTCTGTATTTATTCTAGTGTCACTTGTAATGGAAAATGTTTTGGAAAAAAAATTAAGGTGTTAAAAATATATATAAAATACTACTTATATTTCAATAGCTTAATTATTCATCGTTGGCATATCTTTGTGCCTATTTATGATTTTTTTTATGTGTTATTATCAGTACTAGATTTTTTTTTGTATTTTGGTATCGGTACTATTTCTGTGTATTAATAACTAATGCCATAACTCGGAGTCATCTGCTCCTAATAAACTCGATGGGTAAGTATTATGAGTCACTAATACATTAAGACCTTTGGTCTCCAACTGTTGTCACGGACGCTCTTACGGCTGACTATGATCCAACTAGAAGGACATGTGCTCTACTTCCCTTACGTGTGTCAATGCACACAATGGGTTACGCTTCCGTGCGTACCCTAAAATATCAATATAATTGGGCATGGTCACCCAAGGGCATGGTCACCCTACAATACAACCTTGGCATATCAGGTCACCCATTTCGGTGTGCCTGTAATAGTTACGGGATACCGTTTAAGATTAAAATCTCCAATAGGATTTCATAGAGGACACGGTAGTTCACACCATGATCAATCACTATGGACTGGTTCTCTAACTATAGTTTCAATATGTACCGTACCAAAATAAAAATAAAAGTATAAAACTTTATCAAGTTAAAATAAATAGTTGGTTAGTAAGATATCAAATTACATTCATTTAAAATTATAAAGTTTAAAAAGATATGCGCCCACGCTCGTCCTAGTTAAAATTTTTGCTGACGGGCCGTAACGTGCATTACCTTCGCACGGCGATATTGCGAAACTGAATGTTTCGACCTAATTAATCACGTGACACTAGAAATAAGTTAAATTTCAAATATTATATTAGACATGAAATAGTCCGTAAATGAGATGAAACTCTATGGAAATTACCTTACAGCGACAATCCCTTATTAATAGTTACTTACGAAAAAAATATATAAAAAACCATGTTAAAATTAATTTAACGTGTAAAAATTGCAAATAGAATTTGCTATTAAGTATTTAATTAACTGTAGTAAATTGTACTCTCACCAGATTTCAAGGTGATCAGTCTTAATACTAGTTTAAGTAGAAATCACTACAATTAAATTGCCTAAAGATTATTTTCTAGTTTTTTTTTAAATAATTATTTAATTTAATTTGAAAATAGTTATTTTTACATAATTTTAATTTTGTTAATTATTTTATTTTAAATTTTACCAATAAGGTAGTTATTATATTTAATAGATTTTAATAAATTAAAAAATATATATATAGAAAATAAGAGCTATTAAAAAAATACCAAAATGTGGAATGAAAAACCTCTCGCCGTAAGCGGCGGTAGTGCCGTTTGTGCTGATGGCACGCAGCATCTTGGCTGCTGGCGCGGCTGCCGGCATCGGGGTCAGCGTCAGGCGTCTAGTGCAGCGGGGCGATGACACGGCGTGGCACGTGACTCGATGCTGCTCCGCATGCCACGAGGACTGCTGGTGTTCGCGTTCATGGGCCGGGCTAACCCTGGACTCCCTGGAACATGGGCCGGGATTTCCCTGGACACCTCTTCATGGGCCGGGATAACCCTGGACACCTCTTCTTTCTTCGTTTTTCTTTCTTCTTTGTTGATTATATTTAATATTTATCTTCCTTACTGTAGTTTCTTAACTTATTTCTTCATATTTATTTTTTACTTCAATTTCTTCATTCTTCATTTTCAAAGCTTTATTCTTTTCTGTTCTTACTTCATCTAATTTTATTCTCTTCTTCTTATTTTATCTTCTTACTTTCTTTATTTCTTCTATTCAATAATTTCTTCATCACTAAATGTTATTTTTTTTCTTCTTTCTTCAGTAATTTATTTTTCTTTGTTAATCTTCGCTCTTCATAGATGGAATTCTTTAGTCTTGAATTAGTTTCTTCATTCTTCTAATATTTTAAACTTTATCTTCTTAATAGTGAAAACTTCTACTTCCATAAAGTTTTTTTTCTTCTTTTTCTTCATAATGTCTTCATTTATTATTTCTTCTTTTGATCTGACTGCGTGATGATGTTCTTGTAGTTAAATTCCGTTGGTTCGTAGTGGCAGGGTCGCCATGTAATATAAGAGGATGTCGTAGTTCAATGATACGATGTTGTGCGTAAAGAACGAACTCCTTTATTAAACAATAATACCTAGTTTATATACATTATGATTGTCGCTGATACAAGCAATATGCGTTTATGTAGCAGTAAACCATTGTGTTACTGCTAAACACTGAAAGTGGCCAATTGCCATACTACATCATATTTAATACATTGTAAAACAGTGCCATAAACATATCAAGCAACCACAGTATTGCATAATTCCGTTTTGTTCGGAAAAAAGGGAGGACAAAAGTTTTCGAAAGACAAAACTGTCTCAAATTACAGACATTCATTGCCCCTTATCGCATAATTGCCATAATTAATTTCAGATAATGCAAAATATTCACAAAATTATTCTAATTATAAATAAACCCGCGTAGCTCACCCAAAAACTATGAGATTTGACATTTCTTTGACCTCACGCTACACTAGCGCCTCTAGCGGAAAATTCATTCGCGATAGCCCCCATTGACGGTGTTTTGTTTACATTTAGTTAAATACCTACCCGAACCAAGTATAACTACAGCCGTTGTGTCCGCAGGCAAATCAGCCAGGTGCGCAACGAGTGCGCCGCGTGCGCGCAGACGGCGGCGGCGGCGCGCGCGCAGCAGCAGCTCGAGCGCGGCGGCGCGCTGCGCCGGCTGGCGCGGCACCACGCGGCCGCGCTCGCGCCGCCCGGTGAGTGACAGAGAGAGAGAGAGGCGGCGGCGGCGCGCGCGCAGCAGCAGCTCGAGCGCGGCGGCGCGCTGCGCCGGCTGGCGCGGCACCACGCGGCCGCGCTCGCGCCGCCCGGTGAGTGACAGAGAGAGAGAGAGGCGGCGGCGGCGCGCGCGCAGCAGCAGCTCGAGCGCGGCGGCGCGCTGCGCCGGCTGGCGCGGCACCACGCGGCCGCGCTCGCGCCGCCCGGTGAGTGACAGAGAGAGAGAGAGGCGGCGGCGGCGCGCGCGCAGCAGCAGCTCGAGCGCGGCGGCGCGCTGCGCCGGCTGGCGCGGCACCACGCGGCCGCGCTCGCGCCGCCCGGTGAGTGACAGAGAGAGAGAGACGGCGGCGGCGGCGCGCGCGCAGCAGCAGCTCGAGCGCGGCGGCGCGCTGCGCCGGCTGGCGCGGCACCACGCGGCCGCGCTCGCGCCGCCCGGTGAGTGACAGAGAGAGAGAGACGGCGGCGGCGGCGCGCGCGCAGCAGCAGCTCGAGCGCGGCGGCGCGCTGCGCCGGCTGGCGCGGCACCACGCGGCCGCGCTCGCGCCGCCCGGTGAGTGACAGAGAGAGAGAAACATTTTTTTCATCTCTCCTGTTCGGAAAGTTTAATTTTCATGGGTAGATGATAGCCGGGTGGAAAATTACGTTTTCTCCTCTAGGGTGGAAAGTTTTTTTTTTTTTAATTTTTCGACTAGCCACGACATCGAAGATAATTGTGTTACGTCAATGACATTTTTTTTCACGTTTCGGCATGGCCATCTAGATGCACGTCGTGACCAACTCGATTTTTTTATAGTCGGCCGTGGCAAGTGGCCAGTCGAAAAGGTACCGTTGGAGGATGGATAGGTATAAGTAAATTCAATTTATTATTATTCTCGTTTTTTTGTGGTATTTTAGTTTCCTCGCAGTCGAAATGAAAAGTAGAGTGTCTAACTCGGGTGAAATAACCCATTTCCCCTCGAACTATTGGCGCTCTCACTTCGTTCGAGCGCCAGAAATATCTCGGCTGAAATGGGTCACTTTCCACCCTTGGTTATCAATCTACTATTTTTATTTAGAAACAGAAATAGGTAACTAGGCTCTTCAGGGATGGTCCTAAGGGATGTAGAAATTACACACGTCCGTTTGCTATCGAGTTTAATCAAGTACAGGAATATGAGGCATACCCTCATTATACCAATAGTTGGTCTACCCATCTACACATATATCACAGAAACAAACAGTCTTACACAATTATTTTGCATTTTAGCTAAAGCTAGGAATTAGTTTTATATAAATCGGTGAATAGTTACTCCTTATTGTTATTCTGTTCCGTCACCCAGGGAACAAAAGTCATCATCATCCCAACCTATAGGTATTCGTCCCACTGCTGAGCACAGGCCTCCTCTCAGAATGAGGGCTTGGGCCATAGTTCCCACGCGGGCCCAATGCGGATTGCGAATTTCACGCGCACTATTGAATAGCTTCACAGGTTTGTACAGGTTTCCTCACAATGTTTTCCTTCACCGCAAAGCTCATGGTAACGCATGAATTTGGAAAAACTCACGAGGTGCGAGCCGGGGTTTGAACCCGCGACCCTCTACTTGAGAGGCGATAGGTCAAATTACTAGGCCACCACGACTTTTTCGACAAAAGTAGTACAGTTTGATAAAAGAAATGTTGTATCACATTATACGAACATGCTTATTAGATGACCAGCAATAGAAGGGGCTTAAAACGACCACAAAAATGTATGTTTGGTAAATTTTAATCCTATAGATTTGCGGTTTACAGAATGAAAAAGTTGATTGACCCAAATAGACTTATAGGTCCCTATAAAAAATATAATATTAAGTGTACTTAAGTGAACTAATGTTAAAAACTATGAAACACGTTTTTTTAAACGTACAACATATACCTACGCAATACTAACATCATCAATTTATTTTGAGCCCATATACACACACATATACATGCATTATATATAGTTTTGACAGCTCATAAAAAGTACGTCAGTTCATTGGTGGTGTCAACTTCCCTATTACGAAATAGTTTTGTTGCTATCAAATAGTAAAATAATGCTGAATTTCGACAGGAGGCGAGCTCGTCGACGAGAAGGCGAGGAGGCTTATGGCCAACATTAAAACAATGACGGCGGACGTGAAAAACGACCCGTCGTGGGAAGGTAAGGGATAATTAAAAAGATAACTTATATTTGAAGTCATTATACAGCACCCGGCGATAAAGATTGCACATCAGTCTTCGCAAAAAACAATTGGCTGATCACGATGGTTTGCGAACACTGGCGGCCGCCCATCAATCATCGTATTTATTAAGTGGCGTTTTGTATCCAATAAATACTGCACCTGTATGGACTTAATTAGTTTAAACTTCGTATATCTATAGAGAGCTGTTGCAACTACTAGAAAAAGGATAGTTCCCTCTTTTTTCTAAAGATGTCATCGTACAATTTAAAGTTTTGGGGGGTTTCGACAACTCTTTATTATATTTTCATCTAAACGCGTCCGTACTCTATTGCACCTGTACAACGACTGACAAACGCCACATAAGTAGTGTGACAACGCTCTACGAAGCCGAAATTAGCCGAGTCTCTTTCCAAAGACCGATGTGCAATCTTTATGGCCGGGTATAGTATAGGGTTGCCAACATTTGTTCGGTGAAATATAGTATTTTTCAAAATAAGCTATAAAAAATATAGTAAACTTCTAAAGAAAATAGTATTATATAGAATAAATTAATAATAGACAAAGATGTACTTGTTACTTATTTATTTCGATGTTGTCAATTCAATTTGACATTGTTAAGTTCGGAACCAAAGACAAAAAATTATAGACGTCCGGAGTTTCGAATGAATTCAGGTACGCGCATCACTCAAAAGTTAATGTAAAGGCGCGTTCAAATATTTTTAAAATAAGGATTTGTTTGTTAGATTTCGGTGTTGAAAATGTAGTATTTTTGCATACTATGTATTTCTTCAACCACTCACTTGCTTTTGTTAACTGTCAACGCTTTTATTTGTTATATTAATAGAGTTCAACTCAAAATTCGAAGCAAGCGAGTGGTTAACAGTATATAGTACACAGATCCGAAATATAGTATAATACTATATATTATAGTAAGGTTGGCAACCTTAACTGTACTACATATTATACATTCGTTGAATTGGAAATAGGGATGATGACGCCATTAAAAAATAATTTGAAGGCATGATTACAGTAAAGAAACGCTTTATTTTAGCCCCGAAAACCAGATTAATTTTCGATTTACTGTAAAATAAGATTATTTGTTGCTTTAAAACAAATAAATAGTTAGTTGATTGAGTTGCCGGATAGTGACGTCATAATTCGCTATTGCCATTGAAACTCTATGGGAGAATTGTGTTTTGACAGCTCATAAAAAGTACGTCAGTTGATTGGTGGTGTCAACATCCCTATTTGGTAATTGCACATTCGGAAAATCAGACATTCGGGGAACCGCACATTCGGCGAACTTCACATTCGGTGTACGTACATTATGTGTTGTGCGCAGGCGCGTCGGCGGCGCAGCTGGAGGCGCTGGAGACGGCGGTGGAGCGCGCCGCGTTCGCGCGGCTCTACCTCCACGTGCTGTTCCCCAACGGGGACGGGGACATCGCGCGCGACCAGTGAGTCAACATAACCCTTACACTCCTCCCCCTTCTCCCCTAGTTCTCATTATACACGCCCGCTAGTATGAGAGCCGCTGTTAAAATATACTCGAGTCCAGAATTAGGTGAACCAACTTGACAGTTCATTACACGCAAATGTTGCCACAGTTACACCAGTGCTGTAATATACTCGAGTCCAGAATTAGGCGAACCAACTTGACAGTTCATTACACGCAAATGTTGCCACAGTTACACCAGTGCTATAATATCATACATACTTGCATGTATAAAATCACGCCTCTTTCCCAGCGGGGCAGGCAGAGACTACCCCCCTTATTCATAAAACTTAACAAGCCTATGTTAACTAACAGATGCTTTGTCCCTTTCTAACAAATACAAATGTCAAAGTGACAGATAAGGACAAACGAATTTTAGCGACATTTTAACTAAAATAGGTTTGATTGTCGTTTATGAATAAGGGGCTACATCCTTCCACTTGCTACGATTCTGGCATACAACTCTCGCTTCCCCTACATTCATCAAATATCGATATTAAAAAAAGTATGTGCGAGGAAGCGTTTTTATTGGTTCCTGTAAAACACATTCCTCGATGGGGTCAGAAGGTTCTCGAATGGCGTCCGCGGACCGGGAGACGAGCTGTCGGTAGGCCTCCAACAAGATGGAGCGACGACCTGGCTAAGATCGCGGGATCGCGGTGGATGCGAAAAGCACAAGACCGGTCTGAGTGGAGAGCATTGGGGGAGGCCTATGTCCAGCAGTGGACGTCTTTCGGCTGACATGATGATGATATTAAACAGATGGTCCCAAAGAAAGAACAGCGCCGTTCGTAAGACCGGCAATTTTTATCTTTTTTTTTTTGTGCTACGCTACTTTGTCACGAATAAATGATTTCTATTTCTATTATGTATATCGTGTGTTTCTACTTAGTACCCGACTAGCGAAGCGTGTTGTAGCATCACGTGACGTGCTGTAGTTTACATCGAGTGTTGCGTCACGTGTGTTTCCACGTTTAGTCACAGTGCTATGTTTGCAGGGTCCTGGCGGAGCACATCCGGCGGCTGGCAGCGGGGATGAGCGCGGCGCGCGCCGGCGTGGGCGCGCGCCACCTCTGGGCGGCGCCCTTCCCGCGCGCGCAGCTGCTGCTTGCCCACCTGCCCGTTTACCGCACGCCGCGCGACAAGGTAACACACGGAGCTTTGTTACCGCACGACGCGCGATGAGGAAACACACTGAGTTTTGTTACCGCAAGACGCGCGATGAGATAACACACGGAGCTTTGTTACCACACCCGCGCGACAAATTTTCGTTTTTGAACTGATAACTTTTTTTTATTAGAAGATACACATTGACTTGTTCAAAAACAAGGTTTGTCGTACAATGTTTAAATAACATAAATGTTTTGTTATTTCTATTTTTTCTATTAGTTATTAATCATGAATAATGAAAAATTGATTTATCAATAGTCAATTTAAGAAAGACTAAAAACACAAGTGCAGTGATGTACACGCATCAGCTCTAAGAGCTGCTATTTCAATAATACTAATAATAATAAATTGTGTGTTGTGCTCGGCTATAAAATTGTTTAACGTCTCGTACCTTGAAACCCTCGGCTACGCTCAGGATTCATCTTTTGAACTACTCGCTTCACCCGTAGTTCGCTCCTAGAATCCCTGGCTTGCTCGCGTTTCAACAGTAACATTCCACCGTTGCATAACACACAACCGTTATGTTCGCAGGTGCAGTGCGTGATGCGTTGCGTGACGTGCGTGATGGCCGTGCTCGGGCTGACGGAGGGCTCTGCGCCCTCCGCCGACGACCTCACCCCCGTGCTCGTCTATATCATACTCAAGGTAAGACGAAACAAAGACATTTATGGGCCCATCAACTTTTTTACCGACACTTTGTGCGTTTCCTGCGTTACCAAAATTGTCTCGTGTGTTACCAAAAAATCGTACTTCCAACAAGATATTTCACGGTTTGAAACGTTGAACTTACGTAGGATGGCATATGTATTCGTGTACACCATCTATTTAGTTACAGAAATAACATGTTTACTTACAAAAATCTGCAATTGTTTGAAAAATGTCGCGGACAGATTAGTGTCGGTAAAAAAAGTTGATTGACCCTTATTCACTATCACAGGGGACACGAATACAACGCCCTTTCAAAGGGCCGGCAACGCCATGAAGATTCCAATGAGCAATGAACGAATTGCCTTATAAACATCACAACTACTAACTTTTACTTAAATAATAATAATTTCTGATTTTTTTTAATTTTCCACCCAACAGTTATTACATATTTTTGGGGCACGCTCGATTTTAATGAAAATTTGCACTTTAAAGTTGAATCTACAGAATTACATCGCTGAACCGAAAAATCTTAGCAACTCCACAATGTTTCTAAAAAGGGTTTTCTAAAAACCAAAGTTAGTCGAGAAAAAAAACATCGCCACATTGCTTCTTAGTTGACTACGGGACCCTAAAAATTGATTGACCCAATGAGGGCTATCGCATATGAATTCGCCGCTAGAGGCGCTAGTGTAGCGTGAGGTCAACAAAATGTCAAATCTCATAGTTTTTGGGTGAACTACGCGGGTTTATTTATAATTAGAATAATTTTGTGAATATTTTGCATCACCTGAAATTAATTATAGCAGTCATGCGATAAGGGGCAATGAACGTCTGTAATTTGAGACAGTTTTGTCTTTCGAAAATTTTTGTCCTCCCTTTTTTCCGAACAAAACGGGATTACGTAATACGGTGGTAGCTCGATATTTTTATGGTACTGTTTTAAGATGTATTAAATATGATTTTAATCTAAACTTTGTTTTCACGCCCGTTATAACAGACTTTTAAAAATCTCACGCAAAAGTGGCGCCATCTAGTGAGATAAAAAACGATAGCCCTCATTGCGTGTCGCAGGTGAACCCGCCGTCGCTCCTGTCGACGATAACTTAATCCTCCTTAAATTATCAGTGTGTGCGTGCGGCGGGTGCGTGCGTACCGGGGCGCACACATTTAAGCCGCGCGATGTACTTTTTTTTTATTATTTATTCTCAAAAAAAAGGTACATAATTTTAATTATATCATTAACTAGCTGTTGCCCGCGGCTTCGCCCCCGTTATTTTTTTCTGTATTTTCTTCCATAAAAACCTTCTCCTGACAGTAACAAACACAATAAAAAAAGAATTAGCGAAATCTGACCACTAGTTCCTGAGTTTTGCGCTTACCATCACATTTTGCGATTCATTTTTATATTATAGATTTCGCCAAACTATGATGTTTATTGGCGAATATTGCGCTCAATTTACAACAATTGTACCGTACTTACTTAAAACTATACTAACTACTTAATATTATGCCTACCGCCCAAGACCGAGCTGTGCTGTCTAGCCCGCACCTATTTCCTTACAATACGGCGCAACTCCGCACACACAACCGGGTCTTGGGCCGCACACTATACAATGCTTAATTATAAAATCCAAACCTTTTTTATTTTACGACTACAATACTTATACTTGTCTTTGTGAATCAAAATTTTCTAGCAAATTCATAGTGAACCTACTTGTTCTATTTTACTCGATCCTCTCCCAACGTTTCCACATGGCGAATGCGAGTTTTCAAATGCTTTGTTGCGTGTCGCAGGTGAACCCGCCGTCGCTCCTGTCGACGATAGAGTTCGTGAACACGCTGGGCGGCGCGGCGCTGCAAGGGCCGGCGCTGTACTGGTGGACGCAGTTCTGCGCGGCCGTCGCCTACATCAAGACTATGGATTACCCGCGGCACGACTCCTAGCGGCACACGCGCCCGGTAAGGCCCAGACCACCTTTTTTTTATGTATCCTGTGGCAGTGGGCTGTTCACACTGCTCGCAGGACTGATGGCCGGTGGGGTCAAAAGGTTCTCGAATGGCGTCCGCGGACCGGAAGACGAGCTGTCGGCGCCTCCAACGAGATGGAGCGACCTGGTTAAGATCGCGGGAACGCGGTGGATGCGGAAAGCACAAGACCGGTCTGAGTGGAGAGCCTTGGGGGAGGCCTATGTCCAGCAGTGGACATCTTTCGGCTGACATGATGATGATGATTGCCACAGAAAATAAGACTGCGCGTAAAAAAAAAACACTTTCACGTAAGTAGGTGGCAATGGGGTCAGGCTCAGCATAAGCTGGAGCAAAATCAAATGCTGCCCAGGAGTAAATTCAAATTTAAATTGTATCAGTGGCTTAAAGACAAAGCATTTCGACACACCCTAAGAAAAAGTGTGTATCTACAAAAACCAAATTTTACAGGAGAGCGTTTTAAAGTTTCTATAAATTTAAAATCGCAATTGCGTGGTAACTTTATATGCCAGAAGATTGAAATTTGGCATGGAGTACAATATTGCAACAATGTATTTTTATGATTTTTTATTGATTTTTAAATACGTTAGTTTCTTAATTATGACAGTTATACACTTTTACGTGATAATTATGTTGTTATTTTCGACGTGTAAGTGGCAGATACATACTTGTTATACGTATATTTAACTTCGACGAAACTGTTTGTGCCAGATAGACATATATTATGAGTTACATATTTTACACTAGATTAGTCAAGTGACAGATATTGTACAGCCTTTCTAAAGATAAAGACTGGTAGTGGTAGATACACGTTTATCTTAAGGCTGCCTTAATATTAAGTCATCTGTATATGGCAAATGCACACGTGTTATGCTCGATGCGTTCCCGCGTAATATTGAATAAGAGGCAAATATTAAGTTTTGCTCTGGATTTTTTTTAGCAATTTATGCAAATAGTTAGTTATACGTTTGGGAAAAAATATGTTCTAACCACTTTTTTGTTGTTTTTATTAATGTAAATGATAAAGTCGATACCGTAGAGTACGAAAATGCAATAGTCGCATAACTAAGTATCGGGCAGATACACACTTTTTCTTAGGGCGTGTCGATTTTTATTCAATTAAAGAATTTTTAACATGAAACTACCGTGAAACTCACTAATCTTAAATGATATGGTATAACGGATAACTCACGTCTTAAATCGAGTTTAGCTCGACATGTTTCGTGTTATTTCGAAACCCTTCTTCTAAGGAGCACGCTACTCGGCGGCTGCACTACGCGCCACCGCTCTGCTCGCGCGACTGTCCGACGAAACTCCTTAGAAAAAGACTGACTGACTGACTGTGCTCCTTAGAAGAAGGGTTTCGAAATAACCCGAAACAAGTCGAGCTAAACCCGATTTAAGACGTGAGTTATCCGTTACCATATAATTTAAGACAATTAAAGAATATTTAATATAATAATTGACATTATCAAATTGATCTATAACTTAATTACTATTATTCAATTTAGATTATTTACTTATATTACAAAATTAATTGTCTTTTTAGTGAGTTGTTTATTTAACAAGTCGATATTTGCATGCCAATGCCTTGGTTAGACTTGGTTAGTGTCACTGCACCTTAACACATTTATAAAACCATGTCTTATTACCATGTCTAAACCAAAATCAATTATTTCATTTCATTTCAAAAGAAACTTGCAGCGCTGATTTTCAGCCTGCGCTCGCGCATAGCGTAAAATGTAACTCTAGAGTCGGATAATGGACTCTAACCAGCAAAAGCTGTCCACGCATATTATTTTACGAAACTTTAATCTGGTATTATTTTTGAGACTCAAAAAATGTATAACAAAAGATTGAACCGGCTACAAAAACCATGCAAAATTATTTTCATGGTTTTTGTAGTCGGTTCAATTCTTTGTTATAAATTATTTTTTTCGCCCTTTTTAAGTGTAAAAAATGAATATTGGAATTTTCTTCTATGTAGTTAGTCAATAGGCTAGACGACTAAAAAAACTGTTTAGGTAGTCCGTCATGTGGATAATTTAAAAATATTGTGCACATATTTTTTTCTTTCATTTGACAAACAAAAAATGAGGAGGATACAATGCTTAGAAGTTTCGAGTGACGTCACTATATGGTACGACTTTTACCTTATAGTGACGTCACAAACCCCCACTCCGGAAGTTTGATGATACCTTTGTAGATTTTTAATAAATAGATCAATCAAAAAATACGTGACCCATATTTTTCCATAATCTAACTGCGGACTAAATAGAATGATATATCGTCACTACTTTTCGCGGGCCACCCCTTTGCTTTTCTTAAGAAGCGGCAGCTTGACTTCAAATAACATAAATTCATCTGTCAGTCTTGAGTGCACACGGAGCACTTTGTAAATATTTCTGAGACTTTGTTCGTTGCTGAAGTTAGGTAAAGACATATCGCTCGTTAATTGGCTGTTGATAGTATGTAGTTGATTTAATAGCTCTGATGGGCCCAATAGGTTAAAGTTAACTCGCCCATTGCGTAGATCTGTTATTGTGTCTATCAAAGAATCTTGGATTCGGTGCAAACTGGAGATGATAACTGCAGCCGACAGGGTTCCAATCGTGGTATACATGTCTTTACGCTGCTGCCTTTCCTGCCAAGCTGTTTCTGTTCGAAGGTCGTCTATATGTTTGTTTATGAGATGGTATTGTTTAGTCATTACTTCTTCGTTTCGTTTTAGTACGTTGTATTCACCTTCGATGATTGATGTCTGTTGTTTATATAATTGTTTTAAATGGTTCTCGTTTTGCTGTAGGCGTCGGATGTCATGTTTGTACTGCTCGGCGAATCGCTCGTCTAGTACGCCGAATAAAGTGTTTGCGAGATATCCGACTCCATCGATTAGGCCTCTTTTTTTTCTGTTCTCATGTTCTAGCTGTAGTAATCTGTCGTTATGTTTAAGTTCATTTACTTCGTGTTGTAATTGCGATGTGATTGCAACAAAGGCTGGTTCTGTCTTGCACATGCTGCTGAGGTTTTTGATGTAATTCTCGATGTTAGTGAGGCTCATCTTGTATGTTGTTAAATTGTAAAATACAATTATCTTCCACTCGTCTTGAATTACATGGAGGTTGGCAATCTTGTCGAGATAGGCGGGTTTCGTAGCATCTAACGTAGTAATGTTGTATGATTGTTGCATAGAAGGGGAAATGGATGTGGCAAGGACGAGTAATGTCGTTAGAAGACAGTGTGCCAGTGACATCGGAACTTTGTTGTTTCCTTTTCTTTGTGCTTTGTCCAGTTTGTGTGTTGATGGCGCATTAGTTTTCAATGCGGTGTCTGTCTTCACGTGTAAAGGAGCTAGTTTGACGATTGGACGCTTCATTGTGCTGGTTTTCGTTTTTAATGTCACGACTCGTACTAGTCCGTCTTTGCCATGATGTAGCTCCTGAACTTTACCCAGAAGCCACTTAGCTGGTGGAATGTTGTCTTCTTTTATCACTACGATTTCACCGATTTCGAGGTTTTTCTTTGAAGTGTTCCATTTGTTTCGCGATTGCAGTGTTTGGAGGTATTCAGATGACCATTGCTTCCAAAAGTCCTTGCGCATTTTTTCCACGAGCTGCCACCTAGTACGTATGCTGTCAATGTCTGCTCCTGATTGTGTTGACAGGATGGGGCCGCCGATCAAAAAATGTCCGGGTGTTAGGTAGTCCAAGTCTTCACAGTCTTCCTTTAGGGTTGTCAGTGGTCGTGAGTTGAGGCAAGCTTCAATCTCGGTCAGAAGTGTAGTGAACTCTTCGAATGTGAGCTTTTGTGCGCCGATAACTCTCTTGAGATGGTGTTTCATCTGGCGCACTGCCGATTCCCAAATCCCCCCAGCGCTAGCCCATGAGGGTGCGTTGAAGTGCCACTCGATCCCCGCTGAGGAGATGTGCTCGAAGAACTCAGTGTTGATGTAATGTTGTATCGCCTCGTTGTGTTCTTTTGCTAGTATCTTGGCTGCTCCAACGAAATTGGTTCCGTTGTCAGAGTACATGTGTTTCGGAGCTCCTCTTCTTGCACACATGCGTTTGAATGCTGCGATGAATGTGTTCGAGCTGAGATCAGACACGAGCTCTAGATGTACCGCCTTCGTTGACATACAGACAAAGACTGCGATGTAGCCGATTGTAGTTTTTATGCCTCGTCCCTTGTTGGCCTTGACTTCAACGTGCCCGGTGAAGTCCACCCCGCAGTGAGTGAAGGGGCGCGATGGGGTTACTCGTGGCTCGGGTAGGCTCGCCATTAACTGGTGGTTGCGGTTGGGACTGAATCGGATACACTTGACACATCTCCTTATTTGCTCCTTAACTCTGCCGTAGCCGCCCAAAATCCAGTATTTGTTGCGTAAGTAACCCAAGGTTAGTTTGGCTCCAGCATGTAATGTCATCCTGTGTGCTTGTTCGATCAACATGTCTGTAACCTTGTGCCTCTTAGGTAGTATGATAGGGTGTTTGGCGGTCGTTGGTATGTTCGAATGTTTGAGGCGTCCGCCAACGCACAGTAACGAGTGTGCGTTTAAAATTGGATTCAATTTAAGTAGACTGCTTTTACTGCTAACTGCGCCTTGTTTATGCAATCGTTTAATGTCTTCGTAAAAATCCGATTGCGCTGTTTTCATAATTGCTGTGTGCGCTTCTTGAATTTCCTTCGCTGTTAGGTAGTTACTACGCAGGGCGTTGGCCTTATTACGTGTATTGTTTATAAAACGCGTGATCCAACATGTGACTCGAAGTAGCTTAGATATTGAACTGTAGCGTGTTATAAGATCTTGTATGAGGTTCGATTCCCGGCATTCTTGTGTTGCGTATGTCTTGTGTTTAATTTTTTCTTCCAGTTTCGGAGTTTCGACTATGTTGGTCTGATGATATCCGTCTTGCTTTAGCCATGCAGGGGCTTTCCACCATAATGTGTTGTTAATCAGCTGTGAAGGAGTCAAGCCTCTGCTCGCGCAATCGGCGGGATTCTGTTCTGATGGGACGTGGCGCCAGCAGGCTGGTGGCATTACAGCAACGGTTTCTGTTACCCGGTTTGCGACGAAAGTCTTCCACCTCGCTGCGTCGCCTTGCAGCCAACCCAGAACTACCATGGAATCAGTCCATCCATATACTGTTGTGTCGCGTCCATTCAAAGCTTCTATAACCTTCTTCATAAGTCTTGATAGTAATAATGCCCCACATAATTCTAATCTCGGGATAGTTACTGCTTTTTTGAGCGGGGCGAGTTTGGTTTTGGCCGCGACGAGCCTTATCTCGGCTTCTCCTCTGCTTTGTTTTGTTTTGCAGTATATGACGCACGAGAATGCTTTTTCCGACGCGTCACAGAAGCCGTGTAATTCGACGCGCTGTGTCGTATTTCCCAGCCATCGCGGTACAACGACCTTTTCTATGTTAGGCATGTCATTTCTAAACATTTTCCATGCCTCTTGAATGTTATCTGGTAATGTGTCATCCCAGTTAATTCCTGACTCCCAGACTTGTTGGAATATTTGTTTAGCCTTGATGGAGACTGGGGATAACCATCCCAAGGGATCGTATAATGTAGAGATGTCTGATAATAATGTTCTTTTTGTAATTTTTTCTGTGACGTCGTCGTCTCGATACATCCTTTGTTGGAACGTGAATTGATCAGTTTGCGGGTTCCAGCGTAAGCCCAAGGTTTTGTTTGATTGCGTATGTTTAAAGTCTAGCATGCTTACGCTCACTTGTTGTTGAGATAGATCTTTGAGAAGGCTTGGATCATTGCTGGCCCATTTTCGAAGATTAAAACCACCTCCTTTTAGGATATCGATAAGTTGGTTTTGTGTCTGTTTAGCTAGGTTAATGTCGTCTTGTCCACCTAGCAGGTCATCGACGTAAAGCTGGTTGTTAAGTGTGTCACACGCTAAGGGATATTTATGTCCATCGTCCTGTACTAGCTGCTTTACTGTGCGCATAGATAAGAATGCTGCTGATTTTGTTCCATATGTCACGGTGCATAATTGGTAATCTCGGAGAGGTTCCTTGTCACTACTTCTCCACACTATCTTTTGTAGGTGCTGATCTTCTTCATGCACCATGATCTGTCTGTAAAATTTCTCTATGTCGGCCGTGTAAACAAATTTGTGTACGCGCCAACGCATCAACATCGCCTGTAGATCTTGTTGTAGGTTTGGTCCACACAGCATCATCTCGTTAAGACTGTGCCCAGATTTTGTTTTGCAGGATCCATTGAATACGACTCGTAGCTTTGTAGTAGTCGAATCCAATTTTAGCACTCCATGGTGAGGTAGGTAGCAGCTGGGACTTCTGGGGGTTGTGCATAACTTCATATGGCCAAGTTCTTCATATTCATCGATGAAGTTCTTGTACTGAGAATGAAACAACGAATCTCTTGTCATTCTCTTTTCTAAGTGTAGAAATTGGGCGACGGCATGTGACTTGGATACGCCTTGGATATTTTACGAAACTTTAATCTGGTATTATTTTTGAGACTCAAAAAATGTATAACAAAAGATTGAACCGGCTACAAAAACCATGCAAAATTATTTTCATGGTTTTTGTAGTCGGTTCAATTCTTTGTTATAAATTATTTTTTTCGCCCTTTTTAAGTGTAAAAAATGAATATTGGAATTTTCTTCTATGTAGTTAGTCAATAGGCTAGACGACTAAAAAAACTGTTTAGGTAGTCCGTCATGTGGATAATTTAAAAATATTGTGCACATATTTTTTTCTTTCATTTGACAAACAAAAAATGAGGAGGATACAATGCTTAGAAGTTTCGAGTGACGTCACTATATGGTACGACTTTTACCTTATAGTGACGTCACAAACCCCCACTCCGGAAGTTTGATGATACCTTTGTAGATTTTTAATAAATAGATCAATCAAAAAATACGTGACCCATATTTTTCCATAATCTAACTGCGGACTAAATAGAATGATATATCGTCACTACTTTGAAAAAATGTCGTAGCTAAAATCAATATGTCAACAAAATTGAACCTTGATTTAATGTATATAAAGTTCACTCAGAAAAATTATCTATTTTGAGCTACGAGTTTTTTTTAAAGTAGTGACGATATTTTTAACCCAGTCGTCGTTCTGTTGTGTAACATTTTATAAAGAACCAGAAATGATATTGTACAATCTTTTTGTTACAGCAACCTGGGCGTGTGAACAAGAATAAGATAGAAATCAATCGGTATCCTTCTTTGCGCCGCGAAAGGGCTAATACTATATAAATAAATAATTATAATATACACATAATATAATGATATCAAATAATATTAATATAAAAATGCTTACTCTCATAATACTTAGGACAATCATAGTCCGAAAACATGGTCAGGGACTGATGTGATACGTCATGTTATTTTCTACCTTATTTAATTAGAAACACGCGTGAAAAAGGGGTAACTGAGTTTCTAAGGGTGCGGCCACAAGACATCGCTCGACGCTCGGTTCCAGTGTCTAATCTGATCACGTGACAAACGTCACGTGTAGCGATAAAACTGACAATTTTGAGCTTTATTTTATCGCTGGAAAAAAACCTTAAATTTCGGCAAAATATTTTTTTTTGTTTACTCCAATTTCTTTTATTTGTACCACTGCCAGGACTGCTACTAAATGAGATTAAGGAATCTGCTTCCAAGGCCAAGATCATTCCTGCTAGCAGCTGTCTTGTCGCTGCTGCTCGACGCGGCGACTTGACGCTACTTTTTTGTCGCGGGGAATTCAAAATCACTTTCAAAATGGGGCCACGTGACTAGATTTATCGCTGCAAACGAGCGGCGAGCGTCTGCACGTGGCCGCGCCTTAAGTCATGTTTTTTTTCTATATGTTTTTAATATGACACAGGAACATTAGTGTATGTCTTTCGTCATAAATAAGTTTTAAAAACCTTTTGAATACGCGTGTTTTTGCTTGATTAATTATCATTAAATTAACAAACGTATCGGAATGTATATAAGGTGCAAAATAACGTGACACGTGGACTGTCGGCGGCCATGTTTCTTTACAAGACGCGATTCTTGTATCTCTTTCCCGTTTGGATTGTAAGAAAGGGAGGTGATGATCTGACAGGTCGAAAATGATGAGAGAAATATACTTGGATAGTAGGTTCTCGGTCGTATAGCGTAATGGATATTATACTATAGTTAGAAGGCGTATTTTTATATGTAATAATATTTAATTCGCTTTTCACAATAATTTTGGTTACGATTATATTACACTGTTATTTGTCAGTAATACTAGTGTAACGTACATTTTGTTATTTGTTTATTTTATTTCAGTTTTATTTTTAACATTAAAAACTACCGTGCAGTAGAAATAACAATAGAATAGTCTACTTTTAGTGCATCTCTAATTTACTGTAAACATAATGTCTACCAAATGTTAATTAATTAGCAGCTCTGGTTTAGCTGTGCACTGTTTGTTTGTCATAAAACAATACAGCAAAAATTGTCGCTTGAAATAATGTTCATAAAGTTCACTCAGAGAAATTATTGATTTGAGGTATGTACGAGCTTTTTAAAGTAATGACAATTAGAGGCTGTTTCACCATCCATTGATTAGTGTTAACTGACGGTTAAGTGATGCCGTCTCCGTCTATTCGAACGGAACAAATAGAGACGGCATCACATTTAACCGTCAGTTAACACTAATCAATGGATGGTGAAACAGCCCCTTTGTGTTTATAATTCCTTTTTTTGGGAGCGCCAAAGTTCGCATACTCTTCGCTAGTCATACCGTAATTTTTGTTCGAATCGTCGTTTGTCATAATTTTTTTCACACTGAAACCTTATTATTCTGAAATTTTTAAATGGTCATCCTATAGAAAACTATAGGTTAGGTTAGGTTTGTTTTGTAGCAATTCTGAACAATTATTGGATTCAAAGAAAAAAGAGTTATGACAAACGATAATTCTGACAAACATTACATTCGGACTTTCAATAAGTATGCGAACCGATAATATGGTTCCCTTTTTTATATGAAATCCCAAAGGAAAAATTAATATTAATAAAGCATATTGTGTTCAGTGCGAAATATTCTCTTGCATATGCAAATACTAATAATAATAATATTATAC
Organism: Choristoneura rosaceana; assembly: GCA_037349165.1. Taxonomy (NCBI): domain Eukaryota; kingdom Metazoa; phylum Arthropoda; class Insecta; order Lepidoptera; family Tortricidae; genus Choristoneura; species Choristoneura rosaceana. The sequence goes on along the minus strand of JAZBNJ010000006.1, from coordinate 595,928 downwards.
TATAGATAGCGCGCGAGTATGCAGTCGGGGCCTGCGGAGCTACTCTGAAAATCGAAGTTCATGTCGTTCCGTCTTTCTGACGCTTATACTATTTAATACAAGAGTGAGAGGGACGGTACGACACGAACTTCCAGTTTCGTAGTAGCCCTGCTGCATTCAACTCGCGCGCTATCTGTACACAGATACGATAAAATAAAGCAGTGGTTTTTGGCTATGGAACAATAGGGATGATGACGCCATTAAAAAATAATTCGGAGGCACAACGTTTCGTAAAAAACGCTTTATTTTAGCCCTGAAAACCAGATTAATTTTCGATTTACTGTAAAATTAGATTTTTTGTTGCTTTAAAACAAATAAATAGTTGATTGAGTTGCCGGATAATGACGTCATAAGTTGCTATTGCCATTGAAGCTCTATGGGAGGATTGCGTTTTGACAGCTCATAAAAAGTACGTCAGTTGATTGGTGGTGTCAACATCCCTATTTCCGGCGGAAGCCTCACAATTTTCAAAACAACTAATTTTTCCTCGCAACTCTGTTGACAGAGTTTTTTAAAACTAAAAATAAACGTGGCATTATGTGATTTAGGGTGTACCATTCCCTTGGATCCTAGCGACCATCCGCTTTAGCTAAGTATTAAAGGCCTATATTTTTTTAATACGTTGTGTATGTCAATATTGTGGCCTTAACCGACGTCAGTTGCAACCGCGAGCGCCTTAAGTAAGGTTACGTTACAGTGTTCGTAATTAGGTATTAAGAACGTTTTTTTTATGTATTTTAACTCGAATTTATTTTTTTAATTCCAATGTCTTGTATTCGTAAAAAAATGACAGCCTTGTGTTGACGAGGCGACGCTACGTTTTTAATACAGTGTAAATTAATGCTATCTTTTGTGTAATTACAGGCGTGGTTTTGTTAGCAAAATCTTGTTTTATAAGTTTTAAATGATTAACTTGGCAGCATGGGCTTAGTTGCCTTTACCAAAGGATGAAAAAAAACGCGCCGACCTCGCTGTCCACTAGCTTCGATTAAAAAATAATGATTTGAATTTAGATTAATTCAGTCTTTTAGAGACTACGTAGGCTCAAAGTTTGTGGAGTGAATATTATGAAAGCACTAAGGAATTTGATTCTAAGATAATTAATTATAAATATGTATAATTTTAGTATTTGTGTAATTATTATAATGCGAGTTTTAAAAAAATGTGTACCACCGTTAAGCTATCTGAGCCGGTTTTTATTTCTGCCTTGTAATATTTTATCTATGTTCCATTTTAATTGCTTTGATTAGTTTAGGAATAAGTCATTTGGTGTATATTGTCCCTTGATATTTATTTATTTTTGGGCACTGGAAATCTCCTTACTGCCTTCTTAACTGGTGTATTATGATTATAGCATATCAATCAACAACATAGCGCAGCTTTAACTATATATTTTTATTCGTTTCTTTTCTAGGAATGGGGCAAACTACCTGTTCTTTAGAAACTATATTTTATACCGTAACTTTAAGTGTATAATGGTATCGCATTGTATATAAAGATTTAGCTTGAGGAATGCGTAGATTAAGCGGTCGAAAGTGGCGCGTGAAATTGAAATCAAACTGTGGAATGAGTATTTGATAATTATAAATGGTAACTGATATGTTTCCAATCGTTATTTTTACCAGTTGATCAATTTTTGACGTACGTTAACTAGCAAAGACCAGATAAGAGCTGTATCACAGTATATATATAAGCTAAAGCAGTATGGAAGCTACGATCGAAACGAACACACACAGACGCGCGCTCTACACGGCCTCTGAAGGAGTCTCGCGGTACTGCAGTAACGTTCGATCGATTTGTGCGTAGCTTCCATACTGCTTTAGCTTATATATATACTGTGGCTGTATGATTAGCTAAATAAGTGGTCTGTAATTTTTTGTACGACTTCTTATTTCTGAAAAAAAAAGTCGCTAATGTCGAACCGTTTAGGAGACAGACACGTCTTAAAACGTTCCGCCTCAGTGACACGTCTGTGAGATTTTAGTTCTTACTATGCCAGTGACACGTATTTGTGACTGCTGTGGGATATGCTATGCCTAGCGTACGAGCTTAGTGGATCGCATTCGGCTCCGGCAATGTACCGCTAAATCCTTACCAGCCAGCCTTTAGGAGGTACGAATTATTTTGACACACATGCGTGTTCACTGGCATAGGAGTTAGTACTAAAAAGTCACAGGCACCGGAATGTATCAACTCATAATATGCCCAGTGACTCGTTTTTGAACCCTGCAAAAAACTTGCGAATTTGTAAACGAAAACGCTTATCTGCGACGTCTAGAGAATGAAAGATATTGGAGACTAACACCCGTATTTATAGAGAAGTAAAGACCACGATTTTTATTCTATAGTTGAGCTTTTGCTTGGAAATTGAACTGTCAAATGTTAGATTGCTTAGCCAGGTCATAGTCACCATTTTCTTTAGTTAAGCATTTACTTAGCAACAAGTAATGACTCGTTTATAAATACGGGTGTAAAAATAGTTCTGGGCATATATGGGTTAAGTCTGTGACACGTATACGTGTCACTGGCATAGAAGTGACTGCCGTGGGATATGCGTGGGCACAGCGAAAGATGAGCGACAGTCTTTCCCGGCCCGGATAATACCAACCCTGTTTTTCGTTTACACGCCCATAGAAGGTCCTGTCGGTTTCTAGGGGCGTGTACACATAAAACAGGGCCGGTATGTCCATGTCGGTGTAATCCGAGCCGGGAAACTGTCACCCGCCTAAGAGCTTAGTAGATCGTTGCCGAGGCCGAACGTGTTAACGATATTATGCCTTTACCCCCTTATTCATAAACGACAATCAAACCTATTTTAGTTAAAATGCCGCTAAAATTCGTTTGTCCTTATCTGTCACTTCGACATTTGTATTTGTTAAAAAGGGACAAAGCATTTATTAGTTAACATAGGCTTGTTAAGTTTTACGAATAAGGGGGTTAGTGTCTTGGTCTGACCATAGTGTATTTCCCTTTTTTTTTTCAACCGTAACCTTCATCTCACCCTCTCTCATGAGAAACATGTCGATGAGCCAGAAAGGGATGCCATGTATTCGACGCGCCCGCACCCGTTGCCTGGTGGCATATTTAAATTAACACTATGCGATTTCGCATTTCACTTTATTAATGCATTTGTTAAATGAAATCATTGAAATCACGAATTAAAAGTCATGCCTGTTTTAAGTGTAAATATATCGCTAATTAGCATAAATCTGTGTAATCTGAGCAATGAATTACCAATATCTAGCAATAAAGTAATTATGGTTACTGGATACTTTTATTTCATTGATTCCTTGTAAAAGTGGTCTATCTTCTTTTCTGAAATATACCGGGTGTTGCCTGTAATACGAGCAAAAAATTAAAACATAGATCGTCATTGTTAAACTGAACAACATTAGATGAGCGACTTTTAAAAATAATCGAGTCTTTGAATTTTCCTTTTTTCGTACAAATTAAATACTGCCATCAATGTACGCCATCCTAGAACACAGCTGACGTCGCCTGTCACGCTACAAACATCAAGCATTTTGCTTTACATTGCTTCTGCGAATCAACTTAAAAGTGTAATAAAAAATAAAAAAATAATTATTTTTAAAATTCGCTGAACTAATGTTGTTCAGTTTGAGGAGTATGATCTATGTTTTAATTTTTTGCTTATATTACAGGCCACACCCGGTAAATAGTCGATTGGGATTATTCCTTACTAATAATTTTCCTGTTTTGTGCTGCCAAAGAAACTACCGCGAGTAATTCGTAAATTGTACAGTCAAGGGCATAATTTTGTAAGTAAACATGTTTTTAACCCCCGACGCAAAAAGAGGGGTGTTATACAGGGTGTAATCTAATACGTGATACAAAATTAATGTTTCGTGCTCAGTTAATGCTGGGTAATATAATGCATTAACTCCTTTCTTGAAATAAGTCTGAAAAAAATTGTGGTTTCTATACATTATTGAAATAAGAAAATAATCATGATCAATGTATGGAAACTGCATATTTCAACGGACTTATTTCAAGAAAAGAGTTAATGCATTATATTTACCCAGCATTAACTGAGCACGAAACACTAATTTTGTATCACATATTAGATTTCACCCTGTAAGTTTGACCCATAAACTTAATGTTTGACCGCTGTGTCTCTTTCTGTGGCACCGTAGCTCTTAAACGGGTGGACCGATTTGAATGCTGTTTTTTTATTTGATAGCAGGTTTTCTAGCGACGGTTCTTAAACATGTTTCTTTAAACTGACACACAACAACTTTAACCCTTTAGTAGGTAACGGCAAGATATTTGCCGTCATACGACTCAGATATTTTATTTTATTTTCTCAATGAACGTGTTGTTAGTTAATATAACTTTTGGTTCGCATAAGAGAATATACTCGTACTAATTTACGAAAAAAAGAATAGCAGATAAACGTTATTCCAACCCATGTTAAATGATGATTCTTAGGCCTGAACTTAGATTTTTAACTATTCCTTACAATTGAACAAAAATGTTTGTAAATAAAATTTTGTTTGCTGGATTTATCCGATAGTCACAATTCTCTACTTTCAGAGACAAGATTGGCGATATAAAGTTTAAAGAAAAAAAATCTGTTATTTGATAATTAAAAAAAATGAAGACGGCAATATATTTGCCACTATCCGTTAAGTGTCTGGTGTTTATTAAAGGAAAGGGTGGGTTAGGCTACAATTGTTATTGATTTATATATGGAGCAATAGCTAAAAATAATAAAAGGTCAAAAATTGGATGCGAGACTTGTAAAATCCCACTTTGTGCTGTCCCATGCTTCAGAGATTTTCACGTTTTGAATTAAGGTCGGGCAGCTACGGGACCCTGACTATAAGCATGGCCCGATATGCTCTTGCCCGGTTATTTATTTGAAAGAATTCAGTTTTAAGTTAAATAAAGGTTTTAATTATTTCTTATTATCTATTGGTTTTTAATTTATTTATTTTAGATACGTCGTGCCACCCGTAGTTCCCCCGGCAAACTGACATGACGGTCTTGTCACTTAATGCCCTTGGCTGATAGCGGCAAACATATTGCCGTCTTATAATTCGGAAACCCTGCAATAATATATACATTTCTCTTTCTCAAAAATCATAAAAAAAATCATTCATGCTGTGCGTATCGTTAAAGTTCTCGATTCATTGCTTTAAAAAAATAATGGTCAAAGGGTTAAAGTGACAAAGTCGGGGGTTTTCCAACTTATTGTTGGTTAGGTTATTTCTGTAATTATGTGCATGAATACATGCCATCCTACGTAAGTTCAACCTATTAAACCGTGAAATATCTTGTTGGAAGTACGATTTTTTGGTAACGCCAGAGACAATTTTGGTGACGCAGGAGACGCACTAAGTGTCGGTAAAAAAGTTGATTGGCCCTTATACCAAAAAAAATAATCCTAAAAATCCTTTGTTGCGTGCACTCATAAATGCTAAAGCAACAGTCAAAAAGAATACTAACTAACAAATAAAACAACTAATGGAACATAATTAATTATAATCTTAATTATAATCTGTAATACAGTAAAAGCTACAGTTATCTATAGCGGCGGTCCCTCGACCGCGAGCGCTGGCGCGGCCTGTCGCGGCGGTCGCGCTCGCGCCGGTCGCGGTCCCGGTCGCGGTCGCGGTCGCGCCGGTCGCGGTCGCGCTCCCGCTCGCGCTCCCTGTCGCGGTCGCGCGAGCGCTCGTCGCGCTTGTAAGGATCGCGCTGTCTGTCTTTTGAATATCTGTGAAAAAATGGTGATATTAATAAGTTAGTTATGCTAAGTTATTTAATTCGCAGGTGGTAGGACCTTGTGCAAAAAAAAAGTGCTTGCACTGTTGTGTTTCGGCGTGGAGAGTAAGACAACCGGTGAAATTACTGGCACTTGAGGTATCCCATCTTAGGCCTCTAGGTTGGCAACGCATCTGCAATCCCCCTGGTGCTGCAGTGGGCAGGGCAGTGGTGATCTCTTACCATCAGGAAACCCACTTGCTTGTTTGCCATCCAGTCGAATAAAAAAATAAAAAAATAATTAAATAAGATATGAAGTGCTACGTCGAACCGAATTTACGAAAATGGTCGGTCTTGAGAGTTTCAGTTTTGTTACGTTTTTTTTTTTCATATTCAATACAAGCGTCACAAAACTGACTTAGAAAACTTTGTATGAAAAAATTAAAGGGCACAAATGCACTGATGAGTTTGTGTAGGGATGGGTCCGGTTGCGGACGCGAGTTGCGTACCTGTCGCTGTCGGTGTAGTCGCGCCGGTCGCGGTCGTCGTGGTCGCGCCGGTCGGGCTCGGCGCGCGGCGGCGCGGCGCCGGCCGGGCCCGCGCGCGCCGGCCGCGCCGCCGCCGTCAGACGGTTGTGCTCACTCAGCCTGCAAACACACAATAAACCATTACATTTTTAAAGTTCCGTACCACAGATATACTGGGTGATTCCGGGGTGATGAGCAGGAGTGAAAGAGGTGATGGGGACATTCACACTGAGCAACTTTTACTATGGGACCAGCCCCGAAATCGCGAAAAAAAAACCATCTAATCAATAGACAATCGATCGTTAACTATCCGAAATGTATGGAATAGCAGATTTTTTTCTGCCATTTCGTGGCTGGTCCCATAGTAAAAGTTGCTCAGTGTGAATGTCCCCATCACCCCTTTCACTCCTGCTCATGACCCCGGAATCACCCATATTACACTATATTACGTAAATGGATCTACTTCGCGTGTCTGTACCCCGACCAAACGTCGGGGTTGGCCCCATACAAAGACTGACCGCTAACTGACTAATCATGGCCAGTGACTGACTCGAGCCCCACGGCGCGGGCGGGAGCGCATTTGAATCGATATTGCGCGGATATCGGGAACATCGCTAATTCGCACACACGTCACAGTAGATATAAAAAAGTGACACGGTTGGTTCTTAAACAGAGAGGTGTTTGCGTAATCCAGTGTAATCTATATCTGTGTTCTGTACCCAAAAGGTGCCAACGGAACCCTATTACTGAGACTCTGCTGTCTATCTATCACAGTGCTCTATCTATCTCTTGAGTCGTAATAGGTAACACTTGAAATTTTCACAGATCATGTATTACTGTGGCCGCTATAACAAAAAATAGTAAAAACAGAATAAAATAAATATTTAAGGGAGGCTCCCATACAGCAAACGCAATTGTTTTTGGGTTTTTTGCTTGATATTTGTATGAGCCTTGATATGCTCATAAACCTTTCGATGATGATGATTAGCAGTTTGCTAAATGATGAACGCTAGCGTGATTGATAGAAGTTTATTTGTTACACGTGTGAGCCGTAAGCTTGCTTAATTACAACTAAATTAACCTATACCGGGTGTGGCCTATAATATAAGCAAAAAATTAAAACATAGATCGTCCTCCTCAAACTGAACAACATCAGTTCAGCGAATTTTAAAAATAAGTCGATTTTTATTTTTTATTACACTTTTAAGTTTATTTGCAGAAGCAATGTAAAGCAAAATGCTTGATGTTTGTAGCGTGACAGGCGACGTCAGTTGTGTTCTAGGATGGCGTACATTGATGGCAGTATTTAATTTGTATGAAAAAAAAGAAAATTCAAAGACTCCATTATTTTTAAAAGTCGCTCAACTAATGTTGTTCAGTTTGACGAGGACGATCTATGTTTTAATTTTTTGCTCGTATTACAGGCCACATCCGGTATAATAATCCGAGTAGCATAAAGGTGCCACCGCGGTGGTGTACGATTTCAAAGATCGTACAATATTAATAACAGTAACAGGTAAGACGCTACATTTTTTTTGCTGACTGTGCTTTATACCCCTAGTTACCAAAGTACTCGTCAAGACGAATCAAACGAGTCCAAACTCGATGCGGTCGTGTCGTTTATCAGAGTTCCTATGGTCACCCGCTAGCTTTATCATCATATCAACTCCATGTTATAATAATACTAGCTTTTGCCCGCGGCTCCACCTGCGTGGTATTCGGTTATCGCGCGGTTCCGTCGGGAATAGTGCATTTCCCCGGGATAAAAAGTAGCCTATGTCACTCTCGGGCCCATAAACTATCTCTTTACCAAAAATCACGTCGATCCGTCGCTCCGTTTCGGCGTGAAAGACCGACAAACACACTTTCGCATTCGGTGGTGGTTTGTGTTCCAAAAGAATTATGCTATAAGCAATAACTGAAACAAAATTATGCGCCTGCATTGGTCATTATGTTAGACATTGTATGTGCAGTGAATCTCTTTTAATCTAATTACTGTGGTCATAACAAATGTATACGCCTGCCATCAACTTTAAGAGGCGTCAATAGCCTGTAAGTACCCTTAATTTTAGCAAATTGATATAGTTGTTAAGTAGCAATTATATTCGATCCAATATGTACCTATTCTGTTATTAATAAAGAACTTTGAAAAAAAAAAAACAAACAAACTTTCGCATTTATAATATTACTATGGATTATCATGTTATTTTGTTACTTCAAATTCTTCCGGTATATTTCATGATCTCCCTCTCGTTAAATACGGTGCGTCACTGCGATTCCGTGCCGTCACCGTTCGGTCTTGTCGCACATTAAGTTGGTGGCCCATGAGGGGGCAATACTGACTTGATCTCAATCTGCTTCTGTATCGACACGGGTATCCTTGGGAACAGCGTGTTGAACCAGTCCAGCTTGACCAGCATCTGCCGGACGAGCGCGCCCACGGTGGTGGTGCCGCCACCGCCGGCGCGAGGGTCAATCTCCTCCTCGTCGTCGAGGTAGTCGGCGAACCAGTCGAACAGGTCCGCCGGGGGTTGCGTGAAGCGGATGTACATGAAGCCTGAGGGAGATAAAGTTTGTATAAAACAACTGTAAATTAAAAAGTCAGTATCCACACTTTAGGGTAATTTACCCTAAATTTATTTTTTAGGGTAAAAGTTTTCGAATACAAAGGAAGGTTTCAAGAAAAAAATACTGCAGCTGACATACAAGGTGACCTTAGCCTCTGGACAAATAATGAAACCATGGATAAGACTGACTTAGCAATGTCTTAAAATAGTTATTTGCTTAATTAGACAAGAAAAAAATCTATGAAATCAGATCATCCAAATACACAGGCTGCTCCAAAGTGATACATTGAAAACGGTTAGTTTTACGGTAAATATTGGCCTGATTGTTATGATACATTGCAGTTTGGTTTTAAGTCTTGCTAAGCAAGTAGTATTCGTATTTGTCCAGAGGCTAAGGTCACCCAGTAGAAGCCAAGACTTATGGATGCATTCCAAGAATGTTTCAAAACAGTGTAGTAGATTAACTATTAGTTTATTATTAAATCGCATTTATTTGCTTCGTTTTTATTAAAAAAAAGGTTACGATAAAAATAAATAAAAGTGCCTAATTAAGGATAATTTCGCGTAGCGTTAGGGTAAAGAAAATTTCTGAAGTGGCAACACTGTACAAAATAGAGATGCGCCGAGTACAACTTTAACCTAGTACCGAGTATACTCGGTTCAAAGTTTCTCAAACCGAGTACTCGGCCGAGTTACTGCAAGACTACCACGAAATTCGAAAATCGAAGTTCGTATCGTACCGTCTCGCCTACGCTTAAGTTATTTAATACGAGAGTGAGAGGGACGGTACGATACGAACTTAGAATTTCGTGTTTCGGAGTAACCCTTCTGCTCGGTTCAGTTTTGGGGCGCAAAAACAGGTTTAGACAGGTTCGCGCGGCGCTACGGAATCCCCGCCTTCTCCCCCGCAAATTATTCAGTTGTTTTGTGAGGATGAGCGTAAAGGGGACAACCTTTAGGTTCGATACCTGACTTTATTCTAGAGCTTATGCTAACACTACATGTATAATACATATATGGGTGGAGAGTTTGTGTGTGTGGAGAGACACACATTACAGTTTAAAAAAAAAACGCATTCGGTCCGCGTATTGATTGCTTAAATATTTACAATTGATAATGCTCATTTCTGCGTTTTTAATTAATAAATACTTTTAATAACATTTTTAAACCAAGCTGGTTGGTCTTATAATACGTATGATTCTTCTTAAATAATAATGTATCGATAAAATATGTATGTATATCGGAAGGGAATTCAAAACCGGTTTCTAATTTGATTGAAAAAGTGCTAAGAGTATTCCGAGCTCTCATAATTAGTAGTATATTTTAAGTATAATGTTGTTCTTTCGCGCGGCGCTAGTGGGCGGTGCCATATTAGTATTCAAAGCGGTATAAACCGGTTTGTGCCGGTTTCAAGTCCTGCTTAAGGCGGAAGTAGGCAACGTGTGCTTTCCACTCATGCCGTGAGAAAAGCTTCGCATTAACAACATAATCCTACTAATATTATAAATGCGAGTTTTTGAGTGAGTATGTTTGTTACTCCTTCACGCTGAAACGGCTTGACGGATTTGGATGTATTATGTAGATACCTGGATATCTGAAATAAAACATAGGCTAATACTTCTTATACCGATATTCCCACGGGATAGGGATAAAATCTCAAAACAACAACCGCTGGGCCTAGAGGCATGAAATTTGACACGATTGTTTTTAATGTAACATCAACGTCCACGATTTAATTTTCGAGAATTCCCACGGGAATTTTGGAAAAATCCCGAAAATTCAATTCAGCTGCTGGATCTAATGATTAACGTGTGCGAAGCCGCGGATAAACACTAGTGACATTATAATAATGATACATATTAAACAATACAACAGCCCTCTTGTTCTGAGAGGAGGCCTGTGCCCAACACTGCCGCCTTAAGGAGAAAAACCATAAGTGACATTTTTTGCAAAATTTTCTTTTCACCAGCCTCGTACTCGGGAAAAAATACTGAGTACGAAGCTGGTGAAAAGTCAATTTTGCAAAAAATCACACTTATGGTTTTTCTCCTTAAGGCGGCAGAACAGTGGGACGTATATAGGCTGGGATGGATGGAAACAATACAACCAATAAATATCAACAAATAGTAGTACAGAAAATACTGGTGTATAGAGAGAGATAACAAAAAAAATCGCACAGCAATAACTTAGGTCAAATCAAATATGCATTGTACAGTCAAAAATATGTACTTATTCAAAATTTCAAAAAAATGTACCACAGATTCTTATTCCGATCCGACGCAATAAGGCCGTAGTAGCATATTTTTGAGCAGTTCGAATAGATACTTATTTTTGCACTTGACTGTACCTAAAGTGTTTGTGACCAACTCCTCCGAAACGGCTTCACCGATTTTAATGAAATTCTTTTTTCGTTTCATTATTTGTTCAGAGGATAAGGTCACCATGTATTTACACAGCAACTTTTAAACAACTAGAACACTCCAATTTAACTACAAGATAATTAAAACAATAATTTCAAGAGAGCGACGCCGCGGTCAAATGCGATGTATGTAGCTAAGCACTAAAGCAAGTTATTGTGTTTAGCTACTTGATACAGCTAAAAGTGTCGCAACAAACAGCAATAGCAGAACAACGTGACTACACGAACTGAACGCCTAAAAGTGTATCTGAAATAAACTGCGTTGTCATCAAACATTTTGCAACCGAAGGAAATCGAGGAAGTAGAAATTGTGAAATTTCTTCTCAAACTTTTTCTAAGGAAAATATAATAAAAAGTTTTGGGGCGGCTACACAATAAGGGAAAAGGTTTCGCAAAACATTTTGAACAATTTCGCAAGCTGTGATAAATTCAGTAAACAACATTTTCGCTCTGCTTTTAATTCTAAAAATCTCACTAATATTATAGACTGATATGAAAGTTTACGTGTATTTGTTGTCATTGCCACTCTCTTCACGTTAGGCGGATGCTACACGCTCGATATTTGTCGTGATATTTGGATCGCTGATACAGATCGTAGATTTTTAGATTCTTCGACGATACGTGATACTATACTACACACTCGATAAACATCGTGATTCTGGATTACGATCCAAATATCACGATAAATATCGAGCGTGTAGCATCCGCCTTAGAGCTTGGACACATATACTCCTATGTAAATAACCCTAAAAACACCTAATGACTTAAAATAATTTATTGTGGTATCATACCATCAGATAAGTAAGTATTCGGTAAGTTTCTAAATAAACACATGCACGATAGATAAATGAACTATTAATATATATTGAATAAAAAGAAGATGCTGTTTTGAATAGGTATTTATTCAAATACTAGCTTTTGCCCGCGGCTCCGCCCGCGTGGTATTCGGTTATCGCGCGCTGTTCCCTCGGGAATTGTGCACTTTTCCGGGATAAAAAGTAGCCTATGTCACTCTCGGGCCCATAAACTATCTCTATGCCAAAAATTACGTCGATCCGTCGCTCCGTTACGGCGTGAAAGACGGACAAACACACAAACACATAAACACACAAACATACAAACACACTTTCGCATTTATAATATTAGTATGGATAACTAAAATCTTTTAATTTTCATGTCATTGTTATATTATAAATTTGTCACAGAAAATATCATGCGACGATTTCGCTATTGGCGAAATTCACGATTATTTAATTAAAAAAACCGTCCGCTGAACAGTTATAATAACTTTTTTTTGTTGCTCCATTATTGCACAAAAAAGTTCATAGATGCGTGTCTCAAGCGGATGGCACTCGCGCTCCCACTGGTCCCAACCGGGCCGAGATATCGTGTCCGTGATTGTCTATGTGTGCGTTGCTCGAGCGCACTTGTATGGAGATTGTATTCTGAATGAACTATCTGTGTTGGTACCAGAGCCGGATTAAGCCAGCGCGGGGCCTGTAGCAAATTTTATCGTGGAGCCCTTGATTTGCTTCTAGTTTATAGTATAAGTAAAATATTATATTTAAGTCGATCATTTATTATAATTTTTTTTTTGTCTTTATTTAGAAAAAAAAACTTGCTTCTATCTGAATTGACGTTTTTTACGATCAGAAAGCATTTGTCAGCGGGGCCCCTAGATGCGCGGGGCCCGTAGCATTTGCTACTCTTGCTATGTGCCTAATCCGCCACTGGTTGGTACGTTAGCTTACCTAGGGCTCTGATGTAAGGCGAGTCGGTGTGCTGCAGTAGACCGTTGACTTGTTTCCTGGTGAGACGCAGCGTGTACAGCTTGTATAGAAGGCAGAACGCTGTCGACACGATGCCGCCCGCGCCCACGCCTCGCACCTGTGATAAATACGACAATAAGTCGTTTTTCACTTCTTGATAGGTTAGTAAGTTAGGTATTTATACCTAAAAATCGTCACTACGTTTAAAAAACTCGTATCTCGAAATGGATAATTTTTCCGAGTGCACTTTATGGTGGTCAAGGTTCAATTTTGTTCACGTATTGATTCGAGATACGAGATTTTTTCAAAGTAGCGACGAAATACAAATTTGTTTATATCAGTCCAAAATTATTTTACCAAATAAGTCATTCGTATCACTTTGTGATACTAGAAAAAAATCTGAAATTTTCCGGCTCAAAACAAGCCAAAAAAAAATTTTTTTTTTTTTATATTGGCATTTCTGCTGGGATATTCTTTTTTTGATATTTCATATATTGTTCCAATACGTTACATGAGTATGTCTGGTGAAGAAAGTTTGAACGGAGCATTTTCCCGTAAAAATATATTAACGATTTAAGACTAGGGATTTACTTAAATCCTATTATTATTATTTTTTGGATATTTATACAATACTCTTTATTTATTGATACTTTATCGTACTGTCAAGTTTTTTCGGGCTGAGGAATTACTGTTGGGGTCCACTACCTTTATTTCCTCCACTATCTCGTGCATAAAATGTTACTTTAGTCTGCATATCGGGACTAAAGCTCCTTTTCGGAATAAAACAAATGTTTGTCCTCGGGTTTTGACTGTATTTAAATAGAGTATTTATCCATTTACTAGCTTTTGCCCGCGACTCCGCCCGCGTGGTATTCGGTTATCGCGCGCTCTTCCCTCGGGAACTGTGCATTTTTCCGGGATAAAAAGTAGCCTATGTCACTCTCGGGCCCATAAACTATCTCTATGCCAAAAATCACGTCGAGCCGTCGCTCCGTTACGGCGTGAAAGACGGACAAACACACAAACATACTTTCGCATTTATAATATTAGTGTGGATTATTCAGGTATCCAGAATTCACGTGTTGTTTTCACTAATCCCTTGTTTTTGTGAAAAACAATAAATTTCGATGCCAACCATTGTTTACCTGACTACAATCACAGGTATAAAATCCCAAGGGACAATTTCGAGAAGTCGTAAACAAAAGCAATGTTGTTAAGTACAGGTATTTAAAAACGCATTTATTATTGGTCCATTGTAATCACCATTGTTTTGTTTAGACGGATTATTTCATAAATAGACAAAGTAATTAAGAAATGGCTAAAAATTTGCCGTTAAGGCATGCTCTTTAAAAAAAGCCATATGTTTGCCAATATTCAGATGACCAGATGGCCTAGTGGTTAAAACCTGTCTACGAAGCTTGAGGTCCCGGGTTCGATTCCCGTGTCGCGGCATATATTTGTATGAAAGAAAGAAAGAAAGAAAATAAGAAAGAAAGAAAATACATTTATTCACAACACAAGACAACAATACTATTTGGTACAAATAAACAACACAAAGGTAGGTATGTGTCATTGCGATTGTGAATCGGACACTGGCTCAGCATAGTGCTGAAGAGTTAAAAAACACCCCAGCGCTGATTTTCAGCCAGCACCGTAGGCAACCCTCTGAGCGTTATAAAGACACACTATACACACCATTAACTACATAAGACTACATAAATACATAAATAATTAGTAAACTAGAAGACTAAATTTATTGTGCGACTTTAAAAACAATAAAATAAATGTATTAGATACGTAGATATAATTAATTTTACAACTATTATTATTATTATGCACTCTCTTGCCAAGTATACATCCTAACGCGGGCTTAAACGAAAAATTAACTTAAAGAAAACGAAACAAGAAAGCAGTTTTGTGAAATAGTACTGGAAAGGAGAGGAATTAAGATTTTTGAAATGCCAACAAATAGCCTTTAAGCTTTCGCCCAAAGGTGTACCTGCTAGTGATATGAAAAATGCGAATGGTTGTTCTCGGGTCTTGGGTGTTTAATATGTATTTAAGTATGTATCTATCTATATAATTATATTTGTCCGTTGCTTAGTACCCATAACACTAGCTTTAATAAGCTTACTTTGGGACTAGGTTTGAATTGCCCCGTGACATTTATTTATTATTATTATTACTTGAGGACTATCTTAGGCTTCTAGGTTGGCAACGCATCTGAAATACCCCTGGTGTTGCAGATGTTTAAGGACGATGGTGATCTCTTACCACCAGGAGACCCACTTACTTGCTAGTTTGCCTTCCAGTCAGATAAAAAAAAACGTACTTAAGCATATTTATAAAAAAAAATCACAAATAATTTTTCAAGTTTCAAACAGGGTAGGAGCTATTGCTTTTTAAATCACTTTCTAATTACACCAGTAGTTCACGTGCACGCATACACATTTGAAATATGATTCATTATTTTGTTTACGTAAACTATTTAACTTTTTTTTATTAACTAAATGACAATTACTTTAATTACCACGTCAATAATTAATGCACGTGAGGCAATAAGTTTAGTAAAAAAAACAGTTAAGACATTTCATTACGGATTGCAATGGTTTTGCACGTAATTAGAAGACACCTTGTTAGCAAACAACAGGTTAATTAAGGTTTAATAGACCATGAACCCTTAACTAATAATGTGGATTCAAATTAATAGAGTACTAAACAGATTATTGCTTTAATTATTATTGACAAAATATCTTACACTACTATTTGACCGCGTCTTCGCCCGCGTGGAATTCGGTTGTTGCTCACTGTTCCCTCGTGAACTGTGCATTTTTCCGGGATAAAAAGTAGCCTATGTCACTAAACTATCTCTATGCCAAAAATCACGTCGATCCGTCGCTCCTTTCGACGTGAAAGACGGACAAACATACAAACACACTTTCGCATTTATAATATTAGTATGGATTCTTACTAATGCGAAAGTGTGTAACATGTTTGTCACATGTTCATGCTAAAAGTTTTCAACCATTCGTAATGAAATTATAAATCTGTCTGTCTGGTCTGTAACCTCATAAAATCTATAAATTGTGTCAATATTCTGCTGAATGAACGAAATGTGATGCCATATCCGTCCATTCAAACAAAACAAGAGACGGCATCACATAAGCATCAAATAAGCTTCAGTAGAAAACCATAATAGGGAAAAAACATTCGAAACACGGAAGTTTTGCTACTATGAAATAAAGATTCTGGGAAATTGATCTGACAAATCGTACAGCGGACGGGTAAGACGAAATTTTGCGCGGTTGTTTTTAACGCAGCGATACTGAAATCCGCGATGAAGTTAAGCGAAATTTCTCCTTTTAAAACTTAATGGCTAACATGTGCGAACCACTAAATCGAAGAATAAGAAAGCAGACCTGAGCTTTATGAATAAAGGGAAGTATTCCTATTGGTACATTTAAAATGAATTATTTATATGTAAAATTCAATAATTCATAGCATTTTTCATTCAACTTGCTGATGTCTGGCGAGCGAATTTAAAAGTCACAGTGTTTTTAAAAGTCAAAGCGCGCATGCACTGTGGTGCACCAAAAATGTAACAAACCAACATATATTTTTTTTTTACTTGTGGTTTTCCTACAGAAGAATGTTTTTTTTTTTGAGACAAAAACACCATAGACAAGAACAAAATGGTTAATAAAAAAACTATATAAATAAAAATGAATCGTAAAATGTATTGCTAAGCGCAAAACTCGGGAACGGCTGGTCCGATTTCGGTAATTAATTTTTTGTTGAGTTCGTTACTGTCAGGAGAAAGTCTTTATGGAAGAAAATACAGAAAAAAATACAACGAGGGCGAAGCCGCGGGCAACAGCTAGTGGTATATAAAAATGACCATTGACTAACGCGCGGGCGCTCGCAATCACAATTACCATTTCTTTCTACTGTCGCTCAAATAAATAAACAATAAGTAAAAAACATGGGACAAATAAGTTGTTCAAAAACTCAGGCTGGCGTACTCAAAGTGCTGGTTTAATGAAGGGATTGGGGAATGTGATTTCATTGTTGAGTTGATGCATTTTTAACTCTAAACGGTTCCAACGGAAGACCAGTGTCGGCCGCAAGGTTGACATCATGCTGAGTTGGGACCATTTCGTGACAAAATTTGTATTGTATTGTATTGTAACTCTTTATTGTTATAATGATTTCCTTTTTCTTGTCTTCCTCTTTAATTTGTAAAATGTCACGAATAAATGTTTTTCTTTCTTTCAATGCTATTCTTTCTAAGTGTTAGTACAAAGCGTTACTGTGACATACTCACACCACCGCACATGCCGGTCTGGCCCGCAGTCTTCCTGCTGCCCCTCTCCCAGGGCTCCAAATGCTTCACCTGGTAGTAAATCTCGTCTACAACTTCATGGTACGTCTTCAGCTTGAAAAGATGAACTGGCAACAAGAGTTTGGCAATTAGTAAAGTTTAACTTAACGCTACTTTAGTATGAAGGTAATTTGGTAATATACAGGGATCAATCAACTTTTTCCTGTTTAGAATAACAAAATATCCATGAGATAAAAGTGAGTAAAAAAACTGTTGAGATAGTCCATAAATAACGAGCTTGTAACTATGACAAAAACGTATGCTTGATGAATTTTAACCACAGGAAATATACAGAAAATCATGGTTTTAAAAAGTTATCCCGGGGATATAACAACGAGACTCAAGAAAAAGTTGACTGGCCCATAGTCAGAGAAGAGCTGGCACAAAGCTAAAGCTGAGCGAAACTTTTTTGTATAGTTATCAGGGAAGGCAGTAAACGTTAACTGTTCTCTACAATACCAAAATTAATCCATGAACTAATACTAATCTGCTACAAAGACTGCAGTGGAATACCAAGGTAGTTTTACAAGGTAGAAATGACAGTTCAAACTTTTTACTGCCTTACCTTTGATATATATTTAACACTGTTCTTGTCACATTTAATGTGTTCCGCATCCTACTGTCCAGTCAACTTTTATAAAAGCAGACTGGACTGCAGAACACAACACAGTAAATGACAAGTCCATTAGAAAATATTCTGGTTGAAGATTAACAAGTGAAGAAAAGCCTGGTTTGACAAGTAATATTTTAACATGTTTGCCGGTACTCAAATTTTATAATTAAATAAGTATGACACTAAACCATAGTGACTCATATACTCTCAGTGGCGTAAAGTCAAAGTCAAAGTATCTATACTCAATATAATCTGCCACCGGTTCGGAAAAACCTCTGTTGAGACAAATACGGCAAGAAACTCAACGAGGTATTTTTTTAAAACAGATTTACAATATTATTAAATGAGATCTATACATCACAAGTATTTAACACAACTTGATTTTTAGTAAAATTTACTGATTCCAAACATGTATATAACTTACTATCTTAAAAAAATGTTGCTTATAGTCAATTTCTCCTTCCAAGCGTTGATATGCAACAGGGTATTAATGAAGGCTTTTTATTTTATTATTTATAACCAATAGATAGTGTGCGTTATTATGGTCTTAGGTGCCCCATTATATCCTAATCAGCCCAGGGCCTCTAATAGGTGAAATATGGCCTTGGTAAGTCACTCCGAGGGGCCCCTTGAGCTTAGGGGCCCCAGGGCACTGCCCCGTCTGGCCCTCCGGTAGCTAAGCCACTATGTACTCTCAAAGAATAGTGTGATAGCCATACTGACAAATAGCATTGTATCCATTTAACTGTCAAAACCATTACTGCCAGCAAACATGTTAAATTACAAGATGACAGAGTAGTATACATATGTATTGCAAATATAGAAAGTAACTTATTATTAACCAATTATTAAAAAAAAAATTAGGGTAGAAGTACTGTTTATGGCCATTTATAGTTTAACTGTAGGCTTGAAATAAATTTATAGTAATAATAAATAATTACAAACTTTACCTGTTTCAGTATAAACTTTTGAAAACTCATTAAACTTATTTTGATACTTTAACTTTTTATATATGACTGCAAATGTCGACTGGCCAAAAACGGGCTTAGGGTGGCCAAAACCAGTACTTCTGCCCTAAGACCTGTTCACAAAAGTAAAAGCAATGAAAAAAAGCAGCATGCATAAACTATGTATGAGATTTTCGAGTGAAAATTAAACACGCAAAACTAGGTTATGGGGCACTATTTTATTAATAAAACAGGTCACAGTTACAAATGTGCGCTTCTCTAACAAATAGTGTGAAAAACAGAATTATAATGAAACGTGTAATTATTGTTCGAACTCCGACGCGTCGTTCTGTTTGCTTACCTACCTTTGAAGTAGCTCGAACCTTGAATATTGGCTAATATTAAATGGTTCAGGTTCATTGTTTCCTGCGTCCCCCATATCGGTAATATGTTGTGCTGTTTGCTAGTCTTCCCGGTCTTCTGCTGGAATTCTGAAAAACACGCTATATTAGAACTACAAACAAAAACACTCTCTGACTTTAACGAAAGGAACAGTACCTTCTGTTTCAGACATGTCTACACGTTCACTTATAACACGCGAGTAAAGTTAAATGAAGCACCGTGTTATTTTAAAATTCATACGAACTATTATACAAGAGCACATGCCCGTACGAAACACAAATAACAACTAAAATTTCTGTGCCTTGCTTGTCTTGACGACTGACTACACAGGTAGAGTTGACATGACGTTATGCAGTAATGGCGGCGAAACGTAAACCGGAAGCAATGAACGAGATAATGTTGCTAGCCGTAAAAAAATACCCCGCTTTCGGGGCAATTACTATAAATATGCAATTCTAACCTAACCTAAAAACCTATTTTTCTAGTCATAAAATAGTAATTATATTTTCGGACATAGCTTTGGACAGGATTTCGGCGTATCAAAATTCGGCTAAATTACATGTATGCTAAACAAGATTACGCATAGTAAAATTCGGCCATGTTAATATTATGCTTAAATAAATTCGGCTAAACCATTATTCGGCTTATACAGAATTATGCCGAACTAAATTTCGGGAAGTTTAAGAATCAGCGAAACCTATTATGCGTAATCAGTTTCGGACATTAAAAAGTATGCGAAATAGAGGGCACCCTTCAAATAAGACACTTACATAAAAGTTGCGGCGTGAACGTAGCCCAACTAAAATTACTTACAATTAAAAGAGGTAATTCTTGGTAACAATAACACTAAGATATTTTTAGGGCTCCTTACTAAAAAAGAAAAATCGGAACCCTTAGAGGATCACTATGTTGTCCACCTGGTAACCTCTTGGAGCAGCTGCTTGTAGCTAATGAAAAAATCAAACTAAAGTCAACACAAAAGATAGTCATTAAAAAATAAAAAACCCGACTGCCTTAATAAATACTGAAAAGATCTTAAAGCACAAGCAATAAGAAGTCTGAAAATGTAGGTGAAAAAAAAACCAAAGTATTTTTAATTTTTTTTATTTGTAACTTAACTTACATTAACTTGTAAAATATAAAAGGATTTAGTTTAATTCTTAACATAATTATTGATAATAAAGCTCCAAGTTCATCCCATCATGAATTTCATCTGAGTTAAATGTTAAGGAAATGTATAAAAGTAGTTAGAAGAAAAAAAATATTCGGTAGGAAATTGGATTTACCATGATATTTTTAAAGTTACGGAAATGTATAAAAGTAGTTAGAAGAAAAAAAATATTCGGTAGGAAATTGGATTTACCATATTTTTAAATCTATATGATGTAGCTGTCTCTCTAAAAACCACTAAAACGCTTTTCTTTATGCAGCAAGTATGGTGCTACTTATTTGCCAGTGTGTCTTTCTCTGTCTAAACTTGAATATCAAAGTTTTCTAACCCTGAGATATGTAAAGGTAGCTTAAAATTGTTTTTCTGTTTCTATCGCCTAATTAAGGCGATTGATTTGTAAATCTTATGAGAAATAAATAATCTTAATCTTAAACCATTCGCGCCTTCATGTTACCCAGGTTTTCTTTATGGCGGGGGCGCCACCCCCCCTAGCCCCCCTTTTAGGGTGGGTTCGCCCCCCATCCCTCCTTCAATGTTTCGCCTATCCAAGTATCAAACACTCAATTCTTCTCATTATTTTTTTTAAGACATTGAATAAATATAGACTAAATAATAATTAGATCTAACAATATTATGAATTTAACATTTTAGTAATAAATTTTTTAAATTAAACAATTATAGTCTATAGACCGAAAGTGCTCTAGAAAAAAAAATGTATGCAAAAAAATAAGTATGCCATACCAATTTCAACCAAAAAATTTTTCCCTTTGGCATGCTAAGTAAATAACCCACTTGCTGAGCAGCCCATCTGGCAGCTCGCCCTCTCTCTGGTAAGCTGTAAAGGCCGTCTGAGGCCAACAACAGTCCGTTTGAAAAAAAAAAAAACCTTGCGAAGGGCATCCAAATCAAACACTTGCCAAATCACAAGCGTGCAATCCACAGTAAGTCCTCACATAGTCTAATGTGACTCTTGATCATAGAAATGTGACAACCACTGACATGAATATCACTCAATTCCAACTAGACATCGACTTGCGGTACACATTTTTTAATTATTAGGGTGTAACACAACAAGAGTCCCCTGTGGATATTGGAGCCCGCTCATCAGACAAAGGGCCTTACCCCAGGGCCCCAATATGAAACTAACTAAACGACGAGTATTTTGTTCGGTACAATGAAAAGGATACAATCCGAAAGTTTGATGTGGTCTTTGAACACCGTATACCATTTCTTTAGTACAATTTTGTCGTACCGCGTCCCTGTTTGCGCTGCTATGAGTTTCTTCAGATCTCCTACGGTGTCATCAGGGTTACATTTTACCCTCACTTTCTTCCCGAGACGATCATTGCATGTAACTTCTAGCATTTTCTAGAAAAAATCGTTTAGTACAGAGTATGGTTAGTTAGTGTTGGAGCGAGCGTATTCGGTGTGAAGCACGTAATGTTCCGACTTACGTGAGAATGTTTGGTTTTGTTTCTGAAGCAAAATAAGGTTCAATATTTAGTTCTTTTCGTGTATCAATAAAATAAACATGCAGTGCATGCAATTTGCTTTTGTGACAAGTCTGACATTTTGCGTTTAGTTTAGTAGCAGTAGGTAGTAGGTTAGGATGATGTGATCTTTATAATTATTGTAATTATTTCCGAAAATGTATAGTGCGATGATTTCCTCGGTTCTGATTTTCTAAATTAATCCGGTATTATTTGTCTTCCACGGTAATTGGGGTATTATATTTTTTTCTATTTTTGATTACGATTAAAATATTATGAAGCAAACGCATAACATTTATAATTTGTAGAACCCTTACATTGGGACATAGTAAGTGCATTTAAATAAGTAATTTTAATACTCCCTTGAGTAATTCTTATCCTTAAATTAATTATGATTTTTGCATTATTAAAACGCACTTATCATTTTAACCATTTTTATTGCCAGCCTTATGTCATGATCCGGTTGGGAAATTTTAAATAACGATAAACGTAATAAAATAACTATAAAATTTCAACAGAATTACTTCACAAGCTTTAAAAATAATGATTACATATAATTTTATTGCAAAATTTAAATAATAATTTCTATCACATTTATAAGTAAGTCATTTGAACAGGAAGTGTCTTCCAACTATCCACACGTCACTCGCAGCGACAGCGACTGTCGAACAGTGAAGTGAAATTTCATTTCAGTGATTGTGGTTGTGAATACGCCGAGGAAAATGCAAATCCCGAATGAATACGTGTCCACCGCTGAAGATGTTGCCGATCAGGTGAGATTTGACTATTAAAGCCCTAGGTGTTTTAGCGTAGAAATAACTTATAATCAAAAGCGGTTCGCACTTTGGATTGGATTTGTCACGTCACCGAACTTTTTCATGTTGGCTCGCACCCTGTTGCGCGGATTTATGAATGTAAATAATAAAAATAGTTCCGGTACGTATTGCTGCGTGTGCCAAAAATATGCCCGTCGAATTACATTGTGTATTGACGGGAATACTACGACGTCGCGAGTTTACAGATGTTGCACCTTTTAACCTACTTATCTCTCAATTGGATTCACGTTTTATAAAACCTGATAAAATCTGTCCAAGTTCAAACCTTCCAACGCCGCACATGGCTTCAAACTATATGAATCAATAAAAAAACCCTTGAAAAACTTTTTTTTCGAATGCTTTACAAAAAACTTTTTTCGCTTTCGCGCGATTTCTCTGAACTTGATCGATATACGACATTGCATTATTTACTTTCACTTTTATGAATGCTTAATAAGTGGGTAGTTGTAACTCGAATCGGTAACACCACCTCTTTTCATCAATATCACCACTTTTTTGAACATAGCTATCATACCATAGCTACTTATTATCGTAATTTAGAAAATAACTACCTCATCTTTTCTATATATAAATTTACTTAATTATCCATCACTACCCTCCATAATGGAAGTACCTAATATTCACCCTTTGAAATCCAAAGTGAGTGATTACTTTCTCTTTACGTTAAACAAGTTGGTAAACATGTCTACTTAGTACTGTGCAAATGGAAATCGAAAACGACTCGAAATTATATTATGTCAAAGCAGAAAAATGACAATTTGAAATACATCAACAAGGAAAACTGTCCATCCTTAAGAATATCACTGTAAATGGAACCTTTTCCTGTGGTAAAATTGTCAAATTTGATGTATGCTAAAAAGCAAGATCACTTGTATTAAAGTACACTCAAGAATATGACAAATTGTTAATTACTTTCCACCCAAAATAATTTGTTCTGGGCCTATCTATATTATGAAATAAAATTGTAACGGTTAACTCACGTCTTAAATCGAGTTTAGTTCGACGTGTTTTGGGTTATTTCGAAACCCTTCACAACCGTTACAATATCATTTAATATGAGTGAGTCTCACAGTAGTTTCATGATTAAAATTAATATATTATTAAGTTAAGACTCGATTTAGACAACATTCTCTTATTGCTTATTTAAGTTTGCTCATAATTTATAATCGACAATATCCCATTTGGATTTAAATGGGTCAATCGTCTTTTTCTTGTCACTCACTATGGTTATGGTCTCCTGAATCACTCTTTAAACTGTAAGTTTAAAGGATTTCAATTTGCCAAACATACATTTCTATGGTAGTTTTAAGCCATATTCTATAATTGGTCATCTAATAAGCATGTTAGTATAATGTGACACAACATTTCTTCTAATAAACTGTACTATTGTCCCCTTGCTGAAGAGACAGAATAACAGCAAGGAATAGTTAATCCACCCATTTACAACAAAAATAAATTTGGTTGTAAATAATTCTCAGTACATTTACATTTTGTCCAAATTCAAAATGGTCAATTTAGGTGGATGATGTTCCGTTTGCACTGAAGAACAGTAAATCCCTCAGTTTGATTCCTCAGTTCAGTTATGTTAGCCTACTTTCCACAACAATTGCCATGGCTAATGCAACACAATAACATGTGGCGCACTTGGTTGACATAAGAAGTTAGCTACATACTGATAATTACGCACTTAATCTGGTTTACGGTTTAAGATATTGAAGCAAGTGAGCAACAATATTATATGGAAATCATTACTTTACACACCAAACATCATGAAGGCCTTCATGGGGGCCTTGTCGTCCCGGCTGATAGAGACCTCAGGAGACCCCAGAGCTGGCGCTTACCTCTCCCAGCGAATTTCTCTGACTGTACAGAGAGGTAATGCCGCCAGTGTGTTGGGGTCTATGCCGCAGGAGGGCCTCTTAGATGGTGTTTTCTTTTTATAGTTAGGTATATTTATGTAGTTTTTATTTTGTTTCCTATTATCATATTGTTGTATCTTGTGTTGTTAGTTTGGTGTTGAAATAAACTCAGTTAATTGCCAAACATCATGCCTGTATTGATGACCAGATGACCTGGTGGTTAGAGAATCTGACCATGAAGCTTGAGGTCCCGGGTTTGAATCCCATGATGGGGCAGATATTTGTATAAAAAACTTTATGCTCCAGTTTTACAATCTGCTTTCCACTTCAATTATGAGGAGATGAAATAACAAGTGGAAACAATTGTTCACTTAATAGGTACATTTTATTTTTCTTGCATGGCTAATATAATTATAAATGTTTGATTTTATTAATTTATCTTGATTTATTTCATTAATTTTTAGTTTTATACACTTTAAAAATTATTAAAAAATATATAATAACTTTTTGTTTGCAGCTGTTAACACCTGATTGCATTTAATTTCGCCTAAATTCACCAATATCTGACACAAGCAGGCATAATTTTTTATTTTTTTATTTTTCTTTATATCTGATACAACTCTATTTCTATGGCCGGAAGGACTTGTCAGATATTTTTGCATGCTCTTCAGCAGATATTATTATTAGTATTTTTGCAGATATTCTGCAGGTGACAGTACAACTTCCACATTGCCTCAAATACTTTAAAACACCTATCAGCTGGACCATTAGCGGTTATCTATATTTCTTATCATACAAGTGTTTCTTTTTTAATTTTAATGGATCTCAAAAAAAGCTTAGGAGATAAGCTATAGATTTCCTTATCTGCTAGATATTTACGTTCATAGTGAGGTGACACAATTGTTATCTGTATTACTCAATCAATATATGTAATGCTGTGTCTCAAGTGCTTATCAACACATTTCGTGGCCGTGTCATCATTGACGTGTGTGAACTTGTGTGTTATGGGGAAATTTCATTTTTTCAACACCGGTAAATTACTACAGCAATCGAAAGAGTTTGGCCTCCTGAACATGGGAAAATATTTATTATAATTTATTTTTCCATATTAAAAAAATATATCTGAATTTGCCAATACTACGACAGAATAGATATGTTTCCTTTGCCTTTTTCACCAGAAAAAGGAGCTGTCATAATTTTGACAACGCCTACGTCAGATTTACGCATGATTTTTTGTTCTCTCTCTTCAAAATTATCCCGATTGCCACTAAGCAAAAAAGTTGAAGTAGTTCAAAATTATTTTCTTGCACAAGGTCCTACCACCTGCACCTATTTATTCATTTTTGCTGTTCTGTTTAGGTTCATTTAAAATTTTCGGACCTTTTATCATTCCATTGTAGTGTCTACTCTTGTTTCTGTTGTCCTTTCACTCGTTCAACGGTTCACTGGAAGAGATCCTCTTAAGGGATAAGTTCGCCTTTGTATATCTACTTCTCTTGTAAATTGTAAATTTCATATGTTTTCTATGTACAATAAAGAAAGAAAGAAAGAAAGAAAGAAAGAAAGAAAGAAAGAAAGAAAGAAAGAAGGAAAGAAAGAAAACATTTATTCGTGACAAAAATAAAATACACAAAAAATAAAATATAGTTATGCATGTCACGAAATGGTCCCAAATCAGCAATCTGCCGGTTTCGCGAACGGCGCTGTTCTTCCTTTGGGACCATCTGGTTATCATACAATTAAAAAATTACACATAAAAAAAAAATCCATTTAAAAAAATAAAAAATAATAAAACTAATAAAGAGTTACAATACAATTTAATAAAATGCAGTATTAACTTAACCCGCGCTTGGTCACAGTTTTAACATACCCTCTTCTGCAGGTGATCCGCAAAGGCAAGAACGTGCTGCCGACGGTGGCGCGTCTCTGCCTGATCAGCACGTTCCTCGAGGACGGGCTCCGGATGTGGTTCCAGTGGTCCGAGCAGCGCGACTACATGGACATGTCCTGGGGCTGCGGGAAGTTCCTCGCCACCATGTTTGTGGTCAGTACACCATGAGTTATGTAATGAGGCTGTTTGAGATATTAAAACACATTTTTTCTACAGGTGCATTTCTTAACAAGGATAATTTTCTATATTTTCTCCAAAGGTGCAGTTCTTTTCTTTATAAGAATTATTTTCTCCAAAGACGCACTTTACAAAGATAATTTTCTCCTAAGATGCACGTCTTTATAAGAATCATTTTCTTTAAAGATGCACTTCTTTACAAGGATTATTTTCTCCAAAGATGCACATAAGAATCATTTTCTTCAAAGGCGCACTTTACAAGGATAATTTTCTCCTAAGATGCACTTCTTTGTAAGAATAATTTTCTCCAAAGATGCACTTCTTTACAAGGATCATTTTCTCCAAAGATGCACACAAGAATCATTTTCTTCAAAGATGCACTTACTGTACATGAATCGTTTTCTCCAAAGACGCACTTTACAAGGATATTATTTTCACCTAAGATGCACTTCTTTCCAAGGATCATTTTTTCGTTTTCATTCAAATTCTTTTAACTTGAGGCAAACTTTGGCATTAATGATATTAAGATGGAACCAAATTGAACTATTGTAACCCACCCCATGGAATTTATACAATTACAAAGCATTGTATTGTGTATTAATCGTACAAATTGACGACGCCTGACTTTGGGCTTATAACTTCTAAATTACATTTTACCTTTTATCTATATTTCCAGATCTCAAAACTTCTCGGTCTTAAAATACCTAAATTTCAGAATGCCTAATTTTGTTTACTTATAACACCGGAATCATAATATGGCTGAATTTCAAAATACCCCAGTCGCATGATACCTAAACCTCAAAATCACTTTCATGGCAAAACAGCATGTGCTTAAAACAACCAAAAGTTAAAATACCTAAACTTGTATGTTGAGCAGCAACTATACTAAAAGTCAATAATTAAAATAAAATTTCTCAAAAACCGCCCATGAAAAAAATTTAGACATTTTGCCTTTTAGGTGTTTTCGGTTGGAATTGCTTTAATATTTTGTCATTTCTGTCATTCGGTATATGAATGACTTATGCATTACAATCATTAGGTATTTAGAGAATATGACATTTCAAGTCAAAGTCCTAATGAATTTCGTTAATTTAAATACAAGAGACAATTTGACATTTTAGGTATTTTAAAATTAGGGGTATTAGTGAATAAGGTGTTATGAAATTTAGTGGTTTTTTTAAAGCTTTTATTTGATTTTATGTTGCAGATAATCAACTTATTAGGACAGATAGGGGGCTGCGTCATGGTCTTGGGGAGGTTGAAGGTGGACATAGCCTGTGGGATGCTCTTCTTCATCGTAGTGTTACAGGTAATTGCGTTTTTTTTTTAAACTAAATAGTTTAGTCGTCTAGCCTATTGCCAAGAAGAATGCGCCGCGCGCCGCAAACAACTAACACCAATCTGAAATTACAAACTGAAACATAGATGCACAGAAAAACCAGAAAAAGAGAGAGAGTGTGTTGGTCTTATTTTTCTGGCTTTTTTGTGCATCTATGTTTCAGTTTGTATTTTCAATTTAGGTTTCACGGGATGACCGTAAAAGTAAAAATTTGGAATTGAAATAAAAAATACAAAAAGATTAGTGCAGTAAATAAAGGTAGTGGACCCAGCAGTAATTCCTCAGCCCGAAAAAACTTGACAGTATGATAAAGTATCAATAAATAGAGAGTATTGTATAAATATCCAAAAAATCTGCGGGTGGTAGTACCTTGTGCAAGGTCCGCCCGGATTGCTACCACCATCTTGCTCGCTAATCCTGCCGTGAAAGAGGAGTGCTTGCACTGTTGTGTTTCGGCGCGGAGAGTAAGACAGCCGGTGAAATTGCTAGCACTTGAGGTATTCCAACTTAGGCCTCTAGGTTGGCAACGCATCTGCAATACCCCTGGTGTTGCAGATGTTTATGGGCGGTGGTGATCTCTTATCACCAGGAGACCCACTTGCTCGTTTGCCTTCCAGTCGTATAAAAAAAAAAATCCAAAAAATAAAAAAAAAATAAAATAAAAAAAATGCTCCGTTCAAACTTTCTTCAACATAGACATACTCATGTAACGTATTGGAACAGTATATGAAATATAAAAAAAAATATCCCAGCAGAAATTAAATTAAATTACTAATATAAACAGATTTGTGTTTCGTCACTACTTTGAAAAAATCTCGTATCTCAAATCAATACGTGAACAAAATTGAACCTTGACGTAATGGTCATAAAGTGCACTCGGAAAAATTATCCATTTCGAGATACGAGTTTTTTAAAAGTAGTGACGATTTTTAGCTTATAAATACCTAACTTAGGTGTTTTTTTTTGGATTTTTTATATTTTAGTTACGGCTCATACTATACAATAACCAAGCAAATTTCAACGACTGAGGAATTAATGCTTGGGTCTCCATACAACAACTTCCTTCATTTACTGCATCAGTCTGTAATTTTTCCTATCAGTTTAATGTTAGTAAGCAAATTTAAAAAGTTAGAGCAGCGGACAATAATGGATTTTCATAAATACTTCATGGACTAGGCCATGAAGTAATGTAGGGAGGCGGTAGGGAGCCATAAATGAGAAACTTCATGGATCCATTTCGTCACATTAACGCATACATTTCCGAGCATGTTTGAGAAAACAATCTTAACACTAATCTTCCCTCCAGACGTTCGCCTACAGCATATTATGGGACATGCAGTTCCTCCTCCGCAACCTGGCCCTCATCGGAGCCCTGCTGCTCGTGTTAGCGGAGGCCCGCGCGGAGGGCCGCAGCCTGTTCGCGGGCGTGCCCTCGCTCGGCGAGAACAAGCCGAAGACCTACTTGCAGCTCGCCGGCCGCATACTGCTGGCGTTCATGTTCATAACGCTGCTGCGATTTGAGATATCGTTCTTGCAGGTTGGTAAACGGAATTTTTTGAATAAAATGGTATTTGACTATTTAGTTTAGTTTAGTTTTTTTATTCACTCAACATAACAATTAATACATTAAGTCCGATTATATAAGAACTACCAATGGTAGAAGGATAGCGAAGCTCAAATGGCAATGGGCGGGACTTGTTGCCCGAAAAACCGATTCGTGGTGTAGAGCTGTTCTGAATTGGAGACCATGGGAACAGAAAAGACCAGTGGGCAGACCGCAAATGAGGTGGAAAGATGATATAAAAAAGGTGGCGGGCAGCAACTTAACTTTAACTGCCCAAAATAGATCGGAGTGGAAGAGGTTGAAGGAGGCCTACACCAAGAATTTGGTAGAGGAAGGCTAAGAAGAAAAAGAAGAAGATATAAGAACTAGCTTTTGCCCGCGACTCCGCCCGCGTGGTATTCGGTTATCGCGCCCTGTTCCCTCGGGAACTGTGCATTTTTCCGGGATAAAAAGTAGCCTATGTCACTGTTGGGCCTATAAACTATCTCTATGCCAAAAATCACGTCGATCCGTCGCTCCGTTACGGCGTGAAAGACGGACAAATATACAAACACACTTTCGCATTTATAATCTAAGATATGAGTTGTAAACAATTGTAATGATAGGTTGGCTTGGCAACCATGCACGCCGCAGTCGCTCGCGTGAGCTGCGTTCGTTGTTTATTCCTTGTTTCGTTTTTAGGGTTCCGTACCCAAAGGGTGCCAACGGGACCCTATTACTGAGACTCCGCTGTCTGTCTGTCTGTCTGTCTGTCTGTCTGTCTGTCCGTCCGTCCGTCTGTCACAGGGCTCTATCTCTTAAGCCGTAAAAGTTAGACACTTGAAATTTTCACAGATTATGTATTACTATGGCCGCTATAACAACAAATACTAAAAATAAAATAAAGTTACAAATTAAAGGGGGTCATCATACAAGAAACATGTTTATTTTAGCGTTTTTTGGTTGCTAGGTGTTATTATCCGTTGCTAAGGCGGCCGAGTCGAATATTTATCTTTAGGTTTGCAATTTTAATGATGTTTTATAAAAGTTTCAATTATATAATTAGTGAATGTCTGATTTATTCGTTTTTTTGCAAAATTAATGAAGCAATTTATAAACCACAAACCTCAATGAAGCCAAGTTTGATAAAGCATTCGTCAAATCTGCACTGTGCTAATTCACTGTTTACCTATTGTTTTTTACACAAAAAAAAATCATACTAAGTATTTAACACTATTTACAAGGTTTATAATACGTTTTAAAATTTATTCACTCTGGTCGAGCTTCTTATTATTTAATTACACAACATACGAAGTCGCCGAATTTCCCGCGAATGATTTTTTTTAATTTTATTTTTTTATAGCCGCGTACTGCCTTGCGCGGGCTAAGATTTCAGAAGCAAACAGCCAGATCCAAAGAGGTTGAGAATTCAAATTGTTTTTTATTCGAAATACTTGCACAAGTGCTTACATTTCGGCGATATTTTTAAATTATAAATCATTTATTTGCATATAAACATGGTACATATTTTGTGGTAAGAAAGAAAGAGAAGCTTTTCTTTAGCTTGCCCTGTTTGTTTATTTATTTATTTATCGTTTTTTTGGGTCAGATCTTGGAAGCTAAATTTCATCCACTTCCAATGGTCTGATTGACTTGAAATTTGGCATACTTATGTAAATTTGGAGACAATAATATAATAATCTGGTAGTGACATTTTGGTGGTCTTGCCAGGATCGCCTCTGCAGGGGGGAACTCCTCAATAGTTAATAGTACCGATTTGAAATTTGGTACAAATATCTAGTTTAGATGACAATGCATCAAGTACAGTCAACAAAAAGTACATTCGGCAAAAAAGCTTGTATTAAAAATGAAATTTTAACAAAAACTTATTACAAGCATTATAATATTTATTTGCAGTGTGATGTAAGGTATGTTTGCTCGGGTGGAATCTTTCAACTCAAATTTTCAACCGATTGAGCTGAATTTTACACGCATGTATAAATCCGATGACAATGCAATATTATTATGACGTAGAGCTGATCTGATGATGAAATTAGATGTTGGCCAGAGGAACTCTGTAATAAAACGACACAACCGCATCGTACGGAGGTTCGGAACCCTACATGCGCGAGTCGTTCGCACTCGCACTTGACCGATTTTTTTTTCTGTTATAGACAAAAGGTAAAGGAGTATAGCCTATGCCTGCATGGTAACCTCATTTGTTATGAATGTTTAGTGTTTTTTTTTCTCTTTCAAACGGAATATTGTGTCGATCTTCACTTTAGTGTTATTGATATTTATTTTAATGTATGATAAACAGATGGTCCCAAAGGAAGGACAGCGCCGTTCGCAAGACCGGCAAGTTTTGCTGGTTTGGGACCATTTCGTGACATACTACTTTCGTACTTTAATATCTTTTTTTTGTTATGCTACGCTACTTTGTCACGAATAAATGATTTCTATTCCTATTTTATTTTATTTAGATTGAGACAGGTACATGTCCACCAATGGTGGCGACATAAAATCGTAAACAAACGATCAAAAACAGCCCTATGTGCGAAAAGTGTATTCGGTATGGCACCAAGATTGTATAATAAGTTACCTGAATTTATAAGAGCATCTGAAAGGCAAGAGTTTAAGAAACTTTTATTAAATTTTTTGACTCAGAATGCATTTTACTCCATAAAAGAATACTTAGATTATAAGCCTCATGATATTTATTAAAGTTAAGAATGTAATTAAGACTAAATATTTGCATGCCCATTAGCAGGCAGAATACACTGCACAAAAATTGTAAGACATATGAACATCCGCTTGACTGTATTCTAGCAAATAAAGTATATTTTGATTTTGATTTTTTTGATTTTGGTATTGTACTGATACTACAGCTTGTAATCGTTTGACATTTCGGTCCCAGATCGTCCAAGACCTGCTGGGAAGCATCCTCATGATCCTGGTGACGGTCGGCTACCGCACCAAGCTGTCGGCGCTGATGCTGGTGCTCGTGCTGAGCGTGCTCAACCTGTACCACAACGCGTGGTGGACCGTGCCCACGTACAAGCCTCTTAGAGACTTCCTCAAGTATGACTTCTTCCAGGTGAGATATTTTTTAAACGGCTGTCCGGAGAAGGGTTGCCTGTTGCCTATGTTTGTGGGGATACAAGTCAACGCACGTAAATAGACACGGATATAGATTACACTAGATTACGCAAATGGGCCAATAATTTTTTTACCGACACCAATCTATCCGCGACATTTTTCAAACAATTGCAGATTTTTGTAAGTAAACATATTTTTCTGTAATTTAATAGATGGTGTACATGAATACATGCCATCCTACGTAAGTTCAACCTATTAAAACGAGAAATATCATGCTGGGAGTACGATTTTTTGGTAAAGCTAGAGACAATTTTGGTAACGCAGGAGACGCCCAAAGTGTCGATAGAATAGTCAATTCACCCGAATACAAGTCAACGCACGTAAAAAGTGCACGGGCACAGTAAATATATAAGCTAAAGCAGTACGGAAGCTACGAACAAATCGATCGAAACGAACACACTCACACAGACGCGCGCTCTACACGGCCTCTAAGGGGGTAACTGCAGTCGCCTACTGCTTTAGCTTATATACTGTGGCTCGGGGGCCCTATTTATGAACTTATGGTTAAGATGGCGTGATCGCGGTGGATGCGAAAAGCACAAGACCGGTCTGAGTGGAAAGCCTTAGGGGAGGCCTATGTCCAGCAGTGGACGTCTTTCGGCTGACATGATGATGATGTAAATTGCATGACAATACAATAATCTGGCAGTGACATCCTGGTCGTCTGGCCAGGATCGTCTCCGCAGGACGGAACTCTTCAACGGTTAACGATATCTATTTGAAATTTGGTATGCAAATTTAATGTAGTTTGGGTGACAATACAAGTACAGTAGGAATTATTTGAGGTGTCCCGATCTCGTTAACAGCCAACCTTTCAAACAAAGCCTTTATATT
Source organism: Choristoneura rosaceana (assembly GCA_037349165.1). Lineage (NCBI taxonomy): Eukaryota > Metazoa > Arthropoda > Insecta > Lepidoptera > Tortricidae > Choristoneura > Choristoneura rosaceana. Next base: position 562,241 of record JAZBNJ010000006.1, on the reverse strand, counting down.
TTAAAAGCCAGTTTAAAATGAACGGAAATATAAAATAGTTCATTGAAATAACAACTTTATCGTCTGTACCAGAAAGTGCATTTTAAAATAAATACACGAGATATTTACCTCCAATTATTCCTACTATACAGTCAGCAAAAAAAGCTTGTAGAGGTATTAAAAATGATTTTTTTTTTTTCAAAAACTCATTCCAGACCCTATCCGTCATCGGCGGGCTACTCATGATCGTGTACCTCGGTCCCGGCGGCGTGAGCATGGACGAGCACAAGAAAAAGTGGTAAAACGTGCCGTCCACGGCCACAGTTAAACTAAGGACTAGAGGTGCGATAATCAACAGGGGATAAGACGGACCGTCGCGGCCGACACAAGGCCGGGATTACTAGTAGCTCAGTTTTCATGCAGGTAGCTTGCACGCTTGTACCATTTGTATGAAGGATCAGCCAAATATGTGGTCTACCACCCTAAAGTTGATAATCGTTTGCATGACATAAAACAATAATGCCAAAAGACGTGTCTGTCAACTAGAAAGTTTGACTTTAGCGACGTGTTCATTTGATAGGAGCTTGTTTAAATGGTAGAACGCTTATTTGGTTGATGGTACATGCGCTAGCTACTGGTACCATCAGCCAATTATGTGGTCTACCACCCTTAAGTTGATAATCGTTTGCATGTCATAAAACAATAATGCCAATAGACGTGTCTGTCAACTTGAAAGTTTGACTTTAGCGACGTGTTCATTTGATAGGAGCTTGTTTAAATGGTAGAACGCTTATTTGGTTGATGGTACATGCGCTAGCTACTAGTACCATCAGCCAATTATGTGGTCTACCACCCTTAAGTTGATAATCGTTTGCATGTCATAAAACAATAATGCCAATAGACGTGTCTGTCAACTTGAAAGTTCGACTTTAGCGTCATTAGTTTGATAGGAGCTTGTTTGAGACTACTTATTTGGCTGATGGTACATGCGCTAGCTACTGGTACCATCAGCCAATTATGTGGTCTACCACCCTAAAGTTGATAATCGTTTGCATTTCATAAAACAATAATGCCAATAGACATGTCTGTCAACTTGAAAGTTTGACTTTAGCGTCATTAATTTGATAGGAGCTTGTTTAAAAATTGGTAGACTACTTATTTGGTTGATGGTACATGCGCTAGCTACTGGTACTATCAGCCAATTATGTGGTCTACCACCCTAAAGTTGATAATAGGGATGACGACTGGGTTAGAAATATATCATTCTATTTAGTCCGACAGATTATGGAAAAATAGGGGACACGTATTTTTCGGTTTATTTATTAAAAATCGACAAACGTATAGATCATCAAACTTCTGGAGTGGGGGCTTGTGACATCACTATAAGGTAAAAATCGTACCATATAGTGACGTCACTCGAAACTTCTAAGCACTGTATCCTCGTCATTTTTTGTTTGTCAAACAAAAGACAAAATATGTGCACAATACTTATAAATCCACCTGACGGACTAAATAGTTTTTTTTTAGTAGTCTAGCCTATTATTTGCATGACGTAAAACAATAATGCCAATAGACGTGTCTGACAACTTGAAAGTTCGACTTTAGCGACATTAGTTTGATAGGAGCTTGATAGACTACTTATTTGGCTGATGATACAAGCTACTGGTACCAAAATGTGCGAGCTACTCAAGCATGCAGTCCCATAATCAATCACGAAAGACATTTCATCGATGCACACTGTTACAAAAAACCGTTGATGCATATATTGAAAAGCAGGATATCACGTCATATTTTTGTTACGAAGTTTTGTAACAGCGGAAAATAGTGTCATACACAAACGTGAAAGATACTTAAATTGTTTTGGAATTCATAATATAGTTCAACGACCTTTGACAGTGAACTGTTGAATTTAGGATTCCTAACGTCTATTTTGAATATATACAGTATTACCAACATTAAATTGAAATTATTTCACGTTTTTATTCAGTTACTATATAATCAAAAATCGTTAACAAAAAATGTAGTATCCATATTTTGTATGGCACAGAAAAAGAAAATCGTCAACATATAAACATATTTTTATGGGAATTTCATTTATTGTTTTGTTGTTTTTTTTATTTTACTGCCCTTTGGTATAATCCAAATTATAATTCAAATAAGCTTTATGTTTGTGATAAATATTTTTCACTGTCACAAAATAAATATGAATCTTATTAAAATGATTGGCGGTAAGGAGTTTCGTGGTACAGTCAAGTGTATAAACATGTACTTATTCAAAGTTTCAAAAATAGGTACCACAGACTCTTATAGTCGCAGTAATAGATACTTATTTTTGCACTTGACAATGATTTTGTTGTTTGAATATTTGCAGTAAAAGTTTTTTACAACAGTGTCAATCGATGAAACGTCTTTCGTGATCGATTATGAGACTCAAAATGAGCTTATACCGGGATACAATATACAACAGAACTAGAGTTAGGTTAGATGTACTATCGAACCACCGAATGTTTCATTAAAAATTGACTTGATTTACTATGAGTTTTTTTCCAAAAATGTTTTACAGGGTGACTACAATTCGGTTGGTTTGATAGTACATTGGATTCTACTCCAGGTTATTGCATAGATCACAAATGCGCTCATACAAGGTGACCTTAGCCTCTGGACAAATAATGAAACCATGGATAAGACTGATACTTAGCAATATCTTAAAATAGTTATTTGCTTAATTAGACAAGAAAAATCTATGAAATCAGATCATCCAAATACACAGTCTGCTCCAAAGTGATACATTGAAAACCGTAAGTTTTTCGGTAAATATTGGACTTTTTTTGCTTTTAAATATCTTGCTAAGCCAGTAGTATTCGTATTTGTCCAGAGGCTAAGGTCACCCGGTATAATAATAACGTTCTTAACTCGCTCTTCCGTCGACAAAATGAGCTCAATTGACATAACAAAGGCTTAGTAAAAAAATCCATAATCCTTTAAGTTAGTATTCCGTCTCGTCACAATTTCGCTATCGAAAAAGGAAAGTTTGGGACGTGAGAAATGAATTGTTGTCATATTTGATTGATTATATTTTTTTTTATTTTTTTTTTTAAATGCCTCTAGGTAAAGGGCCATCGCTCATTACATGTGTAAGCTAGGTGCGTGATAAAGTAATATGGCTTGGTACAGTCAAGCAAGGCTCGGAACCGGTTTATAAACCGGTAAATACCGGCTTATTCCGGTTTAACTCCGAACTTTCATAAGAACGCGAACGTTGAGAACTTAACTATGACCCAAATAAACCGGTTTATTCGACGAGTGACAGCTGGCCGGCCGGCGGCGGGCGGCGACGTTTATCCTGCGCCGGAATAAACCGGTGTTTATTGTTCTAAACCGATTAATCTGACATGAACTTTATGGAAATGTTCCCTTAAAAACCGGTTTAAAAATAACGGTTTTGCGAACGAAACCAAAATGAAAAGGTTTTGCGCCAAGTACATGATAACGGTTTTGAAATTTAACCGGTATCCGGGCCTTGCAGTCAAGCGCTTTATGCATCTATTCCAACTATTCGTAAATATTTGTATTTGTGGCGTTGAATGTAACCGTTAAGAATCGACTGTACAGTTGCTTACTTTCTTTTTGTGCACCTTGTCACATTTAGGGTTGCAAGTAGACAAAATATGGATATCGATAATTGTGTCGATGGCCCGAAAATATCGATAGATTCAACGTGATATTTATTATAGTATTTTTTTCTGAAAGTTTTTCGAATTAGAGAAGTAAGAAAGCTTTTTTTATTAATCAGTTAATAATCTCTTTTCCTTTTCACATTTTCTCAGTGGGAACTTAAAGTTTATACGGTAATTTTCTTTCAATGTTTCAAATTCAGTTTTTTGTTCAACGTGGTAATATCGTATCCGCAAGATCTATATCGATATTAGGGCTGATATTGTCGCAAGTTTTGTATATGGCTCGATCAACTTTTCCCTGTACCGCGTTGCCATGGTTGCGTCCCCTGGACAACTCTTTAAAACCACGAGTTTCTCCAGTTTCTGTGGTTATAATTAATAGAGCGTACATTTTTGTCGTAGTTACAGGCCCATTATTTAATGGACTATCTCCTAAGCCAGTAGCATATATTATAATAGTTTTTTTAAGAAACTCAGTGACTGTTGTCTCTTGGACGGGTTACCTATGTTTTACCAAAAAAAGTTTGACAAATTATCACTTCCCAAAAAATTTTTCGTAGAATTTCATTTGCCAAATAATCGTTTGCTAAATTGACACTTGACAAATAATTATTACGCGAACCTAATGTTTGGCATGTTCATGTTTAAGCAATATCTGGTTTGCCAAATATTACTTTGACCAAATTTCATTTAGTCAAATATGTTATCGTGGCTGCTATAAAAAAAACCTAACATCGAAGGCTAAGGCGGGAGCTACGCTTCGCTTCGCTCCCGCCTTAGCCTTCTAAACCTAACCTATCCGAGTCGCTTCTGCTCCGAACCGTCTTGCTCGCTCGCTTCGCTCGCTCGCTCGCACAAATTTTATTTTATTGTCTAATGTTTTTTTTGCCTTATTAAAGCATTTGCTAAATGACCAAATGCCATAATGTAATTTTTCGTAATAATAGTTTGTCGAGTGAAAATTTGACGTAATGAAAATATTCGTATTAAAATTGTGCCAAAGTTTGCATTGCCAAACAAAAAGTTGCTAAAAATTGTTTGGGAAATGAAATTTGACCAAAATAAATTTGGTAAAACAACAGGCTCCCCTCTTGGACAACGGGACAGAATGACAAAAAAGAAAAAGTTGATCGACCCATGTCGTTGTATCCGTCAGTGTCACAAGGTGTACAAACAGAATGTTTAATGTGGGTGACTGTACTACAACAATATTTTTATACAGCTTGATGGAAAGGTTTTTGTTTTATATAGATTTGTACCCACAATGTTTTACTATATTGTTAGTTATAGTTGCCTAGAGGTTGCATAGATACAATTGAAAAATGTAAAAACAATCAAGATTAATTTAATACAAAATTTAACTGGATCCGTTTAGAAACTTGTCGCTTCATCTGTAAAGTTTTGAATGTAAAGTAAGTTCAAATAAAACCAGGGTTAAATTGAACTCTGACCGCACAGAACTTTGTTCTGTTGCGCCCTCGATGTAACATGTTATTGTGTAAGAAATAAGACTTGTGTAGATGTTTTTTATGTATGGACAATAAGAAGTGCTATATTTGGATTTGCTTATTATTTCTATGCGACTACAATTATAAGTCTCCCGTTTTTTTTTTAATATTATAACTAATTTTTGATCGAGGTCGTTCGGTGTTAATATGACAAAGGGGTGATTGTGTACTTATAAAATTTAGGTACATACAGTAAATAGCATCAAGGAACTAGATATTTACATCTTCTAACAGTCACCGCCCCCTCTTTGAATAGGGATGTTGACGCCATTAAAAAATAATTCGAAGGCACGTGTCCAGTAAAAAAACGCTTTATTTCAGCCCTGAAAACCAGATTAATTTTCTATTTCCATTGAAACTCTATGGGAGAATTGTTTTGACAGTGGTGTCACCATCCCTATTTTTTTTATATAGAAATGTTTGATAACTTTATAAAAATGAACCAAATTAAATTGATTGACAATTGGTTAGACACGAAATGGCCAAGACAATTGCAATTGCAATTTTTGGCAAGTGGTGGACAAGAAATGGGTTAGACACGGAATCTGAAACTATTTTATTTCTGTTCAAATTCGTATTCGTAAACTTGACTTGAAGTTATTATTCTTAATTTTTTTTCAATGAGTTTAATCTAGCCAAGTATAAAAACATCACCGAAAGTGAACTTGTGACTTATCCAGGGTATTATGGAAGGCTTGAAAATATCGATAGTCGATAATATCGACTTTTCCCAACCCGATATTGCCAATAACAACTGTTTCTGAATGTTAATAGAATTATGTAAACAATTTTTTTTCAATATATTGTTAAATAAACTAAATTCTTTATCTGATTTTCATATCCAAAGACCTTTTGCGTTGGAGTTATGTATTAATAAAGCACATTTTCACCCCTTCCTATGTTGCTCCGTTCGACCTCAAAACAAAATGGCGTCCGCGGCGTGCTCCTGATTGTTTATGGGTAGACCGCGCGGGAAGCGGGAAATAAGGTTATATTGTCTATGGTCCCGCGCGGCTTCATATAATGGACAAGTAAGTTGCCTTCATTGGATTTGATTGTGTGACACAGATCTTTTAAGAGAAGTTTCCCTGCCGTCCGCGCGGCCGTGTCAGGTATTCGTTTTGGATATTGCTGTCTTTATCACTTGTGACATAAGCGCTCGCCGCCGTCCCCCCATGTACATCCCCTCCCGCTTCTCCGCTCCCCGCTAGTGTATATCGAGATAGCTGTAGGCTTTTCAAGATTTGGGCGGTTGAATTTTGGGTTTCGTTGTCCTCATGTTATACGAAAAGTACAGCACAGAAATCAATGATATTCTACAGTCAAAATCTTCATTATATTTTCTATGCCTGTGGTTTTTCGATTTTTGTAAAAATGCTTTAATAGTCTGTAATTCTTGTGCAAAGTTGACATCTTTTTTTGTCGATTTTTGAGCTCCTGTAATTCTGATATTACACATTTATATGAAAATCTGAAAAACCACAGGCATAGATAATTACGTCTAGTCCATACTTACAAAATTTCATCTGCTTCTGTTGCCTAGTTTTCAAATGAGACCGGGACTACGCTTGTATGGAGAATGGAACGAAGAGACTTCTCTTAAGAACGAAAGACTAACTACATGTTGCGTTCACACTTTGTTCAAATGTAGTGGCTCAACGTCACAGTTTTAAAATAGTTAGGTAAATTCGGGTATGGGATCCCTATCAAAATTACTCCATTTATAAAGAATACAGAAACGTCACTAATGTGTTCAAGCACTCTTGATACCTACATCAGTAACTCACACACTCTTGGCCCTATGAAGACTGCTTACTTGTTCACACATATATATAGGTACAGCCATGTCAATGTCTCGTGGAAGGTTTGACTTTCCTTTTCTTGTCAGTATTTCATAGTTATTTGGTGGTGTGTGTGGACTAGCACTGTACACATGAGAGAAATTTTGACCGCAGAGCGTCATTGAGGATTATTTGGTTGTTTTATTGCCGCAGCGAAAGGGTTAACCAGTGTTGCCACCTCAGCTTTTTTTTACCCTGACGCTACGCGAAATTACCCTGAATTAGGCACTTTAATTTTTTTTACCCTAAAACTTTGTTTAAACTAATAGCTAAACAGCTACGACGTTTAGAAACATTCTTAGAATGCATCCGTAATAGTCTTGGCTTCTATGTCGTCTACGTCGTATATTTCATCCGAAATATTTTAGCCTAAACTTGTAAAAATACCCTAAATTTAGGGAAAAACACCCTAAGGTGGGGACACTGGTTTCTTGCTATGCGATATAATGTGCACTCGCGAACCGCGTATCTATCATGACGCTGTCTGTGAAAAGGTTCCACACTGGGTCATTCTTTCTGTTGGTTTAGTACACTAAGGCGGGTTTTAGTGTCAGGCGTACCATCAGTGCGGATCGCTCCGCACAAGCTGATCTATATGAGCTTCCTATCCGCGCGGACGGTCGTCCGTACGGACCCCTCCGTATTACTCTAAAACGCTCCCAGGAAGCTCATATAGATCAGCCTGTGCGGAGCGATCCGTACTGACGGTACGCGTGACACTAAAACCCGCCTAAAGTAAAATGTCCTTAACGCTGGCGGTAAGGCCGCGGACTGGACGCTAGAGCGGAGCGGAAAGCGTGTTCCACACTGCGTTATATACTGTGCGACTGAGACGTTCACCACACAACCCTCTCTCTCTACCTCGAGCTATCTAGCAGCTCAAGGAATAGGAAAATCGCTCGCCGCGTCAGCGTCCTTCCGCGGCCTGAAGGGCTACTCCGAAACACGATATTCGAAGTTCGTATCGTACCGTCCCTCTCACTCTCGTATTAAATAACATAAGCGTAGGCGGGACGGTATGATACGAACTTCGATTTTCCGATTTCGTGGTAGCCTTGCTGCACACACAACTACTTGGATTGTGTCATCGCCTTTCCACGTGTGATATTTTTGAATCGGATTGTTGTTTGCATGTAAGTGTACTGACTGAGGTATCCCGTATGTATGATAGGTGGGTGGGGCTCGTCAATTCTGTATGATGCTCACTTTACTGTATGGACATTACAGCGCGAAGCTAAGCGAAACTAAACTTAGCCGTTATAGTTTTCCTTGAAAGTTTGATATACTTATATGTACTACCTGAATTTTTTCAAATTTTTCCACCCACCGGTTTAGATTTTAGAAGGGGGGAGGGGACGCCCGATTTCAATGAAAATTTGCACTTTAAAGTTGAATATTTCTCAAACAAATCACTAAATCGAATAATCGTTTTAGTAAACCCGGCCTTAAGGGCCTGGACACATGTCGCCGGTACGGTGCCGTCTACGGTGTCACGGCGCGGCGCCGTCAAACGGCGTCGTGCCGAAACACGGTGCCGCGTACGGTGCCGTACACGGCGCCGCGAACGGCGTCGTACCACGGCGCGGTGCCGTGTACGACGCCGTGCACGGTGCATCGCTTCATATTTTCTCTTAAAATGACCTCCATCATGGTTCATTAAGGACATGTATGGATTCACCCAATATCTTCGTTTCTGTTTTTTCTTCATTCGTCGTCTTAGCAGTAGGAGCAGGAGAATACGTTTTTCTTGGTCCATGTCAAGGCAAAAACTGTATATACTTGTATATATTTAAAACGACAATTGTTTTGTATATTTGAACCGATGGTTGTACTTGCGTGTTATGCGTTCAGCAGCAAAACGAAAACTAGTTAAACTACCAAGCGATGCACCGTGCACGGCGTCGTACCACGGCACCGCGCCGTGGTACGACGCCGTTCGCGGCGCCGTGTACGGCACCGTACGCGGCACCGTGTTTCGGCACGACGCCGTTTGACGGCGCCGCGCCGTGACACCGTAGACGGCACCGTACCGGCGACATGTGTCCAGGCCCTAATGGTTTTAAAAGATCTATCCAACGATACCCCATCCCCATACCCACTCACTTGCTTCGAATTTTGAGTTGAGCTCTATTAATATGACAAACTAGCTTTTCCTGCGGCTTCGCCCGCGTGGAAATCGGTTATCGCGCGCTGTTCCATATAAGGTTAACCCCCCATTTCATCCCCTTAGGGGATGAATTTCGAAAACCCCTTTCTTAGTGCTCACTTACATCATAAAAAGAACCCCTGTACCAAATTTCAAGTTTCTAGGCCCAGCGGTTTGGGCTGTGCGTTGATATATAACCCAGTGAGTCAGGTTTGCCTTTTATATATATAGATAAGAGCGTTGACAGGTAGCTCTAGTTACCAAAAGCAACTTGTTGTACTGTTTCGTCGGCATAGTTTATTTATATATTCGTGCAAAATTACAGCAGTCTCTGAGCAAAGCCGCGGACGGACAGACAATAGCCAGACAGACAAACAGACATGGTGAAACTATAAGGGTTCCGTTTTTGCCATTTTGGCTCCGGAGCCCTAAAAAGGGGGTTAACCTTATAGGCTTATGCCATACGTAAGTTTTTCAAAGTGAGCTTTCATATTACAATTGTCAAGCCCTATCCGGTGACATGTTTCATTCCGTTATATCCTGTTGTGATTTCACTGTAAATATGTATTTTGTACTTATGTAACCGGACCTTTGTGTATAAAATTAAGGTTATTGTATTGCTTACAAGTTGTAGATCACAGATGTAGATTACACTAGATTACGCAAATGTACGTTCGCGTATCCGAACCCCGACCTAACGTCGGGGTTGGCGCCATACAAAGACTGGCCGCTAACTGAATAATCATGCATGACTTATAACATTACTGAACCAAACACAAGCTGAAATGCCGGGGTTACAAGCTTATCCATACTAAGATTGAGTACCGAAGTCCCGAGAAATGGCACTACCTGTGACGATCACTGCTAGTGACTGACTCGAGCCCCACGGCGCGGGCGGGCGGCGCATTTAACGGACATCGGGGAATTCACATAGCTAATTCGCTCTTGAGACGTCACAGTAGATATAAAAAAGTGACACGGTTGGTTTTCATACATATTGAAGTGTTTGCGTTATCTACTGTAATCTATATCTGTGATGTAGAGGTATAGTCTACGAGAGTCGTTGGGCCGCGTCTTGTTTACCGGCCCTGTACTACAAAGTGTAAAATTCGAACTTCGTATCTTGCCGTCTTGCTCACGCTAATATTATTTAATACGAGAGTGAGAGGGACGGTACGATATTGATTTTACAATTTCGTAGTAGCCCCAAGGGTGCGCCGGAGAGAGATGTCGATCGATCTAAAAGCCTCATACTGAAGGGCTACTCCGAAACACGAAATTCGAAGTTCGTATCGTACCGTCCCTCTCACTCTCGTATTAAATAACTTAAGCGTAGGCGGGACGGTACGATACGAACTTCGATTTTCATGGTAGCCTTGCTGTTATGACATGTTTTAACAGGTTCACGGTTCGATGAGGCACATCATTCTTCCTTTGGCTTATATTTAGTAATAAAGTTGTATTGTTTTTGTTTTGGCATCTCACGACGCGGCCGTCTCTTTCGGGCCAAACCATGTCTGACGTCACATTCTATACCTAGTGCCATACACGATGACGCGTGGTTTTGTCAAAATTGGTCTTTAATGCCATTGTAATAAGAACCACGGCACGTGTCGTGAATGACTCTACCTATAGTTGCGTTACAGTGCAGGAAGAAACGATATATAAAATTAAAATAAATATATTTTCAAACTAAAAGACTATAAGGATATTTATTTTTATATTTTTTTTATTACTTTAATTTAATCTACCAACGTTTGGACTCTAAGTGACATTTTCCGAATAAAATTTACATTTAATTATAAATGTTATTTCATTTTCACTGTTTGAAAGGGACTGTATCGACTGGTTGAAAATTGTTGGTCATAATTATAAACTTTGTCATAATTATACTCTTTTTTTCTCTGAAACCATTTATTTTTCAGAATTTTTATAAACCTAACCTAACCTATAGAGTTCTAATATTATAAATGCGAAAGTAACTCTGTCTGTCTGTTACGCTTTCACGTCGAAACACTGAACCGATTTTGATGAAATATGGTATATAGGTAGTTTGAACCCCAAGGATCAACATAGGATACCTTTTATTCGGGTAGAGGGCGCCACCGCGCGATAACCTAGATCCGCGCAGACGAAGTCGCGGGCATAAGCTAGTAAGGAATAAATAGAAGTTTTATAGAACAGTATTTATTTGTAAACATTTAAAAATAAACAAGATATTAACGAGTGTGCGCTACGGTTGTTCAACCTCAGCCTTTTCCTTAGTAGCTATGTATGAGAAGATCTTGTTGGCGAGCCGGCGGTACTTCTCCGCGTGCATGCTATCTGGTAACGCGTAGATCGCAGGTTTCCCACTGTTGATACACTCCGACATGCTCTGGTCCACCTGCGGACAATAAAAAGGTTTAAGATCATTTAATCTCATAAAGAATTGTACAATTCACTTACATGAGACAAACAAAATAATTAACATAAATCCCTACTAATATTATAAATGCGAAAGTAACTCTGTCTGTCTGTCTGTTACGCTTTCACTTCGAAACCGCTGAACAAATTTTGATCAAATTTGGTATAGAGATAGTTTAAGCCCCAAGGATCAACATAGGATACTTTTTATTCCGGTAGAGGGCGCCACCGCGCGATAACCTAGGTTCGCGCAGACGAAGTCGCGGGCATAACCTAGTTTGTTATAAGCGCACAAATACATTAAGTTATTAGCAAGAAAAAGGGTACTTTGACAATAATAATCGGGTGCCGCTCGCACTGCATGCAGCGAGCGACAATAGCAGCAAAACAAGAAATCGTTATAACTAGATGCGGCATACGTAAAAAAAAGTGGGATCCTGATTTTTCGTAATGTAATGGGACCCGTTGGCCTTACTTGCATTTAGCCTTGGCGAGCAGAGCGCCTTAGTTGTATTTTGTCCGGGTAGCAAAATGCCTTTGTCTGTAAAACGCCCTCATTGCTGTAAGGCATAGTAGACGGAATGACTTGGCTGTAAAACGACTTAATGTCATAATTTAGTAGGTAAATGGTCTGGTCTGGTCTTTGAAAATTATTCAATACAATCAAGCAAGATCTTACACAATTGAGTCATTCTGCCTACTTGTGCATTTCACGACCTAGACGTTTTGCTAAGTAAGTCTTCCTAAAACTTATTGTTAGACAATTTTTTTAGTCATGGCATTATATAACCAAGTCGTTTTGCACACTTGGTCGTTTTGCTCGCCAAGGCTAAATGCAAGTAAGGCCAACGGGACCCGACTCTGTAATGGCTGTCCGACACTTTCTTGACCGGTTTTCACAAAGTTTTATTTAGTTTCACTTGTCCCGTGGTCTGTCTGTCTATAATCAAACTTGCAAATTAAATTTGACCAACTTCCAGTAGTCAGATTGACTTGAAATTTGGAATACTTATGTAAATCGCGTGACAGTACAATAATCTGGTAGTGACATCCTGGTAGTCCAGCCAGGATCGTCTCCGCAGGACGGAACTCTTCAATAGTTTAATAGGGTCGATCAACTTTTTATTGTACCTCGTTGCTTGGTTATGTCCCCTGGATAACTCTTTAAAACCACGAGTTTCTGTTTTCTGTGGTTAAAATTAATCGAGTTTAAATTTTTGTCATAGTTACAAGCTCATTGTTTTATATTGTCCCATAAGCATATTAGTTGCATATATCAAAGCAGTTTTTTTAACACTGTAACTCCTCGCTTTCCCAACTTTAATGAGTTGGTACGTCCGTGATTTACAGGTAATGAACAAATGTATAGAATTATCAATTTCTGACGTCACGTAGACGTGGTAGAGCTAGTTTGATGGTACATTACATGTAATGCATGGACAGTTAAAGTCTTAAGAAACTCTTGTCACTGTTGTCTCTTGGACAACGGGACAAAATAACAAACAAGAAAAAGTTGATTGACTCAATAGCATCAACTTGAAATTTGGTATGCAAATGTAGTTTGGTGGCAATGCAAGTACAGTCAACAAAAAATAAGCAAAAAAGCTTGTATTAAAAAAAAATGGTTAAGTATTTTAAATTAATATGATACTAAAATACTAATCATCATCATCATCATCATCTCAGCCTATATACGTCCCACTGCTGGGCACAGGCCTCCTCTCGGAATGAGAGGGCTTGGACCATAGTTCCCACGCGGGCCCAGTGCGGATTGGGAACTTCACCCGCACCATTGAATTGCTTCGCAGGTTTGTGCAGGTTTCCTCACGATGTTTTCCTTCACCGCAAATTAACCGTGGTAAATTGCACACATTAATTTCGAAAAATTCAGAGGTGCGAGCCGGTATTTGAACCCACGACCTTCCGATTGAGAGGCGATAGGTCAAACCACTAGGCCACCACGGATGATACTAATACTAACCTCAAAACTCTCTATAATCTCCAAGCCCATATCGTCCGCGGTCTTCTTAGTCTCGTTCCCGAATACGTAGTTCTTCGCGCCGCACTCGGAGCACATGGCGTGCGACATGTTCTCGACGAGGCCTATGATCGGGACCTTAAGCTTCTCGAACATGTTGACGCCGCGCCGCGTGACTTGGAGCGCCGCGGACTGGGGCGTCGTCACCACCAGCGCACCTGGTTGTAATAGTAGATTGTACAACAAGAGCATAAAACGAGCCATTTTACCCGAGACGTTCATATAGCCACCCGAGCCGGTACGGCGAGGGCGGATAGACACGTCGAGGGGAAAATAGGTTTTATGCTCGAGTTTTACACTCTGCTTTTCACTTCGATGGCGAGGAAATGAAATAGCAACAGTAGAAACAATGATTCACTTTCTATTTACCTTTTATTTTTTATGCATTATTATAATAAATACATTATTTTAATTTAACTGGTTTATTTAGATTGATTTGATTGATTTTTAGTTTTATATAAATTAAAAAATATTTTAAAAATATAAATAAACTTTTTTGTTTGTGGCTGTTGACACCTGATTACCTTGGTCTTGAGTTGGTATTAGACGAAGATTTTATTTTATGCACTAGAGCATAAGAAGTCATTTTATGTCGCCTAGATACAGCATAAACACGAACTTTACGAGCATGAGAAGTGAAAAAGTTATTTTTATTGTGCTCATGACTGACGTACAGTAGGGGTAACCTTCGTCAGTTATTAAATTGATTCTTTTACAAAGTCATAGACTCTTAGTACGTTTTGAAACCAAAGTACTAAGTAGACAAGTGCATATCAAATTATAATTACTTGACATGATAACAAGGAACAAAATAGTAAACACCTCTAACATATATCTAGTTTCATATCAATACAAAACCTTTTTAATAAACAACTTTGTAAAAGTTTCAATCAAATAATGTTCTATTTAATTGCCAGTGTCTGTCAGTGCCAAGGTATAGTTATAGCATAGTACACTTTTACTATGGTTATAGGGTTGCTATGGTCACTTGATTATGTTTAGCAGGTTGACAGGTTGACGCAGTGTGTCCTACTCAATCGTTAAAGCAGATGAACGCTCATACTGAGCAAACGAAAATAGATCTTAGGGTGACGAACCTTTTTTTACTCCGATTGTACACACACCTCGTGCGTTTATTTTGATTTATTTTAGCTTTATAGTAGATTGATAGCCAAGGGTGTAAAGTGACCCATTTCGGCCGAGATATTTCTGGCCCTTGCACGAAGTGAGAGCTCCAATAGTTCGAGGGGAAATGGGTAATTTCACTTGAGTTAGACACTCTTAATTTTCATTTCGACTGTGAGGAAAGTAATTTTGCAGGTGGTAGGAACTTGTGCAAGGTCCGCCCCGATTGCTACCACCATCTTGCTCGCTAATCCTGCCGTGAAACAGCAGTGCTTGCACTGTTGTGTTTCGGCGTGGAGAGTAAGACAGCCGGTGAAATTACTGGCACTTGAGGTATTCTATCTTAGGCCTCTAGGTTGGCAACGCATCTGCAATAACCCTGGTGTTGCAGATGTTTATGGGCGGTAGTGATCTCTTACCACCAGGAGACCCACTTGCTCGTTGTCTTCCAGTCGAATAAAAAAATATATATTTCATTTCTGCTACCACTCTACATAATTTCATTTCACTCACCGTCTATAGGCAGGTTCTGGGCCAGCGACAGGTGTGTGTCTCCCGTGCCCGGCGGGGTGTCGACCACTAGGCAGTCTAATGGGCCCCACGCCACTTGGCGCGTCAGACGTTCCAGTGCTTGCATCACCATCAGGCCGCGCCACACCACCGCGTTCTCGCCAGAGACGAGCAGACCAAGTCAGGACCACTCACCGTCTATAGACAGGTTCTGGGCTAACGACAGATGTGTGTCTCCCGTGCCCGGCGGGGTGTCGACCACTAGGCAGTCGAGCGGGCCCCACGCCACTTGGCGCGTCAGACGTTCCAGTGCTTGCATCACCATCAGGCCGCGCCACACCACGGCGTTCTAGCCAGAGACGAGCAGACCAAGTCAGGACCACTCACCGTCTATAGGCAGGTTCTGTGCCAGCGACAGATGTGTGTCTCCAGTGCCCGGCGGGGTGTCGACCACTAGGCAGTCGAGCGGGCCCCACGCCACTTGGCGCGTCAGACGTTCCAGTGCTTGCATCACCATCAGGCCGCGCCACACCACGGCGTTCTAGCCAGAGACGAGCAGACCAAGTCAGGACCACTCACCGTCTATAGGCAGGTTCTGTGCCAGCGACAGATGTGTGTCTCCAGTGCCCGGCGGGGTGTCGACCACTAGGCAGTCGAGCGGGCCCCACGCCACTTGGCGCGTCAGACGTTCCAGTGCTTGCATCACCATCAGGCCGCGCCACACCACGGCGTTCTAGCCAGAGACGAGCAGACCAAGTCAGGACCACTCACCGTCTATAGGCAGGTTCTGTGCCAGCGACAGATGTGTGTCTCCAGTGCCCGGCGGGGTGTCGACCACTAGGCAGTCGAGCGGGCCCCACGCCACTTGGCGCGTCAGACGTTCCAGTGCTTGCATCACCATCAGGCCGCGCCACACCACGGCGTTCTAGCCAGAGACGAGCAGACCAAGTCAGGACCACTCACCGTCTATAGGCAGGTTCTGTGCCAGCGACAGATGTGTGTCTCCAGTGCCCGGCGGGGTGTCGACCACTAGGCAGTCGAGCGGGCCCCACGCCACTTGGCGCGTCAGACGTTCCAGTGCTTGCATCACCATCAGGCCGCGCCACACCACGGCGTTCTAGCCAGAGACGAGCAGACCAAGTCAGGACCACTCACCGTCTATAGGCAGGTTCTGTGCCAGCGACAGATGTGTGTCTCGAGTGCCCGGCGGGGTGTCGACCACTAGGCAGTCGAGCGGGCCCCACGCCACTTGGCGCGTCAGACGTTCCAGTGCTTGCATCACCATCAGGCCGCGCCACACCACGGCGTTCTAGCCAGAGACGAGCAGACCAAGTCAGGACCACTCACCGTCTATAGGCAGGTTCTGTGCCAGCGACAGATGTGTGTCTCCAGTGCCCGGCGGGGTGTCGACCACTAGGCAGTCGAGCGGGCCCCACGCCACTTGGCGCGTCAGACGTTCCAGTGCTTGCATCACCATCAGGCCGCGCCACACCACGGCGTTCTAGCCAGAGACGAGCAGACCAAGTCAGGACCACTCACCGTCTATAGGCAGGTTCTGTGCCAGCGACAGATGTGTGTCTCCAGTGCCCGGCGGGGTGTCGACCACTAGGCAGTCGAGCGGGCCCCACGCCACTTGGCGCGTCAGACGTTCCAGTGCTTGCATCACCATCAGGCCGCGCCACACCACGGCGTTCTAGCCAGAGACGAGCAGACCAAGTCAGGACCACTCACCGTCTATAGGCAGGTTCTGTGCCAGCGACAGATGTGTGTCTCCAGTGCCCGGCGGGGTGTCGACCACTAGGCAGTCGAGCGGGCCCCACGCCACTTGGCGCGTCAGACGTTCCAGTGCTTGCATCACCATCAGGCCGCGCCACACCACGGCGTTCTAGCCAGAGACGAGCAGACCAAGTCAGGACCACTCACCGTCTATAGGCAGGTTCTGTGCCAGCGACAGATGTGTGTCTCCAGTGCCCGGCGGGGTGTCGACCACTAGGCAGTCGAGCGGGCCCCACGCCACTTGGCGCGTCAGACGTTCCAGTGCTTGCATCACCATCAGGCCGCGCCACACCACGGCGTTCTAGCCAGAGACGAGCAGACCAAGTCAGGACCACTCACCGTCTATAGGCAGGTTCTGTGCCAGCGACAGATGTGTGTCTCCAGTGCCCGGCGGGGTGTCGACCACTAGGCAGTCGAGCGGGCCCCACGCCACTTGGCGCGTCAGACGTTCCAGTGCTTGCATCACCATCAGGCCGCGCCACACCACGGCGTTCTAGCCAGAGACGAGCAGACCAAGTCAGGACCACTCACCGTCTATAGGCAGGTTCTGTGCCAGCGACAGATGTGTGTCTCCAGTGCCCGGCGGGGTGTCGACCACTAGGCAGTCGAGCGGGCCCCACGCCACTTGGCGCGTCAGACGTTCCAGTGCTTGCATCACCATCAGGCCGCGCCACACCACGGCGTTCTAGCCAGAGACGAGCAGACCAAGTCAGGACCACTCACCGTCTATAGGCAGGTTCTGTGCCAGCGACAGATGTGTGTCTCGAGTGCCCGGCGGGGTGTCGACCACTAGGCAGTCGAGCGGGCCCCACGCCACTTGGCGCGTCAGACGTTCCAGTGCTTGCATCACCATCAGGCCGCGCCACACCACGGCGTTCTAGCCAGAGACGAGCAGACCAAGTCAGGACCACTCACCGTCTATAGGCAGGTTCTGTGCCAGCGACAGATGTGTGTCTCCAGTGCCCGGCGGGGTGTCGACCACTAGGCAGTCGAGCGGGCCCCACGCCACTTGGCGCGTCAGACGTTCCAGTGCTTGCATCACCATCAGGCCGCGCCACACCACCGCGTTCTCGCCGGAGACGAGCAGACCCATTGACATACTGTTGAAACGAACCCGTTTTAATACGCTTTGTCTAACCTACTGTGTTAAAATAGTAGATTATACAAGAGCATAAACCGAGCCATTTCACCCGAGCCGGTACGGCGCGGGTGGATAGACACGTCGAAGGGAAAATGGGTTTAATGCTTGAGTTTTACACTGCTTTTCACTTCGATGGCAAGGAAATGAAATAGCAACAGTGGAAACAATGATTCACTTTCTATGTACCTTTTATTTTTTATGCATTATTATTATAATTCCTTGAATGTACCAAATTTGGCAGCTGAAGTTTGTTTACATTTATTTAATTACTAAACGTTTCAAGTATAGTAGGATTCGATTCGTAGCATTCGAACATGGCGAATGTAGACAATATCTAATTTTGCTATTTCTGTTTCTTTGGCTAGTTGAAGTATAATTTTGATAGTGTTTTATGCGGCGGTTAACCTTAACAGTGAGCAGTGATCACAAAATTCTATATTGCTCTCGTGTCTGACATTTTGTTAATGCGCAAGTTGTTTCCACGTGGTTTCTGGAATTTTACTATCTAGTTGCAATTACAATCACCGTACAACGTCCCTCTCAAAGAGAGTACTTTGACACTGGCGAAATTGTCCTATTAACTACGAATAAATATTCTCTAGAAACGTAACTAAGCCCGAAAAGCCATTCCGCGGAATGTCTACCGCGACGGGCGGGGTTTAAAATAACTACTACCGCGCGTCGCGCCAGTTCGGCCGTAAAACTTGAGTCGTGCAGCTGCTCCGTGGAAAACTTCGATCAAGTTTGTGATTGTGTTTGTGCTCCAATCAATTTAAAAAATATGCCGTCGTGTTCTGTGAAGTGGTGTAGAAGCCACTCAGATATGAAAAACACATGACTCACCTTTCATATGTAAGTAAATAAACATTTACTTACATATGATCGCCTCCACGCTTGTCGCAAGGGGGCGGCGCCGACTCTTATGCGGACCAATCGCGAGCCAGCGTTGTGAATGAGAGAGTGTGAGTGTTACGTTGTCATTGCTGTTAGTTTGTTTGCGTAAATGCTACAAATGGAATCACAATCGAAGCGTTCATTGCTAGCAATTACGTTTCCAGAGAATATTTATTCGTAGCCTATTAATTAGGAAAGAAAGCCATATTTTAAAAGAGAACAAGAAGTATAATAAGGACTTAAAAACGAGTCAAATGCACTCACCATTTGACCCCGTAGTTCAGCAGCGGCTCTATCAGATGCGCGTCGTTGAGCATCGGCTCGCCGGCCAGCCCCATCATGAGCGGCACGGACGGGCCGAACACGTCCGCGTCGAGCAGCCCGATGCCCTTGTCGGGCTCTATCACCTTCATGGCGCACGCAAGATTCACTGGAACACAGGCTTCAGTCAAAATATCTCGCTTCTCATGCTCGTAAAGATCTTGTGTATATGCTGGATCTAGGCACATGTCCCGTTGCCTGTCTCTGTACTCAAATCTTGCAAGTCAAATTCCACCAACTTCCAGTAGTTGGATTGACTTGAAATTTGGTATACTTATGCAAATTGCATGACAGTACAATAATCTAGTAGTGACATCCTGGTAGTCCAGCCAGGATCGTCTCCGCAGGACGGAACTCTTCAACAGTTAATGTCATCGACTTGAAAGTTACGATACAAATATAGTTTGGGTGACAATACAAGTACAGTCAACAAAAAGTAAAGCCAGCAAAAAATATTAATTTCTACCAAAAACTTATTTTTTTAAACAGATATACAATAATGTCAATAGACCCAGGATTTACAGGCTTAGTAACAGTGGCCCGCAATCAGAGTAACTTGTCTTATACCTGCAGTTGTGGTCTTCCCGACCCCTCCCTTTCCGGAAGCGACTAATATTATGCTCTTGACACCAGGGAGAGGTTTCTTCTCCGGTAATCCACGGCTCATGACCTTCGCCCGGTGCTCGTTGAGGTCATTCTTGCTGTGCTTCAAACGTGTGCTGGAGCACAGAAGAGACTGAAAAAAAAGATTTGTTAGACCATCATTTTTTATGAGTTTCTTGACTAAAATGTTCACTTCATTCTTTGTAGGAACTCAAGGATTTTTGGAGGACCTCTGATGGCATGGGAAAAAGTATTTTTAATTTTTTTGCAGGACAAAACCACAGAAATAAGCTAATGTTACTATGTGTAAAATAATAATATTTACGAGTAGGACAGTCAATATCTTTGGAACTCTCCAGGATTTTAATGATGAACAAGAATTTCCCAAAAATCGCCTAGTGTCCTACATTTCCCATATATAAAAAAAAATTATGTATACGGGGTGGAAAGTTGAGGTGGGGCAGCAAGGGCAGCTACTAGATCCCTTGCTGCTACGCAAAAATGCTCTTAGGATACCTTTACTGACTTTTTGAGTGATGACAATCGACATTCACAGATTTTTGACAAAATGTACAGTCAGAAAGAAAATCAACAGATTTTTTAATGCCACTTGGTCCTATTTCTACCAAGGATTAAAACACTCTTTGAGACCAACTAAGGTTAGAGCACACCCACAAATCAAAGAAAACTTTTTTCATACAATTCGTAGGGTACTAATTTGCAAGTGAAACTTTCAAATGTTGTTTTTTTATGAATATGAATCCTTTATGCTTAAAGAAAATTAAGCAGTATGTAGTCTACTAAAAACTGAACATTTTACCTAAAGCTAGTAACTCAACCCAGTATCGCTGCCCCATCTCAACTTTCCACCCTGTATACATCTAATAATATGCAAAATGCTAAAATTTTATATCATTCAAACATTGGTAGGTAGTAGGTACGTAACATATACTGAGGCAGTTGCCGGCGGCTGCGGCAGTACCAGTAACGTTTTTTTTTACCACGGTTACAAAATTTTACTACAAACCCCAAAAAAAATAAAACAATCTTTTTTGTTTTTTTTTTTCTCTGCCATATATTTGTGTTCTTCAATTGCTTTGCGTAAAGTTGTCCGACTTATTGACGAGCAGATACGGCACGGAAATTAGGTATCCCGGTTTGATCCAGATATAACGGGATATGAATCAAAACAAGTATGATTTATTATTACTTATACGATATATGTTGTTGTTCACGTAATTGCTGCAAGTTCCCCAGCAATGAGGAACAATCCTCCATTTTTTTGCCATTATTATTCGAGAAAGCATTGTTGCAAAATTAACAAGTAATTAACATTTAACTTACGCTGTATGTGTTGCAGATCAATAGTTGTCCGTGTACTTTTTGGAACACCCGCTGCATATTCATAATTTGTTAGTAACAGGCACGATTTATGGTGAATCAACTCCTATGGCCAAGTATATTTGATAATGCCGGAGTTTTTTGTTGAATTACGATTCCTAACATTAGAAACACTGCTTTAAAATCGTTCCGTTTTGTGCGTCGCTTCGCTCAGCTGATTCGCTTGTAGCTGAAGGAACTGTCAAAAATTTCCAGCGACCGAACCATAGAGGTAGGTTGTTTATGAAAAGGACCGAACGAATCAGTGACAGTGGAAGGAAAACACCTTAAAAATCTGTGTAAACTTTCCAAAATGCACATAAATTTAAGTAAGATAGTTTCAAATATAACTTCAAACAAATATGGTTCAAATTAAAGTTGTAATTATTTAAATCTGTAATTTGTTTGATTATCCATGTGGCAGAATAAGGTTTTAGTGGCATGGCCTAATGAATGAATGATTGACCGAATAAAAAAAAAAGTCAGCTGTCATGTGTTTACTCGAAATGTCTGGATTTTCTACGACACATTTTCAAATAATTATCGAATTTCTCGTGTTAGTTAGCGGTTAAACGATCGATGTGAAAATGGCGCTTTGTTTGCGCACGTTTTCCCACAAATTTTCACCTATAAACGGAATAGTTTCCACAAAAAATCATTCCAGCCGACTGTCTAGAAAAATCCCCGTGCGGACGCAATTCCTAGAAGAAGTGAGTATATTTCTGTTTATTTATTGTTATTTACATACACTATAGCTTAAACAAGTGTCTGATTGGTACCTGTAAATCATCGGGCCTCAAAATTACGTGTTAAACCACGTTATTTATATCCATTTTCACGTGCTATATTACATCTTCCTTGACATTGACTCAATTAGATCGTGTGCGGCGACAACCGTCACTCATCGTGCTTTTTCCCTATTTGTCCGCAGTTTCTTCATAACCGGCGTATATCCAGTTGCCCGGTGCCGTCGAAATGCGCCGTGGAAACCAATATCGACAATCTGTACATACACGAGCTGCTGACCGCGACGTCGAGAGGTTACCGTCCGACGACCTCGCACGGCGATGTCCGATTGAGTAGCAAAGATGGCATAACCGTTAGAACCCTGGGCTTGACCTGTGATGATTACGTCGAACAAAAGAATCTACCTTTCGAGTTCCACGGCATATCACACACTAGTATTCCAGATATAGATCTATTGAAATATGACAATGGGGAGGTATGTTTGACATGGGTATTAAGTTTTCTTTTTCTTTATATTTTACACGAAAATACAAACATGGATGCACAGAAAAACCAGAAAAATAGACCAGCGCTGGGAATCGAACCCAGGTCCTCAGCATTCCGTGCTGCGTGCTATTCCCCTACAGCACTGCTGGACAGAAGACTAGACACGAATTTTTCCTATGCACCAATATTTCAACTTGCATTCTTTTCATAGTCACTTTAGCAGTGACACTAATACCATCTATGAACTAAGTTCTCAACGAGAAACATTTTTCATTCCTTTCAGAACTATCTGCTCACCAGGGACAAGAGATGTCGCTATTAAGCAATCAAATCAAGATTATTATTTGGAGTTTTTTGGTATTTTTTATTTCAACTCAAATTTTTTTGTTTCTTTTACGGTCATCCCGTGAAAGTCTATATATTTCACATGAAAGTACAAGTCGAAACATGGATGCACAGAAAAACCAGAAAAATAGACCAGAATAGATAAATAAATAATAAAAATATATAAATAGATGAATATATGAATAGATGGATTTAGATAGATAAAAAAAAATTTGGAGTTGAAATAAAAAGTACAAAAAGACTCCAAATAGTAATCTTGATTTTCTTTTTCTTGTCACTTGCTTTTTTTGGTTTTATGTTTAACATAGACGTTATTATAGGAGCTGCAGCCCACCTGTCTCTCGGCGTTTGAGTATGACGCGGTGGCGCACTGCAGCAGCCCCAGCCTCCGGGCGTCGGCGGACACGCCTCCGGAGCCCAGCAGGGACGGGAAGCCCAGCGAGGAGCAACTCATGAAAGTATTCCATGTGCTTTCGGATACTGTAAGTGGTCTCATTATGGTGAATGTTCTTCTCTTTTAAAATATGGCTTCTGTCCTAATTAATAGGACAATTTCGCCAGTGTCTAAGTATTCTCTTTCGAGAGTTAACATTGTACGGTGATTGTAGTTTTTGCAACTTGATAGTAAAATTCCAGAAACCATGTGGAGACAACTTGCGCATTAAAAAATGTCAGACATGAGAGCAGTATAGAATTTTGTAATCACTGTTCACTGTTAAGGTTAATCGCCGCATAAAACACTATCAAAATTATACTTCAACTAGCCAAAGAAACAGAAATAGCAAAATTAGACATTGTCTACACACGCCATGTTCTAATGCCACAAATCGAATCCATGGTGAATGTTAATGTGGCTGTAGAGATTAGTGCATTATGGTTTTTGTGGTCAGAAAAGTTCTTAATAGGGATGACGACTGGGTTAAAAATATATCATTCTATTTAGTCCGACAGTTAGATTATGGAAAAATATGGGACACATATTTTTTGATTAATCGATTTACTAGCTTTTGCCCACGGCTCCGCCCGCGTGGTATTCAGTTATCGCGCGCTGTTCCCTCGGGAACTGCATTTTTCCAGGATAAAAAGTAGCCTATGTCACTCTCTGGCTCATAAACTATCTCTATCAAAAATCACGCTCTCTCTGTCGCTCTGTTTCAACGTGAAAGATGGACAAACGTACAAACACACATGTTCGTATTTTTATTATTATAGATTCGTAGACCCTAGGTTGTATTTATATGGCGCAGGTGGTAGGACCTTGTGCAAGGTACGCCCGGATTGCCACCACCATCTTGCTCGCTAATCCTGCCGTGAAGCAGCAGTGCACTGTTGTGTTTCGGCGCGGAGAGTAAGACAGCCGGTGAAATTACTGGCACTTGAGGTATTCCAACTTAGGCCTCTAGGTTGGCAACGCATCTGCAATACCCCTGGTGTTGCAGATGTTTTTGGGCGGTGGTGATTTCTTACCACCAGGAGACCCACTTGCTCGTTTGCCTTCCAGTCGTGTAAAAAAAAAAAATGCAATTTTGTCCTCTTTTCAGATGCCCAAACTATTTATTAAACCGCTGGACTATTCCATCTACCATCCAGACCTCATATTTGTGAACAACATTCGAGGAACCACCACTGTGTAAGCACTGATTTATTAAGTTACCTTTTTCATAAGAGTGGATCAACTATTTTTTGTTATTATTCTGTCCCGTCAGCAAGGGGACAAATGCATTGAACTAACATGCTTATTAGATGAACTAGAAAGGGCTAAGCCCTCTCATTCTGAGAGGAGGCCTGTGCCCTGCAGTGGGACGTATATCTAGTGATTTACGCGTGCATACGTACGTACGTACATTTCTTCAATTTAACTGTCTAAAGTCAAAGTCAAAATCTCTTTATTCAATTTAGGCTATAACAAGCACTTATGAACGTAAAAAATCTACCACCGGTTCGGAACAAACTTCTGTTGAGAAGAATCTGGCAAGAAACTCAACGAGGTATTTTTTTAAACCAAAATTGTCTCTGGCGTTACCAAAAAATCGTAATTCCAACAAGATATTTCACGGTTTAATAGGTTGAACTTACGTAGGATGGCATGTATTCGTGTACACCATCTATTAAGTTACAGAAAAATACGTAAAAAGTATATTTTTTTAAACGGATTCACAATATTAATAAATTGTCAAATTGGTCATCTAATAAGCATGTTAGTATAATGTGACACAACATTTCTTCTATCAAACTGTACTTTTGTCCCCTCGCTGACAGGACAGAACAACAAGAAGCAATACAGATAGTTCAACTCAGTTGTGCGCGCGGCCCTATGTGTGCGTGCGCTTGTAAATATACAACTTTCATTTGTGTGGCAGTGACGCGGCCGTCGTCTATTCGCTCGCGTCACTGCCACACAAATTAAAGCTGTATATTTACAAGCGCATGCACACAGGGCCGCGCGCACAACTGAGTTGAACTATCTGTACTAGACCCACCCAAATAATAATTGTCTGCAGCGGCCTCATCCACTACGTGAAGCAGATCGCGCTGCTACGGACTGTCGGCCATTTTAAGTTCGCGTACGTCAAGCTCGAGGTGATGAAGATAACGGCGCACCCTGAGGACTCCACCGTCAAGTGAGTTTAGTGATGCCACAAGCCGCGTATCCACTAGAGGCAGCCTGGGGCCGAGCGGCTGCCTCGCTCCGAGGCCGCGCAAGTGGAGACGCTGCCTCTACCTGAGGCGCGCCTCGACACGAGGCAAATTCGGCGCCGCGAGCCGAGCCATATTTTGTCGGTTTTTTGGCCGTGCTCAAAGGAGCCTCAGTCTGAGCCGTGCCTTTGATGGAGACGTGCGTGTTGCCTCGGGTCGCAATGGACAACGAATCAGCAATTAAATTAATAAAATTATACGAGTGTTACCGTGTTTTCTGGGATCCGTTAAATAAAAAGATGCTTCCTCTTTTGTATAGCTTCTTGTTGCTTTCTCTTTTTTTTAATGATGCTAATGAAAATTAAAGCAGCAGCTACTCTACGCGCGTCTGGTGCTATCGCGTGTTTGCTTTAAACTGGCTCGCGGATCACGGTGAGGCGTGTCGCCTCAGCTTGATCCGCAACATGCCTCGGGCCTATGCCTCAGGCCGAGCAGCCTCAAGTCGAGGCTGCTCGGCCTGAGGCTGCTCTAATGGATACGCGGCTACAGGGCGGCCAAGCCGTGCAAAATACGCGTTCTTGAATCTACATAGGCACGACGACGTCTGTACCAGGGATATAAAAATTTCGGATAGTTTCGGACAGGGGCGGATCCTAAATGCGACATGTTGTGAAAGGTTTTTGTTTTTACCGGCCGAGCCGACAGAACAGCCGCGCGTCTTCTGCATCTATTGTTCATTATTTTATTGCTAAATCGTAATTTACTACTCGCAACTATTACAATTAAAGTCAGGTAATTTAGATTCCTATTTGTATTTTAGTTTTACACTTCCTTAAAAAGCCAATATCCGTAACCGAAACCGAAACTATCGGATTATCCGTAATAATTTAACACCCGTAACCGTATCCATAACATCCCTGGTCTGTACACGCGTCAATGTGTGCGTGAGATACACAGGGCTGACTATCACAAAACAGATCTTCATGAGTCTTATAGTTTTAGACTGTCCCATACTGAGCAATCTAAATGAGCCACTGTAGATGACCGTGGCGTGGTTAGGAGTGAACCTTTTTTATTAATTTGGGCAATGTTATCTCTTTCCAAGAATGCGATGGCGCGTGCGCGGCATATCGGGCTTCAAAGTGTTCTTCATGTTCTGGAAATACAAACTTTGGAATATGAAGGAGGCCTTCCAGGATCAAGAACTGTGAGTAATACCATGGACGAAGTATAGTATGGACGTGCAGTCTCCATACATAAGATAGTTCCTCGTTGCTTAGTACGATAAAACGAACTAGATGTCGCCAGATGTATTGAACCGGAATAATACATAATTTTAGTGGCGACATTGCTCTATTTAGCATGGTGGCAATAATGTTGAACTTTTTAAAGTACCACTGTGAGCTTACTAAACTTCGTTATGTTGTAGAAGGCATATCTAGATGGCGTTATATTCATTCAAGCGCCAAGTTTTGAATTTTTTTCGCAGCAATTACAGAATTGTTCACGATTTACGTGTGAACTAAACTATGGAGTTTGATTTGAATCCGCAATCTGACATATTACGAGGGCTGTTTGAAAAGTACCCGGTTATGGAAAGAAAACACATTTTTTTTGTATCTATGCATTTATTTTTCTACGTAGTCACCTTTTAGCTCTATACATTTGTTCCACCTATACTCAAGCTTCATTAAACCATCTAAAAAGTATGATTTTGGAAAGTCATTAAAATAGGCCTCTGCATGTGGCGGTAATGACATCGTCATTTGATCCAAATCGCTTACCACCGAGCCATTTTTTTAGGTTGGGAAGCAAAAAGAAATCGCATGGGGCCAAATCTGGAGAATACGGGGGTAACTGTGCTAATTTAGCCGTCACAACTCTGGACGAATGAGCCGGGGCGTTGTCGTGATGAAACAGTACTTTTTTCTTTTTTAAATGGGGTCGTTTGTCCTTCAACACGGCGACAAATTCAGCCAATAAATTGGCATAGTACTGCCCTCTTATCGTTTTCACCTTTTCCAAGTAGGTAGTCAAATGTATAATAACCTGCGAATCCCAAAAAATAGTCGCCATGACCTTTCCAGCCGATGGGACGGTTTTTGCTTTCTTTGGAGCAGGTTCACCCGGTAAAATCCACTGCTTCGACTGCTCTTTCATTTCCGGGGTGTAGTGGTTTCGTCCACGGTCACAAAACGACGCAGAAACTCCTTCGGGTTACGTTTGAGCACGACCAAACACTGCTCCGATAGTCAGTCGGTTCCGTTTTGGCCCCGTCCAACTCGCAATCATGGACTGAGTCTATCTTTCAAATTTTGTTCAAATCGGAGAGATAAAACTCATGGTGCAACGGTAGATAGAAATGCCCATTAGGGCATTTACCGTATTATTATTTATTTAGAGTATTAATGCTACAGCTAGAGATGCATCTGTCAAATTATTGAAGAGAAAAATGTGAGACAGATGTATGTGATGACAATACTGTACTGTTTTCGATGATTGTCACATCGCTGACCTGAAATTAGCATAGCTATTTTTTAAATCAATGTTCGACCTATTTTTCTATGTTGTTCAGATTTATTTGATGTGTTGACCTCTTTGGTTGATGTTTAGATAAAAATGGTTTTTTGACAGCTAAAGTATTTACGTGAATAGTGCCATCTAGATATAATGTCGGAAAAATCTCAGCTCCGTTTCCCTGGATTAAATGCGTTATTATTTTGCGTTTAGTGCCATCTAGATATAATGTAGTAAAAGTCTCAGCGCCATCTAGCATTAATACTGGATTTTGGCTTTGTTCCGGTGAACGTTTTTTAGTATGGAGAATAACAATCCATACTCTATTTCATCCATGGTAATACATATGTGATAAAAAGAAGAACATTTACAATAGGTATGTTGACACCACCAATCAAGTGACGTACTTTTTATGAGCTGTCAAAACACAATTCTCCCATAGAGTTTCAATGGCAATAGCGAATTATGACGTCACTATCCGACAACTCAATCAACTAACTATTTATTTGTTTTAAGGGGCTCCTAGACGGGCTATACTTTTAATGAATTATGTGGCTACAACATTGCAGATTATATCTCGGCAATACAAAAAACATTTTAATGCAGCATATGGCTGGAAAATGTATATCTCGGCAATATTTCTGCAGCAGTATATGGCTCATTATTTTGGCTTTACATGGGCTACATACATGGCTAGTATGGCTGACGAACTCATACACGTTGCAGCAGCTTACATTGTTTTAAAAGCAAAATCAAAACAAAAAAAATACAAGAAAAATGTGGATTCGACCTTATTTAAATAAGCGTGATATGTTAGATATTTTAAGTCTGGAAATAAGTATTTTTTTGTAAAAAAGCATTTTTGAAAAAAAATAGATGTCCGTATTTACTTTGCTGCCATCGAAACTAAACAGAAACAAACGCGAACATAGCTATGCTACTTGAGCGAATCGCAGCATACTTTACGTAGCATAAGAAAGGGACGCACTTATGCCGTATAGCGAGACAACATTAAAAGTGGCTGAGAAATATTGCAGTATTTTCGATTGCAAAGCGATTATTCCGGAAATATGTCGGAAACCCTAAACATTCATCGGCCACACTAAAAATATGTGGCAATATATCCCGGCCATACTAAAAATATTGCCGAGTGTTGCATAGTCTGGCCGTAAATGCTGGCTGATGCTGCCGGCCACACTATTGCAGCTATACATTTTCGTGAAAATATGGCCCGTCTAGGAGCCCCTTTAAAGCAACAAAAAATCTAATTTTACAGTAAATCGAAAATTAATCTGGTTTTCAGGGCTAAAATAAAGCGTTATTTTACTGGAGTTGTGCCTTTGAATTATATTTTAATAGCGTCAACATCCCTATTATGCATTGTGTTTTTCTTGATTTATACTTCATTTTTTTAGCATTAGAAAGAAGGTAACCCATCTTCATGTATTGATGTATCGAAAATACTTTTTGAAAAAGAAGCCAAAGCAAATTAGTTTGGTAAAGTTAGATCGGCTTGAAATTTGGTATACTTATGTAAATTGCGTGACAATACAATAATCTAAAACTAAAACAAAGTGTCCAAAGAGTACCCCTTAGGCAAGGTCCCGAAGATGCTGGCAGCGTTTCCTCTTTGAATAGCTAGGCTAATTCTTTGTCCGAGGAAGCTGCCAGCTCTTCGGTCACCTTTTAAGGAAATTTCTAAAAGGTTAGTAGACGTCACAGGTGACCGAAGAGCTGGCAGCTTCCTCGGACAAAGAATTAGCCTAGCTATTCAAAGAGGAAACGCTGCCAGCATCTTCGGGACCTTGCCTAAGGGGTACTCTTTGGACACTTTGTTTTAGTTTTAGGTTAAATTTTTATTTTATTTTAAGTTATTGTTAGAAAGTTATGTTTAATATTTATATTATTTAGTTTCTTTTATCAATAAACTTAAATACAATAATCTGGTAGTGACATCCTGGTAGTCCGGCCAGGATCGTCTCCGCAGGACGGAACTCTTCAACGGTTAATGGCATTTTGTATGTATGAAATTTGGTATGCAAATGTAGTTTGGGCGACAATACAAGTACAGTCAACAAAAAAAGCTTGTATTAAAAATGAAATTTTTACCAAATATTTATTTTGTTATAATGTCGTTTATTGTGTTCTAGGTGGTACGATGGCTTCTCTACATTCTACGTCGGCGGCGACGGGCTCGTCCAAAAACACATAGCCGATAAGGTAATTTAGAAATTGAGCTGAAATATAAAATACAACACAATAAACTAAAAAGATTTCCTTGCTCACCGCTTCCTTGCGACCTTTAGCTAAGCTTATGCAAAATATGCGTGTTCATGCAGTTCCTCCACCTCCATACTGTAAGAATACACACAAATGACATAAACCCATCTATCACCACTACCACATCACAGTGACGCGTTTCGAACTCAATCAGAGCTCATCTTCAGAGTAACACAACCGTACACCATGTTACCATACCATACCATACATGGTATGGTATGCATGGTATATAATATATGGTACATATAACTTCTCATGCTCATAAAGTTCGCGTTTATACTGGATCTAGGCGACATAAAATTACTTTTTATGCTCTAGCTAGTGCATAAAGTAAAATCTTTGTCAATGTGAATAAATGTTTTTCTTTCTTTCTTCTTCTTTCTTTCGTCGAAGACCAAGGCAATCAGGTGTAAACAGCCACAAACAAAGAAGTTTCTAGTTTTTTAGTCAAATATTAAATCGTCACTACTTTGAAAAAATCTTGTATTTAAAATCAACAATATGTCATCAAATTGAACCTTGACATAATGTTCGTAAAGTTCACTCAGAATTATTATCTGTGGTACGAGTTTTTTTTAAAGTAGTGACGAAATGTCACACATCTTTTTTTTTTCAGGTAATGCCAGACCAGGACACGATAATAGACGACGAGGAAAAGGCCCCAATCGCAGCGAAAATAGCCCTCCTCATCGGACTGTTCCCTCGCAACTACCTCTCTGACGTGTCGCCATTTTTCACGTCAACGCCCGGCACCACAGACGTCACCCCTTTGCCGTACAAAGCTGAATAAAAAAAAAAGTAGCGCCATAGATTCGCATGCGACGCTTTACCTAATGTCATTTGTTATGCATTGTTTATATTTAAAAGCAGAGTTAGTCTTTGACGTTGGATTGTCTATGGTTGTTGGTTGAAAACTAATAAGCCCTATTCAGACTTATCGCATCATAAAAGGGATGATGACGCCATTAAAAATAATTCGTAGGCACAACTCCAGTAAAAAAATGCTTTATTAAAATAATGCTTTGACTTCTTTTTCAAAAGGTATTTTCGATACATCAACACATCAAGATGGTTTAATTTCGATCTAATGCTAAAAAAAATTAAGTATAAATCAAGAAACACACAATGTATAATAGGGATGTTGACAATAATTCGAAGACACAACTCCAGTAAAAAAACGCTTTATTTTAGCCCTCAAAACCAGATTAATTTTCGATTTACTGTACAATTAGATTTTTTGTTGCTTTAAAGCTAATAAATAGTTGGTTGATTGAGTTGCCGGATAGTGACGTCATAAGTCGCTATTGCCATTGAAACTCTATGGGAGAATTGTGTTTGGACAGCTCATGAAAAGTACGTCAGTTGATTGGTGGTGTCAACATCTCTATTACAAATAAGACTATTCTGGATGTTTGAAGTGTTTGCTAACATAATGCAATTGTCTATGGAACGTAGTGATGGGATGATGTCGGTGTGATGGAGATACTGAAAATATTTTACATTATTTATTTGTGATATTTTTATCGACCGCGAATCTATAGCGAATTACTTAAATTGTTTATAATTCGTTTTAACCATGTTATATTTGTGTAATTCTCTGTCATCGATATTATTTTAACCCTTTTAAAAAGCCTTAACACCACTTTATTATCACAATGCCACAAGCGAATTTTAACTATGAAATCGATTGTGTTGTAGTACGCTTTTGATTAATTTGGGCATCGCTTAATAAGAGCGTTTTCACATTTATCCGATCCGATATAGGTATTGGACGACGAAAATAAAATCGTCACTACTTTTATAAAAACTCGTAGCTCAAAATAGATAATTTTTCTGAGTGAACTTTATAGACATTACATCAAGGTTCAATTTTGTTGATATATTGATTTTAGATACGAGATTTTTTCGAATTAGTGACGAAATGTATGTATGTACCTTTTTTCACATCGTCCGGTCCGATATCGGATATCGTCGCCGACACCGATATGTTGGCGGCACTATCGGACGCCCGTAGGCTGTCGGACGATAGTGTTTGTATGTGTGCTATGTGTGTATCTAAATTGTCTATGTGTGCGCAGAGCCTGATGCGTGGCGGCCATTGCAAAAACGTTCCAAACCACAACTTTCTTTTTTGATTTTGGAACTTATTTTAATAACATCAAAAGTGAAATTAAATACTAACATGACAATGCTTTGGAACGTTTTTGCTAAAGTGCGTCCCAAAATTCCTCAAAATTTTTGAGCCGGCCGTAACGGAACGATTTGTCGGAAATGAAAGCATTGGGTTTTGGCCATCGTCGTCCGATACCAATATCGGATCGGATCGGAAAACGCTCTAAATGTTCCCAACACTATTAACTGTCTATGACCATCTAAAGGTGATATCAGACGGTTCATTTTTCATTCATTTTCGCCTTTCATTTGGTACAGATCGCGTCAGAGAAAAGGAACCCCCCTTTGGTAATGACACCAAAGCGTTCAATATTTTTGTCACGTTACGTAGGAAGCCAGTTGGTCTAGTGGATAGATAGTTGGCTTCGACCTGCCTCGTCATACTAAGGTTCTCAGTTCAAGCCCCTGCGGCTTGAAATCTTTTTGTTTTTCTTTTTTGTTTTTATTAATCACCTGCCGTTGATTAATATTAGAGATCTTTGTTAAAGTAGGCATGAGGTATAATAAAAGATAGGCATGTTGCAAACGCAATATTTGTTTATTTATCCATAGATTTCTGGGTCAGTATAGGTATACAGTTTTCAATCTGTGTTAAAATATGATTATTTACTTAGATTTTGAATTCAACTAAATTTACTAATAGAACACTTGCTTTCGCATACATCATATTAATTTATAAAAACAACACTTATTTTAGACTGTTAACATTAATTGTCGCTGTGATTACTGAGAAAAAACCAACATGCTTAACTGTTGTAGTATAGCAATTTACATCTTTCTCTTTTATCACAGTTTCTGATAACCTTTTTGACACAACACATTAAAAACAATACCTATGTGAGGTCAGATGGTGCATCATTAACAAATGACTCGTCAACAAGGGTAATTTGACTGATCATAATAAAGGTCTGTTTAGTATTGATCAACTACGAAATAACAATAATAGGAATTATAACACTTAATAGGAATTTTAACACTTGCTCTTTCGTTCTAATGCTGTTTTATTGGTTAGTAATTAATGTTCCTTTTAGTAACGGAGAGGATAGCTCTCACTGTCTTTTACTTCTTGAAGCCGTGTTTTCATGCTCGAAACCACTTTGAAACATGTATCACTATTACACAACAGTTCCCATGTTTCATTTACCTCATTATCCAAATTCTTATTAGATCTTATCTCACTGGAGTCCCAATTCAATACCATCTGACCCCACAAGTTTTCTATTGGATTTAGGTCCAGACTTTTAGTCAGCCATTCAAACACCGTTATGTTTTTTTGGTAATTTAGCCAGTCTCTGACGATTTTGGACTTATGCACTGAAGAATTATCGTGAACCAGGTAAATTTGTCCTTCAGGATAAGCCACACGCACTGACGGCAGCATTACGTCCTTTAACACTTCAAGATATCGCTCACTGTTCATGCGGCCGCCTATTTCCACTAGCTCGCCTGGTCCCATTGAAGATATACATCCCCAGTAGGTAACCTAAAACATTCAAACCTTTTAAAATATGTTGCAAAATGGTGATCTAAGAAAACTTCAAAATAATATTAAAAACACGCCTTGAACGTATACCTACTTAATATTATAAATGCGAAAGTAACTCTGTCTGTCTGTCTGTCGGTCTGTCTGTCTGTCTGTCTGTCGGTCTGTCTGTCTGTCTGTCAGTTACGCTTTCACGTTAAAACCGCTGAACCAATTTTGATGAAATTTGGTATAGAGATAGCTTAAGCCCCAAGGATCAACATAGGATACTTTTTGTTCCAGTAGAGGGCGCCACCGCGCGATAACCTAGGTCCGCGCAGGCGAAGTCGCGGGCATATGCTAGTAATATTATAAATGCGAAAATAACTCTGTCTGTCGGTCTGTCTGCCTGTCTGTTACGCTTTCACGTCGAAACCGCTGAACTGAATTTGATGAAATTTGGTATAGAGATAGTTTAAGCCCTAAGGATCAACATAGAATACTTTTTATTCAGGTAGAGGACGCCACCGCGCAATAACCTAGGTCCGCGCAGACACCGTCGCGGGCATAAGCTAGTTTTAAATAAATGTGTTAAGTTAATTACACAAAAATTGTAAAAAGATTTTATTAGTATTTACCTAGTGTTGATCGCCTGCTTGTTCTGAGATCTAACACGTCGTTGGGGGTATACCTCTCCCCGCTCCCCACTTCATCTCCACAAAATTTTTCGGCCATCCATGTCCGACTTAAAGCACTTTTCGTCAGTAAATATAACTATTTCGTTTTCCCAGTCGAAATTTAAGTAACGAGTGGCAAAGTTTACTCTGTTGGTGCGGTGATCGTCAGTACGCTTAATTTTTCTGGCTGGATTATAATTATGGATATTCGTCGAACTGTTCTGAGAGACACCCAAAAGTTTTAGATCACATTTCACATAACCCGTCGCTTGATACCTTCGCTTTGTATCGATCTGTTTTTCTCTGTATAAAAGAAAACAATAATATTAGAAATACATACAAGAAAAGTGCAATTGGTCAGAAATATTTCAACAGTAAATATTATTATTTCAAACTTACCGTTACGTTCATATCCCGTGCTATTTTCTTTATAAAATATGTTATTTTTGTTCCCAGAGAACAACAATTATAGCCTTCAAAAAAGTTGTTAATCGAAATAATAAAAGCTTTTCGTGAACTTAATAAATCGGACAATATAACAACGTGGAGATATTCACACAAGGAGATCGACACGAAACGTAACGATTTGTAAATTTCGTTAAAAATAAATACCCTCAGGTTAGTAAATGGGACTCATAAAGTGTATTATCCTACATTCAACCTTAAGTAGCAGTTTAATACAACAGTCTTCGATAATTCTCTGAAGTTACAATAAGGTAGTGCAACAATCGGCAATAAACGTAATCTATCTGTTCATATCTATACGCATTAGCTAGAACAGGATGCAAAGATTAAGTAAATATCTGCCACCCTCAAAGTCTGAATACGAAAAACAAAGTTAGAACTCAGTATATCTATAGTCGCTGCTTCTTTGAAAGTCGCTATTTACTGTGCGATAAGGTTGTCTTTGCTTTGGCGCTTGGTGCATATCTACTGAATACTAATGACAATGGCACGCAAACGCAACTAGCAACTATTAATTTTACAACTATCGTCAGGTATTGAAATGGCCTAGCGGCAAATCGAAGAGTTCGACCTGTGCGCTGCTCGCAATGAACCGAGTTCGATTCCGAGGATTTCGATGGGGGAAATTTGTTACATTTAAAAAAGAGATATTTTTGATAGTTGTCATTCACCGGTTGGTGAAAATGGACTGTGAATGTGAATGTAACTTGCAATGCGAGTATTGAATGTTATAAGAATTATGAGTTGATGTCCGCTCGTGGAATAACAATAAAACAATAAAATTGTTACCTACACAATTCGGATCGTATTCGAATATTATTACTAAGGTTCTCTTGTCTCACTCACACCACCGAAGATCGTATCAATTCAAATGTGGTTAAAAAAAATATAAATGATCAATTTTTTTTTTCAACTTATTTAAATGATCAGAAAAATACTACAAAAAAATAAATAAACCAAAAACATAAATAAAACAAAAAGTGGATTTGAACCCGAGCCCTCCCTTTAATGCACTTGTCTCAGAGCTCGCGATAGTTAACCGCAGGGCCAGACTGATCTGTCACGTGTCACACAGAGGGGTTCCTTTTCTCTGACGCGATCTGTACCTTTCACTCGAAATGAATATATCCAACACTGTTGGATCGGTTCATTTTGTGTTCAGACGAGTGAAAGAGTACTGAATGAAAGACGAAAATGAACGAAAAATGAACCGTCTGATCTGACCTTAATACACTGTCTGAATAGAGTTTTAAAAGTCACAAGATTTTTTTTATATTCGCTGTGAAAACAGTTACGAGGATAAATATAGCGTCTTGATCGCCAAAGACTGGCCCAGTTAGGTATTGTATTTATTACAGGGTGAAACAACTTTTTATTGGTATATAGTGCTTTTATATTGACGATACGACAACTTTCGGAGTTAAATTGTTTTTGAAATGGATTTAAAATCCGTATAGTATGGAGGCAATTGAAATGGTTTAACCATGTCCTTTGATTATAAATTTGATTGTTAGCACGCCGACGTTATTAAAGGCACATTTCTATTTGCATGAAAGAGATTTTTTAATTGAAAAGTTGGTCCACCCGCTGCGTAAAATATTTAAATCAGATTTGTATGAAGCTAATCGTCATGTTTGAAGTAATTTATGCGTTAGTTGAATAAAGTGACTGTCAAAATAAAAGTATTCGTTTTTCTTTGGACGACTTGCGACAACATAAATGTATAGGTGAAAAACTTAAGTAAAGGACCTGTTGTATGTAGTAGTAACTTGTCCATACTTAAGCTCCATATCAATTCTGTGCACCACTACATACAACAGGTCCTTTACGTAAGTTTTTTACCTATACACAAATATTCGGCCTTGCTACGTTTATAATAGTAGCCTCTGTTTTATTCCAAACGTCCAGCTATCTGCATATACCGAATTTCATTCGAATCCGTCCTGCCGTTTCAGCGTGAAGGAGTAAGGCGTTTTCAAAAAAGTGTACCTTTTTTTAATTTAGGAAAAAATATGGTTTTTCCTACTCAGAATCAAGAGTTAGTCAAAAAAATGTCCCCCAAAAAAATGACAGTTTTGTTACGTTTTTTTCACACTCAGGATGGGCGTAACATAACTGACTCCAAACTGACTCATAAAATTTTGTATGAAACTGACGACATTTTTTTAAACGATCGGAATCGGCTGCTCTTGATTCTGAGTAGGAAAAACCATGCTTTTTCCAAAATTTCAAAAAAACGGAATGGGTACACTTTTTTTTAAAACGCCCAGTAACAAACATACTCCTCACAAATTTTCGCAATTTTAATATTAGTGGGACAGGATAGGATTATTATTATAGCTTTTTTCTCCACACTAGTGGTCCCCAAGGGTAAAAGCCTCCTCCATCTTTTTCCATTTTTCCTTATCCATAGCAATATTCATCCATTCTTTTCCTGCTATTTTTATGAGGTCATCTGTCCATCTTTTTCTCTTCCAACACTTCTTTTTCCTATTGGGCCAGGCCATTTTGTTGTTTGGAGAGTCCATTTCTTGTCTTTATACCTTGTTATATGCCCTGCCCATTTCCATTTCTGTTTAGGATAGGATTAGTAAGTTATAACTACGTGGACATTATCGATGTACCATCACGTGCAGCGCCGCCTTTCCCCTTTTTCGACAAAATCCCTTGCAACCACAAATTTTGCTTGCCCCGCCCCTTATTAAGTAAACCATTCAGCTCTCGTAATTAAGAAAGGACCATTTTTTATGGATTTGGGCAAAATTTAAGAGAAAATATACTACATATTTTAACCTGCAAAAAAAATATTTTGTAGTAGTGTCGAATTTCTATTAGTGCTTGTCGATTCTAGGGGCCTAAGGGGGCAAATTGCGACCTAAGGGGGGAAAGGCGACGCTGCACTCGTAGGTACGTGGACCGCCAGTTGAAATAAAACCCAAATATGTGTTTAAACATGTTAATTTAACTTAATATCGCCAAGCCACGTCTGATCTATCAACAGTAACAGTTCACAGCCATTTATATTTAATTACACGTTAAAATAATAAATAACATTGCAAAAATCTTTTCAAATTATACGCAAAATCACGCTAAGTAGCCTTTATTCCTGTCCTGCAGAAGCCAAGTCTAAAGGTTGCACTGCACTATATCATCTAGTCTATAGTCCCACAAGTAGTCGCTAGTTGCTCGTTTGTAGCGATAAATCTGGTCATGACCCCATTTTGTAGGTGCTTTTGAATGAGGGCTATCGCGTATGAATTCGCCGCTAGAGGCGCTAGTGTAGCGAGAGGTCTCCGAAATGTCAAATCTCATTGTTTTTGGGTGAGCTACGCGGGTTTATTTATAATTAAAATAATTTTGTGAATATTTTGCAGTGGGTGAAATTAATTATGGCTATTATGCGTTACGAGGCAATGAATGTCTTGTGTTTTGAGACAGTTTTGTCTTTCGGAAACTTTTTTCCTCCCTTTTTATCCGAACACAACGGGACTAGAATATAATTATCGCTGCAAACGAGCGACTAGCAACGGCATGTGGCCCCATCTTAAATGTAAAAGGGCCAAACAACTTTTTTACCGACACTAATCTGTCCGCGACATTTTTCAAACAATCGCAGTTTTTTGTATGTAAATATGTTTTTTTTTGTAATTTAATAGACGGTGTATATGAATACATGCCATCCTACGTAAGTTCAACCTATTAAACCGTGATATATCTTGTTGGAACTAAGATTTTTTGGTAACGCCAGAGACAATTTTGGTAACGCAGGAGACGCCCAAAGTGTCGGTAAAATAGTGATTGGCCCAAAATCGATTCAAACAATTGTATCCTAATTTTAATTTGGCACTATCTAAAACTGTTAGGACAACTATTCTGAGATATGTTAAGTCCACTAA
This sequence comes from Choristoneura rosaceana, assembly GCA_037349165.1. Lineage (NCBI taxonomy): Eukaryota > Metazoa > Arthropoda > Insecta > Lepidoptera > Tortricidae > Choristoneura > Choristoneura rosaceana. Next base: position 523,212 of record JAZBNJ010000006.1, on the reverse strand, counting down.
ATTGACATATTAGGGTCCACGCTAGTTGGCGCGGGGAAACTGCGTTAGCGCACGTTACGTCACGCCGTGTGACACTAGCACGGCGTGACGTCACAGGCTCCCATTACCGAACTTATACGCGCTTCATCTTTGTGGTTTTTTGTTTGAATGACAAAAGAAAAAATTTAAGTAATATTTTAACCTTCGACGCAAAAGTCGCTAAAGTTTGACCGCTATGTGTGTCTGTCTGTGGCACCATAGCTCTTAAAAGGGTGAACCGATTTCAGTGCGGTTTTTTTTTATTTGAAATCAGGATTTCTAGCGATTTCTTAGGCGTGTTTCATCAAAATCGGCTCAGCCGTTTTTGACATATTGAACTTTGAAGTGACGAAGTCGGGGGTTTTCCTACTTTTTGTTGGTTAGGTTACTTTCTCATTCATGTGCTTCGTTTCATAAATAAAATCACTTCACGCCATCTGTGGGCGTTTAAAAAAAAGGTGTACCTTAACATTTTCTTACAAAATGTATTTAATTTTTTCATACAATATTTTCTGTCAGTTTCTGAGTGACGTCCATACTGAGTGTGTGATAACAACGTCACGAAACTGTCAGATTTTTAGGGACTTTTTTTAAACTTACTGAATCGATTGTGCTCTTGATTCTGAGTAGAAAAAAACATATTTTTTCCAAAATTGAAATAGAAAAGGTACACTTTTTTGTTTAAATGCCGCTGTATACGCATAGATCTTTAAAAGTAAGCGACGGTTTTAAATGCGGTGTTTGCTATTACTTAACCATTTTTCTCGGAATCTTACATAAATACATACGATGCATTATACTAGCAACACGCCCCGGCTTCACGCGGGTGAATTTTTTGGGAAACTGAGTTGAAAAATGTGGTGTCTTTGGTTAGCTTTTTTGCGCAAAGTCGGAACGGGTTGCTAGTAAATAATAATAATTTATTACTGTTAATTTATTAGGCTCTAGAACTTATATGATCACGACCACACAAGCGTTGCAATTAATTGTATTTAGCTAATTGGACTATACCTACGCTTTACCGAAGTTGATTGTCTACTCTAAAGGGTCGACCACACACCTGAAGGGCTACTCCGAAACACGTAATTCGAAGTTCGTATCGTACCGTCCCTCTCACTCTCGTATTAAATAACATAAGCGTAGGCGGGACGGTACGATACGAACTTTGATTTTCGAATTTCGTGGTAGCCTTGCTGCGCACAATCATGTTGCCAGGTCTTATTCGAATAAATACCGAACAGTGAGTGAGTGAGTGTGACAGACGCGTGTCTCAAGCGGATAGCACTCGCGCTCGCACTGGTCCCAACCGAGCCGAGATATCGTGTCCGTGAGCAGTGTCTATGTGTGCGTTGTTCGAGCGCACTTGTTTGGAGATTGATTTCTGAACTATCTATGTTTTGTGGTACAGTGCGCAGTGACGTTGTTAGCAGTAGGTACCTAATGGAAAGCCACGTCACTGCATTTATAGTTTTTTGAGAAGCTAAGTATGTGGACGATCCTTTTATTCAATAGTACCTAAAGAGTACAAAACGTTTAAATTGCCAGTTACCGGTAACATTCTTGCCATATTAAATAGAAAAGAAACAACTAGTAATTTTCACCTTATTCTGTGACTTTAAACCTATGAGGAAGCTCGTGAACATACTTTAAAACAACCATTAGGGAAGACTGTTACGTTCTACTGGTAAACTGCCTTAAGCTCGACCGCTTTTAGTAGTAATCCACTATAGTACACTCAGCAGCACCAATATCTGACACGACAGTGTGCATAAATATCTGAATCTGACACCAACGATTTAATTTCTAGGGCCGGTAGGAGTGTCAGATTTTTTGCACGCTCCGCTGTGTCAGATTTTAATACAGGTGGCGTACTCGTCAAAGAAGTATGGCCCGTTTATTGGGAAAAGGTTCTAATGCGCTATACGGGTCCAGCTTAGGGCCGAATGCCTATCTATAATTAGATACATCTAGAAATGCGGACGATTCGCAGCGTTAATAAGTTATAACAAAATTACAAGCTTTAGAACAGCTAAGTACATGTTAGGCCAATCTAAATTAAATCACATCAATTTATCGTTTACTCTTGTCACACTTATTCAAATATAAATTAGTCTTGTGTCACAAATAGACATTTCCCCCAATTTATGACAGCCTCTTGACCAAATACTTATGACTGGAGATGGTCACTTGTATTACCCGTTGCTGAAAAATCACTAGAGGCAGTTTGTCTAACGCGCTGACGTTTGCGATCGCATTCCCGCTCTCTTTCTACATAGGAAACAATAACAATATGAATAACAATTTCACGCTTCATAATTTAATTGTTGCTCGCTGTTGTTTATTTTTTTAAATTATTCTTCAGTAAAAAGACACAGCTTAAGATTGTTTTCCTTCTATTACTTAAAAAAAACTATATATAGTAAATATAACTCGCCCCATAAAAAAATTCAGGAAAGAAATTAATGCAAAATAAATTAAGTATAATGCAACTCCAGTCATAAGTGTTCTGGCCACCTTTTTAATATTGTAACTAATTACATTTTAAACGGACGGTCGTAGGAACTGAAATTTTTTAGCAAATATTTACTTAGGTAAGGTGTACAACAGCCGGAGGCATGTAAGTGTAGCGATGGTTGATCGTTAAATTCTGCGCATGTGACAGCCCCGCACGCCACGCACTTGCGCTTGAAAAGTCACCAGCATTAATATCTGACACAATAAAGCGTGCATAAATATCTGATCTCTATTTCTAGAGCCGGTAGGACGTGTCAGATATATTTGCACGCTCCTCTATGGAAGATATTGTATGTTTTTTTTTTAAATATGGCTCTGTCTATCGGAGGACATTTCTAGACGAAGGCGAGAAATACAGAAATGTAATTGTTGGTTTTTTAATTATAAAATATTGCCTGACTTTTAAAAATATATGTTCGGCTTTAAAAAGCGATGATTACTTAGCTATTACATGTCCGGCTCTTAAGCCCAAATGACCGGCCAAATTAAGCGCCACGGCTGGCTTTGGTATCTTTAGACCGAGGATCTCTACCTACGATACCGTCAGTCAATTCGTACTTTTGTTGTTTATCTATCGCTACAGTTTCATGCCGCAGGCTGTACAGTCACCAGCACCAATATCTGACACAAAAAGCGTGCATAAATCTGACACCACTAGGGCCGGTATGACGTGTCAGATTTTTTTGAACGCTCTACTGTGGCAGATGTTAATGCGTACATGTACTGGTGTCGTTTGTAAAATAATAAATAAACTTTTGCATACGCACAATGCACTTCATACAAATCTAACTACCACCTAGGTTTTACCGCAGGCAAAATCATTATTACACCTATGCATTGCCTATCTTGCATTTAATGCCATCTTGTGCAATAAAAATATCTAGCACTTCTAAAACTAAAATTACAATGGTGTTTCTTTTTCAATAATCAGAATCAATTTTGTAACTTCTTGCTATGATTAAAAATATATAAATATTAACATCGCGACAAAAAAGCCGTGTAAGTACGAAATTATGTAATGTACACCTACATAATACTATGTAGTATTAAATACTGTACGTACACAAACGATCTCTATGGCGTACCGTACCTTACACTGAGCCAAAATTAGTGGTCTGTCACTTTTAAACATCTTTATATCAAATAAATATGCCGCTAAACTCTAACTTTCAAGTTGATAGACACGTCTTACGACGTTATTGCTTTAGGTCATAAAAACGATGGTCAAATTTAAAGTAGCCTAGACCACTTATTTGACTGTTGGATGGTACAGTGACGAATTTTTAATTTGTGACCCGTGTGGTGTCAGGTTAGAATTACACCTCTCCATTTCTTCCGTGGATGTCGTAAGAGGCGACTGAGGATATACATATGTTAAGGTATACCGTAGGCGACAGGCTAGCAACCTGTCACTATTGTACCGTTTTTGTCAAACTTCAAACCTAAAATTGCTAAAATTGGCTCCGAAGCAGTAACGTTTCGTGTGCTCTGCCTACCCCATTTGGGAATACAGGCGTGATGTTTGTGTGTGTGTGTGTATGACCCATTTTATAAAAAAACATGACAGATATTACTTAGATCTTGACTTGAGAGGGTCCCATCCCAAATTAAAAATCGTGACTGTATCATGTCTTCAACGCGTATCTTCTTAATTATGAACAGCAAATAGAATAGGCCGAATGTAAAAAAACATGGAAGAAGCTCGTGGTAAAAATTCACCATCAGTACCAATCTGATCAACCCGGTTTAGGTATGAGTCCATAGATATCACTGACTTGAATATCCCACGATTGAAATCAAATTCCAAAGTAAGTTTCAATCTAAGGATTTGTCCATACTTGATCGATACGATAGACCTGACCTTGATACCCTTAAATGATAAAAAAAGCGGACACGTATAGACCCATCCTTATGTAAATAGAAATGCTTAAAAATGTTCTCTGTGATTAATACGCGTTGACGACGATACGCACCGGAAAAAGCGTTAATGTTCCGGCAGCGGCGGTACGGGGATGTCCGGGAAGTTTTCCGGCAGTGGCGGCAGCACGTTGGTCTCAAACTGGCCGGAACAGTTTCCGGGGGCGGAGTAGTTTGCCACCACGATCACTTTGCCCGCGCGGGAGCGCGCCTTGCCCACGCCGAAGAAGCGAGTGGATACCCACACCATTTGAGTGAAGTGGCCTGAGCCAAGGGAAATGTTATTTAGGACAGTGTACATGTATCTATGTGTCACCGGCACCAATATCACACAAAATTAACAAAACGTGCATAAATATCGACACGACACTATTTCTACGGCCGGTAGGGCGTGTCAGATATTTTCGCACGCTCTGCTGTGAAAGATTTTTTAAAATCAAATAGCGGGTGTGGCCTGTAATATGAGCAAATAATTTAAACTTAGATCACACTCGTCGAAATGAACAACATTATAACAGCGACTTTTACTAATAATAATTAGATTTTTAACTTTTTTTATTACACTTTGAAGCAATGTAAAGCGAAATGGTTGATGTTTGTAGCATAACAGGCGACGTCAGTTGTGTTCTAGGAAGGCGTACATTGATTGCAGTATTTCATTTGTAGGAAAAAAGGAAAATCTAAAGATTTTAAAAGTCTCCATTAATTTTAAAAGTCGCTGAACTAATGTTGTTTAGTTTGACAAGTACGATCTGTGTTTTAATTATTTGCTCGTATTACAGGCCACACCCGGTATAGGTACAGTCAACGTCATAGATAAGTGATCATTTCTGTACCTTGTCGCTTTCAGTCGTTACACAATTTCGTATGACTTTACAAACATGACCTTAAAATGACAAGGTACAAAAGTGATCACTTAATATAAATTATTTATTTATATTTCTTAATCTTAAGATTTAAAAACCATGAACAAAAAATAAAAACAGATACAAAGATTCAAATTTACCCTTTTGTGCTTCCAGCCCCAATCTACTCACCTGCATTGACGTTGGCGTGTAAGATGTCAGGTTCCTTGAAGAAGCTGTACTGACGGACAGCAGCGTACCAATAGGATGATGCTTCTTGTCCTGCCATTGGAAATAGGTCACCAGCATCAAAATCTGACACAACAAAGCTTGCATAAATATCTATAAATATCTGATACAACTCTATTGCTAGGGCGGTAGGATGTGTCAGATATTTTTGCACGCTCCGTTGCGACAGATATTAATGCAGGTGACTGTGCCAGGAATGAGTGTAAGGTACAGTCGAGCTCATAAACTTGTGAGCAAAAATTTGATCAAAAATATCTGGACACGACTCTAAACATATGTGTCGCGCAGAAGGAGCTGTCTTGCACGTGTTTGCGGAGTGATATAAAACGAGTTTACTCTGCACAAGAGGTTAAATGGGAATACCTGTGACGTCAGGTTGTAGAGCGCTCACAGGGCGCTGGTAAAGGTTCTGGCCGACGTCCCTGTCATTCCTGTAGTAAAACCTGTTGGTGTGAGCGAGATGGTTGGCCCAGGCTTGAGCGTAGTCACACAACTGAAAGGGAGAAATATTTGCAATTATTGTATTCATCATCATCATCATCATCTCAGCCGTAGGACGTCCACTGTTGGACATAAGCCTCCCCCATAGACCTCCAGTTGCTTCGGTTGGCAGCGGCCTGCATCCACCGTGAACCCGCGGCTTTAACCAGGTCATCCGTCCATCTCGTTGGTGGACGTCCCACACTGCGCTTGCCGATCCGCGACCTCCACTCGAGAACTTTTCGGCCCCAACGGCCATCTGCTCTCCGTGCCGTGTATTGTATACATATAAGCTTTTTAACTTGTAATCCTCGTATGGGTACAGCTGGGTGCCCCTACCAGTTCAGGGGCGGATCTTGAATTAGTGGGGCCCTGGGCTGCTTAGAGGCTCTAATTGACAACATTTCATATTTCTAAGACTATAATTTAATTATTTTGATCATGAAACTACCGTGAGACTCACTCATATTAAATTATATTAACCGGATACTCTCTCTTATTACTCGTGCTGCGTCATCGGTTGGTGTAAACGTGCCTTTACGGAACGATGTTGTTAGTGTTGTGTGCTACCCTACATTTGATAGTGACAATAAAAATGACGATGAAAATGAGGGTAGTTGTGCGCCTGAGTTAGTTTCGTCGGACAGTCGCGCGATCAGAGCGGTGGCGCGTAGTGCGCGTGTTGCGGCAGCCGCCGAGTCGCGTGCTCCAGTGATGAAGGGTTTCGAAATAACCCGAAACATGTCGAGCTAAACTCGATTTAATACGTGAGTAATCCGGTTAATATAATTTAATATAATTTAATTACATTATGACAAACAATACATTATGACTAACAATTTTCTACCGGCAGATATAGACCCCCCCTACTCACTTCGGGGGCCATGTACAGTTGGGGGGCCCCATGCCGCTGCCGATAGACATTGTGCCAGCAGAGGCACTCCGTGATGAAGTCGCTGTCCTGCCAGGCTGTGCGGACCTCGCTCCACTGCACCACCATGGTCACGGGACGGTTCTGAAGGACCTGCGATTGAGAATATGCGCGTTGGAAACTTTTTTTTTACCCGACTGCGAAGAAGGAGGGTTATGTGTTTGACGCGTATGTTTGTATGTATGTATGTATGTCTATTCCTATGTCCTCTCGTAACTACTCAACGGCTGAACCGATTTTGATAAATGATACGTCATTGGATTCGTCTTAGTGACGCGAGTGACACTGGGTAGGTACATGAAATTCTTAAAAAATCTAAATGGCGGATTTTGGGCGCTAAATTGTAAGTTTTCAAAAAAATTTTTTTTTTAATCTATCGAGTGGGGTATCAAATGAAAGCTAATAATTATCCGATTCTAAAAATATATGGGTTATAACCGTTTTAATAGACCATTATTGTCACAGAAAAGTGTGAAATAAAACAATAAATTTATAAAATCAAAATTTTTAAATTTATTGTTTTTTTACTCACTGTTCGGTATTTATTCGAAAAAGACCTAGCAACCCTGGTACCAATAGCCTTCCTTTTATTTCTGACATTATGTTATTAAGCAAACAAAAATCCTTATGATGAAGCCTTTCGATCGTTTTGATTAAGCTACAGGGTAATTTTTTTCTCATGTAGCGGGTTCAATTCCCGGTTCAACCATGTAATTATTTAAAAATCTATGAGTGCAGTTTAAATTGTTTTTAAATTCCAATCCAATGTCCAATTTCCAATGTCTTCCTTCAGTAAAATGTTCCATGTACAATATATAAGGTACGTTTTCTTCATGTGGCATAGCCGTGGGACGCCTGTATATTGCTGGTTGGCGCGAGGCCAAGCTATACTTATTTAGTTGGAGTAGGAAGTCCATTGTTAGAAATTGAACGTGGATAATGTTATTAAATTGAGACCGAAATATACCGGGATTGAAACGTAGATCATACTTTTCAAACTGAACAACGTTAATTCAGCGAATTTTAAAAATAATTAGTTTTTTAATTTTTATTACTCTTTGAAGCAATGTAAAGCAAAATGCTTGATGTTTGTAGCGTTACAGGCGACGTCAGTGGTGTTCTAGGATGGCGTACATTGATGGCAGTATTTAATTTGTATGAAAAAAGGAAAATTCAAAGACTCCATTATTTTTAAAAGTCGCTCAACTAATGTTGTTCAGTTTAACGAGGACGATCTATGTTTTAATTTTTTGCTCGTATTACAGGCCACACCCGGTAGGTATACTAATATTACTCGTATTAATGCGACAGTGTCTGTGGGCGTTTTCAAAACAAAGAGTACTTAGTCTTTACTTTTTTTTTTTAATTTTGAAAAAATATGGTTTTTCCTGCTCAGAATCAAGAGCACAGTCGATTCTGATCGTTTAAAAAAATGTCTCCATTTTTTCATACAAAATTTTACGAGACAGTTTTGTCATATTTTGGTGCTGGGTGAAAATCAGTGCTGAGGTGTTTATTATTAACGCTTCAGCATTATGCTGAGCCAGTGTCCGATTCACAACCGCAATGACGCATAATTTCCTATGTGTTGTCTGTCTATTTGTACTTAATGCTATTGTTGTGTCTTGTGTTGTGAATAAATGTATTTTCTTTCTTTCTTTGTATTTTTATGTGTATCGAATATGTATAAATAAATGTTTCTCTCTCTCTCTCATGCCCATACTGAGTGTATGACAAAAACGTCGCAAAACTGACATTTTGTTTTAGGGATATTTTTTAAACTATTGGAATCGATTGTGCTCTTGATTCTAAGTAGGAAAAACCATATTTATTCAAAAATTTCAAAAATAATCAAAGGGTACACTTTTTTTAACGCCCGTGTTTGTATGTTTGTACATCTTTCACGTCGAAACGGAGCGACGGATCGACGTAATTTACTTTTTATCACGGACATAGGCTACTTTTTATCACGGAAAAATGCACAGTTCCCGAGGGAACAACGCGCGATAACCGAACCCCACGCGGGCGAAGCCGTTGGCAAAAGCTAGTAGAATAATATTTTTTACTCAGAAAACCCAAGAATTGGGCTTGATGAACTACATAGTACATTCACTTAAAAAACATTCATCATTCATTTACTTCTTTTTGTTATTTTTCCTAACCTTAATGTACATTGCTGTTATAAATAAATTATTTTCTTTCTTTCTTTTCTTTATTTACTTAAAAAAAAAAAAAAAAAAAAATATATATATATATATCACGGGACAATCCACACCAATTGACCTAGTCCCAAAGTAAGCTTAGCAAAGCTTGTGTTATGGACACTAGGCAACGGATAAACATACTTATATAGATAAATACATACATAAATACATAGTAAACATCCAAGACCCGAGAACAAACATTCGTATTATTCATACAAATATCTGCCCCGGCCGGGATTCGAACCCGGGACCTCAAGCTTCGTAGTCAGGTGCTCTAACCACTGGGCCATCTGGTCGTCAAAAGGTAGGTACCTATACATTAATATCTGCCACAACGCAGCGTGCAAAATCTATCTATCTAATCTATAAATATCTGACACGTCCTACCGAACATAGAAAGAGCTAGAGTCGTGTCAGATTTTTATGCACGCTTGTGTCAGATTATTGGTGCGTGACTAAGAATTCTTATTTGTTTTTGTTTACATTTGGCCTTTGTCCTCGCAGTTTAGCAAGCGTGGTTCCGCTAACGTGGGATGCAATATATTTGCTTCGGACGGGCAGTGCCTTTGCCAAACCAGGTTTTATTGAACGAGCGTTTTGGCTACACTCTACATGACACTACTAAGGTTTATTTCATTCTACGCTTTTGAAATGAAAACTTTTTAACAAGAAAATAAACCGATGAAAAAACTGAAAAGAAAAAAATATAAAGCTTTTTAGGGTTCCGTAGCCAAAATGGCACGGAGCCCTTATAGTTTCGACATGTCTGTCTGTCAGTCTGCGGTTTTGCTCAGGAACGATAGACAGCTGTATTTTTGTACGAATATATATTTAAACTATGCCGACAAAATGGTACAATGAAAAATAAAAAAAATAAAATTTATACTACCTCCCATAGTCGTAAAGTGGGGGTGATTTTTTTTTCTCATCCAATCTTGTAGTGTTATCTACTATCTCATTCTAAGGCTACGGCTCCACTGAGGCGGAGACGAGCGGAGGGGAGACGAGACGTACAGGGATCGACCAAACATAGGTATTATTGCACATCTCGTCTTCGCCTTATTATCATCAGACTTGTAGGGATTGGCCGATCCCTACACGTCTCTTCGCTTCACTCGTCTCCGCCTTAGCGGAGCCGCAGCCTAAGAAGAAAGGCTCGCCTCCGCCTCCTTATCATCAGACGTGTAGGGATTGGTCGATCTCTACGCGTCTCGTCTTCGCTCCGCTCGTCTCCTTCTTAGCGGAGCCGCGGCCTAAGAAGAAAGGTTCGTCTCCGCCTCATTATCATCAGACGTGCAGGGATTGGTCGATCTCTACGCGTCTCGTCTTCGCTCCGCTCGTCTCCGGCTTAGCGGAGTCGCGGCCTAAGACGAAAGGCTCGTCTCCGCCTCATTATCATCAGACGTGTAGGGATTGATCGATCCCTACACGTCTCCTTCTCACTCCGGTAGTCTCCGCCTTAGCGGAGCCGCGGCCTAAGACGAAAGGCGTCTCGTCTCCGCCTTATTATCATCAGACGTGTAGGGATTGGTTGATCTCTACGCGTCTCCTCTTTGCCCCGCTCGTCTCCGCCTTAGCGGAGCCGCGGCCTAAGAAGATGGGCTCGTGCTTGTATAGGCCAAGATGACCCGTAAGAGCTCTGTGCAGTATGTATACCTCTGCATCTCATCTTACTTCTTACTTACTTTATATTTTACTAGCTTTTGCCCGCGGCTCCGCCCGCGTGGTATTCAGTTATCGCGCGCTGTCCCTTCGGGAACTGTGCATTTTCCGGGATAAAAAGTAGCCTATGTCACTCTCGGCCCTATAAACTATCTCTATGCCAAAAATCACGTCGATCCGTCGCTCCGTTAGGGCGTGAAAGAGGGACAAACATACAAACATACAAACACACAAACATACAAACACACTTTCGCATTTATAATATTAGTATGGATTATCCTACTAATATTATAAATGTGAAAGTTTGTGAGTGAGTGAGTATGTTTGTTACTTCTTAACGCTGGAACGGTTGGACGGATTTATATGAAATTTTACAGAAAGTTAGTTTATAACCTGGATTAAAACATAAGATACTTTATATCCCTATATTCCCACGGGATAGGGATAAAATCTCGAAGTAATAACCGCTGGGTTTAGAATGGGATTGATCTCGGATAAATTCCTATTTACATAGTATATACACACAGTTTAGAGGTATATACTGTGGTATTTATCTTTCTTTCTCAATTACCTTCATAACTTCAGTAAGCTAGTGGAGACAGCATGATAAATACGAACATTCCCGACAAAATACGATGGCAATTATTTCACACCAATGCTGCCTGCGGAATCCTAAATAATTAAAATGCCAAGGTCGCGCTCCAACTTTCGCTTTGAGTGCAATTTCCCTCATTTCCCGTGGCCGTTCAAAGGTAGACTTAATTGGTTTAGTCGGAGAGCTCAGAGCGAGCGGCGTCTCATTTGCAGGGGTTGCGAACGAGGGTCGCGGGCGGGTCAAGGCCGCGGCCCGCTTCCGGTGTATTGATAGAAGCCCTGAGATATCATCCGATATTTATATCATCCGCATTTGACGCAATACCATATTTGTTAATATGCACATGTAATCTGGTCATGCACATGTATTGTTGTGGAAGAGCGGGCTCTCCTGAATTCCCAACCTTTGCTTTTGAAAAAAGATTTGAGACCAATAAAATATTTAGATTTTGATTTTTTTGATATAATACTAGCTTTTGGCCGCGGCTCCACCCGCGTAGAATTCGGTTATCGCGCGCTGTTCCCTCGGGAACTGTGAATTTTTCCGGGATCAAAACTAGCCTATGTCACTCTCGGGCCCATAAACTATCTCTATGCCAAAAATCACGTCGAACCGTCGCTCTGTTACGGCGTGAAAGACGGGCAAACACACAAACATACAAACACACTTTTGCATTTATAATATTAGTATGGATTTGTGCGAGATTTGTGCCCTCGATTGTTCTTTGACGCGTCATAGTTTCATTTTAGTACATTCACAAAATGTTAGTACCTATAAGTAGTATTATAACTTTATAAGTGGGTGTATTCCCAATTATTCCAGCCTTATAAATTATGCAAGCACTGCTGCTTCACGGCAGGATTAGCTTCGCGAATGAAAATGAGCTAGCTTCCCCGCTTCCATGCTATTGCTACCACCATCTCGCTCGCTAATCCTGCCGTGAAGCAGCAGTGCTTGCACTGTTGTCTTTCGGCGTGGAGAGTAAAACAGCCGGCGAAATTACTGGCATTTGAGGTATCCCATCTTATCCCACAGCTCCACTCCGCATTGCTTTCTCGCTCCACGCCTGTCATGGACAGCAACAGTCTGCAACTCCGCTCGTATTACCCTCTCGCTCCGATTCGCTACCTGGTTCCGATCCAGTAGACAGTACAGGAAGAGTACCGTACTAGAGTACAGTAGAGGAAGAGTACCTAACATCAAAGACCTAACACATGCATGGTGAACGTTCACATTCGTAGTACAGTAAAGGTTGCCTGGAAGAGATCGCTCTTAAGCGATAAGGCCGCCTATTGATTACCTTGTAGTTTTTTGTCTTTGTATCTGTTTTCTGTATCGCTTACTATTTCTGGTGTACAATCTTTGTATTGTATTGTAGTATCACAATGAATCACGTACCTTTTGCAGTAGCTTCGGTCTGTTGTCCAGCGGTGCTGGTTCGTTGTCTGTTTGTTCGTTGTTGTTCCGCGACGACCGCCTGAACAAACAAATGGAAAATGAGTATTCAAAATAAAATCCGGAAAAATGCGAGTCGGACTCGCGCACCAAGGGTTCCGTAAAGATTTGTAGGTACGTTGTCCATGGATATCTGGTATAAGTACGCTTTAGGCTCCGTTACCACTTCCACTAAAGATGTGCGAAGACGTTTTGCAAGATAACTATGTGTTACTTGATATTAATTAAATTTATTCAATTAAAAACAGTCCAACGTGTTCCTAAGTTCCTATAGATGTACTGCCGTTTCGGCAAAATATTTTTCGCCAAATTTCACTTCCCAAAAAACTTATGGCAGTAGTTTCATTTCCCAAGCAAATCTTTAGCATATTTACATTTCGCATTTTATTCATTTGGTCAAATTATCATCTGGCATAATTTTACTTTGTCTAGTTTTATTATGACAAACGTTTAATAAGCAAACGTTTTCTTTTGACTTGCAATAAGTTCACAGATTTTACGACTATCGATATCGAGTAGCATTTCCGAGTGACGTGATTCCAAAAGTGCCCCCAAAAAGCCCGTCCGTTCTATAAATAGCGCCGTCTTGGATCCGCCCCAGCGCCCCGGCCTTCCGACATCAATTTGCTCGAGAGATTAGCATACGGAACGCCCACCTGACACAACATTTGCCTTAGTAGCTACTTACAGTCGTTATGGAAATGTAAAGTCATTCCGTTGGATTCGATACACATTATAGAGCCTACGTTAGACTCTGGAAGGTTACTCCGAAACTCGAAACTCGAAGTTTATATCGTGCGGTCTCTTTTGCTCTCGTTTTAAATAGTATAAGTGTCAGAGAGACCGCACGATACGAACTTCAAGTTTCGAGTTTCGTAGTAGCCCTACTGGCCAGCGAAAGCTGTCAACGAGAAACCGCGGCAAATTAAAAAAAAGCTTCAAGCTGCATCAAAATCCATGTAGTAATGTGTGAAAGTCAATCATGACCTAGGAGTCCCTTGGTAAATTTTATGACCTTTGTCAGTGCCCATTTACGACAGTCCAGACGACGCATTCATTTTTGGTCCATTTTGACCAGATTGGCAATCATCTAATAACATTTTAATTCTAACATAATTTTATAACATTTTGCATTTTGGGGATGGTACATACTTAGGAGGTTGAATCAAACAAAAAAATATTTATTTACCTATTTCTAATAGCAGAAGTATCAAAATTGTCTAAGCCGGGCTAGAATTACTATAATACCTACGACAATTTTTACGGTCTCAAAAATGATATCAGATTCACGGACCTATCGGATTCGATTTGTAGCATTCGATCATGGTGGATGTAGATAATATCTAACTTTCCTATTTCTGTTTCTTTGGCTAGTTGAAGTATAATTTGGATACTGTTTTATGCGGCGATTAACCTTAACAGTGAACAGTGATCACAAAATTCTATATTGCTCTCGTGTCTGATATTTTTAATGCGCAAGTTGTCTCCATGTGGTTTCTGGAATTTTACTATCAAGTTGAAAAAATTACAATCACCGTACAATCCCTCTCAAAGAAAGTGTACAATATTTATAGCGTTCTTTTAAGACGTCATTTTTGACAGCTGTCACTTTGCTGTCACCCGCCATCTTAGCTCTCTCTGCGCTATACCATTTCTTGTAACGTGTGAAAGATAAAATAAAAATTCTAAAAAATAGAAAAACAACAGTTTTTATTAAAATAAATATTAAAATACCAAACAAAATTGGTGCCGAAACCAATTACAACAACAGTTGTGACTAATATATAAACCTCCTTACTAGTGCTGGCCTAAATTATTGTCGATGCCTTTTTATGTCTACTGTCAAGTTGTCATATGTATCTTTCTCAATATCGTATGTCGGATTCAAGCTAATTAAAACCAAATATCTATTGGTTTGTCTTTTACTATGCTACAATTTAATTAGCTTAAAATATGCCCGACTCAGATACGAAACTCTGCCCCAATATGGCAAGGTACTTACGACCCGAGAAGTTTGATGTGGATCCCACCGCGACTGAAGCGGACCTAAAGTGGACCCATTGGAAATACACCTTTAACAATTTCATACTCGAAGAGATCCCTGACGGTACCGATTCTTTGAAGCTTAAACTTTTAATGAATCATTTGTCAGCACACATCTTTCCACACGTTCGTGATTCTTCCACCTATGACGATGCCCTGAAAGTACTCGATAAAATGTACCTCAAGCCAAAAAACATAATACTGGCTCGCCACTTACTGGCTACGCGTAAGCAGAAGTCTGACGAATCTATTTCCGATTACGGGAGATCACTTAAACTCCTGGCCCATGATTGTAACTTCGAAGCTGTCACTGCTACAACGCATGAAGATGAAGCTATAAGAGGTGCTTTTATTTCGGGAATAATGTCACTAAGAATCCGGGAAAGATTGCTTCAAGAACGTTCTCTCACTTTAGATCAAGCTCTCGATCAAGCTCTCACCTTAGAGACAGCAGAAAGAGACTCCCGGGCAATGACCAGCGGGGCAAACGATGTAAACCTAAACGCCCTGCCAGGAGCATCGCTATCAAAACGCACAACTAGAAACTCCCAAAATCTCCGAAGAGCTTCGGAAGAGCCAACTAAATGGCGTTGTTTCTATTGCGGGGAAAATACGTCACACCGAAGACTAAAATGTCCGGCTTTCAACGCCCAGTGCCAGCTTTGCTCTAGAAAAGGTCATTTTGCTAATGTATGCAGATCTATAAATGCTACCAATAACGCCGTTACCGCTGAAGAATCTGCTGTGGACTCTGATGATTCTGAAGTGGCTGCTAATGCCATCTCAGCTGCCTCTCCATCGTCCCTATCAAAAGCCACTATACCCGTAACTCTGAACAACTATCACGCCGACGCTTTAATCGATACGGGTAGTTCGGTAAGCTTTATAGATGAGAAAATAGCGCGACTAATGCAGCTGAAACAGAAGCCTCACAAGCAGACTATCACGCTAGCATCTCAAAATAACGTATCTTTCGTAAGAAGTGTTTGTTTTGCAACTGTCACCATGAACAAATACTCGCACAAACATCGACCACTTCTCGTCGTCAGCAATCTTTGTGCCGATGTTATCATAGGCCATGACATACTTAAAGAACACTCTAGTCTCCAATTCAACTTTGGCGGACCCAAAGAACCTCTAATCTGCAATGTGATGCAAGCTTCGGTGCCTCCCGCCTCCATATTCACTAACCTATCTTCAAACATTAAACCAATCGCCGTGAAATCCAGACATTATAGCGAGCAAGACGAAAAATTCATCACCGAAGAAATCTCAAAACTGTTGGAAGATGGTGTGATAGAACCAAGCGTCTCTCCCTGGCGTGCGCAGGTCTTGGTAGCAGGAGGAGGGGCACATCGAAAAAGACTCGTAATCGACTACTCCTTGACTATAAACAAGTTCACAGAATTGGACGCATACCCCTTACCTCATATCGAAACAATCGTGTCTAAAGTTGCAAAATATAATGTTTTCAGTCAGATAGACTTGAAGAGCGCGTACCATCAGGTGCCAATTAAAAATAGCGAGAAACCGTACACGGCATTTGAAGCTGCGGGGAAACTCTATCAATTCACGAGAATCCCCTTTGGGGTTACTAACGGAGTTGCAGCATTCCAGCGTACGCTCGAATCCATTATAGAAAAAGAAAAATTAAAAGGGACATTTACTTACCTCGACGATGTCACTGTATGCGGAAAAGATAAAAGCGATCACGATCGGAATCTACTTAATTTTCAAGCTGCTGCAAAAAAGTATAACCTAACATTAAATGATCAAAAATGTAAATTTTGTCAGGATACCGTAAGTTTGCTGGGCTATACTATTAAGAATAACACGATCGAGCCGGACAAAGAACGACTCCAACCGCTCCTTCAGCTACCAGTACCGACCAACACTGCTGAACTGAAACGAGCTCTAGGGCTGTTTGCCCACTATGCGAAATGGGTGAAGGACTTTTCGAGTAAACTACAGCCTTTGACAAATGTAAGCAGCTTCCCGTTAACTGAAAGTGCTGTTGCCCAGTTTGAGCAATTAAAATCAGACATTAGTAAAGCTTCACTGGTAGCGATTGACGGAGATGAAATGCTGACCGTAGAAACTGACGCGTCAGAGTATGCGATAGCTGCTACACTTTCTCAAAAAGGTCGACCTGTCGCATTTTTCTCCAGGACACTATCGAATGCTGAACGTAAACACCCATCGGTCGAGAAAGAAGCATATGCCATTGTGGAAAGCCTAAGAAAATGGCGCCATTTTCTGATGGGAAAACATTTTATGTTAATAACTGACCAACAATCTGTGTGTTATATGTTCAACCAAAACCACTCAAGCAAAATTAAAAATGAAAAAATACAACGCTGGCGTCTCGAGCTCTCCTGTTTTAAATATGATATCATCTATCGACCCGGCTCCCAAAATACTGCTGCAGATGCGCTATCTAGAGTTTGCGCACTAATGAATGTTAACAAATTGTATGAGTTACATGCTCTACTATGTCACCCTGGTATAACGAGGATGTACCATTGGGTACGCTCAAAGAACCTACCTTACTCCATAGATGATATAAAGACCATGATGACCTCTTGTAGAGTGTGTGCTGAAATAAAACCCCGCTTCTTGGCGACAAAAGGACAGCTAATAAAAGCACTGGCCCCCTTTGAAAGGCTGAATATGGATTTTAAAGGACCCCTTCCTTCAAATTCGGGAAATAAGTATTTACTCACCATAATTGACGAGTACAGCCGATTCCCATGGGCTTATCCTTGTAAAGACATGACGTCTGCGACAATCATCAAATGTTTACGAGACCTTTTTAGTACATTTGGGCAACCGCTGTACGTCCATAGCGACAGAGGGAGCTCATTTATGTCTGAGGAACTGAAAACTTTTTTAAGAGCTAACGGAATTGCCTCTTCTCGAACTACTCCTTACAATCCACGGGGTAATGGCCAAGTAGAACGTTTAAATGGAACTTTATGGCGTGCAGTACAACTCAGTTTACGTTCCAACAACATGGCAGTAGAATACTGGGAACGAGTTTTGAAAAACGCCCTCCACTCTATCCGTTCGCTCATCTGCACGTCCATCAATGCTACTCCTCACGAGAGACTGTTTAATTACCCGCGGAGGTCGCCTAATGGAGAATCTATGCCTACATGGCTAGTGCCAGGACCAGTTCTCGTAAAGAACAATGTTCGCTCGAAAAACGATCCCTTAGTGGAGGAAGCTGAACTCTTGGACTATAACCCACACTATTCGATAATTCGAAGGTCGAATGGCACGGAGAGCACAGTGTCCAATAGACATTTAGCCCCACTTCCGAATGATTCTCGCTCTTCGATCGACCTTCAAGAAGAATCATTTGAAGATGCTTCCGATTCTTTGGCAAATCCGGATAGCCCTGTTTCAGATCAACCTCAACACCTAAGTCTTCCGACTAATGCAAATGAATCAAGACAAGAAACATCTGCCCTTGAAAGACCCAAGAGGAATCGACGGCTACCTTCTCGCCTACATGACTTTCTGGTAGGAGATGAAAACATAGACGGGGAGAATAATATATAAACCTCCTTACTAGTGCTGGCCTAAATTATTGTCGATGCCTTTTTATGTCTACTGTCAAGTTGTCATATGTATCTTTCTCAATATCGTATGTCGGATTCAAGCTAATTAAAACCAAATATCTATTGGTTTGTCTTTTACTATGCTACAGTGACCAGGGGATAACACAGCGGGCGATCCCGTTGGATTTTTTTTTTCGCCGGCGCGTGGGTGATCGGCGAGGCTTATGCAAATTCGCCAACGTTCGAGGATAGCAACATAAGGACGGTCATCATCATAATAGAATGGCGCCGCCGACTTCCGAAGACATCACAAAATTCCAAAATCTCCGGATGAATATAAAGGGTCGAATGACACGCATTGAAAATTACGTCAAACAAATAGAGAATGAACGTATTGGCATGTTTGAGTTCGGAAACCTCCAGGAACGGAGCACGGATCTGACGAGCCTGTTCGAAAAATTCAATGACACACAGGACAAAATTGAAGAACTTCAGGACATCGCAGAGGACAGCGACGAGCGGTCTGCGGTCGAGGCAAAGTATTATACAATTAAGGCCACGATTGCCAGCCTCATTCAAAACAACAAGGAAACACCTGAATTCAAGCCTAAGAAAACGCCAATTGCTATGCCTACACTCAAAATTCCACAGTTTAATGGTGATATTAAAAATTGGCCCATATTCAAGAATTTATTCTTTTCGGTGATCGACGGTAACCAGGACCTGCCAAAGCTCCAAAAGCTACACTACCTCAAGTCATTCTTGGAAGGAGAAGCCGCAGCTCTCATCAGCTCCTTAATATTGTCAGAAGAAAATTATGATAAGGCTTTAGAGATTTTAACCAAAAGGTATGATAACAAATTAATAGTCATAAATCATCATTTAAAAAGTTTTATGAACTACCAGTACATAACTAAATCTAATTTAAAAGATTTTCTTACATTGTTTCAGCAAAGTTTTGATTCATTGAAATCATTGCAGTTGCCTACAGAGCACTGGGATGTCTTGTTGATATATATTATTGTACAAAAATTAGATAATTCATTGAGGGCAGCATGGGAAATTAGTAGGCAAAGTTCTGAGATACCTAAGCTGTCAGATCTTTTAGACTTTCTGTCACATCGTAGCATTGCGCAAGAATTAATAAATGACAAGTTTGACAAACAAAGTATGCCAAGATACTCTTCCAATACTAAGGTTGTTCATACTACCACTTTAAGCAAAACAAACTGTATCTTATGTGACTCCAAACATGAACTAACAAAATGCCCCTTATTTTTACAGCTTCCTGTTTCACAGAGAATAACATTTGTAAAAAGCAAAAAGCTTTGCTATAACTGTTTATCTATTTACAAAGCGGGCCATAAGTGCTCACAAGTATGTTCCAAGTGCCATAAAAAACACAACAGTGTTTTACATCTTGACTATACAAAGTACTCTAACAATACAAATGAATCACACTACAACAGTGGCCATCCCCAAGCATCAGCTAGTCATCAGACATCGGCCTCATCAAATGTTCTTACATGTGTCAACAATGAACAGAGCATTGACGCACAGCATCAAGGCTCTTCAACAAGCCAACAGACAGCACATGCAATCACAGACAAAGGTAACAATTTTTTTTGCCATCAACAGACAGAGCCTTGTACCAGTCAACAGACTAATCAATTGAATACCGATTGTACTCAAACTAAAAGAGATAGTCAACCTTCGCTTGCTTCTAGCACACAACAGCTGTGTACTCACACAACTACTAACAAGGCAATAAGTCCATCAAATTCAACAATTGAAAGCACAAAACATGTACTTCTTTCAACAGTTCAGTTAAAAATAAAAGATTGTCAAGGTAACTGGCATGCAGCTAAGGCATTATTGGACAGTGCCAGTGAAATAAACTTTATAACTAACAACCTTGCTAATCGCTTGTGCTTGCCAATAATACCATGCAATGTCACTGCTGTAGGCATCGGTGAGGAAACAAGACCATGTCAACAATCAATCAATGCAACAATTTCATCATGCTTAAATGATTATAGTACAGATGTGAACCTTCTCTTGGTAGATACAATTACTGTACCCTTGCCACATATGAAGCTTACTACTTCAAACTGGAATATTCCTAAAAATTGCAAGCTAGCTGACCCAACATTCCATATTCCTAGCACTATTGATCTTTTGCTTGGCACTGAACTTTTCTTCTCTTTAATGAAACAAGGCTTTATAAAACTAGGTCCATGTTTGCCTGACTTGAAAAACACGGTGTTTGGGTGGATTGTTACAGGTAGCTACATAAGTGATAAAGTGTCAATGCCAATAACAAAGGTAAACTTAAAGGTTACTGACATTTCATTTCAATTGTCAAATTTCTGGAAAATCGAAGAGGTTAGTCATCAACAGAAGACTACCCCAGAAGATTTGTATTGTGAATCTCTATACAAAAATACAACCACTAAAGACCCTTCAGGTCGTTACATAGTTAACTTGCCCATTAATGAAGAAAAAATGAGTCTCTTGGGCAACTCACATAATATAGCTTTAAAGAGATTTCATCAACTCGAGTCAAAGTTTAGAAAAAATTCAACTTTAAAGGAACTTTACAAAAACTTTATTTCAGAATATGTCTCTTTAGGCCATGCCCGGTTTGTTGATGACTATAATGCACAGTCTACCAACCAAATAGATATACAAAACCCAATAGTTTATCTGCCCCATCATGCTGTCATTAAACCATTAAATATTAGTACTAAATTGAGAGTTGTGTTTGACGGCAGTGCAGCCACAGATACTGGCGTTTCACTAAATAATATATTATATGAAGGTCCTAACATTTATCCTGAAATTATTGATATTCTGATGCGGTTCAGATTATACAAATTTGTATTCACTACAGATATTGTAAAAATGTTTCGCGGTGTGTTAATTAATGAAAAGCAAAGAGATTTACAACGAATTTTGTGGAGAAATTCAGAGAGTGAGCCTGTGCAATGTTTACAGTTACAGACTATTACTTATGGTACAAAAAGTGCTCCATATTTAGCTTACCGCACCTTACAACATCTAGCTGAAACAGAATCTCACAAATGGCCTTTAGCCACTGAGCCTATTAAACTTCAAACTTTCATGGATGATATTTGCTATGGGCAAAATAGTGAATACAAGTTAAAGCAGGTTATTTTACAATTAACAGAAATGTTGCAAGGTGCTGGTTTTTCCTTGCATAAATGGTCAACTAATATACCTAACTTCCTCAAAGACTGTAACTTGGAGTTTTCAAATCAAGAAAATGTAGGAATATTAGGACTTAAATGGAATATCAACAAAGATTGGTTTAACATCCCTATTGAAGTTACACACCCAAAGAAATTAACTAAAAGATATACACTCTCTTTCATTGCTAAAACTTTTGACCCACTCGGGTTCTTATCCCCGTGCACTGTTAGTGGTAAAATATTTATTCAAGAAGTATGGAAAGAAAAGTTGGATTGGGATGAGCCACTCACCCCACCACTCCTTATTAAATGGAATTCAATTTTTGATTCATGGTCCCAACTTACAGACATTAACATTCCTAGGTATTTATTTACAGAAATTCCTAATGAGTGCACTCTTATTGGCTTTGCAGACTCATCCACTAAGGCATATGGTGGATGTATTTATATGCTAGCCAGTTATCCAAATATGGAACCCACATGTAATTTAATAATATCCAAAAATAAACTTGCACCGATTCCCTCAAAAACAATACCCAAACTAGAGTTGTGTGCTGCTTTATTGTTATCAGTATTACTAGTAAGAACTTTAAAGACATTCGAACCTGTACTAGACATTAAAGAGTATTATCTGTTTACTGACTCCTCTATTGTATATTATTGGTTACAGTCTCCATACAAAAAATGGAATGCATTTGTTTCAAACCGCTTAACACAAATAATTGAAAATACTGAGGTATCTCGTTGGAATCATGTTGTTACTAAAGATAACCCAGCGGATCTTCTGACACGCGGTATACAACCTCATGAGTTAAAAAAAAGCGCCCTCTGGTGGCACGGACCACAATGGTTACGGTTGCCTAGGTCTCAATGGCCCCAGTCCAAATTCTTGGACCCTGAGAGTCGTGTCTTAAATTCAGAAATTATTATGGAAAAATCAGTCAACACAGTTACTGCAAAAGGTAAAAATTCCAGTAATATGTGGGATGATGTTTTTAATAGATTTTCAAGCTTTACTAAATTACAAAGAACTATTGCATTTTGTTATAGAATATTTCACAACTTTGCAAACAAAAATGACCGTAGAATAGGCCCATTGTTAGTTGAGGAGCTACAAAAAAGTCACAATTTCATTATTAAATGTGTTCAACATAATTACTTTTCCAAAGAAGTCAATGAACTGAAATCGGTGGACAGCACTACTGACACCACAAAATTATTCACCTTTAAATCTAGTGCATTAAGAAAATTATCCCCATATCTTGACAGTGATGGTTTGTTAAGAGTGGGAGGTCGCATTAAGCATGCTAATGTTCAGTTCAACCAAAAACACCCAATTATCCTACCTTGTAAACATCATATCACAACATTGATTATCCGCAAACTGCATCTCACGCTATTCCACTCTGGCATACAAAATACTTTGTCGAATTTGCGTTTAAACTACTGGCCCATTAATGGACGGCTGGAAGTGAGAAAGGTCATCCATAATTGTGTAACTTGTATTAGGTATCGAGCAGAATCTTGTCAACAAAAAATGTCTGAGCTACCACACCCTAGGGTAAATCTAGAAAGACCATTCTTACATGTAGGTGTCGATTTTACTGGCGCTGTTTTAATAAAATGTAGCACCCAGCGTAGATCTACCTACACTAAGGGATACATTTGTCTATTTATATGCCTAGCTACTAAGGCTATACATTTAGAGTTGGTCAATGACCTTACAACTCAATCCTTTATCCTGGCTTTAAAAAGACTGATATCTAGGCGTGGATTATGTAACACTATTTATTCTGATAATGCAAAAAATTTCCATGGTGCTCACAATGAGTTAAATGCTCTTTATAAAATGTTTAAGAATAAGGACTCTTATAGTGATATCATAGATTTTACCTCTCAAAAATGTATTAAATGGTGCTTTACCGTTCCTCTAGCTTCACATATGGGTGGAATTTATGAATCTGGTATAAAGGCTTGTAAAAATTTGTTAAAAAGACAGCTGGGCAATTTGAAAATGCATTATGAGCAACTTAACACAATTTTAATCCAAATTGAAGGGATTTTAAATTCAAGACCTCTGTGTGCATTGTCAGACATGCCCAATGATCTTACATGTTTAACCCCAGGACATTTCCTCATTGGTAATTCAATTGTTGATGTACCAGAACCTAGCTTATTAGATGTGCAAGACAATAGATTAAATAAGTACCAAATAATATGTAAAATTAAGCAACAGTTTTGGAACCAGTGGTACAAGCAATACTTGTGTGAACTTCAAAATCGAGCCAAGTGGTACAATGCTAATAAAAATATTGAAGTTTCAGATTTGGTAATAATTAAAGAGGATAATCTTCCTCCTTCATACTGGTGCTTGGCTCGAGTGTTGAAAGTATATAGGAATAGTTCTGATAATCTTGTAAGATCAGTATTGCTTAAAACTGCCAACGGTGAATACCAGAGGCCAATATCTAAACTTGTATTGTTGCCACTGAATAGGTAGGTACCTGGTACTAATGTGTTTGTTCTTTGTTGTAATGTAATGCAGCATAAGTTAATTTGACTGTCTAGTGTGTACACAAGCAGTATATTACTATTGTGTAGAGTTGTTGTAATGTACTGGTTGTATAATGTATAAGTAAGTATTAAGTAAAAGTAGTACTTATCATTGTTATACTCGAAAGCAATGATAATTACTAATTAATGATGATAGGAAATAAGTGAATTGGAATATAATTTGTTTTGTATTAATTATAAGCTTAATATCTACAGGGTTGAATTGTTTTCTTGCAAATATTGCTGACTTCGTCAGTGGGGGGGGAGTTTATGTACAATATTTATAGCGTTCTTTTAAGACGTCATTTTTGACAGCTGTCACTTTGCTGTCACCCGCCATCTTAGCTCTCTCTGCGCTATACCATTTCTTGTAACGTGTGAAAGATAAAATAAAAATTCTAAAAAATAGAAAAACAACAGTTTTTATTAAAATAAATATTAAAATACCAAACAGAAAGTACTTTAACACTGGCGAAATTGTCCTATTAATTATGACAGAAAGCCATATTAGAAGACGGACCTATCATCTTTGTGCTGCGGGCTTTGTTACGTACCTGTCTGAGTGCAGCATCGCCGGCGCAACCTTCTTCCTCAGGTTGGCGAGCGCGGTGAGCTCCTCGCGCCGGCGGGACGGGGGCGGGGCGCCGCACAGCGTCAGCATCGGCGTCGGCGTCGCTGCCTTGGCCGGCTGCAACCTGAGGGAACAAACAGCATTTTTAGGGCTCCGTACCCAGAGGGTGCCAACGGAACCCTGTTACTGAGATTCCACTGTCTATCTGTCTTTCTGTCCGTCACACTTGAATGTTTCACAGAGTATGTATTACGTATTATTGTGGCCGCGATAACAACAAATAGGTACTAAAATCGGAATAAAATAGATATTTAAGGGGGGCTCCTACACAACAAACGTGATTTTTTTGCCGTTTTTTGCATGATATTAATAGCTCTTTAATAATATTTCTTTTGTTGTATAATCAATCACTTGAAGAATAAATAATGAGATTAAAATAAAATAAATATTTAAGGGAGCTTCCATACAACAATCTTTGTTTTTTTGCCGTTGTATAGATAATGTAAACGTTGTATAGATGGTACGGAACCCTTCGTGCGCGAATTCGACTCGCACTTAGCCAGTTTTTTTACTAGCACCACAGAATATATGTATAACAGTACTAACTAGCACGTTAAAAAGTGTCTAACAGCTAGGCAGAGGCCTCCCCTTTTTTCTCCTCCAACTCCTGTCCGCAGACCCAGCTGCCATACTTGATAGCGTCTAAGTTGTCCCACCATCTTTTCTGTCTGCCTCTGCTTCGATAATTACAAGAAATAAACCGACTTTTTTTTAATAAACCGATTAAATTAAAATACTACGTTTACGACTGCGGCTCCGCTGAGGCGGAGACGAGCGGAGTCGAAAGGAGACGTATAGAGATCTACCAATCCCTACACGTCTGATGATAATTTGGCGAAGACGAGATATGAATTCAACTACTTAATACAAGATGACCTTAGCCTCTAGACAAATAATGAAACCATGGATAAGACTGATGAGACAAGAAAGAAAATCTATGAAATCAGATCATCCAAATACACAGGCTGCTCCAAAGTGACACATTGAAAACCTTTAGTTTTGGCGGTAAATATTGGACTGATTGTTATGATACTTTGCAGTTTGTTTTTAAATATCTTGCTAAGCCAATATTCGTATTTGTTCAAAGGCTAAGGTCACCCAGTATAATTAGTCGATCCCTATACGTCTCCTCTCCGCTCCGTTAGTCTCCGCCTCAGTGGAGCCGCAGTTTAGGCTGCGTTCCAACTACGTTAGTATTATTATATTACCTTTTGTCCGCGTGGTATTCGGTTAATCACGCGCTGTTCCCTCGGGAACGTGGGTTTTCCGGGATAAAAAGTAGCCTATGTCACTCTCGGGACCAAAACTATGTCTATGCCAAAAATCACGACGATCCGTCGCTCCGTTACGGCGTGAAAGACGGACAAACACACAAACACACTTTCGCATTTATAATATTAGTATGGATATTACTATGTATATCTATACTATATATATACTATGTATATCTATAATAATTATTTCGAAGATCTCGGAAACAGCTCCAACGATTTTGATGATCCCTACTAATATTATAAATGCGAAAGTAACTCTGTCTGTCTGTCTGTCTATCTCTTTCGAAATGAAATTTGGTATAGACATAGTTCAAGCCCCAAGGATCAACATAGGATACTTTTTATTCCGGTCGAGAGCGCCACCGCGCGATAATCTAGGTCCACGCAGACGAACTCGCGGGCATAAGCTATTATAATTTAAATTGTAGCCGGTTTTCGGGGATGACGAATCGATTCGTGTCGTGCGGTCCCTCTTACACTTACAGTATATGTATAATATGAGAGCGAGAGGGACGGTACGATACGAACTTCGAGTTTCGTAGTAGAGCCCTGCATACTTCTACTACAGAATATAAAATAGTACTGACGTACTGCTTCTACGCCGGTGGTGGCTGAGTTCACAACTGCACATAATTTTTGATCAGAATCCCAAGAACTCGGCTGTGTTTCCGGTGCGTCCTTGAACTCTTATCTATCGTACTACGTATATATCTAGTCTTGAAAGCACAAGGCCCGTTTTCCTTGCCAATTATTCCAAGGCCGGGACACGGCATTGGCAACTTTAGCCCGAAGGTTACATCGCCCGGCCGGCCTTGGAGGATGGTGCATTCAAAAAGCTAAATGACTTTTGGAGGGTAGTTTTCTAATAGCGAGGTCGGACTGAACTGTATACTTATTTTGTGGTGAACGAGGGGTAGGTACATATTCTAGACAGGGACAGGCTTCTGGAAAATAGGACTGTCCCGTTCAAAACGAAGACGTAACTTGTACGGTGTGTTTCGGCAGGGTCCATATCGGCTCGCATACTTACTGAAAGTCCGAATGTAATGTTTGTCAGAATGATCGTTTGTCATAATTATTTTTTCTCTGAACCCAATGATTGTTCAGAATTATTATAAAACAAACCTAACCTATAGTTTTCTATGGGATGACCATTTAAAATTTTCTGAATAAATTAAAGCTTCAATGGGAAAAAATATGACAAACGGTGATTCGGACAAAAATTAGGCACTGGTCCCACCGGCGGCTACAAGCTATTAGCGAGTAAAACTATAAACTACAAACGAGTGGGCGAGAGGCGAGAAGCGAGTATAGTTTTGCTAGTTTAGACGCTCGGCTATAAGCGAGTGTTTGCGTGCGACGGGCGATTACTCGCTGCACTAGCTCAGCCGGGGGGCTATTCGCCAATGACCTAATACGATGTACAGTCGAGGTCGAATATAGTTAGTGTTTAATTTTGTAACTAAGGGACCCCATACATCCCTGTATTATTATTTATTTATTTTTTGTAATTTTTTGTTAAATTGTTTACTGTAGTTTTTAAGTATTTTATTTGTAATTATTTTATTTTGAAAAAATGACTTTCTGCCAAGTTTCTTGCGGCGCATTCTTCTTGACAATGATGGTCTTTCCGAAAGCGCTGGTAGTTTAAAAAAATGACGTGTAAAAGTGCCCATTGCGGCCTATTTACTGAATATATGATTTGAATTTAAATTTGAAAATACATTTTCACCACACTAGCTAGTTTGAACTCACTGTATTGTTTTCTGAAATAATTAATTTTTTGCATCCAAATTTTTCTTGTCATTTTTTTTTAAATATTCCTTTTTTTCTTCCGTCTCTTCAAAATTGCCACTGCCACTACACACACGCTTTTATAAAATACATCATCATCGTCATCCGAACTTGACAACAAAGATAGTTCGTATGATTGTTTTAAATTCATTGTATATACGTGCACTCGCATCCACTTTGAAAGGTAGAATGATCGCTCTGATCGCCAAGCAGGCTTCGGCGAGTACCGTTGAGCTAGTTTTATAGTCGATAGCTTATCGCTGCGGTCAACTAGTAAACAGTGGTCCCACCGCCAGCTATCGGCGAGCTCGGCGGTCAACTAGTAAAATTCTGTACTAGAAACAGATGACAATCGGCGGGCGGCTAGTAAACAATTGTATGGAATTATCGCTTACTCGCCGGGCGGTGGGAGAGTATCGTCGCCGGCAGTGTGAACAGCCAGCTATGAACTATAAAAATATAACTCTCTCTTTTATGTACACGGAAGCGATTATCTTTTGTTCGTTTCTTGGGCTAGAAAATAGCCGATAGCTCATAGCTTACTAGCTCGCGGTGGGACCAGTGCCCGGAATGACTAGCGAAGAGTATGCGAAACTTTACCGCTCCCGTTTCGGCAGCCAGGTTTTTTTTAAACGGAGGTTTAAGTAACGTATTTCTGTAACTTAACCATGACATTCATTTAAGTAACAAATTAAAATACAGACTTTGTTAACTTTGTAACAAAATTATAATTGCCAGCAAATGTAGACCCGATTGTAGAGCTAATTAAATTGACATTTACCTATCTTACCACATACTCGTAAATAATAAAAGTATCTGTTATGATACAAAAGACTGGGCCGACAGTCTTTTGTATCGTAGAGGTAAGAAATGTTGGTGTTACCGCTTAGAAGCAGGCGTTCTCTTGGACAGCAGCGTGTAGCCATGACTAGACCCTGGATTGTTATTTATTACCTTTGTTGGGGCAACAGTCTTTTGTATCGTAGAGGTAAGTTAAAGTTGGTGTTACCGCTTAGAATGTAGCATTCTCTCGGACAGCAGCGTGTAGTCATGGCTAGAGCCTGGAATGTTATTTATTACCGTTGTTGGGGTAGAGCTAAGATAAAGTTGGTGTTACCGCTTAGAAGCCGGCGTTCTCTTGGACAGCAGCGTGTAGTCATGGCTAGAGTCCAGATTGTTATTACCGTTGTTGGGGCAACAGTCTTTTGTATTGTAGAGCTAAGATAAAGTTGGTGTTACCGCTTAGAAGCCGGGGTTCTCTTGGACAGCAGCGTGTAGTCATGGCTAGAGCCTGGGGGGTTGTTGTTTGGGTAGTACGCCTCTTCGCTGTCGCGGTTGTTGACGAGCGCGGACTTTAGCGGGAGGAGCTCGACGTCGCGCGACATGGCTCATGGTTCTGCGGCGGCGGCTTGCAGCCAACTGGGGGCTGCAACGCGCAGCGCGAGGGATGGGCCGGATGGATCCGCGGAAGAGCGTCCTCAGTGTGAGGATAATGGAAGATAACGAAGGATAAAGAAAGAAAGAAAGAAATCATTTATTCATGACAAAGTATATACAAAGCATAACAAAAATCAAGATATTGAAAAAGGATTTAGTTAAGTTATTTTTAGGATACTTTTTATTTCATTTGAGTGTGTTTATAAGTTTTTTGTACTGATTTGTGGTGTGTAATAATTTTTTGACTTTATGAAGGATTGTTTTTGTTTTTGAATTGTATAATTTGCAATTAGATTAAGATTTTGCAAGACAAAATGTGTTGTAACATCTGCGTATGTCTCCTGCGAAATAAAAAAATCATTTCAGGGTGTTCTTCAAATACCTAGTTTAAGGTGTGATTTGATTGAAGGTAAGCACTCTGGGTGGGAAGCGATTTGCGAAGTTGTAACGCTAAATCATTCCGAAGTAGGTCCTAGTAAAAACTTGAGCTAGGTAAGATTTAAATGTGAGGAGAGTCGTAGAAAATTTGTTTTTAACTTAACTAGATGTTTAGTTTACCAACTGGTTATCTTTACCAACTTTCATAGGAGAGGCCTATGTCCAGTATAGCGGCTGATGTAATGATGTTGATGATTTACCAACTTGGAAAAATGGTATTTACGAGTGATACGATTGCAAAAGTCGGTACCCCGTGCTTGATTTCCAGCCAAAGCTCCTTTCTGTTTTCTACAAGCTTTTAGGATTGAACAGCGCGCGATAACCGAATACCACGCGGGCGGAGCCGCGGGCAAAAGCTAGTATTCAATAAATCTGTAAGTGGCTCTACAATCTCTGTCCGCGACTACTTTTTCGAGCGTCAACTGTCAAAGCGTATAAAACTTACAACGGTGGATAAGTTGAGTATGCAACATACTCAATCCGCATCCGCAAGACATCGTCCCATCACTAGAGCACACGATTCGCCGGGCGGGAGCAATCCGCGAATCAGCCGGGCCACGCCTGCGCAGTAGACCGACTTGCGCGGACCATCTCAAGACGGGAAAAAACATCCAAATCGCATTACATTGCGGGGCGGTAAAGATGGCAAGTTTGAAGCCGTTAAAGGAACGCCGCAGTGGGCAGAAACTTAGACGATTTTTCCTGGATGTCGGAACCGGGTTTGACAGTTGTAAAAGCTGACGATGACGTCCTTAAAACTTGGGTGCTAAGGTGGTTTATGGCAAAAACTGGCTGCATGTAAAGATAGAAAAGGAGACACTGTGTTCTTGAAAATGGAAAGTATTGCAAAAAATGCGATTTAGGTAATTTGCAAAGCAGACATAATGCGTCTAAGGCAATAAGATACTTCGGTGTTTTGCGTTTTAGACGACCAGCTCAGGAGGTAAAATTTTTGGCAAAAAAGTAGAACTGATTAACTGCAAAAAAATATTATTGTTATTATTTAGAAGCCTGTAGAGGTGTCCCACTGCTGGGCAAAGGCCTCCCCCATGTCCTCCACTCGATTCGGTCTTGGACAATCTCTCTCAATACAAAAAAAATATGAAAATTATTTTCTACCAGTCTGAAGTCGGTTCAGCACGAGCCAGCAGGAGTGGACCTAAATGGTCTACCTCACCTACAACTATTCGAGTATATTGGGCTTCAATCACTCCTGCTGGCTCGTGCTGAGGCACCGACTTCAGACTGATAGAAAAATATTTTCATGGTTTTTTGTAGTCGGTTCTAAACCCCCTTGCAAAAAAAACGGGTACCTATGGTTTTTGTATTTTATGTGCATGAAAGCTTACTTTCTAAGCTTCAATGCCTAAAAATCTGAAAAACCGTAGGCGCCCGTTTTTTTTTGCAAGGGGGTTTATTTTTTGTTATAATGTTTTTCACGCTTTTTAGTATAAAAGATCTAAGATACTTACAATAATTTAATGACACTGCTCGTCACCTTTTACGAAAAATTTCTTTTTACGTTCAGTATTGAAGGGAGGGTTGGGGGAGGAAAGTCCTCGAGTGACCACGAACCGGAAGACGAAGCGTTGGCAGGCCTCCCACCAGGTGGACTGACATCGTGAGAGTTGCGGGAAACCGGTGGATGCAAGTGGCGAGTTGTCGTTTTATGGCGTTCTAAGGGGGAGGCCTTTGTCCAGCAGTGGACGTCTTCCGGCTGATGATGATGATGATTGAAGAGTACTGTGCTCCATCACATCACCTGTTCCATTTCACCATAAATTACGATAAGCTTAAATTGCTGTAGCAACTGCGTTAAAGTATTTAAAATTCAACCCGTGAAGTACTTGTTATTGAGTAGTCGCTCCATGGTCAAATGTGGTCTTCATCATCAGTTCCACTTCACCAAATGATGATTTTCAAGAGCAAATGCACGAGTTACTCCTAAATATATCGAAATCGCCATAGGCGTTCCTACAATATTTGAAGAGTTCCCTCGATTTCCCTAGGATCCGATCATCAGATCCTGATGTGGTGCTTATGGGACCTAATTGAAAGGATTCCTAGACGAACCAAAAAAATTTTTCAAATCGGTTCATAAATGGCGGAGTTCTGAGGTAACAAACAAAAAAAAATACAATCGAATTGATAACCTACTTTTTTTGAAGTAGGTTAAAAAGTGACGGGGTCACATGCCGGTGTGGATAAAGACAAATGACTAAGACAAATGGTGGTTGACAATGATAAGTTCGTATGTGAAACTCAGTAGAATACTGTCTTAGAGAGGCTTTATATTTGTCAAGGTTTTTTGGGTTCCCTAGCCAAAATGGCAAAAACGGAACCCTTACAGTTTCGCCATGTCTGACAATCTGTCTGTTGGTCCGCCTGCGGCTTTGCTCAGGGACTATCAATGCTAGAAAGCTGTAATTTTGCACGAATATATAGGTACTTATGTAAACTAAGCCGACAAAATGGTACAATAAAAATTCAAACATTTTTTTTTAGGGTACCTCCCATAGATGTGAAGTGGGGGTGATTTTTTTTTCTCATCCAAACTTTTAGGCACTGGTCCCACCGCGAGCTAGTAAGCTATGAGCTATCGGCTATTTTCTAGCCCAAGAAACGAACAAAAGATAAACGCTTCCGTGTACATAAAAGAGAGAGTTATATTTTTATAGTTCATAGCTGGCTGTTCACACTGCCGGCGAGGATACTCTCCCACCGCCCGGCGAGTAAGCGATAATTCCATACAATTGTTTACTAGCCGCTCGCCGATTGTCATCTGTTTCTAGTACAGAATTTTACTAGTTGACCGCCGAGCTCGCCGATAGCTGGCGGTGGGACCACTGTTTACTAGTTGACCGCAGCGATAAGCTATCGACTATAAAACTAGCTCAACGGTACTCGCCGAAGCCTGCTTGGCAATCAGAGCGATCATTCTACCTTTCAAAGTGGATGCGAGTGCACGTATATACAATGAATTTAAAACAATCATACGAACTATCTTTGTTGTCAAGTTTGGATGACGATGATGATATATTTTATAAAAGCGTGTGTGTAGTGGCAGTGGCAATTTTGAAGAGACGGAAGAAAAAAAGGAATATTTTAAAAAGAATGACAAGAAAAATTTGGATGCAAAAAATTAATTATTTCAGAAAAGAATACAGTGAGTTCAAACTAGCTAGCGTGGTGAAAATGTATTTTCGAATTTAAATTCAAATCATTTATTCAGTAAATAGGCCGCAATGGGCACTTTTACACGTCATTTTTTTTAAACTACCAGCGCTTTCGGAAAGACCATCATTGCCAAGAAGAATGCGCCGCAAGAAACTTGGCAGAAAGTCATTTTTTCAAAATAAAATAATTACAAATAAAATACTTAAAAACTACAGTAAACAATTTAACAAAAAATTCCAAAAAAATATTAAATAATAATACAGGGATGTATGGGGTCCCTTAGTTACAAAATTAAACACTAACTATATTCGACCTCGACTGTACATCGTATAGGTCATTGGCGAATAGCCCCCCGGCTGAGCTAGTGCAGCGAGTAATCGCCCGTCGCACGCAAACACTAGCTTATAGCCGAGCGTCTAAACTAGCAAAACTATACTCGCTTCTCGCCTCTCGCCCACTCGTTTGTAGTTTATAGTTTTACTCGCTAATAGTTTGTAGCCGCCGGTGGGACCAGTGCCTTGGATAGGTCTTTTAAAACCATCACGGGGTTGCTCAAACGATTTTTCGATTTAGTGATGTGTTTGCAAAATATTCAACTTTAAAGTGCAAATTTTCATTAAAATCGAGCGAAAGAGGAAAAATTTTAAAAAATTCAGGATGGTAGTAAGTATACTTATCAAACTTAGAAGGAAAACTATAACGGTTCAGTTTTCTTGAGAATTATTAGTAGTTTAAGAGGAAATAGCAGCCTAAGGTATAAAATATACCTAAACTTGGAATATTCTGTACAAAAAAAATCTATAACAAAAAATAGAACCGACTACAAAAAAACCATGAAAATAATTTTCTACCAGCCTGAAGTCGGTGCCTCAGCACGAGCCAGCAGGAGTGATTGAAGCCATTTACTCGTATTTATAGTTGTAGGTGAGGTAGAAGATTATAGGTCCACTCCTGCTGGCTCGTGCTGAGGCACCGACTTCAGGCTGGTAGAAAATTATTTTCATGGTTTTTTTGTAGTCGGTTCTATTTTTTGTTATAGATTTTTTTTTTCACGCTTTTTGGTGTAAAACATCTAAGATACAATAGTTTAATGTTAACTGCTCGTCACCTTTTACGAAAAATTGCTTTTTCCGATGCAGAGACGTTCATTATTGAGGAGTCCTGGTGCTTCACCACCCATTCCATTTCACCATATCCGTTCCGAGGAGCATAAATAGCTTAGCAACTGTGTTAAAGCAATTGAAATTCAACCCATGAAATACTTGTTATTGAGTAGTAACTCCGATGGTCAATTGTGGTCTTCATCATCAGTTCCACTTCACCAAATGATGATTTTCAAGAGCAAATGCTCGAGTTACTACTAAATATATTAAAATTATTATAGGTGTCCCTACAACATTTGAAGAGTTCCCTCGATTTCCTTAAGATCCAATCATCAGATCCTGATTTGGTGCTTATGGGACCTAATTGAAAGCATTCCTAGACGAACGCAAAAAAAAATTTCAAATCGGTTCATAAATGACGGAGTTCTGAGGTAACAAACATTAAAAAAAAAAAAAAAAAAAAAATACAACCGAATTGATAACCTCCTCCTTTTTTTGAAGTCGGTTAAAAATACGAAATGCTTATAAAAATATTACTTATTTTTTCGTAATGGCTACGAAACCCTATTTTGGGCGTGTTCGACACGCTCTTGGCCGTTTTTTTTTAAAATAAAGGCGGGAAATGCTGCTGCAAGGTTCTATCGAGTGACACGCACGCACAAACTTGACAAAGTATAGGTACTTTATTACTATTATTATGTATTCTGTGGTGCTACTCTGTGGTGGTGCTACTCGAACAAAAAAAAAAAACTAGATCGTACAATAGGCAACTTTGACAACGTCAAACAACTGTTCCGTTCATATTCGTATCAAATTAAAACCATGTCTCAGTATTCATAAGGACTATTGTGCTTTGAAAACATTACATGTCAAAGTAGATACTTGTATTGCTGCACGTTTCTCTGTTCTATTTACACCAATCACGTCGTAACGTACAATTTTTCTTATCAAATCTAGCCAATGACAGGCCTTTATTTTACATAAACATTTTTTTTCTACAAATTTAACCTCTCCTTAGCCCTTGATCCTTCGCTCGTGATTTTTTTGCTTACGATTATATTGTTTTTAGATAATTTATTTTGATTACATTTATGTTTCAAAGGAACAGGCAGGTTAAAATATGTGTTTACGCGGACACATGTGACTTATTAGTTCTGGTTTATCGTGAGAATGTTCAAAAAGTGTTAGTGGTAACATAAGTTTACTGCGTAAATTGATAGAACAATGTTAGTTTAAAACCCTCGCAGCATGGCAGCGCAAAGCGCGGAAAGCGAGCGCTCCCGCTTATACAAATTCACCAAAATATTGACTTTGAAAGTGGCACAGATTGTTGTACAAAGTCGGGAAGGGAAGAAGGCTACACGTGGGTGTCATGACTCCAAAACGCTGGACAATGCGCCCTTGTCCACTTCGCCGGCTAATCTGCAATGGGTAACACTCATTCTTGTTAATTATTCTTACATTCATAGTCTATATTATAGATAACATGAGCAACACATCCTTTTAAAATCCAATTGGAGAGAGCTCAACACTGTGGTGATGGAAACTTGAATGAGATTTTTTTTTTTAAATAAAGTATTCCATTTTTAAATATTACTTTTTCTGTTGCTGGCCATGATTCTGCCATGGTCATATTTGTTCATGCAAGGTTTATTTTTTAATTCAGAAATTTAGTTATTAAATCTAATAAGATGTAAATTGTAAAGTTATGTTGTGTTGGTGACATAAATAACAAAGATTCCCTTATCAGCAGGCTGAACAAGAATCTAGTTGATAACAAGACTTTTAGTGTTATATACAAAGTTGTTTAATCTTTATCAAAACCAATAAAAGAGCTTGTTACTATGTACAGTTGAGTTATTATACTTCTGAGAAAAAATGTTATGAAAATTATGTGAACTTAGCTCTATTGTTGAAGACAAAAGTGTGTTTAGATATTTAATAATGGAGGTTTTTCTGTGGCTTCAATTGTATGTAGCTTTATTAACAGGCGACAAGGTGATATGGTCCCAGACCTTAGCATGTCTGAAATGACCAATAAAAAAAAAGTGTGGTCTTGTCAAAAGGGTGACACCCTTTCCCAGCCCGTATAACACCGATATGGAAATACTGGCCCTGTTTTTTGTGTACACACCCGTACAAACTGACAGGAGCTTCTATGGGCGAGTACATGGAAAACAGGGTCAGTATTCCCATGCTGGTATTATCCGGGCCCGAACCACCCAGTGTCACCCTTGTCAGAACATAAGATTTAAAAAAAGTAAATTAAAGCTTGATCTATGAAAGGGGTCTGCAATTAGTTTCAAGTAGGGTCCGAAAATGCTGTTTAAAATTTCATCAAAGTCCAGTTTTTTTTCTGATAAAGTATTAATTTATAATATAAATAATTATGTAAATAAGTAACATACACTATACAAAATAAGTACTGAGGTACCGACTGCAAACTTGTGCCTAGGTTAAGGTTAAATAAAAAGAAGGTTTATTATTTTTTTCTTTCTTTTTCTGACGGTTTATTTATAAGAAAGAAACACAGGTATCTGTTCGGTCCATCTGTGGAGTGACTAATGCAAATCAAGAATTCTATAAGCTAGAGAATTCAAGCTATTTTTGCATAATCAATCATTCATTAGTGTTATTAATTAGTCATACTGTGAGCTAAGTGCACATTGTATGCCATTAAAAGTAGCTTGTAGATATGTATATGCATGTGTAGGTATAGGTTCTACATTCATTCATTTTCCCTGTTCTTGGAATTATACTAGGCTTTTTTTACATTCGGACTTTCAATAAGTATGCGAGCCGATATGGACCCGTATTTTATATTGCTTACTTGTTCACAGTTCAACCTTTCCATCCCGGACGAGCCCGAAGTAAACTGCGACACCAAACGCATCCTCAACGGCGAAGTGGTCACCGCATTAACCAACATCCTGTGCATAGAGATATCCCTCAAAACCATAGACGGTGACGAGATGGTCCTAGAACTATGGACCGTTAAGCTGGCACCGTGCATCGAAGCCCCTATAACCTCCGTCTCCACGATATACTACAGGATGAGTGTGATGCTGAAGTCTACACTGAGCATCTCCAGGATAACACCGGCGTACAAGATGGCACGGTCCCAGAATAATGAGACTTATAAAATCTACCATAAGATCTATGGTGGACAGCCTAATGTAGATCTGTTAGGTTAGTATCACTTTTTTTTTATTTGATTGGATGGCAAACGAGCAAATGGGTCTCCTGATGGTAAGAGATCACCATCGCCCATAAACATCTGCAACACCAGGGGTAATGCAGATGTGTTGCCAACCTAGAGGCCTAAAATGGAATACCTCAAGTGCCAGTAGTGTCACCGGCTGTCTTCTCTCCACCAATACCGCTCTCCACGCCGAAACACAACAGTGCAACTGCTGCCTCATGGCAGGATTTTATTGTTTTTAGCAGTCTTGCTAAAAACAGTAAATTCAAATTCAAATCATTTATTCAGTAAATAGGCCGCAATGGGCACTTTTACACGTCATTTTTTTAAACTACCAGCGCATTCGGAAAGACCATCATTGCCAAGAAGAATGCGCCGCAAGAAACTTGGCAGAAAGTCATTTTTTCATAATAAAATAATTCCAAATAATATACTTAAAAACTACAGTATATAATTAAAGAGAAAAAAAAATTACAAAATAATAATAATACTGGGATGTATGGGGTCCCTTAGTTACAAAACTAAACACTAACTATGTCTACGTTCAGCGGAAGTGTAGAATGCTTCCACTGTCAAAATTAAAAATAATAATAATAATTTGGGCCCTGCTCCGTTACCGGTGGCAAACTAGGTTAGGTTTTTATATTTTTTTTATTTTGTATGTACTTTTCTGTATTTTACTTTTTATAAATATTATAAAAACCTAATCCTAAGATTAAAAAGAAATAAAGACAATAATAATAATAATTCAATTCTGAAATATATATTTCAGCAAGAGTGCAAGCCATTTTTGACTTTGACTTTCACTTTGACACATTCCAGGCGGCAACCACAAGGAGATCAAAGTGAGCGAGCTCCACACGCCGATCGGCACGATCCTGATCGGGGTCCTGTACCGCACCAAGATGACCATGCTGCCAGGAGACAGGCTGAAGCCGGCGGATATCCTTAACAGCAATGGAAGCATCATGGTCAAGAGCGATCACTTCCCGACAGAGAGCCCCAAGTAAGGCTGGAAATATTAACTGTGTGATTTTTTTTTGAAACGGGCAACATACAAACTTGTCACCTTTACATTCCCGAATTTCATTTGCCCGAATTTCACTTGCCATACCAACGTTTGCCATAAAATATATAGAACCGTGCTTTTTTCAGGATTTTTTTAAATGTCAACATATAGAATTCAGTAGGTTGTAGGTTAGGTTAGTTTAATATCAACTCTGAAGAAATTACTATTTTAGAAATAAATTACTTTATGGCAAATGAAAATTCTAGAAAATGATACATTCGGGCATACGAAGTTCGGGCAAACGATAGAGAACCACTTGTCACATTAGCCCATAGGGCAAAACATTAACTTACCAGAAAAAATACATCTCTCAATTGATAAAAGCTAATTTCGTACCGCATCAGCCAACCTGAAAAGCATTAAACTGTGATTAAAAAATATTCAACGCTGTGAAAATGGAAAATGAAAGGAATTTTTTTAGCAAAAAAGTAAAACCGACTCAAAAAAAAAGGAACCAACTACAAAACCCTTGAAAATATTTTTTTTAGGTACCTACTAGCTCGAAGTCGGTGCCTCAGCCAGCACGACCCAGCAGGAGTGGAGCAATAGGCGGTCTATTACACCTACATACAATGGGTTTCAGTCACTCCTGCTGGGTCGTGCTGAGGCACCGACTTCGACACCCTGACTGAGACACCACTCCTCCATAACAATAAATGGTAGTATCCATAATAAACTAGAAGTAAACAATTCTAATAATAACAATAAAACCAAGTAGTTACTTAAACAAGATTGCCTCGATTTTTGTATAACCTTACAAGTAAGATTTTGTACATTGTTTTGTACCTAATATTCCATACTAATATTATAAATGCGAAAGTGTGTTTGTGTGTTTGTCCGTCTTTCATGCCGTAACGGAGCGACGGATCGACGTGATTTTTGGCATAGCGATAGTTTATAGACCCGAGAGTGACATAGGCTACTTTTTATCCCGGAAAAGTGCACAGTTCCGAATACCACGCGGGCGGAGCCGCGGGCAAAAGCTAGTAACAAAATAAGAATAGGAAACTTAAGAGTATTAGTATGTGTGTTCGTGTGTGCGTGTATGCGTATGTGTGTGTGTGTGTATGTGCGTGCGTGTGTTTAAGATAGTAAATTATAGGTAGTTGATTTATTGGTTCATTATTTTATTGTGTCATTATGTAATTGCTATGCGAATGAACTTTTTTTTTGAGGTGGCCTTATGGTTCTACATATACTTACCAAAAGGGTGACAAACGGACCCATGGCTGCAACTCCGCTGTGGCGGAGACGGGCGAAGCGGAGAGGCGTGTAGGGATCGACCAATCATATTAGTTGAAACCACATCGCGTCTTCGCCTCAAGAAAAACATACTAATATTATAAATAAGAAAGTGTGTTTGTGTGTTTGTCCGTCTTTCACGCCGTAACGGAGCGACGGATCGATGTGATTTTTGGCATAGCGATAGTTTATGGGCCCGAGAGTGACATAGGCTACTTTTTATTTCAGAAAAAAGGAGCCGCGGGCAAAAGCTAGTTAATAATAAAGTACAATAAGATACGTTGTAAATGCATTGGTTGTTATTAGATAAACTTATATTTAGCTGCCGTAGCGATACTCTGTAATGCTGTAGCGAAATTGCCTTCGAATATAAAAATAAAATCGTCCGTACTTTGAAAAAATCTCGTATTTCAAATCAATACGTCAACAAAATTGACTCTTAAAATAATGCTCATAAAGTTCACTCAAAGAAATTATCGATTTTAAGATACGGGCTTTTTTCAAAGTAGTGACGATATGGTTTAATACGCGGCAAAGCGAATGAAACATAAAAGGAATTGTTAGACTATGTTTACACCAGAGATGCGCGAGATTTTTTTTTATTCTACTGGATGGAAAACGAGCAAGTGGGTCTTCTGATGGTCAGAGATCACCACCGCCCATAGACACCTGCAACACCAGGGGTATTGCAGTTGCGTTGCCAACCTAGAGGCCTAAGATGGGATACCTCAAGTGCCAGTAATTTCACCGGCTGTCTTACTCTCCACGCCGAAACACAATAGTGCAAGCACTGCTGCTTCACGGCAAGATTAGTGAATAAGATGGTGGTAGCAATCCGGGCGGACCTTGCAGAAGGTCCTATCACCTGCAAAAAAATGAATGCGATATAATCGTGAGGTCCGGTTGACGTTGCAGTCTTATATATTATACATACTAATATTATAAATGCGAAAGCGTGTTTGTATGTGACATTTTTCAAACAATTACAGATTTTTGTAAGTAAACATGTTTTTTTCTGCAATTTAATAGATGGTGTACATGAATACATCCCATCCTACGTAATTTCAACCTATTAAACCGTGAAATATCTTGTTGGAAGTATGAATTTTTTTGGTAACGCAGGAGACGCCCAAAGTGTCGGTAAAATAGTCGTATGGCCCACACGAACTTTACGACCATGACAAGTGAAAAATAAATTCACCTCACACTTGCAGACGCGACAACGAGAAGAAAGGCATCGACCTCAACAAACCCCTGACGGCCGGCGCTTTCGTGGACCACGACAAGATGCGGGAACTTCACGA
Organism: Choristoneura rosaceana; assembly: GCA_037349165.1. Classification (NCBI taxonomy): domain Eukaryota; kingdom Metazoa; phylum Arthropoda; class Insecta; order Lepidoptera; family Tortricidae; genus Choristoneura; species Choristoneura rosaceana. Next base: position 482,300 of record JAZBNJ010000006.1, on the reverse strand, counting down.
GATGCTGAACCGGCAGCTGCCGCCGGAGCCCCCGCTGGCGTGGCTGCTGGCCGAGCAGGAGCGCTCGGACACGGTCAGTGGGAGACTAGGGTGTTTGTGTCAGACGAGGGCAGTATCAGTGTGAGACAAGAGTGTTTGTGTCAGGCGAGGGTAGTGTCTGTGGCGGACGAGGGTAGTGTCTGTGTCAGATGAGGGTAGTGTCTGTGTCAGATGAGGGTAGTGTCTGTGTCAAACGAGGGCAGTATCAGTGTTAAACAAGAGTGTTTGTGTCAGGCGAGGGTAGTGTCAGTGGCGGACGAGGGTAGTGTCTGTGTCAGATGAGGGTAGTGTCTGTGTCAGATGAGGGTAGTGTCTGTGTCAAACGAGGGCAGTATCAGTGTTAAACAAGAGTGTTTGTGTCAGGCGAGGGTAGTGTCTGTGGCGGACGAGGGTAGTGTCTGTGTCAGATGAGGGTAGTGTCTGTGTCAGATGAGGGTAGTGTCTGTGTCAAACGAGGGCAGTATCAGTGTTAAACAAGAGTGTTTGTGTCAGGCGAGGGTAGTGTCAGTGGCGGACGAGGGTAGTGTCTGTGTCAGATGAGGGTAGTGTCTGTGTCAGATGAGGGTAGTGTCTGTGTCAAACGAGGGCAGTATCAGTGTTAAACAAGAGTGTTTGTGTCAGGCGAGGGTAGTGTCTGTGGCGGACGAGGGTAGTGTCTGTGTCAGATGAGGGTAGTGTCTGTGTCAGACGAGGGCAGTATCAGTGTGAGACAAGAGTGTTTGTGTCAGTCGAGGGTAGTGTCTGTGTCAGATGAGGGTAGTGTCTGTGTCAGACGAGGGTAGTGTCTGTGTCAGACGAGGGCAGTATCAGTGTGAGACAAGAGTGTTTGTGTCAGTCGAGGGTAGTGTCTGTGTCAGATGAGGGTAGTGTCTGTGTCAGACGAGGGCAGTATCAGTGTGAGACAAGAGTGTTTGTGTCAGTCGAGGGTAGTGTCTGTGTCAGATGAGGGTAGTGTCTGTGTCAGACGAGGGTAGTGTCTGTGTCAGACGAGGGCAGTATCAGTGTGAGACAAGAGTGTTTGTGTCAGTCGAGGGTAGTGTCTGTGTCAGATGAGGGTAGTGTCTGTGTCAGTCGAGGGTAGTGTCTGTGGCATACAAGAGTGTTTGTGTCAGGCGAGGGCAGTGTCTGTGTGAGATAAGAGTGTTTGTGTCATACGAGGGCAGTATCAGTGGCAGACAAGAGTGTTTGTGTCAGACGAGGGTAGTGTCTGTGTCAGACAGGGGAAGTGTGTGTATCAGACGAGGGTAGTATCGGTGTCAGACAAGGGTAGTGTCTGTGTCAGACAAGGGTAGTGTTTGTATGAGATGAGAGCAGTATCAGTGTCAGACAAGGATAGTGTTTGTATTATATGAGGGCAGTATCAGTCATCCAAGGGGAGTATCAGTGTCAGACAAGGATAATGTCTGTGTCAGGCAAGGGTAGTGTCTGTCTCTGATGAGGGCAGTATCAGTGTCAGACAAGAGTGTGCAAGACGAGAGCAGTATCAATGTCAAGCAGCAGCAGTAGCAGTGTCAAGGGTAGTGTCTGTCTATGACGAGGGCAGTATCAGTGTCTGACAAGAGTGTTTGTGTCAGACGAGGGCAGTATCAGTGTCAGACAAGAGTGTTTGTGCCAGACGAAGGAAGTATCACTGTCAGACATGAGTTTTTGTGTCAGACGAGGGCAGTATCAGTGTTAGACAAGAGTGTTTGTGTCAGACTAGGGCAGTATCAGTGTCAGACAAGAGTGTTTGTGCCAGACGAAGGAAGTATCACTGTCAGACATGAGTTTTTGTGTCAGACGACGGCAGTATCAGTGTTAGACAAGAGTGTTTGTGTCAGACTAGGGCAGTATCAGTGTCAGACAAGAGTGTTTGTGCCAGACGTAGGAAGTATCACTGTCAGACATGAGTTTTTGTGTCAGACGAAGGCAGTATCAGTGTCAGACAATAGTGTTTGTGTGAGACGAAGGCAGTATATCAGTGTCAGACTAGGGTAGTGTCTGTGACAGACGAGAGTAGCATCAGTGTCAGACAAGGGTAGTGTCTGTGTCAGACGAGGGTAGTATCAGTGTCAGACAATAGACCATGATCCTTTTATGAAACTCTGCTTCGGCTCGTTTTAAGGACCCTTATTACCCTTAGTTGCATAAACTACTATTGTTTAATTGCAGAGAATGAAGCTGCTCGCCGACGCTCAGAAGTTTAAGAAGATGCCGGAAGAAGCCCAGTGCAGCACCAGCAAGGCCATCGAAGTGCCGCGGCCCAAGGAGGGGGAGAGGTACAGCGGGCTCATGGTGAGTATGGTTTTATACCAGGAAATTCACCATAGCGTGGTAGTAGCTGTTTTTTAAAAAAAAAACCTCGTTGAGTTTCTTGCCGGATTCTTCTCAACAGAGGTTTTTTCCGAACCGGTGGTAGATTTTTTGACATTCATAAGTGCTTGTCATAGTCTAAATTGAATAAAGAGATTTTGATTTTGACTTTGAGTAGGTCTAGACTAGAACACAAGAGCGAATATTCAGCTTTTTTGCAGTTTTTTTTTTTATTAGTGTCTTCGCAGGTGTTATTAAAAGAAATAATGCCCAGGGTTGTTTTTTTACGAAAATTGAAGACAGTACCGATGCTGGATTTAGGGCCTGTTGTTTAATCATTAGTTAAACTAACTAATAGTTAAAATGTATGGCAAAAATAACAATAGTTAACACATTTCAACGGAAATTTGTACTGATCAAACAACGGGCCCTTAGCGTGATTAAAATTCTTGTGATTTGTCTTTCCGTTGTGCTATAAAAACGTGGGATGCTAATGACGTTTGACCGCGCGGTCAAAACGCTCGAATATTCGCCCACAACCGTTTTTTTAGGGTTCCGTAGTCAACTTAACCCTTATCGTTTCGCCATGTCTGTCTGTCCGCGGCTAAGCTCAGAGACCGTTAGTAGTAGAAAGCTGTTATATGATATGAATATACATATCAGTCACGCCGACAAAGTGTTAAAATAAAAAAAAGATTAAGGGTATTGGTGTATAAACAATGTTTTTTTCACTGTGTTATTTTCTGTGGCAATATAGCTATTTATGCAACTGTATCGCAATAGGGGTCCATATAATACGAGTGTGGTTTCATGAAACGAGGCGTAGCCGAGTTTCATAAAAGGGTCACACGAGTGTTATAAGGCCTAATTGCGTACAGTTGCATACAATATTTTATCTACGTTCATATATTAAATCCTCTATCATGTGTTCAAGAACCATTACCTGCTGGTGAAGAATTACCTGCATTGCAACCAGAACTTATACTAGGACCTTCACTTTGCTAGTAAATTATGAGTCATTTCCTTCGCCGCATCTAAAATATCGGGCGGAGTCAAATCTTCTTCGCATTCACTGATATCAGACATTTTTAAGCAAAAACAAAATTTTCTCACGAAAATTCGTACTACACGGGGGTTAAAAATAACAACCTATGAACGGAATGGCGGTAAAACCCAGTACATCACTGCGCATGTGCGGCAGTGCGCGCATGCGCTAAAGCGGGCACTGCCACAGACAAGTGAATATTGGAATCAAAACTTGTTGATATAAACTTTTTGGATTTGCCCTGTATCGTAATGGTTTAAAAAATTATATTATAACATTATTTAGTTAGAAGAGAAGTGTGATAATGTGATTTTTTTTTTAATATTTCGGTATTGTGTTTAAAAAGTATGTAAATATAAACTCGTTTTGAATTTTATAATTCGAATATTACGATGCGAGAGTAGATAAAATGATTTTATTATTATTATTTACCCCCTGTAGGCATAAAATGGGGGTGATTTTTTTTCTCGACTAATCCTATGGTGTGGGGTTTTTTTTTATTCGATTGGAAGGCAAACGAGCAAGTGGGTCTCCTGGTGGTAAGAGATCACCACCGCCCATAAACATCTGCAACACCAGGGGTATTGCAGATGCGTTGCCAACCTAGACGCCTAAGTTGAAATACCTCAAGTGCCAGTATTTTCACCGGCTGTCTTACTCAAGCAAGCACTGCTGCTTCACGGCAGGATTAGCGAGCAAGATGGTGGTAGCAATCCGGGCGGACCTTGCACAAGGTCCTACCACCTGCAATATCGTTGCATAGGTCTATCATAGGGTATCGTTGGATAGGTCTTTTCCAACCATTAGGGGGTTGCCAAGACGATTCTTTGATTCGGTGGTCTGTTTGCGAAACTGGTTCGAACTCAACTAGAATTCATCCTGAGAGCATTTGTTGTACAAACGTAGCTATCATATAGTCAATAGTAAAGTAATAAAATTTAAATTATACAGGATTTTATTTTTTTGACAGGACTTCCCATTCGCCGACGGCAGCCCCATCACCGAGCTAGCAAACTTCTACCAGGAGTGCGTGCAGTTGCGCTCAGCGAGCGACGAATGGACCGACGTGCTGACAGAAACGTCAACAGACTCTGACACCCTGTCGCAGCAACTAAAGATGTACGAGGATGCTGTACCGGAGTTTGACAACATGGTCGCGTCCATGTTCAGTAACTCTGACACTAGCGAGAACTGATTGACGTTTGACAGTGCACATTTTGAATAGCGCGAGCGCTTGAAACCCTCGCTGCGCTCGAATGTGAGTGGTTTGAAATGAGCACTTGTGGAAAAGAGCGACGCGTGATTCGATTATTTATTGCTCTTTATAGACTGTAATATGAGGCCTCGCTTTGTAGTTTTTGCTATAGGCTCTGTTTCCACCAGATATGTGCGAGGAACATGCATTCATTGACGACCGGATGGCCCAGTGGTTAGAGAACATGACTACGAAGCTTGAGGTCTCGGGTTCGAATCCCGGCCGGGGCAGATATTTGTATGAATAATACGAATGTTTGTTCTCGGGTCTTAAATAAATAAATTTCACGGGACACTTGACACCAATTGTTATAAACCTCTGCAGTGCTGTGCGATGACGTCTAATCAAACTTTGTATTTTTTACCATTCTGTGTCACTCTAAAATAAATGGTGAATCGCAAACATTGGTTTTCCTCTGTATTAGGTTTTTCTTGTGGTTTTTAACATCTGGCGACCGTTAAATAATATGGAAACCTTAAGAAAAGAGCGAAGTATCGCTCGGAGACTTTTCACGAAAGCCAAAACTGAATTTGAAGCCAAATTAGAGTCACATATTGATGAACTCACCGCCGCCTTCGGAAAACTACAACTGCGAGCAGAAAACTTGTTCAACGTCGATGAACGTATAAAAGAGCAATGGCTAAGCACAGATGACATGTCCGAAGAGCAGTATTTTGAGGATTGTTTGACCAGCGACAATTATCAATCCGACTGGGAGCGCGTGAAAGTACAATACGATAATGCTACCCGGAACGACGAACGCATAAAAAGGTCACATAAATCTAACGGCAGTGATATATCAAATAACACAGTGAAGAGTATGAAGTCTCAGCATGATTGTGAGAAATCGACATGCAGTTCAGCTTGTCAGTCGAGACGGTTCCGGCTACCTAAATTTGAGTTACGAAAGTTTGACGGAAACACGAAGAATTGGATTGGTTTTTGGTGTCAATTTCAGAAGATCGATAGCGACGACACAATGGACGACGGAGATAAGTTTCAGTATTTATATCAATGCACTGTTCCAGATACTCCAGCAAGAGAACTCGTCGATAGCTTTCCTCCATCGGGAGCTAACTACAAACAAGCTATTGAACAGTTAAAGTCCAGATTTGCGCGTGATGACATGCTAATCGACATCTACGTAAGAGAACTTCTTAACCTTGTACTAGCGCAAGCAAAAGGTAATACCTCCTATAAATTAGGCCACTTATACAATAAATTAAATACGCAGTTACTAGCACTTCAAAGTTTAGGTGTCACTATAGAGAAATACGCCGTTTTATTGTTTCCTTTAGTTGAGTCCGCCTTACCCGAATCTGTTTTAAGAGCGTGGGAGAGGTCTCAAGTACACGAGGAGAAGGGCGACGAGCATCTCAACCGGCTTATGCAGTTCCTGAAAAGCGAAGCGGAGTCGGAGGAGCGGATCGAGCTCGCGCGCAGCGGCATAGCATCGGGTGACTGTTTACCTAGCGTTTGTTCGCAACCGACCGCGGCATGCCTGGTGTCTACGGAAGATGCAGGTAAGAAGATTTGTTGCGTTTGGTGTGAAAAGGCATCGCATAACAGCTTCGAGTGCTACAAGGCTAACAAGATGTCGTATGAAGCTAGAAAGGAAGCGTTAAATAAAAAGGGAGCTTGTTTTATTTGTCTAAAGACGGGACATAATACGAAAAAGTGCAAAAATTTCTCGAAATGCCTTTTCTGTTCCAAACGTCATGCTGTATTGATGTGCCCTGACATTAAAGCGTCAAGTCAAAATGAAAATGTTAAAACTTTCAAAGACGGAACGTTAAATTTGACTAACAATATAGCCCAAAATAAGGCTAGTACTACACTGTTGCAAACGTTTATGGTAAATATTATTAACGATAATAAATGCATACAAGTACGGTCATTTATTGATACGGGCGCACAAAGGTCGTATTTACGTCGCGATATTATTGAAGATTTAGGTCTTAAACCTGTCAGCAAAGAAACTTTGTCACACTGTCTCTTCGGCGGGATTGAAACTCAGAAACAGTCTTTCAACTGCTACGAATTCACTGTCGCGAGCCTAGACAACGAGTTTCAATGCAAGATTACTGCGCTTGACAAATCCACGATCTGCGGCTACATACCTCGTTTGAACACAAACCACGAATTGTTTCAAGAGTTGAAGAAACATAACATCGCATTGAGTGACGTCGGCGAAGAGGCTACGCCCACCATCGGGTTGCTAATCGGCGCAGACTATGCAGGCTCTTTGCTCACTGACAGTTTCATACGTCTGAACAATAACCTCGTGGCAATGAAAAATAAATTTGGATGGACACTTCAAGGGCCCATAATGAACGCATGCAGTGTAATGACAAACGTAGTATCGGCTAACTTGCAATTATCGGAGCTTTGGGATTTAGAAACTCTTGGAATACGAGACCCGGCGGAAGTTGTAAGCAAGACGAAGTCTGACTCTATCATAATAGACCAGTTTAGAAATTCGATCAAGATCAACAACGAAGGACGGTACGAAGTAGATTTACCGTGGAAACCAAATCATGGAGAGCTTCTTGACAACAAACAATTAGCAGAACGAAGATTGATGTCAACAACACAGAGACTTCTAAAGCTGAACGAGTTTGATAACTACTGTCAAGTCTTTGAAGATTGGTTGAAGGAGGGCATAATTGAAGAGGTCAATGATACAGCGAGACCAAAGCACTACCTGTCACATCACGCTGTCATAAAGAACTCCAGCCTGACCACAAGAGTCCGTCCAGTTTTTGACGCGTCTGCTCGAGATCGTAATGGGAATTCTCTCAACTCGTTCCTAGAAAAGGGCATAAATTGTCTTGAACTCATTCCGAAATTACTGATCAAATTTAGAAAATATGCGATTGGGATAACGTCCGATATTAAGAAAGCCTTTCTACAGATATCACTGAATGATGAAGACAGACGATATCTGTCTTTTCTGTGGTGGAAGAATAATGAGAGAAAAGACTTAATAACCTACCGCCATTGTCGTGTGGTATTCGGCGTAACGTCAAGTCCATTTCTTTTGGGTGCGACTATAAATTACCACTTAGAAAAGTACACCGAAAAATGTAAGGACACGGCCGAGCGTCTCAAGAACTCTTTCTATGTTGATAACTGTGTCACAAGCCTAGAAAGTGAGCAAGAAGCACAAATCTTCATAGAAGAGGCCAAAAAAGTAATGTTAGAAGCGAAATTTGACTTACGAGGTTGGGTCACAGCTCCCATGACCAATAAAGACATGACGTCAAAAGAAGACAGTTTGTCTGTACTCGGCCTTATATGGGATCTGAAAAGAGATCAATTGTACTGTAATGTCAACTTCGTTCAAAACATGACGTTAGAAGAAAAAATTACAAAAAGGAGTTTGTTGTCCATAACCCAAAAGGTTTTTGATCCGATCGGTTTGGCATGCCCAGTTACTCTTGTGCCGAAACTAATTATTCAAAAAACTTGGAATTTAAAACTGGGTTGGGATTCAGAACTACCGATTAACTTACAAAAGGAATACCTCGATTGGTCTAAACATATTCACTTGCTTATTGACTGCCGTATCCCGCGTCGACTCACCTCTGCTACAATAAACAAATGCAATAACAGTCTGCACGTCTTTAGCGATGCGAGTAAGGTGTCATTCGCGACTGCCATTTTCCTGCGAAGCGAATTTCAAAAAGAAGTTACTGTGCAGTTGGTTCAAGCGAAGTCACGCGTCGCACCAGTCCGTGAAGTCAGCATACCGCGCTTAGAATTGATGGCAAACCTAATTGCGACACGCTTGTATATTCAAGTCAAAGAAGCGTTGCAACTGCCAAATTGTCGAGTTTACTTCTGGACCGACGCAAGCGTAGCATTCACCTGGATTACGACTGAGGGAGACTGGAACATTTTTGTGAAGAACAGAGTGAAGGAGATACGTCAATATACTAACGTGGAAGATTGGCATCATCTACCAGGCTCGATGAACCCTGCCGACTTACCTTCGAGAGGCTGCAATGCTAAACACCTACTGAAGAGTAAATGGTGGGAGGGACCAGCTTGGCTGAAAGCAGAAGAAAGTGAATGGCCTATGTCTCAATTAAACGTTGATGAGCAAGAAGTCAACAAAGAAAGGAAGAAAGTAGTACTTGCTAATACTACGGCAGATATTAGTACGATTCTATCCAGACTGACTTACTTTTCCAAATTTACTATGATCGTGAGAACGGTTGGCTGGATATTAAGATTTGCGTACAACTGCAAGAATAAAAATAAACGAAGAGGTGAACTAACCTGTGAAGAGTTTCAGAGCGCCGAGAAGAAACTTTTAAAGATGGTTCAAGCTGAAACGATGGCAGATGATATCAAAAAGTCGAAAAACCTGCAAATATTTAAAGATGAGGAAGGTTTATTCAGAATTCGCACAAAGCTTGTACTAAGTGATGAGCCCACAGACTTTGTATGTCCGATATTTCTGCCTGGGAAGCATCTTATAATCAAAAGACTAGTAGCCTCGAAACACCACATGTTGCATCACGCCGGCCCGGGTATTCTAATGACAGTACTCAGGGAGACTTATTGGATTACTGGTGTTAGACGACTTGTTAGTTCAACAGTATCAAAATGCGTAACCTGCAAACGACAATCGGTGAAACACGCTGACACACCGTTACCACCTTTGCCTCTGGACAGAATAAAACCTGCTGCTGCCTTTGAAGTAACGGGTATTGATCTAGCTGGTCCTCTCTTTCTGCGGTCGGGAGGGAAGGTGTGGATAATTTTATTTACGTGTGCTGTATACCGCGCCGTACACCTGGAACTTACAAAATCGCTGTCAACTGAAGCTTTTCTCATGGCGTTACGACGGTTTATCGCAAGACGTGGAAGAGTCGACACAATTTACACGGATAATGGCACTAACTTCCACGGAGCTGATAATCTGTTAAAAGCATTGAATTGGGAAGAGATAGCAGCTTACTCCAGTGTGCGAAGCATCAAGTGGAAGTTCAATCCACCTGCTGCGCCCTGGTGGGGAGGTTGGTGGGAGCGATTGATTCGTAATCTCAAAGAACTTCTCCGACGCAACTTGGGACAGAAAACAGTCACTTACGAAGAACTGTCAACCATACTTTGTGACTGCGAGGCCTTGATGAATTCACGGCCCTTAACCTACATCGCGGATAGCTCTGAAAACTTGAAGCCCCTGACGCCAGCCTGCTTCGTGCAAGGGATTCCTACCAGCGAGACTCCAGATTTAGACCAGCTCGACCATGACTCTTTGAATAGGCGATTAAGGTATTTGCATAAGCTAAGAGGAGATCTAAGAGAGCGGTTTAGGAACGAGTACTTGGGGATGCTCATACAGAAGGGTAAGGAGAGGGACTCTAATATAAAGGTAGGCGATGTCGTATTGGTAGAGACTGATGCGAAGCGTATAAAGTGGCCTTTAGGAGTTATCTTAGAAATATACACTGGAAAGGATGGAAATGCTAGAGTAGCTAGAGTACGCACAGCCGACGGCGAGTACACCCGGGCATACCAACGTCTGTACCCGCTGGAAGTGCAACCTGACGAAGTGCTGTGAAGATTGAAGGTTTGGGTCTTCGTCCCAAAGGTGGGAGGATGTTATAAACCTCTGCAGTGCTGTGCGATGACGTCTAATCAAACTTTGTATTTTTTACCATTCTGTGTCACTCTAAAATAAATGGTGAATCGCAAACATTGGTTTTCCTCTGTATTAGGTTTTTCTTGTGGTTTTTAACACCAATTGACCTAGTCCCAAACTAAGCAAAGTTAGTATGTACTTGGGTGTTTAGTATGTATTTATCTATGTAAGTGTGTTTATCCGTTGCCTAGTGTCCATAGTACAAGCTTTGCTTAGTTTGGGACTAGGTCAATTGGTGTCAAGTGTCCCATGATATTTATTTATTATTTATTTATCATGAACCAATAGAAACCCTTTATTTACCTCGCCTCGCTCTGCTGTTTAGAGATGCGCTGTGCGAGGCGAGGTAAATGAAATGTTTCTATTGGTTAATGAAAAACATATTCGCCACACATCCTCGCACATCTCTGGTGGAAATGCAGCTTTATGATTGTGAACACAGTTTATAATCTTGAACATAAAACTACCGTGAGACTCACTCATATTAAATATATTGACGCGGATAACTTACGTCTTAAATCGAGTTTAGCTCGACATGTTTCGGGCTAATCCGTGGCCCTTCTTCGGAGCAACGCGACTCGGCGGCTGCTGCAATACGCTCTGCTCGCGCGACTACCCGACGAAACTGACACCGGCACACAACTACCCGACACACAACTGTCAAATGTAGGGTAGCACACAACACTAACAACATCGCTCTGTAAAGGTACGTTCACACACACCGATGACGCAGCACGAGTATTTAACACAGTTTTCCAACTCGGACTGTACAACCACTATCCCGGTTAAAATTCGGATGGCGACTAATCTCGATGGCTTCACGCACTTTCCGCGGAATGAAAAATGTTTTCTCTCGCAAGTACAGATACCCTATCAAATTTAATATAGTGCTTCGAATAGCCCGAAACATGTCGAGCTAAACTCGATTTAAGACGTGAGTTATCCGGGTCAATAAATTTCATCATCATCATCATCATCATGTCAGCCGAAAGGCGTCCACTGGCTGGACATGGGCCTCCCCCAAGGCTCTCCATTCGGACCGGTCTTGTGCTTTCTGCATCCACCGCGATCCCGCGATCTTAACCAGGTCGTCGCTCCATCTTGTTGGAGGCACCGACAGCTCGTCTCCGGGTCCGCGGACGCCATTCGAGAACCTTCTGACCCCATCGGCCATCAGTCCTGCGTTCCAGTCAATAAATTTAATATGAGTTTATAATCGGTCTCTTTCTTTTATTAATCGCTGCACTCCTGACAGACGTGGTAACGCTGACATGATGATGAGATTATAAACTAAATATGTACACAATCCTAAAGCGACATAGTCATTTAGTTAGAACATTTGCAGATATAATAGACTGAATAGGGGGTAAAGGAAATATGTTTTTTTTAAAGAAATCATTTTAAATGCTGAAATCCACCTGACGGACTAAACAGTTTTTTTTAGACGTCTATCCTATTGACGTTTTGTTTACATAAATTTAAATACCTATCCAAACCAAGTATAAAACTATAGTATAAAGTCTAGAGGCACCCGTCGTAAGTTTGTGATAGTATTGGATGGACTGATAAAAAAAACATAGCGCTTTTGTATCATTTGTAAAATTATGTAAAATAAAAGAATCACGTGAGTATTTAATTTATTATATTAGATGTTTTAGAATCACTGCCGAACTCAGATTGACTCTGAGATAGGTGTTAGTCGAGGTCAAATACATATCGTCACTATTAAAAAAGCTCCTATCTCAAAAAATTAAAAAAATCAGAGTGAATTTTATGGACGTTTTTTCAAGGATCAATTTTGTTGACATTCATTTGAGATACGAGATTTTTTCAAAGTAGCGACGATATAGCTTTACATTTTAGTATAGTCTAGGGCAAAAATATGTATACACTTTAGTACCTTGTCACTAACTACTGTTACAGTTTAAATATGACGAAAATAGACAAGGTACTAAAGTGTATACATGTTTTTTCCCTTAACTGTACCTTGTCGCGGCCACTTCGTATTAAAACTTTGGTATATAATTGTCAGAAGGCTTACAAGGTACTAAATTGTAAAGATATCTTTGACCTCTGTACACAATGTTTTTCTTTCATTTCCGTTAACTGCAAGGAATAATCTGGTCAAATAAAGTGAAATATTTAATATGTATCTGTAATTTTTTTTGTAACTTTCAAGTGTAAATATACCTTTGACATGTACTGTACTAATTTTATATTTACATTTACATTTGAGTATAAAAAGTAAAATGTGAAAGTTAACGGGAATAGAAAAGCCGGCATACTCAGTGTTAATTTTAATGATATGTACACTTGTTATTATGCCACCGATATATATATGTATGTGCACAATATTTCACGTGCGAGATAGTATGGAATGCACTTCAGTTTTAATGGGGATTTTACTCACTAATTATGTGCCTCACAGATATAAATTACACTAGATAACGCAATCATGGGGAGTGTTCTGACGAACTCTTCGATTTGTTGCCTGCGGCTAAATTCCACCACCGGACTTCAAGGAACCGTCTGTCTTTCCATCCTCACCATATCTCGATGATTGGCAGTCTTGTACCGTACGTTTTAAGCGTAACTTCTTCCCTCGCACGACGAAGATATGGAATCAGCTTACTGCGGCAACATTTCCGGAGCGTTACAACCTAGGGATCTTTAAAAAAGAAGCCTACCAATTCCTTAAAGGGTCGGCAACGCACCTGTGATTCCCCTGGTTGCGGGTGTCCATGGGCGACGCTGATCGCTCTCCATCAGGTGACCCGTCTGCTCGTTCGCCCCCTCTTATATATAAAAAAACCTCAATCTGTATGAAAACCAATCTTGTCACTTTTTTAGATCTTCTGTGACGTCTCAAGAGCGACTTAGCGATGTGAATTCCCCTATTGATTCAAATGCGCCGCCCGCTTGGGCCGTGGGGCTCGAGTCAGTCACTAGTCATTAGTCAGTTAGCGGTCAGTCTTTGTATGGGGCCAACCCCGACGTTTGGTCGGGGTTCAGACACGCGAAGTAGATGCATTTGCGTAATCTAGTGCAATCTATATCTGTGGGGTACCTTTTGTTTTCTAGAATGGTCCATATTATATTTTTTTAAGATAGTAGACTTATAATGTAAGCTCAGTCCTTTAGCCACTTGACAGTCCGGAGCACGCGACCAGTATGCCTCAAACCGTCCGGGGTTTTTTTATTGACGGACGAAAACGCGCTGTGTGTCAATAATTTTACGACATACTTTACGACACTAAAGTATCCACGGACGGTTTGGAGCATTTTGATTTTTGATACCATGCTATCGTCGGACTGTCAAGTGGTTATATAAACAATTTTTTTCAATTTCGTTTTTTTTTCAAATTAATTTGAAGCTTTATTTCGGCAAATCACGTCTCGTGAGATTAAGAGCGTTTATACCAGCTGAGCTGTCAACATGTTAACTTATTAATCAATTTTGATTTAGTTTCAGGGCTTAAAGTGTTTTTTAATAGAGTAATTGAAATTATAATATGGCATCGTTTACTGTATTAAGTGCTAGTTTTTTATGAGAAATATAGTCACCTGTATTTAATATCTGCCACAGCGGCGCGTGGAATAAAATCTGACACGTATCGGCCCTATACTCCAATTCAATAGAATCTAACAATCCTGTAGACACTTCCAGCCTTCTAATATGAACACTGGGCTGCCTAAGGCTTTGTGATGTGACTATTATTATTTTTTGATTCCTTTTAGATGATAATTGCAACAACAGGGACATATATAATCAAGAGTGCCCACGTTAGGGTGTGTTAAATGTGTAGAAAATTGTTAGATTCTATTGAGTTGTACTTTTAGAAATAGAGTCGTGTCAGATGTTTATGCCAACTTTGTTGTGTCAGTTGATGGTGCTGGTGACTGTACGTCGGAGTAAAAAAAGGTTCGTCACCTTAAGATCTATTTTCCTTTGCTCAGTATGAGCGTGAATCTGCTTTACCGATTGAGTAGGACATACTGCGTCAACCTGTCAACCTGCTAAACATCAGTTGACCATAGCAACCCTATAACTATACCTTTGCTTGGCATTGACAAACATTGACAATTAAATAGAACATTATTTGATTAAAACTTTTAAGAAGTTGTTTATTAAAAAGGTTTTGTATTGATATGAAACTAGATATATGTTAGAGGTGTATACTATTTTGACCCTTGTTCTCGTGTCAAGTAAGTATAATTTGACATGCACTTTTCTACTTAGTACTTTGGTTTCAAAACGTTCTAAGAGTCTATGACTTTGTAAAGGAATCAATTTAATAACTGACGAAGGTTTTCCTACTCCCACTGTACAGTGGGCGTAGACCTCTAGAAGGTAGGTAGGTATTGAATTGGCAAAAATGTAAGTGCATTCTGAAATATATGTGTAATTTTATACAAAAATAATCAGTAAGGTATCTGCTACTGTGTCATGGCCATGAGCGTAATAGGAACGTGTGAGGCGCGTATATGACACGCGACAGTGACGGATGGTTTGGAAACGTGCATGCATAGTAGGCACACTTGGTCTCATACTTTTATAGTAGATTGTACAAGAGCATAAAACGAGACGTTTTACCCGAGGCGTTCATATAGCCACCCCAGCTGGTACGGCGAGGAATGGGTTTAATGTTTTAATGTTCGAGTTTTACACTGCTTTTCACGTCGATAGCGAGGAAATTAAATAGCAATAGTAGAAACAATTGTTAACCTACTATGTAAATTTTGTTGTTCACGCATTACTATTATAATTGTAAATTTTTAGTTTTATTCATCTGTTTTGATTGATTTTTAGTTTTAAATATAAATTAAAAAACAAAAAAAAGTGTAGAAACTTCTTTGTTTGTGGCTTTTTACACCATGCCTTGACCTGATTAGATTTTACTTTATGCACTAGAGCATAAAAAGTCAATTTACATCGCCTAGATCCAGCATAAACACGGACTTTACGAGCATGAGAAGTGAAAAGATTTTTTTTGCCTGAAACGTTGTTATTACGTACATGGTATGACACGGTCTGATCGGTAGAGACTTTTAATGTTAAGGCTTTTTGGTAACGCTGATTCGTAAGGGCCTGCTTTACCACTGATAATTTCCTGATAAAATATCGGGAACATATCAGGAGTTTATAAAACGGGCCTTACGGTATCTTTAACGGTAAGTCGCTGCTTTCTGTTATGCAGAAGACAATTCTTAAAATGACACCCGTGAAACATCCATTTGAAAGTAAACCTGTGTGCTACAATATAGTAGAGGAGCCCACGATGCTAAATCGTTATTTACTCGAGCATCATAGAGACCTATTGGGTTGCGAAGCTTAGATGATAAAAAGAAAAAAATGTCAAATAATACATATATTGAACTTCGAAGTGTAAGGACGGGTCTATACTACGAAGTGCAAAATTCGAACTTCGAATCGTGCCGTCCCGCTGATGCTAATATTATTTAATATGAGAGTGAGAGGGACGGTGCGATACGATCTTCGATTTTCGAATTTTGTAGTAGACCTCCAGGGGTATAAGCACGGTTCGAATTTCAAACTTCGTATCGTACCGATCCGCATACGTTTTGTTACACCTATTTAATATTAGAATGAAAGGAACTGTATGACAGTCCCTGGTGGAGATGCGGGGATCTTAATTTAGTCGCCATTTTTTTTTGTGGGCATTGTTTTTTTTACTGGCACTTAAATCGTTGGCTAAAACTAAATAATCATAACTGAAAGTAGTTAGCTTTTTAAATGTCTATATTCATTCTATTGCAATGTCGGACCTTGTATTATTCATTGTTGAAATATTTTATGTTATGTGAGATTGCAAGATTTTTTACATTAAAAAGATGCTAAATTATTAAGAAAGTGTTTTAATTTTGAGTTTTTTTAGGGTTCCCTTACTTAGTTTTTTTGCAGCAGTGTGTATTAAGGCAGCAGGGTAGACATTGCAGTGCTGGCACTGTGCCTACTAAGAATTGCAAAATTCGACCTTCGTATCTTGCCGTCGCGTTTACGCTGATATTATTTAATACTAGAGTGAGAGGGACGGTACGACACGAACTTCGAATTTCGTAGTAGCCCCCCTGGAAGATACCCAATTCACACCAACGCGCAAAATTATCTTTGAATAGAAAAGTTTTCACAAACCTGCTATATTTTCTAAGATATATCAAAAAACTCACGCAGAAAAAATATTAATAAGTACAACTTTGCGCTAAAAAAATGCTGCAGTTACCAATAGCCAGAAACCTTACGTTTATGAATGAATCATTTGTTCGCAATAAAACAATGGTTTTTAAGGAATAATAAATATTTCAGTCTAAAAGGTCAAACTGAAACACCTGAAGTGGCTTTTGTCTCAGAAATCGGTTTCACAAGAGTTTTACAGTAGATAAAAATAACACCAAAGTTGCCACAGTATTGCCTTCTTAGGGCTTATGGTAAAACCGACAGAGTAAATTACCTTGTGGGTATGTGAGAATCAACATGTGAACATCCTCAGTGTAAGTTTTCGATCACAAAATAAGTCTCGATCGCGTTCGCGTTAAAATCTCAATTTGTATGAAACTACGAACAGCGCCTCTAGCGGAACGGATTTTTTCTCAAGATTATGACCGAAAAGAAAAAAAATTGACTTACGTGCCTACTTAATAAAAAAATCATTAATACAGAAATGTTTATGCAAGAAGCGGGCAACCCCACAAATGAAACGACTCGTTTAGGTA
Organism: Choristoneura rosaceana; assembly: GCA_037349165.1. Lineage (NCBI taxonomy): Eukaryota > Metazoa > Arthropoda > Insecta > Lepidoptera > Tortricidae > Choristoneura > Choristoneura rosaceana. Next base: position 465,281 of record JAZBNJ010000006.1, on the reverse strand, counting down.
GACAATCACCGCCCAAACAATTCATTTCACAATTAAATAGAGAGAAAGAGAGTCAGTGTCGTTTTTGATACAGGGAAGTGCTGACGTTTTTTTTATTCGATAGCTTAATCTAAGTTCTAAATCTTTTACTACGGTAGGTAGTCCCAAATCTTTGTGTGGAAAAAGTTATTGACGCCAAAAAGTAGTTTGAGTTAAAACGTACTATTTAGGTTTTTTTCGATGCCGTAACACTTTAAAAATTATGAAGCTTTTGTAACTGTAGGTAACTATCCATTTCTGCGTTTTCATGTTTTTTTTGTGTCATTTTTTGCGTCGGAATCTGTGGTCGGAGTATCAGAAACTGCACACAAATGGTAGTACATTATCTAATACCTAGTTTGGTACAAAGAGAATATAACCACGACGTTTTAGGTTTGGTACCTTGCTGCAGGAAGACACGAACCATCCATAATCCTCTAGTTGGGCGCTGAATACAGCTTTGACGAATATTATGTTATGTCTGAAAAATAGTAGTCATTGATAAAGTCATTGTTCAATTAGTTTATCGATATTTGTTTGTTTTCTTTGTGTTTTTATAATAATATGATAAAACGTTTCAAAACCCTATTATAAAAAAGATCTTGTTAATGGTTTTTTTTATCTTGCCATAGCTTTTTTATTCAGCGATTAGAGATTTCCCGCCATACAAAAAGTTGTAGAATATAAAAAACCTTTCCAATGTTGTTGTTATTGGTACTTACCCAAGTTCTTATAATACGCCTGAGTATGTATGAGTCAAGTGTAAAAATATGAAATTTCTCAAATTTTAAAAAATAAGAACCACAGACTCGTATTCCGACATAAAAAGGCTGTAGTAACATATTTTTGAGTGGTTCGAATATATACTTATTTTTTCACTTACTGTACATACATAAATCTGCCTGCTCATCCTCCTTTTTTCAAATTTCGCGCCTTCCTCGTATCAATCTCATTCCTTTCATACGTTCATTCAATTTTTTTTTAAATAAGTTTTTGCTCAGACGGCTCAGACCATTGTGCCTAAAAGTGACGCAGTCAGTCGTAAATAAAATGAACATTCAGCAATAAAAAAAAAAGTGAAGAGAAGGCATTTCTAAGAAAAGAAAAAGTGGAAATAATTCAGATAATTTTTCTTGTAAATTAAAATAAGGAAGCGTTAATAAACTTTTTTGTTTGTGATTATCTTTCTTTGACTACAGTTATTAGTTATTCGCTTATAACCTGTCGTTATTAATATAATTGTAATAAAAACGACTGTTTATTTCCTTTCTTGTGCAATTTTGTCTTACTGAATAAAGATTTTATTTTAATTATTTATTTTATACTTGTCGTTACCGTACGACCGTATATAGAATCTGTGTTGGCCATAGACAAAGCTGGATATCCGCACCTCTACACGAAACAGTGAATGTTGAATGAATGAAATTTTCTCCCTCTGTCCTCGCCTCGAGAGGAGATCGTCAAGCGTGGCTAATCAAGGTACCAAAAGGTGAGGTATCTCGTATTTTAAAAGGCTTTTATCCGTTCTAAATTCACGAATGCGCTAAACTGAATCGCACCGAGGCCTCAGTGTTATTATAATAAGTGTAAATCGCCGTTAAAAAGTTGAAATCGCGGTCGTAATCGCAAGAATGCACATTTGCTGAAGTGTGGCCAGTCAGGCGTTGGTTTTGTGTGTCAGTGAGTGAAGGGCTGATAAATTTTTCTGTGTTCTAGGAAAATGAGTAGCTCGGAGGAGGTATCATGGATTTCATGGTTCTGCGGGCTGCGAGGGAACGAATTCTTTTGCGAGGTGAGTAAGAGATTGGCGTCGCGTATTGGGCGCGTGAGGATGGTTTGATTGATCGTGGTAATTTTACAGGTGGACGAAGACTACATAAACGATAAGTTTAACCTGACAGGGCTGAACGAACAGGTGCCGCACTATCGGCAGGCACTCGACATGATCCTGGACTTGGAGCCTGGTAAGTCAATTTTGTTGTGTGTATTTTGTTTAGTGTTGTCACGCATTACGAATTCGCGTAGCGGGGCGCTGTGATTGGTTCGTAAATTAATTATTGATGAGAGATCAAATTTTAGTGTTTTCTGGAAACAATAACATCACATAATGCTTATAATGCTATGTATAACTTGAGTAATTACTGATAGCTCATTTTTGAGCAGTCATTGTTAACCACTATGTACAAAATTTCTAGTGTAATAGATATGATGTTTTTTCATGTTTGTCTTTTATGTAGAATGTAACCTTTCAAACTGGTGTACCAAATGCTAAAGGGACTAAGTCGCTTTATGACTAGTCATAGTGCGAAGTAGACATATAGATAGACCTACTGCGATATTGGTCAGAAGCGAGGAAGGCGAGCTTCATTGACAGACTGCCTTTTAGGTCAAAAAGGTGATTATTACACAATAATAGGTAGGTGGTGATGGTAGCTGGATGAGAGTGGCCGAGGATCGTGTTCAGTGGCGTGCCATGGGAGAGGCCTATGTCCAGCAGTGGACGAACATAGGCTGATGATGATGATGAATAGGTAGGTTAGGTTGGTCAGGTATCTTCATAGCCTGAAGGGCAGACCGCCCAGGAACAGGAGCCCTGTGAAGCAGGGCTCCGTCGACATAAGGCGTGGGTTGCCTAATGCTACTGAATATGCCTCTGATTTCTGTTGTAGGTATTTATAGAAGACCCACTTGCTCGTTTGCCTTCCAGTGAAATAAAAAAAAAAAAATTAATGACAATTAGACATAATGCGATTTAGGCTGATGAGTAGTTGTTCTGATAAAGTACACCAGTTTGAAAGGGAGTGTAATAAGTAGTCATCGGAGTTTTCATCGCATGGTAAGACGTTATGGAGTCGACAACTAAAAATATGGCTGGTCACAATTTAAAATGATTGTATGGTGTTGGCGACTTCAATAGAGGAGGGGCTTTTTCATACAATATGGAGATTAATTACATAAAACATATGGCCTTATAACTAAAGTCCACGCGGGCCAAAACTAGTGAGCAATAAAATCCAACTCTTATTCATACTCACTCATTTATTTAATTCTAAAATGCTTTTCTAGCGATCATGATAAAAAAAAATTGTGAGCAATATGGATTCAAATTATAAATTTTACATACAGTTTACTTGTCAAGTTATTAAAATTAAAACAAATACACAAAGGTCAGACAAAAACATAATTAGCCACTCGCTTGCTTCGAATTTTGAGTTGAACTCTATTAATATAACAAATAAGAGCGTTGACAGGTAACTCTAGTTACCAAAAGTAAGTGAATGGCTAGTCAAATAAACCACCCCGCATCATACCTGGTGCAAAGGTGCCCAATACACTCGCTGCATTGCCACGTTGAACCGCGATAGACAACCTTCGCACTAGAAACGACCCAGAGCTGGGGTCAAGACCTCTCTCACGAAGACGGCGTCTCACTTCATTAAAAAAAGCTTTTCTCTCGGAGCCCCGAGACAACCGGTCATCTCCATCGCCAGTGGGACAAACAATCCTATGTTCCTATGGCAGTGCAAAAAAGGAGAATTATTAGTATGAAAAGAAAGTAACTACTGCGGTGGTAGATTTTTTTGACATTCATTAGTGCTTGTTATAGCCTAAATCGAATAAAGATATTTGGACTTTGACTGCAAGTAATCTAATGACATTCTAACACTAATTAAAAGTAGAATGAAATTTTCTCATTATGACACAAAAATAGACCATTAATTGTATGAGCAATTATCATGTTACAATGGTACTTTTTCCTGTTCATCATTTTATGGCTAATGATTTGATAATGATATGGTCTAAATTTTAAGACTGCCTATTTCTGTGTTCTTGTTTGCTGCATTGACTGATGACTTGATGTAAACACATAACTTGTATATATTTTTGTGATCTGTTTTTAAATCACTTCATTTTGATGCCCTACTCTAGGCTAGATAAAAAAAAATTTTTGAAGATTCACAAATCAGCGCCAAAAATTCGTCTTTAATTTTTTTTAAATTTTCACGTACAGTGTCACTCACGTCATTAAGACGAATCCAATGACGTATCATTTATAAAAATGGTTCAGCCATTCTGTAGTTACGAGAGGACATAGGAATAGACACACATACATACATATGGGTCAATCACATAACCCTCCTTCGCAGTTAAGTAAAAATACATTCCTTGCAACACATTCTTATACTGGGACACTGGGTGACCTTAGCCTCTGGACCAATACGAATATTACTGGCTTAGCAAGATACTACAAAGTATCGTAACAATCAGTCCAATATTTACCGAAAAATTTTCAATGTATCACTGGAGCGGCCTGTGTATTTGGATGATCTCATTTCATAGATTTTTTTTTCTTGTCTAATTAAGCAAATAAATATTTTAAGATATTGCTAAGTATCAGTCTTATCTATGGTTTCAATATTTGTCCAGAGGCTAAGGTCCAGTCTTGCTTACATTGGGACTAATGTCTCCTGATGTTTATATGCTTATATTTTGGCAGACGATGATTTGGACGACAATCCAAACCAGTCAGACCTCGTGGAGCAGGCCTCGGAGATACTCTACGGGCTGATACACGCTCGCTACATACTGACAAACAGGTAAAGCAATTGTTTATTGTACCACAGACTGGGATTTTTGGGCTATTTGCTACGGTTCATAAGCCAAGTTATACATGTATGGCTGTTTCTCAAAAATATGTCCCTTTTTAGTTGTGCACTTAAAAAAATATGTTATCTGACACTATTTCAACACAAAGAATAAGTTATATTGTGTTTAAATATTTACAAACAAAACAAATAGATAGAAATCATTTACTTATTCATAAATATACAATTACAATTTACACATCCCTACTAATATTATAAATGCGAAAGTAACTCTGTCTGTCTGTCTGTCTGTTACGCTTGCACGTCGAAACCATATAGGTAGTTTGAACTCCAAGGATCAACATAGGATACCTTTTATTCCGGTAGAAGGCGCCACCGCGCGATAACCTAGATCCGCGCAGACGAAGTCGCGGGCATAAGCTAGTTTAGAATAAATGCGCCAAACTGGAGCGACGTGTAGGCGCGCCGCGCTCAAATCATATTACTTAATTGTTTACTATGTTTGAGATATTCTAATGCTGATGCTTGACCCATGGCTTGACGACCGGATGGCTAAGTGGTTAGAGAACCTGACTACGAAGCTTGAGGTCCCGGGCTCGAATCCCGGCCAGGGCAGATATTTGCATGACTAATACGAATGTTTGTTCTCGGGTCTTGGATGTTTGATATGTATTTAAGTATTTATTTATCTATATTCAAGTATGTTTATCCATTGCCTAGTGTCCATAGTACAAGCTTCGCTTAGTTTGGGACTAGGTCAATTGGTGTCAAGTGTCATATGATATTTATTTATTTTCTTATATACAGAGGCATCGGGCAGATGTTAGAAAAATTCCAAGCCGGTGACTTTGGCCATTGTCCAAGAGTGTACTGCGAGTGCCACCCCATGCTGCCACTTGGTGAGTGTTTGCTATTGTATATACATTATATGCGTTAGGAATCTGGCCCAGGGCTGCCCCAACTGTGCGTCAGGGGCGTCGCGTGTCGTTGCGATAAATACAATGAGTGTTACCGGTTCGCTGTAATCAAATATCATAATACCATGTTCTTAGTGTTAGACGAGCTGTCGGTAGGCCTCCAACAAGAGGAAGAGGACAGAAGGAGCGACGACCTGGTTAAGATCGCGGGATCGCGGTGGATGCGGAAAGCACAAGACCGGTCTGAGTGGAGAGCTTTGGGGGAGGACTATGTCCAGCAGTGGACGTCTCTCGACTGATATGATGATGATGACGATGTTCTTAGTGCCATCAGCTAAATAAGTGGTCTATCTTGCTCGTTTTCCATCCATTCGAATAAAAAAAAAACAGTTGGCAAGCTGAATCGCAACAAGATACACTAAAAAGTTTGACTCAAGATGTTACAACATGCTTTTCTCGTCCAGGCCTGTCGGACGTCCCCGGCGAGGCGATGGTCAAGCTCTACTGTCCCAAGTGCATGGACGTCTACACGCCGAAGTCGTCCCGCTACCACCACACGGACGGCGCCTACTTCGGCACCGGCTTCCCGCACATGGTGTTCATGGTGCACCCGGAGTACCGGCCCAAGCGCGCCACCGTCCAGTTCGTGCCCAGGTGAGACATCGTATTAACCCCTCGAGGCGAGACACTCACCGCATTTGCCCCTCGAGGTAAGACCCTCAGTGTATTAGCCCCTTGAGGTGAGAATCACTGTATTAACCCCCTCGATAGAGGTGTGTCACTCGCCGCATTTGCCCCTGGAGGTAAGACCCTCACTGCATTAGCCCCTTGAGGCGAGACACTCGCCGCATTTGCCCCTTGAGGTAAGACCCTCACTGTATTAGCCCCTCGAGGTGAGACTCTCACTGTATTAACCCCTCTATCGAGGGTGTCACTCAACGTATTAGCCCCTCGAGGTAAGGCCCTCACTGTATTAGCCCCTGAGGTGGGAATCACTGTATTAACCCCTCGATTGAGGTGTGTCACTCAACGCATAAACCCCTCGAGGTGAGACCCTCACTGTATTAACACCTCGATCGAGGGTGTCACTCAACGCATTTACCCCTCGAGGTGATACAGTCAGTCACCGCATTAGCTCCTCGTATGTGGAAATCTATATGAAGGGTCCACGGAAAGAACATGTCTAGTCACTTTTTTTTTTTAAATTGAGATTTTAATCTTAAAATGTAGAGCTCGCAAAGTACTATGACTTACCGCTGAATTAATCTGAAAACATTATAAATTGTATTTTTTTAACTTTTAAAGAAATAGTAACCATCCATAGTAATTGTTCATGATGTCTAACTTTCAAACTGCTGTAACTCAAAAAGTTGCTTAGGTGACTAGACATATTCTTTCCGTGGACCCTTTATATTGGCCTGTCCGACGTCCCCGGCGAGGCGATGTTCAAACTGGACTGCCCCAAGTGCATGGATGTTTACACGCCGAAGTCGACCCGCTACCACCGCGCTTACTCCGCACATGGTGTTCACGGTGTATCTAGAGTACGGGCCCGAACGCGCTGTCGTCCAGTTCGTGCCCAGGTGAGACACCGCATTATTAGAACAATCGTCGCAAGATTAATTGTGTGTAATTTAATCTCAATAATTTTTGTTCAAACTTGTACTTTTTTTTAGTTCCCGCATATGCGGTTAAGGGCTTTAGAGTTGTTGCGTATACATACAGTAGTATACAGTACATATCGTCCTCGTAGAGCGAAAAGTTACTAACTCGTATTTTGCTGTTTTGAGATACGGAGGTTTAAAGTTATGAACACAAAGTTGTAGTCTCAAAACAGCAAAATACATCTTAGTGACTTCACTTCACGGGGCCGATATACAGTAGCAGCAGGTGGGCGTGCTGAATACCAGCCCGCTGTTCCCAAAAAGGAGGGGGATGCTGGTGCTTAAAGCACAATGTACCGCTCGTTTGAAATGATAGGTGACGTTGACGTACAGTCAGAGTAACAAAAGGTTCGTCACCCTAAGATCTATTTTCCTTTGCTCTGTATGAGCGCTAATCTGCTTTACCGATTGAATAGGACATACTGCATCAACCTGTCAAACTGCTAAACCTAATCAGGTGACCATAGCAATCCTACAATTACACCTTGGCACTGACAAACACTGACAATTAAATAGAACATTATTTGATTGAAACTTTTAAGAAGTTGTTTATGAAAAAGGTTTTGTATTGTATATATTGAAACTAGATGTATGTTAGAGGTGTATACCTACTATTTTGACCCTTGTTATCATGTCAAGTAAGTATAATTTGATATGCACTTGTCTACTTAGTACTTTGGTTCCGAAACGTGCTAAGAGCCTATGACTTTGTAAAGGAATCAATTTAATAACTGACGAAGGTTTTCCTACCCCCACTACCTATGACGTTCGACCGTTTGTTCCAGATTATACGGCTTCAAGATCCACCCTCTCGCCTATCAGATTCAGCAGCAGGCCGCGGCGAACTTCAAAGCGCCGCTCCGGAGCCTCTCGTACAACAACGGTAAACGCTAGGGGCGCGCCGGGCGCCGGCTCGGCCGCGCGCGCTGAGCCGGCTGCGTCGCCACTAGACACGTACAAACAACACCCTCATTTTGACATCCGCATTTACCCCTAACCTCACCCTATGTTCCGATAGCTCCGACGCCAGGGGTTGAAATCGGTACAAAAAATCTCAATCTAGACATCCGCATTTACCCCCAAACTTGCCTAATGATTGTTATGGTCTTAGTTATTGTTGGTAGGGCTTGAACTGTTATTAGTAAAATGCACGGTATATAGCGATTTAAAAGCCCTGATCATCAAACAAAGCATCTATAGACGGGCTAGTTACATATTTAATTTTTACTGCTGCAATTGTGTACAGCGACCGTTAATAACAAACTAGATCCATAATTAATAATTATTATGTGGGGTAAGATCAAATGGTGAAATTGTTGATGAGTGACTACATGTTCTAACTTCCCGCTGTCACATGTAAAACGGTTAATAGGTAAGACGTGGAGGATTCCTAGCGACGGATAAGTCTCAACTTTTGATATTGAACAATAGTAAACTGGGATGGGTTTTAGAGAAACCCTCGTACACCTTTTGGGATCGGGATAAGTCGAAGGGATTTTTGCTGTCGCATCACTTGTAAAACCTGCTACAAAACTACAATTCAAATCGAACGATTAGTTGACACGCTTATAGCCGCATTCACATTTATCTGTCATGTTTTGTTGTTATGATCTCTGTATCTCTTGTCTCTCTATAGCTTCTTCTTCTTCTTTGTCGGTATCACTCTTGACAAGAGTGGTCGTGGTCTGATTCAGGCACTTCAGGTGTTGGTGGCAAGCTTCACAACACGCCGCCACTCCTCTGATGGCCTTCCTCGTGCATTCATGTAGTGATGAGCCATTTACTGCCGCTTGTGGTCAGTCCACCTCATAAGCGATCTTCGTGGCCTGGTACCCTCAACCTTTCCCTGGATCACAAGTCGCTCAATAGCGTCCCCTCGGCATACGTGACCAAAGAAGGTTAGGATACGAAATTGAATCAAAGATGATGAAAATGAATGCTTGATGCCGAGTTCTCGAAGTAGACTCGTTGGTACGGTATTCAGTCCACGATACTCCGAGCATTTTCCTCCAGCACATTTCTAGGGCGTCTATCATCTTCTCTACTTCCCGCAGTGTCCACGTTTCTGCGGCGTTATGACTCTATAGCTTGTGATGCGACAAAGCAAGCCGTCACTACACACTGCATCAAAAATGTGAACGCAACCATATAAAATGTATGAAATGTATGATGCGTCACAACAACACGACGGATAAGTGCGGATGCGGCTTAATTAAGAGCTGTAAGTTTTTGCTCTTATTTCGAATTTAGCTGAATAAATGGGTTTCGGGTGATGCGATTCTAAAAATGAAACTAACGATATTGAGTGCTGTTTCACGTAGTCTGCGATAACGCGTTATTTAAAATGAAAATTAGTAAGACAACTTGTCAGGATAACAACCCTCCTTGAACTATAGGACGCCGTGGGCGGTATCAAGTTAAAGTATGCTTTTTTTCAACTTGTAAGCATTATAGCACTTTTGTTAAATACTAGCTTATTGCCCGCGAATCCGTATGGAAACTGCTGTCCCGCTTCCGGGATAAAAAACCAATGTGAATCTGGCATAATACTGTTTTCTATTAGTGAAAGATACCCTACATACAAACAGAGTTCACCTCTTTATTAAATTGATATAATTTTAGGTTAGTTTACGCCTGTGTTTTAATTTTTAATCTTAAAAAATATTGTACTGAATTCTCTTATTTGTATTACGAAGAGTTGACATTAAATTTTATATTAAAAAAAGAAATCAAAATTGACATGTCCTTGTTTTCGTTAAATAATCCATTTATATTATTATACATATTTAATGATCTTAATTATAATACCAATATTGTAATCTTAGTTAATATTTATTGATTTTAATAAATGATTATCAAATTAAAGAAAATTCAAGGCGTGGATTGTAGGTAACAGTGGAGTATCGAGTTCTATAATATTAAATGATGTATATCAAAAGCCAAGGTGCACTCCAGCGCAGTGAATATGTTATTTGTTCTCGATATTTGTAGGATTCGTTTGACATGAATACGAGCCACAGCTATTTTGCCTGTGACTCCTTACAACACGAGAACTAAGACTAGGTTCCCCATGTCTATAAACCAGACAGCTAAAACCAAACGAGTTTGCTACATCTTTTGGTTCCGTACCGTTGTGAACTAAGATCGTCCTAAAGTTAAACTCTTGTTTGTTATTGAAATACTATTTTTAATTACAAAAAATAATAATAATCTGGTTTTTTAAGTGTTAATTAGAATTATGTTTTAGTAAGTTATGCCTGTGTCGAGGAGGGTTGTAGTTTTATTGGATAAGATATTAATAATATTGGCTAATGCGTACACGGGACCTAAATACTAACGAAAAGAAGACGGCAAAGTAAAAATATGCAACGAAAATCAAAAATTCTTGCAAAGAGAAAAGCTAATGTAGCTTCGACAGTTGTTTCATTAATTTTAAAATTTAATGTTCAGTCTGAGCTATCTAAGATGTGAGCGGATTTCTTACGTTTTAACTCACGAGATTCAAAAGCAACCTTTTCTTATTATATAGGTAGGTTATAATTGGATGTTTCATCAAACGCTTTAAGGTCAAAATGTTAGACACTGATATATCTCTAATTGATGCTGACGCGACGGACTGAAGCAAATTTTCACACTTAACAAAAAATAAGATACGTACTCGTTTACTTTTATTCTAGTTTGCACATGCCATGCTACGGCTTGAGAACATATGCACGTCGCTCTAATGTAGCTTAACGCTGTCAAATATAGTGTCAACCGCGACACATGACCTTCCAAACTCATTATTTTGTTCCATGTACTTTATGCTTGAGATAAACGATAATAATGCGAGTATACTTCAAAAAAGTACAAAGGTCAAAGGCAGTGGTTAGTTAACTTTTTATTTAATTCACCCTTGAAAAATTGAGTAAAACTTAATCCATAAAACGAGTACAGTGCGATTATCTCATCCCACGATTTCGGCATTTTAACGACCAACACACCAAACACGACTTTACCCCTTTGGTGATTCGTAATTACCCCAAGGTTCCAAACCAATGGCGTGAATCACTCGTGACTTCACTTTAGGTAGTTAACACACATGCGACGCGCTTGTTTCTGTCTGGATTGTATGTATGAGATAAATGTTTAACCTCTGCTACCTAACGTCCATGGTGGCTAACAGCATGCCTGTTTTAACCTAACCAGTGAGTGTGAAGCCTTATTTAGACGGAGCAAGGAATATGCTGGTTTGTGGTACATCGCTGTTGATGACTGAACGCTTGTTAATACGCACCTGCGCGGTCCTGCAATGTATTCAAACTACGGTATTTCTCGCATCGTGTGAAGCTTTTTGGGTGCGTTCCTATGGAGCTACAAAGATCTTTAGAATTAACGTATCGCTATGCAACGAACTTTTGGTGGGGACGACGTAAAACTTTTTGTATACAGAGTTATTGTAATCGATTTTTCGCAACTGCCGTATTAACCCCGAGGTCGCTGTCTGTCAAAAAATTAAGAACATGCGACGTACTTGTAATGGGGACGATCAACTCTATACAAATTTTAGCCTACATAATCTTTTTCTGTAATATAAACCTGAGCCTCTCCACCATAAAGCGAGACTACAATCAAATAATATTACCATTAAAAAGTCCTTTTAACTGTTGATATAACCATAAGCCTATTCATTTGTTGAGTAAGCAAAGGCATCAACATGTGATCCCAATATTCCTTCCTAAAAAACTAATTATTCAAGTTAAATCTACCTATTAGTATGAACACAAGAATTCTTTTTTGATACACATCAACCCCAGGGATTTCAACTTTTGGGAATACCCTAGAGAAATCATCGTAAGTACAAAAATGACGTCATTTTACTCTGAATCACACCAAAAGTTCGCATCCTGCTTACCAAGCTACAACTGCAAGGCTACCACGAAATTCGAAATTCGAAGTTCGTATCGTGCCGTCCCGCCTACGCTTATGTTATTTAATACGAGAGTGAGAGGGACGGCACGATACGAACTTCGAATTTCGTGTTTCGGAGTAGCCCTTCCGAAGCAGTATTTACAGGGGGAGATGAGGGGGAATAACGTCATTTGTCGGCTTCACCCCGAATGGGAGCGCACCCAAAGGCTTTTTATTTGTTTCTGCACTCGGTCGCTCAAAGGAATAATCCCTTGTTCCAACATAAGTCGGAATGCTCAGTCCAGTTGTTGAGTGAGTCCAAATGAACGCCTTCCAAGATCACCCGATTTCCTTAAGGCCACGTCATGTTTGTAAGGGTTTCTAGTGGCGGGATATCGCTAGATGGCGTTGGTATCGCGAGGTCCGTTTGACGTTAACTCACAGATATAGATTACACTAGATTACGCAAATGCATCTACTTCGCGTGTCTGAACCCCAATCAAACGTCGGGGTTGGCCCCATACAAAGACTGACCGCTAACTGACTAATCATGACTAGTGACTGGCTCGAGCCCCACGGCGCGGGCGGGCGGCGCATTTGAATGGAGGAATTCACATCGCTAATTCGCTCTTGAGACGTCAAAGTAGATATAAAAAAGTGACACGGTTGATTTTCATACAGATTGAAGTGTTTGCGTTATCTAGTGTAATCTATATCTGTGGATTGGCTCTAGCTTTTTGACCAATCACAAACGGGATGCAAACGTCAATGTCAAACGGAGCACATGGTACTATACTTTGTTTTTTTTTAGGATTAGAAAGAAGGTAAGCAATCTTGACGTATTCTTTTATTGAAAAGCACTTTTTGAAAAATGAGACAGCAAATATGTAACAATTAGCGAGGGTATCATAAGTAATTACTGTTTTTTTAAACGTTTTTCAATAACACGTCCTGATTGCTTACACTTTTTCTAATGTTAATAAAAACGAAGTATAGTGCCAACTGGCCTGGTATGGAAACCCTTATTATATATTTAAAATAAACTTACAAGGGTATTCAATGGTACTTATGCGATCGCTGCCTGAAGGAAGGGTGTAGTTTGACGAGTTTGGACACGTTTTTGACGGGCAGTTTTGGTTTGAAAGTTTTCCGTTGTGACACGAGAATCGACCATGCAATACTATCAAAGTCAAAGTCAAAGTCAAAATCTCTTTATTCAATTTAGGCTATGACAAGCACTTATGAACGTCAAAAAAATCTACCACCGGTTCGGAAAAAACCTCTGTTGAGAAGAATCCGGCTAGAAACTCAACGAGGTATTTAAAAAAAAAACAGATTTACAATATTTATTTATAAATGATATCTAACTATATTTGACAACTCCTGAGTTTGCCATATTTTGTATGTTATTATGAAAATATAGTTATACAGACAATTTTTAGTGAAGAGAAACATAAATTTGGCTGAAAATTCGATTTATAGGGTTTTTTTGATAAATCTATACATCTGTCTTTTTCTAAAACGCTTTTCTCTATGCGTAGTATAGCGCTACTTGTGTATGACGTCACATGCAAGTGTCTTTCTCTGTTTAATCTTGAATTTCAAAACTTTATAACTATGTTGTAAAGATAGCTTTAAAAATGGTTTTTGTGTTTCATAAACTAGCATTGTCAGTTAATTTATAAAATAAATAAAAATTAGTACAAACTGAGGCCTTATTGCCTAACGTTTCTGACACTCGCGATCGCAATGAAATGACAGCTTTTGTATGCGAAATATGTCATTTGATTGCGATCGCGAGTGTCAAAAACATTAGGCAATACGGCCTCTGTATTGCTTAGGTTTGACTAGGTATTGGTAACTTAACGGACTAAGCTATTTTCAGGGCAGTGTACACTTTCTGGAAAGTCGAGGAAATTTGCTAAAAATCCAAAAAGTCAGGGAAAAAACGTGATTTCCCGAAACTTGCTCGATATTTTGACACCAGTCGTTCGTTTGACAGACGTTACACTAGTGGCATGTGTTACGTCTGTGACACGTATACGTGTCACTGGCATAGTGACTGCTGTGGGATATCCGTAGGCATAACGTGTTAAATTGGGACATTGTTAGTTGATTCATCTCGATCTAGGAATGCGAATTAATTAAGATTTTCGTGTCGCAAAGGAACTTTTGTGTCAGCCGTAAAATGTCCAACTTTTTAGTCTACACTTGTATTCCTAAGTAACTGTACTGGGACCCGGGAGCGAAGAAGAGGTTTACTAGTTGACGGATGTGGCAGAAAGTAACAGTATGACACGGTCTGCGTTCGCTATTGTCCTAGCACTGTATTTACACGAGTTATGTCAAGATTTTCATCTCTAATAAATAGATGCTGAATTTTTTCTATAGAATAAACACGAACGCATACGAAGCGGTATTTTTATGTGTCGATCAACTTTTTCTTGTCAGTCGTTAGTTACTGTCTCCTGGGTTACCATTTGAAGTTTAAAAAGTGACCCAGGGGACAGTTTTAAGTTTAAACATGCATTCTTGGTAGTTTTAAGTCGTCTAATGAGCGTGTTTGTATAATGTGATAACATTTCTTCTATTGAACTAAGACTTTTGTCCCCTTGCTAACGGGACAAAATAACAGGAAATGGTTGATCCGCCATTATAAAGCTAGAAGTAATCTGTACATCTGTAGTTTCGTTTGCACCGTACAAAGCCAGACTTATGTAGTACGCCGCGGTTCATTTTAGACACTTTATGTACATAACCTTTCTACCAGAAAGTTTAGTTAAAGTGAATTAGAACACTTCGCTCGGTATTTTCCTCAGAATCTGTACTTAGCTCGAGTTTTTTCTTGTTGCATAGAATTTCACGTAGTACACAGATTTGTACATATTTCAATGGCAGTGCCGGTCTCATTTTTATGTATTAGAAACACAGGTCTAGCCAATGTAATGTTGAAACCGCATTATGGAATTTAAGCTAAGTTTAGCGTTTAGTAAGTAAGTAGCGGTAAAGATTTTATAACAGTTATCGACTAGGGGCTGATATGGACGAATAAAACGTGACAACGGAATTAGATAAACTTTGAAAGAAAATTCGGCAGCAGTGGCGCGATGTAGCTAAAACCAGATTTCCAACTTGCCTTCGTGATACGTTTTGACAAATATGACAAAACTTTTAAACTTTCGTGATGCTCACTCATAGTCAAAATACCACAAACGGGACTTATCACGCTATTTTTAACAAGTTATATATATTTACCTCGACGTTTCGGCAACATTGCAGTTGCTGTGGTCACGAGTAGACTGAAGTGTGGGGTAAATATAACTTGTTAAAAATAGCGTGATAAGTCCCGTTTGTGGTATTTTGACTATGACAAAACTTGTCAATAGTTGACCAAGTGACAATTAATATACAAGGCGGATTGTCACATTGACTTGTATCTAAGTGAGTTTTGCTGGTGGTAGGACCTTGTACAAGGTCCGCCCGGATTGCTACCACAATCTCGCTCGCTAATCCTGCCGTGAAGCAGTGCTTGCACTGATGTTTCGGCGTGGAGAGCAAGACAGCCTTCGAAATTACTGGCGCTTGAGGTATCCCATCATAGGCCTCTAGGTTGGCAACGCATCTGCAGTACCGCTAGTGTTGCAGCTGTTTATGGGCGGTGGTGATCTCTTACCATCAGGAGAATCACTTGCTCGTTTTCCATCCAGTGGTATTAAAAAAAAAAAACTTGTCAATAGTTGACCAACTGAGTGCTGTGCTATTTTAAGTGACAATTAATATACAAGGCAGATTGTCACATTGACTTGTACCTAAATTGTCACATTGACTGGTACTTAAGTGAAAATAGGATTTTACGTTTTGAGTCGTACAACTGACATTGAGTAAATGGCTCCTTGTCCACTGGGAACGGATCGAGGCAGCGCAGCGGAGCTGGGTTTATGCGGAGCGGAGTTACGGACTATTTTGCCATAGGGAATGTTATTGCAATTTTCCCCCGTCAGAGTGCGGCACTAGCACAAAACCGTAAACAGTTTTTTGAGTATCTTAAATGCCATAATAACGTATATTATCAATTAATTTTATGGAAATATAGCTCTTTACTATCGATGCAAGATATCCTGATTTCTATAGGTACTAACCCCCTTATTCATAAACGAAAATCAAACCTATTTTAGTTAAAATGCCGCTAAAATTAGTTTGTCCCTGTCACTTCGACATTTGTATTTGTTAGAAAGGGACAAAGCATTTGTTAGTTAACACAGGCTTGTTAAGTTTTATGAATAAGGGGGTAATACTCTTTGGTCATGATCTGTCATGGCGACGAAATATAAAGAGAACTGACGTTGTCACGGGTTTGCGCTAGTGTCGCCCCCTGCGCAAAGCTTTGCCTAATATGCCCTAAATACGAAGCTTTTCCGCTCGCGCTCGTTTGCCTTGCTTCCCTGTTCCTCGGTCCGCTTCCCGTTTTATATATTTTTTTTAACTAGTTACCAAAGGACGTCCACTGAAGAGGAGTGGAGATTTTGCACAATTCTATTGGTAGATTTTTATCTCGCTTACCGCTCCGCTAACTAGCTCCGCTCCAGTGGACCGGCAGCCTAAGTACAGTATATATATAAGCTAAAGCAGTTTGGAAGCTACGAACAAATCGATTGAAACGAACACCCACACAGACGCGCGCTCAACACGGCCTCTGAGGGGGTCTCGCGGTACTGCAGTACCTTAGAGGCCGTGTAGAGCGCGCGTCTGTGTGAATGTGTTCGTTTCGATCGTTTTGTTCGTAGCTTCCATACTGATTTAGCTTATAATATATATACTTTTGGCTTTTGGCCTAAGGGTGAGACTTGGTCAATTATAGACATACTTTGAGAAGCTCTGGAGACACACCTAACTCTCGTGTCTGTCACTCCCTGGGTGACCGGGTCTGAGTTGTTCACATCACGCCGCTGCTCTGTTTGATGATGATTATGAGTTCGAAATATTTTTTTTATAAAACTATGGCACATGGCAGTTTTAACAAAGTATTATGGTGTAAAGAAACACCAGCGTCTCTCTGTCAGACTCAGAGATGAATGTATTCCATTGCTTTTTAATTTCTTTTTTCTTAATAATCGAAATCCAAAGTGGCTGGAATCGTTTTCCGACCGATTCTGCTAAAAGTTTCGGTTCACTGATGAATTTATTAACAAAGTGACTGGTACCAGGTTCTTTACCAGGCTTACATTTTCTTTTCGGCTTTATTTACGATGTAAACTTTCACATTTGATTCGTGTCTTAATCATATCGGTTTCTTGGAAAGTAACTCTGTTATTAATTAGTTAAAAATCATAGAAATTGACGTGGGCCTTAGTTTTCAGTAATGTTTTGTTCGTCCATAAAGCGTTCATGTTGTCAGTACGCGTTTGTTGTTTAAGGTGTCACTATCTTATCGTACTGTATCGGTGTCAATAATCAATAAACAATGTAACAGCTATTGGCCTTTTCTTCCTCCTGCTTCTTAGACACTTACCATTAAAAACGCAAGAGATAAATATCCCTGTCTTGTACAAGGTGCCTTGTATTCAGGTGTATTTTAGCTGCTGGTTGGGTTAGTTTGAACACCCTTAGATTTTTTTAGTTGTGGTTGCGATCGGGGCTGATATTTAAAAATGGAATGTTTGTTGTCGAGTTGAGTGTTTAACAGGTTCACAGTCCCATGCGCATGTGTCTCTTTTTTTCCTTCTTTCTTTGGTATATACATGCGGCACATGTGTCTCACGGCAATGACTTATCTTAACAGAGGCGGCCTTAGGGGTGGCGAACAGGGCAATCGGCCGGGGCCTCGCACAACAACCCAAGAAAATTAAAAAAAATATAGTTTTTTTATCTATATTTTCGCATCAGTTTTCACGAAAGACGAAGGGTCTCGCGAAGACTTGTTGCCCTGAGCCTCGCAATGGGTAAGGCCGCCACTGTATCTTAACACATTCGGCCTCTGTGACACGTCTGACTTTATAGTTCTTACTCCTATGCCAGTGACACGTATTTGTGACTGCTGTGGGATATGCGCTATGCCTAGCGTAAGAGCTTAGTGGATCGCGTTCGGCGCCGGCAACGTTCCGCTAAACCCTTACCAGCCTTTAGGAGGTACGAATTATTTTGACACGACATGTGTGTCACCGGCATAAGAGTGAGAACTAAAAAGTCACAGACGTGTCACTGGCACCTGAATGTATTACGTCTGTGACACGTATACGTGTCACTGGCATAGAAGTGACATACATAGCGTAAGAGTTTAGTGGAACGTTGCCGAGGCCTAACGTGTTAATACGAAAGTTTGAGCACATTGCTTTGAGACTGTGGACCCGTTAATATGTCTGTATGTATGTTTATCCGTTGCCTAGTACCCATAACACGACTTTGCTTACTTTGAGTCCAGAGGGCCAATTATGTAAACGTTTCTGACACGCGATCACAATCAGTTGACAGTTTTTGTATGGCGAAAAAAATGTTTGTCATCACGAGTGACGGAAACGTTACGCCAGTATTTTTCAACCTTTTTCATGACGCAACCTCTTTAGTATAAAGAAATATTTCGTGAACTACACGTTACTTTTTTTTTAATGTACATATTTTATTTTGTGACAAATATTATTAGTTAACATTTTCTTAACAAATAAACCCCTTGCAAAAGAATAGGGCACCTATGCTTTTTCAGATTTTTAGGCATTGTAGCTTAGAAAGTAAGCTTTCATGCACATATAAAATACAAAAATCATGGTGCCCGTTTTTTTTGCAAGGGGTTTATTTTTAAGATCATTGTTTTTTTTCTACTAAAGTAGTTTTCTCATCAACTTATAGGGGCTTCGCGGCTCCTTAAAGAGGTTTCGCGACCCCTCAGGGGGCGCGGACCACAGGTTGAACAACACTGCGTTACACAATAGACCCTCTGGTCAATTGGCGTCATTGGTGTAGTGTCCCGTGATATTGTTTTATTAAAATGTTTCACATTGAGCGATGTTCAGTGTTTATTTATTTGGGTGGATCAACTATTCCTTGCTGTTATTCTGTCGCGTCAGCCAGGGGACAAAAGTAGTACAGTTTAATAGAAGAAATGTTGTGTCACATTATACTAACATGTTTATTAGATGACCAGTAATAGAAGGGGCTTAAAACGACCCCAAAAATGCATGTTTGGTAAATTTTAATCCCCATAAACTTACGGTTTAAAGAGTGACTCAGGAGACCGTAACTATAGCAACGAGTGGCAAGAAAAAGTTGATCGACCCATTTACATAAAACTGACCGTGGTTGTCCATTATCTCTCAAGTCAAGTGTAGATGAAGTCAAAGGTGTATCTCACTGGTTCAGTAACAGCCTATTCACTCTAGCCTTAAAGAGCCCTAGATTGTAGTTATCCGTGTCAAATTTCGAGTCATTTGCGATAGAAACCTTTGCGTGGGTAAAAAGTCAAACTAACAATAACCCGCTGGAATATATTAAAATCCTGAATAAACAGTGTCTCAAATATTTTTGTAAAATACTGAGCGATTCCGGGGTCATGAGCAGGAGTGAAGGGGGTGATGGGGACATACACACTGAGCAACTTTTACTATGGGACCAGCCACGGAACCGCGAAAAAAAAACCATCTAATCAAGAGATAATCGATCGCTAACTATCCGAAATGTAGGTAACTATGGAATAGCAGTTTTTTTTTTTGCCATTTCGTGGCTGGTCCCATGGTAAAAGTTGCTCAGTGTGTATGTCCTCATCACCCCGTTCACTCCTGCTCATGACCCCGGAATCACCCAGTATACTAGTCATAAGAAAAAGGGCCATTGAGTTTCATCGGCGAAATGGAATCAAAAATACCGTTTCAATCTTTGACTACATTTTATTGAATGAAAAATATTTGTATTGTGTTTTCTATTAATAAAACCATTTTACAAGGAATGTCATAAAAAATTATATTTGTTGGTTCGTTTTGCTAACAGGCCAATAAACTATTTTACCGACACTTTGGGCGTCTCCTGCGTTACCAAAATTGTCTCTGGCGTTACCAAAAAATCGTACTTCCAACAAGATATTTCACAGTTTAATAGGTTGAACTTACGTAGGATGGCATGTATTCATGTACACCATCTATTAAATTACAGAGAAAACATGTTTACTGACAAAAATCTGTATTTATTTGTAAAATGTTGCGAACAGATTAGTGTCGGTAAAAAAGTTGATTGGCCCTAATACGAAACTTCTTGGCCTCTATTTTCTTTTGGGTAGTTTCTTTTCAGGGACACCTCTGGATGCTTATTTCTTCAGTGAATATTACACAAAGATATTTTACTCTTGTGTTACCGTTAGGCTGGAAATACACATGCCTGTAGCTCGCACATTTTTAACAGACTTCAAAAAAGGAGGTTCTATTTATACAAGTAGCTGGCGCGCGTGTTTTAAAAAAAAGTGTATCTACCCTTTCCGTTTTTTTTTAATATTGGAAAAAATATGTTTTTTTCTAATCAGAATCAAGAGCACCATCGATTCCGATCGTTCAAAAAAATGTCCCCAGTTTTTCATACAAAATTTTATGAGTCAGTTTTGTCACGCCCATGCTGGTGTATGAAAAAAACGTCGCACACTGACATTTTTTTTTGGGACGTCTTTTTAAACTATCTGAATCGATTGTGCTTTTAATTCTGAGTAGGAAAAACAATATTTTTTCCAAAATTTAAAAAAAAAGAAAGGGTACCCTTTTTTTTGAAAACGCCCACTTGTATAAAAATGTACGAGCTACAGGCGAATGTATTTCCACCCTTAGATTAGACGAAAGCGTTTTAAAAGTAAAAAAAAATGTGTTTCAGCAACGCTGCAGTAGTTTTGATTAGCTAGAACAAACATTTTGTATACTTCGATTATTTTTTCATTACAAAAAGGAAAATTGAATTTGTCGAGTATTTTTATTCGAAAAGGATTTAAAAACAGTATTACGGAAACGAAATCATTTTAATGTCCATTATGTCCTTGCTATATAATTGTTACACATTTGCTGTGAATTTTTTTTCAAAAGTTTTTTAATAAAAAGGCACGTCAAGACCGCTTACCTTCTTTCTAACGCTAAAATAAACGAAGTATTGTCTTAAACGAGGATTAACAGAACTAGGTAAGAGTAATAGAATAGATAGTTTTCGCCTGTCATTTCGCATTTTTGTGTTTTCATCTCTTATACCATGGACTAAATTGGACTTACAGAATTGTAACCTTTTTTTTTTAATCACTATAACTGCAGTAACCAATTTTTAATCAATGAGTTTCTAATGGCGATAGTATCGAGACTGTTTGACATTTGCGTGACGTTCGACCCTAGTGACAACGTCTGTGACTTTTTAGTTCTAACTCCTATGCCAGTGACACGTATTTGTGACTGCCGTGGGATATATGCTATGCCTAGCGTACGAGCTTAGTGGATCGCGTTCGGCGCCGGCAACGTTCCGCTAAACCCTTACCAGCCAGCCTTTAGGAGGTAGAAATTATTTTGACACGACATGCGTGTCACTGACATAGGAGTGGCCGGGAATACACATGCCTATAGCTTGCACCACTTCATGCAAGTAGCTTGCTCACTTGTGTCATATTTGTATGAAGATCGACGTACGCGTGCCAGCTACTCGTTCGAAAATGTGTGAGCTACAGGCATGTGTATTTCCAGCTTAAGAACTAAAAAGTCACAAACGTGTCATTGGTACCTGAATATACAGCGTGTATTTTTAATACTATCTCAAACTTTAAGGGCAGTTAGTGAAGGCCCTAATAATCACATTTTATTATGTTTTAGTAAAAAATTTAGACTTATTATTTTCCTTACAAAATTAATTAGCACGCAATGTATCGTTACGCGATACTACTTTGTTTTTATTCAAAACGTCGCACTTGTTGATGTGACAGTTGTCACAGAACGCTTCTTTCTTCTTGTAAGTATTACATTGCTGTTCGAAAACATTTCAAAAATTAATTACGCTCTGTTAGTTAATTCTAAATTAACAAAATGTTTTGATATCGGTTCATATCACTTAAATCTTCGGCTGGTTACAGTTTGAGGTAGTATTAAAAATACACGCTGTATTACGTCTGTGACACGTATACGTGTCACTGGCATAGAAGTGACTGCTGTGGGATATGCGTAGACATAGCGTAAGAGCTTAGTGGAACGTTGCCGGGGCCGAACGAGTTAAATAAGTCAATCGTAAGCAAGACAAATCGAACGGATATCACAATACTAGCGCCATCTAGTGATATTTATCGTCAAGAAACACTAACTCGATCAGTGCTTCGTTGCAGACGGTGCTGGGAAAGTAAATACGGCTTTTTAGCCTACAGGCCAGTGTCTCCAACTCACTATCAAAATTACGGTGTTGCTGGTCTAAAATTACGGTAGATGGTAGAAATATTACGGTAGACAAAGAAAATCGCCTATTCCCGGGTGCGGTTGGTGTACGACCCCATGTTTGACGACCTGGAATGAACGACGCCCATGGACGGCCGGATAGTTGAAACCCTTATATCAATGACATGACAACATGAAGGTTTGAATTGTCAGGTCGAGCAATTTTCGTTGTGCATTTCGGGCCGACAATTGAACGTAGTATTTTAACCGCACGCCCACTGCAGTGGTGCCCTATTAAAATTTCAATATTTGACTAAATCAAGTGTTGCTATTATAGAAATAAGGACACGGACAAAATTATGGTAGAATGTGGCACAGGAATGATATGTCTACGGTAGGTAGGCGGTAGATCTAGAAAAATTACCCCTTGTTCCTTACAGATAACCATGGCCAGATAACTGGTAACCTTTGAAGATTTTTTTCCTTCCAGTATAACTAGTTATCTCCAAAGATTTTATTCTCCCCACAGATAACTGTTTTTTTTAACGGTTATCTGCAAGGAAAATCCATTCCTCCCAGGTAACTAGCTATCTCCGGGGAATTTTGTCCCCCATAGATAACTGTTTTTTTAACGGTTGACTCTAAGGACTCTTTATTTGCCCTATTTCATTACTGTACAATAAAAGTCAATTATACTAACTACTAAACGCATTTCTTACTAATATTATAAAAGAGAAAGAAAAAAAAAAAACAGTTATCTGTGGGGGAGAATAAAATCTTTGGAGATAACTAGTTACAATGGAAGAAAAAATTCTTCAGAGATTACCATATCTGGCCATGGTTATCTGTAAGGAACAAGGGAAAATTACGGTAGACCTACCGTAATTACGGCGTGGTTGGAGACACTGCTACAGGCGCCTCGCGCTTTAGCCTCGCATGATTCTATCAATTCTATTCTCTTTGCTAGTTCTGTGGGTGCATCACGTAATTAAACAGCCGAAAGCCGTTTTAGGCTTGCAAGATTGCAAGTGGTAGGACCTTGTGCAAGGTCCGCCTGGATAGCTACCACCATCTTGCTCGCTAATCCTGCCGTGAAGCAGCAGTGCTTGCACTGTTGTGTTTCGGCGCGGAGAGTAAGACAGCCCCGGTGAAATTACTGGCACTTGAGGTATTCCAACTTAGGCCTCCAATACCCCTGGTGTTGCAGATGTTTATGGGCGGTGGTGATCACTTGCCACCAGGAGACCCACTTGCTCGTTTGCCTTCCAGTCGTATATATAAAAAAAAGAGAAATGGTGCAAGTCGCGGAAAAATGCACAGTTCCCGAGGGAACTGCGCGATAAACTAATTCTACGCGGGCGAAGCTGTGGGTAAAACCTAGTGTTCTTATGTTATCGCTTAGTTCAATGATGTATGGAATTAAGCTACTATCGTGTGTAAGGCTCACCTTATAATATACTATGCGATTGTAAAAATTATGTAGCACTACCATATTTGTCTGTATTCAAGTAGAAGGGAATATTGTTTAATTCGTATGGCAATATGATAATCATGTGGTAATGGGGGCTATCGCGAATGAATTTTCCGCTAGAGGCGCTAGTGTAGCGTGAGTGAGGTCAATGAAATGTGAAATCTCATAGTTTTTGGGTGAGCTACGTGGGTTTATTTATAATTAGAATAATTTTGTGAATATTTTGCATTATCTGAAATTAATTATGGCAATTATGCGATAAGGGGCAATGAACGTCTGTAATTTGAGACAGTTTTTTCTTTCGAAAACTTTTGTCCTCCCTTTTTTCCGAACAAAACGGGATTATACAATACTATGGTTGCCCGATATGTTTATGGTACTGTTTTACGATGTATTAAATATGATTTTAATCTAAACTTTGTTTTCACGGCCGTTATAACAGACTTTTAAAAACCTCACGCAACAGTGGCGCCATCTAGTGAGAGAAAAAACGATAGCCCTCATTTCTTTTATATGCAATGGTAACACCGATACAAAATGTCATTCGGTATTTTTCTGATTCATTGGCGGTTACTGTATTTTTTTTTTTGATATTTGGTGAAAACGCAAATTATATATAATTCAAGGCAATCCTGGTTTGATTCAAGACAATTGTAATAGATACTTTAGGTGACAGCATCATGTTTTCTGGCCATGTGTCCTGATTGGCGCCCAGCGTTAATCGAAGGTTTTGTTTGCCGCAGAGACGAAGAACATTCCAAAATGATTGATGAGTCAGTCAGTGGGCGACACCGGCGCCGGCGCTGCAGCTCGGCGCGTTTAACTTAACAACTATTAACCTTATATTTATTCATACCATTTAAGTATTTATGCGTGGCAGTCCAATAAAGTTTATTTTTACGTTGTTAAGAGTTTTTTTTAATTCGTTTTTTTTTTAATTTTGTGTGTTTGGAATACAAGTGAATTTAGATTATTTGGGTGACACATCCCGGCCCGATGATGGCCGATGGGGTCAGAAGGTTCGCGAATGGCGTCCGCGGACCGGAAGACGAGCTGTCGGTAGGCCTCCAACAAAATGTAGCGACGACCTGGCTAAGATCGCGGGATCGCGGTGGATGCGAAAAGCACAAGACTGGTCTGAGTGGAGAGCCTTGGGGGAGGCCTATGTCCAGCAGTGGACGTCTTTCGGCTGACATGATGATGATGATGGTGATGATGGTGATCCCGGCCCGGATGACACCGACATGGAAATACCGGCCCTGTTTTTTGTGTACACGGCCATAGAAACTGACAGGAGCTTCTATGGGCGTGTACACGAAAAACTGGGACGGTGTTTCCATGTCGGTATTATCCGGGCCGGGAAAGAGTCTTACCCGATTATTTCGCTATTTATGTAAATAGGTACAAGTGACACGAATTTTTGAAACAAAAGCTTTGTATGGAAAAGAAAGAAGAAAGAAAATACAACGAAAGGAAAAGAAACGATTTGTATGGAAAAACACTGTTTTGTTACCATAGTTTAAGGTCCATGGTACTAAATAAATTTCTGTTAAAAAAACATTTTTAATACAAGCTTTTTTGCTGCCTGTAATTGCATTGTCATCTAAACTGTATATCCGTGCCAAATTTCAAGTCAGTACTTTTAACCATTGAGGAGTACACCTGCGGAGACGATCCTGGTAGGACTACCAAGGTGTCACTACCATATTATTGTACTAGCTTATGCCCGCGACTTCGTCTGCGCGGACCTAGGTTATCGCGCGGTGGCGCCCTCTACCGGAACAAAAAGTATCCTATGTTCATTCTTGGGGCTTAAACTATCTCTATACCAAGTTTCATCAAAATCGGTTCAGCGGTTTTGACGTGAAAGCGTAACAGACAGACAGACAGACAGACAGAGTTACTTTCGCATTTATAATATTAGTAGGGATTGTCACCAAATTTACATAAGTATGCCAAATTTCAAGTCAATCGGACCGTGGCAGTGGGTCAAATGGAGCTTCCAAAATTTGACCCAAACAAATCCATACTAATATTATAAATACGAAAGCGTGTTTGTCTGTCTTTCACGCCGTAACGGAGCGACGGATCGACGTGATTTTTGGCATAGAGATAGTTTATGGGCCCGAAAGTGACATAGGCTACTTTTTATCCCGGAAAAATGCACAGTTCCCGAGGGAACAGCGCGCGATAACCGAATACCACGCGGGCGGAGGCGCGGGCAAAAGCTAGTGTATAGGTACAATAAAAAGACTTGAAAATTGAGTAGGTTTGGTCAAGTTGGAATAGATTTCTGCCACCAAAGTATAGAGGGCGCTGTGCATGAACGTAGAAGTAGCTCGCCTCTCGAGATGACGTGGTAACTTAGCCTGCAATCGATAGATGGCGTTGACTGAGCGAATTTGTTTCGAGGCTAATTCTACGTGATTCTACCTGCGGGGCTACTCCGAAATTATGTTTATAGAACTTTATTTTTCAAAAGAAATTGTTACATTTCAATTAAAGAGAACTTATACTAATATACAATTTATACCAGTGAGCACCATGAGGTGCACACAGAAAAAGAAAAACAATACCTAAACAACTAAAAGAAAAGACTTAATTAAACCAATGTCGACACCACGGTACCTACCTACCCTCACCCAAAGAACTTAGGTACAACTACAACTGCGTCAACCTACATACACTAAGTACCCATTTAACTCACAGGCCCACCAATATACAAAATAAACATCCAAATTCGAAAATCGAAGTTCGTATCGTTTCACCCCTTTAACACATGTACAATGGTACAAGCCATTTTGTACGAGAGCGAGAGGGACCGCACGACACGAACTTCGACTTGCGTAGTAGCCCTGCCGATCGGCACCCTCGACTTTCGGCGTCCACTCGTCGACAGGTGGTCCACGGGTGGACGCCAAATTGTCAACGAGTGGACCTCGCGAGGTCCCGAAGCCCGCGGGCTTCACGAATGCCCAAGTAGTCTTCTTCTTCTCTTTTAAAATATGGCTTTCTGTCCTTATTAGGACAATTTCGCCAGTGTCAAAGTACTCTCTTTGAGAGGGACATTGTACGGTAGTTGTAGTTTTTGCAACTTGATAGTAAAATGCCAGAAACCACGTGGAGACAACTTGCGCATTAAAAAATGACACGAGAGCAATATAGAATTTTATGATCACTGTTCACTGTTAAGGTTAATCGCTGCATAAAACCTATCAAAATTATACTTCAACTAGCCAAAGAAACAGAAATAGCTAAATTATACATTGACTACATCCGCCATGTTCGAATGCCACAAATCGAATCCGCCCAAGTAGTCAGTATGGCGGCGAGCAGCGGGCTGTCACCAGTATTGCCACCTTGCCCAAGGAAAAAGTAGCTAAACATATGGTAAAAAGTGGCTAGTTTTGAAAAAAAAACTCTGTTAGAAGTAGCCAAAAGTGGCTAAACAAAAAAAAGGCAACAGATAACTTATAAGTCTTACATTTTTTATATTTCTTTCTCTTATATTATTATTATGTGGAAAAATGTATTCAAAATTTATGTTATCTTGTGATATTGAAGGTCCGGCTTCTTCACTTTTTCGGGTTTCTTAGTTTTCCTATTTATTTCTTGATGGATATTCTCAGGAATTACGTAGGTAGCGCACGGAAGTACGTTTTACATTACAAATTAAATTGATTGAAACAGTGGTTACTTAGTTGTTGAAAGTAGCTAAAAAGTGTAACTAAAAAAGTTGGCCACTAAAATTTTTTTTTGGTAGCTAACTATTTCGTAAATGTGGTTAGATCTAGCTAAAAAATGGCTAAAGTGGCAACCACTGTCTGTCACCGTGGTCCACTCGCCGTCCGCGCGTGACCTCGCGAGTGAGGCGATCCGGTGACGCTACGGAGTTGATGTAGTGAACGCCTGCTCATACAAATCCATGTGAAGAATACTTTTGCAGGTGGTAGGACCTCGTGCAAGGTCCGCCCGGATTGCTACCACCATCTTGCTCGCTAATCCTGCTGTGAAGCAGCAGTGCTTGCACTGTTGTGTTTCGGCGCGGAGAGTAAGACAGCCGGTGAAATTACTGGCACTTGAGGTATTCCAACTTAGGCCTCTAGGTTGGCAACGCATCTGCAATACCCCTGGTGTTGCAGATGTTTATGGGCGGTGGAGATTTCTTACCACCAGGAGACCCACTTGCTCGTATGCCTTCCAGTCAAATAAAAAAAAAAATACTAACCGCTCGAAGCAAGGCGTACCTCCGTTCCGTTTTTTTGAAATTTTGGAAAAAATCTGGTTTTCCCTACTCAGAATCAAGAGCACAATCGATTCCGATCGTTTAAAAAAATGTCCCCAGTTTTTCATACAACATTTTATGAGTCAGTTTTGTCACGCCCGTACTGAGTGTATCTACGAAAAAAACGTCGCAAAACTGACATTTTTTTTGGGGACATTTTTTTTAAACTACCGTGATTGATTGTGCTCTTGATTTTGAGTAGGAAAAACCACATTTATTCCAAAATAAAAAAAAACACTTTTAGACAAGAAAACACTTTTTTTTTTAAACGTCCGTTCGCGGTGGATGCGTAAAGCACAAGACCGGTCTGAGTGGAGAGCCTTGGGGGAGGCCTATGTCCAGCAGTGGACGTCTTTCGGCTGACATGATGATATTTTTAGTCAAAATACCTTAACGGGACTTACCTTATCACGCTATTTTACACAAGTAATATTTACCTCGACGTTTCGGCAACATTACAGTTGCCGTGGTCACGAGTAGACTGAAATGTGTTTACTTGTGTCAAATAGCGTGATAAATCCCGTTAAGGTATTTTGACTATGCGTGAGAATCACGAAAGTTTAAAACGTGATGATATATATTATTAAATTTTCTGTGCATCATACTTTTTTAGGGTTCCGGAGCCAAAATGGCAAAAACGGAACCCTTATAGTTTCGCCATGTCTGTCTGTCCGACCTCGGCTTTGCTCAGGTACTATCAATGCTAGAAAGCTGTAATTTTGCACGGAGATATAAGTAAACTATGCCGACAAAATAGTACAATTAAAAATTAAAAAAATTTTTTTTAGGGTACCTCCCATAGACGTAAAGTGGCGGTGTTTTTTTTTTCTCATCCAACCCTATAGTATGGGGTATCATTGGATAGGTATTTTAAAAGCATTAGAGGTTTTCAAGAACGATTTTTCGATTCAGTAATTTGTTTGCGAAACATTCAACTTTAAAGTGCAAATTTTCATTAAAATCGAGCGTCCCCCCCCAACATAAACCGGTGAATGTAAAAATTTTTAAAACGTTCAGGATGGTAGTCAGTATATCAAACTTCCAAGGAAAACAATAACGGCTAAGTTTGCTTGAGAATTATTAATAGTTTATGAGTAAATAGCAGCGTAAGGTGTAAAATATACCTAAACTTGGAAGATTCCGTATAAAATACGAAATCCTTAGAAAAATATTAGGTACTTAATTTTTTCGTAATGGCTACGGAACCCTATTTTGGGTGTGTCCGACACGCTCTTGACCGGTTTTTTTTAATTATGCGTTTTAATATTTAAGCTAAGCTGTTGTGTGGCCGCCGTAATCGTGCGAGTATAGCCGAACTCATAATCCCCGTGCCGGGTCTCTCGTCACACCCCGATCCGACGATGACGAGGGGGGGGGGGGCTAAGCGCCGATGATCCCATAGTAAATATACGAAGCAATTCTAATGGACAAATGCCGCGGTACGTAAACCCGCTGATCCTTCTATAACGGTCATAACTAAATAGGTAAACAGGGCTGTTTACAAGGAGTAATGGTTTGTAACTTGTTTATTCGTGTTTTTGGGGTTCCGTAGCCAAAATGGCGAAAACGGAACCCTTGTAGTTTCGCCATGTCTGTCTGTCTGTCCGTCCGTCCGCGGGTTTGCTCAAAGCTTTTGCCCGCGGCTCCGCCCGCGTGGAATTCGGTTATCGTGCGCTGTTCGCTCGGGAACTATGTATTTTCCGGGATAAAAAGTAGCCTATGTCACTCTCGGGCCCATAAACTATCTCTATGCCATAAATCACGTCGATCCGTCGCGCCGTTACGGCGTGAAAGAGGGACAAACATACAAACACACAAACATACAAACACACTTTCGCATTTATAATATTAGTATGGATGTAAGCTATGCCGTAAAAATGGTACAATACAAAAATTTTTTTTTTTTAGATTACCTCCCATAGACGTGAATAGACGGGAGGGGGTTTCTAAAATGATTTTTCGATTCAGTGATATGTTTGAAAAATATTTAACTTAAAGTGCAAATTTTCATTAAAATAGAGCGTCACCCCCTCTAAAATCTAAACCAGTGGGTGGAAAATTTTCAAAAAACTCGTGATGTTAGTAAGTATATCAAACTTACAAGGAAAACTATAACAGTTCAGTTTTTTTGAGAATTATTTAGCAGTCTAGTGCCGTCTAAACAAAAACCTGGCAACACAGTTTATTCATGTCCTTAGTTCATCTCATTCAATTTTGCACGCAAATAAGACAGAAATACCCTCTGTCTCCCACGGTGACGGGTCATCGTTTTCTTCTGGAAAAGGCACAAGTAATTTGGGAGGGTCCGCCCTGTTCCATATGATAAATAGAAGAGTGAGAAGTGTGTATAAATCAGTCGGCCGGCCAGTGCAGTGCAGAGTGCGCTCGGTGCGGTACTTGTACCAATGTCATGCAGTAACGATAGGTACCACGATAGTTCGTATATGGTCGAAGTGTAGTTATTTTTGGGCAAATAAAACAGTGAAACTTAAGTATTTTATTTTATCTGTCGTCTTGCGTGTGAATGTTAAAACTATTAGTTTATTTATGGGTATGTTGTTAATGTTGCTATGTATCTTCCTAGTTCCTATCTACTTGGATTTGTTGTGTATGTGTACTGTATAAATTGTTATGTTTTCTTGATATTGCTGTAATGTAATGTAAATTCACCACCTGCTTAAATTTATTCCTCACTTCTCCATTCCATTGTAAAGGTTGCCTGGAAGAGATCGCTCTGAAGCGATAAGGCCGCCTATTGCTTACCTCAGAAAGTCTCTGTGTGTATACCTGTTTTCTGTAATTTTTTGCTATATTTTGGTGCGCAATAAAGAGTTATTGTATTGTATTTTATTGTAATAGTACAGTACTGTAGAAGCCGGGAAGTAGGGGGTTGCCGGCCAAGCAGATATAAGGATGTGAGGCCGGCAATCCTACGTTCCGGTCGAGGCTTGTATAATGATTTTCTCAAACATGACATGAAAAAAAAGCAAGAAATCAACCATGGCGGGACGCTGTCTGGTCGCCCTGTTGTGTTGCTGGCGCGGCGGCTGCAGGGCGAGTGGTGCTGGCGGTGGGCGCAGGCCGTGTCGCAGAGCGCGCGTTGAAACAAAACACGGTCGCATTGCCAGCCAGCGGCCTGTAAAGTTGTATGAAATCTCTTTGCAGGCCGCTAGAGTGACCGCGCGCAGGGCGCCGAGCCGCAGCGCCTGCAGCGCGACACTTCTCAGCCTATTATTTGTAACACAACGTCAATACCTATTTCATGTCATGTTTGAGAAAATTTCTATTTCTTCCGCCCCGGGCGGCTGATACCCACAATATACCACTGTGCACCACTCGTCGTCGGCGGGTCCATATTGGCTCGCATACTTATCGAAAGTCCGAATGTAATTTTTGTCAGAACGATCGTTTGTCTTTTTACTCTGAATCCAATGATTGTTTAGAATTGTTATAAAATAAACCTAACCTAACCTACAGTTTTCTATAGGATGACCATTTAATTTTTTTAGAAAAATATAAGGTTTCAGTGTGAAAAAAATTCGGACCAAACGATGATTCGACCAAAATTACGGTATGACTAGCGAAGAGTATGCGAACTTTGGCGCTCGCGTCCTTGACCTCCCTCGCCCCAACTACGACGCTACAAGTGGTACAGCACGATAAGTGGTACCAGCCGGCAGTGCCCCTCCCTTCGCTGGTCAGACATATTGTGTGAATGTTAGCCTACCGTCTGCTTGCCGAAAGTATCACAGAAAATGCTAGATAGTGCTTGCTTAATGTACTTACATCATAGTCGAGGGCATGAAATAACTGTACAGTCATAGTGATAAATCTTTGAGTACCTAGTAGTTGAATAATCAAAGCGACGAACACAGTAAAACTCAACCTTATATTTAACTAGCTTTCACCCGCTGCTTCGCACGCGTAAACTACCCTATGTGTTATTCCAGAGGTCCAGCTACCTAGGTACATACTAAATTTCATGGCTCTAAACCCAGCGGTAGTTATTCCGAGATTTTATCCCTAGGTATCCCGTGGGAATATCGGGTCAAAAAGTCACCTATGTGTTATTCCAGACGTCCAACTACCTACATACCAAATTTCATGACTCTAAACCCAGCAGTTGTTATTTCAAGATTTTATCCCTATCCCGTGGGAATATCGAGATAAAAAGTATACTATGTTTTAATCTAAGTTATAAACTAACTTTTTGACAAATTTCATCCAAATCCGTTCAGCCGTTTCAGCGTGAAGAAGTAACAAACATACTCACTCACTCACTCACAAACTTTCACATTTATAATATTAGTAGGATTACTGGCATTTGAGGTATCTTGGGGTGGCCCTCAGACTCGATGGTGCGATGATCTTCGCAGGGCGGCTGGCAAGAGCTGGATGAGAGTGGCCGAGGATCGTGCTCAGTGGCGTGCAATGGGAGAGGCCTATGTCCAGCAGTGGACGAACATAGGCTGATGATGATGATGATGATGTGACTTGAGGTATCCCATCTTGGGTCTCTAGGTTGGCAACGCATCTGCAATACCTACCCCACTTGCTCGTTTGCCATCCAGTCGAATAAAAAAAATCCCATAAAGGTAGGTAAGTAGGTAGTTATATACATTTTAATGACGTTTTGGGAACGTACATACATTTATTTATGCCATTGACTGTACAGGCCAACCGAGCTTATCTCGGAGTTCTTTTTAGGGTTCTGTAGCCAAAATGGCAAAAACGGAACCCTTAAAGTTTCGCCATGTCTGTCTGTCTGTCCGCCCGCGGCTTTGCTCAAGGACTATCAATGCTAGAAAGCTGTAATTGCACGAATATATACGTAAGCTATTCCGACAAAATGGTACAGTGAAACATTAAAAAGTATGCCAAATAGATGGCACCGCTATTATCAATATCAATCTCGGCTTTGTCCCGAAATGAAAAAGTTCTCTAAGCCCAATAAGTAAGTGTACGACGTTTCAATTTCGCGTCTTGATTGGTGGCATGTAAATACGGTGAAATATCCTATTCCCGGACTATAGATGAGTTACCACGAAATGCGGCCGAGGCTGGAGTCCTTCCTCTCGGTGAGGGCCCGTAGAATAACACTCGAAGCACTAGACATCGTCATTGATCAACACAATACAAGTAATAGGCTGTGTAATACAAAATGTAAATCTACTGTCAAGAAGATACAATACAATACAATACAATAACTCTTTATTGCACACCAACATATAGAAAAAAAAAATACAGAAAACATGTATAGAGACTTTCGAGATGTTAATATCTAAGGCTTATTATAAAGTCAATGATTATATCATGGACAGGGATATTTGGAAATAATTCCGATCCGCATTAGCGATCCCTTCAAATAGCGAACCTACTGTATTAAAAATAAAATTGTGTTAAATACTATCATTTATAAATATTGTGAATCTGTTTAAAAAAAAACCTCGTTGAGTTTCTTGCCGGATTCTTCTCAACAGAGGTTTTTCCGAACCGGTGGTAGATTTTTTGACGTTCATAAGTGCTTGTTATAGACTAAATTGAATAAAGATATTTTGACTTTGACTTTAACTTTGAATAACACCCGAAGCACTAGACATCGTCATCAACACAATACAAGTAATAGTATACAAGGTGTAAAACTCAGCAATAAACCCGTTTTGCCCTCGACGTGTCTATCCCTCGCCGTACCGGTTCGGGTGGCTATAGGCGTTTTCAAAAAAAGTGTACCGTTTCTGTTTTTTTTAAATTGTGGGAAAAATATTGTTTTTCCTACTCAAAATCAAGAGCACAATCGATTCCGATCGTTCAAAAAAGTCCCCAAAAAAATGACAGTTTTGCGACGTTTTTTTCATACACTCAGTACGGGCGTGACAAAACTGACTCATAAAATTTTGCATGAAAATCTGGGGACATTTTTTTAAACGATCGGAATCGATTGTGCTCTTGATTCTGAGTAGGAAAAACCATATTTTTTCCGAAATTTCAAAAAAACGGAAAGGGTACACTTTTTTTTTAAAACGCCTCTATAAGTACTCAAAAAATATTACCTTGAGAGTGACAACAAAGTACTACCTACTAAGTAATAACTATTAACTGAGTATACCTACTTCAACTTAATTATAATAAAATATCTAATAGTACTGAACCGCTGTATCTCGCCTACTATTATTTAAGCCCCCAGTGGGTTTTCCAATAGTAGCATAATAAGTTCATTGTATTTTATTTGTTTCGATTAAATTAAATAACTAAAAAATAAAAAAATGAACGTCTCGGATGATTAGCTTGTCTTATGCTCTCGTTGTATCGAGCATTAAACCCATTTTACCCTCGACGTGTCTATCCCCCGCCGTACCGGCTCAGGTGGCTATATACCTACGTCTCGGGTGAATGGCTCGTTTTACGCTCTCGTTGTACAACCTACTATTTTTCGATGTGGTTCATTCAAACTGCCTGCGGGCCCGTGTTTCGTTATCAATTCGACAGCTTCTGTTGACACCCGCGGCCGCTGCTCGCGCCGCGATCAAATACTATCAGCAAACAACATTGATGTGGAACAAACCGACGCGACCGCAATGAAACTGGATTAAGAGTCTCTTCGTTCCATTCTCCATGCAAACGAAGTCCCGGTCTCATTTGAAAACTGGGCAACAGAAGTAAATGAAATTTTGTAAGTATGGATGGACTAGACTTAATTATCCTATGCCTGTGGTTTTTCAGATTTTCATATAATGTGTAACATCAGAATTACAGGAGCCTAAAAAATCGACCAAAAAAAGATGTCAACTTTGCACGAGAGTTACACTGCACACTAGTAAAGCATTTTTACAAAAATCGAAACAACCACAGGCATAGAAAATATAATGAAGATCTTGATTGTAAAATATCATTGATTTACTTTTCGTATAATATGAGGACAACGAAACCCAAAATTCAACCGCCCAAATCTTGAAAAGCCTACAGCTATCTCGATATACATTACCGGGAAGCGGAGAAGCGGGAGGGGATGTGCATGGGGGGGGGACGGCTGCGAGCGCTGATGTCACGAGCGATAAAGACAACAATATCCCAAACGAATATCTAACGCAGCCGCGCGGCCGGCAGGGAAACTTCTCTTAAGCAATCAAATTAAGATTGGTTTTTGGAATCTTTTTATTATATTTTTTATTTCAACACCAAATTTTTGTTACTTTTTCGGTCATTCTGTACAAACATTGGTACAAACCATAACGCAAATACAAACTGAAATATAGATGCACAGAAAAACCAGAAAAATAAGACCAGCGCTGGGAATCGAACCTTGGTCCTCGGCATTCTGTGCCGCGTGTTATTTTGTCCTGTGGTGGTGTAGCACGTGTATAATAACACATGTTCAATAAATCATTTTTGTTTTTATCCTATTAATAGTTTAAACATGAAGAATAATGAAAATAGTATAATCATTGCTAGGACTTATTTTGATCACACATGTTTTCTTACTTTCTTTCAAAGTTCACACCTGGTTCATACCACCATAGCCTATTTGAATAAGGCACGGCCCGCCGCCCTCTCAGCCTCAGAACATAGCGAACACAATTCACGCCAAATAACAAATGACGTCACTTTCCGCGTTTTTCCACAAAGCCACGCCGCATTTCCCGACTGAAGGGAACGCCGTAAGCGCCATCCCCGGGGCGGCGTTTACGCCCTCTCGGAAAAAAACGTGGACATTACGGTCCACGTAATTCACTTTTAAATGACATCCCATTCCCGCCAATTTGTATCTGTCGTTACAATGAAATGTGACATTAGGCTGTGATTTTCCTCAATAGATATTAACTTCTTTCAGTTTGGCTTTGAATGGTTTATGATAAACGACCTGGAACACGTCTACTATCGCACAAAGAACCTCCTAGGACACCACAATGAGTAACTCGCCACTTGCACCAGCGTCAGTCCTCTTACAAGAAAAGGTACCCAACACCCAACCATGAAACACAGATATAAGTAGTACAGAAGTCAATCTCCTGTGTGTACTTCACTTTTCATACCTACGCTCGGCGGTCGCTCTAAGGTTGTCAACTATGGCTTATGCACCAAAAAACTATCGTGGTAACTATCGCACTAGTAGTAGGACGAATGTTGAAATAAACAAAAGAAAAAACTCGAACTTATCTTTTTTTTACATTACCAAAAGAAGTTTTATGAAGTCGCTTAATAACTTTTCTAAACGTTCAGTTGGATTACTTTATTTTAATTTTCTGACAAAATGATAACCCTTACACTCGAGTTGTCGAGGTAGGTATGTTCGGAACAAAAGGCAGCACTGTATTCTATTAAAACGGCGACTTTCTTCAAGATCAAAGGAGTGCAAGTTCTGTACGTAATACTATTATTTATTCTGTGTCGTATCTTCTCGATCGGCCGGGAAGGTGCAAATTATCATAATTACAATTATATTGTCCCGGGCCAGCCTCGTTGTGAATTTAATTCGGCTGAGGAATTGTTTTTATAGCTCTGCTAAATAAAATAATGTAATAAAAATATTAGTAGACGTCACAGGTGACCGAAGAGCTGGCAGCTTCCGCGGACAAAGAATTAGCCTAGCTATTCAAAGAGGAAACGCTGCCAGCATCTTCGGGACCTTGTCTAAGGGGTACTCTTTAGGTAATTTGTTTTAGTTTTAGGTTCTATTTTTATTTTATGTAGGTACGTTTAGTTAAGATATTTTTAGGATGTTTTTTGTTTCACATGTAACTTACGTAAATAAAATTATTGATCTAATAATGTATTGTATTTGAAAACTCCTGAGTTTGCGATATCCTACAGGGTGGCCCATTTAGATCGGTCAGTATGGGAAAGTCTGAAACTATCCTGGAATAACATATAGGCTACCATTTAATTCGTTATTCCTACGGGATAGGGATAAAATTTCGAAATAATAACCGCTGGGCTTAGAGTAATGAAATTTGCTATGTAGGTAGCTGGACGCCTGAAATAACAAATAGGCTACTTTTTATCCCGATATTCCCATGGGATAGGGATAAAATCTTGAAAATGCTACCGCTTGGTTTAGAATGTTGAATTTTTGGACAATCTGTTCTTAATAAAACCCCAATGAAGACCACCGATTATCCGATCCGATATCGGATCATCTATATATTTTATTATATAAAAGGCAAACCTGACTCACTGGGTTATATATCAACGCACAGCCCAAACCGCTGGGCCTGGAAACTTGAAATTTTGGTACAAAGATTCTTTTTATGATGTAAATGAGCACTAAGAAAGGATTTTTAGAAATTCATCCCCTAAGGGGGTGAAATGGGGGGGTGAAGTTTATATGGAACTTTCTCATTTCTGGACTTTGAAGTATGAAAATAGGTGTATAAGTTCTCGATTACCATTAAAAATTATCGGTGTAGCTGAAATGGATTTACTCCTAGCCTTAACGCTGCTGGCCTCTTGAAGATGTCTCTTCGTCGTGAACATCACCTTGCGACCCTTTTGTTTGGGATAATACAGACGGGACGACCGAAGTACTTGTTCGAGAAGCTGGCGTGGCGTAAAACGGCGTGTCGTGCGGTGAGCGGGCCTTTATGTATGCCAAAGCATGGGTCAGCTGCCTTCCGTGGTAGTTTCAAGTATGCGGCCACCAAGTGTTGGAACAACTTGCCGCCACCTCTACGTCTACCAATGTGCAAACACACATTTAAATTAAAGTTGAAGAAGCATCTTTTTGCCTATCAAAAAGAACAACCTGTTGGTGGCCGAGTTGTTCCAACTTACTTGAAGCGTCCCTAATTTTATTTTACTTATTATTATTTCATTATTACTATTGTCATCATTATTGGAATTTATTGCTACTTTATTTTATTTTATTTAAATCATATTTTTAAAAAATTTCCACTCATATATATGTTTATAGGTATTTTATAATTCTCATAATATTATATCATTTCTTTTTTCCCTGCAATAATTACGCGTTCAGTTACATGGGTGCACACTCACCGGGGTTCAGCTGAAAACCAGCGCTGCAGCTCTGGTCACAGGGCTACGGCACATGCTGAGCTGAGTCCTTTTGGCATCACACTACAGCACAACGTCTCTAATTGTTCTCTCTTCTCCTATTTATGTTTTTTACTGTTTTTGCTGTGATGTAGTGTGTTTTTGTTGTCAATAAATATTGTGAGTTTGGATAAAAATTCCCTCTAAACGAGTAAAAAAACGCGCATAACCGAATTCCACGCAGGCGAAGCCGCAGGCAAAAGCTATAGTATTTCATACATTTTATTTGCCCCGATATCGTATCGGCGTCCGATACTAATTTCGGATCGGATAATCTGAAAACTGAATACGCTCTGACCTGTGGCAGGGCAATTCCAGAAATAGTGGCACCGGCAGGTTAAAGTTTTTTGTCGAAAAAAAATGGGCCAGTTTTACCAATTGAGTTTGACAAATATTTTTTAAATATTTCAATTGGGGCATATTTGTAAAGGGCACCGCAAAATTCATAAAAATACAGAAATTGTGGCGTGTTGAAATTTTGGAGATACAGGTTAAAGTTACATTGCGCAGGTTAGTAGAGAAAAGATTACAGGTTAAAGTTAAATTTTACAGATTTTGTGCAAAAGAGTATGTATCAAGAGGCGAAGGGGTTGAATTATGCTTTGACACCGAAACGAACTCCTTATAGAACCGTAATCAGTAGCATGGAATAAGTAATTATGCACAATAAAGTGACTTCGAGTGACGCCGATGTCCTAAGGCAAGATGTTGCGGTTATTTTAAGAAAGGCCAGTTTACCGTAAAACAATGTCACTGCGGAAGAGCGTTTGGCTTTCAGTAATATTTGGAAGAACCAGGAGGTTTTTCGTACTTAAGCGAACAAGGGTAATGCCGCTGTTGTGATGGACTCTAATGATTACGAGAGTAAAATAATTAATTTGTTGGATGTCGATCAGGTCTATAAGCCAGTGTCGTACAAACCTACGGCCAGAATCACACGCCGTATAAGGACTGTTGTCATACTAAAGGATGTGTTTGACGGTGATGATTTTGAGCCTTTACAAGCCGAAGAACGCGCAGCTGCCGAAGTTATATGGTTTGCCGAAGGTGTACAAGACGGGCGTGTCTTTAAGACCTAAGTATCGTAAGTCAAATGGCTTCTCCTAACTTGCGAAACACGTAGCATCGATGTTGTGGCCACTTGTGGGGAAAACGTTATCTTATGTTAAGGATTCTCGCCATTTTGTAGAAATTCTCAGCAGCATTAAGTTGGAACCAGAAGACGACGTTGTGATGAGTTTTGATGTGGCGTCGCTTTTCACCAGTGTTTCTCTTAAAGAATGCTATGAGAAAATTCGGGGGAAGTTAGTCAATATCTGGATGGACAAGCGTGGAATGAGAAATTGTTGAAGCGGTACGTCGATGATGTTTTATGCGTTATGAAAGGTGGGAAACCTGAAGTGGAACAGTTTATTGCATATCTTAATACCATTCATACAAAGATCATTTTACTTATGAGTTGAAAGATGGGCATACATTAGCTTTCCTTGATGTAAAGGTAATGGCGAGAGCGGATGGTTCTTTGACATATACCGTCGATAGGAAGCCGACGCACATAGATAGGTTTCTGAATGCATCGTCTCACCACTATCCCAGACATCTCATCCTTTGCGAGTTCATTGCAAAATAGGGCATTTGATTTCTATGACTGAGGACGAGTTGAAATATGTTCAGGAGGTAATAAAGTGTGACGGTTATGTGGTGACTAAATGGCAGCCCAGAAGGAAACGTAGAACCAAACATCCTGATGTAGCTAGACAACCTGCGTATATGTCTTACGAGTATGTGAAAGGAGTGACGGGGAGCCGTTGTAGGCAAGTGTTCCATCAAGGTAGTGTACACACCTTTGTACAAAGTCGCGAGGCATATTAGGACACCTAAGGATGTCGATCCCTTCCAAACACCGGTTGTTTATAAGATTGATTGTAGTTGCGGAAGTTCCTATACCGGACAAACGAAAAGAACAATAACTGAGAGGGACAAGGAACATATTGCTGCTGTTAAAAATCGCCAAGTGAACAAGTTGGCATATCAACAACTTTAGGTACTAAGATACCCTAATAGCGAACTCGTAAATGCCACTCAAAATTATTTATTACTTTAACCTGCCAAGAGTCACTTTAACCTGTATATTGATTACAAGTGAAAGTGACACAGGTTACAGTGAAAAGTAGGTATACTAGACGATTACTTAAAAACCGATAATAATATGAATGCCTCACTCTCAGTACAATCAGATATGAGTATATAGAACATTTTAATTAAATAAGTAAAAAACGCCCCATATCAATATCGTCTAATAATCACGACAAGTTAAAGTAACAATACACGTTACAAACTCCAGATTCCTGCCTTCGATCACTTGTCACCGCAAAACTATGTTCGTACAGCCGCGAATGCTCTACTTGGCGATTAGATGGATACTGACGGAATGTTTTGCCGCAAATTATGGTCTATAAATGTTATTTCTGTGTGAGTGAGACGCTGTGCTGTGAACACACAGGTAACAGTGAAAATATCGCTGGACAAATTTCGGGCGTGGATATTGTTATTTGAAAATGATATATAAAATCCGTGCAACATATTTTTGATAAAGTTATATTCCTGTTGTCATATAGCGCTATATTTTTTGAACATAAAATCGTATACGAATAAACTAAACAACTAAAACTCGAAGAGTGTCGCGTTTGGACAAGACAGGTTACAGTAAAAACTGGCACTATCTATTTTTTTTTATTAAACTGATAGATTGAAATTTAATAAAAATGCCTGGCCTTTGTGTATTCGATTGGTTTTTACCTGTGAACATTTTTATTTTTTCTGAAAACAATAAATTGAGCATAGTTTCTATTCAAAAACTAAATGACAGGTTAAGGTGCCACTATTTTTGGAATTGCCCGGCAGTAAGAAGTCCTCAGTTTGAGCTGATAGCAAGCGTCATGTAAGGTACATTAGCATGCTAAACAAAGACATTCAGGCACTCTGTCTGCATGCTATCCTTGTCTCGCATCGTCCTACATTCCAGAACGATATAATTTAACTTTGAACAAGTACAGAATGAAGTGTAAGAAATTCAATTTCCTTGTGAAACCGATCGGCTTCGGTACCAAAGGAAATGAGACTTAGTTTCTGTCCTAACTTATTCTGAGTATATTATTTAGTATTTATTTTAATAGTGTTGACAAAAAAAGCAAGTACAAACTGTGTTATAGTTTCTGAACGAACTGTCACTTTGAAAAACGTGAGTTTGACAGCTGTTTCTTGCAACCGGTCCCTCCCAGCCGACACATGCATAATTGTAAAACTAATTTAGGATTCGATTTGTGGCATTCGAACATGGAGGATGTGAACAATGTTTAATTTTGCTATTTCTGTTTCTTTGGCTAGTTGAAGTATAATTTTGATAGTGTTTTATGCGGCGATTAACCTTAACAGTGAACAGTGATCGCAATATTCAATATTGCTCTCGTGTCTGACATTTTTTAATGCGCAAGTCGTCTCCACGTGGTTTCTGGAATTTTGCTATCAAGTTGCAAAAACTACAATCACCGTACAACGTTGCCTCTCGAAAGAGAATACTTTGACATTGGCGAAATTGTCTTATTAATTAGGACAGAAGCCATATTTTAAAAAAGAATAAGAAGAAGAAAACTAATTTAAATATTAAGAAAACTGGAAAATATAAACATCCAAAGACTGAACACAATCTTTTATCCCTACTAATATTATAAATGCGAAAGTAACTCTGTCAGTCTGTCTGTTACGCTTTCACGCCAAAACCGCTGAACCGATTTTAATGAAATTTGGTACAGAGATAGAATAGACCTTGGGAAAGAACATAGGCTATCTTTTATCGCGAAAAAGAGGCTTTAAGGGGTTGAAATAGGGGGTGAAAGTTTATATGGTGGAAGTTCGTCGCTGTCGAAAATAAAACCATGAAACTTGGCATTGAAGCACTTAATAAGAAATAAGTCGGTTTTTTCAACATAGGATACCTTTTTTTCCGGTAGCGGGCGTAGCCGGTATTACTTAAACTACCCACAGGGAGCCTTGATCCCTGTGACACTGACAGTGACAGTTGAGTAGCTCCACTTTTATTAACCCCCGACGCAAAAAGAGGGGTGTTATAAGTTTGACCGCTATGTGTGTCTGTGTGTGTCTGTGGCACAGTAGTTCTTAAACTGGTGTACTGATTTAAATGCGGTTTTTTTTATTTAAAAGCAGGTTTTCTAGCGATGGTTCTTAGATA
Source organism: Choristoneura rosaceana (assembly GCA_037349165.1). Taxonomy (NCBI): domain Eukaryota; kingdom Metazoa; phylum Arthropoda; class Insecta; order Lepidoptera; family Tortricidae; genus Choristoneura; species Choristoneura rosaceana. Next base: position 422,775 of record JAZBNJ010000006.1, on the reverse strand, counting down.
TGTTTTATCAAAATCGGTTGGGCTGTTTTTGATATATTGAACTTTAAAGTGACAAAGTTGGAGGTTTTCCAACTTTTTCAACAACGTTGTCAACAATGTCTATTGTCCTTAGATTAGGCAAAAATAGAACAAACACTTTATGTTATCATTATCATTACCTAACTTTTATAATTTAATCAGAATCTGTTAGTGAAATGTTACTGTCTGACTTTCGGAGCCCGATTCCGAGCTGCAATGACTTGTATAATGAATTTATATGCACAGATAAATACATACTTAAATAAGTACATAGTAAACATCCCAGACCCGACAGCAAACATTCGTAATATCACAGAGAACATAATATACAGAGACACCACCTAGTACAAGCAAACGGTATCACCCTAATACTGGCTATACAACTGGCTATTTTTCTTTTCTTTATTTTACAATAGAAGGCACCACTGAGAACACAAATAACACGATACCTATATGCCATCTAGCGAGACTCTAATGATACGGGTGTCGCTTGTTAGCCCAATATATAGCTTGACTAGGACATGACAGGGTTGGTAGATGGCGCTACGTTATATAACCTACTCACGGCCGCTGGTCAGTGCGTAAGCAATCAAGGTTTCGTAGATCCAAACCTATTCGTAATCTGCTGAAAACGCTGTCAGCCATTTTAGTTTATAGATTATCTACAGCTTAGGGCTATACTACGAAACTCAAAGTTCGTATCGTACCGTCCCTCTCGCTCTCGTATTAAATAGTTTAAGTGTCAGAGGGACCGCACGACACGAACTTCTAGTTTCGTAGTAGAGTAGTGACGATTATGTAGTTTTAATTTTTTTTTTATTCGACTGGAAGGCAAACGAGCAAGTGGGTCTCCTGGTGGTAAGAGATCACCGACGCCCGTAAACATCTGCAACATCAGGGGTATTGCAGATGCGTTGCCAACCTAGAGGCCTAAGTTGGAATACCTCAAGTGCCAGTAATTTCACCGGCTGTCTTACTCTCCGCGCCGAAACACAACAGTGCAAGCACTGCTGCTTCCCGGCAGGATTAGCGAGCAAGATGGTGGTAGCAATCCGGGCGGACCTTGCACAAGGTCCTACCACCTGCTATTATGCGATTATGCAATTATAGTATATAAATATAAGTGTTGTGTAGTGTATATACTTGGTTTGGTGTTTTTCAAAATCCTCTAATATCTCAGAAACGGTGCGTCCTAGCTCAAAAATAGCCAAATTTTCAACCCCCTCCCAAGCCCGCCCCCTACGGGACTACCCCGGACCCAACCCCAAAATTTCTTCCCCCCCCCCACTTTTAGCACATTGACCAGCCTAACCAGACCCCTGATCCAAGGGTAGCAAAAACTTCCAGGGCCTATAGCTCCGGAACGGGGCTACTCCGAAACACGACGTTCGAAGTTCGTATCGTGCGATCTCTCTCACACTTATACTATTTAATACGTGAGCGAGAGGGATCGCACGACACGAACTTCAAGTTTCGTAGTAGAGTAGTTACGATATGTAGTTTTAATTTTTTTTTTATTCGACTGGAAGGCAAACGAGCAAGTGGGTCTCCTGGTGGTAAGAGATCACCGACGCCCGTAAACATCTGCAACATCAGGGGTATTGCAGATGCGTTGCCAACCTAGAGGCCTAAGTTGGAATACCTCAAGTGCCAGTAATTTCACCGGCTGTCTTACTCTCCGCGCCGAAACACAACAGTGCAAGCACTGCTGCTTCCCGGCAGGATTAGCGAGCAAGATGGTGGTAGCAATCCGGGCGGACCTTGCACAAGGTCCTACCACCTGCTATTATGCGATTATGCAATTATAGTATATAAATATAAGTGTTGTGTAGTGTATATACTTGGTTTGGTGTTTTTCAAAATCCTCTAATATCTCAGAAACGGTGCGTCCTAGCTCAAAAATAGCCAAATTTTCAACCCCCTCCCAAGCCCGCCCCCTACGGGACTACCCCGGACCCAACCCCAAAATTTCATCCCCCCCCCCCACTTTTAGCACATTGACCAGCCTAACCAGACCCCTGATCCAAGGGTAGCAAAAACTTCCAGGGCCTATAGCTCCGGAACGGGGCTACTCCGAAACACAACGTTCGAAGTTCGTGTCGTGCGATCCCTCTCGCTCACGTATTAAATAGTATAAGTGTGAGAGAGATCGCACGATACGAACTTCGAACGTCGTGTTTCGGAGTAGCCCTTCAGCACATAGGCAGGCTACTCTGAAAATCAAAACTCGAAGTTCGTGTCGTGCGGTCCCTCTGACACTTATACTATTTATTACGAGAGCGAAAGAGACCGCACGACACGAACTTCGTGTTTCGAATTACATAGTAGCCCGCTGCATGCGCATACCGGTTTTACGCCATCTAGCGTTACTTTTGCAAACTACTACGAAAACCTCATAGCTGAAACGTAGTCACATGTAGCCTATACTTTCGTATTCTCAATTTATTATTTATGATGTTTCTTATCTTCAAATTAAGGAGTTGAAATAAAGTTGATGTGAAGTTGTGTTTATAAAATATGCTATTCTTTATTTTAATATCAATATTTCTACTTAATTCGGCTTATTTACATTTTATACTTTACAGATGTTAATAGTAGTGCCATCTATTGCCGTTTTTTAGTACTAAATATATCTTGTATGAGTTGGTAGCCCATGGTAATATTGACACAAATATCTGCCCCGGGCGGGAATCGAGTTCGTGACCTTAAGCTTCCTAGTCAGATTCTCTAATCACTTGGCTATCCGGTCGACAATAATCGGTCGTCAGTTAGAAATGATACATCATCATCATCATCATCATCATGTCAGCCGAAAGACGTCCACTGCTGAACATAGGTCTCCCCCAAGGCTCTCCACTCAATAACCTATTTAATCTAACCAACAGAAAGTTGGAAAGTCCCCGACTTTGTCACTTCAAAGTTCAATATCACAAAAACGGCTGAACCGATTTTGATAAAACATATCTAACAACCATCCCTAGAAAACCTGCTTTCAAATAAAAAAACTCCATTCAAATCAGTTCACCCGTTTAGGAGCTACGATGCAACAGACAGACACAGTTTCGGTGCTTAAAAAATGATACAAACGTCCCTAAATTAAGTTTTGACTTGAACTATGCATGAGAACGAATAAAGTGACTTTTCATGTACAAATGAAGTTAAAAGAAAATTAAATAAGTATACAAGCGCTGGACTCTAGATCTAATTGCGAGGTTCAAGTTAAAACGAATTTGTTTAAGTGCTTTTCGTTGTGCGTATAAAATGTCACAACATAATGAAGACGTTTTTGAATAATTTATTCTTTTAGCGCTAAAGTTGAAAAGAACTAAAAACAGTTGCCTACTTTACGCACTGTCTATGCAACAGATATGTGCTCATGTAGATCTTCCATCTCCACGCTGTAACAACACACAAAACACACAAACAAATACAGATAAAATACCTATAAAGGCTTTAATTGTTAAGTGTAGCCAGGCAATTATTATGTAAATATAACAGTTATCAGAAAATTATACTAGGTATCCATATCCATACTAATATTATAAATGCGAAAGTGTGTTTGTCCGTCTTTCACGCCGTAACTTTTTTTTTGGCATAGGGATAGTTTCTGAGCCCGAGAGTGACATAGGCTACTTTCTATCCCGGAAAGCACATGAAACGCACAGTTCCCGAGGGAACAGCGCGCGATAGCCGAATACTAGTATCATATATATTATAAGGCATATAATGTAGGTATGCCGCTATATATCCGCTACTACATATATACGAGTATAGTATAGATATACAGAATATCGATATCATTTTAACCTTTTCTGATATCTAAATATTATATTATATTTTCGGAATAATCGCCTGGCTATAGTTACTTAGCGATTTCACCCAGTACCGGTAACCGTTATAGTTTTCCTTGTAAGTTTGATATACTTACCACCATCCTGATTTTTTTTCGAATTTTTCCACTCACCGGTTTAGATTTTAGAGAGGGACGCTCGATTTTAATGAAAATTTGTACTTTAAAGTTGAATATTTTGCAAAGCATCACTAAATCGAAAAATCGTCTTAGCAAACCCTTGATGGTTTTAAAAGGCTTTTCTAACGATATCCCACACCACAAAATATGATGAGAAAAAAAAATCACCCCCACTTTACGTGTATGGTAGGTACTCTAAAAATTTTTTGTTATAGCATTTTGTCGGCATAGTTTAAATATATATTCGTGCAAAATTACAGCTTTCTAGCATTGATAGTCCCTGAGCAAAGCCGCGGACGGACGGACAGACAGACATGGCGAAACTATAATGGTTCCGTTTTAGCCATTTTGGCTACGGAACCCTAAAAACGAGTTATATTGTGAACAACCCAAACAGGTACGAGTATAAAAAGTCCCCCAGTTTTTATTAATCAAGGAGGTTGTTAGCAAGTCGCCATCCATCGCGGGCAGACTGTACCTACCTACTGCCGCAGCCGACGCACTGTCATGTAACAAAACACAGATAGTTCATTAATCAATCTCTATACAGGTGCGCGCGATTCGATTTGTGGCATTCGAACATGACGGATGTAGACAATATCTAATTTTGCTATTTCTGTTTCTTTGGCTAGTTGAAGTATAATTTTGATAGTGTTTTGTGCGGCGATTAACCTTAACAGTGAACAGTGATCACAAAATTCTATATTGCTCTCGTGTCTGACATTTTTTAATGCGCAAGTTGTCTCCACGTGGTTTTTGGAATTTTGCTATCTAGTTGCAAAAACTACAATCACCGTACAACGTTGCCTCTCGAAAGAGAATACCTACTTCGACACTGGCGAAATTGTCCGATTAATTAGGACATAAGCCATATTTTAAAAGAGAAGAAGAAGATACAAAGATAAGATATGCTTAGGAATTTCATGATCTGCCTAAACAGGCCAAATCATGAAATGGCGGTGTTTCGTGATATGCCTAGGTATATCATGATCTGCCTAAACGTCACTAGGCAAATCGTTAAACGGCGACTTTTGAACGATATTGCGGATGTCCTTTAGCCAGTTTATGAAATGACGCCATTTCACGACATACCTAGGAATTTCGTGATTCTGTGGATTTTAGATACGATCGACCGCCGGCATATCCCGTACTTATCACATTTCGTCACTACTTTAAAAAAAAAACTCGTATCTCAAAATGCATAATTTTTCCGAGTGCACTTTATGACCATTAGGTACATATGTCAAGGTTCAATTTTGTTGACGTATTGATTTGAGATACGAGATTTTGTCAAAGTAGTGACGATTTATACAATACAATACAATACAATACAAATACTCTTTATTGTACACCAGAAATAATAAGCGATACAGAAAAACAGGTACACAGATAAAATTACAAGGTAAGCAATAGGCGGCCTTATCGCTTAAGAGCGATCTCTTCCAGGCAACCTTTTAACAGAAAGAAGGAAGGACTAGTTTATATCGCATGAACTAGTGGCGGGAAAGTGATGTAGCCGCTCCAGCTATCTGTGCCATGTCCAGCCATTTGTCGGTGTCAGAAGGTGTCGAGTTTCACAAAATAGCGCGGCGGCTGGAGTAATGTCTGCGTCGCTGCTGCCTAAGGATTTGAGAATTAACACCGAAAAGGGTTCCGTCCAAATTTGTAGGTAAGTATCAAATTCAAATTCAAGTATGTTTATTGCTAGAACATAGTCAATACAAAAGGTCTTAGTGCCAAAAGATGTTCTTATGTTCTACATTAATTGGGCGGACAATATTAAAATCATTTTCTCTCAGCATTTACAATATAAAAACACTAAAGAATCTCAGTTTCTTAATGCTTATTTCTCATTATAAGGAAATTATTAATTGCACATCAAATAAATAATTGCTTTTCAATTTATTATCATTATTTGTCCATCAATTAAATTGTTTCAATACAAATAAACTAAATGTTTAGCAATAATTTACTAGTACTGCAGATAATTCGAAAATATACATCTACACAGACTTTACAAAAATACTACGACCATATAAAAAAATACTGACTGCACAGCAAAAATACTGACTCCAGTGTAAAAAAATAGTGTTTAACATAGCTCCCCTACTAACAAAAAAACGCAGTGTTAGGTCATTTTCGTAGTGTTAGCTGAAAATCAGCGCTGTTTTAAAGCTTGCGTTGAGCCAGTGTCCGATTCTCCCACAATTATCCCAACTTACAGCTTTCCCAACTTTTTAAAAGCTTTTTATTAACTTACAATGTAATGTATTTATGTGCGGGCACAGAATAAGTAATAGTACAAGTACAACTAAAGGAAGAAAGAAAAGAGAGAGAGAATATTCTTTTGAGAAAATAGAAATCTTAAACCAAAAAGAAAGAAAATACATTTATTCACAACACAAGACAACAATATTATTAGGTACAAATAAACAACACAAAGGTATGTGTCATTGCGGTTGTGAATCGGACACTGGCTTAGCATAATGCTAATAATGCAACTGGTGCGGGTTAAATCTTGCATCCCTTGCAAGTAGTCGGATTGTCTTGAAATCAGGCAAACGTATGTAAATTGCGGGACTACCTATACATAATCTGGTAGTGACATCCTGGTAGTCCGGCCAGGATCTTCTCCGCTGGACCAAACTCTTCAACGGTTAGTGGGTAAGGCCCACAAGCGTTTTGCCTGCCCGTTCCAGTGCGCTACAAATATTGATGCATACAAACGATGGCCCGTTTCTACTAATATAAGGATGAATACTTCACTTCAAAGAGAAACTACTTGTATCAGAACATCGATATATATGTACTTACTAGATATCGCGATCCGAACACTCATTGTGTTCCACTGCTTTGTACCTTGCACTGTACAAAGGACTTTAGTATGACTTTGACATTCATGAGCGGCGGACGAACTAGTTTTTGATTGAGACTCCGAATGTAGGCGTGAACCTGCACGTAAGTAACAATTCACTACTCAAGTAAGTAAAATTACATCTTGTACAAGTGATTAAGCAACTAATAATATTGTAATACCACAATAAAAACATTTTTTTAAAATAAGACGTCACGCCATCTTACAATCATAGACTAAAAACGTGCAGTTGTTTAATTGCTTTATTTATACCCAGTTTGATATTTTGAATATTTATTTAATGTTCTTTCTTTTTGGTCTAAATAATATCAATTTTTTTTTCGAAAATATCTTTTTTGCATCTGAGCATTATAATTACGTTTTATAGGTAAAATAGCTGTGTCACTTCTGCGGTGTATAATCTATATAGCGATGACGTCTTGTGACAGTCCGGTATTTGAACATATTGTTGACATGAACGTGCGTATCCATAGTATAAATCAATGTATCAGAAGTTGACGCAAATAGTTATTGTATGCACGAAATTTGGTATGCACAATGCAGTTTGGGTGACAATCCAAGTACAGTCAACAAAAAGTGTAGTCAAAGTAAAAAAATGCGAGCGCCGCCATACAAATTTCAATTCTCGTTTCTCCTCGTCTCGTCTCGATTCGCCGGTGGAAAATCACCTTAACATACTTTTCTGGTCCCAACTGAGTTTTAGACAACGCGGCCTCAGAGAACTTTTACTCTTCACCCAACGCTAATAGAAAACTTGTTTCTATAATGTTCAACCTTTCTGTACGTACACTTGAAATTGTAAGTTTTATCCGACGAGGTGAAGATAGGAATGGGTCGAAGTTCGCCTTTAATGCAAATTGACACCTATACACGGGAGATAGGGGTGATTTCAGGTGGACAAGGCTTTTGGATGTACGCCGTTTTACAACTGGAAGCTATAGTTATTCATTCAGAGTTGGTCTTTGAGACGCGAATTTTGATACAAATCTCGTTGTAAAGGATCCGAAGCTAACGCCGGTACTAGTTTGTTTTTGAAGTGTCGAAGTTGTGATTATCATCTTCATCATCAGTCGGAGTCCACTGCAAGACAAAGGCCTCCCCCCTACAAAAGAAATAAAAAAAGAAGTTGAAGTTGTGATAAAAAGTGTACGAGTATAAAAGCTGATCAGTATTATAAAAAAAACCTCGCCATATTGCGGAAAAGCAATAGAACTAATTTCTTGCACTGGTAACACTTAATTCAAATGTCATCTGTCTATTGCTGTCAAAGTTTAACGTTGTTTGCGCGTGGTATTTTGTGTTTTTGTGTGTTAAAATGCCGAAGATTATCCATAGCATTGGAAAGAAAATAATCCATAATGTATAAAAGTATTTGTCATAGAAAAAGTCTGAAAGATTAGAAAATATTCCTTTAAATAACATCACCGACACCGTTGTAACATGACTGATAGGTATTAGATATATTAGAACCCTTGTCGGAGTCGAGATTACCTATGTCTAGCATAGACGTAGCTACCGTAAGGGTGACCAGAGTAGTTTTTAGTTCACTGCTCGGGTACAGTATATATACGAGTATAAGCTAAATCAGTAGGGAAGCTACGAACAATCGATCAAAACGAACACACTCATACAGACGCGCGCTCTACACGGCCTTTAAGGGGGCCTCGCGGTACTGCGCGGTACTGAGACCCCGTCAGAGGCCGCGTAGAGCGCGCGTCTGTGTGAGTGTGTTCGTTTCGACCGATTGTTCGCAGGTTCCATACTGCTTTAGCTTATATATATATACTGTGGCTCGGGTAAGTCCCTCAGTATATAATCTACTATTGTGCCGCCTCGGCATTACATTATATTATGCTTGCGCGATACAATTGCGTCTAAAATCCGGGCGCACCGTCCCCACAGCGCGTGACTCGCGTATTAATATCTCATTCAGATTTTGAGAGGAAATTTCACGGTTACAGCACATATTGTTATAAAAAGGGGAAGAAAGCGATCGGTAAATAAAATAACGAGATGTTTAGATACTTTAAGCCGACGTGGATGCATGAAAAGATTTGAATGTAGAGGAAACGAGAGTTGTATGCCAGAGTCGTTGCAGGGCATTTCTATCTACTGTTGTACCCTGAGTTTATCTTATTAGAGTTTTAAGGAACAACCACCATGACAAGGCAATACGGTATAATAGAATCAAGTAAAGTATAGCGTTGCTAGGACACAGCAAAGAACTCATTTAAAAACACAAGGAGGTTTACAATCTCTAACATATTCGATTTCAACAAAAATATGGATTTGTCCGTTTTGTTACGAAAATCATTAAGAAAATTTCGCAACAAAACGGAAACATCCATACAATATTTTGGGGACACATCTGGAGACTGTTTTTCCAGCTCGCAATCATGGACTGAGTCTACCTTCCAAATTTTATAATGTATATATCATGACGAATATTATGAGAATTATAAAATACCTATCAACATATATATGAGTGGAAATTATTAAAAATATGATTTAAAATAAAATAAAATAAAGTAGCAATAACTGACTGACTGAGTCATTCGCTCATCGCCCCACTTGTCACGTGCTCCCCCTATCCCTCAGGCTCCTGTTCTGGTTCCGGTTCCGTTTACGGTTCCGATTCCGTTTCTGGTTCCGCTAAACTAAATTGAAAATATCTGATTCTGCTTTCAGTTCTGATAAAACCACATCCGTTATATTCCTTATGTAAATTATTATTATTATTATTAAAGCTTTATTTATCCATACAGTACAATAAGTTTATTATATAAATTATTTTAGTGACAAGTAGTTTACTGTTATGGCCCCTATTGGGTAAAAGCCTCCTCCATCTCTTACTTTTGTTTGTTTTGAGCAGTGCTCATCCAGTTATTTCCAGCTGTTTTTACAATTTCATCAACCCATCTTTTCTTTGTCTTTTTCCAGCAGGACCAAGCCACTCCGTTGTTTGTAAAGTCCATCTATTATCCTGGTATCTAGCTATATGACCTGCCCATTTCCACTTCAGTTTCAAGGCATGTTGCAATGCGTCTGTTAATTTTGTTTTCTTGCGTATGTCAGTATTTCTTATTTTATCAATTCTTTTCATTTTATTAAATTATTTTCATTAAATTAGAAATACCCTAATTAAAACGTTCATTACACTACGTTACGTTACAGTACGTTGTGCTTTGGCGTGGAGAGTAAGACAGCCGGTGATATTACTGGCACTTGAGGTATCCCATCTTAGGCCTCTAGGTTGACAACGCACCTGCAATCCCCCTGGTGTTGAAGGTGTCTATGGCCGGTGGTGATCTCTCACCGTCAGGAGACCCACTTGCTCGTTTGCCATCCAGTCGAATAAAAAAAAACATTTTCATTTCTCCTGTTCGGAAAGTTTAATTTTCATGGGTAGATAACCGGGTGGAAAATTGCGTTTTCATCTCTAGGGAGGAAAGTAATTTTTTTTAAAATTTTTCGGCTAGCCATGGAGTCGAAGATAATTAAGTTACGTCAATGACACTTGTTTTTCACGTTTCGGCATGGCCATCGAGATGCACGTTGTGACCAACTCGATTTTTTTTTATAGTCGGCCGTGGCAAGTGGCCAGTTCGAAAAGGTACCGTTGGAGGTTGGATATAAGTAATTTCAATTTTTTTTTTGTAGTAAGTAATTTATTTTCCTCACAATCGAAATGAAAAGTAGAGTGTCTAACTCGGGTGAAATTACCCATTTCCCCTCGAACCAAGAAACATCTCGGGTGAAATGGGTCACTTTCCACCCTTGGTTATCAATGTACTATTTCCTCCAGATAGACGCGTTGTCCAACCGACAAGAATTAGTTCACATGTTCGGCTCACCATAAGACAGCAGCGGGGACTCCGAAATTCGAAAATCGAAGTTCGTGTCGTTCCGTCCCTCTGACACTTATACTATTTAATACTAGAGTGAGAGGGACACGATACGAACTACGATTTTCGACTTTCAGAGTAGGCCCGGCGTCACCCACGTTATCCGCTCATTTGGCCCCTAATGCCGGATATGGGGGCCAAAGTGATATTTTATGGCGTCGAGGCCCCCAATTGACTCGCCATAACCTACCCGTCGTTATGTCGCGAATGGAACGCGAGGGCTTTATATCTAACGTGAAAGAACGTGGCATCAGTGTTTTATGAAGTAAAAAACGGCCAAGAGCGTGTCGCACACGCCCAGCATACGGTCCATACGGGCATACAGGGTCCATGATGATCACATAATTTCCTTGTAACATCTGTAACCGTACATTGTGGAAAAGCAATAAAATATTGAGTATTTGGTGGTTAGTCGAGAAAAAAAAAACCAAATTACGTCAAAGGAGGTACCTTAAAAAAAATATTTTGCCACTTTGTCGGCGTTACTGATAAGTATAACGTTTTAAACTTTCGTGATTCTCACTCATAATTTAAACTAGAGGTGCGAGCCGGGGTTTGAACCCACGACCCTCTGAGAGGTGATAGATCAAACCACTAGGCCACCGCGGCTTCTGATATGTAAATTTCAGCTTTCTAGTACTAATGCCCATTTTCATCCAAATCTCTCCATCTATTTTAGTGCAGAAAGGTAAAAAAACACCTTAACCTCAAACTTTCATATTTATTATTAGGAAGATCAGGTTCGACGAGCGCATAACTTATAACAAAATGGCTACTTGACAATGAACGCCTAAAATAAACGTGAAACGGAAAATAATGTCACTACGGGATTCTTCAATTGCTTTCCACTGTCGGTGTTTGACAAATGAATTCACCATCATCCCAGCCTGTATACGTCCCACTGCTGGGCACAGGCCTCCTCTCAGAATGAGAGGGCTTGGGCCATAGTTCCCACGCGGGCCCAGTGCGGATTGGGAACTGAATTTACTATATCCTGTATATTATTATAAAAATATTAGCTTTTGCCCGCGGCTTTACCCGCGTGGAATTTGGTTATCGAGCGCTGTTCCCTCGGGAACTGTGCATATTTCCGAGATAAAAGTAGCCTATGTCACTCTCGGGCCCGTAATCTATCTCTATGCCAAAAATTACGTCGATCCGTCGCTCCGTTTCGACGTGAAAGACGGACAAACATACAAACACAAACATACAGACACACTTTCGCATTTACAATATTAGCATGGATTTTTAGTTTTAATTTTTATTTAGCTATTTTAAGTTAATTTTTGTTGTTAATTTTATACTTAGTCCCGGTTTTTATACCCACTTTCATTTTTAATTAAAGTAATTTTCATTTATATTAAATATATTTTTCGGATAACTCATGTCTTAAATCGAGCTAAGCTTGACATGTTTCGGGCTAATCCGTAGCCCTTCTTTTTCGGAGCAACGCGACTCGGCGGCTGCAAACCGCGCACTCAACCGCCGAGTCGCGTTCCTCCGAAGAAGGGCTACGGATTAGCCCGAAACATGTCAAGCTAAACTCTAAATCGAGTTATCCGAAACATCCATACTTCCACACTAATATTATAAATGCGAAAGTGTGTTTGTGTGTTTGTATGTTTGTATGTTTGTCCCTCTTTCACGCCGTAACGGAGCGACGGATCGACGTGGTTTTTGGCATGGAGATAGTTTATGGGCCCGAGAGTGACATAGGCTACTTTTTATCCCGGAAAAATGCACAGTTCCCGAGGGAACAGCACGCGATAACCGAATACCACGCGGGCGGAGCCGCGGGCAAAAGCTAGTATATTTAATATGAGTGAGTCTCACGGTAGTTTTATGTTCAAAATAATTTTCATTTGATAATTGAAGTGGGCCTCATAAGGAAGCTCAAAGTCACTCAAAGGGCTATGGAGAGGGCTATGCTCGGGGTTTCTCTGCGGGATAGAATCTTAAATGATGATATCCGCAGTAGAACTAAGGTTACTGACATAGCCCGAAGAATTGTGAAACTGAAGTGGCAGTGGGCGGGGCACATTGCACGCAGGACTGATGGCCGATGGGGTCAGAAGGTTCTCAAATGGCGTCCGCGGACCGGAAGACGAGCTGTCGGTAGGCCTCCAACAAGATGGAGCGACGACCTGGCTAAAATCGCGGGATCGCGGTGGATGCGAAAAGCACAAGACCGGTCTGAGTGGAGAGCCTTGGGGGAGGCCTATGTCCAGCAGTGGACGTCTTTCGGCTGACATGATGATGATGATGAATTGAAGTGACTTTGGCGGCGTTTTCGCCCGTTGCGCCCGCGCTGATGTGCTCTGTGGGCGCGGGGGCTCGTGTCAAACACACAACCCCCCAATTTGCGCCGCGCGAGTGCAATCTCACGAATAAAGATCCCGCTTCGCCGCGATGATACGCAATTTAGCGGTACAGTCATCAACAAAAGTTGCTGAACGAAATAAATCACCGAAAGTTACAACACTCCTTCTTACTCTTATCCTTATTTGATTAATTTTAGTTTTAATTCTATACTGGTTTTTGGTCAAAGTCAAAGTCAAAGTCAAAATCTCTTTATTCAATTTAGGCTATGACAAGCACTTATGAACGTCAAAAAATCTACCACCGGTTCGGAAAAACCTCTGTTGAGAAGAATCCGGCAAGAAACTCAACGAGGTATTTTTTTTTAATTTTAAGTCGGGATAGAAAGTAGCCTATGTCACTCTCGGGTCCATAAACTATCTCTATGCCAAAAATCACGACGATCCGTCGCTCCGTTACGGCGTGAAAGCGTAACAAACAAACAAACTCACTTTCCCCTTTATAAGAGTAAGGATTTGGAGACGGAAAGAAGAATTCTCCGTGCACTGAAGCAAAAGATATGTTTTACTAGTGCTTACCCGCGGCTTCGCACACGTATTTAGGTCCAACAGCTGAATCGAAATTAGGGATTTAAAAAATTCCCATGGGAATTCCTGAAAATTAAGTCGTTGTTTTCATTGACGTTACGTTAAAAACAAATCATGTTCAAATTTAATGACTCTAAACCCAACTATTGTTGTTTCGAGATTTTATCCCTATCCCGTGGGAATATCGGGATAAAATTTATGCTATGTTTTAATCCAGGTTATGAACTAACTTTTTGCCAAATTTCATCTAAATCCATCCAGCCGTTTCGGCGTGAAGGAGTAACAAACATACTCACTCACTCACTCACAAACTTTCAAATTTATAATATTAGTAAGATAGGATTAGTAGGACCTACCGATCATGGCAAAGGTCGAATAGAAATGATCGTGTTCGCTTACCGCTCCCAACAGCACTGCCAATAGCGGAACCCTTCTCAAGCGTTCGGCATTCCTCTGTCACGGTCGATTCTAATACAATTCCATAAGAAATATTCCTTTGCTTCCAAATTAGGTACGTTAAGAAAAGTTTCCCAGCTTGCCGCGCGTTAGGTATTCGTTTGGGATATTGCTGTCTTTATCGCTCGTGACATAAGCGCTCGGAGCCGTCCCCCCCATGCACATCCCCTCCCGCTTCACCGCTTCCCGCTAATGTATATAAATAAAAATAAATAAATAAACATCATGGGACACTTGACACCAATTGACCTAGTCCCAAACTAAGCAAAGCTTGTACTATGCGTACTAGGCAACGGATAAACATAGGTACTTATATCGAGATAGCTGTAGACTTTTCAAGATTTGGCCGGTTGAATTTTGGGTTTCGTTGTCCTCATATTATACGAAAAGTATAGCACAGAAATCAATGATATTTTACAATCAAGATCTTCATTATATTTTTCATGCCTGTGGTTTATTCTATTTTTGTAAAAATGCTTTAATAGTCTGTGATTCTCGTGCAAAGTTGACATCTTTTTTTTTGTCGACTTTTGAGCTCCTGTATTTCTGATATTACACATTTATATGAAAATCTGAAAAACCCGAAACACCACAGGCATAGATAATTACGTCTAGTCCATACTTACAAAATTTCACCTTCTGTTGCCTAGTTTTCAAATGAGACCGGGACTACGTTTGTATGGAGAATGGAACGAAGAAACTTCTCTTAAATATTCCTTTTGAGACAAGCCTAAAACTGACGATCCGACCGATAAAGACTGCACGGAACCACCCTTAAATCAAGTACGAGGGCGGTTTGATAAGTAACTTGTTTCGGGCACTAATAGATGGCGTTAGTGGTAACACTCTGTTGATTCATAAAGTTTGATAACTTATAATTGTTAATCTGTGGCATCAAGTAATTCTCGGCGGGAATTTTAGATTTGACAGCTATCGGAAAAAAAGTTGTCGTAGTAAATCGATACAATGGAGAAAATTGGAATTCGTGGTGTGATTTAATTCTTTTTTTTGGAAGGTAAAACGGCGAAAGAAATTCATGAAAGGATTTCCCCTACGTTGGGCGACTCGTGTCCTTCGTACGAAACAGTTCGACTGTGGGTAAATGAGTTTTAAGCGTGGCAGGACTAGCATTGAAGATGCACCTCGACCAGGTGCTCCGAAATCGGCTGTTTTACCAGAAATCATCGATAAAATCCACGATCTAGTTTTAGCTGACCGACGGTTAAAAATACGTCAGTTAGCTGAAGTCTCCAACATCTCGACTGAGCGGGTACATTTTATTTTGCATAATGAATTGCACATGAAAAAGCTTTGTGCAAGATGGGTGCCGCGGCTACTCACTGCAGAACAAAAGCGTATTCGCATGCAAACATCTGCTGGAAACTTGCAGGTGTTTAATAAAAATCCCGTGGAATTTATTCGACGTTTTGTGACCATGGACGAAACTTGGATTCATCACTATATTCCAGAGACGAAACAACAGTCGAGACAATGGATTAGCCATGGTGAGTCGGCTCCAAAGAAGGCGAAGTGCGTTCCATCAGCTGGAAAAGTGATGGCGTCTGTATTTTGGGATGCAAAAGGGATTATTTTAATAGACTACCTTGAAAAGGGAAAAACTATCACCGGGGCATATTATGCGTCCCTTTTGGACCAATTAAAGGCAGCGATAGCTGAAAAACGCCCAGGGTTGGCGAAAAAAAAGGTCATGTTTCACCATGACAATGCTCCGGTGCACTCATGTCGTCTCGTGGAACAAAAATTGGCGGAATTACGGTTTGAAATGCTTCCGCACCCTGCTTATTCGCCAGATTTAGCTCCTTCGGACTACCATCTATTCCCAAAACTCAAAAATTTTCTGTCAGGCCATAAGTTTCAGTCTAATGAAGAGGTGATACTGGAAGTATACGCATATTTTGAGGACCTGGAAGAAGCCCATTTTCGTGAAGGCATCGAGAAGTTGCAGAAGCGTTGGGATAAGTGCGTTGAACTTCGGGGAGATTACGTAGAAAAATAAAATATATAAAACACTTATATTATTTTTTTATCATATCAAACCAAGTTACTTATCAAACCACCCTCGTAACAACAAAAAGCAGATCTTGTCTCGTGCCCAGTCGTAAATAAAATAAAGTTTGTTAACCGCTCGGCGGATTATTTATGAGGATCTAGAACGCATTAAATCTTAGTAAAAGATAAACTTTGGCTCAATGATCATTGTTGCTCGGTCGGTGCCAAACCTTAAGCACGCTGCGGTATGTTTTCAACCCCCAACGGAAAAAGAGGGGTGTTAAGGAGCGGCCACACCGCTGCTTTAAAAACTGTGACGGCACGGAATCGCAGTGACGCGTCGTATGCGCACCGTTTTTATCGCATGGTCTTCACACCGCTGCTTAAAATACGCAAACGGTGCGGAATACAATACAATACAAATACTCTTTATTGTACACCAGAAATAATAAGCGATACAGAAAACAGGTACACAGAGAAAATTACAAGGTAAGCAATAGGCGGCCTTATCGCTTAAGAGCGATCTCTTCCAAGCAACTTTTTTACAGAAAGAAGGAAGGACTAGTTTACAGCAGGTGGTGCATTAACAGTAGATCAGAAAATGAAAAAGCAACAAAAACACATCTACACGTACACATTATTGTACATATACTACACGTCTAAAATAAAAATAGGTAACGGGATAAACAGTCACATATAAATAAATAAACTAGGATAAAGCTAATTATTACACGATGACAGATAGTGCTCTTTAAGCATAGATTTAAAGATTGACAGAGATTTTGCCCAATTTTGCGGAATCGCAGTGACGTGCCGTAAATGTCACGACTTTTGTTCGGTAAAGACCTGCAATTTACTACACGTCACTGCGATGCCGCACCGTTTGTGTATTGTAAGCAGCGGTGTGAAAAGCATGCAAAAAACGGTGCGCTTACGATGCGTCACTGCGGTTCTGTATTTTAAGCAGAAGGGCTACTCCGAAACACAAAATCCGAAGTTCGTGTCGTGCGATCCCTCTCGCTCTTGTATTAAATAGTATAGTGTCAGAGGGACTGCACGACCGAACTTCGAATTTTGTGTTTCGGAGTAGCCCTTCAGTTGTGTGGAGAGCATGCGATAAAGACGGTGCGCATAATGCGTCACTGCGTTTCCGTGCCGTCGCCGTTTTTTAAGCAGCAGTTTGGTCACACCTTTATACAATACGGGCTCTTGGAAACTCAAAACTAAGTTAAGTATTGATAGCCTAGAATCTAGGCTGAGTCTAGACTGCTAACTGTCCACGCCGCCGGAGAATTCTTAGTTAGTTTCAGAGCAGTTCAATAGACTTTGTTTAAGTTAAAACAACTAGAGTTTGACTCTATTTTAACAAGCTTTTAGCATGCGATGTTTATACAACGGTCTCTAAATACAAGGGCTCCCGTCTGGACAGAGATGAATAGAATGCGTTGATTAGGGGTTTTCTAACCTTTGTACAAAGCTTTATAACAGACGCCAAGATATTAACGGTGAAGTGACTGATTTGCCATTTATTAACGCCGGAACAGTCTGCAAGTACCTATTGAATATAATTTACTACGTAAGTATCCATACTTATATTATAAATGCGAAAGTGTGTTTGTGTGTTTGTATATTTGTATGTTTGTCCCTCTTTCACGCCGTAATGGAGCGACGGATCGACGTGATTTTTGGCATAGAGATAGTTTATGTGCCCAAAAGTGACATAGGCTTCTTTTTATCCCGGAAAATGCACAGTTCCCGAGGGAACAGCGCGCGATAACCGAATTCCACGCAGGCGGAGCCGCGGGCAAAAGCTAGTTTTAATATAAAGAAAAAAAAAAAGAAAGGAGATCATTTATTCGTGACAACATGGGAAGATGGGTAAAAATAAAAGTAAAAATAAAATACTATAAACATCCGATGTTCCCAAATCAACAATCTTCCAGTAATTAACAACCGTTCCATTTACTCCCCAAACTACCCTATTGTGACGTCATTTTATCACAAAAATCTGGGGTCTATGAAAAGGTAACAAACAGACAGTTACTTTCACGGGTCTGTAAAATTCAAAATGTAATGTTGTTTCAAAATGTAATGTTTGACATAACTCTTTTTAACCCTCGACGCAAAAAGAAGTTTTACCGCTATGTGTGTTTGTGTGTCTGTCTGTGTGTGTGTGTATCTGTCTGTGGCACCGTAGCTCTTAAACGGGTGAACCGATTTGAATGCGGTTTTTTTTATTCGGTAGCAGGTGTTCTAGCGATGGTTCCTAGACAAGTTTCATCAAAATCGGTTCAGCCGTTTTTGAGATATTCAAATTTAATTCTCTGAAACCACTTATTTTTCATATTTGTTATTAACAAACCTAACCTAACCTATACCTAGACTTCTAACGGATGGCCTTCCAGACGTCCAGCTACCTAAATACCAAATTTAATTACTCTAAGCCAAGCGGTTGTTATTTCGAGATTTTATCCCTATCCCGTGGGGACATCAGGATAAATAGTAGCCTATGTGTTATCCTAGACGTCCAGCTACTTACATACCAAATTTCATGACTCTAAGCCCAGCGGTTGTAATTTCGAGGTTAAATAAACTAACTTTTTTCCAAATTTCATCCGTTTCAGCGTGAAGAAGTAACAAATATACTCACTCACTCACTCACAAACTTTCGCAGTTATAATATAACTAGCTTATGCCCGCGACTTTGTCTGCGCGTATAGGGTATCTAGCGGTGACGCCCTCTACCGGAATAAAAGGTATCCTATGTTGATCCTTGGGGCTTAAGCTATCTCTATACCAAATTTCATCAAAATTTGTTCAGCGATTTCGACGTGAAAGCGTAACAGACAGACAGACAGACCGACAGATAGACAGACAGACAGACAGAGTTACTAGGGATAGGATATAGGATAGCATAAGATAGGATTATAGTAGGGATAATATTAATGGTTTTTTTTAAGCGACTGGATGGCAAACGAGCAAGTGGGTTTCCTGATGGTAAGAGATCACCACCGCCCATAAACATCTGCAACATCAGGGGTATTGCAAATGCGTTACCAACCTAGAGGCCTAAGATGGGATACCTCAGGTGCCAGTAATTTTACCGGCTGTCTTACTCTCCACACCGAAACACAACAGTGCAAGCACTGCTGCTTCACGGCAGGACTAGCGAGCAAGATAGTGGTAGCAATCCGGGCGGACCTTGCACAAGGTCCTACCACCTGCTGGTTATTTTACTACCTTTTCTCCTTCACTCAATGTCTACACTTCAGGTTTGTAATTTTGCATAAAATTTTCAGATGGCATACAGTGACAATATACTAAAATTTAACGATATCTTTGACCTCGATGTTATACGCCAGCGTTTCCCATTCGCCGGTCCGCGACCCGATACCGGGCCATCAAAATAAAATACAATATCGCAACATTCACGCCTTGTTTTAAAAATAACTAACAGATATCCGCGACTACGTTGTAGTATTTATCAGAAAAAAATTTATAAAAAAAAATAGAACCGACTACAAAAAACCATGAAAATAATTTTCTACCAGTCTGAAGTCGGTGCCTCAGCACGAGCCAGCAGGAGTGATTGAAGCCATTTACTCGTATAGTTGTAGGTGAGGTAGACGATTATAGGTCCACACTCCTGCTGGCTCGTGCTGAGGCACCGACTTCAGACTGGTAGAAAATTATTTTCATGGTTTTTTGTAGTCGGTTCTATTTTTTGTTATAAAATTTTTTTTTCACGCTTTTTAGTGTAAAACATCTAAGATACAATAGTTTAATGTCAACTGCTCGTCACCTTGTACGAAAAATTGCTTTTTCCGATGCAGAGATGTTCATTATCGAGGAGTCCTGGTGCTTCGATGCTTCGAAATAAAAGATCTGAGCGAAGAGGCATTTGGTCGCCGGGTGAAAAACCTTTTGATGGATAACCCTCTATACTCTGTAAGTGAGTTTTCGGACATAATCTTCTCTTGACATTATTTCAATATTGGTAAATATACTATAGTATTTGAGACATTTATTTATAGTTATATTTCTTTTTGTACTTTTCATTAACATAATTTAATATTTCATTTTTTGACAACTTCCCCAAGTGGACAAATTTAATTTATTTTGACATTGTATTTTATTGATTATTTTTTATCTTTGTTTATTTTTATAAGTTTTGACGATCTCAGCATAAAATTCTTGTATAATTTGACATTAATGTATTTATATGATGTAAATTGTTATGTTGAGTGAACAAATAAACTAAACTAAACTAAACTAAACTTCACCACCCATTCCATTTCACCATATGCGTTCCGAGGAGCATAAATTGCTTAGCAACTGTGTTAAAGACATTGAAATTCAACCTATGAAATACTTGTTATTGAGTAGTAACTCCGATGGTCAACTGTGGTCTTCATCATCAGTTCCACTTTACCAAATGATGATTTTCAAGAGCAAATGCACGAGTTACTACCAAATATATCAAAATTACCATAGGTGTCCCTACAATATTTGAAGAATTCCCTCGATTTCCTTAGGATCCAATCATCAGATCCTGATTTGGTGCTTATGGGACCTAATTGAAAGCATTTCTAGACGAACGCAAAAAAAAATTTTCAAATCGGTTCATAAATGACGGAGATCTGAGGTAACAAACATTAAAAAAAATAAAATAAAAAAAATACAACCGACTTGATAACCTCCTCCTTTTTTTTGAAGTCGGTTAAAAATTAAATACATACTCGTAATATTTTATTTAACTACCGAACGTATATCTGACTGTCTGTAGTTGTATGCATGGGTAATAAAATAATCAATAAACAATTTTTACAGGAACATCGAGGATCAAAAATTATCTGTGAAGCAATATTATCCAGGCTGCTATGAAAAAAAACCTAACATCGAAGGCTAAGGCGGGAACTACGCTCCGCTTCGCTCCGCTCCGCTCCCGCCTTAGCCTTCTGAACCTGACCTATCCGAGTCACTTCTGCTCCGAACCGTCTTGCTCGCTCGCTTCGCTCGCTCGCACAAATCAAATTGTTTTCAACATAATTTCTATTAGTCATATCATCTAAAGTCGTAGACCGTAGTTAAATTAATTAGCACTTTCAAATGTATGCCTGAAAATGTTTCTGAGTAATTATCTATATGCCTATTAACGTTATGGATTTGGTTTCTTAGACCTAGACACTTTAGGGATTAAAACGATATGAGTAACAACCATTAGTACGGTGAAATATATGGCTCAAACTATTTCTGAATAATTATTATTAGATCTTTGAACGTTATAGTTAAAAATGTATGACTTTCGTGATTATAGATTTTAATATTATATGCCATTAATATTAGAGCTAATAAGCATTCTACTGAACAAAAATTATGACTAGTGATGTTTATGTTTATAAATTATATGGATATAAATTTCTGACCAAATTTTTGTGATTTTTTTTCTGATTAATTTGGAACAAAAAATGTATGGGAAACAAAGGGATCCCTTTTATTTCATTTGATTTTGTATTATTTTAGTTTTTTATTTATTTATTTGAATTGAAATTTGGCGTGTATAATTTCTCATATGAAATAAATTAATCTTGTATACCTACTTAATTTAATAACTAATTGATAATTGAATAATTAGTAATTTAATAATTGATTCTTTTTTAATCGTATCTATCTAGACAATTAAACCCATTGACACTTCAACTTCTATACCTATTTCTACTATGTCGGAAAAGGCGCTCGTGCCTAAAATACCACGTTCCCAAAATACCATATTTTTTTACCCGGTCGCAAAAAGAAGGGTGTTATAAGTTTGACCGCTATGTGTGTCTGTCTGTGCACCTTAGCTCTTTTACGGGTGGATTGATTTGAATGCGGTTTATTTAATTAAAAGCAGGTTTTGTACCGATGATTATTAGATAGGTTTTATCAAAATCGGTTCCGCCGTTTTTGAGATATTGAACTTTGAAGTGTCAAATCGGGCGTTTTCCAACTTTTTGTTGGTAATGTTAGTTATAATTTTATAACTTATAAAATACTAGGTACATTATCATATTTCTAGCTCACCAGATTCTCGTTGCACCACATCTGCCGTGATGCCATCTAATCCTGCCGTGAAGCAGCAGAGCTTGCACTGTTGTGTTTCGGCGCGGAGAGTAAGACAGCCGGTGAAATTACTGGCACTTGAGGTATTCCAACTTAGGCCTCTAGGTTGGCAACGCATCTGCAATACCCCTGGTGTTGCAGATGTTTATGGGCGGTGATCTCTTACCACCAGGAGACCCACTTGCTCGTTTGCCTTCCAGTCGAATAAAAAAAAACATTATAAGATCGAAGGATTTTTTTGTGGAAGGTCCTAATTTGGAGATCTGACCTATAATGGGAATAATATGGCACATTATTTACGTCTCGTCATGGTCCTTTCAGTGGCCGGCTCGCAGGAAACTTCTGGATCCTCGGGTTTGTAGGCGCTAATGAATATTTTGATTGATGACATAGGATGAACTTTGTCGTCAAAAATTCTTTGACTTATTACCTACTAGCTTTTACCCGCGGCTTCGCACGCGTAAACTAATCTTTACAAATAAAATACTTAACTGGGTATTTCCACGAGCGTCCCAACCGTTTATATTAAGAAGTAAATAATTCATATGCATTGATTTTTGTATTGAAATAGATCCTGGCCTGAGCACAGAAGCTATTTACGTCATAATTAAAAAACAATCTGCCTTCCAATTCTTAAAATCTCTGGCAAGGGACTGACAGCGGTTGGGACGCTCGTGGAAATACCCAACTACAGTATACCATTATAGAAAAAAATTACAAAATATTAATAATACAGGGATGTATGCGGTCCCTTAGTTACAAAACTATAATATCTCGTGGGAATATCCGGATAAAAAGTAGCGTTTGTGTTATTCTAGACATCCAGCTACTTTCATACCAAATTTCACGACTCTGAGCCCAGCGGTTATTATTTCAAGATTTTATCCCAATCCCGTGGAAATATCGGGGTGAAAAATAGCCTATGTGTTATTCCAGAAATCCAGCTACCTACTACCTACATACCAAATTTCATGGCTGTGGTTGTTATTTCGAGATTTTATCCCTAGGTATTCCGAGGGATATCGGGTCAAAAAGTCGCTTATGTGTTATTCCAGACGTCCAGCTACCTACATAACAAATTGTCCAGCGGTGGTGTAGGGGAATAGCACGCAGCACGGAATGCTGAGGACCTGGGTTCGATTTCCAGCGCTGGTCTATTTTTCTGGTTTTTCCGTGCATCCATGTTTCGTCTTGTGTTTTCGTGTGAAATATATCTCTATGCCGAAAATCATGTGGATCCGTCGCTCCGTTACGGCGTGAAAGCGTAACAAACAAACAAACTAACTTTCCCTTTTATAATAGTAAGGACTAGGCCTTAACCGCGACTTCGCTCGTGTAAATCTTTATGGTACAGTAGTCAGCAGTAGTTGATACAGTAGTCGAATTGAACTTTTTTTTATGGGGCAAACGAGAAGGCTGATATGAAAAGCAATTATCGCTATTTCCAAAAATTACATCTTTTTATTTGGACTCTGGCCAGCGAAAACTGTCCGTCCACGCATTTTTTACGAAACTTCTGGTATCATTTTTGAGTTTGTCATAACCTAACCAAGAAAAAGTTGGAAATCCCCCGACTTTGTCACTTTAAAGTTCAATATCTCAAAAAAGACTGAACCGATTTTTATAAAACATGTCTAAGAATCATCGCTAGAAATTCTGCTATCAAATAAAAAAACCGCAATCAAATTGGTCCATGAGCTATGGTGCCACAGACAGATACACAGACAGACACACATAGCGGTCAAACTTATAACACCTCTCTTTTTGCGTCGGGGGTTCATAATTGGCATATTTTTTTAGATACCTTACCTTCCATAGACGTAAAGTGGGGGTAATTTTTTTTCTTATCCAACCTTGTCGTGTATATGTGGTATTTGTAGTGTAGGGGTATTATTGGACAGGTATTTTAAAACGATTAGGGGGGGTTGTTTGCGAAATATTCAACTTAAAAGTGCAAATTTTCATTTAAATCGATCGTCCCCTCCCCTCTAAAATCTAAACCGGTGGGTGGAAAAATTTGAAAAAAAATCAGAATACCTAAGTACCTATATCACCACTTAAAAGGAAAACTATAACGGTTTAGTTTTCTTCAGAATTATTATTCATTTAAGAGTAAATAGCAGCCTAAGTTATAAAATATACCTAAACTTGGAATATTCCGTACAAAATACGAAATCCTTAGAAAAATCTTAGGTACTTAATTTTTTTGTTATGGCTACGGAACCCTATTCCAGGTCTGTCCGACACGCTTTAGGCCGGTTTTTTTCTCTGAAACAATTTATTTTTAAGATTGCTATAGGTAAACCTAACTTAACCTATAAAGTTCTACAGGCCATTTAAAAATTGATGAAAAATGTACGGTTTCTACAATAAAAAATTATGACTAACGAAAATTATGACAAACATTATTATGACTTATAAAATTACTAGCTTTTGCCCGCGGCTCCGCCCGCGTGGTATTCGGTTATCGCGCGATTTCCCTCGGAAACTGTGCATTTTTCCAGGATAAAAAGTTAAGTAGCCTATGTCACTCTCGGGCTCATATACTATCCCTATGCCAAAAATCATGTCGATCCGCCGCTCCGTTACGGCGTGAAAGAGGGACAAACATACAAACACACTTTCGCATTTATAATATTAGTATGGATGACAGTCTCAAGGATCCTAATATTGTCTCTAGAAAGTCATGAGGGTTCACTGACCCTCATACAACGACCACAATTATCATGAGTGTGTATCCTTAGCGGCGTCAGGATCTGAAGGGCTACTCCGAAACACAAAATTCGAAGTTCGTGTCGTGCGATCCCTCTCGCTCTCGTATTAAATAGTATAAGTGTCAGAGGGACCGCACGACACGAACTTCGAATTTTGTGTTTCGGAGTAGCCCTTCTGTCCAATGATTTTCTAAAGAGTCGTCAGAGACTCATTAAGCTTATTCCGTTTGAACACAGACCTGCGCTTCAGTGAATACCATCGAACAATAGGATTAAGGAAACTATATATCATCATCACCATGTTAGTCGAAAGACGTCCACTGCTGGACATAGGCCTCCCCCAAGGCTCTCCACTCAGACCAGTCTTGTGCTATTCGCATCCACCGCGATCCCGCGATCTTAACCAGGTCGTCGCTCCATCTTGTTGGAGGCCTACCGACAGCACACTAACTACGAGAATATTATAGTAATATGTAATTGTGGTTCAATTTGATTTGAACATTATTATTATATACCTATTTTTTTCTTATTGATTGATTTCATTTCATTTTTTTATTTTAATTTAATTTTATTATTTCCTCGGCCAACGTATTGGCATTGCCATACAACGAGAAAACGCAGCCAGCCTTATGGGCACCCTGCCCAGTAGCAACGACTTGGGCGATATTTGTAAATATAGATTTTTAGGTTTAGAGTAAGTTAGTTTTAGTTCTTTTTTTTATTCATTTCTGTTAATCATTGTATTGTATTGTTTGTTTGTTTATAAATAAAGTATTTCGGAAATTTAATTTACTTAATTGGTTTTTGACCAAATTTATTTATTTATATATTATTATTGTTTTTTTTTTTACTGATTTATATAATTAAATGGTGAATTACGAATTACTTGGTTTAAATCCATTTAAAAATTGGTTTAAATCCGGTTTTGGGTAAACTAATATTACAAATGAGGCGCAATAAATGAATTATGAATTATTATCACTGTCCTTATTATTATTTTTATCTTTACTATTTTTTTATTCTGTGTTTGACATGCTGTTAATATTAAACTTGATAATTTTAGGTCTTAAACCTATTCTAGTAATTAATTAATTGTATTCTATACTAAATATTTATAAGATTGCGCTGTGCCCTTGCATTGTTCATGTTCTTGGAATTGTTAATTAATGATGAAGACCTTATTACGTTTTAATATTTATTGTTACAAATTACTTCTATTCAACCTGATATTGGGGTATTTATTAATAAAACATAACACAGTACAAATAAAAAAAAAACGTAACTAAAACTACATACGAACTAAACTTATAAATAAAAAAAATTGCCCAAAATCGCTGCCAGGTGGTAAGGTGCCCATATTTATTTGGGCCAGCGGTACATATGTAGTTATGCTTATCTGAGACCATTTAGTGACATATATAAGGGACTGGACGTGCGATAAAAACTTCGATTTTCGAATTTCGTAGTAGACTCCATGCATAAAACGACGAGCTCTGCGCAGGCCAGTCTGACAACGGCATGTTTAGGCTCATAAAGAGCGTGTGAACATGAGTGGGTTTATATTAAAAAGCTTTGTTGCTCATTGACGTCGCGGTCTTTATTCGCGGTATCAGTTGCCGGCTCGCCGCGCGCGCATGTCGCGTCGGGCCAGAAGGGTAACGCTATTTCTCCAAAAGTTAAAGTCAAAATCTCTTAATTCAATTTAGGTTGTAACAAGCACTTCTGAACGTCAAAAAAAATCTACCACCGGTTCGGAAAAAACCTCTGTTGAGAAGAATCCAGCAAGTAACTCAACGAGGTATTTTTTTTAAAACATTCACAATATTTATACTTCATATCTATATACACAAGTATTTAACACAATTTTATTTTTAACACAGTAGGTTCGCTATTTGAAAGGATCGCTAATGCGGATCGGAATTATTTCCAAATATCCCTGTCCATGATATAATCACTGACTTTATAATAAGCCTTAGATATTTACCCCCTTATTCATAAACGACAATCAAACCTATTTTAGTTAAAATGCCGCTAAAATTCGTTTGTCCTTATCTGTCACTTCGACATTTGTATTTGTTAGAAAGGGACAAAGCATTTGTTAGTTAACATAGGCTTGTTAAGTTTTATGAATAAGGGGGTTAACGTCTACTTGACAGTAGATTTAAATTTTGTATCAGTTAAACGTTAGAAGTCCTTCCCGTGTTAGAATTACACCTCTCCATTTCTTCCGTGGATGTCGTAAGAGACGACTGAGGATAATAATGAAATAATTGATAAAGATAAACTAATGTAAGTATTCTTAATAATTATAAGTAAGTAACTGGGAAGCGTTGGCAGACCTCCTAACAGGTGGACTGACGATATCGTGAGAGTTGCGGGAAACCGGTGGATGCAAGTGGCGAGTTGTCGTTCATTATGGCGTTCTAAGGGGGAGGCCTTTGTCCAGCAGTGGACGTCTTCCGGCTGATGATGATGATGACGATGAACTGGGATTCGATTTGTGGCATTCGAACATGGCGGATGTAGACAATATATAATTTTGCTATTTCTGTTTCTTTGGCTAGTTGAAGTATAATTTTGATAGTGTTTTATGCGGCGTTTCACCTTTACAGTGAACAGTGATCACAAAATTCTATACTGCTCTCGTGTCTGACACTTTTTAATGCGCAAGTTGTTTCCACGTGGTTTCTGGAATTTTACTATCAAGTTACAAAAACTATTTACTTACAATCACCGTACAACGTTGCCTCGCGAAAGAGAATACTTAGATACTGGCGAAATTGTCTTATTAATTAGGACAGAAGCCATATTTTAAAAAATAATTAAGAATTAATTAAGTAAGTAACTGACATTCTACACCCGAACAGGGTTTCATGTATTGACCATCTGTGTAATGACCATCTTTTGAACATGAATTTGAATGAATAAATGAATATGAATAAATAAATATCACGGGACAATTCACACCAATTGATCTAGTCCCAAAGTAAGCTTAGCAAAGCTTGTGTTATGGACACTAGGCAACGGATAAATATGCTTATATAGATAATGAATATGAACTAAAATATGAAATGTATAGAATGAAGTCTTCTTTTGATATTGCCATACTGTTCCGACGGCACTGCGCCGTTGTGTTTGTGCGTCCACGGGATCCACGACGCAATGTGCTAATTTTACTGTGGACGAACAAAATCTACCAACCTGCCCACAACGCTTCAAAAGTACACTCTACTAAACGGCCATAAGGTCGAAATTGCGAGTGGAAAGTCGCTTTGGTACTAGGCCTGTGGCAAACCGTATGTATTCGTTACTAAGTAACGAGTATTTCACCTGATTTGAAGTAACGAATCGTTACTCACGAATACTTCTCGTTACTCGTTACCCGCATAACCCGTATCGGTCGTACTCTGTTCTGGTTCAACTGTCATTCTTTAATTATTTTACTAAGAGAAGTGCATTCAACCAAATAAAATAACTCTTCAGCTTTATAATATTGTTAGTTTAGATTTATTACAAAAATCACTTCAAATATACAGCAGAACATTACGAACCGCATTAAAAAATCAGTTACGGTGCGTCACATCTAGACCGACGATACGATAACGATAAAGTTCGGTTTTGCTTTGTACAAAGAACGTTCGTTCATACCGTACGGTGACGGCATGCGGTGTTTTTGCTCCATGGTCGCATCAAAAGTAACGATACGAGTGACGATACGATATTAACGAGTACTGGTTGATGAAGTAACGGATACATACGGGTACCAAGGTTTTCGTTACTTTTACAGCCCTATTTGGTCGCTTGTTGTTAGAGCTTTTGTAACAGTTTGGCTGCTTTGTTCTAGTTTAACAACCCTTGCACTGCACGAGTTAATTATAATTACAATGAAGAAAACTTCACTTTTGAATGGAATGGAAACTAAAAGGGGTTGGTGTACTGGAAAAGAGGGGTGCTGAGACAATCGCTGGTTGTGGCCGTTGACATTAGCAGAGCTTCTTGATTAGATAATAGATCTGCTAGACATGAACTTTTATTGTCATGCTTGCTGTTTGATACTATTAAATGGCAAACGCCCAGCTATTTAAGTATATAAAAAACTCGTTTGGTCCTCCTCCAAGCGTTTAATCCGTGATTCACGTAAGGTGGTGATATGCGTGCCCAGACACAAAACTGTCGCTTTCAGGGGGTGTTTCAGATACCAATCCACTAAGTGCTGGAACAATATCCCCCCACCACTCCGAAACATCGAGTCAAAATCTAACTTTCGATTTAAGCTCAGATTGCACTTATTATCCCTCCAGAGACTCTTAAATCTTAAAGTTTTCTGAGCGCCCCTCGCCTCATTTTTTTCTGTTCATTCAAAATAATAATAATAAATACTTAAGTTATTCCAGGGTTCATAAATTTGGCTAATTACTTTAGGATCCCACTGTATAATAAAACTCATTTGATGACGAGATTGCGCTGAGTTTACCACGTTGATCGGCGTCCTTACTCGGTATGGGTACTGGCAGAATACCAGCGCTGCGGCTTACCGCAGCACAATGCTGAGCCAGCGCCTGTTCTTCACTGCATCACATGGCTTCTCATTTATGTGTCTGATCTGTCTAATTGTTACCTAATTTATGTTTCTATTTGCTATTGTAAGTACCTTGTTTAAGGCATAATTTTAAGTGCTGAATTGTTAGTTTTATTACTCTTTAGTTATTAAGCCATGTCTTTGTTTTGAAGAATAAAGATTACATCTATCTATCTATCTATTAGATATTTTTTTATTCGACTGGATGGCAAACGAGCCAGTGTGTCTCATGATGGTAAGAGATCACGCCATAAAGGGCACGCGCAGGGGTATTGCAGATGCGTTGCCAACCTAGAGGCCTAAGATGGGATACAACAAAAAAAAAAGTTGAAAAATAAAATAATTACAAATAACTGACTTTCTGCCAAGCTTCTTTCTTTTTGGCAATGATGGTATTTCCGAAAGCGCTGTTAGTTTAAAAAAATGGCGTGTAAAAGTGCCCATTGCGGCCTATTTAGGTACTGATTAAATGATTTGAATTTGAATTTTGAATAACGTATTATAATGTATAAGCAGTATAAGTGTCTCGATCCACTTCCAGAAATATTGTCTGATACTTTAATAAGCTTGATAATGAAGTGGCTCGTAATTGGAGATCGCTCCCTAATCAGTTATAAGTTGTAGATGAAGGCAAATTATGAAAATATCAAGGCATCGACCCCTCCTACAATTAGTGGGGGGCGTGGGAACGGAAGAAAGGCTTATTGCCGGATGAGAAATTATAAAGTCCGGATAATATAAATATTTTGTTGTACTGGGTGACCTTAGCCTCTGGACAAATACAAATACTACTGGCAGGGCCCGTTGTTTGATCAGTAGTTAAAGTTACTAATAGTCAAATTTCCATTGAAATGTGTTAACTATTGTTATTTTTGCCATACATTTTAACTATAAGTTTGTTTAACTAATGATCAAACAACAGGCTCTTAGCAAGATATTTAAAACCAAACTGCAAAGTATCATAACAATCAGTCCAATATTTACCGGAAAACTAACGGTTTTCAATGTATCACTTTGGAGCAGCCTGTGTATTTGGATGATCTGATTATACAGATTTTTTTTCTTGTCAAATTAAGCAAATAACTATTTTAAGATATTGCTAAATATCAGTCTTATCCATTAAGGTCACCTTGTATAACTACTAGAGTTTACCCGCGGGGGACACGCGTAAACTATTCGATCTGGTAGTTACAATTGAAATTCCGGGATTTCACAAAAGTCCCCTGGGAAATCCCAAAATTTATATCGTGGTCTTCATTGAGGTTGTGTTAAGAACAACTACAAAATTTCATGATTCTAAACCCCGCGGTTGAAATTTCAAGATTTTATCCCTATCCCGAAGGATTTTTTTTTATTCGTCTGGATAGCAAACGAGCAAGTGGGTCTCATGATAGTAAGAGATCACCACCGCCCATAAACATCTGCAACACCAGGGGTATTGCAGATGCGTTGCCAACCTAGAGGCCTAAGATGGGATACCTCACGGGCCAGTAATTTCACCGGCTGTCTTAATCTCCACGCCGAAACACAACAGTGCAAGCACTGCTGCTTCACGGCAGGATTACCGAGCAAGATGGTGGTAGCAATCCGAGCGGACCTTGCACAAGGTCCTACCACCTGCAAAATATCGGAATAAAAATCGGCCTATGGGTTACTCCAGACGTCCAGCCATCTACGTACAATTTCATCCAAATCCGTCCAGTCATTTTAGTGCGAAGGAGTAACAAACACACGGATGTCAGTTGGATTTTTTTCTACAGAGGCTTTTCCGAACTGTTGGTAGATTTTGACATTCATAAGTACTTGTTAGAGCCTAAATTTTGAATAATTGACTTTGACTTTATTCTTGTACAAACATGATGAAACCGGATGAAATCGGTTTTTTTCCACACAGGACGAAACAAGCACTGAACACACAAATAAAAAAAGTACTTATAGTGTACCTAGTGCTGAGTCAGTGAACATTTTTCACTTTTTCGGGGACACAGAAAGTTGTGTAAATTATTACTGTAACACGTTTTTAGTTCCACGTTTGGAGAAGAAATTGACATCTTTATTATTAGATAAATATTATAATACCGTAGAACAGTTTTTAAATGATGAAAATAATTAGAAAGTAATTATCGTTTTTTCTAATCATTACAAGATGGTGTTTACCATTCTCGTTGCAACTCATTAGTAAAGAGAGAAAACATACCTTAATTATTGCGACATTCCGGCTTAAACCTGATCTTTAGGGTGCGTCATTACTTAATTGCTACATAATTACCTAACTAGTTTTTTCTCTCTGAAAATAATTATTTTTATTGTTTCCTAATTTTATAATAAGTAATTAATAATTGAATTTAAAATTAATAAATGTTATTGATGACGTATAGATTCCAAAATGATGTAAGTATATTGTTTTGCTATTGTTTTAGACTAATTTGGATTGCGGATTTATTTCTTTTAATTTTTATTAATTTCTCGATAGTAAATTTGAATTTCCTGGAGATATAACAATTTAGTTTAAGTAGGTAGGTATATTTATATTATTGTTTTAAATAAACACATATTTAAAGGTACGCCTAACGGCAAAACATACAGAATCTCTTAAATCTTAAAAATTTCTGTAACTTACCTGTATGTCAAGTTGTGCTATACGCCTAAATTCACACAATAACCGCAACTTAACATTACTCCCTACAACATGTGACGCACGTAATTGAGTAATAGCTAGTAAGCACTAATTAGTTAATAAATATGTGTAATTAATCTTTAAGTCGGTGCTTATATTTAGACTATCGAGAATACAACATCTCTGATACTATGAGTGATTTTACTTAAACTCCTCGATCTCTCTCAACCTACTTCATGGCGACCTTGCCTAACGAACGGAAATATAAACATCGAGAATTACCATCATAAGGAGACATCAAGAAAGAAGGATGAACAGAGAAGAAAAACTATAAGTCATGAAGATAATTATTATGGTTAATTAAGAAGACTCGGCGTTAAATTCGGAAGAAAGAAGATTATCGGGAACCTATATCACCAATTTAGAAGACCTATTTTTGAAGAAAGAAGATTCGTTCAAGATTACACTAACTATTGAGAAGAAAGAAGAGCGTTGTCCAGGGTTAACCCGGATCGCAACTCAAGAGGTGTCCAGGGAAATCCCGGCCCAATTCCAGAGGTGTCCAGGGAAATCCCGGCCCATGTTCCGGGGTGTCCAAGGTTAGCCCGGCCCAGCATCAAGCATAAGCATCCCGTCCCGCCAACGTCAGCCTCACCACACGTGACCACGAGATCGTCGCTTCAACGCCGAGCAGCCGTGCAGTGTCAGCATGACCTACATTTAGGTACAATGAACCGCGCAATGCACGTGAGTTATTTTTAAGCATGTTTTATTAATTTTGTTATTTTAATTATGTAAAAGTATGAACGTTAGGTACTAGGCATCCAGATGAGTGAATAATAATTTTTCATCCGCAAATTATAAGTAGCATGTCATTAGAGATACAATCTATACGTGATAAATTAAATAAATTAAGGGAAACCATTGTAAAATTAGGCCCAGAGAGGCGACAGAAGGAAATCGGACGGAAAAAGCTAGAGGAAGCACGCGAGTTATATAACGCAGTAGCGGGTATTGTGTCTCAGTTTCAGGAACAAAGCATAAGTACACCTGATGCTTTGTTAATAAATACATTAATAGACGAAATTAAGTTAACTTACAATAAAATTAAGAATTTGTTAAAACTAGTGGATACCGAAACACAGACGGAAGGCAAGATGGGCAAATCAGATTTTGACATTAAAACGGCCATCGCCTTGTTACCCATTTTGACAGGTCAAGAGAACATTACGAACCAATTGATAGATGGCATTTTAATGTACAGCACCACTATCAAGGATGAATCGCATGACCTCCTAATAGACTTTGTCCTTAAGACTAGGTTGTCGTCTAGCGCTAAGCTACGCTTAAAAACATCATACGCTAGCGTAGAAAGTCTGGTTACTGATATGCGTAAATTTTTAATACAAAAAAAATCTGCTGAAGCGATTCAGGCACAGCTATACAGAGCTAGGCAGGGACATAGAAGTATAGAGTCATATGGCGCAGAGATAGAGGATCTCTTCGTCAACCTGACGATTTCTCAGGCCGAAGGCGACACTAATAAGTATGACATATTACGGCCGATGAACGAGAAGTCGGCCATCAAACGCTTTGCTGATGGACTCTCGGACCAAAAATTGAGCACTATAATATCTGCTAGGCAGTTTACATCGTTGCCAGAGGCAATTAGGACAGCACTTGATGAGCAAATTTCATTACCTAGAGATGACCATGTCTCCTATTACAGACATAATACGACGTATGACGACTATCGTCGAACTCAGCCTCGTAATACTCGTGGTAATGGAACCTTCTATAATCGCAATAATTATCCACGCCAGTATCAACATGCCAATTACCGGGGACATTCAAGTAGGGCGAGCAATACGTGGTATAATTCCAGCAAAAACCACGATGTGGGAATTTCGCAACCAGGGCAATATCACGCCCCGTCATCGCGCAGTCCGCGCGCAGCAGTCGCGCCTCACGCGACTTCCCGCGCCCCGCGGCCGCACGTGTCCAGCACGTACGTAGCGAGCACGATGAACCTGACACGGAGGCAGCAGATACAGTAGATAGCAACGAAAACAATAACAGGCAGTTTTTTCGTGAATAACATGTATAATGGAATATTCAGTTATAACAATTTTAGTACAGTCAACTGTACAATTGGTCATGGGGATAAATTAAGTTTATTAGTAGACAGCGGTGCAAGCTTATGTGTCATTAGGTACGAGTATTTGAAGAATAGGCATGATATACTTAAGCAAATACAGGTGGACAGAATAACAATAAAAGGTATTTGCGGAAATTTAATTTCAGAAGGATTTGTTTATTTAAATTTAAACTTTAACAATATAATTTGCCAGCAAAAATTTTACGTTTTTAGAAATTTATCTTGTTTTGCTGATGGAATTATAGCTCAAAACTTTTTCAACCGATACAACGCAACAATTAGCTACAAGCATAGTACTTTAAGTTTAGAAAACAAAGGACAGTCTGCTTTAATACCAATCGAAGGAAATGCTAATAATTATGAATATACAATTCCACCACGTTGTGAGATTATCACACACATACCCGCACAACTTTGCGAGGACTGTGTAGTATTAGCAGAAGAACTACAACCAGGTGTTTTCGTGGCCGGTTTAATTTCAAAACCCAATAAGGGTAAAATCCCAATACGAATTCTAAATACTACTGACGCCACTGTAAATTTAGACTTGGCCACTGTAAAAGTGTACAGTTTAGGTAATTTTGATATTTGCCATTTTGACACTGAAAAAATTAATGTCACTAGAATAAAAACTTTGCTGGACCTTTTAAATTTACATGAGTATCTAAACGAGCAAGAACAATTAGCGATAGAGCAAATCTGTGCAAAATACGCAGATGTATTCCATCTGCCAGGTGACAAACTAAGTACCACCAACCTATTACAGCATTCTATTAAATTAAAAGAAAAGACAAGCCCTGTCTATGTAAAACCATATAGGATACCACACGCCTTGCGTGGGGAATTACAAAAGCAGATTCAAAACATGATTGATAACGACATCATTGAAGAAACTACTTCGGAATGGTCCAGTCCCGTCCTGCTTGTCCCAAAAAGAAGTGATAAAGTAGGAGAAAAGAAATGGAGGCTGGTCGTGGACTATAGGCAACTGAATAATAAAATACAAGATGACAAGTTCCCGTTGCCTAATATCACAGAGATACTAGATTCTCTAGCAGGAAGTATATATTTTTCAAAGCTTGACCTATCTCAAGGTTACTATCAACTTTCTTTGAACAAAGAATCTCGGAAATACACTGCTTTCACAACCGATAAAATGTATCAAATGAAGAGGTGCCCAATGGGACTTCGCACTAGTCCAAGCGTTTTCTCTAGACTAATGACCATAGCTATGTCAGGACTAAATTATAAACAGTGCTTTATATACTTAGATGATTGCATTGTCATAGGAAATTCAATGACTACTCATAATAAAAACCTTATTCTTGTTCTGGAAAGATTGAGAAGCACCAATCTTAAGCTTAATCCTTTGAAATGCGAATTTTTGCGAAAAGAAATCATGTATTTAGGCCATAAAATCACTTCACACGGCGTAGAACCAGACCCGGCAAAAATAGAAGCATTAGATAAATATCCGAGACCAACAAACACCGATGAGGTCAAAAGATTTGTTGCGTTTGCAAACTACTACAGACGGTTCATTCGCAACTTTGCAAATATTGCTTACCCACTTAATAAGCTATCTAAGAAAAACGTAACTTTTCATTGGTCCACCGAGTGCGAAATAGCATTCATAGAATTAAAAAAGGCACTCACAAGCCCTCAGGTGTTAGACTATCCAGATTTTTCTACAAATAGTAAATTTATATTACACACAGATGCATCAAAGACAGGTCTAGGCGCCGTACTGTCTAACAGCAACGGAAAAGTTGTAGCGTATGCCAGCCGTAACCTAAAACCAGCTGAAACCCGATATCCCATTATTGAACTAGAGTTATTAGCTATTGTTTGGGCTACTAGACACTTTAGACCTTATTTGTATGGGAAAAAGTTCAAG
Organism: Choristoneura rosaceana; assembly: GCA_037349165.1. NCBI lineage: Eukaryota > Metazoa > Arthropoda > Insecta > Lepidoptera > Tortricidae > Choristoneura > Choristoneura rosaceana. The sequence continues at coordinate 386,568 of JAZBNJ010000006.1, read as the reverse complement.
ATTGTAACTGATCATCGACCTCTAATTTATCTCTTTGGAATGACTGATCCTTCGAGTAGACTAACGAAATTTAGATTATATTTGGAAGAATTCAATTTCGACATCGAGTACATTCCCGGACGACATAATGCAGCCGCAGATGCATTGAGTCGGTTACCATTAAATAGCGAAGATTTAAAAAACATCAGGACACACGTTGTATCAGTCACGACAAGAGCACAAGCAGAAAAACAGCGCAGGCAACTAACGTGTACTAATAACAACTTAAGACCAGGTACATCCGCAGATTTACCCGCAGATGATCAACCTAAAATAGTGGATATTCTCAAAGCACCTAAAAATTGTGTAGAGCTAATCATTGACTCAAATTACCAGATAATAAAGAATAAATGCCAAAATATAACAGTGAGTGATAAAGGATGTTTTGTATACGAACCGAATAAATCATGCATTCATCTAACATCCCGATCGTTATCTACCGTAAGTGTGTTAGCGAGGGAATTAGAATTATTTTGCAGAAAGTTAGATATAAGTGAAGTTTTTATAATTAAAAATAAGCAGAATGCAGCGAATTTAAAAGCATTTTTAGCAAACTATACGTGTGAAATTCCTAGAATCCTTGTAATAAAAGGCGTTACGAAAATTTACGACAAAGATGAAATCAGAGTAATTTTAAATGACTTCCATCTGTTACCAACTAGCGGTCACGCGGGGGTAAACAGAATGCTAAATAACATAAAAAGATATTATTTTTGGCCAGGAATGACCAACGATGTATATAGATATGTAAAAAAGTGTGCACATTGCCAATTTAACAAACACACTAATAAGTATATTAAGGAGCCAATGGTGATAACCACAACACCAAGTACATCTTTTGAAAGAATTTCTTTAGATATACTAGGGCCCTTAGATGTAGATAATTTAAATTTTAAGTATATATTAACGATTCAGTGCGAGCTCTCAAAGTTCGTCGAGGCTTATCCCTTAGAACGAAAAGACACTGAATCTGTAAGTAAAGCGTTTGTAAATAATATAATTCTAAGATACGGCGTACCTAAGGATATAATAACAGATCAAGGTACCGAATTTATGTCTAGTGTGTTTACTGAAATATGCAATTTGTTAAATATTAATAAACTCCACTCAACTGCATACCACCATGAAACAATAGGCGCACTAGAAAACACACACAAGAGTCTAGGAGCGTACCTCAGGATACAATGCAGCAACAATAGTAGTGACTGGAGCAGCTGGCTAGCCTATTGGTGTTTTTCCTACAATAATACCGTACATACTGAGACACAATATACGCCATATGAGTTAGTTTTCGGAAAATTATGTAACTTACCAAACAATTTGATTACTTCCGTCGACCCTCTTTATAACTATGAAAGTTACCCTAAAGAATTTAAGTTCAGATTGCAAAAGGCACAGTTAGAAGCAAAAGATAATTTAATATTAAGAAAAACTAATAGAAAACTAATATATGATAAGAAAATTAATTCACTAACCTATAAACAAGGTGACTATGTACTTTTGAAAAACCAAGTAGGAAATAAATTAGATCCCATTTATACTGGACCCTACGAGGTGCTAGAAGACATGTCTCCAAATGTAAAAATATTAAAAAATAAGCAAACATATATAACTCATAAGAATAACACTAAATTATATTTCCATAATAAGTAAAAAAAAATAATAATAATAATAATTAATTAGAAATATTAACAAAAAAAAATGTCAAACTCGACCGCGTTCGTCACATTTTTTTTTTTTCCTTCTTTGTGGGGGTGAAGAGTAACTTCCGGGGGAGATGTGCTATACGCCTAAATTCACACAATAACCGCAACTTAACATTACTCCCTACAACATGTGACGCACGTAATTGAGTAATAGCTAGTAAGCACTAATTAGTTAATAAATATGTGTAATTAATCTTTAAGTCGGTGCTTATATTTAGACTATCGAGAATACAACATCTCTGATACTATGAGTGATTTTACTTAAACTCCTCGATCTCTCTCAACCTACTTCAAAGTATACATACAAATAAATCATTCATTCATTCATTCATTGGTTCATTTGTGTGTTATTGTGTAAATTTCGTTGTATTTGTGTGTCTTCCGTGATAGAAAGAAAGAAAATACATTTAGTTATTCAACGCCATAAAACAAACATAGAATAAATACCTGACGCTAAACAGAGGCCTTATTGCCTAAAGTTTCTGACAGTCGCGATCGCAATCAATTGACAGCTTTTGTATGCGAAATCTGTCATTTGATTGCGATCACGAGTGTCAGAAATATTAGCCAATACGGCCTCAGGTCCCCACTCAGCATAAGGCCACGGCAAGCCGTGGCGCTGATTTTTAGTGAGGACCTTATCTAGAAACTAACTTTAAAAAAAATTTTAATTGTATGGCAACACCGGCTTAAACAATGTTTTTTTTTTTCATTAAAATAAGCTTGCAGTGGTGTGCTATCGTAACGCCGCGAACCTCTCCCTGCCGTTTCTTGACTCGCGCGGTAAGCAAAACTCACAATTTAATTTGAACGCGCCCAATCCGGCCTCGAGGTCACTTTTGATCGTAACCTTTATAATTTTAAAGGGGGTTAAGCGTGAAATGAAATAGTCCCTTCGCCTAATGCCAAAAATCAACAGAATGTCGCCGAATAAGTACCTAATTAGTTTAGAAAAAAATAACGAGAATTCCAGTCATTTTAATAAATACCTTGCCCGAGGTTTTTCACGCGAGCCATTTGGCATTTCAAAATCAAAGTTAAAATATCTATTCAATATAGGCTAATCTAGGATTGTAATATTTAGCTATAAGATAAAATTTATTAATTATATAAAAGCTGCCCTCTTGTATAAATGTTGCTGTGCCCAACAGGGTCCATGATGATCACATAATCTCTTTGTAAGATCTAACCATACATTGCGGAAAAGCAATAAAATATTGAGTATTATGTACAGTAATAAAACTGTAGTATATTTTGTGTAGCGGTCCGGGGGTAACCAACGGTGCTGGCTGAAAATCAGCGCTGGGGTGTTTATTATTAACGCTTCAGCATTATGCTGAGCCAGTGTCCGATTCACAACTGCAATGACGCATAATTTCCTGTGTTGTCTATTTGTACCTACCTAATGCTATTGTTGTGTCTTGTGTTGTGAATAAATGTATTTTCTTTCTTTCTTTCTTTCTTTAGTACCTATTGAGTATTGAAAAGGTTGTGATGATGATGATGGCGACCTCCAAAACGACATAGGCCCTTGTAGCAGCCGATTACGCAACCCTCCAACAGGTGCCGGTGTCGATTTGTTTCGTCCAATTACCGGCAAGACTGCGGGGAATCGACTCCGGATTAATGGGAGCCGACTGTACCGAGCTTCGGAACGGGGCTACTAAAGTACAATTCAATAGAATCTAACAATTTTCTACACATTTAACACAGCCTAACGTGGGCACGCTTGATTATTCAATTTATTCAATAATAATAATTAATATTATATATGTCCCTGTTGTTGTGATTATCATCTAAAAGGAATCAAAAAAGAATAATAATAATACTGGATACTGAATAATACTGGAAGGCAAACGAGCAAGTGGGTCTCCTGGTGGTAGGAGATCACCACCGCCCATAAACATCTGCAAAACCAGGGTTATTGCAGATGCGTTGCCAACCTAGAGGCCTAAGATGGAATACCCCAAGTGCCAGTAATTTCACCGGCTGTCTTACTCTCCACGCCGAAACACAACAGTGCAAGTACTGCTGCTTCACGGCAGGATTAGCGAGCAAGATGGTGGTAGCAATCCGGGCGGACCTTGCACATGGTTCTACCACCTGCAATACAATGGTTCGAAATGCCTTACTATCAAAATGTACAACGGTCAAAAAGTATGTAAATATAAACATGTTATAATGAACAAAAGACAAATCAATTGGATGCCACAAAAACCTAAGAGCCTAAATACGTGATAGAAAAAAACGAATAGACGATAAATGGTCAAGATCTCAAAATAATCAATGAGTTCGAAAATTCCACTGTTAAATTGTACAAAAGTCAAAAAGTATATTAATGTCAACATGTTTGTAGGGACGAACGACAAAACGGTAGCGGGTGATGTCTTGTACATTTTGGCTCCAGAGCATTCTGTCCTGAAAACTTCCATACACAAAGACATCTGGACTGTAATTCTCGAGCAAAGTTGACATCTTTTTTTACTACTTTTGAGCTCCTGTAATTCTAATATTACACATTTATATGAAAATCTGAAAACCACAGGCATAGATAATTACGTCTAGTCCATACTTACAAAATTTCATCTACTTCTGTTACCTAGTTTTCAAATGAGACCGGGACTACGCTTGTATGGAAAATGGAACGAAGAGACTTCTCTTGAAATCTAATGAGATTACTTAAAACTACTCGTCAGCGTGGCTGCCCCCAATAGGATGTGTGTACCTGCATTAGACACTTGTCCGGCGACGAAGCCATAACAAGGCAAAAATGGTTCATTGTCCGGCGAAAACAACGGACGCCTACAAAGCAGCGTCAGAAGATTCGTTTACCAACAACGCATTTGAGCCGATCAAAAAGACGATTTGACAGTATAAAGTTGAAGCAAAACTTGGTTTTCACCTTTAACAAATTTCCGTTTATATTCGATAAAAAACCAATCTAACTTTGGCACGAGTGGAAGTACCTATTGTCATATTTACATTACTTGTTCGGCTGCGGCGAATTCCAAATGAGGCGGGCGCAGATCACATCGAGATAGACCTTATGAGAAGTTTCCCTGCCGGCCGCGCGGCCGCGTTAGGTATTCGTTTTGGATATTGCTGTCTTTATCGCCCGTGACATAAGCGCTCGCAGCCGTCCCCCCCACGCACATCCCCTCCGGCGTCTCCGCTTCCCGCTAACGTATATCGAGATAGCTGTAGGCTTTTCAAGATTTGGGCGGTTGAATTTTGGTTTTCGTTGTCCTCATATTATACGAAAAGTATAGCACAGAAATTAATGATATTTTACAATCAAGATCTTCATTATGTTTTCTATGCCTGTGGTTTTAGATTTTTGTAAAAATGCTTTCATAGTCTGTAAATCTCGTGCAAAGTTGACATCTTTTTTTGTCGAGTTTTGAGCTCCTACCCTGTAAATCTGATACTACACCTTTATATGAAAATTTGAAAACCACAGGCATAGATAATTACGTTTAGTCCATACCTACAAAATTTCATCTACTTCTGTTGCCTAGTTTTCAAATGAGACCGGGACTACGTTTGTATGGAGAATGGAACGAAGAGACTTCTCTACCCTGCGTCTTAAAGGTTTGGATCCAAGGTCAAAACTTTGTCCAACCTAAATGCACGAGCACTCGAATCGGCGGCACGCCTTTGAATCGGTACCGTGATTTGATAGTCCATCACTAAATCTCGCTCGTGCCAGGGATGTAAGTGATGTAACGGATTTGGTTTTATCGAAACCGAAAACGGAACAGGACATTTTCAATTTAGTTTATCGGAACCAGAATTTCGACTTAACATCCCTGCTCGTGACGTCATCGTAGGTACAAAAAATTCGACACGCTAGGTTCTTATAGTTTTCTTTTATACAATTTGAAGCGTTCTTTTTGTCTATCTCGATATAAGGTCTGTGGCAGAAGGTCGAGGTGTCACTTAAATCTAGTATTTATCCCGAGCTCTCGAGGGTCGCTCATAACTCATAGTCGAGTTAAAGGATTTTACACGGCGGTTTCAGGTGGACACGATGATTATAATCGCTATAGGAGCGCCATCATCATCGTCAGGGCGTGCCAAGACCTAATTTATGTCGGTGGAAGCATCCACGCTTCGACTGAATCAAAGTCAAAATCTCTTTATTCAATTTAGGCTATGACAAGCACTTATGAACGTCACAAAATCTACCAACGGTTCGGAAAAAACCTCTGTTGAGAAGAATCCGGCAAGAAACTAAACGAAGTATTTTTTTTTTTAAAGTGATTCACTATATTTATAAATGATATCTATATACTATACATTACAAGTATTGTAATGTGTGAATAGATATTGGCTCTGTGTACGATATCAGCGCCGCCTAGCGTCCGCAACTTTTTTGGTTCTGAGGCTCTGACGTTTTGAAATTTCATCGCGACATTGTGTATCACGTATTAATTTATAATACAAAATTACTGTGATGCCGTGATTTGGGTGGACAAACGGTTGTGAATTAATTTTTGGTCATTAAAATTAAATGAGGTAAGTAAAATTTATTCAAAATGTGTTTTATTTTCGTTTGGGGTTTGTTTACTTCACGTTTAGTTGTAATTTTACTGTAAAACAAAAAGGTAAAGCTATCTTATTGGATTCTTTGAATAATAGTAAAATTATATAATTGTTCTTATATAGCTGGTAATAAATAAAATATCGTTTTCCGATCAAAGTGAGTATCATTTTGAAGACCGGTTTTGTGAGTGTCACCATGGACGAAGTATAGTATGGACGTGCAGCCTCCATACATAAGATAGTTCCTCGTTGCTTAGTACGAAAAAAAGAACTAGATGTCGCCAGATGTATTGAACCGGTATAATACATAATTTTAGTGGCGACATTGCTCTATTTAGCATGGTGGCAATAATGTTCAACTCTTCAAAGTACAGTCGCCATCAGATATATCTAAGCAGCCAAGGTGTCCAAATATTTCTGAGCAAGACCAAATTTCAATAAATTCTGCACACTATAAATACCATTTATATCATAGCTATTGCAATTCCAAAAATATGTAAGCACTCTGTTTTCAATAATTTCTATACATACGTCCAGCCAAAAATATCTGATCACACAAAACATCAAATTAATCTAAGCAATAAAGGCGTCCACAAATATCTACACATTTAAGCAAAATATACCTTTAGTCATTGCGTTAAGGTTGAATGTTTCAGTGCTTGTCTGTCTTTATACCGAGTGGCAGCGTCAGGTATAAATGTCTATGTTGTGTCTGTCTTGACTTTGGATGTCAAGCTTACTGGTTAGTAATAGGGAATATTACTGCAATTTTAGCACAAAACCGTGAACAGTTTTTTGAGTATCAAATGGCATAATATCATATTATTTCAATTCTTTTTTTGTAAATATCCTCCTAAGTCCTTGCATACCTTATAAAGGACCAATTAACACTAAGAATAACAACAGTTTATAAAGTAAAAATTGTTCATTGAATAAAGAATTCTAAGAATCTATCTTATTATTATATATATAAAAGGCAAACCTGACTGGGTTATATATCAACGCACAGCCCAAACCGCTGGGCCTAGAAACTTGAAATTTGGTACAGGGGTTCCTTTTATGATGTAAGTGAGCACTAAGAAAGGATTTTGGGAAATTCATCTCCTAAGGGGTTGAAATAGGGGGGTGAAGCTTATATGCAATTTTCTCATTTCTGGACTTAGAAATATGAAAATAGGTGTATAAGTTTTTGATTACAATTGAAAATTATCTGTTTAGGTGAAATGGATAAAATACCCCCCTAAAGGGGTTAAATGGGGGGGTAAAGTTTGTATGGAATTTTTCTCATTTCTGGACTTAGAACTATGAAAATAGGTATATAAGTTCTCGATTACAATCAAAAATTATTTGCGTATATGAAATGGATAAAATTCCCCCCTAAAGGGGTAAAATGGGGGGTAAACGTTGTATGGAATTTTTATCATTTAAGGACTTAGAAGTTTGAAAATAGGTATACAAGTTCTTGATTACCATTAAAAATTATCTATGTAGGTGAAATTGATAAAATTCCCCCCTAAAAGGGTAAAATGGGGGGTAAAGTTTGTATGGAAATTTTCTCATTACTGGACTTAGAACTATGAAAATAGGTGTATTAGTTCTCGATTACAATCAAAAATTACCTGCGTATATGAAATGAATAAAATTCCCCCCCTAAAAGGGTAAAATGGGGGGGGGGGGGGTAAAGATTGTATGGAAATTTTCTCATTACTGGACTTAGAACTATGAAAATAGGTAAATATTTATTAAACACAATACAATATTCACCACACACATACACATACTTAAAAAAGAGCTAACCTAAGATATCTTAACTAACTATGGAAATGAAAATTATTATAAAAAGAATACCCCGTCTAAAACGTCTGCTTGTGGCATGGTTCCCATGAAAATAGGTATATTAGTTCTCGATTACAATCAAAAATTACCTGCGTATATGAAATGGATAAAATTCCCCCCTAAAGGGGTAAAATGGGGGGGGGGTAAAGATTCTATGGAAATTTTCTAATTTCTGAACTTAGAAGTATGAAAATAGGTATACAAGTTCTTGATTAGGTACCATTAAAAATTATCTGTGTAAGTGAAATGGATAAAATTCCCCCCTAAAAGGGTAAAATGGGGGGTAAAGTTTGTATGGAAATTTTCTCATTACTGGACTTAGAACTATGAAAATAGGTATATAAGTTCTCAATTACAATCAAAAATTACGGGGGTTAGTTAAAACATATGCTGATAACTAAAGAATACGCGGACGAAGTCGCGGGCAAAAGCTAGTTATAAATAATATCCAAAACAGTAAAGTAGGTCAACCACGTCAGGTCTTAAGCACTAAGTTTGTTAAAAAATGTCAGGACTCAGGAGGAGCTCTATCGTTAAGCAGCGTTTCCACCAATAATGTGCGAGGATGTGTTGCGAGGGATGTGTTTTTCATTAACCAATAGAAACGCTTTATTTACACATCCTCGCACAGCACACCTCTGATGGAAACAGCTAAGCGGAGCGAAGCGAGGTAAATGAAGTGTTTCTATTGGTTAATGGAAAACATATTCCTCGCACATCTCTGGTGGAAACGCTGCTTAACTATCGATGTAAATATCAAGTTATTTTGTTACTAATAAGTAATAAAATGTTATCATGATTTTTAAAGGTACTAATACTCTTTGGTCATGATCTGTCATGGGGACAAAATAATAAAGAGAACTGACGTAATCACAGGTTTTCTAGTGTCGCCCCCTGCACAGAGCTTTGCCTAATATCTGGAGGCACGGCAGTGCCCCCGCCAAGTCGAGCAAAACAAAACAAAGCCACGGCAAAGATTTTACGTGAAGAAGTTTTATGTTATTTGAAAAAAATCAAAAAAATACACTACGAAACGTTTTCCGCAAAATAACTCAACTATACACCGTGTTTTTAGGGTTCCGTAGCCAAAATGGCAAAAACGGAACCCTTAGTTTTTTTTTATTCGACTGGAAGGCAAACGAGCAAGTGGGTCTTCTGGTTAAGAGATCACCACCGCCCATAAACATCTGCAACACCAGGGGTATTGCAGATGCGTTGCCAACCTAGAGAGGCCTAAGTTGGAATACCTCAAGTGCCAGTAATTTCACCGGCTTCCGCTACGTCTGTCTGTTTGTCCGTTTGCGGCTTTGCTCAGAGACTATCAATGCTAGAAAACTGTAATTTTGCACGAATATAATGTAAACTATGCCGAAAAAACAGTACAATAAAAAAATCTAAAATAATTTTTTTAGAGTTCCTCCCATAGACGTAAAATGGGGGTGATTTTTTTTTCTCATCCAACCTTATAGTGTGTGGTATCGCTGGATAGATCTTTTATAATCATTAGGGGGTTGCTAGAACAATTTTTAGATTCAGTGATTCGTTCGCAAAATATTATTCAACTTTAAAGCGCAAATTTTCATTAAAATCGAGCGTCCCCCCCCCCCTATATTCTATTTTTGCTTGAACTCTATTTTTTGCTTTTCAGTTTGTTCGGCGGTTTAATTTTTTTGTTTAAAAGTTTTTATACATTTACATGTACATTTTCAAGTGACGAAAAAAACGGGGAAGGTTTTGAAGTCGACGCCTATATATTTTTTATGTATGACCACGCATAACTTATTACATAGTAGTCCGATTTTCATAATTCTCTTTTTATTGGATAGGGTATACCTTGAAGTTGGTATTATGTAAATTTGGAAAAAAAATACCCCAAGGATAGGAAAAAGGTATACCTAGAATAAAAACTAATTTGTCGATAAAAAATAACGAATTTCTTAAAAAGCAAATGCTATATTATGTTAAAAATTGAGAAAAATTGTAAAAACGAATGCGATCCAAACTCAAAAGAAATAAAAACAATACCTCTCCTTGCAGTCGGGTAAAAAGCCATAAAACAATAATAAAACCTAAAAAGAATTAAGTCTAATTAAGTGTCGACTGAGATTAGAACCTTGGATCTCTGCTTTGAAAAGCAAACGAATGTTATTGGTGCCACGACGTGCCTTGACTAAGGGTTCGAAATTCGCCTTCATTTAGTTTTTGCTATATGTCAGACGTTTTAACGATTCTGTTGAAAAGTAAAATAAGAGTTAGAGGCATATTCTGTCAAATTTGATTGAAGAGAAAAACATGAGACAGATGTATGTGATGACAAGTCTGTACTGTTTTCGATGATTGTCATATCGATATTAGCTAATCTATTATGATCCATATGACAATGGCACGAGGTATATTTTGCTTAAATGTGCAGATATTTGTGGACGCCTTTATTGCTTACATTAATTTGATGTTTCGTGTGATCAGATATTTTTGGCTGGTCGTATGTATAGAAATTATTGAAAACAGAGTGCTTACATATTTTTGGAATTGCAATAGCTATGATATAAATGGTATTTATAGTGTGCAGAATTTATTGAAATTTGGTCTTGCTCAGAAATATTTGGACACCTTGGCCGCTTCGATATATCTGATGGCGACTGTACCTCTGTGAGTTTACTAAACTTCGTTATGTTGTAGAAGGTAACATCTAGATGGCGTTATATTCCTTCGAGCGCCAAGTTTTGAATTTTTTTCGCAGCAAGTACAGAATTGTTCACGATTTACGTGTGAACTAAACTATGGAGTTTTATTTGAATCCGCAATCTGACATATTACGAGGGCTGTTTGAAAAGTACCCGGTTATGGAAAGAAAACACATTTTTTTTGTATTTATGCAATTATTTTTCTACGTAGTCACCTTTTAACTCTATACATTTGTTCCACCTATACTCAAGCTTTATTAAACCAACTAAAAAGTATGATTTTGGAAAGTCATTAAAATAGGCCTCTGTAGCGGCAATGACTTCGACATTTGATCCAAATCGCTTACCACCGAGCCATTTTTTTAGGTTGGGAAACAAAAAGAAATCGCATAGGATCAAATCTGGAGAATACGGGGGGTGAGGCAATAGTTCTTAGCGTAACTGTGCTAATTTAGCCGTCACAACTCTGGACGAATGAGCCGGGGCGTTGTCGTGATGAAACAGTAATTTCTGCCCTGTTATCGTTTTTACCTTTTCCATGTAGTCAATATGTATAATACCCTGCGAATCCCAAAAAACAGACCTTTCCAGCCAATGGGACGGTTTTTGCTTTCTTTGGAGCAGGTTCACCCGCTAAAATCCACTGCTTCGACTGCTTTTTCATTTCGAGGGTGTAGTGGTGAACCCACGTTTCGTCCACGGTCACGAAACGACGCAGAAACTCTTTCGGGTTACGTTTGAACACGACCAAACACTGCTCCGATAGTCAGTCGGTTCCGTTTTTGCTCCGACCAATTCGCAATCATGGACTGAGTCTATCTTTCAAATTTTGTTGAAATCGGAGAGATAAATTCATGGTACAACGGTAGATAGAAATGCCCATTAGGGCATTTACCGTATTATTATTTATTTAGCGTATTAATGCTACAGCTAGAGATGCATCTGTCAAATTATTGAAGAGAAAAACGTGAGACAGATGTATGTGATGACAATACTGTACTGTTTTCGATGATTGTCACATCGCTTACTTGAAATTAGCATAGCTATTTTTTTATCAATGTTTGACCTATTTTTCTATGTTGTTCAGATATATTTGATGTGTTGACCTCTTTGGTTGACTGCTTAGATAAGTGTTTTTTGACAGCTAAAGTATTTACGTGAATAGTGCCATCTAGATAATAATGTCGGAAAAATCTCAGCTCCGTTTCCCTGGATTAAATGCGTTATTATTTTGCGTTTAGTGCCATCTAGATATAATGTAGTAAAAATCTCAGCGCCATCTAGCATTAACCCTGGATTTTGGCTTTGTTCCGGTGAACGTTTTTTAGTATGGAGAATAACAATCCATACTCTATTTCATCCATGGTGTCACTCAATATAAAATTTCAAAAACCGTTTCATAAAGAAAATTGTTGCTGAACATGTCCGGGATGTAGAGGAATTAAGAACAAAACTAAAATTAAAAATTTTAAAAACCCCCGACAAAAAAACGCTAGAAAAAATAAAAAAAAAACAAAAAAAAGGCGCCAGAAAAGGACAACTAAAAAGTAAAAAATAATTATGCACTGCCTAGCTGTTGCCTGTGACTTCATCTGCGAAGAATTCGTTTATCCCTATCCCGCGGGGACTATACTGATTTCCCGCAAAATTAGTCTAAGTTAATTTAGTACAAGTACCTAGTAATATTTTTTTATCTAAGCGTCGTCGGTGTCGGGGGACCGCTAAGGTTAACAGGAAACTAAAGTAGGTACATATGTTGTATTTTTTAAAATATTTACCTTAGCGGTCCCCCGACATCGACGACGCTTAGATAAAAAAATATTACTAGGTACTTGTACTAAATTAACTTAGACTAATTTTGCGGGAAATCAGTATAGCGCTCGGTGGAGATGTCACGTAGACACGCCTGGGGTAGCGCCCTGTGCGCCTGGAGGTGGCGCTCTACGCGCCTGGAGATGGCGCTGTACACGCCTGGAGACGGCGCTGTACACGCCTGGAGACGGCGCTGTACACGCCTGGAGACGGCGCTGTACACGCCTGGAGACGGCGCTGTACACGCCTGGAGACGGCGCTGTACACGCCTGGAGACGGCGCTGTACACGCCTGGAGACGGCGCTGTACACGCCTGGAGACGGCGCTGTACACGCCTGGAGACGGCGCTGTACACGCCTGGAGACGGCGCTGTACACGCCTGGAGACGGCGCTGTACACGCCTGGAGACGGCGCTGTACACGCCTGGAGGTGGCGCTCACACCGCTTCGAGGTAGCGCTCTACGCGCCGGAAGGTTGAGCTCGCACCGCGCGGAGGTGGCACATACAGCACCCGGAGAAGGCGTTTGTAGCGCCCGGATATGGCACTTGCAGCGCCCGGAGAATGCACTTGCAGCGCCCGGAGAATGCACTTGCAGCGCCCGGAGAAAACAGGGCACTCCGGGCAACGGCGCAGGCACTGGGCGATGATGAGCGTTGGAGGCGGAGGCGATGGAGACGAAGGCGATGGAGACGGAGGCGATGGAGACGACTTTAATAGTTATTTATTTTGGAGCGCGTAGGCTTGCAGGATCCCGGGGCTAGGCGGCCCCGGGATAAGGCCTTTTAAGAGACGTTTCCGTTTCGAAAACTGAAGAAAGACTGTCTTTTAGTAGGCGGATGTTCCGCTTTTATACTTTTTGACAGAGCTCCGTGCTCGACGGCAGATCTCGGATAAGAACATAAAAAATTTTGAATTAAAAATAAATTTTTGTGGATGGCCAAGACGAAAAGAGTATTTTTGTACAAGTATTAATCGAAAAACATCAGACCGGTAACAAATTTGAACAAAAAACGCCATGACAACCAGATAAACAGCGATGTCAAAACATGTCAAATTTTGGTTTTAAGCTCCTAACAGGGAAACGGCAAGATTTAAGTGGAAATAAAAGTATTATTGATGGAGGAAAAAAGGACGCGCGTAAGCGCGCGCGAAGCCCGAAGTTGTACAGTTTCGGAGACCTAAATAAAAGACCGAAAAAGGTAGACTCCATCAAGATCGATTTAAAAAGTGCTAAAAACATGAAAATACGAAGTGAAAATGGTTTGTTATTGTGTTCTTATGCTTTAAAAACGTTGCAGGGTCCTATAGAAATGAAGGTGATGTAAAATATCCAATTTTGAGGTGAATGACGGAGAACCAAAACAGATGTAAAAATGAATTTAAAACAGTGTAAAATGATACGTAAGTAGCATAACACTACACATTATATACTGAAAGGAGACTTAATTTTGATTTTAAATGCATTCAAATATTTTTGAATAGTCGCCTATCTAAACCAGGTATACAACCCGTGAAATAATAAAAAATAACTCCAGTAATTTTTCGACACTGATCAAAAGGCTCAATCGGAAGGATTATTTTTTCCTAGCAACAAAGCATCTGAAATAAAAGGAAGACCATGAAATTTTACATTTACAATTTCAGGAAAATCATAAATACTTTAGCTTTTTCTTTGACGTTGCTGTGCTTCTAAATACTAATTTTATCATTATAAAGTACATACTAGCTTTTTCTCGCGGTTCACCCGCGTGGAATCCGGTTATCTCGCGCTGTTCCCTCGGAAACTGTGCATTTTTCCGGGATTAAAAGTAGCCTATGTCACTCTCTGGCCCATAAACTATTTCTTTGCCAAAAATCACGTCGATCCGTCGCTCTGTTTCGACGTGAAAGACGGAAAAACATACAAACACACACACTTTCGCATTTCCAATATTATTATGGATTACTAATAAGTAGCTGCTTAAGAGATAAGTACTATAGCATAGAAGTATTTCCCTATTAAAATTACATGATAATAGTAATAATAGTAGATTATTGTCGTGGCCTGGAAGTAGGCAATTGCTGGCTCGGTATGAGAATTAGACGGACGAGCTAGCAAATACGAAGCGTTTTTCAAAACCGGCCAAGAGCGTGTCGGACACACCTGAGACAGGGTTCGAAAAAATTAAGTAACATTTTTTTAAGGATTTAGTATTTTGTACGGAATATTCCAAGTTTAGGTATATTTTATACCTTAGGCTGCTATTAATTTACTCTTAAACTACTAATATGTCATATATATCACGGGACAATTCACACTAATTGACCTAGTCCCAAAGTAAGCTTAGCAAAGCTTGTGTTATGGGTACAACGGATAAATATAATTATAAAGATATATAAATATTAAAATACATATTAAACACCCAAGACCTGAGAAAAAATATTCGTATTTTTTATACAAATATCTGCCTTAACACGGGAATCGAACCCGGGACCTCAAGCTTCGTAGTCATGTTCTCTACCACTAGCCATCTGGTCGTCAAATAATTCTTAAGAAAACTGAACCGCTATAGTTTTGCTTGTAAGTTTTGTATACTTACTACCATCCTGAATTTCTGTCGCAGGTGACTGTAGGTACTGTACCGAGTTAGGAAACTTGAACAGCTTTTTTATTGTACTGTTTTGTCGGCATAGTTTACAATATACCTATTCGTGCAAAATTACAGCTTCCTAGCATTGATAGTCTCTGAGAAAAGCCGCGGACGGACAGACAGACAGACATGGCGAAACTGTAAGGGTTCCGTTTTTGCCATTTTGGCTACGGAATCCTAAAAACATTGTATGTCGCATAATTCTCAAGAAAACTGAACCGCTATAGTTTTCCTTGCAAGTTTGGTATACTTAGTACCATCCATGCTTACTACCATCCTGAATTTCTGTCGCAGGTGACTGTACCGTACCGAGTTAGGAAACTTGAACAGCTTTTTGTCGCAGAATTAAGGATACACTTTAGAATTTTTAGACGAATCAATGTACCCGCTTCAGGCGAGGGGCACAAAAGAGTATTGTGGCACTTTTGCTTGTTTTAGCCGAATCTGAATGACAAAAGGAAGTTTGGCTTTGTTATTTAAAGCAGCGCGGGGCCCGTGGCTCCTGAGGGAGACGCGGGCGCCTGCAAAGAGAGTGAACGGGCACTCTACAGGCTACAACTCGTCAACGGATTTTGGGATTCCGCAGATCGAAAATGAAGAAAATTACTTACTAATATTATAAATGAGAAAGTTTGTGAGTGAGTGAGTATTCCAATTAAATTTGGCAATAGGTAAGTTTATAACTTGGATTAAAACATACAACATGTATACACACACAACATGGGATACTTTAATTTTATCCCGATATTCTCACGGGATAGGCATAAAATCTCGAAATATTAACCGCTGAACTTCATGTCAGCCGAAAGACGTCCACTGCTGGACATAGCCCTCCCTTCCCTTCCTTCCCTTCCCTCACTCAGACCGGTCTTGTGCTTTTCGCATCCACCGCGATCCCGCGATCTTAACCAGGTCGTCGCTCGATCCTGTTGGAGGCACCGACAGCTCGTCTCCCGGTCCGCGGACGCCATTCGAGAACCTTCTGACCCTATCGGCCATCGGTCCTGCGAGCAATGTGCCCCGCCCACTGCCACTTCAGTTTCGTAATTCTTCGGGCTATGTCAGTAACCTTAGTTCTACTGCGGATATCATCATTTCTGATTCTATCCCGCAGAGAAACCCCGAGCATAGCCCTCTCCATAGCCCTGAACTTAGTCATGAGATTTGGTATGCATGTAACTGGACCGCTGGAATAACATATAAGTAAGTAGGATAATTTTTTATCCCGATATTCCCACGGGATTGGAATAAAATCTCGAAATTTGAACTGCTCTAAAGCCTTGAAATTTTGGACAGTTGTTCTTAATACAACTCCAATGAAGACCACGATATACATTTTGGGAATTCCCAGGGGAATTTTGTAAAATCCCGAAATTTCAATTGTATCTAGTTATTGGTATACAGATCGAATAGTTTACGCGTAGGAAGCCGCGGGTAAACTAGCAATAAATGGAAAAAAATTATCCCGCCATCCAATTTTTATTGTAGGACTGTATTTTTATTTTAATTTAGAATGTTCTGCACAGACGCTGTCGAAATGTTACATGATTACTTAGTTACTTACATCTAATTGGTTTTCATCATCATCATCATCATGTCAGCCGAAAGACGTCCACTGCTAGACACAGCCCTCCCCCAAGGCTCTCCACTCAGACCGGTCTTGTGCTTTTCGCATCCACCGCGATCCCGCGATCTTAACCAGGTCATCGCTCCATCTTGTCGGAGGCCTACCGACAGCTCGTCTCCCAGTCCGCGGACGCCATTCGAGAACCTTCTGACCCCATCGGCCATCAGGTTAACAGGAAACTAAAGTGCATACGTTGTATTTTTAAAGTATTAACCTTAGCGGTCCCCCGACACCGACTACGCTTAGATAAAAAAAAATATTACTAGGTACTTATACTAAATTAACTTGGGCTAATTTTGCGGGAAATCACCATAGTCCCCGCGTGATAGGGATAAACGAATTATTCGCAGATGAAGTCGCGGGCAATAGCTAGGTAGTGCATAATTATTTTTTACTTTTTAGTTGTTCTTTTTTGGCGCCTTTTTTTCGTGTTTTTTTTATTTTTAGGCGTTTTTTTTGTCGGGGGTTTTTAAAATTTTTAAATTTAGTTTTTTTATTTCATGCTTTTTAAACTTTGTTATATATATTTTTTTAAAGTGTACTAGTGTATTGAATATCCTGGCTGCAGCATCAGCTCGTCATGTTGCCACCACTGCATTGTATGTAGAATCAATTACTGATCAAAACGAATCCAAACACGACATATGTGCTATTATTTTTTATAGTGTTCAAGTGTGCTGGATATCTTGGCTGCAGCATCAGCTCATCTTGTTGCCACCATTGCATTGTATATAGAATCAAAAACTGATCGAAACGAATCCAAACACGATATAAATATGCTTGAAATTAAAGTAAATACCCATTAAGCATATAAAATTCCTACCGCAGCGAACAAAAGAGCTGATGATCTTGAAACGGCTGAACCGATTTTGATAAAACATGTCTAAGAACCATCGCCAAAAAACCAGCTTTCAAATAAAAAAAAAAACCGCATTCAAATCAGTCCACCCGCTTAAGAGCTACGGTGCCACAGACAGACACACAGACAGACAGACACACAGACACACATAGCGGTCAAACTTATAATACCCCTTTTTTTGCGTCGGGGGTTAAAAATACGTCTCGAGCGCGTTCGCGTTAAAATCTCAATTTATATGGAGACACGAACAGCGCCTCTAGCGGAACGTTTGCGATGTTCGTGTTTCCATATAAATTGAGATTTTAATGCGAACGCGCTCGAGAAGTACAAGTAGCGGCACGAGAGTTTAGCGCTGACGGTTATTGCGCAGAAGTCAAAAGTAAGGTATCACACGGGGAAGGGCGGGCGTAGCGCCGATTGGCTTTCCAGTCGCATTACGTCCCCCGCGCCCATGCCCCCATGCGCATCTATCCCTTCTACGGTTCACTCAGCGCTAAACTCTCGTGCCGCTACTTGTATTTTGTAATCGAAAACTTACACTAAGGGCACTGGTTTCCAAAGTTCTGAACCCTCAGTGCATGAGTCAGACTCACTTAGCCAGTTTTTAAGTGCCACAGATTGTCGGCAGGACCGTCCTAAAACAACAGTGTGATCGTAAACCGATTAAAAGTGTAAATGGGCACCGAAGTGTTGTTCGGAGAGCACGCTATCCGATTTCAACCGTTGCTGTATACACAGGATATATAAAGCGTCTTTATTAGGGTTCGTTAGTCCTGTAATGCCTCCTCTACATATCGACGGATGCGTCGGCAGATGGATCCGCAACCATATCTTCGGATAAATTGCGATCCGTCCACACATCGGCAGACGTGTGGACAGGCGCGTTGCGTTCGCGCTGTCACCCTTTGATCCGTGTCAAAAAACCGACACCAAACGGATGAGTGGCAGATGCATCGGCCGACGTTAAATACCTACCACAGACAAGCAAAAACCACCCTCTACACCTCGGCGGACGCATCCGCAGTTACAATCTGCCGACTCATCCGTCGATATGTAGAGGAGGCATAAGAAACCTGTGGCGACAGCCCTATGTACCTACGCATTGTATTGTTGTCAGCATTTTCGGATTAGCCATGCGGACCGCACTCGTCGGCCGGCAGTCGGTCTTACACCTCGATACTGATCGCGCGACTAGCTCGCGCCCCGACTCCGTCCGCCTGGCTAGAACTATTCTTGTATATGTGTTAGCATACAAATTACGTGTACTATTAAACTCTAGTTAACTACCAAATTGTGCTTCGATTTCATCTCCCACCAAGATACCCCAAACTGTAGTTAAAAACCCTTACACCGGATGTGACCTGTAATTCATTCCGGCCTATACACGTCCCACTGCTGGGCACAGGCCTCCTCTCAGAATAAGAGGGCTTGGGCAGTAGTGCCCAGTGCGGAATGGGAACATCACACACACCATTGAATTTAAGTAATTTATGAATTAGCATGATATTGTATTATGTTTAGGTACTATTAGTGTTCTATTTAGTTAGATGTAAACATTTGTATTATATTAAGTCAAAAGTGTAACTAGTATATCGGTTTATTGTTTACTAAAACCTAGACGTAATTTCAGTGCTTACTAACCTTTTTATTTGTAAACAAATATTTTATTTTGAATAAAAAATGTCAATTTCAATTTCAATTTCAATTTCAATTGCTTCGCAGCTTTGTGCAGGTTTCCTTCACCGTAAAGCTCCTGGTAAATTTCAAATGTAATTCCGCATATAAATTTCGAAAAAATCATAGATACGAGTCGGGGTTTGAACCCGCGATCCTCTGCGTGAGAGGTCACAGGTCAAACCACTCGGCCACCACGGCTTTATGGCTTTTTGACCTGTAATATGACCGGATTCAAAATAATATCACCGCACAACCGTCGTGAACAAAACCTCATCAAGTAAAGTAAAACTTCTTCAATTTCTTCCAATAAGTGGTTCTAAATAGAGGCGACACGTAAGTATTTACTGGAATAGGTTTTGGCTTGGACGCGTGAGTACGCGTTCCCGCCCGCGATTCTTTTAGCGTACGAGTATTTAGGAGTATGGCGGCTTACAACGTTCCGTCAACTTGAAAACAAGCATTTAATTACCTTTTTAATTAAACATTTTATAAATATTGCTGATAGTCCTAAGCCTGTATAAAGCACGAGGGAAGTTTTTAGTCTGTATTTAATATAAGTTAAAAATTTAAAAAAATATGAAGTGTAAAGACTGAACTGTGACGTGGACGTGACATGGACGTGGACGTATAGTATATAGTATATAGATATCATTTATAAATATTGTAAATCTGTTTAAAAAAAATACCTCGTTGAGTTTCTTGCCGGATTCTTCTCAACAGAGGTTTTTTCCGAACCGGTGGTAGATTTTTTGACGTTCATAAGTGCTTATCATAGCCTAAATTGAATAAAGAGATTTTGACTTTGACTTTGGAATTGGATAGTTGGATATTCGTAAAACTACTAAAACTAAATAGTACGGTGTAACGCAATTACGGGAGCGCATTTACGGGAATCATATTGTTGACGCAATGCGTTAAGTACTCGTAGATACTCGTGGACCTAGTCTTTGGATCTAGTCTTTTCGGTGCTGGCTGAAAATCAGCGCTGGGGTGTTTTTAATGCTAGAGCATTATGCTGAGCCAGTGTCCGATTCACAACCGCAATGACACATACCTTTGTGTTGTTTATTTGTACCTAATAATATTGTTGTCTTGTGTTGTGAATAAATGTATTTTCTTTTCTTTCTTTCTTTCTTTCTACCGACCGGACGACCGGATGGCCGAGTGGTTAGAGAACCTGACTACGAAGCTTGAGGTCCCGGGTTCGAATCCCGGCCGGGGCAGATATTTGTATGAATAATACGAATGTTTGTTCTCGCTCGGGTCTTGGATGTTTAATATGTATTTAAGTACGTATTTATCTATATAAGTATGTTTATCCGTTGCCTAGTACCCATAGTACAAGCTTTGCTTAGTTTGGGATTAGGTCAATTGGTGTCAAGTGTCCCATGATATTTATTTATTTATTTTATTTATTTATTTTTGTGGACGCGTACTCGCAAGCCTCAGTCCGCGTTTTGCCTAGTACTTCACACCTCTAGTTCTAAACTACAGACGGAAAACTGAGGTAAAAGCGAACCAGCTCCGCATGTTCTTAATCTTTACAATGTTTTATTTGCCAGAAGCTTCAAAGTTGTACCCTCTCCGGGCACTGTCTTGTTCCAATGAAAAAACTTTGTTCAAGATCCACTTATATTCAATGTGGAGTCCATTTTAAACTTGCCGTTTATATAGACGACCGTATAGTTAACGTGATTATGAAGTTAGAAGGTTCGATCAATCGGGGAGTTGTGTGTGAGGCGGGGAGGGAAAATTTGATACTGGACTCAACATGTTTATTCCATAACGATGTGTGTTAGTTGCATAAACGTAAAGATTGACCAGAATTATAAATAACCTTCTCCTTCTTCTCTTTTAAAATATGGCTTTCTGTCCTAATTAATAGGACAATTTCGCCAGTGTCAAAGTACTCTCTTTGAGAGGGACGTTGTACGGTGATTGTAGTTTTTGCAACTTGATAGTAAAATTCCAGAAACCACGTAGAAACAACTTGCGCATTAAAAAATGTCAGACACGAGAGCAATATAGAATTTTGTGATCACTGTTCACTGTTAAGGATAATCGCCGCATAAAACACTATCAAAATTATACTTCAACTAGCCAAAGAAACAGAAATAGCAAAATTAGATATTGTCTACATCCGCCATGTTCGAATGCTACAAATCGAATCTCATAAAAAACCTCGCCATTTTGCGGAAAACCAATAGAACTAATTTCTTGCACTGGTAACACTAAATTCAAATGTTATCTGTCTGTTGCTGTCAAAGTTTAACGTTGTTTGCGCGTGGTATTTTAGTGTTATTTTGTATTTTTGTGCGTTAAAATGCCGAAGATTATTCATAGCCTCGGAAGGAAAATAATTCACAATGTATAAAAGTATTTGTCACAGAAAAAGTCCGAGGGATTAGAAAATATTCCTCTAAATAACATCACCGACACCGTTGTCAATATGACTGGTAGGTATCGTGTAGTAAGTGTAAAGAATGTTGCAATATAAAACGTAGAAGTGCTACCCTCGCGTCAGATTTTTAGGGTTCCGGAGTCAAAATGGCAAAAACGGAACCCTTATAGTTTCGCCATGTCTGTCTGTCTGTCTGTCTGTCCATCCGCGGCTTTGCTCAGTGACTATCAATGCTAGAAAGCTGTAATTTTGCAAGGATATATAAGTAAACTATGCCGACAAAATAGTACAATTAAAAATTCAAAAACAATTTTTTTTAGGGTACCTCCCATAGACGTAAAGTGGCGGTGATTTTTTTTTTCTCATCCAACCCTATAGTGTGGGGTATCGTTGGATAGGTATTTTAAAATCATTAGGGGTTTGCTAAAACGATTTTTCGATTCAGTAATTTGTTTGCGAAATATTCCACTTTAAAGTGCAAATTTTCATTAAAATCGAGCGTCCCCCTCCCTCTAAAATCTAAACCGGTGTATGGAAAAATTTGAAAAAATTCATGATGGTAGTCAGTATACTAAAATTCCAAGGAAAACTATAACGGCTAAGTTTGCTTGAGAATTATTAGTAGTTTATGAGTAAATAGCAGCGTAAGGTATAGAATATACCTAAACTTGGAAGATTCCGTATAAAATACGAAATCCTTAGAAAAATAATTCTTAATTTTTTCGTAATGGCTACGGAACCCTATTTTGGGCGTGTCCGACACGCTCTTGGCCGGTTTTTATATTACTGGTCAACCTTTAGCTATCAAAGGTCGCGGAGCAAATTACTTGTTTCAGTTCATTAAAACTAAAGTTTTAACAGAAACTTATAAACTTAACCCAGTTTCCGACGTAATTACAACCCTTGTGCCATCCCCACGCATTTCCAAGATGGCGTTTGACCTGGTCAAAGAATTCGTGACGATAGCCCTTTCAGTTAGCTAAGGAATTTAAATTAGTGCTGAGAGCTTTGGTGAGAGTTTGCAGCGAAACTGCAGGCTGGGCGGGGCGGGGGGACGCCGGCTGCCACACTATTCCAACCAAGGCTCGGAACCGGTTTATAAAAAAGCGATAAATACCGGTTTATTTCGGTTTAACCGGTATATTTGACGATTGACAGGCGGGCGGCAACATTTATCCTGCGCCGGAATAAAACTCCTTTTTATTCTCTAGCTAGTGATTAAAGCATTTTTAAAGCATATTATTAAACAATAAAAGAAAAGAAAAAACCGCGAAACAATTTATTTTTGCTATTTGAATTTTGAACAGGTCCATTAGTCGAGCGTATGTTTTTAAAAAGTAATATTGTAATTTTGAATAAAAAATTGTTTTTTCCTTCGCATTCAAAGTGAAAAGTGGAGTGTTTAATGCGAGAATAAAAAACCACATTGCCACACAGTTTAATTTATCAATGATGCCCCTCGAACTATAGACACCCTTAAACATCACACAAAACAACACACACAAACATCACGCCTGTTCCCAAATGGGGTAGGCAGAGCACACGAAACGTTACCGCTTCGGAGCCACTTTTAGCAATTTTAGGTTTTAATATTTGTATGAATAATACGAATGTTTGTTCTCGGGTCTTGGATGTTCATTATGTATTTTAAGTATGTATTTATCTATATAAGTATGTTTATCCGTTGCCTAGTATCCATAACACAAGCTTTGCTAAGCTTACTTTGGGACTAGGTCAATTGGTGTGAATTGTCCCGTGATATTTATATTTATTTATTTATATATTTAAGCTAAACATCTCGTGTAATTATGGTTTGTTTAGTCCCTTGTTGAACAATCTACTAATACTTTACGGTTGTGAGGTGACCGGCTTGAGGGAGGGAGGGCCAGCGCTTCACTGGCGTCTAATGTACACTCGGCGGTCAGGATACATTTAGCGTTTAGTATGAGGACAAGGACGAAAGATACGCTTTTAAACCCGTCCAACGCCCTGCGCGCCAGTGGTGTGTATTTAAGTACTCGTGATTAATAAATTTTTGTAATGGGGGCTATCGCGAATGAATTTTCCGCTAGAGGCGCTAGTGTAGCGTGAGGTCAACGAAATGTCAAATCTCATAGTTTTTGGGTGAGCTACGTGGGTTTATTTATAATTAGAATAATTTTGTGAATATTTTGCATTACCTGAAATTAATTATGGCAATTATGCGATAAGGGGCAATGATCGTCTGTAATTTGAGACAGTTTTGTCTTTCGAAAACTTTTGCCCTCCCTTTTTTCCGAACAAAACGGGATTATGCAATACTGTGGTTGCTCAATATGTTTATGGTACTGTTTTACGATGTCTTAAATATGATTTTAATCTAAACTTTGTTTTCACGGCCGTTATAACAGACTTTTAAAAACCTCACGCAACAGTGGCGCCATCTAGTGAGAGAAAAAACGATAGCCCTCATTCGTTGAGAGCTGGACAGTATAGATGGCGCTAGGTCACTGCTTAAGTGGCGATATAAGAAACAAAAAACAGACTGAGATAAGTGATGCATAGGGAAATTCGTATCTGTGCCGTTGACCAGCCGTGGTGTAGCGGTATAGCACGCGGCACGGAATGCCGAGGACCTGGGTTCGATTCCCAGTGTTGGTCTTATTTTTCTGGTTTTTCTGTGCATCTATGTTTTAGTATGTTTTTTCAATTCAATTTTTGTATTTTTTGTTACTAGTTTCGAACACCCTTTAACATAGGGTACTTGTCCAAAATTATCCAAAAAAAGTCGTTGGTTGCGCGACGGGTTAAAAGTAACTTTTGCTTCAACAGTTTTATGTGACAGACTGACATTTGGATTAATTAATTATTATGTATTACTAGCTTTTGTCCCCGGCTTCGTCAGCGGCGTTTCATGATATGCCTATTTCATGATTTGCCTGAACATCTCTAGGCAAATCGTTAAGCGGTGAGTTTTGAACGATATGGCGGATGTCCCTTAGCCAATTCACGAAATGGCGTCATTTCACGCCGAATTTCGTTTGGCGAATTTCGTGATTTGGTGGATTTTACGATCGGCCGCCGACATTTACTAATCAATGAGTACGTTTGCCGCGCTGCAAATAGGTTATTGGGTTGCCACACATCCCGTATACGGGACTGTCACCGTCATCTATCATACCGCCGTGTATTACTACATGGGGACATGTACGGGAAAATACGGGAGTGTTTCGACATAGTGGAGCGGGCAGGTGGCCCGACCGGCGGTGGTGAAATGTAGATAAGGATATTTATAGTTTTATGATGAAGAAAGATTCGGAAGAGGAAACAGTCGCTGCTGAGTTGACCACAGTATGTAAAGTTATACATCATCACCAATTCTTTAATTCATTGAAAGAAAGAAAGAAGGCATTTATTCACTAACACAGAAGACACATATACAGCAAAATTTATACACGAATAAACCAAAAAATAATAAATCAACATGAAATATAATACCTACACAATTTTGTGTGTCCCCGCGAAAGCAATTTTGTTTCAATTTAGTATGTGAGTATTGTGTGCGTACTACCAAATTAAATTCAAAATTTCAAAATTAAAATTCGAAATTCAAATCATTTATTCAGTAAATAGGCCGCAATGGGCACTTTTACACGTCATTTTTTAAACTACCTGCGCTTTCGGAAAGACCATCATTGCCATGAAGAATGCGCCGCAAGAAACTTGGCAGAAAGTCATTTTTTCATAATAAAATAATTACAAATAGAATACTTAAAAACTACAGTATACGATTAAAGAGAAAATTATAATACAAAATTACAAATGCACTGATATATCCAGACTCAACAATGCTAAATAAGCAAACAACTGCCAGAGCTTAGACTACATACCGGGTTTGGTCTGTAATATGAGCTAATAATTAAAACATAAATGATACTCGTTAAACTGAACAACATTAGTTCAGCGACTTTTAAAAATAATTAACTCTGAGTTTTACTACACATTATGTTTATTCCTAGAAGCAATGTAAAGCAAAATGCTTGATGTTTGTAGCGTGACAGGCGACGTCAGTTGTGTTCTAGGATGGCGTATATTGATAGCAGTATTTAATTTGTATGAAAAAAGGAAAATTCAAAGACTTCCATTATTTTTCAGTCACTGAACTAATGTTGTTCAGTTTGACGAGGACGATCTACGTTTTCATTTTTTGGCTCGCATATCGGCGTTGCATATGTTATTTGGGCGTTTACAAAAAAAGTGTAAACATGTAACGGCTACGTACCTATCGACGATCGAACGCTCGATTACGTCTTCGAATAGTAAACAAATGTTTTGTGAGAACGCCACACTTGAGGCACTGTACCTTTCTGTTTTGTGGTGTTAGTACCAGTGTAGGGTCATGATCATAAGTGATTTTGGCCGGCGTGCGCGCCGGTCGCGGCCCAGCAATTGAGCTGTCATCGCCGCGCGGCTAACAAGCGGCGATCAGCGCCGTGATTGCGCTCGTACCGAGCAAGGTCGTACAGTCGGTCACTGAAACAGAGCTGTACCCTTAGTAGAGCATCTAATATCGGACGTTTTTTGCAATACCGGTATTTTTTCGATACAGAAAATTCAAATTCCAGTATTCCGGTATTTTTTCGATATTCATATTATTAAAGTAAAAAAAGACAACAAAAAATTAAAAAATAATTATGCCCTACCTATCTGTTGCCCGTGACTTCATCTGCGAACAATTCGTTTATCTTTATCCCGCTGAGACTATACTGATTTCTCGCAAAATTAGCCTAAATTAATTAAGTGTAAATATTTTTTTTATCTAAGCGTCGTCGGTGTCGGGGGACCGCTAACGTTTAACAGGAAGCTAAAGTACATATGTTGTATTTTTCAAAGTATTAACCTTAGCGCTCCCCCGACACCGACGACGCTTAGATAAAAAAAAAATGTATACTAAATTAACTTAGGCTAATTTTGCGGGAAATCAGCATAGTCTCAGCGGGATAAGGATAAACGAATTGTTCGCAGATGAAGTCACGGGCAACAGATAGGTAGGGCATAATTATTTTTTTACTTTTTAGTTGTCTATTTTCGGCGGCATTTTCTTTGCTGACGTTTTTTGTCGGGGGTTTTTGAAATTTTTAATTTTAGTTTTTTTTTTAATTTCATGTTTTTTAAACTTTATCCTGACTGCAACATCAGCTCATCTTGTTGCCACCATTGCATTGTATGTAGAATCAAACACTGATCAAAAGGAATCGAACACGACGTGTCTGCTATTATTTTTTCAAGAGTATACCTACTGGTGTGCTGGATATATCCTGGCTGCAGCATGAGCTCGTCGTGTTGCCATCACTGCATTGTATGTTGAATCAATTACTGATCAAAACGAATCCAAACACGACATATGTGCTATTATTTTTTATAGTGTACCTACTAGTGTGCTGGATATCCTGGCTGCAGCAGCAGCTCATCTCGGTGCCACCATTGCATTGTATACAGAATCAAAAACTCATCGAAACGAATCCAAACACGATATGTCTGCTATGGTCTTATCAAGAGTGTACCTACTAGTGTTCTGGTTATCCTGGCTGCAGCATCAGGCCGAAAATGACATAATCTTGCATAGTTATATGGCATACATGGGTGTTTGAAATTTTAGGTCCCAAATTTGTTTGAAAGTAAAGTAAATACCCATTATGCGTCTATGATTCCTACCGCAGCGAACAAAAGAGCTGATGATCTTGAAACAGCTGAACCGATTTTAATAAAACATGTCTAAGAACCATCGCTAGAAAACCAGCTTTCAAATATAAAAAAACGCATTCAAATCGGTCTACCCGTTTAAGAGCTACGGTGCCACAGACAGACACATAGACAGACACACAGACACTCATAGCGGTCAAACTTATAACACCCCTTTTTTTGCGTCGGGGGTTAATGAATGAGTTTCGCACTTCCAAAACCTTTCCGGTTCCGACAATCTTAAGTACAACATTTGTAATATTCATACAAATATCTGCCCCGGCCGGGATTCGAACCCGGGACCTCAAGCTTCGTAGTCAGGTTCTCTAACCACTTAGCCATTCGGTCGTCAAAACATACGAATTACATACGAATGACTTTCAAATGGATTACCGTTATTATAAACTGTGTCGCACTGTACACATTACGTCAGCCGTTTCATGTACATAATATTCTTTGTACTGAAATAGATAAGTGAAAAATGCGTCGGCAGCTGAGTTCCATCAAACTGTAATGGGTGCCGGGAAAGAGCGAGTGCGGCGCACGCGCCGGGTTCCGCCGGACAACAGTACCCCTAGTTTAAGTTTTCGGTTACAAAATACGTCTCGATTACGTTCGCGTTAAAATCTCAATTTGTATGGAAACACGAATATAGCAAACGTTTCGCTAGAGGCACTGTTCATGTTTCCATATAGACGTATTTTGTAACCGAAAACTTACACTAAGGGTACTGTAGGGCTACTACGAAATTTGAAAATAGAAGTTCGTATCGTACCGTCCCTCTCACTCTCGCATGAAATAATATTAGCGTTAGCATCACCAATTTCGAGTGTTTATGGCATATGATTTTAAATTTTTCGTGGGGCACATTTAAATAAATATTAGATATCACGGAACAATTCACACCAATTGACCTAGTTCCAAAGTAAGCTTAGCAAAGCTTGTGTTATGGGTATTAAGCAACATAAACAGCAGCATAAACATAATTATATAGATAGATACATACTTAAATATGTACATATTAAACACCCAAGACCCGAGAACAAACATTAGAATTTTTCATACAAATAAATCTGCCCCGACACGGGAATCGAACCCGGGACCTCAAGCTTCGTCGTCAGGTTCTTTTGCCGGTCGTTAAATCGTTACCTATCGAGTTAGTAGAAGTACAGGACGTCTAAAAATAATTGAAAATGTCATCTAATTCCACAGCTCGTTCATAACAAATCGTGCCCATGAAAATTGAGGCGTATTAAATACTAGCTTTTGCCCGCGGCTCCGCCCGCGTGGTATTCGGCTATCGCGCGCTGTTCCCTCGGGAACTGTAGGTACATTTATCCGGGATAAAAGTAGCCTTTGTCACTCTCGGGACCATAATCTATCTCTATGCCAAAAATCACGGCGATCCGTCGCTCCGTTACGGCGTGAAAGCGTAACAAACAAACAAACTAACTTTCCCCTTTATAATAAGTAGTAAGGATTAAATGATGTTGTAATGGATAACTCACGTCACATTAAATATTGACTCGGAGAACTCACGTCTTAAATCTAAGAAAAGCAAGAAGAAAAAAACCCAATCTAAAATCTCGTCTCTAAAATTAAATCTAAGAAGGGCTACGGATTAGCCCGAAACATGTCGAGCTAAACTGGATTTAAGACGTGAGTTATCCGGGTCAATATATTTAATATGATAACTCACGTTATAAATTGAGTTTAGCTCGAAATGTTTCGGGCTATTTCGTAGCCCTTCTTCACAGGAGCACGCGACTCGGCGGCTGCCGCAACACGCGCACTACGCGCCACGCGCGTTTGTAAATCTTTATTATTATGGCCGCTCGAGTAAACCCAAAAGTGTCCTTGTGCGACGGAACCCTAAAGCTATGAGAGTGCGTCACTATATTTATCGGATGGGAATCCCGATACATTATCATTTATTACAGGCCTCGATATTCGCGTATAAAGATAATCCCGCCGGGCAGTTAGAAACATTTAAATCATTGGTTTTAATGTAATCTACTCGAAGCTAAACAGGTATCTGAGATTTGGAGTTTTTGGAGTTGACTTCAAAATGATGTATTTCTACAGCGTGTATTTTTGATACTAACTCAAACTTTAAGGGCAGTTAGTGAAGGCCATAATAAACACATTTTATTATGTTTTAGTAAAAAATTTAGATTTACTATTTTCCTTACAAAATTAATTAGCACGCAATGTATCGTTACGCGATACTACTTTGTTTTTATTCATAACGTCGCACTTGTTGACGTGACAGCTGTCACAGAACGCATCTCTCTTCTTGTACGCATTGCATTGCTGCTCGAAAATATTTCCAAAATTAATTACGCTCTGGTAGTTAATTTTAAATTAATAATTTGTTTTGATATAGGTTCACATCACTTAAATCTTCGTCTGGTTACAGTTTGAGGTAATATTAAACAGTATACAGGGCCCCCGGCATGGATGACTTCAGGTTACTTAACGGAGTTCCAGACTACCTAGACTTGTCTTTTTCTTTTTAAGTACCCCATTTATATTTGAAGTTGTTTTAAGGCAGTTGGATTTTGATTTTGATTTTATTAGTTCTTGATGTTTCTAAATAATTTATTGAATCTCTCTGTTTGAACTACGACATTTGAATATTGAAAATAATTAGCAAAACCGAATTGGGCAAGATATAGGTTTCACTTACAGTTTGTTCTGGCTCTTTTCCTCAGTCCCAGGGACACATTTAAGACACAATCACAGCACTTTCAGAGTTTTTATGAATAATTTAAAAGAGCGCGCGCCGGCCGGCATTCATTTCGAGCTGTCAAATTTGCGCAACTGACTGGTGGCGCCGCCGTGCGGGAGAAAGCGGAAAGTTCATTCAGCCAGTATGTTTTTGATATGTGCAGGAGGTTTTAATGCACATATTACTAATTATATCTGCCCAATGTAACGTACATAAACCCCCCACCGGGAATCTACCCCAGATTCCCCAGTTTACAAACCAAACCAGGGATGGTATTGAATAAGGTAAGTGGACTGTATAGTGTAAGTATTTGTTGACTTAGTGAACTAAACACGTGTAGCTGTAAATTGAGTAAAATAAATGACTTATTTCGAACCTAAAATTGTCATAAATTTGACACCTTCTTGCGTCAAATTCATGCAAAGAAACAAAGAAAAATAAAAATTATGCTGAATCCAATTCCATGGGAAGTGGACTAAGCTTTACAACGGGTCGCGTGTATTCGCCATTCTGGGTTTTTACTTTTACCACCCGTACAACTCCATCAGCTCCTGGATAAAGTTCCGTCACGCGACCGAGAGGCCATTGAAGCGGAGGAGCGTCAGCATGAATAAGAACGAGTTCGCCAACTTGAATATTACGACTATTCCTATGCCATTTTTGTCGCTGCTGCAGCGTGTGCAGATAATCATTTCGCCACAATTTCCAAAATTGTTGGGAACTTTGTTGTACTAGCTGCCAGCGAGTTAGTCCGTAAGTTGGTTCGTCTAAGAGATCATACTCTGGAACGGCTAATAGAGAACGACCGACTAAGAAATGGCCGGGCGTGAGCGCCTCGAACTCGGACGGGTCGCTCGACGCACTTGTTAAGGGGCGAGAGTTCAGCACTGCTTCGACACGAGCAAAGAGAGTGCTTAACTCTTCGAACGACAGCGATCGCGTACCCACGACGCGCTTTAGAAGGAGCTTGGCCCCTTTTATGGCACTTTCATACATCCCACCGAAATGGCTTCCAGTAGGCGGATTGTAAGTCCATTTAACACTACGATTATTGAAACCGGTTAAAACATCTTCAGTACTTTGGTTAAAAAAGTTAGTGATTTCCGCGAGTTGCCTACCAGCGGACACGAAGTTTTTTCCGTTGTCGGATACAACGGTTTGACATAAACCACGTCTAGCAGTGAAACGATCGAAAGCTGCGAAAAAACATTCAGTTGAAAGTGCACTGAGAACCTCAGTGTGCACCGCGCGAGTTGAAAAGCAGACGAAAATTAAAAGATAGGACTTTGATATTTTCGCA
The DNA here is from genome assembly GCA_037349165.1 of Choristoneura rosaceana. Taxonomy (NCBI): domain Eukaryota; kingdom Metazoa; phylum Arthropoda; class Insecta; order Lepidoptera; family Tortricidae; genus Choristoneura; species Choristoneura rosaceana. The sequence goes on along the minus strand of JAZBNJ010000006.1, from coordinate 354,999 downwards.
TTACGTCTGTTACTCTCTTTCGTATAGAAGGGACCGCCTATGTCAACACCGACAGTGTGAAAAGCATGGATACCTTCAATGCGGAATTTCGGTAAGTTGCCCATGATAGGCTGTATGTGTGAAGGATTGACTTTAAAACACCTAATACATTCCTAAAACGAGATCTTACAACGCATTTTCCGGAAATAATCCAGTATTTCTGACTGATTACACTGTGCAATGTACGCGGACCGATATGTAAATAAATTTTATGAAAATAGTCGATAAGAATATTTGTAAAGTTGCACTTTTTGGGAAGCAATAATGGATACTTCTTTTGATACGGTAGTTCGGCGAGAGACAACCTACCCCCCACCCTGAGAAAACCGAGGGGGTCGACATAAGGTGCTAACCTTTTGAGTGATGAACTACAGCTGTAACCGTTTGAAATTGCTTCGAGATCAGCTGCAAAATGCTCTCGCTGAACTGATTTGATGAGCACATCGTGTGCGTTCTTTAAATCTGATAGAGACGAAGGACCCGTGTTCCTATTAGACTTCGTCGATCTACAATTGTTGATAAACTGAAAACAACGAGCTAAGACCTTTTGAAGTTTGCTAAAACTCGAATATTTTTCAGTTAAATCATAAACAAGATTTGAGTCACGTGTTGTGTTTTGCACGCTAGTTTGAGCCAAAGTCGCGCATGGAATTTTGAGTTCTGGCACATTTGCCGATTTAAATTGATCAATTGATTTTACTGGCCAATTCTCTCTTGGTGCGTCTAGCCAGCTCGGTCCTCCGAGCCACTCCGCTGTCGATAACAGCACGGAAGGTAGCGCTCCGCGCGAGCACACGTCAGCGGGGTTGGACGCGCCGCTCACGTGAAACCAACAATCGCTTTGCACGGTCTCTAAGATTTTGGAGACACGCGAAGCCACAAAGGTTTTGAGGTTGTAACTGGGTGTATTCAACCAACTCAGCACCACAGAGGAATCGGTAAACAAGAGTATTTCATGAACAGGAATTCGTTCAGACAATATTGACTTCGTATATTTGACTAACTTGACTAACAAATGCGCAGCCATTAGCTCGAGACGTGGAATGGTCACTGTCTTCAAGGGTGCAACCTTGGATTTTGCAATGACTAGACTGACCTTCGAATTACCTTGATTGTTAAAACTACGCAAATAGATGACCGCAGCTATTCCTTGAACTGAAGCATCGCAGAATCCTAGTATCTGGTAGTAGCTGTGCTGTTTGACAGTAACCTGGCGCTCGTGGCTAAAATTCGACAACAGCGGGAGCTCTGACATGTAGGTGAGCCACTCCTTTTCCAGTTCCGGAGGCAGCCGCTCATCCCAACCCAGCTGTTGGAGCCAGAGTTTCTGCATGAAGCATTTCGCGTAGAATATGCAAGGAGCCACGAAACCTAAGGGATCATACTGACGACCAATCTGTGACAAAACACTACGCTTGGTGATCGCCTGTGAAGCTGGAAGTGGATGGAATACGAAGGAAAACACATCTTCGGCGGGTCGCCACTGCAGACCTAAAACTTTTATGGATAGGTCCTTGTCATCCTCGAATGCAATGGGCGTTTCGCGGTGATCAGCTGGAACCCGAGCCAGTACCTGAGGACAGTTGCTGGCCCACTTACGAAGCAGAAATCCTCCTCCACTCAGCAACTCTAACAGTTCATCCTGTAGCCTAGCTGCTTCATCATAGCTGCTCACTGACCACAAAAGGTCATCGACGAAGAAACCCTTTTTTAGAACCTTGCTCGCTAAAGGATACTTCTCGCAGTCGTCGTCAGCCAGCTGATGCAGGACTCTGATCGCTAGGTACGGACTGCTAGCAACGCCGTATGTGATCGTGTTTAACTCATACACCTTTAAAGGTTGATCAGGTTGAAACCTCCACAAGATGTGTTGGTAATTGCGTTGAGATTTTTCGATCAAGGTCATTCGAAACATTTTACAAATGTCACTTGACAAGCAAATTTCATGTATACGAAAATTTATTAAAATCTCATTAATATCTGCTTGAAGCTTAGGACCGGCGTAAACGACTGAATTTAAAGAATTATTATTTGTCGTTTTGCATGAGGCGTCAAAAACTACTCGGAGTTTTGTCGTGGTACTTGACGGTCGGAGAATACAAAAGTGAGGAATTATGTACTTAGAATCCACAGTACCAAAATCACCTACGCAAGTCATGTGACCAAGGCTTTCATATTCGGACATGAATTTATTATATTCTTCCTTAAGTTCCGGAAGACGATTCAGCTTTGTTTCTAAATTGTTGAAACGACGTAACGCTTGTGGAGTCGAATCGCCGAGATCAAAACTGGGTTTGAACGGGTACTTCACTGTATAACGTCCCGTAGTATCGCGACTGTGTTCGTTTTGGAACAATTGTTCGACATACAAATCTTCTGGTTTTTTAGTGACGTCATACGGCACGTTTTCAGTCTCCCAGAAAGAGTTCATGATTTTATCGATACTACTAGTTTTATTAGCAGAGAACAAGTTGAGCGAGGCTGTATTTGACTCACAATCGTCACTCAGTACTGTCTGACCAGTAATGACATATCCGAATATGGAATGCATCGCGACGGGCAAACCCGGGTCACGTGGTAGTATATTTTGACCGTCATAAATGTAGGGAAATAAGTCACCTGCGATCAACAAGTCAACTGGAGCCGCCGAAAAGTAGTTCGGGTCAGCTAACTCGAGATTTTTGAAATTATTGATAACTTTGTTTGACAAGGTTACTGTAGGTAAGTTGCTAGTTATATTACTTACGACAACAGTATCAGTGCTAAGCACCGGACCAAATGAGTTTCGTGGTTTAATTGAACATGTAACCAGACCGAAATCTTGCACTGGCGCACCTCCCAGACCCATGGGTTCAAACTGACACTTGCGTCGAGACAAACCCAGGCGCTGGGCACACTCTTTTGTCATATAACCGGACATGGCACCGCTGTCAATGACTGCACGTACGGCGTGGTAAGTTCCCCATCGATCTGCGACGTGCACCATGGCAGTGCCTAACAGCACGGTTGAATTTGACGAACAAGTCAAGCCGACGTTTGGCATTGACCTTTGACTTTGATTTTGACCATTTGAAACGTTTTGAATACTTGAAATGTTTTGACTATTTGAACCGTTTTGATTAATTGATGAATTTTGAACAGTTGGAACTGTATCTAAGTGAATACTGTGATGGTGCGGTTGTTTACACAGCACACAACGCACTTTTGACGTACACTCGGACAACGAATGCTGACGAAAGCAATTTTCGCATAATTGAAGCTGTTTCACTTTGTCAAGACGCTGCACCGGTGTTAAATCAAAAAACTCGAAACATCGATAAGTTGAATGCGGTTTGTCGCAAAATAGACATCTATTTGATCGTTCGCTATTATTCTTACTCACAGCTGACAAGCACGGCTTTTGGAACTGCTTCGGTGCACTACTGTAATTAGCAGCATTATTATTATTTGTTCGAACAAAATTCGGCTTTGCAGAGGTGTTAGGAACACTCTTAGGCGTAAACTGAATTTTTGATGTACTAATTTTAACCTCAGACATTTCCAAAACACGCGCCTGTTTCTCCACGAAATTAATCAGCTGTTCGTAAGTAGGTATATCGGTTTGATCTACAGATTGTTCGAATTCGCGCCTAGTGACGGGGTCTAAATTTCGCAATCCCATATAAAACAGTATGAAACTCGATAGGTTACTGATTTTCAAAAGTTTCAATGCTTTAACACACTCTTGATACGTTTGTAAAAATGTGTTTAGACCAGTAGCCGACTCAGTTGACAAAGGCTTAAATTGAAACAGCCGATCTAAATAGCTCGTAGCTAAGGCACGAGTGTTCTCAAATTTTTTGACTAGCAAAGCCCATACTATCGGATAATTATCGGCCGTCACTGGCATCCCTTTGACCACAGTCAATGCCGAACCGCTGACTGCGGAGAGCAGGTAATAAAACTTCTCAATGTTCGTAATATCATTGTTGTTATGAATTAAACTCGTAAACGTGTCATAGAATGTTTGCCAGTTTTCTAATTTGCTATCGAAATGGAACAATTCTAGTTTAGGCAGCCGCGGCTTAGCCGACCGCGAGTCTGGCCCGGCAGCGCCCGGGCCGCGGCCCGCGGAGCGCGACGAAGGTCCGCTACCGCTGCCGTCACACGATTGCCAAGTGTCGCTATTAGCCTCCGCTACACTCAGAATACGGAAATACATGTCGTCAAAGGTTTGAATTTCTTGATAATTTGGTTTAAATTTCGGGTTTTGTTTCTTATTATAAGAATTTAACTCGAATATGCATTGTTCGAAACATTCCCGAGTCGAATGAAGTTCTTTAAGTCGCAAATTAAATTCGGTTAAACGCTCTGGTGGAGTTGATTTGGATAGTTCAAATAACGTTTGACATCGTATAAAAAGCAGTTCTTTTTTGTTGATAAGTTGTTCGACATCGAATTCTTTTTCGTCCATTTCGAATTAAAAAACAAAAGACGCGCGCGACGCGTTGCAAAGAACGAAAATTGAAAACGTTTATTTTATACGTATTATTCTAGGTAAATAACTTAGATTAGAAATAAGCCTGTTACCTTAAAACTGCGTGAAATGTGTGTTTTATGTGTATGAATGTGTATTTAGTTTGCAAACTGAGGATGCGGTTCGATTGACCAAAATGTTTGAACTACGACATTTGAATATTGAAAATAATTAGCAAAACCGAATTGGGCAAGATATAGGTTTCACTTACAGTTTGTTCTGGCTCTTTTCCTCAGTCCCAGGGACACATTTAAGACACAATCACAGCACTTTCAGAGTTTTTATGAATAATTTAAAAGAGCGCGCGCCGGCCGGCATTCATTTCGAGCTGTCAAATTTGCGCAACTGACTGGTGGCGCCGCCGTGCGGGAGAAAGCGGAAAGTTCATTCAGCCAGTATGTTTTTGATATGTGCAGGAGGTTTTAATGCACATATTACTAATTATATCTGCCCAATGTAACGTACACTCTCTACTCTGAAGATGAGCTCTGGTTAAGTTTGAAACGCGTCAGTGTGTTGTGGTGGTGGTGATAGTTGGGTTTGTGTAATTTGTGTGTGTTCTTACAGTGTGGAGGTGGAGGAACTGCATGAACACGCATATTTTGCATAAGCTTAGCTATCGTAAGGTCGCGGGTGAGCAAGGAAATTCTTTTAGTTTCTTGATGTTTCTGTTCAAATGATAGCTTGAAAGTATTATTTGAAATAAACAAATTGTTTTGTTATAATTTCAAAAAAACCGGCAAAGAGCGTGTCGGACAAGCCCGAAAGAGGGTGCCGTAGTCATTACGAAAACAATAAGTTATATTTTTCTAAGTTTTTTTAAATGTATGAATGCAGTTATTCTTGTTACTAAAATCGTTGACATGGTTCGTCGTGGTTGGTCGTTGGTTGGTTGAAATCTTCGTATGTCTTATAGTTTCAGACTTTCCCTTACTAACCGATCTAAATGAGATAGTATAACCACTTATACTCCAATTCAATAGAATCTAACAATCCTGTAGACACTTCCAGCCTACTAATATGAATACCGGGCTGCCTAATACTTTGTGATGTGACTATTATTCTTTTTTGATTCCTTTTAGATGATAATTACAACAACAGGGACATTTATATAATCAAGCGTGCCCACGTTAGGGTGTGTTAAATGTGTAGAAAATTGTCAGATTCTATTGAATTGTACTTTACTCGTACCGCCTGTAGTACCGCTTAGGTACTCGTGACATTATGTACTATTTAGGTTGACTATACCTTTACCCTGCCAGCTTTATAGCCTTGGTGGAGTGACAGCGAATGTGATTTCTGCGGCGTAGTTTGGGTGAAGAATGGTTGTTTATAAGACCCTGAGATTAATGGGGGAGGGGGGAGAAAAAGGGGGCCAAGAGCTAAGATGATTTAAAGGAAGCGCAGGGAGAATCGTTTACAGATCTGTTCACTTACGAAGGCGCCTCGACATCTATGTATAGAATGCAAGTTTCTTGAGAAGTCTGTTCGTTCCATTCTCCATACGTAGTCCAGGTCTCATTTGAAAAGTAGGCAACAGAAGTAGATTAAATTTTGTAAGTATGGACTAGACGTTATTATCTATATGCCTGTTTTTTTTTAGATTTTCATATAATTTTTTTTTAAATTTTTATTGTACTCTATTGTCGGCATAATTTACATATAAAGTCGTGCAAAATTACAGCTTTCTAGCATTGATAGTCTGTGAGAAAAGCCGCGGACAAGAGTCGCGTTTTTGCCAATTTGGCTACGGAACCCTAAAAATTATTAAAAATGTACAGTTTCAGCCAGAAAAAATTATGACTAACAATAATTATGACAAACATTACATTATGACTAATAAAATAATGACAATCGAAAGGATCTCATTAATATAACACCCATATATTTAGCTGAAATTAAAAAAAGATGTACATATTTTAAGATTACTATTTGGAGTCTTTTTGTATTTTTTATTTCAACTCCAAATTTTTGTTTCTTTTACGGTCATCCCGTGAAAGTTTGTATATTTTACACGAAAACACAAGCCGAAACATGAATGCACAGAAAAACCAGCAAAATAGACCAGCGCTGGGAATCGGACCCAGGTTCTCAGCATTCCGTGCTGCATGCTATTCCCCTACACCACCACTGGACAACACATACATACGTACATATTTTATTTTCCGTCCATATTTTTTTCACAAACGCCATGTTGAATAATCTAATGATACGAGTACACCTAATGTTGAAATGGACATACGCTCAAAACCATAACTTTTCTTCAGTCAGTCGGTGAAAAAGGACACTTTGTCATCCATGTACATGTAAACATGTGTGAAGTTATTTGTATCTCTGTGTGCGCTGCCATATTTTCGCTTGTTTTGCGAGCACAACGTATCTTTACTTACAAAATCACGGAGAGGTAATGAATTACCTTCGGAAGAGCGCGTTGTACATGTAGATAGACAAAGAACACGAGTTCTCGCCCTCGTTTAATAAACAGGCCGCCAAATAAAATCACTTACCGCCGATGAGACCGAATCTCCCAAATCTGCCTTTACGATTATCGCGTCTCAGACGAACGGGAAATAAAAGGAACGAAAATGAGGAGTGACTTCGTAAAGGACCTTTTTCACCGACGTAGTGAATGATACCTTCCTACAGAAACTGTTGGGGCGTTATTGGTTGGAAGCGGCTACGACTTACGACCTTATTGGATGTATGCGCGTTCGCTTACGACCTTTTTGAGATGGCTACTTAATAATAGAGTTGTATATGCAAGTCATCTTTTTAATTTACTGGGATATTGTTTTGACGTCCTTTGTAACGATGCAGTTTAAGTGTTTGTTTTCTAACCAGTGTTTTTATTTCATAGTGCTTTTACGTTTTTAACCACCGACGCAAAAAGAGGGGCGTAATAACTTTGACCGCTATGTGTTTCTGTCTGTGGCACCGTAGCTCTGAAATCTGGTTTTCTAGCGATGGTTCTTAACCTTAGACTTTCATCAAAATCAGTTTAGTTTAAAGAACTAGGTTTTATTGAAATTAGCTAAGGGAAGGAAACTATTTAAACAAATATTTCGATTTATTACATTACTAGCTTTTGCCCGCGGCTCCGCCCACGTGGTATTCGGTTATCGCGCGCTGTTTTCTCGGTAACTGTGCATTTTTCTGGGATAAAAAGTAGCCTATGTCACTCTCGGGTCCATAAACTATCACTATACCAAAAATTACGTCGTCGATCCGCCGCTCCGTTTCAACGTGGACAAACCTACACACAAACACACAAACCGTCCCCATAAAGTCACTACGTATTTTGCTGTTTTGAGACTAGAACTTTATGTTCATAACTTTAAACCTCCGTACCTTAAAACGGCAAAATACGACTTAGTCACTTTACGCTCACGGGGACGTAACATACAAACAGACACACTTTCGCGTTTACAATATTAGTATAGGTAGATTTTATTGTTTAAGCGTGCGTAACGCGGGTAAACGTTCGCAACATAAAACGATATGTACCGCGTCTCATATTATCAAGCTACCTGATTTATAAAGGCCCCAGCGTCCCCGAGGGCCGCAGGCATTGAACCAACATACCGCTGGTTCGAAGCTCTTAAGAGACGGCCGCGTTAGGCGGCCCCTAGACCTACAATAACATTGTACAGTACTTTTTATTGCACAATAAGATTGAAAGGCGCTCTGAATCCAAACGAGCAATTGTATTGCACAATAATACGAACTGCACAATGTTTTCGTGTTCAGTATAGTATTGAATATTGTGCAATACTGACCCTACACGATGCAATATAAAAATATGGTGCAATAAAAATTAAACTCACTCAAACTTTTGGTCAATCATTGTGCAATCTTCAATATTAACCCTAAACGGTCAATAATATTGCACAATTCGCGATATTGCACAATATAATTGACCATTTAGGGGCCGCCTTAGGTATTCGTTTGGGATATTGCTGTCTTTATCGCTCGTGACATAAGCGCTCGCAGCCTTCCCCCCATGCACATCCCCTCCCGCTTCTTTGCTTCCCGCTAATGTATGTCGAGATAGCTGTAGGCTTTTCAAGATTTGGGCGTTTGAATTTTGGGTTTCGTTGTCCTCGTATTATACGAAAAGTATAGCACAGAAATCAATGATATTTTACAATCAAGATTATCATTATATTTTTTATGCCTGTGGTTTTTTCGATTTTTGTAAAAATGATTTAACAGTCTGTTATTCTCGTGAAAAGTTGACATCTTTTTTTTGGCGACTTTTGAGCTCCTGTAATTCTGATATTACACATTTATTGGAAAAACCACGGGCATAGATAATTACGTCTAGTCCATACTTACAAAATTTCATCTACTTCTGTTGCCTAGTTTTCAAATGAGACCGGGACTAGGTACGTTTAACGTTTTAAACTTTCGTGATTCTCACTTATAGTCAAATACCATAACGGGACTTATCACGCTATTTGACACAATTATTATTTACCTTGACGTTTCGGCAACATTTCATTTGCCGTGGTCACGAGTAGACTGAAGTGTAGGGTGTTAAGTCCGCCTAGCAGCGCGAGTTACAAGTGCCGGTACTATTGGTGATCAAGTGCGGGTAGTTCGAAGAACTCGCGCTGCTAGGCGGACTTGACACCCTACAATTCAGTCTACTTGTGACCAAGGCAACTGAAATGTTGCCGAAACGTCGAGGTAAATAATAATTGTGTCAAATAGCATGATAAGTCCCGTTAGGGTATTTGGGCCAATCAACTATTTTACCGACACTTTGGGCGTCTCCTGCGTTACCAAAACTGTCTCTGGCGTTACCAAAAAGTCGTACTTCCAACAAGATATTTCACGGTTTAATAGGTTGAACTTACGTAGGATGGCATGTATTCGTGTACACTATCGATTAAATTACAGAAAAAACATGTTTACTTACAAAAATCTGCAATTGTTTGAAAAATGTCGCGGACAGATTAGTGTCGGTAAAAAAGTTGATTGGCCCATTTGACTATGGGACTACGTTTGTATGGAGAATGGAACGGAGAGACTTCTCTTAAGTTTGGAGATTAAAATTCATCAGGTACAGTTCCAAGGTCAAACAGAGTCGTGTTCCCGCGGGGCCCAGCGTCCTCCGAAACTCACTTAGTTTCTACATTAAACTATTGACAACTGTTGGATCAAAGTTACCGGCATGGTTCAGTAAATCGCCCGCAGTGGACACGAGTCGAGTTTGGACGGAAGAAAAAACCGGCAAAGAGCGTGTCGGACACGCCCGAAATAGGGTTCCGTAGCCATTCCAAAAAAAATCAAGTAATACCTATTATGAGCGTTATAACACAATTATTTATGAAAAAAAAAGTTTTTCTTTTACAAATATACAATTTTACTCGTAAAATGTGATAAAAAACATTGTTTTTTTTTATTTGACTGGATGGCAAACGAGCAACTGGGTCTCCTGAATGGTGAGAGATCACCGCAGCCCATAGACACCTGCAACACCAGGGGTATTGCAGATGCGTTGCCAACCTAGAGGCCTAAGTTGGAATACCTCAAGTAATTTCACCGGCTGTCTTACTCTCCATGCTGAAACACAACAGTGCAAGCACTGCTGCTTCGCGGCAGGATTAGCGAGCAAGATGGTGGTAGCAATCCGGGCGGACCTTGCACAAGGTCCTACCACCTGGATGTATGTCGCACGGGCGGTACTAGAATTACGAACATCGACTCATTCAAGCCCTCGGTTTCCGACTTCGGGCTTCTAATAGACTCTCGTTCGTAATTCCTTATTTACCGCCCTTAAGACACAATGTACTGTACAGCTGAAATGTACAGGTACACAATGAGGTAAATAAAAATAAAATTGAATATTCAAAGGTTCAAATATGTACAAGAAAGGTATTATTTTTGTATTCGTTGTATCTCTATTATTGTTTGAACATTCAAGCCGCAAATTGGAAATGGTAATAGACGTAAATATACTGAACGTCAACAAACAATAAGAAACAAGTCAAGGGTGAAACGATTTTAGGAGAAAAGTTCAAACTTTCCAAGTAATTCGGTTATTATTATGAACTTAACAGAATTCTCTTCGATACGTTCTCCGTACAAACGTATAGTCGGTCTCATTTGAAAATTAAGGACGATTCTCCACTTGACGACGTAAGTATATGAAATCACTGTGTAAATACTCGTAGGAATTGCCAAGGGAATATAGTCATCATCATCATCATGTCAGCCGAAAGACGTCCACTGCTGGACATAGGCCTCCCACAAGGCTCTCCACTCAGACCGGTCTTGTGCTTTTCGCATCCACCGTCTTAACAAGGTCGTCGCTCCATCTTGTTGGAGGCGCCGACAGCTCGTCTCCCGGTCCGCGGACGCCATTCGAGAACCTTCTCACCCCATCGGCCATCAGTCCTGCGTGCAATGTGCCCCGCCCACTGCCACTTCAGTTTCGCAACTCTTCGGGCTATGTCTAGGGAATATAGTAAAATTCTGAAGTGAAAATTCTATTGTCAGATGTAATGTTTTTAGCCCCTTTTTTTTGGAGATGAGCTGTCGGTAGGCCTCCAACAAGATGGAGCGACGACCTGGTTAAGTCGCGGGATCGCGGTGGATGCGAGAAGCACAAGACCGGTCTGAGTGGAGAGCCTTGGGGGAGGCCTATGTCCAGCAGTGGACGTCTTTCAGCTGACATGATGATGAATGTTTTTAGCCCCCGTCGCAAAAAGAGGGGAGTTATAGGTTTGACCGCTATGTGTGTCTGTCTGTGGCACCATAGCTCTTAAACAGGTGGACTGATTTAAATGATTGTTTTTTATTTGAAATCTGGTTTCTAGCGATGATTTTTAGACATGTTTCATCAAAATTGGTTAAGCCGTTTTTGAGATATTGAACTAAGAAGTGACAAAGTCGGGTTTCCCAACTTTTTGTTGGTTCAGTTATTGTTACCAAATCCACAGGCACAGAATCGATAATCACAGGTAAAAGCTGTATAGGTGGGCCCACGGTGGGCCAATCAACTTTTTTACCGACACTAATCTGTCCGCGACATTTTTCAAACTATTGCAGATTTTTGTAAGTAAACACGTTTGTTCTGTTATTTAATAGATGGTGTACATGAATAAATGCCATCCTACGTAAGTTTAACCTATTAAACCGTGAAATATCTTGTTGGAAATACGATTTTTTGGTAACGCCAGAGACAATTTTGATAACGCCGGAGACGCTCAAAGTGTCGGTAAAATAGTTGATTGGCCCAGGTACCCATTGGTATACGACGCGTTTTCTGTAATGCGTGTATATTGATGATATGATAGCCCGTCAGCGTAATACGAGAGGCATCAAATGTGTAATTAATTATGTTTATTAACGTATGAATAATTCAAACGCATAATACGCTCGCCCGTGACGCGACTGGTTTTAGAATAGGACGGACTATGTTCCCGTGGGTGTCGTAAAAGCGACTACTGCTTTCATTCTAGCATGGTGCGGGTCACATTTGCTGCACGTTTCGTTTCACTCAAAAAAAGTTGCTGCGGTCTAACCCTAAGGAAGCCTAAGGAGTACCTAAGGAAGTATATTTCAGTTGTAGCCTGAATTGCTACCACCATCTTGCTCGCTGATCCTGCCGTGAAGCAGCTGTGCTTGCACTGTTGTGTTTCGGCGTGGAGAGTAAGACAGCCGGTGAAATGACTGGCACTTGAGGTATCCTATTAGGCCTCTAGGTTGGCAACGCATCTGCGATTCCCTTGGTGTTACAGATGTTTATGGGCGGTGGTGATTTCTTACCATCAGGAGACCCACGTGCTCGTTTGCCATCCAGTCGCATAAAAAAAAAAGAACTGGGCACGGAAACGTAAGTTGACTAACTATGTATTTTTATAATTGTTGATACAGTGTCAAAGCATACCTTTTAGATACTTAAGACCGCGTTTGTTTGTCCGCAGGTGCCCTTTTATTAATCTTAAATAAACAGTACTTGTCTGCCCTGTTCCTGCCTTCTCCATTACACCAACAACTTCCCCGGTCACTACCTCGTGACACGTCCTACGCTACGCTTGCCGCGGTTTCCATTCAAGAACTCGTGTTGCTAATAAAACAAATGATATAACAGCCGGCATTCTAAATCTGGTTGCACTAATGTCTTTAGATACCCGTATTTGGGCAGGCAGCGCGCTATTTATAAACAGATACACAGTAAAATCCTCTTTTGTACGTTACAACGACGGATGGAGCGCGTCGTCAGGTTTAATTTCCTATTGTGCTCTTAATTAAAATGATTACTCCATTGTGGGGATAGACGCCTCACGACGCTCCCGCGAGATGACGGAAACTGGGAGGGACAGACCACTCATTGTGTTTATGAGTATTATACTAGCTATTAATACGAATAATTCACGAATATTTATAATACGAATGTTTGTTCTCGGGTCTTGGATGTGTTTAATTATGTATTTATCTATACATATAAGTATGTCCGTTGCCTAGTGTCCATAGTACAAGCTTTGCTTAGTTTGGGACTAGGTCAATTGGTGTCAAGTGTCCCAAGATATTTATTTATTTATTTTGGCCGTGGCTCCGCCCGCGTGGTATTCGGTTATCGCGCGCTGTTCCCTCGGGAACTGTGCATTTTCGGGATAAAAAGTAGCCTATGTCACTCTCGGGCCCATAAACTCATGAACAATCATGATATAATCTACGTCATTGAAATACTGGGTGACCTTAGCCTCTGGACAAATACGAATACTACTGGCTTAGCAAGATATTTAAATCCAAATTGCAAAGTATTGTAACAATCAGTCCAATATTTACCGAAAAACTAACGGTTTTCAATGTATCGCACTTTGGAGCAGCCTGTGTATTTGGATGATCTGATTTCATAGATTTTTATTCTTGTCTAATTAAGAAAATAACTATTTTAAGATATTGCTAAGTATCAGTCTTATACATAGTTTCATTATTTGTCCAAAGGCTACTAAGGTCATCTTGTATAATATACAAAATGACCGGTCATTTCCAAGTGAACAGGCTGATTCTCCCACTGACGTCATCACACACGCACACGCATTTAATGCATCAGTGTGCGACCAGTAATTGACACTAATTACTATTGTTTTAAGGATCACGACGGCACGTTGAATCCATGTTTTGTTGACGTTAGCCATACTGTAAACCGGGGGCTACAACGAAATTCGAAGTTCGTATCGTACCGTCCCTCTTGCTCTCGTATTAAGTCATATAAGCGTCTGCGGGACGGTAAGATATGAAGTTCGAATTTCGTACTTCGTAATCTCTTTTATTAATCACTAGCTGTTGGGCGAATATTCGAGCGTTTTGACCGCGCGGTCAAACGTCATTAGCATCCCACGTTTATAGCACAACGGAAAGACAGTTCACAAGAATTTTAATCACGCTAAATTCAGCGTCGGCATTGTCTTAAATTTACATAAAAAAACAACCCTGTGCTCTATAGCCCTTATTAGCTCTTTTAGTAACAACTGTGAAGATACTAATGACGAAAAAAAAACGCTGCAAAAACGCTAAATATTCGCCCTGTTGCCCGCGGCTTCGCCCCCGTTGTAATTTTTCTAAATTTTCTTCCATAAAACCTACTCCTGACAATAACGAACGCAAAAAAAAGAATTGGCCAAATCGGTCCAGCCGTTCCCGAGTTTTGCGCTTAGCAACAAATTTTGTTATTCATTTATGGAACAGAGGCATTTATGGAACAGTTTAGCGGCCGAGGTTTTTCCGACTCATTACGATATGGCTACCTTCAAAAAGCGAGTGTACCATTTCTTGCAAGGCCGGCAACGCATCTCCAGTCCTGACGGTGCTGCGGATGTCTATGGGCGACGGTAATCACTTAACATCAGGTGAACCGTCTACTCGTTTGTCTGCTATTTCATAAAAAAAATATTTGTACTGATAATAAAATCATATTTTTCACATGTCGTATACATCGAGCATATTATGGATCTGTATTACAATGTATTTTATTTTTTATAACATCCTTTGTACCATTATGTTCTGTGAATAAACATTAATTTCATTTCATTTCATGTCTAAGTCGGGGGATTTCCAACTTTTTCTTCTTCTCTTTCAAAATATGGCTTTCTGTCCTAATTAATAGGACAATTTCGCCAGTGTCAAAGTACTTTCTTCGAGAGGCACGCTGTACGGTGATTGTAGGTAGTTTTTGCAACTTGATAGTTCCAGTTCCTTGATTCCAGAAACCACGTGGAAACAACTTGCGCATTAAAAATGCCAGACATGACAGCAATATAGAATTTTGTGATCACTGTCGAGGTTAATCGCCGCATAAAACACTATCAAAATTATACTTCAACTAGCCAAAGAAACAGAAATAGCAAAATTAGATATTGTCTACATCCGCCGTGTTCGAATGCTACAAATCGAATCCCCCTTTCCTACTTTTTGTTGTTTAGGTTATACAAACTGACAGTTGACAATTGTTTTCCCGCGTCTCTCAGGCTCTGTCAAGCGCGCCACGCATGGCAACACCGTTGTTTCGTAGGTGCTATAAAGTCGATCCTTAAGAGAAGTCTCTTCGCTTCATTCTCCATACAAACGTAGTCCCGCTCTCATTTGAAAAGTAGGCAACAGAAGTAGATGAAATTGTGTAAGTATGGACTAGACGTAATTATCTATGCCTGTGGTTTTTCAAATTTTCATATAAATGTGTAATATCAGAATTACAGGAGCTCAAAAGTTGACAAAAAAAAGGTGTCAACTTTGCGCGAGAAAGAACTATTAAAGCATTTTCTCAAAAATCGAAAAAACCACAGGCATAGAAAATATAATCAAAATCTTGATTGTAAAATATCATTGATTTCTGTGCTATACTTTTAGTATAATATGAGGACAACGAAACCCAAAATTCAACCGCCCAAATCTTGAAAAACCTACAGCTATCTCGATATACATTAGCGGGAAGCGGAGAAGCGGGAGGGGTTGTGCATGGGGGGGACGGCTGCGAGCGCTTATGCCACGAGCGATAAAGACAGCAATATCCCAAACGAATACCTAACGCGGGCGCGCGGCCGGCAGGGAAACTTCTCTTAGGTAATAAACATAATTCTCTATGTACAACTTAGTGTTGAAAAAAATCATTCAGTTTTTGACGACTGAAACCGTCAAGTGCCAGCGTCGCGGGCAGAGTGTCAATAAATTTATAATTGACAGATTTATCGGGAACTTTGTATGTTTACGCTTAATTGCGTCCCGGGGTTGCCAGGCGCGAAGTTGGAAAGTTGCCGTTATTTATTGGAGTCGTTTCCTCGGGGTATTTACAGAGTTTGCCCTGAGTTGAGTTCGGCCAAATTGTATTTTAATTCCAATATATCGCTAATATTGTTGAGGAGTTCTAGAGCTCTCGAGTGTCGAAGGTATTTTGAGGTGGTTGTTTAGTGCATACCTTCGCTTTGTAGATGATATCATGGTCATGGCTTGAAGGCGGGTTGTCCTCAAAATGAACATGGACAAGACGAGGTCATGTTGACTGTCTTAAGGTGCATGTTGACGCCAGTTTTTATTACCTACCAGTTACAGTTTTATATAAGTGTGTGTGTTAAACAAAAATAATTGACATTATGTAGTGGGCTGATAAACAAACAATTACTTAATATAACTAATTATAATTGAGAATCGAATATTTAAGTGTCTAATCAAAATTAATGCAATAATTTTATTATTTATAGCCAGACATAATTGACATGTAATTTTAACTATCTCAATATTATTGCTATCCTTTTAATAGGTGCCTAATTAAGCGAGTATTGATTAGATTGTAATGTAACTTAGTGAAAGCAGGTACCTAGTTAATTTAAAAAATATTGTAGGTACCTATGTCAAAAACTGGCTGATTGTGCTGGTTATATAAAATATATAAAATACCTAATTGTAACAACTAGGTATTTGTGATGTACCCACAATCTACAATAATATCATATTTTGTACGGCAATTCAAAATTCAAATATTTTATGGCAATGCCAATACGTTGGCCGAGGAAAGAGCCAGCCAAAACGCTTGGTCCGTGGGGTCCCGAAGCAAAAAATCCATTTAATTTTTTAAACAAGAAGCTTGTCCGTTCAACTGGTGACCATAGGGCTGGCTATTCCCTCGGCCAACGTATTGGCATTGCCATAAAATAGGTATTTGAATTTTGAATTTGAATTTTTGTCCGTCTTTCACGTCGAAACGGAGCGACGGATCAACGTGATTTTTGGCATAGAGATAGTTTATGGGCCAGAGAGTGACATAGGCTACTTTTTATCCCGGAAAAATGCACAATTCTCAAGGGAACAGCGCGCGATAACCGAGTTCCACGTGGGCAGAGCCGCGGACAAAAGCTAGTTATATTCATAAAGAAAACATAAGAAAACGCCTAAATTTAACAAGTAATCTCGAGACACTGACGTTCCTTCATCACGTTCCCTTGTGGCTCGGCTTTTTGATAACAGCCCCCCTCCCTCCAAAACGACGTAAGTGGTGGGGCTCCGAGCTGCCGTGTCATGACAAAACACTGTAACTAAAAAAAACCTATTTTTCAGAAATCGCAAAAAATAGTTTTCTTCTTTAATTGGCCACAAAGCCGTCAATATTCATTCGATTTTAATGAAATTTTGATAAATTATAAATAATATGCTGCTAATTTTGTACAAAGATACATAATATAGGATTTATACTTTTTTTATACATTTTCAACCAAAAACGTGTTAAAAATGAAGAATTCCGATTTACAGTGAACGAAGACTTTAACAATCAAAACACTCGCTCCAAATTTATCGTGTGATTATTCCGACAAAACACTGTAACTTCAGGCACTGGTTAAAGAAATGGTGAGTTTTGTTTTGGCAAAACACGGTATCTGAAGGAGATACAGTGTTTAATCGAAGGATCCTAGATTGTAAGAGTTACAGTGTAAATTTCAAGTTTTTTCAATGTTATTGGTAGAAGATCGGTATACTCTAAGTATAATACAGAAAGAAAGAAAGAAAGACATTTATTCACATTTACAAAGACACAAATACAACAACAACAAAAAAACAATAGACAGCAAATACAAACAAAACATACAGGAAATACCGAAATAAAAATACACGATTTTGTGTGTCCCCGCAAAAGTGAAACGGCTGCTGAAAGCATAATGCTGAGGCGTTAGACGCCTGCATTAGGGTCTAATTAAAATTCAAATCATTTATTCAGTAAATAGGCCGCAATGGGCACATTTTCACGTCATTTTTTTTAAACTACCAGCGCTTTCGGAAAGACCATCATTGCCAAGAAAAATGCGCCGCAAGAAACTTGCTTGTCTAAAAAGCTAATTTCACAGTGTTACCACAAAACACTGTATCTTAAGTTACAGTGTTTTGTAATGACACGGCAGCGGGGTGACTTACGACCTTTAGGGACTGCGCCAACGGCGATGATTTATTTCCCGACATACGTTACTTTGGGGTCTATAAAATCATTATCCAAGCGAGGATGAAACTTGCCGGCTAGGGTATGTTTCCACCAGAGAGCGAGGAAGTGTTTTTCATGAATCAATAGGAACGCTCTGCTCAGCTGTTTCCGTCGGTGCTGAGCGAAGCACCACAGGAATAATCGGCCGGACTTTTAGAAGCTCAACAGGTTATTACAATTATCTAAGTGAGGTAGACGACTACGACTATAGCTCCATTCCTGCTGGCTCGTGCTGGCAGACTTCAAAATGGCGGAAACTTGTCATATTTTTCTGTACTCGTAGTCGGTTAAATTGTATTGTTATAATTTTTCTCGCTTTATAGTGTACTAGCTTTTGCCCGCGGCTCCGCCCGCGTGGAATTAGGTAGAATAAAAAGTAGCCTATGTCACTTTCTGGCCCATAAACTATCTCTATGCCAAAAACGGACATAGCGGACAAACATACAAGCACACAAACGCACACACTTTCGTATTTATAATAATTAGTAAGTATGGATAGCTAATCTACTCGTATATTCTAAATTCGCGCAAAAATTACAGCATGTTGAAAATAGCCCGAATGGTTTCTAGAAAAGTATGGCCGTGCCATTTGTTTTGTTTTGCTCGACTTGGCTTTGGATTCCCTAGCATAATTGCGTCCGCTCTAAGCGCTCATAACATTTGTAAAAAGGTCGAACCCCCCCATATGTTGCACCCACGTACGTACTAATAAAGCATTAAGCTGAAATTTATGGAGCCCGCCCGATGGAGGCGCATACGACCCTCGGGGAGCAAGATGGCCACACAATCGAGGCAGATGCACCAGGCAACTTAGGGCCAATCAACTTTTTTACCGACACTAATCTGTCCGTGACATTTTCCAAACAAATGCAGATTTTTGTAAGTAAACATGTTTTTTTCTGTAATTTAATAGATGGTGTACATGGATACATGTCATCCCACGTAAGTTCAGCCTATTAAACCGTGAAATATCTTGTTGGAAGTACGATTTTTTGGTAACGCCAGGGACGTACGTAGGATTGCATGTATTCATGTACACCATCTATAAAATTACAGAAAAAAACAATCTTTACTTACGAAAATCTGCAATTGTTTGAAAAATGTCGCGGACAGATTAGTGTCGGTGAAAAAGTTGATTGACTGATTATGTTCTTGGCTGCACATTCCCGACCATGTAAGTTAGCGTCGGGTTCTCAAATGGCCTTATACTTACAACCTATTTGTCGACCTCACGTTACCTCTTTCCATTCATTCGTTTTCCCCATCGTTAGCGACCATTAGGGTGAACTGATCGAGAATCGATTTAGTATACGGCCGGCGCTGGACCGCGGAATCTGTGAGCTGGATAATCCATCCCCATCGCCTTCGTATTTGTCATGCCACTTCAGTCAGTCTCAGTGCCCATTAAGACATGATCCAAAGCAAAGCACACCCGGAACACCATCTTGCTCGCTAATCCTGCCGTGAAGCATCAGTGCTTGCACTGTTGTTTCGGTATGGAGAGTAAGACAGCTATTGAAATTACTGGCACGTGAGATATCCCATCTTAGGCCTCTAGGTTGGCAGCGCGTCTGCAATACTGGTGTTGCAGACGTTTATGGGCGGTGGCGATCTCATACTATCAGGGGACCAACTTGCTCGTTTGCTATCCAGTCGAATAAAAAAAATTACAGCGGCATAATACAAGTAATAGGCAGTAGATTGAATTCATACTCGTACTAGTGCCCGTCCCGTATCGTACCATGAAAGTAATATGAACGTGTCAGGCAAAAATATTCTTTGTATTGAAAAGTATGAGACTATGCCCAAAAAACGGGGCCGATACGCTTCTTATGGGTTACATAAACTGCTTCAACTTTGCCCTATGGGCCCAACATTGCCTGATTCAAAGTCAAAGTCAAAATCTCTTTATTCAATTTAAGCTATAACAAGCACTTATGAACGCCAAAAAAATCTACCACCGGTTCGGAAAAAACCTCTTTTGAGAAGAATCCGGCAAGAAACTACAAGGTATTTTTTTTTCAATTTAGAGTTGATAACTTAGCCCTTTAGGTTTTTAAACTTTTATCCCCCGTAACAATAATTCTCGTGTAGATAAAAGTTTTAAACCCATAAGAGTGCTAAGTTATCGACTCCAAATAAAATCAGGCAATGTTGGGGCCAGAGGGCAAAGTTGTAGCAGTTTTTTTTTTTTTTTTATTATTTATTGTTTTGGGAAACATACAGCACAATTTATTACATTTGTATATCACATCTTAAATTATACATTAGCCAAAACAGTTTCCACTAATAGCTTATACATTTTTTGCTCTTAGGATTCATGGTTAATCTTTGAAAGAAAGAAAAAAAACAAACAAATGAAAATTAAAATTAAGAAACATACAAAATAAAAAGGAATTTAGAAAATCGGTGACTGAAATATCGATGAACATGCATAACAACATACACTATACCTAATATAAATGGACAGAGGCACTAATTACTTTTCAATGCAGAAACAAATTTACTGTAGTTTAGTTTGAACAGATCAATATTATGATATTTTTTATTGTAAGTGTTACATGCTCTCACAAGGAACCCATTTCTTACATACCTTTTGCGAACCATAGGAACTGAAAACAAGCAAGTGGACCGCGTGCGAAAGCTTGGACATCTAAATGATACTTTACTAACGAGATTTGGACAGTCGATTAAGTTATTTAATAATTAAAAATTTTCGGTAAAGTCTTTAATTATCTAAAGGTCTAACACGCCGTTGCTGTTGCAGTCCGTGTCGCGTTACATGCCAGACAAATTCCATACGTTTTTATAATAAAACTAGCTTTTGCCCGCGGCTCCGCCCACGTGGTATTCGATTTCCTCGGGAACTGTGCATTTTTCCGGGATAAAAAGTAACCTATGTCACTCTCGGGATCATAAACTATTTCTATGCCAAAAATCACGACGATCCGTCGCTCCGTAACGGCGTGAAAGCGTAACAAATAAAACAAACTCACTTTCCCCTTTATAATAGTAAGGATTCCAAAAAATATTACTAATGAAACGGATAAAAAAAATCAGATCTATAGTCAAGAAGACATTAATATCTAAGGCGTATTATAAAATTAATGATTATAATTATCATGGTCATGGTCATAATTATCAGGGATATTTGGAAATAATTCCGATCCACATTAGCGACCCCTTCAAATAGCGAACCGCAGATTTTGATATGAACAAGTAGCGAACCTACTGTGTTAAAAATAAAATTGTGATGTATAGATACCATTTAGTAATATCGTAAATCTGTTTAAAACAATACCGTTGAGTTTATTGCGATTCAACAGAGGTTTTTCCCAGCGGTTTTTCCGAACCGGTGGTAGGTAGATTCTTTTTTGACATTCATAAGTGCTTGTTATACATAAATAGCCTAATTTGAATAAAGATATTTTGAGTTTGACACGTTCTTACTGGTATGTTACAGTTGGGAACATATCAAAAATATATTAAGTTTAAAACGAATAATGGACGAAATATAATATATTTTTTTTTTTATGAAGCTATTGATTAAAAAAACTTTTTAAATCGTGTAATCTACAGATTGGTTTAGGTTAGGTTAGGTTTATTTTATGAAAAACTTGTAAAGTTGAGAATTACCAAGAAAATTGCATTATAGCAAATGACCATTATGTATTTCGTCCATTATTATTTTTAAACTTTATATATTTTGATACGTACCCGTTACAGTTTAGTGGGTAGTCCTTTAGGTAGTTAGTTCATCAAAGACGCGCTGAACAGCATTCAAATAGTCTTGTAGGGCTACCGACCGCAAACAAGAGCTATCTAATATTGAGCAATAAATGAAATTGGTATACGCTTAACTGGCTCCGAAGGGTGACCAGAATTATTGATACTTAGTTATCTAACAGACAAATGGGGGTCGATAAAAGCTGTACTCGTGCCCTGTCTCGTTAATGACGTTATAATATTAACAAATGGATCCGAGGCGACGGTGGTTGAAATTACCGGAATTGAAACTTATGTTTAAACTGAAAAGTTCTGGCCGTCGCTGACTAAGTTGTAACCGTGTTTATGATGCGTTTGAAAGAAAGAAAGATTTGTTTTGGCTCCATAAGTACCACCTAAGACTAAGACTATACTTGGTTTGGATAGGATTATTTGGATTTTTTTTTGTTATGCTATGCTACTTTATCACGAACAAATGATTTCTTTCTTTCTTTTCTTTCTTTCTGAATGTTTAGATAGTTTAATGGACGAATTTCAATATTTAAGACACCAATTGACGTTGTATCTGCAATACCCCTGGTGTTGCAGATATTTATGGGCGGTGGTGATCTCTCACCACCAGGAGACCCACTTGCTCGTTCGCCTTCCAGTGGAATAAAAAAAAAAAAGATGATTATTTATCAAAATACTCTTGATCGCTACTGTATACAACCGGCCTCAGTACGAGTACCGCGCAATGGCATATCCCAATTAGCAAAACGTTAAAACTGGTTTTCTCTTGACAAGCGACATTTGCGGCGCAAGGTTTTATTTCAATTGTATTCTGGGAAAACCAACAAGAGGGTACTTTATTATATTAGTGTAGACACATAAAGGGCCGCCAATGTTCGTTATTGTCGCGTATGTGGGAGGTGTACACGGGCGTTTCGCACGCCTGTTTTTCTTTTGACATGTTTTACCTTTCAAACCTACACTCACAAAAGTTGTTGCGCTAACTTTCCGCTAGAGGCGCTGTCCGTGTTTCCATACAAATTGAAATTTTAACGCGAACGCGATCGAGACGTATTTGGTAACCGAAAACTTACACTAAGGGCACTGTACGCTTAGTGTAAGTTTTCGGTTACAAAATACGTCTCGATTGCATTCGCGTTCGAATCTCAATTTATATGGAAAAGCGAACATCGCAAACGTTCCGCTAGAGGCGTTGTTCGTGTTTCCATACAAATTGAGATTTTAACGCGAACGCGATCGAGACGTAGGTATTTTGTAACCGAAAACTTACACTAAGGGCACAGAAGGGCTACTCGGAAACACAACGTTCGAAGTTCGTGTCGTGTGGTCCCTCTCACACTTATACTATTTAATACGAGAGCGAGAGGGATTGCATGACACGAACTTCGAACGTTGTGTTTCGGAGTAGCCCTTCAGGCACCAGTACCCTTAGTTTGAGTTTTCGGTTACAAAATCGTACCCAGTGTCACTCGTGTCGTTAAGACAAATCCAATGACGTATCACTTATCAAAATCGGTTCAGCCGTTGAGTAGTTACGAGCGGACATAGGAATAGACATACATACATACATACGAGGCAAACACATAACCCTCCTTCTTCGCAGTCGGGTAATAAAGCAGCGTTCGCGCCGCCCGCGCATGCCGCTCGTCCCGCAGCTTCATTAATGAGCCGCTAATTAGCCGGCGGTGGATTCTCGCCGACGACAATAGGCTTCCTTCCTGTTGACGCGCGGAACACCTGTATCGGCTTGGGACTTCATGTCATACAATTAATAACAATTATTGTGGCTTGCATTCGTAAACGGCGTATCCGCACCAAAAAAAAAAAAATCAAAAAATCGAAATCATTTATTTTGTAAATAAGCCGCAATGGGCACTTTTACACGTCATTTTTAGGGTTCCGGAGCCAAAATGGCAAAAACGGAACCCTTATAGTTTCGCCATGTCTGTCTGTCTGTCCGTCCGCGGCTTTGCTCGGGGACTATCAATGCTAGAAGCTTGTCTCATCCAACCCTGTAGTGTGGGATATCGTTGGATAGGTATTTTAAAACCATTAGGGGTTTGCTAAAACGATTTTTCGATTCAGTAATTTTTTTGCGAAATATTCAACTTTAAAGTGCAAATTTTCATTAAAATCGAGCGTCCCCCCCTTCTAAAATCTAAACCAGTGGCTGGAAAAATTTGAAAAAATTCAGGATGGTAGTCAGGATATCAAACTTCCAAGAAAAACTATAACGGATAAGTTTGCTTGAGAATTATTAGTAGTTTATCAGTAAATAGCAGCGTAAGGTATAAAATATACCTAAACTTGGAAGATTCCGTATAATCCTTAGAAAAATATTACTTAATTTTTTCGTAATGGCTACGGAACCCTATTTTGGGCGTGTCCGAGACGCTCTTGGCCGGTTTTTTAAACTACCAGCGCTTTTGGAAAGACCATCATTGCCAAGAATGCGCCGCAAGAAACTTGGCAGAAAGTCATTTTTTCAAAATAAAATAATTACAAATATAATACTTAAAAACTAAATACAGGGATGTATGGGGTCCCTTAGTTGCAAAACTAAACACTAACTATAATGACGTTCAGTGGAAGTGTAGAATGCTTCCACTGTCGAAATTAAAAAATTATAAAAAATAATAGGTAATTTAATTCTGAAAAAGACATTTCGCCATTTAAGAATACCAATAAGAATGGTTTATTAGCTTTATTACACAAGCAGATGCACTGACTTAATATACACACGCACGCCTATTTCTACCAGCCAAAACAAAAGCGTTGCGGCTTGCCGTAACATTATGCTGAGTGGGGCCCACTTTATACTATTCGATGTTATTTTTTCTTTCGTCCATCTGATCTTAAAGACCTAATGTGATTTATATTTTGTATTCATTTGACGATCCTTTTGTGAATTTCTTGTAATTAACTGACCTGTGTTTATAACGTACTTTTTCAAAAGGTAATAAACAAATGTGATCTAATCATTAAGTGTAAGTCTGCCAGGTTCAGCAAATGGGTGGATCAACTATTCCTTGCTGTTATTCTGTCCCGCAAACAAGGGACAAAAGTAATGCAGTTTGATAGAATAATTGTTGTGTCACATTATACTAACATGCTTATTAAATGAGCAGTAATAGAAGGGGTTTAAAACGACCACAAAAATGCAATTATGAATGTTTCTACTCTGTTGAAGAATATTTTGATTATTTTATACATTGAACTTGACATTTTATCATGTTATTAGCTTTCATGTTAACATTATAATATTAAAATTAAGTAGGTACTCTAAAGGATTGACAAGGCGTGTTGCTTTCTTCTTTGTGTTATTTTCGTTTTGCGTACTTTTGTTACTGTCTCTTTCCAAATATCCAAATTATTTCCAAATATCCCTGTCCATGATATAATCGTTAACTTTATAATAAGCCTTAGATATTAATGTCTTTTTGACAGTAGATTTAAATTTTGTATCAGTTTCTTCAGTAATATTTTTTGGAATTTTATTATAAAAACGTATGCAACTTCCCAAAAACGACTTTTTGGTTTTAGCCAGTCTGTAAGATGGAACTTTAAGCTTCCCTGTGTTTCTAGTAGCCTTTGGCTTATCGACGTTAGTGGGAAAATCACATATGTTCTTCCTGGTGAAATGTGTGAGACCATGAAATGTATACCAGCTTTTGTACCACATTTTTACGCAAAATAAAGATATTTGTATTTGTATTTTCTGGTTTAAAGAGTCAGGAGACCGTAACTATAGCAACGAGTGGCAAGAAAAAGCTGATCGACCCGAATAACGGTTGTTTTCAACAGGAGTGACCAGCTGACAATACCCTCCTAGTTTCAGATTGGTTAATCTACTCGGAGTCTCCGGGGCATCAATCAGGCCCTGCTCGCGAGTCATTCAATAGGCCATTCGTCATGTCGGCCATCACAGCCGCACTTATATTAAACGCCGCCTTGTCGGCCACGCGACCGTGACCGGTTATTACAGAAATGTAAATAAATAAAAAGTCAAAAGACGTTCATATAGCCACCCGAGCCGGTATGGCGAAGGTGGATAGACACGTCGAGGGGAAAATGGGTTTAATGCTCGAGTTTTACACTCTGCTTTTCGCTTCGATGGCGAGGAAACGAAATAGCAACAATGAAAACAACTTACTATGTACATTTTATTTTTCATGCATTACTACACAATTAATATTTTTTTAGTTTTATTGATTTATTTTGATTGATTTTTAATTTTATATATATACTTACGAACTTAAATTAAAAATTATGAAAAAAAACTTCTTTGTTTGTGGCTGTTGACACCTGATTACCTAGGTCTTAGACGAGGATTTTATTTTATAAAAAAACAACTTAGGTATATCGCCTAGATACAGCATAAACACGAACTTTACGAGCATGAGAAGTGAAAAAGTGTTTTATTTGTGAACCGTAGGTGATGGCTGTATAAATACAGAGATGTTACATATTTTCGTATTGCACTATGTTTTCCCAGTTGGCGTATCAAAACATTGGCTATGAAGCCAGATATTTACCTATTATCCAGATATTAATCTATAATTTATTGCCACAACACAATTACAAACAAATAACTTAGCTAAACTTACCTACATAAAATAAAATAATAGCTATCCAGAGAGGTAATGCTGCCAGCCTCCTAGGAACGGCCCCCCAAAGCCTTGAAGACTTTTTCTATTTAGTAGGTAAAAGTTTTGTAAATAGTAAAAAGATAGTAGTTGTGTTTTTCTGTTATGAAATAAAAAACTTACCTAAAATAAAAATAGAATTTAAAACTAAAACAAATTAAGTACCTAAAGTGTACCCCTTAGGCAAGGTCCCGAAGATGCTGGCAGCTTTCCTCTTTGAATAGCTAGGCTAATTCTTTATCCGAGGAAGCTGCCAGCTCTTCGGTCACCGGTGACGTCTACTAATCTTTTTAAAATTTCTTTAAAAAGTGTTAAAGCGCTAGGAGCCCACGGACCAAGGGTCTCGTCACCGAATGGGACAAAAGCATAATTTTGTCTTTTCAGCCGCTTCTGTTCTGATGCTGCACCGGATCTCTTGCAAGTTCCATGGAGATAGGAAGGAGCTAGCGTGTTAGAGCAAGTGGCGCCCCACACAATTACATGACCCATCTTCCATGGAATCAGACTCATACCATCCGGTCTCTTGCCATCGTCTCTATCGATATTAATCTATTATACTTACTATAATAAACAGTGAGTTTATTGAAATAAAATATACATGAATTTAAAATAAAATAACCACATAAAACTTAACTATAAACAACTACCTAACTTAAAAACTTAATAACCTACTAAATTAAATCTAAAAAAGGCCCCCGTGGCATGGTGCCCAAGAGGCTGGCAGCATTCCCTCGTTGAATGGCGATGGCGATTCGTTGAGAGAGATAGCTGCCAGCCCTTTGGTCTCCAGTAGTGTCGACCAGGCGCTTTTGTATTTTTATACTTACTTATATTTTGAACATTACATTAGATAGGTAGGTATACGAGAAAAACATACAAACAAAAAAAAATTAAAACTGTTTATTTCAATAAAAAAAATACACATACATTTCATTAATTAACCACTAATCCTTAATTAATAGGATTGTTGTAGTCAATATTTACAATATAACTTGATTATTTGGAATGAATGGATACAATAATTATAATTTTAATACATATTTTACTTTGAGTAGGTAGGTATATCAAATCAGACAGAAATAATTACAAACAATTAAGGTGATCATTAACATTCAAATAATTGAGAACAGAATAATAGCATTTATACGTAAGCAGGGTAAATAAAAGCAGCAAAACTAAATATATTTAGAATAGGCTAATTGCTAGCTTTAATTAGGTAATAGATGGTAATAGGTATACTCATTATTGTTACAATACAAAATAGTTTTTTTTTAATATCGCTGACATATTTCTTTCGTCTTTTTTGGGCCGTAGTTCCCACCCGGGCCCAGTGTGGATTGGGAATTTCACACGCACCATTCAATTGCTTCCCAGGTTTGTGCAGGTTTCCTCATTATGTTTTCCTTCACCGTAAAGCTCGTGGTAAACTTCAAATGTAATTTCGCATATGAATTTCGAAAAATTCAGAGGTGCGAGCCGGGGTTTGAACCCACGACCCTTTGCTTGAGAGGCGATAGGTCAAACCATGACTAGGCCACGGCTTTTTTTTATTCATTCGATATTATCTATCGAAGCCGTGGTGGCCTAGTGGTTTGACCTATCGCCTCTCAAGCAGAGGGTCGTGGGTTCAAATCCCGGCTCGCACCTCTGAGTTTTTCGAAATTCATGTGCGCAATTTACCACGAGCTTTGCGGTGAAGGAAAACATCGTGAGGAAACCTGCACAAACCTGCGAAGCAATTCAATGGTGCGTGTGAAGTTCCCAATCCGCACTGGGCCCGCGTGGGAACTATGGCCCAAGCCCTCTCATTCTGAGAGGAGGCCTGTGCCCAGCAGTGGGACGTATATAGGCTGAGATGATGATGATATTATCTTATTCTATTTAATTGTTTATGCTGGAGCAATCCCGGACATACAAAAAGCTTGTATAAAAGTTGTTTCATATTTTTCCAAGTTCCTGTCCTAAATCATGGACAGGGTCCGCAGAGGAAGTTGTAAATTGTGGCGACGTCTGCGCCGAAAAGAATGCTGCTGAGGCTACTGCAAAATTCGAAAATCGTAGTTCGTATCGTACCGTCCCTCTCACTCTCGTTTAATTAATATAAGTGTCAGCGGGACGGCAAGATCTGAAGTTCGATTGCATCGATGATCGATGCACTTCGTATATAGGTTAGGTTAGGTTATATAAACGTCTTGGGTAAAATGTCTCGTTTTATGCTCTTGTACAGTCAGAGTAAAAAAGGATCGTCACCCTAAGATCTATTTTCCTTTGCTCAGTATGAGCGCTAATCTGTTTTACCGATTGAGTACGACGTGCTGAGTCAACCTGTCTATCTGCTAAACATCAGGTGACCATAGCGACCCTACAACTACACCTTGGTACTGACAAACACTGACAATTTGACTGAAAATTAAATAGAACTTTATTTGATTGAAACTTTTAAGAAGTTGTTATTAAAAAGGTTTTGTATTGATATGAAACTAGATATATGTTAGAGGTGTATACTATTTTGACCCTTGTTCTCGTGTCAAGTAAGTATAATTTGACATGCACTTGTCTACTTAGTACTTTGGTTTCAAAACGTACTAAGAGTCTATGGCTTTGTAAAGGCATCAATTTAATAAGTGACGAAGGTTTTCCTATACCCACTGTACGTCTTTTGATTTCGTAGACTTATAAATTAGATTTTTCGCTGCTTGAAGGGGCTGGAGATTTGAGTATTTGAAGCAATTTCTAGCTAATTACTTCTAACGATGGGGGAGAGGGTACTTCATTGTAGACAGTAACGGGGCATTAATTCAATTACAATTTAATTGCGATATTTAAGTTCCATTAAACAAATCGCCTCATTTATTTAGAAAATATTCCATCAATAATATTTCATCTGCCTGCCTGATAATTTATATAATATAATAATAATAATAACAGCCAATTAATTTATAAGCCTTAGTTATTTTATTATTTTACGAAGCAATCAACTAACGATGTTAAGCTGTTTAGGTGTTCATCGAAAACAAATTTATTAATTTCAACAGTCTGTTCGATACGCAAATTCTTAAACATATTTTTGAAAGAAAATGTAAGTTTATACTGTTAAAACATATATTTTTAAGTAAAAAAGTGTTTATTGGAATAAAATATACATGTATTTAAAATAAAATAACCACATAAAATATTTTTGAAATGTTTTTTGAAATGAATGAAATGAAATGAAATTTATTCGTCATCATAGGTATTAAAAAAAGATGATAGATGGATAATTGTACAGCCATGATCTGCCTTTTGGCGTACGAATTAAAATAATTATAATTGCAGCACTAAAAAAATTACAAAATACATTACAGAATTAATTCATTGTGATTATCAACTTGGGTATGTCATTACAATTAAATTAAATTAGCGTCATTACAGAATTAATTCATTATGATTATCACTTGAGTATGTCATTACAATTAAATTAAATTAGCATTATTACGGAATTAATTCATTATGATTATCAACTTGAGTATGTCAATACAATTAAATTAAATTAGCATCATTTAAGTAATCGTTATTCACAATAACATTATAACAACATTTCTTACATAAAAATTTAAAGAGCATACATTTAAAGTTACGTATATTCAAATTTTTATTGGTACAAACGACTTCTTAAAAGGCTATGTACATACTTACTTAAAGGTATAAATATAATAAACTAAACTAACCTAAACTAACACAGTGGTCGTCTCAAACAAAAAAACTATGCAAGGTTGGTCCATGCCAGTGGTGATCTCAGGGCTGGCTCCTACTTTGCCCAACGGCTGTCTCACGATCCAGCGTGGCAATTCTGCTAGTATCCTGGGATCCTCCGGATAGATTAGCAGGGTTAGGTTTTTTGGGTAAGGGGGTCACTTGAGCGATTTTCCAATCAGTCGGGAAAATCATAGTCTCAATGCTCTTACTGATGATGAAAGTATCTTAGAAGTCACCGGGAGAGTCATGAGTAGCATGTCAATGGCAATAGTCATGTCCTTTTGCAGTCGTTTTAATAGAAGTCATCATTTTTGTCACAAATTCTATTGTCGTTGGTAAAATAGTAAATTTTTTGTCACTGTGCCTATCAAATTCATACTGTGTCAGGTCAGATGTAGATGCAGCTGGTTTACTGGCTACGAATAAATATTCTCTGGAAACGTAACTAAGACAGAAAAGCCACTCTGCGGAATGTCTACCGCGACGGGCGGGGTTTAAAATATCTACCGTACGTCGCGCCAGTTCGGCCGTAAAGCTTGAGTCGTGCAGTCGCTCCGTGGAAAATTTCGATCAAGTTTGTGATTGTGTTTATGCTCGATTGCTCGAATCAATTTAAAAAATATGACGTTGTGTTGTGTGAAGTGGTGTAGAAGCCACTCAGATATGAAAAACACAGGACTCTCTCGCGTCGCGCGGTGCCTTATACTAGCGGGGTGGAGAGGCGCGAGGCGCGATGACGTCACGCGGTGGTGCCGGTGATGCTGACGTCACAATGTCATTAACGTCATTAACTAAAAGTATTTAGTCCCAATTTATATTCTCAAGGTCATTGTCATTATCGAAGTCACTTAAGTTAATGTCTTTAAGAGGTCATTAAGTAATACGTTTAGGTTTCTGTTTTTTTATGTCCGTAATGAATGCGTGTCTGCTTAGGTCGGGAATACTTCACGTCCACATTCACGTGAGCGTCAGTGCAAATCAGGTCTATGGTCGTCTCGCTGTGATCGGTAAAATGCGTCGGGTCGCGTACGTGTTAAGTTAACTGAAGTTATGAAATGCATCAGACAAACAAACTTACTGTCGGTTATGTCTGTAAAATTTATGTTAAAGTCACCAAGTAAAATCAAACGGTCGTAATTAACAAAAGAAGTTCGAGTTCGTAATGGCGTCAAAAAAAGTGTCAACGTCAAGCCAACGGACGGTATGCGGTTCCAATTATTTATCGCTTGTAATTTGTATTTACTGAGACTTTTTTTTTGGACACTGGTTCAACTGCAGTACCACGTCCTTGTTTAGAGCAGCGGCCTCCAAAATTAGAATTGTCATGATGTTGTCCAACCTCCGATAGGAGAGGAATGAGAAGAAGAAGAGAAGAATTTGTATTTAATTTTAACCATATTTGTTCGACGAGTGCAGCCGGCGGGTGTGGGAGAGTGTGGCGAGATCACGACGTATAAAAAAACCAACGCCACCCCCGCGCCCCGCTCGGACCTCGGTTGGTCTAGCCAGGTTTCTCAGTCGGTATTGAGCCACGGTCGGAGCTCGTCCCTCCTCGCCGGCGCGCAGTCAGGTCTCGTTGATAGCGACGATGTCGGGTTTTGTCTCAGTCATAATCGCAATCAACAAGAAAACCAGTATTAAATAGACCAACTTTGAAGTTTTTAAAACGAGGCATGGCCAGGACAGAAAATTATGTAAAAATAATAACGAAGACGGATCGGAAGCGGAAGCGGATTAGCTCGTTGAAGTGGCAATGGGCGGGCCATATAGCACGGAGAGCAGATGGCCGTTGGGGCCGAAAAGTTCTCGAGTGGAGGCCGCGGATCGGCAAGCGCAGCGTGGGACGTCCACCAACGAGATGGACGGATGACGTCGTTAAAGCCGCGGGTTCACGGTGGATGCAGGCCGCTGCCAACCGAAGCAACTGGAGGTCTATGGGGTAGGCCTATGTCCAACAGTGACGTCCTACGGCTGAAATGATGATGATGAATAACGAAGACATAATAATATGCAGGTAAATATGATAACATTATATAGTGTGGCGTGAGCGTTATAAAACATATGCAAGTAGTACATGTTACATAATTATAAATATTATTACTTTGGTTATAGGCAAATCACAGAAGTTGTTTCACTTTCGCGACGACACAAGACAATGAAAACAACACGATTGGAACACACAGGAAGGCCACAAAATTACGGTAAGCACGTTGGTATAATAATAATAGATATTTGTGAGCAAGAGTTTAACAAATAGAAAATATAAAAATACAATACACTGTTTTTTTCAGGACTCCACAACAAAAAACAAACAATAAACATAAGCTATACATTTGAGTGGGCAACGGCGACCGGAGTAAAAATACCCAACCATGGCGCGCAAGCAGTGGCCCGACTGACCATCAGCTTTACGGGCAAAGATCCTCCCACCCCGGGTCCATACGAAGCGTGGTCCATAAGGCAGAAGGAAGAAGGTCCGTAAGGCGCGCAGGAACAGCTGACGGTTGGCGGGCGTCAGTCGCTCGTTGGCGTAGAACCGCTGCGGCTGTGTGCCTCGCACCACCAGCGGGAGCGGCCGGCCCGCCGCGCGTTCCCGGCCCGTCACATCATCATCATCATGTCAGCCGAAAGACGTCTACTGCTGGACATAGGCCTCCCCCAAGGCTCTCCACTCAGACCGGTCTTGTGCTTTTCGCATCCACCGCGATCCCGCGATCTTAGCCAGGTCGTCGCTCCATCTTGTTGGAGGCCTACCGACAGCTCGTCTCCCGATCCGCGGACGCCATTCGAGAACCTTCTGACCCCATCGGCCATCAGTACTGCGTGCAATGTTACCGGCCCGTGCGGTGCGCGAACACCACGTCCCGGGCGTCCAGCTCAACGCCCAGCTTGGCGGCGACCCGCGCGACCAGCCCGACCGCGCTCTCGCCCAACTCCTCCAGCACTTCTGGTCCCGCTCGTTCAGCGTCTGGAGGGTCGCCACGGCCTCCTCCATCGCCTTGGTAGCTACCGACACTGTGCTGTCGACGACAGCTTTTTCCACCTCTAAATACTTACACTTAGACTCGAAGCATTCCTTTCTTTCCTTAAATAGCGGCAGAGGAACTGGAGTTGCAGCTTGCAGCTTCAGTTTGGTACTATCTTCATTATCAAACCAATAGAGATGATGACGCCATTAAAAAATAATTCGAAGGCACAACTCCAGTAAAAAAACGCTTTATTTTAGCCCTGAAAACCAGATTAATTTTCGATTTACTGTAAAATTAGATTTTTTGTTCATTTAAAACAAATAAATAGTTAGTTGATTGAGTTGCCGGATAGTGACGTCATAATCCGCTATTACCATTCAAACTCTATGGGAGAATTGTGTTTTGACAGCTCATAAAAAGTACGTCAGTTGATTGGTGGTGTCATCATCCCTATTGTTTATTTTAGTGATCGATTCTTCAATAAACGCATCTTTGTATACTTCGAGTTTCTCCTTGTGTAAGTTGCGGGTACTTCAAGCTTCTCCACTACTAAGGTCTTTGACATCGGATATTTTTCTGTCTGGTTTCTCCTCAGTAGGAAGGGTTTTAGAATCATCAGGCGTGATTAGTTTTACTGGTTTTTCAGCTGGTTGAGCGCTCGCGTAGAACCTTAAAAGAGCTGGTTCAGCTACATTTTTCTCTTTTTTGTGTTTTATGGAATCACCAGAAGAATCTATGATGTTTGACTTTATTCTTATTTTTATTTCTTCGATTTGTTGAGATGCATATTAGGAATATCAACTTTCTTGTCGAAGAAAATTACATCGCTAGTAACTTTGTTTAGACAATTTATCGAATAAGATGTTGAGCTTTCCATTATTCATACTCTTTTGTTTGTGTTTCCCTCTTTCATTTATCGTAGAACAGTTAGTTTCTCCAATTATCAGAATAGGAGTATTCGTTTTTGCTTTGTCTTTTTTATTGGTGTCACATATCTTACCTTCACTTGAAACTGTAGTTTCAGTGTTTTCTTTGCTACTACTTTGTTCACTGCTTCACTATGGTCTAGTTTCTTTGGAGATTTTTTCCGTTTTTTGTAGTTCCTTGTTTCTTTTGTGTTTGTGATCGTCTAATACTAGAAAACACAAACTCCATCACATTGGGATTTAGCTTGATAATACTGATCTCATCTGTCATGTTATTCTGGAAAAAATTTAGCAGCAGTGGGCAGTCAGGTATTAAGAATCATTTACTTTGACAATCGACTCTTCAACAAATGGATCTTTGTAAACTACTGGGTCTCTGCCTGTGGAAACAGTGGGTTCTTCAAGCTCTTCTAGTGTTTCATTTAGGTCTTTGACATCGGATTCTTTTTCTGTCAGTTTTTTCCTCAGTACGAAGGGTTTAAAAAAAATCAGACATGATTTGTTTTACTGGCTGAGCAGGCACGGTCGCGTAGAAAAGAGCTGCTATGGCTACATTTTTTTCTCTTTTTGTTTTATGGAATCACCAAAATAATCTATGATCTTTGACTTTATTCTCATGTTCATCCTTCCTTGATTGGTTCAAATTGCATGGTGTACTGCCGTTTCAAAACCACAAAAACCAAGACCAAGTGTAAACCAAGAGTACATTATACCAAACGATACATTTTACCAAATATTACTTGGCAATATGAAACATGACTAAGTAATTATTTGCGAAACAATAATTTGCCAAATAAAAATTTATTCACTGTAAATTTGCGATAAGTTTTTTTGCCAAATTATTTTTTGCCAAATGATAATTTGGGTAAATTTTTTGGGATGTGATACTTTGGAAAAAGTTTTTTGGCCATACATTAGTAATCCAAATTGCATATTAGATATGGCAACTTTCTTGTCTAAAAAAATTTCATCGTTAGTGGCTTTGCTTAAATAATTCATCGAATAAGATGTTGAGCTTTCCTTATTCATACTATTTTGTTTGTATTTCAGAAATGTAACTTTCTCCAATTAACAGATTAATAGGAGCATTTGTTTATGCTTCATCTTTTTTCTCGATATCATATATCTTATTTTTCTCTGGAAACTTGAGTTTCAGTTTCTAGATTCGAGTGTCTACTTTTTTACTACCTTGGTCACTATTGTCTAGTTGCTTTGAAGAATTATATCTACTTTTTTGTAGTTTCCTGTTTCCTTTGTGGTTGTGATAGTCTAATACTAGAAAACAGAGTCCATCAAATTGGGATTTAGCTTGCTATACTAATCTCATCTGTCATGTTATTTTGGAAAACAGTTAGCAGCAGTAGGCAGTTAGGTAGTAGGAATCATTAACTTTGGTAATCGACTTTTCAACAAATGGATCTTTGTAAACTAATGAGTCTCTGCTCGTGGAAACAGCGGTTTCTTCAAGCTCTTCTACTGTTTAATTTAGGTCTTTGACATCGGATTCTTTTTCTGTGTCTGTTTATTTCTCAGTGGGAAGGGTTTTAAAATAATCAGGCACTATTTGTTTTACTGACTGAGCAGGCACGGTCGCGTAGAGAAGAGCTGCTATGGCTACATTTTTCTCTTTTTTATGTTTTATGGAATCACCAAAAGAATCTATGATCTTTGACTATTCATTGGTTCAAATTTCATATTAGATATGGCAACTTTCTTGTCTAAAAAAAATTTATCGTTAGTAGGTTTGCTTAAATAATTCATCGAATAAGATGTTGAGCTTTCTTTATTCATACTATTTTGTTTATATTTCAGAACTGTTACTTTCTCCAATCAACAGATTAATATGAGTATTTGTTTTTGCTTCATCTTTTTTCTCGATGTCATAATATATCGTATTTTTACTGGAAACTTTAGTTTCATTATCTAGATTTGAGTGTCTACTTTTTTACTACTTTGGCCACTATGGTCTAGTTGCTTTGATGATTTATATTAGTTTATTCTGTAGTTTCTTGTTTCTTTTGTGGTTATGATAGTCTAATACTAGAAATCACAAAGTCCATCACATTGGGATTTGACTTGCTAATACTAATCTCATCTGTCATGATATTCCGGAAAACTGTTAGCAGCAGTAGCCATTTAGGGAGTAGGAATTATTTACTTTGGCAATCGACTCTTCAACAAATGGATCTTTGTGAACTACTGGATCACTGCTTGTGGAAACTGCGGGTTCTGTAAGCTCTTCTGCTGTTTAATTTAGGTCTTTGACATCAGATTATTTTTCTGTGACATTTTTTTCTTCAGGAAGGGTTTTAAAATAACCAGGCGCGATTTGTTTTACTGGCTGAGCAGAGACGGTCGCGCAGAGAAGAGCTGCTATGGCTACATTTTTCTCTTTTTTATGTTTTATGGAATCACCAAAAGAATCTATGATTCTTTGACTTTATTCTCATCTTCACTTCCTAATTGGTTCAAATTGCATATTAGATGGCAACCTTCTTGTCTAAGAAAATGTTATCGTTAGTAGCTTTGCTTAAACATTTCATCGAATAAGATGTTGAGCTTTCCTTATTCATACTCTTTTGTTTGTATTTCAGAACTGTTACTTTCTCCAATCAACGGATTAAAAGAAGTATTTGTTTTTGGTTCATCTTTTTTCTCGATGTCAAGTATCTTAGTTTCACTTGAAACTTTAGCTTCAGTGTTTACTTTGAAACTACTTTGGTCACATTGTTTAGTTACTTGGAAGAATTATATTTACTTTTTAGTAGTTTCTTGTTTCTTTTGTGGTTGTGATCATCTCATACAAGAAAACACAAAGTCCATCACATTGAGATTTCGCTTGCTAATACTTATCTCATCTGTCATGTTATCCCGGAAAATAATTAGCAACAGTAGGCACTTAGGTAGTAGGAATCATTTACTTTGGCAATGGACTATTCAACAAATTGATCTTTGTAAACTACTGGGTCTCTGCATGTGGATCTGCATGTTGTTTTACTAGTTGAGGAGGCACGGTCCTGTAGAGAGAAGGGCTGCTATGGCTTCATTTTTCTCTTTTTTATGTTTTATGGAATCACCAAAAAAATCTATGATCTTTGACTTTATTCTCATGTTTATATCCTTGATTGGTTCAAATCGCATATTAGATAATGGCAACTTCTTTTTCAAAGAAAATTTCATCGTTAATAGCTTTGCTTAAATAATTCATCGAAGTCCTTCACATTGGGCTTTAGCTTGCTAATACTAAACTCATTTGTCATATTATTCCGGAAAACAGTTAGCAGCAGTAGGCAGGTAGTTAGGTAGTAGGAATCATTTACTTTGGCAATCGACTCTTCAACAAATGAATCTTCGTAAACTACTGGGTCACTGTTTCTGGAAATCGCGGGTTCTTTAAGCTCTTTTATTGTTTCATTTATGTCTTTGACATCGGATTCTTTTTCTGTGCCCGTTTTTTCCTCAGTAGGAAGGGTTTGAAAATAATCAGGCGCGATTTGTTTTACTGGCTGAGCAGGCACGGTCGCGTAGAGAGAAGAGCTGCCATGGCTATATTTTTCTCTTTTTTTTATGTTTTATGGAATCACCAAAAGACTTTATTCTTATGTTCACATCTGTGATTGGTTCAAATTGCATATTAGATGTGTCTTATTTCTTGTCGAAGAAAATTTCATCGTTAGTAGCTTAAGGCTTTGCTTAAACAAGTCATTGAATAAGATGTTGAGCTTTCCTTATTCATACTCTTATGTTTGTATTTCAGAACTGTTACTTACTCCAATTAACAGATCAATAGGAGTATTTGTTTTTGCTTCATCTTTTTCTCGATGTCATACTCGTATATCTTATTTTCACTGGAAACTTCAATATATACTTTGATACTACATTGGTTACTATGGTCTAGTTGCTTTGATGATTTATATTAGTTTTTTTTTGTAGTTTCTTGTTTCTTTTGTGGCTGTGATAGTCTAATACTAGAAAACACAAAGTCCGTTACATCGGGATTAAGCTTGCTAATACTATTGTCATCTGTAATGTTATTCCGGAAAACTGTTAGCAGCAGTAGGCAGTTTGGTAGTAGGAATCATTTGCTTTGGCAATCGACTCTTCAACAAATGGATCTTTGTGAACTAAGGTCTCTGCTTGTGGAAACTGCGGGTTATTCAAGCTCTTCTACTGTTTCATTTGGGACTTTGACATCGGATTCTTTTTCTGTGTCTGTTTTTCCCGCAGTAGGAAGGATTTTAAAATAATCAGGTGCGATTTGTTTTACTGACTGAGCAGACACGGTCGCGTAGAGAAGAGCTGCTATGGCTACATTTTTCTCTTTTTATGTTTTATGGAATCACCAAAAGAATCTTTGATCTTTGACTATTGATTGGTTCAAATTTCATATTAGATATGGCAACTTTCTTGTCTAAAAAAATTTCATCGTTAGTAGGTTTGCTTAAATAATTCATCGAATAAGATGTTGAGCTTTCTTCATTCATACTATTTTGTTTATATTTCAGAACTGTTACTTTCTCCAATCAACAGATTAAAAGGAGTATTTGTTTTTGCTTCATCTTTTTTCTCGATGTCATAATATATCGTATTTTTACTGGAAACTTTAGTTTAATTATCTAGATTCGAGTGTCTACTTTTTTACTACTTTGGCCACTATGGTCTAGTTGCTTTGATGATTTATATTAGTTTTTTCTGTAGTTTCTTGTTTCTTTTGTGGTTATCATAGTCTAATACTAGAAATCACAAAGTCCACCACATTGGGATTTAGCTTGCTAATACTAATCTCATCTGTCATGATGTTCCGGATAACTGTTAGCAGCAGTAGGCAGTTAAGTAGCAGGAATCATTTACTTTGTCAATCGACTCTTCAACAAATGGATCTTTGTAAACTGCTGCTTTCTGCTTGTGGAAACTGCGGGTTCTTCAAGCTCTTCTACTGTTTCATTTATGTCTTTGACATTGGATTCTTTTTCTGTGTCAGTTTTTCCCTCAGTAGGAAGGGTTTTAAAATAATCAGGCATGATTTGTTTTACTGGCTGAGCAGGCACGGTCGCGTAGAGAAGATCTGCTATGGCTACTTTTTTCTCTTTTTTATGTTTTATGGAATCACCAAAGAAATCTATGACCTTTGACTTTATTCTCATGTTCACTTCCTGATTGGTTCAGATTGCATATTAGATATGGCAACTTCCTTGTCTAAGAAAATCTCATCGCTAGTAGCTTTGCTTAAATAATTCATCGAATAAGATGTTGAGCTTTCCTAATTCATACTCTGTTGTTTGTATTTTAGAACTGTTACTTTCTCCAATCAACAGATTAATCGGAGTATTTGTTTTTACCTCAGATTTTTTCTCGATGTTATAATATGTCTTATTTTCACTGGAAATTTCAGTGTATATTTTGAAACTACTTTGGCCACTATGGTCTAGTTGCTTTGATGATTTAAATTAGTTTTTTCTGTAGTTTCTTGTTTCTTTTGTGGTTATGATAGTCTAATACTAGAAATCACAAAGTCCATCACATTGGGATTTAGCTTGCTAATACTAATCTCATCTGTCATGATGTTCCGGATAACTGTTAGCAGCAGTAGGCAGTTAAGTAGCAGGAATCATTTACTTTGTCAATCGACTCTTCAACAAATGGATATTTGTAAACTACTGGGTCTCTGCATGTGGAAACTGCAGGTTTTTTTTTCAGCTTTTCTACTGTTTCATTTATGTCTTTGAAATCGAGTTCTTTTTCTGTGTCTGTTTTTTCCTCAGTAGAAAGGGTTTTAAAATAATCAGGCGTGATTTGTTTTACTGGCTGAGCAGGCACGGTCGCGTAGAGAAGAGCTGCTATGGCTACATTTTTCTCTTTTTTATGTTTTATGGAATCACCAAAGGAATCTATGATCTTTGACTTTATTCTCATCTTCACTTCCTGATTGGTTCAGATTGCATATTAGATATGGCAACTTCCTTGTCTAAGAAAATTTCATCCTTAGTAGCTTTGCTTAAATAATTCATCGAATAAGATGTTGAGCTTTCCTAATGCATACTCTTTTGTTTGAATTTCAGAACTGTTACTTTCTCCAATCAACAGATTAATAGGAATATTTGTTTTTGCTTCATCTTTTTTCTCGATGTCATGTATCTTATTTTCACTGGAAACTTTAGCTTCAGTGTATACTTTTTTACTACTTTGGTCACTATTGTCTAGTTGCTTTGAAGAATTTATATTTACTTTTTTGTAGTTTCTTGATTCTTTTGTGGTTGTGATCATCTAATACAAGAAAACACAAAGTCCATCACATTGGGATTTCGTTTGCTAATACTTATCTCATCTGTCATGTTATTCCGGAAAACTGTTAGCACCAGTAGGCACTTAGGTAGGCACTTTGGCAATCGACTCTTCAACAAATGGATCTTTGTAAACTACTGGGTCTCTGCTTATGGAAACGGCAGGTTCTTCAAGCTCTTCTACTGTTTCATTTAGGTCTTTGACATCGGATTCTTTTTCTGTGTTTGTTTTTCCCTCAGTAGGAAGGGTTTTAAAATAATCAGGCATGATTTGTTTTACTCGCTGAGCAGGCACGGTTGCGTAGAGAAGATCTGCTATGGCTACATTTTTCTCTTTTTTATGTTTTATGGAATCACCAAAAGAATCTATGATCTTTGACTTTATTCTCATGTTAATATCCTTGATTGGTTCAAATTGCATATTAGATATGGCAACTTTCTTGTCTAAAAAAATTTCGTCGTTAGTATATAGCTTTGCTTAAATAATTCATCGAATAAGATTTGAGAGTATTTGTTTTTGCTTCATCTTTTTTCTCGATGTCATATATCTTATTTTCACTGGATACTTTATAGTTTCAGTGTCAAGATTCGAGTGTCTATTTTTTTACTTCCTTGGTCATTATTGTCTAGTTGCTTTGAAGAATTATATCTACTTTTTTGTAGTTCCTTGTTTCCTTTGTGGTTGTGATAGTCTAATACTAAAATGCACAAAGTCCATCACATTGGGGTTTAGCTATTTAGCTTGATATACTAATCTCATCTGACATGTTTATCTGG
The DNA here is from genome assembly GCA_037349165.1 of Choristoneura rosaceana. NCBI lineage: Eukaryota > Metazoa > Arthropoda > Insecta > Lepidoptera > Tortricidae > Choristoneura > Choristoneura rosaceana. Next base: position 313,898 of record JAZBNJ010000006.1, on the reverse strand, counting down.
AAAACAGTTAGCAGCAGTAGGCAGTTAGGTAGTAGGAGTCATTTACTTTGGCAATCGACTCTTCAACAAATGGATCTTTGTAAACTACTGGATCACTGCTTGCGGAAACTGCGGGTTCTGTAAGCTCCTCTGCTGTTTCATTTAAGTTTTTGACATCGGATTTTTTTTCTGTGTGATTTTTTTCTTCAGGAAGGGTTTTAAAATAATCAGGCGCGATTTGTTTTACTGGCTGAGCAGGCACGGTCGCGTAGAGAGAAGAGCTGCTATGGCTACATTTTTTTCTTTTTTATGTTTTATGGAATCACCAAAAGAATCTATGATCTTTGACTTTATTCTTATCTTCTCTTCCTTGAATGGTTCAGATTGCATATTAGATATGGCAACTTTCTTGAAGAAGACAATTCCATCGTTAGTAGTAGTAGCAATTCATCGAATAAGATGTTGAGTTTTCCTTATTCATACTCTTTTGTTCGTTTTTCCCTCTCTCATTTATCGCAGAACAGTTACTTTCTCCAAATATCAGAATAGGAGTATTCGTTTTTGCTTCTTCTTTTTTATTGGTGTCACATGTCTTACCTTCTCTTGAAATTGTAGTTTCAGTGTCTTCTTTGCTAATAATTTGTTCAGTTTTTCACTATGATCTAGTTTCTTGGGAGATTTTTTCCCTTTTTGTAGTTTCTTGTTTCTTTTGTGGTTGTGATAGTCTAATACTAGAAAACACAAAGTCCATTAAATACATTGAAATTTAGCTTGCTTATACTAATCTTATCTGTCATGTTATTCCGGAAAACAATTAGTATCAGTAGCCATTTAGGTAGTAGGAATCATTTACTTTGGCATCGACTCTTCAACAAATGGATCTTTGTAAACTACTGGGTCACTGCTTGTAGAAACTGCGGGTTCTTCAAGCTCTTCTACTGTTTCATTTAGGTCTTTGACATCGGATTCTTTTTCTGTGTCTGTTTTTTCCTCAGTAGGAAGGGATTTAAAATAATCAGGCGCGATTTGTTTTACTGGCTGAGCAGACACGATCGCGTAGAGAGAACAGCTGCTATGGCTTCATTTTCTCTTTTTTATGTTTTATGGAATCACTAAAAGAATCTTTGATCTTTGACTTTATTCTCATCTCATCTTCACTTTCTTGATTGGTTCAGATTCAGGCATCTTTCTTGTCGAAGAAAATTTCATCGTTAGTAGCTACTAGCAAAGCTTTGCTCAAACAACTCATCGAATAAGATGTTGAGCTTTCCTTATTCATACTCTTTTGTTTGTATTTCAGAACTTTTACTTTCTCCAATCATCAATAGGAGTATTTATTTTTACTAACTTTATCTTTTTCACTGGAAACTTTAGTTTCAGTGTCTTGATTCGAGGGTCTACTATAAAAGTCTTAGCTCTTCGACTGCTGTTCAAAGCTCTCGTCTATGTAATAAATTAAATAATTTGCTTGGTATCTATCAGCTCACTAAATATGAAATCAGGGTCAAGGTTCGGAGATGGTTGCAGAGCTTGCACTATGGTGACACAGAAAATCTTTTATAGTGATAAATGTCTCTTGAGCTTATTATCGCTCAATATTTTATTTTATTTTGTTAACTATTGGTTTTACATACGCTGGTATATAATAGTGTTAAATTAAACTTTACTTTAGTTTTTAAGTTAATTTATTGTACTGTAATTGTACTGTAATTGTACTGTAATTGTAATTTATTGTATGATTGGAACTCTGTCCTCACTCTTTATTTGTCTGTTAGAAGTCGAAGAAACGCTCTAGCCCCTAAGATGCAGGTTCTTACCTAGTTTAGGGGACAGAATGTTGACCTTTTACATGACACAGTTGTACCTTTAATAGACTTAAACTCAGAATAACATTAAGACAATTAAATCCAAAATTTGTTAGTAACAAGGTTGACTTATAATACTATGTTAGTTAAATTAAACACAAAAAAAATGAATGTAAATTACTGTTTTTTGTTGTACAATAAATTATTATTATTATTATTATAAAATGTCAAAATCCTGTTATCAGATGCTTTCAACGCAATAAAGTAAGATTTTTTAATTTATTTGTGCAAGGTCCGCCCGGATTGCTACCACAATATTGCTCGTTAATCCTGCCGTGAAGCAGCAGTGCTTGCACTGTTGTGTTTCGGCGTGGAGAGTAAGACAGCCGGTGATATTACGGGCACTTGAGGTATCCCATCTTAGGCCTCTTGGTTGGCAACGCATCTGCAATACCCCTGGTGTTGCAATGTTTATGGGCGGTGGTGATCTCTTACCATCAGGAGACCCACTTGCTCGTTTACCAACCAGTCGAATAAAAAAAAACTTTGGTTTCCGCCCAAACATTACACAAAACATGCCCTATCCACAGCCCATTCCCACTAACTTACAAAAACTCGCATCTGTCATGCACAGAAACTTGCAAAAGCAACTTTATCCCACCTGTAATTGAGTTGAAATTCCAAATAAATCAATGGGTTAAAGATGAAGATTTAAAACGTCCTCGACATTGGCAACCGAATAATCTGTTTTAAATAGGTCATCGTCTCCAGAAGGCGTCAATGGGCACTTAACAGAAAACCACGTAACATGTTCGGAAGCCACACACCTTATGACTACGGGATAAAGTACATTATCGCTTGTTTCTTTAATTTTTAAAGTGGTAGTGGCATACTTGGCGACTTTCCAAGTAGTGTTTGTATGTTTGTATTACTCACCTGTTTTGAGGTCATAATTTATTGTCAGAGCTATACCTAGTGGTATCGCAGATAAGAACCGCTTGATCTAAGACGTGCATAGAACGCTTTCACAGTAAGTTTCGTAATGAATTCCCTTTTGTGACAATGCGATATCGCTGACTTTTTAGGGTTCCGGAGCCAATATGGCAAAAACGGAACCCTTATAGTTTCGCCATGTCTGTCTGTCTGTCTGTCTGTCCGTCCGCGGATTTGCCTAGAGACTATCAATGCTAGAAAGCTGTAATTTTGCACGGATATATAGGTAAACTATGCCGACAAAATAGTACAATTAAAAATTCTAAAACTGTTTTTTTTAGGGTACCTACCATAGACGTCAAGTGGCAGTGATTTTTTTTTCTCATCTAACCCTATAGTATGGGGTATCGTTGGATAGGTATTTTAAAACCATTGGGGGTTTGCTAAAACAATTTTTCGATTCAGTAATCTGTTTGCGAAATATTCAACTTTAAAGTGCAAATCTTCATTAAAATCGAGCGTCCCCCCCTCTAAAATCTAAACCGGTGGGTGGAAAAATTTGAAAAAATTCAGGATGATAGTCAGTATATCAAAGTTCCAAGGAAAACTAAACTGCTAAGTTTGCTTGAGAATCATTAGTTATTTAATTAGTTATTAGTTATTTAAAATTTGTAATGTAATACCAGTGACCGAAAAAGTTAATTATTTGTTAGCATTGGATCAATATGAGAATCTGGAGTTTAAGCAGCATAAAATATACAAGCGTTGTTTTAGACAGGCAATACGTAAAAAATATGTGGAGCCGCGAGCCTGTAACTATTATGGTAAAAGAACGAGGAAGTACTTAATACCGCGCATTTTCAACAACCTCTTCTCAGAGGAGGAATATAAAACCAAGAACTGTTTCAAAAATAAGTTAAAAACATGGTTGATAGACTCTTTCCACACAAAAAATTGTTAGTTTAGTCAGTAGGTACCTATTAGTTTTGTATAACTAACGTTATGTACTGTAACTATTGTGCACAATGTTGTTAAAACGAGTGTTTTGTTCGCCAACAAATTGTTTTGCAATTTGGCGAAATACTACGATTAAATGTGTATAATAATATTTTACAATAAATTAAAAAAAAAAAAAAAAAAGTAGTTTATGAGTAAATAGCAGCGTAAGGTATAAAATATACCTAAACTTGGAAGATTCCGTATAAAATACGAAATCCTTAGAAAAATATTACTTAATTTTTTCGTAATGGCTACGGAACCCTATTTTGGGCGTGTCCGACACGCTCTTCGCCGGTTTTTTTGTGAAATGGTTCCACTTTAGGTTCAAATGGTGTCTGTTAATAAATGACATGATACAAAATAAATGGCAGCTACCGGATTAGACCCCAGATTTTATTGGAAAGGATGGCAAACGAGCAAGTGGGTCTCCTGATGGTAAGAGATCACCACCGCCCATAGACACCTACAACACCAGGGGTATTGCAGATGCGTTGCCAACCTGGAGGCCTAAGATGGGATACCTCAAGTGGCAGTAATTTAACCAGCTGTCTTACTCTCAACGCCGAAACACAACAGTGCAAGCACAGCTGCTTCACGGCAGAATTAGCGAGCAAGTTGGTGGTAGCAATCCGGGCGGACCTGGCACAAGGTCCTACCATCTAAAACCCTCCCTACCAAATTATGTTACTTATTACTTACTTAGTACTTGAACGCTCGCATTATTATGAAGGAAAACATCATCAAGAAACCTGCACACACCAAACAAGATATTTAATGGTGTGTGTGTAGTTTACAATCTACACGGGGCCCGCGTAGGAACTATGTCCAAGCCCTCTTATTTTAAATGAGGCATGTGCCCTGTAGAAAAAAGAAAAAAGCCGTGATGGCCTAGTGGTTTGACAGAGGGTCGTCGGTTCAAACCCCGGCTCGCTCTTCTGAGTTTTTCCAAATTCATGTGCGGAATTACATTTGAAATTTACCCCGCGCTTTGCGGTGACGGGAAACATCGTGAGGAAACCTGCGAAGCAATTCAATGGTGCGTGTGAAGTTCCCAATCCGCACTGGACCCGCGTGGGAACTATAGCTCAAGCCCTGTCATTCTGAGAGGAGGCCTGTGCCCAGCAGTGGGACGTATATAGGCTGGGATGATGATGATGATGATGTGCTCTGTACGAGCGACCGAGCGACGTACACAACATGCTGAGATGACACGGAACTCTCGGTGAGTGAGTCCGGTTCGCGCTTACCCGGTTTATTAAAAGAAAGTAACATTATCCCTAAATATCGTGTTATAACATTACTTTTATCCCGGAGAAGTGTCAGATTCCCGCGGGAATTGCGCCGGAACTGCTAACAATTTTATCATAATAACCTGTCAAGTGCGAGTTGGATTTGCGCACTGAGAGTTCAGTACATAAAAGCAAGCAATAACCCACAAAAAGTTGGAATACCCCCGGCTTTGTCATTTCAAAGTTCAATATCTCAAAAACGGCTGAACTGATTTTTAATTAATATAATAATAATTCATTAATTGCTTGAAATAATCACAATAAGACATGTTTTATGAGGATATGTTATATGAAACATATCTAAGAAGCATTGCTGGAAAACGTGATTTCAAATAAAAAAACCGCGTTCACGGTCCACCCGTTTAAGAGCTACGGTGCCACACAAAGACACACATAACGGTCAAACTTATAACACCCCTCTTTTTGGATAGGGGTATAAAAATAAGTATGTGCTTATATAAAGTTTTTGGAAAACTAAGTTTTTTATGATTTAACAATAAATATAGCCAACGATTTAGCTCATTAAAGTGGCAATAGGCAGGCGATATAGCAAGGAGAATCCATACTAATATTATAAATGCGAAAGTGTGTTTGTATGTTTGTGGGTTTGTCAGTCTTTCACGCCGTAAAAAAGCGACGGATCGACGTGATTTTTGGCATAGAGATAGTTTATGGGCCCGAGACTTAAATATGCTGCTTTTTATCCCGCAGAAATGCAGTTCCCGAGGGAACAGCGCACGATAAGAGATAACAGACAGACAGAACAGTCATGGGTAAACTATATAGGTACCATTTTTGCCATTTTGGCCACGGAACCCTAAAAACCGTTATCTATCAACTCTTTTATAAAATCCACTATTCAAATACTTCAAAATCTCCGTTTATTCTGGGCGCGCCGAACGCTACAGGACGACGGGCAGAAACAAAGAGTTCGCCCCCCTCCATCGGCGGGGGGCTTTGATGAATTATACCTGTAGATTCACAATCGCGCGCCCAAATATGTCCGAGCCAAATGAGCGCCACTTTGAATCACTGGCCTAAAATCACTGGTTCAGATCACCGGGATAGGTTAGGTCGATAGGTTGGTCGATAGGTCGATCGGTAGGTCGATAGTAGGTAGATAGGTTGGTAGAATGCTCGCCTGCCACTTTGGTAAAATTGGCCTTCTTTTTTCTCAGTACGTTGTTTTAAGTGTCAAGCGTTGTGGAGTTTTGCCGCTAGTGAAATTCGCCCGTAATAGAGTAAAGACTAGGTTCAAATTTCGTCTCGTATTATTTTAATTTTTTTGTGTGAGAAGGCGGCCCCTAGACCTACAATAACATTGTACAATACTTTTTATTGCACAATAAGATTGAAAGGCGCTCTGAATCCATACGAGCAATTATATTGCACAATAATACGAACTGCACAATGTTTTCGTGTTCAGTATAGTATTGAATATTGTGCAATACTGACCCTACACGATGCAATATAAAAATATGGTGCAATAAAAATTAAACTCGCTCAAACTTTTGGTCAATCATTGTGCAATCTTCAATATTAACCCTAAACGGTCAATAATATTGCACAATTCGCGATATTGCACTATATAATTGATCGTTTAGGGGCCGCCTGAGATGATTTTATTTGTCACGCAAACAAATCAATAGTTCTGACATTATTTGAAGGGGATTTTGTTCGGCAATGTGCGTCCTGGTTTAAATGTCGTCGGCGGGGGGGTTATAAATGGAAGCGTTATTTAACCTTAGCGGGGCTTAGCTTTATTAAATTGGGATTAAAGCGTAGTGACCCATTATATAATTATAACGGCTGTTAAACCTGCGCCTGGCGACAGAGTCAACTTTTGGTAGGGCTGGCAATGCACCAGCAACTTGGTCTGAAGAGATGTTTCTGAAATTCAAATTCAAATCAAATTCAAATCATTTATTCAGTTGTTTGTTTGTTTTCAAAGTTCTTTATTAATAACTAGCTTTTGCCCGCGACTCCGCCCGCGCGGCATTCGGCTATCGCGCACTGTTCCCTCGGGAACTGTGCATTTTTCCGGGATAAAAAGTAGCCTATGTCACTCTTGGGCTCATAAACTATCCCTATGCCAAAAATCATGTCGATCCGTTGCGCTGTTACGGCGTGAAAGAGGGACAAACATACAAACACACAAACACACAAACACACTTTCGCATTTATAATATTAGTATGGATAGAATAGGTACATATTGGATCGAATATAATTGCTACTTAACAACTATATCAATTTGCTTAAATTAAGGGTACTTACAGGCTATTGACGCCTCTTAAAGTTGATGGCAGGGGTATACATTTGTTATGACCACAGTAATTAGATTAAAAGAGATTCACTGCACATACAATGTCTCACATAATGACCAATGCAGGCGCATAACTTTGTTTCAGTTATTGCTTATAGCATAATTCTTTTGGAACACAAACCACCACACCTGGGTCCAAATTTGCACAACAAACCACAAGCAAATAAAATTAGATAGTGAATTCCAATACAAAATCACCAACAAAACCAGCCAGCAATTTGTTGTGCAATTTGGGTCCCAACTTATTAACTAATAATTAAAATAGAGGGTAACAATAAAGTGACACTTCGGAGCTAGCTAACGCCATCGACCACTAATGGGAAGCGTGCGGCGCTACCCCGCCTCCCTTTATCCAGTAAATAGGCCGCAATGGGCACTTTTACACGTCATTTTTTAAACTACCAGCGCTTTCGGAAAGACCATCGTTGCCAAGAAGAATGCGCCGCAAGAAACTTGGCAGAAAGTCATTTTTTCAAAATGAAATAATTACAAATAAAATACTTAAAAACTTACTTACTTAGTTAAGAAAAAATAAAAATAAAAACAATAAAACAGGAGTCCGTTAGTTACAAAACTAAACACTAACTATATCTACGTAAGCGGAAGTCTAGAATGCTTCCACCGTCATAAATGAAAAAAAAAATGAAAAATACATTTCAGGTCAAGTAACTAGTAAGCTTTCTCCATACAAACGAAGTCCCAGTTTCATTTGAAAACTAAGCAACAGAAGTAAATTAAATTTCGTAGGTATGGACTAGACGTAATTATCTACGCCTGTGGTTTTTCAGATTTTCATATATAAATGTGTAACATCAGTTACAGGAGCTCAAAAGTCGACAAAAAAAAGATGTCAACTTTGCACGAGAACTACAGACTATTAAAGCATTTTTACAAAAATTGAAAAAATCCACAGTCATAGAAAATATAATGAAGATCTTGATTGTAAAATATCATTGATTTCTGTGCAATACTTTTCGTATAATAATAATATGAGGACAACGAAACCCAAAATTCAATCGCCCAAATCTTGAAAAGCCTACAGCTACTCGTATGTCGATATACACTAGCGGGAAGCGGAGAAGCGGGAGGGGATGTGCATGGGGGGGACGGCTGCGAGCGCTTATGTCACGAGCGATAAAGACAGCAATATCCCAAACGAATACCTAACGCGGCCGCGCGGCCGGCAGGGAAACTTCTCTTAAAGGTGCGTTTCCATCAAACATGTCAGGAATGTGTTATGTGTTGCGAGGAATGTGTTTTTTATGAACCAGTAGAAACGCTTCATTTACCTACCATCGTACAGCACAGCATAATTTATGCATAGTGATAAATATAAGTTAGAAAAAAGAACAAAGAAAATACATTTTATTCGGAAAAGTAACTTAAAGTAAGTAGCTTAAATAATACATAAATGACACAGACAAGGAAAGAAACGGACCTACCTCAGCATAATGCCGGCTCAGGAGCTAGCGCTGGTCTTCCGGTGGGACCGTGAGGCCGTCATTGCAAGCTGCACGTACGACCGGTACTACTGTGAACGCGACCGTTTAAAGACAGCGCCAAAGGACAGCGCTACCAACAGAAGCATGACATGTGCTTGACAGACAACTGACACGGCCAACCATACGCTCAGCAAGCAAGACGAAAAACAAACAATAAAAAAAATACAATACAATGGGGGCTATCGCGAATGAATTTTCCGCTAGAGGCGCTAGTCTAGCGTGAGGTCAACGAAATGTCAAATCTCATAGTTTTTGGGTGAGCTACGCGGGTTTATTTATAATTATAATAATTTTGTGAGTATTTTGCATTATCTGAAATTAATTATGGCAATTATGCGATAAGGGGCAACGAACGTCTGTAATTTGAGACAGTTTTGTCGTTCGAAAACTTTTGTCCTCCCTTTTTTCCGAACAAAACGGGATTATGCAATACTGTGGTTGCTCGATATGTTTATGGTACTGTTTTACGATGTATTAAATATGACTTTAATCTAAACTTTGTTTTCACGGCCGTTATAACAGACTTTTAAAAACCTCACGCAACAGTGGCGCCAACTAGTGAGAGGAAAAACGATAGCCCTCATTACAAGTTAAACGGTATTATCTAATTTTGTTCTAAGATGATTCGAATGACACATGATGATAATAACTAAATAAATACATTTTTTCTACCAAAAATAAATATATATCTATTTACTTACACAACGTAACTTTACGGCTTTTACGGTTAGTAATATTAATATACGAAAAAAATGTAGTGTCTTTATTTTAGCAAATATAACTGTGGATCATTCTCGCAGTAAAGTACGAATGTTACCCGATAATTTTCGTAAAACGGAATGTGTTATTGCGTAAAACGTTTTTTATTACCTCGACGTTTCGCTATCGGCGTTCCTTCAGAGGAAAGTAATTGGCGCATAGGTATCCTTCTAATATTCTAAGAGCTGGTTCGCTACAAATGTAACTGCGAAATGTAATGTTTAATTTAATTAAATTTATAATGAGGTGTAGAAAATAATAAAAGCTCGGACGCCAGGCTATTTTTAAAGAAATAAAACAGCCAAAGCTCAGTAGATAGAGGAAATTTGGACTTTTTTAACCCAAGCCGGGGACTCAGACGTTGCAATAAAAAGTTAGTCTCACCTGATAGAGGCTCCCAGTTGTCGCCTGATTTCGTCGTACTTGGTTAAAGGACTCTTAAGCCAAAAATAACTTAAATAATAGCTATGAGCTACATAATTTTTAACTCTTAAAATTTAAATATAGCCAAAATAATCCGGCGCGAAACATTTGCCTTCTATTTTTAAAAACATTAAATTAAAAAAAAAAAACACTAAGTAAATAGTAAGCCAGAAGGGCGTGGGAAATTACACTTCCAAATTTAAAATTTTATAGTTCTTTAATTATCTGACGTTGGTCATGTAGCTTAGGTATCAGGACATTTTGGTCATCGGTCGGGGTGTTACTTGGGGTATGTGAATTTTCATTTTTAATGCAAGCTTTTTTGCTGACTGTGCTTTTTGTTGGCTGTACTTGTATTGTCACACAAACTACGTTTGCATACCAATTGTCAAGTCGATGCTATTAACCGTTGAAGAGTTCCGTCCTGCGGAGACGATCCTGGCCGGACTACCAGGATGTCACTCTAGATTATTGTATTATCACGCGGTTTACATAAGTATGCAAAACTTTAAGACAAGCCGACTACTAGAAGTTAAGTTAGTCCTAAGAATTGCGAAACTGAAGTGGCAGCGGGCGGGCACATTGCTCGCAGGACTGATGGCCTATGGTGTCAGAAGGTTCCCGAATGGCGTCCGCGGACCGGGAGACGAGCTGTCGGTAGGCCTCCAACAAGATGGAACGACCTGGTTAAGATCGCGGAATCGCGGTGGATGCGAAAAGCACAAGACCGGTCTGAGTGGAGAGCCTTGGGGGAGGCCTTTGTCCAGCAGTGGACGTCTTTCGGCTGACATGATGATGATGATAAATAAAATAAAACTTTTATTTGAAAGATTTAGAAAAAAGTTACGGAACCCTAAAAGTGTTTCGGCTAAAAATGGCAGCCCTACGCTCCATACGACCGGCTAATCGCGGACTTATTGTATTAACTCTCCAACTTTCGCGATAATCGATTCAGAACCTCGCGGCGTGACTCGCGGCGGGTTCCGCCCGCTTAGGGTTCAGTACTTGGTCCTCCGTCACTTAAGGTGTCCTCGTAGAACACTCCAACCCTTACTTATCCTACTATTCCTACTAATCCTACTAATCCTACTAATCCTACTATTTTTACTAATCCTACTATTCCTACTAATCCTACTTCCTACTAATATTATAAATGTGAGAGTTTGTGAGTGAGTGAGTGAGTGAGTGAGTATGTTTGTTACTTCTTCACGCTGAAACAGCTACACGGATTTGGTTGAAATTAGGCGAAAAGGTAGTTTATAACCTGGATTAAAACATAGGATACGTTTTATCGCGATATTCCCACGGGATAGGGATAAAATCTCAAAATAACAACGTAAAAAATGACGTGTAAAAGTGCCCATTGCTGCCTATTTAGTGAATAAGGCCGTCTTGCAGGAAAAAATAAATCTAGATTTAGTAGTTAAACCTGGCTTAAGCTAGACAGTTCCATACATTTTGACACTACTAAACTTAGTTTCATACCAACTCAAGATTTATGCGTTTCCAGCAAGTAGCCATAAATGATTTGAAATTTGATGATGATGATATAACGATTCAATCCTCAAAACCTTGTCAATATCAGTCCACGCCCTCTGTCCCCAAAATGGCCACAAAGCAGTCTACAATGGCACACCCTTCGAGAATGACCACAATGCGTCTGTCGATTCGACCCCATTATTTGTAACACAATTGTATGTGATATAGCGCGCGATTTAGCAACATTGTTAAGGAACAGAACATTGGACTCAAGAAATTAAAAAACAATCGTACCTTGCGTCTAGTCAGGTGTAAGGTGTTGTCTTCGGGAATTCAGTAGGTACTTATCAGAGGCTTCCCACGTTGAGCGGCGCCGCTTTCCTTCAGGATGGAAATTTTGGTTGTACACCTTGTCCGTCAGTTTATATGTCACGACTTTGATTACAATAATAAAAATGCAGCAGGCAGACACAGCTCACAATAATTTGGAGAAAATAAAAGCATTCGGAAAGTTTAACACAACGTGCTAGAAGGTACTTCAGGAAGAGAGAGTAAAATCGGTCTGAACTGAAAATCTTTTTTTGAATGAATGGAACAAAATTAAGGGATGTACGAGTGAGTTACTGTATGAGATATTGGCCGATGTTGCCAGACTAAATTAACAATATTTCCTAAACAAACATCTTCTTGGAATCCGATGGTAAATATTGCCTAGGGCTTCGCAAAGCGTTGGCTACAGTGAATTCTAGGTTTCGTAAAAATTTCTGTGGGAATTCCCAAAAATGACATTGTATTTTTTTATTTATTTATTTAAAGTTCACCAGCCAACAATTGTTAACACAAGATACAGACACAAAAAAAAAATCAGACATTGCTGCTTGCGTGAACATGTTGAATTGAGTATCCTTACTATTATAAAGGAGAAAGTGAGTTTGTTTGTTTGTTAGTTTGTTACGCTTTCCCGCCGTAACGGAGCGACGGATCGTCGTGATTTTTGGCATAGAGATAGTTTATGGGCCAGAGAGTGAGATAGGTTAATTTTAGTCCAGGAAAATGCAAAGTTCCCGAGGGAACAGCGCGCGATAACCGAATTACTCGCGGGCAAAGCCGAGGGCAAAAGCTAGTAGGTGAATAAACACTGCATGCGAAACAAAAGTGAAGCTTCTAAACTAAATTCTCATAAGTACTAGATTATGCTCTCAAAAAACACGAACACTTAGCAAAGTACTAACTAGGACGAGTGATATAAATCGACTGTGACAACGTACGGTAGCGAAAGTGCAAAATGGGCCAATCAACTATTTTACCGACACTTTGGGCGTCTCCTGCGTTACCAAAATCGTCTCTTGCGTTACCAAAAAATCGTACTTCCAACAAGATATTTCACGGTTTAATAGGTTGAACTTGCGTAGGATGGCATGTATTCATGTACAACATCTATTAAATTGCAGAAAAAACATGTTTACTTACAAAAGTCTGCAAAATGTCGCGGACAGATAAGCGTCGGTAACAAAGTTGATTGGCCCAAATAGTACGTTATTTATGGGAGGCCAATATAAAGTGTTGTACATTTAATTCAAAGTCAAAGTCAAAGTCAAAATCTCTTTAGCACTTATGAACGTCAAAAAATCTACCACCGGTTCGGAAAAAACCTCTGTTGAGAAGAATCCGGCAAGAAACTCGACGAGGTATTTCTTTTTTAAAAACAGATTCACAATATTTATAAATGATATCTATATACTATACATTACAAGTATTTAACACAATTTTATTTTTAACACAGTAGGTTCACTATTTGAAGGGATTGCTAGTGCGGATCGGAATTATTTCCAAATATCCCTGTCCATGATATAATCGTTGACTTTATAATAAGCCTAAGATATTAACGTCTTTTTGATAGTAGATTTAAATTTTGTATCAGTTTCTTCAGTAATATTTTTTGGAATTTTATTATAAAAACGTATGCAACTTCCCAAAAACGACTTTTTGGTTTTAGCCAGGATGTAAGATGGAACTTTAAGCTTCCCTGTGTTTCTAGTAGCCTTTGGCTTATCGACGTTAGTGGGAAAATCACATATGTTCTTCCTAACGTACATTATTATTTCAAAAATATAAAGCGACGGCAGCAGCAGTCCAAATTATTTTAGAATATTTGTGATTAGTTCACTGCACACGCTCAAAAAACATAACCCTCCACTGGGTAGTCGGGTAACAAAATGCACATTCCTGGCGAGCATTATAGAAGCCTTTGCTATCCAGGGTTTCTCAAAGTGGGGCTCGCTATTCGACGGTTAGGGATCCGCTACAAGATTTAAGCCTAGTTTTGACTTGCAAGAAAAATCGTGCAAGGTGCATTACATTGCGGCGCTGCATTACTTGCTACAAGCTCTTTGGATTTACGGCCTCACAATGTAATGCAACTTGCACAATTTTTCTTGGAACGAACTTTCTTGGAACTCTGAACTCGGCTTTACGTAATGGTGGCTGCAAGACTGGCAAGATGTTTCTTACATGTATTTGTTACCTTTTATTGAAATAAAATATGCATTATATATATCTCTTACTATCAGGAGACCCACTTGTTATCAAGTCGAATAAAAAAAAAACAATAAGATGATTGAAAAAAAAAATTCTCCTAGAGCCAATTTTATGACGTTATAAACTTTCGTGATTTTCACTCATAGTCAAACAAAGGGATGGATTAAAAGGACAGAGCATCTGGCCATTATCGCGATTCGACAGCTCTCATGTCGACAGAAACGCACTTTGCCTGCAACGAATTTGGACGGAAAAGTAAAAGAATATTTTTTGATATGTCCCGTTTGAGGTATTATGAATATAAGCGAATTTTATTACTTTTATCTACACCCTCTATAGTGAATTCTCCATTATGCGCTCAAAAACCATAGATAATGACCAGCATTATGACATTATGAACACGGCAATGTCGTAATGGTCATAACGATACTGATATCAGTATCGTTATGAGATTCCATACATCATTACAGCGGTGGGGCGGTGCGCGCTGCGCAGGGCGGGCGAGCAGTAGGTCGTGGGGCGCGCACTGCACTGGGCGCGCAGCGAGCTGGGGCAGACATACCTACCTTACCAATACCTAGTTCTCGTTTATGCACACATGATAGAGGATTTAATATATGGATGTAGATAAAATATTGCATGCAATTGTAAGTAATTAGGCCTTAAAACACTCATGTGACCCTACTCGGCTACGCCTCGTTTCATAAAACCACACTCGTGTTTTAAGGACCCTTATTACGATACAGTTGCATAAAATACTATTTTTTAGGTACGGGTTCGCTGTTGTCTAGAAACTTTAACAAGGGCACGTGGAGCCATAAGTTTGAGAAACCCTGCCGTTCCTTTACCGCGCTTCCATTCAGCGACGTTGATTAAACCAGATATCACTCACAAATTCCATTCCTTGGCCGCTCTCGCCAAGTTAAACTATTTAGAGATACTACAGTGCAACGTGCAGACTGTGATGGAAATGGCGACGTCGTTGCACCCTGTATTAATTGCAGCACACAAACACACACGCACACACACTATACTATACACACGTATGTGCGTACGCACGCACGCTCTCACGAACACATAATAGGCGTGTAAAAAAATTCTCATTATTTTTAACTGACTTCAAAAAAGGAGGGTTATCAGTTCGGTTGTATTTTTTGTATGTTTGTCACCTCAGAACTGCGTCATTTATGAACCGATTTGGATTTTTTTACGTTCGTCTAGGAACCTCTTCAATTATTTCTCATAAGTAGGTACCAAATTAGGATCTGATGATTGGATCTTGAGGAAATCGAGGGAACTCTTCAAATGTAGGGAAACCTGTAGTAAATTGGATATATTTAGAAGTACGGGTTACTTGATGACGACCAGATGGCCCAGTGGTTAGTGACCCTGACTACGAAGCTTGAGGTCCCGGGTTCGATTCCCGTGTCAGCGCAGATATTTGTATGAAAAATACGAATGTTTGTTCTCGGGTCTTGGGTGTTTAATATGTATTTAAGCATGTATCTATCTACATATATATTGGGACTAGGTCAATTGGTGTGAATTGTCCCGTGATATTTATTTATTATTTATATTTTTTTACTTGAGGCCAAACAGGGCGCTGACAACCGAAGCAACTGGAGGTCTATAGGGGAGGCCTATGTCCAGTCCAACATTGGACGTCCTACGACTGAGATGATGCTGAAGCAATTATGCAAATTTTTGCCACAGAGCGCCGCCCTTTTTCAGTTTGCAAATAAATTTGGGACGCTTTTAAATCGTTCGCAGAGAGCACCGGAATGGCCATTGGTTTCGGTGAAGTGCTATTTACATTTTAACGGTGGTACTTTTTAGGGTTCCGTACCTAAGGGTGCCGACGGGACCCTGTTACTGAGACTCCGCTATCTGTCAGTCACACGGCTCTATCTCTTGAGTCGTAATCACTTGAAATTTTCACAGATTATGTATTACTATATACAAAATACCGGGTGTGGCCTGTAATACGATTATAAGCAAAAAAATAAAACATAGATCATACTCCTCAAACTGAACAACATTAGTTCAGCGAGTTTTAAAAATAATTAGTTTTTTTATTTTTTATTACACTTTTAAGTTTATTCGCAGAAGCAATGTAAAGCAAAATGCTTGATGTTTGTAGCGTGACAGGCGACGTCAGTGGTGCTCTAGGATGGCGTACATTGATGGCAGTATTTAATTTGTATGAAAAAAGGAAAATTCAAAGACTCCATTATTTTTAAAAGTCGCTCACTTAATGTTGTTCAGTTTAACGAGGACAATCTAAGTTTAATTTTTTTGCTCGTATTACAGGCCACACCCGGTATACTAAAAACAGAATAAAATAAATGTTTAAGGGGGGCTCCCATAAACAAACGCGGTTGTTTTGCCGTTTTTTTTCATAATATTAATAACGGCAACAGGTAGACGCTTGAAATATTCACAGAATCTTAAGTCGTATAAGTAATCAATTTAGAAACAAAAATAGGTAATTAAATTAAAATAAAACCTATCTATATGTATAGGTACATAATCACTTAAAACTGCAATCTGCAATTCTTGCAGGTGGAAGGACGTTGTGCAAGGTCCGCCCGGATTGCTACCACCATCTTGCTCGCTAATCCTGCCGTGAAGCAGCAGTGCTTGCACTGTTGTGTTTCAGCGTGGAGAGTAAGACAACCGGTGAAATTACTGGCACCTGAGGTATCCCATCTTAGGCCTCTAGGTTGGTAACGCATCTGCAATACCCCTGGCGTTGCAGATGTTTATGGGCGGTGGTGATCTCTTACCATTAGGAGATCCACTTTCTGGTTTGCCATCCAGTCCCGTAAAAAAAAATCATACATTAAAAAAAAAGAAATAAAATCAACATAAAATAAATAAATAACATAAAATAAAAAATTAACGGGAGCTCCCATACAACAAACTTGATATTTTTGCCGTTTTCTTGCTAATTATTGTCTCATGTTCTATAGATAATGGTACGGAACCCTTCGCACGCGAGGCCGACTCGCACTTGGCCGGTTTTCATTTTCACTGAAACACCGATGTCCATTAAGCATTGTTTTATGAAATGGGGGGGAAAACGGGAAAGTGGTGAACTTTTACGCCCACCTACGAAAAATTTAGGCGGTACACTCGCCTGCGTTAATATTTGAAGCGGAGCGTGCCAAATTATCTACACGTCACAGATAGAAATTTCAAATTTCAAATTCAAATCATTTATTCAGTAAATAGGCCGCAATGGGCACTTTTACACGTCATTTTTTAAACTACCAGCGCTTTCGGAAAGACCATCATTGCCAAGAAGAATGCGCCGCAAGAAACTTGGCAGAAAGTCATTTTTTCATAATAAAATAATTACAAATAAAATACTTAAAAACTACAGTAAACAATTAAACAAAAAAATTACAAAAAAAAAAAAAAATATATATAAAGATTACACTAGATTACGTAAATGCATCTACTTCGCGTGTCCGAACCCCGACCAAACGTCGGGGTTGGCCCCATGCAAAGACTGACCGCTAACTGAGTAATGACTAGTGACTGACTCGAGCCCCACGGCGCGGGCGGGCGGCGCATTTGATTTTGCGCAGACATCGGGGAATTCACATCGCTAATTCGCTCTTGAGACGTCACAGTAGATATAAAAACCGGCCAAGAGCGTGTCGGACACGCCCAAAATAGGGTTCCGGAGCCATTACGAAAAAATTAAGTAATATTTTTCTAAGGATTTCGTACTTTATACGGAATCTTCGAAGTATAGGTATATTTTATACCTTACGCTGCTATTTACTCACAAACTACTAATAATTCTCAAGCAAACTTAGCCGCTATAGTTTTCCTTGAAAGTTTAATATACTGACTACCATCCTGAATTTTTTCAAATTTTTCCACCCACCGGTTTAGATTTTAGACGAGGGGGGGAAACTCGATTTTTATGAAAATTTGCACTTTAAAGTTGAATATTTCGCAAACAAATGACTGAATCGAAAAATCGTTTTAGCAAACCCCTAATAGTTTTAAAATACCTATCCAACGATACCCCACACTATAGGGTTGGATGAGAAAAAAAAAATCACCACCACTTTACGTCTATGGGAGGTACCCTAAAAAAAATTGTTTTTGAATTTTTAATTGTACTGTTTTGTCGGCATAGTTTACTTATATATTCGTGCAAAATTACAGCTTTCTAACATTGATAGTCTCTGAGCAAAGCCGCGGACGGACAGACAGACAGACAGACGGACAGACAGACAGACAGACATGGCGAAACTATAAGGGTTCCGTTTTTGCCATTTTGGCTCCGGAACCCTAAAAAGTGACACGGTTGATTTTCATACAGATTGAGGTATTTCAGTATTTCAGTATTTATTTTATTGCAACACCTTTTACAAAGAATATAAAAAATGATGCCCTGTTGGGGCGTAGCAATTTTAAAATTATTTAAGTACATTAATTAACTTATACATTTCCATTTACATATTATGCTATTAAGGTGTTTGCGTTATCTAGTGTAATTTATATCTGTGCTAGATACGTCCTACCAGGCATAGAAATGGAACTGTACCTATTACATATTTATATACATTTTCACCCCCGACGCAAAAAGAGGGGTGTTAAAAGTTTGACCGCTATGTGTGTCTGTGTGTCTATGGCGCCGTAGCTGTTAAACGGGTGGACTAATGTGGGTTTTTATTTGAAATCAGGTTTTTAGCGATGGTTCTTAGAGATGTTTCATCGAAATCGGTTCAATCGTTTTTGAGATATTGAAATTTGCAATGACAAAGTCGGGGGTTTTTACATACAAATATCTGCCCCGGCCGGGATTCAAACCCGGGACGTCAAGTTCGTAGTCAGGCTCTCTAACTACTTAGCCATCCAGTCGTCAAATCCATACTAATATCAAAATGCGAAAGTGTGTTTATATGTTTGTGTGATTGTATGTTTGTCTGTCTTTCACGACATAACGGAGCGACGCATCGACGTGATTTTTGGCATAGAGATAGTTTATGGGCCCGAGAGTGACATAGGCTACTTTTTATCCCGAAAAAAATACACAGTTCCCGAGGGAACAGCGCGCGATAACCGAATACCACGCGGGCGAAGCCGCGGGCAAAAGCTAGTCGCTTATAAATCGTTTCTATTGGTTAGTGACACATCCCTCGGAATACATCCTCCCTCGCACATTATTGGTATATCGAAGAATTGCGAAACTGAGGTGGCAGTGGGCGGGGCACATTGCTCGCAGGACTGATGGCCGATGGGGTCAGAAGGTCCTCGAATGGCGTCCGCGGACCGGGAGACGAGCTGTCGGTAGGCCTCCAACAAGATGGAGCGACGACCTGGCTAAGATCGCGGGATCGTGGTGGATACGAAAAGCACAAGACCGGTCTGAGTGGAGAGCCTTGGGGGAGGCCTATGTCCAGCAGTGGACGTCTTTCGGCTGAAATGATGATGATGATGACATCCCTCGGAATACATCCTCGCACGTTATTGGTGCAAACGTTTAAAAGCGTTAAACAAAAACAATTTCGGTGTTCGACCTCGTGTTTCCATTTTGGTGATTTGCATTGGAATCCATATTGTTTGGATATTGATATTCGCGCCGCTTGCTTTTTAGGTTAAATGAATAAAATACATAAATATCGTGGGACGATCGGAACCCAGCGACATCAGGCGGTCGCGGTCGTTTGCCGCTTTGAGTTGCGGATTGCTAGAGGCGTATTGGCTTGTCTTTCAAAATAACATACTTAACCATGAAAATTTCATTTAAATTTATTATTTTTTTAAAATTTCATTTTTCATTTGAACTAGCTGTTGCCCGCGGCTTCGCCCCCGTTGTATTTTTTTCTTCTCCTGACAGTAGCGAACACAACAAAAAAAGAATTAGCGAAATCGGACCAGTCGTTCTCGAGTTATGCGCTTACCAACACATTTTGCGATTCATTTTTATATTATAGAAGATTACTGGCACTTGAGGTATTCCATCGTAGGCCACTAGGTTGGCAAAGCATCTGCAATACCCCTGGTGTTGTAGTTGTTTATGGGCGGGTGATCTCTTACCACCAGGTGACCCACTTGCTCGTTTGCCTTCCAGTCGAATAAAAAAAAACTTTTTTTTTACAGACTACTTTTTGTTGACTGTACTTGCATTGTCACCCAAACTACATTCAATCAAATCAATCCACATCCCCCCACTGTTGGGTAAAGGCCTCTTCATTTTCACACCACTTTGCCCGGTCCTATGCCAGTCTCATCCACAGTTTACCAACCGACTATGTATGTACTGTACATACTACATTTGCATACCAAATTTCAAGTCAATGCTATTAACCGTTGAAGAGTTGTTTCCTGCGGAGACGATCCTGGCTGGACTACCAGGATGTCACTACTAGATTATTGTAATGTCACGCGATTTATATAAGTATTCCAAATTTCAAGTCAATCCGACTACTGGAAGTTGGGCAAATTTAACTTGCAAGATTTGATTACAGACAGACAATGGGACAGGTGAGAAACTAAATTAAAGCTTGTAAAAATGGATTTAATTTATTTTATTCGACTGGATGGCAAACGAGCAAGTGGGTTTCCCAGTGAGCTTCTAAATACAGTATAGTAACATATAATATCATTGGGGTCTCCTGATGGTGAGAGATATATTCTTTGTCTTGTGTTTATGTGTATGTAGTAGTTCTAACCGCAATAGTTCTTACATTTGTAGTTAGTTTAAATAATGCATAATAAATTAAATATAGATATTTAAAGGTTGCCTGGAAGAGATCGCTCTCAAGCGATAAGGCCGCCTATTGCTTACCGTGTAACTTTTTTCTCTGTGTATTCTGTACATCGCTTATTATTTCTGGTGTACAATAAAGAGTCTTTGTATTGTATTGTATTGTACGACTACAAACAATTTTATCAATTTCAAAAATATTCATAACTGCTAAATCCGTAATTCTACCTGATTTATAATTCTACCCTCGAAATTTGTGTTTGTCAGCTGCACGTTTCCGTTTTTAGAAGAAAATCATAATTGACCAGAAAATGGCCAGTATTACTCGTAAATCTATATGTATATATAAAAGAAAGTCGTGTTAGTTACACCACTTATAACTCAAGAACGGCAGAACAGATTTGGCTGAAAATTGTTAGGGAGGTAGCTTAGAGCCAGGAGACGGACATAGGATACTTTTTATCCCGATATTCCCACGGGATAGGGATAAAATCTTGAAATAACAACCGCTGGGCTTGGAGTCATTAAATTTGGTATGTAGGTAGGTGGACGTCTGGAATTACTCATAGGCGATTTTTTGACCCGATATTCCCACGGGATACCTAGGGATGAAATCTCGAAATAACAACCACTGGGACTAGAGCCATGAAATTCGGTATGTAGGTAGCTCGACCAATGAAATAATACATATGCTATTTTTTAACCCGATATTCCTACGGGATAGGGATAAAATCTTGAAATAATAACCGCTACGCTTAGCGTCATAAAATTTGGTATATAGGTAGTTGGCCGTCTAGAATAACACATAGGCCACTTTTTGGCCCAATATTCCCACGGGATACCTAGGGATAAAATCTAGAAATAACAACCGCTGTGCTTAGAGCCATGAAATTTAGTATGTAGGTAGCTGGATCTCTGGAATAATAGATAGGCTACTTTTTATCCGGATATTCTCACGGGATAGTTTTGAACTATTTTGAAAACAAATGACTTTCTGCCAAGTACCTATCATGCGGCGCATTCTTCTTGGCAATGATGGTCTTTCCGAAAGCGCTGGTAGTTTAAAAAATGACGTATAAAAGTGCCCATTGCAGCCTATTTACTGAATAAATGATTTGAATTTGGATAGGCAACATTTTTGAAATTTCAGCACTGGGTTTAGAGTCTTGAATTTTGTACAGCTATTCACAACACAACCTCAATGAAGGAAGACCACGATATAAATTTTGGAAATTGCCAGGGGAATTTTTTAAAATCCTGAAAATATCAAGTGCAACTACCAGACCGATTAGTTTACGCGTGCGAAGCCGCGGGTAAAAGCTAGTTATCCAAATAAAGCAATCTCGCTGAGAAATTTAACTGGCTGTTTTTCTAAACTTATATAGGTACTTCGTTTTTTTTAGCATTAGAAAAATAGTACGCACAGTCTTGACGACTTTATTGAAAAGCGTTTAAAAAAAACAGTAACTATTTCTTATGATACCAAAAAAATTATCATATATCCTTGCTTATCCCACTAATACTATAAATGCGAAAGTTTGTAAGTCTGTTTGTTTGTATAGTTTGTTTGTTACTTCTTCAAGTTTAAACCACTGATGCGATTTAGATGAAATTCGGTATACAGATAGTTTGGAGTCCCGGAGGAGGACATAGGATAGTTTTTACCCCAGAAAATTGTATTCCCGCGGGATAGCGATAATCGAATGCTGCGTGGACGAAGTCGCGGGTAATGGCTAGTTGTTAAATATTTGCTGAGACTTATTTTTCAAAAGTGTTTTTCAATAAAAAGACACTTTTAGATCGCTTACCTTCTTTCTAATGCTAAGAAAACCAAGTATAGTCAGGGCATAATAAAAGACATTTAGAAAAACTGAACCAAAGGCCTTATTGCCTAAAGTTTCTGACACTCGCGATCGCCATAAAATGACAGCTTTTGTATGCGAAATATGTCATTTGATTGCGATCACGAGTGTCAAAAACATTAGGCAATACGGCCTCTGATTTAAAGTACGAGTGCAGTGTAATCGATTCACCTCTCGATCCTGAACAAACTTATAGTTTGCCTCCTTAATTAACACCTACGACCTACACGAAAACATGACTATATGTCGACGACTTATCACTAAAGTCGTCTACATATAAATTTCTTTGTAGTAGGTAATTACACGTCGTATCTGCCTAAACTGGCCCTAGAACATGAAGGCAAGTTGTTTTGCATTTGCATAAGGTTTCAGATGCCTTGGGACTTAATCTGGCGTTCTTTTTTTACCTCCACTTGTCCCCCCTTCTAACCCCAGTTAAGCCAAACCCAACCCTATTGTTAAGGAGATAAGGGGAAGAAAACAGCAGAATAATCGTTGAGTCAAAGGTCATGTGAGTCAGGGATTTCGGGTCATTATTTCTGGCTGAAGTCAGATCACCTGGGTAAGTTTACAAGGTTTATTTGTGATTCTGTGAAACTTGAAATACGAGCTCTAATTCTTTGGAATAAGGTTCGGATTGAAGTGTAGCGTTGTTGGAATTTGGTCCTAGTGAGTAAGTGGTCGGAACGCGACACTATTATACCATAAGTGATGTTTCCCAGGTTTTTGACGATCAGCAGATTTGGAACAGGTGTTTGTTTAGAATAATAAAAGTTAGGCAGATTTTTGTAAGAAGTTATTATAGTAGATAGCGGCAGATATTTATTTATTTTATTTATCAGTAAAAATTACAGTATTATAGTATGAAACCAATTGGTTATTGATACGCTATAAAATCCATACTAATATTATAAATGCGAAAGTGTGTTTGTGTATTTGTGTGTTTGTATGTTTGTATGTTTGTCCGTCTTTCACGCCGTAACAGAGCGACGGATCGAAGTGATTTTTGGCATAGAGTTAGTTTATGGTCCCGAGAGTGACATAGGCTACTTTTTAACCCGAAAAAATGCACAGTTCCCGAGAGAACAGCGCGCGATAACTGAATACCACGCGGGCGGAGCCGCGGGCAAAAGCTAGTAATTATAATACCGGTTTCAACATTATAAATCGCTCTAATACCTCTCTTTTGTAAAATAAACCTGTAATGTATACGGAAGTAGGGATGTCGAAAATGAAAAAAAATATCGTTATATCGATATTTATTAAAATATCAATATTAGCGTCGATATATCGAAGGAAAAATATCGATATATCGATTAAATCTCAATAAACACTCACTAAAGTATGTTACCAGTATTCCTTTTTATTAGACGAAATTACAAAAATATCAAGAACTAAAAGGCTACCTTCTGCAGTCATAAAAAATACAGTTCTTTTTTTTCCTTCGTTCCTATCTTCTACAGTTTCAGATTTCAGCGGCTTCAGTGCCATAAGAATTAAAAATAGTTTTCGATACAATTTTCGATACTGGATATTTTCTATCGATATATCATTACGAAATATATCGCCCAAAAATATCGATATATTGAATTGAAAATATCGATATATCGATGTATCGATATTTATTCGACATCCCTATACGAAAGCACGTCTAAACGGTTTTATTTAATCATTCCGCGCTGAGTGACCTGTCTTTATAAGGCCAGAAGGTAGAGCTATTGCTGTGCTAAGAATTTTATTCAAGCCCGTAGCCGAGAGAAATAAACCGTTATAGCTTTAAGAACTCTGAACCCTCGTAGTGTAGAAGTTTCACTCGCAGAGAAACGCTGGACACGGTTTTTTTTATGCGACTGGATGGCAAACGAGCAAGTTGGTCTCCTGATGGTAAGAGATCACCACCGCCCATAAAAATCTAACACCAGGGGTATTGCAGATGCGTTGCCAACCTAGTGGCCTAAGATAGGATACCTCAAGTAATTTCACCGGCTGTCTTACTCTCCACGCCGAAACACAACAGCGCAAGCCCTGGTGCTTCACGGCAGGATTAGCGAGCAAGATGGTGGTAGCAATCTGGGCGGACCTTGCACAAGGTCCTACCACGTGCAAAATGTTCAATCGGTTCTCTTACTAGCCCGATTTTTTTTTATGTAAAAACTACTCTTTTTGAACATTTTTGAACATGAAATTACAGTGAGACTCACTCATATTAAATGATATTGTAACGGATAACTCGCGTAAATTGAGTTTAGCTTGACATGTTTCGGGCAATTTCGTAGCCCTTCCTCAAAGGAGCACGTGAGAACGAGAACAAATTCAATCCGTGATAATTTTAACTTATTTGAAAATAAAATAAATGTAAGAAAATAAATTGAAATAACTAGACTGTTAGGTGTCTGAGGTTTTCAGTATATTAATTAACACTTTGTTTAATTAAAACAAACATAGTTAAAAGTGACGGTGCGGTCTGTGGTTTTCACTTATTTAATTAACACCATGTTACACTAATATTATAAATGCGAAAGTTTGTGAGTGAGTGACTGAGTGAGTATGTTTGTTACGCCTTCACGCTGAAACGGCTGGATGGATTTGGATGAAATTTGGTATGTAGATAGCTGGACATTTGGAATAAAACATAGGGTACATTTTATCCCGATATTTAAACGTCTTGCCTGTCAACATACAAATTTTTACTTATTAATTTAAATAGGTAATTATACAATAAAAAAATAGGAAACAATTAAATTATAATCAACTAGCTTTTGCCCGCGGCTCCGCTCGCGTCGTATTCAGTTATCACGCGTTGTTCCCCCGGAAACTGTGCATTTTTCCGGGATAAAAAGTGGCCTATGACACTCTCGGGCCCATAAACTAACTTTAAGCCAAAAATCACGTCGATCCGTCGCTCCGTTACGGCGTGAAAGATAAAGAATGAAAGACGAGATAACCGAATACCACGCGTGCGGAGCCGCGGGCAAAAGCTAGTATATATATTGACGACCGGATGGCTAAGTGGTTACAGAGCCTGACTACGAAGCTTGAGGTCCCGGGTTCGATTCCCGTGTCGGGGCAGATATTTGTATGAATAATACGAATGTTTGTTCTCTGGTCTTGGGTGTTTAATATGTATTCAAGTATTTATTTATCTATATAAGTATGTTTATCCGTTGCCTAGTACCCATAGTATATAAGCTTAGCTTAGTTTGGGACTAGGTCAATTGGTGTCATGTCCCATGATATTTATTTATTATTTATTTATTACTAGCGTTTTGCCCGCAACTTCGTCTGCGCGGATCTAGGTTATCGCGCGGTGGCGATCTCTATCGGAATAAAAGACATCCTATGTTGATCCTTAGGGTTCAAACTACCTATATACCAAATTTCATCAAAATCGGTCAATTGGTTTCGACGTGAAAGCGTAACAGACCAGACAGACAGAGTTACTTTCGCATTTATAATATTAGTAGGGATTAATCATTCCCCTTTTGAGATCATCCCTAACACGTGCGGTCCAGTTTCCAGCCGTATTTTGATAATGTCGTAGCATAAACACGTCAATCGATTCGTTTATTTATAACAAGGTCCGTCATAAATGCATGTTACGTATAATTTCGAAGAAGTACTTATTTATAACCGCGGCGGCCGCGGCTGCTTTCACCGCACGCTGGTTTAAAAATACTTGTAGAAATTTGTAACATTACTAATTTTAGCGGGTTTTACAACGGGATATTTACAGGCACCGGTTTCCTTCATTGTAAGATTGTGACACTCTGGCTTAATAAAAAAAAACATGTTTATTTCATACTATTTTTTACAAAAATAAAAAAACAAAAGCGGGCAAAGTGGCGTGAAAATGAAGAGGCCTTTACCCAGCAGTCGGTGGATGTGGGCTGATTTGATTTGATTTTTTACAAAGTCAAAGTCAAAATCTCTTTATTCAATTTAGGCTATGACAAGCACTTATGAACGTCAAAAAATCTACCACTGGTTCGGAAAAACCTCTGTTGAGAAGAATCCGGAAAAACTCAACGAGGTACTATCCCTAATCCCTACTCCCTACTAATATTATAAATACGAAAGTAACTCTGTCTTCACGTCGAAACCACAGAACCGATATTGATTTGGTTGTAGTTTGAACCTCAAGGCTCAACATAGGATACCTTTTATTCCGGTAGAGGGCGCCACCGCGCGATAGATCCGCGCAGACGAAGTCGCGGGCATAAGCTAGTTTTTATGTAAATTAATACCTAATTATTAAAGAAAAATATGTTGAAACTTTTTTGTTTCTGTCTGTTTACACCTGATTGCCTTGGTCTTAGACGAAGATTTCATGCACTAGAGCACAAATAGTAGATTGTACAACAAGAGCATAAAACGAGCCATTTTACCCGAGGCGTTCATATAGCCACCCGAGCCGGTACGGCGAGGGTGGATAGACACGTCGAGGGGAAAATGGGTTTAATGCTCGAGTTTTACACTCTGCTTTTCACTTCGATGGCGAGGAAATGAAATAGCAACAGTAGAAACAATGATTCACTTTCTATGTACCTTTTATTTTAATTTTACTGATTTATTATGATTGATGGGATTGATTTTTAGTTTTATGTAAGTATTTTTTTTTAATACTTACATACTTAGAAACTATTTTGTTTGTGGCTGTTGACACCTGACTACCTTGGTCTTGAGTTGGTATTAGACGAAGATTTTATTTTATGCACTAGAGCACAAAATGTCATTTTGTGTCGCCTACTCGTAGATCACACACGCCTAGATAAACACGAACTTTACGAGCTTGAGAAGTGAAAAGCTTTTTTTCACAAAGTGTTGGTTCTTTGCCCCGAGTAAGCGGTACCGGTATGAATTTAAATAGGCCCCGAAATCCCCGACGCCGGGAGTATTTTTTCGGCTAACAAAGTTAAATTGAACGGTCTCATTAATAAGACCCTAATTATCATGATGATTAACGCTGTTTCGTTGGGTACCTACTAATATGAATTGGGGGTTTGTATGTCGGTTATTACAAGTTTTATTTAACTTGAATTGTATAGTAATCAAGGCTCGGATACCGGTTAAATTTCCAAACCGTTATCATGTACTTGGCGCAAAACCTTTTCATTTTGGTTTCGTTCCATAAATCATTATTTTTAAACCGGTTTTTAAGGGATCTTTTTATAAAGTTCTTGACAGATTAACCGGCTTAGAACCATAAAAACCGGTTTATTCCGGCGCAGGATAAACGTCGCCGCCCGCTGCCAGACGGCCAGCTATCACTCGTCGAATAAAACAGTTTATTTAGGTTATAGTTAAGTTCTTAAAAACGTTGGCGTTCTTATGAAAGTTCGGAGTTAAACCGAAATAATGTTTTTATGTTATA
The DNA here is from genome assembly GCA_037349165.1 of Choristoneura rosaceana. Lineage (NCBI taxonomy): Eukaryota > Metazoa > Arthropoda > Insecta > Lepidoptera > Tortricidae > Choristoneura > Choristoneura rosaceana. Next base: position 285,902 of record JAZBNJ010000006.1, on the reverse strand, counting down.
CTATTACTGTATTTTATGTTATACTATTTCTGCATCAATAAAACTTTTTCATTTTTTTTTTTCATAAACCGGTATTTACCGCTATTTTATAAACCGGTTCCGAGCCTTGACAGTAATAGCCTCCTTAAGTCCTCGCATACTTTATAAATGCGAAAGTGTGTGTGTTTGTATGTTTATCCGTCTTTCAGGTCCAAACGGAGCGACGGATCGACGTGATTTTTGGCATAGAGATAGTTCATGGGCCAGAGAGTGACATAGGCTACTTTTTATCCCGGAAAAAGCAGTTTAGGTAACAGCGCGCGATAACAGACTTCCACGCGAGCGAAGCCGCGGGCAAAAGCTAGTGTACTTTATAAAGTAGATACAAATTGTTCATTGAATAAAGAATTCTAAGATTTTTGAAATAATGTCCAAAATAACAAAGCAGGTCAACCACTAGGTCTTAAGCACTAAGTTTGTTACAAAATGTCAGAATAGTATTTATATTCATGTCTGAAATACAGCTGATGGAAGCCTGCATACACCGAGAAACATTTCATAGATAATAATTTATTTCCATACGATTTATTTATTTGACGACCGGATGGCTAAGTGGTTAGAGAAATTGACTACGAAGCTTGAGGTCCCGGGTTCGAATCCCGGCCGGGGCAAATATTTGTATGATGAATACGAATGTTTGTTCTCGGGTCTTGGATGTTTAATATGTATTTAAGTATGTATTTATCTATATAAGTATGTTTATCCGTTGCTTAGTACCCATAACACAAGCTTTGCTAAGCTTACTTTGGGGCTAGGTCAATTGGTGTGAATTGTCCCGTGATATTTATTTATTTTTATTTTTTTTATACTCTAAGTAGGTACCTACACCTAGAGTACCCGGACATAAAGATTGCACTTCTGTCTTAACCTCTTTGGAAAGAGACCGCATTTAAATTGGTACACACGTTAGCTACGGGCCACAGACAGACACACAGACATACAGACACACAGCGGTCAAACATTATAACACCCCTCTTTTTGCGTCGGCGGTGAAAAACACTTCCTCGCTCCAGGACATCTCGATAAAGCCAAAGTCGCGGGTAAGAAATAGTGTTATTTAAGTATTAATTTACGGAGAAGACAAAGATTTTTGTAGAGATTCGTATCGTTCATTCTATTTATTAGTAACGATTGCCCACGGGTTTCTTGACGTGTTCAACAAATAACCTAACCATAGGATTCGATTTGTGGGTGGCATTCGAACATGGCGGATGTAGACAATATATAATTTTGCTTTTTTTACTGACTGTACTTTTTGTTGACTATACTAGCATTGTCACCCAAACTACATATGCATACCAAATTTCAAGTCGATGCCATTAACTGTTGAAGAGTTCCGTCCTGCGGAGACGATCCTGGCCGGACTACCAGGATGTCACTACCAGATTATTGTATTGTGACGTGACAAGTATTTCAGGTGGTAGGACCTTGTGCAAGGTCCGCCCGGATTGCTACCACCATCTTGCTCGCTAATCCTGCCGTGAAGCAGCAGTGAAAAAAGTGCTTGCACTGTTGTGTTTCGGCCTGGAGAGTAAGACAGCCGGTGAAATTACTGGCACTTATGGTATCTCATCTTCGGCCTCTAGGTTGGCAACGCATCTGTAATACCCCTGGTGTTGTAGATGTTTACGGGCGATGGTGATCTTTTACCATCATTCACTTGCTTGTTTGCCATCCAGTCGAATAGAAAAAAACTTACATTTTAATGAATAACAGATTCCAGACCACTGGAAATGTTTTTGCTTTTTATTTTATTTTTAGTTTTTTTTTGTGTGCACACAAACTCAAATGACCAAATTTATAAAATTAAGAATATTTATAGCAGCGTAAAAAAAAACATGAGTTCACACGGAAGGAAGCCAAAGGAAAATATTTTTTTTCTTGAATAGGCATAAAAGCGAGATTTTAATTTGTGTATGTTTTTTTCCTCTTATACGACAAGTACAAAACGTGTAAGTATTTAATACCCCCCGGTTTCATCGCTAATAAAAACATGTCATAAATACTGAACATAATGTCATCAAAGCAGAGTACTTATATGCCACGGCTTAATGTCCTTTAGAAGTGTTCAATTTGGGTAAGTTGCTAAATAGAATAAAAGTCATTTTCGTAATAAATTATTTGATTCGATGTTGCATTCGAACATGGCGGATGTAGACAATATCTAATTTTGCTATTTCTGTTTCTTTGGCTAGTTGAAGTATAATTTTGATAGTGTATGCGGCGATTAACCTTAACAGTGAACAGTGATCACAAAATTCTATATTGCTCTCGTGTCTGACATTTTTTAATGCGCAAGTTGTCTCCACGTGGTTTCTGGAATTTTACTATCAAGTTGCAAAAACTACAATCACCGTACAACGTTGCCTCTCGAAAGAGAATACTTTGACACTGGCGAAATTGTCCTATTAATTAGGACAGAAGCCATATTTTAAAAGAGAAGAAGTAATAAATTATTTTTAGGGTTCCGCTCCTCCTAAGGAAAATACGGAACCCTTGTATGATAGGATCACTTTGTTGGCCGTCTGTAAAGACTTTTGCTTTCTTAAGATTCTTTCTTGGTATAGTCAAGGGCATAAATATTGTCGTTTCACCCTAATGTTTGCTAACGATGGGGAAAACGAATGAATGGCGAGAGATAACGTGAGGTCGACAAATAAATAGGTTGTGAGTATAAATGGGCATTTTCACTAAAACATGTACCTAACGGCATAGTTACGGAAAAGAAACTACTGTTAGACTCACTCATATTAAATGATATTGTAAAGGATAAGTCACGTCTTAAATCGAGTTTAGCTCGATTGTTTCGGGCTATTTCGTAGCCCTTCTTCAAGGGAGCACGCGACTCGGCGAATGAATGAAAGGGAGAGAACACAGGCGCGTGGTTGCGATGTGGCCGGCTGACCGCTGCGGTGCTGTCGGTGGTTGCGTTGCCGTTGCGATGTGGTTGCGATGGGGTTGCGTTGTGGTTGCGATGTGGTCGTATCACACACGCGGTCGATAATGACGGCAAAATGTGGTTCGTGTGGCACTACCACTACCCCCCCCCCTTCTTTACCGTAAACAAGCCTTAGACTTAACAAACCACAACAAACGTTAACTTGTAAAATTAAGAAATTATTTTAGTTCATTGATATGAGAAATGTTTACGATAAACAAAAAGTACGGTCTTCCCACACGGTAGTAACAACGTAGTTACAACCGCTGAACGCTCGTTCGTGTTTATTGCTCCCTGTCGCACACTTCACGACTCGCAGTTCCCGCCCGCGGGATAGCGATAAACGATTTCGTTGCAGACGGAGTCACGGGCATCAGTTAGTAAGAAAAAATAAATCGACTAACTGAGGGCTATTTAGGGTTCCGTAGCCAAAATGGCAAAAATGGTTTCGCCATGTCTGTCTGTCTGTCTGTCTGTCCGCGGCTTTGCTCAGAGACTATCAATGTTAGAAAGCTGTAATTTTGCACGAATATATTTGTAAACTATGCTAACAAAATCGTATAATAAAAAAATTAAAATATTTTTTTTAGTGTACCTCCCATAGACGTATAGTGGGGGTGATTTTTTTTTTCTCATCCAACCTTATAGTATTTTTATACCGTCATTCCTTATACATTCATTGCCCCGTATCGCATAATTGCCATAATTAATTTCAGATAATGCAAAATATTCACAAATTTATTCCAATCCCTACTTAATATTACTATACATGCGAAAGTAACTCTGTCTGTCTGCTACGGTTTCACGTCGAAAACACTGAACCGATTTTGATGAAATTTGGCATATAGGTAGTTTAAACCCCAAGGATCAACATAGGATACCTTTTATTATTCCGGTAGAGGGCGCCACCGCGCGATAACCTATATCCGCACAGACGAAGTCGCGGGCATAAGCTAGTTATAAATAAACCCGCATAGCTCACCCAAAAACTATGAGATTTGACATTTCGGAGACATATAACGCTACACTAGCGCCTCTAGCGGCGAATCCATACGCGATAGCCCTCGTTATGACGCAGCCAAAACAGTAATAATGGAAAAAGATATTCAAAATATCAAATGGGTTTCCCAAGTGGATTTTTTATTAACTCACTTATGAGATGTTTAATGGAATCGTAAGAGTATATTACAGCGCTAATCTACATAAAGAAAGGCAAGTATGGTGTTGGGGAGTTTCCTTCGATAGCGAGAGAGAAATGAAAACACTCACCGAAGTTTCAGGAACGCTGCTCCTGGGGGGCCCCCGGTGTTTGTTCGTCCACAGGCGTTATATTTATTTATTTATTCATTACTAGCTGTTGCCCGCGGCTTCGCCCCCGTTGTATTTTTTATGTATTTTCTTCCATAAAAACCTTCTCCTGACAGTAACAAACACAATAAAAAAAGAATTAGCGAAATCTGACCAGTCGTTCCCGAGTTATGCGCTTACCAACACATTTTGCGATTAATTTTTGTATTATAGAAGATAGAGATAAAGACTTACAGTATACACCAAAGCGTCTCTATTACTAGCTACATAGATTAACAAAACACTTACGTAATTTATAGGTACATAATAACTACATTAAACAGACATACACAAACATTTCCTTATTTTATTGAGAAGCGACTGCCAGTGGTCAGCGAATACATCAGCATCTGGGACCTGAGTCACCAATTGGTTCAGAAGCTCAATCGCATATCAGGACTTGAGTACACAGATTTCTGGTTTGTGCTAGGTTTTTGGGAATGTTGAATATGGATTTTGAGCGGAGCGGTGACGCTGCACGCACACGGCGGTAAGGCGGTTTTTCGAAGAGAATATAATTTGATGTTGGCAGCACTGTCTTAGAAATGCTGCGTTTCGTTATTCCTTTTTAAAAGCGTTTGGTTCGTATCTACATTCAAACTGGCTATCGATTCAGCTGAATTAAAATTAGTTAGAAACAAATGACCATCTTGTGCTAGCTAGACGGTAAATCTATAGAAATACGGAACATATTATGGTTATTAAATTTTTTTTTTTATTCGACTGGAAGGCAAACGAGCAAGTGGGTCTCCTGGTGGTAGAGATCACCACCGCCCATAAACATCTGCAACACCAGGGGTATTGCAGATGCGCTGCCAACCTAGAGGCCTAAGTTGGAATACCTCAAGTGTCAGTAATTTCACCGGCTGTCTTACTCTCCGCGCCGAAACACAACAGTGCAAGCACTGCTGCTTCACGGTAGGATTAGCGAGCAAGATGGTGGTAGCAATCCGGGCGGACCTTGCACAAGGTCCTACCACCTGCAAAACATACTAGCTTTTGCCCGCGGCTTTGCCCGCGTAGAATTCGGTTATCACGCCCTGTTGCCTCAGGAACAGCAGGACTTCTACGAAACTCGAAACTCGAACGTGTCGTGCGGTCCCTCTCGCTCTCGTATTAAATAGTTTAAGTGTCAGAGGGACGGCACGACACGATGTTCGAGTTTCGAGTTTCGTAGTAGCCCTGAGAGAGAGAGAGAGAAACATTTATTTATACATATTCGATACACACAAAGATACATTACATGGAAGGAAATTAAAAAATAACATCGAACAGTATAAATTGGGCCCCACTCAGCATAATGTTACGGCAAGCCGCAACGCTGTTTTTCAGTGGGACCCTGCTGTGCATTTTTCCGGAATATAAAGTAGGCTGTCACTCTCTGGCTAATAAACTGTCTCTATGCCAGAAATCACGTCAATCCGTCGCTCCGTCGACGTGAAAGACGGACAAACATACAAAGTGCTTGCATTGTTGTGTTTCAGCGTGGAGAGTAAGACAGCCGGTGAAATTACTGGCACTTGAGGTATCCCATCTTAGGCCTCTAGGTTGGCAATGCGTCTGCAATACCCCTGGTGTTGCAGATGTTTATGGGCGGTGGTAGTCTCGTACCATCAGGAGACCCACTTGCTCGTTTACCATCGAATCGAATAAAAAAAATTAAATATGGCTGCTCAGTTATAATTTTGATACTATTTCCACGCTCTAAAAATCTTACTTTCACAAATTGGCTATTTGCTTTTCAAAGGGTTTCCAACGTAAATTAAAAAAAAACTTTAATCCCTAGAGTTTAATGAGGAGCTTTAAAGCTTAATTAGTCCCGTTATGGAGACTAAAGTATTTTAACAAGCATGAGAAAAAGTGTTATATGTATTAAATCCAGTTTATAAAGGTCTTTGTGCCATTTTAATCAAATCCCTTGAGCGATTATTGCGTAGATAATTGAGGAAAAAATATCACAAACTATTTACTTACCAAAAAATACAAACTGAGATATAGATGCACAGAAAAACCAGAAAAATAAGACCAGCACCGGAAATCGAACCCAGGGCCTCGGCATTCCGTGCCGCTTGCTATACCGCTACACCGCCGCTGGACAACGGTACAGACACGATTTTTCTCTATGCACCACATCTCAGCTTGTTTGTTTCTTATTTAGCCACTTAAGCAGTGACACTAGCGGCATCTATGCCGTAGCCCTCATCGAGAAACTTTCACAACAAAACAGTAACAAAAATTTGGAATGGAAATAAAAAATACAAAAAGATTCCAAAAAAACAATCTTTATTTACTTACCTTTTTTTTGCGCAACTTATTTTGAAATATGGTATACCCTATGTCACTCTAACAGTATTGTCAAATCTCATGATATCTTATACGCTGAAATAGTTCAGCCATTTCAGCTACAGAGCTGACTAAAGAAACATATCGACGAGATGAAAGGAGTTTGTGAAAATTTTGAAACTAGCTTAAACGACAGAGAAAAAAAAATTGATTCCGAACATGTATATAACTCATTATCTTTAAAAAAATGTCTCTTAGGCAATTTAGTTAGTTTTACTTAGTTTTAGTTTTTAGTTTTAGGATATAGGACCCACTGAAAATCAGCGTCGTGGCCCCTTGCCTCGACTTATGCTGAGTGGACTCCTTTTCTGAGACAACTGCCACAATACACTTTTAGATTTAAGATATTTGTAAGCTGTTTCTTTTGTTGTTGTTGTTGTTTCGAAATAAATTTTATTCATTCATTCAATTTCTCCTTTCAACCGTCGATATAACGTACGCTCATAGAACAAAACCCTCCTTTAGGCAGTTCGGGTAATTAAAAGGTTTTATTTATATAATGCACGCACAGATTTGCATAGGAAATGCGTTAGATCTGCGGCCATCAGTAACTCAGTCGTCAGTTATTTATTGACACCGGAAGGAGAGTTATGGCAATCGATAATGATAATGGTCACAATCAAATTAATTATAAGATTTATAAATCGCGGTGGCAGTGGCTTGACAAAGAGCTTATTAAACAGGTCCTTGGTTTGATCGTAGAGTCGCTCCTCTTTTTCGGATTTTTTGTAAAATTATGTTTAAAGCTCTTTTGCCTGCGGCTCCGCCCGCGTGGTATTCGGTTATCGCGCGCTGTTACCTCGGGAACTGTGCATTTTCCGTGATAAAAAGTAGCCTATGTCAATTTCGGGCTCATAAACTATCTCTATGCCAGAAATCACGTCGATCCGTCGCTCCGTTACGGCGTGAAAGACGGACAAACGCATGAACACGCAAACATACAAACACATTTTCGCATTTATAATATTAGAATGGAAGGATAGTATCACAATTCTTCTTTACATCTTCACAGGGACATCAGAAATTGTTAAAGATGAGAATATAGAAAGTCAAAAAACTACACCACCTTAAAAAACTTGCAATTAGGAGCTAAATATAACTCAAGTAGGCAATGCAGTATTCCGTTAAGTAACTTAAACATCAATAGTCCTAACGCATTCAGAATAAAATCTATTTAAATGAAATCGTATATGTATTGAAATTTTTAAATTGTATTTTTTTATTATGTTCTCTGTATTTTGCGAAGAGATAATAAAATATTTCATAAATATTTCAAATAGTCCCAGATATGAGTCAACATGTTTTTTCCTTTTTAGTTTCAATTTTATGTTTTTTTATTATTATTTGAAACCAATGATGTTTGTTTCAGGTAATATTCGAATTCCTGGCCCTACTACGAAGTCCAAAATTCGAACTTCGTATCTTGCCATCCTGCTGACACTTATTATTTAACACGAGAGCGACAGAGACGGTACGACACGAACTTGGATTTGGAATTTCGCAACAGCCCTCGGAACACACAGATAATTTTTTGTGGTGGTGTTTTGATCAATAAAATCGATAGCATTTTCAAATTTGGAAACAAACGCGCTATCCCAGACATCCAACAGTTTAGTCATATGTTTGGTGTCTTATCGCAATGTTGCGATGGTCGTGGACGGCACGGGGGGCGTTCAGATCTCTGCCAACCGTCCGCGCGAACGCCCGCGCCCGAGAACGCGAGTGAAACTTCCCGCGGGAACAACCGATGTGCTGCCTGTAAACACGGATACACAGGTCAGTTTTGTGCAACGCGAATTCAGTGTTCTGCCATGCGAATAAGCCACTGCCAAGTTTTAAAAGTGTCTGAGTGTCTTATGAATGGTCAAGCGCAGCGTTCAATTGTTTATTAACAATTTAGTGTCCTATGAGTTATGTAATGCTAGTTTATACTAAGATGAACCTTCTTCTTGGGAAGTTGAAACAAGTGTTGAATTCAAACCGCGTTGGATTCTTATAGAGCTAAAAAATAAAAAAAATCCAAAAAGACGGTATAAAATTGTGTATCTTAAAGATACAGTACCAAGAAAAGGATCAGAGGGATATATAAAATGCATTGAATTTAATTTAGCATTTATAATAGTTGTAGAGCACTAGTTTAATTATTCGGCGGATAGCTTTTAAAAATAGTGTCTCTGTGACCTTAGCGCATTTATTTATAATGGTTCAGCGTCAGTGTTAACGTCGTGGTGAAAAAACACGGACAGTTCACCCACCTCCTAATGATTTACTGTTAGAACTAGAAAGAAAGAAAACCTTTATTCGTGACAAACAATGGATAAAAAATAAAATAGAGAAAAAAACAAAATAAAGGTATGTATGTCACGAAATGCTCCCAAATCAGCAACTGCCGTTCTTACTACTATGTTTTTAAATTGTCATTTGATTTGTATCTCATAAATACTTTGACGATCCCTTTGTGAATCACTTGTTATTCAAAAATAAACTGAAACGAATTTAAAAATATGAAATTTTCCGTTAATTTTATATTGTGTTAACAAGGAAAAAGAAGAGGTTTTTTATAATTCCGACCAGCTTTTTTCCCCAAGACAATGCGCGGGCTTAGGTGCTCTTTTTAATTCTATTATTTAGTAGATATTTGTATTATTGACTTGATAGTAAAAATTTAATTATTAACCATAAATCTTCTACGATACAAAAGATGCAGATATCACCATAAGCACTGCTCGTTGCGTGGAACTAGAGATCACAATTCAGTATGTATTATTTATCGTAATCTTATATTTTCTTTATATAATCACACAAAACTATATTTATATGTGACATACTTATATTATTATCATAGGTTTACATCAGACTTTGTTTTGTCAAACATTTAAAGTTCAGCGCGAAAAGTTGAAACAAAGCCAAATCTGTGGACAGAAACAGAAATTTTACTAAAATTGCATCTGTTTATGTTTAGCTGATGGACTTGTTGTTTCTTTGCATCCAAATGAGGTAAAATTATAGCTTTATTCAATTTAGTCTTGATTAATTTTGTCGGTGTCCCCAGGAGAACTAATTTCGTTTTAATTAAATTTGGCACGATTTGGAAATGACTTCGGTGCGCTGGGACAATAGGACGAGACTGTATTTAATCGATTTCTATTTGAGATAAAATAAAATGACATAACTTTTTACCGTTTTTTGGGAGAATCATTATTTAACAAAATTTCGTTTGATCGGTTATTTCGTATAATTTTGTACGCCATTGCATATTAATAGTTTTGCATAATATTTATTGATAGGCTGGATATAATGTGGTCGAATACCTCTTTTGTATGCTAAAGCTTATAATCCAGTAACTTTGTCTCCTGAAAGTATGGGGGCAGTATGCGTCAAATCCGGTAGTTCTGAATTTTTGCAGACTTGTTTATGATGTTGGCCTAATGAATAATCCTAGTTTGTGACCTCAAGCGCCGAACGCAACTTTGTCAAAAATCGAAAAAACCGCGAAAAAATCGTCATTTTTTCAAATTTTGGCTAGTATAACCACTAGTATTAATTATCCTGCCACACGTCGAATTTTTAATATTCGTATTTCTTTATGATGAAATTACCAATTCTTTTGCTTAAGTATATTTTATAGAAACTGTCCTTACCTTATTAATGACATTTAAAATTGAGGTTAATTTTCATTTTATAATTGAACATGTTTTAATATCTCTTAACTTTAAGAGCTTTCAACAAGCCCAATGAAATTAATTTCTCAGAGACGCCAGTGCTTAAAATATAATCAAGAATTAAGATAGTTATTCGCGGCAGTAAAACACCTTCGCACAGATCTTAATTTAGGAGGTTTTTAATAGTCCGTAACTGAAGTGTTTTTAATTCCCACATATTTAGCATAAAAAGTGATAAAATGAGTGTAACCCTATCTGTCTTATATCGTCACTACTTTTAAAAAAGCTCGTATCTCATAAAATAAAAAATTCTGAGTGACCTTTATGTCCATTTTTTCAAGGATCAATTTTGTTGACATATTGTTTTGAGATAAGAGATTTTTCAGAAGTGACGATATGTCTCGCCAAAGACACTTAAGTTTGCAAATTTTAAAATCTGACCTCTTTAACAATAACTGTGAAGTTATACATATTTACACTGAAAAAAATTTTTTAACCAAACTACTTGGGCTATTTCATCAATATAACCATAATTCGGTAAGACGTTATTAAAGTTGATTTGATTTGGCAAACAGGTTTATCCATAAAGAACAAAACATTTGATGTTATTTTTAGTTGCGCCACGATTGAAAAATAATGTTTATTTCGGTATTGACGGAATTTTTTTGATCATATAGTTTCTTTAAATATGAACATAATTTCTATAAACATAGCTATTCTCTGTGACTTTTAAGCGACAAATTTATAAATCGCTGTTTTTGCCATGTTCAGGAGGCAAAACTCTTTTGATTCCTGTAGTAATTTACAGGTGTTGAAAAAATGAAATCTTGTCAATTGTGTCAAGTGTCCCATGATAATATTATTATTAATAAAACATTGTAAAAAGCTTGTAAAAAATGAAAAAGAAGGAAAAGGGCGCTTGCGTAGCGCTCCCATGGGTTAATAGGGCTGTCCCATCGTTCAGTCAATGCCAGCAAGACGTTGGGAATAGGTTGGTTACCGCCCAAATTGAATAAAGATACTTTGACTTTGACATATACTCACATTTATTATGTCTACCGATAAACATTCTTTCACCTGAGTTCTAGTTATCTGTTGCTCACTAATCCTGCCGTGAAGCAGCAGTGCTTGCACTGTTGAGTTTCGGCGTGGAGAGTAAGACAGCCGGTGAAATTACTGGCACATGAGGTATTCTATTTTAGGCCTCTAGGTTGGCAACGCATCTGCAATACCCCTGGTGTTGCAGATGTTTATGGGCGGTGGTGATATCTTACCACCAGGACACCCACTTGCTCGTTTTCCTTCCAGTCGAATAAAAATAAAAAATAAAATAAATAAATTGCTTTCTAAAAATTAAGACAAGTTTATACTGGGTGACCTTAGCCTCTGGACAAATACGAATACTCCAGGCTTAGCAAGATATTTAAAATCAAACTGTAAAGTATCATAACAATCAGTCCAATATTTACCGAAAAACTAACGGTTTTCAATGTATCACTTTGAACAGCCTATGTATTTGGATGATCTGATTTCATAGATTTTATTTCTTGTCTAATTAAGCAAATAACTATTGCTAGATATTGCATGATATTGCTACCTAAGTATCAGTCTTATCCATGGTTTCATTATTTGTCCAGAGGCTAAGGTCATCTTGTAGGTATAGTCTGCTCCCTAGCTAAATCCCTACTAATATTATAAATGCGAAAGTAACTGTCTGTCTGCTGTCTGTTTGTTACGCTTTCACGTGGAAACCGCTGAACCGATTTTGATGAAATTTGGTGTAGAGATAGTTTAACCCCAAAGGATCAACATAGGATACTTTTATTCCGATAGAGGGCGCCACCGCGCGATTACCTAGGTCCGCGCAGACGTAGTCGCGGGCATAAGCTAGTAGTGCTATAAAAGAACATCTAGCCAAACTGAATTACCAAGATACGGAATATCTGCTTAAAATCCTGCAATAAATGGGTGTAAAAAGAAAGAAACACACACACACACACACACACACACTTCAAGTACCTTCTAGAGTATTTACTCTTACTGTTTTTATTACCCGACTGAGAAGAAGGAGGGTTTTGTGTTTGACGCGTATGTAATGTATGTCTATTCCTATGTCCGCTTGTAACTGCTCAACGGCTGAACCGATTATGATAAATGGTACGACATTGGATTCGTTTTGATGACGCGAGTAACACTTGGTACATAAAACTCTTGAAAAATCATGATTGCGAACTTTTGGCGTCAAATTGTATGTTTTTAAAAAATTATTTTTGTATTTTTTTTATTTTGAAATTTAAGACAGTCTAGTGCGAAGGCCGGCCGTGGAAAAGTCAAATGTACTTATTGTTTTTGTATTCAAATGTATATTTTTTTAATTTTTGTGCACAGTGTAACTTTATTAAAACCTACTAAAAAAAATCTTATTCTTCTGTTTTTATGAAGGTTTGTGAATTAATTTGTGCGAGTATTTGTTAAACCTTCATGCTTAAATGACCAAGTGGATTCAGATGAAGCCTGTAGATTAGTGTAGATAGCTGGACGTCCGAAATAATATATTTTTTTAAAGAAGAAATTTGCTATAACTCATTTGCTGCTATTTTCAAAAACTACGCTTGGAAGTCAATTATAGGAACATTTAGCTATTTGAATTTCTGTCAAATGAGTATTATACGAACCAATGGTTATGCTAAATATGATTATGATAATGTTTATGAATAATCTTTCCATTAAAACTATTCTGTGATACATGTTATGCGAAGTGAGTTTCGGAAAACCAACATACTTATTTGTTACTTCCATCGATCAGGCGTTAATTAAAAACTTTAAACACCATAATGGAATAGTTTTAGGATGTTTGGAAGGTAATATAACAGGAAAATGTTTGCAGAATGGCTCCAGGCTGTTTATTGTTAACTTTGCAAAGTTGAAATGCTCGACGAGTATTTCCCTCGCTCTTAATGACTGGGTGGAGGCCAAAAGTGCGGCAAATTAGTTTTATTTACGTGAAATTAGTAAGTTTTTTATACACAACACCGACATAATTAATAATTAAATAAATAAATAAAACGGAAGGAGAAAGGGGAGTTCGTTACCCAGTAGTAGGATAGGTACCGCACATATTTAGAACTAGCTTTTGCCTGCGGCTTCGCCCGCGTGGAATTCGGTTATCGCGCGCTTTTTTATCCCTTTAGAGGGAAATTTTATCCATTTCACCTACACAGGTACTTTTTAATTGTAGTCGAGAACTTATTCAACTACTTTCATACTTTTAAGTCCAGCAATTAGAAAATTTCCATACCAACTTTACCCCCCCATTTTACCCCTTTAGGGGAAAATTTTATCCATTTCACCTACACAGATAATTTTTAATGGTAATCGAAAACTTATACACCTGTTTTCATACTTCTACGTCCAGAAATGAGAAAGTTCCATATAAACTTCACCCCCCCATTTCACCCCCTTAGGGGATGAATTTCTAAAAATCCTTTCTTAGTGCTCACTTACATCATAAAAAGAACCTCTGTACCAAATTTTAAGTTTCTAGGCCCAGCGGTTTGGGCTGTGCGTTGATATATAACCCAGTCAGGTTTGCCTTTTATATATATAGATAGATAGAAGAAGATAGATAATATCATGGGACGAAGCCGTAGTGGCCTAGTGGTTTGACCTATCGCCTCTCAAGCAGAAGGTGTGTGGGTTCAAACCCCGGCTCGCAACTCTGACTTTTTCGAAATTCATGTGCGGAATTACATTTGAAATTTACCACGAGCTTTGCGGTGAAGGAAAACATCGTGAGGAAACCTGCACAAACCTGCGAAGCAATTCAATGGTGTGTGTGAAGTTCCTAATCCGCACTGGGCCCGCGTGGGAACTATGGCCTAAGCCCTCTTATTCTGAGAGCAGGCCTGTGCCCAGCAGTATGACGTATAGGCTGGGATGATGAATATATATCACAAGTATCAAAACTATTTTTAGCACTATTTGTCAGGGATACCACACCTTAATTTTTGAATTTGTGGCAATTTTTATTCTCATCTTTCATTTGCCTTAATAATAGTAATAAATATCATGGGACAATTGACACCAATTGACCTAGTCCCAAACTAAGCAAAGCTTGTACTATGGATTCTAGGCAACGGATAAACATACTTATATAGATAAATACGTACCTTAATACATATTAAACACCCAAGACCCGAGAGCAAACATGCCATTATTCATACAAATATTTGCCCCGGCTGGGAATCGAACCCGGGACCTCAAGCTTCATAGTCAGGGTCACAGTCAGGTAAAATTAGATTCTCAGTAGTCAGGTCTGGATAAGTCAGTCATTCGGTCAGCTTTTATACAGATTCTAGGTGTTTCAATAGTGTTTCTGCAGTTTGAGCACCACATAAAGAGCTTCTCGTAAAATACGACAGTGAAATGTTTAATGCGAGAATGATCGCCCTGTAGCGATTCAGGGAACTACTGGACATACACAAGTGTCTTTGTTACCGTGAGATGTGCTGTACAGTTATATGTAACATATATTATATACATATCGTACTAAAGGCATGGCGCAGTAGAATGAAATAAGATTTTGTTCAAAATTTCTTTAATACGTAAAACGAATATGAAAAGAAACGTCCCCACATGGTCCCCACTTTACGTGTAGGGATCTCCTTTTGTTAATTTTTTTTAGCATTTTTCAAAATTACAGCTTTCTAGCAATCTCCAAGCATTTCCGCGGGCGGACAAACAGACAGACAGACATGAAGGGGTTCCTGGTCACAACCTTGGCTTTACTGACCTTAATCTTGGACTACAGAACTCTAAAAATGGGTCACTTTTTTGGCGTCAATGCGATTACATTACGTTTATCGTCATCCTTCCGCTACGTATGTGTAAAATTGTTAGTTTCTCACGAGTTCTTGTTTCCTGGTTTAGTTATATCCTGCTCTATCGCATCGTTTATAAATAATTTGATAGCATTTGTCATCACCATCATCATCATCTCAGCCTGGCGACCGATCGTAATCCGCCAGATTACGAAATTCCTAGGCATGTCGTGAAATGGCACCAATTTATGAATTGGCTAAGGAACATCAGCCATATCGTTCAAAACTCACCGTTTAACGATTTGCCTAGTGACGTTTAGGCAGATCATGAAATTCCTAGGCATATCATGAAACGCCGCCATATCGGTTCTGGCACTTCGCCGGCTACCGCGGCACGCTCGGTTCGCTCGCTCGGCACGTGCGTTGTGGTCAGTCATTGATTTTATTATTATTATCAGTTTTAGAAATCAGTTCATTGATTTTATTATTATTATTACCTACAGTACAAAGTCATGTTCGGCAGCATTCGGAAGTACAGTCACTAGTATTAATATCTGCCACACTGGAGCGTGCAGAACTATCTGACACGTCCTTCCGGCCCTAGAAATAGAGTCGTATCAGATATTTATATGCACGCTTGTGTCAGATATTGGCGCTGGTGACTGTACCATGCAATAACTCGTTAGTCCTGCATTTTTTGTGTTGTCAAATATTATAACTTAATCATATAACTTAGAATAGAATAGAATAGAATTTATTTATTTATCTTAAATCCTTTATTCAAATTCAATACAAATAAAACATGTCAAGTTATTAAAATTAAGATAAATACACAAAGGTCAGACATAACTTAATTAAATTTTAAATT
Source organism: Choristoneura rosaceana (assembly GCA_037349165.1). Classification (NCBI taxonomy): domain Eukaryota; kingdom Metazoa; phylum Arthropoda; class Insecta; order Lepidoptera; family Tortricidae; genus Choristoneura; species Choristoneura rosaceana. Next base: position 269,885 of record JAZBNJ010000006.1, on the reverse strand, counting down.
CACACGAACTAATACGAACACTCCCAAATTTATTTTTTAATTGGCTGATAGTCTCATATTGATTCGAGATTAGCACTGTGCAAGATTTGTAGCACAATGCGTTTTGAAGATCAACATGGGAGCAAGTAGCATTTTCCATGACCAGTACAGAACGAATTCAAGAACAAAGATTTTGTACCCAACGGTTTTGGGTACAAAATTCAGGATCTTTGTTCTTAACTTAAAAGAGTCATCATCATCATCATGTCAGCCGAAAGACGTCCACTGCTGGACATAGGCCTCCCCCAAGGCTCTCCACTCAGACCGGTCTTGTGCTTTTGGCATCCACCGCGAACTTAAAATAGCATTACAAAAGTATTCTAAGACTATATCAAAATGCTTTAAGCTTTATTAAAACGCATTGGTGGCTTATTCAAGACCAAAATTTGCTAGTTGGGTGTATTCACTTATATCTGTTTCGCCTATTTTCGTCAAAGAATATTAAGTTCGGAACAAGAAGTTCCTCGAAACACCGCCAAAGTTGTAGCGACATGAGCCATAAATGTTGCCCTTTATTTTCTTCGCGATAACCCACTCAAGGACTAGTTTTTATCGAATTATTTCTGAACTAACCTCAACCCACGGCTTCGCACGCGTTGAACCGAAATTCCGGGATGCAATAGGGATGTTTTATTTTTTATTTTATTTTATTTTGTTCGGACAACCAACAGCTTAAGTTAACTAATACAATTACAAAACATGTAACAATAAAGCCAATTAAAGGTTTCCACAGATAGTTAATACGAAGATATGAACAGATTAGCACAAAGAAATGGAAAACAACTTATAAACAAAAAATAAAATAAATGGAAAACAAAACAGAAAAATTTTGAACAAAAAAAAAATCAAAGAAGCGACTGAGCCCCGGGATGAGGAGCAAAGAAATTGGATGCTATACGGTTTCTTACTGCAGTAGGTTTTAATCGGTACAGATCTAGATCCTCATATACTAATATTATAAATGCGAAAGTGTGTTTGTGTGTTTGTCCGTCTTTCACGCCGTAACGGAGGGACGAATCGAAGTGATTTTTGGCATAGAGATGGTTTATGGGCCCGAAAGTGACATAGGCTATTTTTTATCCCAGATAAATGCACAGTTCCCGAGGGAACAGCGCGCGATAACCGAAAACCACGCGGGCGGAGCCGCGGGCAAAAGCTAGTTTAATTATAAAAAACTTACGCAATTCCTGGGAAGAAACGGCGGTTTTAGCCAGTCTTTAGCCATCGGTTGAAATATACCGAAAGAATTTGAAGTCATGTTGTATAATGACCCGTTATCTTTGGTATTTATATCGATCAAAGCATTGTTACGCGATTAACCCACAGCACCGATCGTTTCGGACTACTTTAACCTCAGCACGCATACAATAATTTACATAACACTTATTACATTACATTTTATTATTTATTATCACAGCGGAAGCTTTTACAAACATGTCAATTCATACGACTAAATCCAGAACTAGATTAGTCAGTACCAATTTTAGGAAAACGCTTCGCAGCGGCGCCGCGGTCGGCGGCAAATGTAAGTTTGTAAACTATATCCGATATGGCAGAGATGTGCGTAAAACATGGTAAAACTTGGAAAATACTGACTCATTTTGACAAGGTTCTAGGGTTACGTATTGGATACGTTATTTAGAACTTTGTTAATACAAGGTCTTGAAGGTTTTAAAAAGCCGCATTGTTATACTCTTTCTCTTTTTGAAGTCGGTTGACAATTTGCAATAATTAATCAACCAATGGAGATAGATCGACACACCCTAAGAAAAAGTGTGTATCTACAAAAACCAAATTTTACAGGAGAGCGTTTTAAAGTTTCTATAAATTTACAATCGCAATTGCGTGGTAACTTTATATGCCAGAAGATTGAAATTTGGCATGGAGTACAATATTGTAACAATGTATTTTTATGATTTTTTATAGATTTTTAAATACGTTAGTTTCTTAATTATGACAGTTATACACTTTTACGTGATAATATGTTGTTATCTTCGACGTGTAAGTGGCAGATACATACTTGTTATACGTATATTTAACTTCGACGAAACTGTTTATGCCAGATAGACATATATTATGAGTTACATATTTTACACTAGATTAGTCAAGTGACAGATATTGTACAGCCTTTCTAAAGATAATGACTGCCTTAATATTAAGTCATCTGTATATGGCAAATGCACACGTGTTACGCTCGGTGCGTTCCCGCGTAATATTGAATACCTAAGAGGCAAATATTAAGTTTTGCTCTGGATTTTTTTTAGCAATTTATGCAAATAGTTAGTTATACGTTTGGGAAAAAATATGTTCTAACCACTTTTTTGTTGTTTTTATTAATGTAAATGATAAAGTCGATATCGTAGAGTACGAAAATGCAATAGTCGCATAACTAAGTATCGGGCAGATACACACTTTTTCTTAGGGCGTGTCGAGATGGAGCGACGACCTGGTTAAGATCGCGGGATCGCGGTGGATGCGAAAAGCACAAGACCGGTCTGAGTGGAGAGCCTTGGGGGAGGCCTATGTCCAGCAGTGGACGTCTTTCGGCTGACATGATGATGATGAATCAACCAATAGAAACGCTTGCTTTACCTATCTTAGCTTCGCTATGCTGTTTCCACTATAGCTGAGCTCTGCGAGGATACGTAGGTAAATGAAGAGTTTATATCAGGGCGCTCGATTTTAATGAAAGTTTGCACTTTAAAGTTAAATATTTCGCAAATTGATCACTGAATCGAAAAATCGTCTTGGCAACCTCCAAATGGTTTTGAGACCTATCCAACGATACTCAACACTGTAGGGTTGGTCGAGAAAAATAAACACTCCCACTTTACGTTTAGGGGGGTACCCAAATTTTTTTATTATTTACACTTTGTCGGCCTGACTGATATGTATCATCATTACCTGGAAGACGTCCACTGCTGGGCAAAGGCCACTCCCTTAGAACGCCCGAATAAAAGACAACTCGCCACACTAATGTTCTCTAATACCCCGGTGTTGCAGATGTTTTTTTTTTTTTTTTTTTTTGTTCGACTGAATGGCAAACGAGCAAGTGGGTCTCCTGATGGTAAGAGATCACCACCGCCCATAAACATCTGCAACACCAGGGGTATTGCAGATGCGTTGCCAACCTAGAGGTCTAAGATGGGATACCTCAAGTGCCAGTAATTTCACCGGCTGTCTTACTCTCCATACCGAAACACAACAATGCAAGCACTGCTGTTTCACGGCAGGATTAGCGAGCAAGATGGTGGTAGCAATCCGGGCGGACCTTGCACAAGGTCCTACCACCTGCAATGGTCTATGGGCAGTTGTGATCTCTTTCCATCAAGAGACCCACTTGCTCGTTTTCCATCCAATAGAATATAAAAAAAAGAAGCGTTAGACGCCAGCAGCGCTGATTTACTGCCAGAACCGTCTACTATGTAAGCAGAATATGGCAAAATTCGGAAGTTGTCAAATATCGCATTAAGCACAGTATATTGTACACGCCCGCATGCCGCCATGGTTTGTTTATCACTATTTACAATACTGACTTTACGCCGTGGAGCGTGAAGACAAAGGGCATGGGAAAGAAAGATTTACTCGTGTTTAGATACTAGACTATACCAGCGGATTTGCATGTGTAAACCGGTAGATTTTTATCCGTACTACTCAGATATTGATGCTGGTAAGTCCAAAAAAAAAACTTTTAACTTACAATACAATACAAATATTCTTTATTGCACACCATAAAGCAGTACAAAAACTTAAATATAGACACAGATACAGGGTACTTACTTAAGTAATAGGTGCCGTAAGCCATGGTGGCCTAGTGGTTTGACCGATCACCTCTCAAGTAGAGGTTCGTGGGTACAAACCCTGGCTCGCACCTCTGAGTTTCTCGAAATTCATGTGCGGAATTATATTTGAAATTTACCACGAGCTTTGCGGTGAAGGAACACATCATGAGGAAACCCTTTTATACCTGTGAAGCAATTCAATGGTGCATGTGAAGTCCCAATCCGCACTGGGCCCGCGTGGGAACTATGGCTTAAGCCCTCTTGTTCTGAGAGGAGGCCTGTGCCCAGCAGTGGGACGTATATAGGCTGGGATGATGATGATGAACTAATAGGTATAGGATTGCCAATGCTGATCGCAATTATTTCGAAATATACCGATACATATTTATAACCATTAATTTTATAATAATGTATGTGGACGGTATTAGTTTTAAATAACCCTTAGTAATTTTCAATAACTGCATGTGTAAACTATTCGATCTGTAGTTACAATTGAATTTCCGCGATTTTACAAAATTCCCCTGGGAATTCACAAAATTTAATATCATGGTCTTCATTGCGGTTGTGTTAAGAGTAACTGTCCAAATTGTCAAGACTCCAAACCCAGCGGGTGAGATTTTATTATGGGAATATCGGGATAAAAAGAAAGTACTTTCCAAATAGGTATTGCATTCAATATGTGTCGAACAGAGTGCAACGGGGCTGTTATACGAGTAGTGGATCCATTAGAAAACACAAAGCTTCAAACTGGAGTGCAAATAGAAAATCTAAAAATAGAATGCAGATGCAATTTCAAGAGTTTTGTCAGCGGGAATCAATTTACCGGCCGGTAGGTTGTGACAAATATTTTTTCACGCTTAGCCGTGGCAGTTATTAATGCAGGTAACCGGACGCAGTGTTGGGTCATTTAAGTCACTGAACTAATATTGTTCAGTTTGACGAGGACGATCTACGTTTTCATTTTTTGCTCGTATTACAGGCCACACCCGGTACATCGACGTTGGATATGTTATAATTTGGGCGTTTACAAGAAAAGTACCACCAAAAAGAAAAAAAAGAAAAGTACCAGTAGTTACTGTTGTGTTTCGGCGCGGAGAGTAAGACAGCCGGTGAAATTACTGGCACTTGAGGTATTCCAACTTAGGCCTCTAGGTTGGCAACGCAATACTCCTGGTGTTGCAGAAGTTTATGGGCGGTGGTGATCTCTTACCACCACTTGTTCGTTTGCCTTCCAGTCGAATAAAAAAAAAAGATAATGGCACGGAACCCTTCACGGGCCAGTTGACTCGCACTTTGCCAGTTCCCTTTTGATGTACGGAGCCCTCAAAAGTTACTATAGTAAGTTTATCACACAACCATGCGGGTGTAACTGGCTGAAATACAATTAAACGGTTGAATATCGAATTATCGATTCAACGCATCCACAACGGCAGTAGTCAAACGTGTTCACGAGTCATTGGACAGGAGTATTCGGTTCCATTTCAAATTGGGTGACGATGACGCATGACGCAAATGATCCGCCGGCCGCCCCGCGAAACGGCGGCGGGTGGGAGCGCGCGGTGAAAACAGCCAAACAGGAAACTGTTTGTTTTAATGATGAAATTCTGGATATGGTATCCACGTTAACCGCTCGTTTATTGGTTGATATATTCCTAATCTTTATCTTAATCAAGCGTAGAATACCCACTAGGGGTTATAAAATAAAATAAAAAAACGATTTATTTCAGACCACATAATATAGGATAGGGATTTTGTAAGTAACAAAATAATCTTATATAACTATGTTGGTAACTAAACTTAAATGGAGAGAGGAGTAGTGCCTGATATGGCCACTGTCCCACCTCTCAGCCACGGCGGCCAGGAGACTGTGGCGGCTGCCGAGCGCCCTGCGCCGTGTCGCAGCACAACGCTTGCTTTATAATATTATAAAAAATAAAAAATATATGTAGAAACTTGTCTGTTGTTTACTTGGCCTTATTGCGATTGCGAATTAGACCCTGACTCGGCATAATGCTGAAGCGTTAAAAACACCCCAGCGCTGATTTTCAGCCAGCACCGTTGGTGACCCTTGGACCGCTATAAAGACATACACACTTTATTATTACCTACAAGATTACCTCCGTGTGTACGCGCAACTCACGCTTGGCATTTTCATTATATTTCGGGCAAAGTTACAAGTAGTTACTATGTATTTGTAACATAATTACTTCTACTATGGTCCTTCAATGAAATAATATTATTTATTAGTTCTAGTTCATTTTTTCTCGTCTAGAGCTTTGTTATTACCTACAGTCGCCGCCATAAAAAGAGGAACACTTGAATAGTTCAAAAAGATCTATGTGTAACATAAGTAGAAAACAATCTTGATCATAGCTAAACGATTAGTCAGTAAAAAAACTGACAGCGAAAAAGAATTGTTTCAAATTACAAATAGTTGAGGATTCCGTATAAATTTGTAGGCATTCCTAGTCAAAATGTATATGTCGGTGGCCAAACGTAAAAATCCGCCAGTTCACGAAATTTCTAGGCATATCATAAAATGGTGCCATTTCATGATATGGCTAGGTTTGCCAGGCATATCACGATGAGACGAATCATATCCCAATTTTTTCTTAATAAGTAATTATCGTAACAAAACGGACACATCTATACAATATTTTGGAGACACATCTGGAGACTCTGTTTTTCCAGCTAGCAATCATGGACTGAGTCTACCTTCCAAATTTTGTTGAAATCGGAGAGATACTCAGGGTACAACGGTAGACAGAACTGCCCAAAGATGTGATTATTTTTAACAAAAACTCATTTATACCTAACTATAATCTTATCTATAGATATATAAGTAATTTTTGTATTGTAATATTTCCTGTATAGACTTACATAATACCTAGTTATGGAGGAGCGGGGCATCCTAACACAGGTTCTTTCACCTGAAAGGAAGTCCCTACCACTAAAGGAAATTGTAGACTAGTTAATAAGGGAAATAAACTATTATTCATTTTCATTTTCATCACCTAGACATGCGTTTGATGGCTCGCCAACTCTCTCTTCATTTTCGTCTCACAAGTCTTTTTTTGGTGAAACTTTTCTAAAAGCATGCGAAAGTAATGTCCCTTTTAAGAGTTAAAGAATTATTATTGTTCAGTGGACCCGCAGATTACTTCGCTAACTTTACCACTTTGTTAGCCGCTTGCGCCCAGAAAGCGTAATGGCGTTACGCTAAATGTATTACGGGAATTGTATTTCTTTGTAATGGTTCCCGCAGAGGCCGTATTGCCTAACATTTCTGACGCTCGCGATCGCAATCAAATGATAGATTTCGCATACTAAAACTGTCATTTTATTGCGATCACGAGCGTCAGAAACATTAGGCAATACGGCCTCTGGTTTGGGTTTCAGTAGTATCACGTAGTATTGAGTTAAAGCAATAGATCTGGATACTGAGACAATAATACGCAAAATACAAGTTGTAATAACATATAATTATCGTCAGCCAGAAGATCCCTCTTAGATACCAAAACCGGGACTATCACGCTAACAATGAGTCAAAATCTAAATATCTTTATTTAATTTAAGCTATAACAAGCACTTATGAATGTAAAAAAAAATCTACTACGTGCGGAAAAACCTGTGTAGAGAAGAATCCGGCAAGAAACTCAACGAGGTATATTTTTTTAGATTAATAATATTATTAAATGATATCTATACATCACAAGCAGGCATTTAACACAGTAGGTTCGCTATTTGAAGGGATCGCTAGTGCGGATCGGAATTATTTCCAAATATCCCTGTCCATGATATAAACATCAAATCATTAAAATTTTCGCTATACCAAGAGCAATAAGGCTTATTTTTCTGATGCAAACTCGGAGAACTTGTTAGGACAAAAGAAAAACAATCTTAAACTCACATTTATTGACAACAAAATCACACTACATCACAACAAAAACAGTAACAGTAACATCTTAGGTCCTTTACTATTTAAATTCATTCTTAAATAAGTTGGAAGTTCAAAATCGTGTCTACTCATCCCGTTTTACGGTAAAACTGATGCCGTCTCCGTCTATTCGAACCAGACAAAAAGAGATGGCATCACTTTTATCCATCAATGAATTAGTGTGCGATATCGTTGGAGATCTCAGTATAAATGGTTTCTAATAGTTAAAACAGAGACTCCGCAAACTCCTAACTGTAGAACATTTGCTTAATAAATAGCCCATCGAACAGCCGCGTAGCCGAGTTAATTGTAACGCCTTTAGACCCTTGGGTAGGCTATTATATACCGAGGGACAACTGTGAACTCTTCACGTCGACATAACTTTGACCGCACACGTACTACCCTTTCACCAACGTGACAATGGTCAACAACCAACGTAACAAGGGTTTACATAGTTTGAATATCGAAAGTGCAATCGACATTTATTTGTAACAGAATAAACAAAACTCCAATCTTGAAGTGTGGGGTATTGTTGGATAGGTCTTTCTCAAGGGGTTTCTAAAACGATTTTTCGATTTCGTGATTTGTTTATGAAATATTCAACTTAAAAGTGCAAATTTTCATTAAAATCGAGCGTCAAATCAAAACCGGTGGATGGAAAAATTTGAAAAAATTCAGGATGGTAGTAAGTATAGATGGTAGTGGTAAGTATAGATGGATGGTGGTATTATTATTATTATTATATCAAACTTTCAAGGAAAACTATAACGGCTAAGTTTGCTTGAGAATTATCAGTAGTTTAAGAGTAAATAGCAGCCTAAGGTACAAAATATACCTAAACTTGGAAGATTCCGTATAAAAAACGAAATCCTTAGAAAAATATTACTTACTTCTTTTTTTCATAATGACTGCGAAACCCTATTTTGGGCGTGTCCGACACGCTCTTGGCCAGTTTTTTGTTTGTCAAACAAAAGAAAAAATATGTGCTCAATATTTTTAAATTATCCACCTGACGGACTAAACAGTTTTCTTAGTCGTCTAGTCCATTGGCAAACCTAAATCCACCTAACCTAAACGTAATAAACCCTTTCACCTTTATCTACTTAGTTCGTTGCCTGAAAGGTGTCCATTTTATTGAGTTAAGTCTAGCTTCGCTTTATACCCGGCATGCCTGTTTGATTAAGAACAGACTTTAAAGTATTTGTACTATTCTAGGTATACTATTAACAGTACGGTTGGTGTGAACGAGCCTTTACAGAGTGTTTTTTTTATTCGACTGGAAGGCAAACGAACAAGTGGGTCTCCTGGTGGAAAGAGATCACCACCGCCCACAAACATCTGTAATATCAGGGGTATTGCAGATGCGTTGCCAACCTAGAGGCCTAAGTTGGGATACATCAAGTGCCAGTAATTTCACCGGCTGTCTTACTTTCCGCACCGAAACATAACAGTGCAATGCAAGCACAGCTGCTTCACGGCAGGATTAGCGAGCAAGATGGTGGTAGCAATTGTTTTTAGTGTTGTGTGAGTGCTATCCTACGTTTGATATTGGAAATAAAAATGACGATGAAAATGCGGGTAGTTGTGGAGCGCCGGTGTTATTTAGAAAAATATTATTTGAGTTTTTCATAGCTACGGAATCCTATCCGGGGCGTGTACGACACGCTCTTGGCCGGTTTTTTTCGTAGTTAGTGTACTTAATTGAATCGAAATGAGGTGTTTACGAGGATGCCGTGGTGGCCTAGTGGTTTAACCTATCGCCTCTCAAGCAGAGGGTCGTGGGTTCAAACCCTGGTTCGCACCTATGAGTTTTTCAAAATTCACGTGCCGAATTAATTACACTTGACATTTACCACGAGCTTTGCGGTGAAGGAAAACATCGTAAGGAAACCTGCACAAACCTGCGAAGCAATTGAATGGTGCGTGTGAAGTTCCCGCGTGGGAACTATGGCCCAAGCCCTCTCGTTCTGACGAGTCACATGAAGTGTTGCAAAAAGCAGCCGGCTCTCAGCCTAGCAGTGACCGCGGCCGAAGACAAAACCATTACCATGAATTGATTTATCTGCACCTGAAGGGAAGTAGCGGCCCTGCCATTAGTGGCGGCGCGGGGCCACACCAACCGCACGCTTCAGGACTCAAAGTCAAAGTCAAAATATCGTTATTCAATTTAGGCTATGACAAAAGCACTTATGAATGTCAAAAAAAACGACCACCGGTTCGGAAAAACCTCTGTTGAGAAGAATCCGGCAAGAAACTCAACGAGGTATATGTGCGAAAGTATGTGTGTTTGTATGTTTGTCCGTCTTTCACGTCCAAATAGAGCAACGGATCGACGTGATTTTTGGCATAGAGATAGTTTACGGGTCAGAGAGTGACATAGGCTACTTTTAACCCAGAAAAATGCACAGTTCCCGAGGGAACAGCGCGTGATAACCGAATTGCACGCAAGCGAAGCCACGGGCAAAAGCTAGTATGTTCACTGCATTAAATTCGACCAGGCGGTTGGTGTCTCCGTCCGTAAACACCCTCGCAATTATTCCTCTGTAGTTTAATATGGTTGTCTCTCTCTCGGGCGCGAAGCGATTTGACAATTGCAGGTAATAATTGAATGTGGGGTTCGAGTTCGCGCTTGACTGGATTCCGGCATACTTCAAAAGGAAAAACCGGCCAAGTACGAGTCGGACTCGCGCACGAAGGGTTCCGTGCCATCTATAAAACATTCATTCTTCTTCTCAGTCGTACACTCCTGACGGAGTGGTCCCTCTCACTCTCGTATAATAGTACTAGCTTTTGCCCGTGGCTCCGCCCGCGTGGTATTCGGTTATCGCGCGCTGTTCCCTCGAGAACTGTGTATTTTTCCGGGATAAAAAGTAGCCAAAGTCACTCTCGGGTCCATAAACTATATTATTTTATTTTATTTACATTATCATGTGGGATCTAGCCCTATGTTGAATTATTAAATAAAACTTGAGACTGACATAGGAAGACTGGTTTAATCAGTCAAATTACAAAAAATAATAAAAATGTGTAGGAGCGGACGCGCCGCGTGCGCGAGCCGAGTCGAGAAGGGAAGGGGGGCGCGGGCGTCGCGCGCTAGTGTTGCCACCCGCACCGTAGTGATGTGCTGCGTAGCATAGACATGCTCCCCGGGTTGAAGGCTTCAATTCCGATGCAGGCTTCAAAGGTCCTGGTCCATAGGCAGCGGGCAGAGGTTGTTCCATCCTCTTCGCAAGGTCCCTCGTCTGGTCTTCACATCCGCAACGCGGTTGACGCCATCAGGTCCTGGATACAGCCGGGTTACTCGACCGAGGCACCACATCAGTGGTGGGTTGACCTTGTCTTTGACTAGTACAAGGGAATCCACTTTCAGGCTTGACGATGACGACGTGAGCCATTTGCTTTTCTGCTGCAGTGTAAAAACATAATCATTAGCAAATCTGCGCCAGAAGTGCTGCTTAATGACGTCGATGCGCTTGTGTCGCTGGAGCAGGCTGATGTTGACGTCATCGGCGATCTGTGGGCATGGCACGGAGGTAAGAGATCGTCCAATCAGGAAATGGGCAGGGGTTAGAGCTGACATATCGGTAGGATCAGTGGATAGGGGAGTTAACGGTCGTGAATTTAGTATAGCTTCAATCTGAGTGAGACATGTGGACATTTCTTCATAAGTTAAATGAGTTAAATTTAGAATGCGCTTTAAATGAAATTTGGAACTGCGAACCGCCGATTCAGCCAATCCATTAAAATGGGGCGAGTATGCGGGGGTAAATAAGAATTTAATACCTTCATCGTCCAAGTCAGATGCTAAATTGGATTTGTTAATAACTGAAGTTAATTCGTTACATGCACCGACAAAGTTGGTTCCATGGTCTGAGGTGATTGTCAGTGGCTTGCCACGACGTGAAATAAAGCGCCGTAGCGCGGCGATGTACCCTTCTTTAGTCAGGTCCGTGACGAGCTCCAAGTGGACAGCTTTTACTGCGAAACACACGAATATACACAGGTAGGACTTGAGCAATTTACTACCACGGCCTTTCTTATCAGCTATAAGCACTGGCCCAGCATAGTCGACTGAGCAGTGAAGAAATGGAAATTCAAGTTTAGTTCTAGATTCAGGTAATTGACCCATAATGGGTTGTACGGTTTTACCCTTTTGCCTAATACATGGAATGCATTTTCTGACAGTTAATTTAGCTAAATTCCTACCTCCTAGTGGATAATACTGCTGACGAATATTAGCTAAGAGACCTTGAGGGCCTTCATGTAAGAGTTTAATATGTTCAGTTTGAAAGATTATTTTTGTTAGGTGATGTTTACTACATAGTAGTGCAGGGTGTTTTTGATTATATGAGTATGGAGAGTTGTCAAGTCTGCCTCCTACTCTTATTATGTTATTTGAATCTAAAAAGGGAGTAAGGTTCAATAACCTATTTTTAGCAGGTAATTCTCTTTGTGACTTAAGAATCTTATATTCCTCAGGAAACATTTCACCTTGACATAATTTTATGACAGTATTTTGAGATTCGCGGATTTCATCTGCAGTTAAAAAACCTCTATACCTACTTTGTTTGTTTCTACAGTTTGATATAAATCTTTTTATGTAGGCTACTATATGAAATAAGCGACTGAGATTAGAATGCTTATGTATGAGCGTTAAGAGTACGTTAGTGCTAGTGTTAGTAGTATCAGAGCTCTGCGCTAAGTGGCAGACAATATCGGGCAAATCGCGTTTCTCGTTAGGCATTTTGGGCCATTCTTTATCATTGGACAGTAAATATGGTGGTCCTGACCACCACAGCGGCGAAGAGCTGATGAGATCAGCCTTCACCCCGCGAGAAACGAGATCCGCCGGGTTGTCAAGAGACGGCACATAACTCCACAAGCCGTTGGCTGTGGTTTCGTGTATTTCATTTACACGGTTGCGAACAAAAGGTTTCAGTCTATGAACTGGTGTAGACAACCAACCTAGAACGATAGTGGAATCGCACCAGTATCTGCAATCAACCTGTAACGTTATTGAATTTAAAACTTTAGCTGTCAATTTTGCACCTAAAAGTGCACCGCATAATTCGAGTCGCGGTATTGTAGTTGGTTTTATAGGTGCAATTTTATTTTTTGATGCTATTAATTGAACATGTATGTTGCCACTCTGGTTTATTGTTCGGGCATACACACAAGCACCATAGGCTTTTTCGGAACTGTCGCAAAAGGTATGTATTTCTATCTTTATATAATAATTTTGCAATACCCAGCGTGGAATTTTAATGTTATTTAAATATGATAATTTACTTGCGAATGAGGCCCATTGTGTTTTTATGTCTGTTGGTACCTCATTGTCCCAGCCAGACTTGAGTTTCCAGAGGCTTTGCATAACCATTTTTGCTTCAACTATAACTGGACCCACAAGACCTAGCGGGTCAAAAATTTGGCTTATGACAGACAGTACATGGCGTTTTGTAATTTTTTCGCGTAAATCTATGTTTATAGAAAACGATAAAGTATCAGAATCACACAGCCAATGGAGGCCTAATGTTTTGGCAGACATATTTGGGGCAGAGTCAGACAATTGCAGTATATTATTTATTTCTTGTTTGCCGTCTGTTATTGCCTTCAAAATGTCTAAGTTATTTGACTGAAATTTTCGCAAATTAAATTGAGCAGAGGCCAAGATGGAAATAAGTTCCTTACAAGTCTGTATGACCTCTTCTTTCGATGTTCCTCCTCCTAGATAGTCATCAACATAAAAATCTCTTTTAATTGCATTTTTAACTTTTTCATTATTTGTTACATCAGCTAAGCTAGTGAGACACTTTATAGCTAGGTACGGCGCAGAGGCAGTCCCATAGGTAAGTGTGTTTAATGTGTATGTCTTTAGAGGTGCATATTGATCAGAACGAAATATGATTTGTTGCAGAGGGCGCTGTACAGGATTGACTTCTATGGCACGGTACATTTTTTCTATGTCACCGGACACGACAAATTTGTGTTGACGAAATCTAATTAGTATTGACAATAAATCATCCTGTACTGTGGGACCTACCATTTGCAGGTTATTAAGAGACACCCCTGACGTAGTAACCGCTGATCCATCAAACACTGCGCGAAGCTTTGTCGTGGTACTCGATTCACGTAGTACGCCATGATGAGGAATAAAACAAGAGACATTATTATTATTATTATTGCCACAAGTGTTTGATAGAGGCGGGGAAGTTGAGTTTAGAGTCATGTGACCTAATTGTTCGTATTCTTGCATAAAATCTATGTATTTTTCTTTAAAAACTGGGTCTCTATTGAATCTACGTTCGAGTGAGAGGAATCGCATTTTTGCCATTGCGTATGAATCGCCTAACTCACTCGGATCTTTTTTAAGAGGTATAGTTACCACAAAACCGCCTTTTGAATTGCGGTAAGTGTTAGCTTGGAAGCTTTCTTCGCAGGCACGCTCCTCAGCAGTGAAGGAGTGCCGCGTTGGTATAGTGTCTAATTCCCAGAATTGAGTAATGTTCTCATTTTCTTTAATGAAATGACAGTGATGGTGATTACTTGAGTTGGTAGTGCTAGCATGTGACACATAACCTGACACTAACCATCCTAATTTTGTTTCATATAATTTGGGTTGTTTTTTACCCAAATCAATGGAATTGTTGCAAATAACACTCCAGAAAATTTCTGCCCCAACAAGTATATCTACCCCAGAAGGAACATAGAAAGAAGGGTCAGCTAACTGAAGGCCAGTAGGTATAGGAATGTCATTGACTTTAATTAATTTTGATGGCAAAGACTTAGTAATTTCATCTAAGACAAGACAGTCTAGATTTACTTTATAATCACTATATAGTGAGTAAAATGTGAGATTGCACAGCTGTGTGCTTTTACTAGATTGATTGCAGATACCTGATATTGTTGACCGTGTACTGCGTCTTGACAGACCCAGCTTACCGCAGAGCTCATGTGAGATGAAGTTAGCAGTGCTGCCGTTGTCTAGCAGCAGCCGGGCTGTGTGCTTGTTGCCATTGGAGTCGTACACCTTCACCATCGCTGTGGATAGAAGTATTTGGGGAGCAGTAGTATGCTGTGTGGTGTTGGTTGACAAGGTGACGTTATCTGTGGGAGGCTCATAATAGGTCTGATTGTCCACTGGTAAAGCGACATTCTCTTGTATAGGGACCGAGTTATAATCATTTGAAGAGTCGCGTTTTTCTAAATGCAGCAATGTGTTATGTTTGTAACGACAATAACGACAGTGAGGAGACTGACATTTATTTTGTGAATGACCAGTGCGTAAACAGTTCAAGCAGACATTAAACTGCTTCGCTTTTACTACTCTATCTTCTATACTCAAATCCCTGAAAGCATTACAATTGTAAAGTGTGTGTTCATCTTTACATAAAGGGCATTTATTTGTTTTACTATATTTGCCGGAGCTGAAATTATTTTGCTGACTTTTCTGACTGTCAGAGACAACAATGAAACTTTTTGATTTGGAATAATCAATTTTAGAATTTTTAGCTTTATTTTCTTCCAAAGTTTCTAATAAATCTGCCCTGTTTCTTAGGAATGTGCAAAAGTCAGCCAATGTGGGAGCATCAGAGCCCGTGTTACGGTGTTCTTCCCACTTGAGATTTGTAATAGGATCTAACTTAGTGGACATCATATGAATGATCAGTGTGTCCCAATGTTCTGTTGGTTGGTTGAGAGTAGTCAGAGCTCGTATATTTTTATTAGTTACATCAATTAGATACCTCAGCGACCTACTAGATTCTTTTGAAACAGATTCAACATTAAACAATGCTTGGACGTGGTTATTAATTAATAATCTTGAATTGTTGTATCTATCACACAATAAATTCCATGCAATTGTATAATTATCATTTGTAAAATCAATATTCTTTACAATCATTGCAGCGCTGCCCTGCAAAGATGCTCGCAGGTAGTGAAATTTGCTAATGTTGTCTAATTCTCGGTTGCTATGGATCATTGATGTGAATATGTCTCTAAACTCGAGCCAGTGCTGATAGCTGCCATTGAATATAGGTATGTTTATCTTAGGCAAGTTAAATCTTTTAGTGTGCTCACAAGTCCCACCTGATTTATCGTTGTCGTAGCTCGCCACGGAACCTGAGCGACTCGGGGATCCAGGAGAACCATCCTTGTCGGCGCCTGCAGGGAGGAGGTTGCGCGCGGAGGCCACCAGTCGGTAGTACTGGCTTTCGAACATTTCACGGTCGGCATACTGCTCATCAGGAGGGTCGCAGAGCAATTCCAGTTCACACTGTAATGTGTCATAATCGTTTATAAGGTTTTCTATCCTAGACAGGCGGCACTGTAGCTCGGTGACATGAGCATCGCTAAGACTCTCATAGGAAATAGCAATATTTAGGTAATTTTCGAATTGAGTTAGTTAAGCTTTTATAGTAGATCTGCTTTTCTTAAACTGCGACCGCTTAAGTAAGACGGCCGTACACACATATGCAAGCGAAAATAAATAGTTATAATTCGATTCCAAGCGATAGAAGTTAAAATTGCAAAGAGAAATGCATTGTCACACTCGAGTCACACTCAAATTTCGGCGAAGAAAAAAGGGAAAGTGCAGTTAAATGACATTATTCTTAATGAATTAAAGTGGAAAGGAAACAGGAGGAATAATTTGGAACGATCTCACTGTTCTACCGGCCAACGCCCATTTTCTTCATGCTTCATTTGCGTGGCCCCATGATGGCTTCTTCACTCGAACTCGTATTTTATTTTCTTACTGCTCGAAGGACCATTGTGGGATCTAGCCCTATGTTGAATTATTAAATAAAACTTGAGACTGACATAGGAAGACTGGTTTAATCAGTCAAATTACAAAAAATAATAAAAATGTGTAGGAGCGGACGCGCCGCGTGCGCGAGCCGAGTCGAGAAGGGAAGGGGGGCGCGGGCGTCGCGCGCTAGTGTTGCCACCCGCACCGTAGTGATGTGCTGCGTAGCATAGACAATCATCACTTAATTTACTTTATTATTATTTTTTATTTACATTGGACCCGATTCTACAGCGGCCGTTAAAATTCCTAATTTTATTTAGACGTCGCTAAATCACTTTGCTATTCTATGAGCACCTGTCATAATCAAATGACAACGCTAATTTAATCTGACGTTTCTTATTTTAGCCGATCTATCTAGCCGGTCGGCGTGACTTTCTGGAATAGCACTTGTTAAATCAGCCGTCTAAATGTCAATTAAAATTTAGAAAATTTAGATTTAGACAATTTAGCCGACGTGCGCGTAGAATCGCATCCAATATTATGTTAAAAATTACGGCGATCCGTCGCTCCGTTACGGCGTGAAAGACGGACAAACATACAAACACACTTTCGCATTTATAATATTAGTATGGATACGTGTCAGGGGGACCGCACGACACGGACTGCGAGTTTCGTAGTAGCCCTGTACTCTTAGTGTATTATCCAGTGCACAAAATACGTCTCGATCGCGGTCGCGTTATAATCTCAATTTGTATGGAAACACGGACAGCGCCTCTAGCGGAAAGTTTGCGCAACAACTGCGAGTGTGGTTTGCTACGTAAACTATTTCGTCCGCGTATCGTAACGAAAACGGGTGACGACGCCGCACCGTGGACATGTGGCGGCAGGGCCAATCAATTTCTTTACCGACACTAATCTATCCGCGAAATTTATCAATCAATTGCAAATTTTTGTAAGTAAACATGTTTTTTCTGTAATTTAATAGATGGTGTACATTAATGCATGCCATCCTACGTAAGTTCAACCAATTAAACCGTGAAATATCTTGTTGGAAGTCCGATTTTTTGGTAACGCCAAAGACAATATTGGTAACGCAGGAGACGCCCAAAGTGTCGGTATAAAAGTTGATTAGCCCGGTTACGTATCGACGATCGAACGCTCGCTTTACGTCTTCGAATCTTAAACGAATGTTTTGTGAAAACAACACACTAGAGGCACTACTGTACAGAAGCGTTGTTGGCATCGCAGCAAAGTACAGTCGGAGTAAAAAAAGGTTTGTCACCCTAAGATCTATTTTCCTTTGCTCAGTACGAGCGCTAATCTGCTTTACCGATTGAGTAGGACATACTGCGTCAACCTGTCAACCTGCTAAACATAATAAGGTGACCATAGTAACCCTACAACTACACCTTGGCACTGACAAAAACTGACAATTAAATAGAACATTATTTGATTGAAACTCTTACGAAGTTGTTTATTAAAAAGGTTTTGTATTGATATGACACTAGATATAATAATATGTGCGAGAAGGAGATGGCGGGACGACCTGGACACGTACGCAAAGGACTGGCCTGACATTGCGTCAGAACCAGAGTTGTGGAGGTCAAGAGGGGAGGGCCTTTGCCGAGCAGTGGGACACTATACAGACTATTTAAAAAAAAAAAATATGTTAGAGGTATACACAATTTTGATCCATGTTATCATGTCAAGTAAGTATAATTTGATATGCACTTGTATACTTCTCACTTTGGTTTCAAAACGTACTAAGAGTCTATGACTTTGCAAAGGAATGAATTTAATAACTGACGAAGGTTTTCCTACCACTGTACGAGTACATAATCTAGTGCTAGCTAAAGAAATGGTGCAATAAATGAAGGAAGTTGTTGTATGGAGACCCAAGCATTAATTCCTCATTCGATGAAATTTTGCTTGGTTATTGTATAGTATGAGCCGTAACTAAAATGTAAAAAATCCAAAAAAAAAACACCTAAGCTACGTATTTATAAGCTAAAAATCGTCACTACTTTTAAAAAACTCTTATCTCGAAATGGATAATTTTTCCGAGTGCACTTTATGACCATTACGTCAAGGTTCAATTTCGTTCGCGTATTGATTTGAGATACGAGATTTTTTCAAAGTAGTGACGAAACACAAATCTGTTTATATTAGTAATTTAATTTAATTTCTGCTGGGATTTTTTATTTATTATTCATATATTGTTCCAATACGTTACATGAGTATGTCTATGTTGAAGAAAGTTTGAACGGAGTTTTTTTTTTTTTTTAATATTTATACAATACTCTTTATTTATTGATACTTTATCATACTGTCAAGTTTTTTCGGGCTAAGGAATTACTGCTGGGTCCACTACCTTTATTAACTGCACTATACCCCCACTGTACGAGTACATAATCTAGCGCTAGCTAAAGAAAGGTGGATAAGCTTCTGCTCTCACACTTGGCCCGATTTTATTACGGGCATAAACGGCCGCGCTTTATGCTCAAATGTTTTGTTTCGATGATGTACTTTCTTATTTTTATTAGAATTATAAAAAAGCTCGTAACATCGGAAGGCCACGATCGGAAAGCAGATACAAGCGCTACCATTTCTTTCTTATAGCCACTATATAACTGTAGCGAATAGTTTTTAAATCGACCGGGGTTCATAGCACACTGAAGCTTAAGAGGGTTGTACCTTGTACCTAGTTTTGCCTAACAACTATTGCCTATTTTCGGTTTACCTAAATTTAGATAAACTAATTACTTAACCTACTGGCTCATTTTACATAATTTTAATTTTAGTGAGTCATTTTGTAGGTGTAGGTATACTTGCTTTACATCATTTTGTTTTGCTTAATAAAAAATTACCTAATTTTTAACTTGATCATCATCATGTCAGCCGAAAGACGTCCACTGCTGGACATAGGCCTCCCCCAAGGCTCTCCACTCAGACCGGTCTTGTGCTTTTCGCATCCACCGCGATCCCGCGATCTTAACCAGGTCGTCGCTCCATCTTGTTGGAGGCCTACCGACAGCTCGTCTCCCGGTCCGCAGACGCCATTCAAGAACCTTTTGACCACGACCAGTTCTGCGAGCAATGTGCCCCGCCCACTGCTACTGCACTATTAGATAAACTATTATTACTTTACCTAATGACTCATTTTACATAATTTTCATTTTAGTGAGTCATTTTGTAGGTTTACAACTATACATAATTTTAATGAACTAAAATAATTTCCTTGCTCACCCGAGACCTTCAAGCAAGGAAATTCTTTTAGTTCATTGATATGGACCTCCGCAAAATAACGCCTGATTCAATAAATTATACATAATTTTGTTCTGCTTAAAAATGACCTAATGTTCATCTTGTATAAACTTATTTCTTAGACTTCTTAACTGACATAATTATTTTTTTATTTAATTCAGCTGCTGGACCTAATGATTTACGCGTGCGAAGCCGCGGGTAAAAACTAGTGTATAATAAGCAATTCTTGTTTATTCGTTTACTAAGTTGTTTTTTATTGGAGTGATTACTGGCTCTAACCTTTTCAACAGCTACGTGGGCGCGTTTGGGGGCGAATCGACTGCTTCGCCCCCAAATCCTATCTCTATGAAAACGCCCGTGGTATTTTTCTTGGAATTTTCCTTGGAATTTTCCCTTAAAAACAATCACAGCTCAAAAGTTACTGGTTTTTAGGGGAAAGCTATGATCGGTGATTTTGATTGCTTGACATCATCATGGTGATTCGGCGGTGTAATAAATAATAGTAAATATCATGGGACACTTGACACCAATTGACCTAGTCCCAAACTGAGCAAAGCTTGTACTATAGTTACAGCATATAGTGGCCACGCCGTATAAAATACGAGTTCTTGAATTTACACAGGCACGACACGTCTGTACACGCGTCAATGTGTGCGTAAGAAACAAAGGGCTGACTATTGCAAAACCCTAATAATCCTAATTAGTGCTACCAATGACATTTTAAGTTTAAGGTACTTACTTATATATAGGTATAGCCATGTATGGCTTAGATAGTGCAAATAAATGTAATCGTTAATCTTACCTATTTATTTAAACTTAAAATGTAACACTACTTAAAATGTGTCTGTCTGTGTATTTAAGCATTATTATTTTCAAAAAAGCCGTGGTGGCCTTGTGGTTTGACCTATCGCCTCTCAAGCAGAGGGTCGTGGGTTCAAACCCCGGCTCGCACCTCTGAGTTTTTCGAAATTCATGTGCGGAATTACATTTGAAATTTACCACGAGCTTTGCGGTGAAGGAAAACATCGTGAGGAAACCTGCACAAACTTGCGAAGCAATTCAACGGTGCGTGTGAAGTTCCCAATCCGCACTGGGCCCGCGTGGGAACTATGGCCCAAGCCCTCTTATTATGAGAGGAGGCCTGTGCCCAGAAGTGGGACGTATATAGGCTGGGATGATGATGATGATATTTTCAATTACAATAGATACCTATACAACTACAAACTTGAACGAATTGTTCGGTAGGTAGTCATTTCATGTATTAATCGCGATAACTTCAGAAATCTTTATTTATTTAGAAAAAGGAAGTAGGTAAGGTACCGTTACCATTTCGCAAATAATTGTTCCCGAACCTAGTGCCGTACTGCCGTGCGTCCGAAATACATCGCGTTGCGCACCCGACTGCTTTACTGCAGTTTTCCTGCAATCTATCGAGGGGTGGGGTAACTCGAACCGGTGTGGGGCGAAGCGTAGCGATGCTGTACAGTCGGAGTAAAAAAAGGTTCGTCACTTTAAGATCTATTTTCCTTTGCTCAGTATGAGCGCTCATCTGCTTTACCGATTGAGTAGGACATACTGCGTCAAGCTGTCAACCTGCTAAACATAATCAGGTGACCATAGGAACCCTACAACTACACCTTGGCACTGACAAACATTGACAATTAAATAGAACATTATTTGATTTAAACTTTGACGTAGTTGTTTATTAAAAAGGTTTTGTATTGATATGAAACTAAACATATGTTAGAGGTGTATACTATTTTGATCCTTGTTGTCATGACAAGTAAGTATAATTTGATATGCACTTGTCTACTTAGTACTTTGGTTTCAAAACGTACTAAGAGTCTATGACTTCGTAAAGGAATCAATTAAATAACTGACGAAGGTTTTTCTACCCCCACTGTACGTTAGTACCTACTATTATATATTTTCTTTCGCCTGACATGACGATGATGATTATTAATCTATTTAATTATCTCTCGACCCCTATTCATCTTTCATCTATCGCCTCCTATCAATAACGTAGCATTGCTTTAATCGGGACTAGATCAATTGGTGTCAAGTGTCCCGTAACAATCGTCACAGGAATTTAATTTAAGACTGCTTGTAAAATTAGTCACCGTTATTCTGTTACGCCTAATTCACCTGAAGTCAAATGAGAAGCTAAGTAAGGCGAGAGTATTACAGCAGAGAATTAGTGAAATATAGAGCCGTGTTAGACGCCTGGTGTCTTGGGTACGGACGAATATGTAGCCCCTTTGAAACATAATAATATAAAACTTATTGTTTTTTTATAATCGTATCCTGTTTGCTAATATTATAAACAAGAATTGCTTATTATACATTAGTGCAGGTGGTAGGACCTTGTGCAAGGTAAAAGCAACTTCTCAACAAATAGTTTTCTAGTTCTTTGTGAAACAATGAGTTATTTTGTGATAGGTTTAAGGTTAATAGATAGCCTGTTGTACAGTATTACAGCTTGATGGCTAGCGGAGTGCGCCAGAACTTTGAGTCTTGGACAAAAAACTATTTTTCTATTCTTAGTACGCGTAAGAAGACGCTCGTTTTGCTCTTCGCGCGTTTCATTTTTGAGAAATTTTGTATTATAGAAAGAATGGCACTGATAACAAGCAAAATCGGGAGTTTATTCTCCAGTTGCTTAGCCGAAAATGGAGACGGCACATCATTAAAAACAAAAAAACCGTCTTTGATGGTAATTCGATACGTTCTTATAAAATATCTGCTAAACTATCGAAGTAAGATAGATTTTTGTAACTGTGTTTCTTAAAGAAAGTGCTAGAAATTAGTTGAAAAATGTTTGATTCATTTCACATTTGTTACCCACATGCCGCTTCAGTTTGGAGCGGTGGGCGTAACCAGATCCGGCTTATGTTATTACTTATGAATTATAAAGCTTGTTAGTTGTTCAATCATGCATTATTGTCTGAAGCGACCGATCTCAGATGAGATCGATTTGACATGAGATATGTTACGGAGAAATCATCGAGGGCTAATTTTGTCTTAACCTGAAAAAGAGAATGAAGCACTGGACTTGAGTGGCGTGTTTTGAAAGAGATCTTAGCCAAGAATTGGGTTCGTTCGTCACCTTAAGATCTATTTTCCTTTGCTCAGTATGAGCGCTCATCTGCTTCACCGATTGAGTAGGACATACTGCGTCAACCTGTCAACCTGCTAAACATAATCAGGTGACCATAGCAACCCTACAACTAAATCTTGGCACTGACAAACATTGACATTTAAATAGAACATTATTTGATTGAAACTTTTACGAAGTTGTTTATTATTATAAAGGTTTTGTATTGATATGAAACTAGACATATGTCAGAGGAGTATACTATTTTGATCATTGTTGTCATGCCAAGTAAGTATAATTTGATATGCACTTGTCTACGTAGTGCTTTGGTTTCAAAACGTACTAAGAGTCTATGACTTCGTAAAGGAATCAATTTAATAACTGACGAAGGTTTTTCTAAACCCACTATACTTAATTTTTTCTGTTTGGTTTGTTGCGTTTTATATACAATAAATAAAAATGAATCGTAAAATGTGTTGCTAAGCGCGAAACTCGCAAACGGCTGGACCAATTCCACTAATTCTTTTTTTGTTGTGTTTGTTATTGTCAGGAGTAGGTTTTTACGGAAAAAATGTAGATAAATTACAACGGGGGCAAAGCCGCGGGCAATAGCTAGTATACAATAAAAAGTTATACTTATGAGATCGTGTGAAGGTAAACAAGAAACTTTTAAAAATGAAAGCAAAAAAGTTTAATAAAATTAAATACGGAAAGTTGGAAAACCCCCCATTGTCACTTCAAAGTTCAATATCTCAAAAACGACTGAATCGATTCTGATGAAACATACCTAAGAACCATCGCTAAAAAATCTGATTTCAAATAGAAAAACCGCATTCAAATTGGTCTACTCGTTTAAGAGCTACGGTACCACAGACAGACAGACAGACTCACATAGCGGTCAAACTTCTAACACCCCTCTTTTTGCGTCGGGGGTTAAAAACAGGAAACATTACTAGCAAGTAGGCTCACTTGATCGTAATCTCTATCTCTTTCTCTCAGTCGCGCGTATTATTCATTCCAAAGAAGTCTTCGGTCATTTGGTTGGTCGCTCGTTTACATCAATCATTCATACAAAATCCACCCTCATTACCACATACATTGCTTACACATACATGGAGAAGATATGAAATAGCATGTAAATCAATTAATAATTTTCGTATAAATGCTTGTTCTAGCCTAAATTAAATAAATAAATATCATGGGACACTTGACACCAATTGACCTAGTCCCAAACTAAGCAAAGCTTGTACTATGGGTACTAGGGAACGGATAAACATACTTATATAGATAAATAAATACTTGAATACATATTAAACATCCAAGACCCGAGAACAAACATTCGTATTATTCATACAAATATCTGCCCTGGCCGGGATTCGAACCCGGGACGTCAAGCTTCGTAGTCAGGTTCTCTAACCACTTAGCCATCCGGTCGTCAAAATAAAGAAAGATAAAGATAAAGATATTTTGACTTTTACTTCGATTATTACTTACCAACATGCAATCCCCATGCTTGTTCGCTAAAAAGAAAACACAAGAGTCACATATAAAAACGAAATGTCAATCTAACTTTCCTCTTTATCTCGGAAAATAAATTAAACATAAGCGAAATCAGTAAAAAAGGTATATTTTGGCTTCAAATAGATTTCCCGGAGCGCCAAGGGACGAGCCACACAATGTATTTATTATGGCGGCCTGCTGAACCCTGTCCGTTGGATTTCTTTTCTGATTTAGAGATCCTTCGAACGTTTTCGTGTGACGAATCGAATCACACGTTAGTTATTCTCAGTCAAATAAACAGAGCGGGTGTGGAAAGAGTTTGGGCGATCGAAAGACTCTGTATGGTCTTAAATTATTCAAAGTTTTCTTCTCTACCCACTAATACGTACCATATCATGACCATTATAGGAACGTAACCGGCACGGAATGTATCGCGACACGGACTAGGTACAACCATGTCAACGGTACCCATAAGAAGCGTATCGGGGTAAATATTCAGCTATTTTGCGGCGTTTTTTTTTCGTCATTACCGTTTCGGCAATTACTATCCTTCTACTCAATTACTATTCTCCTTTCGTTGTGCTAATAAACCTGGCATGGTAATGACGTTTAACCGACCGGTTGAAACGCTCGAATATTCACCCATCGGCACCGTTTTTGACGCTCCGTGCATAACACGTGATGGCGACGGTTTGTTAATGGTATTTTATGCAACAGTTGTATAACAGGTTTCAAAAAAGGTGAGTGGCGTGAGTTACGATGTGAGCTTTAGCGAGCATCGTAAGAAAAAGACGACACGAGCTTTTTTTGACTTACACAATGTTGCATACAATACTTTTCTTCGACAGGGTACCTTATTAATTACAATACAAAATTTAGAAAAAATAATACTTAAGTAACAAGTATGGAAAACGCAAATAGAAGGTAAACAACAATAAATAAGTGTGAAATAAATAAAAAAATATCAAAAAAAAATTAGTTTAATTTTGTTTTTATTAATGTTTACTTATTTGTGACGATGTTAAAATATGCGTTACTTTATGTTGGCAGGCTCCGGATTATGTTGGAAAAGTTTTTATATAAAAAATATATAAAAATAATGTAACTGGCTGCACCTTAGTAGTGTCGTTTTAGCAACATTACGATACAGTGCTGTTATATAAAATAGACAATTATAGATTTTTCCAGAATCTTGTTATATATGCTGTTAATATTACTGTTCATGATTAAGTAAATCGCAGATTACAGTATACGAGTAGAAAATATATATTACTGTTACTGTTATGGTATGATACAGTTTCTTTTTTTAGCTCTGTATGGCCCTTAAAATGCGAAAAAACATGACCATAAAAAGCAACATTGAATGACCGCACTATAAGGTAAAACATATCATGGGAATTTCGTTTCCTTAAATTGAACATCGATGTTGAATTATTAAAGATTATTACTTTTTGAAATGATCATGGTAAATTAATAATAATAATGTCTCATTTATTTCCTCAATAACCATAATTCAGACATTAATAATTTAACAATAATAGCTATAGTAAGTTAAATGAGATGAATTTGTTACAGTATAAAAAGCGTTTATATTTTATCAACTCCCGATATCTCGAAACATCTGCATCGTGTGTTAAATAAAAATTGTGTTGAATTGAACTTGTGATGTCATTGACTATATTAAATAAATAAAATAAATATCATGGGACACTTGACACCAAATTGACCTAGTCCCAAACTAAGCGAACCTTGTACTGTGGATACTAGGCAACGGATAAACATGCTTATATAGATGTGTAAAATTATTATTAAGTACTACTCTATTCCGATAATTACATTGATTGTAGAAACAAATTTGCTCAGATGCAAATAAAAAAAATCAACATGTGAATATTTCTTGTTGTAGGTTAGACACGCTCTATTGAGAAATGTATTTTATTTTACAGTAAATTGAAAATTAATCTGGTTTTCAGGGCTAAAATGAAGCGTTTTTTTACTTCGAATTATTTCTTAATGGCGTCAACATCCTTATTGTCCCGTGATATTTATTTGTGATATTGATTAGGAACCCTCAAATACTTCGTCCAGCTTCGCGCTTGACCGCTCCGTGTTAATATTAATGTATCAACGACTCTCGGCTGAGCACTCGTGATCATTGAAAATGAATAGTGACAAACCTTTGTGTATAGCGTAGCCATGTGTAGAGCAGGGATGTTACGGGGCTTCGATTCCGTTTCCGTTAAGAAAGAAAGAAAGAAACAGTAGATTGATAACCAAGGGTGGAAAGTGACCCATTGCACCCGAGATATTTCTGGCGCTAGAACGAAGTGAGAGCGCCAATACTTCGAGGGGAAATGGGTTATTTCACCCGAGTTAGACACTCTACTTTTCATTTCGACTGTGAGGAAACTAAAATACTACAAAAAAACGAGAATAATAGTAAATTTAATTTACTTATACCTATCCAACCTCCAACGGTACCTTTTCGACTGGCTACTTGCCATGGCCGACTTTAAAAAAATCGAGTTGGTCACGACGTGCATCTAGATGGCCATGCCGAAACGTGAAAAAAAAATGTCATTGACGTAACTCAATTATCTTCAATGTCGTGGCTAGCCGAAAAATTAAAAAAAAATTACTTTCCACCCTAGAGGAGAAAACGCAATTTTCCACTCGGCTATCTACCCATGAAAATTAAACTTTCCGAACAGGAGAGATGAAAAATACATTTATTTAACGCCATAGAGGAGTTCAACCGCGCGGCCGCGTTAGGTATTCGTTTGGGATATTGCTGTCTTTATCGCTCGTGACATAAGCGCTCGCAGCCGTCCCCCCCATGCACATCCCCTCCCGCTTCTCCGCTTCCCGCTAATGTATATCGAGATAGCTGTAGGCTTTTCAAGATTTGGGCGGTTGAATTTTGGGTTTCGTTGTCCTCATGTTATACGAAAAATATAGCACATAAATCAATGATATTTTACAATCAAGATCTTCATTATAATATCTATGCCTGTGATTTTTAGATTTTAGTAAAAATGTTTTAATAGTGTGTAATTCTCGTGCAAAGTTGACATCTTTTTATGTCGACTTTTGAGCTCCAGTAATTCTGATATTACACATTAACATGAAAATCTGTAAAACCACAGGCATGGATAATTACGTCTTGTCCATACTTACAAAATTTCATCTAGTTCTATTGCCAAGTTTTCAAATGAGAAATGAAACCGTATACGGTATTTCCTAACAGAAAAAAGTAAGTTATTTTGTTATAAATAGATAAATCGACTTTTTTGGAGTACCTAAGACGAAACGCGCACACACATGCACACACACACACACACACACACACACACACACACACACATAAGATCATACTAACTCACTCTTGTGGACTCACTCACTAATTATATTTGTTGTGTCTCTGATTGTACGTTTTAAGTTTTAAGTATGATTCGCTAACTGTATTTTTGTGGACATCTGTTATTGGCTTTCTTTTTAGTACCTAAGTCCTGTTGTAATGTACTGTAGTGCTGTTGATGCCCCAAATAAATAATATAAAAATAAAAAATGAGACCGGGACTACGTTTGTATGGAGAATGGAACGAAGAGACTTCTAAACATCCGTTTCGGTTCCGGTTCCGTTATTTTTGAAACGGAAGTTATATCGGATGTCAATGCTTACCGCGGCGACTGGGCATGAGCGGCGAACATCAAAAACAAACAGAAGGCTACTTATAGAACGTTTCTATACCTTCCGCCACCTAACTTTGCCTAAAAGTTCACTGCCACGACTAGTACCACAAAAACTATAAAGGTATAATTCCAATAATTGAATAGGCACTCTACCGTTAAGCGATTCAAACACAATCCGGGAGTAACGTAAAGACGTCGCATAAAAAATGTATCTCAAAAATGCGTCAAAACTGAGTATTAGGTAATGAACTTTAGGCAGATTTATATGGCGCGTGGTATAACAGTCGCGATCACAAACAAAGGACAGTTTTTGTATGCGAAAACTATCATGTGTTCACGAGTGTCAGAAACCTACCCTTAACATCTCGTCCATATCGCTCAGGCTCCGATTTTGGTTCCGGTTCCGATTCCGTTTCTGGTTCCGATAAAACCACATCCGTTACATCCCTAGTGTAGAGCTACTGACAGATTTTGTACAGATGAAGTCAATAAGCTAAGAGCTATGCTCGGAGTTTTGTGTGATAGAATTTGCGATGCGATAGAAAGGGATAGAAAATTCAGATCTATTGTCAAGAAGGCATTAATTATAAGCATATATTATAAAGTTAATGATTATATCATGGACAGGGATATTTGGAAATAATTCCGATCCGCATTAGTTAGTATAAAGTTGTGTTAAATACTTGTGATGTACCTATAGATATCATTTAATAATATTGTAAATTTGTTTACATGCCTCATTGAGTTTCTTTGAGTCTTGCTAGCCGATTTTATTTTATTTCCTTTCGTGTGTAAAAGTTTCAGGTCATGTTATTACGAACCTTGAAAGATTTATTTTATTTCATTCGTAAAAAATATTCTCGATTCCGACATGGCTTTGGCAAGCTGACAACCATTTCGACACCAGCAACTAATACTACGCTAACTTCATTTTTGACAAATTTGCGTTTTTAATCCAATATAATACATTGTATAATTATCTATGTCCACACAAAATTTTATTACAAAATTCTTAAAAACAAAAAAGTTTTGAAAGTTATAAAACGCCAAGTAAACATACTTTTTAATATCACACGGTCTATAGGCCGCTAACTTTATTTTAGCCGGGTACTTATGGGAACTGTGTGAAGGTGTGTTCGTTAATACTACGTTAAGTACCTGTTGTCGTTATCTGTCATCGTTATTTTACGGTATACGACATGTCAAATAGAGAAGCATATTGTTATATTGTGGGATGAGCAAACAGCTAAAAGAGGGGCTAACGAAGTAGCAAGTTGTCTAGGTATGATTTCTTAAAAAAATTGGAAGGTCAAGGAGTTTCTCAAGCATAGTAATGGTCCGATAACTCTGGCGGTCAAAATCATAATCGGATTGCTTATTACATCGCACCTTTAGGACGAAAACGACGCAATTCAAAATGTTCTCATTTTAAAATTCAATTAATTTGTTTTATTATACAAAGTTCATTTCAGTAATGTGAATATTTCGAATTGTGTAGGTTTCATTCTATGGGTGCAGCCAATAAATACACATGTATTACCATTGTAGACCATTTCAAACTAAAAATTAATCACTGTTTCCTAGATAAGGGGCATATTCAAAATGAAGGGGATTCCGTGCATGCCCTTATTGAAAAAACGGCTAGAGAAATATATTCACCAGATGAATAGTTTCCCCTAGAACGTTGGGCGAAAGTGAATGAAAGACCCTATAATGTCATTGAGGTAAAACAAGACATGATTTATAATTTCAAGGCTTCTATTTCCCGGAAAAATTGGACTAAAAACCTGAAGAACGAGAAAGTAGCATGGAACAAAATTAAAGAAATACAAACATTTCCTGAAAACTATGGATTATTGGGTTACAGGTATAGCTTGATCAATAGTGACATTAATAATATGGATCCAGTGTTTTAAGAAGTCCACCAGGATATCTCACGTAGAACCTTTTCCTCAAAAGGTGTACACAAGCCTATTAAAAATAAATAAAGCCAAATACAATGACTTATAATACTTTTGTGACAGTAATATTATGCCTCAAAAGTATCATACTTTTTATACTAATCTGCTGTGTGACGATCAAAATCTTAACGAATCTACTACTGATGTGGAAGATGATAATTGATTTGTATATAATAACGGTGTTTTTTTATCTAATTTTCACACTTTTCTATGATTTTCGACGCAAATAAAACGCTAACTTTCTACGGTTATCCGTTTAAACAAAGCTAAGTGTAACTTGGATGCGTTTAGAAATATTACAAGTGTGAAGATGTTTACCCGTTGTACGACGCTAACTTTTAAAAGCTAATAAAAAATGCACAAATTTACCATGTTATTACATTTATAATAATAAAATTGTTATCCTACTATATCGGTGACTTGATTTTTGTATTAAGTCTTGTCTAATATAATATTCATACTACATAATTAAAAAGCTAACAAGCCCTATTATAGTACGCTAAGTTGGAAATGGCGTTATATTCATTGACTGTGATCTTTCTGTTTTTGTCACAAAGTACGCTAAGTAGAACTAAATTCAAAATTAATGAAAGAATCTTAAAGTAATTATACATTTCTTTTAATTGTGTAACAAATGAAACGTGGTAAAAAAATTATAAATATATGTTCAGCAGTTTAAAATAAATCGCAAGTTTTCCTTAAATTGGCTTTGGCGCAAAGTTGCCATTTTCGAGTTAGCGTAGTGTAAAATGTTGGTGTCGATTTACAGAGGTTCGTTTGTATTGAAGAGAGTTCAGACAAGAAATTAGTACTACTATTTTACAAGGTGATAATTATATAACTGAAAATTCAGACACAAAATGAAAATGAAAATTCTAGAAAACGATACATTCGGGCATATGAAATTCGGGCAAACGATAGAGAAATGGTTCGTTTGTATTGAAGAGACTTCAGCGTTAAGTGTAAACATGAACCGTAATAGAGCTTCTATACAGCTTATAATGCTATTTGTGAAATTCTTATATTAGTTTAAATGTTCACCCGTGAACTTCACGCTACTCCTATTTTCATTCGTGTTGTATGTAATCGGATTCTATGAAAGTCAAAGTCAAAATATCTTTATTCAATTTAGGCTATCAAGCACTGATGGATGTCAAAAAAATCTACCACCGGTTCGGAAAAACCTCTGTTGAGAAGAATCCGGTAAGAAACGTAACGAGGTATTTTCCGCCCGGATTGCTACCACCATCAGGGGGGTGTCACTACGCCATTCCGCCGCCGAGCTAAAAGTGCGTACCGGGCCTCCCCAACGTTGAGGCGATTCAGTGGTTGCCGCGCACTGACCCGTGGCGCACGCGCGCGCCTCTTACGCAGTAGACTCAATTTACGTTACGTCGCAAACGCGTGTCATAATTTTAATTGGCAATATGTATCCAAAAAAATACTGCATTGCAGCCGATTGTCGGAACAATGAAAAAAATAGTAATTGTCAGTTTTTCTCGGTTCCGGCAAGTGAGAAAGATAGCGAAAGGTACGGTATTCATTACTCATTTATATCTACTGTCATGGTACCTAAATCTATAACAATAATTAATAAATATACACACAAATGTTTTATATCATATACTTACTTATTTAAAATTGGTGGTAGGTACATCAAAAGAAAATCACGTGTCGTGTATACCTGTGTAAACTGATTTATATGTTCGGTATTCATTTACCTAATAGGTAGGTATAACAGTTTCTGCATGTGTACCTTGCGTGGTATTTATACTTATAACACTTACCAGCCATTCTGAAGCAACTATAACATGTGACTATTTCTCGCATGAGATGTACATATTACCTGTCTCTTTCTGTGCACTACTGTGAGAAAGTGACGGGTGACGTCTCGCAACGAGAGTCACTAAGCATAGTTGCGCTGGACTAGACTGGTACCTAGCTTATTCTTACATAATATTCGACCCCGCGCCATAAAATAAAGAAAAGTGCAACCGCTAAGTAAATATTATAAACAGCATAAATCTGATAGTAAGTATAATAGGTATTCTATTAAAGTATTGACAACCCTATTTTCGGGATATCTGAAAAGGTGTGGAATAATGTCGACCTTCACGCGGCGCCAGAGAGCTCAATGTCGGCTGCTCGCGTGCGGTCCGTTTGTTAATAATAATTATGTAGGCACATAAAAAGGCGGCATTTGTGAAAATCAAAACAGAGAGACTTCTGTACTTGTACTATTATCTATTCTGTGCCACCATCTTGCTCGCTAATCCTGCCGTGAAGCAGCAATTCGTTCACTGTTGTTTCGGCGTGGAGAGTAAGATAGCCGGTAAAATTACTGTCACTTGAGTATCTCCCGTCTTAGAACTCTTATCTTATCTTATCTTACATTTAGGGGTCCTTGCGGATACACTTCGACCCGTAGGGATCTTTTGTGTAGTTAGCCCTCCTTCGCCCTTACTCCATTGCTTTTATCACCTTTTCCATAAATTGGATGATTTGACGTAGCGGTAGTGCCTTAAAGTCTCCTGGCGCGGGGTATTCGTCGCCAAGGAGTCTCATTCTTAATCTGGCGAGGGCCTCACATTAACACATAATGTGGTCCATTGTTTCGTCTTCCGCGCCACATATTTTACAATCTTCATTATCCTGTAGTCCCATCTTTACTTAGTAGTCCTATCTTAGGCCTAAAGCTTGGCAACGCAACTGCAATACCCCTGGTGGCAGTGGAGATTACCACCAGGAGACCCTTTTTTTTTATTCGACTGGAAGGCAAACGAGCAAGTGGGTCTCCTGGTAAAAGATCACCACCGCCCATAAACATCTGCAACATCAGTATTGCAGGGGTATTTTCTCGTTTGCCATCCAGTCGAAAAAAAATCAGCAGCTTCGAGACGATTGTCCGACATTATTTCAAAGTCAAAGTCAAAGTAAAAATCTCTTTATTCAATTTAGGCCATGATAAGCACTTATGAACGTCAAAAAATCTACCACCGGTTCGGAAAAAACCTCTGTTGAGAGGAATCCGGCAAGAAACTCAACGAGGTATTTAAAAAAAAAAAAACAGATTCACAATATTTATAAATGATATCTAATATACTATACATTACAAGTATTTAACACAATTTTATTTTTAACACAGTAGGTTCACTATTTGAAGGGATCGCTAGTGCAGATCGGAATTATTTCCAAATATCCCTGTCCATGATATAATCGTTGACTTATAATAAGCCTTACATATTAACGTCTTTTTGATAGTAGATTTAAATTGTGTATCAGTTTCTTCAGTAATATTTTATTATAAAAACGTATGCAACTTCCCAAAAATTAATAATAATAAATAATAATAATAATTTCATAATAATAATATTTTTTTAATAATTTCCTATGTGTTGCCTATTTGTACTTAATGTTATTGTTGTGTCTTGTGTTGTAAATAAATGTATTTTCTTTCTTTCTTTCTTTTCTTTCAAAAACGACTTTTTGGTTTTAGCCAGTAAGATGGAACTTTAAGCTTCCCTGTGTTAGTAGCCTTTGGCTTATCGACGTTAGATTTTATGCAACAGTCTGCTGATTCGCTTTAAATTTAGCTTCCTTTCAAGCGCTTCCCGGGCAACTCGACTCCGTTGTCCACTCAACAACTTTTATAACCGGTCAACTGGAACTCCAAAGCCTAAAAATTGTTCAAAGCAAAAACTTGATAACTCCAACTTCGACGGGCAAATATTTCAATGAAGACAGGCAACGCCGGCAGCCGCACAAATTCACACAATACTTTTTACGGACAAAAATGATAAATCCTGTGCAAAAATGTCTCTAGATCAGGACTTCCCAACCAGGGGGGCACGCCCCCCTAGGTAGGCTTAGAGAAATGTTAGGGGGGGGGGGGGGCTCACTAAGATAACATTTCCAAAGAAAATTAATGAGTAGGTAAATAAGGAATATGCATGTGATTCAAATGTAAGTGAATTATTTTAAGGGGGGCATGAAACTAATATTTTTGGCTCGGGGAGGCTCGGCAAAATAAAGTTGGGAAAGCCTGCTCTAGATGCATACTTCTGGACTTTATGTTCCTACGTCGTAATACGATATTGGACAACTCCTGAATTTGCCATGTCCTACTGGGTGACCTTAGCCTCTGGATAAATACGAATACAAGGCTTGGCAAGATGTTTAAAGCTAAACTGAAAAGTATCAGAACAATCAGTCCAATATTTACCGAAAATCTAACGGTTTTCAATGTATCACTTTGGAGCAGCCTGTGTATTTGGATGATTTGATTTCATAGATTTTTTTTGTCTAATTAAGAAAATAAATATCCAGTCTTATCCATGGTTTCATTATTTTGTCTAGAGGCTAAGGTCACCTATTATAATTATTATGAAAATATAGACATACATATAGCACGCAGTACGGATTGCTGAGGACCTGGGTTCGATTCCCAGCGCTGGTCTATTTTTTCTGTTTTTTTCTGTGCATTCATGTTGCGGCTTTTTTTCGTGTCAAATACTAAGGGTACTGTTTGTTTGTACGGCTGCCGCGTTGCCGGGGCAGTGAAGTGAGTAACGCGCTGTCGGACGCAGACGGGCGCGGCTGTTGCGCACGCGACGCATTTGTCGCGCGTCTGTCGGCGACGGACAGTCACGTAGGGGTGCGTAAGGTCGCGGACTGGACGCCGGCGGGTAGCGGAGCGGCGAGCGACAACCGGATAACTTGAAAATACAAACTGAATTATGTACGTATGTAACTGAAATATGTATGTATGTAATATGTGCACAGAAAAACCAGAAAAATAAGACCAGCACTGGGAATCGAACCCAGCAGCAGCAGTGGTGTAGCGGTATAGCACGCAGCACGGAATGCCGAGGACCTGGGTTCGATTCCCAGTTCTGGTCTTGTTTTTCTGGTTTTTCTGTACATCTATATTTCAGTTTGTATTTTCAATTGCTAAGTGGTTAGAGAACCTGACTACGAAGCTTGAGGTCCCGGGTTCGAATCCCGGCCGGGGCAGATATTTGTATGAATAATACAAATGTTTGTTCTCGGGTCTTGGATGTTTAATATGTATTTAAGTATGTATTTATCTATATAAGTATGTTTATCCGTTGCCTAGTGGCCATAGTACAAGCTTTGCTTACTTTGGGACTAGGTCAATTGGTGTCAAGTGTCCCATGATATTTAATATTTATTTTAATTTAGGCCTGTTTGTTTGTACGGCTGCCGCGTTCGCGTTGCCGGGGCAGTGGAGTGAGTAACGCGCTGTCGGGCGCAGACGGGCGAGGCTGGTGCGCACGCGACGCATTTGTCGCGCGTCTGTCGGCGACGGACAGTCACGTAGGGGTGCGTAAGGTCGCGGACTGGACGCCAGCGGGTAGCGGAGCGGCGAGCGACAACCGGATAACTTGAAAATACAAACTGAAATATACCTAGGTAGGTAGGCACAGAAAAACCAGAAAAATAAGACCAGCACTGGGAATCGAACCCAGCAGCAGTGGTGTAGCGGTATAGCATGCGGCACGGAATGCCGAGGACCTGGGTTCAATTCCCAGTGCTGGTCTTGTTTTTCTGGTTTTTCTGTGCATCTATATTTCAGTTTGTATTTTTAATTTAGGCCTGTATGTTTGTACGGCTGCCGCGCTGGCGGGGCAGTGAAGTGAGTAACGCGCTGTCGGGCGCAGACGGGCGCGGCTGGTGCGCACGCGACGCATTTGTCGCGCGTCTGTCGGCGACGGACAGTCACGTAGGGGTGCGTAGGGTCGCGGACTGGCCGCCGGCGGGTAGCGGAGCGGCGAGCGACAACCGGATAACTCTAAGTTGTTAGTGACCCTGAGAGCCTACTCCGAAAATGGAAGTTTGTATTGTTCCGTTGAAGTGACAATGGGCACCACATCGCTCGAAGAACAGATAACCGTTGGGAAAGAAAAGTCCTCGAGAGGCGACCACGAACCAGAAGACGAAGCGTTGGCAGGTTTCCCACCAGGTGGACTGGCGACATCGTGAGAGTTGCGGGAAACCGGTGGATGCAAGTGGCGAGTTCTCGTTCATTGTTCATTGTTTTCTAAATTTCAATTTTAATTTCACCTCCGAATTATGTTTAAAAGGTTTGATTTGTTTCTCTGTATCGCTTATTATTTCTGGTGTACAATAAAGAGTATTTGTATTGTATTGTATCCCAGAGAATAAATGGACTCAGCTCACTAGCATTAAAATATTTCAATTTAATAGACATTCAAAAATGAGAAATATTTTAGCAAAAAACATTCATAAGAAGAAACATGTCCTTCTTTCGAGCAGTCAGGTAAAAAGGACACCCGCCCCGCTGCTCGCCGGCGTTCAGTCCACAGCCTTGTAGGAGAACGCGCTAACGGGACCAAATAAGTTTATGACGAAAAAACATTTCTGATGCAGGCATTTTTTGCTGAGTGAACTTTAAACCTAACTGTCCGATGGTTGGGTTATTTTTTCACTGTACTTGCAGATCCATACTAATATTATAAATGCGAAAGTGTACGTTTGTGTGTTTGTCCGTCTTTCACGCCATAACAGAAGCGACGGATCGACGTGATTTTTGGCATAAAGATAGTTTATGGGCTCGAGAGTGACATTCAAACACGAAACGACAGCGACAAGGTTCTAAAGCGTAAACATGTCTCTAACCTCAACTATAAAACAAGGAACAATACTGTCGTCTGCTAAGGCACTTGTTATACCACCGACGATGCGAAGCGAGTTGAGCTACAAATTAGAAACGAGTTGGTGAGCAGCGAGAAATAAGAGCGTAGGTAGTTCCTATAGTTCTTCTCTTTTAAAATATGGCTTTCTGTCCTTATTAGGACAATTTCGCCAGTGTCAAGGTACTCTCTTTGAGAGGGACGTTGTTCGGTAGTTGTAGTTTTTGCAACTTGATAGTAAAATTCCAGAAACCACGTGGAGACAACTTGCGCATTAAAAATGTCAGACACGAGAGTAATATAGAATTTTGTGATCACTGTTCACTGTTAAGGTTAATCGCCGCATAAAACACTATCAAAATTATACTTCAACTAGCCAAAAAACAGAAATAGCAAAATTAGATATTATATACATCCGCCATGTTCGAATGCTACAAATCGAATCCCTTCCTATAGTTTAACGAATCGCTTTATCGCCGGCGGTACGACAGTTGGCTTAAGACAGTTAAACGAGACGAACAGACATGAATCGCCCCAGTATAAAACTTTAGTGAAACCGAAGAGCAAATAAGAGAGAAACTCAGTTTATATTCTTACCTAATATCCCTAGAGTAATCAGAATCACAGAGAATCACAGAGACTAATCAATAAACTTTTATAAAAATACACGCCAGTCTAGCTCGTGATTGTTGTTATAGGTACCTATATTATTTTATTTTAATTCTAGTTTTTAATTTTATGTTTGATTATTTGTACGCCTATCGGCAAAACATAATGTTGCATCTCCAATTTTTCCACCACTGTAGGTAATCAGTTATACATTATGTTTACTAATAAATCACTTTGACTTTGACTTTGTCTGACCAGACAGCCTTTTAATAGGGTTGAATGTATTTGAAGGGTCCACGGAAAGAACATGCCTAGTGACCCTTTTTTAAAATTGAGATTTTAATTTGAAAATGTAGAACTCGCCAAGTACTGTGAGTTACCATTGAATATGGATAACTGAAAACAATATTAAATAACTATTTTTCACTTTTAAAGAAATGTTAACCATAGTAACCAGGCAGTAGGACCTTGTGCAAAGTCCGCCCGGATTGCTACCACCATCTTGCTCGCTAATCCTGCCGTGAAGCAGCAGTGCTTGCATTGTTGTGTTTCGGCGCGGAGAGTAAGACAGCCGGTGAAATTACTGGCACTTGAGATATTCCAACATAGGCCTCTAGGTTGGCAACGCATCTGCAATACCCCTGGTGTTGCAGATGTTTATGGGCGGTGGTGATCTCTTACCACCAGGAGATCCACTTGCTCGTTTGCCTTCCAGTCGAATAAAATATAAAATAGTAATTGTTCGTGATGTCTAACTTTCAAACCGCTATAACTCAAAAAATTGCTTAGGTGACTAGACATGTTCTTTCTGTGGACCCTTCATTTTTACTCGACTAGCGACTGGCCAAAGGAGAGTTATAGCGTCAAAGTCAAAGATGTCCACGGCCATAACAATTGAACATCGGTCTTTGGAAAGAGAATGAACTAAAAGAATTTCTTTGCTCACCCGCGACCTTAAGATAGCTAAGTCTATGCAAATTATGCGTGTTCATGCAGTTCCTCCACCCCCACACTGTAAGAACACACACAAATCACACAAACCCATCTATCACCACCACGGGTGTATGTATTGTACGACCTGGTCAATGCTCGACCGATTTTGTACGACCTGATAATTCAATCACATGTCACTTGGAATACGGGTCGAGCTTTATCACCCTGTACCAATAATGTTCGACGTGCTATTGGACAACCTGATATTGTACGACCTAATAATCGGAGCACACTTTTGACAGCAAGCAATCGGTTCTCACATTGATCATTTGTTTTTCGTGTACATCGAATATTAACAAATTTAGTAGAAAATAACTTAATTTGGTCCTGGCGCTTCGCCGGCCGCTACCGCGGCACGCTCGCTGCGCTCGCTCGGCTCGCGCATTGTGGTCACAATTGAATCTAACACAACCTAACACAAATCTATAGTCATTTGATTCGATTGGATTCCGATTATTAGGTCGTACAATAACAGGTCGAGTATTAACAGGCCGAGCAAAAATTTGGACACCCTAATAATGCACGACCTAATATTGTACGACTTGATAATTCAAATCCAAAATGAGTTCGTATTATCAGGTCGTACAGTGATGGCTGAGCAATACAGGGTCGAGCATTACTGGTCCCCACCACCACCACAACACACTGACGCGTTTCGAACTCAACCAGAGCTCATCTTCAGAGTGACACAACCGTATACCATGCTACCAGTTGTTAGACTAACAAACCACCACCAATGTTTTAATTTGCCAAACAAAACAAACAAAATAACGTCGGTTAATTTCGACTTCGTAGAGCGTTGTCGCACACTACTTATGTGACGTTTGTCAGTCGTTGTACAACAGGTGCAGTAGAGTACGGACGCGTTTAGGTGAAAATAATACTGGGTGACCTTAGCCTATGGACAAATACGAATACTACTGGCTTATTAAGATACTTAAAACCAAACTGAAAAGTATCGTAACAATTAGTACAATATTTACCGAAAAACTAACGGTTTTCAATGTATCACTTTGGAGCAGCCTGTGTATTTGGATGATCTGATTTCATAGATTTTTTTCTTGTCTAATTTAGCAAATAACTATTTTATGATATTGCTAAGTATCAGTCTTATCCATGGTTTCATTATTTGTCCAGAAGCTAAGGTCACCTTGTATACTACACTGTAACGCTTCGGACTCAACCAGATAATTTTGGATGCATGAACACGCATAACCTACTAATATTATAAATGTGAAAGTTTGTGAGTGAGTAAGTATGTTTGTTACTCCTCACGCTAAAACGGCTGGACGGATTTGGATGAAAATTGATGTGTATGTAGCTGGACGTCTGGAATAACACACAGGCTTCTTTTTATCCCGATGTTCCCACGGGATAG
Source organism: Choristoneura rosaceana (assembly GCA_037349165.1). Classification (NCBI taxonomy): domain Eukaryota; kingdom Metazoa; phylum Arthropoda; class Insecta; order Lepidoptera; family Tortricidae; genus Choristoneura; species Choristoneura rosaceana. The sequence goes on along the minus strand of JAZBNJ010000006.1, from coordinate 230,215 downwards.
AGATAAAATCTCAAAACAATAACCGCTGGGCTTAGAGTCATGTTTGTCAAATTTTACCTAAATCCGTCCAGCCGTTTCAGCGTGAAGAAGTAACAAACATACTCACTCACTCACAAACTATCACATTTATAATATTAGTAGGATAGGATTAGTAGGATTCTCGGCGGCTAGTCTTCTGGGGCCACAGTGGGTCCACGTCTCCCTCTAAGTTCGCAGCAATTTACCCAAATTGACTCAATCCTATTATTTGTGTACTTTTTCTTCGTCATTTTAATTGATTTCCGGCTGGACGCCATCGGCGCGTGACGTGACTGTATTCAAAAGCGGGAGATCAACACCCCCCAAGCAAAAAGAGGGGTGGTATAAAGACGCCTGTGTGTCTTTCTACGGCGTGGTAACTCTCCAACGGATGCGATGGAGATGTCCATGCGATTTACTTTACGTAAAAGCACAGAATTTATAATAGTACTAACGTACAGAATGGCCACGCTCCGCCCCGCACCGGTTCGAGTTACCCCACCCCTCGAGCGCAGATTGCAGGAAAACTGCAGGAAAGCAGTCGGGTGCGCGACGCGATGTATTATGGTCGGCCGCACGGCACTATAAGTTCGGGAGCAATAATTTGCGAAATGGACGGTATATGGGGGAGGCTTATGTCCAACAGTGGACGACCTATGGCTGATAACGCTGACGTGAAAGACGGACAAACATACACACAAACACATACACTTTCGCATTTATAATATTAGTATGGATAGTAAGGCAACAAACATAAATACGTTATATTTTATGGTATGTTTGTTTGTTTCCAAACGCCGAATAATAGAAACCAGTGTCCTGAGAAAGTTATCAGTGACAAAAAACCCGGTCAAGTACGAATCAGGCGCACACTCTAAAGGTTCAATACAATGCAAGCTTTTTTGCTGAATGTACTTTTGTTGACTGTATTTGTATTGTCACCCAAACAACATTTGCATACCAAATTTCAAGTCGATGCTATATAACCGTTGAAGAGTTCCGATCTGTAGAGACGATCCTGGCCGGACTACCAGGATGTCACTAACAGATTATTGTACTGTCACGTGATTTACACAAGTATACCAAAATTCAAGTCAATCCAACTACTGGAAGTTGGTCGAATTTAACTTGCAAAATTTGATTACAGACAGACAGACAACGGGACAGGTGAAACTAACTTTTACATGTCACCTTTTAGGGTTCCGGAGCCAAAATGGCAAAAACGGAACCCTTTACAGTTTCGTCAAGTCCGTCTGTCTGTCTTGGAGTCCAGATGTCTTATCAAAGCAGCTATTTAGTTTTGTAGTTAAATTACAAAAATAAATTATTTATGTCACTCCATGACGTAACAGAAATTGGATTTTTTTTTTTTAATTCGCTTCAACGTGTGACACATAGTTCGACAGCTCTTTTGAAAAGATAGTAAGATTTCTCAAAAACTTTTTTGATTAAGTGAAGATTTCCGGAAATAATAGCTCCCAAAGAAGCAAAAATTGTATCCCCTTCTATCTTGTAAACCATTTTTCCAAAAATATGCAAAAAGAATATGGAAATGTAACGCCTAATAAATACTTTCAACGAAAATTGGTTTCAACATGATCGGATATACCGTTTTTGAGTTATTGCCGAAAAACTGCGTTTCTCAACAAAGGACGCAAGTGTCGTGAAGATGCACTCTTTTTCTGGTAATAGATTTTAAAAATACAGACAAAAGATTGAATTTATAACTAACATTTATTCCTTTTGCGTTACGGTACCCTAAAAAGGGAAGAAGGGACCCGAAAGGTGCCGGTAACTTTCTCACAAGCATTCTTCACACCCGGACTGAAGTTAATTCAAACGTTCATATTTCTGTCCGAAATCTCTTTCGAACATTTTCCGGAAGCATCACATCGAAGAAAATTTTGGGTAATGAAATGAATTTTACACGAGTTGGAGATGAATGGACGGTCTGCCGTCTATTTAAGAGAGAGAAAGAGAGAGAGAGTAACATTTATTTACACATATTCCAAATGGAAATGGAATGTGTAAATGGAATATGTGTGGAAGACTGTAAATACAGTCTTGCCGCGACAGGGGAGTTTAACTGGCAACATACTTAAATAAATAAAATAAATAAATATCATGGGACACTTGACACCAATTGACCTAGTCCCAAACTAAGCAAAGCTTGTGCTATGGACACTAGGCAACGGATAAACATACTTAAATATAGAACTTAAATACATGTTAAACATCCAAGACTCGAGAACAAACATTCGTATTATCCATACAAATAGCTGCTCCGGCCGGGATTCGAACCCGGGACCTCAAGCTTCGTAGTCAGGTTCTTTAACCACTTAGACATTCGGTCATTAATGTCAACAACTAATAGAGCCACCCAGCATCCGACTAGCACTGCCTCGATTTTCGGCGTCTACTCGTTGTATAAAGTACAATTCAATAGAATCTGACAATTTTCTACACATTTAAGAGACCCTAGTGTGGGCACACTTGATTATATAATGTTCCTGTTGTTGTGATTATCATCTAAAAGGAATCAAAAAATAATAATACTTAGTCATATCACAAAGGCAGCCCGGTGTTCATATTAGTAGGCTGAAAGTGTCTACAGGATTTTCAGATTCTATTGAATTGGAGTTTAGGTGGTCGGCGGACGGCGCGTTGACAACGAGTGTACCTAGTTCAAAAGTTGTTGCGCAAACTTTTCGCTAGAGGCGCTGTCCGTGTTTCCATACAAATTGAGATTTCAACGCGAACGCGATCGAAACGTATTTTGTGAACGGGAAATTACACTAAGCATACTGATGGCCGTTGGATTCGATTGGAGGGATTCGAATCGGTCAATCTTCGCCACAGAAAAATTAATGATCGTTCTAAAGGCGTCATCATGGCGGCATCAGCGGAATCGACACCGATATCGGAGCTGGGTTTAGCTGTAACTATGTAGTGAATTAACTGACTGGCCGAGCGAGGACGATGCATATCTCCGTTTCAGATTGGGTAAGAATTTAATATAAGACAGGTCTAATTTAGACTACAAGAGGTACTCAGTGTCCTTAGTGTAAGTTTTCGGTTGCAAAGTACGTCTCGATCGCGTTCGCGTTAAAATCTCAATTTGTGTGTCGAACATCGCAAACGTGCCGCTAGAGGCACTGTTCGTATTTCCATTTAAATCGAGACTAGCTGTGGCCCGCGGCTCCGCCTGCGTTGTATTCGGTTATTGCGCGCTGTTCCCTCGGGAACTGTGCATGTTTCGGGATAAATAGTAGCCTATGTCACTCTCGGGCCCACAAACTATCTCTATGCCAAAAATCACGTCGATCCGTCGCTCCGTTACGGTGCGAAAGACGGACAAACATACAAACACTTTCGCATTTATAATATAAGTATGGATTTTAACGCGAACGCGATCGAGTCGAGACGTATTTTGTAACCGAAAACTTACACTAAGAGCTCTGTGCCCTAAGTGTAAGTTTTCGGTTACAAAATACGTCTCGAGCGCGTTCGCGTTAAAATCTCAATTTATATGGAAACACGAACAGCGCTTCTAGCGGAACATTTGCAATGTTAGTGTTTCCATATAAATTGAATCACCTCTTGTGGTCGAGATTAGACCTATGTCTTATAGTAATTCTTACCCAATCTGAAACGGAGATGCGTCTTCACTCGGTCAATGAGTTGATTAACTACATAGTTACAGCCTACCGACGCGAACGCTCGAAGAGCCCCCGATGTTTGTCCAATACGTAACTATTAACAGGAGTTTTGATGTTTGTTGCTAACAGCTTTTCACGCTTTAACAGTCCAACTAATTTGTACGATCGGGCTTTTCATCTGGGAAAATTGCGAAGAGCTCGGGGGGCACTCGGGTAATTATGATCGGTGAGTTAACTCGCGCGAAAAGGTGAACTGCGGAGGTATTAAACTCGAAGTATCGTACCGTCTCTCTCGCTCTCGTATTACAGTATAAGTGTCAGAGGGACCGCATGATACGAACTTCGAGTTTCGAGTTCTTCTACTTCTTCTCTTTTAAAATATGGCTCTTCGGTCCTAATTAATAGGACAATTTCGCCAGTGTCTAAGTATTCTCATTGAGAGGCACGTTGTACGATGATTGTAGATTTTGTAACTTGATAGTAAAATTCCAGAAACCACGTGGAGACAACTTGCGCATAAAAAATGTCAGACACAGAGCAATATAGAATTTTGTGATCACTGTTCACTGTTAAGGTTAATCGCCGCATAAAACACTATCAAAATTATACTTCAACTAGCCAAAGAAACAGAAATAGAAAAATAAGATATTGTCTACATCCGCCATGTTCGAATGCCACCAATCGAATCCCGACTTTCGAGTTTCGTAGTTGCCCTGCTGGTTGACACCAGAGTTGGACCAAACGTCAGAATGGCGTCTACGATCGAAACTCGAAGTTCGTATCGTACCGTCCCTCTCGCTCTCGTATTACAGTATAAGTGTCAGAGGGACCGTACGACACGAACTTCGAGTTTCGAGTTTCGTAGTAGCCCTGCTGGTTGCCACCAGAGTTGGACCAAACGTCAGCATGGCTTCTACGAAACTCGAAACTCTTTTTCCGTAAAAATATATTAACGATTTAAGACTTTAGGTATTTAATTAAATCCTATTATTATTATTCTCTGGAAATTTATACAATACTCTTTATTTATTGATACTTTATCGTACTGTAAAGTTTTTTTTGGCTGAGGAATTACTGTTGGGGTCCACTACCTTTACTTCCTCCACTATATAAGGCGGCCACCCGCTAGGTACAAGTGTCAGCTAACGTAAGTCCTTAGACCTCTAGTGTGGATGAGGTCCATCGGCCGGACATAATTAGGTTAATGCGTCATTTAAATTCGGTACTGCTGCTTACGACACTTAGAGAGAAACGTGATGTTTAATATGCGTGCGCGTCGGCTAATGACCGATTGTGATTCCATATCGAGACTGTTGACCTCTAACACACCATTGACTAAAACTTTAAAAGAAGTTTCCCTGCCGGCCGTTTTAAGTATTCGTTTGGAATATTGCTGTCTTTATCGCTCGTGACATAAGCGCTCGCAGCCGTCCCCCCATGCACATCCCTCCCGCTTCTCCACTTCCCGCTAATGTATATCGAGATAGCTGTAGGCTTTTCAAGATTTGGGCGGTTGAATTTTGGGTGTCGTTGTCCTCATATTATAGGAAAAATATAGCACAGATATCAATGTTATTTTACAATCAAGATCATTATCATATTTTCTATGCCTGTGGTTTTTTCGATATTTGTAAAAATGCTTTAATAGTCTGTAATTCTCGTGCAGTTGACATCTTTTTTTATCGACTTTGATTTTTTTGATTTGATTTTTTCTGTTGCCTACTTTTCAAATGAGACCGGGACTACGTTTGTATAGAGAATGGAGCGAAGAGACTTCTCTTAAAGATACAGCACTAGTGCAAGCACTGCTGCTTCACGACAGGCTTAGCGAGCAAGATGGTGGTAGCAATGCGGGCGGACCTTGCACCTGCAAAACATGAACATCTCTTTAAGCTTTGCCAGAATCTTTTCCACAGAGCTTTTCCCGAAGTCTTATGTATAGTAATAATAAGCGCCGGGGTGTTTATTATTAACGCTTCAGCATTATGCTCTGAGCCAGTGTCCGATTCACAACCGCAATGACGCATACTTTCCTGTGTTGTCTATTTGTACTTAATATTATTGTTGTCTTGTGTTGTAAATAAATTAATTTCCTTTTTTTCTTTTCCGGAAATGGTGGTACGTTATAGCCTAAATTGAATAACGATATATTTTTGAAATGAAATGAAATGAAATTTATTCGTCATCATAGGTATTAAAAAAAAGATGATAGATGGATAATTTTACAGCTATGATCTGCCTTTTGGCGTACGAATTAAAATAATTACAATTGCAGCACTAAAAAAATTACAAAATACATTACAGAATTAATTCATTGTGATTATCAACTTGAGTATGTCATTACAATTAAATTAAATTAGCATTATTACGGAATTAATTCATTATGATTATCACTTGAGTATGTCATTACAATTAAATTAAATTAGCATTATTACAGAATTAATTCATTATGATTATCACTTGAGTATGTCATTACAATTAAATTAAATTAGCATTATTCCGGAATTAATTCATTTTGATTTTAACCTTGACTTTAATACGTAGGAATTACTGGAATAATTCTACTCGTATCGTAACCGGCTGTGACATCGTATCGACGGAGGACTCGACCTGCCGTCGGGCTGCGGAGGGCCCTCCGCATAATGCCCCACTCCCGACCCCCACTTCTGACTTCATTAATCTGCTACAGATCGACAGAGACGCCGTACTGCGACAACTTGAATACCTACCGTTTTTTCCCGTTCACTCCGACAAGGCTCAGGTCATTGATAGAAACTACTCGGTAATTAGCTTTGCGACAAAATCGAAAATCGATTGTACAAGAGCATAAAACGAGCCATTTTACCCGAGTTCATATAGCCACCCGAGAGGCGAGGGTGGATAGACGTCGAGGGGAAAATGGTTCAATGCTCGAGTTTTTTAACTCTGCTTTTCACTTCGATGGCGAGGAAATGAATTAGCATCAGTGGAGACAATGATTCACTTTCTATGTACCTTTTATTTTTTATGCATTAATATAATAATTTCCATTAGGTATTTTAATTTTACTGATTTATTATGATTGATTTGGTTGATTTTTATTTTTTTGTCCGTCTTTCACGCCGTAACGGAGCGACGGATCGACGTGATTTTAGGCATAGAGATAGTTTATGGGCCCGAGAGCGACATAGGCTACTTTTTATCCCGGAAAAATGCACAGTTCCCGAGGAAACAGCGCGCGATAACAGAATACCACGCGGGCGGAGCCACGGCCAAAACGTAGTAAAGGCATAATTTCAATAACTGAATAGGCACTATACCGTTAAGCGATTGAAATACAATCCGGAGGCCGTATTGCCTAATATTTCTTACACTCGCGATCGCAATCAAATGACATATTTCGCATACAAAAACTGTCATTTAATTGTGATCGCGAGTGTCAGAAACGTTAGGCAATAAGGCCTCGGGAGTAACGTAAAGACGTCGCATAAAAAATGTATCTCAAAACTGCGTCAAAACTGAGTATTAAATAATGAACTTTTAGGCTGATTTATGTGGCGCGTGGTACAGCAGTTAACACGAGCCGTGGTGGCCTAGTGGTTTGACCTATCGCCTCTCAAGCAGAGGTTCGTGGGTTCAAACCCCGGCTCGCACCTCTGAGTTTTCCAAATTCGTGTGCGGAATTACAATTGAAATTTACCACGAGCTTTGTGGTGAAGGAAAACATCGTGAGGGAACCTGCACAAACCTGCGAAGCAATTCAATGGTGTGGAAGTTCCCGATCCGCACTGGGCCCGCGTGGGAACTACGGCCCAAGCCCTCGTGTTCTGAGAGGAGGCCTGTGCCCAGCATTGGGACGTATGTATACAGGTTGACCTTAACCTCTGGACAAATAATGAAATCATGGATAAGACAGATACTTAGCAATATTTTAAAATAGTTATTTGCTTAATTAGACAAGAAAAAAAAATCTATGAAATCAGATCATCCAAATACACAGGTTGCTCCGAAGTGAAAACCGTTCGTTTTCGGTAAATATTGGACTGATTGTTATAGAAAGAAAGAAAGAAAGAAAGAAAATACATTTATTCACAACACAAGACACAACAATGACATTAAGTACAAATAGACAACACATAGGAAATTATGCGTCATTGCGGTTGTGAATCGGACACTGGCTCAGCAAAATGCTGAAGCGTTAATAATAAACACCTCAGCGCTGATTTTCAGCCAGCACCGTTGGTGACCCTCGGACCGCTACAAAGATATACTATAGTTTTATTACTATACCTACATAAGACTACATAAATAGATAACTTGTAAACTATGAAACATATTATATATTTTATCACTTTGAAAAACATTAGTACATAAACGTAATGATACTTTGCAGTTTGGTTTTAAATATCTTGCTAAGTCATTAGTATTCGTATTTGTCCAGAGGCAAAGGTCACCCAGTATAGGCTGAGATGATGATGATAGCAGTTAATACTGAAGCTGGTATGGGAAGGCAAGAAATTCCTTGATCTAAAGATGAAACAGGACTCCCGGGGTGTTCCCTGCCGACCCGTGACCCGCCTTGGAAGCAAGCACTTACGACAGGAGACGGCACTCTGCCTAGAATGATGACTGGGTTAAAAATATATCATTCTATTTACTTAATAAATAAATAAATATCACGGGACAATTCACACCAATTGACCTAGGCCCAAAGTAAGCTTAGCAAAGCTTGTGTTATGGGTACTAAGCAACGGATAAACATAATTATATAGATATATACATACTTAAATACATATTAAACACCCAAGACCCGAGAACAAACATTCGTATTATTCATACAAATATCTGCCCCGGCCAGGATTCGAACCCGGGACCTCAAGTTTCGTAGTCAGGTTCTCTAACCACTTAGCCATCCGGTCGTCAATCGTCGTATTTAGTCCTACAGTTAGATTATGGAAAAATATGGGACACGTATTTTTTGGTTTACCTATTTATTAAAAATCGACAAAGGTATAGATCATCAAACTTCCGGAGTGGGGGCTTGTGACGTCACTGTAAGGTAAAAATCGCACCATATAGTGACGTCACTCGAAACTTCCAAGCACTACATCCTCGGAATTTTTGGTTTGTCAAACAAAAGAAAAAATATGTGCACAATTTCTGTGCTATACTTTTCGTATAATATGAGGACAACGAAACCCAAAACTCAACCGCCCAAATCTTGAAAAGCCTACCGCTATCGCGATATACACTAGCGGGAAGCGGAGAAGCGGGAGGGGATGTGCATGGGGGGGACGGCTGCGAGCGCTTATGTCACGAGCGATAAAGACAGCAATCATCATCATCATCAGCCTATGTTCGTCCACTGCTGGACATAGGCCTCTCCCATGGCACGCCACCGAGCACGATCCTCGGCCACTCTCATCCAGCTGTTGCCAGCCACCCTGCGAAGATCATCGCACCACCGAGTCTGAGGGCGTCCTACGCTACGTTTGCCGATCCAAGACAGCAATATCCCAAACGAATACCTAACGCGGCCGCGCGGCTGGCAGGGAAACTTCTTTTAAAAATGTTAGTACGGTACTGGCAACTCTCGTAATTACTGCTTTAGAGATAATAGGAGAAGTTCAAAACCACATAAAAGGATCGATGGGAGCGGGTCAAGTGTGTTAGTTTAAGGATGTATAATCACCATGCGGAAAGTTAGCTTCCAAGACGGCGGGGCGTCCGTGAACAACAGGGATGTTGACGCCATTTATATTTATATTTATTCTTTTATACTAATACTAGCCTTTGCCCGCGGATCCGCCCGCGTGGTATTCGGTTATCACGCGCTGTTCCCTCGGGATCTGTGCATTTTCCGGGATAAAAAGTAGCCTATGTCACTTTCGGGCCCATAAACTATCTCTATGCCAAAAATCACGTCGATCCGTCGCTCCGTTACGGCGTAAAAGACGGACAAACATACAAACACACTTTGACATTTATAATATTAGTATGAATAAGGATAGTGTATTAAATGCCTAAATGCCAAGTTTCATAGTTTTATCTTCGACAGCGACGAACTTCCACCATTTAAACTTTCACCCCCTATTTTAACCCCTTAAAGCCTCTTTTTCGCGATAAAAGACAGCCTATGTCCTTTCCCAAGGTCTATTCTATCTCTGTACCAAATTTCATCCAAATCGGTTCAGCGGTTTTGGCGTGAAAGCGTAACAGACAGACAGACAGAGTTACTTTCGCATTTATAATATTAAGTATCCATCCATACTATACTTACTATATATAATATTATAAATGCGAAAGTGTGTTTGTGTGTTTGTATGTTTGTATGTTTGTCCCTCTTTCACGCCGTAACGTAGCGACGGATCGACGTGATTTTTGGCATAGAGATAGTTTATGGGCCCGAGAGTGACATAGGCTACTTTTTATCCCGGAAAAATGCAGTTCCCGAGGGAACAGCGCGCGATAACCGAATACCGCGCGGGCGGAGCCGCGGGCAAAAGCTAGTGGATTATAAATGCGAAAATGTGTTTGTGTGTTTGTATGTTTGCCCTCTTTCACGCCGTAACGGAGCGGTGGATCGACGTGGTTTGGACGGTCAGAACAATAATATATAAAAGTTCCCCTTTGTCGTTTCGACTACGGAACCAAAAATCTCCTTTTAAGGCCAAAGGTTTAGGCTGAGCGTTAATGAGTTAGTGAGTCAAGCTTTCTCTTTTCCGCGCGTATCTTGTAGGTATTTTTTGTGGAATTTCGAAGAAAAACTCTATCTAATCTTAACAAAGAAAACATCTGTTCATTTATTTCTTTTTACGAATTTATTCACTGTTTCATGATCCATACTAATATTATAAATGCTAAAGTGTGTGTGTTTGTCCCTCTTTCACGCCGTAACAGAGCGATGGATTGACGTGATTTTTAGCATAGAGATAGATTATGGGCCCGAGAGTGACATAGGCTACTTTTTATCCCGGAGATGCACAGTTCCCGAGGGAACAGCGCGCGATAACTGAATGCCATGCGGGCGGAGCTGCGGGCAAAAGCTAGTTAAAAAATAATTCGAAGGCACGACTCCAGTAAAAAAACGCTTTAATAATAATAATAATAATAATTTATTTCATTCGAGTAACATAATGACTCATAAGTACATGATTGTGTTGTTTATTTACCAGAATTAGATTCATTTTCGATTTACTGTAAAATTAGTTTCTTTGTTGCTTTAAAACAAATAAATAGTTAGTTACCTCAAACTTTAAGGGTTTTATGCTGAGCCAGTGCCCGATTCACAACCGCAATGACGCATAATTTCCTATGTGTTGTCTATTTGTACCTAATGCTATTGTTGTGTCTTGTGTTGTGAATAAATGTATTTACTTTCTTTCTTTTAAGGGTAGTTAGTGAAGGCGCTAATAATCAGGTTTTAATGTGTTAAAATAGAATTGTTATTTTCCTTACAAAATTAATTAGCACGCAATGTATCACTATGTATATAATTTTGTTTTTATTCAAAACGTCGCACTTGTTGAAGTGAAAGCTGTCACAAAACGCTTCTCTCTCGTATCAAATTAATATAACGCATTACATTGCTGCTCGAAAATATTTCTTAAATTAATTACGGGTGTTTGTATCTAAATATCGAATGTTAAAATATCGAATGTATTAAAATCTCGAATGGGTCATAATATCGAAAAGGTATATTTCTTAAGACTGTATTTTTTATATTGTTATAAATCTAACCTAACCTAACCTAAGGGGTTCTATACGATTCCGTTTTAATGAATCCAGAGAAGTTTACGATTTCCTAAAAAAAAGCCTTTCGATATTATGACCCATTCGATATTTTAATATATTCGATATTTTAACATTCGATATTCAGATGTGTTCCCTAATATAGCTATGGTAGTTAATTCTAGGTTAGGTTTTAGTTAGTTTGTAAGTTTTCAATAGTTTTAAGTTTATTTTATGATTTATTCCTTTTTTTATAATTTTTTTAGTTTTTTGATATTTTGGTTTATTTTTTCTTTATTAATTATTCATTTAGGTTTTAATTTAATTTATTTAAGTTGTAATTTATTCATTGTCAATTTTTGTTTATAATAACTTAGTTAAGTGAAAATATCTATAAATATCCATGTTGGCAAATAAAGTCTATATATTTCTTAGAACAGATATTATAATTAATTAGGGTATTGCCGAATTGCCGATTAGTGACGCATCTAAACTTAGGTTACATAAAATATTTAACTATTCTAAATTAACAATTTGTTTTCATATCGATTCACAGCACTTAAATCTTCGTCTGGTTACAGTTTGAGGTAGAATCAAAAATACGCGCTACTTACATGAGAAACTGAGGCTAGTTTCAACTACTGTGCGCCAGCTTCACAGAGGCGCGTAAGTTTCGCCGGAACACATAATATACATACAAATAACATAACAGGGTTTATGGAATTCCGTTCTCATTCCTTCCTCTATCCGACGGCAACGCAATCCATACGGAGGATTTAGATTCCGCTTTGTAGCTATACGGGGCTTACAGCCGCGTAGGCCGAGCGACCGCCGCCGAACGAGCCAGCCGATCAGAAAGAAAGAAAGAAAGAAAGACATTTATTCACATTCACAAAGACACACAAATACAACAACAACAAAAAAAAGCAATAGACAGCAAACACAAACAAAACATAAAGGAAATTCAAAAATAAAAATATACGATTTATCAGGGTATCTTTTTATACTATAACCTACGAGTAACCAACAAAAAGTTAAAAAACCCGGACTTTGTCACTTCAAAGTTCAATATGTCAAAAATGGCTGAACCGATTTTGATGAAACATGCTTAAGAACCATTGCTATTTATTCTATGTTTTTTTTCTTCTATTTTATGGCGTTAAATAAATGTATTTTCATTCTTTCTTCTTTCATTGCTTAAAAAACCTGCTATCAAATAAAAAAAAATGCATTCATATCGGTCCACCCGTTTAAGAGCTACGGTGCCATAGACAGACAGATAGACACACACACAGACATACAGACACACAGACACATTTAGCTGTCAAACTTATAACATCCCACTTTCTGCGTTTTGTATCAGGTTTGAAATCAGGTTTTTTTCTATTTCCATTATTATTATTATAGTTTGGCGAAATTAGTGATGTCATTAAAATTATATATTTACCTTTTTGAGAATAAATAAATAATCCATACCAATATTATAAATGCGAAAGTGTGTTTGTGTGTTTGTCCGTCTTTCACGCCGTAACGGAGCGACGGATCGACGTGATTTTTGACATAGAGATAGTCTATGGGCCCGAGTGTGACATAGGCTACTTTTTATCCCAGAAAAATTCTTAGTTCCCGAGGGAATAGCGCGCGATAACCGAATACCACGCGGGCGGAACCGCGGGAAAATGAAAGAAAGAAAGAAAACATTTATTCGTGACAAAATAAAAACAAATTATAGTTATGCATGTCACGAAATGGTCCCAAATCAGCAATCTACCGGTCTCGCGAACTGCGCTGTTCTAACTTTGCGACCATCTGCTAAAGCTAGAGCTAAAAGCTTTTGTTATTTTATTGTTTTTTTTTTCTCTAATTAAGTTTTATTTGTCGATTTTATTTCTTTTATTTGATAAATTTTTGGTCGCCATCCGTGAAGTCGCCAAACGGTCGCAGCGGAAGACCAGCGTTGGCCTACATGGCCAACACTATGCTGAGCTGCAACCGTTTCATGCTTTCACATATTGTTTTTATATATTTTTATTGTTTTTATTTTAAGGTGTGAATGGCATGAATAAATATATTTAGAAAGAAAGAAAGAAAATACATTTATTCACCACACAAGACAACAATATTATTAGGTACAAATAAACAACACAAAGGTATGTGTCAACACAAAGGTAGGTGTATTTCTATTTCTAATAATATAAAACAAACCTAACCTAACCCCATGCTGCTGTGGGGTCGCTCGCACGCCGGCGCGCCCCCGGCCTCCGCATCTGGTTCCAACTTTATTTACATCGTTTTTCGGATTAACTGCATAAGTCTTCTTATTCCTTATTGTATAGCGTTTTGCCATTGGATTTTTCGCGGTGACTTCAAAGAATATTTATTGTTAACTTTACATGGACCCTGGGGCTTTGTAGGCAATCCGGGCATATTATGTACTTGATTGCTTAGTCTCAAAGGGTATAAAAAGATCCCGTAGAGAAATGGGTTGATGAAATTTTCACAATATCCTACTGATATCGAACTGATCTCGCATGAAATATAAATCAAAATCTTTGTTCCGTAGCCTGTTACCCGTGACGTGAAGTGATGTAGAGGAATTGCATGAACAACACATTATTTTCTTCTATAAACATCCTAACAAAATACAAGCATGTCGTTGACGTTCACGGTGACATTATTGCTAAATCCCTACTAATATTATAAATGCGAAAGTAACTCTGTCTGTCTGTGTGTTACGCTTTCACGTCGAAACCGCTGAACCGATTTTGATGAAATTTGGTATAGAGATAGTTTAAGCCCCAAGGATGGACATAGGATACTTTTTATTCCAGTAGAGGGCGCCACCGCGCGATAACCTAGGTCCACGCAGACGAAGTCGCGGGCACAAGCTAGTATAATATAACTGGAATCTAGATCAGCAACCACAACGATATGCTCGCTTAATTAGGACTTGTTCAGGAAACCATCGTCGAAGTGCCTTCAGTTTAGTTCATGCCCTGTCGAGAAAATTTTTAAGTAAAAACTGAATAATATGTACAAATATTTTATTTGGATTACTAATGTATGGCCAAAAAACTTTTCCCAAAGTATCACATCCCAAAAAATTTGACCCAAATTATCATTTGGCAAAAAATCATTTGGCAAAAAAACTTATCGCAAATTTACAATTAATAAATTTTTATTTGGCAAATTATTGTTTCGCAAATAATTACTTAGTCATGTTTCATATTGCCAAGTAATATTTGGTAAAATGTATCGTTTGGCATAATGTACTCTTCCCAAAATATCGCATGACATAATAACCTACTTTTCTGGGAACAGTTTGTTTCTGTGGAGGGGCGCAGTTCTAACCTAACCTAACCTAGTTTTTTGATAGCAGTTCGTTTTTGCGGGGAACGCAGTTTTAACCTATAATCTAACCTACTTTTCTGGCAGCAGTCCATTTTCTGTGGGGGACGCAGTCTAACCTCATCTACTTTTCTGATAGCAGTTCGTTTCTGTGGAAGACGCAGTTCTAATATAAGCTACTTTTCTGGTAGCAGTTGGTTTTTGTGGTTGGTTTGTGCGAAATGTCATTTTGAACAAACATTTTTTTGGAATGCAATATTTGCCAATATAAAAAGTTTGCTTAATAAACGTTTGTCGTAATAAAATTTGACAAACTAAAATTATGCCAAATGATAATTTCACCAAATGAATAAAATGCGAAATGTAAATATGCCAAAGATTCGTTTGGGAAATGAAACTATTGCGGTAAGTTTTTTGGGAAGTTAAATTTGGCGATAAATATTTTGGCGAAACGGCAGTACAAAATTTTTTTTATTCAATGAAAATCCATACTTAATAATATAAATGCGAAAGTGTGTTTGTGTGTTTGTCCGTCTTTCATGCCATAATGGAGCGACGGATCAACGTGATTTTTGGCAGAGATAGTTTATGGGCCCGAGAGCGACATAGGCTACTTTTTATGCCGGAAAAATGCACAGTTCCCGAGGGAACAGCGTGCGATAACCGAATACCACGCGGGCGGAGCCGCGGGCAAAAGCTAGTACTATTATAAAGGTCGCGGGTGCGCAAAGTATTTGTTTCAGTTCATGATATGGATCTTCGCAAAGTAACACCTGATTCAATAAATTATAGGAAAAAAATATGCATTAGGTATAACGTTCAATAGTAGATTGTACAAAAGAGCATAAAAGGAGTCATTTTACCCGAGACGTTCATATAGCCACCCGAGTCGGTGCGGCGAGGGTGAATAGACGCGTCGAGGGGAAAATGGGTTTAATGCTCGAGTTTTACACTCTGCTTTTCATTTCGATGGCGAGGAAATGAAATAGCAACAGTGGAAACAATGATGTACCTTTTATTTTTCATGCGTTGTAATTTTACTGATTTTTTCTGATTGATTTGATTGATTTTTAGTCTTATATAAATTAAAAAATAAATTAAATAATATAAAGAAACTTTTTTGTTTGTGGCTGTTGACACCCGATTACCTTGGTCTTGACTAGTCTTGAGTTAGTATTAGACGAAGATTTTATTTTATGCACTAGTGCATAAAAAGTCATTTTATGTCGCCTAGATACAGCATAAACACGAACTTTACGAGCATGAGCAGTGAAAAAGTCATTTGATGTCGCTCAAATGAAAAGCAGAGTATAAAACTCGAGCATTAAACCCATTTTCCCCTCGACGTGTCTATCCACCCTCGCCATATCGGCTCGGGTAGCTATATGAACGTCATGGGTAAAATGGCTCTTTTACGCTTTTGTTGTACAATTTACTATTTCTTTTCTAGGCATCAAGAATTTCGGCGTAGTTACGTAAATAAAGCAATTTTAGATAAGATCTCATAAGCACTCTGTTAATTATCTATCTTTATGTGTTCATGTCTTCGTGATTCCTTTGTAGTAAATTAAGTACAGTAGCAGAAGTGGATGAGCGTTTGTGTTCAAAATGATCTAAACACTCTTATTACCTTGACAAGAGAGTCGTGTTTCGTTTGAGCATCTACTTCTGTTGCTGGTTGTACCTAAGTACTTACCCCCTTATTCATAAACGACAATCAAACCTATTTTAGTTCTTCTTCTCTTTTAAAATATGGCTTTCTGTCCTTATTAGGACAATTTCGCCAGTGTCAAGGTACTCTCTTTGAGAGGGACGTTGTTCGGTAGTTGTAGTTTTTGCAACTTGATAGTAAAATTCCAGAAACCACGTGGAAATAACTTGCGCATTAAAAAATGTCAGACACGAGGAGAGCAATATAGAATTTTGTGATCACTGAACACTGTTAAGGTTAATCGCCGCATAAAACACTATCAAAATTATACTTCAATTAGCCAAAGAAACAGAAATAGCAAAATTATACATTGACTACGTCCGCCATGGTCGAATGCCACAAATCGAATCTATTTTAGTTAAAATGCCGCTAAAATTCGTTTGACCTTATCTGTCACTTCGACATTTGTATTTGTTAGAAAGGGACAAAGCATTTGTTAGTTAACATACGCTTGTTAAGTTTTATGAATAAGGGGGTTAGTTTTTAACCGCCGACGCAAAAAAGAGGAGTGTTATAAGTTTGACCGCTACGTGTGTCTGTGTGTCTGTCTGTGGCACCGTAGCTCTTAAACGGGTGGACCGACATGAATGTAGTTTTTTATTTGAAATTAGGTTTTCTAGCAGTGATTCTTAGACATGTATTACCAAAATCGGTTCAACCGTTTTTGAGATATTGAACTTTGAAGTGACGAAATCGGGGGTTTTTCAACTTTTTGTTGGTTAGGTTATCTCGCATGTAGTTTCCTTCGTATTGATGCGAATTAATAATCCATACTAATATTATAATTGCGAAAGTATATGTGTTTGTGTGTTTGTCCGTCTTTCACGCCGTAACGGAGCGATGGATCGACGTGATTTTTGGCCTAGAGATAGTTTATGGGCCCGAGAGTGACACAGGCTACTTTTTGTCCCAGAAAAATGCACAGTTCCCGAGGGAACAGCGCGCGATAATCGAATTCCACGCGGGTGGAGCCGCGAGCAAAAGCTAGTGTTTCAACAAATGTTTCTCTCTCTCTCACTCACAAACTTTCGCACTTATAATACCAGTAGGCTAATGATTAGGCTTTTTATTTTTCGGCTAGAAGGAATTATGCCGAATTATGCGATCCAGCAGTAAAGTGAACCCCCGAACCTCTGAGATGCTGTAGATCAAACCCCTATACAACAGCTTATCGAATCCAACTAGCTCTTATATGAACGAAAAACCGCTACATTATATTTTCTCTAACATATTTTGATAACATAGTCGATTGCTCAGATATTTCCATACGTCCATTTGGAAATGTAGCATGTGCTGTTTTATTACAGTTAATATTGGACTTAACCACCTTAAGTATAAGGTAGAATTTACAAAACCTTCTCATGGCACTTGGGTCGTTTTAGTACAGGTTAGGACCCGGTTTGGTATGCGTTAGGTGGATATTTTATCAATAATTTTATAAGCCAACTACACAAGCATTCCGCCTTGAAATTTGGAAATTATTATAGCACTAGAGTTTACTCACGGCTTTGCACGCGTATTTGAACCCACCCACAAATCAAAGAAAACTTTTTCCATACAGATACAAGTTAGTAAAGGTCTCCTAGGTCGAATGGCGTCCGCGGACCGCGAGACGAGCTGTCGGTAGGCCTCCAACAAGATGGAGCGACGACCTGGCTAAAATCGCGGGATCGCGGTGGATGCGAAAAGCACAAGACCGGTCTGAGTGGAGAGCCTTGGGGGAGGCCTATGTCCAGCAGTGGACGTCTTTCGGCTGACATGATGATGATGATGAAAGGTCTCCTAAGAGCATTTTCGCGTAGCAACAAGGGATGTAGTAGCTGCCCTTGCTGCCCCATCTCAACTTTCCACCTTGAATATACAGATCGCTAAAGAACTATAAAGTCATCAACATAGCTTGAAGCGTGCATGTTGAAGTGGCAATAGGCTAGGCATATTGCTCGTAGAATAGAATAGATAAACTTTGGTGGAGAAAGTCCTCGAACGGCAACTATAACCCTATGAACTAGATGCAATGACTGGTGAGTTATGAGCTACCGGTGGCAAGTGGCGAGTTGTCGTTAGATAGTTACAAAATATTCATTTATCTTTGGACAATCTATATTAATATTATAAATGCGAAATTGTGTTTGTTTGTACGACTTAATACTCGTGTCTATATTTTACACATAACCACAAAATATAAGTATAATAGTACTAACGTACAGAATGGCCACGCTCCGCCCCGCACCGGTTCGAGTTACCCCACCCCTCAAGCGCAGATTGCAGGAAAACCGCAGGAAAGCAGTCGGGTGCGCGACGCGATGTATATCGGCCGCACGGCACTAAGTTCGGGAGCAATAATTCCTCGAAATGGTAACGGTACTCTACCTTCTTCCTTTTTATAAATAAATAACGATTTCTGAAATTATCGCGATTAGTACATTAAATAACTACCTACCGAATAATTAGTTTAAGTTTGTAATAGTATATTAAAATAATTATACTTAAATACACAGACAGTTTAAATAAATAGGTAAGATTAAAAATTACATTTATTTGCATCTAAACCATACCTACATAATAAGTACCTTTAAATGTCACTGATATCACTTATTAGGGTTTTGCGATAGTCAGCCCTGTGCATCTTACGCACACATTGACGCGTGTACAGACGTCGTCGTGCCTGTGTAGATTCAGGAACGCGTATTTTGTACGGCGTGGCAGTTCTATAACTGACCATGAATGACCCCAATTTTCAGTCTACCTTCAAATGCATTCTTTTTTTCCAGCATTAACTCGGCAGGAAACACTGATTTGATTCACGTTCAATATTTCACCCTATAATTGGCATTATTTGAGCGTGTCATTCTTATAACAATTATAAAATTCCCAAAGAACCTTTGTCCGGGGCCTGTCATGACGTCTCGGGTTGAGGGGGGGGGGCGATTGTCTATACTGCTCCTGATAACGTTAACGTTTGGCTGAGATAAGGCATTTGGGAGGCCTTTAGTGCGTTGGAAATGGGCGGCGCGTCTAATAGGCTAGATGACTAAAAAAACTATTTAGTCCGTTAGGTGGATAATTTAAAAACATTGTGCAGATATTTTTTCTTTTGTTTAACGAACAATACAGTGCTTAGAAGTTTCGAGTGATATCACTATATAGTACGATTTTTACCTTATAGTGACGTCACAAGCCCGCACTCCGGAAGTTTGATGATCTATACCTTTGTCGATTTTTAATAAATGAATAAACCAAAAAATACGTGTCCCATACTTTTCCATAATCTAACTGTCGGACTAAATAGAATAATATATTTTTAACCCAGTCATCATCCCTATTGTTGCAAGTCATAATGAACATTTGGCATAAATGTATAATGTTTTGTCATAATTTTTTATACGTAAAAATATGGCGCATAATAAAATTAAATGAATCTATTGTCTTCAAAATATGTATATTTAGTTTTGTTAAATATTCGTGATTACATAGCGTTCTAGATCCTAAAATTAATAGAAATTTTGACTTTTTAATGAAATAATAACTTTTAGTCTTGTCTATTAGTTTCAAAGTCTATGAAGCAGATAGCGATGCCGTATCTAAATGCTAAGCGATACGACATTAAATTAAGGGCTGAAGTTTTTGAGATTGTCTACGGCGACCATTACGAGAACGGTTACGAGGGTTATTACAGAGGAATGGATGGAGTTAAACCCGAATAATTACAAGCACAACTCATAAACATAAAGTAATTAACTCGAAAATTATTGAGAAAAATTCGTAACTAAACGGACATATCCATACAATTTGGGGACACATCTGGAGACCCTATTGTAAAGCTCGGAATCATGGACTGAGTCTACCTTCCAAATTTTGTTGAAATCGGAGAGATAAACTGGGTGACACTATTTCCCGGCCCGGATAATACCGACCCTGTTTTTCGTGTACACGCCCATAGAAGCTCCTGTCAGTTTCTATGGGTATGTACACAAAAAACATGGCTGGTATTTCCATGTCGGTATTATCCGGGCTGGGAAAGAGTGTCACCGGATAAACTCAGGGTACAACGGTAGATAGAAATGCCCAGATCTTATATTGCAAGAGAGTAAAAATAATTAATTCCTTTCATATTTATACTCGTACTGTCTACTCTTTACAACCCCCGGTGTCTGTGGCACCGTAGCTCTTAAACGGGTGGACCGATTTGAATGCGGTTTTTTTATTTGATAACAGGTTTTATAACAATGATCCTTAGACATGTTTCATCAAAATCGGTTCAGCCGTTTTTGAGATATTGAACTTTAAAGTGACAAAGTCGGGGGGGGTTTTCCAACTTTTTGTCGGTTTTCTGATATCATTTTATGCTGCCACGCTACTAAGAATGCCCCGAACGTAGTGAAGGCTGACAAGTCCATAGAATCGAGTAAATAAATAAATAAATAAATATCATGGGACACTTTACACCAATCGACCTAGTCCCAAACTAAGCAAAGCTTGTACTATGGACACTAGGCAACGGATAAACATACTTAAATATAGATCCATACTAATATTATAAATGCGAAAGTGTGTTTGTGTGTTTGTATGTTTGTCCCTCTTTCACGCCGTAACGGAGCGACGGATCGACGTGATTTTTGGCATAGAGATAGTTTATGGGCCGGAGAGTGACATAGGCTACAAATACAAATATAAATACAAATATTCTTTATTGCACACCATAAAGCAGTACAAAAACTTAAATATAGACACAGATACAGGGTAGACAATAGGCGGTCTTATCGCTTAAAAGCGATCTCTTCCAGACAACCATTTGGGTACAAGAAATTATGTGTTACAAAAATAGGTGGCGGAAACAGTAACAGAAAATAAAAACAAACAAACAAAAAAAAAACAATAATATTAAAATAAGTACAAATGATACAACTATATAAATACATACATGCAACACTTATACAATACATAAACAACTAACATAAAATAGCAATATAAATTGTCAATAAGGCCGTAATGGGAGAAAAAGGATAAGAAATTAGGAAATAAAATAGATAAACACAGAAAGACTGAGGACAGAGTTAAGAAGGCAGTGTCAAGAAGTGAGCCTTGACGAGATTTTTGAAAATAGGAAGAGATTTAGCTTTCCTCACAGGCTAGTTTTTATCCCGGAAAAATGCACAGTTCCCGAGGGAACAGCGCGCGATAACCGAAGTCCACGCGGGCGGAGCCGCGGGCAGAAGCTAGTCTGATATAATTTTATACTCCGACGCAACTACGAATGCCTCGAACGTAGTGAAGGCTGACAGGTCCATAGAATCGAGTAAATCGTTAAATGTTTTAAACGGCATCGATTGCCAGGTCCCCCCCTCCGGGGTCCCGCCGCCGGATCTGATAAGGAGATGCCCCAAGGACCGCTGATAGCAACCCTATCGGCGTATAATGCCATGCCAGATCTAGGGGTCTCGCACACCAAACACCGTGTTTATTTAACGCGCTGTCGACCCGCGTTTGTAAAGAATAAAAGTCAAAGTCAAAATATCTTTATTCAATTTAGTCTATAACAAGCACTTATGAATGTAAAAAATCTGGAACGATCTGCCACCTCCTTTACGAGAACCCATGCCTCTCTTAAAGTTCAAACGATCCCGCCATAATAACCATCTTATATCAACACAAAAAAAATCCTGACACTCCCTCACGATAAGCATGCAGGACGGAAAAAACACATAGACACATCACACTTACTCACAAATAATACACACGCTCACACGCAAACACATGAGAATTTCTTGTTGTTCGTGTCCGATCGAGGTCGGTCTAGGGCCCGGTCTGAAAATCAGCGCTGGACCTCGATGTCCAGCACATGCTGAGACCGGGACCCATTTGATTGACACACACACACATTCAGCAGAATTTAAGTACAGTTTTTTTTTTGGTTCTTTTTTAATTTACTAATATTTTTTATCATTTTTTTTATTATTTTGTTTTACCATGTTTTACTAACTTATTTTGGTGACAATGAAGATTTTTTGAATTTGAATTTAAAACAAAATCATTTTTGTATGCGAAAACGGTGGTCTGCCGCGCTCCCGAGTATCCGTTCTGGGTCTCCATTCAAGGACTCGTCTTGTCCAGCGACTCTCGTCCATTCTCGCAATGTGTCCTGCCCATTTCCACTTTTTCTTTAAGGTGATATCAGACGGTTCATTTTTCGTTCATTTTCGCCTTTCGTTTGGTACCTTTCCCTCGAAATGAAAATATCCAACACTGTTGGATCGGTTCATTTTGTGTTCAGACGAGTGAAAGAGTACTGAATGAAGGACGAAAATGAACGAAAAATGAATCGTCTGATCTGACCTATACTATGTATAACAACCATGACGTCTTTCAGTTTGGTCTTATTTCGAAAATCGACCGACTTACAAGACATATTTCTTGTAATACCTGAGGCCAAATGTGTAGGCTGTTGAGGATAATACCTCAGCCTTTGTAGCCGTTAGAAACAGTTTCGCCACAATAGGGGAATGTTTCTATAGTTACAAAGCTATTCCAACAAAACTTTCTTTGTACAAGCCAACAAACAGCTGAGTAGGCTAACGCCTTCCTTCTTTTCCCGGGAAAAAGTACGTTTCACTGGTCACCGTGAGATAAGACATTCCAAACCCGGCACAACGATCAAGAAAAACTCCGGCCAGTAAGTATCTTTTAATTGCGTTTCGGAATAATTAAGCAGGTTTCAGTGCGATGCGGCTCTCGGCTTTATTTAGATAGTATTTTTCTTAATGGGTGGGTTTTTTTGGGAAATACATTAATGTTACCAGCTCAGATTTAACTGGATGATATTGTATTAAGGAGCGAGTACACCGCTGCTCAACGCGGTGACTCAACGGGGTCACGCCGTTTTGTCACCTAATTAGATTTAAATATTATTGGTTTTAAATATGTATGAGTCTGTAAGGTATTTATTGTATGGGCCTAAGTTGCCTGAAATAAATGAATTTATTATTATTATTATAAACCCGACTGCTTTAAAAATACTAACCAAAAACCGGCCAAGAGCGTGTCGGACACGCCCAAAATAGGGTTCCGGAGCCATTACGAAAAAATTAAGTAATATATTTCTAAGGAATTCGTACTTTATACGGAATCTTCGAAGTATAGGTATATTTTATACCTTACGCTGCTATTTACTCATAAACTACTAATAATTCTCAAGCAAACTTAGCCGCTATAGTTTTCCTTGGAAGTTTAATATACTGACTACCATCCTGAATTTTTTCAAATTTTTCCACCCACCGGTTTAGATTTTAGAGGGGGGGGGGGGACGCTCGATTTTAATGAAAATTTGCACTTTAAAGTTGAATATTTCGCAAACAAATTACTGAATCGAAAAATCGCTTTAGCAAACCCCTACTGGTTTTAAAATACCTATCCAACGATACCCCACACTATAGGGTTGGATGAGAAAAAAAAAATCACCGCCACTTTACGTCTATGGGAGGTACCCTAAAAAAAATTGGTTTTGAATTTTTAATTGTACTGTTTTGTCGGCATAGTTTACTTATATATTCGTGCAAAATTACAGCTTTCTAACATTGATAGTCTCTGAGCAAAGCCGCGGACGGACAGACAGACAGACAGACGGACAGACAGACAGACAGACAGACAGACATGGCGAAACTATAAGGGTTCCGTTTTTGCCATTTTGGCTCCGGAACCCTAAAAAGGAGAAAACAAGTCTAGCGGGCTAGAACTCTAGGCTGTTTAGTAGCAAACTCAAGTCGGCACCCATTAGTAAGAATTTTTGAGCTTGTCAAGATTTGAATGGGTCCCGACTGTTGAACTTTACATTTGCTACTAAACAGAGTTCTAGCCCACTAGACTTGTTTTCTTC
This sequence comes from Choristoneura rosaceana, assembly GCA_037349165.1. NCBI lineage: Eukaryota > Metazoa > Arthropoda > Insecta > Lepidoptera > Tortricidae > Choristoneura > Choristoneura rosaceana. The sequence continues at coordinate 205,899 of JAZBNJ010000006.1, read as the reverse complement.
TTTTCAGTATTTTTAAGGCAGGCGGGTTTTTTATTTTTTAAATTTATTGTTTTATTTCACACTTTTTTTAAATTTCTCTGAAAATGGTAGATTAAAACTATTATAACCCATATATATTTAGAATGGGCTAACTATTACCATTAATTTGATACCATACTCGATAGATTTGAATAAAAAACATTTTTTGAAAGCTTACAATTTAGCGCCAAAAATCTGCCATTTTGATTTTTCAAGAATTTCATGTATCCGGTGTCACTCGCGTCGTCAAGACAAATCCAATGACGTATCATTTATGAAAATCAGTTCAGCCGTTGAGTAGTTACGAACGGACATAGGAATACATACATACGAGGCAAACACATAATAACCCTCCTTCTTCGTAGAATGACGGTACGAACACCGTTTTTATCGTACCTATGCCCTCCACACGGCTGCTCAAAATCCGCAGATGGTGCGGGATCGCGTTGCCTCAAACGTCACAACTTTTGGTGAAGAGTATGCGATAAAGCCCTGACGTTTACGGCACGTCGCTGCGATTCCGCACCGATTCCTTATTTTCAGAGAAGTTTCCCTGCAGGCGATCGCGTTAGGTATTCGTTTGGAATATTGCTGACTTTATTGCTCGTGACATAAGCGCTCGCATCCGTTCCCATGCACATCCCCTCCCGCTTCTCCGCTTCCCGCTAATGAACATCGAGATTGCCGTAGGCTTTTCAAGGTTTGGGCGGTTGAATTTTCGGTTTCACTGTCCTCATATTATACGAAAAGTATAGCAAAGAAATCAATGATATTTTGCAATCAAGATCTTCATTGTATTTTCTATGCCTGTGGTTTTTATATTTTTGTAAAAATGCTTTCATAGTCTGTAATTCTCCTGCAAAGTTGACATCTTTATTTTGTCGACTTTTAAGCTCGTGTAATTGTGATATTACAAATTTATATGAAAATCTGAAAAACTACAGGCATAGATAATTACGTCTAGTCCATGGTTCTCCTATGGAAGCCCGAAAAATTTTAATCCTATTTTAACTGCCACTAATTTCATAAGCCCTAAAATCAAAAAGCCGAATTTTTAATTTTCCTAACTATGCATTAGCCCTAATTTTGGCATTCCGAATTTACGTTGTACCTAATTTCACTAGCCCTAACATCAAAAACCTGAAACAATTTTTCAGCAAATGTATTGATTGGAATACTTACCTTAATTTAGCAACATATTGAATGGCATTCAACCTACTTTCCGAGTGGGAGTTATCTGGGCTGCTATAAAAAAAAACCTAACATCGAAGGCTAAGGCGGGAGCTACGCTCCGCTTCGCTCCCGCCTTAGCCTTCTAAACCTAACCTATCCGAGTCGCTTCTGCTCCGAACCGTCTTGCTCGCTCGCTTCTCTTGCTCGCACAAATTTCATTTTATATTTAGTTCAAGTAAACGTTAGGGTTCAGAAGTTTAGGTGTACAATCATTAGGAGTAATCATTATTAGTTTTAGTATTATTAGAGCATTTAATATTTAGTACAAGTAAAGATTAGGGTTCACAACTTTAGGTGTATTAATCATTAGGAATAATCTTATTAGTTTTAGTAATATTAGAGCATTTAATGTTTAGTACTAATAAACTTTAGGATGTAAAATTTTAGGTCTAGTAAGCAATTCGGACATACAAGTTTGGCTGTCATGATATTAGGGCTAATGAAAATTATATCTAACGTTGATATGTCTAGTGAAATTAGCTTTTATGAAATTCGGTCTAGTGAGGGTGAACCCTAGTCCATACTTACAAAATTTCATCTACTTCTGTTGCCTAGTTTTCAAATGAGACCGGGACCACGTTTGTGTGGAGAATGGAACGAAGAGACGGCGGTGTGGAGAGCATGTTAAAAACGGTGCCCATACTATGCGTCACTGCGATTCCGTACCATCACCGTTTTTAGGCAGCGGTGTGGCCGCACCTTAATGGCTTACCCGAGCAAAGCCGCTGGCTAATATTAGTTACATATAAATCAAATTTTCTCCCTCCTTTTTGATGTCTCTCGTAATTACACGTCTCTAAGCTCGTATTAAAATTTTGTAAACTGGTAAAATTTCATTTCATAGCCATCACCCTTCACGCGGAGCGACGATCGTCTTCCATTTCGTTCCATTGCGGGGTTGTGCTCACTCGACTGTCTGAGAGAGGGTTATGGTTATAAGAGTGTATGTTATATTATTGCTTTTGTCCTCTCTCACTAAACGTCTGGAAGGATTTCAACATTATTGGCTTATGTTGTTTTCGGTCTGCACGTAATTTTCACTGTTTGTACGTTAGATGCAGTGTGCTAGAAAATCAGATGCGGATATTTTGAAGATAGATTATTTGAAAGAAAGAAAGAAGAAATAATTTATTTATTTACTATGTGCCAAATAGCGGCTTTAACAAGAGATCTGTACTCCAAATTTCATTGATATGAATCTTGTAGTTTTCGAGCAAAATGCCAAAATGAGAGACAAACGGACTTGACGAAACTATACGGGTTCCGTTTTTGCCATTTTGACTCCAGAACCCTAAAAATACAGTTAATGTTAATGCAAGGATAATTATTTTTGGACGGAATGGTATTTTTGTATGAAAGAAAAAAAAAGACACAAAACCCTTGGTGTTGCAGATGTTTATGGGCAGTGGTGATCTCTTACCAACAGGAGACCCACTTGTTCGTGTGCCTTCCAGTCGAATAAAAAAAAAAGATTTTGATTTTTTTTTTGAAACGGCAATGTACCGCGACAGGCATGAATCTCGCTCAGTCTATGCGTTACGGAACCTCATCATCGACTCGGCATAAGCCAATTACGATGTAATTAGTCGGTACCGTCGCGGAGACGACCGCAAATTGACACTGCACGGCTTGCTCCAGCAAGAGGCGAAGGCGGGATTTTCAAAGGATCCTCTATCAAGTCATCCACGTACCTTAATTCTACTAATACTCTTAACGATAGCTATCGCTGTTCAACGAGGGAATGCTGAAAGCCTGTTGGGTATACGTGGGGATTTAGATTTAATTTCGTAGTAAGTTTTTAAAACGCGATTCGGCGAAAGTAAGAAGGTTTTTAGGGTTCTGGAGCCAAAATGGCAAAAACGGAACCCTTATAGTTTCGCCATGTCTGTCTGTCCGTCTGTCTGTCCGTCCGCGGCTTTGCTCAGAGACTATCAATGCTAGAACGCTGTAATTTTGCACGGATATAAAGATAAACTATGCCGATAAAATGCTACAATTAAAAATTCAAAAACAATTTTTTGTAGGGTACCTTCCTTAGACGTAAAGTAGCGGTGTTTTTTTTCTCATCCAACCCTATAGTGTGGGGTATCGTTGGATAGGTATTTTAAAACCATTAGGGGTTTGCTAAAACGATTTTTCTATTTAGTCATTTGTTTTTTCTTCTTTCTTTCTTCACTAGGGACACTTGGGGTCGCCGGGGTCACTCCAGGAAGTCTTCAACATCTTAATGTCTGAAGCAACGCCCACATAAACACTGTTCATGGACACGATATCTCGGACCGGTTGGGACCAGTGCGAGCGCGAGTGCCATCCGCTTGAGACACGCGTCTGTAAACTTGTTTGTGCAATAATGAAGCAACAAAAAAAAGTTATTATAACTGTTTAGTGGACGGTTGTTCAAATTAAATAATCGTGAATTTCGTCAATAACGAAATCGTCGCAAGATTCGTAGGTAACAAATTTATTATATGTGTAGAATTATGAGTATTGTCCTTGTATGGTCATTACCATGCGTGGTTTATTAAGGATTGGCATTATAGCACTTTCGAAACGCCAGTGTTGCCATGCGTGGCGCGCTTGACAGAGCCTGAGATCTGGACGCGGGAAAAGCGATCGTCAATTGTCAGTTTGTAAAAGAAGTTTGGCCCGAGTCGACAGTCTCAGGAACTGTTACGCGTTTCTTTATTATTAACTAGGCTTTTCCTTAAGATTATTGTGAATCGTTATGATAGTTGCATTTCTAAGATTTCAGTGAATGAGTGTCGTATTGTTTTGGTTTTATCTTGACCACGATTAATGGACTTTTGTTAGTTCTTCAAAATTGTTTCATTCTCTGCCCGAATCCCACATGTTATGCCCACATTGATCATGTCAGGGTCGAATCCCAGCTCTCTAAGTCCTATCTTACGACATCAGAAGTGGTCCGAACGGGCAAATTGAGTGTGTTAGTGCCGCGCAGTGTCATTATCAGTGTTTTTTTTTACTCATTTTAAAACTATAAATGAATGCAACTGCCCTTTGTATTGATTGCACACAATCTTTGATACTAACACGCATAAAATGTGGTTAAATTTTATGTTAAATCGACAAATAGTGTGCAAAGAATTAATTTTTTTTCGTCTCGGTATTGTAATCGTTCAAAAAAAAAAGTTAAAGAAATCTAGTACATGCAGTCATGCCATGTTTTTGATGTGACGGTATTCTTGTGTGTTTATTCGTAATTTTGTTATGAAATGTACAGGCATGGTAATTTAAAATCTGTGATAATAATACAGTCAATTTTGTCTTTTCTTTTTCATAAAAATGCGTCGAGAGATTAAATCGCATTTAGTTACGTTGGCAATTCTTCTAGTATGTCAAGAATGTCTCTCTGCAGCCAGATTAAAAAAAAAGTTAAACGTCAAAGTCACTGTTTACGACAAAGTTATGCCGGTAAATTTGGAATATTTCGTAATTTTTAGTCGGTGTAAACTATGAATAGTGATATTTTTTTCGTAGCGCATGCAGCATTATTTGCAGTTACACGCAGTATGAATGACGAGATGTTTAAGGTAACATCGGAAATTTGGTGAGTTCTTTTTTACCATTCAACTTTATTTTCAACTTATTTTTCTCACGCGGTTATCCGTTTAACCCAAGAGTTGTGTTAAGTGCATTGATCAATACTGTGAACATTAATTTAGCGTAAGAAATTATACTTTGCTGGTAGTATAATTACGCGTTGAAGAAATCGTAAGCTCATGGGTTCATTCTTAGCGACTGGTTGCCGAAAACAAAAACAATGAGTTCATTCTGTACGCCACACTTAGTAAGCGTATTTAGAGAACTTTAGATTATTAATATGGAGGTGGTACTTGTTTCTTGGCACATGCCTGAACACTTGCAATATCAGTGTTGTCTGCATGATGCATAATTAATTACATTATTATAAAGACGAAAGCGTAATTTTCAGTTATTGCAGACTGCAATTTGTAGTAACAGCCTTACTCTTAAGGACTTCATAAACACTCAAGTTACCAATGCATTATGGTCACGCCTTCATACAATAGTAATTGTATTTCAACCAGTTTTATCTATTTGCATTAAAAATGTCAACAGATAGAACTAAATATTTACTACGGCCCTTACCTAACTTTTATGTAAGCTGAAATTAATGTGAAACTTTGGATAACAAATGCTTCTCTTCAGGGTTCACACACTAAAGCATATTTAGCAAAACTGTGTTCCTTGTTACCCTAGAAACCTTGAGTAATTAACATGTTCGTTTTTAGCTTATGTGATACCTCAATAACACATTCTAGTGTCATGGTGTGATATCTTTGATGGGTATTAGCAAAGATTTTTGTTTAGTTACATGACAAATCTTATTTAATTTAATTTAAGTTTTGTAAATTATATACTCCTTAGTAAAAAAAAAAAAAGAAAGTTTATGTGGCTCATTGATTTATTTGAGTTTTGTCTTTTACGGGGATTTCTGTGCAATGTGAACTTTTGTGATATCGAATAATGCAGTTTTGTGTTGCTCGAGAGTAAAGAGAGCTTACAGAGAGTTACTACAGACTAAATTATTGCTACTACTAACAAAATCAAGTTACTACAAACAGTATTAATGTACTACTACTGTAAACAATACAAGTTACTACAAATGTAATAACTGCTACTACAAAAAAAAAAAAAAAGAAAAAAGAATCCAATCGGGGTGCTAAGTTCATACAACTCTGGCAAATCTGTGTTAAATTATTTCACATATTGAAACAGGATAAATCTTTCAATTTAATGCAAAAACAGAGCTTAGCTTCTTATCAGGAAAACATCTGCTTTGTCAAATTAGTGATTCTCAGTTTCTGAATTTAATAAAGGGTTTGGGTTTAAGATTATTTGTTTCTCATAAGATTTACAATCACTTATTGAGAAAACATATTTTTCTTAAGAACTAAATTAAATTCGCAAATGGTCATGCTAACAAAATCAAAGTGGGTAGGAGAAATACAAACAAGTACAGTGAGTTAGATTGCAAGTATGGCAAGTTAAACTCTCATTATAACTGTCGTTTAAAGTTTAGTTAAAAATGTTATTACACTTTTAAACATAAAAAGAACCTGCTGAATGTGTTAGCTAAATAAATTGATATTGTTTTATTCAAGTTTCTTTATGAATGTGTGACATTTGCTATCAAAATCTTAAGAAATAATGAATAATGTTTAGTTGGAATTTTTCAAGTTGAGTTACTGTACTTTACTGTGATTGGGTTACATAGAAGGCTTTATAGTAATATGGTTATAATAATAACAACATAGTTTTTTTTTTTTTATTCCGAACTGGTAGTTTACTTGTACTATTTTTGTGTATTTTGTTATAAAATGTCTCAGTTCTGTGTGTCTTCTGGCATAGGCCTCCTGCGATTGCCTCCATTGCACTCTGCAACTCTGGTCTGTTGTGGTCCCAGGGTTAAGCGGAGGTTGTCTTCCTTCTTGTTGGTTAAAGTATGGGAGTGATCTGGTTAGGGCACAGGTTTTTGAGACCTAGCTATTGTGTGGTTTCTGAAATTCACTTGAGGTACTGGAATTGAGTGACATGTGGAATTGGTAATTAATCAAGAGACACTATGATTCCCTCAAAATTTTTGCTCTGAGTGTTTATGGATTTTTGTTTTTCAATAATGGTTGCTGTAAATAATTAACCATTTCCTGAGGGGTACTGGATAATGATGATAGTTTGCCTTGCAATCAATTTGATAATTTTGTTGGTCGGTAGATGGACACAGATATTGATGTAAATAGAGTTATGGCAGTACATGATATAGACAAATGTGATCAGCTGGATATGAGAGAGTGCAGTTTGGTATTAATGTTTTAGAATAAATAATTGGTGGTGGTTTCATAAGTGCTTTGATGTGGCCTGAATTGAGTGGGAATGTTTTGACCATGATTTTGACTTTGAATTGTGGAGATGTATGGAGATCTAAGCTCAAGCCTCACCTGTGAGTGTGCGACCATTTGGAGATGGTGTCTGTGGGTAAAGTGCTGGACGATGTGAGTGTGACAACTTGTCACTGGCAATTCATTCAGATGAGTCAGAAAATGTTGGATCTTAAATTCATGTTGAAGGTTTAAGACAAGAAGTTTAAGTATTGTAGAGTATCTGTTGGAGCTGTTGTTTTCTGTTACAAAAAAAAAAAAAAAATGTATTTTTACCTGTTATCTCGTACAGTATAGTATTAAGCTATTTTCATCAATAAGTAATTTTGAATTAGTTATTTTTTCTCCTCTTGTTATAAAATTATAGTTGGCAATAAAACAGTCCTAATAAATTTGCATTAACTATTCATTTCATTTATTTGAAACTCATCTGGTCCCCAAGATACAAGTTAGCCTAGTTTGGGGTCCGCTAGACAGTACATTGTTTTGCTTTTGATTTCATGTTTCACTAAATAATTTTAGTCATTTCAGCATTCTGATGTTTTGAATCCCAAATATGAAACTGTAAACGATTTATAACCTTTATTTTTAATAAACGTTTTGCTTTACTTTTTAGTTGTGCTATTAAAAAAAAAAAAAGGAAAAAAAAAAAAAAGTGGTTGAGTCACTGGGATGACTTGTAGGAGAGTCACAGGGATGACTTGTAGGACAGTCACAGGGATGACTGGTAAGAGAGTCACAGGGATGACTCGTAGGACAGTCACAGGGATGACTGGTAGGAGAGTCACAGGGATGACTCGTAGGACAGTCACAGGGATGACTGGTAGGAGAGTCACAGGGATGACTCGTAGGACAGTCACAGGGATGACTGGTAGGAGAGTCACAGGGATGACTCGTAGGACAGTCACAGGGATGACTCGTAGGACAGTCACAGGGATGACTGGTAGGAGAGTCACAGGGATGACTCGTAGGACAGTCACAGGGATGACTGGTAGGAGAGTCACAGGGATGACTCGTAGGAAAGTCACAGGGATGACTTGTAGGAGAGTCACAGGGATGACTCGTAGGAAAGTCACAGGGATGACTTGAAGGAGAGTCACAGGGATGACTCGTAGGAAAGTCACAGGGATGACTGGTAGGTGGGTCACAGGGATGACTCGTAGGAAAGTCACAGGGATGACTGGTAGGCGAGTCACAGGGATGATTCGTAGGAAAGTCACAGGGATGACTGGTAGGAGTCACAGGGATGACTGGTAGGAGTCACAGGGATGACTCGTAGGAGTCACAGGGATGACTCGTAGGAAAGTCACAGGGATGACTGGTAGAGAAGTCACAGGGATGACTTGTAGGGAAGTCACAGGGATGACTTGTAGGAACGTCACAGGGATGACTGGTAGGGAAGTCACAGGGATGACTTCTAGGGAAGTCACAGGGATGACTTCTAGGAACGTCACAGGGATGACTGATAGCAGAGTCACAGGGATGACTCGAAGGAGAGCCTTAAGAATGAAAGGAAAAGAGAAAAATAAAAATGGCCGCTGAAATAAGAATGACTGGTAGTTAAATTACAGAATGGAATAATGGTTGGCTTTCATTCTCTCTCTCAATCTCTCGCTCTCTCGTTTTCTCTCACCTTTAAGTAATACTATATGGAATTTATCAGAATAATGTCTAATACTATAGTTACTGGTTTTGATTTGTGTGTGTGTGTGTGTGTGTGTGCGTAATTTTGTTTTGTTTTGTGTGTGTTGTGGTCAGAAGTGGCCGAGCGAATATTATGATGCTATTGTGTCGATTGTTGCAGATTAAACACACGAGGACGTGTGTCTTGTAGGATGGCCGTGTAGAATTATGAGTATTGTCCTTGTATGGTCATTACCATGCGTGGTTTATTAAGGATTGGCATTATAGCACTTTCGAAACGCCAGTGTTGCCATGCGTGGCGCGCTTGACAGAGCCTGAGATCTGGACGCGGGAAAAGCGATCGTCAATTGTCAGTTTGTAAAAGAAGTTTGGCCCGAGTCGACAGTCTCAGGAACTGTTACGCGTTTCTTTATTATTAACTAGGCTTTTCCTTAAGATTATTGTGAATCGTTATGATAGTTGCATTTCTAAGATTTCAGTGAATGAGTGTCGTATTGTTTTGGTTTTATCTTGACCACGATTAATGGACTTTTGTTAGTTCTTCAAAATTGTTTCATTCTCTGCCCGAATCCCACATGTTATGCCCACATTGATCATGTCAGGGTCGAATCCCAGCTCTCTAAGTCCTATCTTACGACATATGTATAATACAACAATGATATTAAAATTAAAATAATAATATTTTTGTTTATTTATTTATTTATTTATTGTACACACACTTACATCTATCATTACAGGCTTGACCTAATGCGATAGAGAAGTTCCACATAAATATAAAATATAGTTAAAATATAGTTGTTATTAATTTATATTTCCATTCTTCCCGTTTCATTCTCAACAATAAATCAAACAACTAGATACGAGTGCCACTACCACGATAGATTTTTGGTGTATAAGTCATAGTTGACAACCTTAAAGCGACTGCCGAGCGTAGGTATGTAAAGTGAAGTACTTTTGACTAAATTTGTAACGTAATTTGAACTCTATTTGGTATACTAGCACAGTTAAGTTTTAGAAAATAATTATAGTCACTACATCTGGCCAGTTTTGCTGACTAAATTTGTAACGTAATTTGAACGCTATTAGGTACTAGGTACTAGCACAGTTAAGTTTAAGAAAATAAGTTTTGTATTGGTCACGAATGACCGTAAAAAAAAACATCTTTTGCCGAGCTTAAATTCTATTGCTGGATGTGATTGTGGGCAGGTTTTTGACGTTGCATACAAAATACACCCTAACGGTGGTAGACCGAAGCTCAGCTCGACTGTACATGCAGGAGACTGACTTCAGTAAGTACTATCTGTCTTTTGTGACGATATTGTCAATGGACTGACGTTTCGCAGCGCCGCCCACTCCTGCGCGGGTCCGAAATAAATGGTCACCTCACCTTGCCGCTCATTACTCGCCGTCGGGCGTAAATCGAGCGTTCACGTTTAAATGACACATTTCCAGTTCCACATTTTGTTCTACACGTGCTTTTGGTGACCTTCGCGCTGAAAACATGGCGTCATCCATAACAATATCAGTCTCTTTAATTTTTAATGATCTTTTGTTAAGCTCATAAGCCGTTTTTTAACTGTTACTGGTGGAAAGTACCTACTAGGTAACATATCACTTAAGTGCTCTGGCCTGCGTACTCGATCCAAATATACTTTTGCCGTTAAGTCCTGTAGATGTAACTATGCAAAGAATCGCTTTCTTATAAGAGCTTGTTCCACACATAATAGTGATTATAACCATACTGATATTTTTCATCAAAAGTATAATAGTTATGTGGCCGCAATAAGAAGCACTTTATAGTTGTTAAGTATTTTCTGCATGTTTTCAAGGAATTATTGTCGTCATTCCTTTCATTTGTTGTTTACTTTGTGCATAATATTTTCTTAATAAGTGTAGACATATCAGTGAAAACTTTACTGGCTCATGAATTACCTGTATATATACTAGCTTCATGTATGATTGTATTGCTGTTTGTTTTCCTCAATAAAGAAAAAAAAAAAAAGAGAGTTGACTTAGTCCCAATCTGAGCAAAGCTTTATGGATACCGGGCAACAGATTACATATTTATATAGATAAATACATACTTAAATACATATTAAACATCCAAGACCCCAGAACAGACATTCATATTATTCACACAAATATCTGCCCCGGCCGGGAATCGAACCCGGGACCTCAAGCTTCGTAGTCAGGTTCTCTAACCACTTGGCCATCCGGTAAAATCAAAAAGAATGAAATATAATAAAAACCCGACTGCCTTAAAAAGAAGAGTCTAAAAATGATGTTCAGGAAGTCTAGTGGTCAAAAACTCCATCAAGTAGGTAATAAAATATAATGTTTAACAGCCATTAATAATTATAAATTCACTAGCTTTTACCCGCGGCTGCGCCCGCGTGGAATTCGGTTATCGCGCGCTGTTCCCGCGGGAACTGTGCATTTTTCTGGGATAAAAAGTAGCCTATACCACTCTCTGGCCCATAAACTATCTCTATGCTATAAATCTTGTCGATCCGTCGCTCCGTTTCGACGTGAAAGGCGGACAAACATACATTCAAAAACACACACTTTCGCATTTATAATATTAGTATGGATGACAAGAGGCCATATTCCATAACGTTTCTGATGCACGATCGCAATCAAATGACAGTTTTTGTATGAGAAAAGCTCTGCCTCTGATCACGATTCGATCCGTCGCTGTAGAAAGACTATCAACAAAGTTGTCATAAAGTCTTCAGCGTCTCGACACCTGCCTAACTCGCAACACCTATAACTTTCAATCAAGATGATACACTCAACACTCATCAATCACCCACTAATTACTGCTCTATCGACGGTGCGCAAATTAATAATGCCTTAAATAATCATAATGACGCGTCCGCCATTTGCTTTCCGTCACAAGATGGCGGCGTCACTTGACACCCCATTTGTCATCGCTGACGGCGTCAAGGTGGCTTTATCAACCTCAACACTATCATGGAGGTGTCAGGGATGTAGGTTACATATTACAGGCCGTCACGGGTCACAGCGTACGTTTTTGTTACGACCACAAAATATACTACCGAAGAGATAATAGGGACACGGAGTTTCGAATTGGTTAGAAGAAAGTACTAATATATAAATCATACAGCTTTTTTGTTTCTGTTTAAAAAGATTTCAAAGTGAATTTACATAATACCAAATCATTTACTAACATGGTAAAATAGCCTTTGCCCGCGTTCCCTCGGGAACTGTGCATTTCCGGGATAAAAAGTAGCCTCTGGTCCATAAAACTATCTCTTTGCCAAAAATCACGTCGATCCGTCGCATCGTTTACACACATAATAATATTATATGGATTAAAAAATGTATAACATTCCTTGTCTAAAAATAGTTTTACTCGTATTATTCCAACATTCCATACTTTTCATTCAATTAAATGTATTCAATTCAAATAAAAACGTAAACATACTTTGATTTCATTTTACTGTTGAAACACAAGTGGAAATTTTCTTGACTGGGAGATAAGAGTAGTTACTAGTAAAATCCTAATAAACACACTTTTGTATGGTTTTGTTAAAAATAAACCTTTTTTCCTTATAAAAGAAATTAGCTACCAATGTGTCAACGTTTCACTTTATTTTCATTCCAAACAAACTTCGGAATTCGGGGAGTAAAATTTAATGACAGTTAGGAAGTTCCTCCGTCGATAAACTCAGCTATCGATGCTTTTGCCAAAGTCATTTTTGGGAAATTGCATACGTTTTTATAATAAAATTCCAAAAAATATTACTAAAGAAACTGATACAAAATTCTAATATACTGTCAAGAAGACGTTAATATCTAAGGCTTACTATAAAGTCAATGATTATATCATGGACAGGGATATTTGGAAATAATTCCGATCCGCATTAGCGATCCGTTTAAATAGCGAACCTACTGTGTTAAAAATAAGTTTGTGTTAAATACTTGAATATACAGGGCGTCCCACGGCGATGCCACATGGAGGGAAAGTACCTTAAATATCATAGATAGGATGTTTTGCTGAAAGAAGGCTTTATTTTATTTTTAAAAGTTAGTAAAACTGCATTCAAAGATTTTTGAATAATTACATGGTTTGACTGGGAATCGAACCCGCTCCACTAGAAAAAAAAACACCCTATAGTTTTCTCATACCGATCGAAAGGGTTTATTATAAGGATTATTTTTTGCTAAATAACCTAGTGCCGGAAATAAACGGAACACCATAAATTTTAACATTTTTAATAAAAAAAATCAATTTATCAAATGCTCAAAATGAGTTCCATTCTGTTCAATACAAAGACGCACTCTTTTGACTATTTCACTTCCTGTCGATTTTTTGATCATTTAGTGGTGGATATTTAAAATGATGCGAACTCCTCAAGTGGGCACTGATTCATTAGTAGGTACTAAAATTACGTTTGGTATAATGTCAGTTGTGTGGCCTTACGGAAATGTCATTTTCCGAACAAAATTTCACATCAAATGTTAAAATTTATGGTGTTCCGTTTATTTCCGGCACTAGGTTATTTAGCAAAAAATAATCCTTATAATAAACCCTTTCGATCGGTATGAGAAAACTACAGGGTGTTTTTTTTTCTAGTGGAGCGGGTTCGATTCCCAGTCAAACCATGTAATTATTCAAAAATCTTTGAATGCAGTTTTACTAACTTTTAAAAATAAAATAAAGCCTTCTTTCAGCAAAACATCCTATCTATGATATTTAAGGTACTTTCCCTCCATGTGGCATCGCCGTGGGACGCCCTGTATATTGTGAATCTGTTTTAAACAAAAAAATACCTCGTTGAGTTTCTTGTCGGATTTATCTCAACAGAGGTTTTTTCCGAACCGGTGGTAGATTTTTTTGACGTTTATAAGTGCTTGTACTGCTTGTGCCTAAATTGAATAAAAAGATTTTGACTTGACTTGACTTGTCCACACCCTAGGACGATTTACCCTAAATTTAGGGTATATTAAGCGTTTAGTAGCAAATTACATAGAAGCCAAGACGGATGGATGCATTCCAAGAATGTTTTAAAACGGTGAAGTAGTTTAATTATTCGTTTATCAATAAATTGCATTTACTTGCTTCGTTTTTATTAAAAAAATGGTAAAGGTAAAAAATAAATGAAAGTGCCTAATTTAGAGTAATTTGGCGTAGCGTTAGGGTAAAGAAATTATCTGAGGTGGCAACACTGGGTTTTGGCATATACTAATGATCGCCCTTGGCTTTGTTTGGAAGTGAGTATCTTTGTAAGTATTGTTTTGCAGACAATAATACAGAGTAAGTTTATGGGCCCGAGAGTGACATAGGCTACTTTTTATCTCGGAAAAATGCCCGCGATAACCGAATATCACGCGGGCGGAGCCGCGCGCAAAAGCTAGTAAAATTATATTTTTACAAACAAAACTTGGAGTATCATTGGTATATGAGAAATACATCGACAGTTGAGTTTATCGATAAAGGAACTCCTTACCTGTCTTTAAAATTTACTCCCTAAATTACAATGACTGATTCGAAATATTGCACTTGCTGACGTAACAGCTGTCACAGATCCAATTCTCTCGTGTCAAATTATTGTCTGTAATACATTGCTGCTCGAAAAAATTTCGACTTGTTAAATCATTTCCCCAAATCGTCTTTTTCTAGTAGCTAAATTTCCAGTCGCTCATTTTTTATTCATGATTAGCACCAGAAGTAAGTATCTATTCCTAATATAATTTTACCATTTGCAGATTTTCCTAAATGCTTTATTTTCCCAATATGCTTTTTTAAAAGCTTATTTTAACAATCGCGTTTTTTCCCAATTTTAATCGATACAGAAACAATGTCTACGGAGCTTCGCTCACGCGGAGCTCCTATTTGTGTGGTTTTGGCCATTTGGGCCGATGCAAACTTAACATAACCTAACCCTGCCTATGTTTCTGTCTCGATTTAAATTAGGAATAAAAGCGATTGTGAAAATAAGCTTCAGTAAAAAATCATATTGGAAAAAAAGTATTTAGGAAAATCTGCGAATGGTAAAATTATGTAAGGAACTAGCTTTTGCCCGCGGCTCCGCCCGCGTGGTATTCGGTTATCGCGCGCTGTTCCCTCGGGAACTGTGCATTTTTCCGGGATAAAAAATAGCCTATGTCACTCTCGGGCCCATAAAGTCTATGCCAAAAATCACGTCAGTCCATCGCTCCGTTACGGCGTGAAAGACGGACAAACACACAAACACTTTCGCATTTGTAATAGTAGTATGGTTAAATACTTCTGGTGTTAATCAAGAATAGGAAAATGTACGACTGGCAATTTAGCTACTAGGAAAAGAAGATTTTGGGGAAATGATCAAAACAGTCGAAACTACGGGTTTCGTAAAAAATCTATATCGCGGTTTCCATTCCCGGTTCCGACAGGCGATTATTCAAAAATCTTAATCTAGTTTTTTTTTTATTCGACTGGTTTATAAACGAGCAAGTGGGTCTCCTGATGGTAGAGATCACCACCGCCCATAAACATCTGCAACACCAGGGGTATTGCAGTTGCGTTGCCAACCTAGAGGCCTAAGATGGAATACCTCAAGCTCCAGTAATTTCACCGGCTGTCTTACTCTCCACACCGAAACACAACAGTGCAAGCACTGCTGCTTCACGGCAGGATTAGCGAGCAAGATGGTGGTAGCAATCCGGGCGGACCTTGCACAAGGGGTAGGACCTGCGAGAGTTTAAATTCTTTTTGAAACCAAAATGGAGTCTCCTTTCAGTACGAATAGTTTTATACTTATAGATTCCTTTACCCGTTCGTAGCCGTGGTCCATAACTGACGCCAAATAACTCCGTCGCAACTTTTAAAAGTAACGGGTCTGGTGAAAAATTAATTTCCAACTTTGCGGCACGAGCCGACGATAACTTTGGACGAGGAACTTATGCACTCGGGTACTGAGGCTGTCATTGTCGCTCTCACAGGATGGAGGGATGCGGGAGAGAGACAGATGTGTCAGAATGACGGGCCAGCGACTGGTCAAAGTGACCAAACTGTTTGAAACCTTGTTAATGAAAAAGGCTTTGGGAAGTGTTAAAGATACTCCGGACAGAATTAGGTCAAAGTAATCATCCCTTGCTCACGTTTTAAACCTTCCTATTCAACTTCTCAAAAGAGTTGTGTTTTCGAGCGTTAACAGGAAAATAAAAACCGGCCAAGAGCGTGTCGGACACGCCTAAAATAGGGTTCCCTAGCCATTAAGTTCAAAATTCAAATTCATATCATTTATTCAGTAAATAGGCCGCAAGGGGCACTTTTACACGTCAATTTTTTTAAACTACCAACGCTTTCGGAAAGACCATCATTACCAAGAAGAATGCGCCGCAAGAAACTTGGCAAAAAGTCATTTTTTCAAAATAAAATAATTACAAATGAAATACTTAAAAACTACAGTAAACAATTAAACAAAAAATTACAAAAACCAAAATTAATAATAATAATACAGGGATGTGTGGGGTCCCTTAGTTACAAAACTAAACCCTAACTATATCTAAGAAAAAAATTAGTAATACTTTTCTAAGGATTTCGTATTTTATACGGAATCTTTCAAGTTTCAATTCTCAAAAAAACTGAACCGTTATAGTTTTCCTTGTAAGTTTGATATACTTACTACAATCCTGATTTTTTTTCAAATTTTTCCACTCACCGATTTAGATTTTAGAGAGGGGGGGGGGGACGCTCTATTTTAATGAAAATTTGCAATTTAAACTTGAATATTTTGCAAACAAATCAGTTAATCGAAAAACCGTTATTACAACCTCCTAATGGTTTTAAAATACCTATCCAACGATATCTCACACTACAAGATTGGATAAGAAAAAAAAATCACCCCCACTTTACGTCTATGGGAGTCTCCAAAAAAAAGTTATTTTGAGTTTTTTTCTTGTACCATTTTGTCGGCTTATAGTTTACTTATATATTTGTGCAAAATTACAGCTTTCTAGAATTGATAGTCCCTGAGCAAAGCCGCGGACGGACAGACAGACAGACATGGCGAAACTATAAGCATTTAATATAAGCATAAAATACCCTAAATGTAAAAAAATAGGTAGATACATACATAGACTTGTTTATTCTTTTTTAGTATTTAATAAAAAACTTTTCATATTACAAGAAAATAATCCAAGCTGTCAAATTATAAATTTTGAATGGATAACAGAACCAAACTTCGTACGATTTCTCACAAATGTCAGGTAAATAAACTTGTAATTGATTCGGGACTCACGGAGTTGACGCGAAGATGAAAGGTCATGGTAGTACACAATATGGAAGGAAAGCTTAGCTGGCATGACATTCACGCCATTCTCATTTAGCTGTGCATTCAATCTAATTACCCTGCCACTATTACGGGGAAGAAGCGCGAACCGCGACTCGGTAATTAGACTGAGTGCATGAATGAGACAGATGGATTGCCCATTCGGATTTTCTGTGCACTCAATCTAATGACGGTATAGTTTTGGAGGGGGGGGGGGCAAGTCAGATTTTTCAGGCTAAGTAGCTGGTTTTCAGTTCTCACCCGGTATTTGTAAGTACATCAAACGAACTTCGAACAAAAAAGTAAGTTCCTTAATTATCATCTTGTATTATAATTAGCCTCTTAACCACGGCTAACAGATATCACTAGATAACGCAAACACCTCAATCTGTATGAAAACCAACCGTGCCACTTTTGTATATCTTCTGTGACGTCTCAAGAGCGAATTAGCGATGTGAATTCCCCGATGTCCACGCAAAATCGATTCAAATAGCCGCCCGCCCGCGCCGTGGGGCTCGAGTCAGTCACTAGACACGATTAGTCAGTTAGCGGTCAGTCTTCGTATGGGGCCGACCAAGACATTTGGTCGGGGTTCGGGCACGCGAAGTAGATGCATTTGCGTATCTAGTGTAATCTATATCTTTGGTGGACACATTTTCACAGTGGCGACGCAGGACTTAAAGTTGGTGGTGGGCAAGATAAATTTTGCAAAGCCCTATGATGGCACACCACATATTAGATGACGAATTATTAAATGAGGCCGCTTACCCGAGGCCGAAATCTGTGGCCTACAGTTATTTCATTGCATTTAGCATTTTAACAAAAATGTAAAGCTAAAGTTTTGTTTCATTCATTTTGTATTTTAACCTTTTCGCTGCCACGTCAAATACAAAATACATCACCCATACGACAGCCAGGCTCGCGAAGTAGATGCATTTGCGTAATCTACTGTAATCTATATCTGTGCTCTTAACTGTGTCTAAAAGCTTCCTGCAGATGAGTCTTTGCAAATAACATAAAACATTCGTCCCAAAAACCATTCTGCCCAACATTCAATCTAAATATCTTTTCACAAATACAAAGACGCTTAAAGATGAGATGAGTATCGAGATAAAAATCCCAAGATAGCATTGAAGGCTCGCCCTCGTTATAAGATGAACATTTTCAGGAAAAATGACACGTTCCGAATTGATTTGTGTTAAAACTGTTTTAATGTTCTCTTTAGAAGTCTCTTCGTTCCATTCTCCATACAAACGTAGTCGGTCTCATTTGAAAACTAGGCAACAGAAGTAGATGAAATTTTGTAAGTGTGGACTAGACGTAATTATCTACGCCCGTGGTTTTTCAGATTTTCATATAAAATGTGTAATATCAGAATTTCAGGAGCTCAAAAGTCGACAAAAAAAGATGACAACTTTGCACGAGAATTACAGATTATGAAAGGATTTTTACAAAAATCTAAAAAAACCACAGTCATAGAAAATAATGAAGATCTCAATTCAAAAAAAAATCTTTGATTTCTGTACTATACTTTTCGTATAATATGAGGACAACAAAACCCAAAATTCAACCACCCAAATCATGGAAAGCCTACAGCTATCTCGATATACATTAGCAGAAAGCAGGAGGGGTTGTGCATGGGGGGGACGGCTGCGAGCGCTTATGTCACGTGCGATAAAGACAGCAATATCCCAAACGAATACCTAACGTAGGCAAGGCAAGGAAACTTCTTTTAAGAAACCAATCAGGTCGTCTACATACCGTGTCGTAGTCAACTTCGATATTAGAATAATCAAAAAGCCGATGAGCTTTTCCCAAATTTGAATTCAATTTAACTCTTAAGATTCGCATCCCGACAGACACCGATTGGAATGTAAGGTATTGGATATTCTCCAATACGACTGGGTTCCATTCCCAAAATCAATACGTGTTTAAATCTCATCATTAGTCATCATCCTCGTACCACCCGCAGGGCGTCCAGTGTTAAACCGATCACTAGATAGATCGATAGATCAATAGAATAACCAACAAAAAGTTTTTGATGAAACATGTCTAAGAACCATTGCTAGAAAACCTCCTTTCTTATAAAAAAACCGCATTCATATCGGTCCACCCTTTTAAGAGCTACGGTGCCACAGACAAACACACATAGCGGGCAAACTTATAACACCCCTCTTTTTGCGTCGGGGGTAAAAATCGTCTTAGCAAAACCTCAAATTTGGTGCCCAAATATTTTCGACTTTATTTTTTTTTACATTACGCACCATGATTATATGTAGTTGACAATTGTGGCTTATTAAGTAATTTTTTTGACAGTTGTGGCTCCGCGAGAAGTGGCAAAAAAACTATTTTTTTATTTATTTTTCCTTTGCCTTTTTCACCAGAAAAAGGAGCTGTCATAATTTTGACAACGTCTGTCTACGTCAGATTTACGCATGATTTACGGGATCTTTTTTTTTAATAGAGACTAGGCAAAGGTATTGGATCTATTGTATCGTAGTTTTGGAGTTATGCCCTTTTAGAATAAGCACATCTTAAATTTTTTTAATAAATTAATTAATAGCCGTAGCGAAATTTTAAAAATATCAGCATGTTTCTATTTCCAAACAGAATACAGAGAACGAATCAAATTATAGTCTTAGAAATATGAAATCTTGTCAATTCTGAATTTATTTGGTTACTCTCGCTTGCTTGGATTAGCTAAAATAACAGTTTAAAAATTTACCTTGATTTTTTAACAATTTCGTGAATAAGTCTGAAACGAAAGAAGATTGAAGGCTGATATTACGCATACAGTGTTCTTAGGTCCTGCCACTACCGCACCTCCAATTACTTATACAATTTTATTCAAAAAAGGATGAACTCACACAAAAGCTATGTAGAACATTTTGATTATAAAAAGATGTAAAGTTTGCAAGGTTGTAGGGGGAAATCTCTGGATCTACTGAACCGATCTAGTTGACATTCGGTAGGCACACAAATAGATTGAGTCCAGAGGCCTTATTGCCTAACGTTTCTGACACTCGCAATCGCAATAAAATGAGAGCTTTTGTATGCGAAATATGTCATTTGATTGCGATCACGAGTGTCAGAAATAAATAAATAAATAAATATCATGGGACACTTGACACCAATTGACCTAGTCCCAAACTAAGCAAAGCTTGTACTATGGGTACTAGGCAACGGATAAACATACTTATATAGATAAATAAATACTTAAATACATATTAAACATCCAAGACCCGAGAACAAACATTCGTATAATTCATACAAATATCTGTCCCGGCCGGGATACGAACCCGGGACCTCAAGCTTCGTAGTCAGGTTCTCTAACCGCTTAGCCATCCGGTCGTCCAAATATTAGGCAATACGGCCTCTGGAGAAGGATAAAGAATAGTTCTAAATCGAAAAATTGTATAATTGCCGCGGGCAATAAACGAAATCTTCGCGGGCGTAGCCGCAGGCAACAGCTAGTCTCTTATAGTTTCAGAGCTATCCGTACTAGGTCGGCCGTCGGTCACCGGCTACACAAGTCTGTGAATCTCAAATAATTCTCATTAACTTTCTTTGGAATTAACGCTTGGGAATATTACATTTGAAAAAATTATCAGTCTGTGATCTCTGGACATGTGAGCTATTTAAATACGCAAGTTTATTTAATAAATAACACACAATAGTACAATAATTAACAAACAGAAATAAAAATATCTATATATAATAATAAATAAATAAATATCACGGGACAATTCACACCAATTGACCTTAGCCCCAAAGTAAGCTTAGCAAAGCTTGTGTTATGGGTACTAAGCAACGGATAAACACAATTATATAAATAGATACATACTTAAATACATATTAAACACCCAAGACCCGAGAACAAACATTCGTATTTTTCATACAAATATCTGCCCCGACACGGGAATCTAACCCGGGACCTCAAGCTTCGTAGTCAGGTTCTCTAACCACTACGCCATCTGGTCGTCAAAATGTCGTCAAAAGGTCGTCAAATATATCTATTTAAATTACTTCCATTTCACTAACTTCAACGAATTTCCTAATGAAAATAACGGCCAGTATTTTAGGTCCGAACTATCATGTGAATGTAGAATAAACATACATTCAAATTGGGACGGAGCTAATTTGTGAGGGAACGAAGGTAGTTTAACAAAATTTCCCTCTCGACCGACTGAAGAACCCTGAATCGTGAATGGGCCCGTACTTTAGTCGAGATTCGTCGGGAATTCTTACAATTCGGGGAATATTTTTACAGGATGTCCGGCCTCCCAGCGATCGAGAGATTGTCATTGTTATGTTTTTGAGACCTTGCTGATTTACTTCTGCTTCAGCATTAAGTTATTCTTATTGTAATTGATGTACTGTGATAAATTATGTATTTATTCGTAGCCTAATGATTCACTGACAATTTTTACGCAGATTATTGATTGGCAGACCACGTTTCGCTAAGTAACGGTACGTCGATAAAGGGTATAGCCGTGTAAGGATGGCGAAACTGCCTTTGACGAGAAAGTGGTTTTCCTTTGGCTCGGATAATTGTCTTTACATACGTTGTAATTTGACCAAATTTTAGCCCCAAAATGGGCGTGGTTTTTGAGATAATTAAAAAAAAAGGAAAATCGTTTTTATTTTTTATTTACCAAACTAGTGGCCCGATTTTCACGAAATTTTTATATATTGTGTAGAAAATTAAGAGCTTTTTTTTCTAAAAAAAAATCCAAATAATTTTATATTTAAGTAAAAAAAAATCACTTTTTTAATATTCATAATTTTTTTTTTTTTACTTGCCAGGTGGCGACACCTACCAATATCAGATATATTATGACCCATTTAATACTCTAATACATATATTTTTTTCAAAAACATTCATTTGGATCATCAGGTTAAAATAAGCGAATTTGTAACATCTCATACAATACATAGCCTTCCCTTTACTACGTACATGGGCGTTTTCAAAAAAAGTTGTTGAAATGACTTTTTTTTAGAAGTGGATGAAATTTGGTATTCCTGCTCAGAATCAGGAGCACTTTCGATTATAATAGGAGAAAAAAAATGTCTCAATATTTTTTATTCCATTACGTTACCGTTTTCATACGCGTGGCGGTAGTGTAATGGATAACACAAAATTATATGAAAAACCTGGGACACTTTTTTTCCCATTGCAATCGAAAGCGCTCCTGATTCTGATTAGGAATACCAAATTTCATCCACATCTGACAAAAAAGTCATTTCAACATCTTTTTTTTGAAAAAGCCCACCTTCGTAACATAGGATTCAATAGTAGGGTGGGTTGAAAAAAATTTTTTTTTTATTTTCTTAGCATGGGGGTAGAATTTGTACCTTATGAAAATTTTTCAAAAAAAAAAATTTTTTTTATCTAATATTTTGAGGTGTCCCACTCGCTTTTAAAATTAATAATTTATCAAATGAGGTAGTTCCAACAAAAAAAAATTTTTTCGGTCAAACATCGTGGAAGACGTCTAAAAATTGTCGATTGTGATTTTTTTTTACTTATAACTTTCATTTTAATACAAAAGAAAGAAGTCATTTTTTGATTTTTACATTAGTTACAAAAATAATAGAATTTTTTTTTTTTTTTACTTTTGATTTCCAATTGGCTTTCGAGGGGAGACCCTACAGGTTCTAGAACACCTTTCATATATTTTTTTTGGTACTACTTCATTTAATAGATTATTAATTTTAAAAGGGAGTGGGCCACCTCAAAATATAAAGTAAATTTTTTTTTTGAAAATTTTTCTTTTTTCATAAGGTACAAATTCTACCCCCATGCTAAGAAAATAAAAAAAAATTTTTTTTTCAACCCACCCTACTATTGAATCCTATGTTACGTAGGTGGGCTTTTTCAAAAAAAAGATGTTGAAATGACTTTTTTGTCAGATGTGGATGAAATTTGGTATTCCTAATCAGAATCAGGAGCACTTACGATTGCAATAGGAAAAAAAAGTGTCCCAGGTTTTTCATATAATTATGTGTTATCCATTACACTACCGCCACAGATACGCGTATGAAAACGGTAACGTAATGGAATAAAAAATATTGAGACATTTTTTTTCTCCTATTATAATCGAAAGTGCTCCTGATTCTGAGCAGGAATACCAAATTTCATCCACTTCTAAAAAAAAAAGTCATTTCAACAACTTTTTTTGAAAACGCCCATGTACGTAGTAAAGGGAAGGCTATGTATTGTATGAGATGTTACAAATTCGCTTATTTTAACCTGATGATCCAAATGAATGTTTTTGAAAAAAATATATGTATTAGAGCATTAAATGGGTCATAATATATCTGATATTGGTAGGTGTCGCCACCTCGCAAGTAAAAAAAAAAAATTTATGAATATTAAAAAAATGATTTTTTTTTACTTAAATATAAAATTATTTAGATTTTTTTTTTAGAAAAAAACGCTTTTAATTTTCTACACAATATATAAAAATTTCGTGAAAATCGGGCCACTAGTTTGGTAAATAAAAAATAAAAACGATTTTCCTTTTTTTTTAATTATCTCAAAAACCACGCCCATTTTGGGGCTAAAATTTGGTCAAATTACAACGTATGTAAAGACAATTATCCGAGCCAAAGGAAAACCACTTTCTCGTCAAAGGCAGTTTCGCCATCCTTACACGGCTATACCCTTTGTACGCAGATGTATTGTTTCGCAGATTAACGTTTCGTAACTCAACCTTTAGTCGACTATTCAGTTGGTTTGTGATGCTTGTGAGTCTGTAAGCCGAACAACTATTAACAGGAATTCGTATAGCCGATTAATCACTACACAATCATAACGTTTGCTCGAACAACTTTTCGCTTTCGAATTTGTGTTTATTTTATATTGAAGTCAAAACGAACTAAGTCGCGACGGCAGTAGTTCGGTTCTGGCAATCGCCAAAGCTTCGCTCGCTCGGCTCGTGCGTTGTTGATCACAATTCTACCAAGCACTCCTTCTCGCTAACCTAACCACACATTTTAATGTCATGCGATAACGCGTGTATCGGCAAACAGTTGTTCGATCAACTGAAACAATTACGAAACAAACAATCGACTAAAAGTAAATCTGCTATTATTCTTCCTACCGACTACTCGGCGAAACGAATAATAGGCGTAACGAAATTATACCAAACGTTGTTCGGCGAAAAGTAAAATGTGCCAGTAGTTGTATGCGAAAAACTAGGCGAAACGGGTCATCAACCTAATGATTTGCCCGGCCCGGGTTTGCATTAGTATTTCGAAAGTCATGTGCGAAATTACATTCGAATCTACCAACGAGCTTTACTATGAACGGTTGGTGAGAAATGTCTAGTACTCACGAACCCGCGTGGTACAGTCGGAGTAAAAAAAGGTTCGTCACCCTAAGATCCATTTTCCTTTGCTCAGTGTGAGCGCTAATCTGCTTTACCGGTTGAGTAGGACATTTTGCGTCAACCTGTCAACCTGCTAAACATAATCAGGTGACCATAGCAACCCTACAACTAAACCTTGGCACTGACAAACATTGACTATTAAATAGAACATTATTTGATTGAAACTTTTACTAGTTGTTTATTAAAAAGGTTTTGTATTGATATGAAACTAGACATATGTTAGAGGTGTCTACTATTTTGACCCTTGTTATCATGTCAAGTAAGTATAATTTGATATGCACTTGTCTACTTAGTACTTTGGTTTCAAAACGTGCTAAGAGTCTATGACTTTGTAAAGGAATCAATTTAATAACTGACGCAGGTTTTCCTACCCCCACTGCACCAATGAACGTTTTTATATTATCCGATCCGTTATACGACCACCATGCTGGAAAACCTGCTATCAAATGAAAAAAAAAAATTTACCCAAAAAAGTCATTTTTACCCAAGTACGTTTTCAGGCAATTAATTTAAAACGAAAACAAACGTGAGCGAGTCAAGTTTTAGGGTTCTGCATCTGAAGGATCTGAACGAACCTCTATAGCAGTCGTTCACTTGTCTGTCTGTCTATCCATCTGTTGTCTGTCACACAGGTTTCACAGTTTAAGCATCTTGTCGACCCAAAACAATACAAAGAAAATGTATTTATAAATTTATGTATATAGCCCATCGAGTGGATATCATTGCTTGTTTGGAGCTAATCAAGTAAATACCTAATATATTTTTTATAATATTAGAAAACATAAAAATGGGAACACAAGCCACCAAAGTCAGCTTTAAAAAACAATGAAATGAAATAATTTATGGAGATAAATTAATGTTTTTTTAAATAAATTATAAGTACATACCTATTATGACTGATATTCTATACCTACCCGAAAAGGGTTTTAAGTCTTTTAAGTACCGACCATCTGTATAACGACCATCTTTTAATGTAAATGCACATGAGTTCGAATTATAGAATAGATTAATATGAACACGAATAAAAAAAGAGTTCTGAAGAATAATTTTATATGGCGATAATTTTTAATAATACGTTACTATTAGCAGCAGTGCTTGCACTGTTGTGTTTCGGCGTGTAGAGTAAGACAGCCGCTAAAATTACTGGCACGTGTATCCCATCTTAGGTCTCTAGGTTGGCAACGCATCTGCAATCGCCAAGGTGTTGCAGGTGTCTATAGACGGTGGTGATCTCTTACCATCAGGCATCGATATATACTTACTAGATATCGCGATCCGAACACTCATTGTGTTCCACTGCTTTGCACCTTGCACTGTGCAAAGGACTTTAGTATGACTTTGACATTCATGAGCGGCGTGTTTCGAAAATATCTATTTTGCATCTGAGCATCATAATTACGTTTTGTAGGTAAAATAGCTGTTGCACTTCTGCGGTGTATAATCTATTTAGCGATGACGTCTTGTGACAGTCCGGTATTTGAACATATTGTTGACATGAACGTTCGTGTCCATAGAATACAAGTCAATGCCATCAGGAGACCCACTTGCTCGTTTGCCATCCAGTCGAATAAAAAGTAAATAAAACTAACAAATCCACTAAGCAATCCTACTAATAAGAAAGAATTTTTGTCCTACCTATATAATATACTAGCTTTTGCCCGCGGCTCCGCCCGCGTGGTATTCGGTTATCGCGCGCTGTTCCCTCGGGAACTGTGCATTTTTACGTCATAAAAAGTAGCCTATGTCACTCTTGGGCCCATAAACTATCTCTATGCTAAAAATCACGTCGATCCGTCGCTCCGTTATGGCGTGAAAGATGGACAAACATACAAACACACTGTCGCATTTATAATATTAGTAAGTATGGATCGATATAGAAGTATGGATTATTTTTGTCCTTTGCCATCTGGAACCCTCAGTGCGCGAGCCCTCGCACTTGCCGGGTTTTTGGACAATACCCTCCGCTGTTGTAATCAGCATGCGAGTGTCGACTCCAACATGGCGGCCGCGGATCCGATCACGTCCCGTGACTGTATTAGGCACCTAAATATTGGAATTCGTGGTATTTCCAACAAAACATCATCATCATCATCATCTCAGCCGTAGGACGTCCACTGTTGGTCATAGGCCTCCCCCGTATACCTCCAGTTGCTTCGGTTGGCAGCGGCCTGCATCCACCGTGAACCCGCAACATCACAACAACACATCATCATCATCAACATCATCTATGAATCCTGTTTGCAATATTCTGGGATAATTGTTAACCGCTAACTCTAGGGGCTGTTTCACCATCCATCGATTAGTGTTAACGGGGCCAATCAACTTTTTTACCGACACTAATCTGTCCGCGACATTTTCCAAACAATTGCAGATTTTTGTAAGTAAATATGTTTTTTTCTGTAATTTAACAGATGGTGTATATGAAGACATGCCATCCTACGTAACCTATTAAACCGTGAAATATCTTGTTGGAAGTACGATTTTTTGGTAACGCAGGAGACGCCCAAAGTGTCGGTAAAATAGTTTGATTGGCCCAACTGACGGTTAAATGTGATGCCGTCTCTATTTGTTTTGTTTTAATAGATGGAGACGGCATCACATTTAACCGCCAGTTAACACTAATCAATGGATGGTGAAACAACCCCTAAGGGTCGTTAGTAAAAGCCCTAATAAATAAACACAAAAAAATAACCTAACCATAAAAATTACTTTTTGTTGACTTTCCTTACATTGACATTCAAACTACATTGCATAAAAAATTTCAAGTCTATACATGCACATACACTATCCCAAGATGGAATACCTCAAGGGCCAGTAATTTCACCGACTCTCTTACTCTCCACGCCGAAACAACAGTGCAAGCACTGGTGCTTCACGGCAGGATTAGCGAGCAAGATGGTGGTAGCAATCCGGGGGGAACTTGCACAAGGTCCTACCTCATGCAACTAAACTGTGTACAAAGTCTTCATTTGCGTTCTGCAGACTTTAGTTCTTAGACGTATTTCCGTATTCCGGATTGTATCACGCAGAAACTTGAACTCTCTTCATAGTTCGTTTTGTGACTCCTCCCCCCAAGAGGCTAACGGTCAAAGACCAAATGATAGATTTTTTTCCAATAGAAACGTACCGACAACCACTTTAGGGATTGATGTTTAATGCATCAACAGAAGCCTCTCGACGTCTACTGTTAGAGTTTTTCCAATAAAATGTCTCTGGTAACATCGAAGGTAGTATGTTTATGCATCAAGGCGACATGGGAAACCTAACTAAAGTCAGACAGATAAACTTCAATTCAATAGAATCTGACAATCCTGTAGACACTTCCAGCCTACTAAATTAGTATATACCTCTATACATATTAAATATGAACACCGGGCTTGTACTATTATCTATTCTGTGACTGCGGCTGCCTAAGGCTTTGTGATGTGACTATTATTCTTTTTTTGATTCCTTTTAGATGATTATCACAACAACAGGGACATATCTAATCAAGCGTGCCCACGTTAGAAAATTGACAGATTCTATTGAATTGCACTTTAGGTCGACTAGCTTTTGCCTGCGGCTCCGCCCGCGTGGTATTCAGTTATCGCGCGCTGTTCCTTCTTTGAATGCAGTGAAAATTGTTTTTAAATTATTATATATTTTAAATTGTTTTTAAAATATTAATTTGTATGTTTAAGCTGTTGGTTCTCCAAAATAAATAAATAAAATAAATAAATAAATAAATAAAATCAAAATAAAGTCTCCTTTCAGTAAAATTGTCTATCGACAATATTTAATTTGGTACTTTGCAGTTTGGTTTTAAATATCTTGCTAAGCCAGTAGTATTCGTATTCGGCTGGGATAAGGCGTTTAACAGTGGTCATTTTCCGGCTGCTGATATTGATGGCTGTTCTAGGGCAGTCTTGTCCGCGACCGCCTATTCTCGGCGAGACTGCTTCTACGGCCGCGCGACAATTATAGATCATTTATTAGTGTCATAAAAAGGGCGTAAAATTTAATGGGACATAGTATAAAATATATTATATTGAGGTCAACCGGGATTTATTTATGCCGTAAGTATGGAGTTAGGGCAAGTTTCGGGCCACGGCTCGTGCCACGCGCCGCCTTAAGAAAACCGGCCAAGAGCGTGTCGGTCACGCCTGAGATAGGGTTCCATAGCCATTACGAAAAAATTAAGTAATATTTTAATCAGGAAATGGCGCTATTTCACGATATGATTAGGAATTTAGTGATCTGTACCACTACCATGAGTTTACAGTGACCGTACTCGATAGCGACGGCGTAAATTATTTGTATGGAGAATTGTACAGCGCCTGTACAAATATTTTACACCGTACCGTCGCTATCGAGTACGGTATCTGTACCCTTAGTGTAAGTTTTCGGTTACAAAATACGTCTCGATTCGATTTGTGGCATTTGAACATGGCGGATGTAGACAATATCTAATTTTGCTATTTCTGTTTCTTTGGCTAGTTGAAGTATAATTGTGATAGTGTTTTATGCGGCGATTAACCTTAACAGTGAACAGTGATCACAAAATTCTATATTGCTCTCGTGTCTGACATCTTTTAATGCGCAAGTTGTCTCCACGTGGTTTCTGGAATTTTACTATCAAGTTGCAAAAACTACAACTACCGAACAACATCCCTCTCAAAGAGAGTACCTTGTCACTGGCGAAATTGTCCTAATAAGGACAGAAAGCCATATTTTAAAAGAGAAGAAAATCAGCAATGAAATTGGGATCGCGGTGGATGCGAAAAGCACAAGACCGGTCTGAGTGGAGAGCCTTGGTGGAGGCCTATGTCCAGCAGTGGACGTCTTTCGGCTGACGTGATGATGATGATGATGATTGAAATTGTGGCGAAGTTAATTTTAATATATTTGCTTTAATCAGCTCTAAGCACTAAACTTAAAATAAGGAATTAATAATTACTTAGTTTGAAGCGGCTCAGGTCAAGTTTCAAACAGTTACTCTTCTTTTCCTCGCTAAGTTATAATTAAGTTGTTAGAGGAGTTTTAATTACTATACCTAAACTAAAATTGCTAATGAGAGACACTTTATTTTATAGTTTGATTGACTGA
This sequence comes from Choristoneura rosaceana, assembly GCA_037349165.1. Lineage (NCBI taxonomy): Eukaryota > Metazoa > Arthropoda > Insecta > Lepidoptera > Tortricidae > Choristoneura > Choristoneura rosaceana. The sequence goes on along the minus strand of JAZBNJ010000006.1, from coordinate 176,328 downwards.
GAGCTCAGTTATAATAAGAACCATTTAATTTTAACCAACAAAACTAGATTCCCAAACACTCATTGTGTTCCACCGCTTCGACCCGTTGAAGGTGCAAAGGACTTTTAGTATGACTATGACATTCATGAGCAGCGAACGGACTAATTTTTGAATGTTAAAAAAAACAGTTAAGTACGAGTATCTGTGGGGAAAATAAAATCCTCGGAGATAGCTAGTTATGCTGGAAGAAAAAAATTCTTCAGAGATTAACAGTTATCTAGCCATGGTTATCTGTAAGGAACAAGGGTCCGGTATTTGAACATATTGTTGACATGAAAATAAATAAATAATAAATAAATATCATGGGGACATTTGACACCAATTGACCCAGTCCCAAACTAAGCAAAGCTTGTACTATGGACACTAGGTAACGGATAAACATACTTATATAGATAAATACATACTTAAATACATATTAAACATCCAAGACCCGAGAACAAACATTCGTATAATTAATACAAATATCTGTCCCGGCCGGGATTCGAACCCGGGACATCAAGCTTCGTAGTCAGGTTCTCTAACCACTTGGCCATTCGGTCGTCAAATAATCATTATCGTCAAATAATAGTTAATAAAGAAATCGCAGTAAGGTTAGACTTGGCACGACTTTGTCTAGATTTCATTACTTTTTAGATATACCTAAACAAGCAGCTCCATCGAGACTTGGCTAGTATTTTACAGAATATGTTTGAGCGAAAATGGTTAAATCGCAACAGATTCTCAGGATTTTTGAAGAAAATCGTTTTTTAACCCCCGACGCAAAAAGAGGGGTGTTATAAGTTTGACCGCTATGTGTGTCTGTGTGTCTGTGTGTCTGTGTATCTGTGTGTCTGTGTGTCTGTCTGTGGCACCGTAGCTCTTAAACGGGTGGACCGATTTGAATGCGGTTTTTTTTATTTGATAGCAGGTTTTCTAGCGATAGTTCTTAGACATGTTACATCAAAATCAGTTCAGCCGTTTTTGAGATATTGAACTTTAAAGTGACAAAGTCGGGGGTTTTCCAACTTTTTCTTGGTTAGGTTATACTCTCCGGACTTGTAAAAATTTCACGGCACTCCTATTTGTATGGGGCGTCGAAGCCGCGCGTGTTGTTCTCATTTCCTTGCGGCGGCCGCGCCGTGATTTATGGAACGGTGGCTCCGGGCTTCGACACGTCGTTACTGTGACGACTTGCTAATGGTCGATGGACAACGGGAGGGCTTGACCGATACAGCGGAGATATCCACGACAAAATACAGTTTGCCCTTTTAATCCTTTTTGACTAACTTCAAAAAATGAAGGTGACCACAGGGCGGCCACGCCATACAAAGTTCCCCTCCGGTGGCGAATGCACTAGTCCCAAAACGCACTATTAATCAATACACTCTAATTTCGAAAGCCCCTCTTTTTTATATAAAACAAAATAAATCAAAATAGATCAAGAGGTTTTTTTTTCTTTATTAATTTTTCATTTAAGTTTTAATTTAATTTGTAATTTATTAATTGTAGATTTTTGATTTTAATTGAATAAAGATATTTTCCGATTTATTAAAGACAAAAAAAAAATAGATCAATAAAACTAAAAAAATATAATTACAACAGTAATGCGTGAACAATAAAAAGTACGTAGTAAGTGAACAATTGTTTCCACTGTTTCTATTTTATTTCCTCGCCATCGAAGTGTAAATCAGAGTGTAAAACTCAAGCATTAAACCCATTTTCCCCTCGACGTGTCTATCCACCCTCGCCGTAATGAACACCTCGGGTAAAATGGCTCGTTTTTGCTCTCGTTGTACAATCTACTATTTTGGAGTATATAACGTATTCCAAAAACAGCGCTCTATTGGTTGGTTCTCTTCAGTGGACCAAATGAATGCACTGCCAGATCGTTTAATAAATAAACGATTCGTTTAGGGCTGTGGATTTCCACATTAATTAGGGTTCCGTATTCAAGGGCCTCGCCAGGCGGGATCCTATTACTAAGTCTGTCTGTCCCTTGGTTCATCTGTCACAAGTATTTACAGAAGCGCAAAAGGTACGCAGTGGAAATGTTTGGAGTATTTATATCTCCTGTCATCCTAGAAGCATAACATGCCTATACTATACTTACCTATAGCATATATATGCTGATTGAGGCCCTTATTTATGCTCTTTGGTATGAATGAGAAGAAAATGTATTTTTTCTTTGTTTAGTTTTTTTTTGTGGCTATTACTATACGTAATTTCTTTTATTCTGTGCCAACTTTCAAATGAAATGTAATGAAATGACATGATTTTTATTTGCGGAATATGGGTTATAAAGGATGTTATGTCATTATTAATTAACTCAGCCATATTCTACTTAATTAAACATGCAAACTTTAGCAGGTATGTAGGTACATTTTGTTCATCGTTCTTTAAATTAATAAATTATTAATATAACCAACATAGTTGTAAGTCCTAATATTAGTAACCATCCATGGACATGTGTTCAAATTAGTCCAAAGTCTTGTTTATCACTATTCCACGGGAACTAAGACATTTTTCAGGAAGGATACCAATTATCCATGTCCTTTTGCAAGATTTAAAATACTTCTACACCAAAGTTTATCTAAATATCGTCAGATGTTATTTACATTATCGAGTAAGAAGCATCTTCACAAACTTTATTTATAATGTTACCTAGTTACGTGGATGACATCATAATTTTCATCGTCTTCATTCAAAGTTTCCCTAGTGATTTAAACTATCTCCATAGGTACTACAGAATTTCATCAATAAATTTGTCCAGAGATAGAGATAATAGTAAGTGTTTAGTTTTGTAACCAAGGCACCCCATACATCCCTGTATTATTATTTTTATTTTATTTTTTGTTTAATTGTTCACTGTAGTTTTTAATTTTTAAGTATTTTATTTGTAATTATTTTATTTTGGAAAAATGACTTTCTGCCAAGTTTCTTGCGGCGCATTCTTCTTGGCAATGATGGTCTTTCCGAAAGCGCTGGTAGTTTAAAAAAAATACGTGTAAAAGTGCCCATTGCGGCCTAATTACTGAATAAATGATTTGAATTTGAATTGAATCTTCAACACACAATCACACAAATTATCTCCTATAATACTTGAGTAGGGTTTAGTTACGTGGATGACATCATTTCGTCATTTAAAAAGTCAAACGCCAGACTTTTGCCGGTTGTAAGTAGGGCGGTGCTGTCCGTCGTGACGACCAACCTTGACCACGGAATGTACAAACAAAAAGATAAATATTACTAGCATTTACCCGCGGCTCCGCACGCGTTAATCATTAGATACAGCAGTTGCATTGAAATTCCGGGATTTTATTAAATTCCCGTGGGAATTCCCTAAACTTACACCATTATTTTCATTGACGTTAAATTAAAACACTCATGCCAATTTTTCGAGTTTTTACCCTATCCCGTGGGAATATCGGGATACAAAGTAACCTATGCGTTCTTCCAGATGTCCAGCTATCTACATAGGTACCAAATTTCAAGACTCTAAGCTCAGCGGTTATTAGTTCGACATTTTATCCGTATACTGTGGGAATATCAGAATAAAAAGTATCCTATGTTTTAATCCAGGTTATATACTAACTTTTTACTAAATTTCATCCAAATCCGTTCAGTCGTTTCAGCGTGAAGAAGTAACAAACATACTCACTCACTCACAAACTTTCACATCCTACTTAATATTATAAATGTGAAAGTTTGTGAGTGAGTGAGGATGTGAGTGAGTAAGTATGTTTGTTACTCCTTCACGCTAAAACGGCTGGACGGATTTTGATGAAATTTGGTCAAAAGTTGGTTTATAACCTGGATTAAAACATAGAATATTTTTTATCCCGATATTCCCACGGGATAGGAATAAAATCTTGAACTAATAACTGCTGGGCTTAGTCATGAATGACCATGATTGTTTTTGATGTAACGTCAATGAAAACCATGCTGTAATTTTAGGGAATTCCCACGGGAATATGTAATGATTTACGCGTGCGAAGCCGCGAATAAACGCTAGTTTATATTAGTAGGAGTAGGATTTCTGTGTCCCACCTCGTAAAGCTAAATACAGACTACGCCACACTCCGTACTTATAAATAAAACGAAAGTGTCGGTCTGTCATCAGAAATAGCGCGGGAACAGCTGAGAGCTGGCTCCGGTAGCGTGGTGGAAATAAAAATGTAAGACTTGCAAGGCCGATTGAAACATACACACGTTTAAGACTAGAGTTTACCCGCGGCTTCGTACGCGTAAACCATTAGATGCAGTTGAATTTAAATTCCGGGATTTTGCAAAATTCCCGTGCGCATTACACCGTGCCCGAAAATTACACCGTGGTTTTCAAAGTCACTATGCCAAATTTCGTTAATCACCCCAACGGGTTTTGTTTTGAGATTTTGGGAATATCGGGATAAAAAATACCTGGCCTATATGTTATTTAAAATGTCGAGCTATCTACACGAATACCGAATTTTATTAGGCAATGTTGCAGTTTTTGGTCGCAACTTTGCCTACAACTATAGAATAGAATAGAATAGAATAAGCCTTTATTAACACACTTAGAGCAACATAAACATAAGTAATAAACGGAGGATATTAACTATGACGGGTCAATTACTTAAATGAAATCATAGGTGTAGGGAATTGACTTTATTATATATGAATTGTATTATTATTAATTATTATTATAAAAATTTTGCTCTTATAATTTAATTTGTTAATCTTGTATCTCTCGCATGTATCTAATATAATATAATGTAATACCTGTATAAATATAAAAATATAAAAATGTAATATTTAAATTGCTGTGCCCCTACAGGGTTCACGTCTTGACACTATTTTTATTTATGTACGATGTGATTTTATGCAATAAATGAATTATGAATTACCTTTGAAAATAAGATGATTTTAAGAGTTTTAAACTCAAATTTGTTGCGTTGCGACTCATGTGTACTTAAGAACATTAATTAAGCTACTGAAGTTTTTTTTGTTTTTCAAACATGAAATTCCATGTAAAGTAGGGATGAGCGATTTCACAGTACTTAACGATATTATTACGATAAAAAAATTATCCACCCTCCATAGGTATTTGTTATCATGGATGCCATTTTGAAATGTACTATGCCACTTCGACAGTTATGATGAATGTAACTCTTTAGGGCACAGAGAAAACCAAATAAATAGATATAGGTACATACTTAAGGGGTAGGAGTAACTAATGTTGTTTAGTTTGACGAGGACGATCTATGTTTTAATTTTTTGCTCGTATTACAGGCCACACCCGGTATACGAGTACAAGAACATATTACTATAAGATAATCTATAGCGGGGTGGCTTCTCTCAATCGATCGCGCGTGAGATCGATACTATAGCATTCCCAATCCATGGACGCGATCCAAATACTCGTAAACCATGTGCCACATACAATTTTCTCTAAAAACATAACCTATCTCGCGACAGTCGTGTAAAAAGTCCGTATTAATCATGGCAGTGCTAGCTAATTTACATCTCTTACGTAACACGAAATATCTGTGTTTATGAAAATGATCGGTGTTTTCAATTTCCACGGCACCGTTATTAATGGAGATATCCCGGCGGGGAAATTACTCTTTGATAGCTGACGGGATAAATGCAGACAGGGCGACGCGTGGGATCGTTTTATTTGAACACTTTTTGATGAAACATATTTGTATTGCCTTGAAATTTGCTGAAACATTCATAAGTCACACGCTGGCCAGATAAATGGCGCTGATGTACTGCATTATGTTTGTTCACGGCATTTTTGATCCGTCATAGTGACTTCTCATTTATCGATGAAGACCAGATGGCCCAGTGGTTAGAGCACCTGACTACGAAGCTTGAGGTCCCGGGTTCGAATCCCGGCCGGGGTAGATATTTGTATGAATAATACGAATGTTTATTCTCGGGTCTTGGATGTTAAATATGTATTTAAGTATGTATTAAAGTATGTTTTTATCTATATAAGTATGTTTATCCATTGCCTAGTGTCCATAACACAAGCTTTGCTAAGCTTACTTTGGAACTAGGTCAATTGGTGTGAATTGTCCCATGATATTTATTTATTTATTTATTTATTTATCGATTTCCGATATTCTGTATCGATATTATCGATACACATGTTAAAAAAGTTTTAGCGTATAATAGACGGTTTTATCGTCAAAGAGCGATCTTTTAGTGAAATAGACATAAATATGGATTATGCAATAAAAACATCGAATAGTTAACAATTTATCCCTTTTAGGGATAAGTTCGCCTTTGTACTCTTTTGTTTTGTTGTTTTCTTTTTGTATTTCTTTGTGTTTTATGTAAAATGAAGTATTTAAATACATACATACATTTATAATTTATAAATTAACTAGCTTTTGCCCGCGGCTCCGCCCGCGTGGTATTCGGTTATCGCGCGCTGTTCCCTCGGGAACTGTGCATTTTTCCGGCATAAAAATTAGCCTACGTCACTCTCGGGCCTACAAACTATCACTGTACCAAAAATCACGTCGTATCCGTCGCTCCGTACGCCGTGAAAGGGCGAATTTTCAGCGTTTTTGCAGCGTTTTTTGTCATCGGTGTCTTCGCAGGCGTTATTAAAAGGGGTAATGCCCAGTGTTGTTTTTTACGAGAACTTAAAACAACACCGATACTGAATTTAGCGTGATTAAAATTCTCGTGACTTGTCTTTCCGTTGTGCTATATAAACGTGGGATGCTAATGACGTTTGACCGCGCGGTCAAAACGCTCGAACATTTGTCCGAGAGCGTAGGTGAAATGAAAATGATAAAATGAAATATATGAAAATGAAAAATATGTTATTGTTGTTAATTAAGACATCTTATGGACTAACATGTGAGATCTCCTATTAAGATCCCGCTCCTCCCCAATCAGTGTGTGTGTGTGTGTGTGTGTGTGTGTGTGTGTGTGTGTGTGTGTGTGTGTGTGTGTGTGTGTGTGTGTGTGAGAGAGAGAGAGAGAGAGAGAGAGAGAGTGTGTGAGGTAACAAACAAACTCACTTTCCCCTTTATAAAAGTAAGGATTTTCTTCTGAAAATCAAGGTTTTAAACAAATATTCTTATGTAGTGTTCAGATTTCTGAATTTAGCTGTACAGTCGGCTAATGAATAGCCGTTACAGTTTCCAGCGGCAACTTGTCTGTCAAGCCGCGAGCGCCGTGATTTCCCGGGGGACGTCCGTCGGCCGGGATACGGGAAGATTCATCAGAATCCCTGTCATTCTTGAGGCATCAATACAAACATTGTGTCCACGTGGATATTGTATCTTCAAAGGTATATTTACCAAACTGGTTCAATTATCTACAAGTGTTTCGACTCGCGCTCTGGGTTCCGCACAGCGAAGGAAAAATGTTGAAAAATAATATTACAGTTAAATACGATAAAGCAGATGTTCAAATTAGGCTTCTATATTGCTCGAGTTTTTTTTTAATTGGCAAATTTATGATTCTTATCTGCCGTGTGGTGTCGGTTGAGAATTACACCACCCCCTCTCTTCCCGTGGGTGTCGTAAGAGGCGACTAAGGGATAAACCGGAGGATGGGCAGCAGCGTCCTCCGCGAACCATCGGATATAACTGCGGTCGCCAACCCGCCTGCCAAGCGTGGCGACTAAGGCATTTTCCCCCCATTTCTTGGGGGAGGCCTATGTCCAGCAGTGGACGTCTTTCGGCTGACATGATGATGATGATGATGATGATTCTTATCGTTAGTTCTAAATGTATTAGTGATTTCTGGATTTTTTTGCAGTGGTGTGGTGCTGTAATAACTCGATTCCCACCGGGTTGACCAAATTTTTACTTACATGACGTCTGTAATGATGTCTGCTCTCTTGTTCTGAGAGGAGGCCTGTGTCTAGCAGTGGGACGTATATAGACTGGGGAGGATGGATAGACGTCTGTAATGACACGTATAGCAAATATTGTGTATAATAACTCCGGGGAGTTGCATTCAAAAGCATTAACTCGAATCGCGCTTCTCTAATCTTCGGGTTCACGTCACTGATTTTATGTCGAATTTCGTAATTCTTTGTCAATCAAAAGTACCTACTTGTTTTGTTTCGGGAACTATATTTTATGTCACTCAAATTTAGATTTGTTACTAAACTGCGATACCCTAATTATTATATCTATCCCTGAAAGTATTTGTTTATTGTTTATTAGGTCGCCGAAAACGCATTTATTAGGTCAATAAAATCATACCCTTTTGTTTCTCTCGTTTTTATACGAAAACACAAAAATTGGTGTGTTCACATAAACACTTACGAGTATCGATAAATAATTTATTGAATCAAGCGTTACTTTGCGGAGGTTCATATCAATGAACTAAAAGAATTTACCCGCGACCTTACGATAGCTAAGCTTATGCAAATACTCGGTTGTTTTAGTCTAACAACTGGTAGCATGGATGGTGTACGGTTGTGTTACTCTGAAGATGAGCTTTGGTTGAGTTCGAAACGCGTCAGTGTGATATGGTGGTGGTGATAGATGGGTTTGTGTAATTTGTGTGTGTTCTTACAGTGTGGAAGTGGAGGAACTGCATGAACACGCATATTTTGCATAAACTTAGATATCGTAAGGTCGCGGGTGAGCAAGGAAATTCTTTTAGTATATCCATATACAACAAAAGTTATTTCTTTTGAATGCGTGAACTTAGAAACTATTTTTATTCACAACTTAAAAGTATTTCAGACCTGAGTATTTGATTTTTCTGCGTTTTCCATAAAAAAGGAAAAAGGAACATTGTTAGAAGAACATTATTCTAGATGGCCAATGAAGTGATACAGTGGTATCTTTTCTCTTTTTAGGGCAGGCAAACTTTCCCTATTTTTATGTAGGTATCCACTTTTTCATACTAGTTGCATAGAAAAGTGGATACTTATGTTAGGGCACCGACTGTACTAGGGTGGAACTTCAGTGCTACTAAAGTCGTGTTGATATCCCATACATTTGTCAAGGAAACCATAGTGAAATCGATTATTACAAGGTTTCATCTGCAGACATCTGTACAGTCAGCTGCAGAGAAAGGGTACCCCCCCCTGTAATTGCGGTAGTATGGATACCGCCGTTACAGGGGGGTACCTTTTCTCTGCAGCTGACTGTACATGAATTAGTTTGTTCGACATACGTAACTAGGGATGTCACGAATGTCATTTCTATCACATTCACGAATGCGAATGCGGATGCGAATATTTAGGATGCGAATGTGCGAATGTGAATGCGAATATTACGGGAGTAAACTAAAAACTCAACTTAAAAAAAAACTAATCAAGCGATCACAAGCTACTGTCACAAGTAAAAGTGCTTTCTATTGGTCAAAATTAATCACGTAATACGAGTTGGCGCGCTTTGTACATGCACAGTATGTATATAAACTAAAGCAGTAGAGAAGCTACGAACAAATCGATCGAAACGAACATACACAGACGCGCGCTCTACACGGCCTCTAAGGGGGTCTCGCGGTACTGCAGTCGCGATGATGCGAATTATTCGCATATGCGAATGTGAATACAAATATTCGTGACATCCCTATACGTAACCTTAAAAACAGGGTGACCAACTGGAAGAAACAGACCAGAGGCAGTATTGTCTAACGTTTCTGACGCTCGCGATCGCAATTAAATGACAGATTTCGAACACAAAAACTGTCATTTGATCGTGAGCGTCAGAAACATTAGGAAACATGGCTTCAGCATCATTGTCATTCATCCAAAGGTTCAGTTACACTATCATATTGAAGTGGTCTAAATTAAACAAAGCTTTCTGTGAAAATCAAGACAGTGAATTATTATTTCTATCGCAACACCTGAAGCAGAGGTTAAATTGAAATTAATGAAATAGCTGTTATTTCATTTCCCCAAATGCTTAATTAGTTGAAGAGAAACGTAATAAAAACAAGTTAGAGGCGTTTCAAGCCAGTGCTCAATGTCAAAACGTATATTATTAAACGTCGCAATAAATAGACGTAAAAAAAATTCAGCTCTCATATCTAAAAGTAAAATGAACACTAAAAAATGACTTAATTTTGAATCGGTTTTTTTTTTCAAACCAAATGAAATAAAAATATTACAAAATGTTTATAATAGAGCCAATTTATGAATGATTATTTTTATTGCAAATGTAAACCTATACTCCATTTAATTTAAGATTTGATTTAACGGTCATATTGTATTAAATATATTTTCCGGATAACTCACGTCTTATATCAAGTTTAGCTCGACATGTTTCGGGCTAATCCGTAGCCCTTCTCGATTAACTCGATTTAAGACGTGAGTTATTCATAAAATATATTTAATATGTGTGAGTCTCATGGTAGTTTTATGGTCAAATTGTAGCACACGTCTCTCGGTATATCGAACACAAATTGACTAAAAATACCTACATACCGGGTATGACCTGTAATATAAGCAAAAAATTAAAACATAGATCATACTCCTCAAACTGAACAACATTAGTTCAGCGAATTTTAAAAATTATTAGTTTTTTATTTTTTATTACACTTTTAAGTTTATTCGCAGAAGCAATGTAAAGCAAAATGCTTGATGTTTGTAGCGTGACAGGCGACGTCAGTTGTGTTCTAGGATGGCGTACATTGATGGCAGTATTTAATTTGTATGAAAAAAGGAAAATACAAAGACTCCATTATTTTTAAAAGTCGCTCAACTAATGTTGTTCAGTTTAACGAGGACGATCTATGTTTTAATTTTTTGCTCGTATTACAGGCCACACCCGATATACATTTATTAGCGGTATTTATAATATTTTTAGTAAAGAAGTTAACACAATTTTAAATAGTTTCATTGTTTCATTTAAAAATGTGTGCAAATTTCAAGTTTCAAATGTTAAAATAAATGGCGTATAACTAATTAAAATACGGTGTCTAGAGGCACGCCAGATGAATTTGTTATTAGCTAAGGGCAATCACAAATTAAACTCGATCGAACCAAATGTTTTCTTTTTAAAATAATCCAACCAAAAACAAGCCATTCAAATCTCAACCTTATCACCAAAACAATTATGTATTAATTCTACGTGTCTCCTGTCTGTTATTTCTGCCACCTACATTAGTCTGTTCGTATTTATTAATTTCTCTGAAATTGGTTGTCAGGAAGAGATCGCTTTTTAGCGATAAGACCGCCTATTATCTGTCTGATTTTTTTATTTTTGTGATGTCTCCGTACTGTTTTTGGTGATCAATAAAGAATATTTGTATCGTATTGTAGATGATATGACATAGCGCCCTGAAGTTTTCTGGCTAAGGCACTTTCAATGCTGTGTTGTGTTCTATTGTTTCCACCTTTTACATTTATACTTATTAATCCAAAATTGTCATTTTCATCTCTACTAATATTTTAGAGTTGGGTTCTAAAACCAACTCAGCAAATCTTGTATCATGGGTACTAGACAACGTATAAACATACTTATACAGATGCATCAAAGGTGACCTTAGCCTCTGGACAAATAATGAAACCAGGGATAAGACTGATACTTAGCAATATCTTACAATAGTTATTTGCTTAAGTAGACAAGAAAAAAATCTATGAAATCAGATCCTCCAAATACACAGGCTGCTCCAAAGTGATAAATTGAAAACCGTTAGTTTTTTGGTAAATATTGGACTGATTGTTACGAAACTTTGCAGTTTCGTTTTAAATATCTTGCTAAGCCAGTAGTATTCGTATTTATCCAGAGGCTAAGGTCACCCAGTATATCCAAGACTAAGCACAAACATTCTAACTTTTCCTACAAATAACTGCCCCGCCGTGGATCGAACCCGAGACTTGAAGCTTCGTAATCAGCTCATGTGATAATAATAAAATAAAAAATAATAAAATATCATGGGACACTTGACACCAATTGACCTAGTCCCAAACTAAGCAAAGCTTGTACTATGGACACTAGGCAACGGATAAACATACTTAAATATAGATAAATAAATACATATTAAACATCCAAGACCCGAGAACAAACATTCGTATTATTCATACAAATATCTGCCCCGGCCGGGATTCGAACCCGGGACCTCAAGCTTCGTAGTCAGGTTCTCTAACCACTTAGCCATCCGGTCGTCAAAAGTGATATAATGGTCGTATAAAGTGATAATGTGAAATTGTCTCGAATCAATCGTTGCGAGCCTATATTGATAATGTGCGCCGTCCCTTTCTCCGGGCATGCTATTCCGGTCGCTGCGGCTATAAATACGGCGCCGACGCAGCTCCCCGCGTTCGACCGATTGATGTGACAACTAAAGGTTCCCATCATTTATTTCGGCCAAATAACTTCCCTTACAGTGACACTAGATGGCGCCATTGATGGAAGGGCCATTAGACAGATTTGATTGAGATTGGCTCTTCCTAGTCCTACTAACATGATAGTTCGCGGCCCGGCGTAATATTTTAAGACGTGGGTGAGAATGAAAAGAGGTATAAAGGTTTGGAATTTAAGATTAGAAGGTTTGCAGGTGGTAGGACCTTGTGCAAGGTCCGCCCGGATTGCTACCACCATCTTGCTCGCTAATCCTGCCGTGAAGCAGCAGTGCTTGCACTGTTGTGTTTCGGCGTGGAGAGTAAGACAGCCGGTGAAATTACTGGCACTTGAGGCATTCCATCTTAGGCTTCTAGGTTGGCAACGCATCTGCAATACCCCTGGTGTTGCAGATGTTTATGGGCGGTGGTGATCTCTTACCACCAGGAGACCCACTTGCTCGTTTGCCTTCCAGTAGAATAAAAAAAAAAAAAAAAAAATTAGACAGAAAAACATTTACATGTAAGGTTACATGCAAGTAGCGCTATACGTACTGCATATTAGAAAAGCGTTTTAGAAAGAGACAAATTATAATTTTTCAACTGTATTATTTATTTTATTCGCTAAACATTGCTTTCTGAAAATCAGCGTCGTTGCACTATCTGCGGCGACACATGCTGAGTGGACTCCCTTTTTGAGACCACAGTCAACACTGTTATAGCTATTAATATACTTACCTACTATTAAATTAAGTAATTCCTGTAAAAATGTTGTTGCATTGTGTGTTTCAAATAATTTTTTCTTCTTCTTCTTTCATTTACATATATTCATAGTAATACCTACCGGGAAACGAGCTGTCAGTAGGCCTCCAACAAGATGCAGTGACGACCTGGCTAAGATCGCGGGATAGCGGTGGATGCGAAAAGCACAAGACCGGTCTGAGTGGAGAGCCTTGGGGGAGGCCTATGTCCAGCAGTGGACGTCTTTCGGCTGACATGATGATGATGATGATGATAGTAATACCTACTACTTTTTGCGAACACATTCTATGACCACTAATTACCAAGATTTTAAAACATGTCTGAACACGCCAGTGGATATTTCCGGCACCAGTAACAACACAAATCAAAATTGTTAAAAACATTGTGTGCAACTATGATAGAGAAAGAGAGAGAGAGAGAGGGGGACATTAATTAACACATAATAATTATACAAGTGGATGCAAGTGCAAGTGCAAGTGGCGAGTTGTCGTTCATTATGGCGTTCTAAGGGGGAGGCCTTTGTCCAGCAGTGGACGTCTTCCGGCTGATGATGATGATGATGATGATTATGAATTATACAAGGTTAATACATTGAGAAAGAAAAAATTTTTCGACAAAGTCGTTATCGCTTTCGGATTTGATGAATATATTATTAACTAGCAACAACTAGCTGCTGACATATCTATCTCCCGTCAGACGTGTTTACTAACTCCCGGCTTTAGGCAACTGTCCGACCGCCGACGAACGCGCAATCAGTACTAGCTCATATGAAATAGATGTTGATCTTCAAAAGCATATGTAGCGTGAAAAATATCGTGTAGTAACAAACGGGTTTGTAAAAATAAAGTTTACAAGTAATACGCATTGAAAATTGCAGTCATTGGTGTTTTTCGGTGAAACAACTTTTTTTTAAAAACCAGCTAGAAATTGCGATAAGAGCGCGTATTTACTCAGAATTTTAATCCTTTGCAAGGTCATTGACAGCATAGTCGTCTTCCTTTTGCTGGAGATTAATCGGAAAATAAATAAAAGGATTGTTTTATTTTACTGGAATCTTTTTTCCATTTGCTGTTATGCTTTAATCACAAATAAGCTATTCTATAGTTAATTGAGTCACAAACTCTATTGGTGTTTAGTTTCTAGCTTTACTCGCATCTTATTGATTGTCAGCGGTGGGACAAATACCTCAATCGTCGGCATGAGAGAGACTTGAGTCGCGATGATGTAATCATCATCTTATTGCTCCGGTCTACCAGATTGATTTACGACGGGTGATGAGGTGACAGATCATCATGACTTATTAATACACTCAACTAGGTTGGTTTGCGGATGATTAAAGGGTTTCCCATTTTTCTTCTTTCTTAGAAAAAACAAGTTCCTTCTGCAATAGCAGCTAAAAGCTGTGGCATTCCCTGGTACTCTAGTTGATGAGAAAGCGTGTGTTTTTGTACTAAGTATTTTGCTTAGCAACAGAGACATAGTTCATTATGCAGTCAATATTCAAATCTAACTCATGCCTGCGTCCTTCATCATTACCTGAGCATACATCCCACTGCTGAGCACAGGCGTCCTCCCAGAATAAGAAAGCTTGGGCCGTAGTTCACATGCAAACCTAGTGTGGATTGGGAACTAAACACACACCATTGTATTACTTCACAGGTGTGGGCAAGATTCTTTTACAATACACATTGTAAATTTTAAATATGATTTCACACATGAATTTCGAAAACTCAACGGTGAACCAGCGATTCTTTATTTGAGACACTGTAGGTCGAATTACTAGGCCACCACGGCTGTCTATCCCATGGGAATTTCAAAAAATCCCGTTACATATCACTGAATATGTTCATCAGTCAACTTGTTGAAAGGTTCAGCTAAAACAATGTGATGTGATGCTATAGACATGTTCAGAGACGACAGTTTCAAGTTTGCTCAACCGTGCTCTACATTATTATAGTACAGTACTGGGGAAAACCAGAACTAAGAAAGGTCAACAAAAGCTCTCGCTCAACTTGTAAACAACTTTAGGCACTAACCTAATAATTTGTTTACTTAGTTTTACTTCAGTCAATGTTTAGAAAGCGTGCGAAAATTTATAAGTGTTGTGTTTGTTACTCGACCACGATAAAACTGGATGTGCAAAGAAGCTTTTTTTTTGTCTTGATATTCAGACT
Organism: Choristoneura rosaceana; assembly: GCA_037349165.1. Classification (NCBI taxonomy): domain Eukaryota; kingdom Metazoa; phylum Arthropoda; class Insecta; order Lepidoptera; family Tortricidae; genus Choristoneura; species Choristoneura rosaceana. Next base: position 161,118 of record JAZBNJ010000006.1, on the reverse strand, counting down.
AGCACGTCAAATAAAGACATAGCACTAAAATTTTAATTCAATTACTCTACTAACTCCACGTGGCAATTCGATTAAGGATAAAACTATCCTGTGCCCCTCTGAGGGTCTTAAACTATTTAATAAAACGGTTCAACGGATTAACGGTGAGGTAACAGACAGACAGAAATCAGACAGTTACTTTCACATTTATAATATTAGTAGGGAAACAATGACGATGGCAGAATAAGATTTTGTTATTTACTGCTTGATATTTTTAACTGACTTAAAAAAAAGGTTATCATTTCGGTTATATTTTTTATGGTTGTTACCTCAGAAACGATAAAAAAATTTTTTTCGTTTGTCTAAGAATGCCTTCAATTATCCCATAAGAACCAAATCAGGATTTTAAGGAAATCGAGGGAACTCTTCAAATATTATAGGGACAGGGAATTTGGATATATTTAGTGATAACTCGTGTATTTGCTCTAGAAAATCATCATTTGATGAAGTGAAACTGATGATGAAGACCACATTTGACCAGCAGAGCTACTACTCAATAACAAGTGCTTCACGGGTTGAATTTAAATCACTAACACAGTTGCTAAGCAGTTTATGCTCGTCGTAGTGCAAATGGTAAAATGAAACGGGTAGTGAAGCACTAGGACTTCTCAATAATGAACATCTCTGCATCAGAAAAAAGCAATCTCGTGAAAGTGTGGAGCGGTTGGTATTAAACTATTGTATGTTATATTATTTACATAAAAAAGCGTGAAATAAATTATAACAAAAAATTGAACCGACTACTAAAAACCATTAAAATAATTTTCAACCAGTCTGAAGTCGGTGCCTCAGCATGAGCCAGCAGGAGTACAAGAGTGATTGAAGCCCAATATATAGTGCGTAGGTGAAGTAGACGGTTAATTTTGTATGTATGTGTGTGTGTTTAGTAAAGAGGATTGAATTTTAAGAGTACAAGGTAACCTTAGCCTCTGGACAAATAATGAAACCATGGTTCAGACTGATACTTAGCATTATCTTAAAATAGTTATGTGCTTAATTAGACAAAAAAAAATCTATGAAATCAGATCATCCAAATACAGCTGCTCCAAAGTGATAATTGATAATTTATTTATTTACAGAGAACATGGTACAAAATAAAAGGTTTTTAAAGGTATAGAAAGCTCTCACATAAAAAGTAAGCATAAGTGATAAATGTATAACTGGTTTTCAATGGAAAACCGTTAGTTTTTCGGTAAATATTGGACTGATTGTTATGATACTTTGCAGTTCGGTTTTAAATATCTTGCTAAGCCAGTAGTATTCGCATTTTTCCAGAGGCTAAGGTCACCCAGTATATTATCTGATACATATAATCTGATACATATATAATCTGATACCGAGACGCTATTTATGCTACCTAATGAGCACAATGAAATTTCAAAATCCCGCAAAATCAATTCAACTGCCAGATATTGGTTTACTCGTGCAAAACCGCTGGTAAATTCAAAGGGAATATAATTAAGTTACAGACATGACAGATTTTGCATATTGAAAGAGATAGTTTTCATGGAATTGGGCCGTGCTCGGTTGCGATCAATCAAGCGCGCCCTGAATCAGGAGGGAAGCCCTATGGCAAGCGTTGCCGGGCAGCTTCGTCGCCCTCGATCCTCATCCCATCAGTAATACGAGTAGTTATCTACATCATCATCATCATCATCAGCCTATGTTCGTCCACTGCTGGACATAGGCCTCTCCCATAGCACGCCACTGAGCACGATCCTCGGCCGCTCATCCAGCTCTTGCCAGCCACCCTGCGAAGATCATCGCACCACCGAGTCTGAGGGCGTCCTACGCTACGTTTGCCGATCCGTGGAGTTATCTACACTGCTGATAAAAACATTTCTTTATACATATCTGGAAATAAGCATCGAATACTACACACATGCTGAGCTGAGTTCTTTTGGCATCACACTACAGAAAGAGAGAAAGAAAGAAAGAAAGAAAGAAAGAAAGAAAGAAAAAAATATTTTGGCTCCATAAGTACCACCTAAGACTAAGACTAAAACTAGCATTATAACTATATTAGATACTAGGTGACACGACAGGACACCAAAAAGGGTCTCCACTCAGCATGTGTTGCCGCACATTATGTGCAGCAACGCTGGTTTACAGCACAACGTCTCTAATTTTTCTCTCTTCTTCTATTTATGTTTTTACTGCGTCTTTGTTGTGATGTAGTGTGTTTATTATGTTGATAAATGTCGTGAGTTTGAGTTTGAAATTCAGATGGAAGTTGGGCCGGAAAGTACGTGCTCGTTTGCCTTCCAGTCGTATAAAAAAAAAAGTTCTCGAGTGGAGACCGCGGATTGGCAAGCGCAGCGTAGAACATCCACCAACGAAATGTACAGATGAAATGGTTAAAGTCGCGGGTTCACGGTGGATGCAGGCCGCTGCCAACCGAAGCAACTGGAGGTGTATGGGGAAGGCTGTGTCCAACAGTGGACGTGCTACGGCTGAGATGATGGATGATGATGATGAGGAGTAAATTATGCCCCACTCATTATAATGTTGCGGCAGAATGCTGTTTTTCCAAACGAACCATTTAAAGCTACATAAAACATACATATTGACGACACAAATGCCAGCGGAAAGTAGTTCGCAAAGAAACTTGCAATCCAGAAGCACTTATGGCAACACTTGATTAGTGTTACTGTTTCGAATAGTTAAAATTTTAAAATTCAGCCCAGGATTTTATTTGTTGCAGTGAATTATTAACAATTTCATCACATAACCCTCGCCCTCCACTCGCAGAATTAGTTTATCTTGCGGAAATTGAATGTTTCTCAAAGATATACATAACTATCCTCATACCAAAATTCATATAAATAGGCCTAGCGGTTTAATCTTGAAGAGTAGATAAGACAGACAAACAGAGTTCTGCTCGAATTTATAATTATTAGTTAGAAAGGAAGTAGGATATCGTCAATATACAGCACTTAAATGAATCGGATCTTACTTGCGGTCCAAAGGGGGAACGCGGCCAGCGTCATGGGAACCCTGCCACAAACAGATCTTTTAGACGGGGTATTCTTTTTATAATAATTTTCATTGTTATAGTTAGTCAAAATATCTTAGGTTAGTTCTTTTTTTAAAATTAAGTATGTAAACTTTTAATTGTACATAATGCACTTAAATTATAATATTACCCAGCAATACCCCTTACAGACCCCTTACAGTATCCTATTAATTAGATGCTACCGGACCAGCTGAATGTTCATTTATTAGCACCAATAACCGACATATCAATGCGTGCACTAATATCTGACACGACTCCATTTCTACGGCCTAACTACGGACGGACGGACTTAAGAGATAATTTTGCACACTCCGCAGTAGCAGATACATTTTTTTTTATTCGACTGGAAGGCAAGCGAGCTAGTGGGTCTCCTGGTGATAAGAGATCACCACCGCTCATAAACATCTGCGACACAAGGGATATTGCAGATGCATTGCCAACCTAGAGGCCTAAGTTGGAATACCTCAAGTGCCAGTAATTTCACCGGCTGCTCCCTCCGTTGATGATCTCACAAGGCACACAAGTGTCCCATTAAATTTGACCATTAATCTGATATCCCAGGTAATGGGATGGAGTAACACAAAGAGCTGATAACAGGATTACTGGCAGCGAGCCAGCGGCGGGAGACCCGGCGACGCCGCCGCTGACTCAGGGCGTGGGGCGGCTCGGCCAGGCTGTGTCGGCGGCCGATCGTAAAATCCGCCGGATCACGAAATTCCTAGGCACATCGTGAAATGGCGTCATTTCATGAATTGGCTAAGGGACATCCGCCATAAATATCGTTCGAAACTCACCGTTTGACGATTTAAACTAGTGACATTTAGGCAGATCATAAAATTCCTAGGCATTATCATGAAACGCCGCCACATCGTTTCTGGCACTTCGCCGGCCGCTGCTGCGACACGCTCGCTTCACTCGCTCGGCTCGTGCGTAGTGGTCACAATTCATACTTACCCATACATAGTTATAAGACATAAAGGTCTGTTCTGAGGAACCATGATGTCATCAATTTTAGTCGGGAATTTATAAATGACGAAAAAAACGGTGGTGTTTCTCAAGTCGACGCGTATGTATTTTTTACAGTGGTCCGATTTTGATAGCATTTTCTTATTGGAAAGCGTACGCTCTAAGGGTGGTCTCATTTAAATTTCGGAAAGAATCCTACCCTAAGAGCAGGAAAACAGGCGATGATTGATTGATCAGTTAGTGGTTGTAATGAATGACCGGGCATAACTTTTTACAGTGGTCAAATTTTGATAATTCTTTTTTTTGTATAGGGAATACCTTGAAATTGATATTATATAAATTTGGAAAAAAAAAATTACCCAAAGGGTGGGAAAAGTATAAGATAAAAACTTTTTACCAAAAAAACTAAACCGGATAATCTGAAAAGCAAATATTAAATAAAAAGGTTAATTATTTTTTGCTGTTCAGTTTTTTTTTGTATTTATAAGTTGTTTAATTTAACAGAATTATTTCTATCTAGACCACTAGACTCGTTTTTTTGTCTATTTGCTTGCATTTGCATTTGCTTAGTTACTAGGACTAGGTCAATGGTGTGAAGTGTCCCATGATATTTATTTTTTAAAGACACTTGGTTTTTTTTTATTAATCTTTACCATGAAAATTCAGTAAAATGTTACTTCAATATTCAGACCCGATCCAAGCAAGCGGAGCCGGGAAAGTCGTAAAAACCAATCAATCAATTCAAAAAGAAATTCACAAATTTTTTTGCTGCCATAATAAACAGCCACGGCTATTTGTAGACATTTCTGTTACAAAATTACCAAAGACTGCCCCGTCTGGCTTTGTGCGGGGCCCCTTTGTGCGCGGGCGACGGTGCTCATTGAATTGGGAGCTCACGGGAGCCTCCGGGAGTGCCGTGAGCCCATTAAGATCGCATTTTTCCGCCACAAATCACGACATCGACACCTGTCGGGCTATTGTGATGGAGGACGCGACGGCTAATGGTTGGCGGGAAGGCGACGAAACGACCTCACGACACGACGTCGCGACCTCACGACACGACGTCGCGACCTTACGACCAGGGTACGGACGGTTACGGTTAACCCAACCGAATGAATCTGTTTTTAACCCCTTCAAATTTGGGTTAACAGTATATTTCGGATAACAGTTATCATTAAAACGGTTATCAGAAATATCTGTTAACCGAAACATTTCGGTTAGCATTAACACTAACCCAACCGAATGAATCGGTTTTTACCCCTTCAAATTGACGTTTCGTGCTTTCGCATATTGTTTTGTTTTTTATGTATTTTTATTCTGTTTAAGGAGCGAAGCATGAATAAATATATTTCTTTCTTTTTCTATTTCTATTTCAAATTCGGGTTAACAGTTTATTTCGGTTAGTAGCCTATGTTTTAATCCAAGTTATAAACTATCTTTTTGCCAAATTTCATACAAACCCTTCCAGCCGTTTTTCATATTCATACAAATAACCGTAATCGCAACCGTTTTATACCGGTTGTCCTTATAAATGGGGTAACCTTTTCTATGTGTCAACAGTTTCAATAGGTTGACAGTTTTAAAGGGTTATCATTTAAACTGTTAACCCTTTTGAAAGTGTTAACAGTATCAACACGTAACCGTTTGAAACGGTTACCGATTGAATCTGTAACCGTTTATACCGGTTGTCCTTTTAAATGGGTTTTCCGAACCCTGCTTACGACACAACGTTGCGACCTCACGACACGACGTCACGACCTCATGATGCGTCGTCGACCGCGAATAGTTGACGATAGTTGCGGCTACGGAACAATGTTGACGACATTTGGTAACGTAAATTACTGGTTTGTATATGTCAGTGCGGTGTGGATCAGGGTTCGTTATTGAATGCCAGCAAATCGTTTGTATTAATAAGGCTAAGTTAGGGTTCCGTATAAATTTGTAGGTCCTTCTCTAAAGCAAAATGCGCGCAGTTGGGGTCATTTTAGATGCTTACTGACATACATGTATAGAATTATGATTGTTAGACTTTTGTTTTTCAAACTTTACAGTTTTTAGTATAGACTGAGCTGTGCATTTTTCCGCGATAAAAAGTAGCCTACGTTACTCTCGGGTCCATAAACTATCTTTATGCCAAAAATCACGTCGATCCGTTACCCCGCTACGACGCGAAAGACGGACAAACGTACAAACAAACACACACTTTCGCATTTATAATATTAGTATAGATAGTTTTAATTAATCAAATTAGTTGACTGTAATTAGATTCGATTTGTGGCATTCGAACTTGGCGGATGTAGACAATATCTAATTTTGCTATTTCTGTTTCTTTGGCTAGTTGAAGTATAATTTTGATAGTGTTTTATGCGGCGATTAACCTTAACATACACATTCGCACATGGACTTGTTCACTTTTTTGCATGCACCTTCAGTACCTATTGTTTAAATTTTTTCTCTAGTTAATAATACAATTTGTGGTAAACATACATATTACATAGCATAGCATGTACGTAGCGTATTTATGTTGTTACTATTTTCTAATAAGTTACTCGCACCCGCAGACGTCCAAGATACAGGCTCAGCCTAGTTTGGAGTCTGATGGATATTTCTCCTGTGTATTGGTTATGATTATTTAAATAAAGTATTTTGTATTTGTATTTGTTAACAATGAACAGTGATCATAAAATTCTATATTGCTCTCGTGTCTGACATTTTTTAATGCGCAAGTCGTCTCCACGTGGTTTCTGGAATTTTACTATCAAGTTACAAAAACTACAATCAACGCACAACGTGCCTCTCAAAGAGATTACTTAGACACTGGCGAAATTGTCTTATTAATTAGGACAGAAAAGCTATATTTTAAAAGAAAAGAAGACTGTGACTAACCGTTGCACGACTGTCAAAGTTATGGAAGGAGTTTTAAACAGGAACATTTTCTAGTTTGATGCTTTTCAGAGCGCCTTTTTTACAACACACATGTGCTAGCTTCTGAAGCTACTACACAATGTAAACCAAAAGTGCAGAGAACCATTGTTCACGCGAAACAAAGCTGTTCTCTTCGCACTCTGCGTAATGAGATTGCTATGCCTACATGAACTTGTGACCCTTTTCTTGTGGCTTGGCCCACACGAATCAGAGGCCTTAATGCCTAACGTTTCTGACACTCGCGATCGCAATAAAATGACAGCTTTTGTATGCGAAATATGTCATTTGATTGCGATCGCGAGTGTCAGAAACATTAGGCAATAAGGCCTCAGGTCTGGCATCTCGGTCTAAATAGCTATAAAGTACAATTCAATAGAATCTGTCAATTTTCTACACATTTAAAACACCCTAACGTGGGCACACTTGATTATATATGTCCCTGTTGTTGCAATTATCATCTAAAAGGAATCAAAAAATAATAATAGTCACATCACAAAGCCTTAGGCAGCCCGGTGTTCATATTAGTAGGCTGGAAGTGTCTACAGGATTGTTAGATTCTATTGAATTGGAGTATACTCCGTTTATTTCAGCATTTGAAACTTAACGGCAAAATTTGCACTCGTTTTTAAATGAAACAACGAAACTGTTTAAAATTTTGTTGATTTCTTTAGTAAAAACATAATAATAACCGCTAATAAATGTACAAGTAGGTATTTTTAGTCCATTTGTGTTCGAAATACCGAGAAACGTGTGTTACAATTTGTCATTTCCCGTATTCATTCAAAAACGACATTAACATGTGCTGAATCCGCTGTATCATATTCAGATCTCGCTTTGATAAACAGAAATGTAACATGCTGGAAACGGGCTTCGGAGAGCGACCAATTAGCGCGGCATAATAAACTAATTAAGGAGCAGATTGAACGGTTCACATCATTAATGCCATTTTAATTGGTAATAACCTAGTGCTCTCACGTGGACCAAGAACTTTTACCTCGGCGAGAACGCGTTACATAACTTCTAGTGCGTTCCTGAAGTCACGTCGTATTTATGATGATGAACTAGGATCGTAAATAATTATAAATATCATAGGACACTTGACACCAATTGACCTAGTCCCAAACTAAGCAATGCTTGTACTATGAACATTAGGTAACGGATAAACATACTTAAATATAGATAAATAAATATTTAAATACATATTAAACATTCAAGACCCGAGAACAAAAATTCGTATTAGTCATACAAATATCTGCCCCGGCCGGGATTCGAACCCGGGACCTCAAGCTTCGTAGTCAGGTTCTCTAACCACTTAGCCATCCGGTCGTCCTTTTATGACGATGAAGTAATAATACATTGTAATAGTACATTGTGCATTAAGAGGCGTAGGAAGAGGATAACTAACGAGTCTATTCATTGCTCGAGCTTTTCCCTTACGGCCCGTGATGCACAATGATTTTCATCACATTGCGGGGATAAAATGCAAATTACGGAATTGTTTTGTGTCTAAACATTCAGCTCGGCAAAAGAAAGACGTCAAGAAAACAGTTGAATAAATAATGTTACCCGCCTAACAGGGGGCTACAACAAAATTCGAAAATCGAAGTTCGTATCGTTCCGTCCGGCGTCCCTCTCACTCGCGTATTAAATAGTATTTGCGTCAGCAAAACGACACGAACTTCTATTAAGAGAAGTTTCCCTGCCGGCCGCGCGACCGCGTTAGGTATTCGTTTGGGATATTGCTGTCTTTATCGCTCGTGACATAAGCGCTCGCAGCCGTCCCCCCCGTGCACATCCCCTCCTACTTCTCCGCTTCCCGCTAATGTATACCGAGATAGCTGTAGGCTTTTCAAGATTTGGTAGTTGAATTTTGGGTTTTCCTTGTCCTTATATTATACGAACAGTAAAGCACAGAAATCAATGATATTTTACAATCAAAATCTTCATTATACTTTCAATGCCTGTGGATTTTTCGATTTTTGTAAAAATGCATTAATAGTCTGTAATTCTCGTGCAAAGTTGACATCTTTTTTTTGTCGACTTTTGAGCTCCTGTAATTCTGATATTACACATTTATATGAAAATATGAAAAATCACAGGCATAGATAATTACGTCTAGTCCATACTCACAAAATTTCATCTACATCTGTTGCCTAGTTTTCAAATGAGAGCGGGACTACACGTTTGTGTGCAGAATGGAGCGAAGATACTTCTCTTAAAGCGTAAAGCGGTTGAGATTCTGAGTGCCTACAACATTCTGTAGGTACCAGGTAATATACATATAGCATTTAGACTTTAGCCAGCTTAAGATGTCGACAAAGCACTCGACTTGTCTTGTGCAACTTGCAGACTATACTTTACCTCAAGGAGCTCCGCTGAATGGAGCACCACTTAACAATCTTATAATTGTTTTTCTCCTTCACAGGTAAAGTGCTGTTGGGTGTATCTGGCATTATATAACGCCTTTTGAGGTAAGGGCTACGGCGATACGTTTTTGTTTTGGTAATACTCGGTGATACGGGGACGTGTAGGCCAACCTTATCGGGTTCAGTTAAGGATATATCGTACCAGTATTAATGAGATGAACGTTGTTTATCAAGCTTTTATTTAGTTTCACCTGCCCCGTTGTCTGTCTGTCTGTAGTTAATCAAATCTTGCAAGCTAAATTTGATTAACTTCCAGTAGTCAGATTGAATTGGAATACTTAGGTAAATCGCGTAACAATGTAATTATCTAGTAATGATATCCTGGTAGTCCAGCCAGGATCGTCTCCGCAGGACGGAACTCTTCAACGGTTAATAGCATCGACTTGAAATTTGGTATGCAGATTTAGTTTGGGTGACAATGCAAGTATAGTCAACAAAAAGTGCAGCCAGCCAAAAAAAAAGTTTGTATTAAAAAATTTTTTTATGGTTACGTTATTAAGGGTTCCATACCTCAAAAGGAAAAACGAAACCCTCATAGGATCACTTTGTTTTCTGTGTGTCTGTCACGACAGATATTTAGTAGACAATGTTTAGATACTTAGTTCCTATAAACTTGAAATTATGTATGAAGGTAGCTCTAACAGTACAATCGATTACAAAAATCTGAAAATATTATTCTCTAGTCGCTGCTATCACTGGATATCTACAAATACCTAAAAATTTGTACGGAACCCTTATTGCACGAGTCCTGCTCCCACTTGGACAGTTTTTTTAATGTTGAGAACGAAAAGCTTAAAATTATAGACTAACCCCCTTATTCATAAAACTTAACAAGCTAATGTTAACTAACAAATGCTTTGTCCCTTTCTAACAAATACAAATGTCAAAGTGACAGATAAGGACAAACGAATTTTAGCGGCATTTTAACTAAAATAGGTTTGATTGTCGTTTATGAATAAGGGGGTAAGTGTATGGTCTGTCTGCAGTTAAAAGTTTGGAGGTTTTACTTAATATGATTTTGAACGATCGATTATCAATTGCTAAAGGTGGGAGGTTGGTACTATTAACGTCCCCCGAATTAGCCTACATAGCCTCGACTCAGCAGCTAATTATTCACAGCGTCTGCGGCTGGAGATAATTTGGTACTCGTATAATTTTAATTTGCTGGATTATTATTATTATTTTGTATTTTATTCTTTAACAGGGATGTTGACGCCATTAATAATAATCGACGAACGACTCCAGTAAAAAAACGCTTTATTTTAGCCCTGAAAACCAGATTAATTTTGGATTTACTGTAAAATTAGATTTATTGTTGCTTTCAAACTAATAAATAGTTAGTTGATTGAGTTTGCGAACAAAATAGCGACTTATGACGTCATAATCCCTATCGTATACTGTAGGTAGGTATTTTTTTTTGTAATTATTTTATTTTGAAGAAATGACTTTCTGCCAAGTTATTTGGCAATGATGGTCTAACCGAAAACGCTGGATTTGAAATTGAACCAACCGTACAAAACGACTGACAAAAAAATCTGTTGTAACACGAAAAAATTATCATAGGTCCATCAGCCAAAAATGTGGTCTACCACCCTAAAGTTGATAATAGTTTGCATGTCATGAAACAATAATGCCAATAGACGTGTCCTGTCAACATGAAAGTTCGATTTTAGCGAATATTCATTTGATAGGAACTTGTTTTAAAATTGATAGACCACTTACTTGGCTGATGGTATATCTCTCTCCCTTAGAATATCGAATATCGCATAATTCTTATTAACAGAATAATTGCTTCGCATAAAATTTACTTAGCGTAAGAGTCATTTCGCATAATTTCAGACAACGAAACCATCGCACTACTTTTTCAAAAAAAGCCCACAAGAATCATAAAGAATATTTTAGATTAGAACTGCGACCTTACACGGACTTTACACCCTTTACACCACTCAAGGTGTTAGGCCGAAGAAGATTGCGATACAAACGAGGTTGACCGAAATAAATTTCGGTGAAGTAATAATTATGCCAAAAGATACTATGCGATACGACATTATGCCAAAAAGGCAGAATCGTCGCAAAATTATTCTGGAATATATCAGCGGTTGGGATTAGTTTAATAAGACATGAGACAGATGTTCGTAGATATGCCATTTATATTTGGCAAATTGTGTTTGACGACTCTCGGAAACATGCGTTGTTCTTGATTACTTTATGAATTATTGCTGTTTTGCTCTGTTAAATGTTTGCCTTTGAATTGGGTTAATTCCTGTAAGAAGGTTAACTATAATAGAAAAATTTATCAAAAGAACTTCATTTTGGTTTTAGAAGCAATTTAGAATAGAATAGAATAAGCCTATTAATACACTTAAACTGATAACACATGCTTAAAATTAGGTACAAACAAACAAAAAAATCTTTATTCACCAAGAACATGGTAGGCAGAGTAGATATTAAAATAGTAAGTAGTATCACATTATTATGTCTGTCTATGCTATATGGTAAATTGATAGAAATACGGAACACCCTTTGTGTACGTTAGGCTAAAAAAAGTGACCACCACAATTGAGGCGGTTGGAACGCCCTATTCATGACGACAAGACAAGACTGCATACATCAACGAACATACGTCAAAGTCAAAGTCAAAATATCTTTATTCAATTTAGGCTAACAAGCACTTATGAATGTCAAAAAAAATCTACCACCGGTTCGGAAAAACCTCTGTCGAGAAGAATCCGGCAAGAAACTCAACGAGGTATAATATATATTTTTTTTAATAAACAGATTTACAATATTAATAAATGTACCTAGAAATCCATACTTATATACTAAAATACTAATACTAACAATATTATAAATGCGAAAGTGTGTTTGTGTGTTTGTCTATCTTTTACGCCGTGACGGAGCGGAGAGGATTTTTGGCATAGAGATAGTTTATGGGCCAGAGAGTGACATAGGCTAGTTTTAGTCATGGAAAAATGCACAGTTCCCGAGGGAACAGCGCGCGATAACCGAATACCACGCGGGCGGAGCTGCGGGCAAAAGCTAGTACTTATTACTGACACATTGCTTGGACTTGCTTTCATTTTAATTACAAATAAGCTATTCTGTCATCCGTAAGCGCGGTTATGAAACTTCCGTGTATCATTCAGTTCGAGCTACGTGGGTCGATCACAAGATTTGATGAGGCGTCCGCCTTTCCCCCGCCCGTCCGCCTTTCCCCCGCCCGTCCGCCTTTCCCCCGCCCGTCCGCCTTTCCCCCAAGCATCCGTTTTCCCCCCGAGCGTCCCCGAGGACCGTGTTATTGTTACTGGCTGCAATTAAAGGTCGCTGTTGACACGAGCCGGCGACGAATTAGGCGCTGTGCAAACTCGCCCCTGTCCGAAATCGCCGTGGACAGGTAAATACGGGAGGGTGATTGCGGACCCTTTATGCTGCCGAGCCCTAGTGGTTTGGCTTCTCAAGCAGATGTGGGTTCACATCCGCTTGCACCTTTGAGTTCATATGCGAAATTCCATTTGAAGTTGACCACAAGATTTAAGGTGAAAGATAACGTCGTGAGGAAACCTGTGCATAATCCCCGAGCGCCCCGCCCGGATTGCTACCACCATCTAGCTTGCTAATCCTGTCGTGAAGCAGCAGTGCTTGCACTGTTGTGTTTCGGCGTGGAGAGTAAGACAGCCGGTGAAATTACTGGCACTTGAGGTATCCCATCTTAGTCCTCTAGGTTGGTTACGCATCTGCAATCCTGGTGTTGCAGGTGTCTATGGGCGGTGGTGATCTCTCATCATCAGGAGACCCACTTGCTCGTTTGCCATCAAGTCGAATAAAAAAAACAATAATATTAAGGAAGAGTATTTTTTGTGTGATTGTCCGTTCTTATTTATATTTGACCTAATTTACAAAATATTATGTATACTTAGTGCTGTTTCGGACAATAAATCGGGTTCTAGAGTAGATTCGGTTCTCGCCGGAAGCATACGAAATAATTAATTTACTCCCGCGCTTTGCATAAAACTTTTCATGAACTAGCTTCAAAACTGTTACTTATCGTATACTGCAGTACTTCCTCTATACACACACATACCCATGTCACAATTATAATGGGGGTTAATCCATACTAATATTATAAATGCAAAAGTGTGTTTGTATGTTTGTATATTTGTCCGTCTTTCACGCTATAACGGAGCGACGTATCGACGTGATTTTTGGCAAAGAGATAGTTTATGGGCCCGAGAGTGACATAGGCTACTTTTTATCCCAGATAAATGCACAGTTCTCGAGGGAATAGCGCACGATAATAGAATACCACGCGGGCGGAGCAGCGGGCAAAAGCTATTAAAAAATAAATGTAAAAATACTACTTAAGTGTACCTATTTATTACTGTTATTTTATATCAACCCCAAGCGACGGCAAACACGCTTGTGTTCAGTTTAAGACCTTTTGCACTCTTCGAGCATTGTGCTTGGCATTCGCCTTTGCAACCTTAGAACACAATAGTGTAACCGTCAAGTAACCGTTCGGTTTGTATCCGGCTTTCTCACACGTGTCCGGTTGTCCGGCGTCTTTGAACGTCTTATTCAATAGCTTAATACAGCCTCGACAGACATAAACCGGTTTATTCACACTAGGATTTAAAATGCGGTCTCAAAGCTGTCGTTGAACGGTGTCATGCTTTATATCCCTTGATGTCGTAGTTTGCTTTGATTCTAGGTTCACTGGTTTGACATTAAAAACAGACATTAAGAGAAGTTTTCCTGATGTTAGGTATTCGTTTGGGATGTTGCTGTCGTTATCGCTCGTGACATAAGCGCTCGCAGCCGTCCCCCCCATGCACATCCCCTCCCGCTTCTCCGCTTCCCGCTAATGTATGTCGAGATAGCTGTAGGCTTTTCAAGATTTGGGCGGTTTAATTTTGGGTTTCGTTGTCCTGATATTATACGAAAAGTATAGCACAGAATTCAATGATATTTTACAATCAAGATCTTCATTACATTTTCTATGCCTGTGGTTTTTCGATTTTTGTAAAAATGCTTTAATAGTCTTCAATTCTCGTGCAAAGATGACATCTTTCTTTTGTCGACTTTTGTGCTCCTGTAATTCTGATATCACACATTTATATGAAAATCTGAAAACCACAGGCATAGATAATTACGTCTAGTCCATACTTAAAAAAATTAATCTACTTCTGTTGCCTAATTTTCAAAATGAGACCGGGACTACATTTGTATGGAGAATGGACCTAAGAGACTTCTCTTAAGAGACTAGTAACTTTTTAGGGTTTCGTAGTCAACTAGGACCCTTATAGTTTCGCCATATCTGTCCGTCTGCGGCTAAGCTTAGAGACTGTTAGAAAGCTGTAGTTTAATATACAAAAAAGTTATAGCGGCTAAGACTGATGGATAATTATAAGTAGTTTAACATAGCAAACTAAGTTATAAAACATATAATTAAACTTGGACGATTCCGTACACAATACGAAATCTTTCAAAAAACATTACTTGGTTTTTTCATAATGGCTCCGGAACCCTATCCAGGGCGTGTCCGACACACTCTTGGCCTTTTTTTTTTAAAGTGCAGATTGAAAAATTGATCCATTACGTGATGTAAAGAGCATAGGCCAAAGATATATTGGGCCAACTTACCAATAAAAAAAGAATTATCAAAATCGGACTACTCCGTACAAAATTATGCGTGGTCATACATACATATACGCGTCGATTCGAGAACCTCCTCCATTTATTCGTCGGTTAAAAAAACACTTTTAAATCCGATTTATTTGCAAAGTTCCTATTACACTTCCGCGCTCCTCCGAAATTACTACGTTCAAGCGTCAAGGAAAAACCGTGCAGATTTGATCGCCGGCGATTTTCGTTTTTCCTCACTGTAAGTAACCTTTGGAAATCAATTTGTTCCGCGGCAATTTCCGATTGGACGTCCCGGGGCAAGTCGAGCATGCCGGACCTGCTGCAGTGTTGCCACCTTGCCCAAAGAAAAAGTAGCTAAGGGTATTTCCACGAGCGTCCCAACCGCTGTCAGTCCCTTGCCAGAGATTTTAAGAATTGGAAGGCAGATTGTTTTTTAATTATGACGTAAATAGCTTCTGTACTCTAGAATCTATTTCAATACAAAAATCAATGCATATGAATTATTTACTTCTTAATATAAACAGCTAGGGACTGACCGCGGTTGGGACGCTCGTGGAAATACCCCTAAGCATATGGTAAAAAGAGGCTAGTTTTGAAAAAAAATACTCTGTTAGAAGTAGCCAAAAGTGGCTAAACAAAAAAAGGCAATAGATAACTTATAAGTCTTCAATTTTTGTATTTCTTTCTCTTACATTAGGTATTATTTAAGTATGGAAAAATTTATTCAAAATTTATGTCATCTTCCGGCTTCTTAATTTTTTTCGGGTTTCTTAGTTTTCCTACTTATTTCTTGAAGGATATTCTCAGGAATTACGTAAGTAGCGCACGGAAGTACGTTTTACATTACAAATTATATTGATTGAAACAGTGGCTACTTAGTTATTGAAAGTAGCTAGAAAGTGTGGCTAAAAAATTTGGCCACTAAAATTTTAATTTAGTAGCTAATTATTATTATTATTATTATTGAAATAATACACTAGCAGCTCTTAGAGCTGATGCGTGTACATCACTGCACTTGTGTTTTTAGTCTTTCTTTTTTAAGTGTTTGTCTAGTCTATTTTTAAAACTGTTCACTGAAGGTGCACTTATCACAAGTTCGGGGAGAGCATTCCACGAGTTAACAACACGATAGGGCAAGAAATGTTTCCTAGGGTTGCTTGCACTTGGCTGCTTGATCAGTCGCAAGGAGTGTCCTCTCAGACGAGTATTTTCACTAACCTTAAAAAGGTTAATGGGTAATTATTTCGTAAATGTGGCTAGATCTAGCTAAAAATTGGCTAAAGTGGCAACACTGCCGGCGTGCGACGGACGCCGGGCCCAGATGGTCCGACACGGCGCACTCAGGCTGAAGGACGACGCTTCAAAGTCAACAAACATCTCGCAGCTTAGAGCTGCAAAACCCGATAAATCGGGTTCTACTTTCCGCCGCCTAACTTTGCCTAAAAGTTCATTGCCACGACTAGTACCACAAAAAAACTATAAAGGTAGCTTTTGCTCGCGGCTCCACGCGCGTGGAATCCGGTTATTGCGCGCTGTTCCCTCAGGAATTGTGCATTTTCCGGGATAAAAGTAGCCTGACCCATAAACTATCTCTATGCCAAAAATCACGGCGATCCGTCGCTCCTTTTCGACGTGGAAGATGGACAAACACACTCACACTTTCGCATTTATAAAATTAGTATGGATTGGCAATCAAATGAAAGCCAATAAATTAGCCTACCCCTAATACAAATAAGATATAGATTGCCGTAGTAAAATAGACAAGTATACAGCGTATATTTTTGATAAAGAAAGAAAGAAAGAAAGCAAAATTTATTTTGGCTCCATAAGTACCACCTAAGACTAAGACTAAAACTAGCACTAAAACCATATTAAATACTACCTCAAACTTTAAGGGCAGTTAGTGAAGGCCTTAATAATCGCATTATACTATGTTTTAGTAAAAAATTAGACTTATTATTTTCATTATCATCTCAGCCTATATACGTCCCACTGCTGGGCACAGGCCTCCTCTCGGAATGAGAGGGCTTGGGCCATAGTTCCCACGCGGGCCCAGTGCGGATTGGGAACTTCACACGCACCATTGAATTGCTTCGCAGGTTTGTGCAGGTTTCCTCACGATGTTTTCCTTGACCGCAAAGCTCGTGGTAAATTGCGCACATGAATTTCGAAAAACTCAGAGGTGCGAGCCGGGATTTGAACCCACGACCCTCTGCTTGAGAGGCGATAGGTCAAACCACTAAGCCACCACCGCTTCCGACTTATTATTTAAACTTATTATTTACCTTAAAAAAATAATTAGCACGCAATGTATCACTACGCGATACTACTTTGTTCAAATTAATTTGATACAAATTATTGTACGCATTACACTGCTGCTCGAAAATATTTCAAAAATAAATTACGCTCTGGTAGTTAATTTTCAATTAACAATTTGATTTCATACCGGTTCACAGCACTTAAATCTTCGTCCGGTTACAGTTTGAGGTAGTATTAAAAATACTGGCTGTATTATTTTCAAAGTGCAGTCTCTTCAACTCTGCCGTTGCCGCGGGCACTCGGCAATAATTCACGGGATTTCCGTCGGGATAGGGGATGCTCCATTACGCGTTTCACTTATTCATCGTCCCGGCACCTGCGGTCTATACCGCGCATTGCAGCTCTTCAATTACTTAATTGTTACTTAAATTTTAATCGTCGGAAACACGTTTTTATTAAAGGTTTTCCGGAAGTTATTGATCACTGGTCCTCGCAGAATAAAATGACGTGTTTCCCATGGATTGAAAACTTTACATCAACACACCATTGGATTGTAATGCAGCTCTACAGCTGACTGGGACCGATGATAGTTGTGACAGAGGAAAGTAGTGACGTCGATGTTTTTTAAAATTATTAACTGCTAGCGCGCTCACAATAGCGCGTGTTTTTTAGTTCAAGTCTCGTACTGTCAAACGCGGGCTGTTGCGAGTTTGCTAGCAATTAATAAGTTCCCAAAATTCGACATTGTCACTACTTTCCTCTATCACAACTCTCCTCGGTCTCCCCTACCGGGTGTGGCATTTAATATGAGCAAATAATAAAATTAAAACATAGCTCGTACTCGTCAAACTGATTCAGCGACTTTTAAAAATAATGGAGTCTTTAGATATTCCATTTCCACACCAATTAAATACTGCTATCAATGTACGCCATCTTAGAACCCAACTGACGTCACCTGTCACGCTACAAACATCAAGCATTTTGCTTTACATTGCGTCTGCGAATAAACTTCAAGTCGTAATAAAAATCAAATAGCGAACTAATGCTGTTCAGTTTGATGAGTACAATCTATGCTTTAATTATTTGCTCATAATATTTTATTTATTTTATTTACATTATCATCACTTACAGTATCATTACAGGAGTTATATCCTAATTCGATACAGAAGGCTCTTAATAATAAACCATAAACATATTAATTTAACCTATTTCTGTTTTTAACCTCCGACGCAAAAGAGGGGTGTTATAAGTTTGACCGCTCTGTGTGTCTGTCTGTGTGTCTGTCTGTGTCTGTGTGTCTGTCTGTGGCATCGTAGCTCTTAAACGGGTGGACCGATTTGAATGCGGTTTTTTTTATTTGATAGCAGGTTTTCCAGCGATGGTTCTTAGACATGTTTCATCAAAATCGGTTCTGCCGTTTTTGAGATATTGAACTTTAAAGTGACAAAGTCGTGGGTTTTCCAACTTTTTGTTGGTTAGGTTAGGTTATGAATAAAGATTCTATCTATCTACCTACTCGTAATCTGCATATCAAATTATATGTAAGGCAACTCTCTTGAATTCACTCAGAGTGCAAAGAAACAGATCGACTGAGTCTGCTATCTGGTTTAGAGTAGTTAGGGCGCGCGTGAATATACGTAACAACATTAATTTAATTTGGTGTCATAAGTAATAGTTACTGTTTTTTTAAAAACGTTTTTCAATAATAAGACTCGTCAAGATTGTTTACTCTTTGTCTAATGCTTAAAAATCGAAGCAAAGCGCGGTTGAAGTTGTCATTCAACGTGTGTTCAAAGCTCAGCCACCCCGCCCGCGTGACTTGTTGTTTACGCGTCGCTTATACCATAAATCCACCTAATTATAGTGCGAGAGGTGACATTCAAGCAAATCGAGGCAATATAGAAAAGTCTTCTTCTTCTTCTCTTTTAAAATATGGCTTTCTGTCCTTATTAGGACAATTTCGCCAGTGTCAAAGTATTCTCTTTGAGAGGGTCGTTGTTCGGTAGTTGTAGTTTTTGCAACTTGATAGTAAAATTCCAGAAACCACGTGGAAACAACTTGCACATTAAAAAATGTCAGACACGAGAGCAATATAGAATTTTGTGATCACTGTTCACTGTTAAGGTTAATCGCCGCATAAAACACTATCAAAATTATACTTCAACTAGCCAAAAAAACAGAAATAGCTAAATTACATATTATCTACATCTGCCATGTTCGAATGCTGCAAATCGAATCTATAGAAAAGTCAAAGTGAACATTTTTTACCGTCTGAGCGATCGACAAGTGCGAGCGAAACGTCTTTATGTTGGCTTGGGTAAAGCTTCCGTATACCGAGCTATCCGTCCTTCTCTACAAGTTCATCATCATCTTGTCAACCGAAAGACGTCCCCTGCTGGACACAGGTCTCCCCCAAGGCTCTCCACTCAGACCGGTCTTGCGCTTTCCGCATCCAATGCGATCCCGCGACCCTAACCAGTCACTCCATCTTTTTAAAAACCACAGGCATAGAAAATACAATGAAGATCTTGATTGTAAGATATCATTGAATTCTGTGCTATGCTTTTCGTATAATATGAGGACAACAAAACCCAAAATTCAACCGACCAAATCTTGAAAAGCCTACAGCTATCTCGATATGCATTAGCCTCCTGAAGATGATAGCTGTAAGAGATGAGTGCTCTATAATGCAAAATTTAATTAATAGCACACTATCACTTGTCCAATATGTATACTAACATAGTTATAAGTTAATTACTAATAATGTATGGATCTTTGTTGTCTGAATATATAAATGAATTATTATTATTATTGTCTTTATTTCTTTTTATTCTTAGGATTAGGTTTTTATAATAGTTATAAAAAGTAAAATACAGAAAAGTACATACAAAATAAAAAAATTATAAATTCAAATTCAAATTCAAAAAAATGACTTTAACTGTTTAGAAAATATAGCCGGTTTGTCAAAGTTCTTAATTGAGTTTGGTAAATGGTTGTAAATTGTCATATGGTGAGGCAGGATTTAACCAGTTTCATTTTGGAGAAAGGCAATTTATCCGTTTATCGCGCGCTGTTCCCTCGGGAACTGTGCATTTTTTAGGGATAAAAAGTATCCTATGTCACTCTCTGGCCCATAAACTATCTCTATGCCTAAAAACACGTCGATCCGTCGCTCCGTTTCGACGTGAAAGACGGACAAATATACTTACATACACACATAGACCCTGACTACGAAACTCGAGGTCCCGGGTTCAATTCCCAGCCCCGGCAGATATTTGTATGAATAATACGAATGTTTGCTCTTGTGTCTTGGATGTTTAATCTATATGTATAAATAAGTATGTTTATCCATTGCCTAGTGTCCATAGTGCAAGCTTTGCTTAGTTTAGGGTTTAGGACTAGTTCAATTGGTGTCAAGTGTTCCATGATATTTATTCATTATTGAGTTTTAATTTAAAATTAAATTTTCTAACTTATGTTTAGATTTTACACAAAAACAAGTTTTACTGAATCATAAATGTGTACCATCTCTTGGTATTAATAAAACATTCGCGGAGCGAGCAAAGTGCACGTAAGTATGTAAATTATCTAAACATTATCCTAACAAATTACCATTTTAACACCTACGCGTGTGCTCTAAGTGAGCGAAGTAAACAGCTGACCTTCACTCTAATTGACTTGCAATGTTTTGCATACAAATACGGAGGGCGTCACGTAGATGTGCCATCAACCCCATACCACTGTGATGAGATACTAAAGCAGCACGATCGTCATTCTATGCTAATAGTATAGATACTCTCGTCATTCTATTTTAATAGTATAGATCATCATCATCATCATCATGTCAGCCTAAAGACGTCCACTGCTGGACATAAGCCTCCCCCAAGGCTCTCCACTCAGACCGGTCTTGTGCTTTCCGCATCCACCGCGATCCCGCGATCTTAACCAGGTCGTCGCTCCATCTTGCTGGAGGCCTACCGACAGCGTAGCGACAGCATAATATAGATAGTCTAGATTATAATATGCCGCCTATTGCTTACCGTGTAATTATTTTCCTGTGTATGTTTTCTGTATCGCTTACTATTTCTGGTGTACGATAAAGTCTTTGTATTATATTGTATTGTATATGATACGAAAGTGAGTTTCTTGGCTTCATTTTTAGGGTCGACTTGGAACCCTTATAGTTTCGCCATGTATGTCCGCGGCTAAGCTCAGAGACCGTTAGTACTAGAAAGCTGTTATTTGGCATGAGTGGGGGTGATTTTTTTCCTCGACTAACCCTATAGTGTGGAATATCGTGGTAATGGTGGTGGTAAAACCACTGCAGATCGAGTTGCCAAAAGTGTTTGAGTTGTTTGACTTTACAGTGCTCATTAACATCGAGCGGGGGACGCCCTCTAAAATTTAAACCGGTGGGTGGAAAAATTTGAAAAAATTCAGGGTGGTAGTCAGTATATCAAACTTACAAGGAAAACTATAACGGTTAAGTTTTCTTGAGAATTTTTAGTAGTTTAAGAGTAAATAGCACCCTAATAAGGTATAAAATATACCCAAACTTGGAATATTCCGTACAAAATGCGAAATCCTTAGAAAAATATTACTTGGGCATGTCCGACACGCTCATGACCGGTTTTTAGTTTATATTTCAAGTTTCTTAAGCGGTTCTATTTTTATTTTTTTAATTAAATAATATTTCATGCGATCAAAAAGCAATGTCGAAAATGTTCGAGTGATTCCAAGTTTAATTTTCACACGATCGCCCGGAAAAGGAGTGTAATGTTTCCAAAAGAGGAATCACGAGAAATTCTATTTATTGTTTCCAATTAAATTAAATAGAAGATCGGTAAAGGGCCCTTCAATTCGATGGCAGAGACACCGGATCAAGCCTTTGAGAGCGCCGGCGGACGCGGAAGTATCGATGTACTAATTCTGGAGCCATCATGGAACCACTTCTCAGTAAACGTCGTAGTGACACCGTATTAATTAACAAGGAAAATTGTAATGACTTACCCTTTGAAAAGGTTCCATGGTGGTTCATGAATTAAAGTTTATGTAATTGAACGAATGAATGAATGAATGAATGAAGGAATGAATGAAGGAATGAATGAATGAATTAATGAATGAAGGAATGAATGAATTAATGAATGAAGGAATTAATGAATTAATGAATGAAGGAATGAATGCATTAATGAATGAATATTTATTCCTTGACCGTACTAGCTCCATTTTTAGCTTTTATCAATGGCTTTTATATCCTTTGGGGTGGCGGCGCCATATTTAAAATTTTCCGTCAAGTGGCGCGGCCATTTTGAAAAAATCTTCTTCGATTGCAGTGACAGTTACGAATTAATTTCGCGAATTTTATAAAAAAATATTACCAAAAAAAGACCAATTTAATGTTATATTATAATAGTGTAGTTTAAAATATGTTTATTACTAGCTTTTGTCCGCGGCTATCACGTATTCGGGTATCGCGCGCTGTTCCCTCGGGAACCGTGCATTTTTCCAGGATAAAAAGTAGCCTGTGACACTCTCAGGCCCATAAACTATCTCAACGCCAAAAATCACGTCGATCCGTTGCACCGTTACGGCGTGAAAGACGGACAAACACACAAACATACAAACACACAGCTTAACTAAGCGCTTAAAAACTTTTTAAAGAAAATTCAAAAATATTACTAGATGTCACAGGTGACCGAAGAGCTGGCAGCTTCCTCGGACAAAGAATAAGCCTAGCTATTCAAAGAGGAAACGCTGCCTGCATCTTCGGGACCTTGCCTAAGGGTTACTCTTTAGATAATTTGTTTTAGTTTTAGGTTCTATTTTTATTTTATGTAAGTTTTTTATTTTCTGTACTTAAATTTAGTTAAGTTATTTTTAGGATATTTTTTATTTCATTTGTACCAATAAAGACTTCGTTCACATATTTTAGCTTTATAAGTGCACGTGTGGTTTATTTTCCAATAAATTATTATTATTTATTATGAACTATTATATCTTTTATTATTATTATGTACAGCTAAAGTGTGAGCATCCAAGCCACTTTTAAAGTACATTAGTTGGGCCTAAGTGAAAAACCTTGTAACGAATTCCCCCTCAATTCGGCAAGGCAAAGGAAATGGATTGGATTCCAAAAGCCAGATCGTTCACGGCTCTTAGAGACCGATAATTTTTAGAATCTGAAATTGAACTGAAATATCTGGCTTCTGTAACAATTTAGGGTATTTGAGTACGCTGACAATTCGCCTACGCAACCATTACTACGCTGCTATTCTTCATTGCTGAGCTGGTAAAATGTACAAGATGTTAATAAAATAACTGAACTTTAAAGCAGATTGTGTTTTTAGCGTTATACGTTATATAACGATCTAACTTAAAATACAAAAAAAATTATGTCAATAAAATTTAACGGACTACAAAAACCCACATTAATATAAATACTTGTAATGTATGGTATATAGATATCATTTATAAATATTGTGAATCTGTTTTAAAAAAAAAATACCTCGTTGAGTTTCTTGCCGGATTCTTCTCAACAGAGGTTTTATCCGAACCGGTGGTAGATTTTTTGACGTTCACAAGTGCTTGTTGTAGCCTAAATTGAATAAAGTGTGTACGTTACATTGGGCAGATATAATTAGTAATATGTGCATTAAAACCTCCTGCACATATCAAAAACATACTGGCTGAATGAACTTTCCGCTTTCTCCCGCACGGCGGCGCCACCAGTCAGTTGCGCAAATTTGACAGCTCTAAATGAATGCCGGCCGGCGCGCGCTCTTTTAAATTATTCATAAAAACTCTGAAAGTGCTGTGATTGTGTCTTAAATGTGTCCCAAGGACTGAGGAAAAGAGCCAGAACAAACTGTAAGTGAAACCTATATCTTGCCCAATTCGGTTTTGCTAATTATTTTCAATATTCAAATGTCGTAGTTCAAACATTTTGGTCAATCGAACCGCATCCTCAGTTTGCAAACTAAATACACATTCATACACATAAAACACACATTTCACGCAGTTTTAAGGTAACAGGCTTATTTCTAATCTAAGTTATTTACCTAGAATAATACGTATAAAATAAACGTTTTCAATTTTCGTTCTTTGCAACGCGTCGCGCGCGTCTTTTGTTTTTTAATTCGAAATGGACGAAAAAGAATTCGATGTCGAACAACTTATCAACAAAAAAGAACTGCTTTTTATACGATGTCAAACGTTATTTGAACTATCCAAATCAACTCCACCAGAGCGTTTAACCGAATTTAATTTGCGACTTAAAGAACTTCATTCGACTCGGGAATGTTTCGAACAATGCATATTCGAGTTAAATTCTTATAATAAGAAACAAAACCCGAAATTTAAACCAAATTATCAAGAAATTCAAACCTTTGACGACATGTATTTCCGTATTCTGAGTGTAGCGGAGGCTAATAGCGACACTTGGCAATCGTGTGACGGCAGCGGTAGCGGACCTTCGTCGCGCTCCGCGGGCCGCGGCCCGGGCGCTGCCGGGCCAGACTCGCGGTCGGCTAAGCCGCGGCTGCCTAAACTAGAATTGTTCCATTTCGATAGCAAATTAGAAAACTGGCAAACATTCTATGACACGTTTACGAGTTTAATTCATAATAACAATGATATTACGAACATTGAGAAGTTTTATTACTTGCTCTCCGCAGTCAGCGGTCCGGCATTGACTGTGGTCAAAGGGATGCCAGTGACGGCCGATAATTATCCAATAGTATGGGCTTTGCTAGTCAAAAAATTTGAGAACACGCGTGCCTTAGCTACAAGCTATTTAGATCGGCTGTTTCAATTTAAGCCTTTGTCAACAGAGTCGGCTACTGGTCTAAATACATTTTTACAAACGTATCAAGAGTGTGTCAAAGCATTGAAACTTTTGAAAATCAGTAACCTATCGAGTTTCATACTGTTTTATATGGGATTGCAAAATTTAGACCCCGTCACTAGGCGCGAATTCGAACAATCAGTAGATCAAACCGATATACCTACTTACGAACAGCTGATTAATTTCGTGGAGAAACAGGCGCGTGTTTTGGAAATGTCTGAGGTTAAAATTAGTACATCAAAAATTCAGTTTACGCCTAAGAGTGTTCCTAACACCTCTGCAAAGCCGAATTTTGTTCGAAAAAATAATAATAATGCTGCTAATTACAGTAGTGCACCGAAGCAGTTCCAAAAGCCGTGCTTGTCAGCTGTGAGTAAGAATAATAACGAACGATCAAATAGATGTCTATTTTGCGACAAGCCACATTCAACTTATCGATGTTTCGAGTTTTTTGATTTAACACCGTTGCAGCGTCTTGACAAAGTGAAACAGCTTCAATTATGCGAAAATTGCTTTCGTCAGCATTCGTTGTCCGAGTGTACGTCAAAAGTGCGTTGTGTGCTGTGTAAACAACCGCACCATCACAGTATTCACTTAGATGCAGTTCCAACTGTTCAAAATTCATCAATTAATCAAAACGGTTCAAATAGTCAAAACATTTCAAGTATTCAAAACGTTTCAAATGGTCAAAATCAAAGTCAAAGGTCAATGCCAAACGTCGGCTTGACTTGTTCGTCAAATTCAACCGTGCTGTTAGGCACTGCCATGGTGCACGTCGCAGATCGATGGGGAACTTACCACGCCGTACGTGCAGTCATTGACAGCGGTGCCATGTCCGGTTATATGACAAAAGAGTGTGCCCAGCGCCTGGGTTTGTCTCGACGCAAGTGTCAGTTTGAACCCATGGGTCTGGGAGGTGCGCCAGTGCAAGATTTCGGTCTGGTTACATGTTCAATTAAACCACGAAACTCATCTGGTCCGGTGCTTAGCACTGATACTGTTGTCGTAAGTAATATAACTAGCAACTTACCTACAGTAACCTTGTCAAACAAAGTTATCAATAATTTCAAAAATCTAGAGTTAGCTGACCCGAACTACTTTTCGGCGGCTCCAGTTGACTTGTTGATCGCAGGTGACTTATTTCCCTACATTTATGACGGTCAAAATATACTACCACGTGACCCGGGTTTGCCCGTCGCGATGCATTCCATATTCGGATATGTCATTACTGGTCAGACAGTACTGAGTGACGATTGTGAGTCAAATACAGCCTCGCTCAACTTGTTCTCTGCTAATAAAACTAGTAGTATCGATAAAATCATGAACTCTTTCTGGGAGACTGAAAACGTGCCGTATGACGTCACTAAAAAACCAGAAGATTTGTATGTCGAACAATTGTTCCAAAACGAACACAGTCGCGATACTACGGGACGTTATACAGTGAAGTACCCGTTCAAACCCAGTTTTGATCTCGGCGATTCGACTCCACAAGCGTTACGTCGTTTCAACAATTTAGAAACAAAGCTGAATCGTCTTCCGGAACTTAAGGAAGAATATAATAAATTCATGTCCGAATATGAAAGCCTTGGTCACATGACTTGCGTAGGTGATTTTGGTACTGTGGATTCTAAGTACATAATTCCTCACTTCTGTATTCTCCGACCGTCAAGTACCACGACAAAACTCCGAGTAGTTTTTGACGCCTCATGCAAAACGACAAATAATAATTCTTTGAATTCAGTCGTTTACGCCGGTCCTAAGCTTCAAGCAGATATTAACGAGATTTTAATAAATTTTCGTATACATGAAATTTGCTTGTCAAGTGATATTTGTAAAATGTTTCGAATGACCTTGATCGAAAAATCTCAACGCAATTACCAACACATCTTGTGGAGGTTTCAACCTGATCAACCTTTAAAAGTGTATGAGTTAAACACGATCACATATGGTGTTGCTAGCAGTCCGTACCTAGCGATCCGTGTCCTGCATCAGCTGGCTGACGACGACTGCGAGAAGTATCCTTTAGCGAGCAAGGTTCTAAAAAAAGGTTTCTTCGTCGATGACCTTCTGTGGTCAGTGAGCAGCTATGATGAAGCAGCTAAGCTACAGGATGAACTGTTAGAGTTGCTGAGTGGAGGAGGATTTCTGCTTCGTAAGTGGGCTAGCAACTGTCCCCAGGTACTGGCTCGGGTTCCAGCTGATCACCGCGAAACGCCCATTGCATTCGAGGATGACAAGGACCTGTCCATAAAAGTTTTAGGTCTGCAGTGGCGACCCGCCGAAGATGTGTTTTCCTTCGTATTCCACCCACTTCCAGCTTCACAGGCGATCACCAAGCGTAGTGTTTTGTCACAGATTGGTCGTCAGTATGATCCCTTAGGTTTCGTGGCTCCTTGCATATTCTACGCGAAATGCTTCATGCAGAAACTCTGGCTCCAACAGCTGGGTTGGGATGAGCGGCTGCCTCCGGAACTGGAAAAGGAGTGGCTCACCTACATGTCAGAGCTCCCGCTGTTGTCGAATTTTAGCCACGAGCGCCAGGTTACTGTCAAACAGCACAGCTACTACCAGATACTAGGATTCTGCGATGCTTCAGTTCAAGGAATAGCTGCGGTCATCTATTTGCGTAGTTTTAACAATCAAGGTAATTCGAAGGTCAGTCTAGTCATTGCAAAATCCAAGGTTGCACCCTTGAAGACAGTGACCATTCCACGTCTCGAGCTAATGGCTGCGCATTTGTTAGTCAAGTTAGTCAAATATACGAAGTCAATATTGTCTGAACGAATTCCTGTTCATGAAATACTCTTGTTTACCGATTCCTCTGTGGTGCTGAGTTGGTTGAATACACCCAGTTATAATCTCAAAACCTTTGTGGCTTCGCGTGTTTCCAAAATTTTGGAGACCGTGCAAAGCGATTGTTGGTTTCACGTGAGCGGCGCGTCCAACCCCGCTGACGTGTGCTCGCGCGGAGCGCTACCTTCCGTGCTGTTATCGACAGCGGAGTGGCTCGGAGGACCGAGCTGGCTAGACGCACCAAGAGAGAATTGGCCAGTAAAATCAATTGATCAATTTAAATCGGCAAATGTGCCAGAACTCAAAATTCCATGCGCGACTTTGGCTCAAACTAGCGTGCAAAACACAACACGTGACTCAAATCTTGTTTATGATTTAACTGAAAAATATTCGAGTTTTAGCAAACTTCAAAAGGTCTTAGCTCGTTGTTTTCAGTTTATCAACAATTGTAGATCGACGAAGTCTAATAGGAACACGGGTCCTTCGTCTCTATCAGATTTAAAGAACGCACACGATGCGCTCATCAAATCAGTTCAGCGAGAGCATTTTGCAGCTGATCTCGAAGCAATTTCAAACGGTTACAGCTGTAGTTCATCACTCAAAAGGTTAGCACCTTATGTCGACCCCCTCGGTTTTCTCAGGGTGGGGGGTAGGTTGTCTTTCGCCGAACTACCGTATCAAAAGAAGTATCCATTATTGCTTCCTAAAAAGTGCAACTTTACAAAAATTCTTATCGACTATTTTCATAAATTTATTTACATATCGGTCCGCGTACATTGCAATTAAACGATTATTTGCACACGCTGCAGCAGCGACAAAATGGCATAGGAATTGTCGTAATATTCAAGTTGATGAACTCGTTCTTATGCATGCTGACGCTCCTCCGCTTCAATGGCATCTCGGTCATGTGACGGAACTTTATCCAGGAGCTGATGGAGTTGTACGGGTGGTAAAAGTAAAAACCCAGAATGGCGAATACACGCGACCCGTTGTAAAGCTTAGTCCACTTCCCATGGAATTGGATTCAGCATAATTTTTATTTTTCTTTGTTTCTTTGCATGAATTTGACGCAAGAAGGTGTCAAATTTATGACAATTTTAGGTTCGAAATAAGTCATTTATTTTACTCAATTTACAGCTACACGTGTTTAGTTCACTAAGTCAACAAATACTTACACTATACAGTCCACTTACCTTATTCAATACCATCCCTGGTTTGGTTTGTAAACTGGGGAATCTGGGGTAGATTCCCGGTGGGGGGTTTATGTACGTTACATTGGGCAGATATAATTAGTAATATGTGCATTAAAACCTCCTGCACATATCAAAAACATACTGGCTGAATGAACTTTCCGCTTTCTCCCGCACGGCGGCGCCACCAGTCAGTTGCGCAAATTTGACAGCTCTAAATGAATGCCGGCCGGCGCGCGCTCTTTTAAATTATTCATAAAAACTCTGAAAGTGCTGTGATTGTGTCTTAAATGTGTCCCAAGGACTGAGGAAAAGAGCCAGAACAAACTGTAAGTGAAACCTATATCTTGCCCAATTCGGTTTTGCTAATTATTTTCAATATTCAAATGTCGTAGTTCAAACAAAGTGATTTTGACTTAGACTTTGACATGTAAATAATTTTCTACCAGTATGAAGTGGGAGCTATGGCCCAAGCCCTCTCATTCTGAGTGGAGGCCTGTGCCCAGCAGTGGGACGTATATGTGGGACGAAACTGAAGTCGGTGCCTCAGCACGAGCCATCAGGAGTGGACCTATTAGTCGTCTTCTTCACATACATACCTACTTTATTAGACTTCAATCACTCCTGCTGTCTCGTGCTGAGGCACCGACTTCAGTTTCGTTGAGTTAATACAATGGGTGGTGAAACAGCCTCTTAATACTGTAAGGGGTTACTCTAGCCTCGCCAGTTCAATGGCTGACTTGAAAAACATATAAATCAGTCGGGCTGTCCGTCTGCCGGCGATATTAAGTTCGCGCGAACCTCCCGGTTCTGTGTTATGGCTTTTAACAAACAGACTGAAAAGTTTATATGGATTCGATTTGTGGCATTCGAACATGGCGGATGTAGAAAATGTACAATTTTGCTATTTCTGTTTCTTTGGCTAGTTGAAGTATAATTTTGATAGTGTTTTATGCGGCAATTAACCGTAACAGTGAACAGTGATCACAAAATTCTATATTGCTCTCGTGTCTGACATTTTTTAATGCGCAAGTTGTCTCCACGCGGTTTCTGGAATTTTACTATCAAGTTGCAAAAACTACAACTACCGAACAAAGTCCCTTTCAAGGAGAGTACTTTGACACTGGCGAAATTGTCCTAATAAGGACAGAAAGCCATATTTTAAAAGAAAAGAAGCAGAAGAAGTTTACATTTTGTAGTTATGATAACCTAGTCAACATCATCGTCTTCAGATGTAGGACGTCCACTGTTGGACATAGGCCTCGTCCGTAGACCTCCAGTAGTTTCGGTTGGCAGCGGCCTGCATCCGTGAACCCGCGGCTTTTTCCAGATCATCCGTCCATCACGTGGATCGTATGTGGATCCGTAGTCTTCGTTCCAGAACTTTTCCGCCCCAACGGCTATCTTTTCTGCGTGAATGGGTGACTCATTTAGAACGGGCAGTATGGGAAAGTCTGATACTACGAGTATAAGACATACTAAGATCTGTTCTTAGGAACCATATCATCGATTTTAGTAACAAGAAAAACTGCATTCATAGGTAAAAAAAATTGTACCTACTCAGCGCGGGATTCGGACCCGTTTGTTTTGAAAAATAAAACTTACATTATTTCTATTTGCATATCGATGTATATATTTACAGCCTTATTCATAAAAAGTTAGAGCCTCCTTGAAGGCTCCTTGATGTCCCGATGCTAAAAAACGTGATTCATAAGCGTCTGTTAGCGCTAATCATTCGATCAAGGCTCTGCTAAAGTTAGAGGACCGTAGACCCTCCTTTATCTCCCTGCTAAGTCACAAAATGACTCCGACATATTCGGTCTGGCTCACGTCTCCCGAATCACTCTGTATTCGCTGTGTATCTACAACAAACAGAGAGCACCAAACAAATAATTTATCTACCTATTATACGCTCGATAAACCTAACCCTCCCTCGTGCAGTCAGGTAAAAAGTAACCTGTGTTATTCCAGACAGCTATCTACCCGCCAGACTCCACCAAAGCCCTGCCGGTTCTGTGAAGTATCGTACCTCCAT
Source organism: Choristoneura rosaceana (assembly GCA_037349165.1). Classification (NCBI taxonomy): domain Eukaryota; kingdom Metazoa; phylum Arthropoda; class Insecta; order Lepidoptera; family Tortricidae; genus Choristoneura; species Choristoneura rosaceana. Next base: position 129,983 of record JAZBNJ010000006.1, on the reverse strand, counting down.
AAAATCACGCCTACGAGTAAACCAGTCAATCTCGCTATCGACTTTTCACCCTTACCACCTCAATTGCGGCGGGTATGCATTATAATACCGAAAAATCATAATATTGAGGTGTGTACACTTACGTATACTTTACATATATACCTAGCTATAGGACACATTGCATGTGTCATTAGATTAAGGGGCAGTCCTAGTACAACCGCTGATCAGTGAACACATTACTTTTGTTTCATTTACGCTCCGCATCATCCCACAATATCTACAGTTGAAATGTCGACGTTTAACACATCGAAATTCAGAATACCGAACGTACAAAATGCCGATAACCGATACACCGAAGCTCGAAATAGGATCTATATTTAAATGACCGAAAGTACAAAATCCTTAACTAACTGGCATTTACAGTAAGTACACTGGGGGTAGGAAAACCTTCGTCAGTTATTAGATTGATTCCTTTACTAAGTCATAGACTCTTAGTACGTTTTGAAACCAAAGTACTAAGTAGACAAGTGCATGTCAAATTATACTTACTTGACATGATAACAAGGGTCAAAATAGTATGATACGCCTCTAACATATATCCAGTTTCATATCAATACAAAACCTTTTTAATAAACAACTTCTTAAAAGTTTCAATCAAATTGTCAGTGTTTGTCAGTGCCAAGGTGTAGTTGTAGGGTTGCTATGGTCAACTGATGTTTAGCAGGTTGACAGGTTGACGCAGTATGTCCTACTCAATCGGTAAAGCAGATTAGCGCTCATAGTGAGCAAAGGAAAATAGATCTTAGGGTGACGAACCTTTTTTTACTCCGACTGCATCACAATACTCATTTTCTGTGCTGTTACAAAAAAAAACGAACATCGTAAGAATAATAATTAGTCTCTCCGCTATCTGTTCCACTTCGTCGCTGTATCCACAAAACGGTTATGCGATTCTGAACAGAAAACCTTTACAAGTACCGAGGGAAAATACAACACGCTGATTGGCTATTTCACGCGACGCCAGCGCTGTTATTGGCTTATATCAATATTCCAGCCAATAAGCGAGGAGATGGCGCGCTACTTATTCATATACTTCAAAGATGGTTTACTGGTATGAATGAAAGTTATTCGAGTTCAGAAAAACGTTCGTCGTTAGCGTTCAGCTGTTGTGCGCGGGTGCTGCATTATGAGAACTGATAGAACTTTTAAGGCAGCTATTTGGTTTGGTAATTAAGGAATTGAAGTGGCAGTGGGCGTGGCACATTGCACGCAGGACTGATGGCCGATGGGGTCAGAAGGTTCTCGAATGGCGTCCGCGGACCGGGAGATGAGCTGTCGGTAGGCCACCAACAAGATGGAGCGACGACTTGGTTAAGATCGCGGGATCGCGGTGGATGCGAAAAGCACAAGACCGGTCTGAGTGGAGAGCCTTGGGGGAGGATTATTGTCCAGAAGTGGACGTCTTTCGGCTGACATTTATTTTAAGAACACAAACAGTCATACATTAATGAGTATGCAGGTAAACCAAAAACAAACAAACCTCCAGGTTCATAAATATACATAGGTACTAAAATGTATTTAAAACTAATGTGAGTACTTAAATAAATTAAAAATCAACAAAACTAGATTTGGTGAAATATAAATCTTGATAAAAACAACACTATACAAAATGTTGCCTGACCAATTTCTTGAGATTAACAAGCGAACTCGCAAATGGGTCAATATCATACAATTGTTCATTAATTAACCGAGGAACTCGTCTGAAAAAAGTGTGTTTAGTGTAGTTAGTACGAGCAAAACTGACATGGAACAATCTACGAGGACGCAAGGAGGGACATGGAATACTAAAACTTATACTTTACTACTATTTTAAGGTAGCTATTTGGTTTGGTATTTGAGGAATACGGAAATTCTTCGAAGAACTAAAGTATGCAAGTTGAAGTGGCAATGGGCGGGCCATATCGCTAGGAGAACAGATAACTTGAGGGAGAAAAGTCCTCGAGTGGCGATCATAAATCGGAAGACGAAGCGTTGGCAAGTTTAATTTTTCAACCGAGCGCTTATATCTGCTGAGCTGGCTACGCTGCATTTTTGTTAGTTTTTCTTGATTATTCCATAAAAATTTAATGAATTATCAAATACTAATAACTAAAATGAGCCCAAAAAGTTACGACACTGAAAGTTCAATAAGCGCTCTTAAATAAAAAAAAATTTTTTCATTGCACGCTTTACCACGCGCTTTGAATAGAGTTCCATATGATGATTCAATGCAAAACAAAACTGCAAAACAACTGGTAAATATTTAAAAAAAAATGCTATTAACAACCTTTCCAACTAACATATTTGGTACCTACTATTATGATACCAAACAATTATATCATTAACTTCTCTTATTATATAATTAGCATGTGTAGCTTGACTGTAAGTGTTAATTATGAAATTAAATAAATAAATAAATAAATAATAAATAAATTTATGTTATTGACTTATTAATTAGATTCGATAAAATCTTGAAATTATTACGATAAGAGTATAAACGGAAGATTTTTTGTTACTAAGTTTTGAAATAAACAGATTTTTTTTTTTTTTTTAAGGAGCCTTGACTTAATTTTTGGGACTAATTTGAAAACTTCCTTAAGTACCAGGGTAATAAGCGCCGTTACCTTAAATACAATATAAATAAATATCACGGGACACTTGACATATGGACACTTGGCAAAGGAAAAACATACTTCTATAGATAAATACATACTTAAATACATATTAAACATCCAAGACCCGAAAACAAACATTCATATTATTCATACATATTGCCCCGGCCGGGATTCGAACCCGGGACCTCATTGTAGTCAGGTTCTCTAACCACTCTGCCATCCGGTCGTCCATATGATTGCGAACGATTCATTCTCGTATTGTTGAAGGTGTTGTTTGTCTTGCTCACATTTGCTGAATCACCTAGTATGTCAATACATTTTAACCCTTTCGTTCCGGCAAAGCCATAGGTACACAAAATCTACCCAGTTTTCCATATTCAGTGAATTGATACCTGCTCCTCAGTCCTGTAGGCGAGTTAACTCGTTCACAGAAATGATGCTCTAACGTCCGAAAGACGACTTAACTCGGCTACGTAAAACACTTTTCAGAGCCGGTAGACGAGATAACTCGTTGGCTTGGTACAGTTATTTTTCTCCATGTTGTTTGTTCAAAACATATTTAGTCACAAATGCGTAACGAGTATTCTTGGGGTAGACTAATAAGTTTATTCACTAGTAGGCAACATTACTAACTGCATAACTGCAGCAAATAAATATGGCTCAAGACTAAGAGTACAGGAAGCAATGTGTCCGGTTGTGCAAGTGACTGTCGATTGCCCTAATCTAGAATGTAATGTAATTTTTTTTATGACGAGTTTACTCGTCTACCGGATCTGAGAGCACATCGCACAAGACGAGTTAACTCGTCATCCGGAACGAAAGAGTTAACATACAAATATCCACGGAACCTTCGACGCGCGGGTCTCGCGCTTGCCCGGCTTTTTAATGACAACTTAACCTAATGAGACCCTAAAAATCGCGTAAAGCCCTCGAACTTATGCTTCAATGGTTTTATTGCGTTCCCAATAAACCCCCCCCCCCTCCCCCCACCACAGCCACGACCCTAACCTTAACTCTTCCGAACAAACAACACTTCACTTTATAGTAGTGAACATGCATGAAAAATATAATTTGCAAAATATATTCTTACTAGCTTATGCCCGCGACTTCGTCTGCGCGGATCTAGGTTATCGCGCGGTGGCGCCCTCTACCGAAATAAAAAGTATTCTATGTTGATCCTTGGGGCTTAAACTATCTCTATATCAAATTTTATCAAAATCGGTTCAGCGGTTTCGACGTGAAAGCGTAACAGACAGACAGTCAGACAGACAGACAGACAAAAAGACAGAGTTACTTTCGCATTTATAATATTACTAGCTTATGCCCGCGACTTCGTCTACGCGGATCTAGGTTATCGCGCGGTGGCGCCCTCTACCGGAATAAAAAGTATCCTATGTTGATCCTTGGGGTTCAAACTACGTATATACCAAATTTCATCAAAATCGGTTCAATGGTTTCGACGTGAAAGCGTAACAGACAGACAGAGTTACTTTCGCATTTATAATATTAGTATGGATCAATGATTTTTGCAATTTTTCATTTAAGTACCTAAATTAGAAAGGTTGTCTTTCTAACATTGTCACTTCAAAGTTCAGTATCTCAAAAACAACTGAACTGATTTTGAGAAAACCTGCTTTCAAATAAAAAAACCTCATTCGAATCGGTCCACCCGTTTAAGAGCTACGGTGCCACAGACAAACAGATACACAGAAATACAGACACACATAGCGGTCAAACTTCACTCCTCTTTTTACAAGCTTTTATTTAGAGATTGCTTAATAGCGAAATCTCTTGTCCGGGTGAGCGGTTAGATTCAATGGGGTGCTGAAAGTTTCTCGATGAGGGCTACGGCATAGATGTCGCTAGTGTCGCTGCTTAAGTGCCTAATAAGAAACAAACAAGCTGAGATATGTGGTGCATTAGGAGAAATTCGTGTCTGTACCGTTGTCCAGCGACAAGGAATGCCGAGGACCTGGGTTAGATACCGAGCGCTAGTCTTATTTTTCTGGTTTTTTTATCTATATTTCAGTTTGTATTTTCGATATATAAATTGTTGTATCCTTCGTTACGCACCGGTTGCACGCGCGTATGGCGTAAACAAATTAAATTGAAGATACAAACCGAAACATAGATGCACAGAAAAACCAGAAAAATAAGACCAACACTGGGAATCGAACCCAGGTCCTCGGCATTCCGTGCAGCGTGCTATACCGCTACACCACTGCTAGTCAACGGCACAGACACGAATTTTCCCTATGCATCACATATCTCAGCTTGTTTTTACTTTACTTTGTAACTTAAGCAGTTACCTAGCGCCATCTATATTGTCTAACTCTCAACGAGAAGACTTCAATATCTCCTTCGGAACGAACCGTTCACCCGGACAAGAGATGTCGCTATTAAGCAATCAAATTATGATTCTTCTTCTTCTTCTCTCTTCAATTTAGGTTTGTATCTTCAATTTAGGTTTCACGGGATGACCGTAAAAGTAAAAATTTGGAATTGAAATAAAAAATACAAAAAGATTCCAAAAAACCAATCGTAAACAAATTAATCTCTATTTGTTTTATCAAAGCAAGTCGTATGCATCTTCCCGCCATCGGCGGTCGTAGACGATCGGCAATAACAGCGGGAACGGGCCATTAGGAGCATCACGATACGCTGATTTATGCCTGCGCTACGCCATCCGACGCACTACACCGTATCATGAGCGTGATAGGAGCGTGCACAGAATATATAATAGTACTAACGTACAGAATGGCCACGCTCCGCCCCGCACCGCTTCGAGTTACCCCACCCCTCGAGCGCAGATTGCAGGAAAACCGCAGGAAAGCAGTCGGGTGCGCGACGCGATGTATGTCACACGCACGGTATGTAATAAGTTCGGAAGCAGTACTTTTACGAAATGGAACGGTAGCCACCTACTTCCTTTTTCAAAATAAATAATGATTTCTGAAATTATCGCGATTAATACATGAAATAACTACCAACGAATAATTCGTTTAAGTTTGTAATCGTGTGTCTATTGTACTCGTAATTGAAAATAATAATGCTTAAATACACAGACGGACACATTTTAAGTAGGTTTAAATAAAACTCATATTAAATGATATTGTAACGGATAACTCACGTCTTCAATCGAGTTTAGCTCGACATGTTTCGGGCTATTTCGAAACACTCGCGTCGCGTGCTCCATAGAAGAAGGGTTTCGAAATAGCCCGAAACAGTCGAGCTAAATTAGATTTAAGGCGTGAGTTATCCGTTACAATATCATTTAATAAGGTTTAAATAAACAAGTAACGTTAACGATTACATTTATTTACACAAATCTAAGCCATGCCTACATACCTTTAAAATATCATTGGTAGAACTTATTTTTGCGATTATTTTTAACCCCCGACGCAAAAAGAGGGGTGTTATAAGTTTGACCGCAATGTGTGTCTGTGTGTCTGTCTGTGTGTCTGTGTGTCTGTCTGTGGCACCGTAGCTCTTAAACAGGTGGACTGATTTGAATGCGGTTTTTTAATTTGATAGCAGGTTTTCTAGCGATGGTTCTTTTTGCTTCATCTCCTCTTGTTTCATCAAAATCGGTTCAGCCGTTTATGAGATATTGAACTTTAAAGTGACGTCGGGGGTTTTCCAACTTTTTGTTGGTTAGGTTATTAGTTTTGCGATAGTCAGCCCTGTGCATCTCACGCACACATTGACGCGTGTACAGACGTCGTCGTGCCTGTGTAGATTCAAAAACGTGGATTTTGTACGGCGTGGCCACTCTGTAGAGCATGTCAGAAGGGCTACTCCGAAACACGAAATTCGAAGTTCGTATCGTGCCGTCTCTCTCACTCTCGTATTAAATGACCTAAGCGTAGGCGGGACGGTACGATACGAACTTCGATTTTCGATTTTCGTGGTAGCCTTGCAGGCACGGAATATACGCGACACGGAATACATGTCAGCAGGTCATGTCGATAGCTCCCAACTTTTCCGCCAGCTAAAACCCGCCTGCAAAACGTTTTTGAAACTTATTATACTGGGGCCACACTAACGAGAAATGCCATTAATTATCGCGATAATGGACGTTAATCGTAAGTGTAGCCACGACTTAACGCGATAATTTGACAACGGCATTAACATTGCCGTTTGGCGCTAGGCGATAGCTCAAGTGGCGGTACATGGGCAATCACGTTGAACGTTCGAGTGTAGCCACCCACTTTAGTGCCTTACCCTTTATAATGCAGAGGCGATTTAGCGACCACATGCATTGATTTAGAAATTCAACCCTATTGTTTTAGTAATAAGTTACAATATTCATTGTAATTATTGAAAATACTACTAGCTTTAAAAATATCCTTTGCCGGATATGTATTCGATAGCTGCTTTTGATTCTGTGGTAGTATGCTCCAATAAATGGGGCCTTATAAAGGGTTAAAAATTATCGCAATAATTATCTCGCTAATAGGCATTGACGTTAGCCGTTAGTGTGGCCCCAGCATTAGAAAACGCCCGTGAGCCGTAAGCTATCGGCAAATGCTGATTAACTTCAGAAAAGGTTCCATTTGCGTATTCATTTAAATAATTGAAACGAATAATTCGGTGCTACAGCTGGCCGCAGCGCGGGCGTTCAGGATTGAGTTAGGCGGCCGCCGGAAGGAACCGAGGTGATTATAAATTATGTAATGAGTTAAAAATAAAATTATTGCTAATGACTTTTTTGCTGGCTGGATTTTTAGAGTTCCGGAGCCGAGATGGCAAAAACGGAATAACGCGGCCTTATAGTTTCGCTATTGTCTGTCTTATTAAATGTCTGTCCGTGGCTTTGCTCAGGGACTATCAATGCTAGAAAGCTGTAATTTTGCCTGAATACTCGTATATTATATAAACTATACCGACAAAATGGTACAATAAAAAATTCTAAAAATTTTTTTTAGATTCGCTTTTAACGGGTGTTTCTAATATGACGTATGCAAAATTTCGGTGAATCGGTGCAGTAGTTACGGCGTGAAAGCGTAACAAACAAACAAACTCACTTTCCCCCTTTGGATATACATAATGAAGGATGGATATACATAATGTCGATAAACATAAGGTCGATGTATACATATCTTGACGCCGTGGCTAGATATATGTATGTTTTTGCATTCCACTGTACCACTATCGTTACTAATAGCTATTCTAATTATGTTCATTAGTTATGATAATAATGTGTGATTGAATCATTAACCGTGCTCGATCGGGACACCAGAATTTCATTAGAGTATGTATGTATGTATATTTCATGTTGTATACCAAATTACAGTTCACTTACTAATTGTACCCACACTTTGGGCGTCTCCTGCGTTAGCAAAATTGTCTCTGGCGTTACCAAAAATCGTACTTCCAACAAGGTATTTCACGGTTTAATAGATTGAATTTACGTAGGATGGCATGTCTTCATGTAAACCAGCTATTAAATTACAGAAAAAACATTTTTACTTACAAAAATCTACAATTGTTTGAAAAATGTCGCGGACAGATTAGTGTGGGTAAAAAAGTTGATTGGCCCAGATACCAGAAAGTGATAGAATAATGAAAATACTCGTACTTTGGACTACGCGAGTTTCATCAACTTCTTATTATTATTGTTATTATGGTGACTGGTAATTCAATTTTTAATTGTCCCTTTCTTTTTGTATCCTATTTTGTTTATTTTTTTGTTTGAAATTTGTTTAGTGTTTTAAATGTGGAAAAAACTGTAATAACTTGAGGTTTCACCTCAATCGAATCTCAATTTGTATGGAAACACGAACATCGCAAACGTTCCGCTAGAGGCGCTGTTCGTGTTTCCATACAAATTGAGAACTTAACGCGAACGCGATCGAGACATATTTTATAACGGAAAACTTACACTAAGGGCACAGCGCCTCTACAAATAATTTACGCCGTCGCTATCGAGTACGGTGTACGGTCACTGTAAACTCACGGTAGTGGTACTGTTATACGGCGTCGTGAACGTAAAACCTGTTGAGTGGATGCAAGCACGGTGCGGTGCCGCATTTTAAGAAGAAAGATGTAAATGTCTATTATAATGATGTTTTTTTTTTATTTTTGCACAATGTGAAGGAGCTCGAGGGAGCTAGACCTTGAGAAAGAACATAGTATAGGTACTTTTCACATCACCGTGATCGGGATGCTGTGGGTTAATCACCTGCACATTCCTAAAATATTATTGATTATGAAACCTTCAAAGAGAAAAGACCGATCCCCTTTACCGACGACCTTTGGCGCGAAATTACGGACACGGATTGGATGTTGGAATATCAGAACCATGACTCAACCTGAAAGGCTTCCTCAGGTAGCCAAAATCATGCGGGACTACAACATTCATATCCTAGGATTAAGCGAAACGAGATGGAATGGATTTGGTGAAATAACATCAGATTTTGGCACGACCCTTCTGTACAGTGGAAAAGAGGATGAGAACGCTACCCGGGAGTACGGCGTGGGACTGCTACTAAGCCGTAGCGCAAAGAACAGCCTTTTACATTGGAAACCGATATCTGACAGAATTATCACAGCTCGGTTTTCCTCAAGAGTCAGAAAAATCACTGTAATCCAATGCTACGCCCCAACGAACTCGGCACTGCCAGACATAAAGGGGAGCTTCTACGAGCAGCTGGAGTCGACGCTGAAGAGTGTGAAAAAGCAGGACATCGTGATATTGATGGGAGACCTGAATGCCAAGATGGGCTCAGACAGCGAGGGTCGCGAACACTATATGGGTCGTGAAGGGGCTGCCGGAGAAACAAACGAAAACGGAGAACTCTTCGGTGACCTGTGCTCTGCGCAAAATCTGGTGATCGGAGGAACTCTGTTTAAGCACAAGCAGTGCCACAAAATCACTTGGATTTCTCCTGATGGTGTCACCCGAAACCAGATCGACCACATTGCGATAAGCAGAGCCTGGAGAACGTCGCTGCTTGATGTTAGGAACCGCCGCGGCGCTGATGTGGATAGCGATCATCATCTTGTCGTCGCCGATGTACGTCTCAAGATGGCCGCACCTCGTCGTAAAGTTGTGAAGGCATCCAAAAAGTTCAATTTGCAGAAACTTAGGACCGAAGAGGGTAGGCAGGAGTTCGGTATCTGCCTCCTTAACCAGTTTGAGCTTTTGAAAGAGCTGGAAGACGAGGACATGGATGAGACTTGGGATCGTGTACGGACTGCCTTCAATGTGGCCGGCGAAAAAGTCCTAGGTTATAAACGCTCCAAGCAAGAACCCTGGATGTCCCAAGAGCTGTGGTCCGCGATAGAGAGAAGGCAGAGCGTAAAGCTAGAACAGATGGCCGCTAGAAACACTGTCGCCTTTGATGCCCTAGATGAGGAGTATACTGCCTTACGCCTCCGCATCCGAAAGCTGGCGAGACGTGACAGACGACGTGCCGCCGACGAGCTGGCAGACCGAGCCAACGCAGCAGCCAAGATAGCCAACATGAGGGAGTTGTACGACGTTACTAAACGCCTGTGCAATAAACCACTTTCCTCCAAAAAGCCGCTGAAAGATGCCGCGGGACAATTGTTGTGTACTACAGAGGAACAACTGAAACGATGGACCGAGCACTTCTCCAACCTGCTGACTCAATGCCAAACCCACCAAATAACTGCTTCAGATAACCCCGGACCACCCCTGAATCTGCCAACGACTCCACCGACATACGGAGAAGTGGTCGCCGCCATTAAACAGCTGAAGGCAGGGAAGGCACCAGGGGTTGATAACATCAATGTGGAGCTATTAAAAGCGGATCCGGCCAGGTCAGCCGAAATACTTCATCCACTGTTGCAGCGTGTTTGGGAGACGGAGCATGTTCCGTACGAGTGGAAGCAGGGTTTGCTCGTGAAGGTACCGAAGAAGGGGGACTTGTCAGTCTGCGATAGCTGGAGGGGCATAACGCTCTTACCCACTGCGGCTAAAGTTCTGGCAAAAATACTCCTCAACCGAATGTCCCCAGAGATTGCAGGAACACTTCGGGAAGAGCAAGCCGGGTTCCGTCCTGGCAGATCATGCACCGACCACACGAATACTTTGCGCATACTTATAGAGTCGTGCGTGGAGTGGCGAGCCGAACTTTTCCTTGCTTTCGTCGACTTCGAGAAAGCGTTTGACTCCGTACAGTGGAGCGCACTGTGGTCCTGTCTCAGGCAAAGAGGAATACCCAGCAAGTATATAGGTATCATCCAGTCCCTATACAACGGTAGCATCTGCAAGGTAGTGCATGATCAAGTTCTAGGGGAACCAATCCCAGTGACTGCGGGAGTAAAGCAGGGCTGTCTCCTGTCACCGTTGCTCTTCAATATCCTCCTTGACGACGTCATGCGGAAGGTAACCCGAACACCTAGGGGCATCCCATGGAACGAAAGCTTGCACCTAGAGGATCTCGACTACGCGGACGACATAGTACTGATTTCGTCTTCACTGGCCGCTCTCCAAATGAAGCTGGACTCATTACAAGAGGAAGCTCAAAATACGGGTCTACGAATCAACGCTAGGAAGACCGTCGAAATGCGAGTACAGTCTACCGAAAATCGACCCATTAGACTCAATGGTACACCGCTGGAATCTGTCGCAAAGTTCACATATCTCGGCAGCACCGTGACAAACAGCGGTGGCTCTAATGACGATGTCGACGCGAGGATCAAGAAGGCGAAGGGTGCCTTTGCCCAGCTAAAACCTGTGTGGGATTCGAACGTGCTCACTCGGCGGATCAAGGTTTCCCTCTTCGATTCCATAGTGAAGTCTGTTTTGCTCTTCGGCTGCGAGACTTGGAAGGAGACAAAGGGTCTGACGAGCAAGCTACAAGTGTTCGTCAACAAATGTCTGAGGTCCATCCTGCGCATATTTTGGCCGAACACTATCAGCAACGAAGAGCTATGGAAGCGATGCCACCAAATTCCGATGAAGCGAGAGATCGCGCAACGGAAGTGGAAGTGGATAGGGCACACCCTCCGAAGACCAGAGGACAATACAGCCAGGGTCGCGTTCACGTGGAGGCCGCATGGGAGCAGACGGCGGGGCCGGCCGGCGCACACGTGGCAGCGCACCGTGGACGCCGAGCTGCGGGCGGCCGGGCTGAGTTGGGGGGACGCGGAGCAACAGGCACAGGACAGAAGCGGATGGCGACGTCTCACGAAGGCCCTTTGTACCACTGGGGTACCATAGGACAGCAACAACAATAGGTACTTTTGATCGCAAAAAATAGGCTTGAAGGGGTTAAAATGATATAATGTAGGTATGTATGTTATGTAAACACTTTATTGTACATGAAACACAAAATAATACAAAAAAATAACAAAACAAAAAGAGTACCCACAAGGGCAAACTTATCTCTAAAAGGGGTCTTTTCAAGCTAACCTAAATGATGATAAAGAGGATCATGATGATGGTGATGATGATAATGATGATGATGATGATAATGAAAAACAAAAAAAAATTGCAGCCGTTTTTGAGATATTGAACTTTGAAGTGACAAAGGCGGGGGTTTTCCAACTTTTTGTTAGTTTGGTTATTTTACTAAAATGTGTGTGATAAAATGATTCAGGTAATAAACCTATTCCTCGCAATGGTTTTGGAATTAGACCACATTGTAAAAAAGTGATCAACTTACAATAAAATCCTGTTATATTATATTAGCATTAGTATTTTGATGACATTACTCTCCTCTTATCCGTATAATAAATAGATAAATAAATCAAATATGTAATGAAATATTGTCAAAGTAAAATAGTTAGTTCGTAACGAAGTGATCCGACAGAGAACCAAAGTTATTGACACAGCCCACCGCATTAGCACGCTGAAGTGGCCATGGGCCGGTCATATAACCCGAAGAACCGATAACCGTTGGGGTAGACGAGTTGTTGGGTGGAAACCATGGATCGGCAAACGTAGCGTAAGACGCCCTCAGACTCGGTGGGGCGATGATCTTCGCAGGGTGGCTGGCAAGAGCTGGATGAGAGTAGCCGAGGATCGTGCTCGGTGGCGTGCCATAGGAGAGGCCTATATCCAGCAGTGGACGAACATAGGCTGATGATGATGATGATGATGATGAAAATAGTTTAAGGATACCATTTTATCATTTTTATATCCTATCAGGGTGTCTTGGACCTACTCCTACTCAATTATATATCACCTAATGTAATGAAATGACCACGACTTACAATATAAATGAATAACCTAATTCAAATATCATATTGTCATCTCGACACCGCTTTTCCCAAGCCGGGTTCCACCAGCTCCTGAAATGCTCGTACACCGAGTGCGTAAGCATCTTCTCCTTGTCATTCAGAGCTGCGCATACGTTGCAGTAACCGTCTATATCATCGTACTTTGAGTAAGAATAGTGGTTCCTCCAGCGGAAGTACTTATAGTACTCGCTTGGAGTAGATATCAGGTGGGCCATCAACGCCGCTAGCTCTGCTGGCTCGTGTTTTCGGGCGTCGATGTAGGAGCCAGGTGGAAGGAATCTGAAAGGAAATATTCAATTGGTGCAGTAAATGAAGGAAGTTGTTGTATGGAGACCCAAGCATTAATTCCTCAGTCGATGAAATTTTGCTTGGTTATTTTATAGTATAAAAAACTTGACAGTATGATAAAGTATCAATGAATAAAGAGTATTTCATAAATATCCAAAAAAAATATTTAAATTAAAAAAAAAAAATGCTCCGTTCAAACTTTCTTCACCATAGACATACTCATGTAACGTTTTAAAAACGTAAAAAAAAAATGCCAGCAGAAATGCCAATACGAAAAAAAAAATTTTTTTTGGCCTGTTTCGAACCGGAAAATTTCAGATTTTTTTCTAGTATCACATAGTGATACGAATGACTTATTTGGTACAATAATTTTGGACTAATATAAACAGATTTGTGTTTCGTCACTACTTTGAAAAATCTCGTATCTCAAATCAATACGTGGACAAAATTGAACCTTGACGTAATGGTCATAAAGTGCACTCGGAAAAATTATCCATTTCGAGATACGAGTTTTTTTTAAAGTAGTGACGATTTTTAGCTTATAAATACCTAACTTAGGTGTTTTTTTTTGGATTTTTTTATATTTTAGTTACGGCTCATACTATACAATAACCAAGCAAAATTTCATCGACTGAGGAATTAATGCTTGGGTCGCCATACAACAACATCCTTCATTTACTGCACCAACACGCTCTTGGCCGGTTTTTTGTCGAAATGACCCGAACGAATAATTAATCAAGCTTTTGAGTTTGACACTTGATACATCTTATAACAACTCAAAATGGGGCCCATGGCCTAATCCCTCTAGTACATTATGAAAGCTGAATTACAAAAAAAAATTTTAACAAAAAATAGAACCGACTACAAAAAACCATGAAAATAATTTACTACCAGTCTGAAGTCGGTGCCTCAGCACGAGCCAGCAGGAGTGGACCTATAATCGTCTACCTCACCTACAACTGATTTGGTGCTTATGGGACTTAATTGAACGCATTCCTAGACGAACGCAAAAAAAAAATTCAAATCGGTTCATAAATGACGGAGTTCTGAGGTAACAAACATTAAAAAAAAGCATACAACCGAATTGATAACCTCCTCCCTTTCTTGAAGTCGGTTAAAAATTACCTTGAGTAATTGGAGCCACCATAAACAATGGGAACAGCATTATGATTCAGAGCAGTCAGCAATTTTTCCGTAACGTAATCTTCTGCAATTGCGTTTTCAAACGACAGATAGAAGTAGTAGTCAGTCTCCACTTTAGTTTTGCAGTAATTTGGCTGGGTGTGGGGACATAGTAATGTACCACAGCCACCGTATATGTCAATTGTAAATCCGTATGGTACTAACGCCTTTTGCAATAATGTAACATAATTTTCTCTCTTACTCCTAGTTATGCAGTTTGAAACAAACCACGCACCCGCTTTCTTCTTTGTCTGTAATTTTTTCTTAAAATCGTCATCAACTTCTTTCATATCTGTAATCCATTCCATGTCAATTCTTGGCCCTACTATGTCACCTTCGCTATTTCTTATATTGATGTAAGAGTGCACTATATCGGAATTAAGTTTGTATGTTACAGTCCAATTAAAGAAACCATCAAACCATTGATTGCATGCTGGCTCATTAGTCGATGATTCGACGTTGAAAAATATAAATTTTTGGTACGGAGATCTCTGTTGCGGTAGATCATCTTCGCAGCGGCCTGCGGCAGTTCGTCCACCGATCGCTACAGCGTCAAACTTGGATATGTCACCGCCTAAGAAATCCCTTTTCGGTGTAAATAAGCAATTTGTGAACTCACATTTGTTCTTAACGAAGCCTTGCTGGCCATATCGGAAATAATAGAACGGTAAAGCGTCTTCAGGGAACCAGATCAATATATACTTGAGTTTTTTTGAAAAAACATTTTCGGTATATCTCGTATCTTGGTTGACTATATCCAAAACTTCATTCATAAGTCTTAAATTGTTTTCAGCTGATGAATACCGGATTGAGTTCACATATATTATAAATACGGGAAAAGCAAAACAAAATAATAAGAAGATGAATGTTGAACGTCTTGAACTTCGGATAGACCCTTGGGGGGAACTCAGTGAATTATATCTCCTCATTGTAGATGCTGCCTTGACATAATTATGGTTTGTCTACTGAGGTAGATGCTCTAAAGAACAGACGTATTACTCCCAGCCATATGGTTGTGTAGGTGAAATAATCTTGAGGCAGCAAGAATTATTTGTAGATATTTTATAATGCAGGAGCTGTCTTTTTGCGAGAAGTAAGCGTCTTGAGCTGCAATAATAAAATGGCGCAAATTGATATCAAGACCATATGAGACAAAGGTTTTTACTTTTTAATTTACATACAGGCAATAGTGACATAGTAAAGTGTATAAAGTAGGCTCACTACGAACAAAAGTTCATCGCGCGGCTTAAATGTGTGCGCGCCGCACGCACACACTGATAATTTAATTAGGATTAATTTATCTTTAGTCAAGGCTGCGCAGTCGCCTGTGCCGAACGTTACTCGTCTCGCGCTCTCTTCGTGATCACATTTTACGTTCGTGTAGTCGTATTTAAATATATTTTTGTATTAGGTTAGAGTAGATAATAAATAAATATGTAGTTGTAAATTAAAATTATTTTCCGAACATAGTAGGTACGCGTAACTCGGAAATTTAACAAGTGTCACAGAACTCATCATAGATGAAAAATACAATAAAAGCTGAGTACTATGTTTAGACACTTACACATGACTATTACTTTTGCCACCTTGTTTTTGTTCAATTACTTTTGATGCTGACTGTACTTCAATCAGTCAAAGCCTTTAAAGTTACCTATTGTTGTAAAAAAAGTTTCTTTTTTTCTACGTTAATTACCTTTTCTTGTCCCGGTCTGCGTCCGCACACTTATGGCAACCCGAATTTGAATCTAACACAAATAACACAATTTCTTCTTCTTCTCTTTTAAAATATGGCTTTCTGTCCTTATTAGGACAATTTCGCCAGTGCCAAAGTACTTTCTTTGAGAGGGACGTTGTTCGGTAGTTGTAGTTTTTGCAACTTGATATTAAAACTCCAGAAACCACGTGGAGACAACTTGCGCATTAAAAAATGTCAGACACGAGAGCAATATAGACTTTGTGATCACTGTTCACTGTTAAGGTTAATCGCCGCATAAAACACTATCAAAATTATACTTCAACTAGCCAAAAAAACAGAAATAGCAAAATTAGATATTGTCTACATCCGCCATGTTATACATATTTATACAAATTGGCTACAAATCGAATCATAATACAATTTAATTAAATATAAATTTAGCTGGTAGTTCTATTTGACATACCTAGCTGACGGACATAACAAAAAATCTTCTAAACAAACCATAGATGAAATATATGACCGAGTAAGATTAAGAAGGAAACTATGTAATAAGTTCTCTTCTAATTTCTAAAGTTGTAATACTCTTTGCTTCTGATAGCGTTCACTGAACATGGAAAAAATGACATGTCACTGTCACACCTGTTTGACGCAAAAACAAAAAATAACAAAACCGGCCAAGAGCGTGTCGGACACGCCATAGAAATAGGTTTCAGTAGCCATTACGAAAAAATTAAGGAGAAATTATTAATTGAACATCAAGTAAGTAATTGCCTATCAATTTATTCTCATCATTTATATACTTTTGCACATACATTAAATGATATTGTAACGGATAACCTCAAGTCTTAAATCGAGTTCAGCTCGACATGTTTCGGGCTATTTCGAAACCCTTCTTTTAAACCCGGAAATAGCCCGAGCTAAACTCGATTTGAAACGTGAGTTATTTGTTTTGTTTGAAATTTGTTTAGTCTTTTAAATGTGGAAAAAACTTTAATGACTTGGGTTTTCACCTGTAATATTGCACTTTTTTAGTATCATTAATTACTATTAATTAATTTTAAAAAAATCAAAAGAAAATTAACGAGTACTGCCTTTTCGCAATGTAACGTTTGTCAAGCTGTTTCATTTTGCAAACTCTAAAACTGTAAATATTTCAAGATTTATTTCAGGGCCATCGTGTAGAACCCTTTAGGTTAGGTTAGGTTTGTTTTATAAAAAACCTAAAATTTTTACAGCTTCTGAAATATTAAACAGTTGGGAAATGAAAATTTGCGAAATGAAACAGGTTGCCAAACGTTATTCGCCGAAGCAGTAGTTAACTAAAAATTAATTACTTAGTAAATTTTTTAATGTGATTACTTACCTCCATGTCTGCAACCCACCAATTTGTTATCAGTTATCACAAGTATTACGCTATTGTTGGCTCAGTGTGCTGCGGGCGGGTCGCCGCACTCAGCAACAATACAAAGTTCTATGTCGCGACACTTCAAATATGCACTCTGAACTTCAAAGCGCAAGGTTGAATTTAAGTTTGCAAGTGCTGGAAGCAATGAACGATAAGTCTGAAGGGTTATAACCGACTCCAAACCGTTTTACAATACAAGTATTTGCGCGAAATGAGATGCAATGTATTTTTATTGGAACGATCCAATTGTCGTACTGCCTGCCATTGCAGTAAAGTGCAACAGTTTAGGGCTCGTCCTCCTCCCGCATTACAATACTTGTACTGAAAGTACCTAAATGGCTGGATGGCAAACGAGCAAGTGGGTCTGATGGTAAGAGATCACCACCGCCCATAAGATGGGGTACCTCAAGTGCCAGTAATTTCACCGGCTGTCTTACTCTCCACGCCGAAACAACAGTGCAAGCACTGCTGTTTCACGGCAGGATTAGCGAGCAAGATGGTGGTAGCAATCCGGGCGGACCTTGCACAAGGTCCTACCCCATGCAAGTTTTGATCGAGTTTTGGTTGAGACGCGCGCCTTGACGCAAGTCTAACCCAACCTATATGTTTTTTCAAGTTTTCGACGAAAACGGGTTAGAAGGACCAATTGCTTTTCCGACCACTTGCTACTTAGACCGATTGCTTCTTAGACTAGCTGCTTTTTTAGATGAAATGATACTAACCCCTTCGCCTTAAAGGTTATTTATTTGTGGGACGTCACCCGCGACCGCCCCAACAAAGAGCTGGTGTTTGGTGCGGTGTAGTCCGGAAGCAGTTAATCCTGGCGGGACGTCCGGGACCATTTCCTGGGACAAACCCGGCAGCCTACGCTCCCAACATCCCTGTTGTTTTAAACAAAGCAAATCAATCAATATTGGCAACGAGCAAATCATCCACGTAAATGTTTGGCCCTTCGACCCTTTGCCAGCCAGCCAGCCTTTGGCCGGTTTTTTAGGGTTCCGGAGCCAAAATGGCAAAACCGGAACCCTTATAGTTTCGTCATGTCTGTCTGTCTGTCTGTCCGCGGCTTTGCTCAGGGACTATCAATGGTAGAAAGCTGTAATTTTGCACGGATATATAGGTAAACTATGCCGACAAAACAGTACAATTAAAAATTCAAAAACAATTTTTTTTAGGGTACCTCCCATAGACGTAAAGTGGCGGTGATTTTTTTTTTCTCATCCAACCCTATAGTGAGGGGTATCGTTGGATAGGTATTTTAAAACCATTAGGGGTTTGCAAAACGATTTTTCGATTCATTAACTTGTTTGCGAAATATTCAACTTTAAAGTGCAAATTTTCATTAAAATCGAGCGTCCCCCCCCCCCTCTCTAAAATCTAAACCAGTGGGTAGCAAAATTTGAAAAAATTCAGGATGGTAGTCAGTATATCAAACTTTCAAGAAAAACTATAACGGCTAAGTTTGCTAAATATACCTAAACTTGGAAGATACGAAATATTACTTAAGTTTTTCGTAATGGCTACGGAACCCTATTTTGGGCGTGTCCGACACGCTCTTGGCCGGTTTTTCTTTCTTTCCATGATGTTTATAATTTATTTATTTTTAGATTTAGCCACACAGGCCACACGAGTCACCCTTCAAACTTGCATCAGTAAACACACGCTAATTCAATAGAGCAACGCCACATCGGACAAAGTTAAATCTAACTTCGGTTTCCGCTTCCGCAATTAACTAACTAAACCAACGGAAATGTTGTTAGTTCTATATTAAATCTAGTTTCCACCCAGCGCTGTTGTCGCATGAACTCTTCATGAACTAACTAGCTTTTACCCGCGGCTTCGTATCGCGCGCTGTTCCCTCGAGGGCCATCCATTAATCACGTGATGTTTTTTTGGCATTTTTTTACCCCCCCTCCCCCTTGGTGATACGTGGTGAGGTTTAGGACTACCCCTCCCCCCTCCCTCCTATATCACGTGTACTTTTTCGTACCTGCAAAGAATTTTTTTATTTATAAAAAAATACTGGTATAAGTATCATCTAATTTTATTATAGAAAATTAAAGACTACTATAATAACGTTCAGAGGTAGACAGAAAGATCGCAGCTTGTTTTTGACTGACATAAAACAAGCCGTTTTCGATTTTGTACGCGTTTGACTAAAAATAAATACATGTAACGCCGCTTTTCGATTGAGTATCGCGCGCTTGCCGAAAAAATAAGTACACGTGATATATTACTTTACCCCCCCTCCCCCCTTGTGATATTTCGTGATTTTTTATGGACCCCTCCCCCCCCCTTTCGAGCCTCACATGATTAATGGGCAGCCCCTCGGGAACTGTGCCCTTAGTGTAAGTTTTCGGTTACAAATTACGTCTCGATCGCGTTCGCGTTAAAATCTCAATTTGTATGGGAACACGAACATCGCAAACGTTCCGCTAGAGGCGCTGTTCGTGTTTCCATACAAATTGAGATTAACGCGAACGCGATCGAGACGTATTTTGTAACCGAAAACTTACACTAAGGGCACTGCGCATTTTTCCGGATCGACGTGATGTTTGGCATAAAGATAGTTTATGCACAATAAACGTTTGTGTGTATTGTGGTTTATGGGTCAGAGATAGTTTGTAACTCCTTAGTTTCCTCTCCTTAGTTGGGTCCCTTGACTCCATGCATCCCTGTATTATTATTGTAATTTTTTCTTTAATCGTATACTGTACTTTTTAAGTATTTTATTTGCAATTATTTTATTATGAAAAAAATATTTTCTGCCATGTTTCTTGCGGCGCATTCTACTTGGCAATGATGGTCTTTCCGAAAGCGCTGGTAGTTTAAAAAATTACGTGTAAAAGTGCCCGTTGCGGCCTATTTACTGAATAAATGATTTGATTTGAATTAGAGAATAACATGGCTACTTTTTATCCCGAAAAATGCACAGTTCCCGACGGAACACCGCGCGACAACCGAATTCCACGCGGGCAAAAGCTAGTAGTACCATCCCAACCTATATACGTACGTCCCACTACTGGGCACAGGCCTCCTCTCAGAACAAGAGGGCTTGGGCGATAATTCCCACGCGGGCCCAGTGCGAAATGGTAACTTCACACGCACCATTGAATTGCTTCGCAGGTTTGTGCAAGCTTGTGTAGGCAGTGCATCCTCTCGATGTTTTCCTTCACCGCAAATCTCGTGGTAAATTTCAAAATGTAATTCCGCACATGAATTTCGAAAAACTCAGAGGTGCGAGCCGTGGTTTGAATCCACGACCCTCTGCTTGAGAGACGATTAGGTCAGGGAACCACATAACTAGGCCACCACGGTTTTTTTTCCGGCGGGATCGCGGTGGATGCGAAAAGCACAAGACCGGTCTGAGTCTTGGGGGAGGCCTATGTCCAGCAGTGGACGTCTTTCGGCTGACATGATGATGATGATGATGACGGCTTTTTTAACCTCCGTAGAAATCACGGCCCTAGCCCTCTTAATTTGACAGGAGACCTGCGCCCTGGCGTATATAGGCCGCGATATTATTTAGTTCTGCGAAAGCACCCCTATTGTAGTCGCGACGGCGCTGGCATCCCGCCACATCAACTTCCGTCAGATGTCCAGGTTCCGCCACGACGCTCGCCTTCCAAATGGAACCCTCACTCCAACGTGGTAAGGTTCTAGATAGGTTGACGCGAGCTTGTGTAGTACAAGACGGTTCGTGGAATAGTGAGCTAAGATAATTTATCGTTTACTGGCTGCTGCAGGGCTATTACGTACGAAACTCGAAGTTCGTGTCGTGCGGTCCCTCTGATACTTATACTTAGTCCAGTAACTTTATACATCGGCAGTATGCGTCAAATCCGGTAGTTCTGAATTTTTGCACACTTGTTTATGATGTTGTCCTAATGAATAATCCAAGTTTGTGACCTCGAGCGCCGAACGCAACTTTGTCAAAAATCGAAAAAACCTCGAAAAAAACGTATTTTTTTTCAAATTTTGGCGATTATAACACTAAAGAACTAGTGTTTGAAAAAACTTTCTTAAAACGTTTTAAAGAAGACTAAATTTGCTACAATATGATACAAGAATTGTCTCTGTGGAACCAATAGTTTCCAAGATTAAGCCTTTCAAAGTTTATCATTTTTACGAACTTCGCAATTTTTTGCGATTCTGTCGTTCTGAATGAATTTTGACCCTGATTATACTATCGATGCCCTGTACTTTTATGATAGGATGTTAAAAAAGATAATGAGGAGTGTGAACGATGATGTTAAAGCTAAGCTACGAATAATGAAGTAAATAAAAAAGAAAAGTACAACAGAAGTTAATAAGTTTATTTGTTAGGAAATTGAGTAATATTCAAAATCAAAAAATCAAATTAATTTGGCCCTTTTGGAAGGTCCCGGTTGAGGTTCGTCCGTATCTGGATCGACGTAATGGGATGGCATATCCCCATCAGGGTATGGTAATGAATGGTCGACGTTTTGTGCCGTCAAGTCATCCTCCATTTCGACATCGGACAGATCGTTGCCTTCTAGGATTTTACTACTGCAACATCAGGTATATTGTCACAAGAGGCCTCGCTGCAGTGCCTAGAGACTGATGAGTATTTTAATCCTGTCTTCCTGCAGCTGCACGCGATCCCACAACCCTTCGTGCAGCCGCAAGTAATCATCTGCAAGAGGTGTTGTGGGGCTGCATCTCTGGTCATCGTTTTGGGATTGAGGCTTTGTGGTGTGTATATAGCCACCCCCAGGGTTAAGTGTGACTCCCAACCACGCCTGTACCTGTAAGAAGATTGTACATGAGAATAGAAAATGATGAATGATATGTTATGTGAATTACTGATGCAAGGACAAATTTTTACCTGATGGTATGTCCGCAAGGAGTGAAATCGAGCAGAGTCTCTTGTGGGAGGCAACCTGGCTAGATTGAAGCTGGTTTTCGTCGCAGCCCTAGCGAATAGTCGGTACCGCAGCTCGTCAAGGTTATAGGTGTTGTGGTTGCCTAAATTGAGAAGTTCGAAAAAATGATAAACTTTGAAAGGCTTAATCTTAGAAACTATTGGGTCCACAGAGACAATTCTAGTATCATGTTGTAGCAAATTTAGTCTTCTTTAAAACGTTTTAAGAAAGTTGTTTTAAACACTAGTCCTTTAGGGTTATAATCGCCAAAATTTGAAAAAAATATCGATTTTTTCGCGGTTTTTTCGATTTTTGACAAAGTTGCGTTCGGCGCTCGAGGTCACAAACTTGGATTATTCATTAGGCCAACATCATAAACAAGTCTGCAAAATTTCAGAACTACCGGATTTGACGCATACTGCCCCCATACTTTCAGGCGACAAAGTTACTGGATTAACTGTTTAAGAGAAGTTTCCCTGCCGGCCCCACGGCCGCGTTAGTTATTCGTTTGGGATATTGCTGTCTTTATCGCTCGTGACATAAGCGCTCGCAGCCGTCCCCCCCATGCACATCCCCTCCCGCTTCTCCGCTTCCCGCTTGTGTATATCGAGATAGCTGCAGCCTTTTCAAGATTTGGGCGGTTGAATTTTTGGTTTCGTTGTCCTCATATTATACGAAAAATATAGCACGGAAATCAATGATATTTTACAATCAAGATCTTCATTATATTTTATATGCCTGTGGTTTTTTCGATTTTTGTAAAAATGCTTTAATAGTCTGTAATTCTCGTGCAAAGTTGACATCTTTTTTTGTCGGCCTTTGAGCTCATGTAATTCTGATATTACCTTTATATGAAAATCTGAAAAACCACAGGCATAAATAATTACGTCTAGTCCATACTTACAAGATTTCATCTACTTCCGTTGCCTAGTTTTCAAATGAGACCGGGACTACGGTTGTATGGAGAATGGAACGAAGAGACTTCTCTTAATACGAGAGCGAGAGGGATGGTACGACACGAACTTCGAGTTTCGAGTTACGTAGTAGCCCTGCAGTCATGCGGGGTTTGACTGGCTTACAAAGCTAAATGCTCGCTCAAGCATAATATCTCCTACTAATATTATAAATGTTAAAGTTTGTGAGTGAGTGAGTGTGTTTGTTTCTCCTTCACGCTGAAACGGCTGGACGAAGTCGGATGAAATTTGGCACAAAGTTAGTTTATAATCTGGATAGGATACTCTTTATACCGATATTCTCACGGGATAGGGATAAAATCTCTAAATAACAACCGCTGGGCTTAGAGTCATGAAATTTGGCATTGGTGTTTTAATTTAACGAAACTGAAAACCACGATGTAATTTTAGAGAATTGCCACGGGAATTTTTAAAAATCCCGGAATTTTGATTCAGCTGCTGTATGACGTGTGCGAAGCCACGGGTGAACAACATTATTTAAAAGTCGCTTAACTAAATGTTGTTTATTTCACCAAGTACGATGTATGTTTTAATTATTTCCTCGTACAGGCCACACTTGGTAAATATAGTACGTGATCTCGCCTCTCAGTTGTTCCACATCCACTTTTTCCATAATACTCGTAAATAAGCGAAGTAATACTGCGACAGCCTTAGTTGGACAGCAATGACCGATGGCCAATCAGCGCGCCTGTCACCCCCAGCCCAATATTGACACGGCGGGCGGAATATCGTGCGGGGACAAAACTACCCGCTTTCATTAAACACGACTCGGAGAGACGGGGAAGTTGCCCAGTTTTAACAAAACATCGTTGAGAAAAAACAATACCACAAATTACGTGATCTTGCTGGGTCTTGAATGAAATGATTTACTTGTACTACAGAATATATTATTATAAATAAATAAATAAATAAAATAAATAAATATCACGGGGACAATTCACACCAATTGACCTAGTCCCAAAGTAAGCTTAGCAAAGCTTGTGTTATGGGTACTAAGCAACGGATAAACATAATTATATATAATTATATATTACTAGCTTTTACCCGCGGCTTCGCACGCGTAAACTAATAAAACGGGGATGTATTCGGTCCCTTAGTTATAAAACTATCCCGTGGGAATATCCGGATAAAAAGTAGCCTATGTGTTATTTCAGACGTTCAACTACCTACATACCAAATTTCATGACTCTAAGCCCAGCAGTTGTTATTTCGAGATTTTATCCATATTCCGTGGGAATATCGGGATAAAAAATAGCCTATGTATTATTTCAAAGGTCCAGCTACCTACACACCGAATTTCATGGCTCTAAGCACAGTGGTTGTTATTTTGAGATTTCATCCCTAGGTATCCCGTGGGAATATTGGATCAAAAAGTCGCTTATGTGTTATTCCAGACTTTCGGCTACCTACATTCCAAATTTTATGACTCTAAGCCCAACGGTTATTATTCCAAGATTTTATCCCTATCCCGTGGGAATATCGAGATAAAAAGTAGCCTATCTATTATTCCAGAGGTCCAGCTATCTACATACTAAATTTCATGGCTCTAAGCACAGCGGTTGTTATTTCTAGATTTTATCCCTAGGTATCCCGTGGGAATATTGGGTCAAAAAGTGGCCTATGTGTTATTCCAGACAACTAACTACCTACATACCAAATTTCATGACTCTAAGCCCAGCGGTCATTATTTCAAGATTTTATCCCTATCCCGTGGGAATATCGGGTTAAAAAATAGCATATGTAGTATTTCAGAGGTTCAGCTATCTATATACCGAATTTCATGGCTCTAGTCCCAGTGGTTGTTATTTTGAGATTTCATCCCTAGGTATCCCGTGGGAATATCGGGTCAAAAAGTCACCTATGAGTAATTCCAAACGTCCAACTACCTATATACTAAATTTCATGACTCCAAGCCCAGCGGTTGTTATTTCGAGATTTTATCCCTATCCCGTGGGAATATCGGGATAAAAAGTATTCTATGTTTTAATCCAGGTTATAAACTAACTTTTTGCCAAATTTCATCCAAATCAGTCTAGCCGTTTTAGCGTGAAGAAGTAACAAACATACTTACTCACTCACATCCTCACTCACTCACTCACTCACAAACTTTCACATTTATAATATTAGTAGGATAATAGTACTAACGTACGCTATGTAGGGAATATGTAAGCATTTTTTAGGGTTCCGTACCTCAAAAGGAAAAAACAGGCCAAGAGCGTGTCTCACACGCCTGAAATAGGGTTCCGTTGCCATTAAGAAAAAATTAAGAAATATTTTTCTAAGGATATCGTATTTTGTACGAAATATTCCAAGTTTAGGTATATTTTATATCTTAAACTGCTGTTTACTCTTAAACTACTAATGATGCTCAAGAATACTTAACCGTTAAGTATAATTTTCCTTGTAAGTTTGATAATACTTACTACCATCCTGATTTTTTTCAAATGTTTCCACCCACCGGTTTAGATTTTAGAAGTGGGCGCTCGATTTTAATGAAAATTTGCACTTTAAAAGTTGAATATTTCGCAAAAACATGACTGAATCGAAAAATCGTATTTAATACCTCCTTAAAACTCTATAAACTTGTACAATATTGTATCGCGTATTCAGTTGGTGTCTTTTAATTAGCAGTCGGCAGTCGCCGAGAACCCGCTGACAGGTGTCACCGTGACATCCTTCATTTGAATTTCATATCGCGGTTCGCGGAACCCTTACTGACTGCTTGCGCTGTGGCTTAGCATCAGAACTTATACTGTTGAATATCTGACATATGGTAAGCATTTTTAGCTTCAGTTCTGGTTTCCTTTCCCACTTGTAATTTGTTTTTTTTTTCGGAGCGATCAATGTGATCAAAATATCGAAACTTGAATTTTAACATCTTCATAATAGTTCATGTGCCGATATTTTTAATCATCTTGGCCACTTCGAAATATCAGATGGCGACTTTAGTAGGTGCATTATTATTTACTAAATAAAAAAAAAATTACGTCTAAAATTACTATAATTAGCTATAACTTACTTTAGTATTTATTTCTAGTGTACAGTAAAGAGTATTGTATTGTATTGTATTTAATGGAGACATGAGTAATTATTAATTAATAACACTTTTTTTCGTAAATACACCGCATTAAATGCAATAAAATTTGAATTAGAAATTTACAACTTCGCATACTTAATTTTTTTTTTGCAATTTATTTGGCTTTGTGCCAAATATGACTGCATTTATGCACCTGTCGCCAAATCTAATAGTTCCTAGTGAAATCCTACGTAATATAAATGCGAAAATTTGTGTGTGTGTGTGTGTGTGTGTGTGTGTGTGTGTGTGTTTGTTTCCTTCACGCTAAAACGGCTACACGGATTTGGATGAAATTTGGTGCTTAGATAGCTAGGCATCTGTAATAAAACATAGGCTACTTTTTATCCCGATATTCCCACTGGACAGGGATAAAATCTTAAAATTTCAATATCTGGGTTTCGGTCTTGACATTTTGAACAGTTGTTCTTAACACAACCTCAATGAAGACCACGATATAAATCGTAACTTAAAATCAAACTCACAATATTTATTGACAACAAAAACACTACATCACAGCAAAAACAGTAAAAACATAAATAGGAGAAGAGAGTACAATTAGAGACGTTGTGCTGTAGTGTGATGCCAAAAGGACTCAGCTCAGCGTGTGCCGTAGCCCTGTACCAGAGCTGCAACTTCCAGATCGAATAGTTAACGCGTGCGAAGTCGCGGGGCGACTCTAGTAACTTCCTAAACCCACAATTGCGTTAGCCTAGATGCGTAGGCGCTAAGTGTTCACTTTGCAGCGCATAACTCACTCCGCGCCGCCAAGCGTGACGCGCCCACCGCTTTAAGGCGCGTTTCCACCAGGGATGTGCGATGGTGCGACGCGAGCACAGATATAGATTACACTAGATTACGAAAATGCATCTGCTTCACGTGTCCGAACCCGGAACGTCGGGGTTGGCCCTATACAAAAACTGACCGCTAACTGACTTTGGAGACTCTTTTGATTTTAGAGACTCCTTGACTCAAAAACTCTTATTAATTTAATATTAGAAGCTTAAGTTAATCAAGTTAATTATGCAATTTTTATTGAAATAAACAGTTTAATTTATTTTATTTTTTTACTAATCATGACTAGTGACTGACGCGAGCCCTACGGCGCGAGCGGGCGGCGCATTTGAACCGATTTTGCGCGGACATCGGGCAATTCACATCGCTAATTCTTTTTTTTATTCGACTGGAAGGCAAACGAGCAAGTGGGTCTCCTGGTGGTAAGAGATCACCACCGCCCATAAACATCTCGCTCTTGAGACGTCACAATAGATATAAAAAGTGATACGGTTGGTTTTCATACAGATTGAGGTGTTTGCGTTTTCTAGTGCAATCTATATCTGTAGTCGCGAGGAATGTTTTGCAGGTGGTAGGACCTTGTGCAAAGTCCGCCCGGATTGCTACCACAGCCAGCAGAGCTTGCACTCTAACCTGTGAAATTACTGGCACTTGAGGTATCCCATCTTAGGCCTCTAAGTTGGCAACGCATCTGCAATACCCCTGGTGTTGCAGAACTTGCAGTTGGGTGGTGTTGATCTCTTACTGTCAGGAGACCCACTTGCTCGTGTTCCATCCATCATCATCATCATCATGTCAGCCGAAAGACGTCCACTGCTGGACATAGGCCTCCCCCAAGGCTCTCCACTCAGACCGGTCTTGTGCTTTTCGCGTCCACCGCGATCCCGCGATCTATTCGTTCCATCCATTCGAATAAAAAAAAACTTTTCATTTACGTAGCATTGCACAGACAGCTGTAGTGGAAACAGCTGGAAACAGCTAGGCGAGGTAAATGAAGCGTTCCTATTGGTTAGTTTAAAACACATTCCGCGCCGCAAATCGCGCGCGGAAACGGATCGCATCCCTTTTAGGCCGACTGCGGGCTCCAACAGCATCCTTAAGGTCTTCGCTGATAAACCGGGTTGTTCTATCCTGAAAACATGGCTGGGAATGATTGGGTGATAGACATTCTATTTTATTTTTTTAATTTTTAATTATGTAAATTATTCTTAATTAATCTTCAATTCAAAATTCAAAATTCTTATTTTAATTTAATTTTATTTTACTAAGTTACTTTGACATTTTTATTTTTTCAATTGATATTAATTGTATCAGTGGTTGTGTAGATTTACCGAATCAGTTTCCAAAATCTTGGCTAATATAGTTTATAAGAATATTTGTTACTAACAAACTTTGTGATCATTTTTGACATCTATGGGCTTTGAACGCCTGATAATAAATGTTTTTTTTTTAAATCCCCGCACATCTCTGGAAGCAGCCTAACTCTGCCGGCTATGCTCTATTACCGCCGCTTTAGCCCCGACTCCAACGCATTATGGTAATCCGCGGAATTGATACATACGAGCTGATTATACCGGCGAGACTGGAGCCCGCGACGGCCCCGACAGAGTGACAGTCTTTAGAGAGAGAGAGAAACATTTATCCATACTAATATTATAAATGCGAAAGTGTGTTTATGTGTTTGTATGTTTGTCCGTCTTTCACGCCGTAAAGGAGCGACGGATCGACGTGATTTTTGGCATAGAGATAGTTTATGGGCCCGAGAGTGACATAAGCTACTTTTTATCCCGAAAAAATGCACAGTTCCCGAGGGTACAGCGCGCGGTAACCGAATACCATGCGGGCGGAGCCGCGGGCAAAAGCATATTCGATACACATAAAAATACATTAGATCGAAATAATTAAAAATAACATAGAAACTATTGATTCATGAAAAACACATTCCTAGCAATACATCCACATATACATCTCTGGTGGAAACGGAGCCTTAAATCGT
Source organism: Choristoneura rosaceana (assembly GCA_037349165.1). Classification (NCBI taxonomy): domain Eukaryota; kingdom Metazoa; phylum Arthropoda; class Insecta; order Lepidoptera; family Tortricidae; genus Choristoneura; species Choristoneura rosaceana. The sequence continues at coordinate 100,840 of JAZBNJ010000006.1, read as the reverse complement.
AAATCAGTAATTGCTCCGTTAATACCGCGGCGGTTGGTGAAAGAAACTCAAATTAAAGAACGCATTTAAATAAAGATTTTGAATCGACTATACATATCCACAATATTCGGATAATGGCGCGTTTAAGATTTTTAAAAATGTAGAATAATGTCAGTAATTACAAAGGATTGACATATAAACCTATTGGTTGTAAATTTTTAAGAATACATACCCCATACGTTTTAAAAAAAAATTGAGTTTCAGTTCTAAGTATGGGTAACCTCCAAAATGTACTGTTTTTTTTTCTATTTTTTTGTGAAAATCTTAATGCGGTTCACAGAATACATCTCCTTATCAAGATTCAACAGTATAGTTCTTATAGTTTCGGAAAAAAGTGGGTGTGACATACGGACGGACAGCAGACAGCAGACATAACGAATCTATAAGGGTTCCGTTTTTTTCCCTTTTCAAATTCAAATTCAAAAATTCAAATCATTTATTCAGTAAATAGGCCGCAATGGGCACTTTTACACGTCATTTTTTTTTAAACTACCAGCGCTTTCGGAAAGACCATCATTGCCAAGAAGAATGCGCCGCAAGAAACTTGGCAGAAAGTCATTTTTTCAAAATAAAATAATTACAAATAAAATACTTAAAAACTACAGTAAACAATTAAAAACAATTAAACAAAAAATCACAAAAAAAAATAATTAAATAATAATACAGGGATGTATGGGGTCCCTTAGTTACAAAATTAAACACTAACTATATCTACGTTAAGCGGAAGTGTAGAATGCTTCCACCGTCATAAATGAAAAAAAAATAAAAAAAAAATAATAATAAAAAAAAACTGAAATATACATTTCAGGTCAAGTAGCCATTAAGCTTTTGGATTCCAATGGCAAGCTCACGTCTGCCGCCCCCAAAGTTAGCTCACACGCACTCATGTCATGCTCTGAAAGCAGAGCGGTACCGAGGGCATGGTATTGCTTCCGTTCCCATAAGCTCTATGGGATCGTCTTGGGAACTTCGACGTAGCGAGCCTGTGACTAGAATTATTAAACTAAAAATATACAAGTTTAAAATCCATAAGCTTAACAATATACAATATAACTATATTTTGATTACGGAATCCTAAAAAAGCGCTGGTAATAGTATGTGACCATAATTTTAATGCTGTGTTTTTTCAGGAAGGAAAATGTCTGCCGGGTCCGTTAGTAGCAGCCTTTTGGTAGCAGCTGTATAGATATACTGGGTGACCTTAGCCTCTGGACAAATACGAATACTACAAGCAAGATATTTAAAACCAAACTGCAAAGTATCGTAACTATCGGTCCAATATTTACCGAAAAACTAACGGTTTTTAATGTATCACTTTGAAGCAGCCTGTGTATTTGGATGATATCATAGATTTTTTTCTTGTCTAATTAAGCAAATTAAGTATTTTAAGATATTGTTAAGTATCAGTCTTATCAATGGTTTCATTATTTGTCCAGAGGGCAAGGTCACCTTGTATACCTAGGTATAGCTATCGTAAGGTCAAGCGTGAGCACTATAAGTTTTTAGTTCATTGACCTAGCAATCTAGATCATACCGTCTCGCTTACACTCGTAAAAAACAATTAGTATAAGCGGGACGACATTCGAAGTTCGGGGTGACCTTTGTAGTATAAAGTTCTAAAGGCAAGCTTAGGTCCGATACAAAAGTAAGCTGTGGTGGTCTAGCGGTTTGACCTGCGACCTCTCAAGTAGAGAGTTGTGGGTTCAAATCCAGACTCGCACAACTGAATTTTACGGATACTTTGAAAGAATGATGGGAATTATGTTTATTTAATTGACTAGGTGCTTATAAAATTTGATTTGCTCCCTACCCCCTCCCGCCCCTTGGCCCAGAACCTGGGTACGCCCATGAATAGAATTAGAAAGGTAACACGCCTTTCGTCTCGATCTTCGAAGAAGCTTTTTAACGTATTTACTTAAGCACCTGGTGTGCTTTGAGTGGACTTTGAATTTACACTTTACCCTTTGCGGGGGGCGTCGCCGACACTTCTTCTATAATATGAATTGGTAAGTTTGTGAATTCATTGTCCATAACATTTTATTGTAACAATAGGGATGGCGACTGGGTTAAAGACATATCATTATATTTAGTCTGACAGTTAGATTATGGACAAAATATACGATACAGGTATACGATATACATGCATAAAAAATAAAAATAAAATTACAATAATAACGTCACTGCCAGGGGATCGTCCAATTAAAATACATAAAATAATTTTAAGAATAAAAATCACAAGTAAAAACTGAAAATAGACAAACACACACATTTTCGTGTTTATAATATTAAGTATGAGTAAATTTTTTTTTAAACCAACTTTTTGGCAGTTCTTGTCCGACCCATTGTGTAATGTAGCGTACAGCGAACCCGAACTACGAAACTCGAAGTTCGTGTCGTGCGATCCCTCTGACACTTATACTATTTAATACGAGAGCGAGAGGGACGGCACGATACGAACTTCGAGTTTCGTGTTTCGTGGTAGCCCTGCTGTAATATGCCGTAATAAACAAGGCGCGACGCGCGGCGAGCTGTCAGGAGTGAATTAATTCCCGCCTATATAATCCCGGGTGTACGCGACGCGAGCTGGAATAAGTTACGGGAATCGCGGGCTTTTGAACCCTTTAAAAGGGCTCCGTACGTCACACACGAGAACCACAGATAAAGGTTACACTAGATTACGCAAGCAGCTACTCCGCGTGTCGGAACCCCGACCAAACGTCGGGGTTGGTTACATACAAAAACTGACCGCTAACTGACTAATCATGACTAGTGACTGACTCGAGCACCACGGCGCGGGCGGGCGGCGCATTTGAATCGATCTTGCGCGGGGTATTCACATCGCTAATTCGCTCTTGAGACGTCACAGTATGTATAATAAAGTCTAGATACAATAAAAATAATTTCAGCCAAAAATAAAATGTACAATGTCAAACTAGAATTGAATTAAAAAAATAACATAAAACAACATGACGAATAAAAATAAATTGACAAATGCAAAAATATAAACAGTGCTGTTGGAAAATAAAATTATTTGCTATGACAAGGTTCCATGGTGGCTCAGGAATCATATTGATTGAGTGCACCTTCGAAGGTGATGAATGGAGTCGCGGATCCCCCGTCCCGCTCTGGCGGCCATTGAGGCGGGCGACTCAATGAGCATTGAGCGGCGCTACGCGCTACGGTGCTACGGCGTAGCGGCTACGTAAGAGCGTTTGTACCTGGCTGAGCTGGCAACTTGCATTTTTGTTAGTTTTTCTCGATTATTCAAAAAAAAATTCAATGTAAATTAAAAAATGGTCTGATAAGAACTGTTCTTAATAATATAAGATAGTGTATATTTTTTAAAAACGAATCAATGTTTATTAATGGTTTTGTAAGATAAAACAATTCTATAATGAATAATTATTGGAGTACACATTAACTTAAGTATATATTAAGAAGTTCTATCAGACCACATTTTTAATTTTTATGGAATAATCGAGAAAAACTAACAAAAATACACGTTGCCAGCTCAGCAGGTATATGCGCTCTTAAATACAGGTATACTTCTAAGTGATGAAAACATTACAGCTTCTATCGCAGCATTTATAGGCATAATCAGTCAAATCAGTGCCTTAGACCTTAAAACAAACAATTTAAACTCTAATTAATAAGTGACATATTTATTGTAGATAAAATAATTATAAAACAAAATACACACTTAATTGGCTTATACCGGGTGTGGCCTATAATATGAGCAAATAATGAAAATATAGATCATTCGCCTCGAACTGAACAACATTAGTTCAGCGACTTTTAAAATTGATTAGTTTTTTTAATGTTTATTACATTTTCACGTTTATTGGAAGAAGCACTATAAAGGAAAATTGTAACTTGATGTTTGTAGCGTGACCGGCGACGTCAGTTGTGTTCTAGGATGGCGTACGTTGATAGCGGTATTTAATTTGTATGAAAAAGGGAAAATTTAAAGACTCCATTATTTTTAAAAGTCGCTGAACTAATGTTGTTCAGTTTAACGTGGACGATCTATGTTTTAATTTTTTGCTCGTATTACAGGCCACACCCGGTATACCTGCGTCCCATCAGAGCTTCACATGTATACCTGCGTATTTATAATTCCATCCATGTTTTTAATGTGATATGCAATAAATAAATGAAATGAAAAATGGTATTTAGTGAAAATGGCTAATTGTATGGTCACCCTATCCTTCATGACAAATACAGTGCCTCTAGTGTGGCGTTTTCACAAAACATTCGTTTACTTATTCGAAGTAAATCGAGCGTTCGATCGTCGATACGTAGCCGCCACATGTCCACGGTGCGGCGTCGTCACCCGTTGTCGTTACGATACGCGAACAAAATAGTTTACGTAGCAAACCTATACTCGCAGTTGTTGCGCAAACTTTCCACTAGAGGCGCTGTCCATGTTTCCATACAAATTGAAATTTTCACGCGAATGCGATCGAGACGTATTTTACGAACGGGAAAATATACTAAGCATACTGTACATTCCATTTACTGTTGGGGGAGAAAAGTCCTCGAGTGGCGACCACGAACCGGAAGACGAAGCGTTGGCAGGCCTCCCACCAGGTGGACTGACGACATCGTGAGAGTTGCGGGAAGCCGGTGATGCAAGTGGTTAGTGGTGGTTTATTGTGGCATTCTATGGGGGAGGCCTTTGTCCAGCAGTGGACGTCTTCCGGCTGATGATGATGATAATGATGATACTGTACATTAAAGTCTTCTTCTTCTTCTTTATTAAAATATGGCTTCTGTCCTAATTAATAAGACAATTTCGCCAGTGTCTAAGTATTCTCTTTCGAGAGGCAACGTTGTACGGTGATTGTAGTTTTTGTAACTTGATAGTAAAATTCCAGAAACCACGTGGAAACAACTTGCGCATTAAAAAATGTCAAGCACGAGAGCAGTATAGAATTTTGTGATCACTGTTCACTTTTAAGGTTAATCGCCGCATAAAACACTATCAAAATTATACTTCAACTAGCCAAAGAAACAGAAATAGCAAAATTATAATTGTCCACAGGCGCCATGTTCGAATGCCACAAATCGAATCCTACATTAAAGTCCTCAGCCTAAATGAATGTAATTGCAATGAACTAAAAGAATTTCTTTGCTCACCCGCGACCTTAAGATAGCTAAGTCTATGCAAATTATGCGTGTCCATGCAGTTCCTCCACCTCCACACTGTAAGAACACACACAAATTACACAAACCCATCTATCACCACCACCACAACACACTTACGCGTTACGAACTCAACCAGAGCTCATCTTCAGAGTGACACAACCGTACACCATGCTACCAGTTGTTAGACATGATGATGAGTTGTTTGATATGGACCTCCGCAAAGTAACGCCTGATTCAATAAATTATTTGAATGTTATTTCGTTTTTGGGATGCACACGTAGACAATAACGTTCAGTCATTCAGTTCATTCGTTCATGTCAGCTCTTGTGAATCGACCTTTTTGGACCTGCGAAGTGTAAAATGGGTCCGAATACTTGATTCAGTGACTCAGTAAATGCCAAGGAACATTTATTTAAACATTGTCCTTCTGATGTTATACTTAAATGCCCAAAGTACCGGAATCCATACTATATACTATACTATCCATACTTACTTAATATTATACACTCGCGGTCAAAGAAAACGGGTCGGTACGAAAAACTAGAATATCTCCTAAAATAATAGAACTAGGAGCATGAATTAAACTGTATATTGTAGATAATTCTATAATTGATTAAACGACATGATAGGTGTGAAAGTTATTCATTTGTTTATTCTAATTACGTACAAAACAAAATATTTACAAATTTTACGTAGAAAATTTAACACTTGGTACCTCACATTACAACAGAAAAAACTAACTTTAAACCAAATTAATTCTTCGTATTGCCTTCACGGGCTCTTTTTAAAGCTTCCAGATGATTGGGCATGCTCTTCATTAGGTTTCTTATGCGATTTTGCGGGATATTGATTCATCCTTCCACTAACGCATGTTTCTGGTCTCTAAGTGTAACTAGAGCGGAGTTTCGATTTCTTACATGCCTTCCAAGCTCGTCCCATACATGCTCGATCGGATTTAAGTCCGGAATTCTCGAGGGTCAGTTCATTAAATGTGAAAGTGTGTTTGTTTATTTGTGTATTTGTCCGTCTTTCACGCCGAAACGGAGTGACAGATCGACGTGATTCTTGGCATAGAGATACTCGTAGTTTATGGGCCCGAGAGTGACATAGGCTACTTTATATCCACGCGCGATAACCGAATACCACGCGGGCGGAGCCGCGGGCAAAAGCTAGTAATATTATAAATGCGAAAGTGATTGTGTGTTTTATTTTAATCATTAGACATCGTACTTTCGATATCAGTTCACAGTTTTTTGATATATGTAATAGGTTTCATTAGCCAAATATGTGGTCTACCACCCTAAAGCTGATAATCGTTTGTATGTCATAAAACAATAATGCCAATAGACGTGTCTGTCAACTTGAAAGTTCGACTTTAGCGACATATTCATTTGATAGGAACTTATTTAAAAATTGATAGACCACTTATTTGGCTGTTGCTACGGAATAACCGCCAAATTTGGCACACTCTTCGCTATTCATACACTGTTAAAAAATTCTGTAGTAATTTTACAAAGAAAGTGTTGGAAGTTTTTACGCACAACAATAAAGTAAAAATATAATTCCGTTTTGTAAATTTACAATACAATTTATTTCAACTCAATTTCGAAAAATTACAAAACATTTGTTGAAATTTACCAAACGACTATCGGAAATTCGTTTAGCAAAATTACAATACAAACAATGTAATTTTGCCAAACAAATTCTTTTGAAAATGGTTTGCAATTTCAAAATGATGTGTTGTAAATTTACAACTAGAACGGGGTTGACGATGCGACGGAAACGACAAATATAATTATACGGTTTATTAGGCAAACTTCACTTACAACTGAGTGGTTTTATAGTATTCATTCGGAAAACAGCAGGCGTTTCGAGCGAGACACCGTACTGCAATCAGAATCGTACTATGTTCAGAATTATATTGGAAGGTGTTCAATAACTTGAATGCAGCCAACCAAGTATAATGCTGTCCCTAACAAAAGACAACAATCGTTAAGTAAGCCGCGGTAGTCACAATTCTAAGGTTACACATCGTTAGCGAGTTTATTTAGGGAGCAGCGCCATCTATCGGTGCACTCCCGTACTACACAACGTAATTAATTTCAACTCATTATCGAAAAATTACAAAACATTTGTTGAATGGTAGCAAACTTTGGGTAGAATTACAATACGTAATGCAATTTTCAAATTTGTGTTACAAAAATGATAAAATAGTTTGCAGATTCTTAATAATTTCATTCTAATTTGAGTTTCAACATATTTTCAAAATTTTATAAAAATAGTATAGTAAATCAAATTACAAACAATTTTTGTAAATTTTAAATCTTTTTGCCCGAAATTAATCAAAAGTTTAACAAAATTACAATACGTGTCAGAAAAATAAAAACTTATGGTAGAATTATAATACGTATTGTAATTTTCAAATTTAAGTTACAAAAATAATAAAATTATTTGTAAATTCTTAATGATTTCATACTAATTTGTGTTTCAACTTTTTTTGCAATTTCATAAAAAAAGTATTGTAAATCAAAATACAAAGAGTTATTCTTATTTTCAAATCATTTTGTTCAGAATTAATCAACAGTTTTAGAAAATAACAATACGTGTTAGAAAAATAAAAACTTTCGATAGAATTATAATACGTATTGTAATTTTCAAATTTGTGTTACAAAAATAATAAAATTATTTGTAAATTCTTAATGACTTCATAGTAATTTGAGTTTCAACATTTATTCGTATTATGACAAAAAAGTATTGTAAATCGGATTACAAAGAATTTTGGTAAATTTACAACCTTTCATTAGAAATTCACCAACAGTTAGGAAAAATTACAATACGTGTAGGGTTATTGCATAAAGCTTCCAAAATTACAACTCATTATAGTAAGTTCCTTCACATGTCTTGTAATTTTACTCAAATTGTGTTATGTTTTGTATTAGTATACGTTGATTTGGAATTTTGCTGATATTTGTTTTGTAAAACAATTGTAATTTTACAAAATTTTTTAACAGTGTACCGTAATTTTTGTCCGAATCATCATTTGTCGTAATTTTATCACATAAGTTTGTCACAGAAATCTTACATTTTTCTGAAATTTTTAAATGGGCATCCCATAGAATAGTAGGTTAGGTTAGGTTTGTTTTATAACAAATCTGAGCTATCATCGAATTCAGAGAAAAAAAAAATTGACAAACAATCATTCTGACAAACATTACACTCGGACTTTCAATGAGCATGCGAGCCGATATGGACCCCACGTAGACCGCCTTGTAGGAAAAAATAAATCTAGATTTAGTATTTAAACCTGGCTTAAGCTTGACAGCTCCATACATTTGGACACTACTAAACTAAGCTTAACGCTAACTCGAGATTTATGTGTTTCCAGCAACTGCCCATTAATGTTTACTTTTAATAGGCTAAGTGAGGTGATGATTTCTCTTCTCCAAAGCCAATTCACATCCGCAAAGCGGCTACTGAAAGTACCCGCTACTTCCACCCCCCAAAGTATCGCGGGTCATTTGTAGTGGCGCTGATTGGAACGTATGGGGGTCGCGGCCGCGCGTCCCCGGGGCCTCGTCGGGGTCGATTCTTTATAGCACCTGGTTCGCGACCAGACAACATAATAGCCATTGATCCCACACGTTGTTGCTAAGTACCATATAAATAAACTACAGCAGTAACTTAAACAGCGTTTTCACTAGAGATGAAAGAGGATGTGTTGCGATGAATATGTTTTTCATTAACCAATAGAAACACTTTATTAAAGTCATCTCGCTTCGCTCAGCTGTTTTTACCAGAGATGTGCTGTGCGAGGATGTGTACATGAAGCGTTTCTATTTGTAAATTAAAAAAACATACCTTACAACACATCCTCGCACATCTCTAATGGAAACGTTGCTTTAGAATGAAAATACAAACGTGAACTTTGACAAGTTTTTATTTTTGTCGTTGTTGGTGTTTTTTGGGTCAAATCTTGAAAGTAATTTTGATCCATTTCCAATGCTCGGGTTATCTTGCTTCATGATATACATATGTTTTTTTTTATTCGACTGGATGTAAAACGAGCAAGTGGGTCTCCTGATGGTAGTATCATGGTGTTGCAGGAGTCAATGGGCGGTGCCATAGACTCCTGCAACACCAGGGGGATTGCAGATGCGTTGCCAACCTAGAGGCCCAAGAGATACCTCAAGTGCCAGTAATATCTATATTTAAAATGAAATGAAAACATTTCGTTTTGCTGTTTCATGAGGTACGGTACTGCCTCAGAACAAGAATGCACACACTGCGGTAGTACGGGCAAACTATGCAAAATAGCCGCACGGTGTTGAATATTAATGTAATCATGCAGATAATGTAATCATGCAGTTAATTCTCTGCCCTCTCCGCTTGTGAAATAAATACATACATGATGTCTCATTTAGATCGGTCAGTAATGGTAAAGTCTAAGCGTTATTCATAAAAAATCCTTAATTAAGGTTTGATCGATCTGTTAGTTAACAGACTGATTAAGCTTGTTTGACGTTTGTCAAGAAGTATGATTCATAGACGCTTGCTAGCAGTCTGCTAGTTGTTGAGCTGCTGATAGACTGATTAGACGCGTTATGTTGGCACTCTTGACAAATTAAAGACAAAAAGTGGCCTTATCGAGAATAAAATAAAATAAAATTGACAGCAGTGACAGCAGAGATGCTTGTTTTCCCGCCATTTCCGATCCGCGTGTTTTAGTAGACCTAAACTAAGTGCAAAAAGCCGTAACTATGTTAATCATCCTAATTTTATTTTTTTCATATTATTAGAGGATTTTTAAATATAAATTCCTGAAAATAATTTTTCCTGATTATTTTTAAATCTTTGCGTAAACCTCCATAAAAATATCTTCGGTATGGTTTTTTGCTCTTGTCAAAGTCAGCTGTTCAAATTTGTGGCGGCCATTTGTGACTTAGCAGGGAGATAAACGGTCTACGGTGCTCTAACTTTAGCAGAGCCTTGATCGACTGATTAGCGCTAACAGACGTTTATGAATCATGTTTTTTAGCATCGGGTCTTCAAGAAGCCTTCAAGGAGGCTCTAACTTTTTATGAATAAGGCTGTAAAACTATAAGACATGCGGAGATCTGTTCTTAGGAACCATGTCATCGATTTTAGTAACAAGAAAAACTACATTCATACATCATAAAAACTTGCACTCAACTCGAGAATCGAACCCAGACGTTCTGAACCCGCGTGCGTGCAACCCACGCGTAGTTGCTAAGGAACAAATAATATTGAACTAAATTGGAAATACGACTTCGATCGACGTCATTGTGACGTCAAACCTTTGTTTCATACAAAATCTACAGTTCGTGACCGCATTACATCTCGTGATTTTGCCCGCGGCTCCGCCCGCGTGGTATTCGGCTATCGCGCGCTGTTCCCTCGGGGACTGCATTTTTCCGGGATAAAAAGTAGCCTATGTCACTCTTGGGCCCATAAACTATATCTGCCAAAAAATCACGTCGATCCGTCGCTCCGTTACGGCGGGAAATACGGACAAACACACGAACATACTTTCGCATTTATAATATAAATATGGATATGGATTATACAAATTAATCCTACTGTTATTAGGTGAAAATTTCATTACCGTGACTTAATTTATTGTCATCCGAATGAAAGTCGATTTTCATTAAGAATACTTAGCATAACATAACATAATGGAAATTCAACTTACGGGGAATCCAACTTAATGATCCGGAAGGGCGTAGTTTACCCAAGAACGAGTATTTACCTATGATTAGTAATTCTGTCGGGTTCGAAGTGAAGTCCTAGTTAAGGTTATAATGATTTAGTTTTCATATGAAAGGATATAGGTTAAGGTATACCGTAGGCGACAGGCTAGCAACCTGTTACTATTGCACCGTTTTCGTCAAACTTTAAACCCAAAATTGCTAAAAGTGTAAAAGTGGCTCCGAAGCGGTAACGTTTCGTGTGCTCTGCCTGTCATTTGAGAATACAAGCGTGATGTTTGTGTATGTGTGTGTGTTTCATTCAGGTTAGTTCAGCGCCATCTATTGAGTAACACGTAAACGTAATCTCTTACAACCTGATCTTTGAGAACCTGTCGCTGCCTCGGCAAGATTAAAAACAAATTCCGCCGATACGGAAAAGTAGAAAATGTCTATCGGCAAAAAAGTTGTGTTGAGTTTATGCGGAAACAGGCGCCGCGGGATTTGGAGCCGCGCGCCTCGCGGGTATTGTTGCAGGTGAAAGGTGACTCGGACGACGCTTATTGGACGATGGCGGCTGGTGGAGGTGCGAGGACCGACGAATAATAAATAATAATTATTATTTATAATAAATATTTATAATAAATCCATACTAATATTATAAATGCCAAAGTGTTTGTGTGTTTATATGTTTGTCCTTCTTTCACGCCGTAACCGAGCGACGGATCGACGTGATTTTTGGCATAGAGATAGTTTATGGGTCCGAGAGTGACATAGGCTACTTAAGACACTGGACAGCAAAAGGTTTACAAATGTAGTTTGAGTGATTGGGTGACAGTGCAAGTACAATATAAGAAGTACTGTCAGTAAAAAATCTTGTGTTAAAAATGAATTTCTTGTGGTTCGGTTATTGAATTTTGTGCTTGTTCTAGCCTAAATTTAATGAACATGCCTTTGACTGTAGTATCTATGCTCTGAGCTGAACGCTCTCACCGTGAGACGAGTCTTAAGCCCAAGGTCTTTGTTAACAAAATTATCACCGAGTCGAAGTTGGTATGTGTTTCGCATATGTGTATCAGATATTATCCATTACCCAGTCTGCTCGACATGTTTCGTATGTAAATCGCGCGCCGTCGCGAACCCACTTGATACAGCGCGGGGTCTGATTGCGGGTTCATTATAATACAACAGAGTGACGTAACAAAAACCGGCCAAGGGTGAGCCGGACTCATATACATATCAGATACATACATACATACATACTTACGCTCGAAAAACATAAACGGGTTAAAAAACATGCGGTTTTAACTCAACGCCATTTTTGTTCGTTTGTTTTGATGTAAACATTAGTTTGTTTACAAGACGTGTGAAGATAAACAAAGACATAAACTACTATTGCTTTGGTATAGACCGCACTCCCATAAAACCGGCTCGTGAGTTAAACGCGAGGTGAAGACGGTCTTGTGGGTGTGGTTCTAAGACATTCATTGCGATGCAGCCAGGCTGAGCGACTGCTGGCATAATTAGGTACTTGGCATAATCCGCGACCGCTGACCGCAGGGGGCATGCAAGAGGAATAAAAATGTCAAGTGAACTAAAACGTGACCGCTCACAATACAGCGTTTATTTTGTGTACGATCACAAATACTTATTGCAATAAATTTAAATGCTTTAATTTTTTTCCGAGCAGCAATGTATTGCGTATCTATCTAATACCACAGAATAAGTAAGAGTACTTACAAGCTAATACCTACTTACCTTTAAACCTTTGTTTAAACCTTTGCAGCCTTATTAATAAAAAACATCTAATTCGATTTTCATCCAAACTTAAAGTACCTATGTACAATTCAATAGAATCTAACAATTTTCTACACATTTAACACGCCCTAACGTGTTTTATATATGTCCCTGTTGTGGCAATTATCATCTAAAAGGAATCAAAAACGAATAATAGTCACATCACAAAGCCTTAGGCAGCCCGGTGTTCATATTAGTAGGCTGGAAGTGTCTACAGGATTGTTAGATTCTATTGAATTGGAGTATACACTTGGACTAGTTACTCCTCGACTAAATAAGTATTAAGTCAGTTTTAAAATTTGTATTAATAAACATGGACTAGCGAGGCATTAGTTAAACATTTCTTAAACCTAGACTATGACGTAAACAATGGCAACCCAGGGTGAGAAAAAAATAAAATAATGAGTCATTGAATGAACGAGGAATGAACCATAGAAAAAAAAACAAGAAATGTTGTTGATCTGTGGTATGAACCCACATCCGCAGTAGAAATTAACCAAATATAACATACATGTGACCGAGCATAGCGCTGTTTTGTAGTGTATCTCGCTCATTCTTGTTATAGTCACAATAGTGTAAATGTTGTCAGGGTAGAGCAGTGAGACCCTAGGGGATCAATTTGAGAAAAACGAATTTAAGTTTTAGACGTTTATTTAGCCCCTAAAGCTTTACTGACAGAAATAAAATTAAAAAAAAACTCGAGGGTCGCGGATACAGAAGAGTTGAGTGGGAAAGCGTTTCTCGGTAAGGCTTCCCTGGATCAGAGTCCGAAGCGCAGGTCGCCGGAGCTGGACAAGGCTGGAGGCAGAAGGGGCTCCAGGGTCAGCAAGCAGCAGCAGCAGTCCTTTCGTAGAGGAAGGACAGGGGCTTCGGTTCCAGGCAGCCGTGAGAAGGTGTTGGTGGAGCGGTGAGGGGTTCAGTCCCAGACCGTACGGTGCCGCCCTGAAATTCACACTTGTTTAGGCAAGGTTCAGGTGGCCTAAATTCTGCCATCCATCCAACCGGCGTGAAGATTCTCATCATCATCATCATCAGGTCAGCCGTAATGTTGGAGGTGGCAGAAAAAAATCGTTCGAAGTATTTAAAAATAGTTATAAGTAAAATAAAAAGAAACAAAAGTAAATTAAATTTGGAAAAAGTCGTTACAATTTTAAATATGTAACGGCCCAACGGTTACATTATAAAATGGGCACAGCATTTAAAAAATAAATATACAATTTAGAAATTAAAGGGCCGAGAGGAATAAATTACTAAAATACGAATTGCTAACAATTTATAAAAACAGATTTAAAAATGTGGAAAACAACTATGAACTTTGGCTAAATATACAATTAAAAACTGGAAGAAAACACAAGTTAAAAATACACAAGTAAAGATTGATATTTGCCAAGGACTTACCAAATTTGGGCAGAGTTTCACTGAATTTAAAAATTTGCAATATAGATAAATAGTTTTAGGCGAATTCGTTGTTTTCTGATTTTTTGCAGAATGTGAAATTCTGGCTGTGTGCGTCTATTTAAGCAAAATTTTGACACAATAACAATATCAGCTGTTAAGAAAACAAGTACCGTCCAAATTCAAAAATTTTAACTAGCTTACCCTCTTATTGATAAAAATACCAGAGACAATATGGAATTCACTATGTATTTTTGAACTTGAATGTATAAAATTTAAAAGATAAAAACTTCAATCTGTACTTCAAAAAACAGTTGCGCAATGGCATTTAATTAAATATAGAAAATAAAAATGTTTTTATAGACTGCGCTACTAACGCCATCTAGCGGTAAGAGATAACAACGGTTGCACCTTGACAATGTAGTGGTATTAGTTCTGACGCTGGCCATCAGAACATATGTATTATATTTGCATTGTCAGCGTAGATTTTTGAAAACGGTCACTTCAAGATCACTGTTTTTGTTATTACGGGAATTATACTGAAACAGAAAAAATGAGTCATAAACGGATCTGCTACTCATTTTTCACCATATCAACTATGAAATTGGCAGTATCAGGACTAAATCGGTATTTAGTTTTAAATTCATGTTCTGAAAGCTCGAAAGGATTTTTGCGGACTTTATATAAATTTACATGCCTAACCACCTCCTGTTCTAATTCCTCGAGTTCTTCAAGCTCTTGCACGAAATGCAAATCATCGGCATAGTAATCCATGCTTATACTATGCTATATGCATGCAAAAATAGTAGTTAGGTAAATAAATTTACTAGGTACAACGAATTTCAAATAAATCCACAGGCAAACCACAACCAACAATCGTCAAGCATCAAAAAAGTTAGGTTACTACAATATTACTCCATCGTCATTAGTTTCGTTTTGTTTAACTAAATTATTGTTTGATTGGTAATTTTTATTCTTTGTACGTGTTACTCTACTGTGTAAATTAATAGTGGCATATTTGCTGGTCTATGTTCGTTTAAGTCTTATTTTCTTAAGTTTTTTTTTTCTATATTGTACCGTTTTTTTGCCCAAATAAACATTAAACATTAAACTAGGCATCACCACGGATTAAGTTTTAGTTCGAGACTAAGCCTGGATTAGCTTACTCTTTCTTTTCTTCTTTAGTTCAACCTCGAATTAAAGTTAAACCTAGTCTACTCCACGTTTATTAATAAGGCTGTTGATGTTTATATAGTCAAAGGTTTAAACGAGCAATTCTTGTAATATTTCGGGGATCTCGTAAACGATTCCAAAGATTTCGATGAAATTTGGTATGTAGGGATTTCCGGGGATGAAAAATCAATCAAGCTTTGGTCTTATCTCTGGGAAGCTTGGGTACCAAGTTTTAGCCCGAGTGGAACTTGGTCACTCGGTATTTCCATGTCGGTATAATCCGGGCCGGGAAAGAGTGTCACCCATTAGATTAGGTCATATTCAATCTCACGTCACAAAGCTCCTGAATGTCCTAGCAACGTCCAGGATTTGCGGCATTCGAACATGGCGGATGTAGACAATATTGAATTTTGCTATTTCTGTTTCTTTGGCTAGTTGAAGTTTAATTTTGATAGTGTTTTATGCGGCGATTAACCTTAACAGTGAACAGTGATCACAAAATTCTATATTGCTCTCGTGTCTGACATTTTTTAACGCGCAAGTTGTCTCCGCGTGGTTTCTGGAATTTTACTATCAAGTTACAAAAACTACGATCACCGTACAACGTTGCCTATCGAAAAAGAATACTTAGACACTGGTGAAATTGTCCTATTAATTAGGACAGAAGCCGTATTTTAAAAGAGAAGAAGTAGCAACGTCCAGATCACCGTAATTGACAACATTTCATATTTCTAAGACTATAATTTGATTCGTTCTCTGTATTCTGCTTGGAAATAGAAATGCGCTGATATTTGTAAAATTTCGCTACGATTATTAATAATTTATTACATTTTTTTTAAGATGTGCTTATTCGAAAAGGGCTTAACTCCAAAACTACGATATAATAGATCCATTACTTTTGTCTACTCTCTATTAAAAAAAGATCACGTAAATCATGCGAAAATCTGAAGTAGACGTTGTCAAAATTATGACAGCTCCTTTTTCTGGTGCAAAAGGCAAAGGAAACATATGGATTCGATTTGTGGCATTCGAACATGGAGGATGTGGAACAATGTTTAATTTTGCTATTTCTGTTTCTTTGGCTAGTTGAAGTATAATTTTGATAAGTGTTTTATGCGGCGATTAACCTTAACAGTGAACAGTGATCACAAAATTCTATATTGCTCTCGTGTCTGACATTTTTTAATGCGCAAGTTGTCTCCGCGTGGTTTTTGGAATATTACTATCAAGTTACAAAAACTACGATCACCGTACAACGTTACCTCTAGAAAGAGAATACCTAGACACTGGCGAAATTGTCCCATTAATTAGGACAAAAGCCATATTTTAAAAGAGAAGAAGAAGTAGCAACGTCCAGATCACCGTAATAGGCCAGGTGACTAAAAAAAACTGTTTAGTCCGTCAGGAATATAATTTAAAAATATTGTGCACATATTTTTTCTTTTGTTTGAGAAACAAAAAATGACGAGGATACAGTGCTTAGAAGTTTCGAATGACGTCACTATATGGTACGATTTTTACCTTATAGTGACGTCACAAGCCCCCACTCCGGAAGTTTGATGATCTACCTTTATAATTTTTTAATAAACAGATAAACCAAAAAATACGTGTCCTATATTTTTGCATAATCTAACTGTCGGACTAAATAGAATGATATATTTTTAACCCAGTCATCATCCCTATTATTTACCTCATGGCGGTCGCTATAACACATACCGCCGAAACGAAACTACATAATAATATGTCCGAACAAAAACTCCAAGTTCTGTAACCCGCGGGGGCCCTCGCTAGCCGGGCGCCGTAAGTTCATTTAGTTGTTGCCCTCGCGACAACCAGCAAGAGACAGAACCAGCGGGGCTACTACGAAATGTCGAAAATCGAAGTTCGTGTCGTTCGGTCTCTCTGACACTTGTACTATTTAATATGAGAGTGAGAGGAACGGCACGAAATTCGATTTTCGAATTTCGGAGTAGGCCCTCAGGCTCGGATTAACTACTAGGCAGAATAGGCCACCAACTGCAGGGACCCGCACGTACAGTAGTAGATTGTACAACAAGAGCATAAACCGAGCCATTTCACCCGAGACGTATGGATAGATACGTCGAGAGGAAAATGGGTTTAGTGCTCGAGTTTTAAACTCTACTTTTCACTTTGATGGCGAGGAAATGAAATATCAACAGAAATTTAGTCCACTTACTACTGGACACTTAACTTACAACTGGACATTTGAACGCATGTCAACGTCCTCTAATACTCATTACCTGGGAATTCCATTTCCCCGAACGTCCGAATCATCGAATGTCCTTGACTGAAACATCCAATTATTCTTAAGCACAATATTATTGAAAGAACGGAGTGCTTATTTAGTAACAAGAAACTGCCAATCCTTACTATTATAAAGGGGAAAGTGAGTTTGTTTGTTTGTTACGCTTTCACGTCGTAACGGAGCGACGGATCGTCGTGATTTTTGGCATATAGATAATTTATGGTCTCAAGAGTGAAATAGGCTACTTTTTATCCCGGAAAAATGCGCAGTTTCCTAACTTAACCGAATACCACGCGGGCGGTGCCGCGGGCAAAAGATAGTGTTATATAATACTAGTTTTATGCCCGCGTCTTCGTCTGCGCGGATCTAGGTTATCGCGCGGCAGCGCCCTCTACCGGAATAAAAGGTATCCTATGTTGATCCTTGGAGTTCAAACCACCTATATACCAAATTTCATCAAAATCGGTTCAGTGGTTTCAACGTGAAAGCGAAACAGACAGACCGACAGTTATTTTCGCATTTATAATATTAGTAGGGATTCTACAACTATACAAAACTGTACTTACGGCGAGGGGAAGTTCGGTCTCCGCGGGAGGTTAACTTAACACATTATTTCTGTCGGACGTTACAACTCACAAGTAAATGCTTGTGGCTTATGAATCTTATAGAATTGGACAGGTCGGAAATTCAAGCTGTTTTGTACATACGCAATAATATTAACAGTTGTACTTAAAAAATATCTGAACACGACTCTATTGTTATACTCGTAGGCTTATTACAAAGTCAATGATTATAAAATATCATGGACAGGGATATTTGGAAATAATTCCGATCCGCATAAGCGATCCCTTCAAATAGCGAACCTACTGTGTTAAAAATAAAAGTTGTGTTAAATACTTATAATGTATATAGATATCATTTATTTATTATTTATTGTGAATCGGTACTTTAAAAAAATACCTCGTTGAGTTTCTTGCCGGATTCTTCTCAACAGAGGTTTTTCCGAACCGTTGGTAGATTTTTTTTGACGTTCATAAGTGCTTGTTATAGCCTAAATTGAATAAAGAGATTTTGACTTTAACTATGACTTTTGTTAACGGTGTTCAAGCGTGTTCAGATATTTTTGATCTATGTTTTAACAATTTGTTCATATTACAAGCCACACCCGGTAGAAGTGTACCAAAGCTGGGCAATTGTAATTTTCTCCATGGGCGCCCAATTTAAGCGGTGCAAATACCCCTGGTGTTGCAGATGTTTATGGGCGATGGTGATCTGTTACCACCAGGAGACCCACTTGCTCGTTTGCCTTCCAGTCGAATAAAAAAAACATCCATTATTGAACGGAACCATCTCGGTCGGCCAGCTGGCTAACTTTACTCTTAAAATTTCTGAAATTCCGTTTCTAGTGCTCATTTTCGTTATTGAAGATGGATACACGTTAATTATTCATAAATAACAACGGAAGTTATGACATACACTCTTTTAGCAGAAAATAGGTACCTTGAACGCAATAAATAATGTATTTTGAAGGAATTTCCTGAAATTCTTCAAACGTGATTTAAAGACGTACTCTTTCCGGGCAATCGGCTAAACGTGTACTTACTGCTAGCTCCTCCAAAACTCGTCCGCAATCAATCAGTCGTCTCGACTACTTTCAATAAGGCTCAACAAACACCGCCGTGTCCCGCGCGCCGCGAATTTCCCTCGGGACAGCTTACTTTTTGATAAAAACTGTCCGATTGGCACCAACAAAGTATCTATTGCAAATATGGGGCGGAGACAATCTATGTAATAAAGTCAAAGTCAAAGTCAAAATCTCTTTATTCAATTTAGGCTATGATAAGCACTTATGAATGTCAAAAAATCTACCACCGGTTCGGAAAAAAACCTCTGTTGAGAAGAATCCGGCAAGAAACTCAACGAGGTATTTTTTTTTAAAACAGATTCACAATATTTATAAATGATATCTATGTACTATACATTACAAGTATTTAACACAATTTTATTTTTAACACAGTAGGTTCACTATTTGAAGGGATTGCTAGTGCGGATCGGAATTATTTCCAAATATCCCTGTCCATGATATAATCGTTAACTTTATAATAAGCCTTAGATATTAATGTCTTTTTGACAGTAGATTTAAATTTTGTATCAGTTTCTGTATCAAATTTTGTATCAATAATGTTAAACAAGTCGAATGCTCAGCGCGCCGAAAGTTAAGCGTAACAACATAAACAACAAAAAGTTGGGAAACCCTAACTTTGTCACTTAAAGTTCAATATCTCAAAAATGACTGAAGCAATTTTGATAAAACATGTCTAAGAACCATTGCTAGAAAACCTGCTTTCAAATAAAAAAACCGCATTCAAATAGGTCCACCCGTTTAAGAGCTACGGTGCCACAGACAGACAGATACACACACAGACACACTTAGCGGTCAAACTTATAAACACCCCTTTTTTGCGTCGGGGATTAAAAACTAAAAAAAGGACCTGAAAAGGACGAAAGGAAGGACATAAAATATGCAACAAAGTACATATGCGACAGATGGTATTGATACCGAAATTATATATGTATGAGATATAGCACTTGTCTAAATAGCTTCAACTCGAACACGCTGCGATTGTAATGGCGCCGTCCGCGTGCATGGTGATCCAACGTTTAGCGGTAGAGATGCACCGGAGATCTTGTCAGAGTCCGGTATCCGGATTCTCTGACACTCATCTCATCTTTTAATTGTTGCTCGATAATATAAAAAAATAACTACATTAGCAAAGGTAATTGTTATATTTTTTCGATAAAACGGTTCTCAATATTTAAAGCTATCGTTAATTAAAATGTATGTTGTTATGGATGCCAAACGTTAGATTTTGATAAAAGATAATCAAAAATTAATATAATGAATTAAGCGCCGCAAAACGGTGTAAGTACAGGGTTCTTAATTTACGATGGAATTGGAAACGACTTTAAATAATTCAGATCTGCATTAGCGATTCTTTCAAATAGCGAACCTGCTATGTTAAAAATAAAGTTGTGTTAATTACTTGTGATGTATAGATATCATTTAATAAGATTGTAAATCTGTTTAAAAAAAAATATAGTTACCTCGTTGAGTTTCTTGCCGGATTCTTCTCAACGGAGGTTTTTCCGAACCGGTTGTCTATTTTTTTGACATTCATAGTGCTTGAACCTATATTGAATAAAGATATTTTGACTTAGACTTTGACGTTGACTGTACTATTGTAGGCCGAAAATCATTCGGTAAGAATTCGGATATCAGGTCGTTCCCCGCGCGATTACTCGGTATCCGGCCAAACCATCCGGTGCATCTCTAGCCAAAGCTATTAAATGCTTCCCTTGATCTCGAGCTCGTTGCGCGGGCGTCGACCCCCAACTTGGGCAATAACCGCCCCCCCCCCAACACGTGCCGCCATTTGTTTGTCAACACACTATCCCCCCTCTGCCCACTCATAACTGATCATTTGTGGTTCTTTGACGCGAAGATGAAAACGTAACTAATTAAACTCTTTACAAGGTTTCTGTATATACAGGGTGTGGCCTGTACACGAGCAAGTAATTAATACCATATATCGTGCTCGTCAAACTGAACAACATTACGAGTATTTAAGCGACTTTTAAAAATATTTCGTTTTTGTTATTTTTATTACACTTTAAAGTTTATTCGAAGAAGCGATGTAAAGCAAAGTGCTTGATGTTTGTAGTGTGACACCGATGATAGGATAGGATGGCGTAAATTAAAAATTGTCCGGCGCGCCTCACACTAAAGCCCTTTTTAAACTATGCGAGAACTTGCATGCAAGTTACTACATTGCGGTATTTGTTTGATCAACTGAATTCATTATCCCTCAACAGTCTGCAATGTATTGCAACTAGCATCATCATCATATCAGCCGAAAGACGTCCACTGCTGGACATAGGCCTCCCCCAAGGCTCTCCACTCAGACCGGTCTTGCGCTTTCCGCATCGCATCCCGCGACCTTAACCAGGTCTTCGCTCCTTCTTGTTGGAGGCCTACCGACAGCTCGTCTCCCGGTCCGCGGGCGCCATTCGAGAACCTTCTAACCCCATCGGCCTTAAGCAACAACATCAGCAAGCATGAAAGTCATAAACAAGTTCTTGGATGGTCTAAATGGAGCTTAAGCAGATACTAGCCTGGCGCAGAATTCCCCATTTCATCCAGCTTAGTATAATGAATCCCCGATCGCCCGCAAACAGGAAGCCGTCGCCTATCTCGCGCAAAGTCATCATCGGCTGCTAATTACGGCGCTGAATAGATTGATGAGTCGGCGTTATGAGTGTACAGAGCCAATTAGAGCGTTATTGTACTCGAGCAACCATCGAGCTTAAGCCTCCGTATCTAGCAAAGATGTGCGAGGATGTGTTGCGAGGAATATGTTTTTCATGAGCCAATAGAACCGCTTCATTTACCTCCATTTACCGCTCAGCTGTTTCCACCAGAGATGATATTGATACTAAGCAACGAATAAACATACTTACATATATAGATACATACATACATAAATATATTATTATACATCCAAGACCCGAGAACAAATATTCTTATTATTCATACAAATATCTGCCCCGGCCGGGAATCGACCACGGGACCCCAAGCTTCGCAGTCAGTCTAACCACTTGGCCATCCGGTCGTCACGGTACGGAACCCTTGGTGCGCGAGCTCGCTCTTGGCCGGTTTTCAGAACCGATCTTTTTATCATAGTCAAAATACCATAACGGGACTTATCACGCTATTTTTACACAAGTAATATTTACCTCGACGTTTCGGCAACATTACAGTTGCCGTGTAAATATTACTTGTGTAAAAATAGCGTGATAAGTCCAGTTATGGTATTTTGACTATGAATGAGAATCACGAAAGTTTAAAACGCGATCTTTCTATGTCTTATAGATTTTTTTTTATTCGACTGGAAGGCAAACGAGGAAGTGGGTCTCCTGGTGCTAAGAGATCACCACCGCCCACAAACATCTGCAACACCAGGGGTATTGCAGATGCGTTGCCAACCTAGAGGCCTAAGTTGGAATACCTCAAGTGCCATAAGTAATTTCACCGGCTGTCTTACCGGCTGTTTTTCTATGTCTTATAGTATCAGAGTAACCCATACCGACTCATGTAAATGGGTCACCGTGTGACAAATAGCTGGGACTAACACGAGTGCATCGAGTTTTTTAATGAAGTATTTGCATGATGTCGTTTGGCACGGCGGCGCCGGCGCCGTCTAGACGCGGCGGCCCTTCGCCTCACGACATCACAGGCTAACCTCTTAGCAGAGGTTAATAGTTGTATGAAAAGTATTTAGATGTGTTACTAGAATACTGAAAGTGAGCTACTAAATTGTAGTTTCCAGCTCCGTGTGACGTCGAAACCATTTTTGGTAATGGGATCGAACTTTGATGAATTACACCTGTAGATTCACAATCGCGCGCCCAAATATGTCCGAGCCAAATGAGCGCCACTTTGAATCACTGGCCTAAAATCACTGGTTCAGATCACCGGGATAGGTTAGGTCGATAGGTTGGTCGATAGGTCGATCCGTAGGTCGACAGTAGGTAGATAGGTTGGTAGAATGCTCGCCTGCCACTTTGGTAAAAGTGGCCTTCTTTTTTCTTAGTACGTTGTTGTCAAGTGTCAAGCGTTGTGGAGTTTTGCCGCTAGCGAAATTCGCCCGTAATAGAGTAAAGACTAAGTTCAAATTTCGTCTCGTATTATTTTAATTATTTTGTGTGAGATGATTTTATTTGTCACGCAAACAAATCAATAGTTCTGACATTCTTTGAAGGGGATTTTGTTCGGCAATGTGCGTCCTGGTTTAAATGTCATTGGGATCGAAAATTATTGTTTAAAACGTGTATACCTACAGCGTGTATTTTTGATATTACCTCAAACTGTAGCCAGACGAATATTTAAGTGATGTGAACCGATATCAAAACAAATTGTTAGTTTAAAATTAACGAACACAGCGTAATTAATTTTTGAAATATTTTCGAGCGGCAATGTAAAGCATTTAAAAAAAAAATTATTCTACTGGAAGGCAAACGAGCAAGTGTGTCTCCTGGTGGTAAGAGATCACCACCGCCCATAAACATCTGCAATACCAGGGGTATTGCAGATGCGTTGCCAACCTAGAGGTGTAAGCATACAATAATTTGATACGAGAGAGAAGCGTTCTGTGACAGCTATCACGTCAACAAGTGCGACGTTTTGAACAAAAACAAAGCAGTTTCGCGTAGTGATATATTGCGTGCTAATTAATTTTGTAAGGTAGTATCAAAAATACACGTTGTATGTGTATCGCTGTTGGATTAATGTTTTTTCAGTTATTTTATAGATTTTATCAGCATAATACGAGTAAGTGATGTATTAACATATAACCTGAGGCTGTATTGCCTAACGTTTTTGACGTTCGCGATCGCAATCTTCTTCTCTTTTAAAATATGGCTTTCAATGACAGTTTTTGTATGCGAAATCTGTCATTTGATTACGATTGCGACAGAAACGTTAGGCAATACGAATACGACCTCTGATCATAGAGGTAGCTCGCGTTAAATTCTAGATACCATTACGTCTCTAAAATATATTAAATTAGTATTGTAATAATTCAAGTACCTTATATGTACATACCTTTGTCAATTTATGACCCGTTTTTTAGGACTCCGTAGCCAAAATGGCAACAACGGAACCCTTATAGTTTCACCATGTCTGTCTGTCTTTCCGTCCGTCCGTCCGCGGCTTTGCTCAGGGACTTTCAATTTTAGAAAGCTGTAATTTTGCACTAATATACTCGTATTTGTAAACTATACTGACTAAATGGTATAATATTTTTTCTTTTTTACTATTTCCCATAGACGTAAAGTGGGGTAATTTTTTTTCTCATCCAATCTAGTAGTGTGGGGTATCTTGGATAGGTCTTTTAAAACCACCAGGGGTTTTCTAAAAAGATTTTTCAATTTAGTGATAATGTTTGTGAAATATTCAACTGCAAATTTTCATTAAAATCGAGCGTCTGCTACGGACTGCGTAGACAGCAGCTACGGCGTAGCACTTGGATATCAAGTAATGGCTTAACTGAACTGACTTGGCAGGCTCTAAATAACATGGATTTATTATTATTATTTATTATTCATCATCATCATCATCCCAGCCTATATACGTCCCACTGCTGGGCACAGGCCTCCTCTCAGAATTAGGGCTTGGACGATAGTTCCCACGTGGGCCCAGTGCGGATTGGGAACTTCACACGCACCATTGAATTGCTTGTGCTTATTGTATTATCATGTATTATTTAGAAAGATTTATAGCGGGTGTGGCCTGTAATACGAGCAAAAAATTAAAACATAGATCGTCCTCGTCAAACTGAACAACATTAGATCAGCGACTTTTAAAAGTAATGGATTCTTAGAATTTTTCTTTTTTCATCCAAATTAAATACTGCTATCAATGCACGCCGTCCTGAAGTACAACTGACGGCGCCTGTCACGCTACAAACATCAAGCATTTTGCTTTAGATTGCTTCTTCGAATTAACTTAAAAAAATTAAATTTAATAAACTAATTATTTTTAAAAATCGCTGAACTAATGTTGTTCAGTTTGACGAGGACGATCTGTTTTAATTTTTTGCTCGTATTACAGGCCACACCCGGTATATGTAAGTAAAATTAGTCCTCCTTGATATTAATACAAACGCCATCTATGAGCAATTGGAAGCACTTGCGGCGATTAGCAGTCGCTAGTCGCGTGGGTGGCGCGCTGGTTCCACCTGTAACCGCGGGGCGGCGCTGTTCTTTCGCTAGGAATCCCCACAGAGACGGACGATAAATATTAAAAACTAAGTTGCAAGTATGGTTGCAAGTATCCGGTGCATGTACACATTCATTGCCATACAACAGTACAAGTCTGGCAAAAAAAACGGTCCGATGTCCAGTGAAAACAACGGTCGTCTACAAGCGGCCTGAAGGTTCCTCTTTTTACAAACTTTTATTGTCCCGTTGTCTGTCTGTCTGTAAACAAATCTTGTAAGTAAAATTTAAACAACTTCCAGTGGTCAGATTGACTTGAAATAGGTACTTATGTAAATCGCGTGACAATACAATAATCTGGTTGTGACATCCTGGTAGTCCAGCCAGGATCGTCTCCGCAGGACGGAACTCTTCAACGGTTAATAGCATCGACTTGAAATTTGGTACCTACCTATACAACTGTAATTTGGGTGACAATGGAAGTACAGGCAACAAAAAGTACAGTCATCAAAAAAGCTTGTATCAAAAATGTAATTTATATGGTTAGCTTTATCCTCCTGCGCTAGGGTTACATTATTTCCGTGTACGGAACCCTTAAAAGCAGCATACTTAAGGCCCGCAGTCGACTCAATATCGCGTCGTTTATATCCACATTGCGCGGATAAAAAATTGCTTTTCATATTACGGTTAAAATATGAGGAGCAAATTACATTTACTTTACGAGCCCCCCGTGGCCGGGGGAGGGGGTGAAGGACTGGCTGGGATGGAACTCTAGTTACTCAGTTTTGCATTTGGTCTCGAGTTTGGGAATTCAAAGCAGTAGCGGCGTCTTCGTTGACAAACAAAATTACAACTAAATTCGCAGCAGCAAAAATGATCTTAAATGATATTGTAACGGATAACTCACGTCTTAAATCGAGGTTAGCTTGACATGTTTCGGGCTATTTCGTAGCTCTTCTTCAAAGGAGCACGCGACCCTACATTAGACAGTGACAATAAAAATGTCGATAAAAATGTGGGTAGTTGTGCGCCTGTGTTAGTTTCGTCGGACAATCGCGCGAGTCGCGTTCTCCCTTGAAGAAGGGCTATGAAATAGCCCGAAACATGTCGAGCTAAACTCGATGTAAGACGTGAGTTACCCGTTACAATATCATTTAATATGAGCGAATCTCACGGTAGTTTAATGTACAAAATAAAATACTACGTCGTAGTCAAAATAGCAAGAATGACGACCGATCTTCCGCCACCATTACGCAAAAATATGTCCCAAAAGGCTTTCAAACACAAATTGACAATCTTTTATATTGTTGAGTTTTTTTATAACCACTTGAGCTGGTAGTTTCATGGAAATCGACTTGAATTTTGTGTGCTGCTTGATCGGTACTTAATATTTGTTAGGAAATTGAGTTTAAAATGTACCTGTATACGCAATTACCGAGAAATTACTTTTTGGCTTCTTACCTTTTGGCTCACTACTTTTATAGCCTTTGGCTTTGCAAGTGTTAGGACCTCGTGCAAGGTCCGCCCGGATTACTACCACCATCTTGCTCGCTAATCCTGCCCTGAAGCAGCAGTACTTGCACTGTTGTGTTTCGGCGTGGAGAGTACTCCACGACGAAACACAACAGTCCCACACACTCGCCCAGACAGCCGGTGAAATTACTGGCACTTGAGGTATCCCATCTTAGGCCTCTAGGTTGGCAACGCATCTGCAATCCCCCTGGTGTTGCAGGTGTCTATGGGCGGTGGTGATCTCTCACCATCAGGAGACCCACTTGCTCGTTTGCCATCCAGTTGAATAAAAAAAAATCCGTTAGTGGGGAAATCACGTGATTTTTTTTATTAGTAGCTGTGTCGCGCCATCACTTATACCTTTTGTGCCGCGCGTCGATTGCCAATACGCAGCCCACGGGGCTGACTGATGACGCGCTTTATCGTCCCCCCCCCCCCAACCCACGACTTGGGGGGGAGGCAGGGAATCAAATGATTAGATGGCACGTGGATGGCACCCTTTATGCAATGACGTGGGCTATTGGAAATAGGGAATGTTACTGCAATTTTCTCCCGTCAGAGTGCACTAGCACAAAACTGTAAACAGTTTTTTGAGTATCTAAAATGCTATAATATCGTATTATTTCAATTAATTTTTTTGGAAATATACCTCTATCGTTACTATCGAAGCAAGTACACTTTACGTCTGTGGGAGGTACCCCAAAAATATTTATTATTTATTTTTTAATGTACCATTTTGTTGGCATATATTAGATTTTAATCTCAAAATGTAGAGCTCGCAAAGTACTATGACAGACAGACAGGTAGAAAAGGCGAAACTATGAGGGTTCCGTTTTTGCCATTTTGGCTCCGTAACCGTAAAAAGCTCAGTCAGCAAAAGAGCTTGTATTAAAAATGAATTTGTTATGGTTATTTTCTGAGAGGAGGCAATGCTCAGAAGTAACTGCTAGGCTAGGATGGTAATTTGGGTTTGTGTAAAATGGTTTCCTTTCTTTTGTTCCAGACGCCGTCCCGCGCGCCGCTCAGGTAATGCCGCTGCTGGGGCAGTTCCGCTGAACATATTGTCGGCTTGCTATACCT
This sequence comes from Choristoneura rosaceana, assembly GCA_037349165.1. Lineage (NCBI taxonomy): Eukaryota > Metazoa > Arthropoda > Insecta > Lepidoptera > Tortricidae > Choristoneura > Choristoneura rosaceana. The sequence goes on along the minus strand of JAZBNJ010000006.1, from coordinate 72,949 downwards.
CTTGGAGCCTGCGCTATACTTCGTTGAAAATAGGGTACAGTCTACGTCATAAATAAATGATCGTTTCTGTATGTACAGTGGGGGTAGGAAAACCTTCGTCAGTTATTAAATTGATTCCTTTACAAAGTCATAGACTCTTAGTACGTTTTGAAACCAAGTAGACAAGTGCATATCAAATTATACTTAATTGACATGATAACAAGAGTTAAAATAGTAAGTATACACCTCTAAAATTAGGTATATTTAATATCAATACAAAACCTTTTTAATAAACAACTTCTTAAAAGTTTCAATCAAATAAAGTTCTATTTAATTGTCAGTGTTTGTCAGTGCCAAGGTGTAGTGGTAGGGTTGCTATGGTCACCTGATTATGTTTAGCAGGTTGACAGGTTGACGCAGTATGTCCTACTCAACCGGTAAAGCAGATGAGCGCTCATACTGAGCAAAGGAAAATGGATCTTAGGGTGACGAACCTTTTTTTACTCCGACTGTACCTTGTCGCTTTCAGTCGTTACAAACATGACGTGAAAGTGACGAGGTACAAAAGTGATCACTTATTTATGACGTTGACTGTACCAATGCAACTCATAAGTTCGTAGTCAAAAATAACAGAACTGAAGGCTTCATACAGTAATATCGGTTCCAATTTCGCCGCGAAACCGACGCCAAAAACGCTACTTTACACAATATGCTACCGGACTACCCGGACCGGGAGACGAGCTGTCGGTGCCTCAAACAAGATGGAGCGACGACCTGGCTAAGATCGCGGGATCGCGGTGGATGCGAAAAGCACAAGACCGGTCTGAGTGGAGAGCCTTGGGGGAGGCCTATGTCCAGCAGTGGACGTCTTTCGGCTGACAAGGCCGCATTAACATTTTTGTCATATCATAGGCACTCCTATTTATCTAACTATGTTTTAATAATGAAAAAAAACTGATCAAGTCAAATTTAGTATAATAATAATAAACACGTCAAAAATAAAAATAAAAAACAATCAAAAATATACAAAATAAATTGAAATACTGATACAAAACCGTACAACTTACAAAATGCTCTAATTGTTCATCAAAATACTGACTACAGTCGCGTGGCTCGTGTATCTACTGACTTGTAGGTGGTCAGTCAGTGGTAGCGAGTGATCAGGAACTGGTGATCAGTGCCTAATGCAAAGCTCGGAAAAACGCCCGCCATTTTGAAAACTTACTTGTTCGATACAATAGAGACTTCTTCATGTTACTGCGTTAGATTTTATATATTATTTATTTGTTGCCATGTAGTTTAACCCATTTATCGATAAACTACTACTCTTATACCGTACGCTCGTACGTAATTACTTTGACTTTGAATTTGAATATTTGTTTCATATAAATTATTATACAGGGTGGCCCATTTATATCGGTCAGTATGGGAAAGTCTGAAACTATACGACATACGAAAATTTCTTCTTAGGAACCATGACATCGATTTTACCAGAAAAGAGGTACAAACAACCATAGAGACAATTTTACATGCCAGAATTTGTTGAATATTGTAACGGTGGACACTTCGAACACTACTAAAATAAATTAAAGTATGTGAAAACAATGCATTTTAGTCATTTTAGACATAATGTTTCATGGAGACATTTACTGCTTAAGACGTACACAATCGATACCTAAATAGAAATAGTGTAAGTATTTTTTTTTTCAAAACAACCGGGTTCGATTCCCGAGCTGAGTACAGGTTTTTTTAAAATGCATGAATGCAGTTTTTCTTGTTGTTAAAATCGATGTCATGGTTCCTAAGAAAAATTTTTCGTATGTCGTACCTATAGTTTCAGACTTTCCCATACTGACCGATATAAATAAGCCACCTGTATAGTAGATCTGTAATAATATTTTTTATCCCTACTAATATTATAAATGGGAAAGTAACTCTGTCTGTCTGTCTGTTCGCTTTCACGTCGAAACCACTGAACCGATTTTGGTGAAATTTAGCTTTTATTCCGGTAGAGGACGCCACCGCGCGATAACCTAGATCCGTGTAGACGAAGTCGCGGGCATAAGCTAGTTAACAATATAAGGAAGTCTCAATTATATAGAACACGGTTTAGTTTTCAAAATGACGGGCGTCTATCCGAGCCATGGTAGTCACTAATCAGTAGTCAGTAAATAGTCAGAGGATAGCAGTCAGTGGTCAGGTAGTCTGAGGTCAGTGGTCAGCAGTGGCAGTGGCAGCAGTATCGGCAGCAGCAGTGAGGCGTGAGGCGGCGCGCGCGCGGGCACCCGGCGCATGCGCGTGCCGTGCTTGGTCCCGCTCAGGGTCGCGTTGATGAGGCCGGCGTACGGCTTGAGCGCCGTGAACACGCTCAGCGCCGGCGCGCCGTCCGCGCCGCCCGCGCCGCGCGCGCACTGCAGCGGGCCCATCGACGTCACGCCGATCTAAATACACACAGCCTTCTAAGACCCTATCCAGACGGATCGCTATGGAAGCGCGCAAGACATGGTCACTTGCAAGGTCCGCCCAGATTGCTACCACCATCTTGCTCGCTAATCCTGCCGTGAAGCAGCATTGCTCGCACTGTTGTGTTCCGGCGTGGAGAGTAAGACAGCCGGTGAAATTACTGGCACTTGAGGTATCCCATTTTAGGCCTTTGGGTTCGCAACGCATCTGCAATATCCCTGATGCTGCAGATGTTTATGGGCGGTGGTGATCTTTTACCACCTGGAGACCCACATGCTCATTTGCCATCGAGTCAAATAAAAAAAAAAACTGGAAACAGGGTCGGTATCCATGTCAGTATTTTCCGGACCGGAAAGAGTGTCACCTAGATACACCCTGTTCAGATGCTCTCTCGCATTTTCGTAGCGAGAGCATCTAAGTTGGACGGGGTGTAGGTTGCTCTAGCACTTCGGGAACGCTCGAGTGTTTACGCGCGAATGCCCTCAAGCAAGCAAGAGTTGCAAAGTGGGTCACGATTCAACCGGCTGGACGGTCTAACCTGGCGGCCGTTGTAGAGCACGGGCCCGCCGGAGTCCCCGGAGCAGACGCCGGACGCGTTCCCGACGGCGCAGCCGCAGTGGCGCCACGCGTCCGCGCCGCGCTGGCACGCCACCACGCGCAGCCGCGCGCCGCGCAGCGCCGCGCCCACGCCCGCGCGCTCCGTGCGACCGTACCCCAGCATCTGACAACATGATGATGATGGGATCATGTTGTCCCTCACGAGGGACACAGAAGTCGTAGGAGTTTTCCATTTGGCTCGATCTTGCGCGGCATCTTCCAGCTCTTCCCAGCCGAGATCAATTGAGTCAGCTTCCTACTCAACTGATCACCTCCACTTAGTCCAAGGACATCCTGGCCGTCTTTTGCCAATAGATTGCCAACGGAGCAGCTTGGGCAGATGATTATTCGACCCTCGAAGCGTGTGTCTAATCAATTGCCATTTTCTTGTCAGAACTTCTCGACTTATTGGTTTTTGGTCAGTCATTTGCCACAGACACGCACAACATAAAACATCTGACAACATACTCTCATTAAATAAATAAATATCTTGGGACATAGTCCCAAACTAAGCCAAGCTTGTTTTCTACTATGTATACTAGGCAATACAGATAAACATACTTAAATACATTATTAAATATCCAAGAGCCGAGAGCAAATATTCGTATTATTCATACAAAATATCTGTCCCGGCCGGGAATCGAACCCGATACCTCAAGCTTCATAGGCAGGTTCTACCCACTTGTTCATTTGGTCATCATTAAAGCATTATATTTATTAACACTACTTGTGAGATCCTATAATCTACTTGTGAGATCCTATAATTGGCTTTATTGATACTATAAAATAAGTTCACTCTGTAAATTATAGCTGTTGGTTCTCCGAAAATAAATAAATAAATAAATAAATAAATAAACACGTTAAATAACATAACGCTCAAGATCTCAATCTCATACAGTTTCTCCTCATATTTTATTCCTTTATTATACTGGACTTGTCCAGAATAAGTATTCTTTCTTTGCCACCACCCGCATGGAACTAGACTGCGTTTTAATGTTACGATTATGTTGCTCGTCAAGTAAAAGACCTTATAATCAAATCGATTGGTTTGCGTCGAAAATGCTAAAGCTGGCAAACAGAAGCAAATGGCAAATAGAAGGTAGCGGTGACGTAATAGTCCATGTTTAAATCGAACAAGAAACCACACTTGCATCAGTCACGGACGACATCCGCTCTCACCTGGATCTCCTGCCCCAAGATAGTATCCACGTCATAGGGCGAGAGCACGCGCACGGGGTCCCCGGGGCGCGGCGGGGGCGGCGAGTACCGCGGGATGCCGGCGGGGGCGGGGGCGGGCGCGCGGGCGGCCGGGGGCGTGGCCAGGATCATGTCGCGCCGCGTGGACACCAGCCCCACGTCGTGGTGCAGCAGCACCACGTCCAGACCTTCGCCCTCGTCCAGGTGCTTCACTTTGTACCTGCGCGGACAGACACATTAGGCAGTTGTCTCACCGCCGGCGGGGAAGCGATTGACTATCGACTATTTTTTCGCTCAAGAAATGAACAAAAGCATTATTATTATTATTATTATTTTTATACAATATAGTCTTGCGTTTGGCCACAATCACGCTTGATGGAAGGCGAGGATGAGGCCTAAGGAGAGCACGCTTGCCTAATAAATACTCATTCACCCTGGACTTGAAAGCGGCCAAATTGTAGTGTTCAGGAAACAGTCGCAGGCAGGGAATTCCACTCATTTGCTGATAAGTATATGAGTAAAAGAGACACATATATTAATAGTTGATCGCCCGCTGTTCACACTGCCGGCGAGAACTCGCTCGCTCGGCCGGGGTCGTTTTCACCCGCCGCCCGCGGCCGACAGCGGCCCGCCGCCCGCGGCGTCTGAATGGTATGTTCGGGAATGCTCGGGAGTGGTCGTTTTCGCCCGCCGCGTGCGGCGTCCTCCCGCCGCCCGCGACTGCCGCCCGCTGGCCGCCGCGTCTTTAGTTATTTTGAAGCATTGCGGCGGGTGGACGCTGGCTCAATATGGAGAAATTCACCAAAGAAAAGGACGAACTTTTGATCGAGTTAGTCAAATGTAATAGTATCTTGTACGAAAGTGGCACTGGTCTCGCTTTAACAACACATTTACTTAATGTCCATTGTTGTTGTAATAGTCATAATAAATGTGATTTTTGGGCTGTAATTATTTTGTGATTATTTTTTATTGAAATACCGCGGGTAGCGTGTAATTTAAGTTGTTAGTAAATAAGACTAATTAATAACATAATTTTGAATGTTACTGTTGATTGGTTAATGTTAAACGTTGGAAACTGCCGCGACTGGCCGCCGCGGCTACGTTCTCAAAACGACCAAACACCCGCCGCCCGCGGCGTCTAGATTCAGACGCCGCGGGCGGCGGGCCGCTGTCGGCCGCGGGCGGCGGGTGAAAACGACCCCGGCCTTACATCTTCTGTCGCAGCTACAAGTGCTGTAAAACTCGCTGAGCTATAAAACTAGCTCAGCGATGTTAGCGTGGCGGCTGCACCCCTCGAGCGAGTGAAGCGAGTAATCGCCCGTCGCACTCGAACACTCGCTCACAACCGAGCGACAACACTACAACTCTCTTCCCGCTGCTCGCCCACTCTTTTCTAGTTACTCGCTCTACTCATCGCCCGACTCACCGTCGGCGGTGGGCCAAGTGCCTTGAACACGGTGTCCACTGCGAGCGGACTCAATGACTTAGTTTAACTCGCAAGAGAGATGCTGCGTGTGCACCAAACATGTGCATCAATAAGAAATTGGAAAACCCCAGATTTTGTCACTTTAAAGTTCAATATCTCAAAAATGGCTGAACCGATTTTGATGAAACATGTCTAAGAAAATTCTCGATGGTTAAATCATGGTTTTCATTGATGTCACACTTTTTTTTAATGTAATAGCAGACAAACTAGCAGACGGTTCACCTGATGTTAAGTGATTACCGTCGCCCATAGACATAAACAATCCTGTCAATTTTCATTACTCTAAGCCCAGCGGTTGTTGTTTGGAGATTTTATCCCTATCCCGTGGGAATATCTGAATAAAAAGTAGCCCATGTATTATTACAGACGTCCAGCTATCTACAAACCAAATTTCATTCAAATCCGTCCAGCCGTTTTAGCGTGAAGGAGTAACAAACATACTCACTCACTCACAAACTTTCGTATTTATAATACTAGCGTTTACCCGCGGCTCCGCGCGCGTAAATCATTAGACACAGCGGTTGAATTGAAATCCCGAGCTTTTATTTAATTCTCGTGGGAATCCCCTAAAATTACATCGTGGTTTTCATTAACGTTAAAATAAACCCATGCCAAATTTCATGATTTTAAATCCCAGCGGTTGTTATTTCGAGATTTTATCCCTATCCCATAGGAATAGCAGGATGAAAAGTAGTCTCTAATTTTTTGCCAAATTTCATTCAAATCCGTTTAGCCGTTTCAGCGTGAAGAAGTAACAAACAATACTCACACACAAACTTTCACATCACTACATAGTATAGAACAAAGTTGCTTTCTTCGTCCCTCTATCCCTATGTATGCTTAAATCTGAAAACTACGCAACGGATTTTGAAACGGTTTTTTTTTATAGATAGATAGATAGATATAATAACATCCATTAAATAGTGGAATTTTTCTGTAGTGTATTTAGTATCAGCATTGCACCCGTGTGAAGCCGGGGCGAGTCGCTAGTTTATAATATTAGTAGGATGACTCACTCTGGATGCGCGTAGAGGAGATGCACGGCGGCGAGATTATCGTCAGAGGAGCGTCCGTTGTACCGCACGTAGGCGACGTTGGGATGCACGCAGTGCGCGGCCGTGAGCGCCCAGCGCGGCGCCAGCACGGCGCCCGAGCACAGCGCGACCAGCGAGCGGTCCAGCAGCGCGCACGCCGGCGTCCACTCGCCCGCCGGCGCGCCGCCGAACACGCGCCGCGTGCCCGCGCCCGTGCGCCGCAGCGACCGGTAGAACGAGTACCCGGCTACCCCCACCCGCACCGCCGCGCCGCCCTCCCGCGACCGCGACCGCGCGCCCGCGACCGCCACCGCCACGCTCGCCACCACCGCAACCCACAAGCACCACATGCCGCCAGCTGACTGACGCCTGTCACGAGCTGACGTGACAGCGTGACGGTGACGGATGCTTCTTTCTAAAGCGTGGTTGAATCCTCTTTATATATTTGTGACAGAACTTTTTTTATTTAATTAAAATAAATATTCTTTTTAAAATGCACATTTGTAAACCTGAGTATTTAACTACATCTAATAAGGGTAATGCAATGGAATCACCGCAAAAATACACACTATAACAAAGGGTGCTATTGCCAAAATTATTTCAGACAGAATTAACATGACTAAAAAAAAGGCGTCCGTTTTTGTCAAACTTAAAAACTTGCTAAAAGTGGCTCCGAAGCGGTAACGTTTCATGTGTGCTCTGCCTACCCAATAATTTCGCAACGCAGGCGTAAATGTTTATGTGTGTATAAGAAAATAGATATTTTAATGTCGTCTGAACTTTATTCGTTCTCTTTAATTTACTTGAGTTCCAGTGGGAGTACTAAAAGCTTATTGGTTTTCCTGGTTACCAAGAATACTTTTCAGGTGGTAAAATCTTGTGCAAGGTTCGCCCGGATTGCTACCACCATTTTGCTCGCTAATCCTGCCGTGAAGCAGCAGTGCTCGCACTGTTGTGTTTCGGCGTGGAGAGTAAGACAGCCGGTGAAATTAGGTACTGGCATTTGAAGTATCCTATCTTAGGCCTCTAGGTTGGCAACGCATCTGCAATACCCCTTACTTGACTGTACTACATATTTCCGATATCGTATCGTCGTCCAATACCGATATCGGTTTGGATAATGTGAAAGACGGTTACATATTTCATAATATTATATTTTACTTGCCCCGACATTGGTATCGTTGTACACTACTGCAAGGCTACCACGAAACTCGAAACTCGAAGTTCGTGTCGTGCGGTCCCTCTCGCTCTCGTATTAAACAGTATAAATGTCAGAGGGACATTATACTATGACACGAACTTCGAGTTTTGAGTTTTGTGGTACCGTAAACTGCTTCAACTTTGCCCTCTGGCCCAAACATTGTCTGATTTGATTTAGAGACGATAACTTAGCATTCTTATAGGTTTTAAATTTTTATCTACAGGGGAATTATTATTATGGGGGGATAAAAGTTTAAACCTAGAAAGGCGCTAAGTTATCGACTCTAAATAGAATCAGGCAATGATTGGGCCAGACGGCAAAGTTGAAGCAGTTTACGGCAGCCTTGCTGATATCGGATCGAATAATCTGACAACGCTTTCGGTCACAATGTTGTATTTTGTGTTTCCAGAGCGTCGCGCTAGGCGTCAGACGTCGGGCTCGGGGCGGAGGGGCGGAGGGGCGGAGGGGCGGAGGGCGGCGGCGCGCGATGCCATGAACGCGGGCAACGGGTCGCTGGAGTGCTCGTCGGACGCCGTGTCGGAGTCCGACAAGCTGTTCCGCTTCGTGGTGCACGGCGTGCTGCTGAACCTGGTGGGCTGCGGCGGGCTGCTCGGCAACGCGCTGTGCGTGGCCGTGCTCAGCCGCCCGCAGATGCGCTCCTCCATCAACTGCCTGCTGGCCGGGCTCGCCGCCGCCGACGCCGCGCTGCTCGCCGGTAACTGACCACGCTGACCACATTCACCACACTGACCACACTGGCCACATTGGCCACTCTGACCACACAACACTAGCTTTTCATTACCAACAGCAGGGTGACACTATTTCCCGGACGTACAATACCGACATAGTATTTGGTGACACACCCATAGAAACTCTTGTCAATTTCACAACAGTTTGTATGGGCGTCTACTCGTACCATCGGCCAAATGTGTGGTCTAACAAGTTCCTATCTGATCCTATTGTGTCGCTAAAGTCCAACTTTCAAGTTGACAGACATGTCTTTTGGCATTATTGTTTTAAGACATGCAAACAATTATCAACTTTAGACTAATATACCACATACATATTTGGCTGGTGGTACACGAAATATCGGGTAGGTATTTCCATGTCATCAGCATATCAGCCAAGCAAAGATGTGTTTTTCATGAACCATTAGAAACGCTTCATTCACCTATCCTCGCACAGCTAATCTCTGGTGGAAACAACTGAGCGGAGCGAGGTGAAGCAAATGGAGTGTTTATTGGTTAGTGAAAAACATAGTCCTCGCAACACACCCTCGCACATCTCTGGTTGAAACGCAGCCATAGGAAGTTCACTGTTATTATACAGCGTGGGTATCCAATACGAGCAAAGAATTAAACCAGACGTAGGGTTTAGTGGCGTAATCATTAATTAACGGCATATTTTAAGTTACACTTAATTGAAAACCTGTAATTAATTTTTGAAAAATTACCGAGCAGCAATGTAACGCAAACATGTAATCCAAGTAGCTATCCAAAATGGCTCTTCGTGGCTAGTGGTATTAATTGTTTACAAACCGTTACCTAACTGCTTTGTCGATAAAGACTCGTATGCATTAGTCTAGGGGGTGGTGGGAGACTGGTCCAGACCGGGATACATGGAACCGTAGGCACCTTTACCTTTGCCGGCCAGTGGGACAGTTAGACTCTTAATAATTACTAAACAAATAAATACTTAACTGCACAAAAAAATCACAAATTCATAATGTTGTGTGGTTATTTCACTAGCCTACACCACTTAGATTATTGAAATACTTAAGTATTTGTTTATCAACAAGCAATTGACATTATGTCGTGTTATTTTAATCAGTCACGGTAGCAATTAGTTGACAGCGTTGATATTGAAATCATAGAGAAAATTACCTTGACATGGAGTTAACCTTTTTTTATGAAATAATTCCACTTAATTTAATACATTTAATAAATAAAATTGCAGTCTTAATTATTTAATTTGGTAACTAAATTTAAATTTACATTAACTGAACTCTACAAAGTTTGATACGTATTACGTACACACTTGGTTTTAATAAAATGTATCAAACTCTTTGGTAAAACTTCGTTTATTTTATTTCTTGTTTTATTTCAACTTTAACTCGACAATGTCAATGTTTCTGACAATGTCAGTCAGAAATCAGTCATTCTATTAAAATGCCCCATACAACCAATTTTAGTGCTCCAGGATTAATGGACATGATTTTATTTTATGGTGAAGCATATCAAAATGGCAGAAGAGCATTGGAAGTATACAGAGAGCGTTTCCCAAATAGTAGAGTGCCAAGTACCTAACGCTCGAGTGATTGTAAACGCGTTACAGCGAGCGCGTGAAGGTTTGCCTGTCACAGGGAGGGTGGAGGGAGCAGCTGTTAACTATGAGCATCCAGTTGCATTACATTAACCGGATTCTTCGTCATTTTTCAACTGACCCAGAAAGTAGTACGAGAATAGCTATGATAAACAACCTATGATATCCGTGGAAAAGCTGAAGGATAAGATAACAGAAGTGTTTCAAAAACTCAGGGACTCTACTGATCTTTACCACGTTAGGCAGTCCATTAAACGACGCTGCGATACTTGCGTTCAATTGCAAGGAAGACACGTGGAGAATCAATACCTGAGGCGGACATACCGGCGAGATTAAATTTTTTGACTGTATGTAAATAAATCGTTTCTTGTAGCCTATTTTTTGTTTTACTTCATGATTTAACATCTACACCATTAGGTACTTTGTAAAACACGCATTTCATAACATCTAACTCAATTGACAAGGACATTATGAGATACGAGATAGCTTTATTAACTAGGCGTTTTAGACATTTCAGAAATTGATAATTAAACAGCTGACAAACTGTTAACGAGCCTTAACTTGAATATTTTGCATTACATTGCGGGCTCAATTATTTTGTATGGTTTAATTTTTTGTTTTAATTTTAGATGAAAGTTATTTAAATATACTTACTAGGTCCTGTACTAACCACCATTTAAAAATTTGCTCGTATTGGATACCCACGCTGTAGATTCCCGAAATTTGATACGCTTCGTTTTTGTTTTGTTTATCGACAAAGTACTTGTCAATATTTTTAATGTGCTACTACAAAAACAAGTCTGAATACAAAAACAGTCACGTGCATTAATATTTACCACAGCGAAGCGTGCAAAAATATCTGTCATATCCTATTACTGGCCCTAGAAATAGAATCGTATAGAGATAGTTGTGCCAGATATTGACTCGCCTCGCTTTGTACAGTTGCTCATTTTACCTATATCATGATTTCAGCCGCAGAATGTCTTAGAACTGTTAGACATGACCTCCTTTTAGACTTCCAGTTGTATCGGTTGAAGGCGGGTGGAATCCACTGTGAACCCGCGACTTTTACCAGGTCATCCGTCCATCTCGTTCGAGGACGTCCTACGCCGCGCTTGCTATTTCAGTGTCTCCATTCAGAACTTTTCCTATATCATTTATACATAGTGTTTTCAAACTTTTTATTATGTAACTCCCTCTCGCCTTAAAAAATATTTGGATATCGAATTTCAAGTCGATACCATTACGTTGAAGAGTTCCGTCCTGTGGAGACGATCCTAGCCGGACTACCAGGATGTTACTACCGGATTATTGTATTGTCACTAGATTTACATAAGTTTACCAAATTTCAAGTCAATCTGACTACAGAAAGTTGGTCATATTTAACTTGCAAGATTTGATTACAAACAGACAGACAATGGGACAGGTGAAACTAAACAAAAGTTTGTAAAAAACATTTAAATACAAGCGGTGTAACGAAGAGAGTATTTCAAAATTAATGCGACCCCTCCTATAGAAGAGGAATCTACAACTTCGTGAGGGTTGCGAGCACAGATTGAAAAACAACTGACCTATGTTGTGTGTGTGTGCAGCGTCGGTGCTTCTGTTCGGTCTGTCGGCGGTGTTCCCGTACACGGGGCGGCTGCGCTGGTACTACTACCACGTGTGCCCGCGGCTGGCGCCGCTGGCGTACCCGCTGGCGCTGGTGGCGCAGACGGTGTCGGTGTACCTGACGCTGGTGGTGACGGCGGAGCGCTGGGTGGCCGTGTGCCGGCCTCTGCGCGCGCGCGCGCTGTGCACGCCGCGCCGCGCGCGCGCCGCCGTCGCCGCCGTCGCCGCCTTCTCGCTCGCCTACAACGCGCCCAAGTTCCTCGAGGTCAAGGTACGGCCACTGCTGCTTAGTGCAACTCTTCCCAACCGGGGGGCACGCCCCCCTAGGGGGGCGTAGAGAAATGTCAGGGAGGGAGTACTAGGTACGTTTGCATTTCCGAAAAAAAATCTAGGTAGTCAGCGTACTTAGCGTAGGTAAATTAACTGTTCCGAACTGAACTTAAGGAGGGCATGAAAATATTATATTTTATATTTTGGTTCGGGGAGGCTCGACGAAATAAACGTTGGGAAACCCTGGCTTAGTGTATTTTCCCGTTCACAAAATACGTCTCGATCGTGTTCGCGTTAAAATCTCAATTTGTATGGAAACACGGACAGTGCCTCTAGCGGAAAGTTTACGCAACAACTTTTGCGAGTGTAGGTTTGCTACGAAAACAGGTGACAACGCCGCACCGTGGACATGACGTGGTGGCTACGTATCGACGATCGCACATTCGATTTACGTCTTTTCACGATCACGTCGATTCACGATTTAGAAGCATTGGTGAGCGAAGCATTCGCAAGTGACAATTTTATAGACGACGGATTGCCAAGTGGTTAGAGAACCTGACTACGGAGCTTGAATATTTGTAATCCTATTTCTTGAAGCGGTTTAGGCCATTTTCAACCCCCCTTTAACTTCATTGTGAATAAAACTAGAAGCCCGAAAGTTTAGTTTTTATCTCTAAGTATGTGTCATGTATGTATTTACGTATTTATGTATTTTCCTTGATTTGTGGTAAAGTTAGACGGCTTAGTTGCTTACTTCATTTCGTGCACCAAATAAAAAAATCTTGCATGAAATATTATTTCGTGCAGAAATAACTTACCTTATTAGAAACAGTTTCCTACGGCAGGCGAAAAAACGTAAAATGGTGAATTATTTATTATTCAATGCACTTTTTTACCATTTACGTTTAGGTTGGAGTTCCATAGTATGACTTGGTTTGCGGTCACTCAAACATATTTAAAACCTGTTGTATTTTATTATAGTTAGAATGACATTGAGAGATACGAGTACACGCGAAAGGTTTAAGGTACTGGTCGGGTGCCGGGTCGGGTGGCTATAATGAGCTGTGACTTAGTCCATTTTTTCGCCTGCCATAGAATATAAACTAAGTTATAGTTACTTACATTAAGTAACGTTTCCACCAGAGGTGTGCGAGGATGTGCTGCGAGGAATATGTATTTCATCAACCAATAGAACCGTTTCATTACCCTCGCCTCGCTCCGCTCAGCCGTTCCACCAGAGATGTACTGTACGAGGATGCGTAAATGAAGAGTTTTTATTGGTAAACACGTCCCATGCAACACATCCTCGCGCATTATTGGTGGGAACGCTGCTTCATGCTGGTTGTCGCGCAGGTGACGCGGTACGCCATGGACGGCGACGAGATCTACTGCGTGGAGGCGTCCGACTTCCGCACGGAGCTGTACGTGGTGGTGTACGTGCACTGGCTGTACCTGCTCGTGATGTACGCCGTGCCCTTCACGCTGCTGGCCGTGCTCAACGCGGCCATCGTGCGGCAAGGCGAGTGCCGGCCGCTCTCTCCTTCTCGTTGTTCGTGGTTGCTCGCTAATCCTGCTTGCACTGTTGTGTTTCGGCGTGGAGAGTAAGACAACCGGTGAAATTACTGGCACTTGAGGTATCCCATCTTAGGCTTCTAGGTTGGCAACGCATCTGCAATACCCCTGGTGTTCTCTCATCATGAGGAGACACACTTGCTCGTTTGCCTTTCAATACAATAAAAAAAAGGGCCGTGCATTACAGTTTGCCGGAGGTCTACCGGTGAAGATCGACCGGAAAGTGTATGGGAATGGGAAACGACCTGTGCTAGTATTCCGTCTTTATCTTCTGTGTTATGTACACATCAGACAAATATGTGGAGTACCACCCTAAAGTTGATAATCTTTTGCATGTTATAAAACAATAATACAAATACACGTGTCTGTCGACTTGAAAGTTCCACTTTAGCGACATTTTCATTTGATAGGAACTTGTTTACAAATTGATTCACCACACATTTGGCTAATGGTACACACCTACACCCAAAGTGGATTCATTGCGGTCAATTGCATTTTTTTTGGACTTACAGCTTTTTGAATTGCACTGCAGTTCTTCCCACTTGTGCAGGCTCCCGAAACAAAACTAAAAATCTATTCTTTAGAGTGACTCTGTACGGTTAATCTAGTCTACCGAATGTCCCCACATATGGTGTAAGTATAACCTCTCCGGCAAACCGTACCGCGTATGACCAAAGTATATTGCTTTCTATATTTTGATTAATAGACATTTAAAGAAGAAAGAAAGAAAGATTTATTTTGGCTCCATAAGTACCACCTAGGACTAAGACTAAAACGAGCGCTAAAACTATATTAAATACTAGGTGACAGGACAGGATACCAAAAAGGGTCTCCACTCAGCATGTGTTGCCGCACATTATGTGCAGTAATGCTGGTTTTCTGTGAAGCCCAAAGTAGTTCGTAGACCTCTTGCTACACTAGCGTCTTTAGCAACGAATTCACACGCGATATCATTGTACCTGAAAGCTGATGATTAGACATCGGATTATATGCATTTGCATGTTTGCATATGCAAATGCATCTAATTATATTTTTATAGCCTTATTGCATATTTCGGTACTTCCGTGTTAGGCGTATTGTATTATGCTGTCGAAACGTTCAAACTATCTACGAAAATCTTATTTTTGTTGAAATAATGCCACCAGTAAAAAAATACCCTGACTCTAATGGAATTTTGTACAAAACAAAATTACCAAAATTCATCAAAAAAATATCAATTCGATCAACATGTTCCCATTTAGCTGCAGAAATAGAAAATATGTATATACATATAAATATAATGTGAAAATAATATTAATAATGAATGGTTTTTGATTGTGCATATTTTGTGCATATGCCTTTTTTTGTACATATTTGCATACATATATTGGCACTTTGATAGTGCATATAATCCGATGTGTACTGATGGTCAGTGCGTGTACAGTGCGGCGCGCGCAGGCGGAGCGCGCGCGGCTGTCGCGCTCGCAGCGGCGCGAGCTGTCGCTGGCCACCATGCTGCTGGTGGTCGTGCTCGTGTTCTTCCTCTGCAACCTGCTGCCGCTCGTCACCAACTCCTGCGAGGTACGTTGCTCATTATAATGCTCCTTAAGCCGGGTCTTCACTGAGCCAGCCGCCGCGCGAAGCAAGCGCTTGAGGCAAGGACCACGGATGCCACGCGAGGCGGCTCGCTCAGTGGAGATTTGGCTTTAGACTGCTATTCCCAGAAATGTGCGCGAATGCTTTTCGAAGATTTACCTATAGCCTCGCTCCGCTCAGTTTTTACCACTAGAGCGGTGCCTTGCGAAAATAAGTAAATGAATTGTTTTACGATTGGTTCATGAAAAACACATACTTACATATCTCTGGTGGGGACGCAACATTAATTTAAAGTCTAAATTGAATAAATTTTGACTGACTTAAATCAAATAGGATATAAACATCTGAACAGGCAGACATACATATGGCGTTTCATTCCCTTTGTGTCCGTTTTTTCTTCTAAAGCCAGAACCTTAATAACGTTAATCCAATTTGATTTTCACAGTGCGAGTATAATTATCTAAACAATATTCATAACTTTCGATTCAGCTCGGACCAGATAGATGGATCACGTTAGGCTCAACACGTTAGATACCTTATGGGATAATTTAACTCAGAAAATTCGCTGAAGCATCGTCCTTCCATTTTCCAGGTGTTCCTGGGCTCGGAGCTGGAGCGGCTGGACGCGCTGGTGAAGACCTCCAACCTGCTGGTCACCATCAACTCGTCCGCCAACTTCCTCATCTACGTGCTGTTCGGGGACAAGTTCAAGCGCGTGTTCCTGGCGACGTTCTGCCGGCCCGTGCTGGCGCGGCTGCCGTGCGTGCGCCGCCAGGAGGACCCCGACGACACGCGCGACGACTCGTGCTCGGCGCCCGAGCGGCTGTCGCTGCGCGTGTCGCTGGCGCGCGACGCCACGCTGCGCTGCTCCGCGCCGCGCGACGGCACGCTGCGCTGCTCGGCGCCGCGCCGCCCGCGCACGCGCCGCGCCGACCCCGGCCCCACCGTCTACTACCCCGCGCCGCCGCCACTCACCGACCTCACAGACCTCAACAACGGCCACGCCGCCGACCACTTCTAAACCCCCCCCCCCGCCTCGCGGACGGACAACTCTTCGCCCCAAGTGACAACGTCTCACGATCACGATCGTATCCATTTTTCTACCCTAATACTTCGGTTACACATTCATTCTGACGTCAATTCAGTCCATCATTCTAATTTTCAGTCCATCACTCAGATTGATCAATATTACTGAAAAAATTAAAAACGGCAGATGTTCGGGGTATGTCGCAGTATGAAAACGTGCTGCCCAGCCGTCTCAGCCAATAAAGAAATTGCCCCGGTCGAAACCGGGTCCACGGGACCAGCACTTTCCTAGTAAAGTGAAAAAAGAATTGCTCCAATAAGCCATGACATCACGACATGACAAGTGGGCACAGAAACTATATAATATAATAATCAATAGTTTTTTAACATACTTTAAATTTATATTGTGTCTATTGTTATTGATAACAGAAAAAATACAGACAACATTTCGAAGGAATTTTTACATAAACACTACTCTGGCTTCAACTTTCCATAATGGCTGGCTTCAAATTTCCAATAATGCAAGTTCCGGTTCCCCTTTGCCCTTCGGTCCCCGGGCACGGCGTCTGTATGGAAAGATCTGCCTATTCCGGCTTTCCCTACAAAATTATGAATGCGATTGTGATTGTGAGAGTGTTAGACGATACGACTTAAGGTCACGGTGGCCATCGAAGTCTTAAATGTTAAATACCGCGCTCGTGTAATCGGCGGCGACGCCGGGACCAGCGTCGGTCGCTCACGTTAGTTTAGTTGTGGAGAATGCGGGAGTGCGGGAACTTGTGCCGCGTGAACGGACGCGCGCCGCCGACACGCGGCAGTGAAGTGAGTGCGCAGTGCGGCCAGTGCGGCTAGTGTGGTCAGTGTGGTCAGTGCGGCCAGTGTGGCCAGTGCGGCCAGTGTGGTCAGTGTGGCCAGTGTCAGCGCCACGCCGCACCAAGCAACCTGAACAATGAACGAGAGCTTCTCTGTTAAATAAAAGTTCATTCGATGTACTCATTGTTTTCTTACCCCCACCCGCCTTTACCCCACCCACTATACCCACTACACCCACAAACACTAGACAGATTTCCATGCACTTTTACTGACTATAAACAACCATTGCCGTACCAGATTTCAAGTCAATGTTCTTTAAAGCTGATGTTGTGTAAGTTTGTATGTTTTTGCAAGCTTTTATTTAGTTTCACCTGTCCCGTTATCTGTCTGTCTGTCTGTAATCAAATCTTACAAGTTAAATGTGACCAACTTCCAGTAGTTGGATTGACAGCTTTGGAATACTTAAGTAATAAATAGCGTTACAATACAATAATCCGGTAGTGACATCCTGTTACCTATTCCGGCCAGGATCGTCTCCGCAGGACGAAACTCTTGACATGGAATCGACTAGCATCGACTAGAAATTTTGTATTTAATGTAGTTTGGATGATAATGCAAGTACAGTCAACAAAAAGTACAGTCAGCAAAAAGTTTGTATTAAAAATGAAATTTTTATGGTTAAATTAATTTAAATCTATGCTTTACTGTGCTCCAGTCAAAAAGTTATATATAGGTAATAACATATTAAAACACCTTGTAGTTTCAAAATGTAGTTACTAAAATGATAAAAGTATTAAAGTTTTTGTGGTTGTAACGGCAATAGAAATACACAATGGTGCTTAAATTTCAGCTGTCCAATCTATTATGGTACTCGAGCGAGATACAGCGCTGTGACTAACAGGTAGACAAACAGACAGACGGACAGCGAAACGACAGTGGTAGGGTTTTATACAAAAGAATAAGCTTGTCTAATATACAAATGGGTCGCCTGGTGAGGGTGAGTATACAACAATATCAAGTATCGCAGGTGCGTTGCCGGCCTGGATTGCCTCAAGTGCCAGAAACTTCACCAGCTGTCTTTTTTTGCCTCTAGAGTATGTTGGGCCAATTGCATATTGTCAGTATGCCCAGGAGGTTTCTAGATGGCGTTATACCTACATAATACCGGGTGTGGCCTGTAATACGAGTAAAAAATTAAAACATAGATCGTCCTCGTTAAACTGAACAACATTAGTTGAGCGACTTTTAAAAATAATGGAGTCTTTGTATTTTCCTTTTTTCATACAAATTAAATACTGCCATCAATGTACGCCATCCTAGAACACCACTGACGTCGCCTGTCACGGTACAAACATCAAGCATTTTGCTTTACATTGCTTCTGCGAATAAACTTAAAAGTGTAATAAAAATAAAAAAAATAATTATTTTTAAAATTCGCTGAACTAATATTGTTCAGTTTGAGGAGTATGATCTATTTTTTAATTTTTTGCTTATATTACAGGCCACATCCGGTATAATAATGAGAAATACGTTTGACGTCAAGCAGCGTTTCCACCAATAATGTTCGAGGAATATGTTTTTCATTGACCAATAGAAACGCTTCATTTATTTCACTTCGCTCCGCTCAGCTGTTTCTACTAGAGATGTGCTGTGCGAGGATAGGTAAATGAAGCGTTTCTATTGGTTAGTGAAAAACATTTTCATCGTAACACATTCTCGCACATTATTGGTGGAAGCGCTTGCGATTAGCTTATTTTAGTTAAGTTATTTATAAATCTAAAAAAATTACAAACACAAGTTTAGTGTCAAAGTTATCAAACGGATTTCGCAATACTAGCGCCAACTATCTTGTCGCAGAAACTTTAATGTTTTAAAACTCCCTGACCGGCGCCTGAGAGCCCATAATAGCTAGTGTCCGGGAAACTATAATAAATAACAACACTTTGACATCTAAGATTATATATTTAATCAAATCTAGCTCTGTAAACAATTGTGTAGAACTCGGATGGTTTTCCGGTAAACGTAGCGGCGGGCTGGTCGACTGCCAGCAGACGCTGATGTAGTGGGCGCCACCGCGTCACCCTGCGGGGGCGCCCAGAACTCGTCCGCCGAACACTATTCACTTGCGGTTCGAAGCATACGTTTGGTAACAGGTTTGAGAACTAGATTCGTCCGGGTGGGGGGAGACGCGGTCGTGGGCTTTAGCAGTAGGTGAGCAGTTCATCGATGGTGCAAGCCTTCATGCAGCACTCGGAGACGACCTGCCGCTTGCCGCGCGCGCCGCGCAGCGCCGCGGCTTCCCACAGCGCGGGCGCGCCCAGCCCGTACAGCTCGAGGCCGGCGCGCTTCACCAGGTAGTTGGTGGAGCAGAGCGCGCCCAGCGTCTGCGCCAGGCGCCGCCCGCAGTACACCTGCGCCACGCCCTCGCCCGCCGCCAGC
The DNA here is from genome assembly GCA_037349165.1 of Choristoneura rosaceana. Classification (NCBI taxonomy): domain Eukaryota; kingdom Metazoa; phylum Arthropoda; class Insecta; order Lepidoptera; family Tortricidae; genus Choristoneura; species Choristoneura rosaceana. The sequence continues at coordinate 53,364 of JAZBNJ010000006.1, read as the reverse complement.
CCCGCCAGCACCACCAGGACCACCACTGAGACCTTCATGTTCATGCTTGCTGCGAACTGCGGACTGTGTGAGGAGACGCCGCGCGACTCCCGTTTTATACCCCGCTCATTAGCATACGGATATAATTGTCCCGCCCACGGGCGGCCGCGGCGGCGCCACCTGTAAGGCGCGATTATCCGCTCGACTGGGCAGGACACACGTCGGCTCGCGTTGGCGCGCACGTCGCGTGAGCTGAGCCTTCCGCGTTACAAAGCGTGTAGCGCGCGGTGGGCGCCGCGCCGCTGTTGCTAAGGTTCCACTATTTCTCTTACAAGGAATATGATCACAATGTTAGACATACAGATGCGGATGCGACTGAATTCAAATTCATTTTATATCGTCGACATAGATACAATGAGGGCTAAAAGACAGGCGAAATAACGGTAAATGACGTTAGTATTATGTGTGTCTTATTTGCAAATTGCAATGGGCTCTTTTATGCAGTTACTAGCTTTTGCCCTCGGCTCCGCCCGCGTGGTATTCGGTTATCGCGCGCTGTTCCCTCGGGAACTGTGCATTTTTCCGGGATAAAAAGTAGCCTATTGCACTCTCGGGCCCATAAACTATCTCTATGCCAAAAATCACGTCGATCCGTCGCTCCGTTACGGCGTGAAAGAGGGACAAACATACAAACACACTAACATACAAACACACTTTCGCATTTATAATATTACTAGCTTTTGCCCGCGGCTCCGCCCGCGCGGTATTCGGTTATCGCGCGCTGTTCCCTCGGGAACTGTGCATTTTTCCGGGATAAAAAGTAGCCTATGTCACTCTCGGGCCCATAAACTATATCTGTGCCAAAAATCACGTCGATCTGTGGCTCCGTTACGGCGTGAAAGAGGGACAAACATACAAACATACAAACACACAAACATACAAACACACTTTCGCATTTATAATATTATTATGGATTATGGATTATGGATTTAGCCAATTGCAAGCAAGTCCGTAACTTCAAAAAACCTCACGATAATACTACTTATTCAGTTATTATATCATGTTATATTAACAACAGAAAATATTGGACATTATTTATCCTCCTGACGCCCAGAGTCCTTTATAAAGGACTTATTGTAATTTTAAATCAAACTATCATAGATGACATAAAGTTTGACAAAATTGCTAAACAAATGTTCATCGAAAATAAAAACTGAAACAGATGCACAGAAAAACCAGAAAAAGAGACCAGCGCTGGGAACGAACCCAGGTCCTCAGCATTCCGTGCTACGTACTACACCGCTACACCACCACCTGGATGGGAGTACAGACACAAATTTCTCCCGTGCACCACATTATCTCATCTTGTTTGTTTCTTCTTAAATTTTAATTTAAATGCTGAGGACCTGTGTTCGATTTCCTGCGCTGGTCTCTCTTTCTGGTTTTTCTGTGCATCAATGTTTCAGTTTCTATTTTCGATGTGGATTTTATGAAATTACCGTAAAAGTATCAATCCGTAATAATAATATACATATTATTCGTAGTATACATATACTTCGTGTCTTGCCGTCTCGCTCACGCTTACGTTATAAGCGTGAGCGAGAGTGAGAGCGAATAAGGTTAATAGCTGAACTTCGTGTCAATACGAGTACATACATACTTACCACAAAAAACCGGCCAAGAGCGTGACGAACACGCCTTAAATAGGGTTCCGTAGCCATTACGAAAAAATAAGTAATATTTTTCTTACAAGACTAAATAGCGGCTTTGACAAGACATCTGTACTCCAAATTTCATTAATATACAGGGTGGCCCATTTATATCGGTCAGTATGAGAAAGTCTGAAACTATACGACGTACGAAATTTTCTTCTTAGGAACCATGACATCGATTTTATCAGCAAAGAGGTACAAACAACCATAGAGACAATTTTACATGCCAGAATTTGTTGAATATTGTAACGGTGGACACTTCGAACACCTACTAAATTAAATTAAAGTATGTGAAAACAATGCATTTTATTCATTTTAAACATAATGTTTCATGGAGACATTTACTGCTTAAGACGTACACAATCGATATCTAAATAGAAATAAGTAAAAGATATTCAGTGTCTAAAATAGTCAACTGTCAACAACTCTCGTGAAGATTTGATCAAATCCAGTGCTTATATGTGTATTTGTGCCAACTGCTGTTGTTAATGCGAACAGTATCGTCTGATTCACGTGTGATAGTGTTATCTCGAAATATCTCAATCTGTGAAGGCGTAATTTCCAGCTACAAATACGCCAGTGACACTTCACATTGGAGGAATAACAACCTACCCTCACTTGATGATAACTCACTCCATCTACCCACCAAAATTTTTACAAATAAGTGTTGCCATTAATAAAAATAAAAATACAATAATTAAAAAAAAAAGTGTATAAAATGTCACCAATAGGGTCAACAATTCCACCGTGGGAACAAAAATGAAGTCAAATCCTCCATTAGACCCTCAACCACAACTTAAATTGTTAACTCAACAAGTATTTCACCCAGGCTTGTTTAACAGACAACGCTCAACATCCCTTTCTGATATTGGAAGGACATCACAAGGCCATCAAACGGTTAATGCAGAGCCATCAAATCAGAGTAGTTACTCGCCGGAAATAACCTCCCTGGAAAACAACCCTGAATATCCTGCTCCTCCACCATGGCAGGTGGTACTATCACCCCATAGCAGAAGCAGTAAGAAAAGAAAGTATAGTGGTTCCCCACCAAAGAGCCAGAGCACCACAACAAACAACCGTTTTAACATCTTGCCTTTGGACCCAACCGATGAATGGCCAACTACCGACCATCGCAAACGCAGCAAACCCCCTCCAATCGTCCTCAATGGCATAGAGGATATTACTGAACTATCGAAGCTACTTCAAACCGTCACCAGCAATGAAAACTTCAAATTCAAGTTGATCAACAAATATCTCCTTCACATCCTTGTCAACAATGCTGAAGAGTATAAGAAAATCATATCAGTTATAAGAGCAAATGGTCTCATAGGCCACACATTTACCCCAAAGGACAGTAAATGCTATCGAATTGTCATAAAGAACCTCCATCATAGCACTCCCCACGAAGCTATAACTGAAGCCATTGAGGCAACTAACAACAAAATTAAAGGAGAAATCATCAATGCACGATATGGGCCCGACAAAAAACCCACATCAACTTTCTTTGTGAACATTGAGCCCAGTGTTAACAACCCTGCAATAAAAAATATCATCCACATATCTAACCAAAAAGTTAAGATAGAGGATCCTCGAAAGGCAAAAACTATTGTACAATGCCAACGATGCCAGCGCTACGGCCATTCGAAGAATAATTGCATGAGACCATATAGGTGTGTCAAATGCGGAGAAGGCCACAAAACATCCGATTGCAAAAAGAAAGATCGAAACTCACCGGCTAAATGCGCTCTCTGCTCATGCGATCACCCGGCTAACTACAAGGGCTGTGAAATATACAAAGAAATTATCGATCGAAGAAACAAAAAAAATACCTCAAAAGAAAATCAACCTCCCCCACATGCCACAGCTCCGCCGTTTAATCCAACCTTCAACAACTCAAGAACAACTGATGAAACTGAAAGACCCACTCATCAACGCACATATGCTGAAGTTATCAATGGGAAAAATACCCAATCCTATCAACAATTCCATAGTATACTGGAAGATATTTTACTCAAACAAAGCGAAAAAATGGATCTCCTAATTCAACAAATAGGCTCCCTAGTGAGTCTTATCACTACTCTCGTCTCTAAGCTTTCAAAATGACTACTTTACACATTGCTACTTGGAACATCAATGGCCTTGCCCCTAATAAAGACGAACTAGAGATGCTCATCAAATCTAACAAGCTCGACATTTGTCTTATTTCCGAATCCCATACCACATCAAGAAGTCGAATATGCATTCCAGGATTTTCCGTTTATCTCACCTGCCATCCCGATGGTGGAGCACATGCTGGTACCGCAATAGTTATTAGGAATACTGTAAAGCACTGCCTCTTGGAACCCACTATGACCCCCTACCTCCAAGCTACAACCGTAAGGGTGGAGGATCGATTAGGACCCCTAAATGTCTCTGCAATATACTGTCCACCACGACACACTATAAAAGAGAAAATGTTTACTGACTTCTTCAAGACATTGGGCAATCGATTCATTGCTGGCGGCGATTGGAATGCCAAGCATACATATTGGGGATCAAGACTAACAGTCACTAGAGGCCGAGAGTTAAAAAAGAGCATTGAAGCCAATCACCTTTTGCCTATGTCAACTGGGGAACCTACATATTGGCCCACGGACAACAACAAAACGCCGGATCTACTGGACTTCTTTGTCACGAAGGGTATCAGCGAACTCAACACCCTCATAAAGTCAAGTCTCGACGGTAGCTCTGACCACTCACCTGTCCTACTACTCGTTAGCCCAGTAGTCATACCTAGTGACACCCACGCTGACTATCTCCACAATCGCAAAACTGATTGGCACTGTTTTCGAGAATTCCTGGAATCAAATGTCAACCTTAACGTCCCACTCAAAACCAAAGAGGACGTGGACGACGCGTGCCTCTATATCACAAATCTGATACAGGTGGCAGCTTGGTCCAGTACTCCTGAACTAAAAGACTCGTCACGAGAGGCGCCTGTCCCTCTTGCAGTCAGGGAAAAAATCGCCGAAAAACGTCGCCTCCGCAAGATCTGGCAGACAACCCATAGGTGCGCGGATAAAACTAGACTAAATCGAGCAACTAAGGAACTTAAAGACCTCCTACTTTGCACTGCAAATGATACGCTCAAATACAAACTAATGAAAATGTCTCCAAGTGCTAATGGAACTTACAACCTCTGGAAGGCGACGAAGTATCTGCCACAGCCGCAACAGTGTTCTCCGCCCATCAGATCCGGAAATACATGGGCACGAACTGACCAAGAGAAATCTCAAGCTTTTGCTACATATCTAGCTGGAGTTTTTAAACCCAACGAAACGAGTAGTCCTGAAGATCCAGAAATAGATCAAGTCCTAAATCAAGATCTGCAACTGTGCCTGCCGTTAAGTCCTACTTCACCAAGAGAGATAGCTAAAGAAATAGCCAAAATGGACCCTAATAAAGCACCTGGATTTGATCTGATCACCCCCAGGCTTCTGAAAGAACTCCCTAAGAAGTGCATTGTCTTTTTAACCATCCTTGTCAATGCCACACTGAGAACCTCACATGTTCCTGCACTCTGGAAAACATCCCAAATCGTTATGTGTCACAAGCCTGGTAAGCCGCCTAACGAAGTCTCGTCCTATCGCCCTATTAGCCTGACGCCTGTGTTGTCCAAATTGTGGGAAAGAATCTTTCTAGCAAGATTATCCCCTTGTCTAGATAGGGACCACGTAATACCCGACCACCAATTTGGTTTCCGGAAGCACCACTCAACAATAGAGCAGGTACACAGAGTCTTCTGCACAATAAGACAATGCCTCGAAAAGAAAGAGTGCTGTTCGGCTGCTTTCCTCGATGTACAACAAGCCTTTGACCGGGTATGGCATAAAGGACTGCTCTGCAAAATTAAAAAATATCTTCCACACTCGTACTTCCTGCTCATGGACTCTTACCTCAGTGACAGAAAGTTTCAAGTCAAGCTCCGTGATGCAAGATCTACCCTCTTTAGCTGCAGAGCTGGTGTACCCCAGGGCTCCGTGCTGGGCCCGGTCCTTTACAACATATTTACGAGCGACCTACCCCAATCATGTGGAACAGCTGTAGCAACCTTTGCTGACGACGCGGCCTTCCTCAGTTGTAACCGTGATCCAAATGAAGCAAGCAGATTGTTGCAAACCCAGCTCAATGCTACCAATGCTTGGCTTACTAAGTGGCGTATAAAAGCAAGCGCCCCGAAGTCTCACCACATCACATTCACACTAAGACGTGAAACTTGTCCAGCGGTCAATCTAGGCTCCGACACATTGCCGCAAACAAACTGCGTTAAATACCTGGGATTTCACCTGGACCGCAGAATGACATGGAAAGACCACATAAAAACTAAGCGCAATGAAATCAACCTAAGATTTAAAAACTTACTCTGGCTCCTTGGTAGACAGTCCGCCTTATCTTTATCCAACAAGCTAAGGGTATATTGCTGCATAATAAAACCAATCTGGACATACGGAATCCAACTGTGGTCTACAGCTAGCAAATCCAACATTATGTGCCTCCAGAGAGCTCAAAACAATATCTTAAGGGTACTCTCATCGGCGCCCTGGTATGCTCGCAATTCGGAAATCCATGAGTACCTGGAAATCCCAACCATCTCAGACGAAGTGAAACGTTATTCAGCCAACTACAGAGACCGATTGATGATTCACCCAAACCCGTTATCCAGTGTACTCTTGCAGCCAAACCCGATTAAAAGACTCAAGAGAGCTGATGTGCTGCTTTTCTAAGGCGAGACAGAGCAGTGGCTCTGCCTTGCCAAACTTCAACCTCTAGCAACCCACCTGATTATAGTCTAAAAGACTGATTGCAGGTTTAAACAAGTGGAAAAAAAAAAATAGAAATAGTGTAAGTTTATTTTTTTCAAAACAACCGGGTTCGATTCCCGAGCTGGGTATAGGTTTTTTTTAAATTCATGAATGCAGTTTTTTTTCTTATTAAAATCGATGTCATGGTTCCTAAGAAAAAATTTTCGTATGTCGTATAGTTTCAGACTTTCCCATACTGACCGATATAAATGGGCCACCCTGTACATCTTGTAGTTTTCGAGTAAAATGCCTGTGTCATATGGATGGACGGACAGACAGACAGACGGACTTGATGAAACTATAAGGGTTCCGTTTTTGCTATTTTGGCTCCGGAACCTTAATAAAAAGTGGGTAAAAATCAAGTTAAAAATTCCACTGTATACAAAGTTACATGGGTAGTAGACAAGTGAGAGTAATTACTTATAAGCATGTTAATTAGGTGAGTTACCTACTCAAAGTAGACATTGATATTATTATGTATAACAAACGGTGGCTAACAAACTTTAGAGGTGATTTATCTAGACAAAGAACTTAAGCTAAGTCTAATCAGCTTTAATTATTTTCTTATATTCTAAATTTGATGATTGCAATTAAATAAAAAAAATACCCAGTATCTCAACGTGACACTGTACCGAGGCAGGGGAAAAAAACCGAGCTTTGAAAAACGTATTTAACTTTTACGAACTACGTAATACTTTATAGCTGATAGCTAAAACAAAATTATTCAAATAAATAGTAAAATACTTCAGAATAAATTGATAATAACAAGATTTATTTTGCACTGAAACGTGCTAGTGGGGCGGGAATACTTGTAAAGTATAGAGAAATGTTAGAGTTACTTAAAGTCCGCTTGAAGTGGCCCTAAAAGAACAAGAAGGCCAATAAATCCAGTTTTATCCTTATTTTAGGTCAATTTTCGGGTCAAAAAAAGATTAAAACATCAATAAGTAACGATAGAGATGAGTGACTCCAGTGAGAAAGGTGTTAAAATGTGGGGAATAAATACTGTCATCGTATAAAAATGCAAGCGGCCCCAAAAACCGAGACTTTTGGTAGTTATTTACGAAAAACATGGTAAATACCTACGGACCGAGGTAATGTAGCCAAGCGAGCCTCTGATGGGTGGGTGTGGGGGGCGATTTTTTTGCACGTTTTTTGAATGCTGAGTGCTTGGGGATGATAGCCCTGATGATAAACTACTGGAATAATTCGATTTCAGTCATAAAATTGCATAATTAGCATTTTTTTCTCACATTTTAACTCGCTATAAACAACCCTGACAAACTTGTATTTAATTATGCAATATCAAGTAAATATGGTCGAGGATCACAGTCATTAGTTAATTACTTGCGTTGTGGCGAAATCATGGCAAAATAAATTTAATACATCACCTTTTAGAAAAAAACCCAACAAAATAATAATGTTTCAGAACCTAAAGGTTAAGAAATCTATATCGTCGAACCTAATTCATTTTTCAAGCTAACTCCGTTACACCTAAGCCTTAGTAATCAACATTTTTTCACCTCATTTTTGGAAAGCCAACCTAAAACAAAAACAGTTATAAGAGTTAAAAAGTTTTTCAAACCTAACTTCTTTATAACGATATTCCTGGAACCTAACCTAACCTAGCTTCTTGGAACCTAACATTTTAAGATATAACTTTTCTGAACCTACATTTCTAGAACCTCTCCTTTTCAAACCTAACTTCTTTGAACCTACATTCCTAGAACCTAACTTTTTTGAACATCACTTTTTGGAACCTAACTTGATGAGATCTAACTTTTCTGTACCTACATTTCTAGAACCTCTCCTTTTCAAACCTAACTTCTTTGAACCTACATTCCTAGAACCTAACTTTTTTGAACATCACTTTTTGGAACCTAACTTGATGAGATCTAACTTTTCTGTACCTACATTTCTAGAACCTCTCCTTTTCAAACCTAACTTCTTTGAACCTACATTCCTAGAACCTAACTTTTTTGAACCTCACTTTTTGGAACCTAACTTTATGAGATCTAACTTTTCTGAACCTACATATCTAGAACCTCTCCTTTTCAAACCTAACTTCTTTGAACCTACATTCCTAGAACCTAACTTTTTTGAACCTCACTTTTTGGAACCTAACTTTATGAGATCTAACTTTTCTGAACCTACATTTCTAGAACCTCTCCTTTTCAAACCTAACTTCTTTGAACCTACATTCCTAGAACCTAACTTTTTGAACCTCACTTTTTGGAACCTAACTTTATGAGATCTAACTTTTCTAAACCTACATTTCTAGAACCTAGCTAGAACCTAGCTAGAACCTCTACTTTCAGACCTAACTTCTTGGAACCTAAGTTTTTGAGACGTAACTTTTTTGAACCTACATTCCTGGAACCTAACTTTTTCAAACCAACTTCTTGGACCTGGAACCTAACTTATTATGCCCTTAACTTCTTGGAACCTATATTTCTAGAATCTAAGATTTTAGAACCTCACTTCTTAAAACCAAACTTTGAACCTATATTCCAAAAAAAGACCTTTTGCAAACCTAACTTTTTGATACCTAACTTCTTCGAACCTAACTTTTTGGATGGTTACAAACATTAGTGGTGGTCGGCAGCTAACTATATCTCTCAAAGAATAATAACTATTCAACAAGGAAACGCTCCCAGTCTTTGCAGCAATAATGCTACGATAGCTATTTCAGATTAAATTTAGTAATAAATAACTTGTTCGTAAAGATTAATATAAATAAATAAACAAAATAATAAATACTGTTTGAACCCAAATTATGTAAAAATTAACTTAATTAACTTAAAAAAAAAACTAACTTTATGGAAATGATTTTTAATAGTCGCAATTTCGTGATACCAAAGTAAATTCTTCAAAGCCGTGGTGGTCTTGTGGCTTGGCCTATGACCTTTAGGCTGAGGATCGTAGGTCCAAAAGGTTCAAACTCGGGCTCGCACCTCTGAGTTCTTACTTTACGGTGAAGGAAAACATCGTGAGGAAACCTGCACCTATCTGCGAATCAATTCAGTGATTGTAGTTGATTACAGCTCAAATTGCCTCATTTTGAGAGGAGGACTTGTGCCCAGCAGTGGGACGTTTACAAGCTGGGATGATGAAATTCTTCAAAATTTAATGTTTATGCCAGCGTCCTACTAAATGAGAGGACAGGGCCGTAATTCCTTCACAACACAACATTGAATTACTTTGCACATCAGTTTCGAAAAAATCTGAGGCCCGAGCTGGGGTTTGAACCCATGATCCTATGCTTGAGAGGGCACAGGTCAAAGCACTAGGCCAGAGAGCCTTTTTTTTCCAAATGTACCTAGCTTTTTCGTTTTTTTTTTTTTCAAACCTGACTTTCTTGAACCTTTAAGTAATTGAACCTAACTTAAAAACTATATTTTTTTAATTGATTACTTCGAACGTAAAGAACCACACATTTTAAAAGGTCACTGAACCTTACTATAACAATACTAGTGTTTGCCTGCGGCTCCGCCCGCGTGGTATTCGGTTATTGCGCGCTGTTCCCTCGGGAACTGTGCATTTTTCCGGGATGAAAAGTAGCCCATAAACTATCTCTATGCCAAAAATCACGTCGAATTATCGCTACGTTACGACGTGAAAGACAGACAAACACACAAACACACACTTTCGCATTTATAATATTAGAATGTATGGATTATTAACCTAGGGCACTTTAAGGCTGGAGTGAATAGGTGTTACAGAACCAGCGAGATACAGCTCTGGCCTCATCTGCGACTTACATCAGCGAGAGAGTGGCAAACCGCGGGTCAGTGTTTTGTGCAAAAAAAAAAACTTTCATTGCAGGATTCCGTATTCCTACAAGGAAGCCTTATAGTTTTACCATATCTGTTAGTCAATTTATCCGTCTGTCCGTCTGTGGCTTAACTTAAAGACTGTCCTGCACGTGAAGTAGCTTTTTTTTTGATAAAATAGATGGATAAAATAGTATATGTATCGTTGGAACACCTTTTAATGACAGACGTTTGCACGGACTATTTTCTTACAAGGAATCCGTTTGCAAAATCTATTGATTGCCAAAAAATCTGGCCCCCAAATGCATGTAGTATCGGTAATTTTGTATGAAGGGTGGGTCAAATTTTGTGCCGCTGAGTATATCCATACTAATATTATAAATGCGAAAGTATATCTGTATGTTTGTGTATTTGTCCGTCTTTAACGCCGTAACGGAGCGACGGATCGACGTGATTTTTGCCAAAAAGATAGTTCATGGGCCCGAGGGTGAGAAAATCTACTTTTATCCCGGAAAAATGCACAGTTCCCGAGGGAACAGCGCGCGATAACCGAATACCA